>CM072995.1:174635362-179576612 GCA_037038555.1 Rhynchonycteris naso | reverse complement strand
TCTTACAGCCCAGAGTGGCCAAGGGGCTCAGCTGCACAAAATATCTTACACATTTATGGTCTTAAAGAAAACCCACACATTTTGATATTTGCTAACTTAGAGATATGACACAGGGAGTATTTTTGAAAATAAATGTTTAGAATTCACAGCTCATCATGACTAAGTGAAAATAAAAAGTATTTGATACGTAGTAGGCCCCCAATAAATATCTATTGAATAAATGATGGAGTGAATGTAACTTCTTCTGAGACTGAGGTTTTTATAGTCCTTCCTTTTCTTACATTGTCTTCTCACTTTTATTTTCCTAATTGTCCATCAGTATTTCTTCCTTTTTCCCTTTAATTTGGACAGGGCTGTAAAGAGACTAATAACATTGAGTGAGAAAATGTGCAGATAAAGAAGTTAGTGACTAGTGAAAAAGACCTCTCAACCCATTCCTGGTTTAGTGGTACTTGAATAACTCTCCCCTTAACCAGTGAGTATCTAAATCTTGGGATTTTACTTACTATCTAAAGCCACAAAAAAGTTTACTTTTCTAAATTTTGGAATTCTGTTAACTGAGCTTCTGTGAGATGATGGTTTCCTGTTCCACATATCACAGCTCACATAGTGTGTCCTCTGCTGTTTCTAAAGTCCCTATTCATCTTAAGATCCAACAACTGTCACTGTGTCAGACATAAGCCACCAACCCAACAACCATGTTGATGTGTTAACAGCCTCTACTGGTGAGGATACTACCATCAGTTAACAAATCTTATTATTACATTGGGAAATCATTGATTGACACAGGTAAAAAGTTTTAAAAAATAGTGAAACTTTTATGGAGTGTAAACATAGAGTTAGTGGAAAGTTTCTGTAAAGTGCTGAAAATTTTAGAATTTTCCACAACTATATAAAAGAAAATGGACGAGAAACACAATCACACTATTTAGGTTTGTGATATACTTATTTCACTCTCAATGGTTTTTAAAGAACTTAATTTAACATAACATATTAATTATAATTATATAATTAAAAAATTTTACTGTAAATATTTTTTGAAAGCATAATTGTCTATTAATAATTGTGATGAATAGTTATTAATTCCCCAGTTATGATTTTATGACAGTCACACTAGTTTTAATCTTTTGGTAAATAAACAAAGAAAGGATTCATTTTATGAAGTTAATCTTACAGTAAATTTACAAATGCTAAGCTGTGTGCTGTGCTTTAAATGTGAGCTGTGTGTGTGTGTGTGTGTGTGTGTGTGTGTTTGTGTGTATCTTACTGGAGGGTGATTATACCTTTGTTGGGAAGGTTATCAGTATTTAGTTGGTTTTTATTTGCAGGGACAGAGAGAGAGAGTCAGAGAGAGGGATAGATAGGGACAGACAGACAGGAACGGAGAGAGGTGAGAAGCATCAATCATTAGTTTTTCGTTGCCATTGCAACACCTTAGTTGTTCATTGATTGCTTTCTCACATGTTCCTTGACTGCAGGCCTTCAGAAGACTGAGCAATCCCTTGCTCAAGCTAGTGACCTTGGGTCCAAGCTGGCGAACTTTTGCTCAAACCAGATGTGCCCGTGCTCAAGCTGGTGACCTCGGGGTCTCAAACTCCGTATCCCAGTCCGATGCTCTATCCTTTGTGCCAGCGCCTGGTCAGGCAGTATTTAGTTTTAATGCTAGTCATTTTTATTTCTGATTTAAATTTCAAATTGATATACTTCCTTAATATGATCCCATCCACATTAACATGCTGAATTTTAGAACCATTAAAGGTTGGGAGAGGAGAAAAGACAACTACTCATTTGTAGCAATGCAGATATGCATACCACGTTGATCCAGGCACAGATATGAACAGAGAATGAGACTCTGACACAGAGTGCATGAGCATGATGTTCAGTACAAAGCTAAAATTCCAGTGAGTGATGAGATGAGGCTCTGTTACCCATTGCTATAATGGCAGTGGGAAAATCTATGGCTTTTCTCTTTGAAGCAGAGCTGGCCATTTTCCTTCTACTAATGGAAGTGACATTGAGAAAGACATGGTCCCAGAGGGAGGGCCCTGAGCTGTGTAATGTGTGAATGATTTCCTTTCAGGTCAGGCTCCCAAACCCACTTGACTACCTTGCTCTCTAATGAGTGATGATTATTACTTCATTTTTTGAAATAGACACTACTGAGTGTATTTATAGAGGGCTTGTACACTGCAAAAAATACTTGAATGTTTGTTCTGCATAAATTCTTACCTTAGTTCATGGTTTTAAAAAGAAATCAATAAGTTGTTTTTATTCTTGATTTATGATATAGTTCACAAACTGTATGAGTTGAGATGGACTTTAGAAGTTTATTTTCTTCAAACTCTTTCTCAAATCTAGAATCCCATTTTGAAAATTATAGTACATGATCATCTTATTTTACTACAGATTGTTGAATTTATGGATGTTGTGATTTTTGTCATGTAATTACTATAGCAATATCAGTGACAATCTTTTACTAAGAAAAGATAATCATCTACTAAAGATCAAATTGTCTCAGAGTGATTTTTAACATCAGGGTTCAGTTCTAGCATGTGCTGTGTACACTTCTGTAGTTCAGGCATATTCATTTATCTATTTAATAAATGTAATTTATATAAAAAATTCATCATATAAATTTAGGAACTAAAAGTTGAGTGTTTCAAATTTAAGTTGAATAAAACCCCTTGTAAAATGTGAAATTGAGAAAAGGATTATTTTTTTATAGACAGGCAACAGATTGACAAGAGAAAGAACGAGTGATGATCTAGCAGGAGAAAAACAGGACTGTGCCATATTATATAAACAGTTTTCCTAAATGTTATATTGATGTCAGAAGTACCTGCTAAAAACTTCTCATTTCTTTTGGGTAACTTGTGGGATCATCATGAGGGTTGTCATGAAGGATTCCACATTAAATGAAACAGGAGAGAAGGAGTACAGTGTTTATAAAAGAGGACAAAAATATGTTAGTTATTTTGAATCTGCAAATTTAGGCCCACCCAAGGATAATTTCAAATATTTTCAAATGTCCCTTTTGAAAGTACACATTTGCACATTTAAAACATTAAATTCTGTGTTACAGATAAGTATCACTTCACTGAATATAACAAAAGAAAGGATTTTTGAAAATGTTATTCTAATAAGGTTTTAGAAGCCAAACTATTACTAGTTTATATTTTCATGGTGGTAGAGATGTATACACAGACTATAAAACCTAAAGAAAACATTTTCAAAATCACCAAGCAAGCTGTATCCTGAATATATGCAAAATTCATATATTTTGAATTTTGGGACAGTGAGAGAGTCAGAGAGAGGGATAGATAGGGATGGATAGACAGACAGGAACGGAGAGAGATGAGAAGCATCAATCATCAGTTTTTCATTGTGACATCTTAGTTGTTCATTGATTGCTTTCTCACATGTGCCTTGACTGCGGGCCTTCAGCAGACCGAGCAACCCCTTGCTGGAGGCAGCGACCTTGGGTCCAAGCTCAAGCTACGTAGGCCCGCGCTCAAGCTGACAACCTTGGGGTCTCAAACCTGGGTCTTCCGCATCTCAGTCCGATGCTCTATCCACTGCGCCACTGCCTGGTCAGGCTAGCCAAGCCATCTTTAAATGCATATACCAATCAGAAGATACTGAGTGGACAGAAACTGTTAATTTTTTGTTGTGCCATGATTATTAAAGTGTGCATGAAAATATCTTAAGTAGAAAACATATGCATTACATTTAAATATAACTAAGTTAAACCACAGAGGAAAACTAATATATAATATAAAAAATGAAAAATAAACAGTAAATTTGGGAATTGTAATGCATTAGAAAGTATGTTCAACAAAAAAAGTGATGTGATGATGAGTGCAAATGGAAGGGAACTTTAGAAAATGCATTACGGTTTCTTCAGTACTGACCTAGAAGACTGACCCTGTGTACGCTCCGAAGGTCTCTTTTCCACAAAGAGATTCTACCTAGGGAGATAGGAAGAATTCATCAGGACTTACCTAATCTATGGCTTAATACCGAAAAATTTTGCTGTAATATACATTCCAATTTTATCAGTCAGCTTCCTATAAGACTTAAAATCCAGTGAAAAGGGGATCCTTGGTAGTGTTTTTGAGTATCTGGTCCTTGGAAAGGTATAAGATAACCATTTATTTTGTGACCTGATAAAAATAGAGCTTTTAAACTTGAAACCTGAGGTCCAGATCATGATGACAACACCTAGCCACAGCCACCTTTCCTATTCTGAATAAAGAAAGCCAACTGATTTGTACATTTTATTATTATTATTATTTACCAATATATAACACATTGAAGTTAGAATTTTGAATTCCCTCAATAATTTTAAGTCACCAACTTCTTTAAACTTCTGTTTTTGTTCTTTCCAAACAAACAAGATGCTTTTTTTAACTTTTATTTATTTATTTTAATTTTTATTATAAAATTTTTTAACCACAGGTAAAAGTAAATAGAGTTATATGATGAAATGAATTGAATCGCCCATCACCCAATTTCAATAATTCTCCAATATTTATTTTTTTTCACCTATATACCCATACTCCATACCCTGCAATTTTATTTTTGGTTGTAGTATTTAAAAGGAAATCCCAGATATTATATCATTTCATGTGCAAGGGCTTCAATGCCATTCATAGATAAGAATCCCTACCATGACCCTCATTTCTTTTTTACTATTTGCAATTCTTTTATAATAAAGAACTACCTCTTGTTAACTGTTTGGTTACGCTAAAATCAGACTTTATTGAGGAAAGGTAAAAATATATGCTTAATTATTTTCTTTTACTGACTTGCAGAATAATAAGGTGGTACCCTTGCAGCTTTCAAATGTGACCAATTAGGTTTCTTCATTTTTAGGGCATTATTATGAACTTATGAATTTTATGTATTTATGTGTTCCAATCTACTATAGTTCTTATCGTTTAGGTGCTCAAATTTTCTCATTCTTGGTCAGTGCTATTTCTTTCAAATGGCTTCCTCTGTTCTTTTGCTATAACTCCAGTATTCTGTGATAGCTTCTTCGCTTCCTGGGATAACAAAGGTTCCAGGATCATTTTGTTTATTTTCTGTTCAGATCTGGAATCATTCATCTTTCCAAGAAGCCTTGCCTCTTTTTAGATGAAAATGGCATTTCGAGATCATAAGCTAGGCACTAGGAATGCTCATTACTTCCAGGCTATCATCACTTTTAGGCCTTCTTAGTAGACAAGAGTATGTATTATTTTTAGAAAGAGAAAACATTTAAGATGACTAAGTTATCACAGATACTCTTTGATTTTATGTTGCTACTTCTTTTGTTTTATGATGAAAATTTTGGTTCCTAATGACATCTATATAATTATTTATTTTATTTTTAATTTTATTTGATTTATTGTTTGATTTATATGTACTAAAATTTCTTATTAAATTTTTCCCTATTCTTTTGTTCTTAGGATATATCTTTCTGGGAGATATAGTAAAAATATAGTGATTTTGTTTTTAAATTACTTGAAAAGATAACTTGAAGTAATCATTCTTCGATTGGTTATGTTACCAATTTGATTAAAGGATAATTTTAATTATAGCAATTCCACTTCTGGGTATGTACTCCCCAAAATTTAAAACTTCAACTTCAATAGAAATATGTATACTCATGTTTATAGAGTATTATTATTTATTTTAAAAAATTTTATTTATTTATTTATTTTAGAGAGGAGACACAGAGAGAGAGAGAGAGAGAGAGAGAGAGAGAGAGAGAAAGCGGGGAGGAGCTAGAAGCATCAACTCCCATATGTGCCTTGACCAGACCAGTGCAGGGTTTTGAACTGGCGACCTCAGTGTTCCCAGGTCGACGCTTTATCCACTGCGCCACCACAGGTCAGGCTATAGAGTATTATTGACAATAGAAACAACCTGTATTTATTGGCAGATGAATACAGGTAAACAAAATGTAGTGTACATATACAATGGAATATTATTCAAACTTAAAAATAAATAAAATTCTGACATATGCTACAACTTGGATGAACCTTGAGGAAATTATGCCAAGTGAGATAAGTTAGCCACAAAAGGACAGATACTAAATGACTCCACTTACATTAGAAACCTAGAGTAGTCAAATTCATAAAGACAGAAAATAGAATAGTAGTTACCAGCAGCTAGAGGAGGAGGAATGGGGAGTTAGTGATTAATGGGCACAAAGTTCTGATTTGGGTGATGAAAAAGTTCTTGACGTGGATAGTGGAGATAGTTGCAAAACAATATAGATGTACTAATGCCAATGAACTGTACACTTAAAAATGGTAAAAATGGTCAAATTGTATGATATGTGTATGTGTGTGTGTGTGTATGACCACAGTCAAAAAGGTAGCTTTATTTTTATTTTGTTTGCCTAAGTTTTAAAATTCTTGTTTTTCCCCTTTTTATGGTCCTATTATACAGTGTGTCCGTAAAGTCATGGTGCACTTTTGACTTTTGACCAGTCAAAAGTGCACCATAACTTTACAGACACACTGTATAAAACAATTACATATTCCAAAGGAAAATTTATCAAGCAAATTTCTTTCCGAAACATTCCTTTAGTTTTAATGCTTATTTGTTTTATCCTGGTTTTCTTTGTTCCTATACAAATAAACATTATATTAATTATATTAGTTTTTTATTTATTCTACCATTGCTTCTTTTTGAAAATATGAGGAAATAGCTATCAATACAGACATCTACATCTTTTTATTGTAAAAGTAGCAGTATTCTTCAAATACCATTCTGTACTTTGTGTTTTTTGTTTAACCATGCATCCTTGAAATCTTAGCCAAAGCAACTTATATAGATCTTCCTCAATTGTTTCCATTGCTTCATCACCCCCCACCATATAGAGGCAGAGGAGATGGGGGAAAGGAAGGGAAATTTTGTCTCATGTGCTAACTATAAATCAGCTGTTGTTCTGTATACATTCACATGCTTATTTCTTATAATTCTCACAATATCTTTTTCATATAGTATTATTCGTATTTCACAAATATGGCAATAAGTTTGGAGAGGTTAGGGAACTTGCTCAAGGTCCCAAATTAAGTCTAGAGGCTGCAGAAGTGCTTCCAGGACAGAGACCCTAGAGAGTCAATGTTCCACTTTGAATCTGAAGAACCAGGAAAAGCTGATGTTGCAGATGAAGTCTAAAGACAGTCTGCTGTAGAATTCTCTCTTGCTTTGGAGAGGCTGGTATTTTTGTTCTATTCAGGTCTACAGCTAATTGGATGAGGCCCATCTACATGACAGAGGATGATATGCTTTACTCAAAGTCAACTGACTCAAATGCTAACCTTATCTAACCCTTTGAGTAGTACAAACGTTCATGTACATCCTCATCCCTCCTGATCTCCCAGAGTACGATCGGACACGTGTAAGGCAACATTAAAAAAAGGCAAATGTATGTTCTTCTTCTTTCCATAAATTGGTTAACAAACAAACATGATTTTAAGTTAATAAAACTGTAACTGTAACTAATTTCATTTCTTGAAAAAGAAACCTCACTCATGGGGGTCAGTGAGCATGAAAAAACTCACTGCCCAAAGGATTAAAATACTCTTAACAGAAACACCCAGAATAATGTCTAGCCAAGTTGACACACAATTAACCATCACAGTGATCTTGGTAGTTAAATGTATTTAATCAAGCAGAATAAAAGAAAAACAGGGTTGAAGATCAAGGAGAAGATGCCGATACTCAAATCGTAATAGCAGAATGCTAGCTTAAGACACATTGAAGGTGATTTATTTTAGCTGTTTATTTTGCAAATGAGAAAACCAAAAAAGGCGTAGGTGATTAAATGAATTACCCAAGATCCCACATTCATTCATTCATTCATTCAATAACTAAAAAGCTACATAAAAGAAATATCAATTGAGTGTTTCTGCATATGTCAGTTGTTGTGGTAGGCACTGGCCATTCAGTAGTGACTATATAGACACCATCCCTGTCTTTACAAAGCTTTCCTGAGGAAGGGACATTTAAGCTGAGACATGAGGTTTTTTGTAAGAGTCAATCAGGGAATATGGAGAAAAGACAAGATGCATAGATCCAAGAGTGGGCAGATGCTGAGGTGGGAAGGAGTTAAGTGATTTTAAGAGCTGAGAAAATTTTAGGATAACCGAGAAAAGGTAGAAAAGACTCAAAGATGCTCTTTACATTGTACCTTCCTCTAAAAATGAACACCCCCCCCCCAGCTCTTTCTTTTTTAAAACACTTAGCACTCTTTAAGCAATCAGTCTTACAGCCCAAGGAGAGCAGGTATCATTTTTGTTGTTTAGTGACTAGAGGACTTAAGGTATTGAGCACTTTCATGCCTTGCCCAAGACCTCTGAAAAATTATGATTAAAGGACTAGAATTAAAACTCACCAAGGAAGGCTTGGCTTCTTTGAATCAATCATAGGAAAGGAATTATTTAATTCAGATATTTAAATAGTCATCTTGGAACTGTCAGTAAAACCAGAGTGCAAAAAATAGGCTTTCTCTCCATCCCCCAGCACAACAATAATTTAGCAGTAATTATGATGATTGTTAAACAATTTGTATGCTGATCAGGCAAGGAGTTCCAGGGCTGAGTTCCCATGTCACCCTGCTCAGGAACTCCTCTGTGGTTTACCTGGGGCCATGCCATTGCTTCACTGTCTCCAGCCAGGAGCTCTGACTGCTTCAGCCCAACCACCTCAGTCAATGTTGGTGTGAACAGACCGGAAGAGACCTGATGGAGCTACCTCAATGAAGAGGTTGTGAAAACAATACACTTGTTGATTTATTGTTGGATGGAAGTTTCTTTACCTGCCTAGCTCTCTGATTTACATTTACCTGTGGTTTTTCTGAGTGTATTGCAAACATTTAACTTTTATTATTCTTTATTTTTATTTTTTAAATTTTTTACAGGGACAGAAAGAGTCAGAGAGAGGGATAGATAGGGACAGACAGACAGGAACGGAGAGAGGTGAGATGCATTAATTATTAGCTTTTCATTGTCATTGTGACACCTTAGTTGTTCATTGATTGCTTTCTCACATGTGCCTTGACCGTGGGCCTTCAGCAGACCAAGCAACCCCTTGCTGGAGCCAGCAGCCGTGGGTCCATGCTGGTGAGCTTTTGCTCAAGCCAGATGGGCCTGTGCTCAAGCTGGTGACCTCGAGGTCTCGAACCTGGGTCTTCCACATCCCAGACCGACCCTCTATCCACTGCGCCACCACCTGGTCAGGCTATTCTTTATTTTTTAATAGTCTCATGATTGTCACTGAATTAAGCTTTAATATAGTCTATTGAAAAAAAGAGAAACCAACACTTACTGGTAAGCTGTTCTGCTTTCATTATGTCTGACAAGTCAGAGAAATGAAACAAGGGAAAATATTTATGTCTTCTGGAAGATGTATGGCATGTAATGGGCTTGGACTTTGATCTTCCTGGGCAAAGGGATACTTCTGCAAAACCACAAGATGTTCAGATGACATTCAAATGTGCCTGTTGCAGCTAATGTTTTATGTCTGTGATTACTCTGAACCACTTTTCAATTTTCTCCTATTCATTTTCAAATGTAGTGGGTACCTTTATCCACCCTGGTTGGTGTAAAGTGAAAAGAGAATGGACCTTGGAGAAAGAGACTTTGATTCAAGTGTTGGTGTGAGAGTCTTCTGTTTGTGTTACTTAACCTGTGATCTCCGTTTCTTTATAATTAAATGGAGTAATATTCTCTTCACTGGGGTTTTCTTGTGGTGAAATATAACATGAAAGCCCTCGCACTACCCTAGCCATCCTAGTCAATTCTTCAAACACTTTGCCTGGAAGTTTGCCATCAAATCTCAAGCCTGAAAGTAGCTAAATTTCTTTTTATATGTGGTGAATTGTTCGCTCATTCTAATTATATTTAAACACCACATATTTTTTAGTACTTAGACAAGTACAACAAAATTATTAGACAAGGCATCTATGTCATCATTTCAGCATTTGATATAACTGTATTTCTGTTTTTAAAAAACTTTTATTGATTTTAATTTATTGTGCTTACATAGATTCAAGTGCCCCACCAAATATAACTCCCTTCCCCAACCACCTTGTTCCCCTTGATACCCCTCCCCCAACACCGTCCGCCTTCCCTTCAGAATTTGCTGTCTTGCTTGCTATAATCCTGTGTTATGTATATATAATTTCACAAATCTCTTTCTCTTCTCTGATCCCATCCTCTCCTCCCCTTTTTCTCGGACCAATTTCCCTCTACCTTCCAACCTGGTTGGTATAAAGTGAAAAGAGAATGGACCTTGGAGAAAGAGACTTTGATTCAAGTGTTGGTGTGAGAGTCTTCTGGTCATATGATTGTTTGTGTTACTTAACGTCTGATCTCAGTTTCCTGCCTCTACCTTTATTACATTCCTCAGTTTACATTGTTCATTAAATTCCTCATATGAGTGAACTCATATGATATTTTTCTTTCTCTGCCTGGCTTATTTCACTTAGCATGATAGTTTCCAGGTCCATCCGTGTTGTCGGAAAAGATAAGATTTCCTTCTTATTTATGGCCGTGTAGTATTTATTCCATTGTATATATGTACCACTGCTTTTTAATCCATTCATCCACTGAAGGACAATTGGGCTGTTTCCAGATCTTGGTTATTGTAAACAATGCTGTAATAAACATGGGGGTGCATTTCTTCTTTTGTATCAGTGATTGGGTATTCTTAGGATATATTCCTAAAACTATGATTGCTTGGTCAAAAGGCATCTCCATTTTTAATTTTTTGAGGAATCTCCATACTGTTTTCCACAGTGGCTGCACCGGTCTGCATTCCCATCAGCAGCGCAGGAGGGTTCCCTTTTCTCCAAATCCTTGTCAGCACTTATTATGTGTTGCTTTGTTAATGAGCACCATTCTGACTGGTGTGAGGTGATATCTCATTGTGGTTTTAGTATATGTGCTGCCGAAGCAAGCACTCTTATTGTGGTTTTAATTTGCATTTCTTTAATTATTAGTAATGTTGAAGATTTTTTTCATATGCCTCTTGGTTATCTGTATGTACTCTTTGGAGAAGTGTCTTCAGTTCTTTTGTCCATTTTTTGATTGGGTTGTTTACTTTCCTAGTGTTGAGTTTTACAAGTTCTTTATAAATTTTGGTTATTAACTCCTTATCAGGTGTATTGTCAAATATGTCCTCCCATTGTGTAGTTTGTCTTTTTATTTTGTTCATATTGTCTTTAGCTGTGCAAAATTTTTTAGCTTGATATAGTCCCATTTGTTCATCCTGTCCTTTATTTCACTTGCCCATGGAGTTAAATCAGCAAATATATTACTGCAAGAGATGTCGGAGAGCTTACTGCTTATGTTTTCTTCCAAGATGATTATGGTTTCATGACTTACATTTAAATTTTTTATCCATTTCAGTTTATTTTTATGTTTAGTGTAAGTTGGTGGTCTAGTTTCATTCTCTTGCATGTATCGGTCCAATTTTCCCAACATCATTTGTTAAAGAGACTTTTTTTATTCCATTGTATGCTTTTACCTCCTTTGTCAAATGTCAATTGTCCATACAGATGTGTGTTTATTTCTGGGTTCTCTGTTCTGTTCTATTGGTCTGAATGCCTGTTCTTATGCCAGTACAAAGTTGTTTTGAATACAATAACCTTGTAGTATAACTTGATATCAGGAAGTGTGATACCACCCAATTTATTCTTTTTAAGATAGCTGAGGCTATTCATGTTCTTTTTGGTTCCATATAAATTTTTGGAATATTTGTTCTATATCTTTGAAGTATGCCATTGGTATTTTAATAGGAATTGCATTGAATTTATAGATTGCTTTAGGTAATATAGACATTTTAATGACATTTATTCTTTCTATCCATGAACATGGTATATGCTTCCACTTGTTTGTATCTTCCTTGATTTATTTTATCAATGTTTTATAATTTTCTGAGTACAAGTCTTTAACTTCCTTGGTTAAATTTACTCCTAGGTACTTTATTATTATTATTTTTGCAATAGTGAAGGGAATTGTTTTCTTAATTTCTCTTTTAGACAGTTTATTGTTGGTATATAAAAATGCCACTGATTTCTGGACATTAGTTTTATATTCTGCCACCTTGCTGAATTGATTTATCAGGTCCAATAGGTTTTTGACTGAAACTTTAGGGTTTTCTATGTACAGTATCATGTCATCAGCAAATAATGATAGTTTTACTTCTTTTCCAATTTGGATGCCTTTTATTTCTACTTCTTGTCTAATTGCTGTGGCTAGGACTTTCAGAACTTTGTTGAATAAGAAAAGGGTAAAAGGGGGCACCCCTGCCTTATTCCTGATCTTAAGTGGATTGTTTTTAATTTTTGCCCATTGCGTATGATGTTGGTCGTGGGTTTGTCATTGATGGACTTTATCATGTTGAGATGTTGAGTTATGTTCCCTATATTCCCACTTTGCTAAGAGTTTTATCATAAATGGGTGTTGGATTTTATGAAATGCTTTTTCTGTGTTTATTAATATTATCATGTAATTTTTCTCTTTCCTTTTGTTTATGTGATGAATCACATTGATTGTTTTGGGAATATTGTACCAGTCCTGCCTTCCCACTTGACCATGATGCATGGTTTTTTTTCATTTATTGCTGGATCTGGTTTGCTAATATTTTGTTGAGAATTTTAGCATCTAAGTTTATCAGGGATATTGGCTTATAGTTTTCTTTCTTTGTAGTGTCTTTGCTGGTTTTGGAATGAGGATTATGTTCACCTCATAAAAGGAGCTTGGAAGTCTTCTCTCCTCTTGAATTTTTTGAAATAGCTTGAGAAGGATAGGAGTTAGTTCTTTTTTGAATATTTGGTAAAATTTGCCTGTGAAACCATCTGGCCCAGGAATTTTGTTTGTTGGGAGTTTTTTGATAACTGTTTCAATCTCATTGGAAGTATTTAGATTACTGTAAATCTAAATACTAATAGTATTTGGTCTATTTAGATTACTGATCCTTCCAGATTGATTTTTGAAAGATTATATGTTTTGAGAAATTTGTCCATTTCACCTAGGTTGTCTAATTTTTTGGCATAGAGTTCTTCATAGTATTTTCTTACAATTCTTTGTATTTCTGCTGTGTCAGTTGTTACTTCTCTACTCTCATTTCTAATTTGATTTGAATCCTCTCTCTTTTTTTCTTGGTGAGTCTGGTTAAAGATTCATCAATCTTGTTTACCTGCTCTTGGTTTTATTAATCTTCTGTATTGTTGCTTTAGCCTCTATGTCATTTATTTCTGTTCTGATCTTTAATATTTTCTCTTTTCTACTTCCTCTGGGCTTTGTTTATGGTTCTTTTTTCTTGTGCTTTTAGATGCCAGGTTAAGTTGTTTATTGAGCTTCTTTTTGCTTCTTAAGATATGCCTATAATGCTATAAACTTTCCTTTCAGGACTGCTTTTGCTATGTCCCATAAATTTTTAGTTGTTGTATGTTTTGTATGTTCCTTTTTATTTGCTTCAAGTAAATTTTTGATTTCTTCTTTGATCTCATTGTTAACCTATTCATTATTTCATAACATGCTATTTAGTTTCCAAGTGTTTGAGTGTTTTTCAGTTTTTCTATTGTAGTTGATTTTTAGTTTCATGCCATTGTGGTCAGGGAAGATGCTTGATATTATTGCAATCTTTTTAAATTTATTGAGACTTGTTTTGTGTCCTAGCATGTGGTCTATCCTAAAGAATGTACTATGAATACTTGAAAAGAATGTATATTCTTCTGCTTTGGGGTGAAAGGTTCTGAAGATATCTATTAAATCCAGTTGATCTAGTGTGTCCTTTAAGGCCGCCTTTCCTTTGTTAATTTTCTTTCTTGAGGGTCTATCCATTGATGTTAGTGGGGTGTTAAAATTCCCTACTATTATAGTATTGTTGTTGATCTCACCCTTGGTGTTCTTCAAAATCTGCTTTATAAATTTAGGTGCTCCTGTATTAGGTGGATAGATATTTATAATGGTTATATCTTCCTGTTGGATTGGTCCCTTTATTATTATGTAGTGACCTTCTTTATACGTTACTATATAGCTTTTGTTTTAAAGTCTATTTTGTCAGGAATAAGTATTGTTACCCCAGTATTTTTTAAAATTTTTGTTTGCATTAAATACTTTTTTTCTTCCCTTCACTTAGTGTGTGTGTCTCTTTTGTTCTGAGGTGTGTCTTTTGTGGACAGCATATTTATAGGTCTTGTTTTTCTTTCCACGCAGCTTTCCTATGTCTTTTGATTGGAGCATTTAATCCATTTACATTTAAGACTATTATTGATATGTAATTGTCTATTGCCATTATATTCTTTAAATCTACATTCTTCTTTTCTAGATTTTCCCCCCTTTGTTCTGTTTACAACAGGCCCCTTAACATTTCTTGCTGCATTGGTTTGGTTGTAAGGAATTTCTTGAGTATTTTTATTATCTGGGAAGCTTTCTATTTCTCCTTCAATTTTAAATGATAGCCTGTCTTGATAAAGAAGTCTTTGTTGTATGCTCTTGTTTTGTATCACTTTGAATATTTCTTGCTATTTTCTTCTGACCTCAAGTGTTTCTGTTGAGAAGTTGGATGCCATCATATGGGGGCTTCTTTATAGGTAATTGACTGCTTTTCTCTTTCAGATTTTAGTATTCTTTCTTTATCTCTTAATTTTGGCAATTTAATTATGATGTGTCTTGGTGTAAGCCTTTTTGGGTTCCTCTTTAATAGGATTCTGTGTGCTTCTTGAACTTGTGTAATTTTTTCCTTCATCAATTTAGGGAAGTTTTTAGCTATAATTTCTTCAAACAGGTTCTCTGTCCCTTGTTCTTTCTCTTCTTCTTCAGGATCCCCTATTATGCAGATATTTTTTCTCTTCATGTTGTCATAGAGCTCTCTTAGAGTTTCCTCAGACTTTTTGATCCTCTTTTCTTTTTGCTGCTCTGCTTCCGTGCTTTCATTTATCTTGTCCTCTAAATTGCTGATTTGATCCTCTGCTTCATTCAGCCTACTTTTAATTCCTTCTAGTATAGTCTTCATTTCTGATATTGTATTTGTCATTTCTGACTGGTTTATTTTTATGCTTTCAATGTTCTTTTTGATGCTTGCAATCTCTTTATTTAGGAGCTCATTATGTCCATTCATTGTTGCTCTAAGATCTTTGAGCATCCTAACAATCTTTATTTTAAACTCTGTATCTGGTAAGTTATTTCTATCTCATCTAGTTCTTTTTCTAAGAATTTTTCTTGTTGATTTATTTGGACTGCATTTCTCTGTTCTTCCATTTTGTCTGTGTATAGACTCCTCCTTTGGGTGTGTTGTTTATCTAGTCAGCTGAGTCTAGGATTGGTAATGTCTACCTCCATTTTCCAGTTGTGTTGTTTCTAGATTTTCTTGGGTTGGCATCAGCTATTGTTTGTAATCCACTGTGGACTACTTTTCTGTTGTAATTGTTCTTTTTGCTATTTGTGTCAGCATTTTCTATGTCTTAGCTGGGTCAGGTGTGAGGAGCCGTTTCTTAAGATACCACTCTAACAAGGGTTGTTACATCCTGAACTGATGCTCTCTGTATCTGGCTGCTGGACGTGCCCTCCCTGGATGGAGCCTGGTGCAGATCATTGGGGGTCACTGCCTATGGCTGGCCCTTATCAACCTTTTGGGAGCTACAGGCTACCCAGATCTTACAGCTGCCTCTGCTGGGCCCAGGTGTCATTGTAAATATCAGCTGCAAACCTAGTATAGTTTTTATCTACTCTTGGTCTGGGGGAAGTTTGTTTAAAAGTTCAAGTTCCTCTGAGATTCGCTTTCTGCCGCTTCTTATTTTTGGCTACTTGTTGGGCTCAGTATTGTAATTCAGAGATTAGGTACAGTATTAGATGTGGCTTACCCCTTAGCCTCAAGTGTCATTCTATCCAGACATTTTTTTCCATTTTATTTTATTTCTTCTTTTTCAACCTTCTGAAGCAGAAGTCCAGTGGCTGTGGCCACTGCTTTCCCTATGTGTGGTCTGTCCACCAGCCCACTGCCACCTCTGCCATTGCCTCTGCCTCAGGCATTCAGGCTCGCACTTGCTTGGGTTGCTGTGGCTTCTGCCATACTTGGGCTGACCCCATGGTTGCCGAATTTCTGCCACCAACAGCAGGCTTGCATACTCATGCTCTGGCTTCCCTGGCCCATGCAGCCACATCAGCTGCTGGCAGCCCATCTGCCCTCCAGTGAATACTCAGCAGCATGGGGGTGTGTGTGGCTAAGACGTCAGCATTCACTACCTGTGTCCCTGACATGCTCCCTGCTTCTAAGCACCTCCTTGCTCTTACTGGAGCAGGAGAACCTCTAGTGTGAAGGGTAATTTTTTCCTTTTGCTGGTGTTACTGCTCCCAGGAAAAATGGTCACTTTAGATTTGGGGAGTGACTCATCCCAGGGGTTAGGGTGGCGGTCCCTCAAAATGTCTTTCCCTGTAGCTCTGAGATTACACTCTCCTCTGGCATCTCCAGTCCTCTCAGCACTCCCCACTCCCGGAGCCCTGGGTATGTGGCTCTGAATGAGGTTTTCTGCACGGGTCCTTTAAGATGGGGCCTGGTTCTGAGAGTTCTGTCTCTTTCTTGCAAACAGTAACCTGGCTCTTTTTTCAGCTAATACTGCCCGCATGCTTCTTCTAGGTTCTGGGGCTCTAGGCTGGGGCTCCAGTTCTGGGACTGAGGACCCACAACTCTCCAGGCAACCCATCCCACTTTGAGAGTTCCTCCGAGCCGTCGCTTGCTCCTGGGAGTGGGCAGCCCTTTCTGCATCTCTGCCTTTCCTAACAGTCTCAGTGTGGTTTCTTTGGTGGTCCTTGGTTATAGAATCCTCTTAGTTTAGTCTAAAGTTGGTTTTTCAAGATGATTGTTCTTAAATTAAGTTGTAATCCACTTTGGTTCTGGGAGTTAGGAGTTGGAACATCCACCTACTGTGTCGCCATCTTGCAGCCCTTGACATAAATATTTTGAAATGATTTCATCTTTCTATTAAGGTCCATTTGAAGAGCTGCAAATGGGTCACAATTAAAGAAAATTGAAATAGAAAATCACTGATTTAATACTTCTTTTTAGGCTAAGAGTCAAATACAATGGGTTCTTATTTATTTTTACCCAAACCACATTCAGAACTTGATCTATACCTCAGTGTTAACTTCTATTATCTGTGCTTGCCATACACTCTTGTCTTGATAGCTCTCTTTCCAAATAAAACTAATTCAGAATCTTTAAGGCTTTCTTTACTAAAGCCAAACAGAAATTATTTTCAAGGGGAAGCAAACTGTTTAGAATGCTACTGACATACATAAAAGAAGAACTGAAATGCAATGGTAAGATAATAGTTCCTTTTATGTTTCAGAGCTATGTGTTATTCAACATGTATGTTGATATTATTTAATTGCTTTTTGCAAAGAATGTGTGAGGCTCTTCTGTGTTTTTTTTTAAACAAACATTTAAAGGGTAAAAGGCATCAAGCTCATGTTCTGAGGCTAGTATAATCTTGATGCCCAAACAAGATAAAATAGCACAAGAGAAGAAAATTATAGCCCCCTTTCACTTATGAACATAGACATAAAGACCCTAAATAATGGTTCTATTTTATTTTTAAGCTCTTTTATTGAAGTGTAACGTACAGCTAAACACACAATCTTAAGTGCACAGCTGGATGAATTTTTACATCTATAAACAGTCATGTAATCCCAGGTTAGAATATGAAAATGTTCTCAAACCCAGCAGCTTCCTTTGTACCATTTCTCAGTTAATATAAATGGAACCATACTTATTTTTTGTGTGTGTATGTGGCATATTTTGCTCAATATTATGTTTATGAGATTCGTGTCCTTATATATGCAGTAGTTTCTTTCATTGCTGTTATTATTATGTTGTATAATGATATTACTATTTACTCATTCTACTTTAATGAACATTTGTGTTATTTTTGGTTTTGGCTCTTATAAACAAAGCAAACAAATATTCTTGTACCTATGTTTTACAAGTACTCATTTCTTTAGGGGTATATGCCCATAAATGGAACTTCTGAATCATAATGTATACAATTTTCTAACATAGTTTTACCAATTTACACTCCCACTAGTGTATACTGTTGCTCTAGGCCCTCGCCTCATGATACCTTGAAATTTTCAGTTTTTATAAAATTTTAGTCATATGGTGAAATAATAGTGTCATATTGTGATTTTAATCTGCATTTCACTAATGATTAATGATAACTAATAAAGTTAAACATCTCTAATATGCTCATTAGCCATATAGATATTTTTTAATGAAGTGCTTATTTAAATCTTTGTACATTTAGAAAATGGAGTTGTCTGTCTTTATCTTATTGATTTGTAGAAGTACCTTTGAAAAATAGATTTGGGATACTTATTCTTTGTCAGATATATGTGAACAGAATATATTTTCCTAGTCTGTGATTTGCTTTTTTACTCTGTTAATGATATCTTTTGATGAAGAGATTCTTAATTATAATAAAGTCTATCTTTTCTTTATGTGTTAAGTCCTTTAGGGCATGTACTTTATGATTCTGTGATGGGGGATGGAGTGAGAAGATACAAAGAATCTGTGTAAATATGACATGGTTTTGGCCCTAGGAGTTTACAGATAAGCAAGATTGGAAAAAAGTAAATGTATCTTTTATATAATCTAAGGGAGTGGGAGAAATTAATATTTATATAACATCTACTATGACACTTTGCTAAGGTAGATTTTATGCCTATTTTGTAGCTGAGGAAACTAAGGCTTCAAGAAATGTATCAAGGGCCAATACTTAGGTCTGTCTGACTCCAAAGCCCAACCTTTACCATTTGAAAATAGTAGGGATTCCAGAAACATATGTAGAGTGAGTAAATCTTGGAAGCATCTGAGCACTGGTTTACTTTCCATTTAAATTGTAGTAAATGGAGGAAAGAACAGAAATTAAATCTAAGACATTTTTCTCTTTTTCAGTCTGACTCTCAGACTAAGATTTGGCTGCTAGATATTTCCTTCAAGCAGCAGCAGTCTTCTGCCTACCTGGTCTGTATTCTCTTTGTAACTTTTTCTTTTTTAAAAAATTTGATTTGAGAGAGAGAGAGAGAGAAGATCAAACTCACAACCTTGGCACTCTGGGACATTACTTTATCCACTGAGCAACCCGACCAGGGCCTTTTAACTTTTCTTTTGGAGAAAGCTTCCCAAAAGTGATGTTTGAAATGGAATGAGTAGTGGTTATTCAGGTAGAAAAGGACCTAGAAGGTGTTCTGGGAAAAGAAACAAGATGTGCTGAGACCAGAAAGATGTTGCTGCATCTTATATTTAAGGATGTGTTGGGGAAGACAGTGAATGAGGCTCCAAAGGTTAGAGTATGAAGTCTTTCAACATCAACTCATCCACCTGGTCCCAGGACTCAGCACCTGACTGCAGGGGTTGTGCCCTGCACCAGAGCACCTGGCCTGGCTGTGGGCCCCAGCCTAGAGGTGACATTATCCCAGAGAAATAATAGACTTTTCAATTTGATCCACCTGGAATAAGTGCTTCCTCTAACTCATTTTCTAAGAACTTTTTTTTTTTTGTCTGTGATTCATCCCCCAGGAGGGGACACTTCTTACTCTGCAAGAAGGCTCAGTTTGGCAGAATGCTGCACTCTCTGGTGTCATTTAGAAATAATTGTTCTCTTCTAAAGAAAATATATTTCTATTGATCTCAGTTCAAGTCCTTAGATAGAACACTGTATAGAACACAAGAAGTACTTTTCTTCCTCCTAGAAAGGAAGTATTAATCATTTTACCCACCTAGTTATTCTTTTTCTTTCTTCCCCTTCCCCTCAAACTAACTATTTGTTCAAAAGAATTAGAAAAAATAGGAAAAGTAAACATGAGCTGGCTTCTATTTTGTGTCCTCAACTTTATGATGGTGATAATGCTAGTATGTACTTTTTAGGGCTCAAAATTCTTAAATGCAGTAATTCATATGTAGATACTTAGAATAATATCTGACAAATTAGATGTGCTCAAGAAACATTAGCTGCTCTTCTCCTGTTCCTCCTCCCCTTTCTTGTCTTCTCTTCCTCCTCTTCTTCCTCCTCTTCCTTCTTCTTGTTACTCTCCTTTTTCTCCTCCTCCTTCTATATGATCAAAAGCCTATTTGGATCAGTATGCTTTTCCCTCTTGCCTGATGATTCCTTCCTGCTCAAATCACCATGAAATAAATTGGATAGTCCTTATCACATTTATATAACATTAAATATCTTTTAAGGTATGAGCATTTTGAGAATTAATAGCATTTTCTTTTCTGATATGGGTTTAATGCAATCACAAAGGCCCATTGACTATTCTATCAATTTAGGTGTATTTTATCAACATTATCAAGGTTTGGGTTTATCTTTAAACTTTGTTTTCATGATGAAATATGAAAAACCCTCTAGACATACAAAACTGGCACAAAGTCTTTAATGAATCAATAAGGTCTAATAAAAATGTTTCCACAATTTTAAGTGAATAAGCCAGCTTTTACAAATTAATCTAAAATACATATAGTTTCTATGAAGGTATTTCAGTTTATTTTATTGTACTCAGTTTAAAAAAGAAACAACAAAAAAAGAAAAAATGTATTTCCAAATATCAATTCCCAGTTTTATGCTTATAAAAAATCAAAGAAACATGTATTTTGAAAAATTTTTGCAGGATGTCTTAGAATGTATTACATACTTGTTTTTCTTGCCAGTGAACTTATTTCTTTATGCTCTTTAACAAAGAGCAACATTAAAATTATTTGCATTTCTTAAGTAGAGTTGTAAGGATTATACATTTACTAGTATAAATCTTTAAACCTAGCCCTGTAATCTGGTAGCTGACTATTGACTATATGTATTATTATGTAAGCAATAAGAATAGGTTGAATAAAACCCACATTTATAAAATATCCACTTTCTACAGAGGGTTATAAGGTTTGCTTTAGTGACAGTGTATATTATTTTTTTGGAAG
This sequence comes from Rhynchonycteris naso, assembly GCA_037038555.1. Classification (NCBI taxonomy): domain Eukaryota; kingdom Metazoa; phylum Chordata; class Mammalia; order Chiroptera; family Emballonuridae; genus Rhynchonycteris; species Rhynchonycteris naso. The sequence goes on along the minus strand of CM072995.1, from coordinate 179,555,639 downwards.
GATGAGTATAAAATAATTCCTGTATTACATGCTTATTCCATTCCTCATTCAAGTTTTCTTCTATTATAATTTTGAGAAAGAAATACAATTTTGTTTTCTTTGATGAATTTTATTCTTGTAAGGCTATTCAATATCCAAAGGCCTACTAAGATTAATGGTTGCAAGATGTAGAATATTTGACTCTTTATATAATAAATCCTGCCAATTCTTTTTTTTTTTTTAATCCTGCCAATTCTTACTTGGGTATAGCACCAAGAATGTTGTTATGTATGCTTAATTTTGTCTGAGGACGAAAAATAAATTACTTTTCTCTAGGATTTTTGCAAACAGATACTGATATTTACATATTTTGTTTAGAAATATATATGCTTTTTCAGTTCTTTCCTGAAGAAATTTGATTTAACATAAATGCTGCAATTTTATTTTTTAAGAATAAGTGAAAAGAGTAGATGATATTCTTATCTTGTCTGTAAAAAATTTGATTTTGTGACAATAGAGAAATGGCACTGTGAGGAGTGCTTCTGATATCTCCCCTTGAAATTTCAACAAATTCAACAAGTAAAGACAGAGAAAAATTCTCATGAGCACCTGAAATATACACACACCAGTCAAAGGTATAATTGGGTGAAAAAGTGGCTGAATATATATAATCTACTCTGAAGGAAATAAGACGGAGAACAGGATATTTCGCTTTTCTCACTGATCTGAGGAAGGAACACTTTTGTCTGAACCTAAGCAAAGTGGAGAGGCAGAGAGAAGAAGCTGGGTTAGGGTGGATGATCAAGCAGAAGAAAGAACACACCAGCTCTGCCTGAGATCGCAGAGGCGGGGCAAGCACTGGCAAGAGGCTCTGACAAAGGTTAACAGGGCAGGCAGCTGCGGGATCTCGCGTTGGCACAAGCATCTTTGTGCACTACCGGCTCTGCAATCAATGGCAGTGTGCAAGTGGCTCCATCTGGCACCACTGGCGTGAGCGCGTGCCTGTGGGCTGGAGGGCTTACCCTGATGTTATCAGTGATAGACATATGCGTGGGCTGTTGTCAGCATCTTTGTGCATTCCCAGCTCCACGACCAGCATGGGACGTGTGCAAAGGCGGGATCCCTGAGCCTGGGACCATTTGGGCAAGGTGCCTCTGCAGGCCTGCATTCCAGCTCTGACTGGAATCACATACTGCATGCCTAAGTGGGCGGATACAGATCTGTGTGTGCACTGCTGAAGCTGTGGGGATTGGATGTACACATGGCTTGCTGTGGGCTAGGAAACAGTGCACAAGGGAGAAGCCTGTGGAGATTAGATGCCTGGAGTGCTGTGGCATACTAGACATTCCAAGGGGCCCTTAGAAACTGATCTGCAATTGACTCCCTGCCTGTGGCAGGCTGAGAAGTGCTAGACTTGTCCCCCAGCCTTAGAAAGGTACCTGATATGCAATCTGATCCCAGCACAAAGTTTAATCTCACTAGTGGCTCTGGTTGACACAGCCTTACCCAGAACTGTGCTTTGAGAGGTACTGGAGGAAGAATCGGGCTGCTTTTAGAGCCTCTTGCTCTGCAAGCAGTGGCTGGGCAAACCTCACAGCTAAGCCCCAAGGCTGCTAGCTCAGGTGGGAGAAATGTGGGGAGAGACACTGGGAAAACTGAGTCTCCCTTTGTCAGAGTCTCCAAGCCCTAACAAGTCCCAGCTACCAGTGGGACTGAGGCCCAGTCTACATCATCGCCACAGCAACACAACAGCAAACCTCTGCCCAAGAGACCCACAGGGGCAAAACCTGTAGTACAGCTCCACATGACAAATAAAGGAAGAAGCTACATCTCAAAACCAGGAAAAAATTACATTTTTATAATTTTAAAAAAATTTTAGTCATTTTATCTTCTTTCCTTTTTATTATTTCCTTTTCCTTTTAAACTGGATTATCCATAGTTGTTACATTTTTCATTCTTGTTTTTTATGGGGTTTCATTTCAAGAACCTTTACTTTTCTTTTTCTCTCATTCGATCATCATTTCTCAACAAATTATTATACTTTGGATTCAAAATTTTTTGTGGGATTTTGCATGTTTTTTATTTCATTTTTTAGCTCTTTTGTCATCTTTCCTCAGTTCCTGCTCCCTATTCTCTGTAGTTTTTGTTCCACTTATCACTATAGAATTTTCATTTTTTTACTGTATCTTTTCAATTTTTATTTTATTTTTAACTCTCTCTTATTAGTGTTATTAACAATTTCATTCTCAAATGCCATTAAGGAAAAAGAAATAAAATATCATGGATACAAAAGACAGAGATGTAGCTCAGATAGATGATGAAAAATCTCTAGAAAATATTTTAATTGCTTGGAAACCTTCGAGTTAAATGACAGAGAATTAAAAACTGAAATCCTAAAAATACTCAGGAAAATACACGAAAGCACCAAAAGGCAATTTAGAGAGCTCGAAAAACAATTTAATGAACAAAAAAAAATACTTCACCAAGGAAATGGAAACTATAAAATGGAACCAAACAGAGATGAAAAACTCAATATATTAACTGAAAAATGAGGTAACAAGCTTAGCTAATAGAACAGTCAAGATAGAGGAGAGAATTAGTGACATAGAAGACAGGCAACTAGAGATACTACAGAGAGAAGATGAGAGAGACTCACAAATTAAAAAGAATGAGAAAGCCCTACAGGAATTGTCTGACTCCATCAGAAAGAGCAACAAAAGAATAATGGATATATTGAAAAAGAAGAGAGAGAAAATGAACTGGAGAATATATGCAAACAAATAATTGATGAGAACTTCTCAAGCCTGTGGAAAGAATTAGAGCCTCGAATCCAAGAAGCAAACAGACCTATGACAAGGCACATTGTAATGAAGTGATCACAAACCAATGACAAAGAAAAAATCCTCAAAGCAGCCAGGGAAAAGAAGAATACAACATATAAAGGAAGGCCCATTAGACTATCATCAAATTTCTTAGAAGAAACTCTACAAGCCAGAAGAAAGTAGACACCAATATTTAAAGTACTGAAAGAAATAAACTTCTAGCCAAGAATACTCTATCTATTAAAGCTATCCTTCAAATACAAAGGGGAAATAAAACATTCAAAGATATAGAAAAGATGAGGGAATTTATCACCAGAAAACCCCACTTTAGGAAATACTAAATGCGGTTATCTGACCAGATAAAAAGAACAAAACAAAACAATATCACAAGTAAAAGCTCCAACAAGATCACAGTAAAAACTAGATTAATCTGTGACAACAAAAACAAAAAAGGGGAGAGGTCAAAGATTAACAGTAGCAAAGGAGAATGGAGTGCAGAAGCACTTATGAGATAATGTACTACAATGAATATAATATACATTCTTTTATTATCTAATGGCAACCACCCCTGAAAAAACCACTACAGAAACAAATGGCTTAAAAAAAGAAGAAACAGAGAAAAGAAGTATGGATTATAACCAAACAAAAATAAATGACAGAAAAACAAAAGAGAAGCAAACAAGATACAGAAAGCAATATATAAAATGTCAATAGAAAACTCTCAAGTATCAATAATTACATTAAATATAAATGGATTAAACTCACCAATAAAAAGACACAGAGTAGCAGAGTGGATAAAAAGAAAATTCAGATGTATGTTTCCTTCAAGAAACACATTTAAGCCACAAGGAAAAAACAAATTCAAAGTGAAAGGTTGGAAAATGATTCTCCTAGCAAATAATATCCAAAGAAAAGCAAGTGTAGCCATACTCATATCTAACAATGCTACAAGACAGCAAAGGTAACCAGAGACAAAGATGGTCATTTCATAATGACAAAGGGAACATTGGATCAAGAAGACATAACACTGCTTAATATATATGCACCAAACCAAGGAGCACCAAAGTATATAAGACATCAAGTAACTGATCTAAAACTAAAAACCAATAAAAATACAATCATACTTGGAGACTTCAATACACTGCTGATGGCACTAGATCGTTCATCCAAACAGAAAATCAATAAAAAAATATTGGCCTTAAATGAAACACTAGAACAATTGGATATGATAGACATCTACAGGATATTTCACCCCAAAATGCCAGAATATACATTTTTCTCCAGTGTACATGAAATATTCTCAAGAATTGACCATATATTGGGCCACAAAACTAACATCAAAGAATTCAGAAAGATTGAAATTATACCAAGCATATTCTCTGACCACAAAGCTTTGAAACTAGAATTCAACTGCAAAAAAGAAGTAAACAAAACCACAAAAATGTGGAAATTAAACAAGAAGAAATAAAAGCAGAGATCAAAAGATACATACAGGCAAATGAAAATAACAATATGACATATTAGAATCTCTGGGATTCAGCAAAAGCATTAATAAAAGGGAAGTTCATATCACTACAGGCTTATATGAACAACCAAGAGAGAACCCAAATAAACAACATCACATCTTAAGGAACTAGAAAAAGAACAAAGGCAACCCAAAACCAGCAGAAGAAAGGAAATAATAAAAATCAGAGCAGAAATAAGTGAAACAGAGAAAAAAAAACATAAGAAAAAAATGAATAAAACAAGGAGCTGGTTCTTTGAAAAGATCAACAAAATTGACAAACCCTTGGCAAGACTCACCAAGAAAAAGAGAAAGGATTATATAAACATAATCCAAAATGAAAGAGGAGAAATTACCACAGATATCATAGATATACAAAGAATTATCGTAGAATACTATGAAAAACTATATGCCACCATATTAAAAATCTAGATAAAATGAATAAATTTCTAGAACAATACAACCTTCCTAAACTAGTTATGAGAAGTAGATAACCTAAATAGACCCATTAACAGGGAGGAAATAGAAAAAACTATTAAAAACCTTTTAAAAAATAAGTTCAGCCCCAGACGGCTATACTAGTGAATTCTACCAAAATTCAAAGACTTGGTTCCTAGTCTACTCAAAGTCTTCTAAAAAATGAAAGAAGATACAATACTTTCAAACACATTTCATGAGGCCAACATAACCCTCATACCAAAACCTGCAAGAACAACATAAAAAAAAGAAAACTACAAACCAATTTCTCTAATGAATACAGATGCTAAAATCCTAAACAAAATACTAGCAAATCGAATACAACACATTAAAAAATAATTCATCATGATCAAGTGGGAATCATCCCAGAATCACAAGGATGGTTCAACATACATAAAACAGTTAACATAATACACCATATTAACAAAACAAAGAACAAAAACCATATGATCCTATCAATAGACACAGAAAAGGCATTCAATAAAATACATCATTTTATGTTTAAAGCACTCAACAAAATGGGTATAGAAGGAAAATATCTCAACATAATAAAGGCCATTTATGACAAACTATCAGCTAACGTCATATTAAATGGCATAAAACTGAGGACTTTTCTCCTAAAATCCAGAACAAGACAAGGCCGCCCACTCTCTACACTCTTATTCAGCATAGTGCTGGAAGTACTAGCCAGAGCAATCAGACAAGAGAAAGAAATAAAAGGCATTCATATTGGTAAAGAAGAAGTAAAGGTTTCACTGTTTGCAGATGATATGATCCTGTACCTCGAAAACCCCAAAGACTCCACAAAAAGACTATTACAAACAATAAACAATACAGTAAGGTCACAGGACAAAATTGATATACAGAGGTCTATTGCCTTCCTATATGCCAACAATGAAACATCAGAAAACGAACTCAAAAAAATAATCCCTTTTATGGTTGCAACAACAACAAAATACCTAGGAATAAACATGACAAAGAATGTAAAGGACCTATATAATGAAAACTACAAAGCATTGTTAAAGAAAATTGAAAAAGATAAAATGAAATGGAAAAATATCCATTGTTCTTAGATAAGAAGAATAAATATAGTTAAAATGACCATATTACCCAAAGCAATATACAAATTTAATGCAATTCCCATCAAAATTCCAATGTCATTTTTTAAAGAAATGGAACAAAAATTTATCAGGTTAATATGGAACTATAAAAACCCCCGAATAGCCAAAGTAATTTTAAGGAAAAAGAATGAAGCTGGAGGCATTACAATACCTGACTTTAAATTATTTTATAGAGCCATGATAATCAAAACAGCATGGTATACAAAGAATTATCAAGTGGGAATCATCCCAGAATCACAAGGTATAGAAAAATAGACATTCAGACCAATGGAACAGGATACAGAGCCCAGAAGTAAAAACTACATATTTATGGTCAAATCATCTTTGAAAAAGTAGCCAAAACCCCACAATGGAGAAAAGAAAGCCTCTTCAATAAATGGTGCTGGGAAAACTGGAGAGCCATGTGCAAAAGAATGAAACTCGACTACAGTTTGTCCCCTTGTATCAAAGTTAATTCAAAATGGATCAAAGACCTAAATTTAAGACCTGAATCAATAAATTACATAGAAGAAAACATTGGTACTAAACTCATGAACCTTGGCCATAAAGAGCATTTTATGAATTTGACTCCAAAGGCAAGGGAAGTGAAGGCAAAGATAAATGAATGGGACTACATCAGACTAAGAAGCTTTTGAACAGCAAAAGAAACTGACAACAAAACAGTCAGCCAACTGAATGGGAGATGATATTTTCAAACAACAGCACAGACAAGGACCTAATATCCAAAATATATAAAGAACTTACAAACTCAACAACAAACAAGCAAACTATCCAATAAAAGAATGGAAAGAGGACGTGAACAGACAGACACTTCTCCCAGGAAGAAATGCAAATGGCCAATAGATATATGAAAAGATGCTCATCTTCACTAGCTATTAGAGAAATGCATATCAAAACTACAATGAGATACCACCTGACACCTGTTAGATTAGCTGTTATCAACAAGACAGGAAATAAGTGTTGGAGAGGCTGTGGAGAAAAAGGAACCCTCATTCACTGTTGGTGGGAATGTAAAGTAGTACAATCATTATGGAAGAAAATATGGTGTCTTCTCAATAGAAGTACCATATGACCCAACAATCCCTCTACTGGTTATATACCCATCAAACTGAAAAACATTGCTACGTAAAGACATATGCAGCCTCATGTTCATCACAGTGTTGTACACAGTGGCCAAGACATGGAAACAACCAAAAAGCCTTTCAATAGATGACTGGATACAGAAGATGTGGTACATATATACCATGGAATACTACTCAGCCATAAGAAATGATGACATCGGATCATTTACAACAACATGGATGAACCTTGATAACAGACAGGCAGAGCATCATCCTGTAGTGGGCTCGCTGGATGAATCCTGGACAGGGTGCATGTGGGAGTCTGTCTTTGCCTCCACTCCTCTTACTAAACAAACAAACAAACAAATAAAAATCTATTTGAAAATAGGGATCTTTTGTGTTTTCAAAAAAAGAATGAGATTATAAAACAAATATTTGTAAAAGTGATTCCAGTGGCAATTTCTGGATTGGAAGGGGAGACAATAGGGTATGTGGAAAGTAGTTCTGGAAAGTATATGGAACTAGAAAGCAAAAGAGCAATTAATTCCAAGAGGTCATTTGGTCATGGCTCAGTTTGGTAATACATTTGGTAATATACTCCAGGCAGGAACTGACTGTAGTTGATAATACCTTTGGTTATTATGTTATCTGTTTACTTGTTATGTAAATGGAACCTCCCATCCATATTAAAAATGGAAGAAGATATGATCTTTGTCTAAGAACTTAACCAGGGTTTCTATGATGGTAATAACAGAGTTCTGGACTTTGGTTACTCCAAGGGAACTCAGGTATTGAGGAACTGCAAGGAGATAAATTACTTTGTGCAAGAAAGTGGGAGAAATGTGTCCGTGTGAATTATATCTTTGTTTCCCTCCTGACTGGGTTAGCATAGGAAGAAAGGTGTGAGATGGGTAGAGGAGACTTAGAAGACCACCAAGAACTTTTATGAATGGAGGTTTCTAACAATAAATGTGAGTTGTGTGATATATTATTTTTCAGTATTCTAAGACATTCAGTCACAGATGCCATGCTTCCGGAGTGTGTGTGTGTGTGTGTGTGTGTGTGTGTGTGTGTGTGTGTAAATTATGGAAAGGAACTGAGAGGTACACCTGCGTTGATGTAGGATGAAAAATAACTTTGGTCTGGGAAGACAAAATGATTCATAATGAACTATTTGAGCAAGGGAGGGAGCTGAATGCCAGAGCTGTTCATGACAATAGTATTCTAGGAATTTGCAGAAATCCCAGAAAGGACAGGAACTTCCCACAAGTAACTGGATGTGGGTTTGAGCTTTTCTACTTGTGATCTTAAAGGATCGAATGATTGACAGAATTTTAATAAGGATAGAGTTGACTTTACATGCCTATTTTAGTAGAGCTAAAAAGGTGGCTAAATATATCATGTCTGCTTCTTTTAATATTATGTGCCTAAAGAACCCCTACCCTGTAGGCTAAGCTTCCTCAAGGACTTCTTGATGCTGCTGCCCAGATAGGAGGCTCCAAGGAGTTCACTTGCCTGCCAGGTTGGTTTGGCTTCTCTCAGCCTTTTCAAGATACTGAAATGTCACACTATGAATGCCTGGGCCTTTCTGATTTACCTCTAGGACTGAAAGCCCCTTGTCCCCCACTTGTCAATAAAGATGACAACTAGAGATGATCTTTCTATGGCAAAGTAACATTAAAAAATTTTAAGTACTTAATGCCTACTCCCAGAAACACTGGGAAGGAAATCAAGGGCACTAAATTATTTTAGAAGGATGTTTTGAAAAATCTGGAGTCATCTCTTGGTCTTTGTTACATTCCTGTCTAATTTTGTGGTTCTAATGCTATTTTTAAATTAAATGTCACAGAGCATAAATGAAATAAATATATTATTTGATTTCTTTGCTTTTTCTTATTTCTAGTATTGTGCTTAAGTAATTTTTCTGTTTTTTAGGAGACTATTTTGCTAATGAACTAAATGGGAATGTGGGTGGGGGCTAATCGTAAAGAAAATAGAATTATGATGCTGGTGACAGGGATAAGAATAGATTACTTGGGTTTGAATCTCAGCTTTTTTACTTCCCAACCTGGTAACCTCAAAGAAGTCATTTAAACTCTCTGATTCTCAGTTAAATTCAACTGTAAAATGGAGTTAATAAAGTTCTTTCCTCTTAGGGCTACTAAGATAATTTATGTAAAGATCCTAGAACATTACTGGGACCTAGTGAGTGGTCAATTAGCTATTTATTTTTATTATTATTATACTGCATTTATTATTTTATAACAGAAAAATCAGTCCCTGGAAAACTCAATTTAATTGGTTTTACTTTGTTTTTGATTCAAAGTGATACTTTCTCATTCAATTATTTACCATAGTCAAGACCTTTTTTTTTAAAAAAAAGATTTTATTCATTCATTTTAGAGAGAGAGAGAGAGAAAATGAAAGACAAGGGGAATTAGAGGAACAGGAAACATCAACTCCCATATGTGTGTTGACCAGGGAAGCCAGGGTTTTAAACTCGTGACCTCAGCGTTCCAGGTTGATGCTTTATCCACTGCACCACCATAGGTCAGGCTAGTCAAGATATTTGATTTCCTATCACTTTTGGCTGTTTTCACAAATTCATACTTAAATGCATAATTTGCTATAATTATGAGTATTTCTAAGAATATTCCATTAAGGTTGAAGACAGCACCCATAAAAGGAATCCTTCTAACATTTGTAGCATGATTAGAATAAGTGTGAGGTTTCCCCAAGTGTCTACTTTGAAGGAGATAACATTCATTTGAAAATGCAAGTTCTTATTTTTTTTTACTTAAAAATATATACATACTTAAATACAGTCCCCCCAGATGTCTGTGTCTTAACTCTCAGAACCTGTGAATGTGTTCTGTTAGAAGGCAAGGAGTAATGAAGACTGCTAATCAGATGCCCTTGAGATGAGAAGATTATCCTGGTTGACCAAAGTGTGCCTTTGGGTTCTTCTAGGTCAGTGGTTCTTAATCTTTTTTGAGGTACCGAACCCACAGTTTCATATGTGCATTCACCGAACCCTTCTTTAGTGATAAGTAAAATATGATTTCTTTTTCCAAATTCAAGACATAGGTATATGTTTTTTTTACTGGTGCACAAAATGAGCCATGCATGAACATCACCTTGCTCAAAGAAAAAAACCAACAAAGTGTATGAACTCACAACAAATTATGGTATTACTTTATTCTGGCCTCTGTGGCAGAGGCTTCTCCAAACCCCTGAGACTGACTCATCGAACTCATAGGGTTCGATAGAACCCAGGTTAAGAACCACTGTTTTAGGTGAATGATGGAAGCTGGGAGTGACACAGCATGGGAATGTCTTTCCCCTGTGTTTTGTACATAGAAGGGTGCTAGGAACCAAACTTGCGGGCAGCCTCCAGAAACTGGGAAAAATCAAGAAACGGAATCTCTTTTACCTAGAGCATCGAGAAGGAGTGCAGTTCTGTCACCTCCTTGATTTCAGCCCAGTGAAACCCATTGCAGACTCTGAACTGTATGTTGAACTTGAACATATGATTTTTTAAGCCATCAAGTTTATGATAATTTATTTTAGCAGCAATAGGGAACTAAAATAATACTGTGTTGTCATGTCTCATGCCATGTGTTAAATTTAAAATGGTAGTCTTTTTGGTCGTCTTTAATATTTTAGAATACTTAAAAGCATGACAAAGATCCCTTTCAGGGAGAGAGAAGAGAGTGCACCGGGTGTGGGTTGAAGAAATGTTCTCTGCTATTTCAGTGGAAAGGTTATCTTGCTTTCTCTTTCACTTGGCCAGAGGTTATTCACAGTTTGAAGCACATGTTGGAGCTTGGAACGAGAATGGAGGATAAATAAAGGTCTTGTGCTGTGGACAGAGCAAATCACTGAAGAGAATTTTACCTTGGGCAGAATAGCTTGTGTTTGTGGAAATTTTGAAAAGATTAAACTGATGAAGCTTCTATTTATAGACATATTCTGATTGTTTCTGTTTTCCCCTGGCAATTGGTGGTAAATACATATGCTATTCATTGACAAATCTTGTTTTGTTTTTGTTTTTCCTGTGGAAATATAAATGATAGAGATCTGCAACTTTTAGGTATTTTAAAGCTACAAGAGAGAAAAGGGACAATTTAAAAAACAGTGCATTGGCATGAGTTGAGGATTAGTTTGCAACATATTTTTATAGAGGGAAGGCTGAGAATTTACAGGACATAAAACGGTAAAATTTAAAGGTGAAAGGAACATGGACTGGAGGTGGGTCAGAGGGAAGATTCAAACCAGAAAATCTTGACAGAACTAGTACAGCCAGAAGAGGCAAAGAAAATAAATAGGCCAAGTGAACTAATGCTAACTGAAGGCATTAAAGAGAATAAGCAGAGTCATTTACAACTTGATCAGGGAAAAAAAATACAAGAGAGAGAATGGCCCATCAATAAATGAAGAGGGAGCAGAAATCAATGTTAGTTGTAAAATGTCTGAGTTATTAAACTGCTGTTTTCAAGTTTGTCTTTATGAAGAAATAGGTTTCTGGATAATTAAGAAGTAATTAAGGTTGTACCAACTTTGAGGCACTATTGATAATAAATAAGTAAATAATTACCAATTGCACTAATAAAAAGTGTACATGTGTAGAAGAAATGTATTCTATAATAAACTTTCCTGATATAATGATAATTATTACACCACTTGTGAAATTAGCAATGGATTGGGGTGGGGGTAGGGGGAAGCCACCTCCAAACATGCACAATAAATTAGAGGCAATAATTTGATCAGAGGAAAAAGGCAAAGGAATGAGCACTTCATGCTGGACTTCAGAGGATTTGATATCACTTTATGTAAACAAACAACAGCAACACACACACACACACACACACACACACACACACACACACACACACACACACACACACACCATTTTAGTAAAACAGTTTAAAGACTGGACCACCAGGTTTGGGATCAGAAACAGTACAAAATAATTTTTAGTTGCTTATTGTCCAGAGAAACCGGATTCCTTAGGTGACTGACTACATAAGTTTTACAAATGTTAGATAGCTGGTATGTAGTTTAACAGCTTTGGAAGTAAAATGCTATAGAAAATTAAAGGCTCTAGTTGGTGCTATATAATGTGGACCTACATATGAACTTGGTGTAGTATGGATTAAATAAACACGTCTTATATACTTTTTTATTAATCAATGACTTGATGTAAAAGTGGACTCTTTGGTAATTCAAAGATGGTGCCGAGTAGGGAAGAACTAAAGATTTGAGGTCAGAACAACCTAATTTAGTATCTTGCCACAACCCCATGCAATAAACCCTGGGCAAGTCCTTTAACGTTTCTGAGGAATGGTAATCATACTTACCTCATGGCTTTATAAAGATTAAATTAAACAGCTGATATACAGCTCTTGGCACAAAGTAGATACTTGACAAATAAAACTTATCATAATTATATGGGAGATTTGAGTGAAACATATGATATAAATGCTTGATTGAAAGCTAGAGAACCCAGAATCAATTTTTGCTCTAATCTTGAATAACATAGACCTTGGCATGTTCATAGTTGATAAATGATAGCTATTAATTTATCTTTATTATTTAGCCCTGTTACCTTGAGAAAATTATAGTCTCACTTGACCTCTATTTCTAAAATTAGGATTAACCTATATTTTTTCAAGCTGTATTCTCAGCATTATTGGAGCATGAGTTTCTTGAAGGAACTTAAGAGTTTGGTTGATGACATAAAACTAATATACAGGAAACATCTGGAGGTAAAAGTGGCTCTAGAATCTTGTAACTGTATTAGGAGTTCAGAGAACAGAGAGGGTAGGCCATTGTAGCAACAGAGGACATGACAAGGAGAGTAATGATACTTACTCTGGCCCTTGGAGCTTACTTAAAGTTTGAATGGATGAAGAGATGTTGGAGAGGCTGAAATGTTCTTCATGTTGGGTGACAGCCTGAGCCAGAGCCTGAAGGCAGGAATGAATGCATCTGGTGATTGCATTTATGAAACATGGGGTTTATAATCTGGTACAAGGCCTGAGGACTGCACCAGAATATTTGAAATTGTTGACATTTGACATTGTCTTTGTATGAGAGGTGAGTGGATGTTGAATAGAAAGGAATGTTTAGGTTGGAGAATTAATTGAAGGACAAAGTAGAAGAATGCTGTCAGTTTTAAAAACCTTTCTTTTTAAGGAGTAGAAGCTTTATATGAAATGAAATATTCGAATCCCTAAAATGCTTTCTTCTTGTGGTGCTCTGCAAACATCCAGAGAATTTCACTTTTTTTATCTTTTCCCCCAACTAGCCTAAGAATCTTTTGAGGTGGCAACTAAGTTTTGTTCATCTCCATATATGAGCACTTAACTCAGTGCCTGACACAATAATGATGAACACAGAAAACTTGTGGGATGAATGAAAGCTTCTGTAGGTTATAATCATGAAATGACATTTAATATTTTTGTTTCAGTTACATTTATTTTAGTTACACATTTAATCTATGTCTAAAAGGTGGCTTGCACATTGAAATAGAATATCTGCTAAGAAACAGAGGTCATATTTCAGAAGGAGAGAGTTCCCCTCCTTTTACGCATCAAGGCCAAGTAGATTATGATATTTGGGCAAAAATTTGGATTTGATTTCTAGCAGTTGTAACCTAAAGAGAATCACACTGTATTTTTTCATTTTTCTGATAAGCAAACTACAACATTCCATGCAGAGAGTTTTCCCTGGAAACAAACTTGAGAAGGAAGTGATCACATGGGAGCTTGTAATATTTCAATTAAATGTTCTCAGATAGAGAGGGATATTCAATTGGATGTGAGTGAGCATAAAATAGGCTCAGAGAGAATCGGCACTGAGACCAGTCCCATCTCTTCCGGCTCTCCAGATGGTTCAGGGATGAAATTTACCCAGTTTTTTTTTTGAAGTGCTGTGCATCTGGAAAAAATAAGCAAGAATTTAATTGTTTAAAAAGTAAAGATATTTAGGTATAGTTAGAGAATGAACTTCATATTAAATGATTTTGCTTTGAAACATGGTAAATAACTTGGAAAATAGCATAAAACACTTTGCAGGGCCATGGCTCATAAATCTGTAACATCGCTTTTATTAATTTGGAATTTTCATGAGCTGAGATGAAGAAGAGAGTCCTTGAATTGATATCCACAATATGCTGATTTTGTGATCATCTGTGTACTGAGAGACCACCCAATTCATCTCTGTTGTAACTAACACCAGATTTTGTCCTGGATTTGAAATCTCTGGCTATGACATGCAACATATTTAAAAAATCTGTTTGATTGATAGTTTAATCATTGTTCTTTATTACATCAGCAGCAGGCCCTAGTATTCCAATTTTGAAGGATTGTTTTGCCTCTGTACTCATGTCACACAGAGTGCTTGTGGCTTGCCAATAGGAGATCTGATTGGAGCTTTGCCGATTTCAGACATAGTCAAGAGTTTAAATTTGTGGTTATCTTTAGATAGCATGTGATTTCTGGTCTTTGTGTTATAAAGTCAACTTTCCAATAATTTTTATTGTGCACTCTTATCTTGTCCTTTCTTTCTTCCATATTTACATGAGTGTCAACAATTTTATACTTCTGAAAAGCTAGTGGGAAAAGCCAGTCACCTCTTGCTTTTGTGGAACCGAAGGAGGTAGTCAAGTTTTGTCTGAGTGTAGTCGCAAACCTTTCCTTTCGGTCAGGGTCATCATTCTAGATTTTCTATTTGATTTGCCAACCAGGCAAGGCAGCATGGTTTTAGAGGCTGAAGAAATTCAAGGGGGCCTAAATACAACCCTTAATTGAACTTGACATTTAGAATCATACACTGATGTCATACTCTGCTGCTCAGGCAAAATCGTTAAGTAGGTAAAAACTGTCTGCAGGGATCCTGCTTCCTAGGCATTCTCTCTGATTTGCTTACTCCATTTATGACTTTTTTCAGTTTCCTTGCCACTCCCTTTTCCCACACCAACAGCACCTTACTGGATGATGTTCCATGTTTTGACCTTTAAAGAAATATCTTAATTGAAGTATAATCAATATACAATAACTGCTCCTATTTATAGAGTATAATTTGATAATTTTTGACATATGTCCACACCTGTGATCCCAACAGTTAAAGCAGTGGTTCTTTTTTGAGGTACCGAACCCACCAGTTTCATATGCGCATTCACCGAACCCTTCTTTAGTGATAAATAAAATATGATTTTTTTTCCAAATTCAAGACATAAGTATATGTTTTTTTACTGGTGCACAAAATGAGCCATGCATGAACATCACCTTGTTCAAAGAACAAAACCAACAAAGTGCATGAACTCACAAGAAATTACGGTATTACTTTATTCTGGCCTCCACGGCAGAGGTTTCTCCGAACCCCTGAGACCGACTCATCGAACCCCTAGGGTTTGATAGAACCCAGGTTAAGAACCACTGAGTTAAAGTAATGAACATATTCACCACCAACCAAAGTTTCCTCGTGTCTCTTGCTAATCACCCCTTCTGCCTCTCTCTATGCCCAACCCTATCCCCATACAACTTCTTTCTGTTTTCTCTAGCCATAGATTTGTTTCTAATATCTTATATAAATTGAATAATACAGTATACATTTCTTGAGTGATTTGAATTTTTTCATATTGTATTATTATTATTTTGAAATTCATCTGTGTGTTTAGCATATCAGTGGTTCATTCTTTTTATTGCTGAGTAGTATTCCATTGTAGAATAGTCTACAATTTGTTTGTATGGGTATTTGGGTTGTTTCTTTGTCTTTCTTTTTCTTTTCCCTTCCTTTCCCTTCCCTTCCCTTCCTTTCCCTTCCCTTCCCTCCCCTCCCTTACCCTCCTCTTCCTCTTCTTTCTTCTTTCTTTCAGAAGAAAGAGACAGAGTCAGAAACATGGAGCAGCTCCTGTATGTGCCCTGACTAGGCAATCAAACTGGCAACCTCCACACTCTGGGATGACGCTCCAACTAACCTGGGGTATCTGGCCAGGGCTTTTCTTTTGTTTTAATTTAAAATTTATTTTTCAAGTATGCTTTACATTTAATGTTATTTTGCATTAGTTTCAGGTGAACAGCGTAGTTGTAAGAAAATTATATACTTTACCAAGTATTTCCCCTGATATTTCCAGTACCCACCTGGCATCATACATAGTCTTTCTTTTTTCTTCTCTTTTTTTTGGTGTAAAGTCAGTAGTCACGGCCACCATCACAGTCACCTGGCCCATGCAGGTTCGCATTTGATTCGGACAGATGATATTGAAACAATGGAGCCAAGAACTAACTGGTGGACCGTTAGCTTTAATCCTAGCTTGCACCCGGCAGGCAAGAAATATACACAGTGGGGAAACACTTCCCTTTCCAGTCAGGGCTCTCAAAGCCACTGACTTATCCAAGTTTCCTAGAATCAAAGTTTCTACCTCACCAGCCTTATTCACCTCTGTTCCCCATCTCCTCCTCTCTGCACAAACTGGCTTCTCCTTCAGCATTCAGCCATCTTGGCTGCTTCTCCTCTCCCCCATGTGACCTTTCTCTGCTCTCCTTCCATGGGCTCTCCTAGACCATAATCACTCTTTCCCGGAACAACGTGATTTCTTCTTTTAAAACCTTTTGGTGCGAAAGCCCTTCCCCAACACACATTAATATAATCATGCCCATCCCAAGAAAGAAGGGCAACTAATATTATCAGCTGGGTGACAGCTTCCATGTGGGCAGTGCCATCTTTAACAAAGTGAGCATAATATATTTTATCTGCCCAACAATCCACCCCTATGCTCACTTTACTATCCACAATCTACACCACCGGCATCCCTGTGCAAGAAAATTAGGCACATTACACAAATTACAACAACATGACAAATCATACAATTTCAACAATTACAAAAGTACATTTCACCAGTCTCTGAACACTTTGCAAAAAGCACAAAATGTCCTCGGCCTTCTTTCTAGCTGCTTGAAAAGCTTCCCAGGGCAGGAGGGCCTCCAGCAAAGCCGCCTCCCTCCCCCATCAGCGTATTTCACATTGTCCAAAATTTGTATGTTCATCCAACAAAGCAGCCAGTGTCCACTCCAGTCATAGTCCAGGAATCAGTCCACACACATGGGGCCTCAGCCACCCCCCTCATCCCTGCAATCCTGGCAGGTCTTATACTGTTCAAAGGAGGAGCACATGGCAATGGCAATCAGCATGTCCATCTCTGCTCCGGAGAGCATGATGACATCCACCTCTATGTCCCAAAGTCACAAACCTACCTGGGGCGTAGTAGGTACTCCTTGCTGCTGGGCTCTCACCTTCTGGAGACTGCAGATCGCAACTCCAGCCCGATTCTCCTCATCCTCCAAAGAGGAACTGAAAACATCAGCTCCTGCTGCAGGGCTTGAGTTCCTGGCCTCCTGCCGCTGCTGGCTCTCCACAATGTCCAGGGCAATCTGCAACTCATGAACCTGTTATTCCTTCTCCAGTGACTGTTCCATTTCCAAGTGAATCTCACGAACCTGGTCACCCTCCTCCAGTGCTTGCTCCAGCTCCAGGGTCAGCATCTCTTTTTCCCACGTTTGCTGCAGCTCCGTCCACTGCTCGGTTTGCAGGTCCCGGGCAGCTTCTTCCATAGAGCTCTTGGTTTCCTTACGCATGGCTGTAAAAGTCAGGCCAGCCTATAACTCCCTAAAGGACAGCCATGGGGAAACATAACAGCAGCCAGTCCTCTACTCCACTGCTCAAAGTTGGGGATGGCTCTATACCAATCTTTGAATCCTGCCACAGACTATGCCAAATGCATGACCAGGAGCTGGTATTGTGGCCATTCACATGCAGGTTCCCATTTGATTCAGACAGATGGTATTGAAACAACGAAGCCAAGAACTGGTGGTCCATTAGCTTTAATTCTAGCTTGCACCTGGCGGGCAAGAAATACTCACAGTGGGAAAACATTTCCCTTTCCATTCACGGCTCCCAAAACCACTGATTTATCCTCACCAGCCTCATTCACCTGTGTTCCCCATCTCCTCTCTGCACAAACTGGCTTCTCCTTTAGTACTCTGCCATCTTGGCTGCTTCTCTTCACCTCCACATGGCCTTTATCTGCTCTTCTCTCTCTGCTCTCCTAGAACATAATCACTCTTCCCTGGAACAACATGATCTCTTCTTTTAAAACCTTTTGGTGTGAAAGAGCTCCTCCAACACACATTATATAATCACGCCCATCCCAAGCAAGAAGGGAAACTAATATTATCACCTGGACGATGGGCTTCCACATGGGCAGCACCATCTTTAACAAAGTGAGCATAATACTATATTTTATCTGCCCAATATGTGGCAGACACAGAGAGAGTCAGAAAGAGGGACAGATAGAAACAGACAGGAAGGGAGAGAGATGAGAAACATCAATTCTTTATTGCAGTTCCTTAGTTGTTCATTGACTGATTTCTCATATGTGCCTTGACTGGGAGGCTACAGCTGACTGAGTGACCCCTTGCTCAAGCCATCGACCTTGGGCTCAAGCTGGTGAACCTTGCTCAAACCAGATGAGCCCGTGCTCAAGCTGACGACCTTGGGGTCTCGAACCTGGGTCCTCTGCGTCCCAGTCCAACATGCTATTCACTGAGCCACCACCTGGTCAGCCCATACATAATCTTTAAAATATTGTTTACTATATTCCTGATGCTGTAGCTTATATCCCTGTGACTATTTTGTAACTATCACTTTTTGTAACTATCACTAATTTTTTCACCAAGTCCTATTTTTGACGAACACATATAAAGTTGTTATGGACATTATACTCAACTCTTTGTTTGGATGTATGTTTTCATATTTCTAGCATTTACCTAGGACATACAGGTGCCTGGGTCACATGGTATATGTATGTTTAACTTTTTAAATTGCCAACTTTTCCAAATTAGTTGTACTATTTTACATTCCCACCATCAGTGTATGAAAATTTCGTTTGTACTAAGTCTTTCCCAATTCTCAATATTGTCAGTTTTACTTTTGTATGTTCTAATAGATATGTAGTGCTATCTCTTTTAATGTTTGTTTTACTAATGATTATCAGTGTTAGTTATCTTTTCTTGTGTTATTTGGCAATTATTTATTTTATTTGATGAGGTGTCTGACTAAATCTTTTGCCTATTAGAAATACTATTTTCTATTATTTTTCACTGATTTCTGGTCTGACTTTTATTATTAGCTTTCTTCTGATCACTTTGGGTTTAATTTGCTTCTCTTTCTAGTTTCTTATGGTAGAAGATGAGGTCTTCAATTTGAGGCTCTTCTTTTTCTAATATAGGCATTTAGTGCTTTATATTTCCCTCCAAATACAGTGTTACCAGCATTTCATAAATATTATGACTTGATTTTTGATTTTTATTTACTCAACATGCTTTCAAACTTCCCTTTTGATGTTTTCTTTGAGCTACTGATTATTTGGAGATGTTATTTAGTTCCAACTATTTGGATTTTCTATATATTTTTTTGTTTTAATTATAATTTAATTCTATTTTTCTCAGGACAGATATTTGTATGATTTCAATCCTTATAAATTTATTGAGACTCAATTTATAGCCCAGATTATGATCTCTCTTGGTAAATGTTTTGTGCACACTTAAAATGATTCTGTTGATGTTGGGTGAGGTGGGCTGTAATTTTCAATTATGTCAAGTTGACTTATAGTCTGTTTCAAGTCTTCTATACCCTTACTGAGTTTTCTGTCTACTTGTTCTATCAATTATTGTCTTTTAATTGTGATTTGCTTAGTTCTCCTTGCAGTTTTGTTTCATATATTTTGAAGCTTGTCATTATTTGATGCATAAGCTTTTAGTCTTGTTATATCTGCTTGATGAATTGATCCTTTTATCAGGATGAAATAACCATCTTTATCAATGATAGTATTTTTTGCTCTTAAATGCAAGAATATGTACTATGTCTGATAAGAAAGCCACTCCAAATTTTAAAATTGGTGTTACTATATTTTCCCTCATACTTTTCCTTTTATCCTTGTTATGTCTTTGCATTTCACTACTGCTTTTGAAAAATCTAATCAAACAACTGCTGTCTTTAAATTGGGATATTTAAACCATTTATGTTTAATGTGATTATTGCTGTAGTTGGATTTACTTTTATTATTTTTTAAATTTTTTATTAATTTTAATTTATTGTGTTCACATGGATTTAAATGTCCCACTCAATATAACTCCCTCACTCCATCCCCTTGTTCCCCGTTATACCCCCTTTCCCCCTTCCCTCTGACTCCCTCCCTACTTCCCTTTGGGATTTGCTGTCCTGTTATCTGTATCTATATGTTATGTATATATAAATTCACTAATCCCTTCACATTCTCTGATCTCATCTCCTCATCCCCCTTCCCTCTGACAGCTGTCCTTCTGGTCCCTGTGACCCCGCCTCTGCCTCTATTCCATTCCTCAGTTCACTTTGTTCATTAGATTTCACATATAAGTGAGATCATATGATATTTGTCTTTCTCTGCCTGCCTTACTTCACTTAGCATAAAAATCTCCAGGTCCATTCTTGCTATTGCAAAAGGTAATATTTCCTTCTTTTTTACAGCTGCATAGTATTCCATTGTGTATATGTACCACTACATTTTAATCCACTCATCCACTGACGGACACTTGGGCTGTTTCCAGATATTGGCTATTGTAAACAATGCTGCAGTAAACATGGGAATGCATATCTTCTTTTGAATCAGTGATTTGCTTTTCTTAGGTATATTCCTAAAAATGGGATAGCTGGGTCAAAAGGCAGTTCTATTTTTAATTTTTTGAGGAAACTGTTTTCCATAGTGGCTGCAAAAGTCTGCATTCCAACCAGCAGTGCAGGAGGATTCCCTTTTCTCCACACCCTTGCTTGCACTTATTGTGGTGTTGATTTGTTAATGAGAACCATTCTGTCAGGTGTGAGGTGGTGTCTCACAGTGGTTTTAATTTACATTTCTCTGATGATTAGTGACATTGAACATTTTTTCATATGTCTATAGGTCATTTGTATGTCCTCTTTGAAGAAGTGCCTATTCATTTCTTTTGCCCATTTTTTAATTGGATTGTTTACCTTCCTGATGTTGAGTTTTGGAAGTTCTTTATAAATTTTGGCTATTAACCCCTTATCAGATGTATTGGTGAATATCTTCTCTCATTGTGTGGGTTATCTTTTTATTATGTTCATGGTGTCTTTTGCTTTGCAAAAGCTTTTTAGTTTGATATAATCCCATTTGTTTAGTTTTTCCTTTATTTCACTTGCCTGTGGATATAAATCAGCAAAAATATTGCTGCGAGAAATATCAGAGAGTTTACTGCCTATGTTTTCTTCCAACATGCTTATGGTTTCATGACTTACATTTAAGTTTTTTATCCATTTTGAGTTTATTTTTCTGAATGGTGTAAGTTGGTGGTCTAGTTTCATTTTCTGGCAAGTACCTGTCCAATTTTCCAAACATTATTTGTTAAAGAGACTGTCTTTACTCCATTGTATGCTCTTACCTCCTTTGTCAAATAGCAACTGTCCATATAGGTATGGGTTTATTTCTGGATTCTTTATTCTGTTCGATTGATCTGTATGCCTGTTGTTATGCCAGTACCAAGCTTTTTTGAGTACAATGGCCTTTTTTAAAAAAAATTTCTTTTTATTTATTCATTTTAGAGAGGAGACACAGAGTGAGAGAGAGAGAGAGAAAGGGGGGAGGAGCTAGAAGCATCAACTCCCATATGTGCCTTGACCAGACCAGTGCAGGGTTTTGAACTGGCGACCTCAGTGTTCCCAGGTCGACGCTTTATCCACTGCGCCACCACAGGTCAGGCTTGAGTACAATGGTCTTATAGTATAACTTGATATCAGGAAGTGTGATGCCACTCACTTTATTCTTCCTTTTCAAGATTGCTGAGGCTATTAGTGTTCTTTTTTGGTTCCATATAAATTTTTGAAATATTTGCTCTATCTCTTTGAAGTACGTCATTGGTATTTTAATAGGAATGACATTGAATTTATAGATGGCTTTAGGTGATATAAACATTTTAATGATGTTTATTCTTTCTATTCATGAACATGATATGTGTTTTTCCTTGTTTGTATCTTTTTTATTTCTTTTTTCAATGTCATAATTTTCCAAGTACAAGTCCTTTACCTCTTTGTTTAAATTTATTCCTAGGTACTCTATTTTTTTATTGCAATACTAAAGAAGATTGTTTTTTTAATTTCTCTTTCAGAGAGTTTATTTTTGGTGTATAAAAATGCCACTGATTTATGAATATTAATTTTATATCCTGCCACATTGCCAAATTCATTTATCATGTCTAGTAGTTTTTTGACTGAGACAGCATCATGTCATCAGCAAATAATGATAGTTTTATTTCTTCTTTTCCAATCTGATGCCTTTTATTTCATCTTCTTGTCTAATTGCTGTGGTTAGGACTTCCAGCACTATGTTGAAAAAGAGTGTAAGTTGAATAAGAGTGGTGAAAGGGGGCATCCCTGCCTTGTTCCTAATCTCAAAAGGATTGCTTTTAATTTCTGCCCATTGAGTATGTTTGCTGTTGGTTTTTCATAGATGGCCTTTATTAAGTTGAGCTATGTCCCCTGTATTCCCACTTTGCAGGGAGTTTTGATCATAAATGGGTGCTGGATTTTATCAAATGCTTTTTCTGAATCTTTGATATTATCATGTGATTTTGATCCTTCCTTTTGTTTATGTGATGAATCACTTTGATTGATTGAGAATATTGTACCAGCCTTGATTCCTCAGAATAAATCCCACTTGATCATGATGTATGACTTTTTTAATGTATTGCTGAATCTGGTTTGGTAATATTTTGTTGTAAATTTTAGCATCTATGTTCTTCAGGAATATTGGTCTATAGTTTTCTTTCTTTGTAGTGTCTTTATGTGGTTCTTGAATGAGGATAATGCTTGCCTCATAAAAGGAGCTTGGAAGTCTTCCTTCCTCTTGAAGTTTTTGAAATAGCTTGAGAAGGTTAGGTGTTAGTTCTTCTTTGAATATTTGGTAAAACTTGCCTGTGAGCCACCTGGTACAGGACTTTTGTTTATTGGTGGTTTTTTTTTATGACTGTTTCAATTTCATTTGTTGTAACTGGTCTGTTTAGGTCAGTGGTTTTTAACCTGGGTTCTATCGAACCCTAGGGGTTCGATGAGTCGGTCTCAGGGGTTCGGAGAAGCCTCTGCTGCGGAGGCCAGAATAAAGTAATACCGTACTTTGTTGTGAGTTCATGCACTTTGTTGGTTTTGTTCTTTGAGCAAGGTGATGTTCATGTACGGCTCATTTTGTGCACCAGTAAAAAAACATATACCTATGTCTTGAATTTGGAAAAAGAAATCATACTTTATTTATCACTAAAGAAGGGTTCGGTGAATGTGCATATGAAACTGGTGGGTTTGGTACCTCAAAAAAGGTTAAGAACCACTGGTTTAGGTTTTCTGATTCTTCCAGATTGAGTCTTGGAAGACTGTATGTTTCTAAGAATTTATTCATTTCACCTGGTTGTCTAATTTTTTGGCATAAAGATCTTCATAGTATTTTCTTAAAATCCTTTGTATTTCTGCAGCGTCAGTTGTTACTTCTCCACTTTCATTTCTAATCTTATTTATTTGAGTCCTCTCTCTTTTTTTCTTGATGAGTCTGGTTAAAAGTTTATCAATATTGTTTACCTATTCAAAGAACAAGCTCTTGGTCTTATCAATCTTTTACATTGTTTTTTTTTTAGCCTCTGTGTCATTCATTTCCCCTCTGATCTTTATTATTTCCTTCCTTCTACTTTCTTTTTGCTTTATTTGTTGTTCTTTATAAAATTATTTTAGATGCTGGGATAAGTTGTTTATATGAGATTTTTCTTGCTTCAAATGGTATGCTTGTAATGCAATGAACTTTCTTTTTAGAACTGCTTTAGCTGTGTCCCATAAATTTTGAGCTGTTGTATGTTCATTTTCATTTGTTTCAAAGAAATTTTTGATTTCTTCCTTGATCTCAATAACCATTTGTTATTTAGTAACGTGTTATTTAGCCTTCACGTTTTTGAATGTTTTTCTACTGTAGTAGTTTTCTATTTTTATGCCACTGTGATCAGAGAAGATGCTTGGTATGATTTCAATCTTCTTAAATTTATTAAGACTTGTTTTGTGTCCTAACATGTGGTCTATCCTAGAGAATGTACCATGAGCACTTGAAAAGAATGTATATTCTTCTGCTTTGGGGTGAAAGGTTCTAAAGATATCAATTAAATCCAGTTGATCTAGCCTGTCATTTAAGGCCACTGTATTTTTTATTAATTTTTCTGTCTGAAGTATCTATCCATTGATGTTAGTGGGATATTAAAATCCTCTACTATTAAAACATAACAAATTCTTTTTATTTAATTTTTTTATTTTTATAATTATTTTTATTTATTTATTCATTTTAGAGAAGAGAGACAGAGAGAGAGATAGAGAGGGAGAGAGAGAAGGGGGAGGAGCAGGAAGCATCAACTCCCATATGTGCCTTGGCCAGGCAAGTTCAGGGTTTTGAACCAGCGACCTCAGTGTTCCAGGTTGATGCTTGATCCACTGCGCCACCACAGGCCAGGCCAAAATCCCCTACTATTATAGTATTGCTGTGAACTCACCCTTTATGTTTTTCAAAATTTGCTTTATATATTTAGGTGTTCCTATATAAGGCGCATAAATACTTACAACAGTTATATCCTCCTGTTTAATTGTTCCCTTTATTATTATGGAGCTTGAGCTTGAGACTTGTTTGGAGGTTCTAGCAGGGGAGCACAGCTACTCGTATACCCTTGACCGAAGAACGGTCCTCTCCTCTATCGGGGAAGGTCATCCTCTTCGACCGAGCGCGCTGCTTCGGGAGGGACGCACATGAAGCGGTGAGGGAGGAAGGGGACACCCGCCTAGCCAGCCAGATCAGCCGAATCAACCCTGGCGATCAATGGGGTGACAGATGTCACACCCTCCCTTTATTATTATGTAGTGTCCTTCTTTATCCCTTGTTTTAAAGTTTATTTTGTCAGATATAACTATTGCTACCTCAGATATTTTAAAATTTTCATTTGCATAAAATACTTTTTCTCATCCCTTCACTTTCAGTCTATGTCTATCTTTTGTTCTGAGGTGGATCTCTTGTAGACAGCATATGTATGGGTCCTGTTTTCTTATCCATGCAGCTACCCTAGTCTTTTGATTGGAGAATTTAACCCATTTACCTTTAAGGTTATTGTTGATATGTACTTATTTATTGCCATTTTATTCTTTAAATCTACAATTCTCTTTTGCTTAATTTCTTTTTTTCCTTTGCTCTTTTTACAATAGGCCCCTTAACATTTCTTGCAGTGGTTTGGTTGTAATGAATTACTTGAATTGTATTTTTTTGTGTCTGAGAAGCTTTTTCTTTCTCCTTCAATTTTAAACGATAGCCTTGCTGGATAAAGAAGCCTTGGTTGTAGGTTCTTGTTTTGCATCACTTTGCATATTTCTTGTTAATCCCTTCTGGCCTAAAGTGTTTCTGTTGAGAAGTTGGATGTCATTCTTATGAGGGCTCCTATGTAGGTAATTCACTGCTTTGTTCTTGCAGCTTTTAGTATTCTTTCTTTGTCTCTTAACTTGGGAATTTAATAATAATGTGTATTGGTGTTGGCCTCCTTAGGTTCCTCTTTAATGGAACTGTCTGTGCTTCTTGAAATTGTGTGACCTTTTCCATCATCAATTTAGGGAAATTTTCAGCTACAATTTTTGCAAACAGGTCCTCTATTCCTTGTTTGTTCTTATTTCCTTCAGGACCCCTATGATACAGATGTTGTTTCTCTTCATGTTGTCACAGAATTTTGTTAGAGTTTTATCAGTCTTTTTGAGCTTGTTTTCTTTTTGCTGCTCTGCTTCTGTGCTTTCATTTATCTTGTCCTCTAAATTGCTGATTCAATCCTCTGCTTTGTCTAGCCTGCTATTGATTCCTTCTAGTGCAGTCTTCATTTCTGTTATTGTATTTGTCATTTTCAATTGGTTCTTTTTTTATTATTTCAATGTCCTCTTTGTTGCTTGCTATCTCTTTATGTAGGTGCTCATTATATCCATTGATGTTGTTCTAAGGTGGTTGAGCATCCTAAAAATTATTATTCTAAACTCTTCATCCGGTAGTTTGATTATTTGCATTTCATTTAGTTCTTTTTCTGAGGATTTCTCTTGTTGATTCATTTGGGTCACATTTTTCTGCCCATTTTGTCTGTGTATTAGTTACAACTGTCTGAATTTGAAAGTTTTGTAGTGTATTTATGAGGAAGATGTGGTTGGTGGTACTGACCTTCAGACCACCTGTTTTCCTTGTTCTAGGAATGCTTTTTGAGGGTACTATTTTCACTCCTGCTGTATGTGAGTATTGAATGCAGTTGGTGCTTTCATGGGTACGGTTATCCCTTCAGGCTGGCTGTCTCTAAGAGATCAACCTTGATTATGTGTATTACACACTGCAATGTCTGTCCTGTTGGGTGTATTTATTCTCCACAGTGTGTGGGGCCTGCTAGACTCCTTCTTTTGGTGTACTACTTGCGTATCTAGTTGATTCTTGGGTTGGTGGGTTTTGTCACCCACTACCAGTTGTGTTGGCTCTAGATTTTCTTGGGTTGGTGTCAGCTGTTGTTTGTAACCTGCTGTGGGATACCTGTCTGTAGCTACTCTACTTTTTGCTAATTGCATCTACATTTTTTGTGCCTGGGTAGTATGGGAGGAGCCAACCCTTGTATAAGGATCAGCTTCCTCCTGCTTAGAGATTATAGCAGCTCCTTAAAAGCTCCAACCTCTGTTAGATTTGTCTCCACTTTTCAGCTGTTCCTTCTCCTCTTGTAGTTGCCTGGTCTTCCCACAGAGTTTTCTGTAGAAAGCCTGTAGTGTGGCTTCACACAATGAACTTCTCTACAGATTGTATGCTTTGTGGTTAGGGCAGCTAAGGTTGAGAATACAATATTTTAGTGGGACCCCCTACTTCAGTGGTCTCTTGGTTAGGAGCTCTATAAGGAGAATGTGGCTCCTACTCCAGAAACTGATTTCTTAGCTACCACTGGATATTCAAATTTTATTTCTCCCCAACAAGGTGAGCAGCAGGTTCAGACCGAATGTGGCTGACAGTCCCCTCTGCAGAAGTTCTTACAGCTGGCAAGACCCTGATGTCAGGGAGGAAGACTCAGAGAGTTCTCTTCTGGGGTTGACTATGTCCCTCAAGAAGGTGACTAAGTCCTTCAATCAAATCCAAAAATATGCTTACAGAGACCCACACATTAAATGTCCACACTTTAAGCCTCTTTCATTTTGCCCTGTGGTATCTAGCCCATCATGGCAGTATATTCAGCACCCAGGCTGGCTGACTGTGAAGCTCCACTTTATCCAATGCACATAAGCCATTGTGCCAGTGCTTATTACAGAGAGCAGAACTTGCCTCAGCTGGGCCAGGTGTGAGGAGTCTTCCTTAGTATACCACTCTAGCAAGGGTTGTTAAGTCTTGAACTAATGTTCTCCACAACTGGCCCCTGCATGTGCCAGCCTTGGGCCTCCCTGGCAAGAACCTGGTGCAAACCTGTGGGAAGCACTGCCTGTGACTGGCCCTTAGCAACCTTCTTGGAACTACAAGTAATTCAGAGTTTGTGACTACCTCTGCTGGGCCCAGGTGCACATGGAAATATCAGCTGCACACCTAGGCTGGTTTTTACCCACTCTGGCCTGGGGAAAGGTTTACTTAAAAGGTCAAGGTTCCCTGAGCCTTGCCTCCTGCAGCCTCTGTCTGTTGGCTATTTGTTGGGCTTGGCCACTGAACAAACCTCTGGTAGTCTAGAGCCTGGGACAATTCAGGGATTAGGAATGGTGGTGATTTGGCTCCATACCTTGCCCCAGTGTCAGTCTGTCCAGACTTTTTTCACAGACCTCAGTAAGGTGTAGCGCCAGGAGTCTGGTAGGTGTGACCTCTGAAACCCAGAGGTGTGTTCTGCCTGTAGTTGGAGCAGTTTCTCCTATGGGGCAAAAGCACCTGTCATAGACTCAGGAGCATGCTGTTGAAAGCTTCAGTCTCAATGTCAGAAAACTGAGTCACTGATATACCCCCTGCTTCCTGGATGATTCTTCAGAATGTCCAGGTCTCCATGGGATGGGCAGGAAGAACTCCTGAGGGTGGAGAAGTTGCTTTTCTTCAGGATGAGGCTGCTTAGAGGGGACTGCTCCACCCAAGAAAGATGGTGACTGCAGTACTGGAGAATGACTCAGCACAGGGGTTCAAATGGCCATCCCCCACAGTGCCTCTTTCTGGGCCTCCTACTTTTATTCTCCTCATGCAACTCTAGTCCTCTCAGCTCTCCCTCCACCAGAACCCCCGGAAAATGGCTGTGAACGAGATTTTCTGCAAGGGCCCTTTAAGGCGGAGCTTGTGTCTCCAGGAGCTTTGTCTTTTTCTCACAGACAGAAACCCAGCTCTTTTCACCTCCAAATGCTGTGTGGGTGTCTCTTCTAGGCTCTAGGACTCTAGGCTGGGGCTTCAGGCCTGGGACTGAGCACTCACACCTCTCAGGGTGACCTTCTCCATGGTGCAAGTCCCTTCAGACCCTCAGCTGCTGCTGGCTCCTGGGAGTGGGGCAGCCCTTTCCACATCTTTGCTTTTCCTACCAGTCTCAGTGTGGCTTCTTCTGTTTTCTTGATAATAGACTCCTCTTCATTTAGTCCAAAGTTATTTTTTCAAGATGACTGTTCTTAAATTCAGTTGTAATCCAGTTTGGTCCTGGGAGGAGGCAGTTGGAACATCCACCTACTCCCAAAATCTCTTTTGAAAGCTTTGAAGCATATCGTAACTTTGAAAGATGCCTGATGTTTCAGATTTTGATCCTTTCCTTCTGAAAATTTATAAATTCACAGCCACCATTTCTTTGGTTTTCCTGACAGTACCTAGCTGGTTAAGTAAGCCCCTTTCACTAAGCCAGAGTAGAAGCACGGAGGAAGGCTGCTTGGTAGTGTGTGTCTATGAAGCAGGTCAGCTTTGGAAACTTAAGATCCTTTTAACTTTCTTGTGGGATTTGAGTTGTTTTAGTGATTGCTTTAGGGCTTATAGTAGTAAGTTAGAGGTGCCACATTTTACATATTGGTTGCCAGAACTTGTAACAGTACACATCCATTTCTCCCCTCCTGGACTTTGTGCTATTTATATCTTATATATTATTTCTACATATGTTATAACCCAACAATACATTGCTATCATTTTTGACTTAGGTAGTTAATTATCTTATAAATGGGTTTAGAAATAAGGAAATAGGTCTTTTATGTTAAATCTTGTGTAACTGCTGCTCTTTTTTACCTTTGGTATCATTTCCATGTGGTATTTTTGTTCTTTATACTTTAAAAATTGTTAGTGATAACTTTCGTTAGTTTTTGAATGTTTGAAAAAAAACTCTTTTGCTTTCTATTTTTAAAGATATTTTTGCTTAGAACACTGGGTTGACTTAAAAATACATAGATGATATTGCTCCATTTGATTTTGATTTGCATTACTTCCAACAATAAATTTGCTGTTTCCCTTATCTTTGTTCTTGTGTGCATGTGTATATTAATGGTTTCTTTTAAATTTTTTCTTATTGTTAGTGGTTTTAAGCGGTTTAAATATATGACGTCTTGGTTTAGTTTTCTTGAATTTTCTTGTACTGGGGTTTGTGGAGTTGCTTTCAAACTCCCTGGATTTGAACATTTATAGATTTCACCTCATTTAAAAAAAAATCTGGTAATTATTTGAGATTTTTGTCTGTCTCACATTCTCCTTGTTTTTGGGGACTTCAGTTATATGTATAGTAAGCCAACTCAGTTAACTGAGGTTCTCTTACTTTTTTTCCTGGCAGTCTTTATTTCCTTTCTAAGTTTCACGTTGGATAGTTTCTATTGCTGTGTCTTAAATTCACTAATCTTTTTTTCCTGCAATGTCTAATGTACTATTAATTCCCTTCAACTATTTTTCTTTTTAGACATTGTAGTTTTGATCTCTAGAAGTTTGACTTGAGCCTTTTTATATCTTTTACATTTCTATTTAACCATTTGAGTAGTACAAACATTCATGTATGTCCTCGTGCCTTCTGACCATCCAAAGTATGATTGATTTATTTTAAAAATGTGTAAGGCAACATTTAAAAAAAGGCAAATGTATGTTATTTTTGTTTCCATAAATTGGTCATCAAAAAAACAATTTTAAGTTAATAAAACTGTAACAGGAACTAATTTCATTTTTTGAAAAAAAAAAACTCACTCGTGAGAGTCAGCATGCATGAAAACCAGTCACTACTTGTCGTAGTTCAGCCACATGTGTCTATTACGGGGTACTTGAATGGGAAAAGGTATGGAATTAAATAAATGATAGAGAGGGACTTAAAGATATTTATATAGATATAGATGGGTTTGGGAAGATGACACGGCAAACAGTCTCTACTGTTCCTGAGCCGTAACGTCCCTGCTCCCAGAAGCACATCCACTTTTATTCATAAAAAAAATGTGGCCCATCAGCAATTCAATTAAGTTTCCAAGGCAACTCAAAGACAACCCCCACCATACCATCCAAACTACTTTACACTAATAAGAAACTAACTTCCAGCCTCCTCTGGAGAATATGGGTGAGAGAAATGAGAATCAGGTTAGCTCTTTGTTAACTAGGCAAATGAGGTGGAGTTTGGGCCCTGCACCTCTGACCAGATTGCAAAAATACCCTGTTTATTTGGACCCCAACATATCCCCCTTTTTTTGTTTTATTAATTTTAATGGGGTGACATTAATAAATCAGGGTTCATATGTTTAAAGAAAACATCTCCAGGTTATCCTATCATTCAATTATGTTGCATACCCATCACCCAAAGTCAAATTGTCCTCTGTCACCTTCTATTTGGTTTTCTTTGTGTCCCTCCCCTCCCCCCTCCCACTTTTACCTCCCTCACCCCAACCCGTAACCACCACTCTCTTGTCCATGTCTTATAGTCTCACTTTTATGTCCCACCTATGTATGAAATCATGCTGTTTTCAGTTTTTTTCTGTTTTACTTATTTCACTCTGTATAATGTTATCAAGGTCCATCCATTTTGTTGTAAATGTTCCGATGTCATCATTTCTTATGGCTGAGTAGTATTCCATAGTATATATGTACCAAAGCTTTTCAATCCACTCGTCCTCTGACGGACACTTGGGCTGTTTCCAGCTCTTCGCTATTGTGAACAATGCTGCCACAAAAATGGGGGCGCATTTCTTCTTTTCGAATAGTGCTATGGTGTTCTTAGGGTGTATTCCTATAAGTGGGATAGCTGGGTCAAAAGGCAGTTCGATTTTTAATTTTTTGAGTAATCTCCATACTGTTTTCCACAGTGGCTGCACCAGACTGCATTCCCACCAGCAGTGCAGAAGGGTTCCCTTTTCTCTACATCCTCGCTAGCACTTATTCTGTATTGTTTTGCTGATGAGCGCCATTCTAACTGGTGTGAGGTGATATCTTTTGTGGTTTTAATTTGCATTTCTTTCATATTCCCCGTTTTATTTTATTTTTTTTTTAAAAACTTCAATTCGTGTGCTGTGATTCATACTCATCCGAATTCCAATGTTCCAATTTGGAGGCAGACTGGAAAACCATAAAATAAACAACAAAATTGAAATAGCCAATGCTAACAAATACTATAACAAGTGTCCTAATACAATTAAGTGGTTAAAGCCTATAAGATTATCAATACAAAAGCCTATTAGATTATCTTAACTAATACAACAGGATCTAAAATAAAATTCTTACAGTCTTTAATGTCCTTAACATGTTAACGTACTTTCACCAAGTCCATGTTGACACCATCATTGCTTCCATTATTAGTAAATGTAACCCAACCCCACTTCAGTCTGAGAACTGTCCCAAGGAACAGTAGTCTCACACATTCAGGAAAAGTCCACAAGGCACTGGAGTTGTGGTCACATTTACACACTTTGCAGCTAGAGTCCAAGTCCCAATGACTACTGCTTCCAGCTGGCAATGATTCAGGTAGACTGAAAAAGCCATCTGCAACACGTATGGATATGGACCTTCTGTTTTCTTTAAACTGGAGATATGAACCCAGGTTGCTTTTCCCTGGAGCTCTGCAGCCATGGCGTGGTGAAGAGAACCTTGGGATACACTATGCTGGGTGGCAGAGGTAAATTCATCTAAATTAGGAGCAGGTTCCAGCCTAAAATAAGCATGGGGCATTAAGGCAGGAGGAATAAAGGAAACACGATATATTAAACAAAGCAGCAGAAAATAAAGACTATCAACACTCACAGAGATTTTTGAGGGATGAATAAAAATCCAAATATTCAGGCAAGGCATAGTAAGTGGCCCTCGTGTCCACAAGAAATGAGATCAGTTTATCTGCTACTTGGAAGAAATATTCTAGGCTCAGAGATGGGGTTGACGGTCCTGGACACCTTTAACCTTCAGTGGCAAGTCCCAAAAAGCTGGGCAAGGTCAGGTCACAGGTGGCTTGATCAGGGCTGGAAGACACTGAACCCTCCCTTAGAGGAGTGAGGGGTCAGCTTACCTTCCAGTGTCCCTTTTTTCCTACAGCAAAGGTATGTCCCTGGTAGGGGCAGAGAAGCCTGGCAGGCTTTAGTGGAATGACCATCCTTTCCACTCTTGAAGCAGGGCCCTGATGAATCCTATGAGGCCCCTTTGGGGTGTTGAAGCCTTTAAGGGTGTATGCCAGGGTATTTTTCCTGATCTCTTTTGGGTATTGTCTGCTGTTACTTTTCCTCTTGGTCATTACAGACCTTAAAAGCCATGCTCAGAAGATCTTCGCCTATATAAACTTTTTTTGTATATCTGGAACTATTTAGAAGAAGAGAAAACAGCGTTACTAGCTGGATCAAATAAAAGAGGGTAGAAGTTTGCAAAAGAAAAAGGTTTGGTGTCTCCTGTACATCAGCATTCAAAAGAAATTCTTCAAACTAAATAGATTTGCAGGAGTTCTAGGACATGACTCCCCCCACCTCTTTTTTTAAAATATATATATTATTTACAATTGATCCTCAAGCATTTATTGAGTACACTCCACAACACCTTGATCTCAAAAACTGCAAGAAACACCCATTTCAATGCCAACCTCCAACAAAATACAGCAAATGCACTTTCAAGCAACATTCCCACACCCATCAAAACACTTCTATCCAATCAATCAACAGGCAATTCAAAGAGTAAAAAAAAAAATGTTACACCTTTGTTAAGTAAATCTACCCTGCTTCAAGCTTTGCTGCTGCAGTAACTTAAGTTTGGAGCAGTTTCGCTAAATTAGGAATCTTTCGGATCTACATTTCATTTTATCCAATTTTCAATGAGCATGCTTTACTTGTTCCAATTAAATTTTTAAATTTGTAGGGATGATACTTTATTTTTACAATATTAAAGCCAGCATTTCCAATTTTTGCATGCATAAACTTAATTCAGGCCTTGAAGACAGAAACATTTAGACATTAAACAAAGACTTCACACACAATTATACAAATCAAGAATTTTACAGATTAGAATGTGAAACCCGGAATTTTACAGATTAGAATATGGCCTGCTTGATCTTAAGTAGGGCTATTTTAATAGAAACGTGATAAGGATAAATACTAAACAGAAATCTCTTGAAAAATCTCGTTGGCTGTATGAGAGTTTTGTTTAGGCATATCCCAACAGGCCGCCCCCCCACCCCCCTTCACCCTCTTTCCAGGCATGGAACAGGAAAGAAATGAAGTGATCCAAAACATAAAAGAAAATTAGATAATAATAAGAAAAAGCTATAAATTTAAAGAGCATCTGAGTCTTCTAATCATTCTCAAATTCTAATAGCTGCTGCAACCGGCAGCCTAAATCCTTCCATCTTAACCCCAGTCGAATGGTTGATTCAGTTTACCTGGGAGGGAAATGCTTCTCTGCTCCTCTGCTGGGGCTGGGACTCCAGGGCAGAGCCATACCCTGCCCGTATGAGGGTCAGCCTGCCATAGCACCATGGCTCCTGCCACCAGGATCTGAGGTCCAGGGGCCTTGGCGGGGTTTCCTCTGCTGCTGCGCCTTTTGTATTCGGATTCCGAGCACCGGCCAGAGCTCTCCCGGCTGTATTTGTGTCTTTTTCGTCCTGCTGACCTGGGAAGCCACACCTTCTGCCTCTATTGTCGCCTGCTCACTTCACCTTGGAGGTACAGGGCAGGGCAAGCCCAGCCGTGAGGCTAGCACAAACCCTAGTCCGCGGGAACCCTAGTCCCGCCACTTTACTGGCTCTCAGCTCCTCGCCCCTGCCTGGGGAGGCCAGCCTATGCTCTTTGGAGAGAGGATTTCCAAGGGCCTGAGACAAAGACTTTGAGAGCAGAGGGCTGCGGAGCCGCAAAGTTTAAAATGGCCACAGCTGTCATATTCTCATCTCCCAAGTTATTCTCAGACTCCAAGTTTTTCTCATATTTACATTCCTCTGTTTCTACCTCATTTTGTTCAGTTTCTTCTCAAAAAACATTTGTACAAAAAGAAAAAAGTCCCTCACTTTTGATCCTAAAACTCCTATATTTATTTTCTCCCGAATTAGTTATTATACTTTCTCACCAAACTCTACTTAAAAGCTTTACTCTCTAAAAGCTTTATACTTACTTCATGTGCCTTTATTATTATACTCTTCCCCCAAACTCTACAGCTTCACTCTCTAAAGCAGTGGTTCTTAACCTGGGTTCTATCGAACCCTAGGGCTTCGATGAGTCAGTCTCAGGGGTTCGGAGAAGCCTCTGCCACGGAGGCCAGAATAAAGTAATACCGTAATTTGTTGTGAGTTCATGCACTTTGTTGGTTTTGTTCTTTGAGCAAGGTGATGCTCATGCACGGCTCATTTTGTGCACCAGTAAAAAAACATATACCTATGTCTTGAATTTGGAAAAAAAGATTATATTCTATTTATCACTAAAGAAGGGTTCGGTGAATGTGCATATGAAACTGGTGGGTTTGGTACCTCAGAAATGGTTAAGAACCACTGCTCTAAAGACTTTTTACTTACTTCGTGTACCTTTATTATTATACTCTTTCCCCAAACTCTACTTAAAAGCTTCACTCTCTAGAAGCTTTATACTTACTTCATATAAAAGGGGGATTCCATTACCCCTCCTCTTTCCTTTTTTTGATGGCCACACATATGGGCGCCAATTGTCGTAATCCAGCCACATGCATGTGTCTGTTACAGGGTCCTCGAATGGGAAAAGGTATGGAATTGAAATAAATGATAGACAGGGACTTAAAGATTTTATATATATATATATATATATATATATATATATATATATATATATACACACACACACACACACACACATACACACACACACTCACTCACATACACACACACACACACACACACATAGGTGGGTTCGAGAGGACGCCACGGCAAATAGTCTCCACTGTTCCTTAGCAGTAACGTCCGTGCTCCTAGAAGCACCTCTGTCCAGATTGCAAAAATATCCTGTTTAGTTATTCGGTCCCCAACAACTACTCAAAGGATTAACATGTTCAACATTTCTCATAGTTTCTGAAACACACAAAATATAGTTATAATAGTTTTTAATGTTTTCATCTGGTAATTCTATTATCTGTGCCATTTCTGGTCAGTTTCAGTGGTTTCATTTGCATTCTGGTCACAGTTAGGCTCTAAGCAACACTGCTGCTCTGTGACCAAATCAGACACTCTGGCTTACACTTCAATTTACTCTGCCTTGTAGGACCCAGTGATCTGCAGCTGACCACCACATTGGGGCTAGTCCTCCAGCTGGTCAGAACTCTCATGCTTCTTTCTGGCTTAGTTCCCTCTGCTCTGTGGAGCAATTCCTCTTGTAGATTCTGGATGCCTGATGACAAGGATTACAGAGGTTATGTCATCAGTGATTTTGTTTTCCAAATTAACCCTATTTATATTTTACATGTAAAATATATTATTTCTTCATATTATAAATATAATACATAAGTAGACAACTTGGAAATTTTGGAAAGATATCTATCACAAAATTAAAATTACCTGTAATTCTAACTACTATTAGCAATTTTTATATTTCTGTCAGTTTTATGTAGTTGTTCTTATGCTGTATATACACCTTAAATTCTACTTACTTATTTTCAGTTATCTTTTCCTATGTTACTAAAATATTTTTATGATTAATGTTATTTCATCATAGAGGCATGCCATTATTTATGTAGTGTATTTTCTTATAATAGGACATTTTTAGCTCTTTCTTTCCTGTTATGTCTTTTTGCATATTTTTTCTCTGAATTTGGAATTATTTCTTTATGGTAGATTTCCAGAAATAGAATAATTGAAATAAACATTTTGGGTACTTAGAACACAATGCCAGATTACTTTCTAAAATGGTTGTAACAATGTACACCTAAATTCAGTCGGTATTTGTCATGACTTTGTTTCACTGGGTAAACATTTTTAAAACTATACATGCTTGTTTATTAAAGCATGAGATAATATTTAATAAAGTTGAAATTAACTTTAAACTAAATAGTTGGTTGAGAAAAATTTTAGGTAGCTGTTTAACTCTAGGAAAAAGTTTTACTTCTACTTTCAAATCAGTTTTTAAAAATTCATTTGCATTCATTTTATAATCACAACTAACTGCATCCTTTTCCTTTCATTCAGAGTACTACATTAGCATTAATTTGACAAATCGCACTGTAGAATGAACATTTTCTATCTTTCTTAATTTGGGTGAGAGTTTCTTTCCATGATTAATGCCAAAAATTCTTTTGGGATCTGCTCAAGTCAGGTAGAAGTCCTTATTTTATTATCCTATTAGTTTTATTTATTTGGGATTTATTTCTTGCTTACTACTAAACCAGATTTGAGGTGACATACAAAAGAAGATAAAAAACAGTAAGATAAAGAATACAAAGAATAAAGACAAGCATGTTAATGAGAAACTTAGTTAATTATTACATTTGGGCGTTGATTGTTTAAGTCAGAGTTTTGCGGAATGCTGGTTTGTTTTTGCCTTTGGGCTCTGCAGGCAGCTTTTGAGAACTGAGTGGGCTGAGACAGCAAGTTGGAGGCTGGGGAGGTTCCTGGCACCTGGACATCAATCTCAGAGGGCATGTGGGCATGCTGGGATCTCACTTTCTCAGTGGAATGCACTCATCTATCATATTTACATTCTCCCAGGAAACCCCTCAAATGCACCCTTGCCCTTAGAGGACAACTCTTCAGGAGCTCTTGCGGCAGTGGGCAGCATTTCACAGACCATCAGCCTCTGTGGTTGGATGACAATTTGTTTTTGACTTCAACAAGGGTCCTTTTCTCAGTGATGCAACAGGAAGTGGAAGACCACGACCCTGCTGTTCTGCTAAGAAGTCATTATCACCAGACAGAGCAGGAGTAAGGACTGCAGCTAATGGGCCTTTCAGGCTGTCCAGAAATCATTACATGACTGAGGAAGAGGTAGCAACTGTTTTAAATCCCATTAGTGGGGCCAATGTGCTGTCTGGGACAGGATGCCTATCCCTGAGCCAGCAGCTTAGAATAACTTCTTATTAACCCTTGCATGCTGGGAGCTGTCATCTCCCAGGCTGCAGTTCCACCACTTTTCCAAAAAAGAGAAAACATTATGTTATGTACTTTGTACATTATCTCATTTGATTTTAACAACCACCATCTGAAAATGATGTTAACTCCTTATGCAGGTGAAGAGCCTGAGCTCTGTTCAAGGTCACATAACTGGTAAGTAGGGAGTCAAGATTTGAATCTGGATTGTCTGACTCTAAAGCCCATATTCTTTTCTACACCAGTTGACCCCAAAATACTGTGTGTATGTGATTGAGAAGGTGCTAGAGCAGTGGTTCTTAACCATTTTTGAGGTACTGAACCCACCAGTTTCATATGCGCATTCACTGAACCTTCTTTAGTGATAAATAGAATATGATTCCTTTTTTTCCAAATTCAAGACATAGGTATATGTTTTTTTACTGGTGCACAAAATGAGCCGTGCATGAACATCATCTTGCTCAAAGAACAAAACCAACAAAGTGCATGAACTCACAACAAATTACGGTATTACTTTATTCTGGCCTCCGTGGCAGAGGCTTCTCCGAACCCCTGAGACCGACTCATCGAAGCCCTAGGGTTCGATAGAACCCAGGTTAAGAACCAGTGTGCTAGAGTATTTTAGGTCATAAGTGACCTTCACAGTGGGTGACACTAGTGCTTGGGACTTGGCACTAAGCCTTGAAACTCAAAATATCCCCATTTCTCTGTATGATCTCCATTTTCAGAACTTATCAATAATTATGCCATTTTTCATTCTCTTTCCCCTTTTAGAAAAAGCTCTCCTTCCTACTTTTTGTTCTGTAACAAGAATAATAGAACTCATATATAAATTGTTTTATAAGCTGATTGGATAGCCTAATAAAAAGGAAGTGAGGAGGAGCAGCATACATTTTATTTTTTTTTAATTCCACTATCTAAATTAAAAATTTCCAAGTTTTCTCTGGTTTTTCTTAAGCCTAAGTGTTTTGGTGTTACAAAATGAGTAATTCTAATTGTGACTTTTGAGGGATAATATTAATAGGTTAAAATGTCTATAAATTATTATTAAATAGGTTTTAAAATATTGTTCAGGATAGCTATTATGATTACAAGGTGAATATTATGATGTCTTCTAATAACTGTGTGCTTAATAAAGTTACATGATACAGCTAAAGGGTCTTAGTTATAGGGTCTATTGAATGTAGGTACCTTTAAAAAATGTTCACTTCTTTTTTTCCATTATGTTCTTTTGGGCATTGAATAATTCATTGCCAAACCATTAAAAAAAATCCTCAATAACAAAAACATGTTTTTAGTTAAGGACCACCTTATATGTACATATATTTTTATCAAATTATCTCAAGCTTGCAAAGCTAGGTTATATAAACTTGTTTATACAGAAGAATTGCAGTAGTGCCAATTCCAATGTTTTTACCACTTTGGTTCCACTTACTTTGCAGAATAGTCGAGGTAAATCAATGGCCAAAACAGAAATGCTACACAGAAACAATGACTCTTAAGAGAGTCTTTTTCCACGTTGTAACCTATGCTTAATTATATTTATTCCAGCTGTCTTTGGTGCTGTGCTAAACTAGTTAATAATATTTTCAACTTTTAAGATGTAATAATAGCAAACATTTTTTGTGTTATTCGGAAATCTTTTGATGTATTTGAAACTCAAAATTACTCTTCAAAGTCAGATATATATTGAGGCAAAAGAATGTTTGGGGCACAAGGACAATAAACTAGATAGACACTGAAATCCACATGATTCTTACCTTGGTAATTTATCTACTGTATGGATGTCCCATAGCAGATCTCTCATTCCAAGACAGCTTTCCTTGCTGAGAATAGCATTTCCAAGGAGACCTCCCTTACGCTAGTCAATAGACTAGTCATCAGCCTGCTGATCTTGATTAAATACCTTATATATGATTCACTGATGATAGTAGCAGTAGGTGCCTATGGAGAACTCCAGAATGAGGAAGACATATTCCTGGTCTTCAGTCTGTGGGCATTCTTTTTTTTAATTTTTATTTTTTTATATATATATATTTTATTATTATAAATTCTAATGGGGTGACACCAATAAATCAGGGTACATATGTAAAATGAAAACAACTCCAGGTTATCTTATCATTCAATTGTGTTGCATACCCATCACCAAAAGTCAAATTGTCCTCTGTCACCTTCAATCTGGTTTTCCCTGTGTCCCTCCCCTCCTCCCTATCCCACTCTTCCCTCCCTCCCCCCATCCCAAAACCACCACTCTCTTGTCCATGTCTCATATTCTCACTTTTATGTCCCATCTATGTATGTAATCATGCTGTTCTCACTTTTTCTTTTTTTCTGATTTACTTATTTCACTCCGTATAATGTTATCAAGGTACATCCATTTTGTTATAAATGATCCGATGTCATCGTTTCTTATGGCTGAGTAGTTTTCCATAGTATATATGTACCATAGTTTTTAATCCACTCGTCTTCTGATGGACACTTGGGTTGGTTCCAGATCTTCGCTATTGTGAACAATGCTGCCACGAACATGGGGGCGCATTTCTTCTTTGCGAACAGTGCTATGGTGTTCTTAGGGTATATTCCTAAAAATGGGATAGCTGGGTCAAAAGGCAGTTCGATTTTTAATTTTCTGAGGAATCTCCAAACTGTTTTCCACAGTGGCTGCACCAGTCTGCATTCCCACCAGCAATGCAGAAGGGTTCCCTTTTCTCCACATCCTCGCCAGCACTTATTCTGTGTTGTTTTGCTGAAAAGTGCCATTCTGACTGGTTTGAGGTGATATCTCATTGTGGTTTTAATTTGCATTTCTCTAATGATTAGTGATGTTGAGCATTTTTTCATATGCCTATTGGCCATCTGTATGTCCTCTTTGGAGAAATTTCTATTCATTTCTTTTGCCCATTTTTTGATTGGGTTGTTTGTCTTCCTGGTGTTGAGTTTTATAAGTTCTTTATAAATTTTAGTTATTAATCCCTTATCAGATGTGCTGTCAAATATGTTCTCCCATTGTGTGGTTTGTCTTTTTATTCTGTTCCTATTGTCTTTAGCTGTGCAAAAACTTTTTAGTTTGATATAGTCCCATTTGTTTATCTTGCCTTTTATTTCAGTTGCCCGTGGAGATAAATCGGCAAATATACTGCTGCTACAGATGTCGGAGAGCTTGCTGCCTTTGTTTTCTTCTAAGATGCTTATGGTTTCACGGCTTACATTTAAGTCTTTTATCCATTTTGAGTTTGTGTTTGTGAATGGTGTAAGTTGATGGTCTAGTTTCATTTTTTTGCAGGTAGATGTCCAATTTTCCCAACACCATTTGTTAAAGAGGCTGTCTTTACTCCATTGTATGTTCTTTCCTCCTTTGTCAAATATCAGTTGTCCATAACGCTGTGGGTTTATTTCTGGGTCCTCTGTTCTGTTCCATTGATCTATGTGCCTGTTCTTATGCCAGTACCAGGCTGTCTTGAGTATAATGGCCTTATAGTAAACCTTGATATCTGGAAGAGTGATACCTCCTGCTTTATTTTTTCTTTTTAAGATTGCTGAGGCTATTCGTGTTCTTTTTTGGTTCCATATAAATTTTTGGAATATGTGTTCTATATCTTTGAGGTATGTCATTGGTATTTTAATTGGTATTGCATTGAATTTATAAATTGCTTTGGGTAATATAGACATTTTAATGATGTTTATTCTTCCTAGCCATGAGCATGGTATATGCTTCCACTTGTTTGTATCTTCCTTGATTTCTTTTATCAATGTTCTATAATTTTCCGAGTACAAGTCCTTAACCTCCTTGGTTAAATTTACTCCTAGGTACTTTATTTTTTTGGCTGCAATAGTGAAGGGGATTGTTTCCTTAATTTCTTTTGCTGATATTTCATTGTTGGTGTATAGAAATGCCTCTGATTTCTGAATATTAATTTTATATCCTGCCACCTTGCTGAATTTATTTATAAGGTCCAGTAGTTTTTTGACTGAGACTTTAGGGTTTTCAATATACAATATCATATCATCTGCAAATAATGACAGTTTTACTTCTTCTTTTCCAATTTGGATGCCTTTTATTTCTTCTCCTTGTCTGATTGCTGTAGCTAGGACTTCCAGAACTATGTTGAATAAGAGTGGTGAATGTGGGCAACCCTGCCTGGTTCCTGATCTTAAGGGGATTGCTTTTAATCTTTGTCCATTTAGTATGATGTTTGCTGTCGGTTTATCGTAGATGGCCTTTATCATGTTAAGGAATGTTCCCTGTATTCCCACTTTACTGAGAGTTTTGAGCATGAATGGGTGCTGGATTTTATCAAATGCCTTTTCTGCATCTATTGAAATTATCATGTGATTTTTGTCCTTCCTTTTGTTTATATGATGAATCACATTGATTGATTTGCGAATATTGAACCAGCCTTGCCCCTCCAGAATAAATCCCACTTGATCGTGGTGTATGATTTTTTTCATATATTGCTGGATCCGGTTGGCTAATATTTTGTTGAGAATTTTAGCGTCTAAATTCATCAGAGATATAGGCCTATAATTTTCTTTCTTTGTGTTGTCTTTGCCCGGTTTTGGGATCAGAATTATGCTCGCCTCATAAAAGGAGTTTGGAAGTCTTCCTTCCTCTTGAATTTTTTGAAATAGCTTGAGAAGAATAGGAGTTAGTTCTTTTTTGAATTTTTGATAGAATTCACTTGTGAAGCCATCAGGCCCAGGACTTTTCTTTTTTGGGAGTTTTTTTTTTTTTAAATTTATTTATTTTAGAGAGGAGACACAGGGTGAGAGAGAGAGAGAGAAACAGGGAGGAGCTAGAACCATCAACTCCCATATGTGCCTTGACCAGACCAGTGCAGGGTTTTGAACTGGTGACCTCAGTGTTCCCAGGTTGACGCTTTATCCACTGTGCCACCACAGGTCATGCCGGAAGTTTTTTGATAACTGTTTCGATCTCATTTGCTGTAATTGGTCTGTCTAGGTGTTCTGATTCTTCCAGATTGATTTTTGGAAGGTTATATGATTCAAGAAATTTGTCCATTTCACCAAGATTGTCTAATTTTTTGGCATATCGTTCTTCATAGTATTTTCTTACAATGCTTCGTATTTCTGTTGTGTCAGTTGTTATTTCTCCACTGTGCTTTCTAATTTTATTTATTTGAGTCCTCTCTCTTTTTTTCTTGGTGAGTCTAGTTAAAGGTTCATCAATCTTGTTTACCTTTTCAAAGAACCAGCTTCTTGTTTCATTGATCCTCTGTATTGTTTCCTTAGCCTCTATGTCATTTATTTCTGCTCTGACCTTTATTATTTCCTTCATTCTACTTGTCTTGGGTTTTATTTGTTGTTGTTTTTCTAGTTCTTTTAAATGCAGGGTCAGGTTGCTTATTTGAGCTTTTTCTAGCTTCTTATGATATGCCTGTAGTGCAATAAACTTCCCTCTCAGAACTGCTTTTGCTGTGTCCCATAAATTTTGAGTTGATGTATGCTCATTATCATTTGTTTCTAGAAACATTTTTATTTCTTCTTTGATCTCATTGTTAATCCATTCATTATTTAATAACATGCTATTTAGTTTCCAAGTGTTTGAGTATTTTTCAGTTTTTCTTTTGTGGTTAATTTCTAGTTTCATGGCATTGTGATCAGAGAAAATGCTTGATACGATTTCAATCTTCTTAAATTTATTGAGACCATTTTTGTGTCCTAACATGTGGTCTATCCTAGAAAACGTACCATGAGCGCTTGAGAAGAATGTATATTCTATTGCTTTAGGGTGAAAAGTTCTGAAGATATCTATTAAATCAAGTTGATCTAGTGTCTCCT
Source organism: Rhynchonycteris naso (assembly GCA_037038555.1). Lineage (NCBI taxonomy): Eukaryota > Metazoa > Chordata > Mammalia > Chiroptera > Emballonuridae > Rhynchonycteris > Rhynchonycteris naso. The sequence continues at coordinate 179,512,307 of CM072995.1, read as the reverse complement.
TTAAGTCTGCTATTTCTTTATTAATTTTCTTTCTTGAGGATCTATCCAGTGTTGTTAGAGGGGTATTGAAATCCCCTACTATGATAGTATTGCTGTTAATCTCGCCCTTTATATCCATCAAAGTCTGCTTTACGTATGTCGGGGCTCCTATATTTGGTGCATAGATATTTACAATAGTTATATCTTCCTGTTGAATTGTTCCCTTTATCATTATGTAGTGTCCTCCTTTATCTCTTACTACAGCCTTTTTTTTAAAGTCCATTTTGTCTGATATAAGTATTGCTAGTCTGTGGGCATTCTTGAAAAGTTTTATAGCATTGCCTGACCAGGTCGTGGCACAGCGGATAGAGCATTGACCTGGGACACTGAGAACAAAAGGTTTGAAACCCTGAGGTCACTGGCTTGAGCATGGGTTCATTAGCTTGAGTGTGGGTTGCTGGCTTGAGTGTGGGATTATAGACATGACCCCATAGTCATTGGTTTCAGCCCAAAGAGCACTGGCTTGAGCCCAAACTTGCTGGATTGAGCAAGGGGTCTCTGGCTCAGCTGGAGTCACCCTGTGAAGGAACATATGAGAAGGCAATCAATGAACAACTAAAGTGTCATAACTATGAGTTAATGGTTCTCATTTCTCTCCCTTCTAGACTGTCTACCTCCCCATTCCCCTGTCTCTCTCACTAAAATAAAAATTAAAAAATATTATAGCATGGACAGCATTTTAGTAGTTAGAATCAAGAAAAGTAAACTCCAGGTTGGAGAGAATGGCATGTATTTGACTGGTAGAATAGTTGTAGGAATTGACAGGAGGAAATAACATTAGTAACTTTGAAGAGAGAGAATGCATAGGAATTGGCAACTGCTTAGATTGGGAGGTGGGACAAAGGAGAGAATTGAAGAGAAAAATGGATAAAAAATATTGAACCTGTTGATTATAAAGTATGTATTGATGTCTTAATGGGGAATGTCAATAAATGATAAGGGACTGAGATGGGTACAAAAAGAAAGAAAGGAATTTGGTCTACTCCTTGAGCAATCTGTTGACACAAGTAAGGAAAGAGGGTGGGGATTTATTTATTTAGAGAGAGTGGGACAGACTTGAAGGCAAAAGAAAGGGGGAGGGCAGAGGAAAGGTATACATCAATGGAAAGAGCCCAATTCATGAAAATGAGAAATGGAAGAGAATGAAATGAATTTACAAGTGGAACAGTTAGTTTTGAACAGGAAGAGAGATGTCTTTATTTTGAGGATGATGAGATAAAAATGAGACTGAGCAAAGGCACAGGGAAATTTTGAAGTGGCCTGAGGAAACAGCTTTGACCTCAAGTTTGTTGATCCTGATATCATAGAAATCAGCTGGGAAGCAAGAAGATTGTACAAGGTCTGACCAATTTTTTGTGGGGTGCACAAATGATGAGAAAGACAACTAACTACAAATGAGCCTGAGCTGATAGTGGAGGGACAGGCTGGGTGTAATGGGCGGGGCTTAGCAGGCTCGGATGGGAGATGAGGCTACTACCAGGACCATCTGCTCTGTAAATATTAATTTTATTATTGTAAGTTGGGCCAAAGGAAGACACGCTATTGCAGAAATCAAAGGACAAAAACGCCCAGACAACTTGATGAAGGAAGTAGGATTTATTTAGCTGGCGGTGCTGTGTGTAAAGCTAGTAGTTATGGCCACCATCACAGCCGCCTGGCCCATGCAGGTTCACATTTGATCCGGACAGGTAGTAATGAAGCAACAGAGACAAGAACTGGTGGGCCATTTCCCTTAATTCCTGCTTGCAACCGGCCAGCGAGAAAATACACACAGCAGGAAAACACTTCCCTTTCCATTTAGGGTTCCCAAAGCCACTGACTTACTCAGGCTTTTGTTAGAATCAAAGGTGTCACATGTCTCCATTTTGGCTGGCTCTTCCACGTGGTCTCCCTGCCCTGCTACAACATGGTCTCCTCCTCTCTACAACAATGTTGTCTCTCTTCCCAAAATGGCCTCTTAGCTCCTCCTTTTAAAACTTTTCAGTGGGACAACCCCCTTCCCCAGCACACATTAGCATAACCAAGCTCCTTCCCAAGCAAGAAGGCAATCAGCTGCCCCATGTGGGCAGTGGTATCTTTAATAAAATTAAAAATTAAATTAAGTGAGCATAAAATTACAGTTTACAAACTTATCTGCCCAACACTGTAAGCTAGGGGACCTTCCACACCCGGGTGAGTCAATCTGGATGTCTGGGGGGAGGTGACCTGGAATGTCCAGTTTTTTAACATCCCTTCGTCTACTTAAGGGAGGAGGGGGTCATGGCCCCTGCCTGCAACCCTATCACTCCAGCCTTTTGTTATATAGTTGAGGGGTGATGATCATTTTTCTGTAACTGCTTCCTGCTGACGAGGGGTCACAGTCATGGGAAGGGAGAGCTGACCTTGGGCTGCGGTGACAAAATAGGGGCTTTCTGGTAGGTGGCTTGAAATAACAGGAGCCGTGGACAGTCTGGTTAGTGAAAGCCTTCAGGTGGTTCTGGAGGAAATTAGAGAAAAGGCACAGGAGACAAGGACCAAATGCTAGAATGACAAAAATGAGAGTGAGCGGGCCAATAAATGGTAATAACCAAGACATCCAGTTTGTGCAGAGCCACTGATCCCAGGACCCCTCTTTTCTTTCAGATTCGTTAAGCCTGATGCTTTAGCTTTGTTGCTGCATCTCTAGTCAGCCCCGACTTGTTGAGGTAAAAGCAATACTGTTCTTCTAGAACAACAGATATCTCGCTTTTCTGCTGCCAAGAGGTCCAAGCCACAGTGATTTTGGAGCACAACAGCGGCCAGGGAATCAAGTTGGTCTTACCAGAGTGAAGGTAATTTCCTCTAGGGAATTTTGAAGATCCATATTGCCCATTTGTTCCTCTGCTTGATTAGAAGAGTGCTAGGAATGGGAAGAGGCTCATTGGGTGGAACTACATTGATGTTAGGGGTGAGGTAGACTAGGGTACAGGTTCTTCCAATCAAGTTGGGAGGCAAATGTAGGTGTTTGTCTGTAAAGCCAGTATCCTTGGCCTTCTTTCTAGCCATTTGAAAAAACCCAGGGCAGAAGGGTCTCCAGCAAAGCCTCTTCCCTCCGCCCCCATCAGAGTATTTCACATTGTCCAAAATCCGTAAGTCCATCCAACAAAGGAGCCAGTACTCATTCTGGTAATAGTCCAGGATTCAGTCCATGCACATGGAGCCTCAGCCACCTGCCTCATCCCTGCCATTCTGGCAGGTCTTATACTGTCCCAAGGAGGAACACATGGCAATGGCAGTCAGCATGTTCATCTCTGCTCTGGAGAGCATGATGACATCCACCCCTACAACCCAAAATTTCAGACCTACCAGGGGCTGTAAGGCCAGTAGCCACAGCTACCTGACCCGTGCAGGTTCGCATTTGATTCAGACAGACAGTAATGAAACAACAGAGCCAAAAACTGGTGGGTTTTAATCCTAGCTTGCACCTGGCGGGCAATAAATACACACAGTGGGAAAACACTTCCCTTTCCATTCAGGGCTCCCAAAGTCACTGACTTATCCGAGTTTCCTAGAATCAAAGGTTTATACCTCACCAGCCTTATTCACCTCTGTTCCCCATCTCCTCTCTGCACAAACTCTGACTTCTCCTTCAGCATTCCGCCATCTTGGCTGCTTATCCTCTCCTCCACATGGCCTTTCTCTGCTCTCCTCCAGCATGGGCTCCTCTGCCCCATTTTATAGTGTAGAAATCAAAACCTTTAATCCAATATACAAACAAGGAAGTCTCTAATACAAAGTCACTTATCTGAGGCATAATGGGATTCCTCATAAGAGTGCACCACCCCACATCATGCAACAGTCAAGGGTGTGGGGAAAAGCTTAGTGTTGAGAAGATCTTAGGATTAAAAAGGTGGAAAGGCTTAGTCTTAAAACTAAGTCTTAGGCTATAAGGACCCTTCCTGCTTACAGCCTGTCCCCCACACCCAATGAAAACTACAGTACAGTATAAGTGAGCAAACATAAACATCATATTTACAAACTTATTTGACCAACATTGTCCCACACATGTAGAAAGCCCCTGACTGGGTGATACAGGCTGAGAGGTGAGGAGAAAATAGATGGAGAAAGGGTTGTTCTCGTCCTTCTGTTTCTGAGCTCCAGATGGTCAGGGTGGAGGAAAGAGCAACCCCAATAAGGCGGGAGATATGAGTAGAAGATATTTTTGAGCATTGTAATCTTGTTGAGAAGGAAGTAGTGAGCCAGGGTTGGAGTTGGTTAGTGGGATAGGAGCTTTTATGTTGTGAAGCTGTAAGAGTAGGGGGTCCTGTGAATTAAACGGGGTTAGAAAATAATCCATTTGCCTTTGGAGAAACTTGATAGTTGACTCAGTTGTTTAGATGGTCTTTGGGAAATTGAATAGTTATTGTGATGTTGCAGAGTTCAGAAGGGAGGTGACTTACTAGGACAGTACCTTGAGAGTAAAGCATAAGGGTGCAGGTGAAAGGAGGGGTGTATTAAGAGTAACTGCTCCTTGAGCAGGAAGGTTTGGGTTTTAATTTCTCTAGCTGGGAGTAGTAAGTTTGGTATAGCTTACTTGCTCCGTGTGCAGCTGGCCTGTAGCCCTACCAATTGTTAGTCTAGAGAAAAATGCATTAAGGGTTAATTTGATGTGAGTTCATACAAGTTTGAAGTCCATTGAAAATGGTATTTGGGTTTCATCACCTTTGTTCTGTGAGTGCGGGTGACCAAGGGTGAATTTAACTATAGGTCTGACATGATCTACTTATGACAGGTCTAAATGCAGTGGTTTTAGTTAAGTGGGCTCCCCCTTCCCCTGCCCTCAACTACTCTCCATCTCAGAGCCTATAAGATCTATAAGATTGACTCAGGGTCATATGTGGCACTGTGGCATGAGCAGTCTCTCTTTCTCTCTGGCTTTTTAGAAGTAACTTGAGATGTCATTCAGAAGTATCATAAAGGGAAACCTTTCTCTGTATGAGATTTAACAGAAATTAATCAGCACACAGAAAAGATATAAAATATGTATATTCTTTTCTCATTAATCCTTTGGTGGGGTGGAGTTTATATAAAAACCTGTCTTTATGTGGAGGCTTAGAAGAGTTGTAAGAAAAAAATTTAATTCACAAAATTGAAATGAGAAGAAGTTACAAAAGCATGAACAGTTGGAAGTGGTTGATAGTATAGGGTAATGTAAATTTTATGGATCAAGTTTTGAATGTCTGTTAATATAGTTGAGTATTGTAAGGTTAATTTGAGTAGATGATGCATCTTGTGAGGATATATGTTTAACTCAAAAAATTTTATAGTGGCAAAATCACATAAGCAGGAAGTCAGGAAAAGCTGAATTTTGTTTCTGAGTTTTCTTGGAACTAAGAACAAGGCCTTAACTTCCTTGGGTCTTATTTTCTTCACCTGGGAAATGATGGGGCTGGACTCAGAGGTGCCTTGAAGCTATGACATTCTATAATTCTAGACTCAGAAGTATCAGGTTGTCCAGAATATGGCTGGTTAGATTGTTACCTTCCTGTGTAGCAGAGATGTAGTGAAAAGAGCACTGAACAAGGAGTCAGAGATCTGTATTTTAGTTCCCGTTCTGCTAGATTGCCACCTTTGTCACATAAGTTTTGTAAACGCTAGTGTATTAGGCAAAATAATGCCTCCCTTGCCTTCATTCAGGTATTCAGGTCCTAATCACTAAAACACGCAATATGTTATGGTATATGGAAAAGGAAAATTACAGATGAAATTAAGGTTGTAAATGCTAAAATATGGAGGTTATCTTGGATTAAAGGATCCTTAAAAGTGGAAGAAGAAGGCAGAATAGTAGGCAGAGACATCTAGGGAATAAAAAATGGCAGGAGAGTTTTAAAATATGAGAGGCACTTTGTCTGCCATTGCTGGCTTTGAATGTGGAGGAAGCTGGCCACAGGCCAAGGAATGTGGGTGGCCTGTGGAAGCTAAAAAATGGCCACAAAGAAACAAGGAACTCAGGGCTATAACTGCAAAGAACTGAACTCTGCCAATAACCTAAAAGAGCAAGGAAATAGATTCTTTATTAAAGGCTCCAAAAAGGAATGCTGCCCTGCCAATACCTGGATATTAGTCTGTTGAGACCCATATCAGAGTACTATAAGATAATAACTTGTGTTTTTTTAAGCTGCTAAATTTCTGGAAATTTGTTATGGTGACAATAGAAAATGTATACATTTACTTTCATCATCTATAAATGAGGTAAGTAATACTAGTCATTATGGCTTATTTGTCTGTATATGAGGTTATTGTAAGACCGTGATAGCGAACCTATGACATGTGTGTCAGCACTGACACACATAACCATTTTTGATGACATGTGGCTGCATATCAGAGAAGTATGGGGCCACATGCTGAGAAGGACGTTTCATCCTTGGCTTCTGCAATGGCCAGGTGCAGTAGCCGAGGATAAAACATTTGCTGTAGTATAGACACTCTGTCCCGGAGGTCTGGAGGCCAAAACAACAGAACTCCAGCACAGAGCGTCTAGTTCTGGGTCTTCCGGTTAGGCCGTTTTTCTTGAAGTGACACACCACCCGAGTTATGCTCGGTTTTTTGGTGAATTTTGACACACCAAGCTCAAAAGATTGCCCATCACTATTGTAAGAGGTAACAGTGATATCAGCAAAAATGAAAAATGGCAGATAAAGACCTCTGAAAAACCATTCCTAAAAAAAAAAAAAAAAAAAAAAAAAAAAAGCGCCTGACCAGGCAGTGGCGCAGTGGATAGTGTGTTGGACTGGGATGTGGAAGACCCAGGTTCGAGACTCCGAGCTCGCCAGTTTGAGCGTGGGCCCATCTGGCTTGAGCAAAAAGCTCGTCAGCTTGAACCCAAGGTCACTGGCTCCAGCAAGGGGTTGCTCGGTCTGCTGAAGGCCCGAGGTCAAGGCACATGTGAGAAAGCAATCAATGAACAACTAAGGTGTTGCGATAGCAACGAAAAACTAATGATTGATGCTTCTCACCTCTCTCCGTTCCTGTCTGTCTGTCCCTATCTATCCCTCTCTTTGACTCTCTGTCCCTGTAAAAAATAATAAAATAAAATAAATAAAAAAGCAATAATAATATTAGCAAAACTGTCAAAATCAATTTCTTTTTAAAACTCTTGAAATTAATCAAAGGTTTACAACAATTCAAGGAGTATTCAGAAACAGAGTTCAATCTTTGTAAAATATTGAGCTTTGTGGTATTTTAACTTGCCTTATTTTTGTCCCCCTCATCTCAGCTCTGCAGTAGCTTTGAAAATCAAACAAAATATTTAACATAAAATAAAAGCAGAAAAAGATGGCTAGAGAAACAAAGAAGACATAAGATGTGAAGAAAAGAAATTAAAAATGGCAGACATAAATCCTGCCTTACTGGTAATTACATTAAATGTAAATGATTAAAAGGCAGAGTTGACAAAATGGATAAAAAAACATGATCCAAAAATTAGGGGATATTTCAGAATGAATATGAAGTGATAAAAAAAAGCATTTTTTTTTATTAAACAAGAACATCAAAAAAGCAAATGACAAGTCAAAGAAAGTTGTTCAATTATGCAAATGAGATGCAAAACCAACTGTTATTTCATTGGTGAAAATGCACTACAAAAGGCTGAAAGTACTGACTGAAGTATCTGCCCATTCATTGATCCTCTAATTTTTGTGAGCAGTGTATATGTTGTCTACAAGAGACACTTTTCAGATTCAAAGACACAACTAGATTGAATGTAAAAGGATAGAAAAAGATATCTCATGCAAACAGTAGCCAAAAAATAGTTGAAGGCCCTGGCCAGTTGGTTCAGTGGATAGAGTGTTGGCCTGCCATGTGGACATCCTAGGTTTGATTCCCAGTCAAGGCACACATGAGAAGTAACCATCTGCTTCTCTTCCCCTCCCTTTCCCCCTTATCTCTCTCTTCCCCCTTGCAGCCAGTGTCTCAATTGGTTTGAGCATGGGCCACAGGTGCTGAGGATAGCTCAGTTGATTAGAGCATCAGCCCTAGACAGGTTGCCAGGTGGATCCCAGTTGACATGCATGCAGGAGTCTGTCTCTTTATCTCCTCTCTGCTCAGTTAAAAACAATCAAATGAATAAGCAAGCAAACAAACAAACAAACAGAAAAGAGCTGGAGTAGTTAATACTAATACAAAATAGACTTTAAGACAAAAATTATTACTGGACACAAAAGAAAACACTTTATAATGATAAAAGGATCAACCTATCAAGAAAACAAGCAACAATTATAGACATATGCATACTTAAAAACAGAGTCCCCCTCAAAAAAACCAAAAAACAGAGCCCCAAAGTGAATAAGTCATAGAATTGAAGAAAGGAAGAAATAGACAGTTCAATAATACTAATAGATAGCTAAGTTAGACTTGAACAACATGATAAATTACCTAGACCCATTATACAGCACTTTAACCAATGGCAGAATGCACATTCTTTTCAAGTTTACATGGAATATTCTTTAGGACAGACATTATGTTAGGCCATAAGACAAATATCAATAAATTAAAAAACCCTAAAATTATTTAAGATATACTTTCTAATTATAATTGGATGAAATTAGGAATAATTAACAAAAGAAAACTTTAGGAAAATTTACAAATATGTGGAAGTCAAACAACACACTCCTAAATACTCAATGGGTGAAAGGAGAGATCACAATCGAAATTATAAAATACTTTGATATGAATGAAAACAAAAACACAACAAAACTTATGGAGTGCAGCTAAAGCAATGCTTAGAGAGAAATTTATAGCTATAAATGCCTATATTAACAAAGAAGAAAAATCTTAAATCAATAACCCAACTTTTCATTTTAAGAAACTAAAGTAGAGTAAACTGAATCCAAAACAAAAATTAAAAAAAAATTATAGTGAAAATAATGGATACAAATAGAAATGCAATAGAGAAAATCAAAAAAACCAAAAGCTGTTTCTTTCAAAAAGTCAACAGAATTGACAAATACTAAGCTAGACTGACCAAGCAAAAGAGAAAAGACTCAACTGACTGAAATCAAGAATGAAGGAGAGCTTGCTGGATCAATGGTAGAGTGTCAGCTCAGCACGTGGATGTCCCAAGTTTGATTCCTGGTCAGGGCACACAAGAGAAGTGACCATCTGCTTCCCCACCTCTTCCCTTCCCCCTTCTCTCTCTCTATCTCTCTTTTTCTTTCCTGCAGGCATTGCTCAATTGTTTGAGCGAATTGGCCCTTGGTGGTCTTTGTGGCCTCTGCCTCAGGTACTAAAAGCAGCTCAGTTGTCCATAGAGCAATGACCCCAGATGGACAGAGCATGACTCTGTAGGGGGTTTGCTGGGTGGATCCAGGTCAGGGCACATGCAGGAGTCTGGCTCTCAGCCTCCTCTCCTCTCAATAAAAGAATAAAAAAGAATGAAAGAGAAACCATTATTACCAACATCACAGGAGTTGGAGGATTATAAAGGAATTCTTTTAATAGTTATATGGCAACAAATCAACCGAGATGAAATAGATATGGAATTGGGTATACGTACTTACAACAGAGAATTGAAAACATGCCTATACAAAAAGTTGCACATGAGTGATCAGTACAGCATTATTCATAGTAAACAAAAAGCGGAAGCAATACAAATGTTCATCATTTTAGGACAGATAAACAAAATATGGTATATGCCTACAAAGAATATTATTAAGCAAAAGAAGGACTGAAATATTAATATAAGCTACAATGTGGATGAACCTTGAAAACATTATTTTAAGTTAAAGAAGTCAGACACAAAAGGTCACATATTATACTATTCCATTTATATTAAATATTCAAATAGGTAGACCCATAGAGATGGAAAGGAGATGAGTGGCTGTGGGGTGTGAAAGAATGGGGAAGACTGCAGATGGGTTTTCTCTTTATCATTTGACACCTTATCTTAGTCTGTCAGTCACACCTAACAAGTGTCTATTCAGTGCTTTCTTTCAGATATTACAGGGAAAAACAAAAATATAAGCCTTTAAGAAAAAGGCGTTTTCCTTAAGGATTCAAGATCTATGGCCACGAAAATGGTATCTTTAAAACTAGAGATAACTTTGGAGAATACTGACATGAAGATGAGAAAACGGAAGATCAGAAAGGTTAAATTGACTAACTGAGGTCACAAAGCTAGTTAGTGGTCAGCCAAGGCTGGACTCCACTATATCATGCTACCTCATCATGTAATATGTGAAAAAGACCATGTCATAGTATACGACTAAATGCTGAAGGATTTGGATTAAGCTAAGAATGACTTAGTAGGTCAAGGATAAAAGATATTGATTTGGCTGAGACTGGGTAAAGTAGGCTTCCAGGAGAAGTGATATATAGATTTTTCTAAATTTATTTTTATTTATTTTAAGCGAGAGAAAGAGACACGTAGACAGACAGACTGGGACAAACAGACAGGAAGGGAGAGAGATGAGAAGCATCAACTCATAGTTGTGGCACCTTGGTTGTTCATTGATTGCGTTCCCGTATGTGCCTTGATGTGGGCTCCAGCCAAACCAGTGACCCTTTGCTCAAGCTAGTGACCTTGGGCTTCAAGCCAATGACCATGGGGTCATGGCTGATTCCACACTCAAGCCTGCAACTCTGTGCTCAAGCTGGTGAGCCCGCGCTCAAGCCAGTGGCCTTGGGATTTTGAACATGGGTCCTCAGCATCCCAGGCCAATGCTCTATCCACTGTGCCACCACTTAACCATGCATAGGGTTTTGGATAGGTAGAATGAAGAGGGAGAAGACCTTCCCGATTAGCAATGTTAAAGATTGTAGAAGAATTCTGGGGCAGTCTGGATTCTGAAAGAAGCTGCTGAGCCTCTTTGTCTGCCTTTAACTCACACACATTCATCCAAACATGAGAAGGCTGACTAGAGGCTTTAAGAGGGGCAATGTGGATTTGTAGAAAGAGCACTTTTCAAACCCTGGCCCATACACCTAGTAGTTAAAAGCAGTTGAGCAAATACCTTTTTCTTTCTTTCTCTCTTTTTTTCTTTTTGTATTTTTCTGAAGTTAGAAGTGGGGAGGCAGAGAGATAGACTCCTGTATGCGCCTGACCAGGATCCATCCGGCATGCCCACCAGGGGGCGATGCTCTGCCCATCTGGGCCATTGCTCTGTTGCAACCAGAGCCATTCTAGAGGCGGAGGCCATAGAGCAGTCCTCAGTGCCTGGGCCAACTTTGCTCCAGTGGAGCCTTGCCTGCAGAAGGGGAAGAGAGAGACAGAGAGAAAGAAGAGGGAGAGGGGTGGAGAAGCAGATGGGTTCTTCTCCTGTGTGCCCTGGCTGGGAAATGAACCCAGGGCTTCCACATGCCAGACTGACACTCTACTGCTGAGCCAACAGGCCAGGGCCTGAGCAAGTTTCTTTTTTTTTATGTTTTATTTATATATATATATATATATATATATATATATATATATATATATATATATATATATATATATATATATATATATATTTATTACAGGGACAGAGAGAGGGATAGATAGGGACAGACAGACAGGAACAGAGAGAAATGAGAAGCATCAATCATTAGTTTTTCATTGCCGTTGCGACATCCTAGTTGTTCATTGATTGCTTTCTCACACGTGCCTTGACGGCGGGCCTTCAGCAGACTGAGCAACCCCTTGCTGGAGCCAGCGACCCTGGGTCCAAGCTGGTGAGCTTTTGCATCAAGCCAGATGGGCCTGCGCCCAAACTGGTGACCTCGGGGTCTCAAACCCGGGTCTTTCACATCCCAGTCCAGCACTCCATCCACTGCACCACCACCTGGTCAGGTGCAAGTTTCTTGATCTATGTAGGTCTGTTTCCTCATCTGCGAAGTGGCAATATAAGGAAATGTGTGGAAAGAACCTAGTATCGAGTCAGGCATGAAGCATGTCCTCGGTATACTGTATTGTTGTTTTGTTATGTTCTAAATGTGGTCACACTCAAATTTGGCAATGACAACATGGAAGTTCACTGAACGATGTGTTTTTTCTTTGGGTTGCCATTTGATGTGTTGTTGTTTCCAGAACTATTGAACATTTTATGCATGTGGAATGTTGAATAGATATGGTCTTTGCCTTTGAAGAGCCTCAGGTTGAAATGACAGCAGCACATACATTTACTGATAGTTGCTCACAATCACAACTAACAACTCCAACTAGAAGGGCCATTTAAGAGTGGATGTTAACAACCCCACACAAGTCTATATTTTGAGAAACTCAAGTCTGAACTTGAGCATTTTTATTTGGTCTAGAAATGGTGATTGAAAGCTGGAATTCTATTGACTAATAGACTTATAAGGTGAGAAATTCTAGCATTTTCTTCTTCCTCTGGTTAATTCATCTTTAGTGACCACTCAGATTCCAAAGAACATTTTACTCTGATTGGTAGAGACAGCAAGATGCAGGGGAAAGATGCTGCTGGCAAGTGGAAAGGATGTGAGCTCTGTTGGCAGAACTGGCTCCAGTGCCAGCTTCCTGCCTCATCCTGACTGAGTGACCATGGGAAATCCAGTTAGTTGTATACATCTGTAAAATGGATCCAATTCTGCCTCCCAGGGTTGCTGTTAAAATGAAATGCAATTATATATTTGAGTATACAGTATATTGTGAAGGTTAAAACACTATGTGGATGTTAGTTGTTTCAGCTGAATAGAAAGGGGTATTATATTTCTTGGGAAAGTTTCTTTTGTTGCTGAGAAAATGACTCAAGGGTGACCTTAAACTTGAGATGAGCAGGACAGAATTATTCATGTAGACAGAAAAAATAACAGTAACAATTGCTGTATCAAGTGCCTAGTATATGCCATTCACTATATATACATACACTACCAAAATCTTATTTCAGTACTACAAGGTACTTATTATTCCCATTTTACAGAAGAAAAAACAAATGTAGAGGTCATTGGACTTTCCCAAAGGCACACATAGAAACTAGTGAGCTAGAATTAGAACCCAAGAAAGCCTGACTCAAATAGATCACATTCTTTTAACATAATATAAAGTTAAATATTGTAGTAAACAGCAACTAGCCAATACACATGATAAATAAATCTCCCAAGAATCCTGCATTTTTCATTAGTCATTCTCAAAACATTTAGAAAATAATAATATAATAATAGTAATAACAATAATAATAATAACTATGCCCACAATATATTGAGGGCATACTTTTGCCCAGCACTGTGCTGAGCTTATCACACACATTTTCTCATTTAATCCTCAAGAATTTCATGAGGAAGATATTATTACTGCTCCTTTGCAGATAAGGAAATGGACTTAAAAAAGTTAAGAAACTTTCTCAAGGGCATTTAACTGTTAGGTGGAAATGCCAGAACTTGAAGCCAAGTGTGTCTTACTCTGGACCTATGCTCTTTCCACCACCCCACTTTGCCTCCACTGAAGTTCTGTCCAACCTGCTCATGCTTGGATGGGCGTGTGGCAGTTTGAGATAGACTAAGGTTCTGAAGCTGCTTCCAGAGTTCAGACTGCCTCAGACTCCATCATCAGAATTTTATTACATCTAATCTAGAAGACCTTTCCCCTCTCCACGCTACCTCCCACAACTCTACATGTCCTTTAAGACCCAGGCCAGGTCTGAACACTGAAATCTTCCTTTTCTCTCACTCAAGGGCTGGTCATGTACCACTTCCCCACCTTCTGATTTGAAGGTTCCTCTAAAATGCATGTAATGATAAAAACCTTAAATGGGTATTTGTCATAAGATATAAACTGATGTATCTAGAAAACTATTTCAATTATGGCTATTATTTATAGAAGTAAATACCATTGGTAAGTTTTAGCAAAGCACTTAGAGTGGTTTGGATTAAGTCCAAATTGTTCACTTGTTAATATATTATTTATATTAACAAAATCAAATGTTAGGCTGAGCATCAAGGTTTCTTCTAATACCATGTGTTTACTAAGGCTAGGACCCTTCTTGATAATTATTCATCAAACATAAATTTTATGATATGCACCCTAATTTCTGAGAACCTTGAAAACATTTGGAAATACAGATGCAAAGGATCAGCCAATATAAAGGACAACCCACTCAATCAATTTTGCATCATTACCTATGAAGCTGTTTTCTACTGTTGTTTAGAAAGATTGAAGATGAACAGAGACCATGGTTTACCACTGTTTTATGTGCTCCTTCCATACCACTCTGCCAGGTTGTTTGCCATGGATTACTCATTCTCTCCCAGGAGGGTCTCACCAGTGGTCAAATATTTAAGAAGTTTATTTTTCATCATGACTCTGTCACCTACTTCCCTTCAGTGCCTTCACTCTTTCCTAGCCCGAGTGATCACACACTTGATAATCTATTGATGCATTAATCTAATTCCATTTTATTTTCCCCTTTTCCTTCCAGAATAAGATTTTGCAATATGGCACCAGAGCACATCTAGTTGTGATTCCAGAGGGCAGATTAGGGCCTCGGGAGGAGGGGAATTAGGGTTCCTATCCAAGCATAATGAACAGCCCATTTCTCTTTCCACAGTGAAAAGAGAACTGCTCTTTGTAACTTTCATGTGCGTACTGTGGGCAGAACCTTGTCCTACAAGATTTCAATGCTTGTTCCAACATTCAGTAGCTCTGCTGTTGGGTAAGTCTTTACAAATTCTCTGAGTCTCAGTATCCACATCTGAATAAGTGGCTAATAATGCAGCTGCATCATAAGGCCATTGTGAAAATGATATAAGACTATAAACATGATTGTACTTTATAAATTCTCTTATAAGGCAGAGAATTTAATTGCTGGACCTTGTAATTATTAAAAAGCTTGTCTTTGTTAATTCAGAATCTGCTTTCCTCTAAATTATGTCCATAGTTTTTACTTCTAACAATAAACATAAATTCATCAATAACAACAGTGATGATGATAATAATGTCATTTTCTACTTATTGAGCACTTACCATACAAATGTTTTATATGAATTGCTCACATAGTCTTCTTGGAGTAATATGACTTTTGCAGTTGGCAGCATGATGTAAACTGGCACATTGAGAGATGAGTCATTATAAAAAACTAAAAGGGATCTGGTAGAAAGCCTTATGTTTGTAAATCTGTGGTTGTGGTCTGCATCACTCTGAATCTAAGTAAGCATGAAACAGCCCAGACTGGGTACATTTCAGTGATGGGTCAGTTCAATGTGGGAAGGATGTGGGGAGTCACCAAGAGATGGGAAAATGCCCAGTGACTGGAACTAGGGGAAGCTGTTAGCCCTTCAGCCAGAAAGAGTAAGGGGAGAATCTGTTACCAAACCCCTATGGCAGCTATAGCCATGGGGGAGGGGCTCTCAGGAGCTGTGGCTGTAGGTAAAAGAACCCATAAACTGCCAAGCTGGCATAGCTTGGAGGGGTAGAGGAACAGAACTGTTCAGATGCTTCTCACTTGCTGACCCAATCAGAAGCCAGAAGGCCAGAGAGTCATGAGGGCCAGTCACTGGAGGACAGAGCAGTGTGGTAAGACCATCTGAAAGGTCATCCTGGGAATAATCCATGCAGGATCATGAGAAATGCCAGCATAAATTATACATAAATGTAGTAAATACATGAGTGACAAATATGCAGACCTTACTTTCAGGATGGGCTATTTCCAAAGCTTTGTTTTTTGGATTCCTGCTAGTTGAAACTCGGGGTATATATATTTTTAGATTTATTTTAAATGCTGATTCTGGACTGTATTGTTTTATAAATAATTTGGAAACTTTGACAAATTTAGTGTGTGTGTGTATATGCCTGCATGTGGCCTTTTCTACACATCTGTAGCCCAGTGGTTCTCAGACTTTAGCTAGCATCAGAATCACTTGGAGTGCTTGTAAAACACAGACTTCTGGGCCTACCCCAGAGTCTTTGAATCAATAGGTCTGTGGTGGGGGCCTGAGAATTTTCATTTGTAACAAATTTTGAGGTGATGTTGATGCTGCTGGCCTAGGGAACCTCATTTTGAGAACCACTGTATCACTGCTCTAAACCTCTTTGCCAAGGTTATTGAGAGCGTTAAATGGGGCGATCCATGTGGAAGGCATGTTAAAGCACAAGGCTTTGCACAAAGTTGGTGTCTGTGGCTGCTGCGGCCACAGCCATCAGGGCAGCTGCTCCATCTGCTGCTCTCACTGTTCAGCTGCTCCTGCTGCTTGATTTGGGTAATGGTGGTTAGGTATAGCTAGTGCTCGACTTATGATCATGATTAGTTCTGACAGACCAGTCATAACATAATTTCGTCGTAAGTTGAGTAGGCTATATGTACAGTACTGTGAAATGATTTTATAAAAATCTTTGAGTCATATTTTATCATAATTTTCTTTCATTATTGTTATATATCATAATTTTCTTTGTTCATTTTATGCCATTTGTATCATCTCTACGCCATTTTGTTTCTTATTTTTACATTCATCAGGTTTAAGTAAAACACTGCATTACCAGTACAACTGGTTTAATATTTGCAAAACATACAAAATTACAAAATACAGGTGCATACAAAAACTGCTCCAGATGTGGAGCAGTCGTGGCTAGCAATTGTGGTCGTAAAGTTGAATGGTCGTAAGTTGCATAGGTCATAAGTCGATCAATACCTGTATTAACAACAGTGCAATCTGCCTTAATTAATTAAAGAATGTAAGTACCTCTCTGGGAGTCATTTGCATTTTAAAGGAGCTTGTTAATTCAAAGACATTTGTAATTTAAAGAATATCAGACACTGATACAGAGATACACACAAATTCTGGCATTGTATTGTGGGAGACACTTTTGAGAAGGAAATGAGCACCATATAGGTTCTTTGCTGGGTCATTTTTCTACACCTGCTAGTTAGAATTCTATACTCTTTCTAAATGTTCTGAGCCTTCCTACAGTAAATTCCATGGTAGAACAGCAAATGGCCTGGGTGTGGGGTAATGTAGCTGTGGTCATTTGGATGTATGGGTTCTCTGCAAGTCTGGTGTTTATAAACTAAGTGATACTTGCATTGTTTATTTATTCAATCATGTAATAAAAGATGCACATAAAATCCATTTGAAAAGCATGCCTTTCAATTTCATACTGAGGATAACACAGGAGGTTCAGTGTAATGCAACTGTAATCAAATAATCATATAGTAGCAGAACAAAATTTTGTTTTAAATCATGGAATTAGCTTGTAGAAAACTAGCTGGAAGCTAATCTTCTGAAAGTCCCTTGTAAATAATTCTGATTTGGAGAATATAGCTTGATGAATGGCTATAGGGACTTAATTTTCTTACTTAAATCCAGAGTGTACATAAATAACAAAAATAGTATAATGACCAAGATTTCCAAATACATGCTTACCAGCCATCTTGATAAAATGAGTTTTTTTTTTTTTTTTTTTTTTTTTTTTACAGGGACAGAGAGAGAGTCAGACAGGAACGGAGAGAGATGAGAAGCATCAAGTCACCAGTTTTTTTCATTGCGACATTGATTGCTTCCTCATATGTGCCTTAACCACAGCAGACCGAGTAACCCCTTGCTCGAGCCAGTGACCTTGGGTCTAAGCTGGTGAGCTTTTTTTTTTTGCTCAAGCCAGATGAGCCCCGCGCTCAAGCTGGCAACTTCAGGGTCTCGAACCTGGGTCTTCCGTATCCCAGGCTGATGCTCTATCCACTGTGCCACTGCCTGGTCAGGTGAAATGAGTATATTTTTATACTAATGTCAACACTGTGTTTTTCCTATTCAGAAATGTGCTATACCATAGAACTATAGCAGTTGAAATATAAATTAGTTAAAAACTATTGAAATCCTTAAGTTTTTCCTGAATATTTTTAAAGTCTAGAAAACATCAAACTTTTTCTGGATGTTGAAGTAAAGAAATTAATGTCAGTGACAGAAATACAGTGAATCTAATTAGAAGTCCCTGGGCTGCACCTCATTAGTGTGGTTAGTTAGTAAATGAAATTTCAGCAGCAGTGAATTAAACTTGGTGTCTTCAGTTATTTTTTCCAAAAATAATTACAAATTGTTCACAACTGTTTTTTGTTAATACAGTCTTCTCCCCTCCCCCTGCCACAAACAAAAAATGTTTAGGATATTTTGTCATGAGAAGAGAAATGGCCATTTGGGGACATATTTTCTTAAATGTTTGTATGTTAATCTTGGGTAAGTGAAACAAAAGCAATTTTCTCCCATAAGGGAGAAGGACTTCCATTTCTCTGCCAAGCGGCTGGGATTCACATATTATTATTATTTTCTTCTGTCAAATCCTTTAAAAATAGTTTTTAACCATTTGTACCTCTAGATCAGATTTCTATAAAAAACTATCTCAACTAGATTGAACAGTATCTGGTAACACATATTTAGGGAAGATTGGAACATTTATCTGTCAGTCACTAACATGTGACGTTTCCTTTTTTATGTCACTGATGGGATGTTTGTATCTTTGCTGCTGGGGAGTTCATGGGTGATTTAGTGACAAGAACCCACTTTCCGGTATTTTATAAGTGTTTGTAGTAAGGTATGGTAATTGAGCAACTACTACAGGATATGATACCCTGTCTTCCCCCAGGATTATAGATTATATTAATATGTTATGTAGATTTTAGATTATATTAGAAATTTAGCTCTTGGCTCAACCTTTTTTTTTTGAGACCCTAGAACGCAGAGATAGGGTCCTCTATGCCTACAGTTTAGCTGTAATTCCAGTGTTTTGGGTTCTGCAGGTTCAGGCTGGGGGAACCCTCTAGCAGTTTCTCAATAGGAGGTGATGGTTCCACAGGGAATATATGGCAATGTGTGGAGGCAGTCTTGGTTGTCACAATTCACAACTGAGGGTGGAGGGAGAGGGAGTGACTATTGACATTTACTGGGTAGCAACCAGAAATGCTACTAAACATCCTACAAAATAAAGAATAAATCTGGCCCACAATAACATAGTGCTGAGGTTGAGAAACTATGTTCTATTGTCCACAAGTACTTGCTGATGAGCAGACATACACACAGATACATATGGATGATCCACCTGTCAACTGCCTGAATCCCTGCAAAATAAAGATGGGGTATGCATGGGAACATAGTTAAATATTCCAAAGACCTTCTATCCTTGTCATTGAAAAGACTTTCAAGATAACTCTTTATTTCCCTCCCCCTCCCCCTTTAAAAATTTACATTTCCAATTTATTTCTCTGTAGAAGTCCTTAGGTCAGTGGCACATAGAGCATAGTTATGGTTTCAACAACTGACAAATAATTTTTTTCAATCTTTGGTGTATTTTTTTTAAGTGGAGAAAGAATCATGTGAAGCCTTGAGTGAAAAGTTTTAAACTCCTTATTCCTATTCTGCCCATCATCTGGTAACAATACCACATGTCTATCATAAGAAATATAAAGCATGGAAACTTGAGGGGAAATAATTCATAGGCTGGCCTACTAGGAAGAACAGGGTTAGTAAGCTACAATGGAGACCAGAGTGAAGGAAGAAGAAAGCAATGGGAAGAAAGAGGTGTTGTGTCCTCCACCATCCCTCTTTTTTTTTTTTAATTAAGTGAGAGGTAGGGTGGCAGAAATACAGGCTCCTGCATGTACCCCAACTGGGTTCCATCTGGCAAGTCCCCTAATGGAGGATGCTCTGCCCCACTGGGGCTGCTGGTCTGATGCTCAGCAACTAAGCCATTTTAGTTCCTGAGGTGAGGCCATGGAGCCATTCTCAGTGCCATGGGTCAACTTGCTCAAACCATTTGAGCCATGGCTGTGGGAGGGCAAGAGAGAGAAACAGAGAGAGAAACAGAGACAGAAAGGGTAGAGAAGCATCCACTGTGCCTGGAACTTCCACACGCTGGGCTGATTCTCTACCTCTGAGCCAACTGGCCAGGGCCACCACACTTCTTTTTGTTGGAGCTGTTTTTATCCTTATTTTCATGAAGAGAAGAAAACGAAGTTTTGTTTTTTAACACAATTCTTTATTGTTTATATTCTTTCTTCTTTCTAAAAAATTCCCATTGACAAAGGAAATGAGAGGAGATTTGGGTACAGGAAAAAATAGACACAAAGTAGCAGGCAAGGGAGGTGTTTTCTTCAAGGCATGAGAAAGGGTAGGTACTCAAGTAATGTCAAGAAACAGCAATTTCCAAGTACAGCAAGCTACTGAAAATGGTGTAGAACTCTGGTGTAAAATACTTGTTGCAAAGGTCATATAACACGTATGAGTTTAATCAAGAAAACAAATGCTCAGGGTGATGTAACATACAAAGAAGCAGTAGCAAATACAGATACAACATTCTAGTTCACCTGTTTGTTTGTTTTTTTAACTGTCAGAGCATTTGAAAATGTGTTGTGTTTGCCAAATACTTTTAAAATTCTGTAAACTTACAGTGCACAATTTGAGTATGGAATATAAATACAAAGAATAAAACACAGAAGACAAGGAAATTCTGTGCCTGCTTCCAAAGACTATAGTGATATGGCTTCTTTGTGAATCGGTGCCTGTCTTGCTTTTCTCCTATCCCATGAACATTCTTATCTTCTTCAAACTTCTATTCCTCATTTCTCTTCTCTTTATGTATTTATTTTTTATTTTTAACAGGTTTATTGAGGTATAATTTACATACCATACTTTCACCTATTGTTAATGTATTGTTCAATAATTTTTAGTAAATTTATGCAATTGTGCAACCATTATCACAATCCAAGTTTAAAATACGGCTACCACTCCTCAAAGGTCCCTTGGGTTTGTCTGTAGTGAATTCTGCTTTAACTCCCAACCTCAGGCAACCCTTGATCTGCTTTCCATCTCCATAGTTTTACCTTTTCTAAAAATTTCATGGGAGTAAAATGAAAAATATGTCATCTTTTCTCTATGGCTTCTTTCATTCATCATAATGTTTTTGAGATTCTTCCATGCATGTGTATCAGTTGTTTATTCTTTCACATCATTTAGTGGTATTCCATTATATGGATATATATAGTACATTGTTTCAATGTGTTGGTCTGCTAGAACAAAATGCCATAGACTGGGTGGCTTATATGCAGCAGACATTTATTTCTTACAGTTCTGGAGGCTGGAAGGCCAAGTTCAAGGTGCTGGCAGATTCAGTGTCTGGTGAGGGTCTGCTTCCTGGTTCATAAGTGTTGTCTTTTCACTGAGTTCTCATCTGTCAGAGGAATGAGAGAGCTAAAGGTAGTAATCTCATTCATGAAGGCCCCACCCTCATGATCTAATCACTTCCCAAAGGCCCCACCTCCAAATACCACCACACTAGAAGTTAGGTTGCAACACATGGATTGTGAGTAGATACATTCGGTTCATAGCATATATGTTGCATATCATTTACCAGGTGGTGGACATTTGGATGGCTTCCACTTTTGGGCACTTATAAATAGTTCTATGACTTTTCATGTTTAAGGCTTTGTGCTGACATATGTTTTTATTTTTTTCAGTGTACACCTAGGAGTGAAATTGTAGGGTCATATGGTAAAATATGTGTTTAATGTTTGAAGAAACTGTCAAATTGTTTTTCTAAAGTGTCTGAACAATTTTACATTCCCACCAGCAATGTACGGGGATTCCTATTTCCCTGAATCTTCCTCATACCATACACACTTGGTATGCTCATGATTTTATGATGGCTATCCTAGTGCATGGGAAGTGTACTTCCTTCCTTTTCAATGCATATTTTCTTCTTTTATACCCTTTTTAAAAATTTTTTATTAATTTTAATGGGGTGTCATTAATAAATCAGGATACATATGTTCAAAGAAAACATTTCCAGGTTATCTTATCATTCAATTATGTTGCATACCCATCACCCAAAGACAAATTGTCCTCGGTCACCTTCTATCTGGTTTTCTTTGTGCCCTTCCCCTCCCCCCTCACCCACCCTCTCCTTCCTTCTCCCACCCTGTAACCACCACACTCTTGTCCATGTCTCAGTCTTGCTTTTATGACCCACCTATGTATGAAATCATGCTGTTCTCACTTTTTTTCTGTTTTACTTATTTCACTCTGTATAATTTTATCAAAGCCCATCCATTTTGTTGTAAATGTTCCGATGTCATCATATCTTATGGCTGAGTAGTATTCCATAGTATATATGTACCAAAGCTTTTTAATCCACTCGTCCTCTGACGGACACTTGGGCTGTTTCCAGATCTTTCCTATTGTGAACAATGCTGCGATGAACATGGGGGCGCATTTCTTCTTTTCGAACAGTGCTATGGTGTTCTTAAGGTACATTCCTAAAAGTGGGATAGCTGGGTCAAAAGGGAGTTTGATTTTTAATTTTTTGAGTAATCTCCATACTGTTTTCCACAGTGGCTGCACCACTCTGCATTCACACCAGCTGTGGAGGAGGGTTCCCTTTTCTCCACATCCTTGCCAGCACTTATTCTGTGTTGTTTTGCTGATGAGTGCCATTCTGACTGGTGTGAGGTGATATCTCATTGTGGTTTTAATTTGCATTTCTCTAATGATTAGTGATGTTGAGCATTTTTCCATATGCCTATTGGCCATCTGTATGTCCTCTTTGGAGAAATTTCTATCCATTTCTTTTACCCATTTTTTGATTGGATGGTTTGTCTCCCTGCTGTTGAGTTTTATAAGTTCTTTATAAATTTTGGTTATTAACCCCTTATGAGATGTGCTGTCGAATATGTTCTCCCATTGTGTGTGTGTTTTGTCTTTTTATTCTGTTCTTATTGTCTTTAGCTGTGCAAAAACATTTTAGTTTGATATAGTCCCATTTGTCTATCTTGCCTTTTATTTCATTTTCCCGTGGAGATAAATTGGCAAATATATTGTTGCAACAGATGTCAGAGAGTTTGCTGCCTATGTTTTCTTCTAAGATTCTTACGGTTTCACGGCTTACAATTAAGTCTTTTATCCATTTTAACTTTGTATTTGTGAATGATGTAAGTTGGTCTAGTTTCATTTTTTTGCAGGTAGATGCCCAATTTTCACAACACCATTTGTTAAAGAGGCTGTCTTTACTCCATTGTATGTTCTTTTCTCCTTTGTCAAATATCAGTTGTCCATAAAGGTGTGGGTTTATTTCTGGGTTCTCTGTTCTGTTCCATTGATCTATGTGCCTGTTTTTATGCCAGTACCAGGCTGTCTTGAATACAATGGCCTTGTAGTAAACCTTGATATCCGGAAGAGTGATACCTCCTGCTTTATTTTTTCTTTTTAAGATTGCTGAGGCTATTCGTGTTCTTTTCTGGTTCTATATAAATTTTTGGAATATCTGTTCTATATATTTGAAGTATTGATTGGTATTTTAATAGTTATTGCATTGAATTTATAAATTGCTTTGGATAATATAGACATTTTAATGATGTTTATTCTTCCTAGCCATGAGCATGGTATATGCTTCCACTTGTTTGTATCTTCCTTGATTTCTTTTCTCAATGTTTTATAATTTTCCGAGTACAAGTCCTTAACCTCCTTGGTTAAATTTACTCCTAGGTACTTTATTTTTTTTGCTGCACTAGTGAAGGGGATTGTTTCCTTAATTTCTTTTGCTGACAGTTCATTGTTG
Source organism: Rhynchonycteris naso (assembly GCA_037038555.1). Taxonomy (NCBI): domain Eukaryota; kingdom Metazoa; phylum Chordata; class Mammalia; order Chiroptera; family Emballonuridae; genus Rhynchonycteris; species Rhynchonycteris naso. Next base: position 179,488,795 of record CM072995.1, on the reverse strand, counting down.
GTATATAAAAATGCCTCTGATTTTGAGTATTAATTTTATATCCAGCCACCTTGCTGAATTCATTTATCAGGTCCAGTAGTTTTTTGACTGAGACTTTAGGGTTTTCTATATACAATATCCTATCAACTGCAAATAATGACAGTTTTAGTTCTTCTTTTCCAATTTGGATGCCTTTTATTTCTTCTCCTTGTCTGATTGCTGTAGCTAGGACTTCCAGAACTATGTTGAATAAGACTGGTGAAAGGGGGCACCCCTGCCTGGTTCCTGATCCTAAGGGGATTGCTTTTAAATTTTGCTCATTTAGTATGTAGTTTGCTATGGGTTTGTCATAGTTGGCCTTTATCACGTTAAGAAATGTTCCCTGTATTCCCACTTTATTGAGAGTTTTGATCATGAATGGGTGCTGGATTTTATCAAATGCCTTTTCTGCATCTATTGAAATTATCATGTGATTTTGTCCTTCGTTTTGTTTATGTGATGAATCACATTGATTGATTTGCGAATATTGAACCAGCCTTGCCCCTCCAGAATAAATCCCACTGGATCATGGTGTATAATTTTTTTCATATACTGCTGGATCTGGTTGAAAAATATTTTGTTGAGAATTTTAGCATCTAAATTCATCAGGGATATTGGCCTATAATTTTCTTTCTTTGTGTTGTCTTTGTCCGGTTTCGGGATCAGAATTATGCTTACCTCATAAAAGGAGTTTGGAAGTCTTCCTTCCTCTTGAATTATTTGAAATAGCTTGAGTAGGTTAGGAGTTAGTTCTTCTTTGAATTTTTGGTAGAATTCACTTGTGAAGCCATCATGCCCAGGATTTTTCTTTCTTGGGAATTTTTTGATAACTATTCCGATCTCATTTGTTGTAACTGGTCTGTTTAGGTGTTCTGATTCTTCCAGATTGATTTTTGGAAGATTATATGATTCAGGAAATTTGTTCATTTCACCTAGGTTGTCTAATATTTTGGCATAGAGTTCTTCATAGTATTTTGTTACAATACTTTGTATTATTTCCTATCTTCTACTAGTCCTCGGCTTTATTTGCTGTTGTTTTTCTAGTTCTTTTAGATGCAGGGTCAGGTTGCTTATTTGAGCTTTTTCTAGCTTTTTATGGTATGCCTGTAGTGCAATAAACTTCCCTCTCAGTACTGCTTTTGCTGTGTCCCATAAAGTTTGAGTTGATGTATGCTCATTATCATTCGTTTCTAGAAAGTTTTTTTTCTTCTTTGATATCATTGTTAATCCATTCATTATTTAATATGCTATTTAGTTTCCAAGTGTTTGAGTATTTTTCATTTTTTCTTTGAGGTTTATTTTTAATTTCATGGCATTGTGATCAGAGAAAATGCTTGATATGATTTCCATCTTCTTAAATTTGTTGAGACCATTTTTGTGTCCTAACATGTGGTCTGTCCTAGAGAATGTACCATGTGCGCTTGAAAAGAATGTATATTCTACTGCTTTAGGGTGAAAAGTTCTGAAGATATCTATTAAATCAAGTTGACCTAGTGTATCCTTTAAGTCTGCTGTTTTTTTTTATTAATTTTCTTTCTTGAGGATATATCCAGTAATCTTAGTGGGGTATTGAAATCCCCTACTATTATAGTATTGAGGTTAATCTCGCCCTTTATATCCGTCAAAGTCTGCTTTATGTATTTTGGGGCTCCTATGTTTGGTGCGTATATATTTATAATAGTTATATCTTCCTGTTGAATTGTTCCCTTTATCATTATGTAGTGTTTTTTTTATCTCTTACTACACCCTTTGTTTTAAGTACATTTTGTCAGATATAAGTATTGCTACTTTGGCTTTTTCTCATTTCCATTTGCGTGAAATATTTTTTCCCATCATTTTACCTTCAGTCTATGTGCATCTTTTGTTTTAAGGTGTGTCTCTTGTAGACAGCATATGTATGTGTCTTGTTTCTTTATCCATGCAGCTACCCTATGTCTTTTGATTGGATCATTCAATCCATTTACATTTAAGGTTATTATTGATATGTAGTTGTTTATTGCCATTTTATTCTTTAAAGCTGTATTCTTCCTTTGCTATATATTTTTCCCCCTTTAAACTATTCACAACAGGCCTCTTAGCATGTCTTGCAGAATTGGTTTGGTTTTCATGCATTCCCTGAGGTTTTCTTTGTCTGGGAAGTTCTTTATTTCTCCTTCAATTATAAATGTTAGCCTTGCTGGATAGAGTAGTTTTGGTTTTAGGTTCTTGTTCTGCATTACTTTGAATATATCTTGCCATTCCCTTCTCCCTCAAGTGTTTCTGTTGAGAGTCAGATGTCATCCTTATGGGCTCTCCTTTGTAGGTGATAGCCTTTTTCTCTCTATTAGCTTTTAAAATTTTCTCTTTATCCCTTAGCTTTGGTATTTTAACTATGATGTGTCTTGGTATAGATTTCTTTGGGTTTTTCTTTAGTGGAGTTCTCTGTGCTTCTTGAACGTGTGAAATGTTTTCCAGCTTCAATTTAGGGAAGTTTTCAGCTATGATTTGATTGAATGAAGTCTCTATTTCTTGTTCTGTCTCCTCTTCTTCAGGAATCCCTATGATGCGAATGTTATTTCTCTTCATGTTGTCACAGAGCTCCCTTAGAGTTTCCTCACATTTTTGAGTCTCTTTCCTTTTTTCTGCTCTGCTTCTGTGCCTTTGTTTATTGTGTCCTCTAACTCTCGTATTTGATCCTCAGCTTTATCCATCCTGCTTTTAATTTCTTCCATTGTGGTCTTCAGTTCTGATACTATATTTGTCATTTCTGTCTGATTCTATTTTTATTATTTCAATTTCATTTTTTATACTTGTTATCTCTTTATTTAGGTGTTCATAATGACTATCCATTGTTGCTCTAATATCTTTGAACATCCTAACTATCATTATTTTAACCTCTGCATCTGGTAATTTGGTTATATCTGGTTCATTCAGGTCCTTATCTGTGGATTTCTCTTGATTCATTTGGTTTGCATTCCTTTGTCTGCCCAATTTGTCTGTGTATAAGAAGGGTGTCGCCACTGGAGTCCAATGGGTGTTGCCTTGTGTTCTCTAGGTGTGTCTGCAGGCCCACCACCCCCTCTGCTGCTGCCTAGGGCTGTTGGGTATTGGCTTTGCCAGTGCCGGCCCACTGCAGCTGTTGCTATGATTTCCGCCTCTCCTCCACAGGAGGGAGTATGTTCTGGTGCCCGACTCTACAAGCCTCAGCCTGTCTGGGCCTTGTCCTCAACCCCACAGGTGGGGTTGCGCACTGCACTTATGCCACAAGCCTCAGCACCAAGGTTAGAGGTGAGCACCTTTGCTCAGCTGTGGACCCAGCTTGTTCCCGAGCTTCTGCCTAGCCCCCACGGTCAGAGCCTGCCTCCCATAGTTTCTCGGGTTGGATGGGGCTGCTGGCGTGCACTCACCTCTGAGCCTCCGCCTGTCCCTGGCTTTAGCCCCGCCTCTGCAGGCATGGCCAACTCACACATGTGGGATGGCAAACCGCGGTTTCTCGGGCCAGGCAGGGCTGCTGGCGTGGGCTCAGCTGCAAGCCTCCGCCTGTCCCTGGCTTTAGCCCCGCCTTCATGGTTAGGGCTGGCTCACGGCAGGGTTGCAGAGCAGGTCTCTGCCCATTCCTGGCCTCCAGCTTTTACCTCATAGTTTGGTTGGGCTGCAGGCGGGCTGCAGCTCCTGGACCACTTTCACGGGTCCCCTCCACCCCTGCTGGGCTAGACCGAGCTCACACTGGCTGGGCCTCCACGCCCCCCACAGAACCGCGTTTCAGCGTCCCGCTGCCACCGTTCCTCCAGCAAGCCCTCAGCAGTGTGGGTAGGGGCACTTCAGCTCAGACCCTAACACTCCATACTGTAGTCCTGGAAGCTCCCTTCATCTACGCAGCTCTGCTCTAAGTGCCACGGGAGAGCTTGTTTCGCTGGTGTCCTGTCTCCCTTTGCTGGTATTGCTCGTTCCAGGGGAAATATTCGTTTTCAATTTGGGAAGTGACTCCGCCCAGGGGTTAGGGTGGCTGTTTCTCAGAGTGTTTCTCCCTATACCTTCCAGTCCACACTCTCTTCCCCCTGCTCTGGTCCTCTCCTCTCTCTGTCCCAGTTTCCCGGAGCCCCGGGTGAGTGGTTGTGAGAGAGGTTTTCTGTGCTATCCCTTTAAGAAGAATCCTGGGTTTGAGAAAACTGTTTCTTTCTCACAAACAGTATCCTCACTTGTTTCATAGCTCAATACTGTCCAAACGCCTTTTCTAGGCTCTGGGGCTGCAGGCAGGGGCTTTGTTTCTGGGACCCAGGTCCCTCTCTCTCTGCTAAACTCTCCTCCGGTCACGGGAGTCTCTCTGGGTTGCCATTCACTCTGGGGAGCTGGGACGCCCTCTCCGCGTTTTTGCTTTTCCTACCAATCTCAATGTGGCTTCTTCTGTGTTCCTTGGTTGAAGAGTCCACTTAGTTTAGTTCAAAGTTAGTTTGTTCAGCTGATGGTTCTTAAAATTAAGTTACAATCCATTTTGTTGTAAATGATCCGATGTCAACAGAATGGATGGGACTTGATAACATTATACGAAGTGAAATAAGTAAAACAGCAAAATACTGAGAACAGCATGATTTCATACATAGGTGGGACATAAAAGTGAGACTATGAGACATGGACAAGAGTGTGGTGGTTATGGGGTGGGGGGAGGGAGGAGAGGGTGGGAGAGGGGGGCTGGGAGGGGCACAAAGAAAACCAGATAGAAGGTGACAGAGGGCAATTTAACTTTGGGTGATGGGTATGCAACATAATTGAATGATAAGATAACCTGGAGATGTCTTCTTTGAACATATGTATCCTGATTTATTAATGTCACCCCATTAAAATTAATAAAAGAAAAAAATAGAGAAATAACATATTGTATACTTAAAAAAAAATTACATTATAATCCACTTTGGTTCTGGGAGTTGGAAGTCGGTAAGTCCGCCTACTCCATCACCATCTTGCTGTCCCTCTCTTATGCCCTTTTTTATTCTTTTCTTCTCACCTTGTGCCTTTAGTTGTTTGGGCTAGTATTGCAGATATACTCATTTATATAAAATCTCATTGATAACTAATTCTTAGTAGACACATAATCAAGAAATGATGCTGGTCTAGATTCAAATACTAATAATCCCTTTTGTTAAACCATTCAATGATCTCTATAGAAGTTCACATTTTTCCAAATGCTCCAGTTTCACACGAAGTAGAGTAGAACAAGGAGCTTTTAGGGCCACGAAGTAAGTGTCTGCCCGGCATGTGGATGTCATGGGTTCTATTCCCAGTCAGGGTGCAAAAAAGCACCCATCTGCTTCTTTATCCCCCCCTCTCGCTTCTCTCTTTCTCTCTCCTCCTCCTCTCCTCCTACAGCCATGGATCAGTTAGTGAAACTTGGCCCTGCGCACTGAGTATGGCTCCATGGCTTTCATCTCAGGTGCTAGAATGGCCCGGGTTACAACACATCATCGCCCCCTAATGGACTTGCTGGGTTGATCCCGGTCGGGCACATGCAGGAGTCTGTCTCTGCTTCCCCACCTGTAAATTAAAAAAAAGTTAATTAGGGCTACGAAGTATATCTGTTTAGAATTAGCTCAATAGTGAGAGTTCAATGACATTATAGTTACACCAATAAGCATTTCCCCCCTAGCATCTAGAAATTTATTTCCTCCACACCCTCTATGGAGCTGAGGAATTAGAGTATTTCCTATGTTTCTTTAGTGAGGGTAGATTTACTTCTGCTGGTCTTTGGTCTTTGGTTTGTCTACACTGAGTGCTTTGCCCCCTGGTTGGAGGCGCACGACTGTGAAACTGAGTTCCTCTGTGTTCTGAGTGGGGCCTGACCCTAGCTTGATTCAGCTTTGCAGCTTGTGTTTCACAGTTCACTAGGAGCAGGACTTCTCCACCCTGGACGATCCTGAGAATCACTTCCGAGCTTTAAAGCAATACCGTCATCTTGCTCCGCCCCAGCCTATTTCAAGCAGAACCTCTTTGAAAATGCAAAAATGGCAAAGGGCCTCCTTTTCTGTCCACAAAATAGGTATTTCAAAATTTATTACTTGAGGTTATAAAGATATGGTATGAAGAAAGTCAATATAATAATAATAAGAAATAAAAAAATGTGTTCTAAATAGCTGGGAAGTTGTGAAGTCTTACCTGGATTTGGACTCAGAGGATTCAGGCTCTGCACTTGATGAATACTCAAAAGTCATTCTGTTCCCTGCTCAACCCTTCCTGGCTGTAATAAGGGCTCACACTTGGCCTTATGGTAGTATTAAAATCAAATAGATGATGTACCTATAGGTACTTTAAATAATATATTTTTAGAGCACTTCACATCTGCTAATTATTTATTTTCACCATATTTCATTAAGGTTGCCCGGCCTCACTTTACCACATATTATTTGAGTTTATTTTTATGTTGGGTTTTCTCTGTTGATTGGACTAAAAGGATGAATTCTGGAGTCAGACTGCTGAGGGGCAAATCCCAACCTAGTCACTGCTTCCCTGCTTCCATTGTTCTACTCCTTTAGCCTTAGTTTTCTCCTCCACAAAGAAGCATAAAAATACCTACACTGTAGTTTCATGAGACTTAAGAAGGTAACGATTGTGAAGCTCTTAGCATACCTTTTACATACTAGGGACTCAGGGAATGTTAATATTATTGTTATTAAAAATAGTGAGTCTTAAAAACTCTAGTGAGATCAGGTGTGTTATGGTGATGGTTGAAAAGACAATTGCACCCCAAGTGACCCATTTTAAGAGATTTTAAAGTTTTGGGAGGTAATTCAATCAGTCTCAGGGTACATTTTTTAGACTCCTATTTCAAGTAAATTAAATGGCAGTATTTATAAACAGATTTATTTGAAATTTATTTTTTATTATTACATTATTGATTTTTCCCTTTATACAGAGCATGTGGAAGGAAGCATTTCATACAAATTTCATCTTGTAAAATAAAGTATGGAATTTTAATTAACTGCTTATGTGCTATCAAATTATAAACTGTAGAAATGCAGAAAACTGATTTCGAATATAGAACCGCATATTTCAAATTACCAAAAAAATACATTCTTTAAAAAACTTTTTATTATGAATATTTTCAAATGATTCATGTTGGAAAGAATTATTTGTATAATGAGCCATGTGTGCCCATCACCTACCTTTAACAATGCTTAGACATGACAAACACTTGAAAGTGCCATGTAACTGAGAGTTAAGGAGTTCCGATCAAGTTGACTTGATATATTCTTGTTATTAAAATATATCCAAATAATATAAAAGTGTGTGAAGAACAAAGGGAATACCCATACTTCCAATCATTTGTTAATAAACCTTTTAATAAGAATGCTGTATATGTCAGGGCTTATAGAGTCACACAGTGGCATAATTTAATGAGTGACAGATAAAAATTCTGGTCATATCCTCACTGGGATGGTTCTGACATATCAGTTACTTAGAAAATCTGATCTTTTCAGAGTAAAGCCCTTTAGCTGCCATTCTGTTTTAGATCATCATAATTCAGTTGTTTCTTGATAGATATGGATTATAAATTTTACAAGTTTCTGTTATTGTTTTCATGGTTACAGAGGGAAACAAAAACATGCATAAATAGCAAAATAAATGACTACAACTGTCTATGGGTTAATTGTATTCTAATGATGCTTTGGGTGAGGGATTACAAATGTGAGAAAAAGAAAGCTCATTATCTCCTGGTTAGGTTCAAGGACACCATCATTCTGGATGAAAGGTGATTTCGGTATTCACATTTAGCACAGATTCTTAGCTGTACATTGAAGGTTATGGTTTAAAATTTTCCCAAATTAGGTATATAGTCATTTTTGTGTGTGTGAGAGAAAATGGAAATTCAGGTCACATTTTAACTTGAGTTCGTTTTTCAAATTGCACCTTCAGAAGCAGTGTCTATACAACCAACTGGCAGATTAAGCCTTCTAGAAAACCCTCTCCCATTGTCCCAACTTCCACAGAAGATGGGGCCTCTAATTCTTCTTTTTTTAGAAAAGAAGTAGTTGTTTAATGGTTTTTAATCTGATTTCTCTAATTAGTTTTAGTGCTTTCTAGTTATATTTTATTTTCATTTTCCCAGAAATATTTGATGAGACATCTTTTGCACCATCTATAACAATTTCAGTGAATTTTAAAGAAATTTCTTACATATCATTAAAAAATATTACACAAATGAAATTTAGTTCCTATATATGCAATATGTATGAAAGTATTACTAACTGAATTAGTTCAACAATTGGGCCACACAGGATGTCTCATAAAGTTTAGACACTAGAATAACATCTTAAGGCGATAGTAATTTGATTTTTTCCCCTAAATGTGTTGCCATAGATTTTCTTAAATGTTTTATAAACAGTTATTAAAAGCACATTGAGAATCCAAATTTCCTTTGGGCAAAATGTTTTAGTACTTAACTTTCATTTAACTTAAAATTACATATGGTTAGAGTTGCAGAAAAACATCAGAAAATCATAACCAGCTATCACAACATCACATATTTAAATCAATGCCATGCAGCCTGATTAGAGGCACCTTGAGGTGCCTAATAATAAAAATAAGTAAAAACGATCAGTATTACTCTTCTTCATACTAAAAAAAAAAAAAAAAAGGACATTTTAATTTTAAGTTTGTTCCTAACAATTCAAAGACTTTTCCTGAGCTGCTAAGAATAATCTCCAGTGACTGGTGAATTTTTGAGATGGGCTCAGCACCAGAGACAGCAGAGGAGGTTCCAGCGAAGAAGTCTTAAAAGTTCAGAACTGTGAAGATCTATCTGGAGAGAACATTGATTAAGAAGTGTGATCTAAAGTGCCAGTTCCCAGTTACAAAAGAACTAAAGCAGTTTATACAATAAAAGCATTTAGAATTATCTGAATTGGAATTCAGACAATTAAATTTTATAATTTGAAAGATATGCAAATAGGTAATCCACTAACTACTAATGTATTTGGAACTCACCAAAGAGGGAATCTATGAAATGAGCCAGCTGGTGGATGAAAGAAGCCAAAGAATTATGCTTTATTTCTATTTAATGTTTCCATTTTAATTGTGTCTCTAGGTAACGAGTTTATAAATTGAAAGCCTGTCTTTTGTATAGAAGGTAGAATTACTCTTTTAAATCAATTTTAAATTGTAAGAGTTAAAAAATACCTTCAAGAGAATAAATTATCAAAGAAGAATACAGAGAGAATTTGCCAATGCAAAATTATACTTTTTCTGTCTTCCAAACTATTCGTGTAAAATGCCAGTTAAAGTTAGCATGTGTTTTAGTTGGCTTGAAGTAAAGGTAAGCTTTAAATTTTTCTTTTAGGTCCAATTTCAATTAAAAAAAAAATCTTTGTTCTGAATTAAAATTAGACATCTTTCTAAATCTATGCATCCTCCTTTAATAAATAAATAAAATATAACTAGAAAGCACTAAAACTAATTAGAGGAATCAGATTAAAAACCATTATCATGACTTTTCCAGGGAAGAAGAAAAAATTTTGGTGGGTGTTAGTTGAATTGATACAACGCTTTGAGATCGGGGCTTATGTACCTAACTTATCATGTATTGGCATGACTCTAGCTTGTCCATGAGCACATTGCTTCAGGATTTGTACCTCTTTTCTACTCACTGTGAGTCTAAACTTATTGTGTTACCTGCTTTATTCATTGTCTATGGTTTACCATTACTTTCGAACAAAATTTTTTAAAAATTACACTAAAAAAGGAAAAAAACCCCTATTTTTAGCACAATTGTCTCTTTTAGGGAGATGAAGGAAACAGCAATTTGGGGATCAGGTAGTTTGATTTACTTATAAAAAAAAAGAGTGTTGCAAAAGAGTGCAAAAGAGTAGGTAACATTCCTACTTCCTAACAGTGTTATTCAAATTTTAAAGTCATTACTCTGGAGTAAAGAAAATTTTCTAAACTATTTAAAGGATTTAAGGTCACACAAACTTTATTAAGATTTGCCTGTTTAAAAAAAAAAAGAAAGATTTGCCTGTTTATATAGGTTGCTGTAAAAGGGAGCTAAATTATGCTGATTAATGAGGACAAAGAATGATGAGTATTTTTAAGAACAATGACAAAATAGCCATCTTTAGACAACCGAAACACTTCAATAGGGACCCACCTCTTAGCAGTGTCTTGTAATAAAGAAGAAAATGGGGAGAAATGGAATTGCAATTAAACTGAGTTGATTTGCAGAGTATGGAAATATTGACCAAAAAAAAAAAAAAAAGTTCTGCATTATGTGTTAGCACAAATAATAGTTAAATGGATATGTGGGTTGACCTGAGTTTTAGTAAGTATAAGAATTGAATCCTGATATTTATGAAGCCAGCAAAAAATTCAAGAAGTTCTTACTTGCAAGGAAGAGGAGGGCTGAGGGCCATCCCTCCCCTTCCCCCCAAGTTTCCTGTTCCAGTGATGTTTACAGTGCCCTCATACGGCTGCTTTCTGTCCAGATATTTCCACGTTGTAATCTACTTGTGGTTTCTCTTCTGAATATACATGTTTACTTTATGATGAGAGCCTGCCCTTTTTACTTCCTAAGTCCCTCTCCATTCTTGCCTCTTCTTCAATCCCAGTGTTGCTGCCTTGGTTACAGTCCTTTTCTACCCTTTCACGGACTACAACTCCCTTCTCCTGATGTCTTAAATCTCCTCTACTTCCACTTTACCCTGCATTCAGCCATCAGAAAGATATTTCTATCACAAAGTTCCCCTTAGGTCATTTTCAAGCTCAACATTCTCTAGTGTCTCCCATCTCCTGCCAGAGAGAATTGAAACTCCTTACTCTATCAAACATCTGCTCCATGACGACATGCCCAACATCATTGCTGCCATTCTGTTCAAGCTACAGAACAACTGGGAACCCTCCACTGTGTGGCCTTTGCACATGTTCTCTCTTTTTTCTCCTCTGTCTTTCCCTGCTATCCTTCCTCTCATGCCCAGCATCTGTTTGTCCTTTAAGCATCATTCTTTTCCTGAAATGCTAAACTGACCCCTTTTTCTCCCTACTATTGCCTCTCCCAAAAGTTCAGGCCTCTGTTTCTGCTCCCATAGTACCTAGCACCTGCTCTGTAGTCAGGCAGGATGTTATGTTGTAATTGTTTGCATGTCTATTTCTATAATAAGCCATAAGCTGATGAAGGTCAGGGAAGGCTGTTATTCCCTCTGGGTGTCTACAACCCACAGCACACAATTCCTGAACACTGCTGCCCAATAAATCTTTGTTGAGTGAATAAATATGTGAATAAGTTGCATGAATGGAACCAGATGAAACAGAGAGACTGAAAATGCCACATATCATTGAGAATTCACTGACCTGGTGATTTTCTGTATTTAGAATTCAGATTTTGACCTTAACTCCCACTAAAGAAAATCCAGCAGGTTTTAAGAGCAGCTGTTTTCCAAAGGATACTTAATGGCTTAGACTTTGGGAAATCATGAAGGGATAAAGCCATGAACACTATTTGCTGCCATAGAAAAGACCTCAAATAGAAAAAAGCCCAGCAACAACATTCACTTACCCTTTCCTGTAGACAAAATAAAATGATAACAAAAGGCTCAGAGGGCTGTTTACAGATGTCTTAAAGATTTAGGGCTGTTTTTCAAGACTGATACTGGAGCTACATTGGTTTGGCACATCAGTGTTCTTCAGAAGGAGGCCCACTGGGGAGATCTCAGAGTCTGTAGAAGGACTGGAGGCTACAGATGGAGTAAGGCTGGATCCAGGAAAGATGGGACAGATAGCAGTCCAAAGTGGAATCATATGGCAGCCCAGGCACAACATGGCTGCAGGAGAGTCCAAAGAAAGTCTTACAGTTCTAAAGTTCCTTTCATCCTAAGAGCTCCAAGTGTTTTGCTCCACCTTTCTTTGACCAAGAAGACTTCGGTCTGTGGAGACAAATCTGAAAGCAGAAAGTTTCCAAGGCTGTGAGTAATGTTTTACTATCCAGCACTTGTCCTAATTGTGAGCCCTGAGAAGTCACTAAAATGTCTTTTTCTAACCAATGTGATGATAACTATAACTTTGTAAGGCTTCATGGGGGATAGTTAGCCCCTTCTTAGGCATTGTCTTTCTGCTTCTATGTAGAGTAAGACCCTACTATGTAAATGTTACCACCAGATTTTTACCTTTCAATGTGGAATAAATGTTTTATATGTTTTTTAGTAAGAATGACTTGATGAAAATAGTACCATGTATTGAGAAAGTGGTAGCAAACTAACCCTAAATAATATCTTTAAAATCAGACACCAGATTTCTTACTCTGGCACTCTAAAATCCTGGTTAAATCAGAGAACCATGTCTATTGAATATGTACCAGATACTGGACGAGGCCAGAAGGTAAATTTCCAAGTCTAATAGAATAAAATGTCTGCCTTCAAAGAGCTTGAAGTTTAAAGGGAAGAATAGGTGAGCACTATGGGACACTATGGTTGGTGCCGTGAACAAGCATGTAGGAAGTATTGTGGAGACACACTAAGGAAAGAGGTCCAAACTAGATGTGTGTGTGTGAGAGAGAGGGAGAGAGAGAATTTCTTGGAATTTGAAGAACAGGTAGAATTAATATTCTTGTTATAGGGCAGCACATGTGAAAGCCGTTGGCCTAAAATCACAGTGTGGCTTTATGCATTTTATATGGTAGAAAGGAGTGTGCGTGGGGTGGAGGAAGAGTGGTGGCGAATGAGGGGAACAGCAGGTGATACCACACAGGGCTTTGGTGTTGGGCTAAGGAACTTTTACTTTGTCTGGAAACTTTTGGATCTAGTTAGGGTTTTTAGCAGAGGAAGGGCAGGATCATATTTGCATTTTATTAAGATCCCATTGAAAACAATATGGAGACTGGCATGGAGCGGAGTCGAACCAGAGGCAGAGACAGGGAAGATGCTGTTACAGCCATCCTGGGGAGATCAGTGAAGTCTAGTCCTGAAGTCAAGTATGTGGGGTGGTTATAGGAGAGGACCTGGTTATAGGCAAGTGTATGTGTGTGCATGTGTGTGTGCATGTATGTATGTGCATGCATATTTGTGAGTGACAGAAAAGATGTCAATTTGGTTTATTTATTATTGCCAGTTTTTGAAATGTTTTGTTAAAGGCAAGTGTCTCTTCAAAATCTGCTTTTGGCTGTTGTCTTCAGTGATACACTTAATTTGCCTTATTGTGTATTTAAGGTACTTCACTGATGCCTCAGTTCAGACTGTATTATCTAGATGATGTCAAGTCCTCTTTTACAGAGGGAACCTGTGAGTGGCCAGCAGGCAGGATGGTCCACCCTGACACTTAGGTAGCAGGCCAGGATTCTCTCTGTTGATTTGGAGCCTAAAGTTTGGTGCACAAAGCACATTTCCTCTAGGGAAAGCTGGCACATCTGCTCTTTCTGGTGGTATGAGCACTGGGTTTGGCTATCTTATCCCTTTGATGTAGATTTTATAGCTTGTATTCCTAGAGTAAAAGAATTCCTTAGCAGCCCAAAGAAAGTGCTCCCTGGGTGGGGCCATAGCTGCTTGCTTTGGTCTGGGAAACTCTAACCCAGGGGTCCCCAGACTACTACCCGTGGGCCACATGCGGCCCCCTGAGACCATTTACCTGGCCCCCGCCGCACTTCCGGAAGGGGCACCTCTTTCATTGGTGGTCAGTGAGAGGAGCACAGGATGCATCCGCACCCATAGTTTCCATTGAAATACTGGTCAATTTGTTGATTTAAATTTACTTGTTCTTTATTTTCAATATTGTATTTGTTCCTGTTTTGTTTTTTACTTTAAAATGAGATATGTGCAGTGTGCATAGGGATTTGTTCATAGTTTTTTTTATAGTCCGGCTCTCCAACGGTCTGAGGGATAGTGAACTGACCTCCTGTGTAAAAAGTTTGGGGACCCCTGCTCTAATCAATCCTTACTGACAGCCACCCAGAGAAAAAGGGGTTTGTTAGTGACTCCATGACCAAGATGAATGGTGTAAATTTAATCCCAGGCTCCTTACCCTTATCCAGGCCTCCTGCCTGTTTATAAAGTTGCACCTTATTGCGAGGGGAGTTTATGAAATGAGCATAATGGTTTTAGAATTTCCTCCAGGCCCAGCTCTCTCAGTTTTTCTCACTGTCTTTCCTTCCATCATCTTCATCAGCAGACATTTCCTATGGAATTCCTTTATTAGAAGAGTGAAATGATAAAGCCAAGGCTGGCTGAGCCTGTCCTTTCACAGGCCAGGGTGTCTGCATACTGTTGCTTGAAGCTCTGCTGGTGACTCCAGCCCATAAAGCCATGGGTGGCCCTCTCTGGATGCAAAGTCGACAGGACAACTGTGACACTGGCTTCGCAAAACAATGGTTGTGTGTTTTTTAATTCTCCTTTGTTTGCAAAGGCAACAAGGCAGCAGTTATTCAGACTTTGCAGGGAGATGAGTGTTTTATTTTTTTCATCTCAACCAGACAGAGCATTGAAAAGAACAAAAACTGGCTATGGATATTAATATGGTCTTGAGATTAGAGAGTTCTGGAATGAAAATCTGGAGACTAAACTCAGAATATAAGCCTTTGGCAATGATATAAGTAGGATAATATTTACAGCTGGGTCAACAATTTAGTTATGCATTTATTTTAAATAAAAATAGTTGTTACACACAACTGTGATTGTACAAATATTAAGGCTTAAAATGAGATAATAATTTTTTAAAAGGAGTTATTTTAAGGAAAACTATTCTTTAAAATAAAAATAATATGATAGGTGGTGGCCTGTGGAACTTTGAGATGTGCCCCTAGCCTTCCCTTTTCCTCCTTTCCAATTCTAGAGTTGCCATGCTGAATCCTGGGCTAGGAAAGAATCCCAAATGGCCCAAGCCTTTTAGCAGAGTCTCCACCCCTTGCCACAGTGATTGGTACGAACATGGGCACATGACCTAAGATGGTCCAATTAGAGTGAAACTCAGGAATTTTCCTCGATGAAGGAAGCAATCCTTTCATTTCTTTTGGTCAATCTTATGCATGCATGGGAGGTTTCTGGAGGGAAGCAGGCAGCCATTTATCCCTTCCCACATGAGAGCTGTCCCTAGGATGAAGGCGGCACACCGAGGGTGAAGCTCAAAGGACCGCAGAGAGAAGATGACAGGCTCCACTCAGATTATAGCTTTAGAACGTTCAGATATTTGAACCATTGCAGCTTTCCATTGTCTTATGTTCCACTACTTGTAGCTGAAAGCATTCTTCTAGGGCAGATGTGGCAAAGTAAGGAAGGCAGGGCACAACTGTCCGACGTTTAGGAAACACCAGCTTAGAAGGCAGAGTCCAGATCCCTCACCGTGCAGTCAGACCCATATTAATAAAAATGATAGAAGTAGTAAAAATAGCTAGCATTCATTGAGGGCTTACTATGCACCAGGCACTGTTCATAACTCTTAAAGTTACCTCACTGAAATTTCACAACAATCCCATGCAAACGGAGTCAGAAAACTTGGACTCTTCTTCTATTTCTGCCATTTACTGGCTGGTGACTTTTCACACATCATCTGATCTCTTAGAGAGTCATTTATCTGTCTGAGAAGACTGTGAGTTTTGATTGAGGTAATATGATCTAAACACCCAGGTGGGTTTCTTTTAAAAAATGACATCCCGTGTTCCATCACTCTCTTCTGAAAATTCTCTGTTCCAGGGCAACTACCATCACAGTTATGCAAATATAAACATATGCGGTTCTATTTCTTGTGTGAGAACTCCTTTTTTGTCCTATTTGCCTACATCCTGCCCTTTTTTTCAAAGCTTAATATAAGACAAACTTGTCCTGGAAGCTCTCCCACACTCACTAGTTAGTTCTGCTTTTCTTCCACTGATTGCCTGTAGCACTTCCCACCTGGCCCACACACTGGCCCTTGTCACGTGCCACCCTAGTTGCTATTTAATTCCTGATATCCTGTTTTCCAACAAGATTATAAATTACTAAATGACAGGGACCCTGTTCACTAGCTTGTTACTTATCACTCATTGGGTGACATGATAACTCAGTGACTTTGAGAAAATCCCTTTTGACTTATTTTATCTATGTGCTCATTTGCTTGGGAGAGAAGTAGAGAGGCGAAGTCATTTTAGTTCAAGGAACGAAAACTAATTGTATTTGGTTTATGTTGAATTTAGCCACTGGTATTCTTGGCTTTTATGTATTTAATGTTGGGCTTCTGTTTCCTCCCTCTTCATCCCCCAAATAAATATAAATTAAAAAAGCAAACAAACAATAACAACAACAACAACCAGAAAAAAACTCTTTCCACACATTAGAAGTATGTAGTGATTCACTATGAGAATCAGAATGCCCGTGAATCGGTGCAGAGGGAGCTGCTTGAAGCTAACGCTCTTGAAGCTGAGGCATAGAGGACTAATGTGGGAGTGGTGACATGGCTGGAGTTGGTGGACAGAGCCAAACATTCCAGGCTAGTGGTTAAGGGCTAGCGGCAGAGGCCCAGCCCCTGATCACGCATTTTATAAGGTGCTCTGAGTCTCTTTTAAGTTTTGAGTAGGTGCTGGATAAACTCAAGATAGCATTATTTAATCCAGTTGGGCACCACGCCTTCTTTGTTTGATGTCGTACTCACCATTAACAGTTATTGAATCTCAGTAGTTGTTCCATGTCTGTTAAGAGAATACTAACACATGATGCATATGTTATAATTTCAATTATCTTTAAAATATAAAAATCTCAACAATTGTTTTTTTTTATCAGTATTTTGCTGTGTTTTTTTGTTTTCATGAGATTTGTTGACATTGTGTTCAGGGTGAGTCATTTTCAAAATATAGAGTGGTGGAGACTGTGGAGATGCTAGTAAAGCGGAAGCCAGGCTTCACCCTGTTCAATCTAAGGAGAAGATGGGGCTGTCTTAAATAATAGATAATAACAACAATATACCTCATGTGTGTACAGTGCTTTATAGTTTTAAAAACACTTCCACATTTTTTATTCCGCCTTGACAGAAAGTCGAATAGCAAACAGTCATGATGGGTGATCAATATGATGAAGATGCGACACTCTAAGCAGGGCCAGAGTGAAGTGGATGAGCTAAGCTGTTAGTGGGAAACTCTGGTACTAGTGTCATTTGTCAGTGAGGACACATATACATTTCCTAATTGCAAGAAAGGGAAACAAAAGCCATCCACCTAAATCTGATGTGATTGGAGGGCCCGTTGCATTTCAATACCTTGGGCTTTAGGGCGGGCTCAAAGATGAGGGAGTTCTGTGTTTGTTTTCTTTTGTCACTGTTATTATTAAAAGGTTAGAAGAAGTATATTTTAAATTATGGAAAAAGTAAATCAAGTTGTATCTCAGATCTTTGGATGATAAACTGATGATGAACCTGGTTCTCTAGAGTGATGCTCCATGCTGATACCTCTAGTAACACTCTGATGTGTGTGGGAAAAGAAAATGTTTTATATAAATATATATATACCCATTGTATACATATTTATATGTATACATATATATATATATATACATATACATATATATATCTATATATACATATATATCTCCATTGTTTGTATGGAAAATAATTCAATAATTAAATAATAGTTTTGTGTATTGACAATTGTAAACCTACTTTTGCCACACCATGTATATATATGTATGTATATATACATACATATAATGGAATACTATTCAGTCACGAAAAGAAGAAATTACTGCCATTAATGACAACATGAATGAAACTTGAAGGCATTAAGCTAAGTGAAATAAGTCATATAAAAAAGGACAAATATTGTATCATCTCACTTGTATGTGGAATGTAAAAATAACTGTACTCACAGGAACAGAGAGTATATTGATGGTTGCCAGGGGCAAGGAGTTGAGTGATAGAAATGAGGAAATGTGGTCAAATGGTACAAATTTTCAGTTATACGGTAAATAATTTCCAGGGATTTAATATATAGCCTGGTGACTACAGTTAACAATATGTATTTGTACAAGCATACCTCATTTTATTCTACTTTGCTTTATTAAACTTTGCAGATATTTCATCAACATCAAGGCAAGAACCTCTACCAGCAAAAAGATTATGACTTACTGAAGGCTCAGATGATGGTTAGCATATTTTAGCAATGAAGTATTTTTTAATTAAGGTATTTACATTGTTTTTGCAGACATCATCCTATTGCACACTTAATAGACTGTAGTGTAATGTAAATGTAACTTTTATATGCACCGGGAAACCAGAAAATTGTGTGCCTCATTTGCTTATAATATTCACTCTATTACTGTGGTCTGGAACCAAATCCACAGTATCTCCAAGGTGTATCTCTACTTGGAATTTGTTGAGTGTAGCTCCACAGACATACACATACAACTATGTGAGGTCAGATGTGTTAACGAACATTATCGTAATCATTTTACAACGTGTACATATATCAAATCATCACATGGTATAACCTTAAACTTATACAATGTTATATGCCAATTGTACAGCACTGAAAAGCAAACCCACAATAAGAACAACAAAAAACCAGCTCTCATGTTGAGCACACACTGTGTGTTGGGCGTTGTACTAGGGCAGTAATGGGCAATCTTTTGAGATTGGTGTGTCAAAATTTGCCAAAAAAACCGAGCATAACTCGGGTGGTGTGTCACTTCGAGAAAAACAGCCTAACCGGAAGTGCCAGAACTAGAGCTCTGTGCCGGAGTTCTGTTGTTTTGGCCTACAGACCTCCGGCACAGTGTCTACATTACAGCAAATGTTTTATCCTCGGCTACTGCACCTGGCCGTGCAGGAGCCGAGAATGAAACATCCTTCTCGGCATGTGGCCCCACACTTCTCTGGTATGCGGCTGCATGCGGCTGTATGTCATCGAAAATGGTTACGTGTGTCAGTGCTGACATGCCTGTCATAGGTTTGCCATCACGGTACTAGGCCTGGGGCTTCTTGAGCATATTACTAATTTAATCTTTACCTCAGTCCAAATACCTAGTTAATTTTATTGGTCCCCTTTTACAGATGGTGATACTGAGGTATACAGAGATTAAATAATTTGCCCAAGCCTACTTAGCTAGTAGTTCATTGAGTTGGGATTTAAACCTATGCTTCCCAATTTTAATAAAAGTCAGCATGCTTAATTATTGTGCCATGGTGCAGTGACAAATGCTGATGGCAAAGCTGGTAGAGGAATGATGCCTATCAGCTTCCACTGATAACTGTTAGAAGCAAAACTCGGATCGAGCCCCACGGTTCAGTGGCCACAGGTTAACAATCCACACACTAAATGAGACATAGGAGGGAGAAGAGGATGGTAAGAAACTTAAATCTTGGCAGTACCAGAAAACACAAGTTAAATATCAATAAATTAGTGTGTTTTCTTTTATATTAATGCAGCATTATTAACATATATGTTTTACTGGGTAGATTGTTATGATGATAGTTCTCAATGAATCAAGCTACTCTGTGACTAAGCACCTTTGCTATGTAACTTTGCTGCTTCTCCCATCAAGAAGTGGAATCTATTTCTCTACTCCCTTGAATCTGGGCTGGCCTGGTAAGCTCTTTGACCAATACAGTATGGTAGAAGTGATGTGTGTATTCTAGAACTGGGAGCTTAAGGGACCTTGTGTCATCTGCCCTTACTCCCTTAGAATTCTGAGACCACCACAGTGTGACAAAAGTTCATTTTAGACTATTCGAGGATGAGAGACCAAAGGCTGAAGAAAAGACAGGAATAGACTGAAGTCTCTGCTAAGAGATAGAACCAAGTGCAAGACATGTGAATCAGGCCATCTTGCACTGTCTAAACTTGGTCAAACCACCAACAGATGATGCCCGACTCATGAATGATCCCAGGTAAGACCAACAGAAGAACTGCCCAAATTGACAACACATAGGATCATGAGCAATAACAAATCATTGTGGTGTTTTGGGCAGTTTGCTATGCAGTGTGATATGTTTTGGTAATCTTTTTTATTTTTATTTATTTTTATTTTTTTAAGTGAAAGGATAGGAGTTAGTGAGACAGACTCCTGCATGTGCCCCAACTGGGATGTACCCAACAACCCCTGTCTAAGGCTGATGCTCAAATCAACCAAGCTAATTTAGCACCTGAGGTCGATGCTAGCCTGAGCTCTCCTCAGCACCTAATGCTGGAACCAATTGAGCTCCTAGCTGTGGGAGGGAAAGCAGGAGAGAAAGGGGAGAAGGAGGGAGAGAGAAGTAGATGGTCACTTCTTCTGTGTGCCCTGACTGGAAATCGAACCCAGGATATCCGCATGCCAGATATCCACTGAGCCAACCAGCCAGGGCCAAGTTTTGGTAATCTTAATAATACTTTAAATTATGTAATATTTTCTAGCTATTTTCATAAAAATGTTGACATATACTGATCTGAGATGGAGAGTGATTGGTCCAATACCACACAGCTAAAAAGCAACAGAACTGGTATTGTTAAGTGGGATAAACAGTTAAAAGGGCAGGCGGAGGGGAAAGGGGGTCAGAGGTGTGTTATCTCACCCACTGAATGAGGGAGTCAGCAGTGTTAAGATCTGCAAAAAACAAACTACCAGATGTTGAAACCCTGCATGCTAGTCCTGATATCAGGGAAAGGGAGCCTTGAAATTTAAAGCTAATAGTATATAAACCTTAAAACCCCTAAGAGGTGGGGCACTCGGACTAGCTGAGCTGCCTGCTTGTGCTTTATGCTATGTGTATTTCTCTAATAAACTGCCTGCTTTGCTTGAACATTGTGCCCTGTTTCTTGCCTGAATTCTTTCTTGTGAACTTGACAAGAACTGAAGATGGAGAAGCCCTCTTGGACTCAAGTCTTCTCCACTAACAATATTATAACCTAGGTGTCAAACACTGGAGAATGGATTCCAATACTATTTACCCTTTGTTAAACTGATAAGAACAGATACCTACACTTGATCTTAGTCAAAAGGCTAAGCTATTATTTTTTTAAGTGAAAATAATAATGTTGGCTCATTTGAAAATTGACTTACATCTTTAATAGATTTGGATGACAGGTCTTATTAAGTATACCTATCAGTAGGTATCATTCCAGTGTCTCAGGAAGGTGCAGTGGAGGTTATCTGTGCAGCCTCTGAACATGAGTGCCCTGAAGTCATTCATGGTTTTTTCTCTTTAGCATACAGCTTGGCTCATGACTTCATTGCTTACATTGGGACTTTCTAATAAGGCATAATTATCAGGAAGTTACTTCTAATTTTATTTAGAGTTTTGTGAAGTAGCAAAAATAAATCTCATTTTGAAAGATCAATGCAAACCAAGTTAACCATTTAAAGATGCTGTAGAACACTCCTGGACTGTTATCTTGCAGTACTGCAGGGACCATTCTGTGCACAAAAGCAAGACAAATGGAAACTGAACTTAGCTTTTCCTCAGATAGAATCTTTAACTTTTATCTAACTTAACATTCATTTTTAGCAGTGATTGAACACCAAGGGCTTCTGCTTTTTGTTTGTAAACATCCTAGGTCATTAAGTTTTGAATGTTCTTTGTTGTCAGAAAAGACAAACTGTTATTTTCTTTAAAAATAAATCATAAACAACTGGCAAAAGTATGAGAAAAGTTTGCTCAAGCAGCATTTCACACTCAAATGGAAAAGAAAACGATCCCTGACTATACACCACAGCTTTACCTCTGGCCAACTTTTTTGTTATTGTGATTATAACAAGGTAGATAGATGCTTCTGGAAAATGGAAATGATTTGCAGAACTGTTTGCTATTAATAAGCATCTGTTTGTGTGCAGGGAGACTTGTTTGATTTGAACAGGTAGGTATGTATTTGTTTTAACTATGAAGTGACACAAAAGCAATAAAAAAAGTAGAACTAGTGATAATTTTATAAGCTGGCTTTCACCAAAATAAAACCCTGTAGCACTGGTGGACAGAATCGTTGCCAATAATTTTGCACATTTAAACACACATTCTCCCAGTGTACTTGGAGTAGTGTGCATGTCTTTTCTAGGCAACTCAAAATGGTATCTGGTGTGTAAAGCCAATTATTTAAACATGTTCTAGATCAGTGGTTCTTAACCTGGGTTCCCTAGGGGTTCGATGAGTTGGTCTCAGGGGTTCGGAGAAGCCTCTGCCATGGAGGCCAGAATAAAGTAATACCGTAATTTGTTGTGAGTTCGTGCACTTTGTTGGTTTTGTTCTTTGAGCAAGGTGATGTTCATGCACGGCTCATTTTGTACACCAGTAAAAAAACATATACCTATGTCTTGAATTTGGAAAAAAAAGTCATTTTATTTATCACTAAAGAAAGGTTCGGTGAACGCGCATATGAAACTGGTGGGTTCGGTACCTCAAAAAAGGTTAAGAACCACTGTTCTAGATATATCACACAACACGCCATGTTAAAGTGCTGCCCTACTGTGATTTCCTTGTCTTCAAAAAAGCTACCTTAAAAAAAAATTCCATTGTTCTGCTCTATTTAGGCAA
Source organism: Rhynchonycteris naso (assembly GCA_037038555.1). Classification (NCBI taxonomy): domain Eukaryota; kingdom Metazoa; phylum Chordata; class Mammalia; order Chiroptera; family Emballonuridae; genus Rhynchonycteris; species Rhynchonycteris naso. The sequence goes on along the minus strand of CM072995.1, from coordinate 179,466,370 downwards.
ATGAGCAAAGATACAGGCTTTAGCTCCCATATCCTGCATATTACGTCGTGGTAAAAAATATGAAGATTTAAAAAAGAATGTCCAATGTCTATTTGTTTGTAATTTTCTTTCTGTTCATGTCACTGTAAATTTCAATGTCATATTCCTTCACGTTACTCCTTCTAATCTGACAGTGTCAGAGGATCTATCTTCATTTTCTCACTCATTTCATAATCTAATCCTCAACTCTAACATGCAATTAGTGCCCTCTTCGCCCTCTGCATACCAAACAGGCAACTGCTACAGCTTTCCCTGTGCAATCCGTTTAGTGAGGCTGCCCGTAATGAATATGTACATTTAGAAGACCTCAGTGTGGAGGGTCACAGGCAATCAACCTTGAATTCAATTATGCGAGTCAAGGTTAATGACTCGCTGCAGTGGTCAGAGGCATTCAGAATCCTGCAGATTAAATCAGCCTGTCAGAGCTGACAATGTATAAAGGACCGAATTACTTGTGTGAGAAACAGGGAACAGTGCAAAGATAAAATGGTGTCAGTCCTCAACGAAGATTACATGGAGTTCTCTGTGGCAAATCAGATTGTAAATCTCCTTTGGACCTGCAATATGATTAGTCTACATAAAGATGTTTCTAGATTGTAATACAGAGCCAGTAATAAGACCTCCTGAACTCCACCCTCGCTAGGTAACTTTGTTTTTTACCTCATCATTAACATTTTCTGATTGTTTAGCATGAAAAATGGAATTATTATTTTTTTAGTTATATTCGTGAACTGTGCTCTGTGTAACCTTTATAACACAACCTAACGTTTAATTTGTAGAATAAAGTAATTTTTTACTACGCTTTACACTACACATATTTCCTTAGTTTCTTTTAAGTCCTTTTCCTGGATAGTGACTGATCATATCTAGCAGGAAAAAAAATCAGAAATAGGTTAAAAACAGTGGTGTTCATAAAAACAGGTATCTTATGATTTGAAATAAATATGAAGTACGCTAGTATTAAAATTTGTTATAATTTATTTACAGAACAAATACAAATTTTATTGAGATTTGCTCCAGAGACTAACTAGTTTGTTTGTGTGCTGAGTGATGCATGTATTTCCCAAGTTCAGGTGAGAGAGAAACGCCTCTTCCTGCCGCCATCTGTCTACAGCAGAGTCACTGATGTAGTCTCATTTCCAGGTGGAGGATCTCTAACCTGTTACTAATCATCAGCAACACATTTCTTGCACATTAAAACAATGTACAATTGTGTTTTCCTTTAAGTGACAATATCCTTTTAAAGTTAGGAATACTCGTGCCTGCTTGGTGGGAATACAGACTCATGCAGCCACTGTGGAAAGCAGTATGGCGTTACCTCAAAATATTAAAAATGCAACTGCCTATGATCCAGTGATTCTGTTTTTGGAAATTTATCCAAAGAAACCTAAAACACTAATTCCAAAAAATATATGCACCTCTATGTTCATTGCAGTATTATTTACAATAGCCAAGATATGGAAGCAGATCAAGTACCCAGCAGTAATTGAGTGGATAAAAAAAACTGTGGTATATTTATACAATAGACTACTACAAAGCCATTAAAAAAAAAAGGAAATATTACCTTTTGTGGCAGCATGGATGAACCTGGAAATTATTATGCTAAGTGAAAAAAGCCAATCAGAGAAATATAAATACCATATAATTTCACTCATACATGGAATCTAATGAACAAAATGTACTAACAAGTAATGTAGAGACAGACTCACAGATAGAGAGCAGGCTGACAGCTGTCAGGTGGGGCAGATGGGTGAAGAGGGTGGAGGAATTGAGCAAAAAGGAAAAAAAAAAGAAAGAAACTGATGGACATGTTTGGTGATTACATGGTGGATGGGGTGAGGTAGAGCATGGTATAAGGGGGTTAAATGGTGATGGACAAAGACTTGACTTGGGAGTAGGTGAACACACATTATTATATATAGAGATAGATACATCACCTGAAACCACATAATCATGTTAACCAGTGTCGCAATTAAAAATAAAAAAATATGTTAAAGCCAATAGGAAACTTTTTCTTCCCTCATTTTCATTTTTTCCCTCTCTTTTTTTTCTTTTCCCTGCATTGCTTTTCTTTCTATATTAACTGAGCACATATTACATGTCTTGTAAATGTTAATGCAGAATCAAGGATAAATTGTTTTAATCTATTAGGAGCTCACATTTAAGTGAGAGAAGAAGGATGTAACCAGCTAACTGGGTGATACAGCAGGTGATGCGTGTTCCACTAGAGCAAGATGTAGAGTACTATGCCTGGTTCTGAGGGGGCCATGGACTCAGGTCTGCATGTGTGTGCATGTTGGGCATGGAGGTGGTATGCTAGGAGGTGGGGCTTAAGCAGGAAGGAAGACTTCACAGAAAAGAGAGTATTTGAGTTTTGAAGGATGAATGGAAGTTTCCCAGGTAGACTAGGGGGAAAAGACCTAGCCCTAAAGAACAGCACTGGCAAATGTGTAAGCCAGTGGTTCTCAAAGTGTGCACCAGGGCACACTGGTATTCCAGAGAAATATGTGCCTGTTGGGGACCAAAAAACCAACAGGGTTTTTGGAGTTTAGATTTTTGGGGGACAGAGGTGTGAGGAATTGGCTGTAAACTGAGAGTCTGCCCAACCCCCCACCTCACTTGCCTGATTAGGTTGCAAAAGGCTGTTAAGCTGTGGTGCTGGATTGTTTACACTATCCCCCATGTTCCCCGGAAAGACTGGAGGCAAGTTTCTTCTATCCTTTGTTTGGTGTAAAGTTAACATGATATGTATAGTGGGGGTTTTTTGCTCTCAACACAAGAGTAAAAAAGAGGAATTCTTCATTGTATTGACGAGGAAATGAGAGTTTGCCTAACAAATCTATGCCCAAACATTGAAGAAATCACTAGGACACATCAGGTTCATGTTTCTTATAAACACAAGAATGAAAAAACTTAACACATTTGCGCCGGGACCTGCCAAATTTACTAAATCTTACTAAGAATGTATCTATATATATAAAAGGATAACTTTTTTGTCATCTTTTTATTTTTTAACCCTTCTTTTTTATGAATTCTAAAAAGCATAACTCACAAAAGTAACATAAAATGTTTTTTAATGTCAGAATAAATTTAGTTTTGTCATATTTATTTCATTTAATTACCATAAAAGCATGCTTGTACTTTATATTTTTTTCTTTAATATGACTTAATTATTATAACATATTTCTAAGAAATTTGTATATAGTGTGCCTACAATTATTTGTAGGATTCTAAATATGCCCTGGCTTCAAAAGTTTGAGAATCACTGGTATAAGATGTGTTTGGGATGACAGCAAGTGATGTGAGCTGACGAGGGTACATGGAGAGCAGCAGGAGCCAGAGAGGCCATCTGGGCCTCATGTTCTAGTGTTAGTACACCTCTTGGCCAATCTTGTCATAAAGTAAGACTTTTTATCCAAACTGAATCATACCCTCTCTTTCCCATTAATCTCTTCAACACATCTGGGTTTTTAACATTGGGCTTGCTAAAGTAGGTGTGTAGTGCTTGTTACTTTACATTCTATAGTGAATTAAAAAGGAGATATGCTTCCCAGCTTTACATGGGGAGAGAGTAGATGGGTGGGGAGGAGGATATGTGGCCCTGATTCTCTGTCTTCACTTTGAGGACTCATGGGGGACCATCCTTGTGCCAGCCAGAGCTGCAAGCCATGTTTATGGGTTGAGCAAAGGGCTTTCTTGGTGTGTTTTAAACCCCAGAGTGGATATGCATTCTATGAGCCTGGGCTCCCACCATTTCCTACAACTGCTGGTGGCTCGTTTTCTCTGCTCCTCTTTTCTGCCTATAGGTCCTGAGTTCTCTTTCTGGGAGTGACCTTCCCAAGGCATGGGGCCAGCTGTGAGCTTGTCTACCTCTAGCCTCAGAGCACTAGCTGCCTAGAACATGAACTTGGCTGATAACCAGTGCTGCAGTGGTCCTGCTTCTTTGATTCTTGTTTCTTAATTACTGAGAGAATTTTTGTTTAATCACCCACTTAAAGCTTGACCCCATGGCATGGCCTGTACTGCTTGGTGTGATTGGCCCCCGGTTTCTCTTACTCAGTGATTTTTAATGCCAGTGTAAGAAGGGAGGCTTAGAAATCTGTGGGGAAATTTTTGTTGTCTCAATGACTGAGAGATGCTAGGGAGACTTCTGTTATGTACAGAACATTTGTGCAACAAAATGAGGATTGCACAACACCTAATTTTGACAGAGTAAACTTTCTTCTACATTAAAACCCTCACACATGAAGTTACTCTAATTGGAAGGCTTTCCCTCCAATCTCCTCCTGGCTAACAATTCTTCCTCTTAACAAGTGACAACTTTATATAATGTTGATGCTCAACCCTCCAATATTTACTATACAGCTTTCTTCTCATTGCCTTCATAGTATGTACTTGTAATATATAGCATGTATTTGTGATTATCCATGAAAGCAGGGACTTTTGTCTGACTTTTCTACCATCTGGCATCAAGAACAGTCGTGTGCAGTAGGAGCTCAGTATCTATTTGCTAAGTGATTCTTCTGCTCTAGGCAGGGTTTTCAAATTTAGCCAATAAATGTACAGGACACCCAGTTAAATTTGAGTTCAAATAAACAATGAGCAATTTAAAAATTATAAGTATGTTGTAAATATTGCATGGAACATACTTATACTAAGCAATGACTCCTTGGTTATGTAAAATTCAAATTCAAAATTTTTTTAGCAAGAGAGAGAGAGAGAGAGACAAAGGCAGACAGGAAGGGAGAGAGATGAGAAGCATCAATTCTTTGTTGCAGCTCTTTGGTTATTCACTGATTGCTTTCTCATATGTGCCCTGACCAGAGGTGGGAGCTTCAACAAAGTCAGTGGCCCGTTGTTCAAGCCAGTGACCTTTGGGCTAAAGTCAAAGACCATGGGATCATGTCTATGATCTCACGCTCAAGCCAGTGACCCAGAGCTCTAGTTGGTGAGCCCATGCTTAAACCAGCGGCCTCGAGGTTTCAAACACGGACCTCAGCATCCCAGGCCAATACTATGCACTTTGCCTCTGCCTGGTCAGGCATGAAATTAAAATTTAACTGTATTTTATTTGGGGAACTTATCTATAGGATAAATTTAAATTTGTACTGTATTTTATTTAGCAAACTTATCTATCTACAGCTTGAGGGAAGGCACTTTGTATTATTACACATCTTTCTATTCTTTCAAATGTCTCAATAGAAGTATGCACTGAATGAAGCATGTGCTGGTTTAATATGACCAAGGTACATACCATGTTGGTATAAGTGAATATTGAATCTCTTTATTAATAATTTCTTACATAAAATCCCAGGGTAATGAGTTTCCTTATAATAAAAACATGAGTGAAAAATATCTGTTCAATGAGTTTTTTTTTGTCTAGATATGGTTATTGGAATTACTTCCAGTAAAAATTGTCCCCATTCCTTCAGTCAAAGCAAAGTTTATAATTCAAAGCACTAATTATGTTATGAGGCATTTTGACTGCTAATCCAAAAATAAGCTCCATAAGTTGCTTTCATTTTAAATGAGTTTGATATCATTCCTAGGACACTTTATTCTAGAAGGTTATTCTGAGTCATTTTGAAAAATGCCCTCTAAACAGGATTCAATGATGGGCAATGGCCAAAGACCTCTCATTGAATTTTATCAGAATTACAAGCAAGAAAACAAATGGTCTAGGGCTAGTTTGTGAGCCACATAGCCCAGAAATGACAGAAATAATATGAGGGCTGTAGCTGGGGTCACAGTCCCAAGTTTGGCAGGGCCTATTCATTCCTGGTACCCACACAGTGGTGCCAGGACTGCAGAGTGCTACACTTTTTAAGTCATCCATTCTTTTCTTTTGTAGGTGGATTGGTCCAGAGAAACTAGGAGTGTCAGGAGGAAGACCATAGCTTCAAGCTTGGAATATTGCAGATATTTTGGAATGATTAATGTAAGGCCAAGTGTGTGAATGTATTTGTCTGCTGTTCTTCCAACAGCAAATGTAGCTGAAAGATCAAACATATGCAGGGTAGAAGAATGAATGAAAAAAACAACAACAACGAAAGAATGAAATTTGACTAGTTGAGGAGATATGGGTTATATTAAATTTTCTGTTGAGTGGTCTAATATATGCCAATGAACAGAATTAGAGTTACATAAAGTTATATAATGCCAGAAATTGTTGTTGTTATCTTTGTGATTGTCAGACTCATCTTCACTTAACATTCTTCTGGAGCATCAAAATTTTAAAAAATGATATAAAATTTAATCTGAATCTGCCCAGATCCTTCAAACAAAGAAATACCTCTCTACTCAAAAAAAAACATGTTTTTCTGATTTAGTGTGCATAGTTAAGAACAGCTAGCACTTCAGAAAATTTTTATATTCTTTTCTCCACATGAATAGTATTTCCAGGTTTGTGCTGAGTAATAGACCAAAATTGCTTTGGGAGAGCAGAGTGTAATTGCCATCAAGTTGTCTTCTGGCTGTACACTCTCCACTTTTATGATTCCTTGACATACCTTTGTGTTTTCCTACTTTTTCCATTTCATTAATACTATCTTCCAAAAATTATTTTTTCCCTCTTAGTCTTCCCCTGATCTTCCCAGGATTTCAATTTTTCAAGAAAGTCATTTAATTCTATTAAAAAGCAGACAATGGAACAAATGCTTCCAAGTGCAGACTAATCTGGGGGTCTGGCCAACAAGGATACCATGGGACTCACAGGAGGCCCTCATGATATACAAGTCACATACCCAATTTAATTTGAGATTATTTATGCTAAATCAAGCCAGTCTTGAATTGAGTGTAATGTGCTATTATTAATCCTCGGCTCCCTTCCTGATCAGTAGAGGTGATGGCGTTGGCCAATTGAGTCTTTCTCAAATTGTGGTTCTCTTTCTGCTGCTACTATGTGAATGAGCTGAGCCTTGATGGAATTGTGGAACTTCTTTTAAGGACAATTGATACTGGTTTTCTGTCAGTGCTGCTAATATAAAATTACTATTATAAATAAATTAAAAAGTGTTTGATTAAAAATATTAAACCATTAATACTACAAAAAGTAAGTGGGTACTGCTGAAATAGTCAGGTGGTCCAATAATGACCTAAGTTTGCGAAACACTGGGTAAGGGTCCACTGATTGGCTCATTCAGTGGACACTGCACTGTTTAGCCACATTGCACCAACTAATCAGTATCAGATTGTGCTAGCAGAGCTGCTCTGGCTAAAGAAAGAAAGCAATGGAGTTTTCAGGATCCATTACTATATGAATTATGGATTAAATCAGGAAAGGTTCTGAGCTATAGATTGACATGATGCATCCTGTCAAAGGACCACTTATAAGCTTGGAAGGTTCATTTGTGATGTAACATGTCAAAAGCCCATTTATTAAAATCTCTATGCCCTAGATTGATGATATTGTCTTTTTTCAATATATATTTTAGTCTTAAGTGAAGGGAAGAGAAAAGAAAAGACAGCTTTCTTTTTAAAGTGACAGTCACTATTGCAGTAGTCTGGGTAAGCAATGGTGAGCCGTGGCTTAAGGATGATTTGGATAAATACTAACGAGCAAAACCAATGGGCTTTAGTTACCAATTGCATTGTGTCCCAATTTAAGGGCCTTTAAAAATGGAGCTTGACCTTGTTCATCATTGTAATTGCCCTCAGGGCTTATAAGTGCATTTTGCACACTTTTGACCTTTTTACAAATATATGTTTTGAAAGGAAATAAATACAAATCAATTTACTAAGGGGTCTCCTCAGTAAATGCTGGTGTATAATAAAAACATGCTTTATAAATAAAAAAACTGTAACTTGAAAAATGACTATAAATGTACAATATTTAAGATGAAAAAATGGCAAATAGTTGTAGTGAAGTAAAAGTTATGATGTTAACTAAATGGTATAACAGACAATGAAGCAAATTTTGTATTGGGTTGATTCTTCTGGTAAATAGAAAAGATATAAGAATTTACTCATTCATTCATTTAGTCCATAAATATTTATTGAACACATTGATTATGGTTTTATGGATCAGTAGCACCACCCATGGAGGTGGCCAGACCAGGTCGTGGATACTGTATTCAGAAGTAAATAGCCTGCCAGGAATTGCTTGCTCAGTTGGATGTTATTTACTGGTGCAGACAAATTAAAAACATAAATAACATTTCCGTGTCTAAATCTTTTCAGTAAGTGCAAATTATAAGTTTTGTATATGTAAAACACAATCTCCCAGTGGAAAGACACTTTATTGATAATTTATGTTATGCCAAGTGTGAGGCAATTGCTAAAGTCAAAACCATTCCCTAATTCTGGTTGCATTAGTAACACCCCTCCCCCCCCAATAGCCAATCCAAATATGTTCAAAGATTAATTTGTGGGTAATAAAGTTGTGTGTATTTGGTGAGCTCTCATTCATTCATTTCTAAATGGGTGACTTTAGCATTGCATTCATGTGTTTGACTCCCAGTTTGATACCAGGTCTACTCTTAAAAATGATAACAAGCAAAGGGGCTGCCTCTGGTCCCGTTCACACTCTCTCTGGGAGTGACCGGCCTAGGCAAATGGGTGAACAAGGATCACTTGTCTCTGATGGTCCTAGACTAGGGAACAGGGAGAAGTTGCCTTTCCCTCAAGGCCAATTCTCTCATGCCTGCTTATCCTACCTTTTAAATCCATTCTTTACCCAGAACCAAATATATATTAAAAAAAATAAAAAAAAACCTTACTTAAATTGAATCACCATTCTCTTGAAACTTTACAATGCATTTGGAACAAATCTCGACTCTACCATAGTCAGTCCTACTTAGCTTGTCTTCTTTTGCTCATTGTATCCCAGCCACATTGTTCTTTACTCTGTTCCTGTACTCCCTGGGCTCTATCTTCTCATGTTTTACATAAGCTGTTCCTTCTGCAGTGAGTGTTTTTTCCCCAGTTTGAGGTCTGGAGGGCCCCTACTGACTGTTCAGGTCTTAAGTAGGAAGGCTTTACCTGATCACCCAGTATGGAGTAGACTACCTCCTCTAACCCACTGCTAATATCACTCATAACATTCTATACTCATTCTTCATAACACTTATGATTTGTTAGCATGTTTTTATTTTATTTTTTTACTATTTTTCTCTAGTTTAAAGCCCATGAAAGCAATTCACACACCTCTTTTGTTGACCATTGAATAATTAACGCAGAGTACAAATATGGCACATAGCAGATAATCAATAAATATTTGTTAAAAAATGTTGACTGTAAAAAAATAAAATGTTGACTGTAGCCTGACCAGGTGGTGGTGCAGTAGATAGAGCATCGGACTAGGATGTGGAAGACCCAGGTTCGAAACCCTGAGGTCCTTGGCTTGAACATGGGCTCACCTGGCTTGAGTGCGGGTTCATCTGGCTTGAGCATGGGTTCACCAGCTTGAGCAAGGGGTCTTTGGCTTGAGTGTGGAATCATAGACATGACCCCATGGTCGTTGGCTTGAATCCAAGGTCACTGGCCTGAGTAAGGGGTCACTTGCTCTTCTGTAGCCACCCCCCACCCAGTCAAGGCATATATAAGAAAGCAATCACTGAACAACTAGGGAGCTGCAATGAAGTATTGATGCTTCTCATCTCTTTTCCTTCCTGTCTGTCTGTCCCTCTCTCTGACTCTCTCTCTGTCTCTGTCAAAAAAAATATGTTGATTATAAACATCTGGTCATTCAAATTCAATATGCTTATTTTCACAGAAGCACAAACTTCAGGTAAAGCTTACAGAGTTGTGTCTTTGTGGACAAAGTAATTGTGAAAGTTCAGGTTACAGTTTGTGGTCAGAGAAAATACTTTGTCTGCACTCCTGTAATTGTGCCATGTGGTGAGGCCAATGGGGACTAAAGAGTGTATGCTCTTTGGCTCTGATATTTTCCTTTGTGAGTTTTGTACAGGCTGGGGGAAGACTTGGTGCTTAGAATTAGTGTCTCCTATAGTAAGGCACAATAGCCTTATTTGCTCCCAATATGCACTGTTTTTATGAGCTATCTGTTTTTGGCTGCTATACTGGCTGATACTTGCTGTGAACATATAGGGAAAATTAGTGTAAGTTTAGTAACGTTTAATGAAGAACTCAAAGCAGACTGATTGTAGTTTAAACCTTGTGTCAGAGCAGAACAGTCTTTGCAATTTCCACATAGTCTAGTCTATCTCCCTTTTTTGAGAGGCTCCAGGGAAGTTTGGCGGTCCCATTTGTTGTGTTCTCTTGATTTTTACTTATCCTTAAGGTTTGGAGAGCCCTATCTTATTAATAGAGTGTAAGGCTAGAAGAAGAGAAATACAATAGAGTAGAGAGAGAACCCTAGAGGTGAAAACACTAAGAGACAGATGACCACAAATGGTATTCAATTCAATTCCTATAAAAATTCCAATGAATATTTATTTTTACAGTAATAGAACAAAAAATCCTAAAATTTGTATGGGATCACAAAAGACCTTGAATAGCCAAAGTAATCTTGAGACAGAAAAAAATGCTGGAGGTACCATGCTCCTGATTTCAAACCATATTACAAAGTTATAGTAATTAAAGAATATGGTATTAGCATAAAACAGAAACAAAAGGAACAGAATTAAGTGCTCAGAAATAAACCCAGACATATATGATCAATTAATTTACATTGAAGGAAGAAAGAATAAACAGTGGGAAAAAGGACAGTGTCTTTAATAAATGGTGTAGAGAAAACTGGGCAGCCATATGTAAAAGAATGAAATATGGAACACTATCTTATACTACACCCAGATTAACTCGAAGTGGATTAAAGACTTGAATGTAAGACCTGAAACCAGAGGTCCCCAAACTAAGGCCCACAGGCCAAATTGCAGCCACCTGAGGCCATTTATCCGACCCCCACTGCACTTCCGGAAAGGGCACCTCTTTCATTGGTGGTCAGTGTATGGAGTAATGTATGTGGCGGCCCTCCAACGGTCTGAGGGACAGTGAACTAATCCCCTGTGTAAAAAGCTTGGGGACCCCTGCCTGAAACCATTAAACTCTGAGAACAAAACATAGGCAGTAAGCTCTGTGACATAGGCCTTGGCAATGATTTTTGAATCTGACACAAAAGCAAAGATAACAAAAGTAAAAATAAACAAGTGAAACTTTTGCCCAGAAAATGAAACCATCAACAAAATGAAAAGGCAACCAAATGAATGGGAGAAAATAATTGCAAATCATGTCTGATAAGGAACTAATATCTAAAATATATAAGAACTCATACAAATCAATAGCAAAAATAAATTCAAATAGAAAATAAACAGAAGATCTGAATAGACATTTTTTTCAAATAGAAAATAAACAGAAGATCTGAATAGACATTTTTTTCAAATAGAAAATAAACAGAAGATCTGAATAGACATTTTTTTAAAGAAGACATAAAGATATCCAACAGAAATAAGAAAAGATGCTTAGCATTATTAATCATCAGGAAAATGCAAATTAAAACCATAATGAGATATCACCTCATACCTGTCAGAATGGCTATTATCAAGAAGAAAAATAACAAATGTTATTACCATTAAAAAAATTAAGTGTAGTAACAGCATTTAACCTCTTCACACATTCTATCAAATATTTTATCTCCTAGTTTCAGGATCCCCAAATACCCTTGACCTTAACTCATTCTTTTCTTCTGTGTGGCAGAATTGGGGATGAGCACAGGAAGACCCAAAATCCCCTTAGAAATTGAGAGTATGATACAGCATGAACTGTGGCATTGCCTACCTGTCTGCTCATACTTCCAAAAGAGGCCATATGTGTGTGTTCTGGATTTGAATAGATACTTTTCATAAGTTATGGACTAAGAGTTTGTGCCCCCTCCCTAAAATTTTTATGTTAAAACCCTAACTCTCAAAGTAAGTATTAGGAGGTTGGATCTTTGGGAGATAATGAGGTTTAGATGATGTCACAAAGGTAGAACCCTCCTGAACGAGATAAGTGCCCTTATAGAAGTTATAAAAGATACCCTCTCCTGTCTCCTTCCTCTACCTGAATGAGAAGTCAGGAGTCTACAACCTGGAACAAGGTTCTCAGCAGAACCTACCCATTCTGGTACCCTGACCTTGGACTTCCAACTTCCCAAACTGTGAGTAACAAATTTCTATTTTCTATAGGCCACCCAGTCTATTGTACTTTGTTATAGCAACAAGAACTAAGACATCATCTTTATCCTTCCACCCACTCCTGGAGCTAATATTCTGGCTGGCAAACTATTATTAATCTTTCAGACCTAGTCAAGAGGCCATCTCACTTCAGGCAATCACTTTGAAGAGTCCCCTCCCCCCCCATTATCTCTTTAGCTTTTACAATTTCAGTGTTCTCAAGCTCTACCTCCCAACCGCCAGCACTATGACTCTTTTCCTGAGAGTATTTTTTGGGACCAGAACCTGAGAACCTGCTCTATCCACACACAGAACAGAAATGCTGGGGAATTAATGCCCCATTGAGAGCAGCCTTCAAATAGTGCCCAGTAGAATTTGGTGTTTGATCATCCCAGCTCCCTCATCCTCTCAATGGGATGACATTGAGGTGCACGTTCAACACTGGCTCATGGAGTTCTTCATTAGAGTCAAGCTCTCTCTACACACAGTGGTAATCTAACTGATAATGCATCATTTTTAGGCCACCTTCCCTCCAAGTCTAACTTTCCTACTACCCTACCAGTGTTAACTGAGAGTCTCTACCAAAAAACTATTTGCACTTGATTTTATTAACAAACAAACAAACAACCCCCCCCCCCAAATAAGCTACCTTCTGTGTGAAGACTTTTTGACTTAGTCACTCCTCACTTCACTATTGTGCTTCTAATCACCAAAATATCAAATATTGGTTGACTTGCCTGTCTGCCACACTGAACTATGCACACTGTGGGTGAAAGGACTGAGTGTTATTCATCTGCATGCTATCAGCACCTAGTACTGTGCTGGATACATAGTAGTAACTCATTGTTGAATAAACAGAAAATTACAACCTTCTTGAAACAACAACTTAACTGGCACCTTGTTGGTTTCCTACCCACATTCCCTTGCCCTCTTTTACTATTTCTCTGTACCTTTCCCCTTATGTTGTCCAATGATCTGAATCTGTGACTCTTCTCTGAAAGTCTGTCCTTGTACTACTGACAGTGCCTGTGAAATAGAACTCAGCCCCAGGGACTCACTCATAGGGAAGCAAGTGGGCCTATTTGTGAATGGCCACACAGCTTTTGGTTCTGTGGATTTAGAGATCTTGGTTCCAGAAGGGGATGCTGCTGCTGCCTTCATGAGTCACCGTAAGAATTTTATTTACAATGAAGATACAACTTCCACCTGGTCCTTTAAGTCTCCTTGTGAAAATAGAAAAGAAAGGAGCTTCCACACTGGCAGAGATAATTCATCCTGAATGTTATGAAATGTAGGGTTGCCATTATGTAATGGGTAGAAATCTAGGGTTCCACTAGGCTTTTTCTTGGTGCTCCCTTGGTTATTTTTAACTGTGAATGAGCAATTACAGCCACCACAGCCTGATAGGAAAGTCATGATGGGGCTCAGATCCCTCAGGAATGAAAGTCTTGTTCATTATACCAGGCAAGCTTCCTAGACTAGCAGCAGTGCTAGGTGATAATATGGGAAGCCCAGAGTGGGTGGTAGAGGAATGAGATAATGAATACCAGTTATGACCTTGAGTTTAATTGCAGCAGTGGGCTTTTACTCATCTATCCAACCCTCCCTCCTCTTGTAAGTTTTTCCCAGGAATTTTGACCACCCATCATTTTGAGGTGAGACATAATGTAAGATATAACTGGATATAAGCAATTAGATCATTTTACCCTTTTTACTATTTCTGTGTGCCTCTACCCTGGCTTCAGTATGCCTTTGCCTTCTATTAGCCTTTTCTGGGCTCTCCCTCAGGAACCTGGTTCCAGGGAATTGGAGTTTCTTTTCCTGCAAGTGTAGAGAGCTGACTGCCTGGGAGTTTGCACCCCCTGTAGTAGCCTCAGCCAGTGATGGAAAAGGATAGAAGTTTGAGAGCCCAGACCTTTTCCTTGGATAGTGGCTCTAAAGCATAACCTAAACTCCAGAGTTTTCCTTCAGGATCAGGCCTCTTGTCAGAGAACTTTATGTAAAATTCCCCCTTTACTGTTGCTTCCCCCATTTATTTACTGGATTGTTCAATATAATGCTGACTGTCTCCACGCTGCTCTGACCAAAGACAACCAAGAGGAGCATGCCAAAGGGGCCTCCTTAAGCTGTACCCAGGCACACCAAAAGGATTTGCGAGTAATAAACTGCCTGTGTGATTCTTGCAACTAACTTGTGTATCGGTCGTGTCTTTCCTCAGGTGGCAGTTGGTCTCGACATGGATAAGTAGAATCCTCATAGCCACCTCGAGTAGTCTCGAAGAGGATGCCAGCCCTGCTGATAAGCAGGAGTGTCTCACTGCATGGGGAAGTCAAATCAGGGACTCCTGATCAACATAGAGCTTGGGCTCTACTGGAACACTGGGTCTTCCTTTAATCTATCCTAGCCTGCTGCCTTGAGCTAGAAGATTTACCCAGATCAGAATGCCTCCTTCCCATATTACCATTTTTGATCCTGTATATGAAAGCCTAAGTTTTCAAGTAGAATTTGAGTTGTTTATTTACATGTTAAAATGAGCCCAAAGGACTTCATAAATTGGCATGTTATTATTTTAGGTGACAGAGAAAATAACACTAAGAAGTTAAACCCAAAGTTTCTTGACAGCTCATTTGTGAAATCAGAAAATCCTATTTTTTTAAAGTTTCAATTTCTATTTTACTTACTGTCAAAGTAGAGATTTTGTTTTTATTATCGCCCCCAAAGCCCATTATGTCTTTCATCACATGAGACTGCCCAAAATAACATGTCTTACTTAGAGAGGAACAACTCAAAAAACCAGGCTATGAAGGCTTGTGGTTTTGTTATGGAATGTCTCAGGCTTTGATTGGTAGACAGGAACTTGAAAAATTTGTATTCTGGGGACTTAAAACCTGGTGAAGATTTTATTTTAGGATTTAGTACTTACATAGTTTTAAGCAAGATATCCAATTCCATGGGAAAATTGTGGGTTAAGAACAAATTCCATTTTTTATTTACTGATTTTGAGCATTTAAGTTTCCTAAGCCTCTGTTTGTTTGACTGCAAAGTATTAATAATAATAACAGTAGCCCCAAAGGGCTATTAGGAGGATCAAATGAAATGATACATTTATATGCATGATGAAACTTTATGCAAAGCTGAGCATGCTGTATGACACAGAAAAGGAATTTAATAAATGTTTGTTGAATGAAGGAAGATCTTATTTAGCAATTGCAAATAGACTCAGTTCCATTAATAAAGGAGATGATTTTGAATCCTGATAAAGATGAAGTGATTTTGCATAAAATATAATTCATAAAACTTATTTTCCTTCATCCAAACTTTGTTTAGGATTTTATGACATCAAGAATGGTTTTGTAGGAACCTAACTGCTCTCAGTGACATTAGCTTCAAGAGGTAAGGAATTTGCCCTCTAATCTATGATTAAATAAAAACCCCTACTCAACCTAATAATGTTTTCATGTGATACTTCTGCCAGTTGACAAGCTCTTTGAGCTTTCCAACATGGGCATAAAGCAACCCTTTTATTTGCCCTGAAATATCTGACATCTGTTATTTCTAAGAATTTATCAATGAATAATCACCAGAAGAAGAATTTTGACAGCTATTGTTGTTCTAATATAGAATGAGTTGAAATATGGTAACAAAGGTTTAATTTGGGAGTTTAAATTCATGTACAATGACTTAGATTGATCCTGGCTGCCTTAGATGTGACCCTGGGGTTCTACAACTATTGGGATTCAGTGGGCACTGAATCTTCTTGTCTCTCATTTTCTGTCTTTAAAAGTATCTGATTATGAGTGCTTAAAGTGTGAGTAATTAGTTTATTGAACTATAGAATACAATAAAATGTTGTTGAAATGAATTGACTATCTAAATGAGCCACTGATCAATCAATGCTAATTTTTAATTGGTTCAGTGAGTTTATCATATTAAAATATTTTTACCGTTCAACAATAACTCTAAAATGTGATTTTTGTCATCCACTTTGACAAGAAAGCTTCCCTTAAATTTTATGAATGATTTATTTCTTTTATTTATCCATTTGTACATTTATCAATCTACTGAGTGCAAGTGAATGTGTACAAATCTACATAATATCATTAAAATACATGACCACAAATGGGGGGATTTGTTGTTAAAGTTAGATATTTTTAAAGATGTTATATACAGTACTTCTTTTCATCTGCAAACTCCCAGGCAGTCAGCTCTCTACCCTTGCAGGAAAAGAAACTCCAATCCCCTGCAGCCAGGTTCCTGAGAGAGAGCCCAGAAAAGGCTAATAGAGGGCAAAAGCATACTGAAGCCAGGGTAGAGGCACACAGAAATGGTAAAAGCATTAATAGTTTTACTTGAGCATGTTAGAATGAGAAAGAAGGAGTAGAACACATTTAGAACTCTAATAAATAATTTTTCTTCTTTTTTGCTCTAGTTTTCCTTTCTTCTTTCTTTTTTCTCTTTCCTTTTTAAGTGAGAGGATGGGAGATAGACAGACTCCCGCATGTGCTCTGACTGAGACCCACCCGGCAACGCCTGTGGGGCTGATGCTCCTATCAACTGAGCTGTCCTCAGAGCCTGAGACTGATGACACTCAAACCAATCGAGGGACTGGCTTCGAGAGGAGAAAGGGGGAGGGAAGAGAGGGAGAAGGGAAGAGAGGGAGAAGGGAAGAGAAGCAGATGGTCACTTCTGATGTGTGCCCTGACCAGGGATTAAACCCAGCATGTCTGCCTGCAGGGTGGACACTCTATCCACTGAGCAAACCAGCCAGGGCAGTTAGTTTTCCTTTCTGATACATTCATTCTATTATCATATGTGAAAAACCAACTTCTGTCCCTCATCACTCTTCAACAAATGCTAATCATTCAGAATTTCACCTTTATCTACTAAGGATCATTTAATGTTACCAATGACCAGTGATTTAGACAATAGCATGTAAAATTTCCCAGTGCTGATTTCTCAGGAGTTTCTTTCTACTTGATTACTTTCAAACCAAGCTATTTTTACATTTGTGGGATAGAAAAGTCTAAAAAGATGGTGATTTGCCCCTCACTGTTGAAAGATGGGCTTATGTATGTAGGATAATTCTTTTTTTCCCCAACATTCCAGACTCACACAGTTCTGTTTGATTCAGGAGCAGACAGCCCAGTCAGCTGAAGGATCATCTGACTTACTGTTCCAAGTGAACAGAAAACTCACCAATATTGAGCCAGTAGTGCTGTGGCACAGAGGGAGGGGGACAGAAACTGTGAGGAAGGATGAGGGAAAAAGATGATGCCTGTGTAAGAGCACCTTGAATACTTCTGAAGCCAGTACAGTTCCACAGTCCATGAACTATGTCTCCAGGCAAAGTATCATACTCCCTAACAAAGCCCCCAAGGAAATATTCTTCTTGTAAAAGCCAGAGCTCAGGGAAGCAGAAAGTGAACACACACTCCACAATTGTTTTTATATCTTTCTGTCTTTTCTCACCTTTTCTGTAGGACAAAGAAACACCTCTTCAATGAATTTTTAGCCACTCACCTGGAGATTCCATGGTCCATCAAATTAAATATTTATTATTGATCTACTCAATAAGTTTATATTGTAGTCATTGTTCTAGACTCGAGGATAGAGAGAGTAGCAAACAAAACAGGTAGAGTTCCTCCTCACAGAGAACTTAATGTATATGTGAGAAGTCAGGCAAGAAGCAGGTAAACCTATGCACTAGACATTGGTGACAATAATAAAATAAAACGGTATTAAAATAGAGTGATAGGGATAGGCATGGGCAGTGAGGAGTGCGTGAGAAGGCCTTTTGGGGCTTAAGGGATGACATATAATTTTAGACCTGAATATAAAAGAGAAGTCAGCTATGTAGACAGCAGAAGAGAATATTTAAGAAGAGGAAAAGTAGGTACAAAGTCCTTGAGGCAAATATGGGTTTGATATATTGGAGGAAATAAAAGAGGTGTCCATGTAGAATAAAGTAAGTGAGGAGGTGATATCTTTAGGACTAAACGTAGGAACAAGATATTACAAGACCTTCATAGACCATGGTGAAGAGTTCTAATTTTATCTTAAATATAATTGAAAGCTTTTGCAGTATTTTAAGAAGAGGAGTAGCGAAATTCAAATGGCATTTTAAATTGATGACACTGTATGAGAATGACCTGTAGAAGATCAAGTATGGAGGCGAGGATACTGAGTAATTCATGAGAGAAATAATGATGGCTAGGATGTAGAAAGAAGAGAATCAGATGAAAAAGGAGGCTGAAAGAGAATAAGCAATGAGATTGGAGGGAAAGATCAGAGGGAATAACCAGGAGAATGTGCTTGTAAATAAAGTATTTCAAGAAGGAGCAAGTCACACAAATAGAACAAACAATCCTGAAATTTGTATGGAATCACAAAGAAAACTTGAATAGCCAAAGCAGTCTGGAGAAAGAAGAATAAAGCTGAAGTCATCACAGCCTTGATTTCAAACTATATTACAAAGCCATAGTAATTAAAACAGTATGGTATAGGCATAAAAACATAAATGAATGGAGCAGACTAGAAAGCTAAAAAATAAACCCATACATATATTGTCAATCAATTTATAGTAAAGGAGTAAAGAATATACAATGGGAAAAGGACAGTTTTTTAAATAAATTGTGTTGGGAAAACTGGGCAGCCACATGCAAAAGAATGAAACTGAACCACTATCTTACACTATTCCCCCAAATTAACTCAAAATGGATTAAACACATGAATGTAAGAACAGAAACCATAAAATTCCTATAAGAAAACTAAGGTGGTAAACTTCATGACATAGGTCTTGACAATGATTTTTTTGAATCTGACACCAAAAGCCAAAGCAAAAGTAAACAAGTAGGACTATATCAAAATATAAAACTTATGCACAGCAAAGGAAACTATTAAAAAAATTAAAAAGCAATCAATTGCATGGGAGAAAATAATTTCAAATTTTATATCTCATAAAGGGCTACTATCCAATATATATTAAGAACTCACACAACTAATTAGCAAAATACCTGTCCCCCTCCCCCAAATGGGCAGAAGGTTTGTATAGACATTTTTCAAAGAAGACGTACAGATGGTCAAAAGGTATATGAAATGATGCTCAATGTCATTAATCATTAGGGAAATGAAAGTCAAAACCATAATGAGATATTACCTTATAGCTGTTAGAATTAGTATTATAAAAAAGACAAGAAATAACAGGTGTTGAGGAGGATGTAAAGAAAAGGGAAACCATATACACTACTGGTAGAAATGTAGATTGGTGCAACCACTATGGAAAACACTATGGTGTTTCCTCAAATATTTAAAAACAGATACCACATGATCTAGCAATTCTACTTCTAGGAATTTATCTGAAAAAGCTTAAACACTAATTTGAAAAGATATATGCACTACCATCTTCACTGCGACATTATTTACAATAGCCAAGATATCAGAATGACCTAAATTTCCACTGATGGAAGAATGAATAAAAACTTGTGAGATTATATATGTATACATAAAAATATAATTTAGCCATAAAAATAATTAAATCTTGCCATTTGCAACAACATAGATGAATCTCAAGGACATTGTGCTAAGTGGAATAAGTCAGACAAAAAAAGACAAATATTGTATAATCTCTTTTATGTGTATAATCTAAACAACAATACAACAACAACCAAGCTCATAAGTACAGCGAACAGATGGGTGGTTCCTAGAGGCAGAGAGGTGGAAGGTAGGAGAAATGAGGAAGCTGGTTATTGTTTATATTTTTTTTTCAGTTTACATAAAGTGAAAAAAATAAAAAGAAGAAATTGACTACCTTCAGTTCCACCTTACCTAAGGCCTACCCATTTTTCTTTAGAACACAGCGAGATACAAGCTACCTTAGAAAAAATATGCCACTATAGGCTCACAGGTAGTTAGCCTAAATTCCAACTTGTTTCTTGAGAAAACTAAGGAATCTGGATTGGCATTTGAAATGAAAAACAACAGCAGCAGCAGCAGCAGCAACAACACCAACTGGCTTTTAAAGTGTTTCTGTGGATCTTAAGATTGTGTCTGAATGGATTGTCCCACCTTCTGTTTCTCATCTGCCCCACAATGGGTGCTGTGGCCCTGGGCTCTGCCTCAGAGATAGCTCAGAAGCAGACCATGTTTTGCTTGCTTTCTGCACGATTTCTCCCTTATGGGTTAAATATGTTTAACTTTTGGAATAAAGCAATATGACATTAAAAAAAGATTGAGGAAGTGATCAACTATATCAAATGTGGCTGAGAAGGTTAAATGAGAACCGTTACTGCTTTTAACAATATGGGGGGATTAGTTTTAGTAGCATAGTAGGCATGGAGCTCTGATTGGAGACAGTTCAAGGTAATGGGAAGAAAGGCCTTTGAGAAATTTATATGAAAGAGTTTTACTATAAAGGAAGACAGAGAAATGGAGAGGAGCTAGAGGGGAGATATGTGGCCACAACATTCCCTTCTTTCTCCCTGCTTCCTCTCTACCTTTCCCTCTTCCTTCTTTCCTCCCTTCCTTTCTTCTTTTCATTCTTCATGCTTTCCTTCCTTCTTTCTGAGATGGAAGATATTATATAGTACATTTGTGTGCGAATAGGAATTATCCAGAAGAAAAGAATAAAGCTGATGCTGTGAGAACTTCCATAGGCCAGTGTGGGGCTGGAAAGATTTAAGGATAGCTCTGTCCCACGTACATTGTGCATATAGAATTATTGTGACTTAAATGAATGAAGCTGCAAGAGAGTTCTCTAACCAACCATGAAAACTGGAGAGAGAATTATACGACCCAGTCTAGCAATTGTAAAGCACTAGTAAATAATCCATGAGCTCAGAGACTGCCAGGGCAAAAAGAATTGTCAAACGTGACCTCTTCAGTGTCTACATCACTTGCAAGCAGTCTTTGCACCACCCTGCTCCTCTGCAGCCACAACAGGACAGGAGCGGTGGGCTTGTAGGAGGACACTGAGCACACAGAGGCAGGAGATCACCCCTCCCATGGTAAATAGGAACTGGAAAGTGAAGGACATAATTTTAAATAAAACTAAAAATATTTTCTGAAGAAAAAATATTTTAATACCCCATATGGCTATCTAAATTGGACAAATTAACCAAATAGTTAATTGCTTTTGAGATGACATTTTTCTTCCATGTGAGTCCTTAATTTGCAGAAATCCTTTATATTTCTGTTAAAGATGGTTTATTTTGTATTTAGACTACAATAATAATAAACAGTTTTTAAGAAGTTACTTTTTATTAGGTCCTGTCACAAGAACTTTACATTATCACATTTAAACTTCACTGCATATTTATTATTATTACTTCCATTTTGTGGATGAGGAAACAGAGGTTCAAAGATAATAAGTCTCTTGTCCTAAGTCACAGAGCTCAAAAATGATGGAGTTAGTACGGGAATCTTGGAAGCCAGAGCCCATGTCTCTGTCTTCAAATATTAGGTTCTAATTCTGGTGTATCTAAAGGTATACAAATATTATCTCCAGGGTGTCCAGATCAAGAATAAATAAAATGAGCAAGCATGTGTAATTGGCTCTTTGAAACTCTTTAATATTTTTAATACTGATTTTCATTTTGGGAAGTGGCCAGTTCTTTCTTAACTCTGCTAAACTGGCAGCCCCAGGAAATATAATTGAATTGTAGCTGAGAAATTTCAGGATAAAGAGACTTTATTTCCTCCCTGTGAACATTTTCAGCAGCTCTTCTGTCTGTGATGACTCAGGGGCCTTAGCTAAGGATGCCCCTCGCAGGGTAATAGGGCAAGGGTTTGTGGCTCTCTCTAAGTTTTATTCTCTGAAACAGCACAGCATGTGCCTATCTTTGTATAGGTACTCCCCAACATTGGGTCATATAGAGTAAATGGTGAATTAGTAAATGAATGAATGACTCTGCCATTCAGAGGCCATTCTCTTTGGTCCACTGCATTTCTTTCAAAGCATATTAAGAAAATGGAAACATATGGTGTCTACTTAGGTTTAATGGCTGTTTTCCCCACCTATAATAAAGTATCAATATCATTCATTTTCAATACATATATTTCTACAATTTTATATATGAATGTGTTGCAATTTTTCTACCATTGGACAGGCAAATATTTCCACATCTTTTCCCACATTTTTAAACTATATGGCAAAGAAAATCCTGGTGTAGATCCTCTTATATTTAAGTCACATTTCTGGGAAGGGCATTCTGGGTCAAGTAGTATGCACTTTTACAGGCTTCCCCCCAAAATGTGTGTACCATTATAACATGGAATGTCTATTTCTAAGCATTCTTTCTACCACAAAGGATCTTCTCTCAGAGATATTTTTGCCATTATCTTGAAAAATTATATCACAGTTTTAACTTATATCTATTTCTCTTCTTTTGATTCTTGGCTTTTGAAAAGTGTAACATGGATAATTTTTTTGAAATATGTTAATATTCTTTTCCTTTTTGTACTTCTTTTTATATAATTCCTCTTCTAACCAGCCAGAGGTATCCAATGCTTTTGGGAAGCTTAAAACTGTTGTAATAGAATGAAAAAAGAAAGAAAGAATCAAAGTTGAGCTTTTGAATTCCAAAACAGAACTTCTGATCTGCATTAAGATAATTGCATCAAAAGATAAAATTTTATTATTTAAATTGAAAATTGTGAATTGAATAAAACATACTGACAGAAATTTACAATTATGTATCCAGCTTGATAATTTTTTACAAAAATAATGTACATATAACCACTATCCTGATGAAGGTAAAGGGCATAACCAGCACCCCCACAGTTTTTCTGCCCACTCTGGTCATTTCTGCCCATTAAAGGTAACTACTAGTCTTACATGTATCACTATAGATTCGTGTTGTCTATATTTGCACTGTACATAGAATGACTCATCCAGTATGTGGTAATTTCTGTCTGGCTTTTTTCTCTCAAGATTAGATTTGTGAGATTTGTCTGTGTTCTTGTGTATAGTTTTAGTTTGTTCAATTTCATTGTCCAATATTTCATTTTCTGAATATACAACTTATTTTTCAACAGAGTGAATAAAAACGCCAGGTGCTAGTACTTAAAACTGTTTACTTTTTGTTCATTTTGATGATTTTGTTGCATGCATAATGGTATCCCATGGGGATTTTCATTTGTACTGTGTTTCTCTAGTGGCTAATGACTTCAACACCCCTTTCAAATTTTAGCCACTGACATATCCTCCATTGTAAAATGCTTATTCAAATGTTTTGTTTGTTTGTTTTTCTTGTATATTAAAATTGTTTTCTCAGTGTCTTTCTTCATATACTGTATTTTGGATGTAAATCCTTTGCAGGTAAATACCTAGTAATCATCTCTTCCACATTTGGCAAGCCTCTTTACTTTCTTAGTAGTGTCTTTTCATGAAAAAGTTTAATTTTAAAGAGGTCCTACTTATCCATCTTTTCCTTTATATTTTGTCTAAGAAATCCCTATTAAAGGTCATGAGGTGTTGGTCTGTCATTTCTTAGAAGCTTTGTTGTTTTACTTTTTCATTTATGCCTAAAATCTATCTGGAGTTGTTTTCTGTTTATGGTGCAGTGTCAAGATCAATCCCCCCTATAGATACTTAATTAACCCATTACTATTTATTGAAATGATAATTTTTCCTCCCACATTGTTATAAGTAAAGTGATTGCCTATCTGAGGCCTATTTCTATTCCATTTGTTTATTTGTCTGTTTTGTACCAACATCATAATATCTTCTTAATTAATGTAGCTTCATAATAAGGCCTGACATATGGTACTGTGAGTCTTTCAGCTTTGTTCTTCTTGCAGACCGTCTTGGCTTTTTGCACTTGTTAATTTCCACACAAAAAATTCATTGGAATATTGATGATTATTTGGCATTTTTGGAAAATATTTGTTATTTTAAATAATAATTTTAGAATTTTTATTTTCAAATATATATTGTTACAGTATAAAAATATACTGAAAACAAGTGATAATGGTGGGCTTCCTTTTCATTCTTGACCTTTGGGGAAAAGTTTCCAGTACTTTATGATTTGAAAGGTATTCTTTATCAGATTATGGGAAGTTTTTTTCTATTACTGCTTTGCTATGTGTTTTTAATATTTAATTCACAGTGTTGATTTTTATCTAATGGTTTTTCTGAATTTACTAAGATGATCATGCAATCTTTTTTGATATTATGGTGAATTATATTGTAATTAATTGGTTAATTTCTAAGTATTAACCTGGCTTTTCAATAAAACATGGATCTAACTTATTGTCCTTTTTCATTTCTAAATTGGTTTGCTAATATTATGTTTAGATTTTTGCATCTAAGTTCATGAGATATACTGGCCCATTATGGTTTTTTTTTGTGTGACAGAGACAGAGAAAGAGAGACAGAAAGAGGAACAGATAGGGACAGACAGACAGAAATGGAGAGAGATGAGAAGCATCAATCATCAGTTCTTTTGTTGCAACACCTTAGTTGTTCATTGATTGCTTTCTCATATGTGCCTTGACTGCGGGCCTTCAGCAAACCAAGCAACCCCTTGCTCGAGCCAGTCCCTTGGGTCCAAGCTGGTGAGCTTTTGCTCAAGCCAAGCCCGCTCTCAAGCTGGCTTCTCGAACCTGGGTCCTCCGCATCCCAATTCGATGCTCTATTCACTGCACCATCGCCTGGTCAGGCGCCCACCACATTTCTTATAATGTCCCTTATGAGGTTCTGTGGGCCTTATAAAATAAAATGGGGAATGTTTCCTCTGTCTGTTTTGTGGAAGAACTAGTATAATATTCTGTTAATATCTTTCCTAAATGTTTGAAATAATACACTGATGAAGGCATTTGGGAATGGGGTTCTATTTTGGAGAAGATTACACATAAAATGTATTTAATAGACATAGTATTATTATTTATTTTATTTATTATTATTATTTTTTAAGTGAGAGGAGGGGAGAGAGTGAGGTAGACTCCCACATATGCTTCGACCGGGATAGACCCCAGCAACCTCATCTGGGGCCAAGCTCAAATAACAAGCTATTTTAGCACCTGAGATTAATGTGCTCATGCCAAATGGGCTATTTTTAGTGCCTGGGGCCATGCTCAAACCAATAGAGTTACTGGTTGTGGGAGGGGAAGAGGGAGAGAAGGGGAAGAGGGAGGAAGAAAGAAGCAGATGGTCACTTCTCCTGTGTGCCTGACCAGAAGTCAAACCCCAGACATTCATATGTAGGGCCAATGCTCCATCCAATGAGCCACTAGCCAGGGCTAGGCATAGGATTATTTCTCCTTCTTCTTGTGTATATTTGGTAAGTTCTGTTTTCAAAAAATCATCTATTTAATCTAAATTCTAAAATTATTTGCAAAAGGTGTTTATAATGTATGGAATTTCTGTAGTGATGTCTATTTGTTTTTCTTTTTGAGAGAGAGACAGGGAGAGAGAGACAGGAACATCAAGCTGCTCTTGTATGTGTTCTGACTGGGAGATCAAACTAGCAACCTCTGCACTTCAGGATGACGCTCCAACCAACTAAACTCTCTGGCCAGGGCTTAATTTGTTTTTATTCATTGATAGAGAAGGAATGGGGAGGGAAACATCCATTTGCTGTTCCATTAAGTTGTGCATGCATTGGCTGCCTCCTGTGTGTGTCCTGAGTGGGGACTGAGGTCCTCAATCTTGTTGTTTCAGGATGACACTCTTAACCAACTGAGCTAAACAGCCAGGGTCCTGATGTCCTTCTTTTTATCCCTAGTATAATTTATGCATTTTCCCATTAAAGATTAGACTATAGGACCCTGGCTGGTTGGCACAGTGGATAGAGCATTGGCCCGGCATGCAATGTCCCGGGTTCCATACTGGTCAGGGCACACATGAAAAGTGACCATTTGCTTCTCTTCTCCTCTTTCTCCCCCTTCTCTCCCTCTTTCCAAACATTGGCCTCAGGTGCTGAGGATATTGCAGTTGTTTTGAGCTTCTTCCCCATATGGGGCAGGGGGTGGGGTTGCCGGGTGGATCCTAGTCAAGGTGCATGCAGGAGACTGCCTCACTATCTCCCCTCCTCTCTTAAAAAAAAAAAAAGAATAAAAGATTAGTCTTTAGTAGTTTATCAATTTATTAACCTTTTCAAAGAAGTTTGACTTAGTTGATTTTGTCTATTATAATTTTATTTCATCAACTTTTGCTCTTATGTTTTTTTTCCTTTTTCTTTCTTGTGTTTAGTTTTCTTACTTTAAAGAAGTATTTTAAGATGAATTAGTCTCCCTCTCATTTTCCTTTGTATAAATTTTTTTTCAAAATTTCCCTTTTATTTTTTATTAGTCCTTTAGTACCTACCCTAAATATCATAATATGTACCCTTGATTCATTAGTGTCAATATAAATCTGTATTTTTAATTATTTCCTGGACTGTAGAAAACTTTAACCTTATATATTCATCTCACTTCTTCTGTATTATTGTTATTTATCATGTATTCTAATTCTCTATATTTTAAATCCCTTAGACATTATTATTATTGTTCTAAGTAATCATTCTTATTGTCACATAAATGGATGTTGTCTGAGAATGCTCTTTATCCCTAGCAGGGTTATTCATTAAGCACTCAATATGTGACTTCATGTTTTTCTTTAGCTTTGGGAAATTCTCCACTATTACCTTTTCAAATATGGCTTCCATCACATTTTCTCTCTACATCCCTCTGGAGCTGCAGTTGGA
This sequence comes from Rhynchonycteris naso, assembly GCA_037038555.1. Classification (NCBI taxonomy): domain Eukaryota; kingdom Metazoa; phylum Chordata; class Mammalia; order Chiroptera; family Emballonuridae; genus Rhynchonycteris; species Rhynchonycteris naso. Next base: position 179,439,540 of record CM072995.1, on the reverse strand, counting down.
TGTGATATTTAGATAATATCTCATAGACTTTTTATGCTCTTTCCTCTATTTTCCTTCAGTTGTTCTCTCCCTGTTTCAGTCTGAACATTTTCTACTGTTCTGTGTTCCTGTTCATACCTACCTGCTTCATCTAATCTACATCTAATCTTTGTTTTATCTATCAAACCTGTTTATTATTTTCTTAATACCAGTGTATATTTTAGTTTTAGAATTTCAGTTTAATTCTCTTTAAAAATGCTAGCTTTCTGGTATGATACTATTTATTTGACCATCTATTTTCTTGAACACTTTAGTCTAAAGATAGTTAAGATATATAATAACCTAATATCTGAATCACCAGTGGGACTGTTTGTATTATCTTTTCTTTTCTTTTTTTTTTTTCTTTTACAGGGACAGAGAGAGAGTCAGAGAGAGGGATAGATAGGGGCAGACAGACAGGAACAGAGAGAGGTGAGAAGCATCAATCATTAGTTTTTCGTTGCCATTATGACACCTTAGTTGTTCATTGATTGCTTTCTCACATGTGCCTTGACCACGGGCCTTCAGCAGACTGAGCAACCCCTTGCTGGAGCCAGCGACCTTGGGTCCAAGCTGGAGAACTTTTGCTCAAGCCAGATAGGCCCGTGCTTAAGCTGGCGAGCTTGGGGTTTCGAACCTGGGTCTTCTGCATCCCAGTCTGACACTCTATCCACTGTGCCACCGCCTGGTCAGGCTCTATTATCTTTTCTTAAATCTCAGATTTTTAGATATTGTCTAAGATCCTGGTATAGCTGATAATAATTGTGTGTGTGTGTGTGTGTGTGTGTGTGTGTGTGTGTGTGTGTGACAGAGACAGAGAGAGAGAGACAGAGAAGGACAGATAGGGACAGTCAGGAAGGGAGAGAGACAAGAAGCATCAATTCTTCCTTAGTTGTTCATTGACTACTTTTTCATATGTGCCTTTAACAGGAGGCTACAGCAGAATGAATGACCTCTTGCTCAAGCCAGTGACCTTTGGGCTCAAGCCAGCAACCATGGGGTCATGTCTATGATTTCACGCTGAAGCCAGTGACCCCGTGCTCAAGTTGATGAGCTCAAGCTCAAGTCGGTGACCTCGGGATTTCAAACCTGGGTCCTCCGCATCCCAGTCTGATGCTCTATCCACTGCACCACTGCCTGGTCAGGCTATAATATTTTTTCATTGATGTCAGATATTATAAATGAAAAAATAATCATTATATCTGGAAAAAATATGCCAGATATTATAAATGTGGGTAATATTATTTTCTAAGGAAAATTTAATTTTCTTCTGGTGGGAAGTTTGCGCTCATCTGAAAGTAGGTTTCCGTGTCTGTAAGAACATCTCTGATTTCTGGTTTGCCCTCACTACTGAGACTCAGTCTTCAGGAGGATCAATGGGAGTCTTGTCATGTTTTCTAAGGCCTCTCTCTCCTCCTTGTCAGGTGTGACATAGCTTTTCAGCCGCTTGACTGCTGCTTTCTTCTTGGTATCTTGGCCTCCTCCTATGTAGCTGAGACACTGGAAAATGCCTCAAAAAGAAAAGGGGTGCAGGCTAAAGGCCACTTTATTCCTGGATCTTAGCTCCTCAAGTCCTGGCTGCTTTCATTACCCTGACCTTCAGTTTTTGTCTTTCTGGCCTCATGAAAATGCTGAGCAGTTCGAGCAGAGGCAATTACCTGGATTTAAAGTTTCAGACTGAGATGTCTTGAGGCTGGATTTTGTGTTTTTGAAAGCTTTCCACTCCCTGTGTTCTCATGCTCCCACAGTGAGCCCTTTGGGGCTCCAAATGGATAGGCTCATGTCTCTGCCAAGACCCCTCAACCTTAGGACTCAAGTTCAGTCTTTCTCTACCCAACACTGAAGGCTCGCACAGCACTGGGTGGCTGTTCAGTCTCCTCACAGATCTTCGGGTTGGTTTCTCCACCTTTCTCCCTGCACTGTTGGCAGAGAGGCAAATACCTTGAGGAAAAAAGCAGCTTCTCCCATCAGCTTCGCATCCCTGAGCTTCCTTTCTCTCTTGATCCTTCAAGTACTGAACTCCTACTGTCTGTTTCCCATTCCTGTGAGACTGCCGGAAGCTCTGAGCTGTCACTATCTTTTCAGATTCTCACCCACACATTTTACAAACTAGTAAATGCCTTACAAAAAGAAGAGTCGAGAAAGTCAAGCTTATTCATTGCTTTTCTCTTTTCTTCTTAAGTCTGGGATGGCGGGTTATCTTTGATGGCTACAAAAAGCTGAATGATAATAATAATGATAATGATAACACTGGGGAACAAAATCTTTGTTGCATCCACAGAAACACTTGTTCTTACTTAATTCGACTGTGCCGATCTCAAATCTGACATTAGTTTTTCTCTGTAAGCTACAGTTATCTTGCAATTCAAGATTTTAGGTTTTCATCTAATTGTACAATTTTCAACATTTAGTTTAACATAATGAAGTAGAATGTCTTCTTGGGCATCATCTTTGTGAAAATATAATTTATATAATGCAGTAAATACACTAATACACTAAAAGATTATTGCATTAGAATTTGTCTATAATTTCAAAATAAACATATTAAAACATTTATTTTAATTATAAAATTTGCACAAAACTTATTTAAATTTTATTCAGGCAAAAATTTGCGTTTGTGTACTTGTTGAGGACAATCTCATTTGATGCTCCAGCAGTAGTCTGCTCATCACTAAAAGCTCCAAGATTTTTGGAAAATTTATCAAGGTGATGTTCAGGAAGTGAATCTTTAAAATGCTCATGTTACATCCAATGTCATGGAAAGCCAACAGCATCCTTTGAACAAGAAGTTCATAGTTTTCTGCTTTTTTGTTGACAAATAAATTCTTTGCAACTGCCACAAAAGACTGCCATGCTGCTTTCTCCTCCTTATTCATCTTCCTGGAAAATTCTTTATCACATATGAAGGTTCAAATTTGAGGTCCATTGAATATACCTGCTTTTATCTTCTCAAAAGACAAGGCAGGAAAAGCAGAAATAATATGTTGAAAGCATTCACTTTCTCTATTCAAGCCTGAACAAACTCCTTCATTAAGCCAAGTTTGATGTGAAGTCGGGGGAAAATGATCCTGTCTCAATTAACAAAAGTTCCTTCACAATATTTTGCATCCCTACTTCCAGAGCTTCTTGTTTTGACCACTCCTTCTGTGTCCAGTGTTCCTCCCGAGCTTGGCTGTTCCACAAACAGAAAGCAAAGATACTTCATGAAACCTCTCTGTTGTCCTAGCAGGAAATTTACTATTTTAAGATCTACACAAATGATCCAGTTATGTTCCTCATACTTCAGAAAGTCGAGGACAATTTTTATGTCATTATAATCTTCTCACAGATGAGTTGAATAACCAATTGGAACTGCTGCATAAACATTACCATTGTGTAGGAGAACACATTTCAGATTCCGTTTAGAGCTGTCAAGAAATAGCCGCCATTCTGTTGGACTGTAAGTGGTAACACCTCGCTGTCTGAGAAGACTACTGATATCATGACAGTAAACAAAGTGTTTGTCTTTGGAAAAAAAGTTCACAAAAATTTGTTCACGCTTCCTGAAATGAGATATTTTAGCTGACCGGTGAAGTATATCTTTTCTTGAAGCCTGGAGGCTAATAACTCAGCTGCTTTCTTTGATAGGCCCAAATCTCTTACTAAACATTCAATTCAAGTTGGCTAGACTGCTGAGGAGTTAATGATTGCTGGCATCAGAAGACCCTTCAGATTCTACAACCATTTCCTCATGCATCTTATCAAAATACACTTGATCACCATGTTCACTTTCTTCGTCCTTAGAAGAAATAAAATCATTGAAAACTGAAACCGGGAGTGTCTCAGAGTGTGGGATAGGTCATATTGCTGAAGAAATATTAGGATATGTGATCATATGCTGTTTTTTTCTTGCCTATGCCCTTTGTATAGATCAGACAGAAATAACAATCGCTGCTGTGGTCCTTAGGTTCACGCCAAACCATGGGAATACCAAAAGGCATTCCTTTGCATTTTCCTTTTGTCCAGTCACAAAGCATTTCCTCATAATGATGACACACAATATGAGGAGCCCAATTCTTGTTGATCGCCAAGAGGAACTTGAAAATAGGCAATATATGCACGTGTCACAAATGGTGAAATATTGTGCCTTTGACATTGAAGTGTATTACAGCCACATATATAACAGAAGGTGTCAGGACTATTCTTACATTTATGCCTACTCAAAGAAGCCATGATTCAATCTTAAAACAAAATATGAGGGTGATTTGATCAGATAGTAATTTTTTACATTGAATAACAACTACAATTATGTAAAAGTGATGTTTGTAAACCATTAATTGCCTTGTGGTTATGTTCAATCCAAGAGTCGTTGCCCTGTAACTCCAATTTAAAAACCAAAGCATGCCATTAACTATAACAGAAAGAAATTAAAATTGCATAAAACCTAGAGCATGCACCATAAAATGGATTTCAGATTTGGAATCAGCGATGCATAAATATATAAAAATTGTTTTAAAACCTCATGCAGTAGAAAATTAAAAAAAATTGTTCCCCAGTGTAATGATAATAATAATAATAAAACTTTATATAGTTGTTACTATATTGGGTGTGAAGGTTGGATTGGTACAAGCTACTTTATCTTAGCTGGAAACAAGTTTATAAAGCTAGGTTTTCCTGCCAAAGAGAAAGGCTTTCTAAATTTACTAAAACTCCTCTTTATGTATCAACAACCAGGTTTGATCAAACTATGAATAACAGAGTTTTATTATAAGCCGTGGTGCAGAGTACAGAACATATGGAGATGTTCTCAGCAGGTGGGAGGAGGATGAAGAAAGTATGCCAGCATTGGAGGGGGCATTTTTTCAGAAGCAAAGTCAAGATGAACATTTAGTTTGGATTTTTTAGGGATTCTTTTCTCACCAACTTGGGCTTTGGCTTAGGGATTCATAAAAGTAAGATTAGATGCATCTTAGAATGTTATATGAAATAAAGTAAGCCACAAAGCATAAACGAGTTACAAACCACTAGATGATTGATATTTAAAGACAAGCAAAATGAATAATTGTATTTTTAATGTACATCTACCCACATTATAAATTCATATACTATATACATAAGCAAAGGAATGATGCACAGAAAATTCAAGAGAGCTATTACTACTTGGTAGAAGCAGGAAGACAAGATTGGGATGGGACCATAAGGAAACTTCAGCTATGTTGATTATATTTCATTTTTAAGTTGGGTGTTGGATTCATTAGCATTTATTATGATGCTCTTTTACCTATCTAAGATGATTTTGCATGGCTCAAATGAATCAAGGTGAAAATGCAAAAGAAAGAAGATAAGAGAATTCTGGGCAGAATCAAATGTATATTAATAGTGACCAGCGAAGAATTTGTCCTGGGGATCAGACCAGCCACCTCCAGCAGATTTCAGTGAATTCAGGGGACAGTCCGAAACCCACGCAGATGCAGATCCGAGGTTTCCTTCCCCCAAATGTCCAGGGGCCATGAAAGCTCCTCATGGACTCAGATGTTATCTTGAAAAGGGATAGGGAAGAGGAGGAAAATTTCCAAATCAAGCATTCACTGAAAGAAGACTGAGGTAAGACCAATGAGAAGAGATTTAGTTATTGTTCATTAGCAAGTTCTCGCCATCTGGCCCCCAGATCATCAAGGAAATACACGAGCTCTAGAGCAAGCTAAGCTCTATTTCAAAATATAAAAATAAAATAAAATAAAAAGCTTTCTTTTTATTGTGCACTATTCGTGTTGTCGATAGGAGTACATTTTTGACCCTGCTACAAACTAGTGCTTGTACACCCTCTGCACACTAGGAAAGTGCAGAACTTGTAACAAGTCTCGATCCTCAGTCCTGCCCTGCCCTCTGGCTGGCTGTGTGACAATGCCCAGGTCTCTTAACACTGCCTTCAGCAGAGTGGGAAGGTGATTACATGATCTCTGAATTTCCTTCTAGGTCTGTGAGCCTAAGTGTCAGAGACAGCCTTAATTCTCTTGAGCATTTGTGGTTATGTTTTCTTTATTTTTCATTCTCTGATGTGATACAGAGAGGCCGTAATTTTAAATATATAACCATTGCTGGTACCCCCATTGGATCTCTTACTTCATAAAGATAAATCACTTTGGAATGATTTTTACCTTTCTCAGTAAGTTGTTTGTTTTTCAGAGGGCTTTGTAAGGGGGGGAAAAGTCAAGAACAGTGAAAGTTAAATACAGCTTCTAAAGGATTTATCAGGTAAGTGTTATGGATTGTTGTGATTTAATTTATGGGATTAGTTTGACTTTCAATTACCAGGCATCACATTGAATCACTTTATATTTTGAACCCTGTAACTAGGACTTCTTATACTCGATCTTTCATCTGGAGAGGGATTATCAATAATTAGACACCATAGCCTTATTGATCAGCTAATCAATACCCACATTAATCACCAGTAGTCTAAAAACAATTCACTCTTTGTATTAAAAGGAATCAGTGTGGTCAAATTAGCATCTTTTGCTACAAGCTGAGCAAAGCTGTAGCATTCCAAAGGGAAGGCAGGAGCTAAAGGAGAGGTGTCTACAGACTCAGAACTTGGTTGACTGGTGCTACATAGAAATGATCTAACAATGGTCAAGTTTTGATTATTTGTTTTTGCTTTTAGTTTTTTTCCTGATATTTGTACCATTTAATAGAATGACTTCACTGCGAAAAGTGGGACAAATGGATATGATCTACACTGTAATAAATATTCTTCATTCTTGTAATTAGACAAAAGCTATTCTAAGTTGCAACAAAGAAAATCCAGGTATCTCAGTAATTCTAGAAAAATAGCATCTGTTTAATAAATGTAAAAATGATTTGTTAACATTAAGAATCAAGAGTATTTCTATTTTCGAAGGTACACCTAGCACCCGAAACAAGCTCTAGATTCTTTTTTCTTCTCAGAGATGTGGTTCATTGGGTTTCAAGGTAAAGTAATATGGTGGGTGGGTGTATAGAGCTGGTCTTGGGGTAGTCCATGCAGGCTTTGGCCACACCATCTCTCAGGCTGTCATTCAAACCAGTGGCTGTCAAACAAGGTCACAGATTCACCCAATGACTTTTAATAATCTGGCATTACTTTCATATGAATAATTTATAATCTCAGAAGTATGAGATTATCATTTATGGTTAATTGCTGTGAAATAATGAGACACATGGTTTGGGGGCTGTTTTTATTACCAAGTGGTGTCCATACAATTGTAGGAAGTTAAAATAAAAAGAAATGAAAGTGGATTTTTATTGTAAAAGATCATATCAGAGGCAGAAATGATATATCATAGATGAGAATACTACTGGCTGTCTCTTTAAATATGTCCATTAGAAACACCACACCATTTCTTTGAAATGGGAGCTTACAGTAGCATTCTGGCGGTTTCTTGAAGTCAGTCATTTTCACTCCCTGAAGAAATACAAAATGGACTTGTTGGTTCTTTGAGTCTCAGTCCTATTGGTAATACAACAATTAGGTGTCATTTTTTAATTTTCATTTTGAGTTTTAAAGAATAAAAACTATTTTATCAATGTAAGAATTTGGGAAAGTAGATATGTACAATGAATAAAAATCACCTGTAATCACTTCAGATAATTTTTACAAAAATAAGATCATAATGTATAGTTTTATTATCTTTGATTATTTCCCACATTTAAAAATAGATTGGAAACTGTAATTTTTAATGATTAAAAATACTCCACAGTATAGCCTGACCAGGCGGTGGCTCAGTGGATAGAGCATCAGACTGGGATGCGGAAGACCCAGGTTCGAGATCCTAAGATCGCCAGCTTGAATGTGGGCCCATCTGGCTTGAGCAAAAAGCTCGTCAGCTTGGACCCAAGCTCACCTGCTTCAGCAAGGGGTTGCTCAGTCTGCTGAAGGCCCGCAGTCAAGGCACATGTGAGAAAGCAATCAATGAACAACTAAGGTGTTGCGACGGCAACGAAACACTAATGATTGATGCTTCTCACCTCTCTCTGTTTCTGTCTGTCTGTCCCTATTTATCCCTCTCTCTGACTCTCTCTGTCCCTGTAAAAAAAAATACTCCACAGTATAAATGTTAGATAATTTATGCCCCTCATATTTAATAATTTTTGTTTTTCCATTTTTATGATTATGAATAACTCTTTGATGAGAAATATTTTTTTAAAAGACTTTATTTCAATTTAGAGAGAGGTGAGAGAGAGAGAGAGAGGAAGAGAGAAAGGAGAGAGAAGCAGGAAGCATCAACTCCTCAATATGCCTTGACCAAGCAAGCCCAGGATTTCAAACTGGCAATCTCAGCATTCCAGTTCAATGCTTTAACCACTGTGCCACCACAAGTTAGACGAGAATTCTTGAACATAAATTTTTATTTATATTTTTGACTATTTCCTCATAATAGACACCCAGGAGTGGAGTTATGGGTCAAAAAGTATAAACTTTTCAGAGAGTTTATAAGACTACCAGCAATAGGTATCACCTTAGACAAATTTTGCCAAATTGATAGGTTAAAAGATAGTATATCACTGTTTTAATTTGCAATTTGTGATTAATAGTAACTAAAATTTTTTTATGTGTTTATTATTTATTTATACTTATTCTTCTGAGAAATGTCTCTTAGTGTTCTTTGGCTCTATTATTCTTTTCTGTGGCGGGTACTTCCCTTAGTTATTTGTAAGATCTCTTTATATAAAAGATATTGACTCTATTTCATATTTTTAATCTATCTATACATTTTATAATGGAAGAGAACCATGTAAGTTCTGTAAATATCTCATTAGGTAAAGATGGTGGATTCCAAATCTCAAGTGATAAAACGTGTTTTATAAAATTTTATAATTAATATCTGTTTGTAGTCAACATCTTTAATTCACTTAATCAGTAGATACTTATTAGATATCTAGTGAAACGTGTGTGTAAAACAATATATATTTATAAATATGAATACTTATATTTGTATATATAAAGCAAATATATGTATATTTGTTATATATTTTCATAATTTTTGGAAATAAAAAAATAATCATTTTGTAGCCACAGATTTCCCCACAATATAGCTGAAAACTCAATTCAACATAAGCTTTGTACTCTGGAGACAGACTGGCAGGAGCTTCAGTTAGCATCACGTGGTAGGACATACACTAAGCTGTGGGACAGGGCAGTTTCCTCACCCCTCACAGCCTCGATGCCCTCAGGTGAATTTACTTCCTTGTGTGGTGTTAGGAATCAAGTGAGATAATGAATGCAGATATTTAACAGAGTGACTCACAAATAGTAAATGCTCACTAAATGCTAGTTATTTTAACGGTAAACATTTTGGTGCTACTTTTGAGAAATAAAAATAGTAATAGCTCCATGTTAAGTTCAAGGACTCAACATACAATAACTTGGAAATAAAATCACAAGGCTGCTAATTGATAAGATAAAGAAATCTGATTTAGAAATTAATAAAACCCTCCTAAGCTTATGCTTTGTTGATAAAAAAACCAATAATTTGAAAAAATGAACTATTACACTTAGTCATCTTGCCTGAGATGGCATCATAGCCTTCCTGTTTTGGTCTATCCCCATCTGCTTATGTCAGAGTTTAATGTGACTTGATGCATTGTAACTTTAGGCTTTGTGTTTAATGCATATTATTTACTCTTCAATATTCATAGTTCTCAGGATTAAAGGATTAATTTAAGCAAATTGTATTTGTGTGCCACTGAGATATCGGTGGACCTTTGAGAAGATACCTAGCAGTCTCTGTGAATGTGGTATTTCTTCAGACAAGCCTGAAGTACTGATCCAAGTGAGATGCTCTCTCTTATAAGCAGGGATTTGTCATATTAGAGGGAAGCTTCACCATGACAGTGTCTTACATGTTTTTACTGACTGATGACCTTGAGAAAAATGTTTTTCTAAACTAAATAAACTTAAAGAAAATAGCAGTGATTGAAACTGTGTGATCTCCAGTAGCAACTCAGAAAACATACATGGCAACCAGTCTGGGGGATAGTGACTGGTCTGATTAAAAGTGTGTGCACCTATGCCGCCTGGAAACAGAGCTCAGAACTATGAAATGAAAAAGAAGTACAAGTTTTTATGAAGGCACAAGCAATAATGGGCACTTGACTATAATTTCAAGGCTTTCCCTTTTCTCATCAAAATCCAATTGATTGATGAGTTTTTATATTCTTATTCTTAACATTTCTACTAAGTTTTCTCTCTTGACATCTGGCTCCTTTTGGAAGATGAAAAATAAAAAACAAGCCCTGACTGGTTGGCTCAGTGGTAGAGCATTGGTCTGGCATGTGGAAGTCCCAGGTTTGATTCCTGGCCAGGACACACAGGAGAAGCGCCCATCTGCTTCTCCACCCTTCCTCCTCTTCTTTCTCTCTATCTCTCTCTTCCCTACCACAGCCCATTGGAGCAACGTTGGCCCAGACGCTGAGGATGGCACCATGGCCTCCATCTCAGGTGCTAGAATGGCTCCAGTTGCAATGGAGCAATGCTCCAGATGGGCAGAGCATCACCTCCTAGTGGGTATGCTGGGTGTATCCTGGTCGAGTGCATGCGGGAGTTTGTTTCTCTGCTTCCCTGCATCTCACTTCAGAAAAATAAATAAATAAATAGGAAAAGAAAATCAGAAACAAATTTGCTGTCTTAGCAATATTTTTTACATTCAAAGCTGTCTTAATTTCTTGCCAGTTGAAAAATGGTTCTTGTTTTTAACCACCATCTTTAAAGTATTTGTGGATTTCAGCATCAAAATAAGTAAAATATTAATGGTAATACTAATAATAAGCAAATGAGCAAATAAGGGAGAAGAGAAACTTGTCCTTATGTTAAAAATCTAACTCATGAAAGCAGATGGGAGAACCAAAGAAGTGAAAATAATCATTTTGTAAACAAGAAAATAATAAATGCTAAAACTAGTGGCTCAAATTTTGATGAGGAATGGGTTTTAAAGTTTCAAAGGATTGTTTCAAAATATATTCCTAAATAATTTATTAATTAGATAAAGAAAATGATAACCTTACAGTGGAGAAACTGGCAGATGCCACCTTTACCAAATGATTAAAGTAAGGGTCACCATTAATGGGACAAGTCAACAGTGTGAGCCTCCTGATAGGATCCCCTGGGAAGGACACAGAGTCATTTTTGTGGTACTTCTGTTGGAAATGCATAACTGAATCTAATCATCAGGAAACACCAGATAAATGCAAGGTCAGGGGCATACCAGAAAACAATTGGCCTGTTCTCTTAAAATAATGTCAAGACCAGGAAAGATGAAGAGTGACTGACTGGGTTAAGAGAGAATAAAGAGACATAAGAACTAAATGCAAAGTGTGATTCTGGATTGGATCCTGAGCCAAATGGGATAATTATTATAAAAGACATAATTGGGACAATCAGTGAAAATGGAATATGGCTTGGAGATAACAGTATTATATTATTCAATATTCTGATTTTGGTTTTATCATTATGATACAATTTTTGTTCATGGGAGGTACACAAGGGATTTTTAACAAGTAAAGGGGAATTATGTATATAATGCATTTTGATATTATTTAGAATAATAAGTATATATGTATATATATGTACTGTATTTCCCCATGTATATAAGACACTCCCATGTATAAGACGCACCTTAATTTTGTGGCTCAAAATTTGAAAAAGAATGTATCACATAAAGTTATTGAACTCAAGTTTTATTCATCATAAAATTCATACAACTCATCACTGTCAAAACTTTCATCCATTAGCTTGCCTCATCTGTGTCTGATGACAAATCATTGTCTTTATATATTGCCTCATCCTCAGTTCCATCTATGGCATTTGAAATGCCTCACTTTTTAAATGACTTGACACTAATCTCAATCTTGATATTATTCCAGGACCTTTTCACCCAGGTACAAACTTCTTCTATAGTTGGTTTCTTCACTCTTCCTGCTGGTGTCAAACTGTCCCCAGAAGACTTCATCCATTGGTTCCATTTGTCGCTTGTGGCAGCTTTGAAAGGTTTGTTAATGCTGACACAAGTGGTTGGAGCTCCAAGTATGACAGCAAGTTTAGTGTTTTGCTCTGCAGCAATCTTCTTTGTGTTTTTTGTTATGTGTGCCCTGAACTAATCAAGCACAAATAGGGCAGGTTTACATAAGAGCCCACCTGGTCTTCTCCTTGAAACTTTCTCAAACTAGATCTTCATTCCATCCTGATCCATCCAACCATTGTCATGAACATGGACAATCACTCCTTGAGGAATGTCTTCTTTTGGCATTGTTTTGAGTTTGAAAATCAGCATTAGAGGTAGCTTGGTTTCGTCGGCACAACAAGCTAGGACAGCTGAGTAATGGTTCTTTTCATGTCCACTTGTCTTCACAGTTACAATTTTCATCCCCTTCTTATCAACAGTTCTGTTACTTGGGACATCAAATTGAAGGGGGACTTCGTCTTTATTTGCAATCTGTCCCAACTCAAGCTGATGTGTCTTCCAACATTGAATGAGAAAACAATGAAACTCAAGGACCTTCTGCTCATAGCTTTCAGGCATCTTTGGGGCAAGTCTGCTGCATGTACACATGCTTTGTTCATTCTGTCTCATGAACATGAAGCACCAATTGTGTCCTCCTTTGAAATCAGTATCTTTTTTTTCATCAGCAATTCTTCTAGTCTCATGCTGAATCATCTCTGTGGACACAGGAATTCCAATTGCCCTTTGCTTGTCAATTCATATCTTCAATTCCCTCTCTGAATCAGGCCATTTTTCTGACTTGCCTCTCATGGCCTTCTTCTGCCATGGTGTTTTCAGTAGGGTTTCTTTTTCCTGTAGCCAGTCTCGGATTGATTTCTCAGTTGGAGGAGGACCAAACTTATGTTCAGCAGCATGGTTTCTGTTCACTTTTGCAAACTGGATCACTAAAACTTGAATTCAGCACTATGCGAAAATCTTTTCTGAGCTATTTCTGGGCAGAATGTGGCAAAACATAACCTACTGTAATATACTGGTAACAAGTGTGAAACAATGAGCGCAAAGACAGCAAGTGTAGAAAAAGTGGGAAATGCAAGTAAAAAGAATCTACAACCACTGTATAAGATGCACCCAGTTTTTAGACTCCAAATTTTTCAAAAAAGGAAATATGGTATATAGGCATATAGATGTACATGTGCACGCATAAACATATACACTGTGGGGCAGGGAGAAAGAAAGGCAGCCAGCTCAAATAAATAGCCCTTTTCTCAGAGGTAGAGTTCTTTGAAGAAAATGTGGTTTAAGCTACCAGAAAAATGTGAGGATAAGTTGTAATTAGCTGCATAGTAATTATTTTCTGGCCCACTCTCATTGGCTGAGCGTATTTGTGTGAGAATGCAGGCAGAGGTGGGTAGTTGCCTGACATTGATTTTGGGATTTCTTTTGGCTAAATGACTGGAGACCTTTTAAAGGGGACAGTAATCTTTTCTGGAAAATCAAAATGTAACTTCTCTTCACATAGTGGTCTTAAACACTTGCCTTTTAACAGGTATTATATTTGTACTTTTATTGTTTGTTGTTGAAACTATAAATTGGATTTTTTTTTATTTTTTATTTTTTTTATTTATTCATTTTAGAGAGGAGACACAGAGAGAGAGAGAGAGAGAGATAGAGAGAGAGAGAGAGAGAGAGAGAGAGAAAGGGGGGAGGAGCTAGAAGCATCAACTCCCATATGTGCCTTGACCAGACCAGTGCAGGGTTTTGAACTGGCGACCTCAGTGTTCCCAGGTCGACGCTTTATCCACTGCGCCACCACAGGTCAGGCCTAAATTGGATTTTTAAATTTGACTTTTTTTCTTTTACTTTTTTAGTTAGGAACAATTTATTCAGTCTGCTCTATTATGATTTCTGTTAGTCCTTCAGTGGATAATAGGAGGAGCTGTCCATAAATGTCAGTCTCATTCTCCCACCTTGATCTTTCACTATTACTTGTTCAATGTAGTGATAACATATTGGGTCATACACTTTTCTTACCAAAACAGATTTCATAATTGAGTCTGAAAAGATATATTTCATCACTAGTATTAGACACATACACTAGGAGAGGCTGTGTGTCAAAAATTCAGAAGGGGGAGGAGATGATCTAGTATATCTAAAGGCAAGCCCATTTCAGAAAGTTCTCTTGTGCCAACATCAAGGCCACCATCTCCTGTGGTCTTGGGGACAGAAGACTTTGGCTTTAGTCCCAGCTTGATCACACATATGTCCTTGGACAATCTGTTAAGTCCTGCTGACCCTTGGTCATCGGAAATGTCTCTACTCCGCCTCACAAAAGGGGATAAGCATTAAATGTGAGAAGGTATGTGAAAAGTAGATAGCATAGATCAGACCTAGACTAGGGACTCAGCAAATGCTTTGTTTTCATTAATTCTCTCACAGCTGCACAAGGCAGGCAGAGGCCCTGACCTCATGGTTCTGCTTAATGCAGTGTGGTTAAACAATTAAGCTTAGTTTGCTCTCTGTGGGGCGTAAAATGCGGTAGACTAGAGCCCCTTTGAAGCTTGTATTGTCTGTCCAGTTAGGGTTGGACTCAATCTGGAAAGTTCCCATAACTTGACAAAAATGAAGCATGATTTAACTCTCCCTCTGAAAACACAAGGACTCAGTTTTAGATCTTGGAACAGTCAGGAAAGAGAGAACAGGTGCTTTGGTCTTAGAGTAAAGCAGGTGGTAAATTCTACCATGTGAAGTCTAAACTTTGAGGAATTGCAGCTTAGGACAGAGAAAATTATTTGAGGTTGGAAAATTATTAAATGCTCTCATACAAGGACTGCATGGGGGAACCTTGGTTAAAGGATATCAGCATTTCCTATGTGAAGGTCTTAGGAGTTAAGCACACAATAACTTGTTATTCATGGCTTGTGGTATAGAACATGATACAGGGGGTCCTCAGGTTATGACAGTCTTGACATACGACATTTCAAGTTTATGATACTCAGGCCCATAAAAATTAAAAAGAAATTGAAATGTGAGTGTTTCAGCTTACACCTTTAGTGTTGTACTTACAGACTACATGGGCGAATGAGTTTGGTTGAGCACGGCAGAAGAATACACAGTAATGTGTCATGTTTGTGTTTTTACATTCTAGATTGTGATTTTACAACTATGTTAGGATAGGTAAGTAACTTAGGCTAGGGTGTGTTTCAACTTACACCAAAACTTGGGTTATGTCACTGTCGTAGAAACAGAACTGTGTAGTAACCTGAGGACCACCTGTATTGGACTTACGTTGACAGTACTATTTTTTAATTTCTTTACTTTCATTATTCTTAGACTAATTAATGTAATTTACTTCTCCCTAAATTAGTAGAACTTCTCCATTTTCAGAATAGTTTATCTAAAATGGAAGTTCTCCAAACAAAATCAAGTAAAAATATCTGCCCTTGAATATGTTTAGACTTGATATAATGCATCTTTTTCTTATTTGTACATATTACTTGTTTTCATTACTCAGAATATCTATAATTAAGTTTTGAAGTCAGCTCAATTGTATTGAATTTTTTAACTTCTTTCTGAATGTGAACTGGAGAGTTTCACTGAACTATATTAGCATATGTCTTCTCAAATCAAACACTAAGAGTCATATACCCCACAAATCAGATAGACTAGTGGGAAAGTAGTGAACTACCAAATCACCTACTCACCAATCATAATAAAACTGAGCTTTATAATGTTGTCAATTTACTAATTGGCTTAACCACTTGGGCCTTGTAAGGTACTTTGGATATTCAATTTGGCTAATGTCGTAAAATTCCTTCAAAGGTTAATAAAATTTTTGTGTATGTTAGTATTACACTGTTGTGTCAAATAGGTTAAAATAGCATTCACCTGTGTATCATTTTCTTTTCTGAGGCTGGAAACATCAGCGTTAGCTTCTAGGTAGAAATTAGGATGAAACTTAATCAACTGAAGTTAATCTTAGCTTGATTCAATTCTGAACTAAAGCTTGTTTTAATTTGGCCAAAACTAATGTTTCTAGTTTATTATTAATGCCTTTGCAGTTGACAGACAGGAAGGTGTGTTCCAGCTGCAATAATCTTCCTCCTGGTCTGTAAAGCTCTTGGACAGAGCAAACCTCTCTGACTTCCAGGTCTGTGCGAGTATCCAGGCAGGTGGTGTGCTTCTGGGACTGGTTTCAAGGCCTTGGCTCTTGGTGTAATGCTCTTGTTGTCATCTTGAAATTCTGAATAATCCTTGAAAAGAACTCCATATTTTTATTCTGCACAGTGCCCCACAAATCATAGAGCCTATAGACCACCTCCATTCCCAAGTCCATTTACAGAAGTAGCTGCAACACTAAATGGGGTGATGTGGGGTCTCCTCTCTCTCTCTCTCTTTTCCTGAAGCCACACTGGCACAGAGAGATGCACCTTCTGAAAGCGGCTTCCTTCTTTACAGTATTATACATGGCAGGCTTAGATGCTGACATCAGTAATAGGAACATAAATTCACAAAACGTTAACTAGTATTGAGCCTGACAAGTTTGTTAAAAACGTTAGTGTTGATAGAGGTGTTTTTGCACAAAGTGGGAGGGACTGATTTTTGCAGTACAAAGTGAGGGTTCTGTTGGGCTCTCTGCATCAGGCTGCTTGCCTGTTGACTATGAAAAATATGTCTCTACCCTAAAGTTTTGAGGATGTAGGATAAAAGAAAGACTAAATAATTCTTAAGTATTTAAAAAATTCTGAGATTCTATAATTCCTTGAGAAATAGACTTAAAAGCAATAGAGATTTACTGGTTACATGAGAATTATTAAAAACAAACCTTACTTCCTGCAGAGAAACATAGTACTAGCTACCATTTATTGAGTACTTGCTGTGTACCAGGCACTGTGAACACATTTTTCACTGAGTCTTACATTAGCCCTGTAAGGTACGTTATAATTTTCATTGCACTGATGAGTCATTGGAAGCTTGGAGAAGTTAAGTCAAGGCAGCCAGGACTCACACTGGTCTGGATGACTCCTAAGGTCCTATGCATACCTCTGCCCTCTATGGCCTCCCATCAATTACGTGTGCATAGGGTTAACCTCTCAGTCAAGGAAGGACTTGACCAGGGAGTTAAATGGAAGGGTGACCTGGCTGTGACCCTGCCACACCTTTGACTGCCAGGCCTCATTAGACTGCTATGGTGGCCCGGTGTCTGCATGCATTGGGCTTTAAGTTTTTGCCAGCTCAGACAACAGGAGTGACCTTCCCTGATAAAGAAGGACTCCTTGGTAGTGGGTCCATGTTGTGCAAGCTCTTTTTAGTGAGTCCTCAGTATGGGGAGTTTTCTGTGACCCCTAAATGCCTCTCAAAGCTCCAAGATGAATGCAGGAAAGGGACTGGCTGGGTTCCTTCCCCTCCTGCACCCTCACCTGAGCACATTATTTGGGGGAGTTTTAGAATGGATTCTATTAGTGTGTTCTTTCACTGTTGCTAATTTTTTATTTTAAAACAAAGGATACATAAAGAGTTAAAGATATATTATTATCTGTTGCAGATAATTACTTTGCATTTCAATCTACTGTCCATTTAATTGATGGTATGGAGAAAATGTGCTGTTCTGGAAGCATACACTCAACACATTGGAGAAATAGCTCATCCTTACACAGGGCTACCCTGTCAGATCAGTGAGGCAGGGTCACTGAGCACATACATTTTGTTCACATAATTTCAAGCCAGCAGAGGTAGAGAATGCATCTCCTCTAAAAAGGAAAAAGTTTGTTCTGAAATTCTGAACAGGCTTAAACTGCTATTGGTTTCCGGCATGACCCTTCAGTAAAGTGGGTGTCTGTCTGCTGTCACCAAAATTGCCAGCAATTTTTAAGGTAAAGAGAATAAAATCTTCACTTATTCAAATAAAAATAAAAAGTGAGGTAAGGTTTGTAAAACATGCAGTGCCTGCCAAGTGGTGAGTGTTTGTCTAATATCAGCTATTCTGGTGGTGGTGGGATGCCATTTTGTGAGTCGCTTTTCTCGTCTGTAATAGGATGATCAGGACAATACCTTTGTGGCTTAAGTGTTCTCATTTATAAAATGCACATACTTGACTAGACTAATTATAAAATTCCTCCCAACTAATGAAAGCAATGTACAGTTCTTTTATTTTTCTTTAATGTCTCAACTTCTTCTAGAAGTTTTGCTGTGATATATTTTTATTTAAAAAATAAATTGATATCCCCCCCCAAATCTATTGACACATAATGTAATTAGTATCAAAACCAAAATGGGCCTTTTACTTTTTTAAGGCAGGATTTTGAAAACTTGTTCTAAAGTTCATCTGGAAAACCAAGCCACCCAAACTAACCAAGAACATTTTTGGGAAAGAATCGTTAGGATTGGGAATAGGGTGCCTCATCAGGAATCATTATGAATTATAATGGCTCAAAAAATTAAAACTTAATAGTGTTGACACAATAGTAAACAGACAAAAGGATAATTATTAAATAGACAATGTTGGAATAACCATTTAGAAAAAATATACTTATATTCCTACTTTGTATTGTATATAAAAATAAATTTCATATGGATTAAAGATTTAACAAAAAAAAAAGAAAATGATAAAAATACTTAGAAGAAATTGTGGAAAAAAACAATGAAATCTCAGAGTAAAGAACTTTCAAAGCATGACCAAAGGCAGGAACCACAAAGGGGAAGGTGAACATCTATACATTTAAAACCACAGAATAACAAAGCAGAGCACAAACCAAGGTCAAGCACAATGGTAAACTGAGAAAAGTGGTGCTACATGTGTCACGATGTAAAGATAAGGAGTGCCTTCAGGAAATAACAGAATTATTATTTCTCTAATAGAAAAATGTGCTAGGGACCCACAGAAGCAATTCAATAAAACAGTGCACATAGCCAATAAACAACTTTAAAAAGTTCTGTGTTATTTCTAAGCAAAGAAAGACAAATCACAAGCAAAACAAACCATGTTCAATAGAAGGACTGACAATATCCAGTATAAGCAGGGTACGGGAAAAAGGCACTGTCAGACCCAGACTACATATCTGTTGACTTGGGAAATCTATTTTTAGAAATGTGTCCTGAAGGAAATGATTGGCTATGTGTGCAATATATGTTGAAGATGTTTATATTGGATTTTTAAAGTGGCAGTAGAAAATTAGAAACATCTTAAATGCACGGCAATAGGGGTGGTACAGTTCTACAGTGGAATGCTCTGTAGACATGTACAGATGCTAATATGGCAATATAGTTATTGGATAGAGTCATTATCTATTTTTGAGCTCCCTCACCAAAGCAAAGGACAACACACTATATAAAGTATGATCCCATAAAATTGTTTTTGTGTAAGCTCAGAAATTATTAATAGAGGTTTTCCTGAGATGGGACTAGATAACACATAATTGTTTACTTTTTTCTGTTTTCAGATATTAAAACAAAATTTCAAAAAGTAAGATTATATTTGTAAGACTTAGTAAGTTAGAAATAACACTCTAAAGAAAAAACCCTGATACTAGAAGTATTTATAGTAAGGTATTAGAATTGTAGGTGCATTAAAAATTATTTCTTTATTCCCCAAATTTTTATAATCAAAAATAGTTTTATTTTTCTTATGCTTAGAAAAAAAATTGGAAGGGAAACAAATAAAGTCTCTATATGGATATATACACACCCACACATGTAAAATGTCTGGCACATTATACATGAAAATCCTAATAGCACTTATTTCTGGACAGTAAGGATAAGTAATTTAAGACAGCTTTCTTTTATTAGCTGCATTTATTCATTTTCAAAAAGATATATGTATTACTTGTGGTATAAATATACAAAATTATAGACTAAAGTTCCTTTAAAATCTTGCATACTGTGGTTTACCTTTGTTAAATCCACTCTTCCCCCCAATCCTAAGTGTAAATAAGCAATCTGGAATCAAAATACAAAATAATGTATGTTTAAATAGTTTTGGAAAGGAAAGGTTATTGTGAGGATTTTTGGTACCCCTGAATAATTTGGGACAAAATGGACTGACATGATGCTAAAGCTGGGCACCCCTCTTGCTGACCATGGCAGGTTTTGTTTCTAGCTCATGACCCTGGTTTGCTTTCACCAACACGGGCTTACATGCGTCAACATTTGGAATGCAAAGTGAGTCTTGATTGATGGGTCCAAAGGGATTTTTAAATTTGGGATCCTGGGAAATATGGAGCATGGGCTTTTGTCTCCGCTCGATTTCTCTGTCCTTCTGTGTGGGAGCTGGGTTTCATGCAGGACCTTGGCATGGGGTTTTCCCACAAAAATGTTTCCTTAGGCCTGGCTCCTCAATGACAACTTTTCTTAAATTGTAAATTGTGGTTGTTTCCTGTAAGTGGCCACTGAGAGGCTCTTACTTCTGTTGAGATAATTTCAGCCAACACCAATGTTTCAATTTTCTTTCTACTTTCAAGGATCTCACACTGAGCTCCCTGCCTCTCTTCTATCCTCTTGCCAGCTTTTACACCTCTCATGATGCCTTTTGTGTGTATATTATTACAGTAGTCTATCCATTGATGGTGTACTTACCTGTACCAGGGGTTGTCCTGCGTTTCTTGCTTTTTTTCAATGTGTGTGTCTTGCCATGTTCCTTGGAGGTAGGATTTATACCTTTAAGTCTCAGGATCCTGTAGTCTTGTATGGCAGAGGTAGCCCTGTGTATGGTGAAGATCATTGTTGGGGGTCCTGTTACCAAGTGAACATTAAACATTCAGCTTCCCTTTCAGAGCCTCAGTTTCCTTTTTTTTTTCCAAAAAAGAGGGGTAGGAGTGCATTTAGAACTACAAACTGAATTCTAAAGCATTGCAAAAGCAAGATGGGTAATAGCGATGAGGACAACAGGCCAGCTCTAAGAAAATTCCTCAAAGATCTATGGCCTTCTTGACCTATTTTTCCCACATTTGAGAAACATATAGGTACAAGGACCTACTGCATTTTTATAAGAGTAGTAACAGTAGAACAAGACAATAGTAAAGGGAGCTCTGCCTCAGTATTGGGGATACATAGGGAGTGGTGGAGACTGTGGCAAACTGAAAGCTCACAGTGTTCTGTTGATTGTTGCCATGTTGAAATGGGGGCCAGGTTTGTAGGTCCTCAAGTTTTTTCTTTTTCTTTTTTTGACAGAGACAGAGAGAGAGACAGATAGAGACAGACAGGAAGAGAGAGAGATGAGATGCATCAATTCTTCATTGCGGCATCTTAGTTGTTCATGGATTAATTTCTCATATGTGCCTTGACTGTGGGGCTACAGTAGACCGAGTGACCCCTTGCACAGCCAGCAACCTTTGGGCTCAGGCCAGCAGCCATGGGGTCATGTCTATGATCCCATGCTCAAGCTCGTGACCTTAGGGTTTTGAACCTGGGTCCTCCGCATTCCTGTCTGATGCTCTATCCATTGCGCCACCATCTGGTCAGGCTGCAGGTCATCATATTTTTAAGAGGAGTCAGGTATGTAGCTGTTTTTGTTAAAACTCCTGATTTTTGAGAGTTGGCAAGTAAACAGATTTTTAAAAATAATGGGACATAAACGTGTCTGTAGGCCCCATCCAGCCAAGAGCTGCAAGTTTGCATTTCTGGACTCCCAGTGTTTGTGGTACCTGATCACTGCTATTCCTCTCCACCTGACAGAGAGCACTGTTACGTGTGCATGAAGAGGCTCCTTCCCAATTTCCCTGAACTCATTTTTAAGAGCATATCCATTTTCTCAAGAGCGTTATTTAGGATATTGAAACTCTTTTCAGCATTGCCACGGATGAAAATGATAAAGTCTACAAAAGAAGCTTGACATTAAAAAAATTACGCTGTCATTGACTCACAGAGCTGTAGACAGTCAGAGGTGGTATGACAGTAGAAAGCAAGGCTGAGGATGTATAAGATAAGATATTGGCTAACGAGAAAACATGTGGAAATGGCTGGAGGTGGACTATCTTAAGAAAAGGAGGGGCAGATGGTGAACAAAGGGGCTTCTCTTTGATCTTCTGTTTACAGAGAAGCAATAGGAACAGTGCTGTTTCTCTCATGCACTTTTTTTGCCTTTAGGATTGAACATTTGTTTCCAATTTTAACAGTTACATCGCATGCTTTCATTACACTATTGTTTAAAATATGGCCAAGGCCCTAACCGTTATAATTTATCTTTTGTACTATATAATTTGGAGCCGTTCAGGCCAGAGAGAAACAGCTGTATTGAAAGGGTGAACTCTACACAGTTTAGAGTCCTACACTGGGCCCGTTCTAAGGTCAGTTTCCTCATAAACTTCGTTATCGCTGCTGGTTTCATTCATTCTATTTGACATATTAAGCTTCTGTATCTTGGCATAAAGGACACAATATTGCAGCATATTGGCAAGCTCATTTGCTTTTCCCAGCTAGTGTTGTGTCCAAATATCAATCCCCAGGGATAAACACGTGTATATCGACTGCAGGAAAATGAAGCTTAGCAGCAGGTGGCCTTTTGCTGCCTAATGAACATGGCAATCTGTTACTATCACCGCAGCGCTTTTCACCAGGCAATTAGGCAACTAAGCATGTAATTATTCAGGCCAACGAGAAGATGCTCTCCTCTAATTTCATCTTTTCATTGCTGTTTACTCACCCACACTCCCCTCATTAGTGAGAGATTTTCCAGTCTATGCTAATTGGTTTCAATAACATTCATTTCAGTTGAAAGAGAATGATTCTGTTAATTGAGAATCGAAATAATCTTTTCATTTTAAGTGCATCCTGCTATGGAAATCTGAATACTCTCAACAGGTTAGAGCTAATGAAATTATGTCACACAGCCATTAGTGGTGCAATAGAAATAAAGTAATTTATTTTCATTGAAGCATGTGCTATAGGTCCAGAACAATTAATCTAGCTTGAAGAGGATAGTAACTTGGAAAGAAAAATAGATTGAGGGTAAATGAGATGGTTCCCTTAGAATGGCTTGGTAAACTCTTGCTTTAAATCCCTTCTCCATTTGGTACCACTTTCACAATAAAGTGAAGAGAGCTCATATGTGAAACGACACTTGTCTAATTTGTATTTGTATATGAAAAGCTGTGTTATATCCTATAGGGGCTAGGTAAATCTATCAGGATGACTCTTTGGTTAGCTGAGCTGGATATTTTAAGCTGAATGTGCTTACAAAAACCTTTAGAGCAAAACAATTAGCCTGAGCATTTCAGTCTTCTTTTTGTATAATCAGTGCATCTACATGCTTGTGATTTAGATGGTACTAAGATCCATGTCACAGCTATTATTGGACTTCATGGTAAGTATTATGATATTCAGGCCCTGAAAGAACAGGCAGAGACAGAGTTTTGAAAATGAGGTGCTAACAAATGTATTGATATACAAAACATAATCCCCTTGCAAACTAAATTATCAAAGAAAAATCTTGAGTATAAATGAAATAAAAGACTTTATTTTGAGCTGCCTGTTACAATTTCACATTGACAAGTTTCCCCTGATTAGAAGACTAGTGCATTTTTGTACCAGCAAGAATGTATTTTTAAAGTAAATCTCAGTTTTAGAGGGTAAAATACTGAATATATTACTTTCACACCTACAAAAATGTACCTATATCATGGCACTTTTACTGAAATTCTCATCTCTTATTCAGTTGTTATTTTTTTAATGGAATAATCAGTCTGAAACCATTTGGGTTGCTGTCACCCTACGTGCCTGTGTATAAAATTCCCTTTCCTCCTTACACATAAGAACCAGAGTTCTGCTGTGGCCATTAGTGCATAGTGCAGGTCTGTCTGTTTCTAGAAGCTCCTGTAGATGGCGGTTGGTGGGTGGGTGGGGTGGTGTGCTATGTAAATGTTATGTCTCTTTCTTTTTTTTTAAGTTAGATTCAAAAATGCATAATGGGGACAGACTTACAAAATAATACACTGTATAGCGTTATGAATATTTCAGAGAATTATTTCTTTATTTTGTGCATAGCTCAGAGTGCTGACATTTGATTTATAACTGCATGGATGTACCTGGGGTTGCTAAGGTTACCCAATTTTATTCACCCATGGATATTTGAGATCTACATAATGCCATCACATCCTCCACTGCATTTCAAAGTGATGTTGATAAATGGTGCCTTCCTTAGATGATATTTCCATTTAGATGTGATATATCTCATGATTTCTGTCTTTTAAAATATTGTGGTTGATGAAATTTTACATTATGTGCATATACAGAAAGCAGGGATACATCTTTTTCAGTTTTAAAGGTTTAAAAAACTATGAAGTGTGGGCTCACTCCCCCCTCCTCCACACACCTTGCACCTATTCCCATATGTTAAGGCTTACTGTGTGACTAATATTGAATTCTTTCCTTTTTTTCTTAAAAGAAAAAACTTCACATTATTGTTTGTCTTATGTTTAGAGATATAACAAAAGACATTTTTATGATGTTTCATATCTTTGCAACAAAGGCTTAAGGTTTTCTAAAAAATGAAAACATCTTTTGAGATTTTGATAACAAACCTATGGAAGTTATTTTATCCAACAGATATTTTTTAGAAGTAACACTTATAAGATTCTCTTTCTCTCTCTCGCCATACACACACACACACACACACATGCAAACACATGCATATATAGAATTTATAAATATATATAATAATTGATTGCTTATAGTGATCACTAACCTTTTAGCTTGCTTGCAATATATCCGAGTCCTAGAGAGAAGTCTGGTTCAGGACCTCCTAACTTCAAAGTAATAAGAGAATAGACCTATAGAAGACAGTTATAAATTCCAAATATCCATAAATTTTTGTGAAAAGACTAGGTCTGGCTCCTTGGGCAATCAAGTTTCCTGTGGGGAAAGGTGAACACATATGGAGACATAAGCCCCATCTTAGGAAGGCCCAATCTGTGGATTACATAGTTTTATTTCTCCCTAATTGCTGAGTGGAGTTCTGAAAGATTAGTTTTTTTTTTTACTTCCCTTACCTGAGTAAGAAAACAGTAACAGAAAAGGCTGGAATGATGAAAGGCAGGAAGGATTATAGGGACCATGTTCTTTGGGTGGAAACAGAGACAGGCTGGCAAGGAGCCAAGGATGCGGAGTCAGGGGATGGTTGGCAGGAGACTCCTGGACTGGGAAGAAGGCCCTGGGGAGGGTTAGCAGAATGGGTGAAGGGCCCAGAGAATGGAGAGCGAGAGAAAAAGTGCCTTTTCCAGTGGGCTGAAGGGAGGTTGCTATGGGTGACAGGGTAAGTCACACCTAACAAGGTACTGTGTTATGATTACAACATGTTGGCCTGAGAGCCTGCTTTGTTTAATGGTCTGCTGTTAAGAATATTTTAGATTAGCTGCAACATTTAAACATTACAAGATTTCACAGAAAAGTTCTGAGTTTTGGAGTCCATGCTAAGTCTGTGTTCCCTGAGGGAGCTGTGTCTGACCCTTTTACAGGCTGTGCCGTGCCAGGTTGCCTCCATCCATGCCTCACCCCCAACTCAAATCCTGGCTCCTTTGGCAGGTGAGCACACTCTGGCTTGGCCTCTGTGCTCCTGTGATTTTAAATTCTTTGTTCTGCTCTATGCCTGAGACCTGGCAGATCCTGATGATGAATAAATAGTTGTCAAATGAATGGAAAATAAAACCTTGTTGTATCACATACATATAGATCTGTTCTCCATGGAAGATTGTGAGATGTTTTAGAGTAAGGATTGTCTTATTCATCTTTATACCTTCCGTGCTGACACAACACAGTAAATATTTAATAGACATTTGTTCAATGTTGCACACAGATGATGAAGCCAAGCTGTTGCTCTCCTTATATGAGGGATCATAGGACTGAGGGATGGAGGACCCTGGGTCTGTTATGCTGCTGGCCCTGATAAGTCAGCAAGAGCATCACAGCCCAGGCCAGGAGGCTATGGGGGTTGCTGGCCTTCTTGTGTGGTGCCTGTTTCTCTGAGTATGCTAATCTCATTTGGTCTCTGGTTTTCATGCTGTCAGGGAAAGGCTTCTGGGAGCCCTACTCTTTGCTCTCCCTGGTTGCCTCTCCTATTTTGGTCTCATTTTTCTTGGCCTTACTTGACCTACCTCTGGATGTCTTTTGTCTTCTTTTTAAATTATGATTCACTTTTTACCCTTTATCTGCGCCTTTCCCAGATCTGATTACTCATCTCTTCATTTTTCTATATACCTATCTCCAAAGTAATGATGCCTAATTTTGGGCTTTTCTGTCACAGGTTTGGCTAGGATTTAAGGTGGAGAAGAGGTAGTCATTGTGAGGAGTGGAGAAGGAGAAGTAGCTGAAATTGTACATTCTTCTTTAGTGTTCTATTCATAATCCCTGAACAAAACCACTTGACAATAAAACTGCTTGAGAGTAAATCAGGAGCCTGGGCTCAGGCCCAGATTTCTTGGGTTTGTGTTCTAACCCTGTCTCTTATTGGCTCTGTGATCTTGGATAAACTATTTAATCTCTTTGGTCTCAGTGTCTTCATTCAAAAAATGAAGATAATGAAAGTGCTTATAGTGCTATTGTGAAGATTGAATGAGAAAATACAAAATACAGTGCTTAGAACAGTGATGGCATATTGTAAATGCTCAATAAATGTCAGCTAGTACTGTCTTAGTTATTTGTTTACTCTCATTCCCAAGCCTTTGGGTGGTTCCCCGACGACCAAATCACCAGTTACACAAACATTTTTTCCTTACATATTTTGGGATCTTTGGGCATAATAAAATAAATTCTTTGAGGAGAAAGTAGTTAAGCTAGATTGAATAAGAACAATAAAAGATAACTATGTATCTATAATATTTATGTTCAAAGGGTTGTTCAGGCATTAGTGGTGATATATCAGGTGAGGTCTTCTATAAGTTTCTTCAATAATATTCAGAACCCCTTATTTGCAATGCAATCCTTGTTTTCAAAAAGCTCTGAAAATTAAAAATGTTTCCTTCATAGTCTTTGGCAATAAGATCTGACCTACATTTGTTGGTGAAACTTGCCCTGAGCTGGCAAAAGGCTTTCATTCTTAATCTCACTTAGGGTAAATATTCTATATTTTCTGCAAAAATATTACATATTTAATTATGGAATGCTGTTTCAAATTCTACTTTGGGTGTTATATTACATGATATATAATATATGCACTAAATTATCTTTCTAAAATTTGAAAAATTCTAAATTCCAAAGCAATCTGTGTCCAAGGGTTTGTGGGCCTGTATGACCCTATCCGAACTCCTGTATGAATCAGAGGTACAGTATCTTTTCCTTCCTTTGGACCCACCTATCCCTCGGAAGCACAGTGCTCTGGATTACCCATTCATTTAATCAGTATTTACACAAAACAATTACTAAGTGTCAAGTACTGTTCTAGGCTCTCAGATACCATGAAAGAAAGTGTGGTCCTTGTTTCCATGTATTTCAGACTATACCTGGATAAGGTGCTTCATAAAGGAATAAGAGCTTCTCAATGTTTTAAAGAAGATAAAATACAGTCATGGGGTGGGCATTTAATTAGTGTGGTGTCAGAGTGTGTTTGTGTGTGTTTGAAGTCATTTAAATAAGACCTCTCTAAGGGGTAACATTTGGACAGAAACCTGAATTAGAACAAATAGCCATGCAATAAGCTAGGCAACAGTGTTTCAGCAAGAGTAAATAGTAACTAAAATCCCCAAGGCCAGAAGGAGTTTGACAGGTTCCAGAAGTGGAAAAAAAGACATGAGTGGTTGGGGCAACACAGCCATCATGAAGAAGGTGCAAAAAGTGGTCCAACATGACTTCATAGAACTGTGAACACGAAAGGAGTCTGGCTTTTATTCTATATGTAATGGGAGCTGATAGAGCAAGCAAGAAAGAAGTGACAGGATGACTTTATGTTTTCAAAAGATCACTCTGTTGAAAGCCTACTATACATATGTGTTGTCAATATTTGTAGAATGAATAATTTAGTTATATAATTACATGTTGTATACAATGCAGAGATCATTTGTAAGTAACAGAGCCCCAAATGATAATGACTTAAATGAGATAGTGTATTTCTCTTATGCATAAGAGTATAGAAGTAGGCAATCTGGGGCAAGATAAAAAACTCAGAGTGCAGCCCCCTTTCAGCTCTCTGGTCCACTATCCCTAGCTGAAGTCTTTATCTGTATGATTCAAGATAGCAAGTAGCAAGGGCTCCAGCTATTGCATCAATTTTTTAGGCAGTATAATAGATGAAGTAGGAAAGAACATATGTGAGTTGTTTTTCAAGAAGAAGTCTTGAAAACTGACATATGACACTTCTGCTTACATCTCGTTGGCCGGAACTTAGTCACATAGCCACACAACTTCAAGGAAAGCTGGGAAATGTAGTCTTTATTCTGGTTAGCTATGTGAGCTAGAACTCAGTTTTGCTTCTGTAGAAAAGGGTGGAGGGAAGATATTGAAGGCCTGCTTAGCAATCTCTCTGGCATGTAATTTTGTAATTAGACTCAATCATGGTTCCTTAAATCTGGAAGTACCCTTTATTTTTTCATTTTATTTATTATTATTTTTTGGTGACAGAGACAGAGAGAGACACAGAGAGGAACAAATAGGGACAGACAGACAGAAAGGGAGAGAGATGAGAAGCATCAATTCTTCATTGTGACACCTTAGTTGTACATTGCTTTCTCCATGTGCCTCGACTGGGGGGCTATAGCAGAGCGAGTGATACTTTGCTCAAGCCAGCAACCTTGGACTCAAACCAGTGACCTTTGGGCTCAAGCCAGCGACCATGGGGTCATGTCTATGATCCCACACTCAAGCCAATGACTCGTGCTCAAGTTGGTGAGCCTGTATTCAAGCTAGCAACCTCAGGGTTTCGAATCTGGGTCCTCTGTGTTCCAGTCCGATGCTCTATCCACTGCACCACTGCCTGATCAGGCTGTGGCACCCTTTATACAAGGCCTATTTCTTCCTGTGCTTTAACTGAGCTTCAGAGAGATGACATGAAGTACCCAGAGTCACCTGCAGAGTCACTGACTCCTCTGAGGGATTGTGCTACCTCCTGGAGTGTTCTCAGCAGGAACCAGGCTGTTCCATCAACCAGTTGTGTATTTTCCCCTGCCCATTCTCACATACAACAAACAACAGCCAGTCTAATTGGGTAGGATGGGTAGGTTTGAGTTTTTTTATAGTTTCATAAATTATTTTTTATTAAGTGAGAGGCAGGGAGGCAGACAGACAGACTTCTACATGTGCTCTGACTGGGGTCCACCTGGCAAGCTCCCTATGGGGTAATGCTCTGTCCATCTGGGGCCACTGCTCCATTGCTTGGGCAACTGAATTATTTTAGTGCCTGAGGCAAGGCCATGGGGCCATCTTGAATGCCAGGGGCCAACTTGCTCAAACCATCTGAACTGTGGCTGCGGGAGGAACATGGGGTGGGGGCAGGAAAGAGGAGGGTGGAGAAGCAGATGGTCACTTATCCTATGTGCCCTGACCAGGAATCAAACCTGGGACTTCCACATGCCGGTCCTGAATTATTCTTTTTAAAATGCTAACCTGAGTCACCTAGGAAGCACCAATCTAAAAGGTTACCATGAAGGAAGCCCATCTATTAGTTCCCCTAAAGAGGGTTTTTTGAGGTCATGGTTGGCAAGTACTAGGTTTAGTCCAGAGATGGGCCCTTTGACAGGTGCGGTCTTCCAGCTCCCAGGATCAGTTTTTATTTTTCTCCTTATTTTTCTTATTTTTAAAAATATTCAAGCCCTGATGAACAATGAATTCCTCTGAGTAGAATGGAGATGGCCCCACCAAGCACTGGGCTCTGTTGATGGGAATTGCTTTTGCCTTCTGGAAAGAGAATAGGCCACAAAGGATCAATCTTTTCTCTGTTGTATCTCTTTCAAGTTGAACTGCATTGGACAATGAGTAGATTAAAAAAACCCCTGTGGCCTGGTGTGTCTCAGAGGTATCTGCCAATTTTAACACCATTCTCCCAGTTATATAAAACTAAAGAATAAATGCCTGAGACTTCTGTATGGTGAACAGTTCACTTCCCAGGCAGGGATCACATTTGTAACAAATCTCCTCAGAGATGTATTCTGGAAGTGAAGTGAAGAAATCATTAGTGAAGCAATATTTGAAGAAGCAAGCTGGGCCAGTTCTGAAAGCAACTCTATTTTAGCCTTTAAAAGGTATCATTTTACTTACCAGCCTGCTTATTACAATTACACAGTGTTTTCCTTGGCCCCTGGCTCCATTAAACATATGTTTTATAGCAAGTTCTCAATTACATTATCCTGACAGGCTGGCTCATAGGGCATGTTATAAAATAGAGAGACTGCAAAGGGGTAAACTGGCCCTCATTAAGTTTATAGTTTTATTGCCTTGTTTAGGACACTTTTTCTTCCCTTCCTTGCACTGGCTTTCTTTTTGTGATATTTAATATATAAGAAGCAAGGGGACACTCTTGTCCTCAGAACCGGTGAGCTTGCTTGCAAGAGGCATGTGAAGGATTTGCCTTGAGCTGATAGGTCCCTCCCAAAGCCACCACTCTCACTCTGAACATACAATTCTTTCCCTTCCCCAAAGGTTATGTTGCATGTTGGTACCCTTGTGGTGTTAAATGTGAGTGGACTGTGCATTTTGGTCTAAAACTGATTGCTCATAGATGGGTATGAGATCTTCATAAGCTTGCAAAACCCATTTAGATAAACAGACATCTAATAAACGACATGCATCTCCACTTCCAGCTGGACACCTCTGCTAACCTGTCAAGGATGGTCCTTCACACCAGCCCAAGGTCAGCCTCTTGGAGAGGTGGAACCGGGTTCTCTCTGCAGCACTGGGACAGTGAAACTATTTTAAAGTACAGGACATTACACATGCATAAATATATTTATATCTCCATGCCCTGACAAGGGAATTAAATCAGCTTGAGTTTATGTAAAATATCTTATTGTTATCAGATGAAGAAGGAACATTGTGCAAAGATGCACTAACATCATCCGGCCACTGCTAATTACAGGCACGTAAAAATGGCTGGTGGTTGCTTTTGAACCCAGACAGAATCTGTGGGTGTTGATTATGAAGAGCTATTATGTATTGATAGGTTAAGATTTATTACAGAAAGTATAAACCAATTGCTCTGCATTGAATGGTAGTCGGGCACTGGGGAATTGGTCTTGGAGCTGTTAGACTAGGGTAATCTATCAGGAGGAGGGGAGTGTATTCTATCAATTAAGAAACAAGCAATTCTACTGATTTGCTATTGGCAGACTAATAGAGGTAATGAGTCTTCCTAGATAGTCCAGGTACTGTACAGCCGAGTTGGGGAAAATAGTGGCACTAGACATATAGAAGAGCAGTTCATTAAACCTGAATGAAGGCTGCGCTGGGGCGAGAGAGCCGGAAGACCTTGGGCTCTGGCAGGTCTGGTATGACCCTCTCAGGCAGGGAGGGGCGGCTGAGCCATAGAAATGTGGCTGCCTTTTGCCATTGATGTATGTCACAAGCTGATGTTCGTAGATGCTGTTCGTGGATGCTCACAGGAGCCCTTTGGTGTGGAAGCACCTTAGCAGTATGCATCACTAAGCTAGTGTTATTACAACACTGTTAGAAACAACCTTGAAATCTTTGTGGTTTAAACAGCAAATGCTTACTTTTCTGCTCCTGGGTCTGTGGGCCATTGGGGTGTGGCTAGAAATTTTAGCTTAAGTTGCAGGGCTGGTTTGGCTCCATCCCATGTGAGTCACTACAGTGCCCAGGTTGACAGGGTGGTGGCTAGTCAGAGCATGTTCTTCTCATGTTCACCGACATCCTATTGGTCAGAGGAAGTCACACGGGAAAGCCAAAGTCCAGGGTCAGAGAAGCACACTCAGTCAGTGGCA
The DNA here is from genome assembly GCA_037038555.1 of Rhynchonycteris naso. Classification (NCBI taxonomy): domain Eukaryota; kingdom Metazoa; phylum Chordata; class Mammalia; order Chiroptera; family Emballonuridae; genus Rhynchonycteris; species Rhynchonycteris naso. The sequence continues at coordinate 179,407,718 of CM072995.1, read as the reverse complement.
ATATGTGAATATATAGTCTTAGAGGGGAGTGAAGAAATGGGATCAACCATCTAATCCCCTGCCTACAGTCTTCTTTGTGACATGTTGCTTTCTGTGGTTGGCACAGGGGTTGGATTCTGATCCCCTGCTCCTCCTCAGCCCTCTGGGCAGGCAGTACTTCTGCTAGTGCCCTTGTCTCCAGAAGTAGAGCTTGCTCTTTAATATGCGTCTCCTCTGGTGTCTGGAGAGTTAGTATAGATTGCAGCAAATAAACCAACATGGCTTGTAAATTGAAACCCTTGGTTATAATGCAAATTTGGACTATAGTTTCATGTGGCTGCATGTCACCCCAATGAGTCCCCTTGATTTCAGGAGGAGGCTTTGGATGGTTCAGGGCTTGTTCTCTGCGCACACCTGCTATTTCAAGATTCTCAGCCTCTTTTTAGGCTGGGTTGTCCTCTTGTCAGTGGTCGATTTTGCCAGAGTATCTTCTATTTATTCTGCAGTTTTCAGCTCTAGTACCCCTCCTCTAGGGTTCCATAGCCACCTTGTGTATGCTTCAACAATTTAAAAGAGTAGCTTTTCCTCTTCTGACAGCCTTACCAGGCTGTAAACCATTTAAGGACAGGGACTTTTACTTACTTGTTCTCTTATTTCCTGCACCCGATAGAGTGCCTGTTGCATAGAAGATGCTCAGGAAATATTTGCTGGGCTGACCTTACTTGACTGCACAGTTTGTCTTTCTTTCCTTTAATTTGCCAGCCTTCGATGGGGAGAAGTCAATCTGAGGTTGAGGTTTGCTTTCAAAGCCTAAAATTGGTACATTTGTCATTGTACACTTAACCAAAAAAAGAAAAAAAACACTACTTTGATGTTTTGGAGGCTATGTTTGAAGTTGAAAGGTTGACATATGCATCATGATATAAAGTAGTGGTCTTTTCAAATGATTTTGTTTCAACCTTTCCAATAAAACAAATGAACTGTGTTCATGGGATTTTGACGTGCTGGTTTCTCTTTGACACTAAAATGAAATGAATGTGCAAAGGCTTAAAAACAGTGTGTATCCTCAGTTGGATAAAAGCTCACCTTTATCTACCTCTAACCCTTTTATTTTCACAATACTAAAGAAATATTAAAAATGGTAGAGGCTGGTGAATTTTTAGAAAAGCTATCACTTTCCATCCTTTTGCCCTTGACCTTGTCTCCTCTGACCTCTGCAAACACTTCCCCGAACTGGCTTCCTTCTGCTTTCTGAAGCCACAGTTAGATAGCCACACAATGGAAAAGCCCTGCTACATGGTCTTTTCTTGGAACTCAGCCTCCCTAGGGCTTTTGCGGGTATGATCTAATCATCGATCAAAGTGTCTTTGAGGAACGCTACCACCAGAAATGGTCTTGGGAAGCACTGGTCTGCCTCTCCCACCCTCAGACAAGCAGAGCTTTGCACAGAGGCACACCTAGGTTCTGATGTTAGGAAAGTGGGTCTAGATGGCATGGTGGGGCGCTCCATTGGGTGGTGTAGAAACAAGCACAAGAAAGCACCCATGTGAACCTGCATTCTCTGCACGATGTTACTTTCATACTGTTTCATCTCAGGATCACTGTCAATAAGCACCAGGGCCACCTATTACCTAAAAGTTGTTGTAAAGGTATCAGTTTTGCAGAATGAGCTCAAGGAAAACCACTGATTCCCTTGATTCTCTCTAGATATGCTAAGGGATTGAGAGATTGGGCTTTGGGTATGCATTTGTGTAAGAGTGAATGTGTGGGTCTTGTGTGAGTGAGAGTGTGTATTTGTAAGCATGTGTGTTTATGGGAAAGTATGTGTGTGTTTGTATGTATATGTGTTTATGTGCATGTTTGTGCATATGTTATGTGAGTAATATGTAGGTATGCATGTATGTGTGTGTGTGTGTGTGTGTGTGTGTGTATGTGTGTGTATGTCTGTTTGGAGACACATGTCTTGAAAAGAAGCCCTGTCTTTCTAGCTCCTCCTGTTTTCCTGACACAATGTTCTGCTGTGGCAGCAGCACATGACTTTGACTCACTCATGATCACCATCACCCCACCCCATCATCCAAATGACTCTATATTCCATGTACAAACCACATACTTCTGACTTCTAATTTCAGTCATGTTTGCAGTCTACAGGTTCTTGTTGTAAAATGTACTAAGGCTGCCTCTGGTCTTGTAATGAGCTATTAATTACAGATACCAGGAAGGTGGACATATTAGGTACAAGTCCTGAAAAACTCCTTTTAAGAGTGAGAAGGCGTGAGATAAAAGGTAGAGTGTCAGGCTTGAAGGATGTCTTGGGGTGCCAGAGGTGGTAGCTGTCAGTTTTACTGATGCTTTGTAGTTGTTGGCCTTAGTGGGCTGGGGAAGAGGGTGTCCCTATGGTGCAGACCAAAGCAGGATACACTTGCTACCTATGTTTCTGAATGGTATTCCACAGCAATATTTTCCCTCCGATGTATTTTTGCAATGGGATCGTGTTATTTCTCTATGCATCCTCTCCTTGAATCTGGGCTGACCTGTGACCTATTTTGACCAATGTAATGTGACAAAAGTGATACTACATTACTTTTGAAGCAGAGCCTTAAGAAATCTGTATCTTATACCGTTACCTCTTGAAGCCCAGCCTCTGTGCTGTGAGAAGCTCAAGTCACATGGAGAGGCTCATGTGAAGAATTGAGCTGCTCAGTTAACAGCTGAATCTAAGCTTCCAGCTGACATCCAACACCAGCTTCCAACTCCTAGTGATGTGAGTCAGCCATCTTCATGCTCCAGCTCATGTGGATCCCTGCAAGATTGTAGCCACAATCCACCTGGAGCAGAAGACTAGCCCAGCTAAACCCAGTAAACCCACAAAGTTATTAGCAGTACTAAATGGTTATTCTTCTTTGAAGACACTCATTTTTGGGGTGGTTTATTATGGAGCAGATAAAAAATTTACTAGGTGAGTTACTGGTATAAATTGAGCAGGTTTTCTTCACAACTGCCAGAATGTGAACAAGAATTCAGTTATGCAGAAGGCAGATGATAGGACAAGACACATTTCATTTGTGATTTCCTTCATGGAGAAGCAGTCTTTCTATCTTTAACTTTCATATGATACAACATAGTTAAAGGAAAATGCTAATAGTGATTATTTTTTCAGTAATGGCTGCTTATCTATATTAAACATTTCTACAATGAACATTTATTATCTCTATAACAAGATAAAATATTATTTAAAATAGTTAATGGGCTCCTTATTTAGCTTCTCTAAATGAAATGCTACCTTAAGGCATGCTACCTCATACTGTGAGAAAGGCAGGGGAAATTTTTTTTTCTGTGAGCATTTGCTTTTACTTAATTACTAGAAAGTTATAATGACGATCTCATTTGCCTGGTTTTTAACACTTAAAAATTCTTTTTATTTAGAGGAAATAGATTTAAATTACACTTTGTCAGCTTGAAATGTGAAATCTTCCTTTTGAGTCAGTCTTAGTTAAGTTAGATCATAGATATAGACAGTTCAGAGAGAACAGCCCTGGGGCTGGCAGGGTGCAAGGCACAATGTATTTTCTTCTCTCTACTTTTAGTCATTTACCAGTGATCCCTTGTTTGAGAGAATGCCAGTCCATTTGCTTTTTCCCTCTTCCTGAGACCATGTCTTTTCCAGCCACTGACAGGTATGTTGGGCTGATTTGTCTGTTCTGGCTCATGGGGTAGTTCATGAAAGGCTTCCATGTGCTCTCATCGCTTCCAGTTCCTTGAAAGTCACATGATGAAGATAGTAGCATCCCCAGAGGGAAAAAGGCCCATGGAATGATTACAGGGAGCACACCAATACAACCACACCCCCAGTGATCTTCTGTGGACTGTGACTTGAGCATGAACTAGAATACTGCAATTTTTCTTGTTATAGCTGTTAACATTTCCTGATAATATACATTTACAATTGTAAAGTGCTTTACATTTACAATATGCTTTCATAGGCATTATCTCACTTGATACCTATACCAACTCTGTAATCAGGGAAGGATGAGTATTGTCCTCATTTTACAGAAGAGAAAACTGAAACACAGAACATTCTTTGCTCAAACAATGGTCTCTGGTCAGTAATGGAAGAACATGGACTTGCCTTCAAGTTTATTTTTTTTTCTTTCTCCTACTGCCTTTCTCTAACTTGGGTTTTGTTTCCTATGTGTATTTCATTTTGACTCTAGTCTCTGGAGCTAAACATCACAGAGCAGGGCTTTACCTTCCTTTTTTCCAACGAAGAAAGTCAAACTAAAGCAATCCCTCTTTGTAAAGTTAAGGTAAATTTGGCAATTATTTCCATGTGCTCTCCAAGTAGGTCAAACTATAAAATAGATAGTTTATGCTAGCATTGCACAAAATGTGGTCTGGTAACCCTACTCTTGAGAGATGGCTAGTGTAAAAAGCATTCCTGATCAAACACTTTTGTTCTATTCTGGACAGTATGTCTGCTTTAAAGATCAACAATATACTGTATGTACATCAGCATGCAAAGGCTCTGAGAAGTTCTTCAGTTAAAGCATCAATTCCATTAGTGTGACACTTCTAACTATCCTGTTCTGCAGAACATAGTATTGGTAATTATGGTTTAGATATTTACTTCCCCGAATATAGAAAATGGGACTTAAAAATATTTTACATTTCTCTTTTGTTCCACGACTGCATACTATGATGTAGTTAATATAATTAGTTTCTCTATTCCCTTTATTTTTCTTCATTATTCTGTAAACAAATTTTTATGTTCTCTCTCCTCTTCTTCTTTTTCCATTTTCTCCCCTCCTCCACTCTTCTTGTTAGTTTTTCTGCTTTCTCCTTGTTGTCTTTGTCTTTTAAAATTATTAGCTCCTGTATTTGCTGTATAACAAAATACTGCAGACTGATTAAGTTATAAACAAAAGAAATCTATTACTTACAGTTCTGGAGCCTGGAAGACTGAGATCAGGGTGCTAGCATGGTTGGTTGGGGGCTCTCTTCTACGTTGCTGGTGACTTCTTGTGTCCTAAGCTGATGGAAGGGGCTGCAGAGCTCTGTTAGGGGACATGCACACAGAGTAGCTTCCTACTCTGGTTGACCAGAGAATGCTGCAGATAAAAAAACCCCTAAATTTCAGTAACTATTTGACAAAATGTATCACATTATTCTTGGACATAAGACAGAAAAATGTAGGTTAAATGGGTCATGGTGACTAAAAGACTGTTGTTGGGAAGATAAGGATAACTTTAGTCCCACAAAATTCAACAGTTTTAGCAGTGATTGGATGAGCATATTAACAGTAAGACGATTTTATATATGAATGATGTAAAAAGGAAGGACTAGATATACGTACTGAATGCCAGAATCAGAATCCTTTAAAATCTCAGACAAGACTGAATTTAACAAGACATCATTTAACAAGGATAAATTTAGAGTTATGCTCTTAAATACAGAAAGTCAATGGTATAACTATAGTATCAAATGACATGACTGAGTGGAACCAAATTTTAAAAAATCCTGGGGTTTCTAATTTGATTGCACATTCAATATATAATCTTGTGGCTTCCATTTTAAAATGGCAAAGTAAAACACTTTAACCCTCAAAACCCACTCAAAACTTCAAAGAAAAAGAAAAAAATACAGAGAAAAAACCCCTCTTTATTCAATGAAACAGAAGAAAAATGACACAACCCAAGCCACAAAGCAAGAAGCACACATGGCAAATGCTATGGCTTCTGGGCTGAGATGTGGAGCTAGCTGAGACTAGCAATATGGATCCTTGGATCACTCTTGGGTTAGAATCTAAGATTAATGTGCCATAAATCTGATTAATGTGGACAATGATGCTTTTGGGGGCAAAGGCAGGTCAGAGGAGAGGTTGAAATGCCTCTAGAAAGACCTCACTCCACCCACTGAAAGGTGGGAAAGATTTGAAGAAGAACCCGGCTGGCATACTAGTTCTACTGACTATCATGATACAGTTTAGCAAGACAGAGAATGCTAGTGGTGAAGGGTAAAAGAAGGCAAGAGAGGAAACCAGAAATTGCCAGATCAGAACCCAGAGAGCTTGTCACTTGTTGGTTTTACTGTCAATCTCGCTGACTAATTGAAGCCCAAAACAGTGAAGAGGAATGGCCCAGGACAGCAGAAACAATAGATTTGATAAACTGCTGAAGATAAAGTTTATAATCAGTTTGTTGAGGGCAACTGTTATTTACTTCTTACTTTAACAGAATTATCTACTGATGCTCTTCCATGGCTCATAGTGGCAGAGTATTTCTCATTCATTGACTTTGGGCTCAGTCATGTGACTTGCTTTAGCAATGAAAACTTAACAGACATGATGCAAATAGAGGCTTGAGATGTGCTTTCTTAGTTTGGCTTGCCCTCTGTGCTCCTGTGATTGCTATGAAAAGAGCATACTCCAAGTAGCTACTTCTTTTTCACTTGATTTCAGAGAGAAATGGAGAAGACATCAAATATATAGGAACTATAGGGCCAACCCCAGCTGAAGCAGAGCTTTTCCAGCCAACTCACAAACTTATAAATAAAGGTTTTATAAGAAATTGAGTTCTGGAGTAGTTTGTTAAACATCTTTAATGCTGTTATAACCAAGTAATACAACCACAAAATCAAGTAAGGACTCTGAATTCCTCAGGTAGTGACATCTTTCAAAAATAAATAGAAAAAGAGGATGGCAAGATGGTGATGGAGTAGGTGGACGTTCTAACTTCCACCTCCCAGAACCAAAGTGGATTACAACTTAATTTAAATAATAATCATCTGGAAAAACCAACTTCAGACTAAATCAAGAGGAATCTATAACCAAGGATCACTGTAGAAGCCACATTGAGACTGGTAGGAAAAGCGGAAACATGGAGAGGGCTGCCCAGCTCCCAGGAGCAAGCTGCATCGGAGGGACTGGAGTGGCAGGAGGAGAGTTTCTTGGAGAGGGAAGGGTCCTGGGCCCCAGGACCTAAGCTCCAGCTTACAGCCCCAGAGCCTAGAAGAGGTATATGGACAGTATTTAGCTGTAAATACTGTTTAATAAGCCAGGATACTGTTTGCGAGAAAGAAACAGATTTCTCAAACCCAATATTTGTCTTAATTAAAAGGACCGCACAGAAAACCTCTTTTACAACCAATCACTAGGGTCTCTAGGGGACGGGGAGAGATGAGAGGACTGGAGTAGCAGGAAGAAAGTGTAATCTAGGAGGCACAGGGAGAAACACTTTGAGGGACAGCCACCCTAACACCTGGGCTGAGTCACCTCCCAAATCTAAAGTGAATATTTTTCCTGAAACCAGCAATATCAGCAAAGGGAAACAGGTCACCAGCCAAACAGAAGCTCTCCTGCTACAGTCAGAGCAAAGAGTCACTTACAAGCATGGAGCCATCAGGAATACAGTACTGAGTGCTGAGGCATCGCCACCCTCACACTGCTGAGTGCTTGCTGGAGGGTGGGTGGTGGTGGGATATGGGAGCACAGTGCCGGCAAAGCCTGTACTCTAATGCCTGAGGCAGTGACTGAGGGTGTGATGGGCCTATAGACAGACAACACTTAGGGAACACAGAGGCCATACCCATTGGACTCCTGTGGCCACACCCTTTTTATACACAGACAAAATGGGAAGGCAAAGAAACGCAACCCAAATGAATCAACAAGAGAAATCTCCCCCAAAATATTTAAATGGGATGGAAATAACCAAATTACCGGGTGCAGAGTTTAAAATAATGATTGTTAGGATGATCAAAGATCTTAGAGCAACAATGGGTGGACATAACAATCACCTAAATAAAGAGATAGCAGGTATCAAAAAGGACATTGAAATATAGAAAAGAACCACTCAGAAATGACAAATACAGTATCAGAAATGAAGACCACACTAGAAGGAATTAAAAGCAGCTGGAAATAAACAAAAGCACAGAAGCAGAGCAGCAAAGCATCAAAAAGTCTGAGGAAACTCTAGGAGAGCTTTGTGACAAAATCAAGAGAAACAACTGCTTCATACGAGTTCCTGAAGGAGAAGAGAAAGACAAAGGGATAGAGAATCTGATTGAAAAAATTATAGCTGAAAACTTCCCTAAATTGATGAAGGAAAAGGTCACACAAGTTCAAGAAGCACAGAGAGTCCCATTAAGGGTGAACCCAAAGAGGCCTACACCAAGAAACATCATAATTAAAATACAAAAGTTAAGAGATAAAGAAAGAATACTAAAAGCTGTAAGAGAAAAGCAGTCGATTACCTACAGAAGAGCACCCATAAGGATGACATCTGACTTCTCAACAGAAACAGTAGAGGCCAGAAGGGAATGGCAAAAAATATTCAAAGTAATGCAAAACAAGAGGCTACAACCAAGATTTCTCTATCCAGTAAGTTATCATTTAATATTGAAGAAGAAATAAAAAGCTTCCCAGATTAAAAAAAAACAAAAAAACTCAAGAAATTTATTACAACCAAACCAATGCAGCAAGAAATGTTAAGAAGCCTGTTGTAAACAGAACAAAGGGTGGAAAATCTAGTAAAAGGAATGTAGATTTAAAGAATAAAACAGCAATAAACAACTAAATATCAATAATAACCTTAAAAGTACATGAATTAAATGCTCCAATCAAAAGACAGGGTAGCTGTGTGGATAAGAAAACAGGATCTGTACATATGCTGTCTACAAGAGACACACCTTAAAACAAAAGATACACATAGACTGAAAGTAAAGGGATGGAAAACATATTTCATGCAAATGGAAATGAAAAAAAAGTGGGGTAGCAATACTTATATCTGACAAAATAGACTTTAAAACAAAGGGATAAAGAAGGTCACTACATAATGATAAAGGGAACAATCTAACATCAAGAGATAACCATTATAAATATCTATGCACCTAATATAGGATGACCTAAATATATAAAGCAGATTTTGATGGACATAAAGAGTGAGATCAACAGCAATAATATAATAGTAGGAGATTTCAAAACCCTACTAACATCACTAGATAGATCAAGAAAGAAAATTAACAAAAATATAGCAGACTTATAGGACACACTAGATCAACTGGATTTAATAGATATCTTAGAACCTTTCACCCTACAGCAGCAGTGTATACATTCTTTTCAAGTGCTCATGGTACATTCTCTAGGATAGACCACATGATAGGACACAAAGCAAGTCTCAATAAATTCAAGAAGATTGAAATCATATCAAGCATCTTTTCGGTTCACAATGGTGTGACACTAGAAATCAACCACAACATAAAAACTGAAAAATACTCAAACACTTGGAAACTAAATAGCATGTTATTAAATAACAGGTTAACAATGATATCAAGGAAGAAATCAAAAGTTTCCTAAAAACAAATGAAAACAAATATACAACAACTCAAAACTTATGGGACACAGCAAAAGAAGTCCTGAGAGGGAAGTTCACAGCCCTACAGGCATATCCTTAGAAGCTAGAAAAAGCTCAAATAAACAATTTAACCTTCATATAAAAGAAGTAGAAAAACAACAGCAAGTAAAACCCAGAGGAAGTAAAAAGTAGGAAATAATAAAGATCAGAGCAGAAATAAATGACATAGAGGCTAAAAAACAATACAGAGGATCAATGAAACTAAGAGCTGGTTCTTTGAAAAGGTAAACAAGACAGATGAACCTTTAACCAGACTCACCAAGAAATAGAGGACTCAAATAAATAAAATTAGAAATGAGAGAGAAGAAGTAACAACTGACAAAGCAGAAATACAAAGGATTGTAAGAAAATACTATGAAGAACTGTATGCCATAAAATTAGACAACCTAGGCAAAATGAACAAATTCCTCGAAACATATAATGTTTCAAAAATCAATATAGAAGAATCAGAAAACCTAAACAGACTGATTTCATTAAATGAGATTGAAACAGTTATCAAAACACTCCCACCAAATAAAAGTCCTGGGCACTATGGCTTCACAAGTGAATTCTACCAAATATATATTCAAAGAAGAACTAATTCCTATCCTTCTCAAGCTATCTCAAAAAACTCAAGAGACAGAAAGACTTTCAAAGTCCTTTCATGAGGCAAGCATAATACTGATTCCAAAATCAGGTAAAGACACTATAAAGAAAGAAAACTATAAACCAATATTTTTGATGAAATTTGATGCTAAAATTCTTAACAAATTATTAGCAAACCATATCCAGCAATACATGAAAAAAATCATACATCATGAACAGGTGGGATTTATTCTGAGGAGACAAGGCTGGTACAATATTTGCAAATCAATCAATGAGACTCAACACATAAACAAAAGAAAGGATAAAAATTACATGATAATATCAATAGATGCAGAAATAGCATTTGATAAAATCCAGCACCCATTTATGATCAAAACTCTCATTAAGTGGGGATACAGGGATCATACCTCAACATGATAAAGGCCATCTATGACAAACCCAAAGCCAACATAATAATCAATGGGAAAAAATTAAAAGCATTCCCCTTAGATCAGGAACAAGGTAGGGGTGTCCCCTTTCACCACTCTTATTCAACATAGTTCTGGAAGTCCTAGCTACAGCAATCAGACAAGAAGAAGAAATAAAAGGCATCCAAATTGGAAAAGAAGAAGTAAAACTATCATTATTTGCTGATGATATGATACTGTACATAGAAAACCCTAAAGTCTCAGTCAAAAAACTACTGGACATGATAAATGAATTCAGCAAGGTGGCAGGATATAAAATCAATATTCAGAAATCACTGGCATTTTAATACACCAACAATGAACTGTCTGAAAGAAGATTAAGAAAACAATCCTCTTCACTATTGCAACAAAAAAAATAAAGCACCTAGGAGTAAATTTAACAAAAGAGGTCAAAGACTTGTACTCAGAAAATTATAAAACATTGATAAAAGAAATCAAGGAAGATACAAACAAATGGAAGCATGTACCAGTTCATGGATAGGAAGAATAAACATCAGTAAAATGTCCATATTACCTAAAGTAATCTATAAATTCAATACAATTCCTATTAAAATACCAAGACATATTTCAAAGATATAAAATAAATATTTCAAAAATTTATATGGAGTCAAAAAAGAACATGAATAACCTCAGCAATCCTGGAGAAGAAGAATAAAGTGGGAGATATCACACTTCCTGATATCAAGTTATATTACAAGACCGTCATACTCAAAACAGCTTGGCACTGGCATAAGAATAGGCATACAGATCAATGGAACAGAACAGAGAACCCAGAAATAAACCCATACCTATATGGACAGTTGATATTTGACAAAGGAGGTAAAAGCATACAATGGAATAAAGACAGCCTCTTTAACAAATGATGTTGCCAAAATTGTATAGGTACTTGCAAAAAAATGAAACTGGATCACCAACTTACACCATTCACAAAAATAAACTCAAAATGGATAGAAGACTTAAATGTAAGTTGTGAAACCATAAACATCTTGGAAGAAAACATAGGTAGTAAACTCTGATATCTCTTGTAGCAATATTTTTGCTGATTTATCTCCATGGGCAAGTGAAATAAAGGACAGGATGAACAAATGGGACTATATCAAACTAAAAAACTTTTCCACAGCAAAAGACACCATTAACAAAATAAAAAGACAACCCACACAATGGGAGAATATATTTGCCAATACTTCTGATAAGGGTTTAATAACCAAAATTTATAAAGAACTTGTAAACTCAACACCAGGTAGGTAAACAATCCAATCAATAAATGTGCAAAAGAAATGAATAGACGCTTCTCCAGAGAAGACATACAGATGGCCGATAGGCATATGAAAAAATGCTCAACATTACTAATCATTAGAGAAATGCAAAGTAAAACCACCATGAGATTTCAACTTACACCAGTTAGATTGGCGCTCATTAACAAAACAACACATAATAAGTGCTGGAGAGGGTGTGGAGAAAAGGGAACCCTTCTGCACTGCTGGTGGGAATGCAGACTGGTGCAGCCACTGTGGAAAACAGTTTAAAGATTCCTCAAAAAATTAAAAATGGAACTGCCCTTTGACCCAGCTATCCCACTTTTAGGAATATATCCTATGAATACCAAATCACTGATTCAATAGAAAAAATGTACCCCCATATTTATTACAGCTTTGTTTACAATAGCCAATATCTGGAAACCACCCAGTGTCCTTCAGTGGACGAGTGGATTAAAAAGCAGTGGTACATATACACAATAGAATACTACGCTGCCATGAGAAAGAAGGAAATTTTACCTTTTGCGACAACATGGATGGGCCTGGAAACTATCATGCTAAGTGAAATAAGCCAGGCAGAGAAAGCAAAATATCATATGACCTCACTCATTTGAGGAATCCAATGAACAATGTGAACTGAGGAATGGAACAGTCAGAGGCGGGATCAAAGGGACCAGAGGGAAAGCGGTCAGAGGGAAAGTGGAAAAGAAAGAAACTGTCATCTGATAAAGTATAAGGCAATCTGAATCAAAATCCCTTTGGGAAGTTGTAAAAACAAGTTTAGTGTTTATTTGTAAAAATAAAATACTGGTGCCAGGAAAGGTGAACAGAACTCCTGTATAGAAGAAAAACAACCAAAATATCATCCCTACTCTTAACTGCCTAAAGATAGACTAGTCATCCTTCAAATTTTAGTTGAAAAGGTCATCTGCTCTGGAAAGTCTTCCTTCCTTCCCTCTATTTTTATTGTACCATGTACACATATTTGTGTTTGCTTTAGTCATTTGTGTAAGCTGTAAGATTACCAAAGGAAAGACCTGTGCTTTTTAACTTACATCTCCAATGCATACATTAGTACAATGCATGGGACATGGTAGATACCCAATATTTATTGAATGAATGAGAGAAGAAATAGTAGATGGAAAAATATAATTTTGAATTATAAAGACCTACTTAGAAAGGTATGAGTGGAATTAATAACTTTAAGGCCCCAATTTTACATAAAATTTCCAGTATGTGATGGTTTCTAAAAGAAAAAAAAAGAGATCAAACAATGAGTTATTTATTCAGTACTGGATGGTCTGTTGGAAACAGCACCATTTCCCTTTTACAGTGTTGTTTTCTGAATCGGAGGATCTGAAAGCCTGAGAACTGCTTGTCCCAGAATCATTTCAGCAGCGTTCCAGGTTATGAGTTCACCAAACAGAGGTGTGAGACTTGGAAAGGCATACGCAAAGCCACTATTTCTTCTGTGGCAGAGAAAGGTAGGTCTCAGGCTTTGGCAGATGACACACCTGAAAGTGTTGCCATTGGCTTGCAGGTATCTCCTGAAAATTACCCACTTTAGTGTTATAGGCTGATGATATTTTTGGTGACAGTTTTCTGCATTTTGCACTTTCTGATTTCTGTATGTCGATGGTTGAGTAAGCCTCTAGTTCTCTGAATTAAGTCCCTTATTTATTTACTTATTTTTATTAAGGGAGAGTCGGGAGGCAGGAAGTCAATGAGAGACGCCCACACGTGTCCAGACGAGGATCCACCCAGCAAGCCCCCTACAGGGTGATGCTCTGCTCATCTGGGGTTGCTGCTCCATTGCTCAGCAACCGAACTATTTCAGCACCTGAGGTGAGGCCATGAAACCATTCTCAGTGTCCCAGGCCAAATTGCTGAACCATTCAAGCCATGGCTGTGGGAGGGGAGGAGAGAGAAAGAAAAGGGGAAGAGGGAGGGGTGGAGAAGCAGATGGTCACTTCTCCTTGTGCCCTGAATAGGAATTGAATCCAGGACTTCCACATGCCATGGCGATGCTCTACCACTGAGGCAACAGACCAGGGCAATTAAGTCTTTCTGCTTGAAACACCCAGAGTGATTTCTTTTCATTGACTGCGTTCTGATTGATATATTATAGAACTAAATGGATTACATACATATCCTGGTACATGTTAACTTATGGAAGCTTTCAGTAAAGCCTTCATAAAATATTTTTATGCAGATTATATATATATATATATATATATATATATATATAATCTGCATATATATATATACCCAGCAGACATCTCCCCTATTAATAGCATAATAGCAACTTTGACTTCCTTTAGGGGAATAAACATTATTCCTCCAAAATGCATACCATTTGGTTAGGATGATAAATTAGGGGTCCTTTACTTCTCCTTTGTAAGCTAAAGTTTCTTCCTTGCAGATTTTTCTTCCCACCACTTGGTGTAGACCTAATTGAATGTGTGACCGAGGCTTTACAATCAGTAATCATATTTTCTCTTTGACTTTAAACCTTGAAGAGAATAACTAAAGGCCCAATGCATTTTTTCATTAGAAGTGCCCAGCAAGGCAGCCTAGCCTATTCTTTTTGTGAAGACACATTAGAACTTCTTGATACTTGCACATTTTTAGCTATGTTATTCAGCCTTCTTTTAGATCCCGTGAGGTTTTACATATCATCACAACAACATCCTTTTTTTTTCTTGTTATCCAAAGATAGATTCTGTTGCTTCTAATCAAAGAACTCTGATAAATGCATAATCTGGGAATACTCTAAAATAGGCATTTAGATTTCATTTCTAGAATACTGAGGATTCTGGAAAAATATATCTTTAATTGTTTTATCAGAGAGAAAAATAAAATATTTATTTATTCATTTAATATTCTTCCTCCCTATTCCATGCTTATGATATTGTGAAGGCAAGTTAGTGATCTAAATTGGATTCAAACCCAGTAATCTAAATTTAATAAAATGTGCTGTAATTGCTATGGCAAAGGATTTTGCAAAGTATAAGAGAACATATTTTCTTTTCACAATTAGTAGTCTCACTATTAGTGAGATCCTGATTCGGATAATCAATGTCTGCTCATGCCACAGGAGAATTATAAATAACCCATTTTACACACAGGGTTAAATGAATAATCCTACTATAAATCCATTAAAAATGCACAGGCTGCAAATAGTATAGGTTGATAAAGTCCCAATAAATAAATGAAGATACTGGCCATAAATTATTGTGTTCTGTCAACATCAAATTTGTTAAGCACAGTACATTAGGGATTTTAAGATTGAATTGTGCTATGGCTGAATTAGTAGGAGGGAAGAAATAGGTAGTAAGAAGAAACAATGGTCTTGAATGAGGGAAGTTATCTCAGTGAGTTAGAGTTTGTGCAGTTATGAAAAGTGTATCAATCAGCATGGGTTAGGTTATGCTCTGTAACAAAACTCCCAAATTTCATTGACCTAAA
The DNA here is from genome assembly GCA_037038555.1 of Rhynchonycteris naso. Lineage (NCBI taxonomy): Eukaryota > Metazoa > Chordata > Mammalia > Chiroptera > Emballonuridae > Rhynchonycteris > Rhynchonycteris naso. The sequence continues at coordinate 179,392,556 of CM072995.1, read as the reverse complement.
ACAATGAAGTCTTATTTCTCTCATCTGTCACATTTCCACTGCACATTAACAAGATGCTTCTCATGCTTGTACTCATCTGTGGGTCCAGGATGACAGAGAAGTCATCTGAAGTATTGCCAGTATCTCAGCAGAAGTAACATAAAATTTCTGGGGAATGATTGCAGGGATTAAATGAACAACTCAAATGTGATGTATGTTATTTCTGCTCAGAAGTTACTGGTCAGAACTAGTCACTGGTTCTACCCAACACAAGGGGCAAGAAGTACAATCTTCTCATGTGCTCGAAGTTAGGTAAAAATCTTTGCTTAATGACTATAATTTACTTCGAAAGAGTATGGCAGACTCTTGAAATTAGTTGAAAAATTCCCATTTGGAATTTAAATGCTTTAGAATGTTAACTCCTGGCAACTAGAAGCTTAATTTAGAATTATTTCTCAGTAGGTAAAGTATGAGAAGGCTCTTCTTACAAATTTTTTATTTCTATGTCCTCCTCATTATTCACATCACAATGTTTTCTATAAAAAATATCTTAATTCCTTTTCATGCATAATTCTGAAAATGAAGCCCAATAACCTAAGGTGGTGGACACAGCATCTTTATATTTTGGGGGATGAGGGAGTAATAAAGGAACTATTTGAAAGCTTCTCATGAATATTAAACAGAAATTCAATAGCAAATAATTTGTTTTGTGTTTTCTTTAAGTTTCTGGTCACATGGGTGATACTTACATTCCTTTATATAACATGGAATGTGTTAGGTCATTTGAATAATGCAGTGTTATTTCAGGTCTCTTATTTTTATCTACTCATCCCATCATTCCTTTTTAATTTTATTGGTTTTTAGCCCCCAGAAAAGAAAATGTTGACATACGCTGAGGTTCGCTTTTGGTTACTAGACTATAGACTCTTCTAGCAAAAAGTCACTTGGAAAGAGCTCTTGGTAACTTCCCTTAAAACTATAGCAACAGAAGGGTTTGCGTGATGACATTACATTTCACTCTCGGTTTTTTGAGTGCGAGAGCAAACAGCTTGCTGAAGTTGTCATTAAAGTTCATGAAAGGTGCGGTACTGATGGTTAGATTCCTAGACCAAGGAAGCATTAAGAAATATACTGGATTTTAACTTTAAAATCTGTATACTTAGGATATAGAGTACATTACAGACTAGGGTAATAAACAGAATAATTCATAACTCCCTGAGGGTGTTGGGCTTTTCTTCCAGTGGCAAATGAACAGGAACAGAATGCCTCTCAAGACCTTGAGGGAAGAATGTATTGTTTAGCTAATTCTCATGGGCAAAACTACTACTTCAGTCAATGGGAAATTGTATTTTTTTATTAAACATCTGTTTTATCACTTTTCTTCCAGTAATCATCTCTTTTTCAACATTACAGACCATTTAATCATATTCCAAGCATGGAAAAACAATTGCTGGTGATCAATGATTTGTATCCTCTCTGTCTTGATTAGAAGAGGGAAATTAATAGTAAACTACTTTACTATTAATTTATGGTGGCATTAGAACATTATTTCAACAGGTTACCAGGTGCTTAGAAAGTGCAGATGCATCACTGTGAGCCAAAGGTGAGCTTTTGATATTTTGAAACCTTTCAAAGTATACATAGGACAAAACTTTCTGTAGATTTGCTGAAAAAATTTCAGTATTGTGCTCTGGGACAAAGGGTGTGTAAATTGGTGCAAAATCAAGCTCATATTTATGATACTGACTGTAAAGCCAGTAGCCACGGCCACCATCACAGCCTGCTGGCCAGTGCAGGTTCAGGTTTGATTTGGACAGATGGTAATGAAACAACGGAGCCAAGAACTGGTGGGCCATTAGCTTTAATCCTAGCTCTCACCCGGCGGGCAAGAAATACACATAGTGGGAAAATACTTTCCTTTCCATTCAGGGTTCCCAAAGCCACTGACTTATCCAAGTTTCCTAGAATCAAAGGTTTCTACCTGACCAGTCTTATTCACCTCTGTTCATCATCTCCTTCTCTCTGCATAAACTCTGCACAAACTGGCTTCTCCTTCAGCACTCTGCCATCTTGGCTGCCTCTCTGCTGCAATGCTAATTTCAGGAACCAAGAAAGTGAGCCCTTGATCTGCCCCATTTTACAGAGTAGAAATCAAACCCTTTAAGCCAATATACAAATAAGGAAGTCTCTGATACAAAATCACTTATCTGAGGCATAAATGGAATTCCTCATAAGAGTGCACCACCCCACATCATGCAACAGTCAAGGGTGTGGGGAAAAGCTTAGTTTTAAAAAGATCTTAGTATTAAAAGGAAGGGAAAGGCTTAGTGTTAAAACTAAGCCTTAGGCTATAATGACTTTACAGGATTACAGCCTGTCCCCCACACCCAATGCAAACTATAAGCGAGCAAACATATATATCATATTTATAAACTTATTTGACTGACAGTGACCACTGACATAACACTTAATACCAGATACTCTCCTAAAATGCTTTTCTTCTATTACTTTTATTTTTTGTGAGGATTATTTTATTTCCCCAATCTACAGATGAGAAAACTGATACTTACAAACATCAGGTAATATGCCCAAAGTTATGCAGATTTTGAAGTCTTCTCTGTGTGACTAAAGCTGCGTTCTTTCCTCGGTTCCTCTTATGTTAGGGAAAAAAATCTCCAAAATACAGGTTTGTGTGTGGACTCTAAGTACCCGAAACCAGACAAAATAATTAAGCTAATACTGTTTAGTCTTTCTGTTCATAAGTTACTAATTATTTCAGACTTTCAAACAATGTTACTGAGGAGTGCCTGGATTTGGGTCAAAAGGCAGGATTCTAAAACTTACTCTGCTCACCAATGGGTGGCTGGATGACTGAGACAAAGTAGTCATCCTTTCTGGTGGGAACTTCCAGTGTTCTCACCTTAAAAATGGCACTAAAGATCGTCATCTATCCCTTTTGCTAATGCAATTTAGGGAAAGTTCATAAAAATATTTAAGAGGAAATTGCTACATAATGAGAGGCACTCAGTTTACAAGGACTGATTTGTTGAGGAAGATAAGTAGTAGCTAATTAAAAATTTCAGAATAATCTTCTATCTCATGTTAATTCAAAGCCAACCAACGAAAAACAAACCAACAGACATCAGCAACTCTGTGATCGACTTGGGATGCTGAAGTCCCAGGTTTGAAACCCCAAAGTCATCAGCTTAAGTGTAGACTCAACCTGCTTAAGAACAAGCTTGCCAGCTTGAGTGCAGGGTTGTCAGTTTGAGTGCAGGATCATCAACATGATACCAATGTTGCTGGCTTAAAGCCCAAGGTCAAAGGCTTGAGCATAAGATTGCTGGCTTGATCAAGGGGTCAAGACAGGTATGAGAAACAATCAAGAAACAGCTAAAGTGATGCAAATATGAGTTGATGTTCCTTATCCCCCCCCCCCCCCCAAAAAAAAAATCAGCAACTTCCTACAGAGGAAAGAGGATCTTGACTGGCTGCCTCCTATGATTCTGGCGTACTCTACATCATCATTTTTCACTACCCAGACCAATTGCAATATTCCAAATTTTATCTTCCACCTACTTTCTCTTTCAGCCTCATTTGTTGCCTTAAGCCATTTTGGACTCTGGGTACCTTTTAAGCACTTTGGGTTGTAGCTACATCTGAGTGGATAAAATATCAGCATTGTCCTTGCCATGCTATTTTGGCTGGTGGAAAATGAAATCTTCTGGCAATTCCTAGACTTCTTTTTTTTAATTAATTTTAATGGGGTGACACCAATAAATCAGGGTACATATGTACAATGAAAACATCTCCAGATTATCTTATCATTCAATTGTGTTGCATACCCATCACCCAAAGTCAAATTGTCCTCTGTCACCTTCTATCTAGTTTCCCCTGTGCCCCTCCCCTTCTGCTTATCCCACACTCTCCTCCCACCCCCCACCCCATAACCACCAATCACTCTCTTGTCCATATCTCATAGTCTCACCTTTATGTCCCACCTATGTATGAACTCATGTTGTTCTCAGTTTTTTAATTTTCTGATTTACTTATTTCACTCCGTATAATGTTATCAAGATCCATCCAATTTGTTGTAAATGATCCGATGTCATCATTTCTTATGGCTGAGTAGTATTCCATAGTATATATGTACCAAAGCTTTTTAATCCACTCGTCTTCTGACGGAAACTCGGGCTGTTTCCAGATCTTCACTATTGTGAACAATGCTGCCACGAACATGGCGGCGCATTTCTTCTTTTCGAGCAATGTTATGGTGTTCTTAGGGTATATTCCTAAAAGTGGGATAGAGGGGTCAAAAGGCAGTTCAATTTTTAATTTTCTGAGGAATCTCCAAACTGTTTTCCACAGTGGCTGCACCAGTCTGCATTCCCACCAGCAGTGCAGAAGGGTTCCCTTTTCTCCACATCCTCGCCAGCACTTATACTGTGTTGTTTTGCTGATGAGTGCCATTCTGACTGGTGTGAGGTGATATCTCATTGTGGTTTTAATTTGCATTTCTCTAATGATTAGTGATGTTGAGCACGTTTTCATATCCCTTTTGGCCATCTGTATGTCCTTTTTGAAGAAATTTCTATTCATTTCTTTTGCCCACTTTTTGATTGGATTGTTTGTCTTCCTGGTGTTGAGTTTTATAAGTTCTTTATAAATTTTAGTTATTAACCCCTTATCAGACGTGCTGTTGAATATGTTCTCCCATTGTGTGGTTTGTCTTTTTATTATGTTCTTATTGTCTTTAGCTGCGCAAAAACTTTTTAGTTTGATATAGTCCCATTTGTTTATCTTGCTTTTATTTCATTTGCCCGTGGAGATAAATCGGCAAATATATTGCTGCTACAGATGTCGGAGATCTTGCTGCCTATGTTTTCTTCTAAGATGCTTATGGTTTCACGGCTTACTTTTAAGTCTTTTATGCATTTTGAATTTGTTTTTGTGAATGGTTTAAGTTGATGGTCTAGTTTCATTATTTTGCAGGTAGATGTCCAATTTTCCCAGCACCATTTGTTAAAGAAGCTGTCTTTACTCCATTGTATGTTCTTTCCCCCATTGTCAAATATCAGTTGTCCATATAGGTGTGGGTTTATTTCTGGGTTCTCTGTTTTGTTCCATTGATCAATGTGCCTGTTCTTATGCCAGTACCACACTGTCTTGAGTATAATGGCCTTGTAGTAAATCTTGATATCCAGAAGAGTGATACCTCCAGCTTTATTTTTTCTTTTTAAGACTGCTGAGGCTATTCGTGTTCTTTTTTCGTTCCATATAAATTTTTAAAATATGTTTTCTATATCTTTGAAGTATGTCATTGGTATTTTTATTGGTGTTGCATTGAATTTATAAATTGCTTTGGGTAAAATAGACATTTTAATGATATTTATTCTTCCTAACCATGAGCACGGTATATGCTTCCACTTGTATCTTCATTGATTTCTTTTATCAATGTTTTATAATTTTCCGAGTACCAGTCCTTAACCTCCTTGGTTACATTTACTCCTAGGTACTTTATTTTTTTGGCTGCAATAGTGAAGGGGATTGTTTCCTTAATTTATTTTGCTGACAGTTCATTGTTTGTATATAGAAATGCCTCTGATTTCTGAGTGTTAATTTTGTATCCTGCCACCTTGCTGAATTCATTTATAAGGTCCAGTAGTTTTTTGACTGAGACTTTAGGGTTTTCTATATACAATATCATATCATCTGCAAATAGTGACAGTTTTACTTCTTCTTTTACAATTTGGATGCCTTTTATTTCTTCTTCTTGTCTGATTGCTATAGCTAGAACTTCCAGAACTATGTTAAATAAAAATGGTGAAAGGGGGCACCCCTGCCTGGTTCCTAATCTTAAGGGGAATGATTTTAATTTTTGTCCATTTAGTATGATGTTTGCTGTGGGTTTTTCGTAGATGGCCTTTATCATATTAAGGAATGTTTCCTGTATTCCGACTTTACTGAGAGTTTTGAGCATGAATGGGTGCTGGATTTTATCAAATGCCTTATCTGCATCTATTGAAATTATCATGTGATTTTTGTTCTTCCTTTTGTTTATGTGATGAATCACATTGATTGATTTGCGAATATTGAACCAGCCTTGCCTCTCCAGAATAAATCCCACTCGATCATAGTGTATAATTTTTTTTATATATTGCTGGATCCGGTTGGCTAATATTTTGATGAGAATTTTAGCGTCTAAATTCATCAAGGATATAGGCCTATAATTTTCTTCCTTTGTGTTGTCTTTGCCCGGTTTTGGGATCAGAATTATGCTCGCCTCATAAAAGGAGTTTGGAAGTCTTCCTTCCTCTTGAATTTTTTGAAATAGCTTGAGGAGGATAGGAGTTAGTTTTTCTTTGAATTTTTGATAGAATTCACTTGTGAAGCCATCAGGCCCAGGACTTTTCTTTTTTGGGAGTTTTTTGATAACTGTTTCAATTTCATTTGTTGTAATTGGTCTGTTTAGGTGTTCTGATTCTTCCAGATTGATTTTTGGAAGGTTATATGATTTAAGAAATTTGTCCGTTTTACCTAGATTGTCTAATTTTTTTGGCATAGAGTTCTTCATAGTATTTTCTAACAATGCTTTGTATTTCTGCTGTGTCAGTTGTTATTTCTCCACCGTCCTTTCTAATTTTATTTATTTGAGTCCTCTCTCTTTCTTTCTTGGTGAGTCTAGTTAAAGGTTCATCAATCTTGTTTACCTTATCAAAGAACTAGCTTCTGGTTTCATTGATCCTCTGTATTGTTTCCTTAGCCTCTATGTCATTTATTTCAGCTCTGATCTTTATTTTTTTCTTCCTGCTACTTTTCCTGGGATTTATTTGCTGTTGTTTTTCTAGTTCTTTTAGATGCAGGGTCAGGTTGCTTATTTGAGCTTTTTCTAGCTTCTTATGATATGCCTGTAGTGCAATGAACATTCCTCTCAGTATTGCTTTTGCTGTGTCCCATAAATTTTGAGTTGATGTATGCTCATTATCATTTGTTTCTAGAAACTTTTTAATTTCTTTTTTGATCTCATTGTTAATCCATTCATTATTTAATATAATGCTATTTAGTTTCCAGGTGTTTGAGTATTTTTCAGTTTTTCTTTTCTGGCTAATTTCTAGTTTCATGGCATTGTGATCAGAGAAAATGCTTGATATGATTTCAATCCTCTTAAATATATTGAGGCCATTTTTGTGTCCTAACATGTGGTCTATCCTAGAAAATGTTCCATGAGCGCTTGAGAAGAATGTGTATTCTACTGCTTTAGGGTGAAAAATTCTGAAGGTATCTATTAAGTCAAGTTGATCTAGTGTATCCATTAAGTCTGCTACTTCTTTTAATTTTATTTCCTGTGGATCTATCCAGTGTTGTTAGTGGAGTATTGAAATCCCCTACTATGATAGTATTGAGGTTAATCTCGCCCTTTATATCCATCAAAGTCTGCTTTATGTATATCGGGGCTCCTATATTTTGTGCGTAGATATTTATAATAGTTATATCTTCCTGTTGAATTCTTCCCTTTATCATTATGTAGTGTCCTTCTTTATCTCTTACTAGAGCCTTTGTTTTAAAGTCCATTTTGTCAGATATAAGTTATGCTACTCCAGTTTTTTTTTCATTTCCATTTGCATAAAATACTTTTTTTCATCCTTTGCCTTCAGTCTATGTGCATCTTTTGTTTTAAGGTGTGTCTCTTCTAGACAGCATATGTATGGGTTCTGTTTCTTTATCCACGCAGCTACTCTATGTCTTTTGATCGGATTGGATCATTTAATCCATTTACATTTAAGGTTATAATTGATATGTAGTTGTTTATTGCCATTTTATTCTTTAAAGCTGTATTTTTTTTTTTTTTTTGCTATATTCTTTCCTCCCTTTGAACTGTTCACAACAGGCCCCTTAGTATCTCTTGCAGAATTGGTTTGGTTTTAATGAATTCCTTGAGGCTTTCTTTGTCTGGAAAGCCCTTTATTTCTCCTTCAATTTTAAACGTTAGCCTTGCTCGATAGAGTAGTCTTGGTTGTAGGTTCTTGTTCTGCATTACTTTGATTATATCTTGCCATTCCCTTCTGGCCTCAAGTGTTTCTGTTGAGAAGTCTGATGTCATCCTTTTGGGGGCTCCTTTGTAGGTGATAACCTTTTTTTCTCTAGGAGCTTTTAAAATATTTTCTTTATCTATTAGCTTTGGTATTTTAACTATGATGTGTCTTGGTGTACATTTTTTTGGGTTTCTCTCTAGTGGAGTTCTGTGTGCTTCTTGAACATGTGGAATATTTTCCAGCCTTAATTTAGGGAAGTTTTCTGCTATGATTTGATTGAACAAAGTTTCCATTTCTTGTCCTCTCTCCTCTTCTTCAGGAACCCCTATGATGCGAATGTTGTTTATCTTCATGTTGTCACAGAACTCCCTTAGAGTTTCCTCACATTTTTGAGTCTCTTTCCTTTTTCTTCTCTGCTTCTGTAACTTTGTTTATTGTGTCCTCCTACTCACTGATTTGGTCCTCAGTGTGATTCATCCTGCTTTTAATTCCTTCCATTGTGGTCTTCAATTCTGATACTGTATTTGTCATATCTGTCTGATTCTTTTTTATTATTTCAATTTCGTTTTTATCCTTGTTTTCTCTTTATTTAGGTGTTCATAGTGACTATCCATTTTTGCTCTAATTTCTTTGAACATCCTAACTATCATTATTCTAAATTCTGCTTCTGGTAGTTTGGTTATATCTGGTTCTTTCAGGTTTTTCTCTGGGGATTTCTCTTGATTCATTTGGTTTGCATTCCTCTGCCTGCCCATTTTGTCTCTGTATAAGCAAGTTGTGGTCACTGGAGTCCAGTAGGTGTTCCCTTTGTGTTCTCTAGGTGTGGTCTGTCTGCAGGCCTGCCACCCACTCTGCCGCTGCCTAGTGCGGTTGGGTATGGGCTTTGCCAGCGCTAGCCTACTGCAGCTGTTGCTGTGATTTCCGCCTCTCTTCCGCGGGAGGGGCTGTCACTCAAGCCACAAGCCTCAGCACTAAGGGCAGAGGTGAGCACCTTTGCTCAGCTGCGGACCCAGCCTGTTTCCAGGCTTACGCCCAGTACCCGCATTCAGAGCCTGCTTGTCACAGTTTCACAGGTTGGGCGGGGCTTTTGACGTGCTCTCAGCTGTGAGCCTTTGCCCGTCCGGAGCTTTAGCCCCGCCCTCAAGGCCAGGGCCTTCTTGCGCAGGGTCGCAAACCGCGGTTTATTGGGTTGGGCGTGTTTGCCCTCGTGAGCTCAGCTGCAAGCTTCTGCTCATCTGGACTCTACCCCGCCCCTGCATTCGGAGTTAGCTCGCGCACGTATATGGCAAACCGTGGTTTCTCCAGCGGGGTGGGGCTGGTAGCGTGAGTTCAGCCGGAGTCCCCTGCCCGTCCTTGGTCCTAGCCCCGTCCCCTCGGTCACGGCCGGCTTGCACAAGGTCGCAGAGCAGATCTCTGCCCATTTTTTGCTTCCGGCCTCTTTCCCGCAGGTGGGATTACAGGTGGCCCGCATCTGCCGCACCGCTTTCGCGAGTCCCCTCCGCCCCTGCTGGGCTAGACTGAGCTCACACCGGCGTGGCCTCCGCCCACTCCGACAGAACCGTGTTTCAGCATCCTGCCGCCACCATACCCTCCAGCAACCCTCAGTAGAGATGGAAGTGCCCTAAGTCTCCATACTGTAGGCCTGGGAGCTCCCTCCCTCTAAGAAGCTCTGCTCTAATTGCCGTGGGAGAGCTTGTTTGGCTGGTGTCCTGTCTCCCTTGGCTGGTATTGCTAGTTCCTGGTGAAATATTCGTTTTCGATTAGGGAAATGACTTAGCCCAGGTGTTAGGGTGGCTGTCCCTTAGAGTGTTCCCGTGCCTTCAGTCCACAGTCTGTTCCTGCTGCTCTTGTCCTCTCATCTGTCCCCGTTCCCCAGAGCCCCAGGTGTGTGGTTGTGAGAGAGGTTTTCTGTGCTGTCCCTTTAAAAAGAATCTTGGGTCTGAGAAAGCTGTCTCTCTCTCACAAACAGTATCCTCACTTGTTTCACAGCTCAATACTGTCCAAACGCCTCTTCTAGGCTCTGGGACTACAGGGTGGGGCTTGGTTCCTGGGACCCAGGTACCTCCCTCTCCGCCAAACTCTCCTCCCGCCACGCGGGTCTCTCCGGGCTGCCATTTGTTCCGGGGAGCTTGGCAGCCCTCTTCGCGTTTTCGCTATTCCTACCAGTCTCAATGTGGCTTCTTCTGTGTTCCTTGGTTGAAGAGTTCACTTAGTTTAGTTCAAAGTTGGTTTATCCAGATGATGGTTCTTAAAATTGAGTTATAATCCACTTTGGTTCTGGGAGTTGGAAGTTGGTACATCCGCCTACTCCATCTCCATCTTAACAGTCCTGAACCATTTCTTAAAGAAGACCTTTCTAGACTTCTTAAATAGCAGTGATGTTCAGTCCTTTGCTGAATAAACTTCTCCCAGAAAGGTATGTCTCCCGTTAACATAGAATATAAGGTTCTCTCTGATCTGGACATTCTGGAATCATCTTCTGTCATTTCCCACTTCTCCGTACACTCAGAAGCACTGAACTGCCTTTAGTCTTCTCCACGGGCCAGGCCGCTGATAAGCTCTGTGTCAGTGCTCAAGCTGTTTCCATTCCCTGGAAGCCCCTTTCTCCCCTGGCTCACTCCAGATTACTCTTCTGGATTTAGTTTAGGTACCACTTCTCCCAGGCGGTTGTTCTTGATCTCACACTTCCTCTGTGCCCCCACAGCTGAGCATAAATCTTCCATTTCTATTACCATAATACATTGAAGTAATCTCTTTATATTCCTTATCCTTCTGACTAAAATGGATAGTCCCTCAAAGAAGATAACGTTATCTTTCTCACTCTATGTTCTTCACTTCTACCAGAGTACATGACAGAGAGCGAGTGCTATAAATGTTTGTCAAATTAATTTCTTCATTTAATTTTATGTATTGAAACTAGAAAAAGAATTTTAAAAATGGTTTTGGATGGTTTTATGTCCAGCCAGTTAAAAGATTTCTGCAAAGGCAGATATTTTGAGTCATTTTTTTCCCCTATCAAATCTTACTACCCCACCCCTGCCCACCCTGCTATAAAAAAAATCTCTTTATGATTCAGGAAGAGATGGAAGCACAGAATGTTGAAATTATCTAATTAAAAAATCATGTAATCAGAGAAATCTATCTAGGTTGAGTCTAAGATTAAGCATTCTGTGGTGTTTGGGGATGACACTCTAACTGACTGAGCTAACTGGCCAGGGTGAGGCATGCCTTGAAACTGAGGAAATGAGACCTCGCTATGACCTTAATTTGTCTATTATGGGATGGGGGATGAGGAGCATAAAGGCTCCAAGAACTCACACGGTCTTCCTGACATGGATCCTCAGGGCAGATTCAGCAGTCCAGAGCCTTCAGTTTATCTTTGTGTAACAAATTACAAATGTCTAAACCAAATTCCTGTGTCATCCTATTTACTTCTAAACACACCAATATTTTCGTTCTCTTATACTTGCGTTTGTAAGTTTTCAGTTGGGTTTTCTTGGGTTAAGACCACATCCAGGTAGAAAAAAACAAATGCTTATTTGGATTAGTAAGGCCCCAAGCCTCTTTCGGCTGGTCTCAAACATCAGTTGAAATTAAAGTGTTGGGTACGAGAAGTGCTGGGATGAAATGGCTAATTGTTTTGACTCCTCACCATGCACCATGTCCAGAAAGACACAGCCTAAATTTTCTGCAGGAGACGTTCATCCCTCCCTCTTCTTGCTCTTTGAGTTTCACTTCTTGTCTGTGCTAAAGCTGCCTGCCTCCTCCCTTCTCCAAAACCATATTTCACGCTTTCTTCTCTGCTTTTAAAATTTTTTGTAATCAGATGATGATTTTATAGTCCTGATTTATGTTTTAGAAGTTACTTTTCATAAATATCCCAAATGAGATCTATTTGGCCCCTGCTGCAGACCAGATGTTGGTCAGATCTGGCAGAGATATTGATTTAATCCTGTACATTTTCATAATTGGTAGGAATCAGTTTTCCCTTTTATTCTAACATTACAGATTTGTAACAATATGTGAAACAGGCTTCATGCTTTCCCTCTTTGCTTTCATGTATGGTATGGCCTTAATAAACATTTAGTAGTTTCCTGCTAGAATGTCACATACATTAGAATGCTAGACTTTCATTTTGTTTTCTGTTTTCAGTAAATGAATTGGGTTAATAGGAGAGATTATTAAAAAGGTGGGGGGATGGTATCACAAAACAAGATTGTATATTTTCCTTATTGAGTCTTTGTATTCTTGGTATGCATCTGACTTTCTTCCCATCTTTGAAATTCTCTTTAAGATTCCATTCTCCCGAGAAGCTCATCGTGAGCCTTATTAGGACTTTCCTAAGGTTATTCAGGCAAAAACAACTTGCTCTTAATTTTAAAAGATAATTTCAAGAAGACTTGGTAATGAGCATGGAGATGAAGTCTTTTGACCAATTTAACTCTGAGTGTTAGGCCAAACCACAAATTTGCAGGGAGAAAACCTAGAATGAGTCTTTGCTCTACCATTCATTGGCTGCTTGAACTTGAATAGATATTTCATGGCTTTTGAGTCTCTGTTTTCTAAAATGAAAATCGTAATTTTTATCTCTGAGTTACTCTGAAGATTACAATGAGACAATTCATGTGTATGGCTGTGCCTAAGCTGGTGCTTATCTCACCGGAAGTCAAAATGTTAATTTCTCTCCTAGTCCTTTGTTTCCTGTAGTGATACTGAGCTCTTCCTCAGTGGAGGTGATGACCCAACACATTATTGGTAATGCTTGCTGAGTAAGAGGGATCATGATGCCATGGAAACACAGTCACTTCTAAGAGGTACAAATTGCTTTTTGAAACATGGTGTGTGTTGTTGTTGTTGTTTTTCTTTTTCCAAATTGCAGGATCTCTGAGGGCTGGTCTATGAGTTGACCTGAAAAGTTACCTTGAAAAACCAGCTGGAAGTGTTAAATAAATACAGACTTTTGGGACCAGAAAGCCCATTGGAGGTGGTTTAGACAAAAGCCCTCATTTTTTTTGCTTCGGAAAGTTGAGGGCCATAATGGTGAATGACTTGTCTAAGGCTGGTTATATCTGTTAATCAGTTACCTCGTAAATAGCAGAATCATCATTAAGTAGTCTAAGTAGAAAAAAATTTTTCTAAATAACAGTAGGTGGCGATAGAGGCTCCAGAAGGGCCAGGTGCTCTGACTAGGAGGCTTGGTGACCAGAAGCAACTCCCAAATTGCACTGGTAGAGTCTCCACTGGAAATGCAGCACTATTGTCGCTGGGAGCAGGTATGACAGTTACCACATGGGAACTGAGCACTGGCCTGTCCTACCACCACCTCTGAGTGCTGAGTGACTTTCTGCCATGCTCCATCTATTGTCAGTGTGGGTTTCACATGGAGATTTCTTTCTTCTCATCCCTGTCTTTCCATTTGAAATATACCTTATTTGACCAAGAGTATCTAATGGTCCCAAGCTTGGGCCATAGGCCAGAATCTACACCAAAGAAGTCCAGGAAAATCAGTTTCTGGTTCCTGATGTTTTTAGATTCATGGTCTAGGTCAAATATGGAATACATGTGTCATTTGTATCCTACTTCCATGCTTATGACAACTTAAGCTTGAGAGAGAATTAGATCAAGAAAGAGAGAGAAGAAAATGTAGAGGAAGAGAGAGACTGGTAAACACTCAGGAGTATTACTAACCTCTCACTGCCATTTGGAATATGATTACTAAAATTTTTAGAGCTGTTTTCTGGCACAGATGGGGATTTCTTCTTTCTATAAACATTACATATTTATTTTAAGCCAGGCATAAGAAACTATACATTTATTGATACCTTAGTATGTACTAGAGACTATGCTAGGCTTTTTATATCATTATTTCATTTAACAATCGTGATTTTCTCAAGTAACAGGATCATTAAAGGGAAAAAAGAAACTTAGCCTGTTACCAGCTCTCAGCCAGTACAGCAGCATAAAGGGTAGGTACAATGGCTGAACTCTTTCAGCTCATCAAAGTGTACCCTGCACTGACATTATGCTCCTCCCATCAATCTTAAGAGTTAGGTCAGCATCTACATCTGCCTTAATGTTCTGGGTCAGGAACATCTGGACTTACCTTTTAAATTCAAGCTTTAAACTTTATAAACATTTTTGCTGATGTTAGTGAAAGCATGATATTCTTTATGGACAAGTGGACTGATAGGAACTTTTGTTTTCTATAATGTGTATAGTTTTTAAATGAATTCCTTTTCTTTGTATATTTAGCACATTTTTTTTTACCATATGTTTCCCCTTGTTTTTTTTATATATATATATTTTTATTATTAATTCTAATGGGGTGACACCAATAAATCAGGGTACATATGTACAATGAAAACATCTCCAGGTTATCTTATCATTCAATTGTGTTGCATACCCATCACCAAAAGTCAAATTGTCCTCTGTCACCTTCAATCTGGTTTTCCCTGTGTCCCTCCCCTCCTACCTATCCCACCCTTCCCTCCCTCCCCCCATCCCATAACCACCACACTCTTGTCCATGTCTCATATTCTCACTTTTATGTCCCACCTATGTATGAAATCATGCTGTTCTCAGTTTTTCTTTTTTTCTGATTTACTTATTTCATTCCGTATAATGTTATCAAGGTACATCCATTTTGTTATAAATGATCCGATGTCATTGTTTCTTATGGCTGAGTAGTTTTCCATAGTATATATGTACCATAGCTTTTTAATCCACTCGTCTTCTGACGGACACTTGGGCTGGTTCCAGATCTTCGCTATTGTGAACAATGCTGCCACGAACATGGGGGCGCATTTCTTCTTTTCGAACAGTGCTATGGTGTTCTTAGGGTATATTCCTAAAAGTGGGATAGCTGGGTCAAAAGGCAGTTCAATTTTTAATTTTTTGAGGAATCTCCAAACTGTTTTCCACAGTGGCTGCACCAGTCTGCATTCCCACCAGCAGTGCAGAAGGGTTCCCTTTTCTCCGCATCCTCGCCAGCACTTATTCTATGTTGTTTTGCTGATGAGCGCCATTCTGACTGGTGTGAGGTGATATCTCATTGTGGTTTTAATTTGCATTTCTCTAATGATTAGTGATGTTGAGCATTTCTTCATATGCCTATTGGCCATCTGTATGTCCTCTTTGGAGAAATTTCTATTCATTTCTTTTGCCCATTTTTTGATTGGGTTGTTTGTCTTCCTGGTGTTGAGTTTTATAAGTTCTTTATAAATTTTAGTTATTAACCCTTATCAGATGTGCTGTCGAATATGTTCTCCCATTGTGTGGTTTGTCTTTTTATTCTGTTCCTATTGTCTTTAGCTGTGCAAAAACTTTTTAGTTTGATATAGTCCCATTTATTTATCTTGCCTTTTATTTCAGTTGCCCGTGGAGATAAATCGGCAAATATACTGCTGCTACAGATGTCGGAGAGTTTGCTGCCTATGTTTTCTTCTAAGATGCATATGGTTTCACGGCTTACATTTAAGTCTTTTATCCATTTTGAGTTTGTTTTTGTGAATGGTATAAGTTGATGGTCTAGTTTCATTTTTTTGCAGGTAGATGTCCAATTTTCCCAACACCATTTGTTAAAGAGGCTGTCTCTACTCCATTGTATGTTCTTTCCTCCTTTGTCAAATATCAGTTGTCCATAAAGCCGTGGGTTTATTTCTGGGTTCTCTGTTCTGTTCCATTGATCTATGTGCCTGTTCTTATGCCAGTACCAGGCTATCTTGAGTATAATGGCCTTATAGTAAACCTTGATATCTGGAAGAGTGATACCTCCTGCTTTATTTTTTCTTTTTAAGATTGCTGAGGCTATTCGTGTTCTTTTTTGGTTCCATATAAATTTTTGGAATATGTGTTCTATATCTTTGAAGTATGTCATTGGTATTTTAATTGGTATTGCATTGAATTTATAAATTGCTTTGGGTAATATAGACATTTTAATGATGTTTATTCTTCCTAGCCATGAGCATGATATGTGCTTCCACTTGTTTGTATCTTCCTTAATTTCTTTTATCAATGTTCTATAATTTTCCGAGTACAAGTCCTTAACCTCCTTGGTTAAATTTACTCCTAGGTACTTTATTTTCTTGGCTGCAATAGTGAAGGGGATTGTTTCCTTAATTTCTTTTGCTGATATTTCATTGTTGGTGTATAGAAATGCCTCTGATTTCTGAGTATTAATTTTATATCCTGCCACCTTGCTGAATTCATTTATAAGGTCCAGTAATTTTTTGACTGAGACTTTAGGGTTGTCAATATACAATATCATATCATCTGCAAATAGTGACACTTTTACTTCTTCTTTTCCAATTTGGATGCCTTTTATTTCTTCTTCTTGTCTGATTGCTATACCTAGAACTTCCAGAACTATGTTAAATAAGAGTGGTGAAAGTGGGCAACCCTGCCTCATTCCTGATCTTAAGGGGATTGCTTTAAATCTTTGTCCATTTAGTATGATGTTTGCTGTCAGTTTATCGTAGATGGCCTCTATCATGTTAAGGAATGATCCCTGTATTCCCACTTTACTGAGAGTTTTGAGCATGAATGGGTGCTGGATTTTATCAAATGCCTTTTCTGCATCTATTGAAATTATGTGATTTTTGTCCTTCCTTTTGTTTATGTGGTGAATCACATTGATTGATTTGTGAATATTGAACCAGCCTTGCCTCTCCAGAATAAATCCCACTTGATCATGGTGTATGATTTTTTTCATATATTGCTGGATCCGGTTGGCTAATATTTTGTTGAGAATTTTAGCGTCTACATTCATCAGGGATATAGGCCTATAATTTTCTTTCTTTGTGTTGTCTTTGCCCGGTTTTGGGATCAGAATTATGCTCGCCTCATAAAAGGAGTTTGGAAGTCTTCCTTCCTCTTGAATTTTTTGAAATAGCTTGAGAAGGATAGGAGTTAGTTCTTCTTTGAATTTTTGATAGAATTCACTTGTGAAGCCATCAGGCCCAGGACATTTCTTTTTTGGGAGTTTTTTGATAACTGTTTCGATCTCATTTGCTCTAATTGGTCTGTTTAGGTGTTCTAATTCTTCCAGATTGATTTTTGGAAGGTTATATGATTCAAGAAATTTGTCCATTTCACCAAGGTTGTCTAATTTTTTGGCATATAGTTCTTCATAGTATTTTCTTACAATGCTTTGTATTTCTGTTGTGTCAGTTGTTATTTCTCCACTGTCCTTTCTAATTTTATTTATTTGAGTCCTCTCTCTTTTTTTTTTGGTGAGTCTAGTTAAAGGTTCATCAATCTTGTTTAGCTTTTCAAAGAACCAGCTTCTGGTTTCATTGATCCTCTGTATTGTTTCCTTAGCCTCTATGTCATTTATTTCTTCTCTGACCTTTATTATTTCCTTCCTTCTACTTGACTTGGTTTTATTTGTTGTTGTTTTTCTAGTTCTTTTAGATGCATGGTCAGGTTGCTTATTTGAGCTTTTTCTAGCTTCTTATGATATGCCTGTAGTGCAATAAACTTTCCTCTCAGAACTGCTTTTGCTGTGTCCCATAAATTTTGAGTTGATGTATGCTCATTATCATTTGTTTCTAGAAACATTTTTATTTCTTCTTTGTTCTCATTGTTAAACCATTCATTATTTAATATCATGCTATTTAGTTTCCAAGTGTTTGAGTATTTTTCAGTTTTTCTTTTATGGTTAATTTCTAGTTTCATGGCATTGTGATCATAGAAAATGCTTGATATGATTTCAATCTTCTTAAATTTATTGAGACCATTTTTGTGTCCTAACATGTGGTCTATCCTAGAAAACGTACCATGAGCGCTTGAGAAGAATGTATATTCTACTGCTTTAGGGTGAAAAGTTCTGAAGATATCTATTAAATCAAGTTGATCTATTGTATCCTTTAAGTCTGCTGTTTCTTTATTAATGTTCTTTCTTGAGGATCTATCCAGTGTTGTTAGAGAGGTATCAAAATCCCCTACTATGATAGTATTGCTGTTAATCTCGCCCTTTATATCCATCAAAGTATGCTTTATGTATGTTGGGGCTTCTATATTTGGTGCATGGATATTTACAATAGTTATATCTTCCTGTTGAATTGTTCCCTTTATCATTATGTAGTGTCCTCCTTTATCTCTTACTAAAGCCTTTGTTTTAAAGTCCATTTTGTCTGATATAAGTATTGCTACCCCTGCTTTTTTTTCACTTCCATTTGCATGAAATATTTTTTTCCATCCTTTTACCTTCAGTCTATGAGCATCTTTTGTTTTAAGGTGTGTCTCTTGTAGACAGCATATGTATGGGTCCTGTTTCTTTATCCATGCAGCTACCCTATGTCTTTTGATTGGATCATTTAATCCATTTACATTTAAGGTTATTATTGATATGTAGTTGTTTATTGCCATTTTACTCTTTAAAGCTGTATTCTTCTTTTGCTCTATTCATTCCTCCCTTTAAACTGTTCACAAGAGTCCCCTTAGTATCTCTTGCAGAATTGGTTTGGTTTTTATGAATTCCTTGAGGCTTTCTTTTTTTGGGAAGCTCTTTATTTCTCCTTCAATTTTAAACGTTAGCCTTGCTGGATAAAGTAGTCTTGGTTTTAGGTTCTTGTTCTGCATTACTTTGATTATATCTTGCCATTCCCTTCTGGCCTCAAGTGTTTCTGTTGAGAAGTCAGATGTCATCCTTATGGGGGCTCCTTTGTAGGTGATAGCCTTTTTTTCTCTAGCAGCTTTTAAAATTTTTTCTTTATCCATTAGCTTTGGTATTTTAACTATGATGTGTCTTGGTGTAGATCTTTTTGGGTTTCTCTTTAATGGAGTTCTGTGTGCTTCTTGAATGTGTGGAGTGTTTCCCAGCCTTAATTTAGGAAAGTTTTCTGCTATGATTTGATTGAACAAAGTTTCCATTTCCTGTCCTCTCTCCTCTTCTTCAGGCACCCCTATGATGCGCATGTTGTTTCTCTTCATGTTGTCACTAAGCTCCCTTAGAGTTTCCTCACATTTTTTAAGTCTCTTTTCCTTTTTCTTCTCTGCTTCTGTGCCTTTGTTTATTGTGTCCTCTAACTCGCTTATTCGATCCTCAGCGTCATCCATCCTGCTTTTAATTCCTTCCATTGTGGTCTTCAGTTCTGATACTGTATTTGTCATTTCTGTCTGATTCTTTTTTATTATTTCAATTTCATTTTTTATACTTGTTATCTCTTTGTTTAGGTGTTCTTAATGACTATCCATTGTTGCTCTAATTTCTTTGAACATCCTAACTATTATTATTCTAAATTCTGCTTCTGGTAATTTGGTTATATCTGGTTCATTCAGGTTCTTCTCTGGGGATTTTTCTTGATTCATTTGGTTTGCATTCCTCTGCCTTCCCATTTTTTCTGTGTATAAGCAAGTTGTGGCCACTGGAGACCAGTAGGTGTTGCCTTGTGTTCTCTAGGTGTGGTCTGTCTGCAGGCCCCCCACCCCCTCTGCCGGTGCGTAGGGTGGTTGGGTATGAGCGTTGCCAGCGCCGGCCCACTGTGGCTTTTGCTGTGATTTCTGCCTCTCCTCCGTGGGAGGGGTTGTCACTGAAGCCACAAGACTTCGCACCAAGGGTAGAGGTGAGCACCTTTGCTCAGCTGCGGATGCAGCCTATTTCCAGACTTCCGCCCAGAGCCAGCAGTCAGAACCTGCTCGCTACAGTTCCGCGGGTTAGGCGGGGCTTTTGACGTGCTCTCAGCTGTAAGCTTTTGCCCGTCTGGAGCTTTAGCCCCGCCCTCGAGTCCAGGACCTTTCTGCGCAGGGTCGGAAACCAAGGTTTATTGGGGCGGGTGTGTTTCCTGGCTTCAGCTCAGCTGCATACTTCCGCTCGTCCCGGACTACCCTGCCCCCGCGTTCGGAGTCTGCTCGTGCACGTATGAATGCAATTCGGGTTTCTCCGGCCGGGTGGGGATAGTAGCGTGGGCTCCGCTGCGAGCTTCCACTTGTCTCGGGGTCTACCCCGTTCCCGCGCTCGGAGCCCGCTCACGCATATATACTGGCCAATCGCGGTTTCTCCGGCCCGGGGGGGGGGGTGGGGGGCTGGTAGCGTCAGCTCAGCCGCGAGCCCCTGCCCGTCCCTGGTCCTAGCCTGGTCCCCGCGGTCAGGGCCGGCTTGCGCAGGGCCTGCCCGTTCCTGGCCTCCCGTTTTGTCCCCGTAAGTGGGATTAAAGGTGGGCCCGCAGCTTCCGGACCGCTTTCGCGCGTCCCCTCAGACCCTCTGGGCTAGACCTATCTCCCACCGGCTTGGCCTCTGCCCACGCCGACAGAACCGCCTTTCAGCATCCTGTGCCCCAAACCCTAAGCAGCCCTCAGCAGAGTAGGAAGGAACCTAATACTCCACACTGTAGGCCTGGGAGCTCCCTCACTTGTTTCCCAGCTCAAAACTGTCCAAACGCCTCTTCTAGGCTCTGGGACTGCAGGAACCAATGTTCCTGGGACTCAGGTCCCTTCTTCTCTGCCAAACTTTCCTCCCACCCGCGGGTCTCTCCGGGCTGCCGTTTGCTCCGGAGAGATGGGCAGCCCTCTTCGCGTTTTTTGCTATTCCTACCAGTCTCAATGTGGCTTCTTCTGTGTTCCTTGGTTGAAGAGTTCACTTAGTTTAGTTCATAGTTGGTTTATCCAGATGATGGTTCTTTAAATTGAGTTATAATCCACTTTGGTTCTGGGAGTTGGAAGTTGGTACGTCCGCCTACTCCGTCGCCATCTTGCTTCCTCGTGGACTTACCTTTTAAAGGTGTCAGCTTTTCACTGGCATCTCAGAGGCATTGTGATAAGGTTTCAAACTTTGTGGGCAATCTATAGACTTCCTTTGTCTGGTTATTACTCTATGGTTTGTAACTCTTATTTTACCTTTCAAAAAGTAGAAGAGAGAGATATAGTAAAACCAAAAACATTGTTGGCTGCCTTAGAAAATAGGCTGCCACATTAGATCTTCAGGACAGTCTTGATTTCAGGTTCTTCCACAACAAACTCCTTAACATGACAATTTTTCCATGATTCAGTTTGTAGTATGTATATTCACTTAGCATACATATGCTGAAAGATTATTATAGAAATAAACTAATCAGAGTGCTTGAAATTGCCTTGACCATTCTGATTCCTGTTGCAGTGCACTTCTCTCATGTAATTGCCTTGGATGTCAGCTTTGAGAGGATTCAATGACCAAGTCCACAGCTTACAGACCACTCTCCTCATGGTGTTTCTCTCTCTGGCAGGGCTTATCTGCATGCAGGCACCAGCAGGTGCACAACCCCATCCCCCCTCCCCGCCCCTGTATTTTGCTCCATTAGAAAAATGCAGGAACCTTAACTTTCCATTGGGGTGATGTGGCTCTTGGTTTCTCACCAAGGGGCTTGAAGTTCAATTCTGAGAACTATGAGATTCTGGAGAGATCTGAAGAAAAATATCTTCCCTGAAGAGATAGTGCTATTGCACTAGTTTGGGTGAAGTATTTCAGCTGGGTCACTTACCAGAAAATTCCATGCCCAGTGACAGGGAGGTGAGTAACCTTGGCTGGGAATTAAGGAACTTTGGGCTAGGCCTAGTTCTGCCATTCACGAACTCTGAAGTGAGACTGTTCTCACATTTGGCCCTTAATTTCCATGTTTATATTGACAATGCTTAATATATGTCTGAAATTTAGTACAAAACTTATTTGAAAACAATATTTTATCTGCTCCTTATAGCAATAGGTAGAATCAGTCTTATCTTCATTTAATATGAAAGATCAAAGTCTTGAGTCTTGGCCAAGATTATGTGATCATTAAAAGACCAAATAAAATCTTGAAACTGGTTGACTGTTTTCCCATTATCCCATTTATTCATGCAAAAATTATTTATTAAGCACCTACTGTGTGCATCAAGCTCTGAGGATGATAATAAGGTGCACCAGGAGTATCTCCACCTGCGAGGCTCTTACACACAGGAGTCATACCAGTCTACCTCTATAAAATGAATGTGTGTAGTGAATCAGGGTTTTGCATCAAAATCTGGTCATCAAAATCTCATGGGGTGCTTGTAAAAACCATATAGATTCCAAGCCCTGCTCCAGGTCTGCTGAATCATATTCTGGAAGGCAAGGTGCCTTGTAGTTTATAGTATGATGAGTCACCATTGATTCTTATGACCAGACAAGTCTGAAAAGCCCTGGACTAAATGAGCCCCAAGATCCCTTTTCTCTCAGCATCATGCTTCATCTCATTCCTGGTCTCTCTGAATCACTGAGGGGATCTTTACAAGCACTATTGCCTGGACCCCATCTATAGAGACTGGGATGTGTCTTTCCAATGTGTCATTCTAATGTGTATCTAGAATTGAGGGCCATTGTGTATAGCCCATCATTCAAGCATTCAAGCCTATATGAGATCAAGGAGAGCACCCCTGACCCAAATTACCCCCAGAATGTGGATGCTGAACGATATTGGTAGTGTTGTGGTTTCTAAAGCATGGTGGGTTCTTATTCTTCAGTTCATTAAAAGAAGTTTCCAGCATACTAAGAACCAGTCTGTAGTTGTTTTTTGAGTCTTCAAACTTGTAGTAATCACTTTTAGGTTTCATGTGATCAGCTATTTGATCTATTTTTAGTTTGTATCTGTACAGCAAACCTTCATTGTAGTTGATCTTGAAAACCGTCAGCCTACTTCTCAATAGGTATTACTGTTCCGGGGTTGTGGATGTTAGGAAAGGTGCTGCTTGCCTTCTCTTCTTTCCAAATCCAGAAGGAGTCAGCTAGGAAGTGGGGAATTTAATATTTCACTTTAGTGTGTTTTGAGGGTAATTTGTAAACCCAATTCCATCAATAAAATTGCCTGCTCCAGTGAATGCTGCTCTCACCCGTTGACATCTGATCTGCAAGTGACTCCCTGAGGTCACAGGGACCAACCTGCACCTGGCTCAGTGGCTGCCAGGTGCTCCTGAAAGTGGCCTGTCTTGCGGTAACACATTTACTCTGGAATATTAATTGCTTTTCACAGGGCCCCACATTGGGATGGCCTGGCCCCAGTCAAGTACCTGGAAGTCACACTATAGCCCTAGCACGTTGGGACAGGAAGCAGGGCAGGAGTTCTACCACACTCTTGGGCTGTTGTTGACACACAGCCATCTGACTGAGTGCTGTTTCCTCCAAGTCCCCATGGTTCTGTGGTTCCTTCTTCCTGGTCCCTGGGGAAATAAAGAAACTTGCTCCTCTCCCTCTCATTCCCCTGTTCATGTGTTCATGAGCAGGTCAAGCTGGGTCTGATCAGACTTGTCCCATTTTTTCTCTCCATCAACATGAAGTGCCATTAGATGTTGTAAGATGGTAATGATAGTGATACTCGTAGGTCCCAAAAGATTTTAAAAATCTTTTCTGTTCTAACCTGGAAAGGAACTGAGGCAACAACATTGGAAAACCGCCAGATAGACTTCTATAACACAAGTGGTTGTGGGTTGCTAAGTAAGTAGCCAGCACATGCTTTTCTGTTTAAGTGAAAGGTTAGGGTGCTATAAACCTTAAAGCTTGTCAAGATTATACAGCGTTGAGCAGAACGATGTGCTGTGAGCACCAGCCTCCAGTTCTTGGGTCAAACCATATTTTAGTGAAATGAGATTGCTTCGCTGGAGTTTTATTTGTGGGCTTGTAAGTGAAGAGTGTGTGGCAGATGCTATGATTAAGATTTCATTTCCTGGTTGATGCTACCAGAGTGATCACAGCAGCAGTAGGGGAAACTCATATTTGCTGGCAGGGTTAACAAGTAGCAGTTCTGAGTTTAATATAAAGATTAAAAACAACAAAAAAGAAACCACCATTGTCACCACGACAAAAACTCATGTAGTTTCATTAAGAAAATTGTCCTTCACAATTTTGAAATAAAGCTCTTATGTCAGTGCTTCCTACCTTGCTTAGAGAAACCCTCCCCCATTTATTCTTTCATTCATACAGTTATTGAGCTTTAGATCCTGGAGATTTAGTAGTAAACAAAACAAGAAATTCCTTGCTCTCATGGAGAGAGAAAAACAATTTTTAAAAAAGAAACAAGGAAAGGCCTCTCTGAAGAGATGATGACATTTAAGCAGAGGCCCGACGAAAGTTAAAAAACGATTCTTGTGGATATTGTGGGGAGGAGTGTTTGTTTGATGTAGAGGAAATCATAAGATAAGAGGAATTAAGGAGGGAGCATCTTGGCATATTGAGGGACAGCACGGAGGCCAGAGTAGTTGGCCTGCAGTGGGAAGAGAAGGGAGAGAAGCAGAAGGTATGGTTAGAGGGGAGGAGGTTGCAGCTTTGGGAGGTTTTGAGCAAATGAGTAGGAGCCTTTTTATGCTTTAAAATGTTTCTTTCTGTTCTGTGGGGTCAAAAGTGGGAGGTTCAGGGTGGAGTTAAATAGGAAGCTATTGCAGTAATCCAGGTGAGAGAGGAGGGCAGCCTGGAGCCTGTGAGTTGATGGAGGTGGTAGAGAGTAGTTGGATTCTGGATATATTTCAAAGGTAGGCAGAGAGGGTTTGCTGATGAGTTAGATGTGGGTATAGCCCTGGCTGGTTAGCTCAGCAGAAGAGCATCAGCCAGGCATGTGCATGTACTGGGTTCAATCCCCAGGAAAGACACACTGGAGAAGTGACTATTTTCTTCTTCACCCCTCTACCTGCCCCTTCTCTCACCTGCTCTCTTTTTTCCCCTCCTGCAGCCATGGCTGGATTGGTTTGAACTTATGGGCCGCAGGTGTTGAGGATGGCTCCATGGACCCTCCACCTCAGGTGCTAAAGATACCTCGGTTACGAGTATGGCCCCAGATGGGCAAATCATCGAGGTTGCCGGGTGGATCCTGTTTGGGGCACATGAGGTAGTCTGTTTCTCTATGTCCCCACCTCTCCCTTGGAAAAGAAGAAGAGGAAGAAAGAAAGGGGTGAATGTGTGAGAAAGAAAGGAAGCAAGGACGTTGTTAGGTGTTTAGTCAAAACACCTGGCCAAATGTAAATGCCATTTATTGAGAGGGAGAAGAGCAAAAAACATTTTTTGCGTTTGTTGTCTGTTTTTAGACATGTTAGGTTTAAGATGCTGAATAAATTTTCACGTAAAGATGTTGAGTAGCAAGTTGGAAAAATGAGTCAGGAATTTAAGGAAGAGTTTGAGGTTAAAGGCCTTGACAGGGAGCTGCCAGTCTAAAGATGGGTATTTTGAGTCATAGGACCAGATAAGGACACCTGGGAGATGAGTTGAAAGAGAAGTCCAAAGCCTCGCTGCAGGGATCTTGGACATTTGCAGGTGAAGGAGATGAAGAAAAACCTGCAGAAGGGCCTGAGAAGAGCTGCTGAGTGTGGTGGGAGAACCAAGGGAGAAAGATGTAAGTCAAGAAAAGACAGTTAAAGGGTTGGAAGAAGTGGTCCAATGTGTTGCTGGGATTAAAAGAAACACTGCTAAATCCCCACTGAATTTGGCAATTAGAGCTTATTAGTGGCACTAACAAAAAACAGTGTCATTGTAGAGGAGAGGAGGGAGCCTAAGAAGTGGAGACAGTGAGTATGGACAGCTTTTTTCAAGAAACCTTGCTGTAAAGCAAAGGAGACACATTGGATAGTAGATGAAAGAGTTAGGAGGTCAAAGGGAAATTCCCTTAAACACATGTTGAGCACCTGCTGCAGACCAATGACCAGTCCTACTCTCATGATACCCACAGTGGTATGTGTGGCCAACCAAGCCCATCAGCTGTGAAGATTTAGAGTGTAAATGCTATGAAAGGAGCAGGCCCAAGAGGCTGTGCTAGCCACCCTAAGGTGCTAATGGGGTCCATCCAAATAAGCCAGGGAAGGCTTCCAGAGGAGGTGATGTCTGAGCCAAACCAGGCAAATGACTAATCATCAAGAGGGTATAAGTACTGTTGGGTGACCATATCCACTTACCTGATCCTTTTGGGGTTTTTGGCCACTATTAGGTAGTAATTAAAGGCTTACTTATTGGTCAGTGTTACATTCCTTTTATTCCATATTGTTAAAAGCTAAAGTTTACTTCTTACCAAAAACGCAGCCTCTGCGAGCTTTTCTAGCCTTACCTCTTGTTACTTGCACATTAGACTTGTATACTAGACACTTTGATATTACAAACCGGCACTACAGCAGTTTCCCTACTTACACCACTCCGTGTCTTCCCACAGGGGAGCCCTCTCTGGAACAGTGACTTTATACCTTCTCACCTTCTCATCCTCTTTCACCTACCTGGTGGGCAAAAGTGTAAATGATTGTCAAGCTTTCTAGCAACAGACCCAAATGTATTCATTTATTATTATTATTATTATAATCATCATCCTTTCTATCTTTTTTACCATTTGTTTATTTATTTATATTAATTTTAATGGGGTGACATTGATAAATCAGGGCACATATGTTCAGAGAAGATATTTCTAGGTTATTTTGACATTTGATTATATTGCGTACCCATCACCCAAAGTCAAATTGTCCTCCGTCACCGTCTATCTGGTTTTATTTGTACCCTTCCCCTCTCCTTCCCCCCTCCCTCTCCTCCCCCTACCCTCGGGTAGCCAGTACACTCTTGTCCATGTCTGTGAGTCTCATTTTTATGTCCCATCTAGGTTTGGACTCATATAGTCCTTAGTTTTTTCTGATTTACTTACTTCACTCAGTATAATGTTATCAAGGTCCATCCATGTTGTTACAAATGATCTGATGTCATCATTTCTTATGGCTGAGTAGTATTCCATAGTATATATGTACCAAAGCTTTTTAATCCACTCGTCCTCTAATGAACACTTGGGCTGTTTCCAGATCTTTGCTATTGTGAACAATGCTGCCGCAAATATGGGGCACATTTCTTCATTTCGAACAGCGCTATGGTGCTCATTGGATATATTCTTAAAAGTGGGATAGCTGGTTCAAAAGGCAGTTTCATTTTAATTTTTGAGGAATCTCCATACTGTTATCCACAGTGGCTGCACCAGTCTGCATTCCCACCAAGAGTGCAGGAGGGTTCCCTTTTCTCCACATCCTCGCCAGCACTTATTCTGTGTTGTTTTGCTGATAAGTGCCATTCTGACTGGTATGAGGTGAAATCTCATTGTGGTTTCAGTTTTCATTTCTCTAATGATTAGTGATGTTGAGCATTTTTTCATATGCCTATTGGCCATCTGTATGTCCTCTTTGGAGAAATTTCTATTCATTTCTTTAGCCCATTTTTTAATTGAATTGTTTGTCTTCCTGGTGTTGAGTTTTATAAGTTCTTTATAAATTTTGGTTATTAACCCCTTATCAGACGTGTTGTCGAATATGTTCGCCCATTGTGTGGTTTGTCTTTTTATTCAGTTCTTATTGTCGTTAGCTGTGCAAAAACTTTTTAGTTTGATATAGTCCCATATGTTTATCCTGCCTTTTATTTCATTTGCTGGTGGAGATAAATCGGCAAATATATTGATGCGACAGATGTCGGAGACCTTACAGCCTATGTTTTCTTCTAAGATGCTTATGATTTCATGGCTTACATTTAAGTCTTTTATCCATTTTGAGTTAGTTTTTGTGAATGGTGTTAGTAGATGGTCTAGTTTCATTTTTTTGCAGGTAGATGTTCAATTTTCACAACACCATTTGTTAAAGAGGCTGTCTTTACTTCATTGTATGTTCTTTCCTCCTTTGTCAAATATCAGTTGACCATAAAGGTGTGGGTTTATTTCTGGGTTCTCTGTTCTGTTCCATTGATCTATGTGCCTGTTCTTATGCCAGTACCAGGCTGTCTTGAGTACAATGGCCTTGTAGTATACTTGGATATCTGGAAGAGTGATACCTACTGGTTTATTTTTTCTTTTTAAGATTGCTGAGGGTATTCGTGTTCTTTTTTGGTTTCATATAAAATTTTGGAATATGTGATCTATATCTTTGAAGTATGTCATTGGTATTTTAACTGGTATCACATTGAATTTATAAATTGCTTTGGGTAATATAGACTTTTAATGCTGTTTATTCTTCCTAAGCATGAGCATGGTATATGCTTCCACATTTTTGTATCTTCCTTAATTTCTTTTATCAATGTTTTATAATTTTTTGAGTACAAATCCTTAACCTTCTTGGTTAAATTACTCCTAGGTACTTTATTTTTTGGTTGCAATAGTGAAGGGGTTGTTTTCTTAATTTCTTTTGCTGACAGTTCATTGTTGGTATATAAAAATGCCTCTGATTTCTGAGTATTAATTTTATATCCTGCCACCTTGCTGAATTCATTTATAAGGTCCAGTAGTTTTTTGACTGAGACTTTAGGGTTTTCTATATACAATATCCCTTCATCTGCAAATAATGACAGTTTTACTTCTTCTTTTCCCATTTGGATGCCTTTTATATCTTCCTGTCCGATTGCTGTGGCTAATACTTCCAGAAATATGTTGAATAAGAGTAGTGAAAGGGGGCACCCATGCCTAGTTCCTGATCTTAAGGGGATTGCTTTTAATATTGCCCATTTAGTATGATGTTTGCTGTGGGTTTGTCCTAGATGGCCTTTATCATGTTAAGGTATCTTGCCTGTATGTATTCTCACTTTACTGAGAGTTTTGAGCACGAATGGGTGCTGGATTTTATCCAATGCTTTTTCTGCAGGTATGGAAATTATCATGTGATTTTTGTCCTTCCTTTTGTTTATGTGATGAATCAAAATGATTGATTTGCGAATATTGAACCAGCCTTACGTCTCCAGAATAAATCCCACTTGATCATGGTGTATGATTTTTTTCATATATTGCTGGATCCAGTTGGCTAATATTTTTTTGAGAATTTTAGCATCTAAATTCATCAGGGATATAGGCCTATAATTTTATTTCTTTGTGTTGTCTTTGCCCGGTTTTAGGATCAGAATTATGCTCACCTCATAAAAGGAGTTTGGAAGTCTTCCTTCCTCTTGAATTTTTTGAAATAGCTTGAGGAGGATAGGAGTTAGTTCTTCTCTAAATTTTTGATAGAATTCACTTGTGAAGCCATCAGGCCCAGGACTTTTCTTTTTTGGGAGTTTTTTGATACCTGTTTTGATAACATTTGTTGTAATTGGTCTGTTTAGGTGTTCTGATTCTTCCAGATTGATTTTTGGAAGGTTATATGATTCAAGAAATTTGTCCATTTCACCAAGATTGTCTAATTTTTTGGCATAGAGTTCTTCATAGTATTTTCTTACAATACTTTGTATTTCTGTTGTGTCAGTTGTTATTTCTCCACTCTCACTTATTTACTTAAGTCCTCTCTCTTTTCTTCTTGGAGAGTCTAGTTAAAGGTTCATCAATCTTGTTTACCTTTTCAAAGAACCAGCTCCTGGTTTCGTTGATCCTCTGTATTGTTTTCTTAGCCTCTATATCATTTACTTCTGCTCTAAAATTTATCATTTCCTTCCTTCTACCAGCCTTGGGCTTTATTTGCTGTTGTTTTTCTGATTCTTTTAGATGCAGGGTCAAGTTGCTTATTTGAGCTTTTTCTAGCTTCTTAAGGTATGCCTGTAGTGGTATGAACTTCCCTCCCAATACTGCTTTTGCTGTGTCCCATAAATTTTGAGTTGATGTATGCTCATTATCAATCGTTTCTAGAAACTTTTTTATATCTTCTTTGATCTCATTGTTAATCTATTCATTATTTAATAACATGGTACTTAGTTTTCAAGTGTTTGAGTATTGTTCCGTTTTCTGTTTGTGGTTAATTTCTAGTTTCATGGCATTGTGATCAGAGAAAATGCTTGATATGATTTAAATCCTTTTATAATTTGTTGAGACCCCTTTTGTGTCCTAACATGTGGTCTATCCTAGAGAATGTACCATGAGCTCTTGAAAGAATGTATATTCTACTGCTTTAGGGTGAAAAGTTCTGAAGATATCTATTAAATCGAGTTGATCTAGTGTATCTCTAAGTCTGCTGTTTCTTTGTTCATTTTCTTTCTTGAGGATCTATCCAGTAATGTTAGTGGGGTATTGAAATCCCCTACTATGATAGTATTACTGTTAATCTTGCCCTTTATATCCATCAAAGTCAGCTTTATGTATGTCTGGGCTCCTATGTTTGGTGCGTAGATATTTATAATAGTCATATCTTCCTGTTGAATTGTTCCCTTTATCATTATGTAGTGTCCTTCTTTATCTCTTACTATAGCCTTTGTTTTAAAGTCCATTTTGTCAGATACAAGGATTGCTACCCCAGCTTTTTTTCATTTCCATTTGCATGAAATATTTTTTTTCATCATTTTACCTTCAGTCTATGTGCATCTTTTATTTTAAGGTGTGTTTCTTGTAGACAGCGTATGTATGGGTACTGTTTATTTATCCACGCAGCTAAACTATGTGTTTTTTTTTATTATTAATTTTAATGGGGTGACACCAATAAATCAGGGTACATATGTACAATGAAAACATCTCCAGGTTATCTTATTATTCAATTGTGTTGCATACCCGTCACCCAAAGTCAAATTGTCCTCTGTCACCTTCTATCTGGTTTTCTCTGTGTCCCTTCCCTCCTCCCTATCCCACCCTTTCCTCCCTCCACACACCCCGTAACGACCACTCTCTTGTCCATGTCTCATAGTCTCACTTTTATGTTTTACCTATGTATGAAATCATGCTGTTCTCAGTTTCTCTTTTTTTCTGATTTACTTATTTCACTCCGTATAATGTTATCAAGGTCCATCCATTCTGTTATAAATGATCCGATGTCATTATTTCTTATGGCTGAGTAGTATTCCATAGTATATATGTACCAAAGCTTTTTAATCCAC
Organism: Rhynchonycteris naso; assembly: GCA_037038555.1. Classification (NCBI taxonomy): domain Eukaryota; kingdom Metazoa; phylum Chordata; class Mammalia; order Chiroptera; family Emballonuridae; genus Rhynchonycteris; species Rhynchonycteris naso. The sequence continues at coordinate 179,361,848 of CM072995.1, read as the reverse complement.
TCGTCTTCTGACAGACACTTGGGCTGTTTCCAGATCTTGGCTATTGTGAACAATGCTGCCACGAACATGGGGGCGGATTTCTTCTTTTTGAACAGTGCTGTGGTGTTCTTAGGGTATATTCCTATAAGTGGGATAGCTGGGTCAAAAGGCAGTTCGATTTTTAATTTTTTGAGGAATCTCCATACTGTTTTCCACAGTGGCTGCACCAGTCTGCATTCCCACCAGCAGTGCAGAAGGGTTCCCTTTTCTCCGCATTCTCGCCAGCACTTATTCTGTGTTGTTTTGCTGATGAGTGCCATTCTGACTGGTGTGAGGTGATATCTCATTGTGGTTTTAATTTGCATTTCTCTAATGATTAGTGATGTTTAGCATTTTTTCATATGCCTATTGGCCATCTGTATGTCCTCTTTGGAGAAATTTCTATTCATTTCTTTTGCCCATTTTTTGATTGGATTTTTTGTCTTCCTGGTGTTGAGTTTTATAAGTTCTTTATAAATTTTAGTTATTAACCCCTTATCAGATGTGCTGTCGAATATGTTCTCCCATTGTGTGGTTTGTCTTTTTATTCTGTTCTTATTGTCTTTAGCTGTGCAAAAACTTTTTAGTTTCATATAGTCCCATTTGTTTATCTTGCCTTTTATTTCATTTGCCCGTGTAGATAAATCGGCAAATATATTGCTGCTACAGATGTCGGAGAGTTTGCTGCCTATGTTTTCTTCTAAGATGCTTATGGTTTCATGGCTTACGTTTAAGCCTTTTATCCATTTTGAGTTTGTTTTTGTGAATGGTGTAAGTTGATGGTCTAGTTTCATTTTTTGCAGGGAGATGTTCAATTTTCACAACACCATTTGTTAAAGAGGCTGTCTTTACTCCATTGTATGTTCTTTCCTCCTTTGTCAAATATCAGTTGTCCATAAAGCTGTGGGTTTATTTCTGGGTCCTCTGTTCTGTTCCATTGATCTATGTGCATGTTCTTATGCCAGTACCAGTCTGTCTTGAGTATAATGGCCTTATAGTAAACCATGATATCTGGAAGAGTGATACCTCCTGCTTTATTTTTTTAAAAGATTGCTGAGGATATTCGTGTTCTTTTTTGGTTCTATATAGATTTTTAGAAGATGTGTTCTATATCTTTGAAGTATGTCATTGGTATTTTAATTGGTATTGCATTGAATGTATAAATTGCTTTCGGTAAAATAGACATTTAATGATGTTTATTCTTCCTAGCCATGAGCACGGTATATGCTTCCACTTGTTTGTATCTTCCTTTATTTCTTTTCTCAATGTTTTATAATTTTCCGAGTACAAGTCCTTAACCTCCTTGGTTAAATTACTCCTAGGTACTTTATTTTTTTGGCTGCAATAGTGAAGGCGATTGTTTCCTCAATTTCTTTTGCTTGGTGAGTCTAGTTAAAGGTTCATCAATCTTTTTTACCTTTTCAAAGAACTAGCTTCTGGTTTCATTGTTTCTCTGTATTGTTTCCTTAGACTCTATGTCATTTATTTGTGCTCTGATCTTTATTATTTCCTTCCTTCTACTTCTCCTGCGTTTTATTTGCTGTTGCTTTTTTATTTTTTTTAGATGCAGGGTCAGGTTGCTTATTTGAACTTTTTCTGGCTTCTTATGTTATGCCTGTAGTGGTATGAACTTCCCTCTCACTACTGCTTTTGCTGTGTCCCATTAATTTTGAGTTGATGTATGCTCATTATTATTTGTTTCTAGAAACTTTTTAATTTCTTCTTTGATCTCATTGTTAATCCATTCATTATTTAATATAATGCTATTTAGTTTCCAAGTGTTTGAGTATTTTTCAGTTTTTCTTTTGTGGCTAGTTTCTAGTTTCATGGCATTGTGATCAGAGAATATGCTTGATATGATTTCAATCTTCTTAAATTTATTGAGACCATTTTTTGTGTCTTAACATATGGTTTATCCTAGAAAACGTACCATGAGCGCTTGCGAAGAATGTATATTCTACTGCTGTAGGGTGAAAAGTTCTGAAGATATCTATTAAATCAAGTTGAGCTAGTGCATCCTTTTAGTCTGCTGTTTCTTTATTAATTTTTTTTTTTAGGATCTATCCAGTCTTGTTAGAGGGGTATTGAAATCCCCTACTATGATAGTATTGCTGTTAATCTCACTCTTTATATCCATCAAAGTCTGCTTTATGTATGTTGGGGCTCCTATATTTGGTGCATAGATATTTATAATAGTTATATCTTCCTGTTGAATTGTTCCCTTTATCATTATGTAGTGTCCTTCTTTATCTCTTACTACAGCCTTTGTTTTAAAGTCCATTTTGTCAGATATAAGTATTGCTACCCCGGCATTTTGTTCATTTTCATTTGCATGAAATATTTTTTTCCATGATTTTACCTTCAGTCGTGCATCTTTTATTTTAAGGTGGGTCTCTTCTAGACAGCATATGTATGGGTCCTGTTTCTTTATCCAGGCAGCTACCCTATGTCTTTTGATTGGATCATTTAATCCATTTACATTTAAGGTTATTATTGATATGTAGTTGTTTATTGCCATTTTATTCTTTAAAGCTGTATTCTTCTTTTGCTATATTCTTTCCTACCTTTAAACTGTTCACAACAGGCCCCTTAGCATCTCTTGCAGAATTGGTTTGGTTTTAATGAATTCCTTGAGGCTTTCTTTGTCTGGGAAGCTCTTTATTTCTCCTTCAATTTTAAACGTTAGCCTTGCTGGATAGAGTAGTCTTGGTTGTAGGTTCTTTTTCTGCATTACTTTGATTATATCTTGCCATTCCCTTATGGACTCAAGTGTTTCTGTTGAGAAGTCTGTTGTCATCCTTATGGGGGTTCCTTTTTAGGTGATAGCCTTTTTTTTTCTCTAGGATCTTTGAAGATTTTTTTTTTATCCATTAGTTTTGGTATTTTAACTATGATGTGTCTTGATGTAGATATTTTTGGGTTTCTTTTTAATGGAGTTCTGTGTGCTTCTTGAACGTGTGGGGTGTTTTCTATCCTCAATTTAGGGAAGTTTTCAACTATGATTTGATTGAACAAAGTTTCCATTTTTTGTCCTCTCTCCTTTTCTTCAGGCACCCCTATGATGCGAGTGTTGTTTTTCTTCATGTTGTCACAGAGCTCCCTTAGTGTTTCCTCACATTTTTTGAGTCTCTTTTCCTTTTTCTTTTCTGCTTCTTTAACTTTGTTTATTGTGTCCTCTAACTCGCTGATTCGATCCTCAGCGTGATTCATCCTGCTTTTAATTCCCATTGTGGTTTTCAGTTTTGATACTGTATTTGTCATTTCTGTCTGATTCTTTTTTATTACTTCAATTTTGTTTTTTATACTTGTTATCTCTTTATTTAGGTGTTAATAATGACTATTCATTGTTGCTCTAATTTCTTTGAACATCCTAACTATCATTATTCTAAATTCTGCTTCTAGTAGTTTGGTTATATCTGGTTCATACAGGTCCTTCTCTGGGGATTTCTCTTGATTCATTTGGTTTGTATTCCTCTGCCTGCCCATTTTTTCTGTGTATAAGCAAGTTGTGGCCACTGGAGTCCAGTAGGTGTTGCCTTTGTGTTCTTAGGTGTGGTCTGTCTGCAGGCCCGCCACCCCCTCTACGGCTACCTAGGGCGGTTGTGTATGTGCGTTGCCATTGCCGGTCCACTGTGGCTTTTGCTGTCATTTCTGCCTCTCTTCCACGGGAGGGGCTGTCACTCAAGCCACAATCCTCAGCACCAAGGGTAGAGGTGAGCACCTTTGCTCAGCTGCGCACCCAACCTGTTTCCGGACTTCCGCCCAGCACCCGCAGTCAGAGCCTGCTCGCCACAATTTCGCGGGTTGGGCAGGGCTTTTGACGTGCTCTCAGCTGTGAGCCTTTGCCCGTCTGGAGCTTTAGCCCTGCCTTCGAGGCCAGGGCCCTTCTGTGCTGGGTCACAAACCAAGGTTTATTTTCCGGGCGTGTGTGCTGGCTTCCACTCGTGCCGGACTCTACCCCTCCCCCACGTTAGGAGCCCGCTCGTGCATGTAGGATGGCAAACCGCGGTTTTTCTGGCGGGGCTGGGCTGGTAGCGTGAGCTCAGCTGTGAGCCCCTGCCCGTTTCTGGTCCTAGCCCCATTCCCTGCGGTCAGGGCCTGCTTTCACAGGGTTGCAGAGCAAATCTCTGCCCATTCCTGGCCTCCCGCTTTGTCTCTGCAGGTGGGATTACAGGCAGGTTCGCAGCTTCCGGATCGCTTTCGCGCGTCCCCTTTGCCCCTTCTGGATTAGACTGAGCTCACATCAGCTTGGCCTCCGCCCATGCCGACAGAACTGCATTTCAGCGTCCTGCCGCCGCCATACCCTTCAGCAATCCTCAGAGAGATGGAAGTGCCCTTAGTCTCCACACTGTAGGCCTGGGCGCTCCCTCACTTTTTTCACAGCTCAAAACTGTCCAAACACCTCTTCTAGGCTCTGGGACTGTAGGCTGGGTCTTGGTTCCTGGGACCCAGGTCCCTCCCTCTCCGCCAAACTCTCCTCCTGCCACGCGGGTCTCTCCGGGCTGCCGTTTGCTCCTGGGAGCTGGGCAGCTCTCTGCGTTTTCGCTATTCCTACCAGTCTCAATGTGGCTTTTTCTGTGTTCCTTGGTTGAAAATACCACTTAGTTTAGTTCAAAGTTGGTTTATCCAGATGATGGTTCTTAAAATTGAGTTATAATCCACTTTGGTTCTGGTAGTTGGAAGTTGTCATGTCTGTCTACTCCATCGCCATCTTGCTCACCCTATGTGTTTTGATTGGATCATTTAATGTATTTACATCTGAGGTTATTATTGATATTTAGTTGTTTATTGCCATTTTTTTCTTTAAAGCTGGATTCTTCTTTTGCTATATTCTTTTCCCCTTTTGTACTGTTCACAACAGGCCACTTAGCATCTATTGCAAAATTGGTTTGGTTTTAATGAATTTCTTGAGGTTTTTTTTTTGTCTGGGAAGGTCTTCATTTCTCCTTCAATTTAAACATTAGCCTTGCTGTATAGAGTAGTCTTGGTTGTAGGTTCTTGTTCTGCATTACTTTCAATATATCTTGCCATTCCCTTCTGGCCTCAAGTGTTTCTGTTGAGGAGTCAGATGTCATCCTTATGGGGATTCCTTTTTAGGTGATAGCCTTTTTTCTCTAACAGCTTTTAAAATTTTCTCTTTATCACTTAGATTTGGTATTTTAACTATGATGTGTCTTGGTGTAGATTTCTTTGGACTTCTCTTTAATGGAGTTCTCTGTGCTTCTTGAACGTGTGAAACGTTTTCATTCTTAATTTAGGGAAGTTTTTAGCTATGATTTGGTTGAACAAAGTTTCTATGCCTTGTTCTTTCTCTTCTTCTTCAGGAACCCCTATTATGCGGATGTTATTTCTCTTCATGTTGTCACAGAGCTCCCTTTGAGTTTCCTCTGATTTTTTTGAGTCTTTTTTCTTTTTTCTGCTCTGCTTCTGTGCCTTTGTTTATTTTGTCCTCTAACTCACTGATTCAATCCTCAGCTTTATCCATCCTGCTTTTAATTCCTTCCATTGTGGTCTTCAGTTTGATACTGTATTTGTCATTTCTGTGTGATTCTTTTTTATTATTTCAATTTCCTATTTTATAGTTGCTATCTCTTTATTTAGGTGTTCATAATGACTATCCATTGTTGCTCTAAGCTCTTAGAACTTCATAACTATCATTATTTTAAACTCTGCATCAGGTAGTTTGGTTAAGTCAGACTCATTCAGGTCCTTCTCTGGGGATTTCTCTTGTTTCCTTTGGGTTCCATTTCTCTGCATGCCCATTTTGTCTGTGTGTAAAAAGAGTTTGGCTATTGGAGTCCAATGGGTGTTGCTTCTGTGTTTTCTAGGTGTTGTCTGTCTGCAGGCCCACCATCACCTCTGCCGCTGCCTAGAGTGGTTGGGTATGGGTGTTTCTGGTGCCTGCTGCTGTGGCTGTTGCTGCAGTTTCCACTTTGCCTCTGCAGGAGGGGCTGTGTTCTCATGCCGGGCTCTATAAGCCTTAGCCGGTCTCAGCCTTTACTCCTCTCCCACAGGTAGGATTGTGCACCACACTTGGACCACAAGCCTGGGCACCAATGGCAAGGGTGAGCACTTTTGCTCAGCTGCAGACCCTGTCAGCTGGTTCCTATCGTTGGGAGGAGCTTCTGGTGCATGCTCAGCTGTGAGCCAGTCTTCCTCCTTGCCCCCGCCAACCTTGACTCCTCAGCTGAGAGTGGCTGCTTCTACTCACTCAGCCATGAGCTGTGTTTGTGCCCCACCCTCGCCAACCTTGGCTCCTTGGCCAGGCTGCTTGTGCATGCTCAACTGCGAGCCCAGGCTTCTTCCCCACCTCCATGGGCAAAGCAGGTTCAGGCAGGGCCTCAAGCCTCGGAGGCTGGGTGAGACTGCGAGCCTGCTCGCCCCTGCCCAGCAGCAGATTTCTGCCCATTCTGGGCTCCGGCTTTTCACCCAAAGGTGGGGTCTCAGACAGGCCTGCAGCTGCTGGACCTCTTTCATGCATCCCTTTTGCCCCCGCTGGGCTAGACTGAGCTCACACCAGCTGGCTTGGCCTCTGTCCCTGCTGACAGAAGAGCTCTTCTGTGTCCCGCTGCCATATGCCCTCCAGCAAGTCCTCAGCAGTATGGGTGGGGGCACTGCAGCTCAGACCCTAACACTCCATACTGTAGTCCTGAAAGCTCCTTTCTTCTAAGCAACTCTGCTCTAATTGACACAGGGGAGCTTGTTTGGCTGGTGTCCTGCTTCCCCTTGCTGGTTCCAGGGGAAATATTGTTTCAGATTTGTGGAGTGACTCTGCCCAGGGTTTAAGGTGGCTGTCCCTCAAAGCTTTTCTCCCTGTGCCTTCCAGACTGCAGTCTCTTCCTGCTGTTTCAGTTCTCTCCTCTCTCCCTGTCTCCTGGAGTTCTGGGTGAGGGGTTGTGAGATAGGTTTTGTGTTCTGTCCCTTTAAGAAGAATCCTGGGTCTGAGACAACTGTCTCTTTCTCACAAAAAGTATCCTAACCTGTTTCACAGCTAAATACTGTCCATATGCCTGTTCTAGGCTCTGGGGTTATAGGCTGGGGCTTTGTTCCTGGGACCCAGGTCCCTACCCTTCTGCTAGCCTCTCTTCCTGCTACACGAGTCTCTCCGGGGTGCCTTTTGCTCCGGGGAGCTGGGCAACCCTCTCCACATTTTTGCTTTTCCTATCAGTCTTGGTGTTGCTTCTTCAGTGTTCGCCAGTTGAAGAGTCCTCTTAGTTTAGTTCAACGTTGGTTTATCCAGATGATGGTTCTTAAAATTATGTTATAATCCACTTTGATTTTGGGAGTTGGAAGTTGGTATGTATGCCTACTCCATCGCCATCTTGCCCTCGCCCTCATCATTTCTATTTATTGAGAACCCATAATAACAGTTATTCGGCTGAACACCTTCCCCTATATTGCCATTTTATTAGAGTCTTCCTCCCAATTCCTGTGTCTCAAGTCAGAGGAATGGATCCGTTGACTTTTCAGTGAAGCCAAATCTGGAAACATCCTTTTTTTCTTGCCCCTTCCCCTCCTTCCACTTGCCCTTTCCCATTCAAACCACAGGCCATTTGCAGGGCCCACAAAGCTAGGCTCCACTAGGTGCCATGTCACTCACTCTTAGAGTCTCTCCTTCACATACCTAACATCAAGTTTCCATCTCCGAAACCCCCTGCAGCAGGAGCCAGGAAACCCTCGCCGGGAATTGGCTGAGACTTCGACTCCAGCGGACCGGAGCCCCAGCCTCCCCACTGCCACCGCCGCAGAGCGGCTCTGCATACACCTCCACGGGCAGCTCGCAGTTCCACGGGTGCCAGGGGAGCAAGATGGCGACGGAGTAGGCGGACGTACCAACTTCCAACTCCCAGAACCAAAGTGGATTATAACTCAATTTTAAGAACCATCACCTGGATAAACGAACTTTGAACAAAACTAAGTGGACTCTTCAACCAAGGAACACAGAAGAAGCCACATTGAGACTGGTAGGAATAGCGAAAACGTGAAGAGGGCTGCCCAGCTCCCCGGAGCAAACGGCAGCCCGGAGAGACCCGCGGGGCGGGAGGAGAGTTTGGCGGAGAGGGAGGGACCTGGGTCCCAGGAACCAAGCCCCAGCCTCCAGTCCTAGAGCCTAAAAGAGGCGTTTGGACAGTATTGAGCTGTGAAACAAGTGAGGGAGCTCCCAGGCCTACAGTGTGGAGTATTAGGTCCCTTCCTACTCTGCTGAGGGCTGCTTAAGGTTTTGGGGCGGCAGGACGCTGAAAGGCGGTTCTGTCGGCGTGGGCAGAGGCCAAGCCGGTGGGAGATCGGTCTAGCCCAGAGGGTAGGAGGGCACCGCGAAAGCGGTCCGGAAGCTGCAGGCCCGCCTTTAATCCCACTTACGGGGACAAAAGCGGGAGGCCAGGAACGGGCAGGCCCTGCGCAAACCGGCCCTGACCGCAGGGACTGGGCTAGGACCAGGGACGGGCAGGGGCTCATGGCTGAGCTGACGCTACCAGTCCCCTCCCCCGCCCCCCGGCCGGAGAAACCGCGGTTGGCCAGTATATGTACGCGAGCGGGCTCCGAGCGCGGAGGCGGGGTAGAGTCCGGGACGAGCGGAAGTACGCAGCTAAGCGGAAGCCAGCAAACACGCCCGCCCCAATAAACCTTGGTTTCCGACCCTGCGCAGAAGGGCCGTGGCCTCGAGGGCAGGGCTAAAGCTCCAGACGGGCAAAAGCTTATAGCTGAGAGCACGTCAAAAGCCCCGCCTAACCCGCGGAACTGTAGCGAGCAGGCTCCGACTGCTGGTTCTGGGTGGAAGTCCGGAAATAGGCTGGGTCCGCAGCTGAGGAAAGGTGCTCACCTCTACCCTTGGTGCAAATCTTGTGGCTTCAGTCACAGCCCCTCCCACAGAGGAGAGGCAGAAATCATAGCAAAAGCCACAGTGGGCCGGCACTGGCAACGCTCATACCCAACCACTCTAGGCACCGGCAGAGGGGGTGGGGGGCCTACAGATAGACCACACCTAGAGAACACAGAGGCAACACCTACTGGACTCCAGTGGCCACAACTTGCTTATACACAGAAAAAATGGGCAGGCAGAGGAATGCAAACCAAATGAATCAAGAGAAATCCCCAGAGAAGGACCTGAATGAACCAGATATAACCAAATTACCAGATGCAGAATTTAGATTAATGATAGTTAGGATGTTCAAAGAAATTAGAGAAACAATGGATAGTCATTATGAACACCTAAATAAAGAGATAACAAGTATAAAAAATGAAATTGAAATAATAAAAAAGAATCAGACAGAAATGACAAATACAGTATCAGAACTAAAGACCACAATGGAAGGAATTAAAAGCAGGATGGATGACGCTGAGGATCGAATAAGCGAATTAGAGGACACAATAAACAAAGGCACAGAAGCAGAGAAGAAAAAGGAAAAGAGACTTAAAAAATGTGAGGAAACTCTAAGGGAGCTTTGTGACAACATGAAGAGAAACAACATTCGCATCATAGGGGTGCCTGAAGAAGAGGAGAGAGGACAGGAAATGGAAACTTTGTTCAATCAAATTATAGCAGAAAACTTTCCTAAATTAAGGCTGGGAAACACTCCACACATTCAAGAAGCACACAGAACTCCATTAAGGAGAAACCCAAAAAAATCTACACCAAGACACATCATAGTTAAAATACCAAAGCTAATGGATAAAGAAAAAATTTTAAAAGCTGCTAGAGAAAAAAAGGCTATCACCTACAAAGGAGCCCCCATAAGGATGACATCGGACTTCTCAACAGAAACACTTGAGGCCAGAAGGGAATGGCAAGAAATAATCAAAGTAATGCAGAACAAGAACCTACAACCAAGACTACTTTATCCAGCAAGGCTAACGTTTACAATTGAAGGAGAAATAAAGAGCTTCCCAGAAAAATAAAGCCTGAAGGAATTCATAAAAACCAAACCAATTCTGCAAGAGATACTAAGGGGACTCTTGTGAACAGTTTAAAGGGAGGAATGAATAGAGCAAAAGAAGAATACAGCTTTAAAGAGTAAAATGGCAATAAACAACTACATATCAATAATAACCTTAAATGTAAATGGATTAAATGATCCAATCAAAAGACATAGGATAGCTGCATGGATAAAGAAACAGGACCCATACATATGCTGTCTACAAGAGACACACCTTAAAACAAAAGATGCTCATAGACAGAAGGTAAAAGGATGGAAAAAAATATTTCATGCAAATGGAAATGAAAAAAAAGCAGGGGTAGCAATACTTATATCAGACAAAATGGACTTTAAAACAAAGGCTGTAGTAAGAGATAAAGGAGGACACTACATAATGATAAAGGGAACAATTCAACAGGAAGATATAACTATTGTAAATATCTATGCACCAAATATAGGAGCCCCGACATACATAAAGCAGACTTTGATGGATATAAAGGGCGAGATTAACAGCAATACTATAATAGTAGGGGATTTCAATACCCCTCTAACAACACTGGATAGATCCTCAAGAAAGAAAATTAATAAAGAAACAGCAGACTTAAAGGATACACTAGATCAACTTGATTTAATAGATATCTTCAGAACTTTTCACCCTAAAGCAGTAGAATATACATTCTTCTCAAGTGCTCATGGTACGTTTTCTAGGATAGACCACATGTTAGGACACAAAAATGGTCTCAATAAATTTAAGAAGATTGAAATCATATCAAGCATTTTCTCTGATCACAATGCCATGAAACTAGAAATTAACCACAAAAGAAAAAATGAAAAATACTCAAACACTTGGAAACTAAATAGCTTGTTATTAAATAATGAATGGATTAACAATGAGATCAAAGAAGAAATAAAAATGTTTCTAGAAACAAATGATAATGAGCATACATCAACTCAAAAGTTATGGGACACAGCAAAAGCAGTTCTGAGAGGGAAGTTTATTGCACTACAGGCATATCATAAGAAGCTAGAAAAAGCTCAAATAAGCAACCTGACCCTGCATCTAAAAGAACTAGAAAAACAACAACAAATAAAACCCAAGACAAGTAGAAGGAAGGAAATAATAAAGGTCAGAGCAGTAATAAATGACATAGAGGCTAAGGAAACAATACAGAGGATCAATGAAACAAGATGCTGGTTCTTTGAAAAGGTAAACAAGATTGATGAACCTTTAACTAGACTCACCAAGAAAAAAAGAGAGAGGACTCAAATAAAATTAGAAAGGACAGTGGAGAAATAACAACTGACACAACAGAAATACATAGCATTGTAAGAAAATACTATGAAGAACTATATGCCAAAAAATTAGACAATCTTGGTGAAATGGACAAATTTCTTGAATCATATAACCTTCCAAAAATCAATCTGGAAGAATCAGAATACCTAAACAGACCAAATACAGCAAATGAGATCGAAACAGTTATCAAAAAACTCCCAAAAAAGAAAAGTCCTGGGCCTGATGGCTTCACAAGTGAATTCTATCAAAAATTCAAAGAAGAACTAACTCCTATTCTCCTCAAACTATTTCAAAAAATTCAAGAGGAAGGAAGACTTCCAAACTCCTTTTATGAGGCGAGCATAATTCTGATCCCAAAACCGGGCAAAGACAACACAAAGAAAGAAAATTATAGGCCTATATCCCTGATGAATTTAGACGCTATAATTCTCAACAAAATATTAGCCAACCGGATCCAGAAATATATGAAAAAAATCATACACCACGATCAAGTGGGATTTTTTTCTGGAGAGGCAAGGCTGGTTCAATATTCGCAAATCAATCAATGTGATTCACCACATAAACAAAAGGAAGGACAAAAATCACATAATTTCAATAGATGCAGAAAAGGCATTTGATAAAATCCAGCACCCATTCATGCTCAAAACTCTCAGTAAAGTGGGAATACAGGGATCATTCCTTAACATGATAAAGGCCATCTACGATAAACCGACAGCAAACATCATACTAAATGGACAAAGATTAAAAGCAATTCCCCTAAGATCAGGAACCAGGCAGGGTTGCCCACTTTCACCACTCTTATTCAACATAGTTCTGGAAGTCCTAGCTACAGCAATCAGACAAGAAGAAGAAATAAAAGGCATACAAATTGGAAAAGAAGAAGTAAAACTGTCATTATTTGCAGATGATATGATATTGTATATTGAAAACCCTAAAGTCTCAGTCAAAAAACTACTGGACCTTATAAATGAATTCAGCAAGGTGGCAGGATATAAAATTAATACTCAGAAATCAGAGGCATTTCTGTACACCAACAATGAAATATCAGCAAAAGAAATTAAGGAAACAATCCCCTTCACTATTGCAGCCAAAAAAATAAAGTACCTAGGAGTAAATTTAACCAAGGAGGTTAAGGACTTGTACTCGGAAAATTATAGAACATTGATAAAAGAAATCAAGGAAGATACAAACAAGTGGAAGCACATACCGTGCTCATGGCTAGGAAGAATAAACATCATTAAAATGTCTATATTACCCAAAGCAATTTATAAATTCAATGCAATACCAAGTAAAATACCAATGACATACTTCAAAGATATAGAACACATATTCCAAAAATTTATATGGAACCAAAAAAGAACACGAATAGCCTCAGCAATCTTAAAAAGAAAAAATAAAGCAGGAGGTATCACTCTTCCTGATATCAAGGTTTACTACAAGGCCATTATACTCAAGATAGCCTGGTACTGGCATAAGAACAGGCACATAGATCAATGGAACAGAACAGAGAACCCAGAAATAAACCCACAGCATTATGGACAACTGATATTTGACAAAGGAGGAAAGAACATACAATGGAGTAAAGACAGCCTCTTTAACAAATGGTGTTGGGAAAATTGGACATCTACCTGCAAAAAAATGAAACTAGACCATCAACTTACACCATTCACAAAAACAAACTCAAAATGGATAAAAGACTTAAACGTAAACCGTGAAACCATAAGCATCTTAGAAGAAAACATAGGCAGCAAGCTCTCCGACATCTGTAGCAGCGGTATATTTGCCGATTTATCTTCATGGGCAACTGAAATAAAAGGCAAGATAAACAAATGGGACTATATCAAACTAAAAAGTTTTTGCACAGCTAAAGACAATAGGAACAGAATAAAAAGACAAACCACACAATGGGAGAACATATTCGACAGCACATCTGATAAGGGGTTAATAACTAAAATTTATAAAGAACTTATAAAACTCAACACCAGGAAGACAAACAACCCAATCAAAAAATGGGCAAAAGAAATGAATAGAAATTTCTCCAAAGAGGACATACAGATGGCCAATAGGCATATGAAGAAATGCTCAACATCACTAATCATTAGAGAAATGCAAATTAAAACCACAATGAGATATCACCTCACACCAGTCAGAATGGCACTTATCAGCAAAACAACACAGAATAAGTGCTGGCGAGGATGTGGAGAAAAGGGAACCCTTCTGCACTGCTGGTGGGAATGCAGACTGGTGCAGCCACTGTGGAAAACAGTTTGGAGATTCCTCAGAAAATTAAAAATCGAACTGCCTTTTGACCCAGCTATCCCACTTTTAGGAATATACCCTAAGAACACCATAGCACTGTTCGAAAAGAACAAATGCGCCCCCATGTTCGTGGCAGCATTGTTCACAATAGCGAAGATCTGGAACCAGCCCAAGTGTCTGTCAGAAGACGAGTGGATTAAAAAGCTATGGTACATATATACTATGGAATACTACTCAGCCATAAGAAACGATGACATCGGATCATTTATAACAAAATGGATGTACCTTGATAACATTATACGGAGTGAAATAAGTAAATCAGAAAAAAAGAAAAACTGAGAACAGCACGATTACATACATAGGTGGGACATGAAAGTGAGGTTATGAGACATGGACAAGAGAGTGGTGGTTATGGGATGGGGGGAGGGAGGGAAGAGTGGGATAGGGAGGAGGGGAGGGACGCAGGGAAAACCAGATTGAAGGTGACAGAGGACAATTTGACTTTTGTGATGGGTATGCAACACAATTGAATGATAAGATAACCTGGAGATGTTTTCATTGTACATATGTACCCTGATTTATTGATGTCACCCCATTAGAATTAACAATAATAAAATATATATTAAAAAAAAAAAAAGTTTCCATCTCCTCGGTGTCTCAGGGCTCGGGGCGGTAGGTGGGGGCCCAAAGAGCCAGTGGTCTCCCTGATGTACTGACAATGAGGCATGTTGGTTGCAGGAAATGCAGTCCTGAGCAGAGTGCACACTGGGAAGTTGAAGGAAGTGGTTGGGAGAGATCAGATGAGAAAATCAAGTCTAGAGGCAAGAAGCAGAACAGTAAGTGGAGAGCTGATAGGGATGCAGCAGCCACCCTGGAGACACTTTTCCGACTTCTGGGAGTGCGTTTGCTGTGCCCCATTCATGGTTCTGAGGGCGTGTTAGGTGGCTGAGAGGAAAGCATCTGATGAATTCACTCCCAATAGCATCTTACCGGCTCATTATGGCTTAACTCTCTGAGCACTCCCAGGGTGATCTTTGAAAAAGAGAATGCCTGAAGAGGAAGAAAGTATTCATAGTGGTGGAATTTCAGGCAGTAATGTAATAGCCTGGGGGACTGAGATTGGGAGAGTGACCCTTTCAAGATCCTCCAAATCAGATCATATAGAAATTGCAGTAGCAGATGGATGAGGACAGCTATGAGGATGGAGGTCTTGTTGAGGTCACTGTTCTGACATTGCAGAGGTCTAGGGAAGTTGCTGGAGTGAGACCATGCCTAGGGTCAGGACATACATATATCATGGCTTCCTCTGCTGAAGTCCAGTTTAGGATTTGAGTAAAGCATATTACCTAGTCTCTGGGAGGCCTGACCACTTACTTGTGTGTGGTGTGACCTCTGGAAAATCACAAGTGTGGCTTAATTTCTTCATTCATTAGATGGGGTTACACCTGGCCTCCTGCCTTTTAGTAAAGTGACCATCAAATGCAACATGTCAAATCACTTTGTAAATGTAGTTTTACTCAACTGAATAAAGTTACCCTTCTACTGAACTATGAACTCCTTAAGGAAGGAATTCTGTCTTGTTCCTTATTGTATTCCAAGCCCATTTCATGGCACCTGGCCATGGAGGGAGACTCTTTTTGGTGGAGCTGGCCTGGATGAAGCCAGGGAGTGCGGGCTGACTGTGTGGGGCAACCTGCCACACCTTGGCTGATCGACAATTGCTCACACTTTTTCTTCCCTCTCCTCACTGATACCTCCATGTTTTTCCAATTTAAAACGCCATTTGGGAAATCTGTTCTCTCTAAGAGAATCCATACTGTAACTTAATGATAACCTCCTTCCCTCAAAGGCTCATTATTTAGATCATTATTTCTTATTAGCAGTCCTATTTCCCCTGGCAGCTATGAGGTGCAATGGCATTTCCAGGTTTCTCAAAGCATGCTGGGAATGACCATGCCAAGTCCAGTGGCTTTTGTGGACATGGCAGCAAGGGGGCATGGCAGAAGGCATTTTCCACCATCATGCCATGTGGGCGACAAAGAGAGAGGGTCAGATGTCCACACTGTGGGTTCTGCCTGAGGCAAAGCCTCTTTTTCAGCACTGACTGAAAGAAAAAGAAAGCCAGGGGGACCTGGTTATTGTCCTGTGACGTGGTGAGCCCTAATTGACAAGACGAGACCAGCCTGGCTTCTTCTGAGTTAAAGTATCAGGAATAAGAGGTCATGGGCAAGGTGGGAAGGAGAGAAGCAGGAAAAATCTATCTGTGGGGTTTTTTTGTTGTTTGTTTTTTTGTTTGTTTTAAGAAAAAGAAAGAAAAGTTTCTGCTTTTCTTTCCTGTGTGAGAAAAACTATTTAAACTGGCACAAAATATATTTTAGAAGCATATTCTTAGAGTTACTTAGAAAAATGCCCTGTGTACTCTGGCAGCAGCCAAATGTATCCTTAATAGAATTCATATGGGGCCTTCAATGATCACAATGTTTGGAGAGGAGCCAGATAGTAAGTAATTTAAACATCACAGGAAATTAAATTTTAGAATTCAATTTTGCATAAAGTTTTCTGTAATGAAAATGTCACACATAAATTATGGAGTCTGATTATATTCTTTTTTGACTTTTTAATAAAATAATAGAGGTACTTGACAGTCAAGAACAAATGTATATTTTATATGAATAGGATTGCGTTCAACCAACGTCCTCTGGAAATAATGGAACAGATGTTAACACTGCTCTATCAGCTATCACGTGCTCTGTTAAACACAAGTATTTATTAAAAAATGCTAACAGGGTTGTCTTTTAGGGTTATCTAATTGTAGGCTTAAAATGTAGATGGTTAATGTAATTAATTATACATGTAGAATTATATAGTTGGGCTATAACTTATTATATGCATGCATATATAAATTATATAATTTTCTGTTGTAAATTAATTTAATATGGGCACATGGAATGACTTCTTGAAAATATTAAATAGTTCATAATGTGGTTATAAATCAAAACTAATCTGAATTTCTACTTAATTTTGAATTTTGAGAAGGAGGATGCTTTAAACTCACTGTAGGGGACTTGAGGGTGCTGATTGTGTTTTAGATTAAATCCACAGCCTGTAATTATTTTTAATAATATTCAACTAAAAACACCCCAAATAAAAAGCCTGAACGCTCTTAATTTGTTTAAGGCCAAGCAACATTTTTCTTCAAAGGGTAAAATATAATGATCGTTTATTTAGAAAATTGACCTATTCCATCAAAAGACCTGCTCAGGCCCCTGAGCAGGTCTTTTTTCAGGCTGACAATGAACTCTTGCTGAATGCCAAGATCATGACCCTACTCTCTTTTTAGGGAAACAAGTTTTGCCTATAGATTTTCTGCTAAATATTTTCCTCCTTGAATCCTGTTATGACATTATCTACATGCTTTCTATTGGGGTGAAGTATGTACATTTAAAATTTTTAAAAGAACATAGCAAAGCTTCCTTATTTAATCAGAGTGACACAAAAGTCCAGGAGCTTGTGTCTTCTAGAAAGTAGGTCATATCTGCTCACAGTGGAAAACAGATAATGATGATGCCTTGTGTGACTTCTTCCAAGGCATTATTTTTTTTTCAGACATGGGCATCTTTCTGTTTTCATCTTGTTGGTAAAGAGAACAATGGTCAGGGTGACCAACTTGTTCCAGGTCGCCTGGGACTCTCCTTTTTTCAGAACTGAAAGTCCCATGGTCTGGGTACCCTCTCAGTCCTGACTGAACTGAGACAGTTGGTCATCGTAATTATGACCCATAAAAGCTTACAAATGAATACTTTAAAAAGCTGTAATTACCACAGCATATGCTTCCTTTGAAAAGGCGGCATAAAGAGACAGAGGTGCCTATATCCACCAAGGCTAGACTTCTGTCCCTTGATTGTTACCATGTGCCAAAGAGCTGGCCCTCACCTTTACAAGTTCAGTGCTCAGATTTTATAAGCTAGATCATGGGTGGTGAACAGTCTCCAGTGACAGCTGGAGGAGGCCTTATCAGTCACTAAATGGAAGGAAAGGAGTTCCTGCTGTTTTGTAGAAGGCTTTATGGAAGCAAGTAATGAGTTTATGTTGAGCAAAATCATTAAGATTTTGGGATTGGACTGTTATGACATCTTGTGACAATATAGAAGTTGTCTTGAAGCAAGGTACTTCCATTAGAAACATGTAAAATGCATGGCATTGCCTTAGTCATCATTGGCAGCGGTGGGGGGTTGTGAGGAAACTAATGTTGGAAGTTAGAAAGATGATAATCCCTGTTGTGACAAAGTATTTAGGTAAACTATTGCTTCTAACGACTAGGCAGGCAGATCACTTATCTGATAAATTTGCAGTGCTATAAGGAGAATAAAAACCAGGGCTTTAGGATTGTGTCATGTTATTTCTTGTATTTGGCAAGATATTATAAGAAAGAGATGAGCTAAGACAAGAAATAGTCAGTTAATAAGCAGAAAAGAAAAGGAATGGAGCAAGTTCAAATGCATGGCCTAGAAATGTAGAAAAGTTGACCATTTCTAAAACCCATACAATAAGAGATGGTATTTAAAATGACTTTGAGAGGAAAAATGCCTCTCAGTGGATTAATATGCCTTAAGGCAAACATTGCTCAAGATGTGGCCTTTTAATTCATGCCTAATCACCCAATTTCTGTAGCCACCATGAAGTTGAGAGAAGGCAGGTATGGCGATTAGGAAGCAGAGAAATTAAGAAGTGAGCACCACATGCGGAAAGTCCTCTGAGTGTTCCCACTGTCCAATGACATGAGAAGCAAAGAGAGTTTTTAGCAAAACATATAACTAAAGCAACCAGGTAAAGGTATCTGAGTGCTCAGAGCCTAAAAAACCCTGCAGGCCCTACTAGTCAATGAATAGGAAGCAAGTTGATTCTAAATTTCTCAAACCTCACTTCAGATGTGTCCAAACAATAAGCTTCCCCCCGCCCCCCAAAAAAGAATCTCCTAGCCGTGCTGGTCAACCTGGTGTTCCAGCTTTCATGGTGGGCAGTAGCGAAGCAACCAAGCGGCACTGCGATTGACCCACCATGAAAGCTGGAACGCCCACTAGTGGGCGGTAGGGACCAGGTTGACCAGCACTGCAAAAGTGGGTGGTTTTATAAAACGGTTGACCATCAAGGTCCTAAAGGATCAATCTAAGAGCCATGGAGAACCATGAAAAAGAGTGCTCTTGTCAGAGAACAGATCATAGCCTAACTAAGGAACCTTTCTTCCCATGGCTCGAGGTCTTCCCAGTGTCTGCCTGGCTTGCAGAGCTGCTGCAGCTCAGAGGCTGCCAAGTCTCCCTCATTCTTCCCTTTCCAGATGGAAGTATTTACCTTAGGGGTGGGTATGTGTGCTCATGTAGGTATGTGAGAGTGAGTAGATAACTTATTCCTTTTAGGTCAAGACTTCAGGACCTGAAAAATCACTTCTAACTGAATCTAATGGGAAGACAATTAATTGGACATCACCTAAAAGATGATTTTGGAGTTGGATGCAGGGGCTTAATGGAGCTTTGGCTTGTTTCCCGCAAAGAAGAGTGTAACATATTCTGTGTAAGAAAAGGAAACAAAGAAATATTTAGTTATGAGAAGGGTGGATTGTGGCAGATTTAGTAAACTATTATCAAATATTCTATGTGCTCACTTATATTTGTCAGGCTTTCCACAGATTAGGATGGAGTTAGTGGCCTTACACTTAGTGGCAGTGGCTTATCTTGCAGGCTGCCATTCTCACTGTTCCCATGTGGATTCTTATTTATTTGCTTGTATTTCAGACAGTATTTCTAAGCTTGTCTCTACATTCCAATACATATCTTGCTTGGACCTTGCATCACTTCTCTTCACTATTGATGAATACTGCTTTGTTCTTCTGATAATAATGTTGCCCAGAATTTAGGGACCAAAACTTAGTTTATATACATTCAACACTGGGCAGGCTTTTCCCCATGTCTACCTGCCTTGGAAACAGACTCTTGTTTTTATATCCTTGCCATTTTGGGGATCAACTAGAAATGCCACATACAAATATGAGAGGTTTCATTACCTCCAGAGCACTGTCTGTATTAAGCCCTCACCATATTTATCAAGTGGAAAACTTAGTCTCAGTGAGCCTTTGCAGATAATATGATTGGCTAAAATGGCAAGTTTTCAGTTTTGAACCACTTCTCCAAAGTGTTACCCTAAGGATTTCAAAATTTTATTTCTTGGTCTAGAAAGAAGATGGTTCATAGTTAAATGAGCTCTAGTCCTTGAAGTCAGAAGCAATTACTTGGACAAGGATCTTCTCTTTGGCCATGGCATCAACAATTCTAGTTAAAGAATCTTTTCTTGAGTAAAAAAATCATAGGAGAGACTATTGCTGATGCCGTGGCCAAAGGGAAGACCCTTGTCCAAATAATTGCTTCTGACTTCAAGGGCTAGAGCTCTAATTCTATTGACATTTCTGGTTGTCAGGAATACCAGCGGCATTGCTAATGCAATCAACTTTATCTTGAGATGTACATTCCTTTTCCCTAAACTGCCTCCCACAGACACACATGTAAATCTGTCTCTATTTATGGATCATAACAGATGGGACTAGTGGCTTCTCTTTCTCTGAGCTGCTAATTCCTATGAGCTCAGTTTCTAAGAAAAGCCAAGCACTGTGTCTCCAATGGACAGTACTAAGAGAAGTGCCAACCAGAATAGGTCCATGGAAGAGTATTGGTGTCCTAGGATGGAGACCACTGTCAAGAGTTCAGGTTGGCCCTTATGTTTCTCACATGACTTGGGGCATTAGGGACTTTCTCACTGGAACCATTGAGCATACCCTACATGTCTCTACCTGTGGCGCTGTCCCCAGGTGGTGAGAGTTATGATCTCTGGTGAAAAGGGTGGGTGGTGGTGAGAAGAGGCAACCTTTGGGCATAGATAACTTAATTTTTCCATCTGAGTTTTCAATATCTGTTTTCTTATTTTGAGTGAAAGTTATTATACCTCTCGAAAAAGGATGCTCATGACATCAGCATCCTTGTCAGCTGGCTCCTTTTGGGCTTCTGAGGTGGCAAATACCTGACTGTAAACACAGGGGAAAAGATTTCAGGAGAAAATGAGAGATTTTTGAAAAAGGTAAAAAATTTCATAAAGTTGGTAAAAGTGATTTTGAAAAACTTCTTCAATCACATGTAAAATCATTAACAAATGCAGATCTGTCAAGAGTTGACAATAAGTCAAGAAGTATGGCTATGCACATTCAAAAAGGAATCATTGAAATACCAATTTTTTCTTAGAAGAATTTCTGAAGTTTCTGGGTCTATTTATGAAAAAAGCCTTTCAAACCTTTTATAGGATCTTCTGGACGTGGATAAAGTGAAGACTGCTGTCATTTTACTGTTAGTTTGATTGAAAAGGTTATATAAAATCCTAATAAATCAACCAGTATTTGACACATTATTTTCCAAGAATTAGCAATTAGTTGTAATTATGAGCTACATTTTGTTAAATATTGTATAAAATTTATTTCCATAATTTTTGTTTTATTTCTTTTTCAGTTAATGTTATAATAGAAGCTTCTGTCCCTCACTACTTAATAATGTTTCTATTTTAAGGGGACTTAAAATCTTTTTAGTTGATTAATGTCAACCAATTAAAATTAATTTTAAAAAACAATGAAAGTACCTTTTAGGTACTAATTAGCCTCAGAGAAAAAAAAACTGTCCTGTATTTGTAGTAATGAAATAGAAATTATTTAATTTGATTTTAATTTTACACAATTAAAATAGAGAACAAGGAATATTGTAATACTGATATATATATATAAATAAAATATTATATAAATGTAGTTTATACATATATGTTATATATAATATTTCTGACTTCAAAAAATTATGCTCTTTAAAAATTTTTCGATGGAGTAGGCGGACGTACCAACTTCCAACTCCCAGAACCAAAGTGGATTATAAATCAATTTTAAGAACCATCATCTGGATAAACCAACTTTGAACTAAACTAAGTGGACTCTTCAACCAAGGAACACTGCAGAAGTCACATTGAGACTGGTAGGAATAGCGAAAACGTGAAGAGGGCTGCCCAGCTCCCTGGAGCAAACGGCAGCCCGGAGAGACCTGCGTGGTGGGAGGAGAGTTTGGCGGAGAGGGAGGGACCTGAGTCCCAGGAACCAAGCCCCAGCCTGTAGGCCCAGAGCCTAAAAGAGGCTTTTGGACACTATTGAGCTGTGAATCAAGTGAAGATACTGTTTATGAAAAAGAGATAGTGTTCTCAGACCCAAGGATCTTTTTAAAGGGACAGCACAGAAAACCTCTCTCACAACCACGCATCTGGGGCTCCGGGGAACAAGGATAGAGGAGAGGAACAGAGCAGCGGGAAGAGAGTGTGGGCTGAAGGCACGGGGACACCCTGAGGGACAGCTACCTGACCCCTGGACTAAGTCATTTCCCTAATCGAAAATGAATATTTCCCCTGGAACTAGCAATACCAGCAAGGGAGACAGGACACTAACCAAACAAGCTCTCCCGCGGCAATTAGAGCAGAGCTGCTTAGAGGGAGGGAGCTCCCAAGCCTACAGTGTGGAGACTTAGGGCACTCATCTCTCTGAGGGTTGCTGGAGGGTATGGTGGCGGCAGGACGCTGAAACGCTGTCCTGTCGGCGTGGGTGGAGGCACAACCGATGTGAGCTCGTTCTAGCCCAGCAGGGGCAGAGGGGATGGGCGAAAGCGGTGCGTCAGCTGCGGGTCCGCCTGTGACCCCACTTGCGGGGAAAAATACGGGCAGAGATCTGCTCTGCAACCCTGCGCAAGCTGGACCTGACCGAAAGACCAGGGCTAGGACCAGAGACAGGGGAGGAGCTTGCGGCTGAGGTCATGCTGCCAAACCCGCCCGGATGGAGAAACCGCGGTTTGCCATCCTGTGTGCGTGAGTGGGCTCCTAACGCGGGGGCGGGGTAGACCCCCAAAATAGCGGAAGTTGGCGGCTGAGCTCACGCCAGCAAACACGCCAGGCCCAATAAACTGTGGTTTGCGACCCTGCGCAGGAGGGCCCTGGCCTCGAGGGCAGGGCTAAATTCTGGATGGGCAAAGGCTCACAGCTGAGAGCATGTCAAAAGCCCCACCCAAACCGCGAAACTGTGGCAAGCAGGCTCTGACTGTGAGGGCTGGGCGTAAGTCTTCCGAAAACAGGCTGGGTCCGCAGCTGAGCAAAGGTGCTCACCTCTGCCCTTGGTGCAGAGGCTTGTGGCTTGAGTGACAGCCCCTCCCGCGAAGGAGAGGCAGAAATCACAGCAACAGCCACAGTAGGCTGTCGCTGGAAATGCCCATACCCAACCACCATAGACAGCGGCAGAGGGGGTAGCAGGCCTGCACAGAGACCACACCTAGAGAACACAAAGGAAACACCTACGGGACTCCAGTGGCCACAACTTGCCTATACACAGATAAAATGGGCAGGCAGAGGAATGCAAACCAAATGAATCAAGAGAAATCCCCAGAGAAGGACCTGAATGAGCCAGATATAACCAAACTACCGGAAGCAGAATTTAGAATAATGATAGTTTGGATGTGCAAAGAAATTAGAGCAACAATGGATAGTCACTATGAACACCTAAATAAAGAGATAACAAGTATAAAAAACGAAATTGAAATAATAAAAAAGAATCAGCCTGACCTGTGGTGGCGCAGTGGATAAAGCGTTGACCTGGGAACACTGAGGTCGCCAGTTCAAAACCCTGCACTGGCCTGGTCAAGGCACATATGGGAGTTGATGCTTCCAGCTCCTCCAACCTTTCTCTCTCTCTTTCACTCTGTGTCTCCTCTCTACAATAAATAAAAGAAAAAACAAGATTCTAAAAAAAAAAAAAAAAAAGAATCAGACAGAAATGACAAATACAGTATCAGAACTGAAGACCACAATGGAAGAAATTAAAAGCAGGATGAATCACGCTGAGGATCGAATCAGCGAGTTAGAGAACACAATAAACAAAGTTACAGAAGCAGAGAAGAAAAAAAAAAAGAGACTTAAAAAATGTGAGGAAACTCTAAGGGAGCTCTGTGACAACATGAAGAAAAACAACACTCGCATCATAGGGGTGCCTGAAGAAGAGGAGAGAGGACAGGAAATGGAAACTTTGTTCAATCAAATCATAGCAGAAAACTTCCCTAAATTAAGGCTGGGAAACACTCCACATGTTCAAGAAGCACACAGAACTCCATTAAAAAGAAACCCAAAATATCTATACCAAGACACATCATAGTTAAAATACCAAAGCTAATGGATAAAGAAAAAATCTTCAAAGATCATAGAGAAAAAAAGGGTATCACCTACAAAAGAACCCCCATAAGGATGACATCAGACTTCTCAACAGAAACACTTGAGGTCAGAAGGGAATTACAAGATATAATCAAAGTAATGCAGAACAAGAACCTAAAACCAAGACTACTCTATCCAACAAGGCTAACGTTTAAAATTGAAGGAGAAATAAAGAGCTTTCCAGACAAAGAAAGCCTCAAGGAATTAATTAAAACGAAACCAATTCTGCAAGAGATACTAAGGGGCCTGTTGTGAATAGTACAAAGGGAGAAAAGAATATAGCAAAAAAAAAAAAAAATACAGCTTTAAAGAACAAAATGGCAATAAACAACTACATATCAATAATAACTTTAAATGTAAATGGATTAAATGATCCAATCAAAAGACATAGGGTAGCTGCATGGATAAAGAAACAAGACCCATACATATGCTGTCTACAAGAGACACACCTTAAAACAAAAGATGCACGTAGATTGAAGGTAATAGGATGAAAAAAATATTTCATGCAAATGGAAATGAAAAAAAACCCAGGGTAGCAGTACTTATATCTGACAAAATGGACTTTAAAACAAAGGCTATAGTAAGAGATAAAGAAGGACACTACATAATGATAAAGGGAACAATTCAACAGGAAGATATAACTATTATAAATATCTACACACCAAATATAGGAGCCCCGACATACGTGAAACAGACTTTGATGGACATAAAGGGCGAGATTAACAGCAATACTATCATAGTAGGGGATTTTAATACCGCACTAACAATACTGGATAGATCCACAAGAAAGAAATACAATAAAGAAACAGCAGACTTTAAGGATACACTAGCTCAACTTGATTTAATAGATATCTTCAGAACTTTTCACCCTAAAGCAGTAGAATATACATTCTTCTCAAGCGCTCATGGTACGATTTCGAGGATAGACCACATGTTAGGACACAAAAATGGTCTCAATAAATTTAAGAAGATTGAAATCATATCAAGCATTTTCTCTGATCACAATGCCATGAAACTAGAAATTAACCACAAAAGAAAAACTGAAAAATACTCAAACACTTGGAAACTAAATAGCATTATATTAAATAATGAATGAACAATGAGTTCAAAGAAGAAATAAAATAGTTTCTAGAAACAAATAATAATGAGCATACATCAACTCAAAATTTATGGGACACAGCAAAAGCAGTTCTGAGAGGGAAGTTCATTGCACTACAGGGACATTATAAGAAGCTAGAAATAGCTCAAATAAGCAACCTGACCCTGCATCTAAAAGAACTAGAAAAACAACAACAAATAAAACCCAGGACAAGTAGAAGGAAGGAAATAACAAAGATCAGAGCAGAAATAAATGACATAGAGGCTAAGGAAACAAAACAGAGGATCAATGATACCAGAAGCTGGTTCTTTGAAAAGGTAAACAGGATTGATGAACCTTTAACTAGACTCACCAAGAAAAATAGAGAGAGGTCTCAAATAAATAAAATTAGAAAGGACAGTGGAGAAATAACAACTGATACAACAGAAATACAAAGCATTGTAAGAAAATACTATGAAGAACACTATGCCAAAAAATTAGACAATCTAGATGAAATGGACAAATTTCTTGAATCATATAAACTTCAAAAAATCAATCTGGCAGAATCAGAACACCTAGACAGACCAATTACAACAATTAAGATCAAAACAGTTATCAAAAAACTCCCCAAGCCTGACTTGTGGTGGTGCAGTGGATAAAGCATTGACCTGGGAACACTGAGGTCGCCAGTTCAAAACCCTGCACTGGTCTGGTCAAGGCACATATGGGAGTTGATGCTTCCAGCTCCTCCCCCCTTTCTCTCTCTCTCTCTCTCTCTCTCTTTGTGTCTCCTCTCTAAAAAATTAAAAAAAAAAAAACAAAAAAACTCCCCAAAAAGAAAAGTCCTGGGCCTGATGGCTTCACAAGTGAATTCTATCAAAAATTCAAAGAAGAACTAACTCTTATTCTTCTCAAGCTATTTCAAAAAAGTCAAGAGGAGGAAAGACTTCTAAACTCCTTTTATGAGGCGAGGATAATTCTGATCCCGAAATCAGGCAAAGACAACACCAAGAAAGAAAATTATAGGCCTATATCCCTGATGAATTTAGACGCTAAAATTCTCAACAAAATATTAGCCAACCGGATTCAGCAATATATGAAAAAAATCATACACCATGATCCAGTGGAATTTATTCTGGAGAGGCAAGGCTGGTTCAATATTCACAAATCAATCAATGTGATTCATCACATAAACAAAAGGAAGGACAAAAATCACATGATAATTTCAATAGATGCAGAAAAGGCATTTGATAAAATCCAGCACCCATTCATGCTCAAAACTCTCAGTAAAGTGGGAATACAAGGAACATTCCTTAACATGATAAAGGCCATCTACGAAAAACCCACAGCAAACATCATACTAAATGGACAAAAATTAAAAGCAATCCCCTTAAGATCAGGAACGAGGCAGGGTTGCCCACTTTCACCACTCTTATTCAACATAGTTCTGGAAGTCCTAGCTATAGCAATCAGACAAGAAGAAGAAATAAAAGGCATCCAATTGGAAAAGAAGACGTAAAACTGTCATTATTTGCAGATGATATGATATTGTATATAGAAAACCCAAAAGTCTCAGTCAGAAAACTACTGGACCTTATAAATGAATTCAGCAAGGTGGCTGGAAATAAAATTAATACTCAGAAATCAGAGGCATTTCTATATACAAAGAATGAACTGTCAGCAAAAGAAATTAAGGAAACAATTTCCTTCACTATTGCAGCCAAAAAAATAAAATACATAGGAGTAAATTTAACCAAGGAGGATAAGGACTTGTACTCAGAAAATTATAAAACATTGATAAAGAAATCAAGGAAGATAAAAACAAGTGGAAGCATATACCGTGTTCATGGCTAGGAAGAATAAACATCATTAAAATGTCTATATTACCCAAAGCAATTTATAAATTCAATGCAATACCAATTAAAATACCAATGACATACTTCAAAGATATAGAAGACGTATTCCAAAAATTTATATGGAACCATAAAAGAACACGAATAGCCTAAGCAATCTTAAAAAGAAAAAATAAAGCAGAAGATATCACTCTTTCAAATATCAAGGTCTACTACAAGGCCATTATACTCAAGACAGCTTGGTACTGGCATAAAAGCAGGCACATTGATCAATGGAACAGAAGAGAGAACCCAGAAATAAACCCACACTTTTATGGACAACTGATATTTGACAAAGGAGGAAAGAACATACAGTGGAGTAATGACAGCCGCTTTAACAAATGGTGCTGGGAAAATTGAACATCTATCTGCAAAAAAATGAAACTAGACCATCAAATTACACCAATCACAAAAACAAATTCAAAATGCATAAAAGACTTAAACATAAGCCGTGAAACTATAATCATCTTAGAAGAAAACATAGGCAGCAAGCTTTCCGACATCTGTAGAAGCAATATATTTGCCGATTTATCTCCACGGGAAAATGAAATAAAAGGCAAGATAAACAAATGGGACTATATCAAACTAAAAAGTTTTTGCACAGCAAGAGACAATAAGAACAGAATTAAAAAGACAAACCGCACAATGGGAGAACATATTCGACAGCACATCTGATAAGGGGTTAATAACCAAAATTTATAAAGAACTTATAAAACTCAACACCAGGAAGACAAACAATCCAATCAAAAAATGGGCCAAAGATATGAATAGAAATTTCTCCAAAGAAGACATACAAATGGCCAAAAGACATATGAAAAAATTCTCAACATCACTAATCATTAGAGAAATGCAAATTAAAACCACAATGAGATATCACCTCACACCAGTCAGAATGGCACTCATCAGCAAAACAACACAGAATAAGTGCTGGCGAGGATGCGGAGAAAAGGAAACCCTGTGCACTGCTGGTGGGAATGCAGACAGGTGCAGCCACTGTGGAAAACAGTTTGGAGATTCCTTAAAAAATTAAAAGTCGAACTGCCTTTTGACCCGGCTATCCCCACTTTTAGGAATATACCCTAAGAACACCATAACACTGTTCAAAAAGAAGAAATGCGCCCCATGTTCGTGGCAGCATTGTTCACAATAGCGAAGATCTGGAAACAGCTCAAGTGTCCGTCAGAAGATGAGTGGATTAAAAAGCTTTGGTACATATATACTATGGAATACTACTCAGCCATAAGAAATGATGACATCGGATCATTTACAACAAAATGGATGGACCTTGATAACATTATACGGAGTGAAATAAGTAAATCAGAATAAAAAAACTGAGAACAGTATGATTTCATACATAGGTGGGACATAAAAGAGATACTATGAGACATGGACAAGAGTGTGGTGGTTACGGGGTGGGGGAAGGGAGGGGAGGGTGGGAGAGGGAGAAGGGTAGGGGCACAGGGAAAACCAGATAGAAGGTGACAGAGAACAATTTGACTTTTGGTGATGGGTATGCAACACAATTGAATGATAAAATAATCTGGAGATGTTTTCATTGTACATATGTACCCTGACTTATTGGTGTCACCTCATTAAAGTTAATAAAATTTTTTTTAAATTATTATTACCAGATTGTAATCCCCTTCTTTTGCCCCCTTCAGGGCTTGTAGCCCTTGGGTTTATTGTCAGCTGATAAGTGCAGGGTTTGGATATTATTATGATGATGCGTGAGTGTCCTAATAGTTTTTAATTATTATGAAGTAAATTCCTTGCTCTGATTCTTTGACCCTCACAGTGGCAACCTCAAATTCCATTATACCTTCCCAACTTGCTTTTCTTTTTAAATTTCTTTTATTAAATTTAATGTGGTGACATTAATAAATCAGGGTACATATGTTCAAAGAAAACATCTCCAAGTTATCTTATCCTTCAATTATGTTGCATACGCATCACCCAAAGTCAAATTGTCCTCTGTAAACTTCTATCTGGTTTTCCCTGTGCCCCTACCCTCCCCCCTCACCACCCTCCCCTCCCTCCCCCCACCCCGTAACCACCACACTCTTGTCCATGTCTCTTAGTCTCACTTTTATGTCCCACCTATGTATGAAATAATGCTGTTCTAAGTTTTTTTTCCCTGTTTTATTTATTTCTCTCTCTATAATGTTATCAAGGTCCATCCATTTTGTTGTAAATGTTCTGATGTCATCATTTCTTATGGCTGAGTAGTATTACATAGTATAAATATACCAAAGCTTTTTAATCCACTCATCTTCTGACGGACACTTGGGCTGTTTCCAGATCTTTGCTATTGTGAACAATGGTGCCACGAACATGGGGGCGCATTTTTTCTTTTTGAATAGTGCTATCGTGTTCTTAGGGTATGTTCCTAAAAGTGGGATAGCGGGGTCAAAGGGCAATTTGATTTTTAATTTTTTAAGGGATCTCCATACTGTTTTCCACAGTGGCTGCACCTGTCTGCATTCCCACCAGCAGTGCAGGAGGGTTCCCTTTTCTCCACATCCTCACCAGCACTTACTCTAGGAGCTAGAAGTATCAACTCCCATATGTGCCTTGACCAGGCCAGTGCAGGGTTTTGAACTGGCGACCTCAGTGTTCCCAGGTTGACGCTTTATCCACTGCGCCACCACAGGTCAGGCCTTATATGAGTATTCTTTCATTTTTCTTTTGTGGTTAATTTCTAGTTTCATGGTATTGTGATCAGAGAAAATGCTTGGTATGATTTCAATCTTCTTAAATTTATTGAGACCATTTTTGTATCCTAACATGTGGTCTATCATATAAAATGTACCGTGAGTGCTTGAAAAGAATGTATGTATATTCTACTGCTTTAGGGTGAAAAGTTCTGAAGATATCTATTAAATCAAGTTCATCTAGTGTATCCTTTAAGTCTGCTGTTTCTTTATTAATTTTCTTTCTTGAGGATCTATCCAGTAATGTTAGTGGGGTATTGAAATATCTTACTATTATAGTATTGCTGTTAATTTCACCCTTTATATCCATCAAAGTCTGCTTTATGTATGTCGGGGCTCCTATATTTGGTGCATTGATATTTATAATTGTTATATCTTTCTGTTGAATTGTTCCCTTTATCATTATGTAGTGTCCTTCTTTATCTCTTACTATAGCCTTTGTTTTAAAGTCCATTTTGTCAGATATAAGTATTGCTAACCCAGCTTTTTATTCATTTCCATTTGCATGAAATATGTTTTTTCATCCTTTTACCTTCCGTCTATGTGCATCTTTTGTTTTAAGGTGTGTCTCTTGTAAACAGCATATGTATGGGTCCTGTTTCTATATCCATGCAGCTATTTTTTGTCTTTTGATTGGATCATTTAATCCATTTATATTTAAGGTTATTATTGATATGTTGTTGTTTATTGCCATTTTGTTCTTTAAATCTGTATTCTTCTTTTGCCATATTCTTTCCTCCCTTTGAACTGTTCACAACAGGCCCCTTTGTATCTCTTGCAGAATTGGTTTGGTTTTAATGCATCCCTGAGGTTTTCTTTGTCTGGGAAGCTCTTTATTTCTCCTTCAATTTTAAACGTTTGCCTTGCTGGATACAATAGTCTTGGTTGTAGGTTCTTGTTCTGCATTACTTTGAATATATCTTGCCATTCCCTTCTGGCCTCATTTGTTTCTGTTGAGAAGTCGGATGTCATTTTTATGGGGGCTCTTTTGTAGGTGATACCCTTTTTTTCTCTAGAAGCTTTTAAAATTTTTTCTTTATCCCTTAGCTTTTGAATTTTAACTATGATGTGTCTTGGTATAGATTTCTTTGGGTTTCTCTTTAATGGAGTTCTGTTTGCTTCTTGAACATGTGAAATGTTTTCCAGCCTCAATTTAGGGAAGTTTTCAGCTATTATTTGATTAAACAAAGTTTCTATTTTTTGATCTTCTCTTCATCTTCAGGGACCTCTATTATGTGAATGTTATTTCTCTTCATGTTGTCACAGAGCTCCCTTAGAGTTTCCTCACATTTTGTTAGTCACTTTTCTTTTTTATGCTCTGCTTCTGTGTTTTGTTAATTTTGTCCTCTAACTTGCTGATTCTATCCTCAGCTTCATGCAGCCTGCTTTTTATTTCTTCCATTGTGATCTTTAGTTCTGATACTGTATTTGTCATTTCTGTCTGATTCTTTTTTATTATTTCAATATCCTTTTTGTACTTGTTATCTCTTTATTTAGCTGTTCGTAATGGCTATCCATTGTTGCTCTAATCTCTTTGAACATCCTAACTATCATTATTTTAAATTCTGCATCTTGTAATTTGGGTATATCTGGTTCATTCAGGTCGTTTCTTTGGTATTTCTCTTGATTCATTTGGGTTGCATTTCTCTCTCTGCCCATTTTGTCTGTGTATAAGAAGGTTGTGGCCACTGGAGTCTAATGGGTATTGCCTTTGTGTTCTCTAGGTGTTGTCTGTCTGCAGTCCCACCGCCCCCTGTGCCGTAGCCTAGGGCGGTTGAGTATGGGTATTGCCAGTGCCGGCTCACTGTGGTTATTGCTGTGATTTCTGCCTCTGCTTCACGGGAGGGGCTGTGTTCTCTTGCCGGGCACTACAATTTTCAGCCTGCTTGGTCCTTCGCCTCGCTCTCACAGGTGAGGTTGCGCACTGCACCCAAGCCACAAGCCTCAGCACCAAGGGTAGAGGTGAGCATCTTTGCTCAGCTGCGGACCCAGCCTGTTCCCGAGATTCCGCCCAGCCCCCTCGGTCAGAGCTTGCTTTCTACTGTTTTTCAGGTTGTACGGGGCTTCTGACGTGCACTCAGCTGTGAGCTTCCGCCTGTCCGGAGCTTTAGCCCCGTCACCGAAGCCTGGGCCTGCCTGCGCAGGATCGCAAACCACAGTTTCTCGGGTGCGCGGGGCTGCTGGTGTGCGCTCAGCTGCGAGCCTCCACCTGTCCCTGGTCCTAGCCCCGCCCCTGCATTCAGGGCCAGCTAGCGCAGGGTCGCAGAGCAGATCTCTGCCCGTTCCTGGCCTCCCGCTTTTTCTCCACAGGTGGGGCTGCAGGCGGCCCTGCAGCTGCTGGACCGCGCTTCCCCTTTACCCTTGCTGGGCTAGACTGAACTCACACTGGCTGGGCCTCCACCCCCGCCGACAGAACCGCGTTTCAATGTCCCGCTGTCACTGTCCCTCCAGTCAGCCCTCAGCAGTATGGGTAGGGGCAATGCAGCTCAGACCCTAACACTCCGTACTGTAGTCCTGGAAGCTCCCTCCATCTAAGCAGTTCTGCTCTAAGGGCCGCGGGAGAGCTTGTTTGGCTGGTGTCCTGTCTCCCTTTGCTGGTATTGCTAGTTCCAGGGGAAATATTTGTTTTTGATTAGGGAAATGACTCCGCCCAGGGGTTAGGGTGGCTGTCCTTCAGAGTCTTTCTCCCTGTGCCTTCCAGTTCACACTCTCTTTCTGCTGTTCTGGTCCTCTTCTCTGTTTCTGTTCTCCCAGAGCCCTGGGTGAGTGGTTGTGAGAGAGGTTTTCTTCGCTGTTCCTTTAAGAAGAATCCTTGGTCTGAGAAAACTGTCTCTTTCTCACAAACAGTATCCTCACTTGTTTCACAGCTCAATACTGTCCGAATGCCTCTTCTAGGCTCTGGGGCTGCTGTTTGGGGCTTTGTTCCTGGGACCCAGGTACCTCCCTCTCCGCCAAACTCTCCTCCCACCACGCAGGTCTCTCCGGGCTACCGTTTTCTCGGGGAGCTGGGCAGCCCTCTCCATGTTTTCGCTTTTCTTACCAGTCTCCATGTGGCTTCTTTAGTGTTCCTGGGTTGAAGAGTCCACTTTGTTTAGTTTAAAGTTGGTTTATCCAGATGATGGTTCTTAAAATTAAGTTATAGTCCACTTCAGTTCTGGGAGTTGGAAGTTGGTATGTCCGCCTACTCCATCGCCATCTTGCTGTCCTCCTCAACTTGTTTCTAGTAGACTCACTCAATCTTTTCTTGGGCAACTAACTCAGTGTAATCCTGTGATCTTGGGGCACAGCCTGCCCAAAGGAATGACCACCCAGTAACTGAGACTCCAGATTGTGAAGCCATGTCAGCATTATCCCTTTCTCTTACCACCCTCCAATTTCCAGCAAGTTAAAATCTTTGTCATTCCACCTTTGTAATACCTCTTCAGAACATTTCCACTCCTTACCGTCTTTATTTCAGTCGGCTGTTAGGTTTCACCCAGATACCCACTGGCGGTGTTGTCTGCAGGATGCCTCAGAAGCTGTCAGGCCCCCATACTGGTGGTTGGTTGCTAGAGCTACTGCACCCAACAGGCAGCTTGAAAAGCAACAGGGTTGAAGTAAGAATTCTCTCTGAAACACGGGTCTCAGAATTGACTTTTGCTTCCTTAGTCCTGTTAATCTTGACAAGGAGGCAACTTGGTGGTATGTCTTGGGGGACTTTAGGTTCCCCATAATTTTCATTAGAGCCCACTAGACCCACCTTAAAAAGATACAATCCAAGTTTATCATGCATATACAACTTTAAGCTCCAATAGTCCTTCTAATGAGATCCCTGTTTCTGAAGTCACTCGAACACAGGGAACCCAAAGCCACCTCACCTAGTCCTATACCTGAATTTGCCTGGCATCCTCCAAGCCTGTTTTGACTTACCCTGCCTGCTGGATCCAGCTCTATTGCTTCCTTTTCCTCCCCTGACTGCCTGTTCCTAAATCTTGATCTCTTTCATCCTTTAGATTCTGACTTCTTTTCAGTTACCCATGGCCTGCCCCAAGCTCCAGAACTCCGTGACTCACCCTCAAGTGAAGGGAAGAGGGGTTTGCCATGAAATCAAGCATACAAAGTGAAATTAGAAGATAGTGGATTTAAAACAATTTAGACTATTTTACATTAAGACCATTTAAATACACAAACATATGCATATACAATTACTGAAACTAATGTTCACAAAAATAATACCACTAGCAAATGTGATGTACTTTGATATTTTCTATTCTATTTCATTTTTTTTTTTAAATCATGGCTCCTGACCCACCAACTGTGCCTGATTGATTGAAGCTCAATTTGCTGTTTGAAATGTTGATCTAAGGAAAGCTTAATGGGAAATGTGGAACTGAACTGGGTAGGATCTTATTTATAAAAGCAACCTGGATTTTATCAGAATTTATTTTTTGTGTGTGTGTTGCCTCCTCTTCTTTGACCTAATATGGGTGAATTGAGGAGAATCATTTCAATGCATCTCTTTTGAAAGCATGTGTAAAGTAGAACACTTTTTTAAAATCAATATTTTTGTTATTTTTCAACCAGAAGATTTAAGAGTACATCCACCAGGCCTGCTGTCTTTGTTGTTGTAATCAGGTATTAAGAAATGCAGCATAATTGCTGTGGGTAATTCTGTCATCTCCATGAGCAATTTCTCTGGAATTGTCCATTTCATTGCTGGAGAATTTAAGATGAGAGTGTGGATTGCTATTAGGGTCTTCAGCTCTAGGTTAGAGGAGTTAGAAGAAGCAAGAAAGGTTTGCTCTCAACCTGGGAGGGGATCTTCATGAAGTCTGATAGTGATAGCTGATGAAGTTGAGGATCTAGGAAGTGAGTTCTACTTACAAAGAACTTTGTGTCTCACGGGTCTTCAACATGGTACACTGCAGAATTGCCTAGAAAGATTTTATATTGATTTTTTTTTTAAATTTCTTTTTATTTATTCATTTTAGAGAGGAGACACAGAGTGAGAGGGAGAGAGAGAAAGAGAGAAAGGGGGGAGGAGCTGGAAGCATCAACTCCCATATGTGCCTTGACCAGACCAGTGCAGGGTTTTGAACTGGCGACCTCAGTGTTCCCAGGTCGACGCTTTATCCACTGCGCCACCACAGGTCAGGCTATATTGATTTTTTTAACTCTTATTATTTGAGCTTTCAAGCATATATGAAAGTAGAAAGAAAAACATGATGAACTCCATGTACCCATCACATGACTTCAACTGTTATCAACTCATTGACCAACCTTGTTTCTTCTATACATCACCCACTCAGGGCATCTACTTATCATTTTGAAGTAAATCCCACATATAATAACATTTCATCTATAAATACTTCATTTTGTATCTCTAAAAGATAAAGACTCTACTTTTTAAATAAAATCACAATATCATCACCACACAGGGAGATTTTGGAGAATTACCAACGCCTAGACCCCAGACCAATTAAATCAGAATATCTGGGGGCAGGACTCAAGCACTGGTAGTTTCACCAAGCTCCCAGGCAATGCTAATGTTGTTATTATACTTGACAGAAATTGAATGGTCAGGGATAAGGACTCTTATAGAGAATGATCATGAACAGGGAACAGTAGCACCTGTCTCTATTAGAGCAAGGGTCGCACTTGCTCATCTCTGTTCGTTCTCACCTTTCACAAATCATTCCAGTTTAGTTCTCACCTCTCTGGAGGTAACTCCCAACATTAACATCTTCTGACCTAACTTCTGAACTCCAGGCTCAGATATCTTACTCACTGTAGGCCATTTCTGTTAATATGTCCTACTATCATCTAAACCTTAATATGCTTTGAAACAGACTTCTCACTCTGTTCCCACAGCTCCTTTTCTAGATGGCTCCATTTCTGTTAGCAAGATGGTTATTCTTTTGTTTTTCCCTTGTTACTCACATACCAACCAGATCCTAAATTTTTTATTTTTTCACATCTGATGTAGTTCACATCCTACCATTATTTTTGTTCACATACGCACCAACCTCCTTCAGTCTACTGTCCTTTTAAGGTATACTATTACAATAACTTTCTATTAGTTCCTTTTCCTTTTTTCTTTTCTGCTTCCAACCTACTCCATATTCAAAAGTTGTGTGTATCTTCTCAAAACATAGTTTAACAATTTATTTATTTGGTTAGATAAACCCTAAATGAATTTTCATTATTTATAGCTATTGTAAATTCTTTTATTTTGTTATCTCTTATAAGACCCAGAGCTTTAGTCAAGATTATACACTTTTCTTGAACTTTCCATATATATTCCCACTTCCTTAACTTTGCCTATACATATATGTATATGTGTTTTACCAATTTCTGCCCTAAAAATGCAGAAACTTTGTTTCATGTTTCCATCACATCAGCCAGTATTATTTTTTGTATATAGTAGAAGATAATATGGATATTCAATACATACTGGCTGATTGATTGATTTTGAATTTACTCCCTATAGTGCAGTATTGTGTCTTTAAAGACTCATTATTAGCAGAGGAAGGGAATCTTAGGTTAATAGGTAAAAATACATCACATGACATCTCCAATAGTAACTTGATTGATTTTATTTTCATTGTTCAGTTGATGATGATTACTTCAAATTTGATAAATGCTTATAATCTGCTATAAACATCACAGGGCAGAGGAAGAATGACCTCATAAAAATGAAACACAAAGTGCTTCCTTCTCTCAAATGCAACTACAAAGACAGAACCCAGAATTGCATCCTGGTTCTGCAATGAGGACCTTGAGCAAGATACTTCCATGACCTCAGTTCTTTATAAAGCCAAGGGGTTAAGACTAGACTACATGCTATCTAATTTTTTTTCCAACTAGAACATTTTAAGATTTGAAGCTACTTTCTGTTCTTTGGTGCATGTGGCCATCAGAACTTGAGTTCACATAGAGAAAAATGGAGGCAAGGATTGCATATAGTCAAAGTTTTCTCACTCAGATCTCTTGGATAGATTTTTGGTTGCACATTATGTGAAGAACTGAAACTGGCTCACATTTAAGACACATAAAAGTTAGCTTGAAGCACTAAAAAAATCCATTCAGGATGAAAAGCTACTCCACAATGAGAAGCTTATGAGACCTGGGCCCAGAAGAGGGAATCACAGATCCAGGCCCCCCCCCCCCATCTATGCTCTGCTGAGCCCCTGTGTGTTAAATATGATGGCCATTGGAGTGACCTTTATGATAAAAATGTTTTCTATTTCTGGTGTGTGCTCGAACTTGCTTAAATTAAGTGACCATGTGTGTAATATCAGGGTCAGAGCTACTTCTCATAGACCAGACCATTCTTCTTTTTTTTTTTCAGACCATTCTTCTAAAAGAATTAGAGGACGAGCCTAAAATCTTAGATACAACAATCACCGTCTTTTTAAAATCACCTCCTCATCCCCACCTTCTTCTGCTCCTACATCTCTTTGGAAAGCATCCCTTCCCAAGGCCAAAGAAATGCCAGTTCAGCATTGAGAGTCATCAGGAAGTGATTGAGAGGCTGGCAAATCCCAGGTCTCATATTTAGGACAGAACAGTGTGGGGGAGGTCTATTTCTCACAGAGGGTTGTCAAGACATTGGGTCCCTCAAATAGCAAACATTGAAAAGAAATGAGCATGTGGATTTGGATGGACTAACTTAATTTGGTTATCACTGCTCACATTTTGATACAGGAGACTCATTCCTGAGTATCTTCTCTAAACTACTTCAGACAAGAAAATTTCAACAATTTTCAACTTTCACCACAACCATTTCACATTACAAACTATTGAATCTGAGTATGATAGGGTATACGCATAAAAAAAAAAAGCAGAAGTGTTTAGGTGAACTAAAATGTTTCTTTTTAATAAAAATAATTGAAGAAAGTATGTGCTCAACTTCTCAGTATTATCTGTGATTTAATGAAATCAATGTAAATCCACATAAAACTAGAAACTAAAATCACTAGGCTATAGAGCTTGATTAAAGTAGAAATCATGAAAAATCTAGGGTACTGGGGTATGCAATATAGTCAACCCTTTCCTCTTGAGGAATCTTCTAGAACCCAAAATTGTATTCTAGTAGTTGGCCCACATATGTTTGTTATTAGGTGAGAATTAGAAATGAGGGGGAGTCTGCCTAGCACAAATATTATAGATGTGAAATTTGATGTTTGCTTTACTTCCTCTTCTCTTTGATGCCTCCTATCCCTGCCATTTTTCTAGACATTTATTTCTCTATCTATCATTCCTTTCCTTTTCTTACCTCACAATTAACTAATTTCTCCAAAGCATTCGCCAAGTATAGCTTAAGGTGTTTTCTCTCCTATTCAATAATGGTAATTTCAAAGGATTGATTCTCAAATAGGGAACTTTCAGGTGTTAAAGAAGAGAGGGAACCTTGACCATCCAGTTCTCACATAAAGGCTACTGTTGGGCAACTCATTATAACTGCTATGAAAGTTTTCTCTTGGTAGAATAATAAACTCCTTGAGGGTAAGGACAGTGTTCACCACTATATCCCCAGGACATAGTGTGGTTCATGGCACATAAAATATGCTCAAAAAGAGAAACTGAGGAAAGTTTAGGGTCAAGGAAATGTGGAACCAAGAGGCTATTTGAAACTTCTCTAATACTCCCTTACACTACAGATGAAAAGACAACACTAGAATGGGTAAGGGAAACACACATATCTTGACATGTACTATTCTAGTGCCTATTTTTTTAAAAAATAATTATTTATTTATTTTTAGATAGAGAGGAGAGAGAGAGAGAGAGAGAGAGAGAGAGAGAAGGGGGGAGGAGCAGGAAGCATCAACTCCCATATATGCCTTGACCAGGCAAGCCCAGGGTTTCAAACCAGTGACCTCAGTGTTCCAGATTGATGCTTTACCCACTGCACCACCACAGGCCAGGCACTAGTGCCTATTTATTTGTCATATCATTTTATACTTCTAATATATTTTTATGGTTAAAATTGATATCCCAGTACAGATCAGGAGCCCAAGCCTCATGAAGGTGTAGTAAATTGCCTAAGGTCATGCAGCTGGCAAATGAGAGAGATGAGATTTGAACGCCAACCTCTCTGATTCTAAAGTACATGCTTACTTGGTCTCACCCGTCTGTCTCCTGGGAAAATACATCAAGGTAAGTGACTTTTCATCCCCAAGAATGCAAAGCTCATTAGAAGCAGAACCATAATTAAACCTGACATCACCTAATGCTAATCCAGTTTGGGGCTACCAATTGACTGTAAATGAAAACCATTTTGGAGTCCATATTTATTTCCATTACACTAGTCCATTTCAAACACTGGTCCAGTGAGTAACAATGCATGAGTAGCACAGTTACCAAAGGAGGCCTTATTCCACAGCCCCTTTCTTCTGCTGCCATGAGAATGGACTCACCTTTCTGATTACCTGAAGTTTCCTCCTGTTTAGGGGCCTTTCTTACTGACTAGCACCTCTTCGCTTATTCTTTGGCTTCTTCTGTTGACTTGGCAGCTGTTATGGAAGAATGACTTTGCTGTTGAAGAGCTTTTGCAAAATCCTTGGCATAGCTGAGAATGGTTTCCAAATGATGATCATCATCTTGGTGGTGTTTTTTTTTATGTGATGCATATAAATTTGGCCAGACTTCTTGGGAGATTAACAATCTGATCATGTTACCATTCAGTTCAGTGGTGCTGTTGGGTCTCCACCGCTTACAGAACAAAGCCCAAGGCCATCACAGGACACACTTCTTATAGGCCCTGCCCTGCCCCACTGGTTTTATTTCCTTCTGCTTCCTGCCATGTATCCCTTACTTCATCCATAAAAAATTCTGGAATTTCCAAGTCCTTCCATGACTATATATAACATTTCCCCTTCTCTGATAGGAAAATTCTAGCTCATTTTTCAAAAGCTCAAATTCATCACCTTTATAGTGCCTTTCTCAACTCTTGTATGGCAGGTCTCATGACCTCTGGGCTCTATGTAGAGGACTGCACAAATTTCTCTGACAGGGAAGCAGCAGGGTACCAAGTTTAAGGGCATCTAGTTTGCTTTAAAATCATGGCTCTCTTTTTAACTATACAAATTTGA
The DNA here is from genome assembly GCA_037038555.1 of Rhynchonycteris naso. Taxonomy (NCBI): domain Eukaryota; kingdom Metazoa; phylum Chordata; class Mammalia; order Chiroptera; family Emballonuridae; genus Rhynchonycteris; species Rhynchonycteris naso. The sequence goes on along the minus strand of CM072995.1, from coordinate 179,322,295 downwards.
CAAAGTTATTAACTTAATCTTCAGTTTCAGTATTTTAAAAACAAGGATAATAATAGGACTAACTCATGGGGCCATTATGAGGATTATGTGGATGATACACATAAGCATGTTCAGCAGACTGCCCAGCACACAACAGGTGCTCAATGAACCACATCACGTTGTGATGTAACTTATTTTTTCTTTACCTGCCTGTGTCTTCTACTAGACACTGAGCTCCCAGAGGCTAGGGAGTTGAGTCTTATTTGTTTTGGGCCTCCCCATGTTCATTCTAGAAAGGCTAGCTTCATGCATGAGTAACCAGTGCAATTGAGTAAGACCTTTTGCTTGGGGTTTAATGCTCTACAATTACTGTCTTAAATTTCTTAAAAATTTTAGCTTTGAATTTGCATTTATCTTGGAGTTTATATGAATGAAATATGATGGGACAATGAAGCAAATGCCAGGATCTTGGGGCCTGGGCTCACATCACCTTCACATGCCTTCGAGATGGCTTCCCAGCAGCATGCTTCCTGTCCCTTATGCCCTGCCTCCTGATTGCTCCAGGACTGCTCCCATCCTTCATTGGCAAAGGATGACTAGGTCACATTGTTGAGATAGGGGGTTGTATGCATTACATGATCACTTGAAGCACCCATAGGGTGCCTGGGTGTGGGTGTGGAGAAGGTTTGAGCTGGGTGTGTGCCCCGTGACACCTTGGTGCAGTAATGTAGTGACCATTCCTTTCCCATGCTGCCAGCTGCATGGTGCATTTGGGCAGCTGTCCCATAGGAATCTCTCTAGATCTTAGTACTCATCCAGGGCTTAGAGCAACCAGAGCAAAGGCTGCAAACCATTAAGGAGGGTCTCCCTGCACTGTGAATGGGATGACTGGTCCATGGGAAAGGAAAGTTGACTCCATTGTTCTGAGTGAGGCTCCGCATTTTCATGTTGGACTGGGCTCACACATGGTGTCACCAGCCCTGAATGTAGATGCACCACACACAGAAAATTCTTAGAGAAGGATCACAAGGTAAATAGGCCAGAGAGGGTAGAGTGAAGATGAAGAAGACAGTTTCTACAAAGACTGGGCTCTTCATCAAAAATCACAAGCCTGGAAAGACAGATGGTAGACTACTAGACATCTTTGAGCTGGAAGGGAACATGCTATTTCATAGCCTTACCTAGAATGACATGTACTTTTCCATGTTCAAATACGTGGTTCACTATTTCCATCTTAAGTCAGTTTTGCTTATGTTTTCTCTTCACTCAGATTTTTTCCAAAACCTAAAAAAAATATTGTTTTCTTTTGCCAGGATAAAACAAGGATCCGACAAAATAGTGATAAAATCTCATTAAAAAGAGTTCCTTATTGTGAATATAATAACCATGCTTAGACATGTTAAGTGCTTTCTCTTTAGCTGTCACTGTTCATAATGAAAAAGCAACGAGTGATAAATTCTCGGCAACTTTCAGCACAGTCTTTGCAGAGGAGTTCTCACTGCAAGAGAAGAGCAGGACTCTGGCTGAGTGGGTTACAGATCTCTCAGTCTGCTAGCAGCTATCTCTTAGTTGTCTTCTATTTCCCCCAAATACTCATGAATACTCTAATCTCTAATTACTGTGCCAGGAATGTTCACTTTAGTTGCTCTAAGTCCTTCCCATATGTTACATGACTTAAAAAAGAAAGAAAAAAGATTGAGGTAAACTTGGCTATATAATACCAGCAAATATTTATTGAGACCCAATGCACTACAGACTTCTTCATTTGCCAATTTAATTCTGGAGAGACACGGGTGGGGGAGGGGCAAGGGAGGGACCAGATGTCCCTTTGATATCATCCCCAGCATATACAGACTAAGAATGTGATTTATAGCAAAACGCTAATTAAAATGAAATCATTGAGAAATATTTGGGAGCCCAGTGGAATTCTTTATAACAGAGTGTGAACTGAGGCAGACAGGAGCATGAGTCAAATCATCCAACATGCATGTTAGGGAAAGGCAGGGGGAAAAGGGGAAATGAGGGAGAAATAGACCTTAGCAGAAGCTGTTTTGCAAAAGCCTGCATGAAGTTTCATATCCAACACCTCTCCCAATAATGCTGAATAAGCCTGCAGCTTCATCTCAAAGATTTTCCCACTGGTAGTTTTCAACCTTCTTCCCAGGTCCCTGCTGGCCTGAGGCCATGGCTCCCATTCAGCCCCCATCCTCCTCTCTTCCTCCCTACTCCCTTCTTTTGCTCTTCCACTTCCTCCCCCTCCTTCTTTTAAAACTGGGAGAACATGTGAAATGCTAAAAGTGCCATGTACCTCTAGGCACGGCAGCATTTAATATGTTGCGTAATTTTAACTTCAATTTATCAAAACACAAACAGCAAAACTGCAATGCTATTATAAAATATGTATTCTGTCATTAAAAAAAAGCACCCAGTAAAAATAGACAAAACAAATCCAGGTGGCATTCAAACTGCTTTGAAAATAAAGTGGGATTTGTTTGCAAGGATTTAAATTGGTAAATGATTTGAATTTCCCCACCCCTAGATGAATGATTTAGATGGCTTTGACCCCAGTCTGACTGCAGGGATTAATGTGGGATAATGATTGCTGAGGCTATCATTGCAGCCGGCATCATTAATTATCCTTATTGATTGTAGCTTTCAAAGTTAAAGCATTATGCTGACTGGAAAATACCCTCTTCCTGCAAGGTCAAGGCTAAAATAGGGAAGCTAAATAATTGCATTAACAAACAAAGAAATAAAAAAAACCCTCTCAGAGCATTGTGTAATTAAGATCCAATTACAATGGTTTGTTCTTGTTTACAAAATGACAGAGTTCTTGTCAAATCATTTTCCCGAAAATTGCTTCAGTACATGATAATTGCATTATAGCAGGTAACCAGAAAGGAGCATTAAAAAAGGGATCAGTTTCCTTGGGTCACTGCCACCATGTCTCTTGCTGTCCGACTCACCTACAAAAGTGTGAGAGTCCCAAGGGACTTGTCTAAAAATACTAATGATATGTTAAATGAAGGGAGTTAGATGGAGGAAGTAATAATTGGGCCTCAAATCCTATTATATTTCTTTTGGATAGTGCAATGGAGCTCAGAGACATCCCAAGGATGTTATCACAGAGGTCTTTCTTTACTCCCCTTCTCTGGCCACATCATTTCCATTGCTGTGAAAAATCTTGGCTCTAAAGCCCTATTGGGTTGTAAATCGCTGGTGAAAGGGATCAGTGTTACAGCTTCCCTGCTATTCATCAGATTTTGGACTCAAAAATATAAAAAAAGCTTTTAAGTGTAAAACACATGTGATTTTCTGTGTGAAAATGTGTTTTAAACAAATGCTTAAGCTTGTCTTCTGCTAAAGGTCTTCTGCTACATGTTCAGAAGCACTGTATATTGTCTGATTAGAAAAGGTATGGGCTAGGAGTACTGAAATGGTATGGGAGCTGGGTGTCCATACTTCAGAGGTGGACCTTATGACTTAGGCCAGGCATTTGGTCTTTTGGGGACTTAGCTACGCCATCTGAGAAAGTGCGGATCATTGTTACAATCCTGCCTTAGTCACAGTGAATTGAAAACTAAAGATACAACAACAACAAAAATCTTCTATGTAAATTGTTTAAAAAAATATATAGTGAGATCCTTGAGTAAAAGATACTATCAAGTAGAAGTGATAGTTTATACTTTTTATCAATAAAAAAGAGAGAGAGAGAGAGAGAGATAAAGTTACCATCCAGTACTCTTATATAATGGGTTGGACACATTGATGAGCATATTAATTATTTCATTTAATCTTCTCCACCACCCTGTGAAAGATACTATTTTTATTCCCATTTTGTAGACAGACGGGAAAACAATCTCAGAGAGGCTAAATAATTTTCCCACTAACACACAACTGAGAAGTGGTAAAGATTTGAATTCAGGTCACCACTAACTACCAACTCTGTGCCCCTTTGGATCCATAAATATTCCCAGTTAAAGACTGTCCTTCCAAGCTTTTTTTAGCTTCATCTACCAGCCTCATGCACCAAACATTTCTTAATATAGAAGTGAGAGATGGATACACTTTTGTTGTAAGAGTTCATACAGTACATAAGTTCACAGAACAAGATTTAGAAGGCCCTTGTCTCAGCAGCCCCTAACTCTTAGACCCCAACATGCAGCAACTACTAAGTAACTTTGTTATACCTTACTCTTTGTATACATAGATACATCTGCATCTTTTTAAATTTTACATATAATGGGATTATAAATTTTATTCTACAACATGTCTCTTTTCTTTAAGAGTATACTGAAGAGAGATTTCAGCAGTATCTATAAATCCATCTATTTCTTTATAATGACTTTGTAACTTTCCAGTGTATGAATGTATCATAATTTATTTAACCTGACTCTTTTAGGGGCATTTAAGTTTTTTTCCAATTGTGCAATTACAGTCAATGCTGCAGTGAACATCTGTGTACATCTATCTTAGTGGACATATATGAACATTTCTCTAGGTTGTATTTTTAGAAGTCAGATTTCTGAGGCAGAGAATATGCACATTGTAAATTTTGATAGTAATAAAAAATTTACCATAAAAAAGACTGTACTGATCTATGCTACTATAGAATGTGCCTGTTTTCTTCCATATTCACAAATACCTAATATTTTTGTCTTAATTTTTCTGTCAGGTTTTTGATGACAAATTATTTCTTATTATGCTTAATAATTTGCATTTCATATTGAGATAAAATAGTTTTTATATATCTTAATTGGCCATTTGTTTATCTTTTGGTAAAGTAACTTTTCATTTACTTTTTGATCATTTTTCTATTAGGATTTTTTTCATGACATTTTTTTTTTTTTGTCATTGAAACATTTCGGTACCCTGTCCTGGCCAATTGGTTACTCTTGCCTAAGTCATTGAAGCTTGAGGAAATAATGCAAAATCTCAGCAACAGTTGACTATCTATGGCTGGTCTGGTGTTACCAGTGGCCAGTGTCCTCACCAGACTATGTAGGAGGGCCTTAGCCTGTTTTCTGATGTCTCACTTCCCTTTATTGCTGCTTGAGTCCCAAGCTTCCCATTGATACAAAAAAAAAAATTCCTGCTGACCTTCTCCAAAATTTCTCTTGCTTCAATTAGCCATAGATGATTTCTATTCATAGTAACAGAAGACTCCAAAAGTTATAGTTATCAACAGGAGAGGGGATCACAGTCAAAAGACCTTTAGGGAGATGAGGAGAAGGATATGGAATTGGTTACTATCCTGAATAGGGCTGAAGGCAATGAAACTCCTATTGGTATTCAAAGATTTAGATTTGGCAGTACTCCGAAAGAGATGGTAAAACAATTTTAATTATGCAAATTTAAAATTATTTAAATTATTGCTTGTGGTGACCTGAAATGAAGCATCTACTGAGGATAGACAGTGTCTATTATGAAATTTTTGGCCCCTTTGTAGACAACTCTATTAAATCCCAGTTGTGCATAGTGAACAGCTGACTGAACAGCATAATCACCACAATGCACTAAGAGAGTGTTGTAGGCACAACTGTGTGTGTGTGTGTGTGTGTTATTGTCTTGTCTCATATTTGTACATCCTGAATAAAATATAAATGCTTCTCAAATAAATGATGAATGTTTTGAATTATAGAAATAGAAAAATCAGTAATAGGTTAAATTTTCATCAAATTGAGTTTGAAATGGTGGCAAGATATTCACAGGGGATTATCCAGCAAACTATTCAAGATCAAGACTAGAAATGGAGACAAGGAAGTTAAGGAGACAGTTGGTTGCAGGGAAAGAATGGTTAATGAGGTGAAGTTTTAGACATTTGAAAATGGAAAGAAGGAATGATGCAGGAAGATAGCAAGAGGGAGGCAGTGATCAGGTCAAGTGTTTCTTTTTCTTCTTTCTAAAAGATGGGGAAGGCTTGCAAAAGTTTGCAGTTACAGATAACAGGGAGGAATGAAGGCTGTTTAAGAGCAAAACATAGAGAGGGAGCCTTAATAGGAACTATGAAATCAGGAGAAAGATAACTATTTGTCTGTCTTGCAATGTTCTGGGTAACCTCCTATCAGGCTCTGCATGGCATTTATAGACACTTTGCTCAAGATAACTACATTTGGATGAAGTGGGAAGAGTTTCATATACATTTCATAACTTTTCCTTGGATAAGCTTGTCCAGATCAAACAGCACTACAAAATGCTGCTGCTGTTGCCTCCTTCTGCAAAATGACAAAACCTCAGGTCTGGATTCTCTCTAGTGTAACACTTACAGGTGATACATTTTGCTTTTATAGTTATGTTGGCAAAATAAGAAAAAATGCTAACATTTCTTGAATGAAAATTAGGAAAATGAACTTGTCAACTGCTGAACTATTGTTAGAGTGCTAGGGTTTGCATTTGCAGAGTTTGATGTCACAATTAATTTATCATTGTCAAAGTATGACTTCCTGCTTTTGACCCCACACCAAAAAGGCGTAAAAGAGTTTGTGAAGAAAAGCTTCTTGGAAATCAAATGGCTCATCCAAAACAGTTTTTTAATGATTTAAGTAAAAATGAATCAGAAACATGTGGATTTAATTTCCCTTAGAATTCACATGGGTTTGAGACTTAAAGAAAATAGTACTTGGCATAATGTGTTTAGCATTTTGTTAAACTCAAAACATTTGAAAAACTCTTTGGAACACTGGATGACTTCGAAATGTGGGCATGGTTACAAAGCCCTTGTGTTTCATGGCACTTTTTAAACATTCTATCAACATGCCTCAGTTTTCAAAAGGCTTAATTAGAATAAAGTCAAAAATTTTTTTGATTGCCTACTATGTGCAATCAGTAAAGCAGAGTGCCCAGAGTACCCCAGTGCCCTGTGGGAAGTCTTTGTTGGAGTGTGGTCTTGGGAAATCCCGACACAGACAAAGTCAGAGGGGGCCACTAGCTTACTCTTTTGGGCATTAGAATTCTTTTACATCAGCCATTCCTATTTATATTGTCAGTTATTGTAGAATTCCATTCAATGTCAGGAGCTTGAAAAAGAGAAGTTACACTGGTATGGAGCTGGTAATCAAGCATTGCTTTGGATTTTTACACCATCACTTTAAAAGGTCATTTTGGTGTGTGTTGAAAAGGCAATACATGCTTAAAATGTTACATTGGGGACATCAATTAAAATATGTAAAGAAGACCATAAAAATGAGGCAAGCCAGTGGTTGACAAAGTAACCTCTTTGCAGTTGCAACACCAGCTATTCCAAATGGTAAGCCCAATCGTTAGCATCTCAGTGGCAAGGGGATTTGTAATGAAATCCATAGAGGTTCTGCTCAAAATGTATTCGTATTATTTATAGCCAATTATATGAGTCCTAAAGCTGAGTGATACCTAGGGAGATAATTGAATTTCTTAGATTTCTCTCTCTACACTCACTGCCACGATCAGAAAAACACAATTTTGAATGTTCTTCTCTCTTAGGGTAAGACCATGCAGTCCCTGTAATTGGATAAGTCTCTAGGGAAAGCTGGCTTCTCCACTCATTTTATAAAAAGCTGTATGGAAAGTTGACCTCTATTTCTTTGGTAACTTTTTCAAGAGACAAAAAGGATGCAACTTGAAATGGTCTCTTCTTTTTTTACCCAAATAAGTTTATGAATTGACCATACAAAAAGCACTGCATATGATACTTACCTCATAAGGTCTAGGCTACATGAATCTTTAGAAAAGAAAATAATTAGTTGTTTGAATAAACAGTAAAATGTAACTCAAAGAGAGTTACCCTACCCCCCCAAAAGAAAATTCTAAATAATTGTGGTTGGTAAACAAACCTTGGGAGAGGCTGTCATATATAGTACCCCAGGTAATTGTGATTAACTTAGATAACAAGTCCACAGGTTATAAAAAGCCAAAAATGAAAGACATGTTGATTTGTGAAAGATACTGGAAACTATCTATCTACGTTCATATACAAAGTTATATAGCTCTTCTAATCTCCTTTCACAGTTGTGTTCTTCGTTGACCATCTGACATTCTTGGCAAACTTAGGAGGAAGTCAACTGTAGATATAATATCCATCACTTTAATTCAGCAAATTTGAGATCCTGAGATTTGAGACTATTGAAGGAAGCAAAGCAGTATGTCTTTCATTAAAGGAGGCAGAGAGGTTAATGGAGACTTCTGCATTACTCAGCGCCAGATTTCTTAGGATCCATTAGCTGAAGCTGTATTATTCTCATCTGCTCTGCTGAAAAGAAATGAAAATATTCCCATGAACTTGAGTAAATAGATGGGTATTTAGAAAGTAAGACCTACCTTGATGTTGCTAAAATCCTTATAGAAACTCTTTGCTTGATTTGCTGCTGCTGTGAAATTGCCAAGAGAGGTACCAGTGGGCTTTTCTTCAAGAAGGACCAAAGAAATAACTGATAAATACATTATAGGCACATGTCTACATACCAGTCATAGAAAACATTTCATTTCTTCAATTAATTATATAATGAAGCTTGTTGTTCATGGCACTGATTATGCCCATGAAAGGCTTTTATTTAAAAGATGGGAATATATGTATATACATATTTGGGGTATGAATTAAAGCCTTCTTTACCCCTCCTCTCTAATTTCCACATAAATTAACTCTACAATTTAATAAACTAACAGGTGGTTCCACTTCGGCTGAGCAGATGTTAGACTGAATGAATGGAGACCCCTCTTGTGTTCAATAAATTCCTGAGCTCTTTCTTTCTTTATCTCTTCACTTCTCCCTTTCTTTTCCCCTCTTCCCATTTCTGCCAGATTTACGAGTAGCTATAGCATAAGCTGTTTTGTTAGAGCAATATGAATATTGATGACTGACATGTGCTGATTTTAGATGTATTAGTGACATTCATAACCCTGAAAATGTAGACATTTTTCACCAGATAATGAGAAACCAGATCGCCAAACCAGGAAATTCCCTTCTTCTGGTACCTATAAGTAGATAATGTCTATTATCTACAGATGGAAGCTTATTCCAGGACAAGTGAAGGGAAAATAGAAAATTAGATTCAGAAAATCCATATGTGGCTCAGAAGTCTGATGTACTACTTCAGTGACATCATTGACCCCCATCTTGGTTATTTCTGGGAAGTAACCTCTCAGTTTAAAAAAAAAAAGAGCTTCCATGCCTCTTACCTCTCAGTTGTTTTTTTTAAAAAAAAGCTTTTCATGCCTCTTTCTTTTTCAGGTTTAATTTAGAAATTAATGTTTTATGTTTTAGCTCAGTTTCACAGAGATTTTGTAAACAATGGGACATAAGTGAATTGGAAGAGTTGTTACTTCCAATGCATGGAAATACCCGCTGACCACATTCAAAATAATGACCTTCAAGTGAAAACTATTTTTCATTTTTATATTAAAAAAAAAATATATATATATTTATGTTTATGCTTCTGGCATAATTTCAGATTATATTTAAGAAAGATTCTACTTCTGACTCCTTGTTAAAAATATACCTGGAAGCTTATGGCATGTTCTTTGCTCTCACAAAGCTTTGATGAAAGTCATTTTCTTCTCTAGGGACTAGCCAGATATAACTGACACATTGCTGATATGAGAAAAATGTCTCCCCCAGTCATTGGGCATCAGGATTGGGACGAGACTGATACTACCCATCCCATTCTTGGCTTTCCCCATTTCACTCTTGTTCTTAGGGCTTTCCCTTCAATAAAAAAAGAACAGAAGCAAAAATGTAGAAGTTCTCATTTCTCAGTGTTGGGATGGTTCTCTCAGACATAGAGTTTTCTCAATAAGCACATGTATAAATTCCATTTCTGTTGCTGATTTTCTGAAGCGTTCCTTGGAAAGTTCTGACATAATTTACACGCACAAATTTGTTTCTTTCCACTATGGAATGGAATTGTCAGGACCTAAGGAAGAATGCAAAGGATTCTAAGAATATGGGACTAGTGTGTAGACTCGAAGGAGTTATGGTAGGAAATTCTGTTGGCTGCCAACTGGGTATAAGAGCCCATAATTCCTCTATTTTCTCTGGTCTTATTCTACCTCTTTAATACTATTTGTTTCAGCAGCTTCCCTTTATCAACCACACCATGATTACTGTTGTCCCTGACCTTGATGTTATTTATCAGGCTTACAATATACCTGATGTTGATTTGATAGTGTGATTCTAATCTCTTACGTTCCTTACTTCATTTCCTATTTGCCATTTCAATTGTTTTCCTCAATCTTGATCTGTGAGTTCTTGGCTCCAAGCTGATAGCCTGACTTCAGCTCTCATAAATTTTTCCAAACAAGCTCAGGATCGAGGACTCGAGGCCTATTCCCTTGTGGGAGCTAATGTCCTCTAAATCTCCTTTTTGAAGATGATGTAGATATAAAATGTTGCTACAAACACTATCTATAGTACCTGTAATGTTTTAGACTTTGTGATAGGAATTTTATATACATTATTTCTACTCTTATGTGATATCTCTAACTTAATAAAGTGATATAGTGCAATGATAAATGAAATTTGGACCCCTGGATTTTAATTCTGGTCACACTTATTAATGCTGCGACCTTGGGTAAGTCATAAACTGTCTGTCTTCAGTTTCTTTCATCTGTAAAATAAGGATAATAGTGCTAACTGTATAGACTTTGTGCTATGATTAAATGACTTAAAACAAGGAATGTGCTTATGGTAGTCTCTAACACAGAGAATAACTTAATAAATTTTAGTTAGCTATTATTATAACCATTTTGGTCAATATTCCTTGGAAATATAAGTGTATTAAAATAGCATTTTTTATTTGGTAACATTACTTTGTTTAGACTACTTATTTAATTACTTATTTAATAAAGAAAGTGTAGATTATGGTTTTGTTTTGCATAATTATATACAATTATTTTTTAGTTTGTTTGCAATAAAAAAGGAAGCCATGAAGATATCCTGATGATAGTGCTATTTTACATTTTTTCTGCTTCCCTTGGACTTCTTCAGTCAAACAGTAATAGTTTCTGCTCTAATGAGAAAAAAATAAGAAAATAAATGCACAAATCACAAAACAAACAAACAAAACACTGGCACATTACCTAAACCTATAGTACATTTGATCCTCTGGATGGATATAATAAAGCAAAACTCAGGATCCCATTTAGTGGTATCAAATATCTTCCTATTGACATTTCTACTTCTAAAGTATCAACATCCAATTTTGAGTAAGCATCACCAAAATTAGTGAAGTATAAAATTCTACAGAAACGATTCATTCCACAAGTATGTATTGAGCACAGGCTCTGTAATGGGCACTGTCCAGCTATCGGGGTCAGCTGTGAACAAGACAGGCAAGGTCAACCTCCTCTTGTCGCTTACATTCTAAAGGGGGAAATGGTAAGATGTATGATAGAAAAAGATGTGATGGAGAGTGATAGAGTGGGTGGTTGGGTGCTCCTTTAGATAAGATGGTTGAGGAGAAGATAAAAGGAAGCCAGCCATGTGAAGATATGGGAGCTGAGGGAGCCAAACAGAGGCCGCACCACATTCAAACAAATGCTCTGAAGTAGAATCGTGTATGGTCCTATTGGAGGAAAAAAATAACACCAATGTGGCTGGAAGGGCGTAAGAGGTGGGCCACAGTTAAGTTTAGATTTTTGTGAAATAGAAAGCCACTTGAGGATTTTAAGCAGAGGAGTCATATCCAGTGTTTACTTTTTACCAAGTCCACTTATCGGTAAGAATAAGGGATGACAGTGGGACAGGTGTATAATCAGGAAGACCAAAGAGGACTCCATACAGTTGTCTAGGCAGAGACACTGGAGGCAGGGCCTGGGGCTGTTGTGTGAGCAGCAAAGATACAGGATACAGAGCTTGGCAATAGACTAGAATTTCAGAAGTGGCAGGAAAGGACCCAAGAATGATTCCTAAATATTTGGCTTTAGTGGTGGGGTGGATGGTGTCACCAGTTTAGATTGTAGAAGACTAAGTAACAATTTTGGGAGAAAAATCAGATGCTTTCTTTTGATCCAGTTATTTTTGGAATGTTATGGGCCAAACATATTCATGACTAAATAAAATACTTTCACTGTATCTTTAGTACAAGGGTAGATTTAGTGTGCAGAGTATATGAATAACCAAACAGCTTAGAAAAAATTCCATATAGAGTTGCTAAATAAAACATGCAATTAAAATTGTCTTAGATTTTTTTGAGGGATTAAAGACATTTTAAAGTTAAATTGTCATGTTATTACCAGTAGTTTAAGACAATATACCTTCTTTTAAAGTGTAGCCGTTGATCTTTTTAGTGTTTTCCCTGTCCATGTTCACATACCTATTGCTCTTTAAGATTTATATTGTTATCAGATTTTGTTACACATTTAATTCTGAATAGCTTTATCTCATTTTGCTTTGATGTAGCTGTCTCATGATTAGATAGCAGATGGCTACTAATAATGTTAGAATGTGGTTCCTAATAGGTGATAACTTTATAGAAGTTGTGCTTTTATTATGGTGTTTAGGGTGAATGTTATCAGTGAACCCTTCTGAACAATAAATTCAGGAGGATTAGGAACCCAACTTATACCTTACATGTATCGGTGAACTAACTCGGCAGTCATCACTTTATCTATAGATTTTAGCTGCTTTTGATTTTATCACATAAGTTTTATAAATATACACTCATATGCTATATTATTTCACATTAACTTTAGACACTAGCAACTGCTTTTGCTCTATTAAAGCACGCAGAAACAATGAGCTCCTATTATTTACAGCATAATGAAATACCGAACTTTCCTTATTCTCATATTTAGTTAAGGATTAAATTACAGGATTAATTTACCTATTTTTAAAAAGTCCCATCTAAGTTGACTGCAATGCATGCAATGATATGTGCTGTTTATAGAAATAGCATGGAGGTTAATTCAGACCATTTCGTGGAAATGGTTTATGTATTGCAATCATGAGTCAATACACAGTGCTCTTTCAATTTAAAACAATGTAAATTAGCCAAGCCAATTTAATTCTTGCCAAGAAAGAATACTCCTTAAAGCCATATTTTTAAGTTTATTAGATTAAACACAACTATATTCCGTAACTAATAAGTGAGAGGATTTATTGAATTTTGAAACCACTGATTATAAGTTATGTTTTTAAAGTTATTTAAACAAGTTAAATATGTTTATAATAATTTCATTTCCTTTGTGACATCTAACTAATGAGAAAAAAATAAGGCAGGGAGAGAACCAGAGTTGTTTTCATCTTTTTCTGGCCAAAGCCAAGTTTAAATCCTGCCCAAATGCCGCTTCGCAATCTCAGTTTTAAAGGATTAAACACGATTATGGTGGTATTTCTTTACTTTTCTCATACACAAGTTTGTGTCAAAGCTTATCTCACCCTTGAGGTGAGAAAGTAGCCCGTTGAGTGAGTATTTATTTCAAGGAAGAAGATATATTTGCTTAATATAAATTAGGTCACATTTACAGCTAACGTGTTCGACCCTTTTTATGCCAAATTCATGTGAATATTATGAACTACAAGAAGACAATTTATATCAGTGTTTTCCCTTTTAGGTTATATTTTGCACATTTTGTTTTCTTTGTGCTCAAGAAATTGTTGCTTAATAACTCTGGTTTCTGTTTGTTTAGGAGAAAAGGAGAATTTAGTTACAATGATATTAAAACTGATCTAACCAAGCATATACCTGTAATATGCAGTAGTTTATTTTTGTACATTTTGTTAAAATGTAGGCTCTAAGATGGAAAATTTGTGGTTTACAATTTCCCTTCTCTTTTTGGTTTGGAGTACCATCTAATTTAAATATAATTTTCTCTACTATTATCTTTACTCATTCTTCTTCTTGGGCATCTCCTGTGAAATGAATCACATCTTTCCAAGGACAATTTTAGTTTTATTTAATTCATTCAGCTTGATTATCTCCCAATGGACCCTTCTATTTCTATAATAGATATATTAAGTGTGAATTCTGAAACTATGGGTGCTGTATTCTAATTTGTTTTTCCCCATCTCAACGTGACCGTGCAAAGCCTTGGCCAGTTTCCTCTGTGCTTTGGGTGGGCCTCCCTGCCTAACCTGTTAAGGGGACTCCAGGCCACTCTGGGAGGGAAAGCTTCCCCTGCCCTCTGTACATAAACCATTGATGTCCCCTCTAGGCCAAACGCACCTGAACATCATCAGTAGCCATGGCTGTCTGCTTCAGTGTTCATTTGAAAAAGAGAGTGTTACTGGAAGTGCTGAGTCAGCCAACCTCATTTGGAGGCTTTAGAGAAATCAGCTGCTGGGAAGTTGTTTCTTCCAGACTATTTTTTGAGCCCTTTGCTAGTGATAAACCTGCCACCTGATAAATACTAAGTAGTAACTGCATTTTTAAGATAATGCTATAACTAAAAGGTGGTCATTATATGCCACCAAAAGAAATGCTTTTGACGTGGGGTTTTAGATATGAATTTCATTAGAAAACATAGTTTAAGGACACTCGAGGGTATTCCACAACAGCTAGCCTGTCCCTACCAGAAAAGATGCCTCTCTTAGCTAGGAGTCATTAATAAATAGATATGCCAGACTCCCCTTGATTTAACATTTGCTCTGTGCTATGAATTGTGTTAGACATGGGATATAGGATATAATGATAAGTAAGTCACAGACTCTGTCTGCAAGAGTTTTCACACAAGAGGGGAAAGACAGGTAAGCAAATGAGCACAATAAAATGACCAGACATTAGGCTGGAAGTATATACTGGAAGTGAGAGTTGATGTAAAGGGCTATCATTTTATTTGGAGCAAAAGGGAAACCAGGAAAGGTTTTGAGGAGGCACATGTCAGACTTGAGATGAACCCTGACAAGTGCTCAATGTGAGCCCAGAGGAGGGAAGCATTTGGGGAGGGCTGCAGCAGAGCCAGTAGCTCATAGGTTGGTGAGGCCTATTTTTAAGAAGAATTTGTTGAAAGATAAAGCTGGAGCCAAAGACAGGGGCAAGATTATAGAGGACCTGGTAAACCCTGACAAAATCTGTACTTTGTCTCGTTGGTGGTGGATTTTAAACAAGGGTTCACTATTATTTTTATTTATTTTTTTTTCTTTAAGAGAACTCACAGGAACATGAAGAATGGTTTAGGAGGGAATCAGCTTGACATAAAAGAAATTGTTTAAGAGACCAATGCACCAGCCCAGGTCTTGTCTTGTTTTTTTCCTCTAAAGCAAGAACTCTGGTTACCAGGGGGAGGTGGGTTAGGGGAAAGGAGAGTAAAGAGAGACAAATGTATGGTGATGGAAAATGATCTGACTTTGGGTGATGGACACACAACAGAATCAACAGTTCAAATGCTATAGGAATGTTTTCCTGAAACCTATGTACTCTTGTTGATCAATGTCAATCCATTAAATTTAATTTTCTAAATAAAATAAATAAAAATAAAATAAAAGAGTGAGCACTCACAGGAACATGAAGAATAAATCAGGAAGGAAGCAGACTGAGACTAAGGAAATTAATTAAGAGATCAATGCCCCAGCCCACGTCTTGTCTTGGTGACCAATGATTGTAGGAGGAGAGGAACTAAAGTCCTGGTTTCTGGTTTTCTGGGTAGCTGAGTAGTTAATGGGACCATTTACTAAGATGGAGATACAGTGGAGCAGGCTTGGCTATGTTATAATTTTGGATAAACTCATATCAAGGGTGTTAATACATTCAGTGTAGGATTAATAGTAAATTCTTTTTTCTCAAGAATACTTAATGACTTGATAATTCAAACCTTCTCAGCATTTCCTTGCCTTCTCCCTCTACCAAGATGTGCTCGTAATTGTAAATGGATATGTTTATCTTGAATTATCGGGTGGATTTCTTCAGTTCTTCATGTATGAATGTGTGTAGTATGACACAAATATTAGCCCTAAAAATTCTGCTCTCTGCATTCATAGTGCATTTTATTAGCAACTTCAGGTGACTGTCTAAGTCCCAGTGAAGTCTATAGGTATATATGAGCCACAATGACATTTTTAAGAAGTCTCGGATTTTATAAATAAATATAACTAAATAATAATAATTTTTAAATGTATTATATACGTATGTATCTCCTTAAGCATTAAAAAATACATGAAAGGATATGAATTATTTCCTGGGATCCCAACAATAGAAAGCAATAGTAATTAAACAAAAAATAAATAAACTGCCATAGATGCATTGGAGCTAATATAAATCCTGTGCAATTGGCAGAAAAGGATTTGTTATTTCCCAAACAGAACTAAATCTCTTTTCCATTATAGATTTAAGTAACATGATAAATAGTGGTAAATTGAACTTTATTATGTATTCATGAAATGCAGTTTAATACAATTGTTATTTCTGGCATTTCTGGTTTAAAAATATTCCCTTATGGGTAGATGTTATTTTTTAATGTGCAAATTCAGAAATAATGACCTCCAGTTCCACTGGTGAATTAGGGCTGATATATACAAATGGACAATAAGAGCAAAATAGTCTCTGAATTCCTGGCTTTATGAAAATTTCTAGTGCAACCTCTGATCCTTTAAAAACAGACATTAAACAAATTATTTTAAGATTACAACTATATTGCCAGTGAAGAATAAGAGTAATAGAGTAAATGTTTTTCAAAGATTTTTAAAAGAATAGTATTTGACAAGGTTATACCTGGAAGGAGGAAGCTTATTTACCAAGAAGAGATTATTAGAAAAAAAAAACAAACCTCTCCATGATTTAAAAAAAAAAAAAGCAAAAGCAGAGATTAAAATTCACATAAAATGATGTCTTACTGGCAAGTCCAGAATTTAAAATTGGAAACCCAAAAGAAATGGATAAATAGATAAACAACATATGCCAAATAATTTCTATAAGCCTCTCTCTCAGAGAATCATAGGAAACTGATCAAGAGAAATAAACATGAGTTATTTGTCAGTGCTTAATTCTTGTCAGTGCTAGGAAGATTGTTGGATAGAAAAACCAACAGCAAGAACAGTGCAAACAAACAAACAGGACCTCAGGGTGCCTTCAGTTCATACCTAATGGTGTGTGTGGTGTGAAGTTCCACTAACTTTTCCTTGTGGAATCATGAGTCACTTCTCTCCTGTGGCTTAATTCTGATGACTATTTAATCTACTTCTTTTTAAAAACCTTGTCAGGAGACAGTTGGATGATTGAGTTTGACTTCCATCTGATTATTCATTGCAATTTATAAAGATTAGGTTAGGCACATGTATGTACTGAAAGTATAGTGGCTCTTCAGGAGCATGGAGCCTGAGGTTAGAAGAATGGAGATGTTTGGGGTTATCCACTTTTGACAAATGTCTGTGGAATTTAGGACCTTTCTTTTTCAGCATAGATGTGGTTATAATTTATGTTATAAATTATATCTGACTGCAGGCAGTCAGATGTCTGAACGCCATGCTTTAGTCCTGTGGTTTTTAAGTGGATCTAATGGAGATTCCTTTGGATCTGGGTTGTTACATGCAGGTTGAGTGACAGCTGAGGTGGTCTATCAGATCCATAGGCACAATTTGGACACCGCAGAATTCTGGAAAGTGGTAGTTATTTCCATAATTGATTTACTGGCAACCCTGACCCCATCTGAACTTATTTGACAGAATAAGCTGACCTTAAGGTCTGTAAGACTATGCATAGTCTTTACCTCATTTAGTGTAAATACTCAAGCATTTTGATTACTGGGTACTGCTCAGACTCTGCTCAGGGTGTAACATACTATATGAGATGTATGCTTTATTAATTTCCTAAAAACTTGAAAACCTGAATTCTGAAACCTATCTGCATCCGAGGCTTTTAGATAAGGGCAGAGGCCGTGGAGCTATAACTACAAATGAGTCTTAATTTTCCTTCTTCTGCACGAAAATGCCTACTAATAATGTCCTTAAAGATAATTTGTTTGGGGAATTTAATAGGCTTTCTAAAATTGGATTTAAACTATTAATTTGCTTAGCAAAATTACATATTGCACATCAGCACATTCAGCTCTGTTGTGAAATTATCACAAGTTATAAATTAGTTGTATCTGAATTAATGAGGTTTTATTGTAAACACAACGCAGCATTACTTCCAATGTCTGATTTTCGTTAGTACAAAAAAGACCAAATAAAGCTGAAGGAAAAAAAATTCCTACGCTGTATGCATACCTTGTAAGCATTCAAAATTTGCTGGATTTTTTATTTGTAAGCCCTGAAAAGATGTTTACAGTGCCTGCCCCCAGTTGATGGGGATTAAGCCTGCCACAAAATCTTTTTAGTTCCAGTGGCCTGTGCATTATTCCTGGACACCTATTTTTTATTTTTAAGCTACCGAGACTGAGTTTTCTCAAAAAAACAAAGAAGGGACATATGATTTTTTCAGTCTAAATTAGATGGCAGATGGGATGCCTGGAGTACAAAAGAAACTTTGCAAAGTATAGAAGCAGGTAAAACTAAGGCAGGTTGAGGGGGGAATTGCAGAGCACAAGGAGAGGTAGGTAGGGAGGGGCAGAGGAGGACGGGTTTGTATTAGGGGTCGAGGATCGAGCTGTGAGCCTGTGAGCTTCTTCACAATCAGTTACGCTCCTTTCTGTTTGTTTGCAAAGAGGAACTGTGTGTTTAGTTCTTACCAAGTAGGAGGTTTTCTGTCTTTTAACTATAAATCCACACAGAAATATTACATGATAATCCCTTTATTGGACAAAATTTTTTTTTCATCTTGAAGCCCATAGGGTTACTTGCAGAGCTGTGGTTCTTTTAAAGTCTTGGCCAGCTCACCTTTCTCCTCCTTCTTGCTGTTCTGGACTCTTTCTTTCTGGTTTCTCTTTCAAAGCGGCGTTGTCACTCACTGTTCTCCAAAGCACGCGCTCAGACAGCTCCGCAGTCAGGGGCTGCCACCACCTTGCAGGAAAGATCTGAGGGTGTTGTTGATGTAAGCAGATTGGCTGTTTATATCACACACATTCGAACAGGGGCCCAAGTAACAAGGACTTCCCAAACACCGAGGAGCCTGAAAGATGGCAGGAGACCAGCTCCCCCACAGAGATGCTGTTTCAGCTGGAAGCACTTCTGTAGCAGGGCTGTCTGCAGTTCCGCTGGGCTTGCGGGCTGGCGTGGTGCAAGGGCGTCCTGCTCGGCCAGGTAGTTTG
Organism: Rhynchonycteris naso; assembly: GCA_037038555.1. Lineage (NCBI taxonomy): Eukaryota > Metazoa > Chordata > Mammalia > Chiroptera > Emballonuridae > Rhynchonycteris > Rhynchonycteris naso. Next base: position 179,303,227 of record CM072995.1, on the reverse strand, counting down.
TCCTCCAGCCAGTGGGAACGAGCAGGCCTCAGCTCTGCTGTTCTGATTGATACTGTGGAGTCTCTACAAGGGTATTCTCCTACAAAGGATGAGAAAACCCCGGCCAACAAAGAGGCTGTGTCCGAGGTCATAATCCTTGGTTAGAATCATCATTATACAAGATGGGAAGAATATAGGCAGAGCAATATAATTCCAGGATCTCAGAGGGAGGTTATGACATGAAAACTCATTATAGTATAATGAAAATAATAGCAAATTTGACAGAAAATTTAAAAAGTCATTGGGGGCTACTAAAGAGAGAGCAGGGGTTGGGTTTAAAGCAGGGGGAGAGGGCCGTGGGTGGTTGGCCCAGGCCCAGGCAGCCTTCAATTTACTTCCCACGTTGCTCTTGGTTATCGTTTGGAAGAAAATCAAACAGACTAACTTTGTTATGTCTTATTTACAAAAATCAGTGAATCCCCTGTGGCCTCCAGGATGAAATCTGGCAAACAAGTCTCTTTATATGCTGATTCTAACCCAATCTCTGCCTGATCTCCTATAGCTTTCCCTCTGCCCATCACTGAGTTCATTTGCACAAGAAGCTCCCTGGTCGTAGGTTGCCAGACATTTGTGTGCCTTGGATGTGAATCCTGTTTTTATTTCTATTTTCTCTGGCTCTTGGCAGGTTCTTCCTAATCCTTCAAGATTTTGGTTCAACTGCTACCTCATCCACAGAGTCTTTTCACTCATTCATTCATTCATTCATTCATTCAACAGAAAGTAATTAAGCAGAGTTAATCACAGGATGAAGGGCAATGATGAACAAGATGGTGCAGTTTCTGTCCCTCTGGAGCATTATTTTTATTAGGTATCTTGCCAATCAGGGAAGGAGTCCTGGAGGAAATTATTGTCAAAATGAAAGCTGAAGTCTTAGGAAGCCTTCTCCAAGTAAAGAATTGGTGGCATGCACCATGCAAAGCCATCACTGCTGATTGCCTGCTCTGATCTAGACATGGATCTTTCATGTTATACTGTAGTGATCTTTTCGCTGTCCCTAGTTTCATTCCCAGTCTGTGAGCTCCTTAGTACCTAGGACTGTGACTTAGCTTCTTCTGTGACCTCAGGGTCTAATTCAGTGCCTGGAATCAGACTGGCTCAGCTTGGCTAGTGGGAACTGGATGAGTGCGGCAGGAAATAAGAATACCATAGTCACATCTGAGACCATCCAGAGCGCAGTGGTAGCAACTTCATATTTATTAAAGGAAAATCCTGCTTATTTTCGCTATATTCCATCAGCTAACGATTTTTTAAAACTTTTTATTTATTGCGTTAGTGAGAGAGGAAGGGAGAGAAAGAGACAGGCAGACAGTAACGTTGAACTCCTCAGAATGTGCCCTGACCGGGGATTGAACTGGAAACCTCTATGCTTCGGGATGGTGCTCTAACCAACCAAACTATCTAGCCTGGGCCCATCAGCTAAGAATTTTTAAAGATTTTATTATTTGAAGATGGAGAAAATACCTTTTGAGTCCTTGTGACTTTATCTCACCACCTGGCATTTAATAGCACCCTCGATAACCATGACTGGTTCTGAGGAGTTTTTAGTTTAACTGATGAGTCACCAGAAAATCTTGCATCAGGGGCTTTTAGAAGAATGGTAATCACTGGCTGGATCAGGAACAGAGTTATGGGAATTCCCATGTTACAAGCTGGGGATGCCTCAAAGTGCTGTGGGTGCTCTGAATAGTCAGGAATGGAGAGAGGACTAGCAGACCAACAGATACCCAGGCAGCCTGCCATAATGTTGGCGAGTCCTGAGTAGGCAGTGCCAGCAAAGCACAGTGCTGCATGCTCTGGGAAGCCTCTAAGGAAGGAGGCTTTTTCCCGGGATGAGCAGTGGGCCTTGTTTAGGTGGGTGGGTGGACAGACGTCTCAAGGATCAAGGCTACCCCATGTACAAATAAGTTGACCTAAGTTGTCCTATTAGTCACTTTCTCATAATGTGAGTCTGCCTAGATTTTCTTTAGGGACTCAGTTTTTGTCCTGGGTTCCAAGAAATCCATCCCCAGTGAAACTTTGCAGAGAAGATAGTAGATATTTCCTTTCATTCCTGAGGCTCTTCATACCATTTAACCCAGGAGTTGGACATTCCTTCCCCAAGAGACACTCTCCTTTCATTCACATTGGCTTAGTCATTCCAGTTGTTTTAAATTTACTTTCAGGCAGAAATAAAAATAAAGCACACTTTTTTTCTTTTAGGTACAAATGTTGGTACACAGGTAAAGCAACACTTCACCTAAGCCTGTGTGCCCCATAACCAACCTTAATTCTCTTAGGTGTTAAGGGTACATTTGGCAGGTCAGACTTGAGATTTTAAAAATCCAGATGAAGCTAAGCATGAGTACCAAAGAATAAAATTTGCCAGGACAATGATCTTAATAAATAAAGAGAAATTGTGTAACTGATTGAATCCATAGAATCCTTGAAAAGTAAAGGAGAGGGGGTTGAGTTTCCATTTTGGCAGAGATGCCAAGGGTTCTTTCCAAGCTGAAGATGCCTGTAGGGCCCCCAAACTTGAGAATTATTTAACATTTCCCAAAAGAGGGCATATTAGATGACATATTTGCTTCTAAAGTTTTTGTGAGATAATGGTTAATAACTTCCTATTGTTTCTAATAGGAAAATTAGGACCAGAATTCTTTTCTTTATTATTATTATTTTTTTATTTTTTAATTTTCATTAAGTGAGAGGAGGGGAGGCAGAGAGACAGATTCCTACATGCGCCCCAACCAGGATTTACCTGGCAAACACCCTATGAGGAGATGCTTTGCCCATCTGGGCTGTTGCCCCGTTGCTTGGCAACCGAGCTATTTTTAGCACCTGAAGTGGAGGTTTTCTGGAGCCATCCTCAGGACCTGGGGCCAACTCAGCCATGAACCAACCGAGCCAACTGAGCCATGGTTGTGGAGGGGAAGAGAGAGAGAGAGAGAGAGAGAGAGAAGGGGAGGATGAGGGGTAGAGAAGCAGATTGTCACTTCTCCTATGTGCCCTGAGCAGGAATTGAACCCGGGACATCCACATGTTGGGTTGACACTCTACCACTGAACCAACTGGCAAGGGCCCAGAATCATTTTCTGACTAAGGTCTTAATGGGTATTCTAATCAGCAAATATTTTTCAACTTGCTGATTGAAGGATTCAGTGGCAGAGGGCTATAGAGATGTGGGAATTCTGATCCATATTTAGGTGAGAGAAGGGGATATGTGCTAAACTATTTGTGTTTAATTGTGTAGGATGTATAAATAAATGAAGGAATGCAAACAGAGTTTGCTTTCTTGAGTTTTACAAGAGGAGAAGTTTTAGACACCTGGACACTTCAGGCACACCAACAATTCTGTCATTTCAGTAGAATGGAGGAAAATTTCTTTCCCCTTGCCTGAAGGTTTTATTACTATTTGTAAAGGGAAAGGTAATTCAACAGTGCTCTTGTGGTGGAAAAATCTAAAATGAATGAAAAGCCAGAGTAGTGTTAGGCTGGAAAGTGTCTACTGACCCTGAGTAGCTCCTAAGGTCTTGATTCTGTGACCAATCTGCACATATGGATGGGCTGTTCAGTTCCTCATGTGAGGCTTGAGGGAATTATCTGCTCCATAATGCAGATTTTGTTGCTGAAAAGACCCCAAGCACACACAATTCAGTGGTTTCTTTTAATATTTTATTTCATTTAGAAATAATATTGCCTCCTATACGACTTGGGTTTCCATGAAAAATCCCCACATATTTCTTGGGATTGCTCTGGGCCTTGGTAGGCTCACATATGACCCATGACATCTTATTTGGATAGTGGAGGCTCTTCATATCTCACCCACTGAATGAGTACTTTTCCCCTGGACTCCCTGAACTCTGTCTTGCCACTTCCTTCCCCCATCCCTTCTCCATACCATTGGTTCTGAATATATAGTTTGTGGATGTCCTCAAAATTATAAACTCGATTAAATTTGAAGGAAGAGGTCATATCAGAATAATATATGATTTTGTATGATATTTCATAATTTCTCAGAGCAGCTTCTGGGTTTAGGCTCCTGTATCCTTTTCAGGCTTATACATTATGAATGAGGTGCAGCTGTGACCAATAAAGAGCTTTCTTTTATAGTAAAAACAGGTCCTCTTGGCATGGCCCAAAGGCCTGGGTGAGATGGGGGGGGGCTGACACCTTCTGGCACATCTCTCTGATGGGTCTTCTAAAAATGTGCTCTCTTTGTTTGTTTCTTACTTTATCTCTTCTTCCATTGTATTAGCCCCTATATCCACCCCCTCCAAACCTTAATGCTGACACATTCAAAAGCAACGTGAAAAAATGCAAAACAATTTTAAAGTTTATGCCTGCAAATGAAGGCTCAGAAAGTGCTGCAATGCCTGTCTAGCTGCAGAATTTATTATGAGTTCTAGATTTTTATGTCGTTGTGCATATGGAAGGACTAATGCTTGAATAGTGGCCGCACTGCCTGACTCCGGGGGACCATTTACTACCTTGTGGGCAATGGATATAGAGCCCTCTGGAGCTGTGCGGTGCTGCTGGTCCTAAGTCCTGGGTGCTTTGAGTTGATTGTAGCTTTGATCAGTGGAAAGAGAAAATTAAGAGAAAACATGCCATTTATTCAATAAATATTTATTGTTCCTACTGTGAGGTGCTCCATGGCATGAGTAAGAGTTCCTGACCTGGGATCATTCAGGATGAGGAAGGATGGAAGCATGTGTCTCGTATAGTGTGAAGGAGCACGGGAGGCGCTCTGGGAGCTGAGGGTAAGAAGTATTGCCTTCACAAGGGAGGGGTGGAAATTTCATGAGGAAGGTAGCATTTGAGCCAAGCTTGGGAGGTGGTCAGATTTCTCCAGCTAATATGAGGGACTTGGGGTAAAGGCAGGAACTAAGGTATAGTAATAAGGTGAATAAATGCAGAGAGCATTGGGTTGAGTGTCTCAATTTGTTTGGGGTGAGGCTTCCCAGAGGAAAAGTGCTGAATATTTAGTTGGGGGAACTGCATTGTGGCACCAGGTTTGACTTTACTACATGGCCTAAGCTCCAAAGTTACACTTACTTTCTGATCACCAAGAATAAAGGAAAGAAGCCCGGGTGATTGTCCCTGACACTTCATTTCAGAATAAAGGGCTGCAATCATTCAAGGAGTTGTCTCAGAAGTGATAGATTTTCCATCCTGATTTGAATAGCACTAGTATCTCATTTCTGGATATAAAATGATCATGCATATTCAACAATTTTCTTTGCTATATTCCCATCCTAGCAGAAAAAAAAATACTACCACACCCCATCATCCATCTACAAATATCCAGTTGGTTAGTATTCTTCCTGGGCAGGGCTATCACTTATCTGATTGCCACTCCACTTGAGATAACCCAGAAATTTCTTTTACTCTCAGTAAGCAAAGACCCGATCAATTTTATCTGGCCAAAATCAACCTTAAAAACATATGCTGCTTTATAGGAAAAACACATGTGTTTGAAACCATCTGATCCTTCACCTTCTTCATCATTCGCAGCTCTCTTCCTGTAGGTGAGGTAGAGATTTTGCATGCCTCAGAAGGAGGCTGAGTATGTTATTTTACCCAGGGAAATTACTGCTCATCCAGAAGAAGGGCTTATTTATACCAAACAGGAAAAAAAAGCAAACACTGAGCCTAATTATTTGCTAACTGGGAGCCCCTTGGGCAGAATTAACTGAAGATTTAAAATTCTGTGTGGACTGCCTGGTCAAGTTTCAAATTTGCAAGATCATTCTCTGCATTAATCTCTAATTACTGATACACAGTATTTTTGTTGTTGTTGTTGTTGTTTGTTTTATTTTGTTTCAAATGTTTGGCATTAAAATGCCATAGCCCTACTCAGTGCTACCAAGCAGAGTATGAAGTGCCATCAAATTGTTACCATATTGTGTTAGTCAATTTGGGCTGTCATAACAAAGTATCGTAGACTGGTCCACTGAAGCAACAGAAATTCATTTCTTACAGTTGTGGAGGCCCGTAAGTCCAAGATCAACGTGCCAGCCTATTCAGTTCCTGAGGAAAGCTTTCTTCCTGGTTTATAGACGGCTGACTTCTTGCTATGTCCTCACATGGCCTTTCTCCAAATATTACATTGGGGGTTAGGGTGTCAACATGTGAATCTGGGGGTGGGACCCAAACATACAGTCCATAACATGTCAGAGGCAATGGCTTCCTAACAGACATTGTGGTGAGATGTGGCCCAGGTACAAGTCTTCAAGACTTGGCTCATTATGTCCTGACAAGGATGGGCACTAGGGTGTCATGAATCAAAAAAATGAGGAAAGCCTGTAAAAACACGATACCACAATGATATGATGATACTTGTTCAAATGATGATGATAATAATAAAAATCATAAAGCTAGTACTGTCTACTGAGCACAGGTGATGCCAATACTGTGCTAAGCTCTTTTATCTATCTCATTTTGATCTTTACTACAAGATGTGAGGATGATGTTTATGTCTTACATTTTACAGAAGAAGGAACTGAGGTTTTGAGGGGTAAGAAACTTGCCCAATTTCACATATCTAGGAAGATCTGTAATAGACAATAAATCTGATATTCTTTTGTCTATACTACCCAGCCTGAGAGGAAAAATAACACCGTTTCTGAAATTTACTTATAAAATTTAATCATTAGACTTAAAAATAAATTTTTTGAATATTGTATAAAAACGTTGGTAGTTTTGGGTCAATTAAAAAATCTAGAATTCTCTTTTCATAACAAAGAATGTGAAGTGTTGGGGGGCAGGGCTATGGGAGTGGAATGAGAACTGGAAAAACTTGCTGGAGAATGCAGACTAGAGTAGCATCAGTGTGGTACAGTAGAAGAACATAGCACTAAAGCAGGGCCTCCACACACAATTGAGCTAATGGGGCACTGCCCAATGCTGAGGGGTGCCACTGAGTGCAGTGTTTCCCCCAAAGGTACCCGCAAGAGTTGTGTAGTCCACAGCCTGTGTGGACACGTGCAGCAGTCCTAGTGGACGCTCGGTCGCTAGAGCAAAGTCAGTATGGACAACTCATTTCCCTTCTAGTTTTGGTGTTTACATTTTAAAATAACTGTGAATGTTGGATTTAAAAATTCTATGTGCTTAAAGTAGACAATAGTTTCGGAAGAAAAATAGGGAAAGAACACAGCTATTATCTTTTGTGAGTTTATATCATAATAAATAGAAGACTAGGTACTGGTTTGAATTCATTTTTTGTTTCTTTTTTTAAAATTTTATTTAGACAATTAATTTTAACGGGGTGACATTGATCAATTAGAGTACATAGATTCAGAGAAAACATCTCCAGATCATTTTGACATTTGATTATGTTGCATACCAATCTTCCAAGGTCAAATTGTCCTCCATCACCTTTTATCTGGTTTTCTTTATGCCCTTACCCCCAGTGCTCCCTTTCCTCCCTTCCTCTCCCCCTGGAAACCACTGCACTCTTGTCCATGTCCATCAGTCTCAATTTTGTGTCCCACCTATTTATGGAATCATACAGTTCTTAGTTTTTCTGATTTACTTATTTCACTCAGTATAATGTTATCAAGGTCCATCCATGTTGTTGTAAATGATCCAATGTTATCATTTCTTATGGCTGAGTAGTATTCCATGGTATATATGTACCACATCTTCTTTATTCAATCTTCTATTGAAGGACTTTTTGGTTATTGCCACATCTTGGCCATTCTGAACAATGTTGCGATGAACATGGGGCTGCATGTGTCTTTACGTACCAGTGTTTTTGAGTTTTGGGGGTATATACCCAGTAGAGGGATTGCTGGGTCATATGATAGTTCTATCCTTAATTATTTGAGGAACCATCATGTTTTCTTCCATAATGGATGTACTACTTTACATTCACACCAACAGTGAATGAGGATTCCTTTTCCTCCACAGCCTCTCCAACATTTGTAATTAACTATCTTGTTGATAATAGCTAGTCTAACAGGTGTGAGATGGTGTAGTTTTGATTTGCATTTCTCAAATAGCTAGTGAAGATGAACATTTTTTATATATCTATTGGCCATTTGTATTTCTTCCTGGGAGAAGTGTCTGTTCACATCATCTTCCCATTTTTTTATTGGATTGTTTGCTTGTTTGTTGTTGAGTTTTGTGAGTTCTTTGTATATTTTCGATATTAGGCCCTTATCAGTGCTGTTGTTTGAAAATATCTCCCATTTAGTTGGCTGTTTGTTTTGTTGTCAATTTCTTTTGCTGTTCATAAATTTCTTAGTCTGATGTAGTCCCATTCATTTATGTTTGCCTTCATTGCCCTTGCCTTTGGAGTCAAATTCATAAAATGCTCTTTATGAACAAGGTCCATGAGTTTAGTACCTTCTATGTAATTTTCTTCTATGTAATTTATTGTTTCAGGTCTTATATTTAGGTCTTTAATCCATTTTGAATTAATTTTTGTACAAGGAGACAAACTGTAGTAGACTTTCATTCTTTTGCACATGGCTCTCCAGTTTTCCCAGCACCATTTATTGAAAAGGCTTTCTTTTCTCCTTTGTGTGTTTTTTGCTCCTTTATCAAAGATGATTTGACCATATATATGCAGTTTAATTTCTGGGCTCTCTATTCTGTTCCATTGGTCTGAGTGTCTATTTTTCTGCCAATACCCTGTTGTTTTGATTATCGTGGTTCTATAATATAATTTGAAGTCAGGTATTGTAATGCCCCAGCTTTGTTCTTTTTCCTTAGAATTACTTTGGCTATTTTAATTTTTTTTATATTTCCATATAAACTGGATGCTTTTTTGTTCTATTTATTTTAAAAATGACATGGGAATTTTGAGGGGAATTGTATTAAATTTGTATATTGCTTTGGGTAATATGGTCATTTTGACTATATTTATTCTTCCTATCCAAGAACAAGAAATATTTTTTCACTTCATTGTATCTTTTTCAATTGCCCTTAACAATGTTTTGTAGTTTTCATTATATAGGTCCTTTACATTCTTTGTTATGTTTATTCCTAGGTATTTTATTTTTTTGTTGCAACCGTAAAATGGATTATTTTTTGAGTTTGTTTTCTGATGTTTTATTGTTGACATATAAAAAGGCAATAGATTTCTGTATATTAATTTTGTATCCTGCAAACTTACTGTATCAGTTTATTGTTTCTAATAACCTTTCTGTTGAGTCTTTGGGGATTTTGATGTACAGGATTATATCATCTGCAAAAAGTGAAACCTTTACCTCTTCTTTCCCAATTTGAATGCCTTTTATATTTTCTCTTGTCTAATTTTTCTGGCTAGAATTTCCAGCACTACATTGAATAAGAGTGGAGAGAGTGGGCAGCCTTGTCTTGTTTCTGATTTTAGAGGAGAAGTCCTCAGTTTTTTGCCATTTAATATGATGTTTGCTGATGGTTTGTTTTAAATGGCCTTTATTATGTTGAGATATTTTCCATTTATTCTCATTTTGTTGAGTATTTTAAACATAAAATAATGTTGTATTTTATTGAATGCCTTTTCTGCATCTATTGGTAGGATCATATGATTTTTGTTCTTTGTTTTGTTGATATGGTATATTACGTTAACTGTTTTACATATGTTGAACCATCCTTGTGATTCTGGGATGAATCCCACTTGATCATGATGAATTATTTTTTTAATGTGTTGTTGTATTCAATTTGCTAGTATTTTGTTTAGGATTTTTGCAACTGTATTCATTAGTGATATTAGTCTGTAGTTTTCTTTTTTTGTGTTGTCCTTGTCAGGTTTTGGTATGTGGGTTATGTTGGCCTCATAAAATGTATTTGGAAGTATTGCTTCTTCAATTTTTGGAAGACTTTGAGTAGAATAGGAACCAAGTCTTCTTTGAATGTTTGATAGAATTCACTAGTATAGCCATATGGCCCTGGACTTTTATTTTTTGGGAGGTTTTTGATAGTTGTTTCTATTTTCATCCTGCTTATGGGTCTGTTTAGGTATCTACTTCTTCATGACTCAGTCTAGGAAGATTGTATTGTTCCAGGAATTTATCCATTTCTTCTAGATTGTTGAATTTGGTGGCATATAGTTTTTCATAGTATTCTACAATAATTCTTTGTATATCTATGGTGTCTGTAGTGATTTCTCCTCTTTCATTTTGGATTTTGTTTCTATGAGCCCTTTCTCTTTTTTCCTTAGTGGGTCTTGCCAAGGATTTGTCTATTTTGTTGATCTTTCCAAAGAACCAGATTCTTGTTTTATTGATTTTTTAAAATAGTTTTCTGTTCTCTATTACATTTATTTCTGATCTGATTTTTATTATTTCCTTTCTTCTGCTGGTTTTGGGTTGCCTTTCTTCTTTTTTCTCTAGTTCCTTAAGATGTGAATTTAATTTGTTTACTTGGGCTCTCTCTTATTTGTTCATATAGGCCTGTAGTGATATGAACTTCCTTCTTAGTACTGCTTTTGCTGCATCCCATAGATTCTGATATGTTGTATTGTCATTTTCATCTTTTGATTTCTGCTTTATTTTTGACCCACTCATTTTTTAGAAGTATGTTGTTTAATTTACTTATTTTTGGGGGTTAGTTTACTTCTTTTTTTGCAGTTGAATTCTAGTTTCAAAGCTTTATGTTCAGAAAATGTTTGGTATAATTTCAATCTTACTGAATTTGTTGATGTTAGTTTTGTGTTCAACATATGGTCAATTCTTGAGAATGTTCCATGTACACTGTAGAAAAAATGTATATGCTGGCACTTTGGGATAAAATGTCCTGTAGATGTCTATCATAACCAACTGTTCTAGTGTTTTGTTTAAGGACCATATTTATTGATTGATTTTCAATTTGGATGAACAATCTAGAGCCATCAGTGGTGTATAAAGGTCTCTAAGTATGACTGTATTTTTGTCAGTTTTTATTTTTAGGTCAGTTACTAGATGTCTTATATATTTTGGTGCTCCTTTTTTGGTGCATATATAATGATTCAATGTCCCTTTTTTCATTATGAAATAAATGACCATCTTTGTCTCTGATTACATTTGCTGTCTTGTTTTCAGCACTGTTAGATATGGATATGGATACACCTGCTTTTCTTTGGACATTATTTGCTTGGAGAATCATTTTCCAACCTTTCACTTTGATTTTGTTTTTATCCTTGTAGCTTAGATGTGTTTCTTGAAGGCAGCATAGAGTTGGGTTTTCTTTTTTGATACATTCTGCTACTCTGTATCTTTTTATTGGTGAGTTCAATCCATTTATATTTAGTGTAATTATTGACACTTGAGGGTTTCCTATTGCCATTATACATATTGCTTTCTGATAGTTTTGTATCTTGTTTGGTTCTTTTGTTTTTCTGTCATTTGTTTTTGTTTGGTTGTATTCCATACTTTTTTCCTCTGTTTCTTCTTTTTTATAAGCCATTTGTTTCTTTAGTGTTTTTTTCTGAGATGTATGATTAGGTAATAAAAGGAATATATATCATATTCATTGTAGTACACTATCTCATGAGCACTTCTGCACTCCATCCTCCTTGGCTACTACTAATTTTTGTCCTCTTCCCTTTTTTGTTTTTGTCGTCACAGATTATTCTTGTTTTTATTTGATCTTGATGGAGCTTTTACTTGTGATTTTGTTTTGTTTTGTTCTTTGTATCTGGTCAGATAACCCCCTTTAGAATTTCCTGAAGTGGGCATTTTCTGGTGATAAATTTCCTCATCTTTTCTATATCTGTGAATGGGCAGGTGGAACTGTACTACAGGGTTTGCCCCTGTGGGGCTCTTGAGTAGAGATTTGCTGATGTTTTGCTGTGACAATGACCTATACTGGGTCTCAGTCCCATTGGTTGGTGGGGTTTGTTAGGGTTTGCAGGCTCTAACAATGGGAGACTCAGTTTTCCAGGGGCTTCTCCCCACATCTTTCCCTCCTGAGCTAGCAGCCTTGGGACTTAGCTGTGAGGTTTGCCTCTGCCACTGCTTTCAGAGCAAGAGGCTCTAAGAGTAGCCAGGTTCTTCCTCCAGAACTTCTCAGATCACAGTTCTGGGTAAGGCTGTGCCAACCAAAGCCACTGGCACAAGCAGGGAGGGCTAGGATCCAATTTCTGATCAAGTGCCTTTCTAAGGGCCCCTGAGCATGTCTAGTATGCCTTAGCACTCCACGAGTCTAATCTCCACAGGCTTTTCCCCTGTGCCCTGTTTGGTAGCCTGCAGCCCAGCCCACATGACTTCCACAGTGCACTTGGAGGTCTGATCCTGCTCACTTAGGCACACAATTCCTGTGATCTCAGTCAGTGTCGGAAATGCAGAAATGTGCTTCATGACCTGTATCTTCTCGCATACGTGCCCTGCCAGAACAGATCCAGACCTAGGGATCCCAACCCTTGTGCACTTACCGTGCTGTTGGTTGGGGAGCCGGGACCACACAGAAATGCTGGCCACATCCCATGCAGAAGTCCACTGCTAACAATCTTGGGCCTAGTCCCTCTGCCCATGAACACATGTGTTCACACCAGTGGTGCCTGGTGAAGCCACTCACACACCATCCACAACTGCAGACCTGGGAGCACAAAAATCCCAAAGCTGCTTTGGCACCAGCCTCTGCAGACAACCCACTTCAGCAATCTCCGTCTGAGCCTACCACCCATGTTAACAATGCATCAGTGATCTCAGGCTGAGCTGGTGCTCTCTCTCCTCTGCTTGGTCATCCACCCTATCCCAACTTCTTCCCTCTGCCCCAGATCCTCCATTTTTCTCAGTTCCAGACAAAAGCGGCCCTTCCTCAAATCAGTGAGGAAAGTGGAATACAGTTCTTCATCTTATTTCCTTCAGGTGGATTATATATTCAACCACCATTTTGCCAATCACACCTTTGTCTGGTGTGTGTATATTTCAGATGCTCCTGAGATTTTTTTTCTCTGTCTCTAGTTGTTGAGTTGATTGAAATTTTGGGGGAGATATCAGGAGCACACCTCATGGCCATTTATGTTGTTTTTTTTCTTTATAAATGTAAAATTATCTTTTGTGTCCTGTTACTCATATTTTTAAATCATTGTCCACTTATCACCACATATTTTTATGTTTTGTTGTTAGTATTTGATTGTAATTCTAAATAATTAATAGAGCTGAAGTGATTTTCTACATTATGTAAAGAGAAGTTTCCCTTGAGTTGAGTTGGCAGTAATGAGGAAATAGATGTGTACCTTAATCTCTGTTGTACTTGGAAACAATCATTTATTTTTAATTAATTGAAATTATGATGGGAAGAAAAATATGTTAATCTGTAGGATAGATATGTGATTAAGAAACAAGATTACAGGAGCAAGATGGTGATGGAGTAGGCGGATGTACCAACTTCCAACTCGCAGAACCAAAGTGGATTATAACTTAATTTTAAGAACCATCATCTGGATAAACCAACTTTGAACTAAACTAAGTGGACTCTTAAACCAAGGAACACAGAAGAAGCCACATTGAGACTGGTAGGAATAATGAAAACGTGGAGAGGGTTGCCCAGCTCCCCAGAGCAAACTGCAGCCTGGAGAGACCCGTGTGGTGGGAGGAGAGTTTGGTTGAGAGGGAGGGACCTGGGTCCCAGCAACAAAGCCCTAGCCTGCAGTAGCAGAGCCTAGAAGAGGCGTTTGGACAATATTGAGCTGTAAAACAAGTGAAAATACTGTTTGTGAGAAAGGGACAGTTTTCTCAGACCCAAGATTCTACTTAAAGGGACAGCGCAGAAAACCTCTTTCACAACCATGCACCAGGGGCTCTAGGGAATGGGGACAGAGGAGAGGACCAGAGCAGCGGGAAGAGAGTGTTGACAAAAGCACAGGGACAAACACTCTGAGGGACAGCCACCCTAGCCCCTGGACTAAGTCACTTCCCTAATCAAAAACAAATATTTCCCCTGGAACTAGAAATACCAGCCAAGGGAGACAGGACACCAGCCAAACAAGCTCTCCCGTGGTAATTAGAGCAGAGCAGCTTAGAGGGAGGAAGCTCCCAGGTCTACAGTATGGAGTAATAGGGCCCTTCTGACTCTGCTGAGGGTTGCTGGAGGAATGGGGCAGCAGGATACTGAAACGTGGTTCTGTTGGCGGGGGCAGAGGCCCAGCCGGTGTGAGCTTGGTCTAGCCCAGCATGGGTGGAGAGGACGTGTGAAAGCGGTCCGGCAGCTGTGGGCCCGCCTGTAACCCCACTGCGGGGGAAAAGTGGGAGGCCAGGAACAGGCAGAGATCTGCTCTGCAACCCTGCGCAAGCTGACCCTGACTGCGGGTTTGGGGCTAGGACCATGGATGGGAGGGACTCGCGGCTGAACTCATGCCAGCAGCCCTGCCTGGCCAGAGAAACCACGATTTGCCATCCTGCATGAGTGAGTTGGCTCTGAATGCAGGGGCAGGGCAGAGCCCGGGCGATGAGCAGAAGTACGCAGCTGAGCGCATGCCAGCAGCCATGCCTGGGGCAAAAAACCACTGTTTGCAACCCTGTGCAGGAGGGTCCGGGCATCGAAGGCGGGGCTTAAGCTCTGAGCAGGCAAAGGCTCACAGCTGAGAGCATGTCAGAAGCCCTGTCCAACCCAAGAAACTGTGGTGAAGACGCTCTAACCGCGGGTGCTGGGAGGAAGCCCGGAAACAGGCTGGGTCCACAACTGAAAAAAGGTGCTCACCTCTACCCTTGGTGCTGAGGCTTGTGGCTTGAGTGACAGCCCCTCCTGCAGAGGAGATGTGAAAATCACAGCAACAGCCGCAGTGAGCTGGCACTGGCAACACCCATACCCAACCGCCCTAGGAAGAGGCAGAGGGGGTGGCAGGCCTGCTGACAGACCACACCTAGAGTACACAAAGGCAATACCTATTGGTTCCAGTGGCCACGACTTGCTTATATACAGACAAAATGGGCAAGCAGAGGAATGCAAACCAAATGAATCAAGAGAAATCCCCAGAGAAGGACCTGAATAAACCAGATATAAGCAAAATTACCAGAAGCAGAATTTAGAATAATAATAGTTAAGATGTTCAAAGAGATTAGAGCAACAATGGATAGTCACTATGAACATTAAATAGAGAGATAACAAGTATAAAAAATGAAATTGAAATAATAAAAAAGAATCAGACAGAAATGACAAATATAGTATCAGAACTGAAGACCAAAATGGAAGGAATCAAAAGGAGGATGAATGACACTGAAGACTGAATCAGCGAGTTAGAGGACACAATAAACAAAGGAACAGAAGCAGAGAAGAAAAAGGAAGAGACTCCAAATATGTGAGGGAACTCTAAGGGAGCTCTATGACAACATAAAGAGAAAAAACATTCGCATCATAGGGGTCCCTGAAGAAGAGGAGAGAGAACAAGAAATACAAACTTTGTTCAATCAAATCATAGCAGAAAACTTCCCTAAATTAAGGCTGGGAAATATTCCACACATTTAAGAAGCACTGAGAACTCCATTAAAGAAAAACCCAACGAAATCTACACCAAGACAGATCATAGTTAAAATACCAAAGCTAAGGGATATAGAGAAAATTTTAAAAGCTGCTAGAGAAATAAAGACTATCACCTACAAAGGAGCCCCCATAAGGATGACATCTGACTTCTCAACAGAAACACTTGAGACCAGAAGGGAATGGCAAGATATATTCAAAGTAATGCAGAACAAGAACCTACAACCAAGACTACTCTATCCAGCAAGGCTAATGTTTAAAATTGAAAGAAATAAAGAGCTTCCCAGACAAAAAAAGTCTCAAGGAATTCATTAAAACCAAACCAATTCTGCAAGAGATGCTAAGGGGCCTGTTGTGAACAGTTCAAAGGGAAGAAAGAATATAGCAAAAGAATACAGCTTTAAAGAATAAAATGGAAATAAACAACTACATATCAATAATAACCTTATTATGTAAATGGATTAAATGATCCAATCAAAAGACATAGGGTAGCTGCATGGATAAAGAAACAGGACCCATACATATAATGTCTACAAGAGACATACCTTAAAACAAAAGATGCACATAGACTGAAGGTAAAAGGATGACAATAAATATTTCATGCAAATGGAAATGAAAAAAAATCCAGGGTAGCAGTACTTATATCTGACAAAATGGACTTTAAAACAAAGGCTATAGTAAGAGATAAATAAGGAAACTACATAATGATAAAGAGAACAATTTAACAGGAAGATATAACTATTATAAATATCTACGCACCAAATATAGGATCCCCGACATACATAAAGCAGACTTTAATAGATATAAAGGGCGAGATTAACAGCAATACCATAATAGTAGGGGATTTCAATACCCCACTAACTACACTGAATAAATCCTCAAGAAAGAAAATTAATAAAGAAATAGCAGACTTAAAGGATACACTAGATCAAATTGATTTAATAGTTATCTTCAGAATTTTTCACCCTAAAGCAGTAGAATACACATTCTTCTCAAGCGCTCATGGTACGTTTTCTAGGAAGACCACATGTTAGGAAAAAAAATTGGTCTCAATAAATTTAAGAAGATTGAAATCATATCAAGCATTTTCTCTGATCACAATGCCATGAAACTAGAAATTAATCACAAAAGAAATACTGAAAAATACTGAAAACACTTAGAAACTAAATAGCATGATATTAAGTGATGAATGGATTAACGATGAGATAAAAGGAGAAATAAAGAAGTTTCTAGAAATGTATGATAATGAGCATACTTCAAGTCAAAATTTATGGGACACAGCAAAAGCAGTACTGAGAGGGAAGTTCATTGCACTACAAGCATATTATAAGAGCTAGAAAAGGCTCAAATAAGCAACCTGACCCTGCATCTAAACGAAATAGAAAAACAACAACAAATAAAACCCAGGACCAGTAGATGGAAAGAAATAATAAAGATCAGAGCAGAAATAAATGACATAGAGGCTAAGGAAACAATATAGAGTATGAATGAAACCAGGAGCTGGTTCTTTGAAAAGATTAACAAGATTGATGAACCTTAACTAGACTCACCAAGAAAAAAAGAGAGAGGACCCAAATAAATAAAATTAGAAATGAGAGTGGAGAAATAACAACTGACACAACAGAAATAAAAACATTGTAAGAAAATATTATGAAAAACTTTATGCCAAAAAATTAGACAACCTAGGTGAAATGGACAAATTTCTTGAATCATATAATCTTCCAAAAATCAATCTGGAAGAATCAGAACACCTAAACAAACCAATTACAACAAATGAGATCGAAACAGTTATCGAAAATCTCCCCCAAATGAAAAGTCCTGGGCCTGATGACTTCACAAGTGAATTCTACCAAAATTCAAAGAAGAACTAACTCCTCTCCTCCTCAATCTATTTCAAAAATTCAATAGGAAAAAGGACTTCAAAACTTCTTTAATGAGGCGAGCATAATTCTGATCCTAAAACCGGACAAAGACAACACAAAGAAAGAAAATTATAGGCCTATATCCCTGATGAATTTAGATGCTAAAATTCTCAACAAAATATTAGCCAACCGGATCCAGCAATATATGAAAAAAATCATACACCATGATCAAGTGGTATATATTCAGGAGAGGCAAGGCTGGTTCAATATTCGCAAATCAATCAATGTGATTAATCACATAAACAAAAGAAAGGACAAAAATCACATAATAATTTCAATAGATGCAGAAAAGGCATTTGATAAAATCCAGCACCCATTTATGCTCAAAACTCTGAGTAAAGAGGGAATACAGGAAAAATTCCTTAACATGATAAAGGCCATCTTTGATAAACCCACAGCCAACATCATACTAAATGGACAAAAATTAAAAGCAATCCCCTTAAGATCAGGAACCAGGCAGGGGTGCCCGCTTTCACCACTTTTATTCAATGTAGTTCTGGAAGTCCTAGCTACACCAATCAGACAAGAAGAAGAAACAAAAGGCATCCAAATTAGAAAAGAAGAAGTAAAACTGTCATTATTTGTAGATGATATGATATTGTATGTAGGAAACCCTAAAGTCTCAGTCAAAAAACTACAGGACCTTATAAATGAATTCCGCAAAGTGGCAGGATATAAAGTTAATACGCAGAAATCAGAGGCATTTCTATATACTAACAATGAACTGTTAGCAAAAGAAATTAAGGAAACAATCCCCTTCACTATCGCAGCCAAAAAACATAAAGTATCTAGGAGTACATTTAACCAAGGAGGTTAAGGACTTGTACTCGGAAAATTATAAAACATTGATAAAAGAAATCAAGGAAGATACAAACAAGTGGAAGCATATACCATACTCATGGCTAGGAGGAATAAACATTATTAAAATGTCTATATTACCCAAAGCAATTTATAAATTCAATGCAATACCAATTAAAATACCAATGACATACTTCAAAGATATAGAACACATATTCCAAAAATTTATATGGAACCAAAAAAAGAACACGAATAGCCTCAGCAATCTTAAAAAGAAAAAATAAAGCAGGAGGTATCACTCTTCCGGATATCAAGGTTTACTACTACAAGGCCATTATACTCAAGACAGCCTGGTACTGGCATAAGAACAGGCACATAGATCAATGGAACAGAACAGAGAACCCAGAAATAAACCCACATCTTTATGGACAACTGATATTTGACAAAGGAGGAAAGAACATACAATGGAGTAAAGACAGCCTCTTTAACAAATGGTGTTGGGAAAATTGGACATCCACCTGCAAAAAAAATGAAACTAGACAATCAACTTACACTATTCACAAAAACAAAGTCAAAATGGATAAAAGACTTAAATGTAAGCCGTGAAACCATATGCATCTTAGAAGAAAACATAGGCAGCATGCTTTCTGACATCTGTAGCAGCAATATATTTGCTGATTTATCTCCACAGGCAAATGAAATAAAAGGCAAGATAAACAAATGGGACTATATCAAACTAAATAGTTTTTGCACAGCTAAAGACAATAAGAACAGAATATAAAGACAAACCACACAATAGGAGAACATATTTGACAACACGTCTGTAGCAGCAATATATTTGCTGATTTATCTCCACAGGCAAATGAAATAAAAGGCAAGATAAACAAATGGGACTATATCAAACTAAAAAGTTTTTGCACAGCTAAAGACAATAAGAACAGAATATAAAGACAAACCACACAATAGGAGAACATATTTGACAACACGTCTGATACGGGGTTAATAACCAAAATTTATAAAGAACTTATGAAACTCAACACCCAGAAAGACAAACAATCCAATCAAAAAATGGGCAAAAAGAAATGAATAGAAATTTCTCCAAAGAGGACATACAGATGGCCAATAGGCATATGAAAAAATGCTCAACATCACTAATCATTAGAGAAATGCAAATTAAAACCACAATGAGATATCACCTCATACCAGTCAGCATGGCGCTCATCAGCAAAACAACACAGAATAAGTGCTGGCGAGGATATGGAGAAAAGAACCCTCCTCCACTTCTGGTGGGAATGCAGACTGGTACAGCCACTGTGGAAAACACTATGGACATTCCTCAAAAAATTAAAAATCGAACTGCCTTTTGACCCAGCTATCTCACCTATAGGAATATACCCTAAGAACACCATAGCACTGTTTGAGAAGAAGAAATGTGCCCCCATGTTCGTGGCAGCATTGTTCACAATAGCAAAGATCTGGAAACAGCCCAAGTGTCCGTCTGAGGACGAGTGGATTAAAAAGCTTTGGTACATATATACTATGGAATACTTCTCAGCCATAAGAAATGATGACATCGGATCATTTACAACAAAATGGATGGCCCTTGATAACATTATACAGAGTGAAATAAGTAAAACAGAAAAAAACTGAGAACAGCATGATTACATACATAGGGGGAACATAATAGTGAGAATATGAGACATGGACAAGAGAGTGGTGGTTATTGGTTGGGGGGAGGGAGGAGAGGGTGGGATAGGGAGGAGGGGAGGGGTACAGGGAAAACCAGACAGAAGGTGACAGAGGATAATTTGACTTTGGGTGACGGGTATGCAACATAATTGAATGATAAGATAACCTGGAGATGTTTTTGTTGTACATATGTACCCTGATTTATTGGTGTCACCCCATTAAAATTAATAATAATAATAAAAAAGAAAAGCTGATGCATCACAGTAGAAATGGCTTTCACATTCCCCATAACCTGATAAGCCATTGGCTTTTCCTGGCAGCAGAGGCTCCTCTGCAAACTTTAGAACACCACTGCTAGAGTCAAAGTCTATGGTCCATCCAGATGACATTTTCTAGTTTTATTTATTCTTGAAAAACACTTAATTATGTTGAAATTAGGCAAATGTATTTCTTTAATTACCATCAGTAACAGGTTTTAGAAGCTCAATTACATTTGCAAATTTATTTTTAAAAGCTTTATGACTTTTCAGATAAAAAATTTCAAGTTCTAACTGCACCTATTTAAAGTTTACTGTTCCTCCCTTTGTTACCCATCCTTCCAAGAGAAGAGATATGTTTTATAGTACAAAGTAAATAATGCTAGAAGGTGAGGATCAGCCTTAATAACACTTAGAATTGTGAATTTGAATAAATTTAAATATTTCATTAAGTAAATTGGTTCACTCAGTATGTTTAAGAAAAAAAGAAACAAGATTACATTTTTGCAAACTGATAAGAAATGTTTAAATCTTTTCTTTTGGATTGCATATTTAGATAATATGAGATAAGATTTGGTAATGATATTTAAAAACATCTTAAAATTTTCTTAAAGGTGGAAATAAACTATTCAGGTTATAAATTAAAGGGTCAATAATGATCATGAAGCAGGCTGCAATGAATATTTCTTCTGTTTCCATAAATTATTTCTCTATCAGTAGAGAAGATTTCATGAAAAATAAAAAAAGCCTAGAGCAAAATTAATTATTTTATTTATGCCTTAGCTTTGAGATTGACTTGATAGTTATTTTTTTTATTGTTTCTATGCAGCCCCTTTAAAGGGAAAAGAGATTTAACAATAAAATACTTTGTAACATTATGATCATCAATTAAATCTGGTATATTTGAGGTGGCTTTGTATTGTAAAGTTCATCATTGGAAGATATGTTTTCATGGTTTTTCTATAAATATTCCATTATTCTGAATCTTTTGACTTGGGAATTTTTATCCTTGAAATTCTAGATTATTAATTTAATTGATGTAGTCATTGGGGATCTATTTGTCTTCTTTGTAATCAAATAACTGAGGGTTAAGCAGATGCTAAGTAGAAATCCAAGAGAGAGAGTCTAGTGCAGGAGAGCCTTTTGTCCTTTGTGGCTGTCCTCATGTGCCTTCCTTCCCAACCAGATGCTCTGGGGCATGATGTGCCAGTATCCTATACCAGAATAGGCTGTCATACACTCTTAAATTTTGATCTAAGCTTGGTATCTAATTTTGTATTCATTTAAGTGCCAGTTAACTAACAATCTAAGGTGTCAGTGGTAGCTATGTATGGGCAAAGGCAGCAGATGAGTTATATTCTGATTCAGTTGGCATCTTTAAGCCAAAACACAAACTAGAAATTGGTAGTATAACTACACAAAAGTGAAGAATGTGAAGCCACAGCCTACTGAGCACACAATTCAAAATTTGAAGGGGAAGAAACCTCTAAGGAGGTTTTCTTCCACTTCCTGACCTTCTCATATTGTGAACAATAGGGACATCCTCCAGGCAGATTTTAAGGAGGGCTGTTGAATGTGTTCCCATTTAAGTAAGTTACAATGAAGGTCAGAAAATGTTAAAAGCTTAAAGTTGCTAAAATGATGGGTAAACATTCAATACCCTTTGAACAAGTTGAAAAATGCATTTTCTGGAAACTCTTGACAAAGGAAGTATTCAGTGGTAGATTTTGTTTTTCTAAGGCAAGCCCAGGTAAAGGTCAGTGATCATTAGCAATTTAGACTTGCTACTAGTATTTGGCTATTCTTCATAATGGTTGGAGAACATTTAAAATGGTTAGTTTTAGTCTTTATCACAGTGTTTTATGTGTCTTCAGAGTAGCTGTAAAATAATATTTTTTATGAATTATTATAATTCAGCAGTAATTTGATGAGCAACATACAGTACAAAGGGAATGATACACAAACACACCACTTCCACTGATATTGTCACTAGTAATTGAAGACACATGACTTGTTCTATCATGTATGTCAACATTACCTATTTGAAAAGAACCAATTTCTCAGTTAATAATTTTGTACCTTGGGGATAACTCAGAAATAATAACCATCTTAAAAATATCTTTTTCAAAGCCAAAGAAAACAGAGAGGTATGTTGGGGGAATAATGCAGACATATTATAAAACAAAAATAGTAGATAGTAAATGTGATTGTGGAAACTGCAGCCAGTTACAAATCTGTGAAAGGAGAGAGAGCTGCATCACAATTTGAAGCAAGTTGTGCTTTACCTGAACTACATCGTTTGACCTTGTTCACTCCTTTTCTAAGTCTTGTTTCTCCACTCATGAAAATGTCATCAGTGAGGGAACTAAAGTCAAGAGAAAAAGAAATCATTACCTAATGGTAAATAACGAAAAATCCTTGGCTGATTTCATAAAAAGAAAGAGCTTTGATTCATTAAAGAACATTAGGCTACTTCAACCCCATGATTTTATAAATGAGAAAATGGCGGTTTATTTACTCCCTCCATTCATTTTTCATCCCTCCATTCATTTTTCCACACATTTGACAAATAGTTATTTCCCTAATCTATGCATTGAGACAAAAGAGAAATAATGTCTCTGGCCCACTGAGTTTATATTCTAGTCTGGAGACTATCAAAACACTTAAGAAACTAAGTTTGAATTGTGATATGTGCTGGGAAGAAAATATATTAGGATGAGAGTAACTGTAGTTTGGATGGTTGAGGAAACCTTTTCTAAGGTGGTGGCATTTGTGCTGAGACCTGGATTATCTGGAGCCAACCACGGAGCATTCCAGCAAGAGAGAGCAGCAGACACAAAGTCCCAGTGCAGGAATGAGCTCAGGAAACTTGAATAATGCAAAACAGGCTGGGTGGTTGGAGCTTGGTGAAGAAGGAAGAGAGAGCAAGGATATAATCAGAGAAGCTGGCAAGGGCAAGATCATAAAGACCTTGTTGGCTGTGGTAATAGGTTTAGACTGAGAGAATCTAATAGAAAGAGCTGAATGCAGTGAGTTTTAAGCAAGGGAGTAAGGCTATGACTTCCCTAGACAGAATCACATGGGTTAAAACATTTAACAAGAAGCATTTATTGAGTGCCTACTATATGCATAGAGTACAGGGGGTCCTTGGGTTATGACACAGTTCCATATTACGAGAGTGACGTAACCCGAATTTTGGTGTAAGTTGAAATACCCCTAGCCTAAGTCATTTACCTATCCTAACAGAGTTGTAAAATATAATCTAGAATATAAAAACACAACTAAGCCATGGAAAAAGAGAAAGGACCACACGGTACTGTAGTGACAGAAAAAAATGACCAAAATATGATTGTAAAAGAAAAAGTATGACGCTAAGATGTAAGCCAAAATACTCATCTCTCATTTCTTTTTTTAAGTTTTTATGGGAGTGAGCGTCGTAACCTTGAAATGGTGTAAGTCGAGACTGTTGTAACCAGAGGACCCCTTGTACTGCTATATGTTGTGTTATGTGATGAAGAGTTAAAGCAAAAAAAAGTTGGGGGCACTCTTCTTGCTTTTTACAAGTTCAGAATTTAGTGAGAATATAAGACTCACAAATGAAATGATTTACCTATGTAATAAATCAAAACATGAAACCTGATGTGACCCAATGGGAAGGAGCATTGGGTTAAGAATTAGAAGACCTGGTTGAATCTGCTCCTCAAAAGCATGGTTTTGTCTTCCATAATAAAGAGGAATAATAATACCTGTTCTTCCTCTTTCTTCAGACTATGAGGTCAATCAATCAAAAGAAATAATGTTTGCAAAATTGCTTTGGGAAGACATTTTCAAAATCATCAAGTATTATACAAATGTGATGAGAGTATGTAGTATAGGTAAATGAACATGTATAAAGGACCAGATTATGAAGAGTCTTAAATCTAGATTAAAAATTTACTTTATTTTAAAGGTAAAAGAGAGCTTTTTAGAGGTTTTAGAAAAGGGGAAAGCCATGATTAATAGTTTAATTCATCCATTTTATAATTATATAGAAAGCTGAGTACGGAAAAAAGAGAAAAGGAAAAGATCATTCTGAAGGTTTTGAATTTGAATTCCTGGGAGAAGGATGGTTTCATTGATGGAAATTCTAAAGTTGTGATGGGGCCACAGTTCATGGATAGATAATGAGCCAGGGTCTGAAAACACTGATAACCAGAAGATGGCATGTTCTTCAGGTGGGGTTGTGCTTTAGGGAGGTGAGAATCCAAGGCAGCTGGCTCAGATTGGACTGTCATCATATTTTGCAAGTAGTTGTACTATGAAGTAGTCTCTGTTAGTGAGAGGAAGTAGGTAGAGAAAAACACTGAGGAATGAGGACTGAGCATCTGTTATACCCAGAATCAAAATAGAAAAGAAGTAGACAGAATGACAGGTAGGGAAACAGGACTGGAAAAGCACAGATGTTCTTTTTCCCAGGAATGCCCTGCCTACTTTTCCTCCCCTTTGAATTCTGACCTTCCAAATTCAGCTTGAACTTCTGGACCCAGCTCACATTCTCCAAGACATTTTCTTTGACTTAGTTTGTTGGGTGAAAGGATCCCAGCCATGTGACCCTGACACCCAGTGTATCTTCTAGTAATATGCCATGCCTGTTGATTAACTACTGGGTTCTTTTCTGACTTCCCTATTGGTTTATAATTTCTTGAAAGCAAGGCTAGTGCTGACCCCAGCGCCTAGCATAGACTTGGGTTCATCAACAGATGTCTGACAAATGGCTACATTTGGAATTGAGAGAGAAGGTGGCTTTGAGAGGAGCAATGATGGACAGAAGTAATACACATTGTGGTATAAAATATTAACCATTGATGGGAATATGGGATCCAAAATTGGGGGCTGTTAGAGATTTTTAAGAGGAAGAATAAGTAGAATAGGATTGGAGTGGTCTGCTGGAGATCTCATTGAGTGGGTTGTTGAGGGGTTGAAGAAAAGAATGGGTGGTGATTAAACAGAGGTGGAGGAGTCATTTGCACCCAAAGTTTGATGAAGAAATAAAGGAGATTAAAGGAGAAGCAGAGGTTTTGTCTAGTTTTTAATTTTTGTTTTAGAAATAAAGGAAACAAAAAATCATAGATGAATTTCCCTAAACTATAATTAGTTATTACACTTACAAAATGCCAGACATTTTTGACATTATGCTGTCCACCTTTACCTGGAAAATTCCCCTCAGGCACAAATTAGAACCAAATGTGGTGGAACCGATTCCATCACGAGCTGTGACTCAATGCTCTGCCAACATGCAGTCTAAGGGGTATTTTAACCTAGATGGCAACTGTAACTTTTAATTTATATATATGAACCTTTAAAGCTGTATTTCCACAAGAATTAATTGCTGTTTCATTTATCAGGTGTGAAGGAGGGGATGTTAGCAGGTAGGCTGAAAACTTGAAAGAAAGGATAACCTATTTCGATCATTGTTGGTGAAGGTGTGGAGAGGTTCCTGACAGGACAGTGCATTAAGGTGAAGGGGATGCCAAAAATTGATTGATGCCCCTCCTTTGGGTCAGAAAGTGTAAATCTTTCATAGAGATTTGAGGTTACGGCATTTGCACCTTCAAAACTTTATTGGCATATATGTTAAAATAACTATCTCATTTATTCCAATTAAAATATGATACTGCCTCAGATATACTTGCACTTGGATTTTTAGACTGATAAACTTTGCCAATCTTTCAGGACCTAGCTGGAAGGCCACCTTCTTTTTCTAACTCTCTTGGTTGAGTCAGTGGTTTCCTTCTCTGTATTTCTCCTTTGTCTTTGATGTTACGTGTACTCTGTGGTGTTATAATCAACTAGACTTTGTCTTTTCTACTAGACTAAGCTATTCTAGGCCAGGGTTAATTTTTTTTTCTATATTCTTTTTTAACACTTTTTGTATCCTTAGTATCCAGCACAAACCAGCCAAACAGGCTCTTTATAACGTTTGTTGGAGAAAAGAATGAAATGTCAGGGAACCAACCTTATGCAAACTTGGATTATTCTCAAACACATATCTGGATGATCAATTTTCTTTTTAAGACTACCTGTACTTAAAACACAAGAAGAAATTGTGGGGTGAGGATTAAGAATGAGGAATAAAGAACCCAAGCAATGATGCTTCTGAGTAGTTTCAGAAGGAACCACCAGGAGGCTAGAGTGTATTTTGGACTCCTAGACGGTGTAAAAAGGAGGCACCAAAGTTATGGAATTTGCCTCAAACGTGGGTAGGGAGGACTCTTCCCTAAGCTAAGTCAGGCTCTTCTACACCTGGTCACCTCTGGTGGAAAAGACTGAGCTGTGTTAGAAAATAGAAGCCCTGGCCGGTGGCTCAGTGAATAGAGTGTTGGCTTGGCATATGGACGTCCCAGGTTCGATTCCCAGTCAGGGCACACAGGAGATATGACCATCTGCTTCTTCTCTCCTCCTTCTCCTCCTTCTCCTCCTTCTCTCCCTCTTCCCCTGCTGCAGCCAATGAGCACTGGCCCCAGATGGGGTTGCCAGGTGGATCCCAGTCAGGGTATATGTGGGAATCTGCCTCATTATCTCCCATCCTCTCACCTAAAAGCAAAGCAAACAAACAAACTGAACCAACTGAACAAACAAAATATAGAAAAGAAACTTGTCTCATTCAGAAAAAAATTTTTTTTCAGAGGTCCACAGAAAGATGTAAAGAAAACTTCTCAAAGGCAAAAAAATGCTATAGAAGCTTTTAAGAAAACAGAGACATACATACTCGCATGTGACCACAGCTTTACCATTCAAAAAGTTTGTCTTTTTTCTGAGCTCTTTTTGGTGAAAACTGTGGTCTCTCTTCTGTTCTACTGGGGGACTCTGCCCAGAAGATAGAATAACCTTTCATCTTAATGACAAATAATATTTCGTTTATTTCCAAGAGTTTGTCTGCTTCTCAAAAATTCAAAAATATTAAAACCAGCTAAACTGTTTGAAATTTGGCAAGATGTTAGATTTTTATGAAAATGTAATATATATAAATATAAATTCAATTAGTCCATTGAATGGTTTATTTGAACTATAATAAAACCTAATGATTATGTGAGCAAGTCAAATTACAACTGATATATTTTATGTACCATTAATTAATGAGTATTTTACATTTTAAAGGTTTAATAAAATATTTCAAATATCAAGTATGAGGTTTGCATATATTTTGTCTCTCCAGTTCATTAAATCTCACCATTCCTTGGAATCTTTTCAGGAGATTCGTCATCACTGATTGATGTGGACTGAGAAAGGCTGACACTTAATTTGGGTGTGGGTGGGTGAAAGAAGGCAGTAAGAATTTCCTGGCCTTGCTAGGGCAAGACAATAATATCAGAGATTTGGGGATAACCCTGTGACACAGAAAATCTTTCTTACAATGGAGTCTGAGAAGAACAAGTGTGTTTCTGTGTTTAGATGGCAGGTAATAAAAACAGCTTTGGGCCTGAGCCCCAGCTTTGTCACATATGCTCTAGTGACACTGAAAAAACCATTTAGCCTTTCCATGCCTGTTTTCTCATTTCCAACTTGAAGCTGCTGATATTTGTCCTATGCATTTCACAAGTGAGAAGTTAAACAGGTTATAGAAAGCGATAACTGAAAGTAAACATACCCATCAAACACAAACTCTTCATCTTCTGGGTCAGGAGTTAGCGACTTTGAATTAAAGAAAGCAAAATGGGACCTCTCAACCCTGATACTGATTGATGTGTGTGGCCTCTGGCCAAGCAGGGGTCTAGGTGCAATGTTTTTCAGACTTGGAGTCTCTTTCTTGATGGAACATTTCTGGGTCTTATGTTCCAGGGAGACCCATTTGGAGAAATGTTGGTACAATGGCATCATGGAAAAAGTGCATTAGAATTGTAGGAGATCCTACAAACAATGGAGAACACGTTGAGAAAGACCAACTGCTCAAAAACAGGCTAATAATGAATTTGGTCATGACTTATTTTATAATCACAAACTGATGGAGGCTGGATTATCTCAATTTTAAAATAAGAATTTTTTTTTTTTAATTTAGAAAATAACTGTTTAGCCAGATCTGGTGACAATTATTTCCTATGAATTTTGTGGAACCACAATGGAAAGTCTCAGAAGACCCTACTCTGCCACGTAGATTTGTAAGGTATAATTCTTTTTTAAAAATACTATTTTTATGGCTTGAATGCCACACTCATGGTTACTCTTTCTTTCTGTATAATGATGTCTCCTACTGCAGAGGGATATCTCTGCCTCTTGAACAGTTCTTTGACTGGTCAGCATGTGGTGACTCTCCTGTAACAATGGTGAGGGTGATCGGGTCTACCAACACTGGATGGAGTGCCTTCACGAGAACAACTAATCCTGAAGGAACGGAAGAATAATTCAGTCTCTGGTAAAAAATTCTTATAAGATAAGGTTGTTGGCAGTTTGGGTCCCCATGTCTAAGAAATATGAAAACTAGGACTCCAGAGACATTTTGAATTTGGAAAACTGACTTTACCTTTCATTGTTTCAGTTAGATGGTTGAGTGATGATGATTGAGGAACCATCCCTCCCCATTGGAACAGGAAAGGGGCTCTTTATTTTAGTCTCTAGAGCACTGATTCTTAACTTTAATTTTTTTTGACATCTATTCCTTTATGATTCTGTTGAACGCTATGCACCTTCTCCATGGAAAAATGCATAGAATTAGTGGAATCTGGCAATTCATAAAAACCCTGTTGGTGATTACTTTTTGTTTAAAGATAAAACTCTTTGCATTTAGAAATTCCTTACTGGTGTCCCTCCTCCAAAGTCATTCTTGTTAATTGTATATTAGGATTAAATGCTTTATATTTTTCTGGTTTGAACTGGATGCTTATTTTTGGGTAAAGATGACTTCTTTCCTTGTTATGGTAAAAGGAAATTTCCCATTGAAAAAAAGAACTTTGAGAAAGCTTTAGTGGAGAATTCATTTGTTTTTGTATTTGAGATATTAACCTAACTTATTCCAAAAAAGAAGATTTGGATCACCTGTCCGAACAAGGCTAGACTGTTTCACGGTGACTAGGTTTGAAATCATACCATGCAGTTGTTTCTGAAAATGTATATATATTAACCACTCCTTTGAAAGTGTCTGCGAAAGAATGGCAGGAGGAGCTAAAATTTACAAGATCAGGAAAAGTTTCAGAAATAATCAAAGCATACAGGCAAAAAGAAGAAATTTTAGAGGTGTCTTTGAGACAACACAAATTTTTCTTTCTTGGTTAAGTTAGGATCTCAGGGCTACAGAATCGTGTTAAGCCTCACAGTTCCTGGCATATACCTGGCATTGGTGCCCTCTTAAAATGTGTTCCACTTATGATGTAAGATGGATCATTTAGGATAATGTCCAGAGTACTGTAACGGGCAAAGTTGTTTTATATTCCACATAAAGTTATGGATGTATCAATATTTTTCAGTATGTAATATCTACCCAAACTTGCCAAATTTTAGTTATAGAAACATACCATAGCACAATGTGAGGAACCAGCAGAACTCAGTATGCTATGTATGGACTGAGCAGCTTTACTTCAGTGCTTAATAAAATATTTATGTGTTGGAAAGATTGATGAATCTAAGACACATAAAAATGAACTTGACGCTTCTCAGTTCACATTGTTTATTGGATTCCTCAAATGAGTGAGGTCATATGATGTTTTTCTTTTTCTTCCTGGCTTATTTTACTTAACATAATAGTTTCTATGTCCATCCATGTTGTTGCAAAAGGTAAGATTTCCTTCTTTTTCATGGCCCCATAGTATTCCATTGTATATATGTACCACTGCTTTTTAATCCACTCATCTACTGACAGACACTTGGGCTGTTTCCAGATCTTCACTATTGTGAATAATGCTGCCATAAACATTGAAGGGGGCATTTCTCCTTTTCAAACAATGCTATGGTGTTTTTGGGGTATATTCTTAAAAGTGGGATAGCTGGGTCAAAAGGCTGTTTGATTTTTAATTTTTTGAGGAATCTCCATACTGTTTTCCACAGTGGCTGCACCAGTCTGCATTCCCACCAGCAGTGCAGGAGAGTTCCCCTTTCTCCACATCCTTGCCAGCACTTACTCTGTGTTGTTTTGCTGATGAGGGCCATTCTGACTGGTGTGAGGTGATATCTCATTGTGGTTTTAATTTGCATTTCTCTAAAGATTAGTGATGTTGAGCATTTTTTCATATGCCTATTGGCCATCTGTATGTCCTCTTTGAAGAAGTGTCTATTCATTTTCTTTGAACATTTTTTGATTGGATTGTTTATCTTTCTGGTGTTGAGTTTTACAAGTTCTTTATAAATTTTGGTTATTAACTCCTTATCAGACGTGTTGTTGAATATGTTCTCCCATTGTGTGTTTTGTCTTTTTATTCTGTTCTTATTGTCTTTAGCTGTGCAAAAACTTTTTAGTTTGATATAGTCCCATTTGTTCATCCTGTCTTTTATTTCACTTGCCTGTGGAGATAAATCAGCAAATATATTGCTGTGTGAGATGTCGAAGAATTGAGACAGAGGAGAGATCAAAGGGACCAGAGGAAAAGAGGACAGAGGGAAAGGGGGTGATAGGAGGGGATAAACCTTAAGGGAAGGGTGTAGTGTGCTATGAGGAGAGGCGCAAGGGAGATGTTGAGGGGAATACAGGGGAAGGGGAATGCATTCGGGGCAAGACTAGAATCTATGTAAACACAATAAATTAAAATCAATAAAAAAAGAAAATGAACTTGAAGTTAGGTCTAATCTTAGATACAGGAAACTATAGACACAGAAGTGAAATGCAGAACAAATAATTTCCTATAGCTTTTCTTAATTCCGGGAAAAGTGAAAGATTCAAGTAGAGGCCATTTATAATTCTTTCTGACTTCTCTCAGTGAATAGACTCCCTTTTCGTTTGAAGAAGGTCCCGCCTTATGAGTCTTACTGGGAAATAGAGAACATGTTGCACTATGGTGGTGGAAGATGCCAGACGAGGGCTGTGCGGCCTTTCTGACTGCCAGTGGCAGGTGTGTTACCTGGCTTTCCTGCTTCAGGTTCAGTAGGTAATGACGTAGAAGCAGGGACTGCTAGGACTGCATTCTGGTGTGGGTGTGGAGGGACTGTCTACAGGGTCTTGCACCTGCAAGTGACTGGTGCATGGCCAGAACCCCAAGAACAGTGAGGTCATCACAAGATAGTGCTGAAACGTGGTTTGGGGCACAGTTCATAATTTGTAGTCTCAAGCTAGGTTCCTGGTTTAGAGAATAGCCTTTTAAGAATTCATTTTCTCCTTAAATTAGAATTGTTTCTGTTCTACTAAGAAGCATGACAATGTCATATTTTAACTTCCCTGCTGAGAAGCCACAAAGCCAGGCTTTTTCAAGGCTCAGTACTTAGCATAATTGTCCATCATGCAGAGAAGACCTTGGAAAACATTGCAAACTTGATTGTGGTGCTTAAGATAACAGATCACAGACATACAATTTTGACATTGTCTCTTACTCATGTTGTGTGCCAACATCATATTTCTACTAAGAATATTGAAGAATATTAAACAGGAACAGAAAGTTACACTCACTTCTGAAGAAGTGATATATACCTACCATCAGCAAAAGCCAGGACCAATTAAGGGCAAAAAACCAAAAAAGGAGTTCCAAGATCTTTCTAAGTCAGAGTCCTTAATGCTGGGTGCTCATTAGACTCTCCTGTAGCAGCTTGAAAAAATTCTTCCTACCCCAGTCCTTACCCTAAATCAATTAAATTGGAGTTCCTGGTGTGGGAACCCAGGCATCAGTATTTTAAAGTTTTCTAGGTAATCTTAATGTGCAGCTGGGATTATGACCCACTCTAAACAGAACCCTTCCACCTGCTCGAAGCTTTGGTAGTGGTTTCAGTATCATGTGTACAGAGAGGGACTATTGACTTCTCTGTTACATATATCCCCTGAAATAGCACTGACCTTTTTGACTTCCATATCATATTGCCCTCTGATCAGATTCAGAGAAATAGGGTGCTATCTTTGCCATGTCTTCTTTTACCTTTGCTGCTTTCTAGGTTTCTCTGGCCTGCTGAATAACAAGCTGTGGATACTTATCTGCATATAATAAAATTCAATTAATTTTTCCAACCATATTCCATTGGCTTATTTTCTATATACAATTGCCCTTCGATTTTCAAATTTTTGTGTCTTTAAGCAGTTTAGATAATTGTATTTTATATGTGTGTGTTTTTTAAGGCAGCAGAAATATATTATTGTGTTTAATTTTAGACATTAATTAAGTCTGTGTGCTAAAAGGGTTGTCTTTAAAATGTGTCAGTCTACCTTTTACAATGATTGGCTTTAGTTGGTTTTCTACTTCAGAGTTTGGATTTGGGTTAAAAATTAAATATGCTTTAACTCTTCTCATTATATCATTTTGCATACATCCAATTAAATTTAACTAATTAGCTTTCTACCATCATTAATGTTTAAATGATGTGTTCAGGCAAAGTCACTGTTAACTTGCAACTATTCATATTACCAATTATCTTACAATCAAGTTTAATTTCACCATGGAGTCATACACACACACACACACACACACACACACTCACTCACACACACACTAGATTGTTTCTACTGTGACTGATGTGTAACTTGAGGTTGAAGATATGTTTATAAGATTTACCATTTAATCAGAAGTGTTGGAAGGATAAAGAGGATAAAGATGATGTATCTTAATTCTCTTTTTTTTAATTAATTTTAATGGGGTAACATTAATAAATCAGGGTACATATGTTCAAAAAACACATCTCCAGGTTATTTTATCCTTCAATTATGTTGCATACCCATCACCCAAAGTCAAATTGTCCTCTGTCACCTTCTATCTGGTTTTCTTTGTGCCCCACCCCTCCCCATCTCCCACCCTCTCCTCCCTCACCCCATCCCGTAACTCTTGTCAATGTCTCATAGTCTCACTTTTATGTACCACCTATGTATGAAATCATGCTGTTCTCAGTTTCTTTTCTGTTTTACTTAATTCATTCCGTATAATGTTATCAAGGTCCATCCATTTTGTTGTAAATGTTCTGACATCATCATTTCTCATGGCTGAGTAGTATTCCATAGTATATATGAACCAAAGCTTTTTAATCCACTCGTCCTCTGACAGACACTTGGGCTATTTCCAGATCTTCGCTATTGTGAATAATGCTGCCACGAACATAGGGGTGCATTTCTTCTTTTCGAACAGTGCTATGGTGTTCTTAGGGTATATTCACAAAAATGAGATAGCTGGGTCAAAAGGAAGTTCAATTTTAATTTTTTGAGGAATCTCCATACTGTTTTTCACAGTGGCTGCGCCAGTCTACATTCCCACCAGCAGTGCAGGAGGGTTCCCTTTTCTCCTCATCCTCGCCAGCACTTGTTCTGTGTTGTTTTGCTGATGAGCGCCATTCTGACTGGTGTGAGGTGATATCTCATTGTGGTTTTAATTTGCATTTCTCTAATGATTAGTGATGTTGAGAATTTTTTCATATGCCTATTGGCCATCTATGTCCTCTTTGGAGAAATTTCTATTCATTTCTTTAGCCCATTTTTTGATTGGATTGTTTGTCTTCCTGGTGTTGAGTATTATAAGTTCTTTATAAATTTTGGTTATTAACCCCTTATCAGACGTGTTGTCAAATATGTTCTCCTATTGTGTGGTTTGTTTTGTTATTCTGTTCTTATTGTCTTTAGCTGTGCAAAAACTATTTAGTTTGATATAGTCCCATTTGTTTATCTTGCCTTTTATTTCATTTGCCCATGGAGATAAATCGGAAAATATATTGCTGCAACAGATGTTGGAGAGCTTGCTGCCTATGTTTTCTTCTAAGATGCATATGGTTTCATGGCTTACATTTAAGTCTTTTATCCATTTTGACTTTGTTTTTGTGAATGGTGTAAGTTGATGGTCTAATTTCATTTTTTTTGCAGGTGGATGTCCAATTTTCCCAACACCATTTGTTAAAGAGGCTGTCTTTACTCCATTGTATGTTCTTTTCTCCTTTGTCAAATATCAGTTGTCCATATAGGTGTGGGTTTATTTCTGGGATCTCTGTTCTGTT
Source organism: Rhynchonycteris naso (assembly GCA_037038555.1). Taxonomy (NCBI): domain Eukaryota; kingdom Metazoa; phylum Chordata; class Mammalia; order Chiroptera; family Emballonuridae; genus Rhynchonycteris; species Rhynchonycteris naso. Next base: position 179,269,080 of record CM072995.1, on the reverse strand, counting down.
CCATTGATCTATGTGCCTGTTCCTATGCCAGTACCAGGCTGTCTTGATTACAATGGCCTTGTAGTAAACCTTAATATCCGGAAGGGTGATACCTCCTCCTTATTTTTTCTTTTTAAGATTGCTGAGGCTATTCGTGTTCTTTTTTGGTTTCATATAAATTTTTGAAATATGTGATCTATATCTTTGAAGTATGTCATTGGTATTTTAATTGGTATCTTCCTTGATTTCTTTTATCAATGTTTTATAATTTTCCGAGTACAAGTCCTTAACCTCCTTGGTTAAATTTAGTCCTAGGTACTTTATTTTTTTGGTTGCAATAGTGAAGGGGATTGTTTCCTTAATTTCTTTTGCTGACAGTTCATTGTTTGTATATAGAAATGCCTCTGCTTTCTGAGTATTAATTTTGTATCCTGCCACCTTGCTGAATTCATTTATAAGGTCCAGTAGTTTTTTGACTGAGACTTTAGGGTTTTCTATATACAATATTATATCATCTGCAAATAGTGACAGTTTTACTTCTTCTTTTCCAATTTGGATGCCTTTTATTTCTTCTTCTTGTCTAATTGCTGTAGCTAGGACTTCCCAAACTATGTTGAATAAGAGTGGTGAAAGGGGCCACCCCTGCCTGGTTCCTGATCTTAAGGGGATTGCTTTTAATTTTGCCCATTTAGTATGATGTTTGCTGTGGGTTTGTCATAGATGGCCTTTATCATGTTACGGAGTATTCCCTGTATTCCCACTTTACTAAAAGTTTTGAGCTTGTATGGGTGCTAGATTTTCTCACATGCTTTTTCTGCACCCATTGAAATTATCATGTGGTTTTTGTCCTTTCTTTTGTTTATGTGATGAATCACAATGATTGATTTGTGAAAATTGAACCAGCTTTGCCTCTCCAGAATAAATCCCATTTGATCACGGTGTATGATTTTTTCATATACTGCTGGATCTGGTTGGCAAATATTTTGTTGAGAATTTTACCGTCTAAATTCATCAGGGATATTGGCCTAAAATTTTTTTTGTGTTGTCTTTGCCCGGTTTTGGGATCAGAATTATGCTCACCTCATAAAAGGAGTTTGGAAGTCTTCCTTCCTCTTGAATTATTTGAAATAGCTTGAGTAGGTTAGGAGTTAGTTCTCTGAATTTTTGGTAGAATTCACTTGTGAAGCCATCAGGCCCAGAACTTTTCTTTTTTGGAGTTTTTTGATAATTGTTTCGATCTCATTTGTTGTAATGGGTTTGTGTAAGTGTTCTGATACTTCCAGATTGTATTTTGGAGGATTATATGATTCAAGAAATTTGTCCATTTCACCAAGGTTGCCTAATTTTTTGGCATAGAGTTCTTCATAGTATTTTGTTACAATACTTTGTATTTCTGTTGTGTCAGTTGTTATTTCTCCACTCTCACCTCTAATTTTATTTATTTGAGTTCTCTCTCTTTTTTTCTTGGTGAGTCTAGTTAAAGGTTCATCAATCTTGTTTACCTTTTCAAAGAACCAGCTTCTGGTTTCATTGATACTCTGTATTGTTTCCCTAGCTTCTATGTCATTTATTTCTGCTCTGATCTTTATTATTTCCTTGCTTCTACTGGTCCTGGGCTTTATATGCTGTTGTTTTTCTAGTTCTTTTAGATGCAGGGTCAGGTTGCTTATTTGAGCTTTTTCTAGTTTCTTAAGGTATGCCTGTAGTGCAGTGAACTCCTCTCTCAGTGCTGCTTTTGCTGTGTCCCTTAAATTTTGAGTTGATGTATGCTCATTTTCATTCATTTCTAGAAACTTTTTTATTTCTTCTTTGATCTCATTGTTAATCATTCATTATTTAATAGCATGCTCCTTAGTTTCCAAGTGTTTGAGTATTATTCAGTTTTTCTTTTGTGGTTAATTTCTAGTTTCATGGCATTGTGATCAGAGAAAATGCTTGATATGATTGCAATCTTCTTAAATTTGTTGAGACCATTTTTGTGTCCTAACATGTGGTCTATCCTAGAAAGTATACCATGAGAGCTTGAGAAGAATATATTTTCTACTGCTTTACGGTGAAAAGTTCTGAAGATAACTATTAAATTAAGTTGATCTAGTGTATCCTTTAAGTCTGTTGTTTCTTTATTAATTTTCTTTCTTGAGGATCTATCCAGTGATGTTAGTGGAGTATTGAAATTTCCTACTATTTTAGTATTGCTGTTAATCTCGCTCTTTATGTCCATCAAAGTCTGCTTTATGTATGTCGGGGCTCCTATATTTGGTGTGTAGATATTTAAAATAGTTATATCTTCCTGTTAAATTGTTCCCTTTATCATTATGTAGTGTCCTTCTTATCTCTTATTACAACCTTTGTTTTAAAGTCTATTTTGTCAGATATAAGTATTGCTACCCCAGCTTTCTTTTCATTTTCATTTGCATGAAATATTTTTTTCCACCCTTTTACCTTCAGTCTATGTGCATCTTTTGGTTTAAGGTGTGTCTCTTGTAGACATCATATGTGTGAGTCCTGTTTCTTTATCCATGCAACTATCCTATGTCTTTTGATTGGATCATTTAATCCATTTACATTTAAGGTTATTATTGATATGTAGTTGTTTATTGCCATTTTATTCTTTAAAGCTGTATTCTTCTTTTGCTATATTCTTTTCCCCCTCTGAATTGTTCATAACAGGCCCCTTAGCATCATTTGCAGCATTGGTTTGGTTTTAATGAATTCCTTGAGGGTTTTTTGTCTGGGATGCTCTTTATTTCTCCTTGAGTTTTAAACCTTAGTCTTGCTGGATAGAGTAGTGTTGGTTGTAGGTTCTTGTTCTGCATTACTTTGAATATATCTTGCCATTCCCTTCTGGCCTCAAGTGTTTCTGTTGAGAAGTCAGATGTCATTCTTATGGGGCTCCTTTGTAGGTGATAGCCTTTTTTTCTCTAGCAGCTTTTAAAATTTTCTCTTTATCCCTTTGCTTTGGTATTTTAACTATGATGTGTCATGGTGTAGATTTCTTTGGGTTTCTTTTTAATGGAGTTCTCTGTGCTTCTTGAACGTGTGGAGTGTTTCCCAGCCTTAATTTAGGAAAGTTTTCTGCTATGATTTGCTTGAACAAAGTTTGTATTTCTTGTTCTCTCTCCTCTTCTTCAGGAACCCCTATGATGCGGATGTTATTTCTCTTCATGTTGTCACAGAGGTCCCGTAGGTTTTCCTCACATTTTTTGAGTCTCTTTTCTTTTTTCTGCTCTTCTTCTGTGCCTTTGTTTATTGTGTCCTCTAACTCACTGATTTGATTCTCAGCATCATCTCTCCTGTTTTTGATTTCTTTCATTGTGGTCTTCAGTCCTGATACTGTATTTGTTATTTCTGTCTGATTCTTTTTTATTATTTCATTTTTTTTATACTTGTTATCTCTTTATTTAGGTGTTTGGAATGACTACCCATTGTTGCTCTAATCTCTTTGAACATCCTAACTATCATTAATTTAAGTTCTGCATCTGGTAATTTGGTTATAAATGGTTCATTCAGGTCCTTCTCTGGTGATTTCTCTTGATTTATTTGGTTTGTGTTTCTCTGCCTGCTTATTTTGTCTGTGTATAAGAAATGTGTGAGCACTGGAGTCCAATGGGTGTTGCCTTTTTGTTCTGTAGGTGTGGTCTGTGTGCAGGCCCACCACCCCCTTAGTGCTGCCTAGGGAAGTTGGGTATGGGCGTTGCCAGTGCTGGCCCACTGTGGCTGTTGCTGTGATTTTCGCCTCCCCTCCTCTCGAGGAGCTGTATTCTGGTGCCTGGCTCTACAAGCCTCAGCCATCCTGGGACTTTGCCTCGCCCGACAGGTTGGGTTACACACTGCACTCAAGCCACATGCCTCAGCAACAAGGGTAGAGGTGAGCACCTTTGCTCAGCTGTGGACCCAGCCTGTTCCCAGGCTTCTGTCCAGCCCCTGCAGTCAGAGCCTGCTCGCCACAGTTTCTCAGGTTGGACGGGGCTTCTGATGTGCACTCAGCTGTGAGCCTCCGAATGTCCCGAGCTTTAGCCCCGCCCCTGAGGCCAGGGCCTGCCTGTGCAGGATTGCAAACCACGTTTTTTCAGGCAGGCAGGGCTGCTAGCATGCCCTCACCTGCGAGCCTCCACTCGTCCCAGGTGTTGGCCACACCCCCTCGGTCAGAGCCAACTCACGCACACAGGATGGCAACCGCAGTTTCTCGGGCCAACCCAGCTGCTGGCGTGCACTCAGCCACGAGCTTCCACCTGTCCCTGGTCCTAGCTCCGCCCCCACGGTCAGGGTCGGCTTGTGCAGGGTTGCAGAGCAGATCTCTGTCTGTTCCTGGCCTCCCACTTTTCCCCTGCAGGTGGGGTTTCAGGGGGGCCTGAAGCTGCCAGACCGCTTTCACGCATCCCCTCCACCCCTGTTTGGCTAGACCAAGCTCACACCGGATGGGCCTCCGCCGGCACTGACAGAACCGCGTTTTAGTGTCCCGCTACAACTGTTCCTACTGCCAGCCTTCAGCAGTGTGGGTAGGGGCACTGCAGCTCAGACACTAACACTCTATACTGTAGTCCTGGAAGCTCCCTCCATCTAAGCAGCTCTGCTCTAAGTGCCGCGGGAGAGCTTGTTTGGCTGGTGTCCTCTCTCCCTTTGCTGGTATTGCTAGTTCCAGGGGAAATATTCATTTTTGATTAGGGAAGTGACTCAGCCCAGGGGTTAGGGTGTCTGTCCCTCATAGTGTTTCTCCTAAGCCTTCCAGTCCACACTCTCTTCCCGCTGCTCTGGTCCTCCCCTCTGTCCCCATTCCCGGAGCCCCGGGTGAGTGTTTGTGAGAGAGGTTTTCTGCGCTGTCCCTTTAAGAAGAATCTTGGGTCTGAGAAAACTGTCTCTTTCTCACAAACAGTATCCTCACTTGTTTCACAGCTCAATACTGTCCAAACGCCTCTTCTAGGCTCTGGGGCTGCATGCTGGGGCTTTGTTCCTGGTACCCAGGTTCCTCTCTTTCCGCCTAACTCTCCTCCCGCCACGTGGGTCTCTCCGGGTGCCGTTTTCTCCGGGGAGCTGGGCAGCCCTCTCTGCATTTTTGCTTTTTCTACCAGTCTCAATGTGACTTCTTCAATGTTCCTTGGTTGAAGAGTCCACCTTGTTTAGTTCAAAGTTGGTTTATCCAGATGATGGTTCTTAAAATTAAGTTATAATCCACTTTTTTTCTGGGAGTTGGAAGTTGGTATGTCTGCCTACTCCATTGCCATCTTGCTGTCTCCTGTATCTTAATTCTTAAGTGATGAAAAATGAAAAAATAAAAACTAGAAATCTGTTCATATCCATTATTTAACAAAAATCAGAATTTCTGACTCAAATGAGTCATTTCTCTATATTCACATGTAATGCTACAAGCTCAACTGAAACTTTATTCTTAACTTGCACTACTCTTTCACAAAATTTATGTAAAATGTATCTTATTCTAGACATGAAACACTCATGGAGCCAAGTTCATTCTTCAATACGAACACTTCTAATGAGATGGCTTTTCCCACTTTCTGCTTAAATGTTTCACTAAAACAACCATATTTAAACATGGTAGGAACTTCTCAATAATAATTGAAATGCCAGAAATAAAAATAGCTTATATTATGCAGAATAAAAAAAAGGATGAAACAATTGGCATTGGTGTGTTTCTTTTTATAGAAAAAGAAAAACTTTAAAAACTTAAGTTTAGCATCAGCCTCAATATACACATTTAAAGGTTAATAAATACTTATAAATATACCAATGAGAATGGTGTTACTGTATTTTGCTGATTTAAAAACGAAATTTTTGTTTTTCACTTATCATCTCTGAAACAAGATGCATCTTATAACTGATAATGTGTCAAAGTTCAACGGACAGTAAGTTTCTTGTTGGTTTTCGCTCTTCACCTTACTAGCATGCACTAATAAAAACAGGACATAGATTCAATTATATAGGGCATTTATTCTCCCTTTTTTCCAAAAAGAATTTGAAGCAGTTTATCAAAGTGCAAAAAATAAAAATAAGATAAGATACAGAGATTTAATATAAAATAAATAAAGCTAAGGTAAGGTAAATTAAAAGAAAACATTTTAAGAGCTTGTCAATATGCTTCCTTGGGTTCCAAATATGGCTAAGGTTTTATTGGTATATAAGGCAAAATGGGAAATAAGAATGATACTTCCTACCTAGAAAAAGCTTAAAGTAAAGGGCTCTGTAAATTCTTTAATATGCAATAAACCTTCTCTACATATTCCAGTTTTCCTATACAGGTATTGATCGCCTTACTACCTATGCAACTTACGACCATTCGACTTTACGACCACAATCGCTAGCCATGACTGCTTCGTGTCTGGAGCAGTTTTTGTATGCACTTGTATTTTGTAATTTTTTATGTTTTGCAAATATTAAACCAGTTGTACTGGTAATGCAGTGTTTTACTTAAACCTAACGAATGTAAAAATAAGAAACAAAATGGTGTAGAGATGATACAAATGGCATAAAATAAACAAAGAAAATTATGATATATAATAATAATGAAAGAAAATTATGATAAAATATGACTTAAAGATTTTTATAACATAATTTCACAGTACTGTACATATAGCCTACTCAACTTACGACCAGATCACGTTACGACCGCTCTGTCAGAACAGCCGTGGTCGTGGTCGTAAGTCGCACACTAGCTGTACCCAGATTTTCTAGAGTCTTAGGAACCACCTTTCCCACTTTCTCATGCCTCAGCAACATTTTGTTTTCCTTATAAATTTTTTATCCTGACTACAGTACATCTCATTTGTCACTACCTATTAATTTCAGTGTATCAGAAAACCAATATTTAGTGTGTCTCACTAACGAACCAGTAATTGAAATTGCATGTGCTACAAAAGCAAGTATGTCCCTGACTTTACGTTTATTTTTTCCCCTTAACCACAAATTGATAAGATTAGAATGATGCTATTTTAGACCTAGAAGTCAAACAAGTGGTTAATGTTTAGAAATACCTCTACATGTACCATTTGTTGTAGAGATTATCACAGCAGTAAGCTTATTTAGAATTTGTGGTTATTTCATTTTTTTCCTCTCCCGTCACAGAGTGTATTGATATATGTGCCTAGATTCTGGTGTTTATCATCACCTTGACAGTGTCTATTAACAGGCTGTAGAGAAAAATATCTGTCTGGATAAAAGTGGCGGTATCACAGTCTGGAATGTTAGCTGACTTTTATGATGGAGCAACCGGGCTGCTGCCTCAGGGAAGCAATCCTTTCCTTGCTTTGTTAAAAAAAATTTTCAATTTTCCATGTCAAGGCTAATGAATTATAAACCAACTTTATTATTTTGTCCAGAGAATTTTTGTATGCATTAGAATATATTTTGAAAACAGCATCGGATTATTTCAAATATTTATATACAACTTTTGTCAGCCTCTTTATTCAGCTTGCTGATTATATTTGTATTTAATTATAGCTGATTAAACATTTGACATTTCAATGTATTTCAGTTTTTTTGTAATTATGCTAGTTGTTTATCCTGGATAAGAGAAACATCTTGTGAAGTTTTATGGGAATGCATGGGAAGTTGGTGATGCTGAGTAGTATTTTGTTAAACTCAGTACAAAATTATTAAAACATTGAAAATCATCTACTCCTATTTTCACAGGGCTTATTGAATAGGATACACACTGAATGTGAAAAACTATTCATTCATCTTGGTAATAAAGAAATTGAAGATGTTTTTCTACAGAACAATTAGTTCTTGAAACAGAAGCATATGTCAGTGGAAGTACATCTGTGATACAACCTCCACTTCTGCTGAACATAAGGTTATCTGTGAGTTATTTTAGCTGGACACGAAATGGGATGGCCATGATAATTCAAGGCCAGTGGTCCACATGATTCTATAATTACTTTTGCCATTTTGCTTTTGTTGAGTCATTCATTATGAAGCTGGTCTTATCTTGTCATACCTTCATGTCATTAACAATGTTTTAGTGTATTAGTGACCAAATGCAGGTTTAACAGTTGGCTCTTAGAGTGGGCCAGCTGCCAGCAGAGTGAGTGGAGTTTAAAACTCTAATTGTTTAGTGAATTTCTGTTACATTATAACAATAATATTGGAATAATGAAAAATGGACTTTCTCTAATGCCTAAGATACGCAAAAATGAAAGTGTCCATACGCAAAAACAAAAGCCAATAAGACAGTTGACAAATGAATCATTAATATTTTACAAGTTAAAGTAAATTGACAATTTAACATTATCCTAACTTCTCATTGTAAAAACTAATAGTCTCAGCTTTCAAAGGGGAGAACAAAAAGGAAAAAGAGCCTGAACCAAAACTCAGCACTGAGATATGATTTGTTTTAAAATATTCTCCATTCTAAGCTCAACTGTTTTGGATCAGTGGTTCATGTGTATGAACTTAGTGTTTATCCAGTGCATTTTCTTTTTAGCTCCCTTCTCTTCTATCTGCCTTCCATCCTCATTTCCTCCTTTCCAAGAAGCATTTATTTCTCAGTTGATCTAATTTTTCCCAGTGAAGGTCAAAGTGAAGGGGATATGGTTGAATTTACGTTATGTTGTTTTCTGTTACAAAAGTAGTGAATGGTTTGTTAACTTTTAAAACCGAATTTGTCTTTTTCTGGCTAACAGTTAGATTTTCAGTCAGATAGAAATTATATTGTTTATTTCGTAAGGGCTTTAAAATCCTTAAATTAGGATACCTCTTCAACTAAATGAAGTATCTTCAATTTCATTTATTTTCAATGCTATGCATTGATTTTGCTTAGTGGGTTGAACTATAATTTATATGACTAGGTAATTTCAAGGTAGCATATTTCCAAACCCTTAAAAGATTTATGTGACTTTTTTGTTTCAAAGTAAATTATAGGAGAAATAATAAAAAATATTAAATTTACTGATATGTCAAGAAAATGCACTTAAGCATCCCATGGTAACATTGATAAGATGCCTAAATTGCGAGCATGTAAACTTAGAATGTTAGACATAGAAATGTAAACTTTACCACCAGCTTAAACAAGATGAGCAAGTGGTCATTGCAGTGAAAACCAGTTCTTTGGCATTTTGGGCGTTTTGTCTACACTGGCATCTATGGAATAAAATGTTTTCAGGTCACTACTAAAAAACAGAAGCATTAAATTAGGGGGAAAAATTAAGTTAGTTCAAATTGAGTCTTGATTCACTTGAAAAGATACGTTAATCCTTTTAACCCATCTCCAACTGAAGATTGTGACTGGGGATTTGTAAAGCGTTGGAGTTACTGAAGACACTCCATTCCACTTAGGAGACATATCTGGCCACAAACAACTGGTTTAAAAATTAGATTTTTATAAACTCTCTCTCTCTTTCTGTTTTTGATGAAAGAAGTAAAACAATTGTTACATGAAAAAGGTAGAATCAGCCTGACCAGGCGGTGGAGCAGTGGATAGAGCATCGGACTGGGATGCGGAGGACCCAGGTTCGAGAACCCGAGCTCTCCAGCTTGAGTGTGGGCCCATCTGGCTTGAGCAAAAGCTCGTCAGCTTGGACCCAAGTTCGCTGGCTCCAGCAAGGGGTTGCTCAGTCCGCTGAAGGCCCGCAGTCAAGGCACATGTGACAGAGCAATCAATGAACAACTAAGGTGTTGTGACGGCAACAAAAAACTAATAATTGATGTTTCTCACCTCCCTCTGTTCCTGTCTGTCTGTCCCTATTTATCCCTCTCTCTGATTCTTTCTCTGTCCTTGTTAAAAAAAAAAAAAAAGAGGTAGAATCAAATAAGAAACAGTATTTAAACCTTTTGGCTAAAAGTAATGGTTTGATTTTGTCTTTCTTTGCCATGTCTCACAAATAACCATGAGGTTCACATAAGAATTTTGACTCTGATATAATCTAAAAGGTAAAAGAATTAATTCAAACTAGTCTCCTGCTAAGGCAAGTTGTCCTAGATAAAGGCCAAAATATTTGGGATATCTGTGCATGTAAAATCTCTTAGTGTAAAATCATATGTTTTATTAAATTAAATGTATGTTATTTTGATCATTTTTTACATTGGTCAATTTACTGAAAGGATTATCATTAAGTATAATTTAATAAATGTTACATCATTTTTCATAGAAGACATATCAGAGAAAGTTGAGTCCAAATGGTGTAATAATAAATCAAAATGAACAAAAACACCAAATAAATCTTATATATATATATATATATATATAATCTAGAGCCAGACTGATGGGTAAAGAGAAAATTTTAAAGACAGTGCAATTGGACCATGTAAATCATTTTTAAAGAATCAAATTCACAGCTGGCTGTCTGGACTTGGGCCATATGTTATTATCTGAGAATGTTCTTTTCTTCTTTCATCAAATTTTGCAAATGTATTACAAAATTTCATCTGTCAGACCTAATACTGAAAGGCCATTTAGGCCTTGAAATTAACCACATTCTATCTTATAAGTGATATCATGTGAGTGGGCAAAAGTCTCTGCCAGCAGGCCTCAAATCCTGTATAAACGAGAGAACAGCTCATTAATAAATAGTTGATTCAAAGGGAAGGTCATGTGCAACACAGGGAAGTTATTCACCCAGGAGAACCAGTTCTATGTGTTTTTTTGGGTTTTGGTGGTATCTTTAAATGTATATAGTTGAGCTTAAAGAGTAAATAAAATATTATCTAGAATTATCTAGCTAGACATTTATTTTTATTACTGACAATTGCACAGATCTTCCTTGCCAAGTAAGAGGACAATTATGATTTTGTCAGCTTTCACTATTTTTTCAAATGGCTTTTGTTTTAAGATCAGAATTTGTATGAAGCTATAGACATTGTTATTAATTGGACAGAATGCAAAAAAAAAAAAAAGGCAAATGAACTGCTATTTAAATTAACTAAATTAGCCAAATTAAAAAAATAAGAAACAAACCAAATGCAATGACATGCAATGAGTTAAAATAACTGAAAAAAAGATAGTAATAAACTGTTTTCACTAATAGATCATATCAAATGCAATACTGAGACAATTAAGTAGATCATTATTAAAATCATTTATGAGAAAGGCAAATCTGTATTACACAGAAAATGGAACAGTGAATAAGCAGATATTAAACTGTATTTATGTATTGTATCAAATTGTATTGAAAATGATAACCCATAGATACAATTTTGTTTCAAAATATCTCATGAACAGCAACAGTTTATAATAGTCCTAAATTCTATGCAAATGTTTGTATTTAACTTTGTGCTGTTTTCCCATACCAAACCAAATTTAACAAGTATGGTTACCCCTGTCATTGTTCTAAGCTTGTAATAATGTCCATAAGGGAGGAGAGCTGACTCATTAAAGGGAAGTCATACAGATGGAGTTAATGAACCTATTAGTTGAGACTGTAGATCTTATCTCTTTGTTTTAGAAAATAGGTTTCTATACTAGCAGTTCTCACAGTATAGCATGTGTCAGAATCACCTGGAGGGCTCATCAATATGTAAGAATCATCTTTGGACTTTCTGAACCAGAAGGTCTAGCGTTGGGTTGAGAATTTACATTTTTAGCACGTTCCCTTGTGCTGCTGGTCTAGGGACCACTGATTTATTCTTTCCTCTCCTCCCCTTGAAAAAGGGGTGTGTTTTGGGTTATTGTTTATTTATTTTATTTTTAAATATTAAATCATTGTTTGAATCTGTTTCTTATGAACCCAGATTTAGGACTTCAGTTGGCATGACATATTGATGTAATCAGGCTTTGCCTGTGGAAAGAGCTCCTCAGATATGAACAACTATACCGTAATCGCATGTAGCTTTTCTTATTCTGGGAAGATAATTTTCTGTGGGAGACTGCTCACTAAAATATTTTTTAGTATTAGACATTCTGTAATAATTCAGTTGATATTTGCTGTGCTCACTGTGTAGCTCCTGAGCTAAACATTTTGTGAGTAGTGCTCAGCTAACCCTCACAATGGAAGATAAAGTAGGTATGTGCCTTATAAGGATGAGGTCACTAGTGGTGGAAATGGCAGGGCTGGTCTTCTAGCCATTCACTAGTACTGTTTCCATCTCCACATTCTGTCTTGAGAATTTAGGCAGCTATGTCTTGGGAATGAATTAAAGTTAATCAAGAAGATCTTGTATAGAAGGCAGTATTTATGCATCTCTGATGACTTTCCAACCTGTTTTGCTAAAGCAGTAGTATTCCAAGTAAGGGGCAGCACTGGGAGTCAGGTAAGTAATTGGGATGCAAAATGGTTATACAGCATTGACACATAATAATTTATATTAAAAATGAAGTCAAATCATGAATTATCTAAGCTACAGCTTGGCCCTGTTGCTCTCACTGGGGCCTGCATTGCAGATGGTCACATGACTCGTAGGGACCGGCCAGAAAAGGGCAGTTATCCTGTGGAGCAGCTGGGTTCACCCACTGCTGAAGACCTGAGTGGCATTTCGATATTTATTTGTACTGCTTTTTGTGCCAGATGTATTTGTGAAACTTACCTTGTTTAAAAACTCTCTAACAAAATAGACAGGTAGTTTAATAAGATTCCTATAAAGAAATTGTTTATGTGTGTGTGTGTGCACGCACGCGTTTTTAGTGTTTTTCTTTGATTTTGAGATAATTAGAGAAAGGGGGTGTTAGGGAGAGCGAGAGATAACCATCAACTCATTGTTCCATTTAATTTTCCCATTTAGTTGTATACTCATTGGTTTCTTTTCATTTATACATTGACTGGAGTCTAGCCCTTGACTTCAGTAAGCCAGGAAGACATTGAGCCACTGGGTTTTAGGATAGAACCAAGTACGCAGAACAAGAAACTCGCCAGAAAATAGCAGCACTGATCCTTTCTTTCCCTCCAGGTGGACTCTTCAGCCACTGCTGTAATATCAATGCTGAGCTAATTATGCTCTAACAAGAAGTTCAGGCCAAAATATTCAAAATTACCAGAAAGGTTATTTGTCATATAAATTTACACCTAATATTTTAAAACCATGAACTTTGGCTTGAGATATTAGCTATTGACAGCATTATATACTATACATTTTATAATTTATAATAAAGAAATATATATATGTTATGGCTACATGCACAGAGTCCTCCCCCACTCACTGGAAGCAGTGCTCAATTTTAAAAATTGAGGCCATTTATTGAAATAATGAATTTTTACATCTGGGGAGGAAAGGTTTTCAAATGTTTCTGGATCTCTGTTGATCTTGTTATTTGATAAACAAATATACAATGTTTTGGTCTGACTGAAGTGGTCTGAAGGTTGGTTCTCTTTCTAGAGGTCTCCTCCTCTGTAGAATGAAAATCTGCTTAGGGCTGTTGTGAAGATGGTGAACACATTAATGCAAGAAACATGCTTGGCGCAATGACAGCCACATGGTTAAAGTGTAGTGAAGGTTAGCTCCCCTACTTCCTCTGTTATATCACTAGAAGAAGTTGCATTATTTGAGCAAGAAATTGGTAGACAAGTCAGTGATTTCCATGCTCTAATATTCTTGGGGCTCCCAGGCAAGCTCTGGGAACCAGCACTTTTAATGACTAAGAGTACTCTGAGTTATCTTGATTGAAAAATTTGTTTCCAATCAAATTCTCTTGTTTTTACTTATCAAAGAAACTTCTGAAATGCTCAACATATCCTAACAGTAGGTAAGAGAAAAATGGAATATAGAAAATTCATTTAAAGATATACTATACTTTAAAAGAAATTGTTTCTAGGGTCATAAAAAGATCTAAAGGTTTATGATTAAATTTTAGAGTGACTGGTACATTTCTATTCTGGAAAGGCCTTTTGACACAAGTCTAATAGCTGTCCTTTCAATCAATTTTAGATTCATATAATCTGAAAAAGATTAGGTTCTTGCAAAGTAGAAGAGCTCGACACATTGCTATCATAATAGCAACAAACCTGGTGCGGGACATCTTTTCAGACTTAGATCCACGAGCTGATTTTCTTCCCCCATCCAAAGCTTTATTAAGATAAAACTGACATATTACATTGTGTAAGTTTAAGGTATACAAGGTGATGAGTTGATATATTGTATATATTGTAAAATAATGACCATAGTAAGGTTAGCTAAAGCATCCTTTATAATTACCTTTTCGTTGTTGTTATAATGAGAACATTTAAGATATACTCTGATAGCAACTTTCAAGTATACATTATAGTATTGTTAATTATAGTCACCATACTATGCCTTACATCAGGGGTCCCCAAACTATGGCCTGCGGGCTACATGCGGCCCACTGAGGCCATTTATCCGGCCCCCGCCACACTTCCGGAAGGGGCACCTCTTTCATTGGTGGTCAGTGAGAGAAGCACAAGATGCATCTGCTCCCATAGTTCCCATTGAAATACAGGTCAGTTTGTTGATTTAAATTGACTTGTTCTTTATTTTAAATATTGTATTTGTTCCCATTTTGTTTTTTACTTTAAAATAAGATATGTGCAGTGTGCATAGGGATTTGTTCATAGTTTTTCTTATAGTCCGGCCCTCCAATGGTCTGAGGGACAGTGAACTGGCCCCCTGTGTAAAAAGTTTGGGACCTGTCTTACATCCTCAGAACCAACTCATCTTACAGCTGAAAATTTGTACCGTTTGACCACCTCTCCTCATTTTCCCATCACCAGCCCCTGGTAAGCACCATCAATCTACTCTGTTTCTGACTTAGACATTTTTATATTCCACGTATAAGTGAGGTCTTTCTCTCTCTGATTTCACATAATATAATGTTGTCTAGGTCCATTCATATTATCACAAGTGGGGGTATTTTTTTTCTTTTTTTATGGCTAAATAATATTTTATTTCACACACATATCACCGCTTCTGCCACCACCACCAGCACACCACACCACACCACACATACCACACCACACCACACACACCACTCACACCACTCACACCATACACACCACACCACACCCACCACACCCACCACACTACACCAAACCACAACACCACACATACCACACCACACCCACCACACCCACCACACCACACCACACCCACCACATCATACCACACACAGCACACCACACCACACACAGCACACCACACCACACACAGCACACCACACCACACACACCACTCACACCACATACACCACACCACACACACCACACCACACACCACACCACACCACCACATCATACCACACACAGCACACCACACCACACACACCACTCACACCACATACACCACACCACACATACCACACCACATCCACCACAACACACACACCACACCCACCACACATTTTCTTCACCCATTCATCCATCAGTGGACACTCAGGTTGTTTTCATGTCTTGGCTGTTGTGACTAATCTTGCAATGAACAGGGGAATGCAGATAGTTTTTGAAGGCAGTGACTTTATTTCCTATGGATATATAACCAGAAGTGGAATGGCTGGGTCATATGGTACTTCTATTTTTAATTTTTTGAGGAACCTCCATATTATTTTCCAAAGAAGTGCTGACTTCCCTGAATGGTTTTGACACCTCTGTCAACTCTGTGCTATATTTCATCAGAGCTTTTGGAATTTTTATGTTTAAAGCTTGATTGTTTTTTATTTCTCACTTAAGCTCACTGTTTTCTTCTTTTTTAATAAGAAAAGCTATACTTTATTTACTGTTAAATTTAATACATGTATTAATTTTTGTCTTTTTCCATTTGCCTCCAAAACAATCCCACATATTTTACCTTAAAACAACCTTACAAATTACAAACATAAGAACTACTGAGAATATAATTTTTGGTTCAGGTTGGCACAGGTCACTATTTCCCCTTAAAAGAACCCTTCCTTTCTGTATTGGATCAAATGCAGGCCATTGTGAACATTTAACATCGGATGCATTTCAGTGAGTTTACATTGGGGCAGCATAACCCATCTTTGTTCCAGTTAACGTAGTGCTGCTTTCTAACAATTTCTTCAAAAGCCATATTTTCTTCTATAGCCATACATAACACTTCTAAACTGGGATTGATTTTTTCTTAGTTTCATTGTAAATAGCAAGATAAACAACCTGTGGACTAAATTTTTATGTTAAGTGTGTATACTCTAAATAGAATTAGAGAACTCCTAGTGTTGATATTTCTTTAGCTTGGCAGTAAAACAAAATCAATGCTAATTTAATAGGAGCTCACAAACCAAATTTTGCTTTCATTGCCCTTTTAAAAAGAGTAAAGGGCTATAGTTATAAACAGAATTAGTAATTGCTTGGTTGATGTGTCTGTTGAATAGTAAATGATTTTTATTAAATCTATTTCTTTTAAAATCCATTATCTTAATTTTAGATATATTACTTGATAACAAGACTGTTGATCAAAATGGTTGCATTAAACCCATTTATAATTTTGCAAAGTGATTTTTAATTTCCCCTAAACACCATTATTCCTGGCAGAGGGAAAAAAATTGCTTGTAGGCTGTTCAAAATTGGCTCTGTTTTTCTTAGATGATCTTTAATTACACTTTAAAGGAGAATTTCTTTATGGGGAATTGAAACTCTGCTTGTTAGAAAATTACAGAGGGTATTTGGGGATCTGCTATTAGCTGCAGGAACAAATAGATTAGTAAGACAAATGATCAGTGGCTTAAACAAATTACCTGTGGGAGACAATTATTAGCCCAGGAAAGATCTGGTTGTGGTCATGAAAGCTTCCTATATTATGAGCTTATCAAACCTGTTTTTAGAAGCTGCTGAGAAGAGAATAGAAGGTTTACAACAGGGATCGGGAACCTATGGCTTGCGAGCCAGATGTGGCTCTTTTGATGGCTGCATCTGGCTCGCAGACAAATCTTTAATAAAAAAAATGATAACGTTAAAAATATAAAACATTCTCATGCATTACAATCCATTCATTTCTTACTGCTCATGTTCATGGTTGTGGGTGGCTGGAGCCAATTACAGCTGTCCTCCAGGACAACACCAAATTTTTATTGGATAATGTGTAACGTACACGGGTTGTTGTGAGGTCAAGAAGTAAACTTCCCTTCTTTTAATTAAGTAGTCAGCTAGCTAATTGCAGAAACCCATTTGACGAAGAAGATACCTTAAAGAAAAAAAGATGAGAAGTATTGTACTTTTCAGCAGGAATGGACAGAGGAATTCACCTTTGTGGAGAGAGCAGGTTCAGCAGTGTGTCTAATATGCAATGATAAAATTACATCGATGAAACTGTCAAATATAAAGCGACACTCTGACACATGCCATACTATATTTGCATTGAAATATCCAGCGGGGATCAGCAAGAAGAAAGCATGTCCAGAGCTACTGTTCAGAGTTCAAGCTAGTCAGCAGCAACTCCGTGTTTGGACCCAACAAGGTGACTGGAATTCAGCTAGCTTTGCTGGTGCTTTAGAAATTGTGAGAAATGGAAAGTCATTCACAGATGGGGAGTAAGCCAAAACATTCATGCTTGATGTTGCCAATGAACTTTTTGACGACTTTTTGGACAAAAACAAGATAATCAAACAAATAAAAGACATGTCTTTGTCGGAAAGAACTGTTCACAATTGTACCATCATGATGGCAAATCAAATTGAGGCAACACAAGTGAAGTACATAAACGCAGCACCATTCTTTTCTCTTGCTTTGGATGAGTCAACAGATGTAAGCCATTTATCCCAGTTCAGCGTGATTGCAAGGTATGCTGTCGGTGACACACTACGTGAGGAAAGTTTTGTGTTTTGCCTAAGAAAGAGACAATAAGAGGGGAGGATTTATTCAAATCTTTCACTGAGTTTGCTAAAGAAAAAGATCTACCGATGGATAAACTTATTTCGGTGTGTACTGATGGTGCTCTGTGCATGGTAGGGAAAACAGGATTCATAGCGCTTCTTTGTGAACATGAAAAGAGACCCATCCTAAGTTTTCACTGCATCCTACATCAGGAGGCGCTTTGTGCTCAGATGTGTGGCAAGCAGCTTGGAGAGGTGATGTTGCTTGTCATTCAGGTGGTCAGCTTTATTGTTGCCTGAGCTTTAAATGATCGCCAGCTTAAAACACTGCTGGATGAAGTTGGGAATAATTATGCTGGTCTGCTTCTTCACAGCAATGTGCGTTGGTTGTCAGGAGGGAAGGTGCTCAGCCGATTTGCGGCTTGTCTGATCAAAATCCGGACTTTTCTTGAAATGAAAAACATCGAGCATCCTGAGTTAGCAAACACTGAGTGGCTCCTGAAGTTCTACTGTCTCGTGGACATGACTGAACATCTGAACCAGCTCAATGTGAAAATGCAAGATTCTGGAAATACAGTCTTATCCCTTTAACAAGCAGTGTTTGCATTTGAAAACAAGCTGAAACTCTTCATCACAAACATTGAAGCAGGTCGTATACTACACTTTGAAAAACTGGGAGAGTTTAAAGATGCATGCACAGCAAGTGACCCTGCTCAACATCTTGATCTCTAGCAGCTAGCAGGCTTCACATCTAATCTCCTGCAGTCGTTCAAAGCACGTTATGGAGAATTTCGTGAGCGCACTCGTCTTTTTAAGTTCATCAGCCATCCACATGAGTGTGTAGTGGACAGCGCTGACCTGAGTTACATTTCCGGTATCTCCGTCAGAGATTTTGAGCTACGAGCTGCTGACCTGAAGGCCACAGACATGTGGGTGAGTAAGTTCAAGTCACTGAATGAAGATTTGGAAAGACTTGCATGACAGCAAGCAGAGTTGGTGAGCAAACACAAGTGGGGAGAAATGGCAACACTTCAACCCGCGGACCAGCTGATTGTCAAAACTTGGACCATGCTTCCCATCATATACCACACACTGCAGCGTGTGAGTATTGCTATACTGTCAATTTTTGGCTCTACATATGCATGTGAGCATCTTTTTCACATCTGAAGAATGTTAAGACCAACCTACGATCACGTTTAATGGATGGAAGTCTCAACGCCTGCATGAAGCTTAACCGCACCATGTATCACCCAGACTACAAAGTCATCAGCAAAATCATGCAGCACCCGAAGTCGCATTAATGGTAAGAAGTACTTTATTCATCATTGGTTAGCAATAGCATAATGTTATTAAAAAGAATTCAGAGACTTATTGTACTTTAAAAGTGTTGGTCTTACATAAAATGCACACATTTACTTGTATTTAGTGTTAAACATATTGTATGGCTCTCACGGAATTACATTTTAAAATATGCGGCATTCATGGCTCTCTCAGCCAAAAAGGTTCCTGATCCCTGGTTTATATTAACCACTAAGCATCAATGGAGGAGTCATCCTGCAAATTAATACAATTACTGTGGCCTGTTATCACACCTCAGTTTAGATGAACAGTGATCTAAGCTGGAGTGAGAGGTGAGGAGACAGGAGGTAGAGGCTTGTGAGCCCAGGAGCACTGGGGAGCCATGCACTGATGGAACCAGGGAAATAGTTTTATGGTGATACTGTAGAATAAGAAAGCAGAGTGGAAAATACCCCAAAATGGGTAAAATAAATGGAATGCATTTTCTCTTTTAAGAAGCCCAAAGGCGACCAGTACCATATATCCCCATGTATAAGACACACCTTGTTTCAAAAAATTTGGGATTTATAATCTGGGTGCATCTTATATAGTGGTTGTGGCATTTCAAATGCCATAGATGGAACTGAGGATGAGGCAATATATGAAGACACTGATTCGCCATCAGACACAGATGAGGACAAGCTAATGGATGGGAGTTTTGGCAGTAATGAGGAGTTGTATGAATTTTATGAGTAATAAAACTTGAGTTCAATAACTTTATGTAATACATTATTTTTCAAATTTCTGACCCCAAAATTAAGGTGCTTCTTATACATGGGGAATATGGTATTTGGGGTAACCATCATGTCACTAGTAATCTTTCCCAAAGTTTCTCATTTCATGGAGGCATAAGATGAAAGAAACCAGAGCTGATGTGCCAATCAGGTTGAGTAGCAACTTTATTGAAACAAGATTAACATTTCATGATCTAGTTCTTTGACTATCTTTACAGATGTAGACATTTCCAATATAAAATGTAATAATCTCTGGGCATATATCTAGAGCTAGAGAAAAATACAAGACAAAATAGCATGAATTATGAGGATGAGGTAAGTGAGGAAATGACAAGGCAGTCTGTATACATCCCTGTCTTATAACTGACATGTTGACCTCCTGTAAGCTTTTACTCTGGTGCAGAAAGTACAAAGATCACTCAGAGACAGATATGTCAGACAACCCACTCATCCCCCTGTATGACCTTATGAAACCTCTATACTATGGTAAAAGATCAGGACATTGCAGATATTCAATTAAAATGTATTGACTCAGTGAATCAATAATTAAGGTTATAAAGGATTGTGTTAGACAAATATTACTTTTATTTATAAATGGATTGATTTTTAAAAAATTATGTTAAATTTTTATCCAGTTTTTTCCCCTTAAACTAGAAATGGATAGGTCTCTTATTATACCAGACCGTTCTTCCTAAGATTTACAATTTATTTTTAGTCCTTGTTAAGGTATTTTGAAAAACTCTGACTATATCCAAGTCAATTTAACTACCTGTTAAACTACTGACACTACTCTGTGTAAGGTATTTTATTAGGCGTGGAAAGATACAGTGATAATAAAACTTGTTCTGTGCTCTCAAAGAACTTTTAAAAATGCACTAGTAGTATTTGTATTCCAATTTTAAATTGAAATCACAAAAAATGATCAAATAATATAAAGCTGTGAGGATGGTGAAAGAGACAGAAACTGTACTAGCTATTGTCAGGTCAAATGAATCAATAGTCTTAATCAAAATAATGGCTAATGATGCTATTTATAGTTCTTCCCTGAGTTCATCACTGTTCTTCTGGGTGTCATCTAAGAAAATTTGTCTTTGTAACAGGGGTCATAGCCATGTAGGTCATGGAAGCCTTATTTTCCATGTGCAAGACAGCATCCAGTTCTCTTCCAAAAGTTTACTAGAAATAAGTGATAACATTATTAACAAAGTGGAGGAGGCAATTCATTGGGCTTCTTTGTTGTTTATTGATGTTTGACTTGTGGGCTGGCACTGTTTCATACATCTTTGTCTCAGTCTTGTTTAGAGCACAGAGTAATGGAAAATTAATATTTAATGAATAAATATATGAAAAGCTATAGATAATGTTTTCTACTCATTTAGAAGTTTGTAATAAGAACATTTATAAGAGCAAGAAAGCTTTTTTGTGGTTGATTCCTGCATATGCCCTAAAAATACTGCAGAGAACAGAGGGCATGCTGAGACTACTTCTGCATGTTCCCAATCGGAGTTCACATTCTCCAAGTCAGAGGTTGTCCTGGGCCAGAGTGCCTGTTTGCTTCACAGGTGAAACAATTCTGCCTTTCTGTATTTTGGATAAAATGCAGGACCTGAATGAGGAGATTATGGTCTCTTGGTTAAGCCATAGTGTCAATATCCACTCATTTTTTCTTTTACACAAAAAACTGGCTCACTGGGGTTTACTCTGTCTTCTTTCTTCATCCCCTAATAAGAAAACTTAGAGAGACATTCAGCTCACTCACCATGGTGTACACACCTTATTCACACAGGTGTGTACACACACACACATACACACACAATCACACCAATACAAAGAGAAGGAATAAAGCAAGCAATGAGGGATGAAAGTTGTTAAAGTTTTTTGGCAGTCTGAAAAATTGCAGTGTTCATATTTGGCCAACCCCATAATGGTGTCCTGGTACCTAATTACCAGCTTCATCATTTCATTTCTGAATGATTGAAATTCTGAACTACTCAAGAATTGGTTAACTGAATAAGCAATTTCTGAAAGAGAACAGTCTAGGGAAATGATGATGACTAGTAACATGAGCTTCAGAAACTTGAATCTGAATTGCTATGGGAGGTTTTCTTTAATGTTACTGTGCAGGGGAACAACATGACTTTAGTTTAACTTGTAGCTAGAATTGTTCTCTTTTAAATTGAATTTATTGGGTGATGGGTTAAAAAACATACACAGGTCAGTCCCATAGATAAAGAGCAGGCTGACAGCTGTCCAAGTTGGGGGGTGCAGTAGATAAGAAAGATAGAGGGATTGAGTAAAAAAGGACAAAGAAAGAGAGAGAGAGAAGGCTCTTGCCGGTTTGCTCAGTGGTAGAGCGTCAGCCTGTCGTGTGGATGTCCTGGGTTCGTTTCCCAGTCAGGGCACATAGGAGAAATAACCATCTGCTTCTACACCCCTCCTTCTCTCCTTTCTCTCTCTCTCTCTCTTTTACTTTCATAGGCATGGCTCGATTGGTTCAAGTGCATTGGTCCCAGATGCTGAGGATGGCTCCTTGAAGCCTCAGTCTCAAACACTAAAAATAGCTCGGTTGCAAGTATGGTCCCAGATGGGGGGTGGCCAGGAAATGCCGGTCATGGCATATGTGGGAGTCTATCTCCTCTCCTCTCACTTGGAAAAAGAAGAAAAAATTAAAAAAAAGAGAGAGAAAAACCTTATGAACATGGACAACAGTGTGGTGATTGCTGGGGTAGGGGGTGGAGAAACAGGAGGGTATGGGGGGATAAATGGTGGTGAATGGAGACTTGACTTGGTGAGGTGAATATGTAATCTGATATACAAAAACAGTATTGTAGAATTATGCACCTGCAGCTGAAATTGTTCTTTAAGAATGTGATTGTTATCTGCCTACAAATACCTTATTTTAAACAATCCTAAGATTCATTTCTGTTATTGTTCACTTCTTTTGTGCTATAAGAAATGGGGCGAATCTAGTAGTAACAAAATATTGAGCTGACAGTGGGCCTGAGCCACAGAATTTCTGGCACTTATGTGATTATTTTATGACACCCACAAACTTTAGTTAAAGGGTCACAACTGCATAGCATTCTATTCAAAGTAGCCCAGAAATACTTTCTTACTCTGGTAACTCTGTGACCATCCAGCACAGCACCTTCAAATTGACCATTGGTTTTGCAAATTTGGGTGGAGCTTTGATGAGTCATCTAAAAATATTGGATCTATCTTCCTGTGAGACAACTATGCATTTATTGTTTCCTGTTTGTGTTTATTTCTTAATATTCCAAGGGAAATACATCATCTCTAAGAAGCTGAAAGACTCTGCATAATTGGTAATGGTAGAAAGAAAAATAAGATATCGTGTTTACCAATGGGATTTTCAAATTGTTGTGCTGTCCAGATGGTTTAGAGCAGTTAAATTACTACAATGAATACCATTTTAATTTTTTTTTTTGGTATCCAATGGCATCAAATTAAAATCTTAACTTTGTGGAATTTTAACATAACCCACATTGTGGTGGTGGGGTCACAAAGGGTTTCCACTTATCGTTATCTTGAAACTCTGCAATGTGAACTGACCACCGGCATTGTTTCCTTAGGGGATATAATGTTTTCCAGCTGTTTCCTTACCATCTCTTCCTGGTTCTCCTATATGAGACACTTGTTTTTCAATGTAAACAAACAGATCAGTGTTGACTATATCACTAGATAAGAAAGAATAAACTGAGTTTATATTAGGGCATCCCTCTATCAGTTAGAAATCAACTCTGAGCATCAAGATGATTGTCATCAAGGCCTGGAGGAAGATATCCAGGAAGCCAACTGCAAAGAGGTAAAAGTCTCTTTCTCCAATGTAAAAGCTCTTATACATTATTTTTAACCTGGCTAAGTTAATTATTTATTATCCATGTTGATATAGAATTATAGCAAATGCATATGGGTACCTAGATCTCAATATTGGCCTGCTTGACTCAATGTAGAGTCAGGAAAAGGGACAGTGACCCACCAAACCCCCATACTATAATGTGGCTTTCAATATATGCCCACAAGGGAAGCCTTCCCAATACTCCATGTTAGCTTTTAAAAAATATATCTTATTTGGGCTCTCACAGATTTAATAAAACCTCCATTAAATTCTGGTGTTGCTGAAACCCCAAACAATCAAACTTTAAAGACTTGTGAGGCCTCACCTAGATTTGCACGGCCACAGAGCCAGATAAAGTTTTTATTAAACCTGATCTCACACTGTTGGAGATGTCTGTGTCTGTGGAAACAAGTGAATAAGTGAGTGGAGCCACTGCAGGGTGGGGCTGATCCAATTGGAGACCTTCTGCACAGGCATCCCTCCAGCATTGCTTTACTGTTGTATTTTGCAGTGTTTACTTAGGGTTTTCACAGAAGGATTCATTTCAGATTAACCTAATTGAATAAAAACAAAACTGCATAATTTATGGACCAAAATAGTTTTCTCTGGTTGGGTTGCTGATTAGCATTTCCTGTCTCTGTAATGGAGAGTTGCAAAGCCCTATATTGTTATGATCAGAATTCCATTTTTGAGTCAATTCAGTTCATTTGCATGATATGATTTTATTATAAGCCAGATGTATAAATAATTGCTCATGAAGATAACCTTTTCTTCAAGCAAAGTAATGGAGATTTATGTATTTTTTTCCCTAATGGAAATGGGTAAGTCCAATAGCAGAACCTATCATTGTGAGAATTTTACTGAATTCTTGTTACTGCTTCCAAAATAAGATAATTTAGGAAAATAATAAATACTGTGGCTTAAATTTTGCTAATGAGATTGAGTAAATAAGAGAGCACATGCTTGGAAGATATAGTAATTTGTTTAAGATCCTAGAAAATTAGCCATCATGGTACTTTCCTATTTAAAAATCCACAGCGACTCCCTGTTGCCTGTTTGTTACATCAGGTTTGGGATCCTTCTCTTGTGTTTCTAGAGCTTGTATAATCTGCCTCCATCCTAACTACCCAACCTGATTGACCCTGCTCATTACTACCTGCCCTCCATCAGGGATTGATGAGCAGTGCTAATCATCAATGAGTCCCACATATGTCTTTGTCTTGTTTGCTGAAAACATATGATGGTCTTTGCACCTACTGGCCCCTCTATGTTGAATGTCCAACTTCTTGTGCCTGCCAGTTAAATCTCAGCTATTTTTACAGGTGCCACTCAAGACTCATCATCTCAGGGATGAAAAGCAAACTCCTTTCTATGATGAACTTTTGCTTCTATAGCAGACTGATAAATGACCCTCCAAAGATATGTCTACATCTTGATCTCCAGAACTTGTGAATGTAATCTTATTTGGAAAAAAAAAATTCTTTGCAGAAGTAATTAAGGATCTCTTTTTTAAAATTGTTTTTATTAATTTTAATGAGGTTGTAGGGTGATCAGCAATGGGGGACGGTCACATGAGAAACTCAGAATCGGGACTTTGGCTAGGGCCGTCCACAACTAAGTGCGCCAAAAAAGAAGCTTCCCAGAGATCCTTGGGAAAAGAGCGACCTTCCGTCAGCCAGTGAGATTTCACCACATCATAATTGCTCACCCACCCTAGAGGACCCCTTTAAATACCTTTCATGCAGTTTAATTCGCGTGACCCCTCCAGCCTCTGAACCCCGGGACTGAAGGACATCATTGGGTGGGATGCGTAGTACTTAATAAAGCCTTTGCTATTTTACCCCTTCCTTCTTTCTCAGCAGGAAAAAATACCTTACAAGGGTGACATTGATAAATCAGGGTACATAGGTTTAGAGAAAACATCTCCAGGTTATTTTGACATTTGATTATGTTGCATACCCATCACCCAAAGTCAAATTGTCTTTCGTCACCTTCTATCTACTTTTCTTTGTGCCCCTCCCTACCCCCTTCCCCGCCCTTACCCCCCCATCGCCCTGTTAACCAGCACACTTTTGTCCATGTCTCTGAGTTTCATCTTTATGTCCCATCTATGTATGTAATCATATAGTTCTTAGTTTAATCTGATTTATTTATTTAACTCAGTATAATATAATCAAGATCCATCCATGTTACAAATGATCCGATGTCATCATTTCTTATGGCTGAGTAGTATTCCATAGTATATATGTACCAAAGCTTTTTAATCCACTCGTCCTCTGACGGACACTTGGGCTGTTTCCATTTCTTTGCTATTGTGCACAATGCTGCCACGAACATGGGGGCGGATTTCTTCTTTTTGAACAGTGCTGTGGTGTTCTTAGGGTATATTCCTAAAAGTGGGATAGCTGGTTCAAAAGGCTGTTTGATTTTTATTTTTTGAGGAATCTCCATTCTGTTTTCCACAGTGGCTGCACGAGTCTGCATTCCCACCAGCAGTGCAAGTGGGTTCCCTTTTCTTCACATCCTCGCCAGCACTTGTTCTGTGTTGTTTGTTAATGAGCGCCATTCTGACTAGTGTGAGGTGATATCTCATTGTGGTTTTAATTTGCATTTCTCTAATTAGTGATGTTGAGCATTTTTTCATATACCTTTGCCATCTGTATGTCCTCTTTGAAGAAGTGTCTATTCATTTCTTTTCCCCATTATTTGATTGGATTGTTTGTCTTCCTGGTATTGAATTTTACAAGTTCTTTATAAATTTTGGTTATTAACCCCTTATTAGACGTATTGTCGAATATGTTCTCTCATTGTGTAGTTTGTCTTTTATTCTGTTCTTATTGTCTTTAGCTGTGCAAAAGCTTTTTAGTTTGATATAGTCTCATTTATTTATCCTGTCTTTTATTTCACTTGCCCGTGGAGATAAATCAGCAATTATATTGCTGCGAGAGATGTCGGAGAGCTTACTGCTTATGTTTTCTTCTAAGATGCTTATGGTTTCACGGCTTACATTTAACTCTTTTATCCATTTTGAGTTTATTTTTCTGAATGGTGTAAGTTGCTGGTCTAGTTTTGTTTATTTACAGGTTTAGATGTCCAATTTTCCCAACACCATTAGTTAAAGAGACTGTCTTCACTCCATTGTATACTCTTGCCTTCTTTGTCAAATATCAGTTGTCCATAAAGATGTGGGTTTATTTCTGGGTTCTCTGTTCTGTCCCATTGATCTATGTGCCTGTTCTTATGCTAATACCAGGTTGTCTTGAGTACAATGGCCTTGCAGTATACCTGGATATCAGGAACAGTGATATCTCTGGCTTTATTTTTCCTTTTAAAGATTGCTGAGGCTATTCATGTTCTTTTTTTGGTTCCATATAAATTTTTAGAATATGTATTCTATATCTTTGAAGTATGTCATTGGTATTTTAATTGGTATTGCATTGAATTTATAAATTGCTTTGGGTAATATAGACATTTTAATGATGTTTATTCTTCCTAACCATGAGCACGGTATATGCTTCCACTTGTTTGTATCTTCCTTGATTTCTTTTATCAATATTTTATAATTTTCCAACTACAAGTCTTTAATCTCCTTGGTTAAATTTACTCTAGGTACTTTATTTTTTTGGTTGCAATAGTGAAGGGGATTGTTTCCTTAGTTTCTCTTTCTGACATTTCATTGTTGGTGTATAAAAATGCCTCTGATTTCTGAGTATTAATTTTAAAGCAGTAAGCCCTTTGAACTTTGGGCCCTTCAGGCAGAAACTACTGTTTTATTATTATGTTTTTTAAATTTCTTTTTATTTTATTCATTTTACAGAGGAGATAGAGAGAGAGAGAGAGAGAGAGAGAGAGAGAGAGAGAGAGAGAGAGAAGAGAGAAAGGGAGGAGGAGCTGGAAGCATCAACTCCCATACGTGCCTTGACCGTACCAGTGCAGGGTTTTGAACTGGCAACCTCAGTGTTCCCAGGTAGACGCTTTATCCACTGCGCCACCATAGGTCAGGCTGAGTATTAATTTTGTATTCTGCCACCTTGCTGAATTCATTTATCAGGTTCTGTAGTTTTTTGACTGAGACTTTTGGTTTTTTTATGTACAGTATCATATCATCAGCAAATAATGATAACTTTACTTCTTCTTTTCCAATTTGGATGCCTTTTATTTCTTCTTATTGTCTAATTGCTGTGGCTAGGACTTCCAGAACTATGTTGAATAAGACTGGTGAAAGGGGCCACCCCTTCCTTGTTCCTAGTCTTAAGGAGATTGCTTTTAAGTTTTGCCCATTGAGTATGATGTTGGCTGTGGATTTGTCATAGATGGCCTTTATTATTTTGAGGTATGTTCCCTGTATTCCCACTTTGCCGAGAGTTATGATCATGAATGGGTGCTGGATTTTATCAAATGCTATTTCTGCATCTATTGAAATTATCATGTGGTTCTCCTTTTTGTTTATGTGATGAATCACATTGATTGATTTGTGAATATTTTACCAGCCTTGCCTCCCCAGAATAAATCCCACTTGATCATGGTGTATGATTTTTTTATATATTGGTTGATCTGGTTGGCTAATATTTTGTTGAGGATTTTAGCATCTAAATTCATCAGAAATATTGGCCTATAATTTTCTTTCTTTGTGTTGTCGTTACTAGGTTTTGAAATCAGAATTATACTCACCTCATAAAAGGAGCTTGGAAGTCTTCCTTCCTCTTGAATTTTTTTTGAAATAGCTTGAGAAGGATAAGAGTTAGTTCTTCTTTGAATATTTGGTAGAATTCACTTGTGAAGCCATTAGGCCTTGAACTTTTCTTTTTTGGGAGTTTTTGATAACTGTTTTATTCTCATTTTTTATAATTTGTTTGTTTAGGTTTTCTGATTCTTCCAGGATGATATTTGGAAGATTGTATGTTTTAAGGAACTTGTTCATTTCATCTAGGTTGTCTAGTATTTTGGCATACAGTTCTTCATAGTATTTTTTTCCCAATATTTTGTATTTCTGTTGTGTCAGTTGTTATTTCTCCACTCTCATTTCTAATTTTATTTACTTGAGTCCTCTCTCTTTTTTTTTGGTGAGTCTAGTTAAAGCTTCATTGACCTTGTTTACCTTTTCAAAGAACCAGCTCCTGGTTTCATTGATCCTCTGTATTACTTTTTTAGCCTCTATGTCACTTTTTTCTGCTCTGATCTTTATTATTTTCTTCTTTCTACTACCACTGGGCTTTAATTGCTGTTATTTTTCTAGTTCTTTTACATGCAGGGTCAAGTTGTTTATTTAAGCTTTTTCTAGCTTCTGATGGTATGCCTTTAGTGCTATGAACTTCTCTCTCAATACTGCTTTTGCTGTGTCCCATAAATTTTGAGTTGATTTATACTTGTTATTATTCATTTCTAGAAATTTTTTATTTCTCCTTTGATCTCATTGTTAACCCATTCAATATTTAATAACATGCTATTTAGTTTCCAAGTGTTTGAGTATTTTTCAGTTTTTCTGTTTTGGTTGATTTCTAGATTCATGCCATTGTGATCAGAGAAAATGCTTGATGTGATTTCAATCTTCTTAAATTTGTTGAGACCACTTTTGTGTCCTAACATGTGATCTATTTTAAAGAATATACCATGAGTACTTGAAAAGAATGTATATTGTGCCGCTTTAGGATGAAAGGTTCTGGACTTATTTATTAAATTATTTGATCTAGTGTATCCTTTAAATCTGCTGTTTCTTTGTTAATTTTCTTTCTTTAGGATCTTTCTAGTATTGTTAGTAGGGTATTGCAATCCCCTACTCTTGCCTGACCAGGGGATGGCACAGTGGAGAGAATGCCAGTCTGGGATGTGGAGGACCCAGGTTTGAGACCCCGAGGTCACCAGCTTGAGTGCGGTCCCATTTGGCTTGAGCAAAAGCTCGCCGGCTTGGACCCAAGATCGCTGGCTCGAGCAAGGGCTTACTCAGTTTGCTGAACACCTGCAGACAAGGCACATATGAGAAAACAATCAATGAACAACTACGGTGTCCCAACAAAATACTGACGATTGATGCTTCTCATCTTTCTCCATTCCTATCTGTCTGTCTCTATCTATCCCTCTCTCTGACTACTTTCTGTCCCTAAAAAAAAAAAAGAAATCTCCTACTATTACACTATTGCTGTTGATCTCACCTTTAATGTCCATCAAAGTCTGCTTTATATATTTAGCTGCTCCTATATTAGGCACGTAGATATTTATAATGGTTATATCTTCCTGTTGGATTGGTCCCTTTATCATTATGTAGTATCCTTCTTTATCTCTTACTATAGCCTTTGTTTTAAAGTCTACTTTATTAGATATAAGTATTGCTACCCTGGCTATTTTTTCATTTCCATTTGCATGAAAATTTTTTTCCCATCCTTTTACCTTCTGTCTATGTGCATCTTTTGTTTTAAGATGTGTCTCTTGTAGACAGCATATGTATGGCTCCTGTTTTCTTATACATGCAGCTACCCTATGTCTTTTGATTGGATCATTTAATCCATTTACATTTAAGGTTTTTATTAATATGTAATTGTTTATTGCCATTTTATTCTTTAAAGCTGTATCTCTCTTTTGCTATATTCTTTCCCTCCTTTGATCTGTTTACAACAGGCCCCTTAACATGTCTTGCAGCATTCGTTTGGTTGTAGTGAATTCCTTGAGTTTTTTATTTTTTGTCTGTGAAGCCTTTTATTTCTCCTTCAATTTCAAATGATATCCTTTCTGGATAAAGTAGTCTTGGTTGTAGGCTCTTGTTCTGCATTACTTTGAATATGTCTTGCCATTCCCTTCTGGCTTCAAGTGTTTCTGTTGAGAAGTTGGATGTTATCCTTATGGGGACTCCTTTTTAGGTGATAGCCTTTTTTTCTCTAGTAGCTTTTAAATTTTTCTCTTTATCACTTAGCTTTGGTATTTTAATTATGATGTGTCTTGGTGTAGATTTCTCTGAGTTTCTCTTTAATGGAGTTCTCTGTGCTTCTTGAATGCATGAGATGTTTTCCTGCCTCAATTTAGGAAGTTTTCAACTATAATAATTTGATTGAACAAATTTTCATCCCTTTTTCTTTCTCTTTTTCTTCAGGAACCCTTATGATGCGGATGTTATTTCTCTTTATGTTGTCACAGAGCTCTCTTAGAGTTTCCTCAGACTTTTGGAGTTTCTTTTCTTTTCTGCTCTGCTTTAGTGCCTTCATTTATTTTGTCCTCTAACTCGCTGATCTGATCCTCAGCTTCATTCATCTTGCTTTTAATTCCTTTCATTGTGTTCTTCAATTGTGATATTGTATTTGTCATTTCTGACTGATTCTCTTTTATCATTTCAGTGTCCTTTTTTATATTTTCTATCTCTTTATTTAGGTGTTTGTAATGACTATCTACTGTTGTTCTAAAATCTTTGAGCATCGTAACAATTGTTATTTTAAACTCTGCACCCGGTAATTTGGTTATATCTGACTCATTCAGGTCCTTCTCTAGGGATTTCTCTTGATTCATTTGGTTTGCATTTCTCTGCCTGCCCATTTTGTCTGTGTATAAAAAGGGTTTGGCCACTAGAGTCCAATGGGTGTTGCCTCTGTGTTCTCTAGGTATAGTCTGTGTGCAGGCCTGCCACGCTCTCTGCCACTGCATAGGGCGGTTGGGTATGGGCTTAGGTGGCGCTGGCCCACTTCAGCTGTTGCTGTGTTTTCCGCCTTTCCTTCAGGGGTTGATCTGTGTTCTTGTGCCAGCTCTACAAGTCTCAGCCAGTCTTGGCCTTCACCCTGCTCTTATGGGTAGGGTTGCGTGCTGCACATGGGCCATAAACCTCAGCACCAAGGGTAGGAGTGAGCACCTTTGCACAGCTGCAGGTCTCCGCCTGTTCCCAGGTTTTCGACCCACCCTCACGGTCAGAGCCGGTTCACAGGTAGGGCCGAAAGCCTCGTAAGCCAGGTGAGGCTGTGTGCCCATTTACCCTTGCTCAGCAGCAGATCTTCGCTCGTTCCTTCCTTCTCCTGCAGGTGGGGTTCAGGCGGGCCTGAAGCCGGCCAGACTGCTTTCGCGTATCCCCTCCACCCCCGCTGGGCTAGAGTGAGCTCACGCCAGCCGGCTTGGCTTCTGCCCCCACTGATGGAACTGCACTTCCGTGTCCCACCTCCACCCGCCCTCCTGCAAGCCCTCAGTAGTGTGGGTGGTGGTGCTGCAGGTCAGGCACTAACACTCCATACTGTAGTCCTGAAAGCTCCCTCCATCTAAGCAGCTCTGCTCTGAGTGCCGGGGGAGACCTTGTTTGGCTGGTGTCCTGCCTCCCTTTGCTGGTATTGCTGTTTCCAGGGGAAATATTTGCTTCAGATTTGGGTAGTGACAGGCCAAGGGTTATGGTGGCTGTCCCTCAAAGTGTTTGTTCCTGTGCCTCCTAGATTATACTTCTTCCCGCTGCTCTAGTCCTCTCCTCTGTCCCCAGCCCCTGAGCCCCAGGTGAGTGGTTGTGAGAGAGGTTTTCTGTGATATCCCTTTAAGAAGAATCCTGGGTTTGAGGAAACTTTCTCTTTCTCACAAATAGTATCCTGACCTATTTTGCAGCTACATACTGTCCATACACCTCTTTTAGGCTCTGGGGCTGCAGTCTGGGGCTTTGTTCCTGTGGTCCAGGTCCCTCCGTCTCTGCTAAACTCTCTTCCTGCCACGGGAGTCTCTCCGGGCTGCTGTTTGCTCTGTGGAGCTGAGCAGCCCTTTTTGCGTTTCTGCTTTTCCTACCGGTCTCAGTGTGTCTTCTTCAGTGTTCCTTGGTTGAAGTGTTCTCTTAGTTTAGTTCAAAGTTGTTTTTTTTCAGATGATGGTTCTTAAAATTAAGTTGTAATCCACTTTGGTTCTGGGAGTTAGAAGTTGTTACGTCTGCATACTCCATCGCCATCTTGCCACTCCTCAAGTTAAGGATTTTGAGATGAGCAGTTCAGCCTGGATTAGCTGAGTGGGACCAATGCCATCACTTGGGTACTTATAAAACAAAGAGAGAAATTTGAGACACTGAGAAAAGGAAGCAGTGTGATAGTGGAGGGCAAGACTAGAGTGGTATGGCCACAAATAAGTATACAGAGAATGAATTCTCCCTAGAGCCTCCACAGGGAGTGCTGCCTGATGACACCTTGACTTTGGACTACTGGCCTCCAGAACCATGAGAGAATACATTTTTGTTGTTTGAAGCCATCAAGCCTGTGGTCATTTGTTAAAGCAGCCTCAGGAGAATAATGAACCTTCTCTGAAAGTACTGTGCATCTACTCTGGTACAGGCGAGTGCCAAATTGTTCTCTAATACTTCCTGTGCAGCTGCTCTCTTCCTAAATTTATAAATTCCTGTTAGGCTCTCAGAGGTAATGGGCATAGATGTGGTCCTAGAATATCACTGAATTATTTTGAAGTAATTTATAGGTTATTTTTAATATACTGGGAGAGATAAAATGCTGGTTATATCTCAGTGATCTATTGGCAATTGATGTTTTTGCCTCAAGTATATAGTTCACCTGTAGAATGAGACTGTGGATCTAATATACTGTTTTCTCTTAAGCTGGCTTTTGCAACAGTGTAATAAATGTAGGTCTTTGATATGCCTTTGCTATCTAGTTCAGTCTCCTCCTCATCTGCAAATCTTGTAGAAGGTGATTTTCTAGTGCCAGAGTTGCTAACCCATCTGTAGTCCATTCTCATCAGTTACAGAATGCCAGAACTGTGGCTTCCTCCTGCTCAAATTTCTCCTCTTTCCATAAGAAAGGGACCAAAGGACTAATGAAATTGCAGCGTTGTATCTCAGCTTAGCATGCTGGCTTATGCAACTTGAATAAGGTTAGCAAAATAGCAGGGAACATGCAGTGCTAGATCTCATGAAGCCAACATCTGCATTTCGCCTGATGCCCAGGGCTCTCTGGAGCAGTGTTCACAGGGATTCAACATTCTTTCATGGAACATGATTAGATGGGGAATGAAGCTCAACACTCCACACTGACAGTCTTCTGACAATCCTTCAAAATGATCTATTTATAAGAAAGAATTTCATTTTCTTTTTTTAAAAAATTTTTTATAGGGAGAGAGGGGGGTGGTAGGGAAGCACAGACAGACAGGAACGGAGAGGTGAGAAGCATCACTCAGGTTTTCATTGCCATTGTGACACCTTAATTGTTCATTAATTGCTTTCTCACATGTGCCTTGGCGGTGGGCCTTCAGCAAACCAAGCCACCCCTTGCTGGAGCCAGCGACCTTGGGTCCAAGCTGGCAAGCTTCTGCTCAAGCCAGATGGGCCCGCGCTCAAGCTGGGTAGCTCGGGGTCTCAAACCTGGGTCTTTCGCATCCCAGCCCGACGCTCTATCCACTGCGCCACTGCCTGGTCAGGCAAGAAAGAATTTTTTTAAATTAATTTTAATGGGGTGACACCAATAAATCAGGGTATATATGTACAACAAAAACATCTCCAGCCTGACCTGTGGTGGCGCAGTGGATAAAGTGTCGACCTGGGAACACTGAGGTCGCCAGTTCAAAACCCTGCACTGGTTCGGTCAAGGCATATATGGCAGTTGATGCTTCCAACTCCTCCCCCCTTTCTCTCTCTCTCTCTCTCTCTCTCTCTCTCTCTCTCTCTCTCTCTCTGTGTCTTCTCTCTAAAAATGAATAAAATAAAATTAAAAAAAATTAAAAAAAAATCTTCAGGTTATCTTATACTTCAATTATGTTGCATACCCATCACCCAAGGTCAAATTGTCCTCTGTCATCTTTTATCTGGTTTTCCCTGTGCCCTACTCTCCTCCTATCCCACTCTCTCCTCCCTCCCCTCACCCCCTAACCACCACTCTCTTGTTCATGTCTCATAGTCTCAATTTTATGTCCCACATATGTATGAAATCATGATGTTCTCAGTTTTTTTCTGATTTATTTATTTCACTCACTATAATGTTATCAAGGTCCATCCATTTTGTTGTAAATGATCCGATGTCATCATTTCTTATGGCTGAGTAATATTCCATAGTATATATGTACCAGGTATTTTTAATCCACTCGTCCTCTGACGGACACTTGGGCTGTTTCCATTTCTTTGCTATTGTGAACAATGCTGCCACGAACAAAAGGGCGCAATTCTCCTTTTCGAACAGTGCTATGGTGTTCTTAGGGTATATTCCTATAAGTGAAATAGCTGGGTCAAAAGGCACTTTGATTTTTAATTTTTTGAGGAATGTCCATACTGTTTTCCACAGTGGCTGCACCAGTCTGCATTCCCACCAGCACTGCAGGAGGGATACCTTTTCTACACATCCTCTCCAGCACCTATCCTGTGTTGTTTTGCTGATGAACACCATTCTGACTGGTGTGAGGTGATACCTCATTGTGGTTTTAATTTGCATTTCTCTAATGATTAGTGATGTTGAGCACTTTTTCATATGCCTATTGGCCATCTATATGTCCTCTTTGGAGAAATTTCTATTCATTTCTTTTGCCCATTTTTTGATTGGATAGTTTGTCTTCCTGGTGTTGAGTTTTATAAGTTCTTTATAAATTTTGGTTATTAACCCCTTATCAGGCGTGCTGTCGAATATGTTCTCCCATTGTGTGGTTTGTCTTATTTTTTTTTATTAATATATATTTTATTATTATTAATTCTAATGGAGTGACACCAATAAATCAGGGTACATATGTACAATGAAAACATCTCCAGGTTATCTTAACATTCAGTTGTGTTGCATACCCATCACCCAAAGTCAAATTGTCCTCTGTCACCTTCTGTCTGGTTTTCCCTGTGCCCCTCCGCTCCTCCCTATCCCACCCTTCCCTCCTTCCCCCCATCCCATAACCACCACTCTTGTCCATGTCTCATATTCTCACTTTTATGTCCCACCTATGTATGTAATCATGCTGTTCTCAGTTTTTCTTTTTTTCTGATTTACTTATTTCACTCCGTATAATGTTATCAAGGTACATCCATTTTGTTATAAATGATCCGATGTCATCGTTTCTTATGGCTGAGTAGTATTCCATAGTATATATGTACCAAAGCTTTTTAATCCACTCATCTTCTGACGGACACTTGGGTTGGTTCCAGATCTTCGCTGTTGTGAACATTGCTGCCACGAACATGGGGGCGCATTTCTTCTTTTCGAACAGTGCTATGGTATTCTTAGGGTATATTCCTAAAAGTGGGATAGCTGGGTCAAAAGGCAGTTCGATTTTTAATTTTCTGAGGAATCTCCAAACTGTTTTCCACAGTGGCTGCACCAGTCTGCATTCCCACCAGCAGTGCAGAAGGGATCCCTTTTCTCCACATCCTCGCCAGCACTTATTCTGTGTTGTTTTGCTGATGAGTGCCATTCTGACTGGTGTGAGGTGATATCTCATTGTGGTTTTAATTTGCATTTCTCTAATGATTAGTGATGTTGAGCATTTTTTCATATGCCTATTGGCCATCTGTATGTCCTCTTTGGAGAAATTTCTATTCATTTCTTTTGCCCATTTTTTTGATTGGATTTTTTGTCTTCCTGGTGTTGAGTTTTATAAGTTCTTTATACATTTTTGTTATTAACCCCTTATCAGATGTGCTGTCGAATATGTTCTCCCATTGTGTGGTTTGTCTTTTTATTCTGTTCTTATTGTCTTTAGCTGTGCAAAAACTTTTTAGTTTGATATAGTCCCATTTGTTTATCTTGCCTTTTATTTCAGTTGCCCGTGGAGATAAATCGGCAAATATACTGCTGCTACAGATGTCGGAGAGCTTGCTGCCTATGTTTTCTTCTAAGATGCTTATGGTTTCACGGCTTACGTTTAAATCTTTTATCCATTTTGAGTTTGTTTTTGTGAATGGTGTAAGTTGATGGTCTAATTTCATTTTTATGCAGGTAGATGTCAAATTTCCCCAACACCATTTGTTAAAGTAGCTGTCTGTACTCCATTGTATGTTCTTTCCTCCTTTGTCAAATATCAGTTGTCCATAAAGCTGTGGGTTTATTTCTGGGTTTTCTGTTTTGTTCCATTGATCTATGTGCCTGTTCTTATGCCAGTACCAGGCTGCCTTGAATATAATGGCCTTGTAGTAAACCTTGATATCCGGAAGAGTGATACCTCCTGCTTTATATTTTCTTTTTAAGATTGCTGAGGCTATTCTTGTTCTTTTTAGGTTCCATGTAAATTTTTGGAATATGTATTCTATATCTTTGAAGTATGTCATTGGTATTTTAATTGGTACTGTATTGAATTTATAAATTGCTTTGGGTAATATAGACATTTTAATGATGTTTATTCTTCCTAGCCATGAGCGCGGTATATGCTTCCAGTTGTTTTTATCTTCCTTCATTTCTTTTATCAATGTTTTATAATTTTCTGAGAACAAATTTTTAACCTCCTAGGTTAAACTTACTCCTAGGTATTTTAGTTTTTTGGCTGCAATAGTGAAGGAGATTGTTTCCTTAATTTCTTTTGCTGACAGTTCATTTTTGTATGTAGAAATGCCTCTGATTTCTGAGTATTAATTTTATATCCTGCCACCTTGATGAATTCATTTATAAGGTCCAGTAGTATTTTGACTGAGACTTTAGGGTTTTCTATATACAATATCATATCATCTGCAAATAATGACAGTTTTACTTCTTCTTTTCTTATTTGGATGCCTTTTATTTCTTCTTCTTGTCTGATTGCTGTAACTAGGACTTCCAGAACTATGTTGAATAAGAGTGGTAAAAGGGGACACCCCTTCCTGGTTCCTGATCTTAGGGGGATTGCTTTTAATTTTTGTCCACTTAGTATGAGTTTGCTGTGGGTTTGTCATAGATGGCCATTATCATGTTAAGAATGTTCCCTGTATTCCCACTTTACTGAGAGTTTTGAGCATGAATGGGTGCTGGATTTTATCAAATGTCTTTTCTGCATCTATTGAAATTATGTGATTTTTGTTCTTCCTATTGTTTATGTAATGAATCACATTGATTGATTTGTGAATATTGAACCAGCTTTGCCTCTCCCAAATAAATCACACTTGTTCATGGTGTATGATATTTTTCATATATTGCTGGATCCGGTTGGCTAATATTTTTTTGAGATTTTTAGCATCTAAATTCTTCAGGGATATTGGCCTATAATTTTCTTTTTTTGTGTTATCTTTGTCTGGTTTTGGGGTCAGAATTATGCTCACCTCATAAAAGAAGTTTTGAAGTCTTTCTTCCTCTTGAGTTTTTAAATGGCTTGAGGAGGATAGGAGTTAGTTCTTCTTTGAATTTTTGGTAGAATTCACTTGTGAAGCCATTAGGCCCAGGACTTTTCTTTTTGGGGAGTGTTTTGATAACTGTTTCGATCTTATTTGTTTTAATTGGTTTGTTTAGGTGTTCTGATTCTTCCAGATAAATTTTTGGAATATTATATGGTTCAAGAAATTTGTCCATTTCACCTAGGTTGTCTAATTTTTTGGCACAAAGTTCTTCGTAGTATTTTCTTACAATGCTTAGTATTTCTGTTGTGTCAGTTTTTATTTCTCCACTGTCCTTTCTAATTTTATTTATTTGGGTCCTCTCTCTTTTTTTCTTGGTGAGTCTAGTTAAAGGTATCAATCTTGTTTACCTTTTTAAAGAACTAGCTCCTGGTTTCATTGATCCTCTGTATTGTTTCCTTAGCCTCTATGTCATTTATTTCTGCTCTGATCTTTATTATTTCCTTCCTTCTACTGGTCCTGCGCTTTATATGCTGTTGTTTTTCTAGTTCTTTTAGATGGAGGGTCGAGTTCCTTATTTGAGCTTTTTCTAGTTTCTTATGGTAAGCCTGTAGTGCAACAAACTTTCCTCTCAGTACTGCTTTTGCTGTGTCTTATAAATTTTGAGTTGATGTATGCTCATTTTCATTCATTTTTAGAAACTGTTTTATTTCTTCTTTGATCTCATTGTTAATCCATTCATTATTTAATAACATGCTATTTAGTTTTCAAGTGTTTGAGTATTTTTCAATTTTTGATTTGTGGTTAATTTCTAGTTTCATGGCATTGTGATCAGAGAAAATGCTTGATATGATTTCAATCTTCTTAAATTTATTGAGACCATTTTTGTGTCCTAACATGTGGTCTATCCCAGAAAATATGCCATGAGTGCTTGAGAAGAATGTATTTTCTACTGCTTTAGGGTGAAAAGTTCTGAAGATATCTATTAAATTGAGTTGATTTAGTGCATTCTTTAAGTCTGCTGTTTATTAGTTTGAGAATCTATCCAGTGTTGTTAGTGGGGATCTATTCAGTGTTTTTAGTGGGGTATTGAAATCCCCTACTATTATAGTATTGCTGTTAATCTCGCCTTTTGTATCCATCAAAGTCTGCTATATTTTTTCCTCCCTTTGAACTGTTCACAATAGGCCCCTTAGTATCTCTTGTAGAATTGGTTTGGTTTGAATGAATTCCTTGAGGCTTTCTTTGTCTGGGAAGCTCTTTTTTTCTTCTTCAATTTTAATTGTTTGCCTTGCTCGATAGAGTAGTCTTGGTTGTAGGTTCTTGTTCTGCATTACTTTGAATATATCTTGCCATTTCCTTCTGGCCTCAAATGTTTCTGTTGAGAAGTCAGATGTCATCCTTATGGGGGCTCCTTTTTAGATGATAGCCTTTTTTTCTCTAGCAGCTTTTAAAATTTCTCTTTATCCCTTAGCTTTGGTATGTTAAATATGATATGTCTTGGTGTAGATTTTTTTTGGTTTCCTTTATTGGAGTTCTGTGTGCTTCTTGAATGTGTTGAATGTTTCCCAGCATTAATTTAGGGAAGTTTTCTGCTATGATTTGATTCAATGAAGTTTCTATTTCTTGTTCTCTTTCCTCTTCTTTAGGAACCCCTATGACGCAAATGTTGTTTCTCTTCATGTTGTCACAGAGCTCCCTTAGATTTTCCTTAATTTTTTTGAGTCTCTTTTCCTTTTTCTTCTCTGCTTCTGTGCCTTTGTTTATTGTGTCCTCTAACTTGCTGATACAATCCTCAGTGTCATCCATCCTGCTTTTAATTCCTTCCATTCTGGTTTTCAGTTCTGATACTGTATTTGTCATTTCTGTCTGATTCTTTTTTATTATTTCAATTTTGTTTTTTATACTTGTTATCTCTTTATTTAGGTGTTCATAGTGACTATCCATTGTTGCTCCAATTTCTTTGAACATCCTAATTACCATTCTGCTTCTGGTAATTTGGTTATATCTAGTTCATTCAGGTCCTTCTCTGGGGGTTTCTCTTGATTCATTTGGTTTGTATTCCTCTGCCTGCCTATTTTGTCTGTGTATAAGCAAGTTGTGGCCTCTGGAGTCCAGTACGTGTTTCCTTTGTGTTCTCTATATGTGGTCTGCCTGCAGGCCCACCACCCCCTCTGTCACTTCCTAGGGCCGTTGGGTATGGGTGTTGCCAGCGCCAGCTCACTGCGACTGGTGCTGCGATTTCTGCCTCTTCTCTGCGGGAAGGGCTATCACTCAAGCCACAAGCCTCAGCACCAAGGTAGAGGTAAGCACCTTTGCTCAGCTGTGGAGCCAGCCTGTTTCTGGGCTTCCAGCCAGCTCCTGCGGTCAGATCCTGCTCGCCACAGTTTCGCAGGTTGGACGGGGCTTCCGCCGTGCTCTCAGCTGTGAGCATTTGCCCATCTGGAGCTTTAGCCCTGCCCTTGATGCCAGGGCTCTCCTGCGCAGGGTTGCAAACCAAGATTTATTGGGCTGGGCGTGGCTGCTGGTATGCGCTCAGCTGCAGGCCTCCGCCTGTCCTTGGTCCTAGCCCTGTCCCTGTGGTCAGGGCCATCTTGTGCAGGGTCACAGAGCAGATCTCTGCCCGTTCCTGGCCTCCTGCTTTTCCCCTTCAGGTGGGGTTACAGGCGAGTCCACAGCTGCCAGACCACTTTTGTGTGTCCCCTCCACCTCTGCTGGGCTAGACCAAGCTCACATTAGCTGGGCCTCTGTCCCCGCTGACAGAACCGCATTTCTGCGTCCCGCCACCACCATCCCTCCAGCAACCCTCAGCAGAGTAGGAAGGGGCCCTACATTTTAGATCCTAACACTCCATACTGTAGATCTGAGAGCTCCCTCCACCTAAGCAGCTCTGCTCTAATTGTCGCAGGAGAGCTTGTTTGGCTGGTGTCCTTTCTTTGCTGGTATTATTAGTTCCAGGGGAAATATTTGTTTTTGATTAGGGAAGTGACTTAGTCCAGGGGTTAGGGTGGCTGTCCCTCAGAGTGTTTGTCCCTGTGCCTTCAGTCCACATTTTCTTCCCACTGCTCTTGTCCTATCCTCTGTCCCCATTCCCCGGACCCCCAGGTGCGTGGTTGTGAGAGAGGTTTTCTGCGCTGTCCCTTTAAGAAGAATCTTGGGTCTGAGAAAACTGTCTCTTTCTCACAAACAGTATCCTCACTTGTTTCACAGCTCAATACTGTCCAAAAGCCTCTTCTAGGCTCTGCGACTGCATGCTGGGGCTTTGTTCCTGGGACCTAGGTCCCTCCCTTTCTGCCAAACTCTCCTCCCTTACGTGGGTCTCTCTGGGCTGCTGTTCATCCCCGGGAGCTAGGCAGCCCTCTTTGCATTTTCGCTATTCCTACCAGTCTCAATGTGGCTTCTTCTGTGTTTCTTGGTTGAAGAGTCCACTTAGTTTACTTCAAAGTTGGTTTATCCAGATGATGGTTCTTAAAATTGAGTTATAATCCACTTTGGTTCTGGGAGTTGGAAGTTGGTATGTCCGCCTACTTCATCACCATCTTGCTCACTGAAAGAATTTTTAAGAAGACTTTTCTTTAAGTTAAAAGATTTGGGCCCCATTTTTATTTATCCACTCACTGTAACTTTTACTTTGTCACAAATGTAACACTATGATCGAAAGTATAGGCTGGTTTTATCCTTTAGAACTTTAGAACATCCTCTAGGTGCATAAATATTTAGGAATTTGAGTTGCAGAGGAAAAGGTCCTCAAAGATTGATCTATGGGAGATCTGAACTAGAAAAATTGGTTTACTGTATGACTAATCTCTAGAAACATGAAAATATTTCATCAAATTAATCTAAGATTGCAATTTATGGGTGTTCAATGGTAACCCATGTGATTAGTTCAAAAGGAACTTCAATAATGATTCTAATCTAACAGCTACTGGTTTCAAAATAACTAGGGGTTCCATCTGTCTGTATGAACAGGATATTTTAGCTACTATAAAAAGTAATTCCATCTTCTCACTCTACTCTTTATACTGTTCTCAAGTGGGTCTTCTTGGTAAGCTTGTGTACAGGGTCTGAGGTATTTCTAGCATGACTTCTGTAAGAGAAATCATGTTCAAGATCCCCTAGATAAGGAGATAAATAGTTTTTTTAGATTTACCAATTCCACAAATTTTTATTTTAGAAATAGATATCCCAGTGTAGCATTTTTGTTAATTTTCCTTAAATTAAAGAAAGCCCTTCATAAGACAAGTTCTTTAGCTGTACAACTATTTTCATCTCTTTCTAAGTGGTAACCCAACTGGTTTAACTCTTTAGATACAGTTAAGGTAGAATGAACACAAAGAAAAGTCAACCTAATTTACAAAAAGCAATCATTTGTCACAAAGCCATTCAATTGGCTTTTGAGTCTCTCCTCAAAATTCTAAATTAAACTTTCTTCTTAACAATCTACAGGCTTAAGTCTCTCAATCTGTTATTCTGTAAGAGGAGCAGGTAGACTATAGTTGAATTTTTTTTTTACCACTAATTAGGACCATATTCAATATAGCTAAATTTAAGGATGATTTTAGACATTTTGTATCATTTACTGGTTTATCAATGTCCTTTGATTCATACACAGAAACTGTCAATTAGGCATGCCATCTGATTTTTATCTAGCTTTTTAAAGTTTCTTTATAGCATTTGTCAACATACCATATCAAGAATCACAGTGGGGAAAGCCAATTCCATCTGTAAGTAGCATAAGAAAGGGCTTCCTCTGTCTATAGTCATTTTTGATGATATTCTGTGGTTCTAACATGAATTTGATGTCTCCTACCAAATGCAATATGATTTTATATTCTGCTGATTCCAAAATGTCACCTAGACTTAATATCCCCTTAGGATTCAGGGATGACTTCAAATAAGTGGTGATACTCAAAGAGTGGGTTTGCCAAACAGATAAAGGATCAGAGAGTACTCCAGCAGAAGAAACAACATATTTGTATATTGCTGGGAGAAAGCCTGGCGCCTTGGGACCCTATGAGTGGTGCCTAATGGCTAGAGTCCATTATAGTTCCATGCTATGATCCCAAGCTCAACCTTGGAAGATATCAACCTGTAGCTTTAGCTCCTTAAATAAGTGTAACAGTTCCTTGCTTTTTAGTTCAGAGAATTGCTCTAGTCTCTGCCTTTCATTTTATGTCTTAAATCTGCCTTCTAATCTATGTAATTTTCCAGAATTTTGTTCCTATGCCTTCAGACACATTCCT
This sequence comes from Rhynchonycteris naso, assembly GCA_037038555.1. NCBI lineage: Eukaryota > Metazoa > Chordata > Mammalia > Chiroptera > Emballonuridae > Rhynchonycteris > Rhynchonycteris naso. The sequence goes on along the minus strand of CM072995.1, from coordinate 179,226,131 downwards.
TTCTCCTGTCTGGCTTTGGGGACAACAGCCAGCATGGAGGTATTTTTTTCCTTTTTTATGTTTTGAAATTAAATTTAATGGAGTGATATTGAAGTTTCAGGTGAATATCTCTACATTATTTGAACTGCTGATTGTGTTGTGTGCTTATCACACAAAGTCAAATCATTTTCCATCACCATATATTTGTTCTTCTTTTATCTCCTCCCCTGGGTAACCATAATCTATATCCATAAGTTCCAGGATTTTGATTGAGGCTTTCTCCCAAATAATCTGTTTTCATTGAATTCTCTTTGGAGGGAGTCTGCAAGTAAGAGACATCAGCTATTGACTATCCCAGGCTCTGGCTCAGACCTCATCCCTCGTGTGACTGTGGGGTACCTGTTACTCAGGAATTAAAGCTGAAGTGGTATAGGAAAGGGTCAGATTGTTTAGACCCTTGCTTGCAAGGTTAAGGTATTTTGGGTTTATCCATTGGGATAGTGAGCAATTGGATAAATTTATGAAGGGTAGTGAGAAGGTCAATACCCATTTTAGAGAGATGATCATGGTCATTTAGTAGAAAATGAACAAGGTAGGGAGAACAGTGAGAAAACTATGTTAATACTCAAGCTTGTGCCAATTCTCAAGTGAAAATCAAAGAACAAAGGTAACAGCAGGGGAGATGAAAGAGGGAAAGAGATTAAAGAAATTTTAAAGATAATGTACAGCCTGACCAGACAGTGGTACAATGGATAAAGTATTGGCTTGAGATGCAGAGGAACCAGGTTCAAAACCCAGAGGTCACCAGCTTGAATGCGAGCTCATCTGACTTGAGCACGGGGCCACTGGCTTGAGTGTGGGATCATAGACATGACCCCATGGTCACTAGCTTGAGCTTAAAGGTTCTTGGCTTGAAGCCCAAGGTTGCTGGCTTGGGTCCAAGGTTTCTGGCCTGAGCAAAGAGTCACTTACTTTGCTGTAGGCCCCCATTCAAGGCACATATGAGAAAGTAATCAATGAACAACTAAGGAGCTGCAACGAAGAATTGATGCTTCTCATCTCCCTTCCTGCATGTTTGCCCCTATCAGTCCCTCTCTCTGTCTCTCTCACTGAAACAAACAAACAAACACACAAACAAATAAACTAATAAAAGATAATGTAGATGTGAATCATTGGCTTAGATGTTAAAAGTGAGGGAATAAGAAATAGAGAGGGGCTAAGGGGACTTGGAGGATGATGGCTCTATAGTCACTGTAACTGGGAACCTAGGAAGATGATCAGGTTAAAGGGAAGTTAATGGTACAATAATGAACTTAAAGTCACATAGTTCTTGAGTTGTAGGCTTCTAAGGAATCCAGTGTAGCAACACTTGAATGTATGAAGAGAGAAGGCTGAAGGTATAGGTCTGAAAGTTGTCATTGGCACCTATATGTTGTGGTAGAACATTATTCAGCTCTTAATTTATAATCATAAGACTAAGAAGCAACATGGGAACATAAAAAGGGCACGATACAAACTTGTATCTATATTCTGATTTCAACTATGTAAAATTATGATTGCAAATGGATAAAAGTGAAAAGAGGAAATGAAAAGATTTAGCATAGCAAATTTGTTAAGTAGATTCTCTTTAAATTTATTATATCCTGCCTCTTTTTCAAAACAATTTGTGATGTCATGTAACTTTATTAATTTTATTATAAAATAACTTCTATTATAATATTACTAGCATAATACATTAAAAATAATGAGATATCATAAGAAAGAACTTTATAAACTTCCATTTGAATGATTATTATGATAAGAAAACTATTCTTTTTTGCTTATATTTAAAAGAATGACATTTTCATAATTATTTTTTAGCACTTTCTTTTAATTATTTGTATTAGTATTTGAATTTTATATATCCTTTTGAAGATTACAATGAGTTAGGGAATTTTCTGAAAGCTTAGACTATTAATAAAGCATAAGTTAAAAAACAGTTCTAAATGAAATTTGCTTCAATAAGGTCTATTTATTGAACAATCTTTGTATGCCAGGCATTATGCCAGTGATGCATAAAAAGAATAGAACATATTGCCTATCTTCAGGGATCTTAGAGTTTGGTGTAGGAGACAAAGAGTAAATAGGCAATTATTATACAGAGTGATGAGTAAGATCATGGGACCTTAAATTAACTTTATGGGAGCACATAATAAGGGTGCTGGGGAGATTCCCAGAGAGATAGTGTCCACATTGAATCTTAAACTACATAGAGAAGTTGAGTGAAGGCAGGAGAAAGTCCTTTCCAAGAAGGGGAAAAGATCATGTGCAAACACTCAGAGTAAACAAGTGTGACAAGTTTGGTGAATTTGTAGAAGCATACTCTGGCTTTTCAAAGAGGTAGTGGAGAGGGGAAGTGAGGCTGAAGACAGAGCAGGTCCTGAACGATCTTCTTGCTATGAATTTTGGAGTTGGCCCTGCAATAATATATGGAGAGTCATTAGAAGAGTTTTACAAGTAACACAATTAGAAAGATGATTCTGGTTGCAGTATGGTGAATGGATTGGGCGAGTTGGGAGGGGAGACCAAGAGACCTGTAGCTGTTGCTATGATGTGGAAGGACAAATTAAAGCCTGAATTAGATAACTAGGACAGAAGAGAAAAGAATGAAGATGAGAGATATCCATGAAGAGGAATCAGCAATACTTGATGACTGAATGTAGATGAGAAAAATGCAAGAATCAAGGATAATGCCCTGGGTTTCTGGCTTGAGAAATGTTTTTTTTTCTCCCCTGAGATGGAAACAGGATGGGGAGCAGATGTGGGTGGAAAGATGGTAAAATCAGTTTCAGTAAATTGATTTGGAGGAGTCTGTGGGATAGCCTCATGATAGAAATGTCTTGTGGGTGGTGATATATCCTGGTCAGGAGCTTGAATGAGAGATCTGGGCTAAAACTACTTAGAGGAGGGGGTAAATTAAAACTGATAGTTGAAGGACAAATCAGTGCTGCTTTGTGTTTGGCACATATAAGCTGTAAGTTTAGATGCATTAATGAGTGAGTTAAGAAATGGAGTCATGGATACTTTGGAATCAAAGAACTTCAAGGTCCATTTAGTCTTTAAGATCACCAAGGACATTAGAGAAATGGCCCCGAGAGGGATGCTCCCAATATCTCCCCCTGAAATTTCAAAAAATTCAACAACTAGAGACAACGAAACAATCTCAGGAGCATCTGAAATATACATACACCAAACAAAGGTATGATTGGGTGAAAAGGTGGCTGAATATATAATCCACTCTGAAGGAAATAAGATGGAGAACAGAGTATTCCTTTTTCTCACTGATCTGAAGAAGGGCCATTATTGCTTGGAACTGAGAGGAAAGGAGGGCTGTGGGTGAGGGAAGAAGCTGGGCTAGGGCAGACGATCAAGCTGAGGAGAGAGTGCACTGGTGGTTCAGCCTGAGATCAGGGACGAGAGCTAGCATGAGCAGCAGACTCTGGCAGAGGGGGCCGAGTGGGTTGCCTGCAGAGGCCGGCATCAGAGAGGATTTGAGCTTTGTTCACTCCCAGTCTGTGATTGCAGGCGGTGAGTGAGTGGCTTCACCTGGTGCCTCTGGCATGGACGCACATGTTTGCAGGTGGAGGGGCTAGGCTGAAGACTGTCAGCAGTGGACTTCTGCTTGGACTATAGCCAGAGTTACTATGTGGTCCCACTCCCCGACAAACAGCACAGGAAGTGCACAAGGGCTGTGTTCTCTAGGCCTGAACCTGTCCTGGCAGGGCACCTCCACCAACAAATACAGGTTACAAAGCACATTCCCATGGAGCAGACCTCAGAGAGCACTGCAGAAGTTGTGGAGGCTTGTCTCAGGGCTTACACACAAGGAACAAGGGAGAAAAACCTGTGGAGATTAGGCCCATGGAGTGCTAACGCAAACTAGACATGCCCAGGGACCCTTAGAAACGCACCTGAACAGCAGCAGTGAGCTCCCTGCCCTGCTTGCTTACACTGGTGGCTCTGGTTGGCAAAGCCTTAGCCAGAACTATGCTTTAAGTGGTGATGGAGGGGAGACTTAGCAGCTCTTAGAGCCTCTTGCTCTGCAAGCAGTGACTGGGGCAACTTCACAGCTGAATCCCCAGGCTGCTGGCTCAGGAAAGAAAGACATGGGGAGAGGCACCAGGAAAATGGACTCTCCTTTTGTCAGAGCCTGCAAACCCTAACAAGCCCCATCTATCAATGGGATTGAAGCCTAGCTTACATCATCGCCATAGCAACACATCAATTGCAAATCTTTATTCAAGAGTGTCACAGGGGCAATACCTGTGGTACAGCACCACCTGCCAAAAAGAAAGAAAAAAAATAGCTACCTCTCAAAACCAGGAAAAAATTACATTTTTTATAACTTTTTCCATTTTTTTCTTGTTGTTTTCATCTTTTTTTTCCACTTCAGTCATTTTATCATTTTTCCATCTTTTTTTTTCTTCATTTTGAACTTTATTACTTATAGGTGTTACATTTTCCATTCTTGTGTTTTTTGTTTTTTTTTCTGTGAGGGTTACATTTCAAAAACTTTAACCGTTTTTCTTCTTTTATCTTTTACTTTTTCTCTCATTTGATTATCATTTATAAACAAATAATTTTATTCTGGATTCATATTTTTGTGTGTGGCATTTTGTGTGTTTTTTACTTTGTTTCTTATCTCTTTGTCATTTCCCCCCAGCTCTGGCTCTCTGTTCTATGTAGTTTATGATCTACTTAGAATAATAGAATTTTTATTTTTTCACTGTATTTTTTCAATTTTTAAAAATTTTTTTCAATCATCTTTTATTAGTGTTATTAAAAATACCACTCGCAAATGACATTAAGGAAAAAGAAATCAAATATTATGGATACAAAAGACAGAGAGATAGCTCAGAAAGATGAAGAAAAATTTCTAGAAAATAATTTCAATTGCTTGGAAACCTTAAAGTTAAGTGACAGAGAATTAAAAATTTAAGTCCTAAAAATACTCAAGGAAATACAAGAAAGCATGGAAAGGCAATATAACAAGCTCAAAAAACAATTCAACAAACAGAATGAATACATCACCAAGGAAACTGAAACTAAAAATTAATCAAACAGAGATAAAAACTCAATACATGAAGTGAAAAATGAGGCAACAAGTTTAGCTAATAGAACAAGCCAGAGAAAGGAGAGAATTAGTGATATAGAAGACAGCAAACTAGCGATATTACAGAGTGAAGAGGAGAGAGACTCATGAATTTTAAAAAATAAGAAAGCCCTACAAGAATTGTCTGACTCCATCAGAAAAAACAACATAAGAATGATGGGTATATCAGGAGAAGAGAAAGAAAATGGAATAGAGAACATATTCAAACAAATAATAGATGATAACTTCCCAAGCCTGAGGAAAGAATTAGCGCCTAAAAAGGCACATCATAATAAAATTATCACAAACCAATGACAAAGAAAAAATCTTCAAATCAGCCAGAGAAAAGAATACAACATATAAAGGAATGCCCATTAGGTTATCAGTTTTCTCAGCAGAAACTTTATAAGACAGAAGATAGTAGACCTCAATATTTAAAGTTCTGAAAGAGAGAAACTTCCAGCCAAGAATACTATATCCATCAAAGCTATCCTACAAATACAAAGGAGAAATAAAAACATTCATAAATAAAAAGCTTTGGTACATATATACTATGGAATACTACTCAGCCATAAGAAATGATGACATGAGATTATTTACAACAAAATGGATGGACCTTGATAACATTATATGGAGTGAAATAAGTAAATCAGAAAAAAAAACTGAGAACATCATGATTTCATACATAGGTGGGACATAAAAGTAAGACTGAGACATGGACAAGAGTGTGGTGGTTACGGGATGGGGAAAGGAAGGAGAGGGTGGGATAGGGAGGAGGGGAGGGGCATAGGGAAAACCAGACAGAAGGTGACAGAGGACAATTTGACTTTGGGTGATGGGTATGCAACATAATTGAAGTATAAGATAACCTGGAGTTGTTTTCTTTGAACATATGTACCCTGATTTATTGGTATCACCCCATTAAAATTAATAAAAAAAAGAAAATTTATCACCAAAATAACCCCACTTTAGAAAATACAAAAGAAAACAAAATTACATAAAAGCTCCATGAAGATCACAATAAAAACAAGATTATTCTGTGACAACAAAAACAAAAAAGGTGAGAGGACAAAGATTAAAAGTAGCAAAGGAGGATGGAGTGCAGAAGCACTCATGAGATAATGTACAACAATGAATATGATATGTATTTTTTTTTTTACTCAATGATAACCACCCCTGAAAAAAACCACTACTGGAACACATGGCTTAAAAAAATAAGAAACAGAAGAAAGAAGTATGAAATACAACCAAACAAAAACAAATGACAGAAAAACAAGAGAAGAACCAAACAAGATACAGAGCTATCAGAAAGCAATATATAAAATGGCAATAGGAAACCATCAAGTGCCAATAAATAAACTAAATGTAAATAAATTGAACTAACCAATCAAAAGACACAGAGTAGCAGACTGGATTAAAAGAGAATATCCAACTGCATGCTACCTTCAAGAAACACATCTAAGCTACAAGGATAAAAGCAAATTCAAAGTGAAAGGTTGGAAAACAATTCTCCAAGCAAATCACATCCAAAGAAAAGCAGGTGTAGCCATACTCATATCTAACAATGCTGACTACAGGAAAGCAAAAGTAATATGAGACAAAGATGGTCATTTCATAATGATAAAGGGGACAGTGAATCAAGGAGACATAACAGTTCTTAATATTTATGCACCAAACCAAAGAGCACCAAAGTATATACAACATCAAGTAACTGACCTAAAAATAAAAACTGAAAAAAAAATACAATCAAACTTGGAGACATCCATACACCGCTGATAGCTCTAGATCATTCATCCAAACAGAAAATTTATAAAGAAATATTGGCCTTAAATGAAACACTAGAACAATTGGATATGATAGACATCTACAGGACATTTTATCCCAAAGTGCCAGCATATAAACTTTTCTACAGTGTACATGAAACATTCTCAAGAATTGACCATATGTTGAACACAAAACTAACATCAACAAATTCAGAAAGATTGAAATTATACCAAACATATTTTCTGAACATAAAGCTTTGGAACGAGAATTCAACTGCAAAAAGTAAGTAAAGGAACTCACACAAATATAGAAATTAAACAACATACTTCTAAAAAAATGGGTCAAAGAAGAAATAAAAGCAGAGATCAAAAGATACATACAGACAAACAAAAATAATATGACATATCAGAATCTCTGGGATGCAGCAAAAGCAGTAATAAGAGGGAATTTTATATCACTACAGGCCCATATGAATAACAAGAGAGAGCCCAAGTAAACAAATTAAATTCACATCTTAAGGAACTAGAGAAAAAAAAACAAAGGCAACCCAAAACCAGAAGAAGAAAGGAAATAATAAAAATCAGAGAAGAAATGAATGAAATAGAGAACAGAAAAAGTATAGAAAAAAATCAATAAAACAAGAAGCTGATTCTTTGAAAAGATCAACAAAATTGACAAACTTTTAGCAAGACTCACCAAAGAAAAAAGAGAAATGACTTGTATAAACAAAATTCAAAATGGAAGTGGAGAAATCATCACAGATGTCATAGATATACAAAGAATTATTGCAGAATAATATGAAAAAATATATGCCACCAAATTTAACAATCTAGAAAAAATTAATAAATTTCTATAACAATCCAATCTTCCTAGACTGAATCATGAAGAAGCAGAGAGCTTAAACAGACTCATAAGCAGGGAGGAGATAGAAATAACTATCAAAATACTTCCAAAAAATAAAAGTCCAGGTCCAGATAGCTATACTAGTGAATTCTATCAAACATTCAAAGAAGACTTGGTTCCTATTCTACTCAAAGTCTTCCAAAAAATTGAAGAAGAAGCAATACTTCCAAACACATTTAATGAGGTCAACATAACCCTCATACTGAAACCTCTCAAAGACAACACATAAAAAGAAAATTACAGACCAATATCTCTAATGAATATAGATGCTAAAATCGTAAACAAAATACTAGCAAATCTAATACAAAAACACATTAAAAAAATAATTTATTATGATCAAGTCGGATTCATTTCAGAATCACAAGGATGGTTCAACATACATAAAACAACATAAGACACCATATCAACAAAACAAAGAACAAAAACCATATGGTCTTATCAATAGATGCAGAAAAGGAATTCTATAAAATAAAACATCATATTGTTTAAAACACTCATCAAGATTGGTATTGAAAAAATATCTCAACATAATAAAGGCCATTTATGACAAAACATCTGCTAACATCATATTAAATGGCATAAAATTGAGGACTTTTTCTCTAAAATCAGGAAAAAGACAAGGTTGCCCACTCTCTTCACTCTTATTCAATATAGTTTTAGAAATTCTAGCCAGAGCAATCAGACAAGAGAAAGAAATAAAAGACATTCAAATTGGGAAAGAAGAAGTACAGGTTTCACTTTTTGCAGATGATATGATCTTGTACATCAAAACCCCCAAAGACTCAACAGAAAGACTATTAGAAACAATAAACTGATACACTAAGTTTGCAGGATACAAAATTAATATACATAAGTCTATTGCCTTCTTATATGCCAACAATAAAACATCAGAAAACAAACTAAAAAAAATAATCCATTTTTACAGTTGCAGCAAAAAAATAAAATATCTAGAAATAAACATAACAAAGAATGTAAAGGACCTATATAATGAAAACTACAAAACATTGTTAAGGGCAATTGAAAAAGATACAATGAAGTGAAAAAATATTTCTTGTTCTTGGATAGGAAGAATAAATATAGTCAAAATGACCATATTACCCAAAGCAATATACAAATTTAATACAATTCCCCTCAAAATTCCCATGTCATTTTTAAAATAAATAGAACAAAAAAGCATCCAGTTTATATGGAAATATAAAAAAAATTAAAATAGCCAAAGTAATTCTAAGGAAAAAGAACAAAGCTGGGGCATTACAATACCTGACTTCAAATTATATTATAGAACCACGATAATCAAAACAACAGGGTATTGGCAGAAAAATAGACACTCAGACCAATGGAACAGAATAGAGAGCCCAGAAATTAAACTGCATATATATGGTCAAATCATCTTTGATAAAGGAGCAAAAAACACACAAAGGAGAAAAGAAAGCCTTTTCAATAAATGGTGCTGGGAAAACTGGAGAGCCACATGCAAAAGAGTGAAACTCAACTACAGTTTGTCCCCTTGTACTAAAATTAATTCAAAATGGATTAAAGACCTAAATATAAGACCTGAAACAATAAATTACATGGAAGCAAACATAGGTACTAAACTCATGCACCTTGGCCATAAAGAGCATTTTATAAATTTGACTCCAAAGGCAAGGGAAATGAAGGCAAAGATAAATGAATGGGACTACATCAGACTAAGAAGGTTTTGCACAGCAAAGGAAACTGACAACAAAATGAACAGACAGCCAACTAAATGGGAGATGATATTTTCAAACAACAGCTCAGATAAGGGTCTAATATCCAAAATTAACAAAGAACTCACAAAACTCAACAATAAACAAGCAAACAATCCAATAAAAAAAATGGAAAGAGGACATAAACAGATACTTCTCCCAGGAAGAAATACAAATGGCCAATAGATATATGAAAATATGTTCATCTTCATTAGCTATTAGAGAAATGCAAATCAAAACTACAATGACATACCACCTCACACCTGTTAGATTAGCTATTATCACAAAGACAGGTAATAACAAATGTTGGAGAGGCTGTGGAGAAAAAGGAACCCTCATTCACTGTTGGTGGGAAGAAACTATGGTGGTTCCTAAAAAATTTAAGAATAGAACTACCGGGGCTGCAAGATGACGATGGAGTAGGCAGATGTATTAACTTCCACCTCCCAGAACCAAAGTGGATTACAACTTAATTTTAAGAACCATCATCTGGAACAACCTACTTTGGACTAAACTAAGAGGCTCTTCAACCAAGGAACACTGAAGAAGCCACATTGAGACTAGTAGGAAAGCTAAAACGTGGAGAGGGCTGCCCTGCTTCCTGGAGTGAACAGCAGCCCGGAGAGGTTCGCATGGTGAGAAGTGAGTTTATTGGAGAGGGGAGGGTCCTGATCCCCAGGAACAAAGCCCAGCTTGCAGCCTCAGAGCCTAGAAGAGGTATCTGGACAGTATTTAGCTGTAAAACAAGTCAGGATACTGTTTGTGAGAAAGAGACAGATTTCTCAGGCTCCGAATTCTTCTTAAAGGGAATGTGCAGAAAATCTCTCTCACAACCACTCACCCGGGGTTCCAGGTGACGGGGAGAAAGAAGAGGACTGGAGCAGCAGGAAGAGAGTGTAATCCAGGAGGCATAGGGGGAAATGCTTTGAAGGACAGCCACCCTAACCCCTGGGCTGAGTCACTTCCCAAATCTAAAGTGAATATTTTCCCTGGAAACAGCAATATTAGCAAAGGAAAGCAGGACACCAGCTAAACAAGCTCTCCCCCGGCACTCAGAGCAGATTAGCTTAGAAGAAGGGAGCTTTCAGGACTACAGTATGGAGTGTTAGGCTGCAGTGCCCCCATCCACACAGCTGAGGGCTCGCCGGAGGGGGGCTGGTGGTGGGACACGAAAGCGCGGTTTCATCAGCGAGGGCCAAAGCTGGCTGGCCATGACTGAGGCCCAGGCGTGAACTCAGTCTTGCCGGGCAGGGATGGAGAAAATGCGCAAAAGTGGTTTGACCCAGCTGCTGGCCCACCTGCAATCCTGCCTGTGAGGGAAGGGTGGGGGCCCCCGAACTGGCAGAGATCCGATGCTGAGCAAGGGCGCATGGGTGTGCAGCCCCATGTGGCCCGCAGAGCTGAGGCTTGCAGCCAACCCGCAAGTGGGCTCCTCCAATGGGGGTGGGGTGAAAGCTCAGAAACAGGTGGAGACCCACAGCTGAGCAAAGGTGCTCACCCTTGCCTGTGGTGTCCAGACTTGCAACCCGGGCACAGTGCATAGCACCACCCGTGGGAGCAAGGTGAAGGCCAAAGGCCACTAAGGATTGTCTATCAGGGCAAGAGATCACAGCCCCTTCCATGGAGGAGAGGCGGAAACCACAGCGACAGAGACAGCCACAGCAGGCTGGCACTGGTAATGCCCATACCTGAATGCCCTAGGCAGCAGTGGCATAGGGGGTGGTGGGTCTGCAGACAGACCACATCTAAGGAATACAAAGGCAACACTCATTGGACTCCAGAGGTGAAAATCTTCTTATACAGAGACAAAATGGGAAGGCAGAGAAATGCAACCCAAATAAATCAAGAGAAATCCAGAGAAGGACCTGAATGAGTCAGATATAACCAAATTACTGGGTGTAGAGTTTAAAATAACAATTGTTAGAATGCTCAAAGATTTTAGAGCAACAATAGATGATCATTATGAACACCTGAACATAAAGATAGCAAATATAAAAAAGGACATTGAAATAATAAAAAAAGAATCAGAAATAAAAAATACAATATCAGAAATGAAGACTACATGGAAGGAATTAAAAACAAGATGGATGAAGCTGAGGATTGAATCAGCGAGTTGGAGGACAAAATAAATAAAGACACAGAAGCAGAGCAGATAAAAGAAAAGAGACTCAAAAAGTCTGAGGAAACTAAGAGAGCCCTGTGACAACATGAAGAGAAATAACATCCACATCATAGGGGTTCCTGAAGAAGAAGAGAAAGAACAAGGAATAGAAACTTTGTTCAATCATATCATAGCTAAAAACTTCTCTAAATTAATGCAGAAAACAGTCTCACACGTTCAAGAAGCACAGAGAACTCCATTATAGAGAAACCCAAAGAAATCTACAACAAGACACATTATAATTAAAATACCAATGCTAAGTGATAAAGAGAAAATATTAAAAGCTGCTAGAGAAAAAAAGGCTATCACTTACAAAAGAGCCCCCATAAGGATGACATCCAACTTCTCAACAGAAACACTTGAGGCCAGAAGGGAATGGCAAGACATATTCAAAGTAATGCAGAACAAGAGTCTACAACCAAGACTACTTGATCCACCAAAGATATCATTTGAAATTGAAGGAGAAATAAAAGGCTTCACAGACAAAAAAATAAAAAACTCAAGGAATTCACTACAACCAAACGAATGCTGCAAGACATGTTAAGGGGCCTGTTGTAAACAGATCAAAGGAGGGAAAGAATATAGCAAAAGAGAGATACAGCTTTAAAGAATAAAATGACAATAAACAACTACATATCAATAAAAACTTTAAGTGTAAATGGATTAAATGATCCAATCAAAAGACATAGGGTAGCTGCATGTATAAGAAAACAGGAGCCATACATATGCTGTCTACAAGAGACACAGCTTAAAACAAAGGATGCAATAGACAGAAGGTAAAAGGATGGAAAAAAATATTTCATGCAAATGGAAATGAAAAAAAAGCTAGGGTAGCAATATCTTATATCAGCCAGAATGGACTTTAAAACAAAGGTGATACAGTAAGAGATAAAGAAAGTCACTACATAATGATAAAGGGAGCAATCCAACAGAAAGATATAACCATTATAAATATCCACACACCCAATATAGGAGTACCTAAATATATAAAGCAGAGTTTGATGGATATAAAGGACAAAATCAACAGCAATACCATAATAATAGGGAATTTCAATACGCCACTAACATCACTAGAAAGATCATCAAGAAAGAAAATTAACAAAGAAACAGCAGACTTACCTGACCTGTCGTGGTGCAGTGGATAAAGCGTCGGCTTGGGAACACTGAGGTTGCCAGTTCAAAACCCTGTACTGGTCTGTTCAAGGCACATATGGGAGTTGATGCTTCCAGCTCCTCCCGCCTTTCTTTCTTTCTCTCTCTCTCTCACTCTGTGTCTCCTCTCTAAAATGAATAAAATAAAAATAAATTTAAAAAAAAAAGAAACACCAGACTTACAGGACACACTAGATCAACTGGATTTAATAGATATCTTCAGAACCTTTCACCCTAAAGCAGCAGAAATACATTCTTTTTAAGTGCTCATGGTACATTCCCTAGGATAAACCATATATTAGGGCACAAAAGTGGTCTCAACAAATTTAAGAAGATTGAAATCACATCTAGCATTTTCTCTGATCACAATGGCATGAATCTAGAAATCAACCAAAACAGAAAAACTGAAAAATACTCAAAAACTTGGAAACTAAATAACATGTTATTAAATAACGAGTGGGGTAACTACGAGATCAAAGAAGAAATAAAAAAATTCCTAGAAATGAATGATAATGAGCATACAGCAAGTCAAAACTTATGGGACACTGCAAAAGCAGTACTGAGAGGGAACTTCATAGCATTACAGGCATGCCTTAAGAAGCTAGAAAAAGCTCAAATAAACAACTTAACCCTTCATCTAAAAGAGCTGGGAAAACAACAGCAAGTAAAGCTCAGAGGTAGTGGAAGGAAGAAAATAATAAAGATCAGAGCGGAAATAAATGACATAGAGGCTAAAGAAACAATACAGAGGATCAATGAAACCAGAAGCTGGTTCTTTGAAAAGGTAAACAAGATTGATGAACCTTTAACTAGACTCACCAAGAAAAAAAGAGAGGACTCAAATAAATAAAAATTAGAAATGAGAGTGGAGAAATAACAACTGACACAACAGAAATACAAAGGATTGTAAGAAAATACTATGAAGAACTGTATGCCAATAATTAAACAACCTAGATGAAATGGAAATAGTCCTTGAAAACATATAATATTTTAAAAATCAATCTAGAAGAATCAGAAGACCTAAACAGACTGATTACAACAAGTGAGATCAAAACAGTTATCAAAAAACTACCAAAGAAACCCCCCCAAAAAACTACCAACAAACAAATCCCGGGGCCCAATGGCTTCACAACTGAATTCTACCAAATATTCAAAGAACTAACTCCTATCCTTCTCAAGCTATTTCAAAAAATTCAAGAGAAAGGAAGACTTCCAAGTTCTTTTTATAAGGCAAGCATAATTCTGATTCCAAAACCAAGCAAAGACAATACAAAGAAAGAAAACTAGAGGCCAATATCCCTGATGAATTTAGATGCTAAAATTCTCAACAAAATACAAGCAACCAGATCCAGCAATATATAAAAAAAATCATACACCATGATCATGTGGGATTTATTCTGGGGAGCCAAGGCTTTACAATATTTGCAAATCAATCATGTGATTCATCACATAAACAAAAGGAAGTAGAAGAACCACATAATAATTTCAATAGATGCAGAAAAAGCATTTGATAAAATCCAGCACCCATTCATGATCGAAACTCTCAGCAAAGTGGGAATACAGGGAACATACCTCAACATGATAAAGGCCATCTATGACAAACCCACAGCCAACATCATACTCAATGGGCAAAACTTAAAAACAATCCTCTTAAGATCAGGAACAAGGCAGGAGTGCCCCGTTCACCACTCATATTCAACATAGTCCTGGAAGTCTTAGCCACAGCAATTAGACAAGAAAAGAAATAAAAGGCATCTAATTTGGAAAAGAAGAAGTAAAACTATTGTTATTTGCAGATGATATGAAGTTGTATATAGAAAACCCTAAAGTCTCAGTGAAAAACTACTAGATCCGATAAATGAATTCAGCAAGGTGCCAGAATATAAAATTAATACTCAGAAATCAGAGGCATTTTTATACACCAACAATGAAAGATAAATAAGGAAACAATCCCCTTCACTATTGCAGCCAAAAAAATAAAGTACCTAGCAGTAAATTTAACAAAGGAGATTAAAGACTTGTACTCGGAAAATTATAAAAGACTGGTAAAAGAAATCAAGGAAGATACAAACAAGTGGAAGTATATACTGTGCTCATGATTAGGAAGAATAAACATCATTAAAATGTCTATATTACCCAAAGCAATTTATAAATTTAATACAATACCAATTAAAATACCAATGACACACTTCAAAGGTATAGAACACATATTCCAAAAATTTATTAAAAAAAACCACGAATAGTTTCAGCAATCTTGAAAAGGAAGAATAAAGTGAGAGGCATAACGCTTTCTGATATCAAGTTATACTACAAGGTCATCATACTCAAACATCTTGGTACTGAGATGAGAACAGGCACACAGATCAATGGAACAGAACAGAGAACCCAGAAATAAACCCACACCTTTATGGACAACTGATATTTGACAAAGAAGTTAAGAGCATATAATGGAGTAAAGACAGCCTCTTCAACAAATAGTGCTGGGAAACTTGGACAGCTACCTGCAAAAAAATGAAACTAGACCACCAAGTTACACCATTCACAAAAATAAACTCAAAATAAATAAAAGACTTAAATGTAAGTCGTGAAACCATAAGCATCTTAGAAGAAAACATAGGCAGTAAGCTCTTCAACATCTCTCGCAGCAATATATTTGCTGATTTATCTCCACAGGCAAGTGAAATAAAAGACAGGATGAACAAATGGGACTATATCAAACTAAAAAGCTTTTGCACAGCTAAAGACAATAAAAATAGAATAAAAAGACAAACTACAAAATGGGAGAACTTATTCAACAATACGTCTGATAAGGGGTTAATAACCAAAATTTATAAAGAACTTGTAAAACTCAACACCAAAAAGATAAACAATCCAATCAAAAAATGGGGAAAAGAAATGAATAGACACTTCTCCAAAGAGGACATACAGATGGCCGGTAGGTATATGAAAAAATGCCCAATATAACTAATCATTAGAGAAATGCAAATTAAAACCACAATGAGGTATCACCTCACACTAGTCAGAATGGCGCTTATCAACAAAACAACACACAATAAGTGCTGGCGAGGATGAGGAGTAAAGGGAACCCTCCTCCACTGCTGGTGGGAATGCAGACTGGTGCAGCCACTGTGGATAACAGTATGGAGATTCCTCAACAAATTAAAAATCAAACTGCCTTTTGACCCAGCTATCCCACTGTTCGGAATATACTTCAAGAACGCCATAGCACTGTTTGGAAAGGAGAAATGCACCCCCATGTTTATGGCAGCATTGTTCACAATAGCAAAGATCTGGAAACAGCCCAAGTGTCCGTTAGTGGACAAGTGGATTAAAAAACAGTGGTACATATATACAATGGAATTCTATGGGGCCATGAAAAAGAAGGAAACCTTACTTTTTGTGATAACATGGATGGACCTGGAAACTATTATCTTATGTGAAATAAGCCAGGCAGAGAATTAAAATATCATATGACCTCACTCATTTGAGGAATCTAATGAACAATGTGAAGTGAGAAACGGAATTGAGACAGAGGAGAGATCAAAGTGACCAAAGGAAAAGGGGATAATAGGATGGGATAAATCTGGAGGAAGTGGGGAGGGCATTCAGGGGAGGGGGGCAAGGGAGATGTTGAGGGGAATACAGTGGAGGGGTGATGAATTTGGGGCAACACTAGCATCTATGTAAACATAATAAATTAAAATCAATTAGAAAAATAAGAAAAAAGAATAGAACTACCATATGGCCCAGCAATTCTTCCTCTGGGTATACCCATAAAACTCAAAAACCTTGCTACATAAAGACACATGCGGCCCCTTGTTTATTTCAGCATTGCTCACAGTGGTCAAGACATGGAAAGAACTAAAAAGCCCTTCAATAGATGACTGGATAAAGAAGATGTGGTACATATATACTATGGAATAGTACTCAGCCATAAGAAATGATGACATAGGATCATTTATGACAATATGGATGGACCTTGATAACATTATACTGAGTGAAATAAATAAATCAGAAAAAAGTAAGAACTATTATGATTCCATAGATAGGTGGGACACAAAATTGAGACTGATGGACATGGACAAGAGTGTGGTGGTTACCGGGGGGAGGGGAAGGTAAGAGAGGGAGGTTGTGGAGGGAGGTTAGGGTCACAAAGAAAACCAAATAGACGGTGGTGGAAGACTATTTGACTTTGGGTGATAGATATACAACATAATCAAGTGTCAAAATGACCTGGAGGTGTTTTTGCTGAATCTATGTACTGTAATTGATCAATGTCACCCTTTAAAAATTAATTGTGTAAATAAAGAAAAAAAAATTACCAATGAGGAGTGACAATACTGAAGGTAGAGAAAAGAGATTTGCCCAGTGGTACAAGTTGGCTTCCAACAACTATGCTTTATAAACTTACATCCAGTTCTCTTTCTGCTTCATATTGCTGCTGGAATAGAGGAAGAAAAGAGAACTGAATGAAGGAAAACATGAAAGAGGAAACTGGCTTAGCTAGAGCAAGAAGCAGGATGTTTCCACCAAGTAGTACTTAATGTAGTCACCATCCCGACTCTAACACCCCACCTGTTCTAAAAGGCAGCTATTCATATGTTCATGGTTTGGACACCATCTTGAAGCCCAGGTTTCTCTCCCTTTTCTTCAGATAGGGGTCATTTTGCTTCTATGTGAAAGTTATAAAGGACTGCTTTATTCTGGGAGAAAACTTGTCACCTGTGCAAGTCAAAAGCCATGACTTCCATTAATCTGTGACCCAGGAAAAAACTGGATTTTCAAAAAGAAAGATGCGATTTGTGTAATAGCTTTTTCATTGCTGTGATATTTCAGGGCAACTGAACTGTAATGTCATTTCCATGCTTCTAAATTGTTTTTATCGTAGATGAAATGAAATAAAGCTGTTAATGACAAGCCGAATGGGATATACACCTGGCAGCTTGGTGAGGTATGCATCGGGCCACCCTCTGCTTCATGAGAGTGACACCTTGCTTTTATTTTATCCAGCTCTTCAAAGTGAACTGGTAAATAGCATTAGCAGATCAGGTTGGGAGGACTTTAGCCAGCTTTGTAGTGAAATTTGGTTTTTCTTTGACATTGGACACATTTGTGTTAAGTATCCCACTCTGTTCAAATATCAGATGAGGAATTTGGGGATTTGAATAGTACTCTCTCCCAGGTTGATGGACAGTTTTCAGGATAGGGTGTATGATAAAGAAAACCAGCAATTTCTAAAGCTTGGCTTCACTGAGGTTGGAAAGACAGATTTCATATGATCAAAGCAAGAGTTCCCCAAGGCAGTTTGTCCTTTTTCCTGGGGGAAGATGAGTTTTCTAAATGACTTAACTAACTTCTTTTTTTGGCATATTTTTGCAATTGGTTTATTTCCAGGTACCAGAAGAATGTAAATATGGAATGAATCAACTTTTTCCACATTTTTTCTGTAGCAGTTCTTTTATGAAGAACAGATTTTCCACAGAGGAAATTAAAAAATACATAAAACTGAGAAACGGTGGTGTTGTTGAGAATGGCCTCATTTTCCATGTCATTTTGTAACTGGCAGTGTACCCTGTATTCAAATGGCATTCATATAAAGTATTGAGTTTGTTTCAATTAGCTTCATTTTTCCTTGAGATGAGGAATTATTATAAATCTCTAAAATAACAATTCATTCACAGAGATGCTTGTGTCATTGTGTTGGAAATTTTTTACAGCTTTTTTTCCTAACTACATCTAGTTAGAGAGATGATTAAACTCTGGTCCAATGCATTTGATCGGGATCATTTGCCTAAATTCAGAATGAGGAGAGAAGGGCAATGGTATGACATTTCCTAAAGACAAATTATTCTTTTGCAGTCAATTTGGACAGAATAACTTCTTTTTCATTTTAGAGCATTTTTCTACATGAAATGCAAGAATTTTTTTTTTAGCATTTGGTTCAGATTTTTTCTTGGATACAATTCTTTTGAATGAGTTGAAAATATTCTCCTGGTGCATCCATAAACATCTGAAAATTCGATATTTGGTAAAAGACAATTGATATGGACAGCTCAAAAGCCAGAACTTTATGTAAAGTGGTATCTGGATCGCCATCTAAATGGAAACCGCATGTCAAACAGATGCCGTAAATATGAGTCCAGACAAATGGCTATTGATAGTTTTTCTGCGGTGCATCTTAGAGGGTG
The DNA here is from genome assembly GCA_037038555.1 of Rhynchonycteris naso. Lineage (NCBI taxonomy): Eukaryota > Metazoa > Chordata > Mammalia > Chiroptera > Emballonuridae > Rhynchonycteris > Rhynchonycteris naso. Next base: position 179,207,126 of record CM072995.1, on the reverse strand, counting down.
CCACGACTTACAGATCTCATGAAGGGCAGCCTGCTTGGTATGCTGAAGGCAAGTTAGAGTTCCTTTCCTTTCTACTGGGACACAACAAGTCTAACCTTTATTGTCAGGGTCTCAGCTGAATTTTCAAACAGCAGATAAGTGGGAATTCATGGAAATAGCGTGTGTTTCACCAGTTTCCTTTATTTCTCCCTCAGGACAAGCAGCTGTCAGGTCAGCCCCTCACTGCCAAGCTTGAAGTCTTCAAGAGCAGGGACATATTTGCCTTGTTCTGAGGGCAGGCTTTCTGCCAGCTCAGGAGATCACATAACTACCTTCAGGTCAGCATATCTGAGTCATCAGTGAGTGACCTCCCTGACAGGCTGAAACCACAATATGCGACTGATGGAGCTGTCGAAACAGTCTGCCCAGTTCCAGGTTCAGCCGGAGCAATAAACAGGAAGGGATGAATTCATTCGTGTTCACACCCCCATTTTTCTACATGGTAGGAAACTAATTCCAGAGAGTAATAGTAGCATAAAACTGCAGCCACATAATTTTATACCCCTGTTTGCTCAAGTGGTTTACAATGAAATCCAGAGTCTTTGATAGAACTTGTTCCACACCCCAAATTCTTAATGATTACAGCTAGACAGAGTTTAGGAGAGGAAACCTGACTTTTTAAAATATTTATATAATGTCTTTTCATTGGCTGACCTCACCTGTGTGAGGTGAGGAGGGCAGTTTTGTTACTAATCTACCTTACTCTGAGTGCATGGAGGGGAGCTTCCTGGGATGAGCTAGGAGGAAAATGCTGATCCTTGGTTCAAGATGTGTGGTATTCTTGTGCAGAGACAGAAACTGCTTCACATCATCTAAGAGCATTGGCCCTCCTGTATTTCTTCTTAATAATAATATGTAATCTTTACTTATTTCTACATCATTCACCATTGCATTTACTTCTTGATACAATGTTATGACATTGATATTAATATTACTGGCCTCATAGTGAAACTTAAAGTGATTGGGTAAAGCCAAAAATTATGCTAATAAAGGGTAAGTGACCAGTTGGCATCCTGCCCATTGGACCACAGAGTACACACTTTTATTCACTCATATAACAAGCCATGAAAAATGTGAGAGCCAGTAGAGATGTACTGATTTTGCCTTCATACCACACACTGTTGAACACCTGTATTTGTTAAGTCTATTTATTTAGTACATTATCTAAATTTTTGGTGTTTTATCCATTTTTTCATTGCATATTTATTAAAAGTCTTCTATGTATCAAACATTCTATGAGCTATCGGGGATACAAAACAAGTAAATAGAACAAATATAGTTCCTGCCTTTCGGGAACTCTCAGGCCAATGGGAGACAAGTGCCATCTACACAGCAAGATAGGGGCCCTGAGGATGGGACCCCACCCTTGTCTGGGGAGTCAGAGCCAGGGCCACAAAAAGCTGCTGTTCGAATTGGGCCTTTCAGGATGAGTAGGAGTCTATCAAGCATTCAGTGTGGGGAAGATCATTTTAAATGAGGTGGCTCCTTTGGAAACTATGGAGAGTTTGGTAGGAATGAAATGTGAAGGGTTCCAGAAACCAGCTACCTGGGTTCCCTAGTTTGGGATCTCCATCCTTTCATAACACACATACCTTTCCTCCCATGTACCTAGTGGGTCCTTCTATAGCTTTCACGTCTTGGTTTAGATGTGACTTCATCTGAGACAACATCCCTAAGTTTCTCAATACTAGCCAGAAGTTCACCCATAGCATTCAATGCTTCCTACTACCCTAACACTGAAGGCATTTTATTTCAATCACCTCTTTATCAATCTTTCTGATGCTTCAGACTATAAGCCTTTTGGAATCACAGATTATGCCTTACAAACTAGCACATAGAATGCTCTATATGAATATTAGTGTGAATGAGTATGGAAAGAGGTGAGGATGAGAGATAAACAGGAACAGACTATGGAGGGTGGAGATGGCCATCAGATGCTCTCCCTTTAAATACCCGTGGCTATCTAATGCAACAGACATTCTTGACCCCTTTTCTTTTGCCACTTCTATTCAGGAGCTGCAAAAGTGAGCTAAAAAAGTTGAACAGAAGGAGCCAGCAATGAGCACATTTAAAAAATTTAGGATAGACTATTTCAGCCTCTCTTGCAGAAAAAGGTATTGTATGACATGGTTCTGGCTAATGATCCTAAGCAGAGAGCTGCTGGGAGGACTTCGGGAAAGTGTTTGCCTTCTTGATAAAAGGGGAGTATTGCATTTAGCATGCTCCTTTGCTGCTTTGAGTGAGGATGTGAGGGCTGGGGAAGATGTAGCTGCTACTGTGCAGCCATGGAGGAACAGCTAAGATATCACTGAGCTGCTGAACCAGTCCCAGAAAACACCCACTCTGGCCTTCTCTTTATGTGAGAAAAATAATTCTATGATTTAGTTGTCTGTTACTTAAAGCAAAATGCATTCTTAATTGCGAAACCAAGTAATAATAAGAATAGCTATATTTATTGAATGCTTAGTATAAACATAGTTCCAAGTAATTACCTGGGTTATACCAACTAATCCTCAAAGCTACTCTACATGAAAGGTGTATGATTATTATTATTATTCCCAGTTTACAGATTAAAAGTACAAATGAACTCATTTAAAGTTCACATGACCAAGAAGAGTCAGAGCCAAGATTCAAGCCCAGTAAATCCTACCTTAGAGTTTGCCCTTGACCACTGTACATAATGCTAGGTCAGGGGTGCACACACTTTTTCAGCTTGTGAGCTACTTATAAGATGACCAAGTCAAAATGATCTACTTACAATAAAAATGCAAAACATAAATTTATTTCTTCTATATTATCATTATTTAAGTTACTATTATTACTATTTAATATTGTGTATTCTTCTTTCACCTTTCTCCTTCTCAGCTCTCTTTTCGGAGGAAAGTCAATGTCATAGTTTTATGAACAGTCCGAAAAAGCTGCTCCACATTTCCCTTCTTTGGAATAGCAATGGCACACAGATAGATGAGGCAAACGCACTTAGAATATGACATAGTGAAAAAATCCCCTCCCATTCTGTATGAAAGTGGTAGGTTTTAGGCTTCTTACTTGGACCAGCTATGGCACTCATTTTTATACCCTTTGTTGTATTTAGTTTAAATAGATTGAAGGCTAACTACGCACCAATGTAACTGAACAAGTTAGCACGGTTTAACGCACATGCGTAGGGTGTCAAAAGTTCAGACGTCAGATTGGCTACCCTGTATGCCAATCAAAAGACAAATGTCTTTTTAATGTCATGCCATCTACCCACACTTCCTTCGTGATTGACCAGTAGATTGCAATCGATGTATTGAACACCCCTGTGCTAGGTGAAGGAGCTTGAACTTCAATTTGAGGGTGGTGAGACAGTGGAGTGGGCAGAATAATGACCACCTTAAAAATGTCCATGTCTTCATTCTTAGAACCTGCGCCATACATGCTTCAAATGGAACTAAAGTTATTAACCAACTGACCCTAAGATCCTGCATTGTCCAAGTGGGCCTCATCTAATCAATTATAAGGGTCCTTAAAAGTGCAGCAGAGGAGGTTGGAGTGAGGCAGAGGAGGACTAAGTCTGCTGTTGCTGAAGATAAAGGAAAGGCCTACAAGCCAATGAAAGTAGATGTCTTCTAGTTGATTGAAAAGGCAAAGAAATGAATTCTTCTCCAGAGCCTCCTTAGAAGTTTACAACCTTGCTGACTCCTTGATGTTAGCCCTGTGAAACCCTTGACAGACTTCTAACCTTTGGAGCCATAAGATAAGTTTGTATTGTTTTATGTCACTACATTGTGTAATATGTTAAAGCAGCAATAGTAAACTCATACAGCTGGTGCTGAAGAATTTTCTTCTGGGTCTAGGCATGGTTGGATTTGCTGTCTTCATGAGATCCCTGTGTTGGTCATGTAGAGTCTGATTATTGAATGTTAAGGCTGAAATGAAGACAGAGAGATGAATTCGGAGGAGTTGCAAAGGCAAAAACAACTGAGGGTTGGGTCCACCCTAAGACACTGGATATGGTTTTGCCTGCTCATTTTACAAAGCACTTTTGGAATAAATGTTGTGAATTTGAAGATAGAAAGCCAGAGATGAGCACTGTTTAAAACTTATAGAGTAGATATATTTTGGAACTAAGTGTCAGGGCAAGCAGGAGAAGAGCTGGATATTGACCTGTGGCATGAGAGGGGTGTGTTGGTAAGGAGGGTATTACCCTGTTTCCGGTGATACTTGGGAGCAAAATGGTAGCTATGGTGGTGATGATTACAATGGTGAGCATGGCAGTATTTAGGTACAAGAAAAAAGCATGAATTTTGACTTGTTGGTATCTCTATCAACTAAAGGAGGGGAGTTTATCTGCAAAAAGTTGATGGGGTAAGGTACATAATAGTCCCCATGTAGAATGGAGTGGTAGTGGAGGGGGGCAGTCCAGGTGAGGTTAAAGCCTTACACTTTATGACACAACTTTTTAAGGTTGCGTTATATATGTCTTTCCCCATCATATGTTTAGCAGCCTAGGAGCAGGAGCAGAGGTAGGCATTTTAAAGAATGGGGATTTGGAAGAGAGAAGGAAAGAAACCTTTCACTCACATTTTTAGAGAAAGTGATTTTTACATGGAACAGAAGGAAAGACCACCTCATTTTGTCTGAGACTAATTTCATAAAATTCTTTTTTTTTAAATTAATTTTAATGAGGTGACATTAATAAATCAGGGTACATATGTTCAAAGAAAACATCTCCTGGTTATCTTGTCATTCAAACATGTTGCATACCCATCACCCATAGTCAAATTGTCCTCTGTCACCTTCTATCTGGTTTACTTTGTGCCCGTCCCCTCCCTCCTCTCCCTCCCTAACCTCCCTCCCCCCACCCCGTAACCACCACACTCTTGTCTATGTCTCATAGTCTCACTTTTATATCCTACCAATGTATGAAATCATGCAGTTCTCAGTTTTATTCTGTTTTACTTATTCCACTCCATATAATGTTATCAAGGTCCACCCTTTTGTTGTAAATGATCCGATGTCATAATTTCTTATGGCTGAGTAGTATTCCATAGTATATATGTACCAAAGCTTTTTAATCCACTCGCCCTCTGACGAATACTTGGGCTGTTTCCAGATCTTCACTATTGTGAACAATGCTGCCACGAACATGGGGGTGCATTTCTTCTTTTCGAACAGTGCTATGGTGTTCTTAGGGTATATTCCTAAAAGTGGGATAGCAGGGTCAAAAGACAGTTTGATTTTTAATTTTTTGAGGAATATCCATACTGTTTTCCAAGTGGCTGCACCAGTCTGCATTCCCACCAGCAGTGCAGGAGGGTTCCCTTTTCTCCACATCCTCAACAGCACTTATTCTGTGTTGTTTTGCTGATGAGTGCCATTCTGACTGGTGTGAGGTGATACTTCATTGTGGTTTTAATTTGCATTTCTCTAATAATTAGTGATGTTGAGCATTATTTTATATGCCTATTGGCCAACTGTATGTCCTCTTTGGAAAAATTTCTATTCATTTCTTTTGCCCATATTTTGATTGGATTGTTTGTCTTCCTGGTGTTGTGTTTTATTAGTTCTTTATAAATGTTGGTTATTAACCCTTTATCAGACATATTGTCGAATATGTTCTCCCATTGTGTGGTTTGTCTTTTTATTCTGTTCTTATGGTCTTTAGCTGTGTAAAAACTTTTTAGTTTGATATAGTCTCATTTGTTTATCCTGCCTCTTATTTAATTTGCCCATGGAGATAAATTGGCAAATATATGCTGCAACAGATGTTGGAGAGCTTACTGCCTATGTTTTCTTCTAAGATGCTTATGGTTTCACGACTTACATTTAACTCTTTTATTCAGTTTGAGTTTGTTTTTGTGATTGGTGTAAGTTGATAGTCTAGTTTCATTATTTTGCAGATAGATGTCCAATTTTCCAAACACCATTTGTTAAAGAGGCTGTCTTTACTCTATTGTACGCTCTTTCCTCCTTTGTCAAATATCAGTTGTCCATAAAGGTGTGGGTTTATTTCTGGGTTCTCTGTTCTGTTCCATTGATCTATGTGCCTGTTCTTATGCCAGTACCAGGTTATCTTGAGAACAATGGTCTTGTAGTATACCTTGATATCTGGAAGAGTGATACCTCCTGCTTTATTTTTTCTTTTTAAGATTGCTGAGGCTATTCGTGTTCTTTTTTGGTTCCATATAAATTTTTGGAATATGTGTTCTATATCTTTGAAGTATGTCATTGGTATTTTCATTGGTATTGCATTGAATTTATAAATTGCTTTGGGTAATATAGACATTTTAATGATGTTTATTCTTCCTAACCATGAGTATAGTATATGCTTCCACTTGTTTGTATCTTTCTTGATTTCTTTTCAATATCAATGTTTTATAATTTTCCGAGTACAAGTTCTTAACCTTCTTGGTTAAATTTACTCCTAGGTACTCATATTTTTGGTTGCAATAGTGAAGGGTATTGTTTCCTTAATTTCTTTTGCTGCCAGTTCATTGTTGGTATATTAAAATGCCTCTGATTTCTGAGTATTAATTTTATATCCTGCCACCTTGTTGAATTCATTTATCAGGTCCCATAGTTTTTTGACTGAGACTTTAGGGTTTTCTATGTACAATATCCTATCATTTGCAAATAATGACAGTTTTACTTCTTCTTTTCCAATTTGGATGCCTTTCATTTTTTCTTGTTGTCTGATTGCTGTGGCTAAGACTTCCAGAACTATGTTGAATAAGAGTGGTGAAAGGGGGCACCCCTGCTGGTTCCTGATTTTAAGGGGATTGCTTTTAATTTTTCCCATTTAGTATGATGTTTGCTGTGGGTTTGTCATAGATGAACTTTATCATGTTAAGGTATGTTCCCTGTATTCTCACTTTACTGAGAGTTTTGATCATGAATGGGTGCTGGATTTTATTAAATGCTTTTTCTGCATCTATTGAAATTATCATGTGGTTTTTGTCCTTCCTTTTGTTTATGTGGTAAATCACACTGATTGATTTGCAAATATTGAACCAGCCTTGCCTCTCCAGAATAAATTCTACTTGATCATGGTGTATGATTTTTTTCATATATTGCTGGATTCAGTTGAATAATATTTTGTTGAGAATTTTAGCATCTTAATTCGTCAGGAATATTCGCCTATAATTTTTTTCTTTGTGTTGTCTTTGCCTGGTTTCAGGATCAGAATTATGCTCGCCTTATATCAGGAGTCTGGAGTCTTCCTTCCTCTTGAATTTTTTGAAATAGCTTGAGGAGGATAGGAGTTAGTTCTTCTTTGAATTTTTGGTAGAATTCACTTGTGAAGCCATCAGGTCCAGGACTTTTCTTTGTTAGGAGTTTTTTGATAACTGTTTCAATCTCATTTGTTGTAATTGGTTTGTCTAGGTGTTCTGATTCTTCCAGATTGATTTTTGGAAGATTATATGATTCAAGAAATTAGTGCATTTCATCCAGGTTGCCTATATTTTTGGCATAGAGTTCTTCATAGTATTTTGTTACAATACTTTGTATTTCTGTTGTATCAGTTGTTATTTCTTCACTCTCATTTCTAATTTTATTTATTTGAGTCCTCTCTCCTTTTTTCTTAGTGAGTCTAGTTAAAGGTTTATTGATCTTGTTTACCTTTTCAAAGAATCAGCTCCTGGTTTCATTGATCCTCTGTATTGTTTCCATTGCTGCTATGTCATTTATTTCTGCTCTCATCTTTATTATTTCCTTTCTTCTACTAGTCCTGGGCTTTATTTCCTGTTGTTTCTCTAGTTCTTTTAGATGAAGGGTCAAATTGCTTCTTTGAGCTTTTTCTAGCTTCTCATGGCAAACCTGTTGTGCTATGAAATACCCTCTCAGTACTGCTTTTGCTGTGTCCCATAAATTTTGAGTTGATGTATGCTCATTTTCATTCATTTCTAGAAAGATTTTTATTTCTTCTTTGATCTCATTGTTAACCCATTCATTATTTAATAACATGCTATTTAGTTTCCAAGTGTTTAAGTTATTTTCAGTTTTTCTTTTGTGGTTAATTTCTAGTTTCATGGCATTGTGATCAGAGAAAATGCTTGATATGATTTCAATCTTTTTAAATTTGTTGAGACCACTTTTGTGTCCTAACATGTGGTCTATCCTAGAGAATGTACCGTGAGCGCTTGAAAAGAATGTATATTCTACTGCTTTAGGGTGAAAAGTTCTGAAGATATCTATTAAATCAAGTTGATATAGTGTATCCATTAAAACTGCTGTTTCTTTATTAATTTTCTTTTTTGAGGATCTTTCCAGTGATGTTAGTGGGGTATTGAAATCCCCTACTATGATAGTATTGCTGTTAATGTCGCCCTTTATATTCATCTAAGTTTGCTTTATGTATGTTGAGGTTCCAATGATTGGTGAATAGATGTTTATAATGGTTATTTCTTCCTGTTGAATTGTTCCCTTTATCATTATGTAGTGTCCTTCTTTATCTCTTATCACAGCCTTTGTTTTAACATCCATTTTGTCAGATATAAGTATTGCTACCCCGGCTCTTTTTTCATTTCCATTTGCATGAAATATGTTTTTCCATCCATTTACCTTCAGTCTATGTGCATCTTTTGTTTTAAGGTGAGTCTCTTGTAGACAGCATATGTATGGGTCCTGTTTCTTTATCCACACAGCTACCCTATGTCTTTTGATTGGATCATTTAATTCATTTACATTTAGGGTTATCATTATTGATATGTAGTTGTTTATTGCCATTTTATTCTTTAAAGCTGTACTCTTCTTTTGCAATATTCTTTCTTCCCTTTTAACTGTTCACAACAGACACCTTATCATCTCTTGCAGAATTGGTTTGGTTTTAATGAATTTCTTGAGGGTTTTTTGTCTGGGAAGCTCTTTATTTCTCCTTCAATTTTAAACATTAGACTTGCTGAATAGAGTAGTCTTGGTTGTAGATTCTTGTTCTGCATTACTTTAAATATATCTGCCATTTTCTTCTGGCCTCAAGTGTTTCTGTTGAGAAGTCGATGTCATCCTTATGGGGACTCCTTTGTAGGTGATAACCATTTTTTCTCTAGCAGCCTTAAAAATTTTTTCTTTATCACTTAGCTTTGGTATTTTAACTATGATGTGTCTTGGTGTAGATTTCTTTGGGTTTCTCTTTAATGGAGTTCTCTGTGCTTCTTGAACGTGTGAAATGTTTTCCAGCCTTAATTTAGGGAAGTTTTCCGCTATGATATGATTAAACAAAGTTTATCCCTTGTTCTTTCTCTTCTTCTTCAGGTACCCCTATGATGCAGATGTTATTTCTCTTCATGTTGTCACAGAGCTCCCTTTAAGTTTCCTCAGATTTTTTGTCTTTTTTCTTATTTCTGCTCTGCTTCTGTGCCTTTGTTTATTTTATCCTCTAACTTGCTGATTTGATCCTCAGCTTCATCCATCCTGCTTTTAATTCCTTCCATTGTGGTCTTCAGTTCTGATACTGTATTTGTCATTTCTGTGTGATTCTTTTTTATTATTTCAATTTCCTATTTTACAGTTGCTATCTCTTTATTTAGGTGTTTGTAATGACTATCCATTGTTGCTCTAAGCTCTTTGAACATCCTAACTATCATTAATTTAAACTCTGCATCCAGTAATTTGGTTATATCTGGTTCATTCAGGTCCTTCTCTGGGGATTTCTCTTGATTCAGTTGGTTTGCACTTCTCTGCCTGCCCATTTTATCTGTGTATTAGAAGGGTGTGGCCACTGGAGTCCAATGGATGTTCCCTAGGTGTGGTCTGTCCGCAGGCCCACCACCCCCTCTGCCGCTGCCTACAGCTATTGGGATGGGCGTTTACGGCGCTGGCCCATTGTGGCTGTTGCTGTGCTTTCTGCCTCTCCTCCGCATGAGTGGCTGTGTTCTCGTGCCCAGCTCTAAGTCCCAGGGTCAGGACCGGCTCGTGCAGGATCGCAAATTGTGGTTTCTTGTTCTGGGCAGGGCTGCTGGCGTGCGGTCAGCTATGAGCCTCCACCTGTTTGGGCTTTAGCCCCACTGCCTCCATCAGGGTCGCTTTGCACAGTGTCGCAAACCTCGGAGGCCATGTGATGCTCAGTGGTAGATCTCAGCCCATTTCTGGCCTTCTGCTTTTTCCCCGCAGATGGGGCTGCAGGCAGGCCCGCAGCTGCTGGACTGCTTTCATGCATCCCCTCTGCCCCTGCTGGGCTAGACTGTGCTCATGCTGGCTGGGCCTCCGCGTCCCGCTGTCACCGTTTCTCCAGCAAGCCCTCAGCAGTATGGGTAGGGGCACTGCAGCTCAGACCCTAACACTCCATACTATAGTCCTGGAAGCTTCCCTGTCTAAGCAGCTTTGCTCTAAGTGCCACAGGAGAGCTTGTTTGGCTGGTGTCCTGTCTTCCTTTGCTGGTATTGTTAATTCTAAGGGAAATATTTGTTTTCAATTTGGGAAGTGACTCAGCCCAGGGGTTAGGGTGGCTGTCCCTCAGAATGTTTTTCCTTGTGCCTTCCAGTCCATACTCTCTTCCTGCTGCTTCAGTCCTCTCCTCTGTCCTGTCTTTCGGAGCCCCGGGTGAGTGGTTGTGAGAGGGGTTTTCTGTGCTGTCCCTTTAAGAAGAATCCTGGGTCTGAGAAAACTGTCTCTTTCTCACAAACAGTATTCTCACTTGTTTTACAGCTCAATACTGTCCAAATGCCTCTTCTAGGCTCTGAGGCTGCAAGCTGGGGCTTTGTTCCTGGGACCCAGGTCCCTCCCTCTTCCCTAAATTCTCTTCCCACCACACGAGTCTGCTGTTCGCTCCAGGGAGCTGGGCAGCCCTTTCCACATTTTTGCTTTTCCTACCAGTTTCAGTGTGGCTTCTTCTGTGTTCCTTGGTTGAAGAGTTCACTTAGTTTAGTTCAAAGTTGGTTTATCCAGATGATGGTTCTTAAAATTAAGTTCTAATCCTCTTTGGTTCCAGGAGTTGGAAGTTGGTACATTCACCTACTCCATCGCCATCTTGCCATCTCTGAATCAGGCCCTGTTACAGGTGCTGTGGATATGGCCCTTTATGAGATAGATCAAGGTCCCTCCTCTCATCCAGCTGACATTTTAGTGAGGGCAGAGGGCTAATCTGAGCACTAGTACTACGGCATGTGTCAGGACGGTCACATCTTCTTCATCAAGTGCGGCACGGGATGATTTCATAAAATTCTAACAAGCACATGCATCCTACAATTTGCTAAAAAACCTCCCCCATTATGTTGAATAATAATACCTCCTCCCAACATCACAACTAGATCTTCTCTTCAACTCAGTGTCTTTGTAAGATGGATATCTCAAGGGTGGCACAGCAAGTCATGCTTGTCACAGCCTTTGTATGGGTGAGTCAGCTCCTTTCCTGGGAAAAGATGTAACTGGGAAAGGAGTAAGGGGAGGACTTCAGTGAGTTAATTTGGAAGAGGGGCTCCATCAGTGGCTAGAAGCATGAATTGCTAGAGCTCTGAAGAAAAATGGTGTCTTAGCCACCTATGCCCATCTTCTGGCTCCCCAAATGGAATGTCTGTGCCTGGGTGGGCCTAAGGGGATGTTTTCCCCCATGGGTCACCTGGAGGCTCTGTCAAGGTTGGCTCAACACTCTGAAGTGTATTTTTGTGCTGTTTTTGTGGAGGCAGAGGGGGAAAAACAGGACATTCAGGCAAACCACACACTTCTTCTGGCCTAGGAGGACATGTCACTGGCATCTTCTGGCACCAAAGAGATAGGAGGAGCAGAACCAGGGCTGTCTAATGATGTAAAGCCAAGTGGAGGAGATAGAAGACATAGTTTTCAATCCAAAAGGCTCCTTGAGGGCTGGTAAACCTCTTTGGGAGGGATATCCTAAAAAGAATGCACAGCTCGCTAGGTTTAGAGTTCTGTTTAATATCAAAGAAAACCTTTCTCATCTTTAAAAAAATGTAAAAACGAGAGCCTGTAATCCCCAGTGCCTCAGATTTATGTTTTCCAAATGTGGTCCTCTATTTCTCCATGTGCTCAATATCTTTTTAATGGGCTACAAATATTTGAAATGTGTAAACACCATGGGAGGATGAGTATTTTAAGTTTATAGGGATGTGGTTGAATTAGGAGAACTAGGATGCCATTATGGAAGGGGGAAGCATGAGATGAGACATCCCAGCAGTCTAAATTAAGGCAGGAAAAGTGGAAACATTCTTGCATTTGAACCTTCAAAGCAGTCACCTGTGCAAGAGCAGACAGCATCTTTCTTTTCTTTTTTTTTTTTTTTTTTTGTATTTTTTGTATTTTTCCAAAGTTAGAAGTGGGGAGGCAGTCAAACAGACTTCCTCATGTGCCCGATAGGGATCCACCTGGCATGTCCACCAGGGGGTGATGCTTGGCCCCTCTGAAGCATTGCTTTGCTGTGGTTGGAGCCATTCTAACCCTGAGGTGGAGGCCATGGAGCCATCCTCAGCACCTGCGCCAACTTTGCTCCCATGGAGCCTTGGCTTCGGGAGGGGAAGAGAGACAGATAGAGAGGAAGGAGAAGGAGAAGGGTGGAGAAGCAGATGTTGCTTCTCCTGTGTGCCCTGACCAAGAATCGAACCCGGGACTGGCAGCATCTTTCTTATTGGAGGCATACTGCCTTTGGACTGCATTTGTCATTTGGCGAGAGAGGTCATTGTGTTGCCCTTCCTTCTGTACTGACCCACCTTCCAGGGGAAATAGGGTCAAGTATGTCTTGGAAACACTCCCCTGGTGATTCTGATACACTCTTCTCTGCTTCCACCCCAGTCCTTCACCGATGGGAATTAACACGTTCAAATCCAAATACTGACATAATCAGAAAAGATTGTGTGTTTTTAGTCAAAATAATCTCTGGAGTCTTCCGTGTGGTTTTCCTTAATGGACTCTCTTGATTAGATTCACCTCCACAGAGGTCTTCCATTCCCCCAGGTGCAGAATGGGATGAGGATATCCTGCATGATGTTTCAGTGAAGATTAAATGAGATATCAATGCACTTGCACATGGAGAGTCTTCAATAAATGTCAACTCCCTCATAATAAAACCAGCTGATAATGTATTATTTCCTACTTTTCCTAATGCTTACTGGGGTTTTCATGCATTTATGTATATGTTAGAAAACTTAGAAGTGGAGTGGAGGCCCAGGGATCTCCACTGTGGGTATTTTGTTTGTTTATGTTTGCCTCCTTGGTAAGTGGCAGGATTGCATAATGGTGAGAACAGGACCCCAGGAATCAGATTGGCTGAATTTGAATTTAACCTTTACCCATTTTAACTAAATCATCCTGGACAAGTCTCTTAACTGCCTGAGCCTCATTTTCCTTATTATAAAGTGTGTGGGGATTGGTGGAGTGATGACAATCCTGCTTCATAGGGTTGTTCTGAGGATTAAATTAATTTATATAAGTAAAACATGTAGATCAGGCCCTAGCATCAAGTGAGCCCTGTACAAGTGATTGTTGTTACTGTCTTTGGTCAATACATATTAGGCATTTATAATCATGTACAATAAATACTAGAGATTGTTTTTATTACTATATTATCCATAAACCATGGTCAAAGATTGCTGATCCATAAACCAAAATTCCAGTTTCTTGAAAATAATTTCAGACTAAGAACAATTTCTCAGACCAGAACTAGAAATTATTAGCAGTGGCTGACGTGGCAATAAAAGATAGTCTGGGGAAGGTGGCACTTCACTGGCTGAAGTCCCCCTCAGTAGAGGACAGCCCGTTTCTTAAATACCATAGCCAGTGTTTTTCAACTGCCGGTTTGCTAGAAATTTCATTATATCTTCAAAAGAGTTAACCACCCTGATCTTCATACAACATCAGGGTGATTAACTTGCAGTTGAAAAACAGTGCCATAGACTATACTTGCACACTGATGACCGGTGGTCCCAATGTGCCCACAGACACAAATAAAAATAAATAAATTTGTTGAAATGTTTAAAATTTGGACTATTTTACATAAAACTCTGGACTTCCTGCCTCTCAAACATTTGAAAGATCTATAGCTCTGGTGGGGCGTGCAGTTCATGGAACAGCCTTGGGGACAGACAGTTTCAAGAATTTGGGTGTGTGCGGTTTGAGCAAGATTAACAACTGTCAGAAAGCTCAGGGCCAGGGAGGGTTTCACTACCCAACCCAGAGGCAACTACCAGACAATAGGGTTGCAGGTGGGGGCCATGACCCCCTCCTCCCTTAAGTGGATGAAGAAACACTGACAAACTAGATGTTCCAGGTCACCTTCCCCCAGGTACATGGGTGACTAACCCGGGTGTGGAAGGTCCCCTAGCTTATTTACAGTTAATCTTACATAGATCACTGAAAGATACATTTTTCCTTAATGACAACCAGCCCCCTACCTATTAGAGAACTGGGGGCTGCTCTCCCTTACAAGATAGCCTGGCAGGTTTCCTTTCATTAAAGCCTGTTACACTGGACTTTCAGACTCCGAGTGATTCTATCATTTGGTGCCAAAACCGGGATGGGGCTCTGGTTGCCTGGACGTTCCTCCAGCTCTCACCCAAGCTTACTACCAGGGAAGTGGCGGACAGTGGCAGCTCATTCCGGGCTTACTCCCTGATTCTGCTTGGTCCTGGGAGTGAGGGTAGATTGGCCGGCTCTGTGATCCTGTTCCGAACCCCTGCTGGACCAGGATTAGGGACCCTTCTTTACCTTCCCTTCTTCCAGTAGGCGCTCTTCCAAATTTTTTACCCTAAAAATTTTTGGGGTTTCTTGTCAAAGGTTTCTAGCTCACCAGACTTATTCACCTCTGTTCCCCATCTCCTTCTCTCTGCATAAACTCTGCACAAACTGGCTTCTCCTTTCAGCACTCTGCCATCTCAGCTGCTTCTCCTTTCCTCCATCTGGCCTTTTCCTGCTCTCCTCTCCTGCATGGGCTCCTCTGCCACATTTTATAGTGTAGAAATCAAAACCTTTAATCCAATATACAAACAAAAAACTCTCTGACGCAAAGTCACTTATCTGAAACATAATGGGATTCCCCAGAAAGGGTGGGAAAGGCTTAGTCTTAAAACTAAGCCTTGCCTGACCAGGCAGTGGCACAGTGAATGGAGCATCAGACTGGGATGTGGATGGCCCAGGTTCGGGACTCTGAGGTCACCGGCTTGGGCGCGGGCTCATCTGGTTTGAGTAAGGCTCACCGGCTTGAGCTGGAGGTTGCTGGCTTGAGCAAGGGGTCACTCGGTCTGCTGTGGCTCCCAAGTCAGGGCACATATGGGAAATCAGTAGATGAACAACTAAGGGACCACAACAAAGAGTTGATGTTTCTCGTCTCTTTCCCTTCCTGTCTGTCTGTCCCTATCTGTCCCTCTCTCTGACTCTCTCTGTCTCTCCCACACAAAAAAATAAAATAAATAATAAATAATTGTTGGGCAGATAAAATATATTATGCTCACTTTGTTAAAGATGGAGCTGCCCACATGGAAGCCCGTCACCCAGGTGATATTATTTGGCCTTATGCTTGGAATGTGTGTTCTGGAACAGGCTGTGGGCAGGCTGGGTCGTTATAGCCTAAGGCTTAGTTTAAGACTAAGCTCTTCTCCACACCCTTGACTGATTAGATGATGTAGGGTGGTGATGTAGGGAGGAATCCCATTATGCCTCAGATGGGTGGCTTTGTATCAGAGACTTTCTTGTATGTATAATTGGATTAAAGGTTTGGATTATCTATGCTATAAAGTGGGCGGACCGGTAGCTAGATCTCTCTCTCTCGGTTCCTGGGTTCCTGAGATTAGTATTAGAGAGCAGAGCAGATTAAGGCCACGTGGAGGAGAGAAGTAGCCAAGATGGCAGAGTGCTGAGGAAGAAGCCAGTTTGTTAAGAGTTTGTGCAGGAGGAGATGGGAAACAGAGGTGAATAAGTCTGGTGAGCTAGAAACCTTTGATTCTAGGAAACTCGGATAAGTCAGTAGCTTTGTGAGCACTGAATGTGTGGGTTTTGGAGCCCAGTGTGTGTTTTTGCTTGCCCGCCGGGTGCAAGCTAGAATTAAAGCTGATGGCTCACCAGTTTTCGGCTCCTGTGTTTCATTACGATCTGTCCGAATCTAATGTGAACCTGCATGGGTCGGGCTGCTGTGATAGTGGCCTCGACTACTGGCTTTACAATAATAAATAAATAAAAGAAAGAAGCAAAAAAAACTAAGTCTTAGGCTATAATGACCCTGGCTGCTTACAGCCTGTCCCCCACACTCAATGCAAACTATAAGTGAGCAAATGTAAAGCCAGTAGTCAGGGGCACTATCACAGCCGCCTGACCAATGCAGGTTCACATTGGATTCGGACAGATGGCAATGAAACACAGGAGCCACAAACTGGTGAACCATCAGCTTTAATTCTAGCTTGCACCCAGCGGCAAGCAAAAACACACACTGGGCTCCAAAACCCACACATTCAGTGCTCACAAAGCTACTGACTTATCCGAGTTTCCTAGAATCAAAGGTTTCTAGCTCACCAGACTTATTCACCTCTGTTTCCCATCTCCTCCTGCACAAACTCTTAACAAACTGGCTTCTTCCTCAGCACTCTGCCATCTCGGCTACTTCTCCTCCACATGGCCTTAATCTGCTCTGCTCTCTAATACTTCAGGAACCAAGAGAGAGAGATCAAGCTACTGGTCTGTCCCACTTTATAATGTAGAATCCAAACCCTTAATCCAATTATACAAACAAGGAAGTCTGATACAAAGTCACCCATCTGAGGCATAATGGGATTCCTCCCTACATCACCACCGTACATCATCCAATCAATCAAGGGCGTGGAGAAGAGCTTACTCTTAAAGCTAAGCCTTAGGCTATAATGACCTGGCCTGCTTACATTACAGCCTTTCCCCCATATCCATCCCAAGCATAAGGGCAAATAATATCACCTGGGTGACGGTCTTTCATGTGGGCAGCGCCATCTTTAACAAAGTGAGCATATTATATTTTATCTGCCGAACAGCAAACATATATATCATATTTACAAACTTATTTGACCAACAGCCCCCTAGTTTCATGTCTCTAGGTTAAAGAAAATGGGAGCTCCATCTCCACACATGCCTATAGTCTACCTAAATCACTGCCCAGATATGCCTGCTCCCCCTTAGGACCCACCAAGGTCAGTCTGACTAAAATCCCAGAACAGCCTGTGCCATAAGTAACTATGATTACTCCTGACAACAGACAGGACAGAGATTCCAGCTTGCTCTATTTTTTCTTATCTCCTTACCCTTAAAGGCAAACTCTGCCTCCATACTCTCCCTTTTGGAATCCTCATATCTAGAAAGCTCTCTTAATCTTATTTAAAATCTCATAATCAAGACTAACTCCTCTTATGCAGCCAACTGCTGGATGTGTCTGTCCATGTCATCTTCAGCTTACTCAGCTCTCCCTATTCCTCTTAATAATACTCATCTCCTTCACACCACTCTTATGTACAAGATTCAGAAAGGGGCCATCTTCTTTGAGAGAGCCAGCACTCTCATAGCAGATTACCACCTCAGCTGCAAACTGAGCAAACAAACTATACTGTGGTAAAGTGCCAGAGAACTGTAAAACTTAGTATTGGTAATGCCATTTTAAAGAAAAACAATCAGGCTTTCTGTCCCGTCTTTTCTTTGAAAAATGTAGGGAGAAGGATATGAAAGTCTCCTGACTTACAAGGACAACTGGGTCATTTAGTTTTAGTTCTCTGAAAGAATTAAGGTTATCTGAAGAACTTCCTTTCCCTTATAATAAGAGACAGAATTTACATACCACCCTACACTGATTTTAGCTCTCCCTCCCTTCTTGGAATCCTGAGATTAACGTGTACCTCTAGGCAAAGGAGGAAAGATAGACACTGAAAGGTTTATGAATGTATTTTGAGATGTAAAATGACATCATCATTGTGTTACCTTGAAAGTTTTAACGTTTTTTTTTTTAAAATCCCCTAGACAAATGTTATAATCTTGTTAATGATTGTATCATGCTGTCATGCTCCCCCAACCTGTGTGTGCTCAAAAGGTATATAACCAGACTCCGAGATACATTTGGGGCTGCACAAATTGGGTCAGATATGCCCCATGTTAGTCATATGCAGCCGGCATATTAATAAATCTCCTCCTTTTAATAAAACCCTTCAAAATTCATCTGGACTTGGTGTCTCTACATAAACCCATGGAAGTGAGGTATGGTACTTTACAACATTTGGGGTATGGTACTTTACAACAATACTGAACCTATTATTCCCAGCTTGAAAAATTAAAAACCTGAACCCCACCTGCTCGAGGACCAGTCACTTTAAATAACCCTCTTCTTTCACCTCCCCTCTAACCTCTACAATACCACAATAACCAATTTCTCAAAGACCATCAGAACCATAGATTTAACTATCAAGTGTCTTCAGAAGCAAATGGATTCAATTCACAGGACCCCCTACTCTTACAGCTTCACAACATAAATGCTCATATTCCACCACACGACTCTATTCCTGGATCACTATCTCTTCCACATGGTTACAATGCTCAAAACAGGCCTCTGACCATGTCTCCCCCTAGTTGGGGCTACAGTTTTCTCCACCTTGACCGCCTGAAGTTCAGAGCTAAACAGATGAACCGACCCCTTGTCCATCTATTCTCTACTCACCTCTCAGCCTGTCTCACCCAATCAGGGGCTTATTATATGTGTGGGACCAACACCTATATGTGCTTCCCAACTAATTGGATGGGAACCTGTACCCTAGTCTATATCACCCCGAATATCAACAAAATTTGAGTCTTGAGATCAGTGGCTATGCACAAACTGGATATCTTGGTTATTACCATTTATTAGTCCACTCATTCTCATATTTGTCATTTTAGCTTTTGGGCTCTGTCTCCTACAACTATTCTCTAGCTTCTTACAGAACCGCATACAGGTCTTCACCAGCCAGAAAATTAGAGAAATCTACCTAGCTCTACACTCCAACCCTGAAACCTACACTCACCGGGCAGAAAAATCCAAGTCCCTATACTACTTCCCTAAACAGCAGGAAAAAGTTACAGAAGATAGACCACCACCCCTATAACCCTACCCTGCCTTCTGCTTTCTCAGTATGTGGTCAGTCTCCTGAGTCTTTTCTCTAATTTTCTTTAGGATTCCCTAAAGGCTTTCACTAACTGGACTGTCCACAACCTCCTGTTACTCCAAGAAGTAACAGGAGGTAAACTACCAGAAGGTTCCTACTTTGCTACCGCAGCCTGAGGCCAGCCCTCCCTTCCCCAGACTCACCGTCCCTTACCAGCAAGAAGTAGCTACAGAAAAATGATCATCACCCCTCAACCATATAACAAGAGGCTGGAATGATAGGGTTGCAGGTGGGGACCATGACCCCCTCCTCCCTTAAGTGGATGAAGAAACACTGACAAACTGATGTTTCAGATCACCTCCCCTGGGCATCCAGGTGACTAACCTGAGTGTGGAAGGTCCCATAGCTTATTTATGGTTAATCTTACATAGATCACTGAAAGATACATTTTTCCTTAATTACCACTAACCTCATCCTCGAATCCCCTATTTAACCCTACCTATTAGAGAACCGGGGGCTGCTCTCCCTTACGAGACAGCCTGGCAGGTTTCCTTTAATTAAAGGCTGTTACATTGGACTTTCGGACTCCAAGTAATAGCACCTACTATTTGAGGCCACTTTACTAGGTCTGGGAGATGCTGCAGCTCTATCTAATGCATAGAAACAAATGTAGGGAAGCAGCCAAAATACAGAGGCTAAAAACATGCCCCAAATGAAGTAACAGGCAAAGTCTCCAGAGAAAGAACTAAATGAAATAGAGGTGAGCAAATTATTAGATACAGAGTTCAAAACAATGGTTATAAGGATGCTCAAGGAACTTAATGAGAACTTTAACAGCATGAGAGAGACAATAGAAACCTTGAAAAAGAACCAGTCAGACACAAAGGATACATTACTGCTAACTAAAATAAATGATTTATAGAAAATCAACAGGAGAGTAGATGAAGCCAAGAATCCTATCAGCAATTTGGAATATAAGAAAGCAAAACCATCCAATCAGAATAGCAAAAAGAAAAAGAAATGAAGACAGTGGAAGGAGCCTCGGGAACAACTTCAGACATACCAACATTTACATCATGGATGTTGGAAGGAAAAGACAGAGAACAAGAAATTGAAAACCTATTTGAAAAAGTAATAACCAGAAACTTCCAAAACTCGGTGAAGAAAATAGACCACAAGTCCAGGAAGTGCAAAGAGTCCCAAACAATATGAACCCAGGCCCTGGCTGGTTGGCTCAGCAGTAGAGCGTTGGCCCAGCATGTGGAAGTCCCAGGTTCGATTCCTGGCCAGGGAACACAGGAGAAGCACCCATCAGCTTCTCTTTTCTTTCTCCTATCCTTTCTCTCTTGTCTCTCTCTTCCCCTCCTACAGCCACGGCTCCATTGGAGCAAAGTTGGCCCGGGTGCTGAAGATGACTCTATGGCTTCTGCCTCAGGTGCTAGAATGGCTTCGGCTGCAATGGAGTGATGCCCTAGATGGGCAGAGCATCGCCCCCTAGTGGGCATGTCAGGTGAATCCCAGTCAGGAGCATGTGGGAGTCTGTCTGACTGCTTCCCCACTTCTAACTTTGGAAAAATACAAAAGAAAAAAGAAAAAAAAGGATGAACCTAAACAGGCCCACACCAAAGCACATCATAACTAAATACAGTATGCAAGACAAAGACAGAAACTTAAAAGCAGCAAAACAAAAGCAATCAGTTATCTACAAAAGACCTCCCATAAGGTTGCAGATTTCTCAACAGAAACTTTGCAGGTCAGAAGGTGTTGGTGAGAAACATTCATAGTGATGAAAATCCAGGACCTACAATTAAGACTACTGTACCCAGTAAAGCTATCACTTAGAATAAAAAAACAAATAAAGTTCTTCTCAGACAAAAAAAAGCTGAAGGAGTTTATCACCACCAAACTAGAATTATTGAAATGTTAAAGGATCTTCTTGAAGAAGAAGAAGAAGATGAAGAAGAAGAAGAAGAAGAAGAAGAAGAAGAAGAAGAAGAAGAAGAAGAAGAAGAAGAAGGAGAAGAGATTAAAATGTGAACAATAAAATGACAATTAATACATATCTATCAAAAATTGAATCAAAAAAACAAAATAAAGAAACAAGTGTAACGGGAACAGACTAATAGAGAATATTTTGATGGTTGCCAGATGGGAGAAGTTTGAGGGAGATGGGTATAAAAGGTGAAGGGACTAAGAAGTGCAAATCTGTTGCTCCAGAATAGGAAGTTTAAATGGGGATGTAAAGTACAGCATACAGAATATAGTCAATAATATTATAGTAACTATGTATAGTGTCAGATGAATACAAAACTAAACAGTACAATCACTGAATAAGTTATATAACGTCTAATTACTGGATTGTACACCTGAAACTAATATAACACTTGGGAACAAAATTTTTGTTACATCCACAAAAACACTTGTTCTTACCTAATTCGAGTATGCTGATCTCAAATATGACATTAGTTTTTCTCTGTAAACTACAGTATTTTTTGCAATTCAGGATTTTAGGTTTTCATCTTGTAAAATTTTCAACATTTAGTTTAACCTAATGAGTACAATGTCTTCTTGGGCATCATCACTGTGAAAATATAATAATTTATATAATGCAACAAATACACTAATACACCAAAAGATCTGATTGCATCAGAATTTGTCTACAATTTCAAAATAGAACATATTAAAACACTAATTTTAATCATAAAATCTGCGCAAAACTTATTTAAATTTTATTCAGGCAAAAATTTGCATTTGTAGCTCTTGCATTTGTGTACTTGTTGAGGACAATCTAGTTTGATGCTCCAGCAGTAGTCTGCCATCATATTTCTGTCCCATCACCCCAGATAAGTCTCTTCAATCATCTTCAGATCTTGATAAAATCATTCTCCCTGCTTATCACTAACAGATCCAAAATTTTCAGGAAACTTATCAAGGTGACTGTTCAGAAAGTGAAATTTTCTTTCTATTAACTTTAATGGGGTGACATTAATATCAGGGTACATATGTTCAAAGAAAACCTCTCCAGGTTATATTATCATTCAATTATGTTGCATAAACATCATCCAAACTCTAATTGTCCTCTGTCCCCTTCCATCTGGTTTTCTTTGTGCCCCTCCCCTCCCCCACTTCCTTCTGTTCCTCCCTCCCCCCACCCCGTAACCACCACATTCTTCTACATGTCTCATAGTCCAGTTTTTACGTCCCCCCTATGTATGAAATCATGCTGTTCTCAGTTTTTCTTTTTTTCTGATTTACTTATTTAATTCCGTATAATGTAATCAAGGTCCATCCATTTTGTTGTAAATGATCTGATGTCATAATTTCTTATGGCTGAGTAGTATTCCATAGTATATATGTACCAAAGCTTTTTAATCCACTCGCCCTCTGACGAATACTTGGGCTGTTTCCAAATCTTCGCTATTGTGAACAATGCTGCCACGAACATGGGGGCGCATTTCTTCTTTTCAAACAGTGCTATGGTGTTCTTAGGGTATATTCCTAAAAGTGGGATAGCTGGGTCAAAAGGCAGTTCGATTTTTAATTTCTTGAAGAATCTCCAAACTGTTTTCCACAGTGGCTGCACCAGTCTGCATTCCCACCAGCAGTGCAGGAAGGTTCCCTTATCTCCATATCCTTGCCAGCACTTATTCTGTGTTGTTTTTCAGATGAGCGCCATTCTGACAGGTGTGAGGTGATATCTCATTGAGGTTTTAATTTGCATTTCTCTAATGATTAGTGATGTTGAACATTTTTCATATGCCCATTGGCCATCTGTATGTCCTCTTTGGAGAAATTTCTATTTATTTATTTTTGCTCATTTTTTGATTCGATTGTTTGTCTTCCTGTTGTTGAGTTTTATAAGTTCTTTATAAATTTTAGTTATTAGCCCCTTATCAGACGTGTTGTCGAATATGTTCTCCCAATGTGTGGTTTGTCCTTCTATTCTGTTCTTATTGTCTTCAGCTGTGCAAAAACTTTTTAGTTTGATATAGTCCCATTTGTTTATCCTGCCTTTTATTTCATTTGCTCCGGAGATAAATCAGCAAATACATTGCTGCGACAGATATTGGAGAGCTTATTGCCTATGTTTTCTTCTAAGATGCTTATGGTTTATGGCTTACATTTAAGTCTTTTATCCATTTTGAGTTAGTTTTTGTGAATGGTGTAAGCCGATGGTCTACTTTTTTTTTTTTTTTTTGAAGGTAGATGTCCAATTTTCTCAACACCATTTGTTGAAGAGGCTGTCTTTATTCCATTGTATCCTCTTAACTCCTTTGTCAAATATCAGTTGTCCATAAAGGTGTGGGTTTATTTCTGGGTTCTCTGTTCTGTTCCATTGATCTATGTGCCTGTTCTTATGCCAGTACCAGGCTGTCTTGAACACAATGGCCTTGTAGTATACCTTGATATCTGCAAGAGTGATACCTCCTGCTGTGTTTTTTCTTTTTAAAATTGCTGAGGCTATTCCTTTACTTTTTTGGTTCCATATAAACATTTGGAATATGTATTCTATATCTTTGAAGTATGTCATTGATATTTTAATTGGTATTGCATTGAATGTATAGATTTCTTTGGGTAATATAGACATTTTAATGATGTTTATTCTTTCTAACCATGAGCACGGTATATGCTTCCACTTGTTTGTATCTTCCTTCATTTCTTTTATCAATGTTTTATAATTTTCCGAGTACAAGTCCTTAACCTCCTTGGTTAAATTTACTCCTAGGTACTTTGTTTTTTTGGTTGCAATAGTGAAGGGGATTGTTTCCTTAATTTCTTTTGCTGACAGTTCATTGTTGGTATATAGAAATGCCTCTGATTTCTGAGTATTAATTTTATATTCTGCCACCTTGATGAATTCATTTATCAGGTCCAGTAGTTTTTTGACTGAGACTTTAGGGTTTTCTATATACAATATCATATCATCTGCAAATAATGACAGTTTTACTTCTTCTTTTTCAATTTGGATGCCTTTTATTTCCTCTTCTTGTCTGATTGCTTTAGCTAGAGCTTCCTGAACTATGTTGAATAAGAGTGATGAAGGTTGCACCCCTGTCTGGTTCTTGATGTTAAGGGGATTGCTTTTAATTTTTGCCCATTTAGTATGATGTTTGCTGTGGGTTTGTCATAGATGGCCTTTATCATGTTAAGGAATGTTCCCTGTATTCCCACTTTACTAAGAGTTTTGATCATGAATGGGTGCTGGATTTTATCAAATGCCTTTTCTGCATCTATTGAAATTATCACGTGATTTTTGTCCTTTCTTTTATTTATGTGATGAATCACATTGATTGATTTGAGAATATTGAACAAGCCGTACCTCTCCAGAATAAATCCCAGTTAATCATGGTGTATGATTTTTTTCATATATTGCTTGATCCAGTTGGCTAATATTTTGTTGAAAATTTTAACATCTAAATTCTTCAGGGATATTGTCCTATAATTTTCTTCCTTTGTGTTATCTTTGCCTGATTTTGGGATCAGATTTATGCTCGCCTTATTACAGGAGTTCGGAAGTTTTTCTTTTTCTTGAAAATTTTGAAATAGCTTGAGGAGGATAGGTGTTAGTTCTTCTTTGAATTTTTAGTAGAATTCACTTGTGAAGCCATCAGACCCAGGACTTTTCTTTGTTAGGAGTTTTTTGATAACTGTTTCGATCTCATTTGTTGTAATTGGTCTGTTAGGTATTCTGATTCCTCCAGATTCAATTTTGAAAGATTATATGATTTAAGAAATTTGTGCTTTTCACCTAGGTTGCCTAATTTTTTGACATAGAGTTCTTCATAGTATTTTCTTACAATACTTTGTATTTCTGTTGTGTCAGTTGTTATTTCTCTATTCTCATTTCTAATTTTATTTATTTGAGTACTCTCTTTTTTTTTTCTTCGTGAGTCTTGTTAAAGGTCATCAATCTTGTTTACCTTTTCAAAGAACCAGCTCCTGGTTTCATTGATCCTCCGTATTGTTTCCTTAGCCTCTATTTCATTTATTCCTGCTCTGATCTTTATTATTTCCTTTCTTCTACAAGTCCTAGGCTTTTTTAATGTTGTTTTTCTAGTTCTCTTAGATGCAGGGTCAAGTTGCTTACTTGAGCTTTTTCTACCTTCTTATGGTATGTTTGTAGTGCTATGAACTTCCTCCTCAGTTTTGGCTGTGTCCCATAAATTTTGAGTTGATGTATGCTCTTTATCATTCATTTCTAGAAACTTTTTTATTTCTTCTTTGATCTCATTGTTAATCCATTCATTATTTAATAACATGCTCTTTAGTTTCTAAGTGTTTGAGTATTTTTCAGTTTTTCTTTTGTGGTTAATTTCTAGTTTCATGCCATTGTGTTCAGAGAAAATGCTTGATGTGATTTCAATCTTCTTAAATTTGTTGAGAACACTTTTGTGTCCTAACATGTGGTCTATCCTAGAGAATGTACCATGAGTGCTTGAAAAGAATGTATATTCTACTGCTTTAGGGTGAAAAGTTCTGAAGTTATCTATTATATCGAGTTGATCTAGTGTATGTATTCTTTAAGTCTGCTGTTTCTTTGTTCATTTTCTTTCTTGAGGACTTATCCAGTGTTTTTAGTGGGGTATTGAAATCCCCTACTATTATAGTATTGCTGTTAATCTCGCCCTTTATATCCATTAAAGTCTGCTTTATGTATGTCGGGGCTCCTATGTTTTGTACTTAGATATTTATAATGGTTATATCCTTCTGTTGAATTGTTTCCTTTATCAGTATGTAGTGTCTGTAAAGCCAGTAGCCGAGGCCACTATCAGAGCAGCCTGACCCACGCAGGTTCACGTTAGATTCGAACAGTCGGTAATGAAACAATGGAGCCAAAAACTGGTGAGCCATCAGCTTTAATTCTAGCTTGCACCTGGCGGGCAAGCAAAAGACACACTGGGCTCGAAAACCCACACATTTCGTGCTTACAAAGCTACTGACTTATCTGAGTTTCCTAGAATCAAAGGCTTCTAGCTTACTGGACTTATTCACCTCTGTTTCCCATCTCCTCCTGCACAAACTCTTCCTCAGCTCTCTGCCATCTTGGCTGCTTCCTCTCCTCCATGTGGCCTTACTCTGCTCTCCTCTCTAATACTAACCTCAGGAACCCAGCAACTGAGAGAGGGAGATATCAAGCTACTGGTCTCTCCCACTTTATACCATAGAATCAAAACCTTTAATCCAATTATACAAACAAGGAAGTCTCTGTATAATGGGATTCCTCAGGGAGAGTGCACCACCCTACATTATCCAATCAGTCAAGGGTGTGGAGAAGAGCTTACTCTTAAAACTAAGCCTTAGGCTATAACGACTCGGCCTGCCCACAGCCTGTTCCAGAACACACATTAATATCAATGAACTTTCATGTGGGCAGCGCCATCTTTAACAAAGTGAGCATAATATATTTTATCTGCCCAACAGTGTCCTTCTTTGTCTCTTACTGCAGCCTTTGTTTTAAAGTTTATTTTGTCATATATAAGTATTGCTACCCGGCTTTTTTTTATTTCTGTTTGCAGGAAATATGTTTTTCCATCCTTTTACTGTCAGTCTATGTGCATCTTTTGGTTCAACGTGTGTCTCTTGTAGACAGCATATGTATGGGTCTGTTTCTTTATCCATACAGCTACCCTATGTCTTTTGATTGGATCATTTAATCCATTTGCATTTAATGTTATTATTGATATGTAGTTGTTTATTGCGATTTTATTCTTTAAAGCTGTATTCTTCTTTTGCTATATTCTTTTCCCCATTTGAACTGTTCACAACAGGTACCTTAGCATGTCTTGCAGAATTGGTTTGGTTTTAAAGAATTCCTTGAGGGTTTTTTGTCTGGGAAGCTCTTTATTTCTCCTTCAATTTTAAACGTTAGCCTTGCTGGATAGAGTAGTCTTGGTTGTAGGTTCTTGTTCTGCATTACTTTGAATATATCTTGCCATTCCCTTCTGGCCTCAAGTGTTTCTGGTGAGAAGTCATATGTCATCCTTATGGGGGCTCCTTTGTATGTGATAGTCTTTTTTTCTCTAGCAGATTTTAAATTTTTCTCTTTATCACTTAGCATTGGCATTTTAACATTGATGTGTCTAGGTGTATATTTCTTTGGTGTTCTCTTTAATGGAGTTCTCTGTGTTTCTTGCACATGTGAAACATTTTCTAATCTTAATTTAGGGAAGTTTTCAGCTATGATTTGATTGAACAAAGTTTTTATCCCTTGATCTTTCTCCTCTTTTTCAGGAACCCCTCTGATGCAAATGTTATTTCTCTTCATGTTGTCACAGAGCTCCCTTAGACTTTTCTCAGATTTTTTGAGTTTCTTTTCTTTTTTCTGCTCTGCTTCTGTGCCTTTGTTTATTTTTTCCTCTAACTCGCTGATCCGATCCTCAGCTTCATCCATCCTTCCAGTGTGGTCTTTAGTTCTGATACTGTATTTGTCATTTCTGTCTTATTCTTTTTTATTATTTCAATTTTCTTTTTTTATACTTGCTATCTCTTTATTTAGGTGTTTGTAATGACTATCCCTTGTTGCTCTAAGCTCTTTGAACATCCTAACATTATTTTAAACTCTGCATCAGGTAGTTTGGTTATATCTGATTCATTCAGGTCCTTCTCTGTGGATTTCTCTTGATTCATTTGGGTTGCATTTTGTTCCTGCCCATTTTGTCTGTGTGTAAGAAAGGTTTGGCTACTGGAGTCCAATGGGTGTTGCCTATGTGTTCCCTAGGTGTGGTCTGTCTGCAGGCCTGCCACCCTCTCTGCCACTGCCTTGGGTGGTTGGGTGTGGGTTTGCCAGTGCTAGCCTTGGCTGCTGAGATCTTCGTCTCGCCTCAGCAGAAGGGGCTGTGTTCTTGTGCCAGGCTTTATAAGACTCAGCCTATCTCAGCCTTCTCCTCTTTCCCATGGGTGGGACAGTGCACCACACTCGGGCCTCAAGCCTGGCCACTAAGGGCAAGGGTGAGCACTTTTGCTTGGCTGGGGTTCCTGTCAGTCTATTCCTCCAATGGGGAGTGTCTTCTGGTGCATGCTCAGCTGCTAGCCAGGGCTTTTACCCCACCCCTGCCAACCTTGGCTCCTCAGCTGGGCGGGGCTGCTGCTATGCGCTCAGCTGTGCACTGGGATTCTGCCCCACTTCCACAGGCAAAGATGGTTCGGGCAGGGCTTCAAGCCTCGGAGGCCGGATGCGGTTGTGCGCCTGCTTTCCCCTGCCAAGCAGTGTATCTCAGCCCATTTCGGGCTTCTGCTTTTCCCCCACAGGTGGGGTAGCAGGCAGGCCCATAGCCGCCGGACCACTTTTGCACATCCCCTTTGACCCAGCTGGGCTAGACAGAGATCACGCCAGCCGGCTCGACCTCTGCCCCTGCCAACAGAACCACGCTTCTGTGTCCCGCAGCCGCCCGCCCTCCAGCAAGCCCTCAGCAGTGTGGCTGGGGGCGCTGCAGCTCAGACCCTAACACTCCATACTGTATTCCTGAAAGCTCCTTCCTTCTAAGCGACTGTGCTCTAATTGCCGCAGGAGAGCCTGTTTGGCTGGTGTCCTGTTTCCCCTTGCTGGTTCCCGGGGAAATATTGTTTCAGATTTGTGGAGTGACTCAGCCCAGGGTTTAGGGTGGCTGTCCCTCAAAGCTTTTCTCTCTGTGCCTTCCAGACCACATTCTCTTCCCGCTGCTGCAGTCCTCTCCTCTCTCCCTCTCTCCCCCTCTCCCCGAGTCCCGGGTGAGTGGTTGTGAGAGAGGTTTTCTGTGCTGTCCCTTTAAGAATAATCCTGGGTCTGAGACAACTGTCTCTTTCTCACAAAAAGTATCCAAACCTGTTTCCTTGCTAAATACTGTCCAAATGCCTCTTCTAGGCTCTGGGGCTGCCAGCTGGGGTTTTGTTCCTGGGACCCAGGTCCCTACCCTTCTGCTGGCCTCCCTTCCTGGCACACGAATTTCTCCAGGCTGCCTTTGTTTCAGGGAGCTGGACAGCCCTTTCCACGTTTTCACTTTTCCTACCAGTCTCAATGTGGCTTCTTCAGTGTTTCCTGGTTGAAGAGTCCTCTCAGTCCAGTTCAGCATTGGTTTATCCAGATGATGATTCTTAAAATCAAGTTATAATCCACTTTGGTTCTTGGAGTTGGAAGTTGGTACATCTGCTTACTCCATCGCCATCTTACCCCTCTCCAGGAAGTGCATCTTAATGCTCATGTTACATCCAATGTCGTGGAAAGCAAACAGCATTCTTTGAACCAGAGTTCATAGTTTTCTGCTTTTTTGTTGCCAAGGAAGTTCTTTGTAACAGCCACAAAAGACTGCCTTGCTGCTTTCTCCTCCTTATTCATCTTCCTGGAAAATTCTTTGTCACGTGTGAGGGTTTGAATTAAATGTCTATAGAATACACCTGCTTTTATCTTCTCGAAAGACAAGGGAGGAAAAACAGAAATAATGGGTTGAAAGCATTCACTTTCTCTATTCAAAGCCTGAACAAACTGCTTCATTAAGCCGAGTTTGATGTGAAGTGGGGGAAAAATGATCCTGTCTCAATTAACTACAGGTTCATTCACAATATTTTCATCCCTACTTTCAGGGCTTTATGTTTTGGCCACTTCTTTTGTGTCCAGTGTTTCTCCCGAGCTCAACTGTCCCACAAACACAGATAGCAAGGATACTTTGTGAAACCTCTCTGTTGTCCTAGCAGGAAATTTGCCATTTTAAGAACCACACAAATCATCTAGTTATGCTACTCATACATCAGAAAGTCTAGGACAATTTTTATGTCATTATAATCTTCTCACAGATGAGTTGAATAACCAGTTTGAATCCTGCATAAACATTACTGTTGTGTAGAAGAACACATTTCAAACTTCATTTAGAGCTTTCAAGAAATAGCTGCCATTCTGTTTGACTGTAAATGGTAACATCTAGCTGGCTGAGAAAACCACTGGTATTATTACAGTAAACAAAGTGTTTGTCTTTAGAAAAAAAGTCCACAAAAATTTGTTCAGGCTTCCTGAAATGGGATACTTTAGCTGACCAGTGAAGTACATTCTTTTCTTGAAGCCTGTAGGCTAATAACTCAGCTGCTTTCTTTGATAGGCCCAAATCTCTTACTAAGTCATTCCATTCAGGTTGGCTAAACTGCTGATGGGTTAATGACTCTTGGCATCAGAAAAAGACCCTTCAGATTCTACATTCATTTCCTCATGCATCTTATCAAAATACACTTGATCACCACGTTCACTTTCTTCGTCCTTAGAAGAAATAAAACCATTGAAAACTGGAACCGGGAGTGTCTCAGAGTGTGTGATAGGTTGTATTGCTGAAGAAATATCTGGATATGCGATCATACACCATTTTTTCTTGCCGATGCCCTTTGTGTGAATCAGACAGAAATAACAGTCACTGCTGTAGTCCTTAGGTGCATGCCAAACCGTGGGAATACCAAAAAGCATTCCTTTGTGTTTTCCTCCTGTCCAGTCACGAAGCATTTCCTCACAATGATGATACACAAAATGAGGAGCCCAATTCTTGTCTTGATCGCCAAGGGGAACTTGAAAATAGGCAATATATGCACGTGTCACAAATGATGAAATATTGCTTTTTTGATGTTGAAGTCTGTAAGAGCCACATATATAACAGAAGTTGTCAGGACTATTCTTACATTTATGCCTACTCGAAGAAGCCATGATTCAATCTTAAAACAAAATAAGAGGGTGTTTTGATCAGATAATAATGTTTTACATTTAAAAACAACTACAATTATTTAAAAGTGATGCTTGTAAAACATTAATTACCCTGTGGTTATGTTCAATCCAAGAGTCGTTGCTCTTTAACTCCAATTTAAAAACCAATGCATGCCATTAACTATAAGAAAAATAAATTAAAATTACATAGAAACTGGAGCATGTGCCTAAAATCAGATTTCATATTTGTGATCAGTGATGCCCTTTGTATGAATCAGACAGAAATAACAGTCACTGCTGTGGTCCTTACGTGCATGCCAAACCATGGGAATACCAAAAGGCATTCCTTTGCGTTTTCCTCCTCTCCAGTTATCGAAACAGTTCTAAAACCTCATGCAACAGAAAATGAAAAAAGAAATTGTTTCCCAGTGTAATAATGTATATAAAATGTAATTGAAAAACAAAAAATGAATTAAAAAATTGTTGCTCAAGAATGACCACAGCAGGTACAAATAGTCATCTATACCAATGTAGAGGTATATTCCACAAAGCAAAAAAGAAAGTAATATCAAAGAGAATAATAGCCTAAATTAGTATGTTATTTCTAGAGTCACATAAAATACATTTGAACACTCATGATCTAAGTAATTATGGCTTTGTAATAGTAATCATGGCTTGTGGAAATAATAGTTTTTTTGAATATAAGAGGACAAATAAATAAATAAATAAATAAACACTTGAAATCCCACTGTGGGAACATCTTTAGTAGTTGAACATTTGAGAACTTGGCATCAAGTTTCCATTTCTGGAATTAGAAGCAGGAAGGCTGAAGAAATGATGTGGCTGATCTTCAGTATATCCAGGAAGATAGGAAATATATTTTAAATCTTATGTGTAGTTGTGTTTACTCCTATAAAACCATCCCTCTGGACCTGGCACTTCTTTTTGAAAAAAGCCGTAGAATAAAAGGCATGTTCAAACTATAGTTGCCTTGAAGGAAATGTGTATAATTTGGATTAATCACAGACTCACAGGTAGGTGTCAAGTGTGCCCAGGTGAAAGATGTATTTTTCAGAAGTAGATGACTTCCAATCCATGTCAGAAGGAGCGTGTTTCTCCTTCCCTTGCCAACACGTGAGAGGAATCAGGAGCTCCATGTGTTCTCAAGGCACTCTGGACCAAACAGAAGACCGTTATTGTCAGAGTGCACAGCTCCGTGTTGCGTCGTGCAACACAATGGTAAGACATGCTTCCTTATCAGCAGAGCTGTGCGTTAATGTAACTGTCACATTAAATATTTGCTGCTGTGATTCAGTTAATGACTGTCATAAAAGTATGGCAAGATCTCACATTTTAAGTGTTTGTGGTGTCTAATGTAGCCCTTGCTATTTTAAATAGGTCACACATTTAGAACTAGTTACATGCAAGCTATGATTAGCAGGTTTATTTTTACAACTATCTGAGCTGTGATCAGCACTTGTAATCACAAAGCAAAGAAAAAAATAGGCAGTGACAGCAGCACCTTCATCTTGAAAGCAAATTCTTGTTTTGAAGCATTAGGAGCATTACGTATTTTGAATAGAAAGGGAATATAGTTAGTCAGAAGCAGATATAGTTATAAAACATCTGGAATCTGACTTATATACTGTGTTTGCATTCATACACATTTTTTTCTATTAAAGATTTATTCAGTCCATTAAATATCCCAAATTGTATCATTTTTGAAGTGATACATATATTTTTTACTTCTTCTGAACACCCAGGAAAGTGGCTGTCTGTCTTTTTGAGTCTCAGTGATGCATTGTTTTTATGTTTGTGATTTTTGGTTGAAACAGAGTTATACATTCATTAAACATAAAGAAGGCTGATGATCTTCAGTTTTATCTCAGCAGCGCCTCTTATTCATGCGGGAGTCCTGAGCACTTTCCAAAGCTATCCTCCATGTCTGAAATAAGAATTCAGAGGTTCTTGCAAAGTGGTATACCAGCCAGTCCTAATCTGGAGATAATGGAAGGGCCCACGAATAGGGTTGGGGGCCAGAGGAAAGCACATCCCCCCTAAAATACACGCAAAAAAATGTATAGGCATGTGTTCTGGGGAGATTTTCCAGAGCTTTCTTCAGAGCCTGGGAAGGAATATCAAGTATCACAAATTCACAGCTTGCTTAGACCACAGGAAGTAATGAAGATGTGGTTCTTAGGAGATCATATGGTGTCTGCAGTCTTGAGGATGCTAAAACAAAGGGGCTTTTGACAGTTGAGTAGGATTCTCAGAGATAATTGCTGCTAATTTTTAGAAAGTCCAGAAAAACCTGATTGCTGGGGTTCTGAGAATGTTGGACTAGACTCCATATCCCTCTTCTCAGGCAAAGTGCTTGGATCCCACCAGGAATGCAAGAGAGGATGTGGAGATGTTGGGGGTAGCTGTGGTAGTGGCAGCAGCCCTGAGAACAGCAGCTAACCACCCCCTTTCTGTCCAGCACCCAGCCTGCCTCTGTGGGAAATCTCTGTCCAGTCCAGTGGAAGTTACAGTTGACCATGCTGAGCTACTTCTGGGCCTCTGGCAGGTGGACACTGTGAAAGAGAATATAGGTCCAGGAGTCATGCTGGGGGCTTTGAGACAGGCTGCTGCCTGGCTCACCAAGGATGATGACAAAGGCCAGGCAGCCTGCAGAGGATTGACAGAGGCTCTCAATCTCCTGTGTGTCCTAGAATTCATACTCTTTTCTTTTCCCATTTCTCCTTTCCCCTTGCTGCTTCCTGTGGAAATGGCAGATCTGCATGCAAGTTCGTGATACTTGTTACTCTCCCATCTTGGCTCTCCTTTTCTGGTTCCTTTCCATACCTATTCCCTCTTTTTCTTCTTTCCCTCTATTTCCTAATTTTATTCTCTCTTGTTAATATCTGGAGCTAGGCCTCTTTTTATCTTTTGGTTGTCCTTATCTTTGGTTATCCAAATGTAGTTCTTTTTTTCTGGGACATTCTCTCTCTCTGTTCCTCTTGTCCTCCTTTTCTCTTCTTGTCCTTTTCATTAATAAGAGGGGGCAGGTGGAATGGGTGACTTGGAGACCTTTGCTCTTTTAAAATGATATGAGAATTTTGAGTCAAAACATTCTAAAGTCTCCCATTGGTGATGGGAAGGGAGTCTTTCTGCCTGTGGGGGTCCTGTGGTGGAGCAGGCACCCCTGTTTGAGAAACAGAGCCTGGCTACCCTCTGCCACGGCTCAGCTCAGGTGCAGTTCTGGGTCATGAGGACTCTGGGAAGCACACTGATTCTTGGGAACCATCACTGGGAACCCAGTGGGGGACTTTTATGCTAGGCTGCTTTTATACAACTCAAAGAGTAACATTCTTTTTGAGCCTGAACTCTTCTACCTGCATTTTTCTACTGAAATATAGTTGTATCTTGGAAAGATATGTGGGAGTTGTAGCTTTCTGGCTCAAAGTAGTTCCTAACTAGATCTTTAGCTAAATTCAAGCCCATCTTCCCATCTAATTCCCTCTGTATCAGACTTTGCTCCTCAAAAAGTTCTCACTGTGTGTGTGTGTGTGTGTGTGTGTGTGTGTATGCGCACGCGTGTGTGCTAGGACTATACTTTAGCAAGTGGTCATTGAATTGACTTGAAGAGTGGTCAATGAGGACATTTATCAATAACCTTCTGCTTATTTTACATGTAATAAAGATTCCCTTTGATTACTTTAATAATGTTCACCACATTCGTTAGTAGGTCCATTTTGCATTAAGAGTTCTGATCCTTCCATTAACCCTGTAAGGGGGTGGATCATTACCTCCAGGAGGATGCTGAATTCTCATTATGGGACCAGTGCTCTAATCCTGGTCACGGGTCTCCAAAGTTTCTGCTTTTTCCACTTTATCCTGAAATTTCTCATGGGAAGGGAAACCCCAGGAGGCCTATTTTGATTGTCTTCACTTTCCTGCAGCCATGTGCTGTCATGATGCTCAGCCAGGCTGCCTCGCCCAGGAGGACACCATAGATGGGTTGGGGCACCATGCTTGGTTCCTTTCCTGGGGGAGCAGAAGCTACCAGACCCTTTGTCCTAGGCTACAGGGCTGGTGTCTAGGACTCACTCTGGTTGAGACAGCCTCCTGACCATCTTCTTGAAAATATCACAGACTTGTTGGCATACAGCTCCTGTGTTTAGCCTGCTTTGGAGCAGAAACTTGCTTTGATCTGTGGGCAGGCTTGGGAGTTTATGGCCCTAATTAATTCATGCATAACAATCTGAATTTCCTTTTCACTTGGACTAAAGCATATTTCTTTTAAAATTTTCACAATGCTGGCATTCTTAAAATTCCAACTGAATCTTATTTTCATAAGCCTGGCAAGGATGATCTATGGATAGCACTCAAATATAAAGATAATGGAAAAAAATGTTTCCTTTAAGTTACTGAAAACTACTTGTGTTAGAAGAGGAGAGAGTTCTTGTCATCAGATACTTTTTCTAAAATCAAGATTTTAGAAAAAACTTATAATAAGCGATAGAGTATCAACCAGCTCTTATTCAGAATCCAGATTTTGTTACATGAATGAACCAGTATCCTAATCCACTCCATTCTATGGAAATGTCATTAAAATTAAGAGTGTGAGGGAAATGATAGATATGAAAACACTTTATAAACAGCAACATGCTCTATAAATGTGATATGTTATTATAGCTTGACTTCTGTAGTTCTCTTCCCCATGTTTAGAAAATATTAGAGGTTTCCTGACTCCTCTCAGACTCTTTTTTATAAATTAATTTTAATGGGGTGACACCAATAAATCAGGGTACATATGTAAAATGAAAACATCTCCAGATTATCTTATCATTCAATTGTGTTGCATACCCATCACCAAAAGTCAAGTTGTCCTCTGACACCTTCTATCTAGTTTTCCCTGTGCCCCTCCCCTTCTCCTTAACCCACCCTCTCCTCCCTCCCCCAACCCCATAACCACCAACCACTCTCTTGTCCATATCTCATAGTCTCACTTTTATGTCCCACCTATGTATGAAATCATGCTGTTCTCAGTTTTTTTTTTCTGATTTACTTATTTCACTTCGTATAATGTTATCAAGGTCCATCCATTTTGTTGTAAATGATCTGATGTCATCATTTCTTATGGCTGAGTAGTATTCCATAGTATATATGTACCAAAGCTTTTTAATCCACTCGTCTTCTGACGGACACTTGGGCTGTTTCCAGATCTTCACTATTGTGAACAATGCTGCCACGAACATGGGGGCGCATTTCTTCTTTCGAACAATGTTATGTTGTTCTTAGGGTATATTCCTAAAAGTTGGATAGCCGGGTCAAAAGGCAGTTCGACTTTTAATTTTTTGAGGAAATCTCCAAACTGTTTCCACAGTGGCTGCACAAGTCTGCATTCCCACCAGCAAGCAGTGCAGAAGGGTTCCCTTTTCTCCACATCCTCGCCAGCACTTATTCTGTGTTGTTTTGCTGATGAATGCCATTCTGACTGGTGTGAGGTGATATCTCATTGTGGTTTTAATTTGCATTTCTCTAATGATTAGTGATGTTGAGCATTTTTTTCATATGCCTTTGGCCATCAGTATGTCCACTTTGGAGAAATTTCTATTCATTTCTTTAGCCCATTTTTTGATTGGATTGTTGTCTTCCTGGTGTTGAGTTTTATAAGTTCTTTATAAATTTTGGTTATTAACCCCTTATCAGACGTGCTGTCGAATATGTTCTCCCATTGTGTGGTTTGTCTTTTTATTCTGTTCTTATGGTCTTTAGCTGTGCAAAAACTTTTTAGTTTGATATAGTCCCATTTGTTTATCTTGCCTTTTATTTAATTTTCCCGTGGAGATAAATCGGCAAATATATTGCTTCTACAGATGTCAGAAAGCTTGCTGCCTATGTTTTCTTCTAAGATGCTTATGGTTTCACGGCTTACGTTTAAGTTTTATATCCATTTTGACTTTGTTTTTGTGAATGGTGTAAGTTGATGGTCTAGTTTCATTTTTATGCAGGTAGATGTTCAATTTTCCCAACACCATTTGTTAAAGAGGCTGTCTTTACTCTATTGTATGTTCTTTCCCCCTTTGTCAAATATCAGTTTTCCATATAGGTGTGGGTTTATTTCTGGGTTCTCTGTTCTGTTCCATTGATCAATGTGCCTGTTCTTATGCCAGTACCAGGCTGTCTTGAGTATAATGGCCTTGTAGTAAACCTTGATATCCGGAAGAGTGATACCTCCTGCTTTATTTTTTCTTTTTAAGACTGCTGAGGCTATTCGTGTTCTTTTTTGGTTCCATATAAATTTTTGGAATATGTTTTCTATATCTTTGAAGTATGTCATTGGTATTTTAATTGGTACTGCATTGAATTTATAAATTGCTTTGGGTAATATAGACATTTTAACACTCCTTAACATGATAAAGGCCATCTATGACAAACCCACAGCAAATATTATACTAAATGGACAAAAATTAAAAGCAATCCCCTTAAGATCAGGAACCAGGCAGGGGTGCCCCGTTCCACCACTTTTATTTAACATAGTTCTGGAATTCCTAGCTACAGCAATCAGACAAGAAGAAGAAATAAAAGACATCCAAATTGGAAAAGAAGAAGTAAAACTGTCAATATTTGCAGATGATAGGATATTGTATATAGAAAACCCTAAAGTCTCAGTCAAAAAACTACTGGACCTTATAAATGAATTCAGCAAGGTGGCAGGATACAAAATTAATACTCAGAAATCAGAGGCATTTCTATATACAAACAATGAACTGTCAGCAAAAGAAATTAAGGAAACAATCCCCTTCACTATTGCAGCCAAAAAAATAAAGTACCTAGGAGTAAATTTAACCAAGGAGGTTAAGGACTTGTACTTGGAAAATTATAAAACATTGATAAAAGAAATCAAGGAAGATAAAACAAGTGGAAGCATATACCGTGCTCATGGCTAGAAAGAATAAACATCATTAAAATGTCTATATTACCCAAAGCAATTTATAAATTCAGACTCTTTTTAAATGATCTTTAAGTTTTATTCTTAAAAGCAG
Organism: Rhynchonycteris naso; assembly: GCA_037038555.1. Lineage (NCBI taxonomy): Eukaryota > Metazoa > Chordata > Mammalia > Chiroptera > Emballonuridae > Rhynchonycteris > Rhynchonycteris naso. The sequence continues at coordinate 179,169,399 of CM072995.1, read as the reverse complement.
AACAGTGATACTGGCAGGAAAAATGCTTAATATTTTGTTTATGGTAAAATGCTATCCTAATTAGTAGATCTCATTAAGTTCAATAAAGTGTCATGCCAGGTCTTTCTTTCACCCTATATAGTCAATCAGCCAGCAAGTCCTATTGCCTATGTCAATGGATCTATCTCTTACCTATTTGTTTTGTCTTGCACTACCCAAGTTTGTGACCTCTCTTGCCATACCTGGGCAGCAGCAGCTCACACCCTTTTAGAATCCACCCTCCATGGATCTATAGGGGTCTTCTAGAAATAAATCATGTTAAGTCACCCATCATTGGACTCCTCATCATGGTCTGCAAGACTACAAAGTCCAGCCCTGTTTGCTCTCAGCTTCTTATACCAGCTCTCTGTCCTACACTGGACTTATATTTCAAGCCCTCAAATATGCAAAGTTTCTTTCTGTTTCAGGCATGTCCTTTGCAGATCCTTCTGCCTTGAAATGCCATGATCCTGGATCTTTGTGGGAGCTGATGGCTCCTGGGTCAGTTTCAGCTGCTTCTTCTTGGAACCTCCACCTTCACTAGCCTCCTTAATATTATTTGTTTTTATCTCTAACTTTCTGACATTATATTGTTTATGTAATTATTTACTTATTAATCTTTTCCTGCTCAAAGATATGTTTTATGAGGGTGAAAATTATCTCTATATTGTTCTCTGCTATTTTTCTCCAGAGCCTAGAGTCTGGAGCATGGCACAGAAAAGACTCTCATTTATTTTGCTTCATAAATCAGTGCTAGCTAAAAGCAGAAATTATTGAATGAGAAAGTAAAACAATAGAATAAATGCTTCAATAAGGTGATTTGGTTTATGTTGACAGTATGCTAAAACAGCTAATAAAATTCAATCCAATGGAGAAAAACAGTCAAATGAGACTTTTACTAATCATTGGTTAATTCCTTTATAGAAATAAATCATTATTGAGAAAACAACTGGGTGATATAGAATTCCATAACTATCCATATCTTTTGGTTTAGCTCTAAGTGCTTATGATGCTTGAAATGTTTCTCAGTCAAATTTTACAAATGACAAACACTGTACCATATAGATTCTCTATTTTTCTAGAAAATATTGTTTCTGGGAAAATTTCTCCTGCCCAATTTAAAAGATTTGAGATCATAATTTTATTTTTTTCATATGTCATTCATTTATGCTAGTGTGTATCATCTCATGGTAGAGTGTGATCATGCTACAAATATTTTTATGCACCTCCTGTGTGCCAGGTCGTCACCTTGGCACTGGAGAGCATGTGGGGTCCAGATAGACAATACCCCTTTTCCAGGGATGGTTGGCTAACAATTTTCTGTCTAGGAACTTTGGTGCTACCACGTTCATGGAGTTTCAAAGAAGCCAGAAAGTTATGGCATGTTGGCCTGATGGTGCCAAGAAAATTCCCTCATCCTAATGAAGACTCAATAACAAAATATTTGTGAAAAAGAAATACAGATGAGGTCAAAAGTTCTTTAAAGGAACTTTAGCCTAACCGAGTGGTGGTGCAGTGGATAGAGCGTTGGACTGGGATGCGGAGGATCCAGGTTCTAAACCCTAACGTTGTGAGCTTGAGCACAGGTTCATCTGGTTTGAGCACAAAGCTCACCAGCTTGAGTCCAAGGTTGCTGGCTCAAGCAAGGGGTTACTCGGTCTGCTGAAGACCCATGGTCAAGGCACATATGAGAAAGCAATCATGAACAACTAAGGTATCGCAACAAAAAACTGATGATTGATGCTTCTTATCTCTCTTCGTTCCTGTCTATCTGTCCCTATCTGTCCTTCTCTCTGACTCTCTCTGTCCCTGTAAAAAAAAAAAAAAAAAAAGAACTTTATAGTCATGCTTCCAGTAAAATTTTTCCAGGAAAAGAGAGAAAGATTGGGCAAATTCAGAGTCTTTTCAAGCTCACTGTGCTCCATTGCCAAAACCAGATCTGGGCCTATCATTTTTGGTATCTAGTCACTACTAAGGCAATGCCTAGTTGAAAGATATATGAGCTTATAGAGTTTGGGTTAATAAATGGAACTAAATTGTATTTTGTCAAATTTCAAAATAGCTCAGGAGCAATTGGACCAATTATTCCTCCAAATTAACATCAGGAGAAAAGATTAAGCAAAATAAGACCCTCATGGGCAACAGATTATATCCTGGGATTTGCTCGAGCCAAACATTTCCCAGTTCTTCCACCTTAGGTGACTAAAATATAAACTCTAGTGTTGGCAGGTTTTTAAGCTTTTAAGATTATTACGAAATCTGGGTTCCAATTTTTAGAAATGTTTAAAGAAGGGGCTTTTTTATTTGACATTTCTAAGTTATACTAAGTATTAAAATATACCACCCATATGATAATTATGGGTCATAGAATTTTAGAGCTGGAAAAAACCCCAGAGACAATTTAGTCTAGCCCTGCATTTATGCAGAGGTGAGCAGCGAACTACAAGGAGGCAAATAGGCTTGCTTACAGTCATGCACGAGCCTCACCATACAGAGCTGGCACTGACTTCTTTCATCTTATGGAAATGCATGTTATTGGACAGGTCCAGCCTCACTTTCTTATTTATGAAGCTCTATAAAATCCTTGGAATTTTGATCTGCTAAAAATATGAGATTTTGATGGTCAGACAACTTGAGAGTTAATCTTACAATCACGATCTTGCTTTTTCCTCTGAGATGAGGCAGTTCAGAGGTAATGGGCACCAAGGATGCTTGTTAAAAATGGGGTGTAAAGAAGATTTAAGGAGTTGGAACCAAACAGAATCAGTGTGTGGCATGAATACGTTGTGGTTGGGAGCCCATTTCTTCCCTCTGATGTTTCTGCCCAAACCAACTCTATTTATTGTTGAATTTTGAAGGCCACATTTCCCCTCTCCATGGCCTCGTGGAAGGCAGTTCATAATACCAAACCAGAGATGGCTAAATGAGTGAAATATCTTAGTGAACTTCTGCTTTAGGGAGAAGGGTGTGTCCTTTAAGGATACTTTAGTTTCTATTTCATTGCTTGTTTTTGACAGCTAGGAGCTATGTCACACTAAGCATGTGAAGGGAAAGTAGAGAAATTCCTTTCCATTACAGTGGGGCTGCCCAAGCCTCTGGGATGGGGGAGGGGGTGTTAGTCATTAGCTTTGACTGCCAAAGCCAAGCCACAAGGAAAGAATGACCCTGCAAGTCTTTAATGCAAATAAACATGTTCTTTTCTTTTCTTTTTTATAAATATAGGGAGGGCCCCCACACCTTCTGTGGCAACTGTGTCCAAACAGCGAAGGATACAGATATAAATTAGAATTTAAAAGGTACCAAGTGAGGAGGAATTTTGGCAGGAAAGAATCTGGAAGTGTCATCTGAGTGGTGATGGTCTGACTCAGCCCTTTGAAAATACTTAGGAGTTACTAACTTGCAACCAAAGTTTTGTGTTTTTCTTTTAACTGTTATTTTTAAAATTGTCCTAAGTGTTTGAGGTAAATGGTCATATTTGCATTACCCACCCGCAACACACACCCATTTACACACATACACACACACACACACATACACACACCTCACAGTGATATTTCCCGAGGCTGTGAACACCTCAGTTTTTACAAGCTAAGAAGAAATTGAGCTAGTTGGTTGTTGGAAGACAGATCTGTAGTAAGTAGCATTAGTAATCAGTAAGCCATATCCCCTTTCAGGCTGTTCCCAGCTACTTTTGGGCCTAGGTCTGGGGAGAAAATATATTTAAATTTCTCTTGGAGAGACTGTTAAATTGTATTTTATTAATTAGTGTCCATGTAAAATTGAGTCAATATTGAGGGAAATTAGTCTTGTTCTTAAATCACGAAATAAATGATGATAATAAAACAATTTTGTGTTTTAATAGGTATAATGTTTACTGTCCAAATTGCTTACATTTATAAGCTTATATCAATGCCTTACATATATCTACCAGAAAATTTCATTAGTGGAAGTTTTTGATGACAATATGCAGATTTACCATTTTCATAATATTCTTATGATGATGAAAACATTCATATTTAAAAGTACTGATTAAGTACTACTAACTCATAATACCAACAATGCTGAGTTCATTTGACTTAAGCGATGAACCACAAAGAAGTTTCTGTTTCCCATAAAGTTTATATGTCTAACATTTTTCTGCTTTGTGTTCAACAGAGAACGAGCAAGCCATCAGTGTCAGAGTTTCGCTGGATGATCCATATTCTACTGTGGAATTGATCAAGATCAGAGAGCTTCTTCCTTTCCTGTGGCTTAGAGACCAAGTTGTTGATATAGTTATACTGTCTCGCATTTAATCTTTTTTTTTTTTTTTACAGGGACAGAGAAAGTCAGAGAGAGGGATGGACAGACAGGAACAGAGAGAGGTGAGAAGCATCAATCATTAGTTTTTCGTTGCCATTGCGACACCATAGTTGTTCATTGATTGCTTTCTCACATGTGCCTTGACCGCGGGCCTTCAGCAGACCGAGCCACCCCTTGCTGGAGCCAGCGACCTTGGGTCCAAGCTGGCGAGCTTTTGCTCAAGCCAGATGAGCCTGCGCTCAAGCTGGCGACCTCGAGGTCTAGAACTGGGGTCTTCCGCATCCCAGTCCGATGCTCTATCCACTGTGCCACTGCCTGGTCAGGCTCTGTCTCGCATTTAGATCATGAATTTTGCACAGATTCACATCAAGAGAAAAAGAGGCCCTTTCTATGTTAGATTTGTAGAATGACTTCAGATGTTTTGATTGGATAGCTGCAGAAAAGAATGAAAACAGTACAAGTCATGATCTCCATTGCTGCCTTTCAAAATCCTCTGGGCTCTGTTATTGTTAGTTATCTACTGGAATACCATCTGATTATTCCTCTTTAGATTTTATTAATGTTTAGTTTACTTGCTTTATATTTCAGGAGATGTCACTCATCAGTATCTTCTGTCTAAAGTAAGAAGAAAGTGTTGGTGTAAATGATCTTTTTATTAAAATGGGAATTGTTTTATGTAAATGGTCTACATAGAAGTACATGAACATAACCACATGCACAGAGTTTTGAGCTGGTTTCTAGCCAGCTCATCCTCACTGTTTATGGAGAGCATCAAATGGTCTTAGGACACTTGCTTTATGGGATGGCCATGACACCTACACATCCTTTTGATGAGGAATGCTAATTTTTCTGAAAGCTGAGCTATTATCAGGTCTGTCCACTCAGGTCGGTGGTTCTTAACCTGGGCTCTATCTAACCCTAGAGGTTCGAGGAGTCGGTCTCAGGGGTTCGGAGAAGCCTCTGCCACAGAGGCCAGAATAAAGTAGTACCATAATTTGTTGTGAGTTCATGCACTTTGTTGGTTTTGTTCTTTGAGCAAGGTGATGTTCACGCATGGCTCATTTTGTGCCCCAGTAAAAAAACATATACCTATGTCTTGAATTTGGGGAAAAAATCATATTTTATTTATCACTAAAGAAGGGTTCGGTGAATGCACATATGAAACTGGTGGGTTCGGTATCTCAAGAAAGGTTAAGAACCACTGACTCAGGTACTGTGGACAGAGCACCTGTTGGATTGTTGGGAGACGTTTATAGGGTGGGAGAGAGAATAACTTTACTTTCCATGAATGTTCCTCATCTCCTCTTGACTACACAGAAGTCCTGTCCTTTAGGAAGCCAACAATGGGTACTCACATGCAACCCTGGAGTAACTTACCTCTCATTTTCCCAGAGAGTCTGTTCTTTGGTATTAATTTTGGCTGTGTCCAAAGGTATACTTGAAGGTCAGTATTACCCCAATTTTTTATATTGGGTGATAATGGCTAGAGAGTTCTTGAGTAGGGTAGAATAAGCCTGTGTCAGCCAATATCACTGACCAGGAAGGCCAAAAAGAACCCTTTTCCAGCTTTTGTACTTTTACTTGAAGTGCTAAGTTTATTTGCCCAGGCTTTACAGTGGTGAGGTCCTCGGATGGCTCATTTCTGCCTCACCTTATCCCACCTACAAGGGCCACCACCAGAGGAGTAGCCGTGATAGCCCAGGCATTTCCTTAAAGCTACCTTGCTTCTTTTTGCACACTCAGAAAATGGGCAGTGCCCAACATATGCCTCTTTCCACAGATCATGGACTTTTCATCAGTGAAAGCATCTTCCTGCTATTCTTTACCAGTACCACATCTATGGATATTATCAGTGTTTATTTGTATGTGGTGGTCCTATTTAGATCTGAGGTTAAGGCAGCACGTTCCCTGAGCAGGGAGCAGCACATTCCCTGAAGGAAGCAGTCAGCCTAGGGTTCAGTCTCAAGGAGGAGACCTAATCTGAAACTGGACACCAGAGCACTGGACAATACCTCTCCTGTAGTTTTCTGTCTTGAGCTTTCTCTTAGGAATTGATATATTTGAAAATGTACTGTGAGATGGTGGGTACAAAGATGGCTCCACAAGGAGCCAGACCCAAAGCTGGGGTAGGATAGGTCCAAATCCAGGAGAACAAGCCATATTTTACAAGTTGGGTAGATGAACTTGTTACAGGTTACTGTCTCAAACTCTTTCAATTGCAGTGGTTCTTAACCTTTTTTGAGGTACCGAACCCACCAGTTTCATATGCACATTCACCGAACCCTTCTTTAGTGATAAATAAAATATGATTTTTTCTTTCCAAATTCAAGACATAGGTATATGTTTTTTTACTGGGGCACAAAATGAGCCATGCGTGAACATCACCTTGCTCAAAGAACAAAACCAACAAAGTGCATGAACTGAAACAAATTACGGTATTACTTTATTCTGGCCTCCGTGGCAGAGGCTTCTCTGAACCCCTGAGACCGACTCATTGAACCTCTAGCGTTCGATAGAACCCAGGTTAAGAATCACTGTCTTAATTGTTTAAAACCCCTAGTGCTTTCTTAAATGTGCTAGTCTGGTCTTAGCTAGACATTAAGGGGAGGATTTGGGCGATACCTGGTTTGAAGTATTAAAGGGGGCAGTGTTTCTTAACTTCATTGAGGACGTAATGGCAGTAGAAATTAGGGAGAAATACCCAAGATGGAAAGGGAGAGGGTGAGTATAAGTGGGTCAGGGCCATGGTACTACTCCACTGATGGAGGAAACATTTTCTTGGGGACCATGTTAGAGGACCTGGCAGTGTTTTCTTAAAGAAAGAGGTAGCTTCCTAATAGCTATATGGTACTTTTTTTCTAGAGTGTTTTGAAGTTGTTGTTGTTGGTTATCAGTCTGGTTTATTTATTTTTTTTGGATATAGGTTGAACAACAATTATCTCAACTAACAGAGGCTAGGACACCTTGTTTGAAGCAATTAGTCTGTATTTAATCTCTGGAGATAAAATGAACCTTGGCTCTGTATAATCATTATAAGAAGGTACATAGGTACATTTCTTTTTTAAAGATAAAATTAAGGAAATAGGTGTTACATTTTTGGAGACTAAGCAGTTCATAGGCATGAATCAAAAGATGGAGTTGCAGGTTATATGAATAGTTAACTGAGTTTTTTCTCAGCATCCACAAATATGACATCAACACAAGATCACCCCTTTCCAACCTAGCAGTATGTGAAGTCACCAATGATGACAAATATTTAGGGTAACCAAAATGATTTGCTAACATACTTCCATCTGTGGTTGAACTGAATCCATTATTTAAATCAACCTAAAATAATCCAGCTGCACAGCGCCACTTGTAGGAACACTCTGTGTCGGTGTTGCAGGACTCTATACCACAGCTTCCTTTTCAGAAACTTGGCATTTACTTTCCTTAACTTCTGAATTGAATGACTATAGCATGATCTAAACTGTGTTGGTTTTTTTTTTTAACTATAAAAATGCTTCCTAGACGTAGTACTGTGACTCATAGCTTTGAGGTTGAATATGACTTAAGTGTTCTTAATTGATTTTAAAAAAACCCCATATTGTAAACACAGGTATTTATTCACTGACTTATTTCTTTTTAAAATTAAATTATTTTGTCATCATTTTCTACAGCTTCTGCAAGACATTATATTTGACATTTTCACAACACTAGAAATGCTATAGTGATAAGGCCTTTTCTGCCTTTTCCACAGATATAGTCCTTGCATCTGGCCAGTGCTCTGAACCAAGTTAAGTCCCAATGGCAAGTGTGTTGAACAAGTGAGTATATACAGTCTCTTTATCTGCCCCTATTTTAAGGTCTACCTATAATGGTTTCAGTTCAAATGCCCTTTCATTGTAGAGACTTCCCCTGACCCCCTAAGAAAGAACAACCTAGTACTAGTCGAGCCCTTTCATAGAAACCAGATTTCCTTCCCTCTAAATAACTTCTTATATTGATTTGCTTGTAGTTTATTTCATTTGTGTCTAATGCATTTGGCAGAATGCACTATGAGGATGAAACCAAGGCTGTTTTGCTCCACACATAAGCACAGCACCTGGCATAGAGTGGTGCTTAATAAATAGTATATGACTGGGTGGATGAGTGAATGTCACTTACCCACTTGCACATCTGCAATAACAGTTATACACTGGCCCTTGAGCAACAAAGATCAATGAAGAATACCACAGGGAATGGTCAAAAGTACCTTTTATCTCAGCAAATTGTTAGAGATTGTGTGGCTAAAAAAGGTAGGTTTCATTATATACTCAGGTTATGCTCCAGGGTTTTCTGGTTTGGGATAGAGGACTACTCTATTTCAAAATATCATAATATGACTTTAGATAGGACCAAGATGCACTTCTGGCTCTAATAACAAACTGTATGATCTGGGGAAAATTACACAATCCTTCCGGGACATTTTTTCTAAAATTTAAGACACAAATAGGCCTTACTTCACATGATTAAATAAGATATGATATGTAAAGTACATAGTTCAGTACCTGGCATAGAATAAAAAATAAGTACTCAATAAAAGTTATCATTAAATTAATAATAACATTTCAAGTCCATCAGTGAGCTAGCAGTGTCCCAGGACTCAATTAGGTTGTAATTAAATGTACTAAACAATGTCTTATGCTCAACTTCATTGAAAGAAATTGTTGCTTTGTTTTCAATGGCTGTAACATTCTACTAGGCTAAATAATGGAATCAGATGAATTCCCTAGAGTAAAAGCTGGATTTGGTAAGATCTTGAAGGTTATGGAATACGCATACTATCACTGCAGGTTAAAACATCTCTGTACCCCAAATACTAAAGTTATTTAATAATATGTTAGATTGTCTTTTAAAATTTCTTTGATAAGAAGAAAAATCAACCACATAAGATACTAAAGTTATTTAATAATATGTTAGATTGTCTTTTAAAATTTCTTTGATAAGAAGAAAAATCAACCACATAAGATAGAAGTTTTTAAAAAACTTTATAACTTCACTAAAGTGTGATATAAGTAATATCTCATTGTAAAGCCAACTATGCAACTATCCTCATTTTTCTTTTGTCAAAATATATTACAAATGTGTTAGAGTTTTTTCTTATTGAAAAATAAATACAATCTTTGAATATAAATGTTTAAAAATGTTTAGTCTCATCGGCATGACAATTATATATATAATAGCAATAATATATATATACATACATACATACATATATATGTATATTACAATTTAGATAATTTGCTGTGACAGGTAAGACCTAAATTACAGGAACCAGAAACCTAATTGTTTCAAGTTGAATAATCTTGCTAACCAGTCACTTATTTCAAGGGAATAAAGGCAATGACTTTTTAAAATTTCTTACTTACATTAATAGTTCTGTTATCATTTCCTATTAATATCTGAGTTCTTCTATATCACAAAGACTGTAAAAGCTAGACATTTACTTTTTTATCAAATACGCTTACTATGCCTAATCCCTAACTATGTGTTTATGTAGGGATCTGTGGAGACTCTTATTCTACAACAGTCAGCCTATAATTTTCTCATCACCCTTCAATTTGGACAAAAAAAAATTCTATTCAGAAAAGAATTCTCCAATTTCAGACTTTGTGGTAGATATGGGTGGTATATGGTAAAATAGTTTCCCCAGTGCTACACATGCCCTTGAGTTTTTGACAGGATAAAGATGTGAGCAAGCCACTAATCTCTTGCATTTGTCACCTCTTTCTTATTTAAGGGGTTGGCAGGTTGTGTGTTTTAGAGGGGAGGGCTTGGAAGCTGGAATTCCAGATCACAGCTTCTGAGGCATGTTGGAGGGACCACCTTGCGATGCTCTTCTCCTATGTCTTTGGAACATCCAATAAGAAGGGGGCCGACCAACAGTTGTCTTCAATATTACCATATTTGCTGCTACCCACACCCTATGTTTTTGAAAAGGGCCATGAACTTAAGACATGAGCAAAAGTGTCGATAAAATATTGCAGTTTTATATTGGAAAGACCTACATGTGAGGTACATAATATCAAGCAAATACTGCCCTTAATGATTGCTTTCTAAAATACCTTAAAGTAGGGTAAGTTTGTGTTTGTACAGCTCTTTTATGCCATAACCCTTTCTCTCTCTCTTCTTCTCTCACTATTTCCCATTGACACACTCATTTAAAAAACAAACAGAACAAAAAGAACAACATAATATTCTTCATATATTTCTCCATTTCTTCCTTCCTCATCCCAACATAACTCATAGAGATACTTGTGTCTGTTTCCTCGCCGCTCTTTTCCCAACCAACCTGCTGCACCCAGGCCTTCATCCTTTAAATTGACCTTTATCAAGGTCACTAATAACACTAGGGAACAAAATTTTTGTTGCATCCACAAAAACACTTGTTCTTACCTAAATTGAGTGTGCTGATCTCAAATCGGACAGTAGTTTTTCTCTGTAAGCTACAGTTTTTTTTGCAATTCAAGATTTTAGGTTTTCATCTTATTGTAAAATTTTCAACATTTAGTTTAACATAATGAAGTAGAATGTCTTCTTGGGCATTATCTTTGTGAAAATATAATAATTTATGTAATGCAGTTAATACACTAAAATATCTAATTACATTAGAATTTTTCTACAATTTTGAAATAGAACATATTAAAACACTTATTTTAATCATAAACTTGGAGCAAAACTTATATAAATTTTATTCAGGCAACACTTTGAATTTGTAGCTTTTGCATTTGTGTACTTGTTGAGGACAATTTTGTTTGATGCTCCAGCAGTAGTCTGCTCATTATTAACAGCTCCAAGATTTTCGGGAAACTTACCAAAGTGACTGTTCAGAAAGTGAATCTTAACATTCATGTTACATCCAATGTCGTGGAAAGCAAACAGCATCCTTTGTACCAGAAGTTTATAGTTTTCTGCTTTTTTGTTGCTAAGGAAGTTCTTTGTAACTGCCACAAATGACTACCATGCTACTTTCTCTTCCTTATTCATCTTCCTGGCAAATTCTTCATCATGTATGAGGGTTCGAATTTGAGGTTCATAGAATGCACCTGCTTTTATCTTCTCAAAACACAAGGCAGGAAAGCAGAAATAATAAGTTGAAAGCATTCACTTTCTCTATTCAAAGCCTGAACAAATTGCTTCATTAAGCCAAGTTTGATGTGAACTGGGGGAAAAATAATCCTGTCTCGATTAACTACAGGCTCCTTCACAATATTTTGCATCCCTACTTCCAGAGCTTAACGTTTTGGCCACTCCTTCTGTGTCCAGTGTTTCTCCCGAGTTCAACTGTCCCACAAACACAGAAAGCAAGGATACTTTGTGAAACCTCTCTGTTGTCTTAGCAGGAAATTGACCATTTTAAGAACCACACAAATGATCTAGTTATGCTTCTTATACTTCATAAAGTCAAGGACAATTTTTATGTCATTATAATCTTCTCACAGATGAGTTGAATAACCAATTGGAACTGCTGCATAAACATTACTGTTGTGTAGGAGAACACATTTCAGACTCCGTTTAGAGCTTTCAAGAAATAGCTGCCATTCTGTTAGACTGTAAGTGGCAACACCTAGCTGACTGAGAAAACTACTGATATCATGACAGTAAACAAAGTGTTTGTCTTTGGAAAAAAAGTCCACAAATATTTGTTCACGCTTCCTGAAATGGGATACTTTAGCTGACCATTGTAGTGCATTCTCTTCTTGAAGCCTGTAGGCTAATAACTCAGCTGCTTTCTTTGATAGGCCCAAATCTCTTACTAAGTCATTCCATTCAGGTTGGCTAAACTGCTGACGGGTTAATGACTGCTTGGCATCAGAAGAAGACCCTTCAGATTCTACAACCATTTCCTCATGCATCTTATCAAAATACACTTGATCACCATGTTCACTTTCTTTGTCCTTAGAAGAAATAAAACCATTGAAAACTGGAACCAGGAGTGTCTCAAACTGTGGGATAGGTCGTATTGCTTAAGGAATACTAGGATATGTGATCATATGCCGTTGTTTCTTGCTGATGCCCTTTGTATGGATCAGACAGTAATAACAGTCACTGCTGTGGTTCTTAGGTTCACACCAAACCATGGGAATACCAAAAGGCTTTCCTCTGTGTTTTCCTTTTGTCCAGTCACAAAACATTTTCTCACAATGATGACACACAATATGAGGAGCCCAATTCTTATCTTGATCGCCAAGGGGAACTTGAAAATAGGCAATATATGCACGTGTCACTAATGATGAAATATTGCTTTTTTGACATTTGAGTGTGTAAGTGCCACATATATAACAGAAGTTGTCAGGACTATTCTTACATTTACTCCTACTCGAAGAAGCCACGATTCAATCTTAAAACATAATAAGAGGGTGTTTGATCAGATAATAATGTTTTACATTTAAAATCAACTATAATTGTGTAAAAGTGATGTTTGTAAAACATTAATTACCTTGTGGTTATGTTCAATCCAATAGTTGTTACCTTTTAACTCCAATTTAAAAACCAATGCATGCCATTAACTATAATAAAAAAGAAATTTAAATTGCATGAAAACTAAAGCATACACCAAAAAATGAATTTCGGATTTAGAATGAGGAATGCAGACACATATAGAAACAGTTCTAAAACCTCATGCAACAGAAAATGAAGAAAAAGTTGTTTCCCAGTGTAATTTGTATCTGACCAAACTATTGGTCAATTTCCCATTTTATGGTATTCTCTTTTGTCAGTAGCAGCTGACCTTGCCGAAAAATCTCTACTTTTTAAACACACCCTCCTCCCCAGCTTCTGTGACATTGATCTCCTGGTTTTTCTGCCTCAGGGAAAGTCTACCTCATCTCCATTTCTGATAGCTTTTTTTCTACTAGAGATATAGCCCAGCGCTCCAATCACAGTCATCTCCTCTAGGGTGTTAATATTGCTATACACTGACACATCTCAAATGGGTATCTCCAGTTCTGCTTTAAACTATTTATTCAACTGCCTGGCTAACATCTTTACCTGGATGTCTAAGAGGTACAGAAAGGGGAGAGACATAGGACCAAATGGCATTCTCTTCTCTCTATATAAAGAGGTTAGTTAACTTCTTTCTCTAAGCCATGAGGGGAATAAATGCAAGTGAATTCTTGAGATGCAGGCATTGTACTACAGTTTTACATTTGGAACAATATCAGGGCCAAAAACACTTTAAATAATTGTAAACATATATTTATACTAAAGACCATTTTGTTATTTGATAATCTCACATGCCCCCGATGCCAGTGAAAGCCTTGTCTTAAGCTGACAACTTACTTCTAGAATGCACAGTCCTCCCCACGCTCACCTCCATCTCACCTGCAAGCCCAACTGATAAGTCTCCAAACCCTGTGTACCTAAGTAACCATTAATCCCACTTTTCCAATGATCCCAGCTCAAAACCATTCAACATGATTTCCCCTCACTCACTCATGAGACATAAAGAGCGAATATTGATAGCATCCTAAAGAACTCTCATTTTTATATCAGTCAGGAATTTTAAACACATGTGAGAATCAAATGTTAGACTTATAGTGAAAGATCAAATTCTTTATTTTTTTTTCTTATTTCCAGGGATTGTTTCTGTATCACAATTATTTTGAAAGCATCTGGGATTCAGAGCTTTGAAGAAACAGACTCTGCTAGAGTTAGACATGCGTAGTATTCCAAGTGGCATCTATTCAGTGTTCTATCGCATGACTACTGAAAAGAGTACTTGGAGGATCCCTTCTAGCTTTCCTTGTGTCACAGCTTTATTCACAGAAAACTTGTATCCCTCCTCTTAGCCATTCATAATGCACTTTCCTCAGTGGAACAGAAATGACTGATCTTTTACTAGTAGGTGGGCCACTATGCTCTCAATGGTCACATGTCCTTCCTGATCTTGTGGGTTATGAACTTCTTATTGGCAACGCACTAAGGTGAGGCCAAGGCCATATTTTCAGCCTTTTGTCCCCATTTTTCTGAAGAGCTGCAGGCTCAGCCATTTTTGATTCAGAGGAAGAAGACAGGAGTTGCTCCAAGTTGGCCTCAGGCCTCAGCTTTATTCTTAGATACGAGTTTACCCAAAGCCCTGCTCTTAGGGGATTATCAGTACTTGCTCAAATTAATAGAACAGTACTACCTGCTTAAATGTGACTATCAGCCCTTGGGCATCTACATTACTAGTAAGAAACCCTGGGAGGTAAAGGAGGGCACCAAACTTATAACATGATTTTGAAGCAATCTAAAAAATTAAAAACAGCATTTTAGTTGTATCAGTTTTCTATTACTGCCATAACAAATTTCCACAAGTTTAGTGGGTTCAGACCATGCCCATATGTTGTCTCACAGTTCTGTAGATCAGCGTGTTTACCTGGTTCTCTTCTAAGAATCTCACAAGGCTGAAGTCAAGATCTTGGCAGGGTTGCTTTCCTTCATGAAGGCTCTGGGGATGAATCTACGTCCAAGCTCATTCAATCTGTTGGCAGCGTTCAGTTTCCTGTGGTTGTATGACAGATGCCTGTTTCCTCCCTGGTGTGGCCCAGTGGTGTCTCAGCTTCTACAGTCCACCCATACTCCTTGTCTCAGAGCCCTCTTCTTCCATCTTCAAAGCAGCAATGGCGGTTAGAATTGTGCTCTACTTCTAATCTCTCTAACCTGACTTTTGCCTCCTATTTCCTCTGCAGCATCTCACTGCCTTCCTCTTCTTCTTTGAAGGGATCTGATTATTAAACTGGGGTCAACTAAATGATCTAGGATAGTTGCCCTATTTTAAGTCCAACTAATTTGTAAACTTAATTCCATCCACAGAGTCCCTTCACTGCAGTACCTAGGGTAGTGTTTGGTTGAAAAACCAGGGGGCAGAAAGCTGGGGGGGGGGACAGTTTTACAATTATTCTTGCCACAAACTGCATTAACTTTGCAATTCCAACTCTTACACCTTCAGTTTTGGCTAAATGTTAACTTTTGCCCTAATTTTACTTATGAAAACCCCACTGTGCAAGGGTCAGCCATTCTCTAGTATTACCTGTGCATCATTGGCCAAGTCCTTAAATCTCTCTGAGCTTCACTTTCTTCATGTAAAATAGAATTTCTTACTTTCAGTTTTGTTCTAAGCATTAAAAGAAAATTTATTATGTGAATAAATTTTGTAAACTTTAAAGTGCAAATGTGCATTGCATCATCTTATGTTTAAAATATACTTTTAAAATTAGAATGAAACATTTAAAAAAGTGACAAAAGAAAATAAACTGAAAACTGAGTGTTAATTCTAAACTAACGCCGTTGTGAAATGGTGATTTCTAAACCTTGTTTGAACTGAAATCAGAAAACATGCTAGAGTCCACCTGTTAGCTGACCTTGGTCAAGTCATTTAGTTTCTCCACCCCCCCTTTTTTTTCTCATCTTTGAAATTAATGTGCTTAACAAAAAAGATCTCCAATGTCCAATACAACTTTGAAATTCTATGCTTCTATTTTATACTCTTTCTTCAAGATGCACTGAGAATCAGAGTGGCAAAAAAGGACCTATTTATAGTCAGGTCTTCACAAGAAGACTGTAAAATACCTGGGACAAGTTTATAACACTGAGACTAGAAATCTCTTCTAGGATAATCTGAAATATGTCTTTAAATCCTGACAGGTCTTCAGTTCTTTATCATTATAATCAAGCATTGCTTTAGCACCCAATTCAAAACTATTAAGCTAAGAATAGTTTAAGTTAAAAAATTTATATTATTTAATTGACCAGATGCTATTATGATTCAGATAAATACTAACTATATTGCACTAATAAAAATTATCCTTGAGTCATGTTTCTAAAAGAATAGTTAAGCATAAACATAAAATCTGTTACAATATTTTTGAACTTCTAGAGTTCTTCAATTTTTCAAAATTTGTACGTTTAGTAATTATACATTTCACCTTTCCTCTCCCTAAGAATTCTGTTTATATTTCAAACAAACCATGGAGATTAAGCTATGTGTCCAGTTATTGTCTTGAGAGTCATTAATAAATGCTTGCTGAGAGTTATTTTATTCTATATCCTGGATCTGGAATAAAGTGAAATAAGGACTATTTTTATAAATTTAAGTTTTGAATTTTAAAAAGGAAATATTTTTTTAAACTCCCTTTTGGTGGGTTTCCCAATAATAAGACACTCATTTCTATTACAGCATTGGTGCAAAATTTTAGGAGAATGGGATTATAAATTTTCAACTTCTTTTTCATTTGATAGGCAGTTTGGAGAGCCCCACTCCATGCAGGGGCCGAGCTAGTAGCAAGTAAATGGCAGTGCTGGCTGAATGTGAGCACAAATTCTTGTCACATTTGTGTTATTGCTTCTTAAGGGAGGAAAAGGAGTTATTTTGACCATATTATGGTGGTCAACTAGCTTTCATTTAAAGAAAATCATTTTCTCTGCCATGGAAATCTCATAGATTGTTGTGGCTGGCTAAAATTGAAAATTTACAAGATGAATGTGGTGTGCAGCGTGCTTAGCTCTAATCAGATGCATGTGTGGGACAGTCTCAGCCCTGTGGCTCTGGAGCAGGGTATGAGTGGAAATGTTAGACGGACTGACATGTGAATCAAGGTAGGAATGTGTGTGGCTTTCACACTCCACACATCCAGAAGATGACAGTTTAAACCTGAGGATGTTAGATACAGCAGAGAGAAGAAAAGACTAGAGAGAAGTAGAGACTGTAAAAAAGGAAAAAAATGAAGTGCAAAAGTACACCCCCCAAAAAAGAGCAGTCCTTCTATTTGGAATTGCAAAAAAAAAAAAAGGAAAAAGGAAAAGAAAAAGGAGAGCAGAAAAGACAGGAACATGGATTGATTTGTTATTCATTAAACAAACTAAGTGTTTGCTTTGTGCTCAGTACTGAGTTCATTGCTGGTGATACAGTAATAAACACAAAAGATACCTTTCTGCCCTTGAGGAGCTTAAAGTCTACCCGGAAGGCCTAGCCTTGCCCAGAAAGAAAGGAACTCAGCTGAACAGGTGAGTCTCAAAAGTCCTCCCCGAATGTGTTCATGTGAGCAATGAGTGCTCTTCCCTAAGCATGCAGCCCTCCTATTAGGCCGGCCTTCCCAGTGTTCTCAGCTGCAAAGGCTATGTGTTAGAGAAGCCACTTCAACCTTTTAGTTTTAAAGACTGTTGGCAAGCCTAGTTCACAGATAATTCTTTTTTTTATTAGCATGAATTTTACTGTTGATCTTTATATTATACAATGCTAGTTTTATTTTATTTATTTATTTTTTACTTTTATATTTTTGTTAATTTTAATTTATTGTGTTAACATGGATTTAAGTGTTCCTCTCAGTATAACTCCCTCACCCCCATCCAATGTTCCCCCATTACACACCCTTTGCCCCACTCCCCCTAGCTCCCAACCTTCTTCCCTCTGGGATTTGCTGTCCTGTTATCTGTATCTCTGTGTTATGTATATATTATTTAATGAATCCCTTCACCTTCTCTGATCCCATTCCCTCACCCCCTTCCCTCTGACAGCTGTCCCTCTGCTCCCTGTGACCCCACCTCTGCCTCTATTCCGTTCCTCAGTTCACTTTGTTCATTAGAGTCCACATTTAAGTGAGCTCATATGATATTTGTCTTTCACTGCCTGGCTTATTTCACTTAGCATAATAATCTCCAGGTCCATCCAATTCTACTAGACAGTCTTGTTTGTATTGGGTACAGAACAATTACAGTGACATATTACATCATCTTTAAGTGGAATTAGAATACTTTTGTGGGATAGTCAAAGTATTTAATCCCCTGTTGTAAGAATGGGTGAGAGAAAAGCAGGACAAAATTGGGAAGATTTGGTGACTTGCTTTCTGTCTTTCTCTGGCACTCTCCAAACACTATCCTTTAAACACCTCTACTGAGTGCCTCCCTACTGGATCAGACACTGTTTCTACAAGGACTGCTTTATTTCTCCTAAATCTCAGTTCCAAACAGGAAGAATCAAATAAACTTTCTCAACTTGTACTGTCATCAACACAGACAGCAAGCTAGGAGTGAGTGCTCCCTTTACCAGCCCACCATTGGTGCCTCGTTGGCCCAAATGAGTTAGTGATTGGGGACTTCAGACACTAAGCCAAGATCAGGAAAAGCACAGGGGCATTGGGTTCTATTCAATTCTTTGCTTATTCTAAAAATGCACAAGTCTACTGGGAAAGGTTCTGATGTGTCTGTGATCAATGGGAGAAGGCAGAGACATCTAGGGGGTAATTCCCACAAAGCTCTCATTCTTCACACATAAAAATCATTACTCAAATCTTATGAGTACAAATTTTAACAATTTAGAACTGAATTCTGACTTCAATTCGAACATGTTTTCATTCTAAAACTGGGTGAGTGCACTCATATGTAATCATTTTTGTTAGATCCCCCTGCATCAAAAAGTTTGGCTCTTTAGAGCAAGCCCTGGGTGAAAAGTGCTTCAAGCATAGAAGTCATCCCTCATCCCTGTTCTTTCATTGTTTTGCCTTTAGCCTTCAAGGAACCATTGAATGGGGCAAAACATCTGCAGCCCGCATCACTGGGCTTCCAGTGATGGACTCAATGGAAGGAGGTTAAAAGAATCCCAAGGTTATTTTTCTAATCACTCATTGTTTAGAAAATAAAGTTTTGCTTATTTATTTATTTAGTCTTCATTTCAAATGAAAAGAAAGAAAATTGAAGTACTACTTAATATTTATGTTTATAAATTTATTTACCTACATGTATATGTTTAATTTAATGTGTAGAGATTATTTTAACTATCATTTATAGAGTATTTTACTATTTCCAAGGTCCTTTGTTTACACTTTTTCATTGGACTTTCAAAGCAGCTCCTTGGAGCCCATGACTGCCTTCTTTTTCTCCTTCCAGAAGAAGGAAACAGAGATCCTATTCATGCTTCCTGGATTGTGCTAGTCACTTCCAAAAAATAGTCTATTTGTATACATACCATTTCACATCACTATTTCAATAGCATTGTGGAGTAGGAATTATTTGTATGTTGATGTCTTTACAACTAAGACTCATCCAGCTTTTACAGAGAAAACCATGCTGCAGAGCCCTGTGCTCTGGTTTGTTGGGCCTCGGTGTACTCTTGTCCCTGCCCCCGCCCTTCCTACTGAGGGCTAGCATGGTTTGTTCTGGCTCTGGTGGCTGTTTCCTCTCCAGGAAGCATGGCCTCTGTCTGCAGGAAAGGTTTTTTTCCCGGTCCCGGTCACAGAGGGGTCAGCCTGCTTGGGAGGCACATTGGGTCAATACAGCAGATTCCTCAGCTTGAGTGCCCTCAGCTCCTGACATTCTGTTGTGGGCACAGAAAAAGATGCTGGCTGACACCTCTTTTTCCAAAGGTAGACATATTGCTGCTTTTACCCATATGCAATCAATTATTGCTGACCACCTACCCATAACCTCAAGGACATTTCTCAAAGTCAGTTCACTTTGCTTCCACACCTGGCAATGGTAGGCCTGGGGACTGCGAACATCTGAGTCGTCCTCTCTGCCTACTTCATTCTACTAAGTAAAATGTAGAGTTTGCCCCCGCCCCCCATACACACGTCTCTATTCCCCTGACTTTTTTTTTTAACCTAAAAACATTGGCTCCAGTCAGGGTATATAAGTCAGGAAATGTAAGAGGAAAAAAAATCAATGCCAGCCTCTGGCTATCATTTAAACAAAATAGAATCAACTTCTGTGGACATCTGTTGTTCTTGGGCTAAACTATAGTATTAAAGGACTTAAAATTGGAAAAATACACCACAAAATCTGTTTTATAAATAATATACTTTTTCTGATTCCAATATATAAAAAATATATTTAATCCCTTATTTCTTGTCCCTAGTCTTGTCTAAGACTAGGATTATCCTAGGATTAATACAAAGCATTCATCTGGATGAAAATGCAATAATTCATGTCAAAGCCAACACAAGCAAATCCATTTTGCAATAATTTTGACTACTTTTAAACAAACTCTTGCAAATATTGTCAACTCTAGTCTTCACTGAACATTTCATTATGGCACGCAGGGGGAGCTTTCAAACCTGACAGTGATTTCCTATTTGTCAGGAACAAGAAAGAAGGATTTTTAAAGAAAACTAGGTCTCCCCCTTTCAGAATGAGAAATAATAATAAAAATGACTGCACTCCAAAGGGTGGACTGGAAGACACATCCAAGAACAGGCAGTGCAAGGACCTAATAGGTCATGACAGCTCAGATATAGAAGTTATCTCCCCACAGTAGGGGCGGCCTCATTACCCACTTCTGGTTTAGTTTTGTTGCAGGAGCCATGAATGATGAGGCCACCTGTATCTCACAAAGATGACGACCATATTCTCCAGCGCTGTGACATCTTCTTTCTGTGTAACCACTTGTGACATAGATTTTATTTTCCAATTACACACATGCATATCACACACACACACACACAGAAGAAAGAACTGCCTGTTTTTAAGTGACATTCAAAGACGAATGTGGCACTACTGACATGTTGAAAGAGAACATTTCCCCCCAAACACTTGAATGACTTGCAAGAAAACTAATGTTCCTTTCTCTGTCAATATGGTTTTCATACTGATTTAGCTCCCTATGCAAAAACGTTTTAGAAATGACAGCAGCACATATTAAAACTCCCAAAGTGACACCCCTCATCTGTGATGTGGAAAACAAACAGAATCCTTGTCTGTAACGTTCCAGTGTATTGGATCATCTCTGTCCCCTGAGTCATTGGCGGCATAGAGCTGACAAAATGCACATTCTCAGGTCACTTCTCTTCTAAAGTGGGTCTCCTGGTGGAAGGCCCTGGTGACATGAAGAGTGTGTAAGTCTTAGCCCTGCTTAATTCTATATTGTGCTTTCTCTTTTTGGTTTTAAATTATTTATTAAAAGACACAGTGCCTGTTAGGGCAACCTCATCAGGATGGAGAATATGGATTCAGTGATTTGTGCATAAAATCTGCAACTCAAATGGGAACTGGGGAAACTTCCAACAGTGACAGAGAAGTGGCTCAAAAGTGAAGTGTTCCCCAATTTGATTTTAGTTCAGAAGGATGGCTTATAAATATTTTGGTTTCATTCTTCAAATACTTTTTTTTCTCTTCTAAAGTGAAATGCTTTTGGAAACCCCCACCTTGGCTTTCCTGGTGAAGACACAGGGAAGGCTGCTCAGGGTTAGTATAGTCCTTCTCAGGAAGTTCATGTTGGTTGGTTGGGAGGTGAAGAAAAGCTCGCTGCTCTCTCTCCCTTTGCTTTGACAGATTCCTCCGCTCATAAACCATAGCCCAGCTCATAATTATAATGCAAAACAGCATCCCTACAGCCTGCTCGGTGCATTTCAAATCTGAAGTTCCTTGAACTTCTAAGAATTTTTAAATATTGATACTCATTAATTGCGTGGCTTTTCGTGACATAAATGCACATTACATAATTTCATGTGTTGGAAACAGTTAAAAATGCCATGGCACAAATGTTTACATGGCTGTTATGGAAAACGGTATTATGCTAATGTATGTCTGCTTCTTAAATTCTGTTAGCAGTTGTAAGACAGTCAGATCCCACCCATGGGATCTTGTGCCCTCATGAAACACAATTACAATGAGAATATCTCATTATCTCATTGGCTTTAGCTTACTGCTCTGTTACCATGGTTTCAAATACACAGAGGAGTCTGAAACTAAGAGTGCTGCTAACAAAGAACATATCCTTGTACAATGACATCAGATCGTGTTAGACAGAATAGACTTAATTAAATACCCCCTGTTGGAGGCTGAAATACAGAAGTTGGGTCTAGTTTTTCAAAAGAAAACCAGCCATTTAAAAAATTCTACCTAATTTACTTGGGCATTTTGAATTCTTTTCTAAGAGCAACTAACAATAATAAAAGCAAACCTTACTCAACCTGTTTTATATTCACTGGTAGTGATAAGTTAAGGAAATGGAGAAGAACAAGAGTACTGTCAGAGGAGAATGATGTCACATGTAGTTCTCTTCCTAGTGTCTGGCAGGCTACTGGGCCAACCAACCCTCAGACTAAGAAATTGGTACAGTTCTGTAGGTGTGAACTACTGGACCATCTGCTCACCAAGTGTCTGTGGAATTTAAAGCACAGATTCTGGTCTTCCAAAAGAGATCTGGTTCTGCAAGACAAACACAAGCATTTTGCCCTCTTTTCTGACGCATTGAATGCCTAACTTAGCAAAACTGAAATTATGCTATTTTTCATGATGGGAAACCAGTTGATTTATTAGAAGAGAAATCACAACTTTGGGCTCTTGGATTTCCGACTGCTGTGTGGAGCTTGCCAAGATTTGATAGATTTCCAGCCCCTGGCTTACTCTGCACTGAGTAAAGTGCCTCATGGCTCCAGCCAACATGGCTTTTGTTTAAGCAAATCTTTAAAATACACTTCAGTAGGAGAAATCATTTAGGCATTGGAGTTACCTTATTGTATAACTATTTTCTCCCAAAGGCCTAAAATAGCTTGCATATTTCTATGTTGTAAAATTAATTTTCCTATAATGAAAATTCCCTTGTCAATGTGAAGTTTATTCCACCCACCCACCACACACATATTACACACACACATATCACACACACACACACACATACACACACATGAATCATAGCTGTAAAAAAATTTAAATCACGTATAGGCCCTGGAGACTATCAGGTGATATAATGTGACAATAATGACATCCCTAGTGGTGTTAATTGATTCTGTCCTGGTAGAGGATAATTTGACTTCCACAGTGGCTGCTGGATCATGGGCTTACTGATTGGTTTGCCTAGGTAATATTACCATTAATGAACAGAAAACACACTTTCCTTCTTAAAAGATACTGGTAATTATGGGGAAAGAAAGATGGAAAGCTGTAAATTCTTAATTGTTCAAGGAGAGTTAATTCTGAGTGTTTGCATTTAAAGGGGATATATGGTAAAAGACTGTGAATTAGCAATTCAGAGTCTCACTTCATAAAATCCAGCTGCTTTTATGTTACTCTAGGAAGATCTGTGAAAAACTCAAATGATTTGTAAAGTGCGTTTTAACAGAAAAAAAAATAGCAATTGGCAGCCGCATGTGCTGTGTGATTAAAAGTGATACATCATCTGTCAAACCGGCTTACTTTATTGGTCTACATTCCTTTCTTTATGACTTCTAATTGGTGTGATTTAAAAAATATTTTTAAAATGAAAAACACGTCTCATTCTAAATTGTGTGTATAGAATAAGATATTCAGATAATTCTAATTTTCAGGACAATTGGAGAGATTTGGGAGTCATTCATGCTAAAATAAAATAATTGAAGTTACATACATAGAAATGATGTTGCCCGTATCAGTTAAAAACATCATTATTCTCCATGTCACCAAGCTGACAACTTTGGAGGCATCTTGATTCATTTCTCACCCAGTAAGCTCAAGTTCTTATCAAGGCCTATGCATCCTACTAAGCTGCTGCTGTTCTGCCTATGGGCACCAGTTTGGCCACTGCAGTTGTTTATGGCTGGTATCCATTCTGATGGGTCAACATCTGCGCATGCTAGGTATTAAATATCTTGTAGCTCATCCCTGAACCCTACCATTTAAGTCTTTTGAATTAGCTCTTCTCTCTTTATTGACATGGTACTATCCTCAGTCAAACTTTACTTATCTCTAGCCTAAACTCTAATACTAGACTTTTTAAAAGGGTAGTTATTAGCAGATAACTTACTTCTTATAATAGACTTTCAATTGGTCCTTTTTACTCCAGTCTCCTCTTACTACTTGTTGGGCAGATAAAATATATTATGCTCACTTTGGTAAAGATGGCGCTGCCCAGGTGGAGGCCTGTGGCCCAGGTGATAATATTGGTTACCCTTCCTGCTTGGGAATGGTCGTGATTATGTTAATATGTGTTGGGGAAGGGCTTTTGCGCCAAAAGGTTTTAAAAAGAAGAGGGATTATGTTCTAGGAGGAGAACAGAGAGGAGAGTAGATAAAGGCCACGTGGAAAAGAAGCAGCCAAGATGGTGGAGTGCTGAGGAAGAAGCCAGTTTGTGATGCAGAGTTTGTGCAGAGAGAAGATGGGGAACAGAGGTGAATAAGACTGGTGAGCTAGAAGCCTTTGATTCTACGAAACTCGGATAAGTCAGTAGCTTTGTGAGCCCTGAATGAGTGGGTTTTGGAGCCCAGTGTGTGTTTTTACTTGCCCGCTGGGTGCAGGCTAGGATTAAAGCTGATGGCCCACCAGTTTAGTTCTTGGCTCTGTTGTTTCATTACTGACTGTTCGAATCAAATGCAAACCTGCACTGTCCAGGCGGCTGTGATGGTGGCCGCGGCTACTGGCTTTACACTACTCTAACCCATTCTCTACTCTAGCCACGGTTACTTTTTATATTTATATAAACTATTTTTTAACGTTATAAATACAGAGCCTGACCAGATGGTGGTACAGTGGCTAGATTGTCAACCTGGAACACCAAGGACCTGGGTTTGAAACTCCGTGGTCTCTGGCTTGAGTGCGGGCTTACCAGCTTGAGTGCTGGGTTGCCAGCTTGAGTGTGGGATCATAGACATAACGTGACCCCATGGTCGCTGACTTGAGCCCAAAGGTCACTGGTTTGAGCAAGGGGTCACTGGCTCAGCAGGAGGTCCCCAGTTAAGGCATGTATGAGAAAGCAATAAATGACCAACTAAAATGCTGCAACAAGTTAGTGCTTCTCATCTCTCTCCCTTCCTGCCTGTCCCTGTCTCTTTCTCTCTCGCTCGCTAAAAAAATAAAATAAAATAAATTTAGAAGTATAGAGTACTTACAGAAAAGCGAACAAATTGTAACTCTATAGCTGTACTGCTTTAGAACAGGTTCCCTAGATGGGGGTATTTATGAATGTGACTTATTGAGGGAGTACTTACAACTGAATCCTGTAAGAGAAGAAGTGAAGCAGGAGAGGTGGGAGAGGTAGTGCAGACCTGTGAAGGATCTGAGACTTTACCTTACTGGAAAGCTAGCAGATTAGCCTGCCACAGTTTCATGGATACTGGCAGAAAATTGGGTGAGAGATAAAGGGTTTTATTAATGGCAACAAAAAGTGTCAGCATTTGTACTGGTGGCCTGAACCATAATTCCCATAAGATGATTCAAAGAGAGCCAAGTAATGCCATACAAGTAATGGGTTTTGTTACACAAAAGGAACCTGACCTTAGGGAACCTGAATCTTTTATAATGGGCAGTAATCTGTCAGAACTTTGCACTGGACAGTAAACAAACATATCCTTTGCTCCATGGAGAAGCTATTTTTATCTTCCAAGGCTGCTCATTCTACAGACATCCTTGTAAAGATCATACAGAACAAGGTTATTCAGTGCCTCTGGCTCACAAGATATGCAGAAGTGTATAAAACCTATGGGAAACTGTCTCCCAAGAGAAGGATGCAGATTCAGCTAAAGTCTAGCCTCACTGAGGTCCCCTGGAGAATTCTGGGGTTTTCCTGGCCCCTTGAGCAAAAGGGCTGGCCCTTTACACTTCCATATCATTCATTGGCTATGGATCACCCTGATAAGAAGACACAACCTCAGGAGTAGAATTTCTATGGGAAAACACTCTCTTTGGTTAAGGATAATTTTCAGAACAAAAGTGTATCTGTGAAGCTGCTAGATGCTACCACTCACTACTAATGTCAACTTAGGAAAGGCTACATTGAGAAAAGGGGGTCTGGATGGTGTACCATTATTGTCTACTACATTGATTAATTATCACAAGGAAAATAAACTTATGTGATTACAACCCAAGTTAGGAAATGGAGCATAACCAAACCCCAGAAGCCCCCTTTTGCACCTTTTCCTGGTTGTTTTCTATTCATTTCTCCCTAAATATAACCACTATCTTGACTTCTAGAACCGTGAATAGTTGTCTCTTGTTGAATTTGATAAAGATGAGATCATACAACATGTACTCCTTTATGTCTAATGTTTTTCACTCAACACTGTGAGATTCAACTATACCAATGTGTATAGCAGTAGTTCTTTTTCACAGCTGTACAGTATTCCATTTTGTAAATATACCACAATTTATTTATTCTTTCTTCTGTTAATAGATATTTTAAAAAATTTTAAATTAATTTATTTGGGTGGCATTGCTTAATAAAATTATACAGTTTTCAACTGAACAATTCCATAACACATCACTTGTACACTGTACTGTGTGTTCTCAACCCCAAGGTAAGTCCCCCTCCATCACCATCTATCTCCCACTATCCTCCTATACCATTTCCCACCCTCTTTTCCTCCTCCAATCCCTGCATTGTTCTCTGTGTCTATAGCTTTGGGTTTTTTTTTTTTGCTTAATTTCTTCACCTTTTTCACCCAGCCCCCACAATCCTCATCTCTTCTAACAGCTGTCAGTCTGTTCTCTGTATCTGAGTTGGTTTTTATTTTGTTAGTTTATTTTGTTTATTAGATTCCACATATAAGTGAAATCATATGATACTTGTCTTTCTCTGGCTGGCTTATTTCATTTAGGGTAATAATCTGCAGGTATATCCCTCCTGTTGCAGAAGGCAAGATTCCCTTCTTTTTCACAGCTCTGTTTTTTGTTGTGGTTTTTGTCTACTATGACTAAAGCTTTATAATATTTTTATATTTGACTTTTATGTGCACATTTCTGTTGAACTTGTTGATTCATAGGATATGCATATGTTCCATTTTAGTTCCTACTGCCAATCACTTTTCCAAAGTGGTTGTCCTAATTTATACCATTTCCAGCAATTTAAAATGTTTCATTTTCTCCAACCCTTGATCTCTGTCACTCTTTTACATTTTTGCCATTTTTGGTGGATATGTAGTTATTTTTCATTCTGTTCTCATTTGTATTTCACTGATGACTCACAAGGCTAAGAAATTTTTCATATATTTTTTAGCCATTTGGATATCTTTTTTGAAGTGCTTGTTTCATACTTTTTTTCACTTTTCTCTGTCTCTTAGTAATTCATAGGAGTTTATAGACATAAAGTTTTTATCAGATATATGTATGCAAATGTGCAAATAAATGCCTTCTCCTACTCTGAAGGTCCTGTTCACATTTTTAGTGATGTTATTTGCTGAATAAAAGTCCATAATTTTAATGTTATGAAATTTATCAATCTTTTAAAAATGGATAGTGTTTTTATTGTCCCATTTTAGAAGTCCTGTCTTCCCAGATCATAAAGATACTACTTTGAGTTCTTATTTCAGAATGTTTCATTGTTTTACATTTCACATTTAAATCTAGAATTCTTCTGGAATTGATGTTTGAGTATTATATGATGTGAAACTCAAGATTTATTTTTTTCTCCATATGATTATCAATTGGCCCAGTACTATTTTTGAAAAGACAATTTTTTCCACATTAAATTTATTGTCACCTTCATTGTTCAATCAAATGACCATAAATGCATGGTCACCTTTGGGACAATATATTCTGATCCATGTATCTGTTTATCTTATCTTCACATATGTGATCTGTTTCACATACTCTTAATTATTGTAACTTTATAATATCTTGATTTTTTAGTAATAAAAGAATTGCAACACTTTTTTTCTTGTTAAATTATTTTGACTATTCTTTGCCCTTTGGATTGTCAAATAAAATAAAAAATTAGCTTGTCAACTTTTAACTACAACTATGGCCATAACAACAAACTTGTTAGTTAATTGGCCCTTTTGTCATTATAAAATGCTCCTTTGTATCTTTAGAAATGCTCTCACATTTATCTTATATATATTAATATATAACTATACTTTTTAAATATTTGCTGATGTAGTGGTGAGGGTTCTCCAGAGAAGATGAGATATCCCAGCACAACAAGAAGCAGAAAAAAAGGGGGAGGGCTAACTATTCCTTCCTCTACTTTTCTTTTTTTTTTTTATATATATATATATTTTATTATTATTAATTTTAATGGGGTGACACCAATAAATCAGGGTACATATGTACAATGAAAACATCTCCAGGTTATCTTATCATTCAATTGTGTTGCATACCCATCACCAAAAGTCAAATTGTCCTCTGTCACCTTCTATCTGGTTTTCTATGCGTCCCTCCCCTCTATCCCACTCTTCCCTCCCTCCCCCCATCCCATAACCACCACTCTCTTGTCCATGTCTCATACCCTCACTTTCATGTCCCACCTATGTATGTAATCGTGCTGTTCTCAGTTTTTCTTTTTTTCTGATTTACTTATTTCACTCCGTATAATGTTATCAAGGTACATCCATTTTGTTATAAATGATCCGATGTCATCGTTTCTTATGGCTGAGTAGTATTCCATAGTATATATGTACCATAGCTTTTTAATCCACTCATCTTCCGACGGACACTTGGGCTGGTTCCAGATCTTCGCTATTGTGAACAATGCTGCCACGAACATGGGGGCGCATTTCTTCTTTTCGAACAGTGCTATGGTGTTCTTAGGGTATATTCCTAAAAGTGGGATAGCCGGGTCAAAAGGCAGTTCGATTTTTAATTTTCTGAGGAATCTCCAAACTGTTTTCCACAGTGGCTGCACCAGTCTGCATTCCCATCAGCAGTGCAGAAGGGTTCCCTTTTCTCCACATCCTCGCCAGCACTTATTCTGTGTTGTTTTGCTGATAAGTGCCATTCTGACTGGTGTGAGGTGATATCTCATTGTGGTTTTAATTTGCATTTCTCTAATTATTAGTGATGTTGAGCATTATTTCATATGCCTATTGGCCATCTGTATGTCCTCTTTGGAGAAATTCCTATTCATTTCTTTTGCCCATTTTTTGATTGGGTTGTTTGTCTTCCTGGTGTTGCGTTTTATAAGTTCTTTATAAATTTTAGTTATTAACCCCTTATCAGATGTGCTGTCGAATATGTTCTCCCATTGTGTGGTTTGTCTTTTTATTCTGTTCCTATTGTCTTTAGCTGTGCAAAAACTTTTTAGTTTGATATAGTCCCATTTGTTTATCTTGCCTTTTATTTCAGTTGCCCATGATGATAAATCGGCAAATATACCGCTACTACAGATGTCGGAGAGCTTGCTGCCTATGTTTTCTTCTAAGATGCTTATGGTTTCATGGCTTATGTTTAAGTCTTTTATCCATTTTGAGTTTGTTTTTGTGAATGGTGTAAGTTGATGATCTAGTTTCATTTTTTTGCAGGTAGATGTCCAATTTTCCCAACACCATTTGTTAAAGAGGCTGTCTTTACTCCATTGTATGTTCTTTCCTCCTTTGTCAAATATCAGTTGTCCATAAAGCTGTGGGTTTATTTCTGGGTTCTCTGTTCTGTTCCATTGATCTATGTGCCTGTTCTTATGCCAGTACCAGGCTGTCTTGAGTATAATGGCCTTGTAGTAAACCTTGATATCCGGAAGAGTGATACCTCCTGCTTTATTTTTTCTTTTTAAGATTGCTGAGGCTATTCGTGTTTTTTTTTGGTTCCATATAAATTTTTGGAATATGTGTTCTATATCTTTGAAGTATGTCATTGGTATTTTAATTGGTATTGCATTGAATTTATAAATTGCTTTGGGTAATATAGACATTTTAATGATGTTTATTCTTCCTAGCCATGAGCACGGTATGTGCTTCCACTTGTTTGTATCTTCCTTGATTTCTTTTATCAATGTTCTATAATTTTCCGAGTACAAGTCCTTAACCTCCTTGGTTAAATTTACTCCTAGGTACTTTATTTTTTTGGCTGCAATAGTGAAGGGGATTGTTTCCTTAATTTCTTTTGCTGATATTTCATTGTTGGTGTATAGAAATGCCTCTGATTTCTGAGTATTAATTTTATATCCTGCCACCTTGCTGAACTCATTTATAAGGTCCAGTAGTTTTTTTACTGAGACTTTAGGGTTTTCAATATACAATGTCATATCATCTGCAAATAATGACAGTTTTACTTCTTCTTTTCCAATTTGTATGCCTTTTATTTCTTCTTCTTGTCTGATTGCTGTAGCTAGGACTTCCAGAACTATGTTGAATAAGAGTGGTGAAAGTGGGCAACCCTGCCTGGTTTCTGATCTTAAGGGGATTGCTTTTAATCTTTGTCCATTTAGTATGATGTTTGCTGTCGGTTTATCGTAGATGGCCTTTATCATGTTAAGGAATGATCCCTGTATTCCCACTTTACTGAGAGTTTTGAGCATGAATGGGTGCTGGATTTTATCAAATGCCTTTTCTGCATCTATTGAAATTATCATGTGATTTTTGTCCTTCCTTTTGTTTATGTGGTGAATCACATTGATTGATTTGCGAATATTGAACCAGCCTTGCCTCTCCAGAATAAATCCCACTTGATCGTGGTGTATGATTTTTTTCATATATTGCTGGATCCGGTTGGCTAATATTTTGTTGAGAATTTTAGCGTCTAAATTCATCAGGGATATAGGCCTATAGTTTTCTTTCTTTGTGTTGTCTTTGCCCGGTTTTGGCATCAGAATTATGCTCGCCTCATAAAAGGAGTTTGGAAGTCTTCCTTCCTCTCGAATTTTTTGAAATAGCTTGAGGAGAATAGGAGTTAGTTCTTCTTTGAATTTTTGATAGATTTCACTTGTGAAGCCATCAGGCCCAGGACTTTTCTTTTTTGGGAATTTTTTGATAACTGTTTCGATCTCATTTGCTGTAATTGGTCTGTTTAGGTGTTCTGATTCTTCCAGATTGATTTTTGGAAGGTTATATGATTCAAGAAATTTGTCCATTTCACCAAGATTGTCTAATTTTTTGGCATATAGTTCTTCATAGTATTTTCTTACAATGCTTTGTATTTCTGTTGTGTCAGTTGTTATTTCTCCACTGTCCTTTCTAATTTTATTTATTTGAGTCCTCTCTCTTTTTTTCTTGGTGAGTCTAGTTAAAGGTTCATCAATCTTGTTTACCTTTTCAAAGAACCAGCTTCTTGTTTCATTGATCCTCTGTATTGTTTCCTTAACCTTTATGTCATTTATTTCTGCTCTGACCTTTATTATTTCCTTCCTTCTACTTGTCTTGGGTTTTATTTGTTGTTGTTTTTCTAGTTCTTTTAGATGCAGGGTCAGGTTGCTTATTTGAGCTTTTTCTAGCTTCTTATGATATGCCTGTAGTGCAATAAACTTCCATCTCAGAACTGCTTTTGCTGTGTCCCATAAATTTTGAGTTGATGTATGCTCATTATCATTTGTTTCTAGAAACTTTTTTATTTCTTCTTTGATCTCATTGTTAATCCATTCATTATTTAATAACATGCTATTTAGTTTTCAAGTGTTTGAGTATTTTTCAGTGTTTCTTTTGTGGTTAATTTCTAGTTTCATGGCATTGTGATCAGAGAAAATGCTTGATATGATTTCAATCTTCTTAAATTTATTGAGACCATTTTTGTGTCCTAACATGTGGTCTATCCTAGAAAACGTACCATGAGCGCTTGAGAAGAATGTATATTCTACTGCTTTAGGGTGAAAAATTTTGAAGATATCTATTAAATCAAGTTGATCTAGTGTATCCTTTAAGTCTGCTGTTTCTTTATTAATTTTCTTTCTTGAGGATCTATCCAGTGTTGTTAGAGGGGTATTGAAATCCCCTACTATGATAGTATTGCTGTTAATCTCGCCCTTTATATCCATCAAAGTCTGCTTTATGTATATCGGGGCTCTTATATTTGGTGCATAGATATTTACAATAGTTATATCTTCGTGTTGAGTTGTTCCCTTTATCATTATGTAGTGTCCTTCTTTATCTCTTACTACAGCCTTTGTTTTAAAGTCCATTTTGTCTGATATAAGTATTGCTACCCCTGCTTTTTTTTATTTCCATTTTCATGAAATATTTTTTTCCATCCTTTTACCTTCAGTCTATGAGCATCTTTTGTTGTAAAGTGTGTCTCTTGTAGACAGCATATGTATGGGTCCTGTTTCTTTATCCATGCAGCTACCCTATGTCTTTTGATTGGATCATTTAATCCATTTAGATTTAATGTTATTATTGATATGTAGTTGTTTATTGCCATTTTATTCTTTAAAGCTGTATTCTTTTGCTCTATTCATTCCTCCCTTTAAACTGTTCACAAGAGGCCCCTTAGTATCTCTTGCAGAATTAGTTTGGTTTTTATGAATTCCTTGAGGCTTTCTTTTTCTGGGAAGCTCTTTATTTCTCCTTCAATTTTAAACGTTAGCCTTGCTGGATAGAGTAGTCTTGGTTGTAGGTTCTTGTTCTGCATTACTTTGATTATTTCTTGCCATTCCCTTCTGGCCTCAAGTGTTTCTGTTGAGAAGTCCGATGTCATCCTTATGGGGGCTCCTTTGTAGGTGATAGTCTTTTTTTCTCTAGCAGCTTTTAAAATTTTTTCTTTATCCATTATCTTTGGTATTTTAACTATGATGTGTCTTGGCGTAGATCTTTTTGGGTTTCTCCTTAATGGAGTTCTGTGTGCTTCTTGAATGTGTGGAATGTTTCCCAGCCTTAATTTAGGAAAGTTTTCTGCTATGATTTGATTGAACAAAGTTTCCATTCCCTGTCCTCTCTCCTCTTCTTCAGGCACCCCTATGATGCGAATGTTGTTTCTCTTCATGTTGTCACAAAACTCCCTTAGAGTTTCCTCATATTTTTTAAGTCTCTTTTCCTTTTTCTTCTCTGCTTTTGTGCCTTTGTTTATTGTGTCCTCTAACTCGCTTATTCGATCCTCAGCGTCATCCATCCTGCTTTTAGTTCCTTCCATTGTGGTCTTCAGTTCTGATACTGTATTTGTCATTTCTGTCTGATTCTTTTTTATTATTTCAATTTCATTTTTTATACTTGTTATCTCTTTATTTAGGTGTTCATAATGACTATCCATTGTTGCTCTAATTTCTTTGAACATCCTAACTATCATTATTCTAAATTCTGCTTCTGGTAATTTGGTTATATCTGGTTCATTCAGGTCCTTCTCTGGGGATTTCTCTTGATTCATTTGGTTTGCATTCCTCTGCCTGCCCTTTTTTTCTGTGTATAAGCAAGTTGTGGCCACTGGAGTCCAGTAGGTGTTGCCTTTGTGTTCTCTAGGTGTGGTCTATCTGCAGGCCCCCCACCCCCTCTGCCGGTGCCTAGGGTGGTTGGGTATGAGCGTTGCCAGCGCTGGCCCACTGTGGCTTTTGCTATGATTTCTGCCTCTCCTCCATGGGAGGGGTTGTGACTGAAGCCACAAGATTAGCACCAAGGGTAGAGGTGAGCACCTTTCCTCAGCTGTGGACCCAGCCTATTTCCGGACTTCCGCCCAGAACCAGCAGTCGGAGCCTGCTGGCTACAGTTCCGCGGGTTAGGCGGGGCTTTTGAAGTGCTCTCAGCTGTAAGCTTTTGCCCGTCTGGAGCTTTAGCCCCGCCCTCGAGGCCAGGGCCCTTCTGCGCAGGGTCGGAAACCAAGCTATATTAGGGCAGGTGTGTTTGCTGGCTTCCGTTCAGCTGCGTACTTCCGCTCGTCCCGGACTCTACCCCGCCCCTGCGTTCGGAGCCCGCTCGTGCATGTATGAACGCTATCCGGGGTTTCTCCGGGCGGATGGGGACAGCAGCGTGGGCTCAGCTACGAGCCTCCACCTGTCTCAGGGTCCACCCCATTCCCGCGCTCCGCTCGGAGCCCGCTGGCGCACGTATACTGGCCAACCGCGGTTTCTCCGGCCCGGGGTGGGGGGGGGTGGGGGACTGGTAGCGTCAGCTCAGCCACGAGCCCCTGCCCGTCCCTGGTCCTTGCCCGGTCCCCGTGGTCAGGGCCGGCTTGCGCAGGGCCTGCCCGTTCCCGGCCTCCCGCTTTGTCCCCGTAAGTGGGATTAAAGGCGGGCCCGCAGCTTCCGGACCGCTCTCGCGGTCCCCTCTGACCCTCTGGGCTAGACCGATCTCCCACCGGCTTGGCCTCTGCCCACGCCGACAGAACCGCCTTTCAGTGTCCTGCCGCCCCAAAACCTTAAGCAGCCCTCAGCAGAATAGGAAGGGACCTAATACTCCACACTGTAGGCCTGGGAGCTCCCTCACTTGTTTCACAGCTCAATACTGTCCAAACGCCTCTTCTAGGCTCTAGGACTGGAGGCTGGGGCTTGGTTCCTGGGACCCAAGTCCCTCCCTTTCCGCCAAACTCTCCTCCCGCCACACGGGTCTCTCCGTGCTGCCGTTTGCTCTGGGGAGCTGGGCAGCCCTCTTCGCGTTTTCGCTATTCCTACCAGTCTCAATGTGGCTTCTTCTGTGTTCCTTGGTTGAAGAGTCCACTTAGTTTTGTTCAAAGTTGGTTTATCCAGGTGATGGTTCTTAAAATTGAGTTGTAATGCACTTTGGTTCTCTCCTTCCTCTACTTTTCATTTGTTCAGGTCCTCAATGCATTGGACGATGCCCACCCATGTAGGAGAAGGCAATCTACTTCACCAATTCAAATGCTGATCTCATCGAGACACACCCCCACAGACACACCCAGAAATAGTGTTTAATCTGGCCAACCTATGGTCCAGTCAAGGTGATACATAAAATTAACCATCATAGCTGGTACAGAATTTTTCATCCTTTGATTTTTCTTTCTTTGTCCTTTAACTTAACATCTGCCATTTGTAATTCACATACAGTTACATTCCTATCCTGTTTGAAAATTTTGTCTTTTGATTGGAATACTTGGTACATGTATATCTGATGTAATTTACAATATAGTTGTGCTTAACTGCCATGTTCCATTTGTTTTCTCTGTCTCGTCTTTCTTCTCCCTTTTCTCTTTTTATGTCTTCTTTTAATCCAGTGATATTATATATATATTATATATATGTTATATATATATTACAGGGACAGAGAGAATATCAGACAGACAGGAACGGAGAGAGGTGAGAAGCATCAATCATTAGTTTTTTGTTGCCGTTGCGAAGCCTTAGTTGTTCATTGATTGCTTTCTCACATGTGCCTTGACTGCAGGCCTTCAGCAGACTGAGCCACCCCTTGCTGGAGCCAGCAACATTGAGTCCAAGCTGGCGAGTTTTTGCTCAAGCCAGATGGGTCCGCACTCAAGCTGGCAAGCTCGGGGTCTTGAACCTGGGTCTTCTGCATCCCAGTCCAATGCTCTATCCACTGCGCCACCGCCTGGTCAAGCTTGTTTATATATTTTTTAATACTCTTTGAGTGATTATCTTACAATTGCATATATCCTCAACTCATAAACTTTGTTACAAATTAGTATTTTTACATTTCCAAAATAAAAAGAAAGAACTTTTAAAGTCCACTATCACGTCCCATCTTTTGTATTTTCATATGGTATCATATTTTTTTTTCCTGAAGAATTCTCCTTTTTTCTAAAGAACATTTTTAATATATTTCTTTTAATATGGGATGTGGTGGTGACATATAATCTCAGTTTTTGTTTCTTTATAAAATTTTACTTTACCTTATCTTTAAAACTATGGAGATATATTTACATACAATAAAATGTCAATTTTAAGTGTATAATTTAATGAGACTTGACAGAAATATGCATGTGTGGCCACCACCCTGAGCATAATATTCCCATTCCCCTGTGCTGTTTTGCAGTCAATCCTCTCCCCTCAACCCACACTCCCTAACAACCACTGATCTCCCTTCTAGCTCTTAAGTTTGCCTTTTTAAAGATTTCATGTATATAGAATCATATACAGTCTTTACTGACTGGTTTTTTTCACTTAGCCTAATGCGTTTGGGAATCATATATATTATTACATGTATCAATAGTTTGTTGTTTTATATTGTTATATGTCAGTACTTTAAAAAAGTTATGCTATGTATGTCACCAATTCATTAATTTTTATTGTTTTATATACTATGATTTGTTTATCCATTCAAAAGTTGATGGATATTTGTGTTATTTCTGGTTTTTGGTATGAATATTCACAAGCAAGGTTTTTTTTTAATGAACACACATTTTCATTTCTTTTGAGTAAAAAACATGGGAGTGTGATTGCTGTTATAGTAAATGTTTTATTTCACTTTGTAAGAAATTGCCAAGCTGCTCTTCAAAATGGCTGTACAATTTTGCTATCTTACTAATATTTAATGTGAATTCCAATTGAGTCACATCCTTGCTAACACTTGGCATTTTCAGTCATTTAAATTTTAGCCATTCTAGTGAGTGTGTAGTGGCATTTCTCTGATGACTAGTGGTGCTGAGGATTTTCTTGTGTTGCTGAGCTGGTGAGACCTCCAATGTGGCTGTAGAAGGTGGAGAGTGAATACCCTTGCACCACTTCTTTAGTAGGTGGCATTATCTTACAATTTGAGGAATTTTCTGTCCATTTCTGGGGTTTTGAGACTTTAATAAGTAATGGCTTTTGGATTTTGCTAAATATTTTCTCTAAATTTGTTGAAATGTTCATATAATCTTTGGTTTTGGGCAGATTAATCTGGTAAATTATACCAATTTATTTATGAAGGTTTAACCAATGTTGTATTTCTGAGATAAGTTCCACTTAGTCGTCATGTATTATGCTTTTTATATATTGTTGGATTCCGTTTTTAAATATTTTGTGTAGGATTCTTGTACCTACATGCAAAACAATATTGGTTAGTTATTTCCTTTATTTGTAATGGTGTTGTCTTGTTTTTCTTTTAGTGTAATGCTGGCCATGTGAAATGAAGTAG
Source organism: Rhynchonycteris naso (assembly GCA_037038555.1). Lineage (NCBI taxonomy): Eukaryota > Metazoa > Chordata > Mammalia > Chiroptera > Emballonuridae > Rhynchonycteris > Rhynchonycteris naso. The sequence continues at coordinate 179,132,515 of CM072995.1, read as the reverse complement.
AATTGTTTCTTCTTTTTCTATTTTCTGAAAGGCCTTTATGATGAAAGACTACTTTTGTTCAATTTAGTGTTTTGGGTTTACATATATTTTCTTTCATTTCTTTAAAAAAGACATTTTATTGGAAAGACTGTTCTTGGCTTTTTTGTTAAAAAGTTAATTGACTCTATAGGCATGGATTTATTTCTGGGCTCTCCATTCTGTTCCATTGGTCAATATGTCTGTTTTTATGTGAATACCATATTGTTTTGATTACTATAGCTTTGTAACATAGTTTGAAATGAAAGTTATTGTCTTATTCTTAGATCTATAGAATTTTGATTGATTATATTATTAGATCTATAGATTTTTTTGGGTAGTAGGAACATTTTAACAATATTAATACTTCCAATCCATCAGCATGGGATATCTTTTTTGCCTAGCCATTATCTTTTCAAACATTGCTTTTTATTTATAGTCTCTGTTCTATTGTTCTTGGACTTCAGCTACATGTATATTAGATATATTCAGTGAGTCTCATAGAACTCCTCCTGTTTTGCATGTTTTCTAGCCTTCAAACTACTTCAAACTTCACACACTCTGCTAATTTTTACTATTTTTAGATCACTAATTTTCTCTTCAGTTCTGTTTTAAGTTCTAGAATACCTATTTAATTTACTTAAAAGTCAGTTTTATATCTCTAATAAAATTCCTTATCTTGTCATTTCCTTTTACAGTTATTTTAAAATCTAGATCACCTATGGTTTTGTTTTCGTTTTCTATTTTGCCTTTTGTTTTGATCCTTAATATACCAGGTAATTTTTGATTGAGTTACAGATATTGGGTATGATAATTATAGAGGTTATGTATCAAATTAACTTCTTCCAGAGAATTTTATTTAGCTTAGTAGGCATTAGGGTAGAGGCATGTAACTTTAATCCACTGTGTGACTGACCTGACTGGAAGATAGGTTTCAGTCTTTACAAGTCTAAACCTATTTATGATTTAACCTTATTCTTAGGGTTTAACTATATATGATCCCAAACAGAACTCTGGTTTTACCAGGTCCTCTTATTTAGCAGATTTGCACTTTCAATTTTTATATCTCTAGCACCATAAGATAAATGATAGACTCTTAACTCCTGCTTTCTTATTAGTTTTTTAATAGACTTTAATAACCTCTATAAACATTGTGTATAGTTCTTTTGTGTGTATACATAAGTTTCCAACTCCTTTGGGTAAATACCAAGGAGTACTGTTTCTGGCTTGTATCATAAGAGCATGTTTAGTTTTGTAAGAAACTTCCCAACTGTCTTCCAGTGTGGTTGAACCATGTTCCGTTTGCACCAGTGATGAATGATGAGAGCTCCTATTACTTTACATTCTGGCCAGCATTCAATGTTGTCAATGTTTTGGATTTTTTTGCCATTCTAATAGATGTGTAGTGGTATCTCATTGTTGTTTTAATTTGCATTTCCCCAATGACATATGATATTGAGCATATTTTCATATGCTTATTTGCCATCTGTATATATTCTTTGGTGAAGTGTTTCTGAAGATAATGTGCCTGTTTTTTAGTTGGGTTTTTTATCTTGTTATAGTGGAGTTTTAAAAGTTCTTTGTATAGTTTAGATACCAGTCATTTATCAAAATATGTATTTTGCAAATATTCTCCCAGCATCTGCTTATCTCTTCATTCTCTTAACAGTATCTTTTACAGAGTAAAGTTTTAAACTTTAGTGACATCAAACTTGTCAAATTTTTCTTTCATGAATCATGCTTTTGGTATTAATTTAAAAACTCATTGCCAGCCTCACCAGGAGGTGGTGCAGTGGATAGAGTGTCAGACTGGGATGTGGAGGATCCAGGTGTGAAACTCTGAAGTTGCTGGCTTGAGTGCAGGCTCACCAGATTGAGTGCAGGGTCGCTGGCTTGAGCATGGGACCATAGACATGACCTATGGTTGCTGGCTTGAGCCCAAATGTTGTTGACTTGAAGTCCAAGGTCTCTGGCTTGAGGAAGGGGTCACTCACTCTGCTGTAGCTCCCCAGTCAAGGCACATGTGAGAAAGCAATCACTAAACAAATAAGGGGTTGCAACGAAGAATTGATGCTTCTCATCTCTCTCCCTTCCTGTCTGTCTGACTCTCTCTCTGTCTCTGTAAAAACAACAACAATAAAACACCTCATTGCCAAATCCAAAGTCAGCTAGATTTTCTCCACTGTTTTATCATCTAGAAGTGTTACAGTTTTGTATTTTACATTTAGGTCTGTGAATCTCCCCAGCTTTCAAAATTTTTTGCCTATACAACTTGCAAATCAAATAACCTTTATATGAAAGGATTTTAGAGTATCATTTTTACTTCTCTACAATTCCCTTCTCTCTGGAATCTTCACTGACTGCCTTGGTATCCCTAAAGTCCAAATTTTGTCTCTCCAACCCTGTAAGATTGTTGAAAGTTGGGCTTAGGTTCTTAATCTTCTAACATCCCTCTTCACCCCAGATATTTATAAACCAGAAGTACCTTGAGGGAAAAGAAGTGTCGAATACTCTGTTTACCTCAGTGGGTTTCCCTTCTTTCTGAGACCTTAGTTCTTCAAGGCCTAGGTGACTTGGAAGCTCTCCAATGTATTCAAAGTAAAATTATATATATATATATACACACACACACACACATATATACATATATATATAAATGTAATTTATATTTTTCAGTTGTTTTTGACCAAAAGAATTGATCTGCTATGAGTCAGTCTTCTCAAACTGGAAATTACAGTTTAAGAGCTCAAGTCATACATATCTTTCTTGCCTAAAACATTTGAAGGCTCCCTACCATCCACACATCTGGCATACATGGAGTTGTATAGCCTATGATAGATAGCATTTATAATCTACTCTATAATGTCTGTGTTTGGGGGCCCAGTCTTCACCTCATACATGTTATTGTCAAGCAATATCATAATTCACAATGTTTCCGTATGCTTTTTGGGCCTTTTCCCATGTTCTTCCTTTCACCCACAACAACATTATTCTTATGGTCCTCCACATTGCTTAATTGTTCACCCAATTTCTCCAAACACAGTCACCTTTTCTGAAAAACAATCCCTGATCTCTGTTTCTATGCAAGATTAACTGTTTTCTTTTCTATATTCTCACTGAATGGTTCACAAGTCCAATTATTGTACTCATATTGCATTTGGTTAGTTGTTCGTGTTTTTAACTCCTCCTTTAGACCGTGGGCTTTTCTATTATCAGTGCACAGCAGGACATGGCATATAATAAGAGCTCAGTAGGTAGCTGTTGAATGAATAAGTATATGAACTATTAAACCATTTGGTTTCTCTCGCTATCATTTCTCACTTTCTTATATTTTCTCCAATGGTTGGGAGGAAGCAGTGTTAGCCAGAATGTTTCCTTCTTGGCTTTCTTCCTTTACTGTTTATTCTAGGTCTGTTAAACTAAATATCACTATTTGTAGCATCTTACACTCTTACCTGTTATTGCACCCCATGTAGCATAAAAAACAGAAGGGTTCTCATGATGAGACATCCTATTTCAAAGAGCGATTAAAATATTTTAGGTTGATTTTTTCAGTCAGGTTGCAGAGTTTTTCACTAAGCAATATAGTTATTTTTTCTTTATATTAAGTGACAAAATGTCAAATCTTTGATGTTGATTGATATTACCAATAGAAAAGTTGATAAAAATTTCATTTGATGTTAGATAGATATTTTAATGTTTGGACCTTTTTCTTATTGAATTGATTCATTTTAGGGGGGTGAAGGCAAGGAGGTTGTTGGATATCTGCATTCTGTAGTAAGTTCGTCATGCATATTTTCTATAGTCCAATATTGTGATTTTCTTTTTTCAGTTTACTACATGTATCTATATCTATGGAAATGACATGTCCATGGAAATAGAGCTTATAGATTCATATGAAATAAATTTTCCCCAAAATCAATTTCTTCAATTTAAATTTTAAAGGTCCAATAGTTTAAATTGTGATTTTAAAAACTTTTATACTTAATACACCTTTCTTACAACATTTAATTTGAATTGACTCATAAACTTAAAAATAATTTTTTAAATGATTTTATTGGGTTTTTTTTTTCCCCCAGGGACAGAGAGTGAATCAGAGAGAGGGATAGATAGGGACAGACATACAGGAATGGAAAGAGGTGAGAAGCATCAATCATTAGTTTTTCGTTGCCGTCGCAACACCTTAGTTGTTCATTGATTGCTTTCTCACATGTGCCTTGACTGCAGGCCTTCAGCAGACCAAGCCACCCCTTGCTGGAGCCAGTGACCTTGGGTCCAAGCTGGCGAGCTTTTGCTCAAGCCAGATGAGCCCGCGCTCAAGCTGGCGAGCTCGGGGTCTCGAACCTGGGTCTTCCGCATCCCAGTCCAACTCTCTATCCACTGCGCTACCGCCTAGTCAAGGTAAAAATAATTTTTTAAAGTGAGAAAAGGGGAGATAGTGAGACAGACTCCTGCATGTACCCCAACCTGGATCTACTCAGCAACCCCCATCTGGAACCATGCTCGAATCAATTGAACTATTTTTAGTGCCTGAGGATTACACACTGGGACCAAACTATTCTCAGTGTCCACGGCCAAAGCTCAAACCAATCAAGGCACTGCCTATAGGAGGGGAAGAGGGAGAGAAGGGGGAGAAACATATGGTACCTTCTGTTGTGTGCCCTGACTGGGAATTATACCTGGGATGTCCATATGCCAGGCCTATGCTCTATCCACAGTGCCAACTTGCCAGGGAAATTGTGTTTTCTTAAGATCTGCATTTACCATAAATATAACCTATGAAAGAAACAAAGCCTGGGAAATTGATATTTGGTCAATATAAATTACATGTTGTCTAAGCTCAAGTTCTCATTGTGTAATAAATGTTGTGTTTAAGATTTTAAACATGACTAAAGAAAATCATTGAGAACTTTATAAGATGGTGTTTAGTGAAAGTCATCATACAAATATTAGAACCCAAGTGTCATCTTTGAATAGGTTGAAAAAAAATAATTAACCATAGAGTTTGTGACAGGCTTATTTACATTAAAACATTAAAATGCTGTTTATGAGAGAAAGAGAAAATCAGATAAAAATATTAGAAGGACAGTAATAATAAGTGCTGTAGAAACAATCTTGGAAAGAACAAGTTAGGTGTCTCTAAAATGCACACAAATATCACTTTTTTTATATTTTATGCTAATCACCTTGAGTAAGTTAACATTGGACACATTTCCCAGTGATAACATTACAAAGAGTGGTGAGGAGCGGCAGCCAATTATATTCACAGCATAGGAGATGAGCCCAGAGTTAGAGCTCAAGTGTGGGATGTGCAACTATGTGTACAGATGTGCAAGATAATGAGATCAGAGTGCAGGAGGAAAAACACTCATTGTGGAGCACAGTACAGTTCCCTGCTCAGCTGTGACCACAACTGCAGAGACTCATTTGATCATGGCAGAGGCAGCACCACAGAGCTTGCACAGGCAGGTTCACTAACTGGCCTGCATTGTTTAGAGGCTGCAAAGAAGATAATAGACTGTGACTTCTGGAATATTTACATTTCACCTTTGACTTTCTTTAAAGTATAAACATTCCTCAGCTTGAACCTGGATATATGAAGAAAGCACAAAACTGCAATGGGATAGTACTTGAAAAGATTCATTCTCTCTAATCAGTGGGGAGAGTCACAACTGGACCAGCTTTAGAGAACGAGATCTCTATGTGAAAAAGTTTTAAAGTAGGAACAAGATACTTTTCTTGGGTAAAATTCATTGTCCTTATTAACTTTCCTCCCAATCAATGTTAACTCTAGTGCTAGTGATAGGACATCAGGATCTTTGTGGCTCATACTCACATCCATATGCCTCCTATTTCCCAGGGCTCTCCAGTTCTAGGATTCTAGGCCATTTCCTGATGGCCTTGACCCTCCATTCCAAGTACCTCTGCTCTTGCCTGAGGAATCCCTGTGACTCATCCAATGTAGTGCTCCAGCCCGCTGGGAACTGCCAGTGTCACATGGAAGAAACCTACTCAAGACACAAACTGATGTCAAGAGGAAGAGGGGGAGGCCTTCCAAGAGAGGCAAAGAAGACCTCTTGAATCTCCTTCTCCTTTAGCTTTTATTGATCAGAAGTAAAACGCAGTAACAGGATTACCAGGGAGAAAGATCAGGTGGTAAGGGGAAAGAACGACTAAAGGCCATTTTGCTGACGTGGAGAAAGGATTAATTTGGGTCAGTACATTCTTTTCTTTTGCTAATTAACAAGCACAAAGGAAGGGGCAATCTAGAACCTCTAGGCTGATTTTCTAAAGCCTGTTTACATGCATTCCTTTGTGTCTGCACAAAGGTCACTTAGACAGTTTCTTGGTGTTTGCATCCAAGAGACATTCACTTAGGGTTTAACTAAAGTTTTCCAGTACAAGTCATAGAGGGTTCAAGGTTAGGTGAGTGATTCCCTACATCTCCCCCTTTTTTGTTACAGTAAAGATTAACAGAGAGGAAGATTGTTAGGTGGTTGTAGTAGAAGGTAAAGTGCAAGCATAGCCTGACCAGGCAGTGGTGCAGTGGATAGAGCGTCGGACTAGGACACGGAGGACCCAGGTTCCAGACCCCAAGGTCACCAGTTTGAGCATGGGCTCATCTGGTTTAAGCAAGGCTCACCAGCTTAAACCCAAGGTCACTGGCTTGAGCAGAGGTCACTCGGTCTGCTGTAGCCCCCCCCAAGGCACATATGAGAAAGCAATCAGTAAGAAACTAAGGTGCTGCAACAATGAATTGATGCTTCTCATATTTCTCCCTTCCAGTCTGTCTGTTCCTTTCTTTGTCTCTCTCTGTCTCTGTCACAAAAAAAAAAAAGAAAAAAAAAAAGAAAAAAAGAGAGCAAGCATGGAGAGAAACAGGTTTTTAGAGGTTTACAGGCATTTCTGTAAAAAGTTTTTTAGAACACCTGGTTAGACCTTTCAAAGTGTCCCATAGATGCTCCCTGAGTGCTTGGAAGCAAGTTAGGTGTCCTTCTTTTCTAGCTTCATTTCCAGAGATGGATTCATTATTGGCTTCTGGATCTCTAGAACTGGATTGCATTCTGGCATTGCAGGAGAGCAAAACCTCAAAGAACTGACACTCAGATAACTTATAAGAGGAAAAAGAGAATTTATTAAGCCAGTGGAGCATGCAGGCTATAGCTCCAAAGACATCTTATATACCCTTTACAGATCATAAGTTTACATTCATAGGTCACATGATTTTTTTGTCGTTAATCACATGATTTAAAGATGAGCAGGCCTTACAGGATGCCAGAGTATAATCATTAGTAAATCGTCCATTAAGGAGAAAGAAAGGAGAGAGGAAAGGGCTAGTCTAGCCTCCCTCCCCCTCCTACATTCCTGGCTGTTTTGCCTTCTTCCACTCAGGTGTGGAGAAGGGAGGGGGTCCAAGCCTCTTTCCTCCTTCTATTTAAAACCTTCTAAGTATAAAACCTCCTCATTTACATTATAACAGCTCTTCCTGTGATCGGCCATCTTGAGATTTTATAAATGACACAAAAAAGTCATATTTACAAAATCTCTCTGAACACTTGGTCTAAATAATAAAATATCCTTGAAGTCTCTTATTTAAAGGGGGGTCTCCTTCCTCACTGGGAGCTGATGCCAATTCATGATGAGGCTTCACATTTTTCTTTCCTTGTTAGTATTCAAAGAGGACCTGTTAATAAAAATATTGGAACATACTTCTGCCCCCAAGTTAGTAATTTGACTGGATTCTGTCACTCAGGGTACAACATGAGAGGTTTGAGCCATTGCTTGGCTGGTATAAAATGCCTCTTGGCTACATTAAGTCCAGAGTGGAAATGTTCAAAAAATTAAGAGAAAAAAAGCCTTATACAATTGTTCTTGTGGGGTGAGTCTCATCTTCTGACTCTTCCCCCCCTTTTTTTTGTTAAGATAGGTTTTTAAGGTGCAGTGAGCACATTCAATACAGGCCTGTCCTGTTGGATTATGAGAGATACCTGTAACACTTTTAACATTCCAGTTTTATAAAGCTCTTTGGGATGTCTTAGAAGTACAGTGAGGGCCATTATCTGTTTTCATTACCTCAGGGAAGCCAGGAGTGTGGATGGATTGTAAGAGGTGAGAAATAGCATGATGGGCTGCTTCCCCGGCAGCAGGCATAGCAAGGATCATGCCGAGATGGAAATCCACACTTTATTGTGGAAGAAGCCATAACTATTTGTTTTGCTTGTTTACATCACATGGCTATAGTAGAGATAGCCCTTATCCAGGGAGGGAGCCCTTTTGCTACTGAACTAAGTTGCTCACTATAACATTTTATAGGTCTATGATGATCTCCATGTAATTGAATTAAAATTTTATGTAAACTTGATTTTAATAATAAAACCTTGGAACCTAATTGAGACAATATCCAATCAGACCCAGAAATCCTTTAAGCTCTTTGCTTTTGAAAGATGGGATTCCTCTGAGTTTTCAGGGTTATTAGTAGCCAATCTTTAAATCTTAGATATCCCAAGTATATCACTAAAGATAGAGAATCAGTGCTCATCCTAGAGCATCAAGTATTTTATCTATGAATTGGACTAGAGTCAAATCTCTGTAAAATTCAGAACTATTCAAATTAGCTTTTAGTATCTAAAACAACAGGTGGGACTTTCCATATATCTTTGGGACATTATTGTATAACTAAACTTGTAAGCTTCCAAGGCGAAAGCAAAGAGGTATTTTTGTCTTTGCATTTTACAAACATGCACAAAAAGGCATTGCATGACTTTATTATTATTGAAAAACAGTCAATCCACAGGAATAGCTTGTAATAAATTATGTGGATTTGGAACTATGTGGGCAATCATTAGTTTTAAGAAAATTTTACCCTGTTAGGTTAACTGAGGTGAACTTGATTAACAAAATATACAGCTCAGAAAAATTAAGGAATATTTCAAAATGAACATGAAACAATAAAATATCTCCTAATTTTTGTGAGCAGTATATATATATGTAAAGCCAGTGCCCGCGGCCTCCATCTCAGCCGCCTGGCCCGTGCAGGTTCGCTTTAGATTCAGACAGTTGGTAATGAAACAACAGAGCCAAGAACTGGTGAGCCATCAAGTTTAATTCTAGCTTGCACCCATCAGGCAAGCAAAAACACACACTGAGTTCCAAAACCCACTCATTCAGTGCTCACAAAGCTACTGACTTATTGGAGTTTCCTAGAATCAAAGGTTTCTAGCTCACCAGTCTTATTCACCTCTGTTCCCCATCTCCTTCTCTCTACACAAACTCTGCACAAACTGGCTTGTCCCTCAGCACTCTGCCATCTTGGCTGCTTCTCCTGGCCTCCATGTGGCCTTTATCTGCTCTTCTTTCTCTGCTCTCCTCTCTAATGCTAATCTCAGGAACCGAGAGAGAGCAAGCTCCTGGTCTGCCCCACTTTATACTGTAGTAATCCAAACCTTTAAGCCAATCTACAAACAAGAAAGTCTCTGATACAAAGTCACTTATCTGAGGCATAATGGGAGGATTCCTCATGAGAGTGCACCACCCCACATCATCCAATCAGTCAAGGGCATGGGGAAAAGCTTAATCTCGAAACTAAACCTTAGGCTATAACAACCCAGCCTGCTTACAGCCTGTTCCCCACACCCAATAATATAATTACGCCCATCCCAAGCATAAAGGCAACTAATATCACCTAGGTGATGGCCTTCCATGTGGGCAGCGCCATCTTTAACAAAGTGAGCATAATATATTTTATCTGCCCAAATATATATATAATCTCCTTAATATTCCCTCATTGGAAAAGGACAAGTTTTGATTTAACAATCATTGTTTGATTACATATTCTTACCATTTGTACATAAGCTTTACTCTGAAGTAAGATGCACCTTTTTTGGGTAGGGTTAAGAACAGATAAAGTAGCCCCCAGTATTTACAAGGGCCTTAAAAATTTCCTTTTGTAATGGCAATTTTAATTTCTAAATTATTAGTAAGCAGAAAGGGAAATGTCTTTCCATAGTTCTTGGTACAACTATAAGCTTAATACATATATATTTTTTAAATCTCATTTCAGCTTTCTATAATTTTTTAAGGTGACCTGGTACTTTACAATAAAAAGACTCCTACTTGGGTGCTCTATAATCCTGAGCCACATGTCCAGGCTTCCCACAGTTAAACCATGATGACCTGGTCATCATTGCTGCAAAGTTTAAGCTAAGTAATTTCCGTTGCTTGGGTCCTAGAAACCAGTAAATATATTACTTGGAATAGGTCAGAGTAGCCAGGATAAAATATTTCAACAGTTAAGTTTTAAATTTCTTAGTGAACTCATCAGGATCCCAGATAAAATCAGGAAAATCTTTCATGTGGGTTAATTTTATTTTAGTCTAAGAAACAAGCACAATTGCTAGTTCCTCTTTACCTGAAACCAACTTTTCTTCAATGGCAGCTACTAGAATTCCTGGATTATTCTTGTCTAAATTCCTTTTCTTATTTTTCCCCTAAATCAGTAGGGAGTGGTAGTAGAGGAGGCAAAGACAGAAGAAAAAGGAAGAAGGGGGGAGGAGGAGGAGTCCAGACAAGGAAGCTCAGAGAGCAAATAGCGGAGAAGCTCAAGTAGGAGAGAAATGGGAAGTTAGCATTAAATTTAAAGGCCTTTATTACTGCAGAGACAGTCTTAAAAAAATTTTTTTTCCAAAGAATTTCTGTGTTTCTCTCAGAAGCTTCTATTTCCAATCAATGTCTGCTTTCTGTCCATTTCATATTAACTTTAGGGCTGGCATTTTCTAATTAAGTGCACAGAAAAAATCACTTAGGAGGGATCACAAGGTCCCCACTTTTGGCCACTTTAAGTTGAAAATTTTCCATACCAGTGAATACTTGCACGTTAAAACTGCAGGGTTATTAATGGGGGGCTAGTGTCCTTGGGGCTTGTTGGTCTTAAAGGTACAATTTCCTATGTTAATTTTAGGGTTTTTTTGTATATCTGCAGACTCTGAACAAATTTCTAGGAATATTATTTAGTGGGTTCAAGTGTGCTGCTTGTGTGTTGAGCTCCAATGGAATTTCACCTCCCAAATAATCTCCAACCCCCTTACGTGTCTCAGTTTCTCTCCCAGCTGCCTAATACAGCCATGAGGACTCAGAGCACTAGGTAACCAGCCTTTATATATGTGTCCCTGGATGAGTCAATTTTAAAATTACAGTTGAATTTAGAAGTCCCTCTGGGTTGACCTGCATGTCATGAGGGATGCCCTCTCAGCACCTCCACAGTGATTTCTAGTCACCTAAGAATACCTGGGATTCGGGCTGGAGAGTGAAATTGTCCCTTATCTTAAGAGCTGAACAAGTTCAGTTCCTTTATCCAGCAAAGGTTTTCTTTGTTCAGACTCGCAGTTAAGTAATTCCAATGAAAAAATGCCAAAATTAAAAATAACCATCCATTATTTATTTCTCTGTTTCACAGAACTAAGTACAGTTTTACACACAACAAGACAATTACAATACAGAGACATGAGCATGACACATAAATAAATCTGATTTATAAATCCTAATAGTGGAATTGCTACTTGATCCCCAACTTCAAACACAAGAACACAGAGTATAACAATCAGCATAGCAAGACCTCACAAAGCATAAACCAAAGAAAAAAGTTTAGAATCCAAAATTCCATTCTATTTAAATTTAAATGAGAGCCCTTTACATATTTTAATTTTAAAGCAACAATGCAGGAAAGAAACTATTTTATTTAGTTTAATATTAGAGCTGGCATTTCCAATTTTTGCATGCAGAAACTTAATTCAAGTCTTAAAAGAGGTGGAAAGATGGTGATGAAGTAAGCGGACATACCAACTTCCAACTCTCAGAACCAAAGTGGATTATAACTTGATTTTAAGAACCATCATCTGGATAAACCAACGTAAAACTGAACTGAGAGGACTATTCAACCGGGGAACACTGAAGAAGCAACATTGAAACTGGTAGGAAAAGCAAAAACGCAGAAAGGGCTGCCCAGCTCCCCAGAGTGAAAGGCAGCCCGGAGACACTCATGTGGTGGGAAGAGAGGCTAGCGGAAGGGTAGGGACCTGGGTTCCAGGAACAAAGTCCCAGCCTGCAGCCCCAAAGCCTAGAAGCGGCTTATGGACAGTATTTAGCTGTGAAACAGGTTAGGATACTGTTTGTGAGAAAGAGACAGTTGTCTCAGACCCAGGATTCTTCTTAAAGAAATGGCGCAGAAAACCTCTCTCACAACCACTCACCCAGACTCCAGGAGACAGGGAGAGAGGAGAGGACCGGAGCAGTGGGAAGAGAGTGCAGTCTGGAAGGCACAGGGGGAAAAGGTTTGAGGGACAGCCACCCTAAACCCTGGGCTGAATCACTCCACAAATATGAAACAATATTTCCCCTAGAACCAGCAAGGGGAAGCAGGATACCAGTCAAACAGGCTCTCCTGTGGCAATCAGAGCACAGTCGTTAGAAGGAAGGAGCTTTCAGGACTACAGTATGGAGTGTTAGGGTCTGAGCTGCAGCACCCCCACCCACACTGCTAAGGGCTTGCTGGAGGGCGGGCGGCATCCAGATGTGGAAGCGCAGTTCCGTCAGCAGGGGCAGAGGCCGAGCCAGCTGGTGTGAGCTCGGTCTAGCCCAGTGGGGGCAAAAGGGACACGGAAAAGTGGTCTGGCAGCTGCAGGTCCACCTGTGACCTCACCTTTGGGGGAAAAGCGGGAGCCCGGAATAGGCAGAGATCCGCTGCTGGGCAGGGGCGATCAGGTGGGCAGCTTCACTTGGTCTCTGAGGCTTGAAGCCCTGCACAAACCGGCTTTGCCTGCAACGATGGGGCAGAGCCCGGACTCGCAGTTGAGCATGCACCAGAAGCCCGGCCGAGGAGCCAAGGTTGGCAGGGGTGGGGCAGAAGCCTGGCTTGCAGGTGAGCATGCACCAGAAGCCCCTCCTGGCCAGAGGAACAGGCTGACAGGGATCCACAGCTGAGCAAAAGTGCTCACCCTTGCCTTCAGTGCCCAGTCTTATGGCCCGAGTGCAGTGTGCAATCCCACCCATGGAGAGGGGCAAAGGATGAGACCAGCTGAGGCTTATAGAGCCTGGCACAAGAACACAGCCCCTCCCATGGAGGCAAAGTGGAGACCACAGCAGCAGCAGCCAGCGCCAGCAACACTTATACCCAAACGCCCTACGAAGTAGCAGAAGGAGTGATGGGAATGCAGATAAACATCACCTAGGGAACACAAAGGCAACACCCATTGGACTCTAGTAGCCAAACCCTTCTTACACACAGACAAAATGGGCAGGCAGAGGAATGCAACCTGAATGAATCAAGAGAAATCCACAGAGAAGGATCTGAATGAATCAGATATAACCAAACTACCTGATGCAGAGTTTAAAATAATATTAGGATGTTCAAAGAGCTTAGAGCAACAATGGATAGTCATTACAAACACCTAAATAAAGAGATAGCAAGTATAAAAAAAGAAAATTGAAATAATAAAAAAGAATAAGACAGAAATGACAAATACAGTATCAGAACTGAAGACCACACTGGAAGGAATTAAAAGCAGGATGGAGGAAGCTGAGGACCGATTCAGCAAGCTAAGGACAAAATAAACAAAGGCACAGAAGCAGAGCAGAAAAAAAAAAGAAACTAAAAAAAATCGGAGAAAAGTCTAAGGGAGCTCTGTGACAACATGAAGAGAAATAACATCCGCATCATAGGGGTTCCTGAAGAAGAGAAGATCAAGGGATAGAAACTTTCTTCAATCAAATGATAGCTGAAAACTTCCCTAAATTAAGGCTGGAAAATGTTTCACACGTTCAAGAAGTACAGAGAACTCTATTAAAGAGAAACCCAAAGAAATCTACACCAAGACACATCATAGTTAAATACCAATGCTAAGTGATAAAGAGAAAATTTAAAAGCTGCTAGAGAAAAAAAGGCTATCACCTACAAAGGAGCCCCCATAAGGATGACATCCTACTTCTCAACAGAAACACTTGAGGCCAGAAGAAAATGGCAAGATATATTCAAAGTAATGCAGAACAAGAACCTACAACCAAGACTACTCTATCCAGCAAGGCTAACGTTTAAAATTGAAGGAGAAATAAAGAGCTTCCCAGACAAAAGAAGCCTCAAAGAATTCATTAAAACCAAACCAATTCTGCAAGAGATGCTAAGGGGCCTGTTGTGAATAGTTCAAAGGGGGAAAAGAATATAGCAAAAGAAGAACACAGCTTTAAAGAATAAAATGGCAATAAACAACTAAATATCAATAATAACCTTAAATGTATATGGATTAAATGATCCAATCAAAGACATAGGGTAGCTGCGTGGATAAAGAAACAAGACCCATGCATATGCTGTCTATAAGAGACACACCTTAAAACAAAAGATGCACATAGACTTAAGGTAAAAGGATGGAAAAACATATTTCATGCAAATGGAAATGAAAAAAAAGCCGGGGTAGCAATCTTTTTATCTGACAAAATGGACTTTAAAACAAAGGCTGTAGTAAGAGACAAAGAAGGACACTACATAATGATAAAGGGAACAATTCAACAGAAAGATATAACCATTATGAATATCTGCACACGAAACATAGAAGCCCCGACATACATAAAACAGACTTTGATGGATATAAAGGGCGAGATTAACAGTAATACTATAATAGTAGGGAATTTCAATACTCCACTAACATCACTCGATAGATCCTCAAGAAAGAAAATTAACAAACAAACAGCAAACTTAAAGGATATATAAGATCAATTCAATTTAATAGATATCTTCAGAACTTTTCACCCTAAAGCAGTAGAATATACATTCTTTTTAAGTGCTCATGGCACATTCTCTAGCATAGACCACATGTTAGGAAACAAAAGTGGTCTCAACAAATTTAAAAAGTTTAAAATCATCAAGCATTTTCTCTGATCACAATGACATGAAACTAGAAATTAACCACAGGAAAACTGAAAAATACTCAAACACTTGGAAACTAAATAGCATGTTATTAAATAATGAATGAATTAACAATGAGATCAAAGAAGAAATAAAAAAGTTCCTGGAAATGAATGATATTGAGCATACATCAACACAAAATTTATGGGACGCAGCAAAGGCAGTACTGAAAGGGAAATCTATAGCACTATAGGCATACCATCAGAAGCTAGTAAAAGCTCAAATAAGCACTTGACCCTGCATCTAAAACTACTAGAAAAACAACAGCAAATAAAGCTCAGGACTAGTAGAAGGAAGAAAATAATAAAGGTCAGAGTGGAAATCAATGACATAGAGGCTAAGGAAACAATACAGAGGATCAATGAAACCAGGAGCTTATTCTTTGAAAAGGTAAACAAGGTCAATGAACCTTTAACTAGACTCACCAAGAAAAAAAGAGAGAGGAATCAAACAAATAAATTTAGAAATGAGAGTGGAGAAATAACAACCAACATAACAGAAATACAAAGCATAGTAAGAAAATACTATGAAGAACTCTGTGCCAAAAAATTAGACAACCTAGGTGAAATGGACAAATTTCTTCAACCATATAATCTTCCAAAAATCAATCTGGAAGAATCAGAACACCTAGACAGACCAATTACAACAAATAAGATCGAAACAGTTATCAAAAAACTCCCAAAAAAGAAAAGTCCTGGGCCTGATGGCTTCACAAGTGAAATCTACCAAAAATTTAAAGAAGAACTAACTCCTATCCTTCTCAAGCTATTTCAAAAAATGCAAGAGGAAGAAAGACTTCTAAACTCCTTTTATGAGGCAAGGATAATTCTGATCCCGAAATCAGGCAAAGACAACAGAAAGAAAGAAAAGTATAGGCCAATATCTCTGATGAATTTAGATGCTAAAACTCTTAACATAATATTAGCCAACCTGATCCAGCAATATATGAAAAATATCATACACCATGATCAATTTATTCTGGGGACGCAAGGCTGGTTCAATATTTGCAAATCAATCAATGTGATCCTTAACATGATAAAGGTCATGTATGAGAAACCCACAGTAAACATCATACTAAATGGGCAAAAATTAAAAGCAATCCCCTTAAGATCAGAAACCAGGCAGGGGTGCCCCGTTTCACCACTCTTATTCAATATAGTTCTGGAAGTCCTAGCTACAGCAATCATACAAGATGTAGAAATAAAAGGCATCTAAATTGGAAAAGAAGAAGTAAAACTGTCACTATTTGCAGATGTTATGATATTTATATAGAAAACCCTAAGTCTCAGTCAAAATAGTACTGGACCTTATAAATGAATTCAGCAAGGTGGCAGGATATAAAATTAATACTCAGAAATCAGAGGCATTTTTATATACCAACAATGAACTGTCAGCAAAAGAAATTAAGGAAACAATACCCTTCACTATTGCAACCAAAAAAATATAGTACCTAGGAGTAAATTTAACCAGAGAGGTTAAGGATTTGTACTTGGAAAATTATAAAACATTGATAAAAGAAATCAAGGAAGATACAAACAGGTGGAAGCATATACTGTGCTCATGGTTAGGAAGAATAAACATCATTAAAATGTCTATATTACCCAAAGCAATTTATAAATTCAATGCAATACCAATTAAAATACCAATGACATACTTCAAAGATATAGAACACATATTCCAAAAATTTATATGGAACCAAAAAAGAACACGAATAGCCTCAGTAATCTCAAAAAGAAAAAATAAAGCAGGAGGTATCACTCTTTCAGATATCAGGGTATACTACAAGGCCATTGTACTCAAGACAGCCTTGTACTGGCATAAAAACAGGCACATAGATCAATGGAACAGAACAGAGAACCCAGAAATAAACCGACACCTTTATGGACAACTGATATTTGACAAAGGAGGAAAGAGCATACAATGGAGTAAAGACAGCCTCTTTAACAAATGGTGTTTGGAAAATTGGACATCTACCTGCAAGAAAATGAAACTAGACCATCAACTTACACCATTCACAAAAGCAAACTCAAAATGGATAAAAGTCTTAAATGTAAGCCGTGAAAACATAAGCATCTTAGAAGAAAACAGGCAGCAAGCTCTCCGACATCTGTTGCAGCAATATATTTGCCGACTTATCTCCACGGGCAAATGAAATAATAGGCAGGATAAACAAATGGGACTATATCAAACTAAAAAGTTTTTGCACAGCTAAACACAATAAGAGCTGAATAAAAAGACAAACCACACAATGGGAGAACATATTCGACAACACATCTGATAAGGGGTCAATAACCAAAATTTATAAAGAAGTTATAAAACTCAACACCAGGAAGACAAACAATCCAATCAAAAAATGGACAAAAGAAATGAATAGAAATTTCTCCAAAGAGGACATACAGTTGGCCCATATGCATATGAAAAAAATCTCAACATCACTAATCATTAGAGAAATGCAAATTAAAACCACAATGAGATATCACCTCACACCAGTCATGGCACTCATCAGCAAAACAACACAGAATAAGTGCTGGCGAGGATGTGGAGAAAAGGGAAACCTCCTGCACTGCTGGTGGGAATGCAGACTGGTGCAGCCACTGTGAAAAACAGTATAGAGTTTTCTCAAAAAATTAAAAATTGAACTGCCTTTTGACCCAGCTATCCCACTTTTAGGAATATACCCTAAGAACACCATAGCACTGTTCGAAAAGAAGAAATTCACCCCCATGTTCATGGCAGCATTGTTCACAATAGCGAAGATCTGGAAACAGCCCAAGGGTCCCTCAGAGTACGAGTGGATTAAAAAGCTTTGTTACATATATACTATGGAATATTACTCAGTCATAAGAAATGATGACATCAGATAATTTACAACAAAATGGATGGACCTTGATAACATTATATTGAGTGAAATAAGTAAAACAGAAAAAAACTGAGAACTGCATGATTTCATACATAGGTGGGACATATAAACGGGACTATGAGACATGGACAAGAGTGCGGTGGTTACGGGATGTGGGGAGAGAAGAGAGGTAGGGAGAGGGGGGAGGGGAGGGGCACAAAGAAACCCGGATAGAAGGTGACAGAGGACAATTTGATTATGGGTGTTGGGTATGCAACATAATTGAATGACAAGATAACCTGTAGATGTTTTCTTTGACCATATGTACCATGATTTATTAATGTCACCCCATTAAAATCAATTTAAAAAAAATTTTAAAAATGTTCCAAAAGAGTCACATTTTGGTTAATATCTCTTATTATTATTTTATAAATTTATAAGCATAGGCTGACCAATTAGTCAGAATTCACCCTAGGGGGCTATCTTTAGTAATGGACAAGATGTTAATCATTCTGTTCCAATATCAGTCAAAAACTAAACAGAAACCAGAATCAGACAAACCAGAGAGGAACCAGGATTTCATTATGCAACCAGACCAGAAAGTTGCCTGCCCAATCTCAATCAGGGTGTTTTGTGATGGTGGCACTGGAGGATGGAGCTAGCAGAACCTCCCTGAGTAAATACATATCTGCTTGGGAAGTACTGTAGTCAGATCCTCCAGGGCTCCCTAGTCTGGGACTAATTTCAAGGCAAAGAATAGAGAAGAAACAAAATGATAGTTCAGAGGATTGTAGCTAAAACATTAAAGAAAATTTTAAAAAAATTCAGTATTATACAATGTTGGTCAAATAAGTTTTTAAATATGATATTCATATTTGTTCACTTATAGTTTACATTGGGTTTGTGGGACAGGCTGTAAGCAGGCAGTGTTGTTATAGCTTAAGGTTTAGTTTTAAGACTAAGCCTTTCCCACCTAAGTGACTTTACATAAGAGACTTCCTTGTTTGCATATTGGATTAAAGGTTTTGATATCTACACTATAAAATGGGCAAAGGAGTCCATGATGGAGGAGAGCAGAGAAAGGTCACATAGAGGAGAGGAGAAGCAGCCAAGATGGCAGAGTGCTGAAGGAGAGGTCAGGTTGTGCAGAGTTTGTGCAGAGAGAAGGAGATGGGGAACAGATGAATAAGGCTGGTGAGGTAGAAGCCTTTGATTCTGAGAAACTCGGATTAGTCAGTGGCTTTGGGAGCCCTGAATGGAAAGGGAAGTGTTTTCCCACTGTGTGTATTTCTCGCCCACTGGGTGCAAGCTGGGATTAAAGCTGATGGCCCACCAGTTCTTCGCTCTGTTGTTTCATTACCATCTGTCCGAATCAAATGCAAATCTGCACAGGTCAGGTGGCTGTGATGGTGGCCGTGGCTACTGGCCTTACATACAATAACCAGGAAGGCTGTAGCTTTAATAGTATCTGGATCTTCTAACATTAATCCATTAAGGGAGGAGTATGACTCTTCCCAGGTCTGGGTAGGGGAGAAGAGGTAGAAGAGTGTAGAGGGGATCCAAAGTCTCCTCTGGAGGTAAGGGAAGGTAAAGAGGTTTGCCCTTCATATTGGCCTCTTCAAATTTCCTTCTTGCTGTAACTGACGGTTCAGGTTGACTATGGTGAGATTCTTCTTTTACTTTCTGCTGTGTTGTGAGAAGAGGAACAGAAACCTCTAATCCTTGTTCAAACTGCCTTTTCAAAACTACCTACTTGTTCCTATAATTCACAATCTAAGGTTCCCTCATCAGGGAACTGTGGGCAGTGCTCTTGTACAGCCATTAAGAGTTGCTTTAGGCTCTATAGCACACTGAGCAGTGTGGAGCAAGCGTGGTAAACTTCTAATTTCAAAGTGCTGTTGCTCGATGAGCTCCTGACCCATGAGAAAACCTCTTTCTGACCTCTGTGCGTGTTCCCTTCCTAAGGCAAGTAGGGACTGTTCTTTACTGGAATTCCTCATAAGATATGGTTGCTAAACTACTCTTCATGCACAGATTCCACACGATTGTGTCAGAGGTCACCAGTTGTAGTACTCTAGCTCGCTGGGAACCACCAGTATCGTGTAGAAAAACCTACTCAAGACACAAACTTATGTCAAGAGGAAGAGAGGGGGAGGCCTGCCAAGTGAGGCAATGAAGACCTTCTGAATTTCCTTTTCCCTTAGCTTTTACTGATCAGAAGCAAAATAGTGGTAACAGGATTACAAAGGAGGGAGATCAGGTGATAAGGGAAAAGAATGACTAATGCCCATTTTGCTGACAGGAGAAAGGGCTAATTTGGGTCATTATATTATTTTTCCTTTGCTAATTAACAAGCACAAAGAAAAGGGCAATCTAGAACCTCTAGACTAATTTTCTAAAGCCTATTCAAATGCAAACACAAAGGTTACTCACTCACACAGCTTCTTGGTATTTGTATCCAAGAGACATTCACTCAGAGCTTTTAACTAAAGTTCCCCAATCCAAGTCATAAGAGGGTTCAAGGTTAAATGGGTGATTCCTTACACTCCAGCACCAGTCTGGATGCCTACAGTCATGCTGCTCCTTCTGCACAGGTGCTTTTTTCCTCATCCCTCCAGAATGCTACCTGTGCCCTATGTCCATGCCCTCCCCCTTGTCTCCGAGTCCTCCAGGCTCCCATGACAAGTGTCTACATTCTGCTGAACTTTATAATCAGGTGTAAACACTTTTGACTTTCCTCTTAAATTGTAAGTTCCTTGAAAATCTAACATGAGTTGTATATATTTGTGTTCCTCACAGCTTCTAACCAATCATCACAATAATATTTACAGAGCACTCTATAATCCATAGCACCCACACAGCCATTCTTTACTGGTGCCTCACTATAGTCTTGTGAAGATAATAAAACCAGTACTGATTTCTCTAATTTGCAGAAGCAGAGCTTGAAGTTCAGAAAGATTAAGCAATTTCTCTTTAGCCACAAAGCCAGGAACTAGAAGTTTCTAGACTTGAGTTCAAGTCTTTTGCCTCATACACCCTAACAAAAAACAATGAAGCTCTAAATAGCTACTTAGGTGTAGGTGCGAGTGGTGAGTGAGCTCATAGAAAAGGGCCTTGACTGGGATTTGCAGCTGCCCAAAACCTATAAGTGAAGTTGACTTTGAATCAGTCAAAATGGGGATTTTCAGCTTTATTTTGCTTGGAGTTTGAGAAAGCTCTGTTTAAATGTAACTAATCTCTGTTCTTTCCTATTCATCTTATCAAATAAGAGGCTTTCCTTTCCTCCCTGAGAGGAACACTTGAATCTCATCAAAGTAAATGGCAGGGGTTTTACTTAACATTTATGGCCAACCAAACAGAGAGGGCAGGAATGAAGGCTGTGAATCCTCTAACAGAAAGGGCAATCTGTACCTGTAGAGGGAAAGTTGTCAGCCGCACTGGCAATGTCCACTGAGAAAACACTTGGAAGGAGATGAGCTGTGGCCTCTTGGTGCTATGCAGTAGGAAAACATGAACCCAGAACCCAGAAAGAGCCATCGTCTCATCATGCAGCAAGGCATCTTGCCTCTGTTTCTTCTGGAGGGAGTTTGTGGAGCTAGCGGGCACTGCACTGTGAGGGTACTACTCTTCTTTGGAGCATTCTTTAATTCTCTTTTATTAGAAACTGTTTTCAGGCAAAAATAAGAACACATCCTCTTTGACATTAAATATTTGATTTCTCCAGGATGTAGGTTCTAAATTAGAGTGTTGTGTCTTTTATTTGCCAAGTTGAGTTTCTGTAGAACCGTTACATCAGTGAAGGCACAGTCAACGAAAATTCTCAACTAACAGTTGGTAAAACAAACAAACAAAAACTAATTTAGAATATTTGCCTTGCCCTGGCCAATTGGCTCAGTGGTAGAACGTCCAACCAGGTGTGAATGTCCTGGGTTTGATTCCCGGTCAGGGCACACAGGAGAAGCAACCATCTACTTCTCCACCTCTCCCCCTCTCACTTCTCTTTTTCCATCTCTCTCTTCCCCTCCCGCAGCCATGGCTCGGTTGGAGCAAGCTGGCCCTGGGCATTGAGGATGGCTCCATGGCCTTTCCTTAGGTGCTAAAATAGCTCAGTTGCCAAGCAAATGGCCCCAGATGGGCCGAGCATTGCCCAGTAGGGGGCTTGCCTGGTGGATCCTGGTCTAGCTGCATGCAGCAGTCTGTCTTTCTACTTCCCCGCTACTTGCTTAAGGAAAAAAAAATGTTTTGCCTCACAACTTCTTTGCCATAAACTTAAATCTGGTTTAGATACCAAATAAACAGTCCCAGATACAAAGTTCCCAGAAAAGTTTTGCCTCATCCTGATATTATCAAGGAATTCTTCCTTTTCTTTCATGCCTGTCATTTCTACAGCCCTGGTTACTATATGATAAACCAAGGGACACCAGGCCAACCCAGTTTAGGGTTAAAAAAGGGTCACACGAGGAATGACAGACTTGCCTCTCACCTGTTCATACAGAACCATCAGTGTCCACAGAGCTCTGTTCAATGATTGCCAGGAGTTCTCAGCTTTGTTCATGAATAATCATGACCAGTATTACAAAACATCTGCTGGGCATGGTTGCCTCTTCATTTTACTGTTGTTTGGTGTCCCTTGTAAGGTCTCCCGCTTGCAAATGACTGTTTCTTCTGGATGTAGCCCCTTATGAAAATGTTGGGAGCCAGGATCTGAGCCTCTGCTGGACCCCCCTACAGCATGTCCGAGGTGCCGCAGCCCCTGCGGTCCACCCCGTGATTGGAGCATAGACTAGACAGGTCCCTGAGCCCGCCTGTGTTAGATCGTGCTAGCTGGGCTTCAAAGGAGTGCATCTTTGTGCCTGCTGCTTTATGGTGGTTTTATTGAAAACAGTTATTTCAATTATTACTTTGTAGCCTCCAAGAGCTTCTCCCCAGGGGACTAGACTAGAAACAGAAACCAGTGACAAACACCATGTGCGCTCTTCCTCGCCTTCCCTTCCCCCAGCTCATCTGAAGTTTTGTCATGAGCCTCCATGCCTGCATCATTTCCTCTAACACATGTTCCAAGCTTGCTTGAGGATATATTAAGGATCATTTTTTTAGTAACATTTGTTTCCTATAGCTGTGTCACCAAATTAGTATAAACTTAGTGGCTTAAAACAACACAACTTTAATGATTTACACTTCCAGTGGTCAGAATCTGAAATGGGTCTATTGGGTTAAAATCAAGAAGTTGTCAGGACTTTGTTCTCCTGAAGCCTCTAGGGCCATGATGGCAAACCTATGACACACGTGTCAGCACTGAAACGTGTAGCCATTTTCGATGACACATGCGGCCGCATACCAGAGAAGTATGGGGCTGCATGCCGAGAAGAATGTTTCATCCTCGGCTGGCTCCTGCATAGCCAGGTGCAGTAGCCGAAGATGAAACATTTGCTGTAGTGTAGACACTCTGTGCTGGAGGTCTGTAGGCCAAAACAACAGAACTCCAGCACAGAGCTCTAGTTCTGGGACTTCCAGTTAGACCGTTTTTCTCAAAGGGACACACCACCCAAGTTATGCTCGGTTTTTTGGTAAATTTTGACACACCAAGCTTAAAAGATTGCCCGTCACTGCTCTAGGGGAAAATTGGTTTTTCTTTTCTTCTCCAGCTTCTAGAGCAGGGGTCCCCAAACTACGGCCCGCTGAGGCCATTTATCTGCCCCCGCCGCACTTCTGGAAGGGGCACCTCTTTGATTGGTGGTCTGTGAGAGGAGCACAGGATGCATCTGCACCCATAGTTCCCATTGAAATAGTGGTCAGTTTGTTGATTTAAATTTACTTGTTCTTTATTTTAAATATTGCATTTGTTCCCGTTTTGTTCTTTTACTTTAAAATAAGACATGTGCAGTGTGCATAGGGATTTGTTTATAGTTTTTTTTATAGTCCAGCCCTTCAACAGTCTGAGGGACAGTGAACTGGCCCCCTGTGTAAAAAGTTTGGGGACCCCTGTTCTAGAGGCTACCCTCAATCCTTGGCTCCTGACACTCTTCCATCTTCATTGTCAGCAATGGCTTGTCTAGTCTCCATGATGCCATTTCTCTCGTTTTTTCCCTTTTGCTTCCTTTTTCCATGTACAAGGACACATGTGATAACATTGCGCCACCTGGATTATCCAAGATGACGTCTCAATCTCAAGGTCAGCTGATCCTTAATTCCATCTGCAACCTTATTTCTCCTTAACATGTAATGTAATCTATTCATAGGTTCTGGGGCTTATGGACATTTTGCATTCTTCTGCTTACCACAGGTACTCTTTTGAAAATGTAACTCAGGAAGAGTTGCTCATGTCCTATGCATGTATCATGGGTAGGAATGTGCTACATGGTGAGCATAGGTTTCTGTAACTTGGGATTCCTCAATAGATCTGCCCTTATCTTTTGGAGCTAATATCAAGCACAGTCTAGCTAACCTAACTGAGGTAGTCATTTTATTTTTAAGTTAAAATCATCAGAAAGGTATATATTATCTTCAAAGCAACAGCAAATTATAAATGGAGCTGCCACCAATCTCCCCAGATTTTAATATTACATCTCATGGTTTTCAACTACTCTTCCACATAATAAAAGTAAATTTCAATAAGAGAAATCATGTTCAATATGATACTGATTTTGTTTAAAAAAATTACATATGTATACATGTAAACATTGAAAAATATATGTGAAAATGTACTGCTCACAAAAAGTAGGGGATATTTCAAAATGAATATGAAGCTATAAAATATCCCTTAATTTTTGTGAGCAGTATTTAAAGCAATTATGTCAGAATAGAATTTTTCTTTAATTTTCTTTTATAACTTTATTTAGACAATTAATTTTAATGAGTGACATTTGTCAACTAGAGTACATAGATTTAGAGAAAACCTCCAGATCATTCTGACATTTGATTATGTTGTATACCCATCACCCAAAGTCAAATTGTCCTCCATCACTTTGCATTTGGTTTTCTTTATGCCCCTCCCTCCACCCTTTCCCATTCCTCCCTTCCACTCTCCCTGGTAACCACTGCACTCTTATCCATGTCCATGAGTCTCAATTTTGTGTCCCACCTATGTATGGAATCATACAGTTCTTAGTTCTTTCTGATTTATTTATTTCATTCAGTATAATGTTATCAAGGTCCATCCATGTTGTCATAAATGATTTTATGTTATCATTTCTTCTTTTTTTTTTTTTTTTACAGGGATAGAGAGAGTCAGAGAGAGGGATAGATAGGGACAGACAAAACAGGAGCGGAGAGAGGTGAGAAGCATCAATCATTAGTTTTTCATTGCCGTTGCAACACCTTAGTTGTTCATTGATTGCTCTCTCACATGTGCCTTGACCACGGGCTTTGAGCAACCCCTTGCTGGAGCCAGCGACCTTGGGTCCAAGGTGACGAGCTTTTTGCTCAAGCCAGATGGGCCCACACTCAAGCTGGCAAGCTCGAGGTCTCGAACCTGGGTCTTCCGCATCCCAGTCTGAAGCTCTATCCACTGCACGACCGCCTGGTCAGGATGTCATCATTTCTTATAGCTGAGTAGTATTCCATAGTATATATGTACCACATCTTCTCTATTCAATCTTCTATTAAAGGAATTTTTGGTTGTTTTCATATCTTGGCCACCATGAATAATGCTCTGATGAACATAGGGCTGCATTTGTCTTTATGTACCAGTGTTTTTGAGTTTTGGGGGTATATACCCAGAAGAGGGATTGCTGGGTCATATGTTAGTTCTATTCTTAATTTCTTGAGGAACCACCATACTTTCTTCCACAGTGGTTGTACTACTTTACATTCTCACAAACAATGAATGAGGGTTCCATTTTCTCCACAGCCTCTCAACACTTGTTATTACCTGTCTTGTTGATAATAGCTAATCTAACAGGTGTGAGGTGGTATCTCATTGTAGTTTTGATTTGCATTTCTCTAATAGCTAGTGAACATGAGCATCTTTTCATATATCTGTTGGCCATTTGTATTTCTTCCTGGGAGAAGTGTCTGTTCATGTCCTCTTCCCATTTTTTTTATTGGGTTATTTGCTTGTTTGTCATTGAGTTTTGTGAGTTCTTTGTATATTTTGGATATTAGGCCCTTATCTGAGCTGTTGTTTGAAAATATCATCTCCCATTTAGTGGGCTGTCTGTTTGTTGTGTTGTCAGTTTCTTTTGCTGTGCAAAGATTTCTTAGTTTGATGTGGTCCCATTCATTTATCTTTGCCTTTACTTCCCTTGCTTTTGGGGTCGAATTCATGAAATGTTCTTTATAAACAAGGTCCATGAGATTAGTACATATGTTATCTTCTATGTAATTTATTGTTTCAGATCTTATATTTAGGTCTTTGATCTATTTTGAATTAATTTTGGTACAAGGAGACAAACTGTAGTCAAGTTTCATTCTTTTGCACGTGGCTTTCTGGTTTTCCCAGCACCATTTATTGAAGAGGCTTTCTTTTCTCCATTGTGTGTTGTTGGCCCCGTTATCAAACATGATTTGACATATATATGTGGTTGTATTTCTCAGCTCTCTATTCTGTTCCATTGCTCTGACTGTCTATTTTTCTGCCAATACCATGTTGTTTTGATTATCGTGGCTCTATAATATAATTTGAATTGAGGTATTGTAATGCTCCCAGCTTTGTATTTCTTCCTTAGGATTATTTTGGCTATTCGGGTTTTTTTATGGTTTCATATAAACCTGATAAATTTTTGTTACATTTTTTTAAAAAATGACATTGGAATTTTGATGGAAATTGCATTAAATTTGTATATTGCTTTGGGTATTATGGTCATTTTAACTATATTTATTCTTCCTATCTAAGAACAAGGAATATTTTTTCACTTCATTGTGGCTTTTTGATTTTCTTTAACAATGCTTTGTAGTGTTCATTATATAGGTCCTTTACATTCTTTGTTATGTTTATTACTAGGTATTTTATTATTTTTGTTGTGACCATAAAAGAAATTATTTTTTTGAGTTCATTTTCTGAAGTTTCATTGTTGGCATATAGGAAGGTAATAGACTTGTGTATATTAATTTTGTATCATACGAACTTACTGAATTGTTTTATTGTTTCTAATAGTCTTTCTGTGGAGTCTTTGTGGTTTTCTATACACAGGATCATGTCATCTGCAGAAAGTTAAACTTTTACTTTTTCTTTTCCAATTTGAATGCCTTTTACTTCTTTTTCTTGTCTGATTGCTCTGACTAAAACTTCTAGCACTATGTTGAATAGGAGTGGAGAGAGTGGGCAACCTTGTGTTGTTCCTGATTATAAAGGAAAAGTTTTCAGTTTTCTTTTTAATTAATTTTAATGGGGTGACATTAATAAATCAGGGTACATATGTTCAAAGAAAATATCTCCATGTTATCTTGTCATTCACTTATGTTGCATACCCATCACCCAACGTCAAATTGTCCTTTGTCACCTTCTATCTGGTTTTCTTTGTGCCCCTTCCCTCCCCCTCTTCTTCCCTCTCTTCCCTCCCACCACCCCATAACCACCACACTCTTTCCATGTCTCATAGTCTCACTTTTATGTCCCCTCTATGTATGAAATCATGCAGTTCTCAGTGTTTATCTGTTTTATTTATTTCACTCCATATAATGTTATCAAGGTCCATCTGTTCTGTTGTAAATGTTCTGATGTCATCATTTCTTATGGCTGAGTTGTATTCCATAATATATATATATACCAAAGCTTTTTAATCCACTTATCCTCTGATGGACCCCTGGGCTGTTTCCAGATCTTCGCTATTGTAAACAATGCCACGAACATGGGGGCATATTTCTTCTTTTCGAACAGTGCTATGGTGTTCTTAGGGTATATTCCTAAAAGTGGGATAGCTGGGTCAAAAGGCAGTTCGATTTTTAATTTTTTGAGGAATCTTCATACCGTTTTTCACAGTGGCTGCACCAGTCTGCATTCCCACCCAGCAGTGCAGGAGGGTTCCCTTTTCTCCACATCCTCGCCAGCACTTATTCTGTGTTGTTTTGTTGATGAGCGCCATCCTGACTGGTGTGACGTGATATCTCATTGTGGTTTTAATTTGTATTTCTCTAAATATTAGTGATGTTGAGTACTTTTTCATATGCCTATTGGCCATCTATATGTCCTCTTTGGAGAAATTTCTATTCATTTCTTTAACCCATTTTGATTGGATTGTTTGTCTTCCTGGTGTTGAGTTTTATAAGTTCTATATAAATTTTGGTTATTAACCCCTTATCAGACGTATTGTTGAATATGTTCTCCCATTGTGTGGTTTGTCTATTTATTCTGTTATTATTGTCTTTAGCTGTACAAAAACTTTTTAGTTTCATATAGTCCCATTTGTTTATCCTGCCTCTTATTTCATTTACCCGTGGAGATAAATTGGCAAATATATTGCTGTGACAGATGTAGGAGAGCTTACTGCCTATGTTTTCTTCTAAGATGCTTATGGTTTCACGGTTTACATTTAAGTCTTTCATCCATTTTGAGTTTGCTTTTGTGAATGGTGTAAGTCAATGGTCTAGTTTCATTTTTTTTGCAGATAAATGTCTAATTTCCCCAACAGCATTTGTTGAAGAGGTTGTCTTTACTCCATTGTATGCTCTTTCCTCTTTTGTCAAATATCAGTTGTCCATAAAGCTGTGGGTTTATTTCTGGGTCCTCTGTTCTGTTCCATTGATCTATGTGCCTGTTCTTATGCCAGTACAAGGCTGTCTTGAGTACAATGGCCTTGTAGTATACCTTGATATCTGAAAGAGTGATACCTCCTGCTTTATTTTTTCTTTTTAAGATTGCTGAGGCTATTCATGTTCTTTTTTGGTTCCATATAAATTTTTGGAATATGTGTTCTATATTTTTGAAGTATGTCATTGGAATTTTAATTGGTATTGCATTGAATTTATAAATTGCTTTGGGTAATATAGACATTTTAATGATGTTTATTCTTCCTAACCATGAGTATGGTATATTCTTCCACATGTTTGTATCTTCCTTGATTTCTTTTATCAATGTTTTATAATTTTCCGAGTACAAATCTTTAACCTCCTTGGTTAAATTTACTCCTAGGTACTATATTTTTTTGGTTGCAATGGTGAAGGGTATTGTTTCCTTAATTTCTTCTGCTGAGAGTTCATTGTTAGTATATAAAAATGCCTCTGATTTCTAAGTATTAATTTTGTATCCTGCAAACGTGCTGAATCATTTATCAGGTCCTGTAGATTTTTGACTGAGAATTTAGGGTTTTCTATACACAATATTATATCATCTGCATATAATACAGTTTTAATTCTCCTTTTCCAATTTAAATGCCTTTTATTTCTTCTTCTTGTCTGATTGCTGTGGCTAAGACTTCCAGAACTAGGTTGAATAAGAGTAGTGAAAGGGGGCATCCATGTCTGTTTCCTGATCTTAAGGGGATTGCTTTTAATTTTTGCCCATTTAGTATGATGTTTGCTGTGGGTTTGTCGTAGATGGCCTTTATCATGTTAAGGAATGTTCCCTGTATTCCCACTTTACTGAGAGTTTTGATCATGAATGGGTGCTGGATTTTATCAAATGCTTTTTCTGCATCTATTGAAATTATCATGTGATTTTTGTCCTTTGTTTTTTTTTATGTGATGAATCACATTGATTGATTTGTGAATATTGAACCAGCCTTGCATCTCCAGAGTTAATCCCACTTAATCATGGTGTATGATTTTTTTCATATACTAATGGATCCAGTTGGCTAATCTTTTGTTGAGAACTTTACCATCTAAATTCATCAGAGATATTGGCCTATAATTTTCTTTCTTTGTGTTTTCTTTGTCCAGTTTTGGGATCAGAATTATGCTCTCCTCAAAACAGGAGTTTGGAAGTCTTCCTTCCTCTTGAATTTTTTGAAATAGCTTGAGAAAGATAGGAGTTAGTTTTTCTTTGAATTTTTGGTAGAATTCACTTGTGAAGCCATCAGACCCAGGACTTTTCTTTTTTGGGGAGTGTTTTGATAACTGTTTTTATCTCATTTGTTGTACTTGGTCTGTCTAAGTGTTCTGATACATCCAGATTGATATTTGGAAGATTATATGGTTGAAGAAATTTGTCCATTTCACCTAGGTTGTCTAATTTTTTGGCACAGAGTTCTTCATACTATTTTCTTACAATACTTTGTATTTTTTGTGTGTGTTAGTTGTTATTTCTCCACTCTCATTTCTAATTTTATTTGAGTCCTCTCTCTTTTTTTCTTGGTGAGTCTAGTTAAAGGTTCATCGATCTTCAGAACCTTTTCAAAGAACCAGCTCCTGGTTTCATTGATCCTCTGTATTGTTTCCTTACCGTCTATGTCATTTATTTCCACTCTGATCTTTATTATTTCTTTGATTCTACTAGTCCTGGGCTTTATTTGCTGTTGTTTCTCTAGATCTTTTAGATGCAGGGTTAGGTCGCTTATTTGAGCTTTTTCTAGCTTCTCATGGTATGCCTGTAGTGTTATGAACTTCCCTTTCAATACTGCTTTTGCTGTGTCCCATAAAGTTTGAGTTGATGTATGCTCAATATCATTCATTTCTTGAAACTTTTTTATTTCTTTTTTGATTTCATTGTTAATCTATTCATTATTTAATAACATGCTATTTATTTTTCCAGTGTTTGAATATTCTTCAATTTTTCTTTTGTGGTTAAATTCTAGTTTTATGCCATTGTGATACAAGAAAATGCTTGATATGATTTCAATCTTCTTAAATTTGTTGAGACCACTTTTGTGTCCTAACATGTGGTCTATCCTAAAGAATACCATGAGCACTTGAAAAGAATGTATATTCTATTGCTTTAGTGTGAAAAGTTCTAAAGATATCTATTAAATTGATTTGATTTGGTGTATCCTTTAAGTCTTCTGTTTCTTTATTAATTTTTTTTTTGAGGATCTATCGAGTGATGTTAGTGGGGTATTGAAATACTCTACTATTATAGTATTGCTGTTAATCTCGCCCTTTATATCCATCAAAGTCTGTTTTATGTATGTCGGGGCTTCTATGTTTCGTGTGCAGATATTCATAATGGTTATATCTTCCTGTTGAATTGTTCCCTTTATCATTATGTAGTGTCCTTCTTTATCTCTTATCACAGCCTTTGTTTTAACGTCCATTTTGTCAGATATAAGTATTGCTACTCTGGCTCTTCTTTCATTTCCATTTGCATGAAATATGTTTTTCCATCTTTTTACCTTTAGTCTATGTGCATCTTTTATTTTAAGGTGTGTCTCTTGTAGAGAGCATATGTATGGGTCCTGTTTCTTTATCCATGCAGCTACCTTATTACTTTCGATTGCATCATTTGGTCCATGTACATTTAAGTTTATTATTTATATTTAGTTGTTTATTGCCATTTTATTCTTTAAAGCTATATTCTTTTCCCCCTTTGAACTATTCACAACAGGCCCCTTATCATCTCTTGCAGAATTGGTTTGATTTTACTGAATTCTTTGAGGGTTTTTTGTCTGGGATGCTCTTTATTTCTCCTTCAATTTTAAACGTTAGCCTTGCTGGATAGAGTAGTCTTGGTTGTAGCTTCTTGTTCTGCATTACTTTGAATATATCTTGCCATTTTCTTCTGGCCTCAAGTGTTTCTGTTGAGAAGTTGGATAACATCCTTATGGGTCCTTTGTAGGTGATAGCCTTTTTTTCTCTAGCAGCTTTAAAAATTTTCTCTTTATCCCTTAGCTTTGGTATTTTAACTATGATGTGTCTTGGTGTAGATTTCTTTGGTTTTCTCGTTAATGGAGTTCTCTGTGCTTTTTGAACATTTGAAACATTTTCTAGCCTTAATTTAGGCTAGTTTTCAGCTATGAGATGATTGAACATGGTTTCTATCCCTTGTTCTTCCTCTTCTTCTTCAGGAACCCCTATGATGCGGATGTTATATTTCTTTTCATAAGCTCCCTTAAAGTTTCCTCACATTTTTTGAGTCTCTTTTCTTTTTTCTGCTCTGCTTCTGTGCCTTTGTTTACTTTGTCCTCTAACTCGCTGATTCAATCCTCAGCTTCATCCATCCTGCTTTTAATTCCTTCCATTATGGTCTTCAGTTCTGATACTGTATTTGTCATTTCTGTCTGATTCTTTTTATTATTTCAATTTCCTTTTTTATACTTGTTATCTCTTAATTTAGGTGTTCGTAATGACTATCCACTGTTGCTCTAAGCTCTGCGAACATCCTAACTATCATTATTTTAAACTCTGCATCAGTAATTTGGTTATATATGATTCATTCAGGTCTTTCTCTGTATATTTCTCTTGATTCATTTGTGTTGCATTTCTCTGCCTGCCCATTTTGTTTATGTATAAAAAGGGTTTGGCCACTGGAGTCCAATGGGTGTTGCCTCTGTGTTTCCTAGGTGTTGTCTGTCTGCATGCCCACCACACCCTCTGCCGCTTTTTACCGCGGTTTGGATGGGCGTTGCCGTCACTGGCCCACTGTGGCTGTTGCTGTGATTTCCACCTCTCCTTCATGAGAGGAGCTTTGTTTTCATGTCCGGCTCTACAAGCCTCAGACTGGGCTTTCGCCTCACCCCCACATGTGGGGTTGTGCACCGCACTCAAGCCACAAGCCTAAGCAGCAAAAGTAGGGATGAGCACCTTTGCTCAGCTACGAGCCTCCGCCTTTCCTGGGCTTCCGCCCAGCCTCCGTGGTCAGGGCTGGCTTGCGCAGGGTTGCAAATCTCCGAGCCCGGTGATGCTGTGCACTTACGAGGCCCTGCTCAGAGGCAGATCTCTGCTCATTCGTGGCCTCCAGCTTTCCCCTCGCAAGTGGGGCTGCAGGTGGGCCCGCAGCTGCCGGACCACTTTTGTGCATCTCCTTCTCCCCTGCTGGGCTAGACCAAGCTCACACCGGCTGGGCCTCTGCCCCTGACGACAGAACTGCATTTCCACGTCCTGCTGTCACGTCTCTGCAGCAAGCCCTCAGCACTGTGGGTAGGGGCACTGTATCTCAGACTCTAACACTCCATACTGTAGTCCTGGAAGCTCCCTCCATCTAAGCAGCTCTGCTCTAAGTGCCACCGGAGAGCTTGTTTGGCTGGTTTCCTGTCTCCCTTTGCTGATATTGTTAGTTCTAGAGGAAATATTCGTTTCCGATTTGGGAAGTGACTCAGCCCAGGGGTTAGGGTGGCTGTCCCTCAGAGTGTTTCTCCCTGTGCCTTCCAGTCCACACTTTCTTCCCGCTGCTCTGGTCCTCTCCTCTGTCCCCATTCCCTTGAGCCCCGGTGAGTGGTTGTGAGAGGGGTTTTCTGCGCTGTCCCTTTAAGAAGAATCCTGGGTCACAAACAGTATCCTCACTTGTTTCACAGCTCAATACTGTCCATACGCCTCTTCTAGGTTCTGGGGCTGCAGGCTGGGGCTTTGTTCCTGGGACCCAGGTCCCTCCTTCTCCACTAAACTCTCTTCCTGCCTTGTGAGTCTGCCATTTGCTCCAGGGAGCTGGGCAGTTATTTTCGTGTTTTCCCTTTTCCTACCTGTCTCAATGTGGCTTCTTCTGTGTTCCTTGGTTGAAGAGTTCACTTAGTTTAGTTCAAAGTTGGTTTATCCAGATGATGGTTCTTAAAATTAAGTTATAATCCACTTTGGTTCCAGGAGTTGGAAGTTGGTATGTCCGCCTACTCCATCGCCATCTTGCCATCTCCCCAGTTTTCAGTTTTTTACCATTTAATATGAGGTTAACTGATGGTTTGTCATAAATGGCCTTTATTATGTTGAGATATTTTCCTTCTATACACATTTTGTTGAGTGTTGTAAACATAAAATGATGTTCTTTTTTACCAAATGCCTTTTCTGCATCTATTGATAGGCTCATGTGGTTTTTGTTTTTTGTTTTGTTGATATGGTGTATTACATTAATTGTTTTAAGAATGTTGAACCATCCTTGTGATTCAGGGATGAATCTCACTTGATTGTGGTGAATTATTTTTTTAATGTGCTTTTGTATTTGATTTGCTAGTATTTTGTTTAGAATTTTTGCATCTGTAATTAGAAATATTGGTGTGTAGTTTTTTTGTGTGTGTTGTTCTTACCAGGTTTTGATATGAGGGTTATGTTGGCCTCATAAAATGTATTTGGAAGTATTGCTTCTTCTTCAAGTTTTTGAAATTGCAGGCCCACCTGCAGCCTCACTTGCGAGGGGAAAGCTGGAGGCCACGACCTTGAGGAGATTAGGAACAAAATCTTCTTTGAATGTTTGATAGAATTCACTAGTATAGCCATTTGGCCCTGGACTTCTATTTTTTGGAAGCTTTTTGATAGTTGTTTCTATTTTTTTCCTGCTTATGGGTCTGTTTAGGCTTTCTACTTCTTCATGATTCAGTCTAGGAAGAGTGTATTGCTTTAGGAATTTATCTAGATTGTTAAATTTAGTGGAATATAGTTTTTTAGAGTGTTCTACAATAATTCTTTGTATATCTATGATATCTGTGGTTATTTCTCCTCTTTTATTTTTGGTTTTGTTTATATGAGTTATTTCTCTTTTTACCTTAGTGAGTCTTGCCAAGGGTTTGTCAATTTTGTTGATCTTTCCAAAGAACCAGCTCCTTGTTTTATTGATTTTTTATAGTTTTTCTATTCTTTATTTTATTTATTTCTGCTAAGATATATGTTTTTAATCTTTATTTTTAATTTCTTTTTATTTTATTCATTTTAGAGAGGAGACACAGAGTGTGAGAGAGAGAGAGAGAAAGAGAGAAAGGGGGGAGGAGCTGGAAGCATCAACTCCCATATGTGCCTTGACCAGACCAGTGCAGGGTTTTGAACTGGCGACCTCAGTGTTCCCAGGTTGACGCTTTATCCACTGCACCACCACAGGTCAGGCCTAAGATTTTTATTATTGTTTTTATTCTACTGGTTTTGGGTTGCCTTTTGTTCTTT
Organism: Rhynchonycteris naso; assembly: GCA_037038555.1. Classification (NCBI taxonomy): domain Eukaryota; kingdom Metazoa; phylum Chordata; class Mammalia; order Chiroptera; family Emballonuridae; genus Rhynchonycteris; species Rhynchonycteris naso. The sequence continues at coordinate 179,097,824 of CM072995.1, read as the reverse complement.
TTCTAGTTCCTTAAGATGTGATGTTAAGTTGTTTACTTGGGCTCTCTCTTGGTTGTTCATATAAGCCTGTAGTGATATAAACTTCCCTCTTATTACTACTGCTTTTGCTGCATCCCAAAGATTCTGATGTGTTGTGTTGTCATTTTAGTTTGTCTGTATATATCTTTTGATCTCTAATTTTATTTCTTCTTTGACCCACTCATTTTTTAGAAGTATGTTGTTTAATTTCCACATTTTTGTGAGTTTGTTTACTTCATTTTTGCAGTTAAATTTTAGTTTCAAAGATTTATGATCAGGAAATATACTTGATATAATTTCAACCTTTCTGAATTTATTGATGTTAGTTTTGTGGCCTTGCATATGGTCAATTTTTAAGAATGTTCTATGTACACTGGAGAAAAATATATACTCTTACATTTTGGGATGAAATGTTCTGTAGATTTTTATCATATTCAATTGTTCTAGTGTTTTGTTTAAGGCCAATATTTCTTTATTGATTTTCTTTTTGGATGAACAATCTAGAGCAGTCAGCAGTATATTGAGGTTTCTAAGTATGACTGTATTTTTTCCCAGTTTTTATTTTTGGATCAGTTAGCAGATCTCTTATATATTTTGGTGCTCTTTGGTTTGGTGCATATATATTAAGAATTGTTATCTCTTCCTGATTCAAGGTTCCCATCATCATTATGAAATGACCATCTTTGTCTCTGATTACCTTTGCTATCTTGTAGTCAGCATTGTTAGATATGAGTATGGCTACACCTGCTTTTCTGTGGATGTTATTTGCTCAGAGAGTCGTTTTCCAACCTTTCACTTTGAATCTGTTTTTATCCTTGTAGCTTAGATGTGTTTCTTGAAGGCAGCATAGAGTTGGATTTTCTTTTTTATCTATTCTGATACTCTGTGTCTTTTTATTGGTGTGTTCAATCCATTTACATTTAATGTAATTATTAACACTTGAGAATTTCCTATTGCCATTTTATATATTGCTTTCTGATAGCTCTGTTTCTTGTTTGGTTCTTCTCTTTTGTTTTTCTGTCAGTTTTTGTTTGGTTGTATTTTATACTTCTTTATTCTGTTTCTTCTTTTTTTAAGCCATGTGTTTAAGTAGTGGTATTTTCATGGGTGGTTACCATTAGGTAATTAAAAGGATGTATGTCATATTTATTGTAGTCCATTATCTCATGAGTGCTTCTGTACTCCATCCTCCTATGCTACTGCTAATCTTTGTCCTCTCCCTTTTTGGTTTTGTTGTCACAGATTATTTTTGTTTTTGTTGTGATATTGTTGGATCTTTTACTTGTGATTTTGTATTGTTTTGTTCTTTGTATCTAGTCAAATAACCCCATTTAATATTTCCTGAAGTGGGGTTTTTCTGGTGATAAATTTTTTTATCTTCTCTATATCTGTGAATGTTTTTATTTCCCCCTTAATATTTGAAGGATAGCTTTGATGGATATATTATTCTTGGCTGAAAGTTTATCTCTTTTAGTACTTTAAATATTGGGGTCTACTTTCTTCTGGCTTATAAAGTTTCTACTGAGAAATCTAATGACAGCTTTCCTTTATATATTGTATTCTTTTCCCTGGCTGCCTTGAGGATTTTTTCTTTGTCATTGATTTGTGATAATCTCATTACAATGTGCCTTGGAGTAGATCTGTTTGGGTTAAGGTAACTCAGTGTTCTGTTTGCTTCTTGGATTCGAGACTCTAATTCTTTTCACAGGCTTGGGAAGTTCTCATTGATTATTTGTTTGAATATGTTCTCCATTCCTTTTTCTCTCTCTTCTCCTTCTGATATACCCATTATTCTTATGTTGCTCTTTCTGAAAGAGTCAGATAATTCTTGTAGGGCTTTCTCATTTTTAAAAATTCACGAGTCTCTCTCCTCTCCTCTCTGTAATATCCCTAGTTGCCTATCTTCTATGTCATTATTTTTTCCCTCAATCTGGCCTATTCTATTAGCTAAACTTGTTACCTCATTTATCAGTTTATGTAGAGTTCTTTTATCTCTGTTTGGTTCCTCTTTATAGTTTCAATTTAGTTGGTGAAGTATTCTCTTTGTTCATTTAATTGTTTCTTGAGCTCTCTATATTGCCCTTTAGAAAAAATGAAAATTCTGTAATGATAAGTGGAACAAAAACTATAAAGAACAAGGAGCAGGAATTGAGGGAAAATGACAAAAGGGAAAAAAATAAGGTAAAAAACAAGCAAAATTCCATAAAGAAGAATATGAGTCCAAAATATAATAATTTGATGATCAGATGAGAGAAAACAAAGAAAGAAAAAATAAGAGAAAGGAGAAGAAATGGGAATAGAGAAGAGGAAAAATGAACAAAAACAACAACAACAACCAAAAAAAAACAAGTAAAGGTTTCTGAAGTGAAATCCTCACACACACAAAAGAATAAAAATGTAACAACTATGGATAATGAAGTTCAAAAGGAAAAAAAGATAAAGAAAAGGAGAAAAAATGACAAAAAGCATTATAAAAATGTATTTTTTCATGGTTTTGAGAGGTAACTTTTTTCTCTATTTTTGACAGGTGGCACTGTACTATAAGTTTTGCCTCTGTGGGGCTTTTGAGCAGAGGTCTGCTGGTGTATTGCTGTGGTGATGATGTAGGCTGGGCCTCAGTCCCATTGGTAGGCAGGGCTTGTTAGGGCTTTGCAATTTTACGACTTTAGCAATGGCAGTCTCAGTTTTCCAGGTGCCTCTCCCCACATCACTCCCACTGGAGTTAGCAGCCTGGGGACTTAACTGTGAGGTTCACCACAGCCACTGCTTGCAAAGTCAGGTCCTTTCTCCAGTACTGCTTAAAGCACAGTTCTGGGCAAGGCAGTGGAAATGAGAGCCACCAGCGAGAGCAGGCAGGGCTGGGAGCAGATCACAGATCAAGCACCTTTCTGCTACACACAGGCATAATTCTATGGGCTGGCAGGCATATCTAGGAGGCCTCAGTTCACTGTGGGTCTAATCTCCATGAGATTCTCCCTCATGCACTGTTTGGTAGTCTGCAGTAAGCCACGTGTATGTGTAGCTCCCACAACTCCAACAATGCACACAGAGGCCTGCACCTGCCCACTCAGGTGCTCAGCACTTGTGATCTCAGTCAGGGCTGGGAATGCATTCAGAGGCTTGTATTGGCCCATGGAGGTGCCCAGCATGGGCAGTCTCAGGCTAAGGATTTTGGCCTGTGTGCGCACCCTGCACTGGTGATCGTGAAGCCAGGAATGTCCAAAGATGCTGGCAACAGCCCATACAGGTGACTAGTGCTGATAATCTCAAGCTAAGCCCTCCAGCCCACACGCCCAGCACCAGTGATGTTAGGTGGAGGTGCTTGCACAGTGCCAGTGATTGTGGAGCCGGGAATGCACAAAGATGCTGGCCTGGTTCACTTGGGTACCCTACACTCGTAATTTTAGGTAGAGCCCACTGCCCACACTCACCCTGCCTCCATGATCTCAGGCAGAGCCAGTGTGTTCTTTCTTTTGTCTGAGCACCTACCCTAACTCAGCTCCTTCTCCTCTATCTCAGTTTCTCCACTTTGCTCAGCTCCAAATAAAAGTGCTTCTTCCTCAGGTCAATGAGGAAAGTGAAATATCCCATTCTTATTTCCTTCAGAGTGTGTTACATATTCAGCCACCTTTTTGCCAAGTCATACCTTTGTCTTGTGGTGTGTATATTTCAGGTGCTCCTGAGATTTTTTTTTCTCTGTGTTTAGTTGTTGAATTTGTTGAAATTTCAAGGGGAGAGGTCAGGAGTATCTCTCACGGTGCCATTTCTCTGACATCACTCAGGTGGCCACTTTGTGTCCTTGCAAAGGCTCTCTGCTGCCACACACATGACCTGTTCTTTTTTTTCCTGAAATCGTTCTCCCCCAAACCTTTTGACCCCATAATCTAATTAGCTGCTATAGGTTCTATTCTAACTTTGGCAACTTTTTTTCAAAGCCTCCAGACCCAAACTGATACTGTCATCCACATTTAAATGTCAATAGGTGGACACACAGGGGCTTCTTTGTTTATCTCTAAACAGAATCTCCCCTGCTAATCAGTGTGTTCTAGGAATAGTTATTGTGACCTGGAAATATCACATCAATTATATCAGTTGGTCCTTACCCTCACTCAGGACAGCCCTTTCTCACAAAGTAGGTGTGGTGCAACTGGAACTTTCATGCTCTTACCATCGAGTTAAATACCAACAGACATGCAGGCCACCTATACTGACCTCAATCCACTCTCACCTCAACACAGGAGAACTCCACGGTGTAGGAGAACCAAGATGGTGTTATGGAAACCATGATAGGTTGATGAAGTCAGATCCACAAGTTTTTGAAATTCTTTCTCTGACTACTACCACCAGAGATCTATGGGCAGATTGTCAATGTCTCTCAGCAACAAAGACAATTTTTAAGCAGTGATGCTTTATAAGATATTTGTGGTGCCTACAAGTACAAGCTGTTCATCCTTTTACCGACAGATATATTGTACATTTTCAGGTTTGGTTGATGAAGTGGTGCTAACTGACTTTCCCTTGCACCTTCCCTGAGATATTTCATTTTGTTTCATTTCTATATCTCTTCATGTTTTGATGTACACACATGCACACTACGTTAATACCAGGGCCAGTTCTTGGTAGCAAATATCAAAAACAAAACAAGTTTAAACTAAACAAAACACCAGCAAGATATTCCTGATTCTGAGGCAAGCAGCTCATTTTCTCTGAAAGCACATAACATTCAAAGTAAGCATCTCTTGAGAATACCAGAAACCTTGCAAAAATTCCCATCTTGACATAATTTGGATCTAATTTATATGGGAAATATGATAACTTTAACTTAATTTAAGATGGAAATGTAACCCATTTATAATATCTGTACACCCTAGATAAATAATAAGTTGTCATTCTCATGGGGTGCAAATGCATTTCCCAGGTTTGAACTTTGAGACCTCCTCATTTTGCAAATCTCTTGAGGAATAGACTCTCAAGGGGAAAGAAATAGCAAGAGGCAGCAAGTAGTCTCTGCACCCCACAACTAATTTGAGCATCAGTGACACCCTAAGTAGCATCCTGCTGCTACCTGTAATGAATAACATGCTTATTTCTAATTTGTAGCATTTCCCCCCTTCCTGATTATACAAGATGGGTTCATTCATTATTAATCTGGTTTGTTAGACAGCACGGCCCTCCAGGTGTCAGGCTTCCTTGTTTCCAGGCAGTGTATTTGTGTAGAAACAATAAAATTTCAGAATGTACAGATCAGCATGTTCTCACCTGCACCTATTAAATAAAGTTAGATAGACCAACTTAACAGCCTTAACATGATTCTACATGAAGCAGCAGGACACCTTTCTATATTTCTCATTATTATTGGGAAAAAATGAACTAAAAATATAATTTCTTTTCTTCCAAATGGCACCTGACTTGAAAAGAGTGAAGGAAAAAAAATGATCCCTTTTTGTCTACACCAAATAGCGTAGAAGTTAAAAATAGCAAAGGACAACTAAGTCCAAGTTTACTGTAAAGAAAGTCATTATTTTAGCAGATATACACACAGATGCATGCATATATGAACAGCTACATACACACAATGATCCTTGCCTTGTGGAGTTTATAACACTGTTAACCAGATCATGATACCACGGTGCTGGTGGAAAAAGTGTTGGATTTATCAAATAAAGGTTCAGATTGACATGGTTCTTAGGGAAGGGGCTGAGCAGGCAATTTAAAAACAGTAATTATTTTGTAAAAGGTTGAGAAATAAATTGTATATTTGTAGATGACTTCCAGGTCATTTGAATGGGCACTAGAATTATTTTTTTCTTTTGTTACAACCTAGCTTTATGGGAAGTGGGTAAGTGAAAAAGCTGTATAACAAACTCTTGAACTAAATACAATGAACAAATTTCCTTCTGTGGCTGTTGAAAGGTTGTGTTTTGTTGTAATTTTATAAATGTAAGAAGCGGGGAGATAGAGAGACTCCTGCAAGTGCTCAAATGAGATCTACACAGCAAGCCCACTAGGGATGAAGCTCTGCTCAACTGGGGCATTGCTCAATTGCAACCAGAGCCATTCTAGTGCCATGGAGCAGTCCTCAGTGCCTGGGCCAATTTTGCTCCAATGGAGTCTTGGCTGCGGGAGGGGAAGAGAGAGACAGAGAGAAAGGAGGAAGGGAAGGGTGAAGAAGTAGATGGGCACTTCTCCTGTGTGCACTGGTTGGGAATTGAACCCGGGACTTAAATATGCCAGGCAAATAAATGCTCTACCACTGAGCCAACCAACCAGGACCTGTCATTGGTATTTTAATAGGAATTGCATTGAATTAATAGATTGCTTTGGGTAATATAGACATTTTAATGATGTTTATTCTTTCTATCCCTGAACATAGTATATGCTTCCACTTGTTTGTATCTGCCTTGATTTATTTTTTTCAATGTCTTACACTCTCCCAAGTACAAGTCTTTTACCTCCTTGGTTAAATTTACCCCTAGGTACATTATTTGTATTTTTGTTGCAATAGTGAACAGGATTGTTTCCTTAAATTCTATTTCAGACAGTTCATTGTTGGTGTATAAAAATGCAACTGATTTTTGAATATTAATTTTATATTCTGCCACCTTACTGAATTCATTTATCAGGTATAGGAGTTTTTTGACTGAGACTTTAGGGTTTTCTATGTATAGTATCATGTCATCGGCAAATAATGATTTTTTTACTTCTTTTTCAACTGAATGCCTTTTATTTCTTCTTCTTTTCTGATTGCTGTGGCAAGGACTTCCTGAACTATGTTGAATAAGAGTGGTGAGGAGGAAACAAGATGGCCACAGAGTAGGTGGACGTTCCAACTCCCACATCCCAGAACCCAAAGTGGATTACAACTAAATATTAAGAACAGTCATCATGAAAGACCAACTTTGAACTAAATTAAGAGGATTCTACAGCCAAGAACTACCAAAGAACCCACACGGAGACTGGAAGGAAAGACAGAGGTGTGGAAAGGGCTGCCCTGCTCCTGGGAGCAAGCAGTGGCCTGGAGGGACTCTCGTGATGGGGAGGAATGCCTGGCGAGGTGTGGGTCCTCAGCGCCAGAACTGGAGCCCCAGTCTAGAGCCCTGGAGCCTGGAAAGGGTGAATGGACTGTACTTAACTGAGAAAGGAGTCTAGATATTGTTTGAGAGAAGGAGACAGAACTCTCAAACCCAGGGTTCATATTAAAAGGACTGCACAGAGAGCCTTACTGACAGCCACTTTCCTGGAGCTCCTGGAGCAGGGAGCACTGGAGGACTGGAGTTGCCAGGGGAGAGAGTGGTCTCAGAGGCACAGTGGGAGACACTTTGAGGGATGGACACCCTAACACGTGGGTTGAATCATGACCCAAATCTGAAGTGAACATTTTTCCTGGGAGCAGCAACACCAGCAAAGGGAAGAAATTACCCCACCCACTAGAGGTTCTCCTGCTCCAGTCAGAACAAAGAGGCACTTAGAGGCAGACAGCATGTTAGGAACACAGGTAGTAAGTGCTGGGGTCTGAGCAACAACACCCACCCACACCGCTGGTGCTTCCCCCGGGGGTTTGTGGGCCAGTGGTGATAGAATGCAACTGCAGGAGCCAGGGTGGTCAAAGCAAGTACACAGGCCCACCCGGGAAGGCAAAAGCCGTGGCGGCCACAGCAGAAGTCAGAGTGAGCACGCAGGCTTGCCTGAGGGCCCGAGCCTTGGCGACTGCAGAGGTGGTCTGGGAAAGCACACAGGGGCCCATCAGCGGAGGCGGGAGCCCAGCTGGCTGCTGCAAAGATGGGAGCCAGTGCATAAACCCACCTGTGGCTGAGCTTGGGCAACTGCAGAGGCAGTCCAAATGTGCCCGTGTGGGCCCGTCTGTGAAGGCAAGAGCAGAGCCGGCAGCCACGGTGGCTGCTGTGGAAGTCCGAGCTCAGGTGCAATCTCTCTGGGCCTTGGAGGTCAAGGGGGCCTGGAGGATAGCAGAGACAGTCCAAGTGGCTGTGCGCGGGCCTGCTCACAGAGGCAGAGGTGTGGCAACTGCTGTGGAGGTCTGAGCTCATGCACAATCACGTCTGCAGCATGGCCCACCAGTGCCAGCAGTGGGAGCCTGGGTTACCTTGGGGCAGTCTGACGGGGTGCACACAGGCCCACCAGGGGCCACAGAAACCACATCAGCTGTGGAGGCAGGCTGGCACTGTCAGTGCCCGAGCCCAAGGCGGCAACAGCAGCAGCAGGGGTGGGGGTGGGGGGAAGCAGACAGACCACACATTGGGAGTACAGAGGCCACACCCACTGGACCCCTGAGACAACACCCTTCTGAGTGATGAAAAAGAAAAATATATATAAAATAAAATAAGGAAAAAGTCTGGATAGAAAGACATCTAAGGCTAAGGGGTAAGCCACATCCAATACTCTACCTAATTACTGAATTACAATACTGAGCTCAACAAGTAGCCAGCAATAAGAGGCAAGAGAAAGCAGATCTCAGGGGAACTTGAACTTTTAAAGGAATTTCCCCCAGGCCAAGACTAGATAGAAGCTAGCCTAGGAGTACAGCTGATATTTACAACAGCACCTGAGCCCAGCAGAGGCAGCCACAAGATCTGGATCACCTGTAGCTCCAAAAAGGTTGATAAAAGCCAGTCATAGGCAGTGGCCCTCACTGATCTGCACCAGGCTCCGACCAGGGAGGTCAAGGGCAGGCATATCCAGTGACCAGATACGGAGAACATCAGTTCAGTACCTAACAACCCTTGTTAGAGTGGTAGCTTAAGGAAGGGCTCCTCACACCTGACCCACCTAAGACATAGAAAATGCCTACACAAATAGCAAAAAGAATAGTGATAGCAGATAAGTAGTCTACAGCAGATTATAAACAACAGCTGATGCCAACCCAAGATGAACTAGAAACCACACAACTGAAAATTGAGTCAGACAATACAAACCCTTGCTGAGGAAGAGTGTATACACAGACAACATACCCAAAGGAAGAGTGTATACACAGACAACATACCCAAAGGAAGAGCGTATACACAGACAAAATGGGAAGACAAAGAAATGCAATCCAAATGAATCAACAAGAAAAATCCCCAGAAAAATAACTGAGTGAGATGGAAATAACCAATTTACCAGATGCAGAGTTTAAAATAATGATTGTTAGGATGCTCAAAGATAATAGAGCAACAATGGATGGACATAATGAACATCTAAATAAGGAGATAATAAGCATCAAAAAGAACATTGAAATAATAATAATAAAAAGAAATGACAAACACAATATCAGAAATGAAGACTATACTAGAAGAAATTAAAAGCAGGCTGGATGAAACAGAGGATTGAATCAGTGACTTAGATAACAAGGTAAGTGAAAGCACAGAAGCTGAACAGCAAAAAGAAAAAAGAATCAAAAAGTCTGAGGAAACTAAGAGAGCACTGTGACAACATGAAGAGAAACAATGTCTGCATAGTAAAGGGTCCTGAAGGAAAAGAGAAAGAACAAGGGATAGAGAATCTGATTGAAGAAATTATAGCTGAAAATTTTCCTAAATTGATGCAGGAAAGAGTCACACAGGTTCAAGAAGCAGAGAGAATGTCATTTAAAAAGAGCCCAAAGAGATTCACACCAAGACACATTATACTCAAAATACCAAAGCTAAGAGATAAAGAAAGAACACTAAAAGCTGCAAGAGAAAAACAGTCAATCACCTACAAAGCAACTCCCATAAGGATGACATCTAACATTTCAACAGAAACACTTGAGGCCAGAAGGGAATGGCAAGAAATTTATTCAAAGTAATGCAGAACAAAAACCTACAACCAAGACCTGGAGCAGGAGAGACTCTCAAGGGTAGAGCAGTTGCTTCTTCCTGGGTTGGTCCCACTCAGAGGGGACTGCTCCACCCAAGAAAGATGGTGACTGCAGTATTGGAGTATGACTCAGCACAGAGTTTCTGGTGGCCATTTCCCACAGTGTCTCTCTCTGGGCCTCCTACTCTCCTCATGTGACTCTAGTCCTCTTAGCTCTCCCTCCACCAGAGCCCCAGCTAAGTGACTGTGAACAAGATTTTCTGTGTGGGCCTTTTAAGATGGAGCCTGCATCGCTTAGAGTTTTATTTCTTTCTCACAGATAGAAACCTAGCTTTTTTCACCTCTAAATGCTGTGTGGGGACCTCTTCTAGGCTCTGGGGTTCTAGGCTGGGGCTCTGGGCCTGGGGCTGAGACCCACACCTCTTAGGGAGAACGTCCCTGCAGTGAGAGTCCCTCTGGACCCTCAGGCACCGCCCACTCCTGGGAGCAATGCAGTCCCCTCCACATCTCAGCCCTTCCTACCAGTCTTGGTGTGGCTTCTCCTGTGATCCTTGGTTATAGACTCCTGTTTGTTTAGTCCAAAGTTGGTTTTTCAAGATAATTGTTCTTAAATTAATTTGTAATCCACTTTGGTCCTAGAAGGTGGCAGTTGGGATGTCCACCTACTCTGTCACCATCTTGGATGCCATCTGTAATTCTTAGTAATGGAGTTTTACTTATCAGGCCAAGAGAAAATGACTTGGGAATTTGGGAAGGCATTTAAAAATAAATTTTTGGTCTGACCTGAGGTGGCACAGTGGGATAAAGCATCGACCTGGAACATTGAGGTTGCCAGTTCAAAACCCTGGGCTTTCCTGGTCAAGGCACATATGGGAGTTGATGCTTCTCGCTCCTCTCCTTTCTCTCTCTCTTTCTCTCTCTCTCTCCTCTCTGAAAAAAAATTGAATGAAATCTAAAAGAAATAATAATAAATAAATAAATTTCTGACAAACCAAAGGAAAGGATGCTAACAAAAAATTATGTGAGTAGGGATGTGCAGAGCTCAATGTGGAAGCTCCTGACTAAATCCTATTTAGTAGAATGTGCACAAAATGTAAAAGAACATATTACAAAGAAGAGATTTTTTTTAAGAATATAAAACTTAGAACAATCTTGATTACTAAAGCCTAAAATAAAACTGTCTAATAGAAATGTAACGTGAATTTTACTTGCAATTCTAAATTTTGTATTAATCATATGAATAATTAAAAATGTAGGAAATCTATTTTTTATTATTAAATGAGAGAGAGGAGGCTAAGAGACAGACTTCTGCATGCACCCGACTAGTATCCACCCTGCAAGCCCCCTACAGAGTGATGCTCTGCCCATCTGGGGCTGCTACTTCATTGCTAGGCAACTGAGCTATTTCAGTGCCTGAGATGAGGCCATGGAGCCATCCTCAACACTTGAGGATAACTTGCTTGAAACATTTAAGACATGGCTGTGGGAGAAGAAAAGAGAGAGAGAGAGAGAGAGAGAGAGAGAGAAGGGAGAGAGAAGCAGATGTCTGCTTCTCCTGTGTGCCCTGATCAGGAACTGAACCTGGGACTTCCACATGCCAGGCAACTGGCCAGGGCAGGGAAATTTAATTTTAATAGCATTTTATTTAACAAAATATATCAAAAATATTATTTCAACATGTAACCAATATATAAAATTATTAACCAGTTAGTTTGCATTCTTTTCTTCATTAAGTCCTCAAAATTGAGTTTGTATTTTAGATTTACAGCACTGGTCAGTTTGGACTAGCTGTTTCAAGTATTCATAGATACATGCAGTTAGTGGTTACCATATTAGACAGCATATATATGAAAAATGTTGTGAAAATGTCAGAAATGACAAGAATAAGTCTTTAAAGCCATGTACAGATCAAAAAAGGTAAGAAAGAACATATAAACCTGCTGATATGGGAAGATAATTTAATGGTAATATTCGCAAACTATTTTTTAACTTTCATCTTCTCCTTCATGAAGTTATTACTCAGTAGCTATGATTAAACTTTGCCTGAGTATAAGGTATGTAAAGTCCAATCCATGTGAGAAGATATAAAGAGATTATTTTGACTGCTAATTATGAATTAAAATATTTGTTGCTGGACTAAGTATGTTTTAGGGAACTGAGAAACTCTTGAATAGGTTGGAAGAATTGAAAGAATTGTGAGTGGCAAAGAGAGTGGGAAGAAACTAATACTAGAAATAGCAAATAGGCCTTTCCAAAGGAGAAGGTCTTGTGGGCTCCTATGCATACTTGATATAGCCCTTTGTAAGAGAAAACCTCTAGGTCCAAGGCTTCTTCTCTGCAGATGCAGAGGTTGACTTGCATGAATTCTATGGACGCTTTGAGTTCTAACATCCTAGAACTGGAATTTATAAGATTATTCAGAGTTGGCTTCTGAGTATTGAGAAAGGGAATAGATAATAATCAAATCAGTAGGGCCCAATAATAGTTTAAGAAAAAAATATAACACCAGCCTAATCTCATTTTCTTTTGTAAGAGAGTCTCTAATCTTGAAACACTAGGGAAATTGCACATCTGGAGTTCAGCAAAAGGTTTGGAACTTATATTTAATGAGCATCTACTATTCATTTAACATCAATTCAGTGGATACTTACTGGGCATCTACTGTGTTTTTGGCACTGAGGAAAAAGCAGTAGATAAGATGTTTCTTAAGAAACTAATCTTACAAACTTGATTATAGAACAATGTAGAAGGTGCAAGGGAAGTATATTTGAGGGGTTCTTAACTCAATATCGACACATTACAGGAAGGTTTCTTTAGGAAATGGCAAATATATGGACACCTGAAAGTGTTAGTCAGAAAAGACTAGAGTGTCTGTTAAGAAAGAATATTTCAGGAAGAAGAAACACTAGGTCTGAAGGCTCAAAAGTTAGAACAGCTAGCGTGTAGAAGAGCAGTGCTTCTCAAGGTTTAATGTGCTAATGAATCACCTGGGAAATATTATTAAAATGCAGATTCTGATTTTAAAAGTCTGAATGAGGTAAGAGTCTACATTTCCAATAAGCTCCTAGGTAGTGCTGATACTGCTGGCCTTTGGATCTCACTTAGAGTAGCATCATTGTAAAGTGCACAAGGACAAAGGCTAAGGAGGTGGGCATTAATTGGATCATGAAGGACTTTTTAGATCATACTTAAGGATTTAAACTAATATTTCAATGGCATTCAGTAGGATCAAGACATAATTTGCTTTGTGTTTATGAAAAAACACACTGGCAGCATTGAGATTGAGTTGAAATAAGCAAATCTGGAAGAAGTTCAGTTGAGAGTTAGGAAGATCTTGCATAAACTCCCAGAGAGATGATGGGAGTTTGAACTAGGAAGGTGATATTCATGGACATGAGAAGAAACAAATAGATTTAAAGGGGAATATAGGAGGCCAAAATTGATTTGATTTGATAATAAAAAACTTGGTATGGGGACTGAAAAAACAGAAGGGGTCAGGAATGAGACCTGAACAACTGGGGGCGAGCTTGGACAATGGGAAGGAGGTTAATTTACTTAATGGGGAAACAAGAGAGTGAGAGGGTTTGAGAAGAACAATGGTTAATATACTTTTAGACGTACTGAAACAGAAGTGTAACAGAACAACTATTAGTGATGTCTAATATCACTACAGCAGACGAATATGCAGCCGTGGCACTAAGAAGAGTATAAATTAAAGGTATTAACTTAGGAGTCATTAGCATAAAAAGAGTAAAGGAAAGCTTGAAAGAGTCCTCAGAGGAAGAGAGGATCTGGAAGCCATCCTCAAATGCTTAAAGAGCTGTCATGTGTTTAAGAGTTATTTTGTGTATTTCCAGATGAAAGAATCTGGATTAATAAGAGGAAATTACAAAAAGGTAGAGTTTGATATTTTATAGGGGAAGAAATTTTTCATATTAGCTCACTCATTATGGCACAAGTTACCTTATGAGGTAATGAGTTCCCTTTTTATGGAGGTATTCAAATAGAGGATAAAAATTAACTTTTTAGGAATGTTAGATAAAACTTCCACATGTATGGTAAGGGGTCAAACTAATGGCTCATGAAGTAGTAATTCCAAAATTGCATTATAAGAGTGGAGGGTAGAGGGGAGCTAGAAAGAGATTTTTAAAATACAGACTTCAAGATTTCACTCCCAGGAAATTAATTCCATAGATCTCAGCACAGCCCTAGAACTCCTTAATCTTATTAAGCTCCCCTGAGAAAATAACATGTTATATACAAGGGAACTCCCATAAGACTTTAAGCAGGTTTTTCAAGAGAAACTTTGTAGACCACAAGGGAGCTGCATGATATATTCAAAGTGCTGAAAGAAAAAAAACTTTCAGTCAAGAATACTGTAGCCAGCAAAGTTATCATTCAGAAATGAAAGAGAGATAATACTCCAGACAAGCAAAATCTAAGGAGTTTATCACCACTAAACTGGCCTTACAAGAAGAGTTAAAGGAATTTCTTAAAGCTGATAAGAAAAAGCACTAATTAGTGATAAAAAAATACCGTATACATAAAAATAAATTTTACTGGAATGGTAAGTAATTAGTAAAGGTAGTAGATCACTCACTTGTAAAGCTAGAATAAAGGTAAAAAGACAAAAGTAGTAAAAATAATGTAATTAGAATAATTAATTAATGTATATACAAGATAAAAAGTTATAAAATGTGAAATCAAAAACATAAAACATGGGAGGAAAATAAAATTATTGGGCTTTAGATAGAGATAAAACTTAAGTGGTTATAAACTTAAAATAGACTGTTATAAATATAAGTTGTTATATCTAAGTTTCATGGAAACCACAAAGCCGAAAGCTATAGTTGATACACGTAAGATAATAATAAATGAATATAAGTATACCACTAAATCAAGTCATCAAATCACTAAAGAAAAGAGCAAGAAAACAAGAAAGGAATTACAGAAACAAACAGAAAACAATTTTTAAAAAATGCAATAACTGTATACCTTTTAATAATTACCTTAAATGTAAATGAACTAAATTCTCCAATCAAAAGACAGTGGCTGACTGGATAAAAGAATAAAATAAAAACAAAGTCCAACTAGGCTGCCTACAAGAAACTATTTTTTTATTTATTTTTATTTATTAAATTAACTAGGGTGACATTGCTTAATAAAATTATACAGTTTTCAAGTATAAAACTCTGTAACACATCATCTGCATACTGCATTGTGTGTTCAAGTCTTAATCTGCCACCATTTATCCCCCTTTTCCTTATTCCCCTATCCCTACCTTCTTTCCTCCTTGAAATCATCATACTGATGTCTGTGTCTGTTTTTGTTTGTTTGCTTGTTTAATCCCTTCACCTTTTTCATCCAGCCCCCAAAACATCCCCTACTCTCTGACAGCTGTCAGTCTGTTCTCTATATCTAGGATCTGTTTCTATTTTGTTAGTTTATTTTGTTAATTAGATTCCATGTATAAGTAAAATCATATGGTAGTTGTTTTTTTGTTTGTTTCTGACTCGCTTATTTCACTTAGCATATTGCTCTCCAGGTCCATCCATGCTGTAGCAAAGGCAAGAATTCCTTCATTTATTTTATAACTGAGTAGTATTACATTGTGTAAATGTACCACAGCATTTATATCCAGTCATCTACTGATAGATACTTGGGCTGCTTCCAAATCTGGCTATTGTAAATAGCACTGCAATGAACATAGAGGTATATATATGTTTTTGAATTAGTATTTTGGGTTAATTTGAATATATTATCAAAAGTGGAATCACTGCATTATAACACAGTTCCATTTTTAGGGTTTTTTTAGGTAGCTCCATCCTGTTTTCCATAATGGCTATATCTGCATTCCCACCAATGGTGCATGTGAGTTCCCTTTTCTTCACATTCTCATTGATACTTGTTGTTTGTTGATTTATTCATTCTAACAGGTATGAGGTGATATTTCATTGCAGTTTTAATTTACATTTCTTAGATATAAAGACACACAGAGACTGAAAGCGAAGAGATGGAAATATGTATTTTATCCAAATTAAAACCAAAAGAAAGCTGGAGTAACTATACTTACATCAAACAAAACTGACTTAAAAGAAAGACTACTGTACTGAGACAAAGAACATTACATAATGATAAAGGGGTAAATCTAACAAGAGGATATAACATTTGTAAATATTTATGCACCCTACATAGGAGCACCTCAATGTATAAAACAAATATAATAAATATTAACAGACCTAAAGAGAGAAATAGACAGGAATACATTAATACTAGGGAACTTTAATACTCCACTTATATCAGTAGATAGATCATTCTGACAGAAAATCAGTGAGGATATATCAGCCTTAAACAACATGTCAGACCAGATGGAGTTGACATATATGTACAGAATATTCCACCCAAAAGCAAGAGAATACAATTTTTCAGGTGCTCATGGAACATTTTTCCAGGATAATTCATATATTAGACAACAAAGCAAGTCTAAATAAATTTAAGAAGACTGAAATCAGTTCAGGCATCTTCTCTGACCTCAATGGTATGAAACTAGAAATCAATTATGCAAAAGAAACTGAAAAATTCACAAACATGTGGAGATTAAACAATGTGCTACTGAACAACCAATGGGTCAAAGGAGAAATTAAAATAGAAATAAAACACCTGAGACAAATGAAAATTAAAATGCAACATATCAAAATTTATAGTATATAGCAAAAACAGTTCTAAGAAGGAAGTCCATATGAATAAATGCCTAAATAAAAATATAAGAAAAGTCCTAAATAACTTTACATGTAAAATAAAATAAAACAGATTTAAGTGTCTATCAGTGGAGAAATTAATTAAATACATAATGAAATTGTGATATATATAATGAAATATTAATCAACCATAAAAAATTATACCTTGCCATTTGTGACAACATGGCTGGACCTCCAGGACATTATGCTGAGTGAAGTGTCAGACATAGAAAGACAAATGCCATATGATCTCTCTTATATATGGAATCTAAAAGACAAAACAAAACAAAAGAAATAAACAAAACTCATCGATGAGAGAACAGATTTGTTGGTGGTTGCCAGAGGGATTGGAGAGTAAGAGAAATGGGTGAAGGGGGTGAAAAAATATAAACCACAAAATTTCTTTAGATTATTCTATGTGCAACTGGGTTCTTTTTGTGTGTGTGACAGAGACAGAGAGACAGAGAGAGGAGCAGACAGGTAGGAAAGGAGAGAGATAGGCAGCATCAATTATTCATTGCAGCTCCTTAGTTGTTCATTGATTGCTTTCTCATACGTGCCTTGACCAGGGGGCTATAGCACAGCAAGTGACCCCTTGCTCAAATCAGTGACCTTGGGCTCAAGCCAGTGGCCTGGGGCTTCATGCCAGTGGCCTTGGGCTCAAGCCAGTGACCATGGGGTCTATGATCCCATGCTCAAGCCAGTGACCCTGTGCTCAAACCCAATGAGCACCTGCTCAAGCTGGCAATCTCGGTGCTTCGAACCTGGGTTCTCCATGTCCCAGTTCGATACTCTATCCACTGCACCACCTCCTGGTCAGGTACAACTGGGTTCTTAAACTACCAGCTGAATTTTTGAAGTAACCTTTAATCATCCTGGGACCCTTCTGTATATATTTGTGGAGAGTCAAAATCACCCTCCAGCATCATGTTAAGATGTTTTCTAGTTTTCTAGCCCCCATTTTCTTGGACACAGGTTCTTTTTGCACATGTTGCCTAATGGGTGGCCAACTGTCACCTGCTTTCTCTATGCATATGAGATGGTGTGATGGGTCTTATAGAGGGCTTGTTAATGGGAAAGCCATACCATTAACAAACACAAGGCTCAGTGGCATAAAGGTCAGCCAGCTTTTTTTTAATTGAAGAAAAAGCAAACATGAATGTTTCTTGTATAAACACTGATATTTAACATTTAGCTCAACCCTCATTATTCACTAAGAAAAGAAAATTCAATAAAGTGGGGCCGATGTGATTCTAGGGAAACCAAACCCCCAATGAGTCAGGCTGTTTCCAAGGCTTTACAGTAAAAGAGAAGTCAATTTTTGAAATAAAATTTGAAATGTAGATGATAGCCCATGATTATCAATATTTTCTTTTTGTCTTTGTCTTTTATACCTTATACAACCTTGTTTTTCAAGTCTCTTGGACTACTTATTAAAAAATAACATTGTGTATAAACTTTAAGCTTGGGTCAGAAAGTGAATAGTGATGGCTAAGATCCTAACTATTTCTGATTTCCAAAACCAAACACTGACATTCAGGAGGCACATTTTGTGGGTCAGAATTTGTGGGAAATGGAGTAGGCATGATAAATTGGCAGCAGAGAAGGGGCAGGAAATAATAGAAAACAGACATAAGAACTGGCAATGCATAGCTGTCTGGGACAATTTAATGAAGGGGAAGACAGTTTTCCACACCTCCTCAGTCCCTGCTGGGGCCTCCCTGGTCAGAGGGCATGATCTATTTTACAAAGCTTTCCATCTAAATAAATTTTGAAATATGCCACTAAATCATGTTTGTAGCTAAAAGGTGATTTACAGGGAGTAAAGAAGGGTGCTTGGGAGGAGAGGCATGGTGGGATTAAAAATCTCAGAGATTTTGAGAGAGAGATAGAAAGAAGAATTGATTGACAATAGTGTTTGCATTCTGTAATGTCACACAGCTCCAGGCAGGTTGTTTTAAACAATCAGTTGTGAGCAAATGATAAAGAAAATACCAAGAAATACATTCACACTGAAAAGTGACAAAGCTGAAATATACCTGTTTTCACCTGACCTGGGATCTAATAAATGAGAAAGTAGCAAGTGTCAGACCGGTTTTTCCAAGCCTTCCCCTTGGAATTATGGGCCACTGTCCCAAGACTTCCTTTCCATCTCACTGACCCAAATAAATACTGAGGTCATTTTCCTTTTCCCTCAATCTAATGCAGTTAGGGACAAGAAGGTGTGAGCTTAGAAGATGAAGGCTGACAGCTGAAGTCTGAAGGACTCTGTCAAGACAAGGACTATAATGCCCTCCAATCAAAAAACAGGTCAGGGACTTACTACAGAAATAGAAGCAATCCTCTGCACTGACGGTTAGTAAAGTGACTGTGAATGGAGCCATGCCAATAGTCCCATCTACAACGTGAACTCAAGGCCATTTAAAATGATGCTTACTGGTTCCTCCATTATCTGCATGGCTTTGTGCAGTTGTGTCTTTCTAGCTAAACCTGCAAATATTCTGAAGAATACGATTAGGATTGTTATAATTCATCGTAGTTAATTATTTCATTGTTTCTACCAGCAGAGAATCATCAGACTTAGCAGAGTTTTAAAAGTACATATAGTACTTTTTGTTTAATCCTGCTCAGAAACTCCAAAACCATGGGGGCAAAATTGAAAAAAAAATTGAGGACAATTTAAACAGGATGCATAAAGTACAGGGGGTATAAGGCTTACGATTAAATGGTCAAATTCTTAATGTACCAAGTACCCAATGTTCCTGTTTTCTCTCTGTTTAATTTTCAGAGGGAACTCTGTCATAAATCAAAGTGTGTCAGGATACTTTGTGATACACTTATGCCAGAATTAGAATATTTTAGTGTAATTGGGGATTCATTGCTAGGGTGAAAAGTAATGAAATCTCTTGCTTTCTGTCTTCCCTTCTTTCCTTCCTCCCCTCTTCACTCTTTTCTCAAAAATGTTTTTCGCACTTTTGTTAATTAGTGTTCAGCCTAGAAACAAAAATCAAGGTCTCTGACTCAAGACCCTGACATAACATGGTCAGATTTAAGCTTAATGGGTGGTGGCTGTATAGAGGATTAACTAAAAGCTAAATTGAGCTAAGATGGTCAGACCTTAATGCTATGCCAAGGAACATGAGCTCTCTCAACTAATATACAATAGGAAATCATTTAAGATTTTATTTACAATGCAAGTTATTATATTAGACAGATTTTATGACTTTGGAAACTTAATAGCATATAATCGATGTTACTTCAATTAATGCTTTGTTATATTTCTTACAAGAAATGCTATATACAATACAATAAATGTTCTTTTTGGCTTCCAGTTTTCTGTAGCTTTCCCACATCCTACATCCTGAAACTGTCCATGGAATTAACTATGGTAACGCTAGAAAAATCTGCAGCATTTTTAGATTTTATTATCTATAATTTTCTTAAAAAATTGTTAAAAACTGTTTCTAATGTTGAAAAGAATTATTTCTCAAGGCATTATTACTAGATTAGATACAGCTATTTGGTTACAGAGAAGCAGCAAAGTTTAGTGGGAATGATATGGACTTAGGATTCAGCTGGACCAAGTTCTGAATTTTCTGTGACCCTAGGTGAGTTGCTTATGTTATCTCTGATTCATTTTTTTTAAACTATAAAGTTAGGATTATAGGATCATTTTGAGGATGACATAAAATTATTTACATAAAACAGCATAATGTTTAGCATGAAGTAGTAGTGGCAAAGATGATGAAAATGATGATGACAATGGTGATGATGATATTAGTGAGGATTATGGTGTACCTTCTGATAGGTGGTATCAGTGCTTAAGAAAATAGATTCTGGAGCTGGACTTCTTGAGTTCAATTCCTGGCTCCACCACTTACTAGCTTTGTAGTATTGAGTAAATATGTTAGTTATCTTTTGCTTTATAACAAATTACCTTATAACAAAGTGGCTTGAAACAACATGTTATCTCAGGGTTTTTGTAGATTGTGAGTCAAGAAATGACATAGTTGTATCCTTTACTTCATAGTCTCTCAAGACACTGCAATCACATTGGCCCAGGGTCTGTGATTTTATCAGAGGCTCAATTGGGGAAGGACCCACTTCCAGTCTCACTCATGGGATTGTTGGCAAGATTTCATTCCTTGAGGACTGTTGGATTGAGAGCCTAAATTTCTTGCTGACTGTTGGCTAGAGACTGCTCTCATTTCCTTGCCCCAAGGGCATTTCTAACACAGTAGCCATCAAAGCCATGGAAAAGAGTAAGACAGATGTCACAGGCTTTTGGAACCTAGCCATGTAAGTGACATCCCATCACTTTATTTTTTATTTTTATTTTTTGCTGTGTTCTACTTGTTTAAAGTAAACCATTAGGTCTAGTCCACAGCAGGAGAAAGGAATTACCCAGAATATGACTACCAGTTGTGGGCCACTTTAGAAATCTGCTCCATATCAAGGTACTTAACTTATCTGTACCTCAGTTCTCCCATCTGTTAAATGGGATTAACAACCATAGCTACTTAACAAGTCTATTGCACAGATTAAACAAGTTGCTATTTGTCATGTGTTTGTGCTTGTCACACACTAAGCACTCAATGAATGACATTGTTTTTAAAAGTATCAATTTACAGCTGTTTTCCCTATTTACAAAACATTGACCCATCTCCTTAACAGCCCTGTCAATATGTGTTAAAAGGCGGTTGTCGAATTGCCAGTGTATACAGAGGAATAGCAACAAAGTTCAGGGCGAGAGGCTGGTATGGAACACCAGAGGACCACTGTAGAATGAGGCTTGAGTTCAAGTTCTGTTTTTCTCATAATAACATGTGTAGTGTGGTCAGGTTACCTTATCTCTCTGGGTCGCTGTGCTTTTTTCTGTGAAATGAGTGCTTCAGACCTTACCAGGATTGATATTCATGATATTTAGCAACTGCTTGGGGTCAAGCACTGGCCAGGCAGAACAGGGGCTGCGGTAGCATGGTGAAGCCATGTAGGTGTGGACTGGCTACATGATGGCCCCAAGAAGCTCTCTTCATAGTCCCTTCTAGTCACAGACATCTATGATCCCATGGTCTATTTCCAAATCACTTATAATAATTTTGTGGTTCACAAAGCCCTTTAGTTTTGTTTCTCTCATTTTAATAACTTTTTCTCAAAATGGTTTAGAAGCCAGTATACTAAAACTATTTAAATAAAAGGCCATTTAATAGGATATGATTATCTTGTTCTGTTTAAACAGTGTAAAGCAAATGTATCTAAATAGAATCAAAGTATTTGGTTCAGGAGCTAATCCTATAAAATATGTTTTTCAAACTCACCAATGTAGTTTCAGACTCACTGCAGAACAAAAATTGTCATCTATGTTCTTTTCTGATGACCTTCTAGATCCTCCTCAAGAAGCTCACATATACCTTCAAACAAAAATGTCACCCATGTAGCAATGTACTTGCTCAATGTCTGCTGTTTCCCAGGCTCCTGTGTGACCTGCCGCTTCCCTAATGCTTGCTAAGTACCTGATACTTTCCTATGCAGGAAGCTTATGTGAACTAATTAACATTTAATGAGAAGAAACCAACTGATTAGAATGCTTTTTGTTTTCGTGGTACTTTAGCTAATAAATGTTGTATATACTTTTGACTACATCTAGTCAGCATGTTGCTTTCCCCTCCCAATAGCACAGGATTTTGTTTATTTTGTTTGTTTGTTTTTTGGTGGTTTTTTTCTTCACAGCTTTGCCATGCTCTAGGGCTTTCTGAAGTAACCTGGCTGAACAGTTTGGCTTAGTTAATCTGAGCAAATATTTGGATCAAATTATTGAGATAAATATTTGATTAAATTTTGCTCAGAGCAGTATGTCAATGAAGCTTCTGAATCTAAATCAAGACCAAATCATTCCAATCATGCTTGATGGAGAACAACAGGGTTTGATGAAAAGAAAGACCTGTCCTGCAGAGTCCCAGGCAGCTGAAAATGATTTCACCTGTGTTTATGAAGACAATTAGGGTTGTGCTAGTGCAGCTCGGGAGGCTCACAGAAAGGGGTTGTGAAATGTAACTTCAGAGGACCAGGCATTTCCCTTGGAATATCTGGACCCAGTCATTCAATATCTATGAGTGGCTTCTGATTTACGGGACAGGCTCTTGGATGGGTTAAGGTCTTCTGTATCAGTGGTCTCTCTATTTTTGGTCAGGTGTTACTATGAGTAAAAGATGATTGAGTGGCACCCCCGGTTTATTCACAAATTCTCTACATGTAATTCAGTAATAAGTTAATATCTCAAAGAACAGCACACACTTGAGTTTCAGTGTATCATTATTGACAGTAGATAACTCCACATTTTGAAGACTCCTGATGATTTCCATTATATTTCAGTAAGTCTTCATGGTTTTCTTATGATGTGGCTGGGATCAAAATAAAGTAAAAGGTACCAAAAGTAGGACACAAGTCAGCTCTGTGCTTGCCTCATTAGTACTATCTTAGACATTTAGACACTTTGGCAGAAATATTTGAAGCCATATGACCTTTTAACTTTTTTGGATGTTGATTTTGCTAAAGACAGGTAACAATTCGTTTAGTTAAAACCAGGGAGATGATTAATTTTGTGTATCAGTTTGACTTGGTTAAGGGCTGCCCTAAAGCTGATAAAACATTACTTTTTGGTGTGTCTGTTAGATGTTTTTCAAAAAGCTAAATATTTGATTTAGTAGGCTGAAAATGAGATTTATTGTCACCGATGTGAGTGGGCATCACCCAATCCATTGAAGGCCAGATAAAAACAAAAAGCCAGAGGATGATCAAATTCCTTCTCTCTTTCTTCTTGAGCTAGAATGTCCATCTTCCCTGCCCTTGGACATTGGAGTTCCTGGTTCTCAGGCTTACAGACTCTGGAACTTACACCAGTATCCCCCTAGTTCTCAAGCCTTTGACTTCAAATTGAGTTACACCATTGGCTTCCCTGATTCTTGGGCTTTCAGACTTGGACTGAATTACACCACCAACTTTCCTGGATCTTCAATTTATGGATGGCAGATTGTTGGAATTCTCTGCCTCTATAACCCCATGAACCAATTCCTATAATATATGTCATATATATCACCTCTATAGAGCCTATTGGTTCTGCTTCTTTGGAGAACCCTGACTAATATATCTAGATAACATAGTATATAAATCCACTCATGCAGAGCCATGTAGACAGAAATGGGTTGCAGAACAACAAAATGAAAGAATGAGTAAGAGTTCTGTTGTCATGCTGCTGTGCCTTGGAACTCCCACCTTCCCCAAGACATGCCATGTCCTGTGTGACATAAAAAAAAATGAGAGCACTGGTATTAGCCTGTTTATTTGATGCTAAAAAATCTTAACTTATTATCCATATTCTTATTTTTAAAATGGGATTACTATATTAAGAGAAGTTCTCATGTTTTCTTTCCATTCCTCAGTGGATTGTCATAAGCTCCCCCTCAAAGACCATTGATTTAGATTTATGTCTGAAGACGCAGTCTGGCCAGTTCTGTTTTTACTTGGCTAAGCCACTAATGGTCTTATTTATTCCTTTCAATTTTTGGCTCCTTGACCAAGTTTCAGAGAGCTGTGCTACATATTCTACTTAGTCAAAAGTTTGGGATTCCCTTGCCACATGCACAGTAGATGGTGACAGCAGCCTCCACTGAGCTGTTTTGTTTAATTTTGATCTCCCTAGTTTCCCACAAACATGTATGAACTAAAAGGTTAGCATGGTTAAGTGTATAATAAGACCTCCATGAATCAGGATCTGAGGGCTCTCAAGAAGTTTCTTTAGTGTATAGAAATCTAAACTTTTCGCTATAGGACATTGTTTTTTGTTTTTGTTTTTGTTTTTTTTTTGTCATCAGGAAGAAACATGATGTTGTAGAAAGACTGTGGATTTTATCATTAAAAAAATGTGAGTTCAAGTTCTGGTTTTGGCATATTTTAGTGGTGTGACCTTTGGCAAATCCCAACCTTTCTGAGCTTCAGTCACTTAATCTCTTAATATAGACAGTAATACTGTCTATTTCACTGGATTGGTGTGAGAATTACAAATAACACTGAGGAACAAAATTTTTGTTGCATTCACAAAACCACTTGTTCTTACCTAACTCAAGTGTGCTGATCTCAAATCTGACATTAGTTCTTCTCTTTAAGCTACAGGTCTTTTTTGCAATTTAAGATTTTAAGTTTTCATCTTATTGTAAAATTTTCAACATTTAGTTTAACATAATGAAGTAGAATGTCTTCTTGGGAATCATCTTTGTGAAAATATAATAATTTATATAATGTAGTAAATACACTAATACACTAAAATATATGATTGCTTCAGAACTTGTCTACAATTTCAAAATAGAACATATTAAAACACTTATTTTAATCATAAAATAAGCGCAAAACTTATCTAAATTTTATTCAGGCAAAACTTTGCATTTGTAGCTCTTGCATTTGTGTACTTGTTGAGGACAATCTTGTTTGATATTCCAGCAGTGGTCTGCGATGATATTTCTGTCACATTGCCCTGATAACGCTCTTCCATTGTCTTCAGATCTTGATGAAAATGTCCTCCCTAATCATCACTGACAGCTCCAAGATTTTTGGGAAACTTATCAAGGTGACTGTTCAGGAAGTGAATTTTAATGCTCAAGTTACATCCCATGTTGCAGAAAGCCAACAGCATCCTTTGAACAAGAAGTTCATAGTTTTCTGCTTTTTTGTTGCAAAGGAAGTTCTTTGTAACTGCCACAAAAGACTGCCATGCTGCTTTCTCCTCCTTATTCATCTTCCTGGCAAATTCTTCATCACATATGAGGGTTTGAATTTGCGGTCCATCGAATACACCTGCTTTTATCTTCTCAAAAGACAAGGCAGGAAAAGCAGAAATAATATGTTAAAAGCATTCACTTTCTTTAAAGCATGAACAAACTAGTTTATTGAGCCAAGTTTGAGGTGAAGTGGGAGAAAAATGATCCTGTCTTGATTAGCTACAGATTCCTTCACAATATTTTGCATCCCTACTTCCAGAGCTTCACATTTCAGCCACTCCTTCTGTGTCCAGAGTTTCTCCTGAGCTTGGCTGCCTCACAAACACAGAAAGCAAGGATACTTCATGAAACCTCTCTGTTTCCCTAACAGAAAATTTACCATTTTAAGATCCACACAAATAATCCAGTTATGCTCCTCGTACTACAAAAAGTTGAGGAAAATTTTTATGTCATTATATTCTTCTCACAGATGAGTAGAATATCCAATTGGAACTGCTGCATAAACATTACTGTTGTGTAGGAGAACACATTTCAAACTTCATTTAGAACTGACAGGAAATAGCCACCCTTCTCTTGGACTATAAGTGGTAACACCTAGCTAGCTGAGAAGACTACTAATATCATGACAGTAAACAAAGTGTTTGTCTTTGGAAAAAAAGTCCACAAATATTTGTTCTGGCTTTCTGAAATTGGATAATTTAGCTGACTGGTGAAGTACATTCTTTTCTTGAAGCCTGGAGGCTAATAACTAAGCTGCTTTCTATGATAGGCTCAAATCTCTTACTAAGTCATTCAATTCAGGTTGGCTAAACTGCTGACAGGTTAATGACTGCTTGGCATCATAAGAAGACCCTTCAGATTCTACAACCATTTCCTCATGCATCTTATCAAAATACACTTGATCACCATGTTCACTTTCTTTGTGTTTAGAAGAAATAAAACCATTGTAAACTGGAAACAGGAGTGCCTCAGACTGTGGGATAGGTTGTATTGCTGAAGGAATATTAGGATATGCGATCACATGCCGTTTTTTGTCTTGCTGGTGCCCTTTGTATGGATCAGACAGAAATAACAGTCACTGCTGTGGTCCTTAGGTTTACGCCAAACCATGGGAATGCCAAAAGGTATTCCTTTGAGTATTTCTTCTGTCCAGTCTTGTAGCATTTTCTCATAGTAATGACACACAATATGAGAAGCCCAATTCTTGTCTTGATCACCAAGGGAACTTGAAAATAGGCAATATATGCATGTGTCATAAATGATGAAATATTGTGCCTTTGGCATTGAAGTGTGTAACAGCCACATATATAACAGAAGTTAGTAGGACTATTCTTACATTGGCGCCTACTCGAAGAAGCCATGATTCAATCTTAAAACAAAATAAGAGGGTGTTTTGATCAGATAATAATTTTTTACATTTAAAAACAACTGTAATTATGTAAAAGTGATGTTTGTAAAACATTAATTGTCTTGTGGTTATGTTCAATGCAAGACTCGTTGCCCTTTAACTCCAATTTAAAAACCAAAGCATGCCATTAACTATAACAAAAAGACATTGAAATTGCATAAAAATTAGAGCATGCACCAAAAAACAGATTTTAGATTTGGAATCCACAATGTAGAAATATATAGAAAAAGTTCTAAAACCTCATGCAACAAAAAATGAAAAAATAAAATTGTTCTTCAGTGTAATATATGCCTGTTGGTAGTCATTTCAGTACATGATATTGTTTGTCATTGTTAGTGTTATTATAAGTACTCAAATTGTTGGAAAGAGAATGTTCTTGTATATATTAAAATTCTTATCAAAAATACATTTTATTTATTAAATATTACATCCTATGGCTGAAATAGATTACAGATCATATACAAGGATCTATAAGAGACTGGCAGAGATGGACTGGCTGTCAGAAACCATATTTCCCCATGTATAAGACACACCTTAATTTTGGGGCCAGAAACTTGAAAAAAAAAGAAAGTATTACATAAAGTTATTGAACTCAAGTTTTATTCATCATAAAATTTATACAACTCCTCAACACTGTCAAAAGTCCCATCCATTAGTTTGTCCTGATCTGTGTCCAATGACAAATCAGTGTCTTCATATATTGCCTCGTCCTCAGTTCCATCTGTGGCATCTGAAATGTCACATTTTTACTGTTGGAGACTGCAAGCTGACAGGATCCTTGCAGTTTAGATTTGTAGGGGACAGAGGTGTGGCAGTAAGCTGACAGGGTTTTTGCTGCCCCCCCCCCCTCCGCCACCTCACTTGCAAAGGTTAAGCTCTTTCCCCCCACCTCACTTGCTTGATTAAGTTGGTAAAGGTAATTTGCATAACCTTCCCCACACCTCCATGTTAGCTGTGATGCTGGATTGTTTCTACTCTCCTGTCCCCATGTCCCTTGAAAAGACTGGAGGCAGTTTTCCTTTTACCCTTTGTTTTGTAAAGTTAAGATGTTATATGCATAATGAGGGTTTTCTGCACTTGGGAGAATTCTTGGTTTGTCTCAGAAATGTAACTTTGTATCTGAACCCACTTTGATTTGCAAATGACTTTGCTTTATACTATAAAAATAAAGCTTTTAAGAGTACAAGAGCTTTTGGTAGGTCATCAGCCACCATAAGACCTCCTGATCCCATCGTTTTTTATTCTGTGTTTATTTTGTAATCCTCCACTGTTCCCATCCAAGACCTACAAAATTATGAGTTGGGCTGGTTCGTGACATTTCTACAACCACTCTGTAAGATGTAGCCAGTTTTTCTATTCAAAAATTTTCAAAAAAGGGTGCATCTTATACATGAGGAAATATGGTAGGTCCTGGGGCTTGGTGGGACTCCTTACTAAAAGACATTGAGGCAAGGGTCTGAACATAACTGAGCAGAAATCCAAGATCTAACTGGGAGATTGAGTCATAGTTACAACATAGAAGGACAGCTGGACTGAGAGAAAAGCTAAGCCTCAGAAATGCTCTGAGGATGTGGAGCATAGGGCTGTTGGTGCTGTAATTCAAAGGAGCTGAATGAAATAGGACCGAAGGCAGGAGAACAGAGCAACACACCTTACCATTTGCCATTTTATCAGACTATTTTAATTAGAATCAGTAAAACTAGGTGTTATGACAAAACTATCAATCTCAGCTTAATACACATGGTTGATGTTATACCCCCATCATACTTCAGTGTGGGTGGATAAGCAAGCAGCCTTCCACAAACATGTATGTTTTGGAACCCAGACGCCTTTTTTTGGTGGCTCCACCTTTCTCTGTGACCTCTTGATTAAGTTACAAGTGAGGGAAGAGCAAGGATGATGTTTGGAAAGTTTTCATGAGCAAAATTTGGAAGTAATGCATAGTACGCTTCTGTTCATACTCCCTCAGCCAAAACCCAGTCGCATGGATGCACCCAACTATCAAAGATGCTTTAAATGATCTAGATGTGTTACTGGAAAGGAGAAAATATAAATATTGGTAACATTTGTAATTTGCCATGAATGGCTTTCAAACTTATTGGACTATGACTGACAGGAAGCAATCACTCTCTTATCAATATACAACACACACAACTTGTAAAACAATAGTTTTTCTATTACCTATGATTCCCTTTGGTATTTTCTATTCTATTGTATTACACTTAAAAATACTGGTTGTTCATATTAAATTAATTTTACAATCTGGATGGGTAAAACACATTCTGGATTGTAAGCCTGAATATAATATCCCAGTAATTACTACTATAGATAGAGAATGAGGCTATGCCTACCATGGTCAGGATCTGAGATGCCTGAAATCATTTTCTGAAGAGCCATGTGAAAATAAAATCTGTTTGATGGGTCTAGAGCAGTGGTTCTTAACCTTTTCTGAGGTACCAAACCTACCAGTTTCATATGCGCATTCACCGAATCCTTCTTTAGTGATAAATAAAATATGATTTTTTTTCCAAATTCAAGTCATAGGTATATGTTTTTCTACTGATGCACAAAATGAGCCATGCATGAGCATCACCTTGCTCAAAGAACAAAACCAACAAAGTGCATGAACTCACAACAAATTACGGTATTACTTTATTCTGGCCTCCGCGGCAGAGGCTTCTCCGAACCCTTGAGACCGACTCATCGAACCCCTAGGTTAAGAACCACTGGTCTAGAGAAAGCAGAATTCTGTGACACCACCTGTATAGTGTAGTGGTCAACCTGGGATGAAACAGTGTTCAAACATTTCCTTTCCACACAACAACCTTGAAATGTAGATTAATATAAAGGCAGGACAAAATTAAACATAGAGCCCTGATTTTTGGTGAATGTTTCTCCTTATCTCTCCCAACATTTACAAGTTGTGAAACAGAATGCCTTCCTCATTAGCTTCATACCTTGAATCTTGCCACCACCATCCAGAGAAGGAACTGCTATCTCCTACTTCAGATGCCACTATTTTAAGAAAGCAACCTATGGACCAGTGGAACTGAAAAATACTCCTGTGGGATACATCATGGATATACATTACACTGGGGAACAATTTTTTTTTTCATTTTTTGTAGCATGAGGTTTTAGAACTGTTTCTATATATTTCTGCATCGCTGATTCCAAATCAGAAATCCATTTTTCACTGCATGCTCTAGTTTTTATTCAATTTTAATTTCTTTTTGTTACACTTAATGGCATGTATTGGTTTTTAAATTGGAGGTAAAGGGCAACGACTCTTGCATTAAACATAACCACAAGACAATTAATGTTTTACAAACATCACTTTTACATAATTGCAGTTGTTTTAACAAACTATAGAAATGATCCCTGAAAGTATAATTTTTGTAGTTGTTTTTAAATGTAAAAAATTATTATCTGATCAAAACACCCTCTTATTTTGTTTTAAGATTGAATTACGGCTTCTTCGAGTAGTTGTAAATGTAAGAATAGTCCTAAAAACTTCTGTTATATATGTGGCTGTTACACACTTCAATGTCAAAGGCACAATATTTCATCATTTCTGACATGTGCTTATATTGTCTATTTTCAAGTTTCCCCTGGCAATCAAGACAAGAATTGGCCTCCTCATATTGTGTGTCATCATTGTGAGGAAATGCTTCATGACTGGACAGAAGGAAAATGCAAAGGAATGCCTGTTGGTATTCCCATGGTTTGGCATGAACCTAAGGACCACAGCAGTGACTGTTATTACTATCTGATCCATACAAGGCATCAGCAAGAAAAAACAGCATGTGATCGCATATCCTAATATTCCTTCAGCAATACAACCTATCCCACAGTCTGAGACACTCCTGTTTCCAGTTTTCAATAGTTTTATTTCTTCTAAGGATGAAGAAAGTGAACATGGTTATCAAGTGTATTTTGATAATACACATGAAGAAATGGTTGTAGAATCTGAAGGGTCTTCTTATGATGCCAAGCAGTCATTAACCCGTCAGCAGTTTAGCCAACCCGAATTGAATGACTTAGTAAGAGATTTAGGCCTATGAGAGAAAGCAGCTTAGTTATTAGCCTCCAGGCTTCAAGAAAAGAATGTACTTCACTGATCAGCTAAAGTATCCCATTTCAGGAAGTGTGAATAAATTTTTGTGGACTTTTTTCCCGAAGACAAACACTTTGTTTACTGTTGTGATATCAGTAGTCTTCTCAGTCAGCTAGGTATTACCACTTACAGTCCAAGAGAATGGCGGCTATTTCTTGACAGTTCCAAATGGACTCTGAAATGTGTTCTCCTACACAACAGTGATGTGTATGCAGTGGTACCAATTAGTTATTCAACTCATCTGTGAGTAGATTATAATGACATCATAATTGTCCTCGACTTTCTAAAGTATGAGGAGCATAATTGGATTATTTGTGTGGATGTTAAAATAGTAAATTTCCTGCTAGGACAACAGAGATGTTTCACAAAGTCCCCTTGCTTTCTTTGTTTGTGGGACAGCTGAGCTCAGGAGAAACACTGGACACAGAAGGAGTGGCTGAAACATGAAGCTCTGGAAGTAGGGATGCAAAATATTGTGAAGGAACCTGTAGTTAATCGAGACAGGATCATTTTCCCCCACTTCACATTAAACTTGGCTTAATGGAGCAGTTTTTTCAGGCTTTGAATAGAGAAAGTGAATGCTTTCAACATAATATTTCTGCTTTTTCTGCCTAGTCTTTCGAGAAAATAAAAGTAGGTGTATCCGATGGACCTCAAATTCAAACCCTCATATGTGATGAAGAATTTTTCAGGAAGATAAATAAGAAGGAGAAAGCATGGCAGTCTTTTGTGACAGTTACAAAGAACTTCCTTTGCAACAAAAAAGCAGAAAACTATGAACTTCTTGTTCAAAGGATGCTGTTGCCTTTCTGCAACATTGGATGTAACATGAGCATTAAGATTCACTTCCTGAACAGTCACCTTGATAAGTTTCCCAAAAATCTTGGAGCTGTTAGTGATGAGCAGACTACTGCTGGAGCATCAAATGAGATTTTCCTCAACAAGTATACAAATGCAAGAGGTACAAATGCAAATTTTTGCCTGAATAGAATTTAAATAAGTTTTGTGCAAATTTTATGATTAAAATAAGTGTTTTAATACATTCCATTTCAAAATTGTAGACAAATTCTGATGCAATTATATTTTTAGTGTTTTAGTATATTTGCAGCATAATATAAAATATTATATTTTAACAAAGATGATGTCCAAGAAGACATTCTACTTTATTATGTTAAATTAAATGTAAATTTTACAGTAAGATGAAAACCTAAAATCTTGAATTGCAAAAAGAACTGTAGCTTACAGAGAAAAACTAATGCCAGATTTGAAATCAGCACACTTGAGTTAGGCAAGAACAAGTGTTTTTGTGAATGCAACAAAAATTTTATTCCCAGTGTTATTCATATTCATATATTTACACTGCACTATAAATATGCAGTCTTCTATAGTTCATTGTATAGAACTTGCCTGGGATTACAGTGGTACTGTTTCCACATAGGAATTAAGGTTGAGAGCCTTATCAATAAGGGAAGACCAAATACTGAAAGACTTCAAATATACATTTTTGCTCTAGGCAGAAAAACTCCAGGAGGTACTAAGTCCCATTCATACCTCCAAATCATATAGTGCAGCTATTTAATCTAGAAATAACTATTTTAAAAAACAAAAAATAACACTCCTTGCTCTCTCAACTCTATCAACCAGTCTTAGAATAAAGTTTATTTTTTATATTGTGGCTATCGTTTAGTATATTAACTGTTAAAGTAGGCTTGCTTTAAAAATGGATTTCTGATTTTCTAATCTTTAGAAGCCCAATACATAATAAATTGATAGGTGAGAGGCAACATGAAACAAAACTCAATTTATATGTATGTTAATAGCAGCAGTATGTGTAATAAGTATAAATTAACTTTCATTTAACAAAAGTTGACTTTCAGGGGTGTGATTAATGAGTAGATAACTTATGTTAATAGAAAGAGTAAAAGGTAAATTTTAAGTGACTAGGATGACCAACCCCATGATCTGATGACCAGAGACCCTGAGAAGGTAACATATATCACTGTGGGCTATGGGACCCTATAATGTACCATCAGGAAAATGCTTAAATTAGATCATTTTGTTCTCTTTTTGATATTAGATATAATTTTATTAAAATTAGCATTAAATGTTTTAGCCATGCTAAAATATCTCTTTCTGGGTTGACTTTACTCGGTCCAAGTTAACCTGAAATTCCTGGGACTTTGCTTTTGTGATTAATATGTTACTGACTAAACAACTAGGTCTTGGTTCTTGTTTTCTTAAAGGAAAGAATTCAGTCAAGAGACAAAATGCAGCAACTAAAGGAAGAATTTATTGGCTTATTGGCTATGTAGGAGGAAAGTCAGAGAAAAGGGGGCCTTAGAGACAAGCTCAGGGATCTAGTTCAGAAGGAGCTGTTGCTGCCCATTGCTCCCTTGGTTGCAAGTCTTATGTGGTATCTTAAAACTTAGGAGGAAGAGGGGCAAGGAAAATGCAGCTGGGGAAAAGCAGAGGAGGAGTAGGAAGGCACAGACATACTCCCAGAGGGAAAGCACACTGGGTCCTCAACCGAAGGGCTTTAAAAGGTAGAAATCTTAGGGGAAATCTTAGGGGAGGCTCTCAATAGGATATTCATCAGATCTCCAGGTTTGTCTTTTTGGAGGGGATCATTAGTCAATACAGTTTGTCCCAAGGTCAGCTGTGACATGGCTTGTCTGGTTTTGCTGTTTTTTTCTGGGCCTGGAGCTGAAGCACATCTGAGGCCTGGCTGTATTTGAGGGGGGTCAGAATCTCACTGTTTTAGGGGCTTAATGCTTAGAGGTTATTCTCTGCCCTTATTCACTCCCCTGCTAAGAGGGTCTAAGCCACATGACCAACAACGTGCCAGGGGAAGAACGGGGAGAGGAGGGTCTGAACCACATGACCAGTAGTGGGGTAAACAGCTGTGTTAGACTTGCTTGCTAGTTTACTAGCTGCAAGCACTTTGCCTGATTGGTGTGTGGGCAGGTGGCAGCACCATGTATGTGTAGTCTGTGTAAGGCTGCGGTGCTTTTCCTTGGCGGCGATTCTCGCAGATCACTTTCCTGCCACCATGAGGTGTGATTTTCCCTGCTACCTTGCCTTTCACTGCGAGTAGCAGATTTTCCTTTGTTTGTTAGCTCTTTTTGTTGTTGTTGTTTCTTCACTTGCCTGTCTCTGCGAGCCTCCAATAAACAGGTATGGCCCTATGCTTTCTGGCTGCACAGTTCCTCTACCGTCTGCCTGAACTCAGTGTGAACCTATCTGACCTCAACCACAGGCATTACACCAGTGGTATGAAATCAAGGGGTCTATACCACAAGATCAACAATATGCTAATGAAGGAAAGGTTACCCTGGGGGCCAAGGCTTTTGTTTCCCCAATTTTGCCCCTTGCTGGATACTTGGGGCTTCCCATCCTGGTGACCTTCTGTGCCTGGCCTCTAGTCCTTGCTCTGCTCGTGTCTGTCTAACTGCCTATCACAACAGCATTATAGTCAGGGTTAAACTGTCTCAACAAAAGCCTTCCTCAGTCCTCTACCCTACTGAAAACAGCACAGGCCACTATTGTATCTGTCAATGTAATGCTGGTGGCCAAGGCCAGGCAGGTCCACATTGGATTCGGGCAGATGGTAGAAAAACTGTGGATCCAGAAAGGGTTGGGTTATTTCATTTAATAAAGTCTCACAAGGGCAGACAAGCATAGAGGCAGGGGAAACCACCTCTCAGGCAAACAAACTGCAAAATGGCCCCTCACAGTGGCGGTCAGGCAATCTGCACATCCACAATCTCTCTCGAGTGCAAGCACCCATAGCCTTGTATAGGCTAAACACATGCAGCCACACACTCATGCACCAATCAGGCAAAGTGCTTACAGCTGGTAACCCTGCGAACAAGCCTACCACAGCTGCCCCACAGTCAATAACAATATAATTATCATAACAACTCTGGAGTCTCCAGTTTATAGTGAGAATCACAGAGATCTCTTTTTCTTGTCTTCCAGAGCCTTCACAGAAAAATAAAAGAACTTGGAGGGGTAGACGCTGATAGTTAATTTTTTGAAGTTTTGATAGTTAATGGTATTATTTTACAAGTGGTAACTGTAAGAATGAGACGGCACTCAAAAACTAGGTGTGCAGGCTTTATTAGAAGAGAAAGACCTGCCGGGCTCTTCTCTGGGAGAAGAGCACCAAGCAGATTTGGGGGGCAAATTTTATAGGGTAGGAAGACCCTTGATCAGTTGGGCATTGAGTCAGAAGTTCTGGTATGTGGGAGAGCCTGGAGTCAGAATTTCTGGTATATCATTTCTTTTTAATTCTTTATGGTTTTGGCTTCCCGGGAAGCTCCTCCTTGGGGTGGTTGACCAGCTTCCTGGAATTTTTCTGCTTCAGGGGCTATAGTCCACTAAATAAGGGTAAGGTCAGACAGATAAGTGGAACAGCAAAAGGGCAGTTAGAAGTCATGTATCTATCATTTCTCAACTCTGGTATGATAAAAGAGAAAAGAGGTGAGGGGAAGAAAAGGGCATGAGGTCCAGGAAGGAGGTTTGTCTCGGGTCGGCTATCTTCTGGAGCTACTTCCTGCTGTTATCCCTATTGGGGGCCTCCTTTGTGGACCTCTCCCTGGGGCAGTTGGAGTAGGGGTTGTAGAAGCATTTGATTGTAGGTGACTCTGGAGATTTCTCTCATTTGGGCCTGTAGGAACTTGATAAAGAAAGGGGCAAGCATTAAAATTAGGCACAAAATTAGGATTGGTCCTATAATTGGTATTAGCATGGAGAATAAGGGGCTTTTCTACCATTGTTCAGAGTAGGGGTCAGTACCGGCCCGACCACTGCAGATTTGTTCTTGAGGTTTTCAGAGAGAGTTGATATTCTCCTTGATCAGGCCAGACTTGTTGATGTAGTAGCAACACTGTTCCTGTAAAAAGAAGCAAGTACCGCCATTCTCTGCTGTTAGAAGATCTAAAACCCTCTGGTTTTGTAGGGCGATCTGAGCTAGAGAGGTCAGTTCTCTTTGAAGGAAGGCTAGAGAGGTAGCTGAATTATCAAGGGTCTGTTTTAGTCTGCCTTTAGTTGGTTAGTAGTCCATATACTATGGCCTAAGCCAGCCCCACCTATTCCTATAGCTGCTATAGAAGTGCCAAGGGTAAGTCCAAGGTGGACCGGGAGGAAGGTAGCCTGTTTATTCGGGCCTGACCTCAGCTGGTTTGAGAACTCTTTCTCTCCATAATATTTTAGTTGTGGTGCAATTATTACCGGGACACAAGGGAGGGGGGAAGAGGTGGTTAAGGTTTTTAGAATGGTTCCATTGAACAAGAAGTAAGTTCTGTTAGGGCTGGTTAGAGAAGTTTTGATTGGGATATTCTTATTACATAGTGGGGTGGGCTGATTGGTGTAGCAAACAGACAAGGTTGAGGTGGGGTCTTCTTGGAAAAGAGGAACTCCAGAGAGAGAGAAGGAGTCTGGAATTTTGGTGGTGTTGAGTGGGTATGTTAAAGGAACCGCGATGATGAGAGGTTTGTTTAAGAAGGCACAGAGAAAGCAGTGAGAAGTGTTGTATACGGAAGTGAGGTTGAGAACTTGGATGCCTTGTTTGATGAGTCCTAGCCACGAGAAAGGTCAGGAGTAGGGGTTAAATGTTTGTGTTTTAAGTCTATCTTTATGGGTAAGGATAGAATTAGTCAATTCTTTGAGAACCTTGGTGGGGGATTTTACTCTATCCCATTTGCAGTAAATTTTCAGGTGTCCGGTAGGGTGGACTTCAGATAGAGCTGGGTAGACCGCAGCCGGGTATCCTGTCTCCCAAATTATATCCCATGGGCTCTCAATAGGTATTGTCCTAGGGTTAGGGTAAGCAATGCGGACGTAGCTACATCCAGCTATTGGTGATGAGGGGCCCCCAGAGCAACCTCCCCAGGATCTGGCATTTACTCCTTTGCAATTAGGGTTTGTCTGCATATGTGGGAAGCAGAGGGCTGGGTTAGAAGTAGGTTGGCCTGTTAAAGCAGATTGGAGGGCTTTCATATTTTTTTAACTCGATGACAAGAGTGACTCAAGCATTACACCCTGTCAGAGAACAATCTGCCATGCCCAGAGTGTTAGGCTTGCTCAGATCTTTGAAAGGCCACATCCAGTGGCAAAATTTGTCAAGGTCTCTTAGGATATTGTAATCAAAGATTCCATTTTCTGGCCACTGAGAGTCATTGTTTAATTTATACTGAGGCCAGGCTGTGTTACAGAAGAAGATGAGTTTTTTAGGTTTGAGGTCAGACAGACCGAGTTTGGTGAGATTTTTGATGGCACAGCTGAGGGGAGTCTGGCTGGATGGTTTGGACTGAGAGGAGCCCACAGTAGAGGAGACTGGTGAAAGAAGGGGGCATCCCTGCCTCCAGTCACAGTCCTGGGAGTAGAAAATCTCCATATTTTAAAAGTATGTTATTTAGTTTCCACATTTTTGTGGGTTTGTTTACCTCTTTTTTGCAGTTGAATTCTAGTTTCAAGGGTTTATGATCAGAAAATATGCTTGGTACAATTTCAATCTTTCTGAATTTGCTGATGTTATTTTTGTGGCCCAATATATGGTGAATTCTTGAGAATGTTTCATGTACACTAGAGAATAATGTATATTCTGGCACTTTGGGATAAAATGTCCTGTAGATGTCTATCATATCCAATTATTCTAGTGTTTTGTTTAAGGCCAATATTTCTTTTTTGATTTTCTGTTTGGATGAACGATCTAGAGCTGTCAGCGCGGTGTATGGACGTCTCCAAGTATGATTGTATTTTTGTCAGTTTTTGTTTATAGGTCAGTCAGTAGCTGTCTTATACATTTTGGTGCTCCTTGGTTTGGTGCTCATATATTAAGAAGTGTTATGTCTTCTTGATTCAGTGTCCCCTTGATCATTATGAAATGACCGTTTTTGTCTCTGATTACTTTTGCTGTCTTATAGTCAGCATTGTTGGATATGAGTATCGCTACACCTGCTTTTTTTTTGGATGTTATTTGCTTGGAGTATTGTTTTTCAGCCTTTCACTTTGAATTTGTTTTTATCCTTGTTGCTTAGATATGTTTCTTGTAGGCAGCATATAGTTGGATTTTCTTTTTTAATTCAGTCTGCTACTCTGTGTCTTTTTATTGGTGAGTTCAATCCATTTACTAGTGTAATTATTAACACTTGAGGGTTTCCTACTGCCATTTTATTTATTGCTTTTTATAAGTTTTGTATCTTGTTTGATACTTCTCTTTTGTTTTGCTGTCATTTGTTTTTGTTTGGTTGTAATCCATACTTCTTTCCTCTGTTACTTCCTTTTTCAAGTAATGTGCTTTTGTGGTGGTTTTCTCAGGGGTGGTTACCATTATATAATGAAAAGGGTACCTACCATGTTCATTGTAGTACACTATCTTATGAGTGCTTCTGCACTCCATCATCCTTTGCTACTGTTAATCTTCATCCTCTTCCCTTTATTGTTTTTGTTGTCACAGTTTAAATTTGTGTGTGTGTGTTCCAGGTGCTTTTGTTTTGTTCTTTGTATCTAGTTGGAAAACCCCCTTTAGTATATCCTGAAGTGAGGGTTTTCTGATGATAAATTCCCTCATCTTTTCTGTATCTGTGAGAGTTTTTATTTCTCCTTCATATTTGAAGGATAGCCTTGATGGGTATAGTATTCTTGGTTGGAAGTTCCTCTCTTTCAGAACTTTGAATATTGGGGTCCACTCTCTTCTAGCTTGTAGAGTTTCTGCTGAGAAATCTGAAGATAATCTAATAGACCTTCCTTTATATGTTGTATTCTTCTTTTCCCTGGCTGCCTTGAGAATTTTTTCTTTGTCTTTGGCTTGTGCCAATTTCATTATGATGTGCCTTGGAGTAGGTTTGTTGGGATTAAGATAATTCAGTGTTTTATTTGCTTCTTGAATTTGAGGCTTTAGTTCTTTGCCCAGGCTTGGGAAGTTCTTGTCTATTATTTGTTTGAATATGTTCTCCATTCCATTTTCTCTCTCTTCTCCTTCTGATATACCTATTATTCTTATGTTACTCTTTTTGGTGGAGTCAGACAATTCCCGTAGTGCTTTCTCATTTCTTTTTAATTCTTAAGTCTCTCTCTTCTTCTCTCTGTTGTGCCTCAAGTTTCCTATGTTCTATGTCACTAATTCTCTCTTCTATCTGGCCTATTCTATAAGCTTCTTACCTTGTTTATCAGTTCATGAGTTGAGTTTTTTTATCTCTGTTTGATTTGTTTTTATAGTTTCAATTTCCTTGGTAATATATTCTTTGTGTTTGTTGAGTTGTTTTCTGAGCTCCCTAAATTGCCTTTCTGTGTTTTCTAGAAAATCTGCATAGAAAGAGAGTCTCAGACAGGAGGTCGTCACCCCAAGGCCGAGATCTCGAGATGTAGGAGAGGGCCTTGCTAGGCATTGCCTAGACTTTCATAGAAATCCAGTAGAGAGATAGAGGCAGACCACTCGTAGATATGGGGTCCAAAGTCAAAATCATTCAACCAGGAAGGGATGTTTTTGGAGAGAAATTTGGAGGCCAACCAGGGAAGGGAAGAGAGAAACTCCTTAACTCCTGGTCTGGCAGGGGTTCGGGACAGGGTTGGACTGCCAGTCGCTCAACCGCGCTCACACAGCTGAACAGAATCAGGGAGTTAGCCCGGAAAAGCTGCCGCTGTCCACTGCTTCCCTGGTTGTAAGTTTGGCTGGCAGGGGAATTGTCAGGCAGCCGGTACTCCATCCCGGGTTTCAGCACCATATCTAAGGATGAGATGACACTTGAAAACCAGGTGTGCTGGCTTTATTAGAAGAGAAAGACCTGCTGGGCACTTCTCCAGGAGAAGAGGACCAAGCAGATTTGGGGGGCAAATTTTATAGGGTAGGGAAGACCCTTGAGCAAGTGGGCGTTGAGTCAGAAGTTCTGGTATGTGGGAGAGCCTGGAGTCAGAATTTCTGGTATGTCCCTATCTGCAGTTTTATGGTTTCAGCTTCCTGGGATGCTCCTCCTTGGGGAAGTTGATTAGCTTCCTGGAATTTTTCTGCTTCAGGGGCGATAGTCCAGTAAGTAAGGGTGAGGTCAGGCATATAAGTGGAACAGCAAAAGGGCAGTTAGAAGTCATGTATCTATCAGTAACAATACATTAACATATGCTTTATCAATGAGCATCTTAAATTTAAGAAGTAAAAGTGTGCCTGACCTGAATGAAGTGTCTACCTGGGACACTGGGGACCCATGTTTGAAACCCAAAGGTCTCCAGCTTAAGCATGGGCTCACCAGCTTGAGCACAGGCTCACCAGCTTGAGCACGGGGTTGTCAACTTGAGTGTGAGATCATAGACATGACCCCATGTGTGAGGCAGCTGTGTTAGACTTGCTCACTGGTACCAGCTACATGCACTTTGCCTGATTGGTGCATGAATGTGTGGCTGTGTCATGTGTGTGTGGCCTATATAAGGCTGTGGTTGCTTGTGCTCAGGGAGATTGCAGGTGGCAGATTGCCTGCCCACCACTGTGAGGGTCCATTTTGCTGTTTGTGTGCCTAAGAGGTGGTTTACCCTGCCTGTGTGCTTGTCCACCATTGTGAGACTTTATTAAATGAAATGGCTCACTCCCTTCTGGCTTGCAGTTTCTTTACTGTTTGCCTGAATCCAATGTGGACCTGCCTGGCGTTGGTCACCAACATTGCACCATGGTCACTGGCTTGAGCCCAAAGTTGCTGGTTTGAGCAAGAGGTCAGTCACTGGCTAGCCTGGAGCCTCTGATTAAGGCATATAGAGAAGCAACCAACAAACAAGTAAGATGCCAAAACTATGAGTTAATGCTGCTCATCTCTCT
This sequence comes from Rhynchonycteris naso, assembly GCA_037038555.1. NCBI lineage: Eukaryota > Metazoa > Chordata > Mammalia > Chiroptera > Emballonuridae > Rhynchonycteris > Rhynchonycteris naso. Next base: position 179,057,182 of record CM072995.1, on the reverse strand, counting down.
CCCTTCCTGTCTGTCCTTGTCTGTCCTTTTCTCTCTCACACACACATACTTAAAAAATTAAGGAAGTGAAAATGTAAGTATATTGTTCAAATTCAATCTAATTATTTTATAACCCCTTTGCTCTCAAATATTTATTCATTCATTTATTCACTTATTCACAAATATTGAATATTTATACAATCTAAAATGTGCCAGGCTCTGTTCTGAGTGCAAAGGTCATATCAGTGAACAAATCAGATGACAAAAATCCTTGTCCTCCAGAATCTTATACCTCAACAGGCAAAAAGTGAGCAAATAAAATGTGAAATATGTTAGTGCAGAAACCTGAGAAGAAGAAGAATAACAAGGCAAGAGGGTAAAGAAGTGGTGGAGGGTTCACTTTCAGACAGCATGTCCAGGGAAGGATTTGCTGATAGCATGACATTTAAGGGAAAACCTTAAGGAGGTGAGAGAGTGAGCCATGTGATACCCAGGGGAGAGAGTATTCTCAGCAGAGAGAACAACCAAGTTCCAAGCATGTCAGGTGCATCTGAGGAGCATCAATAATGTAGAGTGACTAGTGTGGGTACAGTGAGGGAAGTAGAATAGATGAGAGAAGTGGTAGAGAGGTGACTGAGGAGCAGATCATCTGGGCTCTGTGGGAAATCGAAGTACCTTGGCTTTTATTCTGAATGTCAAAGGGAGTCAGTGGAGGGTTTGGGGCAAAGAAATGGTGGGTGCATTTAGTTTTTATTGGATCACTCTGGCCACTTGTTGCGAATAGACCAGCTAGGAGCCCAGGGCAGCAGCCTAGGAGAGATGATAGAGATTTGGACCTAGACAGCAGCAGTGTGGATGTGCAGAATGTCTGGATATTGGAGAGAGTGTGAAGGTAAAGCTGTCCAGATTTCTGGCTGAAAAAATGAGAGGTATCATTCAGCAAGAAGGGTGTTTTCTGTGTCAATGGAAGAAACTTCCAAACCTTGAAGAATTTTTTATGAGTTTGAGCCAAACTGTTCATAATAGCTGGGAAGCAAAGTCTCAATGAATGAGAAAACGCTCTGGAAAATGGCAGTTTTACCACTTATTTTATACATTAGAATCAAAGGGGAAGACAGAAGGGGTTACATGAAATTGAATGGTGATAGATTAGGGAGGCAGGAGAAAGCAAAATGGGAAAATCTTTGGAATTGCATAAAAAGTACTGAAACTTTCTTTACATAGAAACAGTGAGGAGTTTGTTGGTTCCTGCTCTGGTGGGATGCCTGCCCTGAGGGGTGGGGAGGCAGGAAAAGAAGATTACTCTTACATTTCAAAGGCATATAATCAAGGACATAATTGTAGATGCAAACGGAAACAGGCAGGCTCAATGCGTTGACCTTTTCTTGACAAAAATACCTCCCTAAGATACAACTACCCACTTTAAACTGCTTTTAGTTAGAAAGTTTTAAGTTCTCTGATTCTACGGCCATCATGCAGGCCTCTCTTGAGTTCCTCAGGTTCAGCATGTGGCCCCTTTTTCATTCACACCTGGGTGGGAAGGCTGTGGGAAGAGCAGGACTGGGGAAGAGAGAAGCTCAGCTTTGGTGCTGGTAACATTGAGTGAAGATTAAGTAAGTGGTTCGCCATGAGTCTTCAATTTAGGGGACATTATAGTTTATCTTGAGGCTTTTTCTTTTTTTTTTTTTTTCTTGTGTTCTTTTTTATAAGGACAGAGAGAGAGTCAAAGAGAGGGATAGATAGGGACAGACAGACAGGAACGAAGAGAGATGAGAAGCATCAATCATTAGTTTTGCGTTGCCATCGCAACACCTTAGTTGTTCATTGATTGCTTTCTCACATGTGCATTGACCGCAGGCCTTCAGCAGACAGAGCAACCCCTTGCTGGAGCCAGCGACCTTGGGTCCAAGCTGACGAGCTTTTGCTCAAGCCAGATGGGCCCGCGCTCAAGCTGGTGAGCTCGGGGTCTCAAACCTGGGTCTTCTGCATCCCAGTTCGACACTCTATCCACTGTGCCACTGCCTGGTCAGGCTCTTGAGGCTTTTTCAATTCTCACATGTATTGCTCGATAGAACTGCTATAAATTAGGAGTGGGACAAATAGCTGTGTCCTCAAAGAAAGAGGGTCTAACCCCTGGTGCAAAAATCAGGTTTCCTTTTTAAAAAGAATAAATTTTTGCAGGGGTCATTTCTTAGGATTCATCTTTGTAGCAGGCCTCCCTCAATCAGTTGTAAAATCAAGTGGTTCCCTTTTTCTATAGTCTCTCTCATGATTGGTTTGCTTCTGACCACAGACAAATCAGCATCTACTACTTCAATTGCAGATATAAAGGTCTATGACATAAATTAGGCTCACAGTGTAACCTCCTTGTCCACAATGTGATAATTATGAGTTAGTGACATTACTCCTTATCAGAACCTGTGAAGGGCTGTATTTTGGGTTTCTGCAGGGTTTTGACCAACTGCTAATTGAAATATAATTAGCACCCCACAACTTGTCAGGTGTTTTATTCTAAACCAAGACAACCAGGGCACCAAATGTGGGCATCTAAGGTGGCTGAGAATTCATACTCACAAACATTAGAGAACCTAGTCTCAGCCTTTATGATAACACAGAGCCCTAAGTGATTGCCTTTTTATCTTGGAGAGTGGAGATTTTTCTTTTGTGTATGATAGGAGGTTGATGGATTGTGTCTATTGCAGAGACACAAGAAGAAAAAGGTGACTCAAGTCCCAAAATAGCTCTTTTGAATGCATTAAGAGAAAGTATCTTTGACACAGACAGGAAGAAAGGAAAGAGGAGGCAGGAGTCGGTGACAAAATGTTCATCATAATGCATTGGTCACCGGCATTGATTCACATTAAGTTATTGTACTCTGCTGAGAATGAATGACACTGTCTTTTGCTTTTATTTTAAATTGTAAAAACTTGCTGCAACTTTACAATTACCTGAAGATTAAATTGATTGTTCATTATCTGTATTTTAGCAATCTTCTTGGTGTTTCCTATTATTTTTTCATCACTTCACACCCAGTAGGATTTGGAGTTGGTCATATGCATGACTGTATTTGATAATGTGGTGGTTGCATATCTGAATTCTCTGTAAAAGTAAGAACATCCATACTAAAGTGAGACAAGGCAGTCTCATTTAAGTTTACTTTAAATAGACAAAAAAATACGTAAAAGAAACTTTAATGGAAGAAATTATGCCAATCACAACAGCAACTAAAACCATTACATATCTCAAATTAAACTTGGTAAGAAACATGCAGGAAGCATAAAAAAATTCTAACACTAATAAAAGTCATGAAAGGAGACAGTAAATAGGCAGAAAACCTCAATCATATAAAGATGAAAGTTATTCCTAAATTCATCTATAAATTTGAAGCAATGTCAATAAAAATCCCACTAAAGTTTATTTTCTTGTCTTTGTGTATTGCTTGTTTATTTTGAAACTTGTCAAGAACAGTGAGGCCCTGGCTGGGTTGCTCAGTGGATAAAGCATCCATACAACATGCCAGAAGTTGTGGGTTTGACCCCTGGTCAAAGCACATACAAGAAATAATCAATATGTGCACAACTAAATCAAACAACTTGGTGAAACAATGAGTTGATATTTCTCTTTCTCTCTCAAATCAGTAGAAAATTAAGAATATTGACAAAGAGTAGGAAAAGACTATTGAGACAGACTTGCTCTACCATATATTGAAATATATTATAACACTATAATAATGAAGACTGTGTAGTATCAGCACAGACTAGAAAGATTAGACCAATGAAACAGAATTGGGAGTCTAGAAATTAAGCTAACTTTACATAGAAATTTCATATATGACAAAACCATGACTTAAATCAATGGAGGAAATAGATTTTTTTTCAATAAATGGTTTTAGGAACATTATCTAAACCTTTGGGAAAAGAATAAAACTGAAATTATTCAATCATTCTCCTAATAGCAAAATAAATCAAGAATTTAAACATTAGAAAAGAAACTATAGAAGTAATAAAAGGAAACATGAGGTTTGTTTATACCTTTAAAGTGGTATAAGTCTTTTCTAGCAACTGAACAAATCCAGAAGCCATTAAGTTAAAAGTTAATAAATTTCACTACCTAAAAGTGAATTTTCTGCACAGTATCGGTATCATCAAAAAACAAATAACCAGAGAAACATTTAAAACACATATTACTGACAAATGGTAAATTTTCTTAATATATAAAGAGCTCTCTCAATTTAATAAGGAACAGGATAATAAATTCACATTTAAAAAAGTACAAATACATGAAAAGATTCCCAATCTCATTAATAAGAGAAATTCACTTTAAACATTAGATAACATTTTGAAAATTTTCAGATTGAGAAAGATAAAAAATACATGGAACAGGGATCTCAGCATGTTCCTTCACTGTAGATAGGAGTTTTCACTGGTTTGCCCTTGCTATGGCATGAATTTCTGTGTTCCCCCAAAATTCATATGTTGAAATATTAATGCTCAAAATGATAATATTAAGGGATGTTTAAGTCATGAGGGTGGAGCTATCATGAATGAAATTAATACCCTTATGAAACAAACCCCAGAGAGATCCCTTGCCACCTTCTTCCATGTGAGTATACAGTGAGAAGTCTGCAGTCTGGAAGAGGACTCTCACCTGACCATGTGGCACCTTGTTGTTAGACTTCTCAGCCTCCAGAATTTTGTAAGCAATAAACTTTTGTTATGTATAAGTTACTCAGCCCTTGGTATTTTGTTATAGCTGCCCAAGTGGACTAAGACAGCCCTTTTTAAAGGATAATTTGGTAATATCTACTGAATATAAGATGCACATGACCTTTTTGGTCTAGAACTGACACTATTGGGAATTTGTCCTATATTATATTTACACATGTGCAAAAAATGTGAGGTTGGTTGTTTGTCATAGAAAAAGACTGAGAGAATTGCTAACAAACAGGCTATTTGTTCAAACAAATTATGGTAAATACATATAATAGAATACTATGCAGTTATTTTTTTTAAAAAATAGTAGATCTGTTGATGTTTTTAAAGAATTCTAATATGTATTAATTTAAATGTCAAGAAGTAGATCTAATAAAGTCTAATTTATGTAAACATAAATTAGAATACACATACATGTATGTTTATATGTATTATGCATGTGTCATCCACACCCCTCATGCTGGTATACATATAGCGTATCTCTGGAAATGGCTTACCCTGGGGAGAAAAGCAGAAACTGCCAGGGTTGGTGGTGAGAGGGAGACTCGTTATTGTATACACTTTTTGATGTTTGTGTTTTTTATTTTATCATGTGCATATATTATTTTATAAATAAAGACAAGTTCTTTTAAGAAACAAATTCTAAAACATATGGGAATTTATAATATATAAATGTAATATTTCAAATTAATAGGGAAAAGATGAGTTGTCCAATAAATAATATTGATACAACTGGATAACCATTTAGAATAAGGTCAGATACACCAAAAGAAATTCTACATCGGTCAGTTTTAAATGTAACAAAAAATAAAACCATTATTGTTCTTGAACAAGATGCTGATAATTTTTTATAATGTTGGATTGGGAAAGAACTTTCTAATCATGTATGAAAATTTTAAAAATCCAGCAATTTGACTACTAAAAGGAAACTTTGGCTCAGTTAAAAATATAAACAAAACTAAAATATAAGCAAAACTAAATGCTATGAAAAGATGCTTATAATGTATTAAATAGAAAAACATACTCCACAATCTAAAATGTACAGCATTATCTCATTTTTAGAACAAAGTATAAAAAGATATATATCTATATATAAACTTGTGACTGGGAAAAATTGACCCAAATATGTTAACAGTGATAATCTCTGTGTGGTGGGATTTGGGTAACTTCTTAGAAGATATTTTCTGTATGTTCTTCAATTAAGTTATCACTTTTCAATGGAAATTACTATATATTTAAAATTATTTTGGTAAAAATGTCAAAATCTAGGCTTAGTGTGAAAAAAATCACTCTCTCCTTGGTTACTGCTTAACCCAATATTTAAAAGCCAGGTTAAAAAGTGGTAAGAAAGGGGTTGAATTTCAGATGATAAAAACTATATGACATAAAGGCTTTCTATAACTTACAGATCGCCTATCAGAGGTTTAGTCATCATGAAGCTAAACCCTTTCTATTGTATTAAAAAAAAAGAAACAAAGACAAAACAAAACTACCTTATGTGGGGTATAATTACAGTTATCACTTAGATAATTCCCTCACCAATATTGACAACCATATGTGCAGACAAGCTTCTGCCTAGAACCGTGAGCAATAAGATGATGTCTCAAAGACCTGTGGTCACATGAGCCTTTCTCAACTTCATGAGCCAAAAAGAATGAAGGCTTAAATTGCACATCAAAACTGCCAAAAGACCTGGAGTTATTATTTACACAAGATCCCAAGTCTCTCTCTGTGTTGTAAACTGGCATTTGAACAGTAGAAGCCCTTTCTATAAAGAAAGAACCATGGGTTTTCAAGTTCTGATTTTATTTCTGATTTGTTTTTCATTATTTTCTGAAGCTATTGATGTTTCAGAGGCAGCAGGGGAGGTGAGAAAGCCCTGAGAGAGTTTCAGGCTTTGAATTTTGGAACTCAACCATTCAGAAGTTCATCTTCACATTCACAAAAACAATGTCATGGGGTTACTTTGGCCAGTGAAGCATTGTGTATGTACAAGGGCTGGAACTTGGGTCCTGTGCGCATTTGCCAAAGCAGCCTTTCACCCCTTCCCTACATCCTCTTTTCTCTCTTTTTTTCCCTTTAGATCAACACGTTGTAGCCTGTAACACCAGCTAAATTAATCACTCACTGCACTCAGGGAAGTTACCACAGGATACAGAATAACAAAGACAACAAAATTACTGCAAGGCTGGAGAGAAGGTCTGGCTTGTGCAGAGCCAGCATAGTCCCACCAGCTGTGTCCTTGCAGAGGCTGCAGCAGGCAGATTAAATTGGCACTGTTTTTATTCTATTTGTGTGAATTTAAGAATGGCCACAATACAGTGCCAAGGACCCCTGGTGAAAGGAAATCCCTCAGAATGCTCAGTCTACTGTCTGAACAGAAGCTTCCTCCAGCTTCTGGATTACCCAGGGGCGTCCTCTTCAGGGTCCCTGTGGGCAAGCTGTATGATTACTGAGCAGCCAGAATCCAGAACATACATGCTCCTTAACTCAGAACCAGCAGAGAAATCAAATCTCTAGCAGCTAAGAAGATGTGGTCTGAGTCTTAGTGAGCCAAGACACAATAATCCAAGAAAAAAACAGTATAGGGGATATCAGGTTCTTTGACCAACGGGAAAAGGATCCCCTGATGACAAATATCAGTTGGATACAGAACAGAGTGTTGAGTTCACCAGTATTCCATTAACGAATGAATGGATAGCTGTCAGCTTACAGGGGGCTGTCCAAGAGTGACCTAGAGCTCTGGCGGGCTTTTCCTGTTTAACTGTCTCCTAAGAATTTAGATAAAGGCAGAGAAGGCATACTTATGAAGCTAGCAATAGATATACAACTGATAAGGATGACAGAATTAAGATGCAAAAGCTCATTAAAACCATAAAGAAGTTAAAAATAACAGGAGAAAATATAATAAGGATGATAATATGTATTTTACAATCAAACAGAAAAGCTTAAATATAAGCTCCTGCATATGGGTTCAGAAAATCAACTGAACAAAGATAGAGTGAGGGAGATTTAACTCACCAGCAGAGTCACTCTGAAGAAGCTCTAGGGTCAGAAAGAGTCAGCTGACTGATTTGGGTATTGAGCTAATTCCAGTGGAAAAATAGAGTTTAAGAAAAGGGAAGTAGGAGTTGTATAGTCCTTAGCACTGGCACAACCCCACTGGAAGAAGGCCTTGCCTGTGGATGACTGGCATGAGCAGGAAAGCTTTCAACATATTTGGGGACCATAAAGAGCAGAAAGAACTAGAGGCAGTGTAAGAAAATGGAAGAGAACAACATTAGGGCTTGTCATGGGCTGAACTGTGTCCTCCATGCCCCAATTCACGTGTTGAGGCCCCAAAAACTGTATTTAACTAAGAATGTGACTGTATTTAAAGGAAGGGGCTGTAAAGAGATGATTAAATATAAGTGAGGCCATTTGGGTGGGTCCTAATCCAGTCTGACTAGTGTCCTTAGAAGAAGAGGAAATTTGGACACAGAGAGACACCAGGGATGCATGTGAGGACACAGCAAGAAGGTGGCTGCTACAAGCCAAGGAGAGAGGCTTCAGGAGAAACCAAACCTACCAATACTGTAGTCTTGGGCTTCTAGTGTCCAGAACAGTGAGAAAATATTTCTGTTGTTTAAGTCACCCAGTCTGCAGTATTTTGTTAGAGCAGTTCTTGCAACTAATAGAGGGGTCAAAAGAAAAAAACTATTTTTTTTTTTAACAAAATGGCAGAGATAGTCTAGGCTGAGGTAACAAATGATAAAGTATTTGTTCCTTGACAAAATTTCAATCAGGTTTCTCTGAGTTCTCTTCTCCACCTGATCTCAACCTTGGCCTGCCAAGACCAGTGTTAGCAAAGAATCTTGTGAAACTAGGTTATTAAGAATTCCCCCATCCATGATAGCTAATGAAGTACCTCTTAATAATTGTCCATCTACTGAGTCCTTTATTCTACCCATTGGCTATAAATCCACAGTTGTCTTTGCTGCATTTGGAGTTGGGCTCAGTTTCACATTGAAGTCTCTCTCCATCACTGCAGTAGCTTGCGTAAAATGTGTCTTGACATTTTTAATAATGTCTGGCACCAAATTTCTCTTTAACACAAACAATCTCCAAATCTCAGTCTCTTAACAGTAAATATTTAATATATTTTCATGCTATGTGTGCCACGTGGGTCACAGTAGACTCATTTATTATCATCATTCAAGGACCTATGCTGATATCATCCCATCCTGGGGCAATCTTCTACAGTCCTCATGTCGGGGAGCAGGGCTATGCTGTAACAACACACTGGCTCTGAAAGGCTTCTGCCTAAATGTGACCTTCACTACTGCTTACATTTTATTAGCCAAAGTAGTCATGTGGCCACACCTAACTTCATCAGGGTGGGGAGGTGAAATTCTACCAGGAGCTTAGAAAGGACGAAGTTTGAAATATTTGTTTTTAACCCTGAAATCTATTGTTATTTTTTGTTGTTGTTTTAAAACAATAAATTATTTCATGTTTAGCCTGACCTGTGGTAGTGCAGTGGATAAAGCGTCGACCTGGGAACACTGAGGTCGCCAGTTCAAAACCCTGCACTGGTCTGGTCAAGGCACATATGGGAGTTGATGCTTCTAGCTCCTCCCCGCTTTCTTTCTCTCTCTCTTTCTCTCTCTCTCTCTCTCTCTCTCTCTCTCTCTCTCTCTGTGTGTGTGTGTGTGTGTCCTCTCTAAAATAAATAAATAAAAAGAAATTAAAAAAAAAAAGATTCCTCCATGTCTAAAAAAAAAAAAAAATTATTTCATGTTTATACTCTAACAGGTTGAGATTCTTCTAGAAAATGGTTTAATTAATGGGAACAAGATATTGTGATGCTACGCTATTATGGAGGAGACAGACATGTCCACTACTAACTTGAAGTCACTGTGGTGTCTGATGTTTCCCTGACACCATCATCCTGTGTCACCTAGAGAATCTACCTTTCCCTTGGCCTCCTGAAAGGGCTGCACTGGGCCAGGGTTGGCACCTCATTCAATGTGATTGGATTGGATGAAGCCAAATAAATACAGTACTTATTCTTGGAAATTTGACTAAAGGTCAGAAAGACTAGCTTCTTAGTTGTGGCCTGTTTTCTCCTTCCTGATAGAGTGCTTTTGAGGACCACAATCCCTAAAACTGGCCTCTGAGGTTTTGGTTCAGAAGTCCTTTCTGTGTGTGGCTTCAACAGCCTAGACACAGCTGGTGAGAACCTGATCCAATCTGGTTGGCTTCAGAAAAACAATGCTGAATGATACTGGGCAGAACTAGTACAAGAAGGTTCTTTTGTTGGGAAAACAATTGGAGGAGACAGTTTCAGAGTTCCTTTCCAACTCTGAGAGTCAGTGGTACCATTATTCAAACTCATTATTAGCCTTGAATTTGTACTAGGATTAAATGTTCACAGTTGTAAGATGGGACATTCCTATAAACAGTATTCACTTCACTTTCTTATATTCCTATAACCTGGGTCTCTATGTCATGTCACTGTACTGTCGCCTTCGGTAAAATGCAGACATTTAACCCTATGCAATGGGAATTAAGAGCAAGATACCACCAGGCTTTGATATTTCCTCGGAACTTTCAGAGAGCATCAGGAATATTACTGCTCATTTTTCTGGGATACAGGCCATTGATTAGTCTGCACAGTATAAACAACTCTGTGTGTGTGTGTGTGTGTCTGTCTGTCTGTCTTTGTGTGCTTGGCTTTTTGACTGTTCCTGCCATCAACATCACTTCTCTCTCTCACCTCCACCTGGCTTCTTAAAGTCTTTTTATGTTAATATTTTCTGTAAGAAGCCTTTGGTTTGGTAGCACTGCTCACTCCTAACAAATACATCAGAAAACAATGCACTGGTAATCAGAGCAATTATTTACTGAGCACATCTCCAGGGTTGACTAATTAAAAGGTTTCCATGCTGTTGTCAATGAATGGAGTGTGTTTTGTACTACATTTTAGAGAAGCTGAAATCTAATGTTGAATTCTACATGGAAGTATTTTCAACATTGCTCATAGGATTTTTTTCATCTTCGCCCTTCCAGGGATGGTTCAATTGTTGGCCATTGACTGAAAATGCAGGGAAGACAGTAGGTATGCATCTTGCACCTGTTATTTTATTTTATTTTATGTTTTTCATTATTTTTTAACTTTTATTGATTTTAATTTATTGTGTTTACATGGATTCAAGTGGCCCACTGAACATAACTTCCTCACCCTCACCCCTGTGACCCTTTTTATACCCCTTTTGTCCCCCACTCCTACTCCCTCCCCCCTTTCCTCTAGGACAGTGGTTCTTAACCTGGGTTCTATCGAACCCTAGGGGTTCGATGAGTTGGTCTCAGGGGTTCGGAGAAGCCTCTACTGCAGAGGCCAGAATAAAATAATACTGTAATTTGTTGTAAGTTCATGTACTTTGTTGGTTTTGTTCTTTGAGCAAGGTGATGTTCATGCATGGCTCATTTTGTGCACCAGTAAAAACATATACCTATGTCTTGAATTTGGGGAAAAAAATCATATTTTATTTATCACTAAAGAAGGGTTCGGTGACTGTGCCTATGAAACTGGTGGGTTCGGTACCTCAAAAATGGTTAAGAACCACTGCTCTAGGATTTGCTATCTTTTATCTGAATCTCTGTGTTATGTATATAAAATTTCACTAATCCCTTCACCTTCCCTGATCCTATGCCCTCATCCCCCTTCCCTCTGACAGCTGTCCCTCTATTCCCTGTGACCACACCACTGCCTCTATTCCATTCCTCAGTTCACTTTGTTCATTAGATTCCACATATAAGTGAGATTATATGATATATGTCTTTCTCTGCCTTGTTTATTTCTCTTAGCATAATAATCTCCAGGTCCATCTACGCTGTCACAAAAGGTAAGATTTTATTCTTTTTCATGGCAGCATAGTATTCCATTGTGTTTATGTACCACAGTTTTTTAATCAACTCGTCCACTGATGGACACTTGGGCTGTTTCCAGATCTTGGCTATTGCAAACAATGTGGCAATAAACATGGGGTGCATATCTTCTTTTGAATCAGTGATTTGGTATTATTAAGATATATTCCTAAAAGTGGGATAGCTAAATCAAAAGGCAGTTCTATTTTTAATTTTTTGAGGAAATTTCATACAATTCTCCACAGTGGCTGCACAAGTCTGCAATGCCACGAGCAGCTCAGGAAGGTTCCCCTTTTCTCCACACTTTGCCTACACTTATTGTGTATTGTTTTGTTAATGAGTGCCATTCTGAGTGTAAATTAATAAGTGTTAATTTTCTGTCTGGAGGATCTATTCATTGATGTTAGTGATTCATTAGAATCCCCTACTATTATAGTATTGCTGTTGATCTCGCCCTTTATATCCATCAAAGTCTGCTTTATATATTTAGGTGTCCCTATATTAGGCGCATAGATATTTACAATGGTTATATCCTTCTGTTCGATTTCTCCCTTTATCATTATGTAGTGACCTTCTTTATCCCTTACTATAACCTTTGTTTCAAAGTCTGTTTTGTCAGATAAAAGTATTGCTACCCCAGTTTGTTTTTTTTTTCATTTCAGTTTGCATGAAATACTTTTTCCATCCCTTCACTTTCAGGCTCTGTATATCTTTTGTTCTGAGATGAATCTCTTGTAGACAGCCTATGGGTCCTGTTTTCTTATTCATGCAGTTACCCTATGTCTTTTGATAGGAGCATTTAATACATTTACATTTAAGGTTATTATTAATATGTAGTTGTTTATTGCCATTTTATTCTCTAAATCTACAATCTTCTTTTTCTAATTTTTTTTTCCTTTTCTCTTTTTACAGCAGGCCCCTTTAACATTTCTTTTTTTATGATTTTAATTTATTGTGTTTACATAGATTCAAGTGTCCTACCAAATATATCTCCCTGCACCCCCATGTTCCCCCCAATGCCTCCCCACCTTTTCTCCAAGATTTGCTGTCTTGTTCTCTATAATGCTGTGTTATGTATATATAATTTCACTAATCTCTTTCCCTTCTCTGATCCCATCTTCTCTTCCATTTTCCCTCTGACTGCTTTCCCTCTGGTCCCTTTGATCCCACCTCTGCCTCTATTCCATTCCTCAGTTCACATTGTTCATTGGATTCCTCAAATGAGTGAGGTCATAAGATATTTTTCTTTCTCTGCCTGTCTTATTTCACTTAGCATGATAGTTTCCAGGTCCATCCATGTTGTCGCAAAAGGTAAGATTTTCTTCTTCCTCACGGCCACATAGTATTATATTGTGTAATAGTCATGGGGGTGCATTTCTTCTTTTGAATCAGTGATTTGGTATTCATAGGATATATTCCTAAAACTGGGATAGCTGGGTCAAAAGGCATTTCCATACTGTTTTCCACAGTGGCTGCACCAGTCTGCATTCCCACCAGCAGTGCAGGAGGGTTCCCTTTTCTCCACACCCTCACCAGCACTTAATATGTGTTGTTTTGTTAATGAGCGCCATAGTGACAGGTGTGAGGTGGTGGTATCTCATTGTGGTTTTAATTTTCTAACATTTCTTGTAGTACTGGTTTTGTTGGAATGAATTCTTAGAGGTGTTTTTTCTTTTTGTCTGGGAAGCCTTTTGTTTCCTCTTCAATTTTAAATGATAGCCTTGCTGTATAAAGAAGTCTTGGTTGTAGGTTCTTGTTTAACATCATGTTGAATATTTCTTGCCAATCCCTTCTGTCCTCAAGTATGTCTGTTGCAAAGTTGAATGTCATTCTTTTTTTTATATATATATATATTTTTTTATTAATTCTAATGAGGTGACACCAATAAATCAGGGTACATATGTACAATGAAAACATCTCCAGGTTATCTTATCATTCAACCGTGTTGCATACCCGTCATTCTTATGGGGGCTTCTCTGTAAATAATTAAATGCTTTTCTCTTGCAGCTTTTAGTATTCTTTCTTTGTTTCTTAAATTTGGCACTTTAATTCTGATGTGTCTTGGTGTAGGCCTCCTTAGATTCCTCTTTAAAGGGACTCTCTGTGCTTCTTAAACTTGTGTGACTTTTTTTTTTCATCAATTTAGGAAAATTTTCAGCTATGATTTTTTCAAACAGGTTCTCTATCCCTTGTTCATTTTTTTTTCTTCAGGAACTCCTATGATGCAGATGTTATTTCTCCTGTGTTGTCACAGAGCTCTCTTAGAGTTTCCTCAGACTTTTTGAGTCTCTTTTCTTTTTGCAGCTCTGCTTCCGTGCTTTCATTTGTCTTGTCTTCTAAGTCACTGATTCAATTCTCTTCTTCATCCATCCTGCTGTTGATTCCTTCTAGTGCAATCTTCATTTCAGATATTGTATTTGTCATTTCTGACTAGTTCTTTCTTGTGATTTCAGCATCCTTTTTAATGTTTGCTATCTCCATATTTGGGTGCTCATTATGTCCATCCATTGTTGCTCTAAGATCCTTGGGCATACTGAAAATCATTGTTTTAAACTCTGCATCTGGTATTTTGGTTACTTTTATCTCATTCATTTCTTTTTCTTGAGATTTCTCTTGTTGATTCATTTGGGTCACATTTCTCTGTCTTCCCATTTTGTCTGTGTATTAGGTAGTGATGTATGACTTACAAATTTTTGTGGGGTCTTTATATAGAAGATGGGCTTGGTGGTACTGTCCCCCAGGCCACTTCTCTTCCTTTTTCTAAGAATGCTTCTTGAGGATACTATTTTTCCTTTTGTTGTATGTGAATGTTGAACACAGTTGGTCATTTGGTGGGTACAGTTATCCCTCAGGCTGGCTGGCTCTAAGGGTCAACCTTGATCATGTGTATTATACACTGTGCAATGTCTGTCATGTTGAGCATATTTATTCTCTACAGTGTCTGGTGCCTGCTAGACTCCACCTTTGGGTGTCCTTCTTATGTAGATAGGTAAGTCTGTTTGGTGCTGTCTGCCACCCACTATCAGAGTGTTGGCTCTAGTTCTTCTTGGGTTGGTGTCAGCTGTTTTTTGTAACCCACTGTGGGCTACTTATCTGCAACTACTGCACTTTTTGCTGTTAGTGTCTGCATTTTCTGTGCCTGGGTACTGTGTGAGGGTCCAACCTGTGTATAAGGATCAGCCTCCTTCTACTTAGAAATGACAACAGCTCTCTAAAAGCACCAAGCTCTGTAAGAGTTGTCTCCACTTTTCAGCTCTTCCTCCTCCTCTTGTAGTTGCCTAGTCTTCCCACAGAGTCTTCTGTAGTAAGACTCTAGTTTGGGCTTAGATTGGCCTCATCCAACCAACCCCTCTACTGGTTGCATACTTGGCGAGTTAGGGCAGCTGAGGTTGTGAATACAACATTTGTGGGACCCCCTACTTCACGGGTCTCTTGATCAAGAGCTCAGTACAGGAAATGTAGCCACTACTCAAGAGCTTGATCTTTCAGTCACTGCTGAATACTCAAATTTTATTTCTCCCCAACAATGTGAGCAGCAGGTTCAGACTGAATGTGGCTGACAGTCTCCTCTGCAGAAGTTCTTTCCGCTGGTGAGACCCTGGTCTCAGAGAGTAAAACTGAGAAAATCCTCTCCTGTTGCTTATTGTGTCCCCCCCAAAGGTGGCTAATACCCTTGAACAGATCCAACCATAGACTCACAGGGACCCACATGTTAAATGTCCATGCTCCTAGCCTTTCTCCCTTCCCACTGTGGAATCTAGGCTAGCAGGACAGAATATCCAGTTACCAGGTGGGCTGACTATGAAGCTCCACTTGATTCAATGCACAATAGCTGCTGTGCCAGTGCTCATCACAGAGAATGGAACTCGCCTCAGCTGAACCAGGTGTGAGGAGCTTTTCCTTAGGATATCACTCTAGCAAGAGTTGTTAGGTCCTGAACTTATGCTTTCTGCTGCTGGCCTCTGGATGTGCCAGCCATGGGCCTCCCTAGTAGGCATACAGGGCAGACTAGTGGGAGACACTGACTGTGACTGGCTGGTAGCAACCTTCTTGGAACTACAAACAATTCAGAGTTTGTGGCTGCCTCTGCTATCCCAGGTGTACATAAAAATGCCAAGCTGCACTCCTAGGCTGGCTTTTACCCACTCTAGTCTTGGGGGAAAATCCGCTCATATGGCCAAGTTTCCTTGAATTCCATCTCCTTCAGCCTCTGTCTGCTGGCTTATTGGGCTCAACTGCTGAGAAAACCTCTGCTAGAGTCTAAAGGCTGTGGCAATTCAAGGATTAGGAAGGGTGATGAATGTGGCTCTGCCTTTTGGCCCCAGGAGTCAGTCTGTCCAGACTTTTTTCACAGACCTTAGTAAGGTGTGGTCCTAGGAGTTTGGTGATTGTGGCCTCTGAGACCCAGAGGTGTGGTCTGCTCACTCTGGACAGTTTCTATTGAGTCTCCCATGAGATGAAAGCACCAGTCATAGACTTGGGAGAGTGTTGAGGCAGGGAGTGAGGGGGGCCTCTGGTCTCAACACCAGAAAACTGAGTCACTGACATGCCCCCTGTTTCCAGGCCTCTCAGAATGACCCGTAGCCCTAATTGGGGCAGGAGAGACTCCTGAGGGGATAGCAGCTGCTTTTCCCCAGGCTGATGCTACTCAGAGGGGACTGCTCCACCCAAGAAAGATGGTGACTATAGTATGACTCAGCACAGAGGTTCTTGTCGTAGCCCCCCACAGTGTTTCTCCCTGGGCCTCCAGCATTACACTCTCCTCATGTAACTCTTTCTGCACCAAAGACTCGGGAAAGTGGCTATGAATAAGGTTTTCTGCACAGCCCTTTAAGACGGAGTCTGCGTCTGAGACCTCTTTTTTTTTTTTTTTTTTTTTGCAGACAGAAACCTTCTTCTTTTCACAGCTAAATAATCTCTGGGCACCTCCTCTAGGCTCTGGGGCTCTAGACTGGGGCTTCGGGCCTGGGGATGAGCACCCACACCTCTCTGGCGACCATCTCTGCAGTGACAGTCCCTTCAGACCCTTAGCCGCCACTCACTCATCAGAGCAGGGCAGCCCTTTCTGCATCTCTGCCTTTTCTACCAGTCTCAGTGTGGCTTCTTCGATGATCCTTAATTATAGATTCCTCTTTATTTAGTTCAAAGTTGGTTTTTCAAGTTGAATTTTCTTATTAAGTTGTTATTCAATTTAGCCCTGGGAGTTGGCTATTGAAAAGTCTGCCTACTCCTTCGCCATCTTTGAAATTCCTGCCACCTGTTATTTTAAAGACAGGAGGTCTAAAGCCATAGAGTGGTGGTTCTTAGACTTTAAACACCGTCAGACCCCTCCAGCAGGTTGTCAAAACACAGCCAGTGTCCCCACACCAGAGTTTCTGGTTCAGCAGGTCTGGGATGGAACCTTAGAATCTGTACCTCTAATTAATTCTAGGGCTTCTGGTGTGGGACCAAACTTTGAGAACACTGCTATGGAGAAGCTCTTTTCTTCTCCTGTTCCCATTATACCTTAAGGCAGTAGGTGCACAGCTTTTCTTGTGAAGCTACAGGGAGAGAGAATCATCCTTAGAAACTTTGCAAGATGGAAAAGATGCTAATGGACATCTGACTAGAGTGGAAGGGATGTAAACTCTGGGTTTAAACCCCAGGTATGACACTTGGTAGCTACGTGACCTTGGCTAGTTCTCTGATTCTGATTTCCAGTGTCTCTGTCCATAAAATGGAGGCATGTGCTTCATGCTGTGACTGCTGTGAGGCTGCATAAAGTTCCTAGTGTACAATGTGACATGCCCTCAGTGCCCAGGGAAGGCTGGGCTTGCTTTGGGTTCTTCCTCCCTCCACTCCTTGCATTTCCCTGGAGAGTTTGAAGTGACTTACTTATTCCTCAAGCCTCACGTAAAGTTCATGTGATAAATGGCATGTGCAGTTTATGCTATGATACATTCATTAAAAAGATTTGTTTAAGGTGAATCAAGTTTTAAGAGAGAAAAGACAAACTATTACTTTTCCAGGGACTTTGCATGCAGGGTACCTTTTTAATAAACAGAAAATAGAAAGCTCTGAAATTTATTTTCTTCCTTGGAAACATGTTAGCACAGGGAGGAAAAATTATGTTGATGTAGCACTACTTTCTGAACTTGTGTGCTGAAAGCTTGAATACAGCCAATTTATGCTGAAAGACTACAGTAAAAACATTTTAATACAACATCCCAGTGACAAAAGAACATTCTGGAAAGAAAAGTGTAAAAGGATATGAAGTCAGCCAATTTGCTCTGCTCATAATCCTCTGCCTTCTCGAATCCAATTAAGATGATTAATCCTGCTCTTGGTGCACATAAAATAAAATCGACCTAAAGAAAAATCTCCCAAACTTATTAGCAAGCATACTTAGAAACCCAGATTATTTTAGTTCATTCTGACTTTGATGTCTTTATCAACAGATATATTTAATTGAGCCTTTATTATTATGTGAGACTTGGGGCTATGTACTTTACATACATTATCTTAGATAATTCTCACAGTAAGATAGTAAATAGGTACTAACATTTTCCCCAATTTGTAGATGAGGAAACTGGGCTAGGGCTTGAAACCCAGATCTTTGAACATCGATAAGGCCTTTCTAAACTATTCATCTCTTTCCCCCTCCAAATGCTGCAAAGATAGTTGTGTAAACATTGAAGCAATTTAGATCCACTTGTTAATTCTTTCCTCAGCACAAGCAACCCATTTTTCAGGAGTTTAGGAATGATGTCCCTGTGAAAGATGAATAGACCCAAAGGTTAGCATTGTACTTAGGGTGTGTCGAAAGAGGCATTAGACCACAGATCCCTCTTTCATACTTAAATATCTTCAGTCTATGCCAGGGCAGGGCCTGACATTTTCTAAAGAGAATACCAAACAACTAAAACGTAACAGGGTCTTTCTAGTCTGTAACTTCTACTAGGGAAATCTAACCCTTTAAGGGTCGAGGTTTTGAAACTGAAATGGAAAAAATGAAGGTTGATATTTAGACCTACTTAGTATTCAATGGCGTACCTTCCCAAATTCACACAAATTTAATACTTTTGATTGATCTCATAATTACAAAATTTGTTTAAAGACATTATATTATCTTTTTATTTGACACAATATGGCACAGTTTTGTTATAGGATTGAAAACCGAGTAAGACAACTACAGTTGGTAGCATTTCAGAGACATATTCCCTTTAAGATTAAATCAACCCTGTTTCAAGTTTATTCCCCTGCTTGATGAGTGAGGCTCTAGGGGTGTATTTTGCTGAAAAATATCTTTTGATTTTTAAAGAAATTTTTTAGATTAATATGCAGTTGTCATTGCAAGGCAAATCTAGATCTGCTTTTATGTCTCCTCTTTCCCCAGGCTGCAGCTAGCGTCTGTTTCCAGGAGACGTGGTCCACTCGCTCCTGATTGGGGCTGGATGTTCCAGGTCAGACAGCAGAGAATACACAACTCATCATCATTTAGAGCATGTCATACTCTGTCTATTTACATTGACTAAATACATTTTTTTGCTAAATATATCCAATATCATGGTCTTAACATTTTGCTGCTAATTTTAATGCTTGTACACACACACACACACAGCCTCACACCCACTGTGCACCCTATCATATTATCACAATCCTCATCATAGCAAGAAAGAAAACCTGTGCTTTGATGTGTTTCTGATTATAGTTTGAGCATTTATTTAATTTTATTCATTCTTTCCTTCATGTCTTTCCTTCGGTTTCAGTTTAAAGGGCAATGGACTTTGCTCTTGTGCTCTAACTGCTGGCATATTTTCACTGCTCCCCTCTTGCATCTGCTGTGGTGGACTTGTTTGTCTCTGCCTATTAGACATAGCTTCCAGAGGGGGTTTGTGCCCCTGCCCCCATTGTAAGAAAGCACAAGGAGATGCAGAATAAAATGAAAATTTTCTGAAACTTCTTTGTAAAATATGTTGGAGACAGAACCATTTTTAAAACACCTAAACAATAAAATCTACCTGCCTGTCAATTTCAGAGCACTTGAAGAACACACCTTTGTGTTGACTTAACCTAAAAAGAGAACATTTTCATTATATATCTTTAGTGTGAATGCAGACTCTAACTCATTGGATTGAACAGGATGTGTTGATGATGGAAAGATTAAGAGCTTTGTTTGTAAGAAATGGGAGTGTCTTTCTATGATACTAGTTACAATCTAACTAGGGCCAAGTGTTTGTCTTTTGCTTCTTTTAACACTTGAAAAGAAATCTGAAAAAATATTTGAGTTTAATTTAGTAAGTTATCTACAGCCCATAGACCAAATCTTGCCATTATCTTATTTTTGTAAAAACAGTTATGCCCAGGGGTTTACATATTGTCAGCACAATTTAGTAGGTGAGACAGAGAATGGATGGCCTACAAAGACTGAAGCATTTGCTATCTGGTCTTTTACAAAATGTTTGTTAACCGCCAATGTATGTGTGCAGTGATGATCTCTTAGAGTCTTCCTTTCTTAAGAAGCAGGTCAATCCAGTCAGTCTTGTTCTAGGGTCTCAAGAAAAGAGGATTATAAGAAATGTTGTTTAAAAAGCTCCATGACAGAATAGATTATTCACAAAAGAATGATCCCTGGTTAGAATTATAAGGACTTCACATCTTTTTCAACTAGTACCAATCAAATGCCTCTAAATTATGGTAAACTTATGATTTATCATCCATACCGGAGTGTCCTAGAAAGTAAAAGGGACACTATTAATAATTATGCTGAAACAGTGGACCTAAACTAAAACTGTCCCAGACAAACTGAGATGTGTGATCACTAAACAGATACATGAGTGCACCGGATTCAGTAAAATCATAATATGCAAGATAAAAACATAGGATTCCAAACTCATTTCTTCCACTGAAGCATATTCATCATTAGAACTGTCTTTTTCACTGGAATTTCTGTCTAACTGGTAGGGATCAAGAGGTGTTCCAAGTTCATTTGGAAAGTTAACATAAGATACTTGGACCGCCAGAAAACACTATGCATTAATTAATACAGCTTTTGAAAAGAAAATTGAGCTTGAATAATTCTTGTGATGATTGCCCACCTTGAAAACGAGGAAGTAACAGATATAAGTTATCTCAATTTCTACTGACACTTTTAGTTGTATCTCAAATGATTGGCAAGCTATAAAAAAATGACTTTGACCTTTCCATCATGCTCTTCAAGGGCAATGTACTCAGATTCCACTGATCCATTCCAGCATGGGATGAAAGAAAAAAGACAAAGTATCAGGAGCACAAATATTCTCATACTTGTTGTTTAGAATTCAAGATCTTAAATATTTATTTCTTCTTCACCTAAGGAAAAAAATGATAGTTCATGATTATTATTTTATAATGCATTTATATATCAGAATAAGGCCTTCTAATTGAAAATTTATTCTACCCTCAAAAGAGTAATAAAATATATTGGAAACTTCCAGATGTTGTAATCTTTAAAATATCTTTTCTCATAATGCTATCTAACATCTATACATATAAAGAAACTTAGAATGGGCCCTGGCCAAGTGGCTCAGTGGGTAAAATAGGTTTGGCACCCAGTCAGACCACATAGGAGTAGCAATCACCGAGTACACAACTCAATGGAACAACTAAGTGAAACAATGAACTGATGCTTCTCTTTCTCTCTCAAACCAATGGAAAAATTTAAAAGGAGAAACTTAGGTTATGCTTCTTATATATGAAGAGTCTAGTAGTATTCATAACATCCAACATTTGTGTAGTGGTTTATCTCTTACAAAGTACTTTCAAATATACTCTCCTATGTAATTCTCACTGCACGCCAATAAATCAGTAAGGCAGGATTGTTATCTTGTCTGTTGTGTATAAAACAGAGGCTTGGAGTGGTTAAATGACTTGTTTAAGGGCACACAACTAATATGTATTAATACCAGGGTTGATCTAGGCCTTCAAACTACAAGTTCATGTCATTCAACCCTGCCACATTGTTTGCTAAATTGTTAAAAATTGGTAATATTATTAATAACTCTGAAAAATTAATTCAGATAAAAATGTCCTTGACCTGTTAGAGAAGGGGACAAAATAAACACAAAACTTAATTTGAACTAGTTACAAATATTAAAGGAAATAAATGTGCTACAAAATTAAGTGTGACCTGGTGATAGTTTTACTCTAGTCAAAGTCAGCATAATGACAGGAATGAGAGGAAGCACAGTGCGTAAGTGGTTGAGGAATATACACTAGGTACTTATTAGTTGGAATTAGAGTTTAATACCTATTTTATCCACTTGTGGTCATTTTTCAGGCCTGGCTGTATAAAATAGAAAGTGCCCAAATAACAATACCTTAAACGAAGGAAGTCAGGACACAGGCAGGTTAGGCTTGCATGGAATCTCAGAACCACCCAAGAATTCTCTAGCTTTCTATTTGGCCATCCTACTTTATGACCTGCATCCTTGGAGTTCAAGATGGAAGCTGAAATTCCAGCCATACATCAATCATATTTTTCCATGTATAAGACGCACACATTTTAGAAAAATTTGGGGTCTGAAAACTGGGTGTGTCTTATACAGTGGTTGTAGTGTTTTTTACTTGCATTTGTATGAATTTTATGATGAATAAAACTGGAGTTCAATAATTTTATGTAACACATTTTTTTTTTAATTTTGGGCCCCAAAAGTAAGGTGCGTCTTACACATGGGAATGTCTTATACATGGGGAAATATGGTATATTCTAAATAACAAGAAGAAAAAAGAGAGATACTCATCCTCCTTTTGAGAAAAGCTTCTGGAATAACATAACCTTTAGCTTACATTTATTGACAGAACCTTTGCATATGGCTATATATACCTGCAAGAGGGTCTCAGAAAGGTCTTTAGCTGGGCTGGCTCAAAATTGAGGTCTTGTGACTAGAAGGAAGTGGGGGAAGAATGGAGGTTGGGGTGGGCAAACAGTGGTCTAGACCATGATCTCCTTTAGAAAGGATGGAGTAACTCAGAAGTTTTATGGAATAGGAATAAAATTGTGTTGTGTTTTTTCCTTCAACTTGCTCCATCAGTCCATATTACAAGAGAAAACTGAGCCACAGAGAGGTATAGCAGCTTGTTCCCATATAAGTAGTTTGTAGGTGTGGTGTGCAAGCCCATTTTTTTCCCCACAATACATGTTTATCTCCCTAGTTTTTGTGATGAAAAGTTAGTCAAGTGAAAAAAAATTGAGGGAAATTTAATTGTTTGGTCAAACACAGAGTATAGGGCCTAGCTGCATGGCACGGTGGATAAAACGTCATCCTGGTGCACCAATTTAGTAGGTTTGATCCCTGGTCAGGGTAGGTATGAGAACCAATCAGTGACACAAGTAAATAGAACGACTAAGTGGAACAAGTTGATACTTCTCTCTCTCTCTCTCTCTCTCTCTCTCTCTCTTTCTCCCTTCCTCCCAATCTCCCTCTCCTCTTCTCTCTCTTTCAATCAATGGGAAATTAAAAAAAAAAAGAGAGAGAGAGACAAAAAACAACCAGGATAGAAAGAGCATGCATGCATTCATTTACGTATTCATTCCATAAACATGAATGGCTCCTTCTACATATCAGGACATCTTTCTTCAAGAGGAGGAATGTTTGCTTTTGCTTTTTAAGAGAAACTGAAATATCAATGAATGGGAAGAAACATCTTGGAGGCAGAAGGGTGTGTAAATCATCCATCAGTCTTCCTTACTTTATAGAAAAGGAGACAAGGTCTGGTATGACAAAGTCATTGTTTTTTATTTCTTGGAGACACAAAGGACAGGAAATGGATCCCTATTTAAGCTAGAACAGATGCTGTGGGACCCAGGATCACAAGGCATTGGAACACATCACTGAAGGAGGTTATGGAATCTCCATCCTGCAGGTCTTTAAGAAGTGACTAGAAAAATATCTGTCTGGAAGCTCACCATTTTCTTGGACCAAATGACTTCTTTGGTCCACTTGCAGTCTTGTGATAACATGAGTGGAGGCACCTGCGATGTGATGGGCCCCCACTGGGTTTGAATTAGGAATTTAAACCAGGACTTGGTGTACTCACACACATGGTTAGAAAGATATTTTCAAGTGGAAAAAGAACAAAGTAGGAATGACTTTCTAGGCTTGTTTATAACAAATAGATTGCTAGAAGTAAGGAAACTATGTTATGTGATTAGAATTTCATTCTTTAGGGAGATTTACTTCCTCCTCCTTCTTTCTGCTTGGCTTTGTTTTTAAATTTAATTATATAGGCTTTATTTTACTGTAGTTATCACAGTTGTTCAGTTTAGACAGAAGTTGGTGATCCTGTGTGTAATTCCATGACCCTGGGCATCCAGAAATTATCCCTGGAGTTGGCAATTTACCAATCCAACTTTCCACAGAGAAAGGCAGAGCAGGGATGGTAGTAGCAAATTGTAGCAGCAGTAAGAGCAGCAGCTGCTGCTAAAAGCAGTAATGTGGCCTGCCAAAGAGTGTAATTTAATCTGTGTATTTATACTAATGGGACATAAGCAGGTCATGCCAAACAAAGAGTCACCCTTTCTTTTCTCAGCATTCTGAATAGGTTGTAATACACAAGATGCCATGATTGGTATCCAATTAATACATTTTTCAGGAGTCCAATTTTATCTCAGTGTTCCTATTTATATAGTTCTGTTGTTTTTCATTGTTATGGCAATTACTGCTTTATTGAATAAAAACAAAGGGAAGGAAAAAAGGAGAGAAGGAGGGAGGGAGGGAGAGATGAGGAAGAAGGAAGGAAGAATGGAAGTAAGAAAGGGAGGAAGGAAAGAAAAAAGGAGAAAGAAATAAAGAGAAAGGAAAAAGACAGAAGAACTACCAAAACTTAGAAGTTTTTGATAAGACGCATTTTTACTGAACTGGATGATTCTGTTTGTTTCTCTTTTCCTTAAAAGTGCTGTTAACCCAACAATCTTCCTCCCTAGTTTGAGCCACCTGGGGAAGAAAAGTGAATGTGCATGTACTTGAAGACTGCTGCTTTGAATTGTGTGTATAAAACTAGTCCCCTCATTTTTTTCTCACTTTTCATCTATATTCTGTTTTATTTTTCTGTTTCTCATCTTCCCACCTTCGGGGCAAGTACAGAGAGATGGCCAGGGCATGATGATGTTCAGTATCAAGAGTCTGAGTTCCACTAGGTTTGAGATTTTGAATTTATAACAGGTGACATCAGCTTATGAAATCAATGTTTGTTATTTTCAAATCACACTCATTAAGAAATATAGTGGAGTCACAAGACATTGAAAACACAGTGTATTTGATTCATTTTAAACAGGAAAAGAAAGAACAAAAAGAAATCCCAGGCATTTTTGTAAACACTCCTTCAAAATCTGGTAAAATGACTTTGAATGCATGTTTCAAGAGATGAAACACTGGAAATCACTTACTTTTTCATCTGATGAGTATTAAAACATGGAAGTTAAGTTAGCTTCTGATATTGATTTTAATTTTGCTCTCATATTGTTGGAGAAGGAACAAAGATGGAAAACATGGACAGAATGATTATTTTTATCCCTCCTCCTGCCGCAGTGTTTTCCAAGTTAAGTGTGATGTCTCTGCAGACCCTGTCACCCATCTTAACTTCCTGTGGAAAGATGTGACCACTCTCTCAGGAAATCACCACTCTTAAGCTCCACAAAATTTCTGCTTAACATGTTTGTTTATGTGTTTTTGAGAAAGAAAATACCTGTAGAAAATGAAATACTGGATCACTCCCAAACTACCTTACTTTTCTGTTCTTTTTTCTTGCATTTTATTCCTTTGAATTAAGGAGGCAAAAACATTAGGGAGATGGTGTTACCCAAATGAAATAAAAGCTAATGATGACTATGTTCTCGTATTACCAGAGGTTAGCAGAGAGCTACTTTAATATGACAGCTAATATAACTCATTGATGCGATTACTCAAAAAAAAGAATGCCATTGGTGTCTGGTTACATCCCAGTGGTTACAATTAGATAGGCCAGATGGATGGGGTCCACTGAGACAGACTGACAAACCTGCAGACAGGTCACTGGGGACATGACTGGGGCAAGAGGAACTTCATGAATCAGGCAAAAGGGAAGGTGCCTTAATTAATTATAGGGTTTTTTTAATCCCAAGTTTCTTCAATAAAACCTGGATAAAAAGAACTAGATTTGGGGTCTGTTTGCCAACTCAAGGAAAATATTTTGAATAAGCAGTTTCCTATAATGGATGATGCTTATTGAAGTCATCTTAGGTTGACTTTAAAAATAGTAAAATTAAAGGTCAAGGCTTCCTTTAGAAAAGCAGGTTATTGTGCTTTGAGAAAGTCTGTGGTTGTAGAATCAGCCTGCTGCCATCAGTAAACATAATGTGGTCAAAGAACAATAGGTCTTAAAGAGACCTTAAGGTTCAACTTGCCTCTATCCTTTATTGTACGTATTAGACAACCCCACCGGACAGGGCCTCACAGGACACCGAAGACACATTGGAAAGCTTTAATTGGAGGGGGCCTTTCAAAGGGACTATCTCAGAGGCCTGGGCCAGGTCAGGGCTGCTGAAACTCTCCGGGACTAGCCACAGTGGAAGCCCTCGCCACTCCTCAGCTGAAAGGGCAAAACAGGGAACTGTTACTAGAACCTGATAAGAATAGAATCTATGGACAGGGGTCACCTAATAGCATCCAAGGCCATAAAGGAACACAGCCATGGGCCAACCACCACTCTGCAGGGAGAGAGAGACAGAGAGATAGAGAAGTTAATATCTAACCTTTCTTCTTGCAGGTGATTCCCTTTTGCCAAAACCAATGAGAAGCCAGAGGGTAACAAAAGACCACATGGCTCCATTCCCAGGGACCATATCAGGGCAGAGGACAGAGCTAGGAGCAGTTTAATGGAGAGTCACCAGGCGAGAAGCTACAGCCAGAGAGGAGAAACAACTCCCAAAAGGCTCATTATTGAAGGGCTAAGATGAGAAGCTGGTCTTTTGATCCTCACACATGGGGACTCTCCACATGAGCCACCACACACTTTCAGATGCAGAGATCAGGTCTCCAAGACTAAAACCACTTGCAAAGAATATCAGAGACTCTCCTTTGGCTTCTTTTCCTAAATGTAGCTAAGCTAGGAAGAGCCTGACTTCTGTGACAGCAGATGTTTGAACCTCTCATCAGAGAGGCTGGAATGGCATGTGCCTTGGACACCCCAAGCCTCAGGGACAGCCTTCTCTGCAAAGCCGAGCACAAGACAGCCATCACTGGTGTAGTGGGCCTGGGTGTCAAGCTATGAATGAATGGAACTGCTTTTACAAATCATCCACAAGGACTGGGATTTCCAAATGAGCATTGTATCCTTCTGCGTGGTTCTGTGGGAGACCAACATTGTTCCACTGGTTCTGCCATTTCTCATGTAGCTTTTGAACTTCTCTTTAGGAATGATTTTTGGAGCCCATCTATGTGTCACACAAGAAACTCAGTGTCTCAAAGTGTTCCCAGCTGTGTTGTTTTTTTACTTCTTTTCTAACCAACTTCAATATTAAACTTAATTTGACAAAATGTGGCAGAGTCCAAAAATCAAACCTACTCTCCAAATACAAAGATTTATCACACTTGAGTTAGACCAAAAGCAGAATAGCAACCTCAAATGTCGTTTAGCCTGACCAGGCGGTGGCCCAGTGGATAGAGCGTTGGACTGGGATGCGGAGGACCCAGATTCGAGACCCTGAGGTTGCCAGCTTGAGTGTGGGCTCATCTGGTTTGAGCAAAAGCTCACCAGCTTGGACCCAAGGTCACTGGCTCGAGCAAAGGGTTACTCAGTCTACTGAAGGCCAACGGTCAAGGCACATATGAGAAGGCAATCAATGAACAACTAAGGTGTCACAATGAAAAACTGATGATTGATGCTTCTCATCTCTCTCCATTCCTGTCTGTCTGTCCCTATCTATTGCTCTCTCTGACTCTCTCTCTGTCCCTGTAAAAAAAAAAAAAAGTCATTTATAGAGTTGAAGCTCAAAGGTTGAGCAATGGCAGCCTTGAGGATAATTAAATAATTGCTTTACAAGGCATTAGGTTTGGAGTGGACAAGGTTAATTTGATTATGGACAGCCCAGTATTGTGTGTAAAATATATAACTTGTTAGGCAATGCATAAATTGGCAAAAAATAATTTTCCTGGGGAAGAATTACAGCTACGTAAAATATTTCTTATGGACAGAGATGGAAGAAAAAGAAAAAATGAAAGCATAATTTGTTCAGAAGTAGAATTATGAATGCTGTGCCTTCTCATTTGAAAATGCCTGCTATTGTTACAATATTGCTTGTGCAATACATACAATTATAAAACCATAGAAAATTGTCTCAGGGAGATATTTCATAATGCCATGAAAAAAGAGGAAGCACAGAAAAGCAATGTGACCACATAGACATGGAACATGAGTATATGCTGCATGCATAATACTTGTACTTGATATAGCCTTACTCTCATTAATTTGTGTCAAAGAAAAACTGCATATATATTGCTCTTAATACTTTCCCCATACAAACCTTATGAAACAATAGAAGAAAAGAGATGCTTGAGATTTCAGGGAGGTGTTCTTGCATACTGTGAACAGATCATGGAAAGGATCATTTGAAAGAGGGAATAAATGGAAAAGTTGAAATGAATGTTGACTAATTAAACTTGGACATAGAAGTCATTATGCTCAGTTCCTGGAAACCCAATACATTTTATGGCTTTTATGAGCTAGTATTCTTTAATTGTTGTTATATGTTGAGTTGGTCAACATCAGGGTGATCTGCTTTCTAGAATAATTTCTGTTGCCATATACCTAAAATTTTAGAATTTTAGAAAATTGGTGAAAGGATGTAGAAAACACATAAAGGAGGAAAGAAAAAGATTTAAATGTTACTTAAAATATTTCTGGATATCTTAAACGTGACTATATTTATTTGTTTGGAGAGGAAGAGGGTGAGAGACCATGTTGCAATTTTATCATCTATCTTCAGGACGTTTTTCACTTCATTAAATTGCTTAGAGTTATTCTAGCAATCCCTGCAACACATAACTCAGAGACATGAATGTTGGTTTTATTGTTTTCTTATTTCTAAAGCCCAATAAAAAAAAGAATTCAGAAAGGTTTATTTTTTTCTATAAGCAGATATTGTTGTCTCTTTGAACCTCATTGTTACTTTTGAAAACACATGTAGCTTGACCTCCTAACTCAAAGGTTTAGACTGTTGACCTAAGAGATGCACCCCATTTTCCCACACCAGCCAGATTCAGGCAGATGACTCTCTATTTGCAATGTAAATTTACAAATACAAAGTAAAGCCAGTAATTCAATGTGACCCTGTGCATCCATATCCTATGATCTGTTCCTTGTCACTCCTTCAGTTCTCCTCCCACATATGGAGATGTTGGAGCTTGAACCTTGGTACAGTTAAATGGGGGTGAGAAGAGGTTTGCTTATAATAAAGTTAAGTGTAGCTTATACATACATGAGGTCAACTAGGAAAAGATGAATAGGTTTAATAATTAATTGTCAGGTGATAAATTCTTAATAGGTATTGACATTGACTTGTGAGAGGCTTGTGTAAATGCTCATCGATGATTGAGTAGGCCATGGCAATGACAGTAATGAGGGGAAGGGCATGCATGCCTTTGGGGGTCACGCCAGGTCCAGCCTGGACACCACTGCTCACAAACTAAGTGCTCTTGAACATAAAATCCCTCTGAGTCTGACTTTCTTCATCCATAAACCTGGGAATAAAAATAATAATACCTCCCAGGGTTGTTGTGAGGCTCAAATAAGACAATTTGTGCTAATTGCATGATATGTGCAGGTGCCAATAACCATCTTTTTGAATAAATAATAAATAACATTTCTGTTTGTTCAGATTTGGGAATTAATTAGATTATTCTACAAGCAGAAAGTTATCCCAAGTAGTTTTCTAACTGGGTTTCCCAGAGAATACTGAGATGACTTTTGTATTTTTTCTCTGCTATAACTCTTCAAAACTATTCTACTTTTCTCTGTATTTCAGAGTCAAGCTGAGTACAAAGGAGCTCAAATATTTCTCAGAATGATGTTAAATAAAAGATATTGTCAGCTCCCCAAAAGTTGGGTTGAGGTGTAGTGATCCAGGGTGGGATCCAGTTCTAGGGTAAAGCCATCAAATACATTTTCCCTTAGGAAATCATGTTCAAGGCACTGGCTGGAGAGGATTCCAGTGACTGTGAGAGTGGCAGTCAGAGGGCCGGACCATAAGGGAAAGGAGCAGAAAAGGCTTGGAGTTGGATATTCTGGTGAGAACCCTCTGAGCTGAGGACAGTGATAGACCCACCTCTGGGACTTTCAGACAGAAGTGGTTCAATTCATTCTCATCTGCTGTGAGTTTTCGATCATAGCACACATTTTCCAGTCATTAAAACCTGTGTATTCCAGTGTGGAAAATGTATTACAAAGAAGTGAATAAAAGATCTCATCCATCTTTCACAATAACTCGTTCTTTTATGAAAAGGAATTTGATGAGATATCTCATAAAGCTGCAGGAATGAATGAAGAAAGCCCAGGGTCTGTGTCCTATTGCTGCCCCTACTACCTGGGGGCATTCAGGCAGAGGTGACGTCTCGGAGCCTCAGCTCTTTTATCTGTGATGTGGGATAAAAAGAAAACCTACAACATGAGGTTGTGAGGATGAAATAAAATGAACATATTCCATAGTGGTCTGAGCTTCATAGATGCCCAGTAAATGTAGAACAAGGGTGACGAGCCACTTCTCACGCCCTGCTCATTGATTCTAGCTTACAGCAGGCCCCGATGGCAGTAGTGATGTCCTGTGCTGGACTGTACCTATTAAGCTCTGGTGCACTGTGTGAGATGTTACAATAAACCAAATAGCCAACCAACCAAACTAACTAGCGAACCACATAACTAACTAATTATCTAAAACCTGGCTTTTCCTTTTTATTTTTTTAGGAAGGAGAGTAAAGTCCCCGCCCTTCCTGTCTTCTCTCAGAGTCCACATCTGCCCTTCCTGTCTTCTCTCAGAGTCCACATATGTGCTCCCGCACCCAACACTGGTGGCTTCTCTTTCAGCATGATTCTAGACCAAAATTTCCTTATGTGGCTGGGTTATATCTTTCCCCAGGAGTTCAGCTTCAGTCTGAATGTGTATCCATGAACCCTTCTGACTTGTCAATCCATAAATGCACATTGAAGGTCAATTCTGCTCCAGATGAAGACCATGAGGTAGGAGAGACAGGGCCATAGTCAGGGAGCCGATGGATGCTGAATAGCATTTCAACAAATAGACCCAATCAGTAAAGAGCTAAGATAACTGCAGATGATGTTAGACAAGAGAAGGAGCCTTTCTGTATGGTAGAGTGGGTAAAGGGCTTCCACTAGTCAGCTTATGACAGCTTCTCCTCCAGGGCCAACCTTAAAGAAAAGCAAAATTCCAGCACCTAGGGCTGCTTTAAAAATAAGCGGACCCTGCATCCTAGGTACCTAGCTTTTGGGTGGACCCAAGGATGGAGCTGGGCATGGAGTATAGCCTTTCATGGTCCACAAATAAGTGACAATAGCTTATTAAGACAATAGCTTTCTTAATATCTGTTAAGGAGAAATAATCATGCTTTCTCACATCTTTTCCATATAGCAAGGGTCAAGCAATCACTTTGTTTCTAATTCTTATTCCCAAACTGGATTTTACTGCATTGCTTTGATATTAAGTCACTGAGGGAGTTCTCTGCATTAGGGCTGAGAAGGAAATAGCAATGTAGAGGACAGACTTGCAATTTCCAACAGGAGCTGTCTGAATGAATGCATTGTTTCCTACGATTTCTCTGGAAAGATTACATATTATAATCATTATTTGCAGTATACTGTGTAAAATGATCTTCGTTTGTTTTCTACAATGGATACTGTGTCATTTAATTAATTTAGACTGAAGAAAAGCCATCAACATTCAGTAGCAACATTCCCATAGGGGCTATAAATGAAATTATTTTCCCCATACCCTACACAGCAGTTAGAGCAAAGGAAGTGCTGATATTTATTTATGGACATCAGTGTTAATAGTTGTAAGCAACAAAACTCTAGCTGATTTCAGCAGAGAAGCATGTGTAAAAAGGGTGTTGAGTATGTTACAAATCACCATGAGGACTGTAGAAATGCACTTTAGTAGCCAAAGATAATAGCCGCAGTCATGCCACACAGTAAGTCTGATGAGGAAAAAGCATAGCTGCACCCACGAAGCCCAAGGTGATGTCACTTAAGGTACAGCAACTTCAGTACCTGAAATGTGGTGGCCCTGCAACCACCAGCTACCCCTGCCACCAGAGTAAGGATCCCTACAGTACTCCCCTGCATCTTTGAGGTCTGATTCCACCTGGCACTGTTGATTTTGACTCTTGGAAGGCTGGTTTATGAACTCATACCCTCTTTTCTAGCAAAGCAAGGATATGGCAGTTTCCACTTCTAGAGTTGAGGTGAGCTCTACATGTCCTTGAAACTCAAAAAGAGGGAAAGCTCCTAAGTATATTGAGCATTTGGCAGAAAAAAAGACAAAGGTACCCCCAAATCATCATTGCCAGGAATAGACTTCCAATGCCTTCAGTCATGGTCTCAGAAACATGTCAGACCCTCCCCACGAGCTAGCAGAACCCAGCAGCCTGGCCCTCTGCGGGGAGAGGGCTCAGTCTCCTCAGTAGGGATGAATCTATGAAGAGATTCCTCTCCTCCCCCCACAAACAATGTACTTGATCAAACTTAGCTGAATGGAATCTATTGTTCTTATGTTAGAATTCTTCATTTTGAATTGATCTTGATCAGACTTTAAATTAGGTGGGATTTCCTATTTATGCTTTTGTCTTTATTTACTAAGAACAGCATGTTCATTTGATGGGCTCAAGAGACTAAAGACTTGGATGTGTAACCATTGTTTAAAAGAAACTGAGAATATATGATTATTTTTTAGATTATTTATTTGACCACTAGAGCCTGAAAAACAATTGGTTTGGAACAACAGTGAAAATAAAAAATAAATAAAGGGCAAGAGAAATCCTGGCAGTGAGTAACAGGACTCGATAGCCTACTGGGCATTTATAGAGCTCAAGTACAAGATTCTAAGATAGAAGCTAATCAAATAAACAGCTGTCTCATCTGTAATTGCATTTTAAAATCTCATTCTATCCACACAATTTTCCCCCAACTGTCTGATGTGTGCTCAGTTGATATGATTTTTTTCATTAAGTTAGATTAATTGCCCCAAAGTTTTAATCTCTGGGTTTATTTAAAAGAAAGCAATTTAGTAATTTATGTTTTTAGGGATGTTTATGGAAGATGAGGCACAGGAGCAGAAATAGCCAGGAGAAAACAAAACAAAATAAACCTCTGCAGTTTAGCATTCTTGTCCCTGTAGGATCCTTCCTTATATTATGGAAATTTCTGCAGACCTTATGCCATGAGTATTGAACAGATCTCACCTTCCACAGCTTCTCATTGACCTACAGCACAATATAGGGTTTTTGAACATAAAAGAATCATTGACAACCTCTGCATTACTCTAAGAAATTGTTTACCCATGTGATAAAGAAACCTCTCAAACTTCCTTAATTAAAAATGTTATATTGATGACCCATCTTTCCAAGCTCATTTCCCCCTTACCAATGAACTCGCTCGATCATTTGTTTGCCTCTTCTGTCCTCTCAGCTCTGTGATGTCACAGGTGCTCACCCCTGCATTACATGCTGACTGGCTATAGGACAGTCTTGAACATCTCTGGTCAGTTGTGGCTTTTGCATTTGAGGTGTTTAATTTCTAATCACAATATTTAAGAAATTTGGAGATATGTCTACCAGATTTTTTTGTCTTGCTTTTTTTCAGTTTACCAAACTGGGGGGGAGAGTAATTTCAGTAAAAACGATAGACCTCAGTTTCCCCTCCTTTTATGATGTTGCGTTTATATTTGGGCTCACATAATTTCAACATTTTGGCAACTGATAATATAAATATATGAAGCAAGGAAATAGTCAAAGGAACAAGAAAGGGAGGAGCAATCCTCACATATCCATCCTGTGGGTAGTAATAATCATTTTATATAGATGTGTGGATTTCCTGGTAGAGTCAACCTGGCAAAGCTTTCAGACTGCTAAGAATTTGCAAGGTTGCTTTAATTTGAAAACAACCAAAAAATATAAGAGAGAGAGAGAGAGAGAGAGAGAGAGAAGAGAGTAAGGAAGAAACAGTTCTGTGGATTTGCACTATCCTACCAGCTGCTAGTCTTATCAGCGACGTTCCTCTTTTTGAAAAGGCATTCAAAACTCAGTAAAGTACAATCTTATGTATCACTTATTTTAAAGAAGAGACCTTTTTTTAATTTTAAGAAAGGGAAGAACATAAAGAACTAAAAAAATAATTAGATTATTGAATAATTTAACAAATATAAAGCTTAGTTAAACACGGTTTATTTTAATTATATAAATAATGCATCTATTTCTTGAAATAAGTTTTACCACCAAATGGCTTTTTTTTTTTTGTATAAAACTAAACTGGCAAAATGAAAAGCAAATTTGAAAGTTGTTAAGAAAGTAAATCTTAAAAGTTCTCAACGCACGCCAATTTTTATTTTTGTAACTTTGTGTGAGGACAGATTGCAAATAGACTTGATGTGGT
The DNA here is from genome assembly GCA_037038555.1 of Rhynchonycteris naso. Lineage (NCBI taxonomy): Eukaryota > Metazoa > Chordata > Mammalia > Chiroptera > Emballonuridae > Rhynchonycteris > Rhynchonycteris naso. The sequence continues at coordinate 179,022,929 of CM072995.1, read as the reverse complement.
GATCATTTGTTGTACACCTGAAACTAATATAATGTTGTATGTCAATTATACCTCATTTAAAAAAAAAACTGTTTGATTAGCCATCCGGTCTTCACCAAATCTCTCAGTGTTTTCTCTAGTCAAGCATATTTCATTCATTTATTCAACATTTAGTGAAATGACATCTGTGTTCTAGATATCATGCTGAGTGGGGGAGGAAGGGGGCCAAATGAAGAAAGTATATTCTCTGCACATAATGATCTCAGTCTAGAAAGAATATGCTTGTATCTGTTTTCCAGGGCTGCCCTAACAAAACACCATGAACTGGGTGTCTTAAAACAACAGAAATTTATTATCTGACAGTCTGGAGTCTAGAAGTCCACAGTCAAGGTATCAGCAGGGATGGTCCCTTTTGGAGACTCAGAGGGAGAATGCATTCTTCTGACATTTGCTACTTGGCCACAATCATTGATGTTCTTGTCACGTGGCAGCAAAACTCCAGCCTCTGCCTCTGTCGTCACATGGTATTTTCCCTTAGTGTGTCAGTGCCCAAATTTCTATTTTCTTAGAAGGACACTCATTAGATTTAGTGACTCTCCAGTTCAGTATGACTTCACTTTAACTTGATTACATATGCAAAAGGCCCTATTTCCAAATAAGGGCACAATCTGAGGTAATGGAAATTAGGACTTCAACATATCTGTTTTTTTTCAGAAGGGGAGCATAATTCAACCCCTTACACCTCGGTGGAACAAGCTTAAAGGAATACCACTAGTGTATAGGGGTTTCAGGAGGCATTTTAAATGACCTGTCACAGACAATGCAGAGAAATAGAGGATGGGGGGCACCCAAAAGAAAGAGTTAGCTTTAACCATCTGTATTGGAAAGATGAACCAATGCCATATAGAAGCCAGTGAAGTACACATCCTGAACCCTCTCTGACAAGCAACCAGAAACAAAGACCACCAGCCTGAATGGGCAGAGCACAGAGAAGCTGTCCACAGCTCCCTCTCCCACCACAGGCTCCCACTTGTGAAAGGTCCAGCTTCATGAGGAGAGAAGACATTACCTGAAATAAAGTTCAGAGGTTTATGAGCTAGGGATGGGCACATGTATCACTGGTCTGAGACTTTAAAATATTTTGTTTTACTTATTGATTTTAGAGAGAGAACATGAGAGAGAGAGAGAGAGAGAGAAACATAGATCTGTTCCTGTATGTGTCCTGACTAGGGATTGAACTGGCCACCTCTGTGCTTCGGGATAACACTCTAACCAAACAAGCTATTGGGTTAGGGCAGTCTGAGACTTTCTGAGGATTAGAGGGACCAGCAGATTTATTAACAGTGATCAGAAACATCATAGGCCTGCCTATTTATCATATGTGGGGTGGTAGGGAAGAGGTACCTTACAGCATAGGTGGTGGGCAGTCTTGAGGAGAGATTAAGCTGCTTTCAGTTGTACCTTTCAAGACCCCAGCTTGTCCCACGAGAACCTTAAAATGGATGTGTGTGACATGTAATTAAGCCTCCATGAGTTTGTGTGTTTTCCAGGGTTTTTTTTTACCTGTTTTGTTTGTTTGTTTTGGTATAATTGATTACTAGTTTCACACCATTGTGGTCAGAAAAGATGCTTGATATGATTTCAAATGTCTTAAGTTTATTGAGACTTACTTTGTGTTATATAGCATGTGGCCCATTCTAAAAAATGTTCCATGTGCACTTGAAAAGAATGTGTATTCTACTGTGTTTGGGATGAAATGCTCTGAAAATATCAACAAAATGCATTTGGTCTAGTCTAGTGTGTCATTTAAGGTTACCTTGAGACAAATGAAAAAGAATATGCAACAACTCAAAATCTCTGGGACTCAGAAAAAGCAGAGGGAAATTCATGCAAATAAGGGCCTACCTGTAGAAAGAAAAATGTCAAATAAAATAATCTAACCTTGCACCTAAAGGAACTAGAAAAAGAAAAGAACAAAAGTGGGTGCCTGGTGCGTTTGGGCAGAGAGGGCATGGAGTGTTGGTGTGCTCCTACTCCCTCCTGCCTGCTCCACAACCCTCAAGTCTCTCTCAATTCTATCACCCTGGAGATCATTCAGAACATTGCCTGGACCCCCGGAGATGGGCTGTTTGGCAGGTAGTTGAGGTTTGAGAGTGACATAGTCAGTCCTGATGCTGGTGAGTTCGGGTTGAGGTTTCCTGTATCCCAGTGCGATGGGAGTGTGGTCACCCCGAGCTTCAGACCTGACACTGGACTTGGCTGAGCCTTAGAAGACCAGTAGCTCCAAAGGGCCAGGCCAGGGCTGAGGCATTCTATGAACAGAACAGGGACTAGAAATCCCCTGTGTTGACTGTGTAGTGACAGCAGATCACATAATGCATAAGCAGGGAATACTAGAACCAGAAGTAAAAACTGGTCAAGGAAGGGAGATGGGACAGGAGAGACAATTTCTACCTCAGTTAAGGTTGAGGGTCTGAGGATAGAATAAGGATAAGATGTCTTACTCCAAAGTTAAAGCGACAATCTTTAGTCGTAAATACCTCCAAGGAAAGGGGCAGAATTTTCAGTTAGAGTTAGACCTATTATTTAGCCTAAGGACACAACCACAGGGACTGAATTATTTGATGATTAAGTTTTTAGCTGTACATGGAAACATGACTTCAAGAACTCCACTGAACTAATTCACAGAGAAACCACAAATATTCTATTTGGCACCTCTATGTTATGACTGTATTTTCATCCTGCTACTAAAAACAATTATGTTGGTTACGGAGAGTGGGTAGAGCAGAGGCCAGGGAGTGGACTGTAAACACACCCAGTGAGCGTGAGAAGGGAGTGTACCATTCACCCAGGATGCCAAGTTCACTACAGAATAGACCCACTGTGGAGGCGTGTGCTTTCACTGGCTACTTAAAATCAAAGTGTGGCATTACAAAGAGACTGGTAGATCTACACCAGAAAAATGAAGACTATTATTTGTCTAAAAGCTGCAGGGCACTGTCATTTCTGAATCAGATCAGATCAGTGGAGTACGAAAGGCAGTAAGGATCACAGGCTTCTTCTCTGGGAAGGATGTGCCCCATGGCCATAGAAATCTATTGTAAGCACCCCAGGAAACACCATATAGTTGCCAGATTTGCTGGCACTTGGCCCCCAACTGGTGTTAATTATGTAGAAATGCAAATATGGGATTAAAATTTATTGATGTAAAAGCAGAGAGAATTAATTCATGAAATCATATGGCTCCTGGTTCTCGGGGTTATGCCTTTTAATGGTGCACTTCGCTGGTGTGAAAACAGTAAAATTGTGAAAGCCAAAATTAGACACAATAATTAATAAATATAAAATATTTAGTAGGTGCCACGCACTTGATAAGGCTTTTTATAAAATAGCTCACCAAAACCTCACACTGACCCCATAAAGTGAGTCCAATTAGTATCCCCATCTCATGTGTGAAGAAACTGAGGCACAGAAAGGTTAATAACTTGCCCAATATGCTATAGCTAATAAGTAGCGGCCGTGATAATCATGCAGATAGTATTATAAATACAACTGAAACAGAAACCAGTGCAATCACTAATATTCTGTTGTTTGTAATCTACAAAGAAAGGAGATGTGACAATTTTCTGTCTCTCCCCTCTTTCCCTCAGAGAAGGCACAGCTTGCATGAGCCGGGCTTTGTGTTGGTTCTACAGCTCTGACCTAGAGGTCCACTTGGAGCGCCAATGCATCATTTGTTTCCTGAAGGGATGCCACAGAAGAAGGAGGAACGGCTTCTGTTCTCAGAAAAATACTTAACCACTCTTTCAGAAAATGCAGAAAAGAAATTTAAAATGATAGGGGGATGCCATTCATTGTGGTGTATGCCTTAAAAAGAGTCGGTATCCCACTGGATTTTTCATAATTATTGAATAACTTGTGTTTATTATTGGTGAAAGATGGAAGTAGCAGACTAATAATATGTAGTCAAACAATAAAGTTTAATACATATACTGGGAAAGGCCAACTCTTGGCAAAATCATAATGAAGAAATGGGATCTGGGCCTCCTGTCTCCATTCCATAGTTTCACAGGCTCATAAAGCATTTCAGTATGAAGACACCTGACAGGTGTTCTGTTCTACCTCCTCCTTTTATAAATAAGAAAGCTGAGGCCAGAGAATGCAAGTAATTTGCTTCAATTAGAAAACCCTATTATCTGGACTCCTATCCCCAAATTTTCAGAACATACACTGCACTACACATCCACCAACACCTTCACACAGAGATGTGTCCACACACTGGTACATACTCAGACTCACACACACATGCACCCACACACACAGATAAGGACATGGACATGGACAAGGTCACACAAAAGTACATACACAGACATATGTATATACACAGGTCCCCACTCCCTCAAGAAGTCATATATTTTGCACAAATTTTTCAATAATAAACTGGTAGTTGATAGAAATTGATTACTCTTCCCTAAGAACATTTGTATTTTAATAAATGTCTCCAGAAAACACAACCAAATTGAAAATCCATAGTAGATAACTGTAAAGGTGCACTAAAGATGTTAGCATTTCTTCTTAATCCACTTTGGCTCCAGCCCACCTTGCAAGGGTTCCACTTTCCCACAAGTAAGGCTCATTTGAAAAGCATTCCCGATGGCAACCCCGCCTCTAGAAACATGTCCAAAAAAGAATTTAAAGTTTACAAAATAAACTTAAAAGCTAAAACAAAAGGAAAAGCAAAACAAACAAAAGAATCATTTCAGAAAGAATTGTGAAATACAAAGAATACATGTGTATATTACAAAGAAAGTATTAATTTTTCTCTATTTTTTTCCTCTTTAAGAAGACTGTCTGCCTCAAGCCGTGGCTGTGGCACTGGCTAGTCAGTTCATGTTACTGCTCAGAGGAGCCCCAGGTTTTGCTAGGTCTTCCTGTTCCCTTTGGTTCAGAGTTTAGCTGGGGTTGTCGACTGTGGGTTCCCTTCCCCTTTCTAACATGGAGACACACCTTCCATTAGAACAAAAGCTTCTGGTCTGCTTTGCTGGGTTCAATATAAGTTGTTTCCTTGACCCACATATTGCAGCTCCCCTCCCATTGCAATATTGTAACAGCTCATGTTGTGCATTGAAGTCAAACTTGGCTATTGATCTATTTAGACATAAATACTACAATTAATTACAGATGGACTTAGACTAAAATATCTGACCTTTCTGGGTTCTTGAGAGTATCATAGGGATAACGTCAGAGAAGAGATAAAGAGCCTGTTTCTAAGGGCATTTTTCACCCAGAGATAATTCTCGATGAATGACTCCATGGGGCTGAACCAAGGACTTGTTTCATCTGTATTCAGCAGAGTCAAACAGTTTAACATGCACAAACCACGCCCTTTCACCTCAGAGAAGCTCGGGACGACTGTGGGGCAGGCTGGTGAGGAGGTTTGTTGCTTGGAATTTAGACTCTGAAACACAGAGAGAAATGCAGGAGTATTTTTCATTTGACTGTGAGCCTCTTAGAGTATGTCACCTCCCAGTGATGGATGGCCACACAGGTGGGAAGATGGAGCCCCGTGCCATCTGAGAACTTCATTTACATTTCCAGTGATCTTAGCAGACTCACTAATAGACCACAACAGTGGATGTCCAGGCTTTCATAGAGGCCCCTCAGTGCATGAGTGGGGGGTGTGCATGGGTCCTCCAAACTATCCAAGCACAAAAGTGTTCCCCAGGGGACACACCAAGGGTTTTTCACTGGACAAAGAGTAAGTTCTACTTGCTCACATGACCTGGCCTCACCCTTTCTCTTCAACTGTCTCAGTCCTCCCAGACCTAACTCACACAGCCCTGGTCCACTGGCCTGTTGTTCTTGTTTTTCAAAAGTGACGTGATTTCTTTTTCCTCAGGTTGTGCCGAGTTTTGGCAGGACCATGGAACACACTTTGTCTGAACACTACCAGAGCTGGTGCCTTCTTGTCATCTCCATCCTGGCTTCAGTTCACATGTCCTGCCGGGCCACCCTCTGCGGTGTAACCCTTCCACCCTATCCCTCTTGTTTTCCAGTTTTATTTTTCTCCCAGCACTTTATTACTGAGCTACTCTTGTTTATTTGTTCCTCATGTCCTTTTCCTTACTTTCTAGATGAGAGCTTGATGAAAACAGAGAACCTGACAGTCCTTTTAGCACTGTATTTAGCATATAGTAAGTGCTCAATAAATTTTTTCAACAAAGAAAGGAATATTAGCGTTTTAAGGAAGAACAGTGGTATCCAGAGTTCCTTCTCAAGGTTTCTTCTTTCTTATTAACTTATTAGGCAGGACTGAGCTTTCAGTGTCCTCAGAGTGAAACTAGTTGACCTGATTCATATGGCAACAGTGACTGGCAATTGGAACAGAACTGATGGCATTCTCTGGAGATGCAGGCCATCTTGGTAATGCTATGTAATCTCATCAAGCTCCTGACCCTGTTCATCAGGCAGCCGGAACCAGAGGTGCCCAGAAGGCCATACGTAGATCCTGTGCTCTGGCTGCTCTCACTCAGGCTTGGTCGTAACACTCGCAGATGCCCGTCAGCCCAGCAAGCCCCTCTCTTGTGCTTGCTTGCATTCGTAACAACAGAAAAAAAAGTACTTCTTGGCTGAGTGGATCAACATTCAGGAGCATTGGAGTCCAGGTTTCATTTTAGGTTAAATCATGCTTCAAGTGCTGGCCCTGCCACTTAGTTGCTTTGTAACCTCAAACAAGTTGCTTAACCTCACTAGACCTAATATAATAACATTATTAAATATACATATGTATATAATAGGGTTGTGAAGCTTAAGTGAAAAAATAATGTAAATAAAAAAATAAAAAAGAGAATGACTATTTACCAAATTCTATTCCTCCCTTTGCACACTCTCATCTATGTTTCAGCTCAGATGTCACCTCCTTTCTGAGGCCTTCCTTTTTTTACTCACGCCTCTCTGTTCCAACACTTGTTTTGGTTTTTAGTAGTGCTAATCACCAGCAGAGACACAATCTTGCTTGCTCATACATGTATAGTTTTTGTTCTGTCTGCCCCCACTATGATGAGAGCAGGGTCCTATCTACTGTGTTTGCTGCTATAGCTCAATTCCTAGAACAGTGCCTGGCTCATAGTAGATACTCAATGAATGTTTGTTGAATATGTGACTTAATGTTCCAGCTGCTCCACATATGCTACTTCAATAAATCCTGGTAATTCAGCACAATACTATTGCCATTATTTGAAAGACAGTGAAAACAAAACTGCAATAACCTAAATAACTTAAATGATACTATTTTCCTAGTGTTTACCACAGGTCAGACACTAAGCTAAAGGACCTTCGGTAACTATCTCCCTGTTGATGAAAGGAGGCAATGAAGGAGTGTTCAAGCCCAAAGAACATTCAGGGATGACCACTTCCACTCTGGGCTAGGTACGGACTTTAACTGAAAATTACTTTATAAGATGAAGTCCAGGGGAGTGACGTCAGAGAAATGGCGACGTGAGGAGCTCTCCCGATACCTCTCCCCAAAATTTCAACAAGTTCTACAACCAGAGACAGAAAAATTGATCCCTGGAGCGTCTGTAAGTCCCACACACTGAACAAAAAGGTATGATTGGGCAAAAAACTGGCTAAATTAATAAGCAACCCTGAAGAAAATAATACGGAGAACAGAACACTCCATCTCCCTCACTAACCTGAGCAAGGGCTGCTTTCACTTGGAACTGAAAGAGTGAGAGCTAGGAGTGTGGAAAAAGCTGGGCTGAAGCACAGACGTGCAAGCCGAGGAAAGAGTGGGCCCATGGCATCTCAGCCCATGTGAGCTAATGCCAGCGCCAGACCCTGGCAAAGGCAGGTGAGCGGCGGCCTCCATTACCCCCGATATCCTGGTTAGTGAGTGCAGATAGTGTGTGAGAGGTTCCTCCTAGGGCCGCGGGTGTGGGTGCCTGTGTTTCCAGAGGGGCAGAGTCATAGACTTCTGCGTGGGCTGCGACCAAAGTCACGGTGTAACCCTGCTCCCCCAACAAGAGCGTGCTCTCGGGGAGTGCGTGAAAGCAAACTTTCTTATGCCTGGACTCCGGGAGGGTGGGCGGGTGGGGCGCCCTCACCACCCATTCAGGCTAGCATGGTGGGGGGAGAAATACAAAAGTGCTGTGGGGAGGGGAGCATAGGAAGCTTGCAGACAGTCTCTGGGCAGATTTAAAGATCCAATCGCTGAAATTAGCTTAACCCACAGTCTGCTCACTGCCCAACTGGCTTACGTGGCTCTGGCTGACAAAAGCCTTACCCAAGAATCTCTCTCAGCTCAGCAATCTAAGACAAGAGACGTGATATTTTTTAGTGGTTCTTGCTTTGTAGCGTGGGACGGGGGCAACTTCCAGTTGGCCAATACAGCGTGAAAAACCTGCCTATGCTGGTGGCTTTGATTAGCAGAGCTTTCATACTCAGGGCTGTGCGCTAAGAAGAGGGACTTGGTAGCTTTTTAAGACCTCCTGTTCTGCAGGCAGCAACTAGGGCATCTTCTTCTTAGCCAAGACAGGATACAAAGTGCAAAAATCCTGGGGAGAGTGGTCCCACAGAGTGCTAAGACATACTGGACACACCTGGAGGCTCATAGAAGGGCATCTTGAGAGTAATTGGTTCCCAGCCCTGCCTGATTACACTGGTGGTTCTGACTGACAGAGCCTCACCCAGAGCTCTGTGCTGAGTGGGGATAGAAGGGGGATTTTCCAGCTCTTTGAGCCTCTTACTCTCCAGGCAGTGGCAGCAGCAGTGGCAACCTCATAGCTGGATCACCAGGCTGCTAATTCAGGAAGGAGAGAGGCTCCAAGAAAACGGACTCTCCCATTGTTGGAGCTTGCAAATGCAAACAAGACCTGACTACCAATGAGACTGAGGCCTAGTATATGGGGGTGTGGAAGGAGCTGGACTGAAGCACAGACATGCATGCCGAGGAAAGGGTGGGCCCATGGCATCTCAGCCCATGTGAGCTAATGCCAGCGCCAGACCCTGGCAAAGGCAGGTGAGCGGCGGCCTCCATTACCCCCGATATCATAGCAACACATCAACTACAAATCTCTACCTAAGCGTGCCACAGGGGCAGAACCTGAGGTACAGTGCCACTGAACAGGAAGAGGGAGAGGAAGGAAAAAGGAAGAAGATAACCTCTCAATATCAAGAAAAATCCACAAACTTTATAACTTTTCCACTTTTTCTTTGTTTCTTTCAACTTCTTATCTTTATTTATAATTCTTTTTCTTCCACCTGGTCCTTTTATCCTCTGCTTCATTTTACTCTTTTCATCTTGAACTACATTACCCATAAGTGTTACATTTCCCATTATTTTTCTTTTCTTTTTTCTTTCTCTCTATGAGGGTTACACTCCAAAACCCTAAACTCTCTCTTTTTCTTTTTTTTCTCTTTTTTCTTTTATTTCTTTTTTCTCATTATTTTTTCTCTCCCTCTCTCTTAGTTTCTTCTTTTCTCTTTTACTTCTCTCATTCGATCTTCACTCACAAACAAACTATTTTAATTTTGGATTCAAATTTTTTCTTTCTGGCATTTTGTGTGCTTTTTACTTCTCTTTTTAACTCATAAGCATTCCCCGCAACCCCAGCTCTCCATTCTATGTAGTTTTTGTTCCATTTAATACAATAGTATATATATATTTTTTCTTGTTTCCTTCTTATCCCTTTCACTATATCTCTCATTTGACTATCATTTACAAGCAAATTATTTTATTCTTGATCCAAATATTTTTTTTTGCATTTTGTGGGTCCTTACCTCCTTTTTAGCCCCTTTATTACTTCTCCTAAACTGAGACCCTCCGTTATAAGTAGTTTTTGTTCCATTTAGCACAATATAATTCTCAGTTTTTCATGGTATTTTTTCAAAAAGGGAAGGAAGGGAAAAGAGAAAAAAAGAAATAATAATTTTTGTTTAATTTTATTTATTATCTATTTTTTATTTTTTATTAATTCACATTAGTGTTATTAACGAAATCACCATTAGATGCCATTAAGAAAAAGGAAATCAAATATCATGGATACAAAAGACAGAGAGGTAGCACAGATAAATGAGAAAAAATCTATAGAAAAAAATTTTAATAGATTGAAAACCTTGGAGTTAAATAACAGAGAATTTAAAATAGAAATCCTAAAAATACTCAGAGATATACAAGAAAAGAAAGCAAGGCAATTTAGAGAGCTCAGAAAACAACTCAAAAAACACAAAGAATATATTACCAAGAAAATTGAAACTATGAAAATAAATCAGAGATGAAAAACTAAATTCATGAACTGAAAAACGAGTTAACAAGCTTAGCTAATAGAACAGGTCAGACAGAAGAGAGGATTAGTGACATAGAAGACAGGCAACTTAAGGCACAACAGAGAGAAAAAGAGAGACTCAAGAAATTTTTAAAAAATGAGAAACCCCTACAGGAATTGTCTGACTCCATCAAAAAGAGTAACATAAGAATAATAGGTATATCAGAAGGAGAAGAGAGAGAAAATGGAATGGAGAACATATTCAAACAAATAGTAGATGAGAACTTCCCAAGCCTGTGGAAAGAACTAAAGCCTTGAATTCAAGAAACAAATAGAACACCAAGTTATCTTAACCCCAACAAACCTACTCCAAGGCATATCATAATGAAATTGGCACAAACCAATGACAAAGAAAAAATTCTCAAGGCAGCCAGGGAAAAGAAGAATACAACATATAAAGGAAGGCCTATTAGATTATCATCAGATTTCTCAGCAGAAACTGTACAAGTTAGAAGAGTGTGGACCCCAATATTTAAAGTTCTGAAAGAGAGGAACTTCAAACCAAGAATACTATGCCCATCAAAGCTATCCTTTAAATACAAAGGAGAAATAAAAACATTCACAGATACAGAAAAGATGAGGGAATTTATCATCAGAAAACCCCCACTTCCGGATATACAAAAGGGGGTTTTCCAACCAGATCCAAAGAACAAAACAAAACAAAACCACAAAAGCTCCACCAAGAACACAATAAAACCAAATTTAAACTGTGACAACAGAAACAATAAAGGGGAGAGGACAAAGATTAACAGTAACAAAGTAAGATGGAGTGCAGAAGCACTCATGAGATAGTGTACTACAATGAACATGGTAGGTACTCTTTTCATTACTTAATGGTAAGCACCCCTGAAAAAACCACCACAGAAGCACATGACTTGATAAAGGAAGTAACAGAGGAAAGAAGTATGGATTACAATCAAACAAAAACAAATGATAGAAAAACAAAAGAGAAGAATCAAACAAGATACAAAACTAACAGAAAGCAATATATAAAATGGCAATAGGAAACCCTTAAGTGTCAATAATTGCACTAAATGTAAATGGCTTGAACTCACCAGTAAAAAGACACAGAGTAGCAGGATAGATTAAAAAAGAAAATCTAACTGTATGCTGCCTACATAATGGTTAAGGGGACACTGAATCAAGAAGAAATAACACTTCTTAATATATATGCACCAAACCAAAATATATAAGACAGCTATTGACTGACTTATAAACAAAAACTAACAAAAATACAATCATACTTGGAGACCTCAATACACTGCTGATGGCTCTAAATTGTTCATCTAAACAGAAAATCAATAAAGAAATATTTGCCTTAAACAAAACACTAGAGCAATTGGATATGATAGACATCTACAGGACATTTCATCCCAAAGTAACAGAGTACACATTTTTCTCTAGTGTACATAGAACATCCTCAAAAAATTTACCACATGTTGGGCCACAAAAATAACAGCAAATTCAGAAAAATTGAAATTGGACCATGCATATTTTCTGATCATAAAGCCTTGAAATTAGAATTCAACAGCAAAAAAGAGGTAAAAAAAAAACCCCACAAAATGTGGAAACTAAGCAACATACTTTTAAAAATTGAGTGGGTCAAAGAAGAAATAGGCACAAAGATAGAAAGAAACATACATACAAATGAAAGTGACAACACAACATATCAGAATCTCTGGGATGCAACAAAAGCAGTAATAAGAGGGAAGTTCATATCACTTCAGCCTATATGAACAAACAAGAGAAAGCCCAAGTAAACCACTTAACTTTACACCTTAAGGAACTAGAAAAAGAAGAGCAAAGGCAACCCAAAACCAGCAGAAGAAAGGAAATAATAAAAATCAGAGCAGAAATGAATGAAATAGAGAACATAAAAACTAGAGAAAAAATTAATAAAACAAGGAGCTGGTTCTTGAAAATGATCAACAAAATTGACAAACCCTTGGCAAGAGTCACCAAGGAAAAATGAGAAAGGACTCATATAAACAAAATCCAAAATGAAAGAGGAGAAATCACCACAGATATCACTGATATACAAAGAATTATCGTAGAATACTATGAAAAACTATACGCCACCAAATTCAACAATCTAGAAGAAATGGATAAATTCCTAGAACAATACAAACTGCCTAGACTGAGTCATGAAGCACAAGGGCTAAACAGACCAATAAGCTGGGAGGAAATAGCAAAAGCTATTAAAAACCTCCTAAAAAATAAAAGTCCAGGCCCAGACGGCTATACTAGTGAATTCTATCAAACATTCAAAGAAGATTTGGTTCCTATTCCGCTCAAAGTCTTCCAAAAAATTGAAGAAGAAGCAATACTTCCAAACACATTTTATGAGGCCAACATAACCCTCATACTGAAACCTGGCAAGGACAGCACAAAAAAAGCAAAATACAGACCAATATCTTTAATGAATATAGATGCTAAAATACTAAACAAAATACTAGCAAATCGAATACAACAACATTTTAAAAAAATAATACATCATGATCAAGTGGGATTCATTTCAGAATCTCAAGGATGGTTCAACATACGTAAAATGGTTAACATAATATACCATATCAAAAAAACAAAGAACAAAAACCACATGATCTTATCATAGATGCAGAAAAGGCATTCGATAAAATACAACATAATTTTATGTTTCAAACACTCAACAAAATGGGTATAGAAGGAAAATATCTCAACCTAATAAAGGACATTTATGATAAACCATCAGCTAACATCATATTAAATGGCATAAAACTGACGACTTTCCCCCTTAAATCAGGAACAAGACAGGGATGTCCACTCTCTCCACTCTTATTTAACGTGGTTCTAGAAGTTCTAGCAAGAGCAATCAGAAAAGAAAAAGAAATAAAAGGCATCCATATTGGAAAAGAAGTAAAGGTTTCACTTTTTGCAGATGATATGACCCTATACATCAAAAACCACAAAGTCTCCACAAAAAGATTACTAGAAACAATAAACCAATACAATAAGGTCACAGGATACAAAATTAATATACAAAAGTCCAAAGCATTTCTATATGCCAACAACAAAACATTAGAAAGTGAACTCAAAAAAATAATCCCCTTTACAGTTGCAATAAAAAACATAAAATACCTAGGAATAAACATAACAAAGAATGTAAAGAACCTATATAATGAAAACTATAAAGCATTGTTAAGGGAAATTGAAAAAGATACAATGAAATGGAAAAATATTTCTTGTTCTTGGAGAGGAAGAATAAATATAATCAAAATGACCATATTACCCAAAACAATATACAAATTTAATGCAATTCCCATCAAATTCCAATGACATTTTTTAAGAAAATGGAACAAAAAATTATCAGATTTTATGGAACTATAAAAAACCCTGAATAGCCAAAGCAATCCTAAGGAAAAAGAAGGAAGCTGGGGGCATTACTACACCTGACTTCAAATTATATTATAGAGCCACGACAATCAAAACAGCATTGTTTTGGCAGAAAAATAGACATCAGACCAATGGAAAAAATAGAAAGTCTAGAAATAAAACCACATATATATGGTCAAATAATTTTTGATAAAGAAGCCAACAACACACAATGGAGAAAAGAAAGCCTCTTCAACAAATGGTGCTGGGAAAACAGGAAAGCCACATGCAAAAGAATGAAACTCAACTAAAGTTTGTCTCCTTGTACTACAATTAATTCAAAATGGATCAAAGACCTAAATATAAGACGTGAAACAATAAATTACATAGAAGAAAACATAGGTACTAAACTCATGGACCTTGGTTATAAAGAGCACTTTATGAATTTGACTCCAAAGGCAAGGGAAATGAAGGCAAAGATAAATGAATGAGACTACATCAGCCTAAGAAGTTTTTGCACAGCAAGAGAAACTGACAAAATAAACAGACAACTAACTAAATGGGAGATGATATTTTCAAACAACAGCTCAGATAAGGGCCTAATATCCAAAATATACAAAGAACTCACAAAACTCAACAACAAAAAACAAACAATCCAATAAAAAATGTGAAGAGGGCTGGGAGCAAGATGGCGACGGAGTAGGTGAACGTACCAACTTCCAACTCCCAGAACCAAAGTGGATTATAACTCAATTTAAAGAACCGTCATCTGGATAAACCAACTTTGAACTGAACTAAGTGGACTCTTCAACCAAGGAACACAGAAGAAGCCACATTGAGACTGGTAGGAATAGTGAAAATGCGAAGAGGGCTGCCCAGGTCCCCAGAACAAACGGTAGCCCGGAAAGAGCCGCGAGGCAAGAGGAGAGTTTGGCAGAGAGGGAGGGACCTGGGTCCCAGGAACCAAGCCCCAACCTGCAGTCCCAGAGCCTAGAAGAGGCGTTTGGACAGTATTGAACTGTGAAACAAGTGAGGGAGCTCCCAGGCCTACAGTGTGGAGTATTAGGTCCCTTCCTACTCTGCCGAGGGTTGCTGAAGGGTATGGTGGCAGCAGGACGCTAAAACGCGGTTTTGTTGGCATGGGTGGAGGCCAAGCCGGTGTGAGATTAGTCTAGCCCAGCAGGGGCGGAGGGGACGCGTGAAAGTGGTCCGGCAGCTGCGGGCCCCCCTGTAATTTCACCCGCGGGGACAAAGCGGGAGGCCAGGAACAGGCAGAGATCTGCTCTGCGACCCTGAGCAAGCCGGCCCTGACCACAGGGATGGAGCTAGGACCAAGAACGGGTGGGTGCTCATGGCTGAGCTCATACTACCAGCCCCGCCCAGCCAGAGAAACCGTGGTTTGCCATCCTAGGTGCACGAGCTGGCTCCGAACACGGAGGCGGATAGACCTCGAGACGAGCGGAAGCTCGCAGCTGAGCCTATGCTACTAGCCCCACCCGGCCTGAGAAACCGCGGTTTGCCATCCTGCATGCATGAGCGAGCTCCGAATGCGGGGGCGGGGTAGAGTCCGGGACGAGCGGGAGCTCGCAGCTGAGCAGAAGACAGCATCACGCCCGGCCCAATAAAACTTGGTTTGCGACCCTGCGCAGAACGACCCTGGCCTCAAGGGTGGGGCAAAAGGTCCATACAGACAAAGGCTCACAGCTGAGAGCATGTCAAAAGCCCCGCCCAACCCGCGAAACTGTGGCAAGCAGGTTCTGACTGCAGGTGCTGGGCGGAAGTCTGGAAAAAGGCTGGGTCCACAGCTGAGCAAAGGTGCTCACCTCTACCCTTGGTGCTGAGGCTTGTGGCTTGAGTGACAGCCCCTCCCATGGAGGAGAGGCAGAAATCACAGCAAAAGCCACAGTGGGCCAGTGCTGACAACGCCCATACCCAACCGCCCTAGGCAGCGGCAGAGGGGATGGGGGGCCTGCAGACAGACCACACCTAGAGAACACAAAGGCAACACCTACTGGACTCCAGTGGCCACAACTTGCTTATACACAGACAAAATGGGCAGGCAGAGGAATGCAAACCAAATGAATCAAGAGAAATCCCCAGAGAAGGACCTGAATGAACCAGATATAACCAAACTAACAGAAGCAGAATTTAGAATAATGATAGTTAGGATGTTCAAAGAAATTAGAGCAACAATGGATAGTCACTATGAACACCTAAACAAAGAGATAACAAGATTAAAAAACGAAATTGAAATAAAAAAAAAAGAATCAGACAGAAAAGACAAATATAGTATCAGAACTGAAGACCACAATGGAAAGAATTAAAAGTAGGATGAATCACGCTGAGGACCAAATCAGCGAGATAGAGGACACAATAAACAAAAGCACAGAAGCAGAGAAGAAAAAGAAAAAGAGACTCAAAAATGTGAGGAAACTCTAAGAAAGTTCTGTGACAACATGAAGATAAACAACATTCGCATCATAGGGGTTCCTGAAGAAGAGGAAAGAGGACAGAAAATGGAAACTTTGTTCAATCAAATCATAGCAGAAAACTTCCCTAAATTAATGCTGGGAAATATTCCACATGTTCAAGAAGCACACAGAACTCCACTAGAGAGAAACCCCCCAAAAAATGTACACCAAGACACATCATAGTTAAAATACCAAAGCTAATGGATAAAGAAAAAATTTTAAAAGCTGCTAGAGAAAAAAAAAGGCTATTACCTACAAAGGAGCCCCCATAAGGATGACATTGGACTTCTCAACAAAAACACTTGAGGCCAGAAGGGAATGGCAAGATATAATCAAAGTAATGCAGAACAAGAACCTACAACCAAGACTACTCTATCCAGCAAAGCTAACGTTTAAAGTTGAAGGAGAAATAAAAAGCTTCCCAGACAAAGAAAGCCTCAAGGAATTCATTAAAATCAAACCAATTGTGCAAGAGATACTAAAGGGCCTGTTGTCAACAGTTCAAAGGGAGAAAAGAATATAGCAAAAACATAAATAAATAAAGCTTTAAAGAATAAAATAGCAATAAACAACTACATATCAATTATAACCTTAAATGTAAATGGATTAAATGATCCAATCAAAAAAATAGGGTAGCTGCGTGGATAAAAAAACAGGACCCATACATATGCTGTCTACAAGAGACACACCTTAAAACAAAAGATTCTCATAGACTGAAGGTAAAAGGATGGAAAAAAATATTTCATGCAAATGGAAATGAAAAAAAAATTCAGGGTGGCAGTACTTATAGCTGACAAAATGGACATTAAAACAAAGGCTGTAGTAAGAGATAAAGAAGAACACTACATAATGATAAAGGGAACAATTCAACAGGAAAATATAACTATTATAAATATCTATGCACCAAATATAGGAGCCCCGACATACATAAAGCTGACTTTGATGGATAAAAAGGGCAAGATTAACAGCAATACTATCATAGTAGGGGATTTCAATACCCCTCTAACAAACTAGATAGATCCTCAAGAAAGAAAATTAATAAAGAAACAGCAGACTTAAAGGATACACTTGATCAACTTGATTTAATAGATATCTTCAGAACTTTTCACCCTAAAGCAGTAGAATATACATTCTTCTCAAGTGCTCATGGTACGTTTTCTAGGATAGACCACATGTTAGGACACAAAAATGGTCTCAATAAATTTAAGAAGATTGAAATTATATCAAGCATTTTCTCTGATCATAATACCATGAAACTAGAAATTAACCACAAAAGAAAAACTGAAAAATACTCAAACACTTGGAAACTAAATAGCATGATGTTAAATAATGAATGAATTAACAATGAGATCAAAGAAGAAATAAAAAAGATTTCTAGAAACAAATGATAATGAGCATACATCAACTCAAAATTTATGGGACACAGCAAAAGCAGTTCTGAGAGGGAAGTTCATTGCACTACAGGCATATCATAAGGAGCTAGAAAAAGCTCAAATAAGCAACCTGACCCTGCATCTAAAAGAACTAGAAAAACAACAGCAAATAAAACCCAGGACAAGTAGAATGAAGGAAATAATAAAGATCAGAGCAGAAATAAATGACATAGAGGCTAAGGAAACAATACAGAGGATCAATGAAACCAGAAGCTGGTTCCTTGAAAAGGTAAACAAGATTGATGAACCTTTAACTAGACTCACCAAGAAAAAAAGAGAGAGGACTCAAATAAATAAAATTAGAAAGGACAGTGGAGAAATAACAACTGACACAACAGAAATACAAAGCATTGTAAGAAAATACTATGAAGAACTCTATGCCAAAAAATTAGACAATCCTGGTGAAATGGACAAATTTCTGGAATCATATAACCTTCCAAAAATCAATCTGGAAGAATCAGAACACCTAAACAGACCAATTACAACAAATGAGATCGAAACAGTTATCAAAAAACTCCCAAAAAAGAAAAGTCCTGGGCCTGATGGCTTCACAAGTGAATTCTATCAAAAATTCAAAGAAGAACTAACTCCTATCCTCCTCAAGCTATTTCAAAAAAATCAAGAGGAAGGAAGACTTTCAAATTCTATTTATGAGGCGAGTATAATTCTAATCCCAAAACCGGGCAAAGACAACACAAAGAAAGAAAATTATAGACCTATATCCCTGATGAATTTAGATGCTAAAATTCTCAACAAAATATTAGCCAACCGGATCCAGCAATATATGAAAAAAATCATACACCATGATCAAGTGGGATTTATTCTGGAGAGGCACGGCTGGTTCAATATTCGCAAATCAATCAATGTGATTCATCACATAAACAAAAGGAAGGACAAAAATCATATGATAATTTCAATAGATGCAGAAAAGGCATTTGATAAAATCCAGCACTCATTTTTCTCTAAACTCTCAGTAAAGTGGGAATACAGGGAACATTTCTTAACATGAAAAAGGCCATCTACGACAAACCCACAGCAAACATCATACTAAATGGACTAAAATTAAAAGCAATCCCCTTAAGATCAGGAATCAGGCAGGGGTGTCCCCTTTCACCACTCTTATTCAACATAGTTCTGCAAGTCCTAGCTACAGCAATCAGACAAGAAGAAGAAATAAAAGGCATCCAAATTGGAAAAGAAGAAGTAAAACTGTCATTATTTGCAGATGATATGATATTGTATATAGAAAACCCTAAAGTCTAAGTCAAAAAACTACTGGACCTGATAAATGAATTCAGCAAGGTGGCAGGATATAAAATTAATACTCACAAATCAGAGGCATTTTTATATACAAACAATGAACTGTCAACAAAAGAAATTAAGGAAACAATCCCCTTTACTATTGCAGCCAAAAAAATAAAGTACCTAGGAATAAATTTAACCAAGGAGGTTAAGGACTTGTACTCGGAAAATTATAAAATATTGATAAAAGAAATCAAGGAACATACAAGCAAGTGAAAGCATATACCGTGCTCATGACTAGGAAGAATAAACATCATTAAAATGTCAATATTACCCAAAGCAATTTATAAATTCAATGCAGTACCAATTAAAATATCAATGAAATACTTCAAAGATATAAAACACATATTCCAAAAATTTATATGGAACCAAAAAAGAACACAAATAGCCTCAGCAATCTTAAAAAGAAAAAATAAAGCAGGAGCTATCACTCTTCTAGATATCAAGGTTTACTACAAGGCCATTATACTCAAAACAGCCTGGTACTGGCATAAGAACAGGCACATAGATCAATGGAACAGAACAGAGGACCCAGAAATAAACCCACAGCTTTATGGACAACTGATATTTGACAAAGGAGGAAAGAACATACAATGGAGTAAAGACAGCCTCTTTAACAAATAATGTTGGGAAAATTGGACATCTACCTGCAAAAAAATGAAACTTGATCATCAACTTACACCATTCACAAAAACAAACTCAAAATGGATAAGGGACTTAAACGTAAGCCATGAAACCATAAGCATCTTAGAAGAAAACATAGGCAGCAAGCTCTCCGACATCTGTAGCAGCAATATATTTGCCGATTTATCTCCACGGGCAAATGAAATAAAAGGCAAGATAAACAAATGGGACTATATCAAACTAAAAAGATTTTGCACAGTTAAAGACAATAAGAACAGAATAAAAAGACAAACCACACAATGGGAGAACATATTCAACAGCACATCTGATAGGGGGTTAATAACTAAAATTTATAAAGAACTTGTAAAACTCAGCAACAGAAAGACAAACAATCCAATAAAAAAATGGGCTAAAGAAATGAAATTCTCCAAAGAGGACATACAGATGGCCAGTAGGCATATGAAAAAATGCTCAGCATCACTAATCATTAGAGAAATGCAAATTAAAACCACAATGAGATATCACCTCACTCCAGTCAGAATAGCACTCATCAGCAAAACAACACAGAATAAGTGCTGGCGAGGATGTCGAGAAAAGGAACCCTTCTGCATTGCTGGTGGGAATGCAGACTGGTGCAGCCACTGTGGAAAACAGTTTGGAGATTCCTCAAAAAATTAAAAATCGAACTGCCTTTTGACCCAGCTATCCCACTTATAGGAATATAACCTTAAAACACCATAGCACTGTTCGAAAAGAAGAAATGTGCCCCCATGTTCGTGGCAGCATTGTTCACAATAGCGAAGATCTGGAAACAGCCCAAAGTGTCCATCAGAAGACGAGTGGTTTAAAAAGCTTTGGTACATATATACTGTGGAAACTACTCAGCCATAAGAAATGATGACATCGGATCATTTATAACAAAATGGATGGACCTTGATAACATTATACGGAGTGAAATAAGTAAATCAGAAAAAAAGAAAATCTGAGAACAGCATGATTTCATACATAGGTGGGACATAAAAGTGAGCCTTTTGAGACATGGACAAGAGAGTGGTGGTTACTGGGTGTGGGGAGGGAGGGAAGGATGAGATAGGTAGGAGGGGAGGGCACAGGGAAAACTAGATAGAAGGTGACAGAGGACAATTTGACTTTGGGTGACGGGTATGTAACACAATTGAATGGTAAGACAACCTGGAGATGTTTTCATTGTACATATGTACCCTGATTTATTGGTGTCACCCCATTAAAATTAATAATAATAAAATAAAATTTAAAAAAAATATGAAGAGGACATGAACAGACACTTCTCCCAGGAAGAAATACAAATGGCCAACAGATATATGAAAAGATGCTCATCTTCATTAGCTATTAGAGAGATGCAAAACAAAACTACAATGTGATACCACCTCACGCCTGTTAGATGAGCTATTATCAACAAGACAGGTAATAACAAGTGTTGGAGAGGCTGTGGAGAAAAAGGAACCCTCATCCACTGTTGGTGGGTATGTAAAGTAGTACAACCACTATGGAAGAAAGTATGGTGGTTCCTCAAAAAACTAAAAATAGAACTACCATATGACCCAACAATCCCTCTACTTGGTATATACTCCCAAAACTCAAAAACATTGCTACATAAAGTCACATGCAGCCCCATGTTTATAGCAGCTTTGTTCACAGTGATCAAGACATGGAAACAACCAAAAAGCCCTTCAACAGATGACTGGATAAAGAAGATGTGGTACATATATACTATGGAATACTACTCAGCCATAAGAAATGATGATATCGGATCATTTACAACAAAATGGATGGATCTTGATAACTTTATATGGAGTGAAATAAGTAAATCAGAAAATACTAAAAACTGCATGATTCCATACATAGGTGGGACATAAGAAAAGAGACTAAGAGACATGGACATGAGTGTGGTGGTTACTGATGGGATGGGGGAAAGGAGGAGAGGGAGGTATGGGGGGAGGGGAGGGGCACAAAGAAAACCAGATAGAAGGTGACAGAGGACAATTTGACTTTGGGTGATGGGTATGCAACATAACTGAATGACAAGATAACCTGGAGATGTTTTCTTTGAACATATGTACCCTGATTTATTAATGTCACCCCATTAAAATTAATAAAATAATAAAAAAAGAAAAGAAAAGAAAAAGGGTTTCTGCAATTAGCTCGCTGACTACTTGATTAAAAGGAGGGAAGTTTACTTTCTGACCTCACAACAACCTGTGTACATTAAGCATTATCCTATAAAAATTTGGTGTGGTCCTGGAGGACAGCTGTGATTGGCTCCAGCCACCTGCAACCATGAAATTAATAATAATAATAATAATAATAATAATAATAAAAGATGAAGTTCGAACTTTCTTTGACCTCAAGCTGTTCTGGAACCCTACTCCCATACAGAGCCATCAACATCACTTGCAGTTGTATCAGGCTGCTAGCAACAGAAATCCACCCATAAGGCTTTAATGTGCATTATGTTTTTTCAGCTATTGGAAGTTTGGGAGTAAATGATCTAGGCCTGTTTAGCACTTACATCATGTCACCAATGTCTGTCTTTTAAAAATTTTTTGTTCTGTTCCTCTTGGCATTGGATTCTTCTTCATGGTTACAAGATGTTTATTGCATCAAGAGATTGGAAAACGAAATTTTTTGTTTGGAGTTTTACTTCCCAAAAAAGAATAAGACAATAGCTATTGGGTAGAACACCACAAAAATGATTATAGATCTGTCAACTGATATGATGACCAATTGTTCTTTAATAAATATGTCAGATAATCAGAAATAAAAATAAGTTCTGGGCAATATAGTTTGTCTTTAGTGTTTCATATTACCAGAGAATCAATTTTTATTGTTGAATTCCACAAAATATATAGAGTTCTTAAAGTATCTTGACGAATGCCCTTTGTATTATACACTTTCAGATATTTAGAGAATGGAGGTAAGTTGTTAGCTGTTTTCCAAAACTTTGACTGACCCTACCCAGGATTCAGGTTTACCTTGTGCCATCTATAAGAGCCATCTACCCAATCCAGATGGCACAGTGAAAACTTGATATGGAGAGTATACCTCAGGCGGATTCCTCTCTACTCTAAGGAAGGGGTGTGGAAATTAACATTTACTGGGTGTTGTCAGGCACCATAAATTGCATTCCCAATAGTCATCCCAGTCCCTTCTTCCCTGCAACAAACTTCATTGGTCCAGTTTCTGAGTAGAGATACCTTAAGGTGACAGAGTTTAGGTCTCCACCTCAGCTCCATGGAACCCATTTTGACTGGTCTAAATCAGCCATGGCTAACTCCTTACCACTGTACAATAAATGGCCTATGACAGTGTGGTGGGGGTGGGGGGTGTTGCCCAGTTTTGGCCAATGAGAAGTAAGTGAAGTTTGCTGGTGATAGTACCTTACAGCTGAGGGGGTCGATAGGGGAGGGACTGGGGAGTGGGGCAATTCTCTTCCTCAAAAGATGAAGACTCTTATGGAGGAAGTCTTTTTTCTTTTAGCTCTGAAGATAGATGTGTCCCTGGGACTGTGCAGCCAGGCTGGGAGATATCTGGAGTTGTTTTGTTGCTGAAGAAATCTAGGCAAATGCTACCTCTGGATTTCTTGAAATGTGGGAAAACACTTTTATTTAAAACATCAAAGTTTTCTTTTTCCCTATTACTTGCAGCCATACACAATTCTAATTCACACAGGTACTCTATGTCAGGCAATGAAATTGCTTTACCTCCCCAGTTCTATACCTTCTGGCTGTGTACTTGACTTCAGTGTTTAGTTCTGTGAAACACGGCAATGAAAACACCCACCTCTGACTGCAAGGCAGATGAAATAAGCAATCTGATGCAAGGAGCCCATTGTTCTTCCTATCGTGTGCCAAGCTGTCAGAATGGGTAGCCATCATTATTATTCAAAGGCATTTGCTCTTAAAATGTTCTGGGAACTGTATAGAGCCAGCTGGTGGAACAGAAGAAGTAATGAGAGCACAGTGATGGAGCTGCTGGTTGCCAGGAGGCAAAGGGCTGGCAATTCGGACTAAGAGACTCTGTGAGATTGAAACAGCTACAAAGCCAGACTGGGAAGAGCCGGGTGAGAAGAGGGAGCAGAATGCAGAGGCAAGGGAGAGAGTCACACAGTGTGGTGTGTGTGTATGTCAGACAGAACTGCAAAGCTGCAGACTGAGCCAAGGAGGGCGTTTCTTGATGTTGTGTTGGATGGGAATAGGATCACAGAAAAATGTAATTGGTGCACTCAGAAATTTGGGATGAATGGATGAATATTTTTGCTATACTCTTATTTCAAAGAGCTCTGTATTTGGCTAATAGGATGGAATATGTGCTTTATTAAAAAAATAAATAAATAAAATAAAAAATAACCCACAGAGGGAGAAAGAAAGCCAGGCCTGACATGAGTAGAGTGACATCACCCGGGGGTAGGAAGGTCTTTTTTTGAGAGTTTTTGAGTCAGTCTTTGTTTATGTTCTGTTTCACCAACAATTAGGGTTAGTATTTCCTGACCAGAACTGCTCATTAAACATTTCTACTCACCTCCAGGTTCTCACCCAAAATGCATGCAGGCTTGCACAGTGATCTTCCCCAGTCTTGGCTGGTTACCTTGGACCACAGAGAGAAGATATGTTCCTCTTACAGATGCCCCAGCCAAAAGGGTCCAAACAATAATGTGAACTCCTTTTCCTTTAGGGCTGTCAGTATATAAACACCCAGCAGAGCTAAGACATGAATCAGTAGTGTTCCCAGTCTAGGCAATTGATTATGATCTGAAGATGTTAGTCTCTCCTTTTGTTTCCGATGACTCTGGAAGCAAATATATAACTTTATGAAAATGTTGTAGGTCAGAAATATTTTATTTGACAGATGAGCCTGCTTTTTATATACTGTATAACAGATAATATGTGTGTGTGGGGGGCTCATTTTGTCTTACCTGGGTTATTACTAAGATCTACGGTCTCCCTGTTCTTCCCCTACCAATTCATCCTCCACATCAGAGTCAGAATGAACTTTCTAAAATGTACACCTGCCTCTTCCCTGCTTAGAATCCTTCAAAGCCTTGTCCTGAGGATAAAGTCCAAGCCATGAATGACATGGCTTATAAAGCAGAAGTCCTTATCCTTGGTTTGCCTGGGACAGTTCTGATTCTTGATTATTATTCTCGAATATTTATTAACAGTGTCTTCTTTCACTCTGAAGATTGGGAATACAGGGTGGAAGGTAATTTGTGTGGATACCCTATTTACAAGGTCTAGAGCCCTCCAGCTTTAGTTATCTCTTCTCCATACTCCAATTCTATACTCCAGAGAGCAAACATGCCATGTTTCCCCTTACTCAGGACCCTTTGTACACACACTATTTTCTTACCTAACGCATCCTCCTGCCTCCAACCCTATTCACTTGGCTAACTCCTTATCACTGGGAAACCTTCCCTGAATTCCTACTTCTATTAGAGTTGGATGACCCTCTCGGTCAGGGGTCCCCAAACTACGGCCCGTGGGTGCATGCAGCCCCCTGAGGCCATTTATCCGCCCCAGCCGCACTTCCGGAAGGGGCACCTTTTTCATTGGTGGTCAGTGAGAGGAGCACAGGATGCATCCGCTCCCATAGTTCCCATTGAAATGCTGGTCAGTTTGTTGATTTAAATTTACTTGTTCTTTATTTTAAATATTGTATTTGTTCCTGTTTTGTTTTTTTACTTTAAAATAAGATACGTGCAGTGTGAATAGAGATTGAACAGTGAACTGACCTCCTGTGTAAAAAGTTTGGGGACCCCTGCTCTTGGTCATACCTCAACTGTCCTGACCTCAGCAGTCAACCCACCTTGAGATCACCAGCCATAGCACATTCTCTTACCCCTTTCAGTTCCTCGTGTGCTTTGGCATCAGAATTTTATATCCCTGCTCACAGGTTTTTGTGTAGGGGTGCCTGGTCTGGCCCTTTGATGGCAGGTTTGGCCACCTCACTTGTGATAGCCAGTGGAAGGGAATACAATGGACACTGTGTCTGATGGGAGCTTGGGGAACCCTGGTGTGTCTGCACCTGCCCAATGATACTAGGCCACAGGAATCCCAAGTAAAGACTTCTCCTTTAGCTTGAATGTCAGAATGAAAAGACACGTGAGCAAGTCACAACCAACCTGGTTGTGAAATGGAATGGAAAGAAAAAGAGCAGTGTGGCTGTAAGCCAGCTGAAATTTGATAGTTGGCACTGCAGAATAACTCAGTGAAGGCTCACTGCTCTGTGTGCTCTCCTTTCTTTTTTAGATAGCAAAAAACCCCGAGGTCAGGGAGCATGTCTCCCTAATTCACACTCTATCACTTGTTCCTTGTTAAGTTTTCTTTTATGAATATATGAATGTATACCTTTGGCTTTCTTGAATACTAAATTGAACATTAATTTTTCAAGGTTCAGATTGGTTACATCTTTAAAAACATGCTTTTCACATAATATTCCCATTTATTACTTAATTGAATTTTCACACACAACTTTAAAATAAAGAGGTATTGCCATTTTGTAAGTGAGAAAACTGATACCAGAGAGGTTTTTACTTCTAAGATCACACAGCCCTTTAGTAGCAGAGAATGAAAGCTTTCACTTCCTAGTGCCCAGTTCACAGCTCTTTTCCATCATACCCTAACCACAATTCCAGAGAAGGCAGAAAATAACTGTCCCTTCACCCAAAGCCTTCTGGGTGTTAGCTTTTCTGCTCACCATGACCACTCTTCCTGGGAGATATGCTGAATGTATCATCCCTTTCATTGGGCTTAATGGGAGTGGGTGTAGTTAGCTGAAATGTCTTCTCTGTTTTAAAAAGGGACCATTTGAAGACTAGAGAGGAAGAGAGAATCACTCAAATTTAGTTCCTGTCCAGTCTTTGTAGATTTCAGGAACAAATTCTGAGCTCCCACAGAGTGAATAAAATTCTTTTCCACAAAGGTTGTGTTCAAGAGAACAGGCTACAGTCTGCCTCACCAATCCAAATTCTCTTAATATTTCAATAAAGAGGAACACTTATTTTTGGTGGTTTATTTAAGTCAAAGCTGATGTTTGAGTGTCACAACTTTCTACAGCAACAAATATGTATTGATTATCTCAATGCACAAGGCATTGTACTGGTGGGAGTTGAGTTCATTTTAAGTGCTTGCTAATTGCCCTCTGGCTGGCTGAGGTTAAAGAAATTCTTAATTAAAACCTTTGCATCTGTCTTTACTGAGGAAAATATAAGGGCAGCATTTCTCTACTTGGCTGCACATTGGAATCACCTAGGGAGCTTTTAAAACTAGTGGTGCCTGAACCCCACCTCCTGTGTTCTCATTTAATTGGTTGGGGATGTCACCTGTACATTGGTATTTTTGAAAGTCCCCCTTTAAAGTGGATCATATGTGTAGGCAAGGTAATAAACCACCCTCCAGATTGCTTCTAGTAGACAAGTGATCAGAATCATTAACTCAAACAATGTGATGTTCCTAAGATCCTTCTGACCCATTTCACCAGCTGGATTTAAGACAGGGCAGTGGGACAGAAAGAAACCCACAAAAGGGTGGTCAAGACATCTGGTCTCCATATCTGTCTCTGCTGCTCACTGACCTACATGGCTTATCTCAACTTAAATGCTCTGGATCTGAACCTTCTGGTCTGAGAAATGAAAGAATTAGACTAGATCAGTGTTTTCCAGAATTTTACCGTAATGACCACCTTTTAAGCAACCCCTTCCCCAAATGGACATAATGTTCAAAAACTTTATCAAACTCTATTAAGTGTCAATCCCCTTGCTCTCAATTATATTTTAATATATTGCCCCAAATTATTGCTTTACAAAACTTTTTTTCTCTTTGGGTATTTTATAGAGACCAGTGTTTTGCAGGTTAGGATGAAAAAAATATTTTGCTTACTTCTGGTTATTTATTTCTTATCCCTGTTATCTAGAACAGTTAAAATATGATTACCATTATTCAGACATGGCAACATTCCACAAAGAAGACTTGCTTACAGATGTCTAAAAGGATCTATCCATAGTTTCTCAAAAATAATTGTTTTTAATATGATAAAAGATTGACCCAATCTAACTAAAATAAGATATTTTCTCCAGATTTTTGGGTCATCCTTTTTCAGCAACTTGCTGAAACCTTATCGAAGTCCCATTTCAAGGAGAGCAGGTGGGAAGTGAGATCCCATATACTTGCGGTCTCAGGACCATGTCAGCAGGTGCAAGCATTCCAGTCTAAGTTGCGCACATCACCTTGCCCACCATGCAACTAAGTTGCCATCAGCATTCAAGGGGTTATTCCTGTGACCACACAACTGGCTTCAGGATGCCTCCTGGTGATGTTTATGAAGGTCAGATGAGAGGAAGTTGTTGCCCCACAGTTAATAGAAACTCGCTGCTTAATCCAAATCTTTAGTTTTCTTCACCATTTTGTTTGATTTCCTTCCTGCTGATTTTGAGATATAAAGTGACCTCCTCAAAGACCTTTATTTAAGGATTCATTAAAATTCTAGGAAGTCTTTCATTTTCTTATTTCTTCAGTCATTAATTTGCATGGTACATCATATTAAGAAGGTTAAGGAAGACATGGAACTGCCTTATTTCCCCGTTCATAAGACGCTCCCATGTATAAGATGCACCTTAATTTTGGGGCCGAAATTTTTTTTTTAAAAAAGTGTTACATAAAATTATTGAACTCAAGTTTTATTCATCATAAAATTCATACAACTCCTCATCCTCATGAAAAAGCATGAAATGCAAGTAAAAAATCTATAATCACTGTATACGATGCACCCAGTTTTAGACCCCAAATATTTTGAAAAAGGGTGTGTCTTATACATGGGGAAATATGGTACTTTACACAGCATTTCACTCCTGTTAACTGCTACTAAATAGGTCAAATTTGCTATGTGGGCCCATGACACCATTAGCCATCAGGCTTCTGTGTCTCTTGCCATATTTTATATCGGCTATTAAAGAGACTACTACCCACTTAAAAATCACTTGACACTTGAACAGGTTTTCTTCCTTATAAATTAGGAGTTATCTTCATTTCCAAGATCAATAATTTATTTTTCATAGTATTCTGTTCTTGTTTTAGAACAGTGGTTCTTAACCTGGGTTCTATCGAACCCTAGGGGTTCAATGAGTCGGTCTCGGGTTCGGAGAAGCCTCTGCCACGGAGGCCAGAATAAAGTAATACCGTAATTTGTTGTGAGTTCATGCACTTTGTTGGTTTTGTTCTTTGGGCAAGGTGATGTTCATGCACGGCTCATTTTGTGCACCAGTAAAAAAACATATACCTATGTCTTGAATTTGGAAAAAAAATCATATTTTATTTATCACTAAAGAAGGGTTCAGTGAATGCGCATATGAAACTGGTGGGTTCGGTACCTCAAAAAAGTTTAAGAACCACTGTTTTAGAACCTCTTCTTCCTGTTTCACAGATATAATCCTCTTCTTTATATCACTGAGATATTAAATGTAATTATTTTAAATGCCTGTTTTAACTGCTTTGTTAACTTTGTACCCTGAGATATAGGTTTTTTTATTTGTTGTTTTGTCTATTCTCTCTTTTTTAAGTCAGTGACTTTCTTCAAGTGTTGATGATTCCTTTCGAGCACTCATGTTTCTTTTTTTTCAGATAGATTTCTCCACTAACCACCAGAATGAAAACTTTGTATTAAAGCTATGTAACCTTGACATTGTTTCCTTAGAGATCCTCCTGATCCTGGTCCTGACAGCTGCCTGTTGTGTTTGAATGTCTGAGGGTATATTCTGCAGGGTGTGCTCAGTCCGCCTCCTTTTCCTAAAACCAAGAGTTACTTTTGCACATGCCCTTACTTCTAGGATATTATTCAAGGAACTTTAGAAAGAAAAAAGTTTTTAATTCAAGACTAGCCCCAGAGGTTGTCAAATTCTGTGGTCACCTTTTAGGTTTAATTTTTGCTATGTCATTCATTCACATTCTTTTATATTTTTTCTTTTTTTGTGACAGAAACAGAGAGAGGGACAGACAAGAAGGGAGAGAGATGAGAAGCATCAATTTTTCACTGCGGCTCCTTAGTCTCCTTAGTTGTTCATTGATTATTTTCTCATATACGCCTTGACTGGGAGGCTACAGCAGACCGAGTGACCCCTTGCTCAAGCTGGTGAACCTTGCTCAAACCAGATGAGCCTGCGCTCAAGCCGGTGACCTCGAGGTTTCAAATCTGGGTCCTCTGCATCCCAGTCCAATGCTCTATTCACTGAGCCACTACCTGGTCAGGCTCATTCATATTCTTAAACATTTACTTACCGAAGGCCTATTGTGTGTTTTGGAATCATTCCTGGTTTACTTCCACATTAAGATGTGTAGCTTTAAACTCGTTAAGTCTATATTTCCTCTTCAGTAAAACTAAGTACGTCTTACTTTCTAGAGTTAATGTAATGTGAGTTATGTATGCAAAATGACAGTAGAGTTGTTGCTCAGGGAAAAAAAGAACTTTATCTATCATCTATCATATATATATATATATATATGATAGATATATATTTTATAGCTATATAAAATAGATATATAAAAGGACTTTATCTATCTATCATCTATCATATATATATGATAGGTGATAGATATATATTATCATATATATATTTTACCCACCTATTTACTAGTGCCAGAGTTCTCATTCTTTTATGTGCAACCAGATTTTCATCTAGTATGCTTTTCTTTCTCACTGAAGCACTTCCTTTAAAATTTCTTATAGAGAAGTTCTGCTTGTAATTAATTCTTTCAGGTTTTATATGTTTGAAAAAGTATTTCACTTTTATTTGAAAGATGCTGCTGGGTACAGAATTCTAGAATGATCATTTTATTTATTTTAGTGCTAACATGTTAATCCACTGTTTTCTGTTTTCTGACTTGCATTATATCCTGTAAGAAGTTTGCTGTCGTTCTAATCTTTGTTTCTTTGTACATAATAAGTCTTTTTATTCTCCTCTAAGTGCTTTTAAGATTCTGTCTTTATCACTCTTTTAAAGCAATTTGATTATTATGTGGCTTGGAGTAGCTTTTTTCAAATTCCTTGGATTTAAATATCAGTTGAGCTTCTTGGATCTTAGGTTTATAGTTTAAAACTTGAAAATTTTTTATCTATTATTTCTTCAAATATTTTTTATTCCTATGGCTTCTTCAGTGACTCCAATTACATGTGCATCAGGTTCCTTAAAGTTGTCCCATGGCTCTCTTCATTTCATCTCAGTATTTTGTCTCCCTGTGCTTTGTTTTAGATAGTTTCTATTGCTATGTTCTCAAGTTCATTAATCCTTGCTTTAGCAATGTCTAGTCTGCTGCTAATTTCATCCAGTGGATTTATCTTATCAGATGGTGTAGTTTTCATTTCTAGAAGTTCAAATTGCATCATTTTTACATCTTCTTAGGCAAAACATGTTTTCTTCTATCTTTTTTAACATATGGATTCTAGTTATAACAATTGTTTTAAAATTATTATCTGCTAATATTATCATCAGTGTCATTTTTTAATTTTTTTATATTGATTGTTTTTTGTCCTTAGTATAAGTCCTATTTTTCTCTTTTTTTTTCATGTAGGGTAATCTCTGGTTGGATATCAGACATTGTAGATTTTATCTTGTAGAATACTGGATATTTTATAGTCCCCTAAAAACCTCTGAGATTTCTTTTTCTCCTGAGATGTAAGCAGTTAAAAGCATTTTGAAACCTCCAAGACTGGCGTTTAATATTTGTTAAACTACACTAGCCTTCGGTCTAGAGCTAATTTCCCCACCACTGAGACAATACCTTCTGAGTATTGTATCAAATGCCTTATGTCTTACCACTCTGGCCAATGATAAAGTGAAGTTATTCCTGGTCTGTTCCCTCCTACTAGATCTTTCCCCTGCCTCAGGTGAATTCCTTATTTGTGTACATTTATCAGTACTCTGCTGAAGACGTTAGGGAAACATTTGCAGATCTCCAGAGCTCCCTTTTTGTCTAGATCTCTTCTCTTAGTGGCTCTTTCCTGAGGAAATAGCTGCTTTGACCTTTTTTCATTCTCACCCTTGTCTCCTCAACTCAGAGAGGCTCCCAAGTTCTGTTTGGGTTCTCCCTCCTTGCTGTAACCTGGAAACATTCCAGGCAGCAAGCTGGGGCAATCATAGGTTTTATTTGGATTGTTGAATGTGCAGCCCATTGTCCAATCTCTGAAAATCATTGTTTCATATATATATATATTTGTTTCATTAGTTGTTTAAAGCAGTAGGATAAATTCATATTCCATATATATCACATTTTCTTTACTCATTCATTTGTCCATGGGTACTTAGGTTGTTTTTATATCTTGACTACTGTGAATAGTACTGCAATAAACACAGGAGAGCAGATAGCTCTTCAAGATACTAATTTTATTTTATTTTTTTTGGATATATACCCAGGAATGGGATTACTGGATCATATGATACTTCTATTTTTTATTTAAAGGAAACTCCATACTGTTTTCCATTAAGAGTGTACCAAATCATGATTATTCTTATTTTTATTTTAACTATGTATCCAACACTGTATTAGGTCCTAAGGATTTTAAAAAGTACATGATAAAACCAGATACTCTCTTACCTGTGTTTGTGCTTTTTGTCTTAATCCTTCTGTACATCTGTACATATTTATACTGCTTCACGTTTAAACCAGTATCCTTTCCAATATATTTTCCTATGTTTCCTCTTAGTCTTTGCAATAATTATTTTTAGTATTTTCATATTCTTTCATTGAAGGAATGTACCTGAGTTACTTACTGATGCACTAATTTTGAGTAATTAGGTTGTTTGCAGTATTCTTTGCTTAGATAAAACCAAAATGTAATAGTGTGTGTGTGTGTGTGTGTGTGTGTGTGTGTGTGTGTGTGTGTTGAGAAATCACCAGATTAGGCTCCATTGTAATTTGTAAGAAGGAGGAAAGCCTTAATAATGGTATAAAGTCAGGGAACCACTTGTTTGCTCTATAATTTTCTTTCTTTATTTCCTCCTTCTATTTTTTCTTTTCAATCTCTCTCTGCCATCCTTCTTTTTCTTTCTTTTTCCATTCTTCCTAATAAGTATTTATTAAACACCTTATGTTCGAGGCACTGTGCTGGTGCATAAAGTATAATTGTGAAAAAAAAAAGCAGGATTCTTGCCTCACTGACACTTGTGGTCAGGCACATAGAAAATCCGAGAAGTAATAACAATATATAATAAGTAATCTGATAGGGGAAGTACATCGAAGAATTCAGAGAGCATTGGCCCATACAAGTTTCACACATCACTCACAAGCGACTAAGAGACAGGAAGAGACAGGTACTCTGATTAGCCTTTAATTTGCCCATGACATGGTGCACAAACATGCAGGGAATTTTATATATGACAGGCTTGGCTTCAAGACCAGGCTCTGCTACCTACTAGCAGCATAAACATATTAACTTTTCTCAGCCTGACCTTTAACCTTTAAATAAGAGTCATAATACATCATAGGGATACTGTGAGAATTAAAGGTAATGTATGTAGAATGCAAGGCACATAGTAGGGTGCTTAGCAAAGTTCTTATTATAATTAGCTATTTGATCTTGGATAAGAAACCCCTTTAGACCTCAGTTTACTTATCTCTAATATGATTATTTGTATGATACCTTTCTAAAGTTCTACAAAGGCAATGCATTTGCACATATGCCTACTGTTGATATATCTGCTCCATTCTTGGTATACAATGAAAAGGTATTTTAGAACCCCTGCAGAGCCAAGTAGTTCTCCTTTCTTATCCCTGATATGGCCTTGATCTTAAGCTTTTATGAAATAAAGTGGGGTTCTTTCTTGTCTGAAAGCCTGATAGTCAGGAAAACACGTGTGGGCCGGCTGTTCCCCAACAACTGCCTAGAAAGCTTGGCATCTTTTTGGGAGAGCAAGCCAGGTTTTGATTTTTTTTATTTTGAACAGAGAGAGAGAGAGAGTCAGAAAGAGGGACAGATAGGGATAGACAGACATGAAAAGAGAGAAATGAGAAGCATCAATTCTTTGTTATGGCTCCTTAGTTGTCCATTGATTGCTTTCTCATATGTGCCTTGACCAGGGGGGATACAGCAAAGCTAGTGACCTCTTGCTCAATCCAGTGACCTTGGGCTCAAGCTAGCGACCTTGGGCTTCAAGCGAGCAACATTTGGGCTCAAGCCAGTGACCATGGGGTCATGTTTATGATCCCACATTCAAGTCAGTGACCCTGAGTTCAAGCCAACAACCTTGGGGTTTTGAACCTGGGTCCTCTGCATCCCAGTTCAATGCTCTATCCACTGTGCCACAGCCTGGTCAGGCTAGTCTCTGGTTTAAAGTGAATATATCAAAGTTTTTTGTCGGGGGGGGGGGGATTTTAACACACAAAACGAAATGGAAAACTTGAGATGTCAAACGTTTTCACTAACTTTTGATATAAATGGTATTTCAGGTCATCTCCAATAAGAATAAAAAATAACTTATATTTCTTATTTTCTGGATTCTTGAAGTAGCTACTTATAAAATTTCATAAAATTAGAATGACCACATATTAGTAAAAATTAGGTTCATCTTCTCTAAGATATTCTGGTAGCCAAGGAAGTAGAGAAACAGATAAAAATAGTTCCAAATTATGTCAAAACAATCTTCGATTCCCTTACTTCCTGGTTAGTAAACTTTGAGGGAAAGTTCTTACCCATCATTCTTTTCTTGTAAGCATATTTTTCTCCAAAATCCCCTGCTCAGTATTTTACAAATCCCAGGTGCTCTTCTGGTATTATTGAAAAGATAGACACTAGGAAAACTTTAGAATTCATCAAGTCTAACCCCTTTACTTTAAAGATGAGGAAGCTAAATCTCAGGTTTAATCATCATCATCATCATAATAGTAATAATAATAATAATAATAATAATAATAATAATACTTGTTGTACATGGATGGAGAGAAAGATGGAGAAAATGAAAACATGAGTGTTGTGCTCCGTTCAAGCTTTAATCATGTTTAGGAACAATTAGTCATGCTTTATGTCTGATTTGTGAGTTATTGGATTTATGCTTTTTTTAGGAGCCAAGATCACTCTTTGGCATTTGAGTCGATCTCAAGTGTCAGATCCAATATCACATATTGCTAATTGCTCTTTAATCCTTAGTGCCGGGCCTGACCAGGTGGTGGCGCAGTGGATAGAGCATTGGACTGGGATGAGGAAGACCCTGGTTCGAGACCCCAATCTCACCAGCTTGAGCACAGGCCCATCTGGTTTGAGCAAAAAGCTTACCAGCTTGGACCCAAGGTCACTGGCTCCAGCAAGGGGTTGCTCAGTCTGCTGAAGGCCCGCGGTCAAGGCACATGTGAGAAAATAATCAATGACAACTAACGTGTGGCAACGGCAATGGAAAACTAATGATTGATGCTTTTCACCTCTCTCTGTTTCTGTCTGTCTGTCCCTATCTATCCCTCTCTCTGACTCTCTGTCTCTGTCCCTGTAAAAAAAAAATCCTTAGTGCCGGGACTCAAGGTCTTTAACACTGCCCACTGACCAGCTATACTCACAGCCTTGAAAAAAAAAAGATGAGTTTATAAACTTTTAAAAACTTGCCTTAGATAACATTGCAAAAACAAGAAAAAATAATATCAGATGCTTCCTGATATGATGCTTTCACTAGGACATAATTCTACTTACGGAGAATTCCTGCCCAAAATATATAACCTGAATCTAATAATGAAGAGACATCAGAAAAACCTAAGTTGAAGCATAATACACAAAATAGCTGACTTTTAGTCTTCAAAAATGCAATGTCAAAAAAGACAAAACATTCAAAAACTGAGGAACTGTTCCAGATAAAAGGAGACTGAAAAGACATGAAAACTAAATGCACTGTATGATCCATGGCTAGATCTTGGACTCGGAAAATGTAATAAAGAACATTATTGGAACAATTAATAAAATTTGAATATAAGCTAAGTTTATACAATAGTATTCTATCAATGTTAAATGTCCTGACTTTAATAATCATACTATGATTATGCCAAATAACAGTTTTCTTTTTATGTAATACATATTGAAGTACTTAGGGACAAGGGGGCTTGGTGTATGTAACTTACTCTCAAATGGCTAAGATGAGCAATTGTATGCGTGTGTATATGTGAGTATGTATATGTACATGGGTGTGTATATGAACTTGTATATGTATAGAGAAAGACAGAAGAATAGTAAAATGGGGCAATATGTTAAAAATTGGTAAAGATAATAAAAGGTTATATAAGATTTCTCTATATTACTCTTCTAACATTTTTAAAATGTGAAAGCATTTTAAATAAAAAGTTGTCCATATACCAGTAATAAAATAGTAGATTTGAAATTTAATATATAATACCATTTATATTTTCACTAAAGATATAAAATTACTTAGATGTAAATACTAATATATATATATATATATATATATATATATATATATATATATATATATATATATATATAAAATCTATGTGAGAAAAATTACAAAATTCTTATTTAAAAAATCAAAGAGCTAATAGATATTCCATGTCCGTGGATAGAAATATTTAATGTTATCAAGATATCAGTACTTCGTAACTTGAGCTATACAGATCAATGCAATACTGATCAAACTCCCAGCAAGTTATTTTGTGGATGTTAAAAAAACTGATTCTAAAGTTTATATGGAGATGCATAAGACTTGAATAGCCAATACAAAGTCTGAGGACTGATGATACTGATTTCAACATCTACTACTATACAGCTACAGTAACCAAGGCAGTGTGGTAGTGGTGGAAAAACAAAACATATATCAACAGAACATAATGCAGAGCCTATAAATAGACCCCTAAATAAAGTCAACTTATTTTTGACAAAGAAGCAAAGACAATATAATGGAGCAGTGTTAGTTTTTTCAAAAAATAGTTCTGGAACAACTGGACATCCACATGAAAAAAATTAAGTTAGACATAGACTTTAAACTTTTCATAAAAACTAACTCAACTGGACTGTAGATCTAAATGTAAATTGCAAAACAATACAACTTCTGGAAGGTAATATAGAACAAAACCTAGACAATCTTGAGCATAGAGATAACTTTTTAGATACAACATCAAAGGCATGACCCATGAAAGAAAGTATTGATAATCTGGACTTCATTAAAATTAAAACCTTTTTCTCTATTCTTTAAAAAACTTTGTCAAGAGAATGAGAGGACAAACCACAGATGGGGAGAAAATACTTACAAAAAACATAATATCTAAAATACACAGAGAACTCTAAAACATTAAAATAAGAATACTAACAGTGCTTATAAAAATAGTCAAAAGACCTTAACAGACATGGTATCAAAGAAGACATACACATGACAAATAATCATATGAGAAAATATACAATGTCATATGTCATGAGGAAGTTACAAATTAAAACAACAATGAGATGCCATTACACACCCATTAAAATGGCCAAAATTCAAAACACTGACAACAGCAAATACTGACATGGATGTGGAGCAACAAGAACTCTCTCATTCACTGTTGGTGGGAATGCAAAATAATACAAGGGTTCTTCGGGTTATGACACTCTCAACATACAGCGTTTTGAGTTTACGATGCTCACTCCCATAAAAACTTTAAAAAATTTAGTCGTGCAAGTTTTGGCTTACGCCCTTAGCATCATACTTACGGACTACGTGGGTGAACTAGTTTGGTTGTGTGCAATCAAAGAATACACAGTAATGCGACTATGAGTGGGGGAGCTGGCGTCCCTCAGTATGCTTACCCATGACATTTTAGGCTGTTAAGAGCACAAGTGTCCCATTTGTGTTAGGCTAGGCTGTGTTTCGACTTACACCAAAATTCAGGTTACATCACTGTCATAAGAACGGAACTGTGTCATAATACAAGGACCCCCTGTATATCCATTTAGGAAGAGAGTCTGTCAGTTTCTTACAAACTCTTATCATATATGGTAAGCCATTAATCCAGTGATCATGTGTCTTGGTATTTTCCCAAAGGAGCTGAAAACTGAAGCCCAAACAAAAACCTGCTCATAGATGTTTATAGTATCTGTATTCATAATTATCAAACCTGAAAAACAATTAAGATGTCTTTCCGTAGGTAAATAGATAAACCATGGTCCATCCGAAACTAGAATATTATTCAGTACAAAATGAAATAAGATACCAAGCCACAAAAAAACACAAAGGAAACTTGAATGCTTATTAGTAAGTGAAAGAAGTTAATCTGAAAAACTACATACTGTATGATTCAACTCTATGACATTCTGGAAAAGATAAAACTATGGAGACAGTAGAAAGATCTGTGGTTGCCAGGCATTAGTGTTGGGAAGGAGGCATGAATAAGTACAGTGTGTCCATAAAGTCATGGTACACTTTTGACTGGTCACAGGGAAGCAACAAAAGATGATAGAAATGTGAAATCTGCACCAAATAAAAGGAAAACCCTCCCAGTTTCTGTAGGATGATGTGGCAACATGTGCACATGCGCAGATGATGACGTAACACTGTATACAGTGGAGCAGCCCACGGCCATGCCAGTCGAGATGTGGATGGTACAGAGGAAAGTTCAGTGTGTTCTGTGACTCACTAAATTCGAATCCATGACCAAAGTGCAATGTGAATATCGGCACATTTATAATGAAGAACCACCAAATAGTAATAACATTACTCGGTGGGATAAGCAGTTGAAGGAAACTGGCAGTTTGATGGAGAGACCCCGTTCTGGTAGGCCATCGATCAGTGACGAGTCTGTAGAGCAGGGATCCCTAAACTGCGGCCCCCTGAGGCCATTTATTCAGCCCCGCCACACTTCCGGAAGGGGCACCTTTTTCATTGGTGGTTAGTGAGAGGAGCACAGGATGCATCCGCACCCATAGTTCCCATTGAAATACTGGTAAGTTTGTTGATTTAAATTAACTTGTTCTTTATTTTAAATATTGTATTTGTTCCCGTTTTGTTTTTTTACTTTAAAATAAGATATGTGCAGTGTGCATAGGGATTTGTTCATAGTTTTTTTTATAGTACGGCCCTCCAGTGGTCTGAGGGATAGTGAACTGGGACCCTGTGTAAAAAGTTTGGGGACCCCTGCTGTAGAGGCTATACGGGATAGCTACCTAAGAAGCCCTAAAAATCTGTGTGTGCATGTGCCGACAATTACACCTAAGCAAGACTACAGTTTATAAGGTGTTAAAGAAACGTCTCTGTTTTACGGGGTACAAATTGTGGCTGTTGCACACTATCAAACCAGTGGATAGACCCACACTATATGTTTGCTACAGGTATGCTTCATGAGATTGACAATGATGCAATATTTTTGCAGAAGATTGTGTTTAGCGATGAGGTGACCTTTCATATCTGTGGACATGTTCATCACCATAATGTCCGAATATGGGCTGCTGAACATCCTCATGCCTACGTTGAGTACGAACATAACACCCCTAAAGTGAACGTGTGGTGTGGCCTGATGCATGGTAAGGTGATAGGCCCATTTTTTTTCGCGGAGCAGTCTGTGACAGCAAGCACCTATCTTGACATGTTGGAATTGTATGCAGTGCCACAATTTTCAGAAGGTGTCATCTTTCAACAGGATGGTGCTCCTCCACACTACGCCACCATTGTTTGTGAGTTTTTGGATAGAATATTCCCCCGGTGGTGGATAGGCAGGGCTTCTGTCAAGCCATGGCCACCACGATCCCCGGATCTGATGCCCTTAGACTTTTACTTTTGGGGTTATGTGAAGCAACATGTGTACATTGAATGTATCAACGACATTAATCACTTAAAACAGAGAATCACAGATGTTATTCACTCTGTTATACCAGATGTCCTTACCCGTGTGTGACAAGAACTTCACTATAGTTTGGATGTGTGTAGGGCAACAAATGAAGCCCACATCAAACTGCACCGAATAGGTATGAAACTGGGAGAGTTTTCCTTTTATTTGGTGCAGATTTCACATTTCTATTGTCTTTTGTTGCTTTCCTGTGACTGGTCATAAGTGCACCATGACTCTATGAACACACTGTAGAACACAGAGAATTTTTAGGGCAATAAAAATACTCTATATGATACCATAATGATGGATACATGGCATTACACACTTGTCCAGACACATAAAATGTACAGCACCAAGAGTGAAACTTACTTTAAACTATGGCCTTTGGGTGATTCTCACGTGTCAGTGGAAGTTCATCCTTTGCAACTTATTTAGCACTGGTGCAGTATGTCTATTGTAAGGGAAACTGTGCATATTCGAGAATAGGGTCGTATGGGACATCTCTATCTTCCACTCAATTTTGCTGTGAACTTAAAACTTCTCTAAACAGTAAAGTCTATTTAAAACCATTTTTATTAACTTCAAGTTCCTCAGTCTCTTTCCAGGGTATGCTGAGGGAGAAGATGACTAGGAACACACAGGTACATATAGAGATCACTGACTGTCGTGATACATCAGCAAGGGCGGGAACTGGAGGAGGTGGCCCAAGAGGGAGGTTGTTTCTTGTACCTTTGGGAGATGACTGGGTAGTGGCTGGTTTGCAAACAGACCCTCTCCTCTAATTTTATTTTACTAATTTAGCTAGAGTATCTACAAACCAAATGGACAAAATGGCCTCTTTGTGGTATTCTCCATTCTTTTAAAAAGGTCATATGTAATTGATAGTCTCGGTACTGTGTCATGTGCCAGACACATACTAACTCATAAAAATGTCCTAAGGCATTAATTATCACAGCTAAGGAGAGCAAAGACAGCAGCCCCTGCTAATTGTCAAAATCCCCTCTGTGACTGCACATTGCCACACACCCAGTCGGTGCTTAGGAAACACGAATTGGAATTGGCAATGAAAGTTGCTATTCTTCTTTCTTACAGGCAACAGCAGTGATTGGGGTGGGGGGTGACACCTCTAAATCCACCTCTGCCTCTGCCCAGGCTCAAACATTCTAGCAACACTTGAATCCCAAGCACTGCCTTGCACTAGTGATCAGCAATTCTGTTTGATTTAGGAAGTGCTAATCGATAACAAGTTTAATTTGGAGAACTGCACCGGCTTAATCATTTTGCATCTGGCACCCAGGACTGATACACCCCAGCAGGAAGGAAGGGAGACAGCTGGAGGGGGAGGCAAATTGGGGGAGGAGAACAAGTTCATGAAAAACTCTGGAAATCTCTTTCTTGAGTTAAAAAATCATTTCAACTTTCTAAGGTGAAATATCACCCCCAATAAAAGACATGACATAAATGCAAAAGCAGGTGAAGATGAACAAAGGGTCCCGCGCAGATGTTCCCCACGTTCATCCATCATTGTTACGGACTCCTGTACACATCACAATGATCCCAAACACCCTGCCAAGTTGTCTCTGATACTATTTCTATATCTTAAGGAATATTTTTTTCTCCAGAGAACTGTAGTTCACAGCACAAGGTTTAATGGTAATTTTCATCAAACTGCAACTTGTGCAGGTCTATGAGAGATACATTATTACCTAAATTCAACTATAAGGCTCTTTTACTTCATGGGCCATTCCTTTTTCACTCTGTCAGCCAGAGGCAGCAGGAGAACAATTAACCAGCAAGTCTATCCATTTAAATTAATAATTAACCGCTGGGGGACTGTACAGAGGGTGTGTTCAAACTCCCTCTGGTGGATTTAGGGCCTCTGTGGCCCCTGCATCTCCCACCCGCAGACAGAGGATGCCAGGAGACTGGACTGTGTCATCTAGCAAGGAAAGGGAAAGGCAGCGGGCACAGCCAGCCCCTGGGCTGCAGCGTGCAGCCCTCCCCAGGGAGGTGAATCGGAAGATGAAACCAGGTTGAGCTGTCTGTCCACCTGAAGAAACTAGATACTGGCCAAGACACGAAGGTGGTGAGGCAAGTAGATGGAAAGTTGAGAGCAGGACACCTGAGCAAGAGGGTCCTGAGCCAAAGGCCAGAGAACCCTAGTCTGGTTTCCTGAGGCCCGGGGCCTCCTAGGACCCCAGGTTCATGTCACAGATGCATCTGACCACACTGAAGAGGTGGAGAAAAGGTATGGAGGGAGAGCTTTCAAGGACCCAGGAGAAGCCAGAAATCTGAGGAAGGGAAAAGGGTGAACTAAGTTTGCTTGGCCACTTCTTTGTTAATAGGTTGGGGATAGAAAATTTTTATTTATGAACATAAAAATTGACCCATTTATATAGAGTTGACTCTTTTAACAATGCTCTTGCCTTTTGGTCAAATTTGGTGACTTTTCCCTCAAATTTTAAGACTTTTATGGAAGAAAGGAAGACTAAACAAGTAGAAATAACATAGATATTACTGTATACCCTTCCAATTGGCGACAGAGCACTTATTCCCTCTTGGGGGGAACATAAATTAGTTCTCCATGTAGGAAGCACATTGGTAGCTCTCATTACCACTAATGTATTGAGTTTCACTAGTTTATTGAGCAATGAGACGGTCTCATTGGGTTAGAGATAAGATAAGATTTTATCCTCTCTGACAAATGCCCCACACTACCAGGTTGAGTCCACTGACCAAATGAAGAATAGGCTTCCTTAATATTCTTTGGTCAGTTTTTCCAGTTTTGGACTACTTCGTTGCATTTAAAACTCAGTCCTAAAAAACAAACCAAAAACAAAAAACAAAAAAAAAAACTCAGTCCTGCTTGTTTCAAAGTTTCAATCTCTTATCTGATGCAAAGTTCTTTCCCTACTTTCAGAAGCAGCCTTTGT
Organism: Rhynchonycteris naso; assembly: GCA_037038555.1. NCBI lineage: Eukaryota > Metazoa > Chordata > Mammalia > Chiroptera > Emballonuridae > Rhynchonycteris > Rhynchonycteris naso. The sequence continues at coordinate 178,980,706 of CM072995.1, read as the reverse complement.
TAGGGAAATGGGGGTCACAGCAACTCACTGGTATCACCTTCCTCTCTCTCTTCTTCCTCCTCTTAACTTGGGTGGGAAGAGAAGGAAAATGACAAAGTTCTTCTTTCACTACTAGGAGAGGGAGCAGTGTTCTCTCTACTGGCTTCTCTCTGTGGTTTTTGTTTGTCCTCTGGCCCCAGCACTGAGCTGTTGATTTCTCCTCCATGTGGTAGGATCCTAACATTGGGCTTCCATTGGGCACAATGAATTCTTTGATAGGCTTCATGGGGACCTGTGCCTTGGGTAGTTGTCTGACATGGGATCTAGTCTGCCTGAGAAGCTTCTAACCTGCCTCTCTCTCTATGGAGGATGACCTTCACCCTGAGGAGAGGACATGATGGGAGTACCACAAAGATGGTTCAAGAGCCACTCTCTGTGGTGTCCCCTTAGTTCATGTAGACCAGCAGTGGTATGTTTGTCATGCCAAATGAAAGTGATGCCTGCTGCCTCTTACTCAGTCCTGCCTCTTTCTCCATAACCTGGTAGTATTCAGTGCTCTGCAAGTCCAAATCTGTACCCGATTTTCATAAGAGGACCACAAAACTCTGACTTAGTTTACGTATAGGAGGGAAGGAGAGCAGACCTGATAGGTGTTTAGAAAACTTTTATCATTGATAATCTTTGATCTTCCTTTCTTGGCATTCATGGTGGGAGTATTGTGGAAGTGTGGAAAGAAAGAATATCCTTTCTTTGTGAACTTGTTATTCTCTGAAATATCCCCTCCTCTCTGCCTGTTCTTCCCTCAGGTTGACCCCGAGTGGGAGCAGTTAGAGAAAAGACCTATTCTCAGCGTGGGTGCCGCTCAATGTGCTTCTTGGGAGGTAACTGGTGGCAACTTCTATGACATCATGGTGGTTATATGGAATGTGGGGTACTTAACATCTTTTGTCCTCAGCTTTAGGACTTACCCACAATTCTGATACAACAAGAAAAATAAAACAGAACATGTGTGTAGCAGACCACCCATCAATTCTACTCCTAAGAGTGTATTCTAGAGAAGTTGTCACAGATGTGCATGAAGAGATGACTACAAGAATATTTCTAGAAGAATTGTTAATAATAGTGAAAAATTGAAAACAATATATATTTCATAATAAATACAATGTGAAAGCTGGTTTCATGTTCGACCAGATGTGTACTAATATGCTTAGATATGCACAGGTGCTCATGGTGCCCAGAGCCATGGCAGTTGTTGAAATTTTGAATATCACTCCCTGATCATTTGATTGAATGCAATTACAGAAATGAAAATGAATGAACTAGATAAATATAGGTCACATTGCAAGATCTCAAATGTGGGCTCAAAGGAAAAAGCTCAGAAGGAAAAATGATACCATTTATACACAATTTAAAAAGCATACAGAAGAATGCTATTTGTTGTATAAATATTTTAAAGGTATAAAACATGGATAGGAAACAGAAGAGCAAATTCATGATAGTAGCCTCTGAGGAGTGGGGGAGGGGAGCAGGAATGGAAAAGAGTAAAGAGGAGATAACATCTTTATTAATGTTCTGCTTCTTATCTCTAAAAAATATGATCATCAATGAAGTCCACTTTACCTTCTCTTCATAAGAAGAGAAGGTAAAGTGGACTTCATTGAAATGAAAAACTCTTGTGCTTCAAAGGACATTATCAAGAAAGTAAAAGAAACCAACCTACTTACAGAATGGGAGAAAATGTTTGGAATCATATATCTGACACAGGCTTAACATCCAGAAAATTTAGTCAACTCCTACAACTCAACAGTAAAAAGACAAACACCTAATTTTCAAAAAGGCAAAGAACTTGAATAAACATTTCTCAAAAAAAGATGTACAAATGACCATTAAGCATATGAACAAATGCTCAATATTATTTGTTACTAGGTTAGTGCAATGAGATACTTCACACCTACTAGAAGGGTTATTATTTTTTTTAATGGAGAATCATAAGTGTTGGTGAAGATGTGGTGAAATTGGAACTCTCCTATATTTCTGGTAAGAATCTAAAATTATGAGTAAGCTATAGTTTGACAGATCTTCAAAAAGCTACATATAGAATTACCATGTAATCTACCAACTCCACTTAGTTATACCCAAAGGAACTGAAATCAGGGACTTAAATGTTTGTTATAATGTTAGTCATAGCAGCAAAACATGTTAATACCAAATGTTCATCAACAGATAATGGATTATAAAAAGTGAGGTATGTACATATAATGGTAATATCACTTAATCATAAAAAGGAATGAAGTTCTGATTCATGCTACAACACAGATGGACCTTGAAAATATTTTGCTAACTGAAATAAGCCAAACACCAAAGAACAAATGCTGTATGATTCCACATGTATGAAATATCCAGAATGGGCAAATTTATAGAGACAGAAAGTAGGTCAGAGTCTACCACGGACTGGGGACAGGAAAGTGAGAGTTATTTTTCATGGTTACAAAGTCTCTATTTGGGATGAGAGAAAAATTTTGGACATAGATATAGGGGATAGCCGTGTAGCATTGTGAATGTAATTAATGTCATTAAATTATACACTGAAAATGGTTAAAATGAAAATTTTGGTTATATATTTTACCAAAATTAAAAACTTAGGCCTGACCTGTGGTGGTGCAGTGGATAAAGAGTCGACCTGGGAACACTGAGGTCGCCAGTTCAAAACCCTGCACTGGTCTGGTCAAGGCACATATGGGAGTTGATGCTTCTAGCTCCTCCCCCCTTTCTCTCTCTCTCTCTCTCCTCTCTAAAATAAATAAATAAAAATAAATTTTAAAAAACTTAATAAAAAACAATAATATATCAAGAACCATTAAATCAAACACTTTAAATGGGTAAATTTCATGGTATATGAATTATAGCAATATTTATTTTTAAAAGATCCAAAGTAAATCTGGCAAACTGTCTATTAATCCTTGGAAATCAGTATGGGTGTTTATTTCAGTATTTACTGTACTTTCACAAGTGTTCAAAAGTATTTCTCTAAATCGAAGCACAGAAGACGAGAAACAAGTGTGTAGAGAATGACATCTGAGGAATGTAGATGAGCGTTCAAGAAGCGGGAAACAGAGCAGGCAACCTTTCACCCCCACTGCATTAGAAAAGGTGTGTGTGTCTTTAAGCAAACCATCTGCTTGCCCAATATTTATTTCACAATGGTGAACGAAGAAAGTATTGACCAAGAAAGGATTTTTTTTTTTCCCTTGAACTCTGAAGGTACTCATGGGCTAGGGTTTATTTTTCTGGAGCTTCTTAACCTGACAAGGTTTGCCACGAAGGTCTGCTCTTCTTCCATGGAAGAAGAAAAAGCAGGTCAGAAACATCTGGGGGTGATGGAACATTCATGTGTTCACATACCTCCTCCCAGGATTCTTAAGCACCCTGTAAATGCTCTTCTGGGGAACTCTGACATCACCATTCCTAGACCTGTCCATCAGATGTCCCGATCTAGAGCAATTTTTCAGTGATACTCAGCTCAGAATGACAAAAATTACTGAACAGACTGCCAAAGAAAGTGTGAGGTGAGTAGAAAAAAAATAGTGCTGTAGGAGAGGCTATAGAAACTATCTGGTAAGATGTGTCACTGGTAGAGGTTTCTCCAATTCCACAGAATGCAAGGATGAGTTGAGCTTTGGAAATAAAAGATTAAAAACCTTGTACCTCCAGTGTCTAGTAGTATTTTCAGCAAACTCCTTTGGTGAAACTCCTTTTGAGATTCTCCAAGTGTCATTCCTGGAGACTTCCTTTTCTTGGCAACTTGCTCATTTCCTAAAGTGACTGAAGCTTACAGACCTGAAATGTATAGTGTGCTGATACAACCTGGTTATAATATCCCAGTTTGAAGTTAGTTACCAATGCTGTGTTTAAAAATTAGTTTATTACTGACATTTCTATATGCTTTTAAAGGATAGGTGTAAGAATCATGGTTCCCCTTGGTGGGCAAGGAAAGAGCCAGTTTTCTTGTAGGTTAGGAGGCTAAGAGGAGAGCTCTTCCCCACCGGCCCTATTGCGGCATCAGAACTTGTCACCTGTGCACATAGAAGGACAGCTCACCCAAAAGTCCTCTTTCTCTTTCTTCTTCATCTGCACTGAAGTCTTGTTTTCTTACTCATGATCCTCAGGTCTGGGATTCTTATACCATTGTCTAGCCATTTAGAGGAAAAACTACTGTCTGTAGCTACAACTCCTGAAACTGGAAAGCCCATCCTTATTTGTCAGGATCAAATGTTCTGAATATATTTAATTTGGAAAAGTTAATGATAACAGCAAAAGAGTCAACATTAAGTTTATGTTATAGATGTTTTCAAGTAAACTAACATCATATATAAGTTACAGAAGCCTTAATTAAATATTAAATTTTTATATATGCTTTAGGAAACAACAGTTAAATCTTTTGGGAGAGGCAGTATACAGTGAAAACAAAATACCTGACATCTGAAATGAGAATGTTTGCCCTGGATCTGCTTTTTGTCTCAGGAATTAATGGGTATAGGGGTTAGCGATGGTAAGAAACACCTTTTAGGTATCATCAAAGATAGAAAAGTCACTTAGTCTAGCTGGCATGTTTCAAATATTTAATTGATTTATACATAATTTTACATCACTCTGGTGACCTCAGGGACACTCAATGATATGCCAAGAATCTCCTGCAATCTATGGGGTTATTGTTATTTCAAGTACCAAAAACTGCTACTTGTGTTGGAACATAGTCTCCCCTCAGGACCTATGGCCATGTGGCTGTAACATTTACAACCACAGAGTTTAGACCAGGGGTCCCCAAACTTTTTACACAGGGGCCAGTTCACTGTTCCTCAGAACATTGGAGGGCCAGACTATAAAAAAAAAAACCACACTATGAACAAATCCCTATGCACACTGCACATATCTTATTTTAAAGTAAAAAAACAAAACGGGAACAAATATAATATTTAAAATAAAGCACAAGTAAATTTAAATCGACAAACTGACCAGTATTTTAATGGGAACTATGGGTGTGGATGTATCCTGTGCTCCTCTCACTGACCACCAGTGAAAGAGATGCTCCTTCCAGAAGTGCGATGGGGGCCAGATAAATGGCCTCAGGGGGCCGCATGCGGGCCGCGGGCCATAGTTTGGGGACCCCTGGTTTAGACTAATAGGCAAAGAAACCGAGTTTGCAAAGTCATGTGTACAATGATCTGGCAAGTGTCGGAGAAGCACATAGGCCCTGGTGTCAGGCCTGGGTTTGAATGCAGCACCCATCTAACTTACTAACCGGGTAATCATGGACATGTTTCTTGTGTGAAATAGAGGTAATATCACAGTACCCACATAGATTCCTTTCCAAGGGCTGCTGTAATCAAGCGCCACAATCAGGGTGACTGAAAACAATAGAAATTTATTTTCTCACAGTTCAAAAAGTTGGAAGTTCAAATCATGGTGTTGTTAGGGTGGGTTCCCCTGAGGTTCTGGAGTAGAGTCTGTTCCAGGTCTTCCCCTATTGGTGGTTGCTGCTGATCTAAGCTCATAGGTGCATCATTCAATCTCTGCCTGTGACATCAGGCCTTCTTCCATGCTCACATTTACAGGGTCTCTGTACCCAAACACCCTCTCTTTTCTTATAAAGATACCAGTTATTGGATCAGGGCCTAACTTAATCTAGTATGGCCTTATCTTAACTCGCTTACATCTACAAAGATCATATTTCCAAACAAGGTCATATTCACAGGTATTGAGGGTTAGAACTTTTGAACATACCTTTTTGGGGATACACAATTTACCCCACTATATTTTGCCATGACCTTGTAATTAATATTTCATTGGACAATTCAGGGAAGCATTTAACATGCCTGGCTCCTAGTAGGTATTCAATAAATGCTATTTCCCTTCCCCTGATACTGTGATGCTTTTAAAAAGTGCTTCTTTGACCTGTTCAGTAATCAGCATAACCATGAGATCATGTTTCTAAATCACAGGCATAAAACTGTTACTTGATTGGAAACCTGTAGATTGCCAAAGTATATTTCCCCTTTTATTTAGGGATGTAATGAAAAAACTACACTAAGATTTAAAAAGATATTTGAGACTCAGCTATTCCTTCTAGTGGAAGCAAAACTGCCTTCAACTCAAAAAACCAATGGGCTTTAAACATTTATCACAGAATCTGTCTCTGCCATGGGGACAAACCTGGCCTTCACGTCGGTCTACTTATTGCTGAATATTGAATGGCATTAGTCAATGAGACCAAAGGTGCCTTCATGATAGTCACAAATATCTAATTAAAAAGAAATAATAGAAAAAAAATCATGCTTTAAATGTTATGCCTGACCTGTAGTGGGCCAGTGGATAGAGCTTCGACCAGGAACGCTGAGGTCACTGGTTTGAAACCTGGGCTTCCCTGGTCAAGGCACATATGAGAATTCATGCTTTCCACTCCTCCCCTCCTCTTTCTCTCTTCCTTTCTCTTTCTCTCTCTCTAAAAAATTAATAAAAAGTAAATTAATAAATGTTCATGCAGGATTATGAAACATAGTGGGAGTATAAAAATTTGATAGTCACACTTGAGATTAGAAAAATATAAGCACCTTTTCTCAAATTTTCAATGAAATTAATTCAGAACTTCACCCAGAATAAGAACAGAGAAATACTCCAGATTCTTGGGCTTAATCCTTCATTGTCAAAGTCTTGAATTATTGCAAAGGCCTCAAGATTTCATAATAATCATGATATAAAGCAGTAACTTTCTATCCCTAGCACAATGTACAGAGCAATAAATCTTATTAGAATACAACATGAAGTTCTAGAAATGCTTAAAATTTTTAAAAATACCAATTCAGTAGTTGGTAAAATGTAGAGTCCACGATTTACTGATAGGAAAACAAAGGCGAATGACCTCACATACCCACAGCAGAGGGAAGGCTGGATCTATTCAGCTAATTTCACTGCAGCAACTGATCTGGCCTACAACCTCTTCTTTAATATTTATTTTAATGAAATATACAAAAGTTTGTAAACATCTTGTCTGCCTTATAAGCAATTCCCCCAGAACCATTTAAAGATCAGAAAAGGAAATTTTGAATGTGCAGTCTGGCAAAAAAAAAACAACAAAAAACTAATAAACAACAAAATACGTGCCCTATCTTAAAGCAGACAAACCAGCAACTCCTTCCTGTCTAGTTATTCAAAGGATACCTTAAAATTATGGGCCTGGGAGAGCCCACCGGCCCCTCCCCCTATTAATAACTATTTCCAGGCTCATGAGCGACCTCTCTTTAGTACAACCATTTATAAAGTTTCCAAACTACCTTGTTCATTTGCATCCTGATTGTCACCCACATCCCTTAGCTATTCAGCACCACCAGACATTCACACAATCAATACTACATATGAATGCTGATGACTCCTGCTCAAGCCACTTGTAACTTTCTCTTCACTTCAAGATACAGCTTACCTATTTGGCCCTTCTAGCTCTGCTTTTGATACAGATAAAAAGAAAAAAAAATCAATCTAAGACAGTGGTGTGTTTGCCAAGAATTCTAAGACAACAGCTTCCTGAAAACTAAACTGTCTTTGAGCAGGAAATGCACCCAAAAAGTCCCATTGTGTCATCATTACTGTGATGCTACTGTCCCTACCTCTAGGGATTGAATCCAGTGGCAGAAAATAGTTTCCTTATAGAAAAGAAAAAAAGTCTATGTGGGCATATAGACCTGGTCCTTCTGCCTGGTGCACACTTTTCTGAGATTTCATAAGGACAACACCAATGATAACAAACAAAAGGAGGAAGAAAAAAAAACCAGATCAAATTCACCATCACAAAAAAATGTGAAGCTCACCGAGGCATTACCTGACTCTGTCTATGCATGGAAATGATGTCTTCAGACCAGAGTAGCAGTCCCAAACAACAAAGCAGGGTTATTTAGCACCAGATGTTTGGTGTCTGGTTGGGAGGGGGTTGGGCTTGATTGGTTGCTTCACCTATGGCTGGAAACTACTCTTCCTTGAATGTATGGCTTAGAATACCTCCAGTGGATATGGTCTTCTAGGTTCTGTAACCTCATCCCTGAGCTGGGTACCAAGGTGACACCAATGCTGAAACCCCAAATATCAGAAAACTGATGAGGATTGAGAGGAGTATCAGATAACATTGAAGTCAAACTCCTGACCAGCAAAGAATTAGTGTGAAAGATTCAATTTTAAGAGAATAACATGGAAGTCTTAGGGTTTGTCAGCCCTGACGGAGGGTTTGGGGATGCTGGGAATAGAGAAGCACTCTGTAATCCATTGGTGGGAGGGTCCTCTCGCCCTGTTCCACTCCATCCCAAGCTCCCTTGACTGGGCTGAAAAAGAATGAAGAGTAGTCATGTGGATGAGAATGATGCCAGGATGGAGATTTCCAGGTTTCCATTTCCTCACCTGTATGGCAAGGAGGGTGAGCACCACGCTGAAGGAAGACAAGTGCTGAGAAACCAGATTCTTCTTTGTATATTCCTTTACACAATCCCTGCCAGCCTCAGTTCCAGCAGCACGGTGAGCAGTTCACACCCTGATTCTAGACATATGAGGAAGAGGCTCCCATCCACTGTCAGTTGGCTATGTGTGTTGAATTTTTGCTATAGATGGGGCAAGAAATGCTGATTATTCATTTATATTCGCAATCCCAGTTTTTGATTCTAGAATCTTTCTCCTCCTCCTCTTCTTCCTCTTCTTCTTTTTAACTCTCTGGTTGGCATAAATACTTGTGAAATATATAAAAATGAATTAGTTAAATATTTACATTGAAACTATTTCAATGTAAATGTTCTTTGAACCAGTTAACATGATTCAGATAACTGAACTTATTAACCATATAGGTTTATAAAAATATATGTGTTTATAACATTCTCTAACACCAAGCAGGTGATATCTGCTTGAATTAATAAAGTAGTCTAATGTTTAACCCTCCTTTATCAAGGTTAATTGTTAATTATTTTAAGACATTTATTTATGTGCTTGAAAGTGGGTTTGCTGAGCCTGGGTCCTCACTGTTATGCGTTAAAATTTGTAAGAAGCAAATACACTTGCATAAAGGCAAATTAATTATTCAGAGAGGAAAGACATAAAGCAGTGGGCTACTATGGTAACTAGATCTCAGAAAAGAAAGCTAACAGTGGCACAGTCCATGACCGTGAAATATCAGCATTTGATCTCTGGCCCTGGAAATATACAGAGAGGCATCACAGGCCACATACACTTGACAGACCTGCTGCTCACTCCTCTGCCCCACCCCTTTCCATTATTGAGGCTGAACGGCCGGGAAGTGGATCACTTACAGCATTTTACAGCAAATAATCCATTTGGTCACTCCTCAAGGTTCCGCAAAAACAGACCTTCGAACAGTGACAGCTGGAAAATCCTGAGGCCTCAGAGGCAGCTAATAGAAGATTCTCCTCCCGCTTCCAAGAGTCTTTGAAAACCAAACAGCATAGTTCACAGCACAACATATGACAAGACATTTATTTTCAACTGTTTGCTGTATGCCGTTGAAAACCAGAAATACCAAATTAGATCAAATGTTTTCAACTAGGTTAAAATCGATCCTTTCCTTGCATTTTGGGTTCTGCCCAAACAATCCTCCTTTTGGGACCTCTGCAGCATGAATGTATATTTCATCACAAGAGGGAAAGAAAAGCCTTTAATGGTGATAATTACTGTCACCAGATTGGAAGGCTAATTGTCAGAGGGGTCCTCTCCTCTCTGGGTGGTGCAATGTGTTTTATTCTGAGGAAGGGCGAAGCAGGGCTACCTGGAGACTTTGAACAGATATGTTTTGTTCTCTTTCTTTCAGGATGTTTAAAATTGTTACATCTATCGACACAGGCTAATTAGATTTTTAAAAATCCAGTGAGAAATTTGTCCAATACAGGCTTTATTAGGTATTTTTGTTTTGTTTTTGTCCCTGCCAACCCTCTTTGAGGAATGAAAAATGTGGAAGTCACAGAGCCCTTGTGATATTGACCTGGTGTGTCTTTATTTTTATGACTCCTATCCAAGGGTAAACAGCATCTTTCTTAAAGAAACTCCAGTTCCTTCACTGCCTTTCTCTCATCATCAATCCTCAGGACTTCCCAGAGAAGCAGAGATGAAACAGCTCTTGGCAACCTCCTTTTATAGCCAGAGTAGCTGAGGTTTGGGAAGGTTAAGTGACTTGCCCAAGGTTATTTAGCAAATTAGGATAGGCCACCTGGGAACAGAGCTCTGGGTTCTTAGGTTCTGGGGCTGCAGCCAGGAAACCCCTGTCACAAAGAGACTCCTCTGTGCTGGATTTTGTCAACCTACCTATTTGTGCAGAAAATGAGTAGATATTTGAGGTTTTTTTGCCCTGCCTTTCCTCTTTATGCCACATCAACACGCATGCCCCACCGTTCATGAACTGTGCAGAAAAAACCAGGCCTTGAGTTCCAACTAATAAACAAACTCACTAATTTGTTAGCACTATTGCTTGGAGGCATCTGTCTTACTTCCTAGACTCACACTGAGAACTGGGCTCGTGTACATCATTATGACCATTTTTAATGGGTTGATACAAGAACAACTACTTCATTGATAAGGACATTCTTTAAGAAAAACTTTAAAGAAGATGTATTGTTGTCACCCTGGGGAAGAATAAACATGGTGTGTACTTTGTGTAATGAATGTTCTATACATCTAAGTACTTTGACAGCATACTTGAGATTAGCGCCCTAGCATGGGATACGCCACAGTGCTCAGGAGTAAGTAGTGTCAGGGTAGGGAAGAAAGAAACTGCATCCTAAGAAACACATTTTTTTTACTAAGCCAAAGGCTAGGAATAGGAGAATGACATGTCAGAAGTTTAAAAATGTGAACGCATACACGCACACTGCCAGTCGGGAGAAGTGAGCATCCCGAGGAAAGAGAGAGGCACATCAAAGTGGCAAGAAAGGAAAGTATAACATCTTCAGAGAGGTCCTGCCTTTTTGCTTGTGTGCACGCAGGCTTGTAACAGGTCCTTTGGTAAAATGCTCACAACTCAGGAGCTGAGATTTTTTATTTTTGAATTGCAAGTGCTCCATCTAGTGGTCTATTTCTGAAACAACAAGCTCACAGTGTTGCTGATGTCATCGTTTGGATGCAAATCATTTGATTCTCTCTCTCTTTTTTAAATGACTAATGCCTGCATCCATCATAGCAAACTATTGAGAATTTAACTTCCGGCAGCCACAGTTGGCAGTGGCTTCCAAGAACTAAAAGTATCTGTACATTGGCAATTTGAATCAAAGCATTTTTTCACTGCTGACATCAACTTCCCTGCTTCGTTATTATTTAAAATGTAATTATCTTGACATTGTTTCTGGGGTGAACAGAAAATTTACTAAAATTTATAGTTAAATTCAACATGTATTTTACTGTGAAAAATGAAGGGACTTGGGCATTCATATGGCATTTAGTGATCAAACAAAATGTGCATGGAACTCTTTTAATGTAATATCCCCAAAAAGCTTTGCTGTGCAGAGAGAGGGAAGGTGTCTGCTGACCTCTCTGCGGTCACTGGAGCCTGGAGTGGCGGCACTGTGGGCTGCAATGGTCTCCAAGTGTGAGAATCTCCTACTGATCCCATTTGAAGAAGACTTTTTCTCAATGATATAAAGATGGTGCTAGGTAACAGCGGAACCAGGTCCAGCATTCATTTTTATTTAGTCCTACTTGGTCTCTAGAACTCTGAAACTTGCCAACTGTCCTTTATAATAAAAGGAAACAGGCTTCCAGATCATTTCCCATGCCCAGGCAACAATAGCCAGTTAGAATTCCATATAATTATATTTTACATTCCCTTTAGTTATTTAATGGCAAATGAAACTGCTTTTTTAATAGATGATAATATGAAATTTTCCTTTGAAATAAGTTTATTTAAACAGGAAGGTGAGTCCATCTGAAGAAAACATTTTGGATAAATAATAGTACTGGAGATAGATGGGTACGGGAGAAATCATGAGAGTGGACATGGATTCAGGACTATTACAATCACTTGTGAGGTCAGACTGCTCAGGGAACACCTTGCCCTGTTCTCTTACCTGGGCGTGCTATTCCTTTGACCACCATTTTCCTCACCTGTTAAATGAGGGTTTGGTTTTAGGTGAGCTCAAAAATATCAATCAAACTAGAGCTTCTTAGAGCAACTTTTAAATTGAAATTATTCTTTTTCTGAATACAGAAGATAGGGAGGGAGATCAGAAAGAAAATAGAACATCCTAAGAAAACCTTCACGTGAGAATGAAGAGAGACATGTGGAAGACCCAAGAGTACACAGTGGTGGTAAATTACATTGGCATCTGAGTTGTACTTAACCATAAACCCCAAATTATATTTGTGTTCTTCAAAATTCTATCTCCTATGTACGAAGGACCCATCAAATCAGAGAACTATCAAAATATACAATTTCTTATTATGAGGTACCAGGAAAAGAGCAATGTTCTTCCCCTTAGCACCATGCAAAGGCCTTTCTGTGGGAATGTAATGCACCTTCCAGGGTCCCTTCAGACAGGCTTTACTTGGTGCAAGCTACAGCTTGCTGGGGAGTGCGGGCTGCAAGGAGACCAGCTAAGTCTGGGTCCATGGGGCTTGAGACCTTCATAGCAAAAAAAAAAAAAGCACCACGTGTGGGCAAGGCAGCATCTAAGGCAGGTTCACAAGGGCTCCTGGGGCCTGAAATGTGGCTCCATCTTTGTCCTTCACTGAGCTGCTAATAGCCCCAGGCTGCGTGCTGTGTTCACAGCCACCATATATCCTCTGGTCCAGTCCTGACATCAGCCCGGAAATGCAAATATGTTAACCATATTAACAGATGTGGAAACTGGAGATCAGACCAGTAAATTCCTTGCCAGAGGTCACCTGGCTCATGAGTGACAACATCAAATTAGAATATAGGTGTCTCTGTGATCGGGAAATGCTGATTCTACTGCGAGGTGGACTGGGAGGTCTAGGCTCCACATTAGGAAGTGCAGTTCTCTGTTCTCTTCATGACAAACCAAGGAAGCAAGGCACAGAGAGATTGGCCTTTCACCTCTCTGTGGTGTGATTGGTCAAGTTAGTCAGCATTGATCCTGCCTGATGGTCCTTTAATTGGACCCCAGTCTCTAGTATTTATGCTGTTTCCCAGAGTTCTAAACTCCTACCTTTTGTTGTCTTTCTTCTAACCCACCTCTACAAATTTAATCCCATTAGATGGAGGCCAGGCTTGAGGAACTAGAGCCCTCAGTCATGTGCTGTCCTGGTCACAGAGGGACACATGGAGGGCTGCCCCGACTCCATAAGGAGAAGACAGGATTCCTTTCCTTTCTTCTCTGTCTCCCTCAGGCACCTATACTATCCTGCTTCTTTAGGGAAGGTTGGATCTCCTGTGTTCTTAGATCTGATCTATGAAATACAGAAAGAAGCAGCCAGGTGAGAAGAATAGCAAAATGTAGGCAAACACAATGAGCAGCTAGATTCTTGAACCCTCTGACATGATGCCCAAGTGCTGGAGTGGTTACCAGGTTGCAGGCACTGATTAGCAGGGGAAATGGTGCAAAAGAAGGGGAATAAGACCTTCACCTGCTCTTGAGAGCTGACAGGGATGATGCCAAATGGATACAACTTAGGAGGTGCAGTAAAGTGTCAAGTCACTTCTTTGCATCTCAGTGTTTTTAATTTTCTTTGTAAAATGGGGACAATAATGTCACTTGTCTTGTAGGATAGTGTTGAGGTTAGAAAGAAAAGCCCATACACTTAACATGCTACCTGGTATGTAATAATTAATGTTAAATACCAACATCCTCCTCATCACCATCATTTGGAAAATGGAAGTGTTAGACTGTGAAAGACATTTGGGGTAAGCTTTGATGACCGCAGTTTGACTGGTAGAGATTTGTGAGGACAGCAGAGTGGCATTCTCGGTGAGGGAACTAATCTGAGAGAAAGCAGGAAGGTGAGAAAGCTCAAAAGAGAAAAGGAACTGTAGGGAACACTAAATGGTATGGTCTGGCAAGAGGGCAGGTCTGTGAAGGGAGTGGGGGGGGATGGAGAGCCTGCAGTGCTGAGGTGAGGGTTTGTTTGAATTAATAAGCAATGGAGACCCACAATGGAAGGCTTTCACTGGGGTGAGATAAAGCTAGCCCTTGTGTAAAGGAAGAAAGAGAAATAAAAATCCAGGAGAACAGTCAGGTGGTGATTACAGTATCCAAATGACAGATAAGCACATTGCTCTCCTGTGTCCTGAGCAAGGTGACTCAGAAATATAGACACCATTACTACCTGTTCTTTGTCCTTCAAAGCTTGCTTCTCTCAAACAGAGCAATGGCAGGCCTTATCCTCAGAAGCTGAACTCACGTACCCCTCCCCCAATGCTCCATGCCGTCTGCTCCCTCTACGATTGTGGCCCCTAACCCTTCTTAGAGGCAAAGTTCAGATGGAGGTTTGTGGAGCACCACTGACCTTTCTAAATGCAATGAGAATCTCAGTATAAAACCAGCTCTTAGTCTGAGGACAGCACGTTTCTGGAGGTCCCATGCCTTCATCACACCTGTGATGAACAGGTATGATCTGAGATATGGCTGCTTGGACAAGTCACAAGGGGGTGGGAGGAGCTCTAGGAGAGGCCAGGCCCAGAGCTGTCTCCTCTTCTAGCTGCCCAGCCATCATCTCCTCTGGAATGAGGGTCTCCCCGAGCCACAGTTTGGCTCTGAGGTGGGGTCACAAGTCTTCCAAAGGGTCCACTACAATGCCTACAGATGCTCAATAATTCTCATTTGGCTCATGAGTGGAACAGGGTAGGAAAAAACAAAAGCCAAAACTTTCATCTTCACAACTATGTACTGGTTCTTCTTCACCTGGAAAAAGAGTATCCGTTCCCCTTTTAGAATGTTGAGATTCTAGGTTTTTAAAACAATGGAAGTCAGTGATTATCTTAAATCTCTCCTCCCCCTCTTGTTGTTTAGTAGAATCAAATAAGAGAACTGAAAGGCCACTGGATGCAGAGTTGGGAGTAAATGTTGACTGCTGGGTTCTGCAGTCCCCTGTGGTTCCTAGGCTGGCTGGTCACTTCCCTTCCTAGTTCTCATCTTGTCATCTGCACAGTGATGGCATCTGGGGCCCTTAAAGTCTAAAACTCAGTTCCAGTCATAGAAAATGCAGATGCCAGGAATAGCCAATAGCCCATTTTAGTTTCATTCCCACTCCTTTTTCCTCCCTGATAGCTCAGGAGAACTCCCAGTGAAGCAGATAGGGAGAATGTCCTGTAGTCCTCCTTCTCAGTGGCTTTGCAGCAGCCCCGCTTCCCAGCTATGCTGTACAGAAAACGTGGCCTATGCTCCTAGCCCACAACAGCAGTGAGAGATGTGAGGAACAGACCCTCAGCAGCACTGCTGTTCCCTGGAGCACCAGTGTGAGAAGCATGGGTCCCTGGCTTGTCACAGGCTGCAGGGAAGCCATCTCAGCCTGTCCAGGAACCTGGGCCTGGACAGAGGTGTTGGTTCCTGTTACATGTCTTTGGGGATGTTGACCTGCTTTCTGCAGCTAAACCTGTTTTCCAAGTACCAGATCTGAGAGGGTGCCAGGAAGACTGGGAACCTCCTTTCATTCCCTTTCTCCCTCAAGGACGCCTTATGCAACAAGAAGCTGCCACCAGCCTTTCCTGGATTATTAGCCAGAAGAAAGACTTCTGGTGCTATTTCCTTCTGGAAGATAAATATTTTACCTGAAATGCCAAAGCCAAAATCTTTGACCCCTTAATCCAGTGGCTTTGAGCCAGGATTTATCCTTCATGCAAATCTGATAATGGATTTCAAGTTCAGCATGGCTTCTATTGGGGTGAGTTCATGGAAGTCTCAGACTGGAGAGTAAGCAAGGCAAAGGGGCTGTTTGCTTCCCTTGGAAGGAACTTTGTTGCTACTCTCTTGAGATTATTGGTACTGTTTTTACATTTATGACCTTAATCAGATGCTCTGGTATCTTTCTTTTATTGCTTGTCCCCTTGTCATCCTTTATTGAGGCTGCCATTGCATTAGATAATTACATTCAGCCTCCCTTGCTCCCCCTTCACAAACCTTCTTGGAAGGCTGAGCTCATGACTCACCCTCCTTTGATATAAAGTGACTCTGAATTCATCAGGACCTGACACGGGGCTGCCCCTGTTCCCATTAGGCACCACATCATTGACTGGTTGCTTAGTTTCAGGATTTATTTTAGGTCCTGGGAATGGTTGCAAACGTTCTTTGACAGCAGGCTTTCTGAGCCCATCGGTTTATCTGGGTATAGGCATAACCTCCCATGTGAAGTACAGTCAGTCCTTGCAAATTCCTAAGTGAACAGCACTCTCCCGGGAATGAGCCTTAAAAGGAGCTGCTGTTCCTCCTACCCATAATTCCCAAGACCCACAGCAACGACTTCCTCCTTGTGATCGATGGAGCCTGGACATCAGGTCTGCGACTTCCCTAGCCCTTCTGGTCCCACAGATGCGCTGACTGGTTTCTCCAATACTCCTGCCTCTGCCATTGTTCCCCAACCCTTCCCACCCTGGGACCTCCACCACACAGGCCTCCAGCCTACCTGTAGAGTGCAGCCCATCCATCTTGGCCCTGCCTTCCAGGACTCCCTGGATGAGTCTTCTCCATGGGATGGCAAAGTCTTATTTTTATAGAGACTGTGTGAGCAACAAGTTGGCCCTGGACTCCAGTTCAAACTCAGGGTGCATTCTCTCACAGAGACATTGTTTACAAAGAAATGTATGTTGTTTATTAGTATGAAGAATATAGTTTAGTTATATGATATCTGTGGAATTGTCTAGGCAGCAATCCATTAGTGGGCTGAAAGCTGTCTGTAATCCAGATTTGTACATGTGACCACCATTCCCACTGACTGAGCCAAGCCTCTGCCTTATATGTGATATAAATAAGGATAGTAGTGTGGGAACATGGGTTTAGACGTGTCCCTGGTACCTGTGGACATGCACAGCAGAGGATTCTGGGACTTGGAACCAGACATCTGAGTTCAACTGCTAATTGGACCACTTCAGACATTACCATCCTCTGGGAGACACTGTTTTCCTCCAGTGAAAACCACTATGAACCGGTTGTGAAGATAAAGTGACAGGATCATTGAGGAGATCATCACAGTAGGTAGCCACGGTGCTAGTTGAATACGAATTCTAAAACAGTAAGTGCTGCCAGGAGCTCCGAAGGCTGTTTATACATTGTGCAACTCTGGTCATTATTTCCGTTTTGCTTCCAAAGCTCATATCTTTCCCCATTCAAAGCCTCACACTCTTACCTTTAGACACTCCTAGTCCCCCTCCCATCACTGAGAAGCAATGTTTCTGCTGCTTTAAACCTCACACACCCTGCTAGTGGGCTGGACACCAGAGTGGCCTCTCCCTGTACCCACCCCAACACGCAGATAGGAGGCATAGGAACTTTAGCCAGATTTAGCAAATACAAGTATAGGACATCCAGTTAAATCAACTTTCAGATGAACAACAAATAACTGCATAGGACCTTCTTATAATTAAAAATGGCTCATTGTTTATGTGAAATTCGATGTAACTGGCAGCCACATAGTTTATGTCACCTACAGGCATAGAGTGTGTCTGCATCAGCTGTCCTCAAGAACAGGGTCACTGGAGCATGAGGCAACAAAACTGTCTCCAACCATGAGTCGATTCAGGGTTTGTCAGAGCTGTTTGGGGGACTTGTTTGTATCTCCTCTGTTATTCATTTCCTAATAAGGATGTGCCCAAACCCCAGGGCTACATCTCAGTGCTAATCTCCCTGGCTGGCCTCCCCAGCTCTTAGTAGTAGCTGACCATTGAAGAGATGGATCCCAGGGTCTGTAGGGTTTCCACCGACCTAAGATACTGGGAAGAGTTAGGGCTTTGAGACCAGAGGTATCTGGGCTCAACGCTGCTCTGCCTCTATGTATCTGTGAGATCCTGCAAAGACTGAGCCTTGGTTTCTCCATCTGTAAAATGAGTGATGAGACCCCATAGGGCTATGGTGTGAACTGCATGACATGACGTGCTAGGGCCCAGCACTGTCTACCTGTATGGCAAGGAGCTGCCATCATGGCCATTCACATGCAGGTTCCCATTGGATTCGGGCAGACCATAAAGAAATGGTGGAGTTGGAGGATGGTAGGCCATTCTGTTTATTGGTGTCTCAATAAGACAGTCAAGCCACAAGAGAAGACAAGGGCAAAGCAGAAAACCTGCTTTTCCCATGGAGGGCAAGGGATCAGGGAGGCCCCTGCAATGATGATAGCAGGAACCGAGAGAGCAAGCTCCATGTCTGCCCCACTTTATAGTGTAGATTCAAAACCTTTAATCCAATATACAAACAAGGAAGTCTCGGACACAAAGTCACTTCTCTGAGGCATAATGGGAGGATTCCTCATGAGAGTGCACCACCCACATCATCCAAACATTCAAGGGTGTGGGGAAAAGCTTACTCTTAAAACTAAGCCTTAGGCTACAATGATCTGGCTTACCCATAGCCTGTCCCCCACACCCAGTACAAACTATAAGTGAGCAAACATATATATTATATTTACAAACTTATTTGACCAAAATTCCACCCCTTTTGCTCACTTCATAATCTAAATCACAGGTATCTGCCATGATGGTCACTGTGCAAAGCGTGGGATACAACTGCATAAACAGAAACAGTACCAACTACAGCAATAGGATTAACAAATCAGAAGCTATTGGTTGAAATGAGAGAGCTGTCAACGGCACCAAGAGAGGCAAATCCTTTCCCTCTGGCAGAATACAGGCCAGAGTTTTGTCTGCAGACAGCACCATAGCTGGTACCAAAGGCTGCCCTGAGCGGGCATACCAAAACTTATTGGCCAATACACCAGCATCTGCTGGTTCTATGTGTAGTAAAATAGGAGAACTCATTATTGGTCATAAAGAAATTACAAAGGTGCCCTTCATTATGCTGTCCCTCTGAGCACTCAAAGGATAATACACTTCTACCTTAGGTGGCCAGGTGCTGGTTGCCCAAGGAGTTCACTGGAGGTCTATCTCTAGCCCCTTCCCCCATGGTGCCAACAAGGCCACCCATCTCAGATGGGGGGCCTGGACAGTCCAGGGCCAAATCCATCGAAGCTGTTGACCTTTAAGAAGGGCTGTTGGGGCAGGCAAGAGCATGTTGCCTTGCTGTCCAAAACCTGACTTGAGTAAAATGTCCTTGGTGCGTATCTGCAACTGAATGGGGGCAGCTGCCCGATGCAGGAGGGCGTCCACTGGAGCTGGGCTCCCACGTCGACATCTCTCATTCAAAATCCAGAGTACTGTCCATAAGCAGTGTGTCCATTCAGTAAGGGAGCTGGTGCCCCCTTCTGTCACAGTCCCTGTTTTAAGAGTCCATTATACCGCACAATGATACCAGCAGCCTGGGGGTGGTAGGGACCATGGTACTTCCAGTCCACCCCCAGCTCTTGAGCCCATTGCCTCACCATTGAACCAGTGAAGTGGGTACCATTGTCACTTCCAAGGACCAGCAGCTACCCATATGTAGCACTCAGATAGTCCAGACCCTGTATGACTGCCCTCTCGTCAGGGTTACAGGCGGGATAAGCAGCAAGCAGACCAGTGGCAGTATCTACACAAGTGACTGCATACTGGTACCCTTCTGACTTTGCTAAGGGACCAATTATATCTATCTGCCATCGTGTCAGGGGAATATGACCCTTCTGGATCTGTCCAGGTGACACTAGTGGTCTCCGTGGGTGCTCCTTGGAACATACTGCACATTGCTCACAGGCTGCAAGTACCTCTGCATAGGACACAGGCAAGTTCCATGCCTTAACTGTAGCCCACATAGTTTTCTGTCCCACATGTAGCAGGCGCCGGTGGAGCCACTGCACCACATCACCTGCAGGTGCAGTCTCCAACCATCACACCCTTGCCAACGTATCTGCCTCATCATTCCCAGGATGGGCTAAAGGGGCATACCCCATGACATGATATACTGTCTCCTGCTTCTGGTGTCCTATTTCTCGTAAGTCCTGCCACATGGCTTGACCGACACCATAGTGGACGGTGCATTACCATCCACTGGTTAATGTGCCAAGTAGCAATCCAAAGGATCAGTCCACAATAGACAGCCCAGCTGTCAGTGCATACCACCAGAGGTGAAGGTTCATTATGGGCAACTAGCCAAACAGCTCTTTTTTTTTTTTTTAATATATATATATTTTATTATTATTAATTCTAACGGGGTGACATCAATAAATCAGGGTACATATGTACAATGAAAACATCTCCAGGTTATCCTATCATTCAATTGTGTTGCATACCCATCACCAAAAGTCAAATTGTCCTCTGTCACCTTCAATCTGGTTTTCCCTGCGTCCCTCCCCTCCTCCCTATCCCACCCTCCCCTCCCTCCTCCCACCCCGTAACCACCACTCTCTTGTCCATGTCTCATAGTCTCACTTTCATGTCCCACCTATGTATGAAATCATGCTGTTCTCAGTTTTTCTTTTTTTCTGATTTACTTATTTCACTCCGTATAATGTTATCAAGGTACATCCATTTTGTTATAAATGATCCGATGTCATCGTTTCTTATGGCTGAGTAGTATTCCATAGTATATATGTACCATAGCTTTTTAATCCACTCGTCTTCTGACGGACACTTGGGCTGTTTCCAGATCTTCGCTATTGTGAACAATGCTGCCACGAACATGGGGGCGCATTTCTTCTTTTCGAACAGTGCTATGGTGTTCTTAGGGTATATTCCTAAAAGTGGGATAGCTGGGTCAAAAGGCAGTTCGGTTTTTAATTTTCTGAGGAATCTCCAAACTGTTTTCCACAGTGGCTGCACCAGTCTGCATTCCCACCAGCAGTGCAGAAGGGTTCCCTTTTCTCCACATCCTCGCCAGCACTTATTCTGTGTTGTTTTGCTGATAAGTGCCATTCAGACTGGTGTGAGGTGATATCTCATTGTGGTTTTAATTTGCATTTCTCTAATGATTAGTGATGTTGAGCATTTTTTCATATGCCTATTGGCCATCTGTATGTCCTCTTTGGAGAAATTTCTATTCATTTCTTTTGCCCATTTTTTGATTGGGTTGTTTGTCTTCCTGGTGTTGCGTTTTATAAGTTCTTTATAAATTTTAGTTATTAACCCCTTATCAGATGTGCTGTCGAATATGTTCTCCCATTGTGTGGTTTGTCTTTTTATTCTGTTCCTATTGTCTTTAGCTGTGCAAAAACTTTTTAGTTTGATATAGTCCCATTTGTTTATCTTGCCTTTTATTTCAGTTGCCCAAGAAGATAAATCGGCAAATATACCGCTGCTACAGATGTCGGAGAGCTTGCTGCCTATGTTTTCTTCTAAGATGCTTATGGTTTCACGGCTTACATTTAAGTCTTTTATCCATTTTGAGTTTGTTTTTGTGAATGGTGTAAGTTGATGGTCTAGTTTCATTTTTTTGCAGGTAGATGTCCAATTTTCCCAACACCATTTGTTAAAGAGGCTGTCTTTACTCCATTGTATGTTTTTTCCTCCTTTGTCAAATATCAGTTGTCCATAAAGCTGTGGGTTTATTTCTGGGTCCTCTGTTCTGTTCCATTGATCTATGTGCCTGTTCTTATGCCAGTACCAGGCTGTCTTGAGTAAAATGGCCTTGTAGTAAACCTTGATATCAGGAATAGTGATACCTCCTGCTTTATTTTTTCTTTTTAAGATTGCTGAGGCTATTCGTGTTCTTTTTTGGTTCCATATAAATTTTTGGAATATGTGTTCTATATCTTTGAAGTATGTCATTGGTATTTTAATTGGTATTGCATTGAATTTATAAATTGCTTTGGGTAATATAGACATTTTAATGATGTTTATTCTTCCTAGCCATGAGCACGGTATGTGCTTCCACTTGTTTGTATCTTCCTTGATTTCTTTTATCAATGTTCTATAATTTTCCGAGTACAAGTCCTTAACGTCCTTGGTTAAATTTTCTCCTAGGTACTTTATTTTTTTGGCTGCAATAGTGAAGGGGATTGTTTCCTTAATTTCTTTTGCTGATATTTCATTGTTGGTGTATAGAAATGCCTCTGATTTCTGAGTATTAATTTTATATCCTGCCACCTTGCTGAAATCATTTATAAGGTCCAGTAGTTTTTTGACTGAGACTTTAGGGTTTTCAATATACAATATCATATCATCTGCAAATAATGACAGTTTTACTTCTTCTTTTCCAATTTGTATGCCTTTTATTTCTTCTTCTTGTCTGATTGCTGTAGCTAGGACTTCCAGAACTATGTTGAATAAGAGTGGTGAAAGTGGGCAACCCTGCCTGGTTCCTGATCTTAAGGGGATTGCTTTTAATCTTTGTCCATTTAGTATGATGTTTGCTGTCGGTTTATCATAGATGGCCTTTATCATGTTAAGGAATGATCCCTGTATTCCCACTTTACTGAGAGTTTTGAGCATGAATGGGTGCTGGATTTTATCAAATGCCTTTTCTGCATCTATTGAAATTATCATGTGATTTTTGTCCTTCCTTTTGTTTATGTGGTGTATCACATTGATTGATTTGCGAATATTGAACCAGCCTTGCCTCTCCAGAATAAATCCCACTTGATCGTGGTGTATGATTTTTTTCATATATTGCTGGATCCGGTTGGCTAATATTTTGTTGAGAATTTTAGCGTCTAAATTCATCAGGGATATAGGCCTATAATTTTCTTTCTTTGTGTTGTCTTTGCCCGGTTTTGGGATCAGAATTATGCTTGCCTCATAAAAGGAGTTTGGAAGTCTTCCTTCCTCTTGAATTTTTTGAAATAGCTTGAGGAGAATAGGAGTTAGTTCTTCTTTGAATTTTTGATAGAATTCACTTGTGAAGCCATCAGGCCCAGGACTTTTCTTTTTTGGAAGTTTTTTGATAACTGTTTCGATCTCATTTGCTGTAATTGGTCTGTTTAGGTGTTCTGATTCTTCCAGATTGATTTTTGGAAGGTTATATGATTCAAGAAATTTGTCCATTTCACCAAGATTGTCTAATTTTTTGGCATATAGTTCTTCATAGTATTTTCTTACAATGCTTTGTATTTCTGTTGTGTCAGTTGTTATTTCTCCACTGTCCTTTCTAATTTTATTTATTTCAGTCCTCTCTCTTTTTTTCTTGGTGAGTCTAGTTAAAGGTTCATCAATCTTGTTTACCTTGTCAAAGAACCAGCTTCTTGTTTCATTGATCCTCTGTATTGTTTCCTTAGCGTCTATGTCATTTATTTCTGCTCTGACCTTTATTATTTCCTTCCTTCTACTTGTCTGGGGTTTTATTTGTTGTTGTTTTTCTAGTTCTTTTAGATGCAGGGTCAGGTTGCTTATTTGAGCTTTTTCTAGCTTCTTATGATATGCCTGTAGTGCAATAAACTTCCCTCTCAGAACTGCTTTTGCTGTGTCCCATAAATTTTGAGCTGATGTATGCTCATTATCATTTGTTTCTAGAAACTTTTTTATTTCTTCTTTGATCTCATTGTTAATCCATTCATTATTTAATAACATGCTATTTAGTTTCCAAGTGTTTGAGTATTTTTCATTTTTTCTTTTGTGGTTAATTTCTAGTTTCATGGCATTGTGATCAGAGAAAATGCTTGATATGATTTCAATCTTCTTAAATTTATTGAGACCATTTTTGTGTCCTAACATGTGGTCTATCCTAGAAAACGTTCCATGAGCGCTTGAGAAGAATGTATATTCTACTGCTTTAGGGTGAAAAGTTCTGAAGATATCTATTAAATCAAGTTGATCTAGTGTATCCTTTAAGTCTGCTGTTTCTTTATTAATTTTCTTTCTTGAGGATCTATCCAGTGTTTTTAGAGGGGTATTGAAATCCCCTACTATGATAGTATTGCTGTTAATCTCACCCTTTATATCCATCAAAGTCTGCTTTATGTATGTCGGGGCTCCTATATTTGGTGCATAGATATTTACAATAGTTATATCTTCCTGTTGAATTGTTCCCTTTATCATTATGTAGTGTCCTTCTTTATCTCTTACTACAGCCTTTGTTTTAAAGTCCATTTTGTCTGATATAAGTATTGCTACCCCTGCTTTTTTTTCATTTCCATTTGCATGAAATATTTTTTCCATCCTTTTACCTTCAGTCTATGAGCATCTTTTGTTTTAAGGTGTGTCTCTTGTAGACAGCATATGTATGGGTCCTGTTTCTTTATCCATGCAGTTACCCTATGTCTTTTGATTGGATCATTTAATCCATTTACATTTAAGGTTATTATTGATATGTAGTTGTTTATTGCCATTTTATTCTTTAAAGCTGTATTCTTCTTTTGCTCTATTCATTCCTCCCTTTAAACTGTTCACAAGAGGCCCCTTAGTATCTCTTGCAGAATTGGTTTGGTTTTTATGAATTCCTTGAGGCTTTCTTTTTCTTGGGAGCTCTTTATTTCTCCTTCAATTTTAAACGTTAGCCTTGCTGGATAAAGTAGTCTTGGTTGTAGGTTCTTGTTCTGCATTACTTTGATTATTTCTTGCCATTCCCTTCTGGCCTCAAGTGTTTCTGTTGAGAAGTCCGATGTCATCCTTATGGGGGCTCCTTTGTAGGTGATAGTCTTTTTTTCTCTAGCAGCTTTTAAAATTTTTTCTTTATCCATTAGCTTTGGTATTTTAACTATGATGTGTCTTGGTGTAGATTTTTTTGGGTTTCTCCTTAATGGAGTTCTGTGTGCTTCTTGAATGTGTGGAGTGTTTCCCAGCCTTAATTTAGGAAAGTTTTCTGCTATGATTTGATTGAACAAAGTTTCCATTTCCTGTCCTCTCTCCTCTTCTTCAGGCACCCCTATGATGCGAATGTTGTTTCTCTTCATGTTGTCACAAAGCTCCCTTAGAGTTTCCTCACATTTTTTAAGTCTCTTTTCCTTTTTCTTCTCTGCTTCTGTGCCTTTGTTTATTGTGTCCTCTAACTCGCTTATTCGATCCTCAGCGTCATCCATCCTGCTTTTAATTCCTTCCATTGTGGTCTTCAGTTCTGATACTGTATTTGTCATTTCTGTCTGATTCTTTTTTATTATTTCAATTTCATTTTTTATACTTGTTATCTCTTTGTTTAGCTGTTCATAATGACTATCCATTGTTGCTCTAATTTCTTTGAGCATCCTAACTATCATTATTCTAAATTCTGCTTCTGGTAATTTGGTTATATCTGGTTCATTCAGGTCCTTCTCTGGGGATTTCTCTTGGTTCATTTGGTTTGCATTCCTCTGCCTGCCCATTTTTTCTGTGTATAAGCAAGTTGTGGCCACTGGCGTCCAGTAGGTGTTTCCTTTGTGATCTCTAGGTGTGGTCTATCTGCAGGCCCCCCACCCTCTCTGCTGATGCCTAGGGTGTTTGGGTATGAGCGTTGCCAGCCCAGGCCCACTGTGGCTTTTGCTATGATTTCTGCCTCTCCTCCGTGGGAGGGGCTGTGACTGAAGCCACAAGATTAGCACCAAGGGTAGAGGTGAGCACCTTTCCTCAGCTGCGGACCCAGCCTATTTCCGGACTTCCGCCCAGAACCAGCAGTCGGAGCCTGCTCGCTACAGTTCCGCGGGTTAGGCGGGGCTTTTGACGTGCTCTCAGCTATAAGCTTTTGCCCGTCCGGAGCTTTAGCCCCGCCCTTGAGGCCAGGGCCCTTCTGCGCAGGGTCGGAAACCAAGGTTTATTGGGGCGGGCGTGTTTGCTGGCTTCCGCCGAGCTGCGTACTTCCGCTCGTCCCGGACTCT
Organism: Rhynchonycteris naso; assembly: GCA_037038555.1. Classification (NCBI taxonomy): domain Eukaryota; kingdom Metazoa; phylum Chordata; class Mammalia; order Chiroptera; family Emballonuridae; genus Rhynchonycteris; species Rhynchonycteris naso. The sequence goes on along the minus strand of CM072995.1, from coordinate 178,954,948 downwards.
ACCCCGCCCCCGCGTTCGGAGCCCGCTCGTGCACGTATGAATTCTATCTGGGGTTTCTCCGGCCGGATGGGGATAATAGCGTGGGCTCAGCTGCAAGCCTCCACTTGTCTCAGGGTCCACCCCGTTCCCGCGCTCGGAGTCCGCTCGCGCACGTATACTGGCCAACCGCGGTTTCTCCGGCCCGGGTGGGGGGGTGGGGGACTGTTAGCGTCAGCTCAGCCACAGCCCCTGCCCGTCCCTGGTCCTAGCCTGGTCCCCGCGGTCAGGGCCGGCTTGCGCAGGGCCTGCCCATTCCTGGCCTCCCGCTTTGTCCCCGTAAGTGGGATTAAAGGCGGGCCCGCAGCTTCCGGACCGCTCTGGCGCTTCCCCTCCGACCCTCTGGGCTAGACCGATCTCCCACCGGCTTGGCCTCTGCCCACGCCGACAGAACCGCCTTTCAGCGTCCTGCCGCCCCAAAACCCCAAGCAGTCCTCAGCAGAGTAGGAAGGGACCTAATACTCCACACTGTAGGCCTGGGAGCTCCCTCACTTGTTTCACAGCTCAATACTGTCCAAGCGCCTCTTCTAGGCTCTGGGACTGCAGGCTGGGGCTTGGTTCCTGGGACCCAGGTCCCTCCCTCTCCGCCAAACTCTCCTCCCGCCACACGGGTCTCTCTGGGCTGCCGTTTGCTCCGGGGAGCTGGGCAGCCCTCTTCGCGTTTTCGCTATTCCTACCAGTCTCAATGTGGCTTCTTCTGTGTTCCTTGGTTGAAGAGTCCACTTAGTTTTGTTCAAAGTTGGTTTATCTCGGTGATGGTTCTTAAAATTGAGTTGTAATCCACTTTGGTTCTGGGAGTTGGAAGCTGGTACGTCCGCCTACTCCGTCGCCATCTTCCAAACAGCTCTTAATTATGCCCATTGGCTGCTTTGGCCTGTACCCGTGTCCATCCAAATAGTCTCAGTGGCCGGATGGAAGGCTATGGCTGTCCACTTGGCAGGTTGGCCCCTGCTGGAACCATCAGTATACCAGGCATTCTCGGGGATGGGTACCCATCCCTCCTGGTAGGGACTGACTTCAGGTTCTGCCTCCTGAGCCCCAGCTGCACCTGACTCTAAGGTCGCATAGGTGACTGGACCCAAGACTTCCTGCAGTTCTGCCCTCAACGGGCTGGTGCTAAGAGCACATCATTGTTGCAGGTAGGCACCCCATTTGGCCAGGGTAGACATTTGGGCCTTATCACTATGGGTTTGATCGCCCAATCTTTCACCCATCCTGCAACAGGGTATGTTATCTTCACTGTAACTGGTGTTGTGATTGTAATACTCTCAGTGGCCAGTAGGGCAGCATACACAGCTGCCAGCTGCTTCTCCACTAATGAGTAATGGACTTCAGCACCTTTCCACAATTGGGACCAAAACCCAATAGGTTGCCATAAGTGTTCTGTCCATTGTCACAAGCCCCATCCAAACCTTTCTGCGGTTACAGGAACATCCAGCTCACAGGGCCTGGCAGGATCAAACACATTCAAGGCCTGTGCCACCTTGACAGCTCTCTTAGCTACTGCAAATGAACCTTGCGCCTGCTCAGTCCAATCCCAACGAACCCCCTTTTGAATAAGGTTGTACAAGGGGCGTAGTAACTGAGCCAAATGGGGTATAAATGCTCGTCAATACCCCAACAAACCTAAGAATTCCTGTAACTGTTTTACCGTAGTGGGCACAGGGTATGCTTGAATCTTATCTATAACTGTATCAGGGATAACATTTGTCTTACCCGACCAGACAACTCCCAAGAATTTAACAGATAACCCAGATCCTTGTAATATGTTCTCGTTGACTACCCAGCCACATTCTTTCAAATGGCATAGCAGGTAGGTATTGCTTGCTCCAATTCCTGAAGAGAGTCACTAGTTAGCATAATATCATCAATATAATGGTACATGCAAACTGTGTTTGGCTGTTTCCATTTAGTCAGGTCAGCAGCCACCAGCCCATGGCACAAGGTGGGGCTATGCAAATAGCCCTGGGGTAATACTGTAAAGGCCCATTGTCTTCCTTCCCAACTGAAGGCAAATTGGTCTTGACTCTGCAGCTATATCAATAGAGAAAAAGGCCCTGGCCAAGTCTGCCAAAAAGTAGTATGTCCCCAACTCACGGCTTAGCTGATCCATCATGTTAGCTATTCAGGGTACAGCAGCATGCAAAGGGGGAACAACTTTATTAAGTCCTCTGTAATCTACTGTCATTCTCCAGGTTCTGTATGGTTTGCACACAGGCCATGCTGGGGAGTTGTAAGGACTGTGTCAGCCAGATAATGCCCACCTTTTCTAGTTCGAGGATTGTCCCTGTGACTTCTTCATAACCACCTGGAAGGTGGTACTGCTTGGCATTAGTCACACACTAAGGGATGGACAATTGCAAAGGAGAATGTGATGCGTGTCCCCGCAACACTGCCTTCACAACCCTCATCCACAGCTGGAACTTCACGGCTGTTTCCAACCATAGTCCTTGCAAGACATCTACCCCAAAAATATATTCAGGAATAGGAGATACATACACCTTATATGGCCTAGGAGGCAGTCTTCCTAACACCAGTGGAATAGTTACTGGCTTCACTAGAACAGTTTGGTCCCAATAACCGTCAATGGCCACTGGGGTCCCAGCAAACCGCTCTGGGTTCTCATAGAGGAGGGAACATTCTGCACCTGTATCTACCAAGGCCAACACCTGTTGTACATTGGAAGGGGACCAGTGGATAGCCAGTTCCACGTGTGGCCTCCGGTTTCAGTCCATCCCCATTAGATGGGTCCCTCGGCCCTTTTCCTATTCAAACTGGTACAATGGGTCTTGGGAGTTTTCCTCTCCCTCAGCCATCTCTATCATATAATCTTCTAACCGAGCTGCCTGTGCACCAAATGTTTTATTGGTGTCTGATGGGGCCTTTTGTCTCATTGGCTGGAACTTCTGTCCTGGTTTAAGCTGCTGCCAAAGCTCCAAAAGAATTTTATTAGACTGGCCATTCAATTTCCCCTTATCAGCTCCAGCTGCAATCAAATCTACCCACATCTGTGTTTGGGTAACCTTTATAGGCCTGTATCCCTTGTTAGTTGTGGGGGCAACATGGGCAGCAGCCCTCACTGCTTTATGATCCCAAGCGGCCTCCAGCTCTCCCAAATCTGCTACCAGCTCTGTGACTACATTGATGGGCTGTCCCACATAGGGGCCCAAGATAGCCACTAGTGACCCAAAAAGGGCTGACAGGGTACTAGCAAGGATAAATTTCCTAATTTTTGCTATAAACACTTTCTTGTCTGGCCCACATGTCCCAGGGCTGAAAGCAGTGTTCTTCATACCTAGTTCCCAAAGGATCTTTACTAACTCGCCGTAGCACTGCCACCGACTCATTGCCCCTGGCAATTCTCCAGCATTCTGCCAGACCATACAAATGGCAGCCATCACCCATTCTAATAGGATATGGTCTCCTGGGTTGCCATGGCAGTTCTGAAGATGCTGCCTCAAGGAGGAGTGTGTGGTTGTTGGGCAGGTAAAATATATTATGCTCACTTTGTTAAAGATGGCGCTGCAAGTTTTAAGAGTAAGCTTTTCCCTACACCCTTGATGGATTAGATGATGTGGGGTGGTACACTCTCATGAGGAATCCTCCCATTATGCCTCAGATAAGTGACTTTGTATCAGAGACTTCCTTGTTTGTAGATTGGATTAAAGGTTTGGATTTCTACACTGTAAATCGGGGCAGACAGGGAGCTTGTTCTCTCTTGGTTCCTGGGATTAGCATTAGAGAGGAGAGCAGATTAAGGCCACGTGGAGGCCAGGAGAAGCAGCCAAGATGGCAGAGTGCTGAGGAAGAAGCCAGTTTGTGCAGAGTTTGTGCAGAGATAAGGAGATGGGAAATAGAGGTGAATAAGTCTGGTGAGCTAGAAACCTTTGATTCTAGGAAACTCGGATAAGTCAGTAGCTTTGTGAGCACTGAGTGAATGGGTTTTGGAGCCCAGTGTGTGTTTTTGCTTGCCTGCCGGATGCAAGCTAGGATTAAAGCTGATGGCTCACCAGTTCTTGGCTCCGTTGTTTTATTACTGACTGTCCGAATCTAATGCGAACCTGCATGGGCCAGACGGCTGTGATGGTGGTCTCGACTACTGGCTTTACATTAGTAATGGTGGCCAATTTCTCCATCTCTGTTCTGGAGAGCATGATGCCATCCACCCCTATGTCCCATAATTGCGGTAACCAGGCTACCAGGAATTCAATAGGTTTCTGCCTAAATTATGCCCCCAACTCCATCAGCTTTGCCTGGGCATAAGACTGAACCACAGAGTGTTCCATTACCTAGGCAGAAGGCTGTGGCTACCCCTGAGGGACTCTACGCTGCTGGGTTTTTACCTTCTTGGTGACCACTGGTCAGGCTCACAGTGTGTGTATGGAAGTTTCAGCCTGAGCCTTCTCATCATCAGAAGGGGTGTTGCCAGCGCCTGCTCCCGCTGACTCAAAGCCAATCCACCAGCACGGGTGCTGCTGCTCCTCAGGCGACCATTTAGGCTCCTGTGGCTTCTGGCCTCCGGCCAGAAGCTGAAACTTGAGCTCTTGAATCTGCAGTTGTTTCTCCAACAACTGCCAGTGCAAATGTTCAGCTTCCAAGGCAAACTGCAGCTCACAGACCTATAATTCCTTCTCCAGTGCTCACTCCAATTCCAGCGTTTTCTGCCATTTGATTTGCAATTCATACTGAAGATTTCGACCTCGGGAATCTTCTCGTACAAAACTCCTGATTTCCTCTTAAGTAAAAAACACGCAGCCCACGCCCCTAAAAGGACAGCCATGGGGAGTGTTGGGCAGATAAAATATATTATGCTCACTTTGTTAAAGATGGCGCTGCCCACGTGCAAGTTTTAAAAATAAGCTATTCCCCACACCCTTGACTGATTGGATGATGTGGGGTGGTGCACTCATGAGGAATCCTCTCATTATGCCTGAGATGGGTGGCTTTGTATCAGAGACTTTCTTGTTTGTAGATTGGATTAAAGGTTTGGATTTCTATACTATAAAGTGGAACAGACCGGGAGCTCACTCTCTTGCAGTTCTTGAGGTTAGCATTAGAGAGGAGAGCAGATTAAGGCCATGTAAAGGAGAGAAGAAGCAGCCAAGATGGTGGAGTGCTGAGTGAGAAGCCAGTTTGTGCAGAGTTTGTACAGAAGGAGATGGGGAACAGAGATGAATATGTCTGGTGAGCTAGAAACCTTTGATTCTAGGAAACTTGGATAAGTCAGTAGCTTTGTAAGTACTGAATGAGTGGGTTTTGGAGCCCAGTGTGTGTTTTTGCTTGCCTGCTGGGTGCAAGCTAGAATGAAAGCTGATGGCTCACTAGTTCTTGGCTCTATTGTTTCATTACTGACTGTCCGAGTCAAATGTGAATCTGCACGGGCCAGGCAGCTGTGATGGTGTCCACGACTACTGGCTTCACATTTGGCGTAGTCTGTGGCACAATTCAATACAGTTCGGAATGGAGTCACCACCACCTTTGAGCGGTGCAGTAGAGAACTAGCTGCTGTTGTGGTTTCCCATAGCTGTTTTTTGGGGGACTGTAGGCTGGCTGACTTTTATAGCCACGCATGAGAAAATCGAGAGCTCTATGGAAGAGGCTATGCGGGACCTGCAAACTGAGCAGTGGAAGGAGCTGGAGGAAATGTGGGAAAAACAGATGCCGCCCCTGAAGCTGGAGGAAGCCCTGGAGGAGGAGGCTGACCAGGTCTGCGAGATTCGCCTAGAAATGGAGCAGACGCTGGAGAAGAAATCACAGGACAATGAGTTGCAGATTGCCTTAGATATTGTGAAGATTTCCGAGAGCCAGCTGCAGCAGGAGGCCAGGGCTGAGGCTGGGGCTGGGGTGGCAAGGCCCATGTCAGCAGTGGCCTGGGGCTCAAGTCCAGCAGCAGGAGCTGGTGTTTCCAGCTCCTATCTGGAAAATGAGGAGAATGGGGCTGGAGTTGTGATTCGCGGACTCCAGAAGGTTAATGGCGGCAGCTGCGGCAGGAGGATGAATGGACATCCAGGAAGCCAGGCATGCATCGCCATTGGCCACTGGGACGTCAGGGTGTGCCTGCTAAGCTGCTGGTAAGTCTGCAATTTTGGGACATAGGGGTGGATGCCATCATGCTCCCCAGAGCAGAGATGGAAATGCTGACTGCCATTGTCACATGCTTCTCTTTAGGACAGTGTGAGACTTGCCATGATGGCAGGAATGAGGGGGGAGGCTAATACCCCATGTGCATGGACTGATTTCTTGAACTATGACTGGAGTGACCACTGGCTCCTTTGTTGGATGGACTTAGGGATTTTGGACAATGTGAAATATCCTGATGGGGGTGGGGAATGGCTTTGCTGGAGGCCCTCCCCCTGCCCTGGGAAGCCTTTTAAATGGCAAGAAGTCAGACGACATTTTGCACTTTTGGCAAAGTGCTCAGAGACTGGTGAAATGTACCTTTGTAATTGTTGAAATCGTATGATTTGTCATGTTGTTGTAATTTGGGTAATGTACCTAATTTCCTTGTACAGAAATGCCGGTGGTGTAGATTGTGGGTAGTAAAGTGATCATAGGGGTGGATTGTTGAGCAGATAAAATATATTATGCTCACTTTGTTAAAGATGGAGCTGCCCACGTGCAAGTTTTAAGAGTAAGCTTTTCTCCACACCCTTGACTGATTGGATGATGTGGGGTGGTGCACTCTCATGAGGAATCCTCCCATTATTCCTCAGATGGGTGACTTTGTATCAGAGACTTTCTTGTTTGTAGATTGGATTAAAGGTTTGGATTTCTACATTATAAAGTGGGACCGACCGGGAGCTCACTCTCTTGCAGTTCTTGAGGTTAGCATTAGAGAGGAGAGCAGATTAAGGCCATGTGGAGGAGAGAAGAAGCATCCAAGATGGTGGAATGCTGAGTGAGAAGCCAGTTTGTGCAGAGTTTGTACAGAAGGAGATGGGGAACAGAGATGAATATGTCTGGTGAGCTAGAAACCTTTGATTCTAGGAAACTTGGATAAGTCAGTAGCTTTGTGAGTACTGAATGAGTGGGTTTTGGAGCCCAGTGTGTGTTTTTGCTTGCCCTTCAATGCTAGAATTAAAGCTGATGGTTCACCAGTTCTTGGCTCTATTGTTTCATTACCGACTGTCTGAATCAAATGCGAACCTGCACTGGCCAGGCGGCTGTGATGGTGGCTGCGACTACTGGCTTTACAGGGAGCCAGAACAGCAACCAGTCCTCTACCCTACCCCTCAAGGGTTGTGGCCCCATAAAGATCTCCAAATCCTGCCACAAACTACGTCAGTTGTATGGTTAGGAGCCGCCATTGTGGCCATTCACATGCAGGTTCCTATTGGATTTGGTCAGACGGTAATGAAACAGCGGAGTCGGAGGATGGTAGGCCATTCTGTTTATTGGTGTCTCACCAAGACAGTCAAGCCATAAGAGAAGACAAGGAAAAAGCAGAAAACCTGCTTTTCCCATGGAAGGCAAGGGATCAGGGAGGCCTCTGCAATGGTGATAGCAGGAACTGAGAGAGCAAGCTCCCAGTCTGCCCCACTTTATAGTGTAGAAATCCAAACCTTTAATCCAATATACAAACAAGGAAGTCTCTGATACAAAGTCACTTTTCTGAGGCATAATGGGAGGATTCCTCATGAGAGTGCATCACCCCACATCATCCAAACATTCAAGGGTGTGGGGAAAAACTTACTCTTAAAACTAAGCCTTAGGCTACAATGACCTGGCCTGCTTATAGCCTGTCTCCCACACCCAGTACAAACTATAAGCAAGCAAACATATATATCATATTTACAAACTTATTTGACCAACACTAGTACAGCTAGTAAAGTGCTCCACAAATACCAATTCCCTTGCCCGATTATATTGCACCTATAAAACCTAGGGGACAAGAACGCACACCCTGGTCTAATGCTATCTGTGTACTGGTAGCTTTTAGGATGCTTGTCTCTCAGTCAGGCTGTAAGTCAGGCAGAGATCTTGTTAATTGATGTGGCAGCCTTGACCTGTTAAGCTCTTCCCCCCACCTTGCCTCTTCTTGCTTATCAAAATGGTTCTGCAAAGATTGCCATGAGCAAGGCCGCCCAGCTTTGTTCTCCAGGGAATCGCACTAGTAATTTGCTGTGATGGACAGCGTGCCTCAGACTGCCTGCATAATTGTGGTGAGCGGGCGGGGTGCTGCAGCTGCCCAGCTGGGGAAATTCGGGCTTGCAGGGAACACGGCCCTGCCTAAACCACAGTCGTTTCAGAATTAGACCTTTCCTCCACTCCATCATTACATGGGTAAGTAGTCAGAACACTTCCTGAATGTGAACCACATATCAGAAGTGATTTATAGAAACATCCACATGTGTGTGGATGGGCGGCAGGGAGGGAAGCAGGGTGCCTTGGCGCTGGCCTCAGACCTCACCGCTCTGCACAGTTCTGCTAGACCAGCATGGCCACCTCCACCATGGTTCTAGCAATATGACTGTTCCTCTACTCCAGAGTCTCGGGGGTACCATGAGGGTCTCAGTTCACAGACTTGCCAGACGGTAATGAGGACTCTTTGTGCATGTTAACAGCTCAGACATGGTCTTGCCCTAATGGTATGGATTTGGTGGGTCTAGCTTGGGGCTTGGGTATTTCAGCTTCCTCCATCAATGGTTCTCAAACTGTGCTATGCATTAGGGTCTCTGGGAAGCTTTAAAATACCCTGATGCCCAGACCTCATCCCAGAACAACAACATCAGAGCCACTAGATATAGGACCCAGGCATGGGGGCTTTTTAAAGGGCTCCAGGTGATGCTAAGATACAAGACTGAGATCTATGTCTATATAATTTGTAAATCAGGCAAGTTTGGGAAATACAAGTTCAGGGCAAAAGACTAATGAGGAGAACCAAGAGCTTTAATTATTTATCATCCGCAAACTGTAATTCTGAGACTTAGATGGTATAGCAGATAAAAATCATGTTATGATGGCTGTTCCCAAGCATCATTCTGAAAATTGGCTGATCATTAGAAAAGTGTGTATTTTTATTTTTACTGAGACAGAGAGAGTCAGAGAGAGGGACAGATAGGGACAAACAGACATTAAGGGAGAGAGATGAGAAGTATCAAATTTTTATTGTGGCTCCTTAGTTGTTCAGTGATTGCTTTCTCATATGTGCCTTGACGGGGAGCGGGGGGCGGGTGTAAAGCCAATAGCTGGGGTCAGGATCACAGCCGCCTGACCCGTGCAGGTTCGCATTAGATTCGTACAGTCATACAGTCGGTAATAAAAAAACGGAGCCAAGAACTGGTGAGCCATCCGCTTTAATTCTAGCTTGCACCCGGCAGGCAAGCAAAAACACACACTGGGCTCCAAAACCCACACATTCAGTGCTTACAAAGCTACTGACTTATCCGAGTTTCCTAGAATCAAAGGTTTCTAGCTCACCAGACTTATTCACCTCTGTTCCCCATCTCCTCCTGCACAAACTGCACAAACTGGCTTCTTCCTCAGCACTCTGCCATCTTGGCTGCTTCTCCTGGCCTTCACATGACCTTAATCTGCTCTTCTCTCTGATACCTCAGGAACCAAGAGAGCAAGCTACTGGTCTGTCCCACTTTCCAGTGTAGAATCAAAACCTCCAATCCAATTACACAAACAAGGAAGTCTCCAATACAAAGCCACCCATCCGAGGCACAATGGGATTCCTTAGGAGAGTGCACCACCCTACATCATCCAATCAGTCAAGGGTGTGGAGAAGAATTTACTTTTAAACTAAGCCTTAGGCTATGACGACCCAGCCTGCCCACAGCCTGTTCCAGAACACACTTTAATATCAACGAACTTCCATGTGGGCAGCGCCATCTTTAACAAAGTGAGCATAATGTATTTTATCTGCCTAACAGGAGGTGTTACAGCAGAGCAAGTGACCCCTTGCTCAAGTCAGTGATCTTGGGCTCAAGCCAGTGACAATGAGGTCATGTCTATAATCTCATGCTGAAGCCAGTGACCCTGCACTCAAGCTGGTGAGCCCATGCTCAAGCCAGTGACCTTGGGATTTCAAATCTGGGTCCTCTGCATCCCAGTCCAATGTTCTGTCTACTGCACCATTGCCTGGTCAGTCTAGAGTATGTGTTTTTCTAATAGTTTCCCAGACCTCAACTCAAATTCACTGATCTATATCTGTATAATTTTTAAAGGTCCCATAGGTCATTTGGATGTTCCTCTGGATCTGGGAATTAATAACTGCAGAGCATTTTTAAAAGGTTGAATTGTTTTTATTTATAATTATTCAAGTAGTATAGGAGGGTTTGAGCTCTGCTACAAGAAAATTTAATGATGACTGAGAATTTCCACTGTTATTTCTTTTTAAGTTTTTGTCTAGAAAAAATGATGTTTTTTTGATGAGCAGAAATTATAAAAGAGATGTCATACTCGAAATTTCCAAACTGGTGATTCTTTAACTCTTCAGCCCTCAAAGAGGAGATGAGGAGATGAGGTACAATAACTCAAACACTCAAGTTGATTTTCCCTTTGTTGGGCAGATAAAATATATTATGCTCACTTTGTTAAAGATGGCGCTGCCCACATGGAGGCCCATCACCCAGGTGATATTATTTGCCCTTATGCTTGGGATGGGTGTGGGGGAAAGTCTGTAATGTCAGCAAGCGGGTCGTTATAGCCTAAGGCTTAGTTTAAGAGTAAGTTCTTCTCCACACCCTTGACTGATTGGATGATGTAGGATGGTGCACTCTCCTGAGGAATCCCATTATACAGAGACTTCCTTGTTTGTATAATTGGATTAAAGGTTTTGATTCTACAGTATAAAGTGGGAGAGTCCAGTAGCTTGATCTCTCTCTTGGTTCCTGAGTTCCTGAGGTTAGTATTAGAGAGGAGAGCAGATTAAGACCATGTGGAGAGGAGAAGCAGCCAAGATGGCAGAGTGTTGAGGAAGAAGGCAGTTTGAGCAGAATTTGTGCAGGAGAAGATGGGGAACAGAGGTGAATAAGTCTGGTGAGCTAGAAACCTTTGATTCTAGGAAACTCGGATAAGTCAGTAGCTTTGTGAGCACTGAATATGTGGGTTTTGGAGCCCAGTGTGTGTTTTTGCTTGCCCGCCGGGTGCAAGCTAGAATTAAAGCTGATGGCTCATCAGTTTTTGGCTCCTGTGTTTCATTACCGACTGTCCGAATCTAATGTGAACCTGCACGGGTCCGGTGGATCTGATAATGGCTGCGACTATTGGCTTTACACCCTTCTTGGCAGAGGCAGATTTAATGGTGCGTGCACTGGGCACGCACCCTGGGCCCCGACTTTTGAAGGGCCCCTCAAAACACCAACTTTACACTTTTTTCTAATGACACCAAGTTTGGTTTCATACGTGCAATTTTATTGTTAATAGTACATAATATTACATAATATTTTTTATTTATTTAAAAATATGGTTGACAAGTATTTTTATTTTCCCTGTCTCTCCCTCTCTCTCTTTTTAAAGGGCCCAATATTTTCTTCTGTGCCCAGGGCCTCAAGCAACCTTAATCTGCCTCTGCTTCTTGTTGCCCCTTCTAGATAATGCAAGAAAAAGGTTAAATCTCCCTTTCTCTCCCGATCACCATAACAGGAAAAAAAACCTCCCTGAATCAGAAGCTTTGTGAGGTTCCTGAAACCATCTCCTGGGTCTGTTACAGGCCAGCTGTTTCCTGTAAGGGCACCCCCTGGTGACAGCGTGGGGGATAATGTCTGACTAGAAAAAGCCACCGGGCCAGGAGGGTCGTTGTGCAGCTCTTTTCAGTGTTCTGGGAGTGCTAGGCTTGGGTGTATGTCAGTTGAGTCTTCTCTGAACCACACATTTCTCAGTGACTCTCAAATTTTATTTTCCATTCTGCCAAGGGCAGATTAAATGACTACATGAATGGCAAAATGCAGAAGGCTTTGAAACAGATGGTTGGCTGTGCAGGCTCAGTGGTTTGCCAGGCTCTGGATTGTGTTGCCATATGAATGGAAATCCCATTGTGGCTGGGTTTTTATTTCTGCAACCTATGGATGACAGTGGCTCCCGGACCTCTTGGCAGTGGGGCCTGGAGCGATTACCTGCTACTATCTGCCTTCCCATCAAGGCTCAGCTTCTTGTCTCTCTGGATTTTCCTGGTTCTTTTCTCTGAAAGGGAGTGTCATCCTGGACTAATTTCCTGATTGTGTAAATGATTTAGCAGGGCTGATGAATATCAATAGAGCTGTAGATGGTTTTAAGGCTCCTAATGAATGTGACAGTCATCAGTGCCAAAAAATTTTCCAGCTTGCTTTTAGGATGAAAACAAGCTTGAATAGTACCCACAAAGGTTACTTCTTTAATTATGCATCATACATTTTAAAGTCAGTAGTCAGGTGTCAGCAAGTTATGGTGCAGACGAGAGGCTGTGTCCATGGCCATAGGCTGAATGCACAGGAGTCAAAGAGCTCTGGGTACGAGTTCCAGTTCTGCCACTAACAAGTTATGATTTTTTAACAGGTTGTATAATTTTTCAAAGCTTGCTTGTAAAAGGCAGATAATAATACTTGGCCTTGGGCATTTTAAAAGTAATGAGCATGAAGAAATGTAGTGTTTCTGGTATTCATAATTTAACCAATTATTATTTTAAGTATCTACTATGTAGAATAGGATGCACTGAGTGCTGAGGATTCAGAGGATTCTGGAAACTAGTTGAAGGAAACAACTAGTCAACTGAGGGAGCCCAGCAGGCTCAAGCAGTAGGGGACGTGTTGTGTGCAGCGAATTTAAAAACAATAATAAAGCTGATTAAAAGTTCATCTGCTTTTTATCACTCACATGGGACAGTAATTCTAAACAATGCCAGCGATAAAATACTCTTTCTCCAGTGGATGAAAAGGGGGTCACATACTAATCCTGACATGCTCCGGGAAGGTCTGCACGGCGCCTTAGAAACTCAGGGGACTAATGTAACCACACAAGATGGTCTAAAATGAAAACTTCCTCACTGAAAGCAAGTCATGATAGGTAGTTAGTTATGTCCTAGGCTGTAACTTCCTTGACACAGGTCAGTCTTAATTGAGCCTATTGTCTTTTTGTGCCTAAAATAACATACCTTTGAAATGTCAGAGTAAACCTCTTCATCAAGACTCTTCAGGGTACGGTCTACCACCAGAGCACAAGACCACGGAACCCTCACTGCTACCTTGTTGCCTAAATACCATCCCTGTGTGCTGTGAACACTGACTGTTACTGTCCTTACCCACAACGCAAATGCAGCATCTCATCATGTTACTCTTTATCCAGTCTCAGACATTCCCCTGCTTTGCTTCATCCCACTTCCCTAATCTACTACCAATGGACTTCGTGGAGCCCCCTGATGGCTCCCCCTTTATGGAACATTTTCTGTTTGTTGAGATTTTGCTTCCTGGCAATTGTCAGTTTGACTCAAATGAACTCATAAAACTTCTCTGCAGGTTCAACTATTTCTTATGTTGACACCCAAGAAATCTCTTGTGGATCTAAGTTCTAGAGAACTACAGGTATTGATTGACTTACGACCTATGCAACTTACGACCATTTGACTTTACGACCACAATCACTAGCCACGACTGCTCTGCATCTGGAGCATAAACCTGATGAATCTAAAAATAAGAAACAAAATGGTGTAGAGATGATACAAATGGCATAAAATGAACAAAGAAAATTATGATATATAACAATAATGAAAGAAAATTATGATAAAATATGACAAGGATTTTTATAACATCATTTCACAGTACTGTCCATATAGCCTACTCAACTTATGACCAAATCATGTTACAACCGGTCTGTTGGAACCAATCGTGGTCGTAAGTCATGCACTAGCTGTAGTGTAGTTACTTTGGGGTTTTAATACTATATATATGGTATTATATATATGATTAGTATTATATATATTATATATAATACTAATCATATATATATGAGCTTCATGGTATTTAATTTTTAAAATTACCCTCAAATTAATATTTTGTTTCATATGGAAATTAACTTGAAGAACTGCCAATTATAGAACAGGCCTCCTTTTCCTCTGTTGGGCAAACAAGGGTGTTAGGCTGGCTCGCTTATACTTTTCCTGACTGGTGCATGAGCACAGGCAGCACCATGTGTGTGTGGTCTATGTGAGGCTGCAGCTGCTTGCCCTCAGGGCAGAAGATTGCCTGCCACTGTTGGGAAGGGTCATTGTTTGCCAGAGAAGAGAATTCCTTCCCCTACCCCAGTCAGTTTTGTTTGTGAGTCCTGAGAGAGAGAGAGAGAGAAGCAGTTTTCCCTGCCTGCTTGCTTGTCCATTGCAAGACTCTAATATACTGAATGGCCCACCATCCTCCAGCTCCACAGTTTCTTTACCAATGGGAACTTGCATGGCCACAGTCACTGGCCTTACATCTGGTGCAGCTGGCAGGATTCTGATCAGATTGGTATGGAGCAGCTGATACCCTTGAGAGGGACCAGGTAGAGGAGTGGCCGTTGCTCTTCAGAGTATGGATCCCCATGGCTCTCCTTTTGGGGACCATGGGCTGGGTGCTTTTTGCAACCCTGCAAAAGGAGCCAGGAGTTCTGTGCAAGAAGCTGCCCGAGGTTGAAAGCTTCAGGGTGAGCTGCAGACTTAGCAGCAACAACAGCTTGCACTGGAACAGTCACTAGAGAAAAAGCTGCAGGTCCAAGAACTGCAGGTCAGACTACGGGCTGAGAACCAGCAATGGCTTGAACTGGAGCAAGCACTAGAGAAGGAGGCTGACCACTCTCAAAAGCTGCAGTGTGAGAGGCAGGCTGAACACCGATGGTGCCTAGAAATGGAGTGATCTCTGGAGAAGGAGTTACAGGTTCATGAGCTCCAGTTTGCCCTGGAAGTGGAACGCTGGCACCAACAGTTGGTGGAGACACAGCTGAAGGTTCAAGAGCTGGACTCTCAGCTTCAGGTCAAGAGCTCTGGCTGCTGCAGGAGCTGAAGCAGGTGTGGAAGACTGAGCTGCACCCTCCAACATCCCATGGGACTCAACCACATGAGATTGTTCTAGAGAAAGTTTGCAAACATTTGAAATTGTTGAAGTACTTGGTCCTGGTGTAGATTTTGCTTCCAGCCCTGGTGGTACCACTTCTTCCTGCAATTAAATGTAGATTGAAAATAAACAATAGTGACTTAGTGATTGTAAAAACAAAGAAACAAAGATGTTGAATTTCACCAATTCTGTCACTTCTGTGTAGCCTCTTGAAGGTTTTGTATTTCAAATTTAAAACAAGGAAACTGTGAACTGCGAGGTATAATATTTTTATTTGGTAAGTGCACATTTCATTTCATCCATAAAATATTTTACTGAATTTGAAATTTTTAAAGCTGCAATTTGCTCTTCATTTTAAATTGCTAATTTTTTGTTTCAATAGTAAAAAAAAATGGAGAAGATAATGATTATTACAGATTATCATGTAATAATTACTGGAAATAATTTTGTCATACAGAAAAGGGAGCATTAAAAAATTATCCACTCTAAATGTCAAGTATGGGAGGCATGTCACTATAATGAATTACACACTATGGTTTTTAATATTGTAATTGATATAAATGGTGGTCGCTCCTCTTTTTTCATGGAAGAAAAAGAGAGAAGTTCATAATGGAAGAACTAGGTGTCTGTAAGGCTGGTGGCCATGGCCATGCAGGTTCACCTTGTATTTGGGCAGATGGTAAGGGAACCATGGAGCTAGAACATGGTGGGCCTTTCTGTTTATTAGAGTCTCGCAATGGCGGATGAGCAAGCAGGCAGGGAAAACTGCTTCTCTGCAAACAATAGCAAACAAAAGCCCCTCCCAAGAAGGCAGGCAATCTGCAATCTACACTCTGCCACCCTAAGAAGAATCTCCTGCAGCCTTACACACACTATACACATGTGGCGCTGCCCTGTGCTCACGCACTAATCAGGCAGAGTACAAGCAAGCAAGCATAACACACTTTTTTGCCCAACAGTGTCTAAATGATGACCTGAATTTGTGGCTTTAAAAATATAGTAGTAAAAAAAAACCAAACAAACAAACAAAAATATATATAGTAGTAACTGCTCTTATAGGACCCTTCATATATGTCAGACATGGAACTGGCATTTTACAAATATTATTTAGTAATCTCAACAGTATGATGAGATGGGTATTACTATTTCACTTTGATCAATGAAGAAACTGAGGCTTGGGGGAGTTTGCTCCAAGTCACACAGCTAGTGAGTGACAGAGCCACAGCTGAAATTTATTACATGATTCAAAAGCTTATTCTCTTAACCATTGTGCCATCAGAAGACTGGAACACTGATGTTGACATTTCAATTCCTGAGTAGATTACAGAAGAGGCTTAAGGCCAGTGAGATTCTAGACTTGGCTTCTCTAAACAACCATGCAATTAATTCGATAGGACACTGACGCTCACAAATCAAATCAGTCTCAGAGCTAAAATGCAGCAGAAGAATCAGAGAATTTCTTTCACAGGGAATGAAGCTGAGTCCCTGAGGAATTGTTGCATCAATAATCACACAGCTGCTACCAGATCAGAATCCAGATCTGCCCACCTACTCCCACACTTAAATTATACACAGTAAACTGCTTTTCCCTTTATACTTCTTCTACTCTCTTACTTCATGGGTTTTGGTTTAGAAAGGGGAAATCCTGGATATATGAAGTTCTAGCCTGGAGGCAGCAGGCTGCCAATATCACTGACAGAAGGGACAGCTGTGTGGATCAGAGCTAGTGCAAGTAGCCCACTGGGATGACTGTGGACATCTACTTCCTTGGCTCTAATATCCAACTTCCCAAAAACTGCTTCATATTTATAGTGACAACTGGTTTACACCTGGATAAAGCCTCACCTTTCACTGTAGAGTCATGAGAGGGGTTCTGTGAAAGAGCACTTTATAAAAACCCCTTTTATGAGGCCCTGTCTTTTCCTCTTGAGCTGTTCTGTCCTAAAAGGTTTTGTAATTTTATTATAGCTCAGTTCATCTGTGTGGCTTTAGAGAATTTGCATTATTTGTCCACAAGTCTGTTTCCCCACATAGAAAATGTAAGCCCCTGTTTAATCATGCTAACAGTTTCATGCTTACTACTCTTGCTCAATGCAGGTTCCCAAGCTTCACTCCAGGTGTTCTGATTCCATAGGTCTGGGTCCTTGAAACTTCATTTTCATGAAGGTTTGTTGCCGGTTTTTCCACTTTGAGATGCTCAGAAGCAATGACATGTTCTTCAATTCTTTCCCTTGTGTCTTTTGTGAATGACAGGTCCTTGGTAAGTTAACTGTTGACTGAAAAGTAAGGCACTTCTATTCTGCTCTTGCAAATACAGGGGGTCCTCGGGTTATAACAGATCTCCACATATGACTTTTTGAGTTTATGACACTCACTCCCATAAAAACTAAAAATAAATTGAGACGTGAGTGTTTTGGCTAAGGCTGTAAGTGCCATACTTACTGACCACACGGGCAAACTAGTTCGGCTGCACGTGGTGGAAGAATACGCAGTAATGCGGAATTTTAAGTGAGGGAGTTGGTGTCCCCTGGTATGCTTCCCTATGCCATTTTGGACTGTGAAAGTGCATGTGTTCCATTTGTGTTGCTTTGTTTAGCGACTTTTGCAGAACTATTGGCCTCATAAGCAGAGGAGCTTTGGCAGAAGATTTTTCTGTGGTAGAGGATAGGCTGGCAAAATTTCAGGCTGAGGACCCCAGTGATGAGAGATTCAGTAAGGTCTACTGAGCTGTTATGGATGCCTTTCAATGCTATAGGCAGATTTTGGAAAAGAAGAAGTCATCAACCTTCCAGACTAGCCTGGAACAACTCTTTAAAAAGGTAGAGAGGCCTGTAACAGATCCTGTACCCTCTACATCAGCTGATTCTCAAGATGAAACACCTGTATTTCAGGTAGAATCATCTCGTGTCTCCTGCATGTTCCTTAGGCGATCCTGATTCACCTGACCCAGTATCTCCAGCACCTTCTGCAGGTTCTCCTGTCTCTCCAGCTTCCTCCTCCCAATAGGAGGTCACTCTCTCCCACCTTGCAATGCCCCTTCCAGTGTGCAAGCCAGCCACAGGAATAAAGGTAAGGAATTTTTTAAACTCATTTTTTCAGTTACTACAGTACTGTGTCTAGTACAGTATATTTATGTCCTTTTCCTTTTCCTTTGGCTTAGTTGTGTTTTTATGTTCTAGATTATGATTTTACTACTGTATTAGAATAGGTAAGTGAATGAGGCTAGGGCAGTGGTTCTTAACCTTTTTTGAGGTACCGAACCTACCAGTTTCATATGCGCATTCACCGAACCCTTCTTTAGTGATAAATAAAATATGATTTTTTTTTCCAAATTCAAGACATAGGTATATGTTTTTTTACTGGTGCACAAAATGAGCCATGCATGAACATCACCTTGCTCAAAGAACAAAACCAACAAAGTGCACGAACTCACAACAAATTACAGTATTACTTTATTCTGGCCTCCACGGCAGAGGCTTCTCTGAACCCCTGAGACCGACTCATTGAACCGCTAGGGTTTGATAGAACTTAGGTTAAGAACCACTGGGCAAGGGTATGTTTCAACTTACACCAAAATTTGGGTTATGTCACTGACATAGAAATGGAACTGTGTCGTAACCCAAGGACCCCTGTATTTAAAAAATTTTATGACTACTTTAGACTTGGTTTATTTTAATGATCACTGGTAATGATTCTTAATGCTGTTATTCTCAGACATTGTTCATAGTTTGTTTTTTTCAAGGATCCAAAAGTTGTGTATAAAAGGAGAAGTTGCTTTATCAGCAATCTGCTCTAGAGAAGCATCAGGAACATCTTATAAACATTTCACATTAACTGTCAGGAAATAAGTTGAAAGGCAGATTAAGAAATAATAGTGCATTTGTATGTACAGTACTTCTAACAACAAAAGATACAGCTTAAACTTTGGACTTATCATTTTTGTTAATATAAAAATCTTTTAACAGCTGCAATGTAAAAATAACACTGGGGAACAATTTAGTTTCATTTTCTGATGCATGAGGTTTTAGAACTATTTCTATATACTATATCTGCATTGCTGATTCCAAATCAGAAATTTGTTTTTTGGTGCATGCTCTACTTTTAATGCAATTTTAATTTCTTTTTGTTACAGTTAATAGCATTCATTCGTTTTTAAATTGGAGTTAAAGGGCAATGACTCTTGGATTGAACATAACCACAAGGCAATTAATGTTTTACAAACATCACTTTTACATAATTGTAGTTGTTTTTAAATGTAAAAAATTATTACCTGATCAAAACACCCTTTTATTTTGTTTTAAGATTGAATCATGGCTTCTCTGAGCAGGCATAAATGTAAGAATAGTCCTGACACCTTCTGTTATATATGTGGCTGTTAAACACTTTAACATCAATGGCACAATATTTCATCATTTGTGACACGTGCATATATTGCCTATTTTCAAGTTCCCCTCGGTGATCAAGACAAGAATTGAGCTCCTCATATTGTGTGTCATAATTATGAGAAAATGCTTTATGACTGGAAAAAAAGAAAATGCAAAGAAATGCCTTTTGGTATTCCCATGGTTTGGCATGAAACAAAGGACCACAGCAGTGACTGTTATTTCAGTCTGATCCATACAAAGGGCATCAGCAAGAAAAAATGGCATATGATCACATATCCTAATATTTTTTCAGCAATAAGACCTATCGCACACACTGAGACACTCCCAGTTCCAGTTTTCAATGGTTTTATTTCTTCTAAAAACTAAGAAACTGAACATGGTGATCAAGTTTATTTTGATAAGATGCATGAGAAAATGGTTGTAGAATCTGAAGGGTCTTCTTCTGATGCCAAGCAGTCATTAACCCCTCAGCAGTGTAGCCAACCCGAATTGAATGACTTAGTAAGAGATTTGAGCCTATGAAAGAAAGTAGCTGAGTTATTAGCCTCCAGGCTTCAAGAAAAAAAATGTACTTCACAGGTCAGCTACAGTATTCCATTTCAGGAAGCGTGAACAAATTTTTGTGGACTTTTTTTCCTAAGACAAACACTTTGTTGACTGTCTTGATATCAATAGTTCTTCTCAGCGAGGTGTTACCACTTACAGTCCAAAAGAATGGTGTTTTTTTCTTGACAGCTCTAAATGGAGTCTGAAATGTGTTCTCCTACACAATGGTCATGTTTATGCAGCAGTTCCAATTGGTTATTCAACTCATCTGCGAGAAGATTATAATGACATAAAAATTGTCCTTGACTCTCTGAAGTATGAAGATAATAACTGGATCATTTGTGTGGATCTTAAAATGGTAAATTTCCTGCTAGGACAACAGAGAGGTTTCATGAACTATCCTTGCTTTCTGTGTTTGTGGGACAGCCAAGTTTGGGAGAAACACTGGACACAGAAGGAGTGGCCAAAACATGAAGCTCTGGAAGTAGGAATGCAAAATATTGTGAATGAACCTGTAGTTAATTGAGACAGGATCATTTTCTCCCCACTTCACATCAAACTTGGCTTAATGAAGCAGTTTGTTCAGGCTTTGAATAGAGAAAGTGAATGCTTTCAACCTATTATTTCTGCTTTTCTTGCCTTGTCTTTCGAGAAGATAAAAGCAAGTGTATTTGATGGACCTCAAATTCAAACCCTCATACGTGACAAAGAATTTGCCAGGAAGATGAATAAGGAGGAGAAAGCAGCATGACAGTCTTTTGTGGCAGTTACAAAAAAATTTCCTTGGAAACAAAAAAGAAGGAAACTATGAACTTCTTGTTCATAGGATGCTGTTGGCTTTCCACGACATTGAATGTAACATGAGCATTAAGATTCACTGCCTAAAGAGTCACCTTGATAAGCTCCTCAAAAATTTTGGAGCTGTTAGTGATGAGCAAGGAGAATGCTTTCATTGAGATCTGAAAATAATGAAAAAGCATTATCAGGGGCAATGGGACAGAAATATGATGGCAGACTACTGCTGGAGTTTTATGATTAAACTAAGTGTTTTAATATGTTCTATTTTGAAATTGTAGACAAATTTTGATGCAATCATATCTTTTAGTGTATTAGTGTATTTAGTACATTATATAAATTATTATATTTTAACAAAGATGATGCCCAAGAAGACATTCTACTTCATTATGTTAAACTAAATGTTGAAAATTTACAAGAAGATAAGAACATAAAATTTTGAATTGCAAAAATACTGTAGGTTACAGAAAAAACTACTGTCAGATTTGAGATCAGCACACTTGAATTAGGTAAGAATAAGTGTTTTTGTGGATGCAACAAAAATTTTGTTCCCCATTGTAATGAACTAATGATTAGAAATATTAATAGAACCTAAATTAAAGGAAATGTAATGGTCATTGTAAAGCCAGTAGTCGCGGCCACAATCACAGCCGCCTGGCCAATGCAGGTTCACATTAGATTCGTACAGTCGGTAATGAAACAACAGAGCCAAGAACTGGTGAGCCATCAGCTTTAATTCTAGCTTGCACCCAGTGGGCAAGCAAAAACACACACTGGGCTCCAAAACCCATTCATTCAGTGCTCACAAAGCTACTGACTTATCCGAGTTTCCTAGAATCGAAAGGTTTCTAGCTCACCAGACTTATTCACCTCTGTTTCCCATCTCCTCTCTAAACAAACTCTGCACAAACTGGCTTCTTCCTCAGCATTCCACCATCTTGGCTGCCTTCTCTCCTCCACGTGGCCTTAATCCGCTCTCCTTTCTAATACTAACCTCAGGAACCGAGAGAGAAATCTGCCCCACTTTATAGTGTAGAAATCCCAATTTTTAATCCAATCTACAAACAAGGAAGTCTCTGATACTAAGTCCCCATCTGAGGCATAATGGGATTCCTCAGGAGAGCATACCACCCCACATCATCCAATCAGTCAAGGGTGTGGGGAGAAGCTTACTGTTAAAACTAAGCCTTAGGCTATAATGACCTGGCCTGCCACAGCCTGTTCCCCATTACACATTAATATCAACGAACTTCCATGTGGGCAACGCCATCTTTAACAAAGTGAGCATAATATATTTTATCTGCCCAACAGTCATTTTTGGAATAATGAGACCTCCCACGCATAACATAAGTAGCAGAAGTTAGAATGTAATAGAGCTTAGGAATTCTAGAATATCTTTTTAAAATATAAAAGAAAATCCCAGAGGAATTGGTGATTTGCTCTACAAGTCTTTACAGAGTATCAGACAAGGTATTTACCAATTATTATAGCATCTCCTGGCATTAGTGTACTGCTGGAGGTTTTTACTCATTATTTTCAAGAAATTCTATTTGTGAATCCATTTTCAGTATTTATGTGACTTCATAATCAAATTATTGTACAGCCCCCAACTAAGGCATATGAAAGTTTGGTGAGCAATAGCAAATTTTTTTCTCTCTTTACACAAACTTAATCTAAAAGCCAAGGCAAACCACTCTAAACCAACCATCTGTGTGGTTCTGTCAAAATAAGAATAATTTAAAACTTTAAACACAAACTCCTTGTTGGTCAAATAAGTTTTTAAATATTATATATATATATATATGTTTGCTAGCTTATAGTTTGCATTGGGTATGTGGGACAGGCTGTAAGCAGGCAGGGTCATTATAGCCTAAGGCTTAGTTTTAAGACTAAGACTTTCCCACCCTAAGTGGCTTTGTATCAGTGACTTCCTTTTTTGTATACTGGATTGAAGGTTTTGATGTCTACACTATAAAATGGGGCAGAAGAGCCCATGCTAGAGGAGGGAAGAAAAAGGCCATGTAGAGGAGAGGAGAAGCAGCCAAGATGGCAGAGTGCTGAAGGAGAAGCCAGTTTGTGCAGAGTTTATGCAGAGAGAAGGAGATGGGGAACAGAGGTGAATAAGGCTGGTGAGATTAGAAACCTTTGATTCTAAGAAACTCAAATAAGGCAGGGCTTTGGGAGCCCTGAATGAAAAAGGAAGTGTTTTCCCACTGTGTATATTTCTTATCTGCTGGGTGAAAGCTAGGATTAAAGCTAATGACCCACGAGTTCTTGGCTTTATTTCATTACCATCTGTCTGAATCAAATGAGAACCTGCATGGGCCAGGCGGCTGTGATGGTGGCCATGGCTACTGGCCATACACTTTTTTCTTACCATGGTTTTCCAACCATATCTTTTCTATAGCTCTCTGAACTTTGCACCTAAATTCATTGAAGGTGTGTAAAGCCAATACAATGAGTATTCAGTACTAATAAGTCTACTGACTTATTCGCATTTCCTGGAATCAAAGGTTTCTAGCTCACCAGCCTTATTAACCTCTGTTCCCCATCTCCTCCTGTTGGGCAGATAAAATATATTATGCTCACTTTGTTAAAGATGGCTCTGCCCATGTGCAAGTTTTAAGAGTAAGCTTTTCCCCACACCCTTGACTTATTGGATGATGTGGGGTGGTGCACTCTCATGAGGAATCCTCCTGTTATGCCTCAGATAAGTGACTTTTTATCAGAGGCTTCCTTGTTTGTAGATTGGATTAAAGGTTTGGATTTCTACACTATAAAGCAGGGCAGGCCAGGAGCTTGCCTTCTAGGTTACTGGAATTAGTATTAGAGAGGAGAGCAGATTAAGGCCACATGGAGGAGAGGAGAAGCAGCCAAGATGGCAGAGTGCTGAGGAAGAAGCCAGTTTGTGCAGAGCTTGTGTAGACAGGACATGGGGAACAGAAGTGAATAAGTCTGGTGAGTGGCTGGTAAATATACAAAATTTAAACAGGTTTACATTTTCTTTTCTTGAACAAGCAAGAGGGGAACAAAAGTAGAAGAAAAATTAACTTCAAGACAATCTCTGTGGTCATCAGTTTCTCTAGATTGGATCTCTCACAGAGTTGGGAAATAGCATTCTTTATAAGACGTGCAAGCTAACTTCATTTTTCCCCCCAAAGCAATGCTGGATATGAAGATCTTTTGTCATCCATGCTTTTAGGAAAAAATAAAATAAAATAGAACAGGGCAATATTATCTTTTGTTCATATTTCATAATGACTTGTGTAAAGCCAGTAGTCAGGGCCACTATCACAGCAGCCCGACCCACGCAGGTTCGTATTAGATTCGAACAGTCAGTAATAAAACAATGGAGCCAAGAACTGGTGAGCCATCAACTTTAATTCTAGCTTGCACCCGGCGGGCAAGCAAAAACACACACTGGGCTCCAAAACCCATACATTCAGTGCTCACAAAGCTACTGACTTATCCGAGTTTCCTAGAATCATAGGTTTCCAGCTCACCAGACTTATTCACCTCTGTTTCCCATCTCCTCCTGCACAAACTCTTAACAAACTGGCTTCTTCCTCAGCACTCTGCCATCTCGGCTGCTTCTCCTGGCCTTCACGTGGCCTTACTCTGCTCTCCTCTCTAATACTAATCTCAGGAACCGAGAGAGAGAGATCTAGCTACCGGTCCGCCCACTTTATAGCATAGATAATCCAAACCTTTAATCCAATTATACATACAAGAAAGTCTCTGATACAAAGCCACCCATCTGAGACATAATGGGATTTCTCCCTACATCACCACCCTACATCATCCAATCAGTCAAGGGCGTGGAGAAGAGCTTACTCTTAAAACCAAGCCTTAGGCCATAACGACCTGGCCTGCTTATATTACAGCCTTTCCCCCACACCCATTCCAAGCATAAGGGCAAATAATATCACCTGGGTGACGGGCTTCTATGTGAGCAGCGCCATCTTTAACAAAGTGAGCATATTATATTTTATCTGCCGAACAATCCACCCCTATGCTCACTTTACTACCCACAATTTACACCACTGGCATTCCTGTACAAGGAAATTAAGTACATTACACAAATTACAGCAATAGCACAAATCATACAGTTTCAACAGTTACAAAGGTACACACATTTCACCAGTCTCTGAGCACTTTGCCAAAAGCGCAAAATGTCCTCAGCCTTCTCTCTTGCCATTTGAAAGGCTTCCTGGGGCAGGGGGAGGGCCTCCAGCAAAGCCATCCCCCCACCTCCATTAGGGTATTTCACATTGTCCAAAATCCATAAGTCCATTCAACAAAGGAGCCTGTGCCCATCCGGTCATAGTCCAGGAAATCAGTCCACACACATGGGGTGTTAGCCTCCCCCCTCATTTCTGCCATCCTGGCAGCTCGTACACTGTCCCAAAAAGGAGCACGTGGCCATGGCAGTCAGAATTTCCATCTCTGCTCTGGGGAGCATGATGGCATCCACCCCTATGACCCAAAATCGCAGACCTACCGGCAGCGTAGCTACTCCTTGCTGCTGGGCTCTCACCTTCTGGAGACTGTGGATTGTAACTCCAGCTTGATTCTCCTCATCCTCCAAAGAGGAACTGAAAACACCAGCTCCTGCTGCTGGGCTTGAACTCCGGGCTACCGCTGCCTTCTGCTCAGCAGGCCTTTCAGCTCCAACCCCGGCCTCAGCCCCGGTCCTGGCCTCAGCTCCGGCCCCGGCCTCATGCCGCTGCTGGCTCTCCACAATATCCAGGGCAATCTCCAACTCACGAACCTGTGATTCCTTCTCCAGCGTCTGCTCCATTTCCTGGTGAATCTCGCAAACCTGGTCAGCCTCCTCGTCCAGCGCTTCCTTTAGCTCCAGGGTCAGCGTCTGTTTCTCCCACGTTTCCTCCAGCTCCTTCCGCTGCTTGACCTGCAGGTCCTGGGAAGCCTCTTCCATAGAGCTCTCGGTTTCCTCACACATGGCTGTAAAAGTCAGCCATCCAACAGTCCCCAAAAAAACAGCTATGGGAAACCAAAATAGCAACCAGTCCTCTACTCCACCACTCAAAGGTGGTGGTGGCTCCATGCCGATCTGTATCAAATCCTGCCACAGACTACGCCAAATGTAAAGCCAGTAGTCGAGGCCGCCATCACAGCAGCCCGACCCACGCAGGTTCGCATTAGATTTGAACAGTCGGTAATGAAACAATGGAGCCAAGAACTGGTGAGCCATCAACTTTAATTCTAGCTTGCACCCGGCGGGCAAGCAAAAACACACACTGGGCTCCAAAACCCATACATTCAGTGCTCACAAAGCTACTGACTTATCCGAGTTTCCTAGAATCATAGGTTTCCAGCTCACCAGACTTATTCACCTCTGTTTCCCATCTCCTCCTGCACAAACTCTTAACAAACTGGCTTCTTCCTCAGCACTCTGCCATCTCGGCTGCTTCTCCTGGCCTTCACGTGGCCTTACTCTGCTCTCCTCTCTAATACTAATCTCAGGAACCCAGGAACCGAGAGAGAGAGATCTAGCTACCGGTCCGCCCACTTTATAGCATAGATAATCCAAACCTTTAATCCAATTATACATACAAGAAAGTCTCTGATACAAAGCCACCCATCTGAGACATAATGGGATTTCTCCCTACATCACCACCCTACATCATCCAATCAGTCAAGGGCGTGGAGAAGAGCTTACTCTTAAAACCAAGCCTTAGGCCATAACGACCTGGCCTGCTTATATTACAGCCTTTCCCCCACACCCATTCCAAGCATAAGGGCAAATAATATCACCTGGGTGACGGGCTTCTATGTGAGCAGCGCCATCTTTAACAAAGTGAGCATATTATATTTTATCTGCCGAACAACTTGTTATTCAATTTGTTTGAATTTATAAACAAAATAGTGCTTTGACAATCATTCATTTAAATCAATGAATTATTTCTACCCTAAATGACCAAAAATTAAGTGAGTCCAAAAGACGGGGATTTTTAAAAATTCAAGCTTTAAAACTGAGTCCTATACACATGTGGAGCTTTCTCTGGTCTTGTGAGATGTTTCCCACTTCCTGTAAGCCATTTAATCCAATATTGTTCCTCCCTGCTGTTTTCAGGTAAGAACAGTGCTATAGGCTTTGCTCAGACACACCTGTAGGCTCTACCTGTCTGAAAAATTCCTGACCTGGACTAACAGTGAGGAAGAAGGGGGCAGGCCCTTCTTCTCTGAGAAGGAAGAAACCAGAAGAATGCAAGGGAAGGAAGACTGCAGGGGCAACTGAGTCAGCCAGTTATGGATGAATTCATTTCTATAGTTATCTGAAATGGTGCCTGGGGCCACTTGCTACACAGAGCAAAAAAGATAGAACTGAAAACCCCTATCCCTTGTCTTTTCTTAAAAGCTTTTAAGAGACAATGTTTACATACCTTAATTTAAAAATTTCAACACTTATCCTCTGACTCACCCTCCCATCCTGGAGTCATGAGAGTAATGTAAAACTCTAGACAAAAGGATCACGAGCCCCTTGCATAAAAACCTATATTCTGTAAAAGGTATATAAGATGTATGAAATCTAACTTCAGGAAGCACATGCTTGGTTCCCTCTTTTGAGGGTCACACTGCTCCACCTGCAAAATAAATCCTACTTCTTTCATCAAGTTGTCTGGGTGTTTTTGTCCTTTGATTTCTGCAATAAGACGAGATAGAAACTGCCAAATAATATCCTAGGAAAGAAAACATTGATAATAAAGTATTAAGGTGACCAACTGTCCTCCTTTAGGAAAGACAGTTCTTCTTTTGTAAGTTCCATCCTCCCTCTAAAAGTATTCTCCTACATCTCCTCCTTTTTGATATTGGAAGACTAATCTGTAAATGTCCATATTTGATCGATGCAGAGTCAATCCATTGTGTGTGATATTTGTATATAAATGAATACTATTTTTTATAATTATTATTAAAAATTAATAGGCATGTAAGCATAATTACAATATAAAATGTTACAAATGTATTTATTATGCATTTATTATACTATATTATTTTTGCAATGAATAAAATGTTTCTTTTATTTACAATATTGCTTTCTTCAATTTATTTTTGTCCTCCCTTTCACTGAAAAAAGTTGGTCACCTTAGTATTACCCAACTGGCACATGGCTGGAAAATACAGAATAACCTTGCACATTTAAAGTATTTATGGTAGCCAACATATTATAATGGGAATATTTTTAACCTTTAAAAGTAAATTAAATAACAAGTTATAATAAATTATAATCACATATGATGATAATTATCAACCAAAATTCTTCAGTCATCAATTTAAAAATGTGCTGCAAGTATGTTACAAAAATTTAAAAGTTCCCCAAATTATAATTATTTTTTATGTTAAAAAACCAAAATAAAAACTAAAGAGTGTAGAACTCAACTTTTTAGACATGAAAGAATGTGAAATATACTAAAAAGAGAGGTTTTAAATCATTAGTGTTAAATTAGTTTCAAAATTATATTAAGCAAAAAGTTATGCACGTATATAGGAATACACATGAACCTTCACAATAAAAGGCATTAGGCTTAACTACCTAGATTTAAAGCTATAGTACAGCCTGGTGGCACAGCAGATAGAGTGTCGGACTGGAATGCGGAAGACCCAGAATCGAGACCCTGAGCTCGCCAGCTTGAGCGCAGGCTCATCTGGTTTGAGCAAAAGCTTGTCAGCTTGAACCCAAGGTCTCTGGCCCCAGCAAGGGGTTGCTCGATCTGCTGAAGGCCCATGGTCAAGGCACATGTGAGAAAGCAATCAATGAACAACTATGGTGTTGCAACAGCAACAAAAAACTAATGATTGATGCTTCTCACTTCTCTCTGTTCCTGTCTGTCTGTCCCTATCTATCCCTCTATCTGATTCTCTGTCCCTGTAAAAAAAAAAAAAAAAAAAAAAAGCTATAGTACAATGAAAAGAAAAATGGTTAGAGTTGTTGGCATTCTTTCTATAAATCTTAAACATTTGAAGATATGAATAATACATGTTGGGCAGATAAGATATATTATGCTAAAAAAAAGGTATATTATGCTCACTTTGTTAAAGATGGCACTGCCTACATGGAATTTCGTTAATATTAACGTGTATTGGGTGACAGGCTGTGGGCAGGTTGGGTCGTTATAGCCTAAGGCTTACTTTTAAGAGTAAGCTTTTCCCCACATCCTTGATGGATTGGATGATGTGGGGTGGTGCATTCTCATGAGGAATCCTCCCATTACACCTCAAATAAGTGACTTTGTATCAGAGACTTTCTTGTTTGTATAATTGGATTAAAGGTCTTGATTCTACACTATAAAGTGAGGCCGACCTGGAGCTTGCAGTCTCAGTTCCTGAGGTAAGTATTAGAGAGGAGAACAGAGTAAGGCCACATGGAGGAGAGGAGAAGCAGCCAAGATGGTGAAGTGCTGAGGAAGAAGCCAGTTTGTGCAGTTTGTGCTGGAGAAGGAGATGGGGAACAGAGTTGAATAAGTCTGGTGAGCTAGAAACCTTTGATTCTAGAAAACTCGAATAAGTCAGTAGCTTTGTGAGCACTGAATGAGTGGGTTTTGGAGCCCAGTGTGTGTTTTTACTTGCCCGCCAGGTCAAGCTAGAATTAAGGCTGATGGCTCACCAGTTCTTGACTCCGGTGTTTCATTACCGACTGTCCAAATCTAATGTGAACATGCATGAGCCAGGTGGCTGTGATGGTGTCCCTGACTACTGGCTTTACAGAGCAGAAGCTGATTCACAATCCCCCCCTGTAAAGCCAGTAGCCAAGGCCACCATTACAGCCACCTTGCCAGTGCAGGTTCACATTAGATTCAGACAGTCGCTATTAAAACACTGGAGCCAAGAACTGGTGAGCCATCAGCTTTAATTCTAGCTTGCACCCGGCGGGCAAGTAAAAACACACACTGGGCTCCAAATCCCACTCATTCAGTGCTCACAAAGCTACTGACTTATTCAAGTTTCCTAGAATCAAAGGCTTCTAGCTCACCAGACTTATTCAACTCTGTTCCCCATCTCCTCCTCTCTGCACAAACTGGCTTCTCCCTCAACACTCTGCCATCTTGGCTGCTTCTCCTCTCCTCCACGTGGCCTTAAGCTGTTCTCCTCTCTAATACTTACCTCAGGAACTGAGACTGCAAGCTCCAGGTCGGCCTCACTTTATAGTGTAGAATCAAGACCTTTAATCCAATTATACAAACAAGAAAGTCTCTGATACAAAGTCACTTATTTGAGGCGTAATGGGAGAATTCCTCATGAGAGTGCACCACCCCACATCATCCAGTCAATCAAGGGTGTGGCAAAAAGCTTACTCTTAAACCTTGCATGTGGGCAGCGTCATCTTGAACAAAGTGAGCATAATATATTTTATCTGCCCAACAGCAAGGGTGGACATTTGGGCCATACCACCACATGGTTTGGTCACACAATCTCTCAGCCATCCTGCAGCAGGGTATGTTGTCTTGACTGTAACTGCTGTTGTGGTCCTAATACTCTCTGTGGCCAGGAGGACAGCATACACAGCTGCCAGCTACTTCTCCACTAATGAGTAACAGATTTCAGCACGTTTCCACAATTGGGACCAAAACCCAATAGGTTGCCATAAGTGCTCTGTCTACTGCCACAAGGCCCATCCAAACCCCTCTGAGGTTACAGGAACATCCAGCTCACAGGGCCTGGCAGGATCAAACACATTCTAGGCCTGTGCCACCTTGACAGCTCTCTTAGCTGCTGCAAATGAACCTTGCGCCTGCTCAGTCCAATCCCAACGAACCCCCTTCCAAATAAGGTTGTACAAGGGGCATAGTAACTGAGCCAAATGGGGAATAAATGCTCGTAAATACCACAACAAACCTAAACATTTCTATAAGTGTTTTACCGTAGTGGGCACGGGGTATGCTTGGATCTTATCTATAATTGCATCAGGGATAACATTTGTCTTACCCAACCAGACAACTTCCAAGAATTTAACAGATAACCCAGGTCCTTCTAATCTGTTCTCTTTGACTACCCAGCCACATTCTTTCAAATGGCATAGCAGGTAGGTACTGCTTGCTCCAATTCCTGAAGAGAGTCACTAGTTAGCATAATATCATCAATATAATGGTACATGCAAACTGTGTTTGGCTGTTTCCATTTAGTCAGGTCAGCAGCCACCAGCCCATGGCACAAGGTGGGGCTATGCAAATAGCCCTGGGGTAATACTGTAAAGGCCCATTGTCTTCCTTCCCAACTGAAGGCAAATTGGTCTTGACTCTGCAGCTATATCAATAGAGAAAAAGGCCCTGGCCAAGTCTGCCAAAAAGTAGTATGTCCCCAACTCACGGCTTAGCTGATCCATCATGTTAGCTATTCAGGGTACAGCAGCATGCAAAGGGGGAACAACTTTATTAAGTCCTCTGTAATCTACTGTCATTCTCCAGGTTCTGTATGGTTTGCACACAGGCCATGCTGGGGAGTTGTAAGGACTGTGTCAGCCAAATGATGCCCACCTTTTCTAGTTCGAAGATTGTCCCTGTGACTTCTTCATAACCACCTGGAAGGTGGTACTGCTTGGTGTTAGTCACACACTAAGGGATGGACAATTGCAAAGGAGAATGTGATGCGTGTCCCCGCAACACTGCCTTCACAACCCTCATCCACAGCTGGAACTCCGTGGCTGTTTCCAACCATAGTCCTTGCAAGACATCTACCCCCAAAATATATTCAGGAATAGGAGATACATACACCTTATATGGCCTAGGAGGCAGTCTTCCTAACACCAGTGGAATAATTATTGGCTTCACTTGAACAGTTTGGCCCCCATAGCCATCAATGGCCACTGGGGTCCCAGCAAACTTCTCTGGGTTCCCATAGAGGAGGGAACATTCTGCTCCTGTATCCACCAAGGCCAACAGCCATTGTACATTGGAAGGGGACCAGTGGATAATCAGTTCCATGTGTGGCCTCTGGTCTCTGCCCATCCCCATTAGATGGGTCCCTCGACCCTTTTCCTATTCAAACTGGTACAATGGGTTTTGGGAGTTCTCCTCTCCCTCAGCAGTCTCTACCATATAATCTTGAAACCAAGCTGCCTACGCACCAAAAGTTTTATTGGTAGCTGCTGGGGCCTTTCGTTTCAGTGGCTGGAACTTCTGTTCTGGTTTAAGCTGCTGCCAAAGCTCCAAAATACAATGTGTCCATAAAGCAGTGGTTCTTAACCTTTTTGAGGTAACAAACCCACCAGTTTCATATGCACATTCACCTAACCCTTCTTTAGTGAAAAATAAAATATGATTGTTTTTTTCCAAATTCAAGACATAGTATATGTTTTTTTACTGGTGCACAAAATGAGCCGTGCATGAACATCACCTTGCTTAGTTCAGGGGTCCCCAAACTGCATGAACAAAACCAACAAAGTGCATGAACTACAATAGATTATGGTATTACTTTATTCTGGCCTCCACGGCAGAGGCTTCTCCGAACCCCTGAGACCGACTTTATTGAACCTCTATGGTTCGATACAACTCAGGTTAACAACCACTGCCGTAAAGTCATGGTGCTCTTTTGACCGGTCACGGGAAATCAACAAAAGATGATAGAAATGTGAAATTTGCACCAAATAAAAACTCTCCCAGTTTCATACCTATTCAGTGCAGTTCTATGTGGGCTTCATTTGTTGCCCTACACACATCCAAACAATAGTGAAGTTCTTACCACACACGGGTAAGGACGTCTGGTGTAACAGAGTGAATAACTACTATGATTCTCTGTTTTAAGTGATTAATGTCGTTGATACGTTCAATGTACACATGTTGCTTCACATAACCTGAAAAGTAAAAGTCTAAGGGTGTCAGATCCGGGGATTTAGGTGGCCATGGCTTGACAGAACCCCTGCCTATCCACCGCCAGGGAAATATTTTATTCAGAAACTTACGAACAATGGTGGTGTAGTGTGGAGGAGTGCCGTCCTGTTGAAAGATGACACCTTCTGAAAATTGTGGCACTGCATACAATTCCAACATGTCAAGGTAGGTGTTCGCTGTCACAGACTGCTCTGCAGAAAAAAATGGGCCTATCATCTTATCATGCATCACGCCACACCACACGTTCACTTTAGGGGTGTTATGTTCGTACTCAATGTAGGCATGAGGATGTTCAGCAGCCCATATTCGGACGTTATGGCGATGAACATGTCCACAGATATGGAAGGTCGCCTCATCACTAAACACAATCTTCTGCAAAAATCTTGCATCATTGTCAATCTCATGAAGCATACCTGTAGCAAACGCGCATCGTGTGGGTCTATCCGCCGGCTGATAGTGTGCAACAGCCGCAGTTTGTACCCCGTAAAACAGAGATGTTTCTTTAACACCTTATGAACTATAGTCTTGCTTAGGTGTAATTGTCAAGCACATGCACGCACAGATTTTTTAGGGCTCCTTAGGTAGCTATCCCGTATAACCTCTACAGACTCGTCACTGACTAATGGCCTACCAGAATGGGGTTTCTCCACCAAAGTACAGGTTTCCTTCAACTGCTTATCCCACCGAGTAATGTTATTCCTATGTGGTGGCACTTCATTATAAACGCGCCGATATTCACATTGCACTTTGGTTACGGATTCGAATTTAGCGAGTCACAGAACACACTGAACTTTCCTCTGTACCGTCCACCTCTCGACTGGCATGGCCGTGCGCTGCTTCGCTGTATACACGATGTTACGTCATCATCTTCGCATGTGCACATACTGCCACATCATTCTACAGAAACTGGGAGGGTTTTCCTTTTATTTGGTACAGATTTCACATTTCTATTGTCTTTTGTTGCTTTCCTGTGGCTGGTCTAAAGTGCACCGTGTCTTTACAAACAGTGTAATTTTATTAGACTGGCCATCCAATTTCCCCTAAACTGCTCCAGCTGCAATAAAATCTACCCACATCTGTGTTCGGGTAACCTTTATATGCCGTTTTTTCTTGTTATTGTGAGGGCAACATAGGCAGCAGCCCTCACTGCTTTATGATCCTGAGCAGCCTCCAGCTCTTCCAAATCTTCTATCATCTGTGTAACCGCATTGATGGGCTGTCCCACATAGGGGCCCAAGATAGCCACAAGTGACCCAAAAAGGGCTGACAGAGTACTAGCAAGGATAAATTTCCTAATTTTTGCTATAAACACTTTCTTGTCTGGCCCACATATCCCAGGGCTGAAAGCAGTGTTCTTCATACCTAGTTCCCGAAGGACTTTTACTAACTCGCTGTAGCACTGCCACCGACTCATTGCCCCTGGCAATTCTCCAGCATTCTGCCAGACCATACAAATGGTGACCATCACCCATTCTAATAGGGTGTGGTTTCCTGGGTTGTCACAACAGTTCTGAAGACGCTGCCTCAAGGTGGAGTGTGTGGTAATGGCAGCCAATTTCTCCAGTTGTGTTCTGGAGAGCATGATATAATCCACACCTATGTCCCATAATTGTAATAACCAGACTATCAGGGGGGATTCAACAGGTTTCTGCCTAAATTGTGACCCCCAACTCCATCAGCTCTGCCTGGGTATAAGGCCAGACCACAGAGTGTTCCATTACCTGGGCAGGAGCTTGTAGCTGCCCCTGAGGGACTCTTTGCTTCTGGGGTTTTACCTTCTTGGCAACCACTGGTTGGGCTCTGAGTGTGCATATAGCAGCTTCAGCCTGAGCCTTCTCATCCTCAGAAGAGGGGTTGCAAGCGCCTGCTCTGGCTGACTCAAAGCCAATCCACCAGCACAGATACTGCTGCTCTTTTGGTGACCATTTAGGTTCCTGTGGCTGCTGGCCTCTTACCAGGAGCTGATACTCAAGCTCTGCAAAATGCAGTTGTTTCTCCAACAACTGCTGGTGCAAACATTCAGCTTCCAGGGCAAACTGCAACTTGCAAACCCATAATTCCTTCTCCAGAGCTTGTTCCAATTCCAGCCTTTTCTGCCATTCAATTTGCCATTCATCCTGCAGCTTTTGACCTCAGGCAGCCTCTCACACAGAATTCCTGGTTTCCTCCTCTTGAGTAAAGAACACGCAGCCCATAGCCCTAAAAGCATAGCCATGGGGAGCCAGAACAGTAACCAGTCCTCTACCCCACCCCTCAAGATGGAGGCTCCATACTGACCTGATCCAAATTCTGCCACAAACTATGCCAGTTGTAAAGCCAGGGACCCCCATTGTGACCATTCCCATGCAGGTTTTCACTGAATTCAAACAGATGGTAAAGAAAGGGCAGAGTCAGAGGATGGTGGGTGTTGGTCAAATAAGTTTATTAATATGATATATATGTTTGCTTGCTTATAGTTTGCATCGGGTGTGGGAGACATGCTGTAAGCCGGTGAAGTCATTACAGTATAGTCACTTCCCGTTCTTTTAATACTAACATTGTAAAGCCAGTAGCCAGGGCCACCATCACAGCAGTCTGACCCGTGCAGGTTTGCATTAGATTCAAACAGTAGGTAATGAAACAATGGAGCCAAGAACTGGTGAGCCATCAGCTTTAATTCTAGCTTGCACCTGACAGGCAAGCAAAAACACATATTGGACTCCAAAACCCACTCATTCAGTGCTCACAAAGCTACTGACTTATCCGAATTTCCTAGAATCAAAGGTTTCTAGCTAACCAGACTTATTCACCTCTGTTTCCCATCTCCTTCTCTCTACACAAACTCTGCACAAACTGGCTTCTTCCTCAGCATTCTACCATCTTGGCTGCTTCTCCTGGCCTCCATGTGGCCTTAACCTGCTCTCCTTTCTAGTACTAACCTCAGGAACCAAGGAACCAAGAGAGAGCAAACTCCTGGTCTGCCCCACTTTATAATGTAGAAATTCAAACCCTTAATCCAATCTACAGATAAGGAAGTCTCTGATACAAAGTCACTCATCTGAGGCATAATGGGATTCCTCAGGAGAGTGCACCACCCTGCATCATCCAATCAGTCAAGGGTGTGGGGAAAAGCTTACTCTTAAAACCAAGCCTTAGGCTATAATGACCCGGCCTGCACACATTACAGCCTTTCCCCTACACTCATCCCAAGCATAAGGGCAAATAATATCACCTGGGTGATGGGCTTCCATGTGGGCAGCGCCATCTTTAACAAAGTGAGCATAATACATTTTATCTGCCCAACAATCCACCCCTATGCTCACTTTACTACCCACAATCTACACCACTGGCATCCCCATACAAGGAAATTAGATACATTACACAAATTACAAATACACGACAAATCATACGATTTCAACAATTACAAAGGTACATTTCACCAGTCTCTGAGCACTTTGCCAAAAGTGCAAAATGTCCTCAGCCTTCTTTCTTGTCATTTGAAAGGCTTCCCAGGGCAGGGGGAGGGCCTCCAGCAAAGCCGCTCCCTCCCCCCCCCCCCAATCAGGGTATTTCACATTGTCCAAAATCCGTAAGTCCATTCAACAAATGAACCAGTGCTCACTCTGGTCATAGTCCAGGAAATCAGTCCATGCACATGGGGTGTTAACCTCCCCCCTCATTCCTGCCATCATGGCAGGTCTCACACTGTCCTAAGAGAAGCATGTGGCAATGGCAGTCAGCATTTCCATCTCTGCTCTGGGGAGCATGATGGCATCCACCCTTCTGTCCCAAAATCGCAGACCTACCAGGAGCGTAGCTACTCCTTGCTGCTGGGTTCTCACCTTCTCAAGACTGCGGATTGCAACTTTAGCCTGATTCTTCTCATCCTCCAAAGAGGAACTGAAAACACCAGCTCCTGCTGCTGGGCTCGAGCTCCGGGTCACCGTTGCCTTCTGCTCAGCAGGCCTTGCAGCTCTAGCCCCAGCCTCAGCCTCCACCTCCTGCCACTGCTGGCTTTCCGCAACATCCAGGGCAATCTCCAACTCACGAACCTGTGATCCCTCCTCTGGCAGCTGCTCCATTTCCAGGCGAATCTCACGAACCTGGTCAGCCTCCTCCTGTGCTTGCTCCAACTCCATGGTCAGCATCTCTTTCTCCCACATTTCCTCCAGCTCCTTCCACTGCTCAGTTTGTAGGTCCCGGGCAGCCTCTTCCATAGAGCTCTCGGTTTCCTCACACATGGCTGTAAAAGTCAGCCAGACAACAGTCCCCCAAAAAACAGCCATAGGGAACCATAACAGCAGCCAGTCCTCTACTCCACCGCTCAAAGGTGGTGGTGGCTTTATACCGATCTGTATCAAATCCTGCCACAGACTATGCCACAGTGCACCACCCTACATCATCCAATCAGTCAAGGGTGTGGGGAAAAGCTTACTCTTAAAACCAAGCCTTAGGCTATAACGACCCGGCCTGCCCACATTACAGCCTTTCCCCTACACCCATCCCAAGCATAAGGGCAAATAATATCACCTGGGTGATGGGCTTCCATGCGGGCAGCGCCATCTTTAACAAAGTGAGCATAATACATTTTATCTTCCCAATAAAAATCTTTTCAAAACTAAGCTTTTGCTCACACCCTTGACTATTGCATGATGTGGGGTAGTGCACTCTTATGAGGGATCCCATTTATGCCTCAGGTAAGTGAGTTTGTATCAGAGACTTCTTTATTTGTATGTTGGCATAAAGGTTTTGATTTCTACACTATAAAATGAGTCAGACTGGGCGCTCTCTTTCTCTCTCTCAGTTCCTATTAGCATTGCAGAAGAGAAGCAGCCAAGATGGTGGAGTACTGAAGGAGAAATCAGTTTGTGCAGAGAGAAGGTGTTGGGCAGATAAAATATAATATGCTCACTTTGTTAAATATGGTGCTGCCCACATGAAAGCCCGTCACCCAGGTGATATTATTTGCCCTTATGCTTGGGATGGGTGTGGGAAAAAGACTGTAATGTAAGCAGGCCGGGTCATTATAGCCTTAGGCTTAGTTTTAAGAGTAAACTTTTCCCCACACACTTGACTGATTGGATGATGTAGGGTGGTGCACTCTCCTGAGGAATTTCATTGTGCCTCAGATGGGTAGCTTGCTCTCTCTTGGTTCCTGAGATATTATAGAGGAGAGCAGATTACTGCCTCGTGGAGGCCAGGAGAAGTAGCCAATATGGCAGAGTGCTGAGGGAGAAGCCAGTTTGTGCAGTGTTTGTGCTGGAGGAGATGGGGAACAGAGGTGAATAAGTCTGGTGAGCTAGAAACCTTTGATTCTAGGAAACTCGGATAAGTCAGTAGCTTTGTGAGCACTGAATAAGTGGGTTTTGGAGCCCAGTGTGTGTTTTTGCTTGCCCACTGGATGCAAACTAGAATTAAAGCTGATGGCTCACCAGTTCTTGGCTCTGGTGTTTCATTACCGACTGTACGAATCTAATGTGAACCTGCACTGGCCAGGCGGCTGTGATGGTGGCCGCGACTATTGGCTTTTCACCAGCTTACAGCCTGTCTCCTATACCCAAAGCTAGCAAACATATACATCATATTTACAAACTTATTTGATCAACATGAAGGTCAATTGGATAAGGTTTAAAATGTTTAAATATATTTTTAAAACATTCTGTTTATCATTTGTATAGTGCAGTAACTTTTATATGTCCTCAATTGTGAAGTGACACCAAGGCACAATGAGAACTTATATGAGAACTCCAGTTAGTGAATTTCTAGTGTGTATCCTCTCGGGGAGGAGTTAAGTGAACACCTCCAAGAATGCACACTTGTTAAATTCTCACATTTAAACTGGCCTGGAACTCTCAGGAGAGCTGTCATAGGGAGAGGGAGGGCTCCTCACATGAGAGTGATGTGTCATTCTTTTCAGTGCCCCACATGATGAGTGTAAAGCCAATAGTCAAGGCCACCATCACAGCAGCCTGACCCGTGCAGGTTCGCATTAGAGTCGAACAGTCAGTAATGAAACACAGGAGCCAAGAACTGGTGAGCCATCAGCTTTAATTCTAGCTTGCACCCGGAGGGCAAGCAAAAACACACACTGGGCTCCAAAACCCACACATTCAGTGCTCACAAAGCTACTGACTTATCCGAGTTTCCTAGAATCAAAGGTTTCTAGTTCACCAGACTTATTCACCTCTGTTTCCCATCTCCTCCAGCACAAACTCTTAACAAACTGGCTTCTTCCTCAGCACTCCTCCATCTTGGCTACTTCTCCTCCACATGGCCTTAATCTGCTCTCCTCTCTAATACTAACCTCAGGAACTCTGAAACCAAGAGAGAGAGCAAGCTCCTGGTCTGCTCCCGTTTATGCATAGAAAATCCAAACCTTTAATCTAATCTACAAACAAGGAAGTCTCTGATACAAAGCCACCCATCTGAGGCATAATGGGATTCCTCAGGAGAGTGCACCACCCTACATTATTCAATCAATCAAGGGTGTGGGGAAGAGCTTACTCTTAAAACAAAGCCTTAAGCTATAACGACCTGGCCTGCTTTCAACTTTTCCCCCACAGCCATCACAAGAATAAGGGCAAATAATATCACCTGGGTGACGGGCTTCCATGTGGGCAGCACCATCTTTAACAAAGTGAGCATATTATATTTTATCTGCCCAACAGTGGGGAAGAGCTTACTCTTAAACTAAGCCTTAAGCTATAATGACCCAGCCTGCTTATATTACAGCTTTTCCCCCACAGCCATCCCAAGCATAAGGGCAAATAATATCACCTGGGTGATGGGCTTCCATGTGGGCAGTGCCATCTTTAACAAAGTGAGCATATTATATTTTATCTGCCCAACAATGAGCAAATCCATTCTCTTTGGGGGAATGGACATTTTTCTCAGTTTAAGCAAGAAGAAAATTTATTTTGTGACTGCTTTAAACATTTTCCCTCCTTTATTTGTTTATTTATTTATTTTATATTTGGCTGAGTCATTTTCTAACCTTTGCCCCTACAGTTCTTATCTAAGGGATATTCATTCTATCTTTGGCCCAGGAATTTCTAGAATTAAGTGCATAGCTTAAGGGTTTTCCAAACAAACAAAAAAGAAATCTGTATTATGGAACAGGTAATGAGAAATACTACAGAGAGCTCCTTATCTCAGCCTGTAATCATCCCCAAGGAATACTATATTTATTCCTTAAAAAAATTTTCTTTTCATTGACTTGAGAAAGAGAGAAAGGAAGGGGGAGAGAGAGAGAAACATCAGTTTATTCCACTTAGTTGTTGCATTCAGTTATGCACTCATGGATTGCTTCTCATCCATACCCTGACTGGGGGCTGGATCCATGACCTCTGGAGACAGCATGGAAGCTTTATCCACTGAACTACCCAGCCAGTGTCTATTTTTATTACTTTTATTTATTTTAAATAAAGAGTCAGTTTTGCTATTAAAAATTGGAGTGAAATTGTACTAACTTCTCTCTCTCCATTTAGGGTCAAATAGACAATGAGGAGAGCCTAGCCCACTGGCCTGTAATATTAGTTGGGATCAAGGTGACTCAGTGAGAGGAAGCAGTGAAGATAGGGACAATTGAGTCACTCTTTCAAGCAGGCTGAAGTCAGTTTAACACCTTCAGGGCCTGAAATTTCTCTGGCATTCCTTAGCAGAGCCCCAGCATCCTGTCACAACAGGGACATGGCATGGTTTATGGACGTTTCACCCAAAGCCAGGTACACTGCCACAGACTGGAGGGCAGGAGAGGCTAGAATACTGAGATTTGATATAAAGATCAAGGAGGAGTGGAGGAAACACCCTGAATTTCAGCCATTGAATCAGAAATCAAAGCAGAAATCCAGGGAAAATAAATCTGAAAGATTGCCGGGTGCCGCCGATGAACAAACGAAGAAGAGCCGAAACAGCCATATGAGCAAAAGTCAGGCTTTATTGGGAGGACTCCTGGCGGGTTCACAGACTCAGAATGAGAGCCCGAGAAGCCACGCCTAACTGGTGGGGTTTGAGATTTTTATATCCCTTCAGGATAGCTGGGGGATTTCCACTGCGGTTTAGGCCTGCAGGTGTCTTGCGCAACCAGGGATGTTAACGGTTGAGGAATTTCTATTGTGTTTTCGGACAGGGTGTGTGTGCTAAAGGTTAGTAATTGCCGAAATGCCAAAGATATGAGGGACTTTCCGGCCCCTGCCCGGAGAGTGCTACCAGGCAAAATCCAAAATCTCATTTTCTCTCAATTTAAAATAATTTTTATAAAAGCAGAAACCGCCACCAAAGGTGTAGGAAGCTGGCTAGCTGTGGTCTGTGAGTGGTCTGCCAAAAGCTCACTCTTACCCAGCTGTCCAGTAAAAACACTTAGTGAGTGTCTTTAAGGGCTTTGTCTACTCAAAACACAAGCCAATTGTTTGGGTTCAATTTATGAAGCAAGGTCTTAGTAAGGTTATAGGGTGAGGAGGACTGATGACAACTAAATTGCCTTAAATGGAGCTCAAAATACCACCTTAAACATTCTCCTCTCCCAAGAAATGCTTAATCATAAATCAAGGGGCTCAAAATGTATTAAAAATGATGGCTAGAGCAAGCACTTACATCTTATTTTTTTTCTTTTAATTCACCAATGCATCAAAGATTTCTGAGGGATATTATTCCACACACAAAAAAGATAAAGTGTACCAGGAATGCAAGATTCCAAGGATAAAAGAGGAGATTAAAAATCAAATGGTGGACCAGACTTAATGCTGAAACTTATTCTGAAAATAGACATACTCATTTTAAGACAAGTAGATGAGAACTGTCTGCTCTGAACTTGTAAGGAATGGTGGATCTCACAGTAATTGGACACATGTTTTGCATCTGAGAAGAACTTAAGAATCCATTTTAATGCACTTAAGTTCATGTGTACTATTTGTCCACAAGTAAGCTTTCTCTCCTTTCTCTCTCCTTTTCCAACGATGCATACTTAATGGGGATTTAATTCAACAGAAAAAAAATTCCTTCCAAAACTTACTAATGTTTCCTGAATGGCCATTAGACTAGTTTAAAAGGAGTTTTAAAGCATGTTCTAAGTCAAACTTTCTGTGCAAGAATTTTTAATATTCTAGTATGCTTGAATAACAAGTTATTCTTATTTGTTTCATCTATATGTAGAAATTATAGACACAGACAGCAGTGTGACGATTTTAGGGGGATTGCAGGGTAGGGAGAGGTGGAGGAGGGTAAAGGAGGGATAGATGGTGATGGAGGGAGACTTGACTTGGGGTGGTGAGCACACAATGCAATATACAAATGGTGAATTATAGAATTGTACAACTGAAACTTATATAATTTTATTAACCAATGTCAACCCAATAAATTCAATAAAAATAAAGAAATTAATTCTTAGCAGTAAGAATTATTAAGTGGTTAACACAAGATGCCAGTTTGTCTTGACCTAGATTAGATTAGATGGTGAACCAGGCAGAAAATTCCAGCCTGACACACGTTTGAGCACTTGGAGAACTCCGTGTAGAAGGAAGAAACATCAAACTCTGGCAACAATTCTGATTTCTTCTCCCTTTCTGTTGATTACAAATTTCTAAAAAATTCAACCAATTCTGAAGTCAGTGAACCTGATTTTTTCTTTACAACCTTTTCCAGTCTACTTGGAAACATCTGTTTTTAATTGCATCTGAATTTGAAAACTAATTTTGAGTGAGCCTGGGTTCATGTTCCAATCAAGTTGGAACTGATTGTTGCTTATCCATAGATCCCCGAATTTGGCAAGGCTGGGGGCCAAGGATACCACACTTTCTGAATGCATGAATGAGGCACATACATTTAGAAATAAAAAAGGAATGGCCTAACTCTCTCAGGCACACTTCTTTAAGGCCATGATTTTGGTTTAAGGTTACACTGTTAGACTCAGGATACCATTTTGGGAAAGGTCAGTTGGAGGACAATACACTCTGTGCATTCTAATATGTGGAGCAGGAGGTGAAGTGTTCATATGAGCAAATCAAAATAAAAACAGTGTTTTGGGGTTATTCATTGAAGAGATCATAAATCCACCCTGCCCCCTAAATTTGCAAAAAATTGAAACAAATATGCTGTTGTTAAACCACAGTTTCCTTGCCACAGTCTTGCAATGGTCGGGATCACTAGAATTACTCACAATTCCCCACCATATGGGACCCAAAACTGCCTTTTCCCACTCTGGGCCTGCTGAGGCAGGGGCTCAGGAATCAGCCCCAACCTTGTTTTTCACCAGAAGTATTTCTAGGCTTTCTGCCTTAAAGTGCCCAGTGTTAAATGAGGCTCTTCTGTTTCTGCTTCACAAAAATTATGTGTGAGGACTCATTAGTGAACAAATGACTAAAAATCTTGAAAAGCTGTTATAGTTCACAAGGCTGTTTTGATTTTCTTTAATAGCTAAGTCCAAACAATAAAAGTAAAATTCAT
Source organism: Rhynchonycteris naso (assembly GCA_037038555.1). Lineage (NCBI taxonomy): Eukaryota > Metazoa > Chordata > Mammalia > Chiroptera > Emballonuridae > Rhynchonycteris > Rhynchonycteris naso. Next base: position 178,911,919 of record CM072995.1, on the reverse strand, counting down.
GCCAAGAAGTCTTAAGTGATTATTTGGTACTCAGTTTGAAAATCCAGAATATGAGCCTTATGAGCCTTATGAACCTTGGGTCCCTCACTCTGCAAGTCCAAATGACAGCTAGTGCCAGGTTTATCTAACTGCTCCACAATTAACACACCTATTTTTTGAATCTCAAAGTAAGTACAAGCATATAGCAATATAATATTTGAATTTGACTACATAACTACAATAAATCTTAGTAGGCTAAAATAGTTAAACAAAGAGTACCTTCATATTCCCTACATGCAAATGATGTAGGTTTAAACACTATTATTAATTTTCATTAACATTATTAACCAATTATTCCAGATGTTTTATTTACCATAAACTACTAATTCATAAGATTCACTTTATTGACAAAAGGCAGAGTACCAGTTATCATTTATTAATCCTAAGTGTTGTCTGTAGATATTTTCAGAGGTGACATTTAGCTAATTTTCTTAATACCTGCCATTATAACCTAACTAGAATTCAAAATCTAAAGTGCTTAATTTTGGTTTAAATGTTTTCTATCTGATGAACCACAGATAACCAAGAAGCCTTCATTTATTTGAAATTGACCACATGCTAAAATGCTAATAACTTAGGATACCTTGGAAAAGAAAGAGCTTTTTTTTTCTTTAATAAATGAAGATCTCAGCTACAATAAGCACTGCTATGAATATGCGTTGCATATAATATTTTATCCTTTCCTTTTCTCCACTATTATATACTGTAAGAATTTTTTTGTGTCATTAAAATTTTTTTGATCAACACTTTAAAATTGCTTCAGTATATTTCACTGCATTGGGCATTTAGGTTGTCCCCAAACTTGTAGACAATTGTGACAAATTTCTGAGTACTTAAATTTTTTTTCCTTAGAATAAATATCTAGATGTATAATTTATACTTTTTTAAAAAGACTTTATTTATTCATTTTAGAGAAGAGAGAGAGAAAGAGAGTGAAGGGGGAGGGAAGAGAAGGAATCATCAACTCCCATATGTGCCCTGACTAGGCAAGCCCAGGTTTCTGAACCAGTGACCTCAGTGTTCCAGGCTGATATTTTATCCACTGTGCCACCACAGGCCAGGCTGTGTAATCTATATTTTTAAAGCTCTTGATACATGTAAACTGCCAAACTGTTTTGCAGAAAAACCACACCGATTTGGCTATCTGCTCAGCAGCAAATGAAGGTGCCAACAAGCCCTGCCCTTACCAATTTGGTCCCTACAATTTCTACATATTTGCTAATTTGATAGACTAAAAGGTCTCATTTCATTTTGAATTTGTCAACTCCAACAGCAGTTAAATTATTTTTTATGTACAGTATATGCTAATTTTTCTGTTCAGTTACCTGTTTTTGAATTGTAGGTAAATTTTTCTGTTTGACTGTTTTTTCTTCTTAATGGAAATTCTTATTAACATCCTGTTATTCACTCTCTGTATTTTCCAATGTGTTCTTTATGATAAAACAATTTTTTTCAATTACAGTTTACATTCAATATTATTTTGTATTAGTTTCAGATGTACAGCATACTGGTTAGACAATGATGTACTTTACAAAGTGGTCCCACTGCTATTTCCAGTACCCAGCCAGCACCATCCATAGTTATTACAATATTATTGACTATATTTCTTATGCTGCACTTTACATCCCATGACTATTTTGTAACTACTCATCTATTCTTCTCAATCCCTTCACCTTTTCACCCAGTCCCCCAACCACCCTCCCCTCAGGCACCATCAGTCTGTTCTCTGTAGCTATGAATACATTTCTGTTTTGTTGTTCATTCATATCATTCTTTAGATTCCACTTATAAGTGAAAACATATGGCATTTGTCTTTTGTTAATTCTACTGACTTTTTTGTTTCTTTAATAAATGAAGATCTCACTTAGCATATCCTCTAGGTCCTTCCATGCTGTTGCAAACAGTAAGACTTTGTTCTTCTTTATGGCTGAGTGATATTCTATTGTACCACAGTTTTTTTATCCACTTGTCTATTGATGGGCACTTAGGCTGCCTCTGTAGCTTGTCTATTGTATGTTCTTTGTGTTTTGATATCATATCTATATTTCATGCCAAGACATGTCAAATATATATAGTTAATTCTATAACACTTTCCCTTCTCATTCATTTCTTTTAAGATCAGAAAGTATTAGGATTTAAATATTTAAACCATATTCTATGTGTGATATTGGTGACAGTTAATGCCCTTTTAAGTGCCATTTGGGAACTACCACTTATCTCAATATTGGACTTGGGATTAGTAAATGCTTACCAATTATGCAGCTAACACTGGGTTTATTTCCAAGAAAGGACCATAATAATCTCCATTGAAAAAAGTGTTGGTTTCATAGAGCTTCTTTATACGGAGCCTGCAATGTTGCTGATTGCTGGTTTATTTATTCCTCTTGATATATACATAATATATATAATTTTTCCTTTTACAATACTTCATTTCAAAATATTTACAAATGTAAAAATATTTGAACATGTGGAAACTCAAATTAACCATGATGATTTAAAAAATCAGGAAGATAAAGTGCATATCTCCCAACTAGGTCCTTTCTAGTTCACCACAGTGAAGTATATTAGCTGCAAAGTGCAAGGAAATAATGACTTCTTCACAAGTTGAAACAATCACAAGATCTAGGCAAAATACTTTATATAATTTATTGTGACTTCATTATATTAGTGTTACTATGCAGGCCAGTAAAACAGATTTAGACAATAATTCTGACTGACCTATATTCTGCTGCCTAAGCTGAAAAGAACTGAAAAGAACTTAATAAACAACACCCCCAAATATATATATATATATATATGATATATGCATATGACAAGAATCAATACAACACTGAGACTCCCATGTTGTGGGTCCCAAAAACACTCCTCAGAATTCCAAGGCACATCTTTCAAAGGTAGACAAGAAGAGGTAAGAAACACTTTTGATTGATTGGAACATATAGAGCAAATAATATACTTACATTTCTATGTATTTGGAGGACTCCAGATCCCAAGTAAAACATACCAGATGTATAGACACAAATAAAACCTGACATTTCAATTATGCCAAGAGTATCCTAAAAGCAGGAACACAGAGAGAATGATAGCATTAAGGGGAAATCTAAACATACATTAGGATCTAAATATTTTAAGAAAACTGGAGTCATTAAAGAAAACTGGGATGGAAGTATATTTTTCTCTGTGTCCTTGTTATATTGGAGACCAATGAATATTAAGTATCTCTTCTAGGATGGGGAGTATTCCTTAATCAGGTAGCAAAATCACTTATCTACTTGGACATGCTAAATTGTTTTGAATAATAGATATTTAAAATTGTTTTCTAGATAACTTCAATACAGGTTCAGTTATCTGGTTTTCATCCAGATTTCTGGTTCCGTCTCGCAGAACCTCTTCTCTGAGCAGCATAAAACCGCCTGCCTGTAGGAATGGCCACGTGGGCCAGGTCGTAAGTGGGGCAGGCCTCTGCACTTGAGGTCCAGCCTTCCTGCCCCTCAGCCTCTGTCCCATGCAGGGGCTGAAGTTTCTCAGCTGTCTTTCAAAAAGTTAATAAAAATTTCTTCTTGAATTTTTTATTGGGAGATCTTGGAGGGGGTGGAGATTGCTTCCTAGCACACTCTCATTTCTTTTCTGAAATAAAATATTTCCTAGATTAACTTCAGTATATTTACAATAGCTTTGTGGAAGTTGTAAGATTAACAACAGTGGAAAAACTGCAAAAAAATATTTCCAAACTAACCTCAAAAAATAGTTCTAGAAGAGTTTTTGGCTCTTAAATGAAAATTACCTTTTTTTGCTTCTGTTGAAGTCCCTTGTCAATTTTTCGTCAATAATTATAGACTTGGTATCATCATTGACAGCACAATGAACCCCCATCACACATCAGTTCTTGCAGGCTTCTCCTCTCTGGTGCTTAAAAACTTGCAAGGCAATGGTGAGCAAGGACCACCAACTACTAAACTGATACATTGAAATAAATTATGGCAGCAAAAAAGCGCTTACCTAGTATTTAATCTTCAGAATATCCGAGTTTCTGCAATAGCTCCACAAAGACAGGTATCAAAAAAAAGAAAAGTTCTTTACTGAGAACTCAGTATCGCTAAGTACATCTGAGAAGAGGATAGCCGCAGGCAGCGCCTGGTAGGCTGAGAGGCTGGATCAATTCCAGGGAAGGAAAGTACTGTTGTAATTGCCAGACACACTTTTACAAGCTCAATACCTCCATCCCAGCGCTGACCAGCCTCAGGAGTGGACGTCAGACCAGAAAGGAGATCACTGCAGAAGTGAAGTAGCATAATAATGTAGACGAAGGTGGAGGAGATTCAAAGTGGTGGTAGGGTCAGAAGTAGCCGACAGAAATTAAAAGCAGTGACAAGGAGTATGACCCAGTCCTCACAGCAAAAGAGAGGCAGCCAAAAGGCCTGCACTTAAAACAGATACAAAGCAAAGTGACCAAGAGAAATCCAGGAACATGTCAAGCAGTGGTTTTGTGATGGGGGAAAGAGGAAATCATTTAATCATAAAATTCTTAATAAACATCTATATTTCCAGGGATACAAAACTGAATAATTTATACTGGTGCCACAAGATGCTATAAATTAAATTCTAAGGACCACATCTCATATATCTGCATCAAGATCATTCAAAGTTAAATCAGAATTGTCGTTAAAGGCTCTCCAAATAAAAACACAGAAAACAGCTGGTCCATAAACCATTAACTATATAGAACAGACAGACTCCTTCTCCATGGGTACTGGCTGGTTATGTTCTCACTCCACCAGGTAGAAATAAAACCATGAGAACTTCCAGGAGTGAGGATCAAATAGAATACTCTTATTCGGGGAGCTAGGAAATAATGGGATGTAGAACCTTAACCAATGTGAAAGACAAAGCCAAAACCCACAAACAAAAATTAAAAAATGAAACAAAACAAAATGGAAACAAGTAGAAAACTTGATCTTATAAATCACACCATCATCCACCATGGGTTGACAGAGGCAGAATAAATCCATACAGTTTTAACCTCTGTACTCTATTTTCAATTTTTAAAGTTATGTTGCATTTGTTTTAGGAAGACATCAGGAGGCACCAGACACACAGATATCTGATTGCAAGATTCAGGGCAAATAATTCTCATTTGTTTAACATCAAACTGATGAAGCATTTGTTTTAAAACATTTGTGGAGTTATAATGGCAGAGGGAGAACCCACAGTTTCTTGCTTATTACAACCACAGGTTAAAACAATAGATTTCAATAAAAGAACTACCTTCACACACGTTCTGTATGTGGAGATTTGCTTTATCCTTTAATACTCTAGGTTGGGGGGACCATGGAGCACACATTCCTTTGCAAAACTTAATATTCTTTTGAACCCTGCTCTGACCCTAAGTTTAACATCATCCCAAATTCAGCCTACTTTGCCCAAACAAGATATTGTAGCTAAGCAAAACTGTTCCGCATACCAGACAAGTATGAGGCCTAATGCCGGGGACGTTTCATCATCGGCTCCTGCATGGCGAGGTACAGATCGTCTAGTTCTGGGACTTCCGATTAGGCCGTTTTTCTCGAAGTGACACAGCACCCGAGTTATGCTCAGTTTTTTGGCAAATTTTGACAAACGAAGCTCAAAAGATTGCCCATCACTGACTTAGACTGTTTGCCAAAGAAATTCAAGATTAGTTCTAGATTGTTTGGACTAGTTATGGTGATGATTATATATACGTGTGTGTGTGTGTGTATACACACACATACATATTCTGCTATTTTAGTGACCTTTTATCAAGTAGTTTTTAAACTTCAGTTCTTGATGAAATTTATTTAATATATTTAAAGTGGGTTTGGTGTTGGGGGTGGAGAGGGGTACAAGAGAGGAAACTGACTGGGTGCCCTCTAAGAACCCAGAGCTTGACTGGGACTCCCACATATTCTATACTTCATTCCATTCTATTTTTTTATTTTTTATTTATTTTTACAGGAACAAAGAGAGAGTCAGAGAGAGGGACAGACAGACAGGAACGGAGAGAGATAAGAAGCATCAATTATCAGTTTTTCGTTGTGATGCCTTAGTTGTTCATTGATTGCCTTCTCATATGTGCCTTGACCACAGGCCTTCAGCAGGCTGAGCCACCCCTTGCTCGAGCCAGCAACCTTGGGTCCAAGCTGGCGAACTTTTGCTCAAGCCAGATCGGCCCGCACTCAAACTGGTGAGCCCGGGGTCTCAAAACTGGGTCCTCCCCATCCCAGTCTGATGCTCTATCCACTGAGCCACCGTCTGGTCAGGCCTTCATTCCATTCTACACTGCTCTTCCTTGGATGCTGGCTATATGCTTGGTGCTGAGAACTCAATACTGAACAGACAGAGGTAGACTCATTCTTATAAAGGCTATAGTTCACATGGCACCATCTAAACTGTGACTCCATCAGATAAATTACTGTCATTGCCTTACTTTGATTTAAAAATCAAATGCCTCAACTTACTAGCTATGTGACCCTGGTCTGGTTTATCAATGCCCCAGTTTCCTTATCTGTAAAATGGGGTTGCTGTGAGAACAAACAGCACATATAAAAGGCCCAGCACAGAGCATGTGCTGAGAGGTGTCTTCCTGCCTTGCCCAGAAGAGTACCCAATAGGATGTGGAGTTGACTCTGTCGATATATATATATATTTGGTGAGCCATCAGCTTTAATTCTAGCTTGCACCTGGCGGGTAAGCAAAAACACACACTGGGCTGCAAAACCCACTCATTCAGTGCTCACAAAGCTACTGACTTATCTGAGTTTCCTAGCATCAAAGGTTTATAGCTCACCAGACCTATTCACCTCTGTTTCCCATCTCCTTCTCCTACACAAACTCTGCACAAACTGGCTTCTCACTCAGCACTCCACCATCTTGGCTGCTTCACCTGGCCTCCACGTGGCCTTTATCTACTCACCTTTCTCTGCTCTCCTCTCTCATGCTAATCTCAGAAACCAAGAGAGAGCAAGCTCCTGGTCTGCCCCACTTTATAGTGTAGAAATCTAAACCTTTAATCCAATCTACAAACAAGAAAGTCTCTGATACAAGGTCACTTATCTGAGGTATAATGGGAGCATTCCTCATGATTGCACCACCCCACATCATCTAATCAGACAAGGGTGTGGGGAAAAACTTACTCTTAAAACTAAGCCTTAGGCTAAACCGACCTGGCTTGCCCACAGCCTGTCCCCCAACACACATTAATATCAATGAGCTCGCATGTGGGCAGCGCCATCTTTAACAAAGTAAGCATAATATATTTTATCTGCTCAACAATACAACCCTATGATCACTTTACTACCAACAATCTACACCACCAATATCCCTGTACAAGGAAATTAGGTACATTACACAAATTACAAAAACATGACAAATCATACAATTTCAACAATTACAAAGATACACTTCACCAGTCTCTGAGCACTTTGCCAAAAGTGCAAAATGTCCTTGGCCTTCTCTCTTGCCATTTGAAAGGCTTCCTGGGGCAGGGGAAGGGCCTCGATCAAAGCTTCCCCCCTCCCCCATCAGGGTATTTCATATTGTCCAAAATCCATAAGTCCATTCAACAAAAGAGCCAGGGCACACTCCGGTCATAGTCCAGGAAATCAGTACACGCACATGGAGTGTTAGCCTCCCCCCTCATTCCTGCCGTCATGGCAGGTCTCACACTGTCCTAAAGAGAAGCATGTGGCAATGGCAGTCAGCATTTCTATCTCTGCTCTGGGGAGCATGATGGCATCCACCCCTAAGTCCCAAAATTGCAGACCTACCAGCAGCTTATCAGGCACTCCCTGCCATTCCAGTGGCCACTTGGTGATGCATGCCTGACTCCTGGGATGTCCGTTCAGCCTCCCACCACAGCTGCCACTGTTTACCTTCTAAAGTCTGTGAATCGCAACTCCGACCCAATTCTCCTCATCTTCCAGATAAGAGCTGAAAATTCCAGCTCCTGCTGCCAGGCTTGAGTCCCGGGCCACCGCTGCCGTGGGCCTTGCTGGCCGGGCCCCAGCCTCAGCCACAGCCTTCTGCCGCAGCTGGCTCTTAGAAATCTCCACAACGTCCAGGGCAATCTGCAACTCGTGAACCTGTGATTCCTTGTCCAGCATCTGCTCCATTTCCAATCGAATTTCACAAACCTGGTTGGCCTTCTCTGGTGCTTACTCCAGCTCCAGGGTCAGCATCTCTTTCTCCTACATTTGCTTCAGCTCCTTCCACTGCTCAGCCTGCAGGTCCCAGACAGCCTCTTCCATAGAACTCTCGGTTTCCTCACGCATGGCTGTAAAAGTCAGCCAGCCTACAGTCCCCAAAAGGATAACTATGTGGAACCATAACAGCAGCCAGTTTTCTACTCCACCGCTCAAAGGTGGTGGTGGCTCCATACCAATCTGTATCGAATCCTGCCAACTACGCCAAATGTAAAGTCAGTATCCACGGCCGCCATCACAGCCACCTGGCCCATGCAGGTTTGCATAGGATTCGGACAGTTGGTAATGAAACAATGGAGCCAAGAACTGGTGAGCAATCAGCTTTAATTCTAGCTTGCACCTGGTAGCCAAGTAAAAACACACACTGGGCTCCAAAACCCACTCATTCAGTGCTCACAAAGCTACTGACTTATCTGAGTTTCCTAGCATCAAAGGTTTATAGCTCACCAGACTTATTCACTTCTGTTCCCAATCTCCTTCTCCTGCCCAAACTGGCTTCTTCCTCAGCACTCAACCATCTTGTCTGCTTCTCCTGACAGCCTGCACATGACCTTACTCTGTTCTCCTCTCTAATGCTAATCTCTGGAACCGAGATCGACTCTGTCAATTTGAGTAGCTGTTCACACCCTTATAATATAATAATCACAGTCATGGGCGGGGGGAGGAGGAAATGTGGCCAATTGATCCCAAAGAGAGAAATGGGGCCACTTTCATTGATACAAAGCTAAAAACACATTTTGTTTTTGTGCTGTTTCATAAACAAACAAATAAAAAATTAAACAGCCACTTAAAGAGACAATAGTCAAAGCAAAAGTAAAAATAATAGCTATGCAACAAATATATGTTGAGTAACCAACATATATCTGTGTGCCTGCCTCTGAAGATAAAAATCACCCCTGCCTATGGAGGATGTGAGGACTGAAAGAGCCACAACAGTGCTGAGCACCAGAGAACAGGAACGAGTGCAGTTACTATTTGGAGGAGGCTGTGTTTTCCGAATGTCCAGGAGAGAGGGTGGTACTGCTTATCACCTACAGAAATCTTGAGTATTTGACTTTTCCTGCCGATTTATTTCTTATTAGAGGAACCAAATTCTTTCTGGTTGGTCATTTGTTAATTTTTCAAAGACACAGACCAAGTAAAATAAAAGGTGATAAAATGGAATCTATAGGTGCCCCATCAAAAATTCTCGAAAGACGCATTGGGATGATGAAGGCAAATGTTATATCTGATCAAAGTATATCCCTGTCTCATTGACAATAATGCTAAAAGGTTCTATTCACTTTTAGATGATAAAATGTCAGTGACAAATGAAAGTGTCAGAATATACTATTACTAATCCTATCTTTTTTCTTCTGACTCTTTAACTTCTATGGAGTAAATTGTGAGAATATGGTTGCATTCCTGTTCATGTAGAAGATAGCTGTAAAAATTTGGAGTGGTAAATAAGCATGGACATTTGTGTATGTAAGGTCCAAAGTCCCTATTATCCATCATCTATAATATGGTATATGAAGGTGATACAATCATTTACATGATAAAATATATTAGCAACATATTTTAAAAGCTTACAAATCTTCCAAATTCCACTTTAATATTTTTCCCATTTGAATACTGTCTCAGAGATGTATAGCCACTGACTATATTTTTAATGATTACTCTCATTGTGGACTCTTTGTCAGCATCTGTGCCTAACATTCCTCAGCCTTAGCATAGAAAAGAATAAGATAGCCCCTAATGGCAACATATAATACATTCAGCTACCTTGAAGCAAGAAAATATTAAAACTGGATGAAAGCAAGAAAATTAAAACTAGATGTAGATTTTAAAAAAAGAATATCTGTAAACTGACTGGCTTCTATTCAACTCTAAATAAGTTGCAACATTAAGAGGGTTATCAGATACAAAACTAGATTTTCATGTAATATTAAAGGCATGCTTACACTGAAAAGTTAATTCTTGTTTATCTGAAAGTTATGTTTAATGGGGTGTTCTGTATTTTATTTGCTAAATCAGGCAAACCTATACATAAACATTCACACACATAATCCACAATCTTCACTCTTTGAAGAATAATACTGAGAAAAATTGACCTGAATAGGCGGCTGGTTAGTCAGGTAACAGCTTATAAAATCTGTCAGGTCCTTAGTTATCTAGCATACAAGAAATCTCAAAGAAAGTGCTTTACCTTTTTCCATTTCTGTAGGCCATATAGAGCTGGCTGCAAAGTGACAACTGACAAATACTCGAAGCTCAGATCTTAATGAGGCAACTCAGGATCAATTACAAACAAAATTAATGACTAGGTATAGCAAGTGAAACATCCCATTCACTCCCGATCAAGGCTCTAGAACTGTTCTCTGATCTGTCTTCATTCAGAGCAAATAGCAGATGTACTTAAGATCTAAAAGAAACACAGTGGAAATCCTAGAAACTTAATCTGCCTCTTCTCTCTGCTTTTCTTTGCCATTTGTATGGAAATTCATATTCGTGTCCTAAGTAGATGCTCTCTGTTCTTGGCCTCATAATGAAGGAAGATATTAAGTCAGGGAGCTAAAAAGACTAGACATATCACTGAAACATACATAAGGATACAGTTTCAAATTTTCTATTAGTGGTTAGATTTTAAACCAGCATCATTTAAAACCACTTCTAATTAAATTGTTTACATACACTAATATAAATAAGAAAATGAACGTAAAAATCTATTTGACTCTTGTGTGGAATTTTAAAATAAAGCTTGGGCTTTGGGGACCAAAAGATCAGAAGCTATGACTTGTCACCTGTGGGAAATCAGACAATTATAAACATCTCAGAACTTTAGTTTCTCTATTTGTAAAGTGAGATGAAATGATGACAATCACAAGGTATAGAAGTTGTCATCATCTTGAGTCTCTGGACTGCAAGTGTATCTTTCAGTGCACATAAGCTACCCAAGACTTTATATTTCCCGTGCTCAGATCTGAGACCATGAGCCTCAAAGCTGAGTCATTCCTCCAATAAGTGGTGGTGAATGGAATGCCAGCATGATTTTCAAAATACACTTCCTTATGATTTAGATTTCCAGTGCATCTGAGGAAGGGCTGTATTCTGTACCTTTCTACAATATTTTATAAATGGATCACTTTCTTAGACATATAACATTTTACACCTTTCCTTGAAGCTGCTCTCTCCCTTAAAATTATTCATGAAGTAGATATAGTTGGTGTCTGACTTTTAATTCTAAATAAATTCAGCAAAAATAGACAACCCTTTTTGGCAAAAGTAAACTTCTTAGACTCTTTTGAAATGTATTCCCATGTCCACTTAGAAAGAATAACATTATGCAGTAGCTGACCAAATATTATTTCAGTTTTGTTTTCACCAAAGAATGTAATAAAAAAGAACTGAACAAATGATAGTGAAGAGATAAAGTACCTACTCTTTATTGTTATAAATTTTTCATTCTTTATTAAATAGAAAACAATTTGTATATTTGAATTAAGGAAAAAGGAGTTAGTGCAATATATCAACAGCCTTTCTGTAATAGTTCAAAATGTTTTAGAATGAATGCTTCTATAGTACATTTATATTGCACAACACAAATAGAACACCTATTAAATAGAAACCCCAATTAGTTTAAAAATATTTGGGACCTAGGAGAGAAATGGCACCGTGAGGAGGGCTCCCGATACCTCTTCCCAAAATTTCAACAAATTCAACAAATAGAGACAAAAAAACAATCCTAGGAGCATCTGAAATACACATACACCAAACAAAGGTACGATTGGGCGAAACGGTAGCTAAATATATAATTGACTCTGAAGAAAATAAGACAGAGAATGACACACTCGCCTTCCTCACTGACTGATCAAGGGCTGCTTTCACTTGGAACTGAGAGAAAGTGAGGGCTGGGGGCATGAAAAAAGCTGGGCTTAGGCAGAGACGTTCAAGCTGAAGAGAGAGTGTGCATGCATCTTGGCCCACATGGAGCATGGAGCTTACACCAACGGAGAGCCCCGGCAGATGTGGGCGAGCAGTTGCCTTGTTTACTTCCCATACCCTCCCTGGTCAGCAAGTGTGGATAGTGTAAGAGTGGTTCCTCCTAGTGCCCCGGGCGAGGACACCCCCCATACCCGGACAGAGGGGCAGGGTTGGAGACTGTCAGCAGTGGCCTTCTGCGTGGGTTGTGACCAGAGGCTCAGTGTAATCCCCTCTCCCCAAACAACAGCGCACGAGGAGTGCGTGTAAGCTGGCTTCCCTATGTCCGGACCTCTTTGGGTGGCAGGGCACCTCTGCCAGCCATACAGGATAACAAAGCACATTACCTGGGAAGAAAAAATACAAAAGTGCTAGGGGAGGGGCATGCAGGCAGCTTGCAGACAGCTTCGGAGAGCAGACCCGGGGTTCGGATATCGCTGAAGGGAACCTAACCTGCAGTCTGCTCACTGCCCAGCTGGCTAACGCTGGCAGTGGCTCTGGCTGACAAGGTCTTCTTTCTCAGGACTGCAATCTAAGAAAACCTGAAGGAGAGAAGTGATATTTTTTAGGACCTCTTGCTTTGCACACAGTGACTGAGGCAACTTCCTGACAGTCGATACAGGGTAAAAAACACATTCATATGGAACAGACCTCAGAAAACACTGCAGAAGTTGGGCGGGCTGGGCTGTAGGCTTCTTAACAAGGGTGAAGCCTGCAGAGAGCAGTTCCATGGATTGCTAAGGCAAATTTAACTAGACATACAAGGGGAACCTTAGAAAGAAGCCTGATCAGAAGTCAACTCACCCCTCTATCTGCTTAATATGGTGGCTCTGGTCATCAGAGCTTTCATACTCAGGGCTGTGCTCTAAAAGGACCTGGAGGAGGGACTTAGCAGTTTTTAAAACCTCCTGTTCTGCAAGCAGTGACTGGGGCATCTTCTTGCCAGCCAATACAAGTTACAAAGTGCAAAAAGCCTGGGAAGAGTGATCCCACAGAGTGCTGAGGCATACTAGACACACCCGGAGGCTCATAGACACCTTGAGAGTAATTGGTTCCCAGCCCTGCCTGATTATGCTGGCGGCTCTGGCTGGCAAGGCCTTACCCAGAACCCTGCATTGAGTGGGGATAGAAGGAGGATTTGGCAGCTCTTAGGTTCTCTTACTCTCCAGGCAGTGGCAGGGGCAACTTTACAGCTGGGTCACCAAGCTGCTGATTCAGGAAGGAGGGACTTAGAGAGAGGCTCCAGGAAAACTAACTCTTCCATTGTTGGAGCTTGCAAATGCTAACAAGCTCCGACTACCAATAAGACTGAGGCTTAGTATATGTCACTGCCATAGCAACACATCAACTGCAAATCTCTACCTAAGTGTGCCAGAGGGGCAGAGCCTGGGATACAGTCTCACCAACCAAAAAAAGACAGAAGAGGGAAAAAGGAAGAAAATAACCTCTCAAAATCAAGAATAGTCCACAGTCTTTATAACTTTTTCCACCTTTTTTTTTTATTTTATTTTTTATCTTTTATTTCTTCTCCCTGGTCCTTTTATCCTCTTTTTGTCTTATTCTTTTCTTTTCATCTTAAATTTTATTACCCATAGGTGTTACATTTCCCATTCTTTTTATATTCTTTCTATGAGGGCTACATTCCAAAAACCTTAACTCTCTCCTTTTCTATTTTCTTTATTATTTCTCCCTCTTATTTGGTTTCTTCTTTTCTCTTTCACTTTTCCAATCATTCTATCCTAACTCACAAACAAATTATTTTATTTTGGGTTCAAATTTTTTTTTGTGGCATTTTATGTGCTTTTTACTTTGGTTTTAATCTCATTAGCATTCACCCCAACCCTGGTACTCCATTCTATGTAGTTTTTGATCCATTAAATACAATAAAAATTTTTTTCTCTCTCTCTTTCTCTCTTTCTTGTCATCTTCTTTTCCCTTTCACTGTATCTCTCATTCAACTATCATTTACAAGCAAATTATTTTATTCTTGATCCAAATTTTTTCCTTGTAGCATTTTGTGGGTCCTTACCTCATTTTTTTCCCCTTTGTCACTTCTATCCAACTTAGGTCTTTCATTTTAGGTAGTTTTTGTTCCATTTAGCACAATATAATTCTCAGTTTTTCATGGTATTTTCTCAAAAAAATTTTTTTAATTTTTTTAAATTCTTTATCAATTTTTATTAGTGTTATTAAAAAAACCACCCTCAGAGGCCAGTAAGAAAAAGGAAACCAAATATTATGGGTACAAAAAACAGAGATGTAGCACAGATAGATGAGGAAAAATCTATATAAAATTTTTTTAATAGATTGGAAACCTTGGAGTTAAGTGATAGAAAATTTAAAATAGAAATTCTAAAAATACTCGGAGATATACAAGAAAGCTCAGAAAGGCAATAGAGAGAGCTCAAAAAACAACTCAATGAACAGAAAGAATAGATTACCAAGAAAATTGAAACTATGAAAACAAATCAGAGATGAAAACTCAATTTATGAACTGAAAAGTGAGGTAATAAGCTTAGCTAATAGAACATGCCAGATAGAAGAAAGAATTAGTGAATAGAAGACAGGCAACTAGAAGCACAATAGAGAAAAGAGAGAGACTAATGAATTTTAAAAAATGAGAAAGCCCTACAGGAATTGTCTGACTCTATCTAAAAGAGCAACATAAGAATATTAGGTATATCAGAAGGAAAAGAGAGAGAAAATGCAATGGAGAACATATTCAAACAAATAATAAACGAGAACTTTCCAAGCCTATGGAAAGAACTAAAACCTCGAATACAAGAAGCAAACAGAACACCGAGTTATTTTAACCTCAGCAAACCTACTCCAAGGCAATTCATAATAAAATTGGCACAAATCAATGACAAAGAAAAATTCTCAAGGCAGACAGGGAAAAGAAGAATACAACATTTAAAGGAAGGCCTATTAGATTATCATCAGATTTCTCAGCATAAACTCAATAAGCTAGAAGAGAGTGGAACCCAATATTTAATGCTCTGAAAGAGAGAAACTTTCAGCCAAGAATACTATACCCATCAAAGCTATCTGTTAAATATGAAGAAGAAATAAAAACAATTACAGATACAGAAAAGATGAAGAAATTTATCACCAGAAAACTCCCACTTCAGGAAATACTAAAGGGGGTTTTCTGACCAGATACAAATAACAAAACAAAACAAAACCACAAGTAAAAGCTCCACCAAGAATACAATAAAATTAAATTTAAACTGTGACAACAAAATCAAAAAAGGGGAGAGGATGAAGATTAACAGTAGCAAAGGAGGATGGAGTGCAGAAGCACTCATGAGATAGCATACTACAATGAACATGGTAGGTGCCCTTTTCATTATTTAATGGTAACCAACCCTGAAAACACCAACACAGAAGCACATGACTTGAAAAAAGAAGTAACAGAGGAAAGAAGTATGGATTACAACCAAACAAAAACAAGTGATAGAAAAACAAAAGAGAAGAATCAAACAAGATACAAAACTAACAGAAAGCAATATATAAAATGGCAATAGGAAACCCTCAAGTGTCAATAATTACATTAAATGTAAGTGGATTGAACTACCAATAAAAAGACACTGAGTAGCAGACTGGATTAAAAAAGAAAATCCAACTATATGCTTCCTACAAGAAACACATCTAAGCAACAAGGATAAAAATAAATTTAAAGTGAAAGGCTAGAAAACAATACTCCAAGCAAATAACATCCAAAAAAAGCAGGTGGAGCAATACTCATATCCAACAATGCTGACTTTAAGACAGCAAAAGTAATCAGAGACAAAGATGGTCATTTCATAATGATAAAGGGGACACTGAATCAAGAAGACATAACACTTCTTGATATATGTGCACCAAACCAAGGAGCACCAAAATGTATAAGACAGCTACTGACTGACCTATAAACAAAAACTGACAAAAATACAATCATACTTGGAGACGTCCATACACCGCGCTGACAGCTCTAGATCATTCATCCAAACAGAAAATCAATAAAGAAATATTGGCCTTAAACTAAACACTAGAACAATTGGATATGATAGACATATACAGGACATTTTATCCCAAAGTGCCAGAATATACATTATTTTCTAGTATACATGGAACATTCTCAAGAATTGACCATGTATTGGGCCACAAAAATAACATCAGCAAATTCAGAAAGATTGAAATTATACCAAGCATATTTTTTGATCATAAAGCCTTGAAACTAGAATTCAAATGTAAAAAAGAGGTTTACAAACCCACAAAACTGTGGAAACTAAATAACATATTTTAAAAAATGAGTGGGTCAAAGAAGAAATAAGCGCAGATATCAAAAGACACATACAGACAAACAAAAATAACAATATGACAAATCAGAATCTCTGAGATGCAGCAAAAGCAGTAATAAGAGGGAAGTTCATATCACTACAGGCCTATATGAACAAACAAGAGAGAGCCCAAGTAAACCACTTAACTTCACATCTTAAGGAAGTAGAAAAAAAAGAATGAAGACAGTGCAAAACCAGCAGAAGAAAGGAAATAATAAAAATCAGAGCAGAAATAAATGAAGCAGAGAACAAAAAACCTATAGAAAAAACTAATAAAACAAGGAGCTGGTTCTTGGAAAAGATCAAGAAAACTGACAAACCCTTGGCATGACTCACCAAGAAAAAAGAAAAAGGACCCATATAAACAAAATCGAAAATGAAAGAGGTGAAATCACCACAAATATTATAGATCAGTGGTTCTTAACCTTTTTTGAGGTACTGAACCCACCAGTTTCATATGCGCATTCACCGAACCCTTCTTTAGTGATAAATAAAATATGATTTTTTTTTCCAAATTCAAGACATAGGTATATGTTTTTTTTTACAGGTGCACAAAATGAACCGTGCATGAACATCACCTTGCTCAAAGAACAAAACCGACAAAGTGCATGAACTCACAACAAATTACGGTATTACTTTATTCTGGCCTCCGCGGCAGAGGCTTCTCCGAACCCCTGAGACTGACTCATCAAACCCCTAGGGTTCGATAGAACCCTGGTTAAGAACCACTGTTATATGCCTGACCTGTGGTGGCGTAGTGGATAAAGCGTCGACCTGGGAACACTGAGGTCGCCAGTTGAAAACCCTGCACTGGTCTGGTCAAGGCACATATGGGAGTTGGTACTTCTAGCTTCTCCCCCCTTTCTCTCTCTCTCTCTCACTCTGTGTCTCCTCTCTATAAAAAAAAAAAAAAAAAAAAAAAGAACCACTGTTATAGATATACAATGAGTTATTGTAAAATACTATGAAAAGCTATATGCCACCAAATTTAACAATCTAGAGAAAATGGATAAATTTCTAGAACAATACAATCTTTCTAGACTGAGTCATGAAGAATCAGAAAGCCTAAGCAGGGAGGAAATAGAAACAACTATTTTTTATTTTATTTTATTTTTACAGAGACAGAGAGAGAGAGTCAGAGAGAGGGATAGATAGGGACAGACAGACAGGAACAGAGAGAGATGAGAAGCATCAATCACCAGTTATTTGTTGTCGTTGCGACATCTTAGTTGTTCATTGATTGCTTTCTTGTATGTGACTTGAACACAGGCCTTCAGCAGACTGAGTAACCCCTTGCTGGAGCCAGCAATCTTGGGTCAAAGCTGGTGAGCTTTTGCTCAAACCAGATGAGCCCACGCTCAAGCTGGCGACCTCGGGGTCTCAAACTTGGGTCCTTCTGCATCCCAGTTTGATGCTCTATCCACTGTGCCACCACCTGGTCAGGCTATAAACAACTATTAAAAACCTTCCAAAAAATAAAAGTCTAGGGCCAGAAGGCTATACTAGTGAATTCTATCAAACATTCAAAGAAAACTTTGTTTCTATTCTACACAATGTCTTCCAAAAAATTGAAGAAGAAGCAGTACTTCCAAACACATTTTATGAGGCCAACATAACCCTCATACCGAAACCTGGCAAGGACAACACAAAAAAAGAAAACTACAGACCACTATCTCTAATGAATACAGATGCTAAAATACTAGCAAATCGAATACAAGAACACATTAAAAAAATAATACATCATGATCAAGTGGGATTCATTCCAGAACCACAAGGATGGTTCAACATATGTAAAACAGTTAACGTAATACACCCTATCAACAAAACAAAGAACAAAAACCACATGATCTTATCAATAGATGCAGAAAAGGCATTCGATAAAATACAACACAATTTTATGCTTAAAACACTCAACAAAATGGGCATAGAAGAAAAATATCTCAACATAATAAACGCCATATATGATAAACCATCAGCTAACATCATATTAAATGGCATAAAACTGAGGACTTTTCCCCTTAAATCAGTAACAACACAGGGATGTCCACTCTCTCCACTCTTATTTAATGTGGTGCTGGTAATTCTATCCAGAGCAATCAGACAAGAAAAAGAAATAAAAGGCATCCATATTGGAAAAGAAGAAGTAAAGGTTTCAATTTTTGCAGATGATATGATTCTATACATTGAAAACGCCAAAGACTCCACAAAAAGACTATTAGAAACACTAAACCAATACAGTAAGGTCTCAGGATACAGAATTAATATACAAAAGTCTATTGCTTTCCTATATACCAACAATGAAACATCAGAAAACAAACTCAAAAAAATAATTCCCTTCAGGGTTGCAACAACAACAACAAAATACCTAGAAATAAAAATAACAAAGAACGTAAAGGACCTATATAATGAAAACTACAAAGCATTGTTAAGGGAAATTGAAAAAGGTACAATGAAATGGAATAATATTCCTTATTCTTGGATAGGAAGAATAAATATAGTCAAAATGACCATGTTACCAAAAGCAATATACAAATTCAATGCAATTTCCATCAAAATTTCAATGGCATTTTTTAAAGAAATGGAACAAAAAATTATCAGATTTATATGAAAGTATAAAAAAACCCAAATAGCCAAAGAAATCCTAAGAAAAAAGAACAAAGCTGGGGTATTACAATACCTGACTTCAAATTATATTACAGAGCCATGACAATCAAAACAGCATATTATTGGCAGAAAAATGGACACTCAGACCAATGGAACAGAATAAAAAGCCCAGAAATAAAACCACATATATATGGTCAAATAATTTTTGATAAAGAGGCCAACAACACACAATAAATAAAAGAAAGCCTCTTCAACAAATGTTGCTGGGAAAACTGGAAAGCCACATGCAAAGAAATGAAACTTGACTACAGTTTGTCCCTTTGTACTAAAATTAATTCAAAATGGATCAAAGACCTAAATATAATACCTGAAACAATAAAGTACATAGAAGAAAATATAGGTACTAAACTCATGGACCTTGGTTATAAAAAGCACTTTATGAATTTGACTCCAAAGGCAAGGAGAGTGAAGGCAAAGATAAATAAATGGGACTACATCCGACTAAAAAGTTTTTGCACAGCCAGAGAAACTGACAAAATAAACAGACAACCAACTAAATGGGAGATGATATTTTCAAACAACAACTCAGATAAGGGCCTAATATCCAAAATATACAAAGAACTCATAAAACTCAACAACAGCCTGACCTGTGGTGGCTCAGTGGATAAAGCGTCGACCTGGGAACACTGAGGTCGCCAGTTCAAAACCCTGCACTGGTCTGGTCAAGACACATATGGGAGTTGATGCTTCCAGCTCCTCCCCCCTTTCTCTCTTTCTTTCTCTCTCTCTCTCTCTCTCTCTCTCTCTCTCTCTCTGTGTCTTCTCTCTAAAATGAATAAATAAAAAGAATTTTTAAAAAAGTACTGCAAGTTATAAAAAAAACCTCAGCAATAAACAAACAATCCAATAAAAGAAATGGGAAAAGGACATGAACAGACACTTCTCCCAGGAAGACATACAGATGGCCAGCAGATATATGAAAAGATGCTCATCTTCATTAACTATTAGAGAAATGCAAATCAAAACTATAATGAGATACCACCTCACGCCTGTTAGATGAGCTATTATCAACAAGACAGGTAATAACAAGTGTTGGAGAGGCTGTGGAGAAAAAAGAACCTTCATCCACTGTTGGTAGAAAGGTAAAGTAGTACAACCATTATGGAAGAAACTGTGATAGTTTCTCAAAAAACTAAAAATAGAACTACCATATGACCCAGCAATCCCTCTACTGGGTATATACCCCCCAAACTCAAAAACATTGCTACGTAAAGACACATGCAGCCCCATGTTCATTGCAGCATTGTTCACAGTGGCCAAGACATGGAAACAACCAAAAAGCCCATCAATAGATGATTGGATAACGAAGATGTGGTACATATATACTATGGAATACTACTTAGCCATAAGAAATGATGACATTGGATCATTTACAACAACATGGATAGAACTTGATAACATTATATTTAGTGAAATAAGTAAATCAGAAAAAACTAAGAACTATATGATTTATTACATAGGTGGGACATAAAAATGAGACTCAGAGACATGGACAAGAGTGTGGTGGTTACTGGGGGGTGGGGTGGAAGGGAGGAGAGGGAGGGAGTGGGCTGAGGGGAGGGGCACAAAGAAAACCAGATGGAAGACAATTTGACTTTGGGTGATGAGTATGCAACATAAGTAAATGTCAAAATAACCCGGAGACGTTTTCTCTGAACATATGTACCCTGATTTATTAATATCACCCCATCAAAATAATTAAAAATTATTTAACATATATAAGATAAGGCTATTTAAAACTTAAAATAATATTATGAACAAAAGTGTTAAATTATGGATTTCAAATCCAAGTTTCTTATCTTATAGAAGAGTAGCAAAAAAGAAAACAGACAATTGGAATTAGTCCTATAAACATGCTCTAGTACTCCCGTGAGCTGGACACACATTCCTGTAGGAGAAGCCATATCCATGATGTCTCACTCATACAAGCCTTCCGGTCCTCTAGTGCAGAGGTGATGGCAGCAAGCAAATGCACTTCCAGTCCCATCATTAAAGGATGGATAATCAATGGTGCCATTTTCCAAGAAAATATAATTTAATATCAGAATGAAGGCTTTCCTCTTTAAAGATTGTTTCAATTCAGACTGATATTTGGCTACAAATTGTTTCTAAAAATAAAAATTCAATATAATAATTGAATAGTATGTAAAAATGTTTTTCTTACAAAACATTGTTGAAAGAAATTAAAGATTTAAATAAATGAAAGGGTATCCTATGAGCATAGATGGGAGGACTTAACATTATTAACATAGCAATACTACTAGAAGAAATCTGCAGATTCAATGAAATCCTCATCAAAACTCCAACTGCCTTTCTTTCAGAAATGGAGAGGTTGATGGTAAAATTCATATAGAATCACAAAGGAACCCAAAAATCTAAACAATCCTAAAAAATAAAAATAATGTTAGAGGACTCACATTCTTTGATTTCAAAATGTATGACAAAGTTACAGCAATAAAAACAGTGTGATACTGGCAAAGAGTAGACATATAGATTAATGGAAAGGAAGAATCCATAAGAAAACCCATAACATTATGGGTAATTGATTTCTGAAAAAGGTGCCAAGTCTATTCAATGGGGAAAAGTATTTTCAACAAAGGTGCTGAGACAATTTGCAAAGAGAAAAGTTGGACCCTTACCTCACACCATTTACAAAATTTAACTCAAAATAGTTCTTTTACTGATCACCCCATTAAATTTAATTTTCTAAAAAACAAAATAAATCAATGACTTACATATAAAAGCTAAAACTGCAAAACTAGAAGAAAATAGAAATACTTCTCCATGACCTTGGATTTCACAATAGAGTTTTAGATATGACAACAAAAGCACAGGTAATGACAAAAATATAGATAAATTGAACTTCACCAAAATTAAAAACTTTGTGTATAAAAAGACATTGTAATAAAAGTGAAAAGACAATCTATAGTAAGGGAGAAAATATTATTAATAGCAAGTTATATACTTAATATAGGTCTACCAGTAACATGTCATCCATGAGCATTTATATTACAGAATGATTCAGGATGACTTGGAGAAACTAATCACTATCTTGTCTTAAATGCTGCAGTAACAGCAAGTGAAACAGTTGCTCTCTCTTTGCTAATATCCAATAACAAAGGAGAATGAGGCAAGTGTCAGAGGAAAAATTCAATGTAAAATTAACAAGTACTGGATGCCTATCATGTTCTAGGCAGGATGTTAGGTGGTAGGCATGAAGTGGTGGGCAAGAGTGACATAGTCCTATCTCCAGAGAACTTGCAGTCTGGCTGGGAAAATGGACAGGTTATGATAGGGTATTATGGGAGCACTCAGTATTAGTACTTTACCTACTTTGGACCCAGGGAGTGAGACAGGGGAAGAAGATGTTTGTGCAGGGTGATGTGGTTTTTAGAAAAGGTTCTTCAGTTTCTGACTCCAAACTATACAACCTTAACAAATTGAATGTAAGTACAGAAACATAAAAGCTTCTACCACAGTGGTTCTTAACCTGGGTTCTATTGAACCCTAGGGGTTCGATGAGTCAGTCTCAGGCGTTAGGAGAAGCCTCTGCCGCGGAGGCCAGAATAAAGTAATACCGTAATTTGTTGTGAGTTCATGCACTTTGTTGGTTTTGTTCTTTGAGCAAGGTGATGTTCATGCATGGCTCATTTTGTGCACCTGTAAAAAAACATATACCTATGTCTTAAATTTGGAAAAAAAAATCATATTTTATTTATCACTGAAGAAGGGTTCGGTGAATGCGCATATGAAACTGGTGGGTTCGGTACCTCAAAAAAGGTTAAGAACCACTGTTCTACCATGTGCAAAATTCAGTGCTGAGTCCAGTGAGGAATACAAACATACAAACATACATTCTATGCATAAATACATTGCAAATTTAAATTTAATAAAGGCTAAACTATGGTTAAGCCCAGTGGTGTGATTTAGCTGGTTTGCACCAGTTTGGAAGAACCACACCGAATTTTTTGTTGAGTTCAGTGAATTGGTTGTTAAAATGGCACTTGTAATCAGGGTTTCCTCTAAAGTGGGTGTCTGGGCAGCCACCCAATATAAAAATCACAAATTTACATTCTTTACTCTTTTTTAACATTCATCTGTGCAGCAGCATATTCTAAGCGCCCATAGTAATGTTCATTCTGTCCACAGGTGAAAAGAATTGCAAGTGAGGACGCCAATCAAGAAGCAATATGAAAATATCTTAAATAACAGTTTTATTTTTTTTAGGTATTATTTAATATATTTTCATTAGTATTTTAAAACTCTTATTACAATCTAGTTTTGTGTACCTATTTTATTTTTCGTATTTAAGTATTAAATGCATGAAATAATAAACAACCTTTCAGTATATCATTTTTTTATACTTAAAACAGTCATAAGGGCAGAGAACTGGTTGTAAATTATTTGAATCCCACCACTGATTAAGTGTCTTGAGGGGACACAAATGAAATATTAAGGGAATGTGCTAGCTTAGAATTCCAAAGGGGAGGGAGCTATGAGAGAAGAGCTCCCGAAATCTGCATGTGAGTCACTTTGAATCTTTGGCTGAATATTAACCCAAAGTGGGGCAAAATTCTATGAGGCCAGGCAAAGAATAACTGCCAGGTAAAGAAAAACTACGTGGGAACTATTAACTGAAAAGCTACTGGATCTCACATAGGACTAGAACACATTTGAGTTCTGACTAGGCAGGGCAAATACTTTGCTGGATACCAGGAGCATTCAGTAAGGTCCAAAAAGGCCATGCTTTTGGAGTAGGGGTAAATTAGTCTTAAAGCATGTCTAAAATTAAAAAGACTAACCATATCAAGTCTTGGGGAGGATGTGGAGCAACTGATTTTCAAACATTGTTAATGAACATGTAAGGTATTTCAAGCACTCCGGAAGAGGTTTGGCTTTTTTTTCCTTCAAAATATAAAGTTAAATACTGTACACATTTACTTTATCACCATGAAATTCCACTGGTAAATATTTACCCAAGAGAAATGAAAACTTGTCCACAGAAAAAGTTGTACACAAGTGCCTATAGGAGCTTTATTAAAAATTGCCAAAAATTGGAAACAACACAGATATTTACCATTGAATGACTGGATATTTATGTATGGCTTAGTCATACAATGGAATCTACTCAGGGTTAAATAATAATGGGTTAATGATATACTAACAAGAATGGGCAAATTTCAAAACCATACTGAGCAAAAGACTCTAGCTCCCAGAGTAAACATACCATATTTGTAAGAAGTTCTAAAAGGAAAATACTAATTCATGATGTGAGAAAACAGGTTAGCAGTTGCCTGAGCTGGGCATACAAGGAATGCATTAGGACTGAAAGGGAGACTAGGAGAGCCTTTTGGATGATGGAAATATTGTATATCTTGATTGAGGTGGTAGTGACCATACTTTTTGCTCCAAAAGACACACTTTTTTTCCCAAAATGTAGAGGGAAAAATGCCCATGTGTCTTATGGAGTAAAAAATATGGTATTTTATTAAATATTTTAACACACCATTTGGTTCAAGATAATTTTTTTTTTCTTATTTTCCTCCTTAAAACTCTAGGTATGCCTTATGGTCAGGTGCGTCTTTACGGAGCAAAAAATATGGTATATGTCTCTGTATATATGTCAAAATTTATAAACTACCCACATTTAATTTCATGGATATTATACCTCAATATAGCAGTTTTATTGAGATGAAATTTATATAAAATAAAATAAATCAGCCTGACCTGTGGTGGCGCAGTGGATAAAGTGTCGACCTGGGAACACTGAGGTCGCCAGTTCAAAACCCTGCACTGGTTCGGTCAAGGCACATATGGGAGTTGATGCTTCCAGCTCCTCCCCCTTTTCTCTCTCTCTCTCCTTCTCTCTCTCACTCTGTGTCTCCTCTCTAAAATGAATAAAATAAAAAGAAATTAAAAAAAATAAAAATAAAATAAATCATTTTAAAGTGTAAAACCAACTGCATTCTAGTACATTCAGAATGTTGGGAAACTTTCATGACTCTAGTTCCAAAACATTTTCATCATCCCAAGGGAAATTCTTACATCTAATTAAGCATTCATGCCCAACTTTTTCCCCTCATCCTGACCCCTAAGAACCACTAATCTGCTTTCAGTATCAATGGATTTACTTTTTTGGGATATTTCATATAAGTGAAATCATATAATTTGTGACTTCTTGTGTCTGGCTTCTTTCACTTATTAAAATGTTTTTGAGGTCTGTCTATGCAGTAACATGTATCAATACATCATTTCATTTATGACTGAATGATATTCTACTGTATTCATATACCACAATTCATTTATCCATACATCTGTTGATGTACATTTGAGTTATTTCCAACTTTTAGCTATTGTGAATAATGCTACTATGAACATGCATGCAGATGTATTTGCTTGAATACATGTTTTTAATTATTTGAGATCTATAACTAAAACTTCTGGGTCATATAGTCGTTTCATGTTTAACCTTCTGAGGAATGTCAAGCTCTTTTCCAAAGCAACTAGACCATTTTACATTTCTCTCAGCAATATCCAAGTATTCCTATTTTTCCCTTAGTCTCACTAACACTTGTTATTTAACTTAAAATAAAAAAGTATAGCTATCCTAATGGGTGTGAAGTGGCATCTGATGGTGGTTTTAATTTGCAGTCTGCTAATGATTAATGATGTTGAGCATCTTTTTATGCTCTGTGAATTATATTTGTATCTTCTTTGGATACAAGTCTATTTAAAAGTCATTTGCTCATTTTAAAATTGGGTTGTTTGTCTTCTTGTTGAGTTGCAAGAATTCTTAATATCTTCTGGAATTTAGATCCTTATCAGGTAGTACACAATTTGCAGATATTTTCACCCATTCTGTGGGCTGTCTTTTCACTTTCTTTATAGCGTCCTTTGGTAAATTCTATTGCCTATTTTAATACTTATACCACTGCCTCGTGGTTTTGATTATCATAGCTTTGTCATAAGTTTTGAAATAAAGATATATTAGTTCTTGTACTTTCTTCCTTATCAGTATTGTCTTGGCCACTCTGGGGTGTCCAGATAAATTTGGAAATTGTCTTTTCTATTTTTGTGATTAATACTGTTAAAATTTTGATAGGGATTTTATTGACTCCGCAGAACCCTATGGGTAGTATTACCATCTTAACAACATTAGACTTTCTAACCCATAAGCATGAATGCTTTAACATTTACCTAGGTCTTCTTTAATTTCTCTCAACATTGTTTTATAGTGTGCAGTGTGCAAATCTTTCATGTCCTTGGTTAAATTTATTCGTAGGTATGTTATTCTCTGGATGCTATTATAAATAAAATTGTTTCCTTTATTTTTTTTAATAGTACATTGCTGGTATATAAGAAACACAACTGTATGTTAATCTTATTCACTGAAACTTTGCTGAATTCAATTATTAGCTCTAGTGTTTTAGATTATATTTAGTTACTTTGTGTGTGGATTTTTTGAGGTTTTTTTATATATAGAATCATGACATCTGTGAACAGAGATAGTTTGCTTCTTCCTTTTCAATTCAAATGTCTTTTATATCATTTTCTTTCCTAATTGCACAGGCTAAAGTTTCCAGTACATTGTTGAATAGTAGGGGTGAAAACAGGCACTATTGCCCCATGTTCCTCATCTTAGGAAGAGAGCTTAGGATCTTTTGCCATTGATTATGTTAGCTGTAGTTATTTTTTTGTTTGTTTTATTTTTGCAATAGAGAGAGATAGGAATGGAGAATGATGAGAAGCATAAACTCATAGTTGCAACACTTTAGTTGTTCATTGAATGCTTCTTGACTGGGGGGCTCCAGCCAAGCCAATGACCCCTTGTTCAATCCAGCAACCTTGGACCTAGTGACAATGGGATTATATTAATGATATCATGCTCAAGCTGGTGAGCCTGCACTCAAGCTAGACAGCCTGCACTCAAGCTAGAGAGCCTGCACTCAAGCTAGAGAACCTGCACTCAAGCTAGATAAGACTGTGTGCAAGTGGTTTTGAATCTGAAATCTCAGTGTTCCAGGTCATTACTCTATTCACTGCACCACTACCGGTCAGACAGCTGTGGGTTTTTAATCAGGTTAGAAAGCCCTTTATCAGGTTTAGAATGTTTCTGAGTGTTTTTTAATCATGGAAGGGTGTTGGTTTTTGTCAAATATGTTTTCTGTGTCAGATGTGATGATAGTATGTTTTTTTCCCTTCATTCTATTAATGTATTAAATTACATCGATTGATTTTTTTATTTTGACCCTCTTTTGCCTTCTTGGGTTAAATCTCAGTCAGCCATGGTATATAATCCTCTTAATATGCTGTTGAATTAAGTTTGCTAGGGTTTTGTTGGTGATTTTTACATCTTTCTCATTCACAAAGGTTATTGTCTGCAATTTTTTTTTCTTGTGAAGTCTTTATTGGTCTTGGTTTTGGGGTAATACTAGTCTCATAAAATGAATTTGGAAGTGTTCTTATTGTAAAGTGACTAGTGAGTTCCAAAGAGACACCAGAGTCACAGGAAAATTTCAAGAGGATATTTTTTAAACCAGCTGGTTGCATGGAGCTCACAGGCTCAAGTCATGAAGCCCTGAGGAGTTAGTGTTCAGGGTTTATAAAGGCAAAAGCCACAGGATTCAGTTAGGGAAGTTTTAGCATGTGCAAAAAAGCCATTTCACAGAAGCAGAAATTATGATTAGCTCATCAAACAGTCCCTTTTGCAGAGTTTTCTGACTGTTGCTGACAGTTCAACACACAGTCTAGCTCAGTTTGCAAGTCTGCACTGACAAAAATACAAGAAATTGCAAAATGGTGATTACGGAAGTCATACAAAATGGCATTTGCTTATATGATAACGGTTTTACAGTTTCTTGGCACCTTGTCAATTCTCTCCTCTTTAACCTTCTGGAAAAATTTGAGTAAAATTGATGTTAATTCTTCTTTAAATGTTTGATACACCATTGAAGCCTCCTGGTTCTAGATGTTTCTTTGTTGGGAGGTTTGATTAGTAAGTTAATCTCTTGCTATAGCTCTCTTCAGGTTTTCATTTCTTCTGAGTCAGTTTTGGTTTTTTGTGTGTTTTTAGAAATTTGTCCATTTTATCTATGTTATCTAATTGCTGACCTACACTTTTTCATAGTATTCTCTTTTAATGTATTTTATTTTCTATAAGGTTGATTAACAGCTTATTTTCATTTGTAATATTAGTTATTTGTGTCTTCTTTTCTTTCTTGGTCAGTCTAGCCACATATGGCTCGGGAGCCAGATGTGGCTCTTTTGATGGCTGCATCTGGCTTGCAGAGAAATCATTTTTACTTTTTTTAATTGTTTTTATTTATTCATTTTAGAGAGGAGAAAGAGAGAGAGAGAGAAAGGGGGAGGAGCAGTAAGCATCAACTCCCATATGTGCCTTGACCAGACAAGTGCAGTGTTTTGAACTGGTGACCTCAGTATTCTAGGTCGACGCTTTATTCACTGCACCACCACAGGTCAGGCGAGAAATTTTTAATAAAAAAAAGAATAATGTTAAAAATATAAAACATTCTCATGTATTACAATCCATTAATTTTCTAGCACTCATGTTCATGGTTTTGGGTAGCTGGAGCCAATTACAGCTGTCCTCCAAGACAACACCAAATTTCTATTGGATAATACGTAATGTATACGGGTCATTGTGAGGTCAGGAAGTTTCCTCCTTTTAATCAAGTAGTCAGCTATCTAATTGAAAAAATGCTTTTGAGGAAGAAAATGGCTAAAAGAAGATGAGAAGTATTGTACTTTTCAGCAGGAATGGGCAGAGGAATTCACCTTTGTGAAGAGAGCAGGTTCTGCAGTGTGTCTAATATGCAATGATAAAATTGCATCGATGAAATGGTCAAATATAAAGCGGCACTCTGACACATGCTATACTACATTTGCATCGAAATATCCAGTGGGGAACAGCAGGAAGAAAGCATGTCAAGAGCTACTGTGCAGAGTGCAAGCTAGTCAGCAGAAACTCTGTATTTGGACCCAACAAGGTGACTGGAATTTGGCTAGCTTTGCTGGTACTTTAGCAATTGTGAGAAATGGAAAGCCATTCACAGATGGGAAGTATGCCAAAACATTCATGCTTGATGTTGCGGATGAACTTTTGACAACTTTTCGGATAAAGACAAGATAATCAAACGAATAAAAGACATGCCTCTGTTGGCAAGAACTGTTCACGATTGTACCATCATGATGTCAAATCAAATTGAGGCAACACAAGTGAAGGACATAAATGCAGCACCATTCTTTTCTCTTGCTTTGGACAAGTCAACAGACGTAAGCCATTTATCCTGGTTCTGTGTGATTGCAAGATATGCTGTCGGTGACACACTACATGAGAAAAGCCTTGTTGTTTTGCCTATGAAAGAGACAACAAGAGGAAAGAATTTATTCAAGTCTTTCACTGAGGTCACTAAAGAAAAAAATCTACTGATGGATAAACTTATTTTGGTGTGTACTGATGGTGCTCCATGCATGGTGAGGAAAAACAGAGGATTCGTAGTGCTTCTTCGTGAACATTAAAAGAGACGACCCATCCTAAGTTTTCACTGCATCCTACATCAGGAAGTGCTTCATGCTCAGATGTGTGGCGAGTATCTTGGAGAGGTGAAGTTGCTGGTCATTTGGGTGGTCAACGTTATTGTTGCCCGAGCTTTAAATGATTGCCAGTTTAAAACACTGCTGTATGAAGTTGGGAATAATTATCCTGGTCTGCTTCTGCACAGCAATGTACGTTGGTTTTCAAGAGAGAAGGTGCCCAGCCATTTTGTGGCTTGTCTGAGCGAAATCCAGACTTTTTTAAAATAAAAAACATTGAGCATCCTGAGTTAACTAACACTGGGTGGCTCCTGAAGTTCTACTATCTCATGGACATGACTGAACATCTGAACCAGCTCAATATGAAAATGCAAGGCATTGGAAATACAGTATTATCACTTCAACAAGCAGTGTTTGCATTTGAAAGCAAGCTGGAACTCTTCATTGCTGACATTAAAACAGGTCGTTTACTACACTCTGAAAAACTGAGAGAGTTTAAAGATGCATGCGCAGCAAGTGACCCTGCTCAACATCTTGATCTCCAGCAGCTAGTGGGCTTCACATCTAATCTCCTGCAGTCATTCAAGGTGCTCTTTGGAGAATTTCGTGAGCGCACTCGTCTTTTTAAGTTCATCACCCATCCACATGAGAGTGCAGTGAACAGTGCCAACCTGAGTTACATCCCCGGTGTCTCCATCAGGGATTTTGAGCTATAAGCTGCTGACCTGAAGGCCTCAGACATGTGGTTAAATAAGTTCAAGTCACTGAATGAAAATTTGGAAAGACTAACATGACAGCAAGCAGAGTTGGCGAGCAAACACAAGTGGGAAGAAATGAAAAAACCTTAACCCACAGATCGGCTGATTGTCAAAACTTGGAATGCACTTCCCATCACATACCACACACTGCAGCGTATGAATATTGCTGTACTGACAATGTTTGGCTCTACATATGCATGTGAGCAGCCTTTCTAACATCTAAAGAACGTTAAGGCCAACCTATGATCACGTTGAATGGATGGAAGTCTCAATGCCTGCAAGAAGCTTAACCTCACCACATATCAACCAGACTACAAAGCCATCTGCAAAACCATGCAGCACCAGAAGTTGCATTAATGGTAAGAAGTACTTTATTCATCATTGGTTAGCAACAGCATAACAACGTTATTAAAAAGAATTCAGAGACTTATTGTACTTTAAAAGTGTTGGTCTTACATAAAATGCACACATTTACTTGTATTTAGTGTTAAACATATTATATGGCTCTCACAAAATTACATTTTAAAATACGTGACATTCATGACTCTCTCAGCCAAAATGGTTCCCAAACCCTGGTCTAGCTAAAGGCTTGTCAATTTTGTTGATCTTTTCAAATAACCATCTTTTGGTTCATTAATTCCTATTATTTTTCTATTCTCCAATAAAAATTTTTTTATTATTTTTTAATGGTATGAAAGTCATAGAAGACAGAAAAACCAATCCTAGTTAAGCATGCTTAGGAGGGTTTCTTTAAAAGGGTAGATAGAATTTGGCCCTTAAATTTCTAAAAAGCAAAGTTTTATGTCTCAAATCTCTCCTAAATTGAGAAAAAAGCCTGAAAAGCTTTCTTACTTTTGAAGAGCTGCTAGTTTAGAGAAAAAGATGAACTTGGTGAACTTCGTATGTTTATTTGACCTCTTATTTAGTGGCCTTTGGGGTAGCAGTTAGCTCCTAAAATACTAAGGGAAAAAATTTATACTAACAAATCAGTTAACCTTTCTCTTCACTGCTTTTTCTAACTTCCTGACTCTCAACAGCATGGCATATGACTGTTGGTTTGGAATCTGCAAGAATACAGAGGCCTAGTATTTATCAAAGTGCTAAATACTTAGATCCTGAAGAATGTGCTTTGAAAATGAGTGTGATAAAAATAAATAGTACTAAAAATGGGGCTTATATGTAGAGTGACTTAGAGTCAAGGAGGAAAAACAATTAATATATAAGTATCTTGAAAGCTGGTTTTCAAATCTGAAGATTGAAATCTCTTTTTATTTATTTATTTATTTATTTACCATTTCTCAAACACGCCACTTCTTTTAACATTTCCATTAAAAGAAAGAATAGAGCATATTAAGGTGGGAAAACAAATTTCCTAAAAGTTTTAGACAATGTTTTATCATTGCATTTCTCACAAAATTGACTCTCCCACATACAAAATACAGCTATAAACAATTCATCACCTTAAGAGATGCTATCAACTTTATTAGTATGAAAATTCAGATCCTATCTATAAAATCTTATAATTTTGTTTTAAGCTAATAACCAAAAGGTGTATTTTTCTTTCTAAAATTACATTTAGCTTTGAGACACATATACACATACATTTTACTTTCTATTTTCAACCTCTCAGTAAATTTATATTATTAAAACAAAACTATGATAAAATGGAAGTCTTGAATTTAATCTTTTGTAAACTCTCCTGAATTGTTCTCTAAGTAGTATTAAAGAAGAAAGCTCATACATCTAACCCAACTCACACATCAATATCAGTCCATCACAGCCAGTGTATGTTAGTCAAATGAGGCAAATACCACGCAATATGTCATCAGCCAGCTCTTACTCATAGTTCAAATGTGGGGCTCTAGCACAATTTTATTGTGCTTAGAAATAAATGCAAGATGTATATTATGCATCAAAGAGTATGCTTCTACTTAAGTCAGTCCAGCTTTCTGATCACTTACAAATTAAATAGCTGCCATGGAGGGTGCCCAAACAGATTCTGCTGTTGTGGTTAATACTTGCTGTTCTTTAAACTGTTGGGGCTCTAATGTAAACACATTTCTGTAAAGATCTCCACAGCCCTCCCTCCATGGTGATGTGGAGCTGTGATGTCAGTATTTTTGCGTATATATATTTTATTTCTAAATAAAACTCAATCTCAGCAGATTGCAATTATGATATAAATGACCAAAGCTATCCAAACATTAAAAACAGTAACTAATACTCACTGGATATTCTGCACTGATCCTCTTACTTGCCTGAACAACACAGTTCACAACTTCCTCCGACCATATAAAAACAACAAACTAAAGTCTGTTGAATGGAAGGCACCAATTAAAAGTATCAGATAAAGAATTTCCATAGCAAAAATAGAAAGAAAAAAGAAATTTAACATCTTGTTTTTTGTCAGGCAGATAAGATATATTTTGCTCATCTTGTTAAAGATGGCCACTCCCCACATGGGGAGACTGATTGCCCTTCTTGCTTGGAAGGGGCACAATTATGCTAACGTATGTTGGGGGAGGGTTTTTATGCCAAAAGGTGCTTTTTTTAAAATTTATAATTTTAATTTATTGTGTTTACATAGATTCAAATGTCCCACCAAATATATCTCCCCCACCCCTGTGTTCCCCTTAGTCCCCCTTTGCCCCCTTCCCCCAATGCCTTCTCCACTTCCCTCCAAGATTTGCTGTCCTGTTCTCTATAATGCTGTGTTATGAATATATAATTACACTAACCTCTTTTCTTTCTTTGATTCCATCTTTTCTTCCACTTCACCTCCAACCACTTTCCCTCTAGTTCCTTTGATCCTGCCTTTGCCTCTGTTGCATTTCTCAGTTCACATTGTTCATTGGATATCTCAAATAAGTGAGGTCATATGATATTTTTCTTTCTCTGCCTGACTTATTTCACTTAGCATAATAGTCTCCTGGTCCATCCATGTTGTCGCAAAAGGTACGTTTCTTTCTTCCTCTTGGTGGCATAGTATTCCATTGTGTATATGTACCACTGCTTTTTAATTCACTCGTCCACTGATGGATACTTGGGCTGTTTCCAGATCTTGGCTATTGTGAACAATGCTGCAATAAACATGGGGATACATTTTTTCTATTGAATCAGTGATTTGGTATTCATAGGATATATTCCTAAAAGTGGGATAGCTGAGTCAAAAGGCAGTTCCATTTTTAATTTTTTGAGGAATCTTTAAACTATTTTCCACAGTGGCTGCACCAGTCTGCATTCCCAGCAGCAGTGCAGGAGGGTTCCCTTTTCTCCACATCCTCACCAGTACTTATTATGAGTTGTTTTGTTAATGAGTGCCATTCTGACAGGTGTAAAGTGGTATCTCATTGTGGTTTTAATTTGCATTTCTCTAATGATTAGTGATGTTGACCATTTTTTTCATATGCTCATTGGCCTCTGTATGTCCTCTTTGGAGAAGTGTTTATTCATTTCTTTGTCCCATTGTTTGATTGGATTGTTTATCTTTCTGGTGTTGAGCTTTACAAGTTCTTTATAAATTTTGATTATTAACCCCTTATCAGACCAGACAGATAGCCGAATATATTCTCCCATTGTGTGGGTTGTCTTTTTATTTTGTTAATGGTCACTTTTGCTGTGTAAAAGCTTTTTAGTTTCAAAGAGTTCCATTTGTTCATCCTGTCCTTTATTTCACTTGCCCGTGGAAATAAATCGGCAAAAATATTGCTATGAGAGATATCAAAGAGTTTACTGCCTATGTTTTCTTCCAAGATGTTTATGATTTCACGACTTATATTTAAGTCTTTTATCCATTTTGAGTTTATTTTTGTGAATGGTATAAGTTGTGATCCAGTTTCATTTTTTGCAAGTACCTGTCCAATTTTCCAAACATTACTTGTTAAAGAAACTGTCTTTACTCCATGGTATGCTCTTACCTCCTTTGTCAAATATCAATTGTCCATATAGGTATGGGTTTATTTCTGGGTTCTCTGTTCTGTTCCATTGATCTGTATGCCTGTTTTTATGCCAGTACCAAGCTGTTTTGATTACAAGGCCCTGGTAGTATATTTTCATATCAGGAAGTGTGATACCCCCCACTTTATTCTTCTTTTTCAGGATTGCTGAGGCTATTTGTGTTCTTTTTGGTTCCATATAAATTTTTGGAATATGTGTTCTATATCTTTGAAGTATGTCATTGGTATTTTAATAGGAACTGCATTGAATTTATAGATTGCTTTGGGTAATATAGACATTTTAATGATGTTTATTCTTCCTATCCATAAACACGGTATATGCTTCCACTCATTTGTATCTTTCTTGATTTTCTTTATCAGTGTTTTATAAATTTTCTGAGTACAAGTCTTTAACCTCTTTAGTTAAATTTACTCCTTGTTATTTTATTTATTTTCTTGCAATAGTGAAGCAGATTGTTTTCTTAATTTCTCTTTCAGACAGTTTGTTGTTGAGGTATAAAAATGCCACTGATTTCTGAATATTGATTTTATATTCTGCCACCTCCCTGAATTCATTTATCAGGTATAATAGTTTTTTAACTGAGACATTACTGTTTTCTATGTACATTATAATATCATCAGCAAATAATGATAGTTTTACTTCTTTTTTTTTCAATTTGGACGCCTTTTATCTCTTCTTTTTGTCTGGTTGCTATGGCTAGGACTTCCAGAAGTATGTTGAATAAGAGTGGTGAAAGGGGGCACCCCTGCCTTATTCCTGATCTTAAGCAGATTTCTTTTAACTTTTGCCTATTGATTATGATGTTGGCTTTGGGTTTGTCATAGATGGCCTTTATCATATTGAGGTACATTCCTTGTATCCCATTTTGCTTACAGTTTTGATCATAAATGGGTGCTGAATTTTATCAAATACTTTTTCTACATGTATTGATATTATCATGTGATTTTTATTTTTTCTTTTATTTATGTATTGAATCACATTGATTGATTTGGGAATATTGTACCAGCCTTGCCTCCCCAGAATAAATCCTACCTGATCATGATGTATGATTTATTTTATTTATTGCTGGATCTGGTTTGCTAATATGTTGTTGAGAATTTTAGCATCTAAGTTTATCAGGAATATTGGTCTATAGTTTTCTTCCTTTGTAGTGTCTGGTTTTGGAATCAGTATTATCCTTGCCTCATAGAAGGAGTTTGGAAGTCTTCCCTCCTCTTGAATGTTTTGAAATAGTTTGAGAGGGATAGAAGTTAGTTCTTCTTTGAATATTTGGTAAAATTCACTTGTAAAGCCATCTGTCCCAGGACTTTTGTTTGTTGGGAGTTTTTTGATAACTGTTTTAATCTCATTTGATAAAATCTGTCTGTATAGGTTTTCTGATTCTTCTATATTGATTTTTGAAAGAGTAAATGTTTCCAGAAATTTGTCCATTTTGCCTAGGTTTACATAATTTTATGGTATACAGTTCTTTATAGTATTTTCTTGCAATCCTTTGTTATTTCTGCTGTGTCGGTTGTTACTTCTTCTCCCTCATTTCTAATTTTATTTATTTGAGTTTTCTTTTCTTCTTGGTGAGTCTGGTTAGAGGTTCATCTATCTTGTTTACCTTTTTAAAGAACCAGCTCTTGGTTTTAATGATCCTCTGTATTATTTTTTTTTTAGCCTCTGTGTCATTTATTTCCCCTCTGACCATTATTTCCTTTCTTTTACTTTCTCTGAGTTTTACTTGCTGTTCTTTTTCTAGTGCTCTTAGATGCAGGGTTAAATTGTTTATTTGAGCTTTTTCTAGCTTTTTAAGGTATGTCTGTAGTGCTATGACCTTCCCTTTCACAACTACTTTTGCTGTGTTCCATAAATTTTGAGTTGTTGTACGTTCGTATTCATTTGTTTCAAGAAAACTTTTTGATTTCTTCCTTGATCTCATTGTTAACCCATTTGTTATTTAATAACATGCTATTTAGTTTCCAAGTGTTTGAGTGTTTTTCTGTTTTTTTATTGTAGTTGATTTCTAGTTTCATGCCATTGTCATCCAAGAAGATGCTTGATATGATTTCAACCTTCAATTTATTAAAACTCGTTTTGTGTCTTAACAAGTGGTCTATCCTAGAGAATGTACCATGAGCACTTAAAAAAGTATGCATATTTTGCTGCTTTATAGTGAAAGGGTCTGAAGATATCTATTTTTTTATTCTTTCAACTATTTTAAATTTATCCACACAAATGTTACCAATAGGTATCATTCTCACTTTAGAAATACAAAGGCCTGTAAGTGTTGGTGCTGTCTCTTGCACACTTTCTTTTTTAGGGAAGTTGTCACAGGACTGCAGGCATTCATACCTTTAGCTTTTACAATCTGTTAGGTAGGCGTTGACACACAGATAGGAGGAAGAGGTGCCAAAGAACCTACGCTCAGACCAGAAGACAAAATCACTTAGCATTTAATGGGCTTCCTTCTGTGTGGCTTCAAGCTACCAGGACATAGGCCCCACCAACACCCTTAATCTTCTCCTCAGCTCTTCTGCTGAAGAATTTGGCATTCACAGTGACAGAATGCTTTGGGAGCTTTCCCTTCCTGAAGACTTTGCAGTAGTCCAATCATACCACATCAATAATGGGAGCAGCTCTAGTCTTATTTTTGGCAGCATTTACCCGTGTCTGCTAACTGACCAATGTTCACAGTTTATAAAGGTTAGCAGTTGGGCAAAAGCTCTTGTTCCTCTTTAAATAGTATTGCCTCATCCCAACTTTCTCAAAGTAACCTGGGTGATATTTGTCTAAGTTGTTCCTGTGATGATGCAGGCCACCAGCATTACCTCGGCCTCCTGTGTGCTTTCTGAGTTTACCGATGTGGCTGTAGTCATGGCTCATGTGGCCCCAAAGTTCCAGATCTTCTTCATGAAATACACTAGGAAACAAAATTTTTG
The DNA here is from genome assembly GCA_037038555.1 of Rhynchonycteris naso. Classification (NCBI taxonomy): domain Eukaryota; kingdom Metazoa; phylum Chordata; class Mammalia; order Chiroptera; family Emballonuridae; genus Rhynchonycteris; species Rhynchonycteris naso. The sequence continues at coordinate 178,874,522 of CM072995.1, read as the reverse complement.
TTGCATCCACAAAAACACTAGTTCTTACCTAACTCAAGTGTGCTGATCATAAATCTGACGTTAGTTTTTCTCTGTAAGCTACTGTATTTTTACAATTCAAGATTTTAGGTTTTTACCTTATTATAAATTTTTAACATTTAATTTAACATAATGAAGTAGAATGTCTCCTTGGGCATCATCTTTGTGAAAATATAATAATTTATATAATGCCATAAACACATTAATACACTAAAAGATATGATTGCATCAGAATTTGTCTACAATTTATAAATAGAACATATTAAAACACTTATTTTAATCATAAAATTTGAGCAAAACTTATGTAACTTCTATTAAGGCAAAAAATTGCATTTGTAGCTCTTGCATTTGTGTACTTGTTGAAGACAATCTCATTTGATGCTCCAGCAGTAGTCTATTTATCACTAAAAGCTCCAAGATTTTTGGGAAACTTATCAAGGTGACTGTTCAGGAGTGGACCTTAATGCTCATGTTATATCTAATGTTGCAGAAAGCCAACAGCATTCTTTGAAACAGAAGTTCATAGTGTTCTTTTTTGTTGCAAAGAAAGTTTTTTTTAACTGTCACAAAAGACTGCCATGATGCTTTCTCCTCCTTATTCATCTTCCTGGCAAATTCTTCATCAAGTATGAGGGTTCAAATTTGAGTTCCATCAAATATATCTGCTTTTATCTTCCCGAAAGACAATGCAGGTAAATCAGAAATAATATGTTGAAAGCATTCACTTTCTCTATTCAAAGCCAGAACAAACTGCTTAATTAAGCCAAGTTTGATGTGAAGTGGGGGAAAAATGATTCTGTCTTGATTAACTACAGGTTCATTCACAGAATTTTGCATCCCTACTTCCAGAGCTTCCATTTTGGCCACTTCTTCTATGTCCAGTGTTTCTCCCAAGATCGGCTGTCCCACAAACACAGAAAGCAAGGATACTTTGTGAAATCTCTCTCTTGTCCTAGCAGGAAATTTACCATTTTAAGATCTACACAAATGATCTAGTTATGCTCCTCATACTTCAGAAAGTCAACAAGAATTGTTGTCATTATAATCTTCTTGCTGATGAGTTGAATAACCAATTGGAACTGCTGCATAAACATTACTGTTTGGTAGAAGAACATATTTCAGACTTCATTTAGAACTGTCAAGAAATAGCCGCCATCCTGTTGAACTGTAAGTGGTAACACCTAGCTGGCTGAGAAAACTACTGATATCATGACAGTAAGCAAAATATTTGTCTTCAGAAAAAATGTCCACAAAAAATTGTTCACGCTTCCTGAAATGGGATACTATAGCTGCCCGGTGAAGTACATTCTTTTCTTGAAGCCTGGAGGCTAACAACTCAGCTACTTTCTTTGATAGGCTCAAATGTCTTATTAAGTCATTCAATTTGGGTTGGCTAAACTGCTGAGGGATTAATGACTGCTTGGCATCAGAAGAAGACCCTTCATATCTACAACCATTTTCTCATGCATCTTATCAAAATACACTTGATCACCATGTTCAGTTTCTTCATCCTTAGAAGAAATAAAACCATTGAAAAATGGAACCGGGAGTGTCTCAGAGTGTGTGACAGGTCATATTGCTGAAGAAATATTAGGATATGTGATCATATGTTGTTTTTTTTATGCCAATGTCTTTTGTATGGATCAGACAGAAATAACAGCCACTGTTGTGGTCCTTAGGTTCACTCCAAACCATGGAAATACCAAAAGGCATTCCTTTGCATTTTCCTTTTGTCTAGTCATGAAGCATTTACTCACAATTATGACACACAATATGAGGAGCCCAATTCTTGTCTTGCTCGCCAAGAAAAGTTTGAAAATAGGCAATATATACACGTGTCACAAATGATGAAATATTGCGTCTTTGACATTGAAGTGTGTAGCAGCCACATATATAACAGAAAGTGTCAGGACTATTCTTACATTTACACCTACTCGAAGAAGCCATGATTCTATTTTAAAACTATATAAGAGGGTGTTCTTATCAGGTAAATTTTTACATTTAAAAACAACTTGAATTATGTAAAAGTGATTTTTGTAAAACATTAATTGCCTTGTGCTTTTATGTTCAATGAAGAGTCACTGTCCTTTAACTTTAATTTAAAAACCAATGCATGCCATTAACTGGAACAAAAAGAAATTAAAATTGCATAAAAACTAGAGCATGCACCAAAAAACAGGTTTCAGATTTGGAATCAGCCATGCAGAAATATATAAAATTCGTTCTAAAACCACATGAAACAGAAAATGAAAAAGGATTGTTTTCCAGAGATATTTTTCCATCCCTTCACTTTCAGTGTATGTGTATCTTTTGTTTTGAGGTGAATCTCTTGTAGACAGCATATGTACGGGTCCTGTTTTCTTATCCATGCAGCTACCTTATGTCTTTTAATTGGAGTATTTAAGCCATTTACATTTAAGGTTATTATTGATATATAGTTGTTTATTGCCATTTTATTTTTTAAATCTACATTCTTTTTTTACTATATTTTTTCTCATCTGTCCTGTTTACAGCAGGCCCCTTAACATTACTTGTAGCATGAGTTTGGTTCTAATTAATTTCTTGAGGTTTTTTTTTTTTTTTTTTTTTTTGTCTTGAAAGCTTTTTATTTCTCTTTCAATTTTAAATGATAGCCTTGCTGAACAGAGAAGTCTTGGTTGTTTTGCATTACTTTGAATATTTTTTGCCATTCCCTTCTGCCCTCTAATGTTTCTGTTGAGAAGTCAGATGTCATTCTTATGGGGGCTCCTCTGTAGGTGAATGACTGCTTTTCTCTTACAGCTTTTAGTATTCTTTCTTTATCTTTTAATTTTATAAGTATGATGTGTCTTGGTGTGGACCTCCTTGAGTTCATTCTTAATGGGACTCTGCTTCTTGAACTAGTGTGAGTTTTTTTTAATCAATTTATAAAAGTTTAAATAAATAAAAATAAAAAAACAAAAATAATTTATGGAAGTTTTCAGCTATGATTTCTTCCATCAGATTCTCTATCCCATGATTTTCTCTTCTGCTTCAGGGACTCCTATGATATGGATGTTATTTCTCTTCATGTTGTCACAGAGCTCTCTTAGAGTTTCCTCAGATTTTTTTGAGGCTTTTTTCTTTTTGCTATTCATGTTCAGTGCTTTTGTTTATCTTGTCTTCTAATTTGATCCTCAGCTTTATCCCACCTACTTTTAATTCCTTCTAGTGTAGTCTTTATTTCTGATATTGTATTTGTTATTTCTGAGTGGTTGTTTTTTAATATTTCAATGTCCTTTTAGATACTTGCTATCTCTTTATTTAGATGCTCATTATGTTCATCTATAGTTGCTCTAAGATCTTTGATTACCCTAACAATCATTACACTGGGAAAATTTTTTTTTCATTTTCTGTTGCATGAGGTTTTAAAATATTTCTATATATTTCTGCATCACTGATTCCAAATCTGAAATCTGTTTTTTGGTACATACTCTAGTTTTTATGCAATTCTAATTTATTTTTGTTCCAGTTAATGGCATGCATTGGTTTTTAAATTGAAATTAAAGGGCAACAAGTCTTGGATTGAACATAACCACAAGGCAATTAATGTTTTACAAGCACCACTTTTACATAATTATAGTGGTTTTTAAATGTAAAAAATAATTATCTGATTAAAACACCCTCTTATTTTGTTTTAAGATTGAATCATGGCTTCTTTGAGTAGGTGTAAATGTAAGAATTGTCTTGACACCTTCTGTTATATATGTGGCCCTTATACACTTTAATATCAAAGGTGCAATATTTTATCATTTGTGACAAGTACATATATTGCCTATTTTCAAGTTCCCCTTGTCAATCAAGACAAGAATTGGGCTCCTCATATTGTGTGACATAATTGTGAGTAAATGTTTTGTGACTAGACAAAAGGGAAACGAAAAACAATGCCTTTTGGTATTCCTATGGCTTGGCATGAATCTAAGGACCAAGCAGTGACTGTTATTTCTGTCTGATTCATATACAGGTCATCAGCAAGAAAAAACAGCATATGATCACATATCCTAATATTCCTTCAGCAATACGGCCTATTGCACACTCTGAGACACTCCTGTTTCCAGTTTTCAATGGTTTTATTACTTCTAAGGACAAAGAAAGTGAACATGGTGACCAAGTGTATTTTGATAAGATGCATGAGAAAATGGTTGTAGAATCTGAAGGGTCTTCTTCTGATGCCAAGCAGTCATTAACCCCTCAGCAGTTTAGCCAACCTGAATTGAATGACTTAGTAAGATATTTGGGCCTATCAAAGAAAGCAGCTGAGTTATTAGCCTCCAGGCTTCAGGAAAAAAATGTACCTTACCAGTCAGCTAAAGTATCTCATTTCAGGAAGCATGAAAAAATTTTTGTGGACATTTTTTTTGAAGACAAATACTTTGTTTACTGTCATGATAACAGTAGTTTTCTCAGCCAGCTAGGTGTTACCACTTACAGTTCAACAGAATGGCGGCTATTTCTTGACAGCTCTAAATGAAGTTTGAAATATGTTCTCCTAAACAACAGTAATGTTTATGCAGCAGTTCCAATTGGTTATTCAACTCATCTGTGAGATTATAATAACATAAAAATTGTCCTCTACTTTCTGAAATATGAGGAACAGAACTGGATCATTTGTGTAGATCTTAAAATGGTAAATTTCCTGCTAGGACAAGAGAGAGGTTTCAGAAAGTATCCTCGCTTTCTGTGTTTGTGGGACAGCCGATCTCGGGAGAAACACTAGACATGGAAAGAGTGGCTGAAACGGAAGCTCTGGAAGTAGGGATGCAAAATATTGTGAATGAACTTGTAGTTAATCGAGACAGGATCATTTTCTCCCACTTTACATCAGACTTAAATTAATGAAGCAGTTTGTTCAGGCTTTGAATAGAGAAAGTGAATGCTTTCAACATATTATTTCTCCTTTTCCTGCCTTGTCTTTCGAGAAGATAAAAGCAGATGTATTTGATGGACCTCAAATTCGAACCCTTATACTTGATGAAGAATTTGCCAGGAAGATGAATAAGGAGGAGAAAGCAGCATGGCAGTATTTTGTGGCAATTACAAAGAACTTCCTTGGCAACAAAAAAGAAGAAAAGTATGAACTTCTGGTTTAAAGGATGCTGCTGGTTTTCCGTGACTTTGGATATAACATGAGTGTTAAGGTTCACTTTCTGAACAGTCACCTTGATAAGTTTCTTGAAAATCTTGAAGCTGTTAGTGATGAGCAGACTACTTCTGGAGCATAAAAATTAGATTGTTCTCAACAAGTGCACAAATGCAAGAGCTACAAATGCAAATTTTTGCCTGAATAGAAGTTACATAAGTTTTGCTCAAATTTTATCATTAAAATAATGTTTTAATATGTTCTATTTGTAAATTGTAGACAAATTCTGATGCAATCATAATTTTTAGTGAATTAGTGTGTTTATAGCATTATATAAATTATTATATTTTCACAAAGATGATACCCGTGACATTCTACTTCATTATGTCAAACTAAATGTTTAAAATTTAAAAGATGAAAACTCAAAATCTTGAATTGCAAAAAAACCTGTAACTTACAGAGAAAAACTAATGTCAGATTTGAGATCAGCACACTGAGTTAAGTAAGAACAATTTTTTCTGTGGATGCAACAAAAATTTTGTTCCCCAGTGTTATTTTAAACTCAATAAGTTGGTTATTTTCATCTCATTCAGATCTTTTTGTGGGGATTTTTCTTGTTGATTTATTTGGGTTGCATTTCTCTGCCTTCCCATTTTTTCTGTGTTTATAAGAGGGGTTTGGCCACATAAGTCTAATTGGTGTAGCATCTGTGTGCAAGAGCCAATAAGTGTGGTCTGTCTGCAGGCTTGTCACATCCTCTGCTGTTGCCATGGGCATTTGAGCATGGGTGTTGCTGGTGCCGGCCTGCCACCATGGTTGCTGAGGCTTTTACCTTGCCTTTGAGTGTGAAAATCCATTTACGTACCTGGGCTGGAAGCCTTGGCTGGCCCTCAGCCTCTGTGCCACCCCTGTTTGTGGTACTGCACTCATGCACCTGGGCTGAAAACCCTGGCCAGCCTCTGGCCTCAGTCTTGCCTCCGTGGGCAGCACTGCATTCACAGGTTTGGACTGCAAGCCCTGGCCTCCACCCAGCACCCACGGGCAGTACTGTACTCCCGCATTCCTCTGTTGCTTGCCCTCTGGTAAGCACTCAGCAGTGTGGGGGTGGCGATGCAGCCCAGACCTCAGCACTCAACACTAAGCGACTCTGCTCTGAGTGCAACAGGAGATCTTCTGTTTGGCTGGTGACCTGCTTCCTTTTGCTGGTATTGCTGGTTTCAGGAAAAATACTCACTTTAGATTTGGAGAGTGACTCAGCCCAAGGATTAGGGTGGCTCTCACTTGAAGTGTTTCTTTCTGTGTCTCTTAGATTACACTCTCTTCTTGCTATTCCAGTCCTCTTAGCTCATCCCAACCCATGGAGTCCTGGATGAGTGGTTGTGAAAGAGGTTTTCTGCGTGGTCCCTTTAAGACAAGTCCTGGTTCTGAGAAATCTGTCCCTTTCTCGCAAACAGTATCCTGGCTTATTTCACAGCTAAATACTGTCTGTATGCCTCTTCTAGGCTCTGGGGCTGCAAGCTGGACCTTTATTTCTGGGACCCAGGACCCTCCCCTCTCTAGGAAACTTCCCTCCTGCCATGCAAGCCCCTCCGGGATGCTGTTCGTTCTCAGGAGCTTTGCAACTTTCTCCTTGTTTCTACTTTTCCTACCAGTCTCAGTGTGGCTCCTTCAGTGATCTTTGGTTATAGATTCCTCTTAGTTTAGCCCAAAATTGATTGTTCTTAAAATTAAGTTGTAATCCACTTTGGTTCTGGTAGGTAGAAATTGCCATCCTCCCAAAAGGTTTTAAAAGGTGGAGCTAGGAGGCCATTTGGAGTGGCCACGTTCTTGTGGGGAGGTGGAGCTCAGGTTGGAGCAGGGCAGGGAAGCCACGTGGAAAAAGCAGCCAAAATGGCAAAATAGGGGAAGGAGAAGCCAGTTTGTGGAGAAGAAAAAGATGGAGAACAGAGGTGAATAAGACAGGAAAGGTGTTAACCATTGATTCTGGAAAACCTAGGGTGAGTCAGTGGCTTTGGGAGCCCTAAATGGAAAGGGAAGTGTTTCCCGCTCTGTGTATTTTCTCACCCACCCGGTGCAAGCTAGGATTAAAGTAAAATGGCCCATCAATTTTTGGCTCTGTTGCTTCATTACCATCAGTCCAAATTAGACCTGAACCTGTGTAAACCAGGCAGCTTTGATGGTGGCTGTGAATACTGGCTATACATTCTTCATCTGAGCTGTGCTGGTCAAATACTTTATATAAAATACTATGTCACCTTTTTCCTCACAAAGCCTAAAAATTACAATAGGGTACAGAACTGAGATATGTACAAATTGCCAAGCACACTATTGGGTAGATAAAATATATTATGCTCACTTTGTTAAAGATGGTGCTGCCCACGTGCAAGTTTTAAAAGTAACTTTTCCCCACAACCTTGACAGATTGGATGATGTGGGGTGGTTGTGCACTCTCATGAGGAATCCTCCCATTATGCTTCAGATAAGTGACTTTGTATCAGACTTTATTGTTTGTAGATTGGATTAAAGGTTTGGATTTCTACACTATAAAGTGGGGCAGGCCGGGAGCTTGCTCTCTCTCGGTTCCTGAGGTTAGGATTAGAGAGGAGAGCAGAGTAAGGCCACGTGGAGGAGAGGGAAAGCAGACAAGATGGTGGAGTGCTAAGAAAGAAACCTGTTTGAGCAGAGGTTGTGCTGGAGAAGGAGATGGGAAACAGAGGTGAATAAGTTTGGTTAGCTAGAAACCTTTGATGCTAAGAAACTCAGATAAGTCAGTAGCTTTGTGAGCACTGAAAGAGTGGGTTTTGGAGCCCAGTGTGTGTATTTGTTTGCCCGCTGGGTGCAAGCTAGAATTAAAGCTGACGGCTCACCAGTTCTTGGCTTTGTTGTTTCATTACTGACTTTCCGAATCAAATTTGAACCTGCATTGGTCAGGTGGCTGTGATGGTGGCCCTGGCCACTGGCTTTACACGTGACATTGCTGAATGTGTGTGTAAAGCCAGGAGCAAGGGTCAGGCAAGTTTGTATAATATCAACAAACTTCCATGGAGGCAGTGCCATCTTTAACAAAGTAAGCATAATATATTTTATCTGTCTAACACCAGGCAAGGAAGGGCAAGCATCATAAACAGTTCTGCTATAACAGTTAGCGATGCCAGGTCTAGAGCCACAGTCTGGCATGGGAGAGACAATACGCTCAACATGTGTCTGAGCTTAGTAGCTGGCTTGTTGCTATAGGGCCTTATTTAAAGCCATACAAATTTGGCAGCTGCTCTTTGGCTCCCTTGGTTAGGATGGGTGCTAGGGACCAGGATCTGGGGCAAAGGTGTTCCTGACAACCCAGAAACAGACACTGGTGGGACCAGGATCATCAGGCCATATCAGTAAGCCAGTGAGTTCTGCTAATACCCTCTTCCTACTCAAGTTCCCTCTGCCACCAGCTTTAATTTCTGTCTTTGAAGATCTACTCTGAGGGCACAATACCAGAGAACTGTGATCAAACATGGCCTATGTAAAGCCAGTAGCCAGGGCCACTATCACAGCAGCCTGACCCGTGTAGGTTCACATTAGATTCGAACAGTCGGTAATGAAACAATGAAGCCAAGAACTGTTGAGCCATCACCTTTAATTCTAGCTTGCACCCAGCGGGCAAGCAAAAACGCACGCTGGGCTCCAAAACACACTCATTCAGTGCTCACAATGCTACTGACTTATCCGAGTTTCCTAGTGTAAAGCCAGTAGTCGTGGCCACTATCACAGCCGCCTGGCCAATGCAGGTTCGCGTTAGATTTGAACAGTCAGTAATGAAACAATGGAGCCAAGAACTGGTGAGCCATCAGCTTTAATTCTAGCTTGCACCAGGCGGGCAAGCAAAAACACACACTGGGCTCCAAAACCCACACATTCAGTGCTCACAATGCTACTGACTTATCCGAGTTTCCTAGAATCAAAGGTTCCTAGCTCACCAGACTTATTCACCTCTGTTTCCCATCTCCTCCTGCACAAACTCTTAACAAACTGGCTTCTTCCTCAGCACTCTGCCATCTTGGCTGCTTCTCCTGGCCTCCATGTGGCCTTACTCTGCTTTCCTCTCTAATCCAAGGAACCAAGAGAGAGCAAACTACTGGTCCGTCCCACTTTATATTGTAAAAATCCAAACCCTTAATCTAATTTATAAACAAGGAAGTCTCTGATACAAAGTCACCCATCTGGGGCATAATGGGATTCTTCAGGAGAGTGCACCACCCTACATCATCCAATCGGTGAAGGGTGTGGAGAAGAGCTTACTCTTAAAACTAAGCCTTAGGCTACAACGACCCGGCCTGCCCACAGCCTGTCCCAGAACACAGATTAATATCAAAGAACTGCCATGTGGGCAGCGCCATCTTTAACAAAGTGAGCATAATATATTTTATCTGCCCAACACCTAGAATCAAAGGTTACTAGCTCACCAGACTTATTCACCTCTGTTCCCCATCTCCTCCTGCACAAACTCTGCACAAACTCGCTTCTCTCTCAGCACTCTACCATCTTGACTGCTTCTCCTGGCCTCCACGTGGCCTTACTCTGCTCTCCTCTCTAATACTAACCTCAGGAACTCAGGAACCAAGAGAGGGAACAAGCTCCTGGTCTGTCCCACTTTATACTGTAGAAATCCAAACCCTTAATCCAATCTACAAACAAGGAAGTCTCTGATACAAAGTCACCCATCTGAGGCATGATGGGATTCATCAGGGATGCACCACCCTACATCATCCAATCAGTCAAGGGTGTGGAGAAGAGCTTACTCTTAAAACTAAGCCTTAGGTATTAACAACCCGGCCTGCCCACAGCCTGTCTCAGAACACACATTAATATCAACAAACTTCCATGTGGGCAGCGCCATCTTTAACAAAGTGACCATAATATATTTTATCTGCCCAACAGCCTGGATCTGGATAATCTTTTGCCACTATTGGTAAAAAAATTTTAAGTTGCTGCTAATACTTAAAAGCAAAAAGATTTCAAATAAAAGTAGAAAATATGGGTGTAAAGCCAGTAGTCAAGGCCACCATCATAGCAGCCTGATCCTTGCAGGTTCACATTAGATTCGAACAGTCGGTAATGAAACACAGGAGCCACGAACTGGTGAGCCATCAGCTTTAATTCTAGCTTGCACCCAGCGGGCAAGCAAAAACAAACACTGGGCTTCAAAACCCACACATTCGGTGCTCACAAAGCTACTGACTTATCCGAGTTTCCTAGAATCAAAGGCTTCTAGCTCACCAGACTTATTCACCTTGGTTTTCCATCTCCTTCTCTCTGCACAAACTCTTAACAAACTGGCTTCTCCCTCAGCGCTCTGCCATCTAGGCTGCTTCTCCTGGCCTCCATGTGGCCTTACTCTGCTTTCCTCTCTGATACGATATCTCAGGAACCCAGGAACTGAGAGAGAGCTCAAGCTACTGGTCTCTCCCACATTATACTGTAGAATCAAAACCTTTAATCCAATTATACAAACAAGGAAGTCTCTGTATAATGGGATTCCTCAGGAGAGTGCACCACCCTACATCATCCAATCAGTCAAGGGTGTGGAGAAGAACTTACTCTTAAAACCAAGCCTTAGGCCATAACGACCTGGCCTGCTTACATTACAGCCTTTCCCCCACACCCATCCCAAGCATAAGGGCAAATAATATCACCTGGGTGATGGGCTTCCATGTGGGCAGCGCCATCTTTAACAAAGTGAGCATATTATATTTTATCTGCCCAACAATGGGTTTTTCCTGGAAATGAAAAAATGTAGCAATTAGAGCAGCTCTTTCCACAACAATGGGCTGGACAGAGCAGCTTTACCTTCTAAGGCTGCCGGGCGTCCAGCGGATCTGCTAGCAGCTCTGACCTTTAAGAAAATATGTAGATAAGAGTGCAGTGGTTCCCAGGGGAACAGAGAGGAAAAGGAAGGGAAGTGGAAGTTGGGGGAAGGGTGCAAGGAGGGACAAATGTAAGGTGATGGAAAATGACTTGGCTTTAGGTGATGGGCACACAACATAATTGACTAATCAAATGATGGAGTGATGTTTGCCTGAATCTATGTACACTTATTGATCAATGTCACCCTGTTAAAATTAATTTTCTAAATAAAAATAAATAAATAAATAAATAAAAGAAAACATGGTCACCGGCCCCCTACCCTTCCTCCCTGAGGTGGAAGAGGCGAGAGAAATGCATGGGAAAGGGAGCCTGCAGGGGATTAACAGCTTCCTATAGTTCTCTGAAAGGATGCTTGGGGCCACTTCCTATACAGAGAAAGGAAGATAGAACTTATCTGAAATTATCTTTTCTTTTCTTAAAAGTGTTTAAGACCTTAATTTACAAATTTCAAAGCTTATTCTCTTACCTCACCTAAACTCACCCTCCCATCCTGGAGTCAGGAGAGTGATGTATACCTCTAGACCAGTGGTAGTCAACTTGGTCCATGCTGATTAGCCCAGAACCAAGCATAAGTTGAGCTTTTAAAAACTTACCTGTAACAGTATACCGAGGAATATATATTTAGAAAACAAAGAATCACCACCACACAAACCCAATTTGTACAGTGTGCACCCATTACCATCCCTCAATCCTTACCTTCAGCACTGAAATAACCCAAGTGAAAGCCCATTATTACAACTGTACCAATAATTTTAAAATGTCAGTTTCTCAGGGGTCGAAGGGCTTTCAATCAATCTGGATATCATGTTTAATCATGTGTTTCCTCCCCCAGGAGAATGTGTCACCATTTGTCTCTTCTTTGCAAAGATATCCAGGGCATTTAATCACAAAGGGGAGAAAAGACAAGAGAAGAATAGATTTAGAAAATCACTTAGTAATTGCCTTAGGACTTGCACATAGAATAAACAAGATAAAAGAAAGTGAAGACACAATCACTTTCAATAGTCTCTTGGAAAAACTCCATCTCCAAATGTCCTTCATTCTTGTTGTTATTTGTTGAAGGTTTGCAAAGCTGACTAAGAGTGCTTTATGCTAATTAGCTTTATCTGACATCCCGTTATCATTTGAAATTAATAGACAGCCTTGTAGATAGAAGGTTAATGGAATATCTTTCCACCTCAGATTTGCAACTTGGCATTTTCCCCAAAATACCACTTTCATCTTAATACTAGTGGTTGTGTCTATAAAGTCTTCTAAGAAAGGCATGCTGTCTAATCCCATCAATCCATTTGTGAAGCATTTCAGAAGGAAATTGTTTTATTGTTGTTGTAGCTGTTCTGCCTGACACGCTCCTACATAACCAACAGATCTGACATTGTTGGGCAGATAAAATATAATATGCTCACTTTGTTAAAGATGGCACTGCCCACATGGAAGTTCGTTGATGTGTAATGGGGAACAGGCTGTGGGCAGGCCAGGTCATTATAGCCTAAAGCTTAGTTTTAAGAGTAAGCTTTCCCCACACCCTTGACTGATTGGATGATGTAGGGTGGTGCACTACTGAGGAATCCCATCATGCCTCAGATGGGTGACTTTGTATCAGAGACTTCCTTGTTTGTATAATTAAATTAAAGGTTTTGATTCTACACTATAAAGTGGGGCAGGCCAGGAGCTTGCTCTCTCTTGGTTCCTGAAGTATTAGAAAGGAAAACAGATTAAAACCACATGGAGGCCAGGAGAAGCAGCCAAGATGGTGAAGTGCCGAGGTAGAAGCGAGCTTGTGCAGAGTTTGTGCAGGAGGAGATGGGGAACAGAGGTGAATAAGTCTGGTGACCTAGAAACCTTTGATTCTAGGAAACTTGGATAAGTCAGTAGCTTTGTGAGCACTGAATGAGTGTGTTTTGGAGCCCAGTATGTGTTTTTGCTTGCCCGCTGGGTGCAAGCTAGAATTAAAGCTGATGACTCACAAGTTTTGGGCTCCGTTGTCTCAATACCGACTGTCCGAATCTAATGCGAACCTGCACTGGCCAGGCAGCTATGATGGTGGCCCTGACTACTGGCTTTACAGACATCATCTCAGCATGGTGGGAGTCAGCAGCCTGATGTGCCAAGTACCAAGCAACAGCTTGTGCCATGGCAAAGACCCTTTTTTAACTCTTTAGGGTGATGTCACCTGAGAGAAGTAAAACTTAAAGTCAAATCAAACTCCATCCCACGGTGCAGAGATGGCAGAGGTCCTCTCCTCCTTCTTCTCCCTTTTTAAGAATATAGGCTGAGAGGACACTTAGTGTTGGGCAGATAAAATATATTATGCTCAGTTTGTTAAAGATGGTGCTGCCCACGTGCAAGTTTTAAAAGTAAGCTTTTCCCCACACCCTTGACTGATTGGATGATGTGGGGTGGTGCACTCTCATGAGGAATCCTCCCATTATGCCTCAGATAAGTGACTTTGTATCAGAGACTTCCTTGTTTGTAGACTGGATTAAAGGTTTGGATTTCTACACTATAAAGTGGGGCAGACTGGGAGCTTGCTCTCTTGGTTCCTGAGGTTAGTATTAGAGAGGAGAGCAGAGTAAGGCCACATGGAGGAGAGGAAAAGCAGCCAGGCAGCGGAGTGCTGAGGCAGAAGCCAGTTTGTGCAGAGTTTGTGCAGAGAAAAGGAGATGTGAAACAGAGGTGAATAAGTCTGGTGAGCTAGAAACCTTTGATTCTAGGAAACTCGGATAAGTCAGTAGCTTTGTGAGCACTGAATGTGTGGGTTTTGGAGCCCAGTGTGTGTTTTTGCTTGCCCGCCGGGTACAAGCTAGAATTAAAGCTGATGGCTCACCAGTTCTTGGCTCCGTTGTTTCATTACCGACTCTCCGAATCTAATGAGAACCTACACTGGCCAGGAGGCTGTGATGGTGGCCCCGACTACTGACCTTACATTTGGCGTAGTCTGTGGCAGGATTTGATACAGATTGGTATGGAGCCTGCACCCTTGAGGTGCATGGTAGAGGACTTGTTGCTATTATATTTCCCTATGGCTGTCCTTCTGGGGACTGTAGAATGGCTGACTTTTACAGCCATGTGTGAGGAAACCAAGAGCTCTATGGAAGAGGCTGCCCAGGAACTGCAAACCAAGAAGTGGAAGGAGCTGGAGGAAACGTGGGAGAAAGAGATGCCGACCCCGGAGCTGGAGGAAGCGCTGGAGGAAGCGCTGGAGGAAGAGGTTGACCAGGTTCGCGAGATTCGCCTTGAAATAGAGCAGACGCTGGAGAAGGAATCACAGGTTTGTGAGTTAGAGATTGCCCTGGATGTTGTGGAGAGTCAGCAGCAGCATGAGGCCGGGCCTGAGGTCGGGGCCGGAGCTGTAGCCAGGGCTAGAGCTGCAAGGCACATTGAGCAGAAGGCAGCAGTGGCCCAGAGCTCGAGCCCAGCAGCAGGAGCTGTAGTTTTTAGTTCCTCTTTGGAGGATGAGGAGAATCAAGCTGGAGTTGCAATCTGCAGTCTCCAGAAGGTGAGAGCCCAGCAGCAAGAGCTCCTATTACACCACTGTTAGGTCTGCAATTTTGGGACATAAGGGTAGATGCCATCATGCTCCCCAGAGCAGAGATAAAAATGCTGACTGCCATTGCCACATGCTTTTCTTTAGGACAGGGTGAGACCTGCCATGATGGCAGGAATGAAGGGGAAGGCTAACACCCCATGTGCGTGGACTGATTTCCTGGACTATGACCAGAGTGAGTACTGGCTCCTTTGTTGAATGGACTTATGGATTTTGGACAATATGAAATACCCTGATGGGGGTGGGGGGTGGCTTTGCTGGAGGCCCTCCCCTTGCCCCGGGAAGCCTTTCAAATGGCAAGAAAGAAGGCCAAGGACATTTTGCACTTTTGGCAAAGTGCTCAGAGACTGGTAAAGTGTACCTTTGTAATTGTTAAAATTGTATGATTTGTCATGTTGTTGTAATTTGTGTAATGTGCCTAATTTCTTTGTACAGGGATGCTGGTGGTGTAGATTGTGGGTAGTAAAGTGAGCATAGGGGTGGATTGTTGGGCAGATAAAATGTATTATGCTTAATTTGTTATAGATGGCGCTTCCCACGTGCAAGTTTTAAGAGTAAGCTTTTCCCCACACCCTTGACTGATTGGATGATGTGGGGTGGTGCACTCATGAGGAATCCTCCCATTATGCCTCAGATAAGTGACTTTGTATCAGAGACTTCCTTGTTTGTAGATTGGATTAAAGGTTTGAATTCTACACTATAAAGTGGAGCAGACCATGAGCTTGCTCTCTTGGTTCCTGAGGTTAGCATTAGAGAGGAGAGGAGATTAAGGCCACTTAGAGGCCAGGAGAAGCAGCCAAGATGGTGGATTGCTGAGGAAGAAGCCAGTTTGTGCAGAGAGAAGGAAATAGGAAACAGAGGTGATAAAGTATGGCGAGCTAGAAGCCTTTGATTCTAGGAAACTCGGATAAGTAAGTAGCTTTGTGAGCACTGAAAGCATGGGTTTTGGAGCCCAGTGTGTGTTTTTACTTGCCTGCCAGGTACAAGCTAGGATTAAAGCTGATGGCTCACAGTTCTTGGCTCCATTGTTTCATTACTGACTGTCGGAATCTTATGCGAACCTGCACTGGCCAGGCGGCTGTGATGGTGGCCTTGGCCACTGGCTTTACAGAAAGGATGAATGAAAATTCTCTAAGACTGGAAAAACTTTTGGCTAAAGGAGAACTTCTCTGAGTAACTGTGAAGGGAAAAGGAGAGGAGAAAAGAGACACTAGATTAAGGATGACTGTTTTGATCTTAAAGGAAAAGAGTCAAAAGGAACAGCAGATTTATTTCTGTTTGTGCAACTCAGGTCAACGAAGAGACAGGAGACTTTAGAGAGCCATATTGAATGTGATCCCATAATGTTAACTCCATATACTCACAGCTCCAAGAGGTCCAAAGGCTCCAAAGTTTTAAATGGTATTATCCTACCACTTAAGACATACACAAGGTATGAAGAATCGAATAGGATGAAACAAAACTCAATATATGTATATATGCCTCCATCTGCTCCCCTGCTTCCCATCCCAAAAGTAATCATTACTGAGATTTTGTTCATCACTGTACACTCTCCAAACGTTTGCTAAGTGCTAATTGTTTCACATGTTTTTAAACCTTAGTTACATCTGTATCAAATAAAAATAAACACAACTAAATATAACAGCAAAAAAATAAAAGCAGCTTAAACAACAAAAAATTTTTATTCCTCTTTAAGGAAAAGAAATCTGTAAGTAGGCTTTCCATGTTTAATGTCACGCAAAGTTTGTTGATTGAGTATCACACATTACGTTTACATTGCCTGCTGGAAAAAGGGGAAAAAGCAGAAGGGCAAAAAAATAAAAAATAAAAAAAAGGCGTTATTAACAACTGAGCAGAACCTCTTTAAGAAGTTCCTGAAAGTTCTAGTCATTACTTTCATTTACAGCTCATTGGTCAGAATTAAATCACATGACCACACAGAGGTGAAAGGCTTCCTTCATTCTGGGAAGCATTTTGCTGAGTGATATTTGTGTTCTATTACAGAGAATAAAGAGTTTGGTTTAACACACTGTATTCTCTGCAAAGATTCATAGTCTATATATGCTTCTTTTTGCTTAACTTCATTTCTAAGATTTATCCCATTGTTGTAAAGTGACCAGTTAGTTCTAAAGAAATAGCAGAGTTACAGAAAAATTTCAGAGGAGATTTATTAAGCCAGTGATGACATGGGGCCTAGCATTTCAAATCATGCCACCCTGAGGGATCAGGGTCTGAGGTCTATAAGGACCAGGCTGCAAGCAGGCAGCATACAAAAGCAGAACTTGCGTTTGGTTTCCAGGCAGTCCCTGCTGACACTTGGAGACTTCTTGCTAATGACACAAATTGTGATTTAGCTCAATTTGCAAGTTTGCACTTACAGAAATATGAAAGTTCCTGTAAGTGCAAATGGTGATTATAAAAGGATTACAAGAGGCATATAAAATGGCATTGTTTATGCTAACAGTGTTACAGTTTCTTGGTACCTTGTTGCACCATATTAACAGTAATAGCTCTGGTCCATTAGTTTTCACTGCTACTTCCTTCCTTTCTTTCTTCCTCCCTCCCTTTTTCTCTCCTTCCCTCCCTTCCTTGTTAAGTTCTCTCTCTCTCTCTCTCTCTCTCTCTCTCTTCCTCCCTCCCTCCCTGAATCTTCAGGTCAGTGATGAATACTGAACATAAGTGGTAGTAATAGGTCTTCTAGTCTCAGCCCTGATTTCAAAGACAATTTTTCTAACATTTCACTCACCAGTTTGAAGTTTGCTGTAAGTTTTCATACAGTTTTGTATTCAGCCCATTTTATTTTCCTTCAAAACAAATATTTACTTATTTATTTATTTATTTTATTTTTGAGAGAGAGAGAGGAACATCAAGCTGCTCCCGTATGTACCCTGACCAAGGGGAATCAAACCAGCAACCTCTGTGCTCTAGAACAATGCTGCGAACAAGCGAGCTATCCAGCCAGGAATTAATCTTACCCTCCTTTCCCTCCTCCTCCCTCTTCCTCTCTCTCTTCCCCTCCTCTTCCTTTTCGTCCTCCCTTTTTATTTAGAGACAGAGAAAGGAAGGGAGGGAGTGGAGGAGGAAGGAAAGCATTCATTTGTTGTTTCACTCAGTTGTGCACTTCTTGGTTGCTTCCTGTGTGTGCCCTGACCAGGGATGTAAACTGCAACGTTGTTTAGAGAACACCCCAACTGACTGAGCAACCAGCCAGGGCCCAAATATTTACTTACTGTTTGCAATATAAAAGGTGCTAGATGCTAAGAAGTAGACAAAGATATACAAAAGAGGTTTCTTCAAGAAACTAACTGGATCATTAGAGATATAAAATACATACAACTAACTTTAATACAAAGCAGATTGAAATGTGACAAATAAAAGACACAAATAAAGCTTTAGGTGTTGCATCATCTCCCTGGAGGGTTCAGCTCAATAAACATTGACTACCTACTTTGTTGCAAGGATTAGGAAAAGCTCTGTAAGAGATTATTTGAATCTCAGAAATATTTCTAAAAATTAAATGAATAAACTCTTTGGTTGGTAATAAGGATAAGTTTGTGTTTAGTATTTTTATTATTTAATGACTTAGTTTTTAAAACCTCAAGGGTTTAAGAAGAGGAAAAAGCCAATTTTACCCCCACGATAGAGCTAAACTCTAAAGTGTACATATAAACAAATAAAAAAGATTTTATATGTTGTTATTATGAAAAATAATATTTTTAGCTACAAAGATACACTTTAGACATAAATTTTAGATGTAAGAGTTGTAATGCTATCTTTACAGAAATGAAGTCAAAAAAATACTGTCCATAAAACCATTTTTTGGTATGTTTTTCTCATGATGAGTAATTAAAGGTAAAACTTGACTGTGCCCTCTTCTCACTATAACTTTATTATTTTTATTTTATTTTTTTACAGGGACAGAGAAAGAGAGTCAGAGAGAGGGATAGATAGGGACAGACAGAGAAAGGTGAGAAGCATCAATCATTAATGTTTTGTTGCCGTCGCAACACCTTAGTTGTTCATTGATTGCTTTCTCACATGTGCCTTGACCGCAGGCCTTCAGCAGACTGAGCAACCCCTTGCTGGAGCCAGCGACCTTGGGTCCAAGCTGGCGACCTTTTGCTCAAGCCAGATGGGCCCATGCTCAAGCTGGCGACCTTGGGGTCTCAAACCTGGGTCCTCCGCATCCCAGTCCGATGCTCTATCCACTGCACCACTGCCTGGTCAGGCCCACTATCATTTTTTTTTAAAGTAAATATCCACTTTTCAAAATCATTATACTTGGCAATGTTACATGTTTTATCACACAGAAAAAATGACTTCCAACATTTTTCCATACAAAATATCTATCAATTTTATTATTGTTAATATTTTGCAGCTAAAAATCTTGTCTGGCTCAATTGTGTGTGAAGAGTGAGAAAAAGCAGAACTGACTCTGAGGTGTAAAGTGTAATAATACTGGAGTAAAAACAAAAAATGATAGGAATGATCAACAGTTTACAAAGTCAGTGAGATGAAGAAAGGTGTCTGAGAAGTATCTGTAAGGTATTTTCCATCGAGGAAGAAAGAATGACATAGCCATCAAGTGGACAAGCAAAAGCTTTATTTAGAGCCCTCCCGGGCAAGGTTCACTGGTTCACAAGACAGGGGCCAGGGAAGTCACACAGCTTCTCCTGCCGGGGGTAATTTATAGCATTGGTAGGGTGCTGGTGGAGTCATAGGTCGTGGCAAAATTTCATTGGCTGACCGACAGTTTCAAAATGCTCCTGGGCCATTTCTTTTGGCAGTCATGGGCCTGGGTGGCTCCTCATGTGACCTTCCTCCATTGCCAACCGACCTCACAGTATCTTTTCCATGGAGTCAGTAGGAAGTCACCTTACTAAGAGACCATTTTCAATGAAGTGAGGGGACAGAGAAGGAGGCCCTTATGGTGAAAGATGGAGGGAAGGTGAGGGAGAAGAGGTGATGTGGAGGAGGTGAAACAATTCTTTCTGGCAGTGAGTCAACAGCTATGTCTCAAGTTTCTTCAGGGAAGTTGAAGTCCGGGGAGTCTGGTTCCCTAACACCGATTGTTAATCCCATGCAAATTCATAAAACAATTTTCACAGCTCCAAATCAAACTGAGAAGGATATGGATTTGTAGGAAGCTGCTCACAAAACCACTTATTCGGTTTAAAAAATAGGCTCTTACTCTAAAATAATGATTCCCCATCTCTTTGAGGGAGTGGGGTGGGAGAGGAGGTGGAAGAGTGAGAAAAACACTCTTTCCTCTACGAAATGACAGGGAAAGTAGAAACATCTCAGATATGGCCTTTTTGTGTGTGTAAAAATGTTCTAATTTAGTAAAATTGTAATTGTTGGAGTTATATATTTATTTCTTATTATTTCTGCTGTTTTGGTTTTCTGCTAGCCAAATGTCTTGGAATCAGATTTCTTTATCTAAAAGATAAGCTGCCACAAAACCCCCCGCTGGGATACCTCACTTCCTATCAGGGGCCTGTCTTCTTTCTCCCCAAGTTTGCTTTCTCAGATGTCTCACCCTAGGGGCATGCAGGGTCCCACTAAGAGGGTCATTTCCTTTTCTTAGCCCATCAGCAGAGAGCAGATGCACAGAAGAGGACATAACTTGACCTCTTTAGTTGTGGCATCTCTAACCACCAACTCTGGGTCCCTGAGTGCCGTGCACAGTCCTGCCAGTGCCTCTCTCTACAGCAACTCTGTCAGGTGTTTGGGGGGTTGTGGTGTAGCAGTGTTCCATTTAGACTTGTTCAGTTTGATAGGGCAAGAAGCTACCCACGTTTGGGAGATATTTAGATATGAGTCCGGCATTCAGAAGAGAGGTCTGGGGAGATACAAGTTCAAGAACCCTTTCTCACAAATGGTCTTCAAAGTCAGGGTAACGGATGAGATTACTTAAGAAAAAGTGTGATGAAAAAGAGAAGAAGGCCCAGAATGAAGCTGGAGCCCAGCACTTGCAGGTCTGGAAGGGAAGGAGAGAGAAGCTTTACTTTCAAGTGAGAAGAGTACTGGTACTTCTTTTCTCTCTGTGACTGTTCTGCTCAGTGAGTAGGGCAACTGACAGGGAACCAACAGGAGCTGGCCTTGTTCCTCCTAACACCCCTCCCTCCTGAAGCTCTGAGTTGCGCTGCTACTATGTTAGTTTCCCTGGGGCTACACAGAAGGGCCCCTGTGGTAGCAACACTGCTGTTCTTACAGGGTTTGGTGAGAAGTGTCAAGCTGAAATTAAACTCAGGCACAAAGATTTACATTCAAAAGCCAGCCTTTTTTCTCAGTCTTTAATAATAGTCAAACTCTGTATTTTAGGCCTTCAGAAATACTAATAATACAAACGGAATCAAAATCATCATTTATATTATTAACAAGCATTGAGTAATGTTTTGAGTAAGTGCCTAATAAAGTTTAAGAAATAAAAGTAACTCATGTTTATTAAAGAGGAATTATTCGTTCTCTATTCATAAGCGTCAATATCCTGCTTAGTGGGTTCCATACAACCCAACACAGAAATCCAGGGAATATATTATAAAGAAACAGTTTGCAAAAATTATACGGTTTCCTCTTTTACTGTTGGTCCTCCTCCATGAAATAACAATGAGGAATATAACTTGAATAAAGCCATTTCTTTTAACAGAATGAAAGCATTAGGGTGACACTGGTTGCATTTTAGCAGACGGGCAAGAACATCAAAAGCTTTATGGTCAGAATGCGCCCCCTTGTGGAAGACGTAAGAGGCGGTGCACGGGAACCAGCATTGTGCTCAAGATAGTGTGAGAGAACCAAGGGTGACGCAGTGAATAAAAGACTTGTTGGACACATTTTGTAAAGAGCTGTGTAAGGAAGCAGACACCTTCTCAAGGAAGGAAATGAGGGTAGCTGGGTGGAAAGGAGAGCCTGGGGCAATTAAGCTTGAAGTTTAGGTTCTAGAAAACTTGAATCATTTATAATCAATTGTATATGAAAAAGCCACTGAATGAATTGTAAAGTGGTAAAGAAATATGTTGTCTTCAAAATCAGGTTGCCTGGGTGCAGTTCTTGGCTCCGTTAGGAGCTGTGTGACTTTAGGAAGTCATTTTGCTGTTCTCTGAGCTTCAGTCACTCCATCTGTAAAACAGAAACAGAATAATAACAGTGCCCTGGTAGGTAGGTGTTGGTTGTAGTTGCAAATAAAGGTTGTTTTGAGAAGCAAATGAAACTATGTATAGAAAGTATTTTTGGTATAGTGACCCCTGTACTAAAACAGCCATCACTGTTACTTGCCAGTGTATGCATATAAAATCAGAAAAAGACATTTGCATTTCTATTTTTAAAAATGACTTCCAGATACAGACATTCACTGCCAACAGAGTTTGGAAGCTCTGTAGCTCAGTGAAAGTTGTGAGACTTAAGATTTTTGAACTTGAGACTTGCAAGAGAAAGGCGTTGGGGGGTGGTGGGGGAGGGTAAAGGGCCAGACTGTCCTTTAGAAGGAGGCCACAGGGAGACGTGGTGATGGACCACTCTGCTCATCTCTCTCCCTCAATGATGGGGGCCGCAAGCTGGAGTAGTAAGTACAACTTTTGTGAAATAGTTATCAGTAGGGGAATTCTATTCTAATTAACTAACACTTGGAAATTAACTACCTTTTCCCTCTCTATAAACACCCTAAGGGGTAAGTTTTTTTTTTCTCTTATATTACAGAATGATAGTTCAATAAGCTTTGGTAATTTGTTCTTATGAATGTTACAGAATGAAACAAAGCTGCCTAATAGTTCTAATGATTGGTGTTGAACTCCACGACTCTCTCTGCACCAGGCAGCCCTTGCGGCTTCACCTGGCTGGCTCTGTGGCCTTGGTCATTCTTTGCTGTCCCCACACTCTTTCTAGCACCTACCATCCCTATCCTCATTGGCTTTCTGCAATTCCCATCTAGCCTGCTCACACCTCTAGGTAAATCATACTTTCTGTTTTGTCTTTTCTTGATCTGGGTTGACAAGTATGACTTGGCGGGGGGGGGGGGGGGAATCCCCAAATAGTGCTATTAGACTCCATTGTGTTTTTGTGCTCTCAAAATCTGATCTGGAACTCCAAGGCCTTTTGCAAATCTCCTATTCATCTCTTGTTGTTCTCACATTGCCCTTGGTGTCTGGGTCAGACCTATTCTTCTCCTCAGTATTTGATGAAATTGTTGGCAGCCCCGCTCTCTGCCTCCTCATTGGCTGAGCACCCCAAAAACCTACCCCTCTTGAAGGAATTATTTGGAGTTAGAGACAGCAAGGTCGGAATATTTATTTTCTAAAATCATAGAGCCAATTTTAAGCCTGGAATATCAACAGAATCCAGAGAGTGGGGTTAAGAACTCTTATTTTCTTTCTGTTTGAACTCATCTAGAATTACTCCCTGACTTCTTTGTTTATTTCATTATGTGTGTGTGTCTGACAAAGGCATTCAGTTTTCATAACCAAACCTTGAAAATGAGAAAAGTGCTTTAAGGTCTAATAAATGCTACTCTAGTAAATATTGGTTTTGATACCATCTGAGCCCTGAGGTACAAAATATGAAAATTCCAAATAGTTATTATTCAGATTAATCAGCAAAGAGCACATCAATGCCTCAGTGGAGCTTCTCAGCTCAATTAGCACACACAGAGTCCACTCCACATTTTCCGGATGCAGCTCACATCACCCAAGACCCTGAGTGAGCCACCCTGTGGTTAAAGATGTGTCACAGTGAATCAACAAAATATGCAGTTTGATCAGCACATTCTGAGAGCAGACCATTAAAATATGCAACCAGATCCCCTAAGTGCATAAAAAATTAACTAACAAGTTTTGTGTCTTGATCAGTTTAATGAGTGTGAAGTCGCTGAACAAGAGTGTCAAATTGTACAGGCTGGCAAGGGGGGCAGATGATTGCCTGGGAGGAGCTGGGGGGCCAGAGTTAATATTGTTGGTTTTTAAAACACCAGTCCTTAGAATTCAATGTCAGAGAGCGCTGATTAGTATTAAGATGTTGTCCAGCCTCTTTCTAGCAGGATGTGATGAGATGTCGAGTCTTCTGATGTAAATGAAACATTGATTCTCCCTTTTCAGGCTTCACTAAGTCTTAATGGACTCAGCCGTGCGCCTGGAAGCCCCTGCCAATGGCATCCTATACCATGTGTGGGACTAAGAGGCAGTGGCAGCTTTCTGGAAATATCTAAACCATCTGACCTTGAAGAGCAGCTAGAAGAAAGAGAAAATAAAAAGTCCTTTAATCAAAGTGTATCAGGGATGCCCCATGCCATTGAGAAAAAACAAGGGCTTAATAAACCAAGAATGCCCCAGCAAGAAAGTTGGTGGTGAATTTGAGTAAATTAAAACTGAGTGGCTGAAGATCACCGAGGAAACATTTGAATTGGATTGTCACAGGAGACTATAGGGCCTGCTGTTGCCAAGCTACTGGCAGGATGCTGATGGAGAGGTTGACAACCTACTTTTAACACAGCCATACATGCCCCAGTGACTTGGCCAGTGTATAAACGAGGACTGGAGCACCAGTCGATTAATTCTGTTCGCTACCTTATCTTGGCTGAGCAGCTGGCATTACAGCTGTGGAAGCATCTGTTCCCAGGGCATAAATTTACAACGTGCTGTAATGAGGTGGACAACAGAATATGGCAATCCCAAATATAAGGCAGAATGCGAATCCAAATGGGAAATGTTCGGCAAAGGGAGAGACTGGCTCTCTAGCAAATGTGGAGGCAGGATTGGCTGCAGTTTGCCCCTCTGTTGAGCATATACTATTGGGGCAGAGGAGATAGAAGAGAAGTAGACTGCTTTCTTATTTTTTCCTTCCTTTTTTTTTTTGTATTTCTCAACTTGATTAGACTTTTTTAAAGTGAGGCACATGCACATATCTAAAACGACTTTTGGTCAAATGTAGTATATGGACAAACTTTTAAAATGATTATAGTTATGATTCTATTTTCATGACTATCAGATAAAATAAAAATAGCACATCAAATTCATCATTTAACTAACATTATTTCTGAGAGTGAAATAAAGATAACAAAAATGAGTTCAGTTAAAGAAAAAATTTTTTTAAATTCTACTAATAGAGAATAGGACATGTGATAAATAGGTATGTCAAAAATCATAAAGGAATTTTCAAATGGCAGAAGTTCAGGAAAATGTGGGTTAGAATATTTCCTTTGAGTTAGAAAGGTTCATGCAATTCAGCCTATAAAAAACAGTTGTGTTTCTGTTGAAAAAATTAGGAAAACTGGAGGGGAAGAGTAATAGAAGAACCTCAAAATTTGTCACTTATTCAATTTTTATTTGTTGGATGAATTGAGAATAGTCCTCAATAACACACATTTCATAATGAGTCAGACCCAGATCTGCATGAGGGCCCTCTTTTTTACATCAATCAGAAAATGTGATTTTCAAATTTTTATAACATACAGGCAAAGGTATCTAAAAGCACATTACTGGAGTTAGCTTATTACCTCACCATATACAAAGATACAAAGGGACCTGGCTGGGTAGCTCAGTTGATTAAAGCATCAATCTAATAAACCAAGGTTGTGAATTTGATCTCTATTCAGGGCTCATACAAGAATCAATCAATAAAGACATAAATAAGTAGCATAACAAATTGATGTCTCTCTTTCTCTTCCTTTCTCTCTCTCTAAAATCAATAAATAAATATATTTAAAAAGATACAAAGTAATAAGCTCAAACCCAGAACACACTCTTGAGGCACTAACATGTTAACCAACTGTCATAAAACCATAGAAGCAAACTTTGAATGACCAAAATATAATTTTCAATTATCAAAAGTTTTAGTTAAATTTTATTAATATGTTATTTTAAAGGATAGCATGCATCAAAAGCATATATACTATAGACATATGTATGACATGCATACACACATATGTATATTTCAAAAATAATAAGACAGACCTGTACCCTATAGTTACTTTAAGTAATAAAAAATGACTAGTATTTCTAAGCTGCCATTGTGATCCCCTAACAACAACTTGTTCCTTCCCTTTCCCAGGTACAGTGGTACCTTGAGATACCAGTTTAATTTGTTCTGTGACCAAGCTTGTAAGTCAGTCAACTTGTATATCAAACAATTTTTTCCCATTTAAAATAACTGAAATAGATTTAATCTGTTCCAGCCCTCTGAAACATCCCCAAACCACCCTAAATTATGAAAAAGACATGTTTTTAATTAAGAAACACACATGTTTACTTTACCACTGCATAATAAAAATATATGAAATAAAAGAAAAAGTGTTATTTAGTACTGTATTTTTACCTTGGAGACAGACGAGTGTGGCTAACAGGTGAATGGCGGAGGAGGAGGGAAGGGGGAAGGGATGCAGGCACTGTGGACATGTAAACTAAAACTGCACTTTCTTAACGCTAAATGTAAACTAAAACTGCACTTTCTTACTCAAAATGAAACCACAAAAACAATTGTAAAAAATGTACTTTCTTAACTTTAAACTTAACCTAAGCTTAACATTACGTATTTTTTATTTAATCATCACCTGTTTTTGCCTTTTTGGCTGCACTTTCAGCACTTTCACTTGCAGGACTTTTGAATAAAAATCTATTCAAAGAGGTTTGCCTTTGCCTGCCTTTTAAAATGTTGCAGAAATGTGACAAACAAGTGTCATTAAAAAGTGCTGGAGCACAACCGGTTGAAACTTTTCCTGGGTGTTTCTTTTCAATAAAACTTGAAAGCTTCTCCCACATTGCCAGCATGGCTTTAATTTCACTTGTAGAAATTACTTCCCCCTACTCTACCTCCTCCTCGCTAATAATCTCCATATGTTGCATCATCTGTAGCTCCTTCAACTCCTCAGTTGAGAGTTCCTCCTCATGTTCCTTGAAGATCTCGTTTACATCACCTTCATCTACCTCCAGACCCATCGACTTTCTGAGGGACACAATCTCCTCCAATGCTTCTACCTCGGTCTCTGTCTCTGGTTCGAATCCTTCGACGTCCCTGTCTGCAACAACATCAGGCCATAACTTTTTCCATGCTAAGTTCAAGGTTCTTCTTGTAACCTCTTGCTATGTCAAGTCAATGATGTATAAACATACCATGATGTTGTAATGATCTTTCCAAAACTCTCGAAGGGTTAGATTTGTATTCTCAGTCACCTCAATGCAGCAGTGGAACAAGTGTTTTGTGTAAAGCTTTTTAAAGTTGGAAATGACCTGCTGATCCATTAGCTGCAAGATTGAAGTCATGTTGGGTGTGAGGTAGAGGACTTTCACGAATTTGAACTCATCGAGAATGTCATCTTCAAGACCAGGTGGGTGGGCTGGAGCATTTTCAAGGATTAGTAATGCTTTCATCGGGAGTTTATTTTCTTGAAGAGATTTCTTCACTGCAGGACCAAAGGTGAGGAGATTTACTGATTCAATAAAAAACTGCGACGTAACCCATGCCTTAGCATTGGCTTGCCACATAACCTGCAATTTTTCTTTAAGAATCTTGTGTCTTAATGGCTTGAGGATTTTCAAAATGATACACTAGCAGTGGTTTTACTTTATAGTCACTGCTAGCAAATGCAAGGGTCAGACGGTCCTTCCTGGGTTTATGGCCTGGAAACTTCTTCTCCTCTGCAGTGATGAAAGCCCTCTGGGGCATTTTTTTTCCAAAACAGTTCTGTTTTGTCACAGTTGAACACCTGCTGGGGGATGTAGCCTTCCTTTGCGATAAGTGCCACAAAATGTGCTATGTACTCCTCAGCTGCCTTAACGTCAGCACTCTCAGCTTCACCATGCCTCACCACCGAATGGATGCCAGATCTCTTCTTGAAATTTTCAAACCAGCCGTGACTTGCCTTAAACGTATCTTCTGCTGCCTCCTTTGAGGTTGATGGTTCTTTCTTCTTCAAGTTGCCATAAATAGTACGTGCTTTTTTGCATATTACAGTCTCCATCACTGTATCTCCTGCCAGCTCTTTCTCTTTCACCCACACCAGCAGAAGCTTCTCCATTTCTTCATGGCTATTTGTCCTTAATTGGTACAGAATTGTAGTTCCTTTTGCTGGGTTTGCACTTTTGATGGCATCCTTTTGTTTAAGGATGGTACAAATTGTAGATGTATTGGGGTCGTACAGCCTTGCGGGTTCAATCACTCATACACCACGCTCATGTTTTTCTATTATTTCTTGCTTTACTTCTACCAACATCATTCTCTTCTTCTCACCACTATTCTTTACATTCACTTTCTTCAGCCCCATGATAGCACACAAAAAAAGTTAGTAAAACATGCAAAAGTGATGCAAGAATGAGTACAGCGCACAAGATTCAACTTGATTCTGTGGGTTACATGTGAGAAAGTACAAGATGCTGGTGTTGTGCTGCCGATACTGGACCCATGCGCCAACCCGCCAACTAGCAGCAGCTTCCCGAATCATGACTCATATCTCAGAATTTCACTCGGATCTCGCACAAAAATATGGACTGAGTCGCAGCTCATATCTTAAAAAAGTATGTTGGTCTGCTTGTATCTCAAGGCACCACTGCACCTATTTTACTGAGTTTAAGATTGATCATTTCCTTGTCCTCCTTTATAATCTTACTGTGTGTGCCTATATCTCCAAACAATATATAGTATTATTGAATATTTTCTGTCCTTTAACTTTACATTAAACAACTCATACTATATGAATTACTTTTACTTGCTTTTTCTTTCAATATTGTAATTTTAATGTTGACACAAGTTAATATACCTAGATTTAGTTTATTCATTTTCAACCCTGCATACTATCCCACTGAATATATCGCAGAAATTTATTCCAATAACTGCTCACTTTTATTATTATGAACAATGCTGCTTTTACAGGTTTCTCTATGCTCATGAGAAGGAGATCCGCTTGGGTATACACTTAGGCATGGCACTGCTAGGTCCTAGGCATGTATAAGGTAGTGTTGCATTGCCTTCCAAAGTAGTTTCATTAATTTACATCCTCACTATTTGAAATAGCAACAAAAATAAAACTTCTAAGTCTTTATCTTATACTGTATACATAAATCAACTCAAAATGGATTAAAGACTTAAATGTAAGACCTGAAACTATAAAAATTCTAGAAGAAAAAATGGGAGGAAACTCCTCAGTATTGATCTTGGCAATGGTCTCTTAGGTAGAACACCAAAACTACAGGCAATGAAAGCAAAGATTAGTAAGTAAGACTACATCCAACTTAAAAACTTCAGCACAGCAAAGGAAACCATAGAATGAAAAGGTAATATAGGGAATGGAAGAAAGTATTTGCAAACTCCAGATTCAGTAAGTAGTTAATATCCAAAATATGTAAGAAACCCCAACTCCCTAGCAAAAGAAACACCAAATAAACCAATTTTAAAAAGATCAAAGGACTCGAATAGCTATTTCTCAAAAAAAAGACATACTAATGGATACCAGATATATGGAAAGATATTCAAAATCACTAATCTTCATAGAAATTAAAATCAAAACAACCGTAAGATATCATCACCACACATCTGTTAAGACTGCTGTTCTCAAAAAGATAAAAAAAAAACCCAAAAGATAATAAATGTTGGCAAGCATATGGGAAAATTGGAACCTTTTTGCAGTGTCTGAGGAAATGTAAAATAGTGCAGCCACTATAAAAAACAGTATGGAAGTTCCTCAAAAAGTTAACAATAGAGCTACCATATGATCCAACAATTCCACTTCTAGGTATATATCCTAAAGAGTTGAAATCAGGATGACACAGAGGTATCTGCACTCCCACATTCATTGTAGCATTGTTCATATTACCCAAGGTACAGAAGCAATCTAAATATCTACTGATGGATGAATGAATAAAGGAAATGTGATATATACAGATAATAAAATATTATTCAGTTTTTAAAAAAAGAAAGAAAATTATGCCTTATGTGATAACATAGATGAACCTGAAGGACACTAAACTAAGTGAAATAAGCCAGTCACAGAAGGACAAATATTGCATGATTCTACTTATATGAGGTACCTAAAATAGTCAAATTTATAGGAGCAGAGAATAAAATGGTAGTTGAAGGGTCTGAGGTAGGGGGAGTGTGGAGTTGTAAAACAAGTACAAAGTTTTAGTTAAGCAAGATAAATAATTCTAAAGATATGCGGTACAAGATAGTTCTCATAGTTAACAATACTGTATTGTGCACTTAAAATTTATTTTGGGAGGGAAAGATATTAAGTATTCTTATCACACACACAAAAAAAACCAAAAGCAAAGGGGCACAAGAAACTTTTGGAAGGGATGGACATATCTCTTATTTTGATTGTGGTGATAGTTTCATAAATAGGTGTATGTGTATGTCCAAACCCATCGAATTGTATATATTAAATATGTCCAGTTTTTGTAAATCAAGAGATCATTGCCAATCAATAATGCTATTTTAAAAAGTGTTTAAGATGTTTTAAAAATGCACAACTTTTTATTAAATTAATTTGTTTAAAAACATTAAAGAAGTTTTAAATAATTTTGAAATTATGGCATGCTATTAATAGGAAAATTTAATATTATATAAATCTTAACTCTCCTCAAATTAATTGTAAATTTTATATTCCAATAAAAATTTAGATAAAGTTTTACATAAAAGTTATAATTTGATTCTGAAGTTTACATGAAAATTCAAAGGGCTAAAAATATATAGAATAATTTTGAAAAAGATGAAGCATCTTGCTCTGCCAAATGTGTTAGAGAGTGTGATATTAGTGCAAAGTTTGGTTGTACACTAAAAACATAGTATCCAGAAACAGGACATCTTTTCTTTTTTTCTCCTGAATTTGTTTGCTGCTTCCTCCTTTTTATGAAAAGATGAGAAAAGAGATAACTCAGGACTCTATATATAATGAAACCTGTTTATTTTGAATATAGAGGTAACAGATGCTGAAAACTCCACCCCTTTAAAGCAGCTCCTTCTGCATCTCCATTAGATCCTAGTCTTTGTTGAAAATGAATTGAACTTCTAATCATTGAGTTTCATTTAGCTTTAAAAGACTCATCCAATTGTCAAAAGAAAACATTTTTCATTTTTCTTTTATGTTCTTTTCAGGCTCAGTCTCAGGCTCCAGTTGTTACATTTATTTATTTATTTATTTATTTATTTATTTATTTATTTATTTACAGAATCAAAGAGAGTCAGAGAGAGGGATAGATAGGGACAGACAGACAGGAATGTAGAGAAGGATTTCTTAAGACAGAAAGCACAAAGCATAAAGAAAAATATTTACTTTTTTGACTACATTAAAAATCAAGGTATCAAAAGTCATTTAAAAATGTCATAAAAGGAGTGAATGCAAACCAATAACTGGGGAACATATTCAAAATACATATATCTGGAAAAAAATCCTTATCAAAAAAAATAAAGAACTCTTATGATTATTAAGGAAAAGATAAATAATCAAATAGAAAATAGGCAAAAGTAATAAATAGGCATTTTAAAGAAGAAAATATAAATGGCAGATATTAAAAGATGCTCAAACTCATTAGTTATCAATAAATTGCAATTTAAAACCAGGGTAAGATACAATTTACAAGTCAAGCAATATTATCTATTGATGATGATGTAGAACTAAGAGCTCTCACCCATTGAATATGAAACTATAAATCAGGACACCCACTTGAAAATGAATAAGTATTTTCTATTAGAGTGGAGGATTCACATAGTCTATGAACTAATAATTCCGCTTCTTCTTCTTCTTCTTTTTTTTTTTTTAGCAAGAGAGACAGAGAGAGGGACAGACAGGCAGGAAGGGAGAGAGTTGAAAAGCATCAACTTTTTGTTGCAGCACCTTAGTTATTCATTGATTGCTTTCTCAAATGTATTTTGACTCCAGCAGAACGAGTGACCCTTTGCTCAAGCCAGCGACTTTGGGCTCAAACCAGTGATCATGAGGTCATGTCTATAATCCCATGCTCAAACCAGACACCCTGCGCTCCAGCCAGCGACCTCGAGGTTTCGAACCTGGGTCCTCCATGTCCCAGGCTGACAATCTATCTACGGCACAACTGCCTGATCAAGCTCCACTTCTAAGTATATATCCAAGACAAACACTTGCACATGAGTGCCATGAGACATGTACAAGCATGTTCAGAACAGACTCTCCATAAGAGCAAAACTGAAACAAGCTAGATGTCCATCAAAAAAGAAAGGATCAAGTGAAACAAAGGCATACAGTGGTATATTATGCAAATGCAAGAAGTAAATCAACCACTTGATAGAGGAATTGCAAACACACACACAAACACACAGACACACACACACACACAATGTTTATTGAAAAACACTGAGTCATAGAAGAATACAATATTTTTATATTCTTATTTCCAATTAATATTTTTTAAAAATAAAATAGATAAGTATGTAGCTTATGAAACAATAAAGAAAAGCTAGGAATGATGATCTAGAATTAACGTAGTGCATTATTTCTGAAAGGGGAAAGAGAAAAAATTAGGGAGATACACACATTGAACTACAGATCATGTTTATTTCTGTAGCTGGAAGGTGAGTACAAGTGTTGATTTTAGCAGCCCTTAAATTGTATATATAAAAATATACGTCATGTATAGTGAAATTATATATTCATAACACAGAGATACAGATAACAGGACCGCAAATCCCAGAGGGAAGGGGGAGGGAGTTAAGGGGAAGGGACAAAATGGGTGTAATGGGGTGTATGAAGGTAGGGGTGAAGATGTTATATTGAGTGGGACATTTGAATCCATGTTAACACAATAATTTAAAATTAGTAAAAATTTAAAAAAGAATTAAAAATAAAAATGCATGTCATAACACTTGTATATATTGTAGAACTCATAATTTTAAAAAAAGACAAAATAAATTATACAGCTAACAAATATGACAAAAATTGTAAAGGTATCACTTGCTTGGTCATGTAAAGGTTGTTCTATGTCAGAGAGAAAAAGAAGGTATGATATGCAGTATATCAAAGGGCCCATTAATTCATCTGGGACACCAGTGTATACATGAGTATTTGGCACCTGGTACATAATATATATTTGAAAGAGTTGGTGAAAGAAAGGAGGAAAGGAAGGAGAGAGAAAAGAATACAGAGTGACAGATGGGGATAAGGAGAGAGGGAAGAAAAAAGGTAGAGAACGGGGTAGGGAAGAAAGGAGATTGGCTGTCATAGATTTGTGAATAATCGATTCCATAGTATGCAGCAAATAGATTTACTGTTGTCTGGAAAGGTTTCAGTCTTATCTTGACTGAGGGAGAGCTCTATTCTCTTGCAGAATTTAGCCCATTGCGTATTGTGTTACTAATGGCAACACTGACAGCTATATTACACCACTGAGACTTGCTTGTCAAACATTAACTTCTATACCATTTTATAGATTTTTTTTCTGATATAGTAATCAGTACTACTTATGCAAAAATGACAGAAACTGCCTGATAGTATTTAATCCAATCTGAAAACATAAGAAATAACCCAGCTATGTAAGACATAAAGAACTAAAAGTGATTTTTTTTTTTAAAGTTAAGACAGGAAGGGAAGCATTAAGCCTATAACTAAACTCTGACAGAATGGCAGAATGGACCTTTTGCCTTGGTTTCACAAAAATTGAGCCAGTGGATAAATAATCCAGTATGTTGACTGAATGTTTAAATCTGCATTTTTTAATTTTAATTTTAATTTTTTTAAGTGAGAAACAAGGAGGCAGGGAGGCAGAGAGACAAACTCCCTCATGGCAAACCCACACAGGGGGAGATGTTCTGTCCATTTGGGGCCACTGCATCTGGGGCCAAATTGCTCAAAACCATTCAAGACATGGGCTGTGGGAGGGGAGGGAAAGAGAGAGAGAGGGAAAGAGAGAGAGAGAGAAAGAAAGAGAGAAGGGGTGGAGAAACAAATGGTTGCTTCTCTTATGTACCCTGACCAGGAATCAAACCTGGGACTTCCACACTCTGGGCAGACACTCTACCCCTGAGCCAACCGGCTAAAGCTATATCTGCATTTTAAAACTAAATGTTTAAGGTTGAATACAAAGTAATATTTATAACTTATTTACAAAGTCTAAAATAATGAAAAAAAACAAAAACATGTAACCAACATACAGCTTTCCAAAATGGAACATTAATGCAATCTTAGAAACACTTCCCATGTCTCATAGTCACACTTTTATGTCCCACCTATGTATGAAATCATGCTGTTCTCAGTTTTTTTCTGATTTACTTATTTCACTCCATATAATGTTATCAAGGTTCATCCATTTTGTTGTAAATGATCCGATGTCATCATTTCTTATGGCTGAGTAGTATTTTATAGTATATATGTACCAAAGCTTTTTAATCCACTCGTCCTCTGACGGACACTTGGGCTGTTTCCAGATCTTCGCTATTGTGAACAATGCTGCCACGAACATGGGGAGGACAAGTGTGTGGTGGTTACGGGGTGGGGGAAGGGAGGAGAGGGTGGGGGAAGGGAGGAGAGGGTGGGATAGGGAGGAGGGGAGGGGCACAGGGAAAACCAGATAGAAGGTGACAGAGGAGAATTTGACTTTGGGTGACGGGTATGCAACATAATTGAATGATAAGATAACCTGGAGATGTTTTCATTGTACATATGTACCCTGATTTATTGGTGTCACCCCATTAAAATTAATTAAAAAAAAGAAAATCCATCCAACAGAAATGAATGGATATATCTATCAAAGAATGCAAACAACATGTCAGCATATGTAAAAGTATGTTTATAGTACTTTTGTTTTATTATAGCAAAAAGATGAAAAAATCAATTTTTAGGGAACAGTGGAATGAATAAACAGTAAAATCATACAAAAGACTATACAGCAAAAAGATAAAAAATCAAGTACTATATGCATTAACATGGGTGAATCTCACAAATACATTGAGTGAAAGAAGAGCGTCTAAAAAGAAGACAAGGAACAGGCAAAACTATTCTTCAGGTAATATAGAGTAAATTAGAATAGCAGTTTCATGGATGAGTGGTGGTTATTGGTAAAGAAGGGGTGTGAGAGAACCTAGAGTGGTAGAAATGTTCTGAATCTTAACCTGGGCAATAGATAAAAGGGTGTTCATATATTGAAAAGTCATATAGTTGTACACTTAATTCATCTTGATCTATGTATGTTATAGCAGCTGTATGACCACCGTAAAGTGCATGAAAATGTGTCTTATTCAGAATAAATTCTTTGATTACGGGAAATTAAAAAAAAAAAAAAGAAACACTTCCCATACCTTCTCCCTTCCACTTTCCATTGTTTTCTTTAAATCATCGCATAGTACTTTTTATAGTGTTCATATTTGTATATATCCTAAACACTACATTCTTTGTTTTACAGATTTTAAACTTCATATAAATACAATAATGCTGTCTTTTTTTCTACTAATGACTTGTTGTTTTTTATTAACATTCAGCACTCATTTTTTGAGACTTGTCCATGATAAAATGTACGTGATTATAATTTATTCATTCCCATTGTTCTTCACAATCACATTGTATGAATATCACAATGGACTTATCAAGTTTTCTATCAATAATTGATTGAGATTTAAGTTGTTAACAGCTTTTTGTCACTACCTTATTTTGAACTTTCTTGTACATTTCTCCCAGTTTGCATGTGCAAGTTTCTCTGGGACTACACTTAGGAGATAGCTTATTGGGTTAGAAGGCGTGCACATTGGAAACTTTACTAGATAGTAATTGTTCTCTATAAGAGCTCACTAATTTTCACTCCCACCAGCATGATTGAAAATTTCGTGCCCATATCTTCATCTGTCATTTTTGCTACACTTATAAGTTAGTATTTATCAAATCCTCTGATGTACTAACTTCTATCACACTCCTAAGTAACTGCAGATGTGACTTCAGTCAGTATACAAACCCTATACTTAGATCTATGCCCATGATTTGAAGTTAGTGGTCCATGTTGAATTGGGCCATGACCTCATTAAGAAATTTATCAAAAAGCAGAGCTTAAAAAGGAGAATAGCTCTGCTGTTTTCTCAGTAAAGTACTGATTGACAAATGTAGAGAAAAAATCATGATGTTAGTAGTAGAAGTTTAATATTGTATTTGGCACTGTTGGGAAATCACCCAAGTTTTGTGGGTTTCTGACTTCATAACTACAAGATATTTGGATAAAAGTATACTTAGTTTAGGTGACATATGAATTCATAATCCAAGGGAAAAAGCTCATAAAAATAACTTAACATTAAATATATCTTACAAAAAAACCATTTAACTTGGCAAAATATTAATGAAATAAAACACATGGGTTAGATTTTCCTCATAATACACATAGGAATAAAAAGTGCTCAACAAAATATGCTTTGGCTAAACTAGAAACATTTGAAAATAACCTAAGAGATTTCCTTAAATCATAGCATGTTCTGGCTTTGTCCACCACTTACTTAAGTGCTGTTTTAATAATGAAGCACATTGGGAGTGGAGGTGGTACCCAGCCTACAAACCACTCTTTATAGGTAGTAAAGATAAAGACAATAGTACTGACATTAAACAAATATATATTTAATTTCAAGGTCTTACCTTCCTTGCATATGTTTCATATCAGCCTTACTAGTTATTTTCTAAAATCTCTTTTAGTTAAGAAAGATAGCCATTGTTTTGTCCTTGAAAATTTGAGTGGAAATCTATTACTATGGCTCAAGGATAAAGGAGATAAGTAAGATGTTTCCTGGCAACTGTAATACCATTACTTATGAAGAACCAAGTTATGAATTCTGGGAAAGTATAATCGAAGTTTAGTCATTTTTCAAGGTAAGTTATTGCTCTATCCTGTGTCTTCACAAAGTGAACTTTCGAAACTTTAAACTAAGATTGTAGAAATGATACAAACATAACCATAAGTGCCATTCTAGTACAATCTCAGTGCATATTTATACTCATTTTCTAACTTATGGAAAAAACAGTGCATTTTAGAGATAAAAACCTGTTTTAGACTTCCACCGCAAATAAAAATAGTCTAGATAAATCTGCTGAGGACAATACAACAGGAACACGACAATTTTTTAAGTTTTTGAAAAATAAATTGTGTGTTGAGGCATTGAAAAGACAAAAAAACTCAAGCATTGATGAGCCAAGACGTGGAAGAGAATGGAAGCCAAGAGAGGTGAACTTGGCTTTGGGGCCATTTCTCCCCCAGTGGGCTTTTGTAGATTCAAATCGGAACCTGAAAGACTAAGAGACTGAGAAGCTGAGCATTACTTTTTACAGCTTCACATAGAAAAGGGAATAGGCATTAGAAGCCAGGACCTATTAAGAATGGAAGTGGACTTGTAGAAACACCTGTAGAAATCCAGAAGGGCTAGACAAGGGGTCCCCAAACTACGGCCTGCGGCCCACATGTGGCTCCCTGAGGCCATTTGTCCGGCCCTCACCACACTTCCAGAAGGGGCACCTCTTTCATTGGTGGTCAGTGAGAGGAGCACAGGATGCATCTGCACCCATAATTCCCATTGAAATACTAGTCAGTTTGTTGATTCAAATTTACTTGTTCTTTATTTTAAATATTGTATTTGTTCCCATTTTGTTTTTTACTTTAAAATAAGATATGTGCAGTGTGCATAGGGATTTATTAATAGTTTTTTTTATAGTCCAGCCCTTCAATGGTCTGAGGGACAATGAACTGGCCCCCAGTGTAAAAAGTTTGGGGACTCCTGGGCTAGACCCCAGGAACAGGACAGGGTCAACTGGAAATGGAGAAAATGAAGCTCACTTTCAACTGACCTCAATGTCTAAAAACGCATTGAGGTGACACTAATGTCTACACATGAACAAATGTGAATCCTCTTTCTAAGAACAAGAAATACTGAGCCTTGAATCATTTTTACAATCAGTTTACAAAATAATGCCTACTCTTCCTCTAACACACATGCACACACACACATATACTCTCTCTCTCTCTCTCTCCCTCTCTCTCATATACAATAAATAACCAGCATTCAAGGAGCCAACATAATATAAATAAAAACTAGAAAAAATAGTAAATGATATATAATTTTCAAGCTAATTGAGAAGAATTTTAAATGCTCAATGAAATTCAAAGCAAGAAAGGAGAGAAAAGAATTCTAAAACAAATAGAACAAATAAAAAACAAATACTAAGATAACAGATTTAAATCCCAATATACAGTATGTTCGTAAAGTCAAGGTGCACTTTTGACTTTTGACAGGTCAAAAGTGCACCATGACTTTACGGACACACTGTATAAGTAATTAGATTGAGTGAAAATGGTCTAAATGTTCTAATTCAAAGACAAGGATGATCAGATTGAGGGGAGAAAAACAAATTATGTAAAAAAAGAGACATATACAAAACATAGAATACAGAGAGGTTGAAGTTAAGAGATAAAACATACAAATATTACCAAGAAAAAAAAAAAGACTGCATAGTTGTGTTACTATCAAAGCTGACTTTAGAAGAAATTGCATTAATATAGGTAAGCAATGCTTCATGATAATAAAAGTTTCTATCCATCAAAATGATTATGACAATTCTAACTTTCTATTCAAGTAAACAGAGACTCACCATAGTAATAATTACAAAACAGAACTTTAAAACAGACAAAAGAAAAAACAAACAATTGCAAAATACATCAGAATATTGTAATAAACCTCAAAATATCTAATTAAAAAGCCATATAAAAGTAATATAGTAAAATTTAGAAAACTGATTTGCAAATTTGAATTAATGCACATAAATAAAATACTGAAAACAACACACAGGCATTTTTTAAAAATATACAACACTTCGCGAATTTGTGTGTTTTTGAATTTGCCTGTCATGCTTGTACCAGGGTCATGCTAACCTTATCTGTAACGTTCCAATTTAGTATATGTGCTGCCAAAGCAAGCACAGCAAACAGCATCTTTTAAATGACCAAATGATGAGACATAAAACAAGTTTCAAAATTAATATCTTAAAGTATTGAATAAAGTGAATTCTCTGGAGAAATAAAAAGGCAACTAGAAAATCTCTAGATGTTTGGAAATTAAATAATAGACTTCTTAATAATTCTTGAGTCAAAGAAGTTACTATAAAAATAAAAAGTATTTTAACTTAATGATAATAAAAATACAACATATCAAAACTTATGAATGATAGCTAAAACCATGCTTAAAAGGAAATTTACAATTTTAAGGTAAATATGAAGAAAGAAGGCTAAAAATCAATAACCTCCACTTTAAACTCAGAAAAATAGAAAAAAAACAGCAAAATAAACCCATGGAAAGTAGAAGGAAAGAAGTAATAAAATAAGAGTAGAAAATATATAAACACAATTTAAAAGACATTTTAAAGAAAACAAAAACAATATATGAATAAGCTAAATAGTCATTGCAAGAGGCTAAGGGGAAAAAAAGTAAACTCATTAAAACTTAAGGGCTTTCTTTTATTTGTGACAGAGACAAAGAGAGAGACAGAGAGAGGGGCAGATAGGGACAGACAGATAGGAAGGGAGAGAGATGAGAAGCATCAATTCTTTGTTGCGGCACCTTAATTGTTCATTGATTGTTTTCTCATATATGTGCCTTGACTGGGGGGCTACAGCAGAGTGAGTGACCCCTTGCTCAAGCCAGCAATCTTGGGTTCAAGCTGGTAAGCTGTGCTCAAACCAGATGAGCCCAGGTTTCAAACCTGGCTCCTCTGAGTCCCAGTCCGACACTCTATCCACTGCTCTAAGGGAAAAACAATGTAAATGAAAGCAGAAGTTAACAAAATAGAAACATGAAACAGGACTAAGCAACAAAATTGAATCTGGTTCTTTGAAATGATGAATGACAAGGCAGGTTTAAAAATAAATCAGGAGATAGATATAAAGAAAAAAGAAATAAGAGGTTATGAATTAGGGGATGGGGAGAATGAATAAAACTGTCCTTATTTAGAGATGACAAGATTGTCTCCATGCAAGAGACTCTACGGACAAACCTTTAAAATGAATAATATGATTTAATAAGGTTAAAGATACTATATCAATATACAGACATAATTAAGGTTCTCTCACACTAGAAATAATAAAATTGAGAATATAATAGAAAAAAGAATCACAAAAACGATACAACAACTAACCTACAAAGTACCTAAGAAAAAAATTCTACAAGTATGTGCATGAACTTCACGAAAAAATATGTCATTGTCTATTGAAAAATACAAAAAATGACTAAAATAAGTAGAAAGTCTACCTTGTTGAGGAATTAAGTAAATCAACATTAGAAAAATATCAGTACTTCCCAAATAATCGATATGTAATTCATTATAATCTATACAAATCTAATTATAATTCTACTCAAGATCTCAAAATGATTTCTAGGAAATGATTAATTGAATCTAAAATTTATGTAGTCAAAGGATTGTAAAGGTCAAAATATGGCTAAGACAAGTTTAAAAAGAACAAAGAAGGGTGATTTTTCATACAATATAAAGACATATTAAAATGTTAAGATCATCAAAACAGTGTAGGACCGGCACAGTGGAAAACAAATAGATCAATAGGACATATTAGAGGTTCTTGAAATAGATGCAAACATATATGTAAACTTGGAATATAAAAGACCATATTAGTATCAAAAATCATAAACCATTGGTATCATAAATCAATGGGTTAAGAGAAGACTAAAAAATTATGTTAGAAAAATTTGCTATGTATATTTTGTATGTACATATAAATAAAACCAGTTCTTATCTCACATTACAAAAAAACCCCATAAATTTTGCATTAAAACCTAAATATGTGGCCTGACCTGTGGTGGTGCAGTGCATAAAGCGTCGACCTGGGAACACTGAGGTTGCCAGTTCAAAACCCTGCACTGGTCTGGTCAAGGCACATATGGGAGTTGATGCTTCCAGCTCCTCCCCCCTTTCTCTCTCTCTTTCTCTCTCTCTCTCTCACTCTGTCTCCTCTCTAAAATGAATAAATGAAAAGTATTTAAAAAAAATTAAAAATAGAGAAGAAGCAAGATGGCGACAGAGTAAGTGGACGTACCAACTTCCAACTCCCAGAACCAAAGTGGATTATAATTCAATTTAAAGAACCATCATCTGGATAAACCAGATATGAACTAAACTAAGTGGACACTTCAACCAAGGAACACAGAAGAAGCCACATTGAGACTGGTAGAAATAGCGAAAACGCGAAGAGGGCTGCCCAGCTCCCCAGAGCAAACGGCAGCCCGGAGAGACCCGCGTGGCGGGAGGAAAGTTTGGCGGAGAAGGAGGGACCTGGGTCCCAGGAACCAAGCCCCAGCCTGCAGTCCCAGAGCCTAGAAGAGGCGTTTGGAAAGTTTTGAGCTATGAAACAAGTGAGGGAGCTCCCAGGCCTACAGTGTGGAGTATTAGGTCCCTTCCTACTCTGCTGAGGGTTGCTGAAGGGTTTGGGGCGGCAGGACGCTGAAACGCGGTTCTGTCGGCGTGGGCAGAGGCCAAACCGGTGTGAGCTCAGTCTAACCCTGCAGGGTTGGAGGGGACGTGCGAAACTGGTCCGGAAGCTGCGGGCCCGCCTTTAATCCCACTTACGGGCACAAAGCGGGAGGCCAGGAACGGGCAGAAATCTGCTCTGCGACCCTGCACAAGCTGGCCTGAACGCGGGGACGGGGCTAGGACCAGGGACGGGCAGGGGCTCGCGGCTGAGCTCACGTTACCAGCCCCCACCCCCGCCGGAGAAACCGCGGTTTGTCATTATATGTGCGCAAGCACACTCCGAGCACGGGAACGGGGTAGACCCTGAGACAAGTGGAAGCTCGCAGCTGAGCCCACGCTACTATCCCCACACGGCCGGAGAAACCGGATTGAATTCCTATGTGCACGAGCGGGCTCCGAACGCGGGGGCAGGGTAGAGTCCCGGACGAGCGGAAGTACCCAGCTGAGTGGAAGCCAGCAAACACGCTCGGCCCAATAAACCTGGGTTTACGACCCTGCGCAGAAGGGCCCTGGCCTTGAGGGCGGGGCTAAAGCTCCGGACGGGCAAAGGCAAACAGCTGAGAGCACGTCAAAAGCCCCGCCCTACCCACGAAACCGTGGCGAGCAGGCTCTGACTGAGGGTTCTGGGCGAAAGTCCGGAAATAGGCTGGGTCCGCAGCTGAGCAGAGGTGCTCACCTCTACCCTTGGTGCTAAGGCTTGTGGCTTGAGTGACAGCCCCTCCCGCAGAGGAGACGCAGAAATCACAGCAAAAGCCACAGTGGGCCAGCGCTGGCAACGCCCATACCCAACTGCCCTAGGCAGCGGCAGAGGGGGTAGGAGGCCTGCAGACAGACCACACCTAGAGAACACAAAGGCAACACCTACTGGATTCCAGTGGCCACAACTTGCTTATACACAGAAAAAATGGGCAGGCAGAGGAATGCAAACCAAATGAATCAAGAGAAATCCCCAGAGAAGGACCTAAATGAACCAGATATAACCAAATTACCAGAAGCAGAGTTTAGAATAATGATAGTTAGGATGTTCAAAGAAATTAGAGCAACAATGGATAGTCATTACGAATACCTAAATAAAGAGATAACAAGTATAAAAAACGAAATTGAAATAATAAAAAAGAATCAGACAGAAATGACAAATACAGTATCAGAACTGAAGACCACAATGGAAGAAATTAAAAGCAGGATGAATCACGCTGAGGATTGAATAAGGGAGTTAGAGGACACAATAAACAAAGGCACAGAAGCAGAGAAGAAAAAAAAAAAGAGACTCAAAAACTGTGAGGAAACCCTAAGGAAGCTCTGTGACA
Source organism: Rhynchonycteris naso (assembly GCA_037038555.1). NCBI lineage: Eukaryota > Metazoa > Chordata > Mammalia > Chiroptera > Emballonuridae > Rhynchonycteris > Rhynchonycteris naso. Next base: position 178,832,202 of record CM072995.1, on the reverse strand, counting down.
ACATGAAGAGAAAGAACATTCGCATCATAGGGGTTCCTGAAGAAGAGGAGAGAGGACAGAAACTGGAAACTTTGTTCAATCAAATCATAGCAGAAAACTTCCCTAAATTAAGGCTGGGAAACACTCCACATGTTCAAGAAGCACACAGAACTCCATTAAAGAGAAACCCAAAAAGATCTACACAAAGACACATCATAGTTAAAATACCAAAGCTAATGGATAAAGAAAAAATTTTAAAAGCACCTAGAGAAAAAAAGGCTATCACCTACAAAGGAGCCCTCATAAGGATGAAATCGGACTTCTCAACAGAAACACTTGAGGCCAAAAAGGAATGGCAAGGTATAATCAAAGTAATGCAGAAGAAGAACCTACAACCAAGACTACTTTATCCAGCAAGGCTAACGTTTAAAATTGAAGCAGAAATAAAGAGCTTCCCAGAAAAAGAAAGCCTGAAGGAATTCGTAAAAACCAAACCAATTCTGCAAGAGATACTAATGGGCCTCTTGTGAACAGTTTAAAGGGAGGAAAGAATAGAGCAAAAGAAGTATACAGCTTTAAAGAATAAAATGGCAATAAACAACTACATATCAATAATAACATTAAATGTAAATGGAATAAATGATCCAATCAAAAGACATAGGGTAGCTGCATGGATAAAAAAACAGGACCCATATATATGTTGTCTACAAGAGACACACCTTAAAACAAAAAGAAGCACATAGACTGAATGTAAAGGATGGAAAAAAATATTTCATGCAAATGCCAATGAAAAAAAAGCAGGGGTAGCAATACTTATATCAGACAAAAATGGACTTTAAAACAAAGGCTGTAGTAAGAGATAAAGAAGGACACTACATAATGATAAAGGGAACAATTCAACAGGAACATATAACTATTATAAATATCTATGCACCAAATATAGGAGCCCCGACATACATAAAGCAGACTTTGATGGATATAAAAGGCGAGGTTAACAGCAATACTATCATAATAGGGGATTTCAATAGCCCTCTAACAACACTGGATAGATCCTCAAGAAAGAAAATTAATAAAGAAACAGAGACTTAAAGGAGACACTAACCAACTTGATTTAATAGATATCTTCAGAACTTTTCACCCCAAAGCAGTAGAATACACATTCTTCTCAAGCACTCATGGTACATTTTCTAAGATAGACAACATGTTAGGACACAAAAATGGTCTCAATAAATTTAAGAAGATTGAATCATATGAAGCATATTCTCTGATCACAATGCCATGAAACTAGAAATTAACCACAAAAGAAAAACTGAAAAATACTCAAACACTTGGAAACTAAATAGCATGTTATTAAATAATGAATGAATTAACAATGAGATCAAAGAAGAAATAAAAAAGTTTCTAGAAACAAATGATAATGAGCATACATCAACTCAAAATTTATGGGACACAGCAAAAGCAGTTCTGAAAGGGAAGTTTATTGTACTACAGGTATATCATAAGAAGCTAGAAAAAGCTCAAATAAGCAACCTGACCCTGCATGTAAAAGAACTAGAAAAACAACAACAAATAAAACCCAAGACAAGTAGAAGGAAGGAAATAATAAAGATCAGAGCTGAAATAAATGACATAGAGGCTAAAGAAACAATACAGAGGATCAATGAAACCAGAAGCTGGTTCTTTGAAAAGGTAAACAAGATTGATGAACCTTTAACTAGACTCACCAAGAAAAAAAGAGAGAGGACTCAAATAAATAAAATTAGAAAGGACAGTGGAGAAATAACAACTGACACAACAGAACTACAAACCATGGTAAGAAAATACTATGAAGAACTATATACCAAAAAATTAGACAATCTAGATGAAATGGACAAATTTCTTGAATCATATAACCTTCCAAAAATCAATCTGGAAGAATCAGAACACCTAAACAGACCAATTACAACAAATGAGATCGAAACAGTTATCAAAAAACTCCCAAAAATGAAAAGTCCTGGGCCGGATGGCTTCACAAGTGAATTTTATCAAAAATTCAAAGAAGAACTAACTCCTATCCTCCTCAAGCTATTTCAAAAAATTCAAGAGGAAGGAAGACTTCCAAACTCCTTTTATGAGCGAGCATAATTCTGATCCCAAAACCGGGCAAAGACAACACAAAGAAAGAAAATCCCTGATGAATTTAGATGCTAAAATTCAAAACAAAATATTAGCCAACTGGATCCAGCAATATAAGAAAAAAATCATACACCATGATCAAGTGGGATTTATTCTGGAGAGGCAAGGCTGGTTCAATATTCGCAAATCAATCAATGTGATTCATCACATAAACAAAAGGAAGGACAAAAATCACATGATAATTTCAATAGATGCAGAAAAGGCATTTGATAAAATCCAGCACCCATTCATGCTCAAAACTCTCAGTAAAGTGGGAATACAGGGATCATTCCTTAACATGATAAAGGCCATCTACAATAAACCGACAGCAAACATCATACTAAAAGGACAAAAATTAAAAGCAATCCCCTTAAGATCAGGAACCAGGCAGGGACACCCCTTTCACCACTCTTATTCAACATAGTTCTGGAAGTCCTAGCTACAGCAATCAGACAAGAAGAAGAAATAAAAGGCATCCAAATTGGAAAAGAAGAAATAAAACTGTCACTATTTGCAGATGATATGATATTGTATATTGAAAACCCTAAAGTCTCAGTCAAAAAAATACTGGACCTTATAAATGAATTCAACAAGGTGGCAGGATATAAAATTAATACTCAGAAATCAGAGGCATTTCTATATACCAAAAATGAACTGTCAGGAAAAAAAATTAAGGAAACAATCCTCTTCACTATTGCAGCCAAAAAAATAAAGTACCTAGGAGTAAATTTAACCAAGGAGGTTTAGAACTTGTACTCGGAAAATTATAGAACATTGATAAAAGAAATCAAGGAAGATACAAACAAGTGGAAGCATATACCATGCTCATGGCTAGGAAGAATATACATCATTAAAATGTCTATATTACCCAAAGCAATTTATAAATTCAATGCAATACCAATGACATACTTTAAAGATATAGAACACATATTCCAAAAATTTATATGGAACCAAAAAAGAACACGAATAGCCTCAGCAATCTTAAAAAGGAAAAATAAAGCAGGAGGTATCACTCTTCTAGATATCAAGGTTTACTATAAGGCCATTATACTCAAGACAGCCTGGTACTTGCATAAGAACAGGCACATAGATCAATGGAACAGAACAGAGGACCCAGAAATAAACCCACAGCTTTATGGACAACTGATATTTGACAAAGGAGGAAAGAACATACAATGGAGTAAAGTCAGCCTCTTTAACAAATGGTGTTGGGAAAATTGGACATATACCTGCAAAAAAATGAAACTAGACCATCAACTTACACCATTCACAAAAACAAACTCAAAATGGATAAAAGACTTAAATGTAAGCCGTGAAATCATAAGCATCTTAGAAGAAAACATAGGCAGCAAGCTCTCCGACATCTGTAGCAGCAGTATATTTGCCGATTTATCTTCACGGGCAAATGAAATAAAAGGCAAGATAAACAAATGGGACTATATCAAACTAAAAAGTTTTTGCACAGCTAAAGACAATAGGAACAGAATAAAAAGACAAACCACACACAATGGGGGAACATATTCGACAGCACATCTGATAAGGGGTTAATAACTAAAATTTATAAAGAACTTATAAAACTAAACACCTGGAAGACAAACAACCCAATCAAAAAATGGGCAAAAGAAATGAACAGAAATTTCTCCAAAGAGGACATACAGATGGCCAATAGGTATATGAAAAAATGCTCAACATCACTAATCATTAGAGAAATGCAAATTAAAACCACAATGAGATATCACCTCACACCAGTCAGAATTGCACTCATCAGCAAAACAACACAGAATAAGTGCTGGCGAGGATGTGGAGAAAAGGGAACCCTTCTGAACTGCTGGTGGGAATGCAGACTGTTGCAGCCACTGTGGAAAACAGTTTGGAGATTCCTCAGAAAATTCAAAATCGAACTGCCTTTTGACCCAGCTATCCCACTTATAGGAATATACCCTAAGGACACCATAGCACTGTTCGAAAAGAAGAAATGCGCCCCCATGTTCGTGGCAGCATTGTTCACAATAGCGAAGATCTGGAACCAGCCCAAGTGTCCGTCAGAAGACAAGTGGATTAAAAAGCTATGGTACATATATACTATGGAATACTACTCAGCCATAAGAAACGATGACATCGGATCATTTATAACAAAATGGATGTACCTTGATAACATTATACGGAGTGAAATAAATAAATCAGAAAAAAAAGAAAAACTGAGAACAGCATGATTACATACATAGGTGGGACATAAAAGTGAGACATGGACAAGAGAGTGGTGGTTATGGGATGGGGGGAGGGAGGGAAGAGTGGGATAGGGAGGAGGGGAGGGACACAGGGAAAACCAGATTGAAGGTGACAGAGGACAATTTGACTTTTGGTGATGGGTATGCAACACAATTGAATGATAAGATAACCTGGAGATATTTTCATTGTACATATGTACCCTGATTTATTGGTGTCACCCCATTAGAATTAATAATAATAAAATATATATATATATAAAAAATAAAAAAAAATAAAAAAGAAAATGTAAAAAAAAAATGATATGTGCAGTGTGCATAGGGATTTATTTGTTCATAGTTTTTTTTATAGTCCGGCCCTCCAACGTCTGAGGGACAGTGAACTGGCCCCCTGTGTAAAAAGTTTGGGGACCCCTGGTCTAGGGCCTTCTAAGCCAGTGGTTCTTAACCTGGGTTCTATTGAACCCTAGGGGTTTGATGAGTCGGTCTCAGGGATTCGGATAAGCTTCTGCTGTGGAGGCCAGAATAAAGTAATACCATAAAAAAAAATAAAAAAATAAAAAAAACCCCTAAATATGCTAAAGCTATCTATTTTAGAAAAAATATAGAATTATCTATCTTTATGAACTCAGGGTAGAGAAGACTTTCTTAAATAAGAGATAAAAAGTATAAACCATAAAAGTTAAAATCTTTCATTTTAATTTACTGCTTTATCTTTAGAGATGAAGAAAGATTGATATTACTCACCAATTATTAAATAAATTATGATATATCCATATAGTAAAATAATATACTATGCAGTTTTAATAAAATGAGTAAACTCTCTCCATATCAATATGAAAAAAGTAGCAAGATTTTAAGTGATTAAAACAATATACAGAATTGAGTATATATAGCAAATTGCCATTTATGTAAAATTGGGGAAATAAAATATATATTTATATTTGTATTTGAGTAAAAATTTTGGAAGAATGTATGTTGTTTTTTGTAAAAGAAAGCAATGCAAGAACTAAAAAGATGGGGGACAGGGATTTGAGGGTATCTTTTCACTGTAACCCTTATATATATATATTTTTTTGAAACTTGAACTATGTGAATGTATTATGTTTTCGAATTTTAAATTAAAACAAAACTTTTTTATAACAATGCCCTCCCCTAAACTAAGGTGACACCCTGGCCAGTTGGCTCAGTGGCAGAGCATCGACTCAGCATTTGAAGTCCCGGGTTTAATTCCAAGTCAGGGCACATAGGAGAAGCAACCACCTGCTTCTCCTCCCCTCTTATTCCTCCTTGTCTCTCTCTCTCTTCTCCTCCCACAGCCATGGCTCAATTGATTCAAGTGTGTTGGCTCTGGCACTGAGATGGCTCCATGGAGCCTCTGCTGCAGGTGCTAAAAATAGCTGTTACAAGCATTGACCACCGATGGGCAGAGGATAGGCCCCAGACAAGGGTCAACGTTGGATCCTGGCCCAGGTGCACACAGGTGTCTGTTTCTCTGTCTCCCGTTCTCTCACTTAAAAAAATAAAAATGTGAAATATAAGTTAAATTTAACTTAATTGTAATATATATAGACAACAAAGCCTTAGTACCTATAGCTGTAAGAAAAAGACAGTACAAATCCATAGAAATAGTATAATTCTAGACAGACATTTAATAGAAGAAGAATTATGAATACATTCAGAATTTAAAATGTGTTTAATTTCATCACTCATCTGGAAAGGCAAATTAAAATAAAAAAAGATAGCATTTTCATCCACCAGGTCAAATTAAAGAGTCTTTCTTGTATGCTGTCAAACGTGACAAAAATGCACCCTTCTTGTTGGGAGTATTGGCTGGTTCTGACAGTGTAAGTTAGCAGTCTAGTAAAATAAAAAATGTGTATACTCTACAACCTAGCAATTTTACTTTTGGTATGTATCTTGGACTAATTTTTGCAACTGTACTCCAGGAAGCACTTATAAGGATGTTCCTTTTAGTGTGTATTTAACAAACACTCATGTAACACATACACATTCCAGTCTGGTTTCTAAACACTTTACAACTATTTCCTCAGATCATTCTCATAACAACTCTAAGAGGGAGGTACAATTAATATTCTTGCCTTATAAAGAGAAAAAAAAACATGATATACTAAAAAAAAAAAAAAATGGTTAAGATTATGACTATAAATCACATGGCTAGTAAATGGTAGGACTGAATGTGAACCCAGCAGCCTAACTTAAATGTGTTCTTTCAACCCCAACAACATAGTGTCTCTGTAAAATCCTGCACATTATTTACAACTTTATCAGTAGAGGAATCGACAAACAATGTGCTATACTCATAGGATAAAATGCTATCAGCGACTAAACACATTTATAGATATTTACTTATAATTCCTATATGAATAGTTCTCAAAGCATCTTATTGTGAAATAGAATTTCTGAAAAAAATTGTATCTAGCCTGACCTGTGGTGGCGCAGTGGATAAAGCGTCGACCTGGGAACACTGAGGTCGCCAGTTCAAAACCCTGCACTGGTCTGGTCAAGGCACATATGGGAGTTGATGCTTCTAGCTCCTCTCTCTCTCTCTCTCTCTCCTCTCTAAAATAAAAAATAAAAATAAAAAAATTGTATCTAATTGGTATTATTTATTTCTTAAGTGTTGTATAAAATTTATCAATAAAGCTCTCTGGGTCTCAACTTTTTCAGGGAGTTCCTGGATACATCTGAGTTTTTCTGAAGCTGTAACAAGCTTTTGCAAAACTGGGTGGCTGAACACAGAAAGGATGTACCTGAAGGATGCTCACGAGTTTCGGGTGAGAGAAGTTACTTACAGGAAAGGAAATCATCTAGGAATTCTCACTGTTTATATGTAATTTACCCATTTTAAAGTTGCTTTAGAATTTATATAATTGCCATAAAGGAATCATCTCAGTCTGACTTTGGTTGAAGAAAATGTTCTTTATTTCAAATTTACCAAGGATGGGGTGGGGACAGGAGTGGGGGGGGTGAAAATGGAGCAATGGTCTGTAAAGCTTATTAGCCAAAGGCATTTATGAAAATTGTGCATGCATGGATGGGTTCCACGGTCAGGCTCACTGAGGTCGAACAATATGTGGCTAGGAACTGCCCAACAAGTCTCGGTGGTTAACGAAAAAGGACTTGAAAAATTGAACATGAAGTTGGTTAAGAAGAATTAATTTAGAAAGTCCCACTTTCGGGTACACTGAATAACTGCATTCTCCCCAGCCTTTCCGGCCCCTGCTGGTTGCTTGTGGAAGCCTGTGGCTGTCATTAAAGGGGTTTGTTTGTCACAGTTGGTTTCTAATGAGTCTCCTATTTCACTTCCTTTGCAAGCAACTGCCCTCTAGGGACACAGAGAGCCCTCCCACAAACCTGGGTTTCATCTGTCAAGTAGAACATTTTTAATGGTAAGTGGCAGAAAATTAAACCCCAAATTACTTAAGCTAGTGAAGAATTGGATTCTAGTGAAGGGTAGATCTTGTCAATTTCAGCGGTAAGTTAGTTTAAGGGGCCCAAATGAAGTCACTGGGATTTGATTTCCTGGTGGCAAAAGACAAGAACAACCAGTCCTCATATTTTCTTGTCATCAAGTCCATCAGGAATGACTCTGCCCCACCAAAGCCAAACATTTGTCTTTGTCATGCCTCTCATTGGGCTGAAAGGAGTCACACACCTCCCCTAATCACTATGGTCAGGAGAATGCAATTTCTTTAACTAGCTAAAACCCAACCTTGTCAATGCAAGTCAATTCTGCCTAAAGATTATTGTTTCCCAAGAGATATTTAGGTAGAATTTTTACCACAAGTAGGATAAGTGGATGGTGGGTGGTAAACACACAAAAAAATGTCCTCTTTTCCCACAAATATGACTTTTAATTGAGCAAGCCATTTTATTTACATGGCAGCATGGTTGCCAATGACAGAAATGTTTATGCTTTCAGTTGTACCCTTATTCTTCCCCACCCACATATGCACTTAGTTTGACTGAAATCAAGTTAGAAGTGACTCAGAAATATTCTAGCATTCTATGTGTAGGTAAAACCTCAGCTACACTTAAAAAGGGAAAGAAAAGTTACAGGTATAACAATCCACTGGGTACCACCAATTAACTCACGCATTAGAGGTTTAAAGAGCTTCTTCTTAAGAGAGAGAGGGAGATGTAGGACCGCTTGTAAGGAGTCCTTAGTGTATTAAGCATGAAAAGAACAGTTCTATATTTGCATGGTACAAGGAAGTACATTTGGTGATTTGGATGGGTGCAGAAAGGCACGGCACTGGTTTGGATAAGTCCCTAGTGCTTCATTTAGTTCTGTGTTTCATCAGCAATGCTAATAGCAGACTTGGACTTTTTGCTCCTTTAGCCATTTTACTTCTCTGGTGGTGTTTTTCTTCTATCATATCTGCCTTAAATACTATTTCACTTCACTGCTTCCCTCTCTCCTGTTTATTACTGATGCCTGCTTGATAAAAGGCCCACATCTGATAGTAACCTAACACTTCCCTGATTACTTAAAGTGGGTTATTTATTATTATTATTTATTTATTTATTTATTTTTGGTATTTTTCTGAACTGAGAAGCAGGGTGAGGGGTAAGGGGAGGCAGAGAGACAGACTATCTCATGCGCCTGACCAGTATCCACCTGGCATGCCCATCAGGGGGCGATGCTCTGCCCATCTGGGGGGTTGCTCCCCTGCAGTTGGAGCCATTCTAGTGCCTGAGGTGGGGGCCATGGAAGCATCCTCAGCGCCGGGGCCAACTTTGCTCCAATGGAGCCCTGGCTGCAGGAGGGGAAGAGAGAGAGAGAGAAAGGTGAGGGGGAAGGGTGGAGAAGCAGATGGGTATTTCTCCTGTGTGCCCTGGCCAGGAATTAAACTTCCACACGCCAGGCTGACACCCTACCGCTGAGCCAACCAGCCAGGGCCAAAGTGGGTTATTTATTAACAGAAGTTAAATTACTGGCTGTTATGCAGATCTTCTCATTCTTTCAAACTACTGATTTGCTCAGAGAAGCTTCTGTAAATCTCCTGTAGAAATAAGCAAAGATTTGTGTCAATTGTTAGCTCTGAACAGAGATTTGGCATTTGCCCGGTTCCACACAGTGAGTCCAGGGGAGGGAATCAAGTGTACCGCTGGATTGACCAGCAGCACAGGGAAGCTCGCTGCTGCCAACAGGACAGGATGGGGTAGGGGTTACCGGGCTGCCTCTGAGCATGGTCCTGGTTCCTGATGTATTGCTTTATACATCAAGCATTTTGCCTTCTCTTTCTTGTGATGGCCAGAGGTTCCTGTGCTAAGAGGTATGTATATTCTCTTTCCTGTCTTTTTGTTCAACAAAAACAAAAGCTAATTAAAGTAAATGTCAGAAGCTACAGTGAGACAGGGAGTCAACTGTGAGAGCTGGGTAGAGAAACTTCGAGGGGCTGGCTGATTGTGCAGATAAAGTGCATTTGGGCAGCGTGTGTCTGGCTATGTATGCATGCTTTTCAGTTATTAGGGTAAAAAATTTACCTCTCTGTGGGTAATTAAAACATGTCTCTAGGTCTCAGGATATGAAAACTGTGCTTCTATTGCATTTTTGTTTTACTCCATGAGAGTCTAGACTCATTTTTATTTCACACTTTTGTTTACCTAAAGAAACATTTTGCAGCAAAGAAATCAACCCTGCCTATAGTTTTCTAAGAAAATTCAATAGCACCATTGCAGTCACTGAGCATGACACTCACATTACTATTTGTTGTTGCTATCATCTTTTTCTTTGATATTTCAGATACCTTAGAAATCCTAATTGAATCTAACCACTTTTTAGTTTATTCAAATTTCTGCAGTAAATTGATCGTTGGATTTCATGACATTTATATATGTTTTCAATTTAAAGGCTAGAAGAAAATACTTAAGGCATTACTTGAATTGATCATGTTGTTTGATATATAAAATTGAAATGTAAATGAAGATACATTTAACTTTGAATTTTCCTTGTAATTTGAGAGTTTGGGTATCCTTTCTGGAAAAACAAACCTGAAAAATTAGAATTAAACTTTTTAGCAAGATGTATACCAATTCCAGAGTACATATGACCTGCAAAGTCCAACTTTACAGGTGAATGTAGATAGATACACTATAAAATCATTATGACAGATCACAAATTTTTAGTTTAGAATGTTGCTTAGACTTGAAGGTGTTTCCTTGGTTCCCCATGAGGAAAAATGTTTCCTATCTATTTGTGTTTTAATAAGTTGCAGTACACATTCAATTTAAATATGGTTTTGAGCTCTTGTCTAAACAGGTCACCACACCTATTTGTTATGTGCTTATTGTAACGAGCCTGATACAAACTTAGACTATATGAGTCCTAGAAAACAGACCAAGGGCTGAGTTCTTTAGCATCATGTGGAATAACACAGCCTCAGAGGCTTTCCATGGGTGTGAAGTGTAGCAACTTGTCGTGGCAAAGGAAATCGAGAGAGCGCAGCTAACAATAGCCATCTTGCCGGAAGGGCTGAAATGAATGTGGCCAATTTCCACGCAAATGCCCAGAGTTCTTTCACACTGTGTGAAAAAAAAGATGCTTCTTGAAAAGAATCTTTAATTCTTTCTTTCAAGGGAAAGTCTATCTGAGAACATTATTGAAAATTTCTAGAACCCAAGTGGGTCTATGTTAAGTGAGTTGGGGTTTTTAATACAGATAATAAAATAAGAATATTTTGATGCACACTAATGTTGTCCAAAGCATAATGTAAATAAGTATTCTTATTCTAGAAGTGAAGAAACCAGAGAACATCTGAACCTGGAGATGAAAGCTAGAGAATAATTTCCTCAGGAAAAAAAAATCACTTCTTGAGTTTTCCTGTATTTTCACTGAGCAGGATCTACTGATGTGTAATAGTGTAAACCAGCAATTTTATTATTGTCCATTGAGTGTATGCAGGTTACCTTGAAAAGTCATAAAGAACTTTCCCTTTGGTGTCCAGAAGGAAATTAATTATACACTTCCTCTTCATTGTTACTATTTAGCCATGGTGGAGCAGTGTCATATAAAGGTTTTCTCTACAGGGAATAAAATAAACTTGTCAAAAAAAGGGAGTAGGGGAACACATTCAAGCTAGTTCATGAAGTACTCAAATTTAAGATTGAGGGAGAGTACAACTAAGGTATGAATATGACACGATGGGAAAGTGTATGGCCAATAGCCACAGCCATCACAGCCAGGCACGTGCCGGTTCCCATTAGATTCAGACAGACGGTAGAGAAACTGCAGAGCCAAAAACTAGTGGGTCATCCATTTATTCTAGCCTCATTACTGGCCGGCGAGTAAAAACACACAGGGCGCCAAAACCCTCTCACACATTCTCCAGTTCCACAACCAGGAGAATATTTTCCGGTTTTTCCTAGAAAAAAAGGCCCCCACCAGCTCAGTCACCTCTGGTTCCCCATCTGCATACCTTCCACCTCCTCGTTTCTGCACAGACTGGCTTCTCCTTCAGCACCCTGCCATCTTGGCTGCTTCTTCCTTCTCCTTCAGCACTCTGCCTTCTCTCTGCCCTCACTCTGCAAAAACATGGCCTCCTTCCTCTTCTTTCTCCTTCTTAAAACTTTTTGGCTTGAAAACCCCTCCTCCAGCACACGTTAGCATAACAAAGCCCCTTCCCAAGCAGGAAGGTATTTAGCAGTTTCACCTGGCAGCACAATTTACCTCGGCAGTGGCCATTTTTGAGAATAAAAACTGAACAAAATCAAATAACAGAAATTTTACAAACTTATTTGCCCAACAGAAAGACATAGACATCTTTAATGCTGAGTATTCAATGTTAAGTATAGTAGTGACTCAGTTTTTAAAAGAGATGGCATTGGGACATGTTAACAGGAAAATGAATTAGAAAAATAATATTATTAGGGATATGATTGTTGTCACTTCTTGTATGGTTGCTCTCTGCCAAGGTCTGTGTTAAATGCTTTACATCAGGGGTGCCCACACTTTTTCAGCTTGCGAGCTACTTATAAGATGACCAAGTCAAAATGATCTACCTACAATAAAAATGCAAAACATAAATTTATTTCTTCTATATTATCATTATTTAAGTTACTATTATTACTATTTAATATTGTGTATTCTTCTTTCACCTTTCTCCTTCTCAGCTCTCTTTTCAGAGGAAAGTCAATGTCATAGTTTTTATGAACAGTCCGAAAAAGGCGCTCCACATTTCCCTTCTTTGGAATAGCAATGGCACACAGACAGATGAGGCAAACGCACTTAGAATATGACATAGTGAAAAAATCCCCTCCCATTCTGTATGAAAGTGGTAGGTTTTAGGCTTCTTACTCGGACCAGCTATGGCATTCATTTTTATACCCTTTGTTGTATTTAGTTTAAATAAATTGAAGGCTAACTACACAGCAATGTAACTGAACAAGTTAGCGCGGTTTAAAGCGCATGCGTAGGGGGTCAAAAGTTCAGATGTCAGATTGGCTACCCTGTATGCCAATCAAAAGACAAATGCCTTTTTAATGTCATGCGATCTACCCACACTTCCTTTGCAATCGACCAGTAGATCGCAATCGACCTATTGAGCACCCCTGCTTTACATAATCTCATTAAACTTTCCAACAACCCAGATTCCAATCTTCAGATGCAAATAAGAAACCTCAAGCTCGGGGAGGTTAATTAATATGCCCACATTTACACTGTAGGCAATGGCATAGCTAAGCCCAATTATGTCCAGGTTCCCACAAGTCTGGACCCTATATTCTTTTAAAAATGTAAGAAAATTGAATAAAATCTAGTGATAAGAACCATTAAGAATTAACAGAGAATGAGAAAGAAGAAACTCTAAAGAAATATAAATTCTTCACTAAAAGAAGTGATGTTATCTCTACCTGAAAGCTAGAAAAATTACTAATAAAAGAAGACACCTACTCACAGATGACTAGACTCTCTATTTTTATGAAAGACCTCTTCAAAGGGACATATATTCATGAATTAACGGCTTAAAAATATGATTGGTCACCAAAAGTCTATGAAGGTTTATGAGGTCACCGGAGGCTATGACCTGGCTCAATGGCAGGTGTAGGGACATCTGTCTACACACTTTTGTGGGATAACACTCTAGAAAGACAGTCATAATGCCCACATCTTAGTGACCACAGATGAATTTATATACAGCACAGTTTCCTGTACACTTTGTCAGGAAATAGGTGATTTGATGAGCTATTAACCTACCACAGAAACAGGCAAATAGGGGTGGAGAATTATACAGTTTGAAAACATGCTTTCTAAAAAATGCACTGCCAACTTTTGAAACAATAAGAGGGTTTCTGTATCCTTTGGACTGTGAATAGAAGAAGTGTTGTAAAGTAACTAAATCCACAATTCTGTGGGTGTTTGTAGAGGCACGTAGTCCGAATTAGTTTTTGAAAAGTTTTATTAAAGGAGGAAATTTATTAAATATGCCGGCTGCATATGGCTGACACAGGGCAACCGACCCAAATTATACAACCTCCCAAAATAGTTCAGGGGCTGTTTATAGACTTTTAATTATACATGGGAGGGAAGAAAACCTGACATCACAGCATAAGTTTATACCTTTTGTTTAGAGTTACATACATTAATTACATGCTTTCAGGAGGGGAGGAGTGGTTTCCATGGGAACAAATGCCTGCAAATGGTCCATTAGCCCAAGCAAAGATTTAATTCTTTTCTCCCCACACCTGGCTATTCACTGACCCTTCCCCCATAGGTATGAGAGAAGGTCAGGGAATCCAAGTCTCCTTCCTCTTTCTGCATTTACAACACAATGCCATCTTGGTCAACTTAGTTTTGATGCTAATCATACAAGCATAGAAATTACACTTACAAAATATTTCTGCACACCTAGCCCAAACTAATAAAATGTTCTTTAAATTTTTTTAAATATTAATATTAATTCTGTAGCTTTTGGCACCTGACAACATTCTCCACTGATTCTATTTCCTGAGTCAAATCTTTGACTTAGTTTACTGATGAGCATAATGCTTTTGTCTAGGAATATTAACATAATATGTAACAGACATTTAACAGACAGTATTAATAACAATACAGTTCACTAAAGAAGCAAATGTTATTGATTAATTTCTTATAAACTGCACAAACCTTTTGCAATTTACATAAAACTAACTGGTTTTTATAACAATTTACTTTTAGTCAGAACTTTTAATTTATAACCTTTAGTGAAAATTAAGTTGGCTTTTGTTTTACACTAGTTTCTCTTTTCCCAAAGTCTGATTAAAAAGAGTCCTTAGTTTCTTCATATATTCACCATATGTAGACCAACCAGCTTCCTGTTTGTGGTTGATGCTTTTTATTTTGGCAGTAGTGGGAGTTGTCAGGATCACAGTGTGTGGCCCCATCTGCATGAGAGTCAGTCCTTGGGTGATGTACTGAATTTGCTGAAAATGCCTTTGGACAGTCTTTTGAACAGTTTGCTTAATAATCTGTAAATTCTGCAAGTACTTAGTGTAAGGTTTGTACATAAGAAGGATGGTCACGTGAGGAACTCAGACCCAGGAACTTTGACTAGAGCCACCCACAACTAAGCACGCCATAAAGAAGCTTCCCAGAAATTTTTGGGAAAAGAGTGACTGTCCATCAGCCAGTGAGATCTCACCACATCATAATTGCTCACTTACCTTAGAGGACCCCTTTAAATACCTCTCATGCAGTCTAATTCGGGTGACTCCCCTAGCCTCTAACCCCGGGGCTAGGGGACCTTGTCAGGCAGGATGCGTGGTACTTAATAAAGCTTTTGCCATTTCACACTTTGAGGCTTTCAGCCCCCCTTCCTGCTTTCTTGGCAGGGAAAAATACCTTACATTTTGGTGCTGAAAACCCGGGAAGGAGTTAGAAGCCCACTGGGGCCACTCCTTTCCCCGTCCCCTCCAAGAAAGAAGCAGGATCTCAGGACCTCTGACCATCCACCTGCTTTAGTGCACGGTGCGGTAAGTCCCATGCCTTCAAACTTCCCTCAGTTCTTTCTACCAAAACTCCCTGTCTGAAACCACAGCTGCGTCAGGAAAGTCTTTTCCATCTGAATGTGTGTGTCCGTGGAGACATCACGAGCACATCCACTTTACCTATCTATCCGTGGCCAGAGCTTGAGTTTTGGGATGCCAGTTCTCAACTCTGACCACTCCAAGGACTGAGGGTGGCTGTGAGGGCACAGGAATCCCAAAACACTCTGGGAGTTGCCTTATCTAAAATCTCTGCCTCCCTAAAGAAGAGAAAATTGTTCTTCTTCTCCGCTGTGGCCAGAAAACAGAACCCACTGAATAATCAGACCAGGTAGCCTCCTGAAGGGACCTTCCGTTTTAACATCCTCACCAATTTAATTATCACCAAAAAATCTGGGAGCTGATTGTAGATCCCTTTATATTCAGAGCCTCTAATTATTTGCAAGTTTGTCCTTAATCTCTCTGTGCCACCTGTTCTACGTGCAGGCTTTTTTTAGGCCAAAGAAACTTAAACCCTCAGCTCGTAATCTTTTCTTCTCTGCAGACTCCCAACTTTCTCTCTTTCCTGCCTGACCCCCAAGGGTATCCCACTCTCTGGTCCCTCTGCACACCTCTTTTGCTCCACTCTGGTCTCTTTCCTCCAGAGAACCCCCTCCCCTCCCTTCACAAAATCCTGTTTCTCATTCACCTGCAAATACCATTCTCTCTCTTTCTCCTCCCCTGCTGGTCAGGGCCCCTCCCTTCTCCACTGTGATCTTAAGTCCCTCCTCCGTCAGGCCATTCTCCACCTGTCATAGGCTCTTACACCAGTTTGCAGGACGCCCAACCCCAATCTGCTTGCAGGAAGTTCTGACCCTGTCCTGCCCTGACTCCAGTGTTTCCAGCTAGATCTGGGTGCCAGGCTCCCTAGGAGCCTTCCTCCTCTTATTCTCACCCCCAAACCTTTATCCGGGACCTGTGAATATGGCATTTAGAGTTTTCAATGGTCACGGTCAGTAGAAAATGGCCAAGGCTGTTTGTTAGGCCCGCGTGCAGCAGAAAGTAACTCTCCAAATCCAGGCTCTTGTGGCAACCCTGAGGCTGGCAGAGCAACAGGGACAAGGCACAGGAAGTGCCTGGCACAGGAAGTGCCAGTCTGGGTTGCAAAGAGAAATCCCTGCCAGCAGCTTGCTTTAAGTGTGGCAAGCAGGACCACTGTACTCAACAGTGCCCTTGCCCACTGCTGCCCACTAAGCCCTACCCTGATTGCAAGCAGCCCGGTCACTGGCAGAGCGATTGCCACTTTGAGCAGCAGGTTCATCCTCAACACGTCTATGTGGATGGAGTGAGTATGAGGCAGCCACGTGGGTGCATCACTCAAACTCTTAGGACACGGCCTGGACTCAGAGAACCCAGGGTATGCTGCAACAATTGAGTAAGTCCATCTCATTTCTTGTGGACACGGGAGCTGCCTTCTCTTTTTTGCCACCACACTCTAGACCTCTAATTCCCTCGCAGGTTTCAGTTATGGGAATGGGTGGAACCCTTTCTTTTCCCCTTTGCATGCCACCCCTGACATGCAGTTTGGACAAAATCCCCTTTTTTGTACTCCTTCTTAGTTATGCCATTGTACCCTGTACCCTTTCTGGGTCGGAGTCATTCTACACAGTCTCAAAGCCACTATCCAGCTGACAGCATCTTCCCACTTACTCCTACCATTCCTCACTACCAAGGGCTCCCCCATAATCAATGCTACCCTCATTTCTAACCATGTCTCATGTTAAGCTTGCTCCCATGTAAGATCGCTGGCAGTCAGAACCATTGGGTCCTACTTGTCTGCGGCTCACAAAATGACTGGGGCCTGCAGACCCTCTTGTTGCTCCTGTCCCTCCCACCAGGAACCTGCTGCCAGAGTGAGCTGAAGCAGGGAGCTATGCTGTTCAGTAAGACTGGCCTAATGAAAAAAGCTTCAATCTCCTTAACTGTCTATGAGAGAAATTAAGCAAGAATCTCTCCTTCTACAACCAGCTTAACTCCTAATGGCAGCCACCCATTCTTACCTGGGCTGCCCCTATCCTAAATCTTCTAATTATCAGCGTATAACTCATATTTGCTCCTCTTTTTAAAATTCTTACAGAACTGCATTCGCAAAGTTCCTCAACTCATTGCCAAACAGATGTTCCTCCTGACACCCCTCAAAGCCACCACCTGCCGACCTCCTGTCCCCATGACACCCCTAACCAGCAGGAATTAGCCAGACAAATAAATGGCGCCCCTATTCTATTTAACAAAAAAGGTCAGAATGTAAGGTCTGTGCATAAGGGGCAAGGTCACATAAGGAACTCAGGCCCGGGAACTTTGACTAGGGCTACCCACATCTAAGTGCGCCAAAAAGAAGCTTCTCAGAAATTCTTGGGAAAAGAGCGACCGTCTGTCAGCCAGTGAGATCTCACCATGTCATAATTGCTCACGCACCCTAGAGGATCCCTTTAAATAACCCTCACACAGTCTAATTCGGGTGACTCCCCTAGCATCTGACCCCAGGGCTAGGGGACCTCATCGAGCGGGACGCACGGTACTTAAGAAAGCCTTTGCTATTCCACACTTTGTGGCTCTCGGTCCCTCTTCCTTCTTTCTTGGCAGGGAAAAATACCTTACACTCAGGAAAGAGTGGTTATATTTCTTTTATTATTTGATTTATGTAGTTTAGTATTCCTGAAACTTTGGGTACCTGTGGGTACAATGTAACTTTAAATTAGCTTCTAATTAATATTGATTTCCTTTTCTACTAGCTTTGAGACTGTGGACATGAATGCAGGTCCCATACTAGAATGGGCAAGCTAAATCTGGAAATAATTCTACACAGCAACTTTCTAATAACCGTCATTGTACCCTAATTCTAGAAGAAAAAGCTTTTATTTACTTGTCAATTAATTTATTAAAGTCTATTTCTAAATGTTTACCTGAGAAAACTTCTTTTTTTCTTGTTTTTCTATAATTTCCTTATTTTGCTTGGTATTGACTTGGGCATAAACTAAACATTCAGATATTATGCCTTCTGTAATAAATTCTAAGTTTGGCTTTTCTAATTATTCTTTCCTTGTTGGCCAAATTTTTAAAATTGGTTTTGAATAAACCTTTGGCAATAAGGGTTCCAAAACTCCATGGATTCTGGGTGGTATCTATTTATTTCAATTACTATGTTCCGCTTTTGAAGCAGACTGGAAGAATATACAATTAACAATAAAATTTAAATAGCTAATGTTAAGAAATACTATAACAAGCATCTTAATACAATAAAGTGACTAACACTTACTAGATTATTAAACAAAAATAAAATTCTAACTAATTTAACAGGATTTAAAATAAAATTCTTACAGTCACAAACGCCCTTAACATGTTAACGTAATTTCACTAAATCTATGTTGACACTATTGCAGTTTTTTATTCACAAATGTAAACTAATTTCTACTTCAGTTTAAGAAATGTCTTAAACAGCAAGAGTTATACACATTCAGGAAAACACTTTACAGCTAGAGTTTAAGTCCTAATGATCACTGCTTCTAGTTGAAATTAAGAGCAGGTTCCAGCCTACAATAGTCATGGGGCTTTGACACAAGAGGAATAAAGGAGACACTATACATTAAATAAAGCACTAAAATCAGACTGTCAATACCCACAGTAGAGATTTTCAAGGGATAAATATAACTTAAATATTCAGGCAAGACATAGTAAATGGCCTCATATTTACAAGAAATGAGATCAGTTTTCCCTGCTACTTGGAAGAAACACCTTAGGCTCGTATATGGCCTCCAGTGGCAGGTCTCAACAGGCTGGGCAGGGTCAGGTCACAGGTAGCTGGAAAGGGCTAGAAGAGACTGAACCCTCCCTGGGTGGAGCAAAGGGGCAGCTTACCTTTTCATATCATTTTTTCTACAGCAAAGACATGTCCCCCAATGGGGCTGGGAAGCCTGGCAGACCTCAGTTCAATGACCTTTCTTTTCAATCTTTACACAAGGCTCTGATGAAATCCTATGAAGCCCTTTGGGGTGCTGGAACCTTTTAAAGTGTGTATGCCAGGGGTCCCCAAACTTTTTAGACAGGGGACCAGTTCACTGTCCCACAGACCATTGAAGGGCCACCACATACAGTAGTACTCCATACATTGACCACCAATGAAAGAGGTGCCCCTTCCAGAAGTGCAGCGGGGGCCGGATAAATGGCCTCCGGTGGCCGCAATTTGGCCTATGGGCCGTAGTTTGGGGACCTCTGGTATGCTAAGAACTGATATTTTTCTGATCTCTTTTGGGCCTTATTTACCTTTTATGTTGCTAATTTGGTCATTATAGACCTTAAAAGTCATGCTGAAAAGATCTCGCTGAGGGGCTTGAGAGCCCTTTTCTATCTATATAAACTCTTGGAAAAGACAAAAGCAATATTATTAGCTGCATTTAATTAAGAAAAACAGGTTTTCGGTGCCTCCTTAGAATTCCAGAGTCTCTTCACTGCTGAATAACTCAGGACATTATATTCAAAATAAATTCCTGCCTGACCAGGTGGTGGCGCAGTGGATAGAGTTTTGGACTGGGACACGGAGGACCCAGGTTTAAAACCATGGGGTTGCCAGCTTGAGTACAGGCTCATCTTGTTTGAACAAAGCTCACCAGCTTGAACCCAAGGTTGCTGGCTTGAGCAAGGGGTCACTCAGTCTGCTGTAGCCCCCTGGTCAAGGCACATATGAGAAAGCAATTAATGAACAGCTAAGGTGCTGCATCAAAGATTGATGCTTCTCATTTCTTCTCTTCCAGTCTGTCGGTCCCTATCTGTCCCTCTCTCTGTCTCTGTCACACACACAAAAAAAAGAATAAAAATAAATTCCAACAAAAGCATGATAAAATAGATTTGCAGGAGTTCCAGGACATGACTTCTTTTTCTTATATTACCTAGTATAAAACAATATTATTGTAAAATGATAATGAACTAAACATTACATAAAAAGACATTATTAAAAATTTCTAATATTTAAACTAAGATTTCAATATTACAAGGCTATAAAACAGCAAATAAAGGAATTAACAAAAGACCTTTTAAATAACACATACATTTTATCATGGAGAATACTTTTTTACACAATAATGGGGGAGACAATAAATCACCATTCTTAACCTAGTGGTTGGAAAACCTATTAGTTAATAGAGCCAATTACCAACAGTACAATAACTGAATTTTCTTTTAAGAGTCAATTTTACATTTAAACTACATATGTAGGCACCTCCCCTATTGAGGCAGTGCCCATACTTGGCACTCCGTTGGAGACTATACCTAAGAGGGCAAAAAGGCCTTTTGTGGCCCACAAGCTGTTTGCGAATGGCAGTTTGCCGACCAGAATTCTTAGGAAAAGGGGGAAGACGAAGAGACATTCGACGTGTCTGTCCCTCTTTGCACAACTTAAGGGCTGACTTGAACCGTAGCCTGGCCAAGTAGCAAAGCTACAGGCTCAGCAGCACTCTCTCAGGACTATCGTTCCCTTCTCCTTTGTTGCCAAATTAGGGACATGGTTGTCATGGGAGAGGTGGCATGGATGGGCAGGCAGCTGGACTTAGCATTTCCAAAAGCCAAGCCAACTTTTATTCCCTCTTGGCATCTGTTTAACTTTATTTCTAACAATAAAAGCAGCAAATAAAAATACAATTTTATAAATTCACATTCCTAACAATGGGCTGTTTTTAGCCTATATGAGGTTTCTAATTTTTCCTGTAATTCCCTGAAAATTCTTTTTACAGTTTTTACTATTATGGTTAATGCTGTGGGTCTTTTTTATGAACTCCATGTCTTCTAAGTAAATGAAAGACTTGAAGAGGAGAATTTACCACCCCCTCAGCCCTCAAGAGAGTGTTGAAATTTTTTCCCTCATTTTATACTAGTGAAGGGCAACAAGCCATCATCCCCAACCCACGAAGAGCTTGTTTCTAGTTCTATTCCCTCTAATCCCATTACTTATGATTCTATCACTCTTTCTGGAGTTGCAATTTAATATTAAAAACTGCCAATTAACTAGCATGGTCTACACGTATGGTTTGTTAATTTCTAAATTCTTTTTCTCTTCTTTAAGATTTTTAAAAGCAAAGTCCTAATTTTTAATATTATTTCTACACTGTAACTTCTAAATGGGCAAAACCTCTTTTAGTCCACAGGTGGACATTTGAAATCAATTTTTATTTTATATTTTAGTTATTTCATTCTTTCTCTAGTGCTCTTTCTCCTCTGCCCACAACAGCAAGCTGAATCCTATTCTAGCCATGCATCTGGAGGTGGCGGTGGGGCTCGCCTTTTGGTGCTTGGCCTTCTGCCTAATGTTTGCCTTCTGCTTGGGTGCACTGTGGTGGCGAGGACAGGAACATGGCTGCGGGGGAGGAGGCATGTCCACGTCCACCTCTCCACAACTGCACCCCTACTCTATTGTTCTGCATACCTTGTGGACCTGCTTGGTTTTTCTCTCACTCAAACTGCTTACTTGCCAGTCCTTTTGCTCCAGAGTTTGGAGAAACACTTTTAATTTGTGGGCTCCACTTTTATTTCTTACTCTTAGCTGCTGGTAACCTGGGACATTTATTTTTCTAATGTCCATTTTTTTTTTTACAATATGTGCATTCTTTTCTACCTGAGTCTAATTCTTTTTTGAATTATTTCCTTCTTTATTTTCTTTCTCCCTATCTTTGCTAGAATTTACACAAACTTTCTCATACTCATTCTCAAGGGTAGCCATGTCCTCATGTGCCTTAGAGAACTGTCCTTCCTCCTCCAAGGATCCCTTATCCTTAGAAGAGTTTGTCTCTTGAAATGCTGCTACTATTGTTTCAGTTATTCTTTATTCCTGTTTTTCACTCAAATTTTGCATGACCAAGAAAACGTGGCACCCTCTTTGTATTGAGCATGTTTTAAGCCACTATGGTGAATTCATTATTAAATTTAGCCACCGATCAATGTATGGAAACTGGTCGGGACAACCTGGGTTCCCAATTACTATATTCCAGACTGTCCTTATTACCCGGGGGTTAGAATTCCCAGTTGCTATTACTTATTACAAAACTGAAACTTGTTTCAGGAGAATCTAAGAATTAGTGCACTTACAAGAAAGATAAGACAGATAATTAACTAGCACCCAGACTAAAAGGGTATTTGACTATAAAGATAATAATTAATACACAAGACAAGGGTAGAAACCTAGCAGAACGCCCCGAAGCTAATTTGAGAGCAAAGAGAATAATAGTTTTCCACTTAAGATTGCTTTTTTTTAGTCAGAAGCTTCCAGTTTTAACACAAAAGACTCAAACAGGCCTTAAAACAGACACATTTAGAAATTAAACAAAAGACTTACACACAACTACACATGAGCACGCTTTCATAGGCAAGGGAAGGGCTCCCCCTCCTGGTCTCTCAGGTGTGCACAGGCCGCATTCTGCAGGAACTTTAATCTGTAAACCCAGGAATTTTAGAATCTAAGAGTAAGGAGAACAAAGAATGAGATCTTTATAAATACAAAGGTGTCTTTACTCAGGCTTTTCTGAGAGCATAACACAATTAGCTGCCTCTGGAAGTTCAGGGTTTCTACTCAGTCCCCTTTAATTATCTTTCTCGAGAAATATATAAATGTGCAAGCACAAAATCAAGATAGAAGCTGATGGACCAGCTCCTACTTATTGTCCTTCTAGAGTATAACTAAATGCATCCCAGAGAATCCTAATCAAGACCAACAGAGAATCTCAGCAAAACAGCTGTGAAGGCCCTACTTACTCCACTGGGGTTTCACATCCCCGGAGTCCCAAATCAGCAAAGCCTCCAAATCTGCCCTATAGATTTGACCAGTACCGGTCTCAAACAGAAAAGTAAAAGCAAGTTTTCAGAGTAAAGCCAGAAAAATTCAGTAAGGCAGAAAGAGTTGCTTCACTTACCTCCTTGATTTCTCTGCCAAATAGTCCAAATTGTCGAATTTGGGAACCAGGGTTTTCTACCAGGGAACTGTTAGGACCCCACAGGAAGATCGAGAGCCCTGGAAGTCTCAGGTGGTGTGCCTCTCCTCAGTTCTTAAGCGGGCCCAGGGCAGCTCCCCATAGAGTTTGTCCGATTTGAGGTGCCTCTACCCGGTGATGTGAAACACCATATGCCCCACATTGGGCACCAAATGTTGTAAAGTAACTAAATCCACAATTCTGCAGGTGTTTGTAGAGGCACATAGTCTAAATTAGTTTTTGAAAAGTTTTATTAAAGGAGGAAAATTATTAAATATGCCGATACATATGGCTGACACCCAAATGTGCAACCCCCAAAAATAGTTCAGGGGCTGTTTATAGACTTTTAATTATACATGGCAGGGAAGAAAACCTGACATCATGACATAAGTTTATACCTTTTGTTTAGAGTTACATACATTAATTACATGCTTTCAGGAGGGGAGGGGTGGTATCCATGGGAACAAATGCCTGCAAATGGTCCATTAGCCCAAGAAAATATTTAATTTTTTTCTCCCTACACCTGGCTAGTCATTGACCCTTCCCCCATAAGTATGGGGGAAGGTCAGGGAATCCAAGTCTCCTTCCTCTTTCTGCATTTACAACACAATGTCATCTTAGTTTTTATGTTAATCACACAAGCATAGAAATCACACTTACAAAATCTTTCTGCAAGCCTAGTCCAAATTAATATAATGTTCTTTAAACTTCCTAAAATATTAATATTAATTCTGTAGCTTTTGGCACCTTACAACAGAAGCAAGGTAAACATTTTCTCTGAAATATTTACAAATTAATATATCTGGTTCAAATAGATTTTTATGAAGACTCTTCCAGCAAATAAAGTAGAAAAAAAGAGGATATAGTAAATCCTCACTTAATGTCATTGATAGGTTCTTAGAAACTGCAACTTTAAACAAAATGAAGTATAACAACACTATTTTTATCATAGGGACATTGATTTAACAATGATTAAATTCCCGTGGCAGATTTCTGGTCATAAAAACATGCCAAGCTTTTAAACAAAGACCCAAAACACTAGAAGTAAATGGGAGCTATACATATATTTAAGAAGACTAATAAAAAGAAGTCAGATCATTATTTTCCAGCCCGCTTATACCAGTTCAGGGCTTCAGGTGGCATTCCATCCTTGCAGATTAGGGTGCAAGATAGGGACCACCGTGGACAGGATGCGCTTCCATGGTGGGGGTCACTTACACACACACTCCCACACTCACGCAATCTGGGACAATTTAGACAAGCCCATTCACCTCATATACACACCTGTTGGATGTGTGAGAAAGCCCATGCAGATATGGGGAGAACTTGCATATGCCACACAGACAGTGGCTATTGACTGGGATTCCAATTTTTTTCCTAAACAATGTTATAACAAAATGATGTTGAACAAAAGGACATTATTTGAGAATCTGCTGTGTGCATTTCTGTTGAGTAATTTTGTTCTATTTACTAACAACTTCTTGCATCTTTAAACTATCAACACTATTAATCTAGAGGTAGATCAAGAGGATCACTTCTTCAGGAGCTGTGGCTCTTGCAGGACAAACGTTCAGTGTTTCAAACTATGTGTGTGAAATCTTGATAGGAAGACAAGTGTTAATTAAGTTACAGTTCTCTCCTCTCCAGACTCTGTGAAATGGCTCCCAGTGGCCATTCCAGTCACCTGCTCGAGTTCCTGTTAAAACTGTGTTTCCTGCGTGGCTTTTCCCCACCCCGTTCTTCCCAGGGAAAGTATAAATTTTCACAAACACAGGGAGTTTTGTTTTCTCTGTTAAAAACAACTCTACTGGAGCAGGCTTTATGTTTCGCCACAGGACACAGAGCATTTTACTCAGAGGTAACTCTCTCCCCACTGGGCGAAGTGCAGTCTGTCACCTGACCAGCTCTGGAGCTGCGGGTGGCATTGGCTGCATTCCTTAAATTCTTTCACCCGACCCCAGCACGGCAATGAACGGCTTCAGGCTCCCTGAGCTGAGCGTTCTGCTGGCTGTACCCTGCAGTCCTCTGCGGATCTCCCTCAACCTACAAACACACAGCTAAGCACCAGCGGGCGCGCCTGGGAGGAGTGGCGGGCAGGTAAACTCAATGTGCGAGAAGCCTGTGATCCCCTGAAATGTGTGACCCTTGGTGCTGAATCCTTCCTCTTTCTGTGGTGTCTGTTCCTCCTTACAGAAACCTGACTTGTCAACCAAGACCTGCTTAAATTATACATAGTAAATAATGAGAATGTAGATAGATTTCAGATTAGGCTCTCTGAATGTTAGAAAAAGGAATTATGAGGGTGGAAGCTGAGACTAAGAAGAAATTTTATAAACCAGTTTTTTTTTTTTTTGCTGTTGCTTTTTGGGTTTTATTTGTGTGATTTGAAAAGTATGAGATTTGGAGGCTGACATACTTGGGTGTGAATCTTGGCTTTGTGTGTAACCTCAGACAGGATATTTAATCTCCTCAGTCCTGTTTCCTCTCTGGTAATATGTATCTGCAGGGATGAAGAAAGTGTCTAGCAAAGAGCTGGTGTATAGAACGTATCTGATGTGCACATGTGTACATGTGTGTGTACCACGGGTGTATCTCTATGCAAACATATGGGCCACAGGGCTATGACATGTATAAGGATAGTGGGTTTTCCAGATGAGGTGAAATTTGATCAGGCTCTGACTTTCTCTGCTGTTGCAAAGAGACCAGACACTTGAGAAAAACATTGACCTGAGCTGCTGAAAAATAAATACTATGTCTTGCTGATCCTTATCCAGGAAGGGATGGTATAGTGTAGCATGTGGATACTCTTTCAATGGACACTGATGGGAAGGTAGGCAGTTTAATAATATCAGCCATGGCCATGTAAACAACTGCGTGTGCCTGAAGAGAGTTTTGTCTTGGGGGACCAAATGCCTTCAATCCTCACTCTGCAGCTTACTCTCCGTGTGTCCCTGGGCTTGTTGTTTTTCTCTCTGAACATCAGTTTCTCATCACAAGGAATTGTCATGAGAATTAAGTTACTCGGTACTTGAGAAGTGCGTGGTACATGTTAACATTTGCCAAACATCAACTGTTGGTGTCATTATTTTACAAAGAGCTCTTTATGTGTTGTGTTATCAGCTTTGATCTTCAAAATGACCTGATGAAATAGACTAGGCAAGTATTAGCCCCATTTTGCAGCTCAAGAAACTGAGGCTCAGGAAAGGGAAAAGTGTAAATCAAAAGTCCCATAACCCCTAAATAGCCAGTTTTGAACTTGGACCTCAGTTGCCAGACAGCAAGCTGACTTAGAACACATTCATTGAATGAAATATATTCTAAAAGGTTTGGCTCAAACAGCATTTCCTCTGCAAAGCCATTCCTTATCATCTTCCCCTAGGAGAGCTCTCTCTTGTAATTTCACAGACTTTCTTTTACAGTGAGTATACAGGAGACTTTGCTGGGTCATCCTTATATTGTAGATTGTTTGGTATAAGTCTCACTCCTCCCTCCCCACCACCAGATATATTAAAATTTTCATGTACAACTGTGTGTTGAACAATGATGTTGTGTACATGGTGGACACTCAAGAGGGTGAAAGTGTAAATGTAGGGCTCCACACCAGCTATTGCCATATGTGTGGAAAGTAAAGAAGGAGCCCAAGGAAAGCCTATGGATACTTCCCTCACCTAGCCTATATTTCTGCTCCTTCTTGGAACTCCTGCTCTAATAGGTGTGGAATAGATGAGTCTGATTCAGGAAGTGTTAGATATTGACCAACAAGCTGACTGGTCAAGAAAAAGTTATTTTTACTCAATGTATCATTTTCCTGATTATAATTTCACTGAGACTTTGTCATTTAAATGTCTGAAGTGGGGTTGGGGGGATGTGTTAAAGGAAAAATTTAGGAAAACAACTGTCTTCATTTTTCTTGTAGATACTGTAGTTTACCCTTCCATTTTTGTCAGGGCACAAACTACTCTGTGGGACCCTCACCACTCTCTCCCTACTTCCTGAAACCTTCCCTACCAATCTCTTTCATTTCTCTTCCTCTACTCTTCTCTTCCTTGTGGCTCTCCTGCTCTCTGGTTGGCCTAAATCCCAGGGCGTAGGTGGGCAGGGATGCAGGGTTAGTGGAAAAGGAAAGAGGAGTACATTTTCTTTTGACTCAACTCATCTCCTCCTCCTCAATGTTCTTAGGGACTTCACTCCTAATAGCAGCCTCACATGGCATCAACATATCACAATGGTTATAAATTTTGAGCCTAGTGCTCTGGATCTAAACTTACTAGCTATATGGCTTGGGCAAGGTATTTAGTGCCTTGGGTTCCTCACCTGCCAAAGGGGGGTGAAATGCCCTCGTATATTTATTATTGGGGTTAAATGTTTACAAAGCATCTAGAGCAGAACCTGGCACATAGACAAGCATATATAAAGACTGGGTTCACTTTTTTAAAGCTGGCATGTAGTGTAAAATGTGCATGTAGGCACGATTACCTACCCTTTATGGAAATCCCTTCAATGGTCTTTATAAATTGCATCCTTTGAAATACTACTGAGAACTTATTTAATTGAGTGTCTGGTGTAAGATTAGGCTTGTATTTAGAGACCAAATTGTGTTGAGAGTTTATATCTTTAAACTTTAAAATTGCATTCAGCACAGAGAGATGCTCCCACAGTGACATCTCATAATGGACATCTGAAATGGCCCAAGAAGCAACAGATACCTCTCTTCCTTTCCACACTCATTCTGTGGAGCATATGCAGAAATGCTGGGGAAAATTGCCTATTGCTTTTATTAAATAAATCACTTTTGGTTCTCACTCTCTGTGCATGTGGCTGCATTTGTAAGTTACTTGCATGCTTGAGATGACTTCACTGTAAATTGCAGAGAAATTCCACTAACCAGAAATTAGAAGAACAGCACTGCCAAGTTACCATGGGGCCTTGGTGTGGGAAACAGGCTGTAAGCTGGCAAGGTCATTATAGCTTAAGGTTTAGTCTAAGACTAAGCCTTTCCCACTCTTTTAATACTAAGATCTCTTAACACTAAGATCTTTTAATACTAAGATCTTTTCAACACTAAGCTTTTCCCCACACCCTTGACTGTTGCATGATGTAGGGTGGTGCTCTCTTATGAAGAATTCAATTTATGCCTCAGATGAGTGGCTTTGTAACAGAGACTTCCCTGTTTGTACTGTATATTGGCTTAAAGGCTTTAATTGTCTCTGCTATATAATACAGCAAAGACTGGGGGGTCTTGATCTCTGATCTTGCGATCAGCATTGCAGAGGCCTCTTGGTCTCATCCTCTTTTCTCGGTGAGTCTATTTTCTTAATTCCACACTGTTCTCCCTGAGGAACTGAAATTACTAGCTGCGCTGGTTCATGGCAAGTGGCACCATTGTGGGGCCTGGGTATGAGAAAACTAAACTAAAGGCAGATGACAGAACTTCTCAAGTGTGCACAGTGAGTAAAGAAAGTTTTTGGGGAGAGTATGGTTGGGAGTAATAAATTATGGGACAATTAGGGTCCAAAGTAGGGGACCTATTTTTAAGAAGAGTTATGCAGCTAGAATGCTTTTTACATTATATTCAAGATGTATGTTCCTAGTTCCCAAAGGAGACACTGGTTAGTTCTGCTACAGGGGAGCAAGTAGGTAAAGTTCTGAAAAGACAGTAGTGTGTGGAGACTATGGAGGTGGTCCTGTACTTTGTGGCTTGGGAGCCAAGGAATGTGGGACAGTGTGGCTGCTCCTAGTTCTCTCTAGCTGCTTGGTCTGCTGCTCAGCTAAAATTGAGGTAGAAGAGAAGTCTTGTCATGGTCTTCCTGAGCCACCAGTTACAGCAACTATGGAATTTGAGAATGGTTAGGAGACTCAACTATTAAAGTTATAGCTTTTCCTGTTATTGTCTTATTTTCTTTAATGTGTTAGCAACAATCCTCTGAACCATTATTTTGTTTCTTTTCTATTCTTTGCCTGGAAATTTAGGCAGGGGACCCCTGGTGGATTTGACTACAAAATTTCTCATGCAGCTGCTGAGAGCAAGTTTTCTTGGGGAGATTTTGTTTAGTCCCATTCTTCAGTTCCTCTGTCAGAAAATACCCTGACTAAAATCAGGCAGGCATCTTTCTAATCTGGTTGTGCTCTGAAATCCCGGGTTTCTCTCTGGTTTGTCTGGTTCATCTAATTCTTGTTTCTGTTTAGTCTTTGTTTAATGTTGTCTAAAATGTGCCTGTTTTTTTAAGGCCTGAATCAAGTTCTTGCATGCAAAAATTGGAAATGCTGGCTCTAACATGGAAAAAATAAAATGATTTTAGAACTTGTAAGGAGCGGTCATTTAAATTTAAATAGAATAGAAGGTAGATCCTTAAGACTTACTAATTTGGTTAGTGCAATGTGAGGTATGTTCAAAGTTAGGAGCCAAATAGCAATTTAAGTATTAGGATTAATCAAAGTTATATGTTATACTTGTGTTTCTGTGCATAAATTGTCTTGTTTATGGGTAAGGCTATACTCAGGTAGGTAAAACAAAGGAATTGAGCAAAATTAAGCAGGGGCTTAATAAGTCATTTCAAGAATTTGTCTTAAGCTGCTTCAGGCAGTTAGAAGAACTATATAAGGATGCTAATTCTGCTTCTCAGGCCACACCCTGCAAAAGAGACCCCAGGAAATTGAGATTTGGCTCCTCTGATTTTGTTTATTGAAATCAAAAGATAGGTCAGGAACGCTCTGAAATAGAGCATACAATACAAGGGCGTAAGTTCACAAGACTCTTAGATGCAGGAGCTAATGTATCTGTATTGCTGAGCAACATTAGCATTCTTCTTAGCTCACTTATAAAGCAGTCTCTGAGCTGTGAGGCATAGGACAAAGTAAGTCCCCCCAACAAAGCTCTTATTTTTTGCAATGGGAAGATAAAGAAGGTCATACTGGACTTTTTCAGCCTTATGTGATCCTTGGATTGTCAGTTAATTTGTGGGGTAGAGATGTTTTGAAAAATATGGGAGTGTTGCTTGTCAGTCCTAATAATTTAGTCAGTGTTCAAATGCTTGATCAGGGATTTTTTGCCTACTAAGGGATTAGGGAAAGAACAGCAGGGGACTCTAGCTCCCATAGAAGTGACACCCAATACCAGAAGGCATAAATTAGGGTATCAAATTTAGCATAGGGCCTTGGTAGCTCCTGCTATCCCAATTATGCATTGTACAGACCCAATTATATGAAAATCAGATAACCCTGTATGGGTAGACCAATGGCTCCTCTCTCAGGAGAAACTTAGGGCAGCTGCTCAATTGGCATAAGAGCAGTTACAGCTTGGGCACATTGAACCTTCTAATAGCTCATGGAATACACCTATGTTTGTTATTAAAAAGAAATCAGGAAACTGGAGGTTATTACAAGATTTAAGAGCAATAAATAAGACTATGGAAATTATAGGTCCTCTCCAGCCAGGACTCCCTTTTCCTACTGCCATTCCATGGGATTTTCACCTTATTATTATTGATTTAAAGGATTGCTTTTTTACTATTCCTTTAAGCCCTCATGATTGCAAGCATTTTGCATTCACTGTTCCTTCACTTAATTTCCAGGCTCCCATGGAGCAATACCAGTGGAAAGTTTTGCCTCAAGGTATGACCAACAGTCCTACCTTGTGCCAAAAATATGTTGCTCAAGATGTCTCTCCAGTACAAAGGCAGCACCCTGAGGCATACATAATTCACTATATGGATGATATTCTTATTACTCATCCAGAAAAAGGCACTGCTGACCATTTTTCAACAGTAGAATATTCTTTGAAAGAATCAGGACTTTATATAGCTTCTGAAAAGTTACATCTGTTCTTGCGTTTATCTTATTTAGGACAAATTATTGAGGGACAAAAAAATTGTCTACAGAAATTAGAAATCAGGATGGATCATTTGCAAACTTTAAATAATTTTCATAAATTGTTAGGAGACATTAATTGGCTTAGACCTTCCTTGAAATCAACTAACACAAAACTGAAATCACTCTTTGATTTTTTTTTTTTTACAGGGACAGAGAGAGAGTCAGAGAGAGGGATAGATAGGGACAGACAGACAGAAACAGAGAGAGGTGAGAAGCATCAATCATTAGGTTTTTGTTGCCGTCGCAACACCTTAGTTGTTCATTGATTGCTTTCTCATATGTGCCTTGACCGTGGGTCTTCAGCAGACTGAGCAACCTTTTGCCAGAGCCAGTGATCTTGGGTCCAAGCTGACGAGCTTTTTGCTCAAGCCAGATGGGCCCGCGCTCAAGCTGGCGAGCTCGGGGTCTCAAACCTGGGTCTTCTGCATCCCAGTCTGATGCTCTATCCACTGCGCCACTGCCTGATCAGGCTTGATATTCTTAAAGATTTGGCTAAACCAGCTTCCCCTTGCAACTTAGAGCTGCAGGACATCAAGCTTTACAGCTTGTAGAAAAGGCCTTGCAGCAAGCACAAGTAAAACACATAAATCCTGAAGAACCAATTGCCTTACTAATTGGTCCCTCGAGCTACACTCCAATGGGACTATTGTGGCAAGCTTCAGGTTCTATTGAATGAATTCATTTAGCTGTTACTCCTAAGAAAGTCTTATCTCCGTATTTTGATCTTGTTGCCTCCTTGATTATCAAGGGGCTTGGCAACTTTTACAGCTTATAGGTTTTGAGCCTCAACTTATTGTTTGTTGTTCCTTTTCAAAAGATCAACAACAATGGCTCTGGGAAACTTTCACAAAATGGCAAATTGCTTTTGCAAATTTTAGAGGTCAAATTGATTTTCACTACCCAGCTGATAAAATAGTTCAATTTTCATTAGTTACTACATTTGTCTTTCCTAAGACAATTGTTAATGAGCCCATTTGTGAACCACCTACAGTCTTTACTGATGGGTCTAGCTCAGGTTTAATAATCGATGTACAAGTTTATACTGAAACAGTCACCTTAAAATTAGCTCAAAGAGTAGAGTTGCATGCCATTATCATGGCTTTTCAGCATTTGCCATGTTCCTCCTTTAATCTGTATACAGACAGCAAATATTTACTTATGGTTGTTTCCACTATAGGGACTGCTGTCTTAGGGACAACTGCTAATGAGGAACTGTTTCAGCAATTTCTTCTTCAAAGACTTGTATGTCAACATAGAGCTTCATGTTCTATAGGACATATTCAAGCTCAGTCCATGCTCCCTGGAGCTTTAGCACAAGGGAATGTCCTTGCTGATCAAGCTACTTAAAAGAACATTGGAGCAACCACGATAGATCAAGCAATTCAGTCCCATACTATTCATCACCAGAAGGCTGCAGCCCTGTGGAAACAGTTTCAACTCTCTCAGGAAGCAGCACGGCAGATTGTTAAATCTTGTCCAAAGTGTCCTATACTACAATTTGTCCCTTCATTTGGAGTTAGCCCTCAAGGACTCCTACCAGGAATACTTTGGCAAACAGATGTTACTCATATACCCTCATTTGGTAAACAGTCCTTTGTCCACGTTACAGTGGATACTTATTTTAGATTTATAGTAGCCTGTGCCAGAACAGGTGAGGCTGCTAAGCATGTTTTATCTCATTGTTTGTACCTTTTTAACTTCCTAAACTGATTCAATACTCCTACATATGTAGAAAAAACATTTACTATATTTTGTCAAACCTTTCAAATTACGGGTATTCCTTACAAACTTTAAAGTCAAGGTATTATTAAAGTGTACCTAGCAAATATTTAAAGGTCAATTTTAAAAAAATATAAAAGGGGGAGTCATATCCTAGAACTCCTGAAAATCTTCTTTATCATGCTTTTTACTTTAAAATATTTCTTTTGAGTGCTGATGTACAAGATTATTCAGCAACTGAGAGACTCTGGAATCCTACAGGAGACATCAAACCTCTTTCTCCTGCAAATTTCTACCTTCTTTTATTTGACCCAGCTATTAACACTGTTTTGTCTTTTTCCAATTAGCTCCAGATATAAGGAAAAAGTTTATATAGGTGAATGAGGACCCTCAACCCCCTCAGCAAGATCTTCTGAGCATGGCTTTTAAGGTCTATAATGACCAAGAGGTACAGAAAAGGCAGACAAAGCCCCAAAACTTTAAGGGTGTATGCCAGCTTTTGGCATACACCCTTAAAGTTTCCAATGCCCCAAAGGGGCCTCATAGGACTCCATCAGGACCCTGTTTCAAGAGTGAAAAGGAAGGTTGTAAGGTATTTTCCCAGCCAAGAAAGAAAGACGGGCATAGCCACAAAGTGTGGAATAGCAAAAGCTTTATTTAGTAGAGCGCTTCCCAGATGAGATTCTCCAGCCCACGAGTTGGGGGCCACAGAAGTCGCACTGCCTCCCCTGTTTGGGGGTAATTTATAGGGTCTGTAAGGTAAAGGTTGGAAGGTAAGCTTCCCCTCTCTCCTCTAAGGGAGGGTTCAGTCTCTTCCAGTTCTACTCCAGCCACCTGTGACCTAACCTTGCCCAGCCTGCTGGGACTTGCCACTGAAGGCTAAAGGTGCCCAGGGCCATCAGCTCCATCTCACATCATGGTGGATGAGCCTAGGGTATTTTGTCCAAGTAGCAGGTAAACTGATCTCGTTTCCTATGGACACGAGGACCACTTACTATGTCTTGCCTGAATATTTGGGTTTTTATTCATCCCTCGAAGATCTCTGTTGTGGGTGTTGATAGTCTTATTTTCTGCTGCTTTGTTCAATACATAGTGTCTCCTTTATTTCCCTTGCCTCAATGCCCCGTGCCAATTTTAGGCTGGGGCCTACTCCTAATTTAGAGCTCTCTTTTTTCTTTTTGCTCACTTCTGTTACAAATATACCTCTACCACTCAGCATAGTAAATCCCAGGGTTCTCCTCAGCACCCCATGGCTGCAAAACTTCTCTCCAGGCTGAAGAGAACAGGAGCTCCATCTCCACACATGCCTGCATATGGCCCTTCCAGTTTACCTGAACCATAGCCAGATGCCCAGAATTGACTTTAGGCTTGAGACAAAAACTTAATATGCTGAAAGCAGTGATAATGGAACTTGGAGGCTAGCTGCAGATTTTAGAAATGTGACAATTCCAGTGCCATGCAGACTTTTCCTTGATGTGTTGCTGAACTCCTAGACTTTTCCTGGACATGTTTCCTGGACTCCTGCTCCTTGTGACAGCTCTCAATGGTTGGGTTGAATTTGCAGGAAATGCAGAATGATGATATGTCAGCATGGACTTGGTGAACATGTTAAGGGCATTCAAAACAGCAAAGACTCTATTATAGACCCTGTTATATTGGCTAAGAATTTGCTTAAAGGCTTTAATCCCTGTAATTTATTAAGACATTTGTTTCAGTATCTGTTAACATTGGCTATGCTAATTTTCTGTTTATTCTGTATCTTTTTTATCTGCCTCTGTATAAGACTCTGGGAAATCAATCGAGTACAAAACTCAGCATATGGGCTAAATTTAAAAAATATAAAAATGGGGCATATGTGGAAAACAAGCTATAAGCTGGCAAGGCTGTTATAGCTTAAGGCTTAGTTTAAGACTAAGCCTTTCCTACTCTTTTAATACTAAGATCTCTTAACACTAAGATCTTTTAATACTAAGATCTTTTAATACTAAGATCTTTAATACTAAGATCTTTAATACTAAGAGTTTTTCAACACTAAGCTTTTCCCCACACCCTTGATTGTTGCATGATATAGGGTGGTGCACTCTTATGAGGAATCCCATTTATGCCTCAGAGAAGTGGCTTTGTATCAGAGACTTCCCTACTTGTACTGTATATTGACTTGAAGCAGGGGTGCTCAATACCAGTAGTCGATTGCAATCTACTGGTCGATCGGGAAGGAAGTATGGGTAGATCGCATCATTAAAAAGACATTTGTCAGAGGAGCAAGATGGCAACGGAGTAGGTGGACGTACCAACTTCCAATTCCCAGGACCAAAGTGGATTATAACTCAATTTTAAGAACCATCATCTGGATAAACCTACTTTGAACTAAACTAAGTGGACTCTTCAACCAAGGAACACAGAAGAAGCCACATTGAGACTGGTAGGAATAGCAAAAACGCAAAGAGGGCTGCCCAGCTCCCCAGAGCAAATGGCAGCCCAGAGAGACCCGCATGGCAGGAAGAGATTTTGACGGAGAGGGAGGGACTTGAGTTCCAGGAACCAAGCCCCAGCCTGCAGTCCGAGAACCTAGAAGAGGCGTTTGGACAGTTTTGAGCTGTGAAGCAAGTGAGGGAGCTCCCAGGCCTACAGTGTGGAGAATTAGGTCCCTTCCTACTCTGCTGAGGGTTGCTGAAGGGTATGGTGGTGACACGACGCTGAAACGTGGTTCTGTCAGCGTGGGCGGAGGCCAAGCCGTTGTGAGCTTGGTCTAGCCCAGCAGGGGTGGAGGGGATGCATGAAAGCGGTCCAGAAGCTGCGGACCACCTGTAATCCCACCTGCGGGGACAAAGCAGGAGGCCAGGAACAGGCAGAGATCTGCTCTGTGACCCTGCGCAAGCCGGCCCAGACCATGGAGACGGGGCTAGAACCAGGGACGCTACCAGCCCCGCCCAGACGGAGAAACCGCGGTTATCCATTCTACGTGCGTGAGTGGGTTCCGAACGCGGGGACAGGGTAGACCCCGAGACAAGTGGAAGATCGCAGCTGAGCCCACGCTACTATCCCCGTCCGGCCAGAGAAACCACGGTTTGCCATCCTACATGCACAAGTGGGCTCCGAACGTGGAGGTGGGGTAGAGTCCCAGATGAGCAGAAGTCCGCAGCTGAGTGGAAGCCAGAAAACACGCCCGGCCCAATAAACCTTGGTTTGCAACCCTGCACAGAAGGGCCCTGGCTTCGAGGGTGGGACTAGAACTCCGGACGGGCAAAGGTTCACAGCTGAGAGCACATCAAAAGCCCCGCACAATCCGCGAAACTGGCGAGCAGACTCTGACTGTGGGTTCTGGGCGGAAGTCCGGAAACAGGCTGGATCTGCAGCTGAGCAAAGGTGCTCACCTATACCCTTGGTGCTGAGGCTTGTGGCTTGAGTGACAGCCCCTCCTGCAGAGGAGACGCAGAAATCACAGCAAAAGCCACAGTGGGCCGGCGTTGGCAACACCCATACCCAACCACCCAAAGCAGCGGCAGAGGGGGTGGCAGGCCTGCAGACAGACCACACCTAGAGAACACAAAGGCAACACCTAATGGACTCCAGTGACCACAACTTGCTTATACACAGACAAAATGGGCAGGCAGAGGAATGCAAACCAAGTGAATCAAGAGAAATCCCCAGAGAAGGACCTTAATGAACCAGATATAACCAAATTACCAGAAGCAGGATTTAGAATAATGATAGTTAGGATGTTCAAAGAAATTAGAGCAACAATAGATAGTCATTATGAACGCCTAAATAAAGAGATAACAAGTATAAAAAACGAAATTGAAATAATAAAAAAGAATCAGACAGAAACGACAAATACAGTGTCAGAACTGAGGACCACAATGGAAGGAATTAAAAGCAGGATGAATCACTCTGAGGATCGAATCAGCGAGTTAGAGGACACAATAAACAAAGGCACTGAAGCAGAGAAGAAAAAGGAAAAGAGACTCAAAAAATGTGAGGAAACTCTAAGGGAGCTCTGTGACAACATGAAGAAAAAGAACATTCGCATCATAGGAGTGCCTGAAGAAGAGGAGAGATAACAGGAAATGGAAACTTTGATCAATCAAATCATAGCAGAAAACTTCCCTAAATTAAGGCTGGGAAACACTCCACATGTTCAAGAAGCACACAGAACTCCATTAAAGAGAAACCCAAAAAGATCTACACCAAGACACATCATAGTTAAAATACCAAAGCTAATGGATAAAGAAAAAATTTTAAAAGCACCTAGAGAAAAAAAGGCTATCACCTACAAAGGAGCCCCCATAAGGATGACATCGGACTTCTCAACAGAAACACTTGAGGCCAGAAGGGAATGGCAAGATATAATCAAAGTAATGCAGAACAAGAACCTACAACCAAGACTACTTTATCCAGCAAGGCTAACGTTTAAAATTGAAGGAGAAATAAAGAGCATCCCAGACAAAAAACCCTCAAAGAATTCATAATAACCGAACCAATTCTGCAAGAGATACTAAGGGGCCTGTTGTGAACAGTTTAAAGGGAGGAAAGAATATAGCAAAAGAAGAATACAGCTTTAAAGAATAAAATGGCAATAAACAACTACATATCAATAATAACCTTAAATGTAAATGGAATAAATGATCCAATCAAAAGACATAGGGTAGCTGCATGGATAAAGAAACATGACCCATACATATGCTGTCTACAAGAGACACACCTTAAAACAAAAGATGCACATAGACTGAACATAAATGGATGGAAAAAAATATTTCATGCAAATGGAAATGAAATAAAAGCCGGGGTAGCAGTACTTATGTCTGACAAAATGGACTTTAAAACAAAGGCTGTAGTAAGAGATAAAGAAGGACACTACATAATGATAAAGGGAACAATTCAAGAGGAAGATATAACTATTATAAATATCAATGCACCAAATATAGGAGCCCCAACATCATAGAGCAGACTTTGATGGATATAAAGGGCGAGATTAACAGCAATACTTTGATAGTAGGGGATTTCAATACCGCTCTAACAACACTGGATAGATCCTCAAGAAAGAAAATTAATAATAAAACAACAGACTTGAAGGAGACACTAGATCAACTTGATTTAATAGATATCTTCAGAAGTTCTCCCCCTAAAGCAGTAGAATATACACTCTTCTCAAGCGCTCATGGTACGGTTTCTAGGATAGACCACATGTTAGGACACAAAAATGGTCTCAATAAATTTAAGAAGATTGAAATCATATCAAGCATTTTCTCTGATCACAATGCCATGAAACTAGAAATTAACCACGAAAGAAAAGCTGAAAAAATACTCAAACACTTGGAAACTAAATAGCATGTTATTAAATAATGAATGGATTAACAATGAGATCAAAGAAAAAATAAAAAAGTTTCTAGATACAAATGATAATGAGCATACATCAACTCAAAATTTATGGGACACAGCAAAAGCAGTTCTGAGAGGGAAGTTTATTGCACTACAGGCATATCATAAGAAGCTAGAAAAAGCTCAAATAAGCAACCTGACCCTGCATGTAAAAGAACTAGATAAACAACAACAAATAAAACCCAAGACAAGTAGAAGGAAGGAAATAATAAAGATCAGAGCTGAAATAAATGACATAGAGGCTAAGGAAACAATACAGAGAATCAATGAAACCAGAAGCTGGTTCTTTGAAAAGGTAAACAAGATTGATGAACCTTTAACTAGATTCACCAAGAAAAAGAGAGAGAGGACTCAAATAAATAAAATTGGAAAGGAAAGTGGAGAAATAACAACTAACACAACAGAAATACAAAGCATGGTAAGAAAATACTATGAAGAACTATATACCAAAAAATTAGACAATCTAGATGAAATGGACAAATTTCTTGAATCATATAACCTTCCAAAAATCAATCTGGAAGAATCAGAACACCTAAACAGACCAATTATAACAAATGAGATCGAAACAGTTATCAAAAAACTCCCAAAAACAAAAAGTCCTGGGCCTGATGACTTCACAAGTGAATTCTATCAAAAATTCAAAGAAGAACTAACTCCTATCCTCCTCAAGCTATTTCAAAAAATTCAAGAGGAAGGAAGACTTTCAAACTCCTTTTATGAGGCGAGCATAATTCTGATTTCAAAACCGGGCAAAAACAACACAAAGAAAGAAAATTATAGGCCTATATCCCTGATGAATTTAGACACTAAAATTCAAAACAAAATATTAGCCAAGTGGATCCAACAATATATGAAAAAAATCGTACACCATGATCAAGTGGGATTTATTCTGGAGAGGCAAGGCTGGTTCAATATTCGCAAATCAATCAATGTGATTCATCACATAAATAAATGGAAGGACAAAAATCACATGATAATTTCAATAGATGCAGAAAAGGCATTTGATAAAATCCAGCACCCGTTCATGCTCAAAACTCTCAGTAAAGTGGGAATACAGGGATCATTCCTTAACATGAAAAAGGCCATCTACGACAAACCGACAGCAAACATCATACTAAATGGACAAAAATTAAAAGCAATCCCCT
Organism: Rhynchonycteris naso; assembly: GCA_037038555.1. Lineage (NCBI taxonomy): Eukaryota > Metazoa > Chordata > Mammalia > Chiroptera > Emballonuridae > Rhynchonycteris > Rhynchonycteris naso. Next base: position 178,792,758 of record CM072995.1, on the reverse strand, counting down.
TAAGATCAGGAACCAGACAGAGATGCCCCCTTTCACCACTCTTATTCAACATAGTTCTGCAAGTCCTAGCTACAGCAATCAGACAAGAAGAAGAAATAAAAGGCATCCAAATTGGAAAAGAAGAAGTAAAACTGTCACTATTTGCAGATGATATGATATTGTATATAGAAAACCCTAAAGTCTCAGTCCAAAAACTACTGGACCTTATAAATGAATTCAGCAAGGTGGCAGGATATAAAATTAATACTCAGAAATCAGAGGCATTTCTATATACCAACAATGAACAATGAACTGTCAGCAAAAGAAATTAAGGAAACAATCTCCTTCACTATTGCAGCCAAAAAATAAAGTACCTAGGAGTAAATTTAACCAAGGAGGTTAAGGACTTGTACTCGGAAAATTATAAAACATTGATAAAAGAAATCAAGGAAGATACAAACAAGTGGAAGCATATACCATGCTCATGGCTAGGAAGAATAAACATCATTAAAATGTCTATATTACCCAAAGCAATTTATAACTTCAATGCAATACCAATTAAAATACCAATGACATACTTCAAAGATATAGAAAACATATTCCAAAAATTTATATGGAACCAAAAAAGAACACGAATAGCCTCAGCAATCTTAAAAAGGAAAAATAAAGCAGGAGGTATCACTCTTCCAGATATCAAGGTTTACTATAAGGCCATTATACTCAAGACAGCCTGGTACTGGCATAAGAACAGGCACATAGATCAATGGAACAGAACAGAGGACCCAGAAATAAACCCACAGCTTTATGGACAACTGATACTTGACAAAGGAGGAAAGAACATAAAATGGAGTAAAAACGGCCTCTTTAACAAATGGTGTTGGGAAAATTGAACATCTACCTGCAAAAAAATGAAACTAGACCATCAAGTTACACCATTCACAAAAACAAACTCAAAATGGATAAAAGACTTAAATGTAAGCCGTGAAACCATAAGCATCTTAGAAGAAAACATAGGCAGCAAGCTCTCCAACATCTGTAGCAGCAATATATTTGCCGATTTATCTCCACGGGCAACTGAAATAAAAGGCAAGATAAACAAATGGGACTAAATCAAACTAAAAAGTTTTTGCACAGCTAAAGACAATAAAAACAGAATAAAAAGACAAACCACACAATGTGAGAACATATTCGACAGCACATCTGATAAGAGGTTAATAACTAAAATTTATAAAAAACTTATAAAACTCAACCCTAGGAAGACAAACAATCCAATCAAAAAATGGGCAAAAGAAATGAATAGAAATCTCTCCAAAGAGGACATACAGATGGCCAATAGACATATGAAAAAATGCTCAACATCACTAATTATTAGAGAAATGCAAATTAAAACCACAATGAGATATCACCTCGCACCAGTCACAATGGCACTCATCAGCAAAACAACACAGAACAAGTGCTGGCGAGGATGTGGAGAAAAGGGAACCCTTCTGCACTGCTGGTGGGAATACAGACTGGTGCAGCCACTGTGGAAAACAGTTTGGAGATTCCTCAGAAAATTAAAAATTGAACTGCCTTTTGACCCAGTTATCTCACTTATAGGAATATACCCTAAGAACACCATAGCACTGTTTGAAAAGAAGAAATGCGCCCCCATGTTCGTGGCAGCATTTTCACAATAGGGAAGATCTGGAAACAGCCCAAGTGTCCGTCAGAAGACGAGTGGATTAAAGCTTTGGTACATATATACTATGGAATACTACTGAGCCATAAGAAATGATGACATCGGATCATTTCTAACAAAATGGATATACCTTGATAACATTATACGGAGTGAAGTAAGTAAATCAGAAAAAAATAAAAACTGAGAACAGCTTGATTTCATACATAGGTGGGACATAAAAGTGAGACTATGAGACATGGAGAAGAGAGTGGTGGTTACAGGATGGGAGGAGGGAGGGAAGGTGGGATAGAGAGGAGGGGAGGGACACAGGGAAAACCAGATAGAAGGTGACAGAGGACAATTTGACATTTGGTGACGGGTATGCAACACAATTGAATGATAAGACAACCTGGAGATGTTTTCATTGTACATATGTACCCTGATTTATTGGTGTCAACCCATTAGAATTAATAATAATAAAATATATACATATATATAAAAAAATTCACTTGTCTTTTGATTGGCATACAAGGTAGCCAATCTGACGTCTGAACTTTTGACACCCTACACATGTGCGTTAAACCACGCTAACTTGTTCAGTTACATTGCTGCGTAGTTAGCCTTCAATTTATTTAAACTAAATACAACAAAGGGTATATAACAATGAGTGCCATAGCTGGTCTGAGTAAGAAGCCTAAAACCTACCACTTTCATACAGAATGGGAGGAGATTTTTTTCACTATGTCATATTCTAAGTGCGTTTGCCTCATCTGTCTGTGTGCTATTGCTATTCCAAAGAAGGGAAATGTGGAGCGCCTTTTTCGGACTGTTCATAAATACTATGACATTGACTTTCCTCTGAAAAGAGAGCTGAGAAGGAGAAAGGTGAAAGAAAAATACACAATATTAAATAGTAATAATAGTAACTTAAATAATGATAATATAGAAGAAATAAATTTATGTTTTGCATCTTAATTGTATGTAGATCATTTTGACTTGGTCATGTTATAAGTAGCTCACAAGCTGAAAAAGTGTGGGTATCCCTGGCTTAAAGGCTTTAATTGTCAATGCTATATAATAAAGCAAAGAAGTGGGGCTCTTGCTCTCTGATCTTACCATCAGCATTGCAGAGGCCTTCCAATCCCATCCTCTTTTCTCAGTGAGTCTATTTTCTTAATTCTGCACTATTCTCCCTGAGGAACTGGAATTACTAGCTGCGCTGGTTCATGGCACCTTGATGAAGTCATTAAACCTCCCCGGCCATTAAATGATTGTTAAGGTCTCTACAGTGCAGATGATCTGTGATTTTATTAGGTCCAGAAGGGAGCTAATGAAAATAATCAGATATTTAATTTGTGCCTCTTTTCTCTTTCTTAGCGCTATTGAGTGAGAAGTACAGTGGGATTTTATTATTTTAGCTGTGGGAATAGAGGAAGGATTGCCTGATCCCAAAGCCCGTCTCCTTTAACCTGCTTTGAAATGTTATCATCTACAAGGTCAATGTCCAAGTTCATGCTTACATCCTGTCAAGATTTATCTGGCCACATACTCATAGGCAGAGTGCTTTATTTCACTGTTACTAGTTTAGAGAATGTATAAGAACAGGGCAAGTACTGAGGTCATCCTCTGGACTGAGGGTAGGACCAGCTTGTGTGGTTGATCTAGCAAAGAAACCTAGCCAAGAAAGCAAGTGTTGCTTTCCATGGTTAGGAAAAGAGAGGGACCAGGCAGCAGGTCTAAAGACATGTCTGTGTTCTCTCTTTCCTTCATTGCCCTTATCTGTTTGGTTTTCATGGGAATCTACTTGGGGGAAATCTGGTATGTTTGTTGCTTGTCCCGTTATTATTTTGTGGCATGGAAAAAAGGAGATGTACATAGAAAAGAGAAAAATAAGTGAAGGGTTGACACTGCTTTTTAAGGTTCAAATTAAATTCTGGAAAAATCTAATACTCTTTGATAAGACTTTTTGAGACAAAAATAAGGAAGGATCTCATATGAAGCTGTCAAGCCAGAATCTTCCTCTATGCCAGCGATGTTCAACCAGTGTGTCACAAGAAAAACATGCAGTGCCTATTTAGTCAGGGGAACTGACCTCTGTCCCTTAGGCTGTCAAATAAAAAAATAAATGACAACAGCCATCTGGTATGAATGAATCAAAATGATACCTATATTTTTGTCAGTTCAGCAAAAAATACATGTTTTTGGTGTGCTGCAGATTTTTGGTAATCAGTTTATGTATATGCTATGAGATGAAAAAGGCTGAAAGTGGCTACTCTTTGCACATTTCCAAAGGTCTTCCTTTTTCCTCTCTTTTGGGCACCAAGTTTACTTTCTGAGGTCATGTTTTTCTGCTAATGGCTATACTGTGTCATTTGTTTCTCTTGCAGAAAGTGTCAAAGAAGACCTCAAAGGCTGGAGAAACATGACCTTTCAAGGAATACAAAGTATATCTTCTGCTACATGTTTTTTTCTTAATAACATCTGATAACTGGAACACATGACTCTGGGCCTAGAGAAAGTCAATCGACTATCGAACTGCTCATCATGCATCACCTGTTCAGACTGGTCTTGGGACAAAAAGATCTTTCACGAGCCGGGGACCTCTTCTCCTTAGATGACTCTGAGATTGAAGACAGCCTGACAGAAGCTTTGGAGCAAATTAAAATAATTAGCTCATCTTCAGTAAGTAAACTCATTTTCAGAATAGACCCCTGACATGATCTATTTATTCTAGAGCCAAATAATTGTGCTATCTTGGGGGAAAGGGACTGTGCAGGAGAAAGAGGAAGGATCATTAATATTGGTCTATCTGTGGTATAATTGGTATCTAAGGAATAATACCAGGAAAGTCATTGATTGAGTTTTGCCCACTCATGGAGACCAGAACTCTGGAAATTGCAGACCAGAGTTCAATTCTCAAAAAAGGGTTTTCTCTAAATCCTTGGAATGACGTGGAGAGGAAAGGGAGCAAGTCCAGAGGAGAAAAGACCTGCCAGACTACACTGATGTTTACAGCATCAGTAAACAAAGCAGGGTGTGCTGTGGAGGCTGAATAATAAAAGAAGGCAGGATAACACCTCCTGCCATGCAAGTAATATGAGACAAGTAATATGACACCTGCTGCCAGAAGTGACAGTTGCCCAGGGCTTGATAATGCTGATTCTCTTTGCTTCTATATCATCTCTGGGGTTTTATTTTCCCCTTTGTTCCTTTTTCTACATCCTCACCTCTTTACCATTTAATTCATCTCACCAATTATTAGCCCCCAGTGTTAACAGATATATATATATATATATATTGTGGGCCAATGGCACTTGGGACGCCTACTAGTGGGAGGTACGAACCAGGTTGACCAGCATAGCAAAAGTGGGCCATTTTTATAAAAAGTTTGAAGATATCTGTAAGGGTCTGGATTGCCCCTTCCTTAGTGCTTGTTAATTAGCAAAGGAGAAATAATATAATGACCCAAATTAGCCTTTTCTCTTGTCAGCAAAATGGGCATTAGTCATTCTTTCCCATTATCACCTGGCCTCCCTCTCCTGTAATACTGTTACCTCTGTTCTGCTTCTGATCAATAAACACTGAGGGAGAAAAAAAATTCAGAAGGGCTTCTTTGCCTCCCTTGACAAGCCTCCCTCTCTCTTCCTCTTGACATCAGTTTGTGTCTTTTTGTGAGTGTGTGTGTGTATGTGTCTTTTTTTATTAATTTCAGAATCTATATTCTAGTGTCCCCCTGAATGTATCCCCCACCCCTGTATTACTCTTAACATCCCCTTTGGCCCTCCCCCCTTCCCTCCAGGATTTGCTTTTCCGCTCTCTATAACGCTGTGTTATGTGTATATAATTTCACCAATCTCTTTCCCGTCTCTGATCCCATCCTATCATCCCCTTTCCCTCTGCCCACTCTCCCTCTGGTCCCTTTGAACGCGCCCCTGTCTCTACTCCATTCCTCAGTTCACATTGTTCATTGGATTCCTCAAATGAGTGAGGTCATATGATATTTTTCTTTCTCTGCCTGGCTTATTTCACATAACATAATAGTTTCCAGGTTCATCCATGTTGTCGCAAAAGGTAAAATTTCCTTCTTTTTCATGGTCCCATAGTATTCTATTGTATATATGTACCACTGCTTTTTAATCCACTCGTCCAATGAAGGACATTTGGGCTGTTTCCAGATCTTCGCTATTGTAAACAATGCAGCCATAAACATGGGGGTGCATTTCTTCTTTTGAATCAGTGATGTGGTATTCTTGGGATATATTCTTATGAGTGGGATGGCTGGGTCAAAAGAAAGTTGCATTTTTAATTTCTTGAGGAATCTCCATACTGTTTTCCTCAGTTGCTGTACCAATCTGCATTCTCACCAGCAGTGCAGGAGGGTTCCCTTCTCTCCACATCCTCGCCAGCACTTATTCTGTGTTGTTTTGTTAATGAGCACCATTCTGACTGGTGTGAGTTGATATCTCATTGTAGTCTTAATTTGCATTTCTCAGATGACTAGTGATGTTGAACATTTTTTCATATGTCTATTGGCCATCTGTATGTCCTGTTTGGAGAAGTGTCTATTCATTTCTTGTGCCCAAATTTTGATTGAATTGTTTATCTTCCTGGTGTTGAGTTTTACAAGTTCTCTATAAATTTTGGTTATTAACCCTTTATTAGACGTATTGTCGAATATGTTCTCCCATTGTGTGGTTTGTCGTTTTATTCTGTTCTTATTGTCTTTAGCTGCACAAAATCTTTTTAGTTTGATATAGACCTATTTGTTCATCCTGTTTTTTATTTCACTTGCCCTTGGAGATAAAACATTAATATATTGCTGTGTGAGATGTTGGAGAGCTTACTGCATATGTTTTCTTCAAAGATGCTTATGGTTTTCCAATGTATATTTAAGTCTTTTATTTCTTTTGAGTTTATTTTTCTGAATGGTGTAAGTTGGTGGTCTAGTTTTATTTTTTTGGAGGCAGCTGTTCAATTTGCCCAACACCATTTGTTGAAGAGGCTGTCTTTACTCCATTGTATACTCTTACCTCCTTTGTTAAATATCAATTGTCCATAAAGGTGTGGGTTTATTTCTGAGTTCTCTTTTCTGTTCCATTGATCTATATGCCTGTTTTTATATCAGAAGCAAGCTGTTTTGAGGATAATGGCCTTGTAGTGTAACTTGATATCAGGAAGTGTGATACCACTGACTTCATTCTTCCTTTTTAAGATTGCTGAGGCTACTCATGTTCATTTTGAGTTCCATATAAATTTTTGGAATATGTGTTCTATAACTTTGAAGTATGTCATTGGTATTTTAATTGGTATTGCATTGAATTTATAAATTGCTTTGGGTAATATAGACATTTCAATGATGTTTATTCTTCCTAACCATGAGCAGGGTATATGCTTCCACTTGTTTATATCTTCCTTGATGTCTTTTATCAATATTTTGTAATTTTTCGAGTACAAGTCTTTAACCCCCTTGTTAAATTTACTCCTAGATAGTTTATTATTTTTTGCTACAGTAAAGGAATTATTTTATTAATTTCTCTTTCAAACAGTTCATTGTTAGTGTATAAAAATGCCTCTAATTTCTGAATGTTAATTTTATATCCTGCCACCTTGCTGAATTCATTTATCAGGTCCAGTAGTTTTTTGACAGAGACTTTAGGGTTTTCTATGTACAATATTATATCATCAGCAAATAATGATAGTTTTACTGCTTCTTTTCCAATTTGAATGTCTTTTATTTCTTCTTCTTGTCTGATTGCTGTGGCCAAGACGTCAAAAACTATGTTGAATAAGAGTGGTGAAAGGGGCCACCCCTGCCTTGTTCCTGATCATAAGGGCATTGCTTTTAATTTTTGCCTATTGATTGTGATGTTGACTGTGGGTTTGTCATATATGGCCTTTATCATATTGAGGTATGTTCCCTGTATTCCCACTTTGCTGAGAGTTTAGATCATAAATGGGTGCTGGATTTTATAAAATTATTTTTCTGCATCTATTGATATTATCATGTGATTTTTCTCCTTTTTTTTTTTGTTTATGTGATGAATTACATTGATTGAATTGCAAATATTGTACCAGCCTTGCCTCCTCACAATAAATCCCACTTGATCATGATGTATGATTTTTTTCATGTATTGCTGGATCTGGTTAGCTAATATTTTGTTGAGTATTTTAGCATCTAAATTCATCATGGATATTGGCCTATAGCATTCTTTTTTTGTATTGTCTTTGCTTGGTTTTGGAATCAGAATTATGCTCACCTCATAAAAGGAGTTTGAAAGTTTTCCCTCCTCTTCAATTTTTTGAAATATCTTGAGAAAAATAGGAGTTAGTTCTTCTTTGAATATTTTGTAGAATTAGCCTGTGATGCCATCTGGCCAAGGGCTTTTGTTTATTGGGAGTTTTTTTATAACTGTTTCAATCCCAGTTGTTGTAATTGGTCTGTTTAGGTTTTCTGATTCTTCCAGATTGATTTTTGAAAGATTATATGTTTCAAAGAATTTGTGCATTTTACCCAGGTTGTCTCATTTTTGGCATATAGTTCTTCATAGTATTTTCTTATAATCCTTTGTATTTCTGCTGTGTCAGTTGTTATTTCTCCGCTTTCGTTTTTAATTTTATTTATTTGATTCCTCTCTTTTTTTCTTGGTGAGTCTCTTAAAGGTTCATCCATCTTGTTTACCTTTTCAAAAAACCAGCTCTTGGTTTCATTGACCCTCTGTATTGTTTTTTTTTTTAGGCTCTATATTATTTATTTCCACTCTGATCTTTATTATTTGCTTCCTTCTACATCCTCTGGACTTTACTTGCTGTTCTTTTTCTAGTTTTTTTAGATACAGGGTTAAGTTGTTTATTTGAGCTTTTTCTAGCTTCTTAAGGTATGCCTGTAATGCTATGAACTTTCCTTTCAGTACTGCTTTTGCTGAGTCCCATAAATTTTGAGTTGTTGTATGTTCCCTTTATTTGTTTCAAAATATTTTTTTTATTTTTTCTTTGATCTCATTGTTAACCCATTTGCTATTTAATAACATCTATTTAGTTTCCAAGTGTTTGAGTGTTTTTCAGTTTTTCTATTGTGGTTGATTTCTAGTTTCATGCTATTATGATCTGAAAAGATTCTTGATATGATTTCAATCTTTTTAAATTTATTTAGACTCGTTTTGTGTCCTATTATGTGGTCTATCCTAGAGCATGTACCATGAGCACTTTAAAATTATGTATATTCTGTTGCTTTAGGGTGAAAGGTTCTGAAGATATCTATTAAATCTAGTTGACCTCGTGTGTTCTTTAAGTCTTCTGTTTCTTTGTTAATTTTCTTTCTTGAGGATCTATCAAGTGCTGTTAGTACGGTATTGAAATACCCTACTATTATAGTATTGCTGTTGATCTCACCCATTATGTCCATCAAAATCTGCTTTATATATTTAGGTGCTCCTATGTTAGGTGCATAGATATTTATAATGATTATATCTTCCTGTTTGATTGCTCCTTTTATAATTATGTAGTGATCTTCTTTATTTTTTACTATATCCTTTGTTTTAATGTCTATTTTGTCTGATATAATTATTGCTACCCCAGCTTTTTTTTTTTCATTTCCATTTGCATGAAATATTTTTTTTCATCCCTTTACCTTCAGTTTATGTGTATTTTTTGTTTTGAGGTGGGTCTCTTTTAAACAGCATATGTATGGGTCCTGTTTTCTTATCAATGGAGGTACCCTATGTCTTTTGATTGGAGCATTTAAGCCATTTACATTTTAGGTTATTATTGATATGTAGTAGTTTATTGCCATCTTACTCTTTAAATCTACATTTGTTTTTACTAGTTTTTACCCCTCTGTTCTGTTTATAGCAGGCTCCTTAACATTTCTTGAACCATCAGTTTGGTTGTAATAAATTCCTTCAGTTTTTTGTTTGTTTTTTTTTTTTTGTCTGAGAAGCTTTTTATCTCTCCTTCAATTTTAAATGATAGCCTTGCTGGACAGGGAAGTCTTGGTTGTAGGCTCTTATTCTGCATTACTTTGATTTTTTTTTGCCATTCTTTTCTGGCCTCAAGTGTTTCTGTTGAGAAGTCAGATGTCATCCTTATGGGGGGCTCCTTTGTAGGTGATTGACTGCTTTTCTCTTGTAGCTTTTATTATTTTTTTCTTATCTCTTAGCTTGGGTATTTTAATTATGATGTGTCTTGGTGTAGGTCTCTTTGGGTTCCATTTTAATGGGATTCTCTGTGCTTCTTGAACTTGTGTAACTTTCTCCTTAATAAATTTAGGAAAGTTTTCAGGTATAATTTCTTCAATCAGGTTCTCTATCCCTTGCTCTGTTTCTTCTCTAGGAACCCCTATTATGCAGATGTTGTTTCTCTTCATGTTGTCACAGAGCTCTCTTATAGTTTCCTCAGATTTTTTGATCCTCTTTTCTTTTTGCTGTTCTGCTTTTGTGATTTCACTTATCTTGTCCTCTAAATTGCTGATTCAATCCACTGCTTCATCCAGCCTGCTTTTAATTCCTTCTAATGTAGTCTTTATTTCTGATATTGTGTTTGTCATTTCTGTCTGATTTCTTTTTATGATTTCAATGTCTTTTTTGATACTAGCTATCTCCTTTTTTAGGTGTTTGTTTTGTCCATCTATTGTTGCTGTAAGATCCTTGAGCATCCTAGCAATCATTATTCTAAACTCTGCATCCTGTATCTTGTTTATTTCCATTTCATTCAGTTCTTTTTCTGGGGATTTTTCTTGTTGATTCATTTGAATTGCACTTCTCTGTTTCCCATTTTCTTTCTGTACATCAGATACCACTCTAACTATGATTGTTAGGTCCTGAGCTGATACTGTCTGTATCTGGCCGCTGATTATACCAGCCCTGAACCTTCTTGGCAAGAACCTGGCACAGACCAGTGTGAGTCACTGCTTTTTACTGGTGTTTAGTAACCTTGGAGCCACAGACAATCCAGAATTTATGGCTGCCTCTGCTGGTTCCTGATGCCATTGTAACTATCCTAGGCTGGCTTTTATCTAATTTTGGCCAGTGTTTGTGGCCTCTCTATTCCTGATGTGAGGTCTTTATTTCAGTCCCCCTCTGTCTCTGCCTCCTCAGGAACTTAGGCACCAATGTGAGTTTGCAGGCTACAGTTTGGGCTGTTTCGTGGGTACAGGGGATTCCTTGCCTCACTGTACTCCACCCCCCAAAGGTTTTCAAGCTGCCTCTCCCAGCACTGCCCCCATGGGCATGTGGAATGCCTCTTTGGGCTCTAACCCTCCCCTTTGTAGCACTCTTCATGGGTGCACAGATTGTTCTTTGGGCTCTGCCCCACACTGGTGCATGGGAAACCTCTTTGGACTTCATCCTTTGCCGGCTCCATGCGAGATGCCTGGCTCTGCCCTCTGTAGGCTCAAGGCACCCTTCCCTGGTCTCTACCTTCGTCTGGTGCATGGGATGCCTCGACTCACTGGAGTCCATCCTGTGCTGGCACAGGGGATGCCTCTCCCCCTCATGGGCACATGTCAGGTCTCTCTGGCTACATCACCCACTGCCGCCTTGCATGCTGCCTTACTGGGCTCTGTCCCTGACTGCTGCATGGGCCAAGTGTCATGGCTATCACCACAGCCAGGCCCTCCTGCCCTTTAGAGGGTACTCAGCAGGTTTCACGGGTCATTTGCCCAGACCTCAGCCTCAATTTCTGTGTCTGTGATGCGCCCCTTGCTTCTAAGTGTCTTTCTGCACTGACTGGAGCAGAAGAGCCTCTGGTGGGTGGGGTAATTGCTTCCTTTTCCTGGCTTGGTTCTCCCAGGAATAATGGGCACTTTAGGTTTGGGGAGTGACCCAGTAAAAATGTCAGGGTGGCTGTTACCCACAGTCTTTCCCTGTGCCCCCAGGACCACTCTCCTATCTCAACTCCAGTCCTCTCTTCACTCCCTGCTCCCAGAGCCCTGGGTAAGTGGCTGTGAACGAGGTTTTTTGTGTGGTCCCTTTAAGATGGAGCCTGGGCCTGAGAGTTCTGTCTCCTTGCAAATAGTAACTCAGCTCTTTTTTCAGCTAACTACTCTCCATATGCCTCCTCTAGTCTCTGGGGTTCCAGGCTGGGGCTCTGGTCCTAGGGCTGAGAGTCCACAACTCTCCCAGAAACCCACCCTGCCATGAGAGACCCTCCGGGACACTGCTCACTACTGGGAATGGGACAGCCCTTTTTGTGTTTCTGCCTTTCCTACCAGCTCAGTGTGGTTCCTTTGGTGATGCTTGGTTATAGATTCCTCTCAGTTTGGTTCAAAGTTGGTTTTTTAAGATGATTTTTCCTAAGTTAAGTTGTAATCCACTTTGGTTCTGGGAGGTAGAAGTTGTAATATCTGCCTGCTCTGTTGCCATTTTCCCTCCTTAAAAGATTTATTATGAGGAGTTGGTTCATGCAATATAGAGGCTTAGAAGTCCTACGATCTGCTGTCTGCAAGTTGGAGACCCAGAAAAGCTGGTGGTGTCATTTAGTCTCCAGTTTGTGTCTTGAGTAGGTTTTTCCATGAGACACTGGTAGTTTTCAGTGGGCTGAAATTCACTTTTGAATTTTTTTACCATGTCCATAAATTTCATTTTCAGAAATTAATAACAATTTAAGCAACTTAAGCTTCCAATTTAAAAAAAGAAACAATAAAACCCCCAAATATTAAGAGATTCAACTGTCTAAAAATTTAGCATGTCAATAAATAGCAGCAAAAAAAAAAAAAAATCTAAAAATATTGATGCTTGGAGACACATTCACAAGCAATATGCCAAATGTTGACTTAATATCCTTAATAGAAAAAGATATTGCACCAAGGGAGAGCCTACCCCTCAGGAAAGCCCCCCCCAATGAAGTCATCCAAGAAAAAATAGACATAAAACGCAGTGGGCAATTCCAAAGGAGGAAATACACATGGCCAATAAACATGACAAAATATTCAACCTCCTTTCTGATCAAGAAAATTCCAAGTAAAACAGCAATGAGATACTGTTTTTCACTGATCTCATTAGCAAAGTTTTAAAGTATTTTGTTCTTATAAAGGTGCAATAGTCAAAGCATGTTTTCACTCAGCTGATGGGAGTAAAAATCAGTAGGACCTTTCTGGAAAATAGTTTGTCAGAATATATTGTGAGCTTTTAAAATGTTCCTGTTGAGCCTGACCAGGTGTTGACACAGTGAATAGAGCATCAGACTGGGACACGGAGGACTTCGATTCAAAATCCTGAGGTCATCGGCTTGAGCATGGGCTCATCCAGCTTGAGTGTGGGCTTACCAGCTTGAGCATGAGTCACTGGCTTGAGCGTGGGAACATAGACATGACCCCATGGTCACTGGCTTGAGTTCAAAGGTCACTGGCTTGAAGCCCAAGGTCACTGGTTTAAAGCCCAAGGTCGCTGGTTTGAGCAAGGGGTCACTCGCTCTAGCAGTGCAGAGAAGACTTCATGCGGAAGATGGTTCCTGCAGCATTAGTTGTAACAGTATAAAAAGGCTATCAGAGCTGGACCAGGAGGTAGGACAGAGAGCTAGTCATTTTCTGTCTGATGGCACATGCTAGTATAAGAAGCCAAGTGTTTCCCTGCTTTGTTATGCTTGCCATATTGTCAGTTCACCCCGCAGAGTTCACTCAGAACAATTTCCAAATAAAGCAATGGGCCTGTTTTTTAAATTTAGATGCTTTGAAGGGTCACATCATCTCTCAATAAAGATGATTAAGAATCTGAGGGAAAATTCAAATAAAGGAATAAAGGGAAATTGAGTTGGGGAAAGTTAAAATCTGAATTGAAAAAAGGAAGATGAAATGATGTCTTGTATTGTGTATATAGAAAGCTTATGAGGAGAAATTGGAAGGTAACTTGATACAATTCACAAAAGTTACTAAAATGCCAGAGGGAAAATAATAATAATATTAACTTAGAAACTGAAATAGCCTGAAGAATAAACCCACTTGAAGTGAATAATTAAGCTCTTTTGGCCTCTCACTGCTCCCATGTGTGCATCGATGACAGCATGGACCAGCTCCAGCTTAGTGCGTTTCCCACTCCACCTCTTCACAAGAGTCCCATTGTGCAAGAAGGCTCTTGTAGTACTGGACTTTACAACCTCACCTCCTAGCCACACAGTGTGGCATGCCTGATTGCTAAGTGACTCGGTTTGTATTTTCTCTGGCCTTTGAAGGATAAGTTTTCAGAGTATTATTTAACATGAAGGTTTTCTTTCAAATAGGATTACCAAACCAATAACAATGACCAGGCAGTGGTTGAAATCTGCATCACAAGAATCACAACAGCCATCAGAGAGACAGACTCCATTGAAAAGCATGCAAAGGCCCTCGTGGGTCTCTGGGACTCCTGCTTGGAACACAACCTGAGGTCCTTTGGGAAAGACGAAGACACTCCCCATGCCAAAATTGCCTCTGATATCATGAGTTGCATTTTACAGGTATGTTGATGTTCAACAGCACACTATTTGATACTGGCTTAGTGGTGTAGATGAACACATGATGTCTCCAAACCAAAAGCCAATGTTTCTGTGGTATTTGGATATTGTGAAAAGATACCACAAACCATCAATAGCTAAGACAGGCTGATCATTAAACTGAGAAGGTTTTAGCAAGCCCCTACTATATGTAAGATGCACTGTAAGCAGTTCAGAGGAAAACCACAGCAAACTCTTAATTTGTTTGGAAAAACGAGACATGTACATTATAAAAAGCTAACAGTAAAGCAATATGTGCCAAGATTCAAATGAGGAATATTGGAAAATGCAGAAAAGGAGACCTCTTTCATCCAAAAACAACAGTGAGGGAGTGCAGTCTGAACTGAGGGGCAATGAGCTTGATATATGTGGAGAGAATTAACTCAATCATTTTTAAGTATGTTTCTATATGTATCATGAATTCCCCATAATGATAATATTTTCCTGTTCTGATCATGTTTGAATTCTTTCCTCTGGCACAAACATCAATTTGGAGTTCTGGCTCAGCCATAAAACAATTATGTAAGATTGAAATGTTGAGCCAGACACTTAACTCACTAACCCATAATTTCCTCCCTGTAAAATGCAGATGAAGAAACATTGTCTGTGACAAATTTTACTAACCACTGATGTTGATAGATGTTTCTCTAAAAAGAATTCTGTGATCAAAAAGTTGGTAAACACTGAATTCAATATTTCCCTTGCTTCATAATATATTAAAGTCTCTGGAAAGTCTTGCAATCAAAAAAGCTGGTTAACATTTTAGTGCAGCATTTTCCACTCTGATTTGACCATGAAACTTTCTCCCCCACAACCCAGCCCCAAAACAGTATGTATGAATAGCCTTGAGAACTGTGGTTCCCCTAAGCACAGTTCAAGAAATTCTGGTTATGCTCTGTGGTGCAGCCATTAGTTTCATTTCTTCTTCTTTTATTTTTTTCACAGTTGTCTATGCTTAACTGCAAGCATATTTCATATTTCATATTCAGTCCAGGGACTGGTCAACTGAATGAAAGACTCTACACTCACTATCACACTGTTTTTTTGTTTTTCATCCCTAGGATTAAGGATGGGAAGGAGGAAATGGAGATTTCAGCAAAATTAATGAGAGATTAATGCTGCTTATGTTATGTTTATAACAACCAAGACCTAATATGTCTGTTCTTCATTGGTTATGTTGAACACCTTATTGACATACATCAGAAACAGATTATTTTACTCCAAAGTGCCACTCCATGAACATTTAGACAGAAACTCATAAGTCAGCTGTACTCTTCAGGTCCCACTGCAATTTCAAAACCACTGGTCTAAACTCTAGAACCGTGCCATATAGCAGAAATAGAATGCAGGCCACTAGCATGAGCCACCTACGTCATTGGAAATTTTCTAGTAGACACATTAAAGAGAAGTACAAAGAAACAAGTAAAATTGATTTGAGAATATATTTTTCTTAACTCTATAGATATAAAATATTATTTCAGCATGTAATCAATATAAAAATTAATGAGCTATTTTACTTTTTTAATACTAAGTCTTATAAATCTGGCATATGTTTTAGCATTTCCTACTTTGGAGTACTCATGTCCCAGTAGAGCCTGAGCTCTATGTCCCCATACAGTGGGACACTCCTGCTTAACAGCAGGGATGGTAGCCTCTTCGAGACTACTCTTGAGGCGGCTATGAGGATTCTACTTATCAGTGTCGAGACCAACTGCCACCAGAGAAAAGACATGACCGACACACAAGTTAGTTGTCAGAATCACAGAGGCAGTTTATTACTCACAAATCCTTTACCACGCCTGGGTACAGCTTAAGGGGTCCCCGTCAGCATGCTCCTCTCGGCTGTCTTTGGTCAGAGCTCAGAGCTGTGTGGAGACAGTTCACGTTCAACGTTGGAGTCTGGGCGACTACCTCAACAGGGTGCCCCTCAGCTTTAGTACCTTTTCTGGCCAAAGCCTTCTAACAGGTGTCAGTCTACAGGATTATCACCTCAAACCACCTTTTTTGGGAGTTCCTCACAGGGAGCCCTTTTTATGGTAATTACTAAAATGTCACATCAAGCCACTTGTAAGGTGTTTTAGAAAAGCTTCTTGTTTATGTTAACCTACAGAGTTATGACATCCAGCCACTTTTTATCTATATGTAACTTCACACACACACTAACTGGGCCTTGTGTGAAAGACATAGTCTGCCTATCATATCTGTACACACTAGATTAATTCCTATCCAGATGGCATAACTTTATTTACTTTCCTTAATTGCCTTAAATATTATATCCTAATTATTTCTATGTATCTTCCATATTTTTCTATTTCTATATATTTAATTGTTATAACATTATATTACCTCAACAACTCACCTTTCAGGGGCTTGTAGCCTGTGGGTAGTGGTTGCTGTGCTGGGATAGTTCCAGAAAGTCAGGAAGGTTTTTCTGGGTGGAGGTCATATTTGGAAAGGGTTATGGACAATAAGCAGGAATGTCATCAAATAGAAAGTATGCAGTGAGAGGACATTCCAAGCAGAAAAAAACAGCCTGTGCAGAAATTCAGGTTTGTGAAATAAGACCAAGGTTAGAAAAACACGCTGCCCTTGCAAAACGCCCTGAATTCTGTTACAAAGGGATGTTTTATTCTGGGTAAGTTGGGAGTGGGGTGGGAGAGAAGAAAGTTAATGCATTCGAGAAATAAAAATGCTAAACTTACTGCTGTCAATGACTCAGTGCCTCAGGGTAAATGAGTTTGAAAGATTGTCAAGAGTAGAACCTTGAGGACAAGCACTGATATTTTGGAAAAAGATAGAGAAAAGGGCAAAGGGATAATCATATTGGTTGAGAGAGAGAAGAGAAACCAACCTGTAGAAGCAGTGTGAGCACAGGTTATCCTTAGGGTGCTCTCCAAGGAGGCAGAAGACTTTATGATAGAAGGCAGGAAGCCATTTCAGCAAAGGTCAGCGATTCATTGTCGTGGCCCCCCCACCCCACCATGTGATCCCAGAAAGTCAACCTCAGGAACCAACGGCAATGTTATGATCACAGCACTGGAATTTAGCCTTCATTGAATTTCTTTTTTCTTAAAAAATATTTATTTATTTATTTACTTATTTTTATTAATTTTAATGGGGTAACATTGATAAATCAGGGCAAATATGTTCAGAGAAAATATTTCCAGGTTATTTTGACATTTGATTATATTGAGTACCCATCACCCAAAGTCAAATTGTCCTCCATCACCTTCTATCTGGTTTTCTTTCTGCCCCTCCCCTCACCCTACCCCCTCCCTCACCTCCCCCCGCCCCCGGGTAGCCAGTACACTCTTGTCCATGTCTCTGAGTCTCATTTTTATGTCCCATCTATGTATGGACTCATATAGTTCTTACTTTTTCTGATTTACTTACTTCACTAGTATAATGTTATCAAGGTCCATCCATGTTGTTACAAATGATCCGATGTCATCATTTCTTATGTCTGAGTAATATTCCATAGTATATATGTACCCAAACTTTTTAATCCACTCGTCCTCTCATGGACACTTGGGCTGTTTCCAGATCTTCGCTATTGTGAACATGGGAGCGCATTTCTTCTTATCGAACAGAGCTATGGTGTTCTTAGGGTATATTGCTGAAAGTGGGATAGCTGGGTCAAAAAGCAGTTCAATTTTTAATTTTTTGAGGAATCTCCATACTGTTTTCCACAGTGGCTACACCAGTCTGCATTCCCACCAGCAGTGTATGAGGGTTCCCTTTTCTCCACATCCTCGCCAGCACTTATTCTGTGTTATTTTGCTAATAAGCACCATTCTGACTGGTATGAGGTGATATCTCATTGTGGTTTTAATTTGCATTTCCCTAATGATTACTGATGTTGAGCATTTTTTCATATGCCTATTGGCCATCTGTATGTCCTCTTTTGAGAAATTTCTATTCATTTCTTTTGCCAATTTTTTGATTGGATTGTTTGTATTTCTGGTGTTGAGATTTATAAGTTCTTTATAAATTTTGGTTATCAACCCGTTATCGGACATATTGTTGAACACGTTCTCCCATTGTGTGGTTTGTCTTTTTATTCTGTTCTTATTGTCTTTAGCTGTGCAAAAACTTTTTAGTTTGATATAGTCCCATTTGTTTATCCTGCCTTTTATTTTATTTGCCCGTGGAGATAAATTGGCAAATATATTGCTGCGACAGATGTCAGAGAGCTTACTGCCTATCTTTTCTTCTAAGATGCTTATGTTTCCACGGCTTACATTTAAGTCTTTTATTCATTTTGAGTTTGTTTTTGTGAATGGTATAAATGCTGGTCTAGTTTTATTTTTTTGCAGGCAGATGTCCAATTTTCCCAACACCATTTGTTAAAGAGGTTGTCTTTACTCCATTGTATGCTCTTTCCTCCTCTGTCAAATATCAGTTTTCCATAAAGGTGTGGGTTTATTTCTGGGTTCTCTGTTCTGTTCCATTGATCTATGTGTCTCTTCTTATGCCAGTACCAGGCTGTCTTGAGTACAATGGCCTTGTAGTATACCTTGATATCTGGAAGAGTGATACCTCCTGCTTTATATTTTCTTTTTAAGATTGCTGAGGCTATTTGTGTTCTTTTTTGTTTCATGTAAATTTTTGGAATATGTTTTCTATATCTTTGAAGTATGTCATTGGTATTTTAATTGGTATTTCATTGAATTTAGAAATTGCTTTGGGTAATATAGACATTTTAATGATGTTTATTCTTCCTAACCATGAGCACGGTGTATGCTTCCACTTGTTTGTATCTTCCTTGATTTCTTTTATCAATATTTTATAATTTTCCGAGTACAAGTCCTTAACCTCCTTGGTTAAATTTACTCCTAGGTACTTTATTTTTTTGGTTGCAATAGTGAAAGGGATTGTTTCCTTAATTTCTTTTGCTGACAGTTCATTGTTGGTATATAAAAATGCCTCTGATTTCTGAATATTAATTTTGTATCCTGCCACCTTGCTGAATTCATTTATCAGGTCCAGTAGTTTTTTGACTGAGTCTTTAGGGTTTTCTATATACAATATAATATCATCTGCAAATAATGATAGTTTTACTTCTTCTTTTCCAATTTGGATGCCTTTTATTTCTTCTTCTTGTCTGATTGCTGTGGCTAAGACTTCCAGACTATGTTGAATAAGAGTGGTGAAAGAGGGTAACCCTGTCTGGTTCCTGATCCGGAAGGGGATTACTTTGAATTTTTTCCCATTTAGTATCTTTACTGTGGGTTTGTCATGGATGGCCTATTATGTTAAGCTATGTTCCCTGTATCCCCAATTTACTGAGAGTTTGGATCATGAATGGGTGCTGGATTTTATCATATGCTTTTTCTGCATCTATTGAAATTATCATGTGATTTTTGTCCTTCCTTTTGTTTATGTGATGAACCACATTGATTGATTTGCAAATATTGAATCAGCCTTGCTTCTCCAGAATAATTCCCACTTCATCATGGTGTACGATTTTTTCCATATATTGTTAGATCCAGTTGGCTTATATTTTGTTGAGAATTTTAGCATCTAAATTCATCAGGGATATTCGCCTATAATTTTCTTTCTTTGTGTTGTCTGCCTGGTTTCAGAATCAGAATTATACTCGCCTCATAAAAGGAGTTTGGAAGACTTCCTTCCTTTGGAATTTTTTGAAATAACTTGAGAAAAATAGGAGTTATTTCTTTAAATTTTTGGTAGAATTCAATTGTGAAGACATCAGGTCCAGGACTTTTCTTTCTTGGGAGTTTTTTGATAACTGTTTTTATCTCATTTGTTGTAATTGGTCTGTCTAGGTGTTCTGATTCTTCCAGATTGATTTTTGGAAGATTATATGATTCAAGAAATTTGTCCATTTCACCTAGGTTGTCTAATTTTTTGGCATAGAGTTCTTCATAGTATTTTCTTACAATACTTTGTATTTCTGTTGTGTCAGTTGTTATTTCTCCACTCTTGTTTCTAATTTCATTTATTTGAGTCCTCTCTCTTTTTTTCTTGGTGAGTCTAGTTAAAGGTTCATAGATCTTCTTTACCTTTTCAAAGAATTAGCTCCTGGTTTCATTGATCCTCTGTATTGTGTCCTTAGCTTCTATGCCATTTATTTCCGCTCTGATCTTTATTATTTCCTTCCTTCTACTGGTCCTGGGCTTTATTTGCTGTTGTTTTTCTACTTCTTTTAGATGCAGGGTCAGGTTGCTTATTTGAACTTTTTCTAGCTTCTTCTGGTATGCCTATAGTGTTATGTACTTCCCTCTAAGTACTGCTTTTTCTGTGTCCCATAAATTTTGAGTTAATGTATGCTCATTATAAGTCTTTTCTAGAAAATTTTTTATTTCTTCTTTAATCTCATTATTAATCCATTTGTTATTTAATAACATGCTATTTAGTTTCCAAGTAATAGAGTATTTTTCAGTTTTTCTCTTATGGTTAATTTCTTGTTTTATGCCATTGTGATTAGAGAAAATGCTTGATATGATTTCAATCTTCTTAAATTTGTTTAGACCACTTTTGTGTCCTAACATGTGGTCTATTCTAGAGAATGTACCATGAGCGCTTGAAAAGAATGTACATTCTACTGCTTTAGGGTGAAAAGTTCTGAAGATATCTATTAAATCAAGTTGATCTAGCGTATCCTTTAAGTCTGCTGTTTCTTTATTTTTTATTTTTTTTATTTTTTATTTTATATATATATTTTATTATTATTAATTCTAATGGGGTGACACCAATAAATCAGGGTACATATGTACAATGAAAACATCTCCAAGTTATCTTATCATTCAATTGTGCTGTTTCTTTTTAAATTTTCTTTCTTGAGGATCTATCCAGTGATGTTATTGGGGTATTGAAATCTCCTACTATTAGTGTTGCTGTTAATCTTGCCCTTTATATCCATTAAAGTCCACTTTATATATGTCGGGGCTCCTATGTTCGGTGCGTAAATATTTATACTGGTTATATCTTCCTGTTGAATTTTTCCCTTTATCATTATGTAGTGTCCTTCTTTATCTCTTACTACATACAGCCTTTGTTTTAAAGTCTGTTTTGTCAGATATAAGTATTGCTACCCTGGCTTTTTTAAATTTCTATTTGCATGAAATATTTTTTTATTCTATTACCATCAGTCTATGTGCATCTTTTGTTTTAAAGTGTGTCTCTTGTAGATAGCATATGTATGGATCCTGTTTCTTTATCCACGCAGCTACCCTATGTCTTCTGATTGGATCATTTAATCCATTTACATTTAAGATTATTATTGATATGTAGTTGTTTATTGCCATTTTATTCTTTAAAAATGTATTCTTCTTTTGCTCTATTTTTTCCTCCCTTTAAACTGTTCACAGGTTTGGTTTTAATGAATTCCTTGAGGCTTTCTTTGTCTGGGAAGTTCTTTATTTCTCCTTCAATTTTAAGCGTTAGCCTTGCTGGATAGAGTAATCTTGGTTGTAGTTTCTTCTTCTGCATTACTTTGAATATATTTTGCCATTTTCTTCTGGCCTCAAGTGTTTCTGTTGACAAATTGGATGTCATTCTTATGGGGACTCCTTTGTAGATGATAGCCTTTTTTTCTCTAGCAGCTTTTAAAATTTTCTTTTTGTCACTTAGCTTTGGTATTTTAACTATGATGTGTCTTGTTGTAGGTTCCTTTGGGTTTCTCTTTAATGGAGTTCTGTGCTTCTTGAACGTGTGAAATGTTTTCCAGCCTTAATTTAGGGAAGTTTTCTGCTATGATTTGATTGAACAAAGTTTCTATCCCTTGTTCTTTCTCTTCTTCTTCAGGATCCCCTATGATGCGGATGTTATTTCTCTTCATGTTGTCACATAGCTCCTTTAGAGTATCCTCAGATTTTTTGAGTCCCCTTTTTTTTTATGCTCTGCTTCTGTGCCTTTGTTTATTTTGTCCCCTAACTCACTGATTTGATCCTCAGCTTCATCCATCCTGCTTTTAATTCCTTTCATTATGGTCTTTAGTTCTGATACTGTTTTTTGCCATTTCTGTCTGATTTTTTTTTTATTATTTCTATTTTGTTTGTTTATACTTCCTCTCTCTTTATTGAGGTGTTCATAATGACTATCCATTTTTTCTCTAAGCTCTTTGAGCATCCTAAGTATCATTATTTTAAACTCTGCATTAGGTAGTTTGGTTATATCTGATTCATTCAGGTCCTCCTCTGGGGATTTCTCTTGATTTATTTGGATTGCATTTCTCTCCCTGCCCATTTTTTCTGTGTATAAGAAGGGTTTCGCAACTGGTATCTAGTGGGTGTTCCCTCTACTTTCCCTAGGTGTGGTCTTTCCACAGGCCCTCCACCCCTTCTGCCGCTGCCTAGGGCGGTTGGGTATGGGTGTTTCCAGCTCCGGCTGCTGCAGCTGTTGCTGCGGTTTGTGCCTCACCTCTGCAGGAGGGGCTGTGTTCTTGTGCCAGGCTCTATAAGCCTCAGCTGTTCTCGGCCTTCGTCCTTCTACCATGGGTGAGATTGTGCACCACATTCGGTCCACAAGCCTAGGCACCAAGGGCAAGGGTGAGCAGTTTTGCTCAGCTGCAGGTCCCTGTCAGTGGGTTCCTCCAGCTGGGAGGGGCTTCTGGTGCATTCTCAGCTGTGAGCCAGTCTCCCTTCCTGCCCCAGCAAACCTCGGCTTCTCGGCTGGGAGGGGCTGCTGCTATGCGCTCCAGCACAGCTGGGTTTCCGCCCCACCCCTGCCAACCTCGGCTTCTCAGCTGGGCTGCTGGTGCGCCCTCAACTGTGAGCCCGGGCTTCTGCCCCACTTCTGTAGGCAACTCCGGTTCATGTAGGGCTTCAAGCCTTGGAGGCTGGGTGAGGCTGCACACCCTCTTGCCCCTGCCCAGCAGCTGCTCTCTGCCCATTCCGAGATCCCGCTTTTCCCCCACTGGTAGGGTAGCAGGCGGGCCTGCAGCCACTGCACAACTTTCGCGTGTCCCCTTCACCCCCACTGGGCTAGATCGAGCTCATGCCAGCCAGCTCAGCCTCTGTTCCAGCAGACAGAACTGTGCTTCACTTCACGCCACTGCCCACCCTCCAGCAAGCCCTCAGCAGTGTGGGTGGGGGCTCTGCAGTTCAGATCCTAACACTCCATATTGTAGTATTGAAAGCTTTTTCCTTCTAAGTGACTGTGGTCTAATTGCCACAGGGGAGCCTGTTTGGCTGGTGTTCTGCTTACCCTTGCTGGTTCCAGGGGAAAAATGTTTCAGATTTGTGGAGTGACTCAGCCTAGGGTTTAGGGTGGCTGTCCCTCAAACCTTTTCTCCCTGTGGCTTACAGACCACACTCTCTTTTCACTGCTCTGGTCCTCTCCTCTCTTCCTGTGTCCCGGAGTCCCAGGTGAGTGGTTGTGAGAGAGGTTTTCTGTACCGTCTCTTTAAGAAGAATCCTGGGTCTGAGACAACTGTCTCTTTCTCACAAACAGTATCCTAACCTGTTTCAAAGCTAAATACTGTCCATACGCCTCTTCTTGGCTCTGGGGCTGTAGGCTGGGGCTTTCTTCCTGGGACTTGGGTCCCTACCCTTCTGCTAGCCTCTCTTCCTGCCACACGAGTCTCTCTGGGTTGCCTTCTGCTCCAGGGAGCTGGACAGCCCTTTCCGCATTTTCGCTTTTCCTACCAGTCTCAATGTGGCTTCTTCAGTGTTCCTTGGTTGAAGAGTCCTCTCAGTCCAGTTCAACATTGGTTTATCCAGATGATGGTTCTTAAAATCAAGTTATAATCCACTTTGGTTTTGGGAGTTGGAAGTTGCTATGTCTGCCTACTCCATCGCCATCTTGCCCTCCCCCTTCATTGAATTAAAAAAAAAACTTTTGGGCCAACAGTAAATACTGAAAAAATGATTTTTATCCTACTTGTAATTTGGGTTCTTGTGGAAACCATGTATAAATCTAGATGGCTCATATTCTTTTCTTTCAGTTAGATCAACTTTCAAAAGACAACCTTAAAATTTTTGGTTTGCACAATGACAACAAAAAAAGAGTGAATTTCTGTCTACACACCTACCTCCTCATATAAGCCATTCTGGCATCAGAAAGAGCCCACTAGCCTTTCTAGGTCCTTGGCCATTTCACGTAATGTGTTTTTCTGACTACTTCACTGTCATTTCAAGCTTAAATATGTTCACTCACACAAAGACACATTTTGACTTATTTTCTCCAAAATTGCCTTTTTCAACCTATATTCCAACCTACCCCAAGAAGCCATTCTTATTTCTCTTTTAAAGAATAATTATACCAATGAGAAGAGTAGGTTTTTGGTTGTATGAATAAATAATACAATAATTAATAAATACTAGTACAAGAATAAACTGTTTTGTGTACTCACACCTGTAAACCTACTTTTTCCCAGCCCTGTATTAAATCCTTTCTTTTCTTGGCTCCTAAATTTATGAACTTGCCACATTAATGTTAATATAATACAAAATTCCAGAATTCACCTTCTATATGTTCCTCATAGGAACAAGGTAGGGGTGCCCCTTCACCACTCTTATTCAAAATAGTCCTGTAAGTCCTAGCCACAGCAATCAGACAAGAAGAAGAAATAAAAGACATCCAAATTGGAAAAGAAGAAGTAAAACTATCATTATTTGCAGATGATATGATATATATATTTTTTACAGGGACAGAGAGAGAGTCACAGAGAGGGATAGATAGGGACAGACAAACAGGAATGGAGAGAGATGAGAAGCAACAATCGTCAATTTTCCATTGCTGTTGTGACACCTTAGTTGTTCATTGATTGCTTTCTCATATATGCCCTGACTACAGACCTTCAGAAGACCAAGCAACCCCTTGCTCGAGCCAGCGACCTTGTGTCCAAGCTGGCCAGCTTTTACTCAAGCCAGATGGGCCCGCACTCAAGCTTCCTGATATTAAGTTATACTAGAAGGCCATTGTACTCAAAACAGCTTGGTATTGGCATAAGAACAGGCATATAGATCAATGGAACAGAACAGAGAACCCAGAAATAAACCCACACCTTTACGGACAACTAATATTTGACAAAAGAGGTAAGAGCATACAATGGAGTAAAGACAGCCTCTTCAACAAATGGTGTTTGAAAAATTGGACAGCTACCTACAATTAAGTGAAACTATACCACCAATTTACACCATTCGCAAAAACAAACTCAAAATGGTAAAAGACTTAAATGTAGGTCATGAAACCATAAGCATCTTAGAAGAAAACATAGGCAATTAACTCTCCTACATCTCTTGCAGCAAAATATTTGCTGATTTATTTCCCCGTGCAAGGGAAATAAAAGACAGGATAAACAAATGGGACTATATCAAATTAAAAAGCTGTTGCACAGCTAAAAACAATAAGAACTGAATAAAAAGACAAACTACACAATGGGAAAACATATTCTACAATATGTCTGATAAGGGGTTAATAAGCAAAATTTATAGAGAACTTGTAAAACTCAACACTAGAAAGATAAACATCCAATCAGAAAATGGGCAAAAGAAATGAATGACACTTCTTCAAAGAGAATATATAGATGGCCAATAGGCATATTAAAAAGTGTTCAACATCACTAATCATCAGAGAAATACAAATTAAAACCACAATGAGATACCACCTCACACCAGTAGAGTGGCGTTCATTAACAAAACAACACATAATCAGTGCCGACGAGAAAGTGGAGAGAAGAGAATCCTCCTGCACTGCTGGTGGGAATGCAGACTGGTGTAGCCACTGTGAAAAACAGTGTGGAGATCTTTCAAAAAAATAAAATTTGAATTACTTTTTGACCCAGCCATCCCAGTTTTAGGAATATACCCCAAGAACACCATAACACTGTTTGAAAAGAAGAAATATACCCCCATGTTTATGGTAGCATTGTTCATAATAGCGAAGATCTGGAAACAGCCCAAGTTTTTCTTCAGTGGATGAGTGGATTAAAAAGTAGTGGTACATATATACAATGGAATACTATGGAGCCATGAAAAAGAAGGAAATCTTACCTTTTGCGACAACATGGATGGACCTGGAAACTATTATGTTAAGTGAAATAAGCCAGACAGAGAAAGAAAAATATCATATGACCTCACTCATTTGAGGAATCCAAGGAACAATGTGAACTGAGGAACAGAATTGAGACAGAGGAGGGATCAAAGGGACCAGAAGAAAAGAGGACAGAGGGAAAGGGGATGATAGGATGGGGTAAACCTGAAGGGAAGGGGGGAGGATGCTGTGAGGAGGCGGGCAAGGGAGAAGTTGAGGGGATTACAGAGGAGGGGGGTTGCATTTGGGGTGACCCTACAATCTATGTAAACACAATAAATTACTATCAATAAAAACAATAATAATGAGAGAGGTGTGCAGCATACACTTCTCAGTTCTGCTCTTTCTTGCCTCGGATGACATGCTCTTACCCACCCACACTGTGCCTTAGACAAGTCTCTCAACCGTGGTCTCGGCAGCAAAAGAGAAACCAGGTCACCTTCCCGCGTGAAATTCTGACGCCCTCGGAAGATATGGAGAGGTTCAGAATAGCAGAGCTTGAGAGCTGAAGGCCTCAGAGGCAGATGCTCTTGGTCTTACATAAATGAGAAAAAACTTATTTTCTCTCTTTAAGCCTCTCTTCTGCCGACTGTAAAAATAACATATGTTGCTCACAAAAAGCATCTTTTATCATAAAAGTAATCTCCCTGTGTGGTCTAGCCACTATCCAGAAATACCTATTTCAAACCACAGCTTCCTCTGACCAGGTCTTTATATGAAGTTGGCTGATACCTATGTCTTTGCCCCTGGAAAAATCATGAAGGGGAAGGTACCTTCCACAAGACACATTACATTCTAGGATAAATCCTAATGTAGAGAGGCTTGATAAAAAATTAAAACAGCCTCAGGGAGTTTGAAATCATTGACATAGCTGAGGTATTAGAATGAAATTCTAGAGCAGTTAACAGCCTCTTCCCCAACCAAATCACTAAGTAGAGCTGTTGTCAAGTAAGCCTGCATCTCTTTCTCCTCTCTGCTCACACTGTTGATGACCCCTGTGAAGGGAAAGATTGCCCAAGGGCGTTATCTTGAGGTAGGAATAGGAATAATCACCAAATTTACTGTTGGAAAATTAGAAAATATCTGTTTTTCCTCTTCAGAAGGACCTCACTGTCCATTCTCTTTGATTCCACACTTCAGTTTTCTTATTTCTTCTTCCCCAGTTAATATTGTGTAAAGATTCAAAATTTTTCCCTGCTTCGCGTCACATGCAAAGTGCCTTGAACAATTTTGAGAGCATTTCCGATGCAACTTTTAGAAGCAAGGCTGGTTATGAAGTTTATGCAATAGGCAACCCCAGCTCCATCATTTACTAGCAGTGTGATTTTGAGCAAAGTAATTCTTTTGTGCCTTCATTTTGACATCTGTAAAATGCAGGTGATGAAAGTAGTTTTCTCATAAATCTGTCATGAGCATTAAATGAATAGACATTTTAAAAACAAACAAAATCTCTAGGACACAGAATGTGCGGCATGAGTATGGACTCTGGTGTCATCCTTTGTATTATCTGCAGAGACCTTAAAATAGCACTCAACACTTTCTAATGGGTTGTTAATTTAATTATTTCTTACAACCATGTTCATATGCCTATCTCTCCCTCCCCAAAATATACGCTCTGTTTTACTCACTAACATAGTCCCAGCATCTGGAACAAGTGGATGGCTCACACCAGGTGCTCAAAATGATATTTAATGAATGAATGAATGAACAAATAGTTCAAAAGATGTGACTATTTTCTGGATTCCACAATAGCTAGGTACCCTTTTCTCAAAGGGGCCGAAGTACTTACACGTCAATCAATACCACATAAGACAGTGCCATGAAATGGGTGGAGTCTGGGACTCAGGGGTGGATTAAGGTTGGTTGAGGCCCTGGGTGCAGAAGAAAATATTGGGCCCTGTAAAGCCAATATAGCCAGGGGCACTATCAGAGTCGCCTGACCTGTGAAGGTTCGCATTAGATTCGAACAGACAGTAATGAAACAACGGAGCCAAGAACTGGTGAGCCATCAGCTTTAATTCTAGCTTGCATTCGGCAGGCAAGCAAAAACACATACTGGGCTCCAAAACCCACTCATTCAGTGCTCACAAAGCTACTGACTTATCCGAGTTTCCTAGAATCAAAGGTCTCTAGCTCACCAGACTTATTCACCTCTGTAAAGCCAGTAGTCAAAGCTACTATCACAGCAGCCTGACCCATGCAGGTTTGCATTAGATTCGTACAGTCGGTAATAAAACAACGGAGCCAAGAACTGGTGAGCCATCAGCTTTAATTCTAGCTTGCACCCGGTGGGCAAGCAAAAACACACACTGGGCTCCAAAACCCACACATTCAGTGCTCACAAAGCTACTGACTTATCCGAGTTTCCTAGCATCAAAGCTTTCTAGCTCACCACACTTATTCACCTCTGTTTCCCATCTCCTCCTGCACAAACTCTTAACAAACTGGCTTCTTCCTCAGCACTCTGCCATCTTGGCTACTTCTCCTCCACATGGCCTTAATCTGCTCTCCTCTCAAATACCAACATCCGGAACCAAGAGAGAGAGCAAGCTCCCGGACTGCCCCAGTTTATAGCATAGAAAATCCAAACCCTTAATCCAATATACAGACAAGAAAGTCTCTGATACAAAGCCACCCATCTGAGGCATAATGGGATTCCTCAGGAGAGTGCACCACCCTACATCATCCAATCAGTCAAGGGTGTGGAGAAGAGCTTAGTCTTAAAACTAAGCCTTAGGCTATAATGACCCGGCCTGCCCACAGCCTGTTCCAGAACACACATTAATATCAACGAACTTCCATGTGGGCAGCGCCATCTTTAACAAAGTGAGCATAATATATTTTATCTGCCCAACAATCCACCCTTATGTTCACTTTACTACCCACAATCTACACCACTGGCATCCCTGTACAAGGAAATTAGGTACATTACACAAACTACAACATGACAAATCATACAATTTCAAAAATTACAAAGGTACACACATTTCACCAGTCTCTAAGCACTTTACCAAAAGTGCAAAATGTCCTCAGCCTTCTTTCTAGCCATGAGGAAAGCTTTCCGGGGCAGGAAGGCCTCCAGCAAAGCCACCCCCACCCCCATCAGGGTATTTCACATTGTCCAAAAACCATAAGTCCATTCAACAAATGAGCCAGTGCTCACTCGGGTCGTAGTCCAGGAAATCAGTCCACACACATGGGGTGTTAGCCTCCCCCCTCATCTCTGCCATCCTGGCAGCTCGTACACTGTCCCAAAGAAAAGCATGTGGCAATGGCAGTCAGCATTTCCATCTCTGCTCTGGGGAGCATGATGGCTTCCACCCCTATGTCCCAAAATCTCAGACCTACTGGCAGCGTAGCTACTCCTTGCTGCTGGGCTCTCACCTTCTGGAGGCTGCAGATTGCAACTCCAGACCAATTCTCCTCATCCTCCAAAGAGGAACTGAAAACATCAGCTCCTGCTGCTGGGCTCGAGTCCCGGGCTTCCATCGCCTTCTGCTCAGCAGGCCTTACAGCTCCAACCCCAGCCTCAGCCCTGGCCTCAGGTTCGGCCCAGGCCTCAGGCCTGACCTCATACCGCTGCTGGCTCTCCACAACGTCCAGGGCAATCTGCAACTCACGAACCTGTGATTCCTTCTCTGGCAGCTGCTCCATTTCGAGGCGAATCTCACGAACCTGGTCGGCCTCCTCCTCCAGCGCTTCCTCCAGCTCCAGGGTCAGCATCTGTTTCTCCCATGTTTCCTCCAGCTCCTTCCACTGCTCGGTTTGCAGGTCCCAGGCAGCCTCTTCAATAGAGCTCTCAGTTTCCTCACACATGGCTGTAAAATCAGCCAGCCTACAGTCCCCCAAAAAACAGCTATGGAAAACCATAACAACAACCAGTCCTCTACTCCACCGCTCAAAGGTGGTGGTGGCTCCATGCTGATCTGTATCGAATCCTGCCACAGACTACGCCAAATGTAAAGCCTGTGGCCAAGGCAGGTTCGCATTAGATTCGTACAGTCGGTAATAAAACAACGGAGCCAAGAACTGGTGAGCCATCAGCTTTAATTCTAGCTTGCACCCGGTGGGCAAGCAAAAACACACACTGGGCTCCAAAACCCACACATTCAGTGCTCACAAAGCTACTGACTTATCCGAGTTTCCTAGCATCAAAGCTTTCTAGCTCACCACACTTATTCACCTCTGTTTCCCATCTCCTCCTGCACAAACTCTTAACAAACTGGCTTCTTCCTCAGCACTCTGCCATCTTGGCTACTTCTCCTCCACATGGCCTTAATCTGCTCTCCTCTCAAATACCAACATCCGGAACCAAGAGAGAGAGCAAGCTCCCAGACTGCCCCAGTTTATAGCATAGAAAATCCAAACCCTTAATCCAATCTACAGACAAGAAAGTCTCTGATACAAAGCCACCCATCTGAGGCATAATGGGATTCCTCAGGAGAGTGCACCACCCTACATCATCCAATCAGTCAAGGGTGTGGAGAAGAGCTTAGTCTTAAAACTAAGCCTTAGGCTATAATGACCCGGCCTGCCCACAGCCTGTTCCAGAACACACATTAATATCAACGAACTTCCATGTGGGCAGCGCCATCTTTAACAAAGTGAGCATAATATATTTTATCTGCCCAACAACCTCTGTTCCCCATCTCCTTCTCCAGCACAAACTCTGCACAAACTGGCTTCTCCCTCAGCACTCCACCATCTTGGCTGCTTCTCCTGGCCTCCACGTGGCCTTAATCTGCTCTCTTCTCTAATACCTCAGGAACCAAGAGAGAGTAAGCTCCCGGTCTGTCCCACTTTATTGTGTAAAATCAAAACCTCCAATTCAATTACAAAAACAAGGAAGTCTCCAATACAAAGCCACCCATCCGAGGCACAATGGGATTCATCAGGAGAGTGTACCACCCTACATCATCCAATCAGTCAAGGGTGTGGGGAAAAGCTTACTCTTAAAACCAAGCCTTAGGCTATAACAACCCAGCCTGCCCACAGCCTGTCCCCAAACACACATTAATATCAACGAACTTCCATGTGGCAGCGCCATCTTTAACAAAGTGAGCATAATGTATTTTATCTGCCCAACAGGCCCCTTACATTAGAAAAAAATGTCAAGTTGGGGTTTTGCAGGGCCCTTCAGAAGTCGGGGCCCAGGGCGCGTGGCCGGTGGCCCTGCTGTTAAATCCACCTCTGCTGGGACACAGTCTTGAGTTCCTGAGATTTGTTCTTTTATTTATTACGTGTCAGAAAATTTATCAGGAAAAGTTAGACATATGCCCCATTAAGATTTTATAAATTGCCATGCAATATATAAGAACCAGACATTTTATGTGTAAATCCAAATTTAGTTTGATTATCTGATCAATGATGCCAGATGAATAACCATAAAATAACTACTTTATTAAATGACATTTACTATTTCTTGAGACTGCGCTTCCATGGCTCTTAAGTTCGAGGCCGGCGAGCCAAAGAGATTTTTAGTTGCTATCATCTCAGATAAATATCTTTTTTACTTAGCTTTATTCTTTTCAATTTTGAAACACTGGGAAATGGTCCCAAAGTACATTTTCAAAAGGAAAATCTCCGCCAAAAGCTCAAATGGGTGTTAATCTAGTTAAGAAATATAATTCTTGGCATCTGTAAAACAAAGCCCTCTTATTTTGCTTCTCCAGCTAGATATAACTATCCCTGGGAACACATTTTTATTTCTCCCTTGAACTTCACTGAGCTTGTTCCCTGAGTACTGGGCAGTGAGTCACGGGTAAGACGATACCCATGGTCACGTCTGCATGGGAGGGCCAAGATCTATCACAGGCTCTGGCATTAGCAGCCGCTGCTAAAATGGTATATTTGTACGAGTATTCCCAGGCCTTTCTTGGCATGTGTGCCATTAGCATTCCTGTGATCTAAGGAATCCTAGTGATAAAACAATTTCATGGGCCTGACATCTACTGCATTAGCAACTCCTTTGTTTCACTTGAGATGGAAGCGCAGCCACCAGGAGGAGCTTGTATAGTACCCGTCAGGTCCTAGGGCTCCTGTTTGTCCAGCCTTCCCGGGGACTACGCACCCTGTCACTCGGATCCTGCTGCTTTCAGCAGTGCCTGTGGCTTCTTAATACACTAGGAACTGTCTAGACACTGTTTAGAGACTGAGCCTTTACTCACAGTTCCTCAGTGTTCATATGAACTACTTGCTCATTGCTTAATCTTTCCCTTCTCCTATTATTTAAGAAATTTTCAGATGCGCCATTTGGGAGGAAAATAGAAAAATTGAGTGTGTTAAAGGTTTTTGTTTTAAATAATGATATATTATACAGTTTTAGGGGATTTTATATGTTTCGCTTGGAACAACACTTTAAAGATTTTACTAGCTGCCCACTATTTTTCTTAAGAACATCTAGAAATGTGGTAAAAGGAATATGATCAGATTGGCTAAGACAACCTGTTATTTCATTGCTGCTGGCAAAGGTTAGTTCATATTCAAGGTGCAAAAACATTAGTTGCTGGGAACACTGATTTTTATTGACCTTTTGCTGTGCCTGTCTTAAGTCCACAATTATTTGGAAACAACTGAGCTGTACTTCTGAATGCCACTACCTGTGGTTTCTTAGCAAGTTACGGTAAATGTGCTTGGAGACATAGTCTTCTAATAGAAGACGTGAACCTCTCTCACTGCAGGCTGTTCCTGGCTAAGTAAACTTGGGCCTGCAGTTCATTGCAGGAAATCTCTGAGACGAATTGTTTGTGTTCTACTCTCAGAATGAGGGCTGTGGCCTGCCATCACAGGGACAAAGATGTGTCATCCAAATACTAATTTAACAAAAGTCTACACATAATGGAGAATGTGGCTTTCCATAGAAACAACCAAGAGATTGTATAGATAAGATTGACAGGTTTGGAAAACGTCCAGTGCTCTAATGAAGGTAATATGAATATAACCTCAAGGAAGCAAGGATAGAATATGATTATAATTGAGAAAATGGACACATGAATTAGCCCAATCCTAAACACTATGTGTCTGAGGAGTAAATTAATGAAAGAAGATGCTCAGTGTGAGGTCGTTATTTTGACACATTTATCTAGCTCTGCCTTGGGGATAGAGACGGAATCTGATGAACAGAAAAGTTCCAATCACTAGAGATGGTAACTTTGGTTGTAGTTCAGAACTGTTATTTTAATTAGGTTTCCCATGGTCTAGATGATAGTAATATCAGGATTTTTCTTTGCTCTGATATGATCTTATGCCCGTCAGTGAAATGTCTGGTTAGTAATCTGGTTTATAGTACCCTAATGTGAAAGGGACATACTAGGAGGGGCCTGGGAGGTTTCCTCACTGCCTCAGTGTGGATGAGTACATTGGCCTGATGGATTATGCACCAGGCTTTTGGAAATTTCTTGATGTAAGTTAGCCTCAGTGGATCCAAAAATTTCTGTAGCTGACCAAGCACATGCCCAGACTTTCAAAGCCAAAGCGAGGAGAGCAGCCAGCCTCTCGGGGAGGCCTGTTAGCTCATCATATCAGTAATGGCCTAGTTCAATCAGGCTCAATTAAATTCACCAAGAGGGGAGACACCAGATAAAGGTAAAGCCTAAAATCAGAGAAATAAGACAGCAGGTTATGGTCTTGATAGTTATACACTGTTAGAAACTCTAAGAAGTTAGGCAGAGACCTAGTAAGTGAAACTGCTATATAACCATGACTTGTCACCAAGAAATAGGGTCAGGACTTTCAATATGGCTTATTTAATATTGGAATGTCACATTAAGTTGTTGAATATATATTTTCTCTGCTCAGAAGTCAGATTGACCCTTGAGTCTGGGAAATGAGTGAAACTACAGAATGGATTAAGGATTTATCAAGTATACTTCTGTTTCTAGGGACTAGGAGGGGAAAAATCCTAAGCACAAGAGACTTAACTGGCTCACAAAAAAATTAAGGATAGGACTGGCCTAAGGCACAGCTTAATGCATGAGGCTCAAATGATATCACCAGGGCCTGGTTTTTCTACCTTATATCTCAGATAAATCAGTATTGCCTTGAACCTTAAACAAATTCCTTCTGTGGTGATAGGATGGCAGCAGCTACTCCATCTTCATTCTCAATATTATTTTGGATCCATCAGAAAACAGAATCTCTTTCACAGAGCCTTAATTATAATTGGATAACTTGTCCATCTCTGAACCCATCATTTGGACCAAGGCAATGTGATTCTCTTATCAATGTCTGAGTCATTTGACCACTTGGAGTCAAGGGCAGAAATGTCTTTGTGAGAAGTACCTGAGATATTGTCTATCAAAGTTGGAATCTAC
The DNA here is from genome assembly GCA_037038555.1 of Rhynchonycteris naso. Classification (NCBI taxonomy): domain Eukaryota; kingdom Metazoa; phylum Chordata; class Mammalia; order Chiroptera; family Emballonuridae; genus Rhynchonycteris; species Rhynchonycteris naso. Next base: position 178,758,345 of record CM072995.1, on the reverse strand, counting down.
TGAGAAGTGCATAACAACTCACCTGCCCAATCAACTAGCCTAGAAAATGAATGGCCTTGGAGTGTCAGGCTCACACTGGGCCAATGAGGTCTGGGGGTGATACCAGCGAGAGGTAGGGGAGCAGCCAGTGGTATCCCCACTCCTTTCTTCTTTCCCATCATATTATGTTCCCAATGACAACTATAATAATAGATTTACATGTTTTTCATTAGTTACTTGGTTTGACGTATGTTTACTAAATATCTTTCATAAACCCAGAATTGTGGGAGGTATTTGAGGGGATAATTCAGAGTAGAAAGATATACCGTAAGCACTTTTCATGTGAACAGTTAGAAAAAGCAACCACTTTTTATTTGTAATATAATATAAAGTCAGTTCCCAAACACATTGGGCACTGTGCAAGTTTTGCTTTATATTTTAGTCTAAGAGGTTGGTCAGAATGGTTGATGGTAGTGAAGACATACTGTTCACTTTTAAGAAAAAAAATTGTGTTTTTCAAATATTATTCCCAAATTAGGTAATTAAATGCTGATAACATTATTTGATATATAAGATATTGCTGTTCAGTCACAAAGTAAATCAAAAAGAGAATTATTTTAGGATCCAAAATTTTTTTGCTTTCTAGTCTTACGTTCATTCATTTTTTTCTTCTGAATCTCAGTAGCTGAAATTTTAGTTTTTAAAATACAGTCAGAAAGCCGTTTCTTCTACATTCCCGGGTTGTTTTCTTAACTATAAATCTGTTATTCTTCTCATCAGTGACTCCTGATCATCCTAACAATCAATTCCAAATTCCTTAGCATGCCATGCCAGACCTTTCATGATTATACCCATGTTTAACTCTCCAGTCCCCTCTCCCTTCTCCCCTCTCCCCACTCCAGTTTTTCCACATGTACTACACTCCAGCCACACTGAGTGACGTAGAGTCTCTTTCACCTCTGTGCCTACACATGTGCTTTTCCTTCTGTCCATTCTTTTCTTTGCCATCACACAGTCATCTCTATTCACCCACTAGGTGTCAGCTGATACATCACCTCCTGCATGAAACCTTCCTTGACACCTCTGCCAAACTGGACCAGGTACTTTGTCTTTGCTCCATGCGTACCCTGCACTTTGCCTATCATAGCCTTCATTATGTGTGTGACAGAGACAGAGAGAGAGACAGAGAGAGGGATAGATAGGGACAGACAGACAGGAAGAGAGAGAGATGAGAAGCATCAATTCTTCATTGTAGTACCTTAGTTGTTCATTGATTGCTTTCTCATATGTGTCTTGACCAAGGGGCTACAGCAAAACCAGTGACTCCTTGATCAAGCCAGCAGCCTTGGGTCCAAGCTGGTGAGCTGTGCTCAAACCAGATGAGTCATGCTCAAGCAAGTGAGCTCGGGGTTTCAAACCTGGGTCCTCTGTATCCCAGTCTGAGGCTCTATCCACTGTGCCACTACCTGGTCAGGCAGCCTATGCTCTTAATTGCCTATTTACCCTGGATTCTCCTTAATAAGAACAAGAGTTTCCAAAGACAATGAAAACAGGGTAGGACTTGTGTTTTCATGGCTGCACTTTGAGAGCTTACCTCAAGAAATATTTTTAGATGAATAAATAAATGAAAAATAATGAATCACTTACTATTTGTTGTTTTGTTCCATTTCCTCAGAATTACAACCAGCCTCCTGTGATGGCATTAGCCATTCCCATTGCAGTGAAATTCCTCCACAGAGGCAACAAGGAACTGTGCAGGAATATGTCCAACTACCTGTCCCTGGCTGCAATCACCAAGGCGGATCTCCTGACTGACCACACAGAGGTCATAGTGAAGAGCATACTCCAAGGTATGGTATGAAGGCTGATCTTGGGCACATGTTTTAGGAGTTGTTTAAAAGTATTTTCATGATACAGTTATAATTTATTGAAAATGAGAGCTAAAGTATTGAAAAATACCTTAGAGTCTCTGCTTTACAACTATCTAGTTGACTTATGAATTTGGGTAGGGTTACTTGGGTTGAATCTCTGGCTCTTTACTGGACAGATGGATTATTTGGATTCATTAGCTAAGTTGTAAGCTGCCCTGCAAATCTACATATCTCAGTTTGAAGAACTGTGTCTTCCATGCTTCGGGTCACCTTGTCTATCTATCAATTATATTAACATGTCTGTCTGTCTGTACGAAGTGAAACGTATCTTGCTGCTCTCCATGGCAGATGGAAAACTTCTTTCGGTTTCCAAAAGCAAGAAATGTTAGATAAAATACAGAAAAGCAGATGGGCACTTCTCCTGTGTGCCCTGACTGGGAATCATACCTGGGACTTCCACACACCAGGCCAATGCTCTGCCACTGAGCCAACTGGCCAGGGCCTAAAGATTTCTTAAATGTGAACATCATCGGGGACTGATTTGTAATTGCATTAAACACTATCATAAAAAATCAAATCAGGACACCTCTCTTAGCTGTTTTACGTATAGAAATGATGCTGTAACCTCTTGAGCCACCCAGGATGGTTAAATGTTTTACATTTGAATGAAAGAGATCAAGTTAGTTCACTCAAAATATATATTTTTGGTCTTGTGTTTTTTTCTTTGGTTTTAGGTCTACCAGAAACCGTGTTTTTTGGATTGGGGATAAGAGAAGAATATATGGTATTATTTGGTATTTACTAAAATGTCTGCAATGCTCATTAATAAAATTATATGAGGTCCATGAGTATCTTGACTTACATTTTTCTGACACCCTTTCTCTACATGCTCAAGTTGAACATCAACCCATTGTAATGTGCTCCCAGACAGTATTTCTTAGCATCTACAAGGGAGTCCGACATGTGCTTTCTTCTTGAGGTATCCAGGCCAGTCTATAAGCCTATGCTGCTATGCTTTTCCTGCACCTTGGTGTAGCATGCTGTGCTGGCATCCCCTCCACTGGTGTGGGCCCAGCACACTCTGCAATGGCACCATCAAGGCCCTAGGAACAGACTCCATTCCACACCACTCTGCCTGTCTGTCCTTTAGTGTTGCTCCACTGGAAGTGCAGGAGCCACCAGTCCTCAGTCCACTAATTCCATGTGGCAGGATGAAGGAGAACACTCATCTTTCTCCTTGGTGTTACATTTTGGTGCAGAGGCCTGAGAACACGAATGTTTGGTTCTCAGTGTCAAGCAGTGTTACCACGTTTGTGGTCCATAGACAGTGCTATTTTATCTAAAACTATCTCTTTTCTTTGCTCTACTATGGACTCAGGGGTAGGACTAGCAAGAAATTTGTCTTCCAGTTCTCAAATGGCTTGCCAAGGACCAAGGTTCTATTTATTGTATGAAACATTCCCAAGAGCTTGTACTCCCACCCCTCCCCCAGACATCTGACCAGTGACCCCAATGGTCTGCCGGATGCCTATATGTGTCTGTACCACAGTCACGACAATGGAAGTTTATCTGTCTCCCTGTGCTCCCCTCTGAATATTTGTCATTGATATTAGTAATCTGTATCATTCTCTTTGGCTACAGGGTTGAATTGCTAATTTCACTTTACACACATTAAATTTGCTAAAAGCCCAGAAAAATAATATGTTTTTTTCACCACTTTGGCTACATATTTAGAACAGATTTTGTAAGAATTACAAACACACACACCACATGTTTTAAATCCATGATAGACTTGTAAGTTACTGATATGGGAAAAAAATTGAATTGCCTCTTTGTAGCTGCCAAGAACTTAGGTAATTTATTTGGTTGTTGTTTCTTTCCTTTTTATTATTATTATTTTTTTAAATGCACTTTCAATGACAAAGAGATCTTTTGAAATGCAAAATACACATTCTTAATTCGCTGTTAGCATTTGAAATAAACAAATGATTTGGTATATTTCATCTGGCACCACAAAAATTACAATAATATAAATGATAATTTGACCTAAAAGGTTGGGGTACATACTTCAGGGTTTAGATTTTTAGGACAGATATATCTGTAGAACTCCAGTTACTCACATGAACACATCAAACTTCGACCTTCAAAGCCAAAGGGATCTTGTCTCTGAGTAGTAAGTTTTCTGCTCAGCAAATCTTTCCTGTATACCGTGTTTCCCCATGTATAAGATACTTCTGTATATAAGACACATGTTAATTTAGGGACCTGAAATTTGAAAAAAAATATATTACATAAAGTTAGTTATTGAACTCAAGTTTTATTCATCTTAAAATTCATACAACTCCTCATCACTGTCAAAACTCCCATCCATTAGTTTGTCCTCATCTGTGTCTGATGACGAATCACTGTTTTCATATATTGCCTCATCCTCAGTTCCATCTATGGCATTTGAAATGCCACAACCACTGTATAAGATGCACCTGGTATTTAGACCCCAAATTTTTTGGAAAAAGGTGCATCTTATTCATGGGGAAATACATCATTTCCCTGCCAAACAGCCTTAAGAGAGATCAAAAACACTTATTTTTTACCTACAGTTTTTTCTCTTTTAGAACTTCTTTCTTCACTTATACTATCTAAATCCTCATTCTCCCATTTTTCTACTTCTACAGTAAAGGTTAAAGTTAACAGTTGCTTAATTTGATCTAAATTTTTAGAAGATTAGAATTACAAAGGTGTAGAATCTTAGGTTCGGACATTAAATATGATCTAGCTCAGTTACCCAGGCAATGCTTGAATCTCTGTCAAGTGGTCATCCACTCAATGATAATGATAATAATTATAATAACCATATTAACTACAATGGCTAAAATTTATTTTATGCTCTCTTTTAACTGAATACTCATTAAGCATTTTATATGATTATAACATTTAATTCTCATAATAATTTCATAACAGAAATCCTATTATTATTCCATTCTACCAATTAGTAGTATTTTAAATAACAGAGATACCAGTTACAAATGCCTTAATAATGATGACAATGACAATGATGATGGTGAAAAAGAAGAGAGAGACAGATGAGGGGGAGTGGGAAGAGGAGAGGGAAAAATAGAGAAGGAATAGAAAGAGAAAGAGAAACTCCTCACTGGAACATCTGCCTAAAAAGGGCATGACATAAGTTTATCGGACTTCCCATATGGCTTGATTCAGGTATCAGTGGTGGTCCCAAAAGTCATTACTCAGCTCTGCTTCCTGGTTTCACTCTCATGATCCATACTATGGACCTCTGCAGCTTCCAGCCCACATTATCATTAATACCAATTGAGCAAAAGAAACTCCATATCTAGTCTGATTGTCTCTAACTTGACATGAGTCACATGCACATTTACAGTTTTATGTAATTGTTCACCTGTATTATTTTTCACTTACTTCTTAAGAGATTCAGCCTGTTGTTTTGACATGTCAAGATACTCAATAATAACTCTTTCATATCAATGTATCTGTAATTTTTCCAAGGTTCTTGCCATTTGAAAATTTTATGAAAAGAACCACTCTACCTTCATTTTAAAATACTAATTTTAAAAAGTAGACCAGATAGGGACAGGCAAGCCTTGAGGTATACCAGTGATGACTGCCCCTTACATTGGGCTGATAGTATTCTATTGATCATTTTTTTTTCAATTGTATTATACATAGTTGTCCCTGATTCCAAGTCAAATGTCATCTTTATATTTATAAGTCAATCATGAAAGACTTTGTCAAATAAGCATATCTATTTATTCCTGAAGGTAAATATTTCAATAGTTGTAAGCCTTATTTTTTTGCTACTTCTCATTATGAATTATTGCATTTAAGTAATAGTGTTTACTTTTACATTAAATATTTTTATTTTATTTTATTCATTTTTATTTTCATTAAACCTTATTTGTCTATTTTGTGTTTTCTGAACCCTCCCTGTAAGGAGGAGATTGAGCAAGGATCTTCTTTTTGGAGAAAAGATTAAAGGTATTAGCAAAATGTTGTCTTGATTTGTACTTGAGATCTAAGGAGATAGAAAACCTGAATGTCCGTATATCATATAAGACAAACAAATCTGTATTTTAAAATCAACCCATCAAATAAAAGCACAAACAAAAACTTTCCCATTTTGTTTTATAAGCAAATTAGAACAGGTATACAAGGAATAATTACAAACTCATCTAAACTTTTCCAGATAATTAAATAGAAGTACATCTTTCAACTAATTCTGTAAGACTAGTATAGCCATGATATCACCAGACGAGAACAATATAAAAAAGAAAACATAAACCTATCTCAATTATAAACATAAATACACAGATCACAAATAAAATTTTTTAACAAAATGACTCCAGCAATGTTGAAAGAAAAAAATAGTATAGGTCCTGGCTGGTTGGCTCAGCAGTAGAGTGTTGGCCTACTGCTTTGAAGTCCCAGGTTTGAGTCCCGGCCAGGGTACACAGGAGAAGCGACTATCTGCTTCTCCACCCTTCCCCCTCTCCTTTCTTTCTGTCTCACTCTTCCCCTCCTGCAGCCAAGGCTCCACTGAATCAAAGTTGGTGTAGGTGGTGAGGATAGCCCCATGGCCTCCACCTCAGGCACTAAAATGGCTCTGGTTGCAATGGAGCAATGGCCCAGATGGGCAGAGCATCACCCTCTGGTGGGCATGCTGGGTGGATTCCAGTCAGGTGCATGCAGAAGTCTGGCTCTCTGCCTCCCCGCTTCTCACTTCAGAAAAATAAAAAAAAATAATAAAAAAAAGAAAAAATAGTATACATTTGCAGAGTGCTTTCTCTGTACCAGAATCTGGTATTTTAATTCCTATAATTCTTCCAGTATTCTATAAGGAAAAATCTATTACTATCGTCATTTTATAAAATTCATAATGACTAGTTGAATTTACTCCAGGAATGCAAGGATGGTTTGATATTCAAAATATAGTATAATTCCCACAGTAAAAGACTAAAGGGGAAAATAGTCATGTGGTCAGTAAGCATTTCATAAAATTCAGTACTCATAGGCATTCATAAAAAAAATTACAAACTAGGAATTTTTTGAAAACTTTTTAAAACGATTAAAAGTATATATATACATATATATGTGTGTGTATATATATATATATATATATATATATATATATATACACACACACACACACAAACACACATATATACTTCCAATGTGTGTGTGTATATATATATATATATGTATATATATACATATATATATACTTCCAATGTGTATATATATATATATATATATATATATATATATATATATATACACACTAATATTATATCACTATATATATGAAACATTAGAAGCACTTCTTTAAAGTCAAGAATGAGACAAGAATGCCACTAACTCTAGTTCTATTTACTATGACACTATATAATCCTCATACTGTATTAGAATCAGAAAGAAAATGACACCAATGATTATTTCTAAAAAATGTAGTTACTTACAACAGAAAATCCAAAAACCCTCTAGTTAATCCTTGGACATAATAAGAGAAATTTCAGTAAAGTTGCTGAAAGTGAGATTAACTTATAAAAACCAATTGTTTTCTTATATACTAAAAACAACAAATTTTAAATATAATGTAAAAAGTATTAAAATAGTGCCTAACCTGTGGTAACACAGTGAATAAAGTGTTGACCTAGAATGCTGAGGTCACTGGTGCGAAATCCCCAGCTTGCCCAGTCAAAGAAGATATGAGAAGAAACTACAAGTTGATACTTCCCACTTCTCCTCCCCTTTTTCTATTTCCCACCTCTCCCTAAAAGTCAATAAATAAAATATTTAAAAACGTATTAAAGTAACAAAATAAAAGACACCTAGAGAAAAAGATGTGTGTGGCTTTTGAAAATAAAATAATAAAACTTAATTGAAAGTAATGAAAGAAAAGAAGCAAATAGAACAATAAACCATGTTCATGGATGGGAGAACTTGGTGTAGCAAACATGTCAATTTTCTCTAAATTAATCCATAAATGCAATGAAATTTTAATAAAATACCCACAAAGATTTCCATGGAAGATGATAAGCTTAGTGTAAAATCACAAGAAAGATACACTGGAACAGGCAGCCAATACAATGTTGCTGGAGAAGATGAGGAGGTTTGGGGAGGATGGTAAGGCAATAACTTCTAGATATCAAGACATTGTAAAATCATAGTACAGAAAGTCCTTGACTTATGATGATTTAACTTTACCATAGCATGAATTTGGTACATATTTGGTAGAAACCAAACTTTGAATTTTGAACTCTGATCTTTTCCCGGACTAGCCGTGTGCAGTATGATATTCTTTTGATGCTGGGCAGTGGCAGCGAGCCACAGCTCTAAGTCAGACACAGACAATAAGGGTAAACAACTGATACTCTACAGCAGTGGTAGTCAACCTGGTCCCTACCGCCCACTAGTGGGCATTCCAGCTTTCATGGTGGGTGGTAGCGGAGCAATCAAACAGCACCCCGATTACATACTAATCGCCTGTTGACCAGTCAAGATCAGGGCAGCGGTCAGACTCTGTTACAGGGCATTTGTATTGGGACCACACCCAACCTCTCTCGCGACCACCTGGCCTGCATCCACAAGCGGCCAGGTACTTGACCCTGGGTCCACACCCACCGCCTGATCCAGCGGGCAGTTTATGACTGCTATAGTCGCCCCAAAACTAGCAGTTCTTTGTTTTATTATTCCGTAGACAAAGAATTCCATGGTCTGATGCTTCTTTCTATGACAGAAACTGCTGGACAATGGAGACACCAATTAACTCATATTTTTGTCTCGATTCCCGGATTTTAGGGTAATAGGGTGACATTCTAGGAACCCCTTGGACTGCCAAAACTAGCCAATGTCTCTCTACTTCGCCCTGATCACAAAGAAGTGATACCATTGGCCAATAGCCGCTACATAAAATTTTATAAACTCACAACCATGGATACTCACTAACTTAGTCTCATCTCGACAGACTCTCGCTCAACCATGACACTTGTAATGTTGCAACCATGCAACGTAATTGAAACTAAAGTCAGTATGTAGTTAAATTTCTGAGAGCAAGCATGTGCTTACAGCTTCAAACAAAATATTGTGAAATATCGTGAGCCCATGTCTCAAAAAAAAAAAAAAAACAACGCACGCGGCTATTCGCCAGAGTATCTGAAGAAGGGTTTCATAGATTTCATAGAATCTGTTGCAAATAAACAACAGCCAATGTATTTATTGTGCCACAAAACATTATCCAATGAGACAATAAAGCCAAGTTGATTGCGAGAACATATTTCTACAAAGCATCCAAATGACAAGAACAAGCCCATTGAGTATTTTCAGGAAATATATAAAAAAATTTCAAAATCGTTCAACTATCATTGCATCATTTAAGAAACAACATACAACGAACGAAGATGGATTAATTGCCACTTATCGCATTTCACAAATAATTGCAAAAAGTGGTAAAAGCTATAATATTGGAGAAACTGTAATAATACTCACTATAAAAGAATTTATCTCGACAGTAATGCATCAGGATATACCTCAAATTTTAAAAATGTTGCCCCTAAGCGATAGCACAGTAAAGCGACGAATTGATGAAATGGCAGTTAATGTTGAAAACAAACTTATAAGTATTCTCCAAAATTCTTCATTTTCCATGCATTTGGATGAACCTATCATTGCAGATAATGATGCTTTATTGATGGCTTACATACGCTATTTTGATGAAAACAATATATTACAAGAAGTAATGCTATTTGGAATAAATCTCATCACAGATACAAAAGGATTATCTATATTTAATACTCTGAGAACATACTTTACAAAAAATAATACTTTTGAATAATATTGCTGCATGCACTACTGATGAAGCACCATCAATGGTAGGTTGCTATTGTGGATTTGTTGTTTATTTGAAACAGGAAGTGCCAAATGTTTTACGTATTCATTGTGTGGTGCACAGACAACTTGTAGGAAAACATCTAAGTACAAGTCTCCATCATTAACTATAATAATTCGAGCTGTAAACAAGATCAAATCCAATGTAAAAAATGATAGAAAGTTTCAACAACTTTGCCAGGACAATAAAGAAGATTTTATTAAGTTACTTTTGCACACAGAAGTTCAGTGGCTGTCAAAGGGTACATCTTTGGCTAGAATTGTAGCATTATATGATAGTGTCATACAATTTTTTGAAAGTAATAATGAGACCAATCTGTATCAACAGTTAAAAAGAGTAAAAAATGGTGTCTTTTAGTTGGCAGATATCTTCAAGAGATTTAACAATGTCAATTTGCAGCTTCAAGGAGCTAATAAAACTCTTATAGGTTGCCAAAGTATTGTGATATTATTTATTGACAAACTTAAACTACTTCATCATAATCTATTAAAGAGAGAATTTCATCAGTTTCCTCAATTATCATCTATAAAAGATGATGTGGGGCAGAGCAAGATGGCGACGGAGTATGCGGATGTACAAACTTCCAACTCCCAGAACCAAAGTGGATTATAACTCAATTTTAAGAACCATCATCTGGATAAACCAACTTTGAACTAAACTAAGTGGACTCTTCAACCAAGGAACACAGAAGAAGCCACATTGAGACTGGTAGGAATAGCGAAAATGCGAAAAGGGCTGCCCAGCTCCCTGGAGCAAACGGCAGCCCGGAGAGACCCGCGTGGCGGGAGGAGAGTTTGGCGGAGAAGGAGGGACCTGGGTCCCAGGAACCAAGCCCCAGCCTGCAGTCCCAGAGCCTAGAAGAGGTGTTTGGACAGTTTTTAGCTGTGAAACAAGTGAGGGAGCTCCCAGGACTACAGTGTGGAGTATTAGGTCCCTTCCTACTCTGCTAAGGGTTGCTGAAGGGTTTGTTGGTGGCAGGACGCTGAAACGTGGTTCTGTCGGCGTGGGCGGAGGCCAAGCCGGAGTGAGCTCGATCTAGCCCAGCAGGGTCGGAGGCGGCGGGCCCTGACTGCGGGGATGGGGCTTGGACCAGGGACGGGCTCGGGCTAGCGGTTGAGCTCATGCTACCAGCCCCGCCTGGCCGGAGAAACCACGGTTTGCCACTCTACGTTCGCGAGCGGGCTCCGAGCGCAGGGACGGGGTAGACCCCGAGACAAGTGGAACCTCACAGCTGAGCCCACGCTACTATCCCCGCCTGGCCGGAGAAACTGCGATTTGCCATCCTACGTGCACAAGCGGGCTCCGAACGTGGGGGCAAGGTAGAGTCCAAGATGAGCGGAAGTTTGCAGCTGAGCAGAAGCCAGCAAACTCGCCCAGCCCAATAAACCTTGGTTTGCGACCCCACGCAGAAGGGCCCTGGCCTCGAGGGCGGGGCTAAAGCTCCGGACGGGCAAAGGCTGACAGCTGAGAGCACGTCAAAAGCCCAGCCGAACACGCAAAACTGTGGCAAGAAGGCTCTGACTGCGGGTTCTGGGCAGAAGTCTGGAAACAGGCTGGGTCAGCAGCTGAGCAAAGGTGCTCACCTCTACCCTTGGTGCTGAGGCTTGTGGCTTGAGTGACAGCCCATCTCGCAGAGGAGAGGCAGAAATCACAGCAAAAGCCACAGTGGGCCGGGGCTGGCAACACCCATACCCAACCACCCTAGGCAGCGGTAGAGGGGGTGGGGGGCCTGCAGACAGACCACACCTAGAGAAGACAAAGGCAACACCTACTGGACTCCACTGGCCACAACTTGCCTATACACAGACAAAATGGGCAGGCAGAGGAATGCAAACCAAATTTATCAAGAGAAATCTCCAGAGAAGGACCTGAATGAACCAGATATAACCAAATTACCAGAAGCAGAATTTACAATAATGATAGTGAGGATGTTCAAAGAAATTAGAGCAACAATGGATAGTCATTATGAATACATAAATAAAGAGATAACAAGTATAAAAAACAAAATTGAAATAATAAAAAAGAATCAGACAGAAATGACAAATACAGTATCAGAACTAAAGACCACAATGGAAGGAATTAAAAGCAGGATGAATCACGCTGAGGATCAAATAAGTGAGTTAGAGGACACAATAAACAAAGGCACAGAAGCAGAGCAGAAAAAGGAAAAGAGACTCAAAAAATGTGAGGAAACTCTAAGGGAGCTCTGTGACAACATAAAGAGAAACAACATTTGCATCATAGGGGTGCCTGAAGAAGAGGAGAGAGGACAGGAAATGGAAACTTTGTTCAATCAAACCATAGCAGAAAACTTTCCAAAATTAAGGCTGGGAAACACTCCACACGTTCAAGAAGCACACAGAACTCCATTAAAGAGAAACCCAAAAAGATCTACACCAAGACACATCATAGTTAAAATACCAAAGCTAATGGATAAAGAAAAAATTTTAAAAGCTGTTAGGGAAAAAAAGGCTATCACCTACAAGGAAGCCCCCCTAATGATGACATCGGACTTCTCAACAGAAACACTTGAGGCCAGAAGGGAATGGCAAGATATAATCAAAGTAATGCAGAACAAGAACCTACAACCAAGACTACTTTATCCAGCAAGGCTAATGTTTAAAATTGAAGGAGAAATAAAGAGCTTTCCAGACAAAGAAAGCCTGAGGAATTATTAAAAACCAAACCAATTCTGCAAGAGATACTAAGGGGCCTGTTGTGAACAGTTTAAAGAGAGGAAAGAATAGAGCAAAAGAAGAATACAGCTTTAAAGAAAAAAATGGCAATAAACAACTACATATCAATAATAACCTTAAATGTAAATGGATTAAATGATCCAATCAAAAGACATAGGGTAGCTGCATGGATAAAGAAACAGGACCCATACATATGCTGTCTACAAGAGACACACCTTAAAACAAAAGATGCACATAGATTGAAGGTAAAAGGATGGAAAAAAATATTTCATGCAAATGGAAATGAAAAAAAAAAGCCAGGATAGCAATACTTATATCTGACAAAATGGACTTTAAAACAAAGGCTGTAGTAGGAGATAAAGGAGGACACTACATAATGATAAAGGGAACAATTCAACAGGAAGATATAACTATTATAAATATCTATGCACCAAATATAGGAGCCCCAACATACATAAAGCAGACTTTGATGGATATAAAGGGCGAGATTAACAGCAATAATATCATAGTAGGGGATTTCAATACTCCTCTAACAACACTGGATAGATCCACAAGAAAGAAAATTAATAAAGAAACAACAGACTTAAAAGAGACACTAGATCAACTTGATTTAATAGATATCTTCAGAACTTTTCACCCTAAAGCAGTAGAATATACATTCTTCTCAAGCGCTCATGGTACATTTTCTAGGATAGACCACATGTTAGGACACAAATATGGTCTCAGTAAATTTAAGAAGCTTGAAATCATATCAAGCATTTTCTCTGATCACAATGCCATGAAACTAGAAATTAACCACAAAAGAAAAGCTGAAAAATACTCAAACACTTGGAAACTAAATAGCATGTTATCTAATAATGAATGGATTAACAATGAGATCAAAGAAGAAATAAAAAAGTTTCTAGAAACAAAAGATAATGAGCATACATCAACTCAAAATTTATGGGACACAGCAAAAGCAGTTTCAAAAGGGAAGTTTATTGCACTACAGGCATATCATAAGAAGCTATAAAAAGCTCAAATAAGCAACCTGACCCTGCATCTAAAAGAAGTACAAAAACAACAACAAATAAAACCCAAGACAAGTAGAAAGAAGGAAATAATAAAGATAAGAGCGGAAATAAATGACATAGAGACTAAAGAAACAATACAGAGGATCAATGAAACCAGGAGCTGGTTCTTTGAAAAGGTAAACAAGATTGATGAACCTTTAACTAGACTCACAAAAAAAAAAAGAGAGAGGACTCAAATAAATAAAATTAGAAAAGACCGTGGAGAAATAACAACTGACACAACAGAAATACAAAGCATTGTAAGAAAATACTATGAAGAACTATATGCCAAAAAATTAGACAATCTTGGTGAAATGGACAAATTTCTTGAATCATATAACCTTCCAAAAATCAATCTGGAAGAAACAGAACACCTAAACAGAACAATTACAACAAATGAGATCGAAACACTTATCAAAAAACTCCCAAAAAAGAAAAGTCCTGGGCCTGATGGCTTCACAAGTGAATTCTATCAAAAATTCAAAGAAGAACCGCCTGACCTGTGGTGGCGCAGTGGATAAAGCGTCAACCTGGGAACACTGAGGTCGCCAGTTCAAAACCCTGCACTGGTCTGCTCAAGGCACATATGGAAGTTGATGCTCCAGCTCCTTCCCCCTTTCTCTCTTTCTTTCTCTCTCTCACTTTGTGTCTGCTCTCTAAAATGAATAAATAAAAAGAAATTTAAAAACTTAAAAAAAAAAAAATTCAAAGAAGAACTAACTCCTATCCTCCTCAAGCTATTTCAAAAAATTCAAGAGGAAAGTAGACTTCCAAACTCCTTTTATGAGGCAAGCATAATTCTGATCCCAAAACCGGGCAAAGACAACACAAAGAAAGAAAATTATAGACCTATATCCCTGATGAATTTAGAGGCTTAAATTCTCAACAAAATATTAGCCAACCGCATCCAGCAATATATGAAAAAAATCGTACACCATGATCAAGTGGGATTTATTCTGGAGAGGCAAGGCTGGTTCAATATTCGCAAATCAATCAATGTGATTCATCACATAAACAAAAGGAAGGACAAAAATCACATGATAATTTCAATAGATGCAGAAAAGGCATTTGATAAAATCCAGCACCCATTCATGCTCAAAACTCTCAGTAAAGTGGGAATACAGGGATCATTCCTTAACATGATAAAGGCCATCTACGACAAACCGACAGCAAACATCATACTAAATAGACAAAAATTAAAAGCAATCCCCTTAAGATCAGGAACCAGGCAGGGATGCCCCCTTTCACCACTCTTATTCAACATAGTTCTGCAAGTCCTAGCTACAGCAATCAGACAAGAAGAAGAAATAAAAGGCATCCAAATTGAAAAAGAAGAAGTAAAACTGTCACTATTTGCAGATGATATGATATTGTATATTGAAAACCCTAAAGTCTCAGTCAAAATACTACAGGACCTTATAAATGAATTCAGCAAGGTGGCAGGATATAAAATTAATACTCAGAAATCAGAGCCATTTCTATATACCAACAATGAACTCTCAGCAAAAGAAATTAAGGAAACAATCCCCTTCATTATTGCAGCCAAAAAAATTAAGTACCTAGGAGTAAATTTAACCAAGGAGGTTAAGGACTTGTACTCGGAAAATTATAAAACATTGAAAAAAGTAATCAAGGAAGATATAAGCAAGTGGAAGCATATACCGTGCTCATGGTTAAGAAGAATAAACATCATTAAAATGTCTATATTACCCAAAGCAATTTATAAATTCAATGCAATATCAATTAAAATACCAAGGACATACTTCAAAGGTATAGAACACATATTCCAAAAATTGATATGGAACCAAAAAAGAACACGAATAGCCTCAGCAATCTTAAAAAGAAAAAATAAAGCAGGAGGTATCACTCTTCCAGATATCAAGGTTTACTATAAGGTCATTATACTCAAGACAGCCTGGTACTGGCATAAGAATAGGCACATAGATCAATGGAACAGAACAGAGGACCCAGAAATAAACCCACAGCTTTATGGACAACTGATATTTGACAAAGGAGAAAAGAATAGAGTAAAGAAAGCCTCTTTAACAAATGGTGTTGGGAAAATTGAACATCTACCTGCAAAAAAATGAAACTAGACCATCAATTTACACCATTCTCAAAAACAAACTCAAAATGGATAAAAGACTTAAATGTAAGCCGTGGAACCATAAGCATCTTAGAAGAAAACATAGGCAGCAAGCTCTCCGACATCTGTAGCAGCAGTAAATTTGCCGAATTATCTCCATGGGCAAATGAAATAAAAGGCAAGATAAACAAATGGGACTACATCAAACTAAATAGTTTTTGCACAGCTAAAGACAATAAGAACAGAATAAAAAGACAAACCACCTTGGGAGAACACATTCGACAGCACATCTGATAAGGGGTTAATAACTAAAATTTATAAAGAACTTACAAAACTCAACACCAGAAAGACAAACAATCCAATCAAAAAATGGGCTAAAGAAATGAATAGAAATTTCTCCAAAGTGGACATACAGATGGCCAATAGGCATATGAAAAAATGCTCAACATCACTAATCATTAGAGAAATGCAAATTAAAATCACAATGAGATATCACCTCACATCAGTCAGAATGGCACTCATCAGCAAAACAACACAGAATAAGTGCTGGCGAGGATGTGGAGAAAAGGGAACCCTTCTGCACTGCTGGTAGGAATGCAGACTGGTGCAGCCACTGTGGAAAACAGTTTGGAGATTCCTCAGAAAATTCAAAATCGAACTGCCTTTTGACCCAGCTATCCCACTTATAGGAATATACCCTAAGAACACCATAGCACTGTTCGAAAAGAAGAAATGCGCCCCCATGTTTGTGGCAGCATTGTTCACAATAGCGAAGATCTGGAACCAGCCCAAGTGTCCGTCAGAAGACGAGTGGATTAAAAAGCTTTGGTACATATATACTATGGAATACTACTCAGCCATAAGAAATGATGACATCGGATCATTTATAACAAAATAGATGTACCTTGATAACATTATACGGAGTGAAATAAGTAAATCAGAAAAAAAGAAAAACTGAGAACAGCATGATTTTATACATAAGTGGGACATAAAAGTGAGACTATGAGACAATGACAAGAGAGTGATGGTTACGGGATGGGGGGAGGGAGGGAAGAGTGGGATAGGGAGGAGGGGAGGGACACAGGGAAAACCAGATAGAAGGTGACAGAGGACAATTTGACTTTTGGTGATGGGTATGCAACACAATTGAATGATAAGAAAACCTGGAGATGTTTTCATTATACATATGTACCCTGATTTATTGGTGTTACCTCATTAGAATTAATAGTAATAAAATATATATATATTAAAAAAAAAGATGATGTAACTCCAGAGGATATTGACAGATTCAGTAGCCACCTCAACAAACTTAAATTGGATATGGAAAAACGATTTGAAGATATTTTGAAATTAAAGGTATATGACTGGATGAAAAATCCTTTTACTACAAATATTGAAGAGGCTGATACAACTTGACTAGAAAAACTATTAGAAATTAGATATGATGAAAAAAGTAAACATAAATTTGACAGTGGTGGTTATGAAAACCTATGACAAAATACAATAATGCCAGTCTTATATCCAAATATGTGGAAAATGGTATTCAGTTTATTGATACCTTTCCCCACCTCATATCTTGTTGAATCAGGGTTTAGTGCTGTTAATCATATTATGACAAAAGAATGAAGCCACCTGAATATTTCCGAAAGGGGAGATCTTCATTTGTTCCTCACAAAAATTGAACCGGATATTCAATATTTAGTTTCCCAGCATCAGCCTCAGGGATCCCACTAATAATTCAATTGCCTAATGTAATTTCTATGTATGCAAAGTATAAGTAAAAAGATTTAACTATACTAAGTTGTTTTATAAAGATTTATTCTGCCAAACTTAGTGAAAATTTGACATAATGTACTGGGTAAGTGATTATTATTATATGCTTTCACTTGCTGTAACTCTGCTTTATAAATTTTATAAAGTAAAGTTACTTCCTTACTTTATAAATCACCATTACTGTGGAACCGGTGGGTGGTTAGAAAATTTTACTACTAACAGAGATACAAAAATAGGCAGTAGGTATAAAAAGGTTGACTTCCCCTGCTCTATAGGATATTGTGTTCCCAGGGATTTGGGGATATTATATTTTGTCTTTTCACATCCCATCTGTCTCCTCCAGCTTCTGGTGAGAAAAGGAGGAAGTCAATTACTGTACTTTAAAAAAAAAATTGGCATCTGAAACTTGGGTGTGTCTTATACATTGGCTGTGGCATTTCAAATACCATGGATGGAACTGAGGACGAGGCAATATATGAAGACAGTGATTTGTCCTCAGACACACAGATGCGGACAAGCTAAAAGATGGGAGTTTTGACAATGATGAGGAGTTGTATGAATTTTATAATGAATAAAACTTGAGTTCAATAACTTTATGTAATACTTTTTTTTTAAAATTTCAGGCCCCAAAATTAAGGTGCGTCTTATACATGGAAGCATCTTATACATGGGTAACTATGGTATCCTTGAGATGAAATTCAGCATAATTGCCCAACTGTAGGCTAATGTAAGTGTTCTGATCACCCTTAAATTAGGCTAGGCTAAGCTATGGTGTTCAGAAGGTTAGGTATATTAAATGTATTTTGTATTTATGATATTTTCAATTTATGATGAGTTTATTAGGACATGGACCCTTTGTAAGTCAAAGAGCGTCTGTGATTAAAATGGTGTTGTGCTGGTGCAAGAACAGATAAATAACCCATGGAATAGCATAAAGAAGCAAGAAAAACATCTTTGCATGTATGAATGTAGCAGGGGAGTCTTCATAATGAATAAACTATTCAGTAAATGGCTCTGGAACAACTGTCCATATCACAACACGCATAAATTAATTTCATGTGGAATAAAGACCTAAAGAAAAAAGCAAAACTTTAAATCTCTCCTTTTGTAAAATGAAAAGTCTATTCATGATAAAAAGAAAATTTCTCAGCAAATTAGCAAAGGAAGAAAACATTCTTTTTTTATAATATTTTATTTATTTTTAGAGAGAAGATAGAAAGAGAGGAGAAGTGAGAAGCATCAAGTTGTAGTAGTTGTTTTCTGTGTGTGCCTTGACAGGGCAAGCCCAGGGTTTTGAACCGGCGATCTCAGTGTTCCATGTTGATGCCTTATTCACTACACCATCACAAATCAGGCTGAAGGAAACAGTCTTAATCTAATAAAGGATAGATATAAAAACTGTATAACTAAAATCGTCCCTAATAGAAAAATAATGAATGTTTTCTCTTGGATTAAAAAGATAAGACAAGAATATCCTTTGGGTAATGAATTTGTTTTCTGCTCCAATCATATCAGAGGTAATTTCATATTTTGTAACATCAGAATATTTCAGAGAGGAATTCTCCACACTTCTTTCCCTGTGAAGATGATCTGTAGAACCTATCCAGTGTTGGGATACAAAAGCATAACTAATGCTTATCTTTCAACCAGGAAGATGACAATATTATTGGAAACCACTAAAATTAAAGTCTCTCCAACTCTAAAGGGGTTATTTGAAAACTTGTAGAGAAACCCTTTCCAAATTTTCATTTCCAGCTATGTGCACACTAGTAGTATCAAACTAATGCAGTGATGTCTCTTTCTTTGCATTTCTGAGTCAGTGGTCATGATAAGGAAATACTGTGTCTGTCTGTCAATGTGCCTTTTGCATGGTCAGCTGGAACAAGCCACAAGATGACCTTGAATGATTTGAAACTTAAGTAGAAAGTCTTTGGAAAGGAAATGCAATATTGTCTCAGCAAGAGTCCAAATTCCTTTTTGACTTATTGGCAATAGCCTAAAAAAAGACTGTCTAATCATGATGAATTCATCTTATTTTGTTCTCAATGTGAGACAAAATTCAAACCACATATTAGCTGTCTCAGAAGAAATGTAGATAGCAAAGTAACTCCCTCCTTTATAATGGCAGTAATAGTATGCACCACATAGGATAGATGTGAGGTTTAAATAGATAAAGCATATATATTTTGTACAATGTCAGACCATAGTTCATCATGGTTGCTATGATTCCTTAAGAAAAACTAGAAATACATAATACAACCATGGATTATCATGGTAAATATCACCATTACCATCATCATCATTCCTGTTGTCATCATTAATTATCATATGCCAGGTGTCAGGCCTTCATTAATACTGATGGCAGAACCATAGCCATTTGTGGAATTTGATAATTCCTAGTCATCAAAAATTCATGATACAATTATTCTTGAAGGAAAAGGTTTTAAAGTTCACACACAGTATTACAGTTTGTTGGGAAAGAATTTATTAATCAAACATTATAGGAAATGGATGACTAAACAATATTATTAAGAATATTTAGCCTGAATATTTATATACAATGGGCATTATTAAATATAATGTTGTAAAAAGGCAACCTAACTGTGGATTAATAAATTGAGACCTATTTTTGAAACAGAAGAGGATCTGAATTATAACCAAATCTTGGACCTTTTTGACTCTGCCAGCAGATGGTGCTGTGAAGTAGAATAAGGCCTGCCCAGGTGGGAGAATCCAGGAGCTGAACTCTGAGACTTAACCACGACCTAAGGGAGGCTTTATATCTATTTGTTTGTATTTTTGTTTGCTTATTTTCTATTTAATCCCCTGGGGATGAGTTGGGAATCGTTTTTTAAGACAACTCTCTTATTTCAAATATTACTTTATGGGTTTAGAAAAAACTTTTAGATACACTGTCCGTTCTTACATTATTTTCAAAATAACACTTCAGCAAGATGGGCATGTCCTGATAGCCCTAATTTCTTGGCTGATTTGAGATTCATAAATATTACTTGACAGGCTCAACTTACAGTTTGTAGGTACTGTAATGGTGGTTAGATATGAATGCTGGATTTCTGACCCCCGAGCCCAGCAAGCTTTCTTCTATACTCCAGATTTATAAAATTGAATATAAATGTCAGCAATCTGAGTTTTCAAGTTCACTAAATTTAAGAATACTTAAGTAAGCATATACATTACATTGACCAAAATTTTTAACTTCACGAGTGCTATTTCCTAACTGGCTAAAGATAGTTCTGGAAACATTTTACCTGAGTGTCTCAAAGAAAAGCTCTGTAACAAGATGAAATAAAATTTAGTTATAATTACTTTCTTGTTTACAAATCTAATTCTTTGTTAAAGTGAAGGGAATTAAGTAATTGTATATACCAAGCTCTGAAATTCTTAGTAATCAAATGTTCTGAGTATATTTTTAAGAATTAATACTTAATTAAAAACAAATTTATATTGTAATAAGCAAGAAACATAGATGAACTCTGTTTTGTTTATATATTATCACTGCAAAAAGTTCTACTGACATACATGTGTATCTGCTAGAGTGACAAAGTCACATTTGCCTGGAACAGAAGGGTGTCCTGGGACACAGGACTTGCAGTGCTAAAGCTGGAACCTTCTTAGACAACCCAGGACAGTTGGTCACCCAAGCACACACATATTTTATTCTTTATACATATGTAGTATATTATACTTTTCCTTCCTAATAACTTGAATCATTTTGCACAGTTATTTAACTATGCCATAATATGATGATGCCCCATTTAACCATTTTGATGAATAAATGTGCTAAACCAAGTCAGCATTCTAATATTTTTTAGTTTGTCTCAGTTTTACACATTTCTTACTGTTTCCTTTTGTTGTTACTATGTATTCTAAAACCCTTTAAATGCTAGTAGTAGAAAGAAAAAGAAGTCAGCCAATTATTCCTAAAAATGTGTAAAATGTATTTTCTAAATATAGTATATAGTTTAAAATTATAGTTGGCATACAATATCATATTAGTTTCAGGTACTATATCATATTAGCTTCAGGTATATAACTTGGTATTTTTTTTTACAACATAGTGATTAGACATTTATATATCTCACAAAGTGATCACTTAAGTCTAATACCCATCTAGTATCATTCAAAGTTATTACAATATTATTGACTATATGCCTTATGCTGTGCATTATGTCTCTGTGATTAATTTTATAAGTGGCAGTTTATAATACTTCTTAATCTCTTTTATCTTTTTTATTTATCCCTCCACACCCATCCCAGGCAACCATTAGTTCTCTTTATCTATGAATTTGTTTCTGTCTTGTTAATTTGTTTTATTTTTTAGATTCCACATATAAGTGAAACCATATAGCATTTGCCTTTCATTGTCTGACTTACTTCATATAGCTTAATTTCCTCTAAGTCCATGCAGATTATTGCAAATGGCAAGATTTTATTCTTTTTTATGGCTGAGTAATAGTTCATTGTAAATATATACCACATCTTTTTGATCCCTTTGTCTTTCAATGTACACCTAGGTTATTGCCAAATCTTGGTTATTGTAAATAATACTGCAGTGAATATAAGATGTCTGTGAGCATTTTGAGGGAATAAAGTGCATGGTCTTTTTGATTTAAAAAGAATTGCTCTACTGGATAAGGATTAGATTAGGTGGTCAATCAACAGTGGATTAAAGAAGATGAAACTGTATTTCTGTCTAGTGTAAAAGAAGCCCAGGGACAGGCAAGGAAACATTATTTCATTGGGGAAACCAGGTTTCTTCCACCTGATTACACTGAGTCTCATGATCAAAGATGGTTTCTCAGATTCCAGCCTTCATTACTATGTTCCAATCAATAAAAGGAGCAAAGGTAATAATCACATTCAAAATTTCAATGTCAGCCAGAACTTGGTCTATGGCCATATCTAACTGTGATTAATGCTGCGAAATACCGACTTTACCGTGCGTGGCCATGTGTGCCATTGAAACCGGAATTAAGTTATGTAGAAAAAGAAAGACAATTAGAAGTCCTGGAATACCTATCCAGACTTGCTACTGTAGCAAATTCTACTTTTGTAAATTTTGTAGCTCAAGAATTACTTTATTTTCTACTGTTTTTTTTCTCTTTGCCTTTATCATATTTCCATAAAAAAATGTAAAGTTCACTTGTCAGCATATGAGTTTGCATATATCTTGGCCTGCATCATCGTAAGTCAGACGTAATTGAAGAGATGTAATTCATATTGAAATGTAGAAAGGAGTTGAAAGCATGCGTAACTCTCTGCTTAAGGCTGAATCCAACATTTCTTCTTGCAGCTAAGCTTTTGAGTCATGTAGAAAATAGCTAAACAGGAATTTGCATATGACCACTGTACCTGCAACCTTGAACTATGTAATCGCCAAGGGTCTGAAACCAACCTATGACCTCAAAAGTACAATTTACTCTGAGAGTCATCAGCCTGGTTTTGGGAGTCTCACCAAAACATTTACTGATACCATAAGCATCTTTAAAGATTCCTAGATTCATGGAATTTTTTTGCTAAAAAGTAACAAAAGTCCAACTCCCTCCTTTTACTGAGAAGACCCAGAGTAGTTAGGTAATTTGTCTAAGGACACTAAACTATTTAGTTACAAAATGTACTTTGATAATTATTCCTGACTCAGTTCTCCAAATGTCATGAACATGACCTGACCTGTGATTGTTCAGGCCCGATCTTTAGGTGGACACGCCATTACTGCAGTTTCACCATATTTCCCACTGACATTGAGAAGCACCTTTGTGGTGTTCTGCCACCCCGGCACAATCTCTACAGGGGTAGAACACTAGTGTGGTAGAGAGTTACCTCCACATCTGCAGGGTGAAGTGGCTTGACTGTTCACTCTTTCATGTGCAGTAAGAGAATGGGCTGTGCTTTAAGGGCAGGAGCCATTGTTTCTTTTTAAGATATTTAGATCTCCCAAGGAACAGTCCTAAGCCATCTCTTTCGGGTGTCACCTGTATCTGGGGAACTCTGTTCATTCATTTCCCCCCCATGTTACATGGAACAGAAAGTTGTGTATGTTCATAGAATCGTCAAATTGAAGGGGACCTAGAAATCATTATTTTCTCAACTCCTTGATTTCTTGGCTGCAAAAATTAAACCCAGAGAAATGAATTGACTTAACTACATTCATATTTCTTCCTTAGGATTTATAGGAAGCCAAAGCTTAAAACAACTCCACAGTTCATTTCTAATAATATTAACTCTTACTTTTTACATAATAGACTAGCATCTGAAAACTGACCACTTTAGATGAAAATAGAAAAGTGTAGAATTGCTCTAATAATCTTTTAAATTTATAATGACATGATATAAGCTAGGTTTATAAAATATTTTATTTACAGTAGAGCTTTACAAAAATAGTCTTAATAAAATTAATACAAAACCATTTTACAATATAACTTATATAACTCCCTTCTCAAAAAAGCAACAGTTGATTATAACACATAAACTACATATATCTTTGTTAAGTCACATTGTAGTATAAATACGTTTCATCATCACTTATTTTATAATAGGTGCATGCCAATAACAATGAACAATGGACAACAAATGTTATTTTATTTTTCTTCCAAAGTAAAAGTCATCTCTGGCCAAAACAAAATTAACCAAAGGAAAGTAAAACAAGTGTCCTTCTGTTCAACAACAGTCTTTTTTAATTATTTGGGAGTTTATCTGACAAAGACACAGTATTAATTTGAAAGCACCATGGCATAAAGTCTAGTAACAATATCCCCAAAAGCCTTCTCCAATGTCTTCACTCAACTGTTTATTCAGTGTTTTGCCAAGATAAATAAAGACTGGTCTCAACTCTCTCCTTCATTAGTCTCAACTGTTCATAATGTGCACTGAGGTTTTGAGACCTTCCCAAACTGGCATATGCTGAAAATATGAGTTTCTTTCTTTGGCTTCAAGTAGTTTTGCAACCATTAGGAAATGTACTGAGCTCCTCCATGTGGCTGAATCTCTGTGACACCCCATCCGACAACATTTCCCCGGATGTTACAAGACTCGGCTCCTTCGGTCTCACTTATCTCCTCATTGCTGAGAACACGATCCCAGATATTGAAACCTGTGAGTCTTCCAGAAAAGGCCAATGCCTCATCAAAGCCACCGCCCACACAGCAGCCATTCTTTTCTTGCCCAATCTGTAGTATTCCTCCCTCGGGAACAACATGACCTGTGGCCACCCCAACAGTGGTAGCCATCAGTTCACTATTTATCCACAAGGACATGTGCCCTCTCTGGGAACTCCAGGTGCTGCACAGATGAGTCCATCTTCCCAAGGAAATCACAGTGTCGGCAACCAGTCTGCTCTCCTCTCCACCCACCACAAACACTACAGACTGAGAGCTGAGGTACAGCTGGATCTCATATGGACTCCTCTTCGTACCATAGGAAAACAGGATGGTTTTGTTTAACACATCAGTCGCTTTGACCCAAATGCAGGCACTAAAAGATTCAAGCTTCATTGATGCTGCTGGATGCACGCTTCCAAAAATTTTCTTGGAACGCATTGGGAATAAAATTGCTGTTTCACAACCTAGAGTAGCCAGAAAATAAGAAGACTATGAAAAAAAATATATAAAGTCATTCAGACATGATTCTGGCATCTAGGTATTTTAGTGTGGACATTTTAATGACTATAATTAAAAATAATATGCAGTATCACAATATGACTTGAGGGGCCTCAAGTGTGTTCTCTGTAGAGCAAAGAGCACGAGAGTAAGGGAAGCCAGCTGTCTCATTCAGTGATGCATTTAAATGGATGAGAAGGCATGCAGAGAAGCCAAATTGTCCAAACCCACAAAATAATGAAAACCATGATTTAAGAACTATTTCCTCTCCCAATAAGCTTATTTTCCTTGTTACAACTTTCAAAAAAAATGTTGACTTGCTAGCATTAACTTCAAACAATGACACCGTAATTCTCAAGAACTCAGAGCCAAACTCATTTTCTTCTCCTGGACTTCACCATGCTCCTACAATAAAAACTTGTGAAATTCAATGGATTTAGCTTACCCCATTTAGCCATTGTTAGCATGCATTTTTAAACAAAAACTCGAAGACAGTCTTATTGTTGCTGAATATGTTTTAATATACTATGTGTTCTCAAACATTTGTAAATTTTGCAAAGTTTATAGAAAACTACTTTTTAAAGGCAATACTGTATACTAATGATGACCAACATTACTGGGTGCTCACTGTGTGCCAGATACTGTTTTTAACACTTTATATGTCATTTTAATCCTCATATCAACCCTAAGAGAAAGTCTTAATATTCCCATAGGACAAATGAGAAAAGTGAGTCACAGAGCACTAAGTAACTGAGCTATGTTTACATAGATGAAAAGTGGCAAAACTGAGGTCTGGACTTGGGCACTCTGGTTGCAGAGGCCACACAGCTAATCTGCATATACTGCAATGCCTTGTAATGGTAGAAGAACCGCTGAATTTGCCTAGGATAGCTGGAATCCAGTTTGCTGTGCTACCAGTAAACTGTGCTGCTTTTGATGAGCACTCCCAATCTCTCCAAACTTCACTGTTTTCTATAAAAGGCTCTTCCTTTCATTCTCTTTCTAATAGTCTGCAAGTCAGTAACTAACAACATGTGTACTCAGAAAGAGCGGTGTAGACCAAGGATATGTTTAAAAATTCTTACTTTGTCCTCATGCTTATAAATACTAGTAAGCAGTAATAGAAAACTTGAAGAGTGAATTTTTGCAAGGGGATTGGTGGAGAACCTATTTCTGCTAAAGAGCACGTAGAAGGAGGCTTTCAAACTTAGGGGTTGGGAGCACAGTGAACTGCCCCCTTTGTCCCTCTCCAGGTCACATATCTGGGAAAAAAGCTGGAAGCACTGAAATGAAGACCTTCTAGGTGTCTCTGGGACTAACTACTGTATGTGCTAAAACCTTTAATAGGTGGGCTCTGCTTTGTGCTGACCTCATATAGGTAAGAAAGCCCAGATAAATATTTTTAATCTAAATGAGGACTAAGCATTCCCTTTGTAACAACTTAAAGAAGATTCACCATAAAATAGCTTTGAAAAGTAAACTTCTGGAGCAAACAGAACCTGCAAAAACCAAACATCCATGCAAAGTGTGGTAAGCTAAATACCTGCAAATGGCTAAGTGCTGCATTCTGCCCTAAAAAAAAATAAACAGATGTAAATAGTCAGAGAAAATATTGAGATTCATAAAATTAACTACAATATTAAAGCACAAAATTGGTCCTGTCACACCTTGGTATTAACTTTTTTAGTGAATAATTTGAAATTTTGAAGATTTTTAAAAATTAATTTTCAATGAGACATTGATTCTCTTTTCAAATAAAATGTGTAGGTGTATTTTTTTCTAGCAATGTTAAATAAAGTTCATGGAACAAAAGATCACATGCCTGGGCATTTGAGATATTCCCTGTAATGTTTCAGAAAATGAGTGTTCAAGAAGGTGCCTACTGCAACCTAATTAACTGATTTCCTGTTTAAATATGCCCAGGCAGTCAGGATTGCATCCAAAGCACTCCTTCAGAGACCCAGCTGCCCCTGAGGCTACACTGGCCATGTGAGTTCATGGAGCTGCATGTTAACAGGTCTTTTCTGGTTTCTTCTGAGGACCAACAATTGAAGTTCTTGTTATCTCTTTAAAATGTCAGAAACTCTCTCATGAAATGGCTTTTTTTTTTTCAGGGATAGAGAGAGAGTCAGAGAGAGGGATAGATAGGGACAGACAGACAGGAATGAAGAGAGGTGAGAAGCATCAATCATTAGTTTTTCATTGCCTTTGTGACACCATAGTTGTTGATTGATTGCTTTCTCACATGTGCCTTGACCGCGGGCCTTCAGCAGACAAAGCCACCCCTTGCTGGAGTCAGCGACCTTGGGTCCAAGCTGGAGAGCTTTTTGCTCAAGCTAGATGGGCCCGCGCTCAAGCTGGCGAGCTCTGGGTCTCGAACCTGGGTCTTTCGCATCCCAGTCCAACGCTCTATCCACTGCGCCACCGCCCGGTCAGGCGAAATGGCTTTTAACTAATAGTTTTTTCTGATTATCTTATCAAAGACCAAACAAAATTAAAACCAGGTTCTTCAGAGCGATTAGGAATCCCTTAGAAGCCAAGCTGGCAGGAAACCAAGACAGAAAATCAAAGCATGTGGGTAACTGTATTATTGAATTTAATGAAACATTAACATTTAGAATTCAGAAATACATCCCTCTTCTACTCTAATAGGCAGAGGTAAAGATGAAAATGAGCATAATTCTTCAGTTTTTCAGGTTCATTTTATGTACAACAACTTTACATGGTTTGCAAAAAATAAAAAAAACAAATTTCACTCATTAAAATAGCCACAGAATTACAGTTTGTCTCCTTGTCATTTATACTGGGGATTATGCTCCTTCCTCAAAGCCCACTTAATATTTAAGAAAATACATTCTGTACTGTTAAATAATCCTCAGATATTTAGGAATAATCCTCTGATATTCTGTTATAATTTCTCTAATTTTAAATAAAATGTGCTCTCACACATGCTCATGATTTCCCTGATACTCTATCCAGTAAGAGTTATTTTATAGAAATATAGGGAAAGATGGTAATGTTTGCAATTGTTTTTTAGTTTCTGAGAATCTTAGGAAAAATGCAACTGTTTTCTTACCCAGAACACTGATTTTCTAATATAACCCGCAAATAATTGTTGCATCAGCATTTCCTAGAAGCTTTGGCTTATAAGGAGTGTTACTTGGCTCTAATCCTCTCTCTGATTCTTGCAACTATCCTTAAAATTGTATTATTTCGGGTCCCCATGAGTTTGGAGATTCATGGAACATCACATAGGACTTGGAAAAACTGCATCTGGTTTGAACCACCTCTCTCCTGGGGTAGGACCGGGGTACCAATTGGTTCCTACACTGAAGGTTCCACTTTGGATCCCTCAGCGGCAGGTTTATGCCAAAACTCACGCACTGGGGCCTCCACTGCCTCCTAATTCCACAGACTCGGGGCTAGGGGCCCCTCAGGAATTCCACTGCTCCTTCATGAGATCAGATTCAGCCTCACGTCTCTTGCTCAGAACTGGTGTGGGAAAAACACTGGTCCAGGGATTGGTAAACGTCCCTAAAAATTAGGCTGGGCCCTGAGATAGCGCGGAGAACCAGAGCTCCCCTGAAGAGAGAGAAAAGCTAAAATGAGAAATGGAAATCCCTAACCAAGGGAAACCAGACCAGGAGCGGGCACGGTTGTAACTGGCCAATAGAGCCCCAGCAGCGCCTGGTCGGATCGGGTGTCAGTTGGGGGTCCTGACCTGATAGACACGTACACAGCTATCTTCGGGGTACCTCGGGGCTGGAGAATACCTTTTAGAGCCTATTTTCCTGCTTTCTATAGTGTGTCTGAGCTCTGTGGTCTTGCTTCTCTGTGGAGAAATAAAGGGTGTGTGCGTGTATGTGCGCGCGCGCGATTACAGCCTCCCCTGGAGGGCAGCCCGACGTGGCTTCCCGAAACGCGCTGGGAGAACAAAGCGTGAGGGCCCCACCCCCACCCCCACCCCCACCCCCCTGCTTGGCTGGCGTCCTTACCTGCGGGCAGCCAGCGCCCGGCTGCCCAGCCCTGTACGGAGCGAAGATCAGCTCGCGTCTGCCGCAGCTCCCGGAGAACCGCGTCCAGGGCGCGCCCCACCTCCTCCGGGCGCTGCGCCCCAACGCTTGGCCTGCGGCCGGCGTCGTGGCCCGCGTCGTAGCTCGCCTGCAGCAGCTCATCAGGCGTGGGGGCCGCCGGCGCGCACGGCCTCGCCAGGCTGCGGGCCAGCCGGCCTACCTCAGTCCGCAGCCTCCGCAGCTCGCCCCGGAGGACGTCGTCGGTGGCCTGCAGCAACATGCCCTCCCTCATCTGTGAGTCCTCCAGCATGATGAAGAGCTTGTCCCACTCGGAATGCTCCCGGCGGCAGTCACACGGCGTGGCTAGAGGGCGAGACACACACACATTACTGACCCGCCTAGGCCTTTCTTGAGTATGCTTTGTCTTTCCTAGGTGGTCCCAAGTTACTGCCATATCGGCACCCCCTTTCCCCTTAAGAAGACCTCGAAGAAACAGCGTGCAAATATCTGGAGAATGACAGAAATCATTCATGCAGGTATAGATTAAGTTGAACTCTATGTAAAATTGCCGTTCGTGTAGCTCAGAACAGGCACATGTCAGCGATTCCATACGGTTCAACCCATTAAGGATCTGTGGCAGAAATAACTTTCTGAAACCTCTTGTAAAGTGCTTCTAGAAGTCTTTTGCAAAACAAACTATACTTTCTAGCCCATTGTATTGTCTGCAAAGTATATGTATAATTTTAGATCCAAAGAATTGTATATGTAGTTAGGGTTAGCAGAGGACAGTTAAAATGAACTTACGGTCCTCGGTGGGGTGGAGTCCATTGTCTATTTCGTTGTCCAAATTCACGTACATGAGCTCATAATCATCCGAGTTCTCGGTGCACGCTGCAGACCAGAGAATACAGAATAGAATCGCACAGAGATGCATTGCTAGAAGAGACAACGTTCTTCCGCGACTTCCCACCGCCGGCGGGAGAGGACCTCTCCAGTGAGCAGAGTTGGAGCAGAGGAGAGTGAGAGTGAGAAGCTGGAGCCCAGAGCCCTTAATAAATGCCAGGGAAGCCTGAATAGGGATGAATGAGTAATGCCGGTGGCACTGCACAATCGGAGTTCCCCTGAATTTGAGGAGGAGGGGACTGAGTGGGAGGGCGAGGGAGACTGGAGGTTGCACAATAGTAAACTACAAAGGTTTGCGAGGCAGTCAGATTAATTGGAGGCGGGTCAGAGGGGAAAGAGAGGGGAAAACTGCGCCCCTGAGGATTAGCTGTTGTAACTTGAATTGGTAGTATTGAGGGATGAAAGGGAGGGGAGCCTTGAGGGATGAAAGGGAGGGGAGCTGTTGGGAGAAAGACTGATTCAGCGGGCATAGCGCTGTGAAAGCAAGATCATCACTTCTGCATTTTGTGTGCACTTTTATTATTCCACAACCTTTTATATGTAGACAACTTATTTTCACTTTTCCTTTGTAAGCAGTTTTACAAGTCTAAACTGTGAAAGTTACTCACTGATTCCAAGATAAACCAACTTAGTAAGAATTTCTATGACTCTAGAAGCTAAGTCTGTTCCTAGTTATTCTGTCTTTAATCCTTCCGAAGTTTCAACTATACTTTTATAAACACATATTTTAAATGACAACAGAGCAAAACTGTAAATTTGAAATGAGATAGAGCTGGTGAAAATGAATAAATTGATTTTAAATATGTTTTTAATAACTTGATATTATATGTAAATTATGTTATTCTGCTAAGCTTGGAGTCAAAAATCACGTTTTTCAAGTAAATTTAGGGATTCATGCTTCTGCCAATATATAAAGATCTATATAAACCAAAAACTTTTCTGTACAAAACACCTATAAGTGTGTTTAAATTATAATAATAAAATATTTTAAATGTACAAATAAATACATTTATTCCCCCAATAAGCGAAATATCCAGGCGCCAACGATGGAGAAGGAACCAAAACCAGAAGGGTAAGCCCAAGAGTGGATGCTAGAGTCCCCCCTGGAGGGAAGGTTATGAGTTCTGTAACAACCAAGTGTTAGTAACCATGTGGGAGCCAAGGTTAAGCCAAGGTAGGGAGTTAAAAGTGAGACTGTCAGAGAGGTGTGGCCCCACTCTTTGCCCTAGCACCAGAAAGTGAAAAGTAAGCATGTCCCTCTTTGATGAAACTCTACAGAGTCCCTAAGAATTTGTGATTTGGGGCCTGCCCTCACACATGTTCCAGATTTAAATATATGTGTACTGTCTGCCACTGTAAAAATAAATTCACAATGAAAAATTTTAGAACATATGAGGAAACAATCCCCCATAAATGACAATCAGGAGCAGAAACCTAAAAGGATTGGACACTCCTCTCCCAAGAATTTTATTTTTAAAATAATATCAAGTAGAAAATAGAAAATAACTGTGTTAAAATTATTTAAGATCTGTGAGAAAAAATTGGAAGTCCAAAAAAGAAAAAGACAATGAAGAAAAACACTAGATTGCTTTTCTTTAAAGATCCAAATAATTTTTATAATTAAAAAAAAAAAAACGGTCACTGAGTTTTATAGAAAACTTCAAGAAATTGGATTAAATAACAAATTAGGCAAAGCTGTAAAGAATATTGAGGAACATGAAGTAAAAGCTAAGGAAATAATCCAAATGTACTCTTTAAATCCCATATCCTAAAATATTTTTATTGTGCAGGAGGATGATAGAAGTAAATTTTACTTTTTTAGTCAAAAACCTGTGGTGGTGCAGTAAATAAAGTGTCGACCTGGAACACTGAGGTCGCTGGTTCAAAACTCTGCATTTGTCCAGTCTGAAGCACTCATGGGAGTTGAAGCTTCCTCCTCCTTCCCCTCACCTCCCATCTCTCATTCACTCACTCTCTCCTCTCTAAAAATAAATAAAACTTAAAAAAGACAACCACCAAAATCTAAAGGAAGTAGAATACCCAAATAGAAGGAAAAAAGGGAATTTAAAAAATGACCTATTCAATAGAAAGCAGTGAAAGAAGGAAGAAAAACAGAACAAGATAAATTAAAAGCACAACATAATTGGTAAAAGTAAATCCAAGTACACCAATAATCACTATAAATATTAATGAAACAAACTTTCCAGTTAAGAGACAAATGTTGTCAGAAATATATTTTTAAATCCCCAGCTACATGTTGCTTATAAGAGCCATACGTAAAACATTAGAATCTAGAAATGTTGAAAATAACAAATTTAAGGCAGGGGAGAATATACCAAACATATGCTAGCATAGTTATATTATCAGTCAAAAACAGACTTAAAGCAAAAGAGAATAATTAAACTATGATAAAAGAAACACTGTCAAGAAGATATTTCAGAATTATCTAGGAAGATAATTTAAAAATATATACCCAGGAGCGACAGAATTATAAGGAGAAATGGACAAATCCATAATTATGGAGGGAGATTTTAACATATATCTCATAACTAAGTCCACTTCTGTCCTAACTAATCCTTCAAATATTAAAAACATTGTTAAAAGATACATAATTTAAAGTTCAATTTAATAAAATATAGAGAGCATAACCCAAGTTTTATAAGCAAGTTTAAACTAACATTCAAGGAACTCATAATTGCCATCTTATCCAAACTACTTCTTAGAATAGAGTGTACTGAAATGCACTAAGTTCTTTTTATATGTCTAGTAAGTATTATACCAAAAAGACACAAGGACAGTTTAAGAAAGAGAAATTGCAGGCCAGTCTCCTTTAAGAACATAGATGCAAAAGCTCTAAATAAAATATTGGCTAAACAAATCCATCAACATATACATAAAAATACATCAAAACCAAGTTGAATTTATTCTGAGACCTCAAGACTGATTAAATGTTAGATGATCAATTAATTTATTACATTAACATTTTTTAATTAAGTGAAAGGCGGGGAGACAGAGACAGACTCCTGCATGCACCTCAACCGGGATCCACCCAGCAAGCCCTCTTCTGGGTGATGCTCTGCCTATCAGGGCCCCTGCTCCTTTGCTCAGCAACCGAACTATTTTAGTACCTGAGGCAGGCCAGAAGCCATCCTTAGCACCAGGGCCCAACTGTCTCAAACCATTTGAACCATGGCTGCAGGACAGAAAGAGAGAGAGGGCGGGGGGGGGGGGGAGAAGGGTGGAGAAGCAGATGAGTCACTTCTGTGTGCACTGACCAGGAATCTAAGGGACTTCCACATGTCCCATGATGCTCTACAGCTAAGCCAACCAGCCAGGGCCTACATTACAATTAAAACAAGAAATTATATAATCATGTCAACAGATGCAGAAAAGTTATTTAATAAAATTTAGCACCCATTCATGTTCAAACTGGGAAACAGGTACTTAAACTGATAAAACGTAAATACCAAGAATCTATATTCATACATAATGGTGAACTTAGAAACATACTCTTAAAAGCAGAAATCACTAAAGGATTCTCATGGACACTGATTCTATTTATCAAAGTGTTGGAGGTCCCAACCAGTAAAAAAAGACAAAAACAAAATAAGCTACATAAGGAATAAGGTTGGAAGAAACAAAGTTGTTAACCAAATATTCTGAGTTGATTATCCATATGCAAGAAACTTAAGAGACTCTAAAGACAAGGTATTAAGAGACTTGAGCAAGTTTTGCTGAGTGGAAGATGAACATACAAAAATCAGTTGCTTAACACCAGCATACAACTGAAAATACATTTCTAAAACAAGCTTCCATTTACAATAGCAACAGCAAATATTTGGAAGATAGGAATTGATTTAATAAAAAAATATATAAAGTACAACTAATATTACAAAACTTTATTAAAAGATGTATAAAACAGTCTACATGGATTGAAGGATATTTCATGTTCCTTAGTGGGAAGACTCAGTTTCACAGTCAGTTGTCTCAAATTAGTTTATACATTCAATGTGGAAAAAATAAAATCCCAACCTAATTTTTTAAGGAAATTGATAAGCTAATGGTAAAATTTATGTAAAAAAGCTAAGAAGAATTTGAAGTAGAAGGAGAAATTTTCTCTGTGAAATATAATGATATTACCGTATAAGGTTAATTATAATTAACAAAATGTGTATTGGTGAAAGAATGATAAATACTCAGAAACAGACCCAGACACATAGGAAACCTTATTTTGGAAGGAAGTATCACAAATCAGAAAGGAAGCAGTTGATGAATAATAAATGGATCTGGAACCATTGTTTATAATAAACATGCAAAATATATATAATTTGATCCTTTCCTCATATGTACAAAAGTAAATTCCAGATTGATTAAAGACAAATACAAAAACAAAACCATAATGCCTTTAGGAGAAAATATAGGAGAATTTTTTATGATCTTAGTGTAGAGGAAGATTTCTCAATGACAACAACAAAAATACAAACCATAAAGAAATTTGAAATATCAACTAGATTAAGATTACAACTTTAAAACTGATAAACAAAAAATTAGTGTCTGGGTTAAATAAGAAAGCTAGGTTAAATAAGAAAACACAAACATCCCACTTGAAAATAAGTGAAGGATATGAATGGCCAAATCATGGGAGAGGAAATGACCTGTAAACATATTAAAAAGGGTTCTCAGCCTTAGGAGTAATTAAGAAAATTAAAATTAAAACGAAAGATGAGATATCCTCTCACATCCCATCAGAGTGAAAAGGAATGATGTCTGTCAAGACCGAATGTTGGCAAGGATGCAGAGCCCTGGAAAGCTGCTGCCGGCAGGTGTGCAAATCGTTATAATTAGGCGGTAGGTAGAATAATGTCCCTCAAAAGGTGTCCACATCTTAATCCCATAACCAGAGAACACAGTGTAATTTATTGCAGTGAAGATAAAATTAAGATTTTTAGATAAAATAGGGAGAAAATCCTAGTTTACCTAGATGGGCCCATTGTAATCAGAAGGGTGATTAAAAGTGGAAGAGAGAGGCAGAAGAGAGAATCAGAGAAAGAGGCATGATAAAGGAAGCAGGGTCAGAGAGATGCGATGCTGATGACTTTGAAGATGGAGGAAGGGGACCCCAAACCAAAGAATGCTGGTGCTCTCTAGAAACTAGAAAAGCCAAACAGATTCCCTTCTACAACCTCCAGGAACGATCCCAGCCTTTCCAATATCTGACTTTTAGCCTAGTGAGACTCATGGCAGCCTCCTGCACTATAGGAATATATAATACATTTGTGCTATTTTTGACTACAAAGTATTTGATAATTTTTATGGTAGCAATAGAAAACTATTACTATCACTTTGCAGAAAAATTTAAAAAGATCTAGAAATTTAATTCACAGGGACATACCCACTGCTTTACTACTTAATTATGTGGTCTAGGAACCATCTGCATCACCTTAGAAGTTGGCAGAAATTTAGATTCCCAAGCCTTACCTTCAACCTGCTGAAGCAGTATGTGTTTTAACAAGTTTCCCAGGTGATATCTATGCACATTGAGCTCAGAAGCAGTCCCCCAGGGAACAAGTCCCACTTATACACAACGAAATAGGTATAAAAATTATAGCACTATTGGTAAAAGCAAGTGGTAATGATAATATATCTTGCAAGCATAGAATGTATGAATAAATTGTTGCATGTGTTTACAATGGGATACCATACAGTTGTGTGAGGATAAATGGAGAGTTTCTTGGAGATAAAACTCCAAAATAATGTCAAATGGGGGGAAAATATGTTGCAAAGAAATATGTTCAATGTGATAGTATTGGTACAAATTTAAAGCATGCAAAACAATACTATAAAATGCTCATTGATGCATACACATACAACTAACGTGTACAAACATTCTCAAATGATAAGCACCTACTTTAGGATGACGGTTGCCTCTGGGGAGAAAAAGAAATGAATAGAATGGGAAGCAATGATAACATAAAGTTGAGTTTTGAGAAAACTGGTTGGTAGGTACACCAGTGTTCCTTATATTATTGTCTGCATTTGTTTAATGGCTTAGAATATTTCATAATTAAAAAGACTATACTAACTTATTAATGGAATTTATAGGATTTCTACAGAAAAGTGTCTTTATCAGTTTCTAACACAAAAAAGTTCTTATGCATTTATTTTTGTATTATTTGATCGAAATTGAAATCAGCCAACAAATGACTTATGCAGGGTTTTCCCCTTCCAGGCTCCCAGGGCCTGTAGGGAATAGTATTCCCAAACCCCTGCATCAATTTCCTGTCTTGGATTCCAACAACAGTCCCATTCATCATTACCTTTTCCAGAATGATCAGTTTGTCTATATAACTAAGCTCTATGATCCAATGTGCTCTGTATAGATTGGGCATTATATGTAAAATTTCTGATTTTTTAAAGAAATGTTCTTAGTAAAAATAAAACATTCTTTATCAATGGACATAACATTCTTAGTAAAAATAAAACATTCTTTATCAATGGACATAACATTTTTAAAAAGAAAACCCTGAGCCTGACCTGTAGTGGCGCAGTGGATAAAGCATCGACCTGGGAACACTGAAGTCGCCAGTTCAAAACCCTGCACTGGTCTGGTCAAGGCACATATGGGAGTTGATGCTTCTAGCTCCTCCCCCCTTTCTCTCTCTCTCTCTCTCTCTCTCTCTCTCTCTCTCTCTCTAACTGTGTGTGTGTGTGTGTGTGTGTCTCCTCTCTAAAATAAAGAAATTTAAAAAAAATTATTAAAAATAAAAAAACAAAACCCTGAATATTTCTAATACCTTGTACTCAGTGGGCATTTGACTAAAATTTGTTTGAGACTAATTCTGTAAGCCATATGTAGAAAAAGCTATTTTCTTTATTTATTGTCACTCAAATACATTCAATTTGAATGTATTTGAAACAGACTTTTATTAAATTTAGTCATTAGCATTCTGAAATGTTGGTGTTTTTTTCTTTATTCTTATAATGTAGATGTTTTTTAATATGAGCTTGTTCCCACTGTTTAATAAAGGTCTAAGAGCCTTGGCCAGGTAGTTCAGTTGGTTAGAGTGTTGTTCTGATGTGCCAGGGTTGCAAGTTCAATACCCTGTCAGGGCCCATACAGGAACAGATTGATATTCCTTTACCTCTCTGTCTCTCTCTCTTCCTTTCTCGCTAAAATCAATAAATAAAAAGTTTAAAATAAATAAATTGAAAAAGTCTACATCGGTGTAATCACTGCTCATTTGATTCTTTCTGCGTATATTTCCTATACACAAAGCTGAATTTAAAATAGAGGCAAGAAAATTCATTTTCAAGAAATCCATAAGAACAAGTTCTCCTGAGGCAGTTAAGCACTTGAGTGAATTTTGAGAAAAACTTCATACCATGAAGTGATAGGCAGATGTTCTCCATATGTTATTTGCAGATAAATCCCTGCAGTTTATGTAATATTTTTTTCTTGAGATTTTTCCATTTTAAATCCAGTTGTTCATAGATGTCTTTGAGGCAAATCACATGTGACAAGCTGACTCAAAACTTCCCTTGAAATAGTGTGAAAATTAGGGACTTAAATTTGCATTGCTACTTTTCTAACTATTCATAAAAATAAGGTATAGTTTCCATATGTCAGTCTAAATCATGTGCCTGGTATTTCTCAAGAATGCGAATACATTCCTCTGCTGTCGTTTCTTGGTTTTTTGTTTTTTTTTCTGTCATTGTTCAGTTTCATTTAAGTTCATGCTTAAGACACTGTTTAGTTTTCACTTCAATAGTGTCCCGTGTTCTCATCAGGAATTCTTTATTGGAACTGTTTCCTTCTCAAGGGTGTGATCTGGTTACTGTCAAAGTTTCCTCTCTCCCTGTGGTGCATTACTCAGGAAAATTTTTCATTAGATAATACTACTCAAATTCCCACTTATGAAATTGGTTTAAATTGTGCTTTCACAATTTTTCAAAAAGAAATAGCATAAGGTACTATGTTACTCTCCGCAGAAGACTTGGACATCATGCTATTTAATGTGAGTGCAAAGGTTATTGCATTGACAGTAATGCTATTTCTAGTGCTCGTGGATTGATAGACTCATCATTCCCTTTATTGTTTTCTCAACAGGTAATGCTATGTTGTTGAGGGTGTTACCCGCTGTGTATGAAAAGCAGCCTCAGCCAATTAACAGACACCTGACCGAACTCCTGGCCTTGATGTCTCACCTCGAACAACCAGAACAGTACCATCTTCTACGGCTTTTGCACGTAGCCGCAAAAGGAAAGCAACCAGAGGTAAAGAGTACATTGTGTACTTGATGGCCCACACAATCAGGCATGATTTGGTCATAGGAACAGGATGCATACTTCAGGTTAACTCTCGTATTTATACACACTCATCTTTAAATGAAAGCACTCATTCACTTTTTTTAATTTTTTTAAAGTTTTATTTTATTCATTTTAGAGAGGAGACAAACAGTGAGAGAGAGAGAGAGAGAGAGAGAGAGAGAAAGGGGGGAGGAGCTGGAAGCATCAACTCCCATATGTGCCTTGACCAGACCAGTGCAGGGTTTTGAACTGGCAACCTCAGTGTTCCCAGGTCGACGCTTTATCCACTGCACCACCACAGGTCAGGCACTCTTTCACTTTTATACAATCATAAAAGTCAGGAGGTAATGGCAGAAGTTGGGTACTATCTTGCGGTCCTCCAGAGAAGCAAAACCAATAGGATTTTGTGTTTGTGTTTACCACTTATTATGAGAAATTTACTTGTGTAATTGTGGAGGCTGAGAAGTCCCACAATCTGTCATCTGCAAATTGAGGACCCCAGAGAGCAAGTGATATAGCTCAAATCTGAGTCCAAAGACCTTAGAAACAAGAGAAGAGAAATGATGGTGTGAGCTCTAGAACATGTCAAAAAGCCTGAGAACCTGAGGGATGATGGTCCTAAGTCTCAGTTTAGGGACAGGAGAGGACCAATGTCCTAGCAGGAAGAGTCATATTCAGTACCTTGATGGATTGGATGTGACCCACCCACAAAGGGCCATCTACTTTACTCATTCTATTTACTGAGATGCCAGTCTCATCTGGAAACACTCTCACAGATATGCAGAATAATATTTAACCAAATATCTGGGTATCCACTACCCAGCAAAGTTAACACACAAAACTAACCATCACAGGTACAGTAATAAAACACAACAACTATGCAAATCTGTAGCCACTGAAGGACAACTTTAATGAAAGTTTAGTGTGGCCATGCAGTCCTAGGAATCTATAGTTTTTCAGACAGAGCCAAGGGAAAGACATTTGCATGCCTAGATTCCCAAAGGAAATCAGCCTATAATGAGAGCTAAAGGCCTGTTTTCTAAATATCAAATTAGTTGTTGTTCTTTGCATTCAAGTAAAAGATTGTAATAAAACTGGGATGCTTGTGATGATCAGTAACAGAACACCCAACCCAGTGGTGAAAACAATAAAAGGAATTTATTAGCTATTGTAATGGGTAGAAAACCTTCAGATGAGGCTTGATCAAGGAACTCAAATAATGTGAACAGTTTATCTCTATTTCTCAGATTTTCAAAAAAGACTTGCATCAACACCCATATGTGCCTTGACCAGGCAAGCCTAAGGTTTCAAATTGATGACCTCAGCATTTCACATTGATGTTTTATCCACTGTGCCACCACAGGTCAGGCTCTATTTCTCACTAACTTTTTTGAAATATTTTTTTTATTTAATTTATTGTGTTTACATAGATTCTAGTGTTGCCCCGAATGCATCCCCCCTTCCCTGTATTCCACTCAACATCTCCTTTGGCCCCTTCCCAACATCTCCCTTCCCCCTTCCCTTCAGTTTTATCTCATTCTATCATCCCCTTTCCCTCTGTTCTCATTTCCTCTGGTCCCTTTGATCCCTCCTCTGTCTCAATTCTGTTCCTCAGTTCACATTGTTCCTTGGATTCCTCAAATGAGTGAGGTCATATGATATTTTTCTTTCTCTGCCTGGCTTATTTCACTTAACATAATAGTTTCCAGGTCCATCCATGTTGTCACAAAAGGTAAGATTTCCTTCTTTTTCATGGCCCCATAGTATTCCATTGTATATATGTACCAAAGCTTTTTAATGCACTCATTCACTGACGGACACTTGGGCTGTTTCCAGATCTTCGCTATTGTGAACAATGCAGCCATAAATATGGGGGTACATTTCTTTCTTTGAGACAGTAATATGGTGTTCTTGGGATATATTCCTAAAAGTGGGATAGCTGGGTCAAAAGGCAGTTCAATTTTTAATTTTTTGAAGAATCGCCATACTGTTTTCCACAGTGGCTGCATCTGTCTGCATTCACACCAGCAGTGCAGGAGGGTTCCCTTTTCTCCACACCCTCGCCAGCACTTATTGTGTGTTGATTTGCTAATGAGTACCATTCTGACAGGTGTGAAGTGGTATCTCATTGTGGTATAATTTGCATTTCTCTGATGATTAAAGATGTTGAACATTTTTTCATATGCCTATTGGACATCTGTATGTCCTCTTTGGAGAAGTGTCTATTCATTTCTTTTACCCATGTTTTGATTGGATTGTTTGTCTTCCTGGTGTTGAGTTTTATAAGTGCTTTATACATTTTGGTTATTAACCCCTTATCAGACATATTGTCAAATATATTCTGCCATTGTGTGGTTTGTCTTTTTATTCTGTTCATATTGTCTTTAGCCGTACAAAAACTTTTAGTTTGATATAGTCCCATTTGTTTATCCTGTCTTTTATTTCATTTGCCCTTGGAGATAAATCAGCAAATATATTGCTGCGACAGATGTCGGTGAGCTTACTTCCTAAGTATGTCTTCTTCTAAGATGCTTATTGTTTAACAGATTACATTTAAGTCTTTTATTCATTTTGAGGTTTTTTTTATTAACTTTAATGGGGTGACACCAATAAATCAGGGTACATATGTACAATGAAAACATCTCCAGATTATCTTATCATTCAATTGTGCTGCATACCCATTACCCAAAGTCAAATTGTCCTCTGTCACCTTCTATCTGGTTTTCCCTGTACCCTTCCCCTTCTCCCTATTCCACCCTCCCTTCCCTCCCCCCATCCCGTAACCACCACACTTTTGTCCATGTCTCATAGTCTCACTTTTATGTCCCACCTATGTATGAAATAATGCTGTTCTCAGATTTTTTTTTCTGATTCACTTATTTCATTCCGTATAATGTTATCAAGGTACATCCATTTTGTTGTAAATGATCCGATGTCATCATTTCTTATGGCTGAATATTGTTCCATAGTATATATGCACCAAAGCTTTTTAATCCACTCATCTTCTGACGGACACTTGGGCTGTTTCCAGATCATCGCTATTGTGAACAATGCTGCCACGAACATGGGGGTGCATTTCTTCTTTTCAAACAGTGTTATGGTGTTCTTAGGGTATATTCCTAAAAGTGGGATAGCCAGGTAAAAAGGCAGTTCGACTTTTAATTTTTTGAGGAATCTTCAAACTGTTTTCCACAGTGGCTGCACCAGTCTGCATTCCCACCAACAGTGCAGAAGGGTTCCCTTTTCTCCACATCCTCGCCAGCACTTGTTCTGTGTTGTTTTGCTGATGAGCGCCATTCTGACTGATGTGAGGTGATATCTCATTGTGGTTTTAATTTGCATTTCTCTAATGATTAGTGATGTTGAGCATTTTTTCATATGTCTTTTGTCCATCTGTATGTCTTCTTTGGAGAAATTTCTATTCATTTCTTTTGCCCATTTTTTGATTGGATTGTTTGTCTTCTTGGTGTTGAGTTTTATAAGTTCTTTATAAATTTTGGTTATTAACCCCTTATCAGACATGCTGTCAAATATGTTCTCCCATTGTGTGGTTTGTCTTTTTATTCTGTTCTTATTGTCTTTAGCTGTGCAAAAGCTTTTTAGTTTGATGTAGTCCCATTTGTTTATCTTGCCTTTTATTTCATTTGCCCGTGGAGATAAATCGGCAAATAAATTGCTGCTACAGATGTCGGAGGGCTTGCTGCCTATGTTTTCTTCTAAGATGCTTATAGTTTCACTGCTTATGTTTAAGTCTTTTATCCATTTTGAATTTGTTTTTGTGCATGGTGTAAGCTGATGGTCTAGTTTCATTTTTTTGCAGGTAGATGTCCAATTTTCCCAGCACCATTTGTTAAAGAGTCTGTCTTTACTCCATTGTATGTTCTTTCCTCCTTTGTCAAATATCAGTTGTCCATAAAGCTGTGGGTTTATTTCTGGATTTTCTGTTCTGTTCCATTGATCACTGTGCCTGTTCTTATGCCAGTATCAGGCTGTCTTGAGTATAATGGCCTTGTAGTAAACCTTGATATCCGGAAGAATGATGCCTCCTGCTTTATTTTTTCTTTTTAAGATTGCTGAGGCTATTCGTGTTCTTTTTTGGTTCCATATACATTTTTGGAATATGTATTCTAGATCTTTGAAGTATGTCATTGGTATTTTAATTGGTATAGCATTGAATTTATAAATTGCTTTGGGTAATATAGACATTTTAATGATGTTTATTCTTCCTATCCATGAGCACGGTATATGCTTCCACTTATTTGTATCTTCCTTGATTTCTTTTATCAATGTTTTATAATTTTCCGAGTACAAGTCCTTAACTTCCTTGGTTAAATTTACTCCTAGGTATTTTATTTTTTTGGCTGCAATAGTGAAGGTATTGATTCCTTAATTTCTTTTGCTGATAGTTCATTGTTTGTATATAGAAATGCCTCTGATTTCTGAGTATTAATTTTATATCCTGCCACCGTGCTGAATTCATTTATAAGGTCCAGTAGTTTTTGGACTGAGACTTTAGGGTTTTCAATATACAATATCATATCATCTGCAAATAGTGACAGTTTTACTTCTTCTTTTCCAATTTGGATGCCTTTTATTTCTTCTTCTTGTCTGATTGCTGCAGCTAGGACTGCCAGAACTATGTTGAATAAAAGTGGTGAAAGTGGGCAACCCTGCCTGGTTCCTGACCTTAAGGGGATTGCTTTTAATTTTTGTCCATTTAGTATGATGTTTGCTGTGGGTTTTTCGTAGATGGCCTTTATCATGTTAAGGAATGTTCCTTGTATTCCCACTTTACAGAGAGTTTTAAGCATGAATGGGTGCTGGATTTTATCAAATGTCTTTTCTGCATCTATTGAAATTATCATGTGATTTTTGTCCTTCCTTTTGTTTATGTGATGGATCACATTGATTGATTTGCGAATATTGAACCAGCCTTGCCTCTCCAGAATAAATCCCACTTGATCATGGTGTACGATTTTTTTCATATATTGCTGAATCCGGTTGGCTAATATTTTGTTGAGAATTTTAGCGTCTAAATTCATCAGGGATATAGGCCTATAATTTTCTTTCTTTGTGTTGTCTCTGCCCAGTTTTGGGATCAGAATTATGCTCGCCCCATAAAAGAAGTTTGGAAGTCTTCCTTCCTCTTGAATTTTTTGAAATAGCTTGAGGAGGATAGGAGTTAGTTCTTCTTTGAATTTTTGATAGAATTCACTTGTGAAGCCATCAGGCCCAGGACTTTTCTTTTCTGGGAGTTTTTTGATAACTGTTTTGATCTCATCGGTTGTAATTGGTCTGTTTAGGTGCGCTGATTCTTCCAGATTGATTTTTTGAAGTTTATATGATTCAAGAAATTTGTCCATTTCATCTAGATTGTCTAATTTTTTGGCATAGAGTTCTTCATGGTATTTTCTTACAATGCTTTGTATCTCTGTTCGTATTAGTTGTAATTTCTCCACTGTCCTTTCTAATTTTATCTATTTGAGACCTCTCTCTTTTTTTCTTGGTGAGTCTAGTTAAAGGTTCATCAATCTTGTTTACCTTTTTAAAGAACCAGCTTCTGGTTTTATTGATTCTCTGTATTGTTTCCTTAGCCTCTATGTCATTTATTTCTGCTCTGATCTTTATTATTTCCTTCCTTCTACTTGTCTTGGGTTTTATTTATTGTTGTTTTTCAAGTTCTTTTAGCTGCAGGGTTAAGTTGCTTATATGAGCTTTTTCTAGCTTCTTATGATATGCCTGTAGTGCAATAAACTTCCCTCTCAGAACTGCTTTTGCTGTGTCCCATAGATTTTGAGTGTACGTATGCTCATTATCATTTGTTTCTAGAAACTTTTTTATTTCTTCTTTGATCTCAATGTTAATCCATTCATTATTTAATATCATGCTATTTAGTTTCCAAGTGTTTGAGTATTTTTTAGTTTTTCAATTGTGGTTAATTTCTAGTTTCATGGCATTGTGATCAGAGAAAATGCTTGATATGATTTCAATCTTCTTAAA
Organism: Rhynchonycteris naso; assembly: GCA_037038555.1. NCBI lineage: Eukaryota > Metazoa > Chordata > Mammalia > Chiroptera > Emballonuridae > Rhynchonycteris > Rhynchonycteris naso. The sequence continues at coordinate 178,714,134 of CM072995.1, read as the reverse complement.
TTTGTTGAGGCCTTTTTTGTGTCCTAACATGTGGTCTATCCTAGAACACGTACCATGAGTGCTTGAGAAGAATATATATTCTACTGCTTTAGGGTGAAAAGTTCTGAATATATCTATTAAATCAAGTTGATCTAGTGTATCCTTTAAGTCTGCTGTTTCTTTATTGATTTTCTTTCTTGTGGATCTATCCAGTGTTGTTAGTGGGGTATTGAAATCCCCTACTATGATAGTATTGCTGTTAATCTCGCCCTTTATATCCATCAAAGTCTGCTTTATGAATGTCGGGGCTCCTATATTTGGTGCGTAGATATTTATAGTAGTTATATCTTCCTGTTGAATTGTTCCCTTTATCATTATGTAGTGTCCTTCTTTATCTCTTACTACAGCCTTTGTTTTAAAGTCCATTTTGTCAGATATAAGTACTGCTACCCCGGCTTTTTTTTTTCATTTCCATTTGCATGAAATATTTTTTTCCATCCTTTTACCTTCAGTCTATGTGCATCTTTTGTTTTAAGGTGTGTCTCTTGTAGACAGCATATGTATGGGTCCTGTTTCTTTATCCACGCTGCTACCCTATGTCTTTTGATTGGATCATTTAATCCATTTACATTTAAGGTTATTATTGATATGTAGTTGTTTATTGCCATTTTATTCTTTAAAGCTGTATTTTTTTTTTTTTTTTTGCTATATTCTTTCCTCCCTTTGAACTGTTCACACTAGGCCCCTTAGAATCTCTTGCAAGATTGGTTTGGTTTTAATGAATTCCTTGAGGTTTTCTTTGTCTGGAAAGCTATTTATTTCTTCTTCAATTTTAAACGTTAGCCTTGCTGGATAGAGTAGTCTTGGTTGTAGGTTCTTGTTCTGCATTACATTGATTATATCTTGCTATTCCCTTCTGGCCTCAAGTGTTTCTGTTGAGAAGTTTGATGTCATCCCAATGGGGGCTCCTTTGTAGGTGATAGTCTTTTTTTCTCTAGCAGCTTTTAAGATTTTTTCTTTATCTATTAGCTTTGGTATTTTAACTATGATGTGTCTTGGTGTAGATCTTTTTGGGTTTCTCTTTAATGGAGTTCTGTGTGCTTCTTGAACATGTGGAATGTTTCCCAGCCTTAATTTAGGGAAGTTTTCTGCTTTGATTTGATTGAACACAGTTTCCATTTCCTGTCCTCTTTCCTCTTCTTCAGGCACCCCTATGATGTGAATATTGTTTCTCTTCATGTTGTCACAGAGCTCCCTTAGAGTTTCCTCACATTTTTTGAATCTCTTTTCCTTTTTTTTCTCTGCTTCTGTAACTTTGTTTATTGTGTCCTCTAACTCGCTGATTCGATACTCAGTGTGATTCATCCTGCTTTTAATTCCTTCCATTGTGGTCTTCAGTTCTGATACTGTATTTGTCATTTCTGTCTGGTTCTTTTTTATTATTTCAATTTCGTTTTTTATACTTGTTACCTCTTTATTTAGGTGCTCATAGTGCCTATCCATTGTTGCTCTAATTTCTTTAAACATCCTAACTATCATTATTCTAAAATCTGCTTCTGGTAGTTTGGTTATATCTGGTTCATTCATGTCCTTCTCTGGGGATTTCTCTTGGTTCATTTGGTTTGCATTCCTCTGCCTGCCCATTTTATCTGAGTGTAAGCAAGTTGTGGCCACTGGTGTCCAGTATGTGTTGCCTTTGTGTTCTCTAGGTGTTGTCTGTCTGCAGGCTTTCCACCCCCTCTGCCGCTGCCTAGGGCGGTTGTGTGTGGGCGTTGCCAGCGCCGGCTCACTGCAGCTATTGCTGTGTTTTCTGCCTCTCCTTTGCGGGAGGGGCTGTCACTCAAGTCACTAGCCTTAGCACCCAGGGCAGAGGTGAGCACCTTTGCTCAGCTGCGGAGCAAGCCTTTTTCCGGAAGGCTTACGCCCAGCCCCCTCAGTCAGAGCCTGCTCACCACCATTTCGTGGGGTGGGAGGGGCCTTTGACGTGCTCTCAGCTGTGAGCCTTTGCCCGTCCAGAATTTCGCCCCACCCTCGAGGCCAGGGCCCTCCTGCGCATGGGATTATTTGGCTGGGCGTGTTTGCTGGCATGAGCTCAGCTGCTAGCTTCCGGTCGTTCCGGATCCTACCCCGCCCCCAGGCTTGGAGCCAGCTCGGGCACATAGAGTGGTACTCCGCAGTTTCTCCGGCCGGGCGGGGCGAGCAGTGTGAGCTCAGCCTCGAACTTCCGCTGGTCTCAGTGTATTCCTCGGCCCCGCGTTAGGAGCCCGCTCGCGCACACAGATGGCACACCGCGGTTTCTCCGTCTGGGTGGAGTTGGCAGCGTGAGCTCAGCCGCGGGCCCCTCGCCCGTCCCTGGTCTTAGCCCTGTGCCCGCGGTCAGGGCCGGCTAGCGCAGGGTCGCAGAATTGATCTCTGCCCGTATTTTTCCCCACAAGTGGGGTCACAGGCGTCCCGCAGCTGCCGGACAGCTTTTGCGTGTCCCCTTCGCCCCTGCTAGGCTAGCCTGAGCTCCCACCGGTTGTGCCTCCGCCCACACCGACAGGACCGCGTTTCAGCGTCCTGCCCCAACCATAGCCTTCAGCAAGCCTCAGGGGGCTAGAAGTGCCCTAAGTCTTCACACTGTAGGCCTGGGAGCTCCCTTCCTCTAAGCAGCTCTGCTCTAATTGTCGCGGGAGAGCTTGTTTGACTAGTGTTCTGTCTCCCTTTGCTGGTATTGCTAGTTCCAGGGGAAATATTCGTTTTCGATTAGGGAAGTGACTTAGCCCATGGGTTGGGGTGGCTGTCCCTCAGAGTGTCTCCGTGCCTTCATTTCACTCTTTGTTCCCGCTGCTCTGTTCCTCTCCTCTGTCCCAGTTCCCCGAACCCTGGGTGCGTGGTTGTGGGAGAGGCTTTCTGAGCTGTCCCTTTAAAAAATTTTTGGGTCTGAGAAAACTCTTTTTCACAAATAGTATCCTCACTTGCTTCACAGCTCGATACTGTCCAAACGCCTCTTCTAGGCTCTGGGACTGCAGGCTGGGGCTTGGTTCCTAGGCCCCAGGTCCCTCCCTCTCTGCCAAACTCTCCTCCTGCCACGCAGGTCTCTCCGGGCTGCCGTTTGCTCCGGGGAGCTGGGCAGCCCACTTCGCGTTTTCGCTATTCCTACCAGTCTCAATGTGGCTTCTGCAGTGTTCCTTGGTTGAAGAGTCCACTTAGTTTAGCTCAAAGTTGGTTTATCCAGATGATGGTTATTAAAATTGAGTTATAATCCACTTTGGTTCTGGGAGTTGGAAGTTGGTACGTCCGCCTACTCCATCGCCATCTTCCCTCTCTTGAGTGGCATGAGATGGTTTTGGGAGGATGCCATCGCGTACAGTCTCTACTGTTCCTGAGCCATAACATTTTTTAGTTTATTTTTGTAAATGGTGTTAAGTTGGTGGTCTAGTTTTATTTTATTTTATTTTTTTGCAGGTAGCTGTCCAGTTTTTTCAACACCATTTGTTAAAGAGACTGTGTTTACTCCATTGTATGCTCTTACCTCCTTTGTCAAATATCAATTGTCCATAAAGTTGTGGGTTTATTTCTGGGTTCTCTGTTCTGCTCCATTGATCTATATGCCTGTTCTTATGCCAGTACCAAGCTGTTTTTAGTACAATGGCCTTGTAGTATAACTTAATATCAGGAAGTGTGATACCTCCGACTTTATTCCTGTTTTTCAAGATTGCTGACTCTCTTCAAGTTCTTTTTTGGTTCCATATACATTTTTGGTATATGTGTTCTATATCTTTGAAGTATATCATTGGTATATTAATTGGTATTACATTGAAGGTATAAATTTCTTTGGGTAATATAGATATTATAATGATGTTTATTCTTCCTTTCTATGAGCATGGTGTATGCTTCCACTTGTTTGTATCTTCCTTGATTTCTTTTATCAATGTTTTATAATTTTCCCGGTACAAGTCTTTAATCTCCTTGGTTAAATTTCCTCCTAGGTACTTTATTTTTTGTTGCTATAGTGAAGGGGATTGTTTCCTTAATTTCTCTTTCTGATGGTTCATTGTTAGTGTGTAAAAATGCCTCTAATTTCTGTGCATTAATTTTATATCCTGCCACCTTGCTGAATTCATTTATCAGGTTCAGTAGTTTTTTGAATGAGACTAGGCTTTTCTATATACAGTATCACATCATCTGCAAATAATGATAGTTTTACTTCTTCTTTTCCAATTTGGATGCCTTTTATTTCTTCTTCTTGTCTGATGGCTGTGGCTAAGACTTCAAGTACTATGCTGAATAAGAGTGGTGAAAGGAGGCACCCCTCCTTTGTTCCTGAAATTAAGGTGATTTCTTTTAATTTTTACCTACTTATTATGATGTTGGCTGTGGGTTTGTCATAGATGGCCTTTATTATGTTGAGGTATGTTCCCTGTATTCCTACTTTGCTGGGAGTTTTGATCATAAACGGGTGCTGGATTCTATCAAATGCTTTTTCTGCATCTATTGAAATTACCATGTGGTTTCTCTTCTTCTTTTTGTGTTTGTGATAGATCACATTGATTGATTTGCAAATATTGTACTATCCTTGCCTCACCAGAATCAATCTCACTTAATCATGATATAAGAATTTTTTTCTGTATTGCTGGACCCAGTTTGCTAATATTTTGTTGAGAATTTTAGCATCTAAATTTATCAGGGACATTGGCCTATAATTTTCTTTTATTGTGTAGTCTTTGCCTGGTTTTGAAATCAGAATTATGCTCACCTTATAAAAGGAGCTTGGAAGTCTTCCTTCCTCTTGAATTTTTTGAAATAGCTTGAGAAAAATAAGAGTTAGTTCTTCTTTGAATATTTGGTAGATTTCACCAGTGAAGCCATCTGCCCCAGGACTTTTGTTTGTTGGGAGTTTTTTGATAATTGTTTTGATCTCTGTTGTAATCAGTCTGTTAAGGTTTTCTGATTCTTCTAGATTGATTTTTGAAAGATTATATGTTTTGAAGATTTTGTTCCTTTCACCTAGGCTATTTAATGTTTTGCCATACAGTTATTCATAGTATTTTCTTCCAATATTTCTGTTGTGTCAATTTTTATTTCTTCACTCTCATTTCTAATTTTATTGATTTGAGTCTTCTCTCTTTTTTTCTTGGTGAGTCTAGTTAAAGGTTCATTGATCTGGTTTACCCTTTCAAAGAACCTGCTCTTGGTTTCATTGATCCTCTGTATTGTTTCTTTAGCTTCTATATAATTTATTTCTGATATGATCTTTATTATTTCCTTCCTTCTTCTACCTTTGGGTTTTATTTCTTGTTCTTTTTCTAGTTCTTTAGATGCAGGGTTAAGTTGTTTATTTGAACTTATGCTAGCTTCTTAAGGTATGCTTATAGTGCTATGAACTTCCCTCTCAACACTGCTTTTGCTGTGTTCCATAAATTTTGAATTATTTTATGTTCATTATCATTTGTTTCTATGAATACTTTTATTTCTTCTTTAATCTCATTGTTAACCTATTTGTTATTTAATAAAATGCTATTTAGTTTCTATGTGTTTGAGTATTTTTCAGTTTTTCTATTATGGTTGTGTTCTAATTTCATGCCATTGTGATTAGAGAAAGTGCTTGATATGATTTTTATCTTCTTATATTTGTTGAGACTGCTATTGTGCCCTAACATGTGGTCTATTCTAGAGAATGTACCATGAGCACTTGAGAAGAATGTATATTCTGCTGCTTTAGGATGGAAGGTTCTGAAGATATTTATTAAATCCAGTTGATCTAGTGTGTCCTTTAAGTATGCTGTTTCTTTGTTAATTTTTTTTTTCTAGAGGATCTATCTAGTGATGTTAGTGGGGTAGTGAATTCCCCTACTATTAAAGTATTGCTGTTAATCTCACCCATTATATCCATCAAAATCTGCTTTATATATTTAGGTGCTCCTATATTAGGTGTGTAGATATTTATAATGTTTATATCTTCTTGTTGGATTGCTACCTTTATTATTATGTAGTGACCTTTTTTATTCCTTATGATAGCCTTGTTTTAAAGTACATTTTGTCTGATAAAAGTATTGCTACCCCAGTTAATTTTTCATTTCTATTTGCATGAAATATTTATTTCTGTCCTTTTACCTTCGGTTTATGTGTATCTTTTGTTTTGAGGTGTGTCGCTTGTAGACAGCATATGTATGGGTCCTGTTTTCTTACCCACGCAGCTACCCTACGTTTTTTGATTGGATTATTTAATCCATTTACATTTAAGGTTATTATTGATATGTAGTTGTTTATTGCCTTTTAAAAAATTTTTTTTTTATTTTAAGACTTCTTTTTATTTTATTCATTTTAGAGAGGAGACAGAGAGTGAGAGAGAGAGAGAGAGAGAAAGAGAGAAAGGGGGAGGAGCTGGAAGCATCAACTCCCATATGTGCCTTGACCAGACCAGTGCAGGGTTTTGAACTGGCAACCTCAGTGTTCCCAGGTCGACGCTTTATCCACTGCACCACCACAGGTCAGGCACTCTTTCACTTTTATACAATCATAAAAGTCAGGAGGTAATGGCAGAAGTTGGGTACTATCTTGCGGTCCTCCAGAGAAGCAAAACCAATAGGATTTTGTGTTTGTGTTTACCACTTATTATGAGAAATTTACTTGTGTAATTGTGGAGGCTGAGAAGTCCCACAATCTGTCATCTGCAAATTGAGGACCCCAGAGAGCAAGTGATATAGCTCAAATCTGAGTCCAAAGACCTTAGAAACAAGAGAAGAGAAATGATGGTGTGAGCTCTAGAACATGTCAAAAAGCCTGAGAACCTGAGGGATGATGGTCCTAAGTCTCAGTTTAGGGACAGGAGAGGACCAATGTCCTAGCAGGAAGAGTCATATTCAGTACCTTGATGGATTGGATGTGACCCACCCACAAAGGGCCATCTACTTTACTCATTCTATTTACTGAGATGCCAGTCTCATCTGGAAACACTCTCACAGATATGCAGAATAATATTTAACCAAATATCTGGGTATCCACTACCCAGCAAAGTTAACACACAAAACTAACCATCACAGGTACAGTAATAAAACACAACAACTATGCAAATCTGTAGCCACTGAAGGACAACTTTAATGAAAGTTTAGTGTGGCCATGCAGTCCTAGGAATCTATAGTTTTTCAGACAGAGCCAAGGGAAAGACATTTGCATGCCTAGATTCCCAAAGGAAATCAGCCTATAATGAGAGCTAAAGGCCTGTTTTCTAAATATCAAATTAGTTGTTGTTCTTTGCATTCAAGTAAAAGATTGTAATAAAACTGGGATGCTTGTGATGATCAGTAACAGAACACCCAACCCAGTGGTGAAAACAATAAAAGGAATTTATTAGCTATTGTAATGGGTAGAAAACCTTCAGATGAGGCTTGATCAAGGAACTCAAATAATGTGAACAGTTTATCTCTATTTCTCAGATTTTCAAAAAAGACTTGCATCAACACCCATATGTGCCTTGACCAGGCAAGCCTAAGATTTCAAATTGATGACCTCAGCATTTCACATTGATGTTTTATCCACTGTGCCACCACAGGTCAGGCTCTATTTCTCACTAACTTTTTTGAAATATTTTTTTTATTTAATTTATTGTGTTTACATAGATTCTAGTGTTGCCCCGAATGCATCCCCCCTTCCCTGTATTCCACTCAACATCTCCTTTGGCCCCTTCCCAACATCTCCCTTCCCCCTTCCCTTCAGTTTTATCTCATTCTATCATCCCCTTTCCCTCTGTTCTCATTTCCTCTGGTCCCTTTGATCCCTCCTCTGTCTCAATTCTGTTCCTCAGTTCACATTGTTCCTTGGATTCCTCAAATGAGTGAGGTCATATGATATTTTTCTTTCTCTGCCTGGCTTATTTCACTTAACATAATAGTTTCCAGGTCCATCCATGTTGTCACAAAAGGTAAGATTTCCTTCTTTTTCATGGCCCCATAGTATTCCATTGTATATATGTACCAAAGCTTTTTAATGCACTCATTCACTGACGGACACTTGGGCTGTTTCCAGATCTTCGCTATTGTGAACAATGCAGCCATAAATATGGGGGTACATTTCTTTCTTTGAGACAGTAATATGGTGTTCTTGGGATATATTCCTAAAAGTGGGATAGCTGGGTCAAAAGGCAGTTCAATTTTTAATTTTTTGAAGAATCGCCATACTGTTTTCCACAGTGGCTGCATCTGTCTGCATTCACACCAGCAGTGCAGGAGGGTTCCCTTTTCTCCACACCCTCGCCAGCACTTATTGTGTGTTGATTTGCTAATGAGTACCATTCTGACAGGTGTGAAGTGGTATCTCATTGTGGTATAATTTGCATTTCTCTGATGATTAAAGATGTTGAACATTTTTTCATATGCCTATTGGACATCTGTATGTCCTCTTTGGAGAAGTGTCTATTCATTTCTTTTACCCATGTTTTGATTGGATTGTTTGTCTTCCTGGTGTTGAGTTTTATAAGTGCTTTATACATTTTGGTTATTAACCCCTTATCAGACATATTGTCAAATATATTCTGCCATTGTGTGGTTTGTCTTTTTATTCTGTTCATATTGTCTTTAGCCGTACAAAAACTTTTAGTTTGATATAGTCCCATTTGTTTATCCTGTCTTTTATTTCATTTGCCCTTGGAGATAAATCAGCAAATATATTGCTGCGACAGATGTCGGTGAGCTTACTTCCTAAGTATGTCTTCTTCTAAGATGCTTATTGTTTAACAGATTACATTTAAGTCTTTTATTCATTTTGAGGTTTTTTTTATTAACTTTAATGGGGTGACACCAATAAATCAGGGTACATATGTACAATGAAAACATCTCCAGATTATCTTATCATTCAATTGTGCTGCATACCCATTACCCAAAGTCAAATTGTCCTCTGTCACCTTCTATCTGGTTTTCCCTGTACCCTTCCCCTTCTCCCTATTCCACCCTCCCTTCCCTCCCCCCATCCCGTAACCACCACACTTTTGTCCATGTCTCATAGTCTCACTTTTATGTCCCACCTATGTATGAAATAATGCTGTTCTCAGATTTTTTTTTCTGATTCACTTATTTCATTCCGTATAATGTTATCAAGGTACATCCATTTTGTTGTAAATGATCCGATGTCATCATTTCTTATGGCTGAATATTGTTCCATAGTATATATGCACCAAAGCTTTTTAATCCACTCATCTTCTGACGGACACTTGGGCTGTTTCCAGATCATCGCTATTGTGAACAATGCTGCCACGAACATGGGGGTGCATTTCTTCTTTTCAAACAGTGTTATGGTGTTCTTAGGGTATATTCCTAAAAGTGGGATAGCCAGGTAAAAAGGCAGTTCGACTTTTAATTTTTTGAGGAATCTTCAAACTGTTTTCCACAGTGGCTGCACCAGTCTGCATTCCCACCAACAGTGCAGAAGGGTTCCCTTTTCTCCACATCCTCGCCAGCACTTGTTCTGTGTTGTTTTGCTGATGAGCGCCATTCTGACTGATGTGAGGTGATATCTCATTGTGGTTTTAATTTGCATTTCTCTAATGATTAGTGATGTTGAGCATTTTTTCATATGTCTTTTGTCCATCTGTATGTCTTCTTTGGAGAAATTTCTATTCATTTCTTTTGCCCATTTTTTGATTGGATTGTTTGTCTTCTTGGTGTTGAGTTTTATAAGTTCTTTATAAATTTTGGTTATTAACCCCTTATCAGACATGCTGTCAAATATGTTCTCCCATTGTGTGGTTTGTCTTTTTATTCTGTTCTTATTGTCTTTAGCTGTGCAAAAGCTTTTTAGTTTGATGTAGTCCCATTTGTTTATCTTGCCTTTTATTTCATTTGCCCGTGGAGATAAATCGGCAAATAAATTGCTGCTACAGATGTCGGAGGGCTTGCTGCCTATGTTTTCTTCTAAGATGCTTATAGTTTCACTGCTTATGTTTAAGTCTTTTATCCATTTTGAATTTGTTTTTGTGCATGGTGTAAGCTGATGGTCTAGTTTCATTTTTTTGCAGGTAGATGTCCAATTTTCCCAGCACCATTTGTTAAAGAGTCTGTCTTTACTCCATTGTATGTTCTTTCCTCCTTTGTCAAATATCAGTTGTCCATAAAGCTGTGGGTTTATTTCTGGATTTTCTGTTCTGTTCCATTGATCACTGTGCCTGTTCTTATGCCAGTATCAGGCTGTCTTGAGTATAATGGCCTTGTAGTAAACCTTGATATCCGGAAGAATGATGCCTCCTGCTTTATTTTTTCTTTTTAAGATTGCTGAGGCTATTCGTGTTCTTTTTTGGTTCCATATACATTTTTGGAATATGTATTCTAGATCTTTGAAGTATGTCATTGGTATTTTAATTGGTATAGCATTGAATTTATAAATTGCTTTGGGTAATATAGACATTTTAATGATGTTTATTCTTCCTATCCATGAGCACGGTATATGCTTCCACTTATTTGTATCTTCCTTGATTTCTTTTATCAATGTTTTATAATTTTCCGAGTACAAGTCCTTAACTTCCTTGGTTAAATTTACTCCTAGGTATTTTATTTTTTTGGCTGCAATAGTGAAGGTATTGATTCCTTAATTTCTTTTGCTGATAGTTCATTGTTTGTATATAGAAATGCCTCTGATTTCTGAGTATTAATTTTATATCCTGCCACCGTGCTGAATTCATTTATAAGGTCCAGTAGTTTTTGGACTGAGACTTTAGGGTTTTCAATATACAATATCATATCATCTGCAAATAGTGACAGTTTTACTTCTTCTTTTCCAATTTGGATGCCTTTTATTTCTTCTTCTTGTCTGATTGCTGCAGCTAGGACTGCCAGAACTATGTTGAATAAAAGTGGTGAAAGTGGGCAACCCTGCCTGGTTCCTGACCTTAAGGGGATTGCTTTTAATTTTTGTCCATTTAGTATGATGTTTGCTGTGGGTTTTTCGTAGATGGCCTTTATCATGTTAAGGAATGTTCCTTGTATTCCCACTTTACAGAGAGTTTTAAGCATGAATGGGTGCTGGATTTTATCAAATGTCTTTTCTGCATCTATTGAAATTATCATGTGATTTTTGTCCTTCCTTTTGTTTATGTGATGGATCACATTGATTGATTTGCGAATATTGAACCAGCCTTGCCTCTCCAGAATAAATCCCACTTGATCATGGTGTACGATTTTTTTCATATATTGCTGAATCCGGTTGGCTAATATTTTGTTGAGAATTTTAGCGTCTAAATTCATCAGGGATATAGGCCTATAATTTTCTTTCTTTGTGTTGTCTCTGCCCAGTTTTGGGATCAGAATTATGCTCGCCCCATAAAAGAAGTTTGGAAGTCTTCCTTCCTCTTGAATTTTTTGAAATAGCTTGAGGAGGATAGGAGTTAGTTCTTCTTTGAATTTTTGATAGAATTCACTTGTGAAGCCATCAGGCCCAGGACTTTTCTTTTCTGGGAGTTTTTTGATAACTGTTTTGATCTCATCGGTTGTAATTGGTCTGTTTAGGTGCGCTGATTCTTCCAGATTGATTTTTTGAAGTTTATATGATTCAAGAAATTTGTCCATTTCATCTAGATTGTCTAATTTTTTGGCATAGAGTTCTTCATGGTATTTTCTTACAATGCTTTGTATCTCTGTTCGTATTAGTTGTAATTTCTCCACTGTCCTTTCTAATTTTATCTATTTGAGACCTCTCTCTTTTTTTCTTGGTGAGTCTAGTTAAAGGTTCATCAATCTTGTTTACCTTTTTAAAGAACCAGCTTCTGGTTTTATTGATTCTCTGTATTGTTTCCTTAGCCTCTATGTCATTTATTTCTGCTCTGATCTTTATTATTTCCTTCCTTCTACTTGTCTTGGGTTTTATTTATTGTTGTTTTTCAAGTTCTTTTAGCTGCAGGGTTAAGTTGCTTATATGAGCTTTTTCTAGCTTCTTATGATATGCCTGTAGTGCAATAAACTTCCCTCTCAGAACTGCTTTTGCTGTGTCCCATAGATTTTGAGTGTACGTATGCTCATTATCATTTGTTTCTAGAAACTTTTTTATTTCTTCTTTGATCTCAATGTTAATCCATTCATTATTTAATATCATGCTATTTAGTTTCCAAGTGTTTGAGTATTTTTTAGTTTTTCAATTGTGGTTAATTTCTAGTTTCATGGCATTGTGATCAGAGAAAATGCTTGATATGATTTCAATCTTCTTAAATTTGTTGAGGCCTTTTTTGTGTCCTAACATGTGGTCTATCCTAGAACACGTACCATGAGTGCTTGAGAAGAATATATATTCTACTGCTTTAGGGTGAAAAGTTCTGAATATATCTATTAAATCAAGTTGATCTAGTGTATCCTTTAAGTCTGCTGTTTCTTTATTGATTTTCTTTCTTGTGGATCTATCCAGTGTTGTTAGTGGGGTATTGAAATCCCCTACTATGATAGTATTGCTGTTAATCTCGCCCTTTATATCCATCAAAGTCTGCTTTATGAATGTCGGGGCTCCTATATTTGGTGCGTAGATATTTATAGTAGTTATATCTTCCTGTTGAATTGTTCCCTTTATCATTATGTAGTGTCCTTCTTTATCTCTTACTACAGCCTTTGTTTTAAAGTCCATTTTGTCAGATATAAGTACTGCTACCCCGGCTTTTTTTTTTCATTTCCATTTGCATGAAATATTTTTTTCCATCCTTTTACCTTCAGTCTATGTGCATCTTTTGTTTTAAGGTGTGTCTCTTGTAGACAGCATATGTATGGGTCCTGTTTCTTTATCCACGCTGCTACCCTATGTCTTTTGATTGGATCATTTAATCCATTTACATTTAAGGTTATTATTGATATGTAGTTGTTTATTGCCATTTTATTCTTTAAAGCTGTATTTTTTTTTTTTTTTTTGCTATATTCTTTCCTCCCTTTGAACTGTTCACACTAGGCCCCTTAGAATCTCTTGCAAGATTGGTTTGGTTTTAATGAATTCCTTGAGGTTTTCTTTGTCTGGAAAGCTATTTATTTCTTCTTCAATTTTAAACGTTAGCCTTGCTGGATAGAGTAGTCTTGGTTGTAGGTTCTTGTTCTGCATTACATTGATTATATCTTGCTATTCCCTTCTGGCCTCAAGTGTTTCTGTTGAGAAGTTTGATGTCATCCCAATGGGGGCTCCTTTGTAGGTGATAGTCTTTTTTTCTCTAGCAGCTTTTAAGATTTTTTCTTTATCTATTAGCTTTGGTATTTTAACTATGATGTGTCTTGGTGTAGATCTTTTTGGGTTTCTCTTTAATGGAGTTCTGTGTGCTTCTTGAACATGTGGAATGTTTCCCAGCCTTAATTTAGGGAAGTTTTCTGCTTTGATTTGATTGAACACAGTTTCCATTTCCTGTCCTCTTTCCTCTTCTTCAGGCACCCCTATGATGTGAATATTGTTTCTCTTCATGTTGTCACAGAGCTCCCTTAGAGTTTCCTCACATTTTTTGAATCTCTTTTCCTTTTTTTTCTCTGCTTCTGTAACTTTGTTTATTGTGTCCTCTAACTCGCTGATTCGATACTCAGTGTGATTCATCCTGCTTTTAATTCCTTCCATTGTGGTCTTCAGTTCTGATACTGTATTTGTCATTTCTGTCTGGTTCTTTTTTATTATTTCAATTTCGTTTTTTATACTTGTTACCTCTTTATTTAGGTGCTCATAGTGCCTATCCATTGTTGCTCTAATTTCTTTAAACATCCTAACTATCATTATTCTAAAATCTGCTTCTGGTAGTTTGGTTATATCTGGTTCATTCATGTCCTTCTCTGGGGATTTCTCTTGGTTCATTTGGTTTGCATTCCTCTGCCTGCCCATTTTATCTGAGTGTAAGCAAGTTGTGGCCACTGGTGTCCAGTATGTGTTGCCTTTGTGTTCTCTAGGTGTTGTCTGTCTGCAGGCTTTCCACCCCCTCTGCCGCTGCCTAGGGCGGTTGTGTGTGGGCGTTGCCAGCGCCGGCTCACTGCAGCTATTGCTGTGTTTTCTGCCTCTCCTTTGCGGGAGGGGCTGTCACTCAAGTCACTAGCCTTAGCACCCAGGGCAGAGGTGAGCACCTTTGCTCAGCTGCGGAGCAAGCCTTTTTCCGGAAGGCTTACGCCCAGCCCCCTCAGTCAGAGCCTGCTCACCACCATTTCGTGGGGTGGGAGGGGCCTTTGACGTGCTCTCAGCTGTGAGCCTTTGCCCGTCCAGAATTTCGCCCCACCCTCGAGGCCAGGGCCCTCCTGCGCATGGGATTATTTGGCTGGGCGTGTTTGCTGGCATGAGCTCAGCTGCTAGCTTCCGGTCGTTCCGGATCCTACCCCGCCCCCAGGCTTGGAGCCAGCTCGGGCACATAGAGTGGTACTCCGCAGTTTCTCCGGCCGGGCGGGGCGAGCAGTGTGAGCTCAGCCTCGAACTTCCGCTGGTCTCAGTGTATTCCTCGGCCCCGCGTTAGGAGCCCGCTCGCGCACACAGATGGCACACCGCGGTTTCTCCGTCTGGGTGGAGTTGGCAGCGTGAGCTCAGCCGCGGGCCCCTCGCCCGTCCCTGGTCTTAGCCCTGTGCCCGCGGTCAGGGCCGGCTAGCGCAGGGTCGCAGAATTGATCTCTGCCCGTATTTTTCCCCACAAGTGGGGTCACAGGCGTCCCGCAGCTGCCGGACAGCTTTTGCGTGTCCCCTTCGCCCCTGCTAGGCTAGCCTGAGCTCCCACCGGTTGTGCCTCCGCCCACACCGACAGGACCGCGTTTCAGCGTCCTGCCCCAACCATAGCCTTCAGCAAGCCTCAGGGGGCTAGAAGTGCCCTAAGTCTTCACACTGTAGGCCTGGGAGCTCCCTTCCTCTAAGCAGCTCTGCTCTAATTGTCGCGGGAGAGCTTGTTTGACTAGTGTTCTGTCTCCCTTTGCTGGTATTGCTAGTTCCAGGGGAAATATTCGTTTTCGATTAGGGAAGTGACTTAGCCCATGGGTTGGGGTGGCTGTCCCTCAGAGTGTCTCCGTGCCTTCATTTCACTCTTTGTTCCCGCTGCTCTGTTCCTCTCCTCTGTCCCAGTTCCCCGAACCCTGGGTGCGTGGTTGTGGGAGAGGCTTTCTGAGCTGTCCCTTTAAAAAATTTTTGGGTCTGAGAAAACTCTTTTTCACAAATAGTATCCTCACTTGCTTCACAGCTCGATACTGTCCAAACGCCTCTTCTAGGCTCTGGGACTGCAGGCTGGGGCTTGGTTCCTAGGCCCCAGGTCCCTCCCTCTCTGCCAAACTCTCCTCCTGCCACGCAGGTCTCTCCGGGCTGCCGTTTGCTCCGGGGAGCTGGGCAGCCCACTTCGCGTTTTCGCTATTCCTACCAGTCTCAATGTGGCTTCTGCAGTGTTCCTTGGTTGAAGAGTCCACTTAGTTTAGCTCAAAGTTGGTTTATCCAGATGATGGTTATTAAAATTGAGTTATAATCCACTTTGGTTCTGGGAGTTGGAAGTTGGTACGTCCGCCTACTCCATCGCCATCTTCCCTCTCTTGAGTGGCATGAGATGGTTTTGGGAGGATGCCATCGCGTACAGTCTCTACTGTTCCTGAGCCATAACATTTTTTAGTTTATTTTTGTAAATGGTGTTAAGTTGGTGGTCTAGTTTTATTTTATTTTATTTTTTTGCAGGTAGCTGTCCAGTTTTTTCAACACCATTTGTTAAAGAGACTGTGTTTACTCCATTGTATGCTCTTACCTCCTTTGTCAAATATCAATTGTCCATAAAGTTGTGGGTTTATTTCTGGGTTCTCTGTTCTGCTCCATTGATCTATATGCCTGTTCTTATGCCAGTACCAAGCTGTTTTTAGTACAATGGCCTTGTAGTATAACTTAATATCAGGAAGTGTGATACCTCCGACTTTATTCCTGTTTTTCAAGATTGCTGACTCTCTTCAAGTTCTTTTTTGGTTCCATATACATTTTTGGTATATGTGTTCTATATCTTTGAAGTATATCATTGGTATATTAATTGGTATTACATTGAAGGTATAAATTTCTTTGGGTAATATAGATATTATAATGATGTTTATTCTTCCTTTCTATGAGCATGGTGTATGCTTCCACTTGTTTGTATCTTCCTTGATTTCTTTTATCAATGTTTTATAATTTTCCCGGTACAAGTCTTTAATCTCCTTGGTTAAATTTCCTCCTAGGTACTTTATTTTTTGTTGCTATAGTGAAGGGGATTGTTTCCTTAATTTCTCTTTCTGATGGTTCATTGTTAGTGTGTAAAAATGCCTCTAATTTCTGTGCATTAATTTTATATCCTGCCACCTTGCTGAATTCATTTATCAGGTTCAGTAGTTTTTTGAATGAGACTAGGCTTTTCTATATACAGTATCACATCATCTGCAAATAATGATAGTTTTACTTCTTCTTTTCCAATTTGGATGCCTTTTATTTCTTCTTCTTGTCTGATGGCTGTGGCTAAGACTTCAAGTACTATGCTGAATAAGAGTGGTGAAAGGAGGCACCCCTCCTTTGTTCCTGAAATTAAGGTGATTTCTTTTAATTTTTACCTACTTATTATGATGTTGGCTGTGGGTTTGTCATAGATGGCCTTTATTATGTTGAGGTATGTTCCCTGTATTCCTACTTTGCTGGGAGTTTTGATCATAAACGGGTGCTGGATTCTATCAAATGCTTTTTCTGCATCTATTGAAATTACCATGTGGTTTCTCTTCTTCTTTTTGTGTTTGTGATAGATCACATTGATTGATTTGCAAATATTGTACTATCCTTGCCTCACCAGAATCAATCTCACTTAATCATGATATAAGAATTTTTTTCTGTATTGCTGGACCCAGTTTGCTAATATTTTGTTGAGAATTTTAGCATCTAAATTTATCAGGGACATTGGCCTATAATTTTCTTTTATTGTGTAGTCTTTGCCTGGTTTTGAAATCAGAATTATGCTCACCTTATAAAAGGAGCTTGGAAGTCTTCCTTCCTCTTGAATTTTTTGAAATAGCTTGAGAAAAATAAGAGTTAGTTCTTCTTTGAATATTTGGTAGATTTCACCAGTGAAGCCATCTGCCCCAGGACTTTTGTTTGTTGGGAGTTTTTTGATAATTGTTTTGATCTCTGTTGTAATCAGTCTGTTAAGGTTTTCTGATTCTTCTAGATTGATTTTTGAAAGATTATATGTTTTGAAGATTTTGTTCCTTTCACCTAGGCTATTTAATGTTTTGCCATACAGTTATTCATAGTATTTTCTTCCAATATTTCTGTTGTGTCAATTTTTATTTCTTCACTCTCATTTCTAATTTTATTGATTTGAGTCTTCTCTCTTTTTTTCTTGGTGAGTCTAGTTAAAGGTTCATTGATCTGGTTTACCCTTTCAAAGAACCTGCTCTTGGTTTCATTGATCCTCTGTATTGTTTCTTTAGCTTCTATATAATTTATTTCTGATATGATCTTTATTATTTCCTTCCTTCTTCTACCTTTGGGTTTTATTTCTTGTTCTTTTTCTAGTTCTTTAGATGCAGGGTTAAGTTGTTTATTTGAACTTATGCTAGCTTCTTAAGGTATGCTTATAGTGCTATGAACTTCCCTCTCAACACTGCTTTTGCTGTGTTCCATAAATTTTGAATTATTTTATGTTCATTATCATTTGTTTCTATGAATACTTTTATTTCTTCTTTAATCTCATTGTTAACCTATTTGTTATTTAATAAAATGCTATTTAGTTTCTATGTGTTTGAGTATTTTTCAGTTTTTCTATTATGGTTGTGTTCTAATTTCATGCCATTGTGATTAGAGAAAGTGCTTGATATGATTTTTATCTTCTTATATTTGTTGAGACTGCTATTGTGCCCTAACATGTGGTCTATTCTAGAGAATGTACCATGAGCACTTGAGAAGAATGTATATTCTGCTGCTTTAGGATGGAAGGTTCTGAAGATATTTATTAAATCCAGTTGATCTAGTGTGTCCTTTAAGTATGCTGTTTCTTTGTTAATTTTTTTTTTCTAGAGGATCTATCTAGTGATGTTAGTGGGGTAGTGAATTCCCCTACTATTAAAGTATTGCTGTTAATCTCACCCATTATATCCATCAAAATCTGCTTTATATATTTAGGTGCTCCTATATTAGGTGTGTAGATATTTATAATGTTTATATCTTCTTGTTGGATTGCTACCTTTATTATTATGTAGTGACCTTTTTTATTCCTTATGATAGCCTTGTTTTAAAGTACATTTTGTCTGATAAAAGTATTGCTACCCCAGTTAATTTTTCATTTCTATTTGCATGAAATATTTATTTCTGTCCTTTTACCTTCGGTTTATGTGTATCTTTTGTTTTGAGGTGTGTCGCTTGTAGACAGCATATGTATGGGTCCTGTTTTCTTACCCACGCAGCTACCCTACGTTTTTTGATTGGATTATTTAATCCATTTACATTTAAGGTTATTATTGATATGTAGTTGTTTATTGCCTTTTAAAAAATTTTTTTTTTATTTTAAGACTTCTTTTTATTTTATTCATTTTAGAGAGGAGACAGAGAGTGAGAGAGAGAGAGAGAGAGAAAGAGAGAAAGGGGGAGGAGCTGGAAGCATCAACTCCCATATGTGCCTTGACCAGACCAGTGCAGGGTTTTGAACTGGCAACCTCAGTGTTCCCAGGTCGACGCTTTATCCACTGCGCCACCACAGGTCAGGCGCCATTTTATTTTTAAAGCTATCTTCCTCTTTTACTATATTCATTATTTTGTTTTGTTTTGTTTACAACAGGCCCCTTAACATTTCTTGCAGCATTGATTTTGATGTAATAAATTCCTTGAGTTATTTTTTGTATGGGAAACATTTTATTTCTCCTTCAATTTTAAATGATAGCCTTGCTGGATATGGAAGTCTTGGTTGTAGGTTCTTGTTCTGCATTACTTTGAATATTTCCTGCCATCCCCTTCTGGCCTCAAGTGTTTCTGTTGAAAAGTTAGATATCATCTTAATGGGGGCTCCTTTGTATTTGATATCCTTTTTTTCTCTAGCAGTTTTTAATATTTTCTCTTTATCTCTTAGCTTTTGTAGTTTAATTTTGTCTGTTAATACTCTTCATTTGAGTGTGTTGTTTGTAGAGCTGGCTAAGTCGAGGGGTGGTGTTGTCTGTTTCCAATTTTCAGTTGTGTTATTTCTAGGTCTTTTTGGGTTGGCATCAACTGTTGTTTGTAATTCATTGTCGAATTTGGCTTTTCTAGTAAAGCCCTATTTCTAAAATTTGTCTTGGTATAGATTTCTTTGGGTTTCTCTTTAATGGAATTCTCTATGCTTTTTGAACTTGTGTGACTTTTTCCTGCATCAATTTAGGGAAGTTTTCAGCTATGATTTCATTGAAAAAAGGTATTTATCTCTTGTTCTTTCTCTTCTTCAGGAACCCCTATGATACAGACGTTGTTTCTCTTTAGGTTGTCACAGAGCTCTCTTAGAGTTTCTTCAAATTATTTCAGCCTCTTTTCTTTTTGCTGCTGTGCTTCCATGTTTTCATTTATATTATCTTCTAAATCGCTGATTCAATCCTCTGCTTTATCCAACCTGCTTTTAATTGCTTCTAGTATAGTTTTCATTTCTGATATTGTATTTGTCATTTCTGACTGGTTCTTCTTTATTATTTCAATGTCCTTTTTGATACTTGTTATCTCTTTATTTATGTGTTCATTGTGTCCATCCATTGTTGTTCTAAGATCTTTCAGCATTCTAATAATCATTATTTTAAACTCTGCATCCGGTAGTTTGCTTATTTCCATCTCACTCAGTTCATTTTCTGGAAGTTTCTCTTGTTGGTTCATTTGGATTGCACTCTTTTCTGTCGTCCCATTTTGTCTGTTTGTACTCTTCATTTGAATGTGTTGTTTGTAGAGCTGGCTAAGTCGAGAGTTGGTGTTGTCTGTTTCCAATTTTCAGTTGTGTTATTTCTAGGTCTTTTTGGGTTGGCATCAGCTATTGTTTGTAATTCGTTGTCGAATTTGGCTTTTCTAGTAAAGCCCTATTTCTAAAATTTGACTCCTAGCTTCTGGCTTTCTTTTTCTGCAGGCTTTCTCCTTGTAAGTTAAAGACAGATTCTGGGGGCTCAATGGGCAGTTTTGTTTTCCTACTTTCCCCATCATTAACAACATCCAAACAAAAGTCCTGATATTCTCTGTCTAGGACACATGCTTTACCTCTGGAGCTTCACCTGAACCTTGAGGGTCCTCAAATAGAAACTTGAGGCTACCAGGAAGAGGGTTGTAGAAATGTATTCTGGAGAGTACCAACACAGTAAAGATTAGTACTCACCCAGAAGTTAGATCAATTATGGTTGTATCATGCTCCACTTCTTGATAATGTCATTCTCCATCACTTGAAAAACCAGTCAGCACTTAGGTGAAGACTAGAACATTTGTATTCAATATTAAAATTGTCCAAAGAAAGGCAGGAAAGAATGGTCATATGCATAATTAACCAAAATAGATGCAAGCTCCTTGTGGTAAGCAATGATTTCTTTTCTTTTCTATCCTAGACGTTGATATAGTATCTGATAGCACTCAATAAACATTTGTAAAATCAGACTGAATTAAACAGGGTGATAGGTTTTCTGTAAATGGAGTAAACAGAGAGAAGGGGCACTGAATTCTGCCTTACAGGGAAAGAGGGCATGTGTGCCATGCAGACCCACCAAGAGAGTGGCATCAGAGCCTCATCTGGATGAATGTGTAGTTGTGTTCCAGGTGGAGAAAAGATACAAAGGGACTTCAGAAAGTCGAGACAAGTCTGGCAGTTCTAAAGAACAGTCTTGACTCCCACTGCCAGAAATTTCAATTTAGTAGATCTGCTTTTTAAAAAAGTTTTCAGGTGACGCTACTCTTAATATACCAGGGATCACACTTTGAGTTGCAAGGCTAGAGGTTGGGCAGAGGACTGGGAACCTTCAGGTTACCTGGTATACATGTTTACTGTTGCCTTTAAGACAATATAGTGTCATTATTTTTGCAGATCTGTCTCTTCCAGTGCACTGTAAACTTACTGAGAAGCATAGAATATGTGCCTGCATGTTTTTATATACTCCCTAGCATAGTGCTAGGGTTTCTATTAGAAGTTATTACATTCAGAAATGAGTAAATGAACAAAAAGAGATTAAAAAATGTAAAGACCTTGAAGAACCAGGAAAAAGATGTGTTGTGGTCTCCAAAAGGGGAAAATGGCTCACAGTATTAAGATCTAAAGAAGTAAAGCAGGTTTGAGATGACAACTGACCTTGGGTTTGACATCTGGGTGCTCACCAGTGACCCATGCCAGGCAATGTTGGTAGGAGTGTTGTGTGAAATGTTTGCCATCTATTGTGGATTATGTATGGAAAAAAAGGGCAGGAAATGACCACATGAGTGTGGGAGTTTAGAGGAAATAAGGAGGGCTAAAATAAAATCCAATATGAATAGAAGAATTGAACATGTGAAAGAAAATATTAAAGAAGAACAAAGTGTCAGAGGAAGTTAGGGAATGAATTCCAGAGCAGAAGTGTAAGAATTGACTTTAGAAAGGATTGAGGACAGAAAGGATGAGTAAAGCTCTTGTGGAGTTTGGAAGAAGGGTGGATGTAGTGAGCACTGGATCACCTGAAAAGAGGCTCAGCATGAGGGGGGAGCAGATGGAGTGGTGTGTTCATCTCCTATGCTGCTGTAATAGATTATTGCAAACTTAATGATTTAAACAATGTACACTTATTATCTAACAGTTCTTGGGGTCAGAAACCCAAAATGGGTCAACAGAGCTGAGTTCCTTCCAGAGAGGAACCTGTTTCTTTTCCTCTTCCATTTTCTAGAGGCTGCCTGCACTCCTTGGCTCATGGCCAGCATCGCTCTCCACTCTGCTTTTCTCAACACATCTCCTTTGATTCTGGCCCTGTGCCCTCCCTCTTCTGAGGACCCTGTGATTACACTAAGGCCATCTAGATAATCCAGAGTTATCTCACCATCTCAATACCATTAATTTAATCACACCTACAAAGTTCCATTGGCCATGTGAAGGGACATATTCACAGGTTTTGAGGATTAAGATATAGATGTCTTTGAGGAGTCAACATTTTGTTTATCACAGGTAGAGTCTGGGGTTATGGGGAATAGAGAAGGGTGACTAAAAGGTCAAACAGGCCCTGGCTGGTTGGCTCAGTGGTAGAGTGTCCACCTGGCATGTGGAAGTCCTGGCTTCGATTCCCAACCAGGGCATACAGGAGAAGTGCCCATCTGCTTCTCTACCCTTCCCCCTCTCCTTTCTCTCTAATTTCTCTCTTCCCCTCCTGCAGCCAATGCTCCATTGGAGCAAAGTTGGCCCAGGCACTGAGGACGGCTCCATGGCCTCCACCTCAGATGCTAGAATGCTCTGGTTGCAGCAGAGTAATGCCCCAGATGAGCAGAACATCACCCTCGGTGGGCATGCCAGGTGTGTCCCGGTAGGGCGTGTGCGGGAGTCTGTCAGTCTGCTGCCCCCTGCTTCTCACTTTGGAATAAGACAAAAATAAAATAAAATAAAATAAAATAAAAGGCCAAACAATTTCATAAAGAAGGCAGCTGGCTTGCCATTTTATCTGCAACCTGAGAGCAAGAGCAACACAAAAACAGTTTTTGGAAAGGTGGGCTCACTAAAAGTTCAAGGGGGATCTGGGAAGGGTGACTTTATTCAACTTATTTCCCAAGGTTTAAAGGCTGAGCATGAAGGAAAGTAAAACCAGAAGGAGGTTCACCCAGAAAGGTGGGGTCCAAGAGTGAAGGTGAAAACAGGTAGAACTTTCAAAGAGATCCTGTCACACCCCTGGCCACAGCACTTCTATGGCTGCCCAGAGACTCAGGACATAACATAGGAGTCATTTAAAACTAGCCCCTGATTGAACAACTATACAACCCTTGGCCCCCGCCAGTAGGCACTTTTTCTCGGATCACTGAGCTTTTACATGGTATATGCTGTGTTCTCTGCCTGGAATGTGCTTCCTTCACTCGCCACTGCTGTCTTTTCTAGGCTAACTATTCCTAGTCCTTTAGACAGCTGTTTAAATGTTCCTTTTTTGCCAAGAATCTTCTCTGACTCCTTCCTTCTCCCAGCTCCCACCATAGCAAATTTCACATGTCTCTCTCCCTCTGAACTACTTTGGCTGTGCAAATGCTTGAGACATAAAGACTGTCTTGTTCACCACTGTGTCTCCAATGCCTAGCACAGTACCTGGTATACAGAAGACACATTATGAATATTTCTTAACATGGATGAGTTAGTATCAGTGCCTAACTTTACAAAGGACCTTATTACTCACAAAGGACCATTTTTAACATCCAATATCTCATTTAAACTTACCAATAACTCTATATTGCACTATTTTTTCTCCATTTTACACCAAATGGATGCTCTGAGAAGTTAATCTGTATCCCACCCACCACCCCATACACAGGTAATAAGAAGTAAATAACAAATCCAGGACTCTGAATCCCAACTTTCTCATCCCTTGGCCTGGGGAAGTAACCGAGGAATCTATACTTGAGAAGGGAGCAGTGTTCTCAGCTGGTTACAGAGGGCAGGGGAGGGTGGATATGGGCTGCTAATACTAACCTAGCTTATTCTAGGTACAAGGCACTGTGCAGGTGTTCTTCAGACAACATTTCACTTCCCACAACAAAGAAGTCAGTTCAGAGACATTAAGAACAGTGGTGGTGACTTGGTGAGATGGCTTTTCATGCCCCCATTCCATCTATATCCATCCCTCCAATTTTCATATGAGCAATGTCCACATCTTCCCTGGCCATTAGAGTCACACTGCTGTTGGGCAAACAAGGGTGTTAGGTTTGCTTGCTTGTACTTTGCCTGGTTGGTGCATGAGCACGAGGCAGCACCATGTGTGTGTAGTCTATGTGAGGATGCGGATGCTTGCCCTCAGGGCGTCAGATTGTAGATTGAGGATTGGGAGGGGACATTTTTTGCTATTGTTTGCTGGGGAAGGGCTTCCCCTTCCTTGACCTGCTTGCTCATCAACCCTGAGAGAGAAAAGTGGGTTTCCTTTCCTGCTTGCTCCTCTATTTTTGCGAGACTCCAATAAATGGAATGACCCACCATTTTCTGGCTCCATAGCTCCTTTATCGTCTGCCCAAATCAATGAGAACCTGCATGGCCACAGCCACTGGCATTACAACTGCCTTCTGTAAGAATGCCATTTAAAATAATTCCTGGAAATGATACTGGCTAAATAATGTTCCCAAACCTATACAGGTCAGGACAACCTACAGGGTAAAAACCCAGTATAAATCCAACCAATGTGGTCTTTTTACCTCAATGCACTAAGAAGTTGAGGCTACAAGGCTGTGGCTGGTAAAGCAAATGGCAGTTCCAGAGGCACAGCAGAAGATAGCAATCAGAAAGATGAACTAGACAAGAGGAAGAAACTTGAACTGAACAAGGAGGAGAAGGTAAAAACAAATTCCAGTAGGTATTGTGGGTTCTGAGTGTGGGTCCCAGAATAAAAAAGCGAGGGTTTAGGAAACATCCACAGTGAATGAATGGACACACACACATACCCACACACACACCCACACACACCTCCGGGGCCAGGGCCTTAACTAGTGGAAAGAGTTGTGATGAGGTGGGAAGCTGTCCAGCCCTGTGCTTCCCATCAAGGTTCCCTTTTGTGTTAAAGCAGCCCCTCCTTGCCACCTCCAGCCCTTGGCTCTCCGTTCGCTCCCCCTTGATCGCTGAAGTGCGCAGGCAGTGAGCTAGAGAAGTTCCTGATTCACCTCATCTCTGTTAAATTGTTCTTCATTTAGACAGCTGGCAAATGGGATGGGAGGAATATGGCAAAAGATTTCCTGAGAGAGGAAAATGAAGTACGTGTCAACAACCAGAAATGAGGACCGAAACTTTTAATGACTAGTTCATTTAATTTCAGATAAAATGGGAAGTTAAATGAAGAGGTTTTGACCTTGTGAACTTTGGATTAAAATAGAGGTTTTCTTTCTGCATAAATGCTGTGTCACTGCTCTGTAACTTGTAGGTAAACTGCTGGGGTTCTACAACGAGGGCAATGTGAGGGATGTTTCATGCTTTCTTGAATGGCTTTCTCACTACTCACCTTCTGCGACTGGTGATAACCTGACTTTCCAGGGTTATCAGCTGAAGGGTCAACAGTTGGCCCTTGAGAAAACATCTTCTCTGTGTATAGCTGAGCACTCCACAAGATTACAATGTGGTATAGCTTTGACATCCATATGCCTGCAAACTCCCCTGTGGTTGGTGGGCAGGGGTTCCCTTGGTTCATTACTGCCCTCTGGGTATTTCTGTGTCAGTAAACCATCCTTCCTAAGTGGAGACAGGCAGTTCTTGGTTAGTGATTAATGGCTGGGAGCCCCAAAGAATCCTCAGAGTTCATTTATATGAAAGGTTGGGTGGTCAATTTTCCAAGTGGCCTCCTGGAGCCAAGTCTATATCCTTGGCTGATGCAAATTATGCTGTATTCTGGCCAACAAAAAGAATAGAACTTAATTACACATATGAACATAGCTGCTATTATCCCCAGGATATAGGCTTCTAGCCCTAACTGTATAGAGATGAGTAGCAGCAAGTGGCAAGTTCAGCCTTCTGTCAATTAATGTCCAGACCCAGAGGAACTACTTTTGTGGTCTGGTCCCCAGAGAAGAAAATAATTTTCTAGGATTTTCATCTGAGCAGTGTAGAGCATTTCTATTTACATACCTAAGCCTCCAGCAGCAAACATAGCATCGCCAACAGATATTACTCAGAGGTCACTTTGAGGTACTTAAAATAAGATGTCAGTTGCAGAATATTAAGAAGATAGTGTTGACTGGTGGTGATACAGTGGATAGAGCATTGGCCTGGGATGCTGAAGTCCCAGGTTAGGAACCCTGAAGTCACCAGCTTGAACGTAGGCTCATCTGGCTGGAGCACAGGCTCACCAGCTTGAGTGTGGGGTTGCTGGCTTGAGTATGTGTTCATCGACATGATCCTATGGTTGCTGGCTTGAGCCCAAAAGTCGCTGGGTTGAGCAAGGGGTCACTGGTTCAGCCTGAGCCCCCCAGTCAAAGCAGATATGAGAGGCAACTAAGTGACACAGCTATGAGTTGATGTTTCTCATCTCTTTCCCTTCCTCTCTGTCTTTTTCTCTCTGAAAAAAAAAGTGTTAAGAAGGGGTGCACATACACATATACGCACATGCAGATGCACATACACACACAGCAGTTAGTTCCACCTTTTATTCTATACATTTCTGTTATATTGCTATGTGTCCAGTTGGCCCTACCCACAAGGTGCCCATGGCCTGGGGTGATGAGATGTATCTACAAGTTATTTCAGTGACAAAATACTAAACTTATCAGCAGATTGTTATGGAAAGAAATAACAAAACAAAACAAAACAAAATAGTAATTAATTCTGCTCAGGAAATACCAGAAAAGCCAGGGATAAGAAGACTGTTCTCCTGGCTACTTGCTCTAGAGCGTGATGGCGAACCTGCGATACACGTGTCAGCACTGACACGTGTAGCCATTTTCAATGACACGCAGCCGCATGCGTCTGCATACCAGAGAAGTATGGGGCAGCATGCCGAAAAGGACATTTCATCCTCGGCTCCTGCACGGCCAGGTGCAGTAGCCAAGGATAAAACATTTGCTGTAGTGTAGACACTCTGTGATGGAGGTCTGTAGGCCAAAACAACAGAACTCGGCACAGAGAGTCTAGTTCTGGGACTTTCGGTTGGGCTGTTTTTCTCAAAGTGACACACCACCCGAGTTATGCTCGTTTTTTTGGCAAATTTTGACACACCAAGCTCAAAAGATTGCTCATCACTGCTCTAGAGGGTTCTGGTCTGGACCTGTGCTCCCGGTTCCCATCTGTGCACCCACCTACTGAACAAAGTCCAGGTAATTCAGAATCCCATTTCTACATATCTCCATCCTGCTCTAGGATTTGTACAAGCTTGTTACCGGGTCTCTTCTTCCAAGGACAGGCCATGCCAACAGTGTGACCCCACAGGCCTGAGGGGTGGCCTAGACGAGCTGTGTGCTCATTATATGTGGGCTGGAGTATCCACAAACACACACTCCTTGTAGGGCAAAGGCAGGGGTAAGAAGAGAAGGGAGAGGCAAGTTTTGGAGCTAGGGGTCATTTTTCCCTGTTCCTTCTACAGAGGCCAAAAATTATAAATTCAAATCAAACCCCCCAGGTTGTTATAAAAGTATATGTGTCAGGAAGAAAGAAAGAACATGTTTTAAATAGCTGCTGAATACTTGGGTAAGTGGTCCAGAGGTCTCCATTTGTACTTCAGCCCCAGGTCCTACATGTTAGGACAGGCTGGAGGGTGGGTTTCCCAGAAGTACAGCTATTTGAGATCGACCTTGAAAGCATGAGAGTTCTCTTGGGGTTCAAACCACAGTGGATAGTCAGTAACATGTTGCTGAATCAGAGGGTTTCAAGGGGGAAGATGTGGCAGATTTGCCCATCAGCTAAGACCCTAAAATGCTGTGGCACTGGGATTCTGGCCATGGGTTATGGGAAATCTTTGAAGTCTTGTCATGATTAAATGGGGTTTTATGACAATGACTCTGATGGCTGTGACAAGGCTGAGTAGAAGGAAGAGATACTTTGGGCAAGAAGGCCAGTTTGGAAGCTTTTTCATTGGTCCCAGAAATGGTCTTATGGCTGGGACAAGGCCAAACAAGCTTCCTCTCTGCCAGCCATGTGTACTATCTGAGTGGCTACTCTGCTTTCCACCAAGACAAAGTCTTCTCTGAGACATAAAGCTGCTCCCAATGCACCAGTGCTCAAGAGACCAGACTAAAGAAATGTCCTGCGTTTGGAAAATAAACATTCTTCTTTATCCAAGAATAATCTATCTAAAGCCCAAAACATAACTTCCCTATCACAAGTATAATAAACTTCAAAAAATATCTATCTTTTCTATCACCATAATAATAAACTTTGTATTATAAGGAAACTATAACAAATAATCAACTGTAGCCTAATTGGCCAAACCGAAATCACTTTGTTTACATTGTTTGGGGCATCTCTTCTCTTGGCATTTTTATTCAGTCAACTCTGATCAGGCATATATATTTGCCTTGAACCTTCCTTTTTTTTTCTTTCTCTCATCTTATTTATTCTTTCTTTCTTTTCCTTTTTTATTTTTTTCCATGGGGCAACAGACATAATATACCCTGGAATGCCTTGGAGTGTATAAGTGAAATTGAAATGAAATTGGCATGACTGGAAGCACATGTCACAGAGACCTTGGTGTTCCAGGAATAGGACATGCAGAGTAAGGACAGCGAAATGGAATGTTATAGAATGGGGCAGGAAATGTGTAAGCACTTTCCATTCCTACAGCCTCAAGTTCAGTGTGCTGCGCTGACCTCAAGCAGCTGGTGGCAGTTCTGCCATACGTGCCAGGGACCTCTCATCCTCTCTCCTGGAGGACATATGCTCGCTCCCAACGCACAGGCACCATTTATTGAACTGTTCATTAATCTGTGCCATTTACCAGAAACTAGCCCCATCTTTTTCTAGATAAGTACTGGATATGAACACAAAGTTTACATTTATATGTAGCATGTTACTTTTCTTAAAACTGCTTTTTTAATGTCTATGTTAGTTATGTTATCTATGGCACATGACGACATGTACATTCAGACATTATGTACTATTCAAGTATATGTAGGGATAGATTATCCGAATGTTACTCTGGAAAGTCATTTAATTTTATTTTTCTTTAATGTGTCCCTCAAATATTTATTGACTCACCTTCTGGCCAGGCTCTGTGCTAGGCACAAGTATGCAAAAGTATACAAAATAGAAACGATCCTTGACCTGGTAGATCTTTCAATCCAGCCTGCAAAACAGACACCTAGATCAGCAATAAGCAGGTATGAGAAAGGCCTGTGAGGGCCAGTTAGGGTGTGGTCAGAGCTTTAGCAGGGGCACTAGTCTGAGAGCAGAAAAGTTGGGAAAGGCTTTTTAAGAAAATAACAGCTACCCTGAGGCCTGCAGAATGACTAGGAGTTATCCAGCAAAACTGAGACAATGAGAATTTCAAGTCAAAAAATAAAAAACAAAACAAAAAACAAAAAAAAAAAACATGCAAAGTGAATCACTTGGCTAAAATCCCAGAGCAAGAAAAAAACAGCAGGTCAAGAAAATATTTAAAAATTTAACATAATTGAAGTGTGTGATATCTGATGAGATCTGGATGGGGAGAAAGTGGAATAGGTGGGTGAGGAGATAAGCCCGGAAAGATGGAGAGCCGTCAGTTCGGGAAGTTATGCTAAGCCTCTATCTTGACAGCAGGGGCAAATTAGTGAGGTATTGTAAGCAGGGAAGGTCACCATTCTGGCCACATGTGGAAGAGGTATTGGATAGGCAAGACTGAAGGCAGGAGGAACAGTTAAGAAGCTGTTGAAATAACCCCAATACTGGGTGACTGACTGGTCAGTGGTCTTAGCTTAAATGTCCTTGATTAGAGAGGACTTCCCTGACTGCTACCCCCAAATTTAAACTCTGTGTCAGTCTCACAGGGGTATTTTCCCTACATGGAATTTATTAATGAATTTACTATGTGTATTTTTGTGTTTTAATAAATGTGTCCTTTACTAGCTAATGATCTATTCCATGAAGGCAATTGTTAGCAACTATAATTCCAGTACCTAGAACAGTACCTTGCAAATGAGAAGGACCCAGTAAATATTTGTGAATAGAGTGAATGTTTGGATGAATAGAAATGAAGGAAGGGGACATATCCTCAGGATCCTTGGGATGTGAAAACAATAGGGCTTGATGGTTGAGGCCACTGATAAGGAATACAGTCAGCTGTAGGAATGAGTCCCGGTTTTCTGGTTTGAGTTTCCAAGAAGATAATGGCATCACTATGGAGAAAGTGGACACTGAGTCTAAAGAGGTGAGAAAAGCAGGCTGAGGGTCGGGGCCAGACTGTGAGTTCAACAGGTGGAGCTGTATATCCGATCCGGTTTTAGCACTGGAAACTATACTTCAAGTCTATCTTACAAAAAAAAGTAACTAACCAAAAAGGCAAAACAACAACAAACAAAATAAATATGTATAGCAGAAATATTGATGGACGGTTTTTACTTTTATTGTCCAGTTTTCCGCAGGTGTTTTTTTTAATTATTTTATTTTAGCAGATAAAACAGGTTATTAAGTTATCAGTATGCAACATGTTTGTGTATTAACATAATGACTTTATTACATTAAAAATTTACATTTTTTCTTAATATAAATATTGCATTCTTATATTCATAAAAGCATTAAAATACAGAAAGAAATATTAGGATATTGGGAATATAGTCAAACTTAACTTATTTTAATAATTTTTTATCATATCACATGTTGTGATCAAAATGGAAAATTGAAGAAAACATGAAAGCTCTTTTCAGCTTTCTTATTTTTATTATTAAATGTTTCCAACCATATTTCTCCAATTTGAAGGTTTTGATTAAAGTCATCAAGGATCTCTCACATACCTAGTCCTTTAAATTGCAGCTTTCATAGTGGTTTGAAGGAAATATAACACTTCGCATGAGGACATAGCACATCCAAACTTGATTTATAAATAGCAGCATCTAAGCCCTTGTAAACTTCATTCTTTAATAGCAGACCACAGATTAAAGGAAAAGAAACTGAAGTATCTGTAATTTTATTGTAAATTTAAAATTCCAGACTTAGACTTGATGAATAATTGAGTGATATCACAGTGGATAGGGCATTGACCTGAGGTCCCAGGTTTGAAACTCTGAGGTCACCGGCCTGAACACAGGCTCACCAGCGTGAGGACAGGGTTGCCACCTTGTGCACAGGATTATCAACATGATCTCAAGGTCACTGGCTTGAGCCCAAAAGTTTCTAGCTTAAGCATGGGGTCACTGGCTTAGCTGAAGCCCCACAATCAAGGCACATATGAAAAACAATCAATAAAAAACTAAAGTGAAGAAACTACCAGTTGATATTTCTCATCTCTCTTCTCTCCCCTTCTCCCTTCTTGTCTCTCTCTTCTAAAAAAAGAAATTCAGGGGGGGGAGGGAGGGGGGAGGGGCAGAAAGGGAGAAGGGTAGGGGCACAAGGAAAACCAGATAGAAGGTGACAGAGGACAATTTGACTTTGGGTGATGGGTATGCAACACAATTGAATGATAAGATAATCTGGAGATGTTTTCATTGTACATATGTACCCTGATTTATTGGTGTCACCACATTAAAGTTAATAAAAAAAAAAAAAGAAATTCAGACTTAGATTTGTTTCAGTTCTAACAAGGGTAATAATCTCAGAATGTGTTGAGTTCAGATTTAATACAAAAAGAAAATATTAGATTGATTCTGATTTAATTTTCTTCTTTGTTTCTTTTTTCCCCTCTTTCTCTCCTTTCTTTTTGTAGGTGGTTCAGAAGTGTATTCCTTTTTTAATAGGGCATTTGAAAGACTCGACCCAAAATGATGTCATCCTAAACATCCTTATAGAGATAGCAGGTTACGAGCCAGTGGCTTTAAACAGTTCTCTTCCTATGCTGAAAGAGATTGGTGAGAGATTTCCCTACCTCATTGGACAGATGGCGAGAATCTATGGAGCTGTTGGGCGTGTGGATGAAGTAAGTTTGATTTCTTTTCCCTCTCCATTTTCCTAAATTCCGTTAAAGCTCTATGACCTACACAGTTTTGGGGGACTTCTGAGAGTTCCCATTTCTCTTACAAACCTTTTGCATGGACAGTGGTCTCTGGACCATGGGCATATTATAGCAGGACTACATCAAATGCTCAGGAAGTGAGGGGTTTCATTGCTGGAGTGTCACCTGAGGAAGGGGGAGAAATAAAATGGAAAGAGCATTATGACAGAATCAAGACCATTTTATAATAACAAACCAATAACAGTTTCATCGCATTTCTGGCCTTAGTTCTGCTTAACCCAGGAGACCATCAGTAAGTACAGAGTCAGAGGCTACCTATTATTAATGAGAGCCCATACCTATCCTGTCAATGAGGGCCTGGACATGGTATGTTTTGAGCCCTCAGGATGATGTTACTTGGGAGTGTGAAATAAACATTCATGGATGTTTAAAAGTCCTGGCCTAAATATTTTCATAATGGAATCTTTCAGCAGGAACAGCAGCATGTCATCAGAATTTGTAGGGATTAAGCAACTAAGAAAGAATTTCCAAAAGTTCAAGTTCTGAAGGGTGCGTGCGTGCATGTGTACATGTACACACACAAGTTTATCTGGTTTTATATTAGGATTTAGGAGTTTTATCCTTTAAAAATAAAGGCAAATAGATAAGTGATACAGAGAAGCTTTTACTTTTACTCATTGACATATAATACAGTTTCTTATAAGAAACAAGTAGTACAACTCTTAAAATGGATTTTATAGTTCATCAAGCTCAAACTTTTGATTCTACACAGGAGAAAATTAAAAACTGTGAAAGTTAAGTGACTTATTCAGACCCAGACCAGGTTAGATGGTGACTCGGTTGGAATTAGATCTTTGGTATTCTTGACACTCTTTTCAAATGTTGTGTTCAAATGGATCTTTGGTTCTCTTGAGATTTGTAGAGAGCCTGGTGAATGCTAGGCTTCCTCCTGGTAGAGAGCTGTTCTCTCTAGCTTCCCCAGAGAAAGAGGGAGAGCTGAACTCCGAAGCAGCCTGAACATGTCAACATGAGGGTGGATCTTGTTAAAGGACTACTTTGGTAGAGACGTGCTGCTTAGTCTAATCCTTTGTATCCATTACTGTTGGGAATGTCTCATGCCTGCCAAGATCTGCCTTTTGGTAACATTTCCTCGTGCCGTTGTCACCTTTGCTGCCAGGAGAGCCTACCGATCTGTCCAAGCACTTTTAGGCCAACTTTGGCTGACAACAGTTTGAATCTGCTGACAATGCAGATTTTTTCATGAACCAAAAAATTTAACCTCTGATGTGGAAGGCCCTGGAATTTTTAAAAAGTGTACCCTTCCTGTACGGTAATGGTGTTCTTTTAGACACAAATGCCTTCATGATTCACCAAAGTGTAGTAATGCACACTGGAAATGACTAAACTAAATCCACAGAAAATGTATTCGATAAAAACAAACAAAAACACTAGGCACATAACAAGTACAACATTGTAGTTTTTTGTTTTTTTTTTTAAACTAAGGCCAACCTAAGAAAGAATGATCTATTAGGTGACAGTTGTGTGACTCCAGGTGGAAACAGAAAGAATAAGGGATCCAAATAGCATTGAGAATTATTTATTTCAGAATTTAGGATATCAAAACATTCTTTCCTGTCTCCCCCTCCTTTAGTCTCTCATTCTCATGTGCCCATGGACACATTTATGTTTGAGGGAGAAAATATTTTATTCTGGTGGTTCTGATTCAACTTCCCTGCAGGGAATAATTCTAGAGCAAATGGCTTTCAAATGTATCCACATATCAGGATTACATGAAAAATATTTTAACAATATAAGTTGTCAGGCCCCATAGAATACCCAATAAATCAAAATGTCCAGGAAAAGAACCGAGAACCCTGGATTTATGGGCCCTTCTGCTTGGGTAATTCTGATGCAGTTGTTTGAGGATCAGTATTGGAGATTCTCTGACATAAAGTATTTAAAGGATTTTTCTCTTAAATTTACAATCAAGGCTTGTCCATCACCCATTCTGCCCTCCTCCAGCAAGCCAGGCTAATCAGTTAAAACTTATCCAGACTACTAGAAACTATAGCAGTTTAGATTAGGTATGGCTTAAAGTAACACAACAATTCAAACAAATTGTTCAAAGTGGCTTAAACAGTGATACATGTCTAGTTCTCTTCCACATAAAGAAGTCTAGAAGGCAATCAGTTTAGACCTCATGCTATAGAAACCCAGGGTTTTTATACTTGTTGCTCTATCATTCTTAAGCACACCAGATAGCACATGGCTTCCATCTCACAGTCCAGGATGACTATTTATCTTTACCCATCTACTCAGTATTTCAGTCAGCAGGAAGAATAGAGGGGAGTAAGGTCTTTTCCAGATAGTCAAACACAACCTATTGTTTATATCCCATTGTCTAAATAGAACAAAAGTGCAAGTGATGGCCATGCTTATCTGCAAGGGAGGCTGGAACATGTAGTCTGTGTTCATTTGGCCACATGCCCAGCTAATTGAGAGAAAAGGGCAGAAAAAATAACAAAAGATGAAGAATGTCTCTGTTGCACATTGTTGTGTCATTTCATTTCTCTGGGTCTCTTTTCTCTTAAAAATAATGTTTTATACTGGTTTACCTCCCTTCTGGCTCTTATATTCTTTGATTCCTTTATTCCATTTCATTTTAGAATTAGCCTGTCAAAATTACCTATAATTGTCAGCCAGCCTCCATTCATTAGGATAATGCCCCTTGTTATTTGTTTCTAATGCCTGAATATTATCTTTTTAAAAATCCTTCTTTTAATTTTAAAGAGCACTAAAGTTCAGACGTTCCAGTAATAAGTATGGTAGTCTAAGCAGCTATTAACTGTTTAATTTGGGTTTTTTTTTATTGATTGATTTTTGAGAAAGAAGAAGAGAGAAAGAGGGAAAGATACTGATGTGTTATTGCACTTATTTATGCACTCGTCAGTTGATTCCTGTATGCGTCGTGCCCACAGGTTGAACAGCCTTGTTGTATCAGGACAGTGCTCCAACCAACTGAACTATCCAGCCAAGGCTTACTGTTTAATTTGAGTGAACCTGTCCAACTCTCAAAAAAATCTAATGGAGCCATATTCTTTTTTTTTTTTTGGAGCCATATTCTTAAAGACCAAAGCCAACAGGCAAGATATATATTTATGTGTATTTTTACCTAGCTTCTTTTCAAAAGGGAACAGGAGATTACTGAAGTACATTGCCAGGTGGGCATGAAGGCAGATATTGACTAGGGAGTCCTGGACACCTATGGAGGAGAAAACTACAATAAAGAGGGAGCAGCAAAAACATTGGTTTAGTTTTCCTCAATTGTTTCTTGCCCCAAGAAATTTGGAAGGTCGCAATGGGGGGTGAGGGGTGGCTGGGTATAGGTGTCTAGCCACAAGTCACATCTGCTGTGTTCTAACTTAGAAAGGGAGGGGAGGGATAGAGCCTGGTGTCTTTGTTCCCTATGCTTTCTTTCTTGCCTCAATAGGACCCTAGTGACCTCAGGCCCTAGGATCCTCTTTGAATCCTATACTGACCTAATCTAAAAATTGACTTAATTAAATATTTTTCTTTTTGACACCAAAGTAAAACTTTCAGATGTATTCAGGGGTTCCAAGTATCAGATGATTTTATTGCTAAGATTTAAAAGATTTTTGAAATGCAGAAAAGCTAATTCAACTTTTAGGTTCTTGGTCCAATGATAGAAATACACAATCTGTGACTAATTGGAGCCTACTGTTTCAGCCTCCCTTGCAGCTGGCTTCTGTCAAACTACATGGTTTGATCCTTAAGAGTCAAAAGGGTGTCTCCTGGGAGTATGCAGGCCAGAGAAAGCCTCGGGGCTAGAATCAGCTCAGAGTGAATCACAAACGTTACTAACTGACTTATGCTTCACCTTCTGTGTATGTGAAGAGGTGTATAGAAACTCCCAGGCTGGCTATAATGAACCAGACCAGTGTATCTTCCAATGTAGGGTCCATCTGAGTGGGCAGACTGTTTCAACAGCTTGGTAGCCTCATCACAATTTTTCCATCTGCATTGCACCCAGGAGAGGAAAGTTGTATGAAACAAAAAATAACCCTACAAATCCTTATTTTCTCTACCTCCCAGATTCCCTCAAGAATCTTTAGTTTCTGCCCAATTTACATGAAAATGTGCTTAATAGCCACAAAATTTTTGTGTCACTATAGACCATTTCCCCATGTGTACTGACATCTAATGCATATCTGTTGGATGGAGAGTGAAACTGGGGGTCCAAAGGGCAGAGAAACGTTCTTCTGGGACAACCGACGCTCTGTCCCCAGAGGTGCAACCCTCCTTGGCACTATGTCCTCAACATGACAAGATTACAGAGGTCTTTTTGTGTTTCTCCAATGAGAAGATTACCATGGAGACTTCTCACGTAACTGCAGAAATGACTTCTTAGTAGAGCCTAAGTGTCCATTCCCAAGCCTACAACCAGATAATTTATATAAAGCCCTCGGCTCAGTGTCTGGCACATAGTGAGTGCTTGATACATTTCAACTAATAATAACAACAACAGCAGCTGGAGATATATAATAAAAACCTGCCTAGCTTGTGCAGGGCTAATGAGAGAGAAATGTGTTTCTTTCCACTCCAATGCACCTTTTGTAGAGTTACCAGGTTTCTTCCTAAAAAAATGCAACCGTGATCTCATTTTTTTGCACAACCTTTTGTTGACTTAGTGTAATGCCAGTGGCCGAGGCCAGGCAGGTTCATCTTGGAATTGGGCAGATGGTAAAAAAAAAACAAATTGCAGAGCCAGAATGGATTGAGCCATTCCGTTTAATAAAGTCTCACAACAATGGACAAGCACACAGGCAGGGAAAACCACTTCTCAGGCAGAGAAAAGAGTTAAATGGCCCCTCACGGTGGTGGGCAGGCAACCCACCATCCGCAATCCCCTATCTGTCATCTCTCTTGAGCGCAAGCACCCATAACCTTATATAGGCTTTGCACATGTTCCTCTGCCATGTGCCCATGCACTAATCAAAGAACTTGCAGCTGATAAACAGCAAGCAAGCCTGACACAGCTGCCCCACATTTCACCCCTTTACGGTTGCTCACCTCACAATAGGTACATTACATACATTCTAAAAATAACCATTACAAAGGTGCCCTTCACACTGTCTTCCTGAGCACTCTGCCCCAGAGAAGTTAACTGGAGGCCTACCTCCAACTCTCTACCCCACGGTGCCACCAATGCCACCCATCGTAGGTGGGGGGACTGTATAGTACAGGGTCATGTCCATTGAAATAAAAAATGTCCTTGGTGCATCTCTGCAACTCAGTGAGAGCAGCTTTCTGGTGCAGGAGGGCTTTCACAGGTGCCAATGGCTGCCCCCATCAAAGTCTCTCATAGTTGCAGTCCAAGATCAGTCCATGATAGACAGCCCAGCTGTCTGTAATTCACCAAGGTAAAGGTTAATTACAAGCAACTAGGTTCACATAGGGCCTTAGGGCTCCCCTTTCATCCCTATAGTCACGGCAGCCCTGAAGACACTGCCCCAAGGAGGAATATGTGACAGCAGTGGCCAACCTCTCCATCTCTGCTCCAGAGAGCATGATGCCATCCACCCCTATGTCCCACAATTACAGCAAGCCTACCAGTGGCTCAGTAGGTACTCTGCTGCTGGGTTTTTTCCTTCTGGAGTCTTTGGACAGCAGCTTTAGCCTGAGCCAAGGCCAGG
Organism: Rhynchonycteris naso; assembly: GCA_037038555.1. Classification (NCBI taxonomy): domain Eukaryota; kingdom Metazoa; phylum Chordata; class Mammalia; order Chiroptera; family Emballonuridae; genus Rhynchonycteris; species Rhynchonycteris naso. The sequence goes on along the minus strand of CM072995.1, from coordinate 178,676,831 downwards.
CAGGTTCACATTGGATTTGGGCAGACAGTAGAGAAACTATGGAGCTGGAAAGGGTTGGGCCATTCTGTTTCATACAGTCTCACAACTGCAGACAAGCACAAAGGCAAGGGTAACAGCTCTCAGGCAAACAAACAGAAAAAAAAAAAACCCTCATAGCGATAGGCAGGCAATTCACCATCTGCAATCCCCCATCTCTCATCTCTCTCAGGCACAAGTACTCATAGCCTTATATAGGCTATGCACACATGCCCCTGCCACCTGCTCACACACTAATCAGGCAAAGGGCTTGCAGCCAGTAAATAGCGAGCAAGCCTAACACAACCGCCACACCCTCAGCCACAAGGGGTTATCTAAACCCCTTGCTTGGCTGCAGCCTTCCTCCCTAGCTCTAGCTCTAGCTCTTTCTTGTCCAGGCTACTCCTTACCCCTATGTCCTGTCTCTTAGCATTTTACACCTCTTTCTGAGCACACCTCACTCTGATATGTTCTGATTTTCACAGCCTAGCCTTTAGCCTGGATAGTGCCCACTTACATCTCTTATCTTTTCAGATTCAGATCAAAAGTCACCTCCTATGTAAGTTCTTCCCAGTTCCCTTAAGCAGTTAGTCACCACCCCCATTCCCACCACACTTTGGTTGTACCTCTAATGTCATACTGATTGTACCATGTGATAATTTGCCTATATCTATTTCTTCTCCATGAATCTCTAAGCTCCAAGAAAGAAGGAATTATACTTTATCAATCTGAATTCACCTTTAGCCAAAAGAATAAATGAATTATTGATAGTATATTTAATTAAGAATTTGAAGTTTGAGATTTCTAAGATGGCAATGGAGTAGGCGGACATTCCAACTGCCACCTCCCAGGACCAAATTGGATTATAACTTAATTTAAGAACAATCATCTTGGAAAACCAACTTTGAACTAAACAAACAGGAGTCAATAACCAAGGATCACAGAAGAAGCCACACCAAGACTGAAGGCTCTGTAGGGGAGACCAGGCAGCTGCAAGAGGAGAAGGAGCAGCTGAAAAATGGAGGCAAATTTTATGGAGCTTGGGGCTTTTGTGGAGCTGCTGTCATCGCTAAGTAGGAGGAAACTGATCCTTACACAAAGATTGGCCTCTCCCACACTACCCAGGCACAGAAAGCACAGACACAAACAGTGAAAAGTGCAGTAGCTACAGACAGGGAGCCCACGGAGGGTTACAAACAACTGCTGACACCAACCCAAGAAGATCAAGAGCCAACACAACTGGCAGTGGGTGGCAGACAGCACCAACCCCAGACTAAACTAGCTACACAAGCAGCACACCCAAAAGTGTAGTCTAGCAGGCACCAGACACTATGGTGAATAAATATGCCCAACAGGACAGACATTGCAGTGTATAATACACATGATCAAGGTTGACTTTTAGAGCCAGCCAGTCTGAAATGATAACCATACCCATGAAAGTACCAACTGCATCTAATATTCATATACAACAAGAGGGAAAATAGTACCCTCAAGAAGCATTTCTAGAACAAGGAAAACAGGTGGCCTGGAGGGCAGTACCACCGAGTCCATCTTTCTCATAAAGACAGGACAAAAATTTCAAAGTCAGACAGTGCTACCTAATACACAGAAAAAATAGGCAGACAGAGAAATGTGACCCAAATGAATCAACAAAAAATTCCCAGAAAAAGAACTAAGTGAAATGAAAGTAACGAAACTACCAGATGCAGAGTTTAAAATAATGATTGTTAGGATGCTCAAGGATCTTAGAGCAACAATGGATGGACATATGAGCACCTAAATATAGAGACAGCAAACATCAAAAAGGACATTGGAATCATAAAAAGGGACCGATCAGAAATGACAAATAAAATATCAGAAATGAAACCTGCACTAGAAGAAATCAACAGCGGGCTGGATGAAGCAGAGGATCAAATCAGCAATTTAGAGTACAAAATGAACAAAGCATAGAAGCAGAGCAGCAAAAAGAAAAGAGGCTCAAAAAGACTGAGGAAACTCTAAGAGAGCTCTGTGACAACATGAAGAGAAGTAACATCTGCATCATAGGGGTTCCTGAAAGAAAAGAGAACAAACAACGAATAGAGAATCTGTCTGAAGAAATCATAGCTGAAAACTTCCCTAAATTGATGAAGGAAAAAGTCACACAAGTTCAAAAATCACAGAGAGGCCTTGGCCAGTTGACTCAGCAGTAGGGTGTCGGCCTAGTGTGTGAAACTCCCAGGTTCAATTCCCGGCCAGGGAACACAGGAGAAGCACCCATCTGCTTCTTCACCCTTCCCCCTCTCCTTTCTCTTTATCTCTATCTCTCTCTTCCCTTCCGGCAGCCAAGACTCCATTGGAGCAAAGTTGGCCTGGGCACTGAGGATGACTCCATAACCTCTGCCTCAGGAGCTAGAATGGCTCCAGTTGCAACAGAGCAACACCCTAGATGGGCAGAGCATCACCCCCTAGTTGGCATGTCAGGTGGATCCCTGTTGGGCATATGTGGGAATCTGTGGCCCGTTTCTCACTTCGGAAAATAAAAAAAGCATGAAGTGTCCCATTAAAGAGGAAGCGAAGGAGGTCTATGCCAAAGTTAAGAGACAAAGAAAGAACTCTAATGGCTGAAAGAGAAAAGTTAATTACCTACAGAGGAGCCCCCATAAGGATGACATCTGACTTCACAACAGAAACTCTTGAGGCCAGAAGGGATTGGCAAGAAATATTCAAAATGCTGCAACACAAGAACCTACATCAAAGACTGCTTTATCCAGCAAAGTTATCATTTAAAATTGAAGGAGAAAGAAAAAGCTTCCCAGACAAAAGAAAAAACAAACTGAAGGAATTCATTACAACAAATCCTGTATGGCAAGAAATGTTAAGGGGCCTGCTGTAAAAAGATTAGGGACAAGGCAGGGGTGCCCCCTTTCACCACTCTTATTCAACATAGTTCTAGAAGTTCTAGCCACAGCAATCAGACAAGAAGAAGAAATAAAAGGCATCAAATTGGAAAAGAAAACCACTAAAATTATCATTATTTGCTGGTGACATGATACTATACATAGAAAACCCTAAAGTCTCAGTCAAACAACTACGAGATCTGACAAATAAATTTGACAAGGTGGCAGGATATAAAATTAATATTCAGAAATCATTTTTATACACCAAGAATAAACTTTCTGAAAGAGAAATTAAGGAAACAATCCCCTGCACTATTGCAACAAATAAATAAAGTACCCAGGAGTAAATTTAACCAAGGAGGTAAATATTTGTACTCTGAAAGTTATAAGACATTGAAAAAAAGATATCAAGGAAGATATAAACAAGTAGAAGCATATACCGTGTTCATGGATAGGCTGAATAAACATGATTAAAATGTCTATATTGCCCAAAGCAATTTATAAATTCAATGCAATTTCTATTAAAATACCAATAGCATATTTCAGAGATATAGAACAAATATTTCAAAAATTTATATGGAACCAAAAAAGAATGTGAATAGCCTCAGCAATCTTGAAAATGAAGAATATAGTGGGAGATATCACACTTTCTGATATCAAATTATACTACAAGGCCATAGTAATTAAAACAGCTTAGTACTGGCATAAGAACAGGCAGATAGATCCATGGAACAGAATGAAAAACCCAGAAATAAACCCACACATTTGTGGTCAATTCCTATTTGACAAAGGAGGTAAGAGCACATACAAGGGAGTAAACACAGTCTCTTTAACAAATGGTGTTGGAAAAATTGGACAGGTACATGCAAAAAAAATGAAACTAGACCACCAACTTACACTATTCACAAAAATAAATTCAGAAAGAAATAAAAGACTTAAATGTAAGTTGAAAAACCATAAACATCTTAGAAGAAAACATAGGCTGTGAACTCTACGATATCTCTCATAGCAATATTTTTGCCTATATATCTCCATGAACAAATGAAATAACGGACAAAATAAACAAATGAGACTATATCAAACTGAAAAGCTTCTGCACAGCAAAGACACCATGAATAAAGTAAAAAGACAAACCACACAATGGGAGAATATATTCGACAATATGTCTGATAAGGATAAGGGGTTAATAACCAAAATTTATAAAGAACTTATAAAACTAAACAGCTGGAAAATAAACAATCCAACTAAATATGGGCAAAAGAACTGAATAGACACTTCTCCAAAGAGGATATAGAGATGGCAAATAAGCATTTCAAAAAATGTTCAACATCACTAATCATTAGAAAAATGCAAATTAAAACCACAATGAGGTATCACCTCACACCAGTCAGAATGGCGCTCTTTAACAAAACAACACATAATAAGTGCTAGCAAGGATGTGGAGAAAAGGGGACCCTCCTGCAGTGCTGGTGGGAATGCAGACTGGTGCAGCCCCTGTGGAAAACAGTATGGAGTCTCTTCAAAAAATCAAGAATAGAACTGCCTTTTGACCCAGCTATCCCACTTTAAGGAATATATCATAGAAATACCAAATTACTGATTCAAGAGAAGGTATGCATCCCCATGTTTACTGCAGCATTGTTTACAATAGCAAAGGTCTAGAAACAGCCCAAGTGTCCGTCAGAGAACGAGTGGATTAAAAAGTTTTGGTACATATATAATATGGAATACTACTCAGCCATAAGAAATGATGACATTGGATCATTTACAACAAAATGGATGGACCTTGATAACATTATACGGAGTGTGATAAGTAAATCAGAAAAAGAAAACTGAGAACAGCATGATTTCATACATAGGTGGGACATAAAAGTGAGACTATGAGACATGGACAAGAGAGTGGTGGTTACGGGGTGGAGGGAGGAAGGGGTGGGATAGGGAGGAGGGAAGGGACACAGGGAAAACCAGATGGAGGGTGACAGAGGACAATTTGACTTTGGGTGACGGGTATGCAACACAATTGAATGATAAGATAACCTGGAGATGTTTTCATTGTACATATATACCCTGATTTACTGGTGTCACCCCATTAAAATTAATAATAATAAAAAAAAGAAAAAAGCTGTGGTACGTATACACAATGAAATACTACATGGCTATGAAAAAGAAGGAAATTTTACCTTTTGCAATGGCATGGATGGACCTGGAGATTATTATACTAAATGAAATAAGCCAAGCAGAGAAAGACAAATATCATATGGTCTCACTTATATGTGGAATCTAATGAACAAAGTGAACTGAGGAATGGAATAGAGGTAGAGGTGGAGTCACAGGGAGCAGAGAGACAGCTGTCAGAGGAAAGGGGGATGAGGGGACAGAATCAGAGACAGTGAAGGGATTAGTGAAATTATAAATACATAACACAGAGGTATAGATAACAGGACAGCAAATCCCAGAGGGAAGGGAGGAGGGAGTTAGAGGGAGGGGATAAAAGGAGTATAATGAGGCAACAAGGAGGTGGGGGGTGAGGGAGTTATATTGAGTGGGACACTTGAATCCATGTTAACACAATGAATTAAAATTCATAAAAATTAAAAAAAAGAATTTGAAGAATGGATTTTCATTATTTTGTTTCAACCAAGTCTCTATTTCTTTTAAAGTACATAATTATAGCTTAAGAGAAAGGAGCAAAAATAGTAAAAGGGAAAAGACTGTTGATACTTCAGAGCCTACACAATTCAATGCAATTCCTTTTAAAATACCAATGGTATACTTCAAAGTTATAGAACAAATATTCCAAAAATTTATATGGAATCAAAAAAGAACATGAATTGCCTCAGCAATCTTGTTATCTACAGGTGAGCGATGAGGATGAGTTTGACAGGAGACATAGAAAGCATGTGACAAGACCCATCTATGAGTCTAAAAGATCTTGGCTCCTTTGTAGGTGATATAAGAGAAGGATGACATTGAGTATATCATGAAAGGAGGTTTTCAACCTGGTGGAAGTGCATCTCCAAGGAGGAACAGTCATTGCTGTAGACTGAGTAGTGACCACCACCTAGGATATGTCAGGGCAAGAACCCATCACTTGAATGACCTTGCTTACCATGGGGTACCCACACAGTACAACATGGTGGCTAAGAGGGTGCGCTCAAGAATGAAACTGCCTTGGTCTCAATACTGATTCAGCCACTTACCAGTTAGCTGTGTGGCTTTGGGCAAGTTCCATCACTTCTCTTGACTTAGTTTTCTCACCTGTAAAACAGGAGTAGCAATATTATTCACCTCATAAGTTTGTTGTGAGGATTTAATGAGTTAAGCCATGTAGAATGGTGTCCAGCAAATGGTAAACATTCAATAAATGTCAGCACTTTAATTTATTACTTCCTTTCTCATTGCATGTGTTTGGATACAGACTAAAACTTAAGCACAACAGACAAATTAGGGAAGACAGCAAACAGGTAAATGACTTGCTTTCTCCCTGCTTCTCCAAGGAAAGAGGCTGAATAGATGGATATGGGCAGCACAGCCCAGAGAAAGGCCAGACAGAGACAGAAATGAGGCTCCAGAGGAAACTGCATGCATTTTATCATGAACAGTATAATGTAGAATGGGTTATGTCTTTTCTCTCTTTTTAGGAATAAATGGTATAAGTAGATTTTTTTCCCTCATAGTGCAATGTGTATCTGCTTTATATCACAAAGCGTTTTTCCTAAGGGGAATAAGAGTAACAAAAACAATAATAAAGCTACATTTTGTAAAAATTTTATACTTTAAAATAGGTCTGTTTTATTAGGTGCATTGGGAATGCATTGCTTCTCATAAAGACAAGTGTTCCCCAGCTCCCCACCTATAAAATCAGCTCAAATAAATTTGTTCAAAAACTCTCATTAACTAAATCTGAAGTGGTTGAAATGAAATGTAGGCCAGACTGACTTTTCCTGTTTGGAATACAATGGAGGCTTCTGTGATTTTTATTCTTTTCTTTGCTAATTAGAATCTCAGCTGTGCAAGTGGTCTCGGCCCACTTGTTGGGGTACTGGAGTCGTTAAAGCCCTCTTTCCTAACATCGGTCGATACAACATTGGCAAAGAGACACAGTTAGAAATGGCTTTAAATTTTTGAGAGGCTGAATTGAATTCATGTGTCTGTCTACGTAAGTCTCAAATGAATTGCAACACATTTAGTTTAATAGTCAAATCCTCATTAGGACTACGTCTCATTAGAAGGCCCACTGGTTCGTAGCATGTTCTCCGTACCTGTGTCCTCCCCCACAATGCCAGGCATACAAGGCAGCAGACCTATGTGGTGGAAACAGAGGAGATGCTTTGAAATGCTCTTTACCAATGATCTCATAGCACGTGGGAGGATGCTCTGGCCCTTGTTTTCCTCAGATGGAGTCCCGGTGTCTGCACCTGTGAAGAATCAAATGCTGTGCCCTTTAAGTGCAGCTGCCACCAGGATAGGTTTTAAATCCTGTGCCCTCTGCCTTGTTTTTCTGACTGACTGGGATGTGCTGGCTAAGCACCAGGGTGTGCTGATTACATCCTTTCCTGGCTCAGTCATGGACACTTTTCAAGTGAAAAAGTGACACACATCTTGTCCAGGTCACATTTCTGTGACATCCGGCAGGCCTACCGCAAGAAACATTTTTTGGGAGGAAAAGGAAAAGAATGACAAAGGCAACTGAAAACCACTCATCCTGACTAGAAAACATCCTGCAAAATAGAGTCTGGATAGATGGCCTGTGCCTTTAACTTGCAAATCAAGGCTAAAGGATTTGGGGCTTCTACAAGAGACAGGACCTGTGACTCAAAACCACTCTTTCCCCAAAGATGGGGAAGTTAATTAAAACTTTGGTATGTTTGATAACTTTGGGGATTATTTTCTCAAACCTTGGTTGGTGCCATGTACCAACTGCTTAGTACTATAGGACTGTCGTCAATTAGGAACAATTTTTATCCCCAAATTAAAATAACTTTATTAGTTTTTGTATTGTAAGAATCTTACATGCTAACTATAAATAATATTAATAATAAGCTCTTTATACAATGTAAAGAAAAATATTTTTAGTATATACAAAATATACTTTCAAATAACGGCTGATACTCCATATCCTTCTTTATTTGATGGTGTAATGTTGAGGTGCTGATTCTTTCTGGTTACAAACCCAATGCCAGTGATGGGGACACAGAGAGGATAAAGACATGGGCTCACAGTGAATCAAGACCGGGAAGATGTACAAACAGATGATTCAAATTTAATTTGGTGCCTGTTCACCCTAACTTCTGAACTAGATGAAAAAGAAGCACACAGTCCTGCACAGGAGAGTTTGGGAATATAAACCGGGTTTGCCAGATAATGGGATTGTGTCTAGGAAGGAGGAAGAGGGTATTCATAGAAGCAAAGGCAAGAAGTTGAGAAAAGGCCTGGAGTCTTCAGGAAACTGAACAGTTGCAAGTGCCCAGAGCACTGAATGCAGAGGGGTGGGATGAGGCTGGAAGGTAGACTGGGCCTGATTATGAGAATTCCTCACTGACTAGCAGACAGCTCCTGCTCTACCTTCTCTCCTCAAATATATTCATTACTGGCCCCCCCTGACCTAAGAACAGTATTTTGTTTCCCTTCATGGTGCAGACAAGTGAATATTACGTACCTTGGTTTCTAAGAAACTAAAGAGTGGGGTAAAAGAACAAAATATTCCCACAGATAGTTGCAAACCTAGAGTACTAATAGTTACAGAAGTTATATGTTGCAACAGTTTTCAACAATGCCTTATAGTTATCAACTATAATTAAGACCAACTGACCAAATCCACAGAGGGCTCTCATGGGCTTCAGCTAGCCCGAAGATGCCACAGCTATGCTTAGAAGGAGCCCTGGCCACCTTCTCCTTGGGATTTATGCCAGGAATGGCCACCCTGGTTCCCATCCGTCTGATCTTCAGAGGGGCACAGTCTGACTTTCTCACATCAGGATCTGTGAAGGAAGTAGGCCTGTGCTCGTCCCCCCAAAAGTAGGAAGTATCCATTTAGGGACTACCCCTTCTGGACTTGAGCTCAAGAAGTGAATGAATTCTGGACTCACCAGAAAGGACAACTAGCCACTGGCCACAGGAGGGTTGAGAGGGTGAAGTAGCTGCTAATTCCAGCTCAAATTCTGCTGCTCTTTCAAATGGGCAGCCACAGTCTTTTCTCTACCCTTACTCCCACCCTCCGATTAAAATCACAGGGTACAAGTATGCTATTTCCAACTGCCAGCATCTGCATTTCTTTGCCTATGGCCTTCCCCAATGTCACAAGTCAGGCTGCTAACATGCATGGCAGGAGATGTGTGAGGACTTAACTCTACCCCCAGCAGCTGTCAATCAATGATAGGGGTACTATTACTCCAATTCCTTCACCTCCTCCCCCCAATTGAGATAGCCTTTCCCCAGATTTCCCAGGCACCTTTTCTGAGTTACTTTCATTCTCTGACTCACTCTTTACTCCCCTACTGATCTTCTACAGTTTACAAATAAACAATTTGCACAGGGTCTATTGGTTCCTGGGGAGCTTAATTCGAGGCAAAGGCATTTCTGCACATCCCCAGGCAACCGCAGTCTCCTTTGCTTTGAACCTTTGAGAGTATCCATCATGTGGAGTTTAGCACCTGATTTTCTTCTGGTCACATTTGCTTTCCAATCAGTTTGGGTATGAACACACACACTCCCAACCCACTCTAAGCCCTGGGAAAGAAAGAACTGGCTTAAGAAACATTAAGGCCTATAGAGAGTCTGTATGAGTTTATTTGAGCCAAACTGATAACAATAGCCAGGAAGCAAAATCTCAATGGATTGAGAAAATGCTCCGGAAAATGATAGTTTTACAGATTATTTTATACATTACAAGCAAACAAGGCTTACATAAAATCCACTGGTGGTAGTTAAGGGGGTAGAAGAAAGCAAAGCAGGGAAATCTCTGAGATTGAATAAAGAATAAGATGGGAGACACACTTCTTTTACATTAATGGGTATAGGATAGGTAATGATGAACGTTTACAGCACACAGAGATGGTATGTAAGAGAACAAGGTAACAATGGGGTCCTGTGGTTTCCTGTAATGGTGGGAAATTGTGCTCTGAGAGGTCTGGAGAAAAGGCAATTACTTTGACATTCAAAGGAATGCATATATAAAAAGACAATGAACAAGCTCAGTTACAGTAAAAATTTACCTTTGTCAAGGAAGATTCCATCCTAAGACATGACTACCCACCACCACTGACTTTTAGTTAGGCATTTTCATGTTCAGAACATGCTCTGTAGTTACTGTAGGTCTTTGAGTTCATCAGGCCACCATCTGGGCCTCCCCTGAGCTTGTCAGGGTTAGTATGCAGCCACTTTTTATTCACGTAATCATGCCTCACACTTTCTCACCCTCCCTGCAGTACTCATTGCAACAATGGGCTCACAGCAGGTAGACCATAGATATTTGAGGACTAATTGTTCTGTAGAGACTAAAACTGAATTGCATTTTTGTCTTGTATCAGTAAATGGTAGCTGGTAACATAGCAGGTTGTGTTTGAGGAGTGACAGGAAAACTATAGGTCTTGAGTTCTAATAATGGCTAGTGACTACTGGTTTTCAGGATTTGCCAGTCTGCTTCCTAATGAACGTGTGTGGTCCCCAGACCAGCAGCACTGGGCATCACCTGGGAACTTAAATCAGAATCTACAGTTTAAAAAGGCCCTTGGGTGGTGTGTATGCACATGGAGGTAGTGTAATAGGCACTGATCTCAAGAGTCCAAGTCCTATAGCGTTTATCTGCTCTGAAGTTTTCCAGGGAGTTATCAAAAAGTTTGAGCCTGAATTTATTTTGTAGTACGTAAGAGCTGGGAACTTGAAACTGGTTTACATGGACAGAGCTAAATCCCCTAAGATGTAACTGACAGTTGGCTGAACAATAATGAACTTTATCACTGAAATGTTCATGTTACAGTTCTTAGCATAACCATGAATACATGTAGACAACATAAAGTTACACAGAGAAGGATATCTTGACATCAGTTTATTTCTTATAAGTAATAAATAAATCTAAAGTCAATAAAAGAATAGTTGTTGCTATTTAAAATTAATAAATGTTCTTAGAACATGAGTAAATGGAACCAATCTAGGCAATGTTTCCTCATTTCAGTGCTTCGTAGAACCCATAGAGTTTCACGTATCTGGCAGGTCACTCAGAGAAGTAGAAAACAAACTTTCCTAATGATATCACATCATTGAAATTCTTATTTAATAAGTGTGGTCAATTTCAGAAATCCCTGAGTTATGCTAACCTCCTACTGCTCTCTTTATTATCCCTGGCTGTTCCTTCTACTTACTGCCTTCACCTGTGTTGGGCAACCTTCCTTCAGCCCTAGGACAGCATTCTCCCTGATTATGGTTTTCATCTAATGCACATGTCCCTTTCCTCATTCAAAACACTGGATTGGCAAGAGGGCAGATGGTAATGGAGTAGGCGGATGTACCAACTTCTACCACCCGGAACCAAAGTGGATTACAACTTAATTTTAAGAACCATCATCTGGAAAAAGCAACTTTGGACTAAACTAAGAGGACTCTTTAACCAAGAATCACTGAAGAAGCCACACTGAGACTGGTAGGAAAAGTGGAACACAGAGAGGGCTGCCCAGCTTCTGGGAGCAAGCAACAGCCCAGAGGGACTTGGGCGGTGGGAAGTGAGTTTAGCAAAGAGGGAAGAGTCCTGGGCTCCAGGAATGAAGCCCCAGCCTGCAGCCCCAGAGCTTAGAAGAGGTGTAAGAACAGTATTTAGCTGCGAAACAAGCCAGGATGCTGTTTGCGAGAAAGAGACAGATTTCTCAGACCCAGGATTCTTCTTAAAGGGACTGCACAGAAAACCTCTTTCACAACCACTCACCCAGGGCTCTGGGAAATGGAGAGAGATGAGAGGACTAGAATAGCAGGAAGAGAGTGTAATCTAGGAGGCACAAGGAGAAATACTTTGAGGGACAGCCACCCTAACGCCTGAACTGAGTCACACCCCAAATCTAAAGTGAATTATTTTTCCTAGAACGAGCAATACCAGCAAAGGGAAGCAGGTCACCAGCCAAACAGAAGCTCTTCTGCATTCAGAGCAGAGTCGCTTAGTGTTGAGTGCTGAGGTCTGAGCTGTGTTGCCACCCCACACTGCTGAGTGCTCTTTGGGGGTCGGGTGGTGGCAGGACGTGGAAGTGTGGTCCCATCAGCAGGGGCAGAAGCTGGTATCTGACTGCAGCTGCTGCTGAGCACTGTTGCTCAGATCTGCCTGTGGGGCTGAGACTTGCGCCCCCGTGTGCCAGTGTAGCCCCACCCACAGGGGTGGGGTGAAAGCCAAGGGCAGCCAACGCTTATAGCCCAGGCATGTAAACACGGTCTCACCCACAAAGGATAGGCAGAAACCGCATTGACCGCTACAGTGGGCCAATGCCGGCAAGTCAGTATCGAAAAACCGAGGCAGTGGCAGACAGGGTGGTGGGCCTGCAGACAGACCACACCTAGGGAACACAGAGGCCACAACCAGAACTCCTGTGGCCACACCCTTCTTATACACAGACAAAATGGAACAGAAGAGAAATGCAACCCAAATAAATCAAGAGAAATACCAAGAAATGGACTTGAATGAAACGGAAATCACCAATTTACTAGATGCACAATTTAAAATAATGATTGTTAGGATGCTCAAAGATCTTAGAACAACATGGATGGACATAATGAGAACCTAAATTAAGAGAGAGCAAGTATAAAATAGGACAGTGAAATAATAAAAAAGAATCACTCAGAAATGACAAATACAATATCATAAATGAAGAACACAATGGAAGGAATTAAAAACAGAACAGATGAACCTGAGGATTGAATCAGTGAATTAGAGGACAAGATAAAAAAGGCACGAAAGCAGAAAATTAAAAAAAAAAAAAAAAGAGGCTCAAAAAGTCTGAGGAAACTCTAAGAGAACTCTGTGACAACATAAAGAGAAATAACATCCACATCATAAGGTTTTCTGAAAAAAGAAAAAAACAAGGGATAGAGACATTATTCAAAGAAATCATAGCTGAAAATGTTCCTAATTGATGAAGGAAAAACTCACACAAGTTCAAGAAGCACAGAGAATTCCATTAAAGAGAAACCCAAAGAAATCTACACCAAGACACATCATAATTAAAATACCAAAGCTAAGAAATAAAGAGAAAATATTAAAAGCTGCTAGGAAAAAAAGGCTATCACCTACAGAGGAGCCCCCATAAGGGTGACATCTGACTTCTCAACAGAAATACCTGAGGCCAGAAGAAAATGGTAAGAAATATTCAAAGTAATGAAGAACAAGAGTCTACAACCAAGACTTCTTTATCTAGCAAGGCTATCATTTAAAACTGAAGAAGAAATAAAAAGCTTCCCAGACAAAAATAACTTAAGAAATTTATTACAACCAAACCAATGCTACAAGAAAAGTGAAGTGACCTGTTGTTAACAGAACAAAGGGGGGAAAGAATATAGTAAAAGAGGAATGTAGCTTTAAAAAATAAAATGGCAATAAACAACTACATATCAATAATAACCTTAAATGTAAATGGATTAAGTGATCCAATCAAAAGACATAGGATAGCTGCATGGATAAGAAAACAGGACCCATACATATGCTGTCTACAAGCAACATACCTGAAAACAAATGATACACATAGACTGAAGGTAAAAGGATAGAAAAAAATATTTTATGCAAATGGAAATGATAAAACAACTGAGTAGCAATACTTATATCAGACAAGATGGACTTTAAAACCAAGGTTATTGTAAGGGATAAAGAAGGTCACTAAATAATGATAAACAGAGCAATACAACAGGAAGATATAACCATTATAAATATCTACTCACCTAATATAGGAGCACCTAAATCTATAAAGCAGGCTTTCATAAATATAAAGGGCGAGATCAACAACAATACTATAATAATAGAGAATTTCAATACTCAACTAACATCCCTAGATAGATTCTCAATAAAGAAAATTAACAAAGAAACAGCAGACTTAAAGACACACTAGATCAACTGGATTTAATAAATATCTTCAGAACCTTCCACTCTAAAGCAGCAGAATATATATTCTTCTTAAGTGCTCATGGTACATTCTCTAGGATAGACCACATGTTAGGGCACAAAAGTGGTCTCAACAAATTTAAGAAGATAGAAAACATATCAAGCACTTTCTCTGATCACAACGGCATGAAATTAGAAATCAACCACAACAAAAAAATTGAAAAATACCCATACACATAGATACTAAATAGCATGTTATTAAATAACAAATGAGAGCAAAGAAGAAATAAAATAATTTTTTAAGCTTCTTTTTTATTTTATTTATTTTAGAGAGGAGACACACACACAGAGAGAGAGAGAGAGAGAGAGAGAAAGGGGGGAGGAGCTAGAAGCATTAACTCCCATATGTGCCTTGACCAGACCAGTGCAGGGTTTTGAACTGGCGACCTCAGTGTTCCCAGGTCGACGCTTTATCCACTGCGCCACCACAGGTCAGGCGAAATAAAATAATTTATAGAAACACATGATAATGAGCATACAACAACTCAAAATTTATGGAACACAGCGAAAGCAGTCCTAAGAGGGAAGTTCATAGCACTACAGGCATACCTTAAGAAGCTAGAAGAAGCTCAAATAAACAAATTAACCCTGCAACTAAAAGAAAAACTAGAAAAAGAACAGCAAGTAAAGCCTAAAGGTAGTAGAAGGAGGGAAATAATAAAGATTAGAGTGGAAATAAATGACATAGAGGATAAAGAAACAATACAGAGGATCAATGAAACCAAGAGCTGGTTCTTTGAAAAGGTAAGCAAGATAGATGAACTTTTAACCAGATTCACCAAGAGAAAAAGAGAGAGGACTCATATAAATAAAATTAGAATGGAGAGTGGAGAAATAACAACTGACACAACAGAAATACAAAATATTGTAAGAAAATACTATGAATAACTGTATGCCAAAAAATTAGACAACCTAGGTGAAATGGACAAATTCATTGAAACATATAATCTTTCAAAAATCAATCTGGAAGAATCAGAAAACCTAAACAGGCCGATTACAACAAATGAGATAGAAATAATTATCAAAAAACTACCAACAAATAAAAGCCTTGGGCTAGATGACTTCACAGGTGAATTCTACCAAATATTCAAAGAAGAACTAACTCCTATCCTTTTCAAGCTATTTCAAAAAATTCAAGAGGAAGAAAGACTTTCAAGCTCCTTTTATGAGGTGAACATAATTCTGATTCCAAAGCCAGGCAAAGACAACACAAAGAAAGAAATTATAGGCCAATATTCCTGATTAATTTAGATGCTAAAATCCTCAACAAAATATTAGCAAACC
This sequence comes from Rhynchonycteris naso, assembly GCA_037038555.1. Lineage (NCBI taxonomy): Eukaryota > Metazoa > Chordata > Mammalia > Chiroptera > Emballonuridae > Rhynchonycteris > Rhynchonycteris naso. Next base: position 178,661,525 of record CM072995.1, on the reverse strand, counting down.
AGATTCAGTAATATATGTATAAAATCATACATCATGATCAGGTGAGATTTATTCTGGGGAGGCAAAGCTGGTACAATATTTGCAAATCATCACATAAACAAAAGGATGAAGAAATACCACATGATAATGTCAATAGATGCAGAAAAAGCATTTGATAAAATCCAGCACCCATTTATGATCAAAACTCTCGGCAAAGTGGGAATACAGGGAACATACCTCAACATGATAAAAGCCATCTATGACAAACCTACAGCCAACATCATACTCAATGGGCAAAAATTAAAAGCAATCCCCTTAAGATTAGGATTAAGGCAGGTGTGACCCCTTTCACCCGTCTTACTCAACATAGTTCTGGAAGTCTTAGCCACAGCAATCAGACAAGAATAAGAAATAAAAGGCATCCAAATTGGAAAAGAAGAAGTAAAGCTATCATTATTTGCAGAAGATATGATACTGTATATAGAAAACCCTAAAGTTTTAGTCAAAAATCTACTGGATCTGATAAATGAATTCAGCAAGGTGGCAGTATAAAAAATTAATACTCAGTAATCAGAAGCATTTTTATACACCAACAAAGAACTGTCTGTAAGAGAAGTTAAGGAAACAATCTCTTTTACTATTGCAAAAAAAATAATAAAGTATATAGCAGTATATTTTACCAAGGAGGTTAAAGACTTGTACTGGAGAAATAATAAAACATTGAAAAAAGAAATTAAAGAACATAGAAACAAGTGGAAGCATATACTGTGTTTATGGATAGGAAGAATAAACATCATTAAAATGTCTATATTGCCTGACCAGGCAGTGGTGCAGTGGATAGAGTGTCAAACTGGGATACGGAGGACCCAGGTTCAAGACCATGAGGTTGCCAGTTTGAATACTGGCTCATCTGGTTTGAGCAAAAAGCTCACTAGCTTGAACTCAAGGTCGCTGGCTTGAGCAAGGGGTTACGTGTTCTGCTGTAGCCTCATGGTCAAGGCATATATGAGAAAGCAGTCAATGAACAACTAAAGTGCCACAACAAAAACTGATGATTGATGCTTCTCATCTCTCTTCATTCCTGTCTGTCTGTCCTTATCTATCCCTCTCTCTGACTCTTTCTCTGTCTCTGTAAAAATTATAAATTCAATGCAATACCAATTAAAATACCAATGACATACTTCAAAGATATAGAACACATATTCCAAAAATTAATATGGAACCAAAAGAGAACACAAATAGATCTAGCAATCTTGAAAAAGAAAAATAAAGTGGAAGGTATCACACTTCTTGATATCAAGCTATATACTACAAGGCCATTGTACTCAAAACAGCTTGGTACTGACATAAGAACAGGCATATAGATCAATGGAACAGAACGGAGAACCCAGAAATAAACCCACACCTGTATGGACAATTGATATTTGACAAGGAGGTAAGAGCATACAATGGAGTAAACACAGTCTCTTTAACAAATGGTGTTGGGAAAATTGGACAAGTACCTGCAAAAAAATATAAAACTAGACCACCAACTTACACCATTCACAAAAATAAACTCAAAATGAATAAAAGACTTAAATGTAAGTCATGAAATCATAAGCATCTTAGAGGAAAACATAGACAGTAGGCTCTCTGACATCTCTCGCAGCAATATATTTGCTGATTCATCTCCATGGGCAGGTGAAATAAAAGGATAAACAAATGCAACTATATCAAACTAAAAGGCTTTTGCACAGCTAAAGACAATATGAACAGAGTAAAAAGATGAACCACACAATGGGAGAACATATTCAACAGCACGTCTGATAAGGGATTAATAACCAAAATTTATAAAGAACTTGTAAAACTCAACACCAGGAAGATAAACAATCCAATCAAAAAATGGGCAAAAGAAATGAATAGACACTTCTCCAAAGAGGACATACAGATGGCCAATAGGTAGATGAAAAAATGTTCAACATCTCTAATCATTAGATAAATGCAAATTAAAACCACAATGATAGGGGTTAGGGTTAGGGTTAGGTTTAGAAAAAAAAGAGAGAAAAAAAAAACCACAATGAGATACCACCTCACACCTGTTAGAATGGAACTCAGTAAGTAACAAAACACATAAGTGCTGGCGAGGATGTGGAGAAAAGGGAACCCTCCTGCACTGCTGGTGGGAATGCAGACTGGTGCAGCCACTGTGGAAAAACAGTATGGAAATTCCTTAAAAAATTAAAAATGAAACTGCCTTTTGACCCAGCCATCCCACTTTTAGGAATATATTTCAAGAACACCATATCACTGATTCAAAAGAAGAAATGCACCCCCATGTTTATGGCAGCACTGTATACAATAGTGAAGATCTGGAAACAGCCCAAGTGTCCATCAGCATATGAGTGGATTAAAAAGTGGTGGTTTTACACACATACACACACACACACACACACACACACACACACACTGGAATACTATGGAACCATGACAAAGAAGGAAATAATACCTTTTGCGACAACATGGATGAACCTGGAAACTATTATGTTAAGTGAAATAAGCCCGGCAGAGAAAGAAATATATCATATGACCTCACTCATTTGAGGAATCCAATGAACAATGTGAACTGAGGAATGGAATTGAGACAGAGGAGGGATCAAAGGGACCAGAGGAAAAGAGAACAGAGGAAAGGATAAACTTGAATGGAAAGGGGGTGGGCATTATGGGGAAGGGGGCAAGGGAGACGTTGAGGGGAATACGGAGTAGGGGGATGCATTCAGGGCGACACTAGAATATATGTAAACACAATAAATTAAAATCAATAAATAAAAGCAAAAGAAATAAAAACACTGAATTGGGAGTTGAAACAAGTATTTTCAAGTCCATGGTTCATCTTATGCTGGTGACCTTGAGAAGGCTGATCATGTGGGGAAGGAGTCAGCATGCTGCCAGAGACTCAGATGGCCCAGAGTAAATGAGAACTGGGCCCAAGATCCCTTCTAGCTCTGATTCTTTCATTTTATTATATACACATATTTTTCTGTTTGTTTCTTTAAGAATTAACCCTACTCAAGAATATTTTTTTTAGGTAGCTTAAAAAATATATTTTATTTATTAAAAAAATATGTGAAATGCAGTGCTGAGGAGTCAATCATCATATATCTTCATAATTTTTTTCCTCTTCTTCTGTGTGTCATTTGACAATGACAAGCATATTCTGTTGGTTTTCTGTTTTGGGGTATGGTTTGATTGCTTTGGTTTGTTGTGGGTAAAAGACACTCTTATTAGCTAAATTCATGTAAGTGAACTAGATGAAGCAAGATGCCCTTTCAATAAACAGTGTCACTCCCCCATTCCCCCACAAAAGAAACCATGTCCCAGAGCTTACCTTCTCTATGACAGCTCCACATTTCTAAACCACTGTTGGTTACCAACTCTTTCTCCTTATTACTGGTTGGTACAAATTAAATTGGGAGTGAAGGAGGGTAATGGGAGAAAACAGAAATTATAAAGATTTCCTGAAGGAAACAGGCTCCCTTAGAAAGTGAGAATGACCTTGAAGTCCAGATGCATCACTTTTATTAACCTGTACAGTAGATACAATGAAAATAGTAAATGCAGTGACCTATTGACAAATGGCAAGATTGAACCATGGAGTGATATGAATGTGCCCTTCCCTATTTGTATGTTGAAAGCTAACCCCCAGGGTAAGATTTTAGGAGGTGGGGACTTTGGGAGGTAGTTAGGTCATGAGAATAGAGCCCTCATGAATGGAATTAGTGCCCTTATACCAGAGCCTCAAGAAAGCTCCCTAGCCCCCTTGCTCCATGGAACCAAGCACCAAATCTGCCAGCCCTATGATGTATTTCCCAATCTCCAGAACTGTGAAAAATAAATGTTTGCGGTTTATAAGCTACCCAATAAGTGATATTTTGTTATAGTACCTGAAAGAACCAAGACAAATCATGAATCCATTCAAGATCTCCACACAATCTTATGTAGAAATTCTAAAAGGCTGTTTTACTTTTTCCACTGTTTATATTAAAATGAGCTCACAGATGAGTGGAAAGCACTTTGGAAGGTAATTGTTTTATCCAGGCTAGTATACTTCAAACATATTTTGAGCACATCCTAGACAGACATACCTTCAAAATCCCATTCTATTAGTTTCAGTTTGCTTGCGTATTTTAATTTACATATTTATTTATGCCCTACTTACTTCTAACAAGTAGTTAAGTTAAGGTAGTTCACAATAAAAGCATAGTTGATCTAAGACCAAAATAAATTAACCCAAGGCAAAATCCAGGAATAAAGAGAGGGAGCATAGGAGGGATGGAGAGCAAAGAACCAAAAACAAACAGACAAATAAGAAAACTGTATCAAACTCTCCTAGCCAAGGAAATTGCCAATCTCAGGAAGATTTACAGTTTTGCAATCTGCATTTTCCCATTTCATACTCTCCTATCAGTAATGAAATAATGCTCTTTCAATATTTTTGTCTAAATTATATTTGGGGAGTTACATCTCAGCTAGCATAAAAAAATTGGCTACTTCTTTTGAAAATAAGTAAGGGCGAAGAAAACTAGTAGTCTTGCATTTAATTATATAATGAGTAAATTATGGGAAGTTCAATTGTAGCTGATGTATAGTCTGAGTTAAATCTTACCGTATCATCAATGAGCACAAAGTACATTTTTTTTTCCTGGCAAAAAGTTCAAAACACAATTTCTCTTTCTTTCTTTTATCTTTCTTTCTATATATTTTCTTTCTTTTGGGACCCATAATCAGCATTTTTCTTCAAAAACGTTTTTATGATTGGGCCAGAAGTTCTGGGGTTACTTTTTTCTATCATTCTGTGATGACACCACATTTGCTAAACAGAAGTTGTGTAAATAAGGATGGCTGCTTCTTGAGTTCCCTAGAAAGGTTTCAATGTTAAAGTTCCCAATGGTCTCTCAAAAGTTTGTTTCATTGAAGCAAAAGAAAGAGTGGAACTATTGTTTAAGATAATCAATAAAAGGTCATTTAAATGAAGGAACCATGGTGTAGTGGCAGAAGAAATCCTGGCTCAATATAATTCATTCTGATTCCCTTGAGCCTACACAGAAGATTTACCTTTAAGAGACTAAATTCCCAATCCCCCAGTTTTTAGAGAGTAAATCTGAATTACAGGACCTCTAAATCTTTTGTCAACCCACAAAATAATACTTTGTCAGAATTTCAAATTAGGTGGACTTCTATCAGCTTAAGGTTGGTACGCATTTGGGGGGAAGGTTTATGCAAAAAAAAAAGATGCTGGGAAATAAACTCAGCACAAATGGAGAGAGATTTGGGTTTTTCAACATAAATGTGGCCACACTAAATGCTATTTTGGAAAAAATAACATTAAATTGAAAATTTTTATTTGACAGTAGACCATGTCCAGTTTTCTGTCCTTTAAAAAAGTAATAAATCATGCTAAAAACATAATTTATTTGGTTACGTTATTGTCTCAAATAGCAAGGTATAAAGTTATACTACCTTTCATACTCTGATTTCTTTTTTAAATCCTAAGTCAATTTCATTCAAACATCTTTTTGAGGATGACATAGTAAGTTCCATATTTAAATAAATGCCATTATTGCTTTATAAATACAAAAATCATACCTGTGTATTGGTGTTTTTTACAAAGGTGGGATTTACTTTAGCATTCTGTGCCAAATGCATAGAGTTAGACTGAATCCAGCTGATCTTTAATTTTTGTCATGATACGAAATTTGGGACTCATTCAAAACAAAGGATACATCAACTGTTTCTTGAATTTTATTACTGGAACTTATTTTAAAAATTGTTTTGCCTAGGCAGTGTTGTTCTACTAGGCATGATTTATTACCCTCTCATGTGCCCACAGAAACTATGAGTTCCTGAAAACATGCAAACTGAATTAAAACTAATAAGGAAAAAATAGAAACTTACTCCATTGACATTAATTAAATAATCACTTAGAATATGTAAATATGTTTATATTCTAATAGCATTTTTATTTATTAATGGAAAGAAAAATACATTCAATTACTCTGAGCTGAGAAATAAAAGAATATAAAGCATGATCAGAAGATAAAAAGAAGAAAATTTAAATGTGACTTTTTGGAATGCTATTGAAAATCAGCTCAAAATTGGAGGTTTATCTGCCTAAGAGAGACTTTCACAATGTGTTTTGTTTATTTATTCTCTACTTTATTTCACACACACACAAAAAAGAATCTTGGTAGAATTATTGAATCTTAGCTTTTGATTGTGATAAACTAACAACATTTGATGACTACTTACTGTGCAAGCATTTTACACATAACTTTATTATAATATTTTAAGGCTAGAAGTACATATTTTTATCTGGGTAGCATAATTTTTATATATATATATAACAGAGACAGAGAGAGGGACAGACAGGAAGGGAGAGAGATGAGAAGAAGCATCAATTCTTTGTTGCAGCTCCTTAGTCCCCTTAGTTGTTCATTGATTGCTTTCTCATATGTGCCTTGAACAGGGGGCTCCAGCAGAGTGAGTGACTCCTTGCTCAAGCCAGTGACCTTGTGCTCAAGCCAGCAAACTTGGCCTTCAAGTCAGTGACCTTGGGCTTAAGCCAGCGACCATGGTGTCATGTCTATGATCCCACACTCAAGTCAGATGAGACCGTGCTTAAGCTGGTGACCTCAGGTTTTGAACCTGGGTCCTCTGCATCCCAGTCCAATGCTCTATCCACTGCACCATTGCCTGGTCAAGCTGGGTAGCATAATTTTTAAAGAATAAAACTTATTAATTGTATAAATAGTTTAGACTTCATAGATTACTAGATAACTTAACCATTACTGCCTTGCTTACTCCAATACCTATTTGTGGAATTGAAAATGTTATAGTAATAAAACATTTTTATTTCAGACATAAGAAAAGATTAAAAAGGGTTGGCAAATTATTGCAAAGAGAAAAAGATCTAGCAATTTATAAATAATAAGTTAAAATTGGATTTAGGTCATTAAGAAAATCTTAAGTAAGTTATATACTGTTTTGACTTAATAATGTTCCAGTTTTTTAAAAAAGGAAAATAAGCATATTTCTCAGTAAAATTAGCATATTACTTTTGGGTAAACTTTTTGGCAGTTTACCAAAACACTGTTTCACGTTTGCTTATAATGAGCTGGTTTGGGGTGGGGGTAGGGCTGGACATTCCTAGAATTTCTGAACCTTTGTCGATTCACAAAATACGTTAACTGGGAAAAGTTAAGGGGACAGATTGTTTCTGAGACAGCCAGTTTTAGTTTTTGTGTTAATTCAAACATTTTCATTTAGTTTTTTTTGACACTCAAGTAATAATAACTAATATTTATTTATCATTCCCAAATGCCAAGCATTAGTCTAAATGCTGTTTCTAACTTACTGAATCCTCACAGCCACTCTGAGTCAGGCACTGCTCTTAATTTGTTTTGTAAACTGAGCCACGGAAATAAGTGATTTGCTCAAAGTCCATGACTTGCAGTGCCAGGATTCAAACTTCTAAAGCAGGTTTTGAGCCCACCCTGTGACTAACCACACTACAGCCCATACCTGCTCAGACAAGAGGCTCAGATGTGAGGGTTTAGACAGTACAACCACATTTCTGTTCTCTGAGGGGGAAGTTTTCTCTGTGAATATTTATTTAAAGAAAATCTTTCATATTGATTGATCATTTGAACAGCCAATAATCTTATTTGCCTTGCTAGTCTCTTACGTGCCAATTCTACTTTACCTGCAGTAGAGAAAGCTTCTGGAACGCCAGACTTTAACCTCTCCTCCTTTTCAAAGAGAGATTTTAGGCAGTGGAACAGTTCAGGCGTTGCTAGAAGACAGCTGTAAATCTAAGGACAGGGGAAGTTTAGGGAGGCCTGCACAGTGACGGGCATCAAGCGATATAACATCTTGCTCAGATGGACCCACTGGGCCCAACCGAAAAGCAGTGCAGGCAGGTCTCAAAGGACTGACTTAGTTATCATTTTGGATTTTCTAAAAAAAAAAAGACTTAAATATTTACTATGTGCCAAATAGTACACCTGGTATTGAGAACAATTATATTTATATTAAACACTGGGGCTATACCAAGTGGTTTAATTTTTAATTCATTGATATTTCTGGTCACTCGATCTTATTAAAAATAATACTTATAATACCCATCAATTGCTACCATTAAAAATATAATTTGATATATGCCAGGCCCTTTATAATTATTTCATTATTCCTCAGAACTATATTGTGAAGTATTTGTGCCAGCTGACATGAGTTTAGCAGTAGCATATTTGGCTGACGCTGACTTGAATAGTAAGAATATCTGTTATTTCATATAATAAGAAGTATGAAAGGCATGTTGGGTTCAAGGTTAATTTACGAGTTCTAAATTGTCATTGAGGACCCTTGATGACAAATCTCTTTTCATTCTTTCCCAACCATCCACAGTATATTGACTTGGCCCCATAAGCATGCTCCCTTACACTTGCAAGAGGGCTGCCACAGATCCAGGCAGTACATGATGTAGTTGTAGCAATGTCTGGTTAAAAAAAGGCAGGTGTCCTTCCCCTTGAATTGTTAGCTCCAATTTACAGATGAACATGCTGAGACTCAGATGCTCAAAATGATACAGCTAATCAAAACACTCAACCAGAAATCATTCCAAATTTTTCTCAATGTAAATTCAACCATACCAAATAAATCTACCAGTAATCCATTCCACAAAAGGAGGTAAGAAGATGAAAAAGTTCTATTTTGCTGAAAAGTATTATGTTTCTCTACCTCATGGTTCCAGAGCCATGTCTGGGAGTGGTGGAGTGTTGGTAGTAATTGTCAACATTAAACATTACTCTATGTCAAGCAACACATTAAGTACTGAAGGTATGAAGATGAAAGTGACATTCTCAGCCTCTAAGACATGCCCAGAAAAGTCAGAAAAGTGGACACAAAAATTACTGATGAGCTGTCATAAAGATATATCAGACATCTGAGGAGCACAAACATAGAAGCAACCAATTTTGGTTGGGAGAGTCAGGAACGGTTTCACAGAAGAGGTAATATTTGCATTGGTTTAAAGACATTTATAGTAGTGTTTGAGGGAGAGAAGGAGAGGAAGGGCTTTCAGTAGCAGAAGGTCTGACCCAAAGGAAGACCTATGTTTCTAATGGAAACTGAGTTGTTGAGATTGGCAAAGAAAGAGAAAAAAGGCTTTAGGGGTGTTCTTTTAAAAATGGTAACAAATGCCTAGTCATAACTAGCTCTGAAAAGAAAACAGATTTTAACATGTCCAATAGGAATACCACTTTATAAATGTTTTACCAAGCACATCAGGATTTATTTCTTTTAATTGAATGGTTGATTTTAGAGGGAGAGAGAAAGAAAGAGAGAGGAATTAATATATTTATTGTTGTACTTAGTTGTGCATTTATTGGTTGCTTCAACTATGTGCCCTGACTAGGGATGGAACCCACAATTGTGTTGTTTTAGTACAACACTCTGACAGACTGAACTAACTGGGCAGAGCTTATCAGGATCTATTTTAAAAGATATTTGGTTTTCTCATAATTACTCTTCCCATTCAGGAAAAGCTCCCTAACTTAGTGTCCCAAACTAAATAGATTCCCTAAACAAAGAACCAAAAAAAGCATTATCCTAATATCTCTTATTTTGTGTCTTATGTGGAAAACAAAGAAAGAAAATAATATTTCAAAATATTTCATGTTACTCAGTTACCCACACTTTTCAATTTCAACTGTAGACAATTAAATTGCAAATGGCTGTTGCCAGTCTTCAATCTGCACACCTGAGTTGAGTCATGTATACAAAATAATCTATAATGAGGAAAAAAATATGTGGATGAGAAACAATTAGTGCTCACATGGATCTGGATGTACAACATCTGTATCTGTGGGTTCAACATCTATAGTAGCAACTAACTGTAGATCAAATATATATATTTTTTAAAGTGTTCTGTTGTTGCTGACAGGCAGTCTTATGATGGTTGCATCTGCACTGAACATGTCCAGGCTTTCTGTTGGCCACTATTCCCTAAACAATACAGGATAATGACTATTTAAATAGTGTTTCATTGTATTAGATAATCTAGAAGTGATTTAAAGTGTACAGAAGGATATATATATATATATATATATATATATATATATATATATATATATATATATATATGTTATATGCATATACTATGCCATCTTACGTACGAAACTTGATCATCCTCAGATTTGGGTATCTGCAGAGGGTCCTGGAACCGATTTCCTATGAATACCAAGGCACAACTGTATAGTAAGTTGCTAAGGAGCAATAATCTTCGTTTATAGGCAATAAGTGAATCTGCTAGTGGTAGAAAGTAGAGGGAAAGCCCAGCTGGAAGATGTGCTGAAGACCTAAACTCAAGTCAAACCCCGCCAGACCTTGGAAAGCTGAACTCACATTCCCGACATGATAGGAACTGGCTGGAAAAAAAAGCCATGTCTTAGCAGTTTAGAATATCTTTCAACCCTGTAAGATGTCTTTCAACTTTGACCTGCCAAGATAAAAGCAGATACTTCTCTTTTCTAGGATATCCACAAAAATCTGAGATCAATTGATTAATCTATCTTTTTATCCAACTCACAGATTTTTTATTTGCAAAATGCATTTATAACAACAAATCAATACCTGAGGCCCCTCTGGGGTCATTTACAGGTACGCACAGAACAGCAAAAATTTTGAGTAGCTCAATGCATGGGTTTACAGCTTTGGTGGAACAAGTCAATGCTCTGCATCTTTGTTTCAGTTCTCTTCTTGTAAGCAAGTGTCTGTTCTTTTTGGGGCCTGGTCAATGTCACATTTTTCTCATTTTTATTGGTGATTTCATTGTTTAAAATGTCCCACAAATGTAGTGTTAAAGTGCTCATTAGTGGGGTTTTTTTGTTTGTTTGTTTGTTTTTTAGTGAGAGAGATAGAAACAGAGAGAGAGAGAGACAGAAAGACAGGACAGATAAGGACAGACAGACAGAAAAGGAGAAAGATGAGAAGCATCAATTCTTCAATGTGGCATCTTAATTGTTCATTGATTGCTTTCTCATATGTGCATTGACCAGGGGACTCCAGCCGAGCCAGTGACCCCTTGCTCATGCCAGCAACCTTGGGCTCAAGCCAGTGACCTTGGGCTTCAAGCCAGTGACCTTTGGGCTCAAGCCAGCGACCATGGAGGGAATCCATGGTCCCGTGCTCAAGCCAGCGACCCTGTGCTCAGGCCGGATGAGCCTACACCTACCAGCGATCTCAAGGTTTTCAACCTAGGTCCTTTGCATTCCAGGCTGATGCTTGATCCACTGTGCCACCACGTGCTCAGGCACTCCTTAGTGTTCTTAAATGCGAGAAGGCTGTGAGGTACCTTATGAAGAAAATTTGTGTGATACATAAGCTTTGTTTATGCATGAGTGATAGTGCTATTGGCTCTGAGTTAAATTTTAATGAACAACTTATATTAAATAAGAAGTCTTTAAATAGAAACACACATAAGACAAGATTTTGTGTTGATGAAAATGCATGAGCAGAGGCTTGCAGGAACACAATCCTGTATTTCCCCTAGAAGCAAGGCTTCAGTATTCACTAATTCAGTGTTCAAAGTGAATTTCGAGAAGCTAGCTGCCGTGAACAGTGATAACTGACAGTGTATACACAGAGAGAGAGAAACACATCATCATATTCACCAGCAATGTTAGTCTACTGAGCAGAGTCAGCTAAGGTGAAATAATTTCCCACCTATTCACAGACTCTAGAGTAGGTGGCCAACTGTCTCAATTTGCCTTTAATCTTTAATTGAGGGGTTTCCCAGGACAAAGGACCCTAAATGCTAAAACTGGAGAAATTCCAGGGCAACTTGAAAAGAACTGATTCCCCTACTCCAGAGCTCTCAAAGCCAAATAATTGAGGTAGGGGATAGACCCATACAAACCCTTCAACTTTTGCTCTGGAGCTAGTAACCCCACCACCATTAAGAAAGAGACTCATAGAATAAATATACTCCCAAGCAGTTAAACCTTGCAGGTCCCACTCAGGCTTCTAAGGGCTCCAAGGGAGCCTGCAGTCACCCTGACAAAGGCTCAGTGAGAAAGCACTGATGCTGAGTATGTTTCACTCACTTTTCTAGTGGCCCTCACAAGTGTCTCTGGTATGTAGAGACTCTGAGATGTGTAGAAATATAATGATTTTGTCATTATAAAATAAAAAAGCAATAAATAAAAATAAAAAATCAAGAATATCAGATTCTGGATAAAATATTTCATGCAGGCAGTTAAATATATCATTTTTTTTACCCATTTGTAAATTGATAAAGGATAGAAAAGAAAAAGTGTGAGTTTTAAGACCAAATCTACATATTTTATATCAGTAAATTCTCAAGATTTGAGAGTTTTGGGACTCTCTGCAAAGATTAGCCAAAGTAGGTTGGTAATAATAATAATAATAATAAATACAAAAATTAATAAGAAAATAATAATACAAGTCACAACTGTCCTGCACTCACAACTGTAAACTTACTTTGGCCTATTTTTGTATAGATTAGTGATTCTCAACCTTGGCTGCACATTAAAATTGTCTGGGAAGATTTAAAAATTTCTAGGTGATTTTAACACACAGCCAGGGTTGAGAACAACTCAGAAAGAGAATAGTGTTGAGAAAGCGTCTCAGGAAAGTTCAGCAGAGAGGAGCACTACAATCAATTGGGAACACTGCTGTGAATGCAAGAGAAGAGAGTTGTAGCATACAGGGCTGTACTAAACTGTCCTTTTCAGCCTAGGCAATGTGGAAACATTTAAACTCTGAATCAGGAAGATCCTTGATTCAGTCTTCCTCTGTCACTATGACTCTATCACCTGTGTAACTGTGGTCAAGTGATTGCATCTCTTGACATCAGTACTCAACCTGATAGTTATTTTGCAAGATTGTTGTGAGGATTAAGTAAGAAAGCATAGGCCAAGTACCTGGGACATAGAGGATGCTTAATAAAGGGAAATCATTGTCATCGTAACCAGCCACCCGCACTTTCATACATATTCTGTTATCAAAGAATGACAAATGAGCTTTATGAGATAAGAGTAGCAGTATTCTAAAAACAAAAATAAACAGATAAAGTGATGTAACAGCCAAAGCAATTTTGCAAGCAGAGAGTTCAAGGATCAGCAAATTAGTGTTTGTGAGCCAAATCCTGCCATACCCACTTATTTACTTATTGTCTGGAGCTGGCCTCTACTCCCTAGATACCTACCACCAGCCCTGCCTCCCATTCCCCAGCTGTAGCAACTGAAAATGTCTCCAGATATATATATATATATTTAACAGGGACAGAGAGAAAGTCAGAGAGAGGGATAGATAGGGACAGACAGACAGGAATGGAGAGAGGTGCGAAGCATCAATCATTAGTTTTTCGTTGCCATCACAACACCTTAGTTGTTCATCGATTGCTTTCTCACCCATGCCTTGACTGCGGGCCTTTAGCAGACCGAGCAACCCCTTGCTGGAGCCAGCGACCTTGGGTCCATACTGACGAGCTTTTGCTCAAGCCAGATGGGCCCGCGCTCAAGCTGGCGACCTCGGGGTCTCGAACCTGGGTCTTCTGCATCCCAGTCCGACGCTCTATCCGCTGCGCCACCGCCTGGTCAGGCTTCATCTTGTCATCTTATAACTAACAGTTTGTACCTTTTTATTTTCCCTTATTTCACAAGCCTAGTGCCCTCTAGGTTCATCCATGTTAATACAAATGACAGGATTTTCTTCTTTTTATGTCTGTATAATATTCTATTGAACATATATGTGTATATATATATACACACACATCTATACATATTACCATTTTCTTTAACCATGGACACTTGTTTTGGGGTTTTGTTTTTTTTTTTTTGGACACTTGTTTTTATGTCTTGGATATTGTGAATAATGCTGCAATGAATGTGGGAATGGAGCTATGGCTTAGAGATAATTATTTTGTTTCTTTTGGGTATATTTCCAGAAGTGGGGTCATATAGCAGTTTCATTTTTAATATCTTCAGGAACCTGCATACTATTTTTCATAGCGGCTGTCCTAGGTTACATTCCCACAAGCATCTGTATGTGTTCATTATTGTTCTTGGCAGGAGCGAGCCAGGAGCTGCCTGCCATTCCTGGTGAGTCAGCTGGCCAACATGGAGCACTCCTTTCACCATATTATCCTGCTGGAGATTAAGAGCATCATGGACACATTCTCCTCCATCCTGGGCCCTCAGAGCAGAGATATCTTCCGTATGAGCAACAGCTTCACTGCCATTGCCAAGCTCTTTACCCGACAACTGGAAACGACCAAGCCCAGAAGCAGCAGGTGAGCAGTCATTACTGTGGACTCATGCACGCTTGGAAGCACAGTACAGATACCTACACTTTCTTTTGTAGGCATTAAACTCCCCAGAGAAAGCCAAACTCACTATCTCAACCTAGAGTAACTTCTAAATAAATTATGACACTCGCCAGGACTAAGGAAAAACAATTGGTTCAATGTGGCTTAAGTGTATGGTAGGAGAGTAAGCTGAAAAGTTAGGTCAACAGCAGATGATCAGATGTCTCATGCATTGTGCCAGGAAGCAAGGAGTTTGTTCTGTGAGTAAAATAGAAGTCTGGGGAGATTTTAATGCAGGGAATGATCATGGCTCCCTAGCACAGTAATTAACAGACAGACAGCAGGCACTTAGTAAATATTTTCTCAGCAAAGGATTAGGTGAATGAGGAAGCAGCTAACATTGTCGAGCACTAAATGGATTTGGTAGGAGCAGTAGACAGGCGGGAAAGAGAGTGGCCAGAATGCTAATGCTGGAACCTTTCCAGTAGATTCCTTCAATTGTAGTCAGGAGTGGGGACTTAGAAAGTCAGGGCAGATTGTTATAATGAAGGAGCTCAGGATTATGAGGACTTGATCACTAGTAGGAGTTAGGGTGAAGAGAAGGGTAGAAGAGTGGATGGAAACCCAGAGATGTCTAGCTTGAATGACTGAATAAACATGATGCTGATAACCAGGAAAAGAGGTAGTGGGAGGGGAGCCAGTCTGGGAGGATCTCTTAGAATTTCTGCAACAGAAAACATCCTCTAGGCATATGGTCACCAAAGTCAACAATAGCTGCCCAGCTGAGGAAGACAAAACTGCAGGCGCCCTTTTCTGTCAACACCATAGTTTTGATTGAGCATGTAAACATATGTTGCCTAGTTTAATGTGTAGATGCCTATATACCAGGGTTTTTAACCTTGGTACTATTAAAATTTGGAATGATAGTTCTTGGTTGTGAAGCTGTCCTGTGCATAATAAAATATTTACCAGCATCCCTGGCCTCTGCCCACTACATTCTAGTGCCAACCCTCTCTCTCAGTTGTGACAACCACAGATGTCTCCAGATATTACCAAACTGTCCCTCATTAAAAACCACTGCTATTTACATATTCCATTCAAAAATAGCATTTCCCCAGAACTATGGCCTGCCTTGCAACAGCCCAAATATGGCCGCATCCAAGAAATCCAGAGCCAACATCACCAAGGGGTGATCTGTCATTTATATGCAAGCACAGTCACTACTGGCATATTTTCATGATGTGGTATTAAAATTTTGTTTCCAGTTCCTACAGCTAGCATTAAGGGGAGCCATTTTGTATTCTGCACACAGCCAGCCTGCTGTTTCTTCTTCCAGCGAGGGCTGCCATGTGGATCAGATGTGGGAGCTTAGGCACATGCTCAGCCAGCCGCTCATCCGTTCTCTATGGCCTCTACAAATGCAAAGTTGCAAGAGGCTAGCTGATATCTGTGAGATTATATGTGTGGAAAAGGTTTATGTACAGGGAAAACAATATACAAGAGTATAACAAGAAAATTAATCCTTAATAAGCAAGCCCAGTTCAATAAGCAATAACCCTTTCCACATGAAAAGAAGAGTTTAGGAGGTATGCAGATAGGAGGAAAAGATAGGTCTCATTATCAAAATATCAGTCTTCCTGTATGAGAATGCAATGAAGTTTCTCTTCCCTTCATTTTGTTTCTGAGAAAAAAAATGCAACAAAGAGGAAAATTAAATGTGAAGACATAAAAGGTCATCAGTCACCTCATATCCTACCACCACTGCCATTGCCACCACCTCAACCTCTTCAGTTCAGAATACTTAACCCAGTTCAGCCCTCACTGTCAATCTCGTGATAAATTATAATTATTCGGTGAGGACTCCAGAATGCTGGTTGTGGATCACCAGCCTTCTATGTTAACTGCACAACCTCTCCGGGCTGATTGCTAAGGCTTCCCCTCAGTAGCCTTCATTGTGACTATGCAGCTTCAGTAATTTTGATCTGTACCCCTCAAAGGAAATAGGTCAACGCTTTTGTCTAAAGCAGGGGTCCCCAAACATTTTACATAGGGGGCCAGTTCACTGTCCCTTAGACCATTGGAGAGCCAGACTATAAAAAAAAACTATGAACAAATCCCTATGCACACTGCACATATCTTATTTTAAAGTAAAAAACAAAATGGGAACAAATACAATATTTAAAATAAAGAACAAGTAAATTTAAATCAACAAACTGACCAGTATTTCAATGAGAACTATGAGTGCGGATGCATCCTGTGCTCCTCTCACTGACCACCGATGAAAGAGGTGCCTTTTCCGGAAGTGCAGTGGGGGCTGGGTAAATTGCCTCAGGGGGCTGCATGCGGCCGGCAGGCTGTAATTTGGGGACCCCTGGTCTAAAGCATCCAGCAAAGTCTGATCCTTACAATTAGAAGGGAAATTAATAAGCAAAGAGAGCTTGAAATAAAATTAAAGATGATGAAATTCAAAACAAATGTCATCTAATTTACAAATCTGAAACATAGCCCAGCAGGCTAGATTTTAGACTTCAAGCCAAAACTACAAGATTATCAAAAGAAAAACAATTAGCATCCTAGAGAGAAGGAAAAACTGAAGCAGACAAGAGCCTTCTTTGTGCATAATGATTCTGAATTAACTGAGTGAGCTTTATTAGATGCATTAGATAAGTACACTTGTACCTTTCTTGTTCCTGTGTTTTAGGGGGAAATATATATATCTAAATAATAAACCAACAGAGGTTAAAGAACAGGACAGCTAAACAAAACATTTAGACTTTGAAGTTAATTCTGTAGAAGCAGAGGGGCACAATAGCAACAGTGGATTGAAAAAGAGAAGGTGTTGAGATGAGAGGAAAGGTCAATACCATTTGAAATTATGTGAGCCTTCAGTGGTCTTTTGGGAAGCACCCAGGGAAAGATGAGGAAGGAGAAGATGACTTCTGGCAACTGTATGCTGCCTGAACATCCGTTGATCAGAGACTAGAAGGTGCCTTTGCCAAACGCATATGGCACCAAGGAGGTTGCTCTAATCAGGCACCATCAGAGTTGGGGACAATTTGTCACAGTTGGTCTTAGTAGAAAATTTGGCTCAGATCCCAATTAAGGATGGAAATTTTGAGGGATGGAAATAGTGGGGGAAAAGCAAGGGCAATGGGAAAAAACGGGGAGGAAGGACGGCAATAAGAAAAGGCATGATAGGAAAGTAGAGGGAACAGAGAAAGGCATCTGCACATCCCTGACTCCTGGACTATGGTGGGGACATGAGTGGTGGCAGCTTAGTCCCCTCAGATCCAGTTTTAAATCCCTAGTTAAGGTCATCAAAGTCTGTTGGGGGGGGGGAGGTGGGAGGAATGTTGCTTATAAGTAAAGTTTTACCACAAGGCATGTGATTAAAACTTTTCCAAACCTCTGGCTTGGTTTAATGAATGGTATGTTCTTTTGTTGTTTTGGTGGTAACAGTGTTATTGGTGGCAAGATTTTGTGTTTAATTTTGTTTTTAAAAATCAGACCTGGAGCCTGACTTGTGGTGGTGCAGTGGATAAAGCGTCGACCTGGGAACACTGAGGTCGCCAGTTCAAAACCCTGTACTGGTCTAGTCAAGGCACATATGGGAGTTGATGCTTCCAGCTCCTCCCCCCTTTCTCTCTCTCTCTCTCTCTCTCTGTGTCTCCTCTCTAAAATGAATAAAATAAAAAATAAAATAAAATAAATCAGACCTGGAAAAAGAAGGAGAATTAAAGGTAAATTATCTCCAAAACCAATTGAGTAGGTATAAATCCTATTTAGGTATATAAATGGAAAGAGATGATAAATGGAGGGAAAGAATAAAACATTGTGTGGTGGGGAATGAATGGGATATAGAATAAGGAGATCATGTTCACAGGAGATTGACTCCAAGAAATCTGTCCTTGGAGTATCCCCAGAGTTTTGTTTTATTCTAAATTTCATGCAATGAACATCAAAGAAATGGATGACAAGGAAGAGCCAGGGATTTGAGTCAACATATGGCCCAAATGTGCAGATGAGCAACGTGGCCTGCAAAGACCCTTCTCAAACTGTGAGGCCCTTCAGAACCTGTCGTTCCAGAGTTCCCATCTTGTCATCCTGGAAGTCACATGAGAGCCTCACCCTGGGGTCACATACAATCCCTGAAGGCATTGCTCAGGAGCTTGAGAGTGATGCCTCTATACTGAGTTTGCAACAGACTGCAGACAGTGGGGAGCCATATTCTTTTCTACTATTTTGCAAGGAAGACTGTGTCTATAGCTCTGATCAAGCTTTTAACTAGCTCCTACCACATGACAGAATTGGCGCTAGGGTCTTTTACTCTTATGTTGTTTAATTCTCACAGCAACAAAGCCTTTAAATATATGTAAGAATTATAAAGGTGTAACGAGGTAAATCTGGAAGACAGGCAAGAAAAAAATAAAATTCTCTACCGAAACCCTACTCCCCTCTAGACCCATGATAGTATTTAGATGGCAATAGTATAAATGCTTAGAAACCAGCTCATGGAGTTTACTTCTATTTCTTCCTTCAGTGTAGTCCAATGGATCCCAAATTTTAGTGTCAATGGGGACTTATATTGTTCACAGTACATCATGATTAATTTAAATAAATTTTAAGGGAATGTCAAGGGTGATTTTTGCCTTTTCTTTCTAAAAATGGTACCCCACTAACTTTTTTTCTGACAGAAATAGAGTCAGAGAGAAGGACAGATAAGGACAGACAGACAGGAAGGGAGAGAAATGAGAAGCATCAGTTCATAGTTGTAGCACCTTAGTTGTTCATTGATTGCTTTCACACATGTGCCTTGATCAAGGCACTGCAGCAGAGTGAGTGACCCCTTGCTCAAATCAGTGACCTTGGGCTTTAAACCAGCAACCTTGGGATTCAAGCCAGTGACCTTTGGGCTCAAGCTAGTGACCATGAGGTCACATCTATGATCCCACACTCAAGCCAGCAACCCTGTGCTCAAACTGGTGAGCCTGTGCAAATGCTGGAGACCTCGGGGTCTCGAACCTGGGTCCTCTGTATCCCAGTCTAATGCTCTATCCACTGCGCCACTGGTTAGTGGGGCACCTGTAAAGCCAGTAGCCAGGGCTACCATCACAGCCGCCTGGCCCATGCAGGTTCACATTAGATTCGGACAGTCGGTAATGAAATAATGGAGCCAAGAACTGGTGAGCCATCAGCTTTAATTCTAGCTTGCATTCAGCAGGCAAGCAAAAACACACACTGGGCTCCAAAACCCACACATTCAGTGCTCACAAAGCTACTGACTTATTCGAATTTCCTAGAATCAAAGATTCCTAGCTCACTAGACTTATTTATGTTTCCCATCTCATCTCTGCACAAACTCTGTACTAACTGGCTTCTTCCTCAGGATTCCACCATCTTGGTTGCCTCCTCTTCTCCACTTGGCCTTAATCTGATCTCCTTTCTAATACTAACCTCAGGAACCAAGAGAGAGCAAGCTCCCAGTCTGTCCCACTTTATAGTGTAGAAATCCAAACCTTTAATCCAATCTACAAACAAGGAAGCCTCTGATAAAAAGTCACTTATCTGAGGCATAATGGGAGGATTCCTCATGAGAGTGCACCACCCTACATCATCCAATCAGTCAAGGATGTGGAGAAAAGCTTACTCTTAAAACTAAGGCATAGGCTATAGCGACCTGGCCTGCCCACAGCCTGTACCCCAAAACACATTAATATCAATGGACTTGCATGTGGGCAGCACCATCTTTAACAAAGTGAGCATAATATATTTTATCTGTCCAACAATCCACCCCTATGCTCACTTTACTACCCACAATCTATACCACCGGCATCCCTGTATAAGGAAATTAGGCACATTACACAAATTACAACAACATGAAAAATCATGCAATTTCAACAATTACAAAGATACATTTCACCAGTCTCTGAGCACTTTGCCAAAAGTGCAAAATGTCCTTGGCCTTCTTTCTTGCCATTTGAAAGGCTTCCCGGGGCAGGGGGAGGGCCTCCAGCAAAGCCACCCCCACCCCCATCAGGGTATTCCACATTGTCCAAAATCCATAAGTCCATTCAACAAAGGAGCCAATGCTCACTCCGGTTGTAGTCCAGGAAATCAGTCCACACACATGAGGCCTTAGCCTCCCCGCTCATTCCTGACATCATGGCAAGTCTCACACTGTCCCAAAAAGGAGCACGTGGCAATGGCAGTCAGCATTTTTATCTCTGCTCCAGAGAGCATGATGCCATCCACTCCTATGTTCCAAAATCGCACACCTACCAGGAGTGTAGCTACTCCTTGCTGCTGGGCTCTTACCTTCTGGAGACTGTGGATTGTAACTCCAGCCTGATTCTCCTCATCTTCCAAAGATGAACTGAAAACATCAGCTTCTGCTGCTGAGCTTGAGCCCCGGACTGCCATTGCCTTCTGCTCAGCAGGTCTTGCAGCTCCAGCCCCGGCCTCAGCTCCGGCCCCTGCCTCAGCCCCAGCCTCATGCCGCTGCTGGCTCTCCACAACATCCAGGGCAATCTGCAACTCACGAACCTGTGATTCCTTCTCCAGTGTCTGCTCCATATCCAAGCGAATCTCACGAACCTGGTCAGCCTCCTTCTCTGGTGCGTGCTCCAGCCCCAGGGTCGGCATCTCTTTCTCCCACGTTACCTCCAGCTCCTTCCACTGCTCGGTTAGCAGGTCCCGGGTAGCCTCTTTCATAGAGCTCTCTATTTCCTCACGCAGCCTACAGTCCCTCAAAAAACAGCTATGGGAAACCATAACAGCAGCCAGTTCTCTACTCCACCACTCAAAGGTGGTGGTGGCTCCATACCAAACTGTATCAAATCCTGCCACAGACTACGCCAAATGTAAATCCAGTAGCCAGGGCCACCATCACAGCCGCCTGACCCATGCAGGTTCACATTAGATTCGGACAGTCGGTAATGAAACAATGGAGCCAAGAACTGGTGAGCCATCAGCTTTAATTCTAGCTTGCATTCAGCAGGCAAGCAAAAACACACACTGGGCTCCAAAACCCACTCATTCAGTGCTCACAAAGCTACTGACTTATCCGAGTTTCCTAGAATCAAAGGTTCCTAGCTCACGAGTCTTATTCACCTCTGTTCCCCATCTCCTTCTTTCTACACAAACTGGCTTCTTCCTCAGCACTCTGCCATCTTGGCTGCTTCTCCTGGCTTCTTTGTGGCCTTAATCTGCTCTCCTTTCTAATAATTCAGGAACCAAGAGCGAGCAAGTTCCTGGTCTGCCCCACTTTATAGTGTAGAAATCCAAACCTTTAATCCAATCTACAAACAAGGAAGTCTCTGATACAAAGTCACTTATCTGGGACATAATGGGATTCCTCATGAGAGTGCACCACCCTAGATCATCCAATCAGTCAAGGGTGTGGGGAAAAGCTTACTCTTAAAACTAAGGTGTAGGCTATAACGACCCAGCCTGCCCACAGCCTGTCCCCCAAAACACATTAATATCAATGAACTTGCATGTGGGCAGCACCATCTTTAACAAAGTGAGTGAGCATAATATATTTTATCTGCCCAACAACACCCTACTAACCTTTATCATTACCTTCTAGAATGCCCTTTTTGTACCTCTCTATCCATTGAAGTCTCCTTTCTCCAGGACTTCAGTGTGGAGCTACTTCCCCATGAGTCATCCCTACTTACACCTGCCCATGGAGACCTTCTGTCCTTGACTCAATCTAGCTCAAACTGCTTCTCCACTTTTCCATTTATTCCAGTCCTGTCTTGAGTGTTAGATATTGTTCCTTGGGTTCCTCTCTTCAGTGTTCCCCAGACTTGAGAGAGCCAATATTCAGAACCTTTGCTCAATGGAAACAAAATAAAATTAAATGTGTTTACAAGAACTTCCACGTTTTTAGGCAAGACATGTTTATACAAAGAAATATTGATTCTTTGAGAGAAACTATTGGCTCAGGGAATACACATGATGAGGTTCAAAACTATAATTAAAAACATGTGATGTTCTGGTCAGCATTGCCCCCACTTAGAAGAAGCTAAATGTAATTTTACCCCACCAAGGTAACTAAAGTTTTAATAAAAAATAAGTATCTCTTTCCAATCTAGAGAGGTCTATGCTGGTCACTTCTCTAAAAGGAACATCACCATAGTCATTTGTGGCAGAAGCTGTGGCTATTGCTGCCCCCACCATCCCCCACTCAGGGAAGGAAAAAGGGTTTTGATTTTTTGCCCCTCTTCTTACCAAAGAGGTTAAGTCTGATGTGTGGTAACATTTAGGGTCCATCTCTTATTCATTTATTCCACCATTTGTCCCTCCTTAGAACAGCATTTACAGTGATGTGAAAGCCTATAATGGCATTTCAGGAATGCGTTTATCAGCAAGCAAGGTAGGTGGGAGACATCATTATCAGCTTTGGAGACAATGAAAGAAGCCCAGGCAGTGTGAAGCCCCAGAGGGGCTGACTCTGCAAGTGTGGACCAAGAAGGCTGGGTATGGGGGCAGGGTAGTCCTATAAGAAGAGTGAGCAGCACTATCACAGCTCTGACAGGGGGACCAGGTCCCTTTCTTGTAACACAGCAGTGTACAAAATACAAGA
The DNA here is from genome assembly GCA_037038555.1 of Rhynchonycteris naso. Classification (NCBI taxonomy): domain Eukaryota; kingdom Metazoa; phylum Chordata; class Mammalia; order Chiroptera; family Emballonuridae; genus Rhynchonycteris; species Rhynchonycteris naso. Next base: position 178,638,594 of record CM072995.1, on the reverse strand, counting down.
CACAGCGAAAAGAAAAGAGCTCCTTGTCAAGCTTCTACAACAGGGGTCAGGAACCTATGGCTCGCAAGCCAGATGTGGCTCTTTCTATGGCTGCATCTGGCTCACAGACAAATCTTTGATGAAAAAAATAATAATGTTAAAAAAATAAAACATTCTCATGTATTACAATCCATTCATTTCCTACAGCTCATGTTCATGGTTGCGGGTGGCTAGAGCCAATCACAGCTGTCCTCCGGGACAACACCAAATTTTTATTGGTTAATGCATAACATACATGGGTCACTGTGAGGTCAGAAAGTAAACTTACCTCCTTTTAATCAAGTAGTCAGCTAGCTAATTGCAGAAACCCTTTTGACGAAGAAGATGGCTAAAAGAAAAAAAAGATGAGGAGTATCATATTTTTCAGCAGGAGTGGACAGAAGAATTCACCTTTGTGGAGAGAGCAGGTTCTGCAGTGTGTCTAATATGCAATGATAAAACTGCATCGATGAAATGGTCAAATATAAAGCGGCACGTCGACACATGCCATACTACATTTGCATCGAAATATCTAGTGGGGGACAGCAGGAAGAAAGCATGTCAAGAGCTACTGTGCAGAGTGCAAGCTAGTCAGCAGCAGCTTTGTGTTTGGACCCAAGAAGGTGACTAGAATTTGGCTAGCTTTGCTGGTGTTTTAGCAATTGTGAGAAACAGAAAGCCATTCACAGATGGGAAGTATGCCAAAACATTCATGCTTGATGTTGCCAATGAATTTTTTGACAACTTTTCAGATAAAGACAAGATAATCAAATGAATAAAAGACATGCCTCTGTCAGCAAGAACTGTTCATGGTTGTACCATTATGATGGCAAATCAAATTGAGACAACACAAGTGAAGGTCATAAATGCAGCACCATTCTTTTCTCTTGCTTTGGATGAGTCAACAGATGTAAGCCATTTATCCCAGTTCAGCGTGATTGCAAGGTATGCTGTCGGTGACACACTATGTGAGGAAAGTCTTACTGTCTTGCCTATGAAAGAGACAACAAGAGGGGAGGATTTATTCAAATCTTTCACTGAGTTCGCTAAAGAAAAAAATCTACCGATGGATAAACTTATTTCAGCGTCTACTGATGGTGCTCCATGCATGGTGGGGAAAAACATAGGATTCATAATGCTTCTTCATGAACATGAAAAGAGACCCATCCTAAGTTTTCACTGCATCCTACATCAGGAGGCGCTTTGTGCTCAGATGTGCGGTGAGCAGCTTGCAGAGGTGATGTCGCTGGTCATTCAGGTGGTCAACTTTATTGTTGCCCAAGCTTTAAACGATTGCCAGTTTAAAACACTGCTGGATAAAGTTGGGAATAATTATCACAATCTGTTTCTGCACAGCAATGTGCATTGCTTGTCAAGAGGGAAGGTGCTCAGCCATTTCGTGGCTTGTCTGAGTGAAATCTAGACTTTTCTTTTTTTTTTTAAGTTTTTTTTAAATTTATTTTATTTTTATTTTATTCATTTTAGAGAGGAGACACAGAGTGAGAAAGAGAGAAAGGGGGGGAGGAGCTGGAAGCATCAACTCCCATATGTGCTTTGACCAGACCAGTGCAGGGTTTTGAACTGGCGACCTCAGTGTTCCCAGGTCGACGCTTTTTCCACCGCGCCACCACAGGTCAGGCATGGACTTTTCTTGAAATGAAAAACATTGAGCATCCTGAGTTAGCTAACACTGAGTGGCTGCTGAAGTTCTACTATCTCGTGGACATGACTGAACATCTGAACCAGCTCATTGTGAAAATGCAAGGCGCTGGAAATAGTCTTATCCCTTCAACATGCAGTGTTTGTATTTCAAAACAAGCTAGAACTCTTCATCGCTGACATTGAAACAGGTTGTTTACTACACTTTGAAAAACTGGGAGAGTTTAAAGATGCATGCACAGCAAGTGACCCTGCTCAACATCTTGATCTCCAGCAGCTAGCAGGCTTCACATCTAATCTCCTGCAGTTACTCAGTGTCCTTTGGAGAATTTTGTGAGCGCACTCGTCTTTTTAAGTTTATCACCCATCCACACGAGTGTGCAGTGGACAGCGCCAACCTGAGTTATACCCCGGTGTTTCTGTCAGAGATTTTGAGCTACAAGCTGCTCATCTCAAGGCCTCAGACATGTGGATGAATAAGCTCAAGTCACTGAATGACGATTTGGAAAGACTTGCATGACAGGAAGCGGAGTTGGTGAGCAAACACAAGTGGGGAGAAATGAAAATACTCCAACGCATGGACTGGCTGATTGTCAAAACTTGGAACGCGCTTCCCCTCCCATACCACACACTGCAGTGTGTGAGTATTGCTGTACTGACAATATTTGGCTCTACATACACATGTGAGCAGTCTTTCTCACATCTAAAGAATGTTAAGACCAGCCTACAATCACGTTTAACGGATGGACGTCTCAACGCCTGCATGAAACTTAACCTCACCACATATTAACCAGACTACAAAGTCATCAGTAAAACCATGCAGCACCAGAAGTCGCATTAATGGTAAGAAGTACTTTATTCATCAGTGATTAGCAACAGCATAACAACGTTAATAAAAAAAATTCAGAGACTTATTGTACTTTAAAAGTGTTGGTCTTACATAAAATGCACACATTTACTTGTATTTAGTGTTAAACATATTGTATGGCTCTCAAAGAATTACATTTTAAAATATGTGGCATTCATGGGTCTCTCAGCCAAAAAGATTCCTGACCCCTGTTCTACAACTTGGTTTCTTGTTACAAACAAGACAGGAATACCGAAGCTTCAGCCCAGAAATGGAAAAAGTGTGCTGGGCGGGAAGAGGAGGCAGAGATGAGAGGGACATGGCCCCTACAGTCCCTATGGGAGGGGTGACTTGGCCCCTTGACCTAGCTATTTGCCATTTCGGTTTCCCAAACTCTCCCTGTTCCTTTTGGTATCAATCATAATTGAACTCTGAGGTTGCTATTTGCATGGTGTTTCCTGAGTTTTGAGCACCTTTCCAATTTTGGTTAAAAGGTGTGCCAAAGTTCACGTTTCAAATCACTATGAAGGGTTGGTCAATGGTTAGATGTAATTCTGTTCTTGTGTCTGTTACTACAAAATGTTACTCAGAGATATTAGGGTACAATAATTCTTGCTGGTTATTTTAGTATGACTAATCTTGTTGCGGTAGACTGGAATGCCCAAGAATCCAAGAGACACTCAGAGAGTTGGAAAGCCAGTTTATTACGCCAGTGGGCTCAGAGGAGTTAGCACTCCAAAGTCTGAACAATGACTGGTGATTTCTTGGGGTTTTATATAGTCACATGGTTACGGTGCAAGAAGCAAGCTGGTGGGTTTATAGAAGAAAGAAGAAAGAAAAATAAACAAAAGCGGAATTACCATAAATGAAACAGTCATGTCAGCAACTCTAACAGCCATACCATTGTGACATATTAGTAATGGCTTTGTTTGGCAGATAAAATATATTATGCTCACTTTGTTAAAGATGGCACTGCCCACGTGGAAGCTCGTTGCCCAGGTGATATTAGTTGCCCTTATGCTTGGGATGGGCATAATTATATTATTGTGTGTGGGGACAGGCTGTAAGCAGGCTGGGTCTTTATAGCCTAAGGCTTAGTTTTAAGAGTAAGCTTTTCCTCACACCCTTGACTGATTGCATGATGTGGGGTGGTGCACTCTCATGAGGAATCCTCCCATTATGCCTCAGATAAGTGACTTTGTATCAGAGACTGCCTTATTTGTAGATTGGATTAAAGGTTTGGATTTCTACAGTTTAAAGTGGGGCAGACCGGGAGCTTGCTCTCTCTCGGTTCCTGAGGTTAGTATTAGAAAGGAGAGCAGAGAAAGGCCACATGGAGGAGGTCAGGAGAAGCAGCCAAGATGGCAGAGTGCTGAGGGAGAAGCCAGTTTGTGCAGAGTTTGTGTAGAAAGAAGGAAATGGAGAACAGAGGTGAATAAGACTGGTGAGCTAGAAACCTTTGATGCTAGGAAACTCGGGTAAGTCGGTAGCTTTGTGAGCACTGAATGAGTGGGTTTTGGAGCCCAGTGTGTGTTTTTGCTTGCCCGCTGGGTGCAAGCTAGAATTAAAGTTGATGGCTCACCAGTTCTTGGCTCCATTGTTTCATTACCGACTGTCTGAATCTAATGTGAACCTACACTGGCCAGGAGGCTGTGATAATGGCCGCAACTACTGGCTTTACAGGCCTTATCAGGAACAGTCATGACTACAATATGTCATGTAAAGCTAGTAGGCACAGCCTCCATCACAGCCTCCTGGCCCATGCAGGTTTGCATTAGATGCAGATAAATGGTAATGAAACAATGGAGCCAAGAACTGGTGGGCTATCATCTTTAATCCTAGCTTGTACCCGGCGGGCAAGTAAAAACACACACTGGGCTCCAAAACCCACTCATTCAGTGCTCACAAAGCTACTGACTTATCCGAGTTTTCTAGAATCGAAGGTTTCTACCTCATTAGCCTTATTCACCTGTGTTCCCCATCTCCTTCTGCACAAACTCTGCACAAACTGACTTCTCCCTCAGTATTCCACCATCTTGGCTGCTTCTCCTGGCCTCCACATGGCCTTTCTCTACTCACCTTTCTAATGCTAATCTCAGGAACCAAGAGAGAGAGTAATCTCCTGGTCTGCCCCACTTTATAGTGTAGATTCAAAACCTTTAGTCCAATATACAAACAAGGAAGTCTCTGATACAAAGTCACTTATCTGAGGTATAATGGGATTCCTGATGAAAGAGCACCACCGTGCATCAAAAAGGGTGGGAAAGGCTTAGTCTTAAAACTAAGCCTTAGGCTATAAGGATCCTGCCTGCTTACAGCCTGTCCCCAACACACATTAATATAATCACTCCCATCCCAAGCAAGAAGGGCAACCAATATCATCACCTGGGCAATGGGCCTCCACATGGGCAACGCCATCTTTAACAAAGTGAGCATAATATATTTCATTTGCCCAACATGTCATATCAGCCATACCAGTTTCACCAAAAACCTCTGGAGAAGATAGAATGTCAATTTTAGGATTGCAATGTAACAGCCATATCAATCCCATAAAAAGTATTACTTATTTCTGGGGTAGATTCAGACACAACCTGAACCAAACACTTACTGAGAGGCAGTGGGGAAAGGGTGAGAAGTGGGGAAGCTCTGGAAGCAGAGTTTAATGCTGGGTTTACTGGTTGATTTTCAGGAAGTTATTCAATATCTCTGTGCCTTCATTTCTCCATCTGCAAATGGAGAGAGTAATAGGACTTGTCTCACTGGATTATGGGAGAAGTAATGCATGTAGCAGACTAGAATGGAGAGTGTCTTGTGCATAGAAAACCCTCAGTAAATATTGACAGCATCAGTACTCTGTTCTAGGTGGGTAATAGAGTAGGTGATCTCACTTGGCATGTCTATTAGATCACAACTACAGAAAGTGTAGCTGTGAACCAGTACCCATCTGTAAACTGTTTCTTACCAGCCTGTACCAAGGTTTTTACAGAAGTGGAGGGATAGAGCAAAAAAGGACACACACAAGAAAAGACAAAACAAAACAACAACAAAAACTCATGGACACGAACAACAGTGTGGTGACTGGGGGGGGGGCGGAGGTAGAGGCAGGTGTGGGAGGATAAATGCTGATGGACAAAGACTTGACTTGGGGGGCTGAACACAAATACAGTGTACAGAGATGTGTTGTAGAATTGGACACCTGAAACTTGTATAATTATGTTAACTGATGTCACCCTAATAAATTCCACTAAAAAAAGAAAGAAAATTAGACTTTAGAACACCCAAATGCATAAACAGTGGGTTCATACCTTGTAAGTCCTTATTTTACTCATTTTATTTCTCTGGTAATTTAATTTTATTGTAGTTCACAAAAATATTGGTCTGTGACATATGAAAATTTAAAAAACAAAAGTCATGTGTCTGAGAAGCATTGCACTAGATCTTCCATGAAGTTGAGCCTGGACAAATCTCAGAACTTCCTTTAATAACTAATATTTTGCTCCCCAAACTTTCCTTTGGGACCTAAAGAAAGAGATTTCATAAATGAAAAGTAATGAATGCACAACATGTCAGCCATGATTTAGGTACAGCTATTGTGAAATAGCTCAGCTGAGGAAAAATAGCTCTTAATACTACTCACATTTATCATTGGACAGAAGATAGACTTTTTATTAGTAGGCAGCCTGAAAGCTGTCAGCCAGGTTTTGCCATAAGTACATGCTGAATTCTAGGTGAACTAAGAACTGTCCACACACAGGGTCATAAGTAGAGTTCCAGCCCAAGCTCCATCATCTGAGTGTTTGACTATAATTCTTCACCTCTGAGTTGCCATTATACCTATTTCAAATAGGGTAGAATATCATATTTGGGGTGGAGACTACAAAAGGATGTACAAAGAAAGAAAAGTTAACCATTTTCCTGCTCTTCCAGTCTCAAAACTTGGGGAGTGACACGTGTTACCTTTTGTCTGCTCCAGGGCTAGAGGTTGCGTTCTCACGGCAGGTGCCCACCTCCTTCCCCATTGCCCACCTTGTGACCGCTTCACGTACCCAGACTATAAGGTTCAGCGAGAAAAAGAAGAGTGTGTAGTTTTCACAGCTCTCAGCCCTGATTCAAAGTGCTCTCGTGACAGGACTACTTTACAATTCTAGTTTACAAGTGCCTCTGTAACTTGTGGCACATCCAGACGGCAATTCGCTAGGACCCAACATCTGAACCAGTATCTATCAGTGGCAGAAACTAACAAGGTACCTTTACCTCAAAATAAATAAAGACCTGAAAGTCTTGAGGATGACAATACTGTGGAGTGGGAGTCACATGCAGTTTACCATGCACCAGCTCCACATACAGCACACACTGTTTTTAAGTATCACCTCCCTGCTACATGAGCACAGCCCTTAGCTGCTTTGCTCGATCAAGGGGAAGTGCCTCTGCCCTGGCACTTCCCCTTGATCGAGCAAAGCAGCTAAGGGCTGTGCTCGATCAAGGTCCACTTCTTTTTTTTTTTTTATTAACTTTAATGGGGTGACACCAATAAATCAGGGTACATATGTACAATGAAAACATCTCCAAAGTCAAATTATCCTCTGTCACCTTCAAGGTCCACTTCTGACTCTGCGTTTTTCATTGTCTGGACTGGTGCTTCTCAAACTTGCACGTGCTGGTGGGCCATCTGGGAAAGATGCACATTTTGATTTGGTGGGTCTGGAGGAGGCCTAAGATTATGCGTCTCCAACAACATCCAAGGGACACTTATGTTCAGTGCCTCCACTTTGAGTAGCAAGAGCCGGGGCTGTGAACTTTGCGTATTCTTTTTCCATATCCTCTTCTTCCTCATGTTGGTTAAATGAAAAGTGAGCCAATAACTGAGAATCTGCATTGCAGGGGTCACTTCTTCGTATCAGGGCTTTTAAACTTTTATTCTAATGGCAGGGAATTCCCTCTCTATGTTTGCAATTTCTCAGAATTCATACATGAAGTACAGATATTTTTTTTAAGTCAACTATTTCTGCATTTCAGTTCTTGCATGCTCACCCAGTAGGGAGGGTCAGTCTCCTTCAGTCCATGCTCTGTGGGATACTGGAGGGCTGTGGAGAACTCTCAGGCTTTGAGCAGAAGCTTATCTTCCGGGTTTGGTATCACTAGTACGAACCTCTTTCTTTTAGAGCCGAATGTCCATAGTGGGCAACCACCACCCAGGTTTTACCATTTGACTTTTTTGAACCCATTCTGTGTGGGCAACAAAGTCAAATTTATTATCTTACATAATGCTTTTAGCAATTGGTGATGTGAAGTCATTAGTCATTTGTAAATGACAATAATGAGACATGAACTCAGAAAGAGATTGGCCAAATCCCTGATAAACAGGACAGTAGAGTCGTGAACCAAGGTGTATTCTCTACAAGACCATGTTTAGGTCACTTCCCCACAACCATCTCCTTTAGAAACTCCTTTTAAAAATCTTGTGTGTGTGAATAAAATAACCATAATCATTTCATTTGAACAAAGTTCTCCCATTGATATGACCACATCCTGCTCCCTGTACCGCTGAGCTCTTGCTGGTGTTTGCTCTTACTCACAAAGCAGGTTTGAGGCAGAATAGAGTATCGAGAACCTAGATTTATCAGTGTCCTTTCCCTTAGTATTTGAGTGGAATGGTCCAGCAGCATTGCTCACTGCAGCCCCAAACAGACACAACAGTAGCACTGCAGGTGGGGGGTGAGGATCACCTTTGTCATTCTTATAATGAGTAATGACCCAAGAAACTGGGGAAGCATAAGGAGCATAGCATCCTGAGAACTTAGGGCTCTCATGTGGCTTTGATCCATTATGTTCTACTTCTTCTCTTATAAGGTTAACTGCAGAAATACACAACCTGGACAGGGGACCATAAGCCAAATTCATTAAACGTTAACTAATACTATTTTTCTTTGAGTTAAGGAACAAGGAAGAGAGGCTGCCAATATCTCCACGCCAGCTTTACAGTCTCATCTTCCAGTTTAGTGAGAGCAGAGAGCCGCCCAAGGGCCAGTTTGTTTCTTAAGGGAGTCCTGCTCACAAAAGGAGGTAATTAGGCCTTCCTCCTCCCACGTCCGGACATCCCTAGTGGTATTTTTTAAAATTTTACTTTGGCAACAGAGACCAGAAATTGTTCAGACTAGAAATCATCTGAGCCTCTTGTAATGTGACATGTTGAGTTAAAGCCAAATTAATATTTAAGGGATTGTAGAATTCTGACAAAGATTTCTATAAAATTACATCTGGAGGTAAAAGTGACAAATGAAAAAGAAAAAAAAGCCCCCACCCACAGACCCCACCCCCAAACAAGACCAATGGCTCCACCAGTTTTTTCATATTTGGGATGCATTCCCTTACTTAGAACAGTGGTTCTTGACATTTTTTGAGGTACCGAACCCACCAGTTTCATATGCACATTCACCGAACCCTTCTTTAGTGATAAATAAAATATGATTTTCTTTTCCAAATTCAAGACATAGGTATATGTTTTTTTACTGGTGCACAAAATGAGCCGTGCATGAAGATCACCTTGCTCAAAGAACAAAACGAACAAAGTACATGAACTCACAACAAATTACGGTATTACTTTATTCTGGCCTCTGCGGCAGAGGCTTCTCCGAACCCCTGAGAAGGACTCATCTAACCTCTAGGGCCGATAGAACCCAAGTTAAGAACCACTGCTCTAGAAAAAATGCAGAGATTCTCTCTGGGAAAAACCTTGTGTTTTTGTTTGTTTGTTTGTTTGTTTTGTTTTGCTTTTTTTAAATAACAAATTCTAACATTTATTTTATTAGTATTTTATTTTATTAATTTTAATGGGGTGACACCAATAAATCGAGGTACATATGTTCAAAGAAAATATCTCCAGGTTATCTTATCATTCAATTATGTTGCATACCCATCACCCAAAGTCAAATTGTCCTCTGTCACCTTCTATCTGGTTTTCCCTGTGTCCCTCCCCTTCTCTCTATCCCACTCTTCCCTCCCTCCCCCCACCCCATAACCACCACTCTCTTGTCCATGTCTCATATTCTCACTTTTATGTCCCACCTATGTATGAAATCATGCTGTTCTCAGTTTTTTTCTGTTTTACTTAATTCACTCCATATAATGTTATCAAGGTATATCCATTTCGTTGTAAATGATCCAATGTCATCATTTCTTATGGCTGAGTAGTATTCCATAGTATATATGTACCAAAGCTTTTTAATCCACACGTCCATGGACGGACATTTGGTCTGTTTCCAGATCTTCGCTATTATGAACAATGCTGCCACGAACATGGGGGCACATTTCTTCTTTCCGAACAGTGCTATGGTGTTCTTAGGGTATATTCCTATAAGTGGGATAGCTGGGTCAAAAGGCAGTTCGATTTCTAATATTTTGAGGTATCTCCATACTGTTTCCACAGTGGCTGCACAATCTGCATTCCCACCAGTAGTGCGGGAGGGTTCCCTTTTCTCCACATCCTTGCCAGCACTTGTTCTGTGTTGTTTTGCAGATGAGCGCCATTCTGACTGGTGATTAGTAATGTTGAGCATTTTATCATATGCCTATTGGTCATCTATATGTTCTCTTTGGAGAAATTTCTATTCATTTCTTTTGCCCATTTTTTGATTGGATTGTTTGTCTTCCTAGTGTTGAGTTTTATAAGTTCTTTATAAATTTTGGTTATTAACCCCTTATCAGACGTGCTGTCAAATATGTTCTTCCATTGTGTGGTTTGTCTTTTCATTCTGTTCTGATTGTCTTTAGCTGTGCAAAAACTTTTTAGTTTGATATAGTCCCATTTGTTTATCTTGCCTTTTATTTCATTTGCCCGTGGAGATAAATCAGCAAATATATTGCTGCTACAGATGTCAGAGAGCTTGCTGTCTATGTTTTCTTCAAAGATGCTTATGGTTTCACGGCTTATGTTTAAGTCTTTTATCCATTTTGAGTTTGTTTCTGTGAATGGTGTAAGTTGATGGTCTAGTTTCATTTTTTTGCAGGTAGATGTCCAATTTTCCCAACACCATTTGTTAAAGAGGCTGTCTCTACTCCATTGTATGTTCTTTCCTCCTTTGTGAAATATCAGTTGTCCATAAAGCTGTGGGTTTATTTCTGGGTCCTCTGTTCTGTTCCATTGATCTATGTGCCTGTTCTTATGCCAGTACCAGGTTGTCTTGAGTATAATGGCCTTGTAGTATACCTTGATGTCTGGAGTAGTGATACCTTCTGCTTTATTTTCTCTTTTTAAGATTGCTGAGGCTATTTCTGTTCTTTTTTGGTTCCATATAAATTTTTGGAATATGTGTTCTATATCTTTGAAGTATGTCATTGGTATTTTAATTGGTATTGCATTGAATTTAGAAATTGCTTTGGGTAATATAGACATTTTAATGATGTTTATTCTTCCTAGCCATGAGCACGGTATATGCTTCCACTTGTTTGTATCTTCCTTGATTTCTTTTATCAATGTTTTATAATTTTCCAAGTACAAGTCCTTAACCTCCTTGGTTAAATTTACTCCTAGGTACTTTATTTTTTTGGCTGCAATAGTGAAGGGGATTGTTTCCTTAATTTCTTTTGCTGACAGTTCACTGTTCGTATATAGAAATGGCTCTGATTTCTGAGTATTAATTTTATATCCTGCCACCTTGCTGAATTCATTTATAAGGTCCAGTAGTTTTTTGACTGAGACTTTAGGGTTTTCTATATACAATATCATATCATCTGCAAATAGTGACAGTTTTACTTCTTCTTTTCCAATTTGAATGCCTTTTATTTCTTCTTCTTGTCTGGTTGCTTTAGCTAGGACTTCCAGAACTATGTTGAATAAGAGTGGTGAAAGTGGGCTCCCCTACCTGGTTCCTGATCTTAAGGGGATTGCTTTTAATTTTTGTCCATTTAGTATGATGTTTGCTGTGGGTTTGTCGTAGATGGCCTTTATCATGTTAAGGAATGTTCCCTGTATTCCCTCTTTACTGAGAGTTTAGAGCATGAATGGGTGCTGGATTTTATCAAATGCCTTTTCTGCATTTATTGAAATTATCATGTGATTTTTGTCCTTCCTTTTGTTTATGTGATGAATCACATTGATTGATTTGCGAATATTGAACCAGCCTTGCCTCTCCGGAATAAATCCCACTTGATCATGGTGAATGATTTTTTTCATAATTTTTTTGATCTGCTTGGCTAATATTTTGTTGAGAATTTTAGCATCTAAATTCATCAGGGATATAGGCCTATAATTTTTTTTCTTTGTGTTGTCTTTGCCCGGTTTTGGGATCAGAATTATGCTCGCCTCATAAAAAAAGTTTGGAAGTCTTCCTTCCTCTTGAATTTTTTGAAATACCTTGAGGAGGATAGGAGTTAGTTCTTCTTTCATGCTATTTAGTTTCCAATTGTTTTAGTATTTTCCAGGGTTTTTTTTTTTTGTGGTTAATATCTAGTTTCATGGCATTGTGATCAGAGAAAATGCTTGATATGATTTCAATCTTCTTAAATTTATTGAGACCATTTTTGTGTCCTAATATGTGGTCTACCGAGAATATGTATATTCTACTGCTTTAGGGTGAAAAGTTCTGAAGATATCTATTAAATCGAGTTGATCTAGCGTATTCTTTAAGTCTGCTGTTTCTTTATTAATTTTCTTTCTTGAGGATATATCCAGTGTTGTTAGTGGGGTGTTGAAATCCCCTACTATTATAGTATTGCTGTTAATCACACCCTTTATAACCATCAAAGTCTGCTTTATCTATGTCGGGGCTCCTATATTTGGTGCGTAGATATTTATAATAGTTATATCTTCCTGTTGAATTGTTCCCTTTATCATTATATAGTGTCCTTCTTTATTTCTTAGTACAGCCTCTGTTTTAAAGTCCATTTTGTCAGATATAAGTATTGCTATCCCGGCTTTTCTTTCATTTCCATTTGCATGAAATATTTTTTTCTATCCTTTTACCTTCAGTCTATGTGCATCTTTTGTTTTAAGGTGTGTCTCTTGTAGACAGCATATGTATGAGTCCTGTTTCTTTATCCACGCAGATACCCTACGTCTTTTGATTGGATTATTAAATCCATTTACATTTAAGGTTATTATTGATATGTAGTTGTTTATTGCCACTATATTCTTTAAAGCTGTATTCTTCTTTTGCTCTATTCATTCCTCCCTTTGAACTGTTCACAACAGACCCCTTAGTATCTCTTGCAAAATTGGTTTGGTTTTAATGAATTCCTTGAGGCTTTCTTTGTCTGGGAAGCTCTTTATTTCTCCTTCAATTTTAAACGTTAGCCTTACTGGATGGAGAAGTCCTGGTTGTAGGTTCTTGTTCTGCATTACTTTGAATATATCTTGCCATTCCCTTCTGGCCTCAAGTGTTTCTGTTTAGAAGTTGGATGTCATCCTTATAGAGGCTCCTCTGTAGGTGATAGCCTTTTTTTCTCTAGCAGCTTTTAATATTTTCTCTTCATCCCTTAGCTTTGGTATTTTAACTATGATGTGTCTTGGTGTAGATCTTTTTGGGTTTCTCTTTAATGGAGTTCTGTGTGCTTCTTGAGCATGTGGAATGTTTCCCAGCCTTAATTTAGTGAACTTTTCTACTATGATTTGATTGAACAAAGTTTTTTTTTCTTGTTCTCTCTCCTCTTCTTCAGTAATCCCTATGATGTGAATGTTGTTTCTCTTCATGTTGTCACAGAGCTCCCTTAGTGTTTCCTCGCATTTTCTGATTCTCTTTTCCTTTTTCTGCTCTGCTTCTGTGCCTTTGTTTATTGTGTCCTCTAAATCGCTTATTCGATCCTCAGCATAATTCATCCTGCTTTTAATTCCTTCCATTGTAGTCTTCAGTTCTGATACTGTATTTGTCATTTCTGTCTGATTCTTTTTTATTATTTCAGTTTTTTTTTATACTTATTATCTCTTTATTTAGGTGTTCATAACTATGCATTGTTGCTCTAATTTGTTTGAACATCCTTACTATCATTATTCTAAATTCTGCTTCTGGTCATTTGGTTATATCTGGTTCATTCAGGTCCTTCTCTGGGGATTTCTCTTGATTCATTTGGTTTGCATTTCTCTGCCTGCCCACTTTGTCTGTGTATAAGAAGGTTGTGGCCACTGGAGTCCAGTAGGTGTTGCTTTTGTGTTCTCTAGGTGTGGTCTTTCTGCAGGCCCTCCACCCTCTCTGCTGCTGCCTAGGGCTGTTAGGTATGGGTGTTGCCAGTGACGGCCCACTGCAGCTGTTGCTGTGATTTCCACCTCTCCTCCGCGGGAGGGGCTGTCACTCAAGCCGCAAGCCTCAGCACTAAGGCTAGAGGTGAGCACCTTTGCTCATTTGCGAACCCAGCCTGTTTCTGGTCTTCTGCCCTGCCCCCACGGTCAGATCCTGCTCACCACAGTTTCTCGGGTTGGATGGGGCTCCTGACGTGCTCTCAGCTGTGAGCCTTTGCCCGTCCAGAGCTTTAGCCCCGCCCTTGATGCCAGGGTCCTTATGCGCAGGGTCGCCAACCAAGGTTTATTGGGCCGGGCGTGGCTGCTGGTGTGCGCTCACCTGCGAACTTCAGCTCATATGGGCTCTAGTCCCGGCCCCGCATTCAGAGCCAACTCGCGCATGCAGGATGGCAAACCACGGTTTCTCGGGCGGTTGGGGCTGCTGGCGTGAGCTGAGCCGCGAGCCTCCGCCCGTTCCTGGTCCTAGCCACGTCCCCACAGTCAAGGTCAGCTTGCGCAGGGTCGCAGAGCAGATCTCTACCCATTCCTGGCCTCTCGCTTTTCCCCCGCAGGTGGGGTTACAAGAGGGCCGGCAGCTGCTGGGCTAGACCAAGCTCACTCCAGTTGGGCCGCCGCCCCTGCCAACAGAACTGCGTTTCAGGATCCTGCCTCCACTGTCCCTCTAGCAACCCTCAGCAGAGTAGAAAGGGGCCCCACAGTTCAGACCCTACCACTCCATACTGTAGACCTAGAGGCTCCCTCCATCTAAGCAGCTCTGCTCTAAGTGCTGCAGGAGAGCTTGTTTGGCTGATTTCCTGTCTTCCTTTGCTGGTATTGCTAGTTCCAGGGGAAATATTTGTTTTTGATTAAAGAATTAGTTAGCCCTGGGGTTAGGGTGGCTGTCCCTCAGAGGTTTTCTCCCTGTGGCTTTCTGTTTACTCTCTCTTCCCGCTGCTCTGGTCCTCTCCTCTGACCCCGTTCCCTGGAGCCCCGGGTGAGTGGCTGTGAGAGAGGTTTTCTGCGCTGTCCCTTTAAGAATCTTGTGTCTGAGAAAACTGTCTCTTTCTCACTAACAGTATCCTCACTTGTTTCACAGCTCAATACTGTCCAAACGCCTCTTCTAGGCTCTGGGACTACAGGCTGGGGCTTTGTTCCTGGGTCCCAGGACCCTCCCTCTCCACCAAACTCTCCTCCTGCCACGCGGGTCTCTCCGGGCTGCCGTTCGCTCCGGGGAGCTTGGCAGCCCTCTTCGCGTTTTCGCTATTCCTACCAGTCTCAATGTGGCTTCTTCTGTGTTCCTTGGTTGAAGAGTCCACTTAGTTTAGTTCAAAGTTGGTTTATCCAGATGATGGTTCTTAAAATTGAGTTATAATCCACTTTGGTTCTGGGAGTTGGAAGTTGGAACGTCTGCTTACTCCATCGCCATCTTGCTCTCCCACTCTCTCTAATATTTTTAAATTAGAAACCAAGAGAAGAAGCAACAAGGAGCAGTGAATGTTCATTAAAATATTAAACTTTTATTTACCATCTTTAGAACTTTCAGTCTATTGGAATAATAACTTTTCCTAACTCCCTGTGAGGAAAACTGTGTGACAAGCCCAAGTGTGATGATGGTTGTAATGTATTTTCCCCGTCGAGGAAGAAAGAAGGGTGTAATCAAAAATCGTGAAATAGCAAAGGCTTTATTTAGTACCACGCTGCCCAGATGATGTTCCCTGCCCCTGGGGACACGGGCCAAGGAAGTCACATGGGGAGATCCACATTGGAGATATTTAAAGGGTGTCATCTATGGTGGTCGAGCTAATATGATGTATTAAAATCTCATTGGCTGGAAGACAGTTGTTCTTTTCCCAAGGACTCCTGGGAAGTTTCTTTTGGCGCACATGAGTGTGGGTGGTTCCAGTCTGGTTCCTCATGTGACCTTCCCCATTGCCCACACCTTACATTTCGACCTTTTGTGTTAAATAGGGGTGCTGCTTATTCATCTTGCTACTTTCTGCTTAATTAGGGGTGTCGTGAGGAGGAGAGGTCGTAAGGTGGTGGCTTTGAGGGGAGTTGGGAGGAACATCTGTTTGACCGTGACTGGAGAAACTTTGTGGATGCGGTTCTGTAAGGATTTTAAAAAAGAGGAGTAATAGGAGAATCTGCAGGGTCCAGCCTTTTGGTGAGCTGGAGATGGGTAGGGTTCAGTGGTTCTGACTGCCAGTGGTCCTGCATGGG
Source organism: Rhynchonycteris naso (assembly GCA_037038555.1). Classification (NCBI taxonomy): domain Eukaryota; kingdom Metazoa; phylum Chordata; class Mammalia; order Chiroptera; family Emballonuridae; genus Rhynchonycteris; species Rhynchonycteris naso. The sequence goes on along the minus strand of CM072995.1, from coordinate 178,622,641 downwards.
AGCAAGCTTGAGGCAAAACTGCGTGTCAGGAGTGGCATATAAAGAGGAAAGGAAGGGGTCTCATCCATTCCCATAACTGGGACCTATGAGGGAACTAGAGGTTCAGAATATGGTGGCAAACAGAGAAGGCAGCTCCCGTTTCCACAAGAAATGAGATGGACTTACCCATTCCTGCAGCATTACCCTGGGTTCAGTGTGGGTGAGGATGATGGGGGTCTCCAAGTCCAGGCCATGTTATTCATCCATGAGGTTTAGGAGTTCGAGCAGTGAGCCCGCCTGGATGGGTTGGCCTCCCATTTGGGTGGCTTGTCCTCTACATAAAGGTGTTAAGGAAAAGCCTGTTGCCCAAAGGGACAATCACTCTGCCAGTGACCGGGCTACTTGCAGTCAGGGCAGGGCTCAATGGGGAGCTGCGGGCAGGGACACTGTTGGGCATAGTGACTTTACTTGCCACACTTAAAGCAAGCTTCTGGTAAGATTCCTCTTTGTGGCTTGGACTTGGGTTGGGCACTTCCTGTGCCTTGGCCCTGTTGTTCTGCCAGCCTCAGGGCTGCCACAAGAGCCTGGGTTTGGAGCGTTACCTTCTGCTACATGCGGGCCTGGCAAACAACCTTGACCTTTTTCTACTAGCTATGATTATTAAAAACTTTAAATGCCATGTTCACAGGTCCTGGATAGGGGTTTGGGGGTTGAGAATAAGAGGAGGTGGGCTCCTGGGGAGCCCAGCAACCATGTCTGGCCAGAAACGCTGGAGCCAGAGGCAGGACAGGGTCAGAACTTCCTGCAAGAAAATTGGGGTTAGGCCTTGGGGTTCGCAAACCCATGTGAGGACCAATGGTAGGCTGAGAATGGCCTGATGGAGGAGGAGCTTAAGAACACAGTGGAGAGCAGCAGGGGAGGAGAAAGAGAGACTGGTATTTGCAGGTGAATGAGAAACAGGATCCAGCGAAGGGAGGGGAAGGGGCTCTTGGAGGGAAGAGACCAGAGTGAAAGAGGTCCACAGAGGGACCAGAGAGGGGTTCCGAGAGAGGGGCGCCCCCAGAGGTCAGGCAGGAGGGTGAAAGAGTTGGGGTTCTGCGGAGAAGAAAAGATTAGGAGCAGAGGTTTTAGGTGAGGTTTCTCTGGCTGAAAAGGGGCCTGCATCATAGAACAGGCAGCACAGAGATTAAGAAGGGAGTACAAGTACTAGAATCCCTGAATGTAAGGAATCTCCAACCAGTTTCCAGCTTTTTTGGTGATAGTTAAATTGGTGAGGGGGTTAAAACCAAAAGTTCCTTCAGGAGGCTACCTGGTTCAGTTATCCAATGGGTTCTGTGGCCTGGCCACAGAAAAGAAGAAGAGCAGTTTCTTCTTCTTTAGAGAGAAATAAATTTTGGATATGGCAACTCCAGGAGAGTTTTTGGATTGCTTAGATTCCTGTGCCTCTATGGCTGCCCTCAGTCCTCGGAATGGTCAGAGATGAGTATTGGCATTGCGCAATTCAAGCTCTGGCTACTGGATGGATAGGGAAACTGGATGTTCTCGGGACGTCTCCACGGGCACACATGCACTAGGAATAGATAAAAGGTCCCTGACGCAGCTGCAGTTTCACACAGGGAGTCTCGGCAGAAAGAACTGAGGGAAGACGGGAGGCAGGGGACTTAATACACCATGTGCTGAAGTGGGTGGAAGTTTGGAGGTCCTGGTTCTTTCTCAGAGGGGAAGGAGAGAGGGGCGGTCCTTGTGGACTTCAACTCCTCCCGGGTTTCGGCACCAAATGTAAGGTATTTTTCCCCCACCAAGGAAGAAGGAAGGGGCCATAGCCTCAAAGTGTGGAATAGCAAAGGTTTTATTCAGTACTGTGCTTCCCGAATGATGTTCCCTGTCCCAGGGGGCAGAGGCCATGGAAGTAGAATGGATAAAACTGTGTGGAAGATATTTAAAGGGTCTCATCTAGGGTGGTTGAGCTAATATGACATGATGGAATTTCACTGGCTGGCAGACAGTCACTCTTTTCCCAAGGGCTCCTAGGAAGTTTCTTTTGGTGCCCATGAGTATGGGCAGTTCTAGCCAAAGTTCCCGTCTGGTTCCTCATATTACCTTCTCCATTGCCCACACCTTACAATAGTCAGTAATAGAAAGTTTTCTTTGGCCAACCTTATAGCTTTGGTTGCCTCAGTGACTCTTCATTACTACCTCTGTCCCCTGATTACTATGTTATACAAATTTCCAGATCGTGAAAACAATAAAGATTGTGTGTAACAGAAAGTTTTGGTGGTGAGAATTCTACTCATCAGCCTCATATCTAGAGATCACATTTCTGGTCCAGACATTTTACTGTTGCATTCTCACTCTTTTTATTTGGCTCTTTGCTAATCTCCCTTTTTACTTCCGTTCTTGTACCTTGTTTCTCTCCATATTTGATATTTATCAAATGACACCTCCCCTTCCCTCTCCTAGCAGACCACTGCCTCATGGGCATCTGGTAAAACTCAAGAAGTATGGGTAAGGGTGAACAAGCTGATTTCAGAAATCAAGGTGGTCTCAGTTCATTCATTCCACAAGCACTCAGATACCCGTTTGTTCCCCGCATGGTGCCAGGCACAGGAGAGCAAAGACAAGCAGCATAGGCCCCTGCTCGCCAAGCAGCAAGGTTTACATCAAACAGGATTTTCTGATTTAACAAATAGAAATACAAGACATCTGGTTAAATTTTATGTCCAGAACAAGTCCTTTTTTTAGTATAAGTATAATCATTTTAGTGTAGTATAATACACTTTTAGTATGTCCCATTGGGGGCATACTCAAGAATTTTAAAACATTGTGTTACTTAGCTGAAAATTAAGTGTGGCAGGGTACCCTGTATTTCACTTGGCCACCCTACTGCAGAGACATCAGCCCTACCCCTCTTGCTGTGGGCGGAAATCCAGGAATAATTTACAACTTCTCTCAAGCCCAAAGTCACCTCAGAGGATGCTGCAGGCCATTTGAGGGAGAAGAAAGTCAAGCTTCCAGCTGGAAGAGCTCTGACATAGACCATGGTGCTCTCTAACTAACCCCCGGTACCTGGAGAGGGGCAGGGAAAGGGAGCTGTGAGTCCTTTCCTAAAATCTGATGCCTCTGCATTCTCTGGGGATATTGTTTTCTTGTCTGTCATTTCATCTTCCCAGCAACCCTATTCTAGTGTGTCCCCAGTTTATAGATGGGGAAGTTTGATATAAAGAGCACAAATAAGAGAAAGATTTTCATAAGTAAGAAAATAATTTTTTTAAATATCAGAAACCGATCCAATAAAATTATCTGGGAAGATGTACTATCATCATGTGAATTTAGACATTTTTGGAGAGGATTCTATTTTTCTTCATGAACTCCAAAAGAGATAAGAAGAGACTTTAATTAGGAAATGGCAGATCAACCAGAATAACAAAAGAGATAGTGGGGCCTGACCTGTGGTGGCGCAATGGATAGAGTATCAACCTGGACTTCTGAGGTCACTGGTTTGAAACCACAGGCTTGTCTGGTCAATGCACATACAGGAAGAAACTGTGAGTTGATGCTTCCTGCTCCTTCCCGCTTTCTCTCTCTCTCTCTCTCTCTCTCTCTCTCTCTCTCTCTCTCTCCCCTCTAAAATGAATAAATAAAAATAAAGTTTAAAACAAAAGAAAAGCGATAGTGGGAGAGGAAACAGAGGAGCTGGAGCAGGAGAGAGTGGCCAGGGAGCTGTGCAGATTCCCCTCCCCACAGTTAGCATAGGCACTGCAGGCCCTCTCAGCTGGGAGGGCACTAAGTGGCCCCTGAAGCCAGAGGCTGCTTGGATTTCAGGGCCTCAGCTTTGGGGCCTGGCTGGTGGCCACCAGTTCAGCTCTTGTCCCTGATGAGTGCTAAAGGAGGCATAGTCAGGCAGAGCTCAGGAAGCTGGCACAGTCCCCACTGCTTGCTTCTACTGGGCTCAAGGAGGCTTGGGAATAAGATAACAAAGAAGAGGAATTGGAGTCTGAAACCTCCCTCCTACCCCACCTGGGCAGTAACAGTAGTGACCTCTAGTTCCACGCCTGCCTAAACTTACAGTGACCAATATGGTACAATCACTGGGACCTCTCACAGCCACTGCAGGTGGAGGTTGCTTGCTTTAAAACAAAACCCAAAAAACAGACAAAATGGTTATATTCTCCCACAAGCTTTTCAACAGGATCTGTGGCCTCAGTGGGAGAACCTGAGCATTGGCAGGGAGGCACCCCAGACCCAAACTCCCTGACCCCTCTCCTGCCATCTGAGGTCCTGTTGGTGCTTTTCATTGGCCAAAGCCAACCAAAAACAAACTATTATTTTAACTCTTGCTATAACACAGAGCTTTCTGTAAAAGGGGAAATTAGTAACTTTATGAGAAATTATTCCTTTAACAACTCACCCATTCTGATATTTAAAAATCTGTATAATGCTCAATATCTAATATGTACACATTGGGGGTATATTTTGTGCTTTACAAATTTTTAAGTTTTGATAATCCCAACTATAAAAATTTTTGAAATAAAGTTCTTGGAATCAGAGAAGTGGATAGAAAGTAAGTAAAAATTTCTCATCTTGAGATGGTTTATTGGATCTTTTAACATTAACCTTGGTAATCATCATGGTTTGTAAAATACTATACAATGTAGCACTATCTTGATTTCATTTGTAGTAGTAAGTAAAACCATTTCTACCTAGGAGATTTTCAAGCCTTCCATCTGGTTTGTGGATAGCCAGTATCATAAATGTGTCAGCAAAGAAAACATGTTCAGATTCACCTTTATTCCCATGTACTGATTCCTGAAATCGACTCATGTATGTTTTAGTCAATTATGGTACAAATAATAAATTTTGCATTGTATATGAAAAAACCATAAGAAGCCTATAAAAATTACATAAAAATTTTTCAAATTTTCTCAGCAATAGCTTACAGGCAGTCCCCATGTTACAAACAAGATAGGTTCTGCAGGTTTGTTCTTAAGTTGAATTTGTATGTAAGTTGGAACAGGTACATTTACCTATTCAATGCAACATAGAATTTATTTTTACCTTTCTATGTTTATAAATACTTAAACATGTTCAAAATACAACCTTAAATAATCTCAGATGATGCAGAAGATGATGGACTTGTTGGAGAGGATGGGACTGGTGTTAGAGTCAGGGTCTGATTCTGCTGCTGGAGTCAGTTCCTTGAAGTAGTTATCCAGGGAGGTTTGTACAGAGCTTTTTTTTTTCTTTTTTGTTTTTTAACTTTTTATTAATTTTAATTTATTTTGTTAACGTGAATTCAATTGTACCACTCAATATAACTCTCTCACCCCCACCCGGTTGTCCCCCATTACCCCTTTTGCCCCCTTTCTCTGACTCGCTCCCCACTTCCCTCAGGGATTTATTGTCCTGTTATCTGTATCCCTGTGTTATATATATATAATTCCACTAATCCCTTTACCTTCTCAGATTCCATCCCCTCATCGCCCTTCCCTCTAACCGCTGTCCCTCTAGTCCCTGTGACCCCACCTCTGCCTCTATTCTGTTCCTCAGTTCACTTTGTTCATTAGATTCCACATATAAGTGAGATCATATGATATTTGTTTTACTCTACCTGGCTTATTTCACTTAGCATAATAATCTCCAGGTCCATCATGCTGTCACAAAAGGTAAGATTTCCTTCTTTTTCACAACTGCATAATGTAATACAGTTTTTTAATTCATTTGTCCAATGATGGACATTTGGGTTGTATCCACATCTTGGCTATTGTAAACAAGGTTGTAATAAACATGGGAGTGCATACCTTCTTTTGAGTCAGTGATTTGGATATATTCTTAGGATATATTCCTAAAAGTGGAATAACTGGGTCAAAAGGCAGTTCCATTTTTAATTTTTTGAGAAACTCCATACTGTTTTCCACAGTGGCTGCACAAGTCTGCATTCTCACCAGCAGTGCAGGAGGGTTCCCTTTTCTCCATACCTTTGCCAGCACTTATTCTGTGTTGATTTGTTAATGAGCGCCATTCTGACAGGTGTGAGGTGGTATCTAATTGTGGTTTTAATTTGCATTTCTCTGATGATTAATGACGTTGAACATTTTTTTTCTTTTGAGAGCCAAATATTTTTTATTAATTTTAATGGGGTGACATTGATAAATCAGGATACATATGTTCAGAGAAAATATTTCCAGGTTATTTTGACATTTGATTATATTGCATACCCATCACCCAAAGTCAAATTGTCCTCCATCACTTTCTATCTGGTTTTATTTGTGCTCCTCCCCTCCCTCTACCTCCTTGTCCATGTCTCTGAGTCTCATTTTTATGTCCCATCTATGTATGGATTCATATAGTCCTTAGTTTTTTCTGATTTACTTACTTCACTCAGTATAATGCTATCAAGGTCCATCCATGTTGTTACAAATGATCCAATGTCATCATTTCTTATGGCTGAGTAGTATTCCATAGTATATATGTACCAAAGCGTTTTAATCCACTCGTCCTCTGACGGACACTTGGGCTGTTTCCAGATCTTCGCTATTGTGAACAATGCTGCCACGAACATGGGGGCACATTTCTTCTTTTTGAACAGTGCATGGTGTTCTTAGCAAAACAGCACAGAATAAGTGCTGGCAAGGATGTGGAGAAAAGGGAACCTTCCTGCACTGCTGGTGGGAATGCAGACTGGTGCAGCCACTGTGGAAAACAGTATGGAGATTCCTCAAAAAATTAAAAATCAAACTGCATTTTGACCCAGCTATCCCACTTATAGGAATATACCCTAAGGACATTGAACATTTTTTTTTATGCCTGTTGGCCACCTGTATATCCTCTTTGGAGAAATGTCTATAGTTCTTTTGTTCATTTTTAAATTGGATTGTTTACCTTCCTGGTGTTGAGTTTTAGAAATTCTTTATAAATTTTGGTTATTAATCCCTTATCAGATGTATTGGCAAATATATTCTCCCATTGTGTGGGTTGTCTTTTTATTTTATACATATTATCTTTTGCTTTGCAAAACCTTTTTAGTTTAATATTTCACTTGTCATTGCAGATAAATCTGCAAAAATATTGCTATGAGAGATATTGGAGAGTTTACTGCCTATGTTTTCTTCTAAGATGTTTATGGTTTTGTAAATTACATTTAAATCTTTTATCTATTTTTGAGTTTATTTTTGTGAATGGTGTAAGTTGGTGGTCTGGTTTTATTATTATTATTTTTTTTGCATATTCCTGTCCAATTTGCCCAACACCATTTATTAAAGAGACTGTCTTTACTCTACTGTATGCTCTTACTTCCTTTGTCAAATATCAATTGACCATAAAGTTGTGGGTTTATTTCTGAGTCTTCTATTCTATTCCATTGATCTGTCTGCCTATTCCTATGCCAGTACCAAGCTGTTTTGATTACTATTGCCTTGTAGCATAACTTGATATCAGGAAATGTGATACCTTATACTTTATTCTTCATTTTTAAGATTGCTAAGGTTATTTATGTAATTTTTTGGCTCCATATAAATTTTTGGAACATTTGTTCTGTCTTTGAAATTTGCCATTGGTATTTTAATAGGAATTGCATTGAATTTATACACTGCTTTGGGTAATATAGACATTTTAATGATGTTTATTCAGCCTATCCATGAACACGGTATATGCTTCCACTTGTTTGTATCTTCCTTGATATCTTTTTTCAATGTCTTATGATTTTCCAAGTACAAATTTTTTACCTCCTTGGTTCAATTTACTTGTAGGTACTTTACTGTTTTTGTTGTTGCAACAGTGAAGGGAATTGTTTTCTTAATTTCTCTTTCAGACAGTTTATTGTTGGTGTATAAAAATGCCACTGATTTATGAATATTAATTTGATATCCTGCCACCTTGTCAAATTCATTTATCAGGTCTCGTAGTTGTTTGATTGAGACTTTAGGGTTTTCTATGTACAGTATCATGTCACCAGCAAATAATGATAATTTTAGTGTTTTTTTTTTCCAATTTGGATGCCTTTTATTTCTTCTTCTTGTCTGATTGCTGTGGCTAAGACTTCCAAAACTATGTTGAATAAGAGCGGTGAAAGGCAGCATCCCTGCCTTTTTCCTGATCTTAAGGAGATTGCTTTTAATTTTTGTCCGTTGAGTATGGTGTTGGCTGTCAGCTTGTCATAGATGGCTTTTATTATATTGATGTATGTTCCCTGTATTCCCAATTTGCTGAGAGTTTTGATCATAAACAAATGCTGAATTTTATCAAATGTTTTTTCTGCATCTATTGATATAATCATGTGATTTTTCCCCTTCTTTTTGTTTATTTGATGAATCACATTGAGTGATTTGCAAATATTGTACCAGCCATGCCTCCCTGGAATCAATCTCACTTGATCATGATGTATGACATTTTAAATGTATTGCTGGATCTAGTTTGCTAATATTTTGTTGAGAGTTTATTAGGTATATTCATCTATAATTTTCTTTCTTTGTAGTGTCTTTATCTGGTTTTGGAATGAGGATAATGCTTGCCTCATAAAAGGAGTTTGGAAGTCTTTCCTACTCTTGAATTTTTTTGAAATAGCTTGAGAAGTATAGGTGTTAGTTCTTTGAATATTTGGTAAAATTAGCCTGTGAAGCCATACAGTTCTGGACTTTTGTTTTTTGGGAGTTTTTTGAGAACTGTTTTTATTTCATTTGTTGCAATTCATTTGTTTAGGTTTTCTGATTCTTCCAGATTGAATGTTTCTAGAAATTTATTCTTTTCACCTAGGTTGTCCAAGTTTTTGGCATATAGATCTTCATAGTATTTTCTTACAATTCTTTGTATTTCTGTAGTGTCAGTTGTTACTTTTCCATTTTCATTTCTAATTTTATTTATTTGAGTCCTCTCTCTTTTTTTCTTGGTGAGTATGGTTAAAGATTCATCAATATTGTTTACCTATTAAAAGAACCAGCTCTTGGTTTCATTGATCTTCTGTATTATGGTTTTAACCTTTATGTCATTTATTTCTACTTTGATCCTTATTATTTCATTTCTTCTATTTCCTCTGGGCTATATTTGTTCTTCTTTTTCTAGTTCTTTTAGATGTTGGGTTATGTTGTTTATTTGAACTTTTTCTTGCTTCTTGAGGTATGCCTGTAATGATATGAACTTTACTTTCAGGAATCCTTTTGCTATGTTCCATAAATTTTGAGTTGTTTTATGTTCATTTTCATTTGTTTCAAGGAAATTTTTTATTTCTTACTTGATCTCATTGTTAACCCATTCATTATTTAATAACATGCTATTTAGTTTCTAAGCGTTTGACTGTTTTTCAGTTTTTCTATTGTAGTTGATTTCTAGTTCATGCCATTGTGATCAGAGATGTTTAATATGATTTCAATCTTCTTAAATTTATTGAGACTCATTTTGTGTTCTAACATGTGGTCTATTCTAGAGAATGTCCCATGAGCAGTTGAAAAGAAAGTATATTCTGCTGCTTTTGGCTGAAAGGTTTTGAAGATATCCATTAAATCCAGTAGATTTAGTGTGTCATTTAAGGCCACTGTTTCTTTGTTAATTTTCTGTTTGGAGGATCCATTGATATTAGTGGGGTATTAAAATCTCCTACTATAGTATTGCTGTTGATCTTGCCCTTTATGTCCATCAAAGTCTGCTTTATATATTTAGGTGCTCCTAATTAGGCTCCTAGATATTTACAATGGTTATAACCTCTTGTTTAATGTCTTCCTTTATCATTATGTACTGACCTTCTTTATCCCTAACTATAGCCTTTGTTTTAAAGTCTATTTTGTCAGATATAAGTATTGCTACACCAGCTTTTTTTTTTCCATATCCATTTGCATGAAATAGTTTTTCCATCCCTTCACTTGCAGTCTCTGTGTATCTTTTGTTCTGAGGTGTGTTTCTTGTAGACAGCATATATACGGGTCTTGTTTTCTTATCCACGTAGGTACCCTATGTCTTTTGATTAGAACATTTAATACATTTACATTTAAGATTATTATTGATATGTACTTATTTACTGTCATTTTATTTCTTAAATGTACAATCTCTTTCTTTATATATATTTTTTCTTTTGCTCTTTTTAAATCAGGACCCTTAATATTTCTTGCTATACTGGTTTAGTTGTAATGAATTCCTTGAGGTTTTATTTTGTTGTTGTTTTTGTATTTTTGTCTGGGAAGCTTTTTATCTCTCCTTCAATTTTAAACGATAGCCTTGATGGATAAATCAGTCTTTGTTGTAGGTTCTTGTTTTGCATCACTTTGAATATTTCTTGCCAATCCCTTCTGGCTTCAAGTGTTTCTGTTGAGAAGTCAGATGTCATCCTTATGGGGGTTTCTCTGTATCTCTTTCAGCTTTTGGTATTCTTTGTTTGTCTCTTAACTTTAGCATTTAATTATGATGTATCTTGATTTAGGCCTCTTTGGGTTTCTCTTTAATGGGACTCTCTGTGCTTCTTGAACTTGTATGACTTTCCTCATCAGTTTCAGGAGTTTTCAGCTCTGATTTATTGAAACAGGTTCTCTGTTCCTTGTCCGTTCTCTTCTCCTTCAGGAACCCTTATTATGCGAATGTTGTTTCTCTTCATGGTGTCACAGAGCTCTCTTAGAGTTTTCTCAGTCTTTTTGAACCTCTTTTCTTTTTGCTACTCTGCTTCTGTGCTTTTGTTTATCTTGTCCTCTAAATTGCTGATTTGATCCTCTGCCTCATCCAGCCTGCTATTAATTCCTTCTAGTGCAATCTTCATTTCTGATATTGTATTTGTCATTTTTGACTGGTTCTTTTTTAAGATTTCAATGTCTCTTTTTTTGTATGTGACAGAGACAGAGAGAGACAGATAGGGACAGACAAACAGGAAGGGAGGGAGAAGAGAAGCATCAACTTTTTATTGAGGCACCTTAGTTGTTCATTTATTGCTTTCTCATATGTGCCTTGACCAAGGGCTATGTCAGACCAAGTGGCCCCTTGCTGAAGCCAGTGATCTTAGGCTCAAGCTGGCAACCTCAGAGTCTTAAACCTGGGTGCTCCACATCCCAGTCTGATGCTCTATTCACTGTACCACCATCTGGTCAGGCTTCAACGTCTTTTTTGACATTTGCTATCTCTTTATTTAGGTGCTCATTATGTCTATCCATTGTTGCTCTAAGATCATTATTTTATACTCTGCATCTGGTAGTTTGGTTGCTTCCATCTCATTCAGTTCTTTTTCTGAGGATTTCTCTTGTTGATTCATTTGGGTTGCATTTCTCTGTCGGCCCATTTTGTCTGTGTATTAGATAGTGCTGTCTGATATTGAAATTTTTGTGGTATCTCTATAAAGAAGATGGGTTCAGTGGTACTGTCCTCTAGGCCACCTGTTTTTCTTGTTCTAGGAATGCTTCCTAAGGATACTATTTTCCCTCTTGTATGTGAGTATTAGATGTCGTTTGTCCTTTCATGGGTGCTATTATTCCTTTAGGCTGGCTGGCTCTAAGGGTCAAACTTGATCACATTTATTACAAACTGTGCAATGTCTGTCCTGTTGGGCATATTTATTTTCCACAGAGTCTACTGCCAGCTAGACTTCACCTTTAGGTATTCTTGTTGTGTAGGTAGTTTAATCTAGGGTTGGTGCTGTCTGCCACCAACTACCAATTGTGTTGGTTCTAGTTCTTCTTGGGTTGGTGTCAGCTGTTGCTTGTACCCATTGTGGGTTACCTGTCTGCAGCTACTGCATTTTTGTTGTTTGTGTCTGCATTTTCTGTGCCTGGGTACTGTGGGAAAGGCCAACCTTTGTGTAAGAATCAGCTTCCTCCTGCTTAGAGATGACAGCAGTTCCATAAAAACCTCTAGCTGTATAAGATTTATCTCCACTTTTTAGTTGCTCCTCCTCCTCTTCTGTAGTAAGACTGTAGTGGGGGCTCATATTGGCCTAACCCAACCAACCCCTGTACAAATTGCATGCCTGGTAGATTAGGGCAGCTGAGGTTGTGAATACAATGTTAGTGGGACCCTCCTACTTCAGGGATCTCTTGGTCAGGAATCAGTGCAGGGAATGTGGCCCCTACTCCAGAGCTTAATCCCTCAGCCACTACTGGATACTCAAATTTTATTTCTTTCCAACAAGGTGAGCAGGAGATTCACACTGAGTGTGGTTGACAGTCTCCTCTGCAGAAATTTATTCAACTGGTGATACTCTGGTTTTAGGGAGGAAGACTAAGAGTGTCCTCCCCTGGGGCTTACTGTGCATCCCCTGAAAGTGTCTAAGCCCCTCAACAAGATCCAACAAGACTCACAGGGACCCACACATTAAACATCCATGTTCCAAGCCTCTCTCCCTTCTCTTCATGGAATCTAGCCCAGCAGGACAGAATATCCAGAGTCCAGGCTGGCTGACTGTGAAGCTCTACCCTATCTAATGTACATGAGTTGCTGTGCTCATCACAGAGTGGAACTTGCCTCAACTGGGCCAGGTATGAGTAGTTTTTTTATTAGGATACCATTCTAGCAAGGGTTGTTAGGTCCTGAACCAATGCTTTCTGCAGCTGGCCCCTGGGTGTGCCAGCCCTGGTCCTTTTTGTCAGGAACCTGGCACAGACCAATGGGAGACACTGCCCATGACTGGCCTTCAGCAACCTTCTTTGAGCTACAAGCAATCCAGAGTTTGTGTCTGCCTCTGCTAGACCCAGGTGTACATAGAAATATCAAGCTGCACACCTAGGCAGGCTTTTACCCATTCTGGTCCTGGGGGGATGTCTGTTTAAAAAGCCAAGTTTCTCTGGGTCCTGCTTCCTGCAGCCTCTGTCTGCTGGCTGCTTGCTGGGTTCAGCCACTGATAAAACCTTTGCTAGAATCTAGAGCCTGCAGCAATTCAGGGATTTAGAAGAGTGGTAGGAGTGGCTCTGCCCCTCAGCCCCCGATGTCAGTCTGTCCAGACTTTTTTATAGACCTCAGAAGGGTGTGACCCCAGGAGTCTGGTGGGTATGGCTTATGAGACTCAAGGGTGTGGTCTTCCGCTTTATAGACAGTTTCCTCTGAGTCTCCGTGAGGGAGAAGCAACAGTCATAAACTTGGGAGAGTGTGAGGAAGCTCTGGTCTCAACACCAGAAAACTGAGGTACTGGTGCTTCTCCTGCTTCCTGGCCTCTCAGAATGACTCAGACTAGGGCAGGAGAGAGTCCCGAGGGCAGAGGCGTTGCTTTTCCCCAGGCTGATGCAGTACAGAGGGGTCGCTCTTCCCAAGAAAGATGGTGATTGCAGTACTGGAGAATGACTCATCACAAGGGTTCCGGTGGCATCCCCCACAGTGTCTCTCTGGGCCTCCAACTTTTACTTTTTTCATGCAACTTCATTCCTCTCAGCTCTCCCTCTACTGGATCCCCAGGTAAGTGGCTGTGAATGAGATTTTCTGATCAGCCCTTTAAGATGGTGCCTGCATATCTGAGAGCCGTGTCTCTTTCTCACAGACAGAAACTGTGCTCTTTTCACATCCAAATGCTATGTGGGCACCTCTTCTAGGCTCTGGGGCTCTAGGCTGGAGCTCCGGGCCTGGGGCTGAAGACCCACACTTCTCAGGGCAACCGTCCCTGCAGTGACAGTCCCTCTGTTTCCACTTGCTTCTGGAACTGGGGCAGCCTTTCCTTGTCTCCACCCTTCCTACCAGTCTTGATGTGGCTTCTTCTGTGGTCCTTGGTTATAGACTCCTTTTAGTTTAGCCCAAAGTTGGTTTTTCAAGTTGATTGTTCTTAAGTTGTAATCCAGTTTGGTCCTGGGAGGTGGCAGTTGAAATTTCTGCCATCTTGGAATCCCCCACAGACCTCTAGGGAGTTGGAATCTGGGAGAAACAAAGCTCACAGAGCTTTTGTCCCTTCCTCCTGAAGTCAGGGCCAAGGACCACTAGGGAGGGCTCTGGTTGCCTGGCATCCTCAGCCCTCAGGATCTCTTGCTGACAACTCAGCTCTTCCCAGGAGCCTACTGCCAGGCAAGGTCCATGGACTCAACCAGAGCTGCTGGGACCAGAAGAAAGATCCTGCAGCCATCACTATGGAGTCTGGTCTGGGAACTTTACAGAGACTCCAGGAAACCCTCCGCAGGGTTACATCACTGTGAAACATCTCCTGCACAGAACATTGAGGTCCTCCTGACCCAGAGATTTTTTTTCTCTCATCATAAATGGCCCTGCAGCATCTCAGGCCTTTGGTAACTGTACGATAAACTTTGGTGAACTTCTCTGTATCAGGATTTTGTTCCTCTAACTTTGCTATTTCTGCTTCAATGAGACAAAAATCATCAGCTAACTCTTTTGTAGAAAACTTTTTTATTTTTCTTGTTTTTTTGGGTTTTTTTTTTACAGGGACAGAGAGAGAGAGAGATAGGGACAGACAGACAGAAACAGAGAGAGATAAGAAGCATCAATCATTAGTTTTTTGTTGCTGTTGCGACACCTTAGTTGGTCATTGATTGCTTTCTCACATGTGCCTTGACTGCGGGCCTTCAGCAGACTGAGCAACCCCTTGCTGGAACCAGGGGGGACCTTGGGTCCAAGCTGGTGAGCTTTTTGCTCAAGCCAGATGGGCCCGCGCTCAAGCTGGTGAGCTTGGGATCTCGAACCTGGGTCTTCTGCATCCCACTCCAACGCTCTATCCACTGCTCCACCACCTGGTCAGGCAAAAACTTTTTTATTTTTAGAGAAAAAAGAAATAAGAGAGAGTGGAGGAGGAGAGAGATAAGAAGCATCAACTCATAGTTGCTTCACTTTAGTTGTTTTTATTGATTGCTTCTCATATGTGCCTTGATGGGGAAGGTGGTTCAACCTGAGACAGTGACACTCTGCTCAAGTTAGCAACCTTGGACTCAAGCCAGCAACCTTGGTCTCAAGCCAGAGATCTTAGGCTTCTAGCCAGTGACCCTGTGACATGGCATCTTTGAGGTTTTGAATCTGGCCTCAGCATCCTGGGCCAACTCTCTATTTACTGCATCACTACCAGTCAGGCTGTAGAAAACATTTTCGGTTCTGGAGTTTCTAGATCCCAGGGTTTTTTTTGTTGTTTTTTTACCTAGATGCTGTCATATGCTGCTTTAGTTCTGTAAGGTCCTCATTGGTTACTACTTTGTCATGGGAGTCGATATAATTTTCACTGATGTCTGCCGGAGTCCAGCCCCAGGGGGTGATCAGGGGTCCCACAGGAAGAGATGGCATCAGGGAAAAATGAGTAAGAGAGCCGAATTCTTTTTAGCATTCACTGCCAGGCATCTCTGCCATTGGCTAGTATAGCTTTATTTTTATACACTAAGTTATAATCACATGTTATGCGGAATACATTGATTAACAGTTGTTGTTCGCTTTAATTTGGGTAAATATTCCAGGAAAAGGCTAGTACTTTCTTTAAACTATGAATCAGTTGATAAGCTATTAAGCACAGTTATACAATAACTTGAGCAGCAGTAACAACAATATTGGTGCAAGCTTCTAAAAAGACCCTGTTGATTCTATCTTACTTAGCAACCTATTGTCTAGTAAAAATTATGTTTGTTTACTATTCTCATCTATTAGTAATTTCAACTATTACTCTCAGAACGTTCCACCACCTGAAGGCTAGATATGTGAGAGGCTCTGTGAGAGGAACGGAAAGGTTTTCTATTTTTCTACAATGAGTAAAGGACTGGGGGGGGGGCATTAAGTAATGGCTTGGGTAAAGGCTGAAAGGTGATATTGTGTTCAGTCTCTGAATTCTACCTATTCATAAGTCACAATCAATATTTTCCTAATATGATTTTTAGGAGGGAGATTTTCTACGAAACTAGCCCCTTAAGGGGGATATCATAGCCAGCCTCCTAGGTCTATGGGCCTGGGCACAGGTGTTTATAGGCTTTTCTGTGGAATTCACACTCTCTGTCTCATTTCCAGAGAAGCTACTGCAAATCTTCAGGAAAAGCACAGTGCTGTTGTCCCTGTGCCATAAGTGACAGCACACACACCCCAGAGGAAAGGGGGGGGGGTAAAAGACCAAATTAATACAAGAAATTAAAGGGGAAGTACCATTGCGCCTCTTCTTTTGCCGTGATTGTGTCAACCAGCAACTGTTGATTATCTTTGCTGTGATTATGTCAACCAGCAGTTGTTGATCAGCTTTTGACAGATGTCCAGCTGCAGTTGATTACCGAGAACCTCTGTTTGTAAGTATAAGTTGTATAGAAGTCAGATTTTGTAATTTGGGACTTTACTAGAAAATAAACAATGTCTTAGTTACCTAATGGATGATCTGCTCTCCTCCCCAGCTTTCAGCCTGCACCATTAACACATTTCCTTGACTGGACTAACAAGGGAATTTGGCCACTGAGGACCCCAAACTCTGAACCCTCACTCCGGGCCAGGATCTCTATCTTGGTCTGCTATAAAAGCTGCCTAATCCTGCCCCGAACCCTCCCCAGTGCTCCCCAGAGACATGGTTCAAGAATTGTCTTCCATTTCTCTCTTGGTTTTCTTTTAAAAAGCAGTGTCATTAAAAAATAACTTGTATTTTCTCATCCTCACCTAAGTACTATGTCAGGTTAACTGTGGTTCTTAGGAGGAAATAGTCAAATGTTTGCAAAAGCCAGGTGGTTTTGGTAAGCTTGAGGCCTTTCCTCAACTTCCAGGGAAAATATTAAAGGAGCCAAGTAAATACACACAGACAAACCAACAGAATCATTAAGCCATCTTGATGAATAGATTTCTGGGGATTATTGACCCTTGCATTTATAAGGAAAAAATTAATACTAACCCCACATGATATAAATAATAGTAAGGTAACCAATTGTCCTCCTTTAGGGAGGACAGTCCTTCTTTTGTTAGTTCCGTCCTCCCTCAAAAGGTGTCCTCCTACGTCCTCCTTTTTGATATTGGAAGACTAATCTGTAAATGTCTGTATTCAATCGATGTAGAGTAGATTCATTGTGTGTGATGTGACATATCTGTATTTGACATGACCATTCATCAAGGATCAGTACAGTGCAGCGAGATGTGATTATGAGACATGTGCGCTCTGCACGGGAGACCTTGAGACAGCATGCAATATATTAAGCGTGCAAATGGCTTTGTGTACTTCTTAGTGAAACACGACACAGCACATATGACATTGTAGACTCACGATTATTTCTTTCTCAGTGAATATTCAATCATAGACAGGTAAGCACAATTCATGTTTTATTAATTTATTATCTATTTAATATTTTTCAAATACGTATAATTTTATTTACAAGTATTTTTCTGAAATTCGAGTTTTAAAATGGAAATCTAACCTCAAACCATATCTATTAATAATACATTATGATTAAATAGTTGCATAAAACAGATGTTTTTTAATAAAAAAATGATAAATACACCCAAATATCACTCCAAATTAGTGGTTTTGTTTGATATTTAGTTTTGTTAACTTAGCTTCCAGAAATTTTGCCTACCATGATGAAATGTCTTCAGTTCCTAATGTGCTTGCTCTATATTTTATTTTTAATTTTCATTTAAGGAATGGAAAAATTAAAAAAGAGAAAATGCCATTTTAACAATAAATTGAAAAAGAAATTTCCATTCCTCATATCAGAGAAAGAAACCATTGTTTTCTGCAATTTTTGCAGAGGAGAATTTTGTATTGCAGTTGGGGGCAGAACAGCAATAATGAAACACTTGACCACCAACAAACATAAACAATCATTAGATGCATCAGCTTCCAGTTGTAAAGTAACAAGTTTTTTTAAAACTTCAAATTATTCTGAAGATGAAAAACAGTTGGCTGCAATGGAGGGAACATTTGCATTTCATACTATAATTAACAATCAAAGCTTTTGTAGTATGGATTTTACAACTAAATTATTGAAAAAGTTTCACAATGCAAAATTTTCATGTGCCAGGACAAAATGCGAGGCTATTTTGAAATCAGTATTTAAAAATCACTGTGACAAAATACTTACAAAGGACTGGGAAACTGCAGCATTTGTAACAATTTTATCTGATGCTTCAAATCATAATGAAATTAAATTGTATCCAATAACAGTAAGATATTTTAATGTTACCAAGGGCATTGAAGTAAAAAATTTTAAATTTAAAATCCATTGAGGGTGAAACTTCTGAAAGTTTGTCAAACCGTCTATACAAAGTAATAAATGAAAACAATTTGAAATCCAAAGTTGTTGCACTAATGGCTGATAATACAAATTTTGGTGGGTGAAGACGCAAACGGATGACTAATGTGTATGTAAAATTACAAGAGTCACTCCAAAAAAAAATACTAGGAATAGGTTGTAATGCATATATTTTGTCAAATGCAATCAACACAGCATCATGTGCCATGCCAACTGATGTAGAAGTAATAACAACTACAATTTATTTGCATTTTAGTCATTTTACCCTTTGTGTTGCTACTTTAAAACAATTTTGTGAAGAAGTATATGTTGAATACAAAATACTTTTAGGATATTCAAAGCTAGAAGGCTTGTTCTAACACCTGCTATAGAGTGTGTTCTACAATGATTTGAGCTTCTCTGTTCATATTTTTTAAGTTTAGACAAATGTCCTAAAATCCTGGAATCATTTTTCAATAATAAAATATTTGAGATATTAATGTATTTTGTACATAATCAAGAATCAATTTTTCACAAAATGATTCAAAAGGTTGAAGGTGAACATATTTCAGCTATGGAGGTTAGTCTTATTTTGAATGACTTTATCCTTCAATATAAACTTTGTTTTGAAAAAAATTTTTTCCTTTAATTATAAAAAGAAAATTGACAGACTTAGAGGAATCAAATATGGGCATAACAAAAAAGTTTATCAAAGAAGTGCAGAATTTTTACCAGACATATTTTTAATATATCAAAGAATGGTCTGAAACAAACATCACAGGAAATAACAGTTTTCAATGATGTTTTTTGACTTTATCACAAATATATTGGACAGATATTGAATCCTGTCTTGACTTTCTATCTGAAAAAATGCCAGACATCAAAATAGTGAACAACTGTCTCTTTGAAGAAATTAGAAGACTGAATGTATATTTAAGTTCTGAAAAATTAATACAATGGGAAAATGAACACGTCAAAATTGATAAAAGATGGGTGGAAATATTCAGCCATTTCAAAAACAAACATATTCCATGTGAAAATTTATTTATTCTTGCTCAATTTACATTGTGCTGCCCTGGAACTAATACAGCAGTTGAAAGAGTCTTTTTCAATTGCTAATGATTTTTGGACAAGTGAGAAATTGAGATTGAATGTTGATACTCTAGCTGCCGCACTTGCCCTAAAATTCAATATGAAAAATATTTCTTGTTCAGATATTTCCAATATATTGTTACAAGATGATACATTGACAAAAAATATTCATTTAATGGAAAAGTACTCATTTAGAATAATATTATTTTTCTTACAATTATTATTAAAAATTAATAGGCATGTAAGCATAATTACAATATAAAATATTACAAATGACTTTATTATGCATTTATCATATTATAGTGTGTTATTGTTGCAATGAATAAAATGTTTCTTTTATTTATAATATTTTTTTCTTCAATATATTTTTGTTCTCTCTTCCATTGTAAAAATGTTGGTCACCATAATAATAGTGATTGTAAAATTAAAATTAAAATAGCTCTAGGCTGGCTCATATTAGACAGCAGGTAAAGAAGGATAATGTAGACTTCATTTCAGTAATCATTCAGCACCTTTGTAAGCATCAGTGAGCTATGTCTGCTGCTTAACCTGAATTTCTACTAATCCAAGGACTGTGTTTGCTGTTAGAGGGGTTCAAAAATTATTCTACAAATAGCCCCTGCCTTAAAAAGAGGTAATTTTAATGATCCATACAGTGTTTTATAAATTCTTCTATAAAAGATATTTGGAACTATTAATATAACTCATGGAAAACCTCTTTTGTCCAACATATTAAAATTCTGTAAGATGTTTCTTGCTTTGTAAGTTTAAAGACTCACACTGATTTCCATAAAATTAACAAAACCATGAGTTTTCACAGTCCACTTGAAATGTTCTTGTTCTATCAATTTCAGTAGAAACAGATCAGCACAGGTAAACTTCCTAGAAAATGTCTAGCATGAATTCCCAATGAAAGCTATGCTTTTGGAGAGCTAGATAAAAATATTCTAGTAGATGACCATAAAAACTGTTGGATTATTCTCTGAATCCTTCAAAGTATTTCTAATATAAAGTTGACATAAACATCAATGTTTTTAAACTTCTGGCAGAATAAGCTATTGAAACAATTTTGAAGGCACATGTTCATAGTTGTTACTCAATAAATAGTTGTTAAATGACTAATAAAAAATTGTAGCTATTCTGGGTATAGGTGACCAGCTTCTAATGCAATGATTTTTATTCCTTTAGGAAAAAAACCAGCACTAAAATTGAATTCCCTGAGAAGCTAGAAGGAATGAAGCTCCCTGTAGCTGCAAACAAAGACCAGGAAAAGCTCCAAGTTAAAATACAGACTTTTGAAGACAAACTAAATGCTGAGAACAATATCCCTGGATCTATCCGAAGATATAGTTTGGGTCAAGTTTCCAAGGCAGAAAGAAAAGACATTACATTTCACAGGTATAAATTTTGCTTGGCTAGTTTTCTAAAGTGTGTATTTTTGTTGGCTATTAGTTTTGTTACCACACTGTTATGGGATGGTTTTAAGTACCTTTTACCAGTAGTCACCAAAGTTCCACCCTTTCATGAATGAAATGTCTTTCACACTGCTTTCATTATCCAAAGTAAATCTATTGTTTAAAAAAGAGAGTGCAGGATCCAGCAATATATGAAAAAAATCATACACCATGAACAAGTGGGATTTATTCTGGAGAGGCAAGGCTGGTTCAATATTCGCAAATCAATTAATGTGATTCATCACATAAACAAAAGGAAGGACAAAAATCACATGATAATTTCAATAGATGCAGAAAAGGCATTTGATAAAATCCAGCACCCATTCATGCTCAAAACTCTTAGTAAAGTGGGAATACAGGGATCATTCCTTAACATGATAAAGGCCATCTATGATAAACCGACAGCAAACATCATACTAAATGGACAAAAATTAAAAGCAATCCCCTTAACATCAGGAACCAGGCAGGGATGCCCCCTTTCACCACTCTTATTCAACATAGTTTTGGAAGTCCTAGCTACAGCAATCAGACAAGAAGAAGAATTAAAAGGCATCCAAATTGGAAAAGAAGAAGTAAAACTGTCACTATTTGCAGATGATATGATATTGTATATTGAAAACCCTAAAGTCTCAGTCAAAAAACTACTGGACCTTATAAATGAATTCAGCACGGTGGCAGGATATAAAATTAATACTCAGAAATCAGAGCCATTTCTATATATCAACAATGAACTGTCAGCAAAAGAAATTAAGGAAACAATCCCCTTCACTATTGCAGGCAAAAAAAATAAAGTACCTAGGAGTAAATTTAACCAAGGAGGTTAAAGACTTGTACTCGGAAAATTATAGAACATTGATAAAAGAAATTAAGGAAGATACAAACAAGTGGAAACATATACCGTGCTCATGGCTAGGAAGAATAAACATCATTAAAATGTCTATATTACCCAAAGCAATTTATAAATTCAATGCAATACCAATTGAAATACCAATGACATACTTCAAAGATATAGAACACATATTCCAAAAATTTATATGGAACCAAAAAAGAACACGAATAGCCTCAGCAATCTTAAAAAGAAAAAATAAAGCAAAAGGTATCACTCCTCCAGATATCAAGGTTTACTATAAGGTCATTATACTCAAGACAGCCTGGTACTGGCATAAGAACAGGCACATAGATCAGTGGAACAGAACAGAGGACCCAGAAATAAACCCACAGCTTTATGGACAACTGATATTTCACAAAGGAGGAAAGAATGTATGTAAAGTTCTTTCTGGAGTAAAGACAGCCTCTTTAATAAATGATGTTGGGAAAATTGGACATCTACCTGCAAAAAAATGAAACTAGATCATCAACTTACACCATTCACAAAAACAAACTCAAAATGGATAAAAGACTTAAATGTAAGCCGTGAAACCATAAGCATCTTAGAAGAAAACATAGGCAGCAAGCTCTCCGACATCTGTAGCAGCAGTATATTTGCCAATTTATCTCCACGGGCAAATGAAATAAAAGGCAAGATAAACAAATGGGACTATATCAAACTAAAAAGTTTTTGCACAGCTAAAGACAGTAAGAACAGAATAAAAAGACAAACCACACAATGGGAGAGCATATTCGACAGCACATCTGGTAAGGGGTTAATAACTAAAATTTATAAAGAACTTATAAAACTCTACAACAGGAAGACAAACAACCCAATCAAAAAATGGGCAAAAGAAATGAATAGAAATTTCTCCAAAGAGGACATACAGATGGCCAATAGGCATATGAAAAAATGCTCAACGTCACTAATCATTAGAGAAATGCAAATTAAAACCACAATGAGATATCACCTCACACCAGTCAGAATGGCACTCATCAGCAAAACAACACAGAATAATTGCTGGCGAGGATGTGGAGAAAAGGGAACCCTTCTGCACTGCTGGTGGGAATGCAGACTGTTGCAGCCACTGTGGAAAACAGTTTGGAGATTCCTCAGAAAATTAAAAATCGAACTGCCTTTTGACCCAGCTATCCCACTTATAGGAATATACCCTAAGAACACCATAGCACTCTTCGAAAAGAAGAAATGTGCCAAATATTCGTGGCAGCATTGTTCACAGTAGCTAAGATCTGGAAGCAGCCCAAGTGTCCGTCAGAAGACGAGTGGATTAAAAAGCTATGGTACATATATACTATGGAATACTACTCAGCCATAAGAAATGATGACATCGGATGATTTATAACAAAATGGATGTACCTTGATAACATTATACGGAGTGAAATAAGTAAATCAGAAAAAAAAAACTGAGAACAGCATGATTTCATACATAGGTGGGACATAAAAGTGAGAATATGAGACATGGACAAGAGAGTGGTGATTACAGGGTGGGGGGAGGGAGGGAAGGGTGAGATCGGGAGGAGGGGAGGGACACAGGGAAAACCAGATAGAAGGTGACAGAGGACAATTTGACTTTTGGTGACGGGTATGCAACACAATTGAATGATAAGATAACCTGAAGATGTTTTTATGGTACATATGTACCCTGATTTATTGGTGTCACCCCATTAGAATTAATAATAATAATATATAAAAGCGAGTGCAAATGAAAAGGAAGCCTACAACTTATTTTATAAATACACTTAGAACTCCATAGACATGCTAATATTGAGATGACTTATCAAAGGTTTCTCTTAATTTCTGATGAAAAAGCTGGACCAGAAGTAGAAAAAAGAATATAAATATGTAAGACCATCAAATTCCAGTCAATTTTGCCATAAAAATTGATTTTTAATTCTTTGTTTTGAAGTGGTCTAGATCTTCAAAAGTGTGGTTTACTACATAAGTTTGTGGTCTATGTTTTATCAAATCTGTTAATAGCTACAATGTTCAGTTTTCCACTCTAGAGGAAATAACTTTTGCCCCAGGGTTATTATTCTTCCCTTTTTCTTATCAGTAATGGTAGCTCTTTACTGTCTGGGTCTTTCCTTTGTATTGTAGGTCAAAGAGCTTGGTTTTGTACACTGTGTTTACAAAGAGCACGAGTGCGGATGATGGAAAGGTTGTTGAGAGTACAGATATACCAGCCAGCATCTCTCTTTCAGAAATAGACTCACTGAGCCAAGAAAATAAGCTACTCTTTAAGGCAGACACTGATGGATCCCAGCTGGGAAATTCTTCAGTTTCATACCCAAGCATTATACATATAGAATCAGAGAATTTGCCAGAAATAGTAAAAAGAAACTCCCAGGAAGAAACTCCAGAGGCAACTGTAAATCCTGTAGAATACCAGGATGAACTGTACTTGCACTTAAAGAAGAACCTCAGGCAAGTGAAAGCGTATGCTCTGGAAATTGGGAAAAAGATTCCAGTTCCTGATCAGTGCACCATAGAAGGTAAGTGCCCTCAACTCCCCAACGTTGGGAAATTGAAGACATCACTGGAAAAAAAAAGCTCAAAATGACATAAATTGCAATTTCTGGAATTTTTGCAAAATGCATCATTTTGAAACATTCCTACATTATTTTAATTACTTTCTCTCCCATTAAGATCAATCATCTTTTTGAATTTTGTTTGCATCTACGTAGGTGTCTCTGATCTCTTTGAAACTCAAGATATATTGTTTCTGGTTCCTTGTCTCTAGTATGAAGGAAAATCCTAGAAAGGGGTATGTGGCTCCCAAAATAGGCTCTTGGGTAGGGGTCTAGCTAGAGGCATTTTTTCATCCCTATAATCATGCAAGGAAGCTAGACACAACATTGAGCTCCAATAGATTTTTATTCCATTATTCAATAAGCATTTATGAAGCAGCTACTAAAGTGTGTCCGTAAAGTCATGGTGCACTTTTGACAAGTCAAAAGTGCACCATGACTTTACGGACACACTGTATATGCCAGGTGCTCTGCTTAAGACTGAGCTTTGTGCAAGATTCATCTACGACATAAAGAAACACGATCCCTGACCTCTTGGAGGTTAAAGTGTAGAAAGAAAAGAGCAAACCTACAGTCAGAAGGTGATGTAGGTCAGGAAGCAGTGAGAGTGTTAGCTAGTCAGAAAACAAAGGCCAAAGTAAGATAAAGATGCCAGGGGTCCAGACTTCAGTTGGGTGCACATTTTAAGGAGGTGTGCAAACAGCTCAGTAAAATTTTAAGTAACAACAAGATCAGTACAATGTCTTGCCAAACCAGGTTGGAGAGGAGGCAAGTAGTCGTATTGATTATTTCTTTATTTACATTTTCTGATAAATTGTTCATCATAGACTTTTTATATTAACTTTAATTTTTAAAAATATTATTTGAGTACTATTTTCTGGTGTCTCCTTACATTTTCTGCCCTTGTTCTGTACCTGAGAGTGATGATGGGTTTGAGACACAAGTACTAAAAATGGCATTATCTGGGCAGGCTCACTCCTTCTGGTAGTGTGTCAAACAGGTTTGGATGTCTCCGCGGTGTCAAGCAAATTAGACCTTTCCTACACTCATTCTTAGGCAGCAAGCATGTCTTTTCCTTGAGATTTAGATGAAAGCCTTAGCCCTCTCTTTGGACAGGCATCTTTCACAGGCTACAGCCCTCACTGCAAAAAGCCAGGCACCTCATCTTCCAGAAAGAAACACAACTGAAAGACAGTGAATTGAATTCATGTTCACTCACCTACTGACCATCATCCCCTTCCACGTTTAAAAACTGAGAAGGTTTTTCCCACTCTATTTTCTATCCCCACTCCAAATCAGAGGAAAGAATATATTCTCATGCTAACAAAGTTGGGTGGGGGAGGGTTCAAGGGTTTGATAATGAGAAATATTATTGTTTATCATGTTTGTCTAGAACCTGACATTTTCAAAGGTGTTTACATTAATTTCATGATTACCCTTCTGACACTTTTTTTAAATGGTGACAATAAAAGGGATATTGTTTGTATTCAATGTAAGTTTTGGATAATTAAGTATACTGGGACTTGAGAATAGCTAAAATCAATAAAACTCAACTAACACAAACCCTTACAATTGCTCATTTTACTAATAACCTATTTATAAATACTTCTATATTTAATGCTCAAGTTGGAGAATTTAATATGAGAGCTTAACTGAATTTTCCAGTTTGACAGAGGAAGTCTATAGCAAGTATAAAGTTAGCCACATTTCCATTTACTAGAAGAGTTTCTGTTCTGGGTTTTTGTTTGTTTGTTTCATTTTGTTTTTAAGTTTAGCTTAAACCATTCAAGATTAATTACATGGTGAACTGTAATCATGTAAAAATGTGAAGAAGTCCTGCAAAGTTACTTCAACCATCTAGTTGTCAAAAACACATGATATTTCTTATTGCTTTAAATTACTTTAGGAGTTTGAGAGTTAACTAGGTAACTTGGGTTTTTTTTCAAAATATTTAATGAATCCATCATCTTTACTAAAATAATAAAAGAAAAGAAAGAAAGAAAGAAAGAAAAAGGAAAGTATTTTCTTTTGAAGTTTCCTATCAGGAGTGACCTAAAAGTTGAGTATGTATATTTTTAAGTTGACATTTTGGAAGTCATTAATATTTTTATAATTTCCTGGATGTTCTTGGGAAATTCCTTGCATATGTGTGAGGGATGGAAGATTTATATGACTCACTATGAATATAACCACCAAGAAAGGCTTCATGTTGACTGCAGGAGACACATTGTTATTATTTTGGAGATTGTGTAAACCATTCAACAAAATGCCAGCAGTCTTCTGGCTGACACAATTTTGCTTGTTCTCATGAGTTCACTCGGCTCAATGATATCAATGATGTCATGCTTCTATCCTTAAAAATTTATGGAAGAAAGATTTAGGCTCAGAGATTATGTGTTGTTGATGTATAATTTGTTATTGCCAATTTGGTCTTTCTTGCTACAGCATGCAAAGTAATTAAGAAACAAAGGGAATAAGCACAAAAATATTTTAACCTTCGCAACACTAAAGTTAAAAAGACATATAGCAGGAAACAACAACAACAAAGCAATAAGAATAATTTTAGACTGGTGTTACAAAAACATGTTACTATAAAAACATGACAAAACAACCCTTGAAAGAAATTCTTTTGGTTTTGGTTGGAATCATATGTCAAAACTGATACTTGATATCTTATTTTGACCTATAAAAACATCACTTTCATATCTTTATCTTAACACTTTGGTAATACACTGTGCTGAAGGAACAGGGATCTCACTAGTTACAGTGTAGCAGAATTCAGTATGTGGTGAATCAAGGTTGTAAGGAATTTTCCCTATGGAGGAAGAAGGAAGGGGCGTAGTCACCAAGTGTGGATAAACAAAAAAGCTTTATTGAGTACAGTGCTTCCAGGACGAGATTCACCCGCCCGGGAGATGGAGGCCAGGAAAATCACGCGGAGAGACCACGTGGGGCAAATTTAAAGGGGTCCTCTAGGGTGGTCGAGCTAATATCGCGTGGCAAAATCTCACTGGCTGACAAACAGTTGCTTTTTTCCCAAGGAACTCTTGGGAAGTTTCTTTTGGCGCAGTGAGTGTGGACGGCTCTAGCCAAAGTTCCTGGGTCTGGTTTCTCATGTGACCTTCCCCCATTGCTGACCACCTTACATTCCAACCTTTTGTGTTAAATAGGGGTGCCACTATTCGTCTGGCTACTTACTATTGGTTAGGGGCGTCCGGAGAGGAGGTCGTAAGGTGGTGACTTTGAGGGGAGTTGGGAGGAACATTTGTTTGACCGTGACTGGAGAAACTTCACGGATGTGGTCCTGTAAGGGTTTTTTAAAAAAAGAGGAGTAATAGGAGGATCTGCAGGGTCCAGCCTTTTGGTGAGCTGGAGATGGGTAGGGTCCAGTGGTTCTGACTGCCAGCGGTCCTGCATGGGAGCAAACTTGAGGCAAAACTGCATGTCAGGAGTGGCATATAAAGAGGAAAGGAAGGGGTCTCATCTATTCCCATAACTGAGACCTATGAGGGAAGTAGAGGTTCAGAGTATGGTGGCAAACAGAGAAGGCAGCTCCCGTTTCCACAAGAAATGAGATGGACTTACCCATTCCTGCAGCATTACCCTGGGTTCAGTGTGGGTGAGGATGATGGGGGTCTCCAAGTCCAGTCCATGTTATTTGCCCATGAGGTCTAGGAGTTCGAGTGGTGCGCCCGCCTGGATGGATTGGCCTCCCATTTGGGTGGCTTGTCCTCCACGTACAGATGCTGAGGAAAAGCGTGTTGCCCAACCTGCTGAAACCAGTGATCTTCCTTGCCACACTTAAAGCAAGCTGCTGGTGGGATTCCTCTTTGTGGCTTGGACTTGGGTCGGGCACCTCCTGTGCCTTGTCCCTGTTGCTTTGCCGGCCTCAGGGCTGCCACAAGAGCCTGGGTTTGGAGAATTACCTTCTGCTGCATGCTGGCCTGGCAAACAGCCTCGGCCTTTTCTACTAGTCACGACCATTAAAAACTTTAAATGCCATGTTCACAGGTCTCGGATTGGGGTTTGGGAATTAGAATAAAAGGAGGGGGGTTCCTGGGGAGCCCGGCATGCAGATCCAGCTGGAAATGCTGGAGCCAGAGGCAAAACCAGCATAAGGGGCAATGGCTGTTGGAGGATGACCTGAAGGAGGAGGTTGTTTAAGAACACAGTGGAAAAGGGAGGGGCCCCTGGCCAGCAGTGGAGGAAAAAGAGAGACTGGTATTTGCAGGTGAATGAGAAACAGGATCCAGGGAAGGGAGGGGAAGGTGCTCTTTGAGGGAAGAGACCTGAGTAAAAGAGGTCTACAGAAGGACCAGAGAGGGGTCCCGAGAGAGGGGCGCCCCCGGGGGTCAGGCAGAATGGGGAGAGAGTTGGGAGTCAAGCAGAGAAGGAAAGATTGGGAGTGGAGGGTTTAGATGAGGTTTCTCTGGCCAAAAAGGGCCTGTGCATAGAACAGGCAGCACAGAGATTAAGGACGGGAGCGCAAATAAGTAGAAGCCCTGAATATAAACGGATCTCCAATCAGTTCCCAGTTCTCTTGGTGAGAGTTAAATCAGTGAGAGCGTTAAAACCGAAATTCCGTTCAGGAGGCCACCTGGTCCAATTATCCACTAGGTTCTGTGGCCTAGCCACAGCAGAGAAGAAGAACAGTTTCTTCTTTAGGGAGGGAGATATTTTGGATAAGGCAATTCCAGGAGTGTTTTTGGATTAAGTTTAGATTCCTGTGCCCCCACTACCACCCTCAGTCCTCGGAGTGGTCAGAGTTGAGCATTGGCGTCCCACAACTCAAGCTCTGGCCACTGGACAGTTAAGTAAAGTGGATGTGCTCAGGACGTCTCCACGGGCACACACGCACTCGGAACAGAACGGAAAAGAGGTCCCTGAGGCAGCTGCGGTTTTGGACAGGGAGTCTCGGCAGAAAGAACTGAGGGGAGGCTGGAGGCAGGGGACTTACTGTACTGTGTGCTGATGAGGGTGGAAAGTCAGAGGTCCTGGTTCTTTCTCGGAAGGAATGGGGAGAGGAGTGGTCCTTATGGACTTCAACTTCTCCTGGGTTTTGGCACCAAATGTAAGGTATTTTTCCCTGCTGAGGAACAAAGAAGGGGCATAGCCACCAAGTGTGGATAAACAAAAGCTTTATTGAGTACAGTGCTTCTTGGACGAGATTCACTGGCCCAGGAGATGGAGGTCAGGAAAATCGCATGGAGAGATTGTGTGAGGCAAATTTAAAGGGGTCCTCTGTAGTGGTTGAGCTAATATGATGTGGCAAAATCTCACCGGCTGTCAGACAGTTTCTCTTTTCCAAGGGACTCCTGGGAAGTTTCTTTTGGCTCACATGAGTGTGGGCGGCTCTAGCCAAAGTTCCTGGGTCTGGTTTCTCACATGACTTTCCCCATTGCTGACCACCTTACAAAGGTGACAAATAACTCTTTTAGCCCAGTCAGCCGTCTTATTACTGCATGATATTGATCACAGAGAGTACAGGAAAAGAGGTCAGCATGAATCTATCAGCATGTCTAGAAAAACTGTCAAACCCCAGGTTTTATTGAGGTTGGGTCAGCAGTGTCATTTTGGTTATGAAAGAGTCTGTTACTCCCAAGTCAGTAATTCTCTCCTGGGCTTTAGAGGTCTCAACATGGGCGCAAGTTATGTATTCATACTCAGGGTGATGGTCTAATATCACTGCCTGATTATATTTACATACAAGATCAAAGGAATTTAGTTCATTTACTAAAGGAGGTGTTAATCTGAATCACTGGTATTCATTTATGTAAATAAAAATGATTAGAGGTTAAAAAAAATTGCATGATATTGAAATAATCCTTGAAAATCTGGTTCATCACTGGCGTTCCATAAAGGATGATATAAAAGCTTACAAAAACCCATCAATACTGCTTTGGTTAGCTTTGAAGTCTTTCTCGATTGGGTGAAAATAAATCCCATCTATAGAACATATCAGCAAGCCTGACTTGCAGAAAGCTAATTTTAAAGCTAGTAATGTGTCCTTTCTTTAATAGACCCATGTGAGTTGATTTGTCTTGACTTGAACAGATATAAGAATATACAAAAATATAAGTTTATTATAAATGTCAAGAAGCAGAAACTATGTTTATAACTAATTACAAATAAAGCTACCTTCTTAAAAATTTGCATGTAGTCAAGACCAATGTCACGTTGGGATGTCAGAGGGGACAAAGTCAAGGCCAGTGTTGATATAGTCTTGCTCAGTTAGTCCATTCTGGGAGATGATAATGGTAGCACTTATCCAACTTAATGTTTCTGGAGAAGAGTTCTTTCTTTTTAAAAATAGTTTGTTTTACTCATGAGACTATAGTAATTTATGCATAGAGAGAGACATAAGATTTGGAGGTAGAGAAAAATCCTAAAACTTTTTCTCACAATTTGAGAGGGTAAAACAACCAATAGGAAGATGTTATACATTTCCTGAAGCCTCATTTCATTGAAGTTATCCCTTGGGCCCATTGATTAGGCAAAACTGTCCTAGAGAATTTTTCTTGATATTTTCAAATTTATCTTGGATAATTTTACCTGACTTATCAGTTCCTATTTCCCCAAAGTATGAATTTTAGTCAAAAGCAGACAGCTATAATGGTGGCTGGGTTTTCCCCTTTACTTTCTCATACATACTGGTTCCAGTCATCTCCAATGACCCACAAGAAATATTCAAATAAAGAAATACCTACAAATCCTTTTGAAAAGATCCCCTCCAAATTATTCCAGTGAGTTAATACCAGATTGCTTATTGTCCCCAACCCAGAGGACCATGAGGCCCAGGCAGGGAATAACATCACCGGTGAGGACATTACACTCTTCAATCTATAAGTAACATGTTGTAAAGTCCCACTAGAGAATATCAAATAGTTTTACTTTTCATTAATTATATGTCCAAAGGCTCTTCCTTTAAAAAAAAAAAACATTTGACTTTCTTTAAACATTAAATGAATAAAGAAAAATGTCTTAACAATGTTATTGGACAAACGAGTATGTTGATTATCTGCCTCTTGGTTTACCGGATATTTATCTACAGATAAGATGCATATTTATCCAACTAAGAAGCAGCTTAGAGTAAAATTGGTAAGCACATGTACATTCTTGGGTCATTATATGTGAGAATTTGGAGAGATTATCTGCCTATCAATGAAATGAGTCATCCAAACACTTTGAAATGGACAGTTTCTCCAATATTGTGTCCACCTTTAGTATGTCCCTAGTAAGTTTAAAGGGACCTTGCTAATGAATAAACAAAAATTGAAGTATATACATAAAATAGAGAAAAATACACAGGAGCGTATTTCAACATATCTTACCCTGAAAGCAGCCACATTAAAAAGAAGAAAGAGGAGGAAAAATGGAGGTCATTTTTAGAAACAGTAGCTTCCTATGGCGTATTTAATACTCTTAAATATTTCTTCTAATCGTATTTTTTTAAATAGATGGTTATATGGTGGTGTCATGCTCTTGTATCTGCAGGAGTATTTTTACCTTTTTTTAGGGGAGCTTCTGCTCAGAGATTATTATCAGTCAATCATTATTGCTGGCTGGCAATGGTTTACCCAAGTATACAGTGCCACATGAAATGCTGCTGGGGACTGACGGTATGTAGCAGAAGAGCATTTCAGATCCAGTTTGCCACAGCCAACTTCAGGAATGTGAATGTTATTTTTTCATTTGCTCCCTTTATGAAAGTGGCAGTATATGCCTGTTAGGGAAGCACACTGGTCCCTGGATATTGTCAAATTTCATTTAAACATTGAACATATCCATTTTTTCTGAGCACAGTAGCTAGGAAACTGGAAAGAGATTATAAAGTTAGGTAACGAATTTGCTAGAACAGAAGGAAAGGAAAAATAAAAACGAAAATTTCCTCTTGTTTTTCCACAACAACCAACAAACTTCAGAGTATGGAGAATTTTGAAATGTTTTTCCAAAAACACAGGCAATTACATAGTTCACCATTAGGGGTTTGGGTATTTGATCATTTGGCAGGCATTAATTAGTGTTATAAACCATTTTCGGAAAGGGACATGTTTACACACTGCAGATGAAGAGATCTAAAGCAGACAGAGCCTGTGTCACGTATCGGCAGGCACACTTGGATCAAGTGAAAAAAGAGCCAAGTGAAAGGCACGGAACTCCTGGGCTTCCTCTGTACACCAGCAGCCCTGCACACAGTAGAGACCAGTTAAGAAATTATAAAATGCAGCTTCTTCTTTTCTGAATAAAACATTCAGTGGCCTTTTAAAAATAAACTATTTTACAGAAAATAACCATTTTCCAGAATGAAATATTCACATCAATTATCCAACAGCCATTAAAATCTGACACCGTTTAAATAGCCACAGAAGCAGAAAACACCACCACCGCAGAAACTCTGAGTATGACTCAGCTTCTCACCTCAGACTTCCTCACTTCTAATTTCTAAGTAGCTTTCTCAGATTGGCTTCTTTTTTTTTTAATTTATTTTATTTTTATTTTATTCATTTTAGAGAGGAGACACAGAGTTAGAGAGAGAAAGAGAGAAAGGGGGGAGGAGCTGGAAGCATCAACTCCCATATGTGCCTTGACCGAACCAGCGCAGGGTTTTGAACCGGTGACTTCAGTGTTCCCAGGTCGACGCTTTATCCACTGCGCCACCACAGGTCAGGCTCAGATTGGCTTCTTTCACCAGTAGCATACATTTACAGTTCCTTCATGGTTTGATAGGTCATTTTTATTTAGAGCTGAATAATATTTCATTGCATGGCTATAGTTTTATTGCCATAAAATTTTCTGTGTTCTGCCTATTCATTTCAACTACTTTTCTTCTTTCTTCTTTCTTTCTTTCTTTCTTTCTTTCTTTCTTTCTTTCTTTCTTTCTTTCTTTCTTCCTTCCTTCCTTCCTTCCTTCCTTTCTTTCTTTCTCTCTCTCTCTCTTTCTTTCTTTCTTTTTCTTTCACTATTTCTGACTGCTTACTTCTTGCCAGCATCATTTGAGGGACTTGGGAAACACTGGTGAACAAAACAGGCCAATATCCTTGCTTTCATAGAGACTGTTTTAGTAGGGAAAGGCATACATAAATAATAGAAATGATAAACAAGTAAACTATGCAGGGTGTTAAAAAGTGTTCATTGCTGTGATAAAGGGGAAGATAAAGCTGGCTAAGAAGAATGAGGACAAAGAAAAGGAGGGGAAAGTTCTAAAAAAAATACTACAGGGGAAAGTTCTAGAAGAAACACAATTGCAGTGATTTTTCTCAGAAGAATCAGCTTGGGAATGAGGATTGAGGAGAAGGGGAGAGGGAAGGAGAAACTTGTATATTTTAAAGAGATACTGGTAACTTTGACCCAGGTGAAAACTCCAGACCCGTCAGCATCCTATCTAACCATAGTCTACAAGATTGGGTTTCAGTCCCAAATCTGTTGTTAGGCAGTTTCAACTCCTCAGACAGGTTCTTCATCTCGTTGTACCACCACTTTCTCCTCCTTATCCCAAAAGTGTATTACAGGGTCCTGTACTTTCCACCTACACTCCTTCAAGAGCTTCAGGGTCCCATAGCAGGGCCCTAAACTCTTGTCTTCTGTCCCTGCCATGCAAACAGAACAGCTGTGAGTTAACTGAGATTATACATTGACCTTCCTGTTAGATGTTTAAATCAAGAATTCTAAAGCTTAAAGGAACTTGACAAACACTCAGCTGGATCATTTTTGAGGCCCTTTTTATAAGGTCCTTTATGCTATAAATTATTTCTAAGTGCATTATGGTAAAGGTGGCAAAATGTAACATTTTATTTAGCCAATTTCTTCAGAAACCTCAATTTTATTGCTAATATTATACCTCCATTATAAAGTTTTTAAAAAATCAAAACTTTCCTTTTATATTAATTTCCTGTTCTTTCTCCAGACATCTGTATTCACCAGTTTACTACTGTTTCTTGGGAGAAAATAAGCCAGATTGTTAATACTTTTGAGGTGTGTCTCACTATCTGTCCAAATTTATTACTATTTATCAAACAGTAAATGATCAATTTTGATTAGCAAATTAATGCAGTGTGCTTCTCCTGGGTGGTCTATTTTTATTCAAATTGTTTGATTTACATTACTTAGTAGAAATCAATCTTATTTCAAATTGTGTATGAAAGCCTATATAAATATATAATAAAATAAAAAAGATGATTCACAATGTGAAAGGGGACACAAACAAAAATAAAATAAACTCAGTAATTGAGTTATTTTTCAGAAATTGTATCTGAATTTTTTCACAATTGCTAAATGGGTTTTATAAATTTACATCTGAGTACTGTAGTGGCCATACAAAAAGGGAAACAAAAATTGGTTAAAAATCCATAAATAAATAAATAAAAATAAAATAATTGCCCAGGAGAAAACAGAAAGCTGTTTATTTATTATACTTCTGTACTCACTGAAGATGGTTCATCAAAAGGTGTTTATATTATTCAACAAACATGAAATAAGTATAACAATGGAGCAGTGATTCTCAACCAGAGGTAATTTTGTCATCAGGTTGGGGATTTTTGGTAATGTCTATAGACATTTTTGATTATCATGACTGGGGGACAAGAGGCAGGAGTTACTGGCATCTAGTGGATGCTGTTAAACTGCCTTCAACACAGAAGAACCCCAAGACAAAGAATTACCCAACCCAAAATTTCAGTAGTGGTTGAGAAACCCTGAAATAGAACCTTGCTTCTCAAAATGTGGTCTGTAGACCAGCAACATTGACATCACCTGAGTACCTGTTAGAAATTCAGATTCTAAGGGCAATCCTGCACCCACTGAATCTGCATTTATAGTTTAACAAGATCTTTCAGGCGATTCAAAGTTTGAGAAGAACTACTACTACTACAGAAATGAGACATTCTAGCAGCTCCCAGTAGTAGGAAAAATAATTTTCTTACAATGAATTTGTGATTTCATTAATTAACTCTTCATTTAATCATCACCTCTTAATTGAAGAGATCGATATTCTTCTTAAGGACATTCATAGACACTGGGCCAGTCATCTGGGCTGTTCATGGCACTCAGTTTGTGATTCTTATTGTCCTTTGGTTATTCTCATAGAATATGGGTTTTAAGAAAAGATAGTTTGGCTTAGAAGACAGGAAATTTTACTTGTTGGTATATTGATTGAATTTTAGTGTGTGACCTTCTGACGTTTTATGTACATGGTATTTAGTTCCTGAAGGAAGGGAGTTTTAACAGCTTCAAAATTCTTACAAGTATCAAATATGTTTTAATAATGCTTAGCCATGTTGTGTAAATGAATTCCAAACATATGGATTACATTTTCCTTAAAATACTCAGAGAATTAGAATTAAGCAAAAAATGTAAGGTTTCCCAAACTCAAAACATTGAAAGATGGGTTGAGGCAAGTATCAATGTATGGATTCACCTATCATTGAAATTTAAAGATGAATTTTTAAAAGAAACTAAATGTACTGTTTTTTGGATCATCTTTTCTTACAGAATATAAATAATTTTTTCAAAATTTTATTTAAAAAGAAACCCTTACAAATATTTAAGTAATAGCTATCTTTTCCAGTAAATGTAGAAAATTAAGACTATTTTTACATTCTTATCATGTCTTTCTACTAAATTTTTATTTTCTAGTCGTACCACCTCATAACTACAGTTACACCCTGAGGGGGTTTATTCATTTGTTTTTTTAACAGTTTTTCAGCTGTTATAAGCAATTGACTGTACAGTAAAAGAATCAAGACAAACAGACATCTTTGTATTCTTACGACATTGATATTGTATCATCTTGCCATTATTCCAATGTGGAATAACCAAAGATGGTTGTCAATGTTTCCAGAAATTTTTTTATGTTATATTTTGCATTACCTGGACTATTGTATATTTTAATTCATGTGCAACATCAAGAAGAATATTCTGTCTTCTTAAAGAAATTCAATAACCATATTAAAGGGTTTATGTAAGAATATTTTTTCTTTTTTTCCAAGTGAGAGATGTGGAGATAGAGAGACAGACTCCCACATGCACCCTGATTAGGGTCCAACCAGCAACCCCCATCTGGGGCCGATGCTTTACCCATATGGGACCATGCTCACAACTGAGCTATTTTTAGCACCTGAGGCAGAGGCTCCACAGAGCCATCCTCATCACCCAGGACCAATGTACTTATATCAATCAAGCCATGGCTGAGGGAGAAGAAGAAAAAGAGAGTGAAAGAGAGAGTGAGAAGGAGGAAGGGTGGAGAAGCAGATAGTCATTTATCCTGTGTATCCTGACTAGGAATCAAACCCAGGACTTCCACATGCTAGTCTGACACTCTACCACTGAGCCAACTGGTAAGAGCCTATGTGATAATTATAAGCACTAAAATATGAGGAAATTTCCAAAAGAAAGATTAAACAATAGCATGATGCCATCCTTGGTTTATTAGAGTGTTATCTGTAAATATGTTAGATGTAAATTATATTTCCTTAATGAAGAAAGGAACCATCTAAGTTCAAATTAGAAATGTGTTTTTCAACACTTGAAATTTAAGAAATTCCCAAATGCTTTTAGCCAAGCATTTGATAGTTAACTTTGGAATTCATATACATTTTGAGGAAATGTAATTAACATGTTTCAAATTGACTTTCACTTTATCCATCAAGATATAGTTTGGATCCCTATAGGGTATTTTACTGAGAATAGAAATCTCATCAAGAAATGTCTCTTGCCTGACCTGTGGTGGCGCAGTGGATAAAGCGTCGACTTGGGAACACTGAGGTCGTCAGTTCAAAACCCTGCACTGGTCTGGTCAAGGCACATATGGGAGTTGATGCTTCTAGCTCCTCCCCCCTTTCTCTCTCTCTCTCTCTCTCTTCTCTCTCTCTCTCTCTCTCTCTCTCTCTCTCTCTCTCTCTCACACACACACACACACACACACACTGTGTCTCCTCTCTAAAATGAATAAATAAAAATAAATTAAAAATAAATGTTTATAAAAAAAAAAAGAAAAGAAATGTCTCTTGCTGGTATTAAGAAGAGAACTGTATCAGATTGCTGTAC
The DNA here is from genome assembly GCA_037038555.1 of Rhynchonycteris naso. Taxonomy (NCBI): domain Eukaryota; kingdom Metazoa; phylum Chordata; class Mammalia; order Chiroptera; family Emballonuridae; genus Rhynchonycteris; species Rhynchonycteris naso. The sequence goes on along the minus strand of CM072995.1, from coordinate 178,585,599 downwards.
TGATGACCTTACTGACTTTTGAAGTAAACAACAAAAAAAGTCATTTTCAGGTTTTGGTCACATTCCTTTCCCTCCATCTCAGATACCATTAAAAGCAAACAAACAAAAAAACTTAACTTGACAAGTAATCATGGAATCAGCTGGTTGTAAGCAAGGTTTGTACAAGGAGTTGTAGACAGGCCTCTCTACTCATTCATAGTAGGTCAGGCTGGGTTGAGAACTACCCACAATGGTAGAATGATGGGAATTAGGGACCATAGAGAGTCTGAGAATTCTCCATTTCTTTCCTAATCCAAAGTCCGCACCACTACCTCTTTATTGGGCAGGCATCTCAAATGATTTCTATTAGCAGTGTATTCCTTTGTACCCTCATTCTTTCTCCCATTCCTCTAGACAGAAGGTGAAGACAGATGAGGGTCTGGAGACACAAGAACTCAAAGGGAGAGTGTGAGGGAAAGGTGTCCCCAGTGAATGGACCAATATCCTAAGAGCAACCATAGCTCGTAACTGCCTTTGTACCTGCTCACCCAGAGCAGGATCCACTGCTTGACACACCAGCTCAGGTGGAAGAACAGGGTAGACTAATATTTTTCTAAATTTAATATGTAAAGATTGACCAGGCAATGGCTCAGTGGATAGAGGGCTGACCTGGTATGCTGAGGACCCAGGTTCGAAACCCTGAGGTCACTGACTGGAGTGGCTTAAGCACAGGCTTATCAGCATGAGCACAGCCTCACCAGCTTGAGCCTGGAGTTGCCAGCTTGGTCATGGGATTGTAGACATGACCTCATGGTCTCTGGCTTGAGCAAAAGGTCACTGGCTCCACTAGATCCTTCCGGTACAGGCACATATGAAAGTAATCAATGAACACCTAAGGTGCTACAACTATGAACTGATGCTTCTCATCTCTCTCCCTTCCTGTCTATTTATCCCTGTCTGTCCCTCTCTCTCACTGGCTAAAAAAAAAATTCATATGTGAAGAGTTGTCAGATTTCCCACTATGAGTAACATGTATCTCACTGCTATATTGGATACAAGATACTAAATGTGAATTAGTACCTTTTCTTTAAGTAGATATTCTTTTGCCATACTTTAGTAAAATACATATTTTTCCTTCCTATGGCATTCAATTTGACATCAAGATTAAATGTAATAATTCCAAAAATATTAAGATTTTTTTAAAAAGTTTAAAACATAGAAAAATATTTACATCAATTCTTATAGTATCATTTGTTATTATCAGCTTGCATTCTAGACCAGAGATTGGCAAACTTTTCTGTAAAAGGCCAGATAGTAAAACTTTTGGAAAGAAACAGGCCGTGTGGTCTCTGTTACAACTACTTATTTTGTCATTGAAGCATAAACATTCATAGTTAAACACATAAATGGATGGCCTTGACTGTGTTCAATAAAACTTTATTTATACAAACAATCAGTGAGTCAGACTTGGCCTGGAGTCGTAGTTTATCAAGCCCTTTTCAACATAATCAGTTTTTTATTGACTGCCACATTCACCTAGAGTTTTATGTTATAGATGGTGTTTAAGATTTCTGATACCCCTCCTAACACAAACACACACACAAAGGTTATCAGTAAACATGGCTAGTTGAAGACATGTTCATCTCTACTACTACTAAAATTTCAGTTAAATTATAATAATAGAATTAAAAGGCATAAGCTTAGGCAAATGCAGAAGACAGCAGACAAAGGATGTAGACAAACTAACAAAAGTAAAAGAGACACAAACTTGGCAGTGAACAGTGTCTATAATACCATCTGTGGTCCAAGAGAGGTTTCACATAAGAACTTTGTACAGTTCTACTGATATCCAGTGACCTAGTGTTGGAGGGGCTCAAACTGCTTTTCAGGGAAGCTGGGTCTTAACCTGATGTCACTATCTGAGCTGCCGCATTTAGCTTCTTTGTTAAACTCCAATAAGTGAATGTGGTCGTGAGGGTGACAGCCTCACTCCAACTATAAATGTTTGGTATTCAATGAGCTTTTGGAATGAGCATAGGGCCAACAAGAACCAGCAGTTCAACATCGGTGCTTTCCTGATACTGAGAGGTACTGAAGCCCCTTTCCTCCAGCCGTCAGTCTAAGACCCAGTGGGACATTTGCTCGCATTTGCAGTCAGTGTCACTCTTATACCCTCTGATGAGATTCCATCTTGCAAAGAAAGAAGGGGCACAAACTCAGAAGACAAGAGATGGCAGAGAGTAGGTTCTGGGATGCTGATTTGCATGTCTAGTCTCAGTCCATGGAAGAAAGTGGCAGACAGAAGGAGGCTGATAGTTGTGGTGCCCAGTTTGGGCTGTTCAGGTGTCTTGCTGCCTGGCTGACAGAGGCAGTGTGTAGGGAATGCTGTGCTCCATATGCACATTTCAAGGGCCACTGGGGTCATACAGAACAAGCTTCACTCAATCTAAGCCAGTAACTCCATCTCCTTTTCCTAACAGAGTACTTTTAAAATTGATGAAAAAAATATATATATGCAAAGTTGCCTGAGGTCTTTGCATCAGACCCTCTGTGTGCTCTGTTCTCTCTTTGGTCCCAAAGCAGACAGTAGTTATATTCAGGTCTTGTTTGCTCTAATCAGAGTGAAAAAAATTATACTGCTTGGATTGTTGTTACCACCAACAACACATTACTACCTTCCCTTTGATTAGATTTCCTTTCCTCATGATAAATCTTCCTGTCTTCCCCCTCTCTTTAATGTTCTGTCTCCTGTCCTCAGTTCATTGCATTTGCATTGCCTTATCCCATGTACATTCCTTTCAGTCTTCGGTCTGCTCTACTCTCATTGAGAATGCCAAAGAACAACCATTTCTGAATATCCCATACTCACAGGCCATGGTGGGCTTTTCAACAGTAGCTTCTTCAAGAGCATTTCACTGAGCACATAGAGCATTATAATATCATTGAAAGTGATCAATACTGGTTTTCAGTTTTGACAGAAGGTAATTAAAATCAAATAAAATTTGACAGCTCTTCCACCCCACATGTATTAGGAAAGACATAAAATATGAGGAACTGTGAGCTTCTGCTGGGTGTGGAACATCATCCCTGCCATCATCTCCTGTTAGAGGCTGTCTATGCATGGTAGCGTATGGTTCTCCATTTCACTGGAGTTAACATAAATGTGGATTTGTAAGGCACCTATGTACCAGGACCATCTGTAAGGACATCTGCAGAACACCTGCAGTTGTTTGCCTGCTGAGAACCAGCACAGCTAGTAATTTCAGGTCCTGAGCAGGAACAGCACAGAATTAAGAAAATAGCCTTAAAGTAAAAAGATGGGCTCGGTAGGCCTCTGCACTGCTGATAGCAAGAACAGAGTGCACTCAACACCCACTTCCTGCTTTATTTATGGGGCAAAGTGAGGCCACTAGCAAATCAGAGATCTCTGATCACATTTCCAAGGCAATCCAAGAATTCTACCAAGTGGGGGGGAAAACCCCCACCATACATAGCATCTTAACTTTACAAAACAAAAGATAAAAGAAACTTGCCTCCAGTCTTTCTGTGGGACATGGGGGGTAGGATGAGTGTAAAAAATCCAGCACCACAACAAAATATCCTTTAGCAACTTCACAGAAAAGGGTGAGGTGGGGGGTTGGGCAGACTGTCAGCTTACTGCCAGTTCCCCATACCTCTGTCCCACCAAAATCTAAACTGCAAAAACCCTATTGGCTTTTCAGTCCCCAACATTTACCCATGGATTTTTGCTAAGTGGTAGTTGTATCTGGAGAAGGGCTTACTCAGCAAGACCAGAGATAGGTAAACAGTGATTATTTGCCATGCTGGACCTGAAGGAAGAGCTTTGGCCATTTCATGAGAGTAAGGTGTATGGAAGGAGTTATAATTTTAAAAAAGATATAAAATTAACCTTACCACTTTTTGTTACACTCTTTATTACCATTTTATTCTCAGAGTACAGTGTAGTCAGATCTTTTTCTATAAATTTACTGGGTTTGATATGAATTGCTTTGTGGGAATGTGATCTCTTGAAGCTAGGGATCATTTTATAAGTCACCCTTCTATGGCTGCTTGGGAAGTAGACTGCCCCTGCTGCCAGAAATGGTTTTCAAAGTTCTCTTCCAAGATTTGCCAACAAATATTAGAGGTAATCCAGGCCAACTTGGCTTTGAAGTCATCTATCAAGGCTTATTCAAATTTAAAAAGAAAAGAACAAGCTACCAGGTCTGGTGAGGTCTTTGAAGACTATGTGCACCAGCCCCAAGGTCCAGATTCTTTCCCACACCAAGGCCAGACCTGGACCACTTTATCCCTACCCCTCACCTTGCTTACTCCTGCCTGTCTCTGACATCTCAGCACAAAAGTTGCTTCCTCAGAGCAGCCATCTCTGAACCCACTCCGATCTAAATTAGCTATTACCATATTGTTTGAGGGGAGAAAGCATTCTTCCTGTTATTTCTTTCATAGCACTTATCATATTTGTATTTTTCTGTATTATTCTTTATTGTTTGTCTCCTCCACTACACACACACACACACAAATAAATATTTTATTTACTACTATGTATCCAATGTCTACAATGCAAGGACTCAGTAAATGCATGTTGAATGAATGACCTTTTGAAAATTCTATGAGTCTACATCTACACTATATTAAACCCCTTTTAATAATTATTTTTTCTAATGCTTAGAAAAACTCAAATCTTTATAAGGGGCTCAATGAGCCCAAACTAACCTTTATATGTCTGGATATTTTTGGATTTTATTTTTATAGATTCTATTTTGATTATCTTCTTCCCAGCTAAGCCTGGCCTTTTAAAAACAAACAAACAAGAAAATAAGGAATTACTGGTAAGTTATTGAACAAGAAAATATATATATTATAAATAACAGAACTAAGCCACCATTTGGCTACTGCTATTTGTTTGTCTTTTTGTCAGTAATGGTATTGAAGGACTATAAATTGAATTGTCTTTTATTTGTATTTGTATGTGATTTGTGCTTCCAGTTTAAGGTTCCAGTAATTCCTCACATGTACCTACTTTTTCCAATAGGTCAAGTTATTATTTTTAAAAATAGCTGGCTTTACTGACACTCTTTATGGTGTTTAAAACATATTTAATGAATAAAAAAATAACTGAATCAATTATTCTATTTAATCCTATGGAAACCAGGAATCAAGTTATTATTGTCCTCATTTTATGAATGAGAAAAATTCAGAAAGTCAAATAGCCTTTCCAGGATACTGTAACTAATAGGTGGCAGAGTCAGAACTTGACCTTGGATTCAAGACGATGTCTCTGCCTGCCTATCACACATGGCCTTTACGGATGTGCCATTTTCCTCCCCACATTCATGCCTTTGACCGTGTGCTGCTCCTCAAGGTGCCCTCTGCCCCATTTATCTCAACCTGCCCTTCCTTCATCAAGTCCAGAGTCAGTCTCACTTCCTCTCAGTGATTCCAGTTACTACCAATCTTGCAATTTACTGTCAACTGCTACTTTTTCTATTCATATTTTCTTAATATGTTTCTTTATATTTATTTATTTATTTATTTATTTATTTATTTATTTATTTATTTATTTTAGTGAGGAGAGAGAGAGATAGAAGTGGGGAGGAGCAGGAAGCATCAACTCCGATATGTGCCTTGACTGAGTAAGCTCAGGGTTTTGAATTGGCAACTTCAGCATTTCCAGGTCAACGTTTTATCCACTGTATTACATACAGCTCAGGCCTAGTATGTCTTTTTAAAGACTCTTACTGAGTCTTTTTTAGTTTCAGTACCCAGCCTAATACCCTATACTGGATAAACCTTTGAATTATTTATTAATTATGGTGATTATGTTAGACATTTCCCTGGTGCAAGAGAGCAAATGAAATGAACCTTCTTCAAGCTTAAGAGGTATCAGTATTGTTACAGCAGCCGCATTAATGGAAAGAAATCTGTAGCAGCTTTTAGATTTTGTGCTATAGGTGTATGGTTCATGTGAAAATACCTTCCTCAGAGGCTTTTGATCATACTTGTAGGCTGTAGTATTGAGTTTCCCTTAAGACTAAAATTAGGTTCTAAAATTAGCTTCCAAATTCATGGTATACCTTCAGAACTGGCTGCACAAAATTAGTTGTTTCTATTCAGTGAAACTTCACTTAGCTGTAGTGAATGAAACAAAATGTTCTCCAATTTTTCAATGTCAGATGCATGATTGTGAAATCAGGTTAGAACAGTTCCCTAGTGGACATCCTAGGGAAGCCGGACTTGGGTAGGAGTGGCTAAATGCCTCTTTCTGCAAGAGCTACAAAGAGCTTGAGATAGTTGATATATACTGTGTGGAAGTCCTGTGCCTCTTGTACCAACCTGTCTGGCATTATAAAATCTCTTGGTAAATACATATGATTCTCCTGTGATTGTTCTCTTGAGGCTGGTGGCTGGTGTCTAAACCAGGAGGTCTTAGTGCAGAACTGACAACTGAAATAGATGATTCACATATATATAATCTTAGACCTGTTCTTCTTTCCTTAAAGGAAAAAAATATAAACAGACCTATTTTAGTGGAATTTAATAATAAAATTTCCTAAAATTTTCTGTGCCCTAAATCTGGTTGCTGTTACACATTTTGCAGAATTGTGAAGTAATTGGTAGCACATGGAATGTACCTGCAGGGGACTATGGCTTGCCTGCCTTGTCTGCCTCTGCACAACTTTTAATAAATCTCTGCTTAGCAGAGCCAAATGTTTATTTATAACACATGGTCTTCCACTGACTCAGTGTGACCACAAAGTGACTCGGCATCATTGCCAGGAATCATGCAAAATATATATACACATATATATTTATATATATATATACCTGCATACATATGTATGTATTTAATTTAAAATTCATATAAATTCCAAAATTACTTTTGTGTCTGCAAATTGTGCTAGCTTTTATAAAACTATCCCAGATTTATTTCTGGTCATATTGATGTTGACTACTTTGTATTCTTACTGTTTAGACATGTAAATTGTGTTTGGTAACCATCAAGCGTGCATGGGAAGAAGAAGTCGACTTCTTCCAAATGAACTTACCCTAAAGGATTGGAGATTGGATGTGTGCTCAGGTTCCTCTTTCAAGAGCTGAATCAGACTAATCACTGCTGTTGGAGAGTGCATTCCTTCTAGTGGTAACCTAAAATTTACCAAAGAAATAATAAAAGTATCAATATAGTCATATAAAGTTAAGTTCAATTTTAAATGAGCTTCAAAATTAATGTTTTCATTATTCTCATTTTGGATGAATACTAGCTAAATTTCTGGAAATATGAGAAATGGCATTGGAATTAACACAAAACTATGGGCAATATTACTGTAATAACCCTTTTCTATAGTTATAAGAAGTCAGTCACACAATCAGAAATTATCCTGATTTGAGCTTTATTTGTAAGTCTTGAGACTCATCTTTCTGTACAATCAGGGAACCAAGAGAGTGACTACAGAGATGATAGATGTCACTACTCAGGTACATCTTCACAATTAATGTGATCATTTTATTTTTAAAATTGGACATTATAAGGACAAGGAAATAATTGTATGTGACAATTACTCAATAAGTTAAACATAAAATTACCTTATGACCCAACAATTCCATTCCCAGATATATACCCAAAAGAACTGAAAACAAGTGTTCAAATAATAACATATATATAAATGTTCATAGCAGCTCCATTCACAAAACCCAAAAGGTGAAAACAATACAAATGGCCATCAATGAATAAATAAATAAACAAAACATGACATATCCAACAATGGAATGTTATGCAGTCATCAAAAGGAATGAAGTAACAATACATGCTATAATATGAATGATCCTTAAAAACATTATGCTAAATGAAGAAAGCCAGATACAAAAGGCCACATATTATATGACTCCATTTATATGAAATATCCAGAATAGGCAATTTATAGAAACAAAATATAGGTTAGTGATTGTCAGGGACCTGAAAAGGGAAGTAACTGTTTAGTGGATACAGTGTTTCCATTTGAAGTAATGAAAAAATTCTGGAACTAGATAGAGGTGATGGGTATACAATATTATAAATGTACTTAATGCTACTGAATTATACACTAAAATGGTTAAAGAGGTAAATATTGTGTTCTTTATATTTTATAATAAAAATATGTGACTGCACATACTGTGATCAAATACATACTTAATAAGCAGCAGGTACTGTATAAATAAACATAATTATAGCATAGTTATGGATTACTAGTAGCAACAAGCACTATATGTTAAGCTTCATTTTAAACTTTTTACTCTACCCTGATTAAAATATTATTATTCCTCAATTTAAAATGTAGAAACTGAAATATAAAAAACAAAATTTGGGCCCTGGCCAGTTGACTCAGTGATAAAGCACTGGCCCAGCTTTTGGATGTCGTGGGTTTGATTCCCAGTCAGAGCACACAGGAGAAGTGCCCATCTGCTTCTCCACCCTTCCCCCTCTCACATCTCTCTTTCTCTTCCCCTCCTGCAGCCATGGCTTGATTGGAGCGAGTTGGCATGGGGCTCTAAGAGTGCCTCTATGGCCTTTGTCTCAGGCCCTAAGAAGGGCTCGGTTGCTGAGCAACATTGCAACACCCCAGATGAGCAGAGCATCTCCCGCTAGTGGGCTTGCAGGGTGGATCCCAGTAGGGGCGTATGCAGAAATCTGTCTCCCCGCCTGTCCCTCCTCTCACTGAATTAAAAAAAAAAGTTGAAAAGAAAATTTGCCCCCGCTTACATAATTGGGACCTAGATGATAGAACTGGGATGTGATTCCCAGTTGGCTAACAGCAGAATTTGTACTGTTAGCAGCTGCACTATAGGTTGAGCTGATCTTGTCTAGTTCAGTGATGAGAAAACTGATGTGGTGATGGTCACATGTCCTCAGGTTCTCAAGAAAATGTGTTATAGTTTCAGTTCTTAAAGAGCAGACTATTTTTATTCAAATTTTTATAGTAAAATCATATTTTAGTGCCATTATTATTTACTTGCTTAATTGCCCTTGAGCATACACATGCCATAAAGAATCATGAGAAATACAGTTCTGTTTTGGTGCAAATTTACTCTGCTTTGTAGTCAGAGATATCCTATGGCCATCTTCGGGTTCCTTCTGCTGGAATAAAAGCTACATGCAATTCCTCAAATTTCTCTATCCCTCCCTATTTTTCATTCCTGGAGCTAGACTTTGTTAGCTAAATGAGGTTTGGTTGAGTCATGAATTAGGTTCTTGGTCATGAGTTTATGCAGGTGGTTGAAGGAAGTAAAGCACATCATAAGAACAGATAACTGGGGTAAGAATTCATGGGTGAGAAAAAGCTAACAAGAATAGAATATCAGCTTGCTTCAGGCATCTTCATACAACCCCAAGTCACACTGTCCAAGGAGTGTGGCTCACTAGCATTGAATGAACAGGGCCTCTGCACTGGCTACTCAGGAAGGGCACTATTTATCCTGTGACCTGTGTGGAATGATACCTCCTGGACCACCGCAGTGAAAAGGCTAAGTGGCTATAAGCAGTGGCCCTGCAGACAAGGCCTAACATCATATCGAAAAGGATGACATTTACAGGGCAGCCAGAGCTCTTGGACAGCTCAGTTCTTAGCAACAAATGAATGTCAGGGGCATGTTTCCAGCATAGTCCATTGAAGTGAACATGGGAAAATTCATGATCAGGGCCAATTGCCAGGTAGGAGGGTTCTGGCAGCAGCTAGGCAGGATTCAGAACCAGTTCCCTTTCCAATGAAGAGGCAGGTAGGTCCCACTTGTGGGCAGAAAGTGAGGACCCATTGCGTATTGTTGATGCATCTCCATCTCTGTTCATCCAACGCAAATGCTTTTCAGCCCAGTAACATTGGCGGTGGCAGAGCTCCTGGTTAACCCCCAGGCCTGCCTCCCTCGGTTCTGGCAGTGGCTCCATCAAAGTCTGCCAGAGGAAATTGCTGCACTTGGTAGGTGGCCAGGGCTAGCATGAGCAGGGCAGGTTCTGTGGTATGTGTCCTTGGAGCACATGGCCACTTCAGTTTCTTCAAGAATGCTTATGGAAACCTAGGACTTTATCTATTTCTTGTGTTTTTGCTATCCAAATCCTGGGAAAGACTTTTTATTATTTATTTTACCTGCTCATATTTTTTCCCCTTTTGTGACTTCTTTCAATTCAAGAGTATCCTAGGACTCAAAAATAATGAAATGTTTCCTTATAAAGTATATTTACACCTAAATAATACCAGATATGGTGTGGCAGCTCAGATGATTATGAATTCGTGAATGCGGAAGGTTTTCTCCTGGTTGCACCTCTCCTGGGGTTTTCTGCTAAGAGACTTCCTTTGAATAAGATGCTATCACAATATATAGATAGGTTTTAGATGTCTCAACCATTTTAAAACGGGCCCTGGGTCATAACTCATATTTTGAGTTTCTGATTCTCAAATTTCCCTCTCAAAAGAGGGGTTTCAGCAAAGTGTAAGAATTTACAGTGGAGACCTTGCCAACGTGGAAATGTTTTATTTAATTTTATAATGAAACCATTATGATTTAAATACATGGGGAAAATTAAATTATGAGTTTGCCATGCTTCAAGTGTATTTTAATCTCAAGATTTTAAAGTAAAGAATAGCTTTCAGAGATGGTGCCTTTGCAATCTTGTCTTATAAGAGCAAACCTACTATTCAGTCGGTTCCAGCTCTGGGATGTTATAATTTTAACTGGCACTCAGCATCAGATTTTCCACACAAGGCAAATATTTGAGACGCCAGAGTTTCTAAGAACAGTAGGCCATTCCTGCAGCCTCTGCTGAATGAATGTCAATTATATTCTCACCCCAAAGTTCATGCTGCTGCTTGGACCACCGGGAAACAACTGAGGCAGGGATGATTCAACTCTATTAACTCTCACGCTAGTTCTTCAATAGAGCTTTCTGTCTTCCTCTATGGAACAAAATATATAACAAGTTATTTCATATTTACAACTAGAAAGTTGATGTTCTATAGGCTGAATAACATTGCTACTCTACTTTGTCTCTAGGCCGGGATAAGAAAATGAAGGTAGAAATAATTAACCAAAGAGTAAAAAAGTTAACTCTTTTTAATGTTAATTATGATAACTAATGCCATCTTCCCTGAATTTTAGGTTACCTAAGAATAACACAGGGGTGGAGGGTGAGGGTGTTATATTAAGTGGAACACTTGAATTCATGTAAACACAATAAATTAAAATTAATAAAAATAAAAAATAATAATTATGTAAAACATTCCAGGTCTACAAATATTTATTAAGTGTCTCTCAACCATTCCATTTTCAATAAAGTTATTAATTTAAACAAAAATGAAACAGCTTACACAAGACTATGGATAGAACTAAGGCTTTCAAAGATATATTGACCTCTGTCATGGGTAATGTTAATTTATTGAAAAATTATTTTATAATTATGATATTTGTTTCTACTGTAAACTTTCTAGTTTCCAAATGTAACTTGACAGAGGCAATTTATTTCCTTGACTTATTTCCCTGATTGCTATGCTTACAGTTCTGGTGGATCCTCCTGGGTAACAGTGATAACTTGACCCAGGATTTTAAGGGTCAATCAAATGGGCTTCACTCAAGAGAGGTTTGAGCATGAATGAGAACATACCACATAACTCATCCAATTATATCACAAAGATCAAAATTGCAATCAAAACCAAAACTATTAACCAATCTCTAAATACTGTGCAAATGAAAGTGATACACAATTTATATAGAGTTTGCATAATTAAAAATACTTGGATATAAATCAAATCCCTCTTTGTCTTCAATGGTTATTAATTGCTATTTAATCTAAGCATAATAAATTACCTCTTTTTTTTTTAAGTGAGAGGCAGGGATGCTGAGAGACAGACTCCCGCATGTGCCCTGACAGGGATCCACCAGGCAAGCCCCCTATGAGGCAATGTTCTGCCCATCTGGGGCTGTTGCATTGTTGCTTGGCAACTGAGCTATTTTAGTGCCTGAGGTGAGTCTATGGTGCCATCCTCAGTGCTGGGCCTCCTTGCTTGAATGAGCCATGGCTGTGGGATCGGTTGGCGAGAAAGAGAGAGAGAAAAGAAAGAGGAAGGGTGTAGAAACAAATGGGTGCTTCTCCTGTGTGCCCTGACCGGGAATCGACCTTGGGACTTCCATGCCAGGCTGACCTCTACTGCTAAGCCTGCCGGCCAGAGCAATAAATTACTTACATCTTTGAGCATCAGCTTCTTCCTCTAAAGTAGGAATAGTTATATCATAAGATGTGTGAGCATTAAGTGACAATACATATATAAAGCTCTAATATTGATGGCCAACATATAAAAAACAGTCAGTTAATGTTTGCTATCTTTTTCCTTATTTTGCTGCAAGAAAGCCTTCCTCTCACTTGTAAGACATTGAATATAGCAAAATATCAAACCTTTCCCTAGAGCTTTCTTGTAGTGTTCTTGCCACATTTCTGTGCTTCTGAGCCTCAAAATAACATTAGCATCAAAAGTCTTACTTGCTCCTCACTAGATAGAGTACGAGAACTTTGGAGAATTTTAGAGACCAAACGGACATCCTCAAGCTCTGTTAATAGATCTTTTCTACTAGATTTTTTTCTGCCAGGTCCCCAGAGAAATTTATTTCCAGTGTACAGAATTTTATCTCAGCCTGAACTTCAGTGTCAGCTCAGTATTAAGCTCTTTTTAAAATAAACAGTTAGGTGAAAATTTCAGGACACTAAGAGACTTAGAAATTTCAAGAGTTATTATGCAGCACATTTTCTCTAATTAAAGCAGCATGATAGCAATATTCAAGTACTTTCACACAATAGCATCAGTTGTAATAGTGATGACAGTTAAATAGATGATAATGATAACAAACATTACTAAGCACTTACTCTGTGCTGAGCAGGTTTATGTCAGAGAAACTCATGTTTTATGCTCCCATTAACCAGGTGGTCAGGTCCAGTTCCTCTTGGTTTCCCTGGCACCTACCCAGTTTTAACACTGGAAGTCTCAAGTCCCAGGCAAGCCAAGAGGGTTGGGTACTCTAAACAACCTTAGAAATAGATGCTGTGATTATTATCCCCAATTAAGTTTGTGTAACTTGCCCAAGGAGAACCTAGCTCCAGAGCTTGTGCTCTTAACCTCCGTCTTTGCGCAAACTGGACTTTAGAGGAGTTGTCAGAGCAATTGGTCTTAGGATGCCTTCTGAAGGGAGGGGCTTTTCAGTCCCTGCACCAAGGCAGCAGCCAGGATTCTCCGTCAGCTGAAGGTTAATGGGCAAGTCTCACTCTGCTCTTCAATTGCAACATAAAGCTGCAAGAGGGTACAATTTCTGAACAGTTTTAACATAAGAAATACACAATCAACCATATAAACACCAAGAGACACTACATCCTACTTCATTTGATGAAATGTCAGCCCTCATGTGCAAAATGTCTGACAGCCTTCCTCAGCCGATTCCATGTCCTCTACCCTTTACTACCTGACTCTTAATAAGACTGACATTTTTTCTCCTTTTTCTCTCCCAGGGACCACTGTGCCAAGACTCTGATGTTTTGTTAGGACAAGATTTCTTTCTCTAGCTGATTCTCCTTATTCACTGAACTTTTATTCTTTGTCATCACTTTTTACTTATTGTCAGATTATAAAATTTTACATTACAACTAAGATGTGCAGAGAAAATACACCATAATTTGTCTAGAACTCATCACGAGCAACTAATCACAGGGTTGTGAGGAGGGAAATTAAGACTTTCTTTTTAAATGTAATCCTAACTGATCATTTGAAAAGTACTCACTTCTAATGATTTCACACTAGTCTCTCTCCTTCTTTCCACACAGTCACCCTTGCCAGAACTGAAAAGTCTTCTCTTTTCCTTCTGTGTTACATTCTTCTCCCTGCCAAACTTAAAACTGACCTGGCTGCCAACATCTTCACAACACGGGTCTATGATATATCCTTCATGCTCAGTGGTTGGTAGACTAAAGGGAGATAAAGAAATATAGACTACCCTCCACAAGACAAAAGTTTTGCTTGCAAGGCTATTGTCATACTGCATAACCCAACTCTGGTATTTGAATTCTATCTTACCTAGATTTTTCTCTTAGAATTCCTCAAATTAACTACTAGTCAGCCCACCACTACCATGCCCGCTTGACTGCCAAGTAGATGGAGGCTCAAGTGGATTAGGGGAAATATGGCAAACTCAGGAAGGCATAAGAGAAAATTATATTTAAAACTATAAATATTAATTCCAAATGCATGATAATTTGGTGAGACATTATTTAAATTACTTACTTCAAACAATATCAACTTTTTCATTGTATATGATTTTTTTCTTTTTAAATTATTCAGGTATCATAATAATATAATCCTATAAGGAGAACATCACAATAATACTGAGGTATAAGGAATAAAAAGTGTATGCTCCTCATGCCCAATCTCCCTTCTCAACCCAGAATAATCACTGTCAATGGCTAATCTGTAGACTTACAAATCTTTCTCCCACATACTTATATAAATATGTGTGTTCATATACCAATGCATAATTTTGAATTGTTTTTCCAAAATCAGTGCCAAAGAATAGGATGTTGTACACCCATAGTTTCCACTTTTTCTAATATACAATCTCCAAACTTCCCTTTGCTTCTCAGAATTTTATTTGCATCATTAAAGCAATCACTTATAAAATGACTTTATTTCATTCTTCTGGTGATTCAAAACAAAAGCATCTGCATGCTTCTTTGACAACAAGCTGAAACTTTTGCCATGAATGGGAAAAACGATCATAGTACTTTTGCTCTGGGTGGGGATGTTGTACACATGTGATATGACCAGGGACCAACAAGCTGCTGAAAAAGGACCATGTATTTTTTAATCAACAATGTCATAAATAGTACTTAGTGAAAACAGGACAAAATCTACTTTCTCATTGTCTTCCTGCCCCAATTTCTTCATCAAATGAGAAATTTGGTAGTTTCTCTTTAAGCACACAGTAGTTCAACAACTCACATTTCTGGGAACCTACTACAGAACTAAGCCCTTGAAATTTCCTCTTACATTTTTTTTCTATCCAATTTAGGGTATTTATACAGTCAAATGACATTATTTATTCATTCTGGGTCAGTATTTTGAATTTCATGTCTTTGAAATATATCAACAAAGAATTAAATAGAAGATGGAAGAAATGGCTTCAGAGGTTTCTATCTGTCTGGTGTCAAGGAAAAAAGAGAAGTTTACTCTAGCACAACATGTTGCCATCTGTCTTGTCCTGGGAGCACATCCTGGCAGCCCTAAGCAAACATATAACCCTGCTTGGGGCAATCATTGCAGACACATTTCTCTGTGTGCTTCTATGTTCCCTCATCCAATCATAGAATTTCAGAGCTAAAAAGTACATTGCAGCGTGGTGGTTCCTCAAAAAATGAACCACAGAATAGGATCTGGCAATCCCAAAGAATTGAAGTCAGAATCTAAAAGAGATATTGGCACACCCGTGTTCACAGCAGCACTATTCGTTATAGCTGAAGGTAGCAACAACCCAAATGTCCATCGACAGATGAATGGGTAAACAAAATGTGGTCTATACATATAAGGGAAAATTATTCGGCCTTAAGGAGGAATAAAATTCTGATATATCCTATAACATAAATGAACCTTGAAGATACTATGCTGAATGAAGTAAGCCAGACACAAAAGGATAAATATTGTATGATTCCGTTTATTGGAAGTACTTACAGCGTTCAAATTCAACAACAGAAAATAGATTGGTAGTTGTCTGGGCCTGTGGGCAGAGGGAATTACAGGGCTATAGTTTAATGGGGACAGAGTTTCAGTGGGGCAAGATGAAAAAGCTCTGAAGATAAATGGTGGTGATGACAACAATATAAATGTATTTAAATGCCATTGAACTGTACACCTATAAGTGGTTATAATGAAAAATTTCATGTTTTATTTATTTTACTACAATAGAAAATCCTTACCCTCATGAAGCTTACTATCTAAACCAGGGGTCCCCAAACTACAGCCCGAGGGCCTGCATGCGGCCCCCTGAGGCCATTTATCTGCCCCCGCTGCACTTCCAGACGGGCCAACTCTTTCATTGATGGTCAGCATCCGCACCCTGTGCTCCTGGAGTACTGTATGTGGCAAAGGCGCAAAGCGCAGTGTAGCTCACGTACAGTACTACTTCCGGTGACGGGGGACGCTCACCTCACGGCTCTGGAAGTGTGTCATATGACGCATGTGCATATGTGCAGTGTGCATAGGGATTTGTTCATAGTTTTTTTTATAGTCTGCCCTCCAACGGTCTGAGGAACAGTGACCTGACCCCTGTGTAAAAGTTTGGGGACCCCTGATCTAGACAGAGAAAGATAATAAGCAAATAAAATATAAAATTTTTAAAGTGCATTCTAGATCAGCTTTTAGCTTGCCTCATTTTACAGATTAGAAATGAATGAAAAGACAATTGTAGTCTACCTACTAAGGTGCTGGCTGTCTGACTCCTGGGTCAAGGATTTTCCCATTGAAGCATACTTCCCTTTTCAGGTACTCCTATTACCTTTGTTTTCTGATTTGAAACAGAGTGAAGTCTGGAACCTGAACCCAAATTCAAGCTCATTTGTTTTTTTTAAGTTTGATCTTGAGATTTCCTTCTTGATGAAACAGGTATAATAAGACCTGCTTCATAAGGTACAAATAAGGAGTCGGAAATTAGCTCCCTACCTGCAAAGTTCTTCCAAATGCCTTCTCTGAGTTTGTTGCTTATTTATATGTTCAGTATGTGAATACCTTCAATCTAACATGATAGTCCTGTGTTTGAATTTCTATAAATCATTCTAGAAATATTGTTGGGATGTGAAAAGAAAGGCTCAGTTGAAAACCTGGGAAACAAGCCAGATACTTTTATTTGATGCTTATTTAGCTGGAGAGCTTTCACAGTGTAAGTTTGGGAAATGGTTCAAAACAAGAACTAACATTCCTTTATCTAAAAAATAAAGCCAACTCTTTGATATTTCTACTAGCTATAAAAGAAAATCAAAGTCATACTCTTATTTCTATTCCTAAAAGGCCTTTCTTGCTAAGTAAAAAGTATATAATAGCCTAGATTATATATAACTGACCACCCTGCGAGATGAGTTATATATCTAGTGTCCCAAGAAGAATGCTGTTTCCCAGATCCAATATAGATAAGTAGATGTACTTATCAACTGATAACAGAGCATCACAGGTCATTAAAGTCAACAGCACAGCCGTCCCCTTGCCTAATTCCACAGCTTTTTTCACTGCTAAGAAACTCTGGGTCTACCCATTTTGATTATTTCTTCTGGGTTCAAAACCCTTTCCTACTTTCTCCAACCATATTTAAGGATAAAAAAGCCAATTATTCCCATTTTACTTAGGCCTGTAAAGAGCTTCTCTTTATAGACTTGCCATGGCCTTTTAGACTAACTAAAACATTTGTTCTACCACCAGCTTAGGTGAGTTTTGCTGACTATATAGTAATTGCATAAAAGTAATGCCTTATGTATATTACTAGGAATGAACAATTTTTGTGGTCTTATTAAAGATAGACAATTTACTTTGAATTGTCAGTCCTGTCTCTGCAGAAATAATAGGCAATTGAGCTGGGGAGGGAGGTTTAAGTCCACTAGACAATGTGACTGTGGAGAAGGTAGTATCACTTTGTGAATAAAATATAGGTTTTGCATTTTGATGAACTTGAGACTAAATCTTGTTTCTGCATCTTACTTAAGTCACTTAACTTTCTTTTTTATTTATTTATTTATTTTTTACATGGACAGAAAGAGAGTCAGAGAGAGGGATAGATAGGGACAGACAGACAGGAACGGAAAGAGGTGAGAAGCATCAATCATTAGTTTTTCATTGCCGTAGCAACACCTTAGTTGTTCACTGATTGCTTTCTGACATGTGCCTTGACCGCGGGCCTTCAGCAAACCAAACAATCCCTTGCTGGAGCCAGCGACCTTGGGTCCAAGCTGGAGAGCTTTAGCTCAAGCCAGATAGGCCTGCGCTCAAGCTGGAGAGCTCGGGGTCTCGAACCTGGGTCTTCCGCATCCCAGTCTGATGCTCTATCCACTGCGCCACTGCCTGGTCAGGCAAGTCACTTAACTTTCTGACCCTTTAACCTCTTAAGTGAAAATAGTTATAATAATAGATTACTTTGAGGATGTATTGATAATTATATAAAACACCTAACAGAGTGATTGATATAATAGTAAATACTAACCTTAGCATAGGGAGGGACTGACTCTGACACCAAATTAGGGTCCCCAACCACTTTTAACAAATTCTAATTCATTTTCATTTCTAATAGTAGGGCTTACTGAATCTATTAATTTTCAAAATGTTTTATATAAAATGTCAGATTATATGATTACAATAAAATGACTACAAGCATCGTCAGGTTGGCTCAGTGGTAGAGCATCGACCCGGTGTGTGAATGTCCTGGGTCCGATTTCCAGTCAGGACACACAGGAGAGGTGATCATCTGGTTCTCCATTCCTCCCCCTCACCATCTCTCTCTCTCTCTCTCTTTCTCTCTCTCTCTCTCTCTCTCTCTCCCCTTCCTCCATTGCGGCTGCCACTGCTCAAATGGCTGAAGCAGGTGGGCCCCAGGCCCTGCGATGGCTCCATGGTTTCACCTCAGGTGCTCAAATATCTCAGTTCCTAAGCAATGGAGCAGCAGCCTCAGGTGGGCAGAGCATCGCCCCCTAGAGGGCTTGAGAAGTGGATCCCGATAGGGCAAATGCAGGAGTCTGTCTCTCTGCCTCCCCACCTCTCACTTAATAATATAAAAAAAATAATAAAAGAAAAGAAAAAAAGATGACTACAGATGTTAAGACTTCAGTATGGTAGAGCCTAACACAGTCCAACATGGCATAAGCTCAGCTGAGTTCAAATCCTGGCTCTGACACATATTGAGCAGGCTTCAGCAATTTTTTCTAGATGCCTTAGCATTATTCATCTGTGCAAATATTCTCTGTGGAGCATCTCTGTGCATCCCATTACCAGGGTCATGGTGGTGAACAAGGCAGGCAGAGTGGTTCAGTAAGCTGGTCTTCAAATAGGCTGTTTTGTTATCTTTAAAATAGAAATAATAATGACCACCTTATAGGATTGTGAAAATTAAATGGCTCCTCTTACATACAACTTCTCACCTTTTCTGCTCTACTCCACTACTACCATCCTTCCCCATTTTCTTGTCCCTAAAGGATGATCTCATTAAGCTTCCCTGCTAAAGTTCTTCAAAAACGAAATGACTTTTTTGAATCAGAGCAGGCCAGTTCACAGGAAGCCACACCTCTGGCCAGAGTTATTCCAGAGGCTATGTGGCCCCTGCACAACCAAGTGAATAGTGAACATCATCCTGGTTCACGGCATGTAATCCATCATCCAAAATGCCTGGGTTCCTGCATCCATTTGATTATTTTTTCCAAGTGTCATTTCAAGGTGACTGATCAAAAGGAAATGACACAGTATCTCCCCTTTTATTGGGGGAGGTTTTTCTCTTCCATGTGAGTTGCTTGGAAGTTCCCCATGCATTGTTACTTGAAACAAGAGAAAGATGGGTAGAATACAACTTTTAAAAAATGCAACTTTTTTTGAAAATATCTGTATTTAAATCTACATTCCATGAAATAAATCTACTCTCAAATATACAGCTGTTTGGAGTTATTTGTTGACAAGCTGAAAACTGAAAAATGCATTTCTAAAAATGACTGTGTTGAAGTATAAAATGTAACTCTGAGAAGAATAGAATGTTCAATGCTCTGTGTACTTGTTTCTAGAGTCTGTTAGAAGTTGTGTAGCCAAGTTGTTCTTCACCTGCTCCCTGAAGGGCCATTACTGCCTATACAGTAAATCCAGTTTCATTCTCATCAGCCAAGAACCTCAGCCTTGGATCCACATCATGTTTCTATTTCAGCAGGTGTGTATAATTTAAGTTAATCATGGCTCCTTAATGAACCATGGGGTATGAATTTATAACCATTTTTACTGAATTATTCTTTGAGCAGAGATGATGTGAAGGTAAAACAATACATACACATTTAATCACTAATTTTTAATAAGGTATTTTTATATTTTAGGACACTTTCGTTATAAAAAGCCCTGAATAACTAATCAAGAGGCTATCCCTATTAATATCTATTAGTAAAAAAGGAGAATGAAAGAGAAAATACTTTTAATTAAATAAACAACAACCAAAAAGCCCCAACTTTTTGGGAGGGTTAGGTTTCCTTATGTAGAACTAACCTATATTTATAATCTTCCATTCTCCAATTAATTTGTGTGTCAACATATCCCTTTTGACATTGTTAAAATACTGGAATGCAATGTTTTCCAAAAAATATATGTTTATAAGTAAAATTGCATAATGAGGAATTTTCAAGTTAACAATAAAGAATTCAATGCAGCCCTGGCCGGTTGGCTCAGCAGTAGAGCGTCAGCCTGGTGTGTGGAAGTCCCAGGTCTGATTCCCAGCCAGGGCACACAGGAAAAGTGACCATCTACTTCTCCATCCTCCCCATCTCCTTTCTCTCTGTCTCTTTCTTCCCCTCCTGCAGCCAAGGCTCCAGTGGAGCAAAGTAGGTTCAGGTGCTGAGGACTGCTCCATGGCCTTCCCCTCAGGCACTAAAATGGCTCTGGTTGCAATGGAGCAATGCACCATATGGGCAGAGCACCGCCCCCTAGTGGGCTTGTCAGGTGGAGCAGAGTTGAGCACATGCAGGAGTCTATCTCTGCCTCCTCATTTCTCACTTCAGATAAAATACAATATTACTAATAATAATAACAATAATAATAAAAAGAATTCAATGCAAATATTTTAGCACCAAAAGAGATTCTTATTTGGAAATATTTATTTTGAATACATTAAAATTTTACATAAAATTTAAATATAAATTATAAAGTGTTAGTAGTAGAAGAAATCTTGAACATCACTATTTCAGATAAGAACATTAAAGGGCAGAATTCAATCACCTGACTTCTGATCCAGTGGTCTTTTTTGTTGTACATGTGTTAAAAAATCATATGAAAGCAGGTACAGGCCTGACCAGGCGGTGGCGCAGCGGATAGAGCGTCGGACTGGGATGCTGAAGACCCAGGTTTGAGACCCCGAGGTCGCCAGCTTGAACGCGGGCCCATCTGGCTTGAGCAAAAGCTCGCCACCTTGGATCCAAGGTAGCTGGCTCAAGCAAGGGGTTGCTCGGTCTGCTGAAGGCCCATGGTCAAGGCACATATGAGAAAGCAATCAATGAACAACTAAGGCGTCGCAACAAAAAACTGATGATTGATGCTTCTCATCTCTCTCCGTTCCTGTCTGTCTGCCCCTATCTCTCTCTCTCTCTGGCTCTCTCTCTGTCTCTGTAAAAAAAAAAAAAAAAAAAAGAAAGCAGGTACAGGAAAGAGTGGGAAGAAAACATAATTTAAATGTTGTAAGATGTTTAAAAAATAGGCCAAGTGGTAAGATAGTTTATTTACTTCTATTAATAAACTGTTTCTATAATGGCCCCTACAAAAGTCACCAACAAGATAGTTATATTTTTTATAAATAAGGACAGCCAAATATATCATAATTATAAAGTGAAACTATAACAATTAAGAAAAAAGCTTAGATGTGTCTGAAGAATACTGTTTTTTCCTATAAGACATAATGTTCTAGGGAGAACAACTCACATTTGGATGGGAATCAAATTGTGTTGGAATACAAAAAAGAAAGTTTTGATTTTTCTTCCATTTCTAAAATATTGAGCTTATTTTTCTTTATTCACAGTTTTCATCAGTGGTTTGTATTTAGTTAGATCTTTGGCTTTGTTCTGAACAGTTGTCATTTTTCTGAAAACAAACCAAAAAAACTTGCTTTTATTTTTGCTTTAGTCTGATTCTTTGTATTTCTCTTTGAGCAATATCACCAAAACACATGTTTATACTGCTGCTTTTCTTTGTTCGTTTGATTATAATGGTTTGTTTTTTCTCTATATGTGATATAGTGTGGTCTGGATAAGCCTTGAGTTCACAATATCAATGATAGATTGGAATAAAATTCAAATCAAAGCTCTGACTTGATGATTACAAACCACCTTGTATGCTGGGCCAGATTCCTTCCCTTCTCTATCAATTCAGAACATTCATGGAACTCTTGAGTTGACTGATTACAGTCTAAAGGCTCCTCTTTGTATTGATGATTAATTAAATCAAGCTCTGCTTTTCTTTAAATGAAAAAGCATGTGCTGTATAAGTTTCTGATAATAATCAAGAAATTCCCCAATGTGTCCACATTATAGTTGCATAATCAATTCAACTCTGATTGGTTCTTAGCCATTTTTAATCTGTGGGCCACTCAGAGTATAAAATTCTTCACCTTTCCTCACTCAGTACAAGAAACAGCTCATCCTGATTATAATAATGACATATTTCTGGAAAAAAAGACATTAATTTTTATTCACTAAAAAAAAATTTATATACAAACTACCTAGAGAGACTCATACATCAGTCCTTGTCATAGGAAATAAGACTTTATAAGCCAATATCATTATTTTATCATACATCAACATAAAATATAATACATATGATTTTATATATAAAAATAATATTTTACACCCTTTGTTGTTCTGTATGTTTTTTTAAAATTATTCCCTTGATTTGAACTGTTTCTCACATTTATAGGTATAACATCACAACATATAAATGACTATCAAAAACATAATGATTATTAAATATACAAACACAATTTAAATCTTCCGTTGAAAAATTTATTTTCAGCACTAGCCAGTTGGCTCAGTGGTAGAGTGTCAGCTTGTGTGAATGTCCCAGGTTTGATTTCTGGTCATGGCACACAGGAGAGAGACCATCTGAGTCTCCACCCCTCCCCCTCCTCTCTCTCTCTCTCTCTCTCTCTCTCTCTCTCTCTCTCTCTCTCTCTCTTCCTCTCCCACAGCCATGGCTAGATTGGTTCTGTGAGGAGGATGGCTCTGTGGTCTCTGCTTCAGGTGCTGAAAAATGGCTTCATTGCTGAGCAACAGAACATCACTCCTTGTGGGCTTGCCTGGTGAATCCTGGTTGGGGTGTATGTAAGAGTCTATCTCTGCCTCCCCTTTTCTCAATAAAAATAATAATAATAATTCAAAAAGAAAAAAACATTTATTTTCATTAGCTTGAATGAAATATATAAATATGTGATTTTATCTAAAACTTATAATATCATAAAGTTCTAGAAATATTTGCCCCCATTACACATTTTAGATTTAGAAGTGTTTTTGTTTTCCCACACATTCACTCACTGTTAATACTTGAGTATGTGCAAAATGAACAATCAGTTATTTCTAGTCTTTATGATCTAGTCTGATATTTGTGCTTTAGGTGTAGTTTTTTTCCTTAATTCTCAGAGCTCTGGAAAAAATATCAATATTTATATTACCATTTTTCAGTTAAGTAACATGCTTGAGAAATGATTGAAGTAAATAATATTGTGCTACCAAAATTGGGCATATTCATAGAAGTCAATTTCAACTGCCTTGAAAATCTTATTCAACAAGTAAAAATTTTCTGTTAAAAAATGAAAAGCCACAGAAGACAGTTCTGTGGCACATGGTGTGGTGAGAGCACTTCCTACCCGGGAGATGCCACACCAGTGCGGTTTTCTGCAGCTGTATAAGGAGTAGGGCTTCAGTAGCCAGGGAGCTGGAGGGGAACCTGATTTGAGATCAATTCTTGGAGAACACAAAGACATGTGGTGGACTGAACCAGTTGCCCTTTGACCCTGCCAACAACAACGAACCCCTGCAGTTTGGTAGTTCCAGTGGCCCTCTGGTCACAAAAGACCTCATTGAGAATGGAGGGGAATACAGCAAGAAAAGAAAGAGAACAAATGCTCCTTCACTTCTGCATCAAACTGAGAACAAACACAAAAATTCATTTGAAGAAAATAATGTGGTATTAGCTTTATTAAGAGTAAAACTGGAGAGATTCCAAGATGGCCACGGAGTAGGCAGATGTTACAACAGACACCTCCCAGAACCAAATTGCATTACAACTTAATTTAAGAACAACCATCATGAAAAACCAATTTTGGACAAAATGAAGAGGACTCTACTATAACTAAGAATCACAGAAGAACCCACACCAAATCTGCTAAGGGAAAGGCTTGTTTGGAAAGATGAAAAAGTGGGGGTGGGTCAGTAACTCAGGTTTCTGGTGAGACCAGAGCTATAACTCCCCCCTCCACTGCTGAGAATGTGCCCCACCCCCAGAGAAGCACCAGGCAGGCCACACCTCTGAAACACAGAGGCCACACCCACCACAATCCTGTAAAAACACCCTACTGAGATATGTAAAAAAAAAAAAAAAGTCCGGATAGAGTGAAACTGGGACCAAAGAGCAAGCCATGCCCACTGCCCCTGCACTAATCCCTGGAGTTCCCTGCTGGGCCAAGCAAGTAGCTAGCAACTAGAGCAGTGGTTCTTAACCATTTTTGAGGAACTGAAAACGTGTCATATGCACATTCACCGAACCCTTCTTTAGTGATAAATAAAACATGATTTTTTTTTCAAATTCAAGACATAGGTATATGTTTTTTTACTGGTGCACAAAATGAGCCGTGCATGAACATCACCTTGCTCAAAGAACAAAATCAACAAAGTGCATGAACTCACAACAAATTACGGTATTACTTTATTCTGGCCTCCGCAGCAGAGGCTCTCCAAACCTGAGACCAACTCATGAAACCCCTAGGGTTTGATAGAACCCAGGTTAAGAACCACTGAACTAGAGGCAGCAGAAAGAGAAAATCAGATGGAATTCAGACTTTCCTGCGGTTCACCTTGTTGGAGAGAAATAAAAATTGGGTATCCAGCAGAGCCTGAGGGATTATGCCCCTGAGTACAAGCCACATTCCCTGTACTGAGCTACAGCCCAAGAGACCCATGAAGCAGGATCTCACTAACATCATAGTTCCAACCTCAGCTGCCCTAACTGAACAAGTTTGCAATCAGTGCAGGGGTAGATTAGGTGAGGCCAGTCAGGCCCAGACTATAGTGTTTCAACAGAGGACTCTGGAAAGACAAGGTGACTGCAAGTGGAGCTAGAACAGCTGAAAAGTAGAGGCAAATCTTTCAGAACTTGAAGCTTGTATGGAGCTGCTGACAGCTCTAAGCAGGATGAAGCTGATCCTTATCGACAGGTTGGCCCTTCCCACCTGTCCACCCAAACAAACAGCAAAAAGAGCAGCAGCTGATGACAAGTAGTCCACAGAGGATTGCGAACAACAGGTGATGCCAACCCAAGAAGATCTAGAACTAACACTACTGATAGCTGGAAACAGAAAACATAAACCCTAGACTCAGCTAGCTATTCAAACAGCACATCCAAAGGAGGAATTTATACACAGAAAAAATCAGAAGACAGACAAATGCAACCCAAATGAATCAACAAAAAAAATCCCAAGAAAAAAACTGAATCAGATGGAAGTAACCAAATTACCGAATGCAGACTTAAAAATAATTATTTTTAGGATGCTCAAAGATCTTAGAGCAACAATGGATGAACATAATAAGCACCTAAATAAAAAGATAACAAACATCAAAAAGGACATTGAAATCATAAAAAAAAATCAGTCAGAAATGAAAAATACAATATCAGAAATGAGCACTACACTAGAAGCAATTAAAAACAGGCTGGATGAAGCAAAGGGTCAAATCAGTGATTCAGAGAACACAAAAAAATGAAAGCACGGAAGCAAGGCAGCAAAAAGAAAAGAGGGTCATAAAGTTTGAGAAAACTCTAAGAGAGCTCTGTGACAATATGAAGAGAAATAACATTCACATCATAGGAGCTCCTGAAGAAGAAGAGAAAGAACAAGGAATAGAGAATCTGACTGAAGAAATCATAGCTGAAAACTTCCTTAAATCGATGAAGGAAAATGTTACACAAGTTCAAGAAGTACAGAGAGTCCCATTAAAGAGAAACCCAGAAGGCCTACACCAAGACACATTATAATTAAAATACCAAAATTAAGAGATAAAGAAAGAATACTAAGAACTGCAAGAGAAAAGCAGTCAATTACCTACATAGGAGCCCCCATATGGATGGCATCTGACTTTTCAACAGAAAAGTCCCCTCCCTCACCTCCCCTCCACCTGGATAGCCAGACAACTCCTGTCCAAGTCTCTGAGTCTCATTTTTATGTTCCATCTATGTATGGACTCATATAGTCCTTAGTTTTTTCTGATTTACTTACTTCACTCAGTATAATGTTTCAGTATAATGTTATCAAGGTCCATCCATGTTGTTACAAATGATCCGATCTCATCATTTCTTATGACTGAGTAGTATTCTATAATATATATGTACCAAAGCGTTTTAATCCACTTGTCCTCTGACGGACACTTGGGCTGTTTCCAGATCTTCGCCATTGTGAACAATGCTGCCATGAACATGGGGGTGCATTTCTTCTTTTTGAACAGTGCTCTGGTGTTCTTAGAGTATATTCCTATAAGTGGAATAGCTGGGTCAAAAGGCAGTTCAATTTTTAAATTTTAAGAAATCTCCATAGTGTTTTGCAGAGTGGCTGCATTAGTCTGCATTCCCACCAGTTGTGCAGGAGGATTGCCTTTTCTCCACATCCTCGCCAGCACTTATTCTGTGTTGTTTTGCTGATGAGTGCCGTTCTGACTTGTGTGAGATGATATCTCATTGTGGTTTTAATTTGCATTTCTCTAATGATTAGTGATGTTGAGCATTTTTTCATATGCCTATTGGCCATCTGTATGTCCTCTTTGGAGAAATTTCTATTCACTTCTTTTGCCCATTTCTTGATTGGATTGTTTGTCTTCCTGGTGTTGAGTTTTATAAGTTCTTTATAAATTTTGGTTATTAACTCCTTATCAGACATGCTGTCAAATATGTTCTCCCATTGTGTGGTTTGTCTTTTTATTCTGTTCTTATTATCTTTAGCTGTACAAAAACTTTTTAGTTTGATTTAGTCCCATTTGTTTATCCTGCCTTTTATTTCATTTGCCCATGGAGATAAATCGGCAAATATGTTGCGACAGATGTCGGAGCCTATGTTTTCTTCTAAGATGCTTATGGTATCACGGCTTACATTTTAAGTCATTTATTCATTTTGAGTTTGTTTTTGTGAATGGTGTAAGTTGATGGTCTAGTTTCATTTTTTTGCAGGTAGATGTCCAATTTTCCCAACACCATTTGTTAAAGAGGCTGTCTCTACTTCATTGTATGTTCTTTCCTACTTTGTCAAATATCAGTTGTCCATAAAGCTGTGGGATTATTTCTGGGTTCTCTGTTCTGTTCCATTGATCTATGTGCCTGTTCTTATGCCAGTACCAGGCTGTCTTGAGTACAATGGCCTTGTAGTATACCTTGATATCTGGAGTAGTGATACCTTCTGCTTTATTTTCTCTTTTTAAGATTGCTGAGTCTATTCATGTTCTTTTTTGGTTCCACATAAATTTTTGAAATATGTGTTCTATATCTTTGAAGTATGTCATTGGTATTTTAATTGGTATTGTATTGAATTTATAAATTGGTTTGGATAATATAGACATTTTAATGATGTTTGTTTTTCCTAACCATGAGCACGGTATATGCTTCCCCTTGTTTATATCTTCCTTGATTTCTTTTATCAATGTTTTATAATTTTCCGAGTACAAGTCCTTAACCTCTTTGGTTAAATTTACTCCTAGGTATTTTATTTTTTTGGTTGCAATAGTGAAGGGGATTGTTTCCTTAATTTCTTTTGCTGACAATTCATTGTTGGTATAAAAAAATGCCTCTGATTTCTGAGTATTAATTTTATATCCTGCCATCTTCCTGATTTCATTTATCAGGTCCAGTAGTTTTTTGACTGAGATGTTAGGGTTTTTTATATACAATATCATATCATCTGCAAATAATGACAGTTTTACTTCTTTTTTTCCAATTTGGATGCCTTTTATTTCTTCTTGTTTTCTGATTGCTATAGCTAAGACTTCCAGAATTATTTTGAATAAGAGTGGTGAAAGGGGGCATTCCTGCCTAGTTCCTGATCTTAAGGGGATTGCTTTTAATTTTTGTCCATTTATTAAGATGTTTGCTGTGGGTTTGTCATAGATGACTTTTATAATGTTAAGGTATGTTCCCTGTATTCCCACTTTACTGAGAGTTTGAGCATGAATGAGTGCTGGATTTTATCAAATACTTTTTCTGCATCTATTGAAATTATCATGTGATTTTTGTCCTTCCTTTTGTTTATGTGATGAATTACATTCATTCATTTGCGAATACTGAACCAGCTTTGCCTCTCCAGAATACATCCCACTTGATCGTGGTGTATGATTTTTTTCATATATTGCTGGACCCAGTTTGCTAATACTTTGTTGAGGATTATAGCATCTAAATTCATCAGGGATATTGGCCTATAATTTTCTTTCTTTGCATTCTTTTTGCCTGGTTTCGGGATCAAAATTATGCTTGCTCCATAAAAAGAGTTTGAAAGTCTTTCTTCCTCTTGAATTTTTTGAAATAGCTTGAGGAGGATAGGAGTTAGTTCTTCTTTGAATTTTTGGTAGAATTCACTTGTGAAGCCATCAGGTCTAGGATTTTTCTTTATTGGGAATTTTTTGATAACTTTTTCGATCTCATTTGTTGTAATTGGCCTGTTTAGGTGTTCTGATTCTTCCAGATTGATTTTTGGAAGATTATATGATTCAAGAAATTAGTCCATTTCACCTAGGTTGACTAATTTTTTGGCATAGAGTTCTTCATAGTATTTTCTTACAATGCTTTGTATTTCTCTTGTGTCAGTTGTTATTTCTACACTCTTATTTCTAATTTTATGTTTGAGTCCTCTCTCTTTGTTTTTTTGTGAGTCTAGTTAAAGGTTCATCAATCTTGTTTACCTTTTCTGTATTATTAGCTTAGCATCTATGTCATTTATTTTCTCTCTGATCTTTATTATTTTCTTTCTTCTACTAGTCCTGGGTTTTATTTGCTGTTCTTTTTCTAGTTCTATTTAATGTAGTGTCAAGTTGCTTATTTGAGCTTTTTCTAGCTTCTTATGGTACGCCTGTAGAGCTATAAACTTCCCTCTCAGTACTGCTTTTGCTGTGTTCCATAAATTTTGAGTTGATGTATGTTTATTATCATTATTTTCTAGAAACTGTTTTATTTCTTCTTTGATCTCATTGTTAATCTATTCATATTGATAACATGCTGTTTAGTTTCCAAGTGTTTGTGTATTTTTCAGTTTTTCTTTTGTGTTAATTTCTATTTTTATGGCATTGTGATCAGAGAAACTGCTTGATATGATTTCAATCTTCTTAAATTTGTTCAGACCATTTTGTGTCCTAACGTTGTTTATCATAGAGAATGTACCATGGACACTTGAAAAGAATGTATATTCTACTGCTTTAGGGTGAAAAGTTCTGAAGATATCTATTAAATCAAGTTCATTTAGTGTATCCTTTAAGTCTGCTGTTTCTTTATTAATTTTCATTCTTGAGGATCTATCCAGTGATGTTAGTGGGGTATTGAAATCCCCTACAATTATAGTAATACTGTTAATCTTGCCCTTTATATCCATCAAAGTCTGCTTTATGTATGTTGGGGCTCCTATGTTCAGTGCATAGATATTTATAATGGTTATATCTTCCTGTTGAATTGTTCCCTTTATCAATATGTAGTGTTCTTCTTTATCTCTTCTACAGCCTTTCTTTTAAAGTCCATTATGTCAGATATAAGTATCGCTACCCCAGCTTTTTATTTTATTTCCATTTCCATGAAATATTTTCTTTATCCTTTTACCTTCAGTCTATGTGCATCTTTTGTTTTAAGGTGTGTCTCTTGTAGACAGCATATGTATGGGTCCTGTTTCTTTATCCACTCAACTACCCTATGTCTTTTGATTGGATCATTTAATCCATTTACATTTAAGGTTATTATTGATACATAGTTGTTTATTGCCATTTTATTCTTTAAAGCTGTATTCTTCTTTTGCTATATTCTTTCCTCCCTTTGAACTGTTCACAACAGGCCCCTTAGTATCTCTTACAGAATTGGTTTGGTTTTAATGAATTCCTTGAGGCTTTCTTTGTGTGGGAAGCTCTTTATTTCTCCTTCAATTTTAAACATTAGCCTTGCTGGATAGAGTAGTCTTGGTTGTACGTTCTTGTTCTGCATTACTTTGATTATATCTTGCCATTCCCTTCTGGACTCAAGTGTTTCTGTTGAGAAGCTGGATGTCATCCTTATGGGGACACCTTTGTAGGTGATAGCCTTTTATTCTCTAGCAGCTTTTATATTTTCTCTTTATCACTTAGCTTTGGTATTTTAACTATGATGTGTTTTGGTGTAGGTATCTTTGAGTTTCTCTTTAATGGAGTTCTCTGTGCTTCTTGAACGTGTGAAACATTTTCCAGTCTTAATTTAGGGATGTTTTCAGCTATGATTTGATTGAACAGTTTCTATCCCTTGTTCTTTCTCTTTTTCTTCAGGTACCCCTATGATGCAGATGTTATTTCTCTTCATGTTGTCACAGAGCTCCCTTAGAGTTTCCTCACTTTTTTTGAGTCTCTTTTATTTTTTTGTTCTGCTTCTTTGTCTTTGTTTATTTTGTCCCCTAATTTGCCTATTCCATCACCATTTTGCTGGCACCTGAATATAAATGGGATGTCTAGGCATGCATTTACTGTCTCTGCAGTGTGCCTGTCCTGGAGTTTAGCTGGCATCCCCCAGCATGCCCAGCTACCTCTCTGCTCTCACAGCCACTTCAGCTGCTATTGCCGCTGCTGGCTCCAGGTGAGGAAATCCCTGATGAATTAGATGCTGAAATTCTCAATAAAATATTAGCAAACAAAATCCAGCAATACATAAAAAAATCAGACATCATGATCAAGTGGGTTTTATTCTGGGGATGCAAAGCTGGTACAATATTTGGAAATCAATCAGTGTGATTCATTACATAAACAAAAAGTAGAAACATCACATGATAATATTAATAGATGCACAAAAAGCATTTGATAAAATTCAGCTCCCACATATGATCAAAATTCTCAGCACAGTGGGAATACAGAGGTCATACCTCAACATGAGAAAGGCCATCTATGACAAACCCACAGCCAGCATCATACTCAATGAACAAAAATTAAAAGCAATACCCTTAAGATCAGGAACCAGGCAGGGGTGCCCCCTTTACCACTCTTATTCAATATAGTTCTGAAAGTGTTAGCCACACCAATCAGACAAGAAGAAATAAAAGGCAACCAAATTGGAAAAGTAAAACTCATTATGTGGTGATGATACGATACTGTATATAGAAAACCTTAAAGTCTCAGTCAAAAAACTACTGGACCTGATAAATGAATTCAGCAAGGTGGCAGGATATAAAATTAATACAGTGGTACCTTGAGATATGAACAGATCAACATGTTTTTTTTAAGATACAAGCTGCGACTCAGTTTGTATTTTTGTTTGAGTACCGAGCGAAATTCCGAGATATGAGTCATAATTTGAGAAGTTGCCGCTAGTTGGTGCATTGGCGTATGGGTTCGGTATTGACAGTTTGATAAATTAGTTGACTGACTTATGAGCTTTGTTACAGAATGAATTAAATTTGTATCTCAAGTTACCACTGTAGAAATCAGTGGCATTTTTATACACCAACAATGAACTGTCAGAAAGAGAAATTAAGGAAACAATCTCCTTCACTATTGCAACAACAACAAATAATAAAGTACCTAGGAGTAAATTTAACCAAGGAGGTTAAAGACTTGTCCTTGGAAAATTATAAAACATTGATCAAAGAAATCAAGGAAGATACAAACAAGTGAGAGCATATACCACATTCATGGATAGGAATAATAAACATCATTAAAATGTCTATATTACCCAAAGCAATTTATAAATTCAATACAATTTTTATTAAAATACCAATACCATACCTCGAAGATATAGAACAAATATTCTAAATGTTGATATGGAACCAAAAATAACATGAATAGCCTCTGCAATCTTCAAAAAGAAGAATAGACTGGGGGATATTACACTCCCTGATATCAAGTTATACTACAAGGCCATTGTACTCAAAACAGCGTGGTACTGGCATAAGAACAAATATACAGATCAATGAAACAGAACAGAGAACCCAGAAATAATCCCACACCTTTATGGACAATTGATAATTGACAAAGGAGGTAAGAGCATAGAATGGCGTAAGGACAGTCTCTTTAACAAGTGATGCTGGGAATATTGGACATGTGCATGCAAAAAAATGAAACTAGATCACCAAATTACACCATTCACAAAAATAAACTCAAAATGGATAAAAGACTTAAATATAAGTCATGAAACCATAAACATCTTGGAAGAAAACAGGCAGTAGGCTCTCTCACATCTCTTGCAGAAATATAATTGCTGATATATCTCCACAGGTATGTGAAATAAAGGACAAGATAAACAAATAGGACTATATCAAATAAAAAGCTTTTGCACAGCTAAAGACATTATGAACAAAATAAAGAGACAAACCAGATAATGGGAGAACAAATTCAACAAAACATCTCATAAGGGGTTAATAACCAAAATTTATAAAGACCTTGAAAAACTCAACACCAGGAAGGTAAACAATCCAATCAAAAAATGGACATAAAAAGTGAATAGACACTTCTTCAAAGAGAACATACAGATGGCCAATAGGCATATGAAAAAATGTTCAACATCACTAATCATCAGAGAAATGCAAATAAAAACCAAATTAGATACCACCTCACACCTGTCAGAATGGTGTTCATTAACAAATCAACACACAATATGTAATGACAAGAGTGTGGAGAAAAGGGAACCTTCCTGCACTGCTGGTGGGAATGCAGACTTATACAGCCACTGTTGAAAACGGTATGGATTTTCATCAAAAAATTAAAAATGGATCCGCTGTTTGACCTAGCTATCCCACTTTTAAGAATATATCCAAAGAACATCAAATCACTGATTCAAAAGAAGAAATGCACACTCATGTTTATTGCAGCATTGTTTACAATAGCCAAGAACTGGAAACAGCTCAAGTGTCCATCAGTGAACTAGTGGATTAAAAAGCTGTGGTATGTAGATGCACCCAGGGCTCCGGGGAATGAGGACAGAGGAGGGGACCAGAGCAGTGGAAAGAGAGTGTGGACTGACGGCACAGGGACAAACACTCTGAGTGACAGCCACCCTAACCCCTGGACTAAGTCACTTCACTAATCAAAAACGAATATTTCCCCTGGAACTAGCAATACCAGCAAAGGCAGACACAATACCAGCCAAACAAGCTCTCCCACTGCAATTAGAGCAGAGCTGCTTAGATGCAGAAAGCTCCCAGGTCTACAGTATGGAGTGTTAGGATCTGAACTGTGGGGACCCTTTCTACTCTTCTGAGGGTTGCTGGAGGGATGGTGGTGGCTGGAAGCTGAAACGCTGTTCTGTCGGTGGGGGCAAAGGCCCATCTGGTGTGAGCTCAGTCTAGCCCAGCAGGGGTGGATGGGATGCACGAAAGCGGTCCGGCAGCTGAGGGCCCACCTGTAACCCCACCTGCGGGGGGAAAGCCAGAGGCCAGGAATGGGCAGAGATCTGCTCTTCGACCCTGCACAAGCTGGCCCTGACTGCGGGGAAGGGGATAGGACCAGGGATGGGTGGGGGCTCACAGATGAGCTCATGCCAGCAGCCCCGCCTTGCCAAAGAGAGGGAGAAACTGTGGTATGCCATCGTGCGTGCGCGAGTTGGCTCTGAACACGGGGGGCGTGGTAGAGCCTGAGACGCGCAAAAGTTTGCAGTTGAGCGCAAGCCAGCAGCCACGCCCAGCCAAATAAACCTTGGTTGGCGACGCTGCTCATTAGGGCCCTGGCCTCGAGTATGAGGTTAAAGCTTTGACAAAAAAAAGGCTCATAGCTGAGAGCACATCAGAAGCCCAGTCCAACCACAAAACTGTGGCAAGCAGGCTCTGACCGCGGGTGCTGGGCGGAAGCCCGGAAAAAGGCTGGGTCCGCAGCTGAGCAAAGGTGCTCACCTCTACCCTTGGTGCTGAGGCTTGTGGCTTGAGTGACGGCCCCTCCCGCAGAGGAGAGGCAGAAATCACAGCAACAGCCACAGTGGGCCGCCACTGGCAATGCCCATACCCAACCAACCGAGGCAGCAGCAGAAGGAGTGGTGGACCTGCAGACAGACCACACCTAAAGAACACAAAGGCAACACATACTGGACTCCAGTGGCCACAACTTGCTTATACACAGACAAAATGGGCAGGCAGAGGAAAGCAAACCAAATGAATCAAGAGAAATCCCCAGAGAAAGACCTGAATGAACCAGATATAACTAAATTACTAGAAGCAGAATTTAGAATAATGATAGTTAGGATGTTCAAAGAAATTAGAGCAAAAATAGATAGTTACTATGAACACCTAAATAAAGACATAACAAGTATAAAAAACAAAATTGAAATAATAAAAAAGAATCAAACAGAAATGACAAATACAGTATCAGAACTGAACACCACAATGAAAGAAATTAAAAGCAGGATGAAAGACGCTAAGGATCGAATCAACGAGTTAGAGGACACAATAAACAAAGGCATAGAAATAGAGCAGAAAAAGAAAAAGAGATTCAAAAAAAGTGAGGAAAATCTAAGGGAGCTCTGTGACACCGTGAAGAGAAACAACATTCACATCATAGGGGTTCCTGAAGAAGAGAAGAGAGAACAAGAAATAGAAACTTTGTTCAATCAAATCATAGCAGAAAACTTCCCTAAATTAAAGCTGGGAAACAATCAACACGTTCAAGAAGCACTCAGAACTCCAGTAAAGAGAAACCCAAAAAAATTTACACCCAGACACATCATAGTTAAAATACCAGCTAATGAATAAAGAGAAAATTTTAAAAGCTGCTAGAGAATAAAAGGCTATCACCTACAAAGGATCCTCATAAGAATGACATCTGACTTCTCAACAGAAACACTTGAGGCCAGAAGGGAATGGCAAGATATATTCAAAGTAATGCAGAACAAGAACGTACAACCAAGACTACTCTATCCAGCAAGGCTAATGTTTAAAATTGAAGGAGAAATAAAGAGCTTCCCAGACAAAGAAAGCCTCAAGGAATTCATTAAAACCAAACCAATTCTGTAAGAGATACTAATGGGCCTGTTGTGAACAGTTCAAAGGGAGGAAAGAATATAGCAAAAGAAGAATACAGCTTTAAAGAATAAAATGGCAATAAACAACTATGTATCAATAATAACCTTAAATGTAAATGGATTAAATGATCCAATCAAAAGACATAGGGTAGTTGAGTGGATAAAGAAACAGGACCCATACATATGCTGTCTACAAGAGACACACCTTAAAACAAAAGATGCACATAGACTGAAGGTAAAAGGATGGAAAAATATATTTCATGCAAATGGAAACGAAAAAAAAAACCAGGGTAGCAATACTTACATCTGACAAAATGGACTTTAAAAGAAAGGATGTAGAAAGAGATAAAGAAGAACACTACATAATGATAAAGGGAACAATTCAACAGAAAGATATAGCTATTAAAAATATCTACGCATCAAATATAGGAGCCCCAACATACATAAAGCAAACTTTGATGAATATAAAGGGTGAGATTAACAGCAATACTATAATAGTAAGTAATTTCAATACCCCACTAACATCACTGGATAGATCCTCAAGAAAGAAAATTAATAAAGAAACAGCAGACTTAAAGGATACACTAAATGAACTCGATTTAATAGATATCTTCAGAACTTTTCACCCTTAAGCAGTAGAAGATACATTCTTCTCAGGTGCTCATGGTACGTTTTCTAGGATAGACCACATGTTAGGACACAAAATGGTCTGAAAAAATTTAAGAAGATTGAAATCATATCAAGCATTTTTTCTGATCACAATGCCATGAAACTAGAAATTAACCACAAAAGAAAAACTGAAAAATACTCAAACACTTGGAAACTAAACAGCATGTTATCAATATGAATGGATTAACAGTGAGATCAAAGAAGAAATAAAAAAGTTTCTAGAAACAAATGATAATGAGCATACATTAACTCAAAATTTATGGGACACAGCAAAAGCAGTACTGCGAGGGAAGTTCATTGCACTACAGGCATACCAAAAGAAGCTAGAAAAAGCTCAAATAAGCAACCTGACCCTGCATCTAAAAGAACTAGAAAAACAACAGCAAATAAAGGCCAGTACCAGTAGTAGGAAGGAAATAATATAGATCAGAGCTGAAATAAATGACATAGAGGCTAAGGAAACAATACAGAGGATCAATGAAACCAGGAGCTGGTTCTTTGAAAAGGTAAACAAGATTGATAAACCTTTAACTAGACTCACCAAAAAAAGAGAGAGAGGACCCAAATAAATAAAATTAGAAATGACAGTGGAGAAATAACAACTGACACAACAGAAATACAAAGCATTGTAAGAAAATTTTATGAAGAACTCTATGCCAAAATATTAGACAACCTAGGTGAAATGGACAAATTTCTTGAATCATATAATCTTCTAAAAATCAGTTTGGAAGAATCAGAATACCTAAACAGACCAATTACAACAATGAGATTGAAACAGTTAACAAAAAACTCCCAAAAAAGAAAAGTCCTGGGCCTGATAGCTTCACAAGTGAATTCTACCAAAAATTCAAAGAAGAACTAACTCCTATCCTCCTCAAGCTATTTCAAAAAATTCAAGAGGAAGAAAGACTTCCAAACTCCTTTTATGAGGCTAGCATAATTCTGATCCCAAAACAGGGCAAAGACAACACAAAGAAAGAAAATTATAGGCCAAATTCCCTAATGAATTTAGATGCTATAATTCTCAACAAAATATTAGCCCACCGAATTCAGCAATATATGAAAAAAAATCATACACCATGATCAAGTGGGATGTATTCTGGAGAGGCAAGGCTGGTTCAATATTTGCAAATCAATGAATGTGATTCATCACATAAACAAAAGGAAGGACAAAAATCACATGATAATTTCAATAGATGCAGAAAAGGCATTTGATAAAATCCAGCACCCATTCATGGTCAAAACTCTCAGTAAAGTGGGAATTCAGGGAACATTCCTTAACATGATAAAGGCCATCTACAACAAACCCACAGCAAACATCCTACTAAATGGACAAAAATTAAAAGCAATCCTCTTAAAATCGGGAACCAGGCAGGGGTGCCCCCTTTCACCACTCTTATTCAACATAGTTCTGGAAGTCCTAGCTACTGCAATCTGACAAGAAGAAGAAATAAAAGGCATTCAAATTGGAAAAGAAAAATTAAAACTGTCATTATTTCAGAAGATATGATATTGTATATAGAAAAGCCTAAAGTTTCAGTCAAGAAACTACTGGACCTTATAAATGAATTCAGCAAGGTGGCAGGATATAAAATTAATACTCAGGAATCAGAGGCATTTTTATATACCACCAATGAACTGTCAGCAAAATAAATTAAGGAAACAATCCTCTTCACTATTGCAGCCAAAAAAATAAAGTACCTAGGAGTAAATTTAACCAAGGAAGTTAAGGACTTGTAATTGGAAAATTATAAAACATTGATAAAAGAAATCAAGGAAGATACAAACAAGTGAAAGCATACACTGTGCTCATGGCTAGGAAGAATAAACATCATTAAAATGTCTATATTACCCAAAGCAATATATAAATTCAATGCAATACCAATTAAAATACCAATGACATACTTCAAAGATACAGAATACATATTCCAAAAATTTATATGTAACCAAAAAAGAACAGAAATAGCTTCAGCAATCTCAAAAAGAAAAAATAAAGCAGGTATCACTCTTCTGGATATCAAAGTTTACTACAAGGCTATTATACTCAAGACATCCTGGTACTGGCATAAGAAGAGACACATAGATCAATGGAACAGAACAGAGAACCCAGAAATAAATCCACATCTTTATGGACAACTGATATTTGACAAATGAGGAAAGAACATACAATGGAGTAAAGACAGCCTCTTTAACAAATGGTGTTGGGAAAATTGGACATGTACCTACAAAAAAATTAAACTAGACCATCAACTTACACCATTCACAGAAACAAACTCAAAATGGTTAAAATACTTAAACGTAAGCCGTGAAACCATAAGCATCTTGTAAGAAAACATAGGCAGCAAGCTCTCTGATATCTGTAGCAGCAATATATTTGCCGATTTATCTCCACAGGCAAATGAAATAAAAGGCAAGATGAACAAGTGGAACTATATCAAACTAAAAAGATTTTACACAGCTAAAGACAATAAGAACAGAATGAAAAGACAAACCACACAATGGGAGAACATATTTGACAGCATGTCTGATAAGGGGTTAATAACCAAAATTTATAAAGAACTTATAAAACTCAACACCAGGAAGACAAACAATCCAATCAAGAAATGGGTAAAAGAAATGAATAGAAATTTCTCCAAAGAGGACATACAGATGGCCAATAGGCATATGAAAAAATGCTCAACATCACTAATCATTAGAGAAATGCAAATTAAAACCACAATGAGATATCACCTCACACCAGTCACAATGGCACTCATCAGCAAAACAATACAGAATAAGTGCTGGCGAGGATGTGGAGAAAAGGAAACCCTCCTGCACTGCTGGTGGGAATGCAGACTGGTGCAGCCACTGTGGAAAACAGTATGGAGATCCCTGAAAAAATTAAAAATCAAAATGCCTTTTGACCCAGCTATCGCACTTATAGGAATATACCCTAAGAACACCATAGCACTGTTCAAAAAGAAGGAATGTGTTCCCATGTTTGTGGCAGTATTGTTCACAATAGCGAAGATCTGGAAACAGCCCAAGTGTCCGTCAGAGGACGAGTGGATCAAAACGCTTTGGTACATATATACTATGGAATACTACTCAGCCATAAGAAATGATGACATCGGATCATTTATAACAAAATGGATGGACCTTGATAACATTATACGGAGTGAAATAAGTAAATTAGAAAAAAAGAAAAACTGAGAACAGCATGATTTCATACATAGGTGGGACATAAAAGTGAGACTATGAGACATGGACAAGAGAGTGGTGGTTACGGGGTGGGGAGAGGGAGGGAAGAGTGGGATAGGGAGAAGGGGAGGGGCATGGGGAAAACCAGATAGAAGGTGACATAGGACAATTTGATTTTGGGTGATGGGTCTGCAACATAATTGAATGATAAGATAACTTGAAGATGTTTTCATTCTACATATGTACCCTGATTTATTGGTGTCACCCCATTAAAATTAATATAAAAAAAAAGCTGTCGTAAGTATACACAATGGAATATTATGTGACAGTGAAAGAAAAGAAAATCTTTCTTTTTACAACAACGTGGATGAACCTGGAGACTATTATGGTAATTGAAATAAGCCAGGCAGAGAAAGGAAAATATCATATGACCCCACTCATATGAGGAATCCAAAGAATAATGTGAACTCAGGATTGAAATAGAGGCAGAGGTGGGGTCAAAGGGACCAGAGGGAAAGGGGAAGAGAGGATGAGATCAGAGAGGGGAAAAGGATTAGTGAAATTTATATACATAACACAGAGACAAAGAGAGCAGGACAGCAAATCCTGGAGGAAAGGGGAAAGGAATTGGTGAGAGGGGGCCATGGCGGTACCAAAGGGAACATGAGGGTGGGGCGAAAGGTACACCGGAATCTATGTAAACACAATAAATTAAAATTTAAATATACAATAAAAATGGAAAGCCTACAATGTATCATATGCTCAATCTTCAAAATAGACTTCTTCATTGTTTTATTTAAATTTAAATTATGTTAAATCTCATACCAAGCCCAAATACTGCATTGTCCTCAAACAATATTGTTGATACAAGAGATAAGACGTTTTTCTCAATGCACTTTTAGAGCCTATTTCCGGAGCCCCTATCTATCCAGAGTCACTCTGTGCAGTCTCTCAGATCTCTGTGGGAGAAGACCCAGGCCAAAAGTGCTCACAGCTTTGAAACAGCCATGATGGAGTCTACTTTTCTGCAGCAGAAGGTAAGTGCTTCTTCCCCGGGGTGTTATTTTAAACTAAGATTCAAGATTATCTTGACATGTTTTACCTTTTTCTCAGCAGTTCAATATTTTCTTTTCTTATTATATTTGAAAAAAACACACATTAAGTAATATAACACCAAATTTTCTGTGGTGCTACAGTGGTCTCAGGGTAGAGTGATATCAGTAGACAGAGTCACTACCCATTGTGACTTTGTTAAATCAACATTTGCTAAGTGGAGCACAGGGATGGTGAGCCTCATGCAACAAAAGACTGCAAGAGAAATGGAAATAGATATGTTTATTTCTCACAGGTCCTGGAGGAGGTACACAGTGGGCCTTGAGGGGCTGCTTGAAAAGGTTAAAGGAAGGTGCAGAGAGAGAGAGAGAGAGAGACAGGAGTTGGGGCATACACCTTTATTTGGGTCTGTGGAGAGAGTGCTTTGGGCTTCCCAAGCTGAGGCTGGATTGGTCAATTCAAATAAATAAGAATGGAGTTTTTGTAAACCTACTGAAATCTTGTCGCAAGGAAGCAGAGGAAAGGTGTTCACAGGGCTGTTGGGGAAGTCATATCAGGAACTTCTATTTGCTTGTGACTCTGCAGGCTGTTTTCTAGGGCATGCAATTGTAGTAGGGGGCTAGTGTCAGTTTAATGCCCCACAGGCTATTTGACCAAACAAAATAGAGCAGCTTAGCTAAACGTTGACACTGATGTTTGAGGCTCACAGACTGACATAATACAACCCACTCAAAGCCACTCAAAACTACACATCCAGCATGGAATAGAAAATATTTTACAAAAGAAGACTATAGATTCTAGGACTGAAAGGGAAAGAGCATGGGGGATCTGGGCTCCAAGTTTTTTAGTGCTTTTCATCCCCCCATTCTTCCTCTCATTTCCTTGTCCTCGGCAATCACTGCAAAAAAAAAAAAAAAAAAAAAAGATAAGGTGAGTAGGAAGAGAGAACGTGGCCAGGGAAAACAGCTCTGCTGAGTTAGGCAGGTATGATTTGAGACACAGAGCATTTCATGAGTGTGGAAACAAGAACTTAGCTCTCAGGACATAGTGGCCTGCGACCTCCTAAGCAGACCCCTACATTTGGAAAGGACCAGAATGTAGAACTGCACCCATCCAGTCAATAGAGTGAAACTAGAAGTGGCCATACACTGAGGTGCTCAGATACACATAGGAGAAAAGTCTCAGGTCTGGGTATGGAGTGAGTGATTGGAGAAAACCTGACTGCAGGCAGAAAGACTACTTAGGAAGCTGTTACTGTAAGCAGGTAGAAAATGAAGGCCTGAACCAAAGCCAGAAGTTATAGGAAGAGGATGAAGTTTAGAGCTTAAAAGATGTAGAATCAACAAGACTTGGTGCCTGATAAGGAAAATGGAAAAAAAACTAAGGATGATTCCATGTGCATCACATGACTAAACGGACAATGTGCCATCCTGAGAAAGAGAGACCAAAAACAAAGCCGCCATGGAAAAAGGAGATAAAGCATTTTGGTTTACATTTTTTTTATTGATTGATTTTAGAGAAAAAGGACAGGAGAGAAAGAGAGAGAGACAGAAACATCAATCTGTTTCTGTATGTGCCCTGACCAGGGATCGAACCAGCA
Source organism: Rhynchonycteris naso (assembly GCA_037038555.1). Taxonomy (NCBI): domain Eukaryota; kingdom Metazoa; phylum Chordata; class Mammalia; order Chiroptera; family Emballonuridae; genus Rhynchonycteris; species Rhynchonycteris naso. The sequence goes on along the minus strand of CM072995.1, from coordinate 178,543,935 downwards.
ACCTTATTGCATCAGGACAATGCTCTAACCAACCGAGCTATCCACCCAGGGCTAGTTTACATACTTTAAGTCTGAGTTGTTTGCATAGATAACCAGGTGCTGATGGTAGTTGAAATGTACCTCAGGAAAACCAAGACTAAAGATATAAATTTGTTGCACTTGGCTTCATGACAGTAGATTGGATCACTCGGGGAGAATAGAGTATGTATAATGACACCAGAGAGTGGTTATTATTTCTCCTTAGTAAATATTACCAGCTTCTCTAAGCCCTTCCCATACTCAAAGATCTTGATTATTCTTATTTTGCCTTCAAGAAAACCCAGCAATAAACATTGGATGTTTACTGAGCAAACCAGAGGCTATAAGAGTATGTGATCATGGTTACGGGAGCCTATAACTGTGGTTTCACCCTTGTTTTACTACTGAGAAGGGGAACAAACATATTAACATTAAACCTATTCAAATTACAAACAAGTAACAAATTATTCAAAAACTGTTATATTGTTAAATGAACTCAATACCTCTTAACTGCTTAAGAATTGTAAAAGGATGAGAAGTGTGTGTGATTAATCAGATGTTTGTTTAGAGCAGTGGTAGTCAACCTGGTCCCTACCGCCCACTAGTGGGCATTCTAGCTTTCATGGTGGGTGGTGGCGGAGCAACAAAACGGCGCCGCGGTTACATACTAATCGACTAACTGTGGACCAGTCAAGATCAGGACAGCAGTCAGACTCTGTTACAGGGCATTTGTATTGGGACCACACCCAACCTCTTTCACGATCACCCGGCCTGCATCAACAAGCGGCCAGGTACCTGACCCCAGGTCCACACCCACCTCCTGATCCAACAGACAGTTTATGACTGCTATTGTCACCCAATAGCAGTTTGTCTTTTTCTTATCCCGTAGACAAAGAACTCCATGGTCCGATGCTTCTTTCTATGACAGAAATTGCTGGACAATGGAGACACCAATTAACTCATATTTTTGTCTTGATTCCTGGATTTTAGGGTAATAGGGTGACATTTTAGGAACCCCCCTTGGACTGACAAAACAGCCTATGTCTCTCTACTTTGCCCCGATCGCAAAGAAGTGATGCCATTGGCCAACACCCACTACATAAAATTTTATAAAATGCACAACCATGGATACTCACTAACTTAGTCTTGTCTCGACAAACTCTTGCTCAACCATGACACTTGTAACGTTGCGACCACACAACAGACTTCAAGCGCATAAGTTTTGTTCACGTTATGTAAGTGAAACTAAACCATTACGTAATTGAAACTAAAGTCAGTACGTAGTTAGATTTCTAAGAGCAAGCACCTGCTTACAGCTTCAAACAAAATGTTGTGAAATATCATGAGCCCATGTCTCAAAAAATATACATATGCATGTGGCTATTCGCCAGACTATCTGAAGATGGGTTTCATAGAATCTGTTGCAAATAAACAATAGCCAATGTGTTTATTGTGCCACAAAACATTATCCAATGAGGCAATAAAGCCAAGTTGATTGTGAGAACTACTTTCTACAAAGCATCCAAATGACAAGGACAAGCCCATTGAATATTTTCAGAAAATATATAAAAAATTTCAAAATGTTCAACTATCATTGCATTATTTAAGAAACAACATACAACGAACGAAGAGGGATTAATTGCGACTTATCGCATTTCACAAATAATTGCAAAAAGAGGTAAAAGCTATAATATTGGAGAAACTGTAATAATACTCTCTATAAAAGAATTTATCTCAACAGTAATGCATCAAGATATACCTTAAATTTTAAAAATGTTGCCCCTAAGCGATAGCACAAATTGATGCAACAAATTGATGAAATGGCAGTTAATGTTAAAAACAAACTTATAAGTATTCTCAAAAACTCTTTATTTTCCATGCAATTGGATGAACCTGCCATTGCAGATAATGATGCTTTATTGATGGCATATGTACGCTATTTTGATGAAAACAATATATTACAAAAAGTAATGCTATTCAGAATAAATCTCGTCACAGATACAAAAGGATTATCTATATTTAATACTCTGAGAACACACTTTACAAAAAATAATACTCTTTTGAATGATATTGCTGTATGCACTACTGATGGAGCACCATCAATGGTAGGTCGCTATCGTGGATTTGTTGCTTATTTGAAGTAGGAAGTGCCAAATGTTTTATGTATTCATTGTGTGGTGCACAGACAACATCTTGTAGGATAACATCTAAGCATAAGTCTCCATCATTAACTATAATAATTTTAGCTGTGAACAAGATCAAATCCAATGCAATGAATGATAGAATGTTTCAACAACTTTTCCAGGACAATAATGAAGATTTTATTAAGTTACTTTTGCACACAGAAGTTCAATGGCTGTCAAAGGGTACATCTTTGGCTAGATTTGTAGCATTATATGATAGTGTCATAAAATTTTTTGAAAGTAATAATGAGACCAATCTGTATCAACAGTTAAAAAGAGTAAAGAATGGTGTCTTTCAGTTGGCAGATATTTTCAAGAGATTTAACAATGTCAATTTGCAGCTTCAAGGAGCTAATAAAACTCTTATAGGTTGCCAAAGTATTGTGCTATTACTTATTGACAAATTTGAGCTACTTCGTCATAATTTATTGAAAAGAGATTTTCATCAGTTTCCTCAATTATTATCTTAAAAGATGATGTAGCTCCAGAGAATATTGACAGATTCAGTGGCCACCTCAACGAACTTAAATTGGACATGGAAAAAAGATTTGAAGATATTTTGAAATTGAAGGTATATGACTGGATGACAAATCCTTTTACCGCAAATATTGAAGAGGCTGATACAACTTGACAAGAAGAACTATTAGAAATTAGATATGATGAAGAAAGTAAACATAAATTCGACAGTAGTGGATATGAAAACTTATGGCAAAAAAAAAAAAATGCTGGTCTTATATCCAAATATGTGGAAAATGGTATTCAGTTTATTGATACCTTTCCCCACCTCATATCTTGTGGAATCAGGATTTAGTGCTGTTAATCATGTTATGACAAAAGAAAGAAGGCACCTGAATATTTCCAAAAGGGGAAACCTTCGTTTTTTCCTCACAAAAATTGAACCGGTTATTCAATATTTAGTTTCCCAGCATCAGCCTTAGGGATCCCACTAGTAATTCAATTAAATAATGTAATTTCTATGTATGCAAAGTATAAATAAAAAGATATATTTAACTATAGTAAGTTGTTTTATAAATATTTATTCTGCCAAACTTAGTGAAAATCCGACATAACGTACTGGGTAAGTAATTATCATTATATGCTTTAATTTGCTGTAACTCTGCTTTATGAATTTTATAAAGTAAAGTTACTTCTCTACTTTATAAATCACCATTACTGTGGAACTGGTGGGCGGTTAGAAAATTTTACTACTAACAGAGATACAAAAGTGGACGGTAGATATAAAAAGGTTGACTACCCCTGACTTAGAGTGAGACACTGAAGATGCATTCAGCCACTATCTTTTGGCTTCAGTCTACAAATTAGATGTGCAAAATGAAAGAATAAAGGAAAATGCCACAATTGCATCAATGCAAAGTGGAATGGAATTCTTCATGTGTTTCATTCAAATTTTAAACTGTTGCATTGTGTTTAGAGACAATGCCTTAAATTCTTGTAAATGTTTCACTGTGAACGGTATTTTTACTAAAGGCTGCTTCAAGTCCTAAGAGATTTTTTAAAACTTGGCAAACCAGTTTTGTGTATGCTCACAAGTATACTTATTAATATTTCTTCTATTTTATACCAATAAATAGTCCTCTAGGGAAAAATTAACTGCAAATCAAAATGTTTTCAAAATTTTATAATTTGGTTTATTCATAAATAACAACAAAAAATTTTAATATCTGGAATGTACATTATCTGGCAAAGTAATCTGCTTGGGTATTTCTCAACCAAACTTGTTTTCTTCTATTTTTTAATGAAGTGTTTTGCCACTATATTCAAGATTGCTGCAAGAATGGTCCAAAGACTGCTTTATTTTTTACCATGTGTATAGTGTATACACTAGTGATGAAAAATGATGAGCGTTTGTGTGTCTGCTGCTGTGATGGAGTGGCACTGTAGCTAAGTGGATACAGAAGGAAGGAGGAAATTCCTGAGAAAATGCCTGAGTCTCTAGAATATAATGACAGTGAGCTTGTTATTGTTGTTGTCTTTTAATAAAATCCTAGAACTATAACACTGAAAATCAACAGCATGATATGCATTAACTTGCAAACTGCTTGAGCACAGGGATGGCACTGTGCCTTCTTTTTTTAGCTTTTTTTCAATTGAATGTATTGGAGTGATACTGATTAACATAATTATACAGGTTTCATGTGTCCAATTCTGCACCACAACTCTATATTCCTTATTGTGTGTTCACCTGCTCCCAAGTCAAGTCTTTGTCCATCACCATTTATCCCCCTTATACCGTGCTCTACCTCACCCCATCCACCATGTAATCACCACACTGTTGTCCATGTCCATAAGTTTTTTCTTATTGTGCCATGTTTACTATTATTTTTCCAGGGTCACTGGTGCAACTGAATAAATAAATTAGTCTTGTAATTTTCTAGATCTTAAAATTGGAAACAAAAGGACCTGTTGAAGGTCTCATAGTTAGTAAGAGAGCTACAATATGAGCACCTGCCATGGTGACATCCGGAAGGTCAACAGTGTAACAATCTTTCTCTAATCTGGGCATGTAAGAAGATTACATTTCCTGCTTCTGTCATTAAGGGTCAGCCATGTGACTTGTTTCAGCCAATGAACTATGAGAAGGGATGTGTCGCTCCAGGCAGAAGCTTTTAAAAACCGGTGTGATTCTCCGTGTTCCCTTTCTTCCCCCACCACTGTAAATGCAAATATTGCTGTTGATTTGCCAGAGATGAATAGAGAACAGAAGGCACCCTGGAATTTTCTGCCACCACATGGAAGACTGCGACTCTAGAGAGCAACCAAATCCACCACACACTTTGCATGGGAAAGAAATAATCCTTTGTTTCAAAAAAGACTAAGTTTGGGTGTTACTTATATAGTACAACCTACTTATCTTGACTCATACACCTACTAGTGTTGTTAAGCATGTTGGCTCTGAAGACAGATTAACTGGGTTTAAAACCTGACTTGGCCACTTTCCAATTCTAGGAAATTGGCTCTGTGCTTCAGTTTTTTACCTACACAAAGATAATAATATCACTACCTACCTCAAAGAGCTGTTTGATGATTTAATGAGTTAATACATAGAGAGCTCTCAGAGCAGTGGCCACCATTGTGATTTCTCAATAAATGTTAGCTAATAAACTTATTCCTAACCAGCATTTCTCTCTCTCAGTTTCTCTCTCTCTCTCTCTCTCTCTCTCTCCCTGCTCACTCCTTCCCTCCTTCCTTCAAAAAACCACAAATTCAAAATCTGTCTCAGATGAATTAAAGACAGGTTCAGAGTAGAGATAGAATGATCAATCTGTAAGACAATCTCAAATGATTGTATTTTTTAATTTGATCAGACCAACATTATTAGAAAACATTCTCCAAATGTCAAACAGGAATTTGCAGTATAAAATTCAAATTATTATTTGCAAATTATTAACATATAAATAAATGAAACAGACTATGTAGTCTAGAAACTGACACTAACATATACATGTAATAAGTTAATGTATATATCATTGTTTAACTACACATAAAACAAGTTAAACCCTTAAAATGAAAACTAGACTACTCAATCAGGATAAATTAGCTCTAGAGATCTCCTTTGTAACATTATACCTATAGTCAACGGTAGTATACTGTGCACTTGAAAGTTTGTTAAGAAGATAGATCTTATGTTACATGTTCTTCTCACAATAAAATACAGTTTTAAATAAATAAATTTTTAAACTAGAAAAAGGAAACTAGATATCAAATCCCAAAGCTAATTTTATGCATATAAAAAATATAAAGACATTTTTATAAAAAACATGTTTTTTTAAATACCTGAATTAATAGAAAGATATGCCCACCTCAAAGCTAGGAATAATCATTGTCACACAAGTAAAATATTTTCCAGAATAATAATATAAACACAATTTTATTTTCAATCATAAGAGCAGCAAAATTCTTTCATAAAATTTAACAAACTAATCCTAAATTTGAGAATAAGCAAAACAAAAGAGGAGAAAATGTTTCTAGTAGGAAAAGAAAATTTATTCTAAAGCTATGATAAAATGAGAGCATAATTATTGCTTAAGGGATACATTAATAGTAAAGAATAAAGTCCAAAGATAGCCCAAAGCATATATAGACACTTGGTAAATAAAAAAGGAGGATTTTAAATCAGTGAGGAGAAAATAAAATATTTTTAAATGGTATGGGAACATGTGACTTTTCATATTGAAAAGATCAAACTTGATTGTCCCAGACACTGTGCAGATATATCAGCTCCAGACAGATTAAAGGCCTAAATGTTATTAATGAAACCTTAGAACTAGAGGAAAATACCAAAGGTTGCTTTTATGACCTCAGGATAAGAAAGTATTTCTTAAGACCTAAGTGAGCAAATATCATGAAGCAAATGTGAATAGAGTTGACTACATAAAAAGTTTAAATTTCTATATGACAAAACACCATAACAAAGTTAAAAGACAAGTACAAGCTGTAAGAAGATATTTAAAATATGTATAACTCACAAAAATCTTCTATAAATCAACACAGAAGAGACAAATATCCTAAGAGAAAACTTGGCAAAGAACTTAACAGAAAATTCACTGAACAGGAAACTCAAATGATAAAAAATGTGTGATGTTTAGACTCACTAAAAATTATTGAAATCATTGATTTAAAAATTTTTAAATGATATATCATTTTACAATTATCAAACTCATGAAAATAAAAAACTGTGACGATAAAAGTTTTGCCAAAGTCATGAAAAAATGAGGATGTTTAAATATACCAGATGAGAACAAAACAAGTTTACCATTTAGAAAAAAGTATTCCAAAAATAGTGTAATAATTAAATCAGACTCAAATATAAAATATATGTGTAATAAATATATATATATATATATATAAAATAATTAAATTAGACACCTAGCTGACAGTCGACGTGGGTATGTAACTACCTTTCCAGAAGTTTTAATTTCATTTCAAGTTTATAAAAAGAAAAAAAATGAGTAAGTTTCCCTTCCAAAGTATTCCCCTATTTAGTTAATTAACAGATTTATTACCTCACATATTTACTTCCCTATCCTAAGATCATTTAATTTCTCTCTTAATTGAGCTTAAGCATTTTATCAGAAGTGCTCATTTCTTTCCACAAGGAATTTTGTAGTATAAGGTACAATTCTGTCCTAGACAAGGTTTAAGACAAATTTTCCTTTACAACCTTTTTGAAAGAGCAATCTGGCAATAGCTGGTTATTTTTACAAATTTGTTGTGCCCTGTTAAATTACAATTTTATTTCTAGGTGAAACACTCCCATACCTGCATGTACAGATGTTAACTGAGCACTGTTTGCACCAAAAAAACAGGATCAATGAAAATACACATCAGCAGAAAAAAGAAAAATAATGTTGTTGTATAGTCATGCTGTACAGACAGTAAAAGGGAATTAACTAGCCCTATAAGAAGAAATTAATGTCTCATTGCAAAAGATATGTAAAATATGGCAATAAACGTAAAATTTTAAAACAATGGTACAAAACCATTCGTGAAAGTAATACACACTAACCTTGAGAGGGTGTTTGCAACATAATATTCAGTTTTAATAACCACATTGCAAGAGTATGACATGAATAGTATGATACCTTGCATAAATTTTTAAAACGCACTAAGCAACACTAAGCATTATTTATGGGTATATATATTTGTGATCAGAATATTACACCATATTTAGAATCATATAGAATTCATAATGGCATTGTCGTTAGATAACAAGAAAGTCGAGAAAATGCTACTAGAAAGATTATTAAGGAAATTTGCATTTCTTCTTTAATTTTGTTTTTAAAAAATCAGAAGCAAAATATGAGTATTTGTTGTTTGGCTGGTAAGTACATGGGTATTTATTACATTATCCATTGTACATGTTTTTCTTTCTTTTTTCAAATTTAATTAAACTTTTAAGTAATGTCTACGAGTTGAGGCTTGATAAATTTATTGCCATAAAAATATAAAGTTTATAGAAACCAAACTTGTCTGAGAAGACACAGGGTAAAGAGACAGACCAAAAGGAAAGATTTAAAATGCTGAAGAAGAGTCTACACACAAGGACCCTGATTTGAGAAACAGAAAGATACGCATTACAGTCCAGGGAAAAAAGTTACTTTCTGAATGAAGAAAATGTTGGGTTTGTGTTAAGCCCGCAGATTTTCTTCCCAGCCCCAACAGAGGTTCTGCTACTCCCCTTGGAAACAGGACAAGCTCATTTATCACAAGGCTGGCCAAGGCTCAGGCAGGCAGATGACTGAGCAAAGGGAGAGAAGCTCACTGACCAGAGCTGAGTTTACACCGTGCCCCGCCCAAGGCTCACAATACTGGGTAGCACTGGGAGAGTATTTGCTTAAGTACGAGATGAATTTTTATCACAGTTTATGTAATATTAGAGGACTCACATTCCTCCACCATAGCCATATAATAGTTCATCTGGGATTAACATGGCTAACTTTAAGAGAAGAGGCTCGAAGGTGAAAAAGAGTTCTTGAGAACTGATATGTCTTCTAGAGACTCTTATAAGCATGACTTTTACTGATGCTTTGGGACCACTAAGTAAGGAAGTCAAGCCAAATTCTAAACTTTACCTCCCAAAATACTGTTTTCATTTGGATTTATTTTTATCCCCTTAAGAGCTATACATTATTACAATCCATAGGACCCTCATTTAAACAATTTACATACCACTCATTAATATTAAATGATTGCATATGATTTTGTAAACACATTGAACCTTAGTGATGGCTCTATTCACTATTGAAAAATTAGAAAGTTATGGCCTTGGCTGGTTTGTTCAGTGGTAGAGCATTGACCTGGCATGTGGATGTCTCAGGTTCAATCCCCAGTCATGGCATACATCTGCTTCTTCCCCCCTCTCCCTCTCCCTTCTCTCTATCTCTTTCCCTCCTATAGCCATGGCTCAGGTGAAGCAAGTTGGCACTGGGCACTGAGGATGGCACCATGGCCTTTCCTCAGGTGCTAAAATAGCTTGGTTGCCAATCAACAGAGCAACAGCCCCAGATGAATAAAGCATCCCCAGTAAGAGGGTTGCCAGGTGGATCCTGGGGGGGGGGGGGGGGGAGCATGCGGAAGTCTGTCTCACTGCCTTCCCCCTTCTCATTTAAAAAGAAAAAAGAAAAATTAGAAAGTTATTACCCTTACAGTTGGTTAATTGCTATATACTATTGATATCTTCCTAACCACTATATACATATACTATATTTCTAGAGTACATAAGCTTTTTTAAAGAAATTAAAATTGGCATAAGGAATATTTTCTTGGTTTATTTAAATCACATGTGTTTTATTCATGTTCCACAAGCCAGACTACCCTATAATGAAGCCGATCAATTTTTCTACTGAAGTGAGCATTCCTTCACAGTCAGCCAGGTGTTCTGCATCAATCAGAGAGGAAAAAATTTAGAAAATATTTAAACAAAGTAACTATTCCTGGGGGAACAGAGGTATGCAATTCTTCTGAAATGTATGTACTTTTCTTCTTTATTGATTTTAGACAGAGAGGGAGAAAGATAAACAGAGAGAGAGGGAGACATCAGTTTGTTGTTACACTTATTTATGCATTCATTGGTTGATTTTTTTTATGTGCTCTGACAGGGGATCGAACTGCAACCTCAGTGTATCAGGACAATACTCTAACCAACTAGGCTAACCAACCAGGGATGAAAAGTTTGTTCTAATCCAATAGTGGTGTAGGTTCTTTTCTTAAATGATCAGTGTGTGAGAAAATTATTTTCTTTTTCCCCTCATGTGATCATGGATGATGTATGAATACTTACAAATATTGGACACTAAATTATTAGAATAAACAGCGCCTCTTTTTAAGCACAGTGGAAGTGTGGAAGTTAGAATGTCAGAATCTTGATTCGTATCCTGGCTGTACTACTCACCAGTTCTTTTATTTAAGTCTTCTGTACCTCATCTTCTTTACCTGCCAAGTGCAGAAAATACTAGTACCCGCTTTACAGGGATTTTATGAGATTTAAAAGACACAATACATGTAAAATTCTTGGAACAGTGACTGACACATAGTAAGTGCTCAATAAATGGTAACTAATATTATTTTGTTATACTTTCTCTGCAAGAAGCCCCCTAACAAAATTAATGACAAAGATTCCATCTCTTGATTATGAGATTTATTTTCATAACAGCAAAAAATGTATCCAGGCCTAGGTCTATTATAAAAGGAGACTACTCCAATACAATAATAGTTTTTCAAGTAAAAAGTTGAGTTTCACTAAAATAATGAAACTATTTCTTATGTGGCTCATGAATATACTCTAACAACAATCCCAAGAAAGACTTCTAGAAATGTTTTGAGTGGAGGCTGTATTACTAAAATATGAGAAAGTCATTCAAGTTTAACACTCATTTTAAAATACAAATTTTGGGTTTTTAATTTTAAAAGCTTATAACAATTTAAATGTATCAATACTAGACTTATCAAGAACAAGGACAGTGGCACTATTTGCTTTTACTTTCAGAACCCTCAAAGTTGCAAGCAGATTGACCACCTTTAGGTTCTAAGGACCCATTATCTTATTTGAAACCCTGAGGCATTACAAGACTATGGGGTGATCTTTCTTTTAATTCAGTAAACAAATGTTTCCTAGAGTCTAATTACTTTTAATACACTTTTGCATCTTACACTGATTTCAATATAATTTGAAGTTCTTATTGAAGACCAATCTGAAGATTAGGGGCGTTTTTTTACTTTTTTTATTTATTTACTTTTTATTAAATAAGAGGTGAGGAGGCAGAGACAGACTGTTGCATGAGCCTCGACGAGGATCCACCTAGCAAGCCACTACCAGGCGATGCTCTGCTGGGCTTGGCCACTGCCCCTTTGCTCAGCAATGGAGCTATTTTAGTGCATGAGGCTAGGCCATGGAACCATCCTCAGTGCCCGAGGCCACCTTTGCTTTAACCATTTGAGCCATGGCTGCTGGAGGGGAAGAGAGAGAGAGAGAGAGTGAGAAAGAATGGGGGAAAGCAGATGGTTGCTTCTCCTGTGTGCCCTGACCAGGAATCTAACCCAGGACTTCCACACACTGGGAAGATGCTCTACCACTGAGCCAACTGGCCAGGGCCCATGGCCTTTTTTTTAAAGTCCTCTATTAACTACAGTTTACAGAATTATTCTGTACATTTGATTCAGTGTACAGAATCATTCTGGGGTCCAGAAGTTCCTTCTACAGTCCCTCTGTAGCCAGCCTGAGTTGTTCATGCTGAATGTATGCTTCCTTCTTCATAATCTTTCACAACTAATGGGAAACATTACAATACTCCCCACACTAGTGCTGGTCTTGCTGAGTAGTTCCCAGACCTTAGTGCATGCAAGACTCTCTAGTGAGCTCATTTAAACGTAAGTTTCAGGGCCTCTGTGGATCTTGCAGATGGTATGCACTGGGGCGATCCTGGGCCTCTATCTTTGTTGAGTGATCCAGGTGATTCTGAGGCAGAAGTTGCACAGACTGCTTTTACAGAAACACCAGAAGAGAGACAAAGGCAATGGTTTCCACTTGACATGGCTCGAGTCACACCTCCACCACTGACATGTTCTGGGAATCTGGACAAGTGGGTTCACCTCACTGTAGCTCAGTCTTCATCTGTAAACCAGGAACACAGGGTTTCTAGGAAGGAGAAATGAGATGGTATGGTTAATTAAACACCTGACAGAGCACATAGCACAGAGTACATGCACCAAACAGCACTGTAGGACCATTGTTTCATAAAGCCAAGGCTGTGGTTAAATCACCATCTAGTTCCTCTCTTCTGGATTCCTAACAGATCAGACATTTCATGGTTATGATCTGACTTCTTTTTCCATTTTCATCTCCTTCGTAAGAGCAAATACTAGGGTTTGTGTCTGATCAGGGCCAGGTAACTCATTAATATCCTGTGTGCATATCTAATTATTCCCGAAATGGGCACACCTTGTTGCATGCTTTAATTTAGGCATCTCATCAGAGTGCTCCATCCACCTTCCTTGTTAGTCCCAGCCGTTCACCAGAGTCCCTTTTCTCCTGCTCCTCCGTTTAGCCCTCTCATCTTTTTATGTCCATTTCTTTATTCATAGAATTAAATCCTTCCTTTTTTATTATTATTATTAATTTTAATGGGGTGACAACAATAAATCAGGGTACATATGTACAATAAAAATATCTCCAGGTTATCTTATCATTCAATTGTGTTGCATACCCGTCACCCAAAGTCAAGTTGTCCTCTGTCACCTTCTATCTGGTTTTTCCTGTGTCCCTCCCCTCCTCCCTATCCACCCTTCCCTCCCTCTCCCCACCCCATAACCACCACTATCTTGTCCATGTCTCATAGTCTCACTTTTATGTCCCACATATGTATGAAATCATGCTGTTCTCAGATTTTCTTTTTTCTAATTTACTTATTTCACTCCGTATAATGTTATCAAGGTCCATCCATTTTGTTATAAATGATCCGATATCATCATTTCTTATGGCTGAGTAGTATTCCATAGTATATATGTACCATGGCTTTTTAATCCACTCGTCTTCTGACGGACATTTGGGCTGTTTCCAGATCTTCGCTATTATGAACAATGCTGCCACAAACCTGGGGGCACACTTCTTCTTTTCGAACAGTGCTATGGTGTTCTTAGGGTATATTCCTATAAGTGGGATAGCTGGGTCAAAAGGCATTTTGATTTTTAATTTTCTGAGGAATCTCCAAACTGTTTTCCACAGTGGCTGCACCAGTCTGCATTCCCACCAGCAGTGCAGAAGGGTTCCCTTTTCTCCACATCCTCGCCAGCACTTATTCTGTGTTGTTTTGCTGATGAGTGCCATTCTGACTGGTGTGAGGTGATATCTCATTGTGGTTTTAATTTGCATTTCTCTAATGATTAGTGATGTTGAGCATTTTTTCATATGCCTATTGGCCATCTGTATGTCCTCTTTGGAGAAATTTCTATTCATTTCTTTTGCCCATTTCTTGATTGGATTGTTTGTCTTCCTGTTGTTGAGTTTTATAAGTTATTTATAAATTTTAGTTATTAACCCCTTATCAGATGTGCTGTCGAATATGTTTTCCCATTGTATGGTTTGTCTTTTTATGCTGTTCTTATTGTCTTTAGCTGTGCAAAAACTTTTTAGTTTGATATAGTCCCATTTGTTTATCTTGCCTTTTATTTCATTTGCCCGTGGAGATAAATCGGCAAATATATTGCTGCTACAGATGTCAGAGAGCTTGCTGCCTATGTTTTCTTCTAAGATGCTTATGGTTTCACGGCTTACATTTAAGTCTTATATCCATTTTGAGTTTGTATTTGTGAATGGTGTAAGTTGATGGTCTAGTTTCATTTTTTTGCAGGTAGATGTCCAATTTTCAAAACACCATTTGTTAAAGAGGCTGTCTTTACTCCATTGTAAGTTCTTTCCTCCTTTGTCAAATATCAGTTGTCCATACAGCGGTTGGTTTATTTCTGGGTCCTCTGTTCTGTTCCATTGATCTATGTGCCTTTTTCTATGCCAGTACCAGGCTGTCTTGAGTATAATGGCCTTATAGTAAACCTTGATATCTGGAAGAGTGATACCTCCTGCTTTATATATATTTTTTTAAGATTGCTGAGGCTATTCGTGTTCCTTTTTGGTTCCATATAAATTTTTGAAATATGGGTGCTATATCTTAGAAGTATGTCATTGGTATTTTAATTGGTATTGCATTGAATTTATAAATTGGTTTGGGTAATATAGACATTTTAATGATGTTTATTCTTCTTAGCCATGAGCACGATATATGCTTCCACTTGTTTGTATCTTCCTTGATTTCTTTTATCTATGTTTTATAATTTTCTGAGTACAAGTCCTTAACCTCCTTGGTTAAATTTACCCCTAGGTACTTTATTTTTTTGGCTGCAATAGTGAAGTGGATTATTTCCTTAATTTCTTTTGCTGACAGTTCATTGTTGGTATATAAAAATGCCTCTGATTTCTGAGTATTAATTTTATATCCTGCCACCTTGCTGAATTCATTTATAAGGTCCAGTATTTTTTTGACTGAGACTTTAGTGTTTTCAATATACAATATCATATCATCTGCAAATAGTGACAGTTTTATTTCTTCTTTTCCAATTTGGATGCCTTTTATTTCTTCTTCTTGTCTGATTGCTATAGCTAGGACTTCCAGAACTATGTTGAATAAGAGTGGTGAAAGGGGTGTCCCTGCCTGGTTCCTGATCTTAAGGAGATTGCTTTTAATTTTTGTCCTTTTAGTATGATGTTTGCTGTCGGTTTATTGTAGATGGCCTTTATCATGTTAAGGAATGATCCCTGTATTCCCACTTTACTGAGAGTTTTGAGCATGAATGGGTGCTGGATTTTATCAAATGCCTTTTCTGAATCTATTAAAATTATCATGTTATTTTTGTCCTTCCTTTTGTTTTATGTGATGAATCACATTGATTGATTTGCGAATATTGAACCAGCCTTTTCTCTCCAGAATAAATCCCACTTGATCATGGTGTATAATTTTTTTCATATATTGCTGGATGTGGTTCGCTAATATTTTGTTGAGAATTTTAGCATCTAAATTCATCAGAGATATAGGCCTATAATTTTCTTTCTTTGTGTTGTCTTTGCCCGGTTTTGGGATCAGTATTATGCTCGCTTCATAAAAGAAATTTGGAAGTCTTCCTTCCTCTTGAATTTTTTGAAATAGCTTGAGGAGGATAGGAGTTAGTTCTTTTTTGAATTTTTGATAGAATTCACTTGTGAAGCCTTCACGCTCAGGACTTTTCTTTTTTGGGAGTTTTTTGATAACTGCTTCGATCTCATTTGTTGTAATTCGTTTGTTTAGGTGTTCTGATTCTTCCAGATTGATTTTTGGAAGGTTATATGATTCAAGAAATTTGTCCATTTCACCGAGATTGTCTAATTTTTCGGCATATAGTTCTTCATAGTATTTTCTTACAATGCTTTGTATTTCTGTTGTGTCAGTTGTAATTTCTCCACTGTCCTTTCTAATATTATTTATTTGAGTCCTCTCTCATTTTTTCTTGGTGAGTCTAGTTAAAGGTTCATCAATCTTGTTTACCTTTTCAAAGAACCAGCTTCTGGTTTCATTGATCCTCTGTATTGTTTCCTTAGCCTCTATGTCATTTATTTCTGCTCTGATCTTTATTATTTCCTTCCTTCTACTTGTCTTGGGTTTTATTTGCTGTTGTTTTTCTGGTTCTTTTAGATGCAGGGTCTGGTTGCTTATTTGAGCTTTTTCTAGCTTCTTATGCCTGTAGTGCAATGAACTTCCCTCTCAATACTGCTTTTGCTGTGTCTTGTAAATTTTGAGTTGATGTATGCTCATTATCATTCGTTTCCAGAAACCTGTTTATTTCTTCTTTGATCTCATTGTTAATCCATTCATTATTTATATCATGCTATTTAGTTTCCAAGTGTTTGAGTATTTTTCATTTTTTCTTTTATGGTTAATTTCTAGTTTCATGGCATTGTGATCAGAGAAAATGCTTGATATGATTTCAATCTTCTTAAATTTATTGAGACCATTTTTGTGTCCTAACATGTGGTCTATCCTAGAAAACGTACCATGAGTGCTTGAGAAGAATGTATATTCTACTGCTTTAGGGTGAAAAGTTCTGAAGATATCTACTAAATCAAGTTGATCTAGTGTATCCTTTAAGTCTGCTGTTTCTTTATTAATTTTCTTTCTTGAGGATCTATCCAGTGTTGTTAGAGGGGTATTGAAATCCCCTACTATTATAGTATTGCTGTTAATCTCGCCCTTTATATCCATTAAAGTCTGCTTTATGTATGTCGGGGCTCCTATATTTGGTGCATAGATATTTATAATAGTTATATCTTCCTGTTGAATTGTTCCCTTTATCATTATGTAGTGTCCTTCTTTATCTCTTACTACATACTTTGTTTTAAAGTCCATTTTGTCAGATATAAGTACTGCTACCCTGGCTTTTTTTTTCATTTCCATTTGCATGAAATATTTTTTTCCATCATTTTACTCTCAGTCTATGTGCATCTTTTTTTAAAAGGTATGTCTCTTGTAGACAGCATATGCATGGGTCCTGTTTCTTTATCCATGCAGCTACCCTATGTCTTTTGATTGGATCATTTAATCCATTTACATTTAAGGTTATTATTGATATGTAGTTGTTTATTGCCATTTTATTCTTAAAGCTGTATTCTTCTTTTGCTATATTCTTTCCTGCCTTTAAACTGTTCACAACAGACCCCTTAGTATCTCTTGCAGAATTGGTTTGGTTTTAATAAATTTCTTGAGGCTTTCTTTGTCTGGGAAGCTCTTTATTTCTCCTTCAATTTTAAATGTTAGCCTTGCTGGATAAAGTAGTCTTGGTTGTAGGTTCTTGTTCTGCATTACTTTGATTATATCTTGCCATTCCCTTCTGGCCTCAAGTGTTTCTGTTGAGAAGTTCGATGTCATCCTTATGGGGACACCTTTGTAGGTGATAGCCTTTTTTTTCCCTAGCAGCTTTTAAAATTTTTTCTTTATCCATTAGCTTTGGTATTTTAACTATGATGTGTCTTGGTGTAGATTTTTTTGGGTTTCTCTTTAATGGGGTTCTGTGTGCTTCTTGAACGTGTGGGGTGTTTCCCAGCCTTAATTTAGGAAAGTTTTCTGCTATGATTTGATTGAACAAAGTTTCCATTTCCTGTCCTCTTTCCTCTTTTTCAGGCACCCCTATGATGTGAATGTTGTTTCTCTTCAGGTTGTCACAGAGCTCCCTTAGAGTTTCCTCACATTTTTTGAGTCTCTTTTTCTTTTCCTTCTCTGCTTCTGTGCCTTTGTTTATTGTGTCCTCTAACTCGCTGATTTGATCCTCAGCGTGATTCATCCTGCTTTTAATTCCTTCCATTGTGGTCTTCAGTTCTGATACTGTATTGTCATTTCTGTCTGATTCTTTTTTATTATTTCAATTTCGTTTTTTATACTTGTTATCTATTTATTTAGGTGTTCCTAATGACTATCCATTGTTGCTCTAATTTCTTTGAACATCCTAACTATCATTATTCTAAATTCTGCTTCTGTTTATTTGGTTATATCTGGTTCATTCAGGTCCTTCTCTGGGGATTTCTCTTGATTCATTTGGTTTGCATTCCTCTGCCTGCCCATTTTTTTCTGTGTATAAGCAAGTTGTGGCTACTGGAGTCCAGTAGATGTTGCCTTTGTGTTCTCTAGCTGTGGTCTGTCTGCAGACCCGCCACCCCCTCTGTCGCTGCCTAGGGGGGTTGGGTATGGGCATTGCCAGCACCAGCCCACTGTGGCTTTTGCTGTGATTTCTGCCTCTCCTTCGTGGGAGGGGCTGTCACTCAAGCCACAAGCCTCAGCACCAAGGATAGAGGTGAGCACCTTTGCTCACCTGCGACCCAGCCTGTTTCCGGACTTCCGCCCAGAGCCCGCAGTCAGAGCCTGCTTGCCACAGGGCTTTAGACGTGCTCTCAGCTGTGAGCCTTTGCCTGTCTGGAGCTTTAGCCCCGCCCTCGAGTCAGGGCCCTTCTACGCAGGGTTGTAAACCAAGGTTTATTGGGCCGGGCGTGTTTGCTGGCTTCTGCTCAGCTGCTAGCTTCCGCTCGTCCCCGACTCTACCCTGCCCCCACATTCGTAGCCCGCTTTTGCACATAGGATGGCAAACCGAAGTTTCTCCAGCTGGGCGAGGATAGTAGCGTGGGCTCAGTTGCAAGCTTTCGCTCGTCTTGGGGTCTACCCCACCCCCCACGCTTGGAGCCTACTCGTGCATGTCAATGGCAAACTGCGGTTTCTCCGGCTGGGCGGGGCTGGTAGCGTGAGCTCAGCCGGGAGCCCCTGCTCGTCGCTGGTCCTAGCCCCATCCCCACAGTCAGGGCCAGCTTGTGCAGGGTCGCAGAGCAGATCTCTGCTTGTTCCTGGCCTCCCGCTTTGTCCCCGCAGGTGGGATTACAGGCGGACCCACAGCTTCTGGACCGCTTTTGCGCGTCCCCTTCAGCCCTGCTGGGCTAGACTGAGCTCACACCGGCTTGGCCTCCGCCCACGCCAACAAAACCACGTTTCAGCGTCCTGCTGCCACCATACCCTTCAGCAACCCTCAACAGAGTAGGAAGGGCCTTAATACTCCACACTGTAGGCCTGGGAGCTCCCTCACTTGTTTCACAGCTCAAAACTGTCCAAACGCCTCTTCTAGGCTCTAGGGCTGCAGGCTGGGGCTTGGTTCCTGGGACCCAGGTCCCTCCCTCTCCGCCAAATTCTCCTCCTGCCACGTGGGTCTCTCTGGGCTGCCGTTTGCTCTGGGGAGCTGGGCAGCCCTCTTTGCGTTTTTGCTATTCCTGCCAGTCTCAATGTGGCTTCTTCTGTGTTCTTTGGTTGAAGAGTCCACTTAGTTTAATTCAAAGTTGGTTTATCCAGATGATGGTTCTTAAAATTGAGTTATAATCCACTTTGGTTCTGGGAGTTGGAAGTTGGTTAAATCCTTCCTTTTATGCTTATTATCATTCCCTCCTTTCTGCACAGCTCATTACATCCTTCCATCTGCAAATCTTATTATACTATTCCATTCTTTTCTCATTTCATCCTCATCATGCACATATTATTAGCTACTCTATTCATGCACAATATCACATTATTTTCTCTCTGTGCTTCTTATCACACCCTCCCCATTTAATGTTTCCATTTATAAATTGCATTACATGCCCCTAAATGCCTTTATCATTACACCCATCCATATATGCATATCATTACACCATTACCCCTGTACATTTCTATATGCGTTTCTATTTGTACATCTCATTATGTCCCCGTCAAACATGCACATGTTATTATTCCCCTTTCAAGTATTCACATTGCATTTTACCTTGTTATGTTTGCATCTCATTACATTCAAGATCCCTAGGTTTTGACAACACAGTAACAAAAACAAACAGATAAATGTGTCAGTTGCTTTTAGAAAATGAAATGTTTCTCAGGCACCTAACATCAGTGTTTCTTAAACAGGTTATTCATTTCAGAAAGATTTACATATACTTATCTAGCTGAGAAACAAACAAGCATTAATTTTATGTACATAAAAAGAGCTTCTTAGTTGGTTTTGTTCAAATCTTCTTCATTATCACTACTTTGTATTATTTCCCTACAGTTAGTGTTATTATCCATGAACTGATTTGGTACAGAAAGTCTCTTAAGGAGACAGCTTAGGGATCACTGTCATTTTACAGACTGAGGAGTGTGTGAAAGCACTGGAAAAAGAAAAGACATTTCCCAAGAACTGTTAGTGAATGACAGAGGCAGGGTGCACACTCAGATCCTCTGGCTATGAAACCTACCTTCTTGACTCCATACCAAGAGGGACACATTATTCCTAAGTGTTACTTCTGTCCTATAACCCATGCTGTAACACTTCCCTAAGATAGAACATGATGTCAGCTTGCTGTAGGTTTGCTTTGTTTTCTAAAACAAAACAGTACATATTTTAAATACATATCATGAGTATCTCTTTGTCTCCCAGTTTGAAGGGTTAGAGTAAAAGAGACCTTAATATGGAGTCCTCCCATCCCAAAAGGAATAAATGCAAAAATCATGGGAAAAGGCATCATACTTTAATAACCTTCACCCCAAGACTAGCCTCATCCAGGTAAAATACAGAGTCTCTTCTACAAGGGATGTGAGGGGTACCAAAGGCAGCCCCCAACACACACAGAACTTCTCTTTCTCACAGCTTCTAACCCCTGCTAATTTCTTTGCTTCACTGAACTGTACTCTCTGCCTCGCTTTTATTTTTATTAAATTCAGAAATAGAGGGAAAAAATTCAAAGAAGTGAAAGAATATGGTACCCGTTCTGACCACAAGATAAGAGAAGTGCTTACTTTTCTCCCATGTTTACAAGAAATGTTTTTCTTTACAAACAGAAAGACCCTGTTGCAAACATCCTCCCAAGGTTGGTGTGTATTACTTTCACAAATGGTTTTGTACTATTGTTTTAAAATTTTACTTGTATTGCCATATTTTACATATCTTTTGCAATGAGACATTAATCTCTTCTTATGCTTTTTGTGCTTAAGACTATCTTTTTCATACTTGTGAAGTTAGTGCATTCATTTTTCTATCTATTGAATTTTCCATTGTATAAATAGGCCATAGTTCACTTTATCCATTTCTCAACTGCCTTGATCACTATTACTGCACCAATGTTTAGTGCTGTGCTCTATCTGTTGAATAACTAAATGAGACATTTGAAATTTCCACATGATGGAAAGCATTGCCTTCTCCCTAACACCATGGTAGAGTCATAATAGTTTGATCCTATCTGTAACTGCTCCAAGCAGCAATCACATCTAGTTCTTAAAGTAAAACTAGACCCTGACCAAGTGTTGATTTGTACTGGTGTATTAAAATAATTGTACCTAAAAGGGTGGTCTGATTCCTAGAACTTCAAATGCTTCTTATGATAGCAAAAGGCAACAAAAATGGAGAGAAATACATTGCTTGCTACAGAAGTGTGGTTGATTTTTCTCACAGTTTAAGAAGCAATAGTTTAAAAAGTCATTGGAGACTGCTGTAAGCCCCTGATGCAATTAGACCACTATTTCTATGGTCACCAAAAAGCTGACCTGATTCAGACATGGGAAAAGGTTGTTGTATGGTAAGTCTTCCAGAAACTTCAGAGCTTATAAAGGCCTCTCGTTATGATATGGAGAAGGAATTCTTCATGCTGTGCTGGTGAGAATGTAAATTGGACAGCCATTTTGAAAAGCAATTTGTCAGAACCTAGTGAAGTTAAGGATATGGATAATGTTAAATTTTTAATGTCTTGTGCAAATGAGGTTTCTGGAGCAGAGCAGATGATTATTATTTACAGCAAATAACTTCACCAGTTTCTCTTTGCCTCAATTGCCTAGGGCAACACTATGAAAAACAGATATCATTCTACACATTCTAGGGTCTATACTATAGTTAGGAAACCCTGAAAACATAAAGCTGGATATGTAAATAAGAAATGAACACCTATCCCCACTCATCTGAAAGAAGGAAAGAAAATTCTTTGCTACTTGTGAAAGATTCTGGTTTCCTACTCTTTCCCTTTGGGATATGCCTAAGTCCCTCCAGGGGGAGGGAAAAACTAGTGTCTCCAGCTTGACAATAAGGAATACCTCTAAATCCTGGATCTCATTCCCAACTTGAAAGGTCAACTCATACTTCAGGGAAGAAAAATCTCTCTACATGGTCTCTAACTTCTAATCAGCCATAAATTAACTTCTAAAGCTTGTTCTTTTTAACCCATGTCCCAAGTTTTAGTAAAAATTTTCAGGAAATCCAAATTCTGCAAAAACATAAAAATATTTCTATTACAGTCTTGCACCTCCTTATGATCCAGCAATTCCAGTTCTGAATGATTATTTCAAAAATATTCTTGCTCACATCTCAAGGAGACATGAATGAGGGTATTCGTTATTGGCATGGTTCGAGTAAGTGCAAAGTTGGAGGCACCCCTGGTGTCCATCACTAGGGAAATGGTTAGATAAAGTGCAGCAGGATGCACAGTATGGAATTACTTTGCAGCAGTTAGAAGCAAGTGACTAAATACACATAAAACATCATGTAGAGCTCCTTAGTGAAACAAGCAAGAAACAAAATGCAGTCTTTGGCATAGCATCCTTTGGGAAAATAAAAAATACACCATGCATTGCTCATACTCTTCAAGAATATATCTTTATTCAGACATATATCAAACTTAAAAGAGTGAGAACTTATGTAAAGGGGAGGTGGGAAGCGCAGTCTGGGAATGCAAGTGGTATCAGAGATAAAGGGGAAAGAAAATTAGACAAGAGAGAGACCTTGCTCCCTGTGGAATAATCTCCATAACCAAGGAGCATGGTTATCTTACAAACTGATTTCCAAATGAAGAAAAAGAAAGCCCATCCAATGAGCTCTTTACAAATCAACACCCTCTGTGGACTAGTAACACAGAGTAGTGCATAGTTATATTAGATGCTCAGTACATGGTTGCTAAATGCAGGTGGCCACCATTGATTAGAAAAAAAAAATAACTGCAGTTCCTTGCTTTTGAATATGAAAGGAGATCATGTGAATGCTGGCTTTCATTGGCAACAGTTCCGGCGATTGCATCTTCCTGCTGTCCCTACTATACAACTGTCAATGTTTTCTTGACATTTTGAACATTAGTAATCTTTTGTCTTTGCTTTCACTTTGATAGAAAATACTTTTCTGGTTCTAATAAGCTTTAAAAAAAGAAATCTAAATTGTATTTAAAATGAAATTACCAAACATTTATGAAGCTTCACTCAATTTACCACCTTTATTTTCTACTTAATTCATATGCTTAGATTAATTAGCTTTCCTATAAACTCTCATCATATTTACTGCCAACATTCTGTAATCAGATATTTTTTCATGACCCTTTAATAAGTGTGAAAATTTAATTTTTTAAACGAAATCAAATATCTTGTCATGTGTATTGGCTCTTAAATAGAAGAGTTCTTCAGAACTTCTCCCTGAAATGAATCAAACAAAGACGAGTGTTTCCTTCCAGTCACTCGGAGCCAGACTCACAGTCCTAATTGCCACAACATGCCAAGAAGCCCCTCAGTTCTTCCCAACGTACTGGTACTCAAAGGATAAGAAAACAGTCAAGTCTATTTCATGCTCTTTAGGGAAAGTAAGAAACTTGCCACATTGACCTCATATGGTACCTAGAGTTCTCTTACTAATTTTGGATGGAAAGAAGAAAAACAGGGCAACATAGCGCATGTGTGACACCTATGTTGAATCCTGAAACACGAAGTTCTTCCAGATCCCCACCCTTGCTGCCTCTGCTCAGGGTCTGTCTCCCACATATTTCCCACCTTCCTCCCATGGAGCTCAGCCTTCTGCCAGGTTTCAGAGATGGCCCAGCAAGTTCAATTTTCACACTTCACCTCTCTCTTCAATGTTGTGCAATTTGGAATAATAACATCTCTGATGTTAAGAACAGAATTTTTCCTTTTGCAACCAGATTATATATTTTGTCATGTGAAACCTATTGAGGTAAAGTATAGACATAAGCCCATGAAGACTGACAAATCCCTCAAATACCAATTAATGGAGACAGATCAGCCAGCCCCTCATCTGTTCCCAAGGGTATAGGATTAATTTCCCAGTTAGTGCAGGTCAGAAAACTTGGGAGAGCTCATTTAGAAATGCAGGTTTCCAGGCTTGAACACAGCCCTATGAGGTTAAACTTCTAGGAGTGGAGCCTGTATCTTGTGTTTTTAACAAGTTTCTCTGGATTCCTGATGCCAGTAGTACGTCCCGGTCAGGAAAAGCTAACTGTTGTGAGAACATCAAGTCAAAATGCTATATTGATGAAGTCAGATAAACATGCTTCTTCAATTACTAACATTTTATTCTAAAAACATGTTTTATAAAATCAAACAAAATGAATTTCTCTAATATACATAAAGATGCAGGTATATATATTTAAAAATAAATACCAGTATGTGCTAAAAGAGCTTTATGATCATACATATTTAACAGAAATGAAAATTGAAAACCTAAATGCTACTGTTAATATAATTAGAGATAAAGTCTACGTGTCTCAATTAATAAAAAATTATAAAAAACTTATTGAGCATCTACTATGGGCAAAGTGTTATACTAAGTATTTTCAGAAGTTACAACGTAAATCAGACTTCTTGCTAAGAAACTTTAATCCAGTTGAGGGCCAAAGATTCACACCAGAATAAGTTTCATAACAATTACAGTCAAATGCAAATAATGGTGTATTCCCATTTTACTCTGTGAGGAACACTGTGGACCCAAGGAATTACTTTCTCACTTCCTTGGAATACAGGGCTCTCTCCTTCATCTATTTATCCTTGATTCCAGAAACTAGTTTTCATAAAGACTAAGTGTTGTGAATTGAATTCAACTGTAATATTTTTTCAGAAGTAAAAATAAATTAAAAAATAAAATTGTAGCTTAAATATTCTTTAGAATCCTTTTGTAAGTATATCCCTTCAACATTCAGTGTTTCTTACAAGACACTATGCCTATACAATATAGAAAAGTATAAATAATGTGAAGATGGACAACATAAAGATAAATTATTAATTTTCTTCCCTCAATAAATTTATTTCACACCCTGGACTCCATATAGTTAGAATATGTGCACTAGAAATAGTCATAAGGACATAATGCCTTACTGTTATATGAAAACATTGGGGATTATTTTAAAAAAATAAAACTTTTCTTTACATTTCTTAAAACATACTTGATGTGACCAGAGTTGATCCTATTAACCAAAAGTACACCAAGCACATGAGGCAATCCTATCTTCATATCTATGCAAAAATAACTTTAGAACAGAATTTAAATGTGCCAGAATCCAAACTTCTTCCAGATGTATGTTTTCAGAGATTTCTGGAAAATTGTTTCTCAGTACCCTCTCACGGTATGTAGAACACATTTTAACATCCAGAGGCCACTTTGTCCTTTTATAGAAACCATAGCGCTGACTCATGCTGTCACTGTCATCAAATAAATGTTGTTAATATCCTCTCATCTTTCCATGCTGCCTGGCTTATTTTCCTCCTAAAAAGCTTTACATGGTACTTTAATGTCCTGAATTCCTTGCTCTCGTTAATGATTTTCTTCTAAAACTCAAGGAACTCTCATTTAATCAGCTGCTTAAAAAACCATCATTTTCCCTCCAGGAACTTTTATCTCTCTTGAATTAAGTGGTGTTTATTAGAAAAATGCTTCTTAATGCATGCTTACTATGATTATATATTTTTTCTTTAAGTCAGCAGAAATAATTTGGACTTCGATATTCTTTGGGTTTTATTGAGGCCTAATTTGGAGTGCTCTTGGAGGGATATGTCCCCTCTGAGCAGAATCATTATTTTCACTGAGAACCGGCCAGCAGGGTAACCTTCCCTTCTTCTTAATGGTACAGTCTCTATTGATTCTCAACACCACAAAACAAATTAGCACAAACCTAGGGGCTTAAAACAACAAATACTGTTATCTTACAATTTCCTTGGGTCGGGAGTGTGCTTGTGACTTAGCTGGGTCCTTTGCTTAAGGTCTCACAAGGCCACAAGATATTGTGTATGCTGTGTTCTTGTTTGGAGATTTAAATGGGGAAGGTCTACTTCTAGACTCACTCAGGTTCTTGGCAGAAACCATCTACTGGAATTTGTAGAACTGAAGGCCAAGATTTTTTATTGGCTGTGGGCTGAAGGCTACATTTAGGTCCTTGAGGTCACCCATAGTATACTAGTATGTGGCCATATCAAAGGGCAGTCACAGCAAGGCAGCTATTCAAGTTCAGGAGAAAAATCTCCTTTTTTGTATCTTGAAAGACAGGTCCGTGTGTGTGTGTGTGTGTGTGTGTGTGTGTGTGTGTGTGTGTGTGTGTACATTACACTAAACATGGGATTAATATCCTATCATTTTTGCCATATTCTTGGTTAGAGGCAAGTCACAAAGTCACAGATTCCTCCCACACTTAAGAAGAGGGGATTATCCCAAAGGATGAACAGCAGAAGATGAAGATTATTGGAGAGTTGCTCTAGGATCTGTCTATTAGAATCCCATTGAAATGAAATTCTCATGGAGTAACTCTACTTACATATGAATAATTTTTATTACTTTTCTGGAGTCTATCTATCTTAAAGGAAGTTTTTAATTCTGTAAACAAGTCAGTTAATTCTCTTGATTTAAGAAAAATAAAAGAAGCCATGTAGAAATTCTTGAGCAAAACCTGGGGAAACTATAGAACCCAGGAGGGTAAAGAAGATGAAGTCAGAGAAATACTGATCTCCAGCATAGTAAAATGTCCAATTTTTAAAAATTTAGGTATCACTAGTTATTGGTTTGTGTTTGCTTGTTTCATGATTTATTTTGCTTTGATTGCCCACCAATATTTAGATCTCCATATGTTGCATCTGTCTCTCTGTTCAAGTTGGCTGTTTTTGATTACTTCAACAGTTTCTAGAACAACCATCTATCTCCTGACTCAGTTCCTCTCGCATGACACCTAATCCTTTGAGGAGGAGGATTTGTAACCACCTGCTTTTGACTCCAGAATGTGCACACTAAGATGGAGCTTGCCATCTGTCTTAAACTTTTTATTTATTCTTTACCAAAACAAATGTGGATTGTAAATGTGGATTGTAGGTAACAACCTGGGACATCTCTGGTGTCAGAACAGGAAAAATAAAGGAATCCTTTAGTATTATTTTAAGTACTTTGTTTGCTAGCCTTGTTTGTAAGGGATGAAAGATTGAACTTTAGTTGTGAGGAAAATAGAGAAGTGATCTGCATGCCAATGGCCAGGTACAGATTTCAGAGACTTAGCAGCTTTGAAACTGGTATTTATGAACATCTGCTTTCCCCCCATAAATTTTAATATGGAGTTCATCCTTTGAAACTTATAAAACTCCCAGGTGCTTCTTCAGTCTTTATCTTAGAAACATACATTTAAAAATTATTTTAAGTCTTTTTTTCTTCACTAAACACATTTGTAACTGCTTTTATTGAAACAACATGCAGTATATACAGTGCCTGTTGGAATGCCTGAAATATGGTATTAAGTGTTAGCATCTCAAAATGCTGTGTTCAACATGCAGAGCCTAATGCCCAGTCTAAGAAGATGAGCCATAATAGCCTTCATAATGAATGTTAAAAAAGTATTCATTTTTAGTCCCAGTTTATGCCTTCCATTATTTCACATGTATTTATTTAATGTGGCCACCCTGTAGCAGAGGATACTTAAAATAATTTTTAATGTTTTCTTATGTGACAGGAACTTTAGATGCTGAGGTTATAGCAGCCAATACTACAGATAAAATCTCTGCCCTCATTGTGTTTAGGTTCCAGTGAGTGTCATGTTCTCTAAAAAGAAGCCCTTTTAAAATTCTCATAATAATGTTTGTATAGTTCATCAGTAATCTTTGCACTGGGTCTGCAAACCAGTGACATTAACCCATTTCTGATGTTGTACTAGATGCTGGAAATCCCACTGCAAACAAGGTAGATATATTTCTGCCTTCAAGGAGCTTAGAGTGTCACCTACATCTCACTTCTGTCAATAGATGTAGACCTGGGAAGCCAGAACTTTGGGATAGATTGTGGGTAGCCAGTTGACCCTTCTCTATTTTAGATCCACCATAAGCAGTACCTCCCTCAGCTCTTAGACATACCAAGTGTTGTTACTATGGGTAGAAGGTAAGAGTGTGGGGGCCAGAGGGAAGTAAATTAAATTCCTGCTCAACAGAGGGCAAACACATAAGTTGGTTGGGCATGTGCAAGGCTCACAAGGACATAAATCCCTCTTAGGAAAGCAACCTTTTAAGAGTGCCATTCTGGCCACCCTGTAGCAGAGGATACAAGTCATTTACATAATAGGAAAGCCTCAGGAGGACAGTCGAGCTTTTTAATTTGGTTAGACTAATAGTTTTCCATCCATTTACAATGTAACGGAACCTCTGTCCTCTGCCTCTTAAATAGGAACACATTGGCACAGTGCCACAGGGTACGTAAAACATGGGCCGTTGCCTTGGTGTGTCAATTCTACTCAACCCTTTGGAAAGGGAAAACTAACTAACTTACTGATAAGTAATTTAAGATATTATTTTCCATTAAATCCAATGCAGTTATATTATGGAATAGAATGCAAAATTTGCATCTACTTTAAGATATATCATACAATGAAAACTATATTGGAACCAAGGACTGAAGGATTAAGCCTTCTTCCATATTTTCCACCAGGCCCCTGCAAACCATCCTAATAAAAATAATTTTTAATATAAATAATTGATTCTCAAGATAATTGAGTTCATATAAAGGGTACCTAAAAGACAACCCCCACTAGTATTCCTTTCAACCATGCTGCCACTTGGATATCCCTTCTTTTTTGAAATTCTGGAACTGCAGTTCAATGCAAGAAAGTTCTGGGTTACTCCAGGCTCTGATCCCTCATCACCCCTGGGGCCCATGCTCGCTGCCCTCTGCATTTAAGAACACTCCCTTGGAAGAGCTGGAGATGTTGCTCTTTTCCATTGTGGGACAAGAGAGGTCTTCTCCACTCTCCCTCCCCACCCCAGTGTTAAGATTGAGCACTGACCATCCTGCTTTTACAGCCCCTTCCCAGTTTCAGAATGCTACACAGCAGGCAAATCATCTTATGTTCCCTGTGCTTTGTGTTCCTGAAATAGGATTTGGACCAGGTACAGCTCCATCTGGAAGAAGTGAGGTTCTTTGACGTGTTCGGCTTCAGCGAAGCAGCAGGGGCATGGCAATGCTTCATGTGCAACAACCCTGAAAAAGCAACCGGTGAGAGATACCCCCTTATTGCTAAGAATCATGTGTGCCCCTGGGGCTGCCAGGGATCTATGAGCCCCACTGTTCTAGCTGGCCCTCTTCTTGCATAAATAGCCTCCATTGTAATAATGCACAGAGGTGTGCCTGATTGTCTCTGCTTTGTACTGAGAGAGATATCTCACCAAAGTGGAAGAAAAAGAGAAGATGTTGAAAAAGAGAGACACATAACCCAGAAAGGAACAAGAGAAAAGGTATTATAGAGTACATGTGTATATAGCAACCAAGAAAGCAGCACTGGCTGTTGTGCCCTGGAACCATTCTTTATTTCCACCCAAATGACTCTGAGGGTTACAGGAAAAGAAGCATTCTGTCCAGCGCCTCAAAGAAATGAGACTACACTTAATGAATGAATGAGCACATAGACCATGTCATCTCCTAGTCATTCCTTATACTTTTGATTTACAATTGAACTGTGTAAAAAAGTGAAGCCCTTAAAAAGTAAGGCATTAGTTGAGGAATAACTTCATAGTTGGTTAGTTATCCTTCCCCCTTTCTTTCTACTGCCCAAGGAATTTAGTCTACTTTCCTTCCCTAAAAATAATAATTGTTAGTGAATATAAACCAAGCTCTGTGCTGAACATGTCAGATACCTCATTTAACTTTCATAATAATCTTATGAGGTTAGTACTAATATTATCTCTGCTTTTACTGATGAGGAAACCAAAGCATAGAACAGTTTGGTAACTGGCCAAAGTCACACAGGTAATGAATTAACAACAGGAGGATGAGAACTCAATCTGCCTCCAGAGCCCAGGCTCTTAACCATTTCACTCTTTTGCCTCCTGATTACACAGGCCTCGGTCCCACCAGTAGAAAGTGGCTGGTAATAAGCCTGTGTTTCAAAGTTATGTTGTCCTTGGAATGTGCCATCAGTGATTTGCCCTAAGAAAAGATACAGAGTTCTCAACACCAACTCTGCCTAGGTATGGCAATGCAAACCAAGAGAATAGTGTTGAAACACTGTTGAGCACAAAGCCACTGTGTAGATAATCCATCCTCTAGAGAGACATTGATCATACACCTGTACCAGTGCTTGTAATTTTCAAATTTTGTTTGGCTTGGAGATTACCCATTGTGGCAAGTGTATTCTCTTTCTAACTGCCAGATTTTGAGATTGAATGGGAGTGGGGGACAATGTTTACTTGGCCACATAGAGAAGTGAGGGGATGGAATAAAGGCTTCACTTGAAATGTTTTACCCTCTGGAAAAGGCATGGATGGTAGCACCCAGGGCTAAAGACACAGTTTGTGTCTTTGTGGTGCACCCACTGTTGGCTGATTAGAGTTAGGATTGAGCTAATGCCAGAGTGAACATCCCAAGTTTTAAAAAGTTAATTTGAACAAATAAGAAATTAAAAATTCAAATGGCTCCATTATAAACATTTCCAATTTCACCTACAAAAATAGTTTAAGATTTTTTTTAAGAGCACAGCAAAGTTAGGTGCTTATCTTAGTTGGCTCTGAGAAGTCCTTCAGAAATATTCCAAGTAAACTGAGTACTTAGTTCAATAAACAATTCATTATATCTGGCCAAGGGAGGCCTCAGAAAAGGCAACTGAAAGTTAGCAACACAAAGTGTTCCTTTAATATATATTTTCTCAAATTCACTGCCATGTACTTGAAAAGAATATTTTGCACATTCACTCTTTCTTATTTGTGTTTCTCACAGTTAAATATAGACTGAGAACATAGAGCAATAAAAATTCAAACAAGACCAGATATTTTATAGCAAAACATATTGAATCAAAATGTTTGGCCCTGAAAATGTCAGTGGGCTTGGATCTGTCTGCTCATTTCCTTTCTCTGCATGAAAGGGGGTTGGAGTCAGAGAGAAGTCCTATTTTACACTAGTATTCTCACCAAAGCTCTTGAATCCCTGAAAAGTTTATATAGGTTGTTGATCTCATCTTCTTACTTTTATATAAGCATATAAATTATATATTTAATCCAAGTGAAAGGTCTAATAAATTATTGTACTAATGGCAAATATATTATTCATGGAGATAATATGTGCATTCATGCCCTGCTTAAATTGTACATTTAAAGATGATCAAGACATAGGAGTAAATATGTTGTGATTTGGTCATACACAGCTGGCATAATACTCACATCTCATTTTTTATTTATGTAATGTGTGTTTGTTTGGCTGGTTGAATGTTGCTTATAGGCCACATGTTGGGTAAAGAGTGAGGCACACAGTCTTTTCTCCAGAAGGATTTGTAATCCAGTTAGGGCCAGAGGCACGTGTGGAAAAATCTAGCATGCTCCCTTGTATATTTTTAGCATGCAATAAATACTTGTTGAGTAATTGAATGAAAGAATAAAGAAATGAATATTTAGAAATGGCAAAGCCAAAGCCTTGAATATTGAACTATGATGTTTCAAGATTGTAATTATGTGTTAACCATGTCAAATACATCGCTATTCCACACCCAGTACAATTTGAATCTGGTAAATGGAGGTTGGTGTTTGTTTCCTCCTTGAGAGAAATCATCACACACAAAACTAAGGGTCCACTCCCCTTCCTGCTAGTGCCAGACACACTGTGCCCAAGTTCTTGCCCTGGGCTTTATTGGTGCCCCCGCAGGGTCCAGATGTCCTGTCAGCCTCAGGGAGGAGAGTCTAAAGAAGTAGGATCCGAGTC
Source organism: Rhynchonycteris naso (assembly GCA_037038555.1). Lineage (NCBI taxonomy): Eukaryota > Metazoa > Chordata > Mammalia > Chiroptera > Emballonuridae > Rhynchonycteris > Rhynchonycteris naso. Next base: position 178,512,697 of record CM072995.1, on the reverse strand, counting down.
TAGGACAAGAGGCTGAATAAACTGGTTTGGGGTCTATTTGTTTTTTGAGGTACTGAAATATGATACAGTAATTGTTGTTGAGTATTCATTGTTCTAGTATATATATTAAAAAATACTTGTAGCATTTTTATAAATGAGGAACAAAGCATGAGACAATTAGAACTTCAATTAGACCTCCTGAAATATAAATACTTAATAGTATGTAGACTGCACTATGAGACTTCAGAAACTGACAGCAAATCAGCTGGCTTACATGGTCACTATAAATCCATTCCTCTCTTCAGGTAAAAGTCTCCTCACTCTACCAACTCTCACTCAGCTTCCCACCAACACCACCATCAACACACAGAAATTCACAGGAATTTAATATCTTGTATTCAATAAAATATATATTTTTTATTCAATAGATGCAGGTGAAGTCAGAAGAAATGGGTCATAAAATGATAGGATAAGACATAAAATGATTACAATTGCTAGCATTTATCATGCTAACCACTTGTTAAACTTTACATACATTTTTCTTATTTTCTCATTATTTTACAGATCAGAAAACTGAAACACAAACAAGTTAAGTAATTTTCCTAAGGTAACACAATGTCTAAGCAGTAGAACTAAGATTTTAATCCAGGCTAATTCCTAAACCTGAAACTTTAATTTCTAGGTCAAATCTAAGTTAAAGACATGAGATATTGGAAATTCCAAGAATAATTATTCTAATTATTCTATTTTCTTATAATGGAAAGACTAACGAGTAATTTAACTCCCTGACAACTTATTCTACTTAAATAAGAGTAAAGACCTTTATTTTTTTTCCTTCTTCTTTTTTTTTTCTTTTAGTGAGAGAGAGACAGATAGGCAGGGACAGACAGACAGGAAGAGAGAGAGATGAGAGGCATCAACTCGTAGTTGCATCATTTTAGTTGTTCATTGATTGCTTCTCATATGTACCTTGACCAGGGGGCTCCAGCCAAGCCAGTGACCCCTTGCTCAAGCCAGCGACCTTGGACTCAAGCCAGTGACCATGGAGTCATGCTTATGATCCCACACTCAAGCGTATGAGCCCACACTCAAGCTGGCAACTTTGGGTTTTGAACCTAGGTCCTCAACGTCCCAGGACAACGCTCTATCCACTGTGCCCTCACCTGGTCAGGCAGGAAATGGTTACATTAGAAGCTGTTTCCAGATCTTCCGATTGCTGATTCAGTTTCTGATAATCATTTTGTGAAAGTCCAGAGTAGATTAGAAAATTATGAAATAACTCAAGAATCCTTGGAGACTTGCCTAGTAGTGCTTATTGCCAATCCTTGTATTCCACAGGAACAAAAGAATGAAGATGGAGCAATAGATTTAACAGAACAGATTTCTGGAAAACCAAGCAAATCTCTTTTATCAGTCACCCTCATGTCTTGGAATTGCTTCTGCATGTTAACAGTAAGAGTTAGTCAGCTAGCCATCCTGGAACACATCTGGCTTTCTATTCAGTCACATTTTTTAAAGGATGAGGGAGAACTAGGTCATGACTTTTGCTCATGTTCCTTGAGATTCATGGGATGCCTTTGTTCTTACACTCTCCAAAAATAACTTAGAGGCGGCTTGGTTTTGGCACTTGTGTCTTCCTCTACAAATCTGAATACTCCCTAGTGTGATTACTCCTTGAGTCATTAGATATTTAGATATTGATTGTGATGGAGTGTAGGAGGTCTCCTTAGGTTATAAAGGTAAATGAAAGAGTTTTTTTCAGACAACTTGCTATCATGATTCTTCTTTAGAATTTGATGTGAAATATCTGTGCTATAAGAGCATGCTGTGCATTACATTATATGGCAAGTAGAGATGGTTTCAAAATTATATCAGAATCAAAGAAGTCTTGTGAGAAAGAGACAAGAATTTCCTTTATTGGACATCTTCAGTGTGGGATAGGTGACCTCAGATGCCAATGTGGAAAGGGCTAAATGACCTCTGAGAACCCAACCATAAGACACAAATAGTTTTGTGAGTTCATTCATATGAAACTTTTTATCTAATTTCAGAGTCAGTACTCACAGAACTTTCTTTTCTATTTAAAAAAGTTATTGAATTTATTGGGGTAATATTGATTAATAAAATTATACAGGTTTCAGGTGCACTATTCTACAATATATGTATATTGCATTATGTGTTTAACACCTCAAGTCAAGCCTCCCTCCATCACCATCTATTCCCCACTGTATCCCCCCTCCACCTCTCCCCACCCCCTTTCCCTCCAGCAATCCCCACACTGTTGTCTGTGTACAGAAGGCTTTATTTGCTTATTCCCTTCACCTTTCTCACCCAGCCTCCCAACCCCCATCCCTTCAACCACTGTCAGTCTATTCTTCATATCTATGAATTTGTTTCCATTTTGTTAGTTTATTTTGTTCATTAGATTCCACATATAAGTGAAATCTTTCATGGAACTTTAAAGGTTACAAAAAAAAAACCATTTTGGATTTATGCAATGGTTGGGTGTGTGTTATAATGCCTTCCCTTCAACCACATGTCAGAATATTAGTATATATGCTAAATGTTGTTAGAGTACCCAGAAGAGTTCAGTGCTTATTCAGGGCATTTTTTTATGTGAGAAAAGAGAAGATAATGAGGCAGACTCCTGCATGTGCCCCAACTGGGATCCACCCAGCAACCTCATCTGAGTTGATGCTTAAATCAACTGAGCTATCTTTAGTGCCTGAGGCTGATGCGCTTGGACTAACTGAGCTATCCTCAGAGATTGGGGTCACCCTCGAAGCAATCAAGCCATTGTCTGTGGGTGTGAAAGAGAAAAATAAGGGGAAGAGGGAGGGGAAGAGAATCAGATGGTCTCTTCTCCTCTGTGCCTTGACTAGGAATCAAACCCGGACCAACACTTTATTCACTGAACCACTGGCCAGGGCCATACATTTTTACATTTACATATGTTAGTGACTCTTGAATATGTATTGTTATGTAAAACCTCAGTTTTGAACCTTTGTTGTTCAAAGATACTTCGTATTACTTTTTGAAAAACAAATACACACTTTTCAACTCAGATAAGTTAGTTTTCTGTAATCTTTTTCCTTTTCCCCTCTTCCCATCTTCATAGCCTATGCCTTTCACATTTCTCTCTGTTAAATTTTTTCTCTCTCTCTTTCTCTCTCTTTATTTCTCTCTCACACACACACACACATTCATACACACACACACACACACATACAGACACACCACTCCTAAGTAGAATAAATTCTCTCCTCTCTGTCTTTCCCATTCTCTGCTATACTTCTATAGTGTACATCAATCTCCCCCATAAGACACTAAACTAGAGGAAGAAGAATCATGGATTATTTATTCATCTTTGTATCCCTTCTAGTGCCTGCCACATAATAATGTTTAACAAGTATTTGAAAGACAGATGGCTAATTGAGTAATTCATGGACCATATAAAAAGTAAGATAACTGTGGAGAAAGTAGGATTTGTTTTTGAAATACAGCTTTAATATCTAACTTTTAAAAATCTGATATTTTCTCAGTGTTAAAAATCTTACTGAACTGAAACTTTGAAATAACATCTTTTGCATGATGAACTTCTATAAAAAGAAAATGTGACTGTGTACAAGATTTCAACACCTTATGGATACCCAAATTTTGTGTTATATGAAAAGATTTTCATTCACACCTATACACATACCCCATAGTAAGTTTCAATGAGAAATAAACTAAGATAAGTAACCTAGCACCCTTCAAGGGTTAATATTTATTTTTCTCCCAACATCACTTTCCTATTCTTTCTGCCTTTTCATAATAGTTCAACAATCTTACCTTGATATAGAGTAAAAGTGTCTCCATAGTTGCCTTCTGGTTATCTACAAACTAGTCATCACACATGGCAATGTGTCCTTCTCCACTTGGAGAATAAGCCAGGTCAAGCTAATAAATGGAGGAGAAGCATGCTTTAATAGGACAGACTAGAGTGAGTAATGTCTATCATTATAGCGATAGCGAGTAAAGTCTCTATCACTACCCAGGCTTGAGATGAGATGAACTTAAAGAATTTGTATGTAGTTTTTAAAATAAAACACTTAATAGATTTTTTTAAAGCTCTAGTCATCATGTTTTGGAGTAATCTTAATTTTTTATTTATCTATATAAATACTTTAGAAATGAAATTTGCTTTTCAAATGTGAGCTCACATGTGTAAAACATGTAGATGCTTTTAGTAGCCACTGAGGATGAAGTTATTCAATATTTCTGTATGGTGATCATAGTTTGATTTAGATCCCATTTTTCCCACCTTCTCAGAAATTCTGCAGTGTAGTTTACTGTTTCTCTCTTCCTGTTCAGTTTTTCCATCCCAACTGAATCCCTCTCACAGGCTTTTAAACACATTCAACTGGCTTAACCTCTTTTTTCTCTTTACCTACTGCCTCTCTTACCTCCTCTTTAAAGCCAAATGAGTGGTCAATGCTCAGTTCCTGCATTTTCTTTTTTCCTTCTCCTCCTGACTCAACTCTTCTCTATCTGGCATATAAGCCCATTAATAAATGGACTGAAAACTCTTTATGGCCCTTCAGGTCATGCGAGTCACCTATGCACTGGATATGTTTCAGTCTTTGTGTTACTTGCCTTGTAGCAGCATTCAACCTTGTTGACCATTTCTTCCTTCTTCAAACATATTTTTTATTTAACATCTGTGACACACTCTCCTCTGCTTTCCCTCTGACTCTCTAGACACTTTTCAGCACCCTCCAAGCCCACCCTCTTCTATCCAGCTATTCACTGTTAGAGCATCTCTCTGCCCCTCACTGTACGCATGCTCAGTTCCCAGTTAATATCTGCTGGTTCTGCAGTGTAGCAGCCACTTCAATTAGCCAAATCCCAAATGTTTATCTGCAGTCCAGGCTTCTCCTTCAAACTCTAGATTTACATCTGCCACTGCCTACTTGACTACTTTAATGGTACCTCAAACTCCATTCATTGAAATTAAAACTTATGATTGTCTCACTCTTGTCTTAAAATTCACCTGGTCTTGTTTCAGAATTTCTTGTCTCAGTAAACACAACATCAGGTATTCTATTGTACCAACCAGAGACCCACTCTTCTCTCCCTCAGCCCCATCCAATCCATCACCCAATATTGTGGATTTTTACCCTCTTAATTTCTCTCTACTCCATCTGCCTTGCTCCATCAGCCTAGAGTAAGATGCCACCACCTCTTACCTACAATAAAGGCAATAGCCTACTAACTGAGCTCATCTGAACCCTGCTATCTCCCTCCCACAGTCAACCTAAATGGTCTTATCAAAGCAAAAATCTGCTGGCACTAGCACCTACATGAAGGCTTACAAGCTTCCCACATACCTTGAAGATCAAACTTTACAACATGCCTCTCAGCCTCACATGCAATGGTCCCTGTAAGCCTCTCAAGCCTCCTCTTACCCCACGTGCTGTCTGTTCCTCTCTGGTAGAAAGGACCTTCATTCAGCTTCCCATACACTTCACACTGCTTCCTGACATCAGGCTTTTTATGAGCTGTTTTTCTGCCCAGAATGTTCTTTCTCCCATCTTCACTGAATTAATGTATATTTTAGCCTTCTCATAACAACCCAAATTCACTGCCACAGGGAAGCCTTCTGTTACCTCTCTAAATAATATGAATATCCTCAAAACACCGCCACTTCTTCTCAGAACACTTGTTACAGCTGCCATCTTTTTTTTTTATGTGTGAGTATTTAATGAATATCTATTTCCTTCAGGAAACAGTAAGTTCTGTGAAGGGCTCTCCTCATCAGTCCAACTTCAGTCCCTGGCAAACAATAAATGCTCCATAAATATTTACCAAATAGATGAGTATACAAAATTTGTATCTTTTCAGGAAATTTTTAGAAAAATTTTTCTCAGGTCAGTGGTAACAAATACAAATTGATAAATTCACAGTGATACATTTTAAGATAAAAAATATATTCATATGATGACATTTCCAATGTATTGTGTGTACCAAATGTATTCTTCAAGTGAGCAATATATTCTTAAATAAGTGTTTTTCAAAAATATTATGAAAGCCTGACCAGGCAGTGGCGCACTAGATAGAGCATCGAACTGGGATGCGGAGGACCCAGGCTCGAGACCCCAAGGTTATCAGCCTGAGCACATGTTCATCTGGCTTGAGAAAAAAAAAAAAGCTCACCAGTTTGGACCCAAGGTCACTGGCTCGAGCAAGGGGTTGCTAGGTCTGCTGAAGGCCCGTGGTCAAGACACATATGAGAAAGCAATCAATGAACAACTAAGGTGTCGCAATGAAAAACTGATAATTGATGCTTCTCATCTCTCTCCATTCCTGTCTGTCTGTCCCTATCTATTCCTCTCTCTGAATCTCTCTCTGTTCCTGCTAAAAGAGAGAGAGAGAACCCAAATAAATAAATAAATAAATATGAGAGATCATTTTATTTAACAGAGAATAAGGTATTGCATGTGTATGCATATAATCAAGTACACAGAGTATGATGGTGTGTATGTTATAGGTAGACCTTCCAGTGCAGACATTTTAAAACTTCTGTTTATTGTCAAATGATTTGAGTCAAGTGTTGCACCACAACATATAGAACTTGTATTAAATAATTCCATGAAAACATTACAGAGAGGACCTTAGAATATTCTGAAATACCAAGAATGTGCAGGCAGGTGGGACAATGGCTAGGATGTTCTCAACTTTTACAACCCAAAAAAGGTGACCTCCTTATCAGACCTGGCACAGGTATGTCAGATCTATTTCTTGCCATGCAAGGAAAGATTTTTAATGCACAGGCAACCTGGGAAAGCTCTCAACATTTAAAATTCTAAAATCCCATAACCAGGTGTCGCCCATAACACCTATCAATGAGATCATAAGAAGGGATGACAACATGGGACCAACATGGGAAACATCTGATCTCTTCTAATTGGTCCCTATCAGTGGTTACTTGACAAGTCTGGGCCAATCTTCCTTGATAGTGTCTCATAAAAGAACAAAGGTGACCATCCATGCTCACTACTAATGAGTTACCTTCTTGACAAGTAAATAAAACTTTTGTTTCACTGATGGCTCAATGAATAAGCCAAATTCCATAAACATTGATTCTGAGCACTTTTTTTCCTATAACTCTGTTGACTTAACCCAAGAACATGCATAAGATCTTATACTGCTATCTTATTTTTTAATGTCATTCAAAGTTCATTACAGTTTTCTTCCCACTATTGGTTTGCAGTTTAATGTAGCTCAAGACTTTTATGAAATGATTTGCCATGAGGCTATTATCATTTCCTAAAAGTTCTTGAGCTACATTAGAATCACCTAAGGGTTTTATTAAAAATGGTAGGTCCCTCACCCTATCTAGAAATTGTGATTCAGTAGGTTTAGAGTGGCACCTTGGAATGTGCATCTTAACAGGCCAAGAGGTAATTCCAATATAGGTGGCACTCAAAACACAGTTTAGGAAACTGCTCTACATGCTTATAATAAATATGAGGCTTTTTAGATCAATATTTCAGTGATTAACAGAGAAGCCTAGAGAGTATATTACATTTTGATAGGTATGAAATTATTGAGAAAGGAAGCCAGTCAGTCACATGTAAAAGTGCTCACAAAGATCTGCTGTCAAATTGAATTCTTACTATTTTGGACCCACAGCATTGAGCAGGATGTTACAAAATCCATGCTGAGCTATGCCTCCTTGTTTATTCACTGCTGATAAAGTATGGCACTCTAAAACTCTGCCTGGGTATTCATAACAAACATGCCATTCATTACGATCCTCAGTGATTTCAAAAACCACAGACGTTCAGTCTGCTGCATGTGGCCCCCATGACTTCCTCACTTAATGTTTCTATCCCTCTTAAAGCAAATTCTCTGTAATCATAGTTGGCTTTATTAAAACTGGCACACACACACACACACACACACACACATACACACACACACACACACACAAATCAGTAAAACTATGGAAGGAAATTAAAGTAAATTTGAGATCCTCAATACATGCAGAGAAATTCCCCACAGACTATATAGGAGTTTTAAGTCCCAGAACCAGGGATTTCAAGAAAAAACAAACAAACATTTTTTCTCAAATTTTATTTAAAAACTATGCACTTGAAATTTATAATTTTTCTTTCAGAATGTCTTATTTTGAAGGTATTTATCTTGAACAATCAAAAAGACTCTCTAAGAATTCAAATTTCATAAATTAGATTCATGACTGTCAATTATGGCTTATTCATGCACAATGCAATACTTTCAAGCAAGTCACATAAGCCAGAAAATATACAGTATAAGAAATTTATGAGTCTGGAAGTCAGTGTGCAGTGTGAATAGTAGTTATGCAGGGGTCACCATCTACTGTCATAAGAACAAGCAAGAAGTCTGGAAGAAAAGAGAGAAGCCACAAATAGAGTGGAAACTATTCCCAATGCAGCTCAATCCATTACTGGATTAACTTGAAAATGGAAGTCTTGGTGGAAAAATGGATCAGAGAGTCAGAAATAGGAGTTTATCTCCCTTTTGGGACTCTGAATTGCCTGTCAAACCTGAAGTTAAGAGCTTGCAGTCCTTGAACCTTGAAAGAATTCTTGTATCATTCTGAATTCTCTTCATATTTTAAACATTTTCATGTGTGTTTCATTACATTCTAGATTGGAGGGAGACAGATGGGTTTATCCTAAGGCTATGAGGACATGATGTTTATAAAAACCAACTGTTCATCATTATAATAAAAGGATGAGGATGGCCATTTTATATTGATGATGATCATGATGAGAGTAGCTACTCATTATTAATCCCTTACTATGTCCCAGGCATGAGAAGCATCAACTCTTCATTGTGGCATCTTAGTTGTTCATTGATTGCTTTCTCATATGTGCCTTAACTGGGGGACTACAGCAGATTGAGTGATCCCTTGCTCGAGCCAGCGACCTTGGGCTCAAGCTGGTAAGCTTTGCTCAAACCAGATGAGGCCACGCTCAAGCTGGCGACCTCGGGGTTTCGAACCTGGGTCCTCCGCATCCCAGTCCAATGCTCTATCCACTTCGCCACCACCTGGTCAGGCCCTTTATGGCACTTTTATTTGCCTTTATTTATGGTGGTAAAGTCCACTTAGGAGTGCATGGTTTCAACAGCAAAATTCAGGCTGAATTTCAACTCCTACTCACCCCCTTCGCTGAGTGCTCTTGTGCAGTAAGCACACTGCACAGCCCTCATGGTGGTTCTGTTGTTCAGCATGACAGCATTAGAGACAAGCTCAGTGAAGTTAGATAACTTGCACAAGACCAGTCAGCTGTTATGTAGCAGACTCTGGACTTCAGCTTACATCTGGGTCCACAGTCACTGCCCTCACCATAAACCATAGGTCAATACTAGAGAAAAGTTTTGGTACAACTCTATATGATTGATTATAATTGGCTAAAGACATATTCAGAATTGCCATAAATCTTATAACAAGATGGAAACCTTCAATAGTTGAATTCTTATGATCTTACAATAACAAGGGCGTTTAACTACAGAAATTATTATTTTTTTATTATGTTACATTACAAAGTTTTATGTTCCACTTTCTGTGATGTCCAATGATTAGAATTGGTCTCTCTTTGAATCTTACACTTCATGAGTTCCTAAAATGCATTTGATGTCTCTTCTCTGAGCTTTGGCCTTGCATGTGATATTTCCCCCCAGAATACCCTTCTCCCTTTACCTTCAAAACTGCTACTTGTCCCTCAGAAGTCAGCAAGTCAGCATCTTCCCCTGGAGGGTTTCCTGCTTTCTATACCCATTAGACTAGAATAGAGCTACATCTCATGTGTTCCAGACCCTCATCTCTGGCTTTCAGTTACCATGCATCCAACCACTTGGGCTACTGGCAGAAGAGAAGGGGGGCAGTGAGGTCAGCTTATTTATTCCCAGTTTTCTCTCTGCTTGGTCACAGGAGATTTACTGTGTCCTCTACCCATGGCCAACGTCCTGTCAGGCAGACACAGGTCTGCCTCTGGGTGCGAAGTGTCTCTTCCTTTTCCTCTTCAGGCAGAGGATTGTTTATTATGCATTCTCATAGTTTCTGGGCCCAGAGTACCATGGTGTTTTTACTGTACCTTGCCCGCCTCTGTGTAAACAGTTGCTTTATTAACTCGTTTCAACTACCCAGCTTGAGGTGCCATGAGGTTTCCTGCCAGCACCCTGCCTGAGAGAGAGCTGGTTCATGAGGTTTCGTAGCTATGCTGGCTGGACCTCCATAGGCCCGAGACCTCTAAGTTCCTAAGAAAAGCAAGGTCTTCAGAAGAATTTTCAAATAAAGTCTAATATGACCTCCCCATGACCATTTGATACCCAATCTCTTTCCTGAATCTTACACCTAGGAGATTGTGAATTACCCTCACACCCTCCACCTTCAGCTCATAACTGTCCCAACACAACAGTTGTATGAACTTGCTTCTGAGTTCATTGCTCTTGCAGCTTCCTTTGGTGGTTTTTATTTCATTTGCTTTCCCTCACCCATCCCTCTTGTTTCCTCAGTCCTTTTCTGCACTCTTCCTAGAATATTCTATCTCTCTTCTTCAGTCGGGCCCAGCTCTCATGGCACCTCCTCACAGCTAGAAGTAAAATTTTCTTTCTTTGAGCACTTTAATTCTTGGCTCTCACCTCTTGAGTGGCATTCTCCAAATTCTACACTGAACTGTAGAATTTGGAAAATGCTTTATCGCTCTACAAGATGATAAATTCAAGCTCCCTCTGAGCTGGACTTTGTAACCCCTTAGATCCAGACACAGTGGCTCATGGCTCACAGCTTAACCATGCTGGAAGTCTGCATGGGAGGGCTGGCTGGTTGATAGATGAGCAGAGGGATATTCTTTATTGCTTTCCTCTTCCTGCTGTGGAATATCTGAGTATTTCATGCTCTGGTATTATTACATGCTTATTCATCAGCTCCATGTTGGATAAGATTAACACTTTCAAAGTTCATCTTTTATCAACATAAATACTTTCAATGCTTGGTCCACAAAAGAAATACAATTACTGTATAATCATTTTTATGGGCATTCTGAAAGGCTTTTATATTGCTAAGCATGGCAACAGTTTGGGTTCCAATTGCACTAAAAAATTCAGTTTAATATTCCATAGTGGGTTTTTTTTTTCATTAACTGATAAAGAAACAAACATATTCTGCATGGTAGAGAATGTCTTAACCACAAATTGTGGTGTTTTGGAATGAAATAATGTGTTAATTGGCAAGTGAGAAAATATTTAAATATCCTGTGTGCATTACATGTAAACAAGGTAGTTTCAGACACATGCTCATTTCCTCATATACTCATTCCACATTGTTTTTCAAATGAAATATGATCATCCTTAGAAATAACTAGTTCCATGTTTTAACCACGAAGAGACTGTGATATTGTATGAGAATTATTGCTTACAATGACATGCTATGGGCAATAGATCTATTAAAATGACACATGGTCAGTCATGCATATGCTAGACATAATTGAAAAAAATTTTAAGACATCAGATAACAGCTAAAAACATTTTTGTCTTTTTTTTTTTTTTTGGCCTCTTGAAACTATTTTTAAGTTAATCCTACAGCTACAAATAACTTGGCTTTTACAGAATTATCTAAAGCTAACTCTGATACTTAAATTAGGGCCCTCATATGTAGCTACATTAAGGTTCTGCTAACATTTCCTTCCTAAAACCCTTTCCATAAACTTTTCTCCTGGGGTTAATTTTCACTGAGCTACAATGAAAAGTCTTTGCTTAGCAACATTTCTCAACAGTTCTTCTTCCTTTGTTCTCAAGGAAAACTATGGTTTTGTCTTGAGTCCCTCGCTGTCACTATGGGCATATGGGTACGTGGGTATGATAGCTCATCCCTGCCTCGTCTCAAACAATTTCTTCAACTACTTTGCAGAGAACTCCTCATAAACTTTTGACACATACTCTTCAAGTGAAACATTTGGATCTGTCTTGAGGAGAAATACCTGTAACTAATCTCCTATGTCAGATCCAGAGGACCCATGTGCTTAAATATTACTTAAATTAATCATGATTTTAAATCAGCTCAGATATCATGGTTATTTCAAATGCTTCTTTGAGTAATTATGGAAAACTAAGACAGGGAAAATGTACCGTTAGTAAATGACATGGCATTAAATCATCTTCCCATGAAAACCATGGAAGAAAGCAATGTGAATGCAAATTGTTAAGTAAGATCTTTAATAAAAGTAGTGCCACTTACCTAGTGTCTTCACATAATGTTTTTTATTTTGCTTTTTGATCTTCAGCATCTTTATTAAGCAAAAAAGAGTTATGATTGTTTTCTCATTGCTGATTAGAAAACTAATATTGAGAGGACTCGACTCTAACTCTTCTGAAATTTTATTCAAAATCTTTGAACATTATCATTAGATGAGCAATATTTTTCTAATTTAAAAGCATGAAAAATGGGTGTTTAAAATTCTTTTAATCTAATTGTGACTTGGGTTTTTGTTGTTGCTGGTTTTCTGTTCTCTTTTTTCTCCTCTTGGACCTTTCCTTCCTCTTCCCGGACAGGCTGCTGTGCCCTCATTTATGACTCAACCACACACTGTTAGTAAACACTCATTGCACACACAGGCGGACACATGCAAGGCTGCTTCTGCTTCCAAAGAAAACCTAGTGCTAGAAACGCCATGTGCTAAGTGCTGTACTTGAGGTAACTGTGGGGTGCAGAGGCTGCACAAAAAAGTTCCTTGTTTATGGAAAATTTAACTTCACAAAGAACATCACTAGCTCTAAGACTGGTCTAAGTCAGATGATGTCAAGTAGAACAAAGCAGAACACTAAATTCATGTTCTTGATTTGATTGTCAATACTTCTGGAGTTCTTACTTTCCCTCCCCTCTGTCATGCACAATACTAACCACCATGGAGCTTCTCAGAAGACAGGAGATGCTTCTCAACACTGACATCGCTGATCAAATGTCACCTTGAATGTCTGGGCTCTTTTCTGACTACTTAAATGCTTATGTACCAACCTCCAAGTCACTTGCTCTCTGTTCCATTTTTACCATAGCCCTGTCACTATCTAACTATATATTTGATATGTATTTTCAGTTTTAGCCTTAATTTGGGATTGACAATGGGACATCCACTTGAATAATTATCAGACAAGGGGAAAAAAAAACTAGCCCCATTAGAACTTTATTTGTAAAAACTTCACATTTCATTATTCTTACCTTGAAAATGCAGTCTAGGGGACAATTTCTCCTCTGCGACAGTTATTTGATCTACATTAGAAAGGAGAAGTGGCAGGGTAGAGAGGATAAGTTGTGCTCATGTGGTCAGACAGGCACCTTCATTTTCAAGTGATAGAAAAATACTACTTCAAGGTGTTGTGAAAATTGAACATACATTTTATAAGTAAATATTGTCATACTCCCAAGAAATCAGATGCTTTTATATAAAATTAAAGAGTGAATTTTTATGTAATTGACAAAAGAAATGAAATTATTCAATTTGATGTTTAAATTTCTGACACAGTAATGGATCTTCTAGTTCTATGATTATGTGGAATCATAAATACTCTACTTCAATGTCAAGTAAATCCATTCATTCAACAAGTATCTACAGATTCCCTATTATTTGCCAGGCACTGTATTAGATGCCTGGGCCACCGCAGTAAACAAAGCAGAGATGCTTCCCTTATGAAGCTTTCATTAATCAAATAAACACCATTAACAGTCTACAGTTGATGATTTCTGATATAAAAGAAACATGCCAGATGCTATGAGAACATGTTACAGGCAAAGCTACTCTGCTCTGGGTTTGGGGAAGGTCTACCAAAGAAAGCAACATTAGAATTGAAACATTCATGATTAGTTGTTGACTAGGCGAAGATGGAAATATGGACAGTGAAGAGAGAGTGTGTGTGTTCCAGAGAGTGGAAATGACATGTTCAAAAGAACTGGGTGAATTTGCATTTACAGCTGTAAGAAAACATGTCTTTTGGAGCACTGTATTGATTTTTGCTGTCAGTTGCTAAATATATTTGGCTTGTGATTATTTATGAAGTTACATTTCTAAGCAGTTCATGTGAACAGTGTATCATGAAACCAAGATGTTAAGATGCACAGAAAAGCTGGCTATCTGGATGAACCTTAGAAACTGCTAACCAGGTGCTCTTTTTGTGAACTATACTCCTTTTGAAAATGTCTATGAGTTCAGGGGACACTAGAATCTATGTAAACACAATAAGTTAATAATAATTAAAAAAGAAAATGTCTGTGAGGTCTTTTAACATTTTGCCATCATCATACCTAAAGAGTGCATTCTTTTAAGGACAAAAGGGGAAAAGTTAATCAAATTCACAATTTATTAGCCTACTTTCCAAATGTGTTTACTGAGTTCTGGTTCACTGGACAATTCTGACTTTTGATCATTTGGCAAGTTAATAATGGGAAATAAGAGGCTTGATCATTCTGTTACCTTTGACAGTTGTAAATCAAGATGGCCAACCTCTCATAGAAGGAAAACTTAAAGAGAAGCAAGTCAGATGGAAGTTCATCAAAAGGTGGAAAACCCGTTATTTCACACTGGCTGGAAATCAACTTCTGTTTCAAAAAGGAAAGTCTGTAAGTTCCTCTGTTGTTTATTACACTTGCATTTTTAAGGTCTTGATTTCCACCATCAGCTATATAGGCATTTCGTCTTGAGTTGAAATACCGATATATTTTCCATCTCCATTTTATAATTTACAATGTTATTTCATTACATATGTTCCTTTCACTGTCTAGTCTGTTCAGTTCTATGCCCCCTCTTCAGTTTATTATGGCTCATCATGTTGACTGTGATTTTTTTATAACTACTGGTTATATTTAGAGGTGGGGTCCTAAGGAAGGGGATCATAGCAGAAAGGAAAAAATAAAGGGGTGGTTTAAGTACTTTTTGAAGTCAACAAAGTTTAAATTGATTTGAAAGAGAAAGGATTACTATCTTTCATTCATTCAGTTCTATGCAGTTAAAGAATGAAAAGAATTAATAAGTATTCATTTAATAGAATTTTTTATCTGAACTAGGATAACAGTAAATATCTGCATTCTGAATTTTTTATAGGGAAACCTGAAATAGCATCCTATCTCCATTAACAATGTAAAATTAGCCCCTTTTCAAATCAGTTTTATCATTAAACCCTACTCACTCAAGATCAGGGGAATGAAATCTTAACCTACTGCTTGGCTATTTTGAAACATAATAACTATTATAGCTCATCAGAGCTTATCACATACCACACTGGATTGCCACAAACAATCCTTCAAGATCACCACTATTATTACTGCCATTTTACTGATGGGGAAGAAAGGATCAAAGAGACTAGCATGACCAGAGATTGAACCAGTTATTTAAGGAAGGGTAAAACTGGAGTCAGGTTCAGGCATTATGACTCCAAAGCATGTTCTTAAGGGAGTACACAGTCCCGCTTCCCATGTACACTTATATACAGTCAGTGGAGAACCAAACTGTGTCTGAATTGATTACCAAAAGGTTTAAAAACATGATGCACTGAGAACACATGCACTATATCTTCAGATTGCTCATTATAATTATTTTAAATTTATTATCCAACAGGAATCAAGTATGGTATATCTAAATTTCACAATTTCTGATCAGTGCTTTTTTAATCAATAAAGCTTCATGTTAACTTTTTGAATGAAAAATTAAAAAAGACTTTGATTACACTTACTAAAAACTCATGTTACTTTCTTTACCTGTATTATAAAATACACAAATGAATTTTTCTGTGGCTGAAAATCTTTTTAGAAGAGAAATATAATGGTGCATTCAATTTAAATAGTTATTAGAGATTTAAAGAAACATTATTTTTTTTAGCATAGCTTCACATTGAAACATTTTTAAAGTGTTAAAATGGCCTTCTGTATTTTCTGGTTTTAGTAAAGAAATGAGAAATAGAAGTTAAAATGTAGTGATTTCTCAGATCCCTTAAGACAAAGCAGTCAGTGCTTAAGACTGTTTTTCCTAAGCTCAAATAATGACCTTTATTCTTGACTCAGAGTTTTTTAATAAAGTTTAGAAAATAAGCTAGATTGTAATTGGCTAACTTGTTTGACATCTTTATCGAGAAATAATAGTCTGACATTCCAAAAATCTGACAAAACATATGGCTCAAATATTGGGAAATATTAATATAGTATGAGGGGCACAGCAAAATTTTCCTCGTCCTCAAGGACACAATAACCTAGCAGTGGTCAACAGTCTAACCAAAGCTTCAGCCACATCATAAAAGGCCTATCTTGTAAATGAGAAAAATGTGCATTTTAAAGTAAAAACTAAAAGACTATAGTGTTTTTTTTCCCTACCATTAAGACTACTGTTGCACGTCCTGGCTGAGTAGCTCAGTTAGTTAGAACATACACCCACTACACCAAGGTCATGGGTTTGATCCCAAGTCAAGGCACTTACAAGAAACAACCAATGAATGCATAATAAGTGGAACAACAAATCCGTGTCTCTCTCTCAATCTCTCTTACTCTCTTCTTTCCTCTTTCCTTAAAATAAATTAAATAAAAAATACTGTTGCATTCTTAAGGTCTTGAACTCTACCAACTAGTTAGGCAATGGTGTCCTTTGACTTCCTATCCATTTCTATCATGGTTAATTCATTGTTCCTCTTTAGGTAAGTAACATTTCTTTCTTTGTTTCTTTCTTTCTTTGTTTCTTTCTTTCTTTTTTACAGAGACAGAGAGAGAGTCAGAGAGAGGGATAGATAGGGACAGACAGACAGGAACAGAGAGAGATGAGAAGCATCAATCATCAGTTTTTCGTTGTGACACCTTAGTTGTTCATTGACTGCTTTCTCATATGTGCCTTGACCGCAGGCCTTCAGCAGACTGAGTAACCAAAGGGTTACTCGAGGCAGCGACCTCGGGTCCAAGCTGGTGAGCCTTGCTCAAACCAGATAAACCCACACTCAAGCTGGCGACCTTGGGGTCTTGAACCTGGGTCTTGCGCATCCCAGTCCAATGCTCTATCCACTGTGCCACCACCTGGTCAGGCACATTTCTTTCTTGATCAGTTCTTTCATCTATCAATTTCTGTACTATAGACTAATTCATAGAAATATAATTTTATCACCGTCAGATACTATAAACCACAGTACATTAAGTATTGTCTAGTGCAGATATCTTTAAACTATATTTGATATATCCCCTAAACGATTTTTGAAAGCTCTATATTATAATAGAAATGTTTATATTTTTAAAATTTTTCCTAAAAATCATACTTTCATTTTACCTCCCCTACAACATTCCACTGTAACCATCCTATCATTTTTACTGCAATAAAACTATGTCTATAAATTAAAACTTACTTTTAATTTCTTGTTACCATCAGTCCCTAAATGTTAAGATTTATTTTTATTATTTAAAAATTATAGAATCTATGAAAAGTCATAAGTATAATTACTAAATGTATTATTATATTACTAGCTATTAAACATTAAAAAGTGAGATACTATTGGAAATGCCTTCCAATGCTGAAATAGATGGGGAATGATTATGTTGCCTTGTTTAAGGGATTCTTCCCTGACATCAATGTTCTGAAGTAAGTTTTTTGTTTCTTTGGTACTCTTGAGATTTTTCCAAGTTGTACAGAAAGGTTGGGATGAGTAAGAAGGGTGTCTTTTCATTGCAAAGTAAAAGAAGGATGATTGTGTAGGAGAGGTAGGAAAGGGGAATTGACAAGATCCTCAACCACAGTTCCATTCTCCAGGACACAAAATGAATTCAAGGATGTTAAAAACATGAAATTGTGTTTAAAGAAATATTTGATCCCTTAAAACTATTCATGCTAGCCCACTGTGATGGTCCTGTATTGTAGCGATCCTTAACCCTCTGCTTTGATGCAAGGAAAATGTAAGTCATTAATACTCTTTCGCTTAACATTTGTAGACAAATCATGCTTCCAAAGTTCCAAAGAGTTTCAAAAACAGTTTGAATTACTTAAACACTGAAATGTTTTTTATTCAATTAAAACCTCTCTCAGAGATGCACAAAGTAAAATTTAATTTTATGCCTCCCAAATTATCTTGTTATGAATTAAAAATACTTCAAATTGTCCTCTTGTATTTTGCCCTATTAATAGTGTTAAGAACAATAGAAAATGACATAAAAATCAAAGAAATATGAATTAATCATTTTCCCAATCCACTGTATAATTTCTATAAATTGGCTTATCGTGTGCCAATTCATGGTACAATAACAAAGGGCCAGTTTCTCACTTCTTTATTGGTAATGACTCTGAGGTGTTAGTGCCCAAAATAACAAAGGATTTGAACCATGTGAAGTGAAAGGGTTCTGATCCTCTTGGAAAATTCTCCAGTAGCCAGAGATATTTCCATACTCTGGGAACCAGCTCATGTTTCTTTATTTCCCATATGCATTTCAGAAGGATGATCCTGATGACTCACCAATAGAACTCAGCAAAGTACAGAGCGTGAAAATTGTGGCCAGGAAACGCAGGGACCGCTCTCTCCCTCGGGCTTTTGAAATCTTCACAGACAATAAAACCTATGTTTTCAAGGCCAAGGATAAGAAGAATGCAGAAGAGTGGCTCCAGTGCATCAATGTGGCAGTTGCCCAAGCAAAAGAAAGGGAAAGTAGAGAAATAACCACATATCTGTAGGAATTTGCAAGTCAACCTCACACTGATTGTATACAATGGCATTGCTTTATCATTGCCAATGTCAAGAAAAATAGATAAATTAAACTAATAATAGTTTTTTTGGGGGGGGGTTACTAATTACCAGTGGAACAGTTTTTCCTTAAATGCAGGACTCAAAAGTGGCATAATTCTTAGTTATTTCCCATCCTAATGGCATTTGCACTAACTTCAGAAGCTCTGTGAGATGCATACAGTAAGGAGAAGTAACTACAGATGGGATGGAGCCAGGAAGGGGAGAGTTGGGATCTAGGAACTTCTGTAGATATATCATTGAACATTGTAAGAAAACACCTTTAAAAGATATCTGAACTACATAACCTGAGGAAAGATGTTGGGCAGATAAGATATATTATGCTCACTTTGTTAAAGATGGCGCTGCCCACTTGAAAGCCCATCGCCCAGGTGATAATATTAGTTGCCCTTTGTTGGTCAAAGAAGTTTGTAAATATGATATGTTTGCTCGCTTATAGTTTGCATTGGGTGTGGAAGACAGACTGTAGGCCGGCAAAGTCATTATTCAGTGTTGGTCAACCTGGTCCCTACTGCCCACTAGTGGGCGTTCCAGCTTTCATGGTGGGCAGTACTGGAGCAACCAGACGGCGCCACAATTGGCCCACCATGAAAGTTGGAATGCCCACTAGTGGGTGGTAGGGACCAGGTTGACCAGCACTGCAAAAGTGGACGGTTTTTATAAAAAGGTTGACCATCAAGGCATAACCTAAGGCTTAGTTTTAAGACTAAGCTTTTCCCCACACCCTTGACTGTTGCATGATAGGGTGTGGTGCACTCTCATGAGGAATCCCATTATGCCTCAGATAAGTGACTTTGTATCAGAGACTTCCTTATTTGTATTTTGGATTAAAGGTTTTTGATTTCTATACTATAAAGTGGGGCAGACCAAGCGCTTGCGTTCTCTTTGTTCCTGAGATTAGCATTAGGAGGACAGCAGAGAAAAACCACATAGAGGAGAGGAGAAGCAGCCAAGATGGCAGAGTGCTGAAGGAGAAGCCAGTATATGCAGAGAGAAAGAGATGAGGAACAGAGGTGAATGAGACTGGTAAGGTTAGAAACCTTTGATTCTAGGAAACTCGGATAAGTCAGTGGCTTTGGGAGCCCTGAATGGAAAGGGAAGTGCTTTCCCACTGTGTGTATTTCTTGCCCGCTGGGTGCAAGCTAGGATTAAAGCTGATGGCCCACCAGTTCTTGACTCCATTTTTTCATTACCGACTGTCCGAATCAAATGCAAACCTACATGGGCCAGGTGGCTGTGATGGTGGCCGTGGCTACTGGCTTTACAAAAGATTAGCCACTTTCAATGAAAACCACAGTTAGTCAAAAGTCTTAAGAGGATAATGTCAAATTAAGGACATTGAGGAAAACCATGTAACTTACTTACAGAGATAATTACATTTATTGTCTTCTAATGCAAATGCAGTAACACCTGATAAAATATTTCTCAAGTTAAGCCTGTTATATAATTAAATGTCTATCTTTCAGAGCTACTTATCTGATTATTCCTTTTAGGTTTATATAATGTGATCTAAAGTTTAGATACGTGGATATATCCCCCATCCAAGATAGTAAGTGTAAGCTAGAATAAGCATAGGAAACCATTTTTTCCATCTTCAAAATATGTGCCACTCCTCCCATTTAAACCTGAAGTTTTAAAAGTTATGTACTTTCCTTCTTTGTATTCAATCTTTTAATACCTCCAAATTACAAACATTTACTGGTTTTTACCATTAGCCATATTTTTTTTGAAGAATTAAGCTGTGGTAAACAGAATTCTAGGGTGACTTTCAATGACCCACCCCTGGTATAACCTTATCCCCTTGAGTGTGGCAGAAACTGAAATTTGCTTTGAACTAAATAATATGGCAACAGAGAGAAACTGATCTCTCCCATGATTGTTATATTATATGGCAAAGATAGATTTTGCAGATATAATTAAGGTCTTTAATTGGTTGGTTGACTTTGAGTTAATCAAAAAGATATTATCCTTGGTGAGTCTGATCTCATCAGATAAGCCCTTTAAAAGAGAACAAACAAGTCAGAGACTCTCTTCCATTGGCCTTAAATAAGCAAGCTGCTACGAGTTTTATAGCTTAAAGGAAATGAATTTTGCCAGCAACCAGTGAGCTTGGAAGAGAATCCTGAGCCTCATGTAGGATCCCAGCCAACACTTTGCAGCTTTTCAAAACCCTGAGCAGAGGACCCAGCTAAGCCATGCTTGGACTTCTGACCCACAAAAAACTTTGAGATAATAAATATATGCTTTTTTAAATTGTTAAGTATGTGGTGGTTTGTTATGTAGCGATAGGTAACTACTACAAAAGCTAACTTGACCCTGGCTGAGTAGCTCAGTTGTTAGAGTGCTGTCCCAATACACTAATGTTGTGGGTTCAATCCCCAGTCAGAGCACATATAAGAATCAACTAATAAATCCATAAATAAGTGGAGCAACAAATCAATGTCTCTCTCTCCCTCTCCCTCTCCCTCTCCAAAATCAATTTTAAAAAACTTAATAAAAGCTAACTTGGGATTATACATAGAGGATAATTTTTCCTTAAAATTTATTAATGATGTGATTTAGTATAGAAACCTAGAGAAAGATTGCAAGTAATCAACACTCTTCATTCTAGCTTTTCTACTGCTAACTTACTAAAGAATATAAAAAAGGCCAATTGAGGAAGAAAACAATTCACTTTGAACATATAAAATTTTAAGGTACCATGAGACATAGAATTTATTACAAGTGGGAAATAGAGTTCTAAAAGTCAAAATTTGAACTCGTTGGATATGTCGATGGTCACTGAATATGTAGAATTAGATTAAATTACTCAAAGTGAAGAAGACAAAAGACCTAATAAAGGCTTCCTTATGACACTCAACATGTAAGCAAAGGCAGGCTTGGAGAGCTGACTAGTGTTCAGAGATATCATAGACCTGGGGAAATACTATCACAAAAGCCAAATAAATATGGTTTTCAGGAAAAAAGAAAAAAGTCAACAATATGAGTTTGTCAAAAGTAATCACTTAATATAAAAGATGACATTTGCAGTTAGGAAGCAATTGGACTCATTGGTAAAACAATTTCATTGAAGTGATGAGGTAAAGTTAAATTACAGTGGGCTGGAGTATCTGTAGGAAGTTAGGAGTTTAAAGCAGTGGTTCTTAACCTGGGTTCTATTGAACCCTAGGGGTTCGATGAGTCGGTCTCAGGGGTTCAGAGGAGCCTCTGCTGCGGAGGCCAGAATAAAGTAATACCGTAATTTGTTGTGAGTTCATGCACTTTGTTCGTTTTGTTCTTTGAGCAATGTTATGTTCATGCACGGCTCATTTTGTGCACCAGTAAAAAAACATATACCTATGTCTTGAATTTGGAAAAAAAAAATCATATTTTATTTATCACTAAAGAAGGGTTCGGTGAATGCACATATGAAACTGGTGGGTTCGGTACCTCAGAAAAGGTTAAGAACCACTGGTTTAAAGCAATAATTGGACTATTCTTTCAACAAAGGAGAGCTGAAGGGGCTAAGATAGAGAAAGTGTTTTGCTGTTTGTTTATTTATCTTTTTAATTTTATTTTTAATTTATTGTGTTGACATGGTTTCAAGTGTCCCACTCAATATAACAGCCGCCATGCCCTGGCCGGCTGGCTCAGTGGTAGAGCGTCGGTCCAGCGTGTGCAAGTCCTGGGTTCGATTCTCAGCCAGGACACATAGAAGAAGTGCCCATCTGCTTCTCCACCCTTCCCCCTCTCCTTTCTCTCTATCTCTCTTCCCCTCCCACAGCCAAGGCTCTATTGGAGCAAAGTTGGCCCCGGCACTGAGAACGGCTGCATAGCCTTCATCTCCAGCACTAGAATGACTCTGGTTTCAATGAAGCAAGGTCCCAGATGGACAGAGCATCACCCCTTAGTGGGCATGCCGGGTGGATCCCAGTCAGGCACTTACAGGAGTCTGTCTCTCTGCCTCCTTGCTTCTCACTTCAGAATACTATATATAAAACACCCTCCACATATTTCATCATGTCTTCCTCTGGCTATTGCTACCCTCTTGTCTGTATATATGTATTATGTAGATAAGTTTTTTACTCACTTCACCTTCTTTCATCCCATCTCCTCTTACCTCTTTCTTCTGACAGCTGTCCAACTGTTCCCTGCAACCCTGCTTCTGTTTCTATTTGTTCCTCAGTTTATTGTGTTCATTAGACATATGGTATTTGTCTTTCTCTGCCTGGTTTATTTCACTTAGCATAATAATCTCCAGGTCCCTGCATGCTGTCACAAAAGGTAAGATTTCCTTCTCTTTTTATGGCTGTGTAATATTTCATTACATAAGTGTACCACAGCTTTTTTATCTATTCACTCACTGATGGACATCTAGGCTGTTTCTAGATCTTGACTATTGCAAACAACACTGCAATGAACATGGGGGTGCATACCTTCTTTCGAATTAGTGTTTTGGAATTCCTAGGATATATCCCTAGAAGTGGGATGGCTGGATCATGAGGCAGTTTCATTTTAAATTTTTTGAGGAAATGCCATACTGTTTCCCACAGTGGCTGCACCAGTCTGCATTCCCACCAGCAGTGCAGGAGTGTACCCTTTTCTCCACACCCTCGCCAGCACTTGTTGTTTGTTGATTTGTTAATTTGTTGTTTTGATGTTTGCTTTAAAGATTGGTTCAGGGACAGAAGTTTAAAATAGAGAAAGAGGAAAAATATCTGCTTGAGCAAAGTCTAAAGAAGTGATAAAGAATGACTAGATTCCTTTATGCTGCAGCCATTTATGAAGCAGCTACCATGCAGTAGGTACCATGTTAGACCTGGAGACACAGAAATAAAAGACCCAAATTCTCCACTCAAAAACGTCCCAGTGCTGTAGAGGATAAGGATGTGTACAACTGCAACTGAATGCTACATGGCAAGCACCTTGATGGAGGATTGCGGCACACAGGGGAAGACACCATTGCCATTGACTTTGAACTCAACACGGCTTCTTCTGTTCCCCAGAGTAGTCAAAGAAGGAATTTGCCTTAAAGAACTATTAAGAGTGTTGTGGAAAGAAGAAACAGATGGGCAGTAAAGGCAAAGCAAAACAGCGAGTCATTATCTAGAATTGAAACATAGGGGCTTATTGGGGAATGGTGCAGAATGATGCTGGAAAGACCTGCAACGTTACAGCCTAAAGGGATTGGTTCCATGCTAAGGATTTTGAAGTTTTTCCTTAAGATGGTAAAGAAATTAAAATTTTTAAAGAAGATATGCATTTAGAGAAATAATTTAGATAGTGGTTTAGAGAATGGATTATAGGGATATCAAATATTATAGCAAAGAGATTATTTGGGAGGTTTTTGGAAGGTGGTGAGGACCTGAACTGATGTCATAGCTGAGGAGATAGAAAAAAATGAAAGCACTGAAAAAATATTGCATCAGTAAAATGGACAGGATACTGATGGACTGGATGGAGCTGGAGAGTAGAAATGGGGAGAAGTCTCTGATGACTCCTACCACTTTCTCAGGAATGAATGATGGTGCCATTCACTGAGATAGAAAATTTTGAAACAACAGTATGAGAGGTGAGGCAGATGGCAAAGTTAATTTTAATGTGTATATTCAGAATGTAGATAAGTGATTCACCTTGGACTAGAGGGGCACCTCCTCCTATTAAGTTGGGCAGGAAAAGGGTGAGAACAGGTAGAGCTGTAAATGATTCTCTAAATATTATTTTATATATTTAAGATCTACCAGCTTCTTCTTAAGAGCAACCCTAGCTGGTTTGATTAATTAGGAAAAGCTGGTAACTGAAGAATAGAAATAAAGTATTAAGTGGCATTACATTGGTCGTTAATCATTTTAAAACCAACAATGTGCTCAAATTTTTTGTAGCAGGGAGATTATAGTACAGCACTGGTTATGTACTGGTTCTGTTTTCACTAGTTGGTCCTAAAGAAAAATGAGAATGGCCCTACCAGCTCACTTTAAAGGAAGACAATTATGTTTGTTACTTATTACAAACTCCTGTTATTTAATTAATGAAGTGCTTCTAGTTTAGCAATTTTAACTGGTGTACCACAAGGTTTTAAACATGCAATACCTGACTAGTTAGTCAGGAGCACTGACTTCTTAACGCTTGGGTTCCAAATTTTAAAAAAATGACAACAGCTAACACAACAATAGCCATCTGGTGTGAATGAATTAAAGCTGTACCTGCTTTTATTTTGTCAGATTAATGTCAAGTATAATATATTTTTGGTGTGCTGCAGAATTTTAGTAATTAGTTTATGTGTGCCATGAAATGAAAAAGGTTGAAAATCTCTACTCTAGGTTATAACACAACTCTCGGAACATTTGAACCAGACTTAAAAAGAAATAACTGTATGAAATATAAATAATTATCTTTCTGGTTTCATTTCATGATGCAGTAATTCTAAATGTAGACAAATTCTCCTAGGTTCAGAATCACACTATGAATTTGACAATCAATAGCTTCCCACTGATATTTCCTACACTTCCACCCCTGTTGCTGTCTGGCTAACCACAGACTGGCCTTTCCCGGGAGGGTTACCATTCCTGATCCTAATCTAAGAAGAAACCACTCTTCTAAACATGTTTAGTCCTTTTAAAATGTTGGTATATTACAATTATAATCATGGACAGAAATTCAAGTGCTTTTCATTTTTTACTTCATTTTGACTCTATTTCCCACCCAGATAGCCATGGAAATACTAACGTTTACATGTGAGAAGCCCATTTGATTACTTCTTAAGAACCTGAAGTTTGGTAAAAAAAAAAAAAAAAAAAAGGTTCAATACTTTTCTAACACTAGATTTTCTAGAAAATCCTTAGTTGGTGATGTTAAGGGACATTCACCTACTTTAAATTGAAAATGATCCCCTTGGGCTATTGGTTATTACTTATTCTCAGACATAAATAAAGATGACCTGGTTGAAAAGCATTTTCCATTTTAGGAAACAAATGTGAGATGAGATGAGAGACTATATGAACTGAATTCAAGGTGCGCTGATGAATACCGTAAATGCCCTTGTCAGGATTTCCAATTCCCAAAAATCTAACTTTTTCAAATGAAAAACCCAAGATGTCATCTTGTATGTAGAACTCTCAGTGCCATCCCTCCTCAGAGATTTCTTCTGAGTGACAAAAAGATTGATAACCCAGGGAGATTTCTACCAGGGAAGTGGAATCTAGAGAAAGTGGCACAGTCTCCGGGCATGAATGGACACATGAGAATTTAAGTCCTAGCTCTACCAAACTAAATGATCAACCGGAGTAAAATGCTCACCTCTCCTCTCTAAGTTGGGATGAGATGGAACAGAATTGGTATGCGAGACAACAGTAGGGAGGCAAGAACCAGAGCCATGTTGGAAGCTGGGGAACCAGGGAAGAAAAGGCATAGAGCAGAGTGGGTGGAACAGGTAGGGGGCTGTATGAGCCTTACAGTATCAGCACAATTCCCACAGCTAAGTTTTTTCAAGTACTTACCTAGGTGAGGAAGGTTCTGATGAGACAGGGCTCCACTCTTCAAGCGTGTGCTGCTATTGCCAGGTTACACAAGGCCCTAGTCATGTACTTCACCAGCTCTAACAGAGGCTTTAGCTCCTGGGTCCTGTCAAGGAAACTCCAGCCTTGCAGAGCACTTTTGATACTGCATTCTTCTCGTTCTACTCCGCCAGTCTAGTATGTATTGAACTTGTTTACTTAAAATAAAAACATACTGGAGTTATGGGAAGGAGAACTTGATATCCTGGAACTTTCTTGTGCATTTTTTGTAAAATGATAATCCAGACACATAGTTCCTTATGCCTTGGTGAACAAAACATTTTAAAGCTTGCATCGAATAGAAAGAAAATGTTTTCAATCAATAAAATAATTAGAATTCACTTTGATCCTGACCTTTGGTGGCACAGTGGATAAAGCCTCGACCTGTAATACTGAGGTCATCAGTTTGAAACCCTGGGCTTGCCCAGTCAAGGCACATATGAAAAGCAAAAGTTATGAGTTGATGCTTCCCACTCCTCACCCCTTTCTTTTCTCTCTCTGCTCTCTAAAAATCAATAAATAAAATCTTTATAAAGAGTTTGTTTAAAAAAAAGAATTCACTTTGATACTGAGAACCTAGAAAACTTATAAAGTACTCAAATAAATAAAATAAACAAAGACAGCCTTATTTTTTCATAGGAATAATAGTGCTCCATGAGACCTCATTGGAAATGGGGGAGGCACTTAATAATAGTAAATTCTAATTTTTCTTTCTTGAATTCTTTTACAACTCTTTTAGCTTTATTTTTTTTAACTACTAGTCCACTTCTATCCGGGTGACACACGTGTCAATGTAGTACATGTTTATAGACCACATAAACATACTTTTACACAGATGTTATGACAACAAAATAATCATTTTCACATGTATTTTGTAGAATTCAATCTTATTAATTCATTATCATATATTAGATTCCTCTCTATTCTGTCTGTGTAGGTTGGGATTTTGTATAATCAGTAAGAACTCTGTGTTGTACTATATTAACAGAAATTCACTTCTACGCAACAGGTTTTCCCTAAGAGTATTCTCTAAGAGTATTCTGTTCTTAATTCAGAACTATTATAATTGGGAGGAAATGGTCTAAATGTCTTTTCTCTTATGAAAGAAAAACAATGATCCTGTTTTATTAACTACCTCATAAACACAAAAATTAGAATCAGGCCCATCTTTTTAATTGAACCAAAACCACAGTTGGAAAATATCTATCTCAGAAAATTAATCTTGAATAAAATATTTAGGGTTATGTGTGTTTTAAATACTCATTTGAGAGCATTTTAATGATGACTCAAACATTTCATAGAGGGTTATCTTACAATATTCATCACAAACTCCCATCCTTTATGTATTCATGTTCTTGGCATCACCATAGTATTGTTGAAATCCTGCTGTTCTGTCAGCTTCAAGAATACAAATCAAATTTCACTATAGCCAAGGCTATCACAATGAGGTTTCAGTGCAAGGAAGCCACCAGCAGATCATAAGGCAGCCAAGGACACTAGACCAAGTTCTTCCAAGGAAACTAGACCAAGTTCTTCCAAGGAACGGGACTCAGCTTCTATCATTCCACACACAGGATCATGGACTGTGGAAGTTGGAAGAAGCATAGCATGTAGGTTCCGACTCCCTCACCTCCTGGGGAAGTCCCTTCCTCGCCATCATCAGGAGGTGTCATTTCAGGTGCTCAAATATTTAGAGAGACCGTTACTTCATCACCAGCCCACATTTTTTAAAATAAATTCATTCTGATTATGAAAACAAATCAAATCTCAGAAAATTTAGAAAACACAAAAAGACTATAAAATGTAATAAAAATTACCCATAATCCCAGAACCCCAAAATAGTCAATAGAAGTGTTCTGATGTGAATCCTATTAGGTTATTCATTATTTGTATTAGTTTTTAAAAAATTCTACCTTTCCTTAACTTCTAGCCTTTAGAAATATCTGTTCCACATTTTCACAAAATACCTGCTCCCTCTTTTCTAAGACAATGCTTCAAATAGTTTTATTCAGGTTTTCATTCATCTAACACTTATTGAACAGAAAACATATTTCAGAGACTATGCTAGGGTATGCGGACTCAAATATGACTAACAAATTACCACACCTTTAAGAAACTCAGTATAGCCCTGACCAGTTGGCTCAGTGGTAGAGCGTTGGCCCAGCGTGTGCAAGTCCTGGGTTCAATTCCTGGCCAGGACACACAGGAGAAACACCCAACTGCTTCTCCTCTCCTTTCTCTCTATCTCTCTCTTCCCCTCCCACAGTCAAGGTTCCTTTGGAGCAAAGTTGGTCTGGGCACTGAGGACAGCTCCATGGCCTCCGCCTCAGGCACTAAAATGGCTCTGGTTGCAATGGAGCAACATCCCAGATAGGCAGAGCATTACCTCCTAGTGGACTTGCCAGGTGGATCCCAGTCAGGCACATGCAGAAGTCTGTCGTCTGTCTCTCTTCTTCCTCACTTCTCACTTCAGAAAGATACAAAAAAAAAAAAAAGAAAGAAAGAAAAAAAGAAACTCAGTACATATTTATTCAGTAAGTAAATCAAAACATAAAGTATCTCCTATGTGCAGGTCCTGTGCTAAGTATTAGGACTGCTAAGGTGATCAAAATGTTCCAACCTATATTTTATAAGGGAAAGATGTTAAAGCCTTTTCTTAATTAACTATAAAGTTGCCATGTAACCAGACTACAAAAAAGCATGAAAAATAGAAATGATGAAACAAGAAGTCTGACCTACTCAAGAAGTTAGGGAAGGCTTCCTGGAGGAAGAGATATCTGACCTGATTGCTGAAGTACACACAGGAGTTACTACTAGTCTGCAAGAGAGGCAGAAGAAAAGCAGACCAGAATGAAAAAAGAGAATATGAGAAGACCGTGGGGAGAAAAGGTTCACAGCACATTAGAGGCATCAAAACAGGCCAGTGTAGCCAGAAAACAGCAAGAAGTAGGAAAGGTGATAAGGTAGCAAGGTTGGGGCTGCTAGTAAGTCATTCATGCTCAGAGAGAGAGAGCGATTGACAGGCTCTAAACAGAGTGACATGATCAGCATTTTATAAACATCATGCACCTTAAATTCTGTCTCAGAGTCTGCCTCCCAGAGAGTCCACTCACAGTGAGAGTAAAGGCATAAGGTAGAAAGAACACAAGGCAGGAAGAATAGTTAACAAGAGGAGGTAAGTGGATGAAATGCAAGCCATGAGGGTCTACCCAAAGGTGAGTAGATTCAGAGCTGACTACCTGCTTTCATGCAGCAAAATAAAGAGACATTCAATCAGATTCATGAGTCACAGTTTGCCAGACTAAAAATAAACCAGTTGCCCAGAGGGAGAAAATACTTGCAATACAGAGACCCAAGAATTTTTTTTCTCTAGGGCCTCCCACCTCCTGGACTGGAGTGAAAATAGCCCTGAGTTTCCCCACCAAGGGCAACTGCATGTTTCATAGGATGTATGAGGATACACACACCAGCTCATGATTTCAAACATGTAAATAATGTACTTTTCTTTATTTCTTTGTGTCTTAAGTTATGTCTTGACCCCAGATCCCATTTCACCTAATGGCAAAAATGTAACCTCAGATGACTCACAGGAAACTGAGTTCAGAGTATTCTCCATTTATTTATGTCCCCCTTTTCCACACTGTTCCTAAACATATTATTTATGCAAAAAGGTTCATAGCCTGGTTCTTTGGGGTCATAATTTTTTAACCTCAAAATCCTGATGACAGAGACTTAAAAGCCTACTCTTTCAAAGTATTATTCTTGCTGTGAGTTTTAGAAGCCTATTCCGAAATGCCAAGGCTGACAATTCACTCACTTCTCCCTAACTTCTTTCCAGCATCTCTTTTCTGAGGCAGTGGGTGCCTCCTGTCTGAAAGAGTAGGTGGGGATGGCAGGGGAGAACAGAGGGTCTACAAGAGATCAAATGAATAACACAGGATTTTTTTAAAAAAACATATTGGCTAATAGGTTACTACCATTTTTAAAAAATAGTATCCCACAGTGAAAACCAACAGCACAACACTAGCAGATAGAACACATAAAAATAATTGAGATGGAGGCTCACAACTAAGTGGTCCAGACAGATAGCATCTGGTAAGACATAAAATCAGGAATTCATTTCAGAGTGGAGGAATGCATAGACGGTAAAACTTCCAAGCAAACGTTCACAAGGACCATCCAAGAGGAATTAAGAGTCCCTATTATTTATGTATATGATATTTCCATATTTCAGATATCTGCTTCCAAAAAGCAAAGAGTTGTGATGGTTTTCATCTTTGTTCTTTGTTTTCAATATAAGTCTCTGAGGAAAATGTGAGGTTACCCCCCAAATGAAAAAGTCATTATGAAAATTACATTTAATGAAAAAGTCATTATGAAAATTATATTTATTTTGGTCTCTATTACCCCTAACAAATCCCAACCAGTGTGTTTTAAATTTCAAACCACCAAAAAGGACAGGCTGCGGTGGGGGTGGCGGTGGAGTGGGAGGGTTAGAGTGAAAGTTCAGAGGCTCCCCAGGTTACAAGGCAAAGTACCTCCACTTCGGTGACAAAGTTCAAGAAGGCAAGGAGCACCCTGGAGATAGAATTCAAAGAGCAGAGGCACACAGAGTGCTGTCTTCTGAGAATGCTGAAAACACTGAGAGACTGGATCAATGGTCTGGAACACTGTGGGAGCAGGCAGGTTTGGCTCAAGCCTGCAAGCCACTGAATGGAGAAATTGAAAGATGATTTCTGTAAATGAGAATGATGACTTGACAGTAACCTTTAAACTATCTCAATAACAAGTCTGGGTCATCATTTTCTCTAAGGAAGACAAGCTGATCCATATATAAATGAATATCTTTTTGAGTTATTAAGAAGAATGACACCATTACTGTGAAGTTATTCCCTGATTTTATATTTGTATTCTAAAGTTTCAATAGCAATATTTCACCTATGTAATTGTTTAACTCCTCAGCAAGTATTTGAAAGAATACATTTGTAACCAGGCTGTTATTTATTATAAAATTCTTCAAAATAGAAAGAACTGTAAATAATATAATAAACCTCTTACAACCACCACTCAGCTTAAGAAAAAAAGTACATTGCAAATGCATTTGAAGCTCTCTATGTATGTTCTCCCAAATATAACTCTTTTTTTTACCTTATACAGGGAACTACTGTCCTGAATTTGGCAATTATAATTCCTATGTATTCCTATACAGGTCATATATATATATATATATATATATATATAT
Source organism: Rhynchonycteris naso (assembly GCA_037038555.1). Lineage (NCBI taxonomy): Eukaryota > Metazoa > Chordata > Mammalia > Chiroptera > Emballonuridae > Rhynchonycteris > Rhynchonycteris naso. The sequence goes on along the minus strand of CM072995.1, from coordinate 178,481,170 downwards.
ATATATATATATATATATATATACACACACACACACACACACACACATTATTGTTTTATATATATTTAAACTTTATATAAGTGGAACCATACTGCATGGATCTTTATTTTTAGGTCTCATATTTGTGGGGTTCACCTATCTTGATGTATTCAGCCCTAGTTGATTCAGCACTGTATACTCTTGCATAGCACTCCATTATTTTTTATCTGTTATCTGGATGATGGTTGTTTCTGTTTTACACAATTACAAAAATAAATTGTATGAAAATATTGGGGGGAAGTTTTTTTGTGTGCAAAGTCAAATTTTTATTTGTCCAGTGATTCTAAATCAATGATTCAAAATGCTGCAAAATGGCTCATGGGTAAAAAAAAACTATTCACAGTGCAAGGTAGATCATAGATTATAAGTTAACAGAGTATGAAAAGTTCATAGATATGGTTTCAATTCCAGATTTCAATTAACCTTTATGAAACAACCACTCGTTAAGTTGTGGCTGTAGTATCAAGGAAGAATGGACACAATGATCTGAAAAGGCTATGAAAATACTCCTCTTTTTTTCTGATTCCACATCTGTGTGAGTCTATTTTCTTCATATGCTTCACAATCCAAATATATACCACAATAGATTGAATGTGGAAACAAATCATAGTTGCCTTCTATTAAACTAGATATAAAGATATTTATAGAAATATAAAATAATGCCACTTTAGTCACTAAAATTTTTAGTTTGGAAAACATAATTCTTTTATAAAAATATTTTATTTATGTTAACATGTAATGGGTTTATTAATGCTTTCTATCTTTTTAAGATTTGATTTTAGAAAGAGGTAGAGAGAGAAAGAGGGAATGAAATTGTAGTTGCTTCACTTTAGTTGTTCATTGATTGCTTTTTGTATGTGCCTTGACTAGGCAAGCCCAGGGTCCTAAACTCACAATCTTGGCATTCCAAGCCAACACTCTATCCACTGCACCATGACAGGCCAGGCGTTTTTACAATTTTGAATTTTTTATTGAAATACAAGTTATATACAATAAAATTTACAGGCTCTGATCAGGTAGCTCAGTTAGAGTACCGTCCCTTTATGCCAAGGTTGTGGATTCAATCCCCAGTCAGGGCACCAAACAAAGGAAAAAAATTTACACATTATAAGAAAGTTTTGACAATTACATGAGCTCATGATCTCAATCCCCAAACAAGATACGGAATATTAATATTAATTCAGAAAGTTCCTTATGTTCCTCTTAGACTAGGTTAATCTGTTCTATACTTTTATGTACATTGTATCATATCATCTGTCTTACTTTGTGTCTGGATTTCTAGTCTCAACATACTTTTTAGATTCACTCATATGGTTATGTGTATCAGTTTATTCCTTTTTATTGCTGAGTATAATTCCATTGTATAAATATACCAAAATTTGTTTATCTCTCTCCAGCACATGGACATTTGACTTGTTTCCAGTTTGGGTCATTGCAAGCAAGGCTGTTATGAACATTCTTGTCAATATTTTTGTGTGATATATGTTTTCATGCCTTTTGGGTAAAACACCTAGAAATGGAATAAAACAACTTCTAAATGTATAATTGACCTGCATATATTATCTTCCATATGTTTTCATTTATCTTTCAGATTTTTTATCTCTTTATATTATACTATGCATGATCTCTTTGGATTTATCTTTTGGATCACTCATCCTTTCTCCAGCTGTGTCTACCCTACTCTACTGCTTATCTCATTCACCTAGTTCTCATTTTAATGACTATATTTTCATTTTTAGATTTCTATTTCAAGCAGGGGCTGGGTGATATAGGGAAGTGATCTGCAAAGATCCAGAGGCTGCAATAGGAGACAAATGAAGAACTCGGCATGAGGCTTCCTGAACAGAGACTAGGCAAATTTTGGAAGATAGACAATTCTTCAGTGAAAATGAGGACCCAGCCAAAAAATAGTAGATACCAAGACTCTGGTCCCTGGGAAGACTAGTGGTGAGAGAAGGCAGATAGGACCCCTGTTCAAAAGACAGAAGAGGCGGCAAGATGGCGATGGACTAGGCGGATGTTCCAACTTCCACCTCCCAGAATCAAAGCAGATTACAACTTAATTTTAGGAGCAATCATCTGGAAAAATCAACTTTGGGCTAAACCAAGAGGAATCTATAATAAAAGATCACCAAAGGAGCCACACTGAGACTGATAGGAAATGTGGAAATGTGAAGAGGGCTGTCCAGCTCCTGGAAGCAAGCAGCAGCCCAGAGAGACTCTCGTGGTGGGAGGGGAGTTTTCTAGAGAGGAGGAGGGTCCTGGGACCCTGGAACAAAGCCCCAGCCTGCATCCCCAGAGCTTAGAAGAAGCGTGAGGACAGTAAATAGCTACAAAACAAGCCAGAATACTATTTGCAAGAAAGAGACACATTTCTCAGACCCAGGATTTATCTTAAAGGGTCTACACAGAAAACCTCTTTCACAACGACTCACCTGGGGCTCTGGGGGATGGGGAGAGATGAGAATACTGGAGTAGCAGGAAGAGAGTGTAATCTAGGAGGCATAGGCAGAAACACTTTGAGGGACAGCCACCCTAATCCCCTGGGTTGAGTCACTCCCCAAATCTAAAGTGAATATTTTTCCTGAAACCAGCAATACCAGCAAAGGGAAGCAGGTTACTAGCCAAACTTCTCTGTTGCTGCAATCAGAGCAAAAAATCACTTAGAAGCAGGAGCCATCAGGGATACCGTATTGAGTGCTGAGATCTGAGCTACATTTCCAACCCCACACTGCTGAGTGCTTACTGGAGGGCGGGCAGCAGTGAGACACAGGAGTGTGGTCCCATCAATCGGGGCAGAAGCTGGGCCCGGGCATGACTGCAGCCCCGCCAGGGAGTGTGAAGGCAGTCCCACCCGCTGGGGCCAAGGCTGGGGGAGGGCCGTGGTGCAGATGGGGCACACAAAAGTGGTCCAAACAGTGTCTGTGGGCTGGGGACGTGAGAGTGATCCCACCTGCAGTCCCACCCATGGGGTCTAGGTGGAAGCAGGAAAACCAGATGAGGCTCACAGTTGGGCATTCAAGCACAGCCCAGCCCGCGGGAGTGAGGTGGAGATGGGGTGGAGACAAGGGGTGGCCAAGGCTTGCAGCCCAAACTTGTAAATGCAGTCTCACTCATAGGAGCGGGGAGGAGGCCCGGGTGGGCCAGGATTTGTAGCACAGGTGCGCAAGCACAGTCCCATCTGCTGGGGCAGTGTGGAAACTGTGGGCCAGCTAAGGCTTGCAGTCCAGGTATGCTAATGCAGTCCCACTCTTCAGAGGTGGGGCAGAAGCCGCAGCAACAGCAGCAGTGGGCTGGCACCAGGAACGCCTGGGCCCCAACACTATAGGTGGCAGTAAAGGAAGTGGCAGGCCTACAGACAGACCACACCTAGGGAACACAGAGGCCACATCTATTGGACTCCTGTGGCCACACTATTCTTATACACAGACAAAATGGGGAGGCAGAGAAATGCAACACAAATAAGTCAACAAGAGAAATCCCGAGTGAAACATCTGAATGAGATGGAAATAATCAAACTACTAGATGCAGAGTTTAAAATAGTGACTGTTATGATGATCAAAGATCTTAGAGCAACAATGGATGGATATAATGAGCACCTAAATAAAAAGATAACAAGTATCAAAAAGATATTTAAATAATAAAAAACAACCAGTCAGAAATGACAAATACAATATCAGAAGTGAAGACACATTAGAAGAACTGAAAAGCAGGATGGATGAAGCTGAGAATCCAATTAGCGAGTTAGAAGACAAGATAAACAAAAGCATGGAAGCAGAGCAGCAAAAAGAAAAGAGGCTCAAAAAGTCTGAGGAAACTCTAAGAGAGCTATGTGAAAATATGAAGAGAAATAATATCCACATCATAGGGATTCCTGAAGGAGAAGAGAAAGAACAAGGGGATACAGAATCTGATTGAAGAAATCATAGATGAAATATCCACTAAATTGATGAAGGAAAATTCACACAAGTTCAAGAAGTACATAGAGTTCCATGAAGGATGAAACCAAAGAGGTCAACACCAAGACACATCATAATTAAAATACAAAAATTAAGATGCAAAGAAAGAATACTAAAAGCTATGAGAAAAGCAGTCAATTACCTACAGAGGTGCCCCCATAAGGATGACATCTAACTTCAACAGAAACATTAGAGGCCAAAAAGGAATGCAAATAAATATTCAAAGTAATGAAGAACAAGAGCCAACAACCAAGACTTCTCTATCCAGCAAGACTATCATTTAAAATTGAAGGAGAAATAAAAGCTTCCCAGAAAAAAAAAAACTCAAGAAATTCATTGCAACCAAATGAATGCAACAAGAAATGTTAAGGGGCCTGCTGTAAACAGAAAAAAATGGGGGAGGGGGGAATCTAGTAAAAGAGGAATATAGATTTCAAGAATAAAATGGCAATAAACAACTACATCTCAATAATCATAAATGTAATAAATGCTCCAATCAAAAGACATAGGGTAGCCTGACCTGTGGTGGCGCAGTGGATAAAGCATCGACCTGGGAACACTGAGGTCGCCAGTTCAAAACCCTGCACTGGTCTGGTCAAGGCACATATGGGAGTTGATGCTTCCAGCTCCTCCCCCCTTTCTCTCTTTCTCTCTCTCTCTCTCTCTCTCTCTCTCACTCTGTGTCTCCTCTCTAAAATGAATAAAAATAAAAAATAAAAAAAAAGACATAGGGTAGCTGTGTGGATAAGAAAGCAAGACCCGTACATATGCTGTCTAAAAAAGACACACCTCAAAACAAAAGATACATATAGACTGAAAGTAAAGGGATGGAAAAAAATATTTCATGCAAATGGAAATGAAAAGAAAGGTGGGGTAGCAATACATATATCTGACAAAATAGACTTTAAAACAAAGGCTAAAGAAGGGATAAATAAGGTCACTAAATAATGATAAAAGGAGCAATCCAACAGGAAGCTTTAACCATTATAAATATCTATGCAACTAATATAGGAGCACCTAAATATATAAAGCAGATTTTGATGGACATAAAGGGCGAGATCAATAGCTATACTATAATAGTAGGGAATTTTAATACCCTACTAAGATCATTGAACAGATCCTCAAAAAATAAAATTAACAAAGAAACAGCAGCCTTAAAGGACACATTACATCAACTGGATTTAATAGATATCTTCAAAACCTTTCACTCTAAAGCAGCAGAATATACATTCTTTTCAAGTGCTCATGATATATTCCCTAGGATAAACCACATGTTAGGACACAAAACGAGGCTTAATAAATTTAAGAATATTAAAATCATATCAAGCATCTTCTCAGAACACAATGGCATAAAACAAGAAATCAACTACAACAGAAAAACTAAAAAACACTCAAACACTTGGAAACTAAATATCATATTATTAAATAACAAATGGGTTAACAATGAGATCAAAGAAGAAATCAAAAACTTCTTTCAAACAAATAAAAACAAACATACAACTCAAAATTTATGGGACACAGCAAAAACAGTCCTGAGAGGGAAGTTGATACCACTACAGGCATACCTTAAAAACCTAGAAAAAGCTCCAATAAACAATTTAACCCTGCATTTAAAAGAACTAGAAAAAGAACAGCAAGTAAAACCCAGAGGAAGTAGAAAGAAGAAAATAATAAAGATCAGAGTAAAAAGAAATAATATACAGGCTAAAAGAACAATAGAGAAGGATCAATGAAATCAAGAGCTGGTTCTTTTAAAAGGTAAACAAGATTGATGAACCTTTAACCAAACTCAACAAAAAAAAAAAAAAGAGAGAGAGAGAGGACTCAAACAAAATAAGAAATGAGAGAGAAGAAGTAACAACTGACACAACAGAAATACAAAGGATTGTAAAAAATACTATAAAGAACTGTATACCATAAAATTAGACAACTTAGGCAAAATGTACAAATTCCTGGAAAGATATAATCTTTTAAAAATCAATATAGAAGAATCAGAAAACTTAAACAGACCACTTTCATCAAATGAGATATAAATAGTTATCAAAAAGCTCTCAAAAAACAAAAGTCCTGCAGTGGAGAAATAACAACTGACACAACAGAAATACAAAGCATTGTAAGAAAATACTATGAAGAACTATATGCCAAAAAATTAGACAATCTTGGTGAAATGGACAAATTTCTTGAATCATATAACCTTCCAAAAATCAATCTGGAAGAATCAGAACACCTAAACAGACCAATTACAACAAATGAGATCGAAACAGTTATCAAAAAACTCCCAAAAAAGAAAAGTCCTGGGCCTGATGGCTTCACAAGTAAATTCTATCAAAAATTCAAAGAAGAACTAACTCCTATCCTCCTCAAGCTATTTCAAAATATTCAAGAGGAAGGAAGACTTCAAACTCCTTTTATGAGGCGAGCATAATTCTGATCCCAAAACCGGGCAAAGACAACACAAAGAAAGAAAATTATAGGCCTATATCCCTGATGAATTTAGACGCTAAAATTTTCAACAAAATATTAGCCAACCGGATCCAGCAATATATGAAAAAAATCATACACCATGATCGAGTAGGATTTATTCTGAAAAGGCAAGGCTGGTTCAATATTCGCAAATCAATCAATGTGATTCATCACATAAACAAAAGGAAGGACAAAAATCACATGATAATTTCAATAGATGCAGAAAAGGCATTTGATAAAATCCAGCACCCATTCATGCTCAAAACTCTCAGTAAAGTGGGAATACAGGGATCATACCTTAACATGATAAAGGCCATCTACGATAAACCGACAGCAAACATCATACTAAATGGACAAAAATTAAAAGCAATCCCCTTAAGATCAGGAACCAGGCAGGGATGCCCCCTTTAACCACTTTTATTCAGCATAGTTCTGGAAGTTCTAGCTACAGCAATCAGACAAGAAGAAGAAATAAAAGGCATCCAAATTGGAAAAGAAGAAGTAAAACTGTCACTATTTGCAGATGATATGATATTGTATATTGAAAACCCTAAAGTCTCAGTCAAAAAACTACGGGACCTTATAAATGAATTCAGCAAGGTGGCAGGATATAAAATTAATACACAGAACTCAGAGGCATTTCTATATACCAACAATGAACTGTCAGCAAAAGAAATTAAGGAAACAATCCCCTTCACTATTGCAGCCAAAAAAATAAAGTACCTAGGAGTAAATTTAACCAAGGAGGTTAAGGACTTGTACTCAGAAAATTATAGAACATTGATAAAAGGAATCAAGGAAGATACAAACAAGTGGAAGCATATACCGTGCTCATGGCTAGGAAGAATAAACATCATTAAAATGTCTATATTACCCAAAGCAATTTATAAATTCAATGCAATACCAATTAAAATACCAATGACATACTTCAAAGATATAGAACACATATTCCAAAAATTTATATGGAACCAAAAAAGAACATGAATAGCCTCAGCAATCTTAAAAAGAAAAAATAAAGCAGGAGGTATCACTCTTCCAGATATCAAGGTTTACTATAAGGCCATTATACTCAAGACAGCCTGGTACTGGCATAAGAACAGGCACATAGATCAATGGAACAGAACAGAGGACCCAGAAATAAACCCACAACTTTATGGACAACTGATATTTGACAAAGGAGGAAAGAACATACAATGGAGTAAAGACAGCCTCTTTAACAAATGGTGCTGGGAAAATTGGACATCTACCTGCAAAAAAATGAAACTAGACCATCAACTTACACCATTCACAAATACAAACTCAAAATGGATAAAAGATTAAATGTAAACCATGAAACCATAGCATCTTAGAAGAAAACATAGGCAGCAAGCTCTCTGACATCTGTAGCAGCAGTATATTTGCCGATTTATCTCCACGGGCAAATGAAATAAAAGGCAAGATAAACAAATGGGACTATATCAAACTAAAAAGTTTTTGCACAGCTAAAGACAATAGGAACAGAATAAAAAGACAAACCGCACAATGGGAGAACATATTCGACAGCACATCTGATAAGGGGTTAATAACTAAAATTTATTTTTTTTTATTATTATTTTAAAGAACTTATAAAACTCAACACCAGGAAGACAAACAACCCAATCAAAAAATGGGCAAAAGAAATGAATAGAAATTTCTCCAAAGTGGACATACAGATGGCCAATAGGCATATGAAAAAATGCTCAACATCACTAATCATTAGAGAAATGAAAATTAAAACCACAATGAGATATCACCTCACACCAGTCACAATGGCACTTATCAGCAAAACAACACAGAATAAGTGCTGGCGAGGATGTGGAGAAAAGGGAACCCTTCTGCACTGCTGGTGGGAATGCAGACTGGTGCAGCCACTGTGAAAACAGTTTGGAGATTCCTCAGAAAATTAAAAATTAAACTGCCTTTTGACCCAGCTATCCCACTTATAGGAATATACCCTAAGAACACCATAGCACTGTTCGAAAAGAAGAAATGCGCCCCCATGTTCGTGGCAGCATTGTTCACAATAGCTAAGATCTGGAACCAGCCCAAGTGTTCATCAGAAGACGAGTGGATTAAAAAGCTTTGGTACATATATACTATGGAATACTACTCAGCCATAAGAAACGATGACATCGGATCATTTATAACAAAATGGATGTACCTTGATAACATTATACGGAGTGAAATAAGTAAATCAGAAAAAAAGAAAAACTGAGAACAGCATGATTACATACATAGGTGGGACATAAAAGTGAGAATATGAGACATGGACAAGAGAGTGGTGGTTATGGGATGGGTGGAGGGAGTGAAGAGTGGGATATAGAGGAGGGAGGGACACAGGGAAAACCAGATAGAAGGTGACAGAGGACAATTTGACTTTTGGTGATGGGTATGCAACGCAATTGAATGATAAGATAACCTGGAGATGTTTTCATTGTACATATGTACCCTGATATATTGGTGTCACCCCATTAGAATTAATAATAATAAAATATATATATAAAAAAGAAAAGAAAAAACAAAAGTCCTGGGCCAGATAGCTTCATAGGCAAATTTTACCAAATATTCAAAGAAGAACTAACTCCTATCCTCCTCAAGCTATTTCAAAAAATTCAAGAGGAGACAAAACTTCCAAACTCCTTTTATGAGGCATGCATAATACTAATTCTAAAACTAGGCAAAGACACTACAAAGAAAGAGAACTATAGACCAATATTTTTGAAGAATTTAGATGCTAAGATTTTCAACAAAATATTAGCAAACCAAATCCAGCAATACATGGAAAAAATCAATCATCATGATCAGGTGGAATTTGTTCTGGGGAGACAAGGCTGGTACAATATTCAAAAATCAATGAATGTGATTCAACACATAAACAAAAGAAAGGATAAAAATCACATGATAATATCAACAAATGCAGAAAAAGCATTTGATAAAAATCTAGCACCCATTTATGATCAAAATTCTCAGCGAAGTTGGGATACAGAGATCATAACTCAGCATGATAAAGGCCACTATGACAAACCCAAAGCCAACAACATAATCAATGGGCAAAACTTAAAAGCAATCTTCTTAAGATCAGGAACAAGGCAGGAGTGCCCCCTTTCATTGCTCTTATTCAACATAGTCTTGGAAGTCCTCACCACAGCAATCAGACAATAAGAAGAAATAAAAGGCAACTAAATTAAAAAAAAATAAGTAAAACTATCATTATTTGCTGATGATATCATACGGTACATAGAAAACCCTAAAGTCTCAGTCAAAACACTATTGGATCTGATAAATGAATTCAGCAAGGTGGCACAATATAAAATCAATATTCGCAAAGCAGTGACGTTTTTATACACCAACAATGAACTGTCTGAAAGATAAATTAAGAAAACAATCTCTTTCACTATTGCAACAACAAAATAAATAAAGTATCTAGAAGTAAATTTAACCAAGAAAGTTAAAAAGTTATACTCAGAAAATTATAAAACATTGATAAAAGAAATCAAGGAGGATACACACAAGTGGAAGCATATACCATGTTCATGGATAGGAAGAATAAACATCATTAAAATGTCTATATTACCCAAAGCAATCTATAAATTCAATGCAGTTCCTATTAAAATACCAATGACATACTTCAAAGATATAGAACAAATATTCCAAAAATTTATATAAAACCAAAAAAGAATATGAATAGTCTCAGCAATTCTGAAAGAGAAGAATAAAGTGGGAAGTATCACACTTCCTAATATCAAGTTATACTACAAGGCCATTGTACTCAAATTATCTTGGTACTGGCATAAGAATAGTCATACAGATCAATGGAACAGAACAGAGAACCCAGAAATAAACCCATACCTATAAGGACAATTGATATTTGACAAAGGAGGTAAGAGCATACAATGGAGTAAAGACAGTCTCTTTAACAAGTGGTGTTGGGAAAATTGGACAGGTACTTGGAAAAAATGAAGCTGGATCACCAAATTATACCATTCACAAAAATAAACTCAAAATGAATAAAAGACTTAAATGTAAGTCATGAAACTATAAACATCTTGGAAGAAAGCATAGGCAGTAAACTCTTCGATATCTCTCATAGCAATATTTTTGCTGATTTATCTTTATGGGCAAATGAAATAAAGGACAGAATAAACAAATGGGACTATATCAAACTAAAAAGCTTTCACACAGCAAAAGACACCATTAACAAAATAAAAAGACAACCCACACAATGGGAGAATATATTCGCCAAAATGTCTGATAAGGGGTTAATAACCAAAACTTATAAAGAACTTGTAAAACTCAACACTAGAAAGGTAAACAATCCAATCAAAAAATGGGAAAAAGAAATGAATAGAAACTTCTCCAGTCTATGGCCATACCACCCTGAACGCGCCCGATCTCGTCTGATCTCGGAAGCTAAGCAGGGTTGGGCCTGGTTAGTACTTGGATGGGAGAAACTTCTCCAAAGAGGACATACAGATGGCCAATAGGCAGATGAAAAAATGCTCAACATCACTAATCATTAGAGAAATGCATATTAAAACCACAATGAGATACCACCTTACACCAGTCAGAATGGTGCTCATTAACAAAACAACACATAATAAGTGCTGACAAGGGTGTGGTAAAAAGGGAACCCACCTGCATTGCTGGTGGGAAGGCAGACTGGTGCAGTCACTGTGGAAAACAGTGTGAAGATTCCTCAAAAAAATTAAAAGTGGAACTGCCCTTTGACCCACTATTCATCACTTTTAGAAATATATCTTATAAATACCAAATCTGCATTCAAAAAGAAGAAATGTATCCCCATGTTTACTGCAGCAATGTTTAAAATAGCCAAGATCTGGAAAGAGCTTAAATGTCTGTCAGTAAATGAGTGGATTAAAAAGCCATGGTACATATACACAATGGAATAGTACGCATCTGTGAGGAAAAAGGAAGTCTTACCTTTTTCCTCATGGACGACATGGATGGACCTGGAAACTATTATGTTGAGTGAAATAAGCCAGGCAGAGATAGAAAAATATCATATGACCTCACTCATTTGAGGGGTCCAATGAACAATGTGAACTGATGAACAGTACACAGGCAGAGGCAGGATCAAAGGGACCAGAGGGAAAGCGGTCAGAGGGAAAGTGGAAGAGAAAATGAGATCAGAGAAGGGAAAGAGATTAATGAAATTATATATACATAACAGCATTAGAGAGAACAGGACAGCAAATCCTGAAGGAAAGGGGAAAGGCATTGGGGGGGGAGGGGCAAAGGGGGAGTACAGGGGACATGGAGATGGGGGAAATATATTCGGTGAGACACTTGAATCTATGTAAACACAATAAATTAAAATCATAAAAAAAATTTTTTAAAGACAAGTAGAGACTAAACTAGTGCAGAGGAAAAGAACTGGGAGGGATTACAGAGAGCAGATAGTTGAAATAGATCTCATAACTCTTAGGTTTCATGTCTTTAACCCTGCCAGCATGAGTTTCGTTTCAGGACTTGCGGCAGGTGACCAACCACAAAGGAATGTTTGATGAAGTCATGGACGGTTGAAACTGCTGACAACTGAAAATCCACCAACATCAATAATTAGTGGAAGAGCACCCCTGAGCCCAGCGATAGCGGCAGCCAATTAGAAAATGCCCTGCCACCCTTCTTATTTCTCTATCTTAACCCTTAAAAAATGGCCTAAGTCTGTAGCCAGGGCTTCTCTCCCTTATGAGACAGCCTGGTAGGTTTCCTTTTATTAAAGCCTGTTACACTGGTCTTCGGATTTTGATTGATTCTATTATTTGGTGCCAAAAACCAGGACAGGGTACTAACTGCCTGGAAGATCCCTCTTTGCCAGCCAAACTTACAACCAGGGAAGCAGTGGGCAGTGGCAGCTCATCCAGGGCTTACTCCCTGATTCTGTTTGGAGGTGTAATTGTAGGTTGATTGGCCAGTGGTATGACCCTGTTTCAAACTCCTGCTGGACCAGAGGTAGGAAATTTCTTTGAGGTCTTCCTATCCCTCGTAGGTCCTTGTGCCTTCCATCCATCCCCAGACCAGGGTCATGCTTTGTAGGATTCTCATTTAAGTGGCCTGTCTCATTTCTCATTTTCTCAAAAATCTAGGCGCCTAGTCAGGTCACTCTCATTCTCATTAGGACTGAGGTCTCTGGTGATGACTGGTCGCCGCACGTTCTACTCATTCTACTGGAATAATTGAGGGAGTGTGAGGATGCTCTTCTCCCTCATTATTCTCAGCCTATCATGGGCACCTCCCAATCACGACCCTCATAGGCTACACCCCCAGGCTGTCTCTTAAAAAATCTCATCAAACTCGGTCTCTCAAACCTCAAGCCAAAAAAAACCCCTCATCTTCCTTTGCAATACAGCCTGACCCCAATATAAACTCGACAATGATTCCCATTTGGCCCGAAAACGGCACATTTGACATAAACATTCTTCGGGACCCAGACAATTTTTTGCCATCAAGCTGAGAAGACCTCAGAAATTTCCTTTGTACAGGCTTTCTTCTTTCTCCAATCTCTACTCTCCCTCTGTTCCTCTTGCTTGACCTACCAAATACTTTTAACAAAAACCCCTTATCCTCCGTCCTCCTCCAACTGTCCTCTAAGCTCTGATCTTTTTGACTTCTCTGACTACGTGGTGCCACCACCAGCACCTCAACATCCTCCTCCTCCTGCAGATTCTGACCCTCCTTCTTTCCATCCAGCTGTTCACGCTGTCCGTTCATCTGCTTTCTCTCTTCCTCCCCTCTATGCTGACAACTCCCTGCCATCTCAAGAATCTTAAAAAGGCAGAGTTGTCTATTGAGCTGTGTGACTAAGTAATCTGTTTTGTCTCTTTGTTTGTCAGAAAATATCTCTAGTATAATTTTAATTGAAATAAGTAAAGCATGCTCATTTAAATTTCTTAATTTATCATTTTTATATGTGAAGTCTTTGTTTAATGTGTAACTGTGTCTGTTTCTAAGGCCTGAGTTGAATTTTCACATGCAAAATTAGAAATTTCTAGGCAAAAGTAAAAGAAAGTTTGTAAAAACAAGGCCAAAAAATATAAAATCTCTTGGATCCAAGACCCCTAACTTCAGGGCTCTGTCTGATTTCTCCCCTGAAAAAGTTATTCTCTTCTGTTAGTTCCTACTTCTTGTCTTGTGTCCTCTATAGTCAAACACCCTTTATTCTGGGTGCTAGTTGTTGTCTGTCTTATCTTTCTTACTTTTATTAGTGTCCTAATTCCTGCCTTCTCTCTGGACAATTTGAAGTGTTTCTCCAGCCTCTAGGGAAAGGGCTGGCAAATAAGAGGTTTGGGTGCCATGTTAAAAACGTATATGTTATTTTAAAGGCCTTTTGTTAAGTCTTCTTTTTATCTGCTATTTCATAGCCCTGTGATGTTAAAATCTTGGTTTGAAAATATGCAATAATTGTTAATAATGTCTTTTTATGTAATGTTTAGTTTATTCAATGCTAAGTAATATAAGAAAAGGAGTCATATCCTGGAACTTCTGCAAATCTATTTTATCATGCTTTTATTAAAATTTCTTTTGAATGCTAATGTACTGGATTATCCGTCAGGGAAGAGACTCTGAAATCCTAAAGGAGACACCAAAAAAAAAAACACCTGTTATTCTTGATTTGATCCAGCTAATAATGCTGTTTTTGTCTTTTTCCAAAAGTTTATATAAACAGAAAAGGGCCCTCAAACCCCTCAATGAGATCTCCTGAGCATGGCTTTTAATGTCTATAATAACCGAGAGGAACAGGAGAAGTCAGACAGCCCAAAAGAGATCAGGCAAAATACCAGCTCTTGGCGCCTGCCCTTAAAGTCTCCAACACTCCTAAAGGGCCTCATAAAACTCCACCAGAGTCCTGCTTCAAGTGTGGAAAGGAAAGTCATTGGGCAAAAGCCTATCTGGTTCACAGCCTTGCCAGGGCCTTGTCCTCACTGTGGGAAAAGGAGACACTGGAAGGTAGACTGCCCCTCACTCCTCTAAGGGAGGGTTCAGTTTCTTCTAGCCCTACCCCAGCCACCTGTGACCTAACCTTGCCCAGCCTGCTGGCACTTGACACTGATAACTGAAGGTGCCCAGGGCTGTTGGCCCCATCTCATGACACTGTTTATGAGCCTAAGATATTTCTTCCAAGTAGCAGGTAAACTGATCTTATTTCTTGTAAACTTAAGGGCTATTTACTATGCCTTGCCTGAATATCTGAGTTTTATTCATCCCTCGAAGATCTATACTGTGGGTATTGACAGTCTGATTTTTGTTGCTTTATTTAATGTATAGTTTCTCCTTTATTCCTCTTGTCTCAATGCCTCACGCCTATGTTAGGCCGGGACCTATCCTCCAAATTCAGAGCCTCTCTCTCCTTTCACTTACCGTCCTCAGAGTCAGCTCTGTTACTGCTTCTTGGTCAGCCAGATTTGCCTAATTCTGTTATAAATTTACCTCTACCACTCAGCATAGTGAATCCCAAGGTTCTCCTCACCACCCCCACACTGGCAAAACTCCAGGGAAAGACCCCCTAGTTTCATGTCTCCAGGTTAAAGAAAACGAAAACTCCATCTCCACACATGAACTATGGATGACCCTTCCAGTCAATCTGAATCACTGCCCATACATACCTACTCCCCCTTAGGGCCCATCAAGGTCAGACTAATTAAAATACCAGAAGAAGAAGAACAGCCTGAGCTGTGAGTAACTATGATTACCCCCTGACAACAGACAGGATGGAGATTTCAGCTTGTCCTATTTTTTCTTATCTTTTTACCCTTAAAGTCATACTCTGCCCCATACCCTTCCTCTTGGAATCCTCTTATCTAGAAAGCTCTCTTAATCTTACTTAAAATCTCGTAATCAAAACTCCTCTTATGCAGCCAACTGCTGGATATGTCTGTCCATGTCATCTTCAGCTTACTCAGCTTTCCCTATTCCTCTTAATAATACTCATCTCCTTCACACCACTCTTATGTACAAAATTCAGAAAGGGGCCACCTTCTTTGAGAGAGCCAGCACTCTCACAGGAGATTAACCCACCTCAGCTGCAAATTGAGCAAACAAGCTATACTAAGCCTATTATTCCCAGCTTGACAAGCTCCTTCCACAGCCCTTTCCAACCACAAACTTATACCTATCAATCCTTCCTGGGAACCAGGTCTACAAGAGGACACAGAGAAAAAAACCCTCTCCAGCCTACCTGGACAGGGCCCCATAGTGTTATCCTGTCCACCCCTACTGCCATCAAAGTGGAAGGTGACTCACCTCTCCCACATTAAGCCTTATCCCACCAATACCCCTAAAACCTACATCTCCACCCCCACAGGTCCTCTGTCTCTCAAAATCTCCATATGTTCTCCTATCCAAGAAGAACCAGACCTGTCCATCTCATAATGCTCCTCCAAGAGGCCATATCCCACCATACCGCCCAGTCCAGCAGGCACATACAACAGGCAACTGCCAATTACCACCTTGCCAGATTCTTCTACTTTCTTCTTCAGGCCTCTGAGGACCTCTCTGGTTTAGGCCTCACTCCAGTGAAATTGATGGATTGCTCAATTGGATGTGAGACTTGGCCTGGCAAGGTTCTCTACTTGAATTTTCTCCTAAAGAAACTGGCTTTTCAATTTCTTCATCTCTTCCTCTTAATCACCCCTAAGCCCAGCCACCATGCCCCCAGTTCTTGATCTCCTAACACCAGTTCTACTTTCTTACTGGGTGCCACATATGCTGCCCCCATCTCCTCTATCCTAGAGGCCACATATATAGAATGCTCTCTTAACATCACTCAAAGACTTTTAATTAAAGCTAATTCTTCCTATGCAATTAATTGCTGGATGTGTATGTCTATGTCCTCCTCAACCTACTCTGCCCTCCCTATCCCAAACAACAACACCCACCTTCTATAGGCAGTTCTCATATACCAAACACAAAAAGGGGCTTCCTTCTTTGAGAAAGCCAACACTCTTATAGGGAATTATCCCACTTCAGCCATGAACCTAGAAAATAAGCTATATCAAACCTATAATTCCCAACTCAAAAAATTAAAACCCCAAATTCCCCCTGCTTGGGGATCAGTCACCCTGAATACCCCCCTGCTTTCACCTGCCCCTTTATGCTTTACTGCTCAAGGTACTGTCCCAGTGGGTCACCTTCCTTCTAACCTCTGCAACACCACAATAACTATCTAATTTCCCAAAGACCATCAGAATTATAGAGTTAACTACCAAGTCTCTCCAGAAGCAAATGGATTATTTTCTAACACCGATCAATTCACAGGACCCCCTACACTTACGGCTCAATCTCATAAATACTCCTATTCCATGAACCAACTCTATCTCTGGCTTTCCTCAACAGCTTCAACTACCTTAAAATGCTCAAAACAATCTTCTACTCATATCCCCCCACTTATTGGGGCAGCTCTTTCCTCCACCCTGACCATCTGGAACTCAGAAACAGAGAAACGACAATGACCCCTTGTCCATTTATTCTCTATCCACCTCTCAGCCTGTATCACCCAGGGGCTTTCTACTTGTGTGGGAACAACACCTTTATGTGTCTCCCTACTAATTGGACAGGAATCTCTACCCTAGTTTATCTCACCCCAAATATCAACCTAATTCCACCCCATGAGCCTCTTCCAGTTCCTAGTACACTACCCATCAATCTAAGGACCAAATGAGCTGTACAGGTAATCCCTTTCTTTGTGGCTTTAGGAATCTCTACAGAAGTAGGCCTAGGGACAGGGGGACTGGCCACTGCCCTGTCTTATTACCACTCTCTCTCTCTGAAGACCTCCAAAGCTCCCTGGAAGAAATTGCCTCCACCCTAGTAAAACTCCAAGATCAAATTAATTCCCTAGCTGCCATTATGCTACAAAACCGCCAAGGACTTGATCTCTTAATGGCAGAAAAAAGAGGTATTTGTGTCTTTCTAGACCAGGAGTAGTCAATCTTTTTATACCTACCGCTCACTTTTGTATTTCTGTTAGTAATAAAATTTTCTAACCGCACACCGGTTCCACAGTAATGGTGATTTATAAAGCAGGGAAGTAACTTTATAAAATTTATAAAGCAGAGTTACAGCAAGTTAAAGCATATAATAATAATTAGTTACCAAGTACTTTATGTCGGATTTTTGCTAAGTTTGGCAGAATAAATCTTTATAAAACAACTTACTATAGTTAAATCTATCTTTTTATTTATACTTTGGTTGCTCCGCTACTGCCCACCATGAAAGCTGGCACGCCCACTAGTGGGTGGTAGGGACCAGGTTGACTACCACTGTTCTAAAAGAGTGTTGCTTTTACCTTAATCAGTCAGGACTAGTTAGAGACGCGGCAATCAAATTAAAGGAACAAGCCAAACAAATTCATGAAAAAACAAACCAAGTCATGGAACCAGTGGTTTTGCACAAATTTGGTGTCTTGGCTATTGCCTTTCATTGGTCCACTCACTCTCCTATTTATTATTCTAGCTTTTGGAGCCTGCCTCTTACGTCTGTTCACTGGTTTCTTACAGAACCACATGCAGGCCTTCACCAATCAGAAAATTGGAGAAATCTACCTAGCCCTACACACCAACCCTGAAACCTGCCCTCATGAAACAGAAAAATCTGGACCCCTGTAAATACATCCCTACCTGGCAAGAAGCCATCCATGCACCTCTATATCCTATGAACTCCCACTAAGAGTAATCCTTAAAGAGGTCATAACCCCTCACCGCCTCTACTTAGCAGGAAGAAGTTACAGAAGATGATGATCTCCATCTCCTTTCCCTTGAGCCTCCATAGAAATCATTCTCTCTCCTTTTTACATAAACATATCAAATAGTCGGGAATCTTAGGTTTTATTTCTTTAACCCTGCCAGCATGAGTCTCATTTCAGGGCTTGCAGCAGGAGACCAACCACAAAGGAATGTCCAATGAAGTCATGGACGGTTGAAACTGCTGACAATTGAAAATCCACCAACATCCATAATTAGTGGAAGAGCACCCCTGTGCCCAGTGATAGTGGCAGCCAATCAGCAAATGCCCTGCCACTCTTCCTACTTCTCTACCCTAACCCTTAAAAAGTGGCCTAAGACTGTAGCTGGAAATGTTCTCCCTTACAAGAGAGCCCGGCTGGTTTCCTTTCATTAAAGCCTGTTACATTGGTCTTTCGAACTCTGATTGATTCTATCAACAACCAATGGAGGGATCACAGGATTGGAGGCAGGAGTCTCAGTGCCAGGTCAAGGACTCAGTGTTGCAGATGATTTTCTGAGGTATTAACAAGGCTCCTGCCCAGCACCCTCCACCTAGGTCTTCTTTGTGCCAATTAGTCTTTTTGCTTCAAAAAAACAAAGAATCAATTGCTTAGCCATGAGCTCCAAAATACTCTCTTAAAATTTATAACAGAAATTATCTTATTTAAAGCCAAAATATTATTATTATTATGAATGGACCTTTGAAAGACTGTTTTGGTTCTCAAAGCCTGGCTTTGAATTTCAGGATCCAGTGGTCTAAACAAAAAATCTATACTGTAGTCCAAGTCTGTCCTATAAACAGTGTAGTAGGAAAGATTGCAAGGCGATGAATAAGCCATTTTCCTCTTCCCACCACAGCCACTGCCCCCTCTCCAAGTCCAAAAGAAAGTTTCACAGTTTGTGGGGAAGAAGATAATGAGGCAGAGAGAGCATGACAATGAGTAATTGTTTTTGAATTCCTAAGAAGGGGCCACCATATCCTGCACGTCTCAGGTTTAAATCCGTGGCACTGGAAGGTCACTAAGAAAAATCCCAGATGGGTTTTAAGTTTTCTGAGAAGAAATTTTTGCCTCCCTTCTCAATGGGTAGCTAAGAGACATGGACAGACTTTTGGAGAAGCCCATATTCAACATGAGGCCAGAACTGAGAAGTGGATGGGTCCAAGCACAGCTCCACAGAAGCTCCACACCTGTGAGTGGTGCAGGGAAAGCAGCCGAGGATTCCAAGGCCTCTCCCTGAAAAAGGTTCAGGTGAGCTAAACGAGGTCCCATGATAGAGAAGGAGGGCACAGGCGCCTGAAACTATCAGATAAAAAGCCCATGGCAAGGATATAAGTAACTGTCAGCACACAGTGATAAGGGCCAGGATGTTGGGGACCGAAATATAAACAGGGTGTTTTTACTATCTGGATATCTAGGGGACAGAGGTGCTGGGCCCAACCCCCACCTCATGTGCCTAGTTAACAAAGAGTTATACCTGATTTTTGTTTGTCCCACCCATGTTCTCCAGAGGCTGGAAGCTAGTTTCTTATTGGTGTAAAGTTAGATTTGAATGCTATGGTGGGGGTTGTCTTTGAGTTGTCTTGGAAACAATTGAATTGCTAATTCAGGGACCATGTTTTTTCCCTGAATAAAGACTGGTGCGCTTTGGGGAGCAGCCATATTATGGCTCAGGAACAGTAGAGACTGTTCTCTGTGCCATCCTCCCAAACTCATCTGTATATATATATCTTTAAGTCCCTGTCTATTATTTATTTAATTCCAGACCTTTTCCCATTCGAAGACCCCATAATAGACTCGTTTTGGCTGGACAGTGACAATTGGCACCCATATGTGTGGCCATCAAAAAAGGGAAAGAGGAGAGGTAATGGAACCCCCAGAAGTGTGCACTCAAAGTAAGTATAAAGCTTTTAGAGAGTGAAGATTTTAAGTAGAGTAAGGGGGGAGAGTATAATAATAATAAAGTAATTTGGGAGTAAATAACCCAAATTAGGACATGGGACAAATAGGTTCAAAAGTGAGGGACCTTTTTCTTTTTGTACAAATGTTTATATTTGAGAATAAGTTGTTTGATCAGAATGAGGTAGAAACAGAGGAATTTAAATATGAGAAGAACTTGGAGTCTCAGAATAACTTGGGAGATGAGAATATCACGGCTGTAGTCATTTTAAACTTTGTGCTTCCACTGCCCTCCATTCCCAAGAGCTTTTTCTCAAACCCTTGGAGATCCCTGCTCCAAC
This sequence comes from Rhynchonycteris naso, assembly GCA_037038555.1. NCBI lineage: Eukaryota > Metazoa > Chordata > Mammalia > Chiroptera > Emballonuridae > Rhynchonycteris > Rhynchonycteris naso. Next base: position 178,460,711 of record CM072995.1, on the reverse strand, counting down.
AAGCTTTGGATCAAGCTTGAGATGCAGGGAAGAAATAAAGAAATTCAGCAATATTAGGCAAGGTCCTGATGAGCAATATCAAGAATTTGTTTCACAGCTGATTCCGGAAGTTAAAAGAATAGTAGTAAAAGAAGTTTATGTCAGAATATGTACTGATATTAGGACTCCATACATGGAAGAGCTTGCTTTTGCCACAGGCATTAAGGCAAGAATTCCAGGGTATTTTGATAAAAGGCAAAACAAACAAAAGAAAGAAAGTCAGAGAAATATTTATGCCAGTGGATCTTGTTTCCAATGTTGGGATTTGGGGCATTTTGCTAGAAATATCTTGCTCCCCCTGAATATCATCCTCAGCCTCTTTTTCAAGCCCGAATGGCTCCTAAGAATCCAGACCTTTGCCCACGCTGTAAAAAAGGAAAACACTGGGCAAACGAGTGTAAGTCTAGATATAATGCCAAGGGGCAAAGAATTCAAAAAGCTGCAGAGGCTACTGCTACCACCTTGAGCTTGAGCAGCCACCAGCACAGCCCGGCCATGCTCAGCCCACTTCCCCTCTTGGAAGTGCAAGCCGCAGCGGTTGGCATGCGGAACAGGGTCCCAACACTAGGCCTGTTGGCAACTCCCAGGCACAATGGGTGGGGCAGACCCAGAATGGTTGAAGAGAAGCATCCCCCTCCCAGATAAGCTGAATCTGCCATTAAGCAGGGGTTGAAATGGAGGGATTTTGGCTGACGGTTGTAGCAGCTATTAGAATTTTTTCATTTTATTTCTTTCCTGTTCTATGCCTGAAAAGAGGGCAAAGGGAATGCCTACTTGGATGTGGCTAAACAGAATCTCATATACGACTGTTCTTGAAACTTTTTGAGAGAGTTCTGTTTAGTTTTTATCCATTATTATGTTCCTATCAAAATAGCCCTGCATACAGATCAAGCAGGCCACGTTCTAATCTCTAAAATCATGGGTATTAATTACTCTTCATTTGTGTAATTGTATGTGAAGTCTTTGTTTAATGTCTAAATGTGTTTGCTTTTAAGGCCTGAATTAAGTTTTTGCATGCAAAAATTGAAAATGCCAGCTCTACTATTGAAAAAATAAAATGATATCATCCCTACAATTTTTTATTTTAATTAGAATAAGTAAGGCATGCCAATTTAAATTTAAATAAAATGGAATGTAAGTCAAATAAGTTTGTAAATATAATGTATATGTTTGCTCGCTTATACTTTACATTGGGTGTAGGGAACAGGCTGTAAGCAGGCAAGGTCCTTCCTTATAACCTAAGACTTAGTTTTAAGACTGGGCTTTTCCCCACACCCTTGGCTGTTGCATGATGTGGGGTGGTGCACTTTCATGAGGAATTCCATTATGACTCAGATAAGTGACTTTGTATCAGAGACTTTCTTGTTTGTATATTGGATTAAAGGTTTTGATTTCTACACTATAAAATAGGGCAGACCGGGAGCTTGCTCTCTTGGTTCCTGAAACTAGCATTGCAGATTCAAATCAGATCGGTATGAAACCACCACCACCTGTTAGTGTACTGCCTGCTGTTATGGTTCCCCATGGCTGCCCTTTTGGGGGCCATAGGCTGGCTAACTTTTACAGTCATGCGTGAGGAAACCAAGAGCTCTGTGGAAGAGGCTGCCTGGGACTTGCAAACCAAGCAGTGGAAGGAGCTGGAGCAAACATGGAAGAAAGAGATGCCGACCCTGGAGCTGAAGCAAACACTGGAGGAGGCCGACTGGAGGAGGTTTGTGATATTTGCTTGGAAATGGAGTAGCCGCTGGAGAAGGAATCACAGGTTTGTAAGTTGCAGACTGCTCTGGACGTTGTGGAAAGCCAGCGGTGGTGGGAAGCCAGGGCTGAGGCTGCAAGGCCCATGGAGCAGAAGGCAGTGGCAGCCCAGGGCTCAAGCCAGGCAATGGGAGCTGGTGTTTTCAGATCCTCTTTGGAGGATGAAAAGAATCAGGCTGGAGTTGCAATCCGCAGTGTCCAGAAGGTGAGACCCCAGCAGCAAGGAGTACCTACCACACCCCTGGTAGGTCTGCAATTTTGGAACATAGGGGTGGATGCCATCATGCTCTCTGGAGCAGAGATGGAAATGCTGACTACCATTGCCATGTGCTCCTCCTTGGGACAGTGTAAGACCTGCCTGGACAACAGGGATGAGGGAGGGGCTGAGGCCCCATGTGCTTGGGCTGATTTCTGAACTATGACTAGAGTGGGTACTGGCTCCTTTGTTGCATGGACTTACGAATTTTGGACAATGTAAAATACCCTGATGGGGGTAAGGGGCAGCTTTGCTGCAGGGCCTCCCCCTGCCCTGGGAAGCTTTTCATATGGCTGGGGAAAAGTCCGAGGACATTTTGCGCTTTTGGCAAAGTACTCAGAAACTAGTGAACTTTATCTTTGTAATTGTTGAAATTGTATGATTTGTTATGTTGTTGTAATTTGTGTAATGTGCCTAATTTTTTTTGTACAGAAATACCTATGCTTTAGATTGTAAGCAAGCAAAAGTGGTAGAATGTAGATCCTAAATACTTGCTAATTTGGCCTAACTATAGCAAGCTGCAAAGCTTGAAGCAGGATAGATTTGCTTAATATAAGAAAATAATGAAAGCCACACCAGATGTTTCCAGCTTTAATGTGCCCTTTAATTTGCCTGTTAGTTAATAGGATAGAAATGTTTTTATAAGTATGGAAATGTTACTTGAAAATGCATTTATTATATTTTGTTAGAAGTTAACATAAAGACAAGTATTTCTTACAATCTTTGAAGTCAAGGTATTATAAAGTGTGCTCAACAAATGCTTAAAGGTCAATTGTAAATAATATAAAAATGGGGGGAGAGTCATATCCTGGAACTCCTGCAAATCTTTTTTATCATGCTTTTTACTTTAAAAAATTTCTTTTGAATGCTTATGTACAGGGTTATTCAGCAGTGGAGAGACTCTGGAATCCTGCAGGAGACACCAAACCTCTTTCTCCTGTAATCTTCTACCCTCTTTTATTTGATCCAGCTAATAATGCTATTTTGTCTTTTTCCAATTAGCTCCAGATATATGGGAAAAGTTTATATAGGTGGTTAAGGACCCTCAAAATCCTCAGTGAGATCTTCTGAGCATGGCTTTTAAGGTCTATAATGACCAAGAGGTACAGAAAAGGCAGACAAAGCCCAAAAACAGATCAGGCAAAATGCCAGCTCTTGGCATATGCCCTTAAAGACTCCAATGCCCCAAAGGGGTTTTATAGGACACTTTCAGAGCCCTGCTTCAAGAATGAAAAGGAAGATCATTGAGCTAAACCCCGCCAGACTTCTCGGCCCCCACTAGGGCCATACCTTTGCTGTGGGAAGAAGGGACACTGGAAGGAAAGCTGCCCCCTCGTTCCTCTAAGGGAAGGTTCAGTCTCTTCCAGCCCTGCTCCAGCCACCTGTGACCTAAACTTTCCCAGCCTTCTGGGACTTGCCACTGAAGGTTAAAGGTGCCCAGGGCCATCAGCCCCATCTCACGTCACTGTGGACAAGCCTAGGATATTTCTCCCAAGCAGCAGGTAAACCAATCTCATTTCTTATGGACACGAGGGCCACTTACTATGCCTTGCCTGAATATTCAGGTTTTCATTCATCCCTTGAAGATCTCTATTCTGGGTGTTGATAGTCCTATTTTCTGCTGCTTTGTTTAATATATAATGTCTCCTTTATTCCTCCTTCCTCAATGTCCCATGCCTATTTTGGGCTGGGACCTGCTCCTAATTTAGATTACTTTACCTCTGCCACCCAGCATAGTGTATCCCAAGGTTCTTTTCACCACGTCACTGTTGCAGAGCTCCAGGGAAAGGCACCCTGGTTTCATCTCTCCAGTTTAAAGAAAACGCAAACTTTATCTCCATACATGCTGCAGATGGCTTTTCCAGTCTACCTGAATCATTGCCAGCTAGGAGCAGTCATCATTGGGACTTGGACTCTAGCTGCAAAGTGTGAAAATGTGACCACAACTCCAGTACCTTGTGGACTTTTCCTGAATGTGTGTGACTCCTTCTCCTTGGGACAGTTCTCAGACTGAAGTGGGGTTGGGTTACATTTACAAATAATAGAAGCAATGATGGTGTCAACATGGACCTGGTGAAAATACATTAACATGTTAAGGACATTTAAGACTGTAAGAATTATATTATAGATCCTGTTGTATTAGTTAAGATAGTCTAATAGGCTTTTGTATTGATAATCTAATAGGCTTTAACCACTTAATTGTATTAGGACAGTTGATATAATATCTGTTAGCATTGGCTATTTTAATTTTGGTGTTTATTTTATATTTTTTCAGTCTGCCTCCAAATCAGAACATGGGAATTCAGATGAGTATGAATCCCAACACATGAATTGAAGTTTTAAAAAATACAGAAGGGGGATCTGTTGGGGACCAAAATATAACAGGGTGTTTTTACTATCTGGATATCTAGGGGACAGAGGTGCTGGGCCCAACCCCCACCTCATCTGCCTAGTTAACAAAGAGCTATACCTGATTCTTGCTTGTCCCACCCATGTTCTCCGGAGGCTGGAAGCTAGTTTCTTATTGGTGTAAAGTTAGATTTGAATGCTATGGTGGGGGTTGTCTTTGAGTTGTCTTGGAAACAGTTGAATTGCTAATGGGCCATGTTTTTTCCCTGAATAAAGACTGATGCGCTTTGGGGAGCAGCCATGTTATGGCTCAGAAACAGTAGAGACTGTTCTCCGTGCCATCCTCCCAAACCCATCTGCGTGTATATATCTTTAAGTCTCTGTCTATCATTTATTCAATTCCATACCTTTTCCCGTTTGAAGACCTCATCATAGACTCATCGTGGCTGGACCGCAACACCAAAAGGATTGAGTTATATCTTATAGATGCCAGCAGAAGACATGATGAAGAAGAAGGCCATCAAATAGATTCAGCCCCTTCATCAAAGCCTCAATGAGAAAGAAGCTGTTGTGATCCCTAACCTCCAGAGCTTAGCTCACCCGTGGGAGACGGAGATACCTTGAATTGGCTGGGTTAAGTATTTTGCCACAGGATGCACATAAGGGCTCAAGGGCTCAGTGAGGTTCAGTTGTAGAGAAATAAAGGTACATCTTTGCACTCCTGAACTTTGTGATTGTGAAACTTATACCTGTTAACAGATCTAGATCCAAAGCAACACAATCTAATGTTGGATCTCCTAAAATAGTGGTTTAGGGAACTGTAAATTTTCTCTAATTAAAGCTTAAAATTATACATAACTAGAATTTAGTATATAAGCAACCTTTCAGACCAGTGAGGAAAAGATTATTTGATAAGTAGAACTGGTATAACTTGGAACCATTTGGGGAAAAAAATTAAGATAAATCCCCACTTTACTCCTTATATCAAAGTAAATTTTATATAGATCAAAGATTTAAACTCTGAGAATGAAACTATAACACTTGAAGAAAATGGGTATATTTATTTGTAATTTCTCTGAATGACACAAAACTTAGAAACATAAAAAGATGGATAAATTTGATTACAAAAAATTTAAAATTCTGTACAGTAAAAAATAATAATGAACAAAATCAAAAGATCGTTAACTTGCAATATTATTTATACCCATATTGTACATAGAGCTGATTTTCTGAATATATAAGGAGCAGGTATAATCAATAAAGAAAAAGATGGCCAACTAAGAGGAACTTTGAATGAAGGAAAAACAGGAAAGGCAGAAAAAGAAATATATATGAAAATATGCTTAACCTCATGAATAATTAAGAAAATGTAAACCAAAAAAAAAGAATGTTTTTAATCTATAAAATTGGCAACAACCTAAATTTGATGGTATTCACTTTTGCTGAGGGCATGAAAACCAAACTTCTTCTACACATTTGGTATAAAGGTAGTTGCTATAATTTGGTAATATGTGCCTTCCTATTCAGCAATGTCACTGCTAAGAAGTTAAACTACAGATATACAGTGTGTTCGTAAAGTCATGGTGCACTTTTGACTGGTCACAGGAAAGCAACAAAAGACGATAGAAATTTGAAATCTGCACCAAATAAAAGGAAAACTCTCCCAGTTTTATACCTATTCAGTGCAGTTTGAAGTGGGCTCCATTTGTTGCCCTACACACATCCAAATGATAGTGAAGTTCTTGCCACACATGGGTAAGGACATCTGGTGTAACAGAGTGAATAATGTCTGTGATTCTCTGTTTTAAGTGATTAATGTCATTGATACGTTCAATGTATACATGTTGCTTCACATAAGCACAAAAGTAAAAGTCTAAGGGCATCAGTTCTGGGGATTGTAGTGGCGATGGCTTGACAGAACCCCTGTCTATCCACTGCTATGGAAATGTTCTATCCAGAAACTCACAAACAGTGGTGGTGTAGTGTGGAGAAGCGTCATCCTGTTGAAAGATGACACCTTCTAGAAATTGTGGCACTGCATACAATTCCAACATGTCAAGATAGGTGTTTGCCATCACAGACTGCTCTGCGAAAAAAAATGGGCCTATCACCTTATCATGCATCAGGTCACACCACACGTTCATTTTAGGGGTGTTACATTCGTACTCAGCGTAGGCATGAGGATCTTCAGCAGCCCATATTCGGATGTTATGGCGATGAACATGTCCACAGATAAAGTATGGAAGGTCGCCTCATCGCTAAACACAATCTTCTGCAAAAATCTTGCATCATTGTCAATCTCATGAAGCATATCTGTAGAAAACGCGCATCATGTGGATCTATCCACTTGTTTGATAGCGGGCAAGAGCCACAATTTGTACCCAGTAAAACAGAGACATTTCTTTAACACCTTATGAACATGCATGCACAGATTTTTTAGGGCTCCTTAGGTAGCTATCCCATATTGCCTCTACTGTACAGACTCGTCACTGACTGATGGCCTACCAGAACAGGGTTTCTCCACCAAACTGCCAGTTTCCTTCAACTGCTTATCCCAGCGAGTAATGTTATTCCTATGTGGTGGCGCTTCGTTATAAACGCGCCAATATTCACGTTGCACTTTGTTCACGGATTCGAATTTAGCGAGCCACAGAACACACTGAACTTTCCTCTGCACCGTCCACATCACGACTGGGATGGCTGTGGGCTGCTCCGCTGTATACATGGTGTTACATCATCATCTGCACATGCGCACATGCTGCCACATCATCCTACTGAAACTGGGAGGGTTTTCCTTATATTTGGTGCAGACTTCACATTTCTATTGTCTTTTGTTGCTTTCCTGTGACCAGTCAAAAGTGCACTATGACTTTACGGACACAGTGTACTTAGAAAAGTCATCCATGAAATATGTTCATTGCTATTATTGTGTTTAGTAAAAACATACGAAAATTCTTTTTAAGTACCATATTTTTCGCTACATAAGATGCACATTTTTCCCCCCAAAAGTGGAGGGAAAAATGCCCGTGTGTCTTATGGAGAGAAAAGTAAAGTATTTTATTAAATATTTTAAACATACCATTTGGTTCAGAATATTGTTTTGTTTTTTTTTTTTTCTTCTTAAAACCCTAGGTATTTCTTACAGCCTGGTGCATCTTATGGAGCAAAAATATGGTAGGTATCTAGGGAAGGCCTTCTCAAGGCAGACCTCACCAAGGCAGGGCTGGGGGTAGAGGGAAGCTCACGAACAGTAAACTTGACTTACTTATCTACATGAAGTTAAATTCAATTATATTTCTTAGTTAACAAAATAATTCCCCATTTTTTATTTGTACCATGAGCTTTTGTATTTTCTTTTTCACTTTATTTGGCCCCCAAAATATTTCTTAGAATCCTACTATGTTCTAAACATATTCTATTACATCTTTCAAATGAAACTGAACCTTGAGGGATTATTATAATCCAAGCAAAAAGAAAATCCAGGATGGGCATTATAGGAGGACAAACAGACATAGGCCATGAAAGTTCATGGTGCACTTGATGAGCAATGATCATCATTATTACATTTGTGTTTTAGAGAAATGATTCTGGCAGTGATGTACAGGATGGAATCAAGAGGGAAGGAGGCCAGGTAGCTGGTTGATGTAATAGTTTCTGAGGTTGAAATAAGCATACTAGAAGACAGAATGAAGAAGGGAGAGAGGACTTGGGGATGTTTTAGAAATGCCATAGACAGAATGTGGCTACTTCTCAGATGTGGGAAGGGGAGGAGATGAAGTCATTTAAGATAGCATGAACAAGACCTAGTTGTTGGTTGGAGGTGGGAGGAAAAGGAGGTAAAAGCACTTCTAGTTTCATAGACTATAGAAACCAGTAAACCAACAGGAGTCTGGGAAAGAAGGCATTTTGGTCAAGGGCTGAAAGGCATACTAAACTTTGTAAGTGTTGGGTTTGAGGTACCTATTGGGTGCCCAGGCATACAGAGGGAACAATTTCTGAACATTTTATTTCACTGATTTTCAGAGGAGTTACTTAATGTTTAAACATCTAATTCATCCTAAAGCCCTTTAGAAAAAAATGAATCGGGTTGCAATGACACACTCTTAGAAGTGCCTTGGAATTTATGTAAGAAACCAGTAAGTTATTACAAAAAAAAAATCAGATCTATATATTGTGATTGATTTTTGGAAATACGCCTGGAAGCTCCAGAGTGAAAAACACTGCTCCATGAGTAGAAAAATATCAGAAGAGAGTGGAGGTAGGACACTGAAAAATCCTGGCATTTCCTGGCCAGATCAAGGAAGGAAGTCAGCACAAGGACTGGAGAGCAAGTGGTGCTTGGGAGTTGCATGCGCTGCCATGGCCAACCTAAACTGCAGGTGAGCCCTGCAGAGCTCTCTGGAAGCTCAGCTGCCGCCTCCGCCCAACCTAGCTCTCTGCACCTGCTCTTTGGAGTTTGAAATATTCAGCTTTGTAAGTAAAACTCAATGCTTCCTAAAATGTAAATGGCATAATAATACCCTCTCTCTCAACATTCACAAATATAAAAGATGCAATTTCCCTACACCACATGGCAAGTCAAGGTTAATAGAGCTCAGAGTTCTCCAGGCCTTAGTCCAGAAGCCCAAAACCCAAAAATCTTCCAAGCAAATAAAGAAACAGAAGCAACAAAATAAACCAGAATTGACAAAAAGTCATGCAAATTAAATTACATTTCTTTGTCCTTTTTATGAGGAAACTTGCTTCTGACAAAAATATTGAGGTCCTTCTCTGCATCTACAGCATGTTCCTGTTCCTTTTTAAATCTTACTGTTCCTTAAATCCTACCAAGTGCAAGGACACTCCTCAAGGCTGGCTTTAGTTAGCATACAGAGGGAACGATTTCTGAACATTTTATTTCACTGATTTTCAGGGGAGTTAATTAATGTTTAAACATGTAATTCATCCTAAAGCCCTTCAGAAAAAAATTGATTCAAGTTGCAATGACACACTCTTAGACATGCCTTGGAATTTATATAAGAAACCAATAAGTTATTACAAAAATAATCCAGGTCTATATATTGTGATTTGAAACTGACAAAACAAATTTAAAATGCAACAATAGTTTTAATAATGTTTTTAAAAACAGTTTCATTAGATGTATTCAAAATAAGAGTATTTTATTATTTGTTTTTTGGTTTCTTTAGTCAGAATGTAGAGCAGGCACTGGAAATGAGCTCAGCAGGTGAAGAAATAGTTGTTTCCTAAAATAAGATACTAAAGACTAAACCTGTAAGAATTATTATAATTTTGTCTTATAAATCAAATTTCTATTTATGTTAAAAGAACAGTCCTCGCCTGACCAGGCGGTGGTGCAGTGGATAGAGCGTCGGACTGGGATGCGGAAGAACCCAGGTTCGAGACCCCAAGCTCGCCAGCTTGAGCACAGGCCCATCTGGCTTGAGCAAAAAGCTCGCCAGCTTGGACCCAAGGTCGCTGGCTCCAGCAAGGGGTTGCTCGGTCTGCTGAAGGCCTGTGGTCAAGGCACATGTGAGAAAGCAATCAATGACCAACTAAGGTGTTGCGACAGCAATGAAAAACTAATGATTGATGCTTCTCACCTCTCTCCGTTCCTGTCTGTCTGTCCCTATCTGTCCCTCTCTCCGACTCTCTCTCTGTCCCTGTAAAAAAAAAAAAAAAAAGAAAAGAAAAACCCAGGGACTACAAAAAAAAGAAAGAAAGAAAAAGAACAGTCCTCACATTTTTATAAACTCTCAGATATTTTACTAGCTGAAAAAATTTAATTCTGACCTAATCTAAATTAAAATTGGCTTTATTTGGTGTCAGTGTAGTAAAGGAAACTTTAGTTAAGTCACATAAAGTGAGTGAATACCTTCACTCGGCTGGCCTCTCCCTCTGTTCTGGCAGTCAGCGGTTGACCCTCTCTCTCCCGGAGTGAGTCCTTTGGATCCCAGACTTTAGATTCCAGTCTTTCCATTCTACCCAATAAAATGACCAACTCTGATGACACCCTCTTTATGAAGCCTTCATTTCTCTGGCTTTACTGTAGCCTTTCATTTTCCTGCAAGTAGTGCCTCTGTCTTTGAAATAATTACATGGAAATTAATAAGTTAATTTACATTAACTTAGCCCTCATATCCCGCTAGGATCTAACCCTTTCTCTTGTTCTTTTCACCAAATGTTTCTTGATTGGTTTTTGCCACCAATGCCTTCCATGTGACTCCAACCACCCACGCATTTACCTCTGTACTGAAGCCCCTGTTCCACCATTCTACTCACAACAATCCCTTCTTGTTCACCAAATAAATGGACTTTTTTATTTTAAGGTTTTATTTATTGATTTTAGAGAGAGGAGATAAAGAGAAAACGTTGCAAGGAAGGAGTGGAAAACATTAACTCATAGACTCATAGTGGTTGCTTTGTGTGTGTCTTGATGGGGCAAGCCTGGGATTTTGAACCGGCAATCTCAACATTCTACTCCATGGATACTCCATCCACTGCCCCACCACAGGTTACACTGGAATTCTCTTCAACAGCATTCCTGTTGTATAGCATGTGGCAAGGCGAAAATCCGTTCAACAGTACTTTCCATGCATTGGTTTGTTTAAAACTTAGATTGAGTTTGTCAATAGTTAAGAACATACATTTTGCTCTCAAGCAGAGTTGGCATCATTATTTACTAGCTATTTGACCTTAAGGGAAAACTTTTAAATATCTCTCAGTCTCAGTTTGCTCTGCTGTAAAATTGGATCACTCTCTCCCTGGGAAAGTTGTGAAGATTGGATAAGAGAACCCTTATAACAGGGGTCAGGAACCAATGACTCACAAGCCAGATGTGGCTCTTTTGAAGGCTGCATCTGGCTCGCAGACAAATCTTTAATAAAAAAAAACGTTAAAAAATAAAATATTCTCATGTATTATAATCCATTCATTTCCTACCGTTCATGTTCATGGTTGCAGGCGCCTGGAGCCAATCACAGCTGTCCTCTAGGACAACACCAAATTTTTATTGGTTAATGCTTAATGTACACAGGTGATTGTGAGGTCAGGAAGTAAACTTCCCTCCTTTTAATCAAATAGTCAGCTAGCTAATTGCAGAAACCCTTTTCATTTTCTTTTCCTTTTTTATTATTTTATTAATTTAAATGGGGTGACATTAATAAATCAGGGTACATATGTTCAAAGAAAACATCTCCAGGTTATCTTGTCATTCAGTCATGTTGCATACCCATCACCCAAAGTCAAATTGTCTTCTGTCACTTTCTATCTGGTTTTCTTTGTGCCCCTCCCCTCCTCTATCTCCCTCCCTCTCCTCCCCCCCCCCCGTCCCCCCCCCTGTAACCACCACATGAGTCCATGTCTCTTAGTCTCTTTTTTATGTCCCACATACGTATGGAATCATGCAGTTTTTAGTTTTTTCTGATTTACTTATTTCATTCCATATAATGTTATCAAGATCCATCCATTTTGTTGTAAATGATCCGATGTCATTATTTCTTATGGCTGAGTAGTATTCCATGGTATATATGTACCACATCTTCTTTATCCAGTCATCTATGGAAGGGCTTTGGGGTTGTTTCCATGTCTTGGCCACTGTGAACAAAGCTGCTATGAACATGGGGCTGCATGTGTCTTTACGTACCAATGTTTTTGACTTTTGGAGGTATATACCCAGTAGAGGGATTGTTGGGTCATATGGTAGCTCTATTTTTAGTTTTTTGAGAAACCACCGTACTTTCTTCCATAATGGTTGTACTACTTTACATTCCCACCAACAGTGGATGAGGGTTCCTTTTTCTCCACAGCCTCTCCAACATTTGTTATTACCTGTCTTGTTGATAATAGCTGATCTAACAGGCGTGAGGTGGTATCTCATTGTAGTTTTGTTTTGCATTTCTCTAATAGCTAATGAAGATGAGCATCTTTTCATATATCTGTTGGCCATTTGTATTTCTTCCTGGGAGAAGTGTCTGTTCATGTCCTCTTCCCATTTTTTTATTGGATTGTTTATTTGTTTGTTGTTGAGTTTTGTGAGTTCTTTATATATTTTGGATATTAGCCCCTTATCTGAGTTGTTTGAAAATATTATCTCCCATTGTTGGTTGTCTGTTTATTTTGTTGTCAGTTTCTCTTGCTGTGCAAAATCTTCTTAGTCTGATGTAGTCCCATTCATTTATCTTTGCCTTCACTTCCCTTGCCTTTGGAGTCAAATTCATAAAGTGCTCCTTATAACCAAGGTCCATGAGTTTAGTACCTATGTTTTCTTCTATGTAATTTATTGTTTCAGGTCTTATATTTAGGTCTTTGATCCATTTTGAATTAGTTTTAGTACAAGGATACAAACTGTAGTCGAGTTTCATTCTTTTGCATGTGAAGTTCCAGTTTTCCCAGCACCATTTGTTGAAGAGGCTTTCTTTTCCCCATTGTGTGTTGTTGGTTCCTTTATCAAACATTATTTGATCATACATATGTGGTTTTATTTCTGGACTTTCTATTCTGTTCCATTGGTCTGGGTGTCTATTTTTCTGCCAATACCATGCTGTTTTGATTGTCATGGCTCTATAATATAATTTGAAGTCAGGTGTTGTAATACCCCCAGCTTCGTTCTTTTTCCTTAGGATTGCTTTGCTGTTCAGGGTTTTTTATAGTTCCAAATAAATCTGATAATTTTTTGTTCCATTTCTTTAAAAAATGTTATTGGAATTTTGATGGAAATTGCATTACATTTGTATATTGCTTTGGGTAATATGGTCATTTTGATTATATTTATTCTTCCCATCAAAAAACAAGGAATATTTTTCCATTTCATTGTATCTTTTTCAATTTCCCTTAACAATGCTTTGTAGTTTTCATTATATAGGTTCTTTACATTCTTTGGTATGTTTATTCCTAGGTATTTTATGTTTTTTGTTGCAACCGTGAAGGGGATTATTTTTTGAGTTCATTTTCTAATGTTTCATTGTTGGCATACAGAAATACTATGGACTTTTGTATATTAATTTTGTATCCTGCGACCTTATTGTATTGGTTTATTGTTTCTAGTAATCTTCTTGTGGAGACTTTGGGATTTTCAATGTATAGAATTATATCATCTGCAAAAAGTGAAACCTTTACTTCTTCTTTTCCAATATGGGTGCCTTTTATTTCTTTGTCTTGTCTGATTGCTCTGGCTAGAACTTCTAGTACTACGTTAAATAAGAGAAGAGAGAGTGGACATCCCTGTCTTGTTCCTGATTTAAGGGGAAAAGTCCTCAGTTTTATGCCATTTAATATGATGTTAGCTGATGGTTTATCATATATGGCCTTTATTATGTTCAGATATTTTCCTTCTATATCCATTTTGTTGAGTGTTTTAAACATAAAATTATGTTGTATTTTATTGAATGCCTTTTCTGCATCTATTGATAAGATTATGTGGTTTTTGTTCTTTGTTTTGTTGATATGGTGTATTACGTTAACCGTTTTACATATGTTGAACCATCCTTGAGATTCTGGATGAATCCCACTTGATCGTGGTGTATTATATTTTTAAATGTTGTTGTATTCTATTTGCTAGTATTTTGTTTAGTATTTTAGCATCTGTATTCATTAAAGATATTGGTCTGTAGTTTTCTTTTTTTGTGCCATCCTTGCCAGGTTTCAGTATGAGGGTTATGTTGGCCTCATAAAATGTGTTTGGAAATATTGCTTCTTCTTCAATTTTTTGGAAGACTTAGAGTAGAATAGGAACCAAATCTTCTTTGAATATTTGATAGAATGCACTAGTATAGCCATTTGGGCCTGGACTTTTATTTTGGGGGAGATTTTTAATAGTTTTTTTCTATTTCCTCCCTGCTTATTGGTCTGTTGAGGCTTTGTGTTTCTTCATGACTCAGTCTAGGAAGGTTGTATTGTTCTAGGAATTTATGCATTTCTTCTAGATTGTTGAATTTGGTGGCATATAGTTTTTCATAGTATTCTACAATAATTCTTTGAATATCTATATCTGTGGTGATTTCTCCTCTTTCGTTTTGGATTTTGTTTATATGAGTCTTTTCTCTTTTTTCCTTGGTGAGTCTTGCCAAGGATTTGTCAATTTTGTTGATCTTTTCAAAGAACCAGCTTCTTGTTTTATTAATATTTTCTATAGCTATTCTGTTCTCTATTTCATTTATTTCTGCTCTGATTTTTATTATTTTATTTTTTCAGCTGGTTTTGGGTTGTCTTTGTTCTTCTTTTTCTAGTTTTTTAAGATGTGAGATTAAGTGACTTACTTGGGCTCTCTCTTATTTGTTCATATAGGCATGAAGTGATATAAACTTCCCTCTTATTACTTGCCTTTGCTGCTTCCCAGAGATTCTGAGATGTCGTATTGTCATTTTCTTTTGTCTGTATGTATCTTTTGATCTCTGCGCTTATTTCTTCTTTGACCCACTCATTTTTTAAAAGTATGTTGTTTAGTTTTCACATTTTTGTGGGCTTGTTTACCTCTTTTTTGCTGTTGAATTCTAGTTTCAAGGCTTTATGATCAGAATATGCTTGGTACAATTTCAATTTTTCTGAATTTGCTGATGTTATTTTTGTGGCCCAACATATGGTTGATTCTTAAGAATGTTCCATGTACACTAGAGAAAAATGTGTACCCTGTTACTTTGGGATAAAATGTCCTGTAGATGTCTATCATATCCAATTGCTCTATTGTTTCATTTAAGGCCAATATTTCTTTATTGATTTTCTGTTTGGATGGATGATCTAGAGTCGTCAGTGGTGTATTGAGGTCTCTAAGTATGATTGTATTTTTGTCAGTTTTTGTTTTTAGGTCAGTCAGTAGCTGTCTTAGATATTTTGGTGCTCCTTGGTTTGGTGCATATATATTAAGAAGTGTTATGTCTTCTTGATTCAGTGTCCCCTTTATCATTATGAAATGACCATTTTTGTCTGATTACTTTTGCTGTGTTATAGTCAGCATTGTTGGATATGAGTATTGCTACACCTGCTTTTTTTTTGAGAGGGGGGATGTTATTTGTTTGGAGTATTGTTTTCCAGCCTTTGACTTTGAATTTGTTTTTATCCTTGTTGCTTAGATGTGTTCCTTGTATGCAGCATATAGTTGGATTTTCTTTTTTAATCCAGTCTGCTACTCAGTCTTTTTATTGGAGAGTTCAATCTATTTACATTTAGTGTAATTATTGACACTTGAGGGTTTCCTTTTGCCATTTTATATATTGCTTTTTGTTAGTTTTGTATCTTGTTTGATTCTTCTCTTTTGTTTTTCTGTCATTTGTTTTTGTTTAGTTGTAATCCATACTTCTTTCTTCTGTTACTTCCTTTTTCAAATCATGTGCTTCTGTTGTGGTTTTTTCAGGGGTGGTTACCATTAACTAATGAGAAGGGCACCTACCATGTTCATTGTAGTACACTATCTTATGAGTGCTTCTGCACTCAATCGTCCTTTGCTACTGTTAATCTTTGTCCTCTCCCCTTTATTGTTTTTGTTGTCACAGTTTAAATTTGTTGTGTGTGTGTGTGTGTGTGTGTGTTCCTGGTGGAGCTTTTACTAGTGGTTTTGTTTTGTTCTTTGTATCTAGTTGGAAATCCCCCTTTAGTATATCCTGAAGTGAGGATTTTCTGAAAAGATGATAAATTCCCTCATCTTTTCTGTATTTGTGAATGTTTTTATTTCTCCATTGTATTTGAAGAATAGCTATGATGGGTATAGTATTCTTGGTTGGAAGTTCCTCTCTTTCAGAACTTTAAATATTGGGGTCCACTCTCTTCTAGCTTGTAGAGTTTCTGCTGAGAAATCTAATGATAATCTAAAAGGCCTTCTTTATATGTTGTATTCTTTTCCCTGGCTGCCTTGATAATTTTTCCTTTGTTGTTGGTTTGTGCCAATTTCATTATGATGTGCCTTGGAGTAGGTTTGTTGAGGTTAAGATAACTCAGTGTTCTACTTGCTTCTTGAATTCGAGGCTTTAGTTTTTTCCACAGGCTTGGGAAGTTCTCATCTATTATTTGTTTGAATATGTTCTCCATTCCATTTTCTCGCTCTTCTCATTCTGATATACCTATTACTCTTATATTACTCTTTTTGGTGGAGTCAGACAATTCCTGTAGGGCTTTCTCATTTTTTTAAATTCTTAAGTCTCTCTCTTCTCTCTGTTGTGCCTCAAGTTGCCTGTCTTCTATGTCACTAATCCTCTCTTCTATCTGGCCTGTTCTATTAGCTAAGCAGTTCATGAATTGAGTTTTTCATCTCTGTTAGATTTGTTTTTATAGTTTCAATTTCTTTCATAATATATTTGTGTCTATTGAGTTGTTTTCTGAGCTCCCTAAATTGCCTGTGTTTTCTTGTATATCTCTGAGTATTTTTAGGATTTCTATTTTAAATTCTCTGTCATTTAACTCCAAGCTTTCCAATCTATCAAAATTTTTTCTATAGATTTTTCGTCATCTATCTGTTCTATCTCTCTGTTTTTTGTATTCATGCTATTCTATTTCCTTTTCCTTAATGGCATCTGAGGATGACTTTGTTAATAACACTAATGTGAATTAATAAAAAAAGTAAAAAGAAAAAAAGAATAGACAATAAATAAAAAATAAAGAAAAACAAATAAAACAAATCTTTTTTCTTTTTTTCTCTCCTTCCCTCTTTGAGAAAATGCTGTGCAAAACTGAGAATTATATTGTGCTAAATGGAACAAAAAATACTTATAATGGAGGGTCTGAGTTGAGGAGAAGTGATAAAGGGGCAAAAAAGGAGGTAGGGACCCACAAAATTCAAAAAAGGAAAAAATTTGAATCAAGAATAATATAATTTGCTTGTAAATGATGGTTGAAGGAGAGATATAGTGAAAAGGATAAGAAGGAAACAAGAAAAAAAAACTATTGTATTAAGTGGAACAAAAACTACATAGAATGGAGCATTGGGGTTGGGGGGAATGCTAATGAGTTAAAAAGCGAAGTAAAAAGCACACAAAATGCCACAAAGAAAAAAATTGAATCCAAAATAAAATAGTTTGTTCATGAGTGAGAATCAAATGAGAGGAAAAGTAAAAGAGAAAAGAAGAAAATAAGAGAGAGGGAGAGAAAAGAAAAAGAAGAAAAATAAAAGAATAAAAAGAGAGAGTTCAGGGTTTTGGAGTGTAACCCTCATAGAGAGAAAGAAAAAAAATGAGAAATGTAACACTTATGGGTAATGTATTTCAAGATGAAGAGAAAAGAGTAAAATAAGCAGAGGATAAAAGGACCAAGGTGGAAGAAAGAAAAATAGAGATAAGAAGTTAAAAGAAACAAAAAAAAGTAGAAAAAGTTATAAAGTTTGTGGATTTTTCTTGATATTAAGAGGTTATCTTCTGCCTTTTTCCTTCCTCTCCCTCTTCCTGGTCGGTGGCACTGTACCCCAGGCTCTTCCCCTGTGGTATGCTTAGGTAGAGATTTGCAGTTGATGTGTCACTATGGTGATGTCATATACTAGGCCTCAGTCTCATTGGTAGTTGGGTCTTATTAGCAATTGCAAGCTCCAACAATGGGAGAGTCCATTTTTTTTGGAGCCTCTCTTCTTTCTGAATTAGCAGCCTGGTAATCCAGCTATGAGGTTGCCGCTGCCACTGCCTGGATAGTAAGAGGCTCAAAGAGCTGGCAAATCCCCACTCTATCCCCATTCAGTGCAGAGCTCTGGGTGAGGCTCTGTCAGTCAGAGCCATCAGTGTAATCAGGCAGGGATGGGAGCTAATTACTCTCAAGACGTCTTTCTATGAACCTCCACGTATGTCCAGTATGTCTCGGCACTCTGTGGGACCACTTTCCCCAGGATTTTTGCACTTTGTATTTTTTCTTGACTAAGAAGAAGATGCCCTAGTTGCTACCTGCAGAACAGGAGGTCTTAAAAGCTGCCAAGTCCCTTCTTTTAGTGCACAGTCCTGAGTATGAAAGCTCTGCTAATCAGAGCCACCAGCATAGGCAGGTTTTTCACCCTGTATCAGCTGACTGGAAGTTTCCCCCACCCCTCCCTACAAAGCAAGAACCACTAAAAAAATATCACGTCTCTTGTCTTAGATCACTGAGCTGAGAGAAACCTTGTCAGCCAGAGCCACATAAGCCAGTTGGGCAGTGAGCCAACTGTGAGTTAAGCTAACTTGAGGGATTGGATTCACAGATTTGCTACAGAGACTGTTGGCAAGCTACCTGCATGCCCCTCCCCCAGTGCTAACCTGAATGGCTGGCGAGGGCGCCCTGCCCACCAAGAGAAGACTGGGCATAGGGAAGTTTGTTTTTGTGCTCTCCCCTTGCTGTTGTTGGTGGAGCAGGGATTACACTGTGCCTCTGCTCGCAGCCCACACAAGAGTCTCTGACCCTGCCTCTCTGTCCAGGAATGCGGGCACCCACGCCTGGGGACCTAAGGGGAATCTCGTGCACACTGCCTGCACTCACTGACCAGGATATCGGGGTAATAGAGGCTGCCGTTTGCCTGCCATTGCTGGAACGGGTGCCGGCATTAGCTCACGCAGGCTGAGCCACACTGGACACACTTTTTTCTCGGTTTGCACATCTGTGCCCCAGCCCAACTCCTTTTATGCCCAAAGCTCTCACTTTCTCTCAGTTCCAAGTGAAAGCAGCCCTTGCTCATGTTAGTGAGGGAGGCGGAGTGTTCCATTCTCCATCTTATTTCCTTCAGGGTTGCTTATAAATTTAACCAGTGTTTTACCCTTCATACCTTTTTTTGTTCAGTGAGTGGGATTTACAGACACTCCAGGGATTGATTTTTCTGTCTCTGGTTGTAGAACTTGTTAAAATTTTGGGGAGAAGCATCGGGAGAGCTCCTCACGGCGCCATTTATCTGACATCACCCTCCCAGAAACCATTTTGACGAAGAAAATGGCTAAAAGAAAAAAAAAGAGAGAAGTATTGTACTTTTCAGCAGGAATGGACAAAGGAATTTGCCTTTGTGGAGAGAGCAGGTTCTGCAGTGTGTCTAATATGCAATGATAAAATAGCATCGATGAAATGGTCAAATATAAGCTGCACTTCAACACACGCCATACTACATTTGCATTGAAATATCCAGCAGGGGACAACAGGAAGAAAGCTTGTCAAGAGCTACTGTGCAGAGTGCAAGCTAGTCAGCAGCAACTCCATGTTTGGACCCAACAAGGTGACTGGAATTTGGCTAGCTTTGCTGGTGCTTTAGCATTGTGAGAAACATAAAGCCATTCACAGATGGGGAGTATGCCAAAACATTCATGCTTAATGTTGCCAATGAACTTTTTGATGACTTTTTAGATAAAGACAAGATAATTAAATGAATAAAAAACATGCCTCTGTCGGCAAGAACTGTTCCCTATCGTACCATCATGATGGCAAATCAAATTGAGGCAACACAAATGAAGGACATAAATTATTTTGTCCATTCTTTTCTCTCACTTTGGATGAGTCAACAGACATAAGCCATTTATCCCAGTTCAGCGTGATTGCAAGGTATGCTGTTGGTGACACTACATGAGGAAAGTCTTGCTGTTTTGCCTATGAAAGAGACAACAAGAGGGGAGTATTTATTCAAGTCTTTCACTGAGTTCACTAAAGAAAAATATATACCAATGAATAAACTTATTTTGGTGTGTACTGATGGTGTTCTGTGCATGTTGGGAAAAAAACAGAGGATTCGTAGTGCTTCTTCATGAACATGAAAAGAGACTCATTCTAAGTTTTTAGTGCATCCTACATCAGGAGGCGCTTTGTGCTCAGATGTGTGGTGAACAGCTTGGTGAGGTGATTTCGCTGGTCATTTGAGTGTTCGACTTTATTGTTGTCTGAGCTTTTAAATGATCTCCAGTTTAAAAAACTACTGAATGAAGTTGAAAAGAATTATCCTGATCTGCTCTGCACAACAATGTGTGTTGGTTTTCAAGAGGGAAGGTGCTCAGCTGTTTCTTGGCTTGTCTGAGCAAAATTCAGACTTTTCTTGGAATGAAAAACGTTGAGTATCCTGAGTTAGCTAACACTGAGTGACTCCTGAAGTTCTACTATCTCATGGACATGACTGAACATCTGAACCAGCTCAATGTGAAAATGCAAGGCGCTGGAAATACAGTCTTATCTCTCCAATAAGCAGTGTTTGCATTTGAAAACAAGCTGGAACTCTTCCTCTCCAACATTGAAACTGGTTGTTTACTACACTTTAAAAAACTGGTAGAGTTTCGCCTGACCTGTGGTGGCGCAGTGGATAAAGCGTCGACCTGGGAACACTGAGGTTGCCAGTTCAAAACCCTGCACTGGTCTGGTCAAGGCACATATGGGAGTTGAGCTTCCAGCTCCTCCTCCCTTTCTCTCTCTCTCTCTCTCTCTCTCTCTCTCTCTCTCTCTCTCTCTGTGTCTCCTCTCTAAAATGAATAAAAAAAAAATTTCTTTTTTTAAATAAAAATAAAAAACTGGTAGAGTTTAAAGATGCATGCACAGCAAGTGACCCTGCTCAACATCTTGATCTCCAGCAGCTAGCAGGCTTTACATCTAATCTCCTGCAGTCATTCAAAGCACATTTTGGAGAATTTTGTGAGTGCACTCGTCTTTTTAAGTTTATCACCCATCCACACGAGTGTGCAGTGGACACACTGACCTAGGTTTCATCCCCAGTGTTTCCATCAGAGTTTTTCAGCTACAAGCTGCTGACCTGAAGACCTCAAACATGTGGGTGAATAAGTTCAAGTCACTGAATGAAGATTTGGAAAGATTTGCACAACAGGCAGAGGAGTTGGTGAGCAATCACAAGTGGATAGAAATGAAAAAACTTCAACCCGCAAACCAGCTGATTGTCAAAACTTGGAACACGCTTCCCGTCACATACCACACACTACAGTGTGTGAGTATTGCTGTACTGACAATGTTTGGCTCTACGTATGCATGTGAGCAGTCTTTCTCACATCTAAAGAACATTAAGGCCAACCTACAATCATGTTTAATGGATGGAAGTCTCAATGCCTGCATGAATCTTCACCTCACTACATATCAACCAGACTACAAAGCCATCAGAAAAATCATGCAGCACCAGAAGTTGCATAAATGGTAAGAAGTACTTTATTCATCATTGGTTAGCAAGAGCATAATGTTATTAAAAATAATTCAGAGATTTACTTGTACTTTAAAAGTGTTGGTCTTACATAAAATGCACTCATTTACTTGTATTTAGTGTTAAACATATTATATGGCTCTCACAGAACTACATTTTAAAATATGTGGCGTTCATGGCTCTCTCAGCCAAAAAGATTCCCGACCCCTGCCTTATAACATTCCCAGAATATTATCAGTGCTCAATAAAAATTACCTATACTACTTATCCCACCTCTCTGACTACTTCCTGGTCTCCTTTGCTGACTCTCCTCCAATCTTTGTCCCCAAATGTGGATTACTTACAAAGCCCTGTGCTGTTCTGTCTCTACAAGCTCTCCCTTGAATACCTCATCTGCTCATTGTTTCCAGTGTGACCACACACTACAACTTTCTAGTTCTGCCGTGACTTCTATGCTAAACCCCATCCAATCCTATTTCACAAACTGTTCTTAAGGACATCTCTACATGAACGAGCTGTCATCCTTTAAATTCAACACATAAGAGGATTTTATCTTCTACCTCTCCTAACCTCCCCCAATGGCATCACAGATGTGGGACTATAAAGTCATTCTTAAGTTATTTCATTCACCAGCACTGTGTCTAGCCTGGGCCCTCATCTTCTCACACCTAGATTATTAAAATAGCCCTTCAATTGAGCTTCCTGTACCTCCTCCATTAGCAGATTTTTTTAAAATAGTAGTGCAGTTTAATAGTAGTGCTTCCTTGGCCTTGGCCGGTTGGCTCAGTGGTAGAGCATCAACCTGGTGTGTGGATCTCCTGAGTTCAATTCCCAGTCAGGGCACACAGAAAAGGCAACCATCTGCTTCTCCACCCCTCCCTCTCTTCCCTCCTTTCTATCTCTTCCCCTCCCTCAACCATGGCTTAGATTGGAACAAGTTGGCCCCAGGCACTGAGGATGGCTCCATTGCTTTGCCTCAGGTTCTAAAATAACTCAGTTGTCAATCAACATAGCAAATGCCTAGATGGGCAGAGCTTCTCCCTGTAGGGGGCTTGCCAGATAGATCCCAGTTGGGGCGTGTGGTAGTCTGTCTCTCTGCCTCCCTGCTTCTTACTTAAAAATTTTTTTATTTATTTTTTTTACAGAGACAGAGAGAGAGTCAGAGAGAGGGATATATAGGGACAGACAAACAGAAATGGAAAGAGATGAGAAGCATCAATTATCAGTTTTTCGTTGTGACACCTTAGTTGTCCATTGATTGCTTTCTCATATGTGCCTTGACTGTGGGCCTTCAGCAAACCGAGTAACCCCTTGCTCAAGCCAGCGACTTTGGGTCCAAGCTTGTGAGCTTTGCTCAAACCAGATGAGCACGCGCTCAAGCTGGCAACCTCAGGGTCTCAAATCTGGGTCCTTTGCATCCCAGTCCAATGCTCTATCCACTGCACCACCACCTGGTCAGGCTACTTAAGAGAAAATTTTTAAAAAGTAACAGTGCTTTCCTAATCAAAATCCATTGACACTCCCCCATCCCCACCATTGTTAACAAAATGAAATAAAATTCTTTGGTCTTTAATTCAAGGTTTTCCACACCCTGACAATAATCAACCTTTCCAAGTTTATCTTCCAATCAAAATACTTCAGGTTAAAGGCTGTGTTTAGTTTATCTTTAGATCCCCAGTGTATATCACAGTCAATAAAGGTTTGCTGAACTGAGCTAATCTAGCTCGTCTCCTCCCATAATTATAGGAGTCTGGTGATTGAATGTCAAATTCATTCTTTATTCTATTTATTTAACTAACTACTATTTATTGTCCAAGTGTCTAAAACTGTACAAGCACTAATTCCAAAATTAAAAATGAGTAAGCATAGTAGTAAAGATAGAACAATTTATGCTGATATCTCTTCAGGATCTAATCCTTTCTCTTGTTTCTTTCACCAAATGTTTTTTGATTGGTTGTCTCCACCAATGTCTTCCATGTGACTCCACCCACATGGGATTGTTGTAAGAAACAATCCCAAAATTCCAGTGACTTTATGCACAGTTGATTTATTGCTCAAACAAAACTGAGACACGTGACTTTCAATGAAACTACCCTTCATATTGTGTCTTTGTATTTCTGCATAGATCCAGTCATGGGCATCAATATGAAAATACTTTTTCACAATCACCATGGCCAGAGAAGACAACATGGAAATACTGTCTCTTAAATACTTACTCCTATTGAATAGCACATAGCCTGTTCACTTACATTTTCTTGTTCAAAGCAAATCACCTGTCTAAAGTCAAAGAAATAGGAAAGAAGATTCTCCCATTTATTCAGGAAGGGAAGATCAATGCACTAACAACAAAGACAGTAGACCAGTCAATGAACCAGTTTTATACAGTAGCTGTCAAACTTGAGTATGTATCTGAATCACTGTAGTTTATTAAATTAGAGATCATTCAGTTCCACCCCCAAGTTACTGACTCAGTAGACCTGGGTTGGTACTAGAAATTTTACATTTTAACAAGTCTCCAGGAAATTTCGATGTTATGAGGTCAGGGATCTCACTATGAGAGCCATGAGTTCAAAATATTATTTTTAAGCAATTTTTTCTTATTTTAAATAATTTCTGTTCTTAAAGAGCACACACTTTAAATTAGGATAGAGTGAAAAGAAAATGTTTCTAGTGGATTTAAAAAATATGTTGACTTGAAATAATCAGGATTAATCTAGACCAGAAAAATTGTTAAAACATTATCTAGAACTGTTATATCCCTTACCTTCTACCACTTGTTGGCCCTTTACCTTATCTCTTTCTTCACCATCTTTTTCCTCTTTCTCCCTTTTGACAAAGATTTCCCCTCACTTTCCTCTAAACCCTATTGTTCCACCATCCTGAGTATCCATCTCCAGAATCTTACCTTGTCCTTCTTTACTTGTCCGCCTTTCCTCTCAGTCACTCTGTGCCCATAGTTTTGGCATTTACTATCACCAGTGACCAAATGTTCAACCACTTGACCAGATCCAACGCCCCAGACAATACAGAGATGAACTCTACTGTGACTAAAAGCAGATTACGTGAAAAGGACATTGTCAGAATCATGGGGGGGAAGTAGCAGTAGTTAAGGAGATGCATGGGGAGAATAATGCACATATCAATATCTCCAAAGAGAACTATCATGAAAGAATCATTGTTTTAGCTACATCCATTAGTGCCATCTTTAAAGCATTTGTTGTAATCGTAGAGAATCTAAAAGAAGACATCAGCCACTCTATGACCAGTGGTGGGACAATGACTCCATTACCTAAGGTCCAGTTGAATGCTCTACATTTGAGTTTCCATCAACTCACTTTTTCCAAAAGACATATTCTTTCTATGACTCTCTCTTTGGCAAAAGTGAATGCAAGGTATGGAAGATATATGAGAGAGAGTACAAGGCTCGGGACTAGGTGGCAGAGCCGACTAAAGACAACTCAAATGAGTAAGCCGTCATTGCTCACATGTCACCATCCATGACTAATCATGTGGACTAGATCTCTGTGGTCTTGTTGGAGACTCTCTCTGGTCCCAGAGAGAGAGAGAAGCAGGTATGACTATTGAGTATTAGCCCAAGCTCTCCAGCTCTCTGGTCATCTTTGCAGGTGTGAGGACAGACACAGACCAGGGAATAAGGTGTGATTTCCCCACACCATAAAAGAGACAACATCCATAGGCCTCAACTCTGACCTAGAGAGGACAACTCTGGGGTTGACCAAGCCAACCCAAATGGAAATGCGAAAGTCTTGTTTCTCTCTGTTTATGTGACTATACCAGATTCTGTGGCACCTAATTCAGCTCTCCAGGTGTGAAAAGCTATTGGACCTAATTAAGTGCTTCTGCATTAGAGTTTACCTAAACTCATTTTTTCCAAAATATTTAGTTGGCTGCATAGTCAGGATTCAAGTCATAAAAATTCAATGAAATCTGTCAAATATCTAAGGTACAATTTCAAATTAGATGTAATGCCAACATTATCCTGGCTCAACAGACACAGCCTGAGCCCCTTCTGCTCACCACCATGCTCCATCTTTGCAATTTCTAAACTGTCAATAATTCAAGCTTTAAGAACTTTATAAATTATAAATTTCTATATTACTTTATTTTCAAGATGTATATTTTTAAAAGATATTTTAATAGCTTTCTATGTTCAGCTGTTAACACTGAGTCCCAACTTAATTTTATAAGCTTTTTATCTGTTGTTTAGTTTAATTCTTGCTTATTAGTAAATTTTGTCACTCAGAACATTAGTTCTGTTTTGTCATGTAAAGGTAATAGGAACTATTAATATACTTCACTTTGGTTCTGTAACATCAAGAATTTTTTTAAAATGACCCTGGTTGGTGGCACAGTAGATTCAAGAGCATTGGCTTGGCATGCCAACGTCACCAGCTTGAGCCTGGGATCATGGGCTTGACCCTTAAGTTCTCTAGTTCAAGCCCTGATCAAGTTACAAATGAGAAGTAACCAGTGGCACAACTAAGTGGAAAAACGAGTTGATGTTTTCTTCTCTCTCTTTCTCATTCTCTCTCTCTTCCTCTTCCTCTCTCTCAAAAATAATTCTTTTTTCAAAAATGTAAAAGATGGGCTAGAAAAGACATTGAGGACAAAGGAATATCTAAATCAACTATTACTGACCTTAAAAAATAATATTTATTCTCCAAGCCAACAGATAACATTGTACAGTGTGTTTTCAAAATGGTGAGAAGTGACAGATAAAATCTCCTTTCTTGGTGCCAAGAAGGAATGCAAGGCAGAAGAGGAAATCAGACACTCTCCCAAGGACTAAAGGGGCAAAGAAAGGAAGGAATGGTCACAGAGGATCCTGGTGCCAGCAGAGCCATGGCAAAGGGTCCTCTGATGTTGTAGGGATATAGCTTCTGCTGGAGATACAGGCTTGAAGCAAAAGGGGGGGGGGGCAGAAGAAATACCCTGGCCTCTCTCTGTTCCCACACACAGCCATCCTGCTATTCTGCCGGTGCCAGCCACTG
Organism: Rhynchonycteris naso; assembly: GCA_037038555.1. Taxonomy (NCBI): domain Eukaryota; kingdom Metazoa; phylum Chordata; class Mammalia; order Chiroptera; family Emballonuridae; genus Rhynchonycteris; species Rhynchonycteris naso. The sequence continues at coordinate 178,434,259 of CM072995.1, read as the reverse complement.
GCAGAGCTCAAAAGGAACCCAGAGAACATGGAAAGTGGTAAGGAGGAGTGAGATTTCAGATAATTTGAAGGTAAATCCAATAGGTCTTCTTTATTGAACCTGGGGAGAGAAGGAAAGAAAGATACCAGGATGACACCCCAGTTCTTGGCCTGAGCTACTGACTGAATGGTCGCCATTACTGAAATGGGAATGACAGCGGAAGAAACAGGTTACGAGAGTTCAGGGTCAGACTCTGGATCTGTCTGGTTTGAAAGGCATGTTTGCCATACTGTTGGAGATGGTTAGTAAGCACATAGGTGTATGAGTTTGGAGCTTAAAAGAGATATAAACTAGGGATTAGTCTACCAATAGATGATTAGATAGGCTGGTTGAGATCACCTAGAAAGAGTGTGACAGATAAACAGAGAGAATCAAGCTAGCAATCCCTGGGATACTCCAACATTTAGAGGTCCAAGAGATAAGATGGAGCCAGTATAGGAAATGCAGAAGTATACAGTAAAATAAGACACAACTGAAAGAGGGTGGTGAACTTTAACTAATGTGAAGAGCATTTCAAGAGAAAAAGAGCAACCAGCAGTACTACATGCTATTGACCAAGGAACCTAGCATCATAGAAACTACTGTGGACTGATGAGAATAGTTTTATTGAAGCAGTGAAAATAAAAACCTGATTACAGTGAGTTATAGAGAGACTTGGAGTATTAATGTGTGAAGAGAGCAAATACAGGCAACTGTTTAAAGAAGTTTTATGCTTGACCAGGAGGTGGTGCAGTGGATGGAGCATCGGACTGGGATGTGGAAGACCCAGGTTCGAGACCCCGAGCTCGCCAGCTTGAGCGTGGGCCCATCTGGCTTGAGCAAAAGCTCACCAGCTTGGACCCAAGGTTGCTGGCTCCAGCAAGGGGTGGCTCAGTCTGCTGAAAGCCCACGGTCAGGGCACATGTAAGAAAGCAGTCAATGAACAACTAAGGTGTTGCAAGGGCAATGAAAAACTGATGATTGATGCTTCTCACCTCTCTCTGTTCCTATCTGTCTGTCCCTATCTATCCCTCTCTCTGACTCTCTCTCTCTGTCCCTGTAAAAATAAAAATAATAATAATAATAAAGAAGTTTTATAATGGAGAAGAAGTTAGATAAAGAGCAGGTTTGTTTTGTTTTGTTTTTCCCATTGATGAGAGAAAGAGAGAATATGAATTTATTGTTTCACTTAGTTGTTCTATTTAGCTGTGTACTCATTGATTACTCCTTGTATGTTCCCTGGCCTTGGTGCACCAGGAGGATGCTTTATCCACCAAGCCACTAGCCAGGGCCAAGAGAAAGTTTTTAATATAAGAAATATTTGTATGGTGATGAAAATAATCTCTAAAATAGGTAAAATTTTTAAAAATATTTTATTGATTGATTTTAGCTAGAGGAAGAAATAGGGAGAAATCAGTTTGTTGTTCCACCCACTCACGCATTCATTGGTTTGATTCTTATGTGTACTGATGAGATCAAACCCACAACCTTGGAATATTAGGACAATGCTCTAACCAACTGTGCTACCTGGCCAGGGCCAGGAGATGAAATTGATGGTGCAGAGAAAAGAGGGCATGCTTGCAGAGGCTAAGTTCTCAGGGAGGCGGGGTAAGATGGGCTCCGGTAAGTCAGTGGAGAGGTTGTCCCACACAGGCACACGGACTGTTGGAACAATACAACAGAATGGATGATGGTACAGAAGGAGAGGCCGGTAGAGTTGGGGGTGGGAAGATAAGGTAAATCTCTCCTGATTGCTTCTATTTTCTTAGTAAACTAAGAAGCAATGTCATCAGCTAAGAGTGAGGTGAGAGGAAAAGATGTTGAAGGGCTAAGAGAGGAGAAGAGAATATTGAAAGGCGGAAAAGACTACCTACCATAAAAGTGTGGTATGACCATCTGACTGAGTGAGACCAGCTGGAAGAGTGGGAATTCTCTCCACATTCAGTGGTCAGGTGCAGATGCGGAGTAGGTGAAAAACTGGGTCTATCCAGGGTTTGGGGTTTCCCTTTATAATGGCTACATGGCAGTGTATTTTCTGCATGTAAAATAACTTTAAGTGTCGAATTTGGGAGTCCAGTTATGGTTTATTTATCTATCATACTAAAAAAAATGAGCTGAAATGTTTGAGCAATATTAAGCATGACTTAATCTTCAATTATACTTTTATGTTTGGAGGCTTTGAGGTTATTTATTTTTAAAGAACATTAGAAATGTGCACATATGATGATACCATTTATAATGTTATTTGATCTTTAGAATTTATACTGAGAAATAGATTTTGAAAGCAAGCTTGTGAAGTAGTTAGTCTGCAGCTTACAGACAAACCTTTACATATCCCAATGTAAGTCTGGGCTCAGCAGGGGCCAGGCTGAATTTGAGCTTTCAGTTGGGTCCAGGTCAGCCCCTCAGGTATTCTTTCTAAGGCCCCTTTTTTCTAAGACTGACTAAACATATCAGGCATGAGGCAGTAGTTTCCAAAGTCCACTGTACTATTATCAGATACAGTTCTATAACTGGGTTCTTAAAGATTTAAACAAAAAGAAATAAAAAGAAAAAGCAGGAAAAAAATGGTTTTCTTTGAAGTCTCAGAGTTGTTTGCTTCTGAAAGCAAGAGTTGTTCTTGCCTCTTAGCAAAGTACTTTTGCTATTGATTCATCACATTATTGCTTTTCTATTTTCTTGGAACTCAAACAGGGGTCTCATTCAGTGGTCAGGAATCGTCTTTCTTTACTATTTCCAGAGACCTCAATATTTTTATTCTTGTTCACAGTTTTTTCCCATTTGTTCCTATTGATGTTGTTATTCAATTCTTTCCAAATATTGTTGAATCTTTAAACTGTATTCAGACTCTGTTTAATGTATTTAAACACATACATTTGGAAAAGTGAATGAATTATGAGGGTCATGACAAATCACTAAACATATCATTGGGTATTTTGATCATCTTTCCTTCTCGCTGAATAATTTTAGCTTCCTAGATTCTATATTTTCTAGAGGCACTTAACTTGCTCACAAAAACCCTTCTTTTCTAATCTGTGTATTTATGAGACAATCATTCCAGAATCATGGTTTGCATTAAGGCTCCATAATTCTTTCACATTCATGGTTATCAAGAATCATGAGGCAGAATCGTGGCAAAGTGCAAGGTGAAGCCAGTCAGAGACACACTACCTGCACTTCATGCTCTGTTGTCATCTAAGAAAATTACTGGGCTTCTTTGTGTTTTAAAAGAAAAATAAAGGAATGGGCTTTTTGTGGCCATGTTTAAGACTTTGACATTAGGTTATTTACCTTAATTTAACTTAACCATTACTAGCTTTACATAAAAAAATAAACAACTGGCTATATAGACACTTTTTTTAAAATTCAACTTATTGGCCAGATATTAAAATTCTAAGACAAAGCATTGGATTTCCAACTTTGTTGATTAATTTGAGATGTTTTTCATATTAATAATTTGCATATATAAAATTGTCATATCCCTCAAGCCATTTCAGCTCTCAAATATTAAGAAAATATTTCTTTTAATGAGCATGTATTGAGTGTCTATTTATAAAAGTGAAAAATATTGTTCCTTCTTTATTATGTCCTTCAGGATATAATTTCTTGGAATAGATAGAGATATTTAGTAAATTTTCAGTATGATATTCTAGGACAGTTTAACTCAGTGGTTATTCAATTAATAATAATCAAATGCATTTTTTCAGATTAAATCACTGATCACTTGGTTGTAATTACCTCAATAAAACAACAAGGTAGAGTCTAAAATAACTGTTTGGACCTGGCTAGGTAACTTGGTTAGAGCATCGTTTTGATATATCAAGGTTGTAGCTTCAATTCCTAGACAGGGCACGTACAAGAATCACCAATGGATGCATAAATAAATAACTGGAATGACAAATTGTTTTTTCTTTATTTCTCTCTCCCTTTTTCTATCTCAAATAAAGAAAGAAAAGAAGGAAGGGAGGAAGGAAGGAAGGAAGGAAGGAAGGAAGGAAGGAAGGAAGGAAGGAGACGTTTTACTTCATCTGGATTAAATTAATAAGGTTTACAATGTATTTCAACGGATAAAGACAAGACTTAATGCCTTTAGGGCAGTGGTTCTTAACCTGGGTTCTATCGAACCCTAGGGGTTCGACGAGTCAGTCCCAGGCGTTCGGAGAAGCCTCTGCCGCGGAGGCCAGAATAAAGTTATACCGTAATTTGTTGTGAGTTCATGCACTTTGTTGGTTTTGTTCTTTGAGCAAGGTGATGTTCATGCACGGCTCATTTTGTGCACCAGTAAAAAAAAACATATACCTATGTCTTGAATTTGGGGGAAAAAATCATATTTTATTTATCACTAAAGAAGGGTTCGGTGAATGCCCATATGAAACTGGTGGGTTTGGTACCTCAAAAAATGTTAAGAACCACTGCTTTAGGGTGAAATTGAATGAAAGAATTAAAGGGAGCAATGCTGATCCTTATTTTAAACTACGTATAATAACTTTACAATCTAGTCTCTTCACCGTTAACTGTTAATTCCCAGTATTTTCCAATCCTTATGGGCATATTAAAAAAAGAAAGATCGTATATTTAAAAAAAAACTTCCCTTTGGCCTCAAAAAAGAATATAAATGAGAAGCCTGAGTCTAATTATCTAACATTACATTAGCCCCCAGAAGAAAATAAATGTAAAATTAAAAACATATTAAGTTTTTTAGTCTTTTTAAAAGACCTTGAGAAAGCCTCACTTTTTGACATGGAAAAAAAATATATTGTGTACATTGGCTCATTTCTAACAGATTTTCTAATTTAAAATAGAACTTACTTTTTTCTTTTTTCTTCCCTTCCCTTTCCCCCTGCTTTCCCTTCCCAACAGCATAACCCTGAAGCCAAAACATGGGGCAAAATAAGGTGGGCATCTGCCACCAGAAAAGAGAGCCATGATGGCCCAGAGCAGGGTGTCAGAGTTCATATCAAACAAGGAAGTGACCTTCCAGCGTGGCTGCCCCACATGGGGGTCAGAACTGGAGCTGGATGTTCTCCAAACAGGGCAAGGAGAACATCCAGGCATGGGATCATCCAGCACAGAGTGTTGGAACCCAAGCAAGGTAAACAAGTGTCCATGAGACGGGGACAGTCAGGCACAAGGTGTTTCAACCTGGGTGAGATGAGTGTCCATATGGCAAGAGGGTAGCCACAAAGATAGGTTTTATATAAAGAGATTGATGGAATGAGTATATAAATTAAGAATATGAAGAGTTATGTTTCTCACTGTCAAAGAAAGAAGGTATGTATATGGAAAGAAAGAAAACTAGAATGAACTCTGTGGTGTTAGAGTAGCACTGGAGAGATCAGTGTGAACTCATAATTTTCAATATATATAGGTATAGGGACACAGAAAGGCATATGGATGCAAATGTCTTCTATACAGGCATATAAATAAGACTATATGTGCATAAAGACACATCTGCATCAATATGCCATATGTATAGCTTTGTCCACTGAGAGGGTCTGGAAACAGCCTAACTCTGAAGCAATGAACACACCAACCACTCAGATCTTAGGTTATAAATATGATTCTCCACTAGATTCCTTGGAGAAATGTATGATGTATGACTCTAGGGCTGGATCACCGTAAGTAGAAGACAAGCCTATATAACACCTTTTATCATAAAGGAAGGAAGTACTCAAAGAATAATGGAGAAATATCAGAAGTACCTAGAAGCTAGCTTAATAGAGCTGTCACTGACCAAATCAGGGATAATTTGAGCATCAAAATAAAAGTAACAATTATATCTTATTGAATAAAAGAGAAAACCATGAGTCCTAACATCCTAAATAGTGGATGAATTGAAGTTTAGTGAGAAACATAGTTTCAAAGTACCAAAGGGATTAAGAGTAACTTTATATATATATATATATTATTAATTCTAATGGGGTGACACCAATAAATCAGGGTACATATGTACAATGAAAACATCTCCAGGTTATCTTATCATTCAATTGTGTTGCATACCCATCACCAAAAGTCAAATTGTCCTCTGTCACCTTCTATCTGGTTTTCCCTGTGTCCCTCCCCTCCTCCCTATCCCACCCTCCCCTCCCTCCCCCCACCCATTAACCACCACTCTCTTGTCCATGTCTCATATTCTCACTTTTATGTCCCACCTATGTATGTAATCATGCTGTTCTCAGTGAGGGATTAAGAGTAACTTTTAATGGAAAAACCTAGTTAGTACCTTAATCAGATGATCAAAGTGAACTTCATTAGTAATAGGACACATCTAAACCATGTATCACCCGACAGGTCTCAAAGAGAACATTGTGTGTTCCTACCAACATGAATAACCTGAATATCATCATGAAGATATATCAGAAAACACCAAATTGAGGGGTTTCCAAAATAATTGGCCTGTAATATTTTTTTAATTTATTGATTTGTAGAAAGTAAGAGGGAGAGAGAAACATTAGTTTGTTGTTCCACTTATTTATGCAGTTGTTGGTTGATTTTTGTATGTGCCTTGACCAAGGATCAAACCTGCAACCTTGGCACATTGGGAGAACACTCTAATCAACTGAGTTGACCATCCAAGGCCTGCCTGTCATTCTTAAGTGTCAAGTCAAAGGGAGATTGGGAACTTCTTCAAGACTGAAGGGGACTAACATGACAACTAAATACAACACAGGATTCTGAACAGGATCCTTTTGCTATAAGGTATATAATTAGGATGATTGGTGAAACTTAAATGGGAGCTGAGGATTAAAAGTTAACAACAATTTAGTGTTCATTTTCTGAGGTTGATGGTTACTTTTTGGTTATGTAAGAAAATGTGTTTACAGGAAAATAAAGTATTTAGGGATAATGAGACATCAGGTCAGCAACTTAATCTCAAATTTTGTTCAGGAAAACATAAGGGGTTCTGTGCTGAACTATACTTACAGCTTTTCTGAAAATGTACTGCTGTTCCAAATTTTAAAACAAAATATTATAACCTGACCTGAGTTGGCACAGTCGATAAAGTGTCAATCTGGAATGCTGAGGTCACCATTTTGAAGCCCCAGGCATGCCCAGTCAAGGCACATAGGAGAAGCAACTACTGAGAGTTAATTTTTCCCACTCCTCCCTCTGCTTTTCTTTCTATCCTCTCTCTAAAATAATAGACAATTAAATAAAATTAAATATTTGTAAAATGTTATAAAAGAAAGTATTTAAAATATAAAATAGATTTCATTATTCAATTTAGATTGCTGCCACTGTTCTTTTCACTCTCAGAATTATGCAAAATGTATCTGGAGAGTAAGACTGCATCTTTGTCACTTTTTCACCCTTAAAGTGCCTGGAACACAGTCGACACTCAGTAGTGTTACTTGGACTAAGAATGAATATATCTCTATTGGCTTCCCTATTTATACTACTAATTGTTGTCACTTTTTCCTGTCAACTTTAATGATGTGTCAGGGAAAATAGATTCAAATAGCAATGCCTCTGAGAAATATTTCTCATTTTTCTCCTCTTGCCTCAACAGATTAGCCAAATAAAATAACAGCAGACTACATCATAAACAATAAGTCTTTATTACGCTTACAACTTGGTCATTTAGTTGTTGTTGTTTAGATTTTACTTTTAGGCTATTTTTTGCTACCCTTCCTGTCTTCTCTTACATATGTTTCTCGATTTTCCTAAATTCAACTTCATAGAACCCACATTTTTTTTTACATACATTATACATTAGGACTCTTACACTGAATTTGTTCTTGGCTTCCAGACAGAGTTTGAGCCATGATTTAGAGAGCCACCTGAGGCAAGTCAGCCATGACTGTGGCCAGCCCAGCTACCTTTGCCAGTGGTTAGTGCTGTAGAAAGAGTTTGACTGTTTTAGTATATTTTGCCATTAGTATTTTATAAAAAGTGGTGGAGAATGGGAAAATTGAATGGTTGCTATTAGTGGAAAAATAGGCTTCATAAAAGTAATACTATTGAGACAAATATTGGAACCAGTAGACATGGCAAAAGCTATAGGTTTCATCCTTATTTGGATGTTTTCTGGACTTCACCCAAGTGACAGTGTGTGCTATTATTATAAAAGGGAGGATGAAAATTTGAGCACACATAAGATATGTTACAAATATATTTTTGAAGACTATGTTTAAGTTGGTGTAATTAGACTTACCTTTTAATACAGAGTAGGGCAAAAGTAGGTTAATAGTTATTTGAATGGAAAATAATACAATAATTAATAAATAACAATATAAGAATAAAGTCTGTGTTTTGCATACTCACAACTGTCAGCCTAGTTTGCTCCCACTCTGTATATGTTTAACATTCAATTTTCTTTCATGTTTTCAGGAAGGTTTTCTATGTGAAAATAGCAGACTGCCTATATAGTTCACAAGTGAAAACGTCAACCACTCTCGTAAAATTCAGACAAATCTTCCAGAGTTGTAATTTTCAGCAGTCATGGAGGTGGCCAAGCAATCACCCTCACCCTCAGCAATGACGCTGAAATTACAGATCACCCACCTACCCATGCATCCCACACACGAGTGTCTAAGAGAAAAACACATCCGTTTCTTTTTCAGCTGTGGCCCTCGTTAAAGCCAAGGTTGCCACTGATTTTATATAAGTTTCACTGTATTCAAAATTTGAATACAATTCTGAGGATCGTGTGCTACTTTTCTTTTTTAATTTTAACATAAAATGTCTGGGATTCAGTCGATTAAAGGTAGAGGAGAAGGTAGAAGAGAAGTAGAAGGAGGAAGACGGAAGAGGAGAGGAAGAAAAACACAGGAGGGAGATGAGAAAGAGAAAGAAGAAAGGAAAGTGGGAATGGGGTGAAGAAAAGGAGGAGGAAACGGCCATAAGGTGGAGAGCGAAAGGAACAGATTTGCTTGGAGGAACACAGATTTTACTCTGTGACCTCTAGGTCTGGTCACTAATTTAGAGTGTTTCTTCTAATTTTATTTCTTTTCCCTCAATATTAAAGGAGCAACAGCATGTGGTCAGAACCCTGGTCAATGGTTTCTTGTCCAACTTCCAAGCCACCATGTTACAAAGTTAACAAGACAATAGCATTTGCATTTGAACAGTTGAGCCCACTTTCTGAAACCCCATCATTCTGGTAACATTTTATTTGTGGAAAGTGAGACCTAATAGAATTTAATTTTTTTAAAAGGGGAGGGGCCCAGAAAGAAAAATAGGGGTGGGTGACTGTGAATGTCAGACTTTATCTCAAGTCTCTAGCCTTATATTCAAAGCTTTATTTTCATCTTTTTCTTCCTATTCCACAGTATCTAAGGATAGTTATGTCTGTGTGTTCAAAATAAATAGAAAAATCAATAGTTTTATTTAATCGTAAGTAGAAAAAACATAGTGTTTATTTATAAGGCTCTAGTTAGGTAACCCTCATAAAATTAAACTAAGCCAATGCATACACCACATACACGGGATGTTATACTATATAATATATGTCAGTCTTTTTTCTAGATGGTGAATTTAAGCCATTTGTCTGTTTCTGTATTTTCTAACTCGTCTACAATGAATATGTATCACTTTTGCAAAAATTTTAGGTATAAAGCAAACACAGAAAACATTCTTTTTTTAAAAAAAATTTAACCTTTTTCCTTTATACAAATGCTAGAAATTAAAGGAGAAATATTCAAATAAACAACATCAAATGACAGTAAGCAAAAATAATTATAACTACTCAGTAAAATTTTTAAAAATTTTATTTGCTTCTGAGATTAAAAATGTATGTGCAATTCTTTTGATTATACATTTGCTCTACATCAGCTGCCAAAGTAATGTTACCTATTTTAATCTAGAAAAAAGCAATATTTTGCCATCCTCACTCCCTTAAAAACTTCAGGCTAGGGAAAACTATAAGCAGCTCCACAAATGGAAAACAACTACTCTCTGGAGGATAAGATATCAGCATGCTGCAGCACGCACAGGATCACGGAGCAGCAGAATAAAACACATCACTGGACTTAACCCAGGTAATATTGCTGAGGACTTTGTTTACTATTTTACAACACCCTATTTATGAAAAATTCCTCACTATTTTTTTTCTTAGAAAGGCAGGGATTCTGGCCACTTGGCTCAAAGGTAGAACATCAATCCAGTATGTGGAAGCCCCAGGTTCGATTCCCAGTCAGGGCACAGAGGAGAAGCAGATGGTCGCTTCTCCTCTTTTCTCTCTCTCTCCCATTACTCTCTCTCTCTCTCTCTTTTCTTCTCCCTCAGCCATGGCTTAAATAGTTCAAGCAAGTTGGCTCCAGGTGCTGAGGATGGCTCAATGGTCTCACCTCAGGTGCTAAAATAGCTTGGTTGCTGAGCAACAAAGCAGCAACCCTAGATGGGCAGAGCATTGCCCTGTAGGGGGCTTGCCTGGTGGTTCCCTGTTGGGGTGCATGCAAGAGCCGGGCTGTCTTCCCGCCCCCTACCCCTGTATCTCACTTAATTAAAATTTTTAAAAAAATAAAGAAAGGCAGAGGGAGAGAGAGAGACAGGAACATGAAGCTGCTCCTGTATGTGCCCCGACCAGGGATTGAACTAGCAACCTCCATGCTCAGGGATGATGCTCCAACCGAGATATCTGGTCAGGGCTTAATTTTTATTGATTTTCAGAGAAACAGAGAGAGAAAAGGAGAGGGAGGGGAGGGGGAAGGAAAGTATTTGTTGTTCCATTCAATCATGCATTTGTTGGTTGCTTCTGTGTGTGCCCTGATCAAATCCACAACCTTGTTTCAAGACACTGCTCTTAACCCATTGAGCTAACCTGCCAGGTCCTCACTGTTTTGGTTTTTGTAAATCATTTTTTATTTTTTAATTACACTTGACATACAGTATTATATTAGTTTCAGGTGTACAAGCCAGGGATTAGACACTATATAACTTACTAAGCAATCACCCTGATAAGTCTCATGCCCATCTGATACCACACATAGTTATTAGACTACTATTGACTCTTTTCCCTGTGCTGTACTTCACATCTCATTTGTCTTTTTAGTGTCAGAAATGGCTTTGCTCCTGCTGAGTCCGTTTCAGGCTGATCTCCTTCTTTATATTAGCTGCTGAGACAGAGCAGATCCTGTAGCCCAACGTGAGCCAAGAGACCCATGCTTACAGCAGACATTGCATATACAACTGTTGCAGAATTATCTCCCAAAATTCAGGTTCATGTGCCTGATGACCTAGTAAGCCAAGGCACTGAGATGCCAGTGCTTGGAAATAGAGAAATGTTTGATGTGGATAGAAAATGTGAACAAAAACGGGGTCACACACTAAACCTGACAAGCTCAGGGCAGGCTTATAAACTCAGAGACTGAAAGTAACCACATAGGAAATGAAACTTTCTAACTAAAAACAAGTTACGGTGGGTAGTCACATCATAGGCCAGTATCTTCCCTGACAAAGGTCAAGCTTTACCTTAACTGAACCTGTTCATTATTTTTTGAATTTACAATAACATACCTTTGGAATTCCAGGGTAATTTTCCTTTTTCGGACTCCTCAGAGACCACAGAACACCTCATTATTATTGTCATCGTGTTAGTTCTTAACTGTTAAGTGTCCTATATCCACCAATGTAAAAGAAGTATGAGACTGTTCATTTTATTCTTTATCCAATTTCAGAGATTTCCCCGCTTTTCTTTCTCCCTCTCCCTAAGCTGTCACCAGTGCATTTCATGTAATCCCCTTAAATTTTTCCTTTGATTCTGATGCATAAAATAAGTGGTGAAACTGCCATTTTCCAGAGCATTTTCTCCTTCCATTGAGAGTTTGCTTCCCAGCAGTTGTCAGTTTGGTTCACATAAGCTTGTACAATTTCTCTACAGGCTTAGACATTTCTTACATCAACAATAGTAAGGGAGAAAGGGTTCCAGGAAACTGAGAGAGAAGTCTGTGTGTCGTTATTCACAGATAATACTTTTTTGCATCAGACTCCTGGGTGTCAGCAGCTGGTCACCACTACCTTGAAGACATTCCTTTTTTCTGCAAAACAAACTCATAAATCCTCCAATTGACCTTGAAGTTATCTCCTCCTGCTTGCTTGACAAAGAGACTTCACATCAGCAACTTATGACTGCATGTGTGAGAACAAAAGGCATTGAACATGAAAAGTGGTGAACATGTGAACAAAGGCATAATTAAGAATTACTTGCCTGACCAGGCAGTTGCGCAGTGGATAGAGCGTCGGACTGGGATGCGGAAGACCCAGGTTCAAGACCTCGAGGTCGCCAGCTTGAGCGCGAGCAATCAATGAACAACTAAGGTGTCGCAACAGCAACAAAAAACTAATGATTGATGCTTCTCATCTCTCTCCGTTCCTGTCTGTCTGTCCCTATCTATCCCTCTCTCTGACTTTCTCTCTCTGTCCCTGTAAAAAATAATAATAATAATTACTTAATTCTAGCCACCAAAAGTCCCAGGGGAATTAAAATCATAGTGTTTCTCTCTGTGCAAAGGACACTATAGGTCCATCTGCTTCTTTTCTACCCTCAGGTAAGGCCCAGTACTCTCATCCACTTGCTTTCAATTTCATTTCTCTCTTTGTGTCATATATATTTTGGTAAATAATCTTAAATCCTTTCTGGGATAAGGAAGGCCATATATAAATAAATATTTGTCTGTATACATTTTAATTGCGAATATATAAAGCCTTCATCTTTGGCTGGATCAGTTATGTTTCCACATTGTGTCTACTTACCACAAGCAAAACTCAACAAATAATTCAAATATACTACCCTAAATTCTTGTTATTTTATAATCTTTGCAGCCCTTAGCCCTTAATATATATTATAAATAATTAGTGGCAAAATCCTTTATATCCGAAGTAACTGCTCCAGGATCTGAATTCAGCTGTATGATCTCTTTGGCCTTGCTGGACTAATTCATACGTCTTAGTGTGTTAGCAGAATTTACTAGATAGCCCTCAAGAGGAAATAGAAGCATTTCCTCCCTCAAGGTTCTCTCTGACTGTAAAGACATCAATGGTTTGTTTTCAAAATTGGGGGTGGGGAAACAGAAGGGACAAGGGTAGGAGGGAAACAGGGAAAGAGAATAATTTTTACATGATTCTATCTGATCATAGAAAGCCATGTGTAACTATTTGCAGTTTCTGAAATGAAAAACCAGACGCAAGTAGTTAGGTTGTCACCAGAAAAGGATCAGTACTGAGGTCGGTCTGCCCCAGACCAGACTTGAATGTGTAGGTTCTTGACTTCGTGCAGAAAAAATTTCACAATACAAGTCCAGGTGATTTTGAAAGTACCTTTACTGAAGCTGGGGACAGTGAAACAAAGGAAGGGCTTATGATAGGAGAGGCATGATCATAGCAACAGGAGTGAGCCTAAGCAGAGCGGCCTTGTTCCTTTGGAAACCTGAAGAAGAGTCGAGCCTTGGCGAGGCTGCCTTGACCCTTTAGAAAGAAAGTCACAGTGGCAGAAGAAGTGAGCCATTTGGGCTCTGTAGCCTCAGGAAACAAGTTACAATAGCAAAAAGAGGACCATTGGAGACAGGTTCAGGGGTTTGGCCCAGGACAAGCTACCACAGCCCATTGCTCCCTTGGTTGCAAGTCTCATAGGAACTCTTAGAGCTTAGGAGAAAGAAAGCAAAAATACACACCAGAGGAGATAGGGGGAGAAGGCACAAGCATGCTCAAAAGAGAAAGTGTGCCCTGGGTTCTTTGTCTTAAGGGTCTTGATCTGTTTTCTAAAAATGGAAATTTTAAGATTGGTCTCAGTGGAGAATCTCAATAAGCTTTTCAGGTGTGTTATCTAATATGCTGATTCATCTAAATGAGGGTAGAAAGGGATCAAGGTTATTCTCTGTCAGTTTCACCTTCAAAGAATGTCACTAAAGAGGGACCAGACTGAGACAAGTCTGCCCCAGCATGGTCTGAAATGTGTAAATATTTGCTCTTAAGTGTCCTTGATTAGGAAAGACAAGACCTTGGAATTTATTATCTGGCTGTAAATTGCTCAGCCTTGTTTAGTTATCTGTCTCAGTTTCCCCATTCCATTTGCCAAGAAATTTTCCTCGCTTCTTACTATCTTGCCTCAAGGTAACAATATAAACTATACATCATGTTTACCATATTAGAGTCAATAAATGTTGACATGGGGACTGACAGCGGGAGGCCACATTTTCTCAAAATATTTTAAACAGAAATAAAGAAAGTGTGTGTGTGTGTGTGTGTGTGTGTGTGTGTGTGTGTGTGTGTAATAAGATAGGGTCAGTCAGAAAAAAAGAGGATCACAGGAGTCAAAGTTTGCTGTAATGAAAAGCCCTCCCTTTGATGAGAAACAAAATAAGGAAGATCCCTAACTTAATATTCATGAAGAAAATTATTTCTTAAAAAATCATGGTTTTAATTTTTTAAGCCCTACTGATTATTCCTACATAAAGCTGACACTCAGTAGATTTATTTCTAACTAGTCATCACTTGTGATAAGTATGTTTTCAGAATACCTCAACTCACAGGGAATATAAAATTGTGACCCCAGGCCATCTTTTTTAGCTCTGGCTTAAGTAAGATTCTGAGGGAAAGTGTTAATATGGCAGGTGGTGGTGTTTTCTTTTACTTTCAAAGCCTCAAGCCTGACCTGTGGTGGTGCAGGGGATAGAGTGTGGGCCTGGAATGCTGAATTTGCTGGTTCAAGGCCCTGGGCCCAGTCAAGGCACATGTGAGTACTATAAGTTGATGCTTTCCCCCTCCCCCCTTATACTCCCATCTCCTTTTCTTTCTCTCTCTCCTCTCTCTTAAATCAAAAAATAAAATCTTTTAAAAAATAATAAAAATGTTTCAAAATGTTGTGGGGTTTTTGGAGAGGAGTTGTTTACTCATTTGTTTGTTTTAGGTAGAGTCTGTCCCTGATATCAAAGCTCCAAGACAGATAGTACAGACTGAAATCTCAGATCTTGGCACAAAGGTTCCCACACATTCACAAATTTTGAATAGGTACAACTACATTGGATTTCCAGAATCAAACAAATGAGTGTAGAAGAAAACTGAAATCCTAGAATTTCCATTTCCATGCAGACATTAACAAAGAAATTGTTAACATATTTTAAGAAGACCTAAAGATATCTTACACAAAAGTCTTACAATTTGTTTCACTAAGCACAGGATGAAAGGAGTTTACAATTCCTGAGCAGTGAGAGGTCACTGGCTATGTACATAAACAAAGTGATTAGGCAGAGCATCACCTAGCTTGGCACACAGCTCTAGTGACCTTCATCTCTCTGTGTAGAGGGTTACCTAATATATGCTACACTGTTATGTGTGTTATGTTATGTGCCTGGCCTCATTCTAGGCCAGAGATAAATAAAACCCTGCCCTCAAGGTCGTTATAGTCTAAAGAAAAAGAGAAAAATTAATCAACAATTAATATAACTGGCAGCCTAACATAGTAACTAAGAATACAGATTTAGAAATGAGATATCTAAGTTCAATTCCTGACTCTGGTTTGTAGCTTATACTGGCTGTGACTTTAAGAACATTATTTAACTTCTGTGCCTTGGTGTTTCATACATGCACACATTCATATATATATATATATATATATATATATATATATATATATATATATATATATATATGGTACAGATGACTTTTGAATAACACAAGTTGGAACTGCACAGGCTTGCTTATCTGCAGATTTTTCCCGTAAATACAGTCAGCCCTTCGTATCTGTAGGTTTTGCATCAACCAATTCAACCTATCACAGATCCATCCAGGGATGCAGGGAGCTGACTGTAGAGCCACAGTCATGTGCAGACTTTCAAGAGTATAGGTTTTGGTGCCTCTAACCACCTTCCTACCCCATGTTGTTGTGTGTGTGTACTTTCATATTTATGTTTATGTATATTTTACACACACAAGTCAGTGCCTCCCTCATATGGTAGTTACAAGAATTAAAATATGTTCATCACTTAGAAGATTGCCTTGCCCTTAGAAAATGCTATAAGTAGTTGTTAAATAACTAAATAATGAATAAAATTTGAACAAAGGCCATAAAAGAATCACGCATGGCTCTGAATATGAAAGAGAATCATCTCAACTCTGGCCAGTTGGTTCAGTGGATAGAGGGTCAACCTGGTGTATGGAAGTCCCGAGTTTGATTCCCAGTCAGGGCACATAAGAGAAGCGACCATTTCCTTCTCTCCCTCTTCTCCTCCCATAGCCAGTGGCTTGGTTGGTTCAAACATCATCCTTAGGCATTGAGAACTCAGTTGATTAAGCATCAGCTGCAGACAGAGGTTGCTAGGTAGATCCCAGTCCGGGTGAATGCAGGAGTCTGTCTCACTATATACTCTTCTCTCACTTAAAAAAAAAAAAAAAAAGAACAGCCAAAAGATACCAGGAATGCCCTATAAAGTGCCATGCTAAAAGAGGGTCTATATTAGACTCAAGTAAGAACAAGTCAAGTTAATCAGATGGGGAAGTGAAAGAAGTGGTGGTCCTTAAACTCTTCCCCCAGGATATCCAAAATGACCAAGGAAACCAAAATCCAAACTAGAAATGGAGCAAGGGCTCCACCCAATTCATAGAAGGAAGTTTCTTGTAGTTCTAGATTAAAATTTTAAGAGGAGTTTATACTCTGTTCCCTAACATATTTATGTTTGTTCCAAAATAAAAATAATAGCTTTTATTTCTCACCAGTAAAACTGATGTTGAGACAGATGTGCCTGGCCTCCCTTGGGGGTAGGACATGCCCTGATTTGAGAGGCAAGTGTTAAAATAATCATGGTATGGGATTATTATCAGTTTTAGAGGGTAAACTAGCTGGAGTATTGGTGGTTAGAAAGTGAGCATCAGGACCTCCAGATAAATGTGCCTCCAGGCTATACCAGAAGGAAACTCCATAGCAGACATCTTGCAAAATGCTCAAAAACTGCTGTGGGGAATAGGAAAAAGAGCCTACCAGAGATAACTAAGAATGAAAAAGGAAAAAAATATATATACAAACTGATACTCCACCCCTGGCTCTTAATATTGAAAGCCAGTTAAGATCAGAAGGAAAAGCTATATTATAAAATCTAGTGCAATTCCAAGAAAGGCACCAGTTGTGACTGAGCAATTTCACCTCAGAGCTGACTGCCCTCAAGATGCAACTCCACAAACTGATGTTTCTCAGTGGTTTCTAGACAGTCATTGAATGTGCAGATCCAAAAAGTTTGTCTTACCACTACTTTGATTCTGAAGCAACCTCTCTGACTTTCACTTGCATTACCCAAAGTCACAGAAATATATTAATATAAAGGAGAATGCTAACTCATCAGCTTGCAATGATAAAAACAACTTTTATTGAACTGGAATACCAAGTAATTATTGAGAAAACTATCTACCAAGCACTGATCTAAATACTTGACAGATGTTAATATACATATTTCTCAAAACAATTTCAAGGTAGATGTCAAAGACACAAAGAAACTGTGAATGCTCATTGACATTTCTGTACCACTACATTTTGCTGTCTCCTTTTCAGTTCTGCTGAACACTTGAGTGGAAGCGGAAGTGAAGAGCATCATTTCTGAGCAAGGTGGTGACAGGTATGACATGCCTCTCCTATGCTCTCTTTCCCAACAATGCAGCTGAAGCAAAAGAAATGGTGGGCCAGCAGACTGGAGGAAGAGGGAGGTGTTAAGAAAAAGAACATCACAATGAGATCAAAGGTGCTCACCTCTCTAAAAACACATTCTCGAGAATCAAGTCTGGCCCAGGCAAGATTCCAGGCCCCCAAGTGAGTGGAGGGAAACATGAGGTCATGGAAGAATGCCAGGGCTGGCATGGGAGGAAAAACCATTTCAGAGTGGTTGAGAACGGGGGAGTTTGAAGGAGAAAAGGTGGTAACCAAAGGGGGGGGCGGGAATGAAAGTGAAGTATTTCCAAGTGATAACAAGTCCTGAGGTATGAGTATACCAAGGACTGGCAAAAGTGTAGAAACAAAGACTTTGGTCTAGTCAAGGAATGATGAAGAAAGGATTTGCATGGGTCTTTCATCTTAAACCAAGTCAAAGTTTATAATATCACAAACTCATTATTTTAATATGTAACATATACAAACATGGACATCTGCTACACTTGGAATCCTGCCTCATTTTTATTAGTGATTGTTCTGCATCATACTCATCTGTCATTCAGACTGGTTCATTCTAAGTCCTCTAGGACATAGGTTTGATGCAAGACTTTATTTGCTTTTATTAACAAGAATAAATCATGTGGAAACTAACAAATTCTTGGAACAATGAATTTATATTTTGATTCTGAGACATGTGATCATGAAAACATAAACTCTGCTATTGTTTTTAACCAAGTAATTCTTTTTATATTTGCAAAGAAAATATGGGTGATGTCATACAAATACAATAGAGTTTCTTTTAAAACAATGTTCTTAAATAGTCCAGACATTTAGCATACTCAATTTTTTCAAATTTGCTACTTTTTTATGTACTTAAGCATGAATTTACTTTTTTATTCTTTTGGCCAAAAACATAATGTACTTGATATTTCAAAATACCTTTGACCTTGTCCAAAAAATTTCCACATAGCTTCCAGGAAGCCTTTAAAACTACTTATATTACTTTGTGCTTAGGATCATGAGTACTAAATTATTTGATAATATTCTCAAATATCATAGAGCTTATCTCCAGATAGCCTTTAATTGTGAGAGATCCCCTCAGCATAAATAATTCAGCCAACTTTTGCAAACACCATTTTTAAGCCTTAATGTGGACCACAAAGTCTACCCTGAGACATAAAGACAATTTATATATTTTAAAAATTCTGAAACTCTTTTCCATACTTTCCTACACAAGAAAAAAAAATCCTTTAATTTTTTTTCCCCAGATAATTACAAACTTACCATTTCCTTCTTCCAATCTCCTTTTAATTATGTGGAATTCCCCCCCCCTTCTTTAATTCTGAAATTCAATCTTTGAGAATTCCCAGTTTGTCCCACAGGGTTGAAAGGAATGTTCAGCATTTTTGTATATTCTGCCTCATTAGGAAGGTAGTCATCCCAAATAGACATTTATGATAGACGTAGAGTTCTCTCATTTTAAACAAGTACACACTCTAAACTTTGTAATAAACCAAACTTCCAAATATTCACTGAGAGTTTTATACTGAAAATATACTATCAAAATAAAAATTATATAGCACCAGGCTCCACAAGCCAGGGTTGTTACAAATTCTGAAGGAGTCGAAATAACTTGGCAAATAGTTGAAATCACAGGGACCATTGCAACTAAAATATGACCTTTTATTTCTGAAGAGATAAATGTAAAGTTGTTGAGAGAGATAGAGCATGACTCAGAAATACATGAGCCAAGCACTGTCTTGAGGTATCTGCTGATCCAATTCCAGGCTAATTAGCTGAAGAAGCACATGGCGGGTACAGGGAAAGCTAAACATGACTGAATGATTCAGAAGGGACGCCTACTGCAACCTAGAAGAAACAAATAAAGAAACTAAGATTATTCCAACTTGGAAAGACAAACCCGGAGTCTGCTCTCCTGTCAGACTTCAGTTTACAAAGGCTGTTAAACATATCGGGGACCGACTGCTCTCCAATAGGACAAAACAGGAGGGGATGTCATAAATGCCACCATAGGGATTAGATACAAGACAAACTTCATTATAATGGGGGCCTGTTAAACTTTAGCCTGGGTCACCAGTGTTTGAAAAGTGTATGACCCTAAGTCCTCCCCTCACCCTTAGTACCAACACAGTGAAGTATCAGAATACAGAAAAGCTACCATAAAAGGGAAGAACAGGAATGTTTCTTGACAGAAAGTATCTTGAGAAATTCAAGAGGGTGTCAAATCACAGAGCAAGGCTGCCGGAGAATTCCCTCTAATTCTAATTTTCCCCAAACTTTTAGTCTTTCTGGAAAATTCCCCTGCACCAGTGTTCCTCAGTCCTTCTCCCTCTCATCTCTCTCCCTCTCTCTTCCACTCTCCTTCACACTCTTCCTATCTCCAGGTCACTCCCTCTCTTCTTCTTCATCTCCCTCTAATAATCTTTTTCTTCCTTCTAGACTCTTTTTCTTCCTTCTAGACTCTTTTTCTTCCTTCTCTCTTTCTACCTGCACCCACTCTACCTACACACACATACTGTTCCCATAGGTGAGGTGGAGAAATGAAAAAATTTGAAGTACAGTTGGTTTTTTAACTATTATTAAGTGAGAGGCAGGGAGGCAAACAGACAGATTTTCGCATGCACCCCCAACCTGGCAAGCCCCTTATCGGTCAATGCTCTACCCATCTGGGGCTGCTGCTCCATTGTTCAACAACCAAGCTATTTTAGCACCTGAGGTGAGGTCATGGAGCCATCCTCAGCACCTGGGACCAACTTTGCTCGAACCATTCCAGACATGGCTATGGGAGGGGTAAAGGGGGAGATGGGTGGAGAAGCAGATGGTCACTTCTCCTGTATGCCCTGACTGGGAATCGAACCCAGGACTTCCACATGCTAGGCTGACACTCTATCACTGAGCCAAATGCCCAGAGCCTACAGTTGGCTTTTTAATGGCAGAGTTTCATTTACACACCAAAAAATTGTGGCACTGTGCTTTTCCAAAAATGATATCAACTTTCTCACAAGCCCCATGCAATAGGGCTTCGACCCAAAATTCATATGTTAAAGCCCTCGCCCTCAATGGAATGACATTTAGTGATGGGACCTTGGGAAAGTTTAGATAAGGCCATGAGAGTGGAGCCTCCATGACAGGATTAGTGTCCTTACTAAAGAAGAAGCAACACAGAACTCCCTCCTTTGCCATGTAAGGGCATAATGAGAAGCAAGCCAAGCAAGAAGGTTCCCACCAGCTACCAAATTTCCTAGTACCTAATCTTGAACTTCCAGTCTCCAGAATTCTGAGAAAATAAGTTTGTGGTTTTTAAGCCACCCAGTCTATGGTATTTTATTATGGCACCCCAAGCAGACCAGGACATCCCCATTTGTACTTTTTGAGGTGGCGGGATGAAAACAGACTTTCCAGTAATGAATCAATCAGTTACTCTGGCTTAAACAGTCCCTTCCAGATAAAAACACAGTGAGTTAAAAGTTCCAAATCCCTCTAACATTTGTCTCTTTCTCTTCTTCCCTCCTTCCCTCCAAATGGAAACTTGAGGATGAGGCAGAGATGACCTATATCTCTGGAGGCAGCTGAAGGAGAAACTTGACCCCAGAGTCGGCCTTCTCAGACATGTCCTCTGCACTACCTGATTATACCTTCTGGTGACATTAGTGGCCAGTTCTTTTGGCTAATCTGGGGGAGGGGTGGCCTCAGGGGTCTTTTCCTCTGTTAAGTGGTTTCATGTTGGCCCAGGCTGGCCCTGCAAATCCACTAAGTCCATATCCACCTCAGCTCCCAGCATCCCTGAGAGAGGCCTTTGCTGTGGGTCATCCCACCAACTGTTACCATACCCTTAGCAAGTCTCTGGTTTCAATTCCTGCATTTGAGTATATAAGACAATCTTCCACATCACACAGAAGCCAAGGGATTCTTGGAACTTTATAGCTGACCCTCTCTATGTTTAAATGTTCCTTTTGGCCATTTCTACCTCATTACCTGAATGATTTCTTCATGGATATTGTGATTCTCTTAGATGTTTTGAAATGTTCTCAGTCTGTACCTAGGGAAACTAGAAACAAACTTTCTTGCTGTGGGAATACTAACCCTTACAAAATGTTTCATTTTTTACTCCCTCTCTCCTTTGGCCATGAAAGTCTGAGGAGAAAATCAGAGTACACTTATTAGACTACTTCTCTCCTTTTCACCTCCTGAACGTTCCTTTCTCTCCACACACACACACACACACACACACACACACACACACACACACACACAGCTTCTCAAAAACAAAGTGTTATCTACTTTCTGTTTCTACTAGCTGGGAAACACTGATTGTCACAGTTTCCTTCAGAACTTCTTTAATACTGGGAAATAAGCCCTAATGGTGAAGGGTGGATGAAGAATAAGAATTAGAAAAAATAAAATTAGAAGAGGAAGTGAGAAAGAAAGAGAGAGAAACATCAATCTATTGTGCATTCATTTATTCATTCATTGGTTAATTCTTGTACGTGTCCTGACCAGAAATTGAACCTGCAACCTTGGCATATTGGGACGATGTTCTAACCAACTGAGCTATCTGGCCAGGGCTGTATCATTTTTAATAGCACTCGCATTACATACTTATGTAGCCAATGCATCTCTACTTATTGGAGCATAAATATGAAATAATCTAACTTTTTCTTAATCCTTTCTGTGGTGTTGTGATTTATGACAGGAAATATATACTTGGTCTTCCATTCCTGGCACAGAGCTCCTTAAATTCTTGGAATTTCCAAGAATTTTAAGTGATGAGAGTAATAAAGGAGCCTTTTGATCAGCTTATGAGGTGACTTTTAAAAAGGAGATGGACTCTCATGTCCCTAGTTCTGACCTGCAATCACTGAAATGTGTCACACACAACTCAAGGTCCCTTCTAAAGATCCTGTGATTCTATGAAAACCAGAAAAGAAGAAACAAGTTACACTCATGACATTACGCAGATGATTAAAACTCACTTATTTCCCTTATTTTTGAATAAATTAAAGAGTTTTTCTCTAAAGTTGGTCTCTTATTGACCAAATGCTTATTTTCTAAAAGTTAGCAATGACTAAATCATTACTTTTACCTTCCTTCTACTCCAACTTCTGTTTCTTCTCTCTCATCTTCTGTTTAGCTCTCCATTTTAACCAGCGTCTTTACTGCTAAACCAGTTCCTGACAATGAATTTAGGCATCATATATGCTATTTGTAATTTTAAATGTGACTAATCTGAGCAAAATTTGGCTTTTATAACTGTTTCAATATGCAAATCTTTAGTGATATCCAAGAATCTTTTCTCTGAAATATTTTTGGATGTGTGTGATTAGGTAACGTACATCTTTAAAGAAAAAAAAAATACTTGTTAGATTTTTTGCAGAAACATCAATTTAATAGCAAAATGCTGCCTCCTTCTGGATAAATTGTATCAGGCATGATAAGCTTTTGAAGCTGTGATAGCAAGGTATGTCATTTTACAAATAAAAATTTTTAAAGAATTAGAATTCTAGATTTTTTTAAATTAAAAAATAAAATGAAAAGACTAGAGTAAACCTTGAAAGATTATCTCTGTTTTTCCTTTGGGACTGTAAAACACCTAACCTATATATCCCACTAGCTGATTTGGTTATTGGACTTTCTTTTGAAGATCTCTGGACAGTAACCTGAGAACTGTTCAGAGACTGTTTCCCCCAGCAGAGCCAAGAGAACAGGTAGGTCTAGTCAAAGCTGATGTGGTCAGGGACCCAGAGCCCATCCTGTTTGCTCAGCTTCCTCCTTGTGCAGAGACGTCCAAATCCTACTTGGAGCCCAATGCCAGAATGATCAAATGCTGACTGTGCCCTGGTTCCATTAAAGGATTAACCATGATCCTACAAGGATCCTTCAACCAGAGTGGTATTAATTAAAATCCAAACCAGCGCCTGACCTGTGATTGCACAGTGGATAAAGCAGCAAACTGCAATGCTGAGGTCACCACGTTGAATCCCTGGGCTTGCCCCCTCAGGGAACATACGCGAAGCAACTACTACAAATTGATGTTTCCTGCTCCTCCCTTCCTGTTTCCTGTCTCTTTCTCTTTCCTCTCTTTAAAATAAAAATAAAAATCTAAACCACCTAAGAGTCCAAAGGAGATTCTAAATATTCTGATCCCGACTCAGTCTCTCAGTAGCGGCACGCAATTTAACCACTCTGAGCCTTGGTTTTCTCTATAAAATAGATATGACAAAAATACCTACTTCATTAGGCTATTGTGAAGATCATATGAGTTATTACAGGTAGAGCGCTCAGAACAGTGTGTGGTATAAAAGCACTCAATACATAGTAGCCACTTCTACTACCACCTTTTCTTTATATTGATTTTAATTTATTGTGTTTACATAGATTCTAGTGTCTCCAGAAATGCATCCCCCCTCCTTCATATTCCCCTCAACATCTCCCTTGCCCCCCTCCCCATAAGGCCCTCCCCTCTTCCCTGCAGGTTTATCCCATCCTATCATCCCTTCCCTTCTGTCATCTTTTCCTTTGATCTGTCCTCTGTCCCAATTCCTTTCCTCAGTTCTCATTGTTCCTTGGATTCCTCAAATGAGTGAGGTCATATGATATTTTTCTTTCTCTGCCTGGCTTATTTCACTTAACATAATAGTTTCCAGGTCCATCCATGTTGTCGCAAAAAGGTAAGATTTCCTTCTTTTTCATAGTCCCATAGTATTCCATTGTGTATATGTACCACTGCTTTTTAATCCACTCGTCCACTGAAGGACAGTTGGGCTGTTTCCAGATCTTCACTATTGTGAATAATGCTGCCATAAACATGGGGCTGAATTTCGTCTTTTGAATCAGTGATACGGTGTTCTTGTGATATATACCTAAAAGTGGGATGGCTGGGTTCAAAGGGCAGTTCCATTTCTAAATTTTTGAGGAATCTCCATACTGTTTTCCACAGTGGCTGCACCAGTCTGCATTCCCACCAGCAGTGCAGGAGGGTTCCCTTTTCTCCACATCCTCGCCAGCACTTATTATGTGTTGTTTTGTTAATGAGTGACATTCTGACTGGTGTGAGGTGATATCTCCTTGTGGTTTTAATTTGCATTTCTCTAATGATTAGTGATGTTGAGCATTTTTTCATATGCCTATTGGCCATCTGTATGTCCTCTTTGGAGAAGTGTCTATTCATTTCTTTTGCCCATTTTGACTGGATCGTTTATCTTCCTGTTGTTGAGTTTTACAAGTTCATTATAAATTTTGGTTATTAACCCCTTATTATTTGGCTAATACCCCTGTACTGTCAAATATGTTCTCCCATTGTGTGGTTTGTCTTTTTATTCTGTCATGTTGTCTTTAGCTGTGCAAAAGCTTTTTAGTTTGATATATTCTCATTTGTTTATCCTTTTATTTCACTTGCCTATGGAAATAAATTAGCAAATATATTGCTGTGAGAGATGTCCAAAAGCTTATTGCCTGTGTTTTCTTCTAAGATGCTTATGGTTTCATGACTTACATTTAAGTCTCTTAACCATTTTGAGTTTATTTCTGTGAATGGTGTAAGTTGGTGGTCTAGTTTCATTTCTTTGCATATAGCTGTCCAATTTTTCCAACTCCATTTTTTAAAGAGACTGTCTTTACTCCACTGTATGCTCTTACCTCCTTTGTCAAATATGAATTGACTACAAATGTGTGGGTTTCTTTCTGGGTTCTTCGTTCTGTTCCATTGATCTATGTGCCTGTTCTTATGCCAGTACCAAGCTGTTTTGAGTACAATGGCCTTGTAGTATAACTTGGTATCGGGAAGTGTGATACCTCCTACTTTAATTTTCTTTTTAAGATTGCTGAGTCTATTCATGTTCTTTTTTGGTTCCATATAAATTTTTGGAATATGTGTTCTATATCTTTGAAGTATGTCATTGGTATTTTAATTGGTATTGCATTGAACTTATAAATTGCTTTGGGTAATATAGACATTTTAATGATGTTTGTTGTTCTTATCCATGAGCACGGTATATGCTTCCACTTGTTCGTATCTTTCTTAATTTCTTTTATCAATGTTTTATAATTTTCCGAGTACAAGTCTTTAATCTCCTTGGTTAAATTTATTCCTAGGTACTTTATTTATTTTGTGGTTGTAATAGTGAAGGTAATTGTTTTTTTTAAATTCTCTTTCAGACAGTTCCTTTTGGTGTATAAAAATGCCTCTCATTTCTGTGTATTGATTTTATATCCTGCCACCTTGCTGAATTCACTTATCAGGTCCAGTAAATTTTTGATTGAGACTTTAGGGTTTTGTATATACAGTATCATATCATCTGCAAATAATGATAGCTTTACTTCTTTTCTAATTTGGATGCCTTTTATTTCTTCTTCTTATCTGATTGCTGTGGCTAGGACTTCCCAAACTATGTTGAATAAAGGTGGTGAAAGGGGGCACCCCTGCCTTTTTCCTGATCCTAAGGAGATTGCTTTTAAGTTTTGCCCATTGAGTATGATGTTGGCTGTGGGTTTGTCATAGATGACCTCTATCATATTGAGGTATGTTCCTTGTATTCCCACTTTGCTGAGAGTTTTGATCATAAATGGGTGCTGGATTTTATCAAATGCTTTTTCTGCATCTATCGATATTATCAAGTGATTTTTCTTCTTCCTTTTGTTTATGTGATGAATCACATTGACTGATTAGCGAATATTGTACTAGCCTTGCCTCCCCAGATTAAATCTCACTTGATCATGATATATGATTTTTTTCATGTATTGCTGGATCTGGTTTGTAATATTTTGTTGAGGATTTTAGCATTTAAATTCATCATGGATATTGGCCTATATTTTATTTCTTTATGTTGTCTTTGCCTGGTTTTGGAATCAGAATTATGCTCACCTCATAAAGGAAGCTAGAAAGTCTTCCTTCCTCTTGAATTCTCTTAAATAGCTTGAAAAAGATAGGAGTTAGCTCTTCTTTGAATATTTGATAGAATTCGCCTGTCAAGCCATCTAACCCAGGGCTTTAGTTTATTGGAAGTTTTTTGATAACTGTTTTGATCTCCTTTATTGTAATCAGTCTGTTTAGGCTTTCTGATTCCTCCAGATAAATTTTTGAAAGATTATATGTTTCAAGGAATTTGTTCATTTCACCTAGGTTGTTTAATTTTTTGGCATACAGTTCTTCATAGTATTTTCTTACAATCCTTTGTATTTCTGCTGTGTCAGTTGTTACTTCTCCACTCTCATTCCTAATTTTATTTGTTTGAGTCCTCTCTTTTTTTTGGTGAGTCTGGTTAAAGTTTCATTGATCTTGTTTACGTTATCAAAGAATCTGCTCTTGGTTTTATTGATCCTCTCTAATGATTTCTTAACCTCCATGTCATTTATTTCTACTCTGATCTTTATTATTTCCTTTCTTCTATTTCCACTGAGCTTTACTTGCTGTTCTTTTTCTAGTTCTTTTACATGCAGGATTCAGTTGTTTATTTGAGCTTCTTCTAGCTTCTTAAGGTATGCCTGTAATGCTATGAATTTTCCTTTCAGTTCTGCTTTTCCTGTGTCCCATAAATTTTGAGTTGTTGTATGCTCATTATCATTTGTTTCTAGGAATTTTTTTATTTCTTCTTTGACTTCATTGTTAATCCATTTGTTATTTAATAACATGCTACTTAGTTTCCAAGTGTTTGAGTATTTTTTAGTTTTCCTGTTGTGGTTAATTTTTAGTTTCATGCCATTGTGATAAGAGAAGATGCTTGATATGATTTCAATCTTCTTAAGTTTATTGAGACCCCTTTTGTGCCTTAACATGTGGTCTATCCTAGAGAATGTACCATGAGCATTTGAAAAGAATGTATATTCTGCTCCTTTAGGGTGAAAAGTCTGAACATATCTATTAAATCCAGTTGATCTAGTGTGTCCTTTAAGTCTGCTGTTTCTTTGTTAATTTTCTTTCTTGAGAATCTATCTAGTGATGTTAGTGGGGTATTGAAATTCTCTAATATTAGAGCATTGCTGTTGATCTCACCCTTTATATCTATCAAAGTCTGCTTTATATATTTAGGTGCTCTTATATTAGGTGCGTAGATATTTATAGTGGTTATATCTTACTGTTGGATTGCTCCTTTTATCATTATGTTGTGACCTACTTTATCTCTTACTATAGCCTTTGTTTTAAAGTCTATTTTGTCTGATATACATATTGCTACCCCAGCTATTTTTTCATTTCCATTTGCATGAAATATTTTTTTCAATCTTTTACTTTCAGCCTATGTGTATCTTTTGTTTTGAGATGTATCTCTTGTAGACAGTATATGTACCGGTCCTGTTTTCTTATCCATGCAGCTACCGTATATCTTTTAATTAGATCATTTAATCTATTTACATTTAAGGTTATTATTGATATGTAGTTTTTATTGCCATTTTATTCTTTAAAGCTACATTCCACTTTTACTGTATTTTCCCCCTTTGTTCTGTTTACAATAGGCCCCTTCACATTTCTTGCAGTACTGGTTTGGTTGTAATGAATTCCTTGAGGGTTTTGGGGGGGGTTTTTTTGTTTGTTGTTTTTTTTTTTGTCTGAGAAAGGTTTTATTTCTTCTTCTATTTTAAACGATAGCCTTGCTGGATAAAGAAGTCTTGGTTTTAGGCTCTTGTTCTGCATTACTTTGAATATTTCTTGCCATTTCCTTCTGGCCTCTATGTTTCTGTTGAGAGGTTAGATGTCATTCTTATGAGAGCACCTTTGTAGGTAATAGACTGCTTTTCTCTTACAGCTTTTAGTATTCTTTCTTTATCCCTTAGCTTTGATATTTTAATTATGATGTGTCTTGGTCTAGATTTCTTTGGGTTTCTCTTTAGTGAAATTCTCTGTGCTTCTTGAACTTGTGTGACTTTTTCCTGTATCAATTTAGGAAAGTTTTCAGCTATGATTTCTTTTAACAAGGTCTCTACCACTTGTTCTTTCTCTTCTTCTTCAGGAACCCCTATGATGCGAATGTTGTTTCACAGAGCTCTCTTAGAGTTTCCTCAGATTTTTTTATTTTATTTTACTTTTTTTGGCTGCTCCTGCTGCTGCACTTCTGTGTTTTCATTTATCTTGTCTTCTAAATTGCTGACTCAAACCTCTGCTTCATCTAACCTGCTTTTAAATGCTTCTAGTGTAGTCTCCATTTCTAATATTGTATTTGTCATTAATAACTGGTTCTTCTTTATTATTTTAATGTCCTTTTTGATGCTTGTAATCTCTTAATTTATGTGCTCATTGTATCCATCCATTGTTGTTCTAAGATCTTTGAGTAATCTGATAATCATTATTTTAAAGTCTTCATCCAGTAATTTGGTTATTTCCATCTCACTCAGTTCTTTTTCTGGGGATTTCTCTTATTTATTCATTTGAATTTCATTCTCTGTCTTTCCATTTTGTCTGTGTATACACTCCTAGTTTGGGTGTATTGTTTGTGAAGTTAGCTATGCCTAGGGTCGGTATTATCTGCCTCCAATTTTTAGTTGTGTTCTTTCTAGGTCTTCTTGGGTTAGCATCAGCTATTGTTTGTAATCTGCTGTGGTCTACTTATCTTCTATTACTGTTGTTTTGTAGTTTGTGTTTGATTTTTCTATTTCTTTGCTGGGTCAGGTGTGAGAAGCCCTTCATTAAGCTTCCACTCTAACAAGAGTTGTTAGGTCTTAAACTGGTGCTTTTCGTATCTGGCTGCAGAATGTACCTTTCCTGGACCTCCCTGTCCAGGGCCTGGTGCAGATCAGTGGTGGCCACTGCCTATGACTGGGTATTACCAACCTTTTGAGAGCTACATGCAATCCAGATTTTGTGGCTGCCTCTGCTGGGTTCAGGTGCAATTGTATACATCAGCTGCACTACTAGGCTTGCTTTTATTTACTCTTGGCTTGGGGGAAGTTCCTTTAAAAGTTTAAGTACCCCTAAGATCTGCTTTCTGTTGCCTCTTATTGCTGGCTACTTGTTGGGCTCAGTACTATAATTCGGTGAATACATATGGTCTCAGATGTGGCCTACTCCTTAGTCTCAAGTGTCA
The DNA here is from genome assembly GCA_037038555.1 of Rhynchonycteris naso. NCBI lineage: Eukaryota > Metazoa > Chordata > Mammalia > Chiroptera > Emballonuridae > Rhynchonycteris > Rhynchonycteris naso. Next base: position 178,404,640 of record CM072995.1, on the reverse strand, counting down.
TTCTATCCAGACTTTATTTATTTATTTTATTTTGTTTTGTTTTTTCTTCTTGTTCAGCACTCAGTAGGGTGTAGTCACAGGGGTCCAGTGGGTGTGACCCCTGTGCTTTTGTTGTGTGGTCTGTCTACCCAGCCACTGCTGCTGTTGCTGCCTGGGGCATTTGGACTCAGGTGCTTCTGGTGCCAGCCTACATCTTTGGCCACCGCTGCCCTGTTTGGGCTCATACGTGTCTGTGCATGCCCTTTTGGACTGCTTCCATAGCCACCGCGTCCTCTGCTGCCTCTGAGTGCCAACCTGCACCATGGCAATTTTCCTCACAGGATTGGGCCTCCACAGCATCTTCCCCAGCTTTTGCACCCACAGGTGGGGCCATGCACGCCCACTCAGACCACTTTCAAGGCTGTCTGAGCCTTTGCTGCTACTAAGGGCTGGTCAGTCGCCAAGGGTCTGCATGTAGGCTCAGATATCAGCAGCCACCGTGGGAAGTCCTGCACACACCCACTCAGACCACCACTGAGGTTGCCCAGCTTCTACTGCCACTGAGGGCATGCCTGCACCACTGGCAGGTTTGCGCGCAGGCGGGGACCCCCACAGTAGCTGCTGTGACTTCCACCCTCACTGGCAAGCTCACGTACACCTGCACATATCCCCTCCACTGATGCTCGGATCTCTGGCCTTGCTAATGGCAAACCCACTCAGCGAGTAGGATTGTGTGTGAGCCCAGACCTCTGCAGCAGCTGTGGCGATTCCCAGCTCCATGGGCTGACTTGAGCGTGATCACTCAAAAATCTCTGGCTTCCACAGCCGCACCCTGCTGCCTCTGGCCTGCCTGGCCTGGGTGAGCACTCAGCAGTATGGAGGGTGGTGTGGCTTAGACCTCTGCACTCCTTATTTGTGTCCCTAATGTGCTGTCTGGCTCTAAGAATCTTTGTTCTAGCTAGGGTAGGGGAGCCTCTGGTGGACTGGGTAATTTCTTTCCAGTAAAAATGCTCACTTTAGATTTGGGGGGTGATTCAGCCGGGGTTAGGGTGTCTACCCCTCAAAGTGTCACACCCTGTGCCTCTGAGACCACACTCTCCCCTGGCAACTCCAGTCCTCCCAGAACTCTCTGCTCCTGGAGCTCCGTGAAAGAGGCTGTGAGCGAGGCTCTCTATGCAGTCCCTTTAATATGAAGCCTAGGTCTGAGAGTTCTGCCTCTTTCTCTCAAAGAGTATCTAGGCTCTTTTCTCAACCAAATATAGTTCATAAACCCCTTACATGCTCCTGGTCTCTAGGCTTGGATTCCGGTTTTGGGGGCTGAGGACCCACAATTTGCCAGGAAACCCTCCCTGTCACAAGAGTCCCTCCCAGCTGCCACTCGCTCCCAGGAGCAGGGCAGCCCTTTCTGCATCTCTGCCTTTCCTACCAGTCTCAGTGTGGGTTCTTTGGTGGTCCTTGGCTGTAGAATCCTCTTAGTTTAGTCCAAAGTTGGTCTTTCACAATGAGTGTTCTCAGATTTAAATTGTAATCCACCTTGGTTCTGGGAAGTGGGAGTTGGAGCGTCCGCCTACTTTGTGGCCATCTTGGAACCCCCTACTACCACCTTTATTATTAATATCACACCAATGTGTTTGTCCATGGCAATCATTTACAGACAAATGATATGTCTCCCTCACAGCTCTTCAGTTTTCTGAGACTGAGCATCAATCCTTTAAATCCTCTGGCAATCAATATTTAGGATTTTGTTCCTATACTGATTACCTGACAGTACACATATACTTCTTTTTATTTTTCAACTACTAAGTAATAAATTAGAACAATTGGTGTTATTTAATAACTTAGTAACCAAACCAAGCAACAACTGTTTTGCAGCTATATAAACAGATGGGCCTAGAATAAGAGCTGGAACTTATGCACATTTCAAGCTGTTAAACATTTCTTTTTTAATGTTTAATGATTTTAGAGAAAGGAAGGGAGAGAGCAAGAGAAGGATAGAAACATCTATCTGTTCCATTATGTGCTCTGACTATGGATCGAACCCTGCAACCTCAGTGCTTCAGGACAATGCTCTAACCAACAGAGCTGTAATGAAATATTTCAATTTCATTTCATGTCAAGGGTAGAAGCAGCTATCACATCACTGATTTAAAACTATTTTGTAATTCAACCTAAGAAAAATACTAGAAGGCAGCAAAGCTCTTTGGATTGAAGACTAAAAATGGCACTTGACCACTAGATAGCATTTCAATTGCATAGCAGATTTCAGCTCACACTTGATATAGTTAAAACCTTAATTGGTTTGCTCTTGGTTCAAGCACTGGCGATTCATGCATTTGACACTGTGGGAATTCTCCAGAGTTGGAAGAATTGAAGTTTAGGAATATCTACAGCAGAGTCTGCTGTTACAGACAGGTAATCTTTTTGAAGTTATGAAAAGAGTGCAGTACTTCTAAATTTTTGCCTGAAATCATCAGATCAGGTTTTTTAAAGTAAATTATTGAGGGAAAGATTGAGAGACATGTTTTTTCAGTCCACCAATGTAATATGACGTCTTGATAGCCACAGAGCAGCATAATTCCCCGGCATCTGGTCTCCATTGTGCATGGGTGCCTCTGAGCCTGGCCTCTACTGTTTTACCAGGTCAGCAGCCTGATGCTGTCTGCCATTTCCTTTTCAATTCTTCAAAGAGGCTAACCATAAAATATTCCAGAGGAGAAACAAACAGAATCTAATCCTCACTGAATAAAAAGACTTATAGAAAGAACAGGTCAATTATTTTTTTTCATCTCCCACAAGGATATCAGCAGAGAAACTTTTTAAATGTTAATAGTAAGCCTAAAAGATGGTAACACAGCAGATAGAGCATCAACCCAGACTGTCAAGGTCTTGGGTTCAAAGCCCAAGGTTGTCAGTTCAAAATACAAGGTCACCAATCCCAGGGTCATTGGCTTGAGTACAGGATTGCCAATTTAAGCCCAGGACTGATGGTTCAATTCTCAGTCAAGGCACATATGAGAAGCAATCAATGCACAACTAAATGAAGCAACAAATTGATGCTTCTTTCTCTCTCTCTTTGTTTCTCTCTCTTGTCTTTCTCTCTCTCTCTCTCTCTCTCACACACACATACACTCACACTCACACACAAACACACACAAATTTTTAACAATAAGACTTTAAGGTAGTCATAAAGATAAAATAAAATAAGTACTAAAATAAACTACAAAATAAACATATGTGTTCTTTCTATATAATAGAGGAGACACTTTTAATTTATCTGGAGAGATTTTGGATAGAGATACCAAAGACTGAGTAAATGATGCTTTCTAGCTCTATAATAATAATAATATTATTATTATTTATTATTATTACTTTAGTGAGAGGCGAGGCAGAGACAGACTCCCACATGCGCCCTAGCCGGGATCCACGTGGCAAGCCCACTAGGGAGCACCTAAGATAGAGGCCATCCTCAGCACCCAAGGCCAACTTGCTCTAATTGAGCCATGGCTGCAAGAGGGGAGGAGAAGAGAAAGAAAGAGAGAGAGGAGCGAGAGGGGGAGGGGTGGAGAAACAGAAGGGCACATCTCCTGTGTGTCCTGATCAAACCTGGGACTTCCACATGTCAGGCTGATGCTCTAACACTGAGCCAACCAGCCAGGAACACTCTTTTCATACATTTCAGAAGGTACTGTGTCAGATTTCAAATCTACAGTACTAAATTCAAGTTGTCCACTAGATGGCCCTAATACACACTGAGTTCCTTTAATTGGGAGAACATGTATTCCTATGATAAAATAAAGTACACCAGATTTAATTATATGTGTGATTGAAGTTCTCTTCTAAGGGAAAAATCATTTTGTGACCACCTAAAAAATTTAATAGTAAAGGACTGTATCCCTGCAGAAACTTCATATTTTTTAACCTGACCCTTTCTCCTTTCTGTCTGTCTCTTTCCTTAATTATTATTCTGGTCAGATTCTGGTCTTAAGAACAGAGCCTCGGGTCTGTTTTCCACAGAAACAGAGTTTTGGTCAAACTAAGAATAACATCTTGATTTCAGTTGTGTTCAGTCCCACACCCATGAAAATGGAAAGACCCTACAGACAACACCTTCTCAAATCTAGACAGGATGCTGGCATGGCTGACATTAAAAACTAACATAATAGCCTGACCAGGCGGTGGCGCAGTGGATAGAGCGTCGAACTGGGATGCGGAGGACCCAGGTTCGAGACCCCGAGCTCGCCAGCTTGAGCGTGGGCCCATCTGGCTTAAGCAAAAGCTCGTCAGCTTGGACCCAAGGTTGCTGGCTCCAGCAAGGGGTTGGTTGGTCTGCTGAAGGCCCGCGGTCAATGCACATGTGAGAAAGCAATCAATGAACACCTAAGGTGTCGTAATGGCAATGAAAAACTGATGATTGATGCTTCTCACCTCTCTCCATTCCTGTCTGTCTGTCCCTATCTATCCCTCTCTCTCTGACACTCTCTCTGTCCCCGTAAGAAAAAAAAAAAAACTAACACAATAATTAACTACTCCCGACCCTGACCCCAGTGAATCAGTGGAACCCATGACCCCAATCTCTTAATCACTGTGATTGATTTTTCTTGCATATAGTCTGTCCCCACGCAGACCATCAGGGAACCAGGTTTTAGAGCACATTTTACCTGTGTGCAAACTTGGTGGCATTTCCTTGATTAATCAACCTCTACTTTCTTTGCTGCAATTTTCTGTTGCAGTGTTATTGATGCACATAGGCAAATGGATTCTTTCAGTCCAGTAACAGAATTATTAACTACCAAAAAAGGAGAATGGAATTCTCCCAAATACCCTTCAAAAGACAGAAAAGGAGTCTGGCTTGTGGTGACACAGTGAATACAGCATTTACCTGGAACACTGAGGCTGCAGGTTAGAAGCTCTGGGCTTGCTGGGTCAAGGTACATACAACAAGCAATCAAGCAATGAGCAACCAAATTGAGGCAACTATGTGTTGATACTCCTTGCTCCCCATCCCTCTCTCTTCTCTCTCTGTAAAATCAATGAACAAAATCTTTAAAAAAAAAAAAAGACAGAAAAGGAAAGTAAAAATTAGAAACCCACAAGGAAATAAACAATGGTAGAGAACGAAACAGCAAACTAAAGCACATTATCACATGTTTTTTCTATTTTTTTATTTAATTAATTGTGTTTACATAGATTCTATAGGTCAGTGGTTCTTAACCCTAGGGGTTCAATGAGTCTGTCTCAGGGTTTCAGAGAAGCCTCTGCCACGGAGGTAAAGACACACTTGTGCAGGTATGTAATTTAGGCAATGCTTTATTCAGGCCCCAAAAAAGTATTTTGTGGATTCAAAACGACAAAAAACAAATTAAATTTAAAATAAAAAAAATTTAATTTATTAACAAATGTTAAATTATTTATTTTTAATTAGTAAAATAGTAAAAAAATATTTTTGGTGGCTGAAATTCTTTTATGGGGCTGAAATATTTGGGGGGGGGCAGAATAAAGTAATACCGTAATTTGTTGTGAGTTCATGCACTTTGTTGGTTTTGTTCTTTGAGCAAGGTGATGTTCATGCACGGCTCATTTTGTGCACCAGTAAAAAAACATATACCTATGTCTTGAATTTGGAAAAAAAATATCATATTTTATTTATCACTAAAGAAGAGTTCGGTGAATGTGCATATGAAACTGGTGGGTTCAGTACCTCAAAAAAGCTTAAGAACCACTGTTCTAGGGTAACCCCGACTGCATCCCCCTTCCCCATATTCTCCTCCACATCTTCCTTGCCCTCCTCTCTACAGTGCCCTCCCCCTTCCCTTCAGGTTTATCCTATCCTATCATCCCGTTTCCCTGTGCCTTCTTTTCCTCTGGTCCCTTTGATCCCTCCTCTGTCTCAATTCCTTTCCTCAGTTCTCAATGTTCCTTGGATTCCTCAAATGAGTGAGGTCAGGGCCGGCTTGCGCAGCGTCGCAGAGCAGATCTCTGCCCATTCCTGGCCTCCTGCTTTTTCCCAGCAGGTGGGGCTGCAGGAGGGCCCGCAGCTGCCAGACCACTTTTGTGTGTCCCCTCCACCCCTGCTGGGCTAGACTGAGCTCACACTGGCTGGGCCTCCCACCCCAGCCGACAGAACCGCGTTTCAGCGTCCCACCACCACCGTCCCTCCAGTTAGCCCTCAGCACTGTGGGTAAGGACACTGCAGCTCAGACCCTAACACTCCATACTGTAGTCCTGGGAGCTCCCTCCCTCTAAGCAGCTCTGCTCTAACTGCCGCAGGAGAGCTTGTTTGGCTGGTGTCCTGTCTCCCTTTGCTGGTATTGCTAGTTCCAGGGGAAATATTCGTTTTTGATTAGGGAAGTAACTCAGCCCAGGGATTAGGGTGGCTGTCCCTCAGAGTGTTTCTCCCTGTGCCTTCCAGTCCACACTCTCTTCCCACTGCTCTGGTCCTCTCCTCTGTCCTCATTCCCCGGAGCCCCAGGTGAGTGGTTGTGAGGGAGGTTTTCTGCGCTGTTCCTTTAAGAAGAATCTTGGGTCTGAGAAAACTGTCTCTTTCTCACAAACAGTATCCTCACTTGTTTCACAGCTCAAAACTGTCCAAATGCCTCTTCTAGGCTCTGGGGCTGCAGGCTGGAGCTTTGTTCCTGGGACCCAGGTCCCTCCCTCTCCACCAAACTCTCCTCCTGCCCCACAGGTCTCTCTGGGCTGCTGTTCACTCCAGGAGCTGGGCAGCCCTCCCAGCATTTTCACTTTTCCTACCAGTCTCAATGTGGCTTCTTCAGTGTTCCTGGGTTGAAGAGTCCACTTAGTTTAGTTCAAAGTTGGTTTATCCAGATGATGGTTCTTAAAATTAAGTTATAATACACTTTGGTTCTGGGAGTTGGAAGTTGGTACGCCCGCCTGCTCCATGGCCATCTTGCTGTCTCCAAAGTTATTATTGATATGTAGTTGTTTATTGCCATTTTATATTTGAAAGGTGTATTCCTCTTTTGCTATATTCTTTTCCCACTTTGATCTGTTTACAACAGGCCACTTAACATTTCCTGTAGCATTAGTTTCATTGTAATGAATTCCTTGAATTTTCTTTTGTCTGGGAAGCTTTTTATTTCTCCTTCAATTTTAAATGACAGCCTTGCTGGATAAAGCAGCCTTGGTTATAGGCTCTTGTTCTGCATTACTTTGAATATTTCTTGCCATTCCCTTCTAGCCTCAAGTGTTTCTGTTGAGAAGTTGGATGTCATCCTTATGGATGCTTCTTTGTAGGTGATAGCCTTTTTTTCTCTAGATGCTTTTAATCTTTTCTCTTTATCACTTAGCTTTGATATTTTAATTATGATGTGTCTTGGTGTAGGTTTCTTTGGGTTTCTCTTTAATGGAGATCTCTGTGCTTCTTGAACTTGTGAGACCCTTCCTTGCATCAATTTAGGGAAGTTTTCAGCTATAATTTGATTGAATAAAGTTTCTATCTCTTGTTCTTTCTCTTCTTCTTCAGGAAACCCTATTATGCAGATGTTATTTCTCTTCATGTTGTCACAGAGCTCTCTTAGAGTTTCCTCAGAGTTTTGAGTCTTTTCTTTTTTCTGCTCTGATTCCATGCCTTTGTTCATCTTGTCTTTCAACTCACTGAGTCGATCCTCAGCTTCATCTATCTTACTTTTAATTCCTTCCATTGTGGTCTTCATTTTTGATATTGTATTTGTCATCTTTGATTCTTTTTTAATATTTCAATGTCCTTTTTTATACTTGCTATCTCTTTATTTAGGTGTTCATAATGACCGTCCCTTGTTCTAAGATCCCTAAGCATTCTAACAATCATTATTCTAAACTCTTCATCTGAAAGTTTATTTCTATATTGTTCAGTTCATTTCCTGGAGGATTCTCTTGTGGTTTCATTTGGATTGCACTTTTCTGTCTTCTCATTATGTCTGTGTGTTTGGGTGTGTTGTTTGTAGAGCTGGTTGAGTCTAGGCTTGGTGTTGTCTGCCTCCAATTTTCAGTTGTGTTATTTCTAAGTCTTCTTGAGTTGGCTTCAGCTATTGTTTGTAATTGTAATCCACGGTGGAATTTAGCTTTTCTAATAAAGCCCCTTTGAAGTCTTGATTTGTTTGTTTTCTTCTCAGTTTTCTTAACTCAGTGGTAGTCTTGTTTACTGATATCAGCAGGGGGCTTATTTAAAACTGTATCCAGGAATGCTGTGGATGTAACCTGAGATCTGAAGACCTGATCTGCCAGTTACTCTCTCTGGGGTTGGGTTGCTTTCTCCTCTTCAGTAGGGGGAGGTGTATCTCAGATCTCCATGGATACCTGAGTTACTGCCCCTCCTCCTCACTTCTTGTTTTCAGCTGTGTCTTTTAGTGCTGATTGGAGCTGGAGAGATATCTTCAGATGGTTGACCCGGAACCGCTTTAGTCTTGTGTTATTTGGAAGAATCAACCCATCCCCCAGCTATGATTGCCTCCAGCACCTCCCCCAGGTATGTTACTGGATTAGTCTGCTGCTCAGGTCTTCCCATGCATTTCTCTGTTTGTCACCAGCTGTCTCTCTCTTCCCCTTTCCTTTTGGAAAACAAGCCAACTCTTTCAACACACCTTGTTCCCAGGTCCCCAGGCAAGAGGCTGTGAGTGATACTTTTTACTGTTTTCCTTGAATTTAGAGCATTTCTGAGCTCTCAGCCTAACCCCCCCTTTGTTTTTGTAAGCAGGGGAGGTTCTCCCGTCCTCAGCGCTCCCCACCAGGCTCAGTGTGGCTTATTCTTTGTTCCTTGGTTTTTGAGAGCAGTTCTTGTAGTCCAGAGTTGGTTTTTCATGCTGGTTGTTTCTAAATTGATTTGTAATCCAGTTTGGTGGTATGAGCTGGGAGTCTATGCATCTGCCTACTCCACTGCCATCTTGTCCCCCCCACACACACATTATCACATTTTAAGGAAGCTGGTAATGAATGGTTGAGTGCCACTGACCTACAAAAAAGCTAAAACCCAGGCACCAACAGAGGGGACAAGGGAGAAGCAAGTTGTTGGGCAGATAAAATATATTATGCTCACTTTGTTAAAGATGGTGCTGCCCACATGGAAGCCTGTCACCCAGGTGATATTATTTGCCCTTATGCTTGTGATGGCTGTGGGGGAAAAGTTGTAATGTAAGCAGGCCCGGTCGTTATAGCTTAAGGCTTTGTTTTAAGAGTAAGCTCTTCTCCACACCCTTGACTGATTGGATGATGTAGGGTGGTGATGTAGGGAGGAATCCCATTATGCCTCAGATGGGTGGCTTTGTATCAGAGACTTTCTTGTATGTATAAATTGTATTAAAGGTTTGGATTTTCTAGGCTATAAACTGGGGCAGTCTGGGAGCTTTATCTCTCTCTCTCTCTCTTGGTTCCTGAGTTCCTGAGGTTAGTATTGGAGAGGAGAGCAGATTAAGGCCATGTGGAGGAGAAGAAGCCAAGATGCAGAGTGCTGAGGAAGAAGCCAGTTTGTTAAGAGTTTGTGCAGGAGGAGATGGGGAACAGAGGTGAATAAGTGGTGAGCTAGAAACTTTTGATTCTAGGAAACTCGGATAAGTCAGTAGCTTCCTGAGCACTGAATGAGTGGGTTTTGGAGCCCAGTGTGTGTTTTTGCTTGCCTGCCGGGTGCAAGCTAGAATTAAAGCTGATGGCTCACCAGTTCTTGGCTCCGTTGTTTCATTGCCATCTGTCCGAATCCAATGAGAACCTGCATGGGTCAGGCAGCTGTGATAGTGGCCACGACTACTGGCTTTACACAAGTCTATTTCACACCAGATCCCTGAGGACTCAGAAATCAAACGAAACTTCCACCCCCAGGTCTGGAAAGGCAGTAGCCAAAATGAACTGAAAATAGGATAAAATTGGGAAAAACCTACTGTGGATGTAAGAAATACTCAAACCTGTAGATAATCTTTACAAGTTTATTTGAACCAAACTGACAACATATGCCAACAAGCAAGATCTCAAACACTCCAGGAATAAATTTTGTAGCTTATTTTATGCAATTGGAATTAAGGAGGGAATTTAGGGAAGATGACATGGAGGTGAGAGAAATAAGGTTGGAACTGGACTACAAGAGAGTAAACAAGATTATGTGCTCTCTTGGTTGTTTCTTGATGCACAGAAGCAACAGAGAGCTAACTTAAGGTAAAGGTAACCCTTTTACTAAAAATTTATAAGCCTAAGTTATGAGTACCCACCATGACCTACCCAGTTAGGAATTTATGACCATATCACCCTGTGAAGTTACTTCTATAGGAACTGCCCCCCTTTTTTTCATCCACACTACATATCAGTCTGCAAGACCTCCCAGTCCCTTTGAGCACTCATTTCCTAGAAAGCTGTTAGATCTGGCTAATTCACTCCTTTCAAAGCTAGAAGAAATAATAAAATAAAATAATAAAAGTAAAAAAGAAACCTTTCTAGGATGGATTCTCTGTGTCCTAATATTGTATAAGCCTACTAAAAGTCTGGTTCGCTCCCAGCTTCTTAATCCTCCTGTAAAGCTCACTACCCATCAGATTTCACCCTTCCAGCACAATCAGATTTTTCAATACTCACTCTTAAATAGAGACAGCTAAGGACCCACAGATATTTTAGGAAATCCTCCAACATAAGAAACATAGTCCATGCAAAAAGAAAAAAAGAATCTTAGAAGAGAAAGGTGCAATGCAGACAACAGAAGAAAATTTTGAAGAAACTAACTAGTATTCTCAGCAAAAGAAAAAAAATGATTGTACCCATGATACTAACGTGTTATTAAAATAGTATTTTTGTTTAAAAAAGAAGCAATCAGTGAAAAAGAAAGGGCTTTGGAAACTAAAATAATTTTTTTAAAACTTCTCATAAAAACATAAAGTAAAAATGGAAGAACATAAGAAAAAAATGATAGGAACATTAAGAGATAAATCCTTGTTTCCCAACAGAGTAATAGAAATTCCAGAAAGTTAAAAGATAATAACTCAAAGAGAGAAAATGATTGAATAAATAATAAAAGAACATTCCCCCAAACAGAAAGAAATGTTTCCACATGGAAAACATCTACCTAGTACCAGCTTACTGAATTAAAAAAAATAAAGAATGTGGCAGCCACAGTGGAGTCCCAGCTCACTCGCAATCCTGACTTCCCTTGGAGGAAGAGGAGATCCAGACAACAGCAGAGGTGGTCTGAGCAACTGCGGCAAGGCCCACCTGCAGAGGCCAGGTCAGTGGCTGAGAAGGTCTGAGCTCATGCACAATCATGCCTATGGCATGGGCCCGCCCCTGGCGGCAGCTGAGGCCTAGGTGACAGCAGAAGCAGTCCAAACGAGGTGCAAGTGGGCCACACACAGAGGCAGAAGCTGTGGCAGGTCGGTGCAGATGTCCAAGCTTGCACAAAATACAGCATGCGGCATGAGCTCGTCCTTAGCTGTGGCTAGGGCTGAGGTGACCTTGGGGGTGGTCTGAGCGGGCACGCATGGGCCCAGCAGACGTGGCGGCCATGGAGGCGGGCTGGCACCAGCAAGGCCTGAGCCCAAATGCCCAAGGCACAACAGCAGTGGTGGGGGCTGGTGGGCAGACCACACATTGGGAGCACAGAAGCTAAACCCACTGGACCCCTGAGACCACACCCTACTGGGTGCTAAAAAAAAGAAAAAAACAAAATGAAATAAAATAAATAAAAAGTCTGGTTAGAAAGACACCTGAAGCTAAGGGGCAAGCCACATCCAATACTGTACCTAATCACTGAATTACAGTGCTGAGCCCAACAATTAGCCATCAATAACAGGCAGCAGAAAGTGGATCTCAGAGGAACTTGAACTTTTAAAGGAACTTCCTCCAGGCCAAGAGTAGATAAAAGCTAACCTAGAAATGCTGATATTTACAATGGTACCTGGACCCAGCAGAGGCAGCCACAAGATCTGGATCACCTGTAGTGCCCAAAAGGTTGATAAGAGCCAGACATAGGCAGTGACCCCCATTGATCTGCGCCAGGCTCCAGCCAGAGAGGTCCAGGGCAGGCACATCCAGTGGCCAGATATGAAAAGCATCAGTTCAATACCTAACAACCCTTGTTAGAGTTGTAGCTTAAGGAAGGGTTCCTCATACCTGATCCAGCTAAGACATAGAAAACACCAACACAAATAGCAAAAAGGAATAGTGATAGCAGATAAGTAGTCCACAGCAGATTAGAAACAACAGCTGATGCCAACCCAAGAAGACCTAGAAAAACACAACTAAAAATTGGAGGTATACAATACCAACCCTAGACTCAGCTAGCTACACAAACAACACACCCAAAGGTATAGTGTATACACAGACAAAATGGGAAGACAAAGAAATGCAATACAAATGAATCAACAAGAGAAATCCCCAGAAAAAGAACTAAGCAGGATGGAAATAACCAAATTATAGGATGCAGAGTTCGAAATAATAATTGTTAGGATGTTCAAAGATCTTAGAGCAACAATTGATGAACATAATGAACATCTAAAGAAAAAGATAACAAGCATCAAATGAATATTGAAATCATAAAAAAGAACCAGACAGAAATGGCAAACACAATATCAGAAATAAAGACTACCCTAGAAAGAATTCAAAGCAGGCTGGATGAAGCAGAGGATCAAATCAGCAATGTAGAGGACAAGATAAGCAATAGCACAGAAGCAGAACAGCAAAAAGAAAAGAAGGATAAAAAGTCTGAGGAAACTGTAAGAGAGCTCTGTGACAACATGAAGAGCCACAATATCCACATAATAGGGGTTCTTGAAGGAGAAGAAATAGAACAAGGGATAGAAAACCTGATTGAAGAATAGCTGAAAATTTCCCTAAATTGATGCAGGAAATAGTCACACAGGTTGAAGCAGCAGAGAGAACCCCATTCAAAAAACCAACACCAAGACACATCATAGTCAAAATACCAAAGCTAAGAGATAAAGAAAGAATACTAAAAACTACACGAGAAAAACAGTCAATCACCTACAAAGGAACTCCCTTAAGGATAACATCTGACTTCTCAACAGAAACACTTGAGGCCAGAAGGGAATGGCAATAAATATTCAAAGTAATACAGAACAAGAGCCTACAACCAAGACTTCTTTATTCAGCAAGACTATCATTTAAAAATGAAGAAAAAATAAAAAGCTTCCCAAACAAAATAACTCAAAAAATTCATCACAACCAAACCAATGCTGAAAGAAATGTTAATGGGCCTGTTGTAGACAGAACAAATGGGGGAAATAACCTAGTATATATTTTTTAAATGGCAATAAATGACATATCAATAATAACCTTAAATGTAAATAGATTAAATGCTCCAATCAAAAGACATAGGGCCTGACCTGCGGTGGCGCAGTGGATAAAGCGTCGACCTGGGAACACTGAGGTCGCCAGTTCTAAACCCTGCACTGGTCTGGTCAAGGCACATATGGGAGTTGATTCTTCCAGCTCCTCCCCCCTTTCTCTCTCTCTCTCTCTCTCTCTCTCTCTCTCACTCTGTGTCTCCTCTCTAAAATAAATAAAATAAAAAATAAAAATTGAAAAAAAATAAAATAGAAACATTTAAAAAAAAAAAAAAAAGACATAGGGTAGCTGAATGGATAAGAAAACAGTACCCAAACATATTCTGTCTACAAAAAACCCACCTCAAGACATATAAACTGAAAGTAAAAATATAGAAAAAATATTTCATGCAAATGGAAATGTAAAAAAAAGCTGGGGTAGCAATACATATATCTGACAAAATAGACTTTAAAACAAAAACTATAGTAAGGAATAAAGAAGGTCACTACATAATGATAAAAGGAGCAATAGAACATGAAGCTTTGACCATTACAAATATCTATGCACCTGATATAGAAGCACCTAAATATATAAAGCTGACTTTTATTGACATAAAGGGCAAGATAAACAGCAATACTGTAATAGTAGGAGATTTCAATACCCCACTCCAGAAAGAAAATTAACAAAGAAACAGAAGAATTAAAGAACACATTAGGACAGTTGGATTTAATAGATATTTTCAGAACCTTTCACCCTAAAGCAGAAGAATATACTCTCTTTTCAAGTGCTCATGGTACATTCTCTAAAATAGATCACACATTACGGCATAAAATGAGTCTCAACAAATTTAAGAAGATTGAAATCATATCAAGCATCTTCTCTGACCACAATGGCTGGAACTAGAAATCAACTACAATAGAAAAACTGAAAAACACTCAAACACTTGGAAACTAAACAGCATGTTATTAAATAACAAGTGGGTGAACAATAAGATCAAGGAAGAAATGAAAAATTTCCTTGAAACAGATGAATATGAGCAACTCAACTCAGAATCTATGGAACTCAGCAAAAGCAGTCCTGAAAGGAACGTTAATAGCATTTCAGGCATACCTTAAGAAGGTAGAAAGAGCTCAAACAATTTAACTCTGCCCCTGAAAGAACTAGGAAAAGAACAGCAAGTAAAACCAAGAGAAAGTAGAAGGAAGAAAATGATAAAGATCAGAGGGAAGCCTGACCAGACGATGGCGCAGTGGATGGAGTGTCGGACTGGGATGCAGAAGACCCAGGTTCGAGACCCCGAGCTCGCCAGCTTGAGCGTGGGTCCATCTGGCTTGAGCAAAAGCTCGCCAGCTTGGACCCAAGGTCACTGGCTCCAGCAAGGGGTTGCTCAGTCTGCTGAAGGCCCGCGGTCAAGGCACATGTGAAAAAGCAATCAATGAACAACTAAGGCGTCGCAACGGCAATGAAAAACTAATGATCGATGCTTCTCATCTCTCTCCGTTCCTGTCTGTCTGTCCCTATCTATCTCTCTCTCTGACTCTCTCTCTCTGTCCCTGTAAAAAAAAAAAAAAGATCAGAGGGAAAATAAATGACATAGAGACTAAAAAGCAATACAGAGGATCAATGAAACCAAGAGCTGGTTCTTTGAAAAGGTAAACAAGATTGATGAACGCTTAGCCAGATTCACCAAGAAAAAAAGGGAGAGGACTCAAATAAATAAAATTAGAAATGAGAGTGGAGAAGTATCAACTGACACAGCAGAAATACAAAGAATTGTAAGAAAATACTATGAAGAACTGCATGCCAAAAAATTAGACAACCTAGGTGAAATGAACAAATTTTTTGAAAAATATAATCTTTCAAAAATCAATCTTAAAAAATCAGAAAACTTAAATAAACCAATTACAACAAATGAGATAAAACAGTTATCAAAAAATTCCCCAAAAAACAAAAGCCCTGGGCCAGATGGCTTCACAGATGAATTGTACCAAACATTCAAAGAACTAACTCCTATCCTTCTCAACCTATTAAAAATTAATTCAAAAGGAGGTAAAACTTTCACGTTCCTTTTATGAGGTGATCATAATTCTGATTCCAAAACCAGGCAAAGACAATACAAAGAAAAAAAACTAAAGGCCAATATTCTTGATGAAATTAGATACTAAAATTTTCAACAAAATATTAGCAAACAAGATACAGCAGTACATGAAAAAAATCATACATCATTATGATCAAGTGGGATTTATTCTGGAGAGGCAAAGCTGGTACAACATTTACAAATCAATCAATGTGATTCATCACATAAGCAAAAGGAAGGAGAAAAACCACAGATAATTTCAATAGATGCTGAAAAAGCATTTGATAAAATCCAGCTCCTATATATGATCAAAACTTTCAGCAAAATGGGAATACAGGGAACATACCTCAACATGATAAAGGCCATCTATGAGAGACACACAGCCAACATCATACTAAATAGGAAAATTTTTTTTAAATCCCCTTAATAACAGAAACAAGGCAGGGGTGCCCCTTTTCACCACTTTTATTCAACATAGTTCTGAAAGTCTTAGCCACAGCAATTGACAAGAAGAAGAAATAAAAAGCATCCAAATTAGAAAAAAAAAAAGTAAAATTATCACTATTTGCTGATGATATGATATTGTACATAGAACACCCTAAAGTCTCAGTCAAAAAACTACTGGACCTGATAAATAAATTCAGCAAGGTGGCAGGATATAAAATTAATACTCAGAAATCAGAGGCATTTTTGTACACCAACAATGATCTGTCTGAAAGAGAAATTAAGAAAACAACCCCCTTCACTATTGCAACAAATAAAGTACTTAGGAGTAAATTTAAGCAAGAAAGTTAAAAACCTGTACTCAGAAAATTATAAAACATTGATAAAAGAAGTCAAGGAAGATACATACAAGTGGAAGCAAATACCATGTTCATGGTTAGAAAAAATGTCTATATTACCCAAAGCAATTTATAAATTCAATGCAATTCCTATTAAAATACCAATGACATACATCAAAGATATAGAACACATATTCCAAAAATTTATATGAAACCAAAAAAGAACACAAATAGCCTCAGCAATTCTGAAAAAGAAGAATAAAGTGGGTAGTATCACACTTCCTGATATCAAGTTATACTACAAGGCCATTGTACTCAAAACAGCCTGGTACTGGCATAAGAACAGGCATACAGATCTATGGAACAGAACAGAGAACCCAGAAATAAACCTGCACCTTTCTGGACAATTGATATTTGACAAAAGTGCTAAGAGCACACAATGGAGTAAAGACAGTCTCTTTAACAAATGGTGTTGGGGAAATTGGACAGCTACCTGCAAAAAATTAAACTAGACCACCAACTTATACCATTCACAGAAATAAACTCAAGATGAATAAAAGACTTAAATGTAAGTCGTGAAACTATAAACATCCTGAGGAAAACATAGGCAGTAAGCTCTCAGACATCACTCGCAGCAATGTATTTGCTGATTTGTGTCCATGGACAAATGAAATAAAAGACAGGATAAACAAATGAGACTATATCAAACTATAAAGCTTTTTCACAGCTAAAGACAATAAGAACAGAATAGAAAGACAAACTACACAATGGAATAACATATTCGACAATACGTCTGATAAGGAGTTAATAACCAAAATTTATAAAGAACTTGTAAAACTCAACACCAGGAGGATAAACAATCCAATCAAAAAATGGGACAAACAATGAATAAACACTTCTCCAAAGAGGACATACAGATGGCAATAGGCATATAAAACAATGCTCAACATCACTAATCATTTGAGAAATGCAAATTAAAACCACAATGAGACATCACCTTACACCAGTCAGAATGGTGCTCATTAAAAAATCAACACATAATAAGTGCTGACAAGGATGTGAAGAATAGGGAACCTTTCTGCATTGCTGATGGCAAGGGAGACTTGTGCAGCCACTGTGGAAAAAGTATGAAGATTCCTCCAAAAATTATAAATGCCTTTTGACCCAGCCATCCCACTTTTGGGAATATATCCCAAAAACACCACATCAATGATTCAAAAGGAGAAATGCACCCTTATGTTTATTGCAGCATTGTTTACAATAATCAAGATCTGAAAACAGCCCAAGTGTTCATTAGTGGACGAGTGGATTAAAAAGCAGTGGTACATATACACAATGGAATACTATGGGGCCATGAAAAAGAAGGGAATCTTACTTTTTTGCAACAACATGGATGGACCTGGAAACTATTATGTTAAGTGAAATAAAACAGAGAAAGAAAAATACCGTATGACTTCACTCATTTTAGGAATCCAATGAATAATATAAACTAAGGAATGGGATAGAGACAGAGATGAATCAAAGGGTCCAGAGGGAAGAGGACAGAGGGAAAGGGGATGATAGGATGAGATGAGAGCAGAAAAGCAAAACCAGGTGTAGTGTGGTGCCTGGAGGAGGGCAAGGGGGATGTGGTGGGAAACAAGAGGGAGGGGGGAGGTATTTGGGGGACAATAGAATCTATGTACACCCAATAAATTAAAATTAATAAAAACCCTAAGACATATTACTGTACAATTTCAGAAGATGAGGGATAAAGAAATAATCCTAAAAGCCTTGTAGAATGGAGGGAGGACACAGTTATACTCATACAACAAGTAACCAGAACATATTGAAGATTTAAACCACATTGAAAACTGGAAGTCAATGAAACAATACCTTCAAAATACATCCCAAAAATCTCCATCCACACAAGTTCTGTTTATCTTGCGATGGTTGCACAGTTTTTTCCTGATTCTTCCCTTCACCACCATATGAGAATTTCCTTGACCTCTCTTCTAGGCTTCTTGTATTAAGGTTAAATTATTTTTACACCTATAATTCTATACCCAACTAAACTCTCAATAGACTTTGAGCGTAGAATACAGTTTTTTCCAGACATGCAAATTCTCAAAAAAATTTACCTTCAATGCACCCTTTTCTACAAGAAGCTACTGGAAGAGCCCTAGCCAGGTAATTCACTTGGTGAGATCATTGTCCTGCTACATCAAGGTTGTGGGTTAGATCTCTGGTCAGGGCCCATACAAGAATCAACCAATAAATGCATAAAAGAATGCACAATGAATTGACATTTTCTTTCTTTTTCTCTCTCTCTTTCCCTCTCTATCTCAAATCAATAAATTAAAAAATATTTTAATAAGAAGCTACTGGAGGATGTCTTTTACCAAAATAAGAGATTAAATCAAGACAGAGGGAGACCTGGGACACAGGGTACATGGAATCCAGCCCAGAAGAGAGGTCAAGAAAATTCTCATATGGTGGTGAAGGGAAGAATCAGGGAAATGCTGTACAGCCATCCCATGATAAACAGAACTTGTGTGGGTGAAGATTTTTAGGAGAGCATCTCCAAGAGAAATAAAAACTAATAGATTTTCTCATTTATTTGATTTTTCTGAAAGAGGATTTTACTCTCCTCTTGGAAATTATGGACATGAAACTGTATATTGATAGCTACATTAACTAAGCAAACTTTAAAAGTAACATGTGACCCTTGACTAAATCATGGATTTGAAAAAAATTTAAAGCCATAAAGCTATTACTAGGACAATTGGGGAACTATGAATCAGGATTATATATTAGAAAATATTATTGCATCAATGACAAATTTCTTAAGTATGATAAAGATGTTGTACGTATATTTCAAATCACCAGTATGGTTGAAGAGAAAAGAGACTGCCCAGGGGAAAAGACTTCATCAAAAGAAGTAAGTCTGAAGAAATGAATACTTTCCAGGTTGAGAGGGAGGGCATTTCAGGCCAAGGGAACATAACATGTTGAAAGGCACAAGGTCAAGACAGAGAATGGCACTTTTTCAGTCATTCAACAAATACTTGAGAAAGGCCCACCATGTGTCCAGCACAGTCTTAAAGCATTGAGATTACAGCAGTAACTGAGCAGACCAACCTCCTTGCCTTTGAGGGGTGCCATTCTAGTGGTGGGTCCGGAAGAGGGGAAGAAAAGAGGAAACTTATAATAGTGGTGGAGAGAGCCTTCCAGGTATAGCAAAGTCCCTGCAGAAATGTCCTGAGGGGAAGTACACTCAGGTCTGTTGGAAGAACAGCTGGAAAGTCAGTAAGGTTGGAGGTGAGTGATGAAGGACGGAGTAACAGAAATTCCCAGAGTTCCTGAGAAGTCAGTTCAGAGAGGGTTTTAGGACATGGAATAGATTTTGGCTTTTATTCTGAATTTATTGAGTAAAGGAATGAAATGAGCTGACTTCGGTGTTTAAAGATTCATGGTGGCTTCTGTGTTGAGAATAAGACTACAGGGGAACATAGATGGTGACAACCAGTGAAACCAATTAGCATAGCAGGCCACTGTGTCACAGCTACTGGTAGGTCAAGAAAGATCAAGTGTGAGAATTAACTAGTATGTTGAGGTCATCATGACCTTAACAAGAACAGGTCTAGTGGCATGGCAAGGGTGAGAGCCGGTTTAAATGAGTCCATGAAAGAATGGAAAGTGAAGCTGGAGGAGTGTTGAGGTGTTTGCTGTCAAGGAGGGCAGAAAGCTAGAAGCTAGAGGAGATGTGAAAGAAATTTGTGTTGTTAATTAGACAAAGCACAGATTGTGTACTGATGAAAAATAAGTGCTGTAATTGGTTCCTTATTGTTTTAACTGATCGTATTAAAGAACAAAATTCAACCAAGTAAATTTCAAGACCTAATTAACTTTATTAAACAATTTATGAATTGGCAGCATCTCACCTAGCAAGTAGAAGAGACCTCTGAGGGATTGAAGGATTGTACAAAATAGAAGGTATTTTAAAAAAGAAAGAAAATGAGATAAGAAAGTTAAAAGAGTGGATTATTTCAGGCAATATCACCCTTTCTTAGGGGAAGGCAAGGAGATTTATAAGGTGTACTGACTAGGAAATTCCAGGCTGATTGGTTTAAAATTCCACTCCTGGGAAAGACTAAAACTGTGGTTAGATTAGGTATTAAGTCATGGTGGTGTTGGGGACCAAAAAGCCAACAGGGTTTTTGCAGTTTAGTGTAAGGTATTTTTCCCCACCAAGAAAGAGGAAAGTGTGTAGCCACGAAGTGTGGAATAGCAAAAGCTTTATTTAGTACAGGTATAGATTGACTTACGACCTATGCAACTTACGACCATTCGACTTTACGACCACAATCACTAGCCACAACTGCTCTGTGTCTGGAGCAGTTTTTGTATGCACCTGTATTTTGTAATTTTGTGTTTTGCAAATATTAAACCAGTTGTACTGGTAATGCAGTGTTTTACTTAAACCTGATGAATGTAAAAATAAGAAACAAAATGGTGTAGAGATGATACAAATGGCATAAAATGAACAAAGAAAATTATGATATATAACAATAATGAAAGAAAATTATGATAAAACATACTTAAAGATTTTTATAACATCATTTCACAGCACTGTACATATAGCCTACTCAACTTATGACCAAATCGTGTTACGACTGGTCTGTCAGAACCAATCATGGTCGTAAGTTGAGCACTAGCTGTACAGTGCTTCCCGGATGATGTTCTCTGGTCTGGGGGACATGGGCCAGAGAAGTTGCTCAAGGGAAAACCACGTGGGGGATATTTAAAGGGTCTCATCTAGCGTGGTCGAGTTAATATAACGTGGCGAAATCTCACTGGCTGGCAAACAGTCGCTCTTTTCCAAAGAACTCCTGGGAAGTTCCTTTTGGCGTGCATGGGTGTGTGGCGGTTCCAGCCAAAGTTCCTGGGTCTGGTTTCTCACGTGACCTTCCCACATTGCCCACTGACCTCACATTCCGACCTTTTATGTCAGATAGGGGTGCTGCTATTCGTCTGGCTACTTCCTGCTGGTTAGAGGTGTCGTGGGTTGGGGAGGTCGTAAGGTGGTGGCTTTGAGTTGCGTGGAACATCTGTTTGACTGTGACTTGAGAAACTTCACAGATGTGGTTCTGTAAGAATATTTTAAAAAGAGGAGTTATATGCTGATAATTAGAAGAGGATTTAGAATAGAGGCAGCCAAGGTGAGGATGGGTGGCTGCCATCAGGAGTTAAGTGGGTTGTAGGAAGAGAGGTCCTTGCGAAGTTTCTCTCGCAGACGGTTGAGGACATTGATGTTTTCTTCCATGGGGCCAGTCTTACTGAACAGCACTGCTCCCTGCTTCAGCTCACTCTGGCAGCAGGTTCCCAGTGGGAGGGACAGGAGCAACAGAGGCATCTACAGGACCCAACCTTTTGGTGAGCCAGAGATGGGTAGGGCCCAGTGGTTCTGATTGCTAGTGGTCCTGCATGGGGGCAAGCTTGAGGCAAGAGACATGGTTAGAAATGAGGGTAGTATTGATTATAGGGGAACCCTTGGTTGTGAGGAAACCCCTTTCCTTTCAGAGGGCATAACTAAGAACAAGTTCGAAAAGGGGATTCCATTCAAACTGCATGTCATGGGTGGCATGAGAAGGGGAAAAGAAGGGGTCCTATCCACTCCTATAACCAAGACCTGTGAGGAAACTAGAGGTCCAGAGTGTTATGGCAAAATAGTGAAGGTAGCCACCGTGTCCACAAGAAATGAGATGGATTTACCCGCTACCTGCAGTATTACTCTGGGCTCAGCAAGGGTGATGGGGATCTTCGAGTCTGGGCCGCATTAGTCGTCCATGAAGCCTAGGAGTTCGAGCAGTGGGCCCACCATTTGGGTGGCTTGTTCTCCATGTAGAGATGCTGAGGAAGGGCTTCTTGCCCAAAGGGGCAATCGCTCCACCAGTGATCAGGCTGCTTGCAGTTAGGGCAGGGCTCAGTGGGCGGCCACAGGCAGGGGCACTGCTGGGACCAGTGACCTTCCTTGCCACATTAAAAGCAAGCTCCTGATGGGATTCCTCTTTGCGGACCAGACTTGGGTCAGGCACCTCCTATGCCTTGCCTCTGTTGCTCTGCCGGCCTCAGGGCTGCCGCAAGAGCCTGAGTTTCGATAGTTACCTTCTGCTGCATGCAGGCCTGGCAAACAGCCTAGGCCTTTTCCTACTAGTACGGGTCTCAGGTAGGGGTTTGGGGGCTGAAAATAAGAGGAGGAGGACTCCTAGGGAGACCAGCACCCAGATCCAGCCTGAAACACTGGAGCCAGAGACAAGACAGGGCCAGGCCTTCCTGCAAGAAGATCAAGGTTGGGCTATGGGGTCAGGAGCCCTGCAAACCGGTGTGAGGGCCAATGGCCAGCAGATGGTGGCCTGATGAAGGAGGGGCTTAATAACACAGCAGAGAAGGGAGGGGCCCCTGGCCTTCAAGGGAGGAGAAAGAGGGCCTGGTATTTGCAGGTGAATGAGAAACAGAATCCCACCAACGGATGGGAGGAGCCTGAAAGGATGGAGGGAGTTGTGCAGGAGGGGAAGAGACTTGGGTGTCAGCGAAGGAGGAACGGTCAGGAGTGGAGAGTTTAGCTGAGGTTTCTCTGGCCAAAAAGGGCCTGCACCATGTAGCAGGCAGCACAGAGATTAGGAAGGGAGCATGAATACTAGAAGACCTGAATGTAAGGGATCTCCAACCAGTTCCCAGTTGTTTTGGCAATAGTTAAATTGGTGAGGGTGTTAAAACCGAAAGTCCCTTCAGGAGGCCACCTGGTCCAATTATCCAGTCGGTTCTGTGGCCTAGCCACAGTAAAGAAGAAGAACAGTTTCTTCTTTAGGGAGGGAGAGATTTTGGATAAGAGACTCCAGGAGTGTTTTTGGATTATGTTTAAATTCCTGTGCCTCTATGGCCACCCTCAGTCCTCGGAGTGGTCAGAGATGAGAATTGGCGTCCCGCAACTCAAGCTCTGGCCACTGGACTGTTAGGTAGAGTAGGAGTGCCCTGGCTAGAACTGCCCACACCCATGCGCACCAAAAGAAACTTCCCAGGATTCCTTTGGAAATGAGTGACTGTCTGCCAGCCAGTGAGATTTCGCCACGTCATATTAGCTCGACCACCCTAGATGACCCTTTAAATTTCCCCCATGCGACTTCTCTGGCCCTTGTCCCCAGACCAGAGAACATTGACTGGGAAGCACTGTACTAAATAAAGCTTTTGCTATTCCACACTTGGTGGCTATGCCTTTCCTTCTTCCTCAGTGGGGAAAATACCTAACATTTAGGTTTTGGGGGAACAGAGGTGTGGAGAACTGGCTGAAAGCTGACAGTCTGCCCAATCCCCCACTTCACTTGCCTGATTGTTACAAAAGGCTAAGCCCTTCCCCACACCTGGATTTTAGCTGTGCTGCTCGATTGTTTGTATTCATCCTACCCCCCATGTCTCCTGGAAAGACTGGAGGCAAGTTTCTTCTTTGTGTGAAGTTAAGATGTTATGTATGGTGGGGTTTTCTGCACGTGGTAAAATTGTTGGGTTGTCTTGGAGATATGATCAGAGATCTCATTGATTTGTTAATGGCCCATTTTCCCACGATAAATAAAGGAGGAACCGGTTTTTAAGGGCGCTCTGTTTTTTGCTAACAGCTTTGCAGAGTCCTCCCAAATCCATCCTTTATTTCTTTAAGCCTATTTTCTTAATTCCACACCATTCCCACTCAGGACCTGGAATTACTAGCCGTGCAGTTTCAGGACATGGTGGGGCTTAGCAAAAGTGACTCCATTTTAGGTCTATTGTTTCTTTTCACAGTTGGTGACTTATCTTGGGCACAACATAAAGACCACCCTTAGCCATGAGCATGAACAGTTCACACACAGAAATGGGAGGGAAGGCTGAGTGTTCAGCCCAGATGTGGATGAAATGGAACTGTGGCGGTGAAAGCCAGCGACATTCTATATAGATCGTTTCTGCTTTCTTAAGAATACAAAAAGAGGCCTGACCTGTGGTGGCGTAGTGGATTAAACGTCGACCTGGGAACACTGAGGTTGCCAGTTCAAAACCCTGCACTGGTCTGGTCAAGGCACATATGGGAGTTGATGCTTCCAGCTCCTCCTATCTCTCTCTCTCTCTCTCTCTCTCTCTCTGTCTCCTCTCTAAAATGATAAAAAAAAAAAGAATACAAAAAGAATGAGAATGAGGAAGATATCAGAGTTTAAGTTTAGAAGAAAGGAAAAGGTGTGAAACAAGCTATCTAGGAGAGTGTACATGTTATGCATTCACACTAGAAAGTGTGAATGTTTCAGGGAAATGTAATCATTGACAGACAAGAATAAAAAGTCCACTTGGTGTTTAGGTCTTGCATTTTGAGTAAGCCCAGTTGGCATGCTTGAGTGTTTTCCTGCAGCTATGGTTTGCTAAGTGAGTTTAGGTTGGGAACTGAGAGTTATGCAAGGGAGTAATTATAATGACTGACTGTGAATTTCAAGCCAGGTAAAGAGAATACTGAGAAATGGCATGGGGTCAAAAGGACTGTGGAAAGGAGTTAGCTGCAAAGATTAGAGGCATAAAGTGAGACTGAGATTATGGCTAGGATGTGGTATGATAAAATTTAGAGTAGGACTGTAGGAGGTGAGCAGCTGTTAAGAGAAGAGGACATGATTATTGGAGGGCAGGTCAAAGAACCTTAGGCCTGGCTATTGGAAGATTATCCACTTGGACATTGAAATAAGGAGCTGCTTCAGAGAATGGCAGTGAGCTCACAGATAAAAGTCTTCAAAAATTGAGAGGGAAAGACCCAGGTATCCATAATGACTGCACTATAGAATAGTGAAATATGGTATCGTCTGATTACCTAAGTCTAAACGTGGGAGGAGAGGTACAGAGGAGAGAAAGAAGTGGCCAAAAGAACATCTACTTTCTGCACCCCCCAACATCCCACCCATCCTCTTCCAGGCCCAGGGTTGGCGAGAGGCCTGCGACCAGCCATGCTAGAGAAGACTGTAGGGAGCAGTGCCCTCCTACACTGCAGGTTTTATGTGATAGAAAGGAGGCAAGCCACATAAAGAAGTCAAGTGCAGGCGCTCCTCTCAGCCATCCTAGTCTTTCAGTTCAGCCCAAGAGATGGGACCTCAGACCTCAAGAAGGAGAAATTTACCATCCCTTTTTTGTTAGACTGAATCCCTGACCCACAGAAATTGTAAACATAATAAAATAATTGTTTCAAGATGCTAAATTTGGGTCAATTTACTATGTAGCAGCAGTAACTGAAGTAATCTATTAGAGTCAAAGACCTAGGAATATGAATGGATAGGTTCATTATTCAAAAATATTCTAATCAACTACAGAATGGAAGTTTTCAATAATTTTGAATAAAAGTTTATCCAAAAAATTTGAAGTAATCTTTGCACATGTGTATTGTCCCACTTAATGTTTTTTATAGCATCAAAGCAATGAAACATATAAAGCCTATTAACTAGCCTTGCAAATGCTTTCTGTTCAAATTGCTTCATTGTGAGAGCCTCTATTGTCACTGTTAAAGAGAAGGATTAAAAGAAAACATTGCTTTTTTGAGCCTACACTTCAAATTTTATCCCATGAATGCAGGTGTTAGTAAAATGGTTTTCCTTTTATTGATTGATTGATTAACTTTACAGAGACAGAGAAAGGAAGGGAGAGAGAAAGATTCATCTGTTTTTTCACTTAGTTGTGTATTCATTGGTCACTTCCCATATGTGCCTTGACCAGGGGATAATACAACCTTAGTGTTTCAGGAGAATGCTATAATAGACTGGGATAATCTTCCAGGGCCTAAAATGTATTTTCAAGCTTCCTAATAGGAGAACTAATTAGTATTAACTTTTCTGTGATGACATCATTTCATATCTATATGTTTAACAGTTTTAGCAGTAAAAATGCCAACATGATTGCTGACACTTTACGATTTTATTTATTGATTCTAAAGAGATGAGAGTGAGAGAATATGGGGAAGAGTTGGCAGTATCAACTCATAGGTAGTAGCTGCTTCTCATATGTGCCTTGATCAGGCAAGCCAGGGTTTTTGAACCTGCAACCTTAGTGTTCTAGGTTGACACTTCATCCACTGCACCACCACTGGTCAGGCTGATTGCTGACACTTTAAAGACTAACAAAATCATTATTTTGTTTGTATTTTATTTATTCATTTTTAATTTAATGAAAGTAGGAGAGGCAGAGACAGACTCTGGCATGCGCCCTGATCAGGATCCACCTGGCAAGCCTACGAGGGACCGATGCTCTGCCCATTTGGAGCCCTTGCTTCATTGCAACAAGAGCCAATTTTTAGTACCTGATTTTTAGTACCTGAGATGGGAGCCATGGAGCCATCTTTAGCGCCCACAACCAACTCGCTCCAATAGAGCCATCGCTGCAGGAGGGGAGGAGAAGAGAGAGGGGTGGGGGACTGGAGAAGAAGAAGGGCCCTTCTCCTGTGTGCCCTGGCCAGCAATCAAATCCAGGATATATACAAGCCAGGTAAGGCCAATGCTCAAGGGGCAGAGCCCTATGCTCCCTGATGCTACCTGAACAGAGCCCTGGGGAAAGTGACCTCTCCCAGGTATCCACACTGGAGAAAGATATAAAATTTAAATAATCATTACCCCAGAAGGTAGTAATTTAAGGAGGGGGGGGGCTGGAATAATAATATAGAATAACAACGCTTCTGTGAATTATAGACTTCAGGGTAGACATAACATTACACAAACGTGGGAATAACCATGATGAAAATAAACTTTTAAAATTATTCTATTTCCTTTTATGGTTATTTCCAGGAGACACATTTAAAGAAAAGGAAGTTTTGAAAGGCTAGTTCAACTATCAAGAAAACACAAAGTTAAAGAAGCAGAGACAGGCGTGGGGGCTTACGACAAAAAGGGAACTCAGGAGGGACCCAAATTCATGGAAATATGGAGGAGGGGAATGAGGGAGGAAGGCAAGAAAGGAGGCAATACATCCCTGGCCAGACTCTTTTAGAAACAGCCTTTGTCACGCTGATGGAGTCCTGGCATGGTGAAAGCAGTGACCTGAATTTCACCGCACTTGCGCAAGTCAAAGCAATGTTTGGACCTATTTCATTATCTGTAAAACATAAATAAAACTTCTGGTCTTTGCAGAAACAGAGTTAACAGCGGGCGCACCCGGCAGGCGCCCTGGGCCCCAACTTCTGAAGAGCTCCCCAAAACCCCAACTTTACACTTTTATATGACACCAAATTTGGTTTCATACGTGCAATTTTAACATTAATAGTACATAATATTTTTTATTTATTTAAAAATATGGTTAACATGTATTTTTATTTCCCGTCTCTCTTTTTTAAGGGGCCCAATATTTTCTTCTGCACCTGGGGCCTCAATTGGCCTTAATCTGCCTCTGGCTCTTTATAAGTTTAATTATTTTATTTCTAATACACCTTTTCATTTGGGCTTTAAATAACTTTTAAAAAATTACCACTCGAAGCTCTTAGGTGTTTTCACTGGGCAACCTTTCAAGATGCCACGAATAACTCAAACGAAAACTACATTTTTGTTAAATTAAAATTACACTAATTTCAATAAGACAGAGTAGATACTGCTTATCCCAGCCTCCCTATACAAAGTTGCCACTTTGACTTTATGGAAGTCATTCTTCCTTCCAATTTACACACCAAGAACGCATAAGGAAAAAAAAAAGGCAAAAGCTTCCAAACAGTACTGAGTAATGGCATATTTTGCTGTGTATCTAGCACAGAACCCCCAGCTTGGGAGGAAATGAGAGCTGCCCTCATTTTCACCCTTGTTAGGAACCCGGCACAGTTCACGGCCTCCGCTTGAATTCTCAGGAAATGACAGAAGACCTTTAACGAGAGATTCAGACAGGAGAGACACAGGTAACCCCCCACCCGGTCCGCGCCAGGAGCTGCATCGGTGCAGGTCAAAGGGGGGCGGGGGGGTTCCGTCGTGACGTCACAAGAGTCCAGCGCCGGGGCAAAGGGAGCGCCCCGGACGTCACGGGGCGTAGGGTCCGTAGCCCGCGGGGCAAGAAGACCAAGTTAGAGCCGTCAGCGGGCAGGGAAGACTCTCGGCTACGGCTGCGCGGAAAAAGAGCGCACTACGCGTGCGCCGGTCTCCCTGGACTGGCAATGCTTCCGGCTCCCGAGCCACTCTTTCCGGCAGCCCCTGCGCCCGGTGGGCGGGAGCCTTCCTAGAAATAATGGAGCGGGCCCTCCTCCCTCTCTAGGGGTGTGTCGTCACGTGTTCTCTAACTGAGCGTAACTGCTCTCGCCATCCCGTGAGGCCTGGCAGGGGCAGGCGAGCCTGGTCACTGCGTGGGTTGTGGGCATCTTGCTGTCGCTGAGGTCGGTGACCCGGTCAAGGACTTCCCAACTGATCGGTCCCATTTGGTCACTTCTCCCAGGGGGTAGCCTTCTGGGAAGCTGCCTCTAAACCTGCAATAGCCCTCTAGCAGCTTGTGGTGACTGAGGTATGGCCAATCCTTACGTAAAAATTGTGAATATACCTATTTAATTAGCTCACAGCAAGCAGAATGTTAATCAGGTGACTTACTGAGAAGGTTCAGGGCAAGCGAAATGCAAAGGACATGGTGGGCCTCATTTAAAAATGGTTTCTGAAGCTTTGTGGGTTTGCTCAGTTGGTTTGAACTTCCTTCCAATAAGCCAAGGTTCCATTCTGGTCAGGGCATATGCAAGAGTCAACCACTGAATGCATAAAGAAGTGGAACAACATACCCATGTCTGTTTCTCAAATCAATAAAAACAAGTAATAAAAATAGTTCCTGAAACTACTGTGGGGTAGAATTGAGCTTCTGCTTTTGTCTTCCTTTCAGTCACTTATTTCTTCCTGAATATGCTCAGCCCAGAGAAGAAACCAGGTTGGGATTTTAGTGTCTATAGATCAAAAGAAATAGCATGATTCACAGAAACAATGCCTAAAATATCTTACCTCCAGGTCCAGCTTTTAAATTTGAAGCTGCTATAATTCCCCCCAGGGCTCAATGAATGAATGAATATAAACTGAGTGAATGTATATGTAAGACTATTCTCTTTTTTCCGTTTTGAAAATTAGGTGTACAATAGATATTCTTAAATCTAAAGGCAAAACAATCAGTAATCCAGCCAACATCTCACACTGATCCCTGCTTCTCACTTTAAGGAGTCATTGGATTGTTTTTGAGACTCCAGTGATACATATGAAAACACGACATTATAAAGGAATTATATATCAATCGTAAGTAGTTACTCTCAGAAGGTAGGAGTTAGATATCTCTGAAATGTTTTCCAATTTGTAAGTAATAAAATCTTGTACTGCAGTCGTTTTAAGGTGAGGCAGATGAGTAATATAGCCGGTTATGTAGTGGGTGGGTGTGTCACTGTCACTTTGAGGACACCTTTCCTGGGTAACCAGTGAGTTTTATGTCACAATGTACATAATTTAAATCAATCCAAATAAAATTTCGTCTAAAGCACTTTATGGTGGGGCTGGAGAAAGTGTATTCTTTTATATAGTAAGATATCATGGATTTTCACTAATAACAAGTGGTACACCTGCTCTGGAACACCAGTACTGCACCAGAGCCTTTCGATGCTGTCATGAAAGGAATACTGGAGTGGGCATCAGAAAAAGTTCTAACCTCACCCCTACCACTATAAATCCTTGGTCAAGTCATTTTATATCTCTGAATTTCCCCCTTTCTTTGCATTTAATGTGATTTTTGCGACTCTCCTGAATTCTTCTGTGGTATTTTGCCCTTTAATTTAGCATTTGATATAATCTGTTTACTGGTCAGTCTTAACCATTTTGGTCTTTTTTTTTTTTTTTTCCTCAGGTGTTTCTTTGACCATTACATTTCCTAAGTTCTGAACTGGCCAACAGACCATAGAAAAACATTTCTTTGGATTTCTACCACTTTGGTCTTAACATCTAACATAACAGTGTTCAATGGTACTCACTAGAGATTTGTTGAAATAATTCCTTCCATTTCTACAGTTTTGTTATGCATGATTTTTCTTCTTTGAAACAATGTTTGTAAAATCTGGTTTTATTATTATTATAGATTAATTTGAGAGAGAAAAAGAGATCTATTTGTTCTACTTATTTATGCATTCCTTGGTTGATTCTTGTATGTGCCCTGACAAGGGACAAACCTGCAACCTTAGCATATCAGGTCAATGCTGTAACCAACTGAGCTACCCTGCCAGGGCGAGATCTGTCATTAAGCATGCTATTTATTGTCAAGGAATCATTTCACAGAGTACTTATTAATTACAAAGGTATAAAGGGACCTTTAACATGGATAAATCTGGTGGGCCCCACAGTAACCAAATGATTGAAATTAACAAAAAATTGGACAATTGGATATGGTATGCCTCTTAATGTGAAGCTCAAAGAAGGTTATAACATCATCGATGGAGTATTACTGGAAAACTGTTTAACCTGAATCTAATCATAACACAATCAGACAAATCCAAACTAAGGGACATGCTGTAAAACAGTTGACCAAAAATGATGAAAAATATAATAAAAGATAAAAACCCTAGGGAATTGTTCTAGATTAAAGAGACATGACAACTCTGTGCAGGGAACTTGATGCAAGATTTATTTATTTTTGTTTTATAATGTTTTAAATGGCTAATGTGATCCCCAGTTACTTCCTGTTCCCACTGAGAAAACTAATTAAATGTGTAGGGAGCTTCAGAAAAGCTGGTTCTTATTATTCCTAAAAGTTTCTGCACTGAAAATATGCTTGCATTGAACTTTTATTGTAAATGGAAAACAGTACTAAACAGGGTCAACTACTTTATTGCTAAAAATTAAATTAACTTTCAATCCTTAAAAGGAAAATGGAATCATTTTTTAAATGTTATTTTCAGGAGCCTACTGAATCCTTGTTATTTTTAATTGCCTAGCCCCAATCAGAGGAAAACAAAGAACAATAGAAATGAAACCACTAGAAAAGCTTGAGGAAGTTAATGTTCTTAATATCAGAGTTTCTGATTTATAGCTCTTGATTTTCTTGTTGAGGCATTCACTGCTTTACACTCTCCAGAGCTCCTGGGATAAGGTGACCAGATCTTAAAATTGGTAAAGTGGGACACCATTGACTGGGGGGTAGGGGGGGAGGCTTTGATTAAAAATTTGGTCTATATGGAGCAAAAACATTTTTCATAGAATGCAAAAATAGTATTGTAATATATTTTTTTAATTTCAACATAAGTACAATTTACAAATATAATACATTAAAAATTATGTATAGTATTATTTTATTCTTTGGCATATTTCTCATTTGAGTGAATTTTTTTTAGTAGATTGCTGTTGTTTAAAAGGTCATGAAATTTTTCACAAGAATTTGTTAAATTATATTTCACACATAAAATGGCTTTCAAAGTCTCAACACTTAATTGTGATTTTTCTGAAGTCCACAGTTTATTTACCTTAGGAAAAAACGCGTTCAGTCGCAGCATTAGTTCCTGGTAAAGACAGCGCATATTCCACAATTTTTAGTGCATTATTGTATGGAACATGGTTTGTTTCAAAATGATGAAATATTTCTAACCATTTGTTCTCTATTGTGATTTTTGCTGATGCCCAAGATTTAAACTTTTTCTTATCAATATATTTGTTTAATAATGATACCTCATTAAAAAGATCATTTTCAGAAATATTACCATATGGGAAATTTTGAGTGAGTCAGAGGGATCGGGTTACACGGTCCCAAAACCAATGCCAGAGCTGCACGAGAGGGCGGGAGCAGGCAGGGCAGCGCCGCCGGTGCACTTGGTGGCTGCACTTCCCGCATCCAACCCTGCTGCCTACTGGATACTAAGTGGCTTGTGCCTTGCAGAGCCCGGAGCCGCACGCTGGGGTCCAGGACTCGGGCCTATGGGTAGTTAGGGGATTGACAGCCACCGCCCCAGCAGGTACATCCCGCCCAAAGTTTCGGCCCCGTATGGGGCAGCCAGCTCTTGCGGCAGTGCAGGCGCTTCTAGGTCGAGGCGGGGTCTCCCCTCCGAAAACCATATATTCCCTTCCCCTTCTCCCGCTGTTCCCTCGCTTTTCGTGCATTCTTTCCAAAAATCTGGACTTTTTTAAAATGCTGCGGGATGCAGGACACATTGTTAAAAATCGGGATTGTCCCGCCAAAAGCGGTACGTCTGGTCACCTTATCCTGGGAGCCTCCAACAATGGAGAGTCTGTTCCTCAGCCCTTCATATTCTAGTCCCTACCCACTCCTGCAGCCTCATTAGTTCTAGTGTGTATACACACATACCCAATACTCTATTACACCATAATATTCTTTGTGTAAACCTTACCGTTAAGATGGGTTTAAGAATAAATTAAATAAAAAGGAAGTTATTGTTAATGAAACTGAAAAATCCCAGCGATAGAATCTAGGGCATGGGTCATAAATAAAGTCACTAGATTGGATTTCTGTCTCTGATCTATGCTTCTCTTCTCTGCTGGCTCCATCTTCAAGCTGGTTGTCTTCTCTGTGTTTAAGAGGGCAGTCTGTAACTCTGAGTTTCTGAGTTTACACCCTCCACTCAGTAATACCAGGGGAACAAGCACTTCTCCCAGACCCTGGCCAAGTTTCCAGCAAAAGTCCCAGGTTTGACTGCCTTTGGGAACTAATCACTAGGAGGAAGTGAAGGGGGATGGAAGAGGCTGGTGAGCTGGGGAAGAGGACAGCCCCTCCCAAACCACATACATTGAATTGAGAAGTTATGAGCCCCCAAGGGAAAATGGAAAGGTGACTGAATACTGGGCAAGTGTTGGGCAAATAAGTTTGTAAAATTTGTTTTATTTGGTTTTGCTCACTTTTATAGTTCCAAAAATGGCCACTGACCACGTGATTGCATTGCCCAGGTAATATTGTTAATTACCTTCATGCCTGAGAAGGGGCTTGGTTATGCTAATGTGTGCTGGAGGAGAGGTTGTCGCACTGAAAAGTTTAAAGAAGGAAGAAGGAGGAGCTAGGAGGCTATGTTTTTAGAGGCCACGCTGTTCCATAGGAAGCAGGCAGCCAAGATAGTGATGTGCTGAAGAAGCCAGTTTGTGCAGAGTTTGTACAGAGAGAAGGAGATGGGGAAAAGAGGTGACTGAGCTAGTGGGGGCCTTTGATTCTAGAAAAACCAGGAGAAAGACAGTGGCTTTGGGAGCCCTGAACAGAAAGGGAAGTGTTTTCTGGCTGTGTGTATTTACTCACCCACCCATGGAAGGCTAGAATAAAGGCATGGCCCATCAGTTTTCTTCTCCACTGTTTCACTAACTTCTATATGAATCTAATGGGAACCTGCACCTGTCTGGTGGCTGTGATGGCCGCAACTGCTGGCCTAACAGCAAGCTAAAACAACAAATGTCCACTATATTTCTGAACATACCCAGCAATCTCTTACCCCGCTACCCTGGCTCATTTCCCTTCTGCCTAAAATGCTAGTCTGTATTTATTCTTCTGACAAATGACCATGTATCCTTTAAAACCCAGATCACATATCACCTCCTTTTTGCCACCTTGTTTGTTATTCTTGCTCATAAAATTGACCCATCCTAGGAACTATTCCTGTACCTTAAACCTATTTCTATTATTATCAGAATGAATGGAAAAAAAGTTTAAAAACAATCACAATTTTACAAGTAATATATGCTCATTATCAAAAAAGTTTTTGTGGGTTTTTTTTCTAAAGAGTAATACCACTCAAAGAGTGGCCCATAGACTGGCAGCCAACTCTGAATTGTTTGTTATGGGTCCTCAATAAGATAAGTACAGAGATTGAGAGTAAATATGTAGAAATTATTATTGCAGATTGACTCAATAACTTTTTGTCTGTTGAATCTAATAATAATTAATTCAGGCTTGCATTTGCAATGTATTTAAATTTTTCATTTTTGTAACATATCACTTGGATTTTATAAAAGTACCATTCCATACCACATTGGATATGTGTAATGTGCTCCCTTTTATGTTAAATTAGCATTTGTATATATTATATAGAGATATGTATATATCTTGGAGAATAGATATCATGCAATTATCTCTGGGGAAGGTAACTGGATAATTTTGGTAAAAGATTGTGGGGGTACAAATAGATGGGAATGGGGCTTTTATCTTTTACTTTGTATATTTCTCTACTGCAAACCTTCTTATCAATTTCTGACATTGAATATCATAAAGAATGAATCCATCCAAGGACTGGTTTGATTAAATCATTTGCAATCAGCAAATATTGAGTATCTACTATTTGCAGCCTCCTCTTTGTATGAAAAAGAAGAAATGAGTAGATATTACTTTTAAGCTAGCTCCCAAAGCAAAGCTGTGGTTTTGCTGGTTTTATAGTTTAGCTTATTGAATTGGCATTGACCTTAACTCTTAGTCACACATACCCAATTCCTGGACATACCTACAAAAACTGTCCAGAGCCTATGTCTACATTCATACATCAAACTACTTCACTGTATTGCTTTTTGTGAACTCCCATTCCTCCAGAACTCTCCACATAGCAATTCCAACAGCCCTCCTGTTCTGCAGTCCATGCCGCTATAGAACAGACATTGTGGGCTATTCACCTAGTCCTAGCCCAATGTAAGAGGGACACAGAATTGAGCAGAAGAGGAAACATAGCTGATCTGCTACCAAGTGCTACAAAGAGAATGGGATAAGCAAGGACCTGCAGCTCTCTATTAGGGAGAGAGGGCTATGGTGATAGAACAGACACTTGAGGATAAAACTGGCTCCCAGACGCAAAGGAAAAGGCCAGAAAAGGCTGCCTATGCAAGGCACAAGGAGAAAAACATGCAATGCAATGCACAAGTTTTAATTAATTACCTACCATATATTAAGTGTCTACCAGGTTCTCTGGAGAATATAAAATAAACACAAAAAATGGTACTGTATTTGTTTGCTTTGTGACAGAGGCAAAGAGAGGGACAGATACAGACAGACAGGAAAGGAGAGAGATGAGAAGCATCAATTCTTCATTGCAGCTCCTTAGTCTCCTTGTTTATTGATTGCTTTCTCATATGTGCCTTGACTGGGGGGTTGGGGGGGCTAAAGCAGAGCAAGTGACCCATTGCTTAAGCCAGCGACCTTGAGCCTAAGCCAGTGACCTTTGGGCGACCATGGGGTCATGTTTATGGTCCCATGCTCAAGCCAGTGACCCCACACTCAAGGTGGTGAGTCCACACTCAAGCCAGAAAACTTGGGGTTTTGAACCTGGGTCCTCTGAGTCCCAGTCTGACACTCTATTCACTGTGCCCCCACTTGGCCAGGAAAAATGGTACTGTTTTTAAAGTCAAGATACACCCATGAATAGGTCAAATAACAATGCATAGAATCATATCCAAATGTATACTAGAGGTCATAAATACTGTGAGAGAGTCCAAAGACAGGAAAAATTAATGAAAGCTAGGTTGGGTGGGGAAGGCTTCTGGCAAGAGGTAGAACTTCATATGGATCTAAAAAAAAAAAAAAATCAGTAGGATTTGCTTAATAGACAGGAATGAGGGAAAGTGTGAAATCTTGAAGTAAAAGACATGTTAGTGGGAAGGCAGGTTTGGCTGGTCTTGGTTCAGGTAGAGACATGAGGGAGGGGGAAAAGGTGTGGTGGTAATGCAATAAGGAAATGGATGACAAAAAAGGTTTAGATTGTGGAAAACCTCAACTATCAAAAGGTGTTTGAGCTCTACTTTTTATCTCTAGAATTTTTTTTTTCTTACAGGGACAGAGAGAGAGTCAGAGAGAGGGATAGATAGGGACAGACAGACAGAAATGGAGAGAGGTGAGAAGCATCAATCACCAGTTTTTCATTGCGACACCTTAGTTGTTCATTGCTTGCTTTCTCATATGTGCCTTGATCGCGGGCCTTCAGCAGACCGAGCAACCCCTTGCTCGAGCCAGCGACCTTGGGTCCAAGCTGGTGAGCTTTTGTTCAAGCCAGATGGGCCCATGCTCTAGCTGGCGACCTCGGGGTCTCGAACCTGGGTCCTCTGCGTCCCAGTCCGACACTGTATCCACTGCAACACCGCCTGGTCAGGCTATCTCCAGAATTCTTAATTTGAGGAGTTGGGGTAAAAAACTGATATTTCACTATTTACTGATATCCCAGGATGATGGACGGATGGGAGAGAATGGAAGATCATTTAGAAAACTACTGTAATGGACCAGACATGAAGTAACAACAGATATAATAGAACAGACAGAAAGGATTCAAGAACAATTTCCTTCCTAGAAGAAAGGAACAACAGGACTGGGTAACTAAAGTATTAATATAATAAAGAAGAATTAAGAATTAAGATGAATCTGAGGGCCAAGATGTCTAGATGACCAGAGTCAAAAAAATTTTAGACCTGCAAAAGATCCAGTCAGACTCCCTCACTTCAGGAAATGATAAAGTTGGTTATTTATAAAGTCTCAGAACTAGTTCTCAGCAGAGCCAACAGAAGAATGCCCAGGCTTAGTGCAATCATGAGATTCTCCAAGCAATATATACCAAGTATTATTTACATATAAATCATTTTCAGAATGATTATTTCTAGTGATGAGAACAACCAGATTAAAATGTGATGTCATAACTGCCACAGGACTGAATGAAAAAGGCATGTAACTATATGAATAGTTCATGCAAAGTCAGATACTCTGATTTCTGCTGTAAACAGAAACTTGATTAGCAATTTCTCGAGGTTATAAATTCACCCGGATGACGTTAACCATGATGACTTATCCCTTTTCTGCCTGCTCTTTGCACTTACTGGTCACCTTGAGATTTGCCTTTTTTTTATTATTATTATTCAGTGAGAGGAGGGGAGGTAGAGAGGCAGACTCTCACATGTGCCCCTACCAGGAATCACCTGGCAAGTCCACTAGGGAGTGATGCTCTGCCCATCTGGAGTTTTGCTCTGTTGCTCAGCAACCAAGCTCTTCCTAGCACCTGAGGTGGAGGCACCTAGGGCAAACTCGCTCCGATCAAGCCATGGCTGTGGGGGGTGGGGGTGAGAAAGAGAAAAGCAAGAGGGGAAGGGGTGGAGAAGCAGATCTGTGCTTCTCCTGGGTGCCCTGACTGGGAATTGAACCTGGGACATCCACATGCTGGGCTGATGCTCTACCACTAAGCCAACTGGGCAGGGCCTGACATTTGTCCTTTTGTGTACCATTCTCTTTATTCATTTGCCCTTAGCCAAAATTACAGTGTTGTATTATTAAATTCCAGTGGTCTACTGATAAATAACTGATTAGTGAAGAAATTAATAAAATCATACCAATTATGAGTTTAGGATTATAGAACCTGAAAGTTTAAATAATGGAAAATATGCAGAACAAATATATGGTGACAGAAAATGATATGATTTTGGGTGAGGAGCACACAACACAATCAACAGTTCAAATGCTATGAAGATATGTGCCTGAAACCTATGTACTCTTATTAATCAATGTCACCGCATTAAATTTAATTTCTAAATAAAATGAAGAAGAAAACATGCTCCCCGGAGAGGCTATAGCAGTGGTTCTCAAACTTTTTAAAGTTGGGTGCATTTAAAATTCTACAAATAATTGTAGGTGCACTGTATAAAAATTTCTGAGAAATGTTATAATAATCAAGTCAAATATTAAAGAAAAATATATAAAGTACAAGCGTGCTTTTATGGTAATTAAATGAAATAAATACAACAAAACTAAATTTATTCTGATATTAAAAAACATTTTTATGTTACATTTTTTGAGTATGCTTTTTAGAATTCGTAAAAAAGGGGTTAAAATTTAAAAACGGCAAAAAAGTTATCTTTTTATGTATATAGACACATTCTTAGTTAAGATTTAGTAAATTCGGCAGGTCCTGACATGAATGTGTTTTGTCATTCTTGTGTTTATAAGAAACATGAGCCTGATGTGTCCTAGCGATTTCTTCAATGTTTTGGCATATATTTGAAAGGTAAACTCTCATTTCCTCATCAATACATTGAAAAGTTCCTCTCTTTTTATTCTTGTGTTGAGTGCAGAAAACCCCCACCATACATATCATGTTAACTTTACACCAAACAAAGGATAGAAGAAACTTGCCTCCAGTCTTTCCGGGGAACATGGGGGGTAGTGTAAACAATCCAGCACCACAGCTTAACAGCCTTTTGCAACCTAATCAGGCATGCGACGTGGGAGGCTGGGCAGACTGTCAGCTTACAGTCAATTCCCCACACCTCTGTCCCCCAAAAATCTAAACTTCAAAAACTCTGTTGGTTTTTTGGTCCCCAACAGGCACATACTATTTTTCCCTGGAATACCATAGGGCGCATCTGGAAATCTTCTAGGGTGCACCAGTGCGCCCTGGTGCACACTTTGAGAACCACTGGGCTATGGAGACTAATGGAATGAGAACTGATTTAAGAGCCAGAAATACAATTCTTTAATAGTCCCAGCAAGGCAGGCCACTGATATATTTTTTAGGTTTTTATTTCTTTATTCATTTTTATTAGAAAGAAAGAGGAGGGGGGGATAGAACAGGGGGAGGAGTAGGAAGCATCAACTCCCATATGTGCCTTGACCAGGCAAGCCTGGTGTTTCAAACGGGCAACCTCAACATTTCAGGTCAATGCTCTATCCATTGCGCCACCACAGGCCAGGCACCTCTGATATTTTTGTCTCTTTAGTCATCATCTGCAGCCTGCAGGTCTTGAAACAGTAGAAATACAACTTTAGTTACCAACACTGGTTTCCCTTTAGACCTAGGTGAATTAGGTGCCTACTAATAGGACCTCCGTTTAGAAAGAATATACAAAATATATTACAAACCTACCATTTCATTTTCTCTTTGGGTGACAAAGAATTTATTTCCAAATGGAAGAGTCACACTAGACCAGTGGTTCTTAACCTTTTTTGAGGTACTGAACCCACCAGTTTCATATGCGCATTCACCAAACCCTTCTTTAGTAATAAATAAAATATGACTTTTTTTCCAAATTCAAGACATAGGTATATATTTTTTTACTGGTGCACAAAATGAGCCATGCATGAACATCACCTTGCTCAAAGAACAAAACCAACAGAGTGCATGAACTCACAGCAAATTACGGTATTACTTTATTCTGGCCTCTGCGGCAGAGGCTTCTCCAAACCCCTAAGACCGACTCATCGAACCCCTAGGGTTGGATAGAACCCAGGTTAAGAACCACTGCACTAGACTAACCACTGCACTAGACTAAACTCATTTCTCCTAATTTTTTTTCTTTTTAATATGGAATGCCTTACAAACTTGCATGTCATCCTTGTGTAGGGGCTATGCTAATCTCTACATGGTTCCAATTTTAGTATATGTGCTGCTGAAGCGAGCTCCATTTCTCATGTTTTTATACAATTAAAACATATGCTGCCTGACCAGTGGTAGCCCAGTGGATAGAGTGTTGAACTGTGATGCTGAGGTCCCAGGCATGAGCACAGTCTCATCCAGCTTAAGCACAGGCTCACTAGCTGGAGTGTGGACTCACCAGCTTGAGCACAGGGTTGCCACCTCCAGTGTGGGGTCATTGACATAGTTCCATGGTCGCTGGTTTAAGCCCAAAGGTTGCTGGCTTGAAGCCCAAGGTCGCTAGCTTGAGCAAGGGGTCACTGGATCAGCTGGAAGCCCCCCTCCCCCCGCACTTAGGAGAAAGTAATCAATGAACGACTAAAGTGCAACAACTACGAGTTGATGCTTCTCATCTCTCTTACTGTCAAGTCATAAATATAGGTGGAGATTGCATTGATTGAAACTCAATGTTTCAATGAAGCATATAAACAATTAGATTTTTAAACTTATTTTAAAATAATTAAATAGTCACAAGAAGGTGCAAAAACAGCAGTTACTGTGTACCATTCAACCTTCTCCAAGGGTACTATCTTTCACAGCGATAGTAGATTATCAGAACCAGCATATTAACTATTAGTCTTTAAAGACTTCAAAATTTGTTACAGTATTTTTTTAATATTTTATTTATTGATTTTTACAGAGGAAGGGGGGAGTGAGAATTTTCAACTCATAGTGTTTCACCTTAGTTGTTCATTGATTGCTTGTCATGTGCCTTGACTGGGCTAGCCTTGGGTTTCAAAACTGGAAACCTAAGTGTTCTAGGTTGATGCTCTATCCACTGCACCACTACAGACCAAGCTGTTATATTTTAAATCCCCGCTGAATATTGGGGAGGAAAGTTTCCCTGCAAGCAGCCTACTCAGACAGGTGAAGGAGGTGACATGCAGAGAGGTTACTTGCTTTAGCCAGTACCAGAATTACACTCTATTGGAGTTGTTTCTCAGGGCTGCCTAAACATTGGAATCACTGGAGGATGGGCAAAATCACTTGGCTGGGGCCTATTCCACATCAATTCCATCACCCTCTTTAGGTAATGTTCAGGCATCAGGACGTTTTAAAAACTCCTCAGGTCCTAATGTGCAAGCCAGGGTTCAGAACTATTGATGTCAGTCTTTACTAAATAGGGTTGATTTTATGCTTTTTTAAAAAGTAAGGGTTTTGAGTATGTTTTGTGTTAGTGACATCACTGCCCAAATTGAAATGTATTCAAACTCTCTTTGCCCCATAGTGCCTAATTTTAATACTCTTTTCATAATTAGACAAATTAAGCCTTAAAACTGAGCTATGAATGGAAAGGTAATGGGGCATCTCATCCCTGGACAACCTCGCATAAATTCAAGAGTGGTATAAGAAAATGGTTGAAATTAAGCAAAATGAATTTCCGTTCCTCCAACTCTACACTCCAGTAGTTTGTTTGGCTCAGTATCATTTTTACTTGAATGTTGAGGAAATTTGGAAATTACTAGCTACTATAAAAGAGGAAAAATGAGATTTCTCCCACTCTAATTAAGCTAACTACATATGAATAGGCTCTGAGAGCATAATCAGATTACCTCTGGAAGGTTCTTATCCTAATACTATTTTTGGAAACTAGAGATTTCCCAGATTACTGAAAACTGCAGCGCTGTCACCGTGGGCCCGACTTTTTCAATCAAGCCACGCAGTGAAAGCAGTCACCCTCCCAGCCATTGTCTTCGCCCGTCGATACCACACACTCATCGACGAGCTTTCCTGGGGAACCGAAGGGGTTCACACCGGTTCCTAAAAATACTGTAAAGCAGTTAGTCCCCTCGAGATTCCCTGAGGGTCATTTTAAATTACAAGTTGGTCCGCATCAGGGCTCCCACTTCCAGCCGTCAGAGGGCTAGGTGGCATCCGCTCTGAACCTGCGCGGCGTAGACGCACAGTTGAGAGGACGAGAAATGGGAGCCAAGGGACGCACGTTCTGCACAAATTACCAAACTCGCGCAGAGGTTAAAGTCAGTTTCGCCAACTGTAATTTGGGGGGAAAGTAACTTGTAACACTCCCGTATCATTCTTGTGGCTAAAAATACTTTCAGGTCCCTTTAATCACTGCGGGGCCCGACACACGGGTCACCCAGCCCACCCGAGGGTCACCCAGCAGCCGGAACACACCAGGAGCAGCTCCGTGGGCGAGAGCGGAGCCCACAGGGACTGGTCGGTGCGCGCCGGCAGGCTTGGTGACGTCGAGAGAAGGCGCACGCAGCGTGAGGCGCACGCAGCGTGAAGCGCCCGAACAGGCGTGGTGACGTCAAAGCGGAGGCGCACGTTGCGTGAAGCGCCCGAAGCGCGGCGGTCACGGAAATAGCCGCCGCGCCGAGGACGCTGGTTAGTTCCGCTCCCGGCTCGGCTGCGTTGGGCGTGCGTACCGCTCGCCGAGACTATGGCGTCCGGGCCTCACCCGGCTGCCGCCGCCGCAGCCTCGTCGGCCGCGCCGAGCGCGGGCGGCTCCAGCTCCGGGACGACAACCACGACGACGACCGCGTCGGGGGGGATTCTCATCGGAGACCGCCTCTACTCGGAAGTCTCGCTCACCATCGACCACTCGCTGATCCCGGAGGAGCGGCTCTCGCCCACCCCGTCCATGCAGGACGGGCTGGACCTACCCAGCGAGACGGACCTGCGCATCCTGGGCTGCGAGCTCATCCAGGCCGCCGGCATCTTGCTCCGGCTGCCGCAGGTCAGTGAGCGGCCCCGCCGGTGCCGCCTTGTCCCGGCTGCGTGGGAACGGCCCCTTCGGGCTCTTCGGCCTCGCGTCCCGCCGGGGCCTCCTGTGGGCGGGCGCGTGGGGAGGCGAGGTTTCCTGGCTGTTCGCGGCGGGGAGGGGAAGCAGAGCGAGTGGCGGCACAAAATGGCGGCGGCGCCTGGTGCGGGCCCGGCTGACCCTGCGTTTCCGGTCTTCTTTCGTCTGCAGGTGGCGATGGCAACGGGGCAGGTGTTATTTCATCGTTTTTTCTACTCCAAGTCTTTCGTCAAACACAGTTTTGAGGTAAGTCCAGCGGGTGCGAGTGGAAAAGGATTTCTTCCTCCGGGAACACGACGGAGGGCGTAGTGTTAGCAGTATGCTTTTCTAGAAAGAAACTGGCTAGTTTAGGCCTTTGTACCTAGTTCTCACCCACTGAGAAGTGGGGACCTTTAGAATAGGTTTTAAAAACTAGAAATTGGGGCCAGAGCGGGTAGTTCATTTGGTTATAACTTCCCAGTACAGGTTGCGGGTTCCTTCCCCGCTCAGGACACGCGGAAGAATTAACCAGTTAATGCATAAACAGAATAACAAATGGGTTTTTTTTGTTTGTTTCTGTTTGCCCTCTATGTCTCTCTGAAATTAATCAAATTTTTTAAAAAGAAAGAAAATAAACTAGAAAATGGATTCCAAGTCCTCGAAAAAAAAATTAGAATTTTCAACGAAATGTGAAACCCCTATGAGATTGAGATTGAGCTTGATTCTGGATTCAAAATTGAGGAATTAAGCAATAAAAATAAGTCTTCGTATTAACATAGTTGGCAAACTTATGGCTTGGAAATGTCAGTTGTCCCAATTGTGTTCTAAAGATTCTTATCAAAATAGGTTTGTTAAGATTTTGAGGGGGATTTTTCCTAACTGTACATGATACTGTGTCGTTCATTGGATCGTTGGTTATTTCAGATTGTTGCCATGGCTTGTATTAATCTTGCATCAAAAATTGAAGAAGCACCTAGAAGAATAAGAGATGTGATTAATGTATTTCACCACCTACGCCAGTTAAGAGGAAAAAGGTAAGATTGGTGTTATTGAACACAGCATCTGTTGCTACTACTGTACTGTGCACCAATCATCGAATCAAAAACATTCTTTCTTTTCAAGTTAAAATTCATGCACAGGAATACTTATTTAGGTGTTGAAATTCACATTAGGAGCATACTGGTACTTAC
Organism: Rhynchonycteris naso; assembly: GCA_037038555.1. Lineage (NCBI taxonomy): Eukaryota > Metazoa > Chordata > Mammalia > Chiroptera > Emballonuridae > Rhynchonycteris > Rhynchonycteris naso. The sequence continues at coordinate 178,361,259 of CM072995.1, read as the reverse complement.
TATGGAAAAACCACCATTAACCAGCTATCTAAAGTTTGTAGAGGCAGTTGCATTTATGGACAATCCTAGCAATGCTGTGAAGCAGTCCTGTGACTTAAGATTAAACAAGAAAGGGAATACGTTTGGCTCAAGTGTGAGTGTATTCTGTAAGTTGTTTTTCCCCATCCCTCTCTGGAAGACTGAAGGCTGAAGTTTTAACACTGCAGTTCAAGTTAATATTGCGGCGAAGTTTTGTGTAGATTGTTTCTCTACTCGGAAGTCTCAGTTAATTAACTCAATCAATTGAGGTTAGCATGCCTGTCAACATTGATCTACAATATATCTCTTAATACCGGATCTGAAAAGACTGCAGGATGATAAAGTTTGAAGTCAAAGGGATTAAACAGGTATTTTGTTTTGGTCAGATATAGTCTCAGTGAGTAGGTTAGAAAAATTAACTGTTAATTGATTGGGTTGTATTTTGATAAGGCCCATTTGATTTCTCTTGTAAGGAAATAGAGACTAAAATAGTGTCTTCATAGGTGTTGTGGCTACATCCTAACACTTGATGTGGATTTATGTGTTCATGTGAGGCAATACCAAAAATTGTAGTTGCAGCATTTCATGCGTCTACAAGTTATATCTCATACATGTTTCAGGTGGCTGTAGTTGGTATAGATTAGTTCTTTTCACTTTTTAAGAAGTTGTGATGATGTTAGACAAACTTCTAATGAGTTTGAAAGGAAGTTATTAAAGGATTTTAGGTTTTTGGGGTTGAGTGTTGATTAGTGCCAATTTAATATATAAGTCGTTTTTATTGGTTGAATCTGTAAGTTGGCAGTAGCAGAGCTATTCAGAGACAAGCAAATAGTACAGTAACTGTAAAATGATTAACCTAGTTTAAAACTTCAAAACACTGCTACTCAGATAGTTTTCACAACATTTTTCAGTTTTCTTAATTTTTTCTGCCATCTTCTCTAATTCACCTTAACCATATTCAAGGATAAACTAATTTTTGCACTTCATTTTAAAATATCTTTTAGCTTGGTGAGGAATTCCTGGAAATTGGAAAGATTTCAATTTGGTGTTTAGTGTGGTCTGAGCTAAAATTTAGCCGTCTAGTCGATTCTTCAAGACGTTTAAAACAAAATAAAGAATAAAAAGGCTCTTCAGTCAAAGGATTTTGTGTTTGCTTTAAGGAAATAGTTTTGAACCATTGAGCCAACTCTTATGTTATCACTTATAGTGATTTGACCATCTACTTTGAAATTTTTTGTGAGACTTCCTTGATGTCAATGTAGGACTTAACTATAAAAACCTTGGAATTTAAAACATCTCACCTGACTGTTGTGTCTGATATAACTGGTTCTTGGGGGGGGGGGTCATTACAGAGAGACTGATTTTTGTCTCAATCTTAGAAGTGACTATAGCATGAAATTTAAAAGGAGTTGTTAATTGCATGGAAGCCTTTTTTTTAAAGCAGGATGTAAAAGTGTTTCTATGCATATTACAAGTTTACTCAGACATGTAACTTGTATATGTTATTAACTTCAACTCTTTTTTCCCTTGCAACCGACTATACAGCGACCAGCTACATTTACCAAAGCCTGGGTGATGTGGAGTGGTACATAGAGATGAAGCTGTCGTCATGGCAACAGTGAGTGAAGTATGGAAAATCCCCAAGGAGAAGCCAGTGCTCTGAGAATAGGTCACTGGAATCGGGGACTAACAGGTTGGCCACTGGTGAACCATTTAGAAAAACTCCTGTTTCTTGTTATAAGCTTTAGTCTTTGCTGTCCAAGTTATTAAAATTATAGCTTAATGTTTTATTTGTATAGCTTGATGTCATTCGAAAGTATTATATACTTCAGTTAGGTAAAGTGTGTTGGTTTGTTTTGACTTTTAATGTAGTTTATGAAAGCTTTAAATTGTAGCGTGAACTTGAAAATTACAAAGGAGACATCTTTTTGTAGCCTTTATTAATAAAGTCATTGTTCTTTGGTCCTGGCTACACGTTAGAATCACCAGATAAGCTCTTAGAAAGTAGTACCAATGTCCAGGTCACATCCTGGATTATTAACTTATTTCCCCTTTGATATTTGTTTGTTTACAGTTTGATAGTTGTTTTATAAGCTCAATAAATGGCTGAACCTAAAGGAAGGTTGCTTTAACATTTTAATAGTTTGAGCTATAATTTGCTATTGGGACACAACATATTCCGGCAAATAAAGGGTTTTCTGTAGTTTTAAGGTACCCACATTCATACTTATGACTTGTCTGTCTAAAAGACATCTTCAGACTGGTGCAGCCACTCTCAGTGGTACATGTCTGGTATTTTCACCATGTGCACTGAACATGGGTGAAGGTCTTAAGTGATCTTGTCATTTAGTTCACCCTCCTGTTGGCAGTTTATTTTGGTGGCCCTTAAGGTAGCCATTCGTTTGTTTTTAAACATTGCTTTAAAAAAAAGGGTTCTTTGAAGTAACATTGTATTATTGTATATTGAACAGCATTCTGCATCCTTGTAAACTACTCATTTCATTTTAGTCCAGTTCTTTGAAGAACTAGTTCCAGTTATCCATGGTCCTTAGAAACATGAGTGAAACTTAACCATGTTTGGACCTCTTAATCATATTTTCTTTTTCTTAAGGGGGGCGTGTATTCCAACTCAATTATGGTAACAAAAAATAGCTATTCTAAGAGGCCAGATAATAATTAACTGCCAGTGACCAAAACCTAAGATTTCCTGTTAAGACTAAATTTGAAAATTGTTGTTTTCATATAAATTAATTTGAAAAATCTGACAAACTTGAAAGTCAGGGAGGTAGAGTAAGGTTTGAGTGTTTCTTGATAATGATTTTTTTTTTTTAATTTTTGGTCTCTAAATAGATTGTTTCTTAATAGTTTTTAAGTGCCACTTCAAACTTGGATGAGAAGAAGGTTTCCTTAATTGGAGAGAAAGACATTCTAGCAAATCAATTCAATTTAATGTTCTTGTAGCCACAGGAGTACTAGTCAATACTTTGTTAACATAAATAAACCACTTCCTTAGACCATTTTCTTGAGCCTTGCTGATTTACCTAGACATGTTTTTATTCTACAAAATCATTATAAGGTAGTAGTTAAGTACATGTTTATTGAGCCCTCCTTGATTTTGGGTGAAACCAATTCTGATCAAAATGAAGGTATTAGATTACACCCACAAAGTTAACTTTGAAAACTGCAGGTAATAGTAGGCCAAAGCAAGAAGTTGAGTATATAGTTAAATTAATAGTGGATAATGGGTTTGGTTTCTTCAATCATTTAACTTTATTGGGACATTGATACAAAAAAAAAAAAAGAGTAAAGGTTGTGCTAGAGTAGATGCAAAATGACTGTTTAAACAGAATTAATAATAAAGCCTGATTTGCCACTAGAGTGTAGCCATAATTCAAACAAGTGTTTAGCTGGTTAAGTACAAGAAAAATGTATTTTTAACAGATTTTGAAGGCAACTCTTAAAGCAAACTTAGTGAAAGGTATGAGTTTGCTCAACATGACTGGGGGTAAATGAGACAAAACTGCTTTTATAAAATTTTATTTTTATATGGATTTTAATGGTGCACTTTTGCTGTCTGAATTGCAGCAGGTTAAGAGTTAAAAGTGGTGTACAGCTCTATCACCGGAGACATCCTATCTCCTAATGCCTGCTGAAGGAGGGCCATTAGATAACCAATCATCAGTAACAGTCCGAATTTAACTATAAATTTCCTATTGTGGTGAATTCTGAAAAATCATAAACTTTAAGAGCTTTGAGGAGATATATTTTTATTTATACATTAATTGCTCTTCTTTGAGTTCCATTTGAGTTTTTCCCCCAATAAGCAGTTAATGTGTAGCCTATTCTGATAAAAATGGATTCATTGCGATATTACATTAGAAATTATTCCTTCCTCAATTGGTGGCCTTGTTCACACCTTTTCATATTTGTAATAGGAATTGAACTTGAGTGAAGGCCATTTTCAGCATTGTTAACCTAAGTAACAACTATTTTCCATTTTGTCAACTTTATCTTGTTTAATGCAATGATAAAAAATAGATTAATTTGAAATAGTCTAGTAAAGCATTCTAGTTTTTATCTTAAATGTGTGAAGATAAATTATTTCTACTTTGATAATATGTCACTACAGGGGTAGTTGATGCAGCTTATTTCAGATTGTTTTCTCAAACATTGATGTTTCAAGTGGATGTATTGGTTTTTATTTTAAAGTGTGAGTTTACATTGTTCTGAATTTGCTGTGAATTGTAAAGAGAGTTGTGAGTTGGGGTAATATTCAGAATGACTATCTTTTAAAAACAGGCATTGTATTCTGTCCAGAGCAGAAACTCCTGAATCTTTTGGCTGAAAATGAATTGAGTATGGGAAAATGTTGAAATGTTTTAACACACACACACACACACACCATATAATCAGTATCTTAACAAAAATACATTTTTTGTTGGTTGGCTCTTAAAAAACAGTGGTTCTTAACCTTTTTTGAGGTGCCGAACCCACCAGTTTCATATGTGCATTCACCGAACCCTTCTTTAGTGATAAATAAAATATGATTTTTTTTTCCAAATTCAAGACATAGGTATATGTTTTTTTACTGGTGCACAAAATGAGCCGTGCATGAACATTACCTTGCTCAAAGAACAAAACCAACAAAGTGCATGAACTCACAACAAATTACAGTATTACTTCATTCTGGCCTCCTCGGCAGAGTCTTCTCCGAGCCCCTGGGACTGACTCATCGAACCCCTAGGGTTGGATAGAACCCAGGTTAAGAACCACTGCTCTAAAGGTATATCAAATGAGGGACATTTTATGGTTTTTTTATTGGAAGTCCAAGTTCTGAGAAACAGACTTCTTAGTAAAAACCTAATTTTGAACATTAAGTTTTAATTTCAAGACTTAAGATAGTCTTTTAATTGAATGCACTATTTCTGAAGCATTGAACCACTGGTTGATACATACCGTTCTGCATCATAACTGGAAGCTATTAAAATTCAATCTGGCACAAACTTTGCTGTTCTGGCTCCCCCATTATGGTATCTTCTCTTTTGCATTACATGCTAAATATACTGCCCAGTAAATACAACTCAACCAAATTTAGGCATGGATTTTATTACTTTAAGTTTTGAATCTAATTTTATAACTTTTTTTTTTGTAATTGATCTAAATCTTTAGTTTTCAGATTTTTTCAACAAGTAGATTTTTAGAACAGTTTGTTTAAACAAATTGCCCATTTTGGGAGAATCTGGATTAAGTTATCCACCATTTTTTTACCTAATTTTTACTTGGCCATTAAGTGGTCAAGGGGTGATATTTTTATAAAATAGATAAAATCATTGGTAAGTATCTGGAGAGTAATGGGATTTGTGATAGTCAAGCTATCACACAACATATATACCCAAAATACGCATATGAAAAGATCAACAAGGGTGAATCCAAGAGAATTAGAGTGTATTATTTTCATTACAGGGTTGAGTTAGTTTCTGTAGGAATTTAGTTTAGAAAGTATATATATTTAATTAGCATAACTTGGACAGCACAAGATTAATGTCTTTAACTTGTTTGCAGGAGTTTAAAAAGCTGGTTTCTGTTGCCAATAGTTGGTTGGAAGGGAAAATGGAGATGCCACAAATAAAATTTTTTGGATGTGCAAAACAGTTTTGATTTTATTTCTTACAAACTATAGGACTCCAAGCCCCCTGATCCTTGATCAGAACTACATTAACACCAAAAATCAAGTTATCAAGGCAGAGAGGAGGGTGCTAAAGGAGTTGGGATTTTGTGTTCATGTCAAGCATCCCCATAAGGTGAGTTGTAGAGCACAGAAATTACATTCGTAAGTATTAGGGATTTTCTTAAAATTTTATTTTACATGAATTTATGTTTATATTTGAGAGTTAAACTTGGGTTTTAAAAGCATTTTTTTTTAATTGAAATTTATCAGAAAACGAGAGTCAAAAAGACTTGGATTCAAATCTTCACTTTTTATAGTATAGGCGAAGATAAGTTCTTTTTGCCTCCAGGGTTAACCCAGTTTTCCCTACCTAGAAACAGGTTATGAAATAACCCATTCCAAGGAATAAATTGTATGTGTATGTGTGCACGTGCAAAACAATCTTGTCATGCTACCTGCTGCATAGTAAAATGTTCCAAGTGTGGTGGCTGTCCACTCTCACGGTGACTGAATGTTCTTAGGTTTCTCTAGCAGCTCTTTGCTTGCATGTGATCGACATGATGAAGGAACACTTAGAAGAACGGATGCTCTGAGGATAGTATTTTCTGTAATAGAAACTGTCCTTTGCAGTTAGCTGTGTGGCCTTGGCAGATAATCTCATTTTTAGATTTCATATCTTAAAATTTTTAAATGGGAATGATGTGATAGAGGTTCTGAAATACCTCATCTTAACTGAGAGGTGAAGCTGCTTATATGGAGTATGGTGAGCTTCACTGTGGAGATATTTAGTGTTTGATGACACACTGTAATACCCACTTGGCGCACCCCATAGTATGTGTCATACCTATTGTATAAGTTTAAAAATACAGGGTTCTGAGATGTGAAGGTTGTACCTTAAGAAGTTAAATGCTGCAATCTTATAGCTTTAACTTGTTTGTAGGATACAGTGCCTGCCAGATAGTATTCATGAAAAACGAGGTATTTTTCATTGAATTAACTCTCAATTATTTTCTTGGTACAATTTGAAACATTTTTAAACATAATTTATGAGAAATAGTAGCATAATAACACATCAACTCAGGTACATTTTATGTTGGTCTGTTATTTATACTTTACAGAAGAATTATAACTTGTATCTGATATGTTTAGTTAGTTAATATTCATTCAACTCTGTACTCTTTAAGAGCCAGTGATGTGCTAAATTGAGGTTTTTTTTCCTCCTTGTCCTTCAGATCATTGTTATGTATTTACAAGTCTTAGAATGTGAACGTAATCAAACCCTGGTTCAAACTGCCTGGTAAGTTGCTTTTTTAAAATTCTTTTCTAGCCAGGAAAACAGAAGCAGAAATAAAGTAAGTTTCATTTTCTCTTTCCAAAATATTGAGATGAGGTTTTTTTTGGTGTTTTTTGTTTTTTGTTTTTTAATCAAAAGGTAAATAATGCTTATTTCTGCTTCCTGTTTTCTTGGCTTGACTAATTACTTTTAACGGAGAACTCAATTTAACTTTGTTCTTTTTTCTACTCTTTAATTAAAGGGTAGTCCATGATGGTAAGTCATAGAACTCTGCCCTCTGCACTTCAGCCCATGACCTCAGGATGGCCTGATTGGCTGCCCTGCTCTCCAGCCAATCCAGTGCAAGCTCTCATCCGAGATTCACTGAAGTGGTCCATATCCATCTGGCAGCATCTTCTAGTTCTGTCGGGGTGTCAAAAGGATTTGTATCTTTGCTTCTAGAAATAACTTGCCTGTGTATTTAATGTATACCTGTAACTATCAAAATGAATAGTTCATTTTTGATAGATTTGTTATTCAGCCATTATGAATGACGTAATTTTTCTTGTTAGGAGCTTGACTAGATTTTTATTTGCAGTATGTATAGCATGAATTCTACAAAAAGAAAACTGTAACTTGTATCTTAAACTGGGCACCATTTCCATACTGGATGAATTTATAGCTCCTGGGCTATTGCAGACAGTAACAGTTAATAACAACTTGATTTTTAAGAGATATTGACGTAAGTACTATAGAGTTTGGACTTCTGAGATGCAGATGTGTGGTTGGAGTGCTGGCTTATTTAAAGGTAAAGAAAATGAGTTTGTGGTCCAGGCACAACTACTGTCTCAAAACAGTTGGTGTGCAGAACTTAATTTTTATGGTCTGAACTTAAGACTACCGTGCTTCCCTTGGAATCAGTAAACAGTAATAGAAAAGCCTCATTGCTTTTATAAAATGCATGACATTTTTAATATGTGTTCTATAAAAACAGATTTTAGCCGTTGTCATGAGTAAGGATTTTTAAGAAATAGTCTTAATTTAACCTTTTAAAAATTTGTAAAATTTCATTAATATTTTAGGAATGTTGGGGGGGGGGTTCACTACTTTAAAAAGTTAAGCAGTTCATTCACTGAAGTAGTTTATTGTTTTTATTTGTACTTAGTCAAAAAAAAATGGTATATAAGCAAGACTGTTTTATATATTTACTGCTCTTCACTTCCCTGTCTAGATTTTCTAAAGTTGCTTAGTTTTCATACTATAACCTGGTGAGTTTGTTTACCTTTTACCCCTGTCACAGTACTTTGAGTTTTTGAAAGAACTCAGTTGACACTGCTTTTTATTGTGGATAAAGGAGAGATGGTCAGTAATGAATGGCTTGAAGTATTGTTGGAGTGGTTTATCATTTCTGAAACTAGTCATGTCAGAATTGACTTTGAAAACATTGCTTTTTATAGAACTATATTTTTAAATTTTTAGAAGTACTGTTTGGAATAATAGAGAATTATTTTTAAGGACTTTGGTCATATAGGGGGAAAGCTGAAGAATTGTTCTAGTTTTAAATTCTTTTGTGGATTTTTGAGTTAAGAATTGTTACATGCTAAAAAGAATTGTTATATGCGATAATATGAATATAATTATGAGAAGAAAAAAGAATAAAGTAGATTGAGTCTCCAATTTTATGTAAGCTTTAGAACTGTTTTGTTTATGTACAAAGCTTAAGATTAAAATATTTTTTTAGGAATTATATGAATGACAGCCTTCGAACCAATGTATTTGTTCGATTTCAACCAGAGACTATAGCATGTGCTTGTATCTACCTTGCAGCTAGAGCTCTTCAGGTAGGTGTGTATAGTCTGTTTGTCCTGTAGAATAAATCAATTCTAATAAAACCAGTGGAAATTTAATCTAAGCCATTCTGTGTTTACGGTTTAGATTCCATTGCCCACTCGTCCCCATTGGTTTCTTCTTTTTGGTACTACAGAAGAGGAGATCCAGGATATCTGTGTAGAAACCCTTAGGCTTTATACCAGAAAAAAGGTAATTATGTTTACTAGTGTTTACTGTCTCAGTGTGTTAAGCCTCTAAACCACTGAGAAAGAGAAATAACTAAATTAATTTTCCTCCAATAGCCAAACTATGAATTGCTGGAAAAAGAAGTAGAGAAAAGAAAAGTGGCCTTACAAGAAGCCAAATTAAAAGCAAAGGGATTGAATCCTGATGGAACTCCAGCCCTTTCAATGCTTGGTGGATTTTCTCCAGCCTCTAAACCATGTAAGAGTTACTCAGAATTGAAATGAGTTGGGCACTGAAGTTATGTTGTTATTACAAGTTTAACATTTAACAGTTGCAAAGAAACAATGATAAGTTGTTACTATTTTCTCTTGACAACTAAAGATATACTTAAAAGCCTAATACTTTTAGTTATATTTATAAACAACTTTTGACCCTCTGTTAAATCCAGTAGTTAGCATGTCCTTATTATTTTTAAGCATCACCAAGAGAAGTAAAGGCTGAAGAGAAGTCACCAATCTCCATTAATATGAAGATGGTCAAAAAAGAACCTGAAGACAGACAACAGGCTTCTAAAAGCCCTTATAATGGGTGAGTGTACTTGAGTTAGAAAATTGGCCTGAATCTTAATGTGATTAATTTCTAACACACTAAGTATGTAACTAAATTACTGTGGGGTTTTTTTCCATTCTTTTTTTGAAGTGTAAGAAAAGACAGCAAGAGGAGTAGAAATAGCAGAAGTGCAAGTCGATCTAGGTCAAGAACACGGTCACATTCTAGATCACATACTCCAAGACGACAGTAAGTAAATACTGCCTTAAGAAAAACTATCTTACTTGGAATAATTAAAAGTTACTCTTAAAAAAAATGAAGGCTAGCCTGACCAGGCGGTGGCGCAGTGGATAGAGCGTCGGACTGGGATGCAGAAGACCGAGGTTTGAGACCCCAAGGTCTCCAGCTTGAGCGCGGGCCCATCTGGCTTGAGCAAAAAGCTCGTCAGCTTGGACCCAAGGTTGCTGGCTCCAGCAAAGGTTGCTCGCTCTGCTGAAGGCCGGCGGTCAAGGCACATGTGAGAAAGCAGTCAATGAACAACTAAGGTGTCACAATGGCAATGAAAAACTAATGATTGATGCTTCTCACCTCTCTCTGTTCCTGTCTGTTTCTATCTATCCCTCTTTCTGACTCTCTCTCTCTGTCCCTGTAAAAAAGAATAAAAGGCTAGATTTAGGCTTTTCAAATATCTAAGTGTAGATAATTTGGCCTTAAATGGCACTCTTTTCTGTTTTTGCTGTTTTGGGGGGTGGGGGGGGCAGTTGGCCAAAGTGCTATGGAAGGTATATCTACTGCTTGAAGAAATTAGGGGATATTTCAAAAACAAATATGAAGTGATAAAAAGAAAGCATTTGATTTCCTTTTTTTTATTAAACAAGAAAACAAGTCAAAAAAGCAAACAAGTCAAAGTTGTTCGGTTACGCAAATGAGATACAAAACCAACTTTTATTTCATTGGTGAATATGCACTATACAAAAGGCTGAAAAGGTACTGGAGTATCTGCACATTCCCTGATCCTCTAATTTTTGTGAGCAGTGTAATACCCCATTTATGTGAAAACATTTTGTCGGTTTCAGTTAGAAAATGTGACTTTTATTAACTACTATGTTTTCCCGAAAATAAGACAGCGTCTTATATTAAATTTTTACTCTTAAAGGCACACTAGGTCTTATTTTCAGGGGATGTCTTAGTTTTCCATGAACAAGAATTCATGTTTATTGTTGAACAAAAACATCAACATTTATTAATATACTATAGTCATGTCATCACAAACATCAGCATAACCAGCCAAACTCTGAATTCCATCAAGAATTTCTTGTATCAATTTCCATGTACAATCTACTGTATTAACCAAGAGTCAATCATAGTCAAATAGATTGCTTTTTGTGGCTCTTTGAATAATGGGAGATGCTCAGATAAAAAGCATGGCTATCTAGAACAGTCTGTGAAGTTTGCTAATTACTCCTGTCTTTGGAATATAAATATATAGTACATTGTCTAATATAGGCTAGAGGGGGAAAAAGTGGAGGGGTGAGAGTTATAATAAAAGTCTAATCTGTCCTGTTGTCGATACAGGCCTAACAGTTTTGTGTTGAACCTGTTATGAGCTCCACCTAAATACTCTGTTCCCAGAAGAAATCTAATCTAATTCTCAAATTTTTATCTAAGTTATAATAATAGGCGGAGTCGATCTGGAACATACAGCTCAAGATCAAGAAGCAGGTCCCGCAGTCACAGTGAAAGCCCAAGAAGACATCACAATCATGGTTCTCCTCACCTTAAGGCCAAGCATACAAGAGATGATTTTAAAAGTTCAAATAGACATGGTCATAAAAGGAAAAAGTCTCGTTCTCGATCTCAGAGCAAGTCTCGGGATCACTCAGATGCAGCCAAGAAACACAGACATGAAAGGGGACATCATAGGGACAGGCGTGAAAGATCTCGCTCGTTTGAGAGGTCCCATAAAGGCAAGCACCATGGTGGCAGCCGCTCAGGACATGGCCGGCACAGGCGCTGACTTCCTCCCATTGAGCCTGCAGCAGTTCCTGTTTTTGCCGATCTACATTATGGTGTGTGACTCAATGAAAACATTAAAAGCAAACTGATTAGGATTTGATTTCTTAAAACCCTCTAGATTTCTAGAAACAGGACATTTTCTGTTGAAAAGAATTTTTTTTTTTTGCACATCAAAATGTTCTAGCAGTATCTAATTGAAAACCATGGTCAGGTTCAGTTGTACTTATAGTTGTGTATTGTTTATTGCTATAAGAACTGGAGTGTGAATTCTGTAAAAACGTATCTTATTTTTATACAGATAAAATTGCAGACACTTCTATTTAAGTGGTTATTTGTTAAAATGATGGTGAATACTTTCTTAACACTGGTTTGTCTGCATGTGTAAAGATTTTTACAAGGAAATAAAATACAAATCTTGTTTTTCTAAACTGCTTCAAATATCTTGCTTAAATTATTAAAAAGCAAAATTTTAATAGTAAAAATGGCTTTACTGATTTTCTCACAAACCTTTCCTTTATTAGCTAGAGTTTGAGATGATTGAAATAGAATTTTTATCTGCATGGGGAGCTGTTGTAAATTCTTCCCAGTATATATGGAGAAAGCAAATGGGAGTGGCGCCCAACAATATAATATTAAATGTTAATTCAGTTTTAAGTATTATTTTCTCATGAACTAACCAAAACTTTTAGCAGGATGATACATCAGCCAACTATTGAGCTTTAAAGTTTTTCTTTATGATAAACTAATTTTTTGAACTGTTTTGAGTTACAGAAAACTGACAGTAGAGTTTGCATATACATCATACTCAATTTTCCTTAACATCTTTCATTAGAATTGTATATTTTTAAAAGTTAAATGTTTATTGATACATTTTTACTAAAGTCTATACTTGATCAGGTTTTCTTGGTTTCTACTTAGTGCCTTTTTCCTGTTTCAGGATCCCGTCTAGGATACTGTATTACAGTTAATTGTCTCCTTAGGCTCCTCTTAGCTGTAAAGGTTTTCTTTAATAGCGGTTTTTATCTAAGCTAGGAAAATTCACTAATGAGGCCAGGCCCTCAGTACTTGTCTGGCTGATAAAAGTAAAATCTGGCCACATGAAAAATGAAGTCTTGTTGAAAAGCCCTTGCCGTGCATTCAAATGAACATTTTTCAAATAAACATTGAGAGTTAATTTCCCCAATGTTTTGGAAGTGAATTTAGAGATTTTAAAAGGCCATAATACATATTTCAGTACTTAATAGTTACATTAAGTTTTCCCATTTTTTTTTCACCCACCTTGTTTACTTGTCCACAAAGTCCAGTAACTCCAAATTACCCACAAAATAATCAAATGCATCCACAAGGAGATGAAGACCTAACTGCCACTGAGGATGTTCAAAAAAATACTTCCAGCTGAAGAGGATTCCAAACATTCACCAATGGCGGGCAGCAGAGCTAGAAAAAGCAGAAAGCCTCACAAAGCAGCTCTATGGGCCAGATGATTCATTTGGGTATAAAAGTACTGGATATGCTAGCTTAAATCCATTCTAACCAAAACTTCACAAGCTCCGCATGAAAGAGTAACATCGGAAAGGGGAAGTCAGAGTGTTGATATAATTTGTAATCCATTGCTGAACTCCAATGATATTTTTGTAGAGCTTAAACCTCCTGTAAATAAAGAAGTTTGTTTTCTTTACCTGACGGGCATTGAAGGAGGACAAAGGCAAATGTGGCAACAAAGGCTCATTTAAACAGATTAACTTGAATTCGTAAATGTGTCTAAATTTTTGCAGACCTTGTTTTGAAATAGCACTGTGGTTGTGAAATTGCCCTGTATGTGAGGATGGAAGGTGTGGAGGACACCTGCATGAGGATGGAGGTGTATATCACATCTCCATCTACAGCCCAGGGCTGCATACAGCCCCCTGAGGCCATGTATTCGCCCCGCCGCACTTCCACTTCCGGAAGTGGCACCTCTTCATTGGTGGTCAGTGAGAGGAGCACAGGATGCATCCACGCCCATAGTTCCCATTGAAATACTGGTCAGTTTGTTGATTTAAATTTACTTGTTCTTTATTTTAAATATTGTATTCCCGTTTTATTTTACTTTAAAATAAGATATGTGCAGACTGTATAGGGATTTGTTCATAGTTCTTTTTATAGTCCGGCCCTCCAACGGTTTGAGGGACAGTGAACTGGCCCCCTGTGTAAAATATTTGGGGACCCCTGGTGTATATGTTAGAGGTGGCTTTGCCAAGGATATGTTCCCGTGTCCTAATTTTTGTCTTGTGCTATTCCAGTTTTCTAGGTTCTTGTCAAGAGGTTTATAAATTTAAGCTGATCTACCTAAATTTGAAAAAAAAATTATTGGGGAAAAATACCAGTTTTCAAATTTTGTTATGGGAATTAATCAAGTAGAGTAGCCATTTATCACAGTTCCAAAAAAACTGATCAAATCATGGACAGCCACTCTATACCCCCCTTATTTGGAAGGGAATCTCAGTTAAAGACTTCATCTCCAAATATTACAATCCGAAAGAAAAGTTAGAACTTGAAACAACCATAATACTTTTATTATATTTTAAAAGGCTAACAGTAATGTCTTATTATCCAGTCAGTGTCCAAATTTTCCCTCCTATCCCTAATGATGTTTTTATAATTGGTTCAAGTAAGGTCCAAATATGTGGCTTTGCTTTTAGTTTTCTAGATTGCCCAACCTTTTTCCTTGTAATTTAAAGAAATTGGGTCATTTGTCCTGAGGAATTTTCCATATTCTGAGCTTGCTCATTGTAACCCTGTTGTGTCACTGAACATGTATCTTTGTCCCCTTTATTATAAACTTGCAGGTCTTAAGTCTGCATCAGATTTAGGTTTGAAAACATTTTTTCTTGCATTTTATTGATTATTTAAAGAGAGAGAGAGAAGCAGGAAACATCAATTTGTAGTTCTTCCTGTATGTGCCTTGATCTGGCAAGCCTAGGGTTTCGAACCGGTGACCTCAGTCTATCAGGATGACACATTATCCACTATGCCACCACAGGTGAGGCTGAAAACTTTGTATCAGTCCACCTGGACAGCCTTGTATGTATGTTCCTCAATTTTATCTGTTCATTTTTGGTTCCTGCTACAGCTGTAAATCTTAATGCATATAAGCTGTTTTGTATTTGTCCTAATATGTAATGTTGTTACCTTTGTTCTTTACAATTGATTTCGTAATCCTACAGGAAGACCAGTGAAATTCTTAAGTCACCTTTCCATTTTAAAACAAAGTGATCATAATGAGCACCTCTTTATTTTGAGGTTCTAAGTTTTGCTTTATAGTTTTAGATATTGTCACTGTTACCATCAGGTATTAACCCTATTACTAATGCCCACAATCTGCATTGAAAGTCATTTAGAAATTCAAAGTTAACCTTCAGGGAAGTGTCTAAAAACAAAGGTGAATTGTTCCATTATAAGGAAATTTGATAATAGCAATTCATTGTGTTAAGAGCTATTTCTTAATTCACCTTGGGCTGTAAAAGATAATTATGAAGGTTGAGGGTTTAAGAATCGCATTAAAAGCATACTGGGCCTGACCAGGCGGTGGTACAGTGGATAGAGCATCGGACTGGGATGCTGAAGACCCAGGTTCAAGACCCCTACCTAGCTCACTAGCTTGAGCGTGAGCCCATCTGGCTTGAGCAAAGGCTCGTCAGCTTGGACCCAAGGTCGCTGGCTCCAGCAAGGAGTTGCTCGCTCTGCTGAAGGCCCGCAGTCAAGACACATGTGAGAAAGCAATCAATGAACAACTAAGGTGTTGCCGTGGCAATGAAAAACTGATGATTGATGCTTCTCACCTTTCTTTGTTCGTGTCGATCTGTCCCTATCTATTCCTCTCTCTGACGCTCTCTGTCCCTGTAAAAAACAACAACAAAAAAAGGTATTGGATGCTTAAGTTTTGTTGGAGAGACGAATGTACATGGGGTTTGATAAGGAAAACTTGAAGGGAAGCAACATTCATTGTGTGGGCCTTGATCCCACTTTTAGCTATTTGGGTGGCAGGAAGTAACAGTTTGACTTCATTTGTAGCCATTTGAACTTGTTCCGTTTCTGGGAGAAAAAAACATGGACTTTTCATGTCAGCTCAAGTCATTCTCTACTAAAGTAACTTGGCAAGTTGTTTAACCACTTGCTTGCAAACTGGCCCTTACAGCATTTTTGTATAGAATATATGTGTTAAGACAAATATAACGGGTTTTCTATTTTTAACCCTGCAATCCAAACAATTGCTATCAGAAAATATCCACCTTCTTAGAGAATTTAAATTGTTTACTACGGACACAATTCTAAATACAGCTGTTTCAGCATTCTACTTGACTAAGATCTGACTTCTGAACAGTACAACATTTTTGTAAGGCATGACAATACCGGACACTTTGATTCCAGGTGTCCTCTTGACCCTTCAGCCTTTGTCATCTCTGCTCAGTACATTTCTAACCCAGTTCTAAGTACAAAGGAAATTCCTACCCACCTGCTTTTATGTCATCAATTTCCTTTCCACTGCATCTCCTATCACCTCAGTAGTATGTGTAGTGGCATTTCTAACTACTCCTTTGCCACAACTTTTTAAACAGTACTAATGATCGATTTTTACAACACTAACCTCATGGTGCTCTAATATATAAACCTAATGGTTTCCCATTTCACTGCATAGAAGACAAATGCCTGGCTCCAGCTGAATGTGAGCGCACCCTTAGCAGCTCCTCTCATCAACCAACCAACTTCTTTCTCAAAATATGCACATCTCTCCCTAAGCCCTTGCTGTCCTCCCTGGTTGGGATGCCCTTCTCTCAGATCTTAAGTGATTGTACTCTTCCTGCTGGTTCCCCTTGTAAAGTTGTCTGTCACACCCTATCTAAAACAACGCCCTCCAGAGAACTTATTATCCAGTCAGTGGATTATCCGGTCAGATAATAAGAATATTCTATTCCTGAGGCAGCACTAAATTTTTCATAATCCTTATCATCCAAAATTATTTTAATCATTGATTCTTACTATTTAGAATATAAGCTTCAAGAGAACAGTGGGAATGCAGTTTATTGATTACTGCATTCCCCGCCCCTAACCCTACAACAGTGTTCTAACTAGATTAGGGTGTGCAATAAATACTGAGCAATGACTCACAAACCAATAAGTTTTTGACACTTATGTCCTAATCATTCAATTGTGAGCATATGTTCTTTATCCAACTGTCATTCTAGGTCAGTGGTTCTTAACCTGGGCTCTATCGAACCCTAGGGGTTCGATGAGTCCGTCTCAGGGGTTCGGAGAAGCCTCTGCCACGGAGGCCAGAATAAAGTAATACCGTAATTTGTTGTGAGTTCATGCACTTTGTTGGTTTTGTTCTTTGAGCAAGGTGATGTTCATGCATGGCTCATTTTGTGCACCAGTAAAAAAACATATACCTATGTCTTCAATTTGGAAAAAAAATATTTTATTTATCACTAAAGAAGGGTTTGGTGAATGCGCATATGAAACTGGTGGGTTCGGCACCTCAAAAAAGGTTAAGAACCACTGTTCTAGGTACTTGGAGCTTACGGTTTAAAGGGGGTTAGATTGACATAAACAACAGCCAAAGAATAACAAAATGGGCCAAATTCTAGCTTGCCCATGTATCTGGTTTGTGCGATGTTTTGTTTTAAATGAACTAGCTAACATTTTTTAAATTGGCACTAGATTTTTATTTATTTATTTATTGGTATTTTTCTGAAGTGAGAAGCGGGGAGGCAGAGGGACACTCCCGCATGCAGTCTGATGACAAAAGCCGATCCACCCTGCAAGCCCAATAGGGGGCAATGCTCTGTCCATCTGGGGTGTTGCTTCGTTGCAACTGGAGCCACTCTAGCATCTGGAGGTGGAGGCCATGGAGCCATCCTTGGCCCCCCGGGGCCAGTTTTGCTCCTATGGAGCCTTGGCTGTGGGAGGGGAAGAGAGAGATAGAGAGATAGGAAAGGAGAAGGGTGGAGAAGCAGATGGGTGCTTCTCCTGTGTGCTCTGGCTGGGAGTCAAACCCAGGACTTCCACACACTGGGCAGACACTCTACTGCCGAGCCAACCAGCCAGGGCTTTTTCTTTTTTCTTTTCTTTTAAATTCAGTGAGAGGAGGGGAGACAGAGAGACTCCTCCATTTCCCCTGACCAGGATCCACCTGGCAAGCCCACTAGGAGGCGATGATGTGTTCATCTATGGTGTTGCTCTGTTGCTCAGCAACTAAGCTCTCCTTAGCACCTCAGGCAGAGGACATGGAGCCATCCTCAGCACCTGTCGCCAACTCACTCCAATTGAGCCATGGCTGCACGAGGGTCGAGGGGGAGAGAGAGAGAGAGAGAGACAGGGAAGCGAGAGAGAGAAGGGTGGAGAAGCAGATGGGTGCTCCTCCTGTGTGCTCTGACTGGGAACGAACCCGGGACATCCACATGCCAGGCCAATGCTCTACCACTGAGTTAAACTGACTAGGGCTTTCCAGCTTTCTTTTAAAAATAATACACGCGGTCCACAATTAGTCCCACAAGGTAACTACCATTGACTGGCATGCAGCTCCCTTACTCGAAACAAGGAAGCAAGTGTCAATGTGAATTTATCAATGTGCTGACACTGATATTTTTCTTGAATAATGCTCCTTTTGCTGATTGATATTACCTGCCTGGCCCTTGCAATAGACCCCTGACATCTCAGAGGACAATCTGAGACTTACATGAACCCCCTCATCTGTAAATATGGCATTGTTTGTATAGGCTCCTGGGTCAATTGAAAATCAGATTGTTTACTGTGTCTGACATCTCATTAACCACAGAATAATACAGTTAACCTTTTCAAACCAGAACCTCTCCTCCGGGCAGCTCTCACATTGCTGGAGCACTTCTGAAAATTCCACAAACGAATTTTTCCTGTTTTTATATACAGCATATGACACATCAGATCTTTGTACAGAGAATAAGGCACATCATAAATCTAAGCCAGGGTCCCCAAACTTTTTACACAGGTGGCCAGTCCACTGTCCCTCAGACTGTTGGAGGGCCGCCACATACAGTACTCCATACACTGACCACCAATGAAAGAGGTGCCCCTTCTGGAAGTGCGGAGGGGGCCGGATAAATGGCCTCAGGTGGCCGCAATTTGGCCCACGGGCCGTAGTTTGGGGACCTCTGATCTAAGCCATCATAAGGTTCAATATTTTACTCTAAATGACTAAACTAATTTTCTGCTCAAAATGTATTATTTTCTTGGACCTTATCAAACCAATCATTCATTTGATAACTACTGCAACATAGAATAACAATGAACAACTCCATGTTGAAATTTGTTAGCCAGACTCTCAGTTTCTAACCGACCATCTTTTATACACAATATTAAGAACCAACAAATTAACGCTTGACCTACTTGAAAATAAATTGTAAATGTTAAGTGTCAACTATAATTGCATATAAATGGGCTGTCATGATAGGTGTCTAGCTAGAGAAAACAGGGTCGTCAAAGTCTCAATATCTAGATATATGAGAAATACCTACATATACTTAATACCTGCTTGCAGGCTACTTATTATTTAGTTGGAGGTAAAAAATGTTTTTAAAGTCAAATAATATCCAAAGTAATCCTGAAGTTATTTTATGGCCAAGCAAGCAGTACTATGAGTGCTGAGTTAATAGAAGGAAGAGGACCTGGGGGAGGGGTCAGATAAGTTTTCATAGAGATAGGGACATAGCCTGGGTCCAAGATGGGAAGGATTTAAAAGGAAGGACAAGAAGGAAGAAACTATGTAATACCGAGGCAGGGTTTGAGGTATAGATTCAGGGCAGTTTGGGGTGTATGCTTGGAAACACTAGGCCTGTTTGCTTTGGCCAGAAGAGTTTGTGTGTGAAATAGTGAAATATTGTAATATTGGAGTAGAGATGGTGTAGTTTTGGATTCAGACTACCTGAAGTCATTACTTAGCTTCTCAACTAAAGCTGTCCAATCTTATATAGACTACTTAACCACTCTAAGCTTTTATTCCCTTCTGTCGAATTAGCCACTGAACCTGCTGTATTCAGATGTTACAAAGCATCAATTCATTGCTCCACTTAATTGTTCCATTTTTAGTTATGCTCATTGATTGCTTTTGTTATGGGCCCTGACCGGGGATCCAATCCACTATCTCAGTGCTCGGGGACAACGCTCTATCTATTGAACCATCCAGCCAGTGCCTAATTTATTTTTATTTTTATTTATTGATTGATTTTAGAGAGAGAGAGAGAGAGTAACACCAATTTGTTGTACACCTATTTATGCATTCATTGGCTGATTCCCATATGTGCTGGGACCAGAGATCCAACCTACAACTGTGGCAATATCCAGATGGCTCTCCAATCAACGGGGCTACCTGGCCAGGGCTCTTTAATTTTTTAAAGTATCTGTGGACTCATATTTTAAAAATTCAATATGTTATATATAATTCATTCCTATTATTTTCTTTATGATACTGTAATTGTCCCAAATTAGGCCAGGAGAAGCTCCTGTAAACCAGCTCCTTTGACCTTTAAATATAATATGTCCCCATTAGTTTGGGGGCATTATGTTACTTTCTTGTTTAACAAAATAATCCAGGCCCACTTGTACCTTCTCAGCTACAATCCCAGAACAAGCCTTTCTCTAAGAAGTACACATTCTTTTTAGTGAGGGACCAAATTCTAGCATTCATTCTTATCCTACGAAACCACTAATTCCAATCCATCGCTACACAGTTCCTTCCTTCCTGCTCCACAGGTAAACCAGTGGCTTTTTAGAATGGACCTTAATTAGAGTTAGTACAATGTTTCCTTGCTTCATGATTAGATTCACGTTTTGGGTTGTGTCTTCAGTGCCTCATATTAGGAAGCACAAAATGTCAATTTGCCCCATTACTGATGGTGTTACCTTTGATATTAATTTTGGCTAAGACATGTCTGCCAGTGTCCTCTACTGAAATGTTACTATGTTTGCCTTTGTAACTAATAAGTGTTTTAGCATCCATGAATAACTTTTGCCTGAAACATTGAAAACATTGAAAATGATTTTCTCATTCTAGCATTTCTTCTACTTTGTTAGTTAGACTCTCATTGTAAGAAAGAGCTTTCCCTTCATTTAGTCATTTGTTTATATATCAGTATAGACTCATTTTGTAGCTTACAAACTATTTAATCCAGGTTTGAACCTTTGATAACAACTCTAAAGGTGCATTTATTTAGTTGCTCAAATTATCCCAGATGAAGCCACTGGGATCCCTTTAAGCTATGTCCTAAGTCCTTTATTCTATGTCCTTTGAGATGAACATTTTTAAGACTTTTCTTTACCTGTGTTAATTTCCAAAAGACTCACACCATTTTTGTGTTTTCTTTCTTTCTTTCTTTTTTTTTTTTTTTGACACACACAGCGAGAGTCAGACAGACAGGAAAGGAGAGGGATGAGAAGCATCAATTCTTTATTGCAGTTCCTTAGTTGTTCAGTGATTGCTTTCTCATATGTGCCTTGACTGGGGGGCTATAGCAGAGCAAGTGACCCCTTGCTCAAGCCAGCAGCCTTGGGCTTCAAGCCAGAAACCTTTGGGCTCAAGTCATTGACCATGGGGTCATGTCTATGATCCCACGCTCAAACCAGCGACCCGTCACTCAAGCTGGTGAGCCTCTTCTCAAGCTGAATGAGCCTGCGCTCAAGCCGGCGACCTTGAGGTTTCGAACCTGGGTCCTCTGCATCCCAGTCCAATGCTCTCTCCACTGTGCCACCTCCTGGTCAGGCCCATTTTTGTTTTCTAAAAGTGTATATTGAGAAGCCCTTGGGTTTTCTCATCAGGACTGGCTTTAGAAGGGATGAAATGACTTTTATTTATTTACTTATTTATTTTAAATTTATAGACTAATTTTAAAGAGAGACAGAGACATCAATCTGTTCCTGTATGTGTCCTGATCAGGGATCAAACCAGCAACCTCTGTGCATCGGGACCATGCTCTAATTCACCAAGCCATCTGGCCAGGGTGAATGAAGTTAATTCTAAAGGTTAAGATAGCTACACTGCCAATATACAGGGCTTCTCATGGCTGTAGATTCCTTTTGGTTTAGGACAATGTACGATCAGTTTCGTGCTCCTACAATCTCTTCTTCTTTTAAAAAAATTTTTTTTTATTTTATTCATTTTAGAGAGAAGACACAGAGTAAGAGAGGGGGGGGGGAGGAGCTGGAAGCATCAACTCCCATATGTGCCTTGACCGGACCAGTGCAGGGTTTTGAACTGGTGACCTCAGTGTTCCCAGGTCGATGCTTTATCCACTCTGCCACCACAGGTCAATATGTTCTTTCCTTACAAGAACCTTTGAGTTTGCAGTACAAGGTAGTAATAAGTATTTGTGCCACTAGAGGCCACTGTTCATCTACATGTGATAGAAGATCTTTCTCTAAATCACGCGAGCAGACCTGCAAGACTTCCTCTGAACACCAGGATTTGTTTGTCTGTTTCCAAAGGAACTAGTGTCTGTAAACATGTCCACTTAAGCTACATTTAGGTCCTTAATCCAGGCTTGAATCTTTGATGACAACTCTAGAGGTGCATGCATTCACTAAGTTCTGACAGAAGAAGACAGATGACAATCCCTACTTAACATAAAATAATCACTACGTTCTAAGTGCCATTCTGTTTCACATATATGAATTCATTTAACGTCTTTTAAAAATGTTATGGTAGGGAGCTGATTTCATGCAGCTAGTAAGTGGTTGAGCCAGGATTCAAACCTGGAACGCAGCTACCTAACCACTGTGTATCCACCAGCAAGGCTTTGCTAGAGTCCCATTTTAATCAAATCCCTCCATATCTAAGCCAGGACATTTACAAAACACCCACATAATGCAATCTGAAATCGACAGAGGTCTTTTGGAGCTTGGCAGTTGTTGCTGCTCACCAGCTGCGTGCCGTAGGGAGCTGGTCCAGCAGCCATGCCAGTGCCACACCCAGCCCAGCCTGCCTACTATGCTTGAGAGTTGGCCAGATCCTGGAATTGATCCCAGGATCCCCGTAGCCACTGCCATCCCAGTCAGTGTTGTGCTCAGAGAACCTGAGGCCACTAGCTTTTCCTTGCTGGGCCCTTGCTTCCTAGAAGCAGTAGTGGCTTGCTTTGGAAGCTGCTTCAATTAAGCCCCAACATTTCTGATGAAGAAGTTAGAGACCTTTCCTCCTTGGCAGGAGGTGGTGGCAGAGGCATGGGTTCTGGAGTGAGACTACACTGCTTTAGAAGCCTGCTGTTCCCACTCGGCGCTGTGTGACTGGACAGAATTGCTCAACTCCTCTAAACCTGTGTTTCTTTATCTGTGGGCATGATAACACTTCCTTGACATGAATGTTATGAGAATTATTGATATAGCTAAAGGACACTGGCAGAAGGTAGGGGAATCTTGCTAGACTTTACTGTTGTCATTTCCTTAAAGGCCCCATTTCCATCAGTCAGAAAAGCTGTTGTCAATGGAGCTCTCCTTTTCCCAAAACACTCATCCCTCTCACTGCCTGTGCTATTTCTTGAGCAGTGGAAACACCTTATTGTAGGCTGGCAAGCATCCTCTTTTATGTCTGGCCTCATTCTCTAACTAGATTGGAGCTGAGACTGTCTTTTACACAAACTCTTCATATCCATGTGTTAACCAGGGACCCAAAACAGTAAGTGTTCAGTAACTTACTGTTGATGACAGAGACTAACTGAAGTCACTTCACAAGCATTTATGGAGCATTTACCAAGTATCAGGCCATGGCCAGGCTCTGAGAATAGTGAGGTGATTAAAAGCCAGAATCCCCCAATAGAGCTCCTAGTCTAGCAAAACCTGTCTGCAAAAGCCTAGAATAAACTCCCAGCCCCCCCAGGGGCTGCCTTTCTGTGTTGAGGTGGTCTGCCTCACTGAGACTCAAACAGAAGGTAAAGGCCAGGTCTGCAGCCCAGAGCCATTCCACCCTGGAGAGTACATAACATGGCAGTTAGTGCCCAAGGACCTGGGGCCATCTACAAGCCCTCACAAGCTGTTCGCACCACCTGCCACTAAGACCAGCCCAGCAGCCCCTGCTCTCTAAGGGGAGAAGAGACAATGAGCATGGGAGCTGGCCCATGCTGTCCTCACCACAGGGGACAATGCAAGACTGCGGATGTCCGGATCCCTCTTGACTCACTCCAGCAGTGTGCAGTATCTGAATGATTTGTTCTTGGGTGGAGTAGATGAAAGGAGAGAGCATGGGGTGGAAAAAATGAAACCATCTGTTGAATTCACAAGTTGCCACAAGTCATGAGTTCAACCAATGTTCAAATAACTAAGTACTTTTAGCACAAAGAAATAAGGTAATTTGAGGGTTTTGAAAACAAGCAGTGTCTGCTAACCCAAATGATGATTGAAGAAATACTACATATGAGCTAAAGTTTTACTCTTTCATTTGCAAAACCAGCATGACATTTATTTTCCAGGAAAAGGAAGGCCTTCCAAAGTTAAAAGAAACACAGTTTAGTTACTGAACCCCCACTGAAACAAACGTCACCTCTTACTTGGGTTCAGAACTGGCAAGTAACCTCAGTGAGGGCACTTCATAAATATTCATCAATGATGCAAATGACAAAGATGCAAAGAAACCATTTTACCATTTCCAGAACTCCTTTGAAATGCCTGTGATTGAAGCAAGATCTTGACTATCCTTTGAGGATCTTGAACAAGAAAAGCCCTGTCTGGCTGGTCACATGGAATAAAACAGAACAAGGATAGTGGATTAATCTATCCTGGAGTCTTGGGTGGTGAATGTACTTGCGGAGAACAGAGCGAATGAAGCAATGGGTAGGACTTTTTCTTTTCTTTTCTTTTCTTTTCTTTTCTTTTCTTTTCTTTTCTTTTCTTTTCTTTTCTTTTCTTTTCTTTTCTTTTCTTTTCCTTTCCTTTCCTTTCCTTCCTTCCTTCCTTCCCTCCCTCCCTCCCTCCCTCCCTCCCTCCCTCCTTCCTTCCTTCCTTCCTTCCTTTCTTCTTTCTTTCTTTCGGTATCATTCTAGGTAGGAATTTTAAATCGCCACTCCCAAATCATTTAAGCAATTGGGATTCAGTGACTCCACTTTGTGGGAAAAAGTGGCCTTGTTGCCCCTGCCTTGACTGTGCAGGCTGTGCCTATAAACAGAAATACAGTCAGAGCCTGGAGCGGCAGTCCATTCCAGTCATCTCAAACCATCCCGATGATGTATCAGTTGAGTTGAAGGACATTCAGAAAGAACACTGTGAAACCAATACTTTGGTATGTTGCCCGGTCAAGGTCTGCTTGTTTTGACCCGAGTACACCTGATCTTGGCCGGTGTAATCTTGATAATCAGAAATGAATGCACCTCAGTCATCATCACCCAGACAGCCTGTGTTGTGAAGCCGGGTCCTGGCTGCAATGTGCCGGGATGGCTTGGAGACACATTTCATTTGCTAGTGGTTGACTGAGGCCAGAGCAAGGAGGGGCAGCCACTGTTTGGGTGTGGGCCTGGCCTCTCATAAGCCTGGAACAGCACAGACTATTTCCTCACAATCAGCCCCCCACACGCTACCCCCAATGCACGGCCTCAGTCCTTAGCACTAGCGTGGTGGGAAGGTTGGAGGGAAGGTGCCCCTCCTCCTTCCCAGGGGCTTCCCGGTTATCTGGGGCTCCCAGGCCTTCAGGTAAGCTCCCTCCTCAACAGGAAGGAGCTAAGGTCCATCCATATCATGGAATCAGACCCCTGGTCAGTTATCACACAGGACTGGCCTCAGGAAAAGCAGGGCTTCACCCTCTGACCTCAGCCTCACACTCACACTTCTATTTTCATTGCTCCCCTCCTTCCTGCACCCACCTTACCACATTCTGCCCTTTCACTCATCCCTCAGATATGGGCTTAGCACCTGTCTTTACAATACAGACCTTTGCTGAGAGAGGTAGGCCATTACCTCCTCCTCTCAAATCTAAAAGGCCAAAAAAGGAAACTAGGCATTAATTGTGTCCTTGCTTTGTGCCAGGAGCTTTGGATGCATGATCTCTCTCACTCCTGTCTTTATACATAAGAGGAAGGCCTCATTACCCCCATAAGAAACAGATGGTATAGAGTTCGAGAACAGGGACACTGTCACCTGACTGCTGAGTTCAAAGCGCAGCTTTGCTGCTCACAGCCTATGCGGCCTGGAGCTGCCTAACATGCCTACTTCACTGGGAAAGTGAAAGTCAGACTATTGTGGGCATTTAAATGAGTTAATTTGTGTAAAAAGTGTATAGAGCAGCCCTACCGAACTGTCAGTTGTCCTTACGTGTTATTATCTATTATATGTTAAAGATGAGAAAACAGAGGCCACGAAACCATGGCAAAGTCTGGTTTCTTGGGAGCTCCTTACAGATATGCTTTCCAAGTTCATGCTGCTGCTCTTTACCACTGTATAGTGTTCCCTCCCAGGGATGGTTACATTTGGCTCATGTCCAGAGCATTCAAAGTGACTTTTAGACTAGTGTGTGGGAGAGAATTGGGGGAACAGGAGCCACCTGAGTCTTGTTTGGGACCCCGAGATTGTGCCGCATGAGCTGAAGGTACAGCTGCTGGCACAGCTACCAGCAGGGGCCCTGTCTTCACCACTGGGTAGGATGGCCCTCACTGTCCTGAAGAGGACTGGCCTGGTACCTACCCTCTCCACACCGAAGCAGGCAGAGACCACATTATTCTGCATCTAACCTCCTCATTCCTACCTAGAATTCGGGTTGTTTTTCCTGAAACTGTGCCAGAGCTAGAATTTAAACTCAAGCCTGTCTGACTTCAGAGCCCATGTTTTCTCCATTCTTATTCAGCCCAGTTGCCCTACAGCTGCCCAATGTTTGTGGCAGATAGACAAACGAGGCCACAAGGACTGACACAGTCATGACTTGGCCATCCTGTGCAATGGAGGAAGGGGAAAGGAAACTGGGACAAAGGCCAATGATGAGTACAGGCACAAGTATGCATAACTAAGTTATGTGATTACTCAATTTGTAAATTTAATCAATGGGAGGATCACATGCACTCACTTCACATGCTAAGAAACTCTCTTTAGGCCAAAAGCAGGAAGGTACCCAGAGATGTCTCGGGTCTGCTGAACTACAATCTCAAGGGTGCAACGTCTTCTGGAGCTTACGTCAAGCAGTGAAACAATCATCTCCTAATTAGCTCTCTGAGCTTGTCCAAATCTTTCAGTGTCCCTGAACCTCAATTTACAAATATGTAGAATGGGGAAAATAAGCCCAACCTCACAGTCTGTTCCTAATGGTTACATGAGATGCCATGTGCATCCATACCAGGGGCTTGCACATAGGACATATTGACAAAATAAAAGTTTTCTTAGACTGCATAAGAAGCCAAATATAATCTCCCTTAGTTCCACCCCAGAGATGAAAGATAAGGGAGAAGGCTTTCTGCGTGCTTACTTAAATGTCCAGCCTCACATGAATACAGACAGGAGCAAGCTGTGTACCGTTTCGTTGCCCTGTGGGTGTCAGGAGCCCTTGGAAAACCCAGTCCTGGGACAAGCAGAAACCATCTGTGATGGGTTTCTGGGTCAGCTGTCTTTCTGGGTGCCCATAGGTCTCTGTGACTCAGTTTTCCACATGCCCCTTCACTGTCAGACTCTCTAAGCTTTTTTGTGTTATGCTCCCTGGTTTCCTCACAGCAAGGTGATACTTGTCATCAAGTGGACAATGTTTTCTTGGTTCTGCAGTGGGTCACTAGATGCCCATCATGCTGCCTGCTTAGGAGGAGGAGAACAAGGGCACAGAGCTAGAGGGGCACATTCAGGAAAACTTTTGGAAGTATGGCAACCTTTCATCCCAGTCCCAATGCCAGGCAGCTGAGTCTGAAAGGGAGCTCCTCAGAGGCCTGGAGAAAGGCCTGGAAGGGGAGGAGTCTCTGTCTGATGAGAAGGGAAATAGAAAGTGGCTGACCATATCAAAGGGCAGGAGTTTTCAGTAGATTATTTATCATGACTGGAGGATGACTGTTGACTAGATTATTTATTCCACAGGTGTGGAGGAAAAGGCTTGTCAATTTGTTTTAAATTTTTATTTATTTACATATTTTTACAGTGTTGTCCTCTTTGCCATGCAGACTGTTCTCATTCTGCATTCTCAGTCAGCCAGGCCAGTGTGATTCAACTCCAAGCAGTCTGGGAGAAGGCGAGCGGTTTGCAGCCAGATTACCTGGGCTCAAGCCATCCCTCTCTCACCAGCATGCAACCTCTTAAACCCTAAATTCCTCATCTGAAAATAGGGACAGTTGCTACCTCAGGGCTGTGGTAAGCAGTCTGTGAGGACACGTGTGAAGAAGCCTCCCAGAAAGAGAAGGCACAGCAGTTACTGGTCACTTGTTTTTTTTAATATGCACGGACTCTGCTTTCTCTCCAGGCCAACTAGCATTGCATCAATATCAGCAAAGAGAAAGATAGCCACTTAGCTTTTTTTTTTTTTTTTTTTTTTTTACAGGGACAGAGAGAGAGTCAGAGATAGGGTCAGACAGACAGGAACTGAGAGAGATGAAAAGCATAAATCATTAGTTTTTTGTTGCTATTGTGACACCTTAGTTGTTCATTGATTGCTTTCTCACATGTGCCTTGACCGCGGGCCTTCAGCAGACCGAGCAACCCCTTTCTGGAGCCAGCGACCTCAGGTCCAAGCTGGTGAGCTTATGCTCTAGCCAGATGAGCCGGCCCTCAAGCTGGCGACCTCTGGGACTCGAACCTGGGTCTTACGCATCCCAGTCCAACGCTCTATCCACTGCGCCACCTCCTGGTCAGGAGCATTTTGTTATTTTTGGAGATTTTTAAAGGCTTTTAAAATCTGAAGATTAGTTAAGTGCTTTGATTTCCTAGATGCTCCTCCATCCTGTCCCCATTATCTCAAGGGCAATACAGCCTTTTTGGGGAAGACTTAGCCAGTGATTTCCAACAGGCCCAGAGAGGCTCTCTGCAGGCTTAGAGGAGCAGCCAGCAGCCCGCCAGCAGGTTGGGAAGGTGGGCTGGGATGCACTTCCCACCTTGAGTCAAGGGCTGCATGACACACTTCTTTCGTGGGCCACTTCCTTCACTAAAAATATATATTTAAAATTATGTTTTAACTGCATTGCTATAAAAATAAATATCAGCTAAGTTCATTGTTACATACTCATTATTGTATTAGTTTTGTTAGGGTTGTCACTCAAGTGAAATTTAAGAGAAATAAATTACGGGGAGCGGTTTGGCCGCTAGGAGGCAGCACCAGTTTATTAGATGCTCACAGGAAAGCGGGTGGCGGGTCGATGGTGGGGAAGGACGGAGAAGCGACTCCCCCCGCTGACTCACAATCCTTTCCCGGGAGAGGCTGTTTTTGCGCGGGCGGGCGGGGCGGCAGTGACTGCCCAGCTCCGGCCGAGACGAGCGGTTCCCCCTGGGAGGCAGTGTCGTGCGTGTCTGGGTGACAGTGGCAGCGGCCGCTGCGCAGAACGCCTGGCTGTCCTGCCACTTCTGAGCGCCTCCGCCGGGCGGAGCCTCTGCGCTCACGCCGGCAGGACCCGGCGGCAGGACCCGCACTGGACCATGTGGGCGCTCAGCCCCGCCCCCCGCGGCCCTCCGCCTCAGGGCAGAGGGCACCCCGCGTTCCAGGCCCGGCCCACCCCCAGTCCCCTGGAGCCAGGCATGCCTTTGTTCACTTAGTCTTCCTGACCGCCTGGAGGTGGGAGGCACGTTCACCCCCTCTCTGGAGAACTGAGCAGCGACGTCAAACGCACACAAAAGGCATTCACTGTGCGAGGGGGAATGAAGTAAGTGTCCGCCTGCGCAGAATGCCTGGGCAAGGGGGTGCAGCAAAGTAAGAAAGACCAGAAACAAAACGTCACAGAGCGGGACAGAGGGAGAGAGGTTTTTTCTGTCTCACAAGGGGAACCCCCAGCATGCTGTCTGGTGGAGTGCACGTGTGCAGCAAGAACAATAGGTCTCTACCGCACACACCCAGAAGGAAAGATGCCCCTTCTGGAGTCCAAGTCTGGGCGGGGCCTTGTGGGTAGCCGGGGCACACAGTTTCCTCCTAAAGTGGTGCATGAAGACCTGTGAGAAGGTAAGGAAGGTTGTCCTTGCTGGATGAGCAGAAAAAGTTTGTTCATTTCTTTAGGGAACACGTGAGACACCAATCGACTTTGACGGGACTATGGCAAAAAGTACCCCTCAGTGGTTTGTTTTTTCAGAGAGTACTTTGTGGCTCCAAGGAGCCCAGAAGGTTTTGGGAACAAGGAGTCCTTGGCAAAGTGTGGCTAGGCCTGAAGCGGATCATGGCATTACACAGAGGCCCTGGAGAAGTGGACTGGGCGGGTAGGCACCCTGTGTGCTCCAGATACTCCAGGGACAGAGGTGACATCCAACCACTAAGCAATGCATGCTCTCGGGGTCACCAACTGGAATCTCTCCCCGCTCAACCACAGGGTGACCCAGTGCTGGTCTGGTTAGGCACTGGGTCACCCTAAAGGAGGAATGATAGGCCTGGCATGGAGGACGAGTAAGAGTCACAGTTCAGTTCCTAGGTATCTAGAGTTCCACCACTGACTCCTCGGGGGACTGGTGAGTAGAGGTTACAATCTAGTCTAGTCTGGGAGGAGAGGGACTGAGAAACCTGTGCAGGAATGGCAAGGAACCCCCTGCAGAGGGCCTGGGCTTGCTTGGGCTGCGGATTTGGTGCCTTTCTGGGAGTAGAACAGACATGGCAGTCGAAAGCCACAGGAAAAGGCTGATCAAAGGAAGGGTTTTCCCAGGCTGAGCCAGGCCCACGTATTCAGGAGCTCTGTGACAGAGGAAGATTGGCTTTAAGAACCAAAGAGGGCTTTTAGAATGACCTACTCTGATCTCCTCATATTGGCCCTGGAAGGGACTTTGGAAAAACAGAGTTAAACTCCAACATTGCCTAAAGGGATGATGTGAATTAATGAATGCCCCTAGTTGCTCAGAGACAGGAACAAAAAGTCCTGATTTACAGCCCAGAGCTCTTGCTGGTAGATGACACCACCTCCAAAATGGAAGAGAAAGGTGGTCTGGAGGAGTCCTAAGGAGCTGGGGCTTTCTTTGAGGCCTGTGAGGCTGAGCATGCAAAGCATACCTTAACTTTAAGGCCAGACCGCAGAGGGAAATAGACCATCAAAACAGTGCGATTTATCAGAATAATTGGGAAAACAAAACACACAACCAGCTCAAGATCACATGATGGGAAGTATATCTGTGACATGGTCTCGACATTCTTTCCATCTTGTGTTCTATGACCTGCTGTTCTAAAATCCTGAGACTCCGCCTGACCAGGCGGTGGCACAGTGGATAGAGCGTCAGACTGGGATTCGGAGGACCCCGGTTCGAGACCCCAAGCTCGCCAGCTTGAGCACGGGCCCATCTGGCTTGAGCGAAGGCTCGCCAGCTTGGACCCAAGGTCGCTGGCTCCAGCAAGGGGTGGCTCAGTCTGCTGAAGGCCTGCAGTCAAGGCACATGTGAGAAAGCAATCAATGAACAACTACGGTGTCGCAATGGCAACGAAAAACTAATGATTGATGCTTCTCACCTCTCTCCATTCCTGCCTGTCTGTCCCTATCTGTCCCTCTCTCTGACTCTCTCTCTGTCCCTGTTAAAAAAATTAAATAAATAAATAAAAAAAATCCTGAGACTCCAAGGAGGTCAGGGGGAGTCTGTGTAGCAACTTAGGAGGTGCAGGCCTGGTAGGGCAGTTACTCATTCCACTGGAGTTTCTCTGGACCACTCAGGCAGTGCTGAGTCAGCAGCTGTTTCTGAGATTGGCATCGTCACTCAAGGCCTCCAGTGGTGATTCAGCAGAAAGGAATCACATTGCCCTTGTATGGAGAGGCCTCTTACCGGAACGTCCCACCTGTGCCTTCTGTGGACCTCCCCTGCCTTTGGGAAAGCCAAGGGCTGCCTGCCTCCCTCTTAACAGCACAGGCTGTCACAGCCTCCTCAGCTCAGGGCAGGACAGGTGACTGCGTACACGCCAGCATCCATTTGGTTTCTTAAATTAAGCAGACAGGTTTCTTCAAATGTTTATTTTGCCAAAGTGCATAGGGTTTATATTTGGAAGACACTCTACAGAACAGCTGATTCTGTAATTGTGCAGATGAAGAAACAGGTATGACGAGATTATACAGAACCTCTGTCCTCATGGTCATTGTTGTACCTGTCTAACCAGAGGCAGGGCTGTGGGAGTTCTTTGAGAGGTGAACCACAGGCCCAGCTCATGTTCTAGGGCTGTCTGTGGGAGGCAGAATAATGCCACATCCACCTCCTCCAGATGCCCATCCCCTAATTTCTGGAACCTGTGAATATATCACTATATATGGCAAAAAGGACTCTACACATAAATTATGTTAGGGACTTTGAGGTTAAAAAAATTCTTCTGGGTTACCCGGGTGAGCCTTATGCAGTCACAAGAGTCCTTCTGAGTGACAGACGGAGGCAGGAGAAGCAAAGTCAGAGAGCAAGGTTCTGCTGCTGACTTTGAACATGGGGAAGAGGTTTTAATTCCAGGCATGCAGGAAGGCTCTAGAAGCTGGGAAAGTAAGGAAACAGATTTCTCCCTAGAGCCTCTGCAGGAGCAAAGCCCTGCTGACACCTTGAGCTTAGCCCAGTAAGGCCCATTTTGGACTTCTGACCTCCAAAGCTGTAAGACAATAAATTTGGGTTGTTTTAAGCCAATAAGTTTGTGGTAATTTATTAAGGTAGCACTAGGTAACCAATACATGTCACTGTACCACTCCATCCACTGCTATTGAGTTTGTGCTCTTAAAGAATATGCTTGAAAACTAATTTGCCACCCCTTGATTTCTACTTACTGAGATGAAAATAAATAATTTTGAAAATTACAGTGAAATACCAAGTCCCTTTCATTCAGTAACGAAAGCTGTAGCTACTGAGTAAATTTGACTCAGATATAAAAACTAAAAACTAAATTTTTTTCTCATTCCCAACCTCTTAAGCTCCCTCTGTTGCATCCATTATTCTTCCACCTTTGTAGGTAAGATGCTTGGCTATACTAAAGCTTTTCTGGTCACTTTCAGGTATTAATAAACATCTCACTTTTAGGTATGGAAAGGCCAGTCTAGTCTCACAGCAAAGTTTTTAATCTCTCATTTATTATAAAGCTTTTCCCACTCTGGTTTGGGTCTAAATAAGACCCTGAGCTGTGCAGAAGTATAGAGGGTGCTGGGGAGAGAGGCGGTCATCTTCTCAACTAGTTTCCTGTTTGATACTTGCACTCCTCTGCTACTCACTTTGTGGGCTCTGGCTCCTTCAAGGTGGGGCAGGAATTGGCAGATTGGACTTACTCAGAGTGTGGTAGATGTCCCAATGACAGCTCCTTCCTCACAGAGGTTTGGAAGTTCTCCACCAACACAGTTCTCTACCAAGGTGTCCCAACCATGGTTGCCTCCTAAGAGCTTTTCTCTCATTTCTTCCACAACAGGCCACCCAATAAAAAAGCCAACTCTCTGTTAGGAACACCTCACTCCATCTTCTTGGGTGGGCTCTCTTTCATAGTGATGCCTTCCACAGCCTCTGTCTGACTCCTAATAAAGGCACCTCTTTGCTCTGCAAAGCACTGCAGGTGCCTGCCGCCCTCACCCAGCCTCACTTTCCTGTCCCAGGCAGCTCCAGCCAGAGTCCCACCTTTGGATTCTTCCAGGTACGTTTCAGTGTTATGAATCATGCTGGTCGAATTCTGCCATTGAACTGTTTGTGACAGGTAATAGTAGATGCCAATATGTAGAGGTAGGTGAATTGATTCCTTCACAACCCCTGGATCTTTCTTTGCGCAAACAACTCATCTAAGGGAAACAGCATGATACTGTAGAAATAAGATTCAAATAAACTATAGGATTGACATCAGGCAAGAAGATTACTTGGAGCCAATTTCTAGCTATGGGACCATTTAGGGATCCAACCCTGGTGCCTGAAAGAGTGCAGGCTACAGGTCCCTAGATCTATGTATGCTCCGTTCTTCCCATGTGAGGAGAGTCTCAATTTTTTTTTTTTAAAGAGAGAGAGTCAAAGAGAGGGATAGATAGGGACAGACAGACAGGAACGGAGAGAGATGAGAAGCATCAATCATTAGTTTTTCGTTGTGGCAACTTAGTTGTTCATTGATTGCTTTCTCATATGTGCCTTGACCACAGGCCTTCAGCAGACCTAGCAACCCCTTGCTCGAGCCAGCGACCTTGGGTCCAAGCTGGTGAGCATTTGCTCAAGCCAGATGGGCCCACGCTCAAGCTGGCGACCTCGGGGTCTCGAACCTGGGTCCTCCACGTCCCAGTCCGACGCTCTATCCACTGCGCCACCGCCTGGTCAGGCGAGTCTCAAATATTTGGCCAATCCACATTACTTGAATACTATGAATTTCACAAAATAAAATCCCTTTTAACCATTCATTATGCTAATTAGAAAAGCCTCTGACCTTGCTCAAAGATATATATATATCTTCATCCTGCAGTAGCTGCCTCTGGGGTGTGAGTAAGGGTGCTTAACAAACGTGCATAATGTCCCCTGACTATGTCGAAGCATTTCAGATTATATTATAGACATCATTACAGTCAGGCTGCAGCCTCTGCTTCCCTAAGTTCCTGGGACACATGTCAAGCCCTTCTAAGAAACCTCTCCCTACATTCTGTCTCAGAGCTATCATGGTGTGGGGTCAACCACTTCCACAGTTTTGACCAGCTAGGAAGCAAGATATTCATGTCCTCCTGGCAGGTTTCTCAGCTGCTTCCAGTGTTCTTGGGCAGCTCCCTCCACTTGGCTCAAGGTGAAGGTTCTTGTTTTCAACCTACCGATGACTCTTCTCAAAGAAACTGCACCACTCTCCTTCTCCCCCTCCTCCGCTCCTCTCTGCACCCTGTGGCAAGGGATGGGCTCAGAGGCCCTGCGCTGGGTTTTATGTGTCCATGCTGAGCAAGTTTTGTGTAGATGGTCTGGCTCCTTCCTTTGATTCTTGGCTTTGAAGGATCAGCTAAAATGCTGTAGCAATAAGAAAGGCTGCCTAATCATCCTGCTATAAAGCAATGGCCTTTGGCATGTTTGCCTTTATTGCCATGGCCAAGTTGAATACCTGAGTAGTTTCTCCTCAGCCTGGATTTTTGAATCCCTGGATCTGTTTGTCCTTCTACCTCCTCCACGCTCCCTCCCTGTAGCTTACTCTCTCCTCTCCTCTGCTTTCATTCCTGTGCACCTGCTGCTGTTCTGTTGTTCTCCCTTGCTGTGGTGATTCTGTTCACTTGCTTAAAGCTGAGGCAAAGTTATCTAGAAATAAATGAATTGTTTAAAAAAAATTGTAACGTTTTCCTTTTTATTTCCCAGTGGATGGTTACATGAGGCATGAAGAAAACATGAAGGTTTTTCCTGTGCAAAGTTACACCAATACAAACAGAAGGTATTTGTTTCACAAGAAGGTACAGTGATATTTCCACTTAATCAGACAATGAAAGGTAATTTATATGACATTGGAGAAACAGCTGACCACAAGTTCCACAGAAGCTAGTAAAACATTGAAGGCAAATGTTTAAAGCAAAGATTTCTTATTTTCAGAAGAGATGAATGGTGGCTAAAGGATCAGGAGCAAGACACAGGTGTGGAGGAGTTTCGGTGCCCTGCAGGGCTGCTTTATCAAAAGAAGAGGGAAATAGACCTCCATGCCTGTGATAGTGTCAGTGGCACGTCAGGGGCCAGAGCACAGTAAGACAGTCACTAGAAGGACAGGGTGGCTTTACGGCCTGTAAGATCCAACTAAAACTTCCTGAAGCATAGCAAAACAAGGGAAAGACTGGCCATTATGGGAAAGGGAGCAGAGTGGTGGGCAAAGAAAAGAGGAGAGTAACCAAGGCAAGGAATAGCTGTACCCACCCTGCGGGGCCCAGGAGAGGAGAGGTGGTCTCAGTGTCTGCGGTCCTGCAGCAGGGCTGCCTGAGTGAAGAGATGCAGGTGGGGCCAGTAGCCAAGGGAATCTGGTTAACAAGAGCTCCAAGGAATTGAATATTTTTGGTGATGGTTTTATGATCCCTATCCTGAAATATACAAATTGGGCTATCTAAGTTTGATGTCCTTCAACATTGAATAGGGAGACAGGAGACTTCTGACAAGGACCTGCTTTTCCTGGGGCTGAGGGAGTCACCACACATTATGGGCTCTAAGGAGACAAGCACACTGTGGTCTGCTGCTCAGTGTAAAACAATAGATGAGCCCTCTAGGTCAACCTCTGTCTTTGGGGCTTGTATTTAAGAAGAGGCAGCTTCTCTCAGAGGACATATTTTACTGAGCTGTACTCTCCAAGTATCTGATTCAGTAGGTCTGGGTCAGGCAGGCTCTGTGGTTATACTGAGCTATGGTCCAGGGACACTTTGAGAAGCACTAAGAGCCCTTTCCTCCACCATGCCTATGCTACTTCCCAAATCCACTGAATCAGAATCTCTAGGAGTGGAACACAGACATCAATATTTTTAAAAACTCTCTGGAAGTTTCCACCATCAGGTCTACCATTCTAAGTGACACAAAAACATCATCATTTGGGCAAGAAAACAGCATTTTTTTTTTCTTACAATAAAATAGCACTGGGGTATAACTGGAGAATGATAGTTACCACTTATAGAATACTGATATTGTGCATGATACTGTAAGTTAATTTGCTCCTTACAACTATCCCCATTTTATAGATGTACAAAATAGGTACCTAGTGAAGATATTTGTCCAAGATCAAGAACCTAGTGACAGGGCTGGAATTTGAACCCCAGGCACTCTGGTCTCAATATGAGACCAATAAGGCCCTGTGTCCTCAAGTCCATGGGAGTCTATTGACAGCTCTACTCTCTGTGAACAGTATTTATTGTTGGACATGGAATGAGTTCCACCATCTATCAAATTGGTTAGAATCCATAATTGACTGTTTATTTAATAGCGTTGCAGTGTGAGCAGGTCCTATAGCCCTTCTGAGCCTGTTTTCTTTTCCAGAAGGTGGGTGTAAATGTGCCTACTTCAGATGCATGCTGTGAAGTCTTTTTTTAAAAAATTAGGCAACTACTGGTCCAGTGCCTGACACAAAGCTGAGGTTTAAGAATGTTCACTATTTTTCCTCCTTCCTCAGCCTTTCCTCTCAGGCTCCT
Organism: Rhynchonycteris naso; assembly: GCA_037038555.1. Classification (NCBI taxonomy): domain Eukaryota; kingdom Metazoa; phylum Chordata; class Mammalia; order Chiroptera; family Emballonuridae; genus Rhynchonycteris; species Rhynchonycteris naso. The sequence goes on along the minus strand of CM072995.1, from coordinate 178,324,556 downwards.
CAGAACCCACAACACTTTTCCCCAGCTGCTTCTTGAGTGACTTCACAAACACTGTTTTCCTCACAATTGGCAGACACCTTTGACTGAACAAATACATTCTGGGGAAATGAGAAAGTTTTCCTGCTGGACGGAAGGAAGCACAGATGTCAAGTTTTGTGGAACAATGAGATGAATACTCAGGACACGTGACATGAGGGAAATCTCTGCTATTCCTTGAGGGAAAATACGGCATGATTCACAAGCTGTGTTGTACCGGCATATCCCGATATCCTGGAGCAGCTCCACTGTACCCAAGGTCCAGGTGCAGTGGGGGGCACCCACAGTTGCAGGAGTGCTGCGAGTCAGTTGTTACTAATGAAAAAAAATAGTCCTGAAGCTTCTGGGTGACTCACTCACCCCAGTAATAAGTTAGACAAGATGTGCTTTCTGAGGGGGAGGGGGCAGAGCTTAGCTGGCCGGGATTGTACACAATTCTGGCACAGGCCTTTGAGAATCTTGCAAGTGAAAGTCACCCAAAGAGATGCCCAAACTAAAACATGATGCATATGCTGCTTAAGACAGATTGCACGAATATTTTGATCAGATCTAGAATAACTAATTTTTATACCCACTCACTTCTGGGGAGTTTTGAGGGGTATCATAAAAGAAGATAATAGGCATCGTTAACAAAGATGGGATAAATAGCCTGACCAGGTGGTGGTTCAGTAGATAAAGCATTGATTGGACTGGTACTTGGAGGACCCAATTTTGAAACCCTGAGATCGCTTGTGAGCGCAGGCTCACCAGCTTGAGCGCAGGGTCGCTGGCTTGAGCATGGGATCATAGAAATGACCCCATGGTCACTGGCTTGAGTCCAAAGATCACTGGCTTGAAGTCCAAGGTTGCTGGCTTGAGCCCAAGGTCGCTGGATTAAGCCAAGGGGTCCTCACTCTGCTGTAGCCTCCTGGTCAGGGCACATATGAGAAAGCAATCAATGAACAACTAAGGTGCCACAACAAATTGATGCTTCTCATCTCTCTCCCTTTTTGTCTGTCCTTATCTGCCTCTCTCTCTGTCTCTGTCACACACACACACACAAAAGTGTGATAAATAAATTAGAAAAAGACAATACTGGCGTTGGTTGGGGGAAACAAGAGATAAAGAATGTGAACAAATCAGAAAAACTTAAGATAGGAGGAATTCTTGACATGGAGCAGGAAACAAAGCTCTGAGACTCCTGGCAGTGGAGGCGAGAAGAACTGCAGTCTGTGGCTTTCATTTTTACATTGATTTAAAAAAAAAAAAAGCATAGCCAAGTGGAAATTATCTGCAAGGACTTTTTTGTTTTGTTTAATATTAAGCAACATAATAAATGTCCAATGGCAGTCTTACAGAGAATTTAATGTTGTTTTTCATCTGACAATTTCTTAAAGTGACACGGGATAAATGATGTGAGAAAACTTCTCTATTGAGGACCAGAGTCATTTGATCTGGAAGAGAATATTGTGATCCAGGGAAGAACAGTTTAGTACCTTGCACATTACCATTGCTGACTGTTTTGACAACATTGAACCCCACCTCCCACTTAAATGCAAAGATAAACATTATTTGAGCCCTTTAATAGCACTTTTATAATAGTATGCATAATGGTGAACATGCATGCAGGATATCTGAAATGCAGCTTGTGAAAGGTGAGACAAATACCATTTTATATTTCCATTTGGACAAAAGGTGTTGAAGTGAAAGGCATCTGTGCAAATTCCAGGGAGATTTTCAAATCTAGAAAAACAAAACCTCAGCTGTGGGTTAAGTTCTATTTCAAACAAAAGCTGGAATTGCTGGCTTTGGTTTCCCAAGTTAACAATAGCAAAAAGGGAACCCGTTTTGAATTTTAAAAAAGCAGGGTGAGACAGAAGCTAAGAACTGAAGAATCACTGTAGTCTCCCGAAATTTATTTTCATCACTAACTGTATTAGCTTCTTAAGAGTAAAGACAGCTTTTGGATGGTTAGAATTTAGCCAGTCATTGAACTGTGGCCCAGGACACACTTCATTATTAAACTTGGCCTAAAGAAGCTTTAGGAACCTTCAGAGTCAAGGGCAAAACCTGGGGTTCAGCCCAAGTCATCGGCATCCTCAAGGGATGACAGGACCTCCTGTCTCCTGGAATATGCAGCCTCTTTCCCGTCCCACAGCCTGGAGCCTACCCGCAATCTTCTCAATGCTGCTTAGATCATTGAGCATACACTGTTGTTCACAAAAGTACAAGGTTCAATTTATAAGAAAGACAGGGAATACCAAATATCCAAGCACAAGGGAGGGCACATGCACTAGACAAGGCCAAGGACAGCTGGTGGCAGCTGGGGCTATGGTGAGAGAGGGATGCTTAAGCCTTCCCTGCTTTGCCAGTGCCCAAGGCTACATCAGGGTGGTGGTCCCTTGGAACCTAGAGGGAAGGTTCTGGCAGTGGGCACAGAGCATTGTCCAGCATCCAGCAGACCACAAACAAGGCAATGTGTCCCCGAGAGAACCTGCCACAAGTGCTGTGGCCTCAGGATGTCAAACCAGAATGTGAGCTATTTCCCAGGTTGTGGGTTCCTGGACCCAAGGTCCCTCCCTTGCATGGACAGTCTAACCCTGAACATACCCGGCCAACAGAGGCACCGCCTTATCCAAAGCTGCCACCTTCAATATTGGCTGGGCAGTTTTAGGAGAGAAGAGGGCGTTGGGCCTTGGTCACATCCAGTGGCAACATCACACCAAGTCAGTCAGTCACTCCCTCCTCCTGAAGCTCATTCCTTTCCGGTGAGATGGGGCTGATATCAGCTCTTAGCTTCCTACCCACCTCCGACTGGACCTTGTGCAGCAATCAATATGAAAATACTTTGAAAATGGTAACCGTGCTGGCTGTAAATTAACTCACTTGTGAATCCCATTTCCTTGTTGAAGCTTTCCTAGATTAAAGTAGAGTAGATTTTGGTCGTTGGGTTTTCTTAATTTCACTTTTCTTATATTGACTCTAATTTTAAATTTATCTTTGCTTCCCACACCTAAAAAAATCACTTGACTTGTGGTTTTATGTTTCTACTCTGCTGTTTATAAGTCTCATGTCTATTTAGGCCAGATATAAAATTTCTCTGGAAAAGGCCTGCTTCAGAACCACTTTTACACTCTGTTCTTCAAATGTTTAGAATTGGGTTGATTTTAAAAATAACCCAATTCAAATCCTCAGGGATTTCAACCTTTGCATGATAATATTTTTCTTCTTTTTATATGTATAAAAACAAGTACATATTTTATATTATTTAACTCTATGTAATTTAACTCACAGACTAACATTAAGTAGTTTTGTACCCTACATTTTTTCAGCATTATAATGTGTGTTATTATTTTCCACAGCTTTTGAAAGTGTATGTAAATATCATTTGTAATGCCATTTCTTCATTTAGGATAGACCATATTTTACTAACACATTTCCCTACTATCAGATATATGAGTGGTTTCTAGTTTTCCACTGTAATAAATAATACTACAATGAACTTCTTTTATTCATTAAACTTTTTCTGCTTTCTGTGTGCTTCCTTAGAGTGCATTTCTCTAAGAGGAGTTCTGGGTCAAAGATTACAAACATTCCAAAGGCCCTTTGATGTGATGATGTAGAGGATAGCTCTAAAATAGTTTGGAGCAGTGAGGGTTTCACCAAGAACTATGATTGACCTAAAAGATGACAGAAAGAGAGAAGGATGGAACAATTGTATGCTTTAGAGTCCTACCACTGAATGTTTCACCAGGTTTGTTATAGCCTACATGTAAGCAGAAAGTTGGGTGGGAGAGGAGCTGGCAGTGGAGGTGATGACGGCTTACTCCAAATGCACACTGGGGCTTCTAAGGTAGCAGCTGGCCCACAGCACTGTCATCCCGGTTCTGGAGAGTACAGGGTTAGAAATGATCTTTAGATATATCCATCTAACTTTTTCATTTTACAGTTAAAGAAATTGCAGCTAGCTTTCCTAGGACAGTAGTTCTTAATTAACCTTGGTTATGTATTACAACCATCTTGGGAGATTTTTAAAAATCCAGGTTCTACCCCCAGATATTCTTATTTCATTGATCTGAGGAAGGCCCCAGGTCTTAGCATTACACAGAACTTCCATGGATGATACTGACATGATCTAGGGTCGAAAAGTTCAGGTATAGCAGCAAAAGTACGGGCTTTCAAATCACTTATATCTGGGTCAAACCCCAGCGTTGCCATTTATTAGCTGTGTGATTTTGACTGGATTAATGATTTTTCTCCTCCTTAGAGTTCTCATTTGTACATCATAAATTTACCATGAGGATTAAATGAAATTACACATGTAAAGTGTATTTTGAGTTTCCTGCCACACAGTTAGCATTTTAAAACATTGGCTCCTTAAGTAGGTACCTAAGTTCCCATAGCTAGTTAATGGCAGAATTAGAAGGCCAGTCAGAACCATGCTGTGCACCCAGTAGGCAGTCAATGAATGCTTATTGTGTTCAAAGATCACAGAATTATCTTTGAACATGAATATGAATGTTACTGAGAAATTAAACCTCCACGTTGAGCTGAGCTATTAGTTAGAACAATAAGAGAGAGATTTATCTCATTTACTAGGTATTAATTTGCATCTTACTTTTAGATCTTCATCTACAAAGGAACCCATTTTTATTCTGATAAAACAATTAATTATGACTGAACCCTTGTTATAAAAAGAAGTTTTATTTTATAATTACATACGTGTATGAGAATGTTTATGTAACTTGTGTGATACCAGTTAAAATATCTTTTTTAAAAGAATTGATATGAAAATTGGAAAACCCCTCAAGCAGTGGGCTAATACTACCTCACATTTAATTAAATTTAACCTATAGGTCTTTAGTATATTACAGTGTGTTCGTAAAGTCATGGTGCACTTTTGACTGGTCACAGGAAAGCAACAAAAGACGATAGAAATGTGAAATCTGCACCAAATAAAAGGAAAACTCTCCCGGTTTCATACCTATTCAATGTAGTTCGATGTGGGCTCCATTTGTTGCCCTACACACATCCAAACAATAGTAAAGTTCTTGCCACACACGGGTAAGGACGTCTGGCATAACAGTGAATAACGTCTGTGATTCTCTGTTTTAAGTGATTAATGTCATTGATACGCTCAATGTACACATGTTGCTTCACATAACCCCAAAAATAAAAGTCTAAGGGCGTCAAATCTGGGGACTGTGGTGGCCATGGCTTAACAAACCCCCTGCCTATCCACTGCCGGGGGAATGTTCTATCCAGAAAATCATGAACAATGGTGGCGTAGTGTGGAGGAGTGCCGTCCTGTTGAAAGATAACACCTTCTGGAAATTGTGGCACTGCATACAATTCCAACATGTCAAGATAGGTGTTTGCCGTCACAGACTACTGCATGAAAAAAAAAATGGACCTATCACCTTATCATGCATCAGGCCACACCACACATTCACTTTAGGAGTGTTACGTTCGTACTCAACGTAGGCATGAGGATGTTCAGCAGCCCATATTAGGACGTTATGGCGATGAGCATGTCCACAGATATGGAAGGTTGCCTCATCTCTAAACACAATCTTCTGCAAAAATTTTGCATCATTGTCGATCTCATGAAGCATATCTGTAGCAAACGCACATCGTGTGGGTCTATCCGCCTGTTTGATAGCGTGCAACAGCCGCAATTTGTACCCCATAAAACAGAGATGTTTCTTTAACATCTTATGAACTATAGTCTTGCTTAGGTGTAATTGTCGAGCACACGCACGCACGCACAGATATTTTAGGGCTCCTTAGGTAGCTATCCCATATAGCCTCTACAGACACGTCACTGACTGATGACCTACCAGAATGGGGTTTCTCCACCAAACTGCCGGTTTTCTTCAACTGCTTATCCCACTGAGTAATGTTATTCCTATGTGGTGGCGGTTCGTTATAAACGCGCTGATATTCACGTTGTACTTAGGTCATGGATTTGAATATAGCGAGCCACAGAACACACTGAACTTTCCTCTGCACCGCCTACATCTCGACTGGCATGGCCATGGCTGTGGGCTGCTCCGCTATATACAAAGTGTTACTTCATCACCTGCGCATGCGCACATGCTGCCACATCATCCTACATTAACTGGGAGGGTTTTCCTTTTATTTGGTGCAGACTTCACATTTCTATTGTCTTTTGTTGCTTTCCTGTGACCAGTCAAAAGTGTACCATGACTTTATGAACACACTGTATTTTCTGTCTTCATTCTAGATAGATGGGTGGATGGATAGATGGGTGGATGGATAGATGATAGATAGATAGAGAGAGAGATAGATAGATAGATAATAAATAGATAGAGCTGGATTTCATTTTAAAAGACCTGGGATAGGGGCCTGGTTCTGTCATTCAAGGCATGTAAACTTTGGGCACCATTATTCTTCACTGTATTTCCTTCTTATGAATAAAATGAGGGCTTTCACACCATGATCTGGCTTTAGCACAAGGAGAGCCTAGAATTGTGATGCTCATCAATAGGGCACAGTTATTAAATGTTTATTTAGCACCTGCCATGTACCCAGCCTTATGGTAGGAAGCCCTGTGGGAATTACAAAGCCCTTCTGGGGAGTAGCTTGGAGTCTAGCTAGATGAGAAAACCCCCACATATGAGGAACAACTAGGGACCATTTTTCACCATGAGCTGTGATAAGCTCAAGTGACTCATGAAAGCAATAAATGGGAACATTTAACAGATGACAATCACAGAAAAATGGAACAGGGGTTGAAATTCAATTTCCTGTGTCTTAATGCTTTATTTTTCTTCAGTCTCTGACACGAAGTCCTGTAGGGTAATAACCTGAAACAAGACCGTTATGAGCTAGTTGGAGCCAGGCATCTTCTTAGCAGCACCTTCTAATCCTTTGTCCGCATTCTCCATCCTTACTACTTTGCCTGGTTTCCAACAGCCTTTGCAAGCCCAGGCTTGTCTCCTCCCCCCTTTGTAGACCTTGTGTGCTAATTCAGCTTTCGACAGAACTTGTACTCTGCAGAGGATACACAAAAGGGGCACAGTATGCAAATGCCACATAAGGAGTGTGGCAGCAGGAATGTTTGAGCTGTGCCATCTCACAGATGGCCACTGGGAGGGCAAGTCCTGAGCTGTGAGTCACAGCCCTTGACAAGGCCCAGCCACTGATGAGATTGGTGGGCATTTTCATCTGACCCCTTTCTGAACAATTCCCCAAGTATTTCAGTTACCCATTTGTAGCAGTCTATTCCAGCAGCCAGGAACAAACAACAGTGGCAGCCTACATATCGAACCTCAAAAGTAAACTATCTGGATTATGAAGATAAAGGAGGAAGTTTGAGAGACTCACAATGAAAGGGTTTCATAAGAGCTGCCTGTGAAAGTGTCAGTTCAGGAAATCTGGGAGCATTGGAAATGAGTTCCTTAATAACAGAAGGAGAGTTGACCAGGGGCATGAGGGTTTCATTCATTTTTCAGATGAGTATGGTAACACTGCCAAGAGAAAGAGAATGTCGGCTATTGCCCAAGGTTTTAGGTCTCAGCGCAAGCCACAGAGTCTAGGTATTCCTGCGCAAATTGTGTCCTCTCTTTGGGTCTCGGGTTATCCATATAAAGTTTAAAATGACAAGTTGATCCAGGTTAAATCCTAAGGTCCTTCCTGACTGGATTATTCTGAATCTATGCAAGCCATTTGAGGGTTGCTAAATTATTCATTGCTTCACCCAGAGCGATCTAACTTTGTGCAAGCAATGAATAAAGCATATTCATTGACTTTCTGACTAAGTGGAGCTGGGGCACCTCTGTGCCTCTGTGCTGGGCTGGGCTGTACTGTGCAGGGATGATGAGTCCCCGCCTGTCCCTAGGGAAGAGAGAGCTATTTTGAGGCAGGGCTGATTAGAGATGAGGTGTCTCTCCTTTCTTCACAGGGCTCTGGCCCTGACTCACCCAAAGTTCTTGGGTTGAAAGTTTAACCCTTGACGAATGGATGTAAACTAAGCCCTCTGCCTGCCTGTGTAAATGGCTCCCAGAACATCACTTCCCTAACCCCAGCTTTATCACTGTCCATAAAGAGCATTCTTTGACCTCAACTTGCTTAGAGAGCTTCTCTGAAGTGCAGCCCTTGCTGGTAAACTCTCTCCTTGATATCTCTGTTTGTTCTTTCCTGTTTTCCCAGAGTGTCCTGGATTATACAAAGGGAACATCTCAGTAATCCTTTTAACAGCAAGGAAATCCGGCCACCCCTGTTTGGTTGGGGTGGGGTGGGGGTGGAAGTGTCACAAGATTCTTGAAAGAGGCACTAGACAGAGCTGCAAGTTTTTTGCATGGAAAATCGCAGAACATGAGTGGAACAAAAGACCACTAGTTATGCTCCTTTGAATACCTACAAAATTAAACTATAAGGCACAGTTATCCTAACATTTTAACTTAAAAACTTAAAAAAAAAATCAACCTATGTATTTAGTGTTACAAATATTTGGGATTTTTTTCCTCCCCATTTATTTCCACTCTTGCCATGTTATCTTTAATTGATTTATTTTTGGGCATGGGAATGTTGAAAGCACCCTTGTGACACTTGACACGACAGGACTGTGGGGCCGTGGCTTGGGCTGTGCCCGAATCTATTCAGTCACTCTGTTCCTAACAAGCTGGATGCAGATGGAATTGTTAAAAACTGACTCACATTTAAAAGACTCTTCAGAGAGTTGCCTCTTTTCACCAAAGCCCTTTCTAATGAGAATAATCACTTTTATGTTTGTTTTTAAAATTAAAGTTTTTCGAATTTTAAGTTCTCTTGATGTAAGGAAGACAACCCAATGTGGAAAGCACTGTTCTTGGGAAAGCTTCAGAGTCACAATGACCCAAGGTCATGGGAAATTATATTTACTTCTTTGAAGTTCTCTTTCTTTACCCATGAAAGCAGGATTGTGGGTATGTGTTGAACTCAGAGATGAACAGTTGGATGGTATAACAAAAAGAGGCCAGACTGGGCTCCAGAGCCTTGAGCTGCAGCTTCACTCTGTCCTTACCAGTGGTGTGACGTTGAAAAGGTCACTTTTCTTTACCTTGGTGTCCTCATCTACAACATGAGGAGTTTGTACAAAGCAGTCTATAAGTTCCTCTCAATTCTGATATTTTAGGATTTGAGCAATTTATTGTTTGGAAGCAGCTACTGAAAGAGAAGTTGATAGTATTGATTTCAGTTCAAGTGATGAAGAAGTCTGGCACCTGTGCTACCTCGGTGCTGTGTAAGGCTCTGTATTGGGTAAAACAAAACGTTCAAGCATTCATTTGTCTAACAAACACACACACCTGTCTGCTAGGCTCTGTGCTAAGGGGTGGGGATACAGATATGAATAAAACCTAGCACCTTTAGGGAGCTCTCAGTTATACAGAGGAAATAGGCACATGAAAACTCATTTTAAAAATGTAAGTTATTTACATATTTAAACCATTAGACTCTCGAATTCTCTTATTTTTTAATTGAATTTATTGGGGTGATGTTAATAAAATTATAGAGGTTTTAGGTGTACAATTCTATAATACATCGTCTGTATTTTGACTGTATTGTCAAGTTGCTTCCATCACTATTTACCTCCCTTTTCCCTGTTCAACCTCTTCCACCCCCTTTTCCTTTGGTAATCATTCATACTCTGTCTATGAGGGTTTTTGTTTGTTTGCTTGTTTGCTTGCTTAATCCCTTTATATTTTTTCATCCAGCCCCATAATCCCCTTCCCCTCTGATAGCTGTCAGTTTGTTTGCTCTCTATGAGTCTGTTTCTATTTTGTTTTTAGTTTGTTTTGCTCATTAGATTCCACAGATGAGAAAAATCATATAATACTTGTCTTTCTCTGACTGGCTTACCACACTTACCATAATGCTCTCCAGGTCCATCTAAGCTGTTGCAAAAGGTAATATTTCCTTCGTTTTATGGCCAACTAGTATTCTATTGTATAGCACTGGGGAACAATTTTTGTTTTTCACTTTCTGTTGCATGAGGTTTTAGAACTGTTTCTATATATTTCTGCATCGCTAATTCCAAATCTGAAATTCGTTTTTTTGGTGCATGCCCTAGCTTTTATCCAATTTTAATTCCTTTTTGTTACAGTTAATGGCATGCGTTGGTTTTTAAATTGTAGTTAAAGGGCAACGACTCTTGGATTGAACATAACCACAAGGCAATTAATGTTTTACAAACATCATCACTTATACATAATTGTAGTTGTTTTTAAATGTAAAATATTATTATCTGATGAAATCACCCTCTTATTTTGTTTTAAGATTGAATCATGGCTTCTTCGAGTAGGTGTAAATGTAAGAATAGTCCTGACACCTTCTGTCATATATGTGGCTGTTCCACACTTCAACGTCAAAGGCACAATATTGAATCATTTGTGACATGTGCATATATTGTCTATTTTTAAGTTCCCCTTGGCTATCAAGACAAGAATTGGGCTCCTCATATTGTGTGTCATAATTGTGAAGAAATTCTTTGTGACTGGAGAAAAGGAAAACACAAAGAAATGCCTTTTGGTATTCTCATGGTTCAGTGTGAACCTAAGGACCACAGCAGTGACTGTTATCTCTGTCTGATCCATACAAAGGGCATCGACAAGAAACAATGGCATATGATCACATATCCTAATATTCCTTAAGCAATATGACCTATTCCACACTCTGAGACACTCCTGGTTCCAGTTTTTAATGGTTTTATTTCTTCTAAGGATGAAGAAAGTGAACATGGTGATCAAGTGTATTTTGATAAGATGCATGAGGAAATGGTTTTAGAATCTGAAGGGTCTTCTTCTGATGCCAAGCAGTCATTAACCCATCAGCAGTTTAGTCAACCTGAATTGAATGACTTAAAAGAGATTTGGGCCTATCAAAGAAAGCAGCTGAGTTATTAGCCTCCAGGCTTCAAGAAAAGAATGTACTTCACTGGTCAGCTAAAGTATTCCATTTCAGGAAGTGTGAATAAATTTTGTGGACATTTTTTCCGAAGACAAACACTTTATTTACTGTCGTGATATCAGTAGTCTTCTCAGCCAGTTAGGTGTTACCACTTACAGTCCAACAGAATGGTGGCTATTTCTTGACAGCTCTAAATGGAGTCTGAAATGTGTTCTCCTACACAACGTTAATGTTTATGCAATGGTTCCAATTGGTTATTCAACTCCTCTGCGAGAATATTAAAATGACATAAAAACTGTTCTCGACTTTCTGAAGTATGAGGAGCATAACTGGATCATTTGTGTGGATCTTAAAATGGTCAATTTCCTGCTAGGACAACAGAGAAATTTCACAAAGTATCCTTGCTTTCTGTGTTTGTGGAACAGCCGAGCTCGGGAGAAACACTGGACACAGAAGGAGTGGCCGAAATGTGAAGCTTTGGAAGTAGGGATGTAAAATATTGTGAATGAACCTGTAGTTAATCGAGACAGGATCATTTCCCCACTTCACATCAAACTTGGTTTAATGAAGCAGTTTGTTCAGGCTTTGAATAGAGAAAGTTAATGCTTTGAATATATTATTTCTGCTTTTCCTGCCTTGTCTTTCAAGAAGATAAAAGCAGGTGTATTTGATGGCCTCAAATTCAAACCCTCATATGTGACAAAGAATTTGCCAGGAAGATGAAAAGGAATGAAAGCAGCATGGCAGTGTTTTGTGGCAGTTACAAAGAACTTCCTTGGCAATGAAAAAGCAGAAAACTATGAACTTCTGGTTCAAAGGATGCGGTTGGCTTTCCGTGACATTGGATGTAACATGAGCATTAAGATTCACTTCCTGAACAGTCACCTTGATGAGTTTCCTGAAAATCTTGGAGCTGTTAGTGATGAGAAGACTACTGCTGGAGCATCAAATGAGATTGTCTTCAACAAATACACAAACGCAAAGTTTTGCCTGAATAAAATTTAAATGTTTTGTGCAAATTTTATGATTAAAATAAATGTTTTAATATGTTTATTTTGAAATTATAGACAAATTCTAATGCAATAATATTTTAGTGTATTAGTGTATTTACTGCATTATATAAATTATATTTCCACAAAGATGATGCCCAAGAAGACATTCTACTTCATTATGTTAAACTAAATGTTGAAAATTTTACAATAAGATGAAAACCTAAAACCTTGAATTGCAAAATAACTGTAGCTTACAGAGAAAAACTAATGTCAGATTTGAGATCAGCATACTCGAATTAGGTAAGAACAAGTGTTTTTGTGGATGCAACAAAAATTTTGTTCCCAATTGTAATATATCACAGCTTTTTTATCCACTCATCTACTAATGGGCACTTAGGCTGCTTCAAAATCTTGGCTGTTATAAATAACACTGCAATGAACATAGGGGTGCATATATTCTGGTATTTTTGAATTAGTATTTTGGGTTTCTTCAGGTCAATTCCCAGAGATGGAATCGCTTGCTCATAAGGCAGTTCCATTTTTAATTTTTGAGGAAACTTCGTACTGCTTCCCATTGTGGCTAAACCTATAATGCATTCCCACCAAAAATGTATGAGGGTTCCTTTTTCTCCACATTCACACCAATACTTGTTGTTTGTGGATTTATTGATGATAGCCAATTTGACAGGTGTGAGGTGATGACTCGTGGTTTTGATTTGCATTTTTCTGATGATTAATGATGTTGAGCATCTTTCCATCTGCCCATTGGCCTCTGTATGTTCTCTTTGCAGAAGTGTCTATTCATGTCCTTTTCCCATTCTCAGATTCTTAATTATAAACTTATATACTAAAGAGACATTTTCAATTTACCCTTCACCTTTCACCCAGAGTCACTGGATTGAGGTAAAGTTAGGGCTCCCTAGTGATTCTTTCTTCATTTTTATCATGGAAATTTTTAGTATCAGAAAGAGAGACAGAATAGAAATATATAGAACCATATGTAAACATTATATAGCTTCAATAATTATCAATTTGTGGCCAAATGTGTTTAATCTGCACCTTTCCTCGACCCTTGTGCACTGTAGGTGGGAATGCAGACTGGTGCAGCCACTATGGACAGCAGTATAGAGGTTTCTCAAAAAATTAAAAATGGAACTGCCTATGACCCAGTGATTCAAATTCTGTGTATATATATATCTGAAGAAACCCAAAACACAATTGAAAGAATATATGCACTCTTATGTTCATTGCAGCATTATTTACAATATCCAAGCTATGGAACATTGTAAACCATCAATAGACAAGTAGATAAGTATTGTAGTACATATACAATGAAATATTACTTGGTCATAAGAAAGAATGAAATCTTGTCATTTGCAACAGCATGGATGAACCTAGAGGGTATAGTGCTAAGTAAAATAAGTCAGAGAAAGACAAATACCAAATAAGTTCACGTGTATGTGGACCTACAGAACAATATAAGTAAGCAAATAAAACAGAAACAGACTCAGATACAGTGAACTGATTGACACTTGTCAGGGAAGGGCATTGAGGGACTGAGTGGAAAAGGTAAAGGAATTGAAAAGTAAAGATTGGTAGCTACAAAATAATCACAAGAATGTAAAATACAACATAAGGAACATAATCAGTAATATAATAACTATGTATGGTACCAGGTGAGTACTGCAAATATTAAGGGGAACACTTGGTAAAGTATATGATTGCCTAACCACTATGCTGTACACCTGAAACTACTACAAAATAATAGTGAATGTAAACTGTGATTGAAAAAACCTGCACCTTTCCTCAAGTCCAGACTATTCTGAAGCAAACCCAAGAATATCATTACATTTGTCGATATTTAAGAACGTATTACTAAAAAAACAATAGTTCTTTTTATTATTATTTTTAAGAATATAATACTACAATGCTTGCAGTGATCTGTTCGTGGTCTGCAGGCTGGCAATACAGGTGTTTTTCCTTTTAAAAAATTTATGATCTGTACACAGGAGGAGTGCCTACAGGTGTGCACACAGCCACACACATAAAAGGGAGAGAGCGCGGCCTTGGAGCAGGAGAAAGTCCTTGGGACTACCTTGGGACCCTATCTAACTGGGCAGAGTGGTGAAGGACTTCCCTGCCTGCCTACAGAAGGACTGGCCTGGGTGCTTAGCATTCTCAGAGCTGCTCCAAGGTGGGAGCCCTTGGAGCCAGGACCAGGCCACACAGGTGACACGAGGTCCCCAAGGTGCACAGCCTGTGCATACATGTGGCCATCCTGAGTGTGAGTAAAAAGGCAAAACAACACAAATCTGCCTTTCTCAATGAGTTATTGTCCTTGAGATGTTTCCATGTGCTCTATAATTTTTGTCTAGAATCCTCAGATAGGACAGTTTAGACTCTCAGAAGCTCTGTATGTGTTTCTGAAACAGTCAAGTAATTCACACCTCCCTTGCCACCACCAACACCATCCTAACCCTTGGATTTTTAGCCACTGATCCTGCCCTCTCTGGAGGTAGCTCCCTAAATCTCCATTCCTCTCTGCTCTACAAGAATTCCTCAAGGCCCAGCATCTCTGCTTGGAGCTGCCCTCTAGTCCCACTCTGCAGCTGACCCTCTGGTAGCTGCACCCTCAATAAGGTTGCTGTCAGAGCCAAAGCTGTCCCCTCCCCCGCCAGGGTAGCTGGAAAGATCAATGGGGATAATATAGGCAATGAACTTACTATGTAAGTAAGCCTCAGTCAGTTTAAATTCTGTGTATTAGTCATTTTAATTTTTTAAAAAAATTCTGTTGCAGGGAATTTTAACATCTACAAATTAGAAGATAATATTGAGTTCATGCATTCATCACCCAGCAGTTATTAATTCATGGTCAATCTTGTTTCACCTCTATCTCCCCCCGTGTCCCCCCCCCCCATCTCCTTCAGCACTGGATTATTTCAAAGCTAATCTCAGGGCATGTATTTTAATGTTTAAAATTTGAGATTTTTGCCTGACCAGGTGGGGCAGTGGATAGAGTGTTGGCCTGGGATGCAGAGGACCCAGGTTTGAGACCCTGAGGTTGCCTGTTTCAGCACAGGCTCATCCAGTTTGAGCATGGGGTCACTAGCTTGAGTGTGAGATTATAGACATGACCCTGGGATCATAGACATGACCCCATGGTCGCTGACTTGAGCCCAAGGTCACTGGCTAAAGCAAGGGGCCACCCGCTCTGCTGGAGCTCCGTGGTCAAGGCATATATGAGAAAGCAATCAATGAACAACTAAGGTGTCACAACAAATACTTGAAGTTTCTCATCTCTCTCCCTTCCTATCTGTCTGTCCCTCTCTGTCTCTGTCTTTCTCATTAAAAAATAAAATAAAAAATAAAATTTGAATTTTCCCTGAATAGGCAATATTGACATGGCTTGAATTCAAAGAATACAAAAGGTTAAAATGAGAAAATGTCTCTTTCTCACTGCCTCTGTCCCCCCATAAGGTAAATTAAAAGCAATGACCACTATACTCCTCCCATTAAAAACAGAGTCTATTTCTCTACTTTGAATTTAAGCTTGGTCATGTGAATTGACTTGGCCAAAGGGGCTTTGCAAGTAAAGGCGTAAAGTGTGTGTGCGCTGGGCTAGCACTCTTGCTTCTGGGGACTCTGATGTTAGTGCATGAAGAAGCCTCCAGCAATCAAGCCAGCCCACAGAAATGCCAGCTGGATAAAATGGTTGTTTCAAGCTACTGAGTTTGGGCAGGGTTGGTATATAAGGACAAGTCACCTGATATCCTCCCAGCTCCCACACTCACCAGGTATATTCCCTCTCAGGGGAATACAATGTTACCAGTCTTGTGAACCAAGACAGCCTGTCCAACCCCACTGCCTCTTTTTAGAGCAAATGATAGCACACAGTTCTGAACCTAGTAGTGTTTGTTTGATGCAACAATGTATTTTGGAGACCATTTCCTACCAGTGAATGAGGAACTTCCTTTACAGTGTGTCATAGTTGTATGGTGTTGGGCAGATAAAATATATTATACTCACTTTGTTAAAGATGGCGCTGCCCACATGGAAGTTCGTTTATATTAATTTGTGTTCTGGGACAGGCTGTGGGCAGGCCGGGTCATTGTAGCCTAAGGCTTAGTTTTAAGAGTAAACTCTTCTCCACACCCTTGACTGACTGGATGATGTAGGGTGGTGCACTCTCCTGAGGAATCCCATTATGCCTCAGATGGGTGACTTTGTATCAGAGACTTCCTTGTTTGTAAATTGGATTAAGGGTTTGGATTTTTACAATATAAAGTGGGACGGACCAGTAGCTTGCTCTCTCTCGGTTTCTTGGATTAGAGAGGAGAGCAGAGTAAGGCCACATGGAGGCCAGGAGAAGCAGCCAAGATGGCAGAGTGCTGAGGGAGAAACCAGTTTGTGCAGAGTTTGAGCGGGAGGAGATGGGGAACAGAAGTGAATAAGTCTGGTGAGCTAGAAACCTTTGATTTTAGGAAACTCGGATAAGTCAGTAGCTTTGTGAGCACTGAATATGTGGGTTTTGGAGCCCAGTGTGTGTTTTTGCTTGCCCGCTGGGTGCAAGCTAGAATTAAAGCTGATGGCTCACCAGTTTTTGGCTCCTGTGTTTCATTACCGACTGTTCTAATCCAATGCGAACCTGCACTGGCTGGGCTGCTGTGATGGCGGCCTCGACTACTGGCTTTACATATGGTATTATGCACAATCTATAAATTATTTAATCAGGCCTTTATTGATGGCATTTACACTGTTTCCAGGTTTCTGTTATTCCCAGTAATGCTGCACTCCCTCATGGGCACATGAGGATTTCTGCAGATGAATCCCAGCTGTGGCTCATGGAGTATGAGTGCGGGGGTGGGGAGGGGAGTGTCACACATGGAATGTAACCTGTGGGGAAGGAAATGTTTCTGCTCCATGGGCTCTCCCTTTTCTTTAGGGCTCAGTTATCTGTTGCATTCGCCTGGCCAAGAACAGACGTCGGAGACTTTCAGGACTTACGATGTTACTTTATTGGCCAAGTTTAACCTGCACAGGGGCGAACTCTCTAGGTGTTCGGGAACACCTTACCCACCAGAGGAGCTGCAAACGAGAGTCGCGCCTGCTGCTTACAGACTAATGGTTTATATAGTGGCAGCAAGCAAGCAGTTTACAAAAGCTGACGTGGCAGTTACCGGTTGGGCAAGACTGAACAAGTTTCACAAACAAGTAACGGGGAGGAGATAGCGGTTATCTCTGGCAACCACAGCAGGGCGGGTTCAGATTCAAATGGTTATCTTTCAAAAATCCAATGCACAAACAGTTCACAGTTCCTCTTATGTTAGGTTCATTGTTAGTTAGGACACTATGAACTTTGTTTTACTTTAGGCTATCTTCCTGGCAACATTCCTATGGCTCTACATTATCCAGTTGCATATCCCCACATGTCTGTTGCTGACAAGAGGAAAGCAGCCAATCCTGGAGGGACCCTCTCAGGTCTGCGCAACTCACCTGGCCCTCAACACCCCAGGATGGACCCAGAATTCCATAGACTCTACTGGGTAGGGTGGTCTGACCCCTGCCTCCCTTCCAAGCCCTTGAATGTGAAAACACTGATGTGTGAAGCTTCTAGGAGTGCACATATGTGATTCTGGGACAGTTCTAGTGAGTTATCATTTACTGACAGACATACAAGACCAGTGAAGGCAAGTGTCCCCGCCATTCAACTCGCTGGATCAATAAGACAATGGGACCTGTAGAATAAATTCTAACTGAATACTTACCCCCACCTCATCCTCAGGCCAATCATCCCCAAGGAGTGCTCTAGGTGACACGCCTAAACAACCAAAACAGCAGTTGAAATGCAGTGGCCTTGCCCGTTATGGAATGGGCTGACATCCACGTGCCCAGGAGCACAGGCCCTTGCCCCCTTCCCTGGCTCCCAGCCATCTTCCTCATGACCTGTTTGAATCATCACAAGACCCATGTCTCAGACGACTGTGCTCAGCTAGGCCTCCCTGCTCCATGGGAGGAAAATAAGTTTCCTGAGGGGACGAAATCACCATCGTGACCTGCTGTACTCTGTTGTCTCCTGAGGACCTGAGCAAAGGAGCTGCTGTCTTGCTCTGGCACTCTCTTCCCTCTCTCCTGCCTGGCAAGCTTAATATCGGCTCTGTTCCTCATCAACACTTACGTAAACTTCTTGCTTCCTCCCAGATTCTGGGCCTTATGGCTGTACTTACAAGCCCTGAGGCCTGTGGTCATGCCAGATATGGCAGGTGACCACCATTCTCAGTTCCAGAGGGGCTTGGCCCTCTTCCACCTGGGTATGGGGAGAATCCTGGACTTGGAGCTCCCGGAGCAGGGAGACAATTCTGTTCACACCTGATAAGACCAACACCAAGGTGAGGTCAGAGTCTTTAGAGGAGGCGGCCAGGCCCAGGGACAGATAACCTGAGGATGCTTTGAGTCCTTGGTGGCCCTTAGGAAGGTAAATACCTGCAGGAGCAAAAAAGCAAACTCATGGGAAGGGAGAGAAAGGAACAGAATGTGGAAACAAAGCTGGTGAAGGGGACCTATGATGTAGCCTTAAGGTCTTGGCCAGGGGGTCTCCTTGGGCCCTCCATCTGCCCACACTCACAGCCTTTATCTCCCAAGTTGCAGACACTCAGCAACATTTTATCTCTCACTTCCTGTATCACGGATGCTTGAACTGTTGGAGAGTTGCAGTGAGTGCCACGGATTCTACAGTGTGTTCGTAAAGTCATGGTGCACTTTTGACCGGTCACAGGAAAGCAACAAAAGACGATAGAAATGTGAAATCTGCACCAAATATAAGGAAAACCCTCCCAGTTTCTGTAGGATGATGTGGCAACATGTGCACATGTGCAGATGATGATGTAACACCGTGTATACAGCGGAGCAGCCCACAGCCATGCCAGTCGAGATGTGGAAGGTATAGAGGAAAGTTCAGTGTGTTCTGTGGCTCGCTAAATTTGAATCCGTGACCGAAGTGCAACGTGAATATCGGTGTGTTTATAACGAAGTGCCACCACATAGGAATAACATTACTTGGTGGGATAAGCAGTTGAAGGAAACTGGCAGTTTGGTGGAGAAACCCCATTCTGGTAGGCCATCAGTCAGTGACGAGTCTGTAGAGGCTATACAGGATAGCTACCTAAGGAGCCCTAAAAAATCTGTGTGTGCGTGCGTGTGCTTGACAATTACACCTAAGCAAGACTATAGTTTATAAGGTGTTATAGAAACATCTCTGTTTTACGGGGTACAAATTGCAGCTGTTGCACGCTATCAAACTGGCGGGTAGACCCACATGATGCGCATTTGCTACAGATATGCTTCATGAGATTGACAATGATGCAAAATTTTTGCAGAAGATTGTGTTTAGCGATGAGACGACCTTCCATATCCCAGTATGAAACTGGGAGAGTTTTCCTTTTATTTGGTGCAGATTTCACATTTCTATAGTCTTTTGTTGCTTTCCTGTGACCGGTCAAAAGTATACCATGACTTTACGGACACACTGTATTTAACTCCCTTTGTCTTCATTCCTGGAAGGTTGGAAAAGGTTTCTCTCAATCTTCCTGCTTAAAAATAGATCTTTAATAAATATGTGTAAGTTCATGGCTTAAAGAAATCATGACTCCACTTCTTGGGTGGAATTTAGTTTGGACAATGATAAATGGCTATAATTGACTGAACATCATTGCACTCTAGGTCCCCAGCTGAACCCTTCTCAGGGTGAGCATAGCCTCCAGTCAATGGGGGAGGAAAATAAAGCCTCAGAGAGAGCTCTCAAGCTCACACAACTTACAAAGGGTTGGGTAGGATTTAAACCCAGTTTGTAGTACTCCAAAATTCAGGTCCTTTCCCTTAGTACCCAAATACTGCTTTGAGGTTCAGGGGGGAAAACATGGAAATCAGAAGCAACACACTGTCAGGACCAAGACTTCATCTCCTCTCTTGGTTGTGTGCCTGTGATGAATACCTGCCAAAGGGCCATCTCTAGGCATTGTGTGAAGGACAGGCATCAATAGGCCACGAACAGAGAACACAGAGTGGGGCCAGCTGACATTTGGTTTGCACATACCGGGGTCCCTGGTGGGAGAGTAGATGAGAGCAAACCTCTTTTCTACTGCTCTGGCTTAAACTGAAACACCTAGCATGTTTTGGACTTATGCACGATTAATGAATAATTGTAATTTTTGAGATAGTTTTTATAGTTAAGAATAAAAATTACCCCATTTATAAAAACAAGGATTAGCTAAGCTTAAACTCCTGTTAAGAAAACCCATGATTTGAGGGTCCAGCTGCCATGAACCATGGTGCTAGGCCCCCGCAGTGGATATGGTGGAGCCCAGCAAGGCAGCACACAGGGCAGCAGAAGGGAGTGGAGCCCAGAGAGGACTACTGTATGCCCACAGGGGTGGAACCCTGGGGGGCCAAGCATCCCTTGCATCTGCGTGGGGCAGACTCCAGCGGGGTGAAGCATCCCATGCACCCGCAGGGGGTGGAGTCCAGCAAGGGGTACGGAGTGCCAATGGAAGCGGAGGCAGGCAATCTGCACTGCAAAGGAGAGGGCTGGAGCCCGAAGAGGCGTACCTCATGCAGTGGGGGCAGAGCCCAGAGAGGCAGCCTGTGCACCCATGTGGGGCAGGGCCCAGCAAGGTGAGGAGTCCCCTAGGCCACTGGAGCAGCCTGAACTGCAGCTACCAGCCCACGCTGGTGCCCGAGTACCTGAGAAGGAGGCTGGTGGAAAAAACCTCACTTCAGGAATAGACAGGCCACACACTCTGGCCAAGAGTAGATAAAAGCCAGCCTAGCAGTGCAGCTGATAGTTACCATGACATCAGGGCCCAGCAGAAGCAGACACAAATTCTGGTTTGCCTGTAGCTCCAAGAAGGTTGCTAAAGGCCTGTCAAAAGCAGTGACCTCCCACTGGTCCATGCCCGGTTATGGTCAGGGAGATCCAGGGCTAGTACATCCAGTGGCCAAATATGGAGTAAATAGCTCAGGACCTAACAACCATAGTTAGAGTGGTATCTTAAGGAGATTCACCGCACAACTGACCCAGCTAAGGCATAGAAAACATTGTCACAAACAGCAAAAAGTAGACAAGTAGCCCACAGCAGATTACAAACAGCTAAAGCCATCCCAAGAAGATTTAGAAACAACACAATTGAAAGCTGGAGGCAGACAACATCAACTTTATATTCAGGTGGCTACACAAACAACACATCCAAAGGAGTAGTCTATACAGACAAAAAATGGGAAGACAGAGAAGTGCAATTCAAATGAATTAACAAGAGAAATCTCCAGAAAAAAGAACTGAATGGAAATAACTAAGATACCGAATACATAGTTTAGAATAATGATTGTTAGGATGCTCAAGGATCTAAGAGCAATAATAGATGGGCAAAATGAGCACCTAAACAAAGAAATAGCTGGCATCAAAAAGGACAATGAAATCATAAAAAAAATTAGAAATGACAAAATAGCAGAAATAAAGACTAAACTAGAAGGTATTAAAAACAGGTTGAATGAAGTAGAGCATCGAATCAGTGATTTAAAGGACAAGATAAGTGAAAGCACAAAGCAGAATGACAAAAAAAAAAGAGGATAAAAAAGTCTGAGGAAACTCTAAGAAAGCTCTGTGACAACACGAAGAGAAACAACATCTGCAAAATAGGGGTTCCTGATGGAGAAGAGAAAGAACACGGAATAGAGAACCTAATTGAAGAAATCATAGCTAAAAACTTCCATAAATTGATGCATGAAAATGTCACACAAGTTTAAGAAGCATGGAGAATCCTATCAAAAAGAAACCCAAAGATACCTACACCGAGACACAACATAATTAAAATACCAAAGCTAAGAGATAAAGAAAGAATACTAAAAGCTGCAAGAGAAAAGCAGTCAATCACCTACAAAGGAGCCCCCATTAGGATGATATTCAACTTCTCAGCAAAAACATTAGAGGCCAGAAAGCAAGGGCAAGAAATATTCAAAGTAATGAAGAACAAGAGCCTACAACCAAGACTTCTTTATCCAGCAAGGCTATCATTTAAAATTGAAGGAGAAATAAAAAGCTTTCCAGACAAAATGAAAAAGACTCCAGGAATTCATTGCAATGAAACAAATGCTACAAAAAATGTTAAGGGGCCTGTTGTAAACAGAACAAAGGGGGGGATATCTAGTAAAAGAGTAATGTAGATTTAAAGAATAAAATAGTAATAAACAATCAAATATCAACAATGACCTTAAATGTAAATGGAATAAATGCTCCTACCAAAAGACATAGGGTAGCTGCCGTGGATAAGAAAACAGGACCCATACATATGCTGTCTACAAAAGACACACCTCGAAACAAAAGATACACATAGACTGAAAGTAAAGGGATAAAAAAAGTATTTCATGCAGATAAAAATAAAAAATATACTGGGGTAGTAATACTTATATCTGACAAAATAAACTTTAAAACAAAGGCTAAAGCAAGAGATAAAGAAGGTCACTATATAATGATAAAAGGAGCAATCCAACAGGAAGATACAACCATTATAAATATCTATGCACCTAATATAGGAGCACCTAAATATATAAAGCAGATTTTGATGGACATAAAGGGTGAGATCAACAGCAATACTATAATAGTAGGAAATTTCAATACCCCACTAACATCATTGGATAGATCCTCAAGAAAAAAAATTAACAAAAAAACAGAAGACTTAAAGGACACACTAGTTCAACTGTATTTAATAAATCAGAACATTTCACCCCTAAAGCAGCTGAGCTTTATGTACTATGAGCAGAATGTACCATGAGCACTTTCTTTTCAAATGCTCATGGTACATTCTCTAGGATAAACCACATGTTAGGACACAAAACGAGTCTCAATAAATTTAAGAAGATTAAAATCATGTCAAGCATCTTCTTGAATCACAAAAGCATGAAACTAGAAATCAACTATAATAGAAAAACTGAAAAACACTCAAACACTTAGAAACTAAATAGCATGTCATTAAATAACGAATGGGTTAACAATGAGATCAAGGAAGAAATAAAAAATTTCCTTAAAACAAATGAAAATGAACATACAACAACTAAAAATTTATGGGACACAACAAAAGCAGTACTGAGAGGGAAGTTCATAGCACTATCGGCATACTTTAAGAAGCTAGGAAAAGCTCAAATAAACAACCCTGCATCTAAAAAAACCCAGAAAAAGAACAGCAAGTAAAGCCCAGAGGAAGTAGAAGAAAGGAAATAATAAAGATCAGAGTGGAAATAAATGACACAGGGGCTAAAGAAACAACAAAGACAATAAATGAAACCAAGAGGTTCTTTGGAAAGGTAAACAAGATCAATGAACCTTTAGACTCACCAAGAAAAAAAGAGAGAGTACTCAAATAAATAAAATTAGAAACAAGAGTGGAGAAGTAACAACTGACACCACAGAAATACAAAGTACTGTAAGAAAATACTATGAAGAACTCTATGCCAACAAATTGACAACCTAGGTGAAAATGACAAATTCCTTGAAACATATAATCTTTCAAAAATCAATCTGGAAGAATCAGAAAACCTAAGCAGACTGATTACAACAAATGAGATCAAAACAGTTATCAAAAAACTCCCAACAAACAAAAGCCCTGGACCAGATGACTTCACCGGTGAATTTTATAAAATATTCAAAGAAGAAATAACTCCTATTTTCCTCAAGCTATTTCAAAAATTCTAATGGAGGAAAGACTTCTAAACTCCTTTTACTAGGCGAGCATTATTTTGATTCCAAAACCATGCAAAGACAATAGAAAGAAAAAAAACTATAGGCCAAATATCTCTGATGAATTTAGATGCTAAAATTCTCAACAAAATATTAGGAAACTGGATCCAGCAATACATGAAAAAATATTATACCTCATGATCAAGTGGGATTTATTCTGGGGAGGCAAGGCTGGTACAACATTCACAAATTAATCAATGTGATTCATTACATAAACAAAAGGAAAGAGAAAAGTCACATGATTATATCAATAGATGCAGAAAAGCATTAGATAAAATCCAGCATCCATTTATAATCAAAACTCTCAGCAAAGTGGGAATACAGGGAACATTCCTCAACATGATAAAGGCCATCGATGACAAACCCACAGCCAACATCATACTCAATGGGCAAAACTTAAAAGCAATCCCCTTAGGATCAGGAAAAAGGCAGGGGTGCCCCCTTTTATCACTCTTATTCAACATAGTTTGGGAAGTCCTAGCCACAGCAATCAGACAAGAAGAAGAAATAAAAGGCATCCAAATTGAAAAAAAAGAAGTAAAACTATTATTATTTGCAGATGATATGATACTGTATATAGAAAACCGTAAAGTCTCAGTCAAAAATCTACTGGACTAGATAAATGAATTCAGCAAGGTGGTAGGATATAAAATCAATACACAGAAATCAGAAGCATTTTTATACACCAACAAGGAACTGTCTAAAAGAGAAGTTAAAAAAACAATTCCCTACACTATTGCAAGAAAAAAAATAAAGTATTTAGGAGTAAATTTAACCAAGGAGATTAAACATTGTACTTGGAAAATTATAAAATATTGATAAAAGAAATCAAGGAACATACAAACAAGTGGAAGCATATACCGTGTTCATGGATAGGAAGAACAAACATCATTAAAATGTCTATATTACCCAAAGCAATTTATAAATTTAATGCAATTCCCATTAAAATACCAATGACATACTTCAAAGATATAGAACACATATTCCAAAAATTGATATGGAACCAAAAGGAACACAAATAGCCTCAGCAATCTTGAAAAAGAAGAATAAAGTGGGTGGTACAACATTTCCTGATATCAAATTATACTCCAAGGCCAATATGCTCAAAACAGCTTGGTACTGGCATAGGAACAGGCATATAGATCAATGGAACAGAATAGAGGACCCAGAAATCAACGTGGGTTGATTTTATGGACAACTGATATTTGACAAAGGAGGAAAGAGCATACAATGGAGTAAAGACAGCCTCTTTAACAAATGGTGTTGGGAAAATTGGACATCTACCTGCAAAAAAATGGAACTAGACCACCAAGTTACACCATTCACAAAAGTAAACTCAAAATGGATAAAAGACTTAAATGTAAGTCATGAAACCATAAGCATCTTAGAAGAAAACATAGGCAGCAAGCTCTCCGATATCTCTCGCAGCAATATATTTGCTGATTTATCTCCACGAGCAAGTGAAGTAAAGGACAGGATGAACAAATGGGACTATATCAAACTAAAAAGCTTTTGCACAGCTAAAGACAATATGAACAAGACAAAAAGGCAAACCACACAAAGAGAGAACATATTCGAGAGTACGTCTGATAAGGGGTTAATAACCAAAATTTATAAAAAACTTGTAAAATTCAACATCAGAAAGATAAACAATCCAATCAAAAAATGGGAGAAAGAAATGAATAGACACTTTTCCAAAGAGGACATTCAGATGGCTAATAGGCAGATGAAAAAATGTTCAACATCACTAGTCATTAGAGAAATTCAAATTAAAACCACAATGAGAAACCACCTCACATCTGTCAGAATGGCGCTCATTAACAAAACAACACATAATAAGTGCTGGTGAGAGTGTGGAGAAAGGGGAACCCTCCTGCATTGCTGGTGGGAATGCAGACTGGTGCAGCCACTGTGGAAAACAGTATGGAGATTCCTCAAAAGATTAAAAATCAAACTGCCTTTTGACCCAGCCATCCCACTTTTAGGAATATATCCTAAGAACAACACATCAATGATTCAAAAGGAGAAATGCACTCCCATGTTTATGGCTGCATTGTTCACAATAGCGAAGATTTGGAAAGAACCCAAGTATCCATCAGTGGATGAGTGGATTAAAAGGCAGTGGTACAATATACACAATGGAATACTATGGGACCATGAAAAAGAAGGAAATCTTAGGTTTTGCGACAACATGGATGGACCTGGAAACTATTATGTTAAGTGAAATAAGCCAGGCAGAAAAAGAAAAATATCATATGACCTCTCTCATTTGAGGAATCCAATGAACAAAGTGAACTGAGGAATGGAATAGAGACAGAGGTGGGATCAAAGGGACCAGAGGTGAAGTGGACAGAGGGAAAGGGGATGATAGGATGGGATCAGAGATGGGAAAGAGATTAGTGAAATTATATACACATAACACAGCATTATAGAGAGCAGAAAAGCAAATCCTGGAGGGAAGGGGGGAGGGTTTTGGGGGGAGGGCACAACGAGGATGTTGAGGAGAACACGGGGGTTGGGGGATATATGTGGTGGGACACTTGAATCTATGTAAACACAATAAATTTAAATCAATAAAAAAATAAAAAATAAATAAAATTTGAAACTAAAAAAAAAAAAGCCCGTGATTTGATGCAGGACCCATGGGGAGTTATGGTATTGGAATTAATAATAATGAAAATATGTTAATTCTCTGCCTTTGGCCCAGCTGCCTTCCAAGACGTGATATGGCATCCTGCAGTTTCTGCTTCAGATAAATCAATGATGATCTTCAACCCAGCGAGGGGCAAACTATGAGGACATACTTCAGAGTCAGTGTCGATGGTGCTGCTAAAGTCAGATTTCTTGGAAAACCATTTGCAAGAGGCTTTGAATTCACCAGATAGCTTGCTGAACCTAAAATATTGCATACATGTGGTAACCTTGACTTGGCTGTTTTCATGAATCCTCTTTTCCCTTAAGCTATGGCTAACATTTCCAAGTCACACGGCAGGGATCCAGCTTTAGTCACTGTCTTCCCACTAATGACCAATTGTTTAGATCTGGCCCATTCTCTGTGCCTCACTCAGTCCCTGTTATGGATTCTGCTCTGATGGGAGCAGAAAGGGCTGTGCAGGGGAGGAGGAAGAGGGAGGTCAGATGTGCCCTTTGAGGGCTGAGTATTTTGCTTTTATGCTTAGCTCCTCCTTTGGGGCAAGCTTGGGATAAGAGAACTTTTTCTCCACCTTCTGTCCTTTCATCCATTTGTATGTGCCTTTGTTTATTCATCCACTTATTGAAAATGCAGGAACTAAGTCCCTGAAAATGGGGAGCATTGTGTGACTGTGGGGATATACAGAAAGGAGGCAAGATTTGGACTTGGTTTTTGAAGAGCCCAATGCAAGCAGAGAAAAGAGACCCCTCCCACTATCACCAAAATGCCAAAAGTGATTTTCTCCAGGTAGCAGATTTAAGAGTGGCTTTTATTTTCTTCTTTGTGGGTGTTTGTTTCTAATTTTTTCTTCAATGAGCACATATTGTTATTTGTGTAATAAAAGTTATTCAAAAAGTGAACGCATGGCAAATAGGTGCTCAGTGCACAAGGAAGGTGCAGCTCAAAATACTTGGAGAGTAGTGAGGAGGGAAGTGTTATTTCTGCCATTATTGGAAAAGATCATTGTTGAGTTAGCCCTTGACATTGGAGGGAGACCTTGAAGTGGATGTCTGTGGGACAATCTGTCCAGCAATACCCTCTTCTCTTCTGACTGTCTCCCCTGTCTTTGGTCCACCAGGAGCTACCTGGCAATCAGATGACCTTTACCTCATTCCCATGGTATCACATTGCTCCTTAAGAAAGGTTCTTGTCTGAAAGCTTAGAAGGGCTCCTCTTGGAAGGAAGCAGGAAAGCTAAGACACAGATTTAAGTGGTGAGGTGAGAGGTCATCCTTCTGCCCTCTCATTCTATAGGGGCTCCAGATAATAAAAGGACCAGCAGCTACAACTCAAGCTTGTGACAGTTTCAGCATTGTCACATACTGACAACCGGCACAGTCAATTAATTTCCATCCCTCATCCTCTGTCTTGCATCCCACCCCGCTTTCAACATCTTGTCTGCCCAGGAAGGCTGTTCAGAGAATACTGACTGCCATGCAGCTCAAATGTTTCTCCTTAGAGGGCCCCACCCCCAGTACGTGCCCATCCAGAATTGGTCAGCCTGATTGTGGCTCTCGGGCTGTGTGTGGGGGTGTTGGCCATGTGGGTAGGGGCAGCAAGGTCACGCTGTTTCTGGTTTGTGTCTACCCAGTTACCTCAGCAACAGAAAAACAAGGTGAAGCAAAACACCACCTACCCTGACCTCAACCCATCAAGAAGCCGGGAAGGAGAGAAAGCACTGGCCGGGAAGTCAGGAGGCCAGGTTCCTGTCTGGGCTCTACTAGCTGCTGGCTGGCTGCTCCCCACAAGTCATCTCCCCCCTGCGCCTGCTCTAGACAGAATGGGGACTGAGGGCTCTCTGGATGATGTCCCTCTGGGAAGAAGATCCTACATTTCTGATTTTTGTGGCGTCAGGCACAGCAATTGTATTGGAGCAACTATTTGCCAGCCAGTCTTCAGTGACTTAACTTGTTACGACCTGGGATGCAGGAATGTTTACGGACCAAGCAGATGATTGTGCTACAAGGAGGCCAGAACTTGGCAGATGTACCCAGAAGGATATTTCTTTAGCTGGGGTAGGAGGTAAACCTGGCTCATAAGTGTGTAGAAGAAAAGAGATTGAGGAAGTCAGACATAATTATGACCTGCTCAACTCTACAAATATCTGTAATAATAAAAATAATACCTTCAGCATGGTCTTTAAAATTTTCAAAGACCTTTCACATTCATTCTCTTGTCCTGTTCTCATAATCATCCAGTGAGGCTGCCAGAGCAGATATAACCTCCATGTGCCCATGGAGGACGCTGAGGCACATGGAGGCTTGAGATCCTGGAGTCCCTCAGACAGTGGCTGAGCTGAACCTGGACCACTGTCCTCTGACTTCTGACCTTGGAACCTTTCTGTTGGACATGAGTGGTGAGAGCTATTATGAAGCAGAAGAATTTGTCAACCTTGTTTGTGGCCATGATCCTTGGACTTAATACATGCCAAATACCTTCTTGAAGAAGAAACCAAGATTTATTCACTCAACAAATAATTTCACAGGGCACCTACTATTTGCCAAGTTTTGGGCTAGGCACTGAGAACTCAAAAGTGAAAGACATGGCCTCTGCTCCTGAGCAACTCCATATATTAGGCACTTGCTTCCTATTTCCACAGATGGGGATTTAGGGGCCATACCCCATGAACAGCAAATCATTTTCTGAACGGATGTATAGAATCTTAAAGCCAGAGGCCTAAAGGTCCCAACCAGCTTGACAATGGAGAATCTGTGACTAATGCCAGAGGAAAACACTGGCCCCAAATGAGCCTTGTTCTATAAGCACAAAAAGTATCTGACAGCCTTGTAGACTCTCTTAAAGAAGCTTCTACCTGCTCAGTGAAATGACCACAAGGGGACAAATTTCCACTTGAAGAACTTAAACTTTCCAGGCCTAGATAAGCTTCAAATAATACACTCTTAACTGACAGCAAACCATCTTTTCTCTGCAGAATTTGTAGCCAAACATGTACTATGGGTTAAACTTGGCAAACCTGAAGACTCCAGTGAGAAGGAGTCAGAAAAAGCCATGGCTGAGTGAGGTCACAGTGCAAACAGAAACAGCAGAAGGCAAATTAAGGCCCACATGATTTCAGTTTTAAGGCATAGGGACACAACCCACAACACAGGAAAGGAAGTTTCTTGCTTTATTTTGTTTTGTTGATTAAGACCACCTTTACATGAGCTCATCTTTAAAACAGCAAAGAAATGCTTTGAGAACTAGACTGAGGGTGCAAGAGACAAGTGGAGCTGAATTCCCCTTGTAAACGTAGAATATCAGACCTGGCAATTGGAAGAGGCCTTAGAAACCATTTTCTCTGAGCTTATTTTTCCATGAAGAACCTGAAATCTCTGTTCTACAGATAAGAAGTCTGATTAGCTATCATGCCGCAGACCCCGCTGGAATCTGATGCTCGTGGGCAGAACTTACATCAGTCTGCTAGCACATGGTGGTACAAAAGCTCCACAACCAGGGTTGCTTCCAGACAGAAACCTGTGTTCCAGCTCTGCGGGCCAGAAGTTCAAGATGAATATGTCGTCTGGGTTAGTTCCTTCTGAGGGCTGAGAGAAAAGGACTGTTCCAGGCCTCTTTCCTAACTTCTGGTGCTAGCTGGCGATCTGGGCATCCCTCGGCTCAGACAACATCACCCTGATCTCTGCTGCCATTTTCACATGGTGCTCTCCCTGGTGCATGCTTGTCTCTGTGTTCAAACATTTTTTTAAAATGAGGACACTAGTAATCATATCAAATTAAGGCCCATCTTGATGAATTCATCTTAATGTAACTAGTTGTATCTGCATTAATTCTGGGTACTTCAACAGATGAATGAGGGGGCACATAATTCAACCATAACAGGACTCTAGCTAATTGTGTCTGGTCCGTACAACAAGAGTGCAAGCTTTGGTATAATTAATATTCTATGGATAAGTCAGGCCCCAGGAGGTGGGCAGTACAGA
The DNA here is from genome assembly GCA_037038555.1 of Rhynchonycteris naso. Taxonomy (NCBI): domain Eukaryota; kingdom Metazoa; phylum Chordata; class Mammalia; order Chiroptera; family Emballonuridae; genus Rhynchonycteris; species Rhynchonycteris naso. Next base: position 178,294,227 of record CM072995.1, on the reverse strand, counting down.
GGGGCACAGCCAGGTGAATGTGTATGGACTCCAGAGCCAGGCTGCTTGGGTTGGAAGCCCTGCCCCCCTCCCATAAGTTAATAAATGTGGCTATATTCTTCTTCAGTTTCTTCATCTATAAGACATGGTCAATACAGATCTACAATTTAAAAACCTTAAAAGCTCCAAATACCAAAAAGTTGTATTTATAACTCATTTGGCAGCACAAGCTGATCTAAAATAAACTCATTTGATACAAAAATATGTTTTGAGTTGAAACAAAGCTACTAATAGTCTTTATGCAGCATATACATCTCGTTACAGGAATATTAGTATGATTGATTGGAGGATACTGTTGCAGATGCTACAGATGTTATATAGTTTACAGTGCACACTCTGTTATCTTTCTCAAATCCCTGAATTCTGACATGCTAAACACCGCCAGCGCTAAGGGTTTTGAATGAGGGATTGTGCACCTGCAGTATATAAGCATCAGATGGTTCTAATAGGGATCAAGTGAATTAACATTTGTACATGCTTAGACTATTACCTCATATATAGCAAGCACAATACCCATTATTTGCTAGGTAAAATAATAATAATCACAATCATAATAATAAAGTAATAGCAATAATACTTGTCTAAAGTCATTTAGGTGGTAAGCCAGGAAAGAAGCTGCTGGTCTTTTCATGCAGGGATGTCTGACATGGAAGCTTTTTGAGCAGGCTGAGCAGCCCTGTGACTCCAGGGCTGGGGTCCACATCCTTTGCATCACAAACCAGCATGTATGTACAATATAGTGAAGTAGTCTCTACTTTCTGAGATGATTAGCGAGTGAAATCAGATTCCAATTTGTACTGATCTGCTGCGGCTCTCTCACAGTAAAGTACCACAAAATGGGAGGCTTAAACAACAGAAATTTATTTTCTCACAATTCTTGAGGCTCAAAGTTTAAGATCAAAATGTCTGGATGATGTTTTCTGAGGCCACTCTTGGGTTTGCAGATGGCCATCTCACTGTGGCTTCACATGGCTCTCCCTCTGTGAGTGTCTATGCCCTAATCTCCTCTTCTGATAAGCACTCCAGTCATATAAAGGAATAGGGCCCACCCTAATGACCTTATTTTCATTTAATTACATATTTAAAGGCTCTAACTTCAAATACAGTCACATTCGGAGGTGCTGGCAGTTAGGAATGCTGCATATGAATTTGAGGGGTGAGACACAATTCAGCCCATAACACTAGTTCAAGAAGCTAACTGAATTACCACTCGCACCAGATGCATCCCATGCATTTTCTGGCTTGTTTCTACCCAGTATATTTCAAAGTCTATTCCAGGATCCCTTGCAATCAACGATCCTGGGACCTTAATAAAAATCACCCGCCCAAGCCCCTGAGCCAGAATCTGGGGGAGGAGACTGCAGGGCCCAGGTATAGAACTGGTTTGTTTTTCACATTTATTTGAAGGTTTAGTTTAATTAAGGGGGTTCAGGAGAAGGCAGTTAGCAAAGAAAATGCCTAAACCTCCTCACATCCTCACACACCCTGCAGTCATTGTAGTCCCCCAGTAAGGGCCAGTGAAAGAAGAGCAGGACAGAGGGAGGGGACCATGCGGGAGGTCTGAGCAGGAAGCACAATTTCTAACATGGCCCCTCCAGGTGGAGGATGACAACAGAACATACTTTCCTGCTCAACACCAGTGTGCTGGTACTGATGAGTGCCCTCCCCCATCGTGTGCAGCTGTGCAGGGCTTTGTAGTGCACGTGCCAGCAGAGGAGCCCATCCTCCCTCCCAAGCAACGCCAGGCTGTGGAATGTGCCTAGAACAGTGGGTTTCAGTCATTGCCCTTGGGCAGCATACCCACCTCCATCCCCAGCTCCTGGCAGACCATGAAGTTTCCCCACCTCTCAGAATGGCAGAAGACCCGAGCCTTGAATCATGTTTAAGAGACTGGCAATGGTGACATGTCCCAGGGCCAGATGCTGAAACAGGGAGCAGAGGCTGAGGCAGTTCAGGGAGTCACCGACTCTGCCCCATAACGTCCAGTGATGTCATGGGAGGTGGGTGACTGGCAGTGTCATGCTGGTTCCCTGCAAGCTGACCTAGAAGGAACAGGTTTTCCATCCACAATAGTTACAGCCTTTGAACCACAACCCAAACAAGCAACAGGAGCCCTACAGAGTGGGCGTCTGCATGAGCCATGCTTGCATTGGGGTGGCCACTGGCCTCCCATGTCAAAAACCCTAGCAAAAGAGCAGTGAACGAGACTAACTGAAAATGATTTTCCCAGCACCGTGAAAAGTCACAATCAAAGCTCATGTCGATAATCCATCGTTTACCTTTCTTTGCCTGTTCTGGCTTAGCTTTCTCGTGTCTTAAAATACTTGCCTGGCTGAAAATGTGGTGACTCACCTGGACAGCACTGAGCAGAACAGGCAGGAGGTGTTTTCTGCTGAAGAACTGTCAAAGCTCAGACAGCTCCTGTTTGTGTCACACATTTTTCCTGTCAAGGGGGAGACCTATTTTTTGCTCTCATGACAAAATTGGAGTTGCCAGAGAAAGTAAAGCAGTTCAGATATGTCAAATGTCAGTGCTGGCGTTAAACAGAGTTTGAGGAGATCAAGCAGGTTCACCTGAGAATTTCCCCCACACCCCCTTCCAGTGCAAGATGGGCCCCATCTTTGACAGGGCCCTGTCAACGATGAAGGTCCCCCACAAAACCACTCAGCTCCACACTGGGTCCTCTGATGGCTTCTCAGTCAGCGTCCAGTTCTAATTTGGGAGATTCCATGAACCCCAAGTATGGTGATGACCCAAGAACTCCTCTGGCAATGTAGAAACTGTGTAGTTTGCAAACTTGAATGAATAAGAACGGGTCAATAATTTTACTGTCAATTAAACTATTTTTGTTGGTTCTTTCAATTCCATCTGAATTCCACAGGGTATAAATTGTAGAATATTGAAAAGTGCTGTCAAGTCAGACCCGGATTCAAATTTTAGGTTTATTTGCCACTGATTAGCTGTGTGACTTTGGCAAACCTAATTCACCTCTATGAAAGTCTCTTTTCTCACTGCCAATGTGGAATTGATATCATCATCCACATTACAATGTAGTGAGTGTTAAGAGATTATGATAGAAAAAGTGCATTCTGGTCTATAAAAGCTCATTTATTTTCCTGTCTCTTCTGTCCCACTCCCCATCCCCCGCAATCTGAAATGAGTACCATTTCTGGCTAACAAATGTTGGCACATTTCCGTATGTGGCTGTGCACACTTTTAGGATGTCATAAATAATTCTCCAAGTAGAATTAGAAATGATCAGGATGCTGACCCTGAGACCAGCAGCCGCCAAAGTCTTGGGAGGTGGTTTGTACACCCAGAAAACAATAGGAGCAAAGCCTCTGTTGTGACTTCTGGAGACTTGGGCAAACCAAGTTGCATTTCCCCTGTGAAAGTCCCACAAGTATTCTCTGAAATGTGACAAGCCTGGGCAGCTCCAGGGTACAAGCAAGAGACCCTGGGATCCTGCCCTCTCGTCTTTCCTACACCCTGTTTCCAGCCTCCAGTCTCTGATTAGATTCAGCTCCAGGCCCAGCTGACCTCTTTCGACATCTGGTCACAAAAATCTGTCTTCTTCTCTAGCTCTTCTGGTCAGAACCTCACTGGGCTTCCCCCCACCCCACTCTTTCATTTGTTTGGTCTCAGCTTCCCATCAAAGAAAGACAAAGGGTGTGAGTTCACCTTTATTAGTTGGAATATTGTGGATAAATTCCTTAGCCTCTTTGACACTCAACTTTCTCATCTGTACATGGGACTCCCACATTGTTAGACTGTTGTGAAGACTGATGTGAATAAAACGCTTATGAAAGTATTTTATAAAAAGTATTGAGAAAATAATAATTTAAATGTCTCTTAGCAAGTATTTCTTACAAACACAGAGTAAGTGAGCAAAGATATGTGTCAGGCTATATATTTTTTTAATTAAAAACCTTTGCCGTAAAATGCTGTCCAATCCCTAAACACACCAGGGGATCTTCTGAGCAGTACCCCAGGGGCTCCAGTAGGTCCCCTAGTTGGCTTCCGTGGGGAAGCGGACATTTACTATGTGATCACTACATCTAGGCTCACACCTGGGGGCATCTCATTTGATCCCCATTGGACTGGTGTTAACCAAAACTCCCTTACTTGTGTGGGGTAAATGAAGTCATGTCAGAACTAATCATTCAACTGTTAGTTTGTCAGCATCAGCTCTCAGTAGAACTCAGTCCTTACAAAGCACCTTTTCCCCTGCACTTTTGGGGAGCCCCTGGGGCATGGTGTCTTACATGCATTAATCCAAATCACTGCCCAGGCACTAGGCACTACTCTCTCCCTGCTCTGACATCGCACTCGGGCAAAGCTGCCCTGTGGAGAAGACACCTTTCTCTCCTATTATGCTCATTTACAATGACCCTGTAACAAAGTATCTTATAGAGCAGGCGTGCCCACACTTTTTCAGCTTGCGAGCTACTTATAAGATGACCAAGTCAAAATGATCTACCTACAATAAAAATGCAAAACATAAATTTATTTCTTCTATACTATCATTATTTAAGTTACTATTATTACTATTTAATATTGTGTATTCTTCTTTCACCTTTCTCCTTCTCAGCTCTCTTTTCAGAGGAAAGTCAATGTCATAGTTTTTATGAACAGTCCGAAAAAGCCGCTCCACATTTTCCTTCTTTGGAATAGCAATGGCACACAGACAGATGAGGCTAATGCACTTAGAATATGACATAGTGAAAAAAATCCCCTCCCATTCTGTATGAAAGTGGTAGGTTTTAGGCTTCTTACTCGGACCAGATACGGCACTCATTTTTATACCCTTTGTTGTATTTAGTTTAAATAAATTGAAGGCTAACTACGCAGCAATGTAACTGAACAAGTTAGCGTGGTTTAACGCGCATGCGTAGGGTGTCAAAAGTTCAGACGTCAGATTGGCTACCCTGTACAAATGTCTTTTTAATGTCATGTGATCTACCCACACATCCTTCACGATTGACCAGTAGATCGCGATCGCTGTATTGAGCACCCCTGTTATAGAGTATTTAGCAACAATCCTGTTAGCTTTCAGTGAAGCTCTGCCCAGGAATGGATCCAACATGGGGGCGGTTCCAAGGACAGATTAGCCACAATGTACTCAGAACTACTCCTTTCTCTGACATGGACACTCTGTCACATGGTGAGCTCACTGTTCTTGGCTTCTTGGAGCTCCTCAAGTTAGGCAGCTTTCCCACCCCTGGAGGCTTTCCCCACCAGCTCACCAGACATGACTGCATCCTAGTGCAGACTCTAGCTTGTGTCCTCCCACTATACAGATGAAGAAACGAAGGCTCAGAGGGTCAAGTAACTTACCCAAGGTCACACAGCCAACAGGTGAAAGAGCCAAGAGCCAAGCCCAGAGCAAAGTCCGAATCCCAAGTTCTTTCTGATCCAAATCCCATGATCAAAGTGGCAGCGTGACATGTTATTCTGACCCTGGCATCCATACAGAAGGGCACACTGTGCTGGTCACTGTTTACCATATGTACTTTTCTTCTCTTCAGCAGCTTAAGTTCTTTTCTGCTAGTTTTCTATTGGAAATTATGCTTTAGTCATAAAAAACTGGGGATTCCTTACCATGTCACCAACCCTAGCTGCCCACCCAAGAGAGATAAAATTGATTTCAGTGTTATTTGGCTGATGGTTAAAAGAACCATGGTGTAAATGCAGGTGACACAACAAGCAAGTCTTGGAGACAGCAAAAAGCCAGAGCCACTGTTGCCAGTGTTAGTTTATCTGAGAAAAATATAAACTTGACTTCCAATAACTTGACTCAGTTCCCAAAGCCCCTAAAACCTGACCATCCTATGCCAGCCCCATTTCAGCCTAAAGGTTCTGACTCTGCGTTCTCTGCTTTGCACCCAGCTGTAACCTAGTGCCCAGTGGGGTGGAGTCTGTGGCCCATGGACTCACACCAACACAGCTGTCTCTCCCAGCCCATTCCAATGACCTGGCACCTGCCGCTTTGCTTTCCTGACTGACACACCAGTTTCCCGGCCCCAGTCCTCTTGGCCGGGACCTTGACCTTATATCTTGGCCTAGCCAAAGCTCTCCATGGGGAGCTGAGCTGAATAGCCTTTTCCCCCAGGTGCTGTCAGGAGACCTGACTGTATCTAAACAAACCTTCTCCTCACCTCCAGAATAAATGACCCTATTTCCTCTCCAGGCATGAGCTCCCAGACTCTGGCTGTGCTAGCTGCATTCAGCAGGTGAGAAAACTTTCTGGAGAGGGGGTCAGGCACACCAGCCTACGTTGGCCTGAGCAGACCACTCCCCAGGAACTCTGGGGTCAGGCGCCTTGCCACTTTCTTTGGCAGGTTCCTAATGCACCCCAAGCTGAGATTCTCAGGTGTTCAGGTAACTGGGGGAAATGAGTATTCAAGCTGTCTTTTTAAAGACCCTATTTTATACTGTAAAACCCCTACCTCACATTCCCTGTCCTCACATTTTTGCTTTCTTTTTCTCCATGGCACTTGTTACAACTTTGATATACAGAAATACTTCCTGAAAGTTCAGTCTGCTTTGTTTAAACAGCATCTGGCCCATGGTTGGTGCTCAACAACTATCTGTTCAATGAATCACTGAAAGGCCCCAGGCCTTGGCGGGCAGTGCCAGAGCACACATACTGAGGTGCTGGGAAAACCAGGAGTTCTTGTTTCTCAACTGTCACAGAGCCCAGCTGCCTCAGGGCTGCCAAAAAGGGTTGGTTTCCAAACCTCCTCATATCAGCCAGGGCAATAAAATGTCTACAAGTGTTTCCCCAGCACAGCTCTGGGCACTGTGAGAAATGCCAAACCTTCAGGCAGCTTATTATTTGGACTCGCCTCTGAGCTATCCACCCCACCAAAAAATTGACGGTTTCCCACATTAAGCCCTCCACACACCAGCGCAACTCAGTGGACCTCTGCGCACCCGCCTGTCTCCTTCTTTCCCAGACATGAGTCTGTCTTATTTACCTTTACCTTCCTGGTGCCCAGCACAGTGCAGAGAAGCTACAAAATGTGGAATTAACTATTTGGTGACTAAATGCCTGGATTCTACATGCTGAGAAAATCAACTTGTTCTGAATTAATTGTGTGACTCAAACACCAGGGCATAATGAGTTTATTTCTTTTTATTGTAATTAATGACTTTTTTGTTTCAAGGTTTTTCACTTCTAAGATTTAGGTTTTAAGTATTATAAATTTTAAGATATTCCTATGGAATAATGCTGTTTACAAAAAAAACACGGCATAATATTTAGAATAAAACTTATGATTGTGTTTCCTTTTTCTAAACCTTAAATATGTTTTTACCTAGGGCTGACGTTTTTTGATTATGTGAAGTGTTTTATGATATTAAAAATAAAAGTCTGAAGAAAAGCTGAAATAAATAATAAATAATTTTTTATTTATTAAAAAAAGCTTTTTTTGTTTTTACAGACAAAAACTGATTATTCAGTTTCTCTTGGATTTAGGGGAGGGTGACTTAGTTTAAAAAGAGGAAATACTACACAGAAAAAAAGTGACAAGAGAGGGGAAGGGCAAAAAGAAAAACAAACAAAGGGCGAGGGAGGACTGTCTGACTGGGTGATGGGAATACAGCATAATCAAATGTCAAAATGATGTGGAGATGTTTTCTCTAAATCTATGTGCTCTAGTTGACCAGTGTCACCCCATTAAAATTAATTGTCTAAATTTAAAAAAGTTGAGACAGTTGTCTTCACAGTAACAAAAGCAGAGACTGAGCATTCTCTAAATGGAACTATTTATGGACTGCACTACTCTTTAAACTAGACTGGACATTTAGTTGATTACAGTCCTAAAATTCAATTATTAAAATTAATTTAATCAGTGTGATACAAAATGTAAGAGGAGAAAAAATGTGTTTTGCTTTATGATTCTAAACATTATTTATCTACACTTTTCAACTTAAAGATAAAAGTTTAGTTACCAACTTGTTTCACGCAGATGAACATGCTGAGCAAACTGAACTTTATACGCTTTGAAAGGCAAAAAAGAAGCACATTAAAAAATTAAAAACATTACTCCTATTATTCCTGACAGCATCTTCTAAGCATCTGGAATCTAACCATACCTAAAGCTAGTCTACCCAGTTTAGCAAACCAATGAATTCCATTTTTGGTTTAGGTGGTTAGAGCCAGGTTTTAGTCACTTACTACATAGAGTCTTGACTGACATGGTAATGACAGCATCTATTGATATTTTACATTATTTGTGTGGCACTGGGCACAGCTCCACATGCAAATGGGGCTGATTAAATACATTTGATGGTCAGATTGCTGCCATGACTACATCACAACACAAGCAAAGCTTGTTTTGAAGAGCTCCCCAAATCCATTCCTAAACCTTCCAAGTGCACTGCATCCTCTCACTTGGTAGAAGGAAAAGATAAAGGAAGAAGAATCCTTTTTGTTTATCTGAGATCAGAATGTCCTCTTTTCCCATTCACACCTGTGGAGGTTGTACTAAGACCCCACTTTATTTCTCCTTATTAACTCTTTCTGCTTCTCTATTAAGCATGTTTCAGTTTCCCATAGTAAAAAAAAAAAAATACTGACATAAACTCAACCAGCCTCTCAGCTGTAACTTCCTTTTCCCTGCTCACCCGACTCTTCTGAAACACTGGGCTGTGCTCACTTCCCTAACTCTACTTATTTCTAAGCCCATGTGACTTGGTTTCTGCTCATTGTCACATTCAATGGGCACATTTCAGTGCTTGTGTGCTGGTTATTTCTGTAGAATTTTTCACTCCCAGTCACTTCCTTACCCTTGAGAATCTCTTCATTTGGACTGCTTCATGTCACTTTTTCCCCCTGGTTTTCTTCCCACTTCTTGGCCCCCTTTTCAATATCCCTATTTGGTCCTTAGAAGCTAGTGTGTGAGAGTTATCATCCATTCCCTAATCTTCTCTTTCTGCCTGCTCTCTCTGGGCCATCTCAGCCCCAATACAGAGGTTCAGTAATTCTCCAATGGGCATCTCCCTGCCTCTCTCCCATTTTTGGCATCCATGGTCTTAACAACTGCCTCCTGGAGGTCTTCCCTAGAAGTCCCACAGGCACATAAAACATATGTTCAAACACACCATCTTCCTCTTAGACCAGTTTCTATCCTTCACTCACTCTCATAATAAATGTGATTGTCATCTGTGAACCCACACAAAGAACCTGGGAGGCCTCCTAAATTTCTATTTTCCTTTCCCTACTCCCTGCTTCCTGAGACAGACTTACTGAGACTTATCCCAGGAAGTACATATCACCCAAAACAGTGTGTGTGGATGGATGAATGAACTATGGGAACACACAAAATAAGGGCTTTTACTTGAGTCTAAAACTTGATGACATTTTCCCTTTCACAGTTTTTCACTTCTTCATGACTGTGAGTCATCTGTCCCAGGTGATCTTCAACTCTGATGATGTATGATTCCAGACTACTTCAACCTGACACCTTAGGCATTTAACCACTATTCCTTCTTATCTACTTAACACCATCACTCCTTTTTCATGCCAGTTCTGCTTAGAAAATTAGAGAGAGGACCCTGAGATAAAGTAGGACATAAAACATAAATTACACCACCTTGCACAACACATTGCACCCTAAGAGGTCTCCATATATCTTTGCAGCCTCCCTGCGTCACAGTGAGAGTTGGGAGGGGAGGAAAAAGAGAGGGAGGGGTAAGGATGGGAGTGGCTGAAGAAAAGATAAACAGAGGCCATTTCCTCTTTTCCCTGCCTTGAGAAGTCTTGCAACCCCGCTTCAGTCTCTCTAAGTTCGGCACACGGGAAAGTAACTTTCCTCGCCTTCCGCACGGCTTCTGCCTGCTAATGAGTACCGTGATTGTCTCATGAATGCTTATGTGCTGAGCACTTTCTACGTCTCAAAACATTGCACAAATATTTGAGTGACTTCCAAGTACAGGTAGGGGCTAAGCAATGTGTACTTTAACCTCATTTAAGCCCTGAGACCCTAGCAGGTAGATCCCATTTTCATCTCCTGTTCGCAAACCAGGAAACAGGGGCCTAGAGAGGTAAACCACTTCACTAATGCCATCTGGCTAGTAGTGTAGGTCTGCAAATTATCCAGTCCAACCCAGGTCCGTCTCAGTGGCTATGGTTACACTACTGATGTATTCTTGCTTATCTTTTGTGCCATACATACATTTAGTACGTAGTATCCAGGGGTTTGATGCATGTGCCCTGAAGGAGAGACTAAACCAGGCATCGGGAACCTTTTTGGCCGAGAGAGAGCCATGAATGTCACATATTTTAAAATGTAATTCCGTGAGAGCCATACAATATGTTTAACAATAATACAAGTAAATGGGTGCATTTTATGTAAGACCAACACTTTTAAAGTACAACAAGTCTCTGAATTCTTTTTAATAACGTTGTTATGCTGTTGCTAACCAATGATGAATAAATTACTTCTTACCATTAATGCAACTTCTGGTGCTGCATGGTTTTGCTGATGGCTTTGTAGTCTGGTTGACACGTGGTGAGGTTAAGCTTCATGCAGGCATTGAGACTTCCATCCGTTAAACATAATCATAGGTTGGTCTTAACATTCTTTAGATGAGAGAAAGACTGTTCACATGCATATGTAGAGCCAAACATTGTCAGTACAGCAATACTCACACGCTGCAGTGTGTGGTATGTGACAGGAAGTGCATTCCAAGTTTTGACAATCAGCTGGTCCGCAGGTTGAAGTTTTTTCATTTCTCCCCACTTGTGTTTGCTAACCAACTCTGCTTGCTGTCGTGCAAGTCTTTCCAAATCTTCATTCAGTGACTTGAACTTATTCACCCACATGTCTGAGGCCTTCAGGTCAGCAGCTTGTAGCTAAAAATCTCTGCCTGAGACACCAGGAATGTAACTCAGGTCGGCGCTGTCCACTGCACAGTAGTGTGGATGGGTGATGAATTTAAAAAGACGAGTGCGCTCACGAAATTCTCCAAAGTGCACTTTGAATGATTGCAGAGATTACATGTGAAGCCCGCTAGCTGCTGGAGATCAAGGTGTTGAGCAGGGTCACTTGCTGTGCATGCATTTTTAAACTCTTCCAGTTTTTCAAAGTATAGTAAATGACCTGTTTCAATGTTGGTGAGAAAGAGTTTCAGCTTGTTTTCAAATACAAACACTGCTTGTTGAAGGGATAAGACTGTATTTCCAGAGCCTTGCATTTTCACATTGAGCTGGTTCAGATGTTCAGTCATGTTCACGAGATAGTAGAACTTCAGTAGCCACTCAGTGTTAGCTAACTCAGAGTGCTTGACGTTTTTCATTTCAAGAAAAGTCCGGATTTCGCTCAGACAAGCCGTTAAGTGGCTGAGCACCTTCCCTCTTGACAGCCAATGCACATCGCTGTGCAGAAGCAGACTAGGATAATTATTCCCAACTTCATCCAGCAGTGTTTTAAACTGGTGATCATTTAAAGCTCGGGCAACAATAAAGTTGACCACCTGAATGACCAGCGACATCACCTCACCAAGCTGCTGGCCACACATCTGAGCACAAAGCACCTCCTCATGTAGGATGCAGTGAAAACTTAGGATAGGTCTCTTTTCATGTTCAAGAAGAAGCACTACAAATCTTCTGTTTTTCCCAACCATGCACAAAGCACCATCAGTACACACCGAAATAAGTTTATCCATCAGTAGATTTTTTCTTTAGTGAACTCAGTGAAAGACTTGAATGAATCCTCCCATCTTGTTGTCTCTTTCATAGGCAAAACAGCAAGACTTTCCTCACGTAGTGTGTCACCCACAGCATACCTTGCAATCACACTGACCTGGGATAAATGGCTTACATCTGTTGACTCATCCAAAGCAAGAGAAAAGAATGATGCTACATTTATGTCTTTCACTTGTGTTGCCTCAATTTGATTTGCCATCATGATGGTACGATCGTGAACATTTCTTGCCGACAGAGGCATGTCTTTTATTTGTTTGATTATCTTGTCTTTATTTAAAAAGTCGTCAGAAAGTTCATTGGCATACTCCGCATCTGTGAATGGCTTTCCATTTCTCACAATTGCTAAAGCACCAGCAAAGCTAGCTGAATTCCAGTCACCTTGTTGGGTCCAAACACAGAGTTGCTGCTGACTAGCTTGCACTCTGCACAGTAGCTCTTGACATGCTTTCTTCCTGCTGTCCTCTGCTGGATATTTCCATGCAAATGTAGTATGGCATGTGTCGAAGTGCCGCTTTATATTTGACCATTTCATTGATGCAATTTTATCATTGCATATTAGACACACTGCAGAACCTGCTCTCTCCACAAAGGCAAATTCCTCTGTCCATTCCTGCTGAAAAGTATGATACTCCTCATCTTTTTTTCTTTTAGCCATCTTCTTTGTCAAAATGGTTTCTGCAATTAGCTAGCTGACTACTTGATTAAAAGGAGATAAGTTTACTTCCTGACCTCACAACAACTGGTGTATGTTACACATTATCCAATAAAAATTTGGTGTTGTCCCGGAGAACAGCTGTGATTGGCTCCAGCCACCAGCAACCATGAACATGAGCAGTAGAAAATGAATGGATTGTAATACATGAGAATGTTTTATATTTTTAACATTATTTTTTTTTTAATAAAGATTTGTCTGTGATCAGATGCAGCCATCAAAAGAGCCACATCTGGCTCGTAAGCCATAGGTTCCCTCCGACCCCTGAAAACCATGCCATTAGGAGCTGGATCTGATCCCAGCTGCCAAAGTCCAGAAGTGCAGCATTGGTTATTTCCTGTTGTTTTTTTGGACCTGAGTTTCCACTTCTATAAAATGGAACAATAAAGTATGTGTCTCCCAAGGAACCTGTGGCTTTAAAATTCTGTGTCTTTCTTCTAATAGCGCAGTGTCCCCAACGTGCGGTTAGAAAATAACAGAGAGAAAAACAAAGCTGTGTTCTAAGCAGGGGGCTTCCACAGCCTCAGGGCTGACTCATGACGGGGGCTCTACTGAGCGCGGAGACCCAGAGGGCTCTCTCTGCGCTTGCCTGAGCTGATGTAACTACGAGTCCCTTCCCGGCCCTGGAGGCCTCAGTTCCTCTGGTGGGGTTGGGGTGATCTTGCGGGAAAACGGAATGGGCCCCAGGGAGGTGGCGCTTGCCCTGATGGGAAAGGCCCCAGTGAAATCTGTTCCCGCGTGGGAAAGCGTGCCCCCTCCGCACGGCGGCAGGGGCGCCGCTTTCTGGCCCCCCGGAACCGCGCTCTCTGCGCCGCAGGGCGCTGGGGAGGAGGGTAGACCCTGCGGCGCGCAGCGAGCTGGAGAGGATGTTCCTCCCTAAAGGACACTGCTGATTAGGGGAAAACCTATAAGGTCACTGAACACAGTTTGTCCCACTAGTTAGTGGTGGGGAACGCGAGGTTGGAGATATCATCTGATCGCCTGGCTGCTGAAAGGCTTCGCACCCTGCGGAAGGCCCGCCCTTCGCTGCTGCTTAGGCACAAGTAAAACCCAGGCAGCTGTTTCTACCCTGGGTGAAACACGGAGTATGTGACTGTGTGTGTGGGGGGGGGGGGGGGGGGGAGGAGGTGGGGGGGTGGGGGGATGGGGGTGGAGTGTGGGGGGGGCTACGTGGTGATAGGAGAGCATGCGCAACCCTTCCCTACGCATTCCATGACCTTATTTCTCTTCCTGCTGCCAAGTCCCTCCCTAGAACTCCCCCGCCTTTGAAAGCAGGGAAGGAACTAGGATGCTAATCAAAAAAGTTTCCTAAGTGGTGAAAACAAGAGATCAGCATTCTAAATTTGCCCATGGATCTCCTCAACCCTTCCTCCCCTTGTTTGCCACGTTATGAATGCCCAAGTCAGAGGTTATTGATCTGAGTTTTCTGTTCTCTACACTGAACGGGGAATGTTCTCTAGGAAGTTTGGATCCCTGGGCTGGAGAAGATAGGAGAAAGCAGAACCTTTCTACCAAGGTTAAGGTGACCAGATTTTAAAATTGGCAAAGTGGGACACCATTGACTGGGGGGGGGGGGGGTGTGAGTGGGGGTGGGGGTGGTGGTGTTCTTGATTCAAAATTTGGTCTATATGGAGCAAAAAATTTTTTCATAGAATGCAAAAATAGTATTGTAATATATTTTTAAAATTTTCAACATAAGTACAATTTACAAATATAACATTAAAAATTATGTATAGTATTATTTTATTCTTTGGCATATTTCTCATTTGAGTGAATCTTTTTAGTAGATTGCTGTCATTTAAAAGGTCATGAAATTTTTCACAAGAATTTGTTAAATTATATTTCACACATAAAATGGCTTTCAAAGTCTCAACACTTAATTGTGATTTTTCTGATGTCCACAGTTTATTTACCGTAGAAAAAACACATCCAGTTGCAGCATTAATTCCTGGTAAAGATAGCGCGTATTCCACAATTTTTAGTGCATTATTGTATGGAACATGGTTTGTTTCAAAATGATGAAATATTTCTAGCCATTTGTTCTCTATTATGACTTTTTCTGATGCCCAAGATTTAACCTTTTTCATATATATATATATATATATATATATATATATATATATATATATATTTTACATTTTACAAGGACAGAGAGAGGGATAAATAGGGACAGCCAGGAATGGAGAGAGGTGAGAAGCATCAATCATTAGTTTGTCGTTGCTGTCATAACACCTTATTTGTTCATTGATTGCTTTCTCACATGTGCCTTGACCGCAGGCCTTCAGCAGACCGAGCAACCCCTTGCTGGAGCCAGCGACCTTGGGTCCAAGCTGACGAGCTTTACTCAAGCCAGATGGGCCCACACTCAAGCTGGCGACCTCGGGGTCTCGAACCTGTGTCTTCCACATCCCAGTCCGATGCTCTATCCACTGTACCACCGCCTGGTCAGGCTTATCAATATATATTTTTAATAATGATACCTCATTAAAAAGATCATTTTCGGATATATTACTATATGGGAAATTTTGAGTGAGTCAGAGGGATCGGGTTACACGGTCCTGAAACTAATGCCGGAGCTACATGAGCGGGCGGGAGCAGGCAGGGCAGTGTCACACACAAGCAGTTGCGCATACTCCCCACCTGGCCTCGTCCTTGTGGTGGCCGTGCTTCCCACGTCCAGCCCCGCCGCCCCCTGGAGACTGAGCGGCTTGTGCGTCGTGGAGCCCAGAGCCGCACACCGGTGTCCAGGACACGGGCTTATGGGTAGTTAGGGGACTTGACAGCCGCCGCCCCAGCAGGTATGCCCCGCCCGAAGTTCTTTGTTTTGGGGCCCCGCATGGGGCAGCCAGCGCTTGCGGCAGTACGGGCACTTCCAGGTTGAGGTGGGGTCTCCTTGCCGAAAACTATATATTCCCTTCCCGTTCTCCCGCTGTTCCCTAGCTTTTCGTGCATTCTTTCCAAAAATTGGGACATTTAAAAAATGCCGCAGGATGTGGGACAAATTGTTAAAAATTGGGACTGTCCTGCCAAAAGCGGGATATCTGGTCACCTTAACCAAGGTGCCATTCAAGTTGTCACTTTTGGTTGTTTGATGTGGTCCCATTAGAATCTGAAGTCCTGGCTCTGCAAAAAGGCATTTTTTTTTCAGTCTATGTAAGCGGTGGGAAGGCAGAACGTTGTCCAGAAAGGGTGGTTACTATGAGTTTCAGCGGACCTGGTCTCATCAGAGCCTCTGCCTAGGCTATCCTCTGTCAGAATACATGCAGTGCTGGCTTGCTTCTCCCAGGAGAGACCCTGCAACCTGCAGTCTTCTGGGAGAGAGCTGCTTGGGGAATCAGTGCTGACAACAAATCATTTCACATCACTCAATTTACTTTGATTTCACTTAACTTTAGTTTCTCCCCAAGACCTAAAATATCTGGAAAAAGAGGCACTGAAAATAATTTTAAAAATGAAGAAAGGCATGATATAACCCCTGCAATTAAAGTTGTAGAAATTCACCATCTTAAGGGTTTGTTTAGGCAGCCTTTTAGCAGTTTCTCTTTTGAGAATCATGGAGACACCCCCCCCCCAAAAAAAAGAAAACAAAACAAAGACAACCTTCACTGATCAGGAAAGATGACCTGGGAAACTAATTTGTCATTTCTAAGGTTCACCAGATTAGCATAAGGATATAGGGTAGGAATGTGTGGGATGGGTTTACATGTGCTTCTTCTGTGACTAATGTCTCCAACAATGAGAAAAAAATAATCTTTGCACAGGACCATTGGTGTGGTGTGAGAGCATCCAATCCCAGAAGCCACCATGGTCTCTATGGTTCCAGCACCATTGGGCTCTTCTTCCAAAGGCAGATCAGAGAAGATAGCATGTTAAGGAGGAGATAACACACCTCAGGGGCTCTTTCATAGCAGAATACCCCCAAACATTCTCATCTACATGCCAGTTCCTTCTAAGACATGTTTAAGAAGAGACCCCCAAATTATCATTATTGCTTTTGTTTTCATGTATGTTTGTTTTGCTTTTGAAAACATATAACTTCTATGTCCAAATGAAGACTGACTCTCAGAACTTTCAGACCACCAATAAAAAGTGGGATCAGAGCCATCCACACACATCGTACAGGTTGATTCTATGCAAGCCCCTCTTCTCCACCCCTGACAGGTTAGGATGGCACCACATGGTATACTTTAAATGTGGGTAGGTTATCCACCACACCCACCGACAGTCACCTTTACTAGCCTGTCACTCTACGTCTATAGCAATTAGCCCAAGTCTGAAAATCAGAAAGAAAGGTTCCTGAAGAGATCAGATCACACAAAATATTATTATCAGCAATCTGCTTTTGTGGATTAGAGATTATATTTATGGGTAAGAGAAGAAATCTAAACTATAAGAGTTCAAAAATCACTTTCTTTTTTGTAATATAGTACAAGAAAAAAGGGTTCTGGAAGTGGCAACTTAATTTGTATCTAATTTTGGCAAAATAATTGCAGACTGCTTTCAGCTTGAATGAGCAGCATGGTATAGCTCCCAGTAGTTACTTATTTTAGTAGCTTTCCTTCAGGATGAATGCCAGCTATTTTCAGTTGCATGTGGGAAAATGAAGGGCACTGCTTAGCTGTGGCAAGTTGGCACCGAGTGCATGAGCTGTCAACCATGATACTTAGTTCCCCTCAGATTTATTTCTAATTTTTAGTTGGTGTATGGCCTTTTTCTTTACTCAGTTTGGGGTCCCGATGACTTTCTTTCTCTACTTCCCTACCTTCCTACCTATCTCTACCCACACAGGCAGCTTTTGGCTGAATCCATCTAATAATAATAGCATGAGTGCCAAGTGGGTTGTACAAAATCCTTAGGGAGAGATGTGAAATAAAACACACTGTTCTGCAGGGCCCTTAGGCACCGGAGTGTACCCATCTACACACATACAAAAAAACTAATATGCAGTAAAATTATACATATCTCTATATAATTTATGTAGAATGGGATAATGCCAAGTTTGTGATTTAAATAGCTCTGGTATAAGTGGTAAGCCACCTTTAAAATGACCCCAGTGGTCATCATCTGCTAGTATCACATGCTGTGTAAGCCCTCTTTGCATATAGGCTGAACTTTAGTGACTCTCAAATTAAATAGAATATAGTACTGGCCAGGTAATTTAGTTGGTTAAAATATCATCCTAATATGGCAAGGTTGCAGGTTTGATCCCCAGTCAGAGCACATATAAGAATCAACCAATGAATGTATAAGTACAATAACAAAATCGATGTTTCTCTCTCTTTTCCTCTCTCCCTCTCCCAAATCAATACATAAAAATAATCAAATAGAATATAACAAAAACGATGGGGTGTCAGTTTGAATATTAGGTTACAAAAAGCTGTATCTTTCTCATTCATATTTCTCTCTCTTTCTCTCTCTCTGTGCCAAGTACCATTTTGTGATCTGTTCTGTGCAGAGCCGCATGTGGCACGGAGCTGACTTCTGAGACCTGCCAGCTGCCATGTGACAGAGGCTGAAAGGTGATCCTCCCTTACTCAAACCTTGAGATGACTATGGCCCATGAGATCCTGAGCCAGAGGACCAACAAACGATGTGTGGATTCGTGATCCACAGAGACTGTGATAATACATCTGTGTTGTTGTAAGCACTTAAGTTCTAGGGTAACTTTTTATATTGCAATAAAAATACTAATCAATATTAATATTCCCTAAAGCAGGTAATTAAGAACCTCCAGTGACCCCACTGGAACTCCGGTCTTCAGTCTCACCTCCGGCTATAGCCTGCACCATCACCCCTGGGGCCACTTTTTGACCACATCTTAATCCTGTGTATTTTTGTGTCTTTGTATGTGCTGTACCTTCTGCCTGAAACATTCTGCCTGAAAATGCCTACTTACCCCTTGACACCTGCCTCACATGTGCCATTTGGAAAACCTTCCTAACTCAGCGGGGCAGAACTCCTGTCACCTGCCTGTGGACCCCACAGCACTCTGTTTCTGTGAGTGCTGAGGCATGTTGCACTGTGCTGTCCTGACTGGTAGGCCTGTGAGGCTGCAACTCCCGGAGGGTGGGAAACCTCTTCCTCTTGTAACTCCTAGTGCCTAGCGCAGCACAGCCTGAAACAGAGTTCCAGGAATTGGTCAGTGACTGTCTTGCAGACGTGAGGCTGCTAGGTAGAAGAAGGCATGGCTAGCTAGTTCCCCTCCCAGTTAATGCAGGACTCCTACCACACAGCATCCTCTGAGCGTGTACTAGGAGAGCACTTTGATTAATTGGATAGTGCATGAATTTGGAGCACTCAATCAGCAGATCCAACGCTGTAGCAGCTTGTAGAGTTGTGAAGCTCTGTTATCCATTTGGTCCTTTAGCTAAAGGTCATGGGAACTTGGAAGTTGACAGTCTGTCATTCATTCGAGGTTATCATCATTGCAACCCATGACCATTGAGTTGATATGCTCCAGGCATCCCAGACATTTCTTCCTTTCAATTTTAGAGAAAGCTAGAAAGAAAAGATGAAGGCATCCTTAGGAATAAGCTGAAAGAGGGGAAGTTGTATTTGTATCTGAGATAGAAATCTAGCCCACAAAGGGTGGGGCTCATTGCAGGGGAGGTTGTTGGATGATCGCAGAGGAATACATTGTAAGCCTATCTCCTCATCACCATTCCTGATAATCATACCTCCTAAGTAGAATCTTCCCTCTTTCCTCCTGTTGTTCTTTTCTTACTCTTTTTTTTTTACAGGGACAGAGAGAGAGTCAGAGAGAGGGATAGATAGGGACAGACAGACAGGAACAGAGAGAGGTGAGAAGCATCAATCATTAGTTTTTCGTTGCCGTTGCAACACCTTAGTTGTTCATTGATTGCTTTCTCACATGTGCCTTGACCGCGGGCCTTCAGCAGACCGAGCAACCCCTTGCTGGAGCCAGTGACCTTGGGTCCAAGCTGGCGAGCTTTTGCTCAAGCCAGATGGACCCGCGCTCAAGCTGGCGACCTCGGGGTTCAAACCTGGGTCTTGCATCCCAGTCCGACACTCTATCCACTGTGTCACCACCTGTTCAGACTCTTTTCTTACTTTTGAACTCACCTCTAACAGCTTCCTGACTGGTCTCCTGACATAGGACTCTTGCCAAGCTTTTGTCTACAGCAGGGGCAGTCAACCTTTTTATACCTGCTGCTCACTTTTGTATCTCTCTTAGTAGTAAAATTTTCTAACCGCCCACTGGTTCCACAGTAATGGTGATTTATAAAGTAGGGAAGTAACTTTACTTTATAAAATTATAAAGCAGAGTTACAGCAAGTGAAAGCATGTAATAATGATTACTTACCAAGTACTTTATGTCGGATTTTCGCTAAGTTTGGCAGAATAAATATTTATAAAACAACTTACTATAGTTAAATCTATCTTTTTATTTATACTTTGGTTGCTCTGCTACCGCCCACCATGAAAGCTGGAACACCCACTAGTGGGCGGTTAGGGACCAGGTTGACTACCACTGGTCTACAGGGAGGCTGAAGCAATCATTCTGAAATGCACATTTGATCACATGGCCTATTCACTTAAGCACTTCAGTGGCTTTCTGTGCATTGTTTGTCCTGACACCAGCCTTGTCATGCATACTTTCACCCTTGCTGCCCACACTTTGGTTACACTTGTGTCTTTCATGGCCTTGAAGACACAGGTGCCACCCCACCACACTGGTGCAAGGGCTTGACTGGCTTACTTAAACCTACGGTTTCTGCAGAGCTCATTTCACTCCTCATTTCCTCAGAGATTTCCCTAACATCCCTTATTAAATCAGAGGCCTTATTATATACCCAGGGCAGCACACATTGCAATGTTTTGTTAATTTGTGTGGGTATTTGATCAAACTCATTTTCTTCTCTATTGTATAAGTTCCATGAAGGCAGAGACCATGTCTGTTTTTGCTGATGATGTATTCTTGCTAACTACTATGACCCAGCAAAGAGTGGGCATTCAATCAATATTTGTTGGGTGAATGAATGAATTATGGGTGTCGCCAAGGAAGGGTACATGGAGGAAAAACAGAAATGCAGGAAGAATGAGAATTTAATGGAACACAAAGCTGGGGCACAGGGAGATAATTTGAATATATGCTATCCTAAAATAAGATCTCAGAGTTTCCTTAGACTAATTACAGAATTTTCAGAGTGCACAACATTTATAGTGATATAATGGGGACTCCCCTTCCCCCAGGCCACAACAGCTCCAGGGAAAACCAAGGACTCAGAGTCAACTCCTCGCAGTCTTTGGCTCTGCTTTCCCATCCCTTCCACTCCATCATCCTGGGGATTCAGACCGGCTCTCCTTTGCAGAGAAGGAAGGGCCAGGTTGGGGCAAAACCCTCCTGTGTCCTTCTCAGGGGCTCTAATATGTCTGTGCTGCTGCCACCCCAACAGGGCCCTGCAACCCTCATCTGGGCACTTTCTGCTGCCAACTCACAGCTCCTGTCTTCTCTGGAGGGGATGCGATGGCCACGTAGCTGTGGCTGGCCCTGCCAGTACTTCTGCCCCCACTGTTGTGATGCCGATGAATCATTAGTCCTTCCTCTCCCTAGGTGATTCCCACCCTTCCTTAACTGTCATCCCTCTCAGCAATTTTGTAGTGAGCAAGTAATTTCTCCTTATTTGTTCACCCATCTTAAGTCTAGGGGTCAAGGGCCTTCCTGTTGGTTTTATTTCCCAATTCTTGTTTCTTCCAAAGCTCAGGGGGCCTGACAAGGTGCGAGGTGGTAACCATTCATTCATCCCACAAACATCACCTGCACCAGGGAGATAGATGAGCAAGATGTTGCCCTCAGCCCAGTGCATGACATCTTCTGGGGCTTTTCGCAGGGACTTTCACCTTGGGATGAGGTGTTCAGCTGTCAGACCAGGGTTGAGAATGTGTCTTCCCTGCAGGAATTTTTGCCTAGAGTCAGGAATTGAGAAGAACATTAATCTGTTTTTCTTTCAGTTTTTCTTACATGGATGACATCATTATTACCCTCAGCTTTTAATGTGCAAGTCTGTGCACAGATCACAGAGGCCAGGAGGGCTCCTTAGTCATTAGAGATCATATCTTGTTTTCCCTTTCTAGGTCTTTCATCTCTGTGAATCAGCGATGTGGAAAACGGGGGCTTCAGAAAAATTAAGGGAGGCTTGCAGTGAGCAAAGTAGAGTGGATTGTTGGGAGCCAAGGGCTGCCACAATGGGAAAATCATGCAGTGTGTCAGAAAGAGGAGCACATGGTGACATCTGCCTTCTCCGAGCAGCAATCACGCAAGCTGGGCTGGTCAGATCCCTGTGACTTGGGCAAGGATGAAATACACAGCCCAGCCAGGGTATTCCAGAGGCATGTATTGTCAGGACAGCCTGTGCCAGACTTATTTAGTTTCCCAAGTCACAGTTGCTGAGCTAGCACTGTGGTCTCAAGAACCCACAGCAAATCCAAATGCCTCCTTCCCCACGGCCTTCACTCCCACAGCCCAGCACCAGCAGGTGTCTTTTTAGCACCGTGGGCCTCATCACATGGCAACTGCTGGATGATCATCCCCTTCTCTGGACTGTGAGCTCCTCCAGGCAGGAACCTAGATCCAGGTTCTTTTGACTCTCCAGGGCCCATATCTTGCAGGTTTCTATGAATAAGCGAATGGTATCATATAGGAGACAAAAGAGAGTCCCTTATGGAAATGAGCTCAGTCGCATAGCACCCTGTTTGTTCTCTACAGTTTGTAGGACCTAAAGAAGGAATGATTTGTTCTTTTCAGAAAAGTTGTGTCTGTGCAAGGGAAGGTGCCTGCAGATGGGGCATCAGGGCAGACAGAGGTAGTGAAGGCCCCAGAAAAATGACACAGGAAATGGAGGTATTCATTTTATGTAGACTCCCGAGCATCACAGGCAAAGCCCAGATTCTCTAGGAAGTCACAGAAAGAGCTTGGGAACAGGGCTGCAAGAGGCCAGTGCAGTCCCTACAAAGACCCCTAAGGTGGACCCTCATGCTTTCCCATAGCTGTCCACTGGGGGGCAGACAGAAGCAGGAGAAGAGGGTAGGTGGCCAGTCCACTCCAGACTGGGGTCATGAGGCCGCAGTACACACTCCGGTTTGTAGCCAACACACTGGGCTGCCTGTGTTACTCAGACAAGGCTAAACCTTTCTTCCTGCCTATCGTGGACTCCGTGATTTTATATGCTGTGGCCTGTGACATCAGGTACCACATGACCATGGTAACCAAACTACACAGCTCAGTGTAAATATTCATAAACAGGAAATAAAAGTAATCCTGGTTTTATTTTAATCACCATTTTTGGTTTTTCTTTTTTTAATTTAAATTAATATTTTTAAATTTATTTTTCAATTACAGTTTACATTCAATATTCTGTATTACTGTAGTTTCAGGTGTATACAGCATAGTGATTAGACAATCATGTACTTTAAAAAGTGTCCTCCCTGATATTTCCAGGACCCACCTGGCACCATACTGTGGTTCTTCTATTCATGCCTCATGTATCCTTTTATTATTTTTTAAAAATAATTTTATTTATTGATTTCAGGGAGAGAGGAGTGGAGCAAGAAGTATCAACTCATAGTTGCTTCACTTTAGTTGTTCCTTGCTTGCTTGTCATATGTGCCTTGACCAGACAAACCCAGGGTTTTGAACCAGTGATCTCAGTGTCCCAGGTCAACACTCTACCCACTGTCCCACCACAGGCCAAGCTTTATGTATCCTTTATTATCCCGAGCAATCAAGATGTACCTGAGTTCCACCATTTTTTAAAATGAAAATAACCAATGTGAAAAATGTGCATTGGTCTCGTGTTCATCTAGCTTTGAAAATACCACCTCTTTTCCTTATGTTCAAGTTTCCACTTTCTCTTAATATCCTGCCCAACACTCCTCTTGTGTACCCACACATCATTTCAAGGGAAAATAATATTTTTCTTTTTTAAAAATATAGAACACATAATGAATTTACGTGTCATCCTTTCCCAGGGGCCATGCTAATCTCTGTGTCATTCCAATTTTTATATATGTGCTGCCGAAGCAAGCACTCAAGGGAAAATTATTTTCTTGAGCATTTCTACACCCCTTGAAAAGTCATTTCCTCCTAAGAAACTCCAGCTGATGGTACCCCTTCAGTTGGTTTAAGATTTTTCTAATCCTCAAGGGTTCACAAGTACAGCACACTACCCTTCTATACAATGCACCCCCCTATGCAAATCATCAGGCCCATAGACCTGGGCCTAAAACAAACCAGACTTAGCATAAAAAAATAAACAGTGTACAAGGCTGGACCACAGAAATGAAAAGTCTATGTGTAGAAATGAGAGTTGCTTCATACAAAATCAGAAAGTTGAAAGTAGAGTTCTCCCATCTGCTGAGACTGTCCGATTAGAAAGCCATTAATGCGTGATACTATTGATAGAGAGCTTTGCCTGAATGAAGTTAAAACCTCTTTAATGAATTGCATCTTTAACTGAAATGAGAACAAACCAGCCATATTACATCAGCCAATGGGAAACGGTAAACTATCTTGAAAGAAATGGATTTCTAGCGGAATCAGAATCTTATGCAAACCTTTTCATATTGCAGACTTTTCTGAATACAATCCACGATTTCATTCCAATAGTTATCACAGCTAAGAAATATCTTTTAAAGCTATGATATGATGTCACGTTACTTTAATGGTTTGCAAAAGCTCTCAAGAGTTACCTAAAAATATGCATTTTTAATGATACCATAGATGAGTTCATCTAAAATGGTTTGAATTTCAATTGAAAACATAAACAGGCTTGGATATATTTGGACACAGATGTTACTGGAGTTTCTAGATTCCATTGTTTAAAGATATACCATAAATGTGACAAAAAGTGTTGAGGCAACTATCTGATTGAGTATTCAGGTTTACAAAGAAAGTAATCCCAGGGCCTGAGACCGGAAGTCAGCCCTCATTCATCTAACTTCTCTTTCGCATATTAGCATAGCTTGACCTTGATTTTTTAGATGCAAGTAAAGGACATTGATGTAATTTGAATAAAGCAGTCTTTCAAATACCCCGAGGAGTCTGGAATCAGAAATGACAGACTTGACAGAAGTTTGAGGGAGTAACCAACTCTTAGGTAATTACAGCGGTTATAAAAATAGTGTCTTTCTTTCTTGTTGAGCTAAATTTTCATCTTCTTTCTAGGGAATGTTTGTTTGCCAGGCCCTTTGGAAAATGCCCAGATGCTGGCACCCCCTCCCGCTGCTGCCCTTCTGCCTCTGAGTCTCCCTGCTGACCTCCCCACTAGGCTCGCGATGTCGCCACGATGACCTCTCTGGTCCGTGGCCATCTCGGCTGCTAATGTGACCTCCAACCTTCCTCACTTTTATCCGAGGGCAGGGGTCCTGCGCCTCTTCCTGACAAAGCACTTTCAGTCAACTCTTGGATTTCTTCATGGTTGATTAAACTGTCTGTGTTTGTTCAGGACCCTTCTACTCTTTCTGTGTCTGGCTGCTGACCTTTCTGTGAGTTCATTGTAGAGGAGAAAACTCACAGGGCAGTCCATCTGACTGCCTGCTAGCACTCCAGTAAAGATTTGGTCTTGGGTAAAAATGTTTAGGCCGTTGAAATATTAGTACCTCTTCAAAGCGTCTGACCTTTTGCCTGGTTAGTTTTCTGAGAAGCTGTACTGCATGAGGTCAGAGGCATGTGAAAGGCAACACTAGCATCTCCCTTGAAGCTCAATGGTGATCATCTCACTGGGAAGCTCCAAAGGGCTCCACAGCATCTGTGGTTCTTTTTCTTTCTTTTTAATTACAGTTGACATTAAATGTTATTTTATACTAGTTTCAACTGATACTAGTTTTTATACTAGTTTCATAGTGGTTAGACATTTATATAATTTACAAAATTATTTCTCTCCCACATAAGTCTAGTACCTATCAATATTATTATAATAATAATATTTCAATAACCATATGTAGTTATTGCATACCTATTTTCCCTATGCTATATTTTATATCCTATGGCTATTTTTTTTACTACCAATATGTACTTTTTTTAAAATTAATTTTAATGGGGTGACATTGATAAATCAGGGTACAAATGTTCAGAGAAAATATCTCCAGATTATTTTGACATTTAATTATGTTGCATATCCATCACCCAAAGTCAAATTGTCTTCTGTCACTTCTATCTGGTTTTCTCTGTGCCCCTCCCCTCCACCCACCTTTGTACTCTCCCCCACCCCTTCCTGGTAACCACCACACTCTTGTCCATGTCTCTGAGTCTCATTTTTATGTCCCACCTATGTATGGAATCATATAGTTCTTAGTTTTTTCTGATTTATTTATTTCACTCAATATAATGTTATCAAGGTCCATCCATGTTATTGTAAATGATCCGATGTCATCATTTCTTATGGCTGAGTAGTATTTCATAGTTTATATGTACCACATCTTCTTTATCCAGTCATCTATTGAAGAGATTTTTGGTTGTTTCCATGTCTTGGCCACTGTGAACAATGCTGCAATGAACATGGGGCTGCATGTGTCTTTACGGACCAGTGTTTTTGAGTTTTGGGGTATATACCCAGTAGAGGGATTGCTGGGTCATATGGTAGCTCTATTTTTAATTTTTTGAGGAACCACCATACTTTCTTCCATAATGGTTGTACTACTTTACATTCCGACCAACAGTGGATGAGGGTTCCTTTTTCTCCACAGCCTCTCCAACATTTGTTACTACCTGTCTTGTTGATAATAGCTAATCTAACAGGTGTGAGGTGGTATCTCATTGTAGTTTTGATTTGCATTTCTCTAATAGCTAATGAAGATGAGCATCTTTTCATATATCTGTTGGCCATTGTATTTCTTCCTGGGAGAAGTGTCTGTTCATGTCCTCTTCCCATTTTCTTATTGGATTGTTTGTTGTTGAGTTTTATGAGTTTTTTGTATATTTTGGATATTAAGTCCTTATCTGAGCTGTTGTTTGAAAATATCATCTTCCATTTAGTTGGCTGTCTGTTTTGTTGTCAGTTTCTCTTGCTGTGCAAAAGCTTCTTAGTCTGATGTAGTCCCATTCATTTATCTTTGCCTTCACTTCCCTTGCCTTTGGAATCAAATTCATAAAGTGCTCTTTATAACCAAGGTCCATGAGATTAGTGCCTATGTTTTCTTCTATGTAATTTATTGTTTCAGGTCTTATATTTAGGTCTTTGATTCATTTTGAATTAATTTTAGTACAAGGAGACAAACTGTAGTTGAGTTTTATTCTTTTGCATGTGGCTTTCCAGTTTTCCCAGCATCATTTGTTGAAGAGGCTTTCTTTTCTCCATTGTGTGTTTTTGGCCCCTTTATCAAAAATTATTTGACCATATATATGTGGTTTTATTTCTGGGCTTTCTATTTTGTTCTGTTAACTGAAGACGCACCACTAAGACTCTAAGACCAGGAGTACAAGTAAAAGGAAAAGTTTATTACAGACAAAAGAAAAAGAGTTTAGTACACTCGCGAGCGGGCACTAGGCAAGTATGCTGCCAGGCGCGCCATACAGCGTTTTCTCAGCATTTTTATACTTTACTTTTTAGGGAAGGGCGGGGGGCAGGGGATTTAGGTATTTGCTTTGATCAAGCGGTGTCTCGTAAGGTGGGTTTGAGCAATGTCCTTATCTGTTTACAGCAGGGTGCAGTTTATCTAGTTCCTGTCTGTGTACAGCAGGGTGCCTGTCTCACAAGCCCTAAAGGTCATATGGAATTTTTCCTAGTTCTTGTTTTTCCCTTACATTTCCCCCTCTTGTTCTGTATATCTCTAATCCTAGAGATTAGTGTTTTCAACTAGTCTTTCATAATGCTGTCGTACTATCATTAATTTTACTGCTCCTATCTGCCCTTGCAAGAAAGTGGTTGGGATGTCCCAGGTCTCTAACCCTGCTGCTAACTGACAGAGGTCTGGATGCAGGGATGGCCACCAAGTCCAAGGGGGATGATTATCAGAAGTTATTTCCCATACTATGTCACTAGTCCCTGATATCACTTGCCATGTCTGCCGGGTCGGTTGATGAGGATTCATTTCGGCGGCGGACACACAGCTTGAGGGGGCTGTCCGTTTTCTCCACTGTCCATTGGTCATCAGGAGCAGGAGCAGGCTTGAGGTGCGAAGCATGGATCCAAGCAGCGATGCCATCAACCAGCAGTGGGTGTGATGAGGAGGACCTGGTAGGGTCCCTTCCAGCGAGGTTCGAGTGTACAGTGCTGATGTCTCCGGACGTAGACGTAGTCCCCAACTTGGTAGCGATGCGGGGTTCCGTCTCCTGCCGGCTGGTAAAGGTCAGATAACTGCTTCCACAGGCAATGTTGCACTTTAGCTAGGGCCTGTAACCTAACAGACAAGGGTGTATTCGGGATATTCATGTCAGAGGGGGATAAATCCCGAATGGGCGGAGGGGTTCCAAAAAGTATTTCAAAGGGAGTCAGGTTAGTTTTGGTGGAAGGGGTATTCCGTGCCCGGAAAAGAGCGTATGGTAGGAGCATTACCCAATCTCTATGGCCAGTCTCTATGACTAATTTAGTTAGGGTCTCTTTAATCGTCCTATTCATTCTCTCTACCTGTCCTGAACTCTGGGGTCTATAAGCACAATGAAGTTTCCAATTAATCCCCAATATTTTGGCTACCCCCTGGCTTACCTGGGCCACAAACGCCGGTCCATTGTCAGACCCTATTACCTTTGGAAGGCCAAACCTGGGAAAGATTTCTTCCATGATCTTCTTAATTACTACCGCCGCCGTCTCATGTTTGGTAGGGAAGGCTTCTACCCATCCTGAAAAGGTGTCTACAAAAACTAAGAGATACCTTAGTCCATACTTGGCAGGTCTTACCTCGGTGAAGTCTACTTCCCAATATTGGCCCGGTCTGGTGCCTCGGAGACGGGTTCCACTGGTTCCTTTGGCTGGGTAGGCATTTACTATCTGGCAGGCCTTGCAGGCTTCTATTACTTCCTTTGCCATTTGCCTCTTTTCAGAGGAGGTTAATGTCTTATCATCCTGGAGCAGTTGTACTAGTTTATCAGTCCCACGGTGGGTGAGACGGTGGGCCATCTGGAGGAACATCCGAATGTCCTCAGGTTCCTTTAGGTGGGTCGAGGTGGAGGATGGCTCTGCTTCTATGGCGAGGATGTTGGAGGCAGTCCTCATGGCTACCGCTCGTGCCTCTTCAACGCCCTCCTGTTGCCTTTGGCTACTGGGTCCTGCCCTTTCTGGTGCCCAGGGCAATGGACAATGGCCAGTTCCCGTGGGAGCATGACAGCATCTAAGAGGGCTAGGATTTCTTGTTTATGTTTAATATCTTTACCTGCTGACGTGAGCAGGCCCCTTTCTTTGTAAATTGCCCCATGCACATGTGCAGTGGCAAATGCATACCTGCTGTCCGTGTAGACAGTGGCCCGTTTACCACTGGCCAGTTCTAGGGCTTTTGTTAGAGCTATTAGCTCTGCTTTTTGGGCTGAGGTTCCTGGGGCAAGTCTCTCTGACCAGATTACTTTTTCCTTGTCTACTACTGCAGCCCCAGCTCTGCGTTCTCCTTCGCACAGAAAACTGCTCCCATCAGTGTACCAAATTAAGTCAGATTGTGGCAATGGTGTGTCCCGTAAATCCTTTCGAATCCCAGTCTCCTCGGCTAGGATATCCCTGCACTGATGGTGGACAGTTTCCCCCTCTTCCCTGGGTAGCAGGGTGGCTGGGTTCAAAACAGTTGGAGAGCCGAAGGTGATCCTGTCTTTATCTAACAGGAGGCTCTGGTAATGAGTAATGCGGGCATTAGTTAGCCAGCGGTCTGGAGGTTGTCTGATTATGCTCTCCAGAGCATGGGGGGCGACAATAGTCAATTTCTGGCCCAGAGTCAGTTTGTCAGCATCTTTTACCAGTAGGGCTACAGTGGCGATCACCCGTAGACACCCTGGCCACCCTTTTGCGACTGCGTCTAACCTTTTAGAGAGGTAGGCTACTGGTCGCTTCCAGGGTCCCAGAGACTGAGCCAGTACTCCTTTAGCTATCCCTTCTTTTTCATCTACATAGAGAGTGAATGGCTTCTCTATGTTGGGGAGTGCCAGGGCTGGGGCTGATAACAGCGCTCTTTTGATTTGGTCAAAGGCCTTTTGCTGTTCATTTCCCCATGTATACTCAGTTCCATCCTTTAACAGGGGGTACAGAGGGGCAGTTAATGCGGCAAAGCCGGGTATCCAGTCTGCAGAAACCTGCTGTGCCCAAGAATTCCCTGAGGCCCTTCCGGTTTTTCGGGGGCGGGATTTGAGTAACAGTCTTTTTCCTGGCCTCAGTTAGCCATCTCTTACCGTCTCGGAGAGAGTAGCCCAGGAAGGTGACCTCGGGTTGACAGATCTGGGCCTTCTTGGCAGATGCTCGGTATCCCAGTTTGGCCAGTTCGACTAGCAGCTTCTCAGTTCCCTGTTTGCATTGCTCTATGGTGGCGGCTGCAAGTAACAGATCATCAATATACTGTAACAGAGTTACCTCAGGGGTGGAGGCCCGGTAGGCACTCAAGTCCTGATGCAGCGCTTCGTCAAAGATGGTAGGAGAGTTCTTGAAGCCCTGGGGTAGCCGTGTCCATGTTAGCTGTCCGCTGAGTCCATTCTCAGGGTCAGTCCATTCGAAAGCAAACAGGGATTGGCTGTCCTCATGCAGGCGCAAGCAGAAGAAGGCATTCTCAGGTCCAGCACTGTATACCATTTCCTGTCAGGACTGAGGGTACTGAGGAGGTTGTAAGGATTTGGGACCGTTGGATGTATGTCTATCACCCTACTGTTAACCTCTCTTAAATCCTGGACTGGTCTATAATCCCCTGTCCCTGGTTTCTTCACTGGCAGCAGGGGGGTGTTCCATTCTGATCGGCAATGCCTTAGGATCCCTTGTCCTAGCAGCCTCTGGATATGAGGCCTGATGCCTTCCCGGGCCTCCTTACTCATGTAGTATTGTCTGACCCTTACGGGAGTGGCGGAGGGCTTTAAATATACTACTACCGGAGGCCTTTGTACTGCTAACCCTGGCCCTGCCGTTTCTGCCCAGGCCTCTGGGAAGCTCTGGAGCCATCTGTCTGTTGTCGAATGGGGTCCGGGGGTAGGGGCTTCATATAGTTTATATTCATCTTCAGCAGACAAGGTCAGCATGGTCACAACAGGCTGACTGACAAGAGGGTTACTGAATCTTACTTCTGGCCCCTGAGGTTTGAAGTCAATACTTGCCCCTAACTTGGTAAGCAGATCTCTCCCCAGCAGCGGGGCAGGGCATTCTGGTATGACCAGAAAGGAGTGCTGTACTTTTCCTTTCCCCAGGTCCATCGTCCTTTTAGTTGTCCATGACCTATGCTGGCATCCATTTGCCCCCTGGACTAAGGATTTTTTATTTGAAAGGGGTCCCAGCGGGCTCTGCAAGGCAGAGTAAACTGCTCCTGTATCTACCTCAAAGTCGATTGGTGTCCCCTCCACGTTGAATGTTACCCTGAGTTCGGGGAGGGGGTCTGAACTCCGACGCCCCTAATCGCCTAGGGCAAGAATTTCGTCAACTTTCTTCTTTTCCTTGGGGCAGTCTTTTACCCAGTGCCCTTCTTCTTTACAGTAGGCACATTGGTTAGGCCCCAGTTTTGGCCTTTGGCGCAGGCCCGAGGTACTATTCTTTCCTTTTCTGTCCTGTTTTCCCACTACGGTAGCCAAAATTTTAGTTAACTCTTTATTCCTTCGTTTATCTCTCTTATTCTCTAATTCTTCACGTTCTTTCTCTAATCTTTGTTCCTCCTCTTCTGCTGTCTCCCTTTTGTAATAAACTTTGTCAGCTTCTTTGACTAAGTCAGAGCCATATCCTGTAACCCATCTATTCTCTGGAGCTTCCTCCGAATGTCAGTAGCTGACTGTCCTATAAAAGCCATAGCCAGTGCCCCTTTCTGTTCTTCAGACTCAGGGTCGAAAGGGGTGTACCTCCTATAGGCTTCTATTAGTCTCTCTAAGAATCTGGATGGGGATTCCTCTGGTCCTTGAGTTACTTCTCTTACCTTAGCCAAATTAGTGGGGCGTCTCGCCGCCGCTCGGAGACCCATCATCAGAGTCTGGCGATAGAGTAAGAGTTGCTGCCTACCTTCAGGCGTATTAGGGTCCCAGTTAGGCCGCCTCAGGGGAAAAGCCTCATCTATAAGGTTGGGGAGTTGAGTAGGGCGACCATCAGGTCCAGGAACTAATTTTCTGGCCTCAAGGAGAATCCGGTCCCTTTCTTCTGAGGTGAAGAGGATACCTAAAAGTTGTTGTCAGTCATCCCAAGTGGGCTGATGGGAAAACATAAGAGATTCGAGAAGGTCAGTAAGTTTGACAGGGTCCTCTGAAAAAGGCGGATTATTGTTTTTCCGGTTTTATAGGTCTGAGGAAGAGAAGGGCCAATACTGAAGTGCAGGCATGTTCCCCCCTTGTCCATCAGGGACAGGGGGTCCGAAAGACCGGAGGGGCAGGGTGATGGCCACGTCATCTGGAGTCTGTGCTCTCCGGCTCCGGGTGCCCTGGGCCGGACCTCCTACTGATGGTCCCTGATCACCCTGATGTGAGGCCCCAGGCTGAGGACCAGCAGTGCCGGTGGGGGCACCCCTAGGATAGGGAGGCGGGAACTCTGAATCAAAAAGAATAAGGTCAGTTTGAGATTCAGGGAGAACAGGGGAGGGGAGAGAGGGATATAGGGATGGAGCAGGCGCCGCTGGCACTGGGGCTTTGAGTGGGAGCATAGAGCAGCTGTTCGGATGAGTTGGAGCAGGTCTAGAGGGGCCCGGGGTGGTGGAGAGAGTTATTGGAAGGGAGGGCGTAGGGGGAGGAAGGAAAGGTTGGACCCAAGAAGGAGGGTCGTTCGCCAGGTCTTCCCAAACCCAAATATAAGGCTGTTGATCCGGATGACTATGAGGTCCTGGACTGAAGACAATTGTTTTGACCGCCTATATGGTGTCCTTATGAAAAGTTCCAGTGGTTGGCCAACCTACTCCGAGGGTGGGCCATTCGGAGGTACAGAAAGTCTGCCACTTGCGCTTCTTAACTAGGAGAGACAAGTTATGGGCTCGGGTATTAACCTCAGACCAATGAGACAAAGTCAGGGACAGTGGGGTCGACGACCTTTGTCCCATGTTAGTCTCGAAGAAATAGAGAGACAAAAAGAAAGCAACAAAGAAGACAGTAACAGAGACACAGTAACAGAGACAGACAGATAAAGCCGGCTGCGCCGTGAACGGCAAAATAAAAAGAAAAATAAGTCTATTGGTCCGGACCTATGAGCTCGGTTAGAAACTGGCAACGAAATTACAGATTCTGTCTGAGACAGCAGATGGACTTCCAAGCGTCCTTGGTCGTCCGCACACTCCAGGGCGTCCTCTGACACGTCTGTCGGTCGCAGTCAGGAGAGACTCACGTCCTTGCCTGACAGCCACCGCCAGTTTCACTTACCAGACGTGGGCGTCCGTCTGATGATTTCCGAAGAGATTGAATCTCGGTGGAACCTCCAAATGTTAACTGAAGACGCACCACTAAGACTCTAAGACTAGGAGTACAAGTAAAAGGAAAAGTTTATTACAGACAAAAGAAAAAGAGTTTAGTACACTCGCGAGCGGGCACTAGGCAAGTATGCTGCCAGGCGCGCCATACAGCGTTTTCTCAGCATTTTTATACTTTACTTTTTAGGGAAGGGCGGGGGGCAGGGGATTTAGGTATTTGCTTTGATCAAGCGGTGTCTCGTAAGGTGGGTTTGAGCAATGTCCTTATCTGTTTACAGCAGGGTGCAGTTTATCTAGTTCCTGTCTGTGTACAGCAGGGTGCCTGTCTCACAAGCCCTAAAGGTCATATGGAATTTTTCCTAGTTCTTGTTTTTCCCTTACAGTTCCATTGGTTTGATGTCTATTTTTCTGCCAATATCATGCTGTTTTGATTGTCGTGGCTCTATAATATAATTTGAAGTCAGGTATTGTAATGCCCCCAGCTTCGTTCATTTTCTTTAGGATTGCTTTGGCCATTTGGGGTTTTTTTGTAGTTCCATATTAATCTGATGATTTTTTTGTTCCATTTCTTTAAAAAATGCCATTGGAATTTTGATGGGAATTGCATTAAATTTGTAAATCGCTTTGGGTAATACTATATTTATTCTTCCTATCCAGGAACAAGGAATATTTTTCCATTTCACTGTATCTTTTTCGATTTCCCTTAACAATGTTTTGTAGTTTTCATTACATAGGTCCTTTACATTCTTTGTTATGTTTATTCCTAGGTATTTCTTTTTTGTTGTTGTTGCAACCATGAAGGGGTATTTTTTTGAGTTCGTTTTCTGATGTTTCATTGTTGGCATATAGGAAGGCAATGAAATTTTGTTTATTACTTTTGTATATTAATTTTGTATCCTGCGACCTTACTGTATTGGTTTATTGCAGGGGTCTCCAAACTATGGCCCACGGGCCACATGCGGCCCCCTGAGGCCATTTATCCGGCCCCCGCTGCACTTCCGGAAGGGGCATCTCTTTCATTGGTGGTCAGTGAGAGGAGCACAGGATGCATCTGCACCCATAGTTCCCATTGAAATATTGGTCAGTTTGTTGATTTAAATTTACTTGTTCTTTATTTTAAATATTTTTATTTGTTCCATTTTGTTTTTTTACTTTAAAATAAGATATGTGCAGTGAACTGGCCCCCTGTGTAAAAAGTTTGGGGACCCCTGGTTTATTGTTTCTAGTAGTCATTTTGTGGAGTCTTTGGGGTTTTCGATGTACAGGATCATATCATCTGCAAATAGTGAAACCTTTACTTCTTCTTTTTCAATATGAATGCCTTTTATTTCTTTTTCTTTTCTGGTTGCTCTGGCTAGAACTTCCAGAACTACATTGAATAAGAGTGAAGAGAGTGGACAACCTTGTCTTTTTCCTGATTTTAGGGGAAAAGTCCTCAGTTTTATGCCATTTAATATGATGTTAGCTGATGGTTTATCATAAATGGCCTTTATTATGTTGAGGTATTTTCCTTCTATACACATTTTGTTGAGTGTTTTAAACATAAAATTGTGTTGTATTTTATCGAATGCCTTTTCTGCAGCTATTGATAGGATCATATGGTTTTTGTTCTTTGTTTTGTTGATATGGTGTATTACATTAACCGTTTTACATATGTTGAACCATCCTTGTGATTCTGGGATGAATCCCACTTGATCGTGGTGTATTATTTTTTTTAAAGTTTTGTATTCGATTTGCTAGTATTTTGTTTAGTATTTTAGCATCTGTATTCATTAGTGATATTGGTTTGTAGTTTTCTTTTTCTGTGTTGTCCTTGCCAGATTTTGTTCGGTATGAGAGTTATGTTGGCCTCATAAAATGTGTTTGGAAGTATTGCTTCTTCTTCAGTTTTTTGGAAGACTTTGAGTAGAATAGGAACCAAGTTTTTTTTTTTTTTTTTTTTTTTGAATGTTTGATAGAATTCACTAGTATAGCCGTCTGGCCCTGGACTTTTATTTTTGGGGAGGTTTTTGGTAGTTGTTTCTATTTCCTTTCTGCTTATGGGTCTGTTTAGGCTTTCTGCTTCTTCATGATTCAGTCTAGGAAGATTGTATTGTTCTAGGAATTTATCCATTTTTTTCTAGGTTGTTAAATTTGGTGGCATATAGTTTTTCATAGTATTCTACAATAATTCTTTGTATATTTATAATACCTTTAGTGATTTCTTCTTTTTCATTTTGGATTTTGTTTATATGAGTCCTTTCTCTTTTTTCTTTAGTGAGTCTTGCCAAGGGTTTGTCAATTTTGTTGATCTTTTCAAAGAAACAGCTCTTTGTTTTATTAATTTTTTCTATAATTTTTATGTTTTCTATTTTGTTTATTTCTGCTTTGATTTTTATTATTTCCTTTCTTCTGCTGGTTTTGGTTTGTTTTTGTTCTTTTTCTAGTTCCTTAAGATGTGAAGTTAATGGTTTACTTGGACTCTCTTTTGTTTGTTCATATAAGTCTGCAATGATATGAACTTCCCTCTTATTACTGCTTTTGCTGCATCCCAGAGATTCTGATATGTCCTATTGTTATTTTCGTTTGTCTGTATGTAACTTTTGATCTCTGCTTTTATTTCTTCTTTGACCCACACATTTTTTAAAAGTATGTTGTTTAGTTTCCACATTTTTGTGGGTTTGTTTATCTCTTTTTTGCAGTTGAATTCTAATTTCAAGATTTTATGATCCGAGAATATGCTTGGCATGATATCAATCCTTCTGAATTTGTTGATGTTATTTTTGTGGCCGAACATATGGTCAATTCTTGAAAATGTACCATGAGAAAAATGTATACTCTGGCACTTTGGGATGAAATGTCCTGTAGATATCTATCATATCCAATTGTTCTAGTGTTTCATTTAAGGCCAATATTTCTTTATTGATTTTCTGTTTGAATGAACAATCTAGAGCCGTCAGTGGTGTACTGAGGTCTCCAAGTATGATTGTATTTCTGTTAGTTTTTGTTTTTAGGTCAGTAGCTGTCTTATATATTTTGGTGCTCCTTGGTTTGGTGCATATATATTAAGAAGTGTTACGTTTTCTTTTTTTATATATATATATTTTATTACTATTAATTCTAATGGGATGACACCAATAAATCAGGGTACATATGTACAATGAAAACATCTCCAGGTTATCTTATCATTCAATTGTGTTGCATACCCATCACCCAAAGTCAAATTGTCCTCTGTCAACTTCTATCTGGTTTTCCCTGTGTCCCTCCCCTCCTCCCTATCCCACTCTTCCCTCCCTCCCCCCATCCCATAATCACCACTCTCTTGTCCATGTCTCATAGTCTCACTTTTATGTCCCACCTATGTATGTATTCATGCTGTTCTCAGTTTTTCTTTTTTTCTGATTTACTTATTTCACTCTGTATAATGTTATCAAGGTACATCCATTTTGTTATAATTGATCCAATGTCATCGTTTCTTATGACTGAGTAGTATTCCATAGTATATATGTACCATAGCTTTTTAATCCACTCGTCTTCTGACGGACACTTGGGCTGGTTCCAGATCTTCACTATTGTGAACAATGCTGCCAGGAACATGGGGGCGCATTTCTTCTTTTCGAACAGTGCTATGGTGTTCTTAGGGTATATTCCTATAAGTGGGATAGATGGGTCAAAAGGCAGTTCGATTTTTATTTTTTTTCTGAGGAATCTCCAAACTGTTTTCCACAGTGGCTGCACCAGTCTGCATTCCCACCAGCAGTGCAGAAGGGTTCCCTTTTTTCCACATCCTTGCCAGCACTTATTCTGTGTTGGTTTGCTGATGAGTGCCATTCTGACTGGTGTGAGCTGATACCTCATTGTGGTTTTAATTTGCATTCCTCTAATGATTAGTGATGTTGAGCATTTTTTCATATGCCTATTGGCCATCTATATGTCCTCTTTGGAGAAATTTCTATTCATTTCTTTTGCCCATTTTTTGATTGGGTTGTTTGTCTTCCTGTTGTTGAGTTTTATAAGTTCTTTATAAATTTTAGTTATTAACCCCTTATCAGATGTGCTGTCGAATATGTTCTCCCATTGTGTGGTTTGTTTTTTTATTCTGTTCCTATTGTCTTTAGCTGTGCAAAAACTTTTTAGTTTGATATAGTCCCATTTGTTTATCTTGCCTTTTATTTCAGTTGCCCGTGGAGATAAATTGGCAAATATACTGCTGCTACAGATGTCGGAGAGCTTGCTGCCTATATTTTCTTCTAAGATGCTTATGGTTTCACAGTTTACATTTAAGTCTTTTATCCATTTTGAGTTTGTTTTTGTGAATGGTGTAAGTTGATGGTCTAGTTTCATTTTTTTGCAGGTAGATGTCCAATTTTCCCAGCACCATTTGTTAAAGAGGCTGTCTTTACTCCATTGTATGTTCTTTCCTCCTTTGTCAAATATCAGTTGTCCATAAAGGTGTGGGTTGATTTCTGGGTCCTCTGTTCTGTTCCATTGATCTATGTGCCTTTTCTTATGCCAGTACCAGGCTGTCTTGAGTATAATGGCCTTATAGTAAACCTTGATATCTGGAAGAGTGATACCTCCTGCTTTATTTTTTCTTTTTAAGATTGCTGAGGCTATTTGTGTTCTTTTTTGGTTCCATATAAATTTTTGGAATATGTTTTCTATATCTTTGAAGTATGTCATTGGTATTTTAATTGGTATTGCATTAAATTTATAAATTGCTTTGGGTAATATAGACATTTTAATGATGTTTATTCTTTCTAGCCATGAGCACGGTATATGCTTCCACTTGTATGTATCTTTCTTGATTTCTTTTATCAATTTTCTATAATTTTCCGAGTACAAGTCCTTAACCTCCATGGTTAAATTTACTCCTAGGTACTTTATTTTTTTGGCTGCAATAGTGAAGGGGATTGTTTCCTTAATTTCTTTTGCTGACAGTTCATTGTTGGTATACAGAAATGCCTCTGATTTCTGCGTATTAATTTTATATCCTGCCACCTTGCTGAATTCATTTATACGGTCCAGTAGTTTTCTGACTGATACTTTAGGGTTTTCAATATACAATATTATATCATCTGCAAATAGTGACAGTTTTACTTCTTCTTTTCCAATTTGGATGCCTTTTATTTCTTCTTCTTGTCTGATTGCTGTAGCTAGGACTTGCAGAACTATGTGGAATAAGAGTGGTGAAAGGGGGCAACCCTGCCTGGTTCCTGATCTTAAGGGGATTGCTTTTAATTTTTGTCCATTTAGTATGATGTTTGCTGTCGGTTTATCGTAGATGGCCTTTATCATGTTAAGGAATGATCCCTGTATTCCCACTTTACTGAGAGTTTTGAGCATGAATGGGTGCTGAATTTTATCAAATGCCTTTTCTGCATCTATTGAAATTATCATGTGATTTTTTTCCTTCCTTTTGTTTATGTGATGAATCACATTGATTGATTTGCTAATATTGAACCAGCCTTGCCTCTCCAGAATAAATCCCACTTGATCGTGGTGTATGATTTTTTTCCTATATTGCTGGATCCGGTTGGCTAATATTTTGTTGAGAATTTTAGCGTCTAAATTCATCAGAGATATAAGCCTATAATTTTCTTTCTTTGTGTTGTTTTTGCCCGGTTTTGGGATCAGAATTATGCTCGCCTCATAAAAGGAGTTTGGAAGTCTCCCTTCCTCTTGAATTTTTTGAAATAGCTTGAGGAAGATAGGAGTTAGTTCTTCTTTGAATTTTTGATAGAATTCACTTGTGAAGCCATCAGGCCCAGGACTTTTCTTTTTTGGGAGTTTTTTGATAACTGTTTCGATCTCATTTGTTGTAATTGGTCTGTTTAGGTGTTCTGACTCTTCCAGATTGATTTTTGGAAGGTTATATGATTCAAAAAATTTGTCCATTTCACCAAGATTGTCTAATTTTTTGGCATATAATTCTTCATAGTATTTTCTTACAATGCTTTGTATATCTGTTGTGTCAGTTGTTATTTCTCCACTGTCCTTTTTAATTTTATTTATTTCAGTCCTCTCTCTTTTTTTCTTGGTGAGTCTAGGTAAAGGTTCATCAATCTTGTTTACCTTTTCAAAGAACCAGCTTCTGGTTTCATTGATCCACTGTATTGTTTCCTTAGCCTCTATGTCATTTATTTCTGCTCTGATCTTTATTATTTCCTTCCTTCTACTTGTCTTGGGTTTTATTTGTTGTTGTTTTTCTAGTTCCTTTAGATGCAGGGTCAGGTTGGTTATTTGAGCTTTTTCTAGCTTCTTATGATATGCCTGTAGTGCAATAAACTTCCCTCTCAGAACTGCTTTTGCTGTGTCCCATAAATTTTGAATTGATGTATGGTCATTATCATTTGTTTCTAGAAACTTTTTTATTTTTTCTTTGATCTCATTGTTAATCCATTCACTATTTAATATCATGCTATTTAGTTTCCAAGTGTTTGGGTATTTTTCAGTTTTCCTTTTGTGGTTAATTTCTAGTTTCATGGCATTGTGATCAGAGAAAATGCTTGATATGATTTCAATCTTCTTAAATTTATTGAGACCATTTTTGTGTCCTAACATGTGGTCTATCCTAGAAAACGTACCATGAGCGCTTGAGAAGAATGTATATTCTACTGCTTTAGGGTGAAAAGTTCTGAAGATGTCTATTAAGTTGAGTTGATCTAGTGTCTCCTTTAAGTCTGCTGTTTCTTCATTAATTTTTTTTCTTGAGGATCTATCCAGTGTTGTTAGAGGGGTATCAAAATCCCCTACTATGATAGTATTGCTGTTAATCTCGCCCTTTATATCCATCAA
This sequence comes from Rhynchonycteris naso, assembly GCA_037038555.1. NCBI lineage: Eukaryota > Metazoa > Chordata > Mammalia > Chiroptera > Emballonuridae > Rhynchonycteris > Rhynchonycteris naso. Next base: position 178,254,487 of record CM072995.1, on the reverse strand, counting down.
AGTCTGTTTTATGTATGTCGGTGCTCCTATATTTGGTGCATAGATATTTATAATAGTTATATCTTCCTGTTGAATTGTTCCCTTTATCATTATGTAGTGTCCTTCTTTATCTCTTACTACAGCCTTTGTTTTAAAGTCCATTTTGTCTGATATAAGTATTGCTACCCCTGCTTTTTTTTCATTTCCATTTGCATGAAATATTTTTTTCCATCCTTTTACCTTCAGTCTATGTGCATCTTTTGTTTTAAGGTGTGTATCTTGTAGACAGAATATGTATGGGTCCTGTTTCTTTATCTATGCAGCTACCCTATGTCTTTTGATTGGATCATTTAATCCATTTACATTTAGGTTATTATTGATATGTATTTGTTTATTGCCATTTTATTCTTTAAAGCTGTATTCTTCTTTTGCTCTATTCATTCCTCCCTTTAAACTGTTCACAAGAGGCCCCTTAGTATCTCTTACAGAATTGGTTTGGTTTTTATGAATTCCTTTAGGCTTTCTTTTTTTGGAAAGCTCTTTATTTCTCCTTCAATTTTAAACGTTAGCCTTGCTGGATAAAGTAGTCTTGGTTGTTGGTTCTTGTTCTGCATTACTTTGATTATATCTTGCCATTCCCTTCTGGCCTCAAGTGTTTCTGTTGAGAAGTCCGATGTCATCCTTATGGGGGCTCCTTTGTAGGTGATAGCCTTTTTTTCTCTAGCAGCTTTTAAAATTTTCTCTTTATCCATTAGCTTTGGTATTTTAACTATGATGTGTCTTGGTGTAGATCTTTTTGGGTTTCTCTTTAATGGAGTTCTGTGTGCTTCTTGAACGTGTGGAGTGTTTCCCAGCCTTAATTTAGGAAAGTTTTCTGCTATGATTTGATTGAACAAAGTTTCCATTTCCTGTCCTCTCTCCTCTTCTTCAGGCACCCCTATGATGCGAATGTTGTTTCTCTTTATGTTGTCACAGAGCTCCCTTAGAGTTTCCTCACATATTTTCAGTCTCTTTTCCTTTTTCTTCTCTGCTTCTGTGCCTTTGTTTATTGTGTCCTCTAACTCGCTTATTCGATCCTCAGCGTCATCCATCCTGCTTTTAATTCCTTCCATTGTGGTCTTCAGTTCTGATACTGTATTTGTCATTTCTGTCTGATTCTTTTTTATCATTTCAATTTCATTTTTTATACTTGTTATATCTTTATTTAGGTGTTCACAATGACTATCCATTGTTGCTCTAATTTCTTTGAACATCCTAACTATCATTATTCTAAATTCTACTTCTGGTAATTTGATTGTATCTGGTTCATTCAGGTCCTTCTCTGGGGATTTCTCTTGATTCATTTGGTTTGCATTCCTCTGCCTGCCCATTTTATCTGTGTATAAGCAAGTTGTGGCCACTGGAGTCCAGTAGGTGTTGCCTTTGTGTTCTTAGGTGTGGTCTGTCTGCAGGCCCCCCACCCCCTCTGCCGGTGCCTAGGGTGGTTGGTTATGAGCATTGTCAGCACCGGCCCACTGTGGCTTTTGCTGTGATTTCTGCCTCTCCTTTGCAGGAGGGGTTGTCACTGAAGCCACAAGCCTTAGCACCAAGGGTAGAGGTGAGCACCTTTGCTCAGCTGTGGACCCAGCTATTTCCGGACTTCCACCCAGAATCCGTAGTCAGAGCCTGCTAGCCACAGTTTCGCAGGTTGGGCGGGGCTTTTGACGTGCTCTCAGCTGTGAGCCTTTGCCCGTCCGGAGACTTAGCCCCGCCCTCGAGGCCAAGGCCCTTCTGCGCAGGGTCACAGACCCAGGTTTATTGGGCTGGGCGTGTTTGCTGGCTTCCGCTCCGCTTCGTACTTCTGCTCGTCCTGGACTCTATCCCGCCCTCGCGTTCGGAGCCCGCTCGTGCACGTATGAATGCAATCCGCGGTTTCTCCGGCCGGGCGGAGATAGTAGCGCGAGCTCAGCTGCGAGCTTCCACTTGTTTCAGGGCCTACCCCGTTCCCGCGTTCGGTGTCCGGTTGCGCACGTATACTGGCAAACCGCGGTTTCTTCGGCCCGGGGTGTGGGGGCTGGTCCCTGGTCCTAGCCCAGTTTCTGCGGTCAGGGCCAGCTTGTGCAGGGTTGCAGAGCAGATTTCTGCCCATTCCTGGCCTCCCGCTTTGTCCCCGTAAGTGGGATTAAAGGCAGGCCCGCAGCTTCCGTACTGCTTTCGCGTGTCCCCTCCGACCCTGCTGGGCTAGACCAAGCTCACACCGGCTTGGCTTCTGCCCACGCTGACAGAACCGCGTTTCAGCGTCCTGTCGCCCCGAATCCTTCAGCAACCCTCAGCAGAGTAGGAAGGGACCTAATACTCCACACTGTAGGCCTGGGAGCTCCCTCACTTGTTTCACAGCTCAATACTGTCCAAACGCCTCTTCTAGGCTCTGGGACTGCAGGCTGGGGCTTGGTTCCTGGGACCCAGGTCCCTCCCTCTCCGCCAAACTTTCCTCCCGCCACGCGCGTCTCTCCGGGCTGCCGTTTGCTCCGGGGAGCTGGACAGCCCTCTTTGCGTTTTCGCTATTCCTACCAGTCTCAATGTGGCTTCTTCTGTGTTCCTTGGTTGAAGAGTCCACTTAGTTTAGTTCATAGTTGGTTTATCCAGATGATGGTTCTTTAAATTGAGTTATAATCTACTTTGGTTCTGGGAGTTGGAAGTTGGTACGTCCGCCTACTCCATTGCCATCTTGCTTCTATTCTGTCTTTGATGATGATAATGTCTTCTTTCTTGCTGCATCTCTCTTCTTGAAGTTGTCAAAACGATGTAACTTTTTTCTCTTCCTTTCTGTTCAGCCACTCCCCACCTGTTGCAGTCACCCACCAGCGTCAGAAGCCAGAACCACCCAATCTTCCTCTTGCCTACTTCTAATCGTGTTACGTTTTCTTGATTCAATGTCCCCTTTATCACTATGAAATGGCCGTTTTGTCTCTGATTAACTGTGTTGTCTTGTAGTCAGCATTGTTAGATATGCGTATGGCTACACCTGCTTTTATTTTGATGTTATTTGCTTGGAGTATTGTTTTCCAGTCCTTCACTTTGAATTTGTTTTTATCCTTGTAGATTAGATGTGTTTCTTGTAGGCAGCATACATTAGATTTTCTTTTTTAATCCATTCTGCTACTCTGTGTCTTTTTATTGGTGAGTTTAATCCATTTACATTTAGTTCAATTATTGACATTTAAGGGTTTCCTATTGCCATTTTATATATTGCTTTATGATAGTTTTGTATCTTATTTGATTCTTCTCTTCTTTTTTTCTATCATTTGTTTTTGTTTGGTTGTAATCCATACTTCCTTCCTCTGTTGCTTCTTTTTTCAAGCCATGTGCTTCTGTAGTAGTTTTTTTATGGGTGGTTACCATTAAGTAATGGAAAGGGTACCTATCATGTTCACTGTAATAGATTATCTCATGAGTGCTTATGTACTCCACCCTCCTTTGCTACTGTTAATCTTTGTCCTCTGCCCTTTTTTGTTTTTGTTGTCACAGATTAAATTTGATTTTATTGTGCTTTGATGGAGCTTTTACTTGTGGTTTTGTTTTGTTCTTTGTATCTGGTTGGAAAACCCCCTTTAGTATTTCCTGAAGTGGGGGTTTTCTGGTGTTAAATTCCCTCATCTGTTCTGTATCTGCAAATGTTTTTATTTCTCCTTTGTATTTGAAGGATAGCTTTGATGGGTATAGTATTCTTGGCTGGAAGTTCCTCTCTTCCAGAACTTTAAATATTGGGGCCCACTCTCTTCTAGCTTGTAGAGTTTCTGCTGAGAAATCAGATGATAATCTAATGGGCCTTCCTTTATATGTTGTATTCTTCTTTTCCTTTGGCTGCCTTGAGAATTTTTTCTTCGTCATTGGTTTGTGCTAATTTCATTATGATGTGCCTTGAAGCAGGTTTATTAGGATTAAGATAACTCGGTGTTGTTTAATTCTTGAATTTGAGGTTTTAGTTCTTCTCACAGGCTTGGGAAGTTCTCATCTATTATTTGTTTGACTATGTTCTTCATTACATTTTCTCTCTCTTTTCCTTCTGCTATAGCTATTATTCTTATGTTGCTCTTTTTGATGGAGTCAGACAATTTCTGTAGGGCTTTCTCATTTTTATAAAATTCTTGAGTCTCCTTCTTTTTTTCTCTGCAGTGCCTCCAGTTGCCTGTCTTCTATGTCACTAATTCTCTCCTCTATCTGGCCTGTTCTATTAGCTAAACTTGTTAACTCATTTTTTAGTTCATGAATTGAGTTTTTCATCTCAGTTTGATTCATTTTCATAGTTTCAATTTCCTTAGTGATGTATTCTTTGTTTGTTCAATTGTTTTTTGAGCTCCCTAAATTGCCTTTCTGTGCTTTCTTGTATATCCCTGAGTATTTATAGGATTTTAATTTTAAATTCTATGGAATTTAACTCCAAGGTCTCCAAGCTATTGAATTATTTTTCTATAGAGTTTTCCTCATCAATCTGAGCTATCTCTCTCTCTTTTGTATCCACGATATTTGATTTCTTTTTCCTTAATGACATTTGAGAGTGGTATTGTTAATAACACTAATAAGAATTGGTAAAAAATAAAAAATAAAGATAAAAAAGAAAAAAGTAGAAAAATAAAAAAAAATATTTTTGAGAAAATACAGTGAAAAACTGAAAATTATATTGTGCTAAATAGAACAAAAACTGCATAGAATGAAGGGCCTGAGTTGTGTAGAAGTGACAAAGAGGCAAAAAAATGAGGTAAGAACCCACAAAATGTTACAATAAAACAATTTGAATCAAGAATAAAATAATTTATTTGTAAATGATGGTCAAATGAAAGATATAGTGAAAGAAAAAAGAGAGAAAAAAGAAAAAGAAAAAAATACAGTGAAAGATGCAAATTCTATTGTAATAAATGGCACAAAAACTATAGTATGGAGATCCAGGGTTGAGGGGAATGCTAAAGAGATAAACAACAAAGTAAAAAGTGCACAAAATGCCACAAAGAAAAAATTTGAATCCAAAATAAAATAATTTGTGAGTGAGGATCGAATGAGAGGAAAAATGAAAGAGAAAAGAAGAAACCAAAAGAGAGGGAGAAAAAAAAACAGAAAAGAAAATAATAAAAGGAGAGAGTTAAGGTTTTTGGAATGTAACCCCCATAGAGAGAAAAAAAAAGAATGGAAAATGCAACACCTATGGGTAATGAAGTTCAAAATGAACAGAATAGAATAAAACGGGAAGAGGATAAAAGGGTCAAGGTGGAAGATAAAAAAGATACAAAAATGAAAAAAAAATAGAAAAAGTTATAAAGACTGGATTTTTCTGGTCTTGAGAGGTTATTTTCTTCCTTTTTCTTCTTTCTCTTTTTGGCCGGTGGTGCTATACCCCAGGTTCTGCCCCTGTGGCACTCCTAGGTAGAGATTTGCTGTTGTGTTGCTATAGTGATGACATAAACTAGTCCTCAGTCCCATTGGTGGGCTGGGCTTGTTAGTGTTTGCAGTCTCCGACAATGGGAGAGTCCATTTTCCTGGAGCCTCTCCCTCAGTCTCTTCTTCCTGAACCAGCAGCCTGGGACCCAGCTGTGAAGTGGCTGCTGCCACTGCCTGGAGAGCAAGAGGCTCTAAGAGCTGCCAAAACCCCCCTCTATCCCCACTCAATACAGGATTCTGGGTAAGGCTTTGCCAGCCAGAGCCACCAGTGTAATCAGGCAGGGCTGGGAGCCAATTGCTCCTCAGGTGTCTTTCTCTGAGCCTCCAGGTATGTCTAGTATGCCTTAGCTCTTTGCGGGACTATTCTCCTCAGGCTTTTTGCACTTTGAAACCTGTATTGACTGGCAGGAAGATGCCCCAGTCACTGCCTACAGAACAGGAGGTCTTAAAAGCTGCCAAGTCCCGCTTCCAGGTCCTTTTAAGGCACAGCCCTGGGTATAAAAGCTCTCCTGACCAGAGCCACCAGCTTAAGCAGGTGGGGTGTGTGGGGGGGGGAGGCGGGGGGGGGGAGTTGACTTCTGGTCAGGCTCCTTTCTAAGGTTCCCCAGGTATGTCTAGTTAAATTAGCCTTAGCACTCCACAAGTCTGCTCTTCACAGGCTTCTCCCTTGTTGGGAAGCCTACAGCCCAGCCCACCCAACTTCTGCAGTGTTCTCTGAGGTCTGTTCCATAGGAATGTGTTTTTTAACCTGTATCAGCTGGCAGGAAGTTGCCCCAGCCACTTCATGCTGAGTGAGAGGCCTTAAGAACTATTAAACCCATCCTCTGGGAAACCTTGTCAGCCAGAGCGCTGCCAGCTTAAGCCAGCCGGGCAGTGAGCAGACAGCGGGTTAAGCTCCTTTCAGGAATCTGATCAGCAGGTTTGCTCTCCTTAGGCTGCCTGAAGCTGCCTGTACGCCTGCGTGTCCTTCCCCCCAGCACTTTCATAGTTTTTTTCCCAGGGAATGTGCTTTGTCAGCCTGTATGGCTGGTGGAGGAGCCCCACCCGGAGAGGTCTGGGTGTAGGGAAGCCAGGTTTTGTGCTCCCTGCACACTGTTGTTCAGGGAGCAGGGATTATACAGAGACTCTGGCTTTAGCCCAGGCAGAAGGCCATAACTAACAGTCTCCCACCCAGCCCCTCCATCCGGGAATGTGGGCGCCCATGCCCGAGGTGCTAGGAGGAACCACTCGTTCACTGCCCGTGCTCACCGATCCGGAGACTGGGGGTCAACAAAGCCCACTTTGCAGGCAAGCCACACGTCCACCTCTGCCGGGGTTTGCGGCTGGTGTTAGCTCTGCGTAGGTTGAGCTGCAGGCACACTCTCTCCTCAGCTTGAATGTTTCCGCCCCAGCCCTCCCTTCCTCTCAGTTACAAGTGAAAGAAAGTTTCCTCAGGTCAGTGAGGGAAGTGGAATACTCTGTTCTTAGTCCTATTTCCTTCAGAGTGGTTTTTCAGCCACCTTTTAGCCCAATGGTACCTTTGCTTGATGTATGTGTATCTCAGATGCTCCTGGAATTGTTTTTCTGTCTCTAGTTGTTGAATTTGTTGACATTTCAGGGAGAGGTATTGGGAGCCCTCCTCAAGGCGCCATTTCTGTGACGTCACTCTCCAATATGTACTTCTTAATTCCTTCACCTATTACCCCTTGCCTCTCACACCCTCTCCCCTCTGGCAACCATCAGCTTGTGCTCTGTATCTATGGGAATGTTTCTGTTTTGTTTGTACATTTATATTGTTCTTTAGCTTCCTCATATAAGTGGAATCATATGCTATTTGTATTTCTCTGTCTTACTCATTTCATGTAATAACCCTCTGTGTCTATCCATGTTGTTGCAAATAGTGAGTTTTCATTTTTTGTAGCTTATTATTATTCCATTGTATACACATACCACATCTTCATCCATTTGTTTGCTGATGGGCCCTTGGGTTGCTTCCATATCTTGGCTATTGTAGATAATGTTTCAGAAAACATAGCAGTATATCTATCTTTTCAATTAGTGTTTTAGATTTCTTCAGATAAATACCCAAAAGTGGAATTGCTGGGTCATAAAAGGTAGTTTTATTTTTAATATTTTCAGGAACCTCTATACTATTTTCCATAGTGGCTACACATGATCCATGGTTCTTAACAAGATTAAGTCTGGTCTTCCTGCTTGAAAAGGGGAAGAAGAGAAAAAAATGAAGTACAAAGTTTTGCTGAGGGACCAATTGACAAGCCTGGACAATGCCTTAAGGCAGAACCCCCTTATAGAGACTCTTGTTAGCATGATAACTAACCCCTTGCCTGTAACCCTGGACTGGGGCTTTCAGGCAAGCTCAGCGCCCCTGCAGCACCACATCCACAGCCCAGGTCCACTGCAAGTCCTACCACATGCAGGCAACCATTCCTTTCACTGCATGCTATAATAACATGTCCTTGCTGTACCTCTCAGAATGATGTTTTTGTAGTTTGCTCATTTGTGTATGAATCTTATCAGTCTGACTTGACTACAAGTACTTGGACGGGTGGACTGTGCTTTCTGTATCTTTGCATGCCTGGAAGCACACAGTGCATATTCTAGTGAAAGTATGGATAAATAAGGTGTAGATGGACCTTTCTCTAGGCCTGCTTTCACATTCCTTTAATATCACCGCACTCACCTGTGATAACTCAACCCTTCTTCACCATTTCTCAAAATATCTGATGCTCCCATTTGCACAATTGGAATGTCCTTATTTTTCAGTTTTCTTATTTGTCCGTCTCACAATGCTATGCCTGCTTCATCATTGCTAACCATCTCATACTGTAAACTCCCTTTGCCTGTCACTTAACAATAACACAGTCAGTGACTTGATGCTCAAGGGCCTTCAGAACATGATGCCATAATCAGAGGACATGCCTAATCAGTGGAGCTGATCACTGGTCCTCGTACAACCAATGTCCACTGCTCCAGGACTCTGTGTCGGTGCTCAGTCACTGTTGCGCCCTCTCCTGCAATGAATCCTCCATATACATTTTGTTTGGTTTAGCTGCAAGTGACTTGGTGAGAGATGAGTAGAATTATTCTCTAGAGAATTATTCCTTAAAGTCAATGTTTTTCAACATGACACTTGGACGTTTTGGGCTGAATAATTCTTTTGTAGGGAGTTGTCCTGTGTGTTGTAGGGTGTTTAGAAACAGCCCTCATCTCTACCCTACTAGATGACAGGGTCACCCCCCAGTTGTGGCAAGTAAGACTATCCCCACTGGGAGAGATCAAACATGCTGGTTGGGAACCACTGCCCTCAGGGATGGAGGCTGGAGGCTATGGCCATAACATGAAGGGGTGACATCATAACAAGGTTTCTTCCTCTCTTTTGAGGCTTTTATTTTTAAATGTAACCAGCATTGGTGTCCTGCCCTACCTGATTTGGGATGAGACTTTCAAAATGCATTTAAAGTATTAGTACTTCACTACGTGGCCATCTTGCCCCTAAGGGCCATTACTCCTCCCCCACGCCCCACAGCTGTTACCAATGAACTGGGCTCTGCTTTCTACAGCTTGATCCCATCTTGTTTAAGGAATCCCACTGGCTTTCAGAAAACTCTGAGGGGCACATGATGAACTGATAGGAGAGGCAGCTAACTGGAGGCACTGTGCAGAGGCACCTGTTGTCCCCAGGCCTGGACATTGCGTCGTGAGGACACTGTGTTTGGAGATCTTCTCCTTCACTTTGCCCATCCAGGAACTATATTTTATCTCTTTTCTGATAAACCGTTGGGAGCAATAATTCTCACAGACTGAACTCACCAGAAACTAGGCTACACAGAAGACTGTGACAGTATTGCTTTAAAATGTGTATCTCCCAGAGCTCTAACCAAGGTTTGGAAGCAGAGTGGGCAGCATGAAATGTGGTCCAGGGTGCATGTAGGGCCCTCGAACCAGTGGGCTCCTGGCACCGGCTGGGAGTCTGGCTCCTTCTGTCTGTCTCAGTTACCAAGGGAATGAACCATGTGGGCTGATAAGGGAGAGAGAGGGGAGGCTGGGATATGAGAAGACAGTGTGAGCTGAAAGATGTGCATACTCTTTAGAAATCATTCACAGTTTCTGCTTCAGTTGGTGTCCTGAGGTCGAGTGCTCATTGCCCCGCCCGAGTGGACACCTTTCCAGCATGGCCTCCTGTTACCAGGATGCCTGGGAAACTGCAATAGCTGAGGCAGGTGTGGAATCAGGTTAGAGGCAGTCGGGGGACTCATGAGATACTCCCTGTGGAAAAGCCTGAGGACAGCTCATCTCCCTAGGAACAGGAGCAGTCGCACTGCCCTGGGAAGCTGCCCTCACAGAAGAAGGCTAAGCACCTCTGGCAGGCTGTTTCCCTGAATCTCCTTGCCCTCTTGTTTTCACAGACTGTGTTCAAGGGTCTGGTCACCCCGTTTGCTAACACCAAGTCTCACAGGAGGAACCCAGTGGTCGGTAGGGAGTTCTGAATGGAGATGCAGCCTCAGAGATGCCCTAGCCACTACTTCATGTCAGATGTGTTCTCAGGCTTGTCACTTGGCCAGACCCTATGAGACACCCCTTCTTAGGGATGTCTTCTTGACTGTTGTCTAACCTTGATGGACATTTCTGCTAAGTGGACAGTAAATGTCTTTGTCATGTTCATATTTCTCCTAATAGAGAAGCAGAGGAAAAGAAAGAGATATTGTGGTTTTTATGTTTTCACCCAATGAAAGCAGAAAGTCATCTCTCTCTCCAAGCCGTTGAGGTGCCTGGTGCTGTCTTTTGAACTCTGTTTATCAGAGGCTCTCTCTGGCTCGGGTTCTGGCTGGGGTGCAGCTCCACTGTGCTGCCGGGTCCTCATGGAACTGCCTGAGCTCCACCTGCTTTCCCGTCATGAATCAAGCGGGTGCAATAAGCTAACCACACTGAGAGGGCCTTTTGCCATTTGAGTCATTCTCACTCCCATTGCTGGGCTTTTGTCAGAAAGTCCTTTGTCACTTTGAAAATGTTATTTCTGGGAAATAAAAGAACAGTGTGGCCATGGTTGGTGTCACTGGTGAGTCCGTTACCTGAGGCACACTTACTGTAATAGAAAACTATGAATCTGATAAGTGTTACAAAGCCTAGCACCACCACAACCCTTATCTTTGTCCCTAAACACCACAGTACCTGCACTTCAAAACATGTGCTTCAAAAGCCATTGTGTTGGGGAAACAGGATGAACAGTTCTTGTATGATGCAAAAAAGGAATGCAGTTCCTACAGGGTTCTCAGCAATTGTTGTATCCACACTGGTCTGGTTCGTTGCTGATTTGGTCAGGCATGTTTCATAGTTTTTGTATTTCATCCACGTGGCTTCTTGTTCAGCCCTGTTCAAGGTGATGTTCTTCATGCTTGTTGACGTTAAATCTGCCCTTTCCTCCCTGCAGGTGTCCCTGATTCTCAGGGCTTTCCCACTTGGTATGAACAGACTCTAAGGACAAGAAGGCAGGCAGTGGCCTGGAAATAGGGTCCTGGAACCTTAGGGTTAATATAAAGTTGCTTTCTGGATCTATAATTTCCTCACAGACTTCTGGGAAGTGTTTTCTACACATAGCAATGTAACAACGGAGTTGAGTGCTCTGTGTGACTTTTAAAGATAATGCACAAGGATTCAAAAAACATTTCATGTTTATAACAGATGCTATAAGCCACTCCCTCAGACTCCTGAAGTGGGTGGCATTGTGGGTTGAACTGTGCCCCCCCTCCAAATAAGTGGAAACCTTAACCCTTGTACCTCAGATAGGAACTTATTTGGAAATAGGGTCATTTCAGATGTAATTAATCTAGATGGCATCATACTGGAGTTGAGTGGGACTTGTAAAAAGATAATATTTGGAATAGACTGCACACAGGAAGAATGACATGTGAACTGAGAGGCAGAGATGGGAGTGATATGCCTACAGGCCAAGGAGTGCTGAAGATTGCCGGCAAACCACCAGAAGCTAAGGGAGAGGCCTGGAACACATGCTCCCACACAGTCTTGGAAGACACTGACCCTGCTAATGCCTTGATTTCAGACTTCTGTCCTCCAGAACTGTGGATCAATACATTTCTGTTGTGTAAACCACCCATGAGTGGTATTTTGTTAGGGGAACTCTGAGAAAATTCATCCAAAAAATCAATGCTTTTCTTGCTGTGGGGCGGGGGGCTTCACTGGCAGATTTGGAGAAGCACTCAACTGTGTTCTAGAAGAGCTCAATTTTAGGGTTCCACAGGCCCAGATTTGGATTCTAGACTTGCCATCTACAAGTCGTGTGGCCTTGGGCATGGTTTCAAATGTCTCATTGTGAAGATTAACAAAAGGATGGGACAAGCAACATGTGGGTTCTCAGTAAGATGTTTTTCTTGTTTTTTCCTTCCCTCTGACCTTCCTGTCCCAGAGGTCATTTTGTTGAGAAATGAGGAGCTCAGGGCCTGGAGAAGTAAGATGACTTGTCCTCAGTCACACCACAAGCCAGTGCAAAGCTGCATATAAAAAATTCAGGCCACCTGTCTCCATACCTGTACTAAACCTCCATTATAAAAATCCTCCATGCATTGTCTCCCAAAAACAGTTGTAAAGGCAATGAAACAGGTGAGCCTCTAGGCCCCAGCATCTCTTCATGCCATTTAATGAGAAATACCTGCTGTGGAAAGGTTCTTGCATCACCCAGAAGGTCTTTTTAATAGAAGAAATATTTGTTACTTTATTATTTACCTTATTCTTCTTCTTGCATACCCTTAACATGCAATTGTTAGCATGAGGTAGTTATTCTCTCATTAAATATATTTTATTTAAAAGTGTTTTGCAATGTTTATTATAGGTGAAGAAAAGGCTTGGTCCCTTTAAGAAGAAACTAATTAGAGTCTGCGGGCCGATCAAGGTTATAACCACTGTGTAGGTCTATCGTGCAGGAACAGAGCCTGGTCCATGGTAATAAGGAATTGATAAGCGAGATAATGAGCCAATTAGAGGGTGATGACTAATTCCTGTTACAAAATGGCCCAAGTTCTTGCTGATAAAACAAAGGTACCAGGAGAGATTGGTTTGCAGATTTAGGAAAGTTGCTTAAGTTTTCATTCAGTAGCAACGAAAATCAAGGGCTGGAGTTAAACCCGTACTAACCTTGCCCAACAGGAAAGTAAGACACTCTCTGGGGAAAGTGACAGGGCGCCTCCACATCACATATCTCAGTGCATCTCTTTCACACAACGTTGCCAACAAGAACAAGGGATTCTAGATTCCCTTCTTCCATTTCCTCTCTGTCCCCCCAACTCCAGCTTAAGAGCCAGAACCTTATACTATTGGAACCTTGAAAAAAAGCTAAGTGCTAGGTCAGGGGTTGGATACCTATGGCTCACGAGCCAGGTGTGGCTCTTTTGATGGTTGCATCTGAATTGCAGAAAAATATTTAATAAAAAAAATAATCATGTTAAAAATATAAAACATTCTCATGTATTACAATCCATTCGTTTCTTACGGCTCATGTTCATGGTTGCGGGTCGCTGAAGCCAATCACAGCTGTCCTCCAGCACAACACCAAATTTTTATTGGATAATGCGTAACGTACCTGGGTCGTTGTGAGGTCAGGAAGTAAACTTCCCTCCTTTTAATCAAGTAGTCAGCTAGCTAATTGCAAAAGCCATTTTGACGAAAAAGATGGCTAAAAGAAAAAAAGATGAGGAGTATCATACTTTTCAGCAGGAATGGACAGAGGAATTTGCCTTTGTGGAGAGAGCATGTTCTGCAGTGTGTCTAATATGCAATGATAAAATTGCATTGATGAAACGGTCAAATAAAAAGCAGCACTTCGACACACATCATACTACATTTACTTCGAAATATTGAGCGGGGAACTGCAGGAAGAAAGCATGTCAAGAGCTACTGTGCAGAGTGCAAGCTAGTCAGCAGCAACTCCGTGTTTGGACCCAACAAGGTGACTGGAATTTTCTGTTTTTCCCCACCATGCACGGAGCACCATCAGTACACACCGAAATAAGTTTACTCATCAGTAGATTTTTTTCTTTATTGAACTCAGTGAAAGACTTGAATAAATCTTCCTCTCTTGTCTCTTTCATAGGCAAAACAGCAAGACTTTCCTCATGTAGTGTCACTGATAGCATACCTTGCAATCACGCTGAACTGGGATAAATGGCTTATGTCTGGTTGACTCATCCAAAGCAAGAGAAAAGAATGGTGCTGCATTTATGTCCTTCCGTTGTGTTGCCTCAATTTGATTCGCCATCATGATGGTACGATCGTGACCAGTTCTTGCCGACAGAGGCATGTCTTTTATTCGTTTGATTATCTTGTCGTTATCCGAAAAGTTGTCAAAATGTTTATTGGCAACATCAAGCATGAATGTTTTGGCATACTCCTCATCTGTGAATGGCTTTCTGTTTCTCACAATTGCTAAAGCACCAGCAAAGCTAGCCAAATTCCAGTCACCTTGTTGGGTCCAAACACAGAGTTGCTGCTGACTAGTTTGCACTCTGTACAGTAGCTCTTGACATGCTTTCTTTCTGCAGTTCCCTGCTTGATATTTCGAAGCAAATGTAGTATGGCATGTGTCAAAGTGCCACTTTATACTTGGCTGTTTTATCAATGCAATTTTTTTTTTTTTAACAGGGACAGAGTGAGAGTCAGAGAGAGGGATAGATAGGGACAGACAGACAGGAATGGAGAGAGGTGAGAAGCATCATTAATTAGTTTTTCATTGCCGTTGCGACACCTTAGTTGTTCATTGATTGCTTTCTCACATGTGCCTTCACTGCGGGCCTTCAGCAGACTGAGCAATCCGTTGCTGGAGCCAGCGACCTTGGGTCCAAGCTGGTGAGCTCTTTGCTCAAGCCAGATGGGCTCGCGCTCAAGCTGGTGACCTCGGGGTTTTAAACCTGGGTCTTCCGCATCCCAGTCCGATGCTCTATCCACTGTGCCACCGCCTGGTCAGGCATATCAATGCAATTTTATCATTGCATATTAGACACACTGCAGAACCTGCTCTCTCCACAAATACGAATTCCTCTGTCCATTCTTGCTGAAAAGTACGATACTGCTCATCTTTTATTCTTTTAGCCATCTTATTCGTCAAAAGGGTTTCTGCAATTAGCTAGCTAAGTACTTGATTAAAAGGAGGGAAGTTTACTTCCTGACCTCACAACGACCTGTGTACATTAAGCATTATCCAATAAAAATTTGGTGTTGCCCTGGAGGACAGCTGTGATTGGCTCCAGCCACTTGCAATCATGAACATGAGTGGTAGGAAATGAATGGATTATAATACATGAGAATGTTTTATATTTTTAATGTTATTTTTTTTATTATTAAAGATTTGTCTGCGGGCCAGATGCAGCCATCAAAAGAGCCACATCTGGCTCAAGAGCCATAGGTTTCTGACACGTGCCTTAAGGGAAGCAACTCCTTTAGTCATTTTTGCATTCTCAGAGTACCACGCACAGTATCCAGCACATGAAATTTAATTTGACGGTCCTTCTCTTCCATTTGCTATTAGCATAATGCACAAGGAAGATGAAAATTGACAGAGAAGTCAGAATTGGTGTGTATGTTGGACTTTTGTGGGATTCTGGCATTCTGTGTGTTTCTGGGCTGCAACTGGATATTACAATGGAATGACATTATACCTATAAACCATCCCAAAGTCTGTAGTCTATTTTGTCTGCCATAACAAAATGCTACAGAATAACTGGCTGAAACAACAGAAATTTATTTTGTCATAGTTCTAGAGGCTGCAAGTCTGAGATCAAAGTTTTGGCAGGTTTGGTTTCTCCTGAGGCCTTTCTCCCTGGCTTGCCGTTGGCAGGTCTTCTCCTTGTGTCCTCTGCATCTTTCCTCTGTGCTTACACATCCCTGTGTCTCTTCATTTTCTTATAAGGACACCAGTGTTATTGGATTAAGGTCTCACCCGATGACCTCACTTAAATTGACCTCTTTAAAGGTCAGATCTCCAAATACTGTCATATTAGGAATTAGGATTTCAATATATAAATTTGGGGTTGATGGGAGACACAATTCAGTCCATAACACCAAGGGACACAGTGAATTCTTAGGGATGTTTACTCTCCATGTAGTTATAGATGTCAGTGAAAAACATTAGTAAACTCAGTGATCTGAATTCTATCCATAAACATTTTCCTGGTTGTAAGTTTCAGGCGCATGCTCTTCTTGCTCTCATGTCCTTTAAATATTGGCCTGCTGGGGTAATAGACGACTTGCCCTTCTCTACAACCAATGATTAAATCTATTTAAGGTAGGTTTTTGTTTGTTTGCTTGCTTTTTGTTTGGTCCTCAAGGAAACCTCAAATAAATCTTTAGTTTCATCACCAGTCACAGCACAGCAGTGATTGCAAAGTGACGCATGGCACATTGCTGTGTACCAGTGTGCATTCATCCATTGCCACGCTGTCAGTGTACTGAAGCTGAGTGAAGTGCATTGGGAAAGGAGCTTGGGAGAGAAATCACTGGAAGCAGTCAGAGGCCAACTGGAGGACATGCAAGAGTACCAGGAGTTAGGGTGTCTAGAAATTGCTCTTTATAATTTTCTTATCACATTTATTCCTAGCAATTTTCTTTTTTGTCAGTGTTTATTTTTATCATTTTATGTCATATTCTAAAACTGAGAGAGAGAGAGAGAGAGAGAGAGACTGAGAAGCACAATCTTCCGCTGAATTGAACTGGATTAGGGACTATTTTATGCCCATATCTGTAAGCTACAAGTGCTGAATAAGGCATGGGCAAATTGTCAAGGTCACATATTTACCCTTTGCAATTCAAATTAAGGTTACCTATCTTGAATTATTTTGATCCTTGTTTTCAGCTGGTCTTTGTCACTCTACCTTATTGTCAAACCAGCCCTCTCTCTACCCCTTCTCCCACCTTACTTTCACTACTTGAGGAACAAGAAAATGTTTCTTGTTCTGATTCGTGTGATCACAAATGCGCATGCTCCACTGGGATCCACCAGCTCTCAGTTTCACATATGTAGCAAATTTACACAATTACCATCAGCCTATACTAAGTGTTTTAACATTAAACAGTTCTTTAGGTGAAAATCAGTTCTGAAATACATTTGATCTGCCAGTTAAAACTGGTAAGATTTTTGTTTCAATCTGCAAGAAGGCTTTATCCTTGCTCAATTCTCTAAAGCCCTTAAGATTTTATTTTTCTTGAGTTCTCTTAAGGTAGGAAGAGATTCAATTTGCTAAGAGTCCTTGTTTTTGACACAGAGACAAATACCAGCTTCTGTGCTGTACTTCACAAAGCAATGATTCATGGTAAAAAAAAAAGAAAATCTGTTGAGATCAGATAAAATGAACTCAAGTCTTGCTTTAATTTTAGTATGTTCTCTCTGCTGCTGCTTCACTTTGGGAAAGAGGTGTAATTACTATCTTTATGAGTCAGATTCATAGCCCTGCACCTATAAGAAAATTAAAATATTTTCCCCACATCACATTACAAAGTGAGGCCTATTGTTTCCATGCAGTGGCTGGCGTTCACTCATTTGACAAAATGACTGTAGTAGAAGTTTTAAAAGCCATAGTGATAATAGAAAACAATGACTAGAGACATTTCTAAATGCCAATACAATAAAGATAGCAACTTGAACTTGATAAACTTCAATTTTTATTCCTTTTACATTGTTCGTAGATTAATAAAAGAGATGCTATCTCTCCCAGTCCCGACAGATCAGAGGATACAGGCTTTAGAACTGCCCTCTTCAGATAGTGCCCAGGCAGTTATTTAGCCATTATCTATGGAATTTGGTCCATGGCAACTGTGGAAGGAGATTCAATACATTTGAACATGTTATTGATATAAAGATTAAAGAAAAATTGTAAATAGTAAAACTGATGTCATGACTTAAAAACTATCTAGTTCAGGAAGGAGCAGGGTGTGATAAAACAACAACAATATAATAAATAATCTTTACTTAGTAATTTCTTGCTTAAATGTGGTATAAAGAGATAGAGGGCAGAATACTATTGTTCTGCTGATGACAGATGTAGTGTTTGATCCTGATGCCAAGCAAAAGAAAGCCTTGGAGTGTCAGCTCTCTGAATCCAGCCATACTTTCCCAGTGACTTCAAAGGTTGTTTCTATATGGGATTAACTTGAAATTTATTGAATGAAAATACATGCTGCACAGCCACAGATTGTTTGGGGTACAGCAGAGAAAGTTCTGCCAACTCTAATGCGCAGTCCAAGTTACAGGTAACACTTCCAAGCCTTCCATGTGCACTGCGGTGGGAGAGGGAAACAGTAGCGAAGTGGTGTTTGCACTTGGCTAATGGGGGTGCTATAAGGGAAGTAGTGTGGAAATGTCTAGAGAATAAGGGATATTGATACAAGTTGTGTCTTTTTAATCGGCCTTTTATTTTTAGTAAAGCTATTTTTTTATATCCTTCTCCTTGTCAAGAAGTCATGAATAAATACTAAATGGATTATCAAAGATTTGACCCAACAGCAATATGTAACTTGAGTTCATCATCTTTTGTAGAAATTTTGTATTTCATCCATTTCTTTGTAAAGTGGCTGTAAGTCCACCAGTTTGTTGAGGACATGGTCCCTGGAGCTCCAGGGGTTCATTCAGAGACGTGCTGAGAGCTGTTTAGGAGCTATTTGAAACCGGCCAACCAATGCTTTGTGGTCAAATATTGAATTTGTTATCTACACAAAAGCAGGAGTTTGATCTTTCTCTCAAGAAATTTTTGCAGTATTCAATGCAAGAAATTATTTGGTAAGATGTTCCTTAATTTATTACCTCAGTATAATGATTGGCACAGAGAACAATATTTGTTGAATAAATAAATGAATGAAGAGACAATGATATAAAGTTAAAAAGTATGGACAACCATTTTACTTAAAGATTACTTTTCAGGATTAATTTTATATAGCAATGATTGTTCTAATTTTCTATGGACTAAAAAAATAACTAAAAATTTAAAATAAATAAAACACATGTCCTGGGGTTTTTTCAAACAGAAAAATACGTGGTACACTAAGCACTGAATTTATTTGCTTCTCCCAGAAGCAGATGACTAGAAGAATTTTTTTAGCTTTGAATTCTATATTGGAAAAGAAGGTTTAAAATAATTACACTAAGCTTGCACTTACACTAAGAAGGCAAGAAAAAAATAGAAAAATTGAAGGCAAAATAAAAAAAGTAATGAAGTTAAAATTCAGTTGCTCTGAGAAGTAGACACAAGACAGAATTTGAAGTTCATGCAATTTATTGGGGGGGGGGCAGGAAATTCCTATAGAAGGTAAAGGGAGGAGAAAAAGCAGGCAGGGAAAGATGCAGGTCTGGCCCCTGTGAATGGAAAGGGGGGTTTCATAGTGAAAGTTTCAAACTCTGGTGCAGATCTGAGCAAGTCTCTGCCAGCCTCATGGGGAAGGAGCTTCCAAAGCCAAATCCTATACTGGCCAGAAATGATAGCTCAGTCAATACCTGGGGCCTTCCCGGGAAGCGCATGGCCTCAGTTTGAAAACTGGGGCAGATCCTAAAAACTCCCACAACTGGGGGCTGGTGGTGAACCTGTACCCTTTGGGCAGGTAGAAGCATACCTCAGACATATTTTGGGTTTGGTTCCATACCACCACAATAAAGCAAGTATCATAATAAAGTGAGTCATGACCTTTTTTGCTAGTGGAGAGTCTGGCCTTCAGTTTGTAAAAACAACGCAGCATGTGACGTGCAATGAACTCGAGCTCAATGAGACAAGGTGCACCTGCACTGCTGTGAGACTTGAGCAGCACATGAATGGAGACTGCCACAGTCTACCCCTTGTGCCACATGGAGCTACTTCCTTTAGACAGCTGGGATACAGGTCCACCATGGATCCTGTATTAGTTTTCTATCACTGTGCATCAAATTATCTCCAAATTTAGCAGTTTAAGGAACATATACTTTATCTTACACAGTTTCTAAAAGCCAGGAGTCTGGGAATAGCTTAGCTATGGTTTTGGTTCAAGCTTCTCATAAAGTTGCAGTCAGGCTGTTGGCTGGAACTGGAGTCACTAGAAGACTTGACTAGGGCTAAAAAATTTGTTTCTAAGCTTGCTCATGGAGTGGCAGGTCTCAGTAATTTTCTGGCTTCTTTGAAAGTTGCCTTGTGTACTTATGACACTGGCAGCAGGCAAGCTGACAAGAGAGAGAGAGGGAGCAAGGAGCAGGAAAAGACTGCCTAGATCAGAAGGCATAGTCTTTTATAACCTAATTTTGGTTACATAACATCCATTCCACTATATCCTATTGGTTGCATTAGCCAACCCTGACACAATGTGGGAAGGAGGCACACAGGGTATGGGTATCAAGGGGGAAGGATCATTGCAGGCTATCTTCGAAACTGGCTATGGCAGTTCCAATGGATTTCCTTTCCTGGGGGCAAACTTGGAAAAGGGAAGTTAGTGAGACAAATTAAAGCCCATGTACAGTAGTTGATCTTGGGTCACAACTGGTACTTATTGTCTCACTTTTCCACTATCTATTCTAAATTCCCTCTCCCTCCACTTCCATCTCTGCTAGTCTCTGTGGTTGCCAGTATAGCAACTCCTTTTCTCACCTATTGGTACCTGGACACAGAAAATCCACAGTGCACTGGTGGCATCTGTAGCTTGTAATTCAGTGGGACTCTTGACATGCTTCAGGTTAGATGCACCTGCTCTGAGTATTGGGACATCTTAAAATGACACATTTTAACTTTGCAGAAACAGGACCAAAAACTTACTCTAGTAGGTTACTGGAATGATTCTAAGTGGGGCTACTACTATTTGAGATTACAAACAAGATGGAAGTAACAATTTTGCTAGAGGAGACCCAAGGACAGCTCTCTTAGTGTTTCTGCCGAAACTTGGAAATCTTGAACTTTTAAAAACTTCCTTTGATAGTAGAAAACTGGAGATGAAGTTGTGGGTCCACACTAAATGGGAAGTTCTTTTTTTTTTTGTTCTTGTTGTTGTTTTTAAATTTTTCTTAAGTGAGAAGCAGGGAGGCAGAGAGATAGACTCCTGCATGCACCCTGGCTGGGATCCACACAGCAAGCCCCCAATGGGGCGATGCTCTCCCCATCTGGGGCTGTTGCTTGGAAAACAAGCTATTTTAGCACAACAGGTGAGGCCATGGAACCATTCTCAGCACCCAGGGTCAACTTGCTCCAACCATTGAGCCATGGCTGTGGGAGAGTAAGAAAGAGATAGAGAGAGGAGTGGAGAGAGAGAGGAGTGGAGAAGCAGATGGTTGCTTCTCCTGTGTGCCCTTACTGGGAATCGAACCTGGGATGTCCATACAACAGGCCGATGCTATACTACTGATCTAACTAGCCAGGGCCTAAATGGGAAGTCTTAAAGGACACACCCACATAAAGCTGGCTCTCAAGTAACTTAACGTTCAGTCAGGGTGAGTAAAGAATAAACTGCTCTGCAGAAGGGGACTGCAACATGTCTGACTTGACCCTGATGCTGGGTAGAGGGTGGTAGGAAATCTGACTGGAGAATCTGTGCCTACAATCTGGCCCGCATGCAGTTTTTTGTATGACTTTAGATCATCAGTATCTGAAAATTTGAAATTTCTGGAATTTTAATAAAAGTGCTCCCAGAATGTTTGTATAATCATCCAGGAGGAGCAAATGCAACTCTTTTCTGGAAGAATACAATCTCAACCCATTAATACCTACAAAGATATAGAGATAATATTCCAAGGAACGTAACCTCACAGAAAACCACACATAGTCTCACTCTGCTCCCCCGCCCTTGCCCACTCCCTACACCCAAGAAAATAAAACACCATAAATGAGAGCTGGTAGAAACAATAGGTAGAAAAATCATATATGTAAAGATGATCAGACACAGAGTATAAAATAAGCATGTTTGGTAGGGTAAAAAAATAAAAGTTTGTGAGCAAGGAAAAAGAAAAAAATAAAACAGATCAACAGATCGAATACAAGTTGAATAAAGCTGTTAGAAATGAAAAACTGATTTATGCAGAAAGATTCTGAGGCCAAGTGGAGGAAGAGCTGAGATGCAAGAAATAGTGAGCAAAGACACTGATAAATATGTTAAGTTATCTAAATAAATGTGGACTACATATAATAATAATGTCTAATTTGTGAGGTTAAACAAGCAAGATACAGTTCAAATACTGGTCAAAATACAATACAAATTGGAAAACTGTAGTCAAAATGTTCTAAACTTCTTGCATTGTCTGGGTGGGGCATCAAGACATTAAGTAAGCATGTGAGAATGTCTAGGGTAACTCCTAAAAATAGACATAGAGATCATTACTTCCAAAGGAGCAAAAATAGGGGTGGCAGAGGAATAAGAAAAAGAAAAAAGAATATCCATTCAGAAGATGGCCAAAAAGGGGAGGGGAAAGAGAGAGAAATGGAAAGCACATAAAATGGTCAAAATAAATCAAAGGAAGAGCAAAGACAACCTTAAGATCCCATGCTCCCAAACAAAAAAATGGGAGTTTGTACACACTTTAAAATGATGGGTGTTAATTTCACACTGATATTAAGAATGAAAAATGAGCACAGTGACCTTTGAGAATAAAAGACTTTAGCTACAATAACAGCTTTAACTTTTGAAGTCCTATGTTTCAAAGTGAACTTTTATAAGGCAATTTTTAGGAACACTCCTATGATTACTGAATTTAGAACATGTTCTTATTCTTGTAAATTTTGGCCTTTGATTTTATCTGGAGAGTTTTTCTTGTGAACAGCGACATCATTTGTTATTTCTTTTTCCTTTTGTACCAGTCTTAATACTCCTTTTCTCCTTTGTCTGTACTTAAACGGACCTGCTTTTAAAGGCAACGCTAGGACACCATATTCTAGAAATAAATCAGAAAGCACAGGCACTAAATACTTAATATAGAAAACAACACATTTAGAAAAGCAATATAAGGCTATAATATTCTGCTTCCATAGGAAGCTACATAGTTTCCTAAAGCGTCCTTTAAGATTCTGCAGTCCATCCTTCATGGTAGATCTGTTTTGTTTTCCTACATGCTACTTTCTTTCTTTTGTTCTATAATACTTTCTCCATAGGTTCTAAGCTATTTATTTATTTATTCATTCTTGCTTGCTCACCCTCAAATGAGGCTAGATCTTGATGTCAACAGACATGGTACTGGGTCATCTCTCAAATTTGCTCTGGGGTGAGGGACATGTTCCTTCTCAGAGAGACATCTGGAGGACAAGGTGATGTGCCCGGTCCCCAGTCCAACCCCCAGCTAATAGTTTTTATTTGCTGATCCAGGTTTTACCACTCATTAGCTCTGTAACTTTGGGCAAGTTGCTTAACCTCTCTATACCTCAATTTTTTCATCTGTAAAACAAAGGTAATAAATACACTAACCTCAGAGGTTCTTGGGAGGATTAGATGAAATACTTTTAAAGCTCTTGGCACTGTGCATTGCCTATCATAAAAATAAATATCAACTATGACCATATGTATCACTATTATGCCATTGTGGTTACTGCGGCTGCTACTTCCATGAGTACTACAGGGAAATTGTACTCTTCTGACAAGCACACTTTTGTCCTTGGACTGCTCGGTTAGTGATATGCTGAGCCACTACTATAATCGAAAGAACTACTCTTTCCAGATATAACCCACCACTGCCTGTCTCCCTTCCCACCACCACTCACACAAGCTCCTTCTTTAGCCTTTTCTGGGGATCTGCCATGTCAGAATGTTCCCAGCAATGTGGCCTAGGCACCTTGAGAGGCAGCACCCCTATTGCATAGCAGTGGGGGTCCAGGACATTGCTGTGACTTTGTTCCCCATGTGCTATATGTATGTGACTTTTCGTTTTCATCATGGGATTTTTAGTGGGACTTTGGGAGGGTTTGCATCAAGGCCTGTTAGCTACATGCCACACCATTGTGCCCAGAAATCTGGTTCCTGCTTTTAAAGTGGGAACAGAAAGTGAGGGCACAATCCTGATGCCTGTGAAGACCTCCCTTTCAACAGGCAAAGAGGACTCAATACATTTTCATTCATGCCCTTTTGGTAAATCACTTAGTCTGACTTGCAGTGAGACCCTGACCCTAACCCAGTGGTTCTTAACCTGGGTTCTATCGAACCCTAGGGATTCGATGAGTCTGTCTCAGGGGTTCGGAGAAGCCTCTGCTGCAGAGGCCAGAATAAAGTAATTTGCTGTGAATTCATGCACTTTGTTGTTTTGTTCTTTGAGCAAGGTGATATTCATGCACGGCTCATTTTGTGCACCAGTAAAAAAACATATACCTATGTCTTGAATTTGGAAAAAAAAAATCATATTTTATTTATCACTAAAGAAGGGTTCAGTGAATACGCATATGAAACTGGTGGGTTTGGTACCTCAAAAAAGTCAAGAACCACTGCCTAACCCAAGGGTGTACAATAGCCCTATTTTTACACACATTGAGATAATTTAGAAGATCTGAGGCTAAATTATCCCCTCTAGAGTACTAAGACTAAATTCAAAGATAGCCAAGGAAATCTACTGAGACAGTATCTTTATCATGTTTCCAGGAAAGTTCAGAAAGTTTATGAAAAGAGCTATATACTGAAATCCATGGTGTTACATTTGGACTAAGGTTTGTATTAAACCTTTAATGACTGAGTTTCAATAGCATGTGAGCACATGGTTTTTTCACTAACAGTTTGGTTGCTTTTACACCAAGGAAGGCCAAAAGAGGCATAAACAATACAAATAAATAATAATAGCTCTAAAGATTTTGTGGTTGAAATATAGTCAGGGACATACAATCAGGTCACATGCCCTCAGACCCAGTTGAAAACCTACCCTTCCCTGTACCACTCCAACAGATATCCTACCTTTCTCTAGGGCTGGACATGGTGGTGGGAACTCTGGGTATATGAGGGTCATTAATAATTATGAGTGTATCTATGAAGTTAGTATTAGAAGCATTAGGATATCAGTAACTAACTACAGTAAGAACAGTAACGTAGACTCTAGGTACATATGCTACTGAAAGCCATCATGACCAATCTAAAGTATCAAGTTAAAAATGGTTTGACAAACGTTTCAAGGGCCTTTAATACATAAGCAAAACAAACTTTAATATTGGTTGTATGACCAGTACATGGGTAGAGAGAGATAACCTTCATAATGGAAAGAGATGATTTTTATGTTTTAATGTTATTACTCATGCCTCAGGTACAGTCACTAAAATCATTATCTTATTTCATTTTAAAATGTTTAATGTTTTCTACCTCCTATTAATAAAAAGTAAGATCTTCTGTCCAGGCCAATTATCTCTGACTGTATCTACTTCTTTTTCATTAGCTGTTAAAGGAAATTAAATACTGATTCATCTCATTAAGAAATGCAGTGTCAATACAATTTAACTTTTATGATTAATAATCATCAAATCTTATAATATATTTATGCTTTAATAGTAGTATATTAATTATAACTATAATAACAATCCAGAAGAATTTTATAATTATATATGTATCTTTGTAGTAATTGAACATAATAAAAGATTAATAAAATTATTATAATTATTAAAATATCTTAAAGCAATAGTTTTATTTATTTTTTTACAGAGACAGAGAGAGAGAGTCAGAGAGAAGGACAGATAGGGACCAGGAAGCTATAGCAGAGCAAGTGACCCCTTGCTCAAGCCAGTGACATTGGGCTCAAGTCAGAGACCTTGAGCTTCAAGCCAGTGACCTTTGGGCTCAAGCCAGCGACCATGGGGTCATGTCTATGATCCCATGCTTGAGCCAGCAACCCCTCGCTTAAGCTGGTGAGCCTCTGCTCAAGCTGGATGAGCTCACACTGAAGCCAGCGATCTCAGGGTTTTGAACCTGGTCCTCTGCATCCCATTCCGATGCTTTATCCACTGTACCACCAGGCAGTAATTGTTTTATTTTTAAATATCCATATTTATAAGATACTGGTTATCATTATAGCATCCTTTGTAGTTATTTAAATTTATGATGAAATGTTTTTGATATCAACCTAAAAATGTGTAAGAAATACATGGCTAAAAATAATTTCTTTTCAGGGTACATTGGAAAAAATATTGACTTACAATTCTGAAGAGAACATATGAATTAAGTCCTTTCCTAACAACTGATTAAATAAGGTAGTAGATTCTTTTCTCCACAACCCCACCTGTTCTCACTAACCTCAGTTCTATACTGAGCACTATGTACCCTTGAAAAAAATTAAAAGATTTTTAGTTTTGAGATCCAATGAAATCCCAGCTTAAACCTCACACATTTTAAAAGTCTAGTAATAGAGAATGGAAACTTGTCTGCTCTGGTTTTCAAAAAATTCTGCTTTAAATCCATGAAAAGAAGAAGTCACTTTAATTTTGGTGGTAACTTAATTCCTTAGAAATTTAAGGTTCCAAAAAAAAAAATATTTACAACTGTAGAATTGATTCACTATAAGTAGAAGGCAGAAGATGTCTTTTTAGATTATTGTGTTAGACCATATCAAACTCACTTGGGAGAAAGGTGTGTATATTGGACAATAATGTACAATCAAAGCAAGATGTTCATATTTTGCAGAAAACAAATATATTTCAAGTGTTAAATCTT
Source organism: Rhynchonycteris naso (assembly GCA_037038555.1). NCBI lineage: Eukaryota > Metazoa > Chordata > Mammalia > Chiroptera > Emballonuridae > Rhynchonycteris > Rhynchonycteris naso. Next base: position 178,228,495 of record CM072995.1, on the reverse strand, counting down.
ATGAAAACTTCTATTTAAAAATGCTTCAATATTTTAGGCCCTAGCTGGTGGCTCAGTGGATAGAGTGTCGGCCTGGCATCTGGCCATCATGGGTTTGATCCCCACTCAGGACACACAAGAGAAGTGACCATCTACTTTTTTTCCTCTCCCTCTCCTTCATCTATCTCTCTTCCTCTCCCGTAGCCAATGGCTCAATTGGTTCGAGCATGGCCCTGGGTGCTGAGTATAACTTGATTGATCCAAGTGCATCAGCCTCAGGTGCTGAAAAGAACTCAGTAGATTTGAACATTGGTCCCCGATGGGGTTGCCGGGTAGATCCCAGTCAGGACACGTGTGGAAGTCTGCCATACTATCTGCTCTCTTCTCACCTAAAAATAAATAAATAAATAAAACTTAAAACAAAATAAAAATGCTTCAATATTTTAAATTATGTCTAATTCTTATGATTGAATGATTATTTATGATAATAATTAATAGTAATAACAAATAACCATACAAATTAAATATCAGCAGTATGTTAATAAAAGGTATTAAAAACATTTTAATGACGAATGAATCCCTTGCATAATTTTCTGAATTAAAACGTGTAGAGGTTGTGGCTACCCTGTCTTAAAATGAGATGAGCTGATTTAATGTTCACAGGTGAGTGAGCATAATGCTTTATTGTGTTAAATAGAGATTTTGAAATTGAGAACTTGAATCAAATTCTTATTCAGTTGCTCTTAGTGCTACATTTAAAAAAAAAATTACCTTAGGTGTAATACCACAAGTTACAGTTTTATATTTAAATAATTAAGAACTATTTTTTATGGCCCTGGCCAATTGCCTCAGCAGTAGAGCATGGGCCCAGTGTATGAAAGTCCTGGGTTTGATTCCCAATCAGGACAAACAGGAGAAGCGACCATCTGCTTCTCCACCCCTCTCCCTTCTCTCTCTCTCTTTCCCTCCACAGCCATGGTTTGAATGGTTCGAACAAGTTGGCCCCGGAATGCTGAGGATAGCTCCATGGCCTCAACTCAGGTGCTGAGATGGTTTGGTTGCTGAGAAATGGAGCAGTGGCTTCAGATGGGCAGAGCATTACCCTGTGTGGGGTTTGCTGGGTGGATCCAGGTCAGGCATATGCGGGAGTCTGTCTCTCTGCCTCCCTGCCTTTGACTTCACTAAAAGAAAAAAAAATACTTTTAGGGAAATAATGGTACTCTAATGTCTCCTTAATAATTCTAATAAGTAAATTTTCTATATTTTACAGGACTCAAAAGGCAACTAGCAGTGGCAAGATGGAGATGGAATAGACGGATGTTCCAACTTCTACCTCCTAAAACTAAAGTGGATTACAACTTAATTATAAGAACAATCATCTGGAAAAGCCAACTTGGGCGAAATCAAGATAAATCTATAACCAAAGATCACTGAAGAAGCCACACTGAGAGTGGTAGGAAAAACAGAAACATGGAGAGAGGGCTGCCGAGCTCCTGGGAGCAAGCAGCAGCCCGGAGGGACTCACGTGGCAGGAGGGGAGTTTTCAGAGGATAGGGTCCTGGGCCCCAGGACCAAAGCCCTAGCCTGCAGCCCCAGAGCTTAGAAGAAGCGTACAAACAGTATTTAGCTGAGAAACAAGCCAGGATACTATTTGCAAGAAAGAGACAGATTTCTCAGACCCAGGATTCATCTGAAGGAAACCACACAGAAAACCTCATTCACAACCACTCACCTGGGGCTCCAGTGCATGGGGAGAGATGAGAGGACTGGAGTAGCTGGAAGAGAGTGTAATCTAGGATGCATAGGGAGAAACACTTTGAGGGACAACCACCCTAACCCATGGGCTGAATCACTCCCCAAACCTAAAGTGAACTATTTTTCCTGGTACCAGCAATACCAGCAAAGGGAAGCAGGTCACCAGCCAAACAGAGGCTCTCCTGCTGCAGTCAGAGCAAAATCACTTAGAAGCAGGGAGCCATCAGGGATACAGTACTGAGTGCTGAGGTCTGAGCTGCATCGCCAACCCCACACTGCTGAGTGCTCACCAGAGGGTGGGCAAAAGCAGGATGTGGGAGGATGGTCCCATTGGTGGGGACAGAAGACAAGGGAAGGCCACGGTTGTGGTTCAGGTGCAAGAACAGTCCTACCTTTGGAAGCTAGGGGCTAGCCAAAGCTTGCAGCCCAAATGCAGAAGCACAGTCCCACCCGTGAGGGACGGGTGGAGGCCAGAAGCCAGCCAGGGCTTGCAGCCTAAACATGTGAAAGCAATTCTGCACATGGGGGCAGAGAAGAGGCCGAGGGCCAGCCAGAGCTTCCAGCCCAGGCACGTGAACACAGTCCTCCCTGCGGGGGTAGGTAGAAGGTGCAGCAACTACAATGGTGGGCTGGCACCAGCAATGCCCATGCAAAAACACCTAAGGTGGCAGCAGAGGGGGTGGTGGGCCTGCAGACAAACCACACCTAGGAAACACAGAGGCCACACCCATTGGACTCCTGTGGCCACACCCTTCTTATACACAGAAAAATGGGAAGGCCAAGAAATGCAACATAACTGAATCAACAAGAGAAATCCCAAGAAAAAGATCTGAATGGAATAGAAATAACTAAATTACCAGATGCAGTTTAAAGCAATGATTGTTAAGATGCTCAAAGATCTTACAGCAACAATGGATGGACAAAGTGAGCACTTAAATAGATAACAAATATTAAAAAGGACATTGAAATAAGAAAAAAGAATGAGTCAGAAATGACGAATACAATGTCAGAAATGAAGACCACACTAGAAGGAATTAAAAGCAGAATGGATGAAGCTGAGGATCAAATCAGCAATATAGAGGACAAGATAAACAAAAGCACAGAAGCAGAGCAGCAAAAAGAAAAAGAGCTCAAAAAGTCTGAGGAAACTCTAAGAGAGCTCTGTGACAACATGAAGAGAAATAATATCTGCATCATAGGGGTTCCTGGAGGAGAAAAGAAAGATCAAGAGGTAGAGAATCTAATTGAAGAAGTCATAACTAAAAACTTCCCTAAATTGGTGAAGGAAAAAGTCACACAAGTTCAAAAGCACAGAGTCTCATTAAGGATGAACCCAAAAGGCCCACACCAAGACACATCATAATTAAAATACAAAAATTAAGAGATAAAGAAAAAATACTAAAAGCTGTAAGAGAAAAGCAGTCAATTACCTACAGAGGAGCCCCCATCAGAATGGCATTCGACTTCTCAACAGAAACATTAGAGGCTAGAAGGAAATGGCAGAAAATATTCAAAGTGATGCAAAACAAGAACCTACAACCAAGACTTCTCTATCCAGCAAGACTATCATTTAATATTGAAGGAGAAATAAAACACTTCCCAGACAAAACAAAAAAACCTTAAGGAATTCATTACAATCAAAACAATGCTACAAGAAATGTTAAGGGGCCTGCTGTAAACAGAACAAAGGGGAAAAAATCTAGTAAAAGAGAAATGTATATTTAAAGAATAAAATGTCAATAAAGGCCTGACCAGGCGGTGGCGCAGTGGATAAAGCGTTGGACTGGGATGCGGAAGACCCAGGTTCGAGACCCTGAGCTCGCCAGCTTGAGTGCGGGCCCATCTGGCTTGAGCAATCGCCAGCTTGGACCCAAGGTCGCTGGCTCCAGCAAGGGGTGGCTTGGTCTGCTTAAGGCCTGTGGTCAAGGCACATGTGAGAAAGCAATCAATGAACAACTATGGTGTCGCAACGGCAATGAAAAACTATGATTGATGCTTCTCACCTCTCTCTGTTCCTGTCTGTCTGTCCCTATCTATTCCTCTCTCTGACTCTCTGTCCCTATTAAAAAAAAAAAAGACAAAAAAATGGCAATAAAGAACTTCATATCAATAATAACATTAAATGAAAATGAATTAAATGCTCCAATCAAAAGACATAGGGTAGCTGTGTGGATAAGAAAATAGGACCCATACATATGCTGTCTACAGGAGAGACACCTCAAAACAAAAAATACTCATAGACTGAAAGTAAAGGGATGGAAAATATATTTCATGCAAATGGAAAAGCCGGGGTAGCAATACTTATATCTGACAAAATAGACTTTAAAACAAAGGCTATAATAAGGGATAAAGAAGGTCACTACATAATGATAAAGGGAACAATCCAACAGGAAGATATAACCATTATAAATATCTATGTACCTAATATAAAAGCACCTACATATATATAAAGCAGACTTATATAGACATAAAGGGTGAGATCAACAGCAATACTATAATAGTAGGAGATTTCAATACCCCACTGACATCATTGGATATAAATCCTCAAGAAAGAAAATTAAGAAAGAAGTAGCAGACTTAAAGTAAACACTAGATCAACTGGATTTAATAGATATCTTTAGAACATTTCACCCTAAAGCACCCTAATACACATTCTTTTCAAGTTCTCATGGTACATTCTCTAGAATAGACCACATGTTAGGACACAATATGAGTCTCAATAAGTTTAAGAAGACTAAAATCATATCAAGCATTTTCTCTGATCACAATGGCATGAAACTAGAAATCAACTACAATAGAAAAACTGAAAAATATTCAACACTTGGAAACTAAATAGCATGTTATTAAATAATGAATGTGTTAACAATGAGATCAAGAAAGAAATAAAAAATTTTCTTGAAACAAATGAAAATGAACATACAACAACCCAAAATCTATGGGACACAGCAAAAGCGGTCCTGAGAGAGAAGTTTATAGCACTACAGGCATACCTTAAGAAGCTAGATAAATCTCAAATAAACAATTTAACCCTGCATCTAAAAAAACTAGAAAAAGAACAGCAAGTAAAATCCAGAGTAAGTAGAAGGAAGGAAATAATAAAGATCAGAGTGAAAATAAATGACATAGAGGTTAAAAAACAATACAGAGGATCAATGAAACCAAGAGCTGGTTCTTTGAAAGGGTAAACAAGATAAATGAACCTTTAAGAAGATGCACCAAAAAGAGAAAAAGAGAGGACTCAAATAAATAAAATTAGAAACGAGAGTGGAGAAGTAACAGCTGACACAACAGAAATACAAAAGAATTGTAAAATAATACTATGAAGAACTGTATGCCATAAAATTAGATAATCTAGGCAAAATGGACAAATTCCTTGAAACATATAATCTTTAAAAAAATCAATATAGAAGAATCAGAAAACATAAACAGACCAATTTCATCAAATGATATTGAAACAGTTATCAAAAAACTCCCAAAAAACAAAAGTCCTGGGCCAGATGGCTTCACAGGTGAATTTTACCAAATATTCAAAGAACTGACTCCTATCCTTTCAAGCTATTACAAAAAATTTAAGAGGAGGGAAGACTTCAAAACTCCTTCCATGAGGCAAGCATTATACTGATTCCAAATCCAAGCAATGACACTACAAAGAAAGAAAACTATAGACCAATAAACTTGATGAACTAAGATGCTCAAATTCTCAACAAAATATTAGCAAACCAGATCCAGCAATACATGAGAAAAATCATACATCATGATCAGGTGGGATTTAATATGGGGAGACAAGGCTGATACAATATTCACAAATCAATCAATGTGATTCAACACATAAACAAAAGAAAGGATAAAAATCACATGATAATGTCAATAAATGCAGAAAAAGCATTTGATAAAATCCAGCACTCATTCATGCTCAAAACTCTCAGCAAAGTGGGGATATAGGGATCATACCTCAACATAATAAAGGCCATATGTGACAAACCCAAAGCCAACATCTTAATCAATGGGCAAAAATTTAAAGCAATCCCCTTAAGATCAGGAACAAGGCAAGGGTGCCTCCCCTGTTTCACCACTTTTATTCAACAGTTCTGAAAGTCCTAGCCACAGCAATCAGACAAGAAGAGATAAAAGGCATCTAAATTGGAAAAGAAGAAGTAAATCTATCATTATTTGCTGATGATGTGATACTGTATATAGAAAACCCTAAAGTCTCAGTCAAAAAACTACTGGACCTGATAAACAAATTCAGCAAGATGGCAGGTTATAAAATCAATATTCAGAAATCAGTGGCATTTTTATGCACCAACAATGAACTGTCTGAAAAAAAGAAATTAAGAAAACAATCCCCTTCACTATTGCAAAATAAAAAAAAAAGTACCTAGGAGTAAATTTAACCAAACAGGTTAAAGACTTGTACTCAGAAAATTATAAAACATTGATAAAGGAAATCAAGAAAGATACAAACAAATGGAAGCATATACAATGTTCATGGATAGGGAGAATAAACATCATTAAAATGTCTATATTACTCAAAGCAATCTATAAATTCAATGCAATTCTTATTAAAATACCAGTGACATACTTCAAAGATATAGAACAAATATTCCAAAAATGTATATGGAACCAAAAAAGAACACAAATAGCCTCAGCAATCCTGAAAAAGAACAATAAAGTGGGTGGTATCACACTTCCTAATATCATGTTATACTACAAGACCATCGAAGTTAAAACAGCTTGGTACTGGTATAAGAACAGGCACACAGACCATTCAACAGAACAGAAACCCACAAATAAGCTCATATGGACAACTGATATTTTGACAAAGGAGGCAAGAGCATAAAATGGAATAAAGACAGTCTCTTTAACAAATGGTGTTGGGAAAATTGGGCAGGTATTTGCAAAAAAATAAAACTGGATCACCAACTTAAACCATTCACAAAAATAAACTCAAAATGGATAAAATAACTTAAATGTAAGTCGTGATATCATAAACATCTTGGAAAAAAACATAGGCAGTAAATTCTCCAATATTTCTCGTAGCAATGTTTTTGCTGATTTATCTCCATGAGCAAGTGAAATAAAGAACAGAATAAACAAATGGGACTACATGAAACTGAAAAGATTTTGCACAGCAAAAGACACCAATAACAAAATAAAAAGAAAACCCACACAAAGGAAGGAAGAATATATTCAACAATGTGTCTGATAAGAGGTTAATAACCAAAATTTATAAAGAACTTGTAAAACTCAGCACCAGGAAGGTAAACAATCCAATAAAAACATGGGCAAAAGAAATGAATAGACACTTCTCCAAAGAGGACATACAGAAGGCCAACAGGCATATGAAAAAATGGTCAACATCACTAATCATTAGAGAAATGCAAATTAAAACCACAATGAGATATCACCTCATACCTGTCAGAATGGCCCTCATTAACAAAACAACACATAATAAGTGCTGAAGAGGGTGCGGAGAAAAGGGAACCCTCCTGCACTGCTGGTGGGAATGCAGACTGGTGCAGCCACTGTGGAAAACAGTATGGAGATTACTCAAAAAATTACAAATGGAACTGCCCTTTGACCCAGCTATCCCATTTTTAGGAATATATCCTATGAATACCAAATAACTGTTTCAAAAGAAGGAATGCACCCCCATGTTTATGGCAGCATTGTTTACAATAGCCAATATCTGGAAACAGCCCAAGTGTCCTTCAGTGGATGAGTGGATTAAAAAGCAGTGGTACAGCCTGACCTGTGGTGGCGCAGTGGATAAAGCGTCAACCTAGGAACACTGAGGTTGCCAGTTCAAAACCCTGCACTGGTCTGGTCAAGGCACATATGGGAGTTGATGCTTCCAGCTCCTCCCCACTTTCTCTCTTTCTCTATCTCTCTCTCTCACTCTGTGTCTCCTCTCTAAAATAAAAATAAAAATAAAAATAATAATAAAAAAAAGCAGTGGTACATATATGCAATGGAATACTATGTGGCCATGAGGAAGAAGAAAATCTTACCTTTTGTGACTACATGGATGGACCTGGAAACTATTATGCTAAGTAAAATAAGCCAGGCAGAGAAAGAAAAACATTATATGACTTCACTCATTTGAGGAATCCAATGAACAAAGTGAACTGAGGAATGGAACAGAAGCAGAGGCAGGATGAAAGGGACCAGAGGGAAAGTGGTCAGAGGGAAAGGGGAAGAGAGGATGGGATCAGAGAAGGAAAAGAGATTAATGAAATTACATATACATAACACAGCATTATAGAGAACAGGACAGCAAATCCTGGAGGGAATGAGGGAAGACATTGGAGGGAGGGGTTTAAGGAGGAGCGAGGGTAACACGGAGGTGGAGGGAGATATATTCGGTGGGACACTTGAATCTATGTAAACACAATAAGTTAAAAAAACTAATAAAAAAATTTAAAAAGGCAACTAGCATTTTCAAATTTTCTTTTGGGAATCAGTTATCCAAATATATACCTTTATGAGATTAAAAATGAAAATTATCCAAAGAGTTGTCAATGATCAAAATGGATTAAAAAAATAACAAATCTCCAATTCTTTGCAGGCTCAGAACTTTAGGTGATGATATAAGATATTTATAAATATTAATTGAATATAGATTTCTTTTAATTCAGTAGTTTCCTAGAGAACTGCAGACTCACAATCAATAGATGAAGAGTAGAATTTGAGTGCACTGGGAGCTGAGAAGTTGAATTGTCTACATGTGGGGTTGGGGGTGGATCTCAGAGCACCCCTGTTTCAGTTAGGCACAAGCAAGGCTACTTCCATTCAACACTAATGCTTGGCTCTTACCGCTGGCTCTTATCACAGGGCCAATGACACCACTGTGAGCCGTGATTCCCATACTTTAATGAACACATAAACCAGCTGAGAATCTCATTAAAATCAAACTTCATTCAGTAGGCTTGGTTATGAGACCTGATATTCTGCTTTTCTAACAAGTTCCTAGGAGACACTGATCTTGCTGGATCCTTTTGAGTAGCTTAGACTGTACCATTCAAATTGTTTAAGTTGAAATAAATGTAAATCTGGTCTTTGTTTATTTATGGAATTACCTGTCTGATATACTTGTGAAATATAACTCAGTCTTACTGTAGATCATGACTAAACTCTCCGAATGATTATACAATTACTCATTGTAAAAGCAAGAGTATAGCAGCAAGCCAAGAAACCATGTTTTGTACTGATAGTCTCTACATCACTTTAGAAAAGCTTATGTGTGACTTCCTTTACAACTTTAAGTATGTTCATAATTTAAGGAAAATGTGTCCCTATGGTTCCTGAGGAGAGAGCTACAATTGCAAGACTGGAAAGTATGTGTAATTGGATAACAAAGGCCGTTGCTCCAAATATCCTCATGTTTTTCAAAGCTTTCACTAGCTTTTGCCATCTCTTTGATGTGATGAGTACCTGTAATTTAAACATACAAACACCAGATCAGAAACACAGATGTCTAGAGCAGCGCTCTCCAGGACTGGCATAAATTCTGCTGACATCATACAAGGAGATTTAAAGGTATACCAAGTAATATTTAGCATTTTAATAGATACATATTTATTTTAGGCCTATTAGAAAAAAATATAACTAGCAAATCAACCTCATTATTTTAAAGTCATCCTTCCTTGAGTAAAGTTTTCTTTTTACATAAATTTAAGTATAAAATGTGAATGCATTTAAAGAAAATATTAGGTAAATTCAGTGTAGGTGCTTCTGACAAAACTTAAGATGGAGGCCAGGGAATTGCTGGTGAAGGGAAAACTGGGTGAGAAAGGCTGGGGTCAAGCATCAGTGTTCTGGTTCTAGTTCTGTCACTAACTGGCTGACAAGTCAGACCTCTGTTGGCATCCATTCCTTATTTGTAAAGAGGTTGTTGGGGTGACCTCTAAGATTAACCCTAGCACCACTAGTCCATGGTGCTATGCTTGCTTGTCAAATCCCATTATAAGGAACATCAATATCTGTAAGACAAAAATTAGCACTTTAAGCCTTAACACAAGATGTGTTCATTTAAACTAGTCAGGAAAATTAGGGAGCCTCATGTAAAGTTTCCTGAGGTTAAAACAAAAGCATATCTATCACTGGTAGATCAGACCAATCCTTTGAAAGACTGGACATAAACTTGATTTTGCTAAGTAACTTTAGTCTTTTTGCCCAGGGGAGGGTTTCAAGTACCTTTGGATTATCTTATCAATATGCTAGCCAAATAACAAAGAGTTTTACTTGGCATATTTTACACATTTTATATCATTCTAACCTGGAAGCAAGAAGCTTGGGTGTCCATGATGTCAGATGAAGGATTTAAGTAAAGCCAGTCTTGGAAGAAAAATACACTTCTATCAGATGGAGAAAAAGATAGATGAATACCGGCTTAAGATAAATAGTTCTGTTTTTAGAAACAGGTGGAGCCTGAAGCTTTATGATAACTTAAAAAGGCTTTCTGGTTTCTGGTTTTCATTTTTCCCTCTGGAAATAGAAAATATGTTAACATGGAACGCCAAATTAGTGCTATGTGCTATTTGCATCTGTTAAACTGTCTTGAGTTAGTTCTCTTCTCAATGGCTTGTGAATATAAGTTCAATTCAAAACCTGAGTGCCAACACAGCATTCAGTGTAGAAAATCTCTATGGAGTAATATATGCGTGGCAAGCTTCCTGTTTTTGAAAGCAATCTGTATAGTTAGAAAAGTAAACTAGCTTTTCCTTGAATTAGAGTTACTTGTCCCTCTATTTAAAAGACCCCCAGCCTCACAGGGAAGAATGTCTACCTATCATTTCTTCTGATCCAGCCTAAAAGGAAATTAACCAATTAGTGAGGTGAAAAGAGAGAAGTGATGATGATGAACTCTGTGAATATTTGAACTAAGCATTTTGGTACTAATTAAGGACTAAAGTATTTTTATTTTCTATTTGGATTACTAATTGCAACTATTTAACCTATTCAGCCTAACAAACAAATGAAAAAACACCAATGAAACTGCTACAATCTATTTTTTGTACAGCTATCTCTGCTTGTAATGGTGCAAAAAATTAGAAAAGAAGTTATGGATGAAAAATGTTACCTATGATCTCTGAAAAGGTATATTTGTAGAGCATATCTAAACATATAATCCATAAATATAGAACTGGCCCCCTGGAATCCCAACAATTTCATTATTTGTTGCAATTTGAAAGACCTCTTGGAAAATGTGGTTTCCCAGCTTTTTCAATTATCTTATTAAAACTGTCTATAGAAATGCATTCTTGATCTGTGATACTATAACTGCCATCTCAGTTACAGTAGTCTCCAGCACTCAAGGAAAGATGGAGCATGCTGTGTGGATCCGCTCTTTACTCTGGATCAGTCAATGAGGATGCAGTCCCCTCTGCAGCAGGGCGGCCAGTCTTTGCCTGGTTTCATGGACTGAAGATGCCCGACCCTTGGGAGGACGTGCTTGGAGGACAGTTGGCAAACCAGAGCTGTTGACTCTTTTGGGCTGAGCTGAGGTTGGAGAAGGGGAGGGTTTCGACACACTGTGCAGGTCGGGGATTTTGATCTCTTTTTCAGAGTTCGGTCTTGCAATACCTCTCTCTCCCTGATGACTGACTGCAGCAGAGGTCAGGCTGCCCTGGCTGAAGGAACATGGTGACAACAGGAAACCTCCACTGAGCTTCCTGAGCTCCAGCAGTTGTTCTCTGGCTTGACTCAAAGCCTCTGTCAGCTCAAAGCGTTCTTCACACTCTCTACGCACTGTTTCCTGAAGAAAGGTGTTCTGAAATGAGAAGGGATGGGGGAGTACTCCTAGCTTTAAACAGTGTACCTCTGGATAGTTCTTGGCAATATAAATTGAGAACTGAACTGAAAATCATCAAAGGTCTTGTTCTTATACTACCTTTGTGCATACTCTATCACATAGGTCAGAAAAGTCAAAAATGCAAATGATTTATGAAGCTAGAAAAAACTTGAAGAGAACATTTGATTCAATTCTTGCAGTTTGCAGCTGAGGAACCCAGAACCAGGGTTCCTCAGATGGCAATGGTGGGGCTGGGGCTGGAACCCAGAGCCAATACAACAGGGTTGCAACCTCTCTGTGCCTTGTGTCGCAGATACTATGTCTTACACAAATGTCTAATAGTGAATATCTGTAGTATCACTAAATATGCTATTATATAATGAAGGTAAACTGCAATACAGAAGACAGATAAAATTGTTGAATTTTAAGATTAAAAGAATAAAAGATATCAGCTATAGCATTTAAACAGTTATTTTGTATGATGCCTTTTCAATAGAACTTAAATATAATGATCATTTGCTATTGTGTAAGATATATATCAAAATAAAAAACAACATTTTCTGCTTTTAACTCCACTCAACAATCATTTATCAAGTTACTAGAAGCTACAGTAGATGTAGTTCCTATCCTCAAGAAGTTTGCAGCCTCATAAGTTTGAACAGAGTTGCTTTTTATGTCATCAACAGAATTTGGAGCCGAGGGCAGAAACTGCGGGGGTAAGTCAAGGAAGCACTTTTTAAGAGCTTGAGCTCTCCAGAGGATACTCTGAAGGTCTGACTCGCACTTGACTGTATCAGAGAGACTCTCCATTTTAGTTGGAGGCTGACCCATCTTTCATCTAGGGAATCCATCAAAATGACTTCAAGGCCCATAGCAAGAGTTAGGTCTTGGATTTGCCTAATGTCCTGACATTGATGTCTGCAGCTTGTCAGAACAGAGTCGAAAAGTATCAATTCAAAGTGGTACCTGAAAAAGTAAACACAATTAAACTGCTTGTGGCATAGGATATTTTGACCAAAAATGAACTCCCATCAGGTTAGCTTGTTTGCAAAAATGGGTAAGACGTTCCCAAGTGTGACTCTCAACGGAAAGCATGCTCCCAGAGTGTACTGACTAATCTTCTGTCAGTGCAACTAAGTAACAAAGCAGCATCTTTCTGTATTTGAGTGGCTCGGGATTATGGTCAAAACTCTATTCAATTCCAAACTTGGTAATCAATATTGAAGAATGTGCCTGACCAGGCGGTGGCGCAGTGGATAGAGCGTCGGACTGGGATGCGGAAGACACAGGTTCGAGAACCCGAGCTCGCCAGCTTGAGTGCAGGCCCATCTGGCTTGAGCATAAAAGCTCGCCAGCTTGGACCCAAGGTGACTCCAGCAAGGGGTGGCTCTGTCTGTTGAAGGCCCGCGGTCAAGGCACGTGTGAGAAAGAAATCAATGAACAACTATTGTGTCGCAACAGCAATGAAAAACTAATGATTGATGCTTTTCATCTCTCTCCGTTCCTGTTTGTCTGTCCCTATCTATCCCTCTCTCTGATTCTCTGTCCCTGTAATAAATAAATAAATAAATAAATAAATAAATAAATAAATAAAATTGAGGAATGTTAAGCCATTCCAAACTGACACTTCACAGTCATTCTCTATAAAATCAGCGGTGTTTCCAGGTCACACAGACCCTCATAATTTACATATAGTATTAACATACATATGTATATGATTCATATAGTTACATTCTTTTTTAAGTCATGAGGGTTAATTGCTTGCTTCTAGTTACCCTAACTTTGTTTTATTCTTTTTTTTTTTTTTTTTTTTTAAGAAACAAGAGACCAAGAATTGTGTTTGTGGCTTTATCACCTGATTCTCATTAACTAACTCTACCTGAAACATTTATTGAAAAAGCAAGGGAGGAAGGGCTAGAGAAGGAGGTTAAGAAGGTGCTGCACTGGGTGTCCCCTCACTGGCCACGCCAGTAACTGTATTTGACAAAGAAAGACAATGAAGCTCAGACTAGTTATGTAACTTGCTGATAGTAGCACAGCTCTAACGTGGTGGGCCTTTCTCCAGAAACCACCTTTGAGCTGCTTGTGCCTAAATTAATTATCAAATTAATTATATCAAGCACGCAGAGGCCATGTTGTTCCAGAACACTGAAGCAATAAAAAAACAGTAAGACATTTAATTTAGTTTTGCCCAAGTTTTTTGAACTTAATATAAACTTTCTTTTAAAAGGAAAAATATCAATGTCTGTTGGTAGAGGAAGCTGCCAAAGTATGAAGTGATTAGATTTACAAGGCATTCAATAAATTAGTATAAAAAGTCCCTTGATGAAGAAAGCTATAGAAAAGAATTAATTTAATTTGATTATATAAAATTAAAAATGGATAGCAATCAACAATGAGGTCAATGAATTAATGAACTGAAAAATAGGTGCACCAATATGGAAAGGTAAAGTGATAGGTGATGTGATGACAAGAGCTCTCATTAAAAGAAAAATAAAATTTAATCCATTTACTAAGATTAAATTCAGATCTTAAAGGAAAGAAGTAGTGCTCTACAGAAAACATTCAAAGCAAATCACTTAAAAGCTGTATCAGGCAAGTGACAATCCTCTAAAGGAAGAAGTAAAAACATGAAATGAACCAAAGGTATCCCCATAGCAAGTATGATGACAGCAAAGTGCCCGCCAACTCCCGACTGAACTTCGGAAGAGCTGCTGACCATCTCGGTCTGGGGCCCACTGCTCTGTGACCCATCCTTCCTCAAGGCTATTAGCTTCCAAAAAAAAGAACAAACTCTTTTGTATTACTTCCCAGACCAGAGGATCTCTGAACCAAAAGCATGATCAAAGTTAAGACTTTTATTTTTATCTGTTTCGCAAACATTATGAGGTCTCAGACGAATCCCACAACATCTACATATCCTTTGCAACATTATAATTCAGTATTGTACAACAAACAGCTCCTATGTTATCCTTTATTCAATCAGGAAGTAAAAAATAAGAAATAGAACACATCAAGTTTAGGGGACTGCTATTTTAGGGGAAGAGTGTGACAGGGCATAACAAGCATGCACATGGACATGGCCAGAATCAGTAAGAAACATTAATGGAAAAATTTCATCATAAGTGGAAAAGAATCATTCAGCTCGTGCTTAGATTTCTGTAGCAATTTAGGCAAACTGTTTGGCTTTCTTAGTTGTCTTTTTGGGAGGTTATGTTGTTGCAGGATTTTAATATGTGTTTATATTAAACAACATGGAAAAATGTATAAAATAGAATATGTTCAGCACACTTGAAAATCATGGGTATGAGAATAATCAGTGAAGCCATAGCATCCTAAATGCTTTAGGCAAAGTTATCATTGGTCATATTTTATTGGGTTGAAACTAAACTAAGTCAAGATAAACAGGGGAACATGAGCCCAGTCAAGACAGGACAGTGGGGCTCTCAAGACAGAGTATACAGCAAGTGCAAACACTTGAGGGCATTGAGAGAGGGAGAGGCACACCTTGGGATGACACATGGCTTAGAGTGACTCAGGTGCAGAGTGCACAAGGTGGGGAGAGACCAGAACCGAGGTAAGGAGGATGGACAGGGTCAGCTCAAGAACGGCTTTGGTATCATTCTAATACTAGAGTTTCAATTTAATTCCGAGGGCCATATGGAGTCAAGGAAAGGTTGATTTTAAGTAGGGGGCTGGTATGGTCAAATTTAGATTAAAGGAAGATCCCTTTGCCAGCTCTTTGGAAAATGCACTGGAGAAGCTTCTTATCCTCTGCGGCCCTTGGTTAGGTGAGGGACTGGCATTCCTGGGTCCTTAAGCTGTGCCACTCAGTGGAGAGCATTATCTATACACATGTCTACAACACATTCAGATGAAGGCCACTTTGAATGGGCTTAAAAATATGGCTCAATTGTACTCCCACTGGGTAAGTAAATGTCAAAATAAAAATATAAATTGGCTCAGCATCTGTTTTAAAATTTTAATATGGACTATTTTCTCTACTCTTTGCAATGTAAGGGTGGTTTGTTTTTATTTTCATTTTTATCCTTAGAGACAGCTGGATTGCTTTTGACAGTGGAAGAAGCAAGAGAAGGCTTTGCTGGTAATTTGATCATTCTGAAGGTGAGAATCTTATCTGTCATGGGAATCAGCTGTACTTGGCATAATTTGGGGGGTGATGGAATATGCTGGGAAAGCAAGGACTCAGAAAAGAATAAGTGCCGATGGGTGTCTTTGTTCGATCTTTACATCCAGTGTGGTCTGAACCAGTCAGGTTCCACCAATCCAAATGGGTAAGAGAACGGCCAGCCAGCTGGAAAAGGAGATGAGGTGAAAGGAAACTGTGGGAAAGGTGTGGAAACCACAAAGATGAGCAGAAGTTAGCATAGGATGTGCCCAAATGTTCATTTAAGAATTCTGCCCTAGAGGGAAGGGGGGAAGGGAGTATCCAGGGGAACATAGAGGTGGGGGGAGATATATGCGGTGGGATACTTCAATATATGTAAACACAATAAATTAAAATCAACAAAAATAAAAAAAAATAGACTTCTGCTCAACTAATCTGATCAGCTCAAAGCACTGCAGAAAAACAGTGGAAACTGCCTTTTGGTAAGTCAGATATGAGAATCTGAATAGATTTACGGGAAAAAAGTATGATGGACATCAAGCAAGTTATTCTTAAAAGTGTATTTGTATGCTTGCAAACACAATGAACACTATGAAACAACTATGGCAGATATACTAGAACAGAAGTAGAAACGGGGAAATAATCCTTGGACCAATCTCTCTTTAGAGCAGATTTTGAGAATGGGCGGAGAGAGCGCATGAAGACATCCTGTTCAGAATTTACTTTCCTAAGTCAATGATCTCACTTTCATTAAGACTTAGTACTAATGAAACACAATGAAAAACAACTTCTTTATACTTTTTCTCCTTCTGTTAATTTTCTGGCATCTATACTTTGTGTGATGGCTGACCATCTCCAACATGTAAAAGATGATGTTGCCTGGCTCTCCCTCTGTGGCTGGAGACTTAGGCTGAGCTTCATGGTCCAAGTCTAAGGTTCTCAGATTGTCAGTTCAACCATCCTCCCTGCCAACCAACCCTAGGAATAGTTCCTGCCCCTTAAAACTTCCTTGACATTCCCCAGCTCCCTACAGAGCCAGAGTTCAGGGAGCCTCATTGTACCTCTTTGCTCTTTGAAAGAGACTCAGAGTCTAAATTTATTCAGTCCCCAGGTTGAGAACCACTCACTTGTTAATTTACTAGCTGCTGCTTTGGTTTCTCAGAAATGGGATTACCAGAGAAACGTATGCCATTTTCTCAATATCGATTAAACATGCAAACACAGCAAAGGCAGGACCTGAATGAAACTAAGCAAATCCCTCTGGCAAAAAAAGCTATTTGTGTTTACAATTGCCAGGCATGCCTAAAATTTAACTTTAGAGTTTACATAAATCCATCCTTGCCAGGTTAGTAAACTTACCTAAATAAATGGGTTTCCTTTATTTTTAAATAGATTTTACATTTGGAAAATATTCAAAAAACATCAAATAGTTTAAAGTCATCCATGACCCCAAACTTTGAAAAAAGTGTGTAAGAAGCAAAGTCCCTGCATCTCTTCCCACCCCACAGTGGTTCACACTGCACACAGCTGGGAAAATCTTTCCTTCACTTTCTGCTGTCATCCTCTGTGTCTGTGACCCTAGAGTGAAATATATGTACTTTCCTTTCTTGACTTTTAAACAAGAACAGAGCCATGATGTGAAGAGATGGTCAGATGAACCAACAGAAACAGCTGTTGTAAAGAAAACAAATGCATACTTATAATCCATTAACCACAATTTTGATAACCAAAAAACTCTGAAAAGAAAAATTTGTGTAATTCATAACCTTTGCTGTTAAAATCTGACTGGATGGATAATATAATTTTTATTTATTTCACTCAGTGGGGCCATCCCCATGCTTTGCTGCAAAAATACTAGTGCTGTGCCTGGGGAGGACTGCCCTAGATTTCTGGGAGCATATGCATTTCACTAACTTTCTAAAATTCAATATAATTTAAATTCTAAAACCTATCTCAAACCAAAGTTTTTGTAGAAGGGATGGTGGCCCTGTATAAGTTCCATGTTCCCTTTTTAAAATACTTTCTTTCCTTTAAGGATATTAATTATGTTCTTTTATAAAGTTTATTTTTGCTTCCCACATTGTTTTTCACAATTTACTTCTAATTTGTTTTTTTAATGAATTTTAATGGGGTGACATTAATAAATGAGGGTACATAAAGAAAACATCTCCAGGTTATCTTGTCATTCAATTATGTTGCATACCCATCACCCAAAGTCAAATTGTCCTCTGTCACCTTCTATCTGGTTTTCTTTGTGACCCTCCCTTCCCCCCTCTCCCTCCGTCTCCTCCCTCCCCTCACCCCTGTAACCACCACACTCTTGTCCATTTCTCACAGTCTTGTTTTTATGTCCCACCTATGTATGAAATCATGCAGTTCTCAGTTTTTTTATGCTTTACTTATTTCACTCCGTATAATGTTATCAAGGTCCATCCATTTTGTTGTAAATGAGCCGATGTCATCATTTCTTATGGCTGAGTAGTATTCCATAGTATATATGTACCAAAGCTTTTTAATCCACTCGTCCTCTGATGGACACATGGGCTGTTTCCAGGTCTTCGCTATTGTGAATAATGCTGCCACGAACATGGGGGCGCATTTCTTCTTTTCGAAAAGTGCTAGGTGTTCTTTGGGTATATTCCTAAAAGTGAGATAGCTAGGTCAAAAGGCAGTTCGATTTTTAATTTTTTGAGGAATCTCCATACTGTTTTCCACAGTGGCTGCACCAGTCTGCATTCCCACCAGCAGTGCAGAAGGGTTCCCTTTACTCCACATCCTCGCCAGCACTTATTCTGTGTTGTTTTGCTGATAAGAGCCATTCTGACTGGTGTGAGGTGATATCTCATTGTGGTTTTAATTTGCACTTCTCTAATAATTAGTGATGTTGAGCATTTTTTCATATGCCTATTGGCCATCTGTGTGTCCTTTTTGTAGAAATTTCTTTTGCCCATTTTTTGATTGGATTGTTTGTCTTCCTGGTATTGAGTTTTATAAGTTCTTTATAAATTTTGGTTATTAACCCCTTATCAGATGTTCTGTCGAATATGTTCTCCCATTGTATAGTTTGTCTTTTTATTCTGTTCTTATTGTCTTTAGCTGTGCAAAAACTTTTTATTTTGATATAGTCGCATTTGTTTATTCTGCCTTTTATTTCATTTGCCTGTGGAGATAAATCGGCAAATATATTGCTATGCCAGATGTCCAAGACCTTACTGCCTATGTTTTCTTCTAAGATGTTTATGGATTCACAGCTTACATTTAAGTCTTTTATCCATTTTGAGTTTGTTTTTGTGAATGGTGTAAGGTGACGGTCTAGTTTCATTTTTTTGCAGGTAGATGTCCAATTTCCCCAACACCATTTGTTAAAGAGGCTGTCTTTACACCATTTTATGCTCTTTCCTCCTTTGTCAAATATCAGTTGTCCATAAAGGTGTGGGTTTATTTCTGGGTTCTCTGTTCTGTTCCATTGATCTGTGTGCCTGTTCTTATGCCAGTACCAGGCTGTCTTGAGTACAATGGCCTTGTAGTAAACCTTGATATCTGGAAGAGTGATACCTCCTGCTTTATTTTTTCTTTTTAAGATTGCTGAGGCTATTCGTATTCCTTTTTGGTTCCATATAAATTTGTGAAATATGTGTTCTATATCTTTGAAGTATGTCATTGGTATTTTAAATGGTATTGTATTGAATTTATAAATTGCTTTGGGTAATATAGACATTTTAATGATGTTTATTCTTCCTAACCACGAGCACGGTATATGCTTTCACTTGTTTGTATCTTCCTTGATTTCTTTTATCAATGTTTTATAATTTTCCGAGCACAAGTCCTTAACCTCCTTGGTTAAATTTACTCCTAGGTACGTTATATTTTTGGTTGCAATAGTGAAGGGTATTGTTTCCTTAATCTTTTGCTGACAGTTCATTGTTGGCATATAAAAATGCCTCTGGTTTGTGAGCATTAATTTTATATCCTGCTACCTTGCTGAATTCATTTATAAGGTCCAGTAGTTTTTTGACTGAGACTTTAGGGTTTTCTATATGCAATATCATATCATCTGCAAATATTGACAGTTGTACTTCTTCTTTTCCAATTTGGATGCCTTTTATTTCTTCTTTTTGTCTGATTGCTTGGCTAAGACTTCCAGAACTTTGTTGAATAAGAGTGGTGAAAGGGGGCACCCCTGCCTGGTTCCTGATCTTAGGGGGATTGCTTTTAAATTTTGGCCATTTAATATGATGTTTGCTGTGGGTTTGTCATATATGGCCTTTATCATGTTAAGGAATGTTCCCTGTATTCCCACTTTACTGAGAGTTTTGATCATGAATGGGTGCTGGATTTTATCAAATGCTTTTTCTGCATCTCTTCAAATTATCATGTGATTTTTGTCCTTCCTTTTGTTTATGTGATGAATCACATTGACTGATTTGCTCATATTGAACCACCATGCCTCTCCAGAATAAATCCCACTTGATCATGGTGTATGATTTATTTCATATATTGCTGGATCCGGTTGGCTAATATTTTGTTGAGAATTTTAGCATCTAAATTCATCAGGGATATTGGCCTATAATTTTCTATCTTTATGTTGTCTTTGCCTGGTTTCGGGATCAGAATTATGCTCGCCTCATAAAAAGAGTTTGGAAGTCTCCCTTCCTCTTGAATTTTTTGAAATAGCTTGAGAAGGAAAGGTGTTAGTTCTTCTTTGAATTTTTGGTAAAATTCACTTGTGAAGCCATCAGGCCCAGAACTTTTCTTTGTTGGGAGTTTTTTGATAACTGTTTCGATCTCATTTGTTGTAATTAGTCTGTTTAGCGGTTCTGATTCTTCCAGATTAATTTTTGGAAGATTATATGATTCAAGAAATTTGTCCATTTCACCTAGGTTGTCTAATTTTTTGGCATAGAGTTCTTCATAGTATTTTCTTATAATTCTTTGTAGTATTTCTGTTGTGTCAGTTGTTATTTTCCACTCTCATTTCTACTTTTATTTATTTGAGTCCTCTCTCTTTTTTTCTTGGTGAGTCTAGTTAAAGGTTCATCGACCTTGTTTACCTTTTCAAAGAACCAGCTCCTGGTTTCATTGATCCTCTGTATTGTTTCCTTAGCCTGTATGTCATTTATTTCTGCTCTGATCTTTATTATTTCCTTCCTTCTACTACTCCTGGGCTTTATTTGCTGTTGTTTTTCTAGTTCTTTTAGAAGCAGGGTCAAGTTACTTATTTGAGATTTTTCTAGCTTCTTCTGGTATGCCTGTAGTGCTATGAACTTCCCTCTCAGAACTGCTTTTGCTGTGTCCCATAAATTTTGAGTTGAGTGTGCTCATTATCATTTGTTTCTAGAAACTGTTTTATTTCTTCTTTGATCTCATTGTTAATTCATTCTTTATTTAATAACATGCTATATAGTTTCCAAATGTTTGAGTATTTTTCAGTTTTTCTTTTGTGGTTAATTTCAAGTTCCATGCCATTGTGATCAGAGAAAATGCTTGATATGATTTCAATCTTCTTAAATTTGTTGAGACCACTTTTGTGTCTTAACATGTGGTCTATCCTAGAGAATGTACCACGAGCGCTTGAAAAGAATGTTTGTTCTACTACTTTAGGGTGAAAAGTTTGGAAGATATCTATTAAGTTGAGTTGATCTAGTATATCCTTTAAGTTTGCTGTTTTTTAAAAAAATTTTCTTTCTTGAGGATCTATCCAGTGATGTTAGTGGGGTATTTAAATCCCCTACTATTATAGTATTGCTATTAATCTTGCCCTTTATATCTATCAAAGTCTGCTTTATGTATGTTGAGGTTTCTATGTTTGGTGTGTAAATATTTATAATGGTTTTATCTTCCTGTTGAATTGTTCCCTTTATCATTATGTAGTATCCTTCTTTATCTCTTACTACAGCATTTGTTTTAAAGTCCATGTTTTCAGATATAAGTTTTGCTACCCTGGGTTTTTTTTCATTTCAGTTTGCATGGAATATTTTCTTCCATCCTTTTATCGTCAGTCTATGTGCATCTTTTGTTTTAAGGTGTGTCTCTTGTAGACAGCATATGTATGGGTCCTGTTTCTTTATCCACGCAGCTACCCTATGTCTTTTGATTGGATCATTTAATCCATTTACATTTAAGGTTATTATTGATATGTAGTTGTTTATTGCCATTTTATTTTTTAAAGCTGTATTCTTTATTTGCTATATTCTTTTCTTCCTTTGAACTGTTCACATCATCCCCTTAGCATCTCTTGCAGAATTGGTTTGGTTTAATGAATTACTTGAGGTTTTTTTTTTTTCTGGAAAGCTCTTTATATCTCCTTCAATTTTAAACGTTAGCCTTGCTGGATAGAGTAGTCTTGGTTGTAGGTTATTGTTCTGCATTACTTTGAATATATCTTGCCATTCCTTTCTGGCCTCATGTGTTTCTGTTGAGAAGTCAAATGTCATCCTTATGGCGGCTTCTTTGTAGGTGATAGTCTTTTTTTTCTCTAGCAGCTTTTATAATTTTCTTTTTATCACTTAGCTTTGGTATTTTAACTATGATGTGTCTTGGTGTAGATTTCTTTGGGTTTCTCTTTAATGGAGTTCTCTGTGCTTCTTAAATGTGTGAAACCTTTTCCAGTCTTAATTTTGGGAAGTTTTCTGCTATGATATGATTAAACAAAGTTTCTATCCTTTGTTCTTTCTCTTCTTCTTTAGGAACTCTTATGATGCAGATGTTATTTCTCTTCAGGTTGTCACAGAGCTCCCTTAGAGTTTCCTCAGATTTTTTGAGTCTCTTTTCTTTTTTCTGCTCGGCTTCAGTGCTTTTGTTTATTTTGTCCTCTAACTCGCTGATTCGATCCACACCTTCATCCATCCTGTTTTTAATTCCTTCCATTGTGGTCTACATTTCTGAAACTATATTTGTCATTTCTGTTTGATTATTTTTTATTATTTTAATTTCCTTTTTTATACTTGCTATTCTTTATTTAGGTGTTCATAATGACTATCCATTGTTGCTCTAAGCTCTTTGAACATCCTAACTATCATTATTTTAACCTCTGCATCAGGTAGTTTGCTTATATCTGGTTCATTCAGGTCCTTCTCTGGGGATTTCTCTTGATTCATTTGGATTGCATTCCTCTGCCTGCCCATTTTGTCTGTGTGTAAGAAGGGTTTGGCTACTGGAGTCCAATAGGTATTGCCTCTGTGTTCCCTACGTGTGGTTTGTCTGCAGGCCCGCCACCCACTTTGCTGCTGCCTGGGGCAGTTGGGTGTTGGTGTTGCCTGTGCTGGCCGCTGCGGCTGCTGCTACGGTTTTCGCCTTGCCACCTCGCCTTCGCAGGAGGGGCTATGTTCTCGTGCCAGGCTCTATAAGCCTCAGCTGGTCTCAGCCTCCGCCCCTCTGCCACAGGTGGGACCACGCACACACTCAGGCCACAAGACTGGGCACCAAGGGTAAGTGTAAAAACTTTTGCTCAGCTGCGTGTCCCTGTCAGCCTGTTCCTCCAGCTTGGAGGGGCTTCTGGTGTGCGTGCTCAGCTGCAAGCCAGGCTTCCGTCCCACCCCCACCAACCTCGGTTCCTAGGCCGGGCTGCTGGTGGGCGCTCAACTGTGAGCTCAGGCTTTCGCCCCAACTCTGCCGGCAAAGCCAGTTCATGCAGAGCTTCAAGCCTTGGAAATCAGATGAGGCTGCCCCTGCCCAGTGGTGGATCTCTGTCAATACCAGGCTTCTGCTTTTGCCCCACAGGTGGGGTCACAGGTGGGCCCGCAGCTGCTGGACCACTTTCATGGGTCCCCTTTGCCCTGGCTGGGCTAGATCAAGCTCATGCCAGCCGGCTCAGCCTCTTTTCCCGCTGACAGAACCATGCTTCTGCATCCCCCCACCACCTGCCCTCCAGCAAGCCCTCAGCAGTGTGGGTGGGGTGCTGCAGCTCAGACCCTAACACTTCATGCTGTAGTTCTGAAAGCTTCCTCCTTCTAAGCGACTGTGCTCTGATTGCCACAGGGGAGCCTGTTTGGCTGGTGTCCTGTGTCCCCTTGCTGGTTCCAGGGGAAATATTGTTTCAGATTTGTGGAGTGACTCAGCCCAGGGTTTAGGGTGGCTGTCCCTCAAAGCTTTTCTCCCTGTGCCTTCCAGACCACACTCTCTTCCCACTGCTCTGGTCCTCTTTTCTCTCCCTGTCTCCCGGAGTCCCGGGTGAGTGGTTGTGAGAGAGGTTTCCTGCGCCGTCCCTTTAAGAAGAATCCTGGGTCTGAGACAACTGTCTCTTTCTCACAAAAAGTATTCTAACCTGTTTCACAGCTAAATACTGTCCATACGCCTCTTCTAGGCTCTGTGGCTGTAGGCTGGGGCTTTGTTCCTGAGACTCAGGTCCCTACCCTTCCGCTAGCCTCTCTTCCCGCCACGTGAGTCTCTCCGGGCTGCCTTTCGCTCTGGGAGCTGGGCAGCCCTTTCTGCATTTTCACTTTTCCTACCAGTCTCAATGTTGCTTCTTCAGTGTTCCCCAGTTGAAGAATCCTTTCAGTCCAGTTCAACGTTTGTTTATCCATATGGTGGTTCTTCAAATCAAGTTATAATCCATTTTGGTTCTGGGAGTTGGAAGTTGGTACGTCTGCCTACTCCATCGCCATCTTCCCCCCCCCCCTCCCCAACTTGTTTTGGTGGGTTTTTTTGCATTTGTTTGATCCTGGTTTCTGTCCTTCATATAAGAGGTGTTCCTCAAATGTTTGGTGGTCTTTGCCTTTTTGACCCAAACAAGAGGTCTCCAAACTGTTCCTGGGAGCTCTGTGCACAGGGAAGGGCAGTGGCCCAGTACACCTCTCAGTGGTAGACTGGGCAGGGGCACAGTCATTTCAGTGGGAGACCCCAACTGCTAATATTCATAACTCTTTTTTTCTTCTGAGCCAGCTCATCTCTCCAGAGAGGGCTCTTCCAATTTTCTGCCTTTTGATATATAAGCCTGGCTGTCTTTGTTCTAGGAAGTAAGTGTGCCAAGTTGACTAGTAGATTCCATCCTTTAATATACATACTTTGACTCTAGTCTTATCTCATCTCTGCTGTTGTGTATTCTTAGGTCCAAAGCCTCTTGCATTCAGTTTTTCTAGATGTAAACCTTTGGTATCCTGCCAGGATAGTGAGTAGGGACAGTTTAGGGGTTAGGGAGGGCATCTGAGCATCTGTCTGCTCCTTTTACAATCATTCAAGCAGTTCTGTTTTCAAATCCACTTTTCTTTCCCTCTTTCAGAGGTATCTGATGTCTTTAATTCTTGAGCCTGTCCAGTATCATGGCACATAATTGGCTTTGCTCCTTTTTGGATTTTACCCCACTCCCTCACTCCCCAGAAGCATTAGATTTCAACATCCTTTTGCCTGATAATTGCTTCTCACCATATTCCACATCCCATTTTCCAAAATTTAATTGATGTCTTTTTCATTTAATGTCAACTTCTCTCTTGTTTTATTTTCCTTATGAATTTATTCACTTTTCATTAATTTACTGTCATTTTAGTGGTGCTTCTGGATGAAGTAGATATAAACATATGTATTCAACTCTCCATGTTTAACAAAAGCATTCCTTTCTAGTTTTGAATATATTTCACTTTCATTAAATAGCTGCAGGAACTGGTTTGCCCCTTTGTTTTTCTTTGTTTTTGTTTTAATCTACAGTCTTAAGAAAATAAAAATATTGAACTTACTGCACTGGTTTTCCTTTGGTAGATACACACAAACATTTTTTTTTTAATTTACCACATTCTTTTTCTGGATCACAACAAGGCCCGTAACAGGCAGGCTACATTGTCTTGCTAGGATTAACATAGATCTAGTAGGAAGAAAAACTGGCCACTAAGAGCACATGATCCATTTCAACCTGATTTTAAATGACAGCATCCTATTCTTGAACATAGCATGATTTTTTATAACTTCCCGCTTTTTTTTTAATGTAGCAGTTTTTTATGTGTGTGTCTGCTCCCTATGAGGAATTTTCAGGGCCCCCTTTTCACATTTACATTTCCTGTCCAGTTTTGTTTTCCATTTTCTCTCTCCTTACTGACCCGTGCCTTTTGTTGCCTCACCTTCCTGACCCTGCTGTTTTTATGGTGCTCTCCAGTGAGTCCTGCTTCACACAGGAATGCCCGTTTTGCCCTTTAGAGGCTAGGCCCTTCCTCCTGTCCCTGAGAACTTTCTTCAAACAATGATAAACAAAGTCCACCCATTCTCTAGTCTCTTGAACGAGAGCAGGACTTTGCTCTCCTTAATTAGCTTTCTGATTAGACCACTAATTTAACTTCATTCTAATGGGAATTTGTTCTCCACTTAAATGTGGCTTTTCTTTTCCAGAACCTAAGAAATCTCAAGTGTCTGGAATGCACGCACAGAACAGCAGTGCTCTTCACTATCCATGCTGCCACCTCTATTCTTTCTGGCTGATAAGTCCTATCACTTCTGTTGGCTTGTTTCCTATTTTTATAAGAAATTCTGGACTTTGGCATGCTTAACCAGAACAGTAGCCTTAATTATTTACTCTTGCTGTTCAGTTATAATTATCTAACTTCTAATAGAAAACCTAGCCTAACCTCTCTCCTCCTTACCACAGCAAAAAGGAAATATGCCCCCTGGCACTGTCATTAGGTAACTTTCCCTGTGGGAAAGTTACTCCCTAATAATGACCCATAATCATTTATACACCATCTCGATGAACTGTAACTTTCAGAAGTCTGCTTTAGAAAATAAAAATAAAACTTCATCCATATGTGGCTTCCTTTTATAAATAATCAGCAGTAAGAACTCCAAGTGTAGCTCCTTTTGTCTGAAAACTATACTCACTCTTCATTTTTATCTAGTTTCTCTTGCCAAAATCACCTCCAGAGGCCCTGAGATTGGTAGCCCTAATATTGCCCTGTATCCCTGCTCTCCTCATGTTCATACTCATGTGCAATCTCTTCACTTTGACTGGGGGCTGGGCTTATTTAGTCATTTATGATAAGTAGAATACACCAGAGTAATGGCATGCCACTTCTGGGATTAGATTACAAAAAGATTGTGGTTCCCTGGATAGGTAGTTCATTTGATTGGGGCATCATCCTGATAAGCCAAGGTTGTGGGTTTGATCCCAAGTCAGGGCACGTATAAGCATCAACCAATAAATGCATAAATAAGTGGAACAACAAATCAATGTTTCTCTCTGTTTCTGTCTATCTCTTTTCCTCTTCTCTCTCTAAAAATCAATATGTAAATTTTAAACACTAA
This sequence comes from Rhynchonycteris naso, assembly GCA_037038555.1. NCBI lineage: Eukaryota > Metazoa > Chordata > Mammalia > Chiroptera > Emballonuridae > Rhynchonycteris > Rhynchonycteris naso. Next base: position 178,201,619 of record CM072995.1, on the reverse strand, counting down.
AAGAATAGGAGACTGTAGCTTCCATCTTGGACATCCTCTTTCATACTCTTTTTCGTGCTCACTTGCCTGCTCTGAGGGAAGCCAGGTGCCATGTGGCGAGCTGGTCTGTGCAGTGGCCCATGTAAGGAACTGAAGAAGGCCTCTGACTTCCACAAGGTGCTAAGCCCAAGAGGCCATGAGAAAAGAATCCTGCTAAAAACCACAAAGTGAGCCTGGAAGTCAGTCCTCCCCAAGCTGAGCCTTTGGATGAGACTGTAACCCCTGACAACCTGATACCAGTCTCATGAGAGGCCTTGAGCCAGAGGTACTTAGTTAAGTCACATTCAAATCCATGACCCACAGAAATTATGAGATAACAAATGTTTGTTGTTTGAAGCCACTGAATTTGAGGATAACTTATTGTGCAATAATATAGGCCCTTAATTTTTTTTAGCTTTAGTCTATGTTTTTTTATATAATAGGTTTCTGTTTAGGTCATTCCTTCCTCTTGATGTCAATTAAGTTACTCCTATAAAACTCTTTAAATTCCTATTCAAGAGCAGAGAATGGCAGATGTCAGTCTTGTTCATAACTGCATATTTAGTGCCCAGCACAGGACCTGGCACCTGCATAGATGCTCAATATGTATTTTCTGAATTTGACCCTTCCTTCTTTTTCTACTTGCCCTCATTTATAAGTTACTCTTCACTTCCCATATCATGATTTCTTTTGGGATTTAAGAGTTAGAAAACCTGCTGGTCAAGTGGCTCTGACATTTCTCCATGAACCCACAGTGCTTCCTCTAGAACTTCAATGCTGCTGTCTCATCTGAAGCAAAACTGCATCGCCTCTCTCCTCCTTAGGGTATCTCTGGCAGAGGGGCCCGGGCGCTTCCCACTCCTGTCTGCACTGGGGAAGCAGCCCCCTTTACCGTGGAAGCTGCACCACTGTACTCCAACAGGGGACCCTCCATCATCGGAGCCCCTGACCACCTGGCAGGATAAGCAGTATGTTTATTGTTATTTTAAAAGTATAAAAAAATGAGGACTGGAGATGAGCGGTAAGACTGGAGGTCAGTTTGAAATTTAGATGTGGAATCCCTGTAATGCAAGCTTCCTGAAAGAGGGAACATTGTTTTCTTGGAGACTCATATTTGAATCATGCTGTGTGATCTTCTGGAAATTACTGAACCTTCTTGAGTCAGTTCCTCATCTGTACCATGGAAATCATTTCTACTTCAGCAGACTGTTCAGGCATTGCTCTTGAGCTGGTATTCTGTCCATTCCCATTTTAAATTAACTTACTTTTATAACTCCTTAGCAATAGATTCACTTCATAATTATAGTGATGGCATATACCTTTTATTTTGTTTGATAATTTAAATATAGGAAGAACAAGATATATTTATTTAATTATTAATAACCAATGTTATTCCAGTACTTTCTTTTTATTCTTTTATTAGATACCTATAAAACCAACAAAAGAATTACTTGTTATTAGCGTTCAGAATCTTCCTCCATTTATCTTACCTCCATTATTTCTCACAGTTCTAGAGGCTGGGAAATCTACAGTCAAGTCAAAGACAAATTTGGTGTCTGATGCAGCCTGTTTCCTAGTTCGTAGATGTCCTCTATCTATGTCCTCACATGGCAAAAGGGATGAGGGAATTCTCTGGATTTTCTTTTGTAAAGACACTAATCCTGTGGAGAAATGCTCTACCTTCCTGGTTAAATACTCCCAAAGTCCTCACCTCTAATGACCATCACATTGGGTGTTAGGTTTCATGAATTTTTAGGGGACACAAGCATTCTATAGCATCCACCACTTCTAACCAGCTTAGCAGTTCAGAAATAAGATGTTGTTAGAAAAAATTTAAATCAAAATATACCTACTCCAGTTTAAATAAAAACATTGCAAAAATAATCACACATACATGAGAAGACCAACACATGTAAATTACCTAATACATTTAGGTTGAAAGAAAGTTAAATCCCTAAAGAGAAATTATGTTTAAGATATATTGTCCAAATGTTATTTGAACTAAAGCAGCCAGTGCTCTAAAAATTATTATTATTTTCTTTTGGCAAAGACAATGTCAAAACAACAGGATGTATAAAGATGCTAGTCTTAGTGGTTTTAAATGGTATTTTGCAACATGGTAGAACTGGGTGCTGAGAAAACCTTAGAGATTATAAAGTTCATTTTACAGAAAAAAAAAAAAACCCAAAACCCAGGGTTAAGTGACTGTCCAGTCAAGGACAAAACCAGGATGTGACCCCAGACCCCTAACTAACAGCCCAGAACGTTTTACATGACACCAAGCTGCCTTTATGTTTTTGCTTGGTTTTTGAAAGAACATGTGCTTTTTCTCTAAGTGCAATGGTGCCGTTGTCCATGTCCTACCTCTTCCTGGGCCTGGCGGAACTGCTGTATCAGCTGTGTCTGCGCTAGCATTACTCTTTCCAGTTCATCTGACTTCTGTTTCATTTCCTTCCTCAAGTCCTCTGAAACAAAATCACTGTTGTCAATTTCCTTCTTCAAGCGGCATTCAAATTCTGCAACCAAATTTTTAAGGTTTTCAATTTCCTTCTCCTTTGACTCAGATTCTTCTGTGTATTGAACATGGGATTCATGGAGTTGTTTTTCCAGAGTTGCTACTTCCAGCCTTAGATCTCTGGTGGCACCTGCGATTAAGTCAGATATCTGTAAGATAAATCCGATATTAGTTTTTAGGCAATATATCTAGGTGGCCACACAGTTCTTATGGTTTTAAGAGGCTGATTCTAAATAATCAGTGTAATCTGATCAGATAAAAACAAACACTGTGACACACTGGGCTCTAAGATTTTCTTTGTAATAGTTAAATTAAGACTAAAACTTTTATTTTTATCACCTTAAATAGAATTGTATCAATCACTTGAGCATCCTTGGAAATATATAAATCTCTGTAACTGGATTAAGATACCAAGAATAGCTCAAGTTTTTTTTTAATTTATTTTATTTTTATTTTATTCATTTTAGAGAGAAGACACAGAGTGAGAGAGAGAGAGAGAGAGAGAGAGAGAGAGAGAGAAAGGGGGGAGGAGCTGGAAGCATCAACTCCCATATGTGCCTTGACCGAACCAGTACAAGGTTTTGAACTGGCGACCTCAGTGTTCCCAGGTCGACGCTTTATCCACTGCGCCACCACAGGTCAGCCTCAAGTTTTGATTAGGTACGTGCTAGACTCATTATAGGGCAGCTTTGTGAGTTAAAAATGCCTGGTGCTTGGGGATGCACACAGGGGAACCAGCAGTTATATTTTACTCATTCCATCCAACGAGTTTTCCTTTGGCATTCTTTTCTTTCTTGTATATAATGACTGGAGGTACTGCAGGTACTACATCTTCTAGAGCAGTACTGCCCAACAGGGCTTTCTGTGATAATAGCAGTATTCTGTGATGTCCAATATGGTAGCCAATAGCCACATGTGGCTATTGACAGTGATATACTGCTCAATGTTTAATAACTGACTCACAAACACACATAAGCCAGATCTGTATCTAATCTCCATAGCATAAATACACTCCCTGTGACCAAATCCCAGCTACCAAAGTAACATCACTGAATTGGGAAAAGATGCAGACAGTAGGCTCTTGCTTGCCAGTACTGGCTAATGAGCATTTGCAATGTGGCTAATATGACTGAGGAGCTGAATTTTTAATTTGATTTTAAGTAACCACATGCGGCTAAAATATTATATAGTACAATTCTAGAGGGTTCCAAAATACTTTAAAATATACTGCTTTCCAAGACAGTACCTCCAGATGAAAGGGAAAGAGAATAACTTGGAGAAGCTTTTCCTCATAGTCATGAAAGTCTTTAGAAGGGAAAAGACTGCTTGTTTTCTCTCCCCTTAAAAAACAAAACAAAAGGCCAAAAACAAAGCAGAAAGAGCAAAGTTGCTTCTAATGAAACATATTCTTATTATTTATGCTATGGATATTGTCATATAATAAATATTAGTACTACAAAAACACCAACCCATGGAGAATCTAGAAAATATTCAAAGACCAAAGTCCAAAGATTTTGTGAACTATTACTTAAGAACTAAATATTCAAAATTTGTTCCAAATGTTAAATTTACATTAAAAATAACTTTTACAAGAAATCTGTTTACTACAATTAGTAATTCTATAAATTAAATTAATATTTTTAAAATTATTTTTAATTTTAAAATTTTTTTTTTATTCAGTGATAGAAAGGAAGGCAGAGACAGACTCCCACATGTGCTCTGACAGGGATCCACCTGGCAAGCCCACTAGGGCGTGATGCTCTGCCCATCCAGAGCCATTGCTCCATTGCTGAGCAACCAAGCTCTTCTTAGTGCCTGAGGCAGAAGCCATGAAGCCATCCTCAGCGCCCAGGACCAACTCACTCCAATTGAGCCATGGCTGCAGGAGAGGGAGAAGGAGAGAGAAAAAGAGAGAAGCAAGAGGGGGAGCGGTGGAGAAGCAGATGGGTACCTCTCCTGAGTGCCCTGATCAGGAATCAAACCCAGGACATCCACACACCAGGCTGACCCTCTACCACTGAGCCAACAGGCCAGGGCTAATATTTGATTATCTTCAAATAATTCCAGAAGAAAGAGGGTCACTGCTAGGTTTGGACAGTAGTTTCCATTGTCCTGAGACTTGACACTGAAATAGAGCAGGTTATCCTTGGGAAAAGAGACTCAGCCACAAATATGTCTTTATTTTTTAAAAAGAGAGTCAACATTTAAATATCAAGAGAGTTCATTTACAAAATCTGGATTTATGGCACCTCTTGAAAAACTATAATCCCTGGCAAGGTGGGACCTTCTGTTTGACATTCCCCAGCAGATGGGACCCAGAGACATCCAAGACTCTGAGTCAGCAGTGGTGAGGTAAGGGGAGGACAGGAGGCCATAAAGAAGCCATGGGTTGTGAGGGGATCAGGGGCTAGGAAGCCAGAGGCCTGTCTAGGAGAGAACTTGCTTAGGGGAGGTGGGACCGTGGGTGAGTTGAGGTTCCAAGTTCCCTGCATGTGCTCCATTATCCCAACGGAACTTTGCTTTTAAAACACAAATTGAAAGGTAAAATTATTAAGGATTTCAAAATAGCATATGCAGAGCATTAAACCCAAAGCATGAAGCCTTTCTGAGTGTGAGGCCCTGTGATACTGCACTTGTCATACACTCAGGTAGCTGCCCCGCCTGTTGTCCATGTGAACTATTGAAAAGCCTGTACTATATCCCCTGTGCACCAAAGCAGAGGCCATTAAGTCTCCTGTGATGCTTAGTTCATACAGACTGCTAAAGATTTTATTCAAAATATGATTTTCCCCACTTCATCTTGGTAAATACACACACACACACACACACACACACAAATACACACACACATATAAAAACACATGCACATACTACACTCAGGCCTTATAAAAACAGGGGGACTTTAACAAAACCTTGAATTATGTTTAGGACACATTTTCAGAAATTATAAAGGTTGTTACATTTCAAAATATTTCCCTTCATTAAAAAATATTTAAAATGAAAAAATACTTATAATTAAAGAAGACAGGCTTTAGTTGTTGGAGATTTTTAATTATGTAAAACACCTCATTATCTTTTGATGTTGGATATTTGATGTGTTCGAAGATCTAATTATGTTAATTATTAGTTATATAATTTATGCTGTTTAAAAAAAATAAGTTTATTTATTTATTTATTTAGCCAATTAATTTTAATGGGATGACACTGATCAATTAGAGTACATAGATTCAGAGAAAGCATCTGCAGGTCATTTTGAGATTTGATTATGTTGTATACCTATCACCCAAAGTCAAATTGTCTTCCATCCCATTTATTTGGTTTTCTTAATGCCTCTCCCCCCCCTACCCCCTACCTCTCCTCCCTTCCCCTCCCCCTGGTAACCACTGCACTCTTATCCATGTCCATGAGTCTTATTCTTGTGTCCCACCTATGTATGGAAAGATATAGTTCTTAGTTTTTTCTAATTTACATATTTCACTCAGTATAATGTTATCAAGGTCCATCCATGTTGTTGTAAATGATCCTATGTCATCATTTCTTATGGCTGAGTAGTATCCCATACTACTGAGTAGCGCTTTTTGGTTCTTTTCATGTCTTGGCCACCATGAACAATGCTGCAATGAACATGGGGTTGCATGTGTCTTTACGTAGCAATGTTTTAGAGTTTTGGAGGTATATATGCAGTAGAGGGATTGCTGGGTCATACGGTAGTTCTATTCTTAATTTTTTGAGGAACCACCATACTTTCTTCCATAATGGTTGTACTAAATAAGTTTATTTTTATTTTTAAAAATTCTATACATAGGTGGATTGCATGCTTCTACAATTTATCTCAGTTCCTCATTCTGGAGAGTATCTGAACCTTCTACCTCTGTGCCTGAGACCAAGGCACAGCAACTAAGAGGAAAACTGCCCGAGTTATAAACACTGTAGTTTTCTTAGGAGAACATAACCAACATCAGTAGTTTTAAACCCATTAAATAATAATGATAATCATGATGACAGACCTTCATTTGTAGCTCCTCTTGTTCTTTCTTATACTTTTTTATTATTTCTTGCTGTTTTTCCTTTTCGATATCAAGTTCCAGTTTAACTTCTTGCTTAAAGAGAAGAGCTTGCTCCTCAAAGTCAACTAAATGTTGGGCTCTTTCTTTGGAGAGTTCAGCTTCAATCTAGGAAATAGCATTTAACACACATATAAAGCCATTTTATCTTAAAATAAGTAAATTAAACTTGTTTTCAGACTAATATTTTTTAAAATTCTAATTCTAAAAATTAATCTAAATTTTAAATTTTAATATTTTTAAAAAATCTGACTTAGAACTGAGGCCAGAAAAAATTGACCTTAGGTTAAATATTTCTAGATTTTCTAAGACCTTCTAAAACCTGAAAAATGAGTATAGAAGTTAGGGTGATACATTATGACAGTTCTGAGAAATACTAAAAAGCTTTGTCTTTCATACATGCACATCATAAACTCAGTCCTTGCCAGCAACTCTAATTTTAAAAAAGAAAATGAAGATTTTTCAGGCCCTTAGACTAAATTCTAAAAGCTTGGAGGGGATAAAAAGTATAAATGTTGAGTTATTAATGGTTCTTTTGTGATGAAAACCATAGAAAGTGTTGGAGTCATAGATGATCATTTTAATGTGATTGAGGCAAGAAGGCTATTAAGGAAAGCATAGGCCAGTTGATGTCTGTACCTATATTTTGACTCAGAATTACAGCGCTGGAAGGAACCTTACAAATCCTTTAGTTTAACTTCTGAAGCTCTCATGAATTGTGGAAGAAATAAACAAAGACTTTGATTTAGATGAAGTTGAGTTTATATCCTGATTCTGACACTTTTTAGTTATCTGATGTTAAATTGTCACTGTAACTTCCCCTGGAAAGGTTATAACTAGTTCCGGTGGGGGTCCTGATAAGGATTAAATAGGATGAAACATCTGTGTAAATCTGTAGCATGAGCACGGATTCCATAGTCCCTGGAGATTACTTTTATGCTCCGACCCCTCACCTCCACCACAGAATCTGCACCAAACGACTTTCCGCTCTGGGGCTCTACACCCCCAGAAACCATAATTCACTCTTTCCCCTGCAGGAGTTTCCATTCTCAGACAGCAGTAAGCATTAGGCACTTTTTCCTTTAGCCGAGCCAACATCAGTTCCTGTGGTTTTTAAGCACTGATTTTGGCTCTGCTTACTGGAGCAAGAGAGAGAGTACCGGAGTCCTTAGGGCCTGGGAGTTCCTCTGGTGAGATCAGAGAAGGGGTCCTAGTGACAAGCTGGCTCTAGATTTACACTGTACCATGATTATAAATTCTAAGAAGGAGTTAATGCCACATAATTTGGAAGTAAAACTGTCAAACCTGACTTACTGTGACTCTGTGGTTGATGTCACTATACGAAGAAGAGAGATGTCAATCTGAATTTCTCAAGTGAATATGAAAACAGGGTACCAGGAAACAGAAAGTTTACTAAGAAGGCTTGTGGGAAATCCTTTAAATTAAATAAAATAGAAGACCAGATCCAATATGGAGTCATTGGTTTTATTGTACTGGGTATAGATCTGAGCATTTGCTCCAAGGCAAAACTATTATATTTATACTCAATGCAAGAAGTTATTTTGGCTGTCTCAAAATAAGTTTCTGGATTTTTTTTGGTGGGAGAAAGGAAGTTGAAGATCATTTAAAAACATAATAGGATTATTCAGATACATTGCTCTTGAATTGCTAAGGACAGAAATGTCTTAGTGGCACTCAGATAAAAGAACAGATGTTCTTCTAAATTACAGGTACTGTACTTAAATCCACCTGCCTCCTACTAGCCATTTAGGAACTTCACAGGTGTCTCAAATAAAGTGTCTAAAGCAGAAATACAACCCATCTGTGAAGCAGGTGTGATAGGCTTGCTCACTGGTTTACTGGCTGCAAGCCCTTAGCCTGATTAGTGTGTGAGCACGTAACAATGCCACGTGTGTGCGGCCTCTATAAGGCTAGGGGCACTGTGCTCAGGAGGATTGCAGATGGCGGGTTGCCTGCCTGCCAGCCACTGGGAGGGGCTGTTTTTCTGTATGTTTGCCTGAGAGGCGAATTCCCCTGCCTGTGTGCTTGTCTGCCATTGTGAGACTTATTAAACGGAATAAGTGGCCCTAACACGTCTGGCTCCACAGTCTCTTTATCATCTGTCTGAATCCAGTGGGAACTTGCCTGGCCTTGACCACCAGCATTACATCTGTGTAGTGGGCAGGATTCAAAGCAGAGTGGTATGGACAACCTTGATGGGTGGTATAGAGGAATGGCTGTTCCAGTGGCTCTCCTGGTGGGGACCGTGGGCTGGGTGTTTATTACAATCCTGCAAGAAGAAACTAAGAGCTCTGTGTGAGAAGCTGAGTGAGGTCAAAAGCTCTAAAATGAGCTGCATACTGAGCAGCAATGACTGTGTAAACTGGAGTGAGAAATGGAGAGGAGGCTGACTGGGTTCGAGAGCTATAGAGCACCTACAGCACCTGGAACTGGAGTGATCTACAGGTTTGTGCATTGCAGTTTGTTCTGGAAGTAGAATGTTGGCAGCAGCAGTTGTTGGAGGAACAACTGCAGATTCAGCTTCAGGCCAAGAGCTGGCAGCCACAGGAGCTGAAATTGGATCTGTGCTGGCATAATAGCTCTGAGTCCATGGGAGCAGGCATTTTCAGCTCCTCTTCTGAGGATGAGGAGTCTTGGGCTGAAGCTGCCATACACACACTCAGAGCTTGGCCAGTGGTTGTCCTGAAGGTAAAACCCAGCAGCAGAGAGTACCTACTGAGCCCCTGGTAGGTTTGCTGCAACTGTGGGGCACAGGGGTGGACAACATCAAGCTTTCTGGAGCAGAGGTGGAAAGGTTGGCCACCATTGCCATGTGCTCCTTGGGGCAGCGTCTTTAGAGTTGCCATGATGGCAGGGATGGGGAGGAGGCCTGAGGCCCTATGTGACCCTAGTTGCCTATAATGGACCTTTACCTTAGTGATTTGCACAGACAGCTGGGCTGTCTATCTTGGACTAATCTTGGACTGCGACTATGAGAGACCCTAATTGGGTCAGCCATGGCACCTGTGGAAGCCTTCCTGCACCAGGAAGCTGGTCTCACCCAGTTGTAGAGACGCACCAAGGACACTTTTTTGTTTCAACAGACATGGCTCTAGGCTATACAGGCTCTCCACCTACTATGGGTGGCCTTGTTGGCACCATGGGGTGGGGAGTTGGAGGTATGTCTCCAGTTAACTCCCTGGGCAGATGTAATGCCAGCACCCGAGGCCAGGCAGATTCACATTGTATTCAAGCAGACAGAGAAACTGTGGAGCCAGTAAGGGTTGGGCCATTTCATTTAATAAAGTCTCACAATGGCGGACAAGCACACAGGCAGGGGAAACTGCCTCTTAGGCAAAATGGCCCCTCATAGCAGCGGGCAGGCAATCCACGCATCCATGATTCCCAATCTCTCTGGAGCACAAGCACCCATAGCCTCATATAGGCTGTGCACACGTGCCTCTGCCACGTGCTCACACACTATTCAAGCAAAGTGCTTGCAGCTGGTACACCACCAGCAAACAAGCCTAACACAACTGCCCCACAGCAGAGTGTTCAGGGGGACATTGTGAAGGGCACTTTTGTAATTGTCATTTTTGGTATGTATGTCATGTACCTATTGTGAGACGAGTAACCCTAATGGGGTGGAATGTGGGGCAGCTGTGTGTGACTTGCTCGCTGGTGGTGTACTGGCTGCAAGTCCTTTGCCTGGCCTCGGCCACCGGCATTACACCCTCTTAATGGTTTCTCAATGCATTAGTGTAAAATCAAAAGTCCTCTACATGGTCTTCTATAGGGTCACCACCAGTCTATATAACACCTTTGTGTGAATTAACAAAGCACCCCTTCCTTAGATAGCACAGCCTCACACCTGGCACAGTACTTGGTGATCAGAGCACAGACTGGATTCCAGCCTCTTCCTTTCCCTTGGCTGGGACCCAAATACTGCTATGGCAGCCCTGAGCTTCTCCAATCTAACTTTCACCACTTTCCCATTTGACCACTGTGCTCCAGCCACACTGGGATAGATAAATCAAGAATGCGTGAAAGAGGAAATCAAATGCAAAACATTTGGAAAGACTGCAAGGTATAACTTAAGAATTAATAGCACACAGAATACCTTGACACTTAAAAAAAAAAAAAGACAAAACAGGGTGGCAATAGCCAGAGGGAAAGCGGGAGTGGGGACTAGGTGGCAGTGGGCAAATGTGGGCGGGGGAATGGAGATGGAAGGAGACTTTGCTTGGGGAGGAGGGCACACAATGCAGTGTGCAGATGGTGTTATATTGAATGGTACACTTGAAACCTGTATGGTTTTGTGAATCAATGGCATCCCAATAAATTCAATTAATTTAACCCCCCCCAAAAAAAACCCTAAATAACATGTTTTAGAATCTGAAGAAAAATGTGTGCTGAGGTACTAAAATATCAGTTGTTCAAAAAAGTTCTTTGTGTGGTTAATTGATAGAACCAAATAGTTATTTCAGGACAAAAAGACATCATCCAAAATATGAACTCAAATTATAATATGAACTCAAATTAAACATGCACTCAAACTAGATAGCACAAAACAAACTGTAAGTTAGATGACAGAAGGATTTTAGAACTTTTTAATAAAGTTCTTTTAGTTTATTATGGAAAGAGGTCATTTAGAAAATCAGTGTAGTCCCTTGATGAAGAAGAAACAAAGGGAAAGCATTCAGGGAAAGAAAGGGGGTGGCTGACTGCTTGAATGAGTAGAATGTTCTGTACTTCCTGAGTCAGGAAACAAGATCTTCTTACCCTTGAACTATTCCTTGGAATGAACTATTGTGGGTAAAGAGGGATAGATGGAAGATGGGAAAGAAAAAGCACTGTAAATAGAAGGGAGAAGAGGGATTTACTATTACTGATTTGTTTTTTAATTTGCACAGTCTAAGAAAGAGAAGCAAAGTGATAAGCATCACGTGGCAATTCTAAACATTTAAGGATGCTGCAATGAGATGCCCCAAGCCATCCAAATGTGCTGATACTGTAGTGCATGGAGGACACTGCTCTTCCTCCATGATCTGAATAGCCTGGATTAAACAATGAGCCCACAAACACAATGATTTGCCTAACCCAGTACATTATTTGTCATTGAGAAGAAGAATTCATGCCAAATTGTCATGTTTCTGTCTTGTTGTTTTTTACATGTTGATAGGCACTGTTTTTAAAAATATACTGCTCACAAAAAGTAGGGAATATTTTATAGCTTCATATTCATTTTTGAAATATCCCGTACTTTTTGTGAGCAGTATGCCTTCATGGTAGGACTTATGTTTATTCAAAACAAATGAATTTAGTGATGATGCATATAGAAAATATGAACTGCTTTATATAATAACTTATAGTAATTTTGATGATTATGAAGAAATTCTGATTTTACTAAAAAGCATAAATATCGTATCAGCTGAAGAGTTACACAAAGTAAAATTACTTATCTGTGTATACATTCTAGGTTTTAAATCATTTTAGTTTTTATTTATCCATATTCTCCTATAGCTTAAGCTCTATCTCCTTGGGGAATGCCTCCTGATGCTTCCAGAACATTCTGACTCTGCTTTTTAAAGTTCTTTTGTATTTGTTATTGAAATGCATAATTAGTGTTTTATAACATGTCTAATACTGATGCAAAATATTGTCTTGTCACTAATTGTTTTTGAAGTGAGATCTTTTTGGTTGATTTGGATATTATTTTCTAATTTCCACAGTCAAATATCATGTTATAACATAATCACTTATCATGTGATGATCCCTTTAAAGCCAAAGGAATTTCAGATGTCAAAGTAGAAATAAGATCATTTGTTTATATTTAATGTACATACATTATTTTAAAAAATATATCCCCTAAAAATAAATTATTATGATATTTTTTAAGTGTTAAAAATACTGATTGAAAACTAATAGTTCAGATTATTTCTGAATTAACTTCTGAATAAATATATTATAAAAGTAGATAATTATTCTAATACACAGATGTTGTAGTAAAAAAAAAAAATTGCTAAGGAATCAAGAATAGGTCCTGCCAAGAGCTGTGTAAACTTAGGGCAGAAGGAGAGACTGTTCACTGTGTACTTCTGAGTGTACAAGTTATGTGGTATAGTGTAGGACAGTTCTCAGCTATTAACTCATTTAATCCTTACAACCCTTGGAAGAACATAAAATAATTATTATTATCACTGTCTAGATTAAGAAATAGTCTTAGAGCCTGACTGGCTGTGACACAGTAGATTGAGCATTGGCACAGGAGGCTGAAGTCCCAGGTTCAAAACCTGAGGTCACAGGCTAGAGTGTGGGTTTCTGGCTTGAGCTCAGGGTCGCCAGCTTGAGTGTGGATCATCGACATGATCTCAAGGTAGCTGGCTGGAGCCTAAAGGTCACCGGCTTGAGATCAAGGTTGCTGACTTAAGCAAGGGGTCACTAGCTTGGCTGGAGGCCCCCCAGTCAAGGCAGGTATAAGAAGCAATCAATAAATAACTGAAATGCCACAACTATGAGTTGATGCTTCTTATCTCTCTCCTCCCCCCTCCATTCTTATCTCTAAATAAATAAATAAATAATTTAAGTTAAATGCTTTTATCAAGATCATGTAGATACTATAAGGTGGAGAGGGTGCATATACTCAGATGCTTCTGGTATACTCCGTAGCTCAGTGTGCTTAGTTTTTCCATGCCTCTCACATGTGTTAGAAGAATAGTGGTTACAGGCATGGGTTAGGAGTTTATTTAGTTTCAAAATATCTGAAGCTTCTGGTCAAGATGGCAACTTAGATGCATGAGGTGCTCACATCCTCTCACAACCACATTAAAATTACAACTAAACCACCGAATAGCCATCACTCAGCTGCCTGAAATCAAGCTGAACAGAAGTACTACAACTAAGGATATAAAAAAGCAGCCACAGCCTGACCTGTGGTGGCGCAGTGGATTAAGCGTCGACCTGGGAACACTGAGGTCGCCAGTTCAAATCCCTGCACTGGCCTGGTCAAGGCACATATGGGAGTTGATGCTTCCAGCTCCTCCCCTCTTTCTCTCTTTCTCTCTCTCTCTCACTCTATGTCTCCACTCTAAAATGAATAAAATAAAAAAAAAAAAAAAAAAAAAAAAAGCAGCCACAGAAAGACTGGTGGGAGGGGCAGGGACATGGAATGAGCTTCTCCCACACCCATGTGTGGCAGATAAAAATTGGGTAGGCTATCTCAGTTGCGGAGGTAACCCCCTGAGGAGAAAGTGGTCCCAGCCCCATATCAGGTACCCCAGCCCAGGGTTCCAGTGCCAGAAACAGGAGTCCCTATAACTTATAGCTGTAAAACCTGTGGGTAGTGTGCCTGAGTGAGACAAAGGGTGGCTGGAGTCACAGGTATTCTTAGAGGGCCCATGCATGGACTTATTCAGACTCACTCCCTCTGAGCTCCAGCACTGGGGCAGCAGCATGAAAGGTACCAGGGACATAAGAAGAGGAAATAAATTATCTGACATTAAGTGAAAGCAGGAGGGGCAGCTTTCTTCTAGACAAAAGAGCTGGCAGAGCCATTGCTCCTTCTCTGAGCTCTCCTCCAACAAAGCCGGCAGGCTGGTACCATATCTGAGTCTCCATCAACCTAGCTAACGCTGTTCGCCTTGCCCTGATGACCCTGCCCCATCTACTTTCAGGTCCACCCAAGCTGTGTCCTGTGGTTTTTCTGTACAAATGGCCTGTTGTAATGCTGGTGACTGAGGTCAGGCAGGTACACATTAGATTCAGGCAGATGGTAGAGAAACTGTGGAGCCAGAAAGCATTGGGCCATTCCACTTAATAAAGACTCACAATGGAGGATGAGCACACAGGCAGGGGAAACCTCTTCTCCAGCAAACAAACAGCAAAACTGGCCCCTCAGTGGCAGGCTGGCAATCCACAATTCACTATCCACAATTCCCCTGAGCCTTACAGAGGTCAGACACACGTGGCACAGCCACGTGCTCATGTACCAATCAGGCAAAGTCCTTGCAGCTGGTAAACCAGCAAACAAGCCTAACACAGCTGCCCCATACCTGTCTTGGCTCATGCTTCAGACCTTCCTAGTCTCTCAAATAAACAGCATTGGCCTCAGCATGCTCCGTAGCTTTCACTAAGTGGCTCCAGGCCTGGCCCTAGCAGCAGCAGGCCGTGGTTCATAGCTTGGCCTCTCCTGGGTACCTCCAATCACAGAACAAATAGCTTTCATCTGCAGATTGCTTTGTAGCTCAGGCCAAGTAGCCCTGGGCAGAACACAGGTAGCAGCTGGCCTTGGCCTGCACCCTCCAGGAGGCCCCAGGACCAGTACACCCAGTGGACAGCTTCAGTCCACGCTGAAGCACCACTCCACCACCTCTGTAAGTGACACATTTAAGGGGCAGATTCAGTGAGGACCAAAGCCCCACTAAAGTAAGTGCTGCTGTGTGGGGTTGGCCCCTGTGCATACTGTCTTCCATGGTGGTTGCAGTCAGTCCTTGCAGCTGATCAGCCTGGGGTCAATCCATCCTGTTGACATAACAACAGCAATCAAGGCTCAACTACATAGTCCACATGGGGTAGTGAGTGGGTGCACCTGCTGTGCCCAGCTTAGGTGATCAGGAAGGCTCTGCACAGAGCACCTAGTACATACAGCCACATTATCACATCTGGGAGACATAGCAGCCCTACCTAATTGTCAGGGTCAAGGAGTCCCTTGGGAGGTAAGGTGGTGCCGAGTGGAAAGAATGCACGAGGAGTCAACATGGAAGAGAGAAAGTTACAGAAGCTGCTACACACTTTATTTCCCAAGGCCAGTTTTATACCATGCAGAAGAATTCATGCATGTGCAACCCCCTTCTGCTGAAGTGAACTATAGATAAGGCAGCAGGTTATATAACTGTGGGAGCAGCTGTGCATGCACGCCCACTTCTGGGTCATGTCTTCGGCATAGCTACTGCGCAAGCACTCTGGGCTGCAGCTCATAGCTGGGCTCTCACACTCTATACCCCTAGAGATTGGGGCCCCTGGCCTTCTCCCTTAGGGTACTCCCTTGGGACCAGAGACCACAACAGCAATAGAGGGAAAAACAGGCTACTTACTACTAGTCCCCCTGCTATACCTGCTAAAATATGCAAGGTCCATCTGCTGCATGTTCCCAGGCTCTCCCACCAGTGGGAGACAGGGTCCTCTAACAGGGCCCGGATGGCTGATCACTTCAGCATCTATCTCCTGCAAAGCCTCTCAGATCTGCTGCTTATTATCAGGGATATAAATGCACTAGGGTACAAGTACCACCCCGCGCTTCAGTGAGCAAATCTAATGCTGTGTGGTTCTGCAAGATTACCTTCCACATCTGGGTAGTCTCATCAAGGAGGAGACTCAGAGAGTGGCGAGTGACATTCAAGGCTTGGGCTATGTGTTGGGGCAATGCCTCAACCGGTAATTCCACATCAATTGTGCCACCCCCACCCCTCCAGTACAAAGAGAAGAGGGTAAAACCACCAGGCAGCTCTCTTCTCCCTGTGTAGGGTCCCAATCCTGGGGTTTTTGTGGCAATGTCTGTACCACCTTGCTATAGATAAATGGGTGATCTCAAGTACAGTGGCCAGTCCAGTGAGCCGGCAGTTAGGGTCACCTATACCTGCCACAGACCCACAACCCGTCTCCTGGTAGAAAATCTGTAGGCTTCATACCTACAAGCTTTCTCTGATCCCACCAGTGATTCGTGGTAGGAGACACTGTCAGGTTGACACACAAGTCTGTGGGCAGCCAGCCCTCAGTATGGTCGGGCACACTGTCATTACACTGCTCTATACAAAAAAGGGCTGCCTGCAAAAGCTCCACATGAATGCCTGCCATCCCCCCCAACCATTATACACAGCTTTCCCCAGCAAGGGCAGTTCGTTGTGGTGGGAGTTCCAGAGAAGCGTCGCAATAGTCCATTGACGCGCGTTCCACTCCTGACTCGTGCGGTGGGCATTCTAGGTGCACCACTCAGTCCAGTTCTGGGGGGAGGCAGGAGTGATACACCAGGGAAGCCTTTCTGCCATCTCTGCAGGCAGCTCGGTGCAAATCCAGCAATGGGACACCTGATGCACCCACGCAGTAGTGTGGGTGCATGATATGAGACTGGCCGACAGTCAACCTGGACGGTATGACAGCAGAAAGTGAAACCATGATAGGCAAGTCCCATCCCTCAGTGAGAATACAAGCCACCCTCCAATCCTGTGAGAGAATGGTGGCAGGTGTTGAAGGGCCTCCCAGTCAGTGATTCCAGACTTGTACACCTGCAGTTCGGGGCAGGGGCTCACTAAGAGCCACTGTGTACAAGGGCATGGACCACAGTCTTATGGCGCCACACCTCTCAGAAGGGAGGAGGGAGCTGTAGCAGGCAAAGTTGCTTGCACCTCCACCAGCCACTTGGTGATCCAGGGTGTGAGGGTCAAGCCTTTCTCTAGGCTTGCTCCCCAGGATTCCAGTAACACTACCCACAGAGACCCCTCTGCCTCTAGTTTCCATGGCCAGCTCCATTTTTCCTCCTCTCCCAGGGCCACTGTGGACGGAGCCAGTAGCACTAGGGCTCCATCCTGTACCTGTATATGCAGGTCCATGGATCCAGAAGGGGTCCCCTTAAGGCGACGAGTTGTCCCTTCCAGCACCTGATCCAGAGGGCCTTTCCTGTTCGGCTAGGTTGCTCATTCAGCATCTGCACCATGATGGGAAACTGCCTCTTCCACTGCTTTCCTGAGGGCACCAGTGCTCTCAGCTTCTTTCAGCAGCCCATTGAAACGTTCAACCATGCCGGCAGCATGAGGGTGTTATGGCACACGCAGCTGCCAGGGCACATCATTGTCCTTAGTCCACCTCTGGGTAGCTTGCCCAGTAAAAGGGGTCCTTTGGTCACTAGCAACTGCTAGTGGGTGGCCATAGGCCACTGAAAGGCCCTCTAAAGCCTGTGTGGTGTGTTACTCATCAGCCCTGGCTATAGGGCAGGCATATCCCAAGTCAGTGGCAGTATCTACTGCTGTGAAGACGTACCGGACTCCCCGGTCTTCTGGAATGGGGCCTATGGAACTTACCTGCCATGATTGCAGTGGCTTCTCCCCTCTACGTGTCTATCCTGGGGTGGTAGCCAGGCGCTGGCCCCATGGATATATAACTGCGCCCTCCACGGGTACTGGCTCACGGCCTCTGCCCGGGACACAGCTAGTCCCCAGCCCTGCATAACAAGGCCCATTGTATGAGCCCCCACATGGCCCAGCTTCTTGTGCGACCATGCCACAATTGTGGCTGGCTCTGGGTCTGCACAGTCACTCAGACCCATGCCAAGACATCTGCAGCATCACTACCAGGGGCCTGAAAGGGTCTATGCCCAGAAACATGGTAAATCATGGCTCCATCCTGTAAGCCATGCTTCCAGTTCCTGCCACATCTCTTTTGCCCACAGAGGTCAGTGCCAGTCAGCCAATCCTGAGCAGCCCAACAGGGTAACCACTGCGTCAGGCCACAGTACACAGCCCAGTTGTCTGTGAAGATGTCTCATTCCTCTCATCAGGACTAGCCATACTGCTCATAGCTCAGCCCAGTGACTGGACTGTCCTGTACCTGTCTCAAACCAAAAGGTCTCTGTATGAGGCAGCAGGGCAAGAGCTGTCCACCTTTGCAGCTGCCCCTTCCAGGAGCCATTCGTTTGCCACGCTTCCATGGGGGAGGTGGCTCCCCTCCTGGTGCAGACTCTGCTGCACTTCATCTATGCCATTTCTCTGTTACAAACTGTACTGGTCCCAACAAGGAGCGTGGCTCCTGTGTCAGGAGACTAGATGAGAACCGTTGCTCCAGATACACACCCCACTTGGCCAAGGTGAGAGTCTGTGCTACCCCACTTCAAGGGCATGTACCCCAAGGATAAAGCCAACCTTTGATTAGATATGTGGTCTGTACTGTGACTGGCTGTGGCCCTGTGATACTCTCACGGGCCAGCAAGGTGGCATACATTGCTGCCAACTGCTTCTCAATGAGGGAATACATATAGTGGCTCCCTTCTACACCTGGGACCAAAAGCTAGTGGGCATCTTCTGACCACCCTGCTTTTGCCAAAGACCCCAGCCAAACTCATTCTCCTCAAATTGAACCATCAGCAGGAATGGCAGGGCTGGGTCTACTACCGTAACATCTGGGCTTGTGCCACCGCCCATTTGGTGGCACCAAAGGCATCCTCTGCCTCAGGGGTCCAGTCCCAGGGCTTACCCTTCCAAGTCAGTTGATACAACGGTTTGGCCAACAAGGCCAAGTGGGGTATGAAGGTTTGCCAGCACCCTAACAGACCTACATAGCTTTGTAACTGTTTCACAGTTTCCAGTCAAGTATGGTTGACTTTTGTCAATTATTGCCTCAGGCATAACCTTTTTCTTACCCAACCGAACACCACCAAAGAACTTGACAAAGTAACCAGGTACTCATTGATGGCCCACATCTGGCCCATCTGAGCCTCTCAAAGACCTTGGGCTGCTGTTTAGAGGTCTGTAAGAGAATCAGAGGTTAGCATCATGTCATCAATGTAGTGCAACAGTCATACGGTCTCAGGGTGGTTCCATGTGGCCAAATCTTGGGCCACCAGGCCATGACACAGAGTAGGGCTATGCAAATACCTGTGGCAATACTTAAAATGTTCATTGCCAGTCTTTCCATGTGAAGGCTAACTGCTCTTGACTAGCGGCATCAATGTCAATAGAAAAGAAAGCATTAGCCAAGTCCACTACATAGTGGTATCGGCCTAGTTTCACCGACAACTGATCCATCAGCTCAGTGATGTCCGGGACAGCAGTGTGCAGAGGCAGGGTGACCTTGTTCAGCTCTCGGTAGTCCACTGTCATATACCAGGAACCATCAGGCTTCCAGACAGGCCACACAGGAGAATTGTACGGGTGTGTGTCGGCCAAATGATCCCAGCTTCACCCAGCTTTAAAATGGTCCAGCCAATTTCCTCATGTCCTCCTGGCATGTGATACTACTTCACTGACACAACTTGGGTCACCTAGGGGAGGTTTAGGGGAGCGTGGTGGGGATGTCCTCTCACAACTGTCTTTACCACTCATACCAGCAATCAGAATTCTCCCTGGGTGGTACTTATAGCCAGTCCAGCTAGCATATCCACCGCCAGGATGTATTCTGCAATAGGGGATATATAAACCTCATATGCCCTAGGAAGCAGTCTACCAATCCCCATAGTCACGGTGGTCTTACGAACCCATATCTGGCACCCTCCATAGCCCTCTATGGTTGCCAAGTGTCCCTAGAATAGGGCTGGGTTGCCAAACAACAAAGTAGAGTCTGCACCTGTGTCCACCAAGGCTAGGACATGCTGGACATTGTGGGGGGACTAATAAATGGTTAATTCAACATGAGGTCTCTGGCAGGCAGATAATAAGCTAGAGTTGGCCCGCCACTTGTAAATCATGCCACAGCTGACACCACCTAATCTTCAGGAGCCCGTTTTTAGTCCCGTTTGTTGGGGCAGCACTCTCCCTCCCTTTCCCGTCTGGCAGCTACAGATTCTTGCTTGCTTGTACTGGGGAGGACTGACCTTGGCGGTGCATATTCCTGTTGCCCAAGTGCTGCTCCAAGCTCTCCTCCTTGCACTGTAACCAAGCCACCTGGCCTGCCCCTCCTCTGTGGGCTGCCGGGGCCTTAGGCTCCAATTACTCCAAAGTTTTCCAGATGCCCTCCAGCTGTGGATGGGATGTGTCCCTGTCCTCTGCCACATATGCTGCTACTGGATACCATAACAAGCTTGGGGGCCAAAATTCTGCCTGCTCCCCCTGAGCCTGTGTCTTCATGGGGGCGGGGCGTTCCCTGCACCACTCATCTTATTTTGAATATCCTGCTCACTGTGCCACTTGTCAAGGTCAGGGGGTCCCTTAAGAGGTAAGGTGGTGCCAAGGGGAAAGAATGCACAAGGAGTTGACATGAGGAAGAGAAAGTTACAGAAGCTGCTACACACTTTATTTCCCAAGGCAAGTTTTATATCATGCAGAAGAATTCACACATGCATGACCCCCCTTCTGCTGAAGTGAACTATAGATATGGCAGCAGGTTATACAACTGTGGGAGCAACTGCACATGTACTCCCACTGCCGGGTCCGTCCCTTGCAATAGCTACTGTGCAGGGCCTTGGCGCTCTAGCGCATAGCTAGGCTCTCACACTAACAAACAGAAACAAACACAGGGAAGTTGCCAATGTAAGGAGACAAAGAAACATGTTCCAAATGAAAGAACAGAACAAAACTCCATAAAAGGAACTAAACAAAATGAAGACAAGCTATCCACCAGATGCAGAGTTTAAAACACTGGTAATAAGGAGGCTCAATGAATTTAGGAGAAGAGTAGATGAACTTAGTGAGAACTTCAAAAAAGAGATAAGAAACAAAAACAGAAAAGGTTTTTAAGAAGAAAAATAAATAAAAATGTGAATAATAAAATGGCAATAAATACACTGCTCACAGAAATTAGGGGATCAGGGAATGTGCAATACTTTCAGCCTTTTTATATAGTGCATTTTCACCAATGAAATAAAACTTGGTTTTGCTTCTCATTTGCATAATTGAACAACCTTCTTTGACTTGTCATTTGCTTTTCTGATTTATTTTTTTTGTGACAGAGACAGAGAGAGAGAAAGAGAGGGACAGATAGGGACAGACAGACAGGAAGGGAGAGAGATGAGAAGCATCAATCTTTTTTTTGTTGCAGCTCCTTAGTTGTTCCTTGACTGATTTCTCATATGTGCCTTGACTGGGGGGCTACAGCAGACCAAGTAACCCCTTGCTCAAGCCAGTGACCTTGGGTTCAATCTGGTGAGCTTTGCTCAAACCAGAGGAGCCTGTGCTCAAGCCAGTGACCTCAGGGTTTCAAACCTGGGTCCTCCGCATCCGAGTTCAACGCCCTGTCACCACCTGATCAGACCTAATGTTCTTGTTTAATAAAAAAAATGAAATGCTTCTTTTATCACTTCATATTAATTTTGAAATATACCCTAATTTTTATGAACAGTATCTGTCAATAATTGAAAAACCAAAGTATATGAACAAGCAAAACAGAAACACTCATATATACAGAGATGGTCTAATCAATGGGTTGCACACCTGAAACTACTAGAATATTGTAGGTCAGCTATATTTGAAAAATTAAAAATTATTTAGATGTTGTGAGGAGCAAGATGGCGATGGAGTAGGCGGACGTACCAACTTCCAACTCCCAAAACCAAAGTGGATTATAACTCAATTTTAAGAACCATCATCTGGATAAAACAACTTTGAACTAAACTAAGTGGACTCTTAAACCAAGGAACACAGAAGAAGCCACATTGAGGCTGGTAGGAATAGCGAAAACGCGAAGAGGGCTGCCCAGCTCCCCGGAGCGAACGGCAGCCCGGAGAGACCCGCGTGGCGGGAGGAGAGTTTGGCGGAGAGGGAGGGACCTGGGTCCCAGGAACCAAGCCCCAGCCTGCAGTCGCAGAGCCTAGAAGAGGCATTTGGATAGTATTGAGCTGTGAAACAAGTGAGGATACTGTTTGTGAGAAAGAGACAGTTTTCTCAGACCCAAGATTCTTTTTAAAGGGACAGCGCAGAAAACCTCTCTTACAACCACGCACCCGGGGCTCCGGGGAACGGGGACAGAGGAGAGGAACAGAGCAGCGGGAAGAGAGTGTAGACTGAAGGCACAGGGAAAACACTCTGAGGGACAGCCACCCTAACCCCTGGGCTAAGTCACTTCCCTAATCAAAAATGAATATTTCCCCTGGAACTAGCAATACCAGCAAAGGGAGACAGGACACCAGCCAAACAAGCTCTCCCGCAGCAATTAGAGCAGAGCTGCTTAGAGGGAGGGTGCTCCCAAGTCTACAGTATAGAGTGTTAGGAGCTGATCTGTGGGGCCCCGTCCTACTCTGCTGAGGGTTGCTGGAGGGATGGTGGCAGCAGGACGCTGAAACGCAGTTCTGTCGGCGCCCAGCTGGTGTGAATTCGGTCTAGGCCAGCAGGGGCAGAAGGGATACGCAAAAGCGGTTCAGCAGCTGCAGGCCCGCCTGTAACTCAACCTGCGGGGGAAAAGCGGGAGGCCAAGAACGGGCAGAGATCTGCTCTGCGACCCTGCAAAAGCCAGCCCTGACCGCGGGGACGGGGCTAGGACCAGGGACGGGCGGGGGCTCACGGCTGAACTCACGATAGCAGCCCCGCCTGGCAAGAGAAACCGCGGTTTGCCATCCTGCTTGTGCCAGTTGGCTTTGTTTTTGTTTTTATTTTTATATATATATATATTTTATTATTATTAATTCTAATGGGGTGACACCAATAAATCAGGGTACATATGTACAATGAAAACATCTCCAGGTTATCTTATCATTCAATTGTGTTGCATACCCGTCACCAAAAGTCAAATTGCCCTCTGTCACCTTCTGTCTGGTTTTCCCTGTGTCCCTCCCCTCCTCCCTATCCCACTCTTCCCTCCCTCCCCCCATCCCATAAACACCACTCTCTTGTCCATGTCTCATATTCTCACTTTTATGTCCCACCTATGTATGAAATCATGCTGTTCTCAGTTTTTCTTTATTTCTGATTTACTTATTTCACTCCGTATAATGTTATCAAGGTACATCCATTTTGTTATAAATGATCCGATGTCATCGTTTCTTATGGCTGAGTAGTATTCCATAGTATATATGTACCAAAGCTGTTTAATCCACTCGTCTTGTGACGGACACTTGGGCTGGTTCCAGATCTTCGCTATTGTGAACAATGCTGCCACGAACATGGGGGCGCATTTCTTCTTTTCGAACAGTGCTATGGTGTTCTTAGGGAATATTCCTAAAAGTGGGATAGCTGGGTCAAAAGGCAGTTCGATTTTTAATTTTCTGAGGAATCTCCAAACTGTTTTCCACAGTGGCTGCACCAGTCTGTATTCCCACCAGCAGTGCAGAAGGGTTCCCTTTTCTCCACATCCTCGCCAGCACTTATTCTGGGTTGTTTTGCAGATAAGTGCCATTCTGACTGGTGTGAGGTGATATCTCATTGTGGTTTTAATTTGCATTTCTCTAATGATTAGTGATGTTGAGCATTTTTTCATATGCCTATTGGCCATCTGTATGTCCTCTTTGGAAAAATTTCTATTCATTTCTTTTGCCCATTTTTTGATTGGATTGTTTGTCTTCCTGGTGTTGAGTTTTATAAGTTCTTTATAAATTTTAGTTATTAACCCCTTATCAGATGTGCTGTCGAATATGTTCTCCCATTGTGTGGTTTGTCTTTTTATTCTGTTCTTATTGTCTTTAGCTGTGCAAAAACTTTTTAGTTTGATATAATCCCATTTGTTTATCTTGCCTTTTATTTCAGTAGCCCATGGAGATAAATCGGCAAATATACTGCTGCTACAGATGTCGGAGAGCTTGCTGCCTATGTTTTCTTCTAAGATGCTTATGGTTTCACGGCTTACATTTAAGTCTTTTATCCATTTTGAGTTTGTTTTTGTGAATGGTGAAAGTTGATGGTCTAGTTTCACTTTTTTCAAGGTAGATGTCCAATTTTCCCAACACCATTTGTTAAAGATGCTGTCTTTACTCCATTGTATGTTCTTTCCTCCTTTGTCAAATATCAGTTGTCCATAAAGCTGTGGGTTTATTTCTGGGTCCTCTCTTCTGTTTCATTGATCTATGTGCCTGTTCTTATGCCAGTACCAGGCTGTCTTGAGTATAATGGCCTTATAGTAAACCTTGATATCTGGAAGAGTGATACCTCCTGCTTTATTTTTTCTTTTTAAGATTGCTGAGGCTATTCGTGTTCTTTTTTGGTTCCATATAAATTTTTGGAATATGTTTTCTATATCTTTGAAGTATGTCATTGGTATTTTAATTGGTATTGCATTGAATTTATAAATTGCTTTGGGTAATATAGACATTTTAATGATGTTTATTCTTCCTAGACATGAGCACGGTATATGCTTCCACTTGTTTGTATCTTCCTTGATTTCTTTTATCAATGTTCTATAATTTTCTGACTACAAGTCCTTAACCTCCTTGGTTAAATTTACTCCTAGGTACTTTATTTTTTTGGCTGCAATAGTGAAGGGGATTGTTTCCTTAATTTCTTTTGCTGATATTCATTGTTGGTGTATAGAAATGCCTCTGATTTCTGAGTATTGATTTTATATCCTGCCACTTTGCTGAATTCATTTATAAGGTCCCGTAGTTTTTTGACTGAGACTTTAGGGTTTTCAATATACAATATCATATCATCTGCAAATAGTGACAGTTTTACTTCTTCTTTTCCAATTTGGATGCCTTTTATTTCTTCTTCTTGTCTGATTGCTATAGCTAGGACTTCCAGAACTATGTTGAATAAGAGTGGTGAAAGTGGGCAACCCTGCCTGGTTCCTGATCTTAAGGGGATTGCTTTTAATCTTTGTCCATTTAGTATGATGTTTGCTGTCGGTTTATCGTAGATGGCCTTTATCATGTTAAGGAATGATCCCTGTATTCCCACTTTACTGAGAGTTTTGAGCATGAATGGGTGCTGGATTTTATCAAATGCCTTTTCTGCATCTATTGAAATTATCATGTGATTTTTGTCCTTCCTTTTGTTTATGTGATGAATCACATTGATTGATTTGAGAATATTGAACCAGCCTTGCCTCTCCAGAATAAATCCCACTTGATCGTGGTGTATGATTTCTTTCATATATTGCTGGAATCAGTTGGCTAATATATTGTTGAGAATTTTAGCGTCTAAATTCATCAGGGATATAGGCCTATAATTTTCTTTCTTTGTGTTGTCTTTGCCCAGGTCTGGGATCAGAATTTTGCTCGCCTCATAAAAGGAGTTTGGAAGTCTTCCTTCCTCTTGAATTTTTTGAAATAGCTTGAGGAGAATAGGAGTTAGTTCTTTGAATTTTTGATAGAATTCACTTGTGAAGCCATCAGGCCCAGGACTTTTCTTTTTTGGGAGTTTTTTGATAACTGTTTCGATCTCATTTGCTGTAATTGGTCTGTTTAGGTGTTCTGATTCTTCTAGATTGAGGTTTGGAAGGTTATATAATTCAAGAAATTTGTCCATTTCACCAAGACTGTCTAATTTTTTGGCATATAGTTCTTCATAGTATTTTCTTACAATGCTTTGTATTTCTGTTGTATCTGTTGTTATTTCTCCACTGTCTTTTCTAATTTTATTTATTTGAGTCCTCTCTCTTTTTTTCTTGGTGAGTCAAGTTAAAGGTTCATCAATCTTGTTTACCTTTTCAAAGAACCAGCTTCTGGTTTCATTGATCCTCTGTATTGTTTCCTTAGCCTCTATGTCATTTATTTCTGCTCTGACCTTTATTATTTCCTTCCTTCTACTTGTCTTGGGTTTTATTTGTTGTTGTTTTTCTAGTTCTTTTAGATGCAGGGTCAGGTTGCTTATTTGAGCTTTTTATAGCTTCTTATGATATGCCTGTAGTGCAATGAACTTCCCTCTCAGAACTGCTTTTGCTGTGTCCCATAAATTTTGAGTTGATGTATGCTCATTATCATTTGTTTCTAGAAACATTTTTATTTCTTCTTTGATATCATTGTTAATCCATTCATTATTTAATATCATGCTATTTAGTTTCCAAGTGTTTGAGTTTTTCTTTTGTGGTTAATTTTTAGTTTCATGGCATTGTGATCAGAGAAAATGCTTGATATAATTTCAATCTTCTTAAATTTATTGAGACCAATTTTGTGTCCTAACATGTGGTCTATCCTAGAAAACGTACCATGAGCGCTTGAGAAGAATGTATAGTCTACTGCTTTAGGGTGAAATGTTCTGAAGATATCTATTAAATCAAGTTGATCTAGTGTCTCCTTTAAGTTTGCTGTTTCTTTATTAATTTTCTTTCTTGAGGATCTATCCAGTGTTGTTAGAGGGGTATTGAAATCCCCTACTATGATAGTATTGCTGTTAATCTCGCCCTTTTTTTCCATCAAAGTCTGCTTTATATATGTCGGGGCTCCTATATTTGGTGCATAGATATTTATAATAGTTATATCTTCCTGTTGAATTGTTCCCTTTATCATTATGTAGTGTCCTACTTTATCTCTTACTACAGCCTTTGTTTTAAAGTCCATTTTGTCTGATATAAGTACTGCTACTCCTGCTTTTTTTTCATTTCCGTTTGCATGAAATATATTTTTCCATCCTTTTACCTTCAGTCTATGAGCATCTTTTGTTTTAAGGTGTGTCTCTTGTAGACAGCATATGTATGGGTCCTGTTTCTTTATCCATGCAGCTACCCTATGTATTTTGATTGGATCATTTAATCCATTTACATTTAAGGTTATTATTGCTATGTAGTTGTTTATTGCCATTTTATTCTTTAAAGCTGTATTCTTCTTTTGCTCTATTCATTCCTCCCTTTAAACTGTTCACAAGAGGCCCCTTAGTATCTCTTGCAGAATTGGTTTGGTTTTTATGAATTCCTTCAGGCTTTCTTTTTCTGGGAAGCTCTTTATTTCTCCTTCAATTTTAAACGTTAGCCTTGCTGGATAAAGTAGTCTTGGTTGTAGGTTCTTGTTCTGCATTACTTTGATTATTTCTTGCCATTCCCTTCTGGCCTCAACTGTTTCTGTTGAGAAGTCTGATGTCATCCTTATGGGGGCTCCTTTGTAGGTGATAGCCTTTTTTTCCCTAGCAGCTTTTAAATTTTTCTCTTTATCCATAAGCTTTGGTATTTTAACTATGATGTGTCTTGGTGTAGATCTTTTTGGGTTTCTCTTTAATGGAGTTCTGTGTGCTTCTTGAATGTGTGGAGTGTTTCCCAGCCTTAATTTAGGAAAGTTTTCTGCTATGATTTGATTGAACAGTTTCCATTTCCTGTCCTCTCTCTTCTTCTTCAGGCACCCCTATGATGCGAATGTTGTTTCTCTTCATGTTGTCACAAAGCTCCCTTAGAGTTTCCTCACATTTTTTACGTCTCTTTTCCTTTTTCTTCTCTGCTTCTGTGCCTTTGTTTATTGTGTCCTCTAACTCGCTTATTCGATCCTCAGCGTCATCCATCCTGCTTTTAATTCCTTCCATTGTGGTCTTCAGTTCTGATACTGTATTTGTCATTTCTGTCTGATTCTTTTTTATTATTTCAATTTCATTTTTTATACTTGTTATCTCTTTATTTAGGTGTTCATAATGACTATCCATTGTTGCTCTAATTTCTTTGAACATCCTAACTATCATTATTCTAAATTCTGCTTCTGGTAATTTGGTTATATCTGGTTCATTCAAGTCCTTCTCTGGGGATTTCTCTTGATTCATTTGGATTGCATTCCTCTGCCTGCCCATTTTTTCTGTGTATAAGCAAGTTGTGGCCACTGGAGTCCAGTAGGAGTTGCCTTTGTGTTCTCTAGGTGTGGTCTGTCTACAGGCCCCCCCCCTCTGCCAGTGCCTAGGGTGGTTGGGTATGAGAGTTACCAAGGCCGGCCCACTGTGGCTTTTGCTGTGATTTCTGCCTCTTCTCCATGGGAGGGGCTGTTACTGAAGCCACAATACTTAGCACCAAGGGTAGAGGTGAGCACCTTTGCTCAGCTGCGGACCGAGCCTATTTCCGGACTTCCGTCCAGAACCAGCAGTCGGAGCCTGCTCACTACAGTTCCACGGGTTAGGCGGGGCTTTTGACTTGCTCTCAGCTGTAAGCTTTTGCCCGTCCGGAGCTTTAGCCCCGCCCTCGAGGCCCGGGCCCTTTGCGCAGGGTCGGAAACCAATGTTTATTGGGGCGGGTGTGTTTGCTGGCTTCCGCTCAGCTGCGTACTTCCGTCCGTCCCAGACTCTACCCTGCCCCCGCGCTCAGAGCCCGCTCGTGCACGTATACAGGCCAACCACGGTTTCTCCGGTCCGGGGGTGTGTGGGGCTGGTAGCGTCAGCTCAACCGCGAGCCCCTGATCGTCCCTGTTTCCAGCCCGGTCCCCGCGGTCAGCGCCGGACCGAACAGGACCTGCCTGTTCCTGGCCTTCCGCTTTGTCCCCGTAAGTGGGACTAATGGCGGGCCCACAGCTTCCGGACCGCTTTCGCGCATCCCCTCCGACTCTCTGGGCTAGACCGAGCTCCCACTGGCTTGGCGTCTGCCCACGCTGACAGAACCGCCTTTCAGCGTTCTGTCGCCCCAAAACCTTAAGCAGCCCTCAGCAGAGTAGGAAGGGACCTAATACTCCACACTGTAGGCCTGGGAGCTCCCTCACTTGTTTCACAGCTCAAAACTGTCCAAACGCCTCTTCTAGGCTCTGGGACTGCAAGCTGGGGCTTGGTTCCTGGGACCCAGGTCCCTCCCTCTCCGCCAAACTTTCCTCCCGCCGGGCTGCCATTTGCTCTGGGGAGCTGGGCAGCCCTCTTCGCGTTTTCGCTATTCCTACCTGTGTCAATGTGGCTTCTGCAGTGTTCCTTGGTTGAAGAGTCCACTTAGTTTAGTTCATAGTTGGTTTATCCAGATGATGGTTCTTTAAATTGAGTTATAATCCACTTTGGTTCTGGGAGTTGGAAGTTGGTACGTCTGCCTACTCCGTCGCCATCTTGCTTCTTCCCCGCCAGTTGGCTTTGAATGCGGGGGCAGGGTAGAGCCCTGAACGAGTGGAAGTTCGCGGCTGAGCTTATGCCAGCAGCCACGCCCAGCCCAATAAACCTTGGTTTGCGACCCTGTGCAGGAGGGCTCTGGCCTCGAAAACAGGGCTAAAGCTCCAGACGGGCAAAGGCTCACAGCAGAGAGCACGTCAGAAGCCCCATAGAACCCACGAACTGTGGTGATCAGGCTCTAACTGCGGGTGCTGGGCAGAAGCCCAGAAACAGGCTGGACCTGCAACTGAGCAAAGGTGCTCACCTCTACCCTTAGTGCTGAGGCTTGTGGCTTGAGTGACAGTCCCTCACGTGGAGTAGAGGTGGAAATCACGGCAACAGCTGCAGTGGGCCAGCGCTGGCCACACCCTTACCAAACAGCCCTACGCAGCAGCAGAGGGGGTAGGGGGCCTGCAGACAAACAAAACCTAGAGAACAAAAAGGCAACACCTACTGGACTCCAGTGGCCACAACTTGCTTATACACAGAAAAAATGGGCAGGCAGAGGAATGCAAAACAAATGAATCAAGAGAAATACCCAGAAAAGGACCTGAATGAATCAGATATAACCAAATAACCAGAAGCAGAATTTAGAATAATGATAGTTAGGATGTCCAAAGATATTAGAGCAACAAAGGATAGTCACTATGAACACCTAAATAGAGAAATAACAAGTATAAAAAACAAATTGAAATAATAAAAAAAGAATCAGAAATGACAAATACAGTATCAGAACTGAAGACCACAATGGAAGGAAGTAAAAGCAGGGTGAATGACGCTGAGGATCGAATGAGTGAGTTAGAGGACACAATAAACAAAAGCACAGAAGCAGAGAAGAAAAAGAAAAAGAGACTCAAAATACGTGAGGAAACTCTAAGGGAGCTTTGTGACAACATGAAGAGAAACAACATTCGCATCATAGGGGTCCCTGAAGAAGTGGAGAGAGAACAGAATATAGAAACTTTGTTCAATCAAATCATAGCAGAAAACTTTCCTAAATTAAGGCTGGGAAACAATTCACACGTTCAAGAAGCACACAGGACTCCATTAAAGAGAACCCCCAGAAAATCTACATCAAGACACATCATAGTTAAAATACCAAAGCTAAGGGATAAAGAGAAAATTTTAAAAGCTCCTAGAGAAAAAAAGGCTATCACCTACAAAGGAGTCCCCATAAAAATGACATTTGACTTCTGAACAGAAACACAGGAGGCCAGAAAGGAATGGCAAGATATATTCAAAGTAATGCAGACAAGAACCTACAACCAAGACAACTTTATCCAGCAAGGCTAACGTTTAAAATTGAAGGAGAAATAAAGAGCTTCCCAAAAAAGAAAGCCTCAAGGAATTCATAAAAACCAAACCAATTCTGCAAGAGATACTAAGGGGCCTCTTGTGAACAGTTCAAAGGGAGGAAAGAATGTAGCAAAAGAAGAGTAGAGCTTTAAAGAATAAAATGGCAATAAACAACTACATAGCAATAATAACCTTAAATGTAAATGGATTAAATGATCCAATGAAAAGACATAGGGTAGCTGCATGGATAAAGAAACAGGACCCATACATATGCTGTCTACAGGAGACACACCTTAAAACAAAAGATGCACATAAACTGAAGGTAAAAGGATGGAAAAAGATATTTCATGCAAATGGAAATGAAAAAAAAGCAGGGGTAGCAGTACTTATATCAGACAAAATGGACTTTAAAACAAAGGCTGTAGTAAGAGATAAAGAAGGATACTACATAATGATAAAGGCAACAATTCAACAGGAAGGTATAACTATTATAAATATCTACGCACCAAACATAGGAGCCCCGACATACATAAAGCAGACTTTGATGGATATAAAGGGTGAGATTAACAGCAATACCATAATAGTAGGGGATTTCAGTACCCCACTAACAACACTGGATTGAGCCTCAAGAAAGAAAATTAATAAAGAAACAGCAGACTTAAAGGTTACACTAGATCAACTTGATTTAATAGATATCTTGAGAACTTTTCACCTTAAAGCAGTAGAATATACGTTCTTCTCAAGTGCTCATGGTACATTGTCTAGGATAGACCACATGTTGGGACACAAAAATGGTCTCAGTAAATTTAAGAAGATTGAAATCATATCAAGCAATTTCTCTGATCACAATGTCATGAAACTAGAAATTAACAATAAATGAAAAACTGAAAAATACTAAGACACATGGAAACTAAATAGCATGATATTAAATAATGAATGGATTAACAATGAGATCAAAGAAGATATAAAAAAGTTTCTAGAAATGAATGATAATGAGCATACATCAACACAATATTTATGGGACACAGCAAAAGCAGTACTGAGAGGGAAGTTCATTGCACTATAGGCATATCATAAGAAGCTATAAAAAGCTCAAATAAGCAACCTGACCCTGCATCTAAAAGAACTAGAAAAACAACAGCAAATAAAACCCAGGACCAGTAGAAGGAAGGAAATAATAAAGATCAGAGCAGAAATAAATGACATAGAGGTAAAGGAAACAATACAGAGGATCAATGAAACCAGGAGCTGGTTCTTTGAAAAGGTAAACAAGATTGATGAACCTTTAACTTGACTCACCAAGAAAAAAAGAGAGAGGACTGAAATAAATAAAATTATAAAGGACAGTGGAGAAATAACAACTGACACAACAGAAATACAAAGCATTGTAAGAAAATACTATGAAGAATTCTATGACAAAAATTTAGACAGTCTTGGTGAAATGGACAAATTTCTTGAATCATATAATCTCCCAAAAATCAATCTGGAAGAATCAGAACACCTAAACAGACCAATTACAACAAATGAGATCGAAACAGTTATAAAAAAACTCCCAACAGCCTGACCTGTGGTGGCGCAGTGGATAAAGCGTCGACCTGGGAACACTGAGGTCGCCAGTTCAAAACCCTGCACTGGTCTGGTCAAGGCACATATGGGAGTTGATGCTTCCAGCTCCTCCCCCCTTTCTCTCTTTCTCTCTCTCTCTCTCACTCTGTGTCTCCTCTCTAAAATAAATAAATAAAAAAAAAAAAAAAAAAAAAAAAACTCCCAACAAAGAAAAGTCCTGGGCCTGATGGCTTCACAAGTGAATTCTATCAAAAATTCAAAAAAGAACTAACTCCTATTCTCCTCAAGCTATTTCAAAAAATTCAAGAGAAAGGGTGAGTTCCATACTCCTTCTATGAGGCGAGCATAATTCTGATCCCAAAATTCGGCAAAGACAACACAAAGAAAGAAAATTATAGGCCTATATCCCTGATAAATTTAGATACTAAAATTCTCAACAAAATATTAGCCAACCGGATCCAGCAATATATGAAATAAATCATACACCATGATCAAGTGGGATTTATTCTGGAGAGGCAAGGCTGGTTCAATATGCGCAAATCAATCAATGTGATTCATCACATAAACAAAAGGAAGGACAAAAATCACATGATATTTTCATTAGATGCAGAAAATGTATTTGATAAAATCCAGCACCCATTCATGCTCAAAACTCTCAGTAAAGTGGGAATACAGGGAACATTCCTTTACATGACAAAGGCCATCTACGACAAATCCACAGCAAACATCATACTAAATAGACAAAAATTAAAAGCAATCCCCTTAAGATCAGGAAGCAGGCAGAGGTGCCCATTTCACCACTTTTATTCAACATAGTTCTGGAAGTCCTAGCTACAGCAATCAGACAAGAAGAAGTAATAAAAGGCATCCAAATTGGAAAAGAAGAAGTAAAACTGTCACTATTTGCAGATGATATGATATTGTATATAGAAAACCCTAAAGTCTCAGTCAAAAAACTACTGGGAGGAGAGGAGCAAGATGGCGACGGAGTAGGCGGACGTACCAACTTCCAACTCCCAGAACCAAAGTGGATTACAACTCAATTTTAAGAACCACCACCTGGATAAACCAACTTTGAACAAAACTAAGTGGACTCTTCAACCAAGGAACACAGAAGAAGCCACATTGAGACTGGTAGGAATAGCGAAAACGCGAAGAGGGCTGCCCAGCTCCCCGGAGCAAACGGCAGCCCGGAGAGACCCGCGGGGTGGGAGGAAAGTTTGTCGGAGAGGGAGGGACCTGGGTCCCAGGAACCAAGCCCCAGCCTGCAGTCCCAGAGCCTAGAAGAGGCGTTTGGACAGTATTGAGCTGTGAAACAAGTGAGGGAGCTCTCAGGCCTACAGTGTGGAGTATTAGGTCCCTTCCTATTCTGCTGAGGGCTGCTTGGGGTTTTGGGGCGGCAGGACGCTGAAAGGCGGTTCTGTCGGCATGGGCAGAGGCCAAGCCGGTGGGAGATCGGTCTAGCCCAGAGGGTCAGAGGGGACCGCGAAAGCGGTCCGGAAGCTGCGGGCCCGCCTTTAATCCCACTAACGGGGTCAAAGCGGGAGGCCAGGAACGGGCAGGCCCTGTGCAAGCCAGCCCTGACCGCGGGGACCGGGCTAGGACCAGGGACGGGCAGGGGCTGTGGCTAAGCTGACGCTACCAGTCCCCCACTCCCCCACCCCAAACCCCCCGGGCCGGAGAAACCGCGGTTGGCCAGTACACGTGCGCGAGCGGGCTCCGAGCGCGGGAACGGGGTAGACCTCGAGACAAGTGAAGGCTCGCAGCTGAGCCCACGCTACTATCCGCGCCCGGCCGGAGAAACCCCGGATAGCATTCATACGTGCACGAGCGGGCTCCGAACGCGGGGGCGGGGTAGAGTCCGGGACGAGCGGAAGTACGCAGCTCAGCGGAAGCCAGCAAACACGCCCGCCCCAATAAACCTTGGTTTCCGACTCTGCGCAGAAGGGCCCTGGCCTCGAGGGCGGGGCTAAAGCTCCGGACGGGCAAAAGCTTACAGCTGAGAGCATGTCAAAAGCCCGGCCTAACCCGCGGAACTGTAGCGAGCAGGCTCCGACTGCTGGTTCTGGGCGGAAGTCCGGAAATAGGCTGGGTCCGCAACTGAGGAAAGGTGCTCACCTCTACCCTTGGTGCTAATCTTGTGGCTTCAGTCACAGCCCCTCCCATGGAGAAGAGGCAGAAATCACAGCAAAAGCCACAGTGG
The DNA here is from genome assembly GCA_037038555.1 of Rhynchonycteris naso. Lineage (NCBI taxonomy): Eukaryota > Metazoa > Chordata > Mammalia > Chiroptera > Emballonuridae > Rhynchonycteris > Rhynchonycteris naso. Next base: position 178,167,368 of record CM072995.1, on the reverse strand, counting down.
GCCGGCGCTGGCAACGCTCATACCCAACCACCCTAGGCACCGGCAGAGGGGGTGGGGGGCCTGCAGATAGACCACACCTAGAGAACACAAAGGCAACACCTACAGGACTCCAGTGGCCACAACTTGCTTATACACAGAAAAAATGGGCAGGCAGAGGAATGCAAACCAAATGAATCAAGAGAAATCCCCAGAGAAGGACCTGAATGAACCAGATATAACCAAACTACCAGAAGCAGAATTTAGAATAATGATAGTTAGGATGTTCAAAGAAATTAGAGCAACAATGGATAGTCACTATGAACACCTAAATAAAGAGATAACAAGTATAAAAAACGAAATTGAAATAATAAAAAAGAATCAGACAGAAATGATAAATACAGTATCAGAACTAAAGACCACAATGGAAGGAATTAAAAGCAGGATGGATGACGCTGAGGATCGAATAAGCGAATTAGAGGACACAATAAACAAAGGCACAGAAGCAGAGAAGAAAAAGGAAAAGAGACTTAAAAAATGTGAGGAAACTCTAAGGGAGCTTTGTGACAACATGAAGAGAAACAACATTCGCATCATAGGGGTGCCTGAAGAAGAGGAGAGAGGACAGGAAATGGAAACTTTGTTCAATCAAATCATAGCAGAAAACTTTCCTAAATTAAGGCTGGGAAACACTCCACACATTCAAGAAGCACACAGAACTCCATTAAGGAGAAACCCAAAAAGATCTACACCAAGACACATCATAGTTAAAATACCAAAGGTAATGGATAAAGAAAAAATATTAAAAGCTGCTAGAGAAAAAAAGACTATCACCTACAAAGGAGCCCCCATAAGGATGACATCGGACTTCTCAACAGAAACAGTTGAGGCCAGAAGGGAATGGCAAGAAATAATCAAAGTAATGCAGAACAAGAATCTACAACCAAGACTACATTATCCAGCAAGGCTAACGTTTAAAATTGAAGGAGAAATAAAGAGCTTCCCAGAAAAAGAAAGCCTGAAGGAATTCATAAAAACCAAACCAATTCTGCAAGAGATACTAAGGGGCCTCTTGTGAACAGTTTAAAGGGAAGAATGAATAGAGCAAAAGAAGAATACATCTTTAAAGAATAAAATGGCAATAAACAACTACATAGCAATAATAACCTTAAATGTAAATGGATTAAATGATCCAATCAAAATACATAGGGTAGCTGCATGGATAAAGAAACAGGACCCATACATATGCTGTCTACAAGAGACACACCTTAAAACAAAAAATGCTCATAGACTGAAGGTAAAAGGATGGAAAAACATATTTCATGCAAATGGAAATGAAAAAAAAGCAGGAGTAGCAGTACTTATATCAGACAAAATGGACTTTAAAACAAAGGCTGTAGTAAGAGATAAAGTAGGACACTACATAATGATAAAGGGAACAATTCAACAGGAAGATATAACTATTATAAATATCTATGCACCAAATATAGGAGCCCCGACATACATAAAGCAGACCTTGATGGATATAAAGGGCGAGATTAACAGCAATACTATCATAGTAGGGGATTTCAATACCCCTCTAACAACACTGGATAGATCCTCAAGAAAGAAAATCAATAAAGAAACAGCAGACTTAAAGGAGACACTAGATCAACTTGATTTAATAGATATCTTCAGAACTTTTCACCCTAAAGTAGTAGAATATACATTCTTCTCAAGCGCTCATGGTACGTTTTCTAGGATAGACCACATGTTAGGACACAAAAATTGTCTCAATAAATTTAAGAAGATTGAAATCATATCAAGCATTTTCTCTGATCACAATGCCATGAAACTAGAAATTAACCACAAAAGAAAAAATGAAAAATACTCAAACACTTGGAAACTAAATAGCATGTTATTAAATAATGAATAGATTAACAATGAGATCAAAGAAGAAATAAAATAGTTTCTAGAAACAAATGATAATGAGCATACATCAACTCAAAATTTATGGGACACAGCAAAAGCAGTTCTGAGAGGGAAGTTTATTGCACTACAGGCATATCATAAGAAGCTAGAAAAAGCTCAGATAAGCAACCTGACCCTGCATCTAAAAGAACTAGAAAAAAAAACAACAAATAAAACCCAAGACAAGTAGAAGGAAGGAAATAATAAAGGTCAGAGCAGAAATAAATGACATAGAGGCTAAGGAAACAATACAGAGGATCAATGAAACCAGAAGCTGGTTCTTTGAAAAGGTAAACAAGATTGATGAACCTTTAACTTGACTCACCAAGAAAAAAAGAGAGAGGACTCAAATAAATAAAATTAGAAAAGACAGTGGAGAAATAACAACAGATACAACAGAAATACAAAGCATTGTAAGAAAATACTATGAAGAACTATATGCCAAAAAATTAGACAATCTTGGTGAAATGGACAAATTTCTTGAATCATATAAACTTCCAAAAATCAATCTGGAAGAATCAGAACACCTAAACAGACCAATTACAGCAAATGAGATCGAAACAGTTATCAAAAAACTCCCAAAAAAGAAAAGTCCTGGGCCTGATGGCTTCACAAGTGAATTCTACCAAAAATTCAAAGAAGAACTAACTCCTATTCTCCTCAAGCTATTTCAAAAAATTCAAGAGGAAGGAAGACTTCCAAACTCCTTTTATGAGGCGAGCATAATTCTAATGCCCAAACCGGGCAAAGACAACACAAAGAAAGAAAATTATAGGCCTATATCCCTGATGAATTTAGACGCTAAAATTCTCAACAAAATATTAGCCAACCGGATCCAGCAATATATGAAAAAAATCATACACCACGATCAAGTGGGATTTATTCTGGAGCGGCAAGGCTGGTTCAATATTCGCAAATCAATCAATGTGATTCACCACATAAACAAAAGGAAGGACAAAAATCACATGATAATTTCAATAGATGCAGAAAAGGCATTTGATAAAATCCAGCACCCATTCATGCTCAAAACTCTCAGTAAAGTGGGAATACAGGGATCATTCCTTAACATGATAAAGGCCATCTACGATAAACCGACAGCAAACATCATACTAAATGGACAAAGATTAAAAGCATTCCCCTTAAGATCAGGAACCAGGCAGGGTTGCCCACTTTCACCACTCTTATTCGACATAGTTCTGGAAGTCCTAGCTATAGCAATCAGACAAGAAGAAGAAATAAAAGGCATACAAATTGGAAAAGAAGAAGTAAAACTGTCATTATTTGCAGATGATATGATATTGTATATTGAAAACCCTAAAGTCTCAGTCAAAAAACTACTGGACCTTATAAATGAATTCAGCAAGGTGGCAGGATATAAAATTAATACTCAGAAATCAGAGGCATTTCTATACACCAACAATGAAATATCAGCAAAAGAAATTAAGGAAACAATCCCCTTCACTATTGCAGCCAAAAAAATAAAGTACCTAGGAGTAAATTTAACCAAGGATCTTAAGGACTTGTACTCGGAAAATTATAAAACATTGATAAAAGAAATCAAGGAAGATACAAACAAGTGGAAGCATATACCGTGCTCATGGCTAGGAAGAATAAACATCATTAAAATGTCTATATTACCCAAAGCAATTTATAAATTCAATGCAATACCAATTAAAATACCAATGACATACTTCAAAGATATAGAACATATATTCCAAAAATTTATATGGAACCAAAAAAGAACACGAATAGCCTCAGCAATCTTAAAAAGAAAAAATAAAGCAGGAGGTATCACTCTTCCTGATATCAAGGTTTACTACAGGCCATTATACTCAAGACAGCCTGGTACTGGCATAAGAACAGGCACATAGATCAATGGAACAGAACAGAGAACCCAGAAATAAACCCACAGCTTTATGGACAACTGATATTTGAGAAAGAAGGAAAGAACATACAATGGAGTAAAGACAGCCTCTTTAACAAATGGTGCTGGGAAAATTGGACATCTACCTGCAAAAAAATGAAACTAGACCATCAACTTACACCATTCACAAAAACAAACTCAAAATGGATAAAAGACTTAAATGTAAGCCGTGAAACCATAAGCATCTTAGAAGAAAACATAGGCAGGAAGCTCTCCGACATCTGTAGCAGCGGTATATTTGCCGATTAATCTTCATGGGCAACTGAAATAAAAGGCAAGATAAACAAATGGGACTATATCAAACTAAAAAGTTTTTGCACAGCTAAAGACAATAGGAACAGAATAAAAAGACAAACCACACAATGGGAGAACATATTCGACAGCACATCTGATAAGGGGTTAATAACTAAAATTTATAAAGAACTTATAAAACTCAACACCAGAAAGACAAACAACCCAATCAAAAAATGGCCAAAAGAAATGAATAGAAATTTTTCTAAAGAGGACATCCAGATGGCCAATAGGCATATGAAAAAATGCTCAACATCACTAATCATTAGAGAAATGCAAATTAAAACCACAATGAGATATCACCTCACACCAGTCAGAATGGCACTTATCAGCAAAACAACACAGAATAAGTGCTGGCGAGGATGTGGAGAAAAGGGAACCCTTCTGCACTGCTGGTGGGAATGCAGACTGGTGCAGCCACTGTGGAAAACAGTTTGGAGATTCCTCAGAAAATTAAAAATTGAACTGCCTTTTGACCCAGCTATCCCACTTTTAGGAATATACCCTAAGAACACCATAGCACTGTTCGAAAAGAAGAAATGCGCCCCCATGTTCGTGGCAGCATTGTTCACAATAGGGAAGATCTGGAAACAGCCCAAGTGTCCATCAGAAGACGAGTGGATTAAAAAGCTTTGGTACATATATACTATGGAAAACTACTCAGCCATAAGAAACGATGACATCGGATCATTTATAACAAAATGGATGTACCTTGATAACATTATACGGAGTGAAATAAGTAAATCAGAAAAAAAGAAAAACTGAGAACAGCACGATTACATATATAGGTGGGACATGAAAGTGAGGGTATGAGACATGGACAAGAGAGTGGTGGTTATGGGATGGGGGGAGGGAGGGAAGAGTGGGATAGGGAGGAGGGGAGGGACGCAGGGAAAACCAGATTGAAGGTGAAAGAGGACAATTTGACTTTTGGTGATGGGTATGCAACACAATTGAATGATAAGATAACCTGGAGATGTTTTCATTGTACATATGTACCCTGGTTTATTGATGTCACCCCATTAGAATAAAATAAAATAATAATAAAATATATATATTAAAAAAAGAAAAAAAAAACAAAACTACTGGACCTGATAAATGAATTCAGCAAGGTGGCAGGTTATAAAATTAATACTTAGAAATCAGAGACATTTCTATATATCAACAATTTACTGTCAGCAAAAGATATTAAGGAAACAATTCCCTTCACTATTGCATCCAAAAGAATAAAGCACCTAGGAGTAAATTTAACCAAGAAGGTTAAGAACTTGTACTCGGAAAATTATAAAACATTGATAAAAGAAATCAAGGAAGATACAAACAAGTGGAAGCATATACAGTGCTCATGGCTAGGAAGAATAAACATCATTAAAATGTCTATATTACCCAAAGCAATTTATAAATTCAATGCAATACCATTTAAAATACCAATGACATACTTCAAAGATATAGAAAACATATTCCAAAAATTTATATGGAACCAAAAAAGAACACGAATAGCCTCAGCAATCTTAAAAAGTAAAATAAAGCAGGAGGTATCACTTTTCCGGATATCAAGGTTTACTACAAGGCCATTATACTCAAGACAGCCTGGTACTTGCATAAGAAAAGGCACATAGATCAATGGAACAGAACAGAGAACCCAGAAATAAACCCACAGATTTATAGACAACTGATATTTGAGAAAGGAGGAAAGAACATACAATGGAGTAAAGACAGCCTCTTTAACAAATGGTGTTGGAAAAATTGGACATCTACCTGCAAAAAAATGAAACTAGACCATCAACTTACACCATTCACAAAAACAAACTCAAAATGGATAAAAGACTTAAACGTAAGCCGTGAAACCATAAGCTCTTAGAAGAAAACATAGGCAGGAAGCTCTCCGACATCTGTAGCAGCAATATATTTGCCGATTTATCTCCACAGGCAAATGAAATAAAAGGCAAGATAAACAAATGGGACTATATCAAACTAAAAAGTGTTTGCACAGCTAAAGACAATAGGAACAGAATAAAAAGACAAACCACACAATGGGAGAACATATTCGATAGCACTTTTTATAAGGGGTTAATAACCAAAATTTATAAAGAACTTATAAAACTCAACACCAGGAAGACAAACAATCCAATCAAAAAATGGGAAAAGAAATGAATAGAAATTTCTCCAAAGAGGACATACACATTGCCAACAGGCATATGAAAAAAATGCTCAACATCACTAATCATTAGAGAAATGCAAATTAAAACCACAATGAGATATCACCTCACACCAGTCAGAATGGCTCTCATTAGCTAAACAATACAGAATAAGTTCTGGCGAGGATGTGGAGAAAAGGGAACCCTTCTGCGCTGCTGGTGGGAAAGCAGACTGGTGCAGCCACTGTGGAAAACAGTTTGGAGATTCCTCAAAAAGTTAAAAGTCGAACTGCCTTTTGACCCAGCTATCCCACTTTTAGGAATATACCCTAAGAACACCATAGCACTGTTCGAAAAGAAGAAATGCGCCCCCATGTTCGTGGCAGCATTGTTCACAATAGGGAAGATCTGGAAACAGCCCAAGTGTCTGTCACAAGACGAGTGGATTAAAAAGCTATGGTACATATATACTATGGAATACTACTCAGCCATAAGAAATGATGACATCGGATCATTTACCACAAAATGGGTGGACCTTGATAACATCATACGGAGTGAAATAAGTAAATCAGAAAAAAACTGAGAACAGCATGATTTCATACATAGGTGGGACATAAAAGTGAGACTATGAGACATGAAGAAGAGAGTGGTGGTTCCAGGATGGGGCGAGGGAAGAGAGGGTGGGATAGGGAGGAGGGGAGGGGCACTGGAAAACCAGACAGAAGGTGACAGAGGACAATTTGACTTTGGGTGATGGGTATGCAACATAATTGAATGATAAGATAACCTAGAGATGTTTTCGTTGTACATATGTACCCTGATTTATTGGTGTCACCCCATTAAAATTAATAATAAAAAAAGAAAAAAAATTATTTAAAGTAAAAATAATTTGAATTTTTTTCAGATATCTTTATGTTAATAAATTCTAATTTAATTTTATTGTAGTCAGAGATAATATTTTGTATTACTTAAATCCTTTCTTTCTTTTTTTTTAATTTTAATGGGGTGACACCAATAAATCAGGGTACATATGTTCAAATAAAACATCTCCAGGTTATCTTATCGTTCAATTATGTTGAATAGCGAAGATCTGGAAACAGCCCAAGTGTCCGTCAGAGTTCGAGTGGATTAAAAAGCTTTGGTACATATATACTATGGAATACTACTCAGCCATAAGAAATTATGACATCAGATCATTTACAACAAAATGGATGGACCTTGATTACATTCTACGGAGTGAAATAAGTAAAACAGAAAAAAACTAAGAACAGCACGATTTCATACATATGTGGGACATAAAAGTGAGACTATGAGACATGGACAAGAGAGTGGTGGTTACGGGGTGGGGGGAAGGAGAAGAAGGTGGGATAGGGAGGAGGGGAGGGGCACAGGGAAAACCAGATAGGTGACAGAGGACAATTTTACTTTGGGTGATGGGTATGCAACATAATTGAATGATGAATCCTTTTTAATTTATTTAAATTTATGCCCCACAATATGATCTATTTTAGGATATGTCTTATGTGCACTTGAGAAGAATGTCTTTCTGCTGATAAATGGAGAATTTCATAAATATCAATTACATATGTTTGTTAATACAGTGGTCCCCCTTATCCTTGGAGGGTACATTATAAGACCACAAATAGATGCCTAAAACCTGGATAGTACCAAACTTTATACATACTATGTTTTTTTCCTATACATACATACCTATGATAAAGTTTAATTTATAAGTTAGTCACATAAGAGATTAACAACAACTAAAAATAAAATAGAACAATTATGACAATATACTATAAAAATGTATGTGAATGTGGTCTCTCAAAATAACCTGGTGTACTATGCTGACTTTTTTACTGGAAGCATTTTATGGCTTCTCTTTGAATTGCCAGCATCACTATTCTGTGCTTTCAGTCATTATTAAGCAAAATAAGAGTTACTTATATATAAGCACTGCAATACTAAAACAGTCCATCTGATAACAGAGACAGCTACTAAGTTACTGTCAGGTGGGTAGCATTTACCTTTTAATATGGTGGACAAAGGAATGATTTACTCTCTAAACTAGATAAAGTAGCCTTGTGTGAGATTTCATTACACTGCTCATAATCATGTGCTACTTTAAATTATGAATTGTTTATTTTCTGGAATTTCCCATTTAATATTTTCAGACTGGGGTTGACCATGGATAACTGAAGCCACAGAAAGCAAAACCACAAATAAAGGGAGACTAGTTTAGTGTTTTTCAATATCTGTCTTAAGTATCAATTGTTATACTATTTTCCATAGCATAATATCCTTACTGATTTTCTAGATACTTTTCCATCAATTTTTGAGAGAGGGCTATTGACATCTCTGACTCTAATTATGAATGTCACCATCCTTTACTTTTATTTATTGAAATATTGTTTATATTAAAGTGCACTGCTCGTAGGCCACATATAGCAGAGTCTCACGTTTTTACTCAATTCGACAATCCAGGTCATTTAATGGGGTATTTTGTCACAGTCCAGCCACGACGAGTCTATTACAAGATCCTTGAATGGGAAAAGGTATGGAATTAAATAAATGATAGAGAATTAAAGATATATACATAAAGATGGGTTTGGAAGGACGGCACAACAAACAGTCACTACTGTTCCTAAGCCGATGCAATGGTGGCCCCCAGAAGCTCATCTATCTTTATTCAGGAAAAATCGTGGTCCCTTAGCAATTCAGTTGTTTCCAAGACAACTCAAAGACAACCCCCACCACACCATTTAGATCTAACTTTACATCAATAAGAAACTAGCTTCCAGCCTCTTCTGGAGAACATGGGTGGGACAAGCAAGAATCAGGTATAGCTCTTTGTTAACTGGGCAGGTGAGGTGGAGGGTTTGGCCCCAGCACCTCTGTCCCCTGGATATCCAGATAATAAAACACCCTGTTTATATTTCGGTCCCCAACAGTATTTAGACCAGGTTTGTCAAACTTTGGTTATAGACTAAATTTGCCCATGTCTAATTGTACTGTCTATGGCTGCTTTTTAGCTACAACGGCAGAGTTGAGTGGTTGCACAGGAACTATATATTTCACAAACCAAAAACATTTACTAACTGGTCATTTACAAAAAAAATTTTGCTGACCCCTGATTTAGAACCTTTACATTTAATTTGATTATTGATATGATTAGCACTAACTCATCTTACTATATGTTTTCTATTTGGTCCATCTTGGTTTCTTCTCTTTTTCTGTCTTCTTTAGGTTATTTTTTAATTCAATTTTATTTCCTTTACTGGCTTATTAGCTATAACCTTTTATTTTTGTATTTTCATTAGGGTTTATAGAATATCTACTTAACTTAATGCAGTCTATCTTGTAGTAAGATATTACTTCATGTATTGTATAAAAATCTTACAATAGTATGCTTTCCTTTTTCCCTTCCCAGTCACTGTGCTATTGCTGTCATATATTTTGTTTCTATGTGTTATAAATGTCATGTTAGATTGTTAATATTTTTGCTTCAATAGTCAATTATATTTTAAGGTATTAGTGATAAAAATAAAATCTTTAAAGCAACCAAAAATTAAAAGGCATATAGAGAGAGGAAAGAAGATAAGGATGACAGCATATTTTTATCAGAAAAAATGCAAGCAGGAAGACAATAGAACTCAAAATACTTAAAGAATGTGGGGCATGAGTTGCTGGTCTAGAATTGTGTAGAAAGTGAAAATATCTTCCAAATATGAGAGTGAAACAAGGACTTTATCAGAAATATAAATGTTGAAAAATATATCACCAGCACACAAACACTATAAGAAATATTAAAAGAAGTTTTTTAGTCAGAAGGAAAATTATACTAGTTGGAAATATATATCTATACAAAAGAAAGTAGAACACCAGAGATGGTAGCAATGTGAGTAAATATATGTTTTTGGGGGGTTTTGGTGTGTGTTTTTGTTTGTTTTGGCCTTCCTTCAGTGCTGGAATTGACTATTTCTTAAAGTGAAGTCTTTCCCCCTTCATTTTCACTATTAATTTAATTGTTCAGCCAGAAAGTAAGGTTTCATTTGTTTTAAATATTTGTTTTTAAAAGATCTAAAAATGAGGTCAATAGTGCAATTCTAAAATGTTCCTAAATGTGATATCTTAGTAATAATCTAAGAAAATACTTCGTTGGATTTTTTTTATGGCACTCCAAAGTGATAGCCAAAAAGTGACTCACTTACTGCAAGCATTCTGCCTATAGGAAATTTTAATTACAGAGTTTTCACTGAATGCTAACACCATTGTGTATTTAGAATCAATTTTAAATGTTCAGCATGCACATTAATTTCCTTTCTTCACATCAAAGCAACACTTCAAATAAACAAAAATCTATGACAATTAGTAAACATGCAGTTATTTTAAAATATGCCATCTTTGTTGCATAGCAACTATTGATTTTATTATGTGCTTTTTATGTACTCCAAAATAATTAAGCATAGGCACAAATTGTTTGTACTTGTTGAATCTTAAAAGCATTTAAGGTATGAAGTTTATTCTAATATGTATATTAAAATTTATAAAGGGAACATTTTATTCCTACACAAAGGCACAGTGACCTAAGAAAGGGCTGACAATGTTATATAGTGTTTCTTCTCAAAAGAGAACTTTTAGGGAACTTTTTATTCACAGTTTCAATAGCTAACATAGCCAAGACATAATTATAATATTTTGGCTTTACTGGTCTGGATATTGATTTACCACTAGCTAAATGATAAGATTTAGTAACAAGAAGTCATGTCCTTTCAACAAAATAAAATGTCCATTGATATTATAGAAAATTATACCTGCCAAAATACATCTATGATGTAATTAATTTATAAAAAAAGATATCATGGTCTTAGTAAGAACTTACAGAGTGTTATGTAAAGTTATTTTCAGCATCAAATTATCTTAGCATAAAGCAAGAACATAATACTCTTGCATGGTCAGATGCTAACACTAATTTGGTCTACTCACTGTGTTAACACCTCTGGGACAAGGTACAGTGAGCAACTGTATTAGAATGGATCATTAAAGCAAAGAGTTCTCCAGTAGATTGTATTTGAAGTCCTTCATGGGGTGTGACTGAGGACATGAGAAACTTCTACACAAGCAAAGGCAAGAAAGTTTACTTTATCAGTCTAAGAAGAGCTAAGGAGTTTGAGGGAAAGGAAAGACCAGTAAATCTCTATCCACATTAGTGGACAGAGTGAAATTTCTCAGTCAAAGTTTCTCAGTTAAAGATGGGACATTTACAATATTTCTTCATACATATGGCCAAACTGCTCTCACAAAGGTGTCTGTAATGTCCAATTCCTTACAGAGTATGAAAGGCCATATCTCACTAGTCCTTCTCTCAACTGAATGTGTGAAAACAATCTCATTGTTTTAATTTTCATTTTTTTTATTTGTTAGTTAAGTTCATCATCTTTTTGTATTTTTCAACAGGATTAGTAAAGATGGGGGAAGTAAATAAGAATATATTGAGTACAATGAGGCTGTTAAAATTAGGTAGAATTAAAGAAGTGTGAGGTTTAGAGAAGAAGAAAAGAAAAAGACCATGCTACAAAATAAAACAAAATAAGAATGAGACAGAACAACTTTAGTTTATATTTTCAAATTTAATTTTTCCCCACATGAGACTGTTGTTATAGTGATCATTTTTGTTACAGCCTGCTGCACTCTCCCCGAGGGACAAGGAAAGAAGGACTGATTTATAGCGGACCAGAACTGGCTGAGTACGGCCAAGGGTGTGAAGACTGGAAATGAAAGTGACAAATTTATAACTGACTTGTCACAGCAACAACACCTAAAAGGTTTCAATCTGGTAGATGACAGAATGGGGGATTTCAGGTAGAGATGTTAGTTCGAAAGTGGCCACTGCTTACTGCTTCAGGTTGTAAGTTATAGTCCCTCAAAATAAGAATCTGATAATAACCAAACAGGATGTCAGGGCTTTAATCAATCAATCTGAATTTCAAGAGCCAGCTTTTGTTTTAGATGCAAATGTAAGTCATAGTTAGAAAACCAAGGTGGAGGTTAGTGCTAGGGATAGGTACCGCTGGGAAAAAAGATGTGTTTCAGTGCATTGTGCAGGATGAGGCCCACAGATCAAACAAGGAGTATCAGAAGTTCATTCCAGGGAGAAGATTGCTGTAGCTTCAGTGACTAGAGCTGTGCATGGCCTGAGAAGGTAGGAGCTACAGTGCTTTTACATATTACATACTTGTATTCTTTAAAGTTAACAAAGTAATACATATTCATTGTTGAAATTTTTAAAAATATAGGGAAGTTCAAAAAAAATCAATGCAATTTTTTATACTCTAATAACAAACATTTTCTTTGTAAATGGTAAGCTAATACTTACTCTGTTTACACAACCAAAAGTCCACAATGGAATAATTTTAAACCATCTTCCATTCTCTTATATTACCTTCTTAAAATCAGAGAAATTGATAGAATCAAGTAATAGTACCCTGCTTTTAAAGATGTAGTCAAATGCAGATTCTATCACTTTGGGGGGAAAAAAAAGGTAAGTATTTAAAAATAAAAATTATGTTTTACATGAGAACTGTTATCTTAATCTTACAATATTTCAAATTCTGTTCTACCTTTTTATTCCAATTACACTGTGTAATATTTTGGAAAAGACATTTATCACAACTATTTTTGGTCTAGAAAATTCCAGAATGAATCAAATGTGGGCACAAAGCAATCTATTTGAAATAGTCTTCTGGCAAGTGAACAGAACTTTTAAAAAGCAAATAAGACACATGCTGATGAAAACTACATTATCATTACCTTTTCCCTCCAGTTATCATCATTCAGCAGCTTCTGTCGAAGGGTTTCCTGCAGCTGCTTGATGCTTTTCTGATGTGAAATCAGCATCAATTCCCTGAAAATCACAAACCCAATAAATGAGTCAAGACTCAACCCCTAATGCTCTTACAAAGTTACACATCTTGGCTCAAAGAATATAATTTCACACTTAGTCTTTTTATTCTCTTTAGAAATATATATACTGCTATTGAATACAGTTTTAACCATTAAAAGCAATTTATTAGCATTGCATATAAGGTAAATATTTTCTCAGGCTTAATTTTTGTGTAATAAATAATGTTATTTTGCATGAAATAGTAACAACACATATAGAATCACAAATATAATAAAATGTTATACACTGTGGTTCTAAAGTTTATGACTAAATTCTATCCCTAAACAATATATTTTTTTAAGGAAAATATGTTGGGATATGCCATAAATTTAGCACATTTGTGGTTTCTGCTAGATTTATTTCTCTTTTATCTCAAATGCTGATAGGAACAAACCAAATTGAGTTGAGGGTAATGTCTAAGATGTGGCCTTGTATAGCACAAAACATGTTTATAAATTGAAAACACAAAGAATATGTTAATATTTTAATCCACATAAATGTATCTTAAAGTTTAGTTTGTAACCTCTAGGTGGAAGTAATAAGAACCTTTCTCAGAGGCACTGAAATTAAGCCTTTGACTATCACAAGTAGTGGCTTAAGCATGCTTGTTGATCAGGGTTCCTTCCTCTTTTCTAAAATCACCAAGACTCTTATTGTCTATGTAGATGATTCTTCTCCATTGCTTACTCCTCTTTCCAAGCCCTTTGTTTTCCATCACCAACCTCTTCCTTTTAGCTTTGATCCTTTTTCTCAAATTTGTGACTCTCATAATTGCTGTTAGATGTCTCTACCCTAGTAATTCATCAACACCAAAGATTTCACACATCCAAAAACAAACTCACAGGCTCTGGCTGGGTAGCTCAGCAGATCAAGTGTCAACCCAGCATACCAGAGGTCACAGATTCAATCCTGAGACAGGGCATGTAGGAGAAGCAATCAATGAGCACATAACTAAATGAAACAACTAAGTGAAACAATGAGTTGATGCTTTTCACTTTCCCTTCCTCTCTCTCTCAAATCAATGAAAAAAAAATTTAATTCACCATTATCTTCTGAAATCTTGCCTTTTGTTTTGACTTCTGAAAATCTTTCTTTAGTAGTCAAAATTTTTACTTAAAACCCCTGAGTTATCTCTGACTCTTGTTCTCCCTGTTCTACCACATCCATTCAATAACAAGCTCTATGTATTCTGTTTCCTCCATGTCAAACTATTTCTTCCCTTCCTTTCCTACTACAAACAACCTTGCTAAGCTTTTTTATCTTTAACCTAGAGCAGGGGTCCCCAAACTTTTTATACAGGGGACCAGTTCACTGTCCCTCAGACCGATGGAGGGCCGCCACATACAGTACTCCATACACCACTGACCACCAATGAAAGAGGTGCCCCTTCCAGAAGTGCAGTGGGGGCCAGATAAATGGCCTCAGGTGGCCGCAATCTGGCCCACGGGTCATAGTTTCGGGACCTCTGACCAAGAGTATTATACGACTCTCAGTCCACTTCTTAATCTCTAATCCAAGAGAATAATATCATAATACTATTAATTTTTTTTACTATAATAAAAATCATGCTTGCATTTCTAGTCTAGAAAATTTTAAGAACATACACATAAGAAGACACATTTAACTTCATAACCAGGAGTATAAATATCACTTGAGGGAAACTGATTAAAAAAACAAAACTCTCCAGAATGTGTTGGACTAGTACCTTGACTACTTTCCTACTGAAAATAAGTAAAATTATTTTATTATTTTAAAAATCTTAAAATTCATCAATGAGTGGGACAAAAAGTGAAAAAAATACAGAGAACAAAACTCAAATGAAAGAATTGAAAAAGAGTATCAGTGGAAAACTAATGAAATCTAAATAAGTATATATAATTAGTTGTATTACACCAACATTAATTTCTTAGTTTTAACAGAAAACTGGTTTTGCCATGGTTATGAAAGCAGGGCTAAAGGGGAACATAACCTCTCTGTACTGATGTTTCTATACATATAAAATTATTCCAAACTAAAAGTTAAAAAGAAATTAATGGAAAAACCCCAGCAATAACTAGAGAATTATCAATTTCAGGAGACAAAGGAAGAGTCTAAGAGGAAACTCACCAGAATAAAGTTGCATCTCAAAGAGCTACTGTAAGGCCAGTAGCCGCGGCCTCCATCACAGCCGCCTGGCTCTTGCAGGTTCACATTTGATCCAGACAGATGGTAAAGAAACTGCGGAGCCAAAACCTGGTGGTCCATTTTCCTTTAATCCTAGCTTGCACCAGCGAGCAAGTAAAAACACACAGCGAGAAACACCTCCCTTTCCATTCAGGGCTCCCAAAGCCACTGACTCATCCGAGTTTTCCTAGAATCAAAGGCTCCCACTTCTGTTTGCTGCCATTTTGGCTGCCTCCTCTCCCCCATGTGGCCTCTCTTCTCCCCTTGGAACAACGTGATCTCTCTAAAATGGCCTCCTAGCTCCTCTGTTTAAAACTTTTGGCCCGAAAGTTCTCCCCCAACTCACATTAGCATAACCAAGCCCCTTCCCAAGCAAGAAGGCAATCAGCTGCCCCAAGTGGGCAGTGGCCATCTTTAACAGAGTGAGCAAAATATATCTTATCTGCCCAACAGCTACTTAGATGTATGTGTGAAATTCACACTCAACATGTGTAAAGTACAAATAATATCTCTTCTCAAGGTACAAAAAGGAAATTACTGATTTTGAATTTTGGTAGGTAGAAGGGAAAATACAATTATACTGTAAGAATTTATAAACAGAAACCAACACTAATACAAATTTGTATCCTGTGTTCCTATTACCTGAGTGGTCCCAAAAGCTTCATGTTGAGAAGATAACTTAAAGAGGGGCTAGGTTAACCTTGCCTCCATATGCCTATTAGGAAAGATATCAGTATTTTGGGGAAAATTTATCTTAAGCCTGGAACTCAAAGAATTTCTACAGATAAAGATACAAGACATATGAAATTATAGTTTTAAAAAATCAAAATAACTATTTTTTATTATATTAATTTTTTATAAAACTATCTTTTTAAAGTTAGTAGGAAGAAGATGAGCAGACGCAAGGACAGTATAATCAAACTCACAAATTCCAAAGTATTGCATTCTCAGATACAGAAAATAAGGATGCTCAATGCAGTAAAAAAACAAAAGAGTGACTTAAATGCCTAATTAAATTTGACAAGGAACCGAATTGAACTTGTAGAAATGACAAATGTGATAACTGAAATTGAAAACTCTGTGGATGGTCTTGTAGCATATAATTCATAGCTGAAAAAATGAAGTAATAAACTGAAAAGGATATTCAAAGAAATTACACAGAGTGCAGTACAGGGAGTCAAAAATATAAAAATACAAAAGGAAAGTGGATTTATGGAAGACAGAGTTGAAGAGATTTCATATATATCTATTCACCATTTCAGAAGCAAAGAAGAGAGAAAGCAGGAGAAAGAAATATCTGAATATATTACAGATTGATGAAAAACAATAACCCACAAATCTAGAAGCCCAATGGATAAATAAAAATAAATCTTACACCTGAGCACTGGTGGCGAAAATGAAGAACATCAAAATTAAAGAGATCGTAAAAGAAACTGAAGAGAAAAAAACTACATTATCCTCCAAGGAATTTAAACAAATTGAAAACCTATTTTCCAACAGAAACAAAAGAAGCCATTAAAATAATATGTCCAAAATTCTGTGAGAAAATAACCATCAATCTAAAGCTGGGTACCTAAAAAGACTATCTTAAAGAATGGGGCTGAAATAAATTAGGTTCAAATTAATAAAATTTGAGTGCTTACCATCAGTTAAAGAAACTTTACTAAAGGAGCTCCAAAGAATAAGCTTTGTAGAAAGAAATATATGCAGAAGGAAGGACAGACATGCAAAAAGAAATGGTGAGCAAAGTAATTAGCAAACACAAAGGCAGGGAGGGCTTCTTGGGTGTTTGATCAGAACAGATGTACAGGGTCCATTCTCCAAAGATGACCCTTAACTTCAGATTTAACAGTCTGTGCTCACTATTGAGAAATTCTTAGTAATTTTATCTTTGAATTAGTGTTTTATAAGGGAATTCTGGTGAGATAATTGAGCTTGTGCCAGGACTTGGAGCCTCAGCTCACACACATAGTTCTACCTCCTGCTACCTCTCTCACTCCCCGGGAAGATTCTCAATTCCCTGTTTCCTGCTCCCTGAAGATTACCTGCTGCCTTCCTCTTCTTCCGGAGGGAGACCAGCCCTGGCTACAGGCCTGGGGAGGGTTAAGATGGTCAAGGGTGCTTCCTGTGCTGAGTCATGCAGCAGGGCGCTGGGTGCCTGTGAGAGCATGCATTCACCCCGTGATTTCCCTGTGCCCATGGGAGTACTGCATTTATAACAAACAAACAAACACCATGGCAGGTTGAGAAAGACAGTAAAGGAAAGGAAAAAGTTTCTTTCCAGTTTTTTGGAGGCCCTGCATTTTCATGTCGCATGGACCCTGAAAATTATATAGCCAGCTCTGCGTGTAGGTAATTACAATCAAATACATCTGTATAAAATAATAGTTTTGACTATGTAATTAATGGGGCTAACAAGAGACTAGAACTCGAACACTAGAGAAAAATGGTATTTCAGGATGGCAACTAACAGAGCTCAAGTGTTCTTTGGTCCTTGAATTATTCAAGAGGAGTTTGAGATATTAATTTTAGACTTCAGCAAGTATGCATGGTAACATTTCAAGAGTAACCACTAAAAGAATAGAAATAGAATTAGAGGAAAAATGCACTAAGAAAATAAACAAACTCCAACAATACTTTCCCACTTCTGCAACCACCCAAAGTCCCAAAAGGTGAAAGTAGTGCAAAAAAGAAGAAATAGAAAGTTAAAAAGTAACAATCAGATTAATGAGATAAACTAAAATCATGAGGTAAGAGAGAAACAGGCTTGATGAAAACAAACCAACCAACCCTAGCTATATGCTCTTCATAGGAGATTTTACTAAAACTTAAGGACATGGATATTTTCCTTTATTCCTGGAAAAGATAAACAGAGAAAGTATTCAACTACATTAATATTAGACAAAGTAGACTTTAAGATAAAAGTAATTATTCTGAATTGATAATGGTAACAGGTTAATTCCCATGCATATTTTTAAATGTATATGCACTATTAAAATAGGCTCAATATATATAAAGAATTGTAATGAGAAATTGCCAAGTCCACACCATAACTGAATTTAACACAGCTCCCTCAGTTCTAAGAAGTTAGTCAGGAACCACCATGTAAATCCATGGATTGTATATTGTACAACACCAAGGGATTATATGAATAGCCCTCCTGTTATGTGTAATGCAGCAACCCAAGGTTGAGAAGACAAATAAGTTAGTAAAATATAGAGAATTTAAACAATGTAAATAATAAGAATGACTTAAAGTACATATATAGGAAGACCTTGTACCCCATTAGTGTAAAAATACACAATTATATTCCAGCTCACACGGAATTGACTACATACTAGGCTAGAAAGTAAATTACAGCAAATTTCAAACAATAGTTAAACTCTGTACTTGTATAGTCCAATATGGTAAGTGACTAACCACATTTAGCTACTTCAAATGTAATCCAGATAGGATGTGATGTAAATGCAAAATACAAACCAGATTTGAAAATTCAGCACAAAAAAGATATCTAAAATGTCTGTGCTAGGTTCAAAAGATCATTATGTATTTAAATGAGAATTTGGATATACTGATTTAAGTATAATATATTAAGATAGATTCTTTTATATTTTATTATTATTAATTTTAATGGGGTGACACCAATAAATCAGGGTACATATGTACAATGAAAACATCTCCAGGTAATCTTATCATTCAATTGTGTTGCATACCCATCACCAAAAGTCAAATTGTCCTCTGTCACCTTCTATCTGGTATTCCCTGTGTCCCTCCCCTCCTCCCTATCCCATCCAATCCTCCCTCCCCCCACCCCGTAACCACCACTCTCTTGTCCATGTCTCATAGTCTCACTTTTATGTCCCACCTATGTATGAAATCATGCTGTTCTCAGTTTTTCTTTTTTTCTGATTTACTTATTTCACTCCGTATAATGTTATCAAGGTACATCCATTTTGTTATAAATGATCCGATGTCATCATTTCTTATGGCTGAGTAGTATTCCATAGTAATATATGTACCAAAGCTTTTTAATCCAGTTGTCTTCTGATGGACACTTGGGCTGTTTCTAGATCTTCGCTATTGTGAACAATGCTGCCACAAACATGGGGGCGCATTTCTTCTTTTTGAACAGTGCTATGGTGTTCTTAGGGTATATTCCTAAAGTGGGATAGCTGGGTCAAAAGGCAGTTCGATTTTTAATTTTCTGAGGAATCTCCAAACTGTTTTCCATAGTGGCTGCACCAGTCTGCATTCCCACCAGCAGTGCAGAAGGGTTACCTTTTCTCCACATCCTCACCAGCACATATTCTGTGTTGTTTTGCTGATGAGTGCCATTCTGACTGGTGTGAGGTGATATCTCATTGTGGTTTTAATTTGCACTTCTCTAATAATTAGTGATGTTGAGCATTTTTTCATATGCCTATTGGCCATCTGTATGTCCTCTTTGGAGAAATTTCTATTCATTTCTTTTGCCCATTTTTTTATTGGATTGTTTGTCTTCCTGGTGTTGAGTTTTATAAGTTCTTTATAAATTTTAGTTATTAACCCCTTATCAGATGTGCTATCGAATATGTTCTTCCATTGTGTGGTTTGTCTTTTTATTCTGTTCTTATTGTCTTTAGCTGTGCAAAAACTTTTTAGTTTGATATAGTCCCATTTGTTTATCTTGCCTTTTGTTTCATTTGCCCATGGAGATAAATCGGCAAATATATTGCTGCTACAGATGTCGGAGAGCTTGCTGCCTATGTTTTCTTCTAAGATGCTTATGGTTTCATGGCTTATGTTTAAGGCTTTTATCCATTTTGAGGACTTTTCTTTTTTGGGAGTTTTTTGATAACTGTTTCGATCTCATTTGTTGTAATTGGTCTGTTTAGGTGTTCTGATTCTTCCAGATTGAGGTTTGGAAGGTTATATGATTCAAGAAATTTTTCCATTTCACCAAGATTGTCTAATTTTTTGGCATATAGTTCTTCATAGTATTTTCTTACAATGCTTTGTATTTCTGCTGTGTCAGTTGTTATTTCTCCACTGTCCTTTCTAATTTTATTTATTTGAGTCCTCTCTCTTTTTTTCTTGGTGAGTCTAGTTAAAGGTTCATCAATCTTGTTTACCTTTTCAAAGAACCAGCTTCTGGTTTCATTAATCCTCTGTATTGTTTCCTTAGCCTCTATGTCATTTATTTCTGCTCTGATCTTTATTATTTCCTTCCTTCTACTTGTCCTGGGTTTTATTTGCTGTTGTTTTTCTAGTTCTTTTAGATGCAGGGTCAGGTTGCTTATTTGAGCTTTTTCTACCTTCTTATGATATGCCTGTAGTGCAATGAACTTCCCTCTCAGAACTGCTTTTGCTGTGTCCCATAAATTTTGAATTGATGTATGCTCATTATCATTTGTTTCTAGAAACATTTTTATTTCTTCTTTGATCTCATTGTTAATCCATTCATTATTTAATATCATGCTATTTAGGTTCCAAGTGCTTGAATATTTTTCAGTTTTTCTTTTGTGGTTAATTTCTAGTTTCATGGCATTGTGATCAGAGAATTTGCTTGATATGATTTCAATCTTCTTAAATATATTGAGACCATTTTTGTGTCCTAACATGTGGTCTATCCTAGAAAACGTACCATGAGCGCTTGAGAAGAATGTATATTCTACTGCTTTAGGGTGAAAAGTTCTGAAGATATCTATTAAATCAAGTTGATCTAGTGTATCCCTTAAGTCTGCTGTTTCTTTATTAATTTTCTTTCTTGAGGATCTATCCAGGTTGTTAGAGGGGTATTGAAATCCCATACTATTATAGTATTGCTGTTAATCTTGCCCTTTATATCCATCAAAGTCTGCTTTATGTATTTTGTGGCTCCTATATTTGGTGCATAGATATTTATAATAGTTATATCTTCCTGTTGAATTGTTGCCTTTATCATTATGTAGTGTCCTTCTCTATCTCTTACTACAGCCTTTGTTTTAACGTCCATTTTGTCAGATATAAGTACTGCTACCCTGGCTTTTTTTTTCAGTTCCATTTGCATGAAATATCTTTTTCCATCCTTTTACCTTCAGTCTATGAGCATCTTTTGTTTTAAGGTGTGTCTCTTGTAGACAGCATATGTATGGGTCCTGTTTCTTTATCCATGCAGCTACCCTATGTCTTTTGATTGGATCATTTAATCCATTTACATTTAAGGTTATTATTGCTATGTAGTTGTTTATTGCCATTTTATTCTTTAAAGCTGTATTCTTCTTTTGCTATATTCTTTCCTCTCTTTTAACTGGTCACAACAGGTCCCTTAGTATATCTTGCAGAATTGGTTTGGTTTTTATTTATTCCTTCAGGCTTTCTTTTTCTGGGAAGCTCTTTATTTCTCCTTCAATTTTAAATCTCAGCCTTGCTAGATAAAGTAGTCTTCGTTGTAGGTTCTTGTTCTGCATTACTTTGATGATATCTTGCCATTCCTTTCTGACCTCAAGTGTTTCTGTTGAGAAGTCCGATGTCATCCTTATGGGGGCTCCTTTGTAGGTAATAGCCTTTTTTTTCCTAGCAGCTTTTAAAATTTTTTCTTTATCCATTAGCTTTGGTATTTTAACTATGATCTGTCTTGGTGTAGATATTTTTGGGTTTCTCTTTAATGGAGTTCTGTGTGCTTCTTGAACGCGTGGAGTGTTTCCCAGCCTTAATTTAGGGAAGTTTTCTGCTATGATTTGATTGTACAAAGTTTCTATTTCCTGTCCTCTCTCCTCTTCTTCAGGCACCCCTATGATGCGAATGTTGTTTCTCTTCAGGTTGTCACAGAGCTTTCTTAGAGTTTCCTCACATTTTTTGAGTCTCTTTTCCTTTTTCCTCTCTGATTCTGTGCCTTTGTTTATTGTGCCCTCTAACTCGCTTATTTAATCCTCAGTGTGGTTCATCCTGCTTTTAATTCCTACCATTGTGGTCTTCAGTTCTGATACTGTATTTGTCATTTCTATCTGATTCTTTTTTATTATTTCAATTTCGTTTTTTATACTTATCTCTTTATTTAGGTGTTCATAGTGACTATCCATTGTTGCTCTAATTTCTTTGAACATCCTAACTATCATTATTCTAAATTCTGCTTCTGGTAATTTGGTTATATCTGGTTCATTCAGGTCCTTCTCTAGGGATTTCTCTTGATTCATTTGGTTTGCATTCCTCTGCCTGCCCATTTTGTCTGTGTATAAGCAAGTTGTGGCCACTGGAGTCCAGTCGGTGTTGTCTTTGTGTTCTCTAGATGTGGTCTGTCTGCAGGTCCGCCACCCCCTCTGCTGCTGCCTAGGGCGGTTGGGTATGGGCGTTGCCTGCGACAGCCCACTGTGGCTTTTGCTGTGATTTCTGCCTCTCCTCCGCCAGAGCGGCTGTCACTCAAGCCACAAGCCTCAGCACCAAGGGTAGAGGTGAGCACCTTTGCTCAGCTGCGGACCCAGCCTGTTTCTGGACTTCCGCCCAGAACCGGCAGTCAGAGCCTGCTCACCACAGTTTTACGGTTTGGGGTGGCCTTTTGACGTGCTCTCAGCTGTGAGCCTTTGCTTCTCAGGAGCTTTAGCCCCATCGTCGAGGCCAGGGCCCTCCTGTGCAGGGTCATAAACCAAGGTTTATTGGGCCGGGCGTGTTTGCTGGCTTCCGCTCAGCTGAGAGCTTCCACTAGTCCCGGACTCTACTCCGTCCCTGCGTTCGGAGCCCGCTTTTGCACGTAGGATGGCAAACCGAGGTTTCTTCGGCCGGGCGGGGATAGTAGCTTGGGTTCAGCTGCGACCTTCCTCATGTCTCGGGGTCTACCTCGTTCCCGCGCTCGGAGCCTACTCGCATACGTAGAATGGCAAACCGTGGTTTTTCCGCCCGGGTGGGGCTGGTAGCATGAGCTTAGCCGTGAGCCCGCGCCCGTCCCTGGTCCTAGCCCCGTCCCCGCGGTCAGGGCCGGCTTGCGCAGGGTCGCAGAGCAGATCTCTGCTCGTTCCTGGCTTCCTGCTTTGTCCCTGCAGGTGGGATTACAGGCGGGCCAGCAGCCTCCAGACCACTTTCGCGCATCCCCTCCGCCCCTGCTGGGCTAGACCGAGCTCACACTGGCTTGGCCTCCGCCCACGCCAACAGAACCGCGTTTCAGCGTCCTGCCGCCACCATACCCTTCAGCAACCCTCAGCAGATTTGGAAGGGCCCTAATACTCCACACTGTAGGCCTGGGAGCTCCCTCACTTGTTTCACAGCTCAAAACTGTCCAAACGCCTCTTCTAGGCTCTGGGACTGCAGGCTGGGGTTTGGTTCCTGTGACCCAGGTCCCTCCCTCTCCGCCAAACTCTCCTCCCGCCACGCGGGTCTCTCCGGGCTGCCGTTTGCTCCAGGGAGCTGGGCAGCCCTCTTCGCTTTTTCACTATTCCTTCCCGTCTCAGTGTGGCTTCTTCTGTGTTCCTTGGTTGAAGAGTCCACTTAGTTTAGTTCAAAGTTGGTTTATCCAGATGATGGTTCTTAAAATTGAGTTATAATCCACTTTGGTTCTGGGAGTTGGAAGTTGGTACGTCTGCCTACTCCGTCGCCATCTTGCTCGCCTCTAAGATAGATTTTTATCTTAAAACTTTAAAATTACACATGTGGCTCACATTATATACTTTTACTGAACACTGAGAAATGTCAGTAACAAAATATAAAATACCTCTATGTAATTGAGAAGTTTAAAATATGTGTGCATGAATAACTCCTGGGTAAAATAAAAATCATAATTAATATTTAAAAATACTTAGAATTAAGCAACAACAAAGTGGCTCCCTATCAGAAGTTCTGGACTACTGCCAAAGCAGAAAGGATAAAGAAATGGTGGTATACTTTAAAATACAAAATAGATGAAGAAATGAATGCTTCTCAGTCACATATGTCATTATTATGGACAAATCCCCAGAAACATAATCTTGAGCACAAAGAATAAAATCACTGAATAATGCATAAAATATGATTTTATTTCTATGAAGATAAAATTCATGCAAAACCAAACATTTTTTAAGAATACAAACATACTTGGTAAAATTATTGAGTGAAGCAAAGAAATTGCAGGTGTTCCTGCAGAAGTTTTTTATCCCTAGTTTGCTGAGAACCATAAAATGCAGGTTGGTGGTTTCCTCTGAGGAAGAATGCAGGGCAGTGGAGCTGAGGAGATGCATGAGGAGTTTCAAACCTAATGGTAGGGCTCTTTTCCCTAAACTGAGCGAGCAATACATAGATGTTGTATTGTTATTTTTTATACTTTATACCTATATAAGCCTTCCATGTGTCTACTCAGTATTTATAAAAACAACTAATAATAAAGTATGAGCACAGAGTAGAATAGGAAAGTGGAGAAAAGAGAATTAAAAGGACAAACTATGGTGAGGGAATGGGCAGGTGAGCAGTAGAGTGGGTTTACTGACCACGATGCACCCTATGAACAAAGCAGTGCGTCATCAGACTCTGCTTAGAGGAACAGAGGTCAATTAGGAAGGCAGAGTCCTTGTCCATATGGTGCTCAAAATTTAGCAATGTGAAAGAAAGCTTTATCTTTTAAAGTGTGAGGCATACCTAGCAGGTTCTGATGCTTGCTCAGCAGTCTGCAAGCTGGAGAAAGGAAGTGAAGGAGAAGGAACAAAGAATGAAGACAGAAAATGTGGGGTTACATTAAAAACTTCATCAATGGCTTTCCTCCAAAGATGTGGCTACTCCTGTCTCCTTTGCATACTTACCTTCCTCTATTTGTCAATTAGTATTTGTGTTGTCAGCATTTTGTCCTGGACCTTTTGTCTTTCTCTTTACTCTTTCTCTAGGTGATCTTATCTACACTTATAGTTAAAATGCAATATAGATGCTGACAGCTCCCAAATTTTACCTCTAACTTATCTGTTCCCTGGGTATCTCTGGACTCATGTATCCAAGTCCCCACCTGACTGCTCTAATTTTATATTTCAGAGACATCTGAAACTTAATATGGCTGTAATCTCAAAGGTTTACAATACTAAAGTTTGCTTTTTGCTTATTAGGTGTCATCTGCTGCTCTGCTCCACATTTTGTTCCAGGATGCAGACCAAGGGGTAGCTCTTATGAGGGAATGCTGATTTGGTGGCTCATAGAAAAGAAGACTTGACAAAACATAGAATCTGTTAAAGCTTCTGTTTAGAATTGGTGATATCACTTCTCTCACATTTTAGTGGCAAGAACAAGTCAAATGGCTACCTCTGATGTCAATCAACTGTGAATAGCATAGTTCCTCTCACTGGGAAGTACATAACAAGCCACCTGGCACCAGGTGGAATCCATCACAACTCTGAAATCCCACTGGAAGCTCCCATGAGAATTCCTACCCTGGAGGCGAGAAACATTCTTTGCTTAGTCTGTGGCTCTTTCACACGGAGTGGTTTCAGTCCAGTTTTCCCCTAACCCCTGGCTTTCCTCTTTGGTATGCATGTACTTGTCTGTGCTGGCCACATTGGAACAGGGTGTGAGAGATTTTCCCTTGTTGGGAAACCACTTTCTCAACTTCCTTCTTTTCCGTAGCAACAGGGACTGTGCAGAGGAGACTGGGGATTTGGGGATGTGGAGATTATCCTGGATTATCTGGAAGTGCCTGTAACTGTAATTACCAAGGTTCCTTATATGAGAGAGGAAAGCAAGTTAATGTAGGGGAAGGTGATGACAACAGAAGCAGAGATTAGATTTTATGGGGCCAGGATCCCAGAAATGCCAGCAGCCTCTAAAATCTAGAAGAAGCAAGGAGTGGGTTCTACCCTGGAGCCTCCAGAAAGAACCTAGATTTGAATCCCTTGACACCTATTTGGATTACCAACCTCCAGAACTATAAAATGAACTCAGTATAAAACAGTTATGAACTTGCATCTGTGATGGTAATATTACTTGATACTTACAACTACAAAAATGAGGACTTTCATATATCTTTGATTCCTGCTGAACCTCTGTCCCTGACTCTAAAAACTCTTCAGTGTGATTCTTTCATAAGTGTTGTTACAAAAATCTAACTGTCCTTGATTAGATGGAATAGGCATTGAGTAATGAATGCATACAGAGATCATTATGTATGTGAAAGAGATAATCCTGATTCCAAAAATAAAAACCACACTTACATAGTACACTCATGGAAGAGCCTGCACAATGTTCAGGAATACAAAACCATTTTTAAAAACTGATAAAGAAAAAGCAATCTTGTGTTGAAAGAACCAATGAAGAGTCAACTTTGACTCTAGTGAGACTTTCTGCTAGAAATCTAGAGGAATAATAATAATTAAAAAAAACAGAACATAATTGTTAGAGGCATATCCCATAGTTTCCATGTTATAAAAAGCAAAAATGTGCAGCTATTTTTGAATATCATGCAGATATCCAATTTCTTTTTTAGAACCATTTCTACAGATAATGCTGCTCTAGATTTAGAGGAAACAACACAAAGTTAGGTCCTAAATTTGTATTTACTAATAATCCAATAAAGAAACTTTTCACTAGACTCCAGAATTATACTCCTGGCTCTGATTTTGGCCAATTCAGAAACTGAGCCTGAGAGAAACGCTGGGAGCTTCTGAGTTTTAAATCCTGTGATCAGTGGTTTGATTGGGATCAAATTCATGCCCATCTACACATCCAACAAATAGTTATTGAGTGCCTACTAGGTGGCAGGTATTGTTTTAGTCAATAGAAACACAGTTTTTCTTGCCAGACTTTGGAAATACATTAATGCAATTCCCCAAGTTTGAAAAGAAATGGAGCTCCTGAGTGGCCAGTGTCTCTCAGGAGTGAAGTCACTCACAAGAGGAAGGCTGCTCCAGCTCACAGCAGCCCGGGGCTCTGCAGTAGGGTGTGCTGCCTTTGCTCTTCATATTTGAGAGAAAGGGTGACTATCTGCAGCATTCTACCCTATGATTTTACTAGATATGGTTCTAAATAATGTTTTCAGAGTTGGCACAATAGGCAAACTAGGATCACTAGCAATTAATAGTATTTATTTTTAAAGCTTTAAGTTCTTAGACCAAAAAGAAAATGAGTTTCTAATTTCTTAACCAAATTGCTTAACCTATCTTACATGCAAAAATCAAGATTCCCTTAATTGTAGTTAAAAACGTAACTGCAAATAAATGTAAAACCATAAAGCCAAATGACAGCTTTCAATTCTGTTTCACACGTTGTTCTAAAAGAGATTTCTTCACATCATCAATCCAAGAGATAGTTTTGATTTTGCCACAACTCCTGCCTCTGTTAAAAGCCGTAAGTGTGTGATATCATAAATCAGTCTGTTATTCTGAGAGCTGTTGATGGGTAAGAAATCAGAGAAAGAAGTGAGTCTTGGCGGGGGTGTGGGGGCGGGGCGGGGGACCCAGTGTGGTTTGTTATTTTAGAATGATATTACTTAGGACACTTCATTTCATAATCCTTCAATCTTATAGGATAGAATCCAAATTGAATCTCTCCATTTGGGCTAATTTTTGTAACCCTAAGAATAAGGCAGATAATCTTGAATTTAATAGACATTTACTGAATACCTATATCACCAGTTCAGGGTATAGGAGTTAATAAGATATGGTCTTCAAGGAGTTAGCAATATAAGAAAGGATAAAAGGGAGGGAACTGATACATTCTGAGAATCTATAACACTAGATGTGTTCATGTTAATCTTCACAAGAATATAGCTATTACTAATATGCCCATTTTACAGCTAAGGAAAATAAACCTAAAATTTGTTACATTGTCCAAACTTGAGACTGATCAAGTCCGGATTTAAACCTATGTTTGCCTAACTCTATAGTCCATTTTTAAAAATACTAAGTCCCACTACTACAAGGTCACAGAACCTTAAAACATTGCTTCCAGCCTGACCAGGCGGTGGCACAGTGGATAGAGTGTCGGACTGGGATGCGGAAGACCCAGGTTCGAGACCCCGAGCTCGCCAGCTTGAGCGTGGGCCCATCTGGCTTGAGCAAAAGCTCGCCAGCTTGGACCCAAGGTCGCTGGCTTCAGTAAGGGGTTGCTTGGTCTGCTGAAGGCCCGCGGTCAAGGCACATGTGAGAAAGCAATCAATGAACAATTAAGGTGTTGCAACGGCAACGAAAAACTAATGATTGATGCTTCTCACCTCTCTCCATTCCTGTCTGTCTGTCTGTCCCTATTTATCCCTCTCTCTGACTCTCTCTCGGTCCCTGTAAAAAAAAACAAAACAAAACAAAAACCGCATTGCTTCCAAATCCCTTTCTAGATTCTATACTTCCTAATGCTTTTGGCCTTCATGAAAATAGGACAAGCTTTAATAAATACTAATTTTCTCTCCCTCTAGAATGTGTTGTGAAATGTTTATGTTCTTTTTTCATTCTAAAGATGTGGCTCCACTTCTAATTTTGCCAAGACATCTGAGAGTAGCAAAGCTCAGCATGTGATATTTAGGTTTGTAGTAATGGGAGAATACTGAAAGAGTGGAACGGGGGTGGGGGGGTATGTGGGGCCCGGGGGGGGGGGGAGGACAACCAGAAGTGGGAGAGAACTTGCAAAGGAGGCAATCTGGGTTCTCCTGCTTTCTGCAGGGTTGGGAGTCCCCTGATGACTATGTGTTACAAGGTGGCTGAGAAAGAGAAGTCACACAGACAGCGGCTGACAAAACTGGGCCTTTCAAGGCAGATGCTGAGGGAATTGTGCAAACTGCAGTAGAAGGCACATGATTATAAAGGTTAGACACAACGGAGCTTGATTTCTTTCTTTGCCAATTATCTGACTGCGCAAGGAATTCAGCCTTGTTTAACCTATCTTATGTGAAAAATGTGGGAAAATGACACCAGCTTCACAGGTGAGGGCAATAGCTCGTTAGCCAGTGCAAGAGACTTCCCCTTTGGCTTGGTAAATAAGGAAAGTGTTCCTGCTGGGTAGAAGCAGACCTAAGGACCAAGGGCTTCGTAAGGGGTGGGGGAGAATGGTGTATTTACGCAAGAAAAATGAGCCCCTTCCTCTATGGCAAGAGGCTGGAAGAAAAGTCCAGGCTGCCTTTCAGCCCCGTCTTCTCCCACTGAGCACCACGCAATGATGTACGACATTGCCCCCAGGGCAGTGTGAGGACAAGGTCAGTCCACATCCACAGAAGCACTGAGATGGCTATCCCAAGCTGTGACACTTGTGCATTGTATGTGAGAGTGTATGAGAGGGAGAAAGGAGAAGGTGGAGGAGAAAATAAATGAAAGAAAGAAAGAAAGAAGAAAGAAAGAAAGAAAGAAAGAAAGAAAGAAAGAAAGAAAGAAAGAAAGAAAGAAAAAGAAAGAAGGAAAGAAAGAGGGAGGGAGGGAGGGGAATTGGAAAGCAGGCATATTTAACTATGGCAGTGGTTCTCAAACTTTTTGAAGTCAGGGAGCATTTAAAATCCTACAAATAATTGTAGGTGCACTATATACAATTTTGGAGAAATATGTTATAATTAAGTCAAATATGAAAAGAAATATATAAAGTCCAAGCATGCTTTTATGGTAATTAAATGAAATAAATATGACAAAATTAAATTTATTCTGACATTAAAAAACATTTTAGAAACCAGAGGAAAAGAGGACAAAGGGAAAGGGGATGATAGGATGGGATAAACTTGAAGGGAAGGGGGGAGGGCGCTATGTAGAGGGGGACAGGGAGATGTTGAGGGGAATACGGGGGAGGGGTGATGCATTTGGGGCAACACTAGAATCTATGTAAACACAATAAATTAAAATCAATAAAAATATATAGGGGAGAGGGGATGCAGTCAGGGTTACCCTAGAATCTATGTAAACACAATTAATTAAATAAATTTAAAAAATAATAAAAAAATTGAAAACTCATATGAAATAGACATTTTACTCAGAAAATAAAAATTACTGAAAATAAAAAAATCAATAAAAATAAAAACTCAAACATTTTTATGTTATATTTTTTGAGTTATGCTTTTTAGAATTCATAAAAAAGGGGTTAAAAATTTAAAAATGACAAAAAATTTCTTTTTATATATATAGATACATTCTTAGTAAGATTTAGTAAATTTGGCAGGTCCCAGCGCGAATGTGTTAAGTTTTTTCATTCTTGTGTTTATGAGAAACATGAGCCTGATGTATCTTAGCGATTTCTTCAATGTTTGGGCATATATTTGAAAGGTAAACCCTCATTTTCTTGTCAATACATTGAATAATTCCTCTCTTTTTACTCTTGTGTTGAGGGTAGAAAATCTTAATTCACATAAATAGGATGTTGAAAATTGTATTAAAATGTTCAAAGCTTTTCTAGATATTGCCACATATTTTTCTTTTATAGAAATCCAAAAGGCTTCAAGAGACAATTCCTTATGTTTAATCATCAATCCAAAACCCCCACCATACATATCATGTTAACTTTACACCAAACAAAGGATAGAAGAAACTTGCCTCCAGTCTTTCCGGGGAACATGGAGTGTAGTGTAAACGATCCAGCACCACAACTTAACAGCCTTTTGCAACCTAATCAGGCAAGTGAGGTGGGGGGTTGGACAGACTGTCAGTTTACAGCCAATTCCACACACCTCTGTCCCCCAAAAATCTAAACTCCAAAAACCCTGTTGGCTTTTGGTCCCCAACAGGCACATATTTCTCTGGAATACCACACGGAGCACCTGGAAATCTTCTAGGGCACCAGTGCACCCTGGTGCACACTTTGAGAACCACTGAACTATGGAGTCATGTCTTATACAGGAAAACAGAAAATTCTCTAAACTTTCTGAAATAATTTTCTAGATTTTGTATATATTTCTTAAGGTGAGGGTTGATAGCTTTCAATGAAAACAAACAAGCAAACAAACAAACAAAAACAAAAATAAAGAGAGGAGAGGAGAGGAGAGGACCAGGGAATTTAAAAAGTTAAGGTGATATGTGTGGGGGAGGGAGAATAAACTCCTTCCTACAGCCTAAAAGATAGGCCTTTGCAGGGACAAGGAGCAATTAAGTAAACTTCATTTAAGGTAGTTAAATATCTAGACAGACAGAGAGATACAGCCATATATTATTTATTTACAAAATAATTTAACATAAGCAACTTGCGCCTAACGTTGGTTATAATTAAGCTTTTCCTCAAAACATGCTCTTCACTAATCTCATCATGTTATCAGTAAGTAAATCACAATCAGCACTTAACTAATTTTTTTCTTGAAAATTACCAAGATGGGGCTAATACAGCTCTTGGGCATGTATAGGGTATGAAGCTGTCATAAACAGTTGTGTGATCCTACAATCTGGTTGGAGGCCACATGCTGGTGCATACATGAATTTCTCTAGTGTTATGGTTGTGGAGACCATTTTTATAATGTTCCCATTGGAACTTTAGCAAGGGCTTTGTGCTTGGGAGGTGTACATAAGAAACAACACTATCTGGGAATGAGCAGGGTTCTGGCCTTTAGTGAGCAAATCTGGAACCTGGTCACTTGTAGTCCTTCCACACAATGGTTTGGGACCTTGCTATGTATTTCCAGGCACTGCCCAGTCCTATTGGACAAGAATCTCTGTGGCTATCATCAAACATCTCTATTTTAAAAGATTTTTCTGAGTCCACCTTCTCCTTTTGGAGGGACTTACACATCTCCAACTGCTTAGGGTCACCTCTACTTTTAAGGTCCAATTGGTGCTTCAAAGCAAAGTATCAAGAACAAACTTGATCAGCTGACAGTATGCTGAAGGAAAAAAAGCGAAAAGGAAAGCCAAGGGCATGCATGAACCTTAAGGAATGTCTACTGTCAGATGATCCCAGTAGAGAAGGGAAAAGAATCAAACCAGAGTCAAGAAAGGAGCAGGATAACAGGTTAAGGGAGACAATGTTTAAAAACAATAATGTCAAAGGCAAGGCCTGCCTCCTTCACACTTGCTAGGCCTCCAGCCACAATGCCACTTCCAAGAACTCACCAAGCTGGTTCTTTGCTCTGAAAGCTTTTCCCTGGCTTTTGGCCTGGACATGTCTTCTTGTCTTCCTTTATGTATCACCTCAGAAGTCATTTTAATGGCCACCCTTTTCAACATATGCACCCCCTCTATCAGTCTTTACTACAACACACCATTATTTATACATTATCACAATCTATAATATTCCAGTTAGTGCTCTCTCTCTCTCTCTCTTTTTTTACTCTTTGTCTCTGAATTAGAATTTAAGCTTCATGAGAACGGGATGTTTCAGATTCATCACTATATGTCCAGGCTACATATACCTGACAAAGAGTAAATGTTCAACAAATAGTTATTGACTGACTGAATTATCCAAAGCAACAAATATTTACTGAGTAAAACCATATGCCAGCCTCTAAGGATACAATAGAGAACAGGGAAGACAAAGTCTGAAAAGTGGCCTCGGACAAAGGACAAGGACAATCCTGTGTCTAGGAATAATCCTATGATAACTTACTGTTTCATAAGTAATTGTTTTTTTATGTAACAAACATCTTATCAATAAACTTAGTGCCACCAGATGAGAAGGTAACTCCATGCCTGCTTTTGGCTACAGTATAGAGAACAAAGAAGGAGAAAGGGCTAAGATGTAAGAAGGAAAAAAAGGGAGAAGAAGAGAAAGAGAGAGTTCAGTGATGGCTCTTTTCTCTGAAAATTTATAGAAATTATCCTTCTCATTCACAACTTACAATAAAGGTAAGATTAGAATCATACCAAATCTTTTTAAAACCATCAACATCCATGTGACTGTGCTATTTCAAAGCAACCCTTCAAGAAAGCTCTGTATTTATTCTAATGATGTTATCAATTCTCAAAACACTCATAAAACTGCCTTATTCAAATTGCAACGAGAGAATTTACTAAGCATTAAAAACACAATTTATTTTATTTTTGATTGTAAATAGTATTTCCCAGGTTGAATGCCATCATATTCACTGGACTTGCTTTCACTGGACATATTGAAATTATTTTTAAAATAAAATTCATCTGTAAAGGGCAGAGTCATTATATTGAGTATATTCTAAAACATGTGCACTTAAGTCACTCCTCAGAAAAGAGTTCTAAAAATGTTTGAACAAAGATAGGATCTTCTTAATGATCACTATGAAGGGATAGCATTCATTGAAATCAGGGGTTGGAAACCTATGGCTTGTGAGCCAGATGTGGCTCTTTTGATGGCTGTATCTGGCTCACAGACAAATCTTTAATAAAAAAAATAATAACATTCTCATGTATTACAATCCATTCATTTCCTACAACTCATGTTCATGGTTGTGGGTGGCTGGAGCC
Organism: Rhynchonycteris naso; assembly: GCA_037038555.1. NCBI lineage: Eukaryota > Metazoa > Chordata > Mammalia > Chiroptera > Emballonuridae > Rhynchonycteris > Rhynchonycteris naso. The sequence goes on along the minus strand of CM072995.1, from coordinate 178,133,765 downwards.
AATCACAGCTGTCCTCCGGGACAACACCAAATTTTTATTGAATAATGCATAACATACATGGTTTGTTGTGAGGTCAGGAAGTACACTTCCCTCCTTTTAATTAAGTAGTCAGCTAGCTAATTACAGAAACCCTTTTGATAAAGATGGCTAAAAGAAAAAAAGATGAGGAGTATCATACTTCCCAGCAGGAATAGACAGAGAAATTCGCCTTTGTAGAGAGAGCAGGTTCTGCAGTGTGTCTAATATGCAATGATACAATTACGTTGATGAAACGGTCAAATAGGAAGCAGAACTTCGACACAGGCCATACTACATTTGCATCGAAATATCCAGTGGGGACAGAAGGAAGAAAGCATGTCAAGAGCTACTGTGCAGAGTGCAAGCTAGTCAGCAGCAACTCTGAGTTTGGACCCAACAAGGAGACCAGAATTCAGCTAGTTTTGCTGGTGCTTTAGCAATTGTGAGAAATGGAAAGCCATTCACAGATGGGGAGTATGCCAAAACATTCATACTTGATGTTGCCAATGAAGTTTTTGATGACTTTTCGGATAAACACAAGATAATCAAACGAATAAAAGACATGCCTCTGTCGGCAAGAACTGTTCACGATCATACCATCATGACGGCAAATCAGATTGAGGCCACACAAGTGAAGGACATAAATGCAGCACCATTCTTTTCTCTCGCTTTGGATGAGTCAACCGACATAAGCCATTTATCCAAATTCAGCATGATTGCAAGTTATGCTATCGGTGACACACTACATGAGCAAAGTCTCACTGTTTTGCTTATGAAAGAGATGACAAAAGGGAAGGATTTATTCAAGTCTTTCACTGAGTTTGCTAAAGAAAAAAATCTACCGATGGATAAACTTATTTTGGTGTGTACTGATGGTGCTCTGTGCAAGGTGGGGAAAAACAGAGGATTCGTAGCGCTTCTTTGTGAACATGAAAAGAGACCCATCCTAAGTTTTCACTGCATCCTACATCAGGAGGTGCTTTGTACTCAGATGTGTGGCAAACAGCTTGGTGAGGTGATGTCGCTGGTCATTCAGGTGGTCAACTTTATTGTTGCCCGAGCTTTAAATGATCGCCAGTTTATAACACTGGTGGTTGGAGTTGGGAATAATTATCCTGGTCTGCTTCTGCATAGCAATGTGCATTGGTTGTCAAGAGGGAAGGTGCTCAGCCGTTTCACGGCTTGTCTGAGTGAAATCTGAACTTTTCTTGAAATGAAAAATGTCAAGCATCCTGAGTTAGCTAACACTGAGTGGTTCCTGAGTTCTACTATCTCGTGGACATGATTGAACAGCTGAACCAGCTCAATGTGAAAATTCAAGGCATTGGAAATACAGTCTTATCCCTTCAATAAGCAGTGTTTGCATCTGAAAACAAGCTGACACTGAAACAGGCCATTTACTACACTTTGAAAAACTGGGAGAGTTTAAAGATGCATGCACAGCAAGTGACCCTGCTCAACATCTTGATCTCCAGCAGCTAGCAGGCTTCATATCTAATCTCCTTCAGTCATTCAAAGTGCACTTCGGAGAATTTTGTGAGTGCACTCTTCTTTTTAAGTTCATCACCCATCCACACGAGTGTACAGTGGACAGGGCCGACCTGAGTTACGTCCCCGGTATCTCAGTCAGAGATTTTGAGCTACAAGCTGCTGACCTGAAGGCCTCAGACATGTGGGTGGATAAGTTCAAGTCACTGAATGAAGATTTGGAAAGACTTGCACGACAGCAAGCAGAGTTGGTGAGCAAACACAAGAGGGGAGAAATGAAAAAACTTCAACCCGCGGACCAGCTGATTGTCAAAACTTGGAACGCACTTCCCGTAACATACCACACACTGCAGCGTGTGAGTATTGCTGTACTTGCAATGTTTGGCTATATGTATGCATGTGAGCAGTCTTTCTCACATCTAAAGAACGTTAAGGGCAACCTACGATCATGTTTAACAGATGGAAGTATCAACGCCTGCATGAAGCTTAACCTCATCACGTATCAACCAGACTACAAAGCCATCAGCAAAACCATGCAGCACCAGAAGTCACATTGATGGTAAGAAGTACTTTATTCATCATTGGTTAGCAACAGCATAAAAATGTTATTAAAAAGAATTCAGAAACTTGTACTTTAAAAGTGTTGGTCTTACATAAAAGGCACACATTTACTTGTATTTAGTGTTAAACATATTGTATGACTCTCATGAAATTACATTTTAAAATATGTGGTATTCATGGTTATCTCAGCTGAAGAGGTTCCCAAACCCTGATCTTAATTGTTAAATCTAATTAATTAACATCATTGAAATAAGGTATTAATGATAATATATGAATATAAGACTATTGCTCAGATATCCAAAGTTCTAAATAGAAGACTTAAAATTTTTATTTATTTCATGTCCTAAAATGTATTATTTGCTACCATCATGATCAGAGAAGATGCTTGATATGATTTCAATCTTCTTAAATTTATTGAGACATTTTTGTTTCCTTACATGCCGTCTATCCTAGAAAATGTGCCATGTACACTTGAAAAGAATGCATATTCTGCTGCTTTGGGGTAAAATGCTCTGAAGATATCAGTTAAATTCATCTCATCTAGTGTGTCATTTAAGGCCTCCATTTCCTTGTTGACTTTCTTTCTGGAAGATCTATCCATTGATGCCAATGGGGTGCTAAAGTCCTTTACTATTACTGTCAATCTCTCCCTTTATGTCCAGCAAGACAATATATTTTTTTTATTTCTGGTCCTGGCTGGTGACTCAGTGGATAGAGCATCAGCCCAGCGTATGGATGTCCTGGGTTTAATCCCTGGTCAGGGCACACAAGAGAAGCGACCATCTGCTTTTCCCCCCCTTCCCCCACCTCCCACTTTCTCTTTTCTCTTCCTCCTCCCCTCCTGCAGCCAGTGGCATGATTGGTTCAAGCATCAGCCTCAGACAGGGGTTGCCAGGTGGATCCCAGTTGGGGCACATGCAGTAGTCTTGTCTATCTCCCCTCCTCTCACTTGCAAAAAGGAAAGAAAAAAGACAATATATTTCTAATTTCAAGGAAATCTGCATATATAACCACAAACAGAATATAAAGATAAGAAAAGTAACAAAAATATGTATGTTTAAAACAGGAAAACGGTTATTCTTTAACTATTTTGAAATAAAATATTTAAACCACTTTTGTTTTATTTTAGGGATAAGTCTAATGAAGCTGATGACTGTCAAAGAAAACTTAGAAAACTGAAGTTTAAATCCATTATTTCTGAATCAAGGTATACAATACAAAATTGTAAAATTAATATATTTTAGTAATTGAATTTGAATCCCAACTCCTTTAACGCCCTCCTGTCTGCCTTGATAACATGACTTTTGGTGTTAATGTAGTTCTGATCAAGAATCAGGGAACTTGGAGTCTTATAGTTTGTAAGAAATAAAAACTGTTGCATATCCAAAAATTTTATTGGTGGATTTCCGTTTTCAATTCCAACCAACTATTGGCAACAGAAACCAGCTTTTTAAACTCCTGCAAACAAGTTAAAGGCATTAATCTTGTGCTGTCCAAGTTATGCTAATTAAATATATACTTTCTAGACTAAATTCTTATAGAAACTAACTGAACCCTAAAATGAAAAAAAATTTTGCTCTAATTCTTTTGGATTTGCCCTTGTTGATTTTTTCATATGGATATTTTGTGTTTATGTATTGATTAACTTAAGTGATAGCTTGACTATCACAAATCACTTTATAATCTCCCAACTCTTTACAATGACAAAACAAATGTGCTATTGAAAATATTTACTATAAAAACTCATTAATATTATAGTTATTTAGTTACTCATTTTATAAAATATCAACTCTTACCCTGGCTGGGTAGCTCAGTTGGTTAGAACAATGTCCTGAGATATGCCAATGTTGTGGGTTCGGTCGCTAGTCAGGGCACATACAAGAATCTACCAATGAATGCATAAATAAATAGAACAACAAATTGATTTTTCTCTCTTTCTTTTCTTCTCTCTCTAAAACTAATTTTTAAAAAATTAAAGAGGGTGCATGTGTCTCTAGCAGACTCGCATCTCTCCCTGAGACAGAATTCTTGTTGATTTTCACAACCAGATGTTAAGTAAGCAGGTGCTCAGGGCTGGGGAGCCCAGTTTCAGGTTGAAACCCCATGTTTCTCAGAGGGAATCTCTGCAAGGGGACTCAGCCACCACCTATAGGAGTGGAGTCAGCCCTTTTCGAGTCTCCACCTTTCCTACCAGTCTCAATGTGGTTTCTTCTCTAAATCCTTCTGTAATTGATTTTAACCTTTCTGATTCTACCTTTCATCATCATGCCCATCAACTATTACATGTTATAAATATAGTGATGCTCAAGGTTATTGATGTGTTAAGAACATTTGTCTCTATTGTTTATTGGGCCAAATGGCAATGTTTTTAATTTTTTTGTTTGCATTTATAGTTTTTCTCTCAACCTTACAGCTGCCATTTCCTCTTGTTATTAGTAAACCTGGCTTTTGCAAACTTCCTACTTATAAAATTGCTGCTTCTAATATGTTATGGGCTAAGCAACTGCACAACTATAAAATGGCAGGTACCATGAGTTGGAAGGAAGAGTCATAAAACCACAAAGTATATCGCCTTTGAAAAATCTAGGTGATTGGCAGAAAAGAAATAAATGGTGGCTAGTAATTCATCCTTAATCAAACAGAAGTAAATGTTTTCATTCCAGAATGAAGCAGAGACAAGACTTGTTTCTCTGTGAACTAGACAGAACCTCTGGTAGTCTGGATTAGAGACAGATATGACTCAGGCAGAGTGTTGGTGAGAAAGTTCTGAGACAACACACCTAGTTCTAAGATATATGCTTCCTACTTATGGGGACCCACTCTCAGACTCTCCCTTAGCAAATAGTTACCCTTATAAAGAACTAAAAATGATTATAACTCTTCTAAATTAGAAAACAGACAAGTACTCATAAAATAAAATGAATAAAATAAAAAATAAACTAAAAGGTGAAACTGATAAGACTATAAAATAAGTAGCCAAATGATGTTTTTTTTGTGCACAGAGAATAATACAAAACAAAAATTCTTGTCTTTATGGAACTTGTGTTCTTCTGGAATGCAATAATTATATCAGTAAATAGGATAATATCTATTAAAGACTTCCAGATATGATAAAAACCAATAAAACAAAACCCCAAAATTTCTGCCATATATCAAATATACATTTAAATCTAAGGACTCAGAAAGACATGCCAGGCAAATGAAAACAGAAAGAAAGAAAGCAAAGTAAAGATATTAAGTAGAAAAGGTAATTTAATGACAAATGAACAGTGAACATATCTAGGAAGGTTGATGAGAGGTAATTATGCTATGGCAAGTCCTCAATAAGAGGTGTTGACAAACAACAAAGAGAAGGAAAGCAGAAACCCATAAAAGGAAAGTGTATAAAAAAGATGTTTCTCTATTGAAAAACGACGGACTCCACCAATTACTGGCCCAGGTGAATTCAGCAAAGTACCACACATGGTCTTTTTGAGTCTTTCCAATAAAAAGCTCACATCAAATGCAATGTGGGTTCCATCTTTACTTTCATTAACTAACTGTATGATTTTAAGCAAAAAACTTAACTAATTGAAGCTTTAGTTTGACCCCTATAAAATGAGGTGGTAGGATGAAATGACCTTTCAGATGAAATACATTTTTAATACTACAATTTCATTGTTATTAAAATATGTAGCACCTTGATGTTTCAAATATGTATGGAATACTGACATAAACATAAAATATTTTTGGAAAAAATGATTCTTGACTGTACCTTTCATTTTTCAGTGTTACAACCTCTTCCTTTGTCTGATTCAGAAGAGTTTTGGTTATCTCTAGTTCCTTTTCTGTAAGATTAACTCTCCTTTTTATGTCTTCTTCTTGCCTTTCTTTTGCAGTCAGTTCTTCCTGTAAAGTTTTATATATTTGTTGACAAGCCATTAAAGACTCTTCTTTCTCTTTAAGCAATATGCTGTGCCTAAAAAAGAATAGAAAAAAAAACATCAATGTGCATTAGATACTATATTCTCGTGTTCATCAAAGATATATGAAAATTCCATTTGAAATTAGAGATTATAACTTTAACTTATAAAAATTAAGAATGCTAGGAAAATGGATAATTCTGTGATATTAAAACTTTTCCTTCTAGGCAGAGGCAAAAATCACTAATCAGCTTTAAGATATTATAAACCTGAATTGTGTAATATATATGTAAGCAGTATAATAAGAAAACCTAAGTACATATTGAATAAAATGTAATTTAAAATATAATTTCAAATTCAATTACTAAAAAATATTAATTACAAAATTTTCAAAGTATACCTTGATTCAAAAATAATGGATTCAAACTTTAGTTTTCTAAGTTCTCTTTGACAGTCATCAGCTTCATTAGACTTATCCCTAAAATAAGACAAAAATGGTTGAGATATTTTATTTCAAAATAGCTAAACTATAACTATTTTCCTGTTTTAAACATGTTTTTCCTTTATTACTTTTCTTATCTTCATATTCTGCTTGTGGTTATATATGAAGATTTCCTTGAAATTAGAAATATACAGTCAAAGGATTTTTCTTTCAAAACTATGTAATTTGTTAGTCTGACTATAGGTGTTTTACTTCATCATTGTTTTATTTAGGAAAAAGTTCTTACAATCATCTTATTATTTATTTAAAGAAATAAACATTAGTCTACTTTTATAATGTCCAAGTAAGCTCCTTTTAGACTAATCTCAACTTAAATAAAAAGTCTTAACTTTGAACATCATTGAAAAAAAGAAAAACTCCTATGTGAAGGTACTGGAAAGTGATCAAAAGCAGGCAGATTCTAGAAGGAAGTTAACTCTTGGAGTGAGGTGATAGCTTGATATCAGGTTGTTTGCTTAATCATTTTACATTTGAGAGCAAGCCCCAGTCTGCACCATGTAGGGTAAATTAAAATTCTAATAGAAAACTGGTAGCAAATTCACAGTCATTCTGGTCTGAGAACTAGAGGACAGTGTTGAGGAAACCTCAGCTGCTGTAAAGTAAAGGGTGAACCCTGAATAGGAGAGAGCCAGAGAGAGGGAGTCCCAAATACTGCATATAAACTCTGCCGACATGTCTGGCTGAGCTCAGAACTACATGCACATAGGGCAGATTACAACCAGCCTAGTTAAAGATACACAACTGAACTGACATTGGAGCTGCTGCCCTAGGGACATTTTGCAATGGGAAGCCAACCAAATTAATTGCTTACTTAAAGCAACACCACCTCCACCATTATTTGGAGGAATATAAAAGAATCCAGAAATTCCATAACATTCACAATGTCCAAAATAAAAATTACTCAACATAGGAGAAAACAGAAAAGCATAACCCATTCTCAAGAGAAAAGATAGTTAGTAGGGACTGACTGAAATGAACCAAACATTGAAATTATCAGAAAAGGATTGTTAAATGAGCAATTATAATTCTGCTCATAGAATCTACTTTAATTAATGAAAAGATTTTTTAAATCTTGGCAGAGAAATAAAAACTATTAAGAAAACACAAAGGAAATTCTAAAACTAAAATAAACATTTGTCTTAATCTTATATAATTGGGTTTTGTGACAATACTTAAAAGTTAGTATAGTCCTGGCCAGTTGGCTCAGTGGTAGAGTCAGCCTGGCGTGTGAATATCCCGGGTTCAATTCCCAGTCAGGGCACATAGAAGTGAACATCTGTTTTTACACCCTTCCCATCTTCTCTTCCCCTCCCACAGCCATGACTTGATTGGTTTGAGCTCATCGGCCCCAGGTGCTGAGGATGGTTCTGTGGAGCATCTGCCTCAGGCTCTAAAAATAGCTCGGTTGCGAGCATGGCCCCAGATGGGGTTTGCTGGGTGGATCCCGGTCGGGGTGCATGCAGGAGTTTGTCTATATTCCCCTTCCTCTCACTTAAAAAAAAGAAGAAAGAAAAAAGATGAATGAAGAAGGAAGAAGAAGAAGGAAGAGGAGGAAGAGGAAGAGGAGGAAAAGGAGGAGGAGGAGATAGGAAGAATGGAAGAAGGAGGAGGAGGAGGAAGAGGAAGAAGAAAATGTTATTATATGAAGAATGGTTAATATTTCAATTTAAGTTTATATATAGACTGTTCATCAAATCATTATCTGGATGTACCTTAAAATAGCTTATACTGTACAATGAAATGTTACTTAGATTATCAGTGGGTTTACTCTACTTGTAGAATGACTTTAGTGTCCAATAAATAATTTTAAAATATCATGAACATAAATAACATTAATTTATCTTTAAAATTTTTTATAGTAAAATATGACAAAAATGTAAGACAGAAAATTACATTAAGAAACATAATGTAATAAATTATTATCAGAACATTCTTGTAACTGCCATCCAGGTCAAAAAATAAAATTTTAACAGCTACCTTAGAAGCTTCATGTTCCTGGTTCTAACTGAGCAAAGTCCCTTCACCTTAAAAGAAAATTCTTGTGAATTTTATAGTTATCACTTTGATTTTCTTTGAAATTTTATCACTCAGCTTTTATCCCTGAACACTATATCATAGCCTTCCATTTTTTATAAAAATGTTATTTCCTTTATTATTAAGGTATTATATTGACATACAATGAACTGCATGTATTTTGATAAGTTGGACTGAATGAAGTGTGAGCCCAATGAGACCATCACCAGAATCAAGCAGTACAGGAGAGCACTTGGTCTTGGTCCTATAATACCATTCCCCATTCAAAGGAGGCAGGAATACTCAGAGAAATGGCACACTCCAAGGGTGGGACAGAGAAGGCCTGTCTGAAACATCTTATTATGTCACAAAGGAAGAAAGTGCTTATAAAAGTGATGAGATCATGTTCCAAAGTCACACAAGCCAGTGTAAAGGAGCTCCCACTAGCTAAGCCTAGGACAATCTGTGTACCAAAATAATTAAGTACAGTAATAAATTATAAACCATTGAAAAAGTAAAAATTCATGAGTCCATACCCATAGTACATTTTTTATAAATGGGAAGAAGGGAAACTCTTGATTACAGTAAAATGCTGAGGACTGACTAATGGAGTAGGGAGGGAGGGCTGGAGTTGGAAATTCATCATTTAGCAACCTCTATAGTAAAGATTGGATAAGGCAAAAATCATTAATGGTTCCTATAGCTAGATATAAATTTTGATGAGAATCAGAGTTTTTGAAAATTATTTCCAAATAAAATATTAGGAAAGAAGGGATCACAAAAAGATGAATATGCCATTAGGAAAGTGGGCTAAGGCTCTGCTCAGACAAATCACAAAGCAAAGACTACAAAGAGCCAAAAATGGAGGGGTACACTTTCTTACCAAGTAAACTAGTAACTTTTTCTTTTCCTTTTTAGTTATAATACCCTGTATTGGCCAAGAGAGATGGGTATTTATAAATATTGCTGAGTTTGAAAATCAGTATAATCTTATTGGAGTGCAATGAGTCATTATTATGCATTAAACCCTTAAAATATACAAATTTGGTTCTAGCAAAAATGCTAAGGAAATAACTGTGTGTGAGTAAAAAAGATTTACTTATATGAATTTCAAAGTATTTTTCTTATAAAAGTAAAAAATGTGGAAATTCTAAAAAACAAAGGATTAGTAAATAAGTTATGGTTCATCCATAGATTGGAATACTATAGAGTTATTTAATAATAATCAAATAGTCTATCATGTAATGACATAAGAAAAGATAACTAACTAAATGTATATCATAAGATCATAGATCACTAAATAAACATGTTTAAAAATTACATTATTTAGAAAAACAAAGTATAAGAATATATTCTAATATAACTACAGTGTTCTTTTTTCTATATTCCTGTATTTCCCAAGATTTATACATTTGCATTGAAATCAGACAAAAATGTTACTTTAAGAAATATTTTGAGGTCTTGGCTGGATGTCTCAGTGGATAGAGCAGTGTACCGAAGCGCCGAGCTTTAGGATCGATCCCCAGTCAGAGCACAAACTAGAAGCAGTCAATGACTACACAACTAATTGGAATAACTGAATGGAATGAGCTGATACTTTTCTCTTTCCTTCTTTCCTCCCTCAAATCAATGGAAAAAATATTTTAAAGAAACAAAAATGCTTTGAGACTCAGCAGCCCCACAATGTTCACACTGTGTTCAAACTCTTGTATGTACTTTTCCAAATCTAGAGACAGGGAGTAGAACTCCTTTTAGTGGTTACTTTATTAACTATGTGACCAATTAATCTTGGCTGCATTTTTAAATAAAGCCTGATCTCTAGAGAGTCTATCATCCCAAGAACTCCCCTGATGTCACCACGGTCAACTCTCATCCCCACTCTAGTTGAGCCACTCTTTCTATGGTCTGCCCTTACTATACCCAATTGTTATCTTCACCTTCATTAGGATGGGAGAAATCGGAAGGAATAGAAGGAATGCGTACATCTCTTTAAACACTGCATTCCTTCTTTTACTCTAGGCAAATAGTGTTAATCCTCTCTCTTCAACTTCTTTGAATAAGCCTTCAGAAGGCCCTGGTGTTCCTGCCAATCAAAGCGAACAAAATCAGATGAAATAATTGGATATCTTCCCCTAATTTGAAAGGCAAGGATCCATACCATTCTATTCCTTTATATAAACTAGCCATTCTCAAACCACCTCCTTGATATTTTTACTTTGCTGTCCAAAGGCATCTGAAATTTAACAGATCAAAAGCACTGTTTTTATTTCCTTCACTCCCATGTCCATTTCTCTTACATATTTCTCACTTCAATAAATGGCACCAACACAATAATGATCCTGAAAGCTAACACCTTATATATCTGATGCAACTTTCAAAGCAGCCCATCTTCCCTTCTTAGAGCTGAGAAAACTGAGACTAGAGAGATAAGCAATGTGCTCAAGGTAACATGACTACTAACTAGTAGTGCTGGAATTTGAACCCCGGCAGTCTGGTCTGGAGTCTAGGCTCTTAGCCACTATAATGTGCTGCCTCTGAGCTGTCTGTCCATCCTGATGCTGAAAAACCCTGAACACCATCCTTTATTCTCTCCTTTCCTTTCCAGTCCCCTTCTTTCACAGCCACATCTACTCCATCAGTAAATCCTGTCAGATTGGCCTCCAATATATATTTCTCTTTGTCTCTACACTATAGCTTTATACCAACCAGTCACTTCTCACCTGTATGAATGCACAGCTTCCCCCTAGTCTCCCTGGTTGCTCCAGTCTGTTCTCCATGCAGCAGCAATGCTGCCTGCTTAAAACAAATCAGATCAGTTCACTCTCTTGCCAGAAATCCTCCAACAGTTTCCTGTTGTCCTCTGAATAAATCCAAATTCATGACTAGGCTCTAGACTTACTGGTGTATTTATTTCTTACTGCTGCTATAATAAATTACCACAAATTTAACGGTTTAAAACAACAAAAGTATATTTATCATCTCAGAGGTCTGAAGTCCTAAAATCAAGATGTCAGTAGGGCTGTGTTCCTTCTGGCAATTCCAAGGGGAGAATCTGTTTTCTCACCTTTCTAGCTTCTAGAGACCACCAGCATTCCTTGGCTTGTGGCTCCATCTTCCCTCAAATAACATCACTCCAACCTCTGCTTCATCCTCACATCTACGTTTGTGACTTTGACCCTCTTGTTTTCCTCTGATAAGGACCTTTCTGATCACACTGGACCAGCCCAAATAATCCAGGATAATCTCCCAATATTAAAATCCTTAATTTAATCACATGTGTAAAGTCCTCCTTGCTATATAAGGTAACATACAGATTCCAGGGATTAGGACATTTGCGTGTTTTTGGAAGCCATATGTGTGTGTCTACCACAACTGGCCTTCTTCATGTTTTTTTGAATTCTAAAAACTCACTCCAAGAATTTAAAGGCCTTTGATCTCTCTGCTTCCAGATGTTAATATTTTAGTTTTTTTCTGTTACTCAGATCTTAACTCAATGGCTCAGGGATACCCACTCTATCAAAGGAATACCCACCCCTCCCCATCACTCACATTCTATTATGCCTGTTCTGTATTTTTCCAGCCCTTAACACTACCTAAACAGCTCTATTGGAGCTTGTCACTCTTGTTACTCCAGTACCTGGTGCCTGTACACAACAGTTACAGCACATCATCACCACTCAGCAAGCTTGTTGTATTTTATGAATAAATTAAGTAAGCATAGCCTGTTTGGTCTAGGATCATGTGAAAGACAGATCTATACTCTGACACTGAAATGCCACCAGGCCACCTATTTGTGAGGCAAAAAGATCTCATGAATGACCAGAGAGCCAACAGAAACATCAGAATACAAGGTAGAGTGTCAATCATCCTCTGTATCTCATAAGGCAATAATAAGAGAATGCCCCGAGAGCAAACTGGTCACATGTGTCAGATATTGCTGAGAGGTCAAGTCAGAGCTTTACAAATTAGTAATTTATGACAGTCATCAGCTGACTATTGCTCAAGTTATTAGTTAAATGAGGATGGGGTGGCTGCAAATAAAGGTAAAAGGCCTTGAAATTTAAAAATATATTTTGCATAACCACTCTAGACAGTTAAGTGAATTTTGTACTTTTTATTAAATACATAAAAGTGAATACTTTCAGCCTTGGCCGGGTAAGTTCAGTTGGTTAGAGCGTCATCCCGATATACCAAGGTTGCGGGTTATATCCCCGGTCAGGGCACATACAAGAATCAACCAATGAATGCATAGATAAATGAAACAACAAATCAATGTTTTTCTCTCTTTCCTCTCTTTCTAAAATGAGTAAATAAGTTTTTAAAAAGTGAATCCTTTCACAATGTAAGCTATTTAAGCAACATATAAGTATACAGAGTCAAAAGTTTCTATACACACTCACTTTCACTTGCAGATGGAACTCTTGTAATCCTACTGGTCATTTATTCAATGCATTTAAATATGTATGCGTGTGTATACATTCATGCCTATTTTTAACATGAATGGAATAATTTTTCTAATCATATTCTTAATCTCTCAAATTCCTAATAGCTTATTTTTCACAACAGCCTATTCTGTTATAGTTACAATTCTAGAATTCTTTGAAGGATATCTTAACTTTAAAAATTTATCTTAACATCTTCTGTTTGCTAGTTAACAATTTCCTTGGGTGTTAAATTTTTCCTGAGTTCAGAACCATTGTTCTTTTGGAGGGGGAAGGTTGGAAGGGAGGTTTTCTCATAACTTTTAGTTGGGTGTTCATTCTCAGCCTTAAGATTTTCTGTTTACTTGTCCCTTTGCTGTTTATTTTTCCCCTAGGTTGTTTCTGAAGGTTGAGATGAAGGGGCAGGGTATGGTGGGGACACTGAAGAATTTTGTCTCCGGGTGTGGAGACCCCAGGTTCTCCAAAGGTTTAGTAGCAGTCAGGCTTCCCAGCCCCAGTCTGCATACTTATTGCTGTATTTTGGATGCAGATGCCTCACAAATGCTGCTTCATACAGAGCCTGCCAATTGGCAGGAGCTTGGTGAGAGGCCAGTGGCTTCCATGTTCCGAGTATGATTCCTCAGAGTGGGTGGCAATGGACTACTTGCATCAGAATCAAGTGGGAGTGCATAAAAATGCAAATTTCTCAGAGCCACCCCAGATTTGAATGTAAAATCAGACTATTTGTGGGAATGGACCCCAGAAACTGATCCTGGCACCAGTTCTGTGGGAAAGGTCATACTGTAATATACAGTTTCAGTAAGGTTCTCAGGATTCTTCTGCAGACTGGAGTAGAGAACCACTGTTCTGATGATTCACCAGATCCTATGTTCCTTCTCTTTGTGTTAACTGATTCCAAATAAGGTCCTGCATGTTGTATGCCCACCACACACTGGTTTCCCCCTGATTTTTATAATCCCTCCTGTGTATTTTCTCAGGAATTCCTAAATATTTTCACCATCTATAGCAGTCTTTCTTGTTAGTCTTATTTATCTATGTTTATCTTGATATATATGTAACATATATGTGAAAGTAAAAAGAAAGTGTATTTCTAAGCTACATATATATTTAAAGGTAACAAAGTCTCATTTTATAGCATCCATAGTTTTCATTACTTCAGGGAAGTCTTCCCTAAATTAATCTAGTATTACGACACAAACAAAATGTATAAATATTTCACTACCAACTTTTCAGAAGATGATTGACACTCTACCTCTTTAGCAAACATTATTGTTTACCTGCTGTACACACACTACTTCCTGGCCATTAGAATCCTGTTATCTGCTCTCAGGAAAAATCCTGCTTCATCCAAACTAACTGTGGTTGCCCCCTTCCCCTTGCCAGTAATTCCTTTAGAAGAGGGTGTAAAAAAGAGTTCTAGCCAAAGAGATTTAAAGAGAGTGCTGTTTGGTGGCTTCTGGGAAAACTTTTATCCACTTCTAAGACACCAGAAAAACAGGCCTTTCCTGCCTCTCAGGTGGTTACATTTGGATGTGGTACCTAGAAGTATAGATACCCCATAGTCATAAGGGATCTAGCCTTGGGGTGAAGTCAGTGCTGAGGGAATCAGGGTGAAGACAGAAGGAACATCATGATCCATGGAGATACTGCTGAGTGCTAAACTGGCTTAACTTAAAACCACTCTACCTCTGTTACTTGTAGCCCAAAGCATCCTAACTGATAGAGTCTGTTTTCAAGGTCCTGGCTGGTTAGCTCAGTCAGGTGGAGCATTATTCCCAAACACCAAGGTCAGGGCACATATGGGAAAAAAAAACAATGAATGCATAAATAAGTGGAAAATAAATGAATGCTTTCTCTTTCTCCCACACACACCCTTTCTCTCTAAAATCTAACAATCAGTCAATAAAAAATAAAGTCATTTCCTACACATAACAAGTTTTATAAACCTTGGAAAATATTTTCTTATAAACCTAATGGAAAAAAGAACCTCAAGTTCATCCACTTAAAAACTGCCTCTTGACAGTCCCAGAGCCTAGAAGAGGCGTTTGGACAGTTTTGAGCTGTGAAACAAGTGAGGGAGCTCCCAGGCCTACAGTGTGGAGTATTAGGGCCCTTCCTACTCTGCTGAGGGTTGCTGAAGGGTATGGTGGCGGCAGGATGCTGAAATGCGGTTCTGTCGGCATGGGCGGAGGCCAAGCCGGTGAGAGCTCAGTCTAGCCCAGCAGGGGAGGAGGGGACGCGCGAAAGCGCTCCGGAAGCTGCGGGTCCTCCTGTAATACCACCTGCGGGGGAAAAAAGCGGGAGGCCAGGAACGGGCAGAGATCTGCTCTGCGACCATGCGCAAGCCGGCCCTGACCGCGGGGACGGGGCTAGGACCAGGGATGGGCAGGGGCTCACGGCTGAGCTCACGCTACCAGCCCCGCTAGGCCGGAGAAACCGCGGTTTGCCTTTCTACGTGCTTGAGCGGGCTCCGAGCACAGGGTAGACCCCAAGACAAGGGGAAGCTCGCAGCTGAGCCCATGCTACTAGCCCCACCCTGCCGGAGAAACTACGGTTTGCCATCCTGCGTGCGCGAGCTGGCTCTGAACGCGGGGATGGGGTAGATTTCGGGACAAGCGGAAGTTCACAGCTGAGCGGAAGTCAGCAAACACACCCAGCCCAATAAACCTTGGTTTGCGACCCTGCAAAGAAGGGCCCTGGCCTTGAGGGCGAGGCTAAAGCTCCAGACGGGTAAAGGCTCACAGCTGAGAGCACGTAAAAAGCTCCGCCCAACCCGCGAAACTGTGCCGAGCAGGCTCTGACGGCGGGTTCTGGGCGGAAGCCCGGAAACAGGCTGGGTACGCAGCTGAAGAAAGGTGCTCACCTCTACCGTTGGTGCTGAGGCTTGTGGCTTGAGTGACAGCACCTCCCGCAGAGGAGAGGCAGAAATCACAGCAAAACCCACAGTGGGCTGGCACTGGCAACGCCCATAATCAACCACCCTCGGCAGCGGCAGAGGGGGTGGCGGGCCTGCAGACAGACCATACATAGAGAACACAAAGGCAACACCTACTGGACTCCAGTGGCCACAACTGGCTTACACACAGATAAAATGGGCAGGCAGAGAAATGCAAACCAAATGAATCAAGAGAAATCCCCAGAGAAGGACCTGAATGAACCAGATATAACCAAATTACCAGAAACAGAATTTAGAATAATGAAAGGATGTTCAAAGAAATTAGAGCAAAAATGCATAGTCATTATGAACACCTAAATAAAGAGATAACAAGTATAAAAAACGAAATTGAAATAATAAAAAAGAATCAGACAGAAATGACAAATACAGTATCAGAACTGAAGATCACAATGGAAGGAATTAAAAGCAGGATGAATCACACTGAGGAACGAATAAGCGAGTTAGAGGACACAATAAACAAAGGCACAGAATCAGAGAGGAAAAAGGAAAAGAGACTCAAAAAATGTGAGGAAGCTCTAAGGGAGCTCTGTGACAACATGAAGAGAAACAACATTCGCATCATAGGGGTGCCTGAAGAAGAGGAGAGAGGACAGGAAATGGAAACTTTGTTCATTCAAATCATAGCAGAAAACTTTCCCAAATTAAGGCTGGGAAACACTCCACACGTTCAAGAAGCACAGAGAACTCCAATAAAGAGAAACTCAAAAAGATCTACACCAAAACACATCATAGTTAAAATACCAAAGCTAATGGATAAAGAAAAAATTATAAAAGCTGCTAGGGAAAAAAAGGCTATCACCTACAAAGGAGCCCCCATAAGGATGACATCGGACTTCTCAACAGAAACACTTGAGGCCAGAAGGAAATGGCAAGATATAATCAAAGTAATGGAGAACAGGAACCTACAACCAAGACTACTTTATCCAGCAAGGCTAATGTTTAAAATTGAAGGAGAAATAAAGAGCTTCTCAGAAAAAAGAAAGCCTGAGGAATTCATAAAAACCAAACCAATTCTGCAAGAGATACTAAGGGGCCTGTTGTGAACAGTTTAAAGAAAGAATATAGCAAAAGAGGAATACAGCTTTAAAGAATAAAATGGCAATAAACAACTACATAGCAATAATAACCTTAAATGTAAATGGATTAAATGATCCAATCAAAAGACATAGGGTAGCTGCATGGATAAAGAAACAGGACCCATACATATGCTGTCTACAAGAGACACACTTAAAACAAAAGATGCTCATAGACTGAAGGTAAAAGGATGGAAAAAAATATTTCATGCAAATGGAAATGAAAAAAAGCAGGGGTAGCAATACTTATATCAGACAAAATGGACTTTAAAACAAAGGCTGTAGTAAGAGATAAAGGAGAACACTACATAATGATAAAGGGAACAATTCAACAGGAAGATATAACTATTGTAAATATCTATGCACCAAATATAGGAGCCCCGACATACATAAAGCATACTTTGATGGATATAAAGGGCGAGATAAACAGCAATACTACAATAGTAGGAGACTTCAATATTCCTCTAACAACACTGGATAGATCTTCAAGAAAGAAAATTAATAAAGAAACAGCAGACTTAAAGGAGACACTAGATCAACTTGATTTAATAGATATCTTCAGAACTTTTCACCATAAACCAGTAGAATATACATTCTTTTCAAGCGCTCATAGTACGTTTTCTAGGATAGACCACATGTCAGTACACAAAAATGGTCTCAGTAAATTTAAGAAGATGGAAATCATATCAAGCATTTTCTCTGATCACAATGCCATGAAACTAGAAATTAACCACAAAAGAAAAACTGAAAAATACTAAAACACTTGGAAACTAAATAGCATGATATTAAATAATGAATGGATTAACAATGAGATCAAAGACGAAATAAAAAAGTTTCTAGAAACAAATGATAATGAGCATACATCAATTCAAAATTTATGGGACACAGCAAATGTAGTACTGAGAGGGACGTTCATTGCACTATAGGCATATCATAAGAAGCTAGAAAAAGCTCAGATAAGCAACCTGACCCTGCATCTAAAAGAACTAGAAAAACAACAACAAATAAAACACAGGACAAGTAGAAGGTAGGAAATAATAAAGCTCAGAGCAGAAATAAATGACATAGAGGCTAAGGAAACAATACAGAGGATCAATGAAACCAGAAGCTGGTTCTTTGAAAAGGTAAACAAGATTGATGAACCTTTAACTAGACTCACCAAGAAAAAAAGAGAGAGGACTCAAATAAATAAAATTAGAAAGGACAGTGGAGAAATAACAACTGACACAACAGAAATACAAAGCATTGTAAGAAAATACTATGAAAAACTATATGCCAAAAAATTAGACAATCTTGGTGAAATGGACAAATTTCTTAAATCATATAACCTTCCAAAAATCAATCTGGAAGAATCAGAACACCTAAACAGACCAATTACAACATATGAGATCGAAACAGTTATCAAAAAACTCCCAAAAAAGAAAAGTCCTGGGCCTGATGGCTTCACAAGTGAATTCTATCAAAAATTCAAAGAAGAACTAATTCCTATCCTCCTCAAGCTATTTCAAAAAATTCAAGAGGAAGAAAGACTTCCAAACTCCTTTTATGAGGCGAGCATAATTCTGATCCCCAAACCGGGCAAAGACAACACAAAGAAAGAAAATTATAGGCCTATATCCCTGATGAATTTAGATACTAAAATTCTCAACAAAATATTAGCCAACCGGATCCAGCAATATATGAAAAAAATCATACACCATGATCAAGTGGGATTTATTCTGGAGAGGCAAGGCTGGTTCAATATTCACAAATCAATCAATGTGATTCATCACATAAACAAAAGGAAGGCAAAAATCACATGATAATTTCAATAGATGCAGAAAAGGCATTTGATAAAATCCAGCACCCATTCATGCTCAAAACTCTCAGTAAAGTGGGAATACAGGGAACATTCCTTAACATGATAAAGGCCATCTACGACAAACCCATAGCAAACATCATACTAAATGGACAAAAATTTAAAGCAATCCCTTTAAGATCAGGAACCAGGCAGGGGTGACCACTTTCACCACTCTTATTCAACATAGTTCTGGAAGTCCTAGCTATAGCAATCAGACAAGAAGAAGAAATAAAAGGCATACAAATTGGAAAAGAAAAAGTAAAACTGTCACTATTTGCAGATGATATAATATTGTATATTGAAAATCCTAAAGTCTCAGTCAAAAAACTACTGGACCTTATAAATGAATTCAGCAAGGTGGCAGGATATAAAATTAATACTCAGAAATCAGAGGCATTTTTATATACCAACAATGAACTGTCAGCAAAAGAAATTAAGGAAACAATTCCCTTCACTATTGCAGCCAAAAAAATAAAGTACCTAGGAGTAAATTTAACCAAGGAGGTTAAGGACTTGTACTTGGAAAATTATAAAACATTGATAAGAGAAATCAAGGAAGATACAAACAAGTGGAAGTATATACTGTGCTCATGGCTAGGAAGAATAAACATCATTAAAATGTCTATATTACCCAAAGCAATTTATAAATTCAATGCAATACCAATTAAAATACCAATGACATACTTCAAAGATATAGAACACATATTCCAAAAATTTATATGGAACCAAAAACGAACACGAATAACCTCAGCAATATTAAAAAGAAAAAATAAAGCAGGTGGTATCACTCTTCCAGTTATCAAGGTTTACTACAAGGCCATGATACTCAAGACAGCCTGGTACTGGCATAAGAACAGGCACATAGATCAATGGAACAGAACAGAGGACCCAGAAATAAACCCACAGCTTTATGGACAACTGATATTTGAGAAAGGAGAAAAGAACATACAATGGAGTAAAGACAGCCTCTTTAACAAATAGTGTTGGGAAAATTGGACTTCTACCTGCAAAAAAATGAAACTAGACCATCAACTTAAACCATTCACAAAAACAAACTCAAAATGGATAAAAGACTTAAACGTAAGCTGTGAAACCATAAGCATCTTAGAAGAAAATATAGGCAGCAAGCTCTCCGACATCTGTAGCAGCAATATATTTGCCAATTTATCTCCACGGGCAAATGAAATAAAAGGCAAGATAAATAAATGGGACTATATCAAACTAAAAAGTTTTTCCACAGCTAAAGACAATAAGAACAGAATAAAAAGACAAACCACACAATGGGAGAACATATTCGACAGCACATCTGATAAGGGGTTAATAACTAAAATTTATAAAGAACTTATAACACTCAACACCAGGAAGACAAACAATCCAATCATAAAATGGGCAAAAGAAATGAATAGAAATTTCTCCAAAGAGGACATACAGATGGCCAATAGGCATATGAAAAAATGCTCAACATCACTAATCATTAGAGAAGTGCAAATTAAAACCACAATGAGATATCACCTCACACCAGTCAGAATGGCACTCATCAGCAAAACAACACAGAATAAGTGCTGGCGAGGATGTGGAGAAAAGGGAACCCTTCTGCACTGCTGGTGGGAATACAGACTGGTGCAGCCACTGTGGAAAACAGTTTGGAGATTCCTCAGAAAATTAAAAATCGAACTGCCTTTTGACCCAGCTATCCCACTTTTAGGAATATACCCTAAGAACACCATAGCACTGTTCGAAAAGAAGAAATGCGCCCCCATGTTCGTGGCAGCATTGTTCACAATAGCGAAGATCTGGAACCAGCTCAAGTATCCGTCAGAAGACGAGTGGATTAAAAAGCTTTGGTACATATATACTATGGAATACTACTCAGCCATAAGAAATGATGACATCGGATCATTTATTACAAAATGGATGGTCCTTGATAACATTATACGGAGTGAAATAAGTAAATCAGAAAAAAAGAAAAACTGAGAACAGCATGATTTCATACATAGGTGGGACATAATAGTGAGACTATGAGACATGGACAAGAGTGTGGTGGTTACGGGGTGGGGGGAGGGAGGGATGGGTGTGATAGGGAGGAGGGGAGGGACACAGGGAAAACCAGATAGAAGGTGACAGAGGACAATTTGACTTTGGGTGACGGGTATGTAACACAATTGAATGATAAGATAACCTGGAGATATTTTCATTGTACATATGTACCCTGATTTATTGGTGTCACCCCATTAAAGTTAATAGTAATAAAAAAAACTGCCTCTTCCCCATAAGTAAAAATACACAAAACTTATATTAAAACATTTAAAAACCTTTAAACAACAAAGGAATGATCTTAAGTTGGATATGTGACATCCATTCTCACCCCCATCCCTCAGAAATGATAAAGATTAAAATTTTAAATAAACCTGATTTTACAGTACCTTCCAATTCCTAGAAGTCAAAAGGCTAGATACATGTAGTGAATATCCAATCATTAACACATTGCATGTCAAATTATTTTTACTTCCAACTTAATTTATCATAAAACAATGGCAAAGTCACTAATTTGGTTTAAAGTTACAAATAAAACAGTACTTGTATTACTTATATTACTAGGGACTCCCTGAGCTCTGAGCGCCCTGAGCGACAGTCCTAGGCTCTGATCCCAGATTTCCAGCCTGCTGCACTTCACTTTCATAGTGAAGGAAAGTCAGTGGCAGAGAGATGGCAACACTGGAAACAGCTAGCGTGGAGAAAGGTCTCCAGCAGCCGGGGCCATTTAAGTGGCTCTATCTTGGATAACTCAAATTTTCTAAAAATAAATACTCTGCCTATTTTCTAATTTTAGCAAGTTCTTTTTTTTAAAAAAGCAAGTTCTTATATAGGCAGGAAGCACCAGTTTTATAAATGGAAACAACAGCATCAGCTTTGTGCAATCATATAGCGATTCCCTCCCAGGTAATTCATTTGATGGACTTTAGTGAGGTGGTATATTCCTCTCTCCAATTCTAATCTCCTCTGACTCTTACTATCCTCAGAACTCATATTATAAATTATGTCAGAAATACAATTAACAAAAAACATCACAAAGCATATGTTCATATTAGATGGGCAGTCTCCTAATATACATAGAGAATTCTGTGCACACTTAGTAAAAATCAATTCATGTCACAATGAGCTTTATTCCTTTTCCTCGGTATACTTATTTTTGTGTTAGCCTCCTTACTAACTGGCCAGGATCCTACTCTCTCTACTGAGTTTTGATGTGTTCACAAATTCCGTTTCAGCTGGTAGGTAGGTACTAGCTTACCTCCCTATTCTTGGACTGTTCTGTCTTCATTTCTTGAGTTTTAAGAAGCCAAAGTCACACAGTTGCTGTGGACTGACTGGGATGCTCTCCACATGAGGCATCTGTAAGCCCTCCCTGATGTTACTAGAGCGTGGGGAACAATGATTTTTTTTTTTCTGGCAATCATTATTATATTTCTCTTTTTCACATTTCTCCCTACCTCGATAATTATTTACTAGACCTAGTGAACCAAGGGCCCCTATCCACTCATTCTTTCAACCTCGGTCACCATACACAGAAATTGAACTATTGTGCTTACTGTACTATTAACCACAATGTATAAAGCATGAGTATTTTGATTTTTCTTGTTTTTCAAAAACAAATTATTTTGTTACAAATAATTCAAGTATACATTAATTTGATAGGGCATTTTTGGACTTTGTTCCTCCTTGTGTTGTTAAAAATTTTATTAATGGTGATTGCATTAAATTTGTATGTTGCTTTGGTAACATGGACATTTTAACTATGTTGATTTCAATCCATGAACATGGAATATATTTCCATTTCATTGTGTCTTTTTCAATCTCTTGTAATAATGCTTTGTAGTGTTCAGTATATAGGTCCTTCACATTATTTGTTTAGTTTATTCCTAAGTATTTTATTCTTTTTGTGGCAATTGCAAACGGAATTTTTTTTTCATTTCTTTTTCTGAAATTTTATTGTTAGTATGTAGGAATGCAGTGGATTTTTGTATGTTGATTTTTATATCCTGTAATTTTACTGTATTTGTTTATTGTTTCTAATAATTTTGGGTGGAGTTTTTAGGGTTTTTTAAATACAGAATCATGTCATCTGCAAAAGTAACACTTTTACTTCTTCCTTCCCAATTTGAATGCCTTTTATTTCTTTCTCTTGCATGACTGCTAGAATTTCTAGTACTATGTTGAAAAACAGTGGTGAGAGTGGACATCCCTGTCTTGTTCTTAATCTTAAAGGAAAAGCTTTCAGTTTTTCACCATTGAGTATAGTAGTGGAGGGTTTGTCATATATGGTCTTTATTATTTTGAGGTACATTCCTTCCATACCCATTTTACTGCGTGTTTAACACATTGTTCTTAGAGCAGGTCACAGTCAATACAACATTTTGTTGTTAAGCAATCTAAATATTTATATTTCCTATGAGATTTATTCTTCTGTAATATAGAAACTGAAAACCAGAGCTACCAGATTCTAACCACAAAGTAAAAGTGTACTTACTTTTAGAAGAATATATAAATTCTATTTTAGTGTTGATAATTATAGATGTCCTATGTTGTCTTTTTTATTCTTTTTTTGTGTGACAGAGACAGAAAGAGAGAGGGACAGACAGGAAGGGAGAGAAATAAGAAGCATCAATTCTTCATTGCAGCTCCTTAATCTCCTAGTTGTTCGTTGATTGCTTTCTCTTACATGCCTTAACTGGGAGGCTGCAGCAGAGCAAGTGACCCCTTGCTTAAGCCAGAGACCTTGGGCTTCAAGTCAGCAATCTTTGGGCTCAAGCCAGTGACCATATCATGTGTATGATCCCATGTTCATCCAGCAACCCTGTGCTCAAGCTGGTGAGCCCCTGTTCAAGTCAGCAACCTCAGATTTTGAACTTGGGTCCTCTGCATCCCAGTCCAAAGCTCTATCCACTACACCACCAGCTGGTCGGGCAGATGTCCTATATTTATACTATAAAGTAATTTTTGAAATTTTTGAAATTCATTTTTTGGAGATATTTTTATTTATTGGCATGACATTAGTTAATAAAATTATGTGTTTCAGATGTACAATTCTATAATACACCATCTGTACACTGTACTGTGTGTCACCATCGCAGGTCAAGTCTCCTTCCATCACCATTTATCCCTTGTTTACCCTCTTCTATCTTCCCCCAACCCCTTTACCTTCTGAAAATCACCATACTGTTGTCTGTGTCTACAAGATTTTGGTTTTGTTTTTGCTTAATCCCTTCCCTTTATCACCAAGCCCTCTCCCCCAGTCCCTTCCCTCTAACATCTGTCCATCTGTTCTCTATTTATGAGTCTGTTTCTATTTTATTTGTTAGTTTATTTTGTTCATTGTATTCCACATAGGGGTGAAACTATGAAACTTGTCTTTCGCTGAATGATTTATTTTACTTAGCATAATACTCTACAAGTCTATCCATGTAGCAAAAGATAAGATTCCTTCTTTTTTATAGCTGAGTACTTTTTAATTGTGTAAATGTACCACAGCATTTTTATTCACTCCTCCAATGATGAGCACTGGGTTTTTTTCCAAATCTTGGCTACTGTAAATAATGCTGCAATGAATATAAGGGTGCATATATTCCTTCATTTTTAAAAGAAATAGTGGTCTGAATATTTTACAGGACATTTTCTTATTATTCATTTGTCAATTATTTTACTCATATAAAACATAACTACTCAATTTTTCAAAATGTTCAAACTATTGAATCTAAAACTGGAAATTTTAAGAAACAACTTCAATGTTGTTTCTTCTGGGCAGGTGATATAGAGACAACAATAAGAGAAAACATTCAGACTATCTCACATAAGTTACTAATATGAACAACAGGGAAAGCTTTAATACATGGATAGGTAAGTTTCTCACTGAGGGGAAGAAACATCTCATATATTTAAAAACATTTACAGGTCCTTCAATATACGACCTCGGCCAGAAAAGTGGCCGAGAGGAGCCGTAGTGGAGCAGGTCCACTCAGCTGAGTTGTGGCCAGAGGAGTCCCAGGTAACACATCAGGGCCTTTCTAAATTCTCACAGGCTGTTTAATGTTTACATCTTACATGAGCCTTTCTTTGTAGCTGTCCAGCTCTGTCACTGCCTTCTGAAGTGTTAGCCCAAGTGCCTCTACTTGACTCTGTAAATCTGAAATGACACAATATATATTCAGCTGATTAGAAATTTTCTTTTAGAATTGCCAATCAGCTCCCTAAGAATAATGCAACCGTTCATTCTACTTTGCCTGGATAGCCATACACAGCTTGTCCTGGCTTTGAAATGCCATTGGATTAATGGGTTTTGACAGATCTCATTTATTGTCCTCTTTTGACCCCTAACATGATGCTAATTTTTCAGCTAATAGGCTCAATTTTACTTATGTATTCAAAGGAAACTTATATAGCCAACATGCATGAATTTCTGATCATGTGGCTCACTGGAAAAACACTCGCCTGCCTCAGCCAGCTCCTGTGGCCTGGAACTGAAAGTACAGTGAGGGCCTCCTGGTAGAACTGAAACAGACCATCCCTGTGCAAGGCTCCATCCAGGTAAAGAACCTGTTAACTCCAGGTAGAATCTAATAGGCATTTTAGTGATTTTCAAAGCCAAAATTGGCTTCTATAGTCTTAAAGTGAGGAATTCAAACAATATTTAAGGAAGATTATTCAAACAGCCGTGTCCAACGTGTGTGGATACAGAACTGAAACTAAAGCAGAAAGAACACTTGAATTGCCTGAGTACTGCCATTAGCCTGTGTGTGGGGACTGTGATCCAAATCCCAGCTCAAGTGACAGTCCTTGTTGGAACTCTTTTTTGAGAATAAGGTACAAAACAAACAGATGAACTAACTGGTTTCTATTAAAAAAAAATCTAAAACACTAGAATTAAGAAATTTCTATATTACATATTCTCAGGTATTTCAATAACATAATTTTAATAATAAACTTTAAAATCTTTATGCATGCATAAAAATACCACATATGTGTTATGTATGTGCATTATATATATATATATATATTCAATCTTCCTTCTTAACTTTGTTTTTGAAGAACTATTTCCTTAAATCAGAAAATAAATTCACTCTAAACAAATGTTTTAATTAGACTTTATCAAACATTGGCATGAATTTTATGTGCACCCGAACTTTTACACCCATATATCACTTATACCTGTGGCTGCCTTGTGGGCTGACAGCCCACTTTTCAGATGAGGAAAACAAGAGACCCTCTGTGATTCTCTTGCCTGGTGCCTTACAATGAGTCAGTGCCTTAGTCTGCAGTCAACTGCAGATATTCAACTCTGCTGAGGCAATACATTTGAAAGGATGGCCCCTTGAAATAAGATTTTATATAAACCTACTTGGTAGATAATACAGTGTGTCCATAAAGTCATGGTGCACTTTTGACTGGTCACAGGATAGCAACAAAAGATGATAGAAATGTGAAATATGCACCAAATAAAAGGAAAACTCTCCCATTTTCATACCTATTCAGTGCAGTTCCATGTGGGCTCCATTTATTGCTCTACACACATCCAAATGATAGTGAAGTTCTTGCTACACACAGGTATGGACGTCTGGTATAAAAGAGTGAATAACGTTTGTGATTCTCTGTTTTAAGTGATTAATGTCGTTGATACGTTCAACATACACATGTTGCTTCACATAACTCTAAAAGTAAAAGTCTAAGGGCGTCAGATCCGGGGATTGTGGTGGCCATGGCTTGACAGAACCCCTGCCTATCCACTGCAGGGGGAATGTTCTATCCAGAAACTCACGAACAATGGTGGCGTAGTGTGGAGGAGTGCCATCATGTATACATGGTGTTGTCATTATCTGCGCATGCACACATGCTGCCACATCATCCAACAGAAACTGGGAGGGTTTTCCTTTTATTTGGTGCAGATTTCACATTTCTATCGTCTTTTGTTGCTTTCCTGTGACTGGTCAAAAGTGCACCATGACTTTATGAACACACTGTATTTGTGGGGTAAATCTTTTCCATTTATCAAGTGTTCATATGACATGAGAGAAAAGATAAAATAACATATACATACAGTATTTTTTAGTATAACCCCAAATTAGAAACAAGGTAATCTCATAAAAGTTGAATAATGTATTTCTTTGTTATTGAGGTCATGGGAGCTTGCAGAGGGCTCTACTCCATGGGCACAGCTAAAAGATTTCCACCCATTCTCTGAAGAAGAAGCAGGGAAAGAAGTTGGTGTTTGTTGATGGTGTACCATGTCCAGGCACTGCGCAAAATGCCTTCTCCTATATCTCTTCATTCATAGTCA
This sequence comes from Rhynchonycteris naso, assembly GCA_037038555.1. Lineage (NCBI taxonomy): Eukaryota > Metazoa > Chordata > Mammalia > Chiroptera > Emballonuridae > Rhynchonycteris > Rhynchonycteris naso. The sequence goes on along the minus strand of CM072995.1, from coordinate 178,106,641 downwards.
CAACTACCATGAAAAACAGTTACATGTTTGATGTTTACCAGTGAAGTCTCCAAGAACCAGAGTAATCAACCTATTAAATGTCACATAGCTGGCTAGAAGAGATCTTGTTATTCAAACACAGGTTGGCCTTACCTCACAGTCCTTATTTTTCTAACTCTTATATTGACTAAAAGTCTAAAAGCTAAAAGAGGGTATGGTATTTGTTCATGAAAGTGTGCGTAGAGTGGGTCTAGATTTGCTTAGCCTATCCCAATATCTTTAAAGAGGTATATTTAAGACAAACAAAAAATATTATTTTATATAAGCTATGCAGTAAACCAGTGAAATTTCTAACTTCAAGAGGTCATTTAGATTTTACTTTTTTAAAGTTCAAATGTTAATATAATTAATAGAAGATATTAAGACAAAATGGTGTTATTATGACCAACTTTATGAGACTAACATCAGAGACAACAATTATGACTTCTATTAAATGTTCCTTGGTACTTTTTATCGGTATATAATCTTAAACTAGATGTGAAACTTGACTCAAGGAAGGAAAAACTATTACACTTTCTATCATCATTCTCTCTATATACCCACCTATATCTCCCTTTCTCCCTATTTCAAGATAAACATAAATAGCTTTGTCTTTAATTCACAATACCCAATGAGTAGAGAAGTCACTGCCTTCAGATCATACACTATGATTTTATAGCATCTCTGAGTAAAAATTAGAAAAGCAAATAAATGTTTTACTTCAAAACAGAGGAAGCTCTGAAGGTTGTCGTGTGAAGTAAATAGAAACAAGAAATACAAGTAATGTCAACAGATAAGCTGTTTTATATAAGCAGAAAGATATCACAGCGCATAGAAAAAATTATTTATTATAAAAAAATTTATAATGTAAACAGCCCACCAGTGTAAAATTAGGAGTTGATGAACATATCACAGCTTTTTTTTTCTTTTTATTTATTTATTTTAGAGAGGAGACACACACACAGAGAGAGAGAGAGAGAGAGAGAGAGAGAGAGAGAGAGAAAGGGGGAGGAGCTAGAAGCATCAACTCCCATATGTGCCTTGACCAGACCAGTGCAGGGTTTTGGCGACCTCAGTGTTCCCAGGTCGACGCTTTATCCACTGCGCCACCACAGGTCAGGCCATATCACAGCTTTTAGTTATACTTTATTTTTTTAAAATACATAAGCCCTATCTTTACTGTTTTGAACCAGGCCTAAGTATCCTATTGGTTTATAATTGGTTCTGGTAGACTAGCAGGGTTCTTTTGTTTTTGGAAGCAGAGTGCCCTGTTCCTGTCCTTAGTAAATAAAGGAACACAGTTAGGATAAGCAGCAGAGAGATTAAGCCACCTGCACTAGACAACTTCTTTAGTTCCTGAGGCAAAGAGTTCTTAAATAAGTGTATTGTTCTGTGCAATTCTTCTCTATAGTTAAGTAAATTCAACTTCAATTTTCTGTCATTCAGCAAGACATTGGATTATGAGGCAAAAGGCCCTGAATGCCTACAAAAAGAAAGGAAGCATTGGCTTTGAACGCCATGCAGATGTAAGGCGGAACCCATGGAAACAATCCAAAATTTACAACATCAAATTCTACTATGATGGGACTGTGTTATTTAAAATAAGAAGCAAGTGATTTTAAATGAACAGGACAAAAAGAGCTCTTAGTCTCTCTTCATATAAAGCCAGCTGCTTGCTGGATAGCATTAAGCAGGCATCAGATTTGGGGTAATTAGTCATTTAAGAGAATCCTGTTATTCTAGAAACTACTAATACAAAAGGTATTCATAGTTATTTTATAAAAGAAAATAAAAATTTATAGTTATTTGGAAGGTATATTGAGTATAATGTTTAAATACAATAAATAAAGTATTTACAGAGGAAAGATTTCAAGCTTAAAACTGTCTAGATAATAAAAATTAAAAATCTGTTTCAAAGTGCTATATGGAGGAAAATGATTCAGATTCTAGTAATAGAATGGAAGAACAATCAGGAAGAAGGACTGGCAACCATAGATCCATATCCAGGGGAATCTTTTTTCAATGAGCAATTGAAGGCTATATATTAATATATATATTAAATAGTAAAAACAATTGAAGAAAAGGAAAAACAAAAGCTCACTATTCTTTTAAAACATTCCTAAAACAGGATAACATAGAGCTGGCGTGCATGAATTTTAAAGCCAGCATACCTTTTATCAAATGCTGCCTCTGCTTCCTACCAGCTATGTGGATTTAGGCACTTTAGTTTCCTACCTATAAAAATGGTTATTATGGCAAAGAATTTTTCGGAGAATTAAGTGACTTAAGATATGTAAGGAGGAAAACAGTATCAGGCACATAATGAGAAATAGTAACTACTAGCTATTATCATTGGTGGTGGTAGTAACTACCTACTGTTAACTTCTGCTCTGAATCACATCCCTCATCACCCTGAGAAAAGTGCTGGGGCCAGTGTTACCAGCAGTTATCCTTGTATGGGAAAGAGAAAAAATTAAGGGTTTAATTGTGTATTTTTCTTTAACAATCTACAGAGTAATTATGTCCAAATGTTAAAACCAGTCAAATATGGATGATGTCACACACATTTATTACAGTATTCTCAGTGCCTGACATCTTTATAAATATATTGTTTAGAGTGGGGTCTTGTTTTCACACATCAAGTATGATAGCTTATTGTGCACTGAGTCTAATTAACTCTATGAACAACAAAAGAAAACAAAGGACAGAGAACTTATTGGGGCAGGGAATGAGCTTAAAATTGTAATGAAAGACAACAGACAACATATTTGATTCTTTGAATAGGGAGCTGAGAAATCCAATCATATCTAGAGGGCAATATGGTATCAAGGAGGGGAGGGTTGTTGGTTTTCTTTTGTTTTAAAATACTGGGACATGTTTATTTGTATTTGAAAAGAGTCCATTCTAGAGGGCACCCATGTTTATGAATTTAATGTATGCTTTCTAACCTGCTTCTTATGTGTGAATAAATAGTACTTGTTATAGGTGTTCTAAAAACTGCACAAATAATTAAATCTCATTTTCATTCCTTTTTCACTACACAGTATGGATTTCTATTTTTGACAGAAAGAGAGTGTCAGAGAAAGGGACAGATGGAACAGACAGACAGGAAGGGAGAGAGATGAGAAGCATCAATTCTTTGTTACAGCGCCTTAGTTGTTCATTGATTGCTTTCTCATATGTGCCTTGACCAGGGGCTACAGCAGACAGAGTGACCCCTTGCTTGAGCCAGAGACCTTGGGCTCAAGCCTGCAACCTTGTACTTCAAGCCAGCAACCCTACACTCAAGCTGGTGAGCCCACGCTCAAGGTGGATGAGCCTGCTCTCAAGCCAGTGACCTTGGGGTTTCAAACCTTGCTTGTCCACGTCCCACCCAGTTCAACACTCTATCCACTGTGCCACCACCTGATCATGCACTACACATTTATGTTTTCTGAGACCCATCCATGTAGCTATACAACAGATGTGATTCGTTCCTTTTTAACTGCTATATAATGGTTAATCATGTGCACACACCACATTTTACTGATCTACACCTATAGAAATGAACGTGGTCAACACAAATGATCCTGCAATAAAATACATCTTCTAGTATACTTATATGGGAGTTTTTCTCCAATATGACCTCAAAGCAAACTCATGAGGTCACAGGCACACACATAATTAAATAATACTGAATGGTTCCAGGATAAAGGCACTCGCTATTCTCTCCCTTACCAAATAAAGGTTCCTACTTTCCTACCACTTATTAGAAAGAGCTTTTTAAAATTTCTTTTTTGCCAATCCATAGGGTACAAAGTAGTGTCCCATTGTTGGCTTAATTTGCAGTTTTTCTTCTTCCTGTTGAAACTGATCATCTCATTTTATACTTCTTAAGTCATTCACATTCCCCTTTTCTATGATTTGCCTTTCTGCAGTCTTTTCTATCCATTCCAATCGAGCTTTCTTCTTCCCTCCTCCACAGAAATCACTCTTTTCAAGGTTACGAATGACCTTTCTTTATTGGCAATTCCAAATTTAATTTGACACACAATATGCTCCCTCTTTAAAACACTTATTGTTTCCATTCTATACTCTCTCGTCCCCTCCCACTCCCTTAGCTATTGCTTGTCAGTCTCTGTGGATGATTCTCAATTCAGATACACTCCAAATACTGGGAAGCATCCAAGGGTCAGTCCTCAGCACCTTTTCTACTTGCATTTTCTCCCTAATTTCATCTAGTCTCATGGCTTTGAATAACATTTATATACAAGTATCTCCCATCATTGTCACCATAGCTAATAAGTGTTGGGTGCTTACTATATGCCAGGTACTATTCTAAATGCATCACACTAATTTAATTTTCACAATGGAAACACTAGAATGTAAATTCCAGGAGAGTAGGAACTTTGTTATATTTATAATGTTTGAGATATGGAAGTTGCTCAAAAAATAACTGTTGAAAGAATGAATGCAAAAGTGTAGATATTAGAAATAAAAATTCCAGCAAATAGATGTTTAAAGTTATGGTTAAATTAATCTTTAACCTAAAATAAAAATGCATGAAACAGAATGAGTTGTGCAGTTCTCACTGATAATATCTAATATATATCATGGCATTATAATTCAACTATATTATAAATATGTTACTTTATTTCAATAGATACTTATTGAGTACCAACCTACTCTTTCATAGATGGGGTCAGTATATAAATATCAATAAAATATATTCTCTTTTCCTTAGAGAAGTTATAATAAAGTATCTCATTTTGCCTTCATCAATGATACATTATGTTTTAGATAACAAATGAATAGTGGCTTACACTTAAACCTGTTTTTATTTTCCACCATTTTAAAAGACTTTATTTAGTTAGTTATGTGGCTGAAGTGGTGCAATTTCTGATCAGATATAATTGATGTGCATGAACATAATATGCTGCATTTAGATAACATTTATATGTATGGATTATTATACCACAATTTGATGAGTTTAGCCCTTTACAAAAGCAACATTTTTTAAATGAACATTAACAGAGGACACCATTGCAGATGTAAGAATATATACCAATAATAGAGAAAAGTTCTTTAATGAATATTCGACTATATCAATTGCAGATTAACATATTGTAACTTTAGCCAACATTTTATAAAGCACAGATGGTGATACAGCCACTTGGAAAGTTCATTTCATTTTTGGGTCTATATTTCAGAAGTTTAATTCAAATCTATTTGGAAACAAGTATACTTGAAGTACATTAACATTCCTGCATAATAACAGAAGAGACTGAAATGGCATTTGGCAATTTTTTATAAATCAGATGCTAGAATAGGTGTGAATATACGTGCAGCTAAAAAGCTGCAATTCAGTCCAGCTGTAGCTATATGAAAACTAGAAAATATGAAAAGAATAGAGTGGGGAAGTGAATTAAATCAAGCTAAGGAGATAATCAGATATGTGAAATTTGAAAATAAATTATGTTCAAATATTAATGATCAAGAATTTACTTCAGAATTAAGAAAAAAGGGAAGCTTCTAAACCTCCAATGTATTTTTTTTAAATTCTAAACATTAAATCAACCAAATATAACATAAAGATAACTATAATTTATAGGGGCTTACAAAATATTACAAATTATGGATGGAGTAAGACAGAAGGAATCTTAAATTCTACTTTTTTTTTAAACCTGTTTGAGTCATTTAACCACTCTTCTCAATTCACAAAATGAAGATAATACTTTTTCTATCTCATAGAAATGATCTTCATAGGTTTAGAAACTTCTGAATACTTCAGAACAGCACTTTGTTTTCTGACAAATTTGTACAAAGAAATAAATGTACATAATCATATATAACATAATAGATTTCAAGATAGAGGAAATGGGGGTCAATATTATAAAACTCTATCATTCCATTATATATAGAGAGAATGAGATCTTTTATTTTTTTATTTAATTAATTGTGTTTACATAGATTCTAAGATCTATCTGAATGCATACCCCCAGCCCCCATATTCCCATCAACATCTCCTTTACTCCCTTCCCTACAGTGCCCTCCCCCCTTTCTTTCAGGTTTATCCCATCCTATCATCCCCTTTCCCTCTGTCCTCTTTTCCTCTGGTTCCTTTGATCTCTCCTCTGTCTCAGTTCCTTTCCTCAGTTTTCAATGTTCCTTGGATTTCTCAAATGAGTGAGGTCATATGATATTTTTCTTTCTCTGCCTGGCTTATTTAACACAACATAATAGTTTCCAGGTCCCTCCATATTGTTGCAAAAGGTAATATTTCCTTCTTTTTCATAGCCCCATAGTATTCCATTGTATATATGTACCACTGCTTTTTAATCCACTCATCCACTTGGGCTGTTTCCAGATCTTCACTATTGTGAACAATGCTGCCATAAACATTGGGGTGCATTTCTTTTATACAGTTGGTGATATGGTGTCCTTGGGATATATTCCTATAAGTGGGATGGCTGGGTCAAAAGGCAGTTCCATTTCTAATTTTTTGAGGAATCTCCATAGTGTTTTCCACAGTGGCTGCACCAGTCTGCATTCCCACCAGCAGTGCAGGAGGGTTCCCCATTCTCCACATCCTCGCAAGCACCTATCATGTGTTGTTTTGTTAATGAGTGCCATTCTGACTGGTGTGAGGTGGTATGTCCTTGTGGTTTTAATTTGCATTTCTCTAATGATCAGTGATGTTGAACATTTTTTCATCTGTCTATTGGCCATCTGTATGTCCTCTTTGGAGAAGTGTCTATTTCTTGTGCCCATTTTTTTATTGAATTTTTTGTCTTTCTGGTGTGAAGTTTTACAAGTTCTTTATAAATTTTGGTTATTAACCCCTTTTCAAACATATTTTCAAAAATGTTCTCCTATTGTGTGGTTTGCCTTTTTATTCTGTTCTTATTGTCTTTAGCTGTGCAAAAGCTTTTTAATTTGATATAGTCCCATTTGTTTATCCTGTCTTTTATTTCATTAGCCTGTGGAGATAAATCAGCAAATATATTGCTGCGATAGATGTTGGTGAGATTACTGCCTGTTTTTTTCTAGAATGCTTATGGTTTCACGACTTACATTTAAGTCCTTTATCCATTTTGAGTTTATTTTTGTGCATGGTGTAAGTTGGTGGTCTAGTTTCATTTTTTTCCAGGTAGATGTCCAGTTTTTCCAACACCATTTGTTAAAGAGACTGTTTTTACTCCACTGTATGCTCTTACCTCCTTTGTCAAATATCAATTGTCCATAAAGATGTAGGTTTATTTCTGGGTTCTCAGTTCTGTTCCATTGATCTATATGCCTGTTCTTATGCCAGTACCAAGCTGTTTTGATTACAATGGCCTTGTAGTATAACTTGATATCTGGAAGTGTGATACCTCCCACATTTTCTTCTTTTTCGAGATTGCCGAGGCTATTCGTGTTCTTTTTTAGTTCCATATAAATTTTTGGAATATGTGTTCTATATCTTTGAAGTATGTCATTGGTAATTTAATTGATAATTGCATTGAATTATAAATTGCTTTGGGTAATATAGACATTTTAATGATGTTTATTCTTCCTAACCATGAACACGATATATGCTTCCACTTGTTTGTTTCTTCCTTGATTTCTTTTATCAATGTTTTATAATTCTCTGAGTACAAGTCTTTAACTTCCTTGGTTAAATTTACGTCTAGGTACTTTATTATTTTTGTTGCAACAGTGAAGGGAATTGTTTCCTAATTTCTCTTTCTGACATTTTATTGGTCATGTATAAAAATGTCTCTGATTTCTGTGTATTAAATTTTATATCCTGCCACTTTGCTGAATTCATTTATTAGGTCCAGTAGTTTTTTGACTGAGACTTTAGGGTTTTCTATATATATCATCTGAAAATAATGATAGTTTGCCTGACCAGGGGGTGGTGCAGTGGATAAAGCGTCAGACTTGGATGCGGAAGACCCAGGTTCGAGACCCTGAGCTCGCCAGCTTGAGCGTGGGCCCATCTGGCTTGAGCAAAAGCTCGCCAGCTTGGACCCAAGGTTGCTGGCTCCAGCAAGGGGTTTGGTCTGCTGAAGGCCCGCGGTCAAGGCACATGTGAGAAAGCAATCAATGAACAACTAAGGTGTTGCGACGGCAACGAAAAACTAATGATTGATGCTTCTCACCTCTCTCCTTTCCTGTCTGCCTGTGCCTATCTATCCCTCTCTCTGACTCCCTCTGTCCCTGTAAAAAAATAAATAAAAAAGATAAATAAAACTTTCTAAATAATGATAGTTTTACTTCTTCTTTTCCAATTTGGATGCCTTTTATTTCTTCTTCATGTCTGATTGCTGTAGCAAGGACTTCCAGAACTATGTTGAATAAGAGTGGTGAAAGGGGGCACCCCTGCCTTGTTCCTGATTTTAGGGAAATTGCTTTTATTTTTTGTCCATTTATTATGATGTTGACTATGGGTTTGTCATAGATGGCCTTTATCATGTTGAGGTATGTTCTCTGTATTGCCACTTTGCTAAGAGTTTTGATCATGAATGGGTGCTTGATTTTATCAAATGCTTTTTCTGCATCTATTGAAATTATCATGTGGTCTTTCTCCTTCCTTTTGTTTATGTGGTGAATCACATTGATTGATTTATGAATGTTGTACCATCCTTGCCTTCTCAGAATAAATCCCACTTGATCATTATGTATGATATTTTTCATGTATTGCTAGATCTGGTGTGCTAATATTTTGTTGAGGACTTTGGCATCTAGATCAGTGGTTCTTATCCTGGGTTCTGTCAAACCCTAGGGGTTTGATGAGTCAGTTTCAGGGGTTCGAAGAAGCCTCTGCACGGAGGTAAAGACACACTTGTGTAAAGTCGTGATGACTCGCCCCGCTTGGCCATCACTTGCTGCAGAGGATCATGTTATATTGCTTGGCCAACCAGTGCTGCGGGGAATTTAATGAGTGCAGTAGTCAACGGCTGTCGTAGTTGTATGTCGTGTGGTTTCTTTCTTAATATTTTAATCCATACTAAATATGTCGAGCAAAAAACGAAAGTGGTCAGACAAATATGTACAACATGGACTCACATGTATCACGGAACGGGATGGGAGTCAGTGTCCTATCTGCCTGATATGCAATGCCAAGTTGAGCAACTCTGGTCTTGCACCGGCAAAACTAAAGGAACACTTCTTGAAGCTGCATGGAGATGGTGAATATAAGAACACAACGCCTGCTGAATTCAAGGTGAAACGAGCCAGATTCAATGAATGGGCCACTCTGCCTGCTCTTGGATTTGTACCCATTAACAAACCAATCCACACAGCATCATACGAAGTTGCTTACTTGATCACAAAGCAGGGTAAGCCACACACCATTGGTGAAACACTCATAAAACCAGCTGCATTAAAGATGGCGAATCTGATACTTGGAACAGCAACCGAAGGTAAATTATCCCAAATTCCTCTTTCAAATGACACCATCAGCGACAGAATAGAGAACATGAGTAAAGACATCTTGGCTCAAATAGTTGCAGATCTAATTTCAAGTCTGGCAAAATTCAGTCTTCAACTTGACGAGACCACAGACATTTCTAATATAAGCCAGCTTGCTGTTTTTGTGCGCTATGTGAAAGAAGACAAGAGAAGATTTTTTTATTTTGTAAGCCTCTTACAATAACTAAGGCAGCCGATGTGAAGAAGCTTGTGGATGACTTCTTCAGAGACAACAATCTTTCATGGGATATGGTTTCTGCAGTTTGTACGGACAGAGCTCCAGTCAAGCTGGGAAGAAAGTCTAGTTCTGGTGTGCTAGTAAAAGCCGATGCACCACACATCATTGTTATGCATTGTATTCTGCACAGGCATGCATTGGCAACTAAAACCTTGCCTCCAAAAATGGCAGATGTATTAAAAACTGTGGTGGAATGTGTGAACTATGTGCGAAATAGTGCTCTGGGGCACTGCATCTTCAGTGAGCTGTGTAAAAAATGGGCTCTGAATTCGAGGTACTCCTGCACCATTCTAATGTTCGGTGGTTATCCCGGGGACAGGTGCTGAATCGTGTTTTTGCCATGCATGTGGAATTAGCCATGTTTTTGCAAGAGCAGCAACATTGTCATGCAGATTGCTTCAAAAATCCTGAATTCATTGTGATTTTAGCGTACATGGCTGATATATTCGTAGCTCTCAATCATCTCAATCAGCAGATGCAGGGTGGTGGAGTCAACACCATGGAAGCGGGAGAAAATCTGAAGGCTTTTCAAAAGAAACTACCGTTATGGAAACGACGAATAGAGAACAATAACTTCACAAACTTTCCCCTTCTGGACTACTGTGTAAATAAGATTGAAGATATGTCTGGAATTGGAGACAGATCTGTAGCCATGAAACTGAAGCAAACAATTGCCACACACTTAGATGAGCTTGCAAAGTCTCTTGACAGATATTTCCCTACAAAAGAGTTTTATCCAGCATGGGTGAGACAGCCATTTATGTTTACTGTTGAGACAGCGGATGTCAATGATGAATACCTCGATGAAATCATTGAAATTCAGCAGAGCGAGGTTCAACTGCAGCTCTTCCAAATAACAACACTCTCAACTTTTTGGTGTCGACAAATGGAAAAGTACCCAGTTATTGCTAAGAAAGCCCTGGAATTTTTAATACCATTCATTACAACATATCTTTGCGAGCAATCCTTTTCGAGGATACTGGACATAAAAACCAAGAAAAGGAACAGACTTTGCTGTGAAGATGACATGAGAGTAGCACTTGCCAAGGTGAAACCATGAATATCTGAACTGGTCTCCCAAAAACAACAGTAGAAGTCACACTGATTTGCAGGTATTTAATTTGGGCAATGCTTTATTCTGGCCCCAAAAAAGTATTTTGTGGATTCAAAATGACAAAAAACAAATTAAATTTAAAATTAAAAAAATTAAGTTATTAAAAAAATGTTAAATTTTAAAAAAAAATCCGAATTTATTTTTAATTAGTAAAATAGTAAAAAAATATTTTGGGGGGCTAAAATTCTTTTATGGGGCCGAAATATTTTTGGGGGCCAGAATAAAGTAATACCGTAATTTGTTGTGAGTTCATGCACTTTGTTGGTTTTGTTCTTTGAGCAAGGTGATATTCATGCACGGCTCATTTTGTGCACCAGTAAAAAAACATATACCTATGTCTTGAATTTGAAAAAAAAAATCATATTTTATTTATCACTAAAGAGGGGTTCGGTGAATGTGCTTATGAAACTGGTGGGTTCGGTACCTCAAAAATGGTTAAGAACCACTGATCTAGATTCATCAGGGATATTGGCCTATAATTTTCTTTCTTTGTGTTGTCTTTACCTGGTTTTGAAATCAGAATTATGCTCACCTCATAAAAGGAACTTGAAAGTGTTCCTTCCTCTTGAATTTTTTGAAATAGCTTGAGGAAGATAGGAGTGAGTCCTTCTTTGAATATTTGGTAGAATTCACCAGTGAAGCCATCGGGCCCAGGGGTTTTGTTTTTTGGGAGCTTTTTGATAACTGTTTTTGATCTCTTTTGTTGTAATCGGTCTGTTTAAGTTTTCTGATTCTTCCAGATTGATTTTTGGAAGATTATATGTTTCAATGAATTTGTCCATTTCACCTAGATTGTTTAATATTTTGGCATAGAGTTCTTCATAGTATTTTCTTAGAATATTTTGTATTTCTGTTGTGTCGGTTGTTATTTCTCCATTCGCATTTCTAATTTTATTTATTTGAGTCCTCTCTCTTCTTTTCTTGGTAAGTCTCATTAAAGGTTCATCAATCTTGTTTACCCTTTCCAAGAACCAGCTCTTGGTTTCATTGATCCTCTGTATTGTTTCTTTAACCTCTATGTCATTTATTTGGCTCTGATCTATATTACTTCCTTCCTTCTACTACCCCTGGGCCTTACTTTCTGTTCTTTTTCTAGTTCTTTCAGATGTAGGGTTAGTTTGTTTATTTGAAATTTTTCAAGTTTCTTAAGGAATGCCTGTAGTGCTATGAACTTCCCTCTCAGAACTGTTTTTGCTGTGTCCCATAAATTTTTAGTTGTTGTATGTTCATTATCATTTGTTTCTAGGAATTTTTTATTTCTTCTTTGATTTCATTGTTAACCCATTCATTATTTAATAACATTCTATTTAGTTTCCATGTGTTTGAGTATTTTTCAGTTTTTCTGTTGTGGTTGATTTCTCGTTTCATGTTATTGTGATCAGAGAAAATGCTTGAGATGATTTTAATTTTCTTAAATTTGTTGAGACTGCTTTTGTGTCCTAACATGTGGTCTATCCTAGGGAATGTACTATGAGCACTTGAAAAGAATGTATATTCTGCTGCTTTAGGGTGAAAGGTTCTAATGATATCTATTAAATCAAGTTGATCTAGTGTGTCCTTTAAATCTGCTGTTTTTTTGTTTATTTTCTTTTTTGAGGACCTATCTAGTGATGTTGGGGTATTTAAATCTCCTACTATTACAGTATTGTTGTTGATCTCGCCTTTTATTTCTATCAAAGTCTGCTTTATATATTTAGGTGCTCCTATATTAGGTGCATAGATATTTATGATATCTTTCTGTTGGTTTGCTCCCTTTATCATTATGTAGTGACTTTCTTTATCTCTTACTATAGCCTTGGTTTTAAAGTCCATTTTGTCTGATATAAGTATTGCTACCCCAGCTTTTTTTTATTTCTATTTGCATGAAATATTTTTTTCCATTCTTTTACCTTCAGTTTATGTGCATCTTTTGTTTTAAGGTGTGTCTCTTGTAGACAACATATGTATGGGTCCTATTTTCTTATCCATGCAGCTACTGTATGTCCTTTGATTGGATCATTTAATCCATTTATATTTAAGGTTATTATTGATATGTAGTTGTTTATTGCCATTTTATTCTTTAAAGCTGTATTCCCCTTTTGCTATATTCCTTTCCCCCTTTGATCTGTTTACAGCAGGCCCCTTAACATTTCTTGCAGCATTGGTTTGGTTGTAATAAATTCCTCTAGTTTTTTTTTTTCTTTTTTTTTTTTTGTCTGGGAAGCTTTTTATTTCTCCTTCAATTTTAAATGATAGCCTTGCTGGATAAAGTAGTCTTGGTTGTAGGCTCTTGTTCTGCATTACTTTGAATATTTCTTGCCAATCCCTTCTGGCCTCAAGTGTTTCTGTTGAGAAGTCAGATGTCATCCTAATGGGGGCTCCTTTGTAGGTGATAGCCTTTTTTCTATAGCAGCTATTTATATTTTCTCTTTATTGCTTAACTTTGGTATTTTAATTATGATGTGTCTTGGTGTAGGTTTCTTTGGGTTTCTCTTTAATGGAGTTCTCTGTGCTTCTTTAACTTGTGAGAGCCTTCCCTGCGTCAATTTAGGGAAGTTTTCAGCTATAATTTGATTAAATAATGTTTCTATCCCTTGTTCTTTCTCTTCTTTTTTAGGAACCCCTATGATGCGAATTTTATTTTTCTTCATGTTGTCACAGAGTTCTCTTAGAGTTTCCTCAGACTTTTTGAGTCTCTTTTCTTTTTTCTGCTCTGCTTCCATGCCTTCATTCATCTTTTCCTCCAACTCGCTGATTCGATCCTCAGCTTCATCTATCCTGCTTTTAATTCCTTCCATTGTGTTCTTCATTTCTGATATTGTATTTGTCATCTCCGACTGATTATTTTTTAATATTTCAATGTCCTTTTTTATACTTGCTATCTCTTTATTTAGGTGTTTGTAATGACCATCCATTCTTGTTCTAAGATCCCTAAGCATCCTAACAATCATTATTTTAAACTCTGCATCCGGTACTTTGGTTATTTCTATATCACTCAGTTCATGCTCTGGAGGTTTCTCTTGTGGTTTCATTTGGATTGCACTTCTCTGTCTTCTCATTATGTCCGTGTGTTTGGGTTTGTTGTTTGTAGAGCTGGTTGAGTCTAGGCTTGGTGTTGTCTGCCTCCAATTTTCAGTTGTGTTATTTCTAGGTTTTCTTTGGTTGGCATCAGCTATTGTTTATAATCCACTGTCTGATTTGACTTTTCTAGTAGTGCCACTTTGAAGTCTTGATTTGTTAGTTTTCTTCTCAGTTGTCTTAACTTGGTGGTAGTCTTGTTTACGGATCTCAGCAGGGGGTTTATTTGAAACTGTATCCAGGACTGTGGTGGGTGCTACCTGAGACTTGGAAGGCCTGATCTGCCAGTTACTCTCTCCAGGGGGTGGGGTGCTTTCTCTACTTCAATAGGGGGATGTGTATCTTAGATCTCCATGGAGATCAGAGTTACTGCCCCTCTTCCCCACTTCTTGTTTTCAGCTGTTTCTTGTTGCCCTGATTGGAGCTGGAGAGATATCTTGAGATGGGTGACCGGGAACCACTTTAGTCTTGTGTTATGTGGAAGGATCAACCCCTCCCCCAGCTATGGCTGCCTCCAGCACTGGATGAGTCAGTGTCTCAGGTCATCCCATGCATTCCTCTGCCCATCACTGTCTGTCTCTCTCTCCCCCCTTTCCTTTTGAAAGACAAGCCAGCTCTTTCAACATATCTCATTCCCAGGTCCCCAGGCAAGTGGCTGTGAGTGGTATTTTCTACTCTTTTCCTTGGAATGAGAGCCCAGAAGGGCTCTCAGCCTCACTCCCCCCCCCCCATGTTGCTGTAAGCAGGGGAGACCCACTGATCCTCTGTGCTTACTACCAGGCTCAGTGTGGCTTTTCCTTTGTTCCTTGGTTTTTGAGAGCTGTTCTTGTAGTCCAGAGTTGGTTTTTCATGCTGATTATTCCTAAATTACTTTGTAATCCAGTTTGGTGGTGTGAGCTGGAAGTCTGTGCATCTGCCTACTCTACTGCCATCTTCAGGTCTCTTGAGAATGAGATCTTTCAAGACTGAAAAATACTAGTGATGGATGTGGACAGCCTAGAGTTAACTAAGGGACAGTGACTTATAACAAACAGTATATTAGCTGCAAACATTTATGGGATATAAAAAAAAAGATTTAGGGTTAATAATAAAGTATATGGAAGACAGAAGTCTAGATCTAAAAGTACTTAAGACATTTTCAAATAGTCAAATAACCATATACACATAACTTTCTTTAATGAACTGGTGCATTTTACAGTCAGAATGCTTACAGAGACCCCGTGTGCAGGACTAGTTCTTTGAAAAACTGGGAAGGAGATGGAGTGCGTCTTCAGCCACACAGAATACTAATTCTTCCTGCACCCTTCCTTCTTGTGCTTGAATGGCAGTAAAATGAGGAAAGGGCAAGAATTTCTTCAAAAGAGTGCTTTCATGCTACAAAACTCCTTTGTGCTAATAGCATTTTGAAAAATTCTACCACACATCTCCATAGTAGTGAGCAAAATACCAAAAACATTTTATAATTTTAAGACTAAGGACATCTGAAAGCAACACACAGAAACAGGAAAAGATTTAGTTAGCTATGAGGATGTTTATCACAACATTGTTTTAACAGAAAAAAATATGATAACAACTGTTCAAAATTGGATGCAATTAAATAAATTATGATTCATCCAAAATCAGAATTCTATAAGTATTCTGACATGGAAAGATTTCATAATTGAGGAAATTCATAAAAGATGTTATAAAATTCTGTTCTGTTTTATAAAAATATATATTTAAAACTGAAAGTCTTAGAGAATACACATAAAATGTTTGGAACTCTATGTGAATGCTGGAATTTCCTAATCAATAGTAAACATGGCTTATTTTGGTAATAGGAAACAAAAAAATAATAAAGTGCCACAACTATGAGTTGATGCTTCTCATCCCTCTCTCTTCCTGTCTGTGTGTTCCTGTCACACCTCAGTAAAACCATGTATTTTTTGTGTTCCCTTACTTTTGGGTACAGAATCAGCCCAGTGTCCCAATATCAAGCTAGTCTCTTTCAAGGGTTATTGGATTTAGTATAACTAAAGGATTACTACAAACCTTCTTGAGTTTCTGTCTGTAAAATCAGCACTTCTCCCCTTTTATTTATTTATTTTTTGTAGAGAGACAGACAGAGGAACAGACAGATAGAAAGGGAGAGAGATGAGAAGCATCAATTCATAGTTGCATCAGCTGGGGAGCTCCAGCCAAGCCAGTGACTCCTTGCACAAGCCAGTGACCTGTGGGCTCAAGCCACTGACCATGGTATCACATTTATGATTCCACACTCACACTGGAGACCTCAGAGTTTCAAACCTGGGTCTTCAGTGTCCCAAGTCAATGCTGTATCCACTGCACTACCATTTGGTCAGGTCAGTACTTCTCCCCTCTTATTGGAAGCTAATAAAAGCTAAAGCCATATTATTCCTCCTGGAGTCCAAAGATTTATATGAATCATAAAAACTGGTCAATTTACTGCAGTGAGCTCCCTCTGAATATCATACCTTTCAGGAAAGGTCACAGTGAAATTCTGTTCATAATGCCTTTATCCATCATACAATATATGACTCTTCAATTAACTATAGTCACTCTCTTCTTCAACAACTTGTTCTAACAGCGGGCAGACTACTGACTGCTACAGCTAACCAAGGCTGACAGAAAGATACATTAGTGGAAACAAATGGAACTTGAGGCAAACAGGTATTAACATTTACAGTTTTCCTTTGTTAGTACAGGAACATTTAAATAAATTCTAATACTTTGATCCTAAATATAATAATTTGGATTACACCAGGAAAATCACTTTGAAATGAAGTATAATATTTTTAGTTTTTTTAGGGGTTCCTACATTTTTTCTTGTTAATTCTCCTAATGCTCTTAGGTAGGTAGAAATGTCTACCATAAATCCATTTTACCAATGAAGTAACTGAATGAAATTAATTGCCTGTTGAAAGGACCTGTGAAAGGCATAGATAGGGCCAGAAAGCAGAAGTGTCTGACTCCTAGATCAGTATTTTTCTACTGAACATTACTTATTTTGATTTTTTTGCACTTTAACAAAAAAGCTACTAATTGAGGAATGCAGTTCTCATACAGGCTACAACATGAATGAAACGCACAAACATTACAATAAGTCAGATAAGCCAGACACGGAAGATCACATATTGAATGGTTCTATTTACATGAAATGTCCAGAACAAGAAAATCTGTAGAGACAGAAAGTAGATTAATGATTACTATGGTCAGAAGGCAGATAGGTAAACAAAATGACTGATAATGACCATGAGTTTCATTGTTAAGTGATAGCAATGCTCTAAAATTGGGTCATGGTGATGGTCATATAACTATAAATACACTAAAATCATGGAATTGTACACTTAAAATGGGTAAATTTTAAACAACTTAAATTATTTCTCATTAAGGCTATTTTTGAAATTTCATAAAAGATTTTAAAAATATTACATGCAAGATAATCTTATTAAAATATTTGTGTATTAATTATATCAAAGAGCATATAAAAAGCAAAATATTTTCACTTGAATGTTGGTCAATAAATCTTGGACAGATATTAACACTGAAGTAATTTAGCTGAATTCTGCCTTCCAATATTTGTGACTACTGACAAATGTAAAGGACACTTTGTTCTATGAAGTGGAAGGAGAATCATTTAAGTAACTGATTTGTGGGTCACAATGACCCTGATAGGAATATTGTCAATTGAGATAAATTGTGCATTTTGGAGGTTATATTAGTGTGACCTAAAACTTATAAAAATAAATCCTTAAAAGGGAACCAAGAATTTAATCTTTAAAATTTTATTTTATATGTTTATTTTCCTATGAAAAAAGGTTAAATTTTGGCATTAAGACAAATTAAAGCTGATATTGACAGCCTATTACTTACTCTTAAATCAGTATTAAACTATATGCACCAGAGTTATCACTTGTATTTAAATTTCTGAGAGTTCATATTTCAAAGAATAAATAAAATTGTGGAAAGAACAAAATAAAACATTTTTATGTAAAAAAGTAATGACCATAAAGACTACATGCCAGAATTAAAGTTGAAATTATCCAAGGGCAGTTTAAAAGGAAAAGGAAACACCATGTAAAACTACAAACATTTATTTAGCTTTGGAAATAAGCCAACTGCATCAGAATTACACTGTATTATAGCCTAAAGGACTATGAATATAGTGTATTATAGTCTTACATATCCGATGCCTAGCTATGAACACATTACTTATCAGGGCTAAGTGGCAAGTCAGAATCATCTGTCTAATGTTTGGCAGGGGCATTATTTTTTCATTCTTAGCCTAGAATGCTTTCAATTCATACCACATTATTGGGGCAATGGTTGGAAGACACAACGTGATGATAAATTTATTCTAAAAGTGAATTATAAAAGAAAAATATATGGGAATATAACATATTAGAACAACTTTAAAACTGTATTTATAAGGAAACACATTAATCATATAGTATTTAGCATAAGTTTAAACTTCTAGGGTTTAGAGAAATATGTTTTTCCAAACTCATTTTACCTGATACCAACCAGATAAAGACACTACAAGAAAAGAAAATAATGGGCCAATATTCCTGATGAACATAGATATAAAAATCCTCAACAAAATACTAGCAAACCTAGAGATTTGTTCCAGGGATACAAGGATGGTTCAACATCATAAATCAATCAATGAGATATACCACATTAACAAAATGAAGGGTAAAAATCATATGGTCATCTCAATAAATGCAGAAAATAGCATTTGACACAATATAGTATCCTCCAGACAGAAAATTAACAAAGTGACCTTAAATGACACACTAGATCAGGGGTCCCCAAACTTTTTACACAGGGGGCCAGTTCACTGTCCCTCAGACTGTTGGAGGGCCACCACATACAGTACTCCATTCACTGACCACCAATAAAAGAGGTGCCCCTTCTGGAAGTGCGGTGGGGGCCAGATAAATGGCCTCAGGTGGCCACAATTTGGCCCGCGGACTGTAGTTTGGGGACCTCTGCACTTAATTTATATCTTCAGAACCTTTCACCCCAGACTCATCAAGAAAAAAAGAAACTCAAGTACATTCTTTAGGATAGACCACATGTTAGGATATAAAACAAGTCTCAATAAATTTAAGAAGATTGAAATCATGTCAAGCATCTCTTCTGATCACAATGGCATGAAATTAGAAATCAATTACAATAGAAAAACTGAAAAATATTCAAACACTTGGAGGCTGAATAATATGTTATTAAATAACAAATGGGTTAACAATGAGAGCAAGGGAGAAGTAAAAAAGTCTCCTAGAAACAAATGAAAATGAACAAAAAACAACTCAAAAATCTATGGGACACAGCAAAAGCAGTACTGAGAGAGTAGTTCATAGCATTACAGGCATACCTTAAGAAGCAAAAGAAAGCTCAATAAACCATAGTGCACCTAAAAGAACTAGAAAAAGAACAAATAAAGCCCAGAGGAAGTAGAAGGAAGGAAATAATAAAGATCAGAGCAGAAATAAATGACATGGAGACTAAAAAGAAATATAAAAGATCAATGAAACCAAGAGCTGTTTCTTTGAAAAGGTAAACAAGATTGACTCATCAAGAAAACAAGAGAAACTCAAATGAATAAAATTAGAAATGAAAGTGGAGAAGTAAAAACTGACACTGCAGAAATACAAAGAATTGTAAGAAAATACTATGAAGAACTACATGCCAAAAATTGGACAACTTCAGTGAAATGGATAAATTCCTAGACACATACAAAAAAACCCAAACAGACCAATTACAACAAATGAAATTAAAGCAGTTATCATAAAACTTCCAGCAAACAAATGGCTTCACAGGCAAATTTTACCAAATATTTAAAGAACTAACATCTATCCTTCTCAAGCTATTTCAAAAAATTCAAGAGGAAGGAAGACTTCCAAGCTCCTTTTATGAGGCAAGTATTGTCCTCATTCCAAAACCAGGTAAACACACTACAAAGAAAAACAACTATAGGCCAATATCCCTGATAAACATAGATGCTAAAATTCTCAAGAAAATAATAGCAAACCAGATCTAGAAATACATGAAAAAGATCATACATCATGATCAAATGGGATTTATTCCAGGGAGGCAAGGCTGGTACAATATTTTCAAATCAGTAAATGTACTTCATCAAATAAACAAAATAAAAGTTAAAAATCACATGATTATATCAATAGATGCAGAAAAAGCATTTGATAATATCCAGCATTTATTTATTATCAAAACTCTAAGCAAAGTGGGGATACAGGGAACATATCTCAACATAACAAAGGCAATCTATGACAAACTCACAGCCAACATCATTCTCAATGGGCAAAAATTAAAAGCAATCCCCTTAAGATCAGGAACAAGGCAGGGGTGCCCCCTTTCACGACTCTTATTCAACAAAGCTCTGGAAGTCCTAGCTACAGCAATCAGACAAGAAGAAGATATAAAAGGCATCCAAATTGGAAAAGAAGAAGTAACACCACCATTATTTGCTGATGACATAATACTGTACATAGAAAACCCTAAAGTCTCAGTAAAAAAACTACTAGATCTGATAAATGAATTCACCAAGGTGGCAGAGTATAAAATTAATGTCCAGAAATCAGTGGCATTTTTATACACCAACAATAAACTGTCAAAAGAGAAATTAAGGAAACAATCCCCTTCACTATTGCAACAACAGAAAATAAAGTACCTAGGAATAAATTTAACAAAAGAGGTGAAAGACCTGTATTTGGAAAATTATAAGACATTGAAAAAAGAAATCAAGGAAGATACAAGCAAGTAAATGCTTATATTGTGTTCATGGAAGGAAGAATAAACATCATTAAGACGTTTATACTACCCAAAGCAATCTATAAGTCCAATGCAATTCCTATTAAACACCAATGGCATACTTTAAAGACATAGAAAAAATATGGAACCAAAAATAACCCAAATAGCCTCAGCAATCTTGAAAAGGAAGTATAAATTGGGAGGTATCACACTTCCTGATATCAAGTTATACTACAAGGCCATTGTAATCAAAACAGCTGGTACTTGCATAAGAACAGGCATACATATCAATGGAACAGAACAGAGAACCCTGAAATAAACCCATGTCTTTATGGTTAATTGATAGTTGACAAAGGAGGTCAGAGCATACAATGGAGTAAAGATAGTCTCTTTAATAAATGAGTTGGGAAAATTAGTCAGATACATGCAAAAAAATGAAATTAGACCAACAACTTACATCATTTACAAAAATAAATTCAAAATGGATAAAATACTTAAATGTAAATCACAAAACAATACACATCTTGAAAAAAAACATAGGCCATAAACTCCAATATTTCATGTAGCAATATATTTGCTGATTTATCTCCACGTGCAAGGGAAATAAAGGACAGGATAAACAAATTGGACTATATCAAACTAAAAAGCTTTTTTTGCACAGGAAAAGACACCATGAACAAAATAAAAAGACAATCCACACAATGGGAGAACATATTTGCCAACATGTCTGATAAAGGGTTAATAACCAGAATTTATAAAAAAACTTGTAAAACTCAACACCAGGAAGGTAAACAATCCAATTAAAAAGTGGGCAAAGGACTGTTTCCAGATCTTTGCTATTGTGAACAATGCTGCCATAAACATGAGGGTGCATTTCTTTTTCTCAGTTGGTGATATGGTGCCCTTAGGATATATTCTTTTTTTTTTTTTTTCTCCCCGATCCCGCGGCCCACACTGTCAGGATATATTCTTATAAGTGAAATGGCTGGGTCAAAGGGCAGTTCCATTTCTAATATTTTGAGGAATCTCCATACTATTTTTCACAGTGGCTGCAACAGTCTGTATTCCCACCAGCAGTGCAGGAGGGTTCCCCATAAGCCAGGCAGAGAAAGAAAAATATCATATGACCTCACTAATTTGAGAAATGTAAGGAACAATGAGAACTGAGGAATGGAATTGAGACGGAGGAGGGATCAAAGGGACCAGAGGAAAAGAGGACAGAGGGAAAGGGGATGACAGGATGGGATAAACCTGAAGGGAAGCGGGGAGGGTGCTATAGGGAAAGGGGCAAGGGAGATGTTGAGGGGAATATGAGGGAGGGGGATGCATTCAGGGTGACCCTAGAATCTATGTAAACACAATTAATTAAATAAAAAAATTTAAAAACATGGGCAAAGGAAATGAATAGACATTTCTCCGAAGAGGACATACAGATGGCCAATAGGCATATGAAAAAAATGCTCAATGTACAATCTAGGAATGAGAGAAACTATTTTAGTTAAGACTAACAAGAAACAATATAAGATAGTAATTTGATCATTCCAAAATGAAAAATTTTGATATGATGAAATTTACCATAAAAATCAATGACAAATTATACATTAAAAATAAAGTTCCTATAGAAGATAAATACAAACTGCTCTTAAAAATTATCAAGGACATTTCAAATAATGCAATTAAAACTTGGCAAAATCTCTGAAAAGCTAATTCAAAGAAAATTAAAATACATGATTTTTACATTTTTAACCAGTTTCATATTGCTTCCAGACTCACATGAGGACTCAAGTTCTCTTCTAATATCAGTTTCTCGATTTACCTAGTCTGTGGTATGCTGTTATCATTAAAGACTGCCAAGCAAAGAGGTTTAGAGCTCTCTGACTTCCTTCTCTCCCTTCCACTCAGCCAGGTGTTCACCTCCCTTGTCCTGCGTAGTCTTCTCAAGCCTAATTCTACCTTAACCTTTCCACTGTGGTCATCATGGAGAGGACCAAGTTTGCTTTTGCTCCCTGACATTTAACAACTATGTGGAACACAGGCCTATTACTTCTCTGGGTCTTAATTCTCTCTTCTGTGAGATGGGATACTTATACCCACTTTCCATGGTCACTGTGAGAACTGAACTTATATACAATGCTAGCATGGTGTCTAGTACACTTTAGGACCTTCAAAATGTTAGTTCCCTTCCCTACATCAGTTTCTTATGATTAGTCTCTGGAATGGGTTACCAATAAAGATATTTTCTAAATATCTGGCTCCAATCACTTGGTGTTTGCAACACCAACATTCATTGCTAACAGCTTCATTTTGCTAAAACATTGCTTTATTATATCAGCCTCATGATTATAAATTTCCAGTCATTTCATGCTGCCTTCAGGAAAAAAATGCATACACCATACCCTTACCGCGAAGATATTCATCCCTCTGAGGTAAAGAGAAGCAAGGTGCCCAAAACACAATGTGAATCTTTTCATTTGGGAAAATGAACAAGTGACTAAAAATCGGGATTCATTTTGTAAACAGCGGATGCTATATTTTTCTTCAGCAGCTAAACCACCAGTCCACTGAGATAATGACAGACTAAGGTAAATTTCACTTTGTTTTCCTTAAAGCTTACTTCATACTTAAAACATCTTTAATATTCCCACTTGTCTTACTAACTTTAAATGTCAGAATAGGAAGGGATGATAGTGAACACTGATCACAAACAGTTAATGACAGTTACTATTAGGCACATTTGCAACATAAGATAATGAAAACAAGATTTTTGTTGTGATTTTAAAAGAAATAAAAATTTAGAGCCTGACAAGGCAGTGGCGCAGTGGATAGAGTGTCAGAACGGGACGCAGAGGACCCAGGTTCAAAACCCTGAGGTCGCCAGCTTGAGCACACGCTTATTTGGTTTGAGCACAGGCTCACCAGCTTGAGCCCAAGGTCACTGGCTTGAGCAAGGGGTCACTCGCTCTGCTGTAGCCCCCAGGTCAAGGCACATGAGAAAGCAAACAATGAACAATTAAGGTGCTGCAGCAAAGAACTGATGCTTCTCATCTCTGTCCCTTCCTGTCTGTCCCTGTCCTGCTGTCTCTGTCACTCTCTCTCTCTCTCTCTCTCTCACACACACACACACACACACACACACACAGATATTTATTATGGCTAGTTGCTAACAACTGCAAAAAAAAAAAAATACCTAGTACTTCCTTTTGCAAGTCATAGCATCTGGTTTGTAAGTTTTCTTCCTGTTGTTTTGATGACTGAATCTGCTGAGACCTCAGTATGGCTGCATCTGACAACAACTTCAGGTTTTTCATTTCCTCTTCAAGACATACCTTATTTCTCTGGGACACTGCCAAACTTTTATTTAGTATCTCTATTTCTGTAAAGAAAATTCAAAGTTAACAAATAGACAACACTGAATCACAAAATGATTGTCAAAAAAATGATTATTTTCTTCTAGAAAATTAAAATTGAAAGCCAAGATGACTTTTCTGAGAGTATAGTAACACCAAACCAAAAGGTTAAATTTAAATTTAGTGGTCATTCTGAAAAAGAAACAAGAAAAAGAATTGTATTGCTAAATAATGCATGATGCCTTCTAGCTTTTTTTTTTTTAAGCCTTTAAATTTTACCAAATGGCAATTTGGCCTGCTTTGTAAATACTCACATAAATAAATACATAACATATCTGTGCAATGTTCTGGGTCTTACTGAAATCAAATTGTTTTCTTGGCAACATTACCCAGAAAAGTAAATTTAAATGTGCTAGCATGGGCCGGCTGGCTGGCATTTCTAGGAGAGTAACTAGGAGGATACATCTATATAAATCATGAGGAAAGGTAGGGGTAGAGAGGAATAAAAGAATGCAATGTCTAAAACTAATGAATTTATGGATTTATGCACATGGTATTAGTTAATGATTTTAATAATATTCTGTGTCCTCAAAATGAGACCAGAATTTCATCATAGTAATAATTTTTCATTACTAGCTATTTATATTAAGTTTAATAAAAATATGTCTTCACAGCAGTATGTAGGTTTAACTGTAGTAATTTTATATAATTTTCATGAGAAATGCATGTAGCATGTTATCCTTCAGAATAATTAACAAGTTCTCCCTTCATCAGCCTTTTTAGCACTGCTGCCTTAAACCACACTATTAAAATATACAAATTCACATAAGAATGATAAAGTACTAAAAAAATTGCACAAACACAATGAACTGAAATGATGAGTAGGCAAAGGTTTGGACAGCCTGCCTGTCTAGAGTTCACTTGACGTTCCTTTCCTTGCCTAGGTCATTCTGGGCCACATGATGGGTGTAGTGTGTGCTTAGATGTCAGAGAAAGCTGGCTTGGTTTATTGGTCCTGGAGCATTACAGCAAAAACAGCAGCCACACGGGCCCATGAAGACCAAAAGCAGAGATCAACAGGACAGGATGGCAGCAGAGGCAATATGGCAAGTGGTCACTGAGAAGGAAAGCAGTATACCAGAACAGGCAACAGACATCAGGGCATGTCTTAAAGGGTGGGGCTAAGCAGAACCAGGAACGCGGTTCAAGGAGAGAAGAGCAAACTGTCTTTCTGTGGGGAGAAACAAATTTCCAGAAGAAAAAGTGCCATGTAAGACACACCTAGGTCATGAGCACACAGGTTCTGACACCTTCTTCACTTGTAATTCCTGTTTAAAATAGAAAGCCTGGAGAAATAAATTGGCAGGAACCAAATAAATTGAGGTCTACCATGTTCCAATGATTACAGTATATTATATAATCACAAAACATATTGCAATAGCAGTATTTTTCCTAAAAATAGCTAAATACATATAAAAACTTATGGATATACATACATTTGTGTGAGAAAAACTAACACACTAGTACATTAAGCTGAGAAAGAAAATTATAATTTCTCTGTAGACCTAAGAACTCTTTCTGGGTATTTGTATAGTCATAAAGGTAGCTGCTTATGACCAAGTAAACTGTACTTTCCTCTAACCGTACCCATCTATGTTTAAGTCACAGTGACACCGCAGAGGAGCACATGCTGTCACCTATTTATCATTTGCCTGAATAAGCTGCTAGGGTTAGCAGGCTGACTCTTGTTAGTGTACACTGCTGCCTGTCTCTAAAATAACTACTCGTGTCAACATGACTTTTTATCTGACATTAAAAGAATAAGAATCTGCAGTACAGATTCATTTGTCAAATATATTATAACACATAAAAAAGTACAGCAAGATTTCAAAACTAACAGGAGCTTCAATTTTTCTAAAATGGAATTAAGAGAGTAGACTGAAGGGAGGTGAATTAATTCTCCGAAGGCAAACTGCATCTCTATATGGTAATCCTGGTGTCCAATATTCAATCCTATTTTCATCATTAATACAATTTCATGCTTGTCAGTCATGTGTCTCAATCTGAAGTTCAGAAACTGTGATCTCCACCAGACCAGCCTACTCTGGTCATTGTTCCCACCTTGTGCTTTCCCTGTTTCAGCACCACCCATGAAGGAGGTCCACCTGATCTCAAACATTAGGCCTAACATGGCTCCTATGCTGCCCGCCTGGAAATCTATACCATTTCTATCATATGCATACATGTGATCTCCTATTGGACCATAAGTCATTTTAGGCCAGAGGTAATAACTTACTCATTTTTTATTACCTCCATAATTTCTACCATAATATCCTACAGTTAATAGGAGCTCAATAAATACCTACTGAAGGAGTAAAGGCATTACTGAGCAAAGCTTCTACAAAGTTCCTGGTGCTACCACTAGTTGCAGATCCTGAATACATGCTTGCCTCAGCTCAGCCTTCACTGTAAGGGCAAGCATTGCGAGACCCAGATTGTTTAATGTCAGGTCAGGCAGTAAATACACACATACATAAAAAGCAAACATTTTTAATAGGTTAAGAAAATAGGCCTATTTATCTAATTTCACCAATTTTATGAAAAATGTGGACAGCATTTCTAAGCCTAATTTAGGACTTGAGTTTTAAAAATTCAAGGGCTATTCAACAGTAGCTATTTTGAGAGTGAAAACAAAATGTGTCCACACTTGTTAAAATATTCTGCCTTGTTATATTACTACCTTTTTCTGAAATTTCTTTTATTGAAATAGGTATGCTCTGGGTTAAGAAAACCTAATCTATGAACATTTAAAGTTAAAAATATTGATTCCATAAAGTGATACTCACTCATTAAAAAAGGAAGTATTTCACTCATGTCTGCAATTTAATATTCAGCATACTTTGTCAATAAGAAGATATTTAGCAATGCCTTTTTCTAGGAATACTGTTTGTTTTGGACTTTGATTGTAAAACCTAAATTTATTTTAATGTGAAAATCTTTTGAAGTATCTGAATAATTTTATAAAACGTGTATGAAGTTTACTATATTGTTAGTCCGCAAGGGCTGCTATAACAAGGTACCATAGAATAGAACTTAACTCTGGCAGCTTAACCAATGGAAATTTATTTTCTCACAGTTCTGAAGACTAGAAGTCTGAGAGCATGGTGTCAGCGGAGCTGGTTTATTCTGAGAGGACCATAATGAACAAATGGATCTGTTACAAACTTCTTGATTTGCCTTATGGATGATGATCTTCTCCCTGTTTTGTCGTCATCTTCCCCTGTATGTGTTTCTAAATTTCCTCTTCTTCTAAGGACACTAGTCATACTGGATTAGAGCCCCGCCATTTAAATTTCATAATTACTTAAAGGACCTTAACTCCAAATAGAGCTGTATTGTGAGGGACTAGAAGTTAGGACTTCAACATATGAATTTAAAGAGGGCACAATTCAGCCATTAGCGGTATATTTTAGACTACTTATTGAAATTTACATTGTAATTATAAATATGTAAAAACAGATAAACATGGAGAGAAGATATAATGAAAACAATTGTGTTAGGACAGAGGAACTCAGAGTTTATTTTTACTTCATATAAAAGTGTTTCAAGTTTTGTTTTACATCTACTTCTCAAATGAAGAACTATGCCATGCAGTCAACTCAGAACATCAAGATATAGCCATATAGGGGGTTTCAAGATGGCGATGGAGTAGGTGGACGTACCAACTTCCAACTCCCAGAACCAAAGTGGATTATAGCTCAATTTTAAGAACTACCATCTGGATAAACCAACTTTGAACTAAAATAAGTGGACTCTTCAACCAAGGAACACTGCAGAAGCCACATTGAGACTGGTAGGAATAGCGAAAAACGCGAAGAGGGCTGCCCAGCTCCCCGGAGCAAACGGCAGCCCGGAGAGTCCCGCGGGGCGGGAGGAGAGTTTGGCGGAGAGGGAGGGACCTGGGTCCCAGGAACCAAGCCCCAGCCTGCAGTCCCAGAGCCTAGAAGAGGCGTATGGACAGTGTTGAGATGTGAAGCAAGAGAGGATACTGTTTGTGAAAAAGAGAGAGTTTTCTCGGACCCAAGAATCTTTTCAAAGGGTCAGCGCAGAAACCCTCTCTCACAACCACGCACCCGGGGCTCCGGGGAACGGGAACAGAGGAGAGGAACACAGCAGCGGGAACAGAGATTGGACTGAAGGCACGAGAACACTCTGAGGGGCAGCCATCCTGACCCCTGGGCTAAGTCATTTCCCTAATCGAAAACAAATATTTCCCCTGGAACTAGCAACACCAGCAAGGGGAGGCGGGACACTAGCCAGGCAGGCTCTCCCGCGGCAATTGGAGCGGAGCTGCTTGGAGGGAGGGAGCTCCCAAGCCTACAGTGTGGAGACTTAAGACACTGCTATCTCTCTAAACGCTGCTGAGGGGCGGTTGGCGGCAGGACGCTGAAAAGCGGTCCTGTCGGTGTGGGCGGAAGGGTGTGCACTCAGTCTAGCCCAGCAAGGCTGGAGTAGAGGCTCGAAAGCAGTCCGACAGCTGCGGGCCGCCTGTGACCCCACTTGTGGGGAAAAATACGGGCAGAGATCGGCTCTAAGACTCTGCGTAAGCCAACCCTGACCACGGGGACGGGGCTAAGACCAGGGACGGGTGAGGGGACCGGGGCTGAGCTCATGCTGCCAACCCCGCCCAAAAGGAGAAACCGCAGCGGGTTGAAATCCTTTGTGTGCGCGAGCGGCTTCCGTGGCTTAGCTCATGCCACTGGCCCCACCAGGCGCACCAGCGGCTTCTGCGGCTGGGCTGGCACGAGCGGCGGCGCCCGGCGCGCCAGCGGCTTCCGTGGCAGCGCCGGCGTGCGAGCGGCTTCCGCGGCTGGGACCGCGCGACCGACACCGCCTGGCACCTGGCTTCCGCGGCTGGACTCATGCTGCTGGCCCCGCCTGGCGCGCGAACAGCCTCCGCGGCCCTGCCCCGGCAAGTGAGCGCTTTTGCGGCTGAGCTCACCCTACTAGCCCCGCCCGGCTAAAGAAACCCCGGCTGGCTGGTGGCCACCGTACGTGCGCGAGCTGGCGCCAAAAGTGGGGGCGTGGCAGAGTCCTGATTGATCGGAAGCTAGCAGCTGAGCTAACGCCAGCAAACACGCCCAGCCCAATAAACCACAGTGTGCGACCCTACGCAGGAGGGCCCCGGCCTCGAGGGCGGGGCTAAATTCTGGACGAGCAAAGGCTCATAGCTGAGAGCACGTCAAAAGCTCCGACCAACCCGCAAAACTGTGGCGAGCAGGCTCTGACTGCGGGGGCTGGGTGTAAATCTTCTGGAAACGGGCTGGTCCGGCAGCTGAGCAAAGGTGCTCACCTCTGCCCTTGGTTCTAAGGCTTGTGGCTTGAGTGACAGCCCCTCCTGCGGAGGAGAGGTGGAAATCACAGCAACAGCCGAAGTAGGCTGTCATTGGCAACGCCCACACCCAACCACCCTAGGCAGCAGCAGAGGGGGTGGCAGGCCTGCAGACAAACCACACTTAGAGAACACAAAGGGAACACCTACTGGCTCCAGTGCCCACAACTTGCCTATACACAGATAAAATGGGCAGGCAGAGGAATGCAACCAAAAGAATCAAGAGAAATTCCCAGAGAAGGACCTGAATGAACCAGATATAACCAAACTACCAGAAGCAGAATTTAGAAAAATGATAGTTAGAATGTTCAAAGAAATTAGAGCAACATTGGATAGTCACTATGAACACCTAAATAAAGAGATAACAAGTATAAAAAACGAAATTGAAATAATAAAAAAGAATCAGACAGAAATGACAAATACAATATCAGAAGTGAAGACCACAATGGAAGGAATTAAAAGCAGGATGAATCACGCTGAGGATCGAATAAGCGAGTTAGAAGACACAATAAACAAAGGCACATAAGCAGAGAAGAAAAAGGAAAAGAGACTCAAAAAATGTGAGGAAACTCTAAGGGAGCTCTGTGACAACATGAAGAGAAACAACATTCGCATCATAGGGGTGCCTGAAGAAGAGGAAAGAGGACAGGAAATGGAAACTGTGTTCAATCAAATCATAGCAGAAAACTTCCCTAAATTAAGGCTGGGAAAAATTCCACACGTTCAAGAAGCACACAGAACTCCATTAAAGAGAAACCCAAAAAGATCTACAGCAAGACACATCATAGTTAAAATACCAAAGGTAATGGATAAAGAAAAGATTTTAAAAGCTGCTAGAGAAAAAAAGGCTATCACCTACAAAAGAGCCCCCATAAGGATGACATCAGACTTCTCAACAGTAACACTTGAGGCCGGAAGGGAATGGCAAGATATAATCAAAGTAATGCAGAACAAGAACCTACAACCAAGACTACTCTATCCAGCAAGGCTGAGATTTAAAATTGAAGGAGAAATAAAGAGCTTTCCAGACAAAGAAAGCCTCAAGGAATACATTAAAACCAAACCAATTCTGCAAGAGATACTACGGGGCCTGTTGTGAACAGTTTAAGGGAGGAAAAAATATAGCAAAAGAAGAATACAGCTTTAAAGAATAAAATGGCAATAAACAACTACATATCAATAATAACCTTAAATGTAAATGGATTAAATGATCCAATCAAAAGACATAGGGTAGCTGCATGGATAAAGAAACAGGACCCAAACATATGCTGTCTACAAGAGACACACCTTAAAACAAAAGATGCACATAGGCTGAAGGTAAAAGGATGGAAAAAAATATTTCATGCAAATGGAAATGAAAAAAAAGCCGGGGTAGCAGTACTTATATCTGACAAAATGGACTTTAAACCAAAGGCTATAGTAAGAGATAAAGAAGGACACTACATAATGATAAAGGGAACAATTCCACAGGAAGATATAACTATTATAAATATCTACGCACCAAATATAGGTGCCCCGACATACATAAAGCAGACTTTGATGGACATTAAGGGTGAGATTAACAGCAATACTATCATAGTAGGGGATTTCAATACCCCACTAACAACACTGGATAGATCCTCAAGAAAGAAAATCAATAAAGAAACAGCAGACTTAAAGGATACACTAGATCAACTTGATTTAATAGATATCTTCAGAACTTTTCATCCTAAAGCAGTAGAATATACATTCTTCTCAAGCGCTCACGGTACGTTTTCTAGGATAGACCACATGTTAGGACACAAAAATGATCTCAATAAATTCAAGAAGATTGAAATCATATCAAGCATTTTCTCTGATCACAATGCCATGAAACTAGAAATTAACCACAAAAGAAAAACTGAAAAATACTCAAACACTTGGAAACTAAATAGCATGTTATTAAATAATGAATGGATTAACAATGAGATCAAAGAAGAAATAAAAAAGTTTCTAGAAACAAATGATAATGAGCATACATCAACTCAAAATTTATGGGACACAGCAAAAGCAGTACTGAGAGGGAAGTTCATTGCACTACAGGCATATCATAGGAAGCTAGAAAAAGCTCAAATAAGCAACCTGACCCTGCAGCTAAAAGAACTAGAAAAACGACAACAAATAAAACCCAGGACAAGTAGAAGGAAGGAAAAAATAAAGATCAGAGCAGAAATAAATGACATAAAGGCTAAGGAAACAATACAGAGGATCAATGAAACCAGGAGCTGGTTCTTTGAAAAGGTAAACAAGATTGATGAAGCTTTAACTAGACTCACCAAGAAAAAAAGAGAGAGGACTCAAATAAATAAAATTAAAAAGGACAGTGGAGAAATAACAACTGATACAACAGAAATACAAAGCATTGTAAGAAAATATTATGAAGAACTCTATGCCAAAAAATTAGACAATCTAGATGAAATGGACAAATTTCTTGAATCATATAAACTTCCAAAAATCAATCTGCAAGAATCAGAACATCTAAACAGACCAATTACAACAAATGATATTGAAACAGTTATCAAAAAACTCCCAAAAAAGAAAAATCCTGGGCCTGATGGCTTCACAAGTGAATTCTATCAAAAATTCAAAGAAGAACTAACTCCTATCCTCCTCAAGCTATTTCAAAAAATTCAAGAAGAAGGAAGACTTCCAAACTCCTTTTACGAGGTGAGCATAATTCTGATCCCAAAACCGGGCAAGGACAACACAAAAAAAGAAAATTATAGGCCTATATCACTGATGAATTTAGACGCTAAAATTTTCAACAAAATATTAGCCAACCGGATCCAGCAATATATGAAAAAAATCATACACCATGATCAAGTGGGATTTATTCTGGAGAGGCAAGGCTGGTTTAATATTCGCAAATCAATCAATGTGATTCACCACATAAACAAAAGGAAGGACAAAAATCACATGATAATTTCAATAGATGCAGAAAAGGCATTTGATAAAATCCAGCACCCATTCATGCTCAAAACTCTCAGTAAAGTGGGAATACAAGGAACATTCCTTAACATGATAAAGGCCATCTATGACAAACCCACAGCAAACATCATACTAAATGGACAAAAATTAAAAGCAATCCCCTTAAGATCAGGAACCAGGCAGGGTTGCCCACTTTCACCACTCTTATTCAACATAGTTCTGGAAGTCCTAGCTATAGCAATCAGACAAGAAGAAGAAATAAAAGGCATCCAAATTGGAAAAGAAGAAGTAAAACTGTCATTATTTGCAGATGATATGATATTGTATATTGAAAACCCTAAAGTCTCAGTCAAAAAACTACTGGATCTTATAAATGAATTCAGCAAGGTGGCAGGATATAAAATTAATACGCAGAAAACAGAGGCATTTCTATATATAAACAATGAACTGTCAGCAAAAGAAATTAAGGAAACAATCCCCTTCACTATTGCAGCCAAAAAAATAAAATACCTAGGAGTAAATTTAACCAAGGATCTTAAGGACTTGTACTCAGAAAATTATAAAACATTGATAAAGGAAATCAAGGAAGATACAAACAAGTGGAAGCATATACCGTGCTCATGGCTAGGAAGAATAAACATCATTAAAATGTTTATATTACCCAAAGCAATTTATAAATTCAATGCAATACCAATTAAAATACCAATGACATACTTCAAAGATATAGAACACATAATCCAAAAATTTATATGGAACCAAAAAAGAACACGAATAACCTCAGCAATCCTAAAAAGAAAAAACAAAGCAGGAGGTAACACTCTTCCAGATATCAAGGTATACTATAAGGCCATTATACTCAAGACAGTCTGGTACTGGCATAAGAACAGGCACATAGATAATGGAACAAAATAGAGGACCCAGAAATAAACCCACAGCTTTATGGACAACTGATATTTGAGAAAGGAGGAAAGAACATACAATGGAGTAAAGACAGCCTCTTTAACAAATGGTGTTGGGAAAATTGGACATCTACCTGCAAAAAAATGAAACTAGACCATCAAATTACACCATTCACAAAAACAAACTCAAAATGGATAAAAGACTTAAATGTAAGCCGAGAAACCATAAGCATCTTAGAAGAAAACATAGGCAGCAAGCTCTCCGACATCTGTAGCAGCAGTATATTTGCCAATTTATCTCCACGGGCAAATGAAATAAAAGACAAGATAAACAAATGGGACTATATCAAACTAAAACGTTTTTGCACAGCTAAAGACAATAAGAACAGAATAAAAAGACAAACCACACAATGGGAGAACATATTCGACAGCACATCTGATAAGGGGTTAATAACTAAAATTTATAAAGAACTTATAACACTCAACACCAGGAAGACAAACAACCCAATCAAAAAATGGGCAAAAGAAATGAATAGAAATTTCTCCAAAGAAGACATACAGATGGCCAATAGGCATATGAAAAAAATGCTCAACATCACTAATCATTAGAGAAATGCAAATTAAAACCACAATGAGATATCACCTCACACCAGTCAGAATGGCACTCATCAGCAAAACACAGAATAAGTGCTGGCGAGTATGTGGAGAAAAGGGAACCCTTCTGCACTGCTGGTGGGAATGCAGACTGGTTCAGCCACTGTGGAAAACAGTTTGGAGATTCCTCAGAAAATTAAAAATCGAACTGCCTTTTGACCCAGCTATCCCACTTATAGGAATATACCCTAAGAACACCATAGCACTGTTCGAAAAGAAGAAATGCGCCCCCATGTTCGTGGCAGCATTGTTCACAATAGCGAAGATCTGGAACCAGCCCAAGTGTCCGTCAGAAGACGAGTGGATTAAAAAGCTATGGTACATATATACTATGGAATACTACTCAGCCATAAGAAACGATGACATCGGATCATTTATAACAAAATGGATGTACCTTGATAACATTATACAGAGTGAAATAAGTGAATCAGAAAAAAAGAAAAACTGAGAACAGCATGATCTCATACATAGGTGGGACATAAAAGTGAGACTATGAGACATGGACAAGAGAGTGGTGGTTACAGGGTGGGGGGAGGGAGGAGAGAGTGGGATAGGGACGAGGGGAGGGACACAGGGTAAACCAGATGGAAGGTGACAGAGGACAATTTGACTTTTGGTGATGGGTATTCAACACGGTTGAATGATAAGATAACCTGGAGATGTTTTCATTGTACATATGTACCCTGATTTATTGGTGTCACCCCATTAGAATTAATAAATATATATATATATAAAAGATATAGCCATATAGATTACAAACAGAAGCTGGGTTTTTTAAAAGTATTTATTATTTAAAGTGTTTGTAATATTGGCAAAATTCATTGTCATAATAGTAGTGTTTTTTGTTTTTAGAATGTGTTATGTAATTTGCTATCTAATGCATGTACAATTATTAGTATTAATCTTATATACTCAATTTCTTTGCCTTGATAAGATTTTTTCTGCTGTTCTTGGTCCTGTAGGCTTTTAATCAAATGAACTTAAAATTATATTAGGTAATTATGTGTTTAGAAAACCTCTGTAACCTTATTGCCAAGGCATACAGATGTTACCTTGTGTGTTACTATAACCCAGATGACTTTGAATAGTTTTATTACAATAATATATAAAAACCTCAGAGACTACATTTATTTAATATAAAGGGATCATAAAACACTGTAGATTTTTTTAAACTTTTTTTATTTTGAAATATTTAGATTTACAAGAAGTTGCAAAGAAATGTATAAGGAAGTCTGTGACACCATCACTCCACCTCCCCCCATGTTGACAATTTGTATAATTATGGTACACTGTTGAAACCAGGAAGCTAACAATAGTACCATCCACAAAGCTAATTCAGATTTTACCGGTTATACACACCCTCATTTGTGTGTGTGTGTGTGTGTGTGTGTGTTTGCAATTTTATCACATGTGAGCTTCATACAATTACCAACACAATCAGAATGCATTGTTCTATCAGCACAAAGCTGCCTCCTGCTACCCCTTCAGAGCCATACCTACTCCTCTCTACACCATCCTAATCCCAGGCAGCCACTAATCTGTTCTCCATCTCTATAATTTTACCTCAATCTTTACAATGCTACATAAAATGAGCATAGTGCCCTTGAGCATGTATTAGTTTGTCCCTCTTATTGTTGATTAGTCCCATTGTGTGGAGATAGCACAGTTTGTCCTTTATCCATTGAAGGAAATTTGAGTTATTTCCACTTTGGGCCATTATGAATAAAGCTGTTGTGAATAATTATGTACAGATTTTTGTGTGATTATAGGTTTTCATTTTTCTGTGATAAATGCCCAAGTTATAATTGATGAGTTACGTGGTAAGTGTAGTGTTAAAGGAAAATAGAAAATTATTTTCTAGAATGGTTACACCATTTTACAATCTTACCAGCAATGTTGAGTGACCCAGTTTCTCCAATCCTTGCTAACACTTGGTATCGGTCAATTAAAATTTTAGATATTCTAACAGATGTATAGTAACCTTCCACTATGGTTTTATAATTTGCATCTCTCATTAGCTAATTATGTTGAACATTTTTTTGTGTGTTTATTTGCCATCTGTATAGCCTCTTCAGTGAAATTTTTGCCCATATATTTTGTCCATTTCCTAAGTGGACTGTTTTATAAAATGTAAAGTTTTCAGTTTTTTAAAAATATATTTTGGATACAAGTCCTCCATTGAATATATGGTTCGCAAATACTTTCTCCGAATCTGTAACTTGTCTTTTCATCTTCTTAATAGGGTCCTTCACAGAGCAAAAGTTCTGAATTTTGTTGAGGTACTATTTATCGATTTTTCCTTTTATGAATCATGCTTTTAGTTCAAGTCCAAGAATACAAGAGTCCAAAGATTTTCTTGCTTTATAGTTTTATATTATTCATTTAAGTCTGTGATCCATTTTGAGTTAATTTTTGGATAAGTTATGAGTTTTAGGGAAAGATTCATTTTGTTGTTTTCTTTTGTCTGTTGATATTCAAGCACTTTGGTACCATTTGTTGAAAAGGCTAGGCTATCCTTCCTCCATTGAATTGCTTGTGCACCTTTGTCAAAGATTAGTTTGGCTAATTTATGTGGGTCTAAATATATATATTTATATTTTTTAAAATTAAAAATGTATATATACACACATCTATTTAAATAGTAGGTGAAGAGCAATTTTATTCCCTTATTTAGGGCTAAAAATCACCACAATGAGCCTAGGAAGCATATAAATGAGAATTTAATACAGCAGAAAAAACATGGACTCTAGAATAAAATAATAACACCTTGATTCCTGACTGTGCTAGGCATATTGTTGTATGTGCCTGTGTGTGTGTGTGTGTGTGCATATTTCCTCATTTTACAGGTGGAGACAAGAGGCCCAGAGGTTTTTTGTTGTTGTTGTTTTGTTTTTAAGATGCTCTCTTTTTATACACTTTTTTTTTTTTTTTTTTTACAGAGACAGAGAGAGAGAGAGTCAGACAGAGGGATAGATAGGGACAGACAGACAGGAATGGAGAGAGGTGAGAAGCATCAATCATTAGTTTCTCGTTGCCATTGCGACACCATAGTTGTTCATTGATTGCTTTCTCACATGTGCCTTGACCGCGGGCCTTCAGCAGACTGAGCCACCTCTTGCTGGAGCCAGCGACCTTGGGTCCAAGCTGGCGAGCTTTTTGCTCAAGCCAGATGGGCCCACGCTCAAGCTGGTGAGCTTAGGGTCTCGAACCTGGGTCTTCCGCATCCTAGTCCGACACTCTATCCACTGCGCCACCGCCTGGTCAGGCTATACACCTTTTTTAAATTTCTTTTTATTTTATTCATTTTAGAGAGGAGACACACACGAGAGAGAGAGAGAGAGAGAGAGAGAGAGAGAGAGAGAAATGGGGGAGGAGCTGGAAGTATCAACTCCCATATGTGCCCTGACCAGACCAGTGCAGGGTCCTGAACTGGCGACCTCAGCATTCCCAGGTCGACACCCCATCCACTGCGCCACCACAGGTCAGGCGAGGCCCAGAGGTTTTTATAGGTGATAGTCATGATGGGAAATTTGGTTCACTGGCTTTAAAGCCCTGCTCTTAGGATTCCTATATAGCTTTAAGAATTTAAGAATTAAACCCACAACATAAAGAGGCCAGCACAAGTAGGTGCAGACACACTCGGTTTGTAAAAGAGCTAAGCTACCAAGAAACCTACAGTCCCCTCCAGGTTCTTCCTGATTTCTGCCTCAAGTTCAAATTACTGACTTTGAGTTGGTTTAATGAACTGAAGTAAAAGCTAAATTAGTCAAAACAACATGCTAGAAATAAAATACATTGGTGGAGGAATAGAGTAAAAAAGGACAAAAAGTAACCTAGTGGACATGGACAACAGTGTGGTGATCGTGAGGGGGGCAACGTGGAAAAGCGTAGGGGGTAAATGGTGATGGGTGAAGACTTGACCTGGGGGGTGAACACACCACACAGTGCACACAGGTGTGCTGTGGAACAGGGCACCTGACACCTGTGTAATTATGTTAACTAGTGTCATCCGAGTAAAATTCAATTAAAAAAAGAAACATTAACAAGATTAAGAGAGTGAATGTTTTAAATATTCTTCAGATTTAATTCACATTAAGTTCTTATAATTTTTGTAAAGTTATGAAACTGAAATTGTAAATTTAAAAGTGTGAAAAAGTTCATTCACTATTTATACCAATGTTGTCCAACAGAGCTGTACTGCAAACCACATATGTACTTTAAAATTTTCTAGTGGCCACATTAAAAATGTAAAAAGAAAAAGTAAACTTAATTTTAGTAATGCACTTTATTTAACACCACTACCATAAATATACTATTTCAATAAGAGACTAGAGCCACAGCTAATGTGCTCTATAGCCACGCGTGTCTGGCAGCCGCCATATTGGACAGTGTGGTCCATACGCTTCCTAAGCTTTTTGTCAGCTTTCTGTATAGATGTGATACAGCTTGTGATTCCTCAAGCTTTAAAAGCACTGCACTCAGTTTATTTTCTCTGATCTGAATTTAAGATATAGGTTATTTACTTAAAATTCTATGTTGTGAAATAGGCATGTTTATATATTTACTAGATCTGCTGCTAAACTCAAAATGTTTTCAAATGGATCAAAGAAATTGTAGAAAAGCAAGTGCTGGTGCCTTGGAGCCTTGCATACATGTGCGTGTATTTATAGAACTATGCCCTAAGGCAGTGATGGGAAATCTTTTGAGCTTGGTGTGTCAAAATTTGCCAAAAAACTGAGCATAACTTAGGTGATGTGTCACTTTGAGAAAAATAGCCTAACTGGAAGTCCCAGAACTAGATGCTCTGTGCCGGAGTTCTATTGTTTTGGCCTACAGACCTCTGGCACAGAGTGTCTACACTACAGCAAATGTTTCATTCTCGGCCACTGCACTTGGCCATGCAGGAGCCGAGGATGAAACATCCTTCTCAGCATGCGGCCCCATACTTCTCCGGCATGCAGCCGCGTGTCATTGAAAATGGCTACTTGTGTCAGTGCTGACACGCGTGTCATAGGTTCACCATCACGGCCCTAGGGCTTTGTGCTGATAGTTTTGAGTTAGTAAGAAAAGAGCTTTTTAAAAGGAAGAAAAATCCTCACATATAGCATTAAGATCACATACTTTTCTGTTACGGTCACTAAGCTCTTGCTTGAGAACTGAATATCCTGTCCTGCGCATGTATTTCCATCTCTGAGCTTCTCCAGTCACCACAGTGCAACTTCTAAACAGAGCCCTCCTGCTTCTGATGTAAAAGTGATGTGATTTACTATAATGGTAACGTAAAGTTAAGGGCTGAAAACTAATGCCTGCCTCCTCATATTAGATAAAATGTAAAATGGAATGTCTCTTGTAACTGAAAAGCAAAATGGGCATACACTTTGACGCTTCAATTCCACTTTTAGAAAGTATGTTAAAAATTTGTACAAGATCATAAAAATACATTACTAAAAGCCTTATTTATAAAAGCAAAACTATGATCAACCTAAATGTCCATGAATAAAAAACTGATTAAATAGTTAAAATACATTCTTATAATGAGATACTATGTCAACACATGGTTAGTAGAATGACTATGTTACCATGATATATTATTAAGAATATATATATCAGTGGTTCTTAACCTGGGTTCTGTCAAACCCTAGGGGTTCGATGAGTCGGTCTCAGGGGTTCAGAGAAGCCTCTGCCGCAGAGGCCAGAATAAAGTAATACCGTAATTTGTTGTAAGTTCATGCACTTTGATGGTTTTGTTCTTTGAGCAAGGTGATGTTCATGCATGGCTCATTTTGTACACCAGTAAAAAAACATATACCTATGTCTTGAATTTGGGGAAAAAAATCATATTTTATTTATCACTAAAGAAGGGTTTGGTGAATGCGCATATGAAACTGGTGGGTTCGGTACCTCAAAAAAGGTTAAGAACCACTGATTATATATATATATATGCATGCATAGAAAAAGGTTTAGAAAGTTCTATACTAAACTGAATTTTCTAATATTGGCTATCTCTATATAATGAGCTTGCAGATGATGTCCACTTCCTCCTTGGCACTTCTGTATTTTCTGTGTTTTATATCGAGGCTGTTTTATGTTTATTATCAAAAAAATATTTGAAGGCACTTGAATTGGAGAAAATAATTATTAAGTTTTTGTATTTGCCTCCTTAGAAGTTCAATACAACTTTAAAAATCAGTTTAAGAATTTTACTAGTGATAGTAAGCCATAGCTTTCAGGCAAGTAGAGCTCATAAACAAGGCCTCTCCACGTCCCTTGTGTCCT
The DNA here is from genome assembly GCA_037038555.1 of Rhynchonycteris naso. Classification (NCBI taxonomy): domain Eukaryota; kingdom Metazoa; phylum Chordata; class Mammalia; order Chiroptera; family Emballonuridae; genus Rhynchonycteris; species Rhynchonycteris naso. The sequence goes on along the minus strand of CM072995.1, from coordinate 178,066,494 downwards.
CTTCCCAGGGTGTCAAAGTAACACCTGAGCATTGTGAAGAACATTTAGAAAATAATCAGAGATTTAAAAGAAAAAATATTATCACTAAACTTGATATTAAAATTGAGTGTACTTTTACTTCCATTTCACAGTGGTCTCTGAGCACCTACTATGCGGCTGACATAATTCTCTTAAAACATTAGAAATACAGTGTTCAGCAAAACAGTGAAAATTTCTGTCCTCATTCAGATTTCAGCCTACTAAGAGGAAACTGACAATAAACACATAAATTAGTAAATGGATAAGATTTCTGACAGTAATAGTGTTAGCAGAAATGAAACAAAATAGGATAAAGACATGTAAGGGAAAAGACTACTTTAACAAGGGTGGTCAGCAAAGCCCTCTCTGAGGAGGTGATATTTGAACTCAGGCCTAAATCCTATGAAAGGGCAACTACTTCTTCTGGGAGACCCTTGACCAGTCTCCACTTTAGGGGCCTAAAGTGCCTCCCTCTGTCCATAGCACACAATCACGGCCACAGGTCACATTCAGTGAGTGAGGGAGATTTTCTGAGGCAAGAATATTATTCCTCCTTGCTTTTTCTGTTACTGTGATATATTGCAGTCTATGTATCCCTATAAAGTTCACCTAAAATAACAGTCTTAAAGTGGACAATTGGCTTAAAAAATACCCATAAATAAATTATGGAATAGAGAAGATACTAAGAACACAACACAAATAAAAACAAACACTGGTAGAGCTGATGCTTCTCCTATTCTGATATGATTGAGTTATTCATTACTAACACTATGAGGCAAATATTCTATAATAAGATGTGACAAGACACTCAAAAATGAGAAGTTGTCAGGAAGACTATTTGAAATGGGATTAATATCCTCTATACATACCCATTAAAATACTAAAATTAAAAAAACATACTGACAATACAAAGTGTTGACAAGGATGTGGAGCAACTAGAACTCTCAAACTTTGTTGGTAGAAATTTGAAAGAACCACCACTTTGGAAAACCACTGGGAAGTTTCTTAAAAAATTAAATATAACGTAACAAGTCACTCAGTCATTCCACTCCTATGTATTTACCAGAAAGAAACAAAAACATCTATCTATTCATAGAAAAATATACATGAATGTTTGAATAATGAAAATGAGACCTAAACTAGAGTACAGTTGACTCTTGAACAACAGGGGTTTCAATTGCACAGGTACAATACATGGATTTTTTTCAATAAATACCTGTACTGTTTTCAGTCTGCAGTTAGGATATCACAGATGTACAGCACTGGCTAATGCACTGATCTAAGCCATTTTATATAGGGTGACTTTTATAAGGGGACATAAGCATCACAGGATTTTGTTATCCACAGTGGATACCAAGGGAAAAATTAAGTTTGGGGGAAGTCAAAAGTTATACATGAATTTTTTAATTCATGGGGATCAGTGCCTGTTGTTCAAGTGTCAACTGTGTATTTATATGATGAAAACAACTCTGTAAAGCACATCTATATTATTAAAACTGTATCAGATACTGTCAATGCCCTGCCTACATTCCCTGGACCTTCCAATGTCCTTCTACTGAATTCCAACTCCCAATATCTGCATCTCTGTGCTGAAGGAATGTTGTCCCTGGAACTCATGAAAGTGGCACTACTCACCACGTGGCAGGCCAAAGTGCCAGGATTTACACTGCTTGGGAGTTGATACCAAGCTCCCTCACTCCTTAAGTGGGGAATTATAAGACATGTGTTTTAAACCACTTCTCAAGAGTTTCCTCATAGGATTAAGCTCCAGTTATACATTGCAATAATTGCCTTTCCTTCCCTATACCTGAGTTACTTGTGCTTTCCAAATAAACTATTTGAACTCCCTTTTTGTGACAGAGACAGATAGGGACAGACAGACAGGAAGGGAGAGAGATGAGAAGCATCAATTCTTCGTTGCAGCACCTTAGCTGTTCATTGATTGCTTCCTCATATGTGCATTGACTGGGGAGCTATGGCAGACCGAGTGACCCCTTGCTCAAGCCAGTGACCTTGGGATCAAGCTGGTGAACTTTGCTCAAACCAGATGAGCCCATGCTCAAGCTAGCAACCTTGGGGTTTTCAAACCTGGGTACTCTGCGTCCCAGTCCAACACTCCATCCACTGCATCACTGCCTGGTCAGGCTGTACTCATATCTATGATTCAACATCTGCCCCTGAGAGAACTAAAACATTAACCTATGTAATATTTATTTATGTTAATATTAATCTCAAAAACATCACTGAATTTAAAAAATCAAGCTCACCATGTATCTACAAATATACCATCTATGTAAAATTTAAAGTCTAATGGAAAAATAAATATAATTAATACGTGCATACATAAAGTATAAATAATTATATTTAAAGTATATTTTCTTTAACAGGTAAACTATTAAAAATTAAATTTTTTCCAGTTATTTGTATAAATTTAATTCTTAAAATTAAAAAATTTAAAGTTATTGTCATATACAAACTCATTTCCTGAAGGCACATATTATATAATAAAATTAAGAAATTAAACCTGTATGACTTTTTTTAACATTTAACTATAAAAACTGAAAACAAAGAAAAGTTGGAAGAATTATACAGTGTACACAAATATACACACATAGAATCTTCAATTAATGTTTTTCTATGCTTGCTTTATCACATAACTATCCATCTAACTTCTTAATTTTTTATGGATTTTTATTTTTATTAAGTGAGAGGCAGGAAGTCAGGGAGGCAGAAAGACAGACTCCCGTATGCATACTGACCAGGATCGACCTGGCAAGCCCCCTATATGGGGATGCTCTGCTCATCTGGGGCCACTGCTCTGTCTCTTGGCAACCCAGCTATTGCAGTGCCTGAGGCAAGGTCATGGAGCCATCCTTAGCACCAGGGGACAACTTTCTCAAACCATTTGAGCCATGGCTGTGGGACAGGGGGAGAGAAAGAGAAAGAAAGAGAAGGGGTGTAGAAGCAGATGGTCACTTTTCCTATGTGCCCTGACTGAGAATCGAACCTGGGACTTCCACCATGGTGGCAGACGCTCTACTGCTGAGACAACCGGCCAGGGCCTGCATTTCAAGATAAGTTGCAGACACCAATATATTTCACCCCTAAACACTTCATTCAGCATGCATATCAATAATTAGTATTCAATATGTAAATTTCTAATATTTGAGTATAATTTACCTATAAAAAATGCACAAATCTCAAATATACCATTAGAAATCTTGTGACAAATCCATCCACCATGTAACCCAAATGTTAAAGAGCATTAACATCACCACAGAAAGTGTCCTGGAGCCCCCTTTCTAGTCAATTCTCTCTTCCAAGATAATTAACATTCTGATTTATTTTCCACTGTAGTTTTGCCTATTCTAGAAAATTATATAAATGGAATAAAACAATATGCATTACTTGTGTAAAGCTAACTTTCAAGAAGTACACTATTTTTCAGGTTATCTAAGCTAACTGCATTATCTGCAATTTGTTCTATAGTTCATAATTCAGGTTTGTTTTGTTTTGTTTTTTGATAGTCAATTCTATTGATTCACTTCTGGGTTTTATCCAGGTTAAGGCTATTTTAAATAAAGCTTGAATACAGGTGCTGAATATTCTTATACAAATATTTTTGTGGACATGTATTTTCATTTTCAGGGGATATAAATACCAAGAAGAATTTCAGTTATGAGATAGAGGCATCGTTAGTCTTATAAAACACATCACATCTTTTTTTTATAGTGGTTGTAGCATTTTATATATTCATGTTTGTCAGAGTTCCAGTTGCTTTCCTTCCTTGCCAACATTTATGTTGTCAATCTTTTTCATTTTAACTAGTCTGGTGAGTATGTACTGGTGACATCTGCATTTCCCTTATGACTGACAGTGTGGGGCACATTTTCATGTTCTTATTGACCATTTGTGTATCTTTCTTTCCCTGTGAAGTGTTTCAACAAATCTTTTGGCCATTTTTGAATGGATGTTTGTCCTTTTATTATTGACACATGCAACCTGAACAGCAGTCCTTTGTCACATGTTTTTTGAGTACTTTCTCTGTTTGTGGCTTATGCATTCATTTTCTTAATGGTACATTTTGATGAGAAGTTTTTAATTTTGATGAAGTTTAACTCATCCATTTTTATTCTTCTGTAGTTCTTCTGTGTTCTAACCAAAAAACTTTTATTTACTACCAATTTATGAAGACATTTCTTATGTTTCTTCTTTTACAGTTTTAGCTTTTATATTTAGTTCTATAATGTACCTTGAATTAATTTTTATGTAATATGTGATGTAGAGGTTGAGGTATGTTTTCCCATATGGGTATTCAGTTGTTACAGCACAACTTAGTGATAGATTTTCTTTTTCCCACTGGATTGTTTTATGTCTTTATCAAAAGATAATGGTCATATAAGTAGGGACCAATATCCAGGTGACTTTGTTCTATTGACCTATTATTGATCTGTAAGCCAGTACTGCGCAGATTTGATTATTGTAACTTTATAATAAATCTTACTAGAGTCAGGTGATATTATTCATTGATTAAATACTTTTTAAAGAGTTACCTTTTGATTCATTTATTAGCTTTCTAGCTATATTTTTTGTGCTTATTTTATAGTGGTTGCTCTACAAATTATACACCCTTAACTTTTTAGTCTACATAAAATGGGTATTGAACACTTCCCACAATATACACACATACTGTAGTGTAACCACGTGGCTCTATTTACCCGCTCCTGCCATCCTTTATGCTCTTGTTGTCATATATTTGATCAACATACTTTATAAATCCCACAATATTATAGTTCTTACTTTAAAAGAGCATATAAATTTTTATTATTATTTTATTTATTTATTTATTTATTTTAGTGAGAGGAGGGGAGGCAGAGACAGACTGCTGCATGCAACCCAACCAGGATCCACCTGGCAATCCCACTAAGGGGTGACGCTCTGCCCATCTGGGGCCCTTGCTCCACTGCAACCAGAACCATTTTTTAGTGCCTAAGATGGAGGCCAAGGAGCCATCCTCAGCACCCGGGTCCAACTCGTTCCACTTGAGCCATGGCTGCAGGTGGGGAGGAGAAGAGAGAAAGAAATGAGAGGGGGAGGGGTGAAGAAGCACATAGGTGCTTCTTCTGTGTGCCCTGACTGGGAATTGAACCCGGGGCATCCACACGCTGGGCTGACGCCCTACCGCTGAGCCAACTGCCCAACACTAGCATATGAATTTTTTAAAACTTCAAAGAAAAATGCCTTTATATTTACCCATATTTATCATTTTATAGTGCATTTTAATCCTTCCCGAGGACCCTGGAACTCTGTTCATTTATCCAATGTTTATTATATCTCTCCAAATTAAATAATTTCTATTGACCTATTTTCAACTTCTCTTTTCTTCACTCACAATAAGTTATGAAAGTCTATCCAGTAAACTTTTATTTTCAGATACTACATTTTTCAATTCTTGAATTTACAATTTTTAATACTTTCTTGCTGAGAAATTTTCTACCTTTCCATTCATTACCATCTTATTTTCCTTTAGGTCATTAAATAGCTTTATGTCAGTTAAGAGCTGATTTGAAATTCTGGCTAGCTAATTATATCATTTGGATCAACTCAAGATTGGTCTCTATCTATTCTTTTAATTATCAGTTATATTTCCCTGTATCTTCCCAGGTGAAGTAATTTTGGACAGTATCATGAGTATTGTGGATGTTATTTTATGGAGACTCTGGATTCTGTTATGTTTCTATAAAGAGTGCTGATTTTATATATTGTTTTTGTTTTAACAAGCAGTTAATTTGGCTGAACTTAAACTGTAAAATCTGTTTTACATGAGGTAAGTGGCAGGTAAAATATCAACTACTTTAGCCTTAGCTGGGATGCTTAGAGCTGTTATTTTCAATTTTTTTCAACTGGTAGCACAAATAAACTATTACTAAAGTTTTGTGACACAACAAAAAAAAATATTTTTGCTAGTCTGATGAAAAACTGGGTATAATTATGATTCATTCACACTGGATGGCTATTGTTATGTTAGCTGTTGTCATTTTTTAAATTTAACAATCTACAGGAAAAGAGGTCTGTGCCCCTAACAAAAGTCAGGTATTTCAGGTTTTAAAAATTCTTGTAGCACCCCTCTATGCCTGCTATAGCATATTGGTTGAAAATCACTGGCTTAGAGTATTCCTTGTAAACATGTATTACAGGCATAAACAAGAGATTTGGAAAGTGTTTATAGGCGAACCCTGAGCTCCACTTCTCTATGTTTTCTGGGATATCCTTTACTTCTCAGAGGCTGAGGCTACTCTGATCTCTGTCCTCCAGTCTTTAAGCCAAAAAGACTACAGATTTTAATCAGAGTTTTAGCTTCACTGCATGCAACATTTTGTATCTTCTCTCAATCTAATAGTCTTAAAAACCAAAAATAAAACAGGGAATTCCTTCAAGAGCATTACCTTGTTTTAATTTTAAAAATGTTTTTAAAATATACGTATATTTAATGGGATGCTTTAAACCAAGTCAACAAAATAAATTTAAAAAAATTTTTAGGTCAAAAAAGAATGAAATTTTAAAAATTTAAAACATTTTAAAATATATTTGTTTTCAGATCACTTTTAGATTTATGGCAAGAATAAGCCAAATGTAGAGAATGCCCACATAATCCCTGCCCCAATACATGCATAGCCTCCCCTAACATCAACATCCTGTACCAGAGTGGCAAATTTCTTATAATCAATGAAACTATATAGACAAATTATTATCACCCAAATCTACAGTGTACATTAGGATTCTCTCTTGGGGTACATTCTACGGGTTTTGACAAATGTATTATGACATGTATCTATCATTATGGTATCATCCAAAATACTGCCCTAAAAATCCTTTGTGTTTTGGGGTTCAAGATGGCGATGGAGTAGGCGGACGTACCAACTTCCAACTCCCAGAACCAAAGTGGATTATAGCTCAATTTTAAGAACTACCATCTGGATAAACCAACTTTGAACTAAAATAAGTGGACTCTTCAACCAAGGAACACTGCAGAAGCCACATTGAGACTGGTAGAAATAGCAAAAACGCGAAGAGGGCTGCCCAGCTCCCCGGAGCAAACGGCAGCCCGGAGAGTCCCGCGGGGCGGGAGGAAAGTTTGGCGGAGAGGGAGGGACCTGGGTCCCAGGAACCAAGCCCCAGCCTGCAGTCCCAGAGCCTAGAAGAGGCGTTTGGACAGTGTTGAGATGTGAAGCAAGTGAGGATACTGTTTGTGAAAAAGAGAGAGTTTTCTCGGACCCAAGAATCTTTTCAAAGGGTCAGCGCAGAAACCCTCTCTCACAACCACGCACCCGGGGCTCCGGGGAACGGGGACAGAGGAGAGGAACACAGCAGCGGGAACAGAGATTGGACTGAAGGCACGAAAACACTCTGAGGGGCAGCCATCCTGACCCCTGGGCTAAGTCACTTCCCTAATCGAAAACAAATATTTCCCCTGGAACTAGCAACACCAGCAAGGGGAGGCGGGACACTAGCCAGGCAGGCTCTCCCGCGGCAATTGGAGCGGAGCTGCTTGGAGGGAGGGAGCTCCCAAGCCTACAGTGTGGAGACTTAAGACACTGCTATCTCTCTAAACGCTGCTGAGGGGCGATTGGCGGCAGGACACTGAAAAGCGGTCCTGTCGGTGTGGGCGGGAGAGTCTGAGCTCAGTGTAGCCCAGCAAGACCGGAGGAGACACGCAAAAGCGGTCCGACAGCTGCGGGCCGCCTGACACCCCACTTATGGGGGAAAAATACGGGCAGAGATCAGCTCTAAGACTTTGCGTAAGCCAACCCTGACCATGGGGACGGGGCTAAGACCAGGGACGGGCGAGGGGACCGGGGCTGAGTTCATGCTGCCAACCCCGCCCAAAAGGAGAAACCGCGGTGGGTTGAAATCCTTTGTGTGCGCGACCGGCTTCCGTGGCTTAGCTCACGCCACTGGACCCGCCCGGCGCGCCAGCGGCTTCCGCAGCTGGGCCGGCGCGAGTGGTGGAGCCTGGCATGCCAGCGGCTTCCGTGGCTGGGCCGGCGCAGGTGGCAGAGCCCGGCACGCCAGTGGCTTCCGCGGCTGGGCTCGCGCTACTGGCCCTGCCTGGCGCGCGAAGGGCCTCCGCGACCCCGCCTGGCAAGTGAGCGACTTTTGCAGCTAAACTCACCCTACTAGCCCCGCCTGGCTAGAGAAACCCCGGCTGGTGGCCACCCTACGTGCGCAAGCTGGCGCCAAACATGGGGGCGTGGCAGAGTCCTGATCAATCGGAAGCTAGCAGCTGAGCTAACGCCAGCAAACACGCCCAGCCCAATAAACCACAGTGTGCGACCCTACGCAGGAGGGCCCCGGCCTCGAGGGCGGGGCTAAATTCTGGACGGGCAAAGGCTCATAGCTGAGAGCACGTCAAAAGCCCCGCCCAACCCGCAAAACTGTGGCGAGCAGGCTCTGACTGCGGGGGCTGGGTGTAAATCTTCTGGAAACGGGCTGGTCCTGCAGCTGTGCAAAGGTGCTCACCTCAGCCCTTGGTACTAAGGCTTGTGGATTGAGCGACAGCCCCTCCTGCGGAGGAGAGGTAGAAATCACAGCAACAGCCGAAGTAGGCTGTCATTGGCAACGCCCACACCCAACCACCCTAGGCAGCAGCAGAGGGGGTGGCAGGCCTGCAGACAGATCACACCTAGAGAACACAAAGGCAACACCTACTGGACTCCAGTGCAAACAACTTGCCTATACACAGATAAAATGGGCAGGCAGAGGAATGCAAACCAAATGAATCAAGAGAAATTCCCAGAGAAGGACCTGAATGAACCAGATATAACCAAACTACCAGAAGCAGAATTTAGAATAATGATAGTTAGGATGTTCAAAGAAATTAGAGCAACAATGGATAGTAACTATGAACACCTAAATAAAGAGATAACAAGTATAAAAAACGAAATTGAAATAATAAAAAAGAATCAGACAGAAATGACAAATACAATATCAGAACTGAAGACCACAATGGAAGGAATTAAAAGCAGGATGAATCACGCTGAGGATCGAATCAGAGAGATAGAAGACACAATAAACAAAGGCACATAAGCAGAGAAGAAAAAGGAAAAGAGACTCAAAAAATGTGAGGAAACTCTAAGGGAGCTCTGTGACTACATGAAGAGAAACAACATTCACATCATAGGGGTGCCTGAAGAAGAGGAAAGAGGACAGGAAATGGAAACTGTGTTCAATCAAATCATAGCAGAAAACTTCCCTAAATTAAGGCTGGGAAAAATTCCACACTTTCAAGAAGCACACAGAACTCCCTTAAAGAGAAACCCAAAAAGATCTACAGCAAGACACATCATAGTTAAAATACCAAAGCTAATGGATAAAGAATAAATCTTAAAAGCTGCTAGAGAAAAAAAGGCTATCACCTAAAAAGGAGCCCCCATAAGGATGACATCAGACTTCTAAACAGAAACACTTGAGGCCAGAAGGGAATGGCAAGATATAATCAAAGTAATGCAGAACAAGAACCTACAACCAAGACTACTCTATCCAGCAAGGCTAACGTTTAAAATTGAAGGAGAAATAAAGAGCTTTCCAGACAAAGAAAGCCTCAAGGAATACATTAAAACCAAACCAATTCTGCAAGAGATACTACGGGGCCTGTTGTGAACAGTTCAAAGGGAGGAAAAAATATAGCAAAAGAAGAATACAGCTTTAAAGAATAAAATGGCAATAAACAACTACATATCAATAATAACCTTAAATGTAAATGGATTAAATGATCCAATCAAAAGACATAGGGTAGCGGCGTGGATAAAGAAACAGGAACCATACATATGCTGTTTACAAGAGAAACACCTTAAAACAAAAGATGCACATAGACTGAAGGTAAAAGGATGGAAAAAAATATTTCATGCAAATGGAAATGAAAAAAAAGCCGGGGTAGCAGTACTTATATCTGACAAAATGGACTTTAAACCAAAGGCTGTAGTAAGAGATAAAGAAGGACACTACATAATGATAAAGGGAACAATTCAACAGGAAGATATAACTATTATAAATATCTATGCACCAAATATAGGTGCCCCGACATATATAAAGCAGACTTTGATGGACATTAAGGGCGAGATTAACAGCAATACTATCATAGTAGGGGATTTCAATACCCCACTAACAACACTGGATAGATCCTCAAGAAAGAAAATCAATAAAGAAACAGCAGACTTAAAGGATACACTAGATCAACTTGATTTAATAGATATCTTCAGAACTTTTCATCCTAAAGCAGTAGAATATACATTCTTCTCAAGCGCTCACGGTACGTTTTCTAGGATAGACCACATGTTAGGACACAAAAATGATCTCAATAAATTCAAGAAGATTGAAATCATATCAAGCATTTTCTCTGATCACAATGCCATGAAACTAGAAATTAACCACAAAAGAAAAACTGAAAAATACTCAAACACTTGGAAACTAAATAGCATGTTATTAAATAATGAATGGATTAACAATGAGATCAAAGAAGAAATAAAAAAGTTTCTAGAAACAAATGATAATGAGCATACATCAACTCAAAATTTATGGGACACAGCAAAAGCAGTACTGAGAGGGAAGTTCATTGCACTACAGGCATATCATAGGAAGTTAGAAAAAGCTCAAATAAGCAACCTGACCCTGCATCTAAAAGAACTAGAAAAACAACAACAAATAAAACCCAGGACAAGTAGAAGGAAGGAAATAATAAAGATCAGAGCAGAAATAAATGACATAGAGGCTAAGGAAACAATACAGAGGATCAATGAAACCAGAAGCTGGTTCTTTGAAAAGGTAAACAAGATTGATGAAGCTTTAACTAGACTCACCAAGAAAAAAAGAGAGAGGTTTCAAATAAATAAAATTAAAAAGGACAGTGGAGAAATAACAACTGATACAACAGAAATACAAAGCATTGTAAGAAAATATTATGAAGAACTCTATGCCAAAAAATTAGACAATCTAGATGAAATGGACAAATTTCTTGAATCATATAAACTTCCAAAAATCAATCTGGAAGAATCAGAACACCTAAACAGACCAATTACAACCAATGAGATCGAAACAGTTATCAAAAAACTCCCCAAAAAGAAAAGTCCTGGGCCTGATGGCTTCACAAGTGAATTCTATCAAAAATTCAAAGAAGAACTAACTCCTATCCTCCTCAAGCTATTTCAAAAAATTCAAGAGGAAGGAAAACTTCCAAACTCCTTTTATGAGGCGAGCATAATTCTGATCCCAAATCCGGGCAAAGACAACACAAAGAAAGAAAATTATAGGCCTATATCCCTGATGAATTTAGACGCTAAAATTTTCAACAAAATATTAGCCAACCGGATCCAGCAATATATGAAAAAAATCATACACCATGATCAAGTGGGATTTATTCTGGAGAGGCAAGGCTGGTTTAATATTCGCAAATCAATCAATGTGATTCACCACATAAACAAAAGGAAGGACAAAAATCACATGATAATTTCAATAGATGCAGAAAAGGCATTTGATAAAATCCAGCACCCATTCATGCTCAAAACTCTCAGTAAAGTGGGAATACAAGGAACATTCCTTAACATGATAAAGGCCATCTACGACAAACCCACAGCAAACATCATACTAAATGGACAAAAATTAAAAGCAATCCCCTTAAGATCAGGAACGAGGCAGGGTTGCCCACTTTCACCACTCTTATTCAACATAGTTCTGGAAGTCCTAGCTATAGCAATCAGACAAGAAGAAGAAATAAAAGGCATTCAAATTGGAAAAGAAGAAGTAAAACTGTCACTATTTGCAGATGATATGATATTGTATATTGAAAACCCTAAAGTCTCAGTCAAAAAACTACTGGACCTTATAAATGAATTCAGCAATGTGGCAGGATATAAAGTTAATACGCAGAAATCAGAGGCATTTCTATATACAAACAATGAACTGTCAGCAAAAGAAATGAAGGAAACAATCCCCTTCACTATTGCAGCCAAAAAAATAAAATAACTAGGAGTAAATTTAACCAAGGAGGTTAAGGACTTGTACTCAGAAAATTATAAAACATTGATAAAGGAAATCAAGGAAGATACAAACAAGTGGAAGCATATACCGTGCTCATGGCTAGGAAGAATAAACATCATTAAAATGTCTATATTACCCAAAGCAATTTATAATTTCAATGCAATACCAATTAAAATACCAATGACATACTTCAAAGATATAGAAAACATATTCCAAAAATTTATATGGAACCAAAAAAGAACACGAATAGCCTCAGCAATCCTAAAAAGAAAAAACAAAGCAGGAGGTATCACTCTTCCAGATATCAAGGTATACTATAAGGCCATTATACTCAAGACAGTCTGGTACTGGCATAAGAACAGGCACATAGATCAATGGAACAGAACAGAGGACCCAGAAATAAACCCACAGCTTTATGGACAACTGATATTTGACAAAGGAGGAAAGAACATACAATGGAGTAAAGACAGCCTCTTTAACAAATGGTGTTGGGAAAATTGGACATCTACCTGCAAAATAATGAAACTAAACCATCAACTTACATCATTCACAAAAACAAACTCAAAATGGATAAAAGACTTAAATGTAAGCCGAGAAACCATAAGCATCTTAGAAGAAAACATAGGCAGCAAGCTCTCCGACATCTGTAGCAGCAGTATATTTGCCAATTTATCTCCACGGGCAAATGAAATAAAAGACAAGATAAACAAATGGGACTATATCAAACTAAAAAGTTTTTGCACAGCTAATGACAATAAGAACAGAATAAAAAGACAAACCACACAATGGGAGAACATATTCGACAGCACATCTGATAAGGGGTTAATAACTAAAATTTACAAAGAACTTATAAAACACAACACCAGGAAGACAAACAACCCAATCAAAAAATGGGCAAAAGAAATGAATAGAAATTTCTCCAAAGAGGACATCCAGATGGCCAATAGGCATATGAAAAAATGCTCAACATCACTAATCATTAGAGAAATGCAAATTAAAACCACAATGAGATATCACCTCACACCAGTCAGAATGGCACTCATCAGCAAAACAACACAGAATAAGTACTGGTGAGGATGTGGAGAAAAGGGAACCCTTCTGCACTGCTGGTGGGAATGCAGACTGGTTCAGCCACTGTGGAAAACAGTTTGGAGATTCCTCAGAAAATTAAAAATCGAACTGCCTTTTGACCCAGCTATCCCACTTATAGGAATATACCCTAAGAACACCATAGCACTGTTCGAAAAGAAGAAATGCGCCCCCATGTTCGTGGCAGCATTGTTCACAATAGCGAAGATCTGGAACCAGCCCAAGTGTCCGTCAGAGGACGAGTGGATTAAAAAGCTATGGTACATATATACTATGGAATACTACTCAGCCATAAGAAACAATGACATCGGATCATTTATAACAAAATGGATGTACCTTGATAACATTATACGGAGTGAAATAAGTAAATCAGAATAAAAGAAAAACTGAGAACAGCATGATTTCATACATAGGTGGGACATAAAAGTGAGACTATGAGACATGGACAAGAGAGTGGTGGTTACGGGGTGGGGGGAGGGAGGAGAGGGTGGGATAGGGAGGAGGGAAGGGACACAGGGTAAACCAGATGGAAGGTGACAGAGGACAATTTGACTTTTGGTGACGGGTATGCAACACGGTTGAATGATAAGATAACCTGGAGATGTTTTCATTGTACATATGTACCCTGATTTATTGGTGTCACCCCATTAGAATTAATAAAAATAAATAAATAAATAAATTTTAAAAAAAAATCCTTTGTGTTTTACTTCTTCAACCTTCCTTCCAACCCTGAAAATCACTGATATCTTTTCCAATTCCAGTTTTGCCTTTTCCAGAATGCCATTTAGTTGAAATCTCACAATATAGACTTTCAGATTGGCTTTTTTCACTTAGTGGCATGCCTTCTATCAATTTTTGACATTCCCTCCATATGTGCCTGGGTTTGGTCAGTCTATGGTGTTTTTAGGAAGTTATTCTGTCCATAATTTATCATTGGTATATGTGGGGAGGCTGATCTAATATGAGCTACTCAGGTATTAACAGGAGAAAAAGTTTTAAAATGTAACTTGGTACATTTAACATGAATAACCAGACATCTGGCCACAGTTCAAGAATAGATGTATAATAGCTTATCTTAGATCAGCCCATATTTATTGAATTTCAGGGTTTCAGTAGATCATAATGACCAATAATAGATTTAAAAGTTAACCATAAGCCCCATCACATAAAATGAAATATCACTATTTCGTTACTTATGATATACTACTCACAAAGCAAAAAGACAATTATGTTCTACATGCATATAACAAACCTGTCAGAGCTGTTTCACTTATGGATTTCATTTGAAGAAAAATTTCTCCTTTCAGTGAAGTCCAGTTTTGAAAATGATCATATATTTCATTTTTAATACTGGTTAGCTCCCTTTTAGTAAAAGTAAATAATGAAAGAGTCTTCTTCCAGAAATATTTGTACTCCATCAATCTTTCACTGTAAGGTATTAAAAAAATTTAAAAATTTAAAAATAACAAGCATGATAACAAATATCTCTTTGAAAAAATAGTTTTCTTTGAAAATGGATTTAGAGTGACCATGTACTCTACTGTATAATGGAGACAATTTTGAGAGTGAAAGAGGTGCTATTTTGCTGAGATGACAAATATAAACTGAAAATATCCCAGAAAGACTGAGGTGTGTGGTTATCCTCATTCATTTCCATTGTATTATCATTTTAACATAAAGAATGATAGCTATTTTATACACATTTACCCTATTAATCTTTTTAAATTAATTTAACAGCAAAAATTTAGTGAAAAATTTAGATCAAAAGTGGCTTAGTCACAGAGCCTAAATGAGATTCTTAGAAAGCATTCTTCCTGCACATCATGGCTCTACAGGAAATTTAAAACTTGGTGTGATGATAAACAAAACCTTTAAAAGTGACTGATCCAGTGCTTTTTGTTCATGAAATGCCATAGCTGAAAGTAATAACACTGATTTTTATTTTTTACTTCGGATGTCTTGGCTACAATTTGCCTAATAAGCAAGCAAGATGCAGACATAGACCTAGGATTTATCACCAAAAAGATGATGAATGAAGCCCTGGAACTGTAATTATTTGGCTAATACTTATCTCCCTGAATAGACTAAGACCTATGACACAGATACTATATATATATCTGTCTTGTTCATCACAATCTCCCTAGCATCTAGCACCGTACTTATGACAGAGTATGGCTTCAACACATGTTGGCAAATAAATGAATGAATGAAAAAATAGATCACTCAGTTGGAGGAATGAAGAAGTGAGAAGTGCTGAGGATAAAACACTGGACAACACTAACATTTATGGGACTAAAACAGAAAAGAACCCCTCAAAGAACACTAGAAAGGCACAACCAGTGAGAAGAAAAAACAAAATAATGCCATCAGAAAAGCCACGGGATAAGAAAATTTAAAGAAAAAAATAGTGGTCAGTGTTAAGGCCCAGATAAAGGTGAACAGTGTCCATTGTATCTGGCATAAGGGAGCATTTGGTGATCTCAGAAAGAGGTATTAAGAAGGAAAGAACTGAACAGTAAAGCAAAGGGGAGTAAACGGGGGAGTATGCAGTACCAACAATCAAGAACACTGTCTGAGGCAGCAAGAATACAAAGAGAAAGCTACAGAGCAGAATGGTTTGTAGGATGGCAAACACCTAAACATGTATGTGTACACAGCTGGACACAGTATGAGTGCCGTCATGGTGGTAAAAACACAGAAAAGAGATGCACTTGTTTCTTGTGTAAAGTCCTAGAAAAGACGGATGTCATTCTGGGTGGTAATTTAGGTCCACCTGAGTGATCAGAAGCCACAGGGGATGCCTCAATCAGCAAGACAGTGCTGGGAGCTAGGAGACATATTGATTTTAAAAAGCAGAGAAATAGTCCAAATAGATCACTAACTGAAGAGGTCAAAAGTGAAGATGGGCAGTCAGAATGTGGAGCCACAAACTGGCAAGACAGGGAGAAAAGAGCTATGAACCAAGTCAAGGCTAAGGAGCTAATGGCCCTATATAAGGAGTTGCTAGAAGCCGGCCATATACAGGACCTAGTGTGATATTCAACAGAACAGACTGGATGGGGATACAGGTGCCTCTGTAGGGAGAAAGGCAGAAAACAGAAAATTCAAGCTTATTATCTAAGAGCAGATCCAATTTTTGTGAGGACTAAATCTTATATGATTGGTGGTGGGTGGGGTGAGTGTTTTCTTGAAAAAAAGAATACAAAAACGATGACTTACAAATTAGGTTTAAAAATATACAATTATTTATAGAATGAGAAAAATCATTAAATTTTAAAAATATTTTAAAGTTGATAAATTCTATCAGTATAACAAAGTACAGAAAAACATAACTTTTTAATAAGTAACAGCCCTACAATACTTTTGCCTATAATTTTTGACTACATGCACCTCTTCATGTGAGAACCATTTTATAATAATATTTTATATGGAGAAAACATAAGGATTATATACCCTTTCATCTAGGATGGCCATTACTTTTTCATTATTGATCATTTAGAAAAATTCTTTCAGCCTTATAGTTAGTTCACTATTGGTAATGCATGTAAATAATAAGTGGTGTCAAATTTGGAAAAATCCTTATCAAATTTTTTTCACATAAGATTGTAAGATTTTTGGCATTTCAAGGTTTTTTTTGGAAAATGATTACTTTTAAGTTACTTTTGAAATAATGAAACTCATGAGCCAGTTTATCTTAGCTGTCCTTAAAGTGGTATAATATGATTTTTATGTTTTATTCAGTGATGTTGGTAGTTTTTGTCAAATCCTCAAGAAACTTAAATATTCCTCCAATGTATTCAAATAATTAACTCCTTTTCACTGAATGGATTATGAAGTAATCTAAGAGCTCTCATTGAAAATATGTCTCTCTTAGTTAATTTGCTTGTGATGTAATATGAAAAAAATCATTGTGGTTTGTTTATGCCAGAATAATTTTCTATTGTTTAAATTGTTCTTTATTGCTTTTACTCCATTAATTTTTAAATTTTATGCAAATCTAATTTTTTAGTCTCTAATTCCTTTTCTTTGTGTGACAGAGACAGAGAGAGAGAGAAAGGGACAAATAGGGACAGAGAGACAGGGAGATAGATAGAAGCATCAATTCTTCATTGTGGCTCCTTAAGTTGTTCACTGATTGCTTTCTTATATGTGCCTTGACTGGGGAGGAGGGTGGCTACAGCAGAGCATGTCACCCCTTGCTTAAGCCAGCAACATTTAGCTTCAAGCCAGCGACCTTTGGGCTCAAGCTGGTGAGCACGTGCTCAAGCCAGATGAGCCCACGCTCAAGCTGGCGACCTTGGGGTTTAAAACCTGGGTCTCTGTGTCCCAGTCTGACGCTCTATCCACTGCACCACTGCCTGGTCAGGCTAGTCTATAATTCCTTAATTGTGTTATTGAAGCTTTCTAAAATGTCTTTCTAAGTGACAGTTATAATGGTATATTCCCAATTCATCTCTCCCTTACTCAGAGGTTCCCCCAAAGCTCATGACTGCTCCAATGGCATATTGACATCAGAAGTGTTAGAGAGGAGAAATCAGAGTAGAAAAAGACAGAATTTTTAACCAATTATTTCTAAACTATCTTACTTTTGCCAGGGGCCTTCCAAGAACCTTGGAAAGCGGTCATGAGTGAGGGGTTCTTAAAGTTAAACATCCTGTGGTTCATGGTAAATCTGCCTGTATTTGTATCTTTAACCTCCACTGTGAGATATGAGGCAGACACACAGCTGCTGAGGGATGACGGACACACAGCTGCTGAGGGATGACGAGCACAAGGTAGTCTAAACAGAATAGTGAGGATTTAGAATAGTATCGGAGAAATTGAGGGCCTGGTGTTTAACAACCTGTGCACAGGTATGAAGACTGAGGGTTTTAAGGGTAATTATAACTAAATGAGCAAATGTAAAAGGAGTTGAAGTACTGGTAAACTCCTCTAGGCAGAAACATCCTCTCTTCAGAAGCATCCTCTATATAGAAACATCAAACACAGTATATATATATACACACACACACACACACACACACACACACACACAAATATTAGAACTAAAAATGGGCTTATAAAGGTTACATAGATACATAATCCTTATGTAAAAATCAATTTAATGATAACAAAATAAAATTCCTATCATAAAAACATTAAAGAGAATAAAATACTAAGAAATGAATTCAGTAAAAGGAGTGCACACTTGTATACTAAAAGCAGAACATTTCTCAGAGAGCTACAGATCTTGATAGAAAGATATATCATGTTTATGAATTGAAAAAGTCAATATTTTTAAGATGGCAATTCTCCCCCAATCTACAGATTCAATGCTATACCTATTGATATCCTGGCATGCTATTTTGCAGGAATGAATAAGCTGATCCTAAAATGCATATGGAAATGCAAGGGACCCAGAATAGCCAAAACATCCTGAATACAAAGAAATTTGGAGGACTTATATTTTTTATTTCAAAATTTACTAAAAACTACAGAATTCAACAGAGTGTGGTACTGATATAAGAATAGACATATAGGTGAATGAAACTGAATTGAGTCCAGAAATAATTCCCTAGATTCATGGTGCACTGATTTTAGGTAAGAGCCTCAAGGCAATTCAATAAGGAAAGAATAATCTTAACAAATGATGCTGGGACAATTGAACGTTCACATGAATAAAGATGAATTTAGATCCTTACCACACATCATTCATAAAAGTTAACTCAAAATGGGTCACAGACCTAAATGCAATAAATAAAACTATAGAACTTTTAGGAAAAAAATACAGAAGAGAATCTTTGTGACCTTTGGTCAGTCAGAGTTCTTAGATACATTATCAAAAGCACAATCTTTTAAAGCAAATATTAATAAATTTTATTTTATATAACTTTTTTATTATTATTAAGTGAGAGGCAGGGAAGCAGAGACAGACTCTTGCATACTCCCCCACTGGGATCCACCCAGCAAGCCCTCTACCAGGCCATGCTCTTCCTGTCTGGACCACTACTCTGTTGCTTGAGCAAATGAGCTTAGCCCCTGAGGTGAGACTATGAAGCCATCCTCAGTACCTGAGGCCAACTTTGCTCAAAGCATTTGAGCTATGGCTATGGAAGGGGAAGAGAGAGATATAAGGGCGGGGGGTGGAGAAGCAGATGGTTGCTTCTCCTATGTGCCCTGACCGGGAATTGAACCTGGGACTTTTACACGCTGAGCCAATGCACTACTGCTGAGCCAACCAGTCAGGGCCTGATAAATTTTATTCATTAAAAATAACAACTTTTGCTCATCAAAAGAGACCATTACAAAAATAAAAACTAAGCCATAGACTGGGAGAAAATATTTACAAGTCATATTTCAAATAAAGTATTTCACCCAAAACATATAAAGAACTCTTACCATCCTATATTAAGAAAATAAACCAATGAAAAACTAGGAGAGTTCTAATGGATATTTCACCCAATGACTATGTAAATGGTCAATAAGCACATGAAAAGGTACTCAACATCATTGGTCATTTGGGAAACACAAACCAAAGCCACAATGAGATACCCTGTCACACCCATTGGAATGGTTACAATAAAAAAGACAGACAATACGAAGTGTTGACAAGAACTCAGTGAAACTATAATTCTCATTCCTTGTAGGACTATAAAATGGTGCAGCCACATAAAAATAGTTTGGCACTTTCTTAAAAAGTTAAATTTAAATTTACCATATGTTTCAGTAATGCCACACTTAGGAACTTACTTGAAAGAAATGAAACATGCAACCACACAAAGACTTGTACGTGAATTTTTAGAGTAGTAGCATTCAGAAGTGTAAAGTGAAAATAATCCAAAAGTCCATCACTGGTAAATGATTAAGTAAAATGTGGCATATCCACACAATGGAAACTATTAAGCAATAAAAAGAAACAAAGTGCTGATGCATGATACAACATGAACAAACCTCCAAAACAGTGATGGAAGCCTGATGTAAAAGACCACATATCATATGCTCCATATACATGAAATGTCCATAAAAATGCCAATTTATAGAAATGAAAGGAAGGTTGCCTAGGACTGATGGTAAGAGCAGAAATTAAATGCAAATGGCATGAAGATCTTCATGGTATGACACAAATGTTCTAATACTGGATGTGGAAAAGTAAGTTTACTAAAAATTATTGCATTGCCACTTTATAGTAAGCAATTATGCCTCAATAAAACTATTTCAAGAAAATGTCAGGCGATTTCACTATGGGATCAAGGCTAGAAAACAAAATAAAGCCAGAAAATAATTGGGAAAAATCAGAGAAAATGCTGGAAAACTTAATAAGGTGAGAGAGCTGGGAGAGATTGGGGGAGTTGGCAGGAATTTTCAGAAGTGACAGTGTAGATAAAATTACAAGTAAAAAAAATTAAAAATAAGCACTTTATATTTCAAGCAATTTATGGAAGATTCACACTAGGAATCTTCTAAAAGTAAACACAGGGGACATAGCAGACATGGGCCAAAGCTATTGTAAGAGCCAAGCTTGAATACTAATCAGCCTGACTAAAATGAACAGTTGGATTCTCCTGGGTAGTACCCTGTGGGTTCAATATCAGATTTCTAGGAAATGGCAGAGAAGGTTTTTGAGGAAAGAAATTGTCATCTGTTTTATGAGTAGACTCATTCATTTATTCAAAGATTATTTATTGAGCATCATTTATGTGCAGGACATTTGGTATGACCAACAGGTTATCACCAGACAGAGTATGAAAATTATTAGCCCAGATAATTATTTTTTTTTTAACAGAACAATGTTCCTGGCAATAGGTAGTAGATTGAAAAATGAAAAGAACCTAACATTTAAAATATTCATCAGGCATATTTTTTTAGTCTGAATCTGTGTCTACTTGTAATGTTCATTTAATTTATTTCCTTTTTCTAAGAGTTAAAAGTTACTCAATTCAAAAACTCATTCTTTCTGATATTCTCTCTAATATTCAATTCTCTTTTCAGAGATAGAAAAGAAAATGTACTTTCTAGTTTCTTTAGAGCACTGGGTTTTACTCTAGGTATTATAAACCCTCCAAAGGTTGTAAAAAAACACAATTAACACCATTTATGTTGGAGATTGTTTTTTTTCAGGGACAGGGAGATAGAGAGAGTCAGAGAGAGGGAGAGAGAGGGATAGATAGGGACAGACAGACAGGAACGGAGAGAGGTGAGAAGCATCAATCATTAGTTTTTTTGTTGCCGTCGCAACACCTTAGTTGTTCATTGATTGCTTTCTCACATGTGCCTTGACCGCAGGCCTTCAGCAGACCAAGCAACCCCTTGCTGGAGCCAGCAACCTTGGGTCCAAGCTGGCAAGCTTTTCCTCAAGTAGATGGGCCCCGTGCTCAAGCTGGCGACCTCGGGGTCTCGAACCTGGGTCTTCTGCATCCCAGTTCGATGCTCTATCCACTGTGCCACAGCCTGGTCAGGCTATGTTGGAGATTTCTAAGTTTAGCCATTTCATTGCTACTATATTTAGAAAGTTCTGTTCCAGGGATCAAATACATCAAGAAATATTGGTCGAAAGGAAAATGTATTGATTACTGTTTTTTTTTTTAATCTAAATGTACTGCAGAATAAAAACAATTTGTTTGCCTGATTTAAACTTTATTGCTAAAACTATTCAGTTGTGAGGTAATGGTAAAAAAAATTTTTTTAAAGTGAAGTTATTTCAACTTTTTTCAACCACAGCAAATATAGAAACTATACTACTACATTGTGTTTGGATGTTTATAAAGTTAGTATTCAATGCATCTTTTCAATCTTTATAATTTTCAATTATTTAATCTTACCTGAAGACTTGTGATTGTCTCTGTTTAATTTTTAACTCATGTTGCACATGACTCAGTTCTTTCTTTACTCTCTGAAATTCATTTTGCTGACTTTTTAACTGCATGCTTTCAGCTTGGAGTCTAAAAATATAAACAAACAACATCAACAACAAACAACAAGCCTAGATATTCCCTCATGAGTACTTTTTCAAATGAATATGTAAATACACTTTTAATAAAAATAAAAAACTATGCATCTCTATATATGCTAAATGAATATATAGAAAAAGTGTGGAGAGACACATATCAAATATCCCTTACCCCATGGAGGACAGTAGAATTGATGGGCAGGGGAAAGGCAAAAAGTATTGAAGGGAGGCATAACTTTTATTCTCCATCTTTTGTACCATTTGAATTTTTTATAATGAGCATGTAGTTTTACTTGAAATACTAATTAAATTTAACTAAATAAATATCAATTTATTTTTATGTATATAATTTAAAATGTCAAATATTGTTGGGTTAAAAGAGTTATAAGAAAAAATAGTACTCAATTGCCTTTACCCGAATTCCCACTGCCTAAACCAGCTACTTTCAACTTTTTTCCTATTTATAGTATTTACCACTATATTACTAAGTAACATGCTTGTACTGTTATTTATCACTATTTCATTTTAGATTATTAGCTAGTGAGTTACAAATCAGTTAAGATTTGGTTCTGCTGCATATAACTGAAAGCTGAATATGATGCTTAGGACAGTGGTTTTCACCGTTTTTACACTTGGGGGCTGGCAAAAATGGGACAATTATTTCAGGGACTGCTAAGGCAGAAATCACCCGGAGCATAAGTAAATTTGGCTATGATCATTGGGTCTGTAATCTTCATACAACATCAGGATGATCAGCTCTTTCATCAACCAGCATAAAATTTCTAGCGGACCCGTCTGTGGACTCATAGTTGAAAAAACTGGATTAAGATACAAGGGCATATACTATCTTGCATAAAACAAATGTACTGGTAGCCAGTCTAATGTTGATACGATAGCTTTGTAGTGTCAACAGGACCACAGGATCCTTCCGACTCTCTGTTCTACATCTTCAATGTGTCTTTTGCTTTCATAGACGCTAATTGGCAGAAACTCCCATCAATGACTTTCCCATACCAGACTAGCAGCAGGAAGAGAATGATTGCTCACTCAGTGCATTTTAAGGAGATTTTCTGGAAGTAGCATTGAATAGTTCTGCTAAACTGAGACACATGACACTATCTAGCTGCAAGTAAAGCTGGGAAATGTAGTCTTTTAACTAAAATAATTAGTTCCCAAATATAAAGCCATAGTGTATAGTTTTATTACTAAGGAAGAAAGGAGTATGAATGTTAAGGTAGGCAGACAGCAATCTCTACCACAATCCTAATAGAAGTTGACCTTCTTACACATATCTACACATCCACACACCTACACAGGCACACACAACATTCCTTCCCTAATCCTTCCAAAATAATATTTTTATTTAGTAATTGCATTATTCTTCACTAGTGAGCCACATGTTTGTTATACCATGATCACATTTCTTTTCTTGTACAACTACAATATTTTTATTGTCCCTGGATTAAAAAACATCTCCTGTACTTCTTAGTTTTCTGTGTAAATATCACTAATAATTCCTCCAAATCTGACAGATGTTAATTCTTCTCTCTCAGAACCTGAAGACACAATAGATAATCCTTCAGTCATCATATTTTATTATATTTCTTAGTAATTAAAGGTCACCTTTTTACTTTACCCTGTTCTTGTTCATGGATATAATTTATCTTTTTGAGGGTATCAAGTGTTGTGTATTTCCAAAGTTTTCGTTACCTCTCTGTATTGGGGTTTTCCCCCCTTTCTTTTGTTTCTTGGCTTTCACATTTCAGGCTTCTTTTAAAAATCTGAAGATCCTTACTCAAAAGTAGGATTAATCTCAATATAAATATGAGTAAACATAATACAAACCCAATTTGAGGGTTATTCTATCAACAACTGACCAAGCATCTTTACAAGCCTCATATCATAAAAGGCAAAGAGTGAGGAATTATCACAGATCAATGATGATTAAGAAGATATAAGCTCTAAGTGCAATATATGACTTCAGGTTGAATCTTAGACCGGAAAAAAAGATGTTAGTGACAAAACTGAAAAATCAGATAAAGTATTTAAGTTTGTGAATAGTATTTTACTAGCATAAATGTTTTAGTGTTTATAATTGCACCATAATTATACACAGTGTTAACATTAGGGGAAACTAAGTACATGGAATTTTGTACTATTTTTGTAACTTTCTATATGTCTAAAATTATTTTAAAATAAAAAGTTAAAAAAGAATCACTTGTACTTATACTATGAATGATATATGCATGTCAAATGTATCTGTAGTATAAATTGTGGTAAAAAAAAAAAAAGGTAGGTGCATTTTTAATTTTGGAAGCTATGCAGTATTTTAATAGCAAAAACAAAAAGAAACAACCTCCATTGATGCTTCAGTGACATTTAAAAATGCCCCAAGAAACTTTTATGACAAGATATTACATATTCTTTATTTAACCATTCAAAGAGAATAAGGAAAAGTAACGTAGTAGTATTTATTCAAAATTCAACTTATTGTTGGCTATACTCCAAGAAAATTAAGTTATCAAATATTCTTCAACTACAGATTATCATATAAAATATATAAAAATATAACCATCAAAATAGTCTCACAGTTAAAATACCTACTTTACTTTTGGCCAGTTTTTCTAATATCAGGATTTTACTATTTTTTAACTCAAATCCTGTACTGCCATTAGGAAATGTAATGTGACTTTTTTTAGATCATCAAATAATGGTACTGTGGTCCCAAATAAATTTTAAGCAGAGGCTTACATGGTTCATAAAGACACCTCAGTTTCCAGGCTGGCTAGGAACATCGCTGCATTCGTTTCTTTGTAAAGCGGTCAACGACAAAGGGAACCCGGCGCTGAGCGAGTCTAAAGGCTCGCTTGGGTTCTGCTGTGCGCCGTTTTACATTTGCCTCATTTAGAAGTTGCAAACCAGTCCCTGAACATATTTTATTTGACTTGCAGACTGATTTTGTATTTTTGTTTTAATGAACACCAACATTTAAAATTTGAGAGATTTTACATAAAGATACAGATTCCCTGCTTTACTTTAAAAACTGAGAAATTAAAATATGATGAGTCCACCTTCCCCAAAAAACAATCTCCAGGAGCAGCTGCCTCCATTAATGAGCTGGGTTTTTTGTTGTTTTGTTGTTGTTCTTTCTTGTACTTTTCTGAAGTTAGAAACCAGGAGGCAGGTAGACAGACTCCCGCATGCACCAGATTGGGATCCACTCGGCATAACCACCAGGGGGCGATGCTCTGCCCATCTGGAGTACTGCTCCGCTGCAACCAGAGCCACTGAACGCGGCGATGTTCCTAGCCACCGATGTTCCTAGCCACCGAGATGGAGGCCATGGAGCCATCCTCAGTGCCCGGGGCCAACTTTGCTCCCATGGAACCTTGGCTGCAGGAGGAGAAGAGAGAGTCAGAGAGGAAGGAGAGGGGAAAGGGTGGAGAAGCAGATGGGCGAGTCTCCTGTGTGCCCTGGCCAGGAATCGAACCTGGTACTTCCACAAGTGGAGCCCACACTCTACCGCTGAACTAACTGGCCAGGGCCGAGCCTGTATTTTTTAATTCGTACCCAGTTTCACACACTGACTCTGGATAACCATCTCACCCCATAGGCATTTGAGGCTGTCCTCACTTCATTCTAAAATTTAATAGCTGCACTTTAGATGCTTTTATAAGCCATTTAAAGCCCAGCCCACCTGAGTCTGGCTACCTCAATTATTTTTCTCTGAAATTTACAAAGTGTGGCACCTGCCATTCACTTGAATCTTTAGAATAAACAAATTCTATTTTTTTAATTGAAAAAATATACACACATAGAGAATTATATATACTCTCTCTCTCTCTCTCTCTCTACATATATACGGAAGAGAGCTAGAAAGAGAGAGGGAGAGAAAATGGTAAAATAATAAACAATTTTTTTTTGAATTTATACCAATAGTTACCAAGATACTAAAATTTGAAAGCAATAAGAAACTGACTGCTTCAAATTGCTGTGGCTCCTTGGCTGATGGGTTAGCTGATATCTATGCTACTGGCAGCAACTTGTCTCTTATAGACTGGCAAGAATAGGCCTTTCTCAACTCCCTTCCCATTCAACAACGAAAACAGTAACAGTAGCAACAACAAGTTGACCTAGAACCAACTATGCAAAAGGCCCAATGTTACATGCTTTACAGATGTTATCTTATTTAAACATTTTAGGGACCCTTACCACCAGTGTTTTCATTCCCTTTCGGTTCCAATCAAGGGATGTTTGCCTGAATTTTAGCAGCTTCTTTGCCATACCAAATGTTTCTTTAATCCTTACCTTAGTGTTGTCAAAGTGTGTTCCAGAAAGCCTCCCAGCTTACCTCAAAAATGGTTTCAAAGTAAGCTAAGTTTGAGAACAGCAGGTTTCTTTACTGTAAGACTTCTCAGAGCTTTTACTACGCTAATGTGTAGAGTGAATTCCAGTGAGAAGATGAATGTGGAGTATTTTCTAAACTTAAAATTTGACCATAGAATACTTTTTAAATAACATTTCTTAAGACTTCCTTGGAATACACTTTAAGAAGCAAGGTTCTATTTTTTAGTATTAATTTAATAATTATTCTATGTGATTAGTATTATTTAAAATGGTATTTATTTAAATAGGGTATCAAAAATATCAGCAAAAGAAAAGTTGGATAGTAGGTACTTCCAAGAACAGATTTCTCCTTCTCAAGTGAGTCTTGCAGAGAGAGGTTGTATCTGGTCACATGAGTTGTCCCCTTCAGAGGGACTTGCCCAGGACAGAGTCTGTTTTATCAAAGTCTTCCTCCTCTTGTACACTGTTTAGGGTTGTATCAGGTTCTGCCCTACAAACTTTCTTGATTATGAAATTGGTTTCCAGCTCCTGATACTTTACTTCTGCCTCTCACTTCACACTTGGCCTACTGCTTTAGACTTGGAAGACTTCTTGGCTAGAGCAATGTGCTCCATCCTAGTCCCAACCTGAAAGGGGGCTTTGGGTATGTTCACTACCCCAATACCAATTTTCTACCTCAGATTTAGACAGTTTCTTTGATTATGAAATAATTGACAATCCCACACCCAAAGATACTATTCCTATCAATTTGGTGAAGTTGAGTGTTAATATTTTTCTTGCTAAAGGTCAGTAATGCCAAACCAACAGATATGCAAAGGGAGCTAGATATGTGAGAAAACAGTGTTTTCTCATAGCAACAATTCAGCACATTGTCAAATTTACAGAGTCTGATCTATCCCATCTTGAGATATTTGTCAAGTAGCCACCATCATGGCCTTCAAGAGCCATGGATAAAAATTACCCCCAGGGAAGGTTTTCCTAGTGCCATTCTTCCACCAGGGTCTGAAAAAGACACTACATTATTTCTTTTAGATTTCTCCACTCTTCAAAACATAGAACCTGAAACCTTCCCTGACAGCAAAGGAATCCAGAACCCCTAACTCACAGAGCTTCTCCTATATATCTTGACCTTACAAGGCTCTAGTTTCCCACCAAGAGCTCTATTGAGAGAAGCCAGCTAAGGAAGACATCTTGAAAGTTTTGGAATGGCTCCTCCACTGCAAACAGGAAGCTATCATTAGTAGGTCTGAGGTATTTCAAACAAGCTGACCATCAAACCAGGCTAAATATGAGCAATAATTATCTCCATTCAGTCTCATCTGAGTCATGCAACTATTCATTCATCAAAAAACTTCAGTGAATACCAAAAATTGATTGTTTGATCAACCAGCACTAAAGGTAAGTATAACTGCAGGCATGCACCGAATTTTATATGAGCACAGAGGAGGACTTAGTCAAAGAAAATAAATGGTAATGAATGAGTTAGGATCAGTGGGAAGCAGAGAAGAGCATACCACACAAGGAATTCCAGAAGTGCATTAGCCAACGCACAGAAGCTTGAGAAAAGATGGCATTCTTCTGGTTAATAATAATGCAAAGTGACAATTGAAGGCAAACGAGATGGTGTGAGCCATGTTGTGAAATGTGTACTTTTCCCTCAGTGCTATGGAGTCTCTGGAGGATTTGAGGCAGGAATCAGATTTGCATTTTAGAAAGATTGCTCTACCAGAAATTACCGAAGGAACTTCCACCAAGACTTAGGCCCATGAACATTTGTGTCTCTAAGACCTCCCTTTCCCATCAGTCTGCCCTTCCACTGAGTCTCCTCCTTCAGAATGCTCAATTTATGGATGCTCTCATTGACTAAGGACAGCAATAATTTCCCCTCCATATTGCGGGCTTTATTGTATCTCACAGAAATGGCCAGATGATTCCCCCACTTAGTGATTCAACCTCCTGCCCTCACACCTTTCTCTTTCTATCCCTCCCCTGCTTGTTAGAATTAATTCTGACTGCAGGCCTGGTTTCAACGGCCCCTATCCAACTCTTGGCACTAATTCATTCTTGTTGATTTTTTACTCTCCTTTAATAAATAGGCTTATGTCTTAGTTTCTTACAATCTTATATTCTGTTGGTAACACTACCTAAGACTAGATACTTAATATTCTTTTCCTAGGCTAGGACCACAGCCTTGCAATTCAACTTCTATGATTGTCACTAACTGAGTGATTAGACTTTTGGATTCCCCAACATAAGCTCTGCTATCTGTTGCAGAAAATCATTAGTGCTGTGCCTTACACTTCTCTTGTTAACAATTCTCCCAGACACATCAATCCTCTTGAAAATTCAAAGGGTAGATGCATGTGTGGGGGTTATAGTAAAAGACTATACCTATACATCACATAAGACTGAGGCTCTTTTCTTTAGCACCTGTACTAGCCAATGGATGGGTATAATTCCAGCCCCCAGCCCCTTCTAGTAAGCTATGCCATGTTCAGTTGAGTTCAGCGAGGCAATGAATACAATTTATTCTAACTATTCTCTGATGATAGCCTAGTCCCTCGAATTGATCCTCACTGACATCTAATCTTATGTTGTATGCCATAAAACAGTCACCTTCTGTTTCTCTCTTAATAAGCCTTTAAGACTTTCCTTCTTTTATCTAGATTTAAAAGATTCATAAACCCTCAATTTTTCTACTTTTAGAAACTAAACAGTGTTGGGACTGTTGCGTTATTAATAATTTATTAAGTATTGAATTATGTAACCCTAAAAGGTAAATGTGTATACTTTTTGCTTACCCTTAAGTAATCTTGGGTTGTACTTCCCAAAATGAAAAATTTCCTGGAGTGTAATAGTGTAAACAAACACAAAGGTGTTTATCTAGCTTCCCATAAGTATTTAGTTCTCTTTGTTAAAAAGAAATACGCCTTTTAGAAAATAAATGCCTGTTTCGAAGGTTGCTGCCTCTTTTCTAATGTTCTCATCTGTCAAAATAATGCTGGTACAGCCTGATTTTGGGGCAGGCTGATCATGCTAATCTCAATTAACAGCACAGAAAGGCCTCACAGTCACCTGGGAAATGGAATGCAATAGTACAATTTGATTGATTCCAAATACATTAACAGGGAATTTCTGATAAAACTAAATGTTGAGCAAAAGTTTGTCTACATTATTTATGATGAAAATATTAATATATGTTTATAAACTGCAAAAAACACATTAAGTAATTTGTATAATTAAAAAGTATAGTTAGCTTTAGTGGTTTAAAGCAAATTCATTAAGTATTAATCACACAATGCTTTCTTGTCCTGGTTTTATTAATTATATATATATATACTGCTCATAAAAACTAGGGGATAAATTAAAATGAATACGAAATTATAAAAAAAGCATTTAATTTTTTTTATTAAACAAGAAAATCAGAGAAGCAAAAAAGTCAAAGAAAGTTGGTTGACTATGCAAATGAGATGCAAAAGTAACTTTAATTTCATTGGTGAAAATGTACTATACAAAAGGCTGAAAATTCTGCTGGAGTATATGCACATTCCCTGATCCCCTAATTTTTGTGAGCAGTACTTAAATGAATTAAAGCTAAACATTTATAAAATATTCTATCATTTAGGTATTTACTAATTTAGATTGCTCTTGGCAAACTATCCTGAATTTTGAAGTCATACTCTATATATTGGGTCAATTATGTTATAGCTCCTCAGATTTTAGTTCTTTTGATTTTGGCATTTAAATAAATGAACTAGGTCAGCACATTACTTTATATGTTGGCATTTTATTAATATTATGATGTTAATTTTTTAAGATCATATTTTCCTACAGTTAAGAAAACTTTTATAACAATGACAATACCAACAAAAATAATGAACCCTGCTGAGCATTTACCAAAGCCAGACACTGTGCTTAATAATTTACGTGAGCTGTCATATTTAAACATCACAACATTCTCATGATATAGATCAACTGTCAGCCCCATTTGACAGATGAGGGAACAGGAAGCAGAGAGCTAAGCAAGTTGAATGTGGCCATGCGACCAGCTAGTGACAGCGCTGAGATTTGAACCCAGGCAACTTATTATCCTGCTACTAATGTGTAGTTGACTGTCCTTTGCTGATTTTGTACTTTTGATTCTTCCTTTGCACATAGTATTAGAAGATGGATTCTTATTTGCATTTTATGCTTTGAATAATATTTTGATTAAATTGATACTCAACAGGGATTGACAGGAATTGAGGAGCATGGAATGGCATTACCAACAGAAGTGAGCAGCAGTTTAAAACCTTCAATACTCTGGGCCTGACCTGTGGTAGTGCAGAGGATAAAGCGTTGACCTGGGAACACTGAGGTCGCCAGTTCAAATCCCTGCACTGGTCTGGTCAAGGCACATATGGGAGTTGATGCTTCTAGCTCCTCCCCCCTTTCTCTCTTTCTCTCTCTCTCTTACTCTGTGTCTCCTCTCTAAAATGGATAAAATAAAAATAAATTTTAAAAAAAACTGTAAATATTCTGCACTGAAGAAAAGGCAAGCAGAACATTAACTTTACACATATTTCCAAATATACATTTTGTTTTTTTTTAATCCTCTCACAAAACTCAGAGGTTCACAGAGGAAAAGAGTTCAGCGGTAATCTTCACAAACCTTTGTTTTCATGGGCTTAAAATGTTTTCAACATCAACCCTAGTTAGTCTCCATCTTTCAGACTGGTAAGAATTTGGCATGCCACTCCTTTCCTCCTGAAAGAAATCCGAGCGCTTGCCAGAGCACTTAATATTCCAGCTTCCACAGCAAATCTCTCTCATCTCCTTCTAACTGCCTCCAAACTGACTTCAGATTTTGGCAAAAGAGAAGAAAGGCACTGAAGGAAGGAAGCACAGCGGTGAATGCTCTTGCTATTTTTTTTTTTCACTGAGACAAAAAAAACATGCTTATAATTATGTGACATAATTTTTCATGTCACTTAATAACCTTATATATGGGCAGTTATTTTCTAAAAGCCATTTTTCTTTTTAACAAAAAATAATAATTCTTGTTATCAGCCCTAGAAGGCTCCCTAGTTGTCTTCCCTCCCATGATAGCAAAATATCCCAAGCTG
The DNA here is from genome assembly GCA_037038555.1 of Rhynchonycteris naso. NCBI lineage: Eukaryota > Metazoa > Chordata > Mammalia > Chiroptera > Emballonuridae > Rhynchonycteris > Rhynchonycteris naso. The sequence continues at coordinate 178,034,976 of CM072995.1, read as the reverse complement.
GTATATTACAGTGTAAATGAGGTGCCAAATGACAGCCTTTATCTCATTGAGTTCAAGTTTAAGTTCAATAGCCAACTTTTTTTTTCCTTTTAAAGATAAAAAATGGAGAAAATTACAAAGTAGTCTTCTAGATATAAAGATATAAGTAAATAAATATCTGGCAAAAAATAAAACAAGAATAAAGAAGTCAATAATTTTGCATTTACAAAAAAAAATAAACATTCTCTTTCAGAAAATAAGAGCGATAAGACAGTTATGATAACATTAAATTTTCAAAAGCATAAATGTAATATGTTTTTCAACTCATATTCTAATTAGTTTCCATTAAGTTAAAAAAAGGGAAAGACAGGTTGTGTTTAGAATATGATGCTGGTGAGAAAGACCTATGAATATTGAACGAAGTCTGGCATAGAAGAACAATGGCGAAAAATAGTCCAAGAAAATGCTACTTTTAACAGACACAACTTAAAAAATAAAGACAGGTTAAAAGCAAAAGGTTATAAGAGAAATAAACAAACTTAGGCAAAAGAAAAGAAGCAGTAAGCCCTGGCCAGATAGCTTGGTTGGTTAGAGAGTGTCCTGACATGTAGAGGTTGCCGGTTGATTCCCTAATCAGGGTAAATGGAACAGACCAGTGTTTCTTTCTGTCTCTCTCTCTCTCTCCTAACCTCTCTCTCTAAAATCAATCAATAAATTTTTTAAAAATACAGGAGCAGTAAAACATAGTACCTTTAATTACCTATCTCTTTCCTCAGATTAGCAGCCCTCACATATGCTGGACAGTCTCAGTCAGCATTTCAGTTATTTTATTTTTGTTTCTCTGTGTGCCTCGCCTCTCCAAAATCTTCTGGCTTAATATAAAGTCAGTAGCCCCGACCACTATCACAGCCGCCTGGCCCATGCAGTTTCGTGTTTGATTTGGACAGATGGTAATGAAACAGAGCCAAGAACTGGTGGGCCATTAGCTTTAATCCTAGCTTGTACCCAGCGATCAAGAAATACACACAAGTGGGAAAACACTTCTCTTTCCATTCAGGGCTCCCAAAGCCACCGACTTATCTGAGTTTTCCTAGAATCAAAGGTTTCTAACCTCATCAGCCTTATTATTTACCTCTGTTCCCCATCTCCTTCTCTCGGCACAAACTGGTTTTTCCTTCAGCACTCCACCATCTTGGCTGCTTCTCCTCTCCTCCTCGTGGCCTTTCTCTGCTCTGCTCTCTAATGCTAATCTCAGGAACCGAGAGAGAGAGCAAGCTCCTGGTCTGCCCCATTTTATAGTGTAGAAATCAAAACCTTTAATCCAATATACAAACAAGGAAGTCCCTGATACAAAGTCACTTATCTAAGGCATAAATGGGATTCCTCATAAGAGTGCACCGCCCCACACCATGCAACAGTCAAGGGTGTGGAGAAAAGCCCAGTTTTAAAACTAAGCCTTAGGCCAGAGATGGGCAATCTTTTGAGCTTGGTTTGTCAAAATTCGCCAAAAAATCGAGCATAACTAGGGTGGTGTGTCACTTCGAGAAAAACAGCCTAACCGGAAGTCCCAGAACTAGACACTGTGCCGGAGTTCTGTTCTTTTGGCCTACAGACCTCCAGCACAGAGTGTCTACACTACAGCAACTGTTTTATCCTCGGCTACTGCACTTGGCCGTGCAGGAGCCGAGAATGAAACATCCTTCTCAGCATGAGGCCCCATACTTCTCTGGTATGCGGCCGCATGCAGCCATGTGTCATTGAAAATGGCTATGGGTGTCCATGCTGACACTGACACGCATGTCATAGGTTCGCCATCATGGCCTTAGGCTATACGGATCCTGCCTGCTTACAACCTGTCCCCTACACCCAATGCAAACTATAAGCGAGCAAACATATACATCATATTTGCAAACTTACTTGACCTGCACTTAGTATCAGAGAAAGCCATTAGATTAATTTTACAAAATTATTTATTTTTCAAGAACCAAAATTATTAACAAAAGGATAAAGAAAACGTAAGTCAGCACCATGCATCTGGCTCAGTGAGTGCTTTGCATTTGGCATTGCTTTCACCTGGCAAGGTGCTGCTGCCAGGCTAAGCCTGAGTCTGAAATAGTCTCTGCTGTTAAAATTGGTCATAAATATGACCATCTCTCCCAACTGTACACTGGTGGTTTTGTTTGTTTGTTTCTGTTTAGAGACAGGTAGGAAGAGAGAAACAGAGGCAGGAAGATTGATCTGTTCAGTATGTGCCCTGACTGGGGATCGAACCAGCAACTTCTGCACTTCTGGACAATGCTCCAACCAACTGAGCTATCAGGCCAGGGCTTACCCTTGTGTTTTAACACCTATTGACCAACTGCTTTGTTTTACTTTTTCCCCCTTCTTTATCTCAATCCTCTTTTCATTCCTAAATTTGCTAAAGGCTTTAACCATTCCTTAGCAATCACATTCAACCGGATAATTTCATCAGACACAGTGAAAAGTTACATGCACTGCGACCACATATTAGACAAAATTACATGTTGAAAAATGTAGACATTCTTTCCCTTCCCTGATTATATTATTATGTTTACTGTTATCATTATTTTATTTGCATGTTTAATAACAGAATATGGCCTGAACAACTCTCTTGAGTTTATCAAAATAATAACAGAATGACACAAAATATATATAGATGAATATTCAAATGTTGTTTTCAAGATATACAAAGTTAGAAAATATTATTCATGAATAAATGAATGAATAAATGTGTTAAATCTTTAGAGAATATTTTCAAATGACAGAGGGAGGAGCAGAAAAACTATTCTTATCCCAGCACCTTAATACAATAATCATGTCCCATTTTTACTTTTAAAATTTTCTTATAGGTAAAAATGACTAAATGATTTCAACAAAGGATTAAAACTCTTAATGATTGCATGAGTTACTGTTTGATATTTTCCTCTGAGCAATTACCAGGGTATTTCATCAATATACCAATAAAGCAGAATGTATAAACTAATCACTTAAATATTTTTCAAAAAAAATTCAGAATTCAAACCTACCATTCTGATGACCACACAAAATGTCTAAAAAACAATCCATAATATTAATTAATCAACATTACTAAATTTGAATTCTTGTTCCCTTTTCTTAAAAAATCAATCTATTATTTACTAATACAAAATTTGTGAAAAAATGTTCTCTATGAAAATAAATGTGATTTTCTTTTATCTTAATCTCATGTACAATATGTCTTTTGAATGAACACAAAAGGTCCAGAAAGGAAAAAAAGGTCTAAAAAATGTTTGTTAAGCTCATCTACATAATTATTGACACAACAAAAATGTGTAATTATTACAAAAGAAAATTATTTTCCTCCTCTGCTGAGCCTTGATTAACTAAAATCTCATACCAGATTTAATATGCATCTCTCTTCTTCCCAGCCTCATTGTCACACTGAACCTCCACCTGGGGCACAGAAAAGCTTATAAACCATTCTCCCTTTTTCCTCTCTCTGTTTCTCTGCTCCCTCAGGAACAGTATCCTCAGGCATAGCGCCTGCAGGCTAGCAGCAGGTGAAATACCACTCCTCTTCTGAGAGCAGATGATTACAACACCTAGGAGTAATTATACACACTGACAAAATTCAATATAAAAATTCATGCCCATTAACATAAAATGAAATATAAATTCTAAAAATTGTTGATTCAATATTTTAAGTTATATTTGAACGATTCACTTTCCAATGTGTCTTTGCCATTCATCTGAACCATGAAGAAGCAAAGCCAGACTATCTTTCACAGCTCTCTAAGCATTTATGTGCATACAAATATTAGAGGACTCCGCATGAGTGAGGCTGCCTGCTGAGAACAAAAACTGAAATGCCAGGAGGCATATTAAAAACCAGTGTAAATGATGCAGTCCATGGCAGACAGCTATCTCAGGGCCTACAAGCATTTATCATTAATAGAAAACAGAGGTGGCAAGAGATATACCATTCCATTTCTCCATTCTTGACATAGGTATCATTTATAATACAGAATAGCACATAAGCTTGAATATCTTCCAGAAGGTATATAAGCATTCCTATGTTGTGTACAGTGGCAAATGAAATGTCAAATGAAAACCTTAACTTCAAGATTCCTACCATACATTTCAATCACTCAGTATATTAGCAAATACCTACCATGTACCCATCACTGTGTGAGGTCCTATGGGTAATACAACTGTTGATAAAGACAGTTATTGTTTTCAAGGATTTTGACATATTAAAAACACAAGACTTAAAAACAAACACCAACAAAAACACAAAATATGACAGTATATACTCAACTGCTAAATGATTTAAAAATATATGTGCTATATGATATCAAAAAGAGACCATTATGGACTAGAGTAACAGGATGTAATAACATAAAAAATATCTTAAAAAATATCTTAAAAAATCAAAATAATATAACCACAAAGGAAAAAATAAATTGGTAGTTTAGTTGGCTGACAGGGGAAAGAAATGTACAAACACAATGAAATGAGAACGTCCCAGAGAGCTTTATACTAACTCAAACCCATGCCAAAATTATACAGGGTGGTGAACACACAATGCAACATACAGATAATGTATTATAGAATAGTACAAAATTGTGTATTTGAAACCTATATTATCTTATTAACCAATGCCACCCCCAATAAATTCAATTAAAAATAAAATAAATACATAAATAAATAAAAATTAAAGTCAAGTCAAAGGAAAGAAAATGTTGCTGGGAGAAATAAACAAGATAATATAAACAGGAAGCTCCCACACCTGCAGTGAGAGAGAAAAGTTAGGTCTGACCAATAAATTGTTTAACCCTACACATTCTTATACTTTATTGCTAAAAAGACCATTTAAAAAAAAGTTTAAATATAATTTATCTGTCTCTGTTAACATGGACTAGAGCAGAGGTTGGAAACCTTTTTGGCTGAGAGAGCCATGAACGCCACATATTTTAAAATGTAATTCCGTGAGAGCCATACAATATGTTTAACACTAAATACAAATAAATGTGTGCCTTTTATGTAAGACTAACACTTTTAAAGTACAATAACTCTCTGAATTCTTCTTAATAACGTTGTTATACTGTTGCTAACCAATGAGAAATAAAGTACTTCTTACCATTAATGCAACTTCTGGTGCTGCATGGTTTTGCTGATGATGGCTTTATAGTCTGGTTGATATCTGGTGAGGTTAAGCTTCATGCAGGCGTTGAGATTTCCGTCTGTTAAATGTGATCGTAGGTTGGTCTTAAAGTTCTTTAGATGTGAGAAACACTGCTCACATGCATACGTAGAGCCAAACATTGTCAGTACAGCAATACTCACACACTGCAGTGTGTGGTATGTGACAGGAAGCGTGTTCCAAGTTTTGACAATCAGTTGGTCCATGGGTTGAAGTTTTTCATTTCTCCCCACTGGTGTTTGCTCGCCAACTCTGCTTGCTCTGGTGCAAGTCTTTCCAAATCTTCATTCAGTGACTTGACCTTATTCACCCACATGTCTGAGGCCTTCAGGTCAGCAGCTTGTAGCTCAAAATCTCTGACTGAAACACCGGGGATGTAACTCAAGTTGGTGCTATCCACTGCACACTCGTGTTGATGGGTGACAAACTTAGAAAGATGAGTGCGCTCACAAAATTCTCCAAAGCGCGCTTTGAATGACTGAAGGAGATTAGATGTGAAGCCCGCTAGCTGTTGGAGATCAAGATGTTGAGCAGGGTCACTTGCTGTACATGCATCTTTAAACTCTCCCAGTTTTTCAAAGTGTAGTAAACAACCTGTTTCAATGTCAGCGAGGAACAGTTCCAGCTTGTTTTCAAATGCAAACACTGCTTACTGAAGGGATAAGACTGTATTTCCAATGCCTTGCATTTTTATATTGAGCTGGATCAGATGTTCAGTCATGTCCACGAGATAGTAGAACTTCAGGAGCCACTCAGTGTTAGCTAACTCAGGATGCCCGACGTTTTTCATTTCAAGAAAAGTCCGGATTTCGCTTAAACAAGCCACAAAATGGCTGAGCACCATCCTTCTTGACAACCAACGCACATTGCTGTGCAGAATCAGACCAGGATAATTATTCCCAACTTCAACCAGCAGTGTTTTAAACTGGCGATCATTTAAAGCTCAGGCAACAGTAAAGTTGATCACCTGAATGACCAGTGACATCACCTCACCAAGCTGCTCACCACACATCTGAGCACAAAGCATCTCCTGATGTAGAATGCAGTGAAAACTAAGGATGGGTCTCTTTTCATGTTCACAAAGAAGCACTACAAATCCTCTGTTTTTCCCCACCATGCACGGAACACCATCAGTGCACACCGAAATAAGTTTATTCATTGGCAGATTTTTTCTTTAGCGAACTCAGTGAAAGACCTGAATAAATCCTCCCCTCTTGTTGTCTATTTCATAGGCAAAACAGCAAGACTTTCCTCACATAGTGTGTCACCTACAGCATACCTTGCAATCACACTGAAATGGGATTGATGGCTTACTTCTGTTGACTCATCCAAAGCGAGAGAAAAGAATGGTGCTGCATTTATTTCCTTCAGTTGTGGTGCCTCAATCTGATTTGCCATCATGATGGTACAATCGTGAACAGTTCTTGCCGACAGAGGCATGTCTTTCATTTGTTTGATTAGCTTGTCTTTATTCGAAAAGTCATCAAAATGTTTATTGGCAACATCAAGCATGAATGTTTTGGCATACTCCATATCTGTGAATGGCTTTCCATTTCTCACAATTGCTAAAGCACCAGCAAAGCTAGCTGAATTCCACTCACCTTGTTGGGTACAAACATGGAATTGCTGCTGACTAGCTTGCACTCTGTACAGTAGCTCTTGATATGCTTTCTTCTTGCTGTCCCCCACTAGATATTTTGATGCAAATGTAGTATGGCATGTTCCAAAGTGCCGCTTTATATTTGACCGTTTCATAGATGCAATTTTATCATTGTGTATTAGACACACTGCAGAACCCTCTCTCTCCACAAAGGTGAATTCCTCTGTCCATTCCGGCTGAAAAGTACTATACTCCTCATCTTTTTTTCTTTTAGCCATCTTCTTCGTCAAAAGGGTTTCTGTAATTAGCTAGCTGACTACATTATTAAAAGGAGGGAAGTTTACTTCCTGACCTCACAATGACCCGTGTACGTTATGCACTATCCAATAAAAATTTGGTGTTATCCCGGAGGACAGCTGTGATTGGTTCCAACCACCCGCAACCATGAACATGAGCTGTAGAAAATGAATGAATTGTAATATATGAGAATGTTTTATATTTTTGACGTTATTTTTTTTTTATTAAAGATTTGTCTGCGAGCCATATGCAGCCATCAAAAAGCCACATCTGGCTCGTGAACCATAGATTCCCGATCCCTGGACTAGAGAAAAGAATATTCTAGCAGAGAACCAAAGGTTCCACATGGCAAGGGGGAACTACAAATGCGCAGCAGTAGACCCAGGAGGAAAACCAGCACAGCCTATGCAGAAGGTGACCAGAAAGAGAAATGGGAATAAGGGTCATCTAAAAGATGTTTTAGAGTACACAAGTTATTGAAAGCTAGGATAGGCCTTTATAATCTGGTTTTCTGACCATGGAATCAGTGATTTCTAAATCACAAATCTCTGAAAGAAAGAGGCACTCCCACCCAAAACAATGCAAAAAAGAAAAAAGACTTGTAAATAAGTTATTTTCTTAAAATTAGTCATAAGTCCTAGAACAGTTCCATTTTTTTCTTGTTGTTTAAGAGAGAATATTGAGGGTAGAAAAGCATAAACTGTAGTTTACAAATTGCTGGAGGTTCAATTTTAGAATTAAAAACTCCAGGGGAACCCAGTCATAGTGTGGCCTCAACAATATTGGAAGATTTATCTCTAGGAACATGACCAAGTTCCCATAGTATATATCAAAGGAACCTCCCCTCCTCCCATGTTTGCAGCAAAGGAGGAGGAAAGGAATAGAACAGAGCACTGTTCTTCTTCTTTTTTTTTTTTAATCTTCTGGGCACCAGATTTTATAGTGTATTAGATGGGTGTACAGAAATATTTTTACTTAAAATGAGTCAACAGAAGTAACTGACTAAAAATCAACATGTTTGCTCAAGCCAGTGACCTTGGGCTCAGGCTACTGAGCCTTTCTCAAACCAGATGAGCCTGCACTCAAGCTGGAGATCTCGAGGCCAGCTTGACAAGTAGCTGGAAGGGGAAGAGTGTCTACTCAAGTACTAACTAGAGTTTCATGGCAAAAACACTCTCTTCAATGAGGACAAGAAGGTAAGAGCAAATGAAAAGAAATGAAATGTCATATGAAAACCTTGACTTGTCATATGAAAACCTTGGTTCCTAGAGAAATCACAGAATATAAAGAAAGCTATCTCTTAGCACTTTTGGCTTTCCACATGCTTTTCAGTCCCACGAGACCCAAAAGCCATAAAACTGTGTTTGTTCTCAGAATACACGATTATCTACGTAGAAAATCTGAAAGAATCAATAAAAGGACTTCTAGAACTAATAAGCGATAACAGCAAGGTTATGAGATAGAAGATTAATACAAAAAAAACAATCAAGCCTAACCAGGTGGTGGCGCAGTGGATTGAGTGTCAAACTGGGACGCAGAGGACCCAGGTTCAAGGCCCTGAGGTCACCAGCTTGAGCGCGAGCTCATCTGCTTTGAGCAAGGCTCAGCAGCCTGAGCTGAAGGTCACTGGCTTGAGCAAGGGGTCACTAGGTCTGCTGTAGACCCCAGTCAAGGCACATATGAGAAAGCAATCAATGAACAAGTAAGGTGCTGCAACAAAATACTGATGCTTCCCATCTCTCTCCCTTCCTGTCTGTCTGTTCCTATCTGTCCTTTTCTCTGTCTCTCTTTGTCTCTGTCACAAAAGAAAAAAAATATCAATACCTTTCCTATATACCAGCCATGAACACATGGAATTTGAAATTAAAAAACATATTATCATTTACTTTAGCACACCCCAAAAATAAAATACTTAAATATAAATTTAACAAAATATATATAAGCTCTATATGAAGAAAACTACAAAACTGATTTTTAAAAATCAAAGAACTAAATAAATTAAAATATTTCATGTTCATGGATAGGAAGACTCAATATTGTCAAGATGTCAGTTTTTCCCAACTAGATTTACAGATTCAATTCTATGCCAATCAAAATCCCAAAACCTATTTTATGGATATTGATAAACCAATTCTGCAGTTTATATTGAGAAGCAAATGACCCAGAATAGCCAGCAAATTATTGAAGAAAGAACAAAGTGGAAAGACTGATGCTACCTGACTTCAAGATTTACTATAAAACTACAGAAATCAAGATAGTGTGGTAATAATGAAAGAATAGACAGAGATAAGTGAAACAGAATTAAGAATCCAGAAATAGACCCACATAAGTATGGTCAACTCATCTTTGACAAAGGAGCAAAGTCAACCTTAAATACATATTACTAAGTGAAAGAAGGCAATCTGAAAATGCTACATACTGTGTGATTCCAACCATGTGACATTCTGGAAAAGGCAAAAATGGAGATAATAATAAGATCAGTCTGGCTGCTGCGGGGTTGGTGGGGATGAACAGGTAGAGTACACAGAATTTTAAGGGCAATGTAACTATTCTGTATGATACAACAGATGGCTACATAACATTACACATTTGTCCAAATGTATAGAATACAACACCAAGAGGGAACTCTAGGGTAAACTATGGATTTTGGGGAGATTATGATGTATCATTGTAGGTTTATCCATGGTAAACACACACACACACTTTCTGGTAGTTATGTGGATTATGGGCAGGCGATGGGAGGGCAGGGAGGATATGGGAAATCTCAGTACCTCCCTCTTAATTTTATCGTAAACTTAAAGGTGCTATAAAAACAAGTCTTTACAAGAAAGAGTACATAGTTCTTGATAACATCCCTTTAACTTTCAAAATGTTCTCAATTTGGACTATAAATTTGCTGGTCATCTTACTTCTAACATGCTATCTCAGCAAAGAATTTATACCACTTAACATCTATTCATTTAATAAAGGCCAATTTGGCTTAAACACCATTAAGAAGAATATTTACCAAGATATATCCTTGATTCTGACTTTTATAAAGATACTTGGTTTTCTAAATTATCTGGGATGTACCACAAATAGATCCAAATACTTATGAATCTCCTTTTTGTGAAAGTCCAGAAGCTGCCTTCTTCAAGGATTTCAATTTGCAATCCAAATGAAATCTGTAACTCAGATTTCACTATGAAATAACATCTCCAATCTACAATCAATATCATCATCAATAAATATTTGTTGGACATCTACCTTATGTAGGACAGTGCTCAGGGTCTATAGAGTTTTATGGGGGAAGGAATGACACAAAAAATATCAGATATGATCTTCATTTTTCAGCAGTTTGTGATCTAGTGGTTGTTGTTATACCATTCATCTAGCCATCCATCCAACCGTCCATCCATCCATCCATCCATCCACTATCATAAAACTGCACATGCTAGGTACCAAATAAGTTATGTTGGCAGTAAGTTTTTGTATCAGGGACTGCATCTGGTTGCATATAACAGATGACAGTATATTAACCATTTAGTGATCCATTGTTCTCACATAATAAGAAGTCTGGAGATAAGCATTTTAGGAATGGTAGAAAGGAACCAAGAAGTCATCAATAACCCAGGCTCCTTCTGTTTTCCTCAGAATGTCATGCTAATCTTCACCATTGCAAGAAGGCCAAACTGAATTTCTGATAGGAAGAATAAGAAGAAAGCAACAAAGGCGGGGGAGAGGTGCAAAATTTCCCACAAACCTCCAGCAGATTTTCCTTTACATCTAATTTGACAGAGCTTTCACAGAAAGGCACCCTTAACTTCAAGTGAGGCTAAGAAAGTATCTGGCCTTTTCAGCATCTACAGGGAAAGGTCAGCTCTACTGCTTACAAATATCTAAGAGTAGAGACTATCTCTAACATAGGAAGCCACCACACACTTTTCAAACCTGCTCATAAATTAATCAATTCAACAAATACTTTGGAGCATTACTCTGTGCCAAAAACTTTGTTAGATGTTGGGGATTGATAAAACAAAGAACATGATTGGTTTTCATGGCACTTACATTATAGCCAAAAATACAGACATTAAACAAATAATTCTAAGTATGAAGAACACTAAACAATGGGAAACAAAGAATGTCACAGAACTCCTTCAGGGATTAGGAAATTCTTCCAGAGGATTTGGCATTTAAGCTAAGACCTGAAAAAGGAGGTAGAGAAAAAATGGTCAATGGAGGAAGAGTTCCTGGCAAGTAGAAGGAAGATACAGTCAAGGTTGAGAGTATAGTGCCTTTAGGAACTGGAAAAAATCTAAGGTGACTAGTACAAAGAGGGTGAAAATAACCGAAGGCCAGAGATCATACAGAATCTTAGACCATAAATAGGATTTTAGACTTTATTCTAAGGACAATGAGAAACCTGTGGTGAATAAAGTGGTGGAATGTAATGATCAGATATGTATTTGACACAATCACCTGGCAACAGGTCATGTAGGGTAGATATTCAAACAGAGAATGGACCAGGATGATGTCTGTATGGATGGAGAGATATAAGGACAGATTCAAAAGACATTCAGAAGGAAGGTGATAAAATAGGAAGAATCAAGAATGATACCCAGTATTAATGATGTCATCATAAGTACATTTGTTATTAATATATTTTATAATATATATATATATATATATCTATAGCTATATAGATATATATATTTAAACCTCACAACAATCCTATGATATACTGAGAATAATCAAGTGATGTACGTAGTATTATTATTCCCATTTTATAGTCTGGGAAACTGAGACAAAGAGTATTTAGAAATTTGCCCAAGGCAACACCACTTGTGGAACCAAGATTCAAATTCAGGGAGTCTGATCACAGAAACCAGACTTTCAATACTACCTAATGTTGCATAGTAATGGTGGGGACAACATTTCCTGAAGTTAAGAACATAAGAGTAGTAGGTTTGGAAGGAAGATGTCCAGTTTACCTTGGGGAATTACTGAAGCTTGTGATGCAAACAGGTGGAGATGTTGAAAGGATATTAAATAAATTAGTCTGGTGGTCAGAGGATAAGTTAGAAAGGGAAGTAGAAATTCACAAGCCTACAACACAAAGAGGGTAACTGAAGCTTTGGGATTGGGTAAAATCAGCTGGAAACTGAAGAATGTAGAATGAAAATAAGAGAGAGCTCTGGACAGTGCCCTGAAAGGCTCCAGTGTTTACAGAGCAGGAAGAATCAGGGAGACCAGGAAAGAATAATGAGAAGGAATAGGTATAATGAAGGGCCACACAAAATCAGATTATGGTATCATAGAAGTAAAATATGAGTATTTGGGGACGAAGGGATAAAATTCTTTCTCAATGATGCTAAGAAGTCAAGAAAAAAAAAAAACAGGCATATTTTTTTAGATTTAGTAACACAGAAGTAACTGGTGACCTGAATTAGAACTTTCCTTTGAAATTATGCTGTGGGACCAGATTACAATGAGCCAGGGTATATGTGGAAGTGAGAAAATGGAGATAGTAAGTTCAGATCATTTATCTGATACAAACTAGTATGAAAAGGAAGAGAGAGCTAAGGCAATAGCTAAAAGAAACCTCCGATTAAGTGAAAGCTTCATTTGTTTGTTTAGTCTTGAGGAAATGCTGTTCCAAAGAAAAGAGAAAGAGAAGTTAAAAATACTGTAGAAAGAGGAATAATAGTATCAGGTTCCTGGAAGCTAGAGTACCAGTACAAAGAGTGTGGTTAGTTGGAGTTATCCACATTAGGGGTTTTCCAGGCTATGATGGAAGACTAATATAATGAAACACTAAGATACTGCCAAGAGAATGGTTGATGAATGGACCATGGAAACTAAGTTGTACTTAAAAAGAAAGTGTTAACAGAAAAAGAGAAAAGGTAGAGAGGCATCAATGGAATTCAAGTCTCAATGAAACTGATCAAGCTGGAAGGTATAGAGTGTGTGAACAAAGAATGGATGTCCAAATCAGCGGCTCCAGATATGGAGCCACTTTGGCTAATGGATAGAATTTTCCATTCTCATCACATCTTTAGTTTACTTTAAAATCAAACCAATAACACATGTAGAAGATTTCTTGTTGAGTTCTTCACATTGTTTCCAGGGACAGCTTCCCTAACAGTTATGCAAACTCAACCAACCTTCCTCTTCTTACTACTGGATGGATTTTTGTACAATTGGGTTTATGCTGTCCAACAAGACTTAAAAGTTGCCCTGGTTGGTTGACTCAGCAGAATATCGGCATCTGCAAGTCCTGGGTTCAATTCCCAGTCAGGGCACACAGGAGAAGCAACCAACCATCTGCTTCTCCACCCTCCCCTTTCCTTCTCTCTCTCTTTCTCTCTCTTCCTTTCCCACAGCCATGGCTCGAATGGTTGGAGCAAGTTAATCCTGGGCACTGAGGATGAATCCATGGCCTTGCCTCAGGTGCTAAAATAGCTCGGTTACAGAGCAATGGAGCAGTGGTCCCAGATGGGCAGATCATTGCCCAGTAGGGGGCTTCCTGGGTGGATAAACTATGGCACATCTAGACAATGGAATATTATTCAGTGCTAAAAAGAAATAAGCTATCAAGCGATGAAAGAACATGGAGGAAATGCAAATATACAGAGTGACAAAAGTAGGTTTACATGAAACCTGTATAGTCTTATTGATCAATATCACCCCATTAAATTTAATTTTCTAAATCATTTTTTTAAAAGTAGGTTTACACCTGTGAGAATGTAAAACACAGTTTATTTTTTGTATTATTATATTATTGTCCATAGAACTGTAAACCTACCTTTGTCCTACTATGTACAAGTAAAAGATGCTAATCTGAAAAGACTATATACTATATGATTTCAACTATAAAAAAATTCTGGAAAAGGAAAAACTATGGGTAAATTGTTGCCATTCTTTAGACAGGGGTCCCCAAACTTTTTACACAGGGGCCAGTTCACTGTCCCTCAGACTGTTGGAGGGCCGCCACATATAGTACTCCATACACTGACCACCAATGAAAGAGGTGCACCTTCCGGAGTGTGGCTGGAGCTGGATAAATGACCTCAGGTGGCCGCAATTTGACCCGTGGGCCATAGTTTGGGGACCTCTGCTTTAGAGGCTAGTAGGGGATGAATAAGCAGAACAAAGGTGATTTTTAAGGTAGTGTAACTATTATGTACCTACAGTGGTAGATACATAGTATTACATACACATTTGTCAAAAATTATAGAATGTACACCAAGAGTGAACCTTAATATACACTTTGACTTTTGGGTGATAATGTGTCAATGAAGGGTCACTAACTGAACAGATGTGTCATTGCGGTGTGGAATGTAGGTAATGGGGTGTCATGGTGTGCAGGGCAGGGCTATCTGGGAACTCTGTGCTTCCCACTAGCTTTTGCTGTGAACCTAAAACTGCTCTAAAAACTGTGCATTAATTTTTTTAAAAGTTAGTATGAAACTTTTGTGAAATATAAGGATATAAAATATAATTTTAAAAATCACATTTTGGAAAAACAAAGTGGGTCAAGAAGAATATTCTATATTAAAATATATGTAATCCACAAAGCTAGGTCATATGCATCCCATCAACTTAAATTTGAAACAAAAATTGACAAATTCATATTAATTTTGGAAGACTTTAATATTCTTCCAAATGATCTGTCAAATAGCCAAAAACAAGTAAATATAGAAAGAATTTGAATACACACCAAACAACAGAGCTACAAAATTTGTAACCAGTGGTAATTTGATGAATCTACTAAAAAGTTATATCCCTAAAACAAAGATTATATGTATCCTTTCCAAGTAGTTATAGAGTATGTATTTCCAAAAACTCACTGTTTATTAAACTCTCAATAAGTTCTTCTAAATAAGTCACATTCTCTATCCACAATGGAATAAGAATAGACATAAATGAAAAGCGAAAGGAAAATTTATCCATGTAGGAACTTAAAGATATTCTTCCAAGAATTTGGAATAGATTAAAAAGGCAATAAAAACTGAATTTACATCTTATTTAAAAAGTAAATGAAAACACTATTATCAAAATGTTTATTATTGCCAAAACTTGTTACTGCAGGGGAGCTTGATAATTTTAAAAGTAATTACTAGAAAAAGATTAAAATTAACCAAGACTTCAGTGACGTAACTGGTAAGAAAAGTAGGTTTTTAAAAGAATATAAATAAATATAGAGTATAAGTTAATGAAATAGAAAAAGAAACATTTTGCTCAATTAAGTCTGGTTCTTTGAAAAGGCCAGTAAAATAGACAAATATGTTTATTTTTTCTAAAAGAAAAAATCCTCTCTCCCTCTCTCTGTTTCCCTCTTTCTCACTCCCTATTTTCCTCCCTCTCTCAAACACAACTAATCAACCCATGAAAAGAGGGTCACGGAGATACAGAGAAAAACTTTCAAATAAAAAAAAATTACTAAGTACCAAAAAATTTAAAATGTTAGTGAAATGCTTGATTTCTCCAAAATTGACTCAAAAAGAGGTCAAGTCCATAAATAAACCAATAATTATAGGGAAACATAATGAGTCATCAAAATTCTACTACTCAAAAAAGAAACAAAACACACTTTTTAACGAAGATCTACCAAAGCTGCAAGGAACATGTGCTACTCAAAACATCAGGAGCACACAAAACATGGCAGCTTTCTTAACATTTTTAAGAGGATGGGATATATGCAAGTGGTTACACTGTAAAATAAGAAAACAGTAGGCCAACCTCACCTGTTAACATAGATGCAAAAAACTATGTAAAACATTCAAAAATTAACCACATTAAAAGAATAATACTCTTCATAAGCTGTTTCATATATAACTGATAGGCAATTACTTTAGTGATACAGAGACCAAACACATTTTATTTTAATCATTATATGTTTATTTTTTAGCTTCTATTTATGGCAAGTTCTCCAGGTTATTATTCTTATAGAAAATTTCCTTTAAATACAAATATTTGAGGAAGTAGTTATGGGAAGGGCTTATAACTGGAAAAATAATGAAGAAGGTAAGCAAATACTTAAATTAGGAAACACTTAAAAACCATGATCAAAATAGTTATATAACAAAATGCAAGTATAGCTTCATATTAGAAAATCTAGAAATACTATTTATTTCATTAAAAGATAAAAAGAGAAAAATCTTATAATATCCCAACAGAAGATGGAACAAAAAGGTAAGACAATTACTACTTGCCTATAATGTGACTGAATTTTTTTGTTTTGGTTTGTTTATTTGTGACAGAGACAGAGAGAGGACAGATAGGGACAGACAGACAGAAAGGGAGAGTGATAAAAAGCTTTGTTGCAGCTCCTTAATTATTCACTGATTGCTTTCTCATATGTGCCTTGACAGGGGACTACAGCAGAGCAAGTGACTCCTTGCTCAAACCTGCGACCTTTGGGATCAAGCCAGCGACCATGGGGTCATGTCTATGATACCACGCTCAAGCCAGTGACCCCGTGCTCAAGCTGGTGAGCCTGTGCTCAAGCCAGATGAGCCTGAGCTGAAGCCGGCAACCTCAGGGTTTTGAGCCTGGGTCCTCTGCATCCCAGTCTGACTCTCTATCCATTGTGCCACCGCCTAGTCCAGTTAATGCAACTGATTTGTGTGTGTGTGTGTGTGTGTATAAAATATTTACAAGAAAATCAACTGAAAAAACAAATATAAGAATGAAAAATTCATTGAAGGAGATAGATACAAAATCAATGTAAAAAGATCAATAGCACTCAGAAAAATTAAAAATGTAATAAAAATCCATTTTCAATATCAACAAAAATTGTAGGTTTAGAAATTAAACTAACACAAAATGTGCAATAAAATTATGAAACTTTGAAGAATTTGAAGAAAACAAACTCATAGATACAGATAAGAGATTTGTAGTTACCAAAGGGAAGGGGGGAGGATGAAATAGGCAGAGAGTCAAATATATAGTGATGGATAAAAATCATACTTTTGTGGTGAGCATGTTATAATATATACAAATACTGAGTTATAATGTTGTAAACCTGACACTTCTATAACATTATTTACCAATGCTACCTCATTTTTTAAAATAATAAAATAAAATAAAGACCTGAATAAATGGGGAGAAAATACCATATTCCAAGATAAGAAGGTTCAGGATGATGATGTCAATTTTCAAGATGTCAAATTGCTCTATGAAGTAAATGCAACTCCAATCTAAATCATAATATAGAATGTTTTATGAAACCTGATAAGCTGATTCAAAAATTTATCCAGAAGAGAAAGTATATTAGAAAAACCAGGATAACCTGAAAAGCAAAATAAACAATTGCCCTACAAAATACCAAAATATAAAAAGTAGGTTAAAGTGTGGTATTTCCCCATTCCTATACACAGAATATGTGTCCCCCCAAAATTCATGTTGA
Organism: Rhynchonycteris naso; assembly: GCA_037038555.1. Lineage (NCBI taxonomy): Eukaryota > Metazoa > Chordata > Mammalia > Chiroptera > Emballonuridae > Rhynchonycteris > Rhynchonycteris naso. Next base: position 178,017,507 of record CM072995.1, on the reverse strand, counting down.
AACCTATTTCAAATATGATGGTATTTGGTGGGAGGGCCATTGAGGTGATTAGGTCATAACAACAAAGCTCTCACGAATAGGATTAGTGCCCTTATTAAAGAGACCTCAGAGAGCTCCCTTGCCTCTTCTGCCATGCAAAGACACAGCAAGAAGACAGCTGTCTATGACCCAGAAAGGGTGTTTTTATCAGATACCAAATATGCCAGTACCCTGATCTTGGACTTCCCAGCCTCAAGAACTGTGAGAAATAAATAAATAATGTCGTTTGTAAGCCACCCAACCTATGATATCTTGCTATAGTAGCCCATGGGACTGAACCACTGATGGACAATAAATCAATAGCATCGAACAGACTCCAGAAAGAGACTAGACTAGAAATTAATAAATAGCATTTCAAATCAAGGGAGAAAAGATAAAGAATTTAATAAATAATATTGAGACAACAACCAATGGATTTAGAAAACAATAAATAACAAATTATAAATCTATTTTATAAAAGTTAATTTCAAATAAATTAAAAAGCTAATTAACTAAAACAACATTATAAAAGTAGAGTGGGGCAAAAGTAGGTTTACAGTTCTGAATATGCAAAAGCTTATATTTATATTATTAATTACTATATTATTTTCCATACAAACAACTGTAAACCTACTTTTGGCCCACCCTGTACATTGTTTCTTCAACTTGCCTGAAACTAATACTAGTTTAGTGGTAGCCAGAGTAAGTTTCTGTTGTTTGTAACTGAAAGAACTTGATATAGAACCCTGATTGCTATGCTCAAAATTTGGCAAAGGATATTAAAAATCAATATAGAAAAAATAAACAAAAAGAAACGATGGAAAAATATCAGCAACATACATAAACAATGTACAATGTTCATACTATATTAAAAACTCATATAAATAAATAAATAAATAAAATAATCCAATAGAAATTTGGATAACATAAATGAACAGGAAATTAATAAAGGATGAATATATAAATGTCTAGAAAAAAGTGAAAAATTTTTTTAAATTAAAAAGACTTCAGTATTAACAAGATAAAGAAAAACAACCACTTTATAAACTATTGGTCAAAAATAAGTTAACACTATCTTCTCAAAGGACAATTTGGTATAATACCCATCAAAATTTTAAAGTGGCATTTATTCTAGCAATTTCAGTTTTAGAAATTTATCTTATGGAAAACATATATACAAATATAAATTTAAATATTACATGTAATAATAGATATTTAAAATAATCTATACATTGAAAAGAGAAATGGTTAAGGAACTTTGGCATTTTCTTAGTAAGGAAAAAGCTGCAGCAGTGAAGAACAAGGTAGATCTACATGAATTAACATAGAAAAACTTCCTATATATATATATAGCTTAGTGGCTAAAGTCACAAAACAATAAATTTAATATACTGGTTAGTTAAAAACTAGTCTATTAAAAGATAAACATTTTTAAAACTACATGGCTTATATATAATATATTACATATATTAAAGAAACATATCTATAATAAAGGTAAAGGCACAACGAAGAATCTACACCAAACCATTAAAAATGGTTTTATCTCCTTTAAGAAGAAAGCAATGAGGAGAATAAAAGAGACTTTCTTTCCTTATCTTCTATACCACGGGTCGGAAACCTATGGCTTGCGAGCCAAATGTGACTCTTTTGATGGCTGCATCCGGCTTGCGGACAAATCTTTAATAAAAATAATAATAACATTAAAAATATAAAACATTCTCATGTATTACAATTCATTCATTTTCTACCACTCATGTTCATGGTTGCAGGTGGCTGGAGCCAATCACAGCTGTCCTCAAGGATAACACCAAATTTTTATTGGATAATGCATAACGTAAATGAGTCGTTGTGAGGTCAGGAAGTAAACTTCCCTCCTTTTAATAAAGTAGTCAGCTAGCTAATTGCAGAGACCCTTTTGACAAAGAAGATGGCTAAAAGAAAAAAGGATGAGAAGTATCAGACTTTTCAGCAGGAATAGACAGAAGAATTAGCCTTTGTGGAGAGAGAAGGTTCTGCAGTGTGTCTCATATGCAATGATAAAATTGCTTCTATGAAATAATCAAATATAAAGCAGCACTTTGACATAGGCCATACGACATTTGCACTGAAATATCCAGTGGGGGACAGCAGGAAGAAAGTGTGTCAAGAGCTATGTGCAGAGTGCAAGCTGGTCAGCAGCAACTCCATATTTGGACCCAACAAGGTGACTGAAATTTGGCTAGCTTTGCTGGTGCTTTAGCAATTGTGAGAAACAGCCATTCACAGATGAAGAATATGCCAAAACATCCATGATTGATGTTGCCAATAAACTTTTTTATGACTTTTCAAATAAAGACAAGATAATCAAACAAATGAAAGACATGCCTCTGTCAGCAAGAACTGTTCACGATCGTACCATCATGGTGGCAAATGAAATTGAGGCAACACAAGTGAAGGACATAAATGCAGCACCATTCTTTTCTCTCGCTTTGGATGAGTCAACAGATGTAAGCCATTTATCCCAGTTCAGCATGATTGCAAGGTATGCTGTCGGTGACACAACACATAAGGAAAGTCTTGCTGTTTTGTCTATGAAACAGACAACAAGAAGGGAGGATTTATTCAAGTCTTTCACTGAGTTTACTAAAGAAAAATATCTACCAATGGATAAAATTATTTTGTGTGTACTGATGGTGCTCCATGCATGGTGGGGTAAAACAGAGGATTTTAGTGCTTCTTCATGAACAGGAAAAGAGACCCATCCTAAGTTTTCACTGCATCCTACATCAGGAGGCACTTTGTGCTCAGATGTGTGGCAAGCAGCTTGGTGAGGTGATGTCGCTGGGCATTTGGGTGGTCAACTTTATTGTTGCCCGAGCTTTAAATGATCACCAGTTTAAAACACTGCTGGTTGAAGTTGGGAATAATTATCCTGGTCTGATTCTGCACAGCAATGTGCGTTGGTTGTTAAGAGGGAAGGTACTCAGCCATTTCACAGCTTGTCTGAGAAATATCCGGACTTTTCTTGAAATGACAAACATCGAGCATCCTGAGTTAGTTAACACTAAGTGGATCCTGAAGTTCTACTATCTCGTGGACATGACTGAACATCTGAACCAGCTCAATGTAAAAATGCAAGGCATTGGAAATACAGTCTTATCCCTTCAACAAGCCGTGTTTGCATTTGAAAACAAGCTGGAACTCTTCATCGCTGACATTGAAATAGGATGTTTACTACACTATGAAAAACTGGGAGAGTTTAAAGATGCATGCACAGCAAGTGACCCTGCTCAACATCGTGATCTCCAGCAGCTAGCGGGCTTCACATCTAATCTCCTTCAGTCATTCAAAGTGCGCTTTGGAGAATTTCGTGAGCACACCCGTCTTTTTAAGTTCATCACCCATCCACATGAGTGTGCAGTGGACAGCGCCGACCTGAGTTACATTCCTGGTGTCTCAGGCAGAGATTTTGAGCTATAAGCTGCTGACCTGAAGGCCTCAGACATGTGGGTGAATAAGGTCAAGTCACTGAATGAAGATTTGGAAAGACTTGCACCAGAGCAAGCAGAGTTGGTGAGCAAACACAAGTGGGGAGAAATAAAAATACTTTGACCTGCGGACCAGCTGATTGTCAAAACTTGGAAAGCACTTCCCATCACATACCATACATTGCAGTGTGTGAGTATTGCTGTACTGACAATGTTTGGCTCTACGTATGCATGTGAGCAGTGTTTCTCACATCTATAGAACGTTAAGACCAACCTACAATCATGTTTAATGAATGGATGTCTCAATGCCTGCATGAAGCTTAACCTCACCACGTATCAACCGGACTACAAAGCCATCAGCAAAACCATGCAGCACCAGAAGTCTCATTAATGGTAAGAAGTACTTTATTTCTCATTGGTTAGCAACAGCATAACAATGTTATTAAAAGGAATTCAGGGACTTATTATATTTTTAAAGTGTTGGTCTTACATAAAATGCACACATTTACTTGTATTTAGTGTTAAACATATTGTATGGCTCTCATGGAATTACATTTTAAAATATGTGGCGTTCATGGCTCTCTCAGCCAAAAAGGTTCCTGACCACTGTTCTATACCGTATACTTCTTTTGTTTTGTAAGTTTGTATACTTACATAATATAATATTTTGTTAAGGAAAGTGTAAAAATCAGCAAACAAAATAATCTCTGGAAGGAGTCCAAGATGGTGATCGAGTAGGAGAATGTTTCAACTGCTACCTCCTAGGACAATACTGGATTACAACTTAGTTTAAGAACAATCTTGGAAAAGCAATTTTGGACTAAACAAAATGAACTCTATAACCAAGGATTACAGAAGCAGCCACATAGAGACTGGTTGGAAGTGTGGAGACACAGAAAGGGCTGCCCTGATCCCACGAGCGAGCAGCAGCTGAGGGTCCGGAGGGACACACTGTGTGGAGGATCACCTGAGAGGTGTGGGTGCTCAGCCCCAGGACTATAGCCCCAGAGCCTAGAAGAGGCACACAGACAGCATTTGGTGGTGAAAAGAGCTGGGTTTCTGTCTGCGAGAAAGAAAGGGATCTATCAGAGATGCATGCTCCATCTAAAAGGGCCCATGCAGAAAATCTCATTCATAGCCACTTACCCAGGGCTCTGGTGGAAGGAGAGCTGAGAGGACTGGAGTTGTGTGAGGAGAGTGTAAAGTTGGAGGCCCAAGGAAAGGCACTGTGGGGGACGGCCACCAGAACCCCTGTGCTGAGTCATTCTCCAATACTGCAGTTGCCATTTTTCTTGAGCAGAGCATCCAGCCTGAGTGGCATCAGCCTGGGGAAAAGCAACTGCTCTACCCTTGGGAGTCTCTCCTATCCCAGTCATGGCAACAGGTCATTCTGAGAGTCCAGGAAGCAAGGGGCACGTCAGTGACTCAGTTTTCTGGTGTTGAGATCAGAGAGTTACCCCACACGCTCCTGACTCTAGGACTGGTGCTTCTACCTCATGGGAGACTCAGTAGAAAGTGTGACAGTGGGTAGACCACACCTCTGGGTCTCAGATGCCATACTCACCAGACTCATGGGGCACACCCAAGTGAAGTCTGTGAAATAAGTCTGGACAGACGGACACCTGGAGCCAAGGAGCAGAGCCACACCCACCACCCTTCCTAATCCTTTAATTGCTGCAGGTGCTAGACTCTAGCAGAGGTTTTTTTCAGTGGCTGAGCCCAACAATCAGCCAGCAGACAGAGGCTGTAGGAGGCAGGACTGAGGAAAACAGTCTTTTAAATGGAAATCGCCCCAGGCTCGGCATGGGTAAAAGCCAGCCTATGAGTTCAGCTTGGTATTTCTATGTACACGTTGGACCAGCCACAAACTCTGGATTGCTTGTAACTCCAAGAAGGTTGCTGAGGTCAGTCACAGGTTCTGTCTCCCATTGGTCTGCACCGGGCTCCTGCCAGAAAGGCCCAGGGTTGGCACATCCAGTGGCCAGCTGCGGAAAGCATCGGTTTAGGACCTAACAACTCTTGCTAGACTGCTATCCTAAGGAAAGGTTCCTTACATCTGGCCCAGCTGAGGCGAGTTCCACTCTCTGTGATCAGTACCAGCACAGCGGCTCATGTGCGCTGCATAGGGTGCAGTTTCACAGTCAGCCGGCCTTGTAGGGCTAGATTCCACTGGGGGAAGGGAGAGAGGCTTAGCAAATGGACATTTAATGTGTGGGTCTCTGTGATTCTCTTGTTTGATCTGGTCGAGAGGCTTAGCTACCTTCAGGGAAGTGGGCACAATCAGCCCTAAGAGAGGACTCTCTCAGTCTTCCTCCCTGAGACCAGGGTCTCACTAGCTGAAAGAAATTCTTCACAGGGGACTGTAGGCCACACTTGGTCTGAACCTGCTCCTCACATTGTTGGGGAGAAATAAAATTTGAGTATCCAGCAGTGGCTAAGGGGTTAAGCTTTGGAGTAGGGGCCACATTTCCCATACGAAGCTCCTGACCAAGAGACCCCTGACATAGGGGGTACCACTAACATTGTATTCACAATGTCAGCTTCCCTAACCAACCAAGAGTGCAACCTATAGAGGGGTTGGTTGGGTGAGGTCAGTCTGAACCCACACTACAGTCTTACTACAGAAGACTCTGTGGGAAAACCAGGCAGCTGCAAGAGGAGCAGCAGCTAAAAAGTAGAGACAAATCTTATAGAGCTTGGGGATTTAACAGAGCTACTATCATCTTTGAGTAGGAGGAAGCATATCCTTATTCAAAGGTTGGCCCTTCCCACACTACTCAGTCACAGAAAACGCAGACACAAACAGCAAAAAGTGCAGTAGCTGAAGACAGGTAGCCCACAGAGGGTTACAAACAACTGCTGATGGCAACCCAAAAAGATCTAGAGCCCACACAACTGGTAGTGAGTGATAGACAGCACCAACCTTAGACTCAGCTACCTACACAAGCAGCACACACAAAGGTGGAGTCTAGCGTATTTATTCTATAGATAATAAATATGCTCAATAGGACAGACATTGCACAGTGTGTAATACACATGATCAAGGTAGAACCTTAAAGCCAGCCAGCCTAAAGGGATAACCGTACCCACGAAAGGACCAACTGCATTTAATACTCACATACAATAAGAAGAAAAATAGTAACCTCAAGAAGTATTCCTAGAACAAGAAAAACAAGTGGCCTTCAGGTCAGTACCACCAAACCCATCTTCTTCATAAAGACATCACAAAAATTTCAAAGTCAGACAGCACTATCTAATACACAGATAAAATGGGCAAAGAAATGTGACCCAAATGAATCAACAAGAGAAATCCCAAGAAAAAGAAATTAATGAGATGGAAGTAACCAAACTACCACATGCAGAGTTTAAAATAATGATTTTCAGGATGCTCAAGAATCTTAGAGCAACAATGGATGGACATAATGAACACCTAAATAAATAGATAGCAAACATCAAAAAGGACATTAAAATAATAAAAAATAATCAGTCAGAAATGACACAGTATTAGAAATGAAGACTGAACTAGAAGGAATCAATAGCAGGGCAGATGAAGCAGAGGATCAAATCAGCAATTCAGAGGACAACATAAACAAAAGCACCAAAGCAGAGCAGCAAAAAAAAAAGAGGCACAAAAACACTGAAGAAACACTGAGAGCTCTTTGACAACATGAAAACAAACAACATCCGCATAACAGAGGTTCCTGAAGGAAAAGAGAACAAACAAGGGATAGAGAATCTGATTGAAGAGATCATAGCTGAAAACTTCCCTAAATTGATGAATGAAAAAGTCATACAAGTTCAAGAAACACAAAGAGTCTCATTAAAGAGGAACCCAAGAAGGCCTAAAGCAAGACACATCATAATTTAAGTGCTAACGTTAAGAGACAAAGAGAGAATACTAAAAGCTGCAAGAGAAAAGTAGTTAATTACCTACAGAGGAGCACTATAAGGATGACATCTGACTTCTCAATAGAAACACTTGAGGCCAGAGGGGATTGGCAAGAAATATTCAAAGTGATGCAAAACAAGAACCTACAACCAAGACTTCTTTATCCAATAAGGCTATTGTTTTAAATTAAAGAAGAAATATAAAGCTTCCTAGATTAAAAAAAAAAAATCATGGAATTCATTACAACCAAACCAGTACTGCAAGAAATGTTAAGGGGCCTGCTGTAAAAAGAGCAGAGGAAAAAAAAAAAACTAGAAAAAGGGGATAGTAGATTTAAAAAATAAAATGGCAAAAAGTACATGTCAATAATAAACTTAAATGTAAATGGATTAAATGCTCCAATCAAAAGACATAAGGAAGCTGCACGGATAAGGAAATAGGACTTGTACTACAAGAGACTCACCTCAGAACAAAAGATACACAAAGACTGGAAATAAAGGGATGAAAAATAGTATTTCATGCACATGGAAATGAAAAAAAGAAAAACTGGGGTAGCAATACCTATATCTGACAAAATAGACTTTAAAAACAAAGGTGAGGGATAAACAAGGTCACTAAATAACGATAAAGGAAGTAATCCAACAAGAAGATATAACCATTGTAAATATTTATGCACCTAATATAGGAGCACCTAAATATATAAAGCACATTTTGATGATATAAAGGGCAAGATCAACAGCAATACTATAATAGTAGGGGATTTTAATACCCCACTAACATCAATGGATAGATCCACCAGAAACAGAATTAACAAAGAAACAGTGGCCTTAAAGAACACACTAGATTAACCGGATTTAATAGACATCTACAGAAACTTTCACCCCAAAGCAACAGAATATACATTTTTTTCAAGTGCTCATAATATATTCTCTAGAATAGACCACATGTTAGGACATAAAACAAATCTCAATGAATTTAAGTACACTGAAATCATACTAAGAATCTTCCTAATCACAACAGCATGAAACTAGAAATCAACAACAATAAAAAAACTGAAAAACATTCAAACACTAGGAGGGTATATCATGTTATTAAATAACAAATGGGTTAACAATGAGATCAGGGAAGAACTAAAAAATTTTCTTGAAACAAATTAAAATAAACATACAACAATTCAAAATTTATGGGACACAGCAAAAGCAGTCCTGAGAAGGAAATTCATAGTACTTCAGGCATAACTTAAAAGCAAGAAAAAGCTCAAATAAACAATGCTGCACCTAAAATAATTAGAAAAAGAAGAACAAATAAAACCTGGAGGAAGTAGAAGAAAGGAAAGAATAAATATCAGAGTGGAATAAAATGACATAGAGGCTAAAAAACAATACAAAAGATCAATGAAACCAAGATCTGGTTCTTTGAAAAGGTAAACAAGATTGCTGAACCTTTAACCAGACTCATAAAAAAAAGGAAGACTCAAATAAATAAAATTAAAAATGATAAAGGAGAAGGAACAACAGACACCACAGAAATACAAAGAATTGTAAGAAAATACTATGAAGATATATATGCCAAAATATTGTATAACCTAGGTAAAATGGATCAATTCCTAGAAACATACAATATTCCAAGACTCAATCTGGAAGAATCTGAAAACCTAAACAGACCGATTACAACAAATAAAATTGAAACAGTTATCAAAAAACACCTAACAAAAGACTCTCAACAATTAAAAGTCCTGGACCAGATGCTTCACAGGCTAATTTTACCAAACATTCAAAGATAAACTAACACCTATCCATCTCAAGTTATTTCAAAGAATTCAAGAGGAGGGAAGAATCCCAAGCTCCTTTAATGAGTTAAGCATTATCATTATTCCAAAACCAGGTAATGACACTACAAAGAAAGAAAACTATAGAGCAATATCCCAGATGAACATAGATGCTAAATTTTTCAACAAAATATTAGCACACTGGATCCAGTAATACATTAAAAAAGTCATACATCATGATCAAGTGAGAATTATTCCAGGGAGGCAAGAATGATATTTGCATATCAATCAATGTGATTCATCACATAAACATAAGAAAAAATAAAGATTACATGATTATATCAATAGATGCAAAAAAAAAGTATTTGATAACATCCAGCACCCATTTATGATCAAAACTCTCAGCAAAATGGAAATACAGGGAAAATAACTCAACATAATAAAGGCCATCTATGACAAACCAACAACCAATGTTATATAGTCAATGGACAAAAATTTAAAGCAAGCCCCTTGAGATCAGCAACAAGGCAGGGGTGCCCCCTTTCACAACTCTTAATCAGCATAGTTCTGAAAGTCCTAGCAACAACAATCAGAAGAAATAAAAGGCATCTAAATTGGAAAACAAAAGAAGTAACACTACCATTATTTGCTGATGACATAATACTGTACATAGAAAACCCTAAAGTCTCAGTCAAGAAAACTACTAGACCTGATAAATAAATTTGGCAGGGTGCTAGGATATAAAATTAATATTCAGAAATCAGAGGCATTTTTATATACCAAAGACAAACTAAAAGAGAAATTAAGGAAACAATCCCCTTCACTATTGCAACAACAAAAAATAAAGTACCTGGGAGTAAATTTAACCAAGGGGGTAAAAGACTTGTCCTCAGAAAATTATAAGACATTTAAAAAAGAAATCAAGGAATATACAAAAAAGTAGAAGCATATACCATATTCATGGATAGTAAGAATAAACATCATTAAAATGTCTATATTACTCAAAGCAATCTATAAATCCAGTGCATTTCCTATTAAAATACCAATGGCATAATTCAGATATATAGAACAAGTATTCCAAAAATTTATATGGAACCCAAAAAAGAACACAAATAGCTTCAACAATCTTGAAAGTGAAGAATAAAGTGGGAGGTATCACACTTCCTGATATCAAGTTATACTACAAGGCCATAGTAATCAAAACAGCTGGTAGTGGCATAAGAACAGGCATACATATCAATGGAAAAGAACAGAGAACCCAGAAATAAACCCACACCTTTATGGTCAATTGATATTTGACAAAGGAGGTAAGACCATACAGTGGAATAAAGACAGTCTCTTTAACAAATGGTGTTGGAAAAATTGGACAGGTACATGCAAAAAAATGAAACTAGACCACCAACTTTCACCATTCACAAAAATAAACTCAAAATAGATAAAAGACTTAAATGTAAATTGCAAAACAATAAACACCCTGGAAGGAAACATAGGCATGAAACTCTCCAATATCTCCCATAGCAATATTTTTGACAATGTATCTTCATGGGCAAGTGAAATAAAGGATAAAATAAATGAATGAGACTGTATTAACCTAAAAGGTTTTTGCACAGCAAAAGACTCCATAAACAAAATTAAAAAAACCACCCACACAATGGGAAAATATGTTCGCCAATATGTCAGATAAAGGGTTAGTAACCAAAATTTACAAAGAATTACTAAAACTCACCACCAGGAAGGTGAACAATCCAATTTTAAAATGGGTAAAAGAGGCCTGACCTGTGGTGATGCAGTGGATAAAGCATTGACCTCGGAATGCTGAGGCTTGCCTGGTGAGTGCAAATATGGGAGTTTATGCTTTTTGCTCCTCCCCCTTCTCTCTCTTTCTCTGTCTCTCTGTCTCCTCTAAAAAATCTGAATAACATTTAAAAAAATATCTCTTAAAAATGGGCAAAAGAACTGAATAGACACTTGATATGCTAATAGGCATATGAAAAAATGTTCAACATCATTAATACCAGGGAAATGCAAATTAAAACCACAATGAGATACCACCTCACACCTGTCAGAATGGTGCTCATTAACAAATCAATATGCAATAAGTGCTGGTGTCCGTGAGGAGAAAAGGGAACCCTCTTGCACTGCTGATGGGAATGCAGACTGGTGCAGCCACTGTAAAAAACAGTATGGCATTTCCTCAAAAAATTAAAAATCAAACTGTATTTTGACCCAGCTATACCACTTTTAGGAATATATCCTAAGAATACCAAATCACTGATTCAAAAGAAGATATCCATGTTTATTGCAGCACTGTTTACAATAGCCAAGATCAGGAAATAGCCCAAGTGTCTGTCAGTGGACAAGTGGATTAAAAAGGTGTGATACATATACACAATGGAATACTATGAGGTGGTGAAAAAGAAATTTTACCTTCTGTGATGGCATGGATGGACTTGGAGATTATTATGCTATGTAAAATAGGCCAGGCAGAGAAAGACAAATATCATATAATCTCATCTATATGTGGAATCTAATGAACAAAGTGAACTGAGGAATCGAATAGAGGCAGAGGCAGGGTCACAGAGAGCAGAGGGGCAGTTGTCAGAGGAAAGAGGATGAGTGGATGAGATCAGAGAAGATAAAGAGATTAGTGAAACTATATATACATAACACATAGATACAGATAACAGGATAGCAAATCCCAAAGGTAATGGGGTAGGAGTGGCAATGGAGGATAAGAGGATGGGGGTGAGGAAATTATATTGAGTGGGACACTTGAATTCATGTTAACACAATAAATTAAAATTAATAAAAATATTCAAAAGAAAAAAAGAATCTCTGACTGGCAAAAATTTTCCAAATTTAAAATTTTAAACTGAAATCTTCAGTTAAAAAAATAATAATAATGTTTCTATTTTTCCAAATAGTATAAAATATTTTATTATTTGGATCTGAAATTAAAAAAACTATAACCAAATTTTCTTGGGGCAGCAAGATGGCAATGAAGTAGGCAGTCGTACCAACTTCCACCTCCCAGAACCAAAGTGGATTACAACTTAATTTTAAGGACAATCAGCTGGAAAAACCAACTTTGGACTAAACTAAGAGGACTCTTTAACCAAGAATCACTGAAGAAGCCATAATGAGACTGGAAGGAAAAGCGGAAACACGGAGAGGGCTGCCCAGCTCCTGGGAGCGGGAGGAAGGCCAGAGGGACTGGCATGGCAGAAGGGGAGTTGAGCAGAGAGGGCAGGGACCTGGGCCCCAGGACCAAAGCCCCAGCCTGCAGCCCCAGAGCCTAGAAGAGGCATATGGACAGTATTTAGCTGAGAAGCCAAGATATTGTTTGTGAGAGACAGATTTCTCAGACCCAGGATTCTTCTTAAAGCAACCGTGCAGAAAACCTCTTTCACAACTACTCACCCAGGGCTCCAGGGGATGAGGAGAGCTGAGAGGACTGGAGTAGCAGGAAGAGAGTATAACCTAGGAGGCACAAAGAGAAATACTTTGAGGGACAGCCACCCTAACCCTTAGGCAGAGTCACTCCCCAAATCTAAAGTGAATATTTTTCCTGGAACCAGCAATACCAACAAAGGAAAGCAGATCAACAGCCAAACAGAGGCTCTCCTACTGCAGTAAGAACAAAGAATCCCTTAGAAGCAGGGAGCCATCAGAGATACAGTATTGAGTGTAGAGGTCTGAACTGCATCACCACCCCCACACTATTGAGTGATCACCAGAGGACAGGCAGCGGTGGGACGTGAGAGCGTGGTTCCATCTGCAGAGGCAAAAACTGGGGCTGGCCACAGCTGCTGCCCAAGTGTGAGCACAGTTCTTTCTGCAGGGGCAGACAAAGGGGCCGGCTGCAACTGAAGACAGGGTGCATGCTCAGTCATGCTGGGTAAGGGCAGAGGCCGGGGACAGTTCGCGATTGCAGAAAGAGTGCACAAAAGCAGTCTAACTGGCAGCTGCAAGGCTGGAGCACAAGAGTGGTCCCGCCAGCAGGGGCAAGGCAAAAGCGGGTGAACTGGCTGAGACTTGTAGCTGGGTGCAGGAGCACAGCCCCGCCGGCAGTGCTGAGGCCTGCGACTCTGGCAGGCAAGTACAGTCCCGCCCACAGGGCAGAAGGAAGGCCAGGGGTTGCCAAGGCTTGCAGCCCAGGCGACAAATGCCGTCCTGTCCACTCTAACGAAGGCGAGGCAGAAGGCAAAGGGACAGCTACAGTGGGCCGGCACCAGTAACGCCAGTGCCTGAACACCCAAGGCAGCGGCAGAGGTGGTGGCAGGCCTGCAGACAGACCACACCTAGGGAACACAGATGCCACACCCATTGGACTCCTGTGGCCACACCCTTCTTATACAGACAAAATGAGAAGGTAGAGAAATGCAACCCAAATGAATCAATAAGAGAAATCCCAGAAAAATATCTGAATGAAATGGAAATAATCAAATTACCAGATGCAGAGTTTAAAATAATGATGGTTAGAATGCTCAAAGATCTTAGAGCAACAACAGATGGACATAACGAGCAACTAAATAGATAGTAAGAATAGAAAGGACATTGAAATAATAAAAAAAGAATCAGTCAGAAATGACTAACACAATATCAGAAATAAAGACAACACTAGAAGGAATTAAAAGCAGAATGGATGAAGCTGAGGATCGAATGAGCAAGTTAGTTGACAAGATAAATGAAAGCACAGAAGCAGAGCAGCAAAAAGAGGCTCAAAAACACTGAGGGAACTCTAAGAGAGCTCTGTGACAACATGAAGAGAAATAACATCCACATCATAAGGGTTCCTGAAGGAGAAGAAAAAGAACAAGGGATAGAGAACCTAATTAAAGAAATCATAGCTGAAAACTTCCCTAAATTGATGAAAGAAACAGTCACACAAGTTCAAGAAGCACGGAGTTCCATTAAGGATGAACCCAAAGAGGCCAACACCGAGACACATCATAATTAAAGTACAAAAATTAGGAGATAAAGAAAGAATACTAAAAGCTGTAAGAGAAAAACAGTCTATTACCAACAGAGGAGGCCACGTAAGGATGACTTCTCAACAGAAACATTAGAGGCCAGAAAAAAATGCCAAGAAATATTCAAAGTAATGCAGAATAAGAGCCTACAACCAAGACTTTTCTATCCAGTAAGACTATCATTTAAAATTGAAGGAGAAATAAAAAGCTTCCCAGATGAAAAGAAAAGAAAAAACTGCAGGAGTTCATTAAAACCAAACCAATGCTACAAGAAATGTTAAGGGGCCTGCTGTAAACAGAACAAAGGGGCAAAAATCTAGTAAAAGAGAAATGTAGTTTTAAAGAATAAAATGGCAATAAACAACTACATATCAATAATAACCTTAAATGTAAATGAATTAAATGCTCTAATCAAAAGACATAGGGTAGCTGCATGGATAAGAAAACAGGACCCATATGCTGTCTACAAGAGACACACCCGAAAACAAAAGATACACAAAACTAAAAGTAAAAGAATGGAAAAAAATATTTGATGCAAATAGAAATGAAAAAAATGTTTCGGTAGCAATACTTATATCAGACAAAATAGACTTTAAAACAAAGGCTATATTGTAAGGTATAAAGAAGGTCACTACATAATGATAAAGGGAGTAATCCAACAGGAAGATATAACCATCATAAATATCTATGCATCTAATATAGAATCACTTAAATACATAAAACAGATTTTGGTGGGAATAAGTGGCAAGATCAACAGCAATACTATAATAGTAGGGGGAACCAAAAAAGAACGTGAATAGCCTCAATAATCCTGAAAAGGAACAATAAAGTGGGGGGGTATTACACATCCTGATATCAAATTATACTACAAGGTCATCGTACTCAAAACAGCTTGGTATTGGCATGAAAACAGGCATACAGATCAATGGAACAGAACAAGAGAACCCAGAAATAAACCCACATCTTTATGGACAATTGATATTTGACAAAGGACGTAAGAGCACACAATGGAGTAAAGACAGTCTCTTTAACAAATAGTGTTGGGAAACTTGGACAACTACCTGCAAAAAAATGAAACTAGACCAACAACTCAAACCACTCACAAAAATAAACTCAAAATGGATAAAAGACTTAAATATAAGTCGTGAAACCATAAGTATTCTAAAGAAAAACATAGGCAATAAGCTTTCCGACATCACTCGCAGCAATATATTTGCTGATTTATCTCCATGCACAATGGAAAGAAAGGACAGGATAAACAAATGGAACTATATCAAACTAAAAAGCTTTTGCAAAGCTAAAGACAATATGAATAAATAAAAAGGCAAACCACACAATGCAGAACATATTCAACAATACATCTGATAAGGGGTTAATAAGCAAAATTTATAAATAACTTGTAAAACTCAACACCAGGAAGATAAACAATCCAGTCAAAAAATGGGCAAAAGAAATGAATAGAAACTTCTCCAAAGAAGACATACAGATAGCCAATAGGCTGATAGAAAAATGTTCAACATCACTAATCATTAGAGAAATGCAAATTAAAACTACAATGAGATATTACCTCACACCAGTCAGAATGGCGCTCATTAACAAAACAACATAGAATAAGTGCTGGCGAGGATGTGGAGAAAAGGGAACCCTCCTGCACTGCTGGTGGGAATGCGGACTGGTGCAGCCACTGTGGAAAACACTATGGAGATTCCTCAAAAAATTAAAAATGGATCTGCCTTTTGACCCAGCCATCCCACTTTTAGGAATATATCCTATGAATACCAAACCACTAATTCAAAAGAAGAAATTCACCCCCCATGTTTATAGCAGCATTGTTTAAAAAAGCCAAGATCTGGAAACAGCCCAAGTGTCCATCAGTGGATGAGTGGATTAAAAGCAGTGGTACATATACACAATGGAGTACTACATAGCCGTGAGGAAGAAGGAAATATTACCTTTCTCGACAATATGGATAGACCTGGAAACTATTATGTTAAGTGAAATAAGCCTGGCAGAGAAAGAAAAATATCATATGACCTCTCTCATTTGAGGAATCCAATGAACAATGTGAACTGAGGAATGGAACAGAGGCAGAGGCGGGATCAAAGGGACCAGAGGGAAAGTGGTCAGAGGGAAAGGGGAGGAGAGGATGGGATCAGAGAAGGGAAAGAGATTAATGAAATTATATATACATAACACAGCATTATAGAGAACAGGAGAGCAAATCCTGGAGGGAAGGAGGGAAGGCATTAGGGGGAGGGGGCATGAGGGGTGTCCAAGGGGAACAAGAGGGTGGGGGGGAGATATATTCAGTGGGACATTTGAATCTATGTAAACACAAATTATTTATTTATGAATAAATAAAAAAGAATAAGAAATATTGGGTTCAATTGACATTTAATGTAATTATTAAAATTTGTAATAAAATGTAAGAGAAGTACTTAATCCTAAGAGAGTTAAGAAAGTTTTTATTTTTCTAAAGGCATAATGATATTCATAAAATTCATTAGTTCAATGTTTACTAACACTAACTGTTGATATCTTCAATGGAGAAATATTCAGTCATATGAGAAAGGTAAAGTGATAATACTCCAGCAAAAAAGTGTCTGGATAAGCTGAGTGTCTTTAGGCAGACTAAACTGTTGATTAGATGTACTAGCATTAGGAAGCTATTGTTGAATTTTATTCCAATTTCAGTGATTTAGGATAATGTGCCAATTTTAATGTTCTGGCATCCTTTTCAAACCATGAAAACCTTATCCTATAAATCTAACTAATCAGTTATTTAAAACAAATGTTAGGCATCAAAACTACAAAATTGCCTGACAAGGCAGTGACACAGTGGAAAGAGCATTGGACTGGGATGCGGAGGACTCAGGTTCAAGACCCCAAGGTCACTAGCTTGAGCGCAGGCTCATCTGGTTTGAGCAAAGCTCACCAGATTGAGCCCAAGGTTGCTGGTCACTTTTCACCAGATTGAGCAAGGGGTCACTTGCTCTGCTGTAGCCCCCAGTCAAGGCACATATGAGAAAGCAATCAATTAACAACTAAGGTGCTGCAATGAAGAATTGATGTTTCTCATCTCTCTCCCTTCCTGTCTGTCTGTCCCTATCTGTCCCTCTCTCTGACTCTCTCTGTCTCTGTCACAAAAAAAAAACTACCAAAATTCATCTGATTTTTGACAGAAAAATCTTTCTAGTAATAAAATTAAGATATATCTGGGGAAATATAAAACTTAACTTATAGTTACTGAATTAATTGGGTTTTAATCATTAAGAGTGTGTGTGTGTGTATACATATATATATATCAAAGAATGCTTAAGCTTTAATTAATAATTTTATTTAGAAATTATTAATAATTAAACTCAAATGTAGTGAAATTCTAGAACACTGAAAGTCTATTTTCTATCCTTTTCTCTCAAACTAAATAAACAAAAGAAAAGAATAGCATACTCCTACCTTTCTGTTTTAGAGTCATTGTTAATTTTGTACTGTTCAAAATCTTGGCTAAGAGAATGTAGCTTTTCTTGAAGTTTCTTTTCACGGTCTACACTTCCTTGATAAAATTTCATCTCTTTTTCCATTGCTTTCACTTTTTCTTCCATTGCTTTAAACTCATGAAGAATTAGATAGCTGACTCCACAGTACTTACAAACTTTTTCTTCAGGGGACATCTAGAAAATAGAATATACATTTACTTGAATTCTGAAAAATGAAGTTTGATGGAAGATGTTATTGTAATCATGCTGGTCACATGAAGTAAGTAAGTAAATGTACACTGTACTATGTGGTGGAGTAATAATTATGGCATTTTGAAATTAAATTTAATGGGGTGACTGATCAATGAAAGTATATAAGTTTCTGGTGAACAACACCTCTATAGCATTTGAACTGTTAATTGCATGTGTACCTTTCACCCTAAGTCAGATCATTTTCTGTCACTGTATATTTGTCCCTCTTTTCTCCCTTCCCCTGTATCCCCCCCCCCCCCAGGTAATCATTTCACTTTCATCTGTGTCCATAAGTCTCGGTTTTATATCCCACCTATGCAGGAAATCATATAATTCTTATCTTTTTCTGATTTACTTATTTCACTTAGTATAATGTTCTCAAGGTCTATCCATGTTGTAAATGACAATATGTCATCATTTCTTATGGCTGAGTAGTATTCCATAGTATATATGTACCACATCTTCTTTATCCAATTCTTCATTGAAGGACAGTTTATTTGCTCTTAATGTAACTTCCCTTAAGATTGTAGAAATGGTTCCTGCAACTGAGTAAGGCCACCCTATCTGCCTAGCTTCCTAGCCTAACAACACTACTAATCAAGAGTATGTTAAAACAAAATAATAATAAATTTTATACAGAAAAATTTTGCACATTTAAATTTTAATAATAAAAATTTCAAGTGTTAGAATGGCTATTATCAACAAGACGAGTAATAACAAGTTGTGGAGAAAAGGAACCCTCATTCACTGCTGGTGGGAATGTAAACTGATATAGCCACTATGGAAAACAGTATGGAGGCTGCTCAAAAAAATAAGAATACAGTTAACATATGCCTCTTCTGGGCATCCACCTGAAAAAATTAGAAAACATTTCTTCATAAATATATATGCACCCCTATGTTTTTGCAGCATTATTTATAGTGGCCAAGACATGAAAAATCTGTGGCTAAATTGTTTTTCAATAGATGACTGGATAAAGATGTGGTACATATATCCAATGAAATACTACTCAGCCATAAGAAAAGATGAAATACTGCTATTTGCAACAACATGGATGGACGTTGAGAATATCATGCCAAAGTGAAATAAGTCAAGAAAAGAACTACATGATTTCACTCATATGTGGGATATAAAACTGAAAGCAACAAGTGAATAAGAAAACAAACAAAAACTCATAGACACAGACAACAGTATGGTGTTACCAGAGAGAATGGAGCTAGGGGATAGTAAGGGTAAAGGGGGTCAATTATATGTTGATGGGAGATGATTTGACTTTGGGTGGTGGGCACACAATGAAATATACAGAAGATGTGTCATAGAATTCTACAAACCTATATTATCTTATTAACCAATGTCACCCCAACAAATTTAAAATGTTTTCAAGTGCAAAATCAAAATATAATACTGTGGAAAAGTAGTATCTACATCAATCATCTAACTGCCACTGATAGCAATATACAGATTTTATAAAACAAGAAGTTTGAAAGAAATCATAAAGATAACCTGGCTCAAGCTCTAGATTGGTTCATTGAATCTATTCCAACCTAGATAAATTGTTATCCATACTCTATTTCAACAACCGAAATGATGTAAAACTACTTTGTAAAGCAGTCTGCGGCAAAGTTATTTTTTTTTCATAATAAAAATGTTTATTTCTCACACTGACCCCAAGTCTGCCTGCCTGGAGTGTCCACTGGTCCTACACATCCTAGTAACCGTGTGGGACCACCACAGGCCTCTTTCTAACATTTGGAGACAGCCATCAGGAACACTCCCTATCTTCCTTTCTCCAGGTCAGCACTTCTAATTCCTTCCACTGTTTTCCCATATGACAAGATTTTGAATTTTTTATTTTAGATAATTGTCTCTGAACTTGTTCCTGGGTTCCACATCTACTTTAAAGTATGGTACCCAGAATTGAATACTTCAGTGTGGCTGGTCTCACTAAAACAGAATAAGAGAGTACTCAAACTTCCCTCATTT
This sequence comes from Rhynchonycteris naso, assembly GCA_037038555.1. Lineage (NCBI taxonomy): Eukaryota > Metazoa > Chordata > Mammalia > Chiroptera > Emballonuridae > Rhynchonycteris > Rhynchonycteris naso. The sequence continues at coordinate 177,997,681 of CM072995.1, read as the reverse complement.
AAATATTTCATTAGTAGTCTCATTAATAATTTCTAATGCAACCTTAGAATATATGATCTCTTATATTTTTAGCAATTATATGTTGCTATTATATTCTATGGATATTTTTTATGTTACATAAAACCTTTATTTAAAAAACTGCAGTGCAAAACATATCACATTATACTGAATATACCAATCCATTCCCTTTCTACCTTTGGTAGAGATCTACCTTCCATAGTCCTGGCTGTTCTATAAGGTAATGTGATTTAAAGACCTCCAGTCATCCACCCTACCATAGATGACTGGTGGAAGAGGATTGGACACACACAGAAGAACCAAACCCTAAATTGGGAATAATCCAACTAGGCCTGTAAAGTGTTGAAGACCCAGGCATTTAGGAAACTTGTAGGGCTAACTACCCAATTATCTTTGCAACCAGCCTATATTTGTTCATATTGTATATAAGATTATGACAAAATCTGTCAGTGCCCTAATAAAGTCCATATATTCAATGCTACTACAGTTCCCAGGCCTAGTAACTCTAGAATTCACAGATTAAAAATGGTGAACATGACAAAGTTGAGACTAGAACTCCATACAGCATATCATATCTCCTTGGTTATGCTGATCCATTACTCAGCACATTTCTGGTATAACTCTTCAACTGGTTATTAAACTACCCATCATCTTTGTAACCAGCCTATATTTATTCATATTATCTTCAGATACATTATGACAAAATTTTTCAAAATTTTTCATTAAGTCCAAATATTCAATGCCTACTACAGTTCTTAGATCTAGTAACTTCAAATGGGATAGCAAAGTCTACCTGCTGCTTCTCTTAATGAACATAAAATTGGCCCAAATTTATTGGTTCTCTAGTATATCCTCACTAATAGTCACCCTTTGATAATATACTTTGGAATCTTGCCTGGGATAGAAATTGAGTTCACTGGTTATAGTTTATGGTCATTTTATACATGGAATGGCATTTGTATATTATTCTCTCTGTGCCCTCAAAAATATCAGCAAGAGCAGCTCTGTAATCCCATTCAAAGGTACTATCAGTCCCAGGAATATAATTCATCCACATCGAGAAACCTACATTAACTCAAAGCAGATGGGTATTTTTTTACAATCCTTTTGCCCATCATGAGTTTTGGTTCCTTCTCATTAATTTGAAAATTATACTGCTTAATCCAAGGTACTTTCATCCTTAACCCTTTGCCTATTAATCACAGCCCTTGCCCTGCTCCTGCTAAAGAACCCTAGCCTTAGTCTAAAGAAAACCCTTGCTGGGTAGAGCCTCTTTTCAGCCTGATGTACAAAATAAAAATAGCATAAACTTCACAGTTGTGAAAGCTATTAGAATGTTTTTATACCCTTGCAATTATGAGGGAGAACCTAAAATAAGTGAAATAAAACCTGTTACAGGTCTTCTGAAAGTTCAGTAAAGAAAGCCAAAACATAATATCATTATGATCTAGGGAACAAGATAATCGAATTATAAAATAATAGGTTCATATGAGTAGTCTCCAGACTTCAAGTACTACCTGAATCACTGACTGAACTATGTTAAATAAACATATGAGATAAAAACTTTCAATGCTATTAAATTGTAAATAATTTTCTGTAAGTTAAACTGCAACAAAAAATGTAATAAACACTTTCAAATTCTTAGTCTATACAGGCTAATTACTTAGGACATTTCTGTGAAACTTGAAAAGATGTGAAAGACTGTAATTATGTTCCCAGATGAAGTGAGTAAAAGTTGTTTTTTTGTGTGAAATATAATTTGTGCTCCATCCTTGTAACTTGATGTTATATTGTTTTGTTTTGTAAGTAAAATAATGACATGCTGTCATTCTTGACAAAACAGCTATTATTACCAGAATGTCTCTGCTTTCTAGAAGATGCACTTTGGAGGAGGCATTAACAAATGCAGTATACTAAACAAATGCAGAACCATTTAAAAGTAAATTATACAATAAACTTCTCAACTGCAGCATTTGTACTTCTTAAATTATAGTTATTTAAAATGAAAATGATGCAAATTTTTTAAAATGTTATATTCGGATTTGAATCCTTTTCAAGGCTCCAGTCTGTGCTTCAACTAGGTAGGGCACTCAGTAACCTCTTGCTGCCCAACTGAAGCATTCTGTGCTCCAAATTGCTCCTCCATTCTTGCCCACCTGTCCCACACTTACTATGCTTGGTTAAAAAGAAAAAAAAAAGATAAACTGTTCCACAAAGTTAGAGTAACAACAGTATTATTAACCCTTCCAAGAGGATCTGCATTAAAAGAGATCCTTTTACTCAAAAACAGTGAGGGTCTACCTCGAGCATTTCACTCAGATGGGGAGAAACATTTTGAGACAGAACAGTGGACCTTTAGAGTCACACAGACCACCTGACCATTTTATAAGGCCATCAGGCCCCTCTCTCCTGAATAAGTCAACTTGTTATACCACCAATTTAAAAATCAATTTGGTAAAAAAGCATCTACAAAAACCCGCACACCTTCATTGTATTTAATGATAAAAGAGTGAGTGATTTTCCCCTAAGATAAGAAACCAGGTAAGGATATTCACTCTCTGCTCTTGTGCAACATAATGCTGGAAGTTTCAGCCAGAGCAATAAGGCGAAAAGAAGAAATAAAGGGCATATGTATCAGAAAGGAAGAAACAAAACTGGCCTTTTCAGAGATTACATGATTGTCTACATAGAAAATTTCAATGGCTCCACAATAAAACTTCCCCAATTTATATATTTAATGTTAAATCTTATCAAAATTATAGCCAGATTTTTTTTATATACAAACAGGATAATTCTCAAATTTATATGGAAAGGCTACAAGAGCTAAAATAATCCTGAGAAAGAAGAATAAAGTCAGAAAAATAATTTTTCCTGATTTCAAGACACACTATAATGCTATAATAATCACGACTGTGTGGTATTGGCAGAAGGACAGACACAACAGATGAATGGAATAGACTAGAGCAGTGGTTCTTAACCTGGGTTCTACTGAACTCTAGGGGTTCGATGAGTTGGTCTCAGGGGTTCGGAGAAGCCTCTGCTGCAGAGGCCAGAATAAAGTAATACCATAATTTGTTGTGAGTTCATGCACTTTGTTGGTTTTGTTCTTTGAGCAAGGTGATGCTCATGCACGACTCATTTTGTGCACCAGTAAAAAAACATATACCTATGTCTTGAATTTGGAAAAAAAATCATATTTTATTTATCACTAAAGAAGGGTTCGGTGAATGTGCATATGAAACTGGTGGGTTCGGTACCTCAAAAAAGGTTAAGAACCACTGGACTAGAGAATCCAGAAATAAATCTACATAAATACGCCAAACTGATTTTTTGGCAAAGGTGCAAAAGCAATTTAATGGAGAAAAAAAGATAGTCTTTTCAAAAAATAGTGCTGGACCAATTGCATATCCATACATTAATAAAAAACAACATCTTAGCCTGACCAGTGGTGGTACAGTGCATAGAGCATCGATCTGGGATGCTGAGGTCCCAGGTTCGAAACCCTGAGGACGCCGGCTTGAACTTGGGCTCATCTGGCTTAAATGCAGACTTACCAGCTTGAGTGCAGGGTCACAGCTTGAAGCCCAAGGTCACTGGCTTAAACAAGGGGTCCCTGGCTCAGCTGGAGGTCCCCCAACCCCCAACAAGACACGTATGAGAAACAATCAATGAACAACTAAAATGCTGCAACTATGAGTTGATGCTTCTCATCTCTCTCCCTTCCTGTGTCTCTTCCTGTCTCTTTCTCTCTCTCAAAAATAAAAATAAAAATAAACAAAAAAACCTAGCCTAAACCTTATATCCTATACAAATACTAACTTAAAATGAATCATGGACTTAAGTGTAAAATATAAAATATGATTTTAAAGGTTAAAATCTTCAAGATCTATACTAGGCAGAATTCTTACATAATACTGAAAGCATGATAAATAAATGAAAAAACTGATAAATTGGCTGTCATCAAAAGTAATAACTTTTTCTTTACAAAAACCTGTGAAAAGAATGAAGGGATAATCTACAGATCAGGCAAAAATATTTGCAAACCACATATCTGACAAAGGACTAGTATCTAGGTTATATAAAGTACTCTCAAAACTTAAGTTAAATTTTTTTTTTAATTTCAATTAGAAAATCGTCAAAGGACATGAAGAAAAATTTCACCTAAGAGGATATACAGATTCCAAATAAGCACAAGAAAACATACTCAATATCATTAGTCATTAGGAGCATGCAAATTAAAACCACAATGAGATATTGCTGCATACCTATCAGAAAGGCTAAAATAAAAACTAACGACAACATCAAATGCTGGTAAAGACACAGAGAAACTGGATCACTCATACATTGCTGGTGAGAATGTAAAATGGTACAGCAACTGGAAAAAGTTTGGCAGTATCTTAAAAAACTAAAACTACTGTACAACCTAGCAATTGCACTCTTGGGCATTTATCCCAGGAACATGAAAACATATATTCTCATAAAATCTATACATGAATATTGATAGCAGCTGTATAATAGCCAAAAATTGGAAAAGCCCAGATGTTCAACAGATTAAACAAACTGTTGTACATTCAAACTATAGTACCATGTAATACTACTCAGCAATAAAAAATAAACTAGTGATACATGCAAAAACCTGAATAAAGCTCCAGGGAATCACACTGAATGAAAAAACTAATCCCAAAATTAATCATATAAACTGCTTCCATTTATATAACACTCTTGAAATGACAAAATTACTGGAGGTGAGATCAGTGGATGCCAGCTGTCATGGACAAACGGGTGGGGATGGAGTGGTGGAAGTACATAAAGGAGGAGGCTGAGGTGAATGTGGCTATAAAAGGTCAACAAGAGGGATCCTTGCTGTAAAAGCACTGTTTTATGTCTTGACTGTATCAATGTTAATATCCAGGTTGTGATATAGTTTTGTCAGATGTTACCATTGGGGGAAGTTGGAGGAAGAGTACATGGAATCTCTTGGTATGATTTCTTACAAATGCATGTGAATTTACAATGATCTCAAAATTGTAAGTTTAATAAGAAAATAATAAAAATAAGTTAACAGGAGACTAAAATACCAAAGATTAATTCATAAACCAATTTTATTGAGCAACTTCAAGAACTGTCAACTTTAAACATAAATTACACACCTATGTGCTTTCAAAGTACATTTCCTGCAATGCATACTTCTCCAAGGGAACCCCACACTAGTAAACTCTGACCCCCTATGGCCAGCCAGCAAAAGCATTCTGGATTACAAATTCACAAGTGCAGATTTTTTTCAAGAATCCTAGTAACATTTTTTTTTTTAAAAACCTGTTTTTCCTAATGAACTATGTTGGATCATAATATTAAGTGAATGGTCTCTCCAAGAATTACACAGCTTCCTACTTCTGTCATTAGGCTTTAAAATGGCAATTGATTAAAAACACAGCATACATACCCACACACACATATACATATCCTTACTTTTCCAGAATAATAATATTCACATTACTATAACCATCTTCTCATTCTTTTACTCAACATAAAATCTGACCCTAGCCACAGTGGCCCAAAATGACCTGAAAAATTAAGTTTATTTTTTCTGGCAGTGACAATCTGTGCTTGGAAATATAAAACTGTTATTCTGAATAAATTTCAAAGTTTCAAAGTACTAAAATTGCTATACTGAAGCAGGACAAAATGAGCTGTTACTGCTAGAGAAAGGGATTGTTATCCCAGAAAGAATAGTGTGCACTCCAAGCCTTGCTCCACCACTTCTGTTTTATAAAATAAACAACTCTGGTCTCTTTATTTTACTTTGTGTCTTCTGGTAATAAATATCTTTCCTGAAGCTAATATCCTATTACAAGTGTTCATTTTGTCACCATTTATAAAAAGAAAGAGAACAGCTTTTACTTTTGCAAAATATGTGATTCTTCCACTATTTTGTGCAGTTGTTTTGATTTCTGTGTATGTCCCCAAGCAAAAACAACAAAAGAAAAGTTGTTCATTGCTATTTTCCCCCCTAAAAATAGGGAGTTCATTTGTTTCTAAAATGAGTTGATATTCAAGAGGGGAAAAAGTATAAAATTATTACTTTGCTGATCTATATGTGTTTTAAGTTTTAATTGTGGCAATAAAATCCTAAACATAGAACTGTACTATCATTACAAGTGCATTCTGCTTTAAAAATGCTGGATGAGAATTCTAGCAAAGCTGCTGGTTATTGGAGGACAAAGACAGGTATGAGTCAGCTACACCTAAAGACAGACAAATTAAAAGATACGATCTAAATACACAAAGAAGTAAAATGTAGAATGTAGCAGCAGACAGAGGGGTTAAGTGTGGTCAATGCTGTCCAGCCCATGAGCCTGTTTTAAATTTTGTGTCACTTAGGGAAATGAAAGTCTGAGATGTATTTTATGCTGTCAGAAACTGTGATAAACAGCAAAAAAGACCTAGGAATGAAAGTCAAAAGATTATCATTTTCTTGCTTCTCTAAGATTCCCTAAAAGATGAGACGGGGGGGGGGGGGGGGTAGCTGATTTAACAATCTTATCCTTCTAGTCAGGCAATGGATTCTCTAATCATAACTGATTATCATCAGCATTCTTCTCTGTACATTCCCTTTGGTGTCCATCTCTTCCACCACCTCTATTTTTTCTTGCAACTTTTCTACTACTATCTACTTTGCTATTAATAACACAGTGTGGTACAATCATTTCATGTTCTTTATCAAGTATCTTTCATGTAAATTATCAACCATCCTATCTCCATATCACATAGCAAAAGTATGGAAAGAAATAAAGAGAAAGGGCTCACCTCACCTTCTCTTCCCTAATTTCTACACTGACCTTCTTTGCCTATACACAGAAAAAAAAAGCCTGGGGGTGGGGAGGATGACAAGAACATCAGGGGCTTCTCTAGAAAGCAGAGCCAGCAGCCTGACCAGGCGGTGGCGCAGTGGATTGAGCGTCAGACTGGGATGCGGAGGACCCAGGTTCGAGACCCCAAGGTCTCCAGCTTGAGTGTGGGCCTATCTGGCTTGAGCAAAAGCTCACCAGCTTGGACCCAAGGTCGCTGGCTCCAGCAAGGGGTAGCTTGGTCTGCTGAAGGCCCGTGGTCAATGCACATGTGAGAAAACAATCAATGAACAACTATGGTGTCACAACAAAAAACTAATGATTGATGCTTCTCACCTCTCTCCATTCCTGTCTGTCTGTCCCTATCTATCCCTCTCTCTGACTCTCTCTCTGTCCCTGTAAAAACAAAACAAAACAAAACACATAAGAGCCAGCATAAAAACTAACACAAAAAATTTAACAGAACAAGGTAGGGGTAGGGGTAATAATCCACAAACCTCATGTCCTTTTTTATCCAGTAAAGAAAAGAACCATTTCCAAATTATTATGAAAAAAAAAATGATTTTGTTCTTTGTTTTAATAGCAAAGTATTATTAAATAATTCTAATCCAAAGTATTCTTATTACCATTATAAGAAATATACATGGTGGAGGCAAAAGGTTTATAGTTTTAAGTGAAATATAGTTTATTCTTGTATTATTATTTATTAACTATTGTATTACATTACTTTCCATATGAAAAACTGTAAACCTACTTTTGCCCCACCCTGCAACTACGTGACATGATTTTGTATACAATGATGTATGCAAGCTTACTAGAATAGATGTATTGCCTGATCACTAGGCAATTCAATAAGTACATTATGGACAATCTAGATGAAGCAAAAAGGGGTAAGAAGTTATGGAAAACAGCCTGCCCAGGTGGTGGTACAGTGGATAGAGCATTGAACTGGGATGCAAAGGACCCAAGTTTGAAACCCCAAGGTCGCCAGCTTGAGGGAGGGCTCATCTGGCTTGAGGATGGGCTCACGAGCTTGAGCACAGGATCGCTGGCATGAGTATGAGATCATAGACATGATCCTATGGTCACTGGCTTGAGCAAGGGCCACTCTTTCTACTGCAGCCTTCCCTGCCCCCATTAAGGCACATATGAGAAAGCAATCAATGAATAACTAAGGAGACTAAGGAGCCACAATGAAGAATTGATGCTTCTCATCTCTCTCCTGGTCTCCCTATCTGTTTCTGTCTGTCCATCCCTCTGATTCTCTCTGTCAAAAAAAAAAATTTTTTTTAATAAAAAGAAAAGAAGTTGTAGAAAAGAAATAACTGATTTTGTTTTTACAGGGACAGAGAGAGAGTCAGAGAGAGGGATAGATAGGGACAGACAGACAGAAATGGAGAGAGATAAGAAGCATCAATCATCAGTTTTTCGTTGCGACACCTTAGTTGTTCATTGATTGCTTTCTTATGTGCCTTGACCACGGGCCTTCAGCAGACTGAGCAACCCTTTGCTTGAGCCAGCGACCTTGGGTCCAAGCTGGTGAGCTTTTGCTCAAGCCAGATGGGCCCCGTGCTTAAACTGGCGGCCTCAGGGTCTTGAACCTGGGTCCTTTGCATGCCAGTCTGATGCTCTATCCACTGCATCACCGTCTGGTCAGGCAAGAAATAACTGACTGTGGTTTAATAGGCTGTGGGTTGCATGTAAACATTTTAACTGCTTTCTAATCAAGTACCCAGAACAGTGTTGCTCTGGATAAATATTTGTTGTAGAAAAGTAACTTAGGTCTGAAAATGTACAAAGCTGCACTTGATATTCTAAACATCCATCAGGACAAAGGGTGCAGTGAGAATACTTGTCCAGGGCGTAGCAGCTGCGCTCCTGGAGTCACTACTTCTCTGCACTGTACGGACAGCTGCTTGCCACTCCTGGTCTGACAATACACTGTAACTGTAGGTTGATGAAATGCTTGGTCTCAGCATTTTTAAACAATTTACTTATAAAGTACCTTGAACATAAGAAAAAAACATTTTACAACTCACATAAAAACCTTGTCAAAATAAATATATACTTTTTCCTATATTTACAATATTTACATGCTGAACATTGTCTGAGTTGGCCAGCTTTTTCTTGCCAGCAAGCTTCTGTTCCCTTGAACTAGCATGCCCTACCATCTGTCTATAGAAATATTACTTTCAAGGGCCAGTCCCAGTTTTACCTCCTGCATAAAGTTCCTCCCTTAATCATCCCAATACTTGGGGATTCCTCTCCCTACTTTCTCCTTTCTCAAAGATACTATCTTATACAACATTTAAATCATAAACTGTCATTTACAGTTCTATATCCTCTTCCTGAAAGATGACTGGAATCTGAAGTGTGGGTTTTGTTTCGTGCAGATGGTTTTGTTTCTTTTCCTCTCTACTCTACAGGGTAGTATATGTAGGAATTCAGCTGAGGCAGAGAGGAAGGATATTCCATATCTATAAACACTTAAAAGCACCATTTCTCAGATAAGCACAGCAGAGCTCTCTCTGTGCTTACTAGCTCTTATACCTAACTCAAAAGATGACAAGAATTAAAGGCAGTGATTAAAAAGGTCTTTTCTGGTAACTGGACTTTCCTTCCAGTTCCTGCTTAGGTTGCAGTTTATATAAATCTGAAGAACGTGCTGTAACGGTAAGCATCAAGTTAAATCAATGACATGGTTAATGCTAACTGGAAGTCCAAAGCAAAATGAACAAAGGATAAAAGCTTATCTGAGAGCTGACTGCAATTTTTTAACTAACAAGTAACAGATTGGTGGTTAAGAGTTGACTGTAGCTTTACTGAAAAACCTGAATAATTAATGATAGCTAAGGTCTGAGGTTTTAATTTACAATTTGTCAGTTTCAAAGAGATATTTTTTAAATTATACTGTTAACATTGTATGTATTGCCAAACTAAATATAGGAGAAATGCATTTGCCTGAGGACAGATGTGAACTAACAGGGAGGAGAGTAGCATGGAAACTCTGAAGAATTGTTAACCAGATTAAATGAGTTGCTATACAGAAAAGGGCTTAAAACAGTGTCTGGTGCAAGAATTAAAGTAAGACTGAAATAGACCCTTATAATTAAAGTAAGACTGAAATAGACTTAAAATTTTCACAGCTAGCTTGACCAGGTCGTGGCTAAGTGGATAGAGCATTGTACTGGGTCATTGAGGACCCATGTTTGAAACCCTGAGGTCACTGGCTTAAGCGCGGGCTCATCCGGCTTGAGTGCAGGGTTGCTGGCTTGAGCGTGCGATCAAAGACATGACCCCATAGTCACTGGCTTGAGCCCGAAGGTCACTGGCTTGGGCCCAAGGTCACTGGCTCAAGCAAAGGGTCACTCGTTCTGCTATGGTCCTCCAGTCAATGTACATATGAGAAAGCAATCAATGAATAAGATATCAACGAACAACTAAGATGCTGCAACAAAGAATTGATGCTTCTCATTTCTCTCCTTTCCTTGTCTGTCTGTCCCTATCTCTTCCTCTCTGACTCTGTCAAAAAAGAAAAAAATTTGCAGCTAAATAAATACAAACTAATTATAATTTCTGCAGTGGTTTACTGCTAATTATTTAATTTCCAAATACATAATAAAATCAATTAATTTTTTTTTTTTTATGACAGAGACAGATAGGGACAGACAGACAGGAAGGGAGAGAGATGAGAAACATCAATTCTTCGTGATGGCTCTTTAGTTGTTCATTGATTGCTTCTTCATTTGTGCCTTGACTGGAGGGCTACAGCAGAGCAAGTGATCCCTTGCTCAAGCCAGCGACATTGGGCTCAAGCCAGCAACAATGGGGTCATGTCTATGATCCCACACTCAAGCCAGCAACTCGCGCTCTAGCTGGTGAGCCTGCACTCGAGCCAAATGAGCCCACACTCAATCCGGCAACCTCAGGGTTTTGAACCTGTGTCCTCCCATGTCCCAGTCCAAAGCTCTATCCACTGCGCCACCACCTGGTCAGGCAAGATCATTTAAACTTTTAAACAGACCATTTATTTCTATTTTTTTTTAACTTTTTTATTTTTTCCTGCAAGTGCTAGAAAAATAGCTAAATATATTATTAGGACATTGCTGGGACCCTCTTTTCCCCAAGGGTTCCATAAACACCTGGTCAGATACTATGCTGGAATTGTTAATCTGTCTTCTTTCACAAATCAAACACTGCACTGAATCGAATTCCACAATTCTAACCCTTAGAATTATTCCATTCCCCACTGCATCAATACAAAACCTTTGAATTTACTTTCCCAGGTTTTAGAATTATCTTATTAAAATGCTTCTAATGTTATGCTATGATAACACAATAAAATATCATACCTTTTGGATTTCTTCAGGTAACGCATGCATGGGAATGTGACGATCCATAATTTCCCAAAATACACTGAGGGAGCTTTGAAGTGAAACAATCTAAAAATATTGATGACAATAGTCAGAACTAAAATAATGTGGAAAAATTCGAATTAAAAAATATAAATTCTTGGGAGTATTTGGAGAAAAATGGTGATAACTGTACAACAGATGTTTATTTCATCAACTAAGTGTTATGGTACAAGTGGGGTTTTCTCAGTCAGTTTTTATGCCAATAGAGTAGGAAAGACCCATAATTGCAAATGATCTTTTCTTTTAGAAATAGTCCAATTGTAATTCTGTGGTAGTTTATTACTAATTACAAATTATAAATAATTATTTGCTTTGCAAGTACAGAATAAGGATCACAAAATTTTAAACAGAACCATTTATTTCATGGTTTTTTTAATGCAAGTTTTTTTCTGAAAAATTACTAAAAATGTCTAAATATGGTATTTTAGTTCAACAGACAAGAAGAGCAATTGTGACATGAACGTTACTTTAAATAATAACATATAGAAAACATATTCAGTTATCAGATTAAATGTGATATCCTAGCCCTGAACAGAAGAGTTATCAAAGCATGAGAAGCCAAGTGCAAATTTTACCTATAAATGAACATTTTTAAAATTTTTATGCACATATTTTACTTATAACAGATTTTCATTTTATAATAAACCCATTCAATATCAAACTCTATTACTACTGTCATAAAACTACACAGGATGAATGGAGGAGCACTTTGGTTTGGGGTTTTTTAATCTTTCCCAAGTATGGAGAAAGAATAGATGGTCCAGTTTCATGAGTGAGAGATGTTTATATACACTCAAGGAGTGAGGGGCAAAAGGGGCACCAGATTAAGATGATACAGGCCCAATTCCAAAGCAGGGAAGAAGACCTAAGGGTCAAAAATTGTACACAAGGAACAAACTGGGAGTTGAGGAAAGAAAAATGTCTTGCTGAGCAGTATTAGCAAAGGCTTCCTGAGGCTGTTTGCTTTTGATGGAGGTGGGATTTTGACAAAGTGAGACAGGAGAGGCATAGTACTCTGTCAGAGACAGCAACCTTAGCCTTGCCAAGGTAGCAGGGAAATTGCAGGTTAAAAAAATTCTTAGTGGCAGTATTTTTTTTTTAAATTATGCAACCATTGGTAGAAGAAAGGATTCTCTATCACTTTAGCACAAAATCCCTTGTTTTAATGAGCTGCTGTTTACATCAAATAACTAATGAGCTGTCTTCCTATATAAATGTAATATGTATGTCTGTGCTCTAGCGTGTATGTTTGGTCAAGTTAACTGGAGCTAACTATGGGGGTCAAGTTAACTGACATAGTTAACATAGGACCACATGACCAAGTAAATACATAATAATCTGATGTTTGGCAGACTGTCACCATAATATGGCAAGAGCTCATTATTCACAGAAGGCTCATTATTGTCATTTCTGCCATTTTACAATGGATTTACAAAGAGTAAAATAAGATGTCATCAGCTTAATTAAACTCCACTGGGAAAATTTCTCCTTAAATTACTAACTACTGTAAATCTCCCTTTTAAAATTCACCCACAAAATTATTTAAGAGCATTAATCTAGTGACAGTATAAACAAGGGGACAGTTTTTATTTAGAAGTGTCATCCTCTGTAAATGTGTTTCAACTATGTGCCAATGTAGAAATCTCTCTGTAGCAGAGAAAATAGCTATTTTATTATTGAAATGTATATTTAACCAGGTTGTGAGGCCCATGACAATCAATCTGCTAATGAGATTACAAAAACTGAAAGAAATCTCATTCCTTTTATACAGGCAAATACAAGTAATTACATACATGTTCTTAAGATAAATGGTAACTTGTCCTCAATACAGCTTGCTACACACTCTTTCCTAGTTCGCTTTAAATTCACCTGGTAACAAAAGTAACCATCTATGCTAGTTAATTGCTTTTGTTCTCAAGAATGCAAGTTTCTATGACAAAGTAGGTGGTTACTAGAAGGCACCTCGACTAAAACTCCCAAGGAGATAAGTAAATATGAAGCTATCTTCCCTGATACTTACATTTTAAAGAAATGGCTCCCAGGTGCTCAAGAAACATTCTAGATCTTAAAAAGCTTTGCATACATATTAAAGGAATAGAGGGCACATTCACAAATAAAAAGTTTCTCAAGAAAGGAAGGAGAAAGGTCTCTTTCCCTCCTGGCAACAGGGAACATTTTTTATTTAATTTACTCTTACATTAATGTGTGTTTTATCAAATTAGTACCTTTTATTCTTTTACATTACACACGTGTAGACTGCCCTTCCGTTAAAGATGCGGTGACGACGGGCAGCAGCTACGTAGGTATTTCTGAACCTGGTCTCTAAGAGTCAAGAGAAAAATGTCAAACACACAGAAATGTCCTCGACTGTCCACTTCCGATACCCTTCCTCACACCAGTGTCTTGTTGGTTCATTAACTCACGTTCAGCTTTCGGGCCCTTCTATAAAGAACTATTCCCCTGGCATGAACCGCCCACAAACAAGCAGGTCGGGATCAGGTGAAGCGGGGCTCTGTTCTAAGACTTTCCTGAAGCAGCGGATTCTCCAAATAGAAAGCAACGACAAGGCCAGCCTAACGTGCCGGAAGGACTTTGAAATCGGTCCCCTTTCCAACCCCGTTCCCTCGAGCCCGCCGTGGCAGGCAGAAGAGGGCGGGAGCCCAGGCGAGGGCGCAAGGGCGCCGGGCCTTTGGGGGCGCGGGGCGGGCTGCCGGGGCCGGCCTGACAACGGCAAGCCGGCTGGGGTGCAGGGGCCGCCAGGCCGATGGGGGCGCCGGCCGGGGCGCAGGGGAGGGCCCCACCCCCGCCGCGGCCTGGCTCAGCTCTCGGGGAAGCCATCGCCGTCTCTCACCTAGACCTAGACGCCACGGCGGGGGGAGGGGGGGGGGGCAGCGTGAAGTGGCTTTCCTGGTCTCCGAGGAAACCGCGCTACACGTTGGCCTGACGTCAGCGCCTGGTGACGTCAGGGCCCACGCTACTCACCGATGCGGAAGCTGGGGCCTTCGGGGGTCCTACCTGCGCTTCAGGCGCAGAGCAAAAGCGGCAGAACTGTGGGAGGGTCGAAGGATAGGGTTTATCTAACACTGCCAGCTGTGAGAGGCGGGGGTGGGTGGAAGGAGACGCGCCAGCACTGCAATCCACCGGAAAGAACGGTGGGGGAGTTGCAGGCCTAATGCTATCCACTTCTTACCCAGAGGCTGGGCGCCTCGCTGGAGGACACAGCAGTGGGCAATTAATTGTTCATGATTGGTGTAAAGCCAGTAGCCAAGTCAACTGTCACAGCTGCCTGGCCCATGCAGGTTCGCATTTGATTCGGACAGGTGGTAATGAAACAATGGAGCCAAGAACTGGTGAGCCATTAGCTTTAATCCTAGCTCTCACCCTGCGGCAAGAAATACACACAGTGGGAAAACACTTCTCTTTCCATTCCATTCCATTCAGAGCTCCCAAAACCACTGACTTAACCGAGTTTTCCTAGGACCAAAGGTTTGTACCTCACCAGCCTTATTCACTTCTGTTCCCCATCTCCTTTTCTCTGCACAAACTGGCTTCTCCTGTAGTATTCTACCATCTAGGCTGCTTCTCTCCTTTCTGTGGCCTTTCTCTGCTCTCGTCTTTAATGCTAATCTCAGGAACCAAGAGATAGAGAGAGAGAGCACTCCCAGCCTGCCCTACTTTACAGTGTAGAAATTAAAACCTTTAATTCAATATACAAACAAGGAAGTCTCTGATACAAAGTCACTTATCTGAGGCATAACAGGATTCCTCCTGAGAGTGCACCACCCCACATCAAAAAGGCTTAGTCTTAAAACTAAGCCTTAGGCCAGGGGTCCCCAAACTTTTACACAGGTGGCCAGTTCACTGTCCCTCAGACCGTTGGAGGGCCAGACTATAAAAAAACTATGAACAAATTCCTATGCACATATGCACATGTGTCATATGACATGCTTCGGAGCGTATGATGTGCTTCCAGAGCCATGACACGTGCATCCTGCGTCACCGGACGTGAGCGACGCCGTGCTTTGCGGCGCCACCACATACAGTACTCCAGGAGCACAGGATGCGGATGCATCCTGTGTTCCTCTCACTGACCACCAATGAAAGAGGTGCCCCTTCTGGAAGTGCGGTGGGAGCCGAATAAATGGCCTTAAGGGGCCGCATGCGGCCTGCGGGCCATAGTTTGGGGACCCCTGCCTTAGGCTGTAAGAATCCTGCCTGCTTACAGCCTGTCCCCCCATATCCAATGCAAACTATAAGCGAGCAAACATATATATCATATTTACAAACTTATTTGACCAACAATCAGAAAGCGAAGAGATGCCTGTAGAACTTATGGCTGTATAGGGAAAGCTCTAGTTTCAGTAATTGCATCCAAGGCAAGTTATTTGGGAAGGCGCTGGTAAAATTTTCATCCTAGTGCAAGAGTAGGCAAGATGAAGGGTTTAGTTCAAAAGGTATCTTGAGGACTCCCTCCCCCTCAGTCCACCACTTATTTACTTATAGAAAACTGCCCACCAATACACATGACTTTTCTTCGTTCATAAAGCAAGCACTTATTGGCAGCCTATTATGCGACAAGCACTGTATACCAGGATGGGGTGAAGCTCAGCGAGGGACTAACCCAGGCAGGTCAGTCACTAGTTTTCAGGCGACTAGTTCACAGTCTAGATCTCCTTTTTAAAGATGATGCGTGCTCCAAATGTAGCTCTTCCAAAAAATGAAATGTTCACTGCTTGCTAACAGGGAGGAAGACTTGTCACTACTGAATGAAATATGGTTGAATAAATACAAAGAAAATTAATTGAAACATAGATTTAGCCTGACCAGGCAGTGGCGCAGTGGATAGAGCGTCAGACTGGAATGCGGAAGACACAGGTTCGTGACCCCGAGCTCACCAGCTTGAGCGCAGGCCCATCTGGCTTGAGCAAAAGCTCGTCAGTTTGGACCCAAGGTCGCTGGCTCCAGCAAGGGGTTGCTCGGTCTGCTGAAGGCCCGCGGTCAAGGCACATGTGAGAAAGCAATCAATGAACAACTATGGTGTCACAATGGCAACGAAAACCTAATAATTAATGCTTCTCACCTCTCTCCGTTCCTGTCTGTCTGTCCCTATCTATCCCTCTCTCTGACTCTCTCTCTGTTCCTGTAAACAACAACAACAACAAAAAAAAAACAAATTTAGAGAAGTGATCAAATGCAGAACATAGCTGGAATGGTAGACTGCTGATTGATAGCTATTACTGAAAATAACAGCATGAAGTACTGAACACGTCTAAAAGCCTTGTTCCTCAAAGCACTAAAAGTCTTGGAAACAGATGTACCCTGTACACTTTAACCTGATTGATATTTATACCCTGATGCTTACCAGTGACTTCCTGTTTATACCCCCGAAGGACAGCATCTTTCTTCATCTAGGAAAGAAAAGCATAATTAGAAGACAACACAGGATTAAGGGAGGCAGAGAAGAGCCAATGAAGTGGTCAAGCACAGCATCCTTATTCATTCTGTGTCTTAATTTTATCTGTGCTTATTCATCTCGATATTGGCCTTGAGATCAATTTTCCATCCACTGGAAATAACCCTTATACCAATGGTATTCAGCCTTTTAACACCTGGGGACCTATGACCTAGCCATGGGAAACACACAACACATAAAGTTTTATCTTACCACGCATAATGATGCAACACTGTAAAAATACAAACTGGTGCTTTATTTACAAACTCCATCTGTACAATTCATTGAATCCTACATAAATGTATCTGAATCATCGTTGTCTCTTGCACATGATTTATACTGCACCATGCAAAAGGTTGTTCAACCTAAACCTACAGATTCCTAAGATATCTAAGACATCCTCAATAGTATTTTCATCAATGATACTGGATGATAAGTGGCAATCACCTGGAGCAGGGGTCGGGAACCTTTTGACTGAGAGAGCCATGCACTTCACATATTTTATTGAGAAGTCCGATGTCATCCTTATGGGGGCTCCTTTGTAGGTGATAGCCTTTTTTTCTCTAGCAGCTTTTAAAATTTTTTAAAATTTTATCCATTAGCTTTGGTATTTTAACTATGATGTGTCTTGGTGTAGATCTTTTTGGGTTTCTCTTTAATGGAGTTCTGTGTGCTTCTTGAACGTGTGGAGTGTTTCCCAGCCTTAATTTAGGGAAGTTTTCTGCTATGATTTGATTGAACAAAGTTTCCATTTCCTGTCCTCTCTCCTCTTCTTCAGATACTCCTATGATGCGAATGTTGTTTCTCTTCAGGTTGTCACAGAGCTCCCTTAGAGTTTCCTCACGTTTTTTGAGTCTCTTTTCCTTTTTCTTCTCTGCTTCTGTGCCTTTGTTTATTGTGTCCTCTAACTCGCATATTCGATCTTCAGCATGATTCATCCTGCTTTTAATTCCTTCCATTGTGGTCTTCAGTTCTGATACTGTATTTGTCATTTCTGTCTGATTTTTTTTTATTATTTCAATTTCGTTTTTTATACTTGTTATCTCTTTATTTAGGTGTTCATAATGACTATCCATTGTTGCTCTAATTTTTTTGAACATCCTAACTATCATTATTCTAAATTCTGCATCTGGTAATTTGGTTATATCTGGTTCATTCAGGACCTTTCCTGGGGATTTCTCTTGATTCATTTGGTTTGCATTCCTCTGCCTGCCCATTTTGTCTGTGTATAAGCAAGTTGTGGCCACTGGAGTCCAGTAGGTGTTGCCTTTGTGTTCTTTATGTGTGGTCTGTCTTCAGGCCCCCCACCTCCTCTGCCGCTGCCTAGGGTGGTTGGGTATGGGCGTTGCCAGAGCCGGCCCACTGTGGCTTTTGCTGTGATTTCTGCCTCTCCTCCGCGGGAGGGGCTGTCACTCAAGCCACAAGCCTCAGGTCCAAGGATAGAGGTGAGCACCTTTACTCAGCTGTGGACCAGCCTATTTCCGGACTTCCACCCAGAACCAGCAGCCAGAGCCTGCTCGCTACAGTTTCGCGGGTTGGGCGGGGCTTTTGATGTGCTCTCAGCTGTAAGCTTTTGCCCGTCTGGAGCTTTAGCCCCGCCCTCAAGGCCAGGGCTTTTCTGTGCAGGGTCGGAAACCAAGTGTGTCATCGACAGCATACCTTTCAATCACGCTGAACTGAGATAAATGGCTTACGTCTGTTGACTCATCCAAAGTGAAAGAAAAGAATGGCGCTGCATTTATGTCCTTCACTTGTGTGGCCTCAATCTGATTTGCCGTCATGATGGTATGATCGTGAACAGTTCTTGCCGACAGAGGCATGTCTTTTATTCATTTGATTATCTTTTCTTTATCTGAAAAGTCGTCAAAATGTTCACTGGCAACATCAAGCATGAATGTTTTGGCATACTCCCCATCTGTGACTCGGTTTCCATTTCTCACAATTACTGAAGCACCAGCAAAGCTAGCCGAATTCCACTCACTTTGTTGGGTACAAACACAGATTTGCTGCTGACTAGCTTGCACTCTGCATAGTAGCTCTTGACATGCTTTCTTCCTGCTGTCCCCGCTGGATATTTCAGTGCAAATGTAGTATGGCGTATATCAAAGTGCCGCTTTATATTTGATCGTTTCATTGATGCAATTTTATCATTGCATTTTAGACACACTGCAGAATCTGCTCTCTCCACAAAGGTGAATTCCTCTGTCCATTCCTGTTGAAAAATACGATACTCCTCATCTTTATTTCTTTTAGTCATCTTCTTTGTCAAAAGGGTTTCTGCAATTAGCTAGCTGGCTACTTGATTAAAATGAGGTAAGTTTACTTCCTGACCTCACAATGACCCGCGTATGTTACACACTATCCAATAAAAATTTGGTGTTATCCCGGAGGACAGCTGTGATTGGCTCTAGCCACCCGCAACCATGAACATGAGCAGTAGGAAATGAACGGATTGTAATACATGAGAATGTTTTATATTTTTAATGTTATTATTTTTTTATTAAAGATTTGTTTGCAAGCCAGATGCAGCCATCAAATGAGCCACATCTGGCTCATGAGCCATAGGTTCCCGACCCCTGGCCCTGAGCATAAGAGAATTCAACTAAGATCATTGGGTTTATAATCTTTATACAACATCAAGAGGTTAACTCTCATGAACTGGCGGTTAAAAATCACTGCCTTAGTTAGACCTGCACTGTCCAATAAGATAGCCATGTGTGAATATTTAATTTGTTGAAATGAAGTAAATAAAAATTTATATTCTTTTTTTGCACTAGCCACATCTCAAGAATTTAATAATTACAAGTTGCTACTGCATGAGACAACACATATATATAGAATGTTTTTATCAACTAAGTTCTGTTAAGTGGTAACACTATAAGAATTTCAAGGATAAAGAGAGTTGATAAACTGTGAATAGCCTTAGTAGTAGCTATTCCTGAAGACCACAGCACAGATGAAGAGTTGTGACGGTATTACAAAATAGGTTCTTAAAAAAGGTAATCCAATAAACCTCTCTCCAGGTTTGGTATTTTTTCTTTTTTTCTTGGCTCTACATTGGTGTCAGTCTCTCCATCTGTCTGTCTATCCAGGTTTCTTTCCCTTTCCTTTTTCTTTTCCACTTATTTTTCTCACCACATTATTGGCCATACTCACTTTAGTAGAACTTAAAATATTTTCATCATTGGACATAGTGAATAAAGTTTTTGTTTTATCCTGTTAAATTTTAAGGTAGTGAAGTTCTACTTTTTACTGTGACCTTTAAAAATAATCCAGTGAGAACCAAATTAAGTTCCTTTTCACCTCTTCTGTGACCTTTATTTTCCCCTGTAGGTCAATGACCCCTGAAAAAAATGCGCCCTACTTTTACAAACACAGTCTCTGTAAAGTGACTAAATTAGGGCTTTTCACATGGTCTACAGACCTTTGTGTTGTAGTATTAGTATTTATAAGAATATACTGTCTGTACTTTTGTTTCTCTTATGAATTTACCTAAAATATTTACCCCATAGGGCATTGTCTTTCATCCCATTCATTTTGTCTTTTTATTTTTTTTTAATATTTTATTGATATTAGAGAGAGAAAGGGAGAGAGCAGGAGAGAGACAAGAACATCTGTTCCTATATGTGCCCTGACCAGGGATTGAACAGGCAACCTCCATACTTCAGGACAACGCTCTAACCAACTGAACTTTCTAGTCAGGGCCATCCCATTCATTTTGGCTAGTAATATGCCCCCCTCCCCTCATCTTCCCCTTCCTCCCATGGAAAGCATGTGGGAGAATAGGTACTTTGTCTGCAAGTCTAATAAAAGTATTAGCACGTTTATCCAAAATTGCTCATTTCAAAATGAGCTCAGAATTGTACAAAGGGAGCATAGCAAAACTACAGTTAGCCCAACTTTATTTTTTACCCTGTGAACCACAACACAGTACCATGCTAGCCCCTCAAACGTTTAAATGAAATTGTTGCAGACAGGTCTTCCAGGGTGGCAGCCGCAGCTTTCATTGCTAT
Organism: Rhynchonycteris naso; assembly: GCA_037038555.1. Classification (NCBI taxonomy): domain Eukaryota; kingdom Metazoa; phylum Chordata; class Mammalia; order Chiroptera; family Emballonuridae; genus Rhynchonycteris; species Rhynchonycteris naso. The sequence goes on along the minus strand of CM072995.1, from coordinate 177,976,935 downwards.
TTCTGGGTTTCATCCAATGCAAGAACAGAATTTTTAAAATGCTAACGTTTACTGGGATTTTTCTATTCACCATGTACTTTATACATGCCTTATTTATTGCTCCCAAACAAAACTCATTCAGACCTACTTACTATTTATTTACACCCAAAAGATGGAAGTAGCCAAAGGCATGGGTTACTGAAGTGCACTTGGACTGAATGTACATGTTAAGCAGAAGCATCTGGGCCTCATGTATTGTATTAGCAGACTCTGCCAGACAGCCAGTACCCATCGGGCATCAGCCTACTGTGGATTGGTAACATATGTAAATGCTTAAAATGTATTTAGTTCTGGAAACTTAATTTTGTCTTAGACTTACTTTCTTCATAACTTGTTACACACAGCTTCCGGTTTTCGGAAAGTAGGTCAGCTACATGTGACCACTTGCTTTGTTGTACTAACCCCCACACATTTTATTCCCACCAAGATGTAGATTGGATTTTCTTTTCTAATACTGTTTTTTTTACCTGCTAATCAACATTTAAAGTTTTAGACTCTTTTGTAAAGTGACTATGTATATTTTGAAATCCAAATAACTGGTCTGGATAGGCTTTGGCCACGAAATACTGTTTGTAAGTTTATGCTCTGTATATTTTTGAATCCATCACGTGATCAGTGTAAACTTGAGCACCTAATGAAGGTCACAGTGTTTAAGTAGCATTTTTATCTAGTTCAAATATTTTGTCATCTGTGTAGGAATAACTTGTATATTGAATTCTTTTTAGCCCTAAGACTCTTGAACATAATTTCCAAAGAAACAAGTCAGCCCTTTAAGTGGTAAATGTCTACTCTCAAATAATAAAAGTCAAGGACTACAGTGAAACCTTTTGTAATTATAAATGTATTCTGTTGTGGCCTGTTCATTACTGATAAGAACTTTACCTAAAAATGTACTATGTGCCAAATATAGTTACATGAATATATTTTATTTTTATTGACATATATTAGTTCCAGATGTACAATACAATGATTGAATAGTTGTGTATTCTGTGAAATGATTACCACAGTAGGTCTAGTTAACATCCATCACCACGCAGTTACAAACTTTTTTCCTGTGATGAGAGCTTTTAAGATATACTCTCTTAGTCACTTTCAAATGCATAATACAGTACTATTAACTAACATTAATTGTTCTGTACTTTACATGCCCAGGACTTATTTATTTTAATGAATATATTTAAAAAGAATAAAATTAATGGCACTGACTGAAAGGTCTTGTAATGAATTTGATACTCAAAAATATGGTATTGACAGTTCTTTAAACTCTTAGCATCCAATAGCTAGCCTTAATAAATGTTAATGAATTGAAAAACTGAAAATTGGTAACTTCTTTATGCATTTAAAAGACACTTGTAGAATTTGCTAGTTTAATAAAGTTATTGCTTAGTCCTTAGATTTCTATAGAATTCTAACAAAGCATCTAAAAGTAATGCACATTTGTTTTGACAAATGAATTCGCAGAAGTGATTTCATTCTACCTTGACAGAGATGAAGTTCATGCTCTGTACTTGTAATTTTCAGTAGCTATGGAATTTATAGGAATCAAATTATAGCAACTGTTCTGTCATTTTGTTACCTATTAGTAAAAATGTTCTAATGCTATGAAATGAGTTGTGAACCATCTTAAACATATTTTCTTACAAACTATCAAACATTATCAGCTCTAATAGATAAAAAAGTTTAAAGTAATTGCAGTAGCTCTGGTTTGAAAGGGTAGGGCAATTAACACTCTTAAACATTGCTTTTGGTCAAATATTAATACATTTATTATGTTCTAAACACCCAGAAATGTTTGAAACTATTGCCGTGGACATCTGATCCCCTTTCTTCCTTATTTTCAGGAATCCAGACCTCTTAACCTTCCCTTCCCCCCACCCGCTCACCCTCCCACTCACCCTCACTCCCCACCCCAGCACAGGTAAATCAGCCCAACTCCAGGAATGGTTCAGATTAGATAATTTTGCTAATGCCCTTTACTGATTATTTAAATGGAATGGGCCTATGACCCAATTCTGACCAAACTTACTCCAATAGAAGGTTCCTGGAAGTTTCTGGGACAGTTCTTTCTTATTAGCACAAATATTTAGTGTTCATCACACTTGTTTATAATGTTTAAAATTAGGAATACCAAATGTGAGATAAATTTATTCACCATACAACAAGATTGTGTAGCTATTAGAAATAATGATATAAGTTCCTTGATGATGAATGTCCCAAAGTTTTCAGTGAAAAAAGCAAATTAAAAATAAAAAAGCAAAAAATAAATAAAAAAGCAAAAAAAAAAAAATTTAGAACATAATAAATGTATTAATATTTGACCAAAAGCAATGTTTAAGAGTGTTAATTGCCCTACCCTTTTATAATTTTTAAAATATGCTCCAAATAGCATTCTAAATATACATTTTGTTAATTATTGCTATCAACATATATTTTGTTAGCATACCAGGGTACCTCACAGAACCAACAGAAATGCTGAATAACCCCTTGATCAAATCTCTGAAGCCAGGAATCAGGTACATGCCTCCTGATCAATTATGGGTACCAGGAAGGTGAGATCACACATGATGACACCTCCCTTTCTAATTACATGTCTAGAAAAATAGGGGGAAAAAAAGACCGCTAGAGAGACAATTATTCCTACATACAGTTAAGTGAGAATCAGCTGGGAAAACATTTTACAATTATCCAGTTAATCTTGCTCTCTCTTTCCACATAAACTGAGAGGTGAACATGTGTATTTTGTAGTTTACAGTAGGTATTCTAACTAAGGAGACTCCCATTCTTCAATAATGGTATGTTACATGTGTAATAAATTGTGGGCGTGTGGGGGTTGTGTGTATAACTAGGCATCAAAGGCCTACAGGTAATAATAATAAGTAGCCCAAATACACCAAATCTAAGTTTAAGTAAATAGAAAATAAGCTAATGTGGAATTTTGTGAGCTTTCAGTTGACTGGAGTGGTTTTGTATTAAACTATCTTGATTTCTTTTGTTGTTGGTTTTTGCCCTCCAAATTTGATTTATCTACATACATTTGGAATGATCTAAATAGAGATGAGAAAAAATACATTTCGTTCACAGGATCTTGTGAATCAGTAAGAGAGGTCTCTCAATTGGTATGCCAGGGCAATGAGGCAACTCTGATTTTAAAGTAAAACACATTAGAAAATACACTTCTTAGGTGGAATGACAGCATGCACAGAACCACGGCTGTTATTCTTTGTGCAGACTGGACAAAACTTGCGTTCCCCAAAGCCAGCAGTCTTGGCTCTCTTTTCCTTGTAACCATATCACACCAACCGCATATGTGCGCCATGCCTTAGTTTAAAGCAGTGGTTCTTAACCTTTTTTGAGGTACCGAACCCACCAGTTTCATATGCACATTCACCGAACCCTTCTTTAGTGATAAGTAAAATATGATTTTTGTTCCAAATTCAAGACATAGGTATATGTTTTTTTACTGGTGCACAAAATGAGCCGTGCATGAACATCACCTTGCTCAAAGAACAAAACCAACAAAGTGCATGAACTCACAACAAATTATGGTATTACTTTATTCTGGCCTCTGCGGCAGAGGCTTCTCTGAAACTCTGAGACCAACTCATCCAACCCCTAGGGTTCCATAGAACCCAGGTTAAGAACCACTGGTTTAAAGCTTGCCTGGGACGTTTTCCTGGCAGGATTGCTTATTGAGAGAGCAGCTCTAGTTCCCAGTACGTTTCACACACATCCTGCCTGGGCGGGTTTTATTACCGAATGATACCCACGTTCTGATAACAAGGAGACGCCGTGTCCTCCCTGGTGAACTCATTCCCTGTCCCAGAAACTTAGCGTGACTCCCCTCCCCGCCAGGGTTGTAAAAGGGAAACCTAGCGCCGCCCTCCAGCACCTGCGCCTCCTGCCCCTGGGCTGGGGCGGTCTGTTCCCGGCACGAAGTGCGTGCGGCCGCCAGGCAGGCAGTCACGCAAGTCCCGTGCCCCCGCCGCCTGTTCTCCTCGCTTCCATGCGCACTCGGACTTCCTGGCAGGATCGGAACCGCCTCGCGTGCCGACTGGGCCGCCTAATCGGCCAGGAGCCCCCGGTTCCGTGCAGCCCCGAGGCGCCCCGTCCTCCGCCACTTGAACCCGAGGGGTTGACACCCTGAACTTAAAGCAGGAAAGTTTCCACCTCCGCTGCTGTCAAGCACACACCTCCCACAGCCCAGCGAGGATGGAGGGAACGGAGCGGGGGGGCTTGCCTTCGCCCCGCGGACCCCACTTCGCTCTGTCACCGGCCGTGGCACCTGCCTCGCTGAGTCTCACCGTGGGGCGTAGGGGTGGGGTCCCAGGCCCGGCGGCCTCGCGCCTGGGTTCCCCGCCCAACTCCCAGCCGCCCTAGGAAACTAGGCGTCCAGCAACCGAGCTGCGTTGCCAGGCGACTGAGCCCCGCGCCCCAGCGCTTTTAGCGGACCTTAGAGCTGGCGGCGGCTGAGCGCCCGGGGCAGCTGAGCGCCCCGGGGAAGGAGGGACAGGTTCTCCGCAGCTAGGAGAGCGAGGGCAAGAGCTCGGGAGGGCAGACTCGTTTCTGACGTCCGGAGCATCTTTCTAACGACTGAGAACGCGGCGCTGCCAGCTGCGCGGGCGGACTGCGGGGCGGGGACGGGGGCGGGGGGTGGAGGTGGGGGAAGGGATGGACCGCGGGCGCCTCTCACGCTATGCCGCGTGCGGCAGAGGAAGCGTGTGTCGTGACGACCGGCGATGAGATCAGTCTGGCTGGGAAGTGCCGCCTGGCACGCAGCCGCTGTCTGGGCCCAGCCGGCGAGCCGGCCCCTTCCAGACGGTCGCTACTTGGAAAGTCAGAACTGTTCCCATGGGCGGCGATGGCTGGGGTGAAGGAGAAGAAAAGTACAAAATACAACTTGAACAGATAGGGGAGTGGTTTATAGGAGCAAACCGGTTTTCGAGACGCACACTGAAAATTACCCCTGTGAATCGGTGCCTTGCAGTCTGCCCAGTAGTAGGTAACTGTCTAAAAACCACTGCATGATGGAACTCAAAGGTCATTAAAATGTGACTTTAGCTTGTTCGTATTACCTCGTTTAACAGGCAGGGCACACGGCTTGCATATAGGTGCATGAAATTGAATTTATAAAGTTAAGTCTGGAGGCATTGTTTGGCAAGAACAATAATTGTGAATTCATTAAAAGAGTAAGGGTACAAACAGTGAGGTTACTGAAAAGGACAAATTAACTGGAAAAAGGTCAAACGTGACACGAGGAAGCCATTATATTCATCTTTTCATGGTCTTTAACATCTTGTACTAACTCAGCTAAAATACACGGCAGAAACTTCTAATTAGACACAGAAAACGCAAGTATTTAGCTGTACCAGGCAAACACTGAAAAAAGTAAGCCTTATGTTATAGACACGTGATTAACATCCATAAAATGTAAGAGAGAAGTGTATCTTCAGTATTTTTTTTTTTATTTCAGTCATTTCCTTAGTGAACATGTGACTCACTGGTAGGTATGTCACTATGAAACAATTAGGATTGATCATGATGATGTGCCGAAAAATCTCTGCTTTGAATTTTAAATATTTGTTATGAAAAAATCTTTTTATATTGTATATTTAGATTGTAGTGTTTGTATGATGTAAGTTCATTAAGGACCTAGAGACTGAGCCTAAGTGCCTAGCAAACTGCATCAAATGAATATTGTGAATGAAATGAGGAATGAGTGAAAGAATGAATGCTTAGTCAGTACTCCCTGATGGATTAGAGCTGTGAACTAAAGTGTCACCAGTGAATAATGCCAGCCCTGCCACTGACTCATGTGTGACCCTGGCTTTATGGAAATAATGCTTACAGCATACCTACTTCACCAGAGATGGGGAAGACTGTTTCTTACTCACCAAAGGTGCTTTGAGATCTTTGCTGGAAGATGGTATATTCATTAATTATAAATAATACACCATTGTTATGACAACCATATGTATAAACTTACAGAAGTATAAAATAATGTTTAAATACAACTGTGCCATCAAATTTTTTTCATTTGTATTCTATCAAGTACTGAAATAAAGTGCGGGAGGCTGCAATGTTCCATAAAATATTTGGCTTATAGACATTTCATTGTCATTGGACAAGTATTTCATAATGTGCAATGGAAGTTTGTGAAAGTCAGTGTTTGAATAGTATTTCTGGTGATGGTATTTTATAGAGAGCTGAGACCCCTGGTTTATGGAGTGCCAAGGAGAAAAGTAATTCTTTATGAATTCCTAATTTGACCTGTGGAATCTTAAAGGTGAGACACCTTGGTGTAATTTCCTGTTGCTTAGTGACTGAAACTCTAAGATGAGAGATTTAATCAATATTTTAGAGACCTACTGTGTGTTAGACATTGTTCAGCACCTGGGATAGAACAGTAAACTGACTTAATGTTTAAATGTTTGGTTTCCATTTAAATGTAGATCCCCTTGGGAATTGTAACAGATTAAATATATCTTTGGTTCCTACTCTTTCCAAAAGATCTCTTCAGAGGGCTTTCCAGGAGATCTCTTGAGAGGGAAATAAAAGTCACCACAGAGTGATAAGTGGTTTTAACTTGAAACAGAAGGCAGATACCATCCTTAATCAGTCACTTCTATTTAGAAAATCATAAGAAAACCATGCAATACTGTCTGCTTTCCATCCTGCTCCATATCAACATTGCCCTCATCTTTCTCAATGCCCTCTGCCATCATGTTAAGGTTATGCACGCCCCATTTTGCTAGGACTCCATACACTTAGGCAGTTTGTTCACTATATGATGTTGCCTGGGAGAGGAGTTGGGTAGGCACTGAACTCTAGCCCCTAGCTTCACTCAGTCATGTGTTGTACATATAGCTGAGGAAGAGGTGTCTTTTTATAATCTTAACAAAACACCATGGCGCTTTATTGGCTTGCTTTGTTTTTCAGAGTTCTCAGGCAGCTAGCTCCCACTGCCACTTGAGATGCATTTTCCTGTTGTATTTAATAGCATCTGAGTGATGGGTGAAGCCAAGGCTGAAGAAGTGGATGAACCCCTACCAGCTTCCAAGATGTCCAATTAATATGTAGATAAATGAAGACTAGCGAAGGTATGATGCCATGTGAAATGTTCTGCAGCACAAAGAAAGTTCTGATAGAACAACAATCTGTCTCTGACTTAGCAAACTTGGAGGAACTGTCAGTTCACAACAGGTTGACTCAGTATTGCATTGCAACTAGAGAACATGATAGGTCAGACGGTATGGCTCAACTCTTTAGCGAAGCTCACTTGTAGGATTTGATATCAAATGATTTGATATAGAATATATGCCATACTAAACCCTGGGACAACCTTGGGTTTGAAAGCATTTTTTTTTCCTGTTGCTAATTCCACTGTAGTCTGTTGTCCTTATGTCATGTTGCAAACAATGAGTGATATAGATTACAGTGTCAGGATGTAGTGACCCAATTAGTTCAAACTCCTGCAGTGGAGATGTGCAAATAGATGAGCCCGAACAGGACCTGAACCATGTGGTTTTGAAATCCTGGGTGGATGGGCCATGCCTTATATACACCTTACATCTCCTGGTGCTTTGATGGCATGATTATTGCTCAACAAGTCCCAAGACAGATAATTAGATCTCTGTATGATTTGATTATAATAAAATGAGAGCTTAAATGTGACATTAAAATGTGCAAATCTGTGTATAATATATATTTTTTAACTTGAAATTGATATCATAAAAGAGTTTAAAAATGATCCAACTGCATTTACACCTTTTAAAACATAGTCTTTTTCAAACAATAATTAAGCAGTTAGTTTTGTAGCTTAATATGTAGGCCTAAGGCAAATGAAACACATGAAGGAATATGATTATTTTGCACTATATGATTTACATTTCACTTATCAAGTAAAGATTCCTATGGTAATTCTTAATTATTACTACTTACAAAAGCCCTTAGAGAGTATTTGAATTTTATGTAGTTTCAAGGTGGGGAAACAGATTAAATAAAATATTCTATAAACCCTATACCTACCAAAGATAAGAATTAAAGCAACTATGGAGCTTTAAATATAGAAGACACTTGGTAAATGCAGTTTATAACTATAAACTGATTAATGTAATTCCCTACCTCAGGACAATAAATACAGCATTCAATAAATGGTTTCCTGCTTGAGGACAGAGACTGCTGCTTGTTACTTGCATCACTAGTACCACCCAATATGTTATGATGGTTGAATGAATCAATTAATGAATGAGTATGAGAGAAAACCCGTAAGACCTAACTTCCAAGTGCTCCACTTTAATCTGTTGGCCCTCCCAGTTTCTTGCTAAAGTCCTTTCTAGATTATTGATGCCTTTAGTGAGCAATCAGGAAAAAGGAAGCAGTCCAGAAGGGAGGCTAGCTGTGGTCAGATGCCTCTGAAATGAAAAAAGTATTTGCAGATGTTTCAACAAGTGACGGGTTCGGGCTGAGTCTAGGCCACAGAAAACAACTTCCACACCTTGGGGATACTATAATAAAGGTATCATCACTCACCAGCACAGTGTTCTGTTGGAAACTTGAAAAGGCATTCAGGGTTGGAATGCTGCATGAATCCAGACTTGCCCCAGGAATGCCACAAGTGATCAGAACTAAGTATAGAAATTAATGTGATTTGTTAAAATAGCAATAAAGATCATGGTTATCTGAGAATCAAATCCTTTAATCACTTTAGACAGAACTAATGAAACTAGAAGAAACCATCATTGATTTGAGAGTCTCCTTCTAAATTAGTTGGCCTTTGGCTCTTGGAGAGCAAAGTTCAAATTCCTGTTCCTGTCTGACAGGAAAATAAGTCAGACACAAAGTAGACAGATAGTCATTTAGACTCCAGACTAAAACAGCAGGCCATAAAGGAGATCTGAGTCTTGAAGAACCTTTGTTTGTAGAGCTGCTGAAATCACTTAGCTAATGTATAATTTTCACTGTGCCTTTTGAGGCTGTTAACTTTAGATTTAAGGCATTTGCCTTTGTTGGCAAATCTGTTCAAATGTAAATAAGAAATTTTATATTTTCTAATGAAGAAAATAAGGATTCTGTATTTTGTGCATTCCCTCTTCTGGAGCACAAACTTCCCTGCTTCATAGTAGATGGTGGTGCACCTGGTCATAAGTACCAATCTCTTAAGATAATAAGGTACAAAAGCACCTTAAAAAGTGCTCAGAACTAAGTTCAGCTATTTGCTAGCTCTGTCTCCAGGTCATATTAGTACCTGAGCCAAGTTCTTATTCTAATATGGAAATAGTTGAAGAGTGGTTTTGTTTTTGGCTTAGTGGGCAAGGAAGAGATTAATTTTTAAAACAATAATCTGACCACTTAGGGACATTGGATTTGTTCCATAAAATTCTCAACTTTTAAAGTGAGAAGACCTTATAGTAGCATATCTATGGTCACTTGACCAATAGAGAGAAGCTCTTCAGTACCTCCAAATGAAAGTCTTTTTTAAAAATTACAAGAGTGGAAGAAAATGTTGGCACTATTACTAAAATTGACCAGCTATTTGGGGAATCGAGAAAAAATAACTCTTTAACATTATTAGAGAATTATACCTACTGTACGTTACTATTCTAAGTGAATTGCCCTTTCTGAATATTGGATTTAATTATACAAAGACTAAATGCCAATACAGGCAGCAAAATCCTTTTGTTTTTTTTTTAAATAAAAAATACAGAGGTGTATTGGACTTACCGAGTTTCCCTATTACAGAATTAGATCATTAGAATGAAGAAGAAATTAAATGTCATCAACATCAAATTTCTTATTTTGTGGATGAGGAAACAAATTCAGAGGATAATTAATATTAAAAAGGTTGTTAGAACTTCCATCTCCCAGAACCAAAGTGGATTACAACTTAAGTTTAAGAACCATCATCTGGAAAAACCAACTTTGGACTAAACTAAGAGGACTCTTTAACCAAGGATCACTGAAGAAGCCACACTGAGACTGGTAGGAAAAGCAGAAACGTGGAGGACTGCCCAGCTCCAGGGCACAAACAACAGCCCAGGGGACTCACATGGCAGGAAGTGAGTTTATTGGAGAGCAGAGGGCCTCAGGAACAAAGCCCCAGCCTGTAGCCTCAGAGCCTAGAAGAGGCATATGAACAATATTTACCTGCAAAACAAGCCAGGATATTGTTTGTGAGAAAGAGAAAGATTTCTCAGACCCAGGATTCTTCTTAAAGGGACTGCGCAGAAAACCTCTTTCACAACAACTAACCTGTGACTCTGGGGGATGAAGAGAGATGAGAGGACTGGAATAGGAGGAAGAGAGTGTAATCTAGGAGGCACAGGGAGAAACGCTTTGAGGGACAGCCACCCTAACCCCTGGGCTGAGTCACTCCCCAAATCTAATGTGAATATTTCCCCTGAAACCAGCAAAGGGAAGCAGGACACCAGCCAAACAAGCTCTCTGGCACTCAGAGAAGAGTAGCTTAGAAGGAGGGAGCCATCAGGGATACAGTGTTGAATGCTAAGGTCTAAGATGCATTGTCCCCTCCCACACTGCTGAGTGTTTGCAGGAGGGCGGGCAGCAGTGGAACAGGGAACCAGGGCTGGCCCAGCATGAGCTCAGTCCTGCCTGGCAGGGGCAGAGGCTGAGCATGGCCGTGGGGGTGAAAGAGACACACAAAAGTGGTCTGACCTGGCTGCAGGCCGGGTGAGCAGAGCAGTCCGGCCCTTCCTCCAGCCTGCAGGGGCAAGGTAAAAGCCAGGAACCACTGAAGACTGGTGGCTGATAAGGGGTACGCAGCCCCGCCCGCGATGCCGAGGCTTACGGCCCTGTTGTGGAGCAAGGGTGCAGGCACACCAACAGGGGCAGGGTGAAGGCGGAGGCTGGCCAGGGCTTGTAGCCTTGGCACATGAACACAGCCCCACCCATAGAGGAGAGGCAGAAACTGCAGCATTTGCCACTGTGGGGTGGTGCCATCAAAGCCAATACCTGAACACCTGAGGCAGCGGCAGAGGGGGTGGCGGGCCTGCAGACAGACCACACCTAGGGAACACAGAGGCCACACCCATCAGACTCCTGTGGCCACACCCTTCTTAACACAGACAAAATGGGAAGGAGAGAAATGCAACACAAATGAATCAAGAGAAATCCCCAGAGAAGGACCTGAATGAACCAGATATAACCAAACTACCAGATGCAGAGTTTAACATAATGATTGTTAGGATGCTCAAAGATCTTAGAACAACAATGGATCGACGTAATGAGCACCTAAATAGCAAGTATAAAACAGGACATTGAAATAATAAAAAAGAATCAGTCAGAAATGACAAATACAATACCAGAACTGAAGACCACAATGGAAGGAAATAAAAGCAGAATGGATGAAGCTGAGGATTGAATCAGTGAGTTAGAGGACAAGATAAATGAAGGCACAAGGCAGAGCAGCAAAAAGAAAAGAGACTCAATTCGTCTGAGGAAACTCTAAGAGAGCTCTGTGACAACATGAAGAGAAATAACATCCGCATCATAGGGTTCCTAAAAAAGAAGAGAAAGAACAAGGAATAGAGACCTTGTTTGAAGAAATCCTAGCTGAAAACTGCCCTGAATTGATGCAGGAAATAGTCACACAAGTTCAAGAAGCACAGAGAATTCCATTGAAGAGAAACCCAAAGAAATCTACACCAAGACACATCATAATTAAAATACCAAAGCTAAAAGATAAAGAATACTAAAAGCTATAAGAGAAAAGCAGCCTATTACCTACAGAGGAGCTCCCATAAAGATGCAGAGTTTAACATAATGATTGTTAGGATGCTCAAAGACTTCTCAACAGAAACACTTGAGGCTAGTAGGAAATGGCAAGAAATATTCAAAGTAATGCAGAACAAGAGTCTACAACAAAGACTTCTTTATCCAGCAAGGCTATTGTTTAAAATTGAAGGAGGAATAAAACACTTCCCAGACAAAAAAACAAACAAACAACAAAAAAAAAACAAGGAAAAAAAAAAACTCAAGGAATCCATTACAACCAAACCAATGAATGCTACAAGAAATGTTAAGAGGCCTGTTGTAAACAGAACAAAGGGGGAAAAGAATATAGTAAAAGAAAAATGTAGCTTTAAAGAATAAAATGGCAATAAACAACTACCTATCAATAATAACCTTAAATGTAAATGGATTAAATACTCCAATCAAAAGACATAGGGTAGTTGTGTGGATGAGAAAACAGGACCCATACATATGGTGTCTACAAGAGACACACTTCAAAACAGAAGATACACAGAGATTGAAAGTAAAAGGTTGGAAAAAAATATTTCATTCAAACGGAAATGAAAAAAAAGCTGAAGTAGCAAAACTTATATCAGAAAAAATAGCCTTTAAAACAAAGGCTATAGTAAGAGATAAAAAAGGTCACTACATAAAGATAAAGAGAGCAATCCAACAGGAAGATATAACCATTATAAATATCTTTGCACCTAATATAGGAGCAACTAAATACAATATATAAAGCAGACTTTGATGGATATAGTGGGCGAGATCAACAGCAATACTATTATAGTAGGGAATTTCAATACCCAACTAGCATCACTACATAGATCCTCAAGAAAGAAAATTAACAAAGAAATAACAGACTTAAGGAACACACTAGATCAACTGGATTTTTAAATAGCTTTAGAACCTTTCACCCTAAAGAAGCAGAATATACATTCTTTTCAAGTGATCATGGTACATTCTCTAAGATAGATCACATCTTAAGGCACAAAATGCATTTCAACAAATTTGAGAAGATTAAAATTATATCAAGCATCATCTTCTCTGATCACAAGGGCATGAAACTAGAAGTCAACCGCAACAGAAAAACTGAAAAATATTCAAACACTTGGAAACTAAATAGCATGTTATTAAATAATAAACGGGTTAACAATGAGATGAAAAAATAAAAAATTTCTAGAAATGAGTGATAATGAGCATACAACAACTCAAAATTTATGGGACACAGCAAAAGCAGCATTGAGGGAAGTTCATAGCATTACAGGCATACCTTAAGAAGCTAGAAAAAGCTTAACTCTGCATCTAAAAGAAGTCCAGAGATAGTAGAAGGAAAGAAATAATAAAGATAAGAGCAGAAATAAATGACTAAGAGGCTAAAAAAACAATACAGAGGATCAAAGAAACCAAGAGCTGATTCTTTGAAAAGGCAAACAAAATTGATGAACCTTTAACCAGACTCACCAAGAAAAAAAGAGAGATGACTCAAATAAATAAAATTAGAAATGAGAGTGGAGAAATAACGACAGACACAACAGAAATACAAAATATTGTAAGAAAATACTATGAAGAACTGTATGCCAAAAAATTAGACAAATTAGGTGAAATGGACAAATTCCTTGAAACATATAATCTTTCAAAACTCAATCTGGGGAAGGGCAAGATGGCGATGGAGTAGGCGGAAGTACCAACTTCCAACTCCCAGAACCAAAGTGGATTATAACTTGATTTTAAGAATCATCACCTGGATAAACCAATGTTGAACTGAACTGAGAGGACTCTTCAACTGGGGAACACTGAAAAAGCAACATTGAGACTGATAGGAAAAGCAAAAACACGAAAAGGGCTGCCCAGCTCCCCGGAGCAAAAGGCAGCCCAGAGAGACTTACATGGCGGAGAGGGGAGGGACCTGGGTCCCAGGAACAAAGCCCCAGCCTACAGCCTCAGAGCCTAGAAGAGGCGTATGGACAGTATTTAGTTGTGAAACTGGTTAGGATACTGTTTGTGAAAAAGAGACAGTTGTCTCAGACCCAGGATTCTTCTTAAATGGTTGGTGCAGAAAACCTCTCTCACAACCACTCACCCAGGACCCCGGGAGACAGGGAGAGAGGAGAGGACCAAAGCAGTGGGAAGAGAGTATGGTCTGGAAGGCACAGGAAGAAAAGCTTTGAGGGACAGCTACCCTAAACCTTGGGCTGAGTCACTTCACAAATCTGAAACAATATTTCCCCTAGAACCAGCAAGGGGAAGCAGGACACCAGCCAAACAGGCTCCCCTGCAGCAACTAGAGCACAGTAGCTTAGAAGGAAGGAGCTTTCAGGACTACAGTATGAAGTGTTAGGGTCTGAGCAGCAGTGTCCCCACTCACACTGCTGAGGGCTTGCTGGAGGGCGGGCAGTGGTGGGATGTGGAAGCACGGTTCCGATGGCAGGGGCAGAGGCCGAGCCAGCTGGTGTGAACTTGGTCTAGCCCAGTGGGGGCGAAGGGGACACGTAAAAGTGGTCCGGCAGCTGTGGGCCGGCCTGCGACCTCACCTGTGTGGGGAAAGCGGGAGCCCTGAATGGGCAGAGATCCGCTGCTGGGCAGGGGTAAGTGGGCGCAAAGACTCACCTGGCCTCCGAGGCTTGAAGCCCTGCACAAACCGGCTTTGCCTGTGGAGGTGGGGCGGAAGCCGGCTTGCAGCAGAGCGCGTAGCAGCAGCCCCTCCCAGCCGAGGACCCAAGGTTGGCATGGGTGGGGCAGAAGCCAGGCTCATGGCTGAGCGTGCACCTAAAGCCCCTCCCAGATGGAGGAACCGGCTGACAGGGACACACAGCTAAGCAAAAGTGCTCACCCTTGCCCTTGGTACCCAGGCATGTGGCCCAAATGTGGTGCGCAATCCCGCCCGTGGGAGAGGGGCGAAGGCTGAGACTGGCTGAGACTTATAGAGACTGGCACGAGAACACAGACCCTCCAATGGAAGCAAGGCGAAAACCACAGCAACAGCTGCAGCGGCCGGCACCAGCAATACCCCTACCAAACCACCCTAGGCAGCGGAAGAGGGGGTGGCGGGCCTGCAGACAGACCACACCTAGGGAACATAGAGGCAACATCCATTGGACTTCAGTAGCCAAACCCTTCTTACATACAGACAAAATGGACAGACAGAGAAATGCAACCGAAATGAATCAAGAGAAATCCATAGAGAAGGACCTGAATGAATCAGATATAACCAAATTACCTGATTTAGAGCTTAAAATAATGATAGGATGTTCAAACACCTTAGAGCAACAATGGATGGTCATTACGAACACCTAAATAAAGAGAGAGCGAGTGTAAAATAAGGAATCAGACAGAAATGACAAATACAGTATCAGAACTGAAGACCACAATGGAAGGAATTAAAAGCAGGATGGATGAAGCTGAGGATCGAATCAGTGAGTAAGAGGACAAAATAAACAAAGGCACAGAAACAAAGCAGAATAAAGAAAACAGACTCAAAAATCTGAGGAAACTCTAAGGGAGCTTTTTGTCAACATGAAGAGAAATAACATCCGCATCATAGGGATTCCTGAAGAAGAGAAAGAACAAGGGATAGAAACTTTCTTCAATCAAATCATAGCTGAAAACTTCCCTAAATTAAGACTGGAAAACATTTCACACGTTCAAGAAGCACAGAGAACTCCACTAAAGAGAAACCCAAGGAAATCTACACCAAGACACATCATAGTTAAAATACCAAAGCTAAGGAATAAAGAGAAAAATTTTAAAGCTGCTAGAGATAAAAAGGCTATCACCTACAAAGGAGCCCCCATAAGGATGACATCTGACTTCTCAACAGAAACACTTGAGGCCAGAAGGGAATGGCAACGAATGATAATGAGCATACATCAACTCAAAATATATGGGACACAGCAAAAGCAGTACTGAGAGGGAAGTTCATAGCACTACAGGCATACCATGAGAAGCTAGAAAAAGCTCAAATAAGCAACTTGACCCTGCATCTAAAAGAACTAGAGAAACAACAGCAAATAGAGCCCAGGGCTAGTAGAAGGAAGGAAATAATAAAGATCAGAGTGGAAATAAATTACATAGAGGCTAAGGAAACAATACAGAGGATCAATGAACCAGAAGCTGGTTCTTTGAAAAGGTAAACAAGATATGATGAACCTTTAACTAGACTCACCAAGAAAAAAAGAGAGAGGACTCAAATAAATAAAATTAGAAATGAGAGTGGAGAAATAACAACTGACAAAACGGAAATACAAATTATTGTAAGAAAATACTATGAAGAAGTCTATACCAAAAAATTAGACAACCTAGGTGAAATGGACAAATTTCTTGAATCATATAATCTTCCAAAAATTAATCTGGAAAAATCAGAACACCTAGACAGACCAATGACAACAAATGAGATCGAAAAAGTTATCAGAAAACTCCCAACTAACAAAAGCCCTGGGCCAGATGGCTTCACGGGTGAATTCTACCAAATATTCAGAGAACTAACTCCTATCCTCCTGAAGATATCAAAAAATTCAGAGGAAGGAAGATTTCCAAGTCCCTTTTATGAGGCAAGTGAAATTCTGATTGCAAAACCAGGCAAAGACAACGCAAAGAAAGAAAATTATAGGCCTATATCCCTGATGAATTTAGATGCTAAAATCCTCAACAAAATATTAGCCAACCAGATCCAGCAATATATGAAAAAACTCATACACCATGATCATTGGGGTTTATTCTGGGGAGGCAAGGCTGGTTCAATATTCACAAATCAATCAATGTGATTCATCACATAGACAAAAGGAAGAACAAAAATCACATGATAATTTCAATAGATGCAGAAAAAGCATTTGATAAAATTCAGCACCTATTCATGATCAAAACTCTCAGTAAAGTGGGAATTCAGGGAACATACCATAATATGATAAAGGCCATCTACGACAAACCCACAGCGAACATCATACTAAATGGCCAAAAATTAAAAGCAATCCCCTTAAGATCAGGAACCAGGCAGGGGTGCCCCCTTTCACCACTCTTATTCAACATCGTTCTGGAAGTCTTAGACACAGCAGTCAGACAAGAAGAAGTGATAAAAGGCATCCAAATTGGAAAAGAAAAAGTAAAACTGTCATTATTTGCAGATGATATGATATTGTATATAGGAAACCCTAAAGTCTTAGTCAAAAAGCTACTGGACCTGATAAGTGAATTCAGCAAGGTGGCGGGATATAAAATTAATACTCAGAAATCAGAGATACTTTTATATACCAACAATGAACTGTCAGCAAAAGAAATTAAGGAAACAATCCCTCTCACTATTGCAACCGAAAAAATTAAGTACCTAGGAGTAAATTTAACCAAGGAGGTTAAGGACTTGTACTCGGAAAATTATAAAACATTGATTAAATAAATCAAAAATGATACAAACAAGTGGAAGCATATATTGTGTTCATGGATAGGAAGAATAAACATCAGTAAAATGTATATATTACCCAAAGCAATTTATAAACTCAGTGCAATACCAATTAAAATACCAATGAAATACTTCAAAGATATAGAACAAGTATTCCAAAAATGTATATGGAACCAAAAAAAGAACACCAATAGCCTCAGAAATCTTGAAAAGGATAGAATATAGTGGGAGGTATCACACTTTCTGATATCAAGTTATACTACAAGGCCATTGTACTTAGAACAGCTTGGTACTGGCATAAGAACAGGCATATAGATCAATGGAACAGAACAGAGAACCCAGAAATAAATCCACACCTTTATGGACAACTGATATTTGACAAAGGAGGTAAGAGCATACAATGGAGTAGAGACAATTTCTTCAACAAATGGTGTTGGGAAACTTGGACAGCTACCTGCAAAAAAATGAAACTAGACCACCAAGTTACACCATTCACAAAATAAACTCAAAATGGATAAAGGACTTAAATTTAAGCTGTGAAACCATAAGCATCTTAGAAGAAAAGTAGGCAATAAGCTCTCCGATATCTCTTGCAGCAATATATTTGCTGATTTATCTTTACGGGCAAGGGAAATAAAAGACATGATAAACAAATAGGACTATATCAAACAAAACAGTTTTTGCACAGCTAAAGACAACAATAACAGAATAAAAAGACAAACTACACAGTGATAGATCATATGGAACAACACGTCGCATAAAGGGTTAATAACCAAAATTTATAAATAACTTGTAAAACTCAACACCAAGAAGATGAACAATCTAATCAAAAAATGAGCAAAAGAAATGAATAGACACTTCTCCAAAGAGGACATTCAGATGGCCAATAGGCATTTGAAAAAAATGCTCAACATCACTAATCATTAGAGAATGCAAATTAAAACCACAATGAGATGTCTGTCACCTCACACCGTTCAGAATGGCGCTCATCAAGAAAACAACACAGAATAAGTGCTGAGGGGGATGTGGAGAAAAGGGAACCCTCCTGCACTGCTGGTGGGAATGCAGACTGGTGCAGCCACTGTGGAAAACAGTATGGAGATCCTCAACAAATTAAAAGTGAATCTGCCTTTTGACCCAGCTATCCCACTTTTAGGAATATATCCCCAAAATACCATATCACTGATTCAAAAGGAAAAATGCACCCCTATGTTTATGGCAGCATTGTTCACAATAGCGAAGATCTGGAAACAGCCCAAGTGTCCATCAGTGGACGAGTGGATTAAAAAGCAGTGGTACACTGACCAGGCGGTGGCGCAGTGGATAGAGTGTCGGACTGGGATGCGGAAGACCCAGGTTTGAGACCCCCAAGCTCTTCAGCTTGAGCGCGGGCCCATCTGGCTTGAGCAAAAGCCCGCCAGCTTGGACCCAAGGTCACTGGCTCCAGCAGGAGGTGGCTTGGTCTGCTGAATGCCCGCAGTCAAGGCATGTGTGAGAGAGCAATCAATGAGCAACTATGGTGTTGCAATGGCAATGAGAAACTAATGATTGATGCTTCTCATTTCTCTCTGTTCCTGTCTTTCTGTCCCTATCTATCCCTCTCTCTGACTCTCTCTCTGTCCCTGTAAAAAAATAAATTAATTTAAAAAAGCAGTGATACATATATACAATGGAATACTATGGGGCTATGAGGAAGAAGGAAATCTTACTTTTTGTGACAACATGGATGGACCTGGAAATTATTATGTTTAGTGAAATAAGTCAGGCAGAGAAAGAAAAATATTGTATGACCTCACTCATTTGAGAAATCCAAGGAACAATGAGAACTGAGGAACGGAATTGAGACAGAGGAGAGATCAAAGGGACCAGAGGAATAGAGGACAGAGGGAAAGGGGATGAAAGGATGGTCTAAACTTGAAGAGAAGGGGGGAGGGCGCTATGGGGAGGCAGACAGGAAGATGTTGAGTGGAATACGGGGGAGGAGGGGATGCATTCGGGGCGACACTAGAATCTATGTAAACACAATGAATTAAAATCAATTTAAAAAGTTGTTGTTATTGTTGTTGATATTATTATTGCTGGTGCCATGCAAAGCCGCAGTCTTTGTTCTGGGGATTTAGCAGTTGAAGAGATAAATGTGATCTCTTGCTCTGAATCACAGTTAATGGAGGAGCTGGGACCAGAAATGAGTCTGTGGATTTCTAATTAAAAGAGCTTCCATTTGTCAAGTACTGATTCTAGACCACATCCTAAGTGTTTCACCTATGTTGTCATGTAATCTTCAGTAACTTGGATTTCTTTATATATGGGACATGTCTCTTCACTCCTGACATGTCCTTTCATGTAAAGGGAAGCCGTTAAGGTAGTAATTCTGGCTCCTCTGGCTGTCTTATTTACTCTGCCTAAGAGGAAGTAAAGTGATAGTTGAGTTCGGAAAGAGTAACAGTGAATGAGCCCAAATCCTTCCCTTCTCTTTCCTTAAGACTGAGCTGCCTGAAGAGGATATTTGTTCTTCCAGGCCCAAAGATGGACAAAGCAGAAGAGGACTGACTCTTCAGGTCCTGTGAGTAGGGTGACAGGTCTCACACTTGGGTTTTAAATTAGGAAGCCCACTTTTCCACAGATAGCAGCTTTTCTCATCAATAAAATTACTGTGTGTATGTATGCAGGTGAGAAACATTTTATAAGAACAAAAGAGTAACTAGCAAGTATGTACTATCATATTTGTATAATGCAAAAACAGCCAAGTTCTCTCATATGTCTGTGCCTCACATTCTGACCCTACCTGCCACAGCATTTAGGAAATAGAGTCTTGAAATAATATTAACATAACCTTCTGGGATTATATGCCCAAGCAGCAGAACAGTTTGTTCAGCAGCCTGGACCTATTGCAGATGGCACATAAAACTAACCATCACACTTTCTAAATCAGTGGTTCTTAACCTTTTTTGAGGTACTGAACCTACCAGTTTCATATGCGCATTCACCGAACCCTTCTTTAGTGATAAATAAAATATGATTTTTTTTCCAAATTCAAGACATAGGTATATGCTTTTTACGGGTGCACAAAATGAGCCGTGCATGAACATCACCTTGCTCAAAGAACAAAACCAACAAAGTGCATGAACTCACAACAAATTACGGTATTTATTCTGGCCTCCGTGGCAGAGGCTTTTCCGAACCCCTGGGACCGACTCATTGAACCCCTAGGGTTCGATGGAACCCAGGTTAAGAACCACTGTTCTAAATAGATTTGGCCCAATTTCCCTAATTTCTAAAATTGTAAAGGTTTGCTCTTAGGCTTTTGGGGAGACAAAGTGGTGAAATAAAAGGAACACGGGATTTATAGAATTAGAAGACCTAGATTTGTGTCTATCCTGAGTGAGTCTCTCTAACTTCGATCCTCTGTTTTCCTTCCAAATAATGACACAGATTACTTTACCAAACTCACAGGGTTGTTTGAGGACCAATAAGGAAATGGATGTGCAAGTACTTTGTGAACTGTTAAAGAACTGAAGAAGAAAAAGAGTTGTTTTACGGGCTTAAAGCATAATTCTTTAAATAATATAGTGTGTCCATAAAGTCATGGTGCACTTTTGACCAGTCACAGGAAAGCAACAAAAGATGATAGAAATGTGAAATCTGCACCAAATAAAAGGAAAACTCTCCCAGTTTCATACCTATTCAGTGCAGTTCAATGTGGGCTCCATTTCTTGCCCTACACACATCCAAACAATTGTGAAGTTCTTGCCACACACAGGTATGAACATCTGGTATAACAGAGTGAATAACGTCTGTGATTCTCTGTTTTAAGTGATTAATGTCATTGATATGTTCAACGTACACATGTTGCTTCACATAACCTGAAAAGTAAAAGTCTAATGGCATCAGATCCGCGGATCGTGGTGGCCATGGCTTTACAGGACCCCTGCCTATCCACCACCAGGGGAATGTTCTATTCAGAAACTCACGAACAATGGTGGCGTAGTGTGGAGGAGCGCTGTCCTGTTGAAAGATGACACCTTCTGGAAATTGTGGCACTGCATACAATTCCAACATGTCAAGATAGGTGTTTGCCATCACAGACTGCTCAGGGGAAAAAAATGGGCCTATCATCTTATCATGCATCAGGCCACAGCACACATTCACTTTAGGGGTGTTACATTCGTACTCAACGTAGGCATGAGAATGTTCAGCAGCCCATATTTGGACGTTATGGCGATGAACATATCCACAAATATGGAAGGTCGCCTCATCTCTAAACACAATCTTCTGCAAAAATCTTGCATCATTGTCAATCTCATGAAGCATATCTGTAGCAAACACGTATCGTGTGGGTCTATCCTTCAGTTTGATAGCGTGCAACAACCACAATTTGTACCCCGTAAAACAGAAACGTTTCTTTAACACCTTATGAACTATGGTCTTGCTTAGGTGTACTTGTCAAGCACGCGCACGCACAGATTTTTTAGGGCTCCTTAGGTAGCTATCCCATATAGCCTCTACAGACTCCTCATTGACTGATGGCCTACCAGAATGGGGTTTCTCCACCAAACTGCTGGTTTCCTTCAACTGCTTATCCCACCGAGTAATGTTATTCCTATGTGGTGGCGCTTCGTTATAAACCCGCCAATATTCACATTGCACTTTGGTCACGGATTAGAATTTAGCGAGCCACAGAACACACTGAACTTTCCTCTGCACCACCCACATCTCGACTGGCATGGCCATGGGCTGCTCCGCTGTATACACGGTGTTACGTCATCATCTGCACATGCGCACATGCTGCCACATCATCCTACAGAAACTGGGAGGGTTTTCCTTTTATTTGGTGCAGATTCCACATTTCTATTGTCTTTTGTTGCTTTCCTGTGACTGGTCAAAAGTGCACCATGACTTTATGGACACACTGTAGTTCTCATTTTTTACTATGGATTTGCAGCTTGACATTATTATACAAAGTCGTTGTATGGTTAGGTGGTCGACAGGGGCCTTGATGGTTATTTAAAGGCTGAGAACCACTCTAATAACCAAGTTCTGTCTCCCAATCAGCATTACTTACTCTAATTAAAAATAAAATCCTCTCCTTCATTGTCCACATTTTTACCATTAACCTTTTGCATTAGGCACTGCCTCACTCAATGACCTCTTTTGAATTTGAGCAGGTTTATGAAACACTTTGCCATCGGGAAGCAGCAGCAGTACACATAAGAATTGGAGCAGAGCTGGGGGAGGGTAAAAGAAGGCTGAAGGCCCGTAGAAGGCCCAGAGTAGTCTGGCTGTAAGTTTCAACCAAAAGTACTGGATAAGAAACTGAGGAGGGAAACAGAAAGTAGTCAGAAGCAAAGGAACATTGCATGTTTTCCTGAAATTGTTTTAAGTCTTGCTCCCACTAATCATCTACCATATCTTAACCTGAAAGTCAGAAGAAATAGAGTCTAACCCTGTCTCTGTGAACATCCAGCTGTGGCCTTGGGTATGTAACTTTGCCTCGCTGGGTCTCATATTCCTTATCTATAAGATGAAAGCTTTGGACAAATATTCTCTAAAGCCATTTTCATGACAAATATTCTATAACCCTAGCAAAACCCCATGACTTTCCTCCTTCTTCAACATTTGAATCTCATGTAACCCCAGGGAACAATTATCTTAGAAATGTGCTAAGAAATAGGAGTGTGTGTACATGTAGACACCAGTGGTAAAGTTATGTCAGAACATCATAGGCCAGAGAGAAGCATTTCATAAAAATTAGAAACAAAGCATAATCAAGCAGTTGTACACTATCATATTTGAACCATTTCTCTTATAAACAAACTCCCCAAGAAGTTGTTCCAATTATAGTTGTATTCAGACATGTCCACAATTCAGCTTTAAAACTGTCAAGCTCTACAAATCATACTTGAAATACTAAAGAATACATACCAGGATTTAAAGCAAGACTCCAGTCTAAAAGAAGACAGGCTTCTTGACAATTGCTTTAAGTTGCTAAGAGAACAAGTGAATAAAATATGTACAATAGTTGTTAAATCCTCAAAACAATACATTTTTCTACTGAGTGTGGAGAATAAACTAGACTCTTCATGATTTTTTTTTCTTTTTTTTTTTACAGGAACAGAGAGTCAGAGAGAGGGATAGATAGGGACAGACAGACAGGAACGGAGAGAGGTGAGAAGCATCAATCATTAGTTTTTCATTGCCGTTGAGGCACCATAGTTGTTCATTGATTGCTTTCTCATATGTGCCTTGACTGCGAGCATTCAGCAGACCAAGCCACCCCTTGCTGTAGCCAGCGACCTTGGGTCCAAGCTGGTAAGCTTTTGCCCAAGCCAGATGGGTCCGCGCTCAAGCTGGTGAACTCAGGGTCTCAAACCTGGGTCTTCCGCATCCCAGTCCAATGCTCTATCCACTGCACCACCGCCTGGTCAGGCTAGACTCTCCATGTTTTGCTGCATGGTGGTACTTCTGTTCATTGCATAAGTGGGTTTAAGCCAGTGGTTCTTAACCTGGGTTCTATGGAACCCTAGGGGTTCGATGAGTCGGTCGCAGGGGTTTGGAGAAGCCTCTGCCGCAGAGGCCAGAATAAAGTAATACCGTAATTTGTTGTGACTTCATGCACTTTGTTGGTTTTGTTCTTTGAGCAAGGTGATGTTCATGCACGGCTCATTTTGTACACCGGTAAAAAACCATATACCTATGTCTTGAATTTGGGGGGAAAATCATATTTTATTTATCACTAAAGAAGGGTTCGGTGAATGTGCATATGAAACTGGTGGGTTTGGTACCTCAAAAAAGGTTAAGAACCACTGGTTTAAGCAAAAGGCATAACAGAAAGAGGTCAGCCATATTACCTTGGGCATTGAAAACAAAACAGTTTGGGAAGGAGGATTCACTGGTTCAGTATTAATCAATATGGGAATCTGGTGGAATCACAGGCATTTATTTCTCTGTCTTTCGTGTACTTCA
This sequence comes from Rhynchonycteris naso, assembly GCA_037038555.1. Classification (NCBI taxonomy): domain Eukaryota; kingdom Metazoa; phylum Chordata; class Mammalia; order Chiroptera; family Emballonuridae; genus Rhynchonycteris; species Rhynchonycteris naso. Next base: position 177,952,793 of record CM072995.1, on the reverse strand, counting down.
ATAAGCTGTTAATATCTTTGGCATGTATTAAATAAAATTTCACTCTTAGGACCAATAGATTGTAATACTCTTTACAATCAATAGATTGTCATTTTTCTTGTTTATATTAGTAACATATCCTAATCACTGCTTCTATTAAACATGGGTAGTACTTCCAGAGCTAAGGACTGCAAGCATGGTTATGTGGCTTCAGATGAAAGACTAGAGAAAACTAATGAATTTGGGGATGTAAGAGAGTCCTCAGGAGAGACCAGAGTCTTTGAAATGAGACTTGGGTTAAAATCCTGGTTACACAAATTTTAGGCACTTAACCTCTCCCGGTTTGATTTTTCTTATCTATAATACAAGATTAGTATGCACCTTGTAGTTTTAAGAAATCATATTACATGTGAAGCACCTAACAGGCACTCATTGCCAAGTAAATTTTATCACTATTCCTTTGTCTCAGTGGGGCAAATAACTGTCCTCTCTGTTTCAAATTTGAAAGTATGCTCCTTTCAGGACTTAACTCCTATGAAACTGCTATTTTAGGGAAATTATATGCTATTCTTAAGATTACCTGGGATAATAATAATGGTCTTCAGAATAGAATCTATTTTCTGACACTTTAAAAGAATAAGAAGGGGAAATGGAAGGGGAAGGAAAGGAGGCAAAAGAAGAAAATGAGCAGAAACAAAAGGAAAGAAGAAATACAAAAGGATACACACCCAGGTCTTTGCACTGACATTTATCCACACTCAAGGGTTGCTTAAATCCCTTGATGATTTTTGTGAAAACCCCAAAGCTCCTCTTGCTTGACTCACCCTATTTTAATTGTCTTTTGAGTTGAAATGCCTTTTTCTTAGAATTTTTCCAGACTGTCAAGTTTCTAATTATCCTTCAAGGCTTTCACTGAATTTCATTAGGAGACCAACATGTGCAAAGCACCACTATGTGCCCAGCATCTTGCTTGGTGCTTTATTTTAATTACTTCATTTACATTAGACAGTAGCCCTGAATGGGGGATAATATCAACTCTGCATACAAAGATGCAATAAGAAATTAAGTCACTTAGCCAGAGAAAAGAGTCAAGCCAGGAATGGATTCTAGAACTGTAAGATCTAAAAGTCTTCATTTTGTTCTCCATCAGCATTAATAGGCCCCTCCTCCACTCTTGTTCAACTGTTGGCTTATCTCTTTATCCACTGGTGGGATTCAAATAATTTAACAAGCAGTACTCTGCCTTAGTGACTGTTTTAAGTATAAAAAAGGATATGCCAAAAGGTAGTTTGTTATTTCATGCACTTAATACTTTAAAAAGAACAATAAAAGAGGTATACAAAACTAGATTATAAGAAAAAGTTTAAAAATATTAATAAAAAATATTAAATAATACCTGACAAAAAACCCCAATAAAATTGTTATTTAAGATATTTTTATATTGCTTTTTTTTAAGTGAGAGAAAGAGAAGGACACAGACAGGGAAAGAAAGACAGGAAGGGACAGAGATGAGAAGCATCAATTCTTTGTTGCGGTTCCTTGGTTTTTCATTGATTGCTTTCTCCTATGTCCTCTGACCAGGGGGCTCCAGCAGAGCTAGTGACCCCTTGCTCAAGCCAGCAACCTTTGGGCTCAAGTCAGTAACCATATGGTCATGTCTATGATCTCATGCTCAAGTTGGCAACCCTGAGCTCAAGCCAGTGACCTCCAGGTTTTGAACCTGGGTCCTCTGCATCCCAGGATGACACTCTATCCACTGCACCACTGCCAGGTCAGGCAAATATTTTATTTATTGACTTTAGAGAAAGAGAAAGAGAGGAGTGTAGGAGCAGGAAGCATGAAGTTGTAGTAGCTGTTTCTTGTATGTTTCTTGACCATCAAGCCCAGTGTTCCAAACTGCCAACCTCAGCATTCCCGGTCAACACTTTATCCACTGTACCACTGCAGGTCAGACCATATTGCTTCTTTATTAGCCTCCTCACTTGCAATTTTTTTCACCTATAGATAGAATGAGCATTACTATGGGCACTTAGAATATGCTGTTGTGTAGATGAACATTAAAAAAAGAGTAAGGAAAGTAAATTTGTGATTTTCACATTGGGTGGTGTGGGGCAGCTGTGTTAGACGTGCTCACAAGGTTGCCAGCTGCAAGCACTTTGCCTGATTGGTACTTTAGTGCATGGCTGTGTCATGTGTGTATGGCTTATTTAAGGCAATGGGTGCTTGCACTCAAGAGAGATGGGGGATTGTGGATGAGCAGATTGCCTGCCTGCCACTGTGAGGGTCCGCTTTGCTGTTTGTTTGCCTGAGAGGTGGTTTCCCCTGCCTGTGTGCTCATCTGCCATTGTGAGACTTTATTAGACAGAACAGCCCAACCCTTTCCAGTTCTGCAGTTTTTCTACCATCTGCCTGAATCCAATGTGAACCTGTTTGGCCTCGGCCACTGTCATTACATCTGATGTAGTGGGCAGAATTTGAAGCAGAGTGGTATGGAGCTACCAATACCCTTGAGGGGTGGGATAGAGGAGTGGCTATTCCTGGTGGCTCTCCTGTTGGGGACCATGGGCTGGGTGTTTCTTATAGCCCTACAAAAAGAAACCAAGAACTGTGTGCAAAAAGTTGAGTAAGGTTGAGAGCTTCAGAATGAGCTGCAAACCCAGCAACAGCGACGGTTTGCACTGGAGTGAGCTCTAGAGAAGGAGGCTGAATTGTTTTGTGCGTTGCAGTTTGCCCTGGAAGTAGAACATTGGCAGCAGCAGTTGTTGGAGGAACAACTGCAGGTTCAGCTTCAGGCCAAGAACCGGCAGCCACAGGAGCTGAAGATGGAGCTATGCCAGCAAGGTGGCTCTGAGTCAGCAGGAGCAGGCATTTCCAGATCCTTTCCTAAGGATGAGGAGGCTTGGTCTGAAGCTGCCATCCACTCACTCAGAGCTTAGCCAGTGGTTACCAAGAAGGTAAAATCCCAGCAGCCAAGAGTCCCTTAGGGGAAGCCACAGCCTCTTCCCCTAGCAGTGAAGCACTCTGTGTCCTGGCCCTACACCCAGGTAGAGCTGATGAAGGTGGCTGTGAAATTCAGGCAGAAACCCACTGAGACACTGGCAGCCTGCTTGGTGTGGCTGTGGGACATAGGGATGGATGGCATCATACTCTCCAGAAAGAGATGGACCATAAGGTCATGAGGGCTGCTACCCAAGCTTACCCCCTCCCTGAGTAACAAGAGAAATGGGTCTGTGAAAGTTACCCAAACACAGATGTGGGTAGATTTGATTGCAGCCAGAGCTGATAGTAATTAGATGGCAAGCCTAATAAAGTCTTGTTGGAGCTTTGGCAGCAGCTTGAGTCAGAACAGAGGTTATAGCCACTAAAAAAGTGGGGGAAGTGGGTGGCCCCGGCATCTGCCAGGAAAATAGCTAGAGTTCAGATTACAGGATCCCCAAAATCCATTGTCCCAATTTTAATAGTGGTGAGGGCAAGGGACCCTTCTGTGGGCAGCTGTGTTAGGCTTGCTCATGGGGCTACCAGCTGCAAGTACTTTGCCTGATTGGTGCATTGGTGCATAGCAGCATCACGTGTGTATGGCCTATATAAGGTTATGAATGCTTGTGCTTGAGAGAGATTGGGAATTATGGATGCACGGATTTCCTGCCTGCCATTGTGAGGGGCCATTTTGCAGTTTGTTTGCCTGAGAGGTGGTTTCCCCTGCCTGTGTGCTCATCCACTGTTGTGAGACTTTATTAAATGGAATGGCCCAACACTTTTTGGCTCCGCAGTTTTCCTATCATCTGCCTGGCCTCAACCACTAACATTACAGGTGGCTGCCCAGGCACCCACCTTAGAGAGAACCCTGATTACACATGCCATTTTAACAACTAGTTTACAAAACTGAGCAAAATATTAGGTATGGGTTCTGCCAAACTGGTGCGACCTGGCTGAATCCCACCACTGCCTTTATCATAACAATTTTTTCACTCCATTTGGATTTTAACTGTTTTTATTCTCTCTTCTGCTAGTTCTATACAATTTAGCAAACGTTTGTTGAGCATTATTTAGGATAAAATACTGGATTATATCCCAGCTCCAAGTAAACTCTAAATATATATTTTTATTCATTCTGTTTTGTTCTTTTTATTATTACCTTATTTTGTAAATTGTAGTTTAAAAAAATACACATCTAACATTTACCATCTTAATCATTTGTAAGTATCCAATTCAATATTGTTAAGTATATTCACATTTTTGAACTGTAAGTTATTTTTATTAGTGTTGGTAATATTCATAATGCCTAGCACATGTTTGTCAAATGGCCTAGGACTTGACCACCCAGCCCCCTGACTGCCAGTCCTTAAGTCTCAGTGTTCCTGAGTCCATCATGCCCAAAGGCTCCTATGTGGCCCTGTTGGCAAGGCTAGAGTTAATATTTCTAAGGCAAATAAATGTAAAAATCTCTTTCCTACCTATGACAGTCTACCTAAGAGCTCTTGTGTATTCCAGATCTTTAATTTTATTTGCTAATTTTCAAAATAGGTCATAAATTCATATGGTTCAAAATTCAACATGTATAAAAAGGGTGTACAGTGAAAATTCTTCAAAACACCCCAGCCATTCAATTTCCCTTTGTAATGCTGGTGGCCGAGGCCAGGCAGGTTCACATTGGATTTGGGCAAACGGTAGAGATACTGCCGAGCCAGAAAGTGTCGGGTCATTTGGAGGCCCACTAAGACAAATGAGCAAATAAACAAAAGGGAAAGAGCTAATAAACAAAGAAAAACCTGCTATTCACAGTAAGGGCAAGGAAGCAAGGAAACCTGCACCTCACAGTGACGGGAGAGCATTCTAGGAGAATCGTGGTCCAGGGGAAGCACGTGTTCACACACTAATCAAGCAAAGTGCTTGCAGCTGGTAAATCTTTGAGCAAACCTAACACATCTGCCCCACAACCCCCTGGAGGCGATCTTTATTATTCTTATTATTTTATGCATATACAAGCAAAAAAACACACACATTTTCTCTGCCCCAGCTTTTGTACAAATTGTATTATACCGTTTACACTCCTTGGTACTTTGCTTTTTTCACTTAACATATCTGAAAGGTCATTCTATTTAGTACACTTTATGAATATATACTTATTAACATAACTTAATAATTTTCCTACTGATCAACATTTAGGTGGGGTTTTTTGGCCAATATTTTTCTATTAATACATTACTGCAGTGAATAGCTTCTACATATATCATTTATCAGATATGGAAGTCTGTTGGGTAAATTTCTAGACTTGAAATTACTTGGTCAAGGGTGTGTACATTTGTGGTTTTAGCAGACTACTGGAGAGTTTTATAGTGTTGCTTCCCCTCCCCCCTCCCAGCAATGGAGAATTGTTGCCATGTAATGACAGATGTTACTAACAGTGGGAGTGTGTGTTCACCATGTTAACAGTATAGAGAAAAAAATAGCATCACTACTGGGGGCAGCTGTGTTAGACTTGCTCAGGGTTACCAGCTATAAGCACTTTGCTTGATTGGTGCGTGGGTACGTAGCAGCGCCACGTGTGTGTGGCCTATATAAGCCATGGGTGCTGGTACTCAGGGGGGTTGTGGATGCATGGATTTCATGCCCACCACTTTGAGGGGCCATTTCCCTGCCTGTGTGCTTGTCTGCTGTTGTGAAAATTTATTAAATGGAATGGCCCAACCCTTTCCAGCTCCGCAGTTTTTCTACCATCTGCCCGAATCCAGTGTGAACTTGTCGGTAATGCTTAGCCACCAGCATTACAACTACCCACCCTGGCTTCTTTTGTTCACTATTTCCGATTCATGAAAAAGAGAATCTGCTTGATCAGGCTTGTCATGTTCAGTTAAATCGCATCTCTGGAGCAGTGTCACTAGCCCAGGCTCACTTAGCACCTGCTCAGCTCCACTCAGGATCAGCTTGATGAGCTGGGGCTGCTTCTTCAGCATATCCCTTTGGAATGAGCCTCAGGCAGGCTAATACTGGGATTAGGATATCTGTAAAGTGAATATAATCCCAGTTTTCCCAGAATGCTCCAAATTTCATCTGTTGTCTGACATAATTATCAACCATGCTCCCTTCCACGCTCAAAAGTTCCAGTTTAGATAAAAATTTACTAACATGGCATAAGGTAGGGCAATACTGTTCATACTGTATTGTAAGGAGCCCTGGGGTTTGCAAATGTATCTGTGGAAATACTTTGAGGGAAAGGGACAGTCTAAGCAGGTGGGATTCGTGTCCCATTGCCACTGTCTAATGTAAGAGGAGTTTAAGCTTATGATAAATATACACATTTCTACCTAATAGGAATTGCATGGTTCTCAAAACTTTTAAAATCATATGTACTTATCCTCTCTCATATGTACTGTTGAGCATTTTCTCCACCAAAATAGGTTACTGAAGATCTCTTGTGGAAATAATCCCTTGACCTCAGTAGGTGTAATATCTGCACTTACTATTTATTTGGCAGAGCAGATGGGGCCAGGTCTTGGACTAACAGACCACTCATGACTTTTAGCAGGAGCTTCCCTGGCAGCACTTCCAGCCCCTGCAATTAGAATGTGGAGTCTGGTCCCGGTGAGAGGATGGACTAGAAAGACATTGTGAGGCTAGTTCAAAGATGTTGCACTTTGATTCATTTCTAAAGCAGCGTTATTTCAGAGCAAAGGATAGACATGAAGTTAGGCAGCTGCAGCTTGCCCTTGCCTCTTTGCTTTTTCACAGAGAAACCATAAATTTGATGGTCTTGGCAGCCTGAAGAGAGTGAGATGCCTATGAGGTCAGGGGAGCCCAGAACTGTGTGCTTGCTCTCTAACATACCTCCAGCCACCTTAGCAACCAGAAACAATTTGTGCTACCATATAAGGCAAAAATGTAGTTACTTAGCAAGCTGCTTCATTCAGGCTAATGTCCAGATACTAGACCTTGACATGCTTGCTGTGCCCAGCCTGGGGCAATCTCCCCTTATCGACACCTGGGCGGCAGGGTGTAGGAGTGTTCCACTTATTTTGTAGGCAGGCCTGGCCTTGGTCTACCACAAACATATTTAGCCTTTAAGTTCTCAGACTCTTGGTCTGCTCCTGAATTAACACAGGCTAAAGGACATCTGTGTTGATTCTGATCGTCTAACCCATGTGCCAGGTTTTCCATTTTGTTAATCACTTTGCCTCATCTCTTGCTGATTACTCTTGATTGCAAAAGCCAGCTCTTCAATTGCTGCCTGATCTTTTTGTCCTTCAGAACTATTCCTTCTGTGAAACAATTCTTCTCTTACACACATGCAACCCTCATCATTTTCTCCTCATTTAAAGTGTTTATTCTCTCCACTTTTGCTTCCATAATAGCCACATGTGTCTTTGTACTCTCTTTTCCAACAGTCTCACAGCCTCTGTACTTTCTGAACACGAGTCAAGAATGTTCATAAAGTACCCCCAAATCTATTCACAATCACAACAAACATGGTCAGTGACAAAAAAATGACCACTGACAACTAATAATGTTATCAGTCAGCGTCAAGCAGGGTATATGATTTTCTCCGGAGCATAGTTTTGTTCTAAACTACAGAAATACGCTAGTTTAAGGTTCTTAAATGAAGTGCCTTCTTTTCTTTTCTCCTTGTTTCCCTTCTCTCTGCTTTCTCAATCTCTCAACAAAAGATGGCTTAAGATCATTTGTAGAGTCCTAATAAGCTATTAGGGCTTGAGTGACAGTGAGAAAAGAAGTACAATGGGTAGTAAAAACAGGGATGCTGCAAAAGGAGTGGGTCTCTACCTACTTGGATTTCCTAGATGCCTGAAGTTGGAATTCAGTCTGTGTCAGTTTGTAGAAACATATTCAAGTCCAGCTTCTCCCTACCAGCTTCTCCCAATGGGAAGGGTAGATTATAGGAGGGAATATACTAAGAGAAGATTATACTTCCCACACACCAATATTATTAGATTTGGCTTTCTGACTTGCTTTGACTAGTGAAATGTGAGTTGCAGGGACATTTGACATTTCTAGTAGAAGCTTTAAAAGCCATTGCATGGTTCTACCATTGATTTTTTCTCTGCTATAAGGTGACCAATGTGTCATAGGTAGAGCTTGCTTCTCCGGTCTAAATCCCAAAATAGAGATGATATGGAACAGAACTGAAGTTGACCTGCTATTAATATGAATGAGAAACTGAAAAAAATATCAGAAAGAAACTTTCAATGTAAACCACAAAAATATTAGGATGGTTTGTTATTGCAGCATAATTTGATCTGACTGATAAAGATATGAATTCTAGAAAGCAGAGAGAGAGCAGTAGTAGGGATGTTTGGGAGGGGGGAAATATCAAGGAGCTTGTGGCACAGAGAAAGAAGATTTAAGTGCCAACCCGTCACCAAGAAAACCTCTGAAAAGAACAATACAGGTTCTGACAGGAAGGTCTAGAATCAGAGGAACCATACATAGCAAGCAAACCTGCACAATGACTTTCCTTCAGGAAATCAGAACAAATGGGACACACAGCCACATATGTCTTCTTACTAGCTCTTCCAATAGCTTCACAGCCTCAGAATGCATTAAAGAACAAAAGTATCTTATTCTTGTTGTGTATGGAGTAGAAATAAAACAGTCTGTTAGGGCTAGGACTGATAGAAACTCCAAGTTTTTCTTTCCTCTGGGCCAGCTATGACTACCTTCTAGAGAATTGAAAGTTCCAGATGCTATTTTAAGGTATTCCACGCAGTCTCAGTCTCCATGAGGAAGGGTGTCACATTACAGGGTGCATAGAAGTGTAATAGTTTGAATCCAGATGCTGCCTGGGCCTGGCATCTATGGTTACATGCAATCTAATGAGGACACAGGGGTCCTGTAGGTAAAAATCAGGCCCTGGGTCGGTGTATAGCTCAGAGGGAGGTCCTTTTCAAGGTACTTTGCTCCTTTTCTGTAATCTTCATTTCTTCTGTGATTTGAATTTCATAAAGCCAAGGCTGTTAGTTTCTCTGCAGCTGAGAGAAATGTATTTAGAGACAGTTTTCCCCACAGGTTGCAGATGGTATATTCATTGTTAACATTGTTACTGATGTAGATAACTCCTGCCTATACCAGGTACAGAATATGACATCCCAGTCACCCATACTGTCTAAAACTCTGGAATGTGGGAGGACAGGGGTTCTCTTAAAATGTGGTCCTTGGAGCATCAGCCGCACCTGGAAACTTGTTAGAGGCAAATTCTGAGGCCTCATCTAACACCTACTGAATTTAAAATTCTGGGAGTGGGGCCTAGCAATCCATGTTCTAATAACCTCTCCAGGAGACTTTGAGAACCACCACATCCAGGACATTGTCTTTCTCAAGACAAGTCTTGCTAGCCCCAGACTAAGGCTCAGAGCAACTGCACACCCTTCTCTTAGCTTTTGAAATGATCATCCTCTCCAGAATGCCAACAGGGCCTCCCTATTTTCATAGCACATCTCAGGGTGGAGGAGGCATGGGAAAGCTATGTTGCACACCTTAGCCAGTGCCTGGTAGGCCAACCCGGCTCAGGTCTGGGCCAGCTCTGGGAGCCATAGACAAATATAACCTTTACTGCTCTCATGCACTGCATAACATAATGTCCACATATGCCAAATGAGGCTGCTGATAAAATCAACCTTGTGAGGTTGATATGATCTTCATTTGACACAGAAGAAAACAGTGATGCAGAGATTTAGGTAACTTGCCACAATGGCGAAGTTAGCAGGTGATGAAGTTGCCATTTAAACCCAGTTCGTCTAACTTCAGAGTCTGCTGGGAAATTGTTTGTAACATTCTGGGATGAACCCTCTGGGAATCCTGCTCCAAAATATAGCATCTATGCTGTTTGACAGCAAATGTCAAATGTGTCCTCTCATATCAACCTGCTGTCACCAGTGATTTGCTTTCCAAAATAAAGCAGTTGATCCAAGCATGAATAAACGGAGATATAATTCTAATCTCAAGATAGATGTGTTTGCTTTTTAAACTTTTCTCCAAACCTAGAGGCAAAAGATGCTGACTTCCTACGAACTCCAAGATCTATACCTCTCCCTGGGACTATCTAACAGGCATCTCACAGTGAACACTTATTGCAATGCCGGTGGCCGAGGCCAGGCAGGTCCACACTGGATTCGGGCAGACGGTAGAGAAACTGTGGAGCCAGAAAGGGTTGAGCCATTCCATTTAATAAAGTCTCACAACAGCAGACAAGCATACAGGCAGGGGAAACCGCTTCTCAAGCAAATAGCAAAATGGCCCCTCACAGCGGCAGGCAGGCAATCTGCCATCTGCAATCCCCCTGAGCACAAGCACCCCATAGCCTTACATAGGCTGTGCACACGTGCCTCACACATGTGCTCACAGACTAACCAAGCACAGTGCTTGTAGCTGGTACACTAGTGAACAAGCCTAACACAGCTGCCCCACATTCCACCCCTTTACGATTGCTCACCTCGCAATAGGTACGTTACATATATTCCAAAAATGACCACTACAAAGGTGTCCTTCACAGTGTCTCCCTAAGCACTCTGCCCAAGGAGTTAACTGGAGACCCACCTCCAACTTCCTACCCCATGGTGCCAACAAGGCCACCCAGCTTAGGTGGGGGGGGGGGCTATACAGTCCAGGGCCATGTCCATTGAAACCAAAATGTCCTTGGTGCATCTCTGCAATTGGGTGAGAGCAGCTTCCTGGTACAGGAGGGCGTCCACCAGAGCTTCTCCCCCATCAGGGTCTCTCATACTGTCCAAAGGCAGCATGTCCATCCAAGACAGAAGCTGAGCCCACCCACCACCACCTCTGGTTGCAGTTCAAGAGTCAGTCCATGACAGACAGCCCAGCTGTCTGTGCAAACCACTAAGGTAAAGGTCCATTACAGGCAACTAGGGTCACATAGGGCCTCAGGCCTCCCCCCCCATCCCTGCTGTCATGGCAGCTTTGAAAACGCTGCCCCAAGCATGAGCACATGGCAATGGTGGCCAACCTCTCCACCTCTGCTTTGGAGAGAATGATGCTGTCCACCCTATGCCCTACAGCTGTACCATGCATTCAGCAGTACCAGTACAAGCAGGCTGCCATGCACTCAGTGGGTTTCTGCCTGAATTTCACCCCCAACTCCATCAGCTCTGCCCGGGTGTAGAGCGGGACCACAGAGTGTTCCAATACCTGGGAAGGAGGCTGTGGCTGTCCCAGAGGGACTCTTGGCTGTTGGGTCTTTACCTTCTTGGTGACCACGGGCCGGGCTCCAAGTCTGTGAAGGGCAATTACAGCCTGAGCCTCCCCCTCAGAAGAGGGGAAGTTGGAAAAGCCTGCTCCTGCCAACTCAGAGCCACTCCGCTGGCAGGAGTTCAGGTCCATCTTCTGTACCCACTTCAGCTCCTGTGGCTGCCAGCTCTTGGCCTGAAGTTGGTTCTCACCCTGAAGCTGCCTCTTGAGCTCCAACAACTGCCACTGCCAACATTCAACCTCCAGGGCAAACTGCAACTCTCAGACCCACTTAGCGTCCCTCTCCAGCACTCAGTCCAGTTCATACTGTCATTGGCGCTCAGTATGCAGCTCATCCTGGAGCTTTCTACCTCACTCAGCTTCTCACAGAGCTCTTAGTTTCTTCTTGCAGGATTGTAAAAACCACCCAGGCCACGGTCCCCACTAGGAGAGCCACTGGAACAGCCACTCCTCTATCCTACCCCTCAAGTGTGTCGGCGGTTCTATACCCATCTGCTCCAAGGCCTGCCCACTACATCAGATGTAATGCCAGTGGCCAAAGCCAGGAAGGTTCACATTGGATTTGGGCAGATGGTAGAAAAATTGTGGAGTCAGAAAGCTTTAGGGCCATTCCGTTTAATAAAGTCTCACAATGGAGGACAAGGACTTAGGCAGAGGAAACCACCTCTCAGACAAACGGCAAAATGGCCCCTAGTGGCAGGAAGGCAATCTGCCCTCCGCAATCCCCCATCTCTCTCGAGCGCAAGCGCCCATAGCCTTATATAGGCCATGCACATATACCTCTGCCACATGCTCAGGCACTAATCAAGCAAAGTGCTTGCAGCTGGTACACCAGAGCAAGCCTAACACAGCTGCCCTACACATATATACAGAACTCTTCATTCCTTCTCTTCCACCTGCACCTCCTCTGTTCTTCCCTGCCTCAGGAAATACACTGTAGTACTCAAGCCAGCATCTTCAGAGCCATTTTTTATTCCTTCCTTTTCCCTTTCTCTATATCACCTCCTTTACCAGCAAGTCCTGGTAGCTCTACTTCCAAAAAGTATCCTAAATCTATACACTTCTTTCTATCTCCACCACTACCACTTAGTCTAAGCCATCCTCATCTCTCTCCTGGACTATCATACCCATCTCCCAACTGCATATCCTGCATTCATCCTCCAACCTCCTAACATATTTTTCACACATTTTCTGAGTGAGCTTTTAAAAATACACCTGCTTATGGCACTCTTCTGTTTAAGTCTTCCAGTGGGTCCCCATTACATTTGAAACAAAACCCAACTTCCTTCCCTAGGCCCACAAAGGCTTCACAGGATCCAGCCCCTAACTGCCCTGACTTCCTCCTCCTTGCTCACCTGTGATGACCCTTCCACTGCCCCCCTGGCCTCCTCTTTGTCCTTCAGCACAACAGGTGCAATGCTACCACAGAGCAATGATCTTCCTTCTGCCTGTGAACTTTTCAGTTCTCAGGCAGAGAACTGCATCCCCATCCCATCACAGTACCCATTCATTGTTTGCATAGAGGGGGTCTGAACATATACCTCCAGATATGTTACTCTGGAATACTGAATTTGAACTAAAGGCAGTTGAAAAACTGCAGATGCAGGAAGGAATTTCTTCCCTTCTCCCTTTCTGCCTAAAAGCAGGGTATAAATTTCCCATGAGAAAGATGCCCTCCTAGTACCATGAAAAAGTGAATAGTTTTATCACAGGTGATAAAGAGTTGATACCAAGATTAGTCTACACAAACAAATCTATTAAAATAACCATGATCTTCCATTACTTTCCACTGTATATTTCATAGACACAGTCCCTCACTGTACAACCCCCAGCAGCCCAAACCCCTTTCCTTTCCCCAGTTCTTCTATACACTTCTCTCCTTCCACTAAGATGATATGTAAGCCCCTGAGGCCAACTGCTTCTTTGGGATTTTAATTTCTTTCCTATGAAACTCCCACCCCCATGCCATGGAAAAATATGAACATTGAATAAAATATGTACGCTTTTTTCTTCTGTTTATCTGTCCTTTCTTAGCTTAATTTGCAAGCCACAGCCACAGCTACATAACATAAGAGCATAGAGAAGTTTTTCTTCTCTATAATAACACTTACCTGTCAAAATTTATATTGCTTAATCCTTTATTTGCTATTTTGTTTAATATCCTCCCCTTTAAAATATAAGCTCAGTGAAGTAAGAAGATTATTTGTCCTGTTCATCACCATATCTATAGGCCTGGCACATAGTGAGCACTCAATAAATAATGTTGAACAACTGAATCTGTCCAGGGTTGATGTAGTTTAAGCCCCCAAGGAGATTAAGATATCTGCAAGAGGGAATGCCAACAGAAGAGCCCACTAACTGGCCACTAGAGGTAGAATTGTTTGTTTCAGGTCATGAACACAGGCCAAGGCATCAGTTTAGCTGAGCACTTATTTACTAAGTGCAATTAAAGATAATAGGCCTTCTAGTTTAAAGAGAAAGGAAGATGACTGTGAAGATTTGTAGAAAGACAAAATGAACTACCAGAAAAGGGCATTTTGAAAAGCACACAGCAAGAAGTCTAAAAGTAAAACCAATAACAAAGAGTCAAAGCCTGATTTTAAAAAGTAGTGATAGCCCAGAAAATTAGGGAGAGTAAAGGAATGGAGTGCCAGTGAGCAAGAGCAAGACACAGAGAACAGAGAGCAACAGAGAGAGAGACAGAAAGGAGACAGGTATTAGGTAGTGAGCCATGTTCTCTTCAACAGCGAATTCAAATTAACTCTTTCCACCAAATAGCATACATAATACATGTATTCAGTGGGGAAAAGACTAGTCAAAAGAGTATTTTATTATATACAAAGAGAAAGAAAATAGGTTTGAAGCAGGGCAGTTCCCAAGTTGACAGTGATAACAGCCCTCCAACAATAGTGGGTTTTCACAGTTACATCACCACCTCTACTGGCCCGTGATAGCCTCTTCAGCTTTCATGTGCTATGTGATCTTTCCCATGCAAAGCCTGCTGTGATTGATCTGATATGTGTGGATACAGTGAGACTTCTTCCCCTGCGATCAGTAGTTCATTAGCCAAGATGCACCTTCAAGTGTTTGTGTAGAGAAATGCCAAAGCAGAAACATAAATTTTTTAAATATGAGGAGTTATACACATGTGCACACATATTCTTTTATACACCAAGAGAGCTTCATAATGTGACTTATAAATAGAGACACTGTTCTAAATCATCAATCATTTTTGGCCATTTCTGCTTTAAGCTAATATTATAGGAAATACATTTTTTGATTCTTGTTTAAAAATTAATTTTTAAAAAATAGTATCATAAGGCAAATTATAAATGGAAGGTTATGAAACAATAAACTTAATAAGAAGTATTCTCCTTGGCAAAATAAGCCGGTGATAGAAAGGAAATAAATTTAAAGAGATTTTTTAATTGTATCATCTTTCTCTCTAATCCATTTACACATCATGTGATGTTTCTGATGTTAGTTTTTATCAGTGTAGTGGCTGAAGCACATTAGAATCAAATAATGCTATATTCAAATTCCAGCTCTAGCATACCCTTGATGGATAAATCACTTAATCTCTCTGAGCCAAGTTTTACTTATCTGTAAATCAGGAGCCATGGGATTGTTCTAAGGGAAAAATAAGACAATGTATGCAAGACATCTGGCACAAAGTAATGTGCAGCACACAGTCCTAGTCATTATTATTAATTAAATTTGTTTAATAAACATCATGTTCTAGATACTAGGAGTGGGCATCAGGGCTGTTGATTATACAGGTTATGCAAATTTACAGGCCACCTTATGCATTATCATCCAAAAGACCAGCATACAACCTGAGAGCCATATGTTGTTGCCCTAACAGTGGAAAATAAAATGGGTATAGCTTCCACTCCAATGAAAGAAATAGTATTTATTAGTATAACTTCTGAATTTATAAAAACCCTATCATTCAACATTAGAATAACAAATTAGTAAACCAATAAATACTATTTAATCATTTATCAAATATTTGATGCTATACTAGGTGGAGTAAACAATGTGGAAGAGGTAGAGGATTTGCCTTACTTCTGCACTCACACAGTTTAAAATTTGGTTGAGGAGTCACGATACACAAAATGGAGACAAAATATGTTCAAGTGCTAATTTGCACAATATAATTAAATACAGGCATCCCTCACTTTGGGTGGCAGTGTGGGACAGTAAAAATGACTATGCAAGCTGAAGCTATCCATGTAAAGTGATCTTAATAGTCAATAGAAAATTATTTCATGACCTTTAGAAAGCTTAATGTAAACATTAAGAACTCTTTAAGGTCAGTTATAAATATATAGGAAATAAAAAAATAAGAAAAACTAACCTTGAATGAACTACAATTTAGAACACTAAAAATATTAAGGATAAAAGTATTTTACTTCCTTGTAGAAATATATCAAGAGTAGTTTCAACAGTACTTGCCTTCTTCTCATTATATAACATGCTAATGTATCTTTTCTACATTTTGACAAAACTGTTAAGTCTGGTCAGCTTCCAACATTTTACCCTTTGCACGTTCAATGTCATGAAATATCTCCAAGAGTTTCTTTAATGTAAAATTTTTTCTAGAGTCACTTCCTCTGAGCTATCGTCATTCTTTTTTTGTGACAGACAGAGAGACAGAGAGAGGGACAGGTAGGAACAGACAGGTAGGAAGGAAGAGAGGTGAGAAGAATCAATCCTTTGTTTGCAGCTCCTTAGTTGCTTTCTCTTATGTGCCTTGACTGGGGTGGGGGTGAGGGGTGGGAGGTGCTACAGCAGAGTGAGTGACCCCTTGCTCAAACCAGCAACCATGGGCTCATGCCAGCAACCATGGGGTCACGTATATAATCCCACGCTCACACTAGCGATCTTATGCTCAAGCTAGTGAGCCTCCACTCAAGCTTACAACCGTGGGGTTTAGAACCTGGGTCCTCTGTGTCCTGGTCTGACACTCTATCCACTGCGGCACCTACTGGTCAGGACCATCATCCTTATCATCACAACTACTTTCCTTATTAATGTCGCTAAGTAACCCTTTACTAAATGACCTTGGCTGCGCATCTGGAGGCGTTCACACTGCAGTTGCGTCAAAGTTCCTTGGTCAGCTGTTTCTTCTGTAACCCCATTTACACTGGACTCAAGTTTCACTTCCAGCATTATCTCTGTTTTGTTACTCTGATCTTCGCTGAACTTTCATCTTTGTCGGTCAGCCATTTCTGTAAAATATCGTGAGGTTTATCACTGGAAGACAGGGAGGCAATGCAACTACAACTTTGCTATCTGTGGGTGAACTGGATCACAGGTGGGAGGTGACCATACAGGTTCAGGAGGAAGTGACTGTGATTAGTCATGGCTCATAATGCACATCTGTTATTTACTTAGTGATTAGTGTATTGAAGTGCTAGGAGCAAATTTGCACTTTATATAATTACAGTTAATATACCATATAGCATGGTAACTAAAATTTGAATTGTGTTATTGGGGGACTGGTGATGTGTAATTAAAATGTGCTAACTGAAATTTGTGTGTATCAGAAACATGCAGAAGACTGCTTCTTCTACATTATCTTTGATAGTTTCCAGCATGTATCAATGGAAGATATGTCCTCATGATAGAATGCATTCTCATATGTTATAACTGAATGGGATTAAACATGAAAGGTTAATAAGGACAATACATCAAAATGTAGTGTTAAACATATACCTTAACATCACATTTTTAAAAAGCTGATAAACATCTACCAAGTCACAAAGATCAGTACACTTAATATACAATAGCATGACACTAGAGGACATAGTCCAGAGGCTTCTGGTATTTTCTGACACTTTATTCTTCCTTTTTTTCCCTTCTGTTTTTGCTTTTTCTTCTATTAAAGTTCAGATACAATTAGATGGAACTACAGAGTCTAACTTTTATAAAAGTACTGTATTTCCCCATGTATAAGATGTATGCTTTTTCATAAAAATTGGGGTCTGAAAACTGAGAACATCTTACACAGTGGTTATAGATTTTTTTACTTGTATTCCCTGCTTTTTCGCGTTTATTGTCTTCGCACTCATTGTTTCGCACTTGTCACCAGTATATTATGGTAGGTTACATTTTGCCATGTTCTGCCCAGAAATGGCTCAGAAAAGATTTTCATACAGTGCTGAATTCAAGTTAAAAGCAATCCAGTTTGCAAAAATGAATGAAAATTGTGCTGCTGAATGTAAGTTTGGTTCTCCTCCAACTGAGAAATCAATCCAAGACTGGCTACCCTATGGGAAGAAGAAACCCTGCTGTTGTAGACTGCAAGAGGCAAAAAGCCTTTGTAAATTCGAGGCTAAATTCTCCCCCCTCCACTTCCATATTGGCTGTGATGCTGAGTATTTGCACCCACTTCACTTGCTTCCTTAAATTGCTGGAAGCAATTTACATGGCCTTCCTCTTACTCTTTGTTTGTTCAGATGTTGGTTGATTTCACTTATGCATGGTGGGGGGATTCTTGTTTATGCCTTGGGAGAGTTCTTGTTTTTGCCTCAGATGTATAACTTTGTATCAATGACTTCCTTGATTTGCATATGGCTATATAATAAGCAAACTGGGGCTATGGGGCACTGGGATATTGCCATCAGCATTTAAGAGGCCTCCAAATCCCATCCTTTTTTCTTAATAAGTCTGTTTTCTTAATTCCGCACCATTCTCACTCAAGACCTAGAATTATGAGCTGCGCTGGTCCATGGCAAGTGGCGCCTGAACAGAAGACTTGAGTGCGAGAAAACTAAACTGAAGGCAGGTGATGAAACTCCCCAAGTGAAGTGTGCACAGTGAGAAAAGAAAGTTTTAAGGGAAAGTATAGTTGGGAGTAAAATATTATGGGACAGTTAGGGTCAAAAGACCTTTTTATAAGAATAGTTATGCAGCTAGAATGCTTCTTCCGATATGTTCAAGATGTGTGCCCCTGGTTCGCGGAGTAGGGAATGGTTATTTCTGGTACAGGGGAGCAAGTAGATAAAGTTCTGAGAAGACAGTGGTGTGAGGAGACTGTGGTAGGAGGAATAAAAGTGGCAGTCTCTCTGGTAGTTGGTGCTGTACTTTGCACCTTGAGGGCTGAGGAACGTAGGACAGTTTGACTGCCTCTGGTTCTCTCCAGCTGCTTAGCCTGCAGCTCAGCTGGAGTTGAGGTAGGGGAGAAATCTCAGCATAGTCAAACCTGAGCTGCCAGTTACAGCAACTATAGAATTTGAGAATGGATAGGAGACTCAGGTAGTAGGAAAGTTATAGCTTTTCCTGTTATGGTCTGATTTTCTTTAATGTTTTAACTACAATCTTCTGAGCTATCATTTTGTTTTTTCTTATTATTTGCCTGGAAAGAGGGTGAAGGGGGTTCCTGTTTGGATGTTGCTAAACAAAAATCTCATACAGCCATTCTGAGATTTTTCTAGAGAGATTTCTGTTTGGTATTTATTTTTTATTAAAATAACCCACATAAGATCAAGTAGGCCACGTTCTAATCTCTAAAATCCCGCGTTTCACTCTTGATTTGTGCGAACGTATGTGAGGTGTTTGTTTAATGTCTAAATGTGTCTTGTTTTTGAGGCCTGAATTGATTTCTTGCATGCAAAGATTGAAAATTCCGGCTCTAATATTGAAAAAATAAAGTGATTTTAGAACTTGTAAGGAGCATTCATTTAAATTTAAATAGAACAGAATGTAGATCCTTAAGACTTACTAATTTGGTTAGTACATTGTGACATGTGTTCAGAGTTAGGATCCAAATAGCAATTCAAGTAATAGGATTAATCAAAGTTATATGTTATACTTGTGTTTTTTGTGCGTAAATTGTCTTTTTTATGTGTAAGGTTATACTCAGGTAGGCAAAACAAAGGAACTGAACAAAATTAAGCAGGGCCCTAATAAGTCATTTTAAGAATTTGTCTCAAGCTGCTTCAGGCAGTTAGAAGAATAGTATAAGGATGCTAATTCTACTTCTCAGGCCACACCCAGCAAAAGGGGCCCTAAGGAAACCGGTGGTTTGGCTCCTCTGATTTTGCCTATAGGATTCAAAAAATAGGTCAGGAACGCCCTGAAATAGACCTAACAATACAAGAGCATAAAGGACTTTCAGATACCGGAGCTGATGTATCTGTTATTGCTAAGCTACGTTGGCCTCCTTCCTGGCCCACTCATGCAGCAGCCACAGAATTACAAGGTATAGGGCAGAGTAAATCCCCTCAACAAAGCTCTAGTTTTTTACAATGGGAAGATAAAGAAGTGGTCATTTTGGACTTTTTAAGCCTTATGTGCTCCCTGGATTGCCAGTTAATTTGTGGGGTAGAGATGTTTTGAAAAATATGGGAGCGTTGCTTGTCAGTCCTAATAGTTTAGTCAGTACTCAAATGCTTGATCAGGGATTTTTGCCCACTAAGGGACTAGGGAAAGAACAGCAGGGGACTCTCACGCCCATAGAAGTGGCATCCAATACCAGGAGGTGTAGATTAGGATATCAAAATTTAGCATGGGGCCTTGGTAGCTCCTGCTACTCCAATAATGCATTGTGCAGACCCAATTACTTGGAAATCAGATAATCCTGTATGGGTAAACCAATGGCCTCTTTCTCAGGAGAAACTTAGGGCAGCTGCTCAATTGATACAAGAGTAGTTACATCTTGGGCACATTGAACCTTCTAATAGCCCAGGAAATACACCTATATTTGTAATTAAGAAGAAATCAGGAAACTGGAGGCTATTACAAGATTTGAGAGCAATAAATAAGACTATGAAAATTATGGGTCCTCTCCAGCCAGGACTCCCCTCTCCTACTGCCATTCCATTGGATTTTCACCTTGTAATTATTGACTTGGAGGATTGATTTTTTTACTATTCATCATGATTGCAAGCGTTTTGCATTCAGTGTTCCTTCACTTTATTTCCAGGCTCCAATGGAGTGATACCAATGGAGAGTTTTGCCTCAAGGTATGGCTAACAGTCCTACCTTGTGCCAAAAATATGTTGCTCAACCTAAAGCATACATATTGCTCATTCAGATAAAGACACTGTGTTGACCATTTCACAACAGCTAGAATGTTCTTTGAAAGAATCGGGACTTTTTATAGCTCCTGAAAATGTACAGCAATCTTTGCCTTTCTCTTATTTAGGACAAATTATTGAGGGACAACAAATTTGTCCACAAAAATTAGAAATCAGGACAGATCATTTGCAAACTTTAAGCAATCTCCAGAAATTATTAGGAGACATTAATTGGCTTAGACCTTCCTTGAAGTTAACTACGGGGAAACTAAAATCACTTTTTGATATTCTTAGAGGCTTAGCTGAACCAGCTTTTCCTAGGATACTTATAGCTGCGGGACAGCAAGCTTTACAGCTTGTAGAAAAGGGCTTGCAGCAAGCACAAGTAAAACACATAAATCCTGAAGAACCAATTGCCTTATTAATTTGTCCCTCGAGCTACATTCCAACAGGACTATTATAGCAAGCTTCAGGTTCTATTGAATGGATTCATTTAACTGTTACTCCTAAGAAAGTTTTATCTCCATATTTTGATCTTGTTGCCTCCTTGATTATCAAGGGGCATAGGCAACTTTTACAACTTATAGGTTTTGAGCCTCACATTATTGTTGTTCCTTTTTCAAAGGATCAACAACAATGGCTCTGGGAAACTTCTACTAAATGGCAAATTGCTTTTGCAAATTTTACAGGCCAAATTGATTCTCACTACCCAGCTGATAAAGTAGTTCAATTTTCATTAATTGCTACATTTGTCTTTCCTAAGACAATTGTTAATGAGTCCATTCCTGAAGCACCTACAGTCTTTACTGATGGGTCCAGCTCAGGAATAGCAGGTTTAATAATCGATGTACAAGTTTATACTGAAACAGTCACCTTAAAATCAGCTCAAAGAGTAGAATTACATGCCATTATCATGGCTTTTCAGCATTTACCATGTTCCTCCTTTAATCTGTATACAGGCAGCAAATATTTACTTATGGTTGTTTCCACTATAGAAACTGCTGTCTTAGGAACAACTGCTAATGAGGAACTGTTTCAGCAATTTTTTTTCTTCAAAGACTTGTATGTTAACATAGAGCCCCATGTTCTATAGGACATATTCTAGCTCAGTCCATGCTACCTGGAGCTTTAGCATAAGGGAATGCCCTTGTTGATCAAGCTACCCAAAAGAAAATTATTAGAGCAACCATGACAGATCAAGCAATCCAGTCTCATACTATTCATCACCAGGATGCCGCGGCCCTGCGTAAACAGTTTCAACTCTCTTGGGAAGCAGCACGGCAGATTGTTAAATCCTGTTCAAGGTGTCCTATCATTTAGGGTTAACCCTCAAGGACTCCTACCAGAACAACTTTGGCAAATGGATGTTACTCATATACCCTTATTTGGCAAACAGTCCTTTGTCCACGTTGAAGTGGATACTTATTCTGGATTTACAGTAGCCTCCGCCAGAACAGGAGAGGCTGCTAAGCATGTTATAGCTCATTGTCTGTATGCATTTTCTATTATTAGACTTCCTAAACTGGTTAAAACTGACAATACTCCTACATATGTAGGAAAAGCATTTACTATATTTTGTCAAACCTTTTGAATTACTGGTATTTCTTACGATCTTTAAAGTCAAGGTATTCTTAAAGTGTACCCAGCAAATATTTAAGGTCAATTTTAAAAAATATAAAAGGGGAAGTCATATCCTGGAATCATGCTTTTTACTTTAAAATTTTTCTTTTGAATGCTGATGTACAGGAGACGCCAAACCTCTTTCTTCTGCAAACTTCTACCCTCTTTTATTTGATCCAGCTAAACAAAACTGTTTTGTCTTTTCCCAAATAACTACAGATATATAGGTGAATCGGGACCCTCAAACCCCTCAGCAGGATCTTCTGAGCAAGGCTTTTAATGTCTATAATGACCAAGAGGCAGACAAAGCCCAAAAGAGATCAGGTAAAATACCAGCTCTTGGCATGCGCCCTTAAAGACTCCAATGCCCCAAGGGGGCCTCCATCTGGGCCCTGCTTCAATAGTGGAAAGGAAGGTCATTGAGCTAAAGCCTGCCTGGCTTCTCGGCCCCCACCAGGGCCATGCTTTTGCTGTTGGGGAAAAAGGGACACTGGAAGGTAAGCTGCCCCCTTGCTCCTCTAAAGGAGGGTTCAGTCTCTTCCAGCCCTGCTCCAGCCACCTGTGACCTAACCTTGCCCAGCCTGCTGGGACTTGCCACTGAAAGCTAAAGGTGCCCAGGGTTATCAGCCCCATCTCACATCTCTGTGGATGAGCCTAGGGTAATTGTCCAAGTAGCAGGTAAACTGATCTCATTTCTTATGGACACAAGGGGCAGTTACTATGTCTTGCCTGAATATTCAGGTTTTTATTCATACCTCGAAGATCTCTGTTGTGGGTGTTGATAGTCCTATTTACTGCTGCTTTGTTTAATATACTGTGTTTCCTTTATTTCTCCTGCCTCAATGCCCCATGCATACTTTAGGCTGGGACCTGCTCCTAATTTAGACCTCTCTTTCTCCTTTTTTGCCAACTTCTGTTATGAATTTACCTTTGCCACCCAGCATAGTGTATCCCAAGGTTCTCCTCACCACCCTATGGCTATAAAGCTCCAGGGAAAGACCCCCTGGGTTTATCTTTCCAGTTTTGAAGAAAACGGAAGCTCCATCTCCACACATGCTGCAGATGGCTTTTCCAGTCTACCTGAATCATTACCAGCTAGAAGCAGTGGTCACTGAAACTTGGATGCGAGCTGCAAAGTACAGAAATGTGACAGCAATTCCAGTGCCATGTGGACTTTTTCTGGACTCCTGCTCCTTGTGACAGCTCCTAATGGACTGCACTGGGGTTGGGTTGCATTTGCAGGGATGTTGGAATGGTGATGGTGTCAACTTGGGCTTGGTGAACATGTTAAGGACATTCAAAACAGCAAAGACTTTATTATAGATCCTGTTACATTGGCTAAGAATTTGCTTAAAGGCTTTAATCCCTGTAATGTATTACAATACTTGTTTGGGTATCTGTTAGCATTGGCTATACTAATTTTGTGTTTATTCTGTATTTTTTCAGTCTGCCTCCAAATTAGAATCTGGGAAACTAGGAAATAAGATGAATGCAAATCTCAGCACACAAATTAAAAATTAAAAATAAAAGGGGGATATGTTGTAGACTGCAAGTGGCAAAAAACCTTTGTAAATTCGCGGCTTAGCAAAAGGCTAAGTTCTTCCCCCTCCACCTCCATATTAGCTATGATGCTGAGTATTTGCACCCACTTCACTTGCTTGCTTAAGTTGCTGGAAGCAATTTACATGCCCTTCCTCTTTTTGTTTGTTCAGATGTTGGTTGATTTCGCTTATGCATGGTGGGGGGATTCCTGTTTATGCCTTAGGAGAGTTCCTGTTTTAGTCTCAGATGTGTAACTTTGTATCAAGGACTTCCTTGATTTGCATATGGCTATATAATAAAGCAAACTGGGGCTATGGGGAACTCGGACATTGCCATCAGCATTGAAGAGGCCTCCTGATCCCATCCTTTTTTCTTAATAAGTCTGTTTTCTTAATTCCGCACCGTTCTCACTCAAGACCCAGAATTACGAGCTGTGCTGGTCTGTGGCACCCTGCTATAAATGCCACAGCAGAAGAAGACCATTAGAGGCAAGTCAGCAAAATGGCTTAATTTAGAAAAGGAATTGAAAATAGGGATTGGAGAGCAAAGGGGAATTGGAATTTTTATGTTCACAAAGATGGTTTAGCACGAGGCAAGAAGAATAGAATTGCTGATGAAATAGAAGTTATTGATTTCAATGGAGGACACAATGGGTGCTTCAGGTTCATGAGACAGAATGGACGAAGCATGTGTACACGCACCAGACTTGCCCGAAAGATGCCTGACAGCTGTGAGCAGAAGGTCCTTGAATTTCATTGTTTTGTCATTCAATGTCAGAAGACACATCAGTTTGAGTCGGGACAGACTGCAAATATGCACGAAGTTCCCCTTCAACTTGATGTTCCAAGTAACAGAACTGTTGATAAGAAGGGGGTGAAAACTGTAACTGTGAAGACAAGTGGACATGAAAAGAACCATTGTACAGTTGTTCTAGCTTATTGTGCCAATGGAATCAAGCTACCTCTTATGCTGATTTTCAAACACAAAACAATGCCAAAAGAAGACATTCCTCGAGGAGTGATTGTCCACGTTCATGACAAGGGTTGGATGAATCAAGATGAAATGAAGATCTGGTTTGAGAAAGTTTGGAGAAGGAGACCAGGCTCTTATGCAAACCTGCCCTATTGATGCTTGATCAGTTCAGGGCACACATAACAAAAAACACAAAGAAGATTGCTGCAGAGCAAAAAACAAAACTTGCCATCATACCTAGAAGCTTGACATCCCAGCTCCAACCACTTGTGTCAGCTTTAACAAACCCTTCAAAGCTGCCATGAAAGATGAATGGAACCAGTGGATGAAGTCTTCTGGGGACAATTTGACACCAGCAGAAAGAGTGAAGTAACCAATTATACCAGAAGTTTGTACCTGGGTGAAAAGGTCCATGAGAATAGGGGTCATGTCCTCTTCATTCTTACATAAAAACACTCAAGCCTGACCTGTGGTGGCGCAGTGGATAAAGCGTCGACCTGGGAACACTGAGGTCGCCAGTTCAAAACCCTGCACTGGTCTGGTCAAGGCACATATGGGAGTTGATGCTTCCAGCTCCTCCCCCCTTCCTCTCTCTCTCTCTCCCTCTCTCTCTCTCTCTCTCTCTCTCTCTCTCTCACTTTGTGTCTCCTCTCTAAAATGAATAAAATAAAAATTAAAAAAAAAAAGTTAAAAAAAAAACACTCAATAAATATTTGTGAGTCTATAAAAATATATATTTTTGTCAAAAGATAAATTTAGTGCTGTGCTAAATTTACAGTAAACAGCTGGTTTAATATTTTTGTTTTGTTTTTAAACTGAGAACTTTCAAGTTCAGGACTTTCATACTTCCCAGACTACATAGGGAGGCTAAAGATTCTAGGAAAACACTCAGATTTATATTCAAATATTAGATAAGCATCAAAAGGAAGTAAACATTAGAGAGAGGCCATTCAACTGAGTCTAAATTTTATGTTTGTTTAAATTTTGCTTCAAATGACACATTTTCTGATAGTAAAACATATTAGTGTTTATTACATTGATATAGAGTGGCTGACTGTTTTAAGCAAGCTATTTTTTACCCAAACTCAAGTTGACAAAAAAGCTTTGTGTTTTTTTCCTTGATTGAACTGATCAATTTAAAAAACAAAACATATGCCCTGGCTTGATAGCTTAGTTGGTTAGAGCATCGTCCTGCAGTACAGAGGGTGCTGGTTTGATCCCCGATCAGGACACATAGAAGAACAGATATACTATATGTTCCTGTTTCTCTCCATCTCTCTTCCTTTTATTCTTGCTGAAATCAATAAAAATTAAGTTTTTTAAAATGTTAAAATAAATTTAAAAACAAAACATAACAGATACCTAGTTGCACTGTACCCTCAACTTTGCTGTAGATACACTCAGGGTTTAATTTTTTTTTACTTGTTTCTCTTCTTTACATTACCTTCTGTAAGTTTTGCTTCTCTGTTAGCCTCAATTTTTATTAACACAAAGAGGAATTTCAAACCCCTTCTGCTCCGAACTATTTTACCCACAAGACCTCTCTAGTTTTGTATTTCCAATTTCTTATAATATTTGTCTCATGATTCCCTAAAAGTTAATATTTTCTTATTTTTTCTTTTTAGCAAAAGAAAGGGATGGAAGGGGGGCAGACAGACAGGAAGGGAGAGAGATGAGAAGCATCAACTCATAGTTGCAGCACTTTAGTTATTCATTGATTGCTTCTCATATGTGCCTTGACATGGTGGGAGGGACCTAGCCAAGCCAGTGACCCCTGCTCAAGCCAGAAACTTTGGGCTCAAGCCAGCGACCATAGGGTTATGGCTGTGATCCCATGCTCAAACCAGTGATCCCACAATCAGGCTGGCAAACCCACACTCAAGCTGGTGAGCCTGTGTTCAAGCTGAATAAGCCCATGCTCAAGCTGGCAACCTCAGGGTTTTGAAGCTGAGACTTCAGCATCCCAGGCTAATGGTCTATCTACTGTGGCACTGCTTGATCAGGTTAAAAGTTAAAATTTTCATAGAATTATCTCCATCTTAGTCACCATGGCCACTTCCAAAATGACCTCTAACTTTGAAATCGACAGTTTCTCACTA
Organism: Rhynchonycteris naso; assembly: GCA_037038555.1. Classification (NCBI taxonomy): domain Eukaryota; kingdom Metazoa; phylum Chordata; class Mammalia; order Chiroptera; family Emballonuridae; genus Rhynchonycteris; species Rhynchonycteris naso. Next base: position 177,926,341 of record CM072995.1, on the reverse strand, counting down.
GTTTTTCTCTTCTGGTTGTTGTGACATGCATCAATTCATCCTGTTAGTGTTTGTGATACTTGCTTTCTCCTCATTTCCACTGCTTCTGACCTAATCCTAATCCTCTGTTATACCTGGATTTGCCAACAGCCTTCATCCCAAACTTCTGACCCTAAACTATTGCACTCAGCAGACAGAATTGACTCTCCCCCACTATCTGCATCTTTGTTCTTCTGCCCACTGACTCTACCCCATCTCCCCCAAATTGACTGTTCTTTATCAGCTTCTAGTCAAGAACTTCCATCACCTACCTCTCTTTGTTATCAAATGTACTACTTTCCATTTATAATCAAAGCATGTAATTCTCTGTGGGAAACCACATTTCATTCCAGACTCCTCTCTGAGCCTATCTGCTTGTCTTGAGACCTCTCTATCCGACCACCCTGGCACAGCTCACGCTGCTGTGGCTCACTCGTTTTTTTCTGCTTCCTCCCATCCAAGGCCCTTTGCAGTAGCTTTTCTTTCTGCCTTGAAAGCTCTTTCCCTAGATCATTGCAAGACGAGCTTCTTCTCATCATTTGGACTCAGTGCAAAGGCTGTCTCTTCAGAGATGCCTTCCCTCATCATTCTGTCGATGTGCCTTCACAGCTGCTGATGTTGCATTTCTTAGTTTCATTATATTCGTGGTACTTTGTATTATTTTTCACTTGTTTATTATCAGTTTGTGATACTGGGGTCGGCTGGGGACAGTCCCCCCAAATAAGAACCCAGACTTTTACTTTTTTGTTCATGGTTGTACTCCTAGGGTCTAAGAGAGTGCCTAGCCAACAGTTAGAGCTCAGAAAATATTGCTAAATGAATTATAGTAGCATAATTTTTATCCCCTCCCAAGCTATTCTCTGTGCTGTCTTACATGTCTATTTGCATATCCTTAGTTACGTATTTTCTTAATTCTATTCCCCTCTACTAAATTCTCTTTACTGTTACTTTTTACCGATTTTTATTAGTCAATTTCTTCAAGATAAAGCTAAAATGCCACTTGTAAAAGCCTTCTCAAATTCTTTCTGCCATGAACAGTCTATTATTTCTCCTTCTCACGAGTTTACCTCCATCATATTAATGTTATCTTGTGCTTAAAATCTTTTTAATGTGTTGCTTTATAACTATATTTTTTTTTGAGTCATCTAATTGCTTTCTTGTTGAAAAAATATGTAGTTAAATGATGAAAACTTTGGACTGAGAATCAGGCAGAACAATCCAGACTTGGGACAGGGTATTTCCCACATCTTTGAAATGAAAGAGTTAGTCTAGACCAGAGATTGAAAAATGGCAGCCCACAGGTTGAATAAGCCCCAAGATGTGTTTCATTTGGCATTAGTAAAACTCAGTTTGCAGTGTTTAAAAATTGGGAAATTTTTAGAAAACTTGGAATTCTAACTCTCTTAAGTGGAAAAAAAAATCAACAGATTGGACAAGAGAACTACATTTCTGCATGATAGCCAGGGATAGAGACTCTGACATGACATAATGCCCAGCTGGCCTGGGTACTTCACTTGTTCATGTTAACTATCTGTTGGAGTTTGAATATACAGTCCAATGACTTTATCTCCGAAGTCCCTTACAACTCTACATATCTATGATTCTGGGTAAATATATCCTGTCTATCTACTGGACTTAAAGTTCTTGAAGAACAGTGCTTAGTGCTTTCCTTCACTTGTTAAGGAAAAGCAGATGTTTAAAAGTTGTTTGTTGAACATTAATTTTAGTTATATATACAAATATGCAGTAAAAACCAGAAACCAACTAATAAAAATTTTATTTCAAATGTTTCGTTGGTTTTTATAAAGAAATACATCTTATCAAAATGGAATTAAAATTCTGATACAGAGTTTATGTGATATGGAAAATTTAACTCTGGAAAGATATCAACCAAGTGAAGTTTTATTTAGGCAGCTGAAAAGAAATGTAGTTCCCCAGTCCCTTTTCTTTGTGTGTTCGCACTAATGGTCCATTGTTATGCAGACAGGTCAAGAGTATAATGTACTCTAGAGATGGAAAAATACTGCTATGTATCCTTCCAAGTAATGATCATGTGTCCAACAGCTGGAGCCACTGAGACCCTCATCACTACAATACCAATAATTACCTTCCCATAAAACCACAAAATATTTGGCATGGCTTAGGACCACCACATTTAATAAATCTCATTATTATTTTTGCAACAATTTATCAACTTTAAAGGGAAACACATCACACTAAAATATTTTCCATGGATTAACAGCAATAATTCACAAATTCCACACCCAAGTTGGGTCATGTATGGTACACAGAGGTGAATGGAAGTCACAGGTCTGTAACTGAGGGCAGATCTAGTACCTGTGTTGCCAGAGTCTGTAGTCTGAACACTTTCTTCTTTACTTTTCCATTTTCTAGCATAAAGAGTGCTCATAAATGATATAAATGTTTCATTTAAGCAAATATTGCATTCCTCAAAAACTGTCTATAGTAACAAAGGGCATATGATAATATACCATTTATATTAATACTAGAATAAAACTTTTAAAATAAAGTTTGGATAATTGTAACATTTAAAAACACTTTAGAAATTTATATTTATTCAGGGCCCTGGCCGGTTGGCTTGGTGGATAGAGCGTTGGCCCGGCATACGGACATCTCATGTTGAATCCCTGGTCAGGGCACACATGAACAGTGACAATCTGTCTCTCTTCACCTCCCTCTCCCCCTTCTCTCTCTCTTCCCCTTCTGCAGCCAGTGGCTGGATTTGTCTGAGCATCAGCCTGGGCACTGAGGATAGATAGCACGGTTAGTTCAAACATGGCCCAGGCACTGAGGATAGCTTGGTTGATTTGAGCATTGGCCCCAGACAGGGGTTGCTGGGCAGAACCCAGTCAGGTGCATGCAGGAGTCTGTCTATCTCCCCTCCTCTCACTTCAAAAAGAAAAAGAAGAAATTTATGCAGAACATTATGCATTCTAAAGAATTAAAAGATGAATAAGTTAAGCTGATTAAAAATTTTAACATTTAATTTGGATATTTCTAATCTCTAACTTTTTTTTTACCATATATGCAGGGACTGAGCTAAAGTGTACTTTTGTATTATCTATGAAAAAATGGCTTAGTAAGTAAATGAATAGTATAAATACTATTTGAAAGGAGGCATTTACTTACCAAAGAAAATTTGTTTTCCAACATTTGAGATTTATAAAACTCTCTATCCAAAGTGTAGGCAAGAGCAGAGCTTCTTAGATATGCTAATCACTTCTATCTCTTTACTACATTTGGGCCTGAACTGCCAGCACTTGTTTGTCATTTTTCTGGTTACTGTATGTACTTGAAAATAACAAAACTGTATATCCTTTTAAATGGCCCAGTTTGTTCAGATTAGTGAGTTTTTCTATATGTATTTATATTTTGAGTTTGGATAAATTTCATCTTCCACCGATGCCTAAACTATTGCAAATTACAGTTTACATATTAAAGAAATCCAGTTGCTGTGAAAAAAAGTATAGTAGAAGAAACCATTCTGCAAGTTTGTGTGATTTTAACTTTGCAGAGGTTTAGTTTTCTCGTTTGTAAAATGGAGATAATAGTATTTATTTCCTAGGGATATAAAGGAGATTAAGACAAGCATTCTCTTAATAAACAAGGTCCACATTATCATCATTTATAACTTGTATTGGAGATCCTATGTAATAAGTTGTGTGTTTTCTAAATTTATACAGCATTATACTCATTTTGGAGATGAAGCCATTGGGGCTCAGAGAATTAAGAAACTCGCTTGAGATCACATATGTTGAAGAACCATTATCCTAACTCAACGCTGTAGGCACACTGGTGTGCTGCCTATATTTACTTTTACTTTTATTTATTGATTGATCTGAGAGAGAGCGAGAGAAACATCAATTTGTTGTTCCATTTATTGGTTGATTCATGTGTGTGCCCTGACCAGACACGCAGCCTTGGCCTGTGGAGACAGCACTCTAATCTAATGAGCTAGGGCTAAGAAGTTTTAAAACATGAAATACCTGACTTGTTAGTCAGGGAACTGACCTTTTTTCCCTTAAATTGTCAAATAAAAAAAATGACAACAGTCAACACAATAGCCGTCCAATATGAATGAATCAAAATTATACCTTTTTTGCCTGACCTGTGGTGGCGCAGTGGATAAAGCGTCGACCTGGGAACACTGAGGTCGCCAGTTCAAAACCCTGCACTGGTCTGGTCAAGGCACATATGGGAGTTGAGCTTCCAGCTCCTCCCCCCTTTCTCTCTCTCTCCTCTCTCACTCTGTGTCTCCTCTCTAAAACGAATAAAATAAAAAAATTAAAAAAAAAATTATACCTTTTTTGTCAGATCGGCAAAAAATATAGTATATTTTTGGTGTGCTACAAAGTTTTAGTAATTAGTTTATGTGTGTAATGAGGTGGCAGAGGCTGACAGTCACTGCCCTAACTGCTTCCACTTGTAAACTGGCTGTGGGCAGGGCACTGCTCTAATACAGAAGCAGCCCTAGAAATAAACCAGCACAGAGTCAGTGACCATCCAAGAGTAATGACTGGCTCTGAGACTGGTTTTCATGTGTACTTTGTAGGATCATACCCGGTGCAGGGAACATTAGTCATTGCCTACCCATCTACTCTTCTACACTCTGATGTTCTACATTGTGAATTAAGTCCTAAGAATTTCTACCTCATTACTCCCCAAGGATTTTCAAGCACAATTATTTCTGACTTATATTTTCAATTCACCTCCTGGTTAATTGCCTTTTTAGACTCTTATTTTAAGGTAGCTGATGTCTACCTCAGGAAATAACTTTGTATCATTAATAAGGAGCAAGAAATTGTTCGGACTGTGGATTGGTTTACAAATACTGCACTGTCGAAGACCAAAAAATCAATAAGGTTTTTAGAGTTTGGATCTCTCGGGGACAGAGGTACTGGAAACTGGCTGCTGCCCAACCCCCCACCTCACTTGTTCTGTGAAGGTGTAAAGGCTAAGCCCTTCCCCACACCTCCATGTATTTGCTCATCCTTCTCCCCATGTTCCCCAGAAGAAAAGACTGGCTTCTTTGTGTATGTTTATGTACTGGTGGGGGTTTTCTACACTTAATGGAGTTCTTGAGTTGCCTTGGAAGCTGTATGCTAATTTCCACTTTGACCTGTAAATAAAGAAGGATGTGTTTCTGGGGGCAGCCATGTTTTCTCAGCTCTGCTAGGGCAGTATTTTACTGCTAGCGGGAAATGTGAAACCCTTCTGATCCCATCTTATGTCTTTAATTTTTTATGTCTGTTTTCTTCAATTTGTACCATTCCCGCTCATAACCTGAATATACTTGTCGCGACTGGCCCGTGGCACTGCGCTTTCCAATTTATATCACTCCATGATCCAGTTATCGGTAGAAGGGCATGGTCCTGAGTGCAGAGGAAACTCCCCATAAAACATTGGTTCCTAAGGTCCTTTACCCAACTACTTGAAGGTTAATGATAAGAGAGACATGTTGGCAGTAGTGATAACAGTTATGGTGGTGGGTGGTGGTGGTGGTGGTGGTGGTGGTACTGGTACTGGTGGTGGTGATGGTGCTGGTGGTGGTGCTGATGGTGCTAGTGGTGCTGATGGTGGTGGTGGAGGTGGGGGTGCTGCTGCTGCTGGTGATTCTGGTGCTGGGGGTTGTGGTGGTGGTGCTGATGGTGGTGGTGCTGATGGTGGTGGTGCTGCTGCTGCTGGTGCTGATGATGGTAGTGGTGCTGGTGCTGATGGTACTGCTGGTGGTGGTTGTGGTGGTCGTGCTGGTGGTGGTGGTAGTGTTGGTGCTTGTTGTGGTGATGATGGTGGTGGTTGTGGTAGTCGTGCTGGTGCTGATGGTGGTAGTACTGTTGGTGGTGGTACTGGTGGTGATGATTCGAGTGTTGATGGTGGTGGTGCTGGTGCTGATGGTGGTGCTGGTGGTGCTGGTGATAACAATGATGTTGGATTTTGTTCAAACATGTTGTCATTTTACTTAGCAAATATTTGTATGAATGTAGGATTTTATTCTACTCTAATAATTTTCATTTATCTTGTCAATATTTTCTAATTTATCATGTGCTTATGAGGTTAAAATTAAGACTTGCCAAATAATCAAATCTCAAATGGTATATAGGTCTTTATATGTGTTTCTATCTTTTTTTTTTATTAAAATGTAAAACATCATCTACCATTTGCTTAAAACAAGCACTTTTAATTTCAGGCCAGGGATAAAATGAAACCATGTCATATGGATTCAGGCAACTTCTCAATTCTTGGGAATTCTAGGGTGGTACTTATGTTATCTAAATTCTAAACCCCTAAATAGATTATAAACATTTTATGGAGAAGACAATAGTATATTTGTCATGTTGAGTAACTGAAAAATTTAGAAGAAAAACCGCAATTCTGAAAGACAGTGTAAGGTCAGTGGATAATGGGGGAAGGTCACGTGAGGAACCCAGATTTGGTAACTTTTGCTAGAGCTTCCCACAACCAAGCACACCAAAACAAAAATCTTTCCAGGAATCCTTGGGAAAAGAGCAACTCTCCGTCAGCCAGTGAGTTTTCTGCATGTCATATTAGCTCACCCTTTAAATACAGACCCTTTAAATATCTCCCACGCAGATAATCCCATGCAACTTCTTTGGCCTCTGTCCCCCAGGACCAGAGAACCTCGTTGGACAGGATGTGCTTTGTAGTAAATAAAACCTTTACTATTCCACACTTCATGGCTCAGGCCCCTTCCTTCTTTCTCGGTGGGGAAAAATGCCTTCCATTTTGGTGCCAAAACCCGGGAGGGGTTAGAAGCTCGCAAAGACTGCTCCTCTTCCAGTCTCCTCTGAGAAAGAACCAGGACCTCCAACTTTGCACTCACTTCGGCACACGGTGCGGTAAGTCCCCACCTACAGCCTCTCCTCAGTTCTTTCCACTGAGAATTCCTGTCCGAAACCATAGCTGCATCATGTACTTCTTTCCGTTCCAAGTGCATGTGTGCCCGTGGAGACGTCCTGAGCACGTCCACTTTCCCTATCCATCCGGTAGCCAGAGCTTGAGTTCTGGAATGCTGATACTTATCTCTGACCACTCTGAGAACTGAGGGTGGCCGTGGGGGCAAAGAGATCCAAACCTGACTCTAAAACACTCCTGGAGTTGCCTTATCCGGAATCTCTCCTTCCCTAAAGAAGAAGAAACTGTTCTTCTCTGCTGTGGCCAGGCCACTGAACCCACTGAATAATCGGACCAGGTAGCCTCCTGAAGGGACTTTCGGTTTTAAACCCCTCACCAATTTAACTATCACCAAAAAAGCTGGGAACTGGTTGGAGATCCCTTACATTTAGGGCTTCTAGTTATTCATGCTCCCATCCTAATCTCTGTGTCACCTGTTCTAGGCACAGGTTGTTTTTGGCCAGAGAAACCTCACCTAAAACCTCCGCTCCTAGTCTTTTCTTCTCCGTGAACTCCCAACTTTCTCTCCCTCCTGCCTGACCCCTGGGGGCGCCCCTCTCTCAGGACCCCTCTCTGGTCCCTCTGTGGACCTCTTTTGCTCAGGTCTCCTCCCTCCAAGAGCTCCCTCATCTCCCTTCACTGAATCCTACTTCTCATTCACCTACAAATACCATTCTCTCTCTTTCTCCTCCTGCTGGCCAGGGGCCCCTCCCTTCTCCACTGTGTTCTTAAGCCCCTCCTCCTTCAGATCATTTTCAGCCTGCCATTGGCATAATTATGCCAGTTTGCACTGACCCCACAGCCCAACTCCAATCTTCTTGCAGGAAGTTCTGGCCCTGTCTTGCCTCTGGTTCCAGCATTTCTGGCTGGATCTGGGTGCCAGGCTCTCTAGGAGCCTGCCTCCTCTTATTCTCAACCCCTAACCCCTTATCCGGGACCTGTGAACATGGCATTTAAGGTTTTCAATGGTCACAGCTAGTGGGAAAAGGCGAAGGTTGTTTGCCAGGCCCGCATGCAGCAGAAGGTAACTCTCCAAACCCAGGATCTTGTGGCAGCCCTGAGGCTGGCGGAGCAACAGGGCCAAGGCACAGGAAGTGCTCAGCCCAAGTCCAAACCACAAAGAGGAATCCTCTCAGCAGCTTGCTTTAAGTGTGGCAAGCAGGACCACTGTGCCCCAACAGTGTCGCTGCCCGTGGCTACCCACTGAGCCCTGCCCTGACTGCAAGCAGCCTGGTCACTGGCAGAGTGATTGCCCCTTTGGGAAGCAAGCTCATCCTCAACATTTCTACATGGAGGACAAGCCAGCCAGGTGGGCCCATTTCTCAAACTTCTAGGACTGATGCCCTGGACTTGGAGACCCCCATCAGCCTCACCAAACCCCAGGGTAATGCTGCAGAAACTGGTAAGTCCATCTTGTTTCTTGTGGACACGGGAGCTGCCTTCTCTGATTTGCCCCCACACTCTAGACCTCTAGTTCCCTCACAGGTCTCAGTTATGGAAATGGATGGGAGCCCTTCTTTTCCTTTTTGCACTTCACCCCTGACATACAGTTTAGACTGAATCCCCTTTTCATACTCATTCTTTGTTATGCCATTGTGCCCTGTGCCTCTTCTGGGTCGAGATATTCTACACAGTCTCAGAGCCACTATCCTGCTGACAGCATCTTCCCACCTACTCCTAGCATTCCTCAATACCAAGGGATCCCCCATAATCAATACTACCCTCATTTCTAACCATGTCTCTCACCTCAAGCTTACCCACCATGCAGGATCGCTGGCAGTCAGAACCACTGGGTCCTACTCACCTGCGGCTCACTGAAAGGTTGGGCCCTACAGATCCTGTTGCTCCTATCCTTTCCACTAGGAACCTGCCACCAGAGTGGGCTGAAGCAGGGAGCAATGCTGTTCAGTAGGACTGGCCTGATGAAAGAAGCTTCAATCTTCTCAACCGTCTGCAAGAAAAATTAAGAAAGAATCTCTCCCCCTACAACCCACTTAACTCCCAATGGCAGCCACCCATTCTTACCTGGGCCGCCCCTATCCTAAATCATCTTCTAATTATCAGCATATAACTCATATTTGCTTCTCTTTTTAAAATTCTTACCGAATCGCGTCCACGAAGTTTCTCAACTCATGGCCAAACAGATGTTGCTCCTGACACCCCTCAAAGCCACCACCTGCCAGTCTCCCCCTCTCCATGACGTTCCTAGTCAGCAGGAAGTAGCCAGATGAATAAGTGGTGCCCCTAATTAACACAAAAAGATCAGAAGGTAAGTTTGGTGGATAATGGGGGAAAGTCACGTGAGGAACCCAGATTCAGGAACTTTTGCTAGAACTGCCTACAACTAAGCACGCCAAACAGAAACTTCCCAGGAGTCCTTGGGAAGAGAGCGACTGTCCGTCAGCCAGTGAGATTTCACCATGTCATATTAGCTCGCCCACCCTAGAGGACTCCTTTAATACTTCCCACGCGAATCATTCCGTGTGACTTCTCTGCTCTCTGTCCCCGGGGCCAGAGAACATAGCCTGGGCAGTGCAATACTAAATAAAATCTTTGCTATTCCACACTTTGTGGCTCCTGCCCCTTCCTTCTTCCTCAGTGGGAAAAAAAGGTCTCTACTCAGTCCCCTTTAATTATCTTTTTGAGAAATATATAAATGTGCAAAATCGCGATAGAAGCTGATGGGCTTGGTCACTTTCAGCTCCTATTAATTGTCCTTCCAGAGTATAACTAAATGCATCCCGGAGAATCCTAATCAAGACCAACGGATCTCCTACCAACGTCTCGGTCTTTGGAGAGTCCACAATGGGACAAGATTCAACTCGGTAATGTCAGAAAGTTGGTTTTACTTACATCAATCAGCAAAGCAGCTTTGAGGCCCTCAAGCCCCCAAATTACCTACATTCTAGTCCCAAACAAATTTGACCAGTACCAGTCTCAGACAGAAAATTGAAAGCAAGTATTCAGAGGGAAGCCAGAAAAATTCAGCAAAGCAAAAAGAGTTGTTTTTCTTACCTCCTTGATTTCTCTGCCGAATAGTCCAAATTGTCAAAGTTGGGAACCGGGGGGTGTCTACCAGGGAACTGTCTGAATCCCACAGGAAGACCGGGAGCCCTGGAAGTCTCAAGTGGTGCACCTCGCCTCAATCTTCAAGCGGGCCCCGGGCAGCCCCCCAGAAAGTCTGTCCGATTCAGGGTGCCTCTACCCAGTGGCCTTGTGTGGGCGCCAAATGTTGTAAAGTACCCAATCCACAATACCGCAGGTGTTTGTAGAGGCACGTAGTCTAAATTAGTTTTTGAAAAATTTTATTAAAGGAGGAAAATTATTAAATATGCCAGCCGCATATGGCTGACACAGGGCAACAGACCCAAATTGTGCAGCCCCCCCAAAACAGTTCAGGAGCTGTTTATATACTCTTAATTATACATGGGAGGAGAAAATACCTGACATCACAGCATAAGTTTATATCTTTTGTTTAGAGTTACATATATTAACTACATGCTCTCAAGAGGGGAGGGGTGGTTTCCATGGGAACAAATGCCTGCAAATAGTCCATCAGCCCAAGAAAAGATTTAATTCTTTTCTCCCCACACCTGGCTAGCCATTGACCCTCCCCCCATAGGTATGGGAGAAGGTCAGGAAATCCAAGTCTCCTTCCTCTTCTGCATTTACAACACAATGCCATCGTGGTCTTATGCTAATCACACAAAATAAGGATTATTTTCAAAATCTCTCTTTGCACACTTAGCCCAAACTAATAAAATGTTCTTTAAATTTTTAAAAATATTAATAGTAATTTTGTAGCTTTTGGCACTTTACAACAATGCATATATCTTTTCAAATTAGTGTTTTGGATTTCTTTAGATAAATAATCAGAAGTGAAATTGTGGGGTCATAAAGTAAGTTCTATTTTTAATTTTTTGAGGAATCTTCATACTGTTTTCCACAGTGTCTGTACCAGTCTGCATTCCCACCAGCAGTGCAGGAGGGTTCCCTTTCCTCCACATCCCTACCAACACTTGTTTGTTAATTTATTGATGAGCGCCATTCTGACAGGTGTGAGGTGATATCTCATTGTGGTTTTAATTTGCATTTCTCCTGTTAGTAGTGATAAACATCTTTTCATATGTCTATTGGCTACCTGTCTGTCCTCTTTGGAGAAGTGTCTATGCAAGTCCTCTGCCCATTATTTAATTGGATTGTTTGTCTTTTTGATATTGAGTTGTATGAGTTCCTTATATATTTTGGATATTAATCCCTTAACGGATGTATAATCGGTGACTATTTTTTCCCATTCAGTAGATGGTCTTGTGGTTTTGTTGATGGTTTCCTTTGCTGTGCAAAACTTCTCAGTTTGATGTAGGTGTTTTAAGTGTGCTCAATCTCAGGCTTTAAGAGAGGCAGGCCAGGAGGCGAGTAGGGCCACACCCTGTGGAAAAGGATCAGAACATCCTCCAAAAGCACAAAAAGGACTGTGAATGTTTGAGCAGGGTGCAGAATGCAATTTTATGGGTTCCTTTATGGCTTTGTCTGCTCTTGCAGCCTATGACCTCAGGCTCTCTGTGCCTCCTGGAATGCAACTGCAGGACCTCTATTCTGCCTTTCTCCCCCAGGGGCCTGAGACTCCTAAACTCTGCATTATAAAATTAACAGATCCTTTACTTTAGGTGTGGTTAAAAGAACAAAATTAATATAATTATTGGGCGTAACTTTAGTCACTCTGCATCACATCTTCTCCTAAATGTGAGCCCTGTATCTACACATCTGTACCGAGAAAAGAAGGTGACTAGAGGAATTGGAACTGACTTTGGCTGAAATGCTGAAATTTTACACTGTTCCCTACAGCCTGTCTTAATAATCACCTGCAAAGCTACAATTTTGGCATTTTGAGCTGGCAGCCTCACCTGAAGTTACTGTACCTTGGATTATCGAAGTGTCTTCCCACATGCCCAAACCTGCTACATTCTCGTCCTCCTCTCCTCCACACATCATTCAGCCACCTGAGTCTCCACAAGCCCGGCCCTGTCCAGCAACCAGGGGCCTGCATGGCCACTGAGCATGAGCAATGGAGCCTGTCTGAAGTGGGTGTAAAATACACTCTGGATTACCATGACTGACTATGATAAGAAGAATGTAGAATATCTTGTTAATAATTTTTAATATTGCCTACAGGTCAAAATGATATTTTGGCTATATTGAGTTAAATAAAATATATGCTTCGAATTACTTTTCTCTGATTCCTTTTAATATTTTGGAATGTGGCTGCTAGAAAGTTTTAAATTACAGATGTGGCTTGCACTTGTGACTCACGATAGTTCTAATTCTATGGTGTCTAGTCCCGTCTTTTGAGTTGGTATAGTCTTTTTAAGGAAAAACATCTCTTTAGACAATAGTATCTAAAAATGTTTAATCTTTTTGATAGAGATATCAAATAGTTTCAAATGAATTATCAACTAAATTCTGCATTTTTAACTTTTTAAAAGAATAAATTTATGCATGCAAAACAGTCAGTTGAACTGGAAATTCGAAGCTATTAAAACAAAGGACAGATAATGGGACAGCTAGAGCAATACAGAGGCATGTAATAAACACAGTGGTATTAATCTCTTTTTGTATTGGTTATTAAGCAAGTACTTATCATACACCTATTATATTCAAGACCATGCCAGACTCTGGAAATATAGTGATAAACCTGATGAAATTTTAGACAATCTTTCCAGAAAAGAATTGCATACATTTATATGCTTACAGATTTGCATTTAATTTTAGGCTCTTGAGAATCTTCTGAAATTCATCCATGAATCCTAGATGAATAAGTTCTGAATTTAAGAAAACAGCATGGCTTTAATGCTATACAGATTAGGATTTGAATTCTGAGGTGACCTTGGGTTGTAGTTGATCTTCTCTAAATTCCAGTTTTCTTACCTATAAGACATGGAATAAACAGTGGGATGTCATGAGGATTAGCCTTGAGATATATAAAGGTCTTCCTTAAACATTCCTTTTTAAGCACCTAAGCAAATGCTTAATAGATCATAACTACTTCTCATCTTGCCATCTATGATAAAGTTACTCAAAAAAGTAAGTCGGAAGATGAATACTTTAGGTCTGAATATTCCTTTCTGTCAAATTCTTAAGTTACATAGTAGCCCTAGAGGTTAGTTGCTGAAACAAAAATGAGAGTTTGGTTCTCCATTCAAGCCATGACCTGTCAAAGAAGATGACCAACAGTGGTGTATGAGTCATCTGGGGTAATATAGAACTGAGCACACATCTGCCTGCACCTTGACAGATGCTATGCGGTAGGTACATACATTTTCCTGTGACTTGAAAACAAAGTTGTGTCTGCAAATCTGACAGATGGGTTTCCGTTTGGGGAGGAGGTGGTATTTTTTTTTTTTGCTTGTTTTGTCTTGTTTTTTAGAAAACTGTCCCTGAATCTATATACTTCTTATAGGCAATCTGAAGGCACCCTCCAGCTGGCACAAGCCAACTTTGGGATGAAAGTAGCCTTAAATAAATAAAAATTTGGGCTAAGAAACCAAAGGCCTTGCTATTCCTATATTGCTTGATCTTCCAATGCCACACCTGGAAATGATCCATTCTCCAAATCATTAAGTTAAAGGTAGAGTGACTCACCAACTACCAAGAGGTTGTAGAAACCAGTTTTGTCATAATTTTTCAAGCTTCTCTTTCCACTCACAAAAACAAGTTATGTATGGTATTTACATACATCTGTGTGGCTAGGCATTTCCCAAATGCCTCTTGGAGAACATTAAACAGGAAATGGATGCCAGAGGAGAAATATTCACTTTTCCCATCCTCTCTCACAAAAACTAGTACAAATTTTCTGTGCCTAGACTGACTTCCTGCAGTATGCTATTGCTTATTCAATTTTACACTGGAAGGAAAAAAAAAACACATTTTCTGTTTCAATTTAGAACATGTTGAAAATGACTAAAATGCATAAACAAAAATGTTTCTCTCATGAGAGCACTGAAGTATGGAACTCACGCTTTATAAAAATCACAAAATTCAAAGTGTAATGATTGTTTTTCATGCCTACTGATGAAAGTCAATTTGTATCACATTTGATGCGTCAGATTTGGTTTACACAGCTTGTGTGCTCTAGTTCTCAAATGGGAAAACCTTCGAGCATTTGACCACTGCAGCTTTTTATATATTATCTCTTTCCAACCTGTTATAGTGGTCTTTGGTTAGTGGCCTTCTCAGCTTCCATTCCTCTCTATTCACTTCCTTATTGACCCAGGACCTATTTGAGGATCCATGAGGTTCTGAAACAACTGAATCTACTCCCAGTCCCAGGATCAGAGGATATGGCTTAGGTTAAACTATTCAATGCATTTTCTCCCCTGGCCACAGAATGTTACTGAGTATTGACTGTGTGCCAACACTGTACAATGCACAGTCACCTGGACAGCTTGTGGTGTGGATTCAACAAAGACACCATGTTATTTGGACTCTTTCAATGGGCAAGGTACAGAGGCCTACTCAGGATACTTCAAGAGCTGAAAATTATTAGAAAGCTAGATGGGGAACTATGGAGCACAAGAAACAGCTTTTAGCTGTCCCAGTCTCACAGAGAATGAGAGCAGGGTACAGTGTACAGCAAGGGCTTCTGTCTTCTGATGCCTTCAGGATACAATAATAGTTCTGGTCATCTGGTCATTGCCTCAGGCTTGTTTCTTTATCCTTGGTCTAGTGAGTATAATGTTGGTATGATTCAGTGACCATCTATCTTCATTTATGTTCCTCTCCTCTGACTAACTTGTACCCACTTTGTGGCTTCCACTATCTCATTGCTTCTGTTTTGAGCCTTTAAATGCCATGCCTCTGGTCTCTGCCTCTCTCTCTCCTGCCTGCAGCTCACGTTTTATGACTTCATTCAAAGGCTCCAAGAGAGATAATCTGTTTGAGTCTCTTGGTCACTGTTCCATCCTGGGCATTTAAGTATTTTGGGCTAAGTTCCCAAACCAGGACCTATACAAGTTCCCTTTAAGCTAGGCAGGTCCCTGTAACTCTGAGGAGTCTACCTGAGAGATTTCTTTCTCTAATCATTTTAACAACCTTCCCCACCCAAAATCAAAAAGTAAAACTAGACTTGCTAGAACAGTATGACAGGTCACTTTATATTTAATGGCAATTTGGAAGAAAAAAAAAAAAACGAGCAGGTTATTAGAGGGTTAGGGTACTAAGCACTGAAAGTAACATGTGAAAAATGAGATAGCAAAATTGACTAGGCCACTAAAAACTATGATCTCATTTAATCAAGACCTAAAAGGAGTTATATGTTCCAAATGCACCTTAAAGACAAGATCATTGGGAATCACAATGATAGTTCGTAAAAGCATAAAATATAAGAGCTTGTAAATATCTAGCAAGCCACCTGTCTAACATGCTCATTTTATAATTGAGGAAAGCCCGTAGAAGTAACTGACCAATTATTTAATTCACACAATGACTGGTGGAGCTCTGCCTCCTAAGTGATGACCAATAAACCACTGGTCTATAATTTTTAGCTAGTTTGAATTCCCTTCCTAACAATGAAGTAAATCACAATTCAGTGCTCATAGGATGTTACTGATTGTCCCAATAAATGTGAACAAGGGCAAATAAAAAAGTATCCACACAAGATAAATTTTGTGTTTTCTACAGGGATACAGGGTGTAGTGAGATAAGAAAAAAGTAAGTGTTTAAGATTCACCACCCATTCCTACCACCAGCCAGCTGTGTATGCCTGGACTGCTACTGTCAGCTCTCTGGGCCCTGGGCTCATCATCTGTCTAAGTAAAGTTTAAGCCAAATGACCACTTAGGTCCCATGTACCCATGACTCCTCTAGCTCTGAATGACAGCACCTACCTTTTGGGGTTAAGTGGACCAGGAGTACCACACCAACTGACTGAAAGTCAACTAAATTAAGAATTTAATAGAATGTTCTCAAAGCTATCTAAAGGTGAGTAGACTTTAAAGAATGGATTTGGTCTTTCACAAAATCTTGGATTTGTTGCTATCTCCAGAGCTACCCAGAAAGGCATTTAAAATCATAATATTTCACATAGAAAAAAAGTATCTCTATAGTGTACCGTATACAGAGATATTTAAATATTGGAGCATTTTTTCTTTCTTGTGAAATGAAAATGGAAGAGACATGACAGTCATCCAGTACACAGAGTGGCATTTTAATATACTCTCTTAGTAATAAATCTGATGGATGTGGAACTAAAAATGGACTATGTAGTGAGAAAGGTCTCCTATTTAGAAGTCATATTCTGAAATAGCCAATAATTTTTAGGCCCCTCACAGGACCACTACAGACTGTATACCCTAAACAACTTTAGTAGGTGCCATTCACATTGAGTGATATGGGTGATACCCTTTGGAGTTGTACACTGAATAAGTTGCAACATGGTCCATTGTGACCCTGACCATGGAAATATCAGTAGTGCCTTTTAGAATGCCACGTGCGCTAAATGATACTTCAACTGTCTGACTGTGTTATCAGCTCATCTCACGATATTTCAGAACAAACAACTGTTCAAAATATCAAGTATATGGCAAAATTATTTCAGCTCAACAAAGAACATGTTTTCATTTACTTAACCAACTTTTGTTCATTATCACATTCAATAACAGTAAACAGCCAGTAGCAAGAACTGCCTGGGTTTTAACCTCAGCTTTGACATCTATTATTAGCTGTGAGTTTTGGGAATCTACTTAGCCTCCTAGTACAGTGGTTCTTAACCTGGGTTCTATCGAACCCTAGGGGTTTGATGAGTCGGTCTCAGGGAATCAGAGAAGCCTCTGCCGGGAGGCCAGAATAAAGTAATACCGTAATTTGTTGTGAGTTCATGCACTTTGTTGGTTTTGTTCTTTGAGCAAGGTGATGTTCATGCAGGACTCATTTTGTGCACCAGTAATAAAACATATACCTATGTCTTGAATTTGGGGAAAAAATCATATTTTATTTATCACTAAAGAAGTGTTTGGTGAATGCTCATATGAAACTGGTGGGTTCAGTACCTCAAAAAAGTTAAGAACCACTGTCCTAGTGTATTGGTCTCCTCGTATATAAAATGGAGATGATAAGAGCGCCTACATCACAGGGCTTTATAGCAACTTAATTAAACATGCTCATATTTTAAAGAACTTAGAACAGTTCCTGGCACATAACAGTACTGTGTGTAGATTTGTTAAATAAATAAGTTAAAAAATGCAAGTATATGGCTATTATCCTTTACTAACTATCCCAGGATATTCTATTGGTTAAACAAAAGGTTGTATTAACCATAGTACATTTTCAGTTGTACATCCAAAAAAATATTACTAAGACAATAATTAAAGCTGAGAGAGAAATAATATATTAACAATTATTTAAATCTCTTTTCCTCCAAAATAGATTAGATATGAAAAATATGAGTAAAAGAACTACATTTGTTAGTAGTAAAGTATTACTTAAGATTTTAACACAAATAAGTAAGTTCAGTATTGGGAGCATAAATTAGATTTTCAGACAAGGGGAAAAAGAAGACCCATATGAACATTTTGTTATAGGTTTCATTTTTTTCTTCTAAATCATAGGGATAAACATTTTTATAAGATCACTATGGCTTATTTCATTACTAGCATATATGAATTCAAAAAAGTTCATTTTTTCTACTAATTTGAATTTATTACACAAATAGCACAACAGCAATAATAGAAGGGGAAAAATACCATTAACATTCAAACACTAATACATCAGTGTTTCCATTTTTCTTTGCTCCTTTCTATATAAAGTTCATCTCCCTGCCTATATTTGCATGTGGTTAAAAAATAGAAAAGTAAGCTGCTGTGTAAGCCTCAGTCATCTGTTCTCTCTCCTTATCACACCACATACTCCTCTGGGAGAAGATTATATCCATTCAATAAATATTTATGAAATCCCTCCAATCTGTCAAGCACTGCTTCAGGTGATGGGGATATAATGATGAACAAGACAGACAAGGTCCTAGTCCTCAAAGGATTTAATTCTAGTTGGGAATAAATATGTAACCAATAACATAACAAAGTAATTTCAGTCTTTTGGGGTCAGAGAAGGCCCTTCTGAGGATATTGAACTGACAGAAGAATAGTGATGAGGTAAAGGCCATACAAAGAGCTGAAGGCATTGGGAACAACACACGCAAAGGCCCTAGCATGGGAAAGAGCTTAACATATTTGAGAAAGCAAAATAAGTCCAATGGGAACAGAATTAGTAAGCAGGAACCCAAATAGTAGGCAGAAGTCAGCTTTGTAAGTCTTTGTAGGCCACAGTAAGTGGTTTGGGTTTTATTCTAAATGCAACAAGACATCTTTAGAAGAGTTTAAGCAGAAGTTATGCATGCTCTGTCCTGACTCTGATTGCTTAGTGGAAAGTTTTTAGTGAGGCAAGAACAAGACAAAAGAGACTCATTTGTAGGCTACTACCATAGTCAAAGCAAGAGTGAATGGTAGTCTAGACTGGGACAATGGCAGTGGGGATGGAATAAAGTAGATGAATTCCAGATATACTTTAGAGGTAGCACCTACCAACTTGCTGATGAATTAGATGCAGAGGATAAGGTAAAGGGAAGAATCTAGAATGATTAGGGTCCTTATTTGGGGTGATTATGCAACTTGGTGTATAATAGATACTTAAACTGGAGAGAGTCATATTGAGGACAGAACTCAAGTTTTTTTAATGTACATTTAATTTGCAGTATCTATTTGGCACTTAACTGGAACTGCAAGCTAGGTAATGGGATACACGAGTCTGAAGCTTGGTCAGTTTTGTATCTAGGATAAGGTGACTAGACATCCTGCTTTTGGCAGAACAGTCCCAATTTTTAACAATTTGTCCCTTGTCCCATGGCATTTCTAAAAAGTCCCAATTTAAAAAATATATATTACAATGCTATTTTTGCATTCTATGAAAAATTTTTTTTACTCCATATAGACCAAATTTTTAATCAAGACACCCCCCCCCCCCGTCAATGATGTCCCGCTTTACCAATTTTAAAATTTGGTCACCTTAATCTAGGAGTCATCAGCACATAGTAGCATTTAAAGCCATAAGATCAGAATAAAAGGAGAAGACATTGAAAACCTGGCCCTTTAACTCTCTAACTTTCTGATGTCAGAAAAAGATGAAAGAGCTAGCCATGAAAACTTAGAAAAGTTTGGTGATCTATGAAGAAAATCAGGACAGTGTGATGTATCTAAAACCCGGAGCATAAAATGAGTAAAAAAGTAGAGAGTTCTTATCTATGTTGAACATTGTTAACAAGTCAAGTAAATGAGAATGAATAAAAATCCATTGGTTTTGGCTATATAAAGATTTTGAGTAATTTTGACAACATCGTTCTAGAGAAGTTCTAGGGATTGAAACCAGGATGGAGTGGGTTGAGACTGAATCAATTCAATGCAATTTCAGTAAAAATACAAATAGAACACTTCTTAAAAATTGACAAACTATTCAAAATGCATATAGAAAAACAAAAGTCTAGGAACAGCCAAATCAGTCTCAAAGACCAACGGGGGAGTTTTTATATCAGACATCAAGACTTGTTAAAAATCAAAAGTCTATACAAACACTGATATATAGACAGTGCGTAGCAGATTATTCAATAAATGAAATGATTGGTTATCCATACTGAAAGAATGAATTAAATCTCTACCTCACACCATTCTAAAATATCAATTACAGAAGAATTGAGAATATAAAATAAAAGATAAAATTTGTGAACTTTTAGCAGAAAATTTTATGATCTCAGAGTAGATAATTCCTAATATAACACAAAAATCCTAACTATTAAAGAAAAAACTGGCCCTGGCTAGATTACTCAGTTGGTTAGAGCATTGTGTGGATATGTAGAGGTTATTGGTTCAATCCTGAGTCAGGTCACATACAGAAACAGATTGCTGTGTCTGTCTCTCTTCCTGCCCCCCCGCCCCACTTCCTCTCTCTTTAAAAATCAATAAATAATTTTTTTAAAAAGAGAGGAGACTGATAAATTTTATTACATTAAAATTAAGAACATTTGTTTCTCAAAAGACATCATCAAGAAAGCAAAAACTCAAACCACAAGCTAGGATAGAAGGAGATGTTTGCAAGAACTATAAATACAAGGGATTCGAGTCCAGAATATCTAGAGTTCTCCCACCAATCAATATCAAAGGATGACTGACTTGATAGAAAATGTAAGGAATGTACAAAAGAATTACACAGAAGAGAAGTCCCTAATGGCAAATTGATACACAAAAAGATGCCCAGTCTTTTTAATAACTAAGAAAATTAGAATAAAGATGACAATAGGATAACATTTTATACTCATTAGGCTGACAAAATTAAGCAGTCAGACAATACAATGTGGTAGAAAGAATATACTGCTGAGAATTTAAATTAGTATAATCAATTTGGAAAGCAGCAGCATCTTATAAAGTCAAACAATCATATATTGTAGAGCCCAGCAATTCCATCTTAATGAAATGGATGTCATGTTCAGAGCCTCACTGTTCATAAGAGTAAAAATGAGAAAGAACACAAATATCTATTGACCAGAAAATAGATGAATAAATTATAGAATTTTCTCACAATGCACTACATTTAACAATAAATGAATTTACTGCAGCTACATGGAAAAAAAATCATGTTCTATATATAGAGTAGTATGTCATATCTGTTTAGCTCAAAAACAAGAAAACCATACATTTATATTGTTTTGGGGTATACTTTTTTGGGCAAATCTCAAGTTACCATTGTGACCTCATGTCAACACCTGGCTTCTCTGAAAAGCAAATTCTGGATGACCAGACGTCCCGCTTTTGGTGGGACAGTCCTGATTTTTAACAGTTTGTCCCGCATCCCGCGGTGTTTTTAAAAAGTCCCAATTTAAAAATATATATATTACAATATTATTTTTGCATTCTATGAAATTTTTTTTTTGCTCCATATAGACCAAATTTTTAATCAAGAACCCCACCCACCCACCTATCAATGGTGTCCCGCTTTACCGATTTTAAAATTTGGGCACCGCAGAATGTCTCAGGAAGTTCATAGGAACACACACACTTCCCACCCTACTCAGTTCTGACCCAAAGGTGGGAGGTGAGGGGTGAATACAGCAAGAACAGTAGAATCTGACGTTAGTTCCTCTCCACTGCTTAAGGCTTTTCTTTTGTCCTGTGAGACAGGAACTTGCGTTATATCCTATCTTGTATATTCTTACTTCATGGCTCCTTAGAATAAACTATGGTTTCTTGGCTCTTGATAAAGCTTTTGAAGTTTTGAGTCAATACTTTTTTGTCTTTTCAAAATGCCAGACCTTTGCAAATCTAAAGGGTTTGCACTCAGGCTATTTCATTTCCCTAGGGAGTTAAAAAAAAATCTTGAAATTCAAAAATCTAGGCAACAGTCTCTTTGTTCCATGCTGTATTAAATACTCTTTCCCTGGGACAAGCCTCAGATTCAAGGTGTGTTCTGAATGACTATGAGGATGAAAAAAGAAAAAAAAACCCTGAAATACAGAGAAAGAAAAATACAGTAGAGATATTTGAAAATATTATCCTGCTTTGCTCTTTAGCATGGCTTTCCTACCCTTCATGCCACATGGCCCCCTTCTATCATTCAGGTCCTCTGCTCAATACTCTCCCAATGCATTTTGCATTCCAAGCACCACCGATTTCAGTACTTCTAATTCCAAGGAGAACCAAGCACCATGATGGCATCATGGCTTTGCAGTTTCCTTCTGCCTGATATTCCCTCCCTTTAAGTCAGTCTCCTGGCTTTATAACAGTGGTTCTTAACCTTTTTTGAGGTACCGAACCCACCAGTTTCATATGCGCATTCACCGAACCCTTCTTTAGTGGTAAATAAAATAATGATTTTTTTTCCAAATTCAAGACATAGGTATATGTTTTTTTACTGGTGCACAAAGTGAGCCGTGCATGAACATCACCTTGCTCAAAGAACAAAACCAACAAAGTGCATGAACTCACAACAAATTACAGTATTACTTTATTCTGGCCTCCATGGCAGAGGCTTCTCTGAACCCCTGAGACCGACTCATCGAACCCCTAGGGTTCGACAGAACCCAGGTAAGAACCACTGCTTTATAAGAATGAAACTCTTAAGCATGAGATGATCTATAGTATTTTCTGTCAACTCCAAACCCACCTTTCTTCTTTTGTGGCCCTGGGGTTGGAAGTAGGCAAACCTACAAATCTTTCTCTATCAGCAGAATTCCTTTTGGTTTCTGTCAATAAGGGACCTATTGGGCAGATAAAATATATTATGCTCACTTTGGTAAAGATGGCATTGCCCACGGGGAAGCCCATTGCCCAGGTGATATTAGTTGCTCTTATGCTTGGGATGGGTGTAATTATATTATTGTGTGTGTGTGTCGGGGGTCAGGGGGAGACAGGCTGTAAGCAGGCAGGGTCGTTATAGCCTAAGGCTTAGTTTTAAGAGTAATATTTTCCCCACACCACTGACTGATTGGATGATGTGGGGTGGTGCACTCTCATGAGGAATCCTCCCATTATGCCTCAGATAAGTGACTTTGTATAGTGACTGGCCTTACAGGACCCTAAAGGGAGACTTGAAGGCATGAGGAAGTTGAAGGGACATGTTCCTTCCAATTTGCTTGCTTTTCCTGTAGTGTCACTGTAAAACCAGTGGCCAAAGCCATTATCACAGCCGCCTGGCTCGTGCAGGTTCGCATTAGATTCGGACAGTCGGTAATGAAACAACGGAGCCAAAAACTGGTGAGCCATCAGCTTTAATTCTAGCTTGCACCCAGCAGGCAAGTAAAAACACACACTGGGCTCCAAAACCCACTCATTCAGTGCTCACAAAGCTACTGACTTATCCGAGTTTCCTAGCATCAAAAGGTTTCTAGCTCACCAGACTTATTCACCTCTGTTTCCCATCTCCTCTCTATACAAACTCTGCACAAACTAGCTTCTTCCTCAGCACTCTGCCATCTTGGCTGCTTCTCCTCAACTCCATGTGGCCTTAATCTGCTCTCCTCTCTAATGCTAATCTCAGGAATCGAAAGAGAGCAAGCTCCTGGCCTGCCCCACTTTATAGTGTAGAATCAAAACTTTTAATCCAATCTACAAACAAGGAAATCTCTGACACAAAGTCACTTATCTGATGCATAATGGCAGAGTTCGTCATGAGAGTGAACCACCCCACATCATCGAATCAGTCAAGGGTGTGGGAAAAAGCTTACTCTTAAAACTTGTACGTGGGCAGCGCCATCTTTAACAAAGTGAGCATAATATAGTTTATCTGCCCAATAGTCACTCAGCAATAACCCTTCATCCTGACAACAGCAGTTGTTTCTGGCCTCCCATTTCTTTTAGCACCACTAGAACTAGTTTCATCCTGCCTTCCTCAGAAAACACCAGCACCAGCCAGCCAAGAGTTTGGAGTCACTATCTGTGAGGTACCCTTCCAAGCTCTTTAATTCTGATAATCCTATCTCTTTCCTCTGCTCAGATCCAGGAGATAGAAGTTGCTTCTGAAAGTTACTGTGTCTATGCAACCTGAGTGCCCTTTTTGCATTTTCAGTTGTCCAAGACTTAGTTAGCTAATTCCCTACATTAATTTTTCTCCGTTGAAATTCTGAATATGTTTGTTTTCCTGACTGATATTTGTCCTGTTAAGTGAAGGGCAGCAGAATACGCCATGCCAAAGAATGCCACTTTCATACAAAAATTATTTTGAGCTGAAGACAACTGAGGGGAAACAGATACAAGAAAAGCTCTCTGCCCTCCCCTTATTTGCCTAAAAGGAAGACATAAATTTATTAAGGTGCCTCCCTTCACCTCTGTCCCAGGAAGAACAAAAGTTAATGACTCCAGAGAAATCTACATAAACTTTACTAACTAGCCCTTATCATCCATTAGTTCCCTCATATACACTGCTCACAAAAATTAGGGGATACAGTATTTCAAAATGAATATGAAGCATTGAAATATCCCCTAATTTTTGTGAGCAGTATATTTAACTTCCCAAGATCTGTTGCTCTAGAAACTCAGTCCTTTTCCTCTGTCTTGCCACTTCCTTAAAACTTACTGTGCTTTTGTTAAGATTCTGTGAAGTTTAAATTCTAATCACTCTTCTGAGTTATCACTGAGCATTCCCTACTCCCCTGTATATGTGCAGTGGGTGCATCCCTAAACCTCTGCTTGTTTTTTTCTTGTTAATATGTCTTTTGTTACTCTGATTTACAGAACCCCAGGCAAAACCTAAGAGAGGTAGAGAGAAAACTGTTTTCCTCCTCTATGGGGACTATCTGAACTATTTCATCCACTACCTCCCCTATGTGTGTGTGTGTGTGTGTGTGTGTGTGTGTGTGTGTGTGTGTGTGTGCGTGCACGCGCGCATGTGTGCGCACTTCCATAGCACCTTGTAGATGGCTCCTTTGAAGTGCTTAGCATAGTGTATTACAATGATTTTCTTGTATGACAGTAGGTTATTAACCTCTTAGAAGCAGAGATCATGTTTTATTCATCTTATAGTACCTGTGCTTATCACAGTGAATATACACTCTATAAGTGATTCTTTAACTAACAATCAAATGAATGAATGAAAACATAACTGTAATAGTCATGTATTTTATCCTGTTGAAACTTACAAAGACACCTCTTTATGAACAGATAAAGGTGCCCTCAGTCTGGTCCCTGCCTGCCTCCTCACTTCCATTTCCGTCCTACCCCTGCCTTCCCAACCATACTGAATGGATTATAGCTCCCAGAATGTCCCTCTAGGCCTGTGTCCTCACCATCCTTTCTTCATGACATGCTTGTTCATGTCTGAAGACTCCCAAAGCTCTCTCTAACTCTGAATTTCCATGACCTTATACATTTTAGTTCTGATATTGTTACCAAAGAAGGGTCTGCTGCTTGATGTGCATAAAAGCCAAAACTGTGACATAGATTTTTGAAAAAAGGAAGAGTGATTATTTAATGCTGAGTTGACTAGCAGAAGACAGGAGGCATTACTCAAATCTGTCACCCTCATCTGAGGTCTAGACAAATTTTAAGGGTTGGATAGAAGAGGGTGGCATAAGATAATGCTGGCAGGGTGAGTTTAATTGGAGAAGTTTATAACTTGGCCAGTTATGGGATAGCATCAAGGAGCAAGAGAAAGCACAAAGAAATTCCAACCTTTCAGGGTTTGATTGGTCATTTTTAAATTTGTTCATATTGGGCACTGGATCTTCCTCATCAAAGGACCTCTCATTTCATAAAAAGCTCCAGGTGGCCACATTTCCCTTGTTTCATAGACTGAAGATTCTTGGATCTGGGGTCATCTTGAGTACAGGGTGGCACATGTGCAGTGCTGTTGCTGTAAAATTACTAAAAAATTGCATTAATCACCAATCTACTTTAAGGGAACAGTTTTAAGCTGATCAATGTGATTTTTGTACTGTTTCAATGTGTGCAGAAACCACAACTAAATTCAAAATAACTTTTGACTTTCTTGAGTCTTAAGAACAGTCTCATTCCCTTGCAGGTGTAAGTCATCTTGCATTCCCCTTTCCAGATTAAAAAAAAATACTCCAAAGAATTTAACTGCTGTGACTCCTCAGAAAATCTTTCTTTATTACATTCATTATAATTTATATGTTCTCCCTCCTTCAAATCTAAGCAAATCTTACTTGAACTCCTTTTGCACTCTTTGTTGACAAAGAATGCTGAAAAAAATCTTTTACAACTTGCAAGACAACTTTACTCAAATTAGCTGATCCACCCAGCAGATATCTAATGGAAATAAATGGCTCCTTCTTAGAATTTATCAAGACTGTTTTTAATTCTATGTTATTGTTGCTTTTTAACCTAGAGTTAAAGAGTATTCACTTCAATTTGAAGAAGTTGCTCTGGGCCATACCACGTGTCCTGGGTTTAGTGTGTAGATAATAAAAGGACCACTGTCTCCTCTGCTCCTTCAAGTTTAGTCACAATTTATCAGGGAAAAAAAGGTTTTCATACCTTTCTTTCTTTCTTTCCTTCCTTCCTTCCTTTCTTCCTTCCTTCCTTCCTTCCTTCCTTCCTTCCTTCCTTCCTTCCTTCCTTCCTTCCTTCTTTCTTTCTTTCTTTTCTTTATCTTCCTCCCTCCTTCCCTCCCTCCTTCCCTTCGTCCCTCCCTCCCTTCTTCCTTCCCTTCCCTTCCTTCCTTCCTTCCTTCCTTCCTTCCTTCCTTCCTTCCTTCCTTCCTTCCTTCCTTCCTTCCACCAGTTCTTTCAATTTCTCTCCCAAAAGAACATGCAGCTGTATATAGAATGCCACTATTTAGAAGTCCTCTTTAGGAGGTGAAAGGAAATATCCAGCTTCTCATGTGTTTTGACATTCTGCATCTTTGCTTTCAGACAGTTTTGTGAGTGATGATGAGACTAAATAATTGATAACTGTCTGTAAGGGGGAAAAGAAGGAGCCAAATCAATGCCACCACCCCTACCAAGAGGGACTGGAGTCCTCACTATGGACTGCTGATTAGGAAAAGTGGTGTTCAAAGGCAGCCAGCCCTCTCCACTGCCAGCTCATTGGCTGTAAGCCAGGACTGCCATGGTCCAGTTTAACTAACTGGAAGGTATTATTTTCAAGGGGAGATGGAGGTCACTAATCAGGGCAGCCCTTATTTGGCTATCTAAGCATTTTGAAGTGATATTAGAGATCCAAAGTGTTGAAAATCAAACAGGAATGTTCAGTAAAGGCAGCCATTCACAGTTAGAAAAGCAGATTTCTCCACATTATTCTTCTTTCGGTGAATTTAAGTGTTGAATGTTTTGCAATGTGATAAATGATCCAGAAAGCCATGGTACAATGCAATGTATATTTTAAATACAAGACAGAAGTTGTCATTTAATTAGAATGCTGCTTAAAATGAGTATAATGTTCTTTTATAATACTTATAGCTTCAGGTTAGTAAAGGGGAACATTTCACTACTTTGTAATCATGATCAAGAAGTTGTGCATTCAACAGTCAACAAACTTTTATTGAATATCTACTGCGTCCTTGTCTGATTCTGATTTAGAATCCTAATTCTGGCTCCATTCACTACCGCTTTTTTTTAATGCAAAAATTAAAAATTGAAATGTTATACTTCTAGGTCATTTTCTGAGTCAGTGATCTATTATTCTGTAGGCTGGAAGAAAGAAAACTGCCCAGGAAATTTTCACTACTGTTTTAGTAAGACCATCTTGACTCTGGAAACACAGCCGTGAAATAAGAGAGAAAAGATCTCTGCTCATGTGAATGTGTCATTCTACCAGGGGAAGCAGAAAAGAAACAGGTAAATAAATAATTTAAAAATAATTGTAGATAATTATAAGTCCTATAAAAAATAACAAAAACAGGATGTTGTGATAGAGACAGACTGGGAAAACAAGACATAAGTGGTCATGGAAGAACATTTCAAAAGGGAATATGTGAGGTTAGACCTGAATAATGAGAAAGGCCCCAGCTATGGAATGTCTGGGGGAAGAACAAGGAACATTGGAAAATTCAAAAAACCCAAAAGATAAGCTTGATATATATATTCAAGGAACAGGAACAAGGACAACGTGACTATGGGCCTGAGAATGAAGATGTCGATGAGGTCACAAAGCTAGATAGGAGCTGAATAATGCAAGTCCTATAGACTATCATAAAATACAACTGGAAAACACAGGATAATTTCAAGTAAGATAGCAATATTATTTACATTTTAAAGTTGTCATTCTGGTTGCTTCACAAGAATCAGAAGGAAGCCAGATGAGCTTGGAGTAGTTGAGTTAAGAGATTGGTGGCTTAATAATGGCAATGACAAAGTGGGCAGATTGGAGATGTTTTGGAGGCAGAACCTGCACACTTGCAGAAGACTTAGAGCTGGGGGTGAGAAAAAAGGCAGGAAATTTTTCAGGTTTGAACAACCAATGGGTGATGGTGTCATGTGATGGAGAACTAAATTCAGGTTGGAGGGAATGAATAGGTTTGAGATAAAGGTAGGAATCAGCTCTATATGGGAGATTTGTATTGAACATGTGACTGGAGATATGAGGGCTGAAAAAATGAAAGTAGGTGTGATTGGTGTGTAAAAGATATGTAAAGCTATGGGAAGGCAGAAAAGGAGGAACCTGAAGACCAGGTCATGACACACTCTAACATTAGCGGTCCAGGACAAAATGTCAAGGAAATAGGTACAGTAGCTAAGTATTGTAAATGGAAGCCAAATGCTGGTCATCACATACATCAGAGAAGAAACAAAAGCTGACATAAAAATGCTGAAAGCTGCAGCACTCCTGTATGTTAACTTTCTGCTGTGGTCAAAATAAAGATGAAAACCCTCTGAGTTAGCAAATATAATGGAAAAGTAACTTTATATAATGGAAAAGAGCTTTATTCCATGAGGGTGTTTATAACAAGTGATTGTCTCCGCATCCCTGACAGCCTGGTAAGCAGCTCTGGGGCTGCTGTGCTGTGTCTCTGCATACGGGTGATCTGCATCCTGGGATTCGTTTGGGGGAATATATAGCACACCTGTGTTTATTCAGAATTTGGAGGGTCCTGTTCAGTGGGAGAGTCATTTCCCCAGAGCTTCCAGAAGCTGGAGATGGGGTGGGGGTCTTACATATGTGTATAAAATCCCTGGGTCAGCACTACAGGTGTGATGGTCCAATCTAGTCAGTTCTTGGTAAGCAAGCCCTTAGGCAACTTCTGCAGGGACTGCTCGCATGCTAAGATGATATGTGAGGCATGCCAGAGACCAACCGGGACAGAGTCTACGGGCCCAAGAGGTGACCAGGGGCTTTGGGTACAGGACTATCTGATTTTAAATCCTAGCTCTGCCACTTTCTGGTTATGTGTCCTGAAACAAGTTACCTAAATTTCCAAATCACAATTTCCTCATCTATAAAATGGTAATGATACTCACAAGCTTGTTGTGAGAGTTAATCAGTCACCATGTACTAAGTGACTAATCCAGTGCCTCAATGAGTACTTAGGAGGTGCTCAGAAAATTTTGGTCTCCCCTCTCTTGTTATCCAGGTAGATTGCGGTAACATACTCTAACCCACTAAAATGCCAGGTAATCTTGAGCCTGGCCCTATTTGCTACATTACTTTTTAGAATTAATATTTAAAATTAAAACTAAAATGTTATTATATTAGTCATTTCTGAGTCAGTGATCATTTATCAGCGGTAGTCAACCTGGTCCCTACCATCCACTAGAGGGTGTTCTAGCTTTCATGGTGGGCAGTAGCAGAGCAACCAAAGTATAACTAAAAAGATAGATTTAACTATAGTAAGTTGTTTTATAAAGGTTTATTCTGCCAGACAGCAAAAATCTGACATACAGTACTTGGTAAGTAATTATTATTATATACTTTCACTTGCTGTAACTCTGCTTTATAAATTTTATAAAGTAAAGTTACTTCCCTACTTCATAAATCACTATTACTGTGGAACCGGTGGGCGGTTTAGAAAATTTTACTACTAACAGAGATACAAAAGTGGACTTTATATAATAATAATTACTTATCAACTACTTTATGTCGAATTTTTACTAAGTTTGGCAGAATAAATCTTTATAAAATAACTTACTATAGTTAAATCAATGTAATCACGACACTGGTTGCTCTGCTACCGCCCACCATGAAAGTGGGAACACCCGCTAGTGGGCAGTACCAACCAGGTTGACTAACACTGGTTTATATCAACTGGCAATGAGGAAATTGTCCAGACAACTTCTACTGCTATTTGAATATGAGAAATATTCTCAGTCAATGAGCAGCACTCTGTCTCAGTCTGGTTAATTTTCTCAACATTGATATGCTGCTGGTAACTTCCTATTTAAATTATAGAATTTGAGTCTAGTGTCTAAATTCGTAAGAAAAGAGATATTTCTGATCAACTAACTGCTTGCCAGATTTCTCTGTTGTACAT
This sequence comes from Rhynchonycteris naso, assembly GCA_037038555.1. Lineage (NCBI taxonomy): Eukaryota > Metazoa > Chordata > Mammalia > Chiroptera > Emballonuridae > Rhynchonycteris > Rhynchonycteris naso. The sequence goes on along the minus strand of CM072995.1, from coordinate 177,896,437 downwards.
GGTACAGTTATTTCTCACAGAATCATTGCCATTTTAAAATTTAATTTATTAATTTAACCAATATATCCTGAGGACCTGCTAAGTGCTGGACATGTTGTAAACACTGGAATGACCATGATGTATAAGGTGGACAGTTGATGCACTTGTTCTTGCACAGGTCAAGGTTAACCCTTTCCTGCTACAGTCCTAAAAGCTCTTTTTACTTAGACAAAAAGTTGCAACTTATTTAAGATTCCTGGAATTGCTTAGAAATATAAACTAAAGTTATTGCAATCTTTTCCCAGAAAGCTATCTCTTTAATTAAGAAATAGGATCTTCTTCCTTTGTGTGTATTTTTTTTGTGTGTGTGTGTGTATTTTTAATTGTAAAAATATCACATGCTTCTTTTAAGATGTATTAATCTCCCCTGTGATGGGAAGTTTCTCCTTGTTAGAGAAAAAATTACTAACTGTGAGAATTTGGTGTCTGCACATTCAGACTTTTTTCTAAGTAGATACAAATACATATCTATGCATACCAACCTCTGTGTCCCATGCACACAGTGTTTGCTTGTTTTATTTTCATAAATATAATATATTTACATATTGTTCTGCAACTTGATTTTTTTCACATAGTGTAAAGCCAGTAGCCGCAACCACCATCACAGCCGCCTGGCTCAGGCAGGTTCGCATTAGATTCAGACAGATAGTTATGAAACAACAGAGCCAAGAACTGGTGAGCCATTAGCTTTAATCCTAGCTTGCACCCGGCAGGCAAGAAATATACACAGTGGGAAAACACTTTCCATTCAGGGCTCCCAGAGCCACGGACTTATCCAAGTTTCCTAGAATCAAAGGTTTCCAGATCACCAAACTTATTCATCTCTGTTCTCCATCTCCTTCTTCCTGCACAAACTCTGCACAAACTGGCCTCTCCCTCAGCACTCCACCATCTAGGCTGCTTCTCCTGGCCTCCTCCATGTGGCCTTTCTCTGCTCTCCTCTCTAATGCTAATCTCAGGAACCGAGAGAGAGCAAGCTCCTGGTCTGCCCCACTTTATAGTGTAGAAATCAAAACCTTTAATCCAGTGGTTCTTAACCTTTTTGAGGTACCGAACCCACCAGTTTCATATGCACATTCACCGAACCATTCTTTAGTGATAAATAAAATATGATTTTTTCCCCAAATTCAAGACATAGGTATATGTTTTTTTACTGGTGCACAAAATGAGCTATGCATGAACATCACCTTGCTCAAAGAACAAAACCAACATAGTGCATGAACTCACAACAAATTACGGTATTACTTTATTCTGGCCTCCGCGGCAGAGGGTTCTCCGAACCCCTGAGACGGACTCATCGAACCCCTAAGGTTTGATAGAACCCAGGTTAAGAACCACTGCTTTAATCCAATATACAAACAAGGAAGTCTCTGATACAAAGTCACTTACCTGAGACATAATGGGATTCCTCATGAGAATGCACCACCCCACATCAGAAAGGGTGGGAAAGGCTTAGTCTTAAAACTAAGCCTTAAGCTATAAGGATCCTGCCTGCTTACAGTCTGTCCCCAACACACATTAATATAATCATGCCCATCCCAAGCAAGAAGGGCAACCAATATCATCACCTGGGCAATGGGCCTCCATGTGGACAGCGCCATCTTTAACAAAGTGAGCATAATATATTTCATCTGCCCAACACATAGCAATATGTCATAGATATGTTATTATTTTTGTATATTAATCCACCTACATTTTAGTGGGTTACACAAAAGTAACAGAAGAAATAAATCACAATTGTTTTTTAAACCATTCTTCTACTGATAGAAGTTTAAGTAAGTTATTCCCAATTTCTTGCTATTGGAGATAATTATTTAGTAAATTTTCTCACATATATATTTTAACATTGATGCGAGCTTGTCTGTAGAATAGAATCCTGGAAGTGGAAGTTTATTTTAAACTTTCATAATATAAAATTGCCTTCAAGAAAGATAACAACCAATTTAAGTTCCTGCCAGAACCATATGAGAATGCTTACTTCCTCTTTCTTTCTTCCTTATTTTTAAATCTGTCAATAAGATAGGGAAAAATAGAGATTTTATTTTAATGTATAAACTTCTGGTTTCCACTCTGACATATGAAAAGCTTAGAAGTCACCATTCTCAGCTTTACACGAAAAAGCTGGAAAAGCTGAAAATTAATGGTTTTTCTTGAATTAAGTTTCGAGGTAAACCATGCCCTGAAATATGAGGAGAGGGGTGTGTCTAGAGAGATAGAACAGGAGCAACTGAGAAATAAGGGAGGAACCTTTTAAATTCACTAGTAATTGTAACAATTTGCTAGAGACTGGGTGTGGAGTAAAGTGAGATGTGAGAGTGAGAAACACCTGGGGCCTCAACCATAGGTGGTTCCCACAATTTTAATGTCCTTCCCCCCAGGAATCCTACCAGGTTCTCATGGTAAAGATATAAGAAAAATATCTCCTCTTGGCCCTGGCACAGGGATAGGAAGAGTAGCAATGGTATATAACCTAAGGTGACCAGACGTCCCGCTTTTGGTGGGTGTTCGGCAGATAAAATATAATATGCTCACTTTGTTAAAGATGGTGCTGCCCACATGGAAGCCTGTCACCCAGGTGATATTATTTGCCCTTATGCTTGTGATAGCTGTGGGGGAAAAGTTGTAATGTAAGCAGGCCGGGTCATTATAGCCTAAGGCTTAGTTTAAGAGTAAGTAAGCTCTTCCCTACACCCTTGACTGATTGGATGATGTAGGGTGGTGCACTCTCCTGAGGAATCCCATTATGCCTCAGATGGGTGGCTTTGTATCAGAGACTTTCTTGTCTGTAGATTGGATTAAGGGTTTGGATTTTCTATGCTATAAACTGGGGCAGTCCGGGAGCTTGCTCTCTCTCGGTTCCTGGGTTCCTGAGCTTAGTATTAGAGAGGAGGGCAGAGTAAGGCCACGTGAAGGCCAGGAGAAGCAGCCGAGATGGCAGAGTGCTGAGGAAGAAGGCAGTTTGTTAAGAGTTTGTGCAGGAGGAGATGGGAAACAGAGGTGAATAAGTCTGGTGAGCTGGAAAGCTTTGATGCTAGGAAAGTCGGATAAGTCAGTAGCTTTGTGAGCACTGAATGTGTGGGTTTTGGAGCCCAGTGTGTGTTTTTGCTTGCCCGCCAGGTGCAAGCTAGAATTAAAGCTGATGGCTCACCAGTTCTTGGCTCCGTTGTTTCATTACCGACTGTCCGAATCTAATGTGAACCTGCACTGGCCAGGCGGCTGTGATAGTGGCCGCGACTACTGGCTTTACAGTGGGACAGTCCCGACTTTTAACAATTTGTCCCACATCCCGCGGCATTTTTAAAAAGTCCCAATTTTAAAAAATATATTACAATACTATTTTTGCATTCTATGAAATTTTTTTTTTCTCCATATAGACTAAATTTTTAATCAAGAACCCCCCGTCAATGGTGTCTCGCTTTATCAATTTTAAAATCTGGGCACCTTAAATAACCCCTCTGGATTCTTCTTCATAACAATGGCCTATTCCCCAGGGCAGAGGTCCCCAAACCTTTTACACAGGGGGCCAGTTCACTGTTCCTCAGACCGTTGGAGGGCCGGATTATAAAAAAAGACTACGAACAAATCCCTATGTACACTGCATATATCTTATTTTAAAGTAAACAAAATGGGAACAAATACAATATTTAAAATAAACAAGTAAATTTAAATCAACAAACTGACCAGTATTTCAATGGGAACTATGGGTGTGGATGCATCCTGTGCTCCTCTCACTGACCACCAATGAAAGAGGTGCCCTTTCTGGAAGTGCAGTGGGGGCCGAATAAATTGCCTCAGGGGGCCACATGCGGCCACAGGCTGCAGTTTGGAGACCCCTGCCCCAGGGCAATACTGAAACCTTATCTCACTTGGAGCAGAGGATTTCCACCTTATTCCAGTCACTAGTGTTCCTGTATCACTAAAATGGAATGGAGTGTGGGGATGGAGGGTCCTATACTTGGGGAGGAGAGACAGAAACACTTGTGAAGGTCACACTTCTAAGAAATAGACTCATCAAAACTTAATCAGATTATAGAACACTTCTCCTTCCCACACCTTACCAACATAACAAGAAGCCTCCAGGGAATTACAGCAGGAAGAACTGCAAGACCTGGACTCTCTAAGAGTCAGTACCAAGGGATGAGCCAAAGCCAAGGAAAGGACAGAAGAACAATAGCAGAATTTGAGACACTATATGGCCAGTAGACACAGCCACTGTCAAAGCCACCTGGCTCGTACAGGTTTAGGTTCACATTTAATTTGGATCGATCGTAGAGAAACAACAGAACCAAGAACTGGTGAGCAATCCTCTTTATTCCTGCTTGCAACCAGAGGGTGAGAAAATACCCACAGCAGGAAAACACTTCCCTTTCTATTCACAGCTTCCAAAGCCATTGACTTTTTCCTTTTTTTTCCCCTAGAATCAAAGGCTTCCACCTCACCAGTCTTATTCACCTCTGTTCCCCATTTCCTTCTCCTGCACAAACTGGCTTCTGCTTTAGTATTCCACCATTTTTGCTGCCTCCTCTCCTCCACATGGCCTCCCTGCTCTGCTACAACATGGGTTCTTCCTCCCTACCACAATGAGGTTCCCTTTCTCCAAAATGGCCTCCTAGCTTCTCCTATTAAAACTTTTTAGAGGGACAACCCCATCCTCCAGCACACATTAGCATAACCAAGCCCCTTCCCAAGCATGAAAGGCAATTAGCTGTATCACGTGAGAGCATCTTCACATGAGACCATCATCACGTGAGCAGTGGCCATCTTTAACAATAAGAGTGAGAAAAGCCAGAAAATACAGATTTTAACAACTCATTTGCCCAACAGACCTCTAGACCTTGTAACTACAACAAACACTAAACATAGCCAAACTCCAACCCAGATTAACATAAATCCTCATACTAATGGCCTATTCACTTCATTACTAATTACTGATACAACATACCTGGTTTTCAACAGAAAATTGCAAGGCTTACTACAAGACAAGATAAAACACACCCTGAGGGGACAAAGCAAGCATCAGAATCAGACTCAGATATGACACAGATGTTGGAATTATCAGATAAGAAATTTAAAATTACTTAGTTAATACAGTAAAAGCTCTAATAGAAAAATAGCATGCAAGCCCAAATGTGTTATAACAGCAAGGATATGGAAACTATAAGAATCAAAAGAAATACTAGCAATGAAAAATTGTAATGAAAATAAAGAATGTCTTCAGCTACTGGACATTGAGGAAAGAATTAGTAAATTCAAAGATGGTTTTATAGAAACATCTAGAATTGAAATTAAAAAAAACAGAATATTCAAGAACTGTGTGGTAATATCAAAAGGTTATCATGTGTTATTGGAATACCAGAAGGAGAAAAGAACAAGGCAGAAGACATATTTGAGATAATAACAATTGAGAACTTTTCAGAATTAATTACAGGCACCAACTCCCCACAAATCTAGGAGGCTCCCAGAACTCCAAACAAGAGAAATAGCAAAGGAAACAAACAAACAAACAAACCTCAAAACCATACCTAGGCATTTTATTTTGCATCTCTCTCATTTATAGTGAAACTTGGAATCTAGACAATTAGCATTTTTTTCTAAATTATCTGTTTCTATTAAATGATTTACAGAAATTTTTATGTATTATGTAATTCTTTGTTATGCACATGACAAGTATTCTCTTCCATAACTTTATCTTTGGTGTCTTTAACCATACTGAAATATTAAAAATGTTTGTGGTCAATTTTATTGGCCTTTTTCTTTACTGATTTCTAGTTTTTATATGTTACTTAGAGATGGTCTTCAACTTCCCCAATTTATAAAAACTTCACTTTTAATAATTTTTATAGTTAATATTTGAATATTTAATGTATATGGACCTCATTATTGTGTATGGTATGAAGTAAAGATATACTTTACTTTTTCCTAATGAATAGCAATTTTCTAATATCAATTAGCAGTCTACTTTTCTCTTTATAAATGCTACCTTTATTATTAATTAAAAAATTTTAAACCTATTCTTTGCTATCTTTTTTTGTGTGTGTGACAGAGACAGAGAGAGGGACAGAGAAAAGCACAGACAAGAAGGAAGGGAGAGAGATGAGAAGCATTAATTCTTTGTTGCAGCTCCTTAGTCTTCTTAAATGTTCATTGACTGCTTTCTCACACATTCCTTGACTGGGAGGCTACAGCAGAGCAAGTGACCCCTTGCTCAAGCCAGTGACCTTGGGCTCAAGCCCGTGACCTTGGGCTTCAAGTCACCGACCATGGGTCATGTCTATGATCCCACGCTCAAGTCAGCAACCCTGCGCTCAAACCGGATGAGCCCGCACTCAAGCCGGCAACCTTGGGATTTTGAACACAAGTCTTCCGCATCCCAGTTCGATACTCTATTCACTGCGCCACTGCCTGGTCAGGCTTCCATTATCTTTTTATGACAAACTATTTGAGGGCCTTCTATTCCATTTTACTGAACTATTGATTTATTTCTCTGTTAAAATTATGTTTTGTTATTACTATAATTTTGTATTATGATAGGATGCTCTGTTTGGTGAGATAAGTTATCTTTTCTTATAGAGTTCTTTTTCAACTTTATCTTAGATATTCTTTCTCATTTGCCCTTCTAGGTTTTTGTTAGAACAAACAAAAAGTTTTACTTTTAAAATGCTAATTGAGTTTTAATAGGGGTTGATTAAATTCAAATATTAATTTAGGGAAAAATCAATAATTTCATAATCTTGAGTCTCTCCATTCAATAAAATGGGCACATCTGTCATGATTCAGATCTTTCTTTATGTTCTCTTGGGTTAAGTTTTATAGTTTCCATAAATTTTCTTTCTCTTTTTTTTAAATTGCTTCATTAACTTTACATTTTTTCAGGCAAACAGGTAAAACTATTGTTGACAGAAACTTAAGACTGTTTATCAAAGCAATCTCCAACTGGAAGCTGCTGACACAGAGCCTACTGTACATATGGAAATTACATAAGGGTTACAGCAAAGGAATCAGTAAAGGTGTATCAAGAAATGCAAGGAGCCTGACCTGTGGTGGTGCAGTGGATAAAGCGTCGACCTGGGAACACTGAGGTCGCCAGTTCAAAACCCTGCACTGGTTCGGTCAAGGCACATGGGAGTTGATGCTTCCAGCTCCTCCCCCCTTTCTCTCTCTCTCTCTCTCTCTCTCGCTCTCTCACTCTGTGTCTCCTCTCTAAAAATGAATAAAATAAAAATAAAATAAATTTAAGAAATGCAAGGAAAGAGAAATCAAGTGGGAATCACAGTATTAATCTCATGGAAATGTCAGGAATCAAGGCAAAGGCAAAATCCATCATGATGGTCATGCTGATTAGAGAGCTCTCCATAAGGATATGCAGACAATTCTTCAACTACAGCTCCGTAAGTTTTCTCCTGATTTCTTTCATTTCCTCTATGAACATTTCCATATCGTCTCCATCTTCACCCATCCCACCATTGACCTGTTGTTGGGCAGATAAAATATATTATGCTCACTTTGTTAAAGATGGCGCTGCCCATGTGCAAGTCCATTGATATTAAAGTGTGTTGGGGTACAGGCTGTGAGCAGGCTGGGTTGTTATAGCCTAAAGCTTAGTTTTTTTGCTTTTTGGGGGGTGGGGAGGACCACTTGCAATTAAGATATACTTTCAAAAAAGAAATTTTTAAAATATGGATGCATGAAAACTGTGGTGTATACAATGCCCTTTATAACTACGAATCTTTAAAAGTATATGCTAGAGGTTGATTAATGGGTAAAGCTCTAGGAAAGTATCTATAGCATTTATTTATTTATTTATTTACTTACTTACTTACTTTTAGTGAGAGGATGGGAGACAGAGAGTCCAACGCCTGCATGCACCCACCTGGGATTCACACAGCAAGCCCCCTACTTTTAATGGTCTGCCTATCTACAATTGTTTCTTGGCAACCAAGCTATTTTTAGTGCCTGAGGAGGAGGCTCCAGGGAGCTTTACTCTGCACCCATGGCCAACTTTCTTGAGCCAATTGAGCCATGGCAGTGGGAGATGAATAGATAGAGAGTAAGAAAGAGAAGAAAAGGAGGAGTGGAGAAGCTGATGGTCGCTTCTCCTGCATGCCCTGACCGAAATCAAACCTGAACATCTACAAGCTGGGTTGACATTCTCCGTAAATCTACAATCATACCCAAATTAAATATTCTAAAGGGATGCACAGTTCTTCTAGTTACTTATTTTATAGATGGCATATGGTGACATGCATAGAGAAAGTAAAAACTTTTCAGCAAAACAGTCAATGAAATTCATAGCTAATTTAGATTTTCATGTGGCACCACCATACCTTTATTTCTTAATTTAGTTGAAATTGGCTAACAGCTTCCAGCCTGCACTCACCCCCCAGCACACTTGTGGTTGGGAGTTCATGCTGATCTGTGCAACAGCTACATTCACTGACACACATGTTGCATAAATATTTAGCCTGATACTCCTGATAGCTTGCCACATACAAATATACACTTTGTTGATTCATATATACATATACTTTTACAAACTCAAATAATTTTATGGTAAAAATATTTTTTTGTTCAAGATATCAACTTTTGTTTATTTCTGATGTATATATTCTTTGTTTGCAGATATAATCTTTCTCTCTCTCACTCTTCCCTTCCTCCCTCCCTCCCTCTCTCTTTTTCTCTTTTCCTTCCTTCTTTTCTCCCTCCCTCCCTCCCTTCCTCCTTTTCTTCTTTCCTTCCTTCCTTTCTTTTTTAAATGTTATCTGTGTTTATATTTATTTAATTTTTTTAATTTATTTATTTTAGAGAGGAGTAAGAAAGGGAGAGAGAGAGAGAAAAGGAGGAGGAGCAAGAAGCATCAACTCCCCTATAAGGCTTAGTTTTAAAAGTAAGCTTTTCCCCACACCCTTGACTGATTGGATGATGTGAGGTGGTGCACTCTCATGAGGAATTCTCCCATTATGCCTCAGATAAGTGACTTTGTATCAGAGACTTTTCTTGTTTGTATAATTGGATTAAAGGTTTGGATTTCTACACTTATAGTGGGGCAGACCGGGAGCTTGCTCTCTCTTGGATCTTGAGGTTAGCATTAGAGAGGAGAGCAGGTTAAGGCCATGTGGAGGAGAGGAGAAGCAGCCAAGATGGTGGAATGCTGAGGGAGAAGCCAGTTTGAGCAGAGTTTGTGTACAGAGAAGGAGATGGGGAACAGAGGTTGTCAAGCCAGTAGTCACGGCCAAGGCCACCATCAGAGCCACCTGGCCCATGCAGGTTCACATTAGATTCGGACAGTCAGTAATGAAACAATGGAGCAAGAACTGGTGAGCCATCAGCTTTAATTCTAGCTTGCACCCAGTGGGCAAGCAAAAACACACACTGGGCTCCAAAACCCACTCCTTTGGTGCTCACAAAACTACTGACTTATCCGAATTTCCTAGAATCAAAAGTATCTAGCTCACCAGACTTATTCACCTCTGTTCCCCATCTCCTCCAGCTCAAACTCTGCACAAACTGGCTTCTCCCTCAGTATTCTGCCATCTTGGCTGCTTCTCCTGGCCTCCATGTGGCCTTAATCTGCTCTCCTCTCTAATACCTCAGGAACCAAGAGAGAGCAAGCTCCCGGCCTGCCCCATTTTATAGCGTAGATTCAAAACCTTTAATCCAATCTACAAACAAGGAAGTCTCTGATACAAAGTCACTTATCTGAGACATACTGGGAGGATTTCTTATGAGAGTGCACCACCCTACATCATCAAATCAGTCAAGGGTGTGGGGAAAAGCTCACTCCTAAAACTTGCATGTGGGCAGCACCATCTTTAACAAAGTGAGCATAATATATTTCATCTGCCCAACAGAGGTGAATAAGACTGGTGAACTAGAAACCTTTGATTCTAAAGAACTCAGATAAGTTAGTAGCTTTGTGAACACTGAATGAGTAGGTTTTGGAGCCCAGTATGTGTTTTTACTTGCCCGCCAGGTGCAAGCTAGGATTAAAGCTGATGGCTCACCAATTCTTGGCTCCGTTGTCTCATTACCGACTGCCCGAATCAAATGCGAACCTGCAGGAGCCAGGTGGCTGTGATGGTGGCTGCGACTGTTGGCTTTACACCTGTCTATTAGGTAGAGCCCATTGGAAGTGAGGGGCCGTTTGGCCAGCCTGTCCAGTCTATTAATTTTCTGCTGGCTGGTGGCCTTCACACCCTCCTAAGAGGTGGTATTCCTCTCCATTCTGTATGGGCTGCTTCATTTCTTCATTTTCGTGGTGGATATTTGCCATGATGAGATTTTTTGTGATTGATTTTCTGGGCCTATCCTTGCTGTCCCCTCCTTCACCTGTTTTTCAGCAAGTGTCCATCCACAACACTAGTAGCTATAGACCTGTTCCACTTTCCTGAGCTGATACCAACCCCCCTCAGACACAAGGCAGCATTGAGCTGGTACCCAGGAGGGAGGGATGATTGCAGTGAATGCAGAGTCACTCTGCAGATCCCACTTCTCTGAAAGTTCCCTTTTTGTGGGTCTCGCATGGCAAATAATCTATAGTTTTTGTTTCTATTGCAATTGCAATTCTTATTTTTATTATATTTTCTAATTGGTCCCCTGTATGGCCAGTGGCCACTACCATCGTGGCCATGAAGGTTCTTATTGGATTTGGGCAGGTGGTAAAGAAACAGTGGAGCCAAAAAATGGTGGGCCATTCTGTTTATTAAAGTCTCGCACCAGCTGGTGAGCAAACAAACAGGGAAAACATTTCCCTTTCATTCACGGCTCCCAAAGCCACTGGTGCATTCTCCGGTTCCACAACCAGGAGAATCTTCTTCAGTATTTCCTAGAATCAAGGGTCCCCCACAAGGCTAAATAAGGCTCCCAAAACCCCTCAGTTCTGGTTCCTCATCTGCACACCTGCTCCTCTGCAAAAAGATGGCTTCTTCTTCAGCACTCTGCATTCTCTCTGCTCTCCCCGCAAAACTGCCTGGGCCCACAGAGACCCCTTCTCCAGCCAGCATTAGCAAAAACAATGCCCCCCCCCCCAGCAGGAATGTAATCCGCAATTTGCAATCAACTGCCCTGCTCTGAGAGCAAGCACACACAATGGCTGCCCAGTGCCATTTTTCAACAATAAAAGTGAGCAAACTAAAAAAAATACAAATCTTACAAATGCATTTGCCCAACATCCCCCTTTCTCATTCCTGATACTAGTTATTTGTGGTTTCCTTTTTTTTTTTTTTTTTTACTCAGATTAACCCCAGGTGTATCCTGCATTTTATTTTCCAAGGAACCAGCTTTGTATTCTATCCAATGTTCATGTTAGCTTAGTTTGTGCTTGATGTTTCTTTTAATTAATTCTGCTTTTATTTTATATGGCTTTTTTTTTTTACTTTTTCAAAATGTGTTTAGTTTTTTATTTTTATCTAATAATTTTAGAGAGAAAGGAAGAAAGAGAGAAAGAGACAGATAGATAAACAGACAGGAACGTCCATCTGCTCCTGCATGCACCCTGACTTTGGATTGAACTGGCAACCTCTGTGATTAGAGACAATGCTCTAACCAACCAAGCTATCTAGCCAGGGCTATTATTTTTTTTCTTAGATCCTTGAAATAATATTTATTTTCAGGTGCTTTATTAATCTGAGTGGACCCCAAAATATTTTTCATTTTTAAGAACTAATATTTTTATAATAGTATATTTTTGTTTAATGAATTTAGCATCTTTTGAATCTGAGAATCTTAATTAAGTTTATTGTATGTTTTTCAAAAAACTGTTTCTTTGATGGGTAGTTCCTCAACTGATGGTAGAATTCTTGTTTATCTAACAGTTTAAAGACAGATTCTAATTACAATGGTAATATCTGAGAAGGAGGTAGGTGTATAGCCTGGTGAACTTTCTTTAAGTAAATTATTACTTGAAGACAGAAGTTTATTTCACAGATGTTGGCTCTAGACTAGAGCGAGCCTTCATCTACGTTGCTAGCCATTGGGCTCACTCTAAGATTTTTCTACATGTGAGGACTTCCACTTTCATCTAAAAAGTTCTATTTATGGCTTGATTCTGGTAACAAACACCAGGTAACTTCACTGAGACTGAGATTCAGTAGCTGCTGTTCTGTTATATTTGAATAGTTACCTATCCCCGCTCAAGGTCCATTGTTTTTCTATATGTTGGTGCTTCTGATCTTGGGTTTTTATTAGAATGCTGCTTAAAAAACTCATCTTTAGAATATGTCTTCTTTTCATCTCATTGGGCTTTCATTTCTATTTCCTTTGTATTGGAAGTTATCTGCTGATTTCTGTTCTGAGCCTGCTAATTATACCTTTTCTGGTTTATGAGCGCTGTTGTGGATTATTTTACCTTTTTATATTACTTGTATCATTTCAATAAGATTTCGGGTAGAGTATTTAGTTGGTCATCTTGAAAACCTTTCCATCTTTCTCTATGCTCTCAAACACATCAAATAAGAAAGGAATTATGTGTATCTTGAAGGCTTGCTAGAACTTCCTGATAAACCACCTGGGCCTGGGCTACCTCTTCATCTATGGGTTTACTATGTCCTGTGCTGCTTCCTGAACTCATAGACGTCCATTTGTCTTCTGGCCTTGAGATTTACCTTTGAAGATTGCCTCTTAAAAGGACCCACCTTAGGGGGGCAAGATGGCGATGGAGTAAGCAGATGTACCAACTTCCTACTCCCAGAACCAAAGTGGATTATAACTTGATTTTAAGAACCATCATCTGGATAAACCAACGCTGAACTGGACGGAGAGGACTCTTCAACCAGGAAACACTGAAGAAGCCACATTGAGACTGGTAGGAAAAGCGAAAATGCAGGAAGGGCTGCCCAGCTCCCCGGAGTGAAAGACAGCCCAAGAGACTCATGTGGCAGGAAGAGAGGCCAGTGGAAGGGTAGGGACCTGGGTCCCAGGAACAAAGCCCCAGCATATAGCCCCAGAGCCTAGAGGAGGTGTATGGACAGTATTTAGCTGGGAAACAGGTTAGGATACTGTTTGTGAGAAAGAGACAGTTGTCTCAGACCCAGGATTCTTCTTAAAGGGACGGTTTAGAAAACCTCTCCCACAACCACTACCCAGGACTCTGGGAGACAGGGAGAGAGGACAGGACTGGAGCAGCAGGTAGAGAGTGCGGCCTGGAAGGCACAGGGAGAAAAGCTTTGAGGGACAGCCACCCTAAACCCTGGGCTGAGTCACTCCACAAATCTGAAACAATATTTCCCCTGGACCCAGCAAGGGGAGCACGACACCAGCTAAACAGGCTCTCCTGCGGCAATTAGAGCACAGTCACTTAGAAAAAGGAGGCTTTCAGGACTAAATTATGGAGTGTTAGAGTCTGAGCGGCAGCACCCACACCCACACTGCTGAGGGCTTGCTGGAGGGCAGGTGGCCGTGGGACGCGGAAGCGCAGTTCCTTTGGCTGGGGCAGAGGCTGAGCTGGCTGGCGTGAGCTCGGTCTAGCCCAGCCAGGGCAAAGGGGATGCGAGAAAGTGGTGCAGGGGCTACGGGCCTGCCTGAAAACCCACCTGTGGGGGAAAAGCGGGAGCCTGAAATGGGCAGAGATCTGCTGCTGGGCAGGGGCAAGCAGAGGAAGGGCTGCACCCAGCCTCTGGGGCTTGAAGCCCTGCCTGAACCAGCTTTGCCTGTGGAGGTGGAGCAGAAACCCAGCACGCGGCTGAGCACATAGCAGCAGCCCCGCCCAGCCGAGCAGCCGAGGTTGGTGGGGCCGGGGCTTAAGACCTGAGCTGGCAGCTGAGCGTGCACCAAAATCCCCTCCGGGAAGGAGGAACCGGCTGACAGGGACCTGCAGCTAAGCAAAAGTGCTCACCTTTGCCCTTGGTGCCCAGGCTTCAGGACCGAGTGTGGTGCATGATCCCACCCTTGGGAGAGGGGCGAAGGCCAAGACTGGCTGAGGCTTATAGAGCCTGGCACAAGAACACAGCCTCTCCTGCGGAGGCAAGGTGGAGACTTCAGCAGCCAAGGCCGGCGCCGGCAACACCCACACCCATCCATCCTAGGCAGCAGCAGAGGGGGCTGGCCTGCAGACAGACCACACCTAGGGAACACAGAGATAACACCCATTGGACTCCAGTAGCCAAACTCTTCTTACACACAGACAAAATGGGCAGGCAGAGAAATACAACCCAAATGAATCAAGAGAAATCCCCCAGAGAAGGACCTGAATGAATCAGATATAACCAAATCACCTGATGCAGATTTTAAATAATGATAGTTAGGATGTTCAAAGAGCTCAGAGAAACAATAGATAGTCATTACAAACACCTAAATAAAGAGATAGCAAGTATAAAAAAGGAAATTGAAATAATAAAAAAGAATCAGACAGAAATGACAAATACAGTATCAGAACTAAAGAACAAAATGAAGGGCATCAAAAGACATAGGGTAGCTGTGTGGATAAGGAAACAGGACCCAGCCTGACCAGGCGGTAGTGCAATGGATAGAGCATCGGACTGGGATGCGGAAGACCCAGGTTCGAGACCCTGAGTTCGCCAGCTTGAGCGTGGGCCCATCTTGTAGGCAGCATATGTACAGGTCCTGTTTTCTTATCCATGCAGCTACGCTCAGTCTTTTGATTGGAGCATTTAATCCCTTTATATTTAAGGTTATTATTGGTATGTAGCTGTTTATTGTCATTTTATTTTTTAAATGTATAATCCTTTTTTTCTCAATTTTTTTTTCCTTTGCTCTGTTTACAATAGGCCCCTTAACATTTCTTACAGTATTGGTTTGGTTGTAAAAAATTCCTTGAGGTTTTTCTTTGTCTGGGAAACTTTATATTTCTCCTTCAATTTTAAATGATAATCTTGCTGCATAAAGAAGTCTTCATTGTAGGTTCTTGTTTTGCATCTTTTTTCTTGCCAACCCCTTCTGGACTCAAGTGTTTCTGCTGAGATGTCTGATGTCATTCTTATGGGGGCTCCTCTGTAGGTAATTAACTGCTTTTCTCTTGCATCTTTTGGTATTTCTTTGTCTCTTAACTTTGGCACTTTAATTATAATGTGTCTTGGTGTAGGCCTCCTTGAGTTCCTCTTTAATGGGACTCTCTGTGCCTCTTGAACTTGTGTGACTTTTCCTTCATCAATTTAGGGAAGTTTTCAGCTATGATTTTTTTAAAACAGGTTCTCTATCCCTTGTTCTTTCTCTTCTTCTTCAGGAACCCCTATGATACAGATGTTGTTTCTCTTCATGTTGTCTCTTAGAGTTTCCTCTGAATTTTTCAGTCTCTTTTGTTTTTGCTGCTCTGCTTCTGTGCTTTCATTTATCTTGTCCTCTAAATCGCTGATTCGGTCTGCTGCTTCATCCAGCCTGCTATTACTTTCTTCTAGTGAAGTCTTCATTTCTGATATTGTGTTTGTCATTTCTGACTAATTCTCTTTTATGATCTCAATATCCTTTTTGTTGCTTGCTAGCTAGTTAGTTTCTCATTATGTCCATCTATTGTTGCTCTAAGATCCTTGAGGATCCTGAAAATCATTGTTTTAAACTCTGCATCTGTTTGGTTATTTCCATCTCATTCATTTTATTTTATGGGGATTTCTCTTGTTGATTCATTTGGATTGCATTTCTCTGTCTTCCCATTTTGTCTATGTATAGATTCCTTCTTTGGGTGTGCTGTTTGTGTAGCTAACTGAGTCTATATTTGGTGTTGTCTGCTTCTAGCTTCCAGTTGTGTTGTTTCTAGATCTTCTTGGGTTGTCATTAACTGTCATTTGTAATCTGCTATGGGCTACTTGTCTGTAGCTACTATTCTTTTTCCTGTTTGTGTTGGTATTTTCTGTGCCTTTGCTGGGTCAGGTGTGAGAAGCCCTTCCTTAAGATACCACTCTACCAAGGGTTGTTAGGTCCTGAACTGATGCTCTTCTCATCTGGCCACTGGATGTGCCAGTCATGGACATCCCTGGCATGAACCTGGTGCAGACCAGTAGGGGTCACTGCCTATGATTGGCCCTTAGCAACTTTTTTGGAGCCACAAGTGATCCAGAGTTTTTGGCTACCTCTGCTGGGCCCAGGTGTCATTGTAAATATCAGGTGTACTCTTAGTATGGCTTATATCTACTCTTGGCCTGGGGAAAGTCCGCTTAAAAGTTCAAGTTCCCCTGAGTCCGACTTTCTCCTGCCTCTTACTGCTAGCTGCCTATGGGGCTCAGTATGGTTATTCATGGATTAAAATGGGTAGTGGGTGTGGCTTGCCCCTTGGCCTCAAATGTCATTCTATTCAGACTTTTTTTTCAGCCCTCAGTAGGGTGGGCCACAAGAATCCAGTGGGTGTGGCCTTTGAGATTCAGAAGTGTGGTCTGCCCACCTGCCTGCCTGCCCTCGGGTGAGTACTCAGCAGTGCAGGGGGGGAGGGTGGAAAGGGGGAGCTGGCAGTGTAGCTCATGCCTCAGCACCCAAAGCCTGTGTCCCTGAGGCACCCCCTGCTTCTGAGCAACTATTTATCTCAACTGGAGCAGGAGAGACTCCAGTGGGCAGGGTAATGGCTTCCCTTTGCTGGTGCCGCCGAAAGGTGTTGCTTCTCCCAGGAAAAATAGTCACTTTAGTATTGGGGAATGACTCTGCATGGGGTGGCCTTTCCTCACAGTGACACTCTCTGGGCCTCCAAGTTTATACTCTCCTCTCACAACTCAAGTCCTCTCAGCTCTCTCCGCCACTGGAGTCCTGGGTAACTGTCTGTTTAACTTTAAATAAAAATATATCAAATATTTGAAATTAATATTGTTGTGGTAAATTACATTATCGACATATAAGCTTCACATTTAGTCATTGGCGGCTTTAAAAAGGAGTTTGGTTAGGACACCTATAAGTCATACACCTCATCATTATATGTGTTTGAATATCTTATCATTAAGTTTCTCATTCCCTTAATAGGAATAACCTGGAAGCTTTTCTGCAGTGTATGAGTAAAATGATCAATTTTTAGAGTATGAGAGGTGGAAAATAAGAAATATAGAAAACAGCAATAATATAAGCATAAAACCACCTCCAAAATTAGGCATACAACACACAATATTTTTACTAAAAGATTTATTTTATGAACCAAATTTCTACATGTTCTTATTAAATGGACATATTTATCACAGAGAAAACAATGTAACTATTAGGAGGAGGAGGCAGTTTAGTCATAAGTGATATGAGTCATGGAATAAAATGAGTAAAAATAAAATTTAGAAGAGTCTCATTCACTAAGTGGTGAACCTTTCATAAGGTTTAACTTTCACACATGAGCAGTTTGTATAATTGCTATGATTACTGCCAGGCTTCATGGAAATCTTCTGATTTTCCTAGAAAAAAATTTCCAACAGTTTCTTTCAGGCATGTGCCACTACAGTGAGCCCTTTAGCATCTCTGCCTAGGTCCAGAGAGTTTTAGGAATCCTTGAAGCAGATGGTGTCATAGAGCGAAGCCTTCTGGTCAAAGAACAGCATCTTCCGTAACAAACGGATTAAGCCTCATTCCAAGCGCACTCCCTTTCCTTGTTGCTCCATTTAAATCCATTCCTTCTCCTCACCTTACTTGGGAAGATGCCACTCAGTGGGGTCTTTCCAAATAGCACCCAATACAGTTCCATCTCCTATGGCAATTTTACTGACTGAGCATCAAGAGCCAGAATCCAAACTGCACCTGAGTTCACAAAATATGCTTGGTGTACCTGCCTAGGAATTGTGGCCAGGGACTTTCCTTCTTATGTAGCTAGATGTGCAATGCAACTGGAATATGAAGCAGGCCCTAAAATGTTCACAGAGAGTTGCAGCTGAATGTTTTCTCTGCTCTTCAGAAGATGAACTGGAGTAGTTTTCATCTGTTTTCTCTGAGTTTCAAAAATCCATACAACAAAACATGATGGAGAAGGAGAGACAAGGCAAGAAATTCCACAATGTTTCTTATTTCACTTTGCAACAGGCCACTGCATTTACAAAGCCTTCCTCTGCCACATCACAGGGCATGAAGCCTGTGAGGGTCCTTGGCGGGGGAGGAGCAAGGAGAATTGGGTAAAGCGGGAATGCATCTTCTTTTAAATTCTAGCTTTGTCCCAGAAACTGAGCCCGCATCAGCCCCAAAAAGCAAAGAATTCATGTCCTCCTTAAAAAATAATCTCTAAAGTATTTTTTTAACCAAACCATGTAAAATCACAACCTATCCAAAATGAATCATAGGAAACCCACAGTTTTCAGCACTTATTTTAAAACAAGATATGTATTCATATTATGGAAAAGCACAAATAGCATATATAAATTTTAAAATCCAGGAGTTAAAAGATAAGTTGTCTTTTATCTTTAATTCCAAGGAAATGTTGAGGGCTATTTATTTTTGAAGATCAGCATTATTTGGATGGCAACTTTTAACATTTTCCTTTACTGGTGAAAGATGGTGCTTCATCTTACCCTGACTAAAGCAAACTCAGGGCAGGCTTGCTGATTCTCTTCAAGGCAGAGTCAGGAACACTTGTTCGCAAACACTTTTCCTTGTCAGAGGCTAATTAGTTTGATGCATGGTTTTAATCAAATGCCTTCTAAAGAAACTGCAATGTATTTCCTGAAATGTTCCTTTGCAAAAATCTATTCCTAAGAGCACATTTGATCCTATATAATATTCTCTCATTTGTGTGAAGGCTGCTGTCCTTTTGTAATTTTTCTTCTGTTGATTTCTACAGATATATTTACCTTTCTGCAAGGAGAACAGAAGCCAAGGTTCTGATGTGACCCCTGGTAGTGTGGGTAGGTCCACACAGATGCGGTGCGGAGTTTTCCGGCTCTGAAACATGTGCGAGCACACATAACTCTCTTTAATTTTTGGTCTCAGGATCAGTCGATTTTTTGGGATGGTGCTGACATAAAAAAATGAGACAAAACATCTGAGTCTAACAGCTGCACAAAATTTGGACTCATGTAAACTGGTCTGACATCACACATTCTGTATGTGAGTTCCATGAATATTCTCCATATGGTGCTAATACAAAGACATGCCTACAAAGTCCCTGTGGTTTATGGCATGATGAGCTCCAGAACTGAGGAAATGAAGCCAGGAAACCTATGCCACTTGCAGAATGGAGCTAGCTTTCGGTAATGTCTCATTCTCAAAGAACTACTGACGTTCACCAGGGACAAGAAGCTATGTTGGGCATGGTACCAGCAACAAGCTTTATGTTGAGGATTTTGTTACCCCTCTCCCCTGAAGAGGTAGGAGAGAGGTCTCACAATGTTATCTGTCTTATTCAATAGAAAAATAGATGTAGAAATATAAAGGAATTGCTGAAACCAGCTTACTCCCTCTTGGTTGTCAGGAGAAGGCAGGTAGAAAGGGAAAAAGAGGACAGTCATAACAGCTCAACACAAAATCCTAAAAAGACACAACTGTCATTTGCTGGGACTCTGGAGTTATGTGGAAGGCACCTGGTGGCATTGATCAAATCAATAACACCCCACATAAACCCACAGGTGTAAATAAAAGCCACACGTGTTTTTCTTCTGCTAAACACAGGGGCTAAGGCATTGGGCACGTAGTTCTGTGTTGCTGACAGGTTGTATGTGTGGCCTAGAAAAAACTCTATTCTTATTTGATTTTTAAAAATAACTCAAAGTCACTTGTTTACCTGTTGGCTGACTAACCATACAGAGGAAGACTTTGGAAAATTTTTAGTGGCAGTTGGCGGTCCCTGTTTGCTCAGCATAATGCTGGATTGCTTACCTTGCCATCTGTTGCTAAGATAAGAGAATACACACTACAAGTGTAGCATTAGAAAATTAGTAAATGAATATATGAGGTTGGGACCCACTCTTATTTTGAACTGAAACCTACTGGCTGTATGTGACATTGCATCCTATCTCTGTTGGACACTATAAATACACAGGCAGAAAAAGATGTACCAAAGCTGAATTTCAAGAGTTGCCAATGTGGAAGCAGAGGATTTTTGGACACAAGTGCATGTTTCCATCATCTGAGGAAGAGAAGGGAGAAAAATATGTAGAAATAGGAGATAGGAGAGGAATGAACATTCTCAAAGTAGTATAAAGCATTTCAAACTACAATAAAACAGTACTACATAGCTATTTTTTCACCAATGAAACATCTTAAATTTTCTCAAAATAAATTATTAGCAGAACAGATTTACATTAATAGCATATCACTTCATAAACAATTTTACTAAAACTTATCCACTTTGTAAAGTTGGAAACACCCATGATTTTAATTGACACTTGAGCTTCATATAAGTAAAAGAGTAAGCTTAATAATAAAATTGTTGCAAATAGGAAAGATGGCGATGGAGTAGGCGGACATTCCAACTGCCACCTCCCAGGACCAAATTGGATTAAAACTTAATTTAAGAACAATCATCTTGAAAAACCAACTTTGGACTAAACTAAGAGAAATCTATGACCAAGGATCACAGAAGAAGCCACATCGAGACTGGTAAGAAGGGCAGAGATGTGCAAAGGGTTGCCCCACTCTCAGGAGCGAGTGGCAGCTGGGGATCCAGAGGGACTCTCACAGCTGGGTGGGTTGCCCTGAGAGATGTGGGTCCTCAGCCCAAGGACCTGAGCCCCAGCCTAGAGCCCCAGAGCCTAGAAGAGGCACCCAGACAGCATTTAGCTGTGAGAGAGCCGGGTTTCTGTCCACAACAAAGAGACAGAGCTCTCAGACACAGACTCTGTTTTAAAGGGCCCGTGCAGAAAACCTCGTTCACAGCCATTACCCAGGGCTCTGGCAGGGGAGAGCTGAGAGGACTAGAGTCGCAGGAAGACAGTGTTAAGCTGGAGGGCCAGGGAGTGACACTGTGGGGGATGGACACTGGAACCCCTGGGCTGAGTCATTCTTCAGTACTGTAGTTGCCATCGTTCTTGGGCGGAGTGTCCCCTCTGTGTGGCATCAGCCTGGGGAAAAGCAACTGCTCTGCCCTAGGGAGTGTCTCCTACTCCAGTCATGGCTACAGGTCCTTCTGAGAGGCCAGAAAGCAGGGGGTACATTAGTGACTCAGTTTTCTGGTGAGACTGGAGCTCTCTTCACCACCACCCCCCCCCCCCCCGACTCTCCAGAGTCAATGACTGGTGCTTCCACCTCACAAGAGACTCAGTTGAAACTGTGGGCGGGCAGACCACACCTCTGTGTCTCAGAGGCCACACCCACCAGACTCCCTAGGCCTCACCCTACATGAGGTCTGTGAAAAAAGTCTGGACAGACTGACACCTGGGGCCAAGGGGCGGAGCCACACCCATCACCCTTCCTAATCCCTGAATTATGCAAGCTATTGCAGAGGTTTTTTCAGTGGCTGAGCCTAACAAGCAGCCAGCAGACAGGCTGCAACAGGTGAGACTCAGGGAAACTTGGCTGTTTGAGCAGACCACAGTGGAACAGAGTGGGTAGAAGCCAGCCTAGGTGTGCAGCTTGGTATTTCCGTGTACACCTGGGCCTAGCAGAGGCAACCAAAAACTCTGGATTGCTTGTAGCTTCAAGGAGGTTGCTGAGGGACAGTCATGGGCAGTGTCTCCCACTGGTCTGTGCTGGGTTCCTGCTTGGGGGCCCAAGGCTGGCACATCCAGGGGACAGCTGTGGAAAGCATCTGTTCAGGATGTAACAACCTTTGCTAGAGTGGTATCCTAAAGAAAGCTCCTCA
The DNA here is from genome assembly GCA_037038555.1 of Rhynchonycteris naso. Lineage (NCBI taxonomy): Eukaryota > Metazoa > Chordata > Mammalia > Chiroptera > Emballonuridae > Rhynchonycteris > Rhynchonycteris naso. The sequence goes on along the minus strand of CM072995.1, from coordinate 177,874,767 downwards.
CACCTGGCTCAGATGAGGTGAGTTCCACTCTCTGTGATCAGCACCGGCACAGAAGTTCATGTGCATTGGATAGGGTGGAACTTCACAGTCTGCCAGCCTGGGCACTGGATCTTCTGTCCTGCTAGGCTAGATTCCACAGTGAGAAGGGAGAGAGGGTGGGAGCATGGACATTTAAAGTGTGGGTCCCTGTGCGTATATTGTTTGATCTGGTCAAGGGGCTTAGCCACCTTTGTGGAGGACATAGTCAGCCCCAGGAGAGGACTCTCTCAGTCTTCCTCCCTGAGAATGGGGTCTCAACAGTTGAAAGAACTTCTGCGGAGGGAACTGTTGGCCACACTTGGTCTGAACTTGCTTCTCACATTATTGGGGAGAAATAAAATTTAAGTATCCAGCAGTGGCTGAGAGATTAAGCTCTGGAGTAGGGGCCCAATTCCCTGTACTGAGCTCCTGACCAAGAGACTCCTAAAGTAAGGGGTCCATAAACATAGTATTCACAACCTCAGCTGCCCTAACCCACCAAACATGCAATCTGTAGAGGAGGTAGGTTGGGTGAAACCAGTCTGAGCCCACACTAGAGTCTTACTACAAAAGACTCTGTGAGAAAACCAAATAGCTGCAAGAAGAAAAGCAGCTAAAAAGTGGAGACAAATCTTACAGAGCTTGGGACTTTTATGGAGCTGTTGTCATCTCTAAGGAGGAGGAAGCTTATTCTTATACAAAGGTTGGCCCCTCTCACTGTACCCAAACACAAAAAAACGCAGTTACAAGCAGCAAAAGGTGCAGTAGCTGCAGACTGGTAGCCTACAGTGGGTTACAAACAACAGCTGATGCCAGCCCAAGAAGAACTAGAGTTAACACTAATATACTGCTACCTACACAAGCAGCACACCAAAATGTAGAGTTTAGTAGGCACCAGACACAGTGGAAAATAAATACGCCCACAGGACAGACATTGCACAGTGTGTAATACACATGAACAAGGTTGACCTTTAGGGCCACCCAGCCTGAAGGAGTAAACATTCCCACAAAAGGCCAATTGCATCTAGTACTCACATAAAACAAGACAGAAAATAGTACTCTCAAGAACCATTCCTAGAACAAGGAACACAAGAGGTCTGGAGGACAGTACCACTGAGCCAATCTTCTTCATAAAGACCAAACAAAAAATTTTAAAGTCAGACAGTGCTAACTAATACACAGACAAAGTGGGCAGACAAAAAAATGCAATCCAATGAATCAACAAGAGAAATACCCAGAAAAAGAACTGAATGAGATGGAAGTAACCAAACTAACAGATGCAAAAGTTTAAAACAATGATTTTCAGGATGCTCAAGGATCTTAGAGCAACAATGGATGGACATAATGAGCAACTAAATAGATAACAAGCATCAAAAAGAATATTGAGATCATAAAAATAATCAGTCAGAAAAGTGTGAGGTATCACACTTCCTGATATCAAGTTATACTACAAGGCCGTTGTACTCAAAATAGCTTGGTACTGGCATAAGAACAGGGATACAGGTCAATAGAACAGAACAGAGAATCCAGAAATAAAGTCATGCCTTTATGGTCAATTGATATTTGACAAAGGAGCTAAGAGCACACAATGGAGTAAAGACAGTCTCTTCAACAAATGGTGTTGGTAAAATTGAACAGCTACCTGCAAAAAAATGAAACTAGACCATCAACTTACACCACTCAGAAAAACAAACTCAAAATGAATAAGACTTAAATGTAAGCCGTGAAACCATAATCATCTTGTAAGAAAACATAGGCAGTAAACTCTCCGACATCTGTCGCAGCAATATATATGCTGATTTATCTCCATGGACAAGTGAAATAAAAGACAGAATGAACAAATGGGACTATATTAAACTAAAAAGCTTTTTCACAGCAAAAGACAGCATGAACAAAATAAAAAGGCAACCCACACAATGGAAGAACATATTCACCAATACATCTGATAAAGGGGAAATAACCAAAATTTATATAAAACTTTGAAAACTCAACATTAGGAAGGTAAACAATCCAATTAAAAAATTGGCAAAAGAACTCTTCTCCAAAGAGGACATACAAATGGCCACTAGGCATATGAAAAAATGTTCAACGTCAGAGAAATGCAAATTAAAACCACAGTGAGATACCACCTCACACCTGTCAGAATGGCACTCATCAGCAAAACAACACAGAATAAGTGCTGGCGAGGATGTGGAGAAAAGGGAATCCTCCTGCACTGCTGGTGGGAATATAGACTGGTGCAGCCACTGTGGAGAAGTGTATGGGATTTATGCAAAAAATTAAAAATGAACTGCCTTTTGATCCAGCTATCCCACTTTTAGGAATATATCTTAAGAATACCAAATCACTGATTCAAAAGAAGGTATGCACTCCCATGTTTATTGCAGCATTGTTTACAATAGCCAAGATCTGGAAACTGCCGAAGTGTCCATCAGTGGACAAGTGGATTAAAAAGTTATGGTACAAATACACAATGGAATATTATGCAGCTGTGAAAAAGAAGGAAATCTTACCTTTAGTGACAGAGTGGATGAACCTGGATATTATTATTCTAAGTCAGTGGTAGTTAACCTGGTCCCTACCGACCACTAGTGGGCATTCCAGCTTTCATGGTGAGCAGTAGTGAAGTGACCAAAGTATAAATAAAAAGATAGATTTAACTATAGTAAGTTGTTTTATAAAGATTTATTCTGCCAAACAGCGAAAATCTGACATAAAGTACTTGGTAAGTAATTATTATTATATGCTTTCACTTGCTGTAACTCTGCTTTATAAATTTTATAAAGTAAAGTTACTTCCCTACTTTATAAATCACCATTAAGGTGGAACCAGTGGGCGGTTAGAAAATTTTACTACTAACAGAGATACAAAAGTGGGCAGTAGGTATAAAAAGATTGACTATCCCTTTTCTAAGTGAAATAAGTCAAGCAGAGAAAGAAAAATATCATATGATCTCACATATATGTGGAATCTAATAAAAAAGTGAACTGGGGAATGGAATAGAGGCAGAGCCATGGTCACAGGGACCAGAGGGACAGCTATCAGAGGGCAGGGGCACGAGGAGATGGGATCAGAGAAGGGAAAGGGATTAGTGAAATTATATATACATAACACAGAGATACAGATAACAGGACAGCAAATCCCAGAGGGAAGGGGGGAGCAAGTTAGGGGGAGAAGGGCAAAGGGGGTATAAAAAGGGACACAGGGGTGGTGGGTGAAGGAGTTATATTCAGTGGGACACTTGACTCTATGTAAACTCAAATTAAAAATTAGTAAAATAATAATATATATATAAAAAAATAAAAAGAAAATTGTTAACAAGTGTTGGTGAGGGTGTAGAGAACATTGTGTGTACAGTTGATGGGGATGTAAATTGGTTTAGCCACTATGAAAAACAGTATAGAGTTCCCCCCAAAATAAAAAAATAAAATAAAACTACCATATGACCCAGCAATCTTACTTCTGGGTATATATGTGAAGGAAATGAAAACAGAATCTCAAAAAATGATCCGCACTTCCACTTTTATTGCAACATTATTTATAATAGCCAAGATATGGAGACAACCTAGGTGTTCATCATTGGGTGAATAGAGAAGATGTGGTGTGTACATAAGATGGCATTTTATTCAGCCAAGAGAAAGATATCATCTATATGTGGCATCCAAAAAAGCTAAAATAGAGAGTAGTAGAATGGTGGAGGAGTTGGGAAGATGTTGATCAAAGGGTATAAACTTGCACTTAGAAGAGAAATGAGTTCTGAGGGTCTAATGCACAGCGTGATGATCATAGTTAACTACTGTATTACATACTTAAAGGTTGCTAAAAGACTTGATCTTAAATGTTCTCACCTCAAAGAAGAAATGATAATTATGTGATGGGATGGTGATGTTAGCTAACATTATGATGGTAATCATATTGTAATATGTAAACAAATGTATCAAATCAACATGTTGTACTCATTAAACTTACACAATGTTTATTTTATTGAGACAATTATATTTCAATAAAAAAGAATGCCAGCTAAAATAAAATAAAATAAAATAACAGAATTGTTGCACAATGCAATGTAAAACCAGTTTTAAATTTCTTCTTTATTTTGACCATCTGCACTATTGCTGTGCTTCATCCTGATGGGCAATGTAGAGATGATTGTCAAAGCAAGTGGTTTATGAAGAACTCTATTATTTTTTCTTTTTTTAATTCAGTGAGAGGAGGGGAGGCAGAGAGACTCTCATATGTGCCCCAACAGGGATCCACCCAGCAAGCCCACTAGGGGGCGATGCTCTGCCTAGCTGGGGTGTTGCTCCATTGCTCAGCAAACAAGCTTTTCTTAAAACCTGAGGCAGAGGCCATGGAACCATCCTCAGCACCTAGGGCCAACTCACTCCAATTAAGCTATGGCTGCAGAAGAGGAAAAGAGATGCAGAGAAAGAGGAAGGGGAAAGGGTGGAGAAGCAGATGGGTACTTATCCTGTGTGTCCAGACCAGAAATCAAGCCTGGAATATCCACACACCAGGCCAATATTCTACCACTGAACCAGCCAGCCAGGACCTGAGGAATTCTATTCTTAATCTCCTAGGGCACAGAGTGATGGCTTAGATGAGCCCCTCTGCTGCTGAGGTCAGAGTTTATTTTGGAGTCCTCTCCAAGTTCTAGAGCCTTCCCTAATTGCCCTAACTGGAATTATACAAACTATACAGCATTAATGAACTGTGTGACCAAGTCTGCCTATGCCAAGCATACTGCAGCCCTGCTGCTTGCTGTTAGATTACCACACACTAATTATCTTTCAGGTTTTCTATACATTCTTTTTCAAACAAGGCAAGCTTGCCAACTTGTCAACAGGGTATTACTCTCTAAAAATGAAATTACTTTCTTTTTGCTTGAGAATGCCCACAATGACTTTCTCAGGGACCTAGGAATAGAAGCAAGATTGTACCTTTCACTGCCTCTTTAATTTAAAGGAAAGGAAAAAAAATCTCTGTAAACTAATTTGTAGCTCATTGGTGATTATAGTACTGTAAGCTTCTCTGATTTAAACCAGGGAACAAGAAATGTCAGCATTCTCGCCTGAGCAGGCGGTGGCGCAGTGGATAGAGCATGAGGTCGCCAGCTTGAGTGCAGGCCCATCTGGCTTGAGCAAAAGCTCACCAGCTTGGACCCAAGGTCGCTGGCTCCAGCAAGGGGTTGCTCGGTCTGCTGAAGGCCCGTGGTCAACGCACATGTGTGAAAGCAATCAATGAACAACTAAGGTGTCGCAACGAAAAACTGATGATTGATGCTTCTCATCTCTCTGTGTTTCTGTCTATCTGTCCCTATCTATTCCTCTCTCTGACTCTCTCTCTGGCCCTGTAAAAAATAAATAAGAAAGAAGAAATGTCAGCATTTTCTGCTGGTAGGGAAGAAAAAAACATGCAGGTGGATGGTGTGAAATTTAAGCAGACTTGGGGAAAAAACTAATCATTTGGAATTCTCCACTGGAGCTGTGTTTTGACAATTGTCTGGTAATTTCCTGTTTCGGTTTGCCCACTTCATATTAATGCATGAGGCAGCATGCTACAGCTGTAAAAGCATGGGCTATGAGGTCAAGTGTCCCAGTCCTGTCACTCTCAGCTTAGGCCAGTCACTTTTTTGAGCTTCAGGTTCTAAATCTGATTGCTGGAATAATGATACCTTGCTCAGTGAGTTGCTGGGAGAAGTAAAATGGTAATGAATATAGAAATGCTTTATATTGCTGCCTGCTACTTTCCAGCTGTGTGACTTTGTGCAAATTACTTAATCTCCATTTTTTCTCCTATAAAATGGGGATAAGAGTATTTACCCCTCTCTGAGTTATGGTGAGGGTCGCAGAAGTTAACACGTCAAGTGATTAGAATAGTGCCTGGCATACAGTATGCTACTACATACTTTTGACTCTACATGATTTCTGTTACTTCTATTTATTTGATGATATATATGTTATTTATTTTTTTCAGGTTTATTCCACGTTTTATGGTGATTTAAATACAGCAGAACTTATATTTAGAATTTAACTATTATTGAGAATTTTGTGAAAAGCACTGAGGTGCTGAATATGAATGTAAACTACAGTGGATGGCTATTCATTTTGCAAAAGAGAATAGCACGACCATGCTTCAATTCAATAATTCACTGTGATAGAATCTAATGTTATTTTTAACATAATGTTAGATACAAAAATATGTACCACGGAGTGTTTTTGATATATTTTATCCTAATATTAACGCATGATCATTGTAGAAAATTTTAGAAAATACTGATAAGAGGGAATAGTAATAATGTCAATAACAATGACATAAAATTGAAAGTACTTTATTTGCCACCACCAAGAGACAGCTAAATCTCACATTTTGATTCAAATGGTTTTGGTTTTTTGTTTTGGTTTTGGTTTGTTTGTTTTGTGTGTGTGTGTGTGTAAATGCACATAAAATTGAAATTATACTTTTTAAAATTTAACAGTTCATAAATATCTTTCTATGTTACTAAATATTCTTTTCTCCCTCATTATTATTTAAAAATTTTTGGAAATAGTTTTAGACTTAAAGAACAGTTGCAAAAAATAGTACAGAGATACTTGGAGACTATGCAAATATCCTGTTTCTACTTAAAGGTTTGCCCATTCATTTTAGCATACATTGCTGGATCTTGCCTACAGCAATGATTACTGTGGTGTTTTAATGGTGACTTTCTATTTCCCTCCTGCCTTCTGAATTTACTGTATTGACTGGTATTCTTCTCTAAGGAAGAGCTGTCCATTCTCTTCCACTTATTTATTTAATCATTTATTTATAGTCATGTGGACTCATGGACATTTATTTTATTCTTTTTGTTATAATCTAATATTGTAATTTTACTTTTTATTTTGTTCCTCAACTTGTTTCAGCTTTGATTGTTAGGGAGCTCTTTCAGATTCTCATGTGTTTTTATTCCCCCTTTTTTAAAAAAAGAACTTTTCCTTCCATTTAAACACCATAAAATTCTCCAGGCTTATGTTTATTCCTACTGCTCCACTCCTGGAATGAAACACTGCTCCAAGGACCCCTGATTCCTTTCACTGAGGGGTGATATTTGGAAACCAAATACCACTGGGATGTAGGTGTTCTCCTTGTCATGATTTCTAACCTCTCTCAGTAGATAGGATGTATGTATGTGTATGTACCCTAATTCATGTATATATACATGTCTATATTTCTGTACCAATTTATCTGTATATATTTAAATTTTTTAAAATTTAACAGTTAAAAACTGAGTCCATATTGACACCTCTGAACACAGTTGAGCGACCAAAGAAGTCATTCTAACTTTCCTTTGTTTTTTTTTTTATGTGTGTGTAACTTGTTTCTCCAACAGTGAGAAACCACGCTCTCATTTTATACTATATAAGTAGATTTTTGTTTAATCTAAATATACAAATCAATAGTGTCAGAACTCCTTGCCCACTTTCCTGTGAAGAACAACTGAAGTGCAGTGTTTGTGTTCATACTTAAGCTTTATATCAAATTAAAACACTGTCTTCCAGAGTTACTTAGGTCATCTCCTGTCTTCCCCATCTCCTTCAGTGTGCTTATGTGATTAATTTGTAATAAGTTAAATGTATTTGCCCTAATCTGCATTCCATGTTTTCTTTCACATCCTGGTAGATTTCTTCTACATGTAGTAAAATTTACTTTTTGTGGTGTACAGTTGTATCAATTTCAACATAAAGTAGTATTATGAACCATAGTTCTATACGCAATAATCTCATTGCTGCAAAGTTCTCCCTACTGCTCTTTCATAGATAACTCATCCTCAAACCCTGATCCCGACTACTCATCTGTTTCCTTCCCTATGATTTTGCCCTTTCCAGAATGTCGTACAAATAGAATCAAACAATTCTGGATCTGGATTCTTTCACTTTGCAAAATGCAGGTAAGATTTACATATGTTGTTTTGTGAATCAATAGTTCATTCTATTTTATTGCTGGTAGCTTTCTGTTATATAGATAGATATACTATAATTTGTAGGACATCTAGGTTGTTTCCAATTTTTAAAGCAGCTATGAATATTTGTTTATAGGTTTTTATGCAAACATTTTCTTTTCTTTTGGATCCATTTCTAGGAATGCTGGGTTGATCACATGGTAGGGATATGTTTACCTTTATAACAAACAGCCATTCCCTGGTCAGTCTGCTCAGTGATAGAGTGTTGCCTGGCATGTGAAAGTCCTGGGTTTGATTCCCAGTCAGAGCACACAGGATAAGCGACCATCTGCTTCTCCCTCCCCCTCCAACCTCCTCTTTCCCCACTTGCATCCATGGCTGGATTGATTTGAGTGTTTTGGCCAAGGGCACTGAGGATGGCTCCATGGACCCTTCATCTCAGGTGCTAAAAAGAGTTTGGTTGCAAACATAGCCCCAGATGGGCAGAGCATCAGCCCTAGATGTGGAATGCCAGGTGGATCCTGGTCGGGTGCATGTGGGAGTCTGTCTCTATCTCCCCTCCTCTCACTTGGAAAAAGAAGGGAAAAAAACCAGCCAAACTGTTTCCCAAAGTGGCTGTATCACTTTATATTTTCATTATTTTGCATTCCTACTAGCAATCAATGTGTGAGAGTTCCTATTGTTCCACAATCTCACCAGCACTTGAGATTGTCAGGTTTTTACATTTTGAATATCCAAATAGGCATATTGTAGTATCTTATTGTGGTTTTAATTTATATTTCCCTCTTAAGTAATTATATTGAACATTTTTCTTATGTTTATTTTGCATCTGATTGTGTTCTTTGGTAAAGTATCCATTTAGGTCTTTTGCCCACTTTTAAAGATTAGGTTGTATTCTGATTATTAAGTATTGATTGATTGATTGGTTAATTGATAGATTGATTGATTTTACAGTGAGAGACAGAAACATCAATCTGTTCCTCTATGTGCCCTGACCAGGGTTCAAACCCACACCCTTTGCACTTTGGAACGATGCTCTAAGCAACCAAGCTACCCAGTCAGGGCTGGTTGTTGAGTTTTATGAGTTCTTTATGGATTCTGGAATCAAGTCTTTTGTCAGATGTAATATTAAAGTATTAGTTTGTGGCTTGTCTTTTTATTCTCCTAATCAAAAAGCTGGAGTTTTTATGAAGTTAAATTTTTATTTTAATGCAGTTCAATTTATCAGTTTTTCCTGTCATGGATTATACTTTTGTCATGTCTAAAAATTCTTTGCCTAACTTAGGGTTAGATGGTGGCACTATTGACATTTTGGACTGTATACTTCTTTGTTGTGTGTGTGGGGGGCTGTCCTGTGCAATTATAGAGAGTCCAATAGCATACCTGGCTTCTACCCACTAGATACCTATAGCACCCCCAGTCTCTCCAACTCCACCCTCTATTCATGGCTCAGTTCCAAAAATGTTTACAGTCATGCCTGACCAGGTGGTGGCACAATGGATAGAGCGTCAGACTGGGATGCAGAGAACCCAGGTTCTAAACCCCCGAGATCATTGGCTTGAGCAAAGGGTCACTCACTCTGCTGTGCTCCCACCCCCATCAAGGCACATATGAGAAAACAATCAATGAACAACTAAGGTGCCTCAACGAAGAATTGATGCTTCTCATCTCTTTCCCTTCCTGTCTGTCTGTCCCTCTCTCTATCTCTCTCTATGTCTCTGTCACACACACAAAGAAAGTTTCAGATATTACCAAATGTCCCCTAAGGTTATAAAGATGACTTCATTCATAATTACTGACCTAACCCAAGGTCATGTACATCATTTTCTCCTGTGTTTTCTTTGAAAAGTTTGCTTTTGATTGTGCATATGCATATTCAGCATATTCAGTTGTTCTAGCACCAGTTGTTTGGAGAACCTATCTTCATTGAATTGTATAGCATGGGTGGTGCAAAAGTAGGTTTACAGTTGCGAATATGTGAAACAGAGTTTATTTTTGTATTATTATTTATTAATTATTGTAGTATTTTCCATACAAACAACTATAAACCTACATCTTGCCCTACCTTGTATTTACATCACTATAAAGAATCAGTTGAGCCTGACCAGGTGGTGGCGCAGTGGATAGAGTGTCAGACTGGGATGCGGAAGACCTAGGTTCAAGACCCCGAGCTTGCCAGCTTGAGCGCGTGCCCGTCTCGCTTGAGCAAAAGCTCGCCAGCATGGACCCAAGGTCGCTGGCTCCAGCAAGGGATTGCTCAGTCTGCTGAAGGCCCGCGGTCAAGGCACATGTGAGAAAGCAATCAATGAACAACTATGGTGTCGCAAAGGGCAATGAGAAACTAATGATTGATGCTTCTCACCTCTCTCCGTTCCTGTCTGTCTGTCCCTATCTATCCCTCTGTCTGACTCTCTCTCTGTCCCTGTAAAAAAAAAAAAAAAAGAATCAGTTGAGCCTGACCAGGCAGTGGCGCAGTGGATAGAACATCGGATCGGGATGCGGAGGACCCAGATTCGAGACCCCGAGGTTGCCAGCTTGAGCACAAGCTCATCTGGCTTAAGCAAAAAGCTTACCAGCTTGGACCCAAGGTCGCTGGCTCAAGCAAGTGGTTGCTTGGTCTGCTGAAGGCCCGTGGTCAAGGCACATATGAGAAAGCAATCAATGAACAACTAAGATGTTGCAACAAAAAACTGATGATTGATGCTTCTGATCTCTCTCCGTTCCTGTCTGTCTGTTCCTATCGATCCCTCTCTCTGACTCTCTCTCTCTGTCCCTGTAAAAAAAAAAAAAAAAAAAAAAATCAGTTGACTGTATTCATGTGGATTTATTTCTGGTCAGTATCTTTTGTTCCATTAATCTATGTGTCTATCCTTTCACCAATTCCACACTGTCTCAATTTCTGTAGCATCACAGTAACACTTGAAATCAGGTAGTGTAAATCCTCCAAATTTATTTTATTCATTTTCAAAAATTGTTTGGCAATTCTAGTTCCTTTGTCTTTCCATATAAATTTTTAAACCAGTGTGTCAATATCTATATATGTACAAGTTTGCTGGAATTTTGATTCAATTTGCATTAAGTCTACATAATAAATTGGGGACACTTACTATTTAATCATACTTAATCTTCTAATTCATGAAAATGGTTTATTTCTGCATTTATTTGCATCTTCTTCAATTTTCTTTTTATTGTTTTGTCTTTGATAATTTTAAAAAAGATTTATAACTAGTTGGGGGTTTTGGTGCTATTGTAAATAGTATTTTTATTTTAATTTTGAATTGCAATTGTTCAGCGCTAGTATTTAGAAATGCCATTGATTTGTGTGCACTGACTTTGTATCCTGAAACTTTATTAAATTCAGTTATTAGTTCTAAGAGCTTTTGTGTAGAGTCTTTAGAATATCTACATGGAAAATTATGTTATCTATGAATAGTGGTGATATGTCTTTTCTTTCTGTGCCTTATTTTACTGTAATGGCTAGATTACCAGTGTGGTGGTTAATAGTAGTGAAAGAGGATATCTTTGCCTACTTCCCTATCTTAGGGGAAAAGTATTCATTCTTTTGCCATTAATTATTATTTTAGCTATATAATCTTTGTAGATACGTTTTATTATAAAAGAAGTTCCTATTACTAGTTTTTTGAGTTTTAATTATGAATGGGAGTAGAATTTCACCAAATGCTTTTTCTTGCATCTATTTTATCTTTTAGTCTGATATTATTGTACTTATGTTGATTGATTTTTAAATGTTTTCAAATTTGCAAATATTTTGCTAAGGATTTTTAAAGCTATATTCATGAGAGTTATTGCTCTGTAGGTATCTTCTCTCATGATTAGGGTAATGCTGGTGTCATAAAATAAGTTAGGAAGCATTTCCTTCTTCTCTATTTTCTGGAAAAAAAGTGTTGTGTTGAATTAATATTACTTATTTCTTGTATGTTTGGTAGAATTCAACAATAAAATCATTTGGGTCCGGAGATTTATTTTTGGAAAGTTTTTAAAGTAATAATTTAAATTACTTAATAAATATAAGACCATCAGTTTATCTATTTCTTCTTGACTGAGGCTTAGTAATTTGTCTTTCAACGAGTCCATTTCAGATAAGTTGTCAAATTTCTGGGTATAGAGTTGTTCATAATATACTATTAAAATTTTGTTAATGTTTTTGGGATCTGTAGTGATACCTCATCTTTTGTCTTTGGTAATTTATATCTTTTTTTCTTTTTTGTTTGGTCAGTTTAGCTAGACATTTATCAATTTTATTAATCTTCTCAGAGAATCAGCTTTATAGTTTAATTTCATTATAGTCTGAGAACATATTTTAAATGATTTCTAGTCTTTTAACTTTGTTTTATTTCACAGAATATAGTATTCATTGGTGAATGTTCCATGTGTATTAGACAAGAAAGTATATTCTGCTGTATGGAATGGAGTAGTATATATTACCTCAGCTAGGTTTAGTTGTTGATTGTGTTGTTTCGGGTTTTTATTTCTGATAATAATCTAATAATTATCTGTGTTTCTTTTCTTAATTACTGAGAGATAATTGTAGTATTCTCCTTTCATTTCCATCTCTTTTTGCCTCATGTCTATTGAAACCCTGCCTTTTGGTGCATTTGCAGTTTGGTTGGTTATGTCTTCTTAGAAAACTACACCCATCTGACCTGTGGGTGGCACACTGGATAAAGTGTCGACCGGGAATGCTGAGGTTACCAGTTCAAAACCCTGGTTTGCCTGGTCAAGGTACATATGAGAGTTGATGCTTCCTGCTCCTTGCCTCTTCTCTGTCTTTCTCTCTCTCTTTCCTCTTTCTAAAATGAATAAATAAAACTCTAAAATATAAAAAAAAAAAAGAAAATATAAAAGAAAACTAAACCTTTTTATCATTAAGTATTATACTTCTATCTCTAATAATATCCCTTGTTTTGAAGTTTACTTTGATAACATGGCTACTTCGCTTTAATTTTTTATTAGTGTTGGCATGATATATTTTTCTTCATCCTTGTACTTTTAACCAATCTCATTGTAATTAAGGTGAGTTCACTTGTTTCATCTGTCCTTTATTTTTTCTTTTTCTGCTTTTTCTTGTGTTACCTGAGAATTCTTTTTATTATTACATCTTGTATCCATTATGACTTATTATTCATTTTTCTTTTTAAAGTATTTTAAGTAATTTCTGTAAGGTTTACAATGTACAACCTTTTTTAAAAAAATATTGACTGATTTTAGACAGAGAAAGAGAGAGAGAAACAGAAACATTGATCTGTTTCTGTATGTGCCCTGACCAAGGATTAAACCCACAATCTTTGTGTTATTGGGATGATGCTCTAACCAAACTAACAGAGTTATCTGGCCAGGGCTACAGTGTACATCTTTAATTAACGAGTCTGCCTTCAAATATTGTATGTCTTTATGTGTTGTCATAAGCAGATTAAGGTCAGTTGAGGCCCTGGGTTCAGAAGAAAATATTGAGCCCCTTAAAAAAAAGGGAGAAGCTGAGAAAATAAAAATACATGTTATCCATATTTTTGAATAAATAAAAAGCATTATGTATTATTAATGTTAAAATTGCACATATGAAACCAAACTTGGTGTCATTAGAAAAAAAGTGTGAAGTTGAGGTTTTGCGGGGCCCTTCAGAAGGTGGGTCTCAGGGCGTGCACCTGGTGTGCCCACCGTTAAATCCACCTCTGTATGTTGTGCAGTGAGTGAACTAGCAGCAGTATAATCTCAATTCTTCTCTTTCATCCTTTGTGCTATTGTTTTAATACCTTTCACAGTTACATATGTTATGAACATAAAATACATTTCCACTGTTACTGTTTTCAATGGTGAAAAGTTATTTTTAGAACAATCAAAACTAAGAAAAGAAATAAATTGCACTTTAACTTTTTTTATTTACTTATTTCATTTCTAAGGTCTTTATTTTTCTGTGTAGATCTAAGTTTTGGTCTGATATCATATTCTTTCTGCAGGGGGAACTTCCTTTAACATTTCTTATATAGTATGCATTCTAGTAATAAATTCCTTACATTTCTGTAAGTCTCAAAAAAGCTTTATTTTTTTTTTTTTAAATCTATTTTGCCAGGCATAGGATTCTAGGTTGGCAGTTTTTCCTTCATTTTCACTACCTTCTGGTTGCATTATTTCTGAGAAATTTGTTGCAGTTCTTCTCTTTGTTCGTCAGTATATAATATTTCTTTTTTTCTCTGTCCCTTTCTCTCCCTCTACTTCTAGGATTCAAATTATACATATGTTAGAATTTTAATAATATCATGCAACTTCTGGATTTTGTGTTTCAATTTTGGTTAATTTATATTGAAACCCTACCATCAAGTTCAGAATTCTTGCCTCATCTACCTGTATCTATTGATGAAACTATCTGGAGAATTCTTCAATGTTATTATTGTGTGTTTCAATTCAAGCATTTTGATCTTATAGTTCCCTTCTCTCTGCTAAAATTAAGCATCTAAGCTGTGGCTGGGTAGCTCAGTTGGTTAGAATATCATCCCAATATGTTAAGTTGTGGGTTTGATCCCTAGTCAGGGCACATACAAGAATCAACCAATGAGCCCTGGTCATTTGGCTCAGTGGTAGAGCATTGACCTGGCATGTGGAAGTCCAAGGTTCGATTCCCAGCCAGGGCACACAGCAGAAGTACCCATCTGCTTCTCCACCCCTCCCCCTCTCCTTTCTCGCTATCTCCCTCTCCCACTCCCACAGTCAAGGCTCCATTGGAGCAAAGTTGGCCTGGGCACTGAGGATAGCTCCATGGCCTCTGCCTCAAGTGCTAGAATGGCTCTAGTTGCAATGGAGCAACAGCCCCAGACAGGCAGAGCATCGCCCCCTACTGGGCATGCCGGGTGGATCCTGGGGTCAGGAGCATGCTGGAATATATCTCTCTTCCTCCCTGCTTCTCACTTCAGAAAAATACAAAAAAAAAAAGAAGAAGAAGCAGAAGAATCAACCAATGAATACATGGAACAACAAATTGATATTTCTCTCTCCCTAAAATCAATAATTAAAAAAATTAAGCAAATAATGAAATTAACCATCTATCTTGATGTTGTCCACTTTTTTTTATTAGGGCTGTTAACATATTAATCATAGTTATTTAAAATTTCTATGTCGGGTAATTCCAAAATCTGAATCATATCCGTATCTGGTTCTGATGATTGCTTTGTCTCTTTGGAGTTTTCTTTTTCTTGCCTTTTCATATGCCTTATAATTTTTTGTTGAAACCTTGTCGTCTTGTGTAGGTTAGTAGGCACTGGAGTAAATTTTTTTTTAGCCTCAATATGGGGGTACCTTTCTTTCTGTTAGTCATTTTAATGTAATGGCTTTAATTAATCCAGTTTGGGAGTGCTTTGCTTATCCTCAATGCATCATAGGCTTCAAATTCTTATAAAGGTGCCTGACCAGGCGGTGGTGCAGTGGATAGAGCATTGGACTGGGATGCGGAGGACCCAGGTTCGAGACCCTGAGGTCGCCAGCTTGAGCGCGGGCCCATCTGGTTTGAGCAAAGCTCACCAGCTTGGACCCAAGGTTGCTGGCTCAAGCAAGGGGTTACTCAGTCTGCTGAAGGCCCGCGGTCAAGGCACATATGAGAAAGCAATCAATGAACAACTAAAGTGTCCCAACGAAAAACTGATGATTGATGCTTCTCATCTCTCTCCATTCCTGTCTCTGTTCCTATCTATCCCTCTCTCTGTCTCCGTAAAAAAAAAAATTTTATAAGGGTACTTGTGTTTAGGGTGGAAGTGAATTTACTAGAACAATTTATGATTCTGAATTTTACGTGTTCTCTCGGTATTGTATCTCAGAAAGAGTGTTTTTGCTTGCTCTTGTTTCTCTCACATCCTTCTCCCAGAAATCTATTGTTAGTTGTTATTCAAAGCTTATTAGCTTGTAGTGGGCAAGGGATGGAGTGGGAGTCTGTTCTCTGTCTTTTGAATAAACCTCACTCTTAGGCATGCATCATATGGGATATGAAATTTTGGTTCTACCCCTGCCTCAGCTGGATATGTGGGTTAAGCATGTGATTCTATCCTCTGATTTCTTCTTCTTGATTCCTTTCACCAACTTGCAACACGTTTTCACCAATGCCCTAAGGGCAGTAGTGCTTGGTGCATTTACCCTCTAAAGATTAAGACTTTTGTTTCCCTATGGGAGATTAGCTGGATAAATCCAGGTGTGCATTGCCCTTCCCACAAAACTGCTGCTAGGTTTGCAGTATGATGGACCTAATTTAGGGCTCTTTCCAATAATTTCTGTGAGCACCTGTTGGGATTGTGGAGAAAAAGCCTGAAAGAAGTATGGGCTCTCCCAAATTCGGTGACCTTAGGGGTTTCACACTGGCCTGTCAGCCTGTATTTAGTCTTTATCAATTTATTAACTATTTTATTTGAACTCTTCTTACTGATGTCTGGTAGCATTTTCCCCAAGGAAGTACTTTGCATTCCTTTTCTCTCTGCAGCTATTATTCCTCCTTAATTTGGGACCTGTTTTTGCTCTTCAATTTCAAATCTACAGTTGGTTTTTAAAAACTTGTTGAATTTGAAGTTAATCTAGTTACTTTCACTGTAAGGGTAAGAGTGATGCTCCTCTAGCTCTTTATATCCTTCCTTTCATTTTAGTGGAAATACTGTATTCTGTTAAATGGATATGTAAGCTACTGTTTTAAACCAATCTTGTTGGGCAAATGAGTTTGTAAAATTTGTATTTTTTGAGTTTGCTCACTTTCAGTGTTAAAAAATGGCACTGGGCAGTGCCATGTATGTGATCTGTAAAATTACTAATTACCTTCTTGCTTGGGAAGACCCATTGTTATGCTAATATTGCTGGAGGAGAGGTTTTCAAGCCAGAAAAGTTTTAAAAGAAAGGAGCAGGGGGAAAAGAAGAGGGAAAAAGAAGCCAAGATGGCAGGGAAAAAGAAAGCAGGCAGTTTGGACAGAGAGTGAGAAGCCATGTGAGGGGCTTTGGGACTGGTGAGGCCTTTGATTCTAGGAGGAACTGGAGAAGATTCTCCTGGTTGTGGAACCAGATAATGTGTCAGTAGCTTTGTGATCTCTGAGTGAAAGGAAAGTGTTTTCCCTCTGTGTGTTTCTTGTCAGCCAGTATGAGACTTGAATAAAGGAATGGCCCACCATTTTTTGGTTCCACTGTCCAAATCTAATGAGAACCTGCATGTGCATGGCTGTGCTAGCCATGGCTGCTGGCCATACAAATTTCAATCCCTTATTATTGTACCTTTAGGCAATTATTGTTTGTTATTATAAATAAGGTTGAATGACCCTAATAAGTAAATCTATCTTTGATTATTTACTTTCTAGTCATTTATAACCTAATGGGCAAGAACAAGCAGGCATATCAGAACAATCAAAAATGTATGGTAGAATAAAATGAATGCCCACAAGAGCAGTCTAGGATGCAATAATGATAAGGAGTTATAACAGAATTATAATGGTGTTTCACATTTCTACAGAAGTTAACAATATTCCTTATGCTCATTAAACCTTTTGATCTTAATAATTTTCTATTTTTCTTATTAGGAAAATGAGAACTAGAGGACTGCAAGAGTTTAACGGAGAGCCTCAAAGCTATTAAGTGACAGACCTAAGGCTTGACTCAATGTGGTGAAGTCTCCATAAAAAACGGATGGACCTGACATGAACCTTGAAGGATGGGCTGTGTTGTTAGGCAGAAACAGGAGAAGACGTTTTCTGATGAGGAGATTATGTATACTGAGTCACACCCATACAGAACATACCTATATACAACTCCACAATCTAAAGAAGCATGTATCAAGACAAAAAGTGTTGAACTAATGAATTCTGTCATAGATGTGTTTCTTGTTTTTGTTTTAAAATAAATGACACCCATATCAAATTGTCTAGGGGATTAGCACAAAGAGTTTGATTTCAAAGCAGGAAGCTTACAGCTTGGCTGTTCTTAAAGCCCATTAATTGAACCCATGTGCTCCACCCAGGTCAAGAAGGGCCAGGGCCAGGGAGACAATCTCCTTACCCTTTTTGTTCTTCTGAGTGGTTGAATAATTAAAACAACATATAGCAAATAAGCAGGAGAAAATCAAATTTTAATACATGCCTATGGAGAATTCACATAACCATGAAAATTCTAAAGATAGTGAGGCAAAATGAGGTATATATGTCATTTTGGACAAAGGAGAAAAGGAAAGGTGAGGTCTGGAATGTCCAAGAGGAAATAAGCAATTACAACTCTGAAGGGGAATCTAGAGAACATTTTTGCTAGGGTTCTTCTTGTCTACCATATTTAATTCATATGTGCTCAAGTGAGTATGCTAAGGTAATTATGTTAAGGTTTTTTTCCAAAAGCAGGTTTGTATATCTGAATCTCTTTAGGCAGAAAAAAGGGAGGTAAAATTCTCTTCTTGAGTTTATTGGGCCTTAATTGCTTTCAGCTAAAAATAATCTATCTGTGTGTCAGGGTGGCACATCCTGGGGAGACTCAGCTCTGGACCCTGAACAGTGTTCAGTGTTTGGTTGGAAAGGAAGATGCTTCCAGCTGTCCTAAAAACAAAACAAAAAACAAAGAAAAGATGGGTATTTTCCCTCTTCAGTAAAATAAAACTGACCTTCTGGTAGGAGAGTCTGTCTTGAATAAGAAATGGTTAAACTTTAACCAAATCACACCAGGAAATAGCTCTGGTTACAGCCAGATTGCTCCATATCTAAATGCAGGGGTCGGGAACCATTGACTCGTGAGCCAGATGTGGCTCTTTTGATGACTGCATCTGGCTCACAGACAAATCTTTAATAAAAGAATAATAACATTAAAAATATAAAACATTCTCATGTATTACAATCCATTCATTTCCTACCACTCATGTTCATGGTTGTGGGTGGCTGGAGCCAATCACAGCTGTCCTCCAGGACAACACCAAATTTTTATTGGATAATACGTAATGTACACGGGTTGTTGTGAAGTCAGGAAGTAAACTTCCCTCCTTTTAATCAAGTAGTCAGCAAGCTAATTGCAGAAACCCTTTTGACAAAGAAGATGGCTAAAAGAAAAAAAGATGAGGAGTATCATACTTTTCAGCAGGAATGAACAGAGGAATTCGCCTTTGTGGAGAGAG
Source organism: Rhynchonycteris naso (assembly GCA_037038555.1). Classification (NCBI taxonomy): domain Eukaryota; kingdom Metazoa; phylum Chordata; class Mammalia; order Chiroptera; family Emballonuridae; genus Rhynchonycteris; species Rhynchonycteris naso. Next base: position 177,855,691 of record CM072995.1, on the reverse strand, counting down.
CAGGTTCTGCAGTGTGTCTAATATGCAATGATAAAATTGCATCGATGAAACGGTCAAATATAAGGCGGCACTTTGACACACGCCATACTACATTTGCAACAAAATATCCAGTGGGGGACAGCAGGAAGAAAGCATGTCAAGAGCTACTGTGCAGAGTGCAAGCTAGTCAGCAGCAACTCCATGTTTGGACCCAACAAGGTGACTGGAATTCAGCTAGCTTTACTGTTGCTTTAGCAATTATGAGAAATGGAAAGCCATTCACAGATGGGGAGTATGCTAAAACATTCATGCTTGATGTTGCCAATGAACTTTTTGGTGACTGTTGGGCAGATAAAATATATTATGCTCACTTTGTTCAAGATGGCTCTGCCCACATGGAAGTTCATTGATATTAATGTGTGTTCTGGAACAGGCTGTGGGCAGACCGGGTCGTTGTAGCCTAAGGCTTAGTTTTAAAAGTAAGCTCTTCTCCACACCCTTGACTGATTGGATGATATAGGGTGGTGCACTCTCCTGAGGAATCCCATTATATAGAGACTTCCTTGTTTGTATAATTGGATTAAAGGTTTTGATTCTATGGTATAAAGTGGGGAGACCAGTAGCTTGATCTCTCTCTTGGTTCTTGGTTCCTGAGGTATTAGAGAGGAGAGCAGATTAAGGCCATGTGAAGGAGAAGTAGCCAAGATGGCAGAGTGCTGAGGAAGAAGCCAGTTTGTTAAGAGTTTGTGCAGGAGATGGGGAACAGAGGTGAATAAGGCTGGTGAGCTAGAAACCTTTGATTCTAGGAAACTCGGATAAGTCAGTAGCTTTGTGAGCACTGAATGTGTGGGTTTTGGAACCCAGTGTGTGTTTTTGCTTGCCCGCCAGGTGCAAGCTAGAATTAAAGCTAATGGCTCACCAGTTTTTTGCTCCATTGTTTCATTACCGACTGTTCGAATCTAATGCGAACCTGCATTGGCCAGGCGGCTGTGATAGTGGCCGCGACTACTGGCTTTACAGTGACTTTTCAGTTAAAGACAAGATAATCAAACAAATAAAAGACATGCCTCTGTCGGCCAGAACTGTCCACGATCGCACCATCATGATGGCAAATCAAATTGAGGCAACACAAGTGAAGGACATAAATGCAGCACCATTCTTTATGCTTTCTTTGGATGAGAAAACAGACTTAACCTATTTATCCCAATAGAGCATGATTGCAAGGTATGCTGTTGGTGACACACTACGTGAGGAAAGTCTTGCTGTTTTGCCTATGAAAGAGATAACAAGAGGGGAGGATTTAGTCAAGTCTTTCACTGAGTTCGCTAAAGAAAAAAAAATCTACTGATGAATTAACTTATTTCAGTGTATACTGATGGTGCTCCGTGCATGGTGGGGTAAAACAGAGGATTTGTAGTGCTTCTTTGTGAACATGAAAAGAGACCCATCCTAAGTTTTCATGGCATCCTACATCAGGAGGCACTTTGTGCTCAGATGTGTGGCGAGCAGCTTGGTGAGGTGATGTCACTGGTCATTTGGATGGTCAACTTTATTGTTACCTGAGCTTTAAATGATCGCCAGTTTAAAACACTACTGGATGAAGTTAGAAATAATTATCCTGGTCTGCTTTTGCACAGCAATGTGTGTTGTTTGTCAAGAAGGAAGGTGCTCAGCCATTTCGCGGCTAGTCTGAGTAAAATCCGGACTTTTCTTGAAATGAAAACCTTTGAGCATCCTGAGTAAGCTAACACTGAGTGGCTCTGGAAGTTCTACTATCTTGTGGACGAGACTGAACATCTGAACCAGCTTAATGTGAAAATACAAGGCATTGGAAATACAGTCTTATCCCTTCAACAAGCAGTGGTTGCATTTGAAAACAAGCTGGAACTCTTCATCACCAACATTGAAACAGGTCGTTTACTACACTTTGAAAAACTGGTAGAGTTTAAAGATGCATGCACAGCAAGTGACCCTGCTCAACATCTTGATCTCCAGCAGCTAACGAGCTTCACATCTAATCTCCGGCAGTCATTTAAAGCACGCTTTGGAGAATTTCAGGAGCGCAATCGTCTTTTTAAGTTCATCACCCACCCACACAAGTGTGCCATGGAAAGCGCTGACCTGAGTTACATTTCCGGTGTCTCCGTCAGAGATTTTTGAGCTACTAGCTGCTGACCTGAAGGCCTCAGACATGTGGGTGAATAAGGTCAAGTCACTGAATGAAGATTTGGAAAGACTTGCACCAGAGCAAGCAGAGTTGGTGAGCAAGCACAAGTGGGAGAAATAAAAATACTTCAACCTGCGGGCCAGCTGATTGTCAAAACTTGGAAAGCACTTCCCATCACATACCACACACTGCAGTGTGTGAGTATTGCTGTACTGACAATGTTTGGCTCTACGTATGCATGTGAGCAGTCTTTCTCACATCTAAAGAACGTTAAGACCAACCTACAATCACATTTTCACATTTAATGGATGGAAGTCTCAATACCTGCATGAAGCTTAACCACACCACATATCAACCAGACTACAAAGCCATCAGCAAAACCATGCAGCACCAAAAGTCACATTAATGGTAAGAAGCACTTTATTCATTATTGGTTAGCAACAGCATAACAACACTATTAAAAAGAATTCAGAGACTTATTGTACTTTAAAAATGTTGGTCTTACATAAAGTGCACAACTTACTTGTATTTAGTGTTAAACATATTGTATAACTCTCATGGAATTACACTTTAAAATATGTGGCGTTCATGGCTCTCTCAGCCAAAAAGGTTCCCGACCCCTGTCCTAATGGGTAAACAGAGCATCTCATGACTACTTTCTGCAATTCTGGGGGTAGCAGGTAGTTGCCCTAAGGGGTCCTTGGCAAAAGAAGCTAGACTTTGCCTTTGGGATTTCTTCTCTTGGAACAGCCTAAAGGAGAATGATTGTTTGCTAAAGGAAGAAGCAATAATGTATTAATCAGGAATTCAGTCTTTAAACCTCATTAATTTTTATTTAATTGGCCAGTAACTACACTTAAAATAAATACCAGTTAGTAGTCCAAAACAGAAGGATAAAAGATAAGCAGTTGTGAAAGCAGGATAGTATTAGACCAAAGCAAAATGGGAGTTAAGTGAGAGATGTTCTATTTCAGAGAAACATATTTGGGAAAGAGGGGATTGTTGATAAGCAGCTGTGGATCTCTTGGAGCTCATTAAGATTTATATCAGCTTTTACTTGTACTTGTTAGCCATCTATAAACTGATTTTAATTACCAACACATCTTTAATTACAAAGCATTTACTCTTTTATTAAATAAAAATTAACATCATCAAATGGACTGTACCCTCAGCAACAGGTGCTGCTTGGACAGACTTCCAGAAAGCCCTTCAGCTCCCAGGGTACCTGCTGCCTCCTGGCTGCAGGGAACCCAAACTCCTGGAGGTTGAGGAGAAGAAGTAGGGTGAAATCCAGAGCTGGGCAAGGCACATTCTGCTGCCAGCCCATATTAACCCCTGCCTTTTTGCACCCCTCAAGATGAACTGATGGGTTTTGTACAAACATCCTTCAGCTGTGCTCTTCATCATTGATAGGGACTGAGAGACAATGAAGAAGGAAAAGGGGAATGGAAGAGAAGAGATGGAATAGCTTCAATCAGAAGCCCCAGGCTGTGAGCAAGCTTGAAATAGGGTATGTTGGGCAGATGAAATATATTATGCTCACTTTGTTAAATATGGCTCTGCCAACGTGCCAGTTTTAAGAGTAAGCTTTTCCCCATACCCTTGACTGATTGGATGATGTGGGGTGGTGCACTCTCATGAGGAATCCTTCCACTATGCCTCAGATAAGTGACTTTGTATCAGAAACTTCCTTGTTTGTAGACTGCATTAAAGGTTTAGATTTCTACACAATAAAGTGGGCAGGTCGGGAGCATGCTCTCTAGGTTCCTGAGGTTAGCATTAGAGAGGAGAGCAGATTAAGGCCACGTGGAGGAGAGAAGAAGCCTCTAAGATGGCAGAGTTCTGAGAGGGAAGCCAGTTTAAGCAGAGTTTGTTCTAGAGAAGGAGATGGGAAACACAGGTGAATAAGATTGGTGAGCTAGAAACATTTGATTCTAGAAAACTTGGATAAGTCAGTAGCTTTGTGAGCACTGAATGAGTGAGTTTTGGAGCACAGTGTGTGTTTTTACTTGCCTGCCGGATGCAAGCTAGAATTAAAGCTGATGGCTCACCAGTTCATGGCTCTGTTGTTTCATTACCGACTGTCTAAATCTAATGCGAACCTGCACTGGCCAGGCGGCTGTGATGGTGGCCTTCGCCACTGGCTTTACAGGGTATTCCTTTTAGGCAGACATTTTGAAATTAAACTTTAAATTCAAACCTTTGTCCTGTCTCTCTCTCTTCAAAATATAGGATCTGTGGAAAGATATGATGTCTGTATAAGTTAGATTAATTTATTGTATAAATTTGGGTCCAAGATGACATTTTTTAACCTGCTTATCAACAGGCATTAGTTGAGTTAGATAAAATAGAAAACAGTTCTTCTACAGGGTAGTTAAGATAGGTCAGTCAAGTTGGCAATGCCTGTCCATTAGCCGTTTATGTGATATTAATAAAATTACAGGAATAAAATCACACACACACACACACACACACACACACACACACAAAAATATATAGGATGTGTGCCTCCTTTTGAGGTAGCATGAAATGATGTCTTCTTTTTACTTCATTAGAAACCAGAGTTAAAGATAAAATTTCTTTAAAGATAAAATTTACATCCTTGTTTAATTTTGATTTAATTCACTTAAAACCAGTGCATCCTCATCACTAAAAGTACTGAGAATCTGTAAAGCCAGTAGTCGAGGCCACCATCACAGCTGCCTGGCCAGTGCAGGTTTGCATTAGATTCGGACAGTCGGTAATAAAACAATGGAGCCAAGAACTGATGAGCCATCAGCTTTAATTCTAGCTTGCACCCAGCAGGCAAGTAAAAACACACACTGGGCTCCAAAGCCCACTCATTCAGTGCTCACAAAGCTACTGACTTATCCAAGTTTTCTAGTATCAAAGGTTTCTAGCTCACCAGTCTTATTCAACTCTGTTCCTTAACTCCTTCTCTCTATACAAACTCTGCACAAACTGGCTTCTGCCTCAGCACTCCGCCATCTTGGCTGCTTCTCCTAGCCTCCATATGGCCTTTATCTGCTCTTCTTTCTTTGTTTTCCTCTCTAATGCTAATCTCAGGAACCTAGAGAGAGCAAGCTCTAGGTCTGCCCCACTTTATAGTGTAAAAATCCAAACCTTTAATCCAATCTACAAACCAGGAAGTCTCTGATACAAAGTCACTTATTTGAGGCATAATGGAAGGATTCCTCATGAGAATACACCACCCTACATCATGCAATCAGTCAAGGGTGTGGGGAGAAGCTTACTCTTAAAAGTAAGCCTTAGCCTATAAAATCCGGGCCTTCCCACAGCCTGTCCCCCAACACACATTAATATCAACGAACTTGCACATGGGAAGCACCATCTTTAACAAAGTGAGCATAATATATTTTATCTGCCCTACCATCCACCCCTATGCTCACTTTACTACCCACAATCTACAACCCTGGTGTCCCTGTACAAGGAAATTAGGCACATTACACAAATTACAAATACATGACAAGTCATACAATTTCAACAATTACAAAGATACATTTCACCAGTCTCTGAGCACTTTGCCAAAAGTTCAAAATGTCCTTGGCCTTTTCTCTTGCCATTTGAAAGGCTTCCCGAGGCAGGGGGAGGGCATCCATCAAAGCCGCCCCCCACCGCCATCAGGGTATTTCACATTGTCCAAAATCCATAAATCCATTCAACAAAGGAGCCAGTGCTCACTCCAGTCATAGTCCAGGAAATCAGTCCACGCATATGGGGTATTAGCCTCCCCCCTCATCCCTGCCATCCTCGCAGCTCGTACACTGTCCAAAAATGAGCACGTGGCAATGGCAGGCAGCATTTCCATTTCTGCTTTACGGAGCATGATGGCATCTACTCCTATGTCCCAAAATCGCAGCAAACCCCCAGCGGCTTAGCAGGCATGCCCTGCCATTCCAGTGGCCACTCGGCGATGCATGCCTGGCTCCCGGGATGTCCGTTCATTCTCCTGCCGCAGCTGCCGCCATTTACCTTCTGGAGTCCGTGAATCACAACTCCAGCCCAATTCTCCTCATCTTCTGGATAGGAGCTGGAAACACCAGCTCCCGCTGCTGGGATTGAGCCCTGGGCCACCCCTGCCTTCTGCTCAACAGGCCTTGCAGCTCCAGCCTCAGCCCCAGCTTCGGCCTCCTGCTGCTGCTGGCTCTAAACAACATCCAGGGCAATCTGCAAGTCAAGAACCTGTGATTCCTTCTCCGGCAGCTGCTCCATTTCCAGGCAAATCTCATGAACCTGGTCGGCCTCCTCCTCCAGTGCTTCTTCCAGCTCCAAGGTTGGCATCTGTTTCTCCCACATTTCCTCCAGCTCCTTCCACTACTCAGTTTGCAGGTCCCGGGCAGCCTCTTTCATAGAGCTCTCAGTTTCCTCACGCATGGCTGTAAAAGTTAGCCGACCTACAGTCCCCCAAAAAACAACGATAGGGAACCATAACAGCAGTCAGTCCTCTACTCCACCAATCAAAGGTGCTGGCAGCTCCATACCAATCTGTATCGAATCCTGCCTACTACACAAAATATAAAGCCAGTAGTCAAGGCCACCATCAGAGCTGCTTGGCCAATGCAGGTTTGCATTAGATTTGGACAGTCGGTAATGAAACAATGGAGCCAAGAACTGATGAGCCATCAATTTTAATCCTAGCTTGCACCCGGCAGGCAAGTAAAAACACACACTGGGCTCCAAAACCCACTCATTCAGTGCTCACAAAGCTACTGACTTATCCAAGTTTTCTAGAATCAAAGGTTTTTAGCTCACCAGTCTTATTCACCTCTGTTCCCCAACTCCTTCTCTCTACACAAACTGCACAAACTGGCTTCTGCCTCAGCACTCCACCATCTTGGCTGCTTCTCCTGGCCTCCATGTGGCCTTTATCTGCTCTTCTTTCTTTGTTCTCCTCTCTAATGCTAATCTCAGGAACTTAGAGAAAGCAAGCTCCCAGTCTCTCCCTCTTTATAGTGTAGAAATTCAAATCTTTAATCCAATCTACAAACAAGGAAGTCTCTGATACAAAGTCACTTATCTGAGGCATAATGGGAGGATTCCTCATGAAAGTGCACCACCCCACATCATCCAATCAGTCAAGGGTATGGGGAAAAGCTTACTCTTAAAATTGCATGTGGGCAGTGCCATCTTTAACAAAGTGAGTATAATATATTTTATCTGCCCAACAGAATTGGTTCAGATAGAGTGTACATGAGGGTGGCCATAAGCAGCATGTAAAGCCAGCGGCCATGGCCTCCAACAGGGCTGCCTGGCCAGTGCAGGTTTGCATTGGACTTGAATAGTCGGTAATGAAACAACGGTGCCAAGAACTGGTGTACCATCTGTTTTAATTCTAGCTTGCGCCAGGCGGGCAAGCAAAAACACACACTGGGCTCCAAAGCCCGCTCATTCAGTGCTGTTGAGCAAATAAAATATATTATGCTCACTTTGTTAAAGATGGCGCTGCCCACATGGAAACCTGTCACCCAGGTGATATTATTTGCCCTTATGCTTGGGATGGGTGTGGGGAAAAGGCTATAATGTAAGCAGGCCAGGTCGTTATAGCCTAAGGCTTAGTTTTAAGAGTAAGCTATTCCCCACACCCTTGACTGATTGGATGATGTGGGGTGGTGCACTCTCATGAAGAATCCTATTATGCCTCAGATGGGGACTTTGTATCAGAGACTTCCTTGTTTGTAGATTGGATTAAAAGTTGGGATTTCTACACTATAAAGTGGGGCAGACCAGGAGATTGCTGGCTCTCGGTTCTGAAGTATTAGAGAGGAGAGCAGATTAAGGCTATGTGGAAGAGGCCAGGAGAAGCAGTCAAGATGGTAGAGTGCTGAGAGAGAAGTGAGTTTGTGCAGAGTTTGTGCAGGAGGAGATGGGGAACAGAGGTGAATAAGTCTGGTGAGCTAGAAACCTTTGATTCTAGGAAACTCAGATAAGTCAGTAGCTTTGTGAGCACTGAATGAGTAGGTTTTGGAGCCTAGTGTGTGTTTTTGCTTGCCCACCGGGTGCAAGCTAGAATTAAAGCTGATGGCTCACCAGTTATTGGCTCCATTGTTTCATTACCGACTGTTCGAATCTAATGTGAACCTACATGAGCCAGGCGGCTGTGATGGCAGCCTCGACTACTGGCTTTACAAGTGCTCACAAAGCTACTGACTTATTCGAGTTTCCTAGAATCAAAGGTTTCTAGCTCACCAGACTTATTCACCTCTGTTCCCCATCTCCTTCTCCAGCACAAACTCTGCTCAAACTGGCGTCTTCATCAGCACTCTGCCATCTTGGCTGTTTCTCTTCTATTCCACGTGGCCTTAATCTGCTCTCCTCTCTAATACCTCAGGAACCAAGAGAGAGAGCAAGCTCCTGGCCTGCTCTCTTTATAGTGTAGAATCAAAACCTTTAATCCAATTATACAAACAAGAAAGTCTCTGATACAAAGTCACCCATCTGAGGCATAATGGGATTCCTCAGGAGAATGCACCACCCTACATCATTCAATCAGTCAAGAGTGTGGGGAAAAGCTCAATCTTAAAACTAAGCCTTAGGCTATAATGACCTGGCCTGCCCACAGCCTGTTCCCCATTACACATTAATATCAACGAACTTCCATGTGGGCAGCGCCATCTTTAACAAAGTGAGCATAATATATTTTATCTGCCCAACACAGCACTTCTCATTAGACCTGCTGCCTGGAGATGTTAAAGTGCTCTTTAAAATGGGGACTAACAAGGCCATTCAGCATTTACTGTTTTCTAACAGACTGAACTAAATTAATCACAGCACACAACAACCCTGTACAACAAAATAATAATTCTGGTATTTTGAAAGCAATTGCTGATCCACAAAGAGGGAGGTTATATACCCTGAACCAAGATTAAGACTCCACTCTCTTGTAATCAAAGGCCAACATGTTTGTGTTCAAGTGGGGCCTTGGGAAAGCCAGAATTCGGTTGGGCATGGCCACAGCCACAGGAACGGAAGGCCACTGCACAAGTGAGGCTGTTGGAATGTAGGGTCAGGAGTTGGGGATGCTGGGGTTTTGTTTACTACTTACATATTTTCCCTGTAAGTGGTCAGGCATCAGCCAACCTCCTGTTCAGGGACACAAACCCAGCTAAGGCCAACCCTGGAGTGGCTGGAAGCGCCGGGGGCCACCCACACACTGGCTTGTCTGCACAGGGAGGCCAACTCTCTTTCCGTGTTGGCTAAGGCGTGGATTCCTACTCACATCTGAACAGCCAGAATGAAAGCCTGTAATTTCCATAGAACCCAGTTCTTTGACTCAGAGCTGCAGATAAATGTTTGTTTTATTTTTCTTTTCAAGGTGATTACACATTATTTGGTTGTGGGAAAAGCCTGAGCTATCAAGGAGAGAAGAGGCTGGATGAATTATTTGAAAAGGATACAGCAAAGACCTGCAAATAGCTGTGGAGGAGTGACTGCATGCCTTTCTGGTCTGGAGGCCTCTGGGAGGAAAAGCCAAGGGGACCCCAGCAGGCTTCCAGGAAGACAGTTTGGTTCTGAAAATAAAGCAGCACTTAACCTCTGTGTGCTGGGTGTGGAACTTTAAAACAGAGAATTGTAAAAAATGTAAAAAGAGTCCTTAAGGCCAAAGGGAAGTCAGCCCAAAGCCTGGTGTGCATTCCCAGGGTCCTGCTGGGCTGGAACATTTGCATATCAGTCTTCATTGTCTCCCACAGGAAGAGCTTGTTTCATCCCATTAAAGGTGGCTGAATATTTTATTGACTAAAAACTAAGGATTGAGCCAAATAGTAAACAAGTTTGGAGGGCTGTATTTTAGTTGTGCTTATGTTTTATACATGGCATCGTTTAAATATTTTTTTAAATTCAAGCCACTCCAGATATTGTGCAACTTGAGGAAACAACAGCTACAAAAGGTTCATAGGAACATTTGGACAATTTAAAGATTATTCCCAATACTTTAATGGTGATAAATGAGGAGAGACACTTTTTATTAACTACAACATTTTAGCAGCTGGGTACAGAGATCAAAACCATGAGCAGGCATTTTAAATTCATATTGTGAAATGCCTATAAAAACATTCTTCTGTCAGCTTTCACAATGTGGGGAGTCCATCTTATCAAGTAAAATTATGCCCCAAATCCCAAAGAGGTATTTGTAAGGTAGGTGGATAATGGGGAACAGTCATGTGAGGAACTCAGACCTGGGACTTTTGGCAAGGGCCGCCCACACAACCAAGCACGCCAAAAAGAAACTTCACAAAGGACCTTGGGAAAAGAGCAACTGTCTGTCAGCCAGTGAGATTTCACCACATCATATTAGCTCACCCATCCTAGAGGACCCCTTTAAATACCTGTAAAGCCAGTAGTCACGGCCAAGGCCAGTGCAGGTTCACATTAGATTCGGACAGTCGGTAATGAAACAACAGAGCAAAGAACTGGTGAGCCATCAGCTTTAATTCTAGCTTGCACCTGGCGGGCAAGCAAAAACACACACTGGGCTCCAAAACCCACACATTCAGTGCTCACAAAGCTACTGACTTATCCGAGTTTCCTAGAATCAAAGGTTTCTAGCTCACCAGACTTATTCACCTCTGTTTCCCATCTCCTTCTCTCTATACAAACTGCACAAACTGGCTTCTTCCTCAGCATTCCACCATCTTGGCTGCCTCCTCTTCTCCACGTGGCCTTAATCTGCTCTCCTCTCTAATACCTCAGGAACCAAGAATGAGCAAGTTCCCGGCCTGCCCCACTTTATACTGTAGAAATCCAAACCCTTAATCCAATCTACAAACAAGAATGTCTCTGTGTTGGGCAGATAAAATATATTATATTCACTTTGTTAAAGATGGTGCTGCCCACATGGAAATTCGTTGATATTAATGTGTGTTCTGGAACAGGCTGTGAGCAGGCCAGGTCATTATAGTCTAAGGCTTAGTTTTAAGAGTAAGCTCTTCTCTACACCCTTGACTGATTGGATGATGTAGGGTGGTGCACTCTCATGATGAATCTCATTGTGCCTCAGATGAGTGGCTTTGTATCAGAGACTTTCTTGTTTGTATAATTGGATTAAAGGTTTTGAATCTATGCTGTAAAGTGGGCAGACCAGTAGCTAGTTCTCACTTGGTGTCTGAGGTAGAAGAGAGCAGATTAAGGCCACATGCCAGGAGAAGCAGTCAAGATGGCAGAAGGCTGAGGGAGAAGCCAGTTTGTTAAGAATTTGTGCTGGAGGAGATGGGGAACAGAGGTGAATAAGTCTGGTGAGCTAGAAACCTTTGATTCTAGGAAACTCGGATAAGTCAGTAGCTTTGTGAGCACTGAATGTGTGGGTTTTAGAGCCCAGTGTGTGTTTTTGCTTGCCCGCCAGGTGCAAGCTAGAATTAAAGCTGATGGCTCACCAGTTTTTTGCTCCGTTGTTTCATTACCGACTGTTCGAATCAAATGCGAACCTGCATGGGTCAGGCGGCTGTGATCCTGACCACGACTATTGGCTTTACACTCTGATACAAAGTCACTCATCTGAGGCACAATGGGATTCCTCATGAGAGTACACCACCCTACATCATCCAATCAGTCAAGGGTGTGGGGAAAAGCCTACTCTTAAAACTAAGCCTTAGGTTACAACAACCCCGGCCTGCTTACATTATAGCTTTTCCCCCACACCCATCCCAAGCATAAGGGCAAATACTATCACCTAGGTGACGGGCTTCCATGTGGGCAGTGCCATCTTTAACAAAGTGAGCATATGATATTTTATCTGCCCAACAATACCTCTCACACAGTTTAATTCACATGACTCCCCTAGCCTCTGTACCCCGGGACCAGAGGACCTTGTCGGGCAGGATCCTCGGTACTTAATAAAGCCTTTGCTATTCCACACTTTGTGGCTTTGGCCCCTTCCTTCTTTCTTGAGGGGGAAAATACCTTACAGTATTCAGTTAGTAAAGAAGGGAGGGAGGATGTTTTCTCTTTTGGCAAACACTGCAGGCTTATCTAGTCAAAGATCTCCATGGTCTAGGGTGAGAGTGAGAAAGGGGTATTCTCTGCCCAGCTCTGCTCACAGGAATCAGCTTTCATAGATGCATGCAGGAGAATAAAGGGCAGGTTTTATCAGCTGCATCCCACAGGCCCCTGTGCCTGGCTAGTTCTATTCCAATGTTCATCACATGGTGTCAGGCCAGTAGTCACAGCCATCGCAGCCATGCACATGCAGATTCTCATTAGATTTGGACAGATGGTACAGAAACAGTGGAGCCAAAAAATGGTGGGCCATTCCTTTATTCAAGTCTCAGACCGGCCATTGAGCAAACACACAGGGTTCCCAAAGCCACTGACACATTCTTTAGTTCCTCAAGCAGGAGAAACTTCTCTGATTTTTCCTAGAATCAAAGGCCTATAGGTCTCAGTGGAGCTCACAAAAGTCCCTCACCCCTAGTTCCCCATCTGCCAACATGGCTTCTCTTTCCTTCTCTCCAAAACTTTCTGGCGCCAAAACCTCTCTTCCAGCAAACATTAGCAAGACACTGGCCATTCCCAAGCAGGAAAGTAATTTGCAATTTCACAGATCACATACTTGGTACTACCCAGTGCCACTTTTTGATGCTAAAAGTGAAAAAAAGCAAAAAAATAGAAATTTTACAAACTCATTTGCCCAACACATGGTCTCTGCATAAAAGCCTTTTAATAATTCTGATTTTGAATATCAAATACAAATGAAAAGTGCATTTTGGAAGGTTGAGCTCTGTCCACATTGAAGAACATGTCCTATGCAAACAGGTTGGGCAGGTCCTGGTTCTTGTGAACTGTGGTCCTCAACCTGGCTGCACATTGTATCACTTCCTTTACAATGTACTGGTATTAATATCTCTCCACCCTTTCCCAAAAGAGTGTGATTTAATTGATCTGGCGTGTGGTGTGGGGCACAAAAAATAAACTTCCTTCCACATTTTAAATTTTTCTAGCTAGGCTAATCAAATTAATATGTGACAGATTCACAGAAGAAAATGTCTGTTAAAAAAAAAACAAAATTCAACTGAATAAATTTGAGAATCTAATTGGCTATTGTTGGTCAAATAAGTTTATAAATATGATATATATGTTTGCTCGCTTATAGTTTGTATTGGGTGTGGGGGACAGGCTGTAAGCAGGTCTGGTCATTTTAGCCCAAGGCTTAGTTTTAACACTAAGCCTTTCCCACCCTTTCTGACGTAGGGTGGTGCACTCTCATGAGGAACCCCATTATGCCTCAGATAAGTGACTTTGTATCAGAGAATTTCTTGTTTGTAGATTGGATTATACGTTTTGAATCCACACTATAAAGTGGGGCAGACTGAGAGCTTGCTCACTCGGTTCCTGCTATCAGCATTGCAGGGGCCTCCCTGATCCTTTGCCCTCCATGGGAAAAGCAGTTTTTCTGCTTTTCCCTTGTCTTCTCTTGTGGCTTGTCTGTCTTGGTAAGACACCAATAAACAAAATGGCCTACCATCCTCTTTCTCTGCCATTTCTTTACTATGTTCCTGAATCCAATGGGAACCTGCATGTAAATGGCCACGATGGCAGCTCCTGGCCATACAACTGGCATAGTTAGCAGCAGGATTTGGAGATAGGTATGGGGCCACAACCCTTGAGCAATGGGTTAGAGGACTGGTTGCTGTTCTGGCTCCCCATGGCTATCCTTTTAGGGGCCATGGGCTGAGTATTTTTTACTCAAGAGGAAACCAGAAGTTCTGTATGAGAAACTGCCTGTTGGGCAGATAGAATATATTATGCTCACTTTGTTAAAGATGGCACTGCCCACGGGGAAGCCCATTGCCCAGGTAATAACATTAGTTTCCCTGACCTTCCTGCTTGGGATGGGCATGATTATATTAATGTGTGTTGGGGGAGGGCTTTTGCGCCAAAAGATTTTAAAAGAAAGAGAGATCACGTTGTTCAAGAGAGGAGGAATTATGTTCTAGGCAGAGAGCAGGGAGGAGAGCAGATTAAGGCCACATGGAAGAGAGGAGAAGCAACCAAGATGGCGGAGTGCTGAGGAAGAAGCCAGTTTATGCTGAGTTTGTGCAGAGAGAAGGAGATGGGGAACAAAGGTGAATAAGTCTGGTGAACTAGGAACCTTTTATTCTAGGAAACTCAGATAAGTCAGTAGCTCTGTGAGCACTGAATAAGTGGGTTTTGGAGTCCAGTCTGTGTTTTTACTTGCCCTCCAGATGCAAGCTAGGATTAAAGCTAATGGCCCACCAGTTCTTAACTCCTTTGTTTCATTACCGACTGTCCGAATCAAATGCGAACCTGCATTGGTCAGGCGGCTGTGATGGTGGCTGTGGCTACTGTCCATACACTGCCCAAGGTCAAAAGCTTCAGTATGAATTACAAATCAAATGGCAGAAAAGGTTTGGAGCGAACACTGGAGAAGGAATTATGGTTTCGCGAGTTGCAGTTTGCCCTAGATGCTGAACATTTGTACTGGCAGTTGTTGGAGAAATCACTGTGGATTCAAGAGCTTGAGTCTCAGCTTCCAGCCAAAATCCAGCAGCCACAGGAGCCTAAACGGTCGCCAAAGGAGCAGCAGCACCAGTGCTGGTGGACTGTCTTTGAGTCAGCGGGAGCAGGCGCTTGCAACTCCTCTTCTGAGGACGAGAAGGCTCAGGCTGAAGCTGTCATACGCACACAGAGCCTTAGCAGTGGTCGCCAAGAAGGTAAAAACCCAGCAGTGTAGAGTCCCTCAGGGGCAGCCACAGCCTCCTGCCCAGGTAATGGAACACTCTGTGGTCCGGCCCTATACCCAGGCAAAGCTGATGAAGTTCGGGGCACAATTTAGGCAGAAACCTACTGAGTCCTTGGTAGCATGGTTGCTTTGGTTGTGGGACAGAGGGGGTGGATGGCATCATGCTCTCCAGAACAGATGGAGATACTGGCCGCCATTACCAGACACTCCTCCTTGAGGCAGCATCTTCAGAACTGCCATGGCAACCCAGGAGACCATACCCTATTCTCCAGAATGCTGGAGAATTGCCAGGGGCAATGAATTGGTGGCAGTGCTACAGTGAGTTAGTAAAGGTTCTTCAGGAACTAGGTATGAAAAATGCTGCTTTCAGCCCTGGGTCCTGTGGGTCAGATGAGAAAGTGTTTATGCAAAAATGAGAAAATTAATCCTTGCTAGCACCCTGTCAGCCCTTTTTGGGTCACTTGTGGTTATCTTGGGCCCCTATGTGGAACAGCCCAACAATGCAGTTACACAGATGGTAGCAGATTTGGGAGAGCTGGAGGCCACTTGAAATCATAAAGCAGTGAGGGCTGCTGCCTATGTTGCCACCCCCCCCCCGCCAATAACAATAAAAATGGGCCTATAAAGGTTACCTATTGGGAAGATAAAATATATTATGCTCACTTTGTTAAAGATGGTGCTGCCCATGTGCAAGTCTATTGATATTAATGTGTATTGGGGGACAGGCTGTGGGCAGGTCGGGTCATTGTACCCTAAGGCTTAGTTTTAAGAGTAAGCTTTTCCCCACACCCTTTACTGATAGGATGATGTGGGGTGGTGCACTCTCATGAGGAATCCTCCCATTATGCCTCAGATAAGTGACTTTGTATCAGAGACTTTCTTGTTTGTAGATTGGATTAAAGGTTGGATTTCTACACTATAGAGTGGGCAGACTGGGAACTTGCTCTCTCTCAGTTCCTGAGGTTAACATTAGAGAGGAGAGCAGATTAAGGCCATGTGGAGGAAAGGAGAAGCCGCCATGATGGTGGACTGCTGAGGAAGAAGCCAGTTTGTACAGAGAGAAGGAGAAGGGAAACAGAGGTGAATAAGTCTGGTGAGCTAGAAATTTTTGATTCTAGGAAATTCGGATAAGTCAGTGGCTTTGGGAGCCCTGAATGTGTGGATTTTGGAGCCCAGTGTGTGTTTTTACTTGTCCGCCGGGTGCAAGCTAGGATTAAAATTGATGGCTCACCAGTTCTTGGCTCCACTGTTTCATTACCAACTGTCCGAATCTAATGCAAACCTGCATGGGTAAGGCAGCTGTGATGGTGGCCTTGGGCACTGGCTTCACATTACCAGAACACAGATGTGGGTAGATCTGATTGCATCTGGAGCAGATAAGGGGATATTAGATGGCCAGCCTAATAAAATTCTTTTGGAGCTTTGGCAGCAGCTTAAACCAGGACAGAAGTTCCAGCCACTGAGACAAAAGGGCCCAGCAGACACCAATAAAACATTTGTGCGCGGGCAGCTTTTTTACAAGATTATATGATAGAGACGGCCGAGGGAGAGGAGAACTCCCAAGACCCATTGTACCAGTTTGAATAGGAAAAGGGCTGAGGGATATGTCTAATGGGGATGGGTGGGGACCGGAGGCCACACGTGGAACTGGCTATCCACTGGTCCCCTTCCAGTGTACAATGGGTGTTGGCCTTGATGGATACAGGTGCAGAATGTTCCCTCCTCTATGAGAACCCAGAGCGGTTTGCTGGGACCACAGTGGCCATTGATGGTTATTGGGTCCAAACTGTCCTAGTGAAGCTAATAACTATTCCACTGGTGTTAGGAAGACTGCCTCCTAAGCCATATAAGTTGCATGTATCTCCTATTCCTGAATACATTTTGGGGGTAGATGTATTGCAAGAACTATAGTTGGAAGATACAGCTGGGGAGTTCCAGCTGTGGATCAGGGTTGTGAAGGCAGTGTTGCGGGGACACACATCACATTCCCCTTTGCAATTGCCCATCCCTCAATGTGTGACTAACACCAAGCAGTACCACCTGCTAGGTGGTTATGAAGAAGTCACAGGGACAATCCTTGAACTAGAAAAGGTGGGGATCATCCAGCTAGCATACAGTCCTTACAACTCCCCAGCATGGCCTGTGTGCAAACCAGACAGAACATGGAGAATGACAGTAGATTACAGAGAACTTAATAAAGTTGTTCCCCCTTTGCACGGTGCTGTTCCCTGAATAGCTAACATGATGGATTGGCTAAGCCATGAGTTGGGGACATACCACTTTGTGGCAGACTTGGCCAGGGCCTTTTTCTCTATTGATATAGCTGCAGAGTCAAGACCAATTTGCCTTCAGTTGGGAAGGGAGACAATGGACCTTTACAGTATTACCCCAGGGCTGTTTGTTTAGCCCCACCTTGTGCCATGGGCTGGTGGCTGCTGACCTGGCTAAATGGAAACAGCCACACACAGTTCACATGTACCATTATATTGATGATATTATGTTACCTAGTGATTCTCTTCCAGAATTGGAGCAAGCAGTCCCTACCCTGCTATCCCATTTGAAAGCGTGTGGCTGGGCAGTCAACGAGAACAAATTACAAGAACCTGGGTTATCTGTTAAATTCTTGGGAGTTGTCTGTTGGGTAAAACAAAAGTTATCCCTGACGCAGTTACATATAAGATCCAAGCATACCCCGTGCCCACTACGGTAGAACAGTTACAGGAATTCTTAGGTTTGTTGGGGTATTGACTAGCATTTATACCCCATTTGGCTCAGTTACTATGCCCTTTGTATGACCTTATTCGGAAGTGAATTCGTTGGAATTGGACTGAGCAGGCGCAAGGTTCATTTGCAGCAGCTAAGAGAAGCTGTCAATGTGGCACAGGCCTTGAATGTGTTTGATCCTGCCAGGCCCTGTGAGCTGAATGTTTATATAACCTTGAAGGGGTTTGGATGGGGCTTGTGGCAATGGACAGAGCACCTACGGCAATCTATTGGGTTTTGGTCCCAATTGTGGAAAGGTGCTGAAGTTCTTTACTCATTGGTGGAGAAGCAGCTGGCAGCTGTGTATGCTGCCCTCCTGGCCACTGAGAGTACTACGACCACAACACCAGTTACAGTCAAGACAACATACCCTATTGCAGGATGGGTGAGAGATTAGGCAATCAAACGACGTAGTGGTATGGCCCAAATGTCCACCTTGGCCAAGTGGGGTGCCTACCTGCAACAATGCTGTGTGCTTCGCACCAGCCCATTGAGGGCAGAACTGCAGAAAGTCTTGGGTATAGTCACCTATGCAACCTTAGAGTCAGGAGGCAGAACTTGAAGTCAGTCCCTACCAGGAGGGGCGAGTGCCCATCACCAAGGATGCCTGGTATACTGATGGTTCCAGCAGGGGCCAATCTGCCAAGTGGATGGCCATAACCTTTCAGCTGGCCACTGAGACTATTTGGATGGACACAGGTACAGACCAAAGCAGCCAATGGGCAGAATTAAGAGCTGTTTGGCTAGTTGCCTATAATGAACCTTCACCTCTCATAATCTGCACTGACAGCTGGGCTGTATATTGTGGACTGACCCTTTGGATTGCTACTTGGCACATTAACCAGTGGATGGTAATGCTTCGTCCACTATGGGGTCAGGCCATGTGGCAGGACTTATGGGAAATAGGACACCAGAAGCAGGTGACAGTATATCATATCACGGAGCATGCCCCACTAGCCCATCCTGGGAATGATGAGGCAGATACGTTGGCAAGGGTGTGATGGTTGGAGACTGCACCTGCAGGTGATGTGGCACAGTGGCTCCACCGGCGCCTGCTCCATGCGAGACAGAAAACTATGTGGGCTATGGTTAAGGCGTGGAACTTGCCTGTGTCCTATGCAGAGATACTTGCAGACTGTGAGCAATGTGTAGTATGTTCCAAGGAGCACCCACGGAGACCACTGGTCTCACCTGGACAGATCCAGAGGGGTCATGCTCCACTCACATGATGGCAGATAGACATCATTGGACCCTTTCCAAAGTCAGAATGGTACCAGTATGCAGTCACCTGTGTAGATACTGCCACCGGTCTGCTTGCTGCTTATCCCGCCCATAGTCCTGACCAGAGGGCAGTAATACAGGCTTTGGACTGCCTGAGTGCTGCACATAAGTGACCGCTGGTCATTGAAAGTGACAATGGTACCCATTTCACTGGTTCAATGGTGAGGCAATGGGCTCAATAGCTGGGGTGGACTAGAGGTACCATGGTCTCTACCACCCCCAGGCTGCTGGTATCATTGAGCAGTATAATGGACTCTTAAAGCAGGGACTGTGACAGTAGGGGGACAGCAGCTCCCTTACTGGATGGACATGCCGCTTATGGACAGTACTCCGGATTTTGAATGAGAGACCTTGACAGGGGAGCCCAGCTCCAGTGGATGCCCTCCTGCATTGGGCAGCTGCCCCCATTCAGTTGCAGATACACACCAAGGGCATTTTACTCAAGCCAGGTTTTGGACAGCAGGGCACCGTGCTCTTGCCTGCCCCAACAGCCCTTCTTAAAGGCCAACGGCTTCAATAGACTTGGCCCTGAACTGTCCAGGCTCCCCATCTGAGATGGGTAGCCTTGTTGGCACCATGGGAAAGGGGCTAGAGGTGGACCTCCAGTTAACTCCTTGGGCAACCAGCACCTGGCCACCTAAGGTAGAAGTGTATTATCCCTTGAGTGCTCAGGGGGACAGCATAATGAAGGGCATCTCTGTAATTTCTTTATGGCCAATAATGAGCTCTCCTATTTTACTACACATAGAACCAGCAGATGCTGGTTGTAAAGCCAGTAGTCAGGGTCAGGATCAAAGCCGCCTGACCCGTGCAGGTTTACATTAGGTTTGGACAGTCGATAATGAAACACAGGAGCCAAGAACTGGTGAGCCATCAGTTTTAATTCTAGCTTGCACCTGGCGGGCAAGCAAAAACACACACTGGGCTCCAAAACCCACTCTTTCAGTGCTCACAGAGCTACTGACTTATCCGAGTTTCCTAAAATCAAAGGTTTCTAGCTCACCAGACTTATTCACTTCTGTTCCCCATCTCCTCCAGCACAAACTCTGCTCAAACTGGCTTCTCCCTCAGCACAATGCCATCTTGGCTGCTTCTCCTGGCCTCCATGTGGCCTTACTCTGCTCTCCTCTCTATCCTAATCCCAGAAACCCAGGAACCGAGAGAGAGAGTAAGCTCCTGGTCTGCCCCACTTTATAGTGTAAAATCAAAACCTCCAATTCAATTACACAAACAAGGAAGTCTCCAATACAAAGCCACCCATCCGAGGCACAATGGGATTCCTCAGAAGAGCACACCACCCCACATCATCCAATCAGTCAAAGGCATGGGGAAAAGCTTACTCTTAAAACTAAGCCTTAGGCTATAATGACCTGGCCTGGCCACAGCCTGTTCCCCATTACACATTAATATCAATGAACTTCCATGTGGGCAGCGCCATCTTTAACAAAGTAAGCATAATATATTTTATCTGCCCAACACTGGTATATTGGCCAATAAGGTTTGGTATGCTGCTCAGGGTGGCCTCTGGTACCAGCTACGGTGCTGTCTGCAGACAAAACTCTGACCTGTATTCTGCCAGATGGAAAAGATTTGCCTCTCTTGGTGCCACTGATAGCTCTCTCATTTCACCCATAGCTTCTGATTTGTTAATTATATTGCTGTAGTTGATACTGTTTCTGTTTATGCAGTGTAAGGCCAGTAGCTGGGGCCCAGGCCACCAGCACAGCTACCTGGCCCACATAGGTTCGCATTAGATTCGAACAGTCAGTAATGAAACAGCGGAGCCAAGAACTGGTGAGCCATGAATTCTAGCTTGCACCCGGCGGGCAAGCAAAAACACACACTGGGCTCCAAAACCCACACATTCAGTGCTCACAAAGCTACTGACTTATCCGAGTTTCCTAAAATCAAAGGTTTCTAGCTCACCAGACTTATTCATCTCTGTTCCCCATCTCCTCCTGCACAAATTCTGCTCAAACTGGCTTCTTCCTCAGCACTCTGCCATCTTGGCTGCTTCTCCTGGCCTCTGTGTGGCCTTACTCTGCTCTCCTCTCTATCCTAATCCCAGAAACCCAGGAACCGAGAGAGAGAGCCAGCTCCTGTTCTGCCCCACTTTATAGTGTAAAATCAAAACTTCCAATCCAATTACACAAACAAGGAAGTCTCCAATACAGAGCCACCCATCCGAGGCACAATGGGATTCCTCAGGAGAGCACACCACCCCACATCATCCAATCAGTCAAGGGCATGGGGAAAAGCTTACTCTTAAAACAAAGCCTTAAGCTATAATGACCGGGCCTGCTTACATTACAGCTTTTCCCCCACAGCCATTCCAAGCATAAGGGCAAATAATAGTACCTGGGTGACTGGCTTCCATGTGGGCAGCGCCATCTTTAACAAAGTGAGCATATTATATTTTATCTGCCCAACATGCAGTGTACCCCACTCCTTGCACAGTGACCATCATGGAAGATACCTGTGGTTTAGATTGTGAAGTGAGCAAAAAGGGTGAAATGTTGGTCAAATAAGTTTGTAAATATGATATATATGTTTGCTCACTTATAGTTTGTACTGGGTGTGGGGGATAGGCTGTAAGCAGGTCAGGTTGTTATAGCCCAAGGCTTAGTTTTAACACTAAGCCTTTCCCACCCTTTTTGATGTAGGGTGGTGCACTCTCATGAGGAACCCCATTATGCCTCAGATAAGTGACTTTGTATCAGAGATTTCCTTGTTTGTATATTGGATTAAAGGTTTTGAATCTACACTATAAAGTGGGGCAGACCTGGAGCTTGCTCTTGTGGCTTGCCTGTCTTGGTGAGACACCAATAAACAGAATGGCCTACCATCCTTCGACTCCGCCGGTTCTTTACCATCTGCCCGAATCCAATGGGAACCTGCATGTGAATGACCATGATGGCGGCTCCTGGTCGCACAGCTATATTATAAGCAGTCCATGAATAAGATGGCAACCCATCTGGAAACTAGATGGATGCTGCAAACATTGGGAGTTATCCTGCTTAGAGTTACCACAATAATCTTCCTGGCATTGTATTCTCTCAAAAGCTTTAAATTCATGTTCGCAGCTGCTAACTACCAAGGAAATAATCTCCCTAAAACTGTAATGTCAAAGAGGGAACGAAGACAATGAACGATTTACAGATTATAAGCCTGGGCCCTGGAACTGTGAATGTCACAGAGATTAAGGAGAAACTTCATGCTATACCAAGAATCAACAGAGCTATCAAATGGTAGCTGAGAGTGACACCAATGCCTTAATTTTCATCAAATCTCTCCGTTAAATTAAGATAAGAGGATGATCAAAAGGGGAGAATTCTTCAAGAAAAAAATTATAGGCCCCACATGGTACCACTCAGGCTAAAAGTCTATGATAATGTTGTTGTAAGGTATCTGTTGGGCAGATAAAATATATTATGCTCACTTTGTTAAAGATGGCTCTGCCCAAATGCCAGTTTTAAGAGTATGCTTTTCCCCACACCCTTGACTGATTGGATGATGTGGGGTGGTGCACTCTCATGAGGAATCCTCCCATTATGCCTCAGATAAGTGAGTTTGCATTAAAGGTTTGGATTTCCACACTATAAAGTGGGGCAGACCAGGAGCTTGCTCTCTCTCAGTTCCTGGTATTAGCATTAGAGAGGAGAGCAGAGAAAGGCCATATGGAGGAGGCCAGGAAAAGCAGCCAAGATGGCAGAGTGCTGAGGGAGAAGCCAGTTTGAGCAGAGTTTGTGATGGAGAAGGAGATGGGGAACAGAGGTAAATAAGGCTGGTGAGCTAGAAACCTTTGATTCTAGAAAACTTGGATAAGTCAGTAGCTTTGTGAACACTGAATAAGTGAGTTTTGGGGTCCAGTGTGCGTTTTTACTTGCCCTCCAGGTGCAAGCTAGAATTAAAGAAAATGGCCCACCAGTTCTTGGCTCCATTGTTTCATTACTGACTGTCTGAATCTAATGTGAACCTGCACTGGCGAGGCGTCTGTGATATTGGCCTTGGCTCCTAGCCTTACAGTACCAAAGGCTACAGAATTAATATTAATATTTTAGGAAGCTTAAAGAACATTTTATTGATTTGGGTTAGGAGTACAGAGAGATTTTGTGGACAATCTCTGTACTTGTGTGATTAGCATAAAACCAAGACGACCGATGGCATTGTGTTGTAAATTCAAAAGGGAAGGATACTTGGATTCTCTGACCTTCCCCATACCTGTGGGGAAATGGATGAATAGCTAGCCAGGTGTAGGGAGAGAAGAATTAAATTAAATCATTTTTTATACTAATGGACCATTTATAGGCATTTGTCCCCATGGAAACTACCTCTCCCCTCCTGAAGACATGTAGTTAATGTACATATTTCTAAACAAAAGGTATAGGCTTATACCATGATGTCAGGTTTTTTCCCCACCCATGTGTAATTAATGGTATATAACCAATCCCTAGAATATTAATGACACACACAATTTGGGACTGAGGCCCCATTTAAGATGTATGCGGCTGGCATATTTAATAAATTTCCTCTTTTAATAAAACTTTTCAAAAAACTTATTTGGACTACGTGCCTCTATAAAAAACCCGCGGAATTGTGGATTGAGTGAGTACTTTACAACATTGTAAACCAAAATTGAGTTTGGATTACATTAAAAAATAATAGGATTTATTTGAGCAAAAGGAGCTTCAACCTAGGAGACACAGATTCAAGCAGCAACATGAATAAACATTTCACAGAGGTGAACATGTGGCTTGTCTTTCACAGTGAAAGTTCCCACCCAGTTTCTCAGTGGAGTCCATTTATGTAAGTGAGGTGTCTGAATTGTGCAGCCCTGATTGGATGGGGCAAGTCTCATTCCATTGGTAGAGAACAAAACCAGGGCTTCCTTGCACTAGTTGACTCAGACAGCTTAAATAAACAGGGCATAGTGCAGGAAGCCAAGAGTTCAGTCTGAGGTTCCTCCCAGTATACAGAATATGTGAGGAACCCCTGTCAGCAAGCTACTTTTATTATTCATAAAATTTGGACCCTTGGTTGACCCTAGGGAATCCACTTCAGGAGATAAATTACTTCTCACTGTGCACATCAAATGAATCTTTCTTCTCTGGGTACACATTACCCAACCTAGATTTAATACCTGATCTAATTGCAGTTTCAACCTCTCTCAGAAACACAATCTTAATTAACCAGTCTGGAATTTTTTTAGTCAAAACACACACACACACACACACACACACCACCACCACCACTACCACCACCACCACCACCACCACTACCACCACCACCACCACCACCACTACCACCACCACCACCACCACCACTACCACCACCACCACCTTTCTCTTCTCTTCCTCCAAAGAAATGATGTCTGGGCCCCAAAATAATTCTTTCCTTTCTTTCACTTGTCCCACCCTGCTTTCTCTAAAAAATTTCCATTTTGTATGATCCCTTGAATTTCTTTCTCATTGCTAGGTGGATGCTGTCCAATTCATCAATCACTTAATAAAGCCAACTACATCTTTAAATTTACTTGGTTAAATTTTTGTTTTTTAACATCTCTAAAATTTATCACAAATTTTCATTCCAAGGCACCATAAGATATGAGACCCAAAGACACATTGGGCAGTTGAGGTATATCTGCCATTTGGGACAATGGAGAATGGGGGCAGGAACCTGGGATTTCAAAGGGAAAGCAAGTAATTCAAAGGAGGACAACATGTAGTAAATAAATTCTGGGCAACTCAAAAATAATGGGGCAGAGAAGGGAAACTAGCAAACAGATATTTGCTGGAATCTGCCCTGTCTACCATACTAAATTTATACAGGCTAGCTTGAATATGCCCAGGCCAATATGGTAAAGAGAATATAATTCCCTTCTTCAAGCAAGTTCTTCTATCTTAATTCCTTTAGACAGGAAAGGGGGAGGAGTGTCAGAGTTTATTTCTTAGTCTTTTGTTACTTAACAACCAGCTTAAAATCAATATTCCAAAAGGCACATTTTGGGGTAGCAAAATATTGGTACCTTCAGTAGCCTGAGCTTTGGGATTTTAAAAAGCTCTCCAATTGATTGTCATGTGCAAACTTGGGAACAAGTGTAGAATGATTAAATACAGCATTTGAGGCCTCTCATAATCTTGCCCCAGCAAAGTTTTTAACCTTTTCTCCTTCCATTTCCATCTCAGCATGTACATAAGTCACAGAGACCTTCTCCCTGTGCCCTAAATGTACTTTGTTTATTTGTATTTCTGTGCTTTCGTGCACACACATTGTCTCACTCTGGGCACCACAGAAAGCCCAGTTCAAATGTCCTCTGTGCAGCCTTCCCTGACCATCACTTCATCTTCACCAGTGAGTCACTCTTTGCCCTTTGATCACAGATCACAGAACACTTTGTGCGTGGCTTTATTAGTGTATTTCTTACATTACACAAATGACATCTGCTTAAGGTATGCCTGCTCCCTCTCCCCAAAAGAATGTGTACAGTACTGTAGTTTTAGCTATAAGCAGGGTGTAGGTTTCTATAAATGCTTATTGAATGAATAAATGAGTGAATGAATGCCAATTTTATACATTGTTATGTTCCATCACATTGAATCTAGTTCTCAAACCAGAGTCTGGTAAACAGACTGATTTCTTTGCTCGTCTAAGGGGGGTCATAGACCAGCAGTGGCTACATTATCTGAAAGCAAGTTACAAATGCAGAATTTGCATTTTAACAAGATCCCAGAGTAATTCCTATGCAGTTTGAGCTGTATGTTTTAACAAGCTCCCAGGTGATTCCTAAGTAGCCAGTTTGCCAACAAGCATTTGGGGCCCACTATTGAGATTTCCATTTACTGAACGTAGCAAACTCTGTGTGATTGCCTATTTGTTCCTTCTCCATTCTTAACAAAGCCCTAATTTTGTTCAGGTATCAGCCCTTCATCCCCCAATCTTCTGCCTCAAGGAAGGTTGACTTCACTCCAGTCCCAGCATTGCGCCTGATTAATCAAATCCCTTTGCTCTGGCCAGAAATTGGCCCAGGAATGGACATGCAACCAAATTCAGATCAATGGAATATGAAGATAAGTAGACTGGAGGCAATCTAGAAAAGGTTTCTTTCCTCTTTCTTAAGATGAGGTCATAAATGGAGAAAAAATTCTCTTCTTCAGGACATTTTACAGTTTAGATGTGATGCTTTGAACCACTGCTGCCCCCTTGTTACCTGCCTAAAACGGAAAGGCAACCCTGAGAGATCAAAACAAAAGATGGTAATGACCTGGGTCATATGACATTGACACTCATCAGTGTCTGGAATTCTTGTTAGGTAAGGTAAAGTTTTTTTCTTTCTTTTCTTTTCTTTCTTATTTATTTATTTATTTATTTTGTGTGTGTGTGTGTGTGTGTGTGTGTGTGTGTGTGTGTGTGTGTGTGTGTGTGTGACAGAGACATAAAGAGAGAGAGAGGGACAGATGGGACACAGAGGAAGGGAGAGAGATGAGAAGGATCAATTCTTTGTTGTGGCTCCTTTGTCTCAGTTGTTCATTGATTGCTTTCTCATATGTGCCTTGATGAGGGGGAGAAAGGGAGGCCTACAGCAGAGAGAGTGACCCCTTGCTCAAGCCAGTGACCTTGGGCTTCAAGTCAGCAACCTTTGGGCTCAAGCCAGCCACCATGGGATCATGTCTATGATCCCACACTCAAGCCAGTGACCCTGCACTCAAGTTGAATGAGCCCATATTCAAGTCAGTGACCTTGGGGTTTCAAACTTGGGTCCTCTGTGTTCTAGTTCAACGCTCTATCCACTGTGCCACCACCTAATCAGGCTAAAGTTTTTTGTTTTTGATTTTCTGTTTGTTTTTTGTTTTTAAACCATTTAAGTCTTTTCTGATCCTTTCAACCAAAAGTATTCATTGATATACTGAACATCTTACTATAGTTGTTCATAAATATTTGAGTACCTATTATGAGGCAGTGCGCTAAGTTCATTATAAGTATTACCCCTAACCCTGCAGCAATCTGTAAATTGGGTATTATTATTCTCATTTATAAATGAGGAAACTGAAACTTAGAGCACTAAGTAAATTATTAACTAAAACAGTAACTGGTAAAGCCGGGATTTGAACCCAGGCCTGTCGGACCCTGAAGCACATGTTTTGTGCACTCTGTTTTGCTTCCTAGTTTGGATAGCTTTATTATGTGCAGTGTCCGTAAGTCAGGACTCTAAAACTTCTTAACACTTACTGAGGATTTAAAGGTTTTTTTATTTATAATATTAAAAGTAAACTGTAATTGAAAAAAAATTTTAATTAAAAAATAAATGTATTTTGCTTTCTAAAAAAAGAGACAGAAAGGTTTTTATTTATTTAAGTGTTATCTATTGATATTTAACACATTAAAAAGTAAAACTGGCTCTGGCCGGTGCCTCAGTGGATAGAGCATCAACCTGGAGTATGGAAGTACCAGGTTTGATTGCCAGTCAGTGCACACAGAAGTGACCTTCTCCACCTACCCCACTCTTTCTCTCCCACAACTGGTGGCTCGTTTGGTTTGAGCATAGTCCAGGGCACTGAGGATAGCCTGCTGGAGTGCATCAGCTTCAGGCACTAAAAATAGCTCAGTACTCTAGCATTGGTCCCAGATGGGGTTGCTAGGTACATCCTGGGGAGGGCACATGCAGGAGTCTTACTATCTCCCTCATCTCATGTATAAACCAACCAACAAACAAATAAACAAAAAAGTAAAACTAAGAGCCCTGGCTGAGTAGCTTAGTTGGTTGGAGTGTCCTGATGCTCCAGGGTTATGGGTTCAATCCCTAGTCAGGGCTCATGCAACAGGGACCAATGAAAGCATAAATGGGTGGAGCAGCAGGTTGATGTTTTTATTTCTCTCTCGCTTTCCTTTTCTCTTCCTCTCTCCAAAAAATAAAAATAAAACATTAAAACTAAGAAATTTGCCTGACCAGGTGGTGGCGCAGTGAATAGAGCATCGGACTGGGATGCCGAGGACCCAGGTTCGAGACTCCTAGGTTGCCAGCTTGAGCACAGGCTCATCTGGTTTGAGCAAAGCTCACCAGCTTGGACCCAAAGTCGCTGGCTTGAGCAAGGGGTTACTTGGTCTGCTGAAGGCTCGCGGTTAAGGCACATGTGAGAAAGCAATCAATGAACAACTAAAAGTGCCACAACGAAAAACTGGTAATTGCTGTTTCTCATCTCTCTCCGTTCCTGTCTGTCCCTATCTATCCCTCTCTCTGTCTCTGTAAAAACAAACAAACAAAAAAACTAAGAAATTTAAGGTGTTTATTTAATTCATTTTTTAAAAAATAGCATTGTCTGACCTGGCGGTGGCACAGTGAATAAAGTATCAGACTGGGATGCAGAGGACCCAGGTTCGAAATCTGAGGTTGCTAAATTGAGTGCAGGCTCATCCAACTTGAACACGGGCTCACCAGCTTGAGTGAGAGGTCACTGGCTTGAGTGTGGGATCATAGATATGACCCCATGGTCACTGGCTTAAGCCCAAAGGTCGCTGGTTTGAGCAAGGGTTCACTTGCTCTGCTGTAGCCCCCGGTCAAGACACATATGAGAAAGCAGTCAATGAACAACTAAGGAGCCACAATGAAGAATTGATACTTCTCATTTCTCTCCCTTCCTGTCTGTCTGTCCCTATCTGTCTCTCCCCCTCTGTTTCCGTTACAAAAAAAAAAAAAAAGCATTGGTTAACCTGTGTAATGTTAATGAAAGGAATATATTTTCAGGAAAAATAAGTATATTTTCCAAAGCAAAACAAAGTAATGAGAAGAGTGACACTGTTTTATATTTTTGCAAATTTTTTTAACATCTAGCTTAATAGAAGACAGCTGGATTCTATTTCCTTTTGCATTCAATCTGCTGTGATGTATTGTTTTAGTCGAAGTATACAAAGAAAATCTGACTTCACACAGATATGTCACTGGAAAAGAGGGGAGCATTTTACAAGCCTTTTCAGATAATTCTATATATGCTTTCATATTATACCAAACTGCATAAGTGGTAGTTTCTTAAAGCTTAGTTGCAATGTGGAACCTGACACCAAATGAATGATTTTTTCATCTCTATTGTACAAAGTACTTTGGTCTATCTTGAACTTTAAAGTGATCTTTCACCTGTGCACAATTTTGTAATATCAGGCATTGGTCATTTGGAAGATGTTGATTCACTGAGTTATGTAAATTTTCCAAATATTGACACATTATATCATAGAGTATCAAAAATTATATTTATCAATATCATCATTAATATCATCAATAAAGTCTTTAAATATTGGTAATCTGTGAAGTCATGGTGGCTGATACAAGTTTACCAAATTCTAATTTTTGCTTGAATACTCAATTTTTACCATTGGCAACAAACAGTGTCAGTTATTTTCTTTGAAGTGACAGTCTTACTTGTTTATTTTTAAGTAAATGTCTCCCAAATACCCAAGTCTGAATAAGTGTAATTTGTCACTTTCCTTCAAGTAGAAGTAGTGTTTCATGGTAAAAGCAATTAATTTAGCCTGTGACTGAAACAATGGCACAGGAACTTCCCCTTGGAAACAAACATGATACTCTATGCAATTCTTTATGCATATTTCCCATTTTATAACACATATTAAAAAGACATGTACTTAAAAGTTGAGGTTTAATGAAATGAATAATTTTAATGGTTTCATCAAAGACTTTCTTTTTTTAAAAAATTATCTTTAAATGTATTTATTGACTTTAGAAGGAGAGAGAAGGGGGGGGGGAGAGAGAGAGAGAGAAACATCGTTTAGTTGTTCCACTTACTTTTGCATTCATTGGTTGATTCTTGTATGTGCCCTGATGGAGGATCGAACTCACAACCTTGGCATATGGGAACCACGCTCTAACCATGTAACCTACCCAGCCAGAGGAGGTCTTTCTGAAACAAGACTGGTAAGGTGTTTTTGCTACTGTGAGTGGGTAGCAGTAAAGAATCCAATGACTCCTAGTACAGTTAGGTACTGCTACCTTGATTTGGGCTAAGGGACCAGCGGTATTCTTGACCATTGCTTTTGCATCACCGGTATAAATGTCAATACAATGAAAAAGGTTAATGGCATATTTATATTATCATGAAAATAGTTTTGACCTTCACGGGCCCTCTGAAATGGTTTTGGGCTCCCAAGGGTCCGCAGACCACACTTGGAGAAATGCTATAGTAGGTGATTATTTGGTAATGAAACCTCTTAAGAGAAGTTATAGATACAAAATAATTATTGCAAGGGTCTGGAAGAAACTAAGTTCTGTTTCCCAGCATGGTCTGGCCCCTGCATTTGAGTCAGTGTTACTATTGCCTTATTTGCTGCCAATGCATGGAGTTGTTAACAGAAGAGTCTTGGGAGTGTCCCAGTGCTGAGGCACTTGGGAGGCCTTGGGCTGGAGGGCACAGGGAATTGGCTATACCCATCCATGTGCTACCAGTTACAGACATACTCACAAACAACTTCTTTGTTTCTCTATTCAGCCTGTTAGGCAATTTAACTTGTACTGAGCTTAGAAATGGACTGTTTAACAAGATCTGATTTCTGTTTATAATTCTTAAAATGCTCCTATTAGTGAAGTTGTCTAAGCTTTTTCCTTGGGATAAAATTTTTCTGATGCTGAATAACTATTAAATAATGGAGGTTTTGTGTCATTCTGCATTCAAGACTCCCTCTCTCAAGTAGTCTCTTTCCCCCAAAGCTTGCTGGAGGCAGGCATCTTGGCAACACATAGCACAACAACTCTGGGACATCTCACTGAGCCAGTCCCCAATTCCAGGAAAGAAAACCCATGTCCTTGAGCCAGAACTAATACTCTAAGGGCTGGGGTTTTCCTTTCTCCTGCTAGGGAAGAAAGAAATTCCAGCCTGCTAGGCATCTTCATGTCAGAGATACTGTCCCTTGACTCATGAATACACTGAGGAATTTGCTTTGGCACCGTCTGAAGGGTTAAAAAAAGAATCCTGTTTCATATTAGCAGTGATGTTTGGGGCTGACTCAAACTGGGGAAAATATATATATTTTTTCATGTACTGACCTGCTATATTCACTGAATGAACTCCTTAAAGCACAGAAGCAAGACAGACAACCCAAAGAATTTGTTGTGCAGCATGGTAGTGTCTGCCTTGCTATACTGCTGTGAAGAAAGTATGGCAGAAAGGTAGCACCTGGTTCATCAGAGAAATGGCTCCAAGTTTTAGCAAGTTTTTCCTAATATTTCTTTCTTTCAGGGTCTCCTGGACCTTTTTTGCCTCCTTCAATACAAGAAACAATGGCATCATACATTCTATTCTCACTTATGTGCTAGGGACACAGGAGTTAGAATGACCTTCTTGGCTCTGGGTCTTTCAATCTTCTCAGCAAATCCACTTCACCTCTGCACATCAAGACCAGCCCAAAGCCATGGAAGAAAGGAGGAAGAGGGTCTATAACGAGGGCAATAATTTTCCATATCCAGCTCAAGCTACTCTTATCTGTGTGACGTGCCTGCCCTCTGTATGCTCTAGAGTTCAAATAAAAACAGCATCCCAAGTGACCTTCCTTGCACTTCCCCATTTCCACTGGCATTTTACTGTGAAGGAAACAGAAGTTTTGCCACCCTAAAATTGTGCCTTTTGGGATATTGATTTTAAGCTGGTTGTTAAGAAACAAAGGACTCAGAAAGAACCTTTGGCTATCCCCATTTCTTGCCTAAGCATTTAAGATGGAAGGGCCTACTCCAGGCAGAGAATCTTAGCATATTTACCTTAACATTAGATAGAAAGGCTCCATACGGGGGCTAGTTTGCTAGATTACGCAGTGTTCCTAGAAGAAATTTGTTTACTATCCGTTTTGCTCTGCCTGGACTCCCTGTAAACTGCTTATTTCTACTTCAAAATCCTAGACTCCTGCCAGCTTTTCTCCTTTGTCCAAAATGGCATGCAAGCCTCTACTACTCAGTGCACTTCAGTTCTCATTCTATGACACTCCCAAATGTGCATCACATAATAAACTTTGGACATGTTCTCCTATTAATCTGACTCTGTTCATTTAATTATTAGCACAGCTAGAACTTAGATATTGGGAGAAGTTATTTTTTTAGCCCCCATAACTGGTCCAGTGAGTCTTTACTTGGCACTTTAGTTGTTATTATTATGTTGACAAAATGCTTACCCCCCCCCCCAGCCAGAGTTATAGGAAATTATTCTGCATTGTACTAGAAGGAGAAATGGATCAATAAGTCAGGGAAATGTGTGTTTTAGTTCTGCCACGACATGGTCATAGATATGAAAATGTCACAACCCTGTTCTGGGTTGTACCTGGAAACTGAGGGTAGGGAGAAGGTCAAATTTTCAGTGGTTCATAAACCTTGAGACCAGAAATACATTTTTTTCAAGGACCTCTTTCCAGTACCTCCTTCTGTTGGTCATTTGAAGACAGCAGTGTCTCTCCAATGCTGAGACAAGCTTTTAGGACTACTGGACTTGATGGGTTCTAGATTCTTGTCAATCCTAATATTTGTTTTTCGCTCTCTCTCCTTCCAAATGCCAAGTATCTCCTCCCACCCCCTTCCTCACTAACTTGCACTGAACTTGTGAAGGCATCTCTGCTTTTCAGGTGGTCCACATGGTTTCAGGTTATTCCCTATCTCTCCAGGCTGTAGTCTGGACCTTTCACGGCCTAAAAGAAATGGCAATTCAATAATTTTAAAATGATCTCCTTAAGTTAGAAGGGTGAAATGGAGGCTCATAGAAGTCAGGTGGTAGCAAGTCTCCCAGGTTCACTCAAAGGACAGCAAATAAGCAAGGTGAAGCCCCTCAGTTTTAGGTGCTATGTCCCAGTAGTCACACAAAGAGGTTTCTGGAAGAAGAGATTCCTATTAGTTTCCAGAGGAGTAGATGGTCCAGCAGTGCTGCTTGGAGGGCCCTCCACCCCCCATGCACCTAGGACCAACTCAGCTGTCTACTCCTTTGACCATGAATGATAAGCTCCCACCTACAGTGCAGGTGGAATGTCTGAGAACTGAGCAGCCAGGGAGCACAACCATTTATTCTCTGGAAGTATAGTGTTGGTGACGCTGTGACCAAGGACAAAAATGCACTTTCCTAAATCCTCTGATCCTTGTTATAAAGCACACACTACAGCTGAAAGAAAAAGAAAAGAAGTAAAAAATATATAATAATAAATCAACCAAGACAGACACAGAGAAGAGAGAAAGATACTGCATGTGCCAGCTGGCTATGCATCTATAGAAAAAGAGGGGAAAGAGAAAATCAGGGGGGCTTTAGGGAAAACAAAGACAACCAAATAGAAAAAAATTCAAGAATGCATGGGAGAGTGTTAACAATATACATGAAAACACAACAAAAAAGAAGATCCATTCATATAAAAGGTAAAAATTAAGACAGGGATTCTGGCCCTGGCCCGATAGCTCAGTTGTTTGAAACGTCATCCTGAAGTGCAGGGGCTATTGGTTTGACCCCGGTCAAAGCACATGCAGGAACAGATTGATATTCCTGTCTTTCTTTTTCTCTCCTTTCCTCTCTCCTTAAAATCAATAAAGTAAACATTAAAAAAAAGAAAGAAGAAAAGAAAGAAAATCAATCAATCAATCCAGAAAGATAAATACTGAAACAATATATTAACCACTGAGACAAAACTCTGACCATATTTTACTTATATATTTTCTTAAGTCACTTTAAAAAAAAAAAATCAAGCCACTTCAAGTTAATGTACTTATCTATCCAAACCTACTGCAAGAGAAGTTAAAAGAAACTATCTCATTGGTCAAGGAGTTGGCATCAAGAACTGGAGGAAATAAATTTCAGCCAGTCAGAAAGTCAGCAGTTGCGTCACTGCTTAGACACCTGGGGCAGCGTGATGACATAAAAATCTCAAGTCAGTCATTATATAACCGTGGAGAAATGTTCCTATATTTCCAGGCCTCGGTGTTCCTACAAATAAAATGGGATAATACTGTTTCATGGCTCTGTGGCAAGAGCATAAACAACCTCAAATGCCCATAATTCTAATTAAAATGTAACCTTGGGTATAGGGAGTGAAACTTTCTCATCTTTAAGAGCCATTAGAATACTTTTTTTTTTTGACAAAAACGTTTTCCCTGAGTTAGCCAAACCATGGAGAAAAGCAGTTCAGCTGAGAGAGAGAGCAAGAAACATCTGACCAAGCTTTCACCTCCATATCCTCTTTTTAATTCAGAGACAAGGCAATCATGTTTGATATCTTTTACTAAGAATTCATTTGGGTTGTTTCACTACCTATTATAAATAAGTTTCAGAATCCAGTGAGTATAAAGAAACCACATTTCCTTTTTGGAGTATTTTGCTTATAGAAATGGTTCCTTTTACCTGTCATAGGAACGTTTGGCTTATTTAAAGGTCACAGGTGCATGAGAACAGATGGCACTGAGAACAGGGACATACTCAGGCTGCAGAAGGACCGGCCAAAAGCCAGCTTGAAGGTAATCTTTTAAGAGCGATGGTGTATTTTCCTTTCTCTTACCCAAGTATGCATGCGGAGCAGGTTCTCTATCAAAGCTACGTCCTTGAGATTTAATTGTATTTTCCTTTTCTGTTCATTAGTGAGAGAAGACCAGATACTTCAGAATATAAGCTAGCCCAGAAAATTATCTTGGAATCAATGCAGCAAGCCTCCCTGAGAATGGTAGGTATGGAATCCCTAACATCTTGTGTTTTAAAAAGAAAAGAGCAAGAGAGAAATGAAAAGAAAGGCAGAGGACTGTTTTGTCCTGGGTAGGGTGGGTACAGGGCTCACTATCTGGGGCAGGATGGTGGTTCCAGTTGAGAGGAAGCAGATCCATGCTGGCATCAGTCCTAAGCCATCACTACCAGCCTCGGCTCCACAGGTGTCTGCGTGCAGCTCATTAAGAATGTCTACGGCTCAGTGTTCAGCCTGACAAAGTGTGCAGGTTGCCAGGAGACTGAGTGTGACTCTGGAGGATTGTCCACACCCCCAAAACACTGTGGACTGACTAGCACCATCCTCTGATCTGCCACTCCATCCACCCCCCAGACCCACCATTCAGGAATTGCTTCACCAGGGAGATTCAACTGGCACAGGTCCCTGAACCTCTCTATGTCCCAAAGTGGCATTTTGACCCCAAACGACTCAATCACTGAGGTTAGAAATTCTGTACTACACACCTTTGAGTCCACAGAGACTAGCAAAGAGCTTAACCCTTCAGCCTGGGCCACTGTGTTGGCAGTTTCCTTCTGCCTGAACTTGCGGGAGGCGGGGCAGCTCCTGCCCACTGTGAGGCCACCAGAACTGGAGTGACAGTGCCTGAAAAGCCAGGGAGATACTGCCTGGTGCTGGGGTCTCTGTCCAGCTTCTGAGTGTCAGACATGACCCCCCAAATCCAGCTTTGTCTCAGCAATTCTGCCAGCAGCTCACCCAAGGCTGCCAAGAAGCTTGCCAGGATCCATGGGGACCCACAGTTCCTGCTCAGGGCAACCTAACCCAACCAAAACAGGGATCCAGAGGGTGGAATGAGAGACTTCCTGTTATTCTAGAACTGACCTTTAGAGTCCTAGCTGGAAAGAAAAGGTGCTAAATGCCTCACATTCAAAAGATAGTTATTAGAAACCAGGACCTCCCATCTCCATAAAAGGTGACAGATTAGGCGTTTACAGTCCACTGCCCCCACCTCACTACTCCTTTAATATGAGGAGGAGCTAAAAGGAGTCATCTAGGTCAACAGCCTTTTTTGGGCAAGGTTCACAGCAAGAAGTGATTCCTCTCTCCCTGTGCTCCACTGTCCAGTTCTGCCCTGAGGCAACAGAAATGGGGGAGGGCTGCAAGAAGGTGGACATCTCCTTGGGCTGTGGACTTTCAAATCTATCTCCTGTCTGCCCGAGTAGGAAATGGTGGCAGGGGTTTGTCCTGAGGAAATAGTTGGTCTTGAGCTGTGAGGGCAGGATCCACCCCGGAGGGCTGCCCATTGGCAGAGGAGCCCAGCAGGGAGAAGCTGTGTGGCATGCCACCAGGGCCTCTGCTGAGGGGTGGCAGAAGAGGTCTCAGGAGCAAGATTCCCCACATCAGGGAATGCTGTGTTCCCTGCTTCCTGACCCTTCCCAACCCAAGAGCCTGGATGATCTCAATACTGAGTGAGAGCAGGGTGCTGCATAGAAGTCTGAATTAGAGATGATGTAAAGCCAGTAGTCGGAGTCACAATCACAGCCACCTGACCCGTGCAGGTTCACATTAGATTTAGACAGTCGGTAACGAAGCAACAGAGCCAAGAACTGGTGAGCCATCAACTTTAATTCTAGCTTGCACCCAGCGGGCAAGTAAAAACACAGACACTGGGCTCCAAAACCCACTCATTCGGTGCTCACAAAGCTACTGACTTATCCGAGTTTCCTAGCATCAAAGGTTTCTAGCTCACCAGACTTATTCACCTCTGTTTTCCATCTCCTTCTCTCTGCACAAACTGGCTTCTTCCTCAGCATTCCTCCATCTTGGCTGACTCCTCTCCTCCATGTGGCCTTAATCTGCTCTGCTCTCTAATGCTAACCTCAGGAATCAAGAGAGAGCAAGCTCCCTGTCTGCCCCACTTTATAGTGTAGAAATCCAAACCTTTAATCCAATCTACAAACAAGAAAGTCTCTGATACAAAGTCACTTATCTGAGGCATAATGGGAGGATTCCTCATGAAAGTGCACCACCCCACATCATCCAATCAGTCAAGGGTGTGGGGAAAAGCTTACTCTTAAAATTGCATGTGGGCAGTGCCATCTTTAACAAAGTGAGCATAATATATTTTATCTGCCCAACAGATGATAATGAGGTTTTTAATTGGGTTGAAGGTGACAAGAGAGTAATGGAATCTGTCCAAGATGTGTTAAGGGAAAAGCTTTTCTCATTTTATCCATTATTTTGTTCTGTTTGGTTAGGAGTAAATCAAATTTGATAGTAGTGATTGGAAAAATTAAAAACATTTCGTGGTAACACCCCACTGAGTTGGGCGGCTCAGTGAAGTTATGTGATCATAAGCAGTGCGGGTCTATGAAAGTTCAGGCCAGATAAACCTCCAGATTCTTTTCCAGCCTGAGAGGCCAGATTTGATTGCAGCAGGATATCCATTTGAAAGAGGGCCTTGCCCACTTCTGGGATTCAGTTGTGTTTGGAGGAAGATGGGCTTAGTCAGTCCCAGGCTCCAGTCTGAGTCGTGAGGGGGAAGTGGGAGGAGGAGGTGCTATGAGTAAAACCTGAAAGTGACTTCCATTTAAATTGGGCAAGACCTTGGAATTAAACCATGGCTCAAAGTCACACTTATCTTAGTGCAAACTCTGTGCTCAAATTAAGGATCTTTAGTTTGGCAATGTTGAGCAGATAAAATATATTATGCTCACTTAGTTAAAGATGGCGCTGCCCACATGAAAGCCCATCACCCAGGTGATATTAGTTGCCCTTATGCTTGGGATGGGCCTAATTATATTATTGGGTGTGGGGGACAGGCTGTAAGCAGGCCCGGTCCTTAGAGCCTAAGGCTAAGTTTCAAGAGTAAACTTTTCCCCACACCCTTGACTGATTGGATGATGTGGGGTGGTGCACTCTCATGAGGAATCCTCCCATTATGCCTCAGATAAGTGACTTTGTATCAGAGACTTTCTTGTTTGTAGATTGGATTAAAGGTTTGGATTTCTACACTATAAAGTGGGGCAGACAGGGAGCTTGCTCTCTCTTGGTTCCTGAGGTTAGCATTAGAGAGCAGAGCAGATTAAGGCCACGTGGAGGAGAGGAGAAGCAGCCAAGATGGCCAAGTGTTGAAGAAGAAGCCAGTTTGTGCAGAATTTGTGCAGAGAGAAGGAGATGGGGAACAGAGGTGAATAAGTCTGGTGAACTAGAAGCCTTTGATGCTAGAAAACTCAGGTAAGTCAGTAGCTTTGTGAGCACTGAATGAGTAAGTTTTGGAGCCCAGTGTGTGTTTTTGCTTGCCTGCTGGTGCAAGCTAGAATTAAAGATGATGGCTCATCAGTTCTTGGTTCCACTGTTTCATTACCAACTCTCCACATCTGATGTGAACCTGCATGAGCCAGGCTGCTGTGATGGTATCCTTGTTCACTGGCTTTACAGGATGGATGCCATCATGCTCCCCAGAGCAGAGATGGAAATGCTGACTGCCATTGCCACATGCTTCTCTTTAGGACAGTGTGAGACCTGCCATGATGGCAGGAATGAGGAGGAGGCTAACACCCCATGTGCATGGACTGATTTCCTGGACTACATCCGGAGTGAGCACTGGCTCCTTTGTTGAATGGACTTATAGATTTTGGACAATGTGAAATACCCTGATGGGGTTGGGGGGCAGCTTTGCTGGAGACCCTCCCCCTGCCCCGGGAAGCCTTTCAAATGGCAAGAGAGAAGGCCAAAGGCATTTTGCACTTTTGGCAAAGTGCTCAGAGACTGGTGAAATGTACCTCTGTAATTGTGAAATTGTATAATTTGTCATGTATTTGTAATTTGTGTAATGTACCTAATTTCCTTGTACAGGGATGCTGGTGGTGTAGATTGTGGGTAGTAAAGTGAGCATAGGGGTGGATTGTTGGGCAGATAAAATATATTATGCTCACTTTGTTAAAGATGGTGCTTCCCACGTGCAAGTTCATTGATATTCATGTGTGTTGGGGACAGGCTGTGGGCAGGCCGGGACATTATAGGCTAAGGCTTAGTTTTAAGAGTAAGCTTCTCCCCACACCTTTGACTGATTGCATGATATAGGGTGGTGCATAAAGTGGAACAGACCGGGAGCTTGCTCTCTCTCAGTTCCTGAGATTAGCACTAGAGAGCAGAACAGAGAAAGGCTATGAGGAGGAGGCCAGGAGAAGCAGCCAAGATGGTGGAGTGCTGAGGCAGAAGCCAGTTAGTGCAGTTTGTGTAGAGAGAAGGAGATGGGGAACAGAGGTGAATAAGACTGGTGAGCTAGAAACCTTTGATTCTAGGAAACTCAGATAAGTCAGTAGCTTTGTGAGCACTGAATGTGTGGGTTTTGGAGCCCAGTGTGTGTTTTTGCTTGCCCGCCCGGTGCAAGCTAGAATTAAAGCTGATGGCTCACCGGTTCTTGGCTCCATTGTTTAATTACCGACTGTCCGAATCTAATGCAAACCTGCATGGCCACTGGCTTTACAGGCAAGAACTGCATCTAAAGCTATATTGTCCAATACAAAAGCCACTAATCATATGTGACTACAGTCGTCCCTCGCCATATCGCAGTTCACTTTTCACAGTCTTACTGTACTGCGGATTTTAAAATTGTATATATCTAATTTTGTATTGCGGATTTTTCACTATATCGCGGTATTTTGTGGTATATAGGTATTTTTATATATTTATTATTTTTATTTTTGCAGTTAAATAAGCAAATAAGTGTGGGAAAAGTTAATAAGTGTGGGGGGGGTATAAAACCTTAAAATATATATAAATAATAAAATATATATAAGGTCGCTACTTTGCAGTTTTTGCCTATTACGGGGGGTCTGGAACCTAACCCCTACAATAGACGAGGGACTACTGTATTTGAATTAAAAATTCAATACTTATATCACATTAGTCACATGTCAAGTACTCAGTAATCACATGTGGCTAGCAGCTACCATATTTAATGGTGAGGATATAGAACGTTTCCATCTTTGCAAAAAGAAAAGAAAATATCTATTAGGCTGCTCTGCTTCAAAGAAATAGTTATTTGTTCTAATGATGGAAGAGCAAAGGACCAAACTGGACTTTTAGTCTGTACAAAATTACACATTCCAAACTTCATGGGCAAGTAAAGGTTAAAGTGACCTAATAGAGACAGGGCAAGAAGCAGCCCCCTTACTGCAGGAGACATGATGAGCCCTGAGTTCATAAAAGTCCATAAGACCTTACTTCTGTTTTGGGAATTTAAGGTCTGCTATGAAGAAGTCCTCAGGACCAGTGATAGCCCAGTTACTTGGCAGGGGCAAGAGGTCTTAGGGAAGTGATAGTGGCACCTAGCAGAGGTGATAGTGGTAGTCAGGGAAAGCACAAGTGCATGGTGGGAGGGATTCCACTAGGACCATTAGTGCCCTTCTAGGAACTCTCAGAAACTGAGAGACATTTTGAGGGACAAAAGTCTGGGACATACACATGACAATATCTTATTTTTCTTACTAGGGGCAGGACACCAGAAGTAGCA
The DNA here is from genome assembly GCA_037038555.1 of Rhynchonycteris naso. Lineage (NCBI taxonomy): Eukaryota > Metazoa > Chordata > Mammalia > Chiroptera > Emballonuridae > Rhynchonycteris > Rhynchonycteris naso. The sequence goes on along the minus strand of CM072995.1, from coordinate 177,815,602 downwards.
GAATAGGTCTGTTAGTTTCTAGTGCTATGTAATTAACTACTGCAAAACTTAGTGGCCTAGCACAGCAATAATTATTGATTATCTTTCACAGTTTCCCACTGTGGGTCAGAAATTTAGGATCTAGTTGGTAGGGTGGCTCTAGCTCAGAATCTCCAAGGAGGTCACAGTCAAGATGGCAGCTGAGCTGCAGTCTTCTGAAGGCTTGATTGGGGCTGAAGGATCCACCTTCAAGGTGGCTCCCTCACACACCCAGCTGATTGGTGCTGGCTCTTAGTAGGAGGCCTTAGTGCTCTCAACGTGGACTTCTACACATGGGCTTGCTGCATGTTCTTACAACAATGTAGCAGGCTTCCCCCAGAATGAGAAATTCAAGGAGCCAAGGCAGAAGCTGCAATGCATTTTTTAACCTAGCCTTTAAAGTCACAAACCATTACTTCTGCTGTATTTTGTAGTTACACAGACCTGCTCTAATTCAGTATAGGAGGGAGTACTACTAAAGGGTGCAAATACTAGGTAGGAGACAAAGTTCACTGGGGGTCATCTTAGAGGCTGGCCACCATGAGGTCACACAGAACCACAGCTGCATATCAGAAATCTGACAATTGAAAGTAACCAAACTACAACTCAAATTGTCTCAAGAAAAAAAAAAAAACAAATAAAAGAAAATCCATTTACTAAACTTATAACTGAAAAGTCTCGATATACTTAAGCGATGTCCCTAGAGTTCTGTCTTATTCTCAGATCAGCAACATGGCTACCATTAGCTTCAGCCTAACATCTCCAGTTTAAAACAAAGACACTGACTCCTTCCTGTTAACACCAACAAAAATCCCAGTGGGGCTTCAACTGGGGCTTCCATTGGCTAGAACATTTATTTATCTCTGAACCAATCACTGTGATCTTTTTCAAATATGTTGCTCTTATTGGCCATGCTTATGTTGCATACCCATCCCTGGACTGGAGTGTTGTTATCAAAAGAAGAATGGCAAAAAAAAAAAAAAAAAAAGGAAGAATGGCCTGACCGGGCGGTCACTCAGTGGATAGAGCATCAGACTGGGACACGAAGGACCCAGGTTTGAAACCCCGAGGTTGCCAGTTTGAGTGCGGACTCATCTGCTTTGAACAAGGCTCACCAGCTTGAGCTCAAGATGGCTGGCTTGAGCAAGGGGTCACTCAGTCTGCTGTAGCTCCCTCTTTCCCCCACTCTGCCGTCAGGGCACATATGAGAAAGCAATCAATGAAAAACTAAGGTACCTCAATGAAGAATTGATGCTCATCTCTCTCCCTTCCTGTCTGTCTGTCCCTCTCTCTGTCTCTGTTGCAACAGAAAAGAAAAAAGAATTAAAAAAAAAAAGAATTGGAAAAATTAACTACAAAAGCACATCTGTGTCTGTCTGTTTTCATAACAGAAAATTACATCATATTGTACTCCGCAACCTCTTAGGGTGAGGACTGACAATGTCAAACTTTCAACGCAGATACACATCATTGTTTTCCTTGACCCTTCTTAGAGAGCCAGAGGTAGACACTCTTCTGTGAGATTTGTTTTGCACAGCCAAGACTAGAGATCTCTCCAGGGTGAAAAGCATCTGATATTTCTAAATCTGGATGGTTCTCCAAGGAGCCATGGTCACAATGCATCACTTCCAGTGTTCTCTAGTGTGTCTCTCCCAGGGGATGGAAAGAGTAACTTCCCAGAAAGACCTTAAAGATGTGTGATTAAAACTTTTTTTTTAAGTGAGAGGTGGGGAGGCAGGGAGGCAAGGAGATAGACTCCCACATGCGCCCCAACCAGGATCCACCCAGCAAACTCCCTACAAGGCAATGCTTTGCCCACTTGGGGCTGCTGCTCCATTGCTTGGCAACCAAGTTGTGAGGTCGGTTGGCAATGGGGGACAGTCACGTGAGGAACCAGGTATGGGGACTTTGGCTGAAACCACCCACATCCATGTGGCCAAAAGAAATGGCCCAGGAGCACGTTGGAAAAGAACAACTGTCTGTCAGCCAATGAAATTTGGCCATGTCATATCAACCCGCCACCACCATACCAATGCTGTAAATTAGCCCCGGTTGTGGGAGTCTAGCGGACCAAAGAACTTCGCCAGGAATGCACTTTGAATATAGCTTTTGCTAGTCCACACTTGGTGCCTACGCCCTTCTTTCTTCCTTGGTGGAGAATACCTTACATTTGGTGCTGGAACCCAGGAGGAGCTTGAAGCTCACGGGGGCCACTTCTCTCCCCTTCCCTTCCAAGGAAGAACGGGACCTCAGACCTCCTACCTACTTTGGCACACGGTGCGGTAAGTTCCCTGCCTCCGGTCTCCCCTCAGTTCATTCCACCTCCGAGATTCCCTGTCCATAATCGCAGCTGCGTCCAGGGACCTCTTATCTGTTCCAAGTGCATGTGTGCCCATGGAGACATCCCAGACACTCCCACTCTACCTGACCATTGGTGGCCAGAGATTGAGTGGCAGGAAGCCAATTCTCATCTCTGATTACTCCGAGGCTGAGGGCGGCCATAGAGGCACAGGAATCTAAACCTGGCTCAAAAACACTCCTGGAATTGCCTTATCCGGAATCTCTCAAACATTGATTCCTCCCTAAAGAAGAAGAAACGGTTCTTCTTCTCTGCTGTGGCCAGGCCACAGAACCCACTGGATAATCAGACCAGGTGGCCTCCTGAAGGGACTTTTGATTTTAACATCCTCACCAATTTACAGAACTATTGCTAGAGAACTGAGAACTGGTTGGAGATCCCTTATATTCAGGGCTTCTGGTATATGCACTCCTGTCCTAATCTCTGTGCCGCCTGCTCCACAGAGCAGGTCCTTTTGGCCAGAGAAACCTCAGCTAAACCCTCCGCTCCTGATCTTTCCTCCTTCGCCGACCCCCCTTGAGGAACTCTCTCCCCCTCCTGCCCAACCCCCAGGGGCAGGATCCCTCTCTCAGGATCCCTCTCTGGTCTCTCTGTGGACCTCTTCTGCTCAGGTCTCTTCCCTCCAGGAAAGACTCCTCCCCTGCTGGCCATGAGACCCTTCCTTCTCTGCTGTGTTCTTAAGCCCCTCCCCTGTCAGGCCACCCTCCACCAGCCAGTGGCCCTCATGCGAGTTTGCAGGGCTCCTGACCCCACGGCCCAGCCCCGGTCTTCTTGCAGGAAGGTCTGGCCCTGTCCTGCCTCTGGCTCCAGCATTTCTGGTCGGATCTGGGTGTCAGGCTCCCCCAGAGGCCCTCTTCTCTTATTCTTGACCTCCAAACCCATATCTAAGACCTGATGAAAATGGCAGTTAAAGTTTTTAATGGTTGGGAGGAAAAGACCAAGGCTGTTTGCCAGGCCAGCATGCAGCAGAAGGTAATGCTCCAAACCCAGGCTCTTGTGGCAGCCCTGAGGCTGGTAGAGCAACAGTGGCAAGGCATAGGAGGTGCCCAACCCAAGTCCAAGCTGCAAAAAGGAATCCCACCAGCAGCTTGCTCTAAATGTAGCAAGGAGGGTCACTGGGCCCAGCAGTGCCCCTGCCCGAGGCTGCCCACTAAACCCTGTCCTGACTGCAAGCAGCCCGGTCACTGGTAAAGCGATTGCCCCCTTTGGGAAACAGGTTCTTCCTCAGTGCCTCTACACAGAGGACAAGCCACCCAAATGGGAGGCCAATCAAGCCAGGCAGGCCCATCGCTCGAACTCCTTGGCCTCATGGATGACTGATGCTGCCCAGACTCGAAGACCCCCATCACCCTCCCCAAGCCTAGGGTAATGCTGCAGGAATGAATAAGTCCATTTCATTTCTTGTGGACACGGGGACTACCTTCTCTGTTTTGCCATCACACTCTAGTTTCCTCACAGGTCTCAGTTATGGGAGTGGATGGAACCCCTCCTTCTCCCCTCTCTGTCTGCTTCAAGGAAACACACCGCTACCCTTCTCAAGTTCCTTGCTGTGAAGGGGTATTGTGTCTCCTTTACTAAGACTCAACTTCACTCTCAGTCTGTAGTCTATCTGGGCATCACCTTATCTCCCACTATCCAAGGTCTCACCCTAGATCGAACTCAGACCCTCTGCAGTCTCCAGCCACCTACCACCGCAGATCAAATCCTTTATTTTCTTCTAATGGTCTAATAGGCTTCTTCAGACACTGGATTTCCAATTTTGCTCTCTTAGCCAAAGCCCTCTACGGGGCTGCAAAAGAGACTCCCACTGGACCTCTCACATCCCCCAACACCGTCAAAAGGGCTTTCTCTACCTTTCAAGACGCCCTCATCTCCTCTCCCCCTCTTGCCTTACCTGACTCCAGATGCCTCTTCCGTCTTTTCACTGATGAAAAGCATGGTAATGCTGTTGGTGTGTTAACTCAACGTGTGGGGCCTACACATCGCCCTGTGGCATACCTCTCTAAACAACTGGACACCACCATCAAAGGCTGGTAGTCTTGCCTCCGGGCACTGGGCACAGCAGCTGAACTCACCAAGGAGGCTACTAAACTCACCCTTTCCCAACCCGTCACTGTCTTCTCCTCCCACGGGCTCACCGACCTCCTTTTGCACAAATTTCTTTCTCTATTGGGTCCTTCCCACCTACAAGAATCTCACCTCCTGTTTACCGAAAACCCTTCAGTCACTCTTTTGCCCTCTCCCCAACTCAACCCAGCCACTCTATTGCCAACTCCAATGACACTTCTGGAACTCACCCACTCTTGCACAAAGCTAATAGGTTTCCTCAACAGACCCCGAGATGGATTATCAGATTCTCCTTTAAAAGATCCAGATCTAATACTCTTTGTAGACGGGAGCTCTGTACAGGAACCCGACGAACGACGATGGGCGGCCTATGTGATGGTCACCACCTCCTCCACCCTAGAAGCTCAATAGCTGCCAGAGGGCACCACCTCCCAGAAAGCAGAGCTAATTGCACTAACACGGGCACCCACTCTGGCCCAAAGAAAACGCATTACCATATATACTGACTCTAAATATGCTTTTCTTATCACCCACAGCCACTCTGCCCTCTGGAAGGAAAGGGGCTTTCTCACTACCAAGGGCTCCCCCATAATCAATGCTACCCTCATTTCTAAAGTTTTGCAGGCATTACAGCTTCCCGCTGAGGTGGCTCTGGTACATTGTAGGGGTCATCAAACCTCTCAGGACCCGGTGGCCTTGGGAAATGCTCGGGCTGACGTGATGGCTCGAAACCTCACCCTGGGAGCCTCCCCCACTCCTCTCATGTTTTTATCCACCCCCTTGAAACCTTCCTACATTCCTGGGGAAGAAAATACCCTCCTCAGAAAAGGTGGAAACGTGTGCAAGCAGGGATGGATATTTCTCAGAGATAGAATTGCCTTACCAAAAAGACAGGCTGAAACTCTCCTTTCTGATATCTATGTTCCTTACATATAGGGCCAAAAGCTCTCTATCGGTTCTTGCAACCACTCTTTTTCTTCCCAGGCCTCCAGCAGACTATTGAAAGATACACGCAGCATGTATTGTCTGTTCCAAAGCCTCTACACAAGGGGGACTCCACCCCCGCTTTCCTACTCATCAACTGAGGGGGCACGTGCCAGGCCAGGATTGGCAAATTGACTTCACTCATATGCCCCCTCACAAAAAACTTCTTTATCTCTTTTGTTGATAACTTTTCAGGGTGGATAGAAGCCTTTCCCACCTCTCAAGAGATGGTGGACACTGTTGCCTCCATTCTCATTGAACATATCATCCTGCAGTTTGGACTGCCTACTACCATCCAGTCAGACAAAGGCCTGACCTTCACTGCCCAAATAGTCCAGCAGGTTGCCACCTCTCTCAACATTACTTGAAAACTCCAAATAACTTATTGTCCTCAATCGTCGGGTAAGGTGGAAAGGGCCCATGGCATCCTGAAGGGTCAACTAACTCTCCATTGAGACCAGACTCTCCTGGCCAAACCTCCCCCCCTGGCACTCACCAGAATCAGAGCAACTCTGCAAAAGCTCACTGGACTCAGCCCCTTTGAGCTGGTTTATGGTAGACCATTCCTAATCAATCACAACTTACCTGTCAACCCTCCTCCTCTTGCCACTTACCTTTCTGTCTTTACTCCACCATCTTCTCAGGGAACACACGGACCAGACCCTTCCTCCCACAGGGGTCCAGATGAAGTACACCCAGCAGTCGCCCTCCAACCAGGAGACAGAGTTCTTCTGAGGGAGCTCCAGCCGGCTCCCTACAGCCCAGGTGGACAGGACCCCATACAGTAATATTGACTACTCCTACCGTAGCCAAGCTCCTGAGGAAAACACCTTGGTACCATGTCTCTCGCCTCAAGCTTGCCCCATGCAGGATCGCTGGCAGTCAGAACCACTGGACCCTACCCATCTTCTGTTCACCAAAAGGTTGAGCCCTGCAGATCCTCCTGCTATTCCTGTCCCTCCCACCAGGAACCTGCTGCCAGAGTAAATTAAAGCGGGGAGCAATGCTGTTACTATATCAATGACTGGCCTGCTAGAAGAAAACATCAATGTCCTCAACCGTCTGCAAGAGAAACTGCACAAGGACCTCTCTTCCTACAACCTGCTTAACTCCTGGTGGCAGTCACCCATCCTCACCTAGGTTGCCCCTCTCCTAGATCCTCTTCTAATTATCAGCATATTACTCATGTTTGCTCCTTTTTTTCTTAGATTCTTACAGGGCCACATCCACGAGGTTTCTCGAGTAATGCTCAACCAGAAGCTCCTACACCCATATATATACGTGACTCTCCTCAGAGCCACCACCTTCTGACCTCTCTTCCCCATGACGCCCCTAACCAGCAGGAAGTAGCCAGACAAATAGCAGCACCCCTATCTAACAGAAAAGGTCGGAATGTGAGGTTGGTTGGCAATGAGGGAAGGTCATGTGAGAAACCAGGTCCGGGGACTTTGGCTGGCACCACTCACACCCATGCACACCAAAAGAAACGGCCCAGGAGCACTTTGGAAAAGAACGACTGTCTGTCAGCCAATGAAATTTCGCCATGTCATATCAACCTGCCACCACCATACCGACGCTATAAATTACTCCCTGGGTGTGGGAATCTGCGCAACTTCTCTGGCTCGTCTCACAGACCAGAGAACTTCACCCGGGATGCGGGATGCGCTCTGAGTAAAGCTTTTGCTAATCCACACTTGGTGCCTATGCCCTTCTTTCTTCCTCAGCAGAGAATACCTTACACAAACTATTTCAGCACCTGAGGCAAGGTTATGAAGCCATCCTCAGCACATGGGACCAACTTGTTTGAACCATTCGAGCCATGGCCGTGGGAGGAGGAGGAGGAGGAGGAGGAGGAGGAGAGAGAGAGAGAGAGAGAGAGAGAGAGGAAATGGAGGGGTGGAAACACACGGCTTCACCTGTGTGCCCTGACCGGGAATCAAATCTGGAACTTCCACATGCTGGACTGACGCTCTGCTACTGAGCCAACCAGCCAGGGCCTAAAACTTCCTTATTAAAGAGAAATATGATCTAGTATATGTAGAGAATAATAAATACATAACAGTTCACTCATCTAGACACTGGAGAGCTGATTTATAATGTATTCAACCCTTCAAAACACAGACTTGTTAAAGTTAATTTTCTAAATAAAATTTAAAAACAACAACAACACTGACTCTTTTCCTGGGTGGGGGAAAGTTTCTGGAGATCAGAAAATTGCATTCACACAGTTGTACATTTATATACTCATTTGAAGATTTATTGATTCTAACTAAGCATGTAAACATATAGTTCTGGATATGGTTGATTCTCCCTACTCCACAGTAGATAATAAACAACAAACTGAATGGGGTATGACAGGTTGCTGCAGATAGTCACTGTGTTGTCAGCAAAGAAGATGCCTAATGGTTTGAGTGGTTAAGACTGTGTTCTTACTGACAGGTGCTGTGTTAAGCACTTTATATGTTGTGTCTCATTCAATTCTGACAATTCTATAAGGTCAAGCCTATTTCCCATTTTACAGATGGAAAAACTGAAGCTTAAGGGTGATGTCAAGTTATCGAGAAAGGGTTGTATGTTCATTAGCACTTGTCTAATAAAACAGGTGGGTAGATAGCATCTTTTAGAAATGCTTCAGAAGTAGTCTTAGGGCTTAAACAGATAAGTGAAATGTTCACTTACAAGACCTCTCTTATGCCATGTGTAAGGTATTTTTCCCCGCTGAGGAAGAAGAAAGGGCATAGCCACGAAGTGTGGAATAATAAAAGCTTCATTTAGTACAGGCTTCCTGGATGTTGTTCTCTGGTCCCGGGGACAGAGACCAGAGAAGTCAAATGGACGAAACTGCATGGGGGATATTTAAAGAGTCTGGTCTAGGGTGGTCGAGTTAATATAACATGGTTAAATCTCACTGGCTGGCAGACAGTTGCTCTTTTCCAAAGAACTCCTGGGAAGTTTCTTTTGGCGTGCATGGTTGTGGGCGGTTCCAGCCAGAGTTCCCAAGTCTGGTTCCTCAAGTGACCTTCCCCCATTGCCCACTGACCTCACATTCTGACCTTGTATGTTAAATAGGGGTGCTGCTATTCGTCTGGCTACTTCCTGCCGGCAGGGGCGTCATAGGGAGGGGAGATCAGAAGGTGGTGGCTTTAAGGGGAGTCAGGAGGAACATCTGTTTGACCATGACTGGAGAAACTTTGTGGATGTAGTCCTGTAAGAATTTTACAAAAAAAAAAAGAGGAGCAATAGGAAGATCTGCAGGGTCCAGCCTTTTGGTGAGCTGGAGATGGGTAGGGCCCAGTGGTTCTGACTGCCAGCGGTCCTGCATTGGGGCAAGCTTGAGGCAAAACTGCATGTCAGGAGTGGTGTACAAAAGGGAAAAGTAGGGTCCCATCCACTCCCATAACTGAGACCTGTGAGGGAACTAGAGGTCCAGAGTGTGATGGCAAAACAGAGAAGGTTGCCCCCGTGTCCACAAGAAATGAGATGGACTTACTCACTTCTGCAGCATTACCCCTAGGCTTGGTGAGGGTGATGGGGGGTCTCCGAGTCTGGGTCACGTCAGTCGTCCATGAGGTCTAGGAGTTCGAGAGGTGAGTCCACCTGGCTGGATTGGCCTCCCATTTGGGTGCCATAGAGATGCTGAGGAAAACCCTGTTGCCCAAAGGGGCAATCGCTCCACCAGTGATCGGATTGCTTGCAGTTAGGGCAGGGCTTAGTGGCAGCTGTGGGCAGGGACACTGCCAGGCACAGTGATGGGGTTCCTCTTTGTGGCTTGGACTTGGGTAGGGCACCTCCTGTGCCTTGCCCCTGTTGCTCGGCCGGCCTCAGGGCTGCCACAAGAGCCTGGGGTGGAGCGTTACCTTCTGCAGCATGCGGGCTGGTGAACAGCCTTGGCCTTTTTCTACTAGCCACGACCATTAAAAATTTTAAATGCCATGTTCACAGGTCTCAGATAGGGGTCTGTGGGTTGAGAATAACAGGAGGGGGGCTCCTGGGGAGCCCGACACCCAGATTTGGCTGGAAACGTCCAAGCCAGAGGCAGGACAGGGCCAGGCCTTCCTACAAGAAGACCCGGGTTGGGCCGTGGGTCAGGAGCCCTGCAAACCTGTGTGAGGGCCAATGGCTCGTGGAGGAGGGCTTGACAGAGGAGAGGCTTAAGAACACAGTGGAGAAGGGAGGGGCCCCTTGCCAGCAGGAGTGGAGAAAAAGAGACTAGCAGGGGCCCCAAAACTTTTTACACAGGGGCCAGTTCACTGTCCCTCAGACCGTTGGAAGGCCAGATTATAAAAGAAACTATGAACAAATCCCTATGCACACTGCACATATCTTATTTTAAAGTCAAAAAACAAAACAAGAATAAATACAATATTTAAAATAAAGAACAAGTAAATTTAAATCAACAAACTGACCGGTATTTCAATGGAAACTATCGGTGTGGATGCATCCTGTGCTCCTCTCACTGACCATCAATGAAAGAGGTGCCCCTTCCGGAAGTGCGGTGGGGCCAAATAAATGGCCTCAGGGGGCCACATGCGGCCCGCAGGCCATATAGTTTGGGGACCCCTGGAGACTAGTATTTGCAGGCGAATAAGAAACAGAATCCTGTGAAGGGAGGGCAGGGGGTTCCGGAAGGGAAGAGATTTGAGCAAAAGAGGTCCACAGAGGGACCAGAGAGGGGTCTCAAGAGAGGGGCGCCCCCGGGTGTCAGGCAGGAGGGTGAGAGAGTTGGGGGTCAGCCAAGGAGGAAAGATCAGGAGTGGAGGGTTTAGGTGAGGTTTTTCCGGCCCAGGCCTGCACTGTGTAGCAGGCAGCACAGAGATTAGGACGGGAGCACAAATACTAGAAGCCCTGAATGTAAGGGTTCTCTAACCAGTTCCCAGTTCTTTTGGCAATAAATTGGTGATGATGTAAAAATTGAAAGTCCCTTCAGAAGGCTACCTGGTTTGATTATCCAGTGGGTTCTGTGGCCTGGCCACAGCAGAGAAGAACAGATTTTTCTTCTTTATGGAGGGAGAGATTTTGGATAAGGCAACTCCAAAAGTGTTTTTGGATCAGGTTTAGATTCCTGTGCCTCTATGGCCACCCTCAGTTCTCAGAGTGGTCAGAGTTGAGAATTGGCATCCCACAACTCAAGCTCTGGCCACCAGACGATTAGGTAAAGTGGGAGTGACTGGGACATCTCCACGGGCACACACGCACTTGGAATGGATAAGAGGTCCCTGAGGCAGCTGCGATTACAGATGGAGTCTCGGCAGAAATAACTGAGGGGAGGCTGGAGGCAGGGGACTTACCACACCGTGCACTGAAGTGGGTGGAAAGTCGGAGGTCCTGGTTCTTACTCAGAAGGGAAGGGTAGAGGAGAGGCCCCAGCAGACTTCAACTCCTCCCGGGTTTCGGCACCAAATGTGAGGTATTTTTCTCCGCCAAGGAAGAAGGAAGGGCGTAGCCACAAAGTGTGAAATAGCAAAGGCTTTATTTAGTACAGCGCTTCCCAGATGATATTCTCTGGTCCCGGGGACAGAGACCAGAGAAGTGGCATGGATAAAACCTCGTGGGAGATATTTAAAGGGTCTCATCTAGGGTGGTCAAGTTAATATAACGTGGTGAAATCTCACTGGCTGCCAGAAAGTCACTCTTTTCCCAAGGACTCCTGGGAAGTTTCTTTTGGTGTGCATGGGTGTAGGCAGTTCCAGCCAGAGTTCCGGGGTCTGGTTCCTCACATGACCTTCCCCCATTGCCCACATTGACCTTACACCATGACCAGGCACAATGACCTGGATTTAGGATACTTTCTAGGCCTAAGATTCTTGGAGACTTGAGTGTCTAAAATTATAGAACTTTATAAATGGTTCTAAAGAGGTTGTCTATTAGAACTGCTATTGTCTCTATGACATGCTGAGGAAGGAGACCCCCCTTGAAATAAGAGGCTTTAAGAATATTTTATTAATTAGGGCAAGCATTCAGAGAGATTTTGTAAATATGATTTTTTTGTGTAATTCACAAAGTCTCAAGATGGCCAATCATAGAAAGGGCTGTTATAATGTAAATAAAGAGGTTTTCATACTTAGAAGGTTTTGAATAGAAGGAGGAAGGAGGCTTGGACCTCCTCCCTTCTATAAACCTGAGTGATAGAAGGTAAAACAGCCAGGAATGTAAGAGCGGGGAAGGCTAGACTAGCCCTTTCCTGTCCCCTTTTTTTTCTCCTTAATGGTGATTTACAAATGATTATCCTCTGGCATCCTGTAAGCCCCCTCCCATCCTAAAATCATGTGATTAACGACAAATGAATCACGAGACCCATAAATGTGAACTTATGTTCTGTAAAGGGTATATAAGATGTAAGAAATCTAATTTCGGGGAGCACGTGTCTTTGGAGCTATAACTCTGCATGCTCTGCCAGCTTAATAAAATTCATTTTTCTCTTATAAGTTGTCTTAGTGTCAGTCCTCCAACGTTTTGCTCTCCTGCAGCAATGCCTCCAGTGTCCCCTGTCAGGGCCCAGAACAGGAAGTCTAGGTCTGGGCCGTGGTTGACCATGCAGTCTCTCCTCAGAATGATTGCTGCGAATGCCCCCGTTCATCTCCATGGTGTTTGATTCCTACAACTGCATTTCTCTGGCTGTTGGGTAAACAAATGTTTTTTAAGTTTGCTCGCTTGTATTGGGGCAGTGCCATGCCTGTATAGTCTATGGAAGGGTGCTGTGCTTGCCCTCAGGGCAGCAGATTGCAAATCTTGGATTGCCTTACTGCTTGGGAGGGGCCATTGTTTGCTATTGTTCACTGGAGAAGGGGTTTTTCCCCCCATGGAGAATGCAGATAGATAGAGAGAGAGAGGGCCTTGCTGAGGCTTGTGAGGGGCTTAGGAATCTGGAGGGTGAGTCTAGAGAATGAGTCCGGAGTTTGGAACCAGAGACCTAGTAGGGGCTTATGAGCCCTGAGAGAAAGGGAAGCAGTCTTCCCTGCCTGCTTGCTTGTCTGCCATCACGAAACTTTAATAAACGGAATGGCCCACCATTTTCTGGCTCCACAGTTCCTTTACCGTCTGCCCGAATCCAGTGAGATCCTGCCTGGCCGTGGCGATGGCCACTGGCCTCACACTGGCCCACCTGGCATCTTGGCTGAGAGGACACAGATCCACTCCTAATTTGGGTCCCACGGCGTCAGCTAATCTCATTTCCGTCTCCAGCTTATACAGACACATTCAAAGAGTTCTTTCTTTGATGAAGGTCATCGTCTTTGGACTTGAGGTCAGATGCAGGAATTTCTGAGGCTCCTGCTCTCATTCTCTCCCTGTCCTTGGTTCAGCTGGTTGAAATAAAACAGCCATGAGCTTGGAAGTTTTTTTAGCCTTAATAAGAAAATAAAAAGGGGGTGGGTCAGGGGTTTCCAGTGTGTGTGTGTGTGTGTGTGTGTGTGTGTGTGTGTGTGTGTTTCTGTCCCAGGGCATTTTAAGAGGCCCTTCTGGATCTTTCTCAGAGGGAGTGGATATGCTATTGGAAAGAATAAAAATTTGTCAACACTGTCAGGAGTCACTGAGATTATGTAGTTTCCATAGGTAAGGTATGTGTGTGTAAATGTTCTTGCAGATTTTCACAACCCAATGCTGTCCCCCAAGGCCTAAAATGAAGCTGAAATCATCTGTGCCTCTTTGAATGCCATTATCTCCAAAGGGCTGAGGAATTACATGGTTTCCTGGAACACAGACCTATGATGTGAAGTGACTCAGTTTCTGACCCTTGGCAATTCTAATATGCCCATTGTTCTTTGTGGCTGGGAATTGGCCCTTGCATCCATTCAGCAAACACTTATTGCACTGGGTAAGGAAGAGGCATCAAGGAAGAAAATCCAGATGTCAAAATTGGACTTTGAAAAATAGTATTGATTACTAGATTCAAATCCTCTGCTGGAACTGAGGGCGCGATGTTCTCTTTCAAAGGTATCTGCAGACTTTACAATGTATAAAGATCAAATACACCGGTACACTTGTAAGGGAGTCGTGTTGGCTGATGCTGGATGACCATGAAGGAAAGGACACTTGTTTCCCCACCTTCCTTTTTTGCAACATTTTACTACCTCTTAATGATTCCCTAACCCCAGATTTCCCTGATTTTAGGACATCCTCTCCCAACAGAAAGAAACAACAAAGCTTTGTAATAAATTAATTCAAAGGGAAAGAATTTGGAATGTGATGTAATGTTTTATATCAGCCCAGAAACAATGTTTTAAAAGACAATATCTCAAGATGGGGGGCACTTTGGAGGAACAAGTTTCTTTTGAGAAAAAGAATCCAGCAGCCATCAAATCAAGGAGAACTGAATTTCCTCAACTTTCTTCCCCAGGCGAATCACCTGGTGGTGAACCCCAGCCTTCCTCAGCCTTACTCCAATGTGGGCCCTGTAGGAGAGAGACCTCTCCGTGTCCCGGGCCACTCTTGTGACCAGCGGAGCTTGGGAGACCCTGGTCTAGTAGGGAATCATGCACTCTGCTCCCAAACAATGCTGAAGGTCGGGTGGAGTTGAAGAAAGTTGTGTTTCTTAAGGAAAGACAGATTTGTGTTTGCTTCTTGATTCTGTTACTTGACAGGTGGCTTGAGCTAATCACTTAGCCTCCATGAGTGAATTGGGTTAATTTATCCTGTTTTTGCAGGGTTGTTGTGAGGCTCTGAAATTATGCATGTGAAGACCTGGCTAAGTGCTCAGTTATTGTTAGTTCTTAACTAACAATAATGAAGTAAAAATTTACACATGTGAAATGTCTTTGCGTTATTTCAAATGGATGTTCAGTCACTTTTAAAAAATTTATTTAAATGCTTTCACAACATTTGAAAGTATAAAAAATAGTATAATGTTTCCTGTACCTATTACCTGGCTTTTATAAGGATAAAAATATTGCCCTGCCTTCTTGTAATTTTGTTTAATATTTTAACTAATAAGAAATGTAATGGCCCTGGCTGGGTAGTTCAGTTGGTTAGAGCCTCATCCTAATATGCAGGGTTGCTGGTTCAGTCTGCAGTCAGAGCACATACAGTTAAGTAGTCAACCAAGGGATACTTGGGTGAGTGGAGCAACAGGTCGGTCTTTCTCTATCTCCCTTCCTATCTCTCTCTCTAAAAAATCAATAAATAAAGTTTAAAAAAAGGAGAAAGAAATGTAATGATCCCTATGTTTGAGATTTTTGAAATCTTCTGAGAGCTAATGCTACCTTTTTTGGAAAGGAGAAAAGACAGACTAAAAAACCCAGCATGAGTCAACACCCTGATGACAGATAAACTATAGCAATTTTTTCCAGACAATGTGCTGACCTTAGAATAGTGGTTGTCAACCTGGGTTCTATCGAACCCTAGGGGTTCGATGAGTCGGTCTAACGCATTCAGAGAAGCCTCTGCCCCAGAGGCCAGAATAAAGTAATACCATAATTTGTTGTGAGTTCATGCACTTTGTTGGTTTTGTTCTTTGAGCAAGGTGATGTTCATGCACGGCTCATTTTGTGCACCAGTAAAAAAACATATACCTATGTTTTGAATTTGGAAAAAAAATCATATTTTATTTACTCACTAAAGAAGGGTTCGGTGAATGCGCATATGAAACTGGTGGGTTCAGTACCTCAAAAAAGGTTAAGAACCACTCACTGCCTTAGAAGCTTTATCATCGCAACTCTGGCTCCCAGAGCTCACAAGGTATGTCCCACTGCCTGTCTGACCCCTAGTCAGTGCTGATGGTGGCATTATAGAGTTAACTCCAACTAAGACAGAAGTGTTTTCAAAAAGCACATAGGGACTTGCCAGCCTAAGCACAGGAAGAGGGTGCTATGGGAAAACCGTAAGGAGGATTCACGCCCAGCCCACGCCTCCAGCCAGACTACACATTTTGTGCAGAACACCGTGTATCAGAGTAGCCCCTCTTCTCTCAGAGCAAGGAAAGCCCTGCTGAGGCTGAAATCCTGGGCCAGGTACACTGGGCTATTTATGAGTGCAGAAGACATTCATGACTTCTTCCTTCCCAGGGACCTGTGATGTTAGCAGGTTTACAAGGGGACCTGTGGTCCCTGTCATCAGCATCTAAGGCTCATTGTTCTTGAGTCATCGGTCTATGTCCCAAAACCCCCAGAGAGAACTCACTACTTCTAATGCTTTTTATTCATAAGTTAATCATTGAGCTGAAAGCAGATCCGCTTTTTAAAGAATGACCCTGGCCCAAACAAACCAAATAAAAATAGGAAGAAAAAAATCCAGTATAATTTAGAACTCAGCTCGGCTGACTGTTCAGAGTAGAAATCCGAATTCAGCATCGTCTAATTCTTATTGTATGACTCTGGGATGGAAGACAGCTCCTGGGGCTTGGCTGCCATAAAGATGTAGCTCTGAGGCACACACTGAAGTCACTAAGGAAGTCCCAGGAAGAGCTAGCACAGAGTCTCAAAGTAACAGCCACCAAGTTTTGTTTTGTTTTGTTCTTGCTCTGCTCTCCTTAGGAATTCTCCAGGGAGCCACTGAGAAAATTTCCCACAATCAGTCAGGCACCTTGTCCTAAGAAGGCTGCAAAGCACCCTACCCACAGCTGACTATGCAGGTCCCCTGGCTTTTCTATGGTGGCCGCGTGGCCTGCTGTGAACTTAGCCCAGAGCCTGCCACAGAGCAGTGTCCTCCAGATCCCTGTGCCCCTGCTGCTGCCTTCTTGGGTGCTGATAACCCTGAAACAATGCACTGGGACTATAAAGTGACTAAACTTCTCTCCCAGAGCCAGATGCAGAACTCTGACTTGTCACTTTTCAGTCACACTAGGTGTGTGACGCACTTGAAATACCTCAGAGGAGAGGTCAAAAAACGATCACATTTTACTTAAAAAACAAAAACCAATGAATGATAGTTAAGAGCAGGGAGGAGAAGGAAGTGAAAGAAAGGAAAAGAGGAAGGCAGGAAAGAAGGGTGGGCACTTGGCCTCTAGTCACAGGGTAGCGAGGAGGCCAGCTCCCAATTTGTATAGTTTAAAGCGAAAACATTTCCTTTGCTAGGACAGCTTACTTTCCTTGGAATAGCTTTCCATGGACTGAGTTTACCTTTGTATATTTTTGTTACAATACAGTTTTCTCTCACACCTTCCATTTTAAAGTTGCCTTATTAATTATAAATCACCTTATCACAATATCTTATCATTTCCCTATGTGAAGAAGAACATTGGACAGAATGGGGGAATAGAACTTGAATTGTTAAAATCCAACCTCCCCCTGATTCTGTCAGCAACCACAGGACCACTGGGCATCTTCCAGGACTCCTCAGTCCTGCGGACATCACCATGTCAGAGTTTGCTAGGGGTAATTCAGGTAATGGCAGGTTCCACCTGAAGTATCTGGCCAAGTGCCCACAGTGGCTGGCTGCCCATGGCTTCTCAGAAAATAAATGCCTCCCAGAGGTAACTTTTTGTTCTCTTCTCTGTAAATGAAACTCATCAGTTCTGGAAACTGTTTGCACACATTGGTTAAGTCATTCCTCTTTTGAGGGGATTTAAATAAGAAACCAGAGAAAAGGGCTCCCTCTCAGCCAAAGCCTGCCTAAGTGTCTCTCTCCTGGGCCACCTGGCTCCTTTAGCCTCTTTGCATAGCTGGCGTTGATATCAGGTGGTTACACACAGAACTCCTGAAAGGCAGGCTGCAGGCTAGCCGGGCGGCGGCAAGCAGCAGAGCTTACTTCATTTACTTGTCCTTACCTCAAAGTGGACTTTCCAAATACTGGCAGGTGGGTGAGTCATACACATCCCTAGGAGAAAGGCAAATAGTATCACCCCTGCTTTGTCAATGAAAAAAAGAGCACAAGGTAGAAGCTGACAGGCAGTCCAGGACCACACAGCAAGCATGTCAGCCATACAGCCAGGCTGTACCTGTGGGGCAAGGTTCATGTTCCTCAGGTCCTACTCTGGGCAGTTCCACCTTCTCTGAACAGCAAGCACTCTTGAGGGTATCCCAAAACTTGACAAAGGGATAAAACATTAAACAATGGACTTTTAAAGATGCAATACTGATTAGGCACTCATAGCTCAGCTTTTCAAAGCCTCTAGCTCTGGCCAGCCTATTGGTACAATGTGTAAATGAAGCTTCAGAGGGCAGCAAGGGTGGATGTTTCTCGGCTATTGTGTCCCCAGTGCCCAGACCTGCACTTGGCTCACAGCAGGGGCTCAGCAAATATGAGATGAATAGTGACTGAATCGAGATTGCAATCTGTCAGCTTTCAGTGCCTTTGTGAGCCTGGCACTCCTCACCCAGCTCAGTGATGAAAACGCTAGGATTAGGCTTTTTGTGGAGCCTCTCTGAAGAAGTCACAGAAGATGACATCTAGGATGGCCTCTGTGCTAGAGATGAGGAAGCACAAACATTTGAGGTAAAATGATTTGTTCAAGCTTCCTCAGCTGGGACAAGACCTCAGTTACCCTGACATAATGCCTGCTCTGACTTGAACTGTGTCACCTCCCCCATTCATATGGTTAAGCCCTAGTCCTCAGAGGGTGTTATTTGGAATGGGGCCTTTGGGTGGGGCCCTCATGTTCTCTCTCTCTTATTCTGACATAGTGAGGAGATGACCACCTGTAAACCAAGAAGAGTGCCATGCTGGCACCCTAATCTTGAACTTCCAACCTTCAGAACAGTGAGAAAACAAATTTCTATTGTTTAAGTCACCCAGTCTATGGTATTTTGTCATGTCAACTCAAGCTAAGACAATGCCTCACATGGCTTTTATAATTTAACTTTGTCTCAGGCTTAGGCTACAGCCACAACAACAGCAGCACTGGTCACCCTGTCTACAGGTCCTGGCAGGACAGTTATATAGAGGTTTCTAGTAACTACAGAGAAAGCCATGTCCTCAGTCTCGTTCCTATAGCTCTGGAAAACGAAGTTGAAAGAGAGGTTTTATTAGGTATTCAGCTGAGGGACAGACATCATTAAACCTCTAAACCAGGCTTGGCAGAATGAGCCTTCTTAAGGACAGTCTTAATTAAAGGGCATCTTGTTGCAGAAACACTGGCCCTGGGTCATCTGAATGGGAATTATAGCATCACTCCTCACTCCACATGCTAAAAAGCACGTGTTTCTCTATAATTCCTCCCATCCCCCAGGAAACTTCAGTTACTTATGGGAAACCTTTTATTCCCTTGGCAAAATCTAAGGCAGGCAAATGCGTGTTTCATAACCTGTAAAGAAAAATAGAGATATTGCAGAATCTTAAGTGGGGCAGAAGTCTAACATTACTTCTTTTCAAAATCTTGTACATTTCTTAGACACAACTATGTAGTTCATTTTTCTCAGAGGGGATTTTTCAAAAGGTCTTGAAAATATATCCTGTGAAGGGAGAAGCGTCTTGAACCTTCCAATCAATTTTGGCTCTTACATCATAGAAGTCATGTAATTCAGACGGATTCTGAATGCTCTTTTCTTCCCCACTGTGAGAGGCCGCCCGTGCCCCAGCCTGGAGAGGTGAGGGCTTTACACAGTCCTTAGAGTGGGAGTCCTTTTGCTAAGTGTTGTTGTATTTGGAAGTTTCCACTCATAGAGCCCGGGCTGAGAATAAACTGTTTGGCAGAATCAGAAAAGTCCTCCTCTACCTGGTGCCACTGGTTCCATATTACACAGAATAACCGAGCTGGAAGTTCACGTAGGTCGCTTGGGCTCGCTGGGATCAGAGCAGGGAGCTCTGTGAAAGGCATCTAAGGATGATGTCCCTGGAGGCGGTATGTCTGACAGGGAAGAAGTAGAGAGCTGACAGATGAGGCTGTGTTTGGACAGAGAGACTTGCAATGACTGCTTTCTCTGGCATCTTCAGATTGGAAGAGCGATGCTGCAGGAGGATTTGAGGATTGCCCTCTGGGGGTGCTCAGGGATTACCGTCCAGCTGGAAGTGGAGGCCAGCTAGAAGACTTATCTTTGAAGCTGCACCTTTCTGGCACTTTAAGCATGAGGAAACATTAATTGTTCATTTAAAGAGTTGGGGAAGATGACGAACAGGGATGAGGGGTGGATCTAAATTCTGAAAGCCACCCCTTGGCATGGCACTGATGCATGAAAGAATAGATGTAATTTCTTAATAAGAAACTGAGTAGCAGACTTCTTTAAGCATCCTGAGAAATGCACATTCTTTGGCAATTAAGATGAACCTACTTCATGTACTTAAGTATCAAAACTGAGAAATATTTTCCAGTGGGAAAATACACCAATACCCTC
This sequence comes from Rhynchonycteris naso, assembly GCA_037038555.1. Taxonomy (NCBI): domain Eukaryota; kingdom Metazoa; phylum Chordata; class Mammalia; order Chiroptera; family Emballonuridae; genus Rhynchonycteris; species Rhynchonycteris naso. The sequence goes on along the minus strand of CM072995.1, from coordinate 177,795,973 downwards.
TGTATCTACCAAAATATATGTATAACACCTTAAAAGCTCAAATGACATTTCACATCTTCCTAGTGCCAAGTTAGTGAACATGTGGGAAGAAATGTTAATACCAATAGTCATTATTAAAGTTTCTCACACAGCTGAATCTAATTAATTAGGCCTAGCGAAACTTGCCAGCCACACCGGGGCCCAGCCAAATAACCCATAAAGGATTTGGAAACACCGTTTCGACAAACCCCCATTTATTACTACCTGTATTCACTGGGTCATGGGTCATCTTTACAGGAAATACTATCTGACAAAACTTTTCCCAAACAGGGCGCTTTAAAAACAAAAAAGTCAAAGACCACAGAATCTTTCTCTGTTCTCTTAATAACCATAGCCATGATGCTTGACATTCTTCAAACCACTTTTCAAATATTAATTTCTATTCCACAGTTTGCCCGGACCAAGGACTAGGCAATGACTTTTCTTCCGATCCCAAACAAAGGACGGGATAGTTTCTACCAACCCCATTTATTTTTTCCTTGGAATTGTTGTGAGCCTTGTTTTCTCTCCAAAGCTTACCATATTCCCAGAATTGGTTAGACACTCCTCTGAGCCCTTCACCCTCCTGCCTTTCTTGGAGGGTTCTGGAAAGTTTTTCCAGAGCAAACCCACATCCTTGGAGACCAAAGGTACCTCTAGACCAAAAGTTTTATTCCACACACCTGTTCTGAGTGCCAATTCTGTGGCAAGTATTGTTCCAGATGCTAGGGGAACACGTAGGCCCTGTGGCTGTAGTGGGGGTGGCAGGGTAGAGGCAGACAATAAACAAATAAAAAAAGAAAATAATTTCTAATAGTGACAAGTGACAGTAAGACAACACAAAGGATAACGGCTTAGAGAGTGACTGGGATGTGTATGCTGGGTGGTCAGAGAACTTTGTTGAGGGAATAACATTTGAGTTGAGACCAAAATAATGACATTGTTAATTGTGTTATATTCTGTTATATATCTCTCTATTTTTAAAGCAATTCCACAAAGGAAGAAACTCAAATAGTGAAAAGAGATTGATTATGAGAGAGCTTTGCCCTCTCATACTTTTTTTTTTTTTTTTTTTGAGTTGAGGCTGGTATGCAAGGGTATCTTATAAATTGGTTTAGTCTCTAAGGAGGTCAACATTGCAATATCTATCAAAATTAAAAATGTACTATTCTTAGACCCAACAACCATTCTTCTAGTAATTTAATCTATAGAAATAATGGCACTTCTATATGAAGATAAATATATAAGGGTATTTGCCACAACATAGCTTGTAATAGCAAAAGACTGCAAACAACGTAAAAGTTTGTCACTAGGGGACTAGCTGAGTAAATTGTGAAACATCCATCTGAGAGGACTTGGCAGTCATTAAAAAGAATGAGGTTGAACTCTAAGATAAATTAAATGAGAAAAGCAAGGTGCAGGAACTGTGTTCAATATGCTATCATCTTTGAATATATATATACACACACACACATACATATTATCTCTGGGAGTGTATATAAGAAACTGATAACAGTTTTTGCCTCAACAGGAGTTGGGGGAGAATTTGGGATATATTCTTTTGTAATGTTTTTACTTTTTGCCTTCTATATGCCTTAGCTATTTAACAAACATGTTTTGAAAAGTAAAGCAGTGTAAATAATTATGTATGTAATTTTCATACGAAGTTCTTTTCATGTGTACTATATACATCACAGTCCCAGCTGAAGAAAATTTTAAATGTTAAAAATAGAAAAGGTCCTAGAAGCAGTCACCTTCTTGACTATTTCCACGTGTGGGCATTTCTCAGATAGCACTTGGGTGGGGTCTCTGTAGGATAAGCTTAGGAAACATTTCAGAAAAGGCATTTTCTCTTAGGATGAACATTCTTTTTGGAAAACAATGTATTCATTTCTAATCCATTTAAAGATCTGAATGAGCCCTGGCTAGTTGGCTCAGTGGTAGAGCTTCAGTCTGGCATGTGGATGTCTGGGTTTGATTCACAGTCAGGGCACACAGGATAAGTGACCATCTGCTTCTTCATCCCTCCTCTTTCTTTCTCTCTTTCTCCCACTCCTGCAGCCATGGCTCAATTGATTAGAGTGAGTTGGCCCCTGGTGCCGAGGATGGCTTCATGGTCTCCAGCTCAGGCACTAAAAATAGCTCAGTTGTGGAGCAACAAAGCCATAGCCCCCCATGGGAAGAGCATAACCCCATAGGAGGCCTGCCGGATGGATCCCAGTCTGTGCGCATGCAGGAGTCTGCCTCTCTCCCTCCCCTGCTCTCACTTAATTAAGAAATAAATAAAGCTATGAATGACTAACCTGACCAGTGTTCAGCTAGAGAATTAGAAAAAGGTAACTTTTCTTGAAAAATACTTTCCAGTGTGTAAACGATTTTATAATATTCTTTCTTCTGAGTTAGAACCAGACTTTGTTTCTGTAAAGCCAGTGGCCAAGGCCGCCATGACAGCAGCCTGGCCCATGCAGGTTTCCATTAGATTTGAACAGTCGGTAATGAAACAACGGAGCCAAGAACTGGTGAGCCATCAGCTTTAATCCTAGCACCCGGTGGGCAAGTAAAAACACACACTGGGCTCCAAAACCCACTCTATCAGTGCTCACAAAACTACTGACTTATCTGAGTTTCCTAGAATTAAAGGTTTCTAGCTCACCAGACTTATTCACCTCTGTAAAGCCAGTGGCCAAGGTCATTATCACAGCTACCTGGCCAGTGCAGGTTCACATTTGATTCGGACAGTCGGTAATAAAACAACGGAGCCAAGAACTGGTGAGCCATCAGCTTTAGTTCTAGCTTGCACCCGGCAGGCAAGGAAAAACACACACTGGGTTCCAAAACTCACTCATTCAGTGCTCACAAAGCTAATGACTTATCTGAGTTTCCTAGAATCAAAGGCTCACCAGACTTATTCACCTTGTTTCCCATCTCCTTCTCTCTGCACAAACTCTGCAAAAACTGGCTTCTTCTTCAGCACTCTGCCATCTTGGCTGCTTCTCCAGGCCTCCATGTGGCCTTTATCTCTCTTCTTTCTCTGCTCTCCTCTCTAATGCTAATCTCAGGAACTGAGAGAGCAAGCTCCCGTTCTGCCCCACTTCATAGTGTTGAAACCCAAACCTTTAATCCAATCTACAAACAAGGAAGTCTCTGATACAAAGTCACTTATCTGAGGCATAATAGGAGGTTTCCTCATGAGAGTGCACCACCCCACATCATCCAATCAGTCAAGGGTGTGGGGAAAAGCTTACTCTTAAAACTTGCACGTGGGCAGTGCCATCTTTAACAAAGTGAGCATAATATATTTTATCTGCCCAACAATCCACCCCTATGCTCACTTTATTACCCACAATCTACACCACCGGCATCCCTGTACAAGGAAATTAGGCACATTACACAAATTACAAATACATGACAACTCATACAATTTCAACAATTACAAAGATACATTTCACCAGTCTCTGAATACTTTGCCAAAAGTGCAAAATGTCCTCGGCCTTCTCTCTTGCCATTTGAAAGGCTTCCCGGGGCAGGGGAAGGGGCTCCATCAAAGCTGCCCCCCACCCCCAGTTTTCAAATTGTTCAAAATTCATAAGTCCATTCAACTAAGGAGCCAGTGCTCACTCCAGTCATAGTCCAGGAAATCAGTCCACACACATGGGGTGTTAGCCTCCCCCCTCATTCCTGCCATCATGGCAGGTCTGACACTATCCTAAAGAGAAGCATGTGGCAATGGCAGTCAACATTTTCATCTCTGCTCTGGGGAGCATGATAACATCCACCCCTATGTCCCAAAATTGCAGAACTACCAGAAGCTTAGCAGGCACTCCCTGACCCCCAAGTGGCCACTCGGCAATGCATGCCTGGCTCCCAAGATGTCCGTTCATCTTCCTGCCACAGCTGCCACAGTTTACCTTCTGGAGTCTGTGAATCACAACTCCAGCCCAATTCTCCTCATCCTCCAAAGAAGAACTGAAAACACCAGCTTTTGCTACTGGGCTTTAGTCCCAGGCCAGTGCTGCCTTCTGCTCAGCAGGCCTTGCAGCTCCAGCCCCAGCCTCAGTCTTGGCCTCCCGCTGCTGCTGGCTCTCCACAGCGTCCAGGGAAATCTGCAACTCATGAACCTGTGATCCCTTCTCCGGCAGCTGCTCCATTTCCAGGCGAATCTCACGAACCTGGTTGGTCTCCTCCTCCAGCGCTTCCTCCAGCTCCAGGGTCAGTATCTGTTTCTCCCACGTTTCCTCCAGCTCCTTCCACTGATCAGTTTGCAGGTCCCTGGCAGCCTCCTCCATAGAGCTCTCGGTTTCCTCATGCATGGCTGTAAAAGTCAGCCAGCTTACAGTTCCCAATAGGACAGCCATGGGGAACCATAACAGCAACCAGTCCTCTACCATGCACCTCAAGGGTGCTGGCTCCATACTGATCTGTATTGAATCCTGCCACAGACTACGCCAAATGTAAAGCCAGTATTCGCGGCCACCATCAGAGCCGCCTGGCCAGTGCAGGTTCGCATTTGATTCAAACAGTTGGTAATGAAGCAGTGGAGCCAAGAACTGGTGAGCCATCAGCTTTAATTCTAGCTTGCACCCAGGGGGCAAGTAAAAACACACACTGGGCTCCAAAACCCGCTCATTCAGTGCTCACAAAGCTACTGACTTATCCGATTTTCCTAGAATCAAAGGCTTCTAGCTCACCAGACTTATTCACCTTGTTTCCCATCTCCTTCTCTCTGCACAAACTCGGCACAAACTGGCTTCTTCCTCAGCACTCTGCCATCTTGGCTGCTTTCCTGGCCTCCATGTGGCCTTTATCTGCTCTTCTTTCTCTGCTCTCCTCTCTAATGCTAATCTCAGGAACCTAGAGAGAGCAAGCTCCCATTCTGCCCCACTTCATAGTGTTGAAACTCAAACCTTTAATCCAATCTACAAACAAGGAAGTCTCTGATACAAAGTCACTTATCTGAGGCATAATGGGAGGTTTCCTCATGAGAGTGCACCACCCCACATCATCCAATCAGTTAAGGGTGTGGGTAAAAGCTTACTCTTAAAACTAAGCCTTAGGCTATAACGACCCAGCCTGCCCACAGCCTGTACCTCAACACACATTAATATCAACGGATTTGCACGTGGGCAGTGCCATCTTTAACAAAGTGAGCATAATATATTTTATCTGCCTAACAGTTTCTAAGAACAAACTTGTCCCAACAGCAGTGTTTCTCCAAGCTCTCCCAGCTCTTTCATGTTCTGGTCCATTTATGATTATGGACTGAGAAGAGTCTTCAGCTACCAGTAAAATTTTAAGAAATACAATGGAAATCAAATGTCTTTCAGATGTTCATTATTCTGAGCCCAGTTTCTGTGGTTTCCTACAACTCTGTACCAGGAAGGACAGAAAATTACTTACCACTCCTCCTGGGAATAAAATCTTCCCCATGTTAAATAAATCATTTATGCATATAAAAGTTTTATTTAAAAGAAAATTTGCTGTCAGTAATCTGAAATAGCTGTGGAAATGACATTCAGTCTCACTTATCTGAATTTTTAAAATTCATTAAATATGTATCTAGTAGAGTCACAAGGAATTAATTTGCTTGTAGGCAAAATTTCCATCATCTTCAAGGTGGATGTGAGAATCCGCGCGGGGGCAGAGCCTGGGGAAGTGGCTTGTGGTGTGAGTGCCAGTAGGGCTGCAGGAAGGAGAAATGGCTCATTAGGAAAATGCCTTGGTCACACCCCAGAGCACAGCTGCATGTGAAGCTGAGTCAGAGAGCACAACCTGACCAGGAAGAAGTGAAGAGGACAAAGACTGCTTACCATCAGTGCACGGAGAGCAGATTTGAAAGCTCCATTTGAGAAGTGATTTCATCCATTTTTGGCAGAGTCTGCTCCTCCATGAAGCTGGGCACAGATGAAAGGTGTTTCAGAACACTCACTAAGCAGGCTGTTGTCGCCGGTCTTGCACCCACAGTGTGAGCCCCAGGGGAGAAAGCCACTCAGTATCCCAGGAGCCTTTCCAGGCAGCTGGCTTGTTATCTGTGCCGACAGACAGAACCTGATCGCAGGGGAGGAAGTTATTAAAAAGTGGGTCACAGAAGAGGGCTGGGTTAACTTTGGATCAGGGTCCCTTGTGTTGGAGATCAGGTTTCAGGGAAGGCTTTTGTGGCCCTTGAGCACACAGAATCTTTGGTATTCTTGGAGAAGGGAGGGAAAGGATTGTGGTGTGGGCACTGGCTCCTGGAGGTGGACAGAGAAACCAGAGCAAGACGGAGAATAATTCAAACAGCACTCTAGCATTTGCAACTGGAAATGGTTCCATCCCAGGGAGGAGCTGCTCCAGCACAGGCAGCAAATACTTCTCAGAGTCTTGTGAAGATCGGCGTGACAAGTGTAAATAATCTTGGATTTTTTTTTACTTATATTTTCCACCTTCTAGTTTTTTTTTGTTTTGTTTTGTGGGTTTTTTTTGTTTTTTTTTTTTTTGAATTTTTTCAAAGTTAGAAGCAGGGAGGCAGTCAGACAGACTCCCTCATTTGCCGGACCGGGATCCACCCGCATGCCCACCAGGAGCAATGCTCTGCCCATCTGGGGCATTGCTCTGCTGCAGTTGGAGCCATTCTAGCACCTGAGGACGGCTCCTGAGGCAGAGGTCATGGAGCCGTCCTCAGTGCCCGGGCCAACTTTGCTCCAATGGAGCCTTAGCTGCAGGAGGTTAAGAGAGATATAGAGAGATAGGAGAGGGGGAAGGGTGGAGAAGCAGATGGGCACTTCTCCTGTGTGCCCTAACCAGGAATCAAACCTGGACTTCCACACGCCAGGCCTATGCTCTACCGCTGAGACAACCGGCCAGGGACTTCACCTTCTATTTCTAAGACCCCTATTTGGAGTCTCTCAGCCTAGAATTGGATCACTTTCTTTTTTTTCATTAAAAAAATTTTTTTTTTCTTTTCCAAGTGAAAGGAAGGGAGATAGACTCCCACATGCACTCCAACCAAGATCTACCCGGTAACCCCCGTCTGGGGCTGATGCTCTGCCCATCTGGGACCATGCTCACAACTGAGCTATTTTTATCATCTGAAGTGGAGGCTTCACAGAGCCATCCTCAGCACCCAGGGCCAACATGCACAAAACAATTGAATCATGGCTGTGGGAGGGGAAGAGACAGAAAGGAAGGAGAGGGGGAAGGGTGGATGTTGGGCAGATGCTCACTTTGTTAAAGATGGCACTGCCCACGGGGAAGCCCATCACCCAGGTGATATTAGTTGCCCTTATGCTTGGGATGGGCCTAATTATATTATTGGGTGTGGGGGACAGGCTGTAAGCAGGCAGGGTCGTTACAGCCTAAGGCTGTTTTAAGAGTAAGCTTTTCCCCACACCCTTGACGGATTGCATGATGTAGGGTGGTGCATTCTTATGAGGAATCCTCCCATTATGCCTCAGGTAAGTGACTTTGTATCAGAGACTTCCTTGTTTGTAGATTGGATTAAAGGTTTGGATTTCTACACTATAAAGTGGGGCAGACCAGGAGCTTGCTCTCTCTAGTTTCCTGAGATTAGCATTTAAGAGAAGAGGAGATTAAGGCCATGTGGAGGAGAGGAGAAGCAGCCAAGATGGCAGAGTGCTGAGGAAGAAGCCAGTTTGAGCAGAGTTTGTGCTGGAGAAGATGAGGAACAGAGGTGAATAAATCTGGTGAGCTAGAAACCTTTGATTCTAGGAAACTCAGATAAATCAGTAGCTTTATGAGCACTGAATGAGTGGGTTTTGGAGCCCAGTGTGTGTTTTTACTTGCCCGCCGGGTACAAGCTAGAATTAAAGCTGATGGCTCACCAGTTCTTGGCTTCGTTGTTTCATTACTGACTGTCTGAATCTAATGAGAACCTGATCAGCCAGGTTGTTGTGATGGTGGCCTGAGCCACTGGCTTTACATTGTGGAGAAGCAGATGGATGCTCCTCCTGTGTGCCCTGACCAGGAATCGAACCTGGAACTTCCACACACATGGCCTGGCCAACACTCTACCACTGAGCCTACCAGCCAGGGCTGGATGGCGTTCTTTATAAAGGACACTCTGTCTCTGAGGTCAAGGTGTTCAGTCCTAACGGTTATTTCATAGTTTGTCTTGGAAGGGGCTGTAGAGTTCTGACTCACTCATTTTACAGATGAGGATGTTGAGGCCTAGAAAGGTTAAGGAACTTGGATAAAACTATCAGAAAAGCTGTTTAAAAAAAAAAAAGAATTTCAAGTTTTTCCCACCAAGCAGAGTCCTCTGCTACTTGAAAAGTAACATTAATTTCCTACTTTTTCATTCTACTCATACCTCTGTTTATTCACTCTGTTTCAAATTGTGTGGTTCGTTTCCCTGTCCCAAAGAGAAGTGAATATGTTGGTTCAGCGGGGATTTTCAGAGAGCTGAGCTGCGAAAGAAAGAGGGAAAAGAGGGGGAGAAAGAAAGGGAGAGGGGACGGGAGGGAGAGAGAGCAAGAATGCAAACCTACCCATAAGGGCCCACAGAGCTTAATGTGACCACAGGAATCTTAATTGACAAACACTATCCAGATTTAACAACACTTGAGACATTATAAACTGACACCTGTGCAAACCTATGAAAATACAGAAAATAGAATTAACTTTTGTCTTCAGGGAAAGCCATACCTGCTTAAGGGCAATCCAATGTCAATTGGCTGATATCTTGATATGACCTGGGATTCTGCCCTTAATCATTGCAGGTAATATTCATGCGGTGCCAAGTGAAAAGGGATTTGGCATTTTCCAGTTAAATAAATTCAAACAAACCACAACATTTGGCATTAAGTAGATTGTGTGTTACCAGATTTTTTCAGTCCGGCAGTCTATGTTGATCAAATCAACTATTGCCACTCTGGCTATCTGTGAAAAAACACAAAATCCTGGGGCCTTACCTGCCATCTCTTCATGTAACACATCTGAGCGTGGTGAAATGTCCCATTCTGCTGAATCATAGTAATTTCCTCCCTCTGTCACTTGGGTAGGTTTGTGATACATAGTGACACTTTGGGGACATACACTGCCTTATATTTTTATATGCCTATCTTATCATAGCTAATCTGAAATTAACCTCATTCCTTAAGAATGGATCCCAAATCTTGTGCAACTCTGCACTCACTCAACAAACATTATGTATTGAATGTTTATGACACAAAGGTACAGAAGATACAAAGGTACCCTCAAGGAAGTCACAATCTAGAGGTGAAGACATAGCTTTAAAAAAGAACAACTTCATAATATGGTAAGACAGACTTTGTCTGGGTGGTGATTAGAGAGTCTGTCCAAAGCCACAAGCCCTGTTCTGCTTCTTCGTCCATTAGTTCATCTCTGAACTCCTTGACTTTCATCCTTGAAGGCAGCCATCCCATTGAGATCCCATCTGAAAGCTGGCTACTGTTAGACACAGTAAAGGTCCAACAACCCCTCTCCTTCATTCCATCTGCCACTTTTTAGCCCAATCACTTGCTTTTACAGTCAGATTGCAGAAGCTTTAAGTTAATAAAGGGGTGTGGAAAATAAAGGAGGGTGTAAATAATCAATTAAGTTGAATGACATAAATATTGAAACATCATTTGCATTCATTTTTATCTAAAATGTGTAAGAAATATCTTAAATTTCCCCAAATTTTGACTGATGAGGTTGGCACCCTCCTTGGGCCTGTCTGTTGGATGGGCACACATCCTGCGTGTATATTCAGTAGGCATGGTGCTCTCAGGAAAGAGTGAGCGGTCTTCAGAGCACAGGGGGCATATGCACTTTTTCTCCCTGAGAGTATTAGAACATGTTGCAGGTTATCTGTGCTTGGTTGAATGGATTTAAAAATTATATCATCCTAAATCTAGGTTGGCAAACCATGGCCGTGGCCAAATTCAGCCTCATGCCTATTTTTGTAAATAGTTTTATTTACACAGCCATGCTCATTGGGTTATGTGTTGTCTGTGGCCACTTTCAGACAGCAATGGCAGAGCTGAGCAGTGGTGGGGAAAGGGCAAGGGTGGTCAGCACTCAGTCTCTTGGCAGGTGTCACCCTGGCATGCAGATTATTTTGAGCTGAAAATAATTAAAACCAAATAAACTCAGGGAGAGTTTTTTTTTAAAAAACTCTCCCTTTCTTGCCTAAAGAGACTTAGATAAAAGAACCTGCTTCAGGAAGGGACCCTTAGCATAATCACCTTAGTACATATTTTTTTGGCACATATGAATTCAGTGTGACAGGGAGGATCCAAGTAAAACTGTTTGCTAGATACACTTAGTGTCCCATTGTTTCGGGTGGCCTGGCAAATGTTTGCTCTTTCTCTCATCTATCTGTGAGTTCTCTGCTTTCTCAACTCCTTTCTCCAAAATGACATATATATCTCCTTTTGCCTCAACATCTTTCAAATTTTCATGCTTATGTGAACTGATTCCTCATGTGCATTCATTAAAACTTGATTTTCTCCTGTTAATCTGTTGTATGTCATTTGAAGTATTCAACCAGCCAGAAGAACTACTAGAGGATAAGGAACAGTAATTGCACCAGAGACTATATGGCCTGAAAAACCTGAACATTTGCTATCAAGCCTTTTACAGGAAACATTTGCTAAGCTCTGCCCTAAAGAGTTCAATCTTTGAAGTTTTATAAGATGGGAAGATAGGATAGTGGCCATGAAAACCTTTACATCACACTAGGTTCACTGGTTATCTCATGACAAAGTTCTTAAAAGGAAGGTAGTATTAAAGGTGAATTATGCATCTTTATGAAAACATTAATATTTCAAAGTTGCTGGCCTTTTTTTCTGATAACAGTTAGCTGATTCTAGTGACCAAGAAGATAGTTATGAAAAAAGCGCAAAACAAAAAACCCTTACCTATTTAAACTCATTTTAAGGGAAACTTGTTGTTTCACTTTGGAACAATGTGTGAGAAATGATTATGTATTTCACAATAAACCTATAGAGAAAGCATTTTGAAGAAGAATATTTTGAGTGCTTCCACTTTATGTGATTCTGTTCATTAAAAAAGAGTAAGCCTATCAAATAAAAATGTTCACATGTATTCTTAGAGACACTTGGAAGAATTTTTCTGTTTAAAAGCCTTCTAAATGAAGAGTTTCAATAAAATTTGAAGTTGTATATTAACAATATAAAAACAAACATGTTTCTACTGGTTTGCAAGAATGACTGATTGACGTCTGGAAACATGAATATTTACTAGCTGAATCTCAACAGAAACAGGTGGTTAAGAATGAAAAAATGAGCATTGTGATTTAGTAAGCTCAGTCAGTGGTGGCCTTCTCTTTTTTCATTTAGATATGTGTCATTGTGATATACTTTTTCAGCTATTATTATATTTTTAGTAGAAAAATTTGTGTACATTTAATAAATATAAAAGCACTACATTTCTTGTTTAAACAATTTTTAAGTAGTTTATATTATTTACTTCATCTTTTTCTTAACTCATTTCATTTCTATTTTTGTGTCAGTTTTATAACATATAATTTATGAGTGGAGTAGATATAATTTATGAATCAACAAATATACATACATTGGGGTGCATGCCACCCTAAATTTTTAAAAATAGGAATGTATCATCACAATGTTTGGAGACCACTAATCTTGAGTGTGAATTTGGAATTTAGCAAACAAGTTTAAAATAGGGCCCTGCCACTTACTGGCTACATTTTTGTGATCGGAATAATTTATTATAATCCCAGAGTGGGACAGCAGCAGCACAATTTTAAGGGCTTCTTTAAGCCCTTGGCTATCCTATGACAGAAAACCCCAATGTTATAACCATTTTCCATCCACATGGGACTACAGTAAAAGACTGTCTGCCACCATTGGAGCTGGTTGCTTTCTCATCTACTCGCCCTCTGATGTGAAGTTTCTGTTGAACCAAAACATCAGGGATGGGATGGCTTTTCAACTGGTGGGTGTACCGGAGCAAGGGTGGAAGTCTTCTCATAGTGGCCTCACCATCCCTCACGGCCCCCAGAGTGGAGACTATAAGTATCTAGTATGCCTTCACAAATAATGTCAGACACAAAAGCGTAGCCTTTCTGGAGGCTTGCCATTTTCTTTTTGACTTGAATATGGTCTATTATGGGACAGGGAGGGAAACAAAATTAGATGCAAAAATTTAATACCTGGACATCAAATAACAAATAATGTTGGCTCAGTTATTTAGACTGAATAAAAGTATAGCATAGGTGGCAGCAGGCTAGAAGTAAGGTTTTATTGAAACAGAGCTGGCTCATTCACTCACACATTGTCTATGGCTGCTTTTGTGCTATAATGTCAGAGTTGAGTAGCTGTGAGATTCAAGTCTAAAATATTTACTCTCAGGCTCTTTTTAGAAAATGTTTGTTAAACCTTGGTCTAAATAACAAATACTTTTCTCTTCCTGGAACTGGCAACAACGTACGTTGTACTGGTCTTTCTTTTTATCATAAAAGTAAAGGCTGGTACACTGTGAAGGCATGAAGTAGGAAATAGAATTTGGCCTTAACCAATAATAGGAAAAGTAGCCAATTTTCAATTCAGTTTACTTTGTTTGAGATTAGAGCCAAGATCCTTTGCTTTGCTTCCTTTGGGCAAATACCTCCTCAGAGACCATGTGGGGATATGAAGTGACTGATCCAATGCAGAATTGGGTATTCCTGGGTTTCTCAGACAGAATCCTGACTGGTAACACCCTAATTACATCAGATATTGGTTTGCATTAATGTAGAAAACTGAGTTTGCTTGCTGGTAATGAGATGATTTAATTTCATCATCTTCAAGTAGGCTTATTTTACTGCCCCAAGCTGAAGGCCTGCCCAATTGAGCACACTGTGGGATAAAAGTCCATTTCTGATGCTGCTCATTGCCAATCTCATCTCTCCTCCCCAATTCTTAGTGAGAACTAGCCCTTCATTGCAGTTCCGTGAAGCTGGGAGGTTGACTTTGATGCTAAGAGACATGGCAGACAAAATTACCATTTTGTTTTCATTATATAGTGCTTAGCTATATTTTTATTATCTTTTTAGTTTATAAAATTTTAAATTGTGACTGAGAAGTAGAAGATTTTGAGTTTAAAACCAAGGAAATTGGATGATTTAACTTTGCAGGGGTTTATCTCAACTTCCAAATATCAACTTTTGATTTGATCTCATTTGAGTCCTTGGACTCAAGTAATAAAAAATCAGCATTATTATTGTGCTAAATGTTTTACATGAACTCTACTTTAATCCTTGTATGGCCCATGAGTATATTTATTATAAGGAAACTAAGTCTTAGAGATGGTAAACAGCTCAAGTTATCCAACATGGAGATAATGATCCTAGGATTGTAACTCAAGTAGTCTTTGTTGCAGCCCCCATGCTACATAGGAGAGCCAAAGTTTCACATGAGAAACAACTCCACTTGTCTGACCTGTGGTGGCGCAGTGGATAAAGCGTCGACCTGGGAACACTGAGGTCGCCAGTTCAAAACCCTGCACTGGTCTGGCCAAGGCACATATGGGAGTTGATGCTTCCAGCTCCTCCCCCCTTTCTCTCTTTCTCTCTCTCTCTCTCCTCCACTCTGTGTTTCCTCTCTAAAAATGAATAAATAAATTTTTTAAAAAAGAAACAACTCCACTTAAAATCTGGAAGTTTCATAAACCAGACAGTAATAAATCTAGCTGTAAGTCAGTTTATAGACTTTCTGAAACACCATTTTTACTTCCATAACCATTTGGTCTTTAAGTGAATGGATACTTGGGGTCTTTCTGAAAATAGATCGGAAAACTGCCCCAGGGACTGTCCTTTTATGCAGTCCCTTGATTTAACCTTGCAAAACAACATGTGTGGCAGGTAATTGCTGGGTTTTCTCCCCAAAAGCCATTTTCCTTTTTCTTAACCCCAATCTCGTTCAGGTGACCGAACTCCTAAACCAGTTGATGATTTAACTTGCTTAATGGATCCACTCCCCTGCTCTAGAGGGTGAATATTGGTTAGTCCAAATCATTCATAGATTAGTTCTCTCTTGCCAGGGATTGGTTTAAGTATGGTCACATAATACAACCAGGACAGTAAGACAAAATGGCAGTCCTCTGGGGTGCTTTTGTAAAGTATTTCTAACTCCTGAAAGAAAAAACAATCACTAAATTAAGATAATTTCTTCCTACTTTCAGATATTGCAAATGAGATGTAGAATTTGGGGCCAGAGCAGTCATTTTGTAATCATAAGGAGAGAGAACCAGGAGAATCACACAAAATCTTTGGAAATAAAGTAATCACTATTGGAATAAACTGTTCTCAATGTCTGTTATGAGAGATAAAGAATTCATTATATTCATTATGACACCTTTATTTACCAAATATTACTCTGATTATGGTGACCATCTTTATAAGACCCTTTGGAATAAGGTACAATAGAGAAAAGCAAAGTTAAATGGATGTCCCTTTTGTTCAAAGAAAAGCTTCAAATGAGATCTTCTAAGAAGTTCCTGATTATAAAAAAGTAAGAAGCTAGTTAGGAGAGGAGTTATTCTAAATAAGTTTGAGACTTTAACAAGGTCTCTACAAAACACAGGGGTGTCTAATATCCCTTACCAGAGCTGAAGAAAACCCTAAACCTTGCTAAGTTTAAGGAAGCTACTTTATATCCTGGAGCACAGTGAGCGACCTTTTTTTTCCACCCACACCCAGGCTGGGAGTTGCCAGTCTTACCCTCCCTGACCAGTGCCCTAAATTGCCACAATCTACACCCCACCCCTTACAGTGCTCTTTCAAGGAGAAATTTCAGGGGTTTTAGAAATTAGTTAACTAACTTTTTTTAAAGAGAGAGATCACTCTAAGGAGGCTTGAATATGCAAAGTAAACCCACTATAGTAAATAGCCTCAAATTCTAAAATTTTCCATCTCTACATCTTTTTCACCAAGCAGTTTTCTAAAGCAATTTGCTTTCTCCATATTTCATAAGAACTGGGCTATCTACAAAGTATAGTGCTTGTACAGTATTTAAGTGCCTCTCCAAAGAAGCCTTATTTTAAATTAGGTTTGTATTTAGCATGCACACACACACACTTGGAAAGCCATTGGCAATTTACTTTCTTGGAATTTCACATAACATTTTAAAATTTACAATAAGTGTTTGAATTTTTCATATCTGTAGTGCTTTTTGTTAATTTACATTAAAACAGCTTCTTGAAGATTCTTCAATACAATTTCTACATACCTCTTGTATTAGCTTCCTATTGGTGTTACAAATTACCACGAACTTAATGGTTTAAAACACAAATTTATTATCTCATGGTCAGAAGTCCTAATATCAAGGTGACAGCATGACTGTGTTCCTTTTGGGGGCTCAGGAGTAGAATGTTTCCTTACCTCTTCTAGCTCCTAGAGGCTCCCTGCATTCCTTAGCTCATGATCTCATGCTCCATCTTCAAAGTCAGCAGCATAGCATTTTCCAATTTTTCTGACCTTCTGCCTCCCTCTTGTAATGAAGAACTCAGATTGTATTGAGCGCCCAGGATAATCTCCCCCATCTCAAGACCCTTAATTTAATCATACTTGCAAAGCTTCCTTTGCCTTATACAGTAACATATTCACAAATTTCTGGGATTAGGATTTGGATATTTTAGGGGCATACCAAATCTTTATTTAAAACAGGGTATCTTTATTCAGAGTACCATACAGTAGTATACTACTTCTATTATTACTATTAGCAAAATTTTGCCAGCCACTATGCTAACTTCTTTACATTCTTTATCTCAATTAGTTTATAAAACACATTAAAATTGTGTAATTTTCTCAGGCAGGCTTGTGACTAAGCCATTGCTGGTAATAACAGTAATTTGCAAAATTGAGTAACAGTGATACAAAACCTGCATTCCTATGCCTATCTAGCACTGACTTGTATATGCCTACAAGTATTACAAACTTGTATTTTTAGAAAAATGTTGTCATATGGGAAGAAATTTAAATTTAGAAGTTCAGCTATATCTGAGTGGTTGCAACTACAACTTGTAGTTACTGGGTTCAGTTAACTTAGATCAGTCATTCTCAAACTTTTTTGAAGTCGCGGTGCATTTAAAATCCTACAAATAATTGTAGGTGCACTATATACAAATTTCTGAGAAATATAATAATTAAGTCAAATATTAAAGAAAAAAAATAAAGTCCAACAGTGCTTTTATGGTAATTAAACAAAATAAATACAAAATTATATTTATTCTGACATTAAAAAACATTTTTATGTTACATTTTTTGAGTTATGCTTTTTAGAATTCATAAAGCGGGGTTAAAGATAAAAAAAGGACAAAAAAGTTATCTTTTTATATATATAGATACATTTTTTGTAAGATTTAGTAAATTTGGCAGGTCCTGGTGCAAATGTGTTAAGTTTTTTCATTCTTGTGTTTATGAGAAACAGGAGCCTGATGTGTCCTAGCGATTTCTTCAATGTTTGGGCATATATTTGAAAGGCAAACTCTCATTTCCTTGTCAATACATTGAAGAATTCCTCCTTTTACTCTTAATTGTGTTGAATGCAGAAAACCCCCACCATACATATCATCTTAACTTTACACCAAAGGATAGAAGAAACTTGCCTCCAGTCTTCCCGGGGAACATGGGGGGTAGTGTAAACAATCCAGCACCACAGCTTAACAGCCTTTTGCAACTTAATCAGGCAAGTGAGGTGGGGGTTGAGCAGACTGTCAGCTTCCAGCTAATTCCCCAAACCTCTGTACCCCCAAATTCGTTTTGGTGTTTTGGTCCCCAACAAGCACATATTCTCTGGAACACCATAGGGCACACCTGGAAATCTTCTAGGGCACCAGTGTGCCCCGGCGCACACTTTGAGAACCGCTAGCTTAGGTCACTGAGACCACTGCTAATCAGACTTATGATTGATACTCCCTAAGTGGGACAGTGCACTGTACTCAGCTTAATAAACTTGACCAAGATGCTCTGAAATGCAAACCTTAAGCAGGACCTCTGTCAGAAGTGTGGTTAATGCCCCAAACCCATCGCTGCTGCTCAAATCCAATTTATAAACTGACGGTTGCACAAAAACATTAGCACTGAGGAGTCCCATATTGTTATGCAGTCAAATAGCATGTTTAATGTGCTCTTACCACTCAAACCTGTTAGAGACGGTCCTTAGTGTGCTGTGAAGCACTTTGAAGTGCAGCTGATATATCTAAACATAGGGCCCAAACAACGATTTGGCACCTGTGATTTCCCAAGTATTAAGAGGGTTAGAAACAAACACTGGGTTGAGCCTCTTAGCTAACTAAGGCTATTTTACAATTGCCATATTTCCCCACATGTAAGACGCTCCCATAAGACGCACCTTAGTTTTGGGGCCCAAAATTTGAAGAAAAAAAAAAAGTATTACATAAAGTCATTGAACTCAAGTTTTATTCATCATAAAATTCATAGAACTCCTCATCACTGTCAAAACTCCCATCCATTAGCTTGTCCTCATCTGAATCTGAGGTCACACTGTCTTTGCAATGAGTGCAAAAACAAGCGCAAAAAAGCGGTAAACACAAGTAAAAAAAACCCTACAACCACTGTATAAGACGCACCCAGTTTTTACACCCCAATTTTTTTTGAAAATGTGCGTCTTGTACATGGAGAAATACGGTAAGTATAATTAAGAAGAAAAGCTAAAAAAGATTTGAATAGAGATATAGGCTATCCCAGTAATCTCCAGCCTGTTGGCTATAGCTAGCAACCTGGGGGACTTGCTTGAAGGGGCCCATTAATCCATTTGAGCACCAAATGTTGTTTGTGGACCATATTCTACAAATCAAATGTTGACATGGTTGTGATAATACAAATTTGCTTGAATTCATAAAATCTTTTGGTCATTTTGCATTTTATTAATCATTAGACACTTACGTACAATTAAGCCCGTGAAATTGCCATCCTAAAACTGGGCACCTCTGCTCTAGCTTGGAGAATTCAGCAGTGTTCACTTCTTATAAACACTTCCATTTATGTAAGATTAAAGCTTTAAAAGAGCTATCATCTGACAGTTTTCTTCAAGAGTGAGTCTCCCAAAAGATGCTGAAGAGTGAGTTGAGCAATAAATTAAGACTAGTAAATGCTTAAGAAACCTTTCAAATGTACCTTTTTCTTTCTACAATCACAGTATAAGTGTAGCAAGCTGAAGAAGGTAAAAATAATTTCATTTCCTTTCTTTAAGTTGACTGTAAGGAGTACCTAAAGCAAGTAAACTAGATGGGTCTGTTTTTAGAACCCAACACTATCTTTTCTAAGGAAAATGTCTGGCTTTTAATTTGTAAATAAATGCTATCAGTTTTATAGTTCTTTACAAGAAATGATTGCATTGTAGGGTCCCAGAGTTGGAACATTCTTATCATTCGTAGACTTTCAAAAGAGAAATAAATTCCTTTATTTCAAAGATGAGAAACCATATGAAAGGTTATGTGATTTGTCAAACAGAAGAATTAAAAAAAAAAATCACGTAATTGCAATAACGTAAGTAATGTGGAATTAATTAGATGTTAGAAAAATACCATACAGAATTTTTGACTATTTAATTCCAATTAAGAAAAACTAGAAACACTTTGTGGTCATCTTATCCCTTTCCTTAAGGAAGAAAAAACCCTCTTATTTAAACTGACTGGTAGTTTTGAGTGTTGACTATATTCTTTTAGTTATTTGCACATCTAGTATAATAAAAATGCCTCTTTAAATATCAGTATTTCAGGCCTCAATTATTATATCTAAATAATTTACTAGGCCCTGACCCGTTGGCTCAGTGGTAGAGCATCGACCCAGCAGGTGGAAGTCTCGGGTTCGATTCCTGGTTAGGGCACACAGGAAAAGCAACCATCTGCTTCTCCACCCTTCTACCCCTCCCTCTTATCCACCCACAGTCATGGCTCAATTGGTTCAAGTGCATCATCAGCCCCAGGCACTGAGTATGGCTCCATGGAGCCTCTGCCTCAGGCTTTAAAAATAGCTCGGTTGTGAGCATGACCACAGATGGGCAAAGCATCGGCCCCAGAAGGGGGCTGCCAAGTTGATACCGGTAGGGGAGCATTCAGGAGTCTATCTATCTCCCCCTTCTCTCACTTGGAAAAAGACCCCCCAAATTAATTAATAATTTACTTGAAAAAATAAGTTTCTAGCAAAAAACAGAGTAGAGCTTTAGAATTTATCACAAAAGACCCAATATTTATAAATTTTACACACATAAAAAAATATTTCTGTATACAGGACTGTATGACACTGAAATATCTTGGAGAGTTTGCAGAATCTCCCTAGAAATCTTAACCGCCATTTAATTAAGATTAAATTCCAACTTTATATAGGAATTTCAATATTATTACACTGAAGGTTAAGTACTGTCAGATGCTCATGTTTACCAATCAGATGACAAAGATAGCTGAAAGCTAAGGTGCTTCTTTAATTCCTTTTTATATATCCTTCAGCACCTGTTGAAAGGGACAACCTGCTCATATTTTACAATATAGATGTTTGCTGATATAAAACATGTCCCTTTACCTTAAATACTTACCTGCAAAATAATATATTCACTCTTCTATTGTGACTTAACAGTTGACTAGAAAATAATACACTTTCTGCTAATTCCCAGAGCACAAATGTTGGAAACAGCAGGTTCTGGTTAATTCTGTTCATTCAGTCATTCAATCATTCATTCATTCCACCAACCAACCAGCATTTACACATCATCTACTATGTGTTGAATTCAGTTATCTTAAATGGAACTAAATCAAATAGTTTTAAAGAATTACCAGAACTTTCATTTTTGTTTAGTTTTATTAAAAAAATAAATATAAAGCTTTTTTTTTCCTTTAGGAAGAAAAAATGTTTCATAAAATCAAATAAGCAATGGGAAGGTGTCTTAACTTGAAAAGATTGGGAATCACAGGTTTACAAGTTGAACTGAGTGAAACAACTGACAGTAACAGCCACAGCTGGCTGCTTCATGCCAATGGCCACAAACAACAAGATCAACTAGGGCAAAATAAATAACCATGTGGAAGCCCTGAAAGTGTTTAAACAGACTGATCCACTGAGACATCAGTATAGATATATTTTGCTTTAAACAACACAGAAATTCCTGATAAGTTTTGTGTAAATGAAATAACCACAAACATACTAGGAAAGCTTGGTATCTGAAGGAATTCTATGAATTCTTTTATGAACAGCTACTTCCACTTTTGCAAATCCAGGTATTTGTTTTGCTTAAAGCAAAGTATACCAAGCTGCTCTCTCTCTGAAATGAGGTGTCAGCATATTCCCCTAACACTGCTCTAGCTGGGCCAGTAGCACAATTTCCAAGTTTGTGTTTCTATTAAGTAGTGTAAAATACAGAGCCAGCCAGGGAACCCAGCTGCACCTGGCAAAGCAAGCATAGGGGTGGGATTACCAACTTGAACAAATTCCCAAGTCAGCAAATACTTTCGAGAATCTACTTTGTGCAAAGCACAGTAATAAGCCCTATTAATTTGGATACAGATGTACTTCCTTTCTGTAAAACCTTCAGTCAGGGCCTAGGTCTGGAACCCTAAAATAAAGTAATACTTCTAATCTTCAAGGACTGGCTTTAACCAAATTAGCAGACCAACCTGAATGTATATTCAAACTGAATGGATAATAATGGAAAAGACTGAGTTTTCCAATGCTGAAGTTTAACAACACAAGAATCACATTTAACTACTTAGTGAAAAATTTTGCTGATGACAAAAATTTTTCAAATAGTTCTGTTTTTTAAAAAAACTTTCTCGAAACAGAACTCTGAATTCTCAGGCAAACTCTTCAAAAGTTAAAGTCATTGATACTCTTTGGTTGGGTGATACATTTCAGTCTTGCTGATAGAAACCTTTCTTTTTGTACTGGATAAGGAGTATGGATGACAGTACTAGTTCCAGTCAGTTTTATACTCATAAATATACTGAGTTCTCATTTTGTTTCACAGCTTCCATTCATTTGGCCAAACTTCTACTAGGCTTAAGCAGTTACATTTAATTAGTTAGGCTGTTCTTTGTCTTTTTAAAAAACAAATAAGTAAAAAATGCTTCCAATAACACTGCTGCCTATATGTACAAGTGTGAATGAAGAGTATGTAATCCGTAGCCTTTCCCACACTGAGTACACTAACAACAATTTTAAGTAATTAAAGAATAAGTGGTCATTTTAAAACTTTAAAAAAATTTTTCACTTTCTAGCACTTAAAAAAATGGATTCTTAAAAGTGCCCTATTAATGTCCAATGCTGTTTCCCACTCTGTCCCACCCATCTAAAACCTGCTACAAATGCTGGATTGAGTTCATAGCAAATAATTTAGCAGTACCAAGATTTTTTTAAATGGAAACAGTGTTACTGACTTCTTCATACTGGATAACAAAATAAGGGTAACTCTGGTCATCATTAAAAATGACAAAAATCTGAGGCTCAAAGAAATTATCCACACAAGAGTCATAAAGGTCACTGGTGACACTGCCAGGATTGATGGGAGGGGGCCTTCTCATGCCATGACTACCCATCGTGTACCTGCCAGTTAGCACTTTGGCCAGAAACATGAAATGGACTCCTTTGGAGGACTTCTTAGAAAAGTTATGAGAGTAGCTTGCCTTCTTTGCAAAGTAACTGCCTTGTCCAAACATTGTAGCATGCTTCCCACAGACTCGAGGGTCAAAGTTGTGCTTGCAGATTCCATCCACCACATCCTGGGATGTTCCATGGAATAAATGTCTCTCATTTATTATTCTGTCACGGCCACACATTTTCCTGTTCATATATTCCTTTTTCCTAATGCAAAGAGTGGATAGGGAATTCAGAAGAAAGAAGGTATGGATCAATTTAAGACACAATGTAGTCATAGACTTCTCTTTTTGGTTTCAATGGGGAGGAAATGTTAAAGTAGCTATTATCAAAAGCAGAATGTCATCAATGATCATATTAAAAGTTTAAACTTAAGTTTTCCACTGAAGACAAAAAATACCCTTTTCTTTTTTTCTCCATAAACTGTTCACGATTTCTCTTCCACTTCAAAACTAGTTCTCACATTTTACCTTCTCAGAATGCCTTTTATTGTCTAATTTTACCAATCTAAGTGTTTCTTAATTCTGTAACTCCTCAAACATAAATATGTTCCTTTAAGGCTACATTAATTTGTTTGGTGATTTGAGAGGCAGCCTAGTAAACTAAGAGCAAGGCACCTGGTGCAAGACTGCCTGATTTCAAATTCTAGCACCTTATTAGCTGTATAGCCTGTGGCAAATTAGCAACCTTTTCTGTGACTCAGTTTCCTCTCTGTGAAATGTAGACTGTAGTACTCATAGGTCTGTTGCAAGGATTATATGTGAGTTAACATATAAAAAATACAAATATTAAATTTTATGTAAGTCTTTATTAGGTTCTGCACTTGTCCTTAGCTATATTAAGAAAAGCTCTCTTAAACTTTTCTTACTACTGACTCACCTCTTATATTTTTCCCACAGAAACTGGTTTTGAACTCTCAATATTTGCAAAATTCTGTATTTAAACTCAGGCACAGTCTTATGAAAAAGATTATAAATGATTCGGTAACTTTTGTCTTCTGCAGAAACAGGCACTTGGATAAAGTCCTGAGTTGGATGCATATAAACCCAAGTTTCAGGGTAAAAGTTTGCTGAGGTGACCCCATCTGGGCAGATGATTTGTGATGATGAGGTTGCTTCGAGAGGTGAAGGAGTCTGTGTGGGAACACCACCAAGTGTCCTATAAGGGAGAGGAAAAAATGTCAATGTAAACCACTCAGAACATTTCACATTATAGTGCTCTACAATAATATCTAATATTATAATTTATATAGCTTAAAAACTTGTTTAAAAAACAGTATACAGGCCCTGGCCGGTTGGCTCAGCAGTAGAGTATCAGCCCGGCATGTGGATGTCACGGGTTCGATCCTGGCCAGTGCACATCGGAGGAGCACCCATCTGCTTCTTCACCCTTCCCCCTCTCCATTCTCTCTCTCTTCCCCTCCCGCAGCCAAGGCTCCATTGGAGCAAAGTTGGCCCGGGCGCTGAGGATGGCTCCATGGCCTCCACCTTGGTGCTAGAATGACTCCAGCTGCAATGGAGCAATGCCCCAGATGGGCAGAGCATTGCCCCCTCGTGGTCATGTCAGGTGGATCCCGGTCGGGTGCACACGGGAGTCTGTCTGTCTGCCTCCCCCTGCTTCTCACTTCAGAAAAAATCAATCAGTCAATCAAATAAAATTAAAAAAAACAATATAAAATGCTATCTATTAAAGAGAAATAATCTTAGGACAAAAACTGCCTGTACACAGATACTATTTGCTTCCTCTTGCCTCCTTGTGAAAAAACTATAGAATATACTGCTGCAAGGTAAGCAAACAAGCAAGAGAAAATTTATAAATATCTGCTTTTTGAATCCTGGGCCCTTCTTCTGCCTACAGAGCAAAGAACCTTGGTTCAAGTCAACAATGATAATATATATGTGTTCTTCAAACTTTGTTGTACTAAATAGAAAACATATCATTACTGAAGTCTATGCGGGGTACGAGGGAGAAGAATGAGGAATAAAGTGAGGCAGGTAGGACAAAGGGAACTTGTAGGGAGAAGACACAATATTAAAAAGGCTTAAACTTATAATATTGTATAAAAACAAAAAAAGCATGGCGTAGGCTTTGAAAGCTGACATTTGATATTTGCTTCATTTTTCAGTATCATGTATAAAACAACCACCAATGCTATTAAAATTTTACAATTTTAAGTGCTAATTACTTTAAACTCTAGACCCCAGAATGTATATTCTTGAACTTTTAAATTCATGCCTGTTACTCTGAAGGATGAGTTTAAATAAACAGCAACTTTGCTCAGCTTCTTATTCCTGACTGATAAATACTTAAATTCAAATCATATTTCTTGGCCATTCAAAACAGAACAAAAGGGAAGAAGCAGAGAAAAAGGAAATCCTGATCCTGAGGACCCAGATTCAGGGTCAGGGTACTGTAACATCATCAGCGCGTAGTGATGACAAGAAAGCAACAAGTCTGCCGCCACATGGATTAAGAAAGTGAAATTTTCAAGTAAACCTTTGTGACACAGAGGTTATAACTGTGAGTGAATGTACATCTAATCTCAAAGAGCATATCCCACCATCCTCTTCCTCATAATTATAGACACCTTATACTAAGCACATACTACAGACTAAATATTTTACACATAGTGTTACAACTGTCATAACTACCCTGCAAGATGGCTTAGTTAATCCCCACTTTTCAAATAAAAAAATTGCTAGCATAGCTAGCCAAGGCCAGAGACAGCATCTCAATCCAGGTATACAATTTTCCATTTCCTCTCTCTCTCTGTAAAAAAAAAAAAAAAAAAGCGTGAAAGTGATGAATACCAGGACTGCAACTTAGATTTGCCTGGCTCCCACTAACACCATCACTATCTTACATAGTTTTTTAACTTTTAAGAAATGGCTTGAGGCCCTGGCCAGTTGGCTCAGTGATAAAGTGTTGGCCTGGCACATGGATGTCCCAGGTGTGATTCCTGGTCAGGGCACATAGAAGTGAGCGATCATCTCCTTCTCCACTCCTCCTTCTCTCTCTCTCTCTCCTGCAGCCATGGCTCAATTGGTTCAAGTGAGCAGGCCCTAGCACTGATGATGGCTCCGTGGCCTATGCCTTAGGTGCTAAAAATAGCTTGGTTGCTGAGCAATAGAGTAATGGCCCCACATGAGCAGAGCATGGTCCCACAGGGGGATTGACAGGTGGATCTCAGTCTGGGTGCATGTGGGAGTCTGTCTCTCTGTCTCCCACCTCCTTATACTTAATTAAAAAAATATTTTTAATTAAACAAATTTAAAAAAAGAAAAAAAGAAATGGCTTGATAAGAAGTTAAGAATTTTAGAGGCACAATTGCCTTCTCTAATCCCCACCCCCTTCATATGCCTATTGAAGGATTTACCCTGCCTCGAAGTCCCTGTATGAGATAGAGATGAAGTTCTGGGTGGGAACCAAGACTCACAGAATCCCCAGGTGCTTAGAAGTTCAGGGGCAGATTTAAAGGGGTGCTAGTTCTCCAACTTTCTTGACAGAAGGGACAACACATTTGTCTTCTGGGGCATTTTCATGAAGCCCTGATAGATTCTTCCAGAACCTTTGTTCTCTAGTACATCTTTCTGGAAAAGAGTCGCCACTGTTTTAATCAGATTCTGAAACTCCTTAAAAACCATCGCTATTGTGACAGATGGTAGGAAACACAGAATATAAGCTCCTCATTTTTAGCTGTCCCCTGTATCCCTGCTCTGGAAAGAGAGTAAATTCCAGCTCAACAGTTTTCCAGTATTTCCAAGGGTTGAAATTAAACAACAGAGGCTTCTGAGTTGAGAAAGCAAGGTAAGATTTTCCCCAAGAACTCTGCCCAAAACAGGTTTTAGGCTGTCACAACTGTACTGAAAACCTGGCACAAACAATTAGAAGAGACTCTGCTCCTTTTCTTTCTGATAAAATTCCTGCCTAAAAAGGAGTCTCATAAAATGAAATCTTCAACTGTATCTTTTCCTTTTTCAGGAGAGATAAGGGTTTGTTATTATTTACTCACACATGCTTAAAGATGAACCTGTGTAAATAAAACTTACCTATCCTAAGTTATTAAATTATATATATATATATATATATATATATATTACAGTTAGCACCCATTCCTACCAATAGATGCTTGCTTTTAACAAGCCAACATCCTAATTGGGTTACAACATAAAAATATATACATATAG
The DNA here is from genome assembly GCA_037038555.1 of Rhynchonycteris naso. Classification (NCBI taxonomy): domain Eukaryota; kingdom Metazoa; phylum Chordata; class Mammalia; order Chiroptera; family Emballonuridae; genus Rhynchonycteris; species Rhynchonycteris naso. The sequence goes on along the minus strand of CM072995.1, from coordinate 177,770,200 downwards.
ACACACCTAATGGACTTATGCACTCTAGTTGCCATTGATTAAAAATATATATTCCAAGCACAGTTAGAAATGTGGTTTTATTTTCTGAGAATGCTGAACTTGTGTTCAGCTCATAAGTATTCCAAAGATATACTGTGTGCTTTACAGTGCTGTACCAGCCTCCTTTAGGGAGGAAAAGGTGAAGGGTAAACAGATTATACTCAAAGACCTCTAAAGAATGGATTTTCAGAAACCAAAGTCACCTTTTATCACTCACCTTTTCTCCCCTCTTGTCATTCTCAAAGATGTTTCCTAACCCAACTTCTGTAAAAAAGCAAAAACTAACTCATTTTATCCTTTTGGGGGACAAGCCAAAGAAACCTTATCGGGCCTTCTTATGACCATGAAGTGATTGCATGTGATAGATGTCCTTTCAGCTGAAATGAACTCTCAAACCTCTAAATCTGAGATTTGTTTGCTTAACTAGTTAAAGAATATTAAAGATTAAGCTCCTTTTCATCAGCCTCAATAAAAAATAGCAAACACAAGAAAAAACATTTTTTTTTTTGTAACTATCAAGTGATAGATGTTCACTAAATTTATTGTGGTAATAGTTTTCCGATATATACATCAGGTCATTGTGTTGTACACCTTAAACTTACACAGTGTTGTTTGTCAATTATCTCAATAAAACTGAAAAAAAAAAAAAAAGGAGCAGGGAAACCCTCACTTAACTTCCTACAGAGCTGAATCTGCAGGAAGTTAATTCTGAACTCTGCTTTTAGAACGAACTCCACTCCTCTTTCTCCCTCTTAGGCCAGTCTGAGTGCCCCACAGGCCCAGGCTCAAGCAGTTAGGAGTTGAAGAGCTGCATTTGCCCATTTCAACCTAGTGAACTTGCTTCTCTCCTTCTTTCCCACTGAAGTGTCTGAACAATCTCTTTGATTTGCTAAGCTCTTACTTTATAGCTGATTATCACTGTACCACACAAGAAGACTAAAATAGAAAATTTAAAAAAGAAAATGGAAGAATTTTGTTCTCTTTAAGCCTAAGTTATAAATAGTAAGGCCATATTTGTGGCATTAATTCTACTACTGCTTTTATTTTTATAGTTCACGCTTTTACAAAACAAGCCTAAATTTAAAAAATGCGGGGGTAGAGGGAACATTCCATAATTACTTGTTTTGGGATTGAAACAAATCAATTTTCACCATTCTATAAAAAGTCAACAATGTAGCACTCCAATGAGCATTCTCCCTCTCACACAGAAGCTACATCTCACTTGATTGGCTCGGCATGCCAAGATGCGGTTCTCACTAATGAGTTCCACTGTCTCACTAGGAGGACAATATGTTCTTAACTACTGGATGCTGACACTATCTTCAGCTGTGCTAATGAAGTCACAGAAATGGCATTTTTATTAGTGTCTAATAAAAAACTCCAAGGTAAAATTTTTTACATTTGGACCAGAAAGAAAGCACACGTTTACCCCTAGCCAATTTTATTTCTAAAATTGGCCTTATTACACAGTACTTTGGGATACAGAGAATTTCAGAGATTTTTGTTTGTATTTTGTTTCTAATAGTACCTTTGCAATCTGGGTAAAACAGTTGGGGCTTGAAATGATCTGGGAAAAACAGTTGGGGCTTGAAATAAAAATACTATTACTACTATAAAAAGAGCATCTTTGCCTCAAAGACCAGCAGAAGATACCAACCAATATTACTCTAGGCCTCCCAAGTTCATAAAACCAAGTAAACCTAGTATCATTTTTAAAATCAGGCTCTAAATATAGTATATCTGACTAGAGTATATGATTTCCCTAGAGATACTAACTTCAAAGACGGCCATAATAATAATGACAATGTGTCCCACCTACTCACATTTACAAAGATGTGCCAGTGGGCTATGTAAAGAGAGGAAAAAAAGAAATGGCACTGGGCAAATGAAAGAGCTCACTTATAATTCAGAAGAATGAGTTTAGTCTCAATCTAAAAGTGCTACAGATAATTTTAGTGAGTATAATAGGAAGATGGGCTTTACTTAGCAAATGAAAATGTAAATTATATGAAAAAGTCAATTGTTTCCATGCAAATGAATGCAAGAAAGAAGACTGGAGAACACTCAATGAATACTCCTTGCTTGACCTGGCAATTTACCTGGCCTGGAAAGTAGTCCCATAAAACAGAAGGGTATCATCAGAAAACTCAATTTTCCATGAAGGAGACAAATGAAAATTTGGCCACATTCCAGGTATAATTACTTTTAGTTGTGAAAAATTGTTAACTCCACTGTGCTTTTCAGTAAAAAAAAAAAATCTAATACTACTCACTCTTAGTGTTGGGTTAATTGTAGCTTATCTGAATTCTACTTTATTGAAGAATTAAACCCAAAGAATAACAGAATTTCACATTCTAGAGATAATAACCAAATTTTAGTCTTTTAATTAAGTTTTTTTCTCTTTGGCATTCAGTTGTACATTTATGTGAACTCAGAATACATAGACTTTCCATTGAACACTTACTGTAAATATGGAAGCAGTATAAAACAAGAGTGGAAGAGGGGTCTCCTTTTTATTTCTCTCCTAAAAAATGAGTTGTGGAGAATGTAGTGGTTATTCCACATCATAAATCGGACCTCTTTCAGACCCCGAGAGTTGGCTTCTTCTATCAATCGAATAACAGTCTATGGAGTAGTAAACAGAAGGTAAAGGGGAAAAAAAGCACATTAGTAAACAATCACTATGAAATATAAAAAAAGTTAATGTTGCTAAAGCCACAAATAGTTAACCTTGCTGTTAACATCAGAAAAGCTTCAATAAAGTACACTGAGTCAAATTCCCTGTATACAAAGGTTTTCTTTTTTCCTTTTCCTTTTTGGGGGCAAATATGAAGAATAGAAAGATGCTCCCTATTCAAAAGAGCACAGATCTCACCTTAAGAAACATGTGAGGCCCAGGGAACTACTCTATTCTACTTTGAGGTCTTAACAATGTCCCAGATATTAATTTATATACATTAGCCTTTTGATTGTTTGATTTCTCAAAAAGCTTAATTAAAAAAATTTTTTTAAGTGAGAGAGGAGAGGAGAGGAGATAGAGACAGAATTCCATGTGCTGACCAGGATCCACCCGGCAAGGCTTCCCCCTGCCCCATCTGGGGCCAATGTCGAATCAACCAAGCCATCCTTAGCGTCCAGGGCCGACACTGAAACCAATCAAGCTACTGGCTGCGCGGATGGGAAGAGAGAGAGGAGGGGAGGGAGAAAAGGGAAGCAGATGGTCACTTCTCATGTGTGCCCTAACCAGGGATCAGACCTGGGACATGTTCGCATGCTGGGCCAACATTCAATCCACTGAGCCAGCTGGCCAGGGCAAACTTCATTTTTTAAATTTAGCTTTCTGACTCTACTTATGCCTTCAACACTTTCATAACAATTTTTTGCTCCTCAATATTAAAGAAAGCATGCTTGGTTCTGTCACTGACATATTTAACATACACAGATCCACCATGGGCCCTACTTACATTTTCTTTTGTTTAGACAACCTCATTAAAACTTTGGGTATCACAGCACAAACTCTTCAAAGTAAGCCTGGGTCACTTGCAGATTTTGGTGCTTTCCCAACTTTCTTGGTAGAAAGGTAAATAAATATCAGGGGTTCAGGACAGTCTAGTTTTGTTAGAGGCTGTATTGTAGGGCAGCCTCCAATGGTTATGTCAAATATTGAACCATTCTGAATACCTAAAGACACCACCCCTGAAAGAGGAAAGCAATTTTTTATATTTCTTAAAGAAATTTTCAAAAGAGGATTAAAGATGGTAGTGTTCCAATAAATCAATTATATTCCAAACCTAAAAAACATCTCAGAGGAAAAACAAAGGACTAAGTATTCTGAGAACACATTTTAAATAGCCTCTGATTTTCTTTGGGAGGTATTAGATACTAGTGATTACTTAAAAGAGAGTCAAAAATTTTAACCAAATATTGTAAAACAATTAACATACTACTATGTCATTTTCTTTTGTTATTGCCTTAAAAGAAAATCTAAGGTAGATAAGTTAGTCCCCTGTTTTTGTAATGCTGGAAATTTGATCAAATTGAAGTCAGATCTTTGGAATGTGAAATTAATCTCTAATGTTCATTTCTGGGTGTTTAAACTTGAAGCAGCATTCTCATTTAGAGGCAAACAAACCATCATAATTTTAAAACCTTGCTTTGTGATTGATTAGCTATTCTTCCTGCCTTAGACTGAAGAGGCATATGCATATATTTGACAGAATTGTAATGACTAATGCAACCGACTATAGCTTAAGACCGTTTTCAAGTACTTCCTCCAGGGGCCTAAGACTGATTGTTTCTGAAACGCTAAGTGCAACACATGATCTAATCACCATGAGCCCAGCAGCTAGATACAACCAAAAGTTATACCAGTGCTCATCTCATTAAAATTACTCCAAAACAGCGCTGAGTCTGGTACTTACAACTGTAAATATTTTCTCTCCATGTTATGAGATACTTGGAAAGCATTTAATCTCTCTAATAAAACAGTGGTATTCTACTTATGGATTCTAGGAGTTTAATGTAAAAAAAAATACATTTTCAGAAAAATCAAGACAGGAACTGTAAGTTGTATCAACACTCATTTTTTTTTTTTTTTTAAGTAGGAGAAGGGGAGATAGAGGGACAGACTACCTGCATGTGCCCTGACTGGAATCCAACTGGCAACCTGTCTGACGCTGATGCGAGAATCAACTGAACTATTGTTTAGTGTGCCTGAGGCTGATGCACTTAGACTATCTGAGCTATCCTCATTGCCCAGTGCTTGAACCAACAGAGCCACTGGCCACAGGAGGGAAAGAGAGAGGGGGAGAGAAGCAGATGGTCACTTCTCTTGTGTATTACGACCGGGAATCGACCCTGGGCCCTCGCTCTATCCACTGAGCAACTGGTCAGGGCCTATAAGACTCAATCTTATATCCATAAGCTCTTTTGATTTATAGTTTTGTCTAGTCATTGTTGGAAAGAAAGAACAGTGAAAGACAAAAAATTTTAGAAGTATACTTGAGGAAAAAGAAACCTGTAAATACCTCAGGATACTCTCTCCATCCAAAGTGGTCCCTACAGAAGAATTTCCAGACTGTATGGTAAATAGCATTGACATTGTTAGAGGGTGGTGTGGACAGCCTTCGTAGCTGGTCAAATTCGGTTGTTTCATATACATTCATGGCATTCAAATCTGCCCAAAATTCTTGTCCTCTAAAAGACCCAAGAAAAAAATTTGTTAATATTAATATATTTACAAAAGAGAAGACCTCATTGAATATTAAAAATATCTAGTATATATATGTTGAGGGGAATATGGGAAGGGGGGATGCAATTGGGGCAACACTAGAATCTATGTAAACACAATAAATTTAAAAAAAAAAGAAAGAAAATTGATCAATGTAATACACCACATCAACAAAACAAAAACAAAATCATATGATCCTATGATCTTATCAATAGATGCAGAAAAAAAAATTTGATAAGATACAACATCGCTTTACATTTAAAACACTCAATAAAATTGGAATACAGAGAAAAAAAGATATCTAGTACAGCATGTTGTAGGATTTTAGAAACTGGTTTTATTTGGAGTAAAAGGACATTACTGATCGATTTCACATTTCCTACATGCTTTTTCTTAACAAGACCAAAATCTCCAGTCATGAAGTTATGGTAGATTTGATTCTATCCCACAGCTTCATTGTCCTAAACCAATCAACAGAACCCCACCAGTCCCACCATAGTGGGATGAGCCAAACCCTGGGGTCAGCCAATCAGGGAGTCAGATTTAGGATGACAATAATAATGCAGACAGAGAAACAAAAGAAATGCAGACAGAAACAAAAGAAACTTCTTTTGAAGCTTGTCTTTTTCTTTTTTTTCTTTCCAGAGGCATCAGTTTACTTAAGCCAATACAGAAATACCCAATACTGTCCGATGAAAGACGGGAAAAAAAAGAAATGGAAAAGTAAAATGACTCCAGGAGGCCAGTACTGCTAATCTACCCACCAGCAATATTTTCTTTTATCCTGTGGGTGTAAAAAGAGTTGGCAAACTATGAAGAGGAAAAATAGCTTGATTATGAAGTTTAGCTATGAGATTATTTTTGTCATTTTTGTTATCTACTCTGCTGTTGCTAAATCAGCACTTTATAAAACATCTGAATACTGTTTAGGGAAAAATCCCACTGTATGAAACAAAATCATTCAATAAATTAATTTATAAAGGGTGGTCCAATCAAAACATTTGTTTCTTTTCTAATGGAACTTCATCTGACCCTTTAAGTAACTGACAAACTGTTCATTGCTTTTTGTGTGTGTTACGTTTCAAAATTTCCCTAAGAAAACAAAAAGTTAAATATATCATAAAATAACATCATAGATATACTTTCTACCCTTCCACCACAGATTTCTAAGTAGATGTCTACAACACACAGGATACCCCAGATCTAGTGGCACTCAGGATGACTACTGGTTCACGTGAAATCGAGCTGTCAGAACAGATTCCCAATAATTATTTCCTTGTTGTAAATTAGGATTTTGTCAAGGGTAATAATTTTTGACATATGGGTTTTGTTGATTAGTGCAAAATTTTCCAAACTCTGCTCTTAGGAAACATTTTCAAGGACTGTTAATTCAGTGCAAAAAGCATTCTGCAGTCAAATGTTTGAAAAACTTGGTCACACAAAATTAAACAATTTATTTACTGTAGCCACTCCTCAGTCAATTTAATATGCTATGGTAGACACTGAAGTACCACGAGGGCTATAAAGTATCCTTCCAAATCTATGACAATGCTCTTCCTTTTTCCCATAAATACCGGTTAACATCTCTCAATAAACAGCCCTGAAAAATCTATTTTCTACCCACCATTCCAATGTCATAATTTATTAATTGGCTTCTATTAAAAATAAAAACAAAACCCCTCAAGTCATAAACCCAACTGATAGTGCCACATAGCACAAAGTTATAAAAAACAGTATGGTCTTTAAAAATTTCTAAAGAGCCTCCGAAACCCCTAATTTCTTGCTCAGAAAGAGTACTAACTAGTAGTTCTTAAGAAGAACATATAATTTTAATTGTAAAATGGAAATAAGACAATAAAGTATAGTTTAAAATCACATTTGGACACTGCTTTTTGTTTAAAATAATATGGTAAGTAGGAATATTCAACAACAAAAAATAGTACTGGGAAATCCTTAAAGCAAAAAATACCACTGGAAACAAACTCCTATACCTAAACTTCAAATCAACTTGCCGTAAACAATTTTCACTTAACTTTAGAATTTGATGTTCTCACACATCCAAGAGGTAATGACCTCTTTCTGCCTCTTAAGATCATTTCCAGTTTCTAAACAGATTTTCCTGTTTTATGTTTATTTTCAAATAACTTCCCAATTTTAAGTTAATAAATCCTCAGTATTATTTCTAAGAAATTCTTAGAATAGCAGTTATGTTAACATGCATTTAAATATACGCAATCAATACTTTTTTCTATTAAAGTATTAGGTTTTATTCTGGACATCACTTTAGCAATTTTGTTTGAGACTTCATAGATATTGACTTGCATGAGAAAGACATCTGTATTATTAAGACTTCATAGATAATGACTTGCATGAGAAAGATATCTAAAACTATAGCTTTTGCTACATTCTCTGTGAATGTCAGTCCTTTGGGCATTATGAAATTTCTATGACAAATCCTAATTTACTACAATCAAATGTTCTTTGAATTGATGTATCAAAGTACTGTGTTAGCTCTATTTGATTTTCAATATGCTTTTCTAGACTTGACAGAGACAAAACAACAAATCTGAAAAACATTAAATTATCTTTTTATAAGATTAATTTTACCACTTGCTCTCTTATAAACAAGCAATGCTTAAAAACTTCAAAGCCAAGACCTTTTCCTCAATTGGCATCAATATAAATGCATAAAATACAGATGCCAAATGTTCAACATCTACCACTTTTCTTTATCAAATCATTGTTTTCTATTATCAGAAAGCAGTTATAAGTTATATGTGTGGTAATAGTGATGGTTGGCTGAATTGGGCAATATACAAAGAATTAACCAGATAGTAGTCTCTGGCTTCCAAGGGCTTTAAGATAGAAATGAAACACCAAATGTAAAAGCAAAACAGCAGTGCACTTGCCTGTTTAAATTCATCAGTGGCAAGTGCACTCCAGAACGTGAGGACAAAGAATACGTATATAGCAGTGTGAGAAAGGAGGAGGTGACTTGCATCCAGGGTGAACAAGGGTCAGGAAAAGTAAGAGGCTTTACTTTATCATCCAAGATAACTTTCTGTAAAAGAAAAAATGCTAGGAACAATTTACGTAATAGAAAATATCAACAGTAAGGGTTGTGTGGAAGAAAAAGAACAACAAAAGGATTCTTCAAGCACTTTGCTTCTTGGAAGGAGGTTAGGGACAGAAGCAGTATAGATAGTTGGAAAAGGAAACCTTCTGAACAGGGGTACAGAAGAGATGAGGAAATGTAAAAACCAGAGCATAACAGGTAATGGGAAAGATGTCAGGCCATCAGCTGACGAGGTACGTCCAGGGTCTCAGAACCTTAAATAAGGGTAGAAATTTTAAGAGTCTTGAGCAGATGGTGAGAAAAGGGTTGAAGAAGTAAATAAGAGATGAGTGAAAACTGAGAAACACACAGTGTTCGAGACTGGGAGGGGGGCTTAGTAAAAGCAGGGTGCAATAATCCTGGTGGCTGAGAACCCTATCTGGCCCAAGGGACCTCTATTGAGAGATGGCCAGAAAGAGTATGTGAGACAGCCACTGTGCAGTATGATTTAGAATTTGCTAAATACACCACATGGCTAAATCAATCAGTATTAATTTACCCAAGATATAACCCTATCATGATGAATCAAGGGGGAAAATAAAACTTGTGAACAGATCGCTAATCTTTGCTATGAAGGGAAAAATGAACTTGAAGTGCTAAAATATTAACAGTTGTTTCCAGATGCTTCGCCAACAAACACATCACCACACATAACAATATAAGATCCATATATAAAACTTAAAAATTTTAAAAGGACACCCATTCTCATAATTTAGACTCTCCTCCTCTTCAACAAATATCTTGACATACCAATTAAACCAACTTTTCCCAACATATATTAGCAATACGAACACCCATACTAAGTCAGAAAATATGCCCTATACACCATCATTTCTTCTATGTATATTTCAGATACTAAAAGTAACAAGGGCCTACAACAGTAAATGATAAACAGCTATAGTGAATATAAACTGAAACTATTAGAAGAAACAGTTTGAAACAGAAATTAGTAAGAACATGATCTCTTTGTTAGATAAATAGTTCCTGGGATTATGCATTCGGGAGCTCAGTAAAGAGTATAACCATTTGGGGTAATTTCTCTATTTATAAATTGTTTGAGATCAAGAAAAGAATGTCAAAGAAACAATATAAAATAAGCTTATATAGACACATTAATTAGGCATGAGGCTATATACTGGTGATAAGATGAAAAAGGCAAAATGGCAAAGAGTCAGTAAGGAGAGAGACAGAAAAGACAAACCGTGTGGCATAATATTAAGTATGACACAAATATGGTTTGTGAACAATTCAGAGAAAAAGGGGCTGGGAAATGTGGTCAAGGGAGGTATCTCAGAGTGGACGAAATGAGAACCAAATACGGCCAGCCGCCAGGCAGACAATGGGAGGCAGGGCATCATCATATGCAGAGTGACTGGGTGTAGAAGCTAAGCAAGCAGGGCAGGAGACCCAACAGCATGCAGCACATGCAGTTCATGTGGGAGTCAGGGGGTGTGTGTGTGTGAAGGTAAGAGATAAGACTAGACTGGATAGGCTGGCTGGGACCAGATAATGAAGAACTTTGTATTCTGGGTTAAGAGGTTAGGGCTCGATTCTATAAGTAGTAGGAGTCACTGGGGATTTTCAACAAGGTTCAGACTTGCCTTTTATAAAGGTCACTCCTGCAGTAATAGTATGGAGAAATGATTTGTTTATTTTTGGTAGGGTGGGGAAAGCTGGGGGAAAGGTGGAGACAGGCACTTATTTAATATTTTTTATTGTATACTTAACCATCTACAACTATTAGCATTGCACATGAGAAAATGATGACAGAAAATGGAAGAGGTAAGGGTTGCTCTGAGGGGTATTTAAGAATTAGAACCTAACTGCATGGAGAATGATTACATGTGGGGCTGAAGGCAGCAGAAAAAGTCTAGGATGTGTCTTATGTTTCTCTGGTCTAAGTAACTGGATAACAGTACCATTAAATAAGACAGGAACTGCAAGAGGTAGAACATATTTAAGGAGGAAGATGATGTCAATAAAATATAGAAATCAGATTTTAGTAATGGTCAAGTATAAAGTTTTCTGGATCCCACTCTGTACCAGATGGGTTAGACTTTGGCTTCCTGCCTATAACTGGTTTCACAAGGACAAATCTGTGACCTCAATAACACCTGTCCTAATCAGCTATACTAACTAGACACAATTAATAGGTCCTCTTATTTTATTACTACAGTGTAAAATGAAAAGGTCTCCCAAAACTGAGGGTCATACTGATAGAAGGACAAAGATCAAATACAGTCAGTATGAAGAGAGTGTTTAAGGCTTTTCTGCTACAGTCTTGAGACAGGCATGACAGATGGGGTATGTTTGTGGCTGCTAAAGAAATTTCACAGGAACACAAAATACAGCTGGCTTTTGATACCTGGCTTTGATGTTTCCAGGAATTCATTTAGCAATGCTGGAATATCTGGCAGTTAATATATCCCTTCAAATATGTTATAAGGTGATGAGAATTAAAGCCATGGCACATACAATCCAGCATATTTTGTAAAAAAGTATAATTTTTAAACTTCAGAGGACTGGATATGTACTCCTACCTTTCTGCTTTAGAAGCATAGTAGCTGTCATTTATTCTGTTACTAATTAAGATTTTTTGCTAACACTGACTCAAATAAATAGCACAGAGCTAAAAGGGCAGCAATGAAAATTATCTATAAATGCTTACATACAAAGAAGCATCTTTCAATATTTACCAGAAGTTAAAATTCTATACTATGACATTGGATATTTGTTACTACTGGATTTCCCCCTTTATATCCAGAATAGATGGAGACACAGATATACCTACAAATCAAAATTTGGAGTTTACATTATTATGCATATGACCCCCAATAGTTATGGGTAGACTATGAATCAAATGTTGACTCTCAATTAAATTTGCCCATATCTAAGGAGACTGACTTATCAGGGCAGGATTGCTGAGGCTTAGATTACTCTGTAAAAACAATTAACATCAATCTAGGATCATGGATTTATCTTAATAGTTCTAAAGGCCTCAAAAGATTTTTGGGTAGGTAAAAATATTCCTCATTTAATTAAACAACTCTTAAGAAGGGATCCTCAATAGGTCAAATTTTTAAAAAAAGGGTAAAATTCTGTGTATGCTGCTCCTTTGGTCCCTCCTGAGACATCTTGGAAATAGGTGAGAATACTGCATAAAAGCACATTTATTTGTGTGTTAAACCCCATGTTTTGTTAGACATCTAATAAGTGGTCTTAAAGTGATTCTAGAAGTGAACACTGAAATAATAAAAGGATAGAGATAGCAGAAAAATGGAAGGCTAGTAGGTTTCCTAAATGAAAGAATACCCTGTTTTTAAGCTTTTGTAAATCTATGGTCTCCAAAAGAATGTGGGGAACTAAACAAACACCTAACAGTTTATTATAAAAAACTGTACTGAGACATAGACATCTGAGAACATCTAAACGTTTCCTAAGTACCTAGGAAAGAATATTATATACTGAAGTTCCCCTTCATCCAATCAAGGAAAAGAAACCTGCTAAAATACTGTTGTTGGGTTTTTCAGGTTTTTTATTACAAAACTACCAGATCAAAGCAAATAATTCAAAAGAACTTTCTAATAAGATGTAGATAAGCCTAAAATCTTTCATGATTAAAAATTATACTTAAGAGTTCAGAAGATCTGACTACATCTATTTACAGAGGTATGGGATTAAATTTTGCACCCTGAAGACATCAATAATGTCATTCAACCTTAAATTTTATCCAAATCCAAGTCCTGAGACTCCTAGAAGGTAACTTAAGTGAGAAATACTTCTCAACCATGGCCTCAAGAGGAAGTGAAACTTAATTTTTGCAAAAAGCTGAGATAGAAAGCACATAATAGGTTAAAATAATGTATCATGCCTAATATGACCTTAAATTATGCAGCTGTTGCTTTTTATAAAGATGAGTAAATATCCTCTCTGTTAAGTGAAATAGTGTTAAACTAAGAGGCTATTTTACCTCAAAAATGTCTGCCATGTACTCAAAATACAAATATGGATTAATTCAATTCTGTGGATATAGCATTTACAGAGAGCTGAAATATGTTTATAAAACTTTTCTACATACATTATAAAATCGGGTGTATAAAATGCTAAGATTGCTTAAAATAATTGTTTTCAAATAAGCTCAAACAATTCAGAACTCATTTATACATAAATGAGATACTAATTATAAATAATTATCAGAAAATGTATTCTCTAATAACTCCCAGTAAGATATAATTAGCTTAATTTATTTCTGTGCTAATTTTTAAAATTATAAACTCCTTTAAAAAGGTTTTTATTCAGAACTTTCTCAATTTAGCCTTGCCTTTTTCCCCAATTAATATAGATAAACTAATTGGTAAATGAACAAATTAAAAATATAACCACTGATAGCTTATTATGAAAACTCCAGAGCAAGAAATTCTTTCAGCACTGGAGATCAGAATGTATACATACAAAGTAACTAGTATATAGTGAATACATCACACCTTGAGCATTTTAAAAGCAAATTTCTGAAAGGAAAAAACAAACTTCCTATAGAAAACACCTTAACAGAGTTTTTTTTTTTTTATCGTACAGGTTTTGTAAACTACAACCACAACACCTTTCAATAGGGTCTTAAGTCAATCACTTTTTCCTAGAGGAGAGGGATTCAACAAAGCCAAGTTTCTCTAATTCAAGTTTATCAATTACGTAAAAGAGTTGACATTTTTTAGTAGTAAATTAATTTTAGAACACTTTAATGCTCCTGAGATGTAGCAACATATAGACAATCCAAACCTAAGAAAGCAAGCAAGCAAAGTTTTTTTATTTCATATACCCTACCCCCATTCAAGGATGTCTTTTTTTTTTTTTTTTATTAACTTGGAAGGCAAACTTAGTATTTCTCCTGTACTTATTTTTATTTTTGCAATGCCTGGAAATGAAAGAGAGAAGCCAGGTGACAGAAACCAAAAACCAACCACAGCAGGAAATTATTTAGAGTATTTTTTGCCATTTGCCTTCTCTATGCTCTGATCAGCTGCAGGAGCTGTGATCGCAGGGTGCAGGCAAGATTCTGAAAGCACATACTCTACTGCAAGCAAAGTTCACTCTTGGGCCCGTCACTGCCATTCTTCATTTACTATTCAGTGCTAGTAAAATTTAGTCAAGAAGGTCACCCAAACCCTATGGCTATGTCAAATCATTCATTCATTTTTTTGTGACAGAGACAAATAGGGATAGACATCAATTCTTCATTGTGGCACCTTAGTTGTTCATTGATTGCTTTCTCATATATGCCTTGGGGGGGGGGGCAACAGCAGAGCAAGTGACCCCCTTGCTCAAGCCAGTGACCTTGGGCTCAAGTTAGTGAGCCGTGCTCAAACCAGATGAGCCCATGCTCAAGCCTGAGACCTTGGGGTTTTGAACCTGGGTCCTCCATGTTCCAGTCTGAAGTTCTATCCACTGCACCACCACCTGGTCAGGCGGCTATGTCAAATTAGAAAGGTCAGTTTAAGAATCTCTTAATCCAAAATATATATATATTTAATGTAATAAAAATTCAAGTGTGGCCTAAATGAAACATTTTCCAATCATTGTGAGAAGTGCTATGTTTCAACATGAAGACTATTCACAAACCCTTCCTTATGCTCGGAAACAACAGCACTAAACAAAGGACACCATTTGCATAAAGTATACAAATTTCGTTTAACAAATCTTTCTCAGACAACTTAGTCACGGTGGATTCTAACACAGTCCTTACACAACATTTTGTGGCACACATGCTCACAAACCACTTATTTCTGTATAGTGTAAAATCAAATAGTCACTCTAACATTCTCACTCTCATATGAACTGATGCTTTCATTGTGATTACCATGCAAAGGTTCTTTTTTTTTTTTTTTACAGGGACAGAGAGAGAGTCAGAGAGAGGGATAGATAGGGACAGACAGGAACAGAGAGAAAGGTGAGAAGCATCAATCATTAGTTTTTTGTTGCAACACCTTAGTTGTTCATTGATTGCTTTCTCACATGTGCCTTGACGCGGACCTTCAGCAGACCAAGCAACCCCTTGCTGGAGGCAGCGACCTTGGGTCCTAGCTGAGGAGCTTTTGCTCAAGCCAGATGGGCCCGCGCTCAAGCTGACAAGCTTGGGGTCTCGAACCTGGGTCTTCCGCATCCCGGTCCAACGCTCTATCCACTGCGCCACCGCCTGGTCAGGCTGCAAAGGTTCTTTACTGGTCAAGTGGGTGTTGCCAGTAAGTAAACAACACATAGCAGAAAAAGACTGAGGAGACAGACATATTTGATTATATGAACACTGCAAATAGAAACGCTTAGTTAACTCCCTTCTACGCTTGTCTTAGCAATGGTAACTGACTAGGTAAGCATGGAAAACTGGAAATTTCAAAATTAGAAAGTTATTAATATCATCAACTTCTAAAATTTTGAGTTCCTGATCACAGAATTGTTTATATTCAGCACAAAACTGTAATACCGTCTTTTGCATACATCAAATATAAATCTTTACAAACTATGAAGTTGAATAAGTAGACTTTATTCAACATAAAGTCTTTTATTTTCAAAGAATTCAAAATGTTTTTCAGAACCTATAACTTGTAATTTCAAATTCCCATATTAACAAGGAATTAATCTTTACTGGAAATTCAAAACTCTCAGTTAATGTGTCAGGGATTGGGCTGGATTAGTTTTAACACAGGAATTTTAAATAGAAGTGAGTCTCTACTGTAGTATAATTCCTGGTCCCTAGAAAGCCTATCATGAATAACTTATAAATATAAAAATATCCTGACCAGGCAATGGCAAAGTGGATAGAGCATCAGACTGGGATGTGGAGGATCCATATTAGAGAGCCTGAGGTCACCAGCTGGAGCGTGGGCTCATCTGGTTTGAGCAAGGTTCACCAGTTTAAACCCAAGGTCGCTGGCTTAAGCAAAGGGTCACTCGGTCTGCTGTAGCCCCCTGGTAAAGACACATATGAGAAATCAATGAACAACTAAGGAGCCGCAAAAAGAATTGATGTTTCTCATCTCTCTTCCT
This sequence comes from Rhynchonycteris naso, assembly GCA_037038555.1. NCBI lineage: Eukaryota > Metazoa > Chordata > Mammalia > Chiroptera > Emballonuridae > Rhynchonycteris > Rhynchonycteris naso. The sequence continues at coordinate 177,754,778 of CM072995.1, read as the reverse complement.
TCCTGTGTGTCTGTCCCTATTTGTCCCTCTCTCTGACACTCTGTTTCTGCCACACAAAAATATAAAAAAATAAAAATAACATTTTGTTTTTGTTAAAGTTCCTTCATATATAAAGTGTAACTTGTTTGTTCCTAGAAATGGTGAACTAAATAAGCATTTTATTACTTTGTACAATTTGTGTTTATGGTATTACAAAGTACAGTTCAACCCGAGATCTTGAGCTATTATCTAACAATATCAAACCCAAATGAAACAGAAAACGGCTCAACACTCAGCACTCTGGTATCTTCCAATGATACAAAATCACTCACATATTCACTTCACTTTAGTTTAAGACTCCCAGATTTATTTTAGAAAAGAAACTCTACTGCTTTTACCAAAGAGCATTTCTTGCAAAACTTAGCCTCATACTTGCGCCAGAATAATCAAGAGTCATCTTGTAACTCAAAACATATTTGTTTTTTCCTTTGCAAAAATGACATACACATATACTTAAGATTTCTTCCCACAAAATGGCAACTGCGACTCACAAACATAACACTGGTAATTATTAAAGGTTACTCACCTAGATTAGGTGAGTTCTAAATTAAATGTGATCAAAATTATTACCATTAGACAAAGGATGCAGAATATGGTGGTCTCGAATCATAGGATAAGAAAGGACATAGAAAAACAGTTACACTCTCAAACCATTCCTTAAGCAGTCAAGGTTTACATGGTCTACATACTGCTTCATCCCTTAGAAACAGTCCCCAAACCCAATATAAAACTAAGAATCATTTACTAAAACCAGAGATGCAGAGATAAAATTTATGATTTACCTTGGTTTTATAGTAGAATGCAAATCAAGTATCTAGAAATTCTACTCTAACAGTATGAAATAGACTTACAGAGGCACAGTAGAGTTAATCAGTCAATAGTTGCATTTCCTGCATGTCCATATATGCAGAATAAAGTTTTATTTATTTTATTTTTATTCTTTTCCAAGTGAGAGGGGGGGAGATAGAGAGAAAGCTCTCACATATGCCCCAATCGGGATCCACCCATCAACCCCTGTCTGGGGCCAATGTTCTGCCCATCTGGGGCCATGCTTATAACTTAAGTTATGTATTTTTAGCATCTAAGGTGGAGGCTCAACAGAGTCATCTTTAGCGCTCAGAGCCAATGTGCTTGAGCAAATTAAGCCATGACTATGGGAAAGGGAGAGAGGGAGGGATGGAAGAAGGGAGGGAGGGAGATAGAGAGGGGAAGAGAGGGGGGGAGAAGAAGGGGGAGGGAAAGGGGTGGAGAAGCAGAAGGTCGCTTATCCTGTGTGCTCTGACCGGGAATCAAACCCAGGACATCCACACATGGAGCCGATGCTCTACCACTGAGCCAACCAGCCAGTCTATAGAATAAAGTTTTATGTGTTCAATGGAGTTACTTACTTTTCCCCATTTATTTACAATAAAAAGTAAAAGTTTAGAATCAACTCATTTAAAAAATGCATAATATATATTTTTAGGGACTGCCAGATAACCTTATAAACTACTACTTTCTCCAACTAACTGCCTTTGCTTTTTGCAAAGTTCATTTTCTTTTCTTGTAAAGATTTTATTTATTGATTTTAGAGAGGTACGAAATGGGGAGAGGGAGGAAGCATCAAACTGTAGTAGTTACTTCTTTCACACCAGCGACTTCAGTGCTCCATATTAATGCTTTATCCACTGTGCCACCACAGGTCAGCAACAAAGTTCATTTTCATTACCATAAATACATTAAGAACAAACTGACCCCAACCTGAAACCAGGTGCCAGTTGCTTCAAAAAAGTCTTATCTGCTTACTGATAAAAAAGCAGAAAATAAGTAAATGAATGATCACTATTAATTCCCATGAGAGCTCTACATACCCAGTAACTCCTCTAGATTAGTATAGAAAGAAGACAATTATTTTTATTTCATATGTAAATAGCACCATAAAAAGGTATATAAAAAATAATTCAGCGCATTGCTTTACCCTAAAGCACAAAGCACACATTTTGAAAGTCACTTCAAATGTAGTTATTGCTTATGGAACTCTTTCTCTTAGGCAGGAATTTTTAAAATAAATTCAATCTCATCCAGCTGTGTATATTCAAGAAATACCAAAAAGTCACAAGGCATAGTAAGTTTCAGCTGTTCTCATCTCTCCAGTGTTATCAATAACACATAATGAGTTAGTTCATACATCATCACAGCTGTGTAGGCCAGAGCTAACTTGGCTAATTATTATTCCAGCAGAGTTCAGTCAGGAGCTTGCTCTATTTTAGCTAATCTACTCTGCAAGTCACATTGAAAAGAACAGCATATGCTCTTTATTATCATTATTATGTAATTCTCCTGTGTCTTTTACAGAGCTCCTATGGTACCATCCCTTAGACAGATTAAAACAAACAAACACCTTCTTAAGAAAAATTAGCAATTGAAATCACTCAAAACTAAGACTATGACAATACCAAAGTAAAACCCCCTTTTATCAATATGCTTTAATTCCAAAAGAGGAGAAAAGAACACTGTCCTCTGAGAAAAATTAACACTGAAGTCAGGGTTTGCAAGTTTCTACTTGACCTTCCCACTCTCTTTCAGAAAGTTCAGAATTAGAAATAATCCCTGGTCATATATTCACCTATAGATTAACTTCACTTTCAGGTTTGTAAAGTACCTCTTTATAGTTGATAATAACTATAAGACTTCTGGCACACTATAAAATGGATACAACATAAAAAACAATGGCAACGTAGTTGCTAATGGGAGATTTATACATCCTCCACAATTTCAATTATCCACAACGGTATCCTACAGTTAGTGAGATTCTTATAAAACTGCTTAGACCTACCATTTCCCATCACTTTCTAATAAGGATGAGTGCCTAAATTGTCAGAGGCTATGTTTTCTTAATTGAAAACATAACATTCAATGTGATTTTCTTAACTTCGTGTTTGGAATTTGGAAATTCTCCAAAGCCCAACCTAAGTGCAAAAGAAGCCTCCGCATTTAAATACAAGGAGTTCATACATACAACTAGTTTTCAGTTGATGTTGGCAATGAACATCTGCAGATGTACAAAAGCAAAGTGTGGAGGAAAAGTGGGACTGTATCCTAATTTGGGGTGAAGGCAAAATTGGAAAATAATTTCATTGTAATGAACCAAATAAGCATTTATTATTGGAATTTTCTTTTCTAAATCTGTTTTTAGTATCTAAACATCTTGACTAAAGAGGTGGAAGGGATCTGTGAACTAATCTAACTCAACTTCCTTTCCAATTTCATTATTGAGAATAAAATGAACCCTGTAAATCTAATTTAGATTAATTTAGATGTTACATCTAATATATTTGCAAAATAAAGAATTTAATCTCTACAGCAGATCCAGAACTATGAACTTTCCCCAAGTTCTACACAATGAAGTATTATTGATAGAGTACATAATAATGATTTACCAAGTCATATAAAATACTGCACCCAAGTGGGATAAACAACTGTCATTCATTATTCCAGAGTCCAAAGACTGCTGGGTCTGACTTGGACATATACACAGCTGAACACACACTTCCTGGTTATGTGCAATCTGCGCAGATAGACCAGCTTTACAGGCCTGACCACAGAGATTAATAGCTTTAGCCAAATAATGTGGTAACCATGTGAACCTGGGCTGCTCCAGCTTGTTTGTGAATCTCTCAGCAAGGCTCAACATGCCGTTATCTGCATCTTGTTGCCAGGAAACACAACATCGCTTTGGAATACAAGGAAAACCAGGTTGTAATAACAACAGGTCAACTTCTCAAAAGCCTAATTTTCAACACTTAGCTATCTATAATCTTACGAGATTTCTTGCTGTAGACCATGGCCTTCACTTTACTAGTAATTAACTTAATATTTTGCTATTTTTATCAGGGCAGGACAACTTACTACCATTAACAATGTATCAGCAGCAATAGTAATTACAATAATAATTCATTCATACCTCTCAAGTGTAAAATAAACATTACTCCAGTAAAACTGATTTGGAAATCAAGCACTCACTGCAACTACTTTATAACTAATCGAACAATGCTATATGTATGTCTGTTCTTCAGCAAAGTAATTTTACCAAAGGACAAAATACCCAATATGCTGCTGGCCTAAGAGTTTCTGGGTTTTCTTGATCAAAATACCCACCTTGCCTTGCTCATGATAACAGAACATAACGTGTTGGATAATCCTGATAACGCTGTTTTCCAATGTTGGCTTTAAAAAATAAGTTAAAAGTACTTAGCTTTATTAAAGGATCTAAGAATTTCACTATCCAAGCAAGACAGAATCTTGGATGCATTCTTTTATCAAGATAATACATTTATGACCAGGAAAACTACATCCTGATATAATCTTACTTTTATTCCAAGGAGTCCTCTATATATAATAATTCCTTTAAACTTGAGCCTCATATTATTTCTCATCTTGTTCCATATATCACTTTAGATGTCCCTTTACAATAATAATTCACTCATACCTCTCAAGTATCAAATAAGCATTACTTCAGTAAAACTGGTTTGGAAATCAAGCACTTACTCTGCAACTACTTTATAACTGATCCAACAATGCTTTAACTTAGAAGATGCAAAGTTCTAGTCTCACAATTGAGTTGCTAAAAGAAACACAGATCTGTAATATATAACTAAAATATTGAAATATTAAAAAAAAAAACACTTACCTAATACTAAATGAAAACAAGAGAAGTATAAAAAAAAAGAAAAAAAGTACTGGTTTTCTCCAATGCCAATGATGCTTTAGCACTGTTAGAACACAGAAGGTGAACATCAAGACTAACAAATTAGCCCAACCAGGCGGTGGCACAGTGGATAGAGCATTGGACTGGGATGCAGAGGACCCAGGCTCGACACCTTAAGGTCACTGGCTTAAGCGCAGGCTCATCAGCTTGAGCACAGGGCCACTGGCTTAAGCGTGGGATCACAGACATGATCCCATGGTTGCTGGCTTGAGCAACGGGTAATTCACTCTGCTGTATACCCCCGCGACGGCATAGGTGAGAAAGCAATCAATGAACTAAGGAGCTGCAACAAAGAATTGATGCTTCTCATCTCTCTCCCTTCCTATATGTCCCTCTCTCTGTCTGTCTCTGACACACACTGACACACACACACACACACACACACACACACACACGACTAACAAACAACTTGGAAATGGTTTACTGCCACCATTTGCTTGTTGTCTCTCCAGACACTTGAATAGAGTAACCCAATTGATTTGTGAACAAATATGATTCTCAAGAAAATTTTTCTCCTGTACTTCTGGGTTAGGATACTTAGGGTAGTTTTCCCCCTTATGGGTCATGCCTCTTTGTACTATATACATCAGGCTATTCTATGAAGCAGTCAGGATACCGTCACAGTCTCCCAAATCAGGTAGCATGAATAGAAGTGCTCTTCTCCCCTCAAGTAATTTTAATGCTTTTGGTCACACATAAATAACTATTAACATCACACCCAGGAGAAACAACTTAGAAATATAAAGATTAATGTTATTATACAGCCATTTTTGCACTAGCAACTTTGCATGCGACAACTACGATTTTCTTCTTCCCAAGTTCAATTAAAGAAGAATTCAAATGTGGAAATTTCAGTTCCCTATCAATGAAAATTGCTTAGACATCCACCTTAAAGAACCAAATTATTTATATACATGTCTTGCATACAAAAACATGAGATAACTGTTTTCCTGTGTGTAAAATGCTAAACATATCCATTAACATAAAAGCTACTTTCATACTCATTGTTAAAAAACTCAGGTTTAAAAAATACCTCAAATTGTGGAAATTTATTTTGTCTATAAGATAAACAGAATAATAAACAATGGTAAAAAGCTTTAAGGAAACTTAACAAAAAAGATTTAATGTGCTTGTGCATGATTCATTAAGTTTGGGAGAAACTTCTGAATCATTTACAGAAAGATTATTTGTACCATTCAAAATCAAGAGAGCTACAAAAATCTCCAAACAATACTAATTTTCCTTTCAAATATAGCAGGTATTCAATATGCAAAACTTTAAAATTAGATATATTAGATAATCATTATTTATAAGATTCACCATGGATTTCCTTTCAAAGTCAAGTTCTCCGGTGTGAATAAAATTATATTTGATTTACAACATTCAATGTCTATGTAACTTCTCAGTCATAAACATATTACAGGGTGACATCTGAATTGTTCAAATCATGAAAACTTCATTGTCTGATTAAGTAAATAGCCTGCATTCAACCACTATGAAAAATCAGTATAGCACCCAGCCAAAATAATAACAGTGGAAAAAATAATAAAAGCTGTTAGGCTACCACTAAAAGAAACAACTCTACTAAGCTTTTAACCTCTTTATGTTCTCTACAGTATTTATCAACAGCTTTAAAGAAGTTATAAATACATACCCGTACTTCATTCTCATCCTATCATTTTCTGGGTTACAGTAAAATCTTTCCAAGTGCTCCTGGGAATCATTGGATACACTCTGCCACTTTTGGGTAGTTATCCTCTTGATCTGCCAATGATAGGGCAAGACTGTGTGGTGCTTCAAACAATCCCTGCCATAAATACACACGCCTTGCAGAAAGTCCATGCAGATTTCAATTTCATTCTCTTGGTGAGTGTGGTACTGTAGCTGGTTCACCAGTTCAAATACAAGGTCAAGTGAAGCCTCCTCACTTTTGTCCTGAAAGAGCTCGGTACTCAACTTATCACTGGTGTCCAAAATGTACTGGATTGTAAAACTATTGTCTTGGAAAACCCCTGGAACATAATCCATGACTTTGTCTATGCAGTCAGGACTAACAGGAACATCACTTGAAACTGGGTGCAAAAGAGTAGTCTGGAAGTGCCCTGCTGTAGAATCTGCTACTGTCCCACTGATGGCTTCAGGTGGAAAACTGTGATCCTGGATTGGAACCACTTGCTCTGGAGCATCAGTGGAAGGACGAGATTCTGGTATTTGGTCCTCAACATTTGTCCCCTCGGGAATCAGAACAGACATATTGTTTTCCGCTGGTGGACATGATGTATTGATTTCCAGGGATTTTTTCACTATAGGTTCATGTAAGCTGCTCTCATCTGCATTCTGGTTTCTAGATCTAAAAACCCCACCAAGTGAGCCAGATTCTAGCAAAGTGTTTAATATTGGCCTCAAGGACCTCAGGGTTCCAGTTCCCAATCTTTTCTGGTCCTTTTTCTTAAAACAAGTCTTCAATGGAGTGATCTTCTCAGAGAGTCTCATTTGGCATGGAAAGTCATCAGAAGGAGAAGGTGGCTGCACTACACAGTCAGGCTCATGTTCAGTGGTTTCCATTTCCATAATGTGAATTAGCTCCAATTGCTCCTCAGTCTAAAAATCCTACCAGGAAAGGAAAGGAGATGATCACTTATAAGCTGACAACTGGATTCCATTCATTCATCAAAATGTTTTGTTTTTGTCTGCAGCTAAGTCCCTGAAACCACTCCTCTTACATTATATTTCATATTTATGGGCCAATTTTAAATTTTATTGAGAAATCAGGTTTCAAAGCAGCCAAGGCTATTCAAAAGCCCACAAATAAAGGCAAAAGAAAGACACGCTCTTGAAATTTATTTGTGGACTTAATATACAATGATTTTTATTTCTGCTGGGGCATGAATTTTTACTGTAAGTCTAGGGTGGAGTGAGGAGTAAGGGATAGAAACAAGTGCACCTAACTAATGACAGCAGGGAAACCACATCTTCACTGCTTGTGGTTCTCTTGAGTTGTTTATGTATCACCTTTCTCATGAGCCTACAAAAACTGTTTCTTTGTAAATAAAATTAATCAAAGGAAGGATAAACTTACATAGTGAGTGAATTTGGGGTGTGAGGACATATAATACTCAGAAAACAAGGTTTCTCAAAGAAAATGTTATATGGGAGAATGCCAGAATCCTGCTGAAGCATTTCTATTCAGTTAAATCCTCACTTAAGGTCATCTGTGACTTTAGGGAAAACAACAATAACAAAACCAATTTTACCACTGGCTAATTGTTATAAACAGGAGTTAAATTCATACAACAAAATGACATTTTTGATGACCGGATGTATTCAGAAAGTTCCAATATATTTCTCAAAGATGTTAAGGGCCTATTTTTGCAACCCCAAAAAACATTACCACTGCTGGAGGAGGAATAGTAGGATTATTTAGCAACAGAAGCTACATCAGCAACAACCACAGCACACACTGTTTTAGAAACCAAACACAACAATATAGGAAGAGCCTCCTTATCCTTGTCTTCAGAAAAGTTACACATATGTATTTTTATAGGCAAATGAAAGCATATTATAGAAAATAACACAACAATATAACACAAAAATCACATTTCAAATTCCTCATGAATTACTGAAAGAGAATAAAAGTGCTTTCTTCAAGGCATCAGACCCCTTGAAAAAAAACCGGAACAAAGTATAAAGCAAAGGAAACTGTAAAATGACAAATGGTTTCTGGTCTATAACCGAGCACTCATTAACTAATTCTGAAAATATTTACTGAGCATTGTGCCAGGTGGAAAAAGGTTAGTGATGAGCAACTAATTCTCTCTTGTCCAATAGAGATTTGATGTAAGGACCCATGACTTCATTAAGAATGCATCTCCTGTGCCTATTACAGTGGCTAGCACAATGCAAACAGTGGGTACTCGACGATCTTTTTTTGGCTGAATTACTTTAGAAAAATAACCTGAGTGCTAGTCTATTAGTTTTTATGGGTCAGCAATAACAACAAAATAACAGGGTCGCCAGAAAAATGAGTATTAAAGATCTAATTAGAGAGAGTCTTGAATCTGCGTGTGTAAAAAGTGAGTAACGATCAAGCTCAGAAAACAAACAAACCCACAAGGTGTTAGCCTCTATGGTAAGTACAAAAGGAAAAGGTAGAAAAGAGTTCAGTGTGAGCTGCCATTGTTAGTAAAAGCTTCAAGAAGGAGGGACTTGACAGAAGACATAAATCATCTGGAAAGCAGCCAAGCAAGGCGTTATTATTCATCATTCAGTGCTCTTGCCTCAAGGCACAATTGGCACAGATTGTGGTATTCCCTCTGCACCACACCAAACCGGCCTGTGTCATCCTCCGCGCGCGCACGAACACACACACACACACACACACACTCACCACTCCTATCACACCCCATCAAGGCAACATAGACCCTACATCAATCTCACCAGGGCACACTCTACAACTTTGTCCATTATTGCCCTCTGTCACGCTCGTAAATAAAACTGAGGAAGAGGCAAAGACCTGGAGGAGTGTGCAGTGGGGAAGTCAATAGAACCCAGTTCCCCAATTAGTTTGCATAACAAAAAAAGAAAGGTTGAAAGATAGTTCCTCGGGACCCCGCGACAAGCGACCTCTCGCCCCACCCCTCACCTCTTGACGCCCGGCTTCTCCCGCCCTCCCGGCTCCGCGCTCAGGACTACGGACGGCCCGCTGCTGCCCGCCACAGCGGCGCCGAGCCCGGGTCCGAGCGGCGCCCCCGCCAGTTCGCCCCAGGACGGCGAGCATGTCGCCCGCCGCCTCTTCCTGCGCGAACGCTCCGCACAGCCCGGTGCAGCCGCGTCCCAGCCAGCGCCTCCCTCCCGGAGCCCAACGGCGCCTCTGCAGCCGGCCTTCCAAGGGCCGCAGGACCGCCGAAGCCGCCGCAGAGCGCCGGGAGACGCGGCCGCGCTGCTCCGGGAGGGAGGCGGAGACTGCTGCGCCTTCAAGAGCACCTGGAAACAGCCCGCAAACTTCTGGGCAGCGGCCAGACGCGGGGGGCCCAGGGCTCCCTGGCTACCGCGCCTCCGCCTCCACCCGCGGACGGATCCCGCGGGGAAAGCCGCGCGGACGCCCTCCAGTTCCCCTCCGTCCCAGGGAGAGTGGGCACCGCCGGCGACCCCGACGAGACCCCGCGGTGACGCCCCCCGAGGTGTCCACCTGCCAAAGGCCCGCGCTGACGGGGACTGAGAGCAAGTCCATCCCGGCGTTCCCGGGACCCGAGTGAGCTCGGTACAAGCACAGTCCAAACACCAGTCATCCCCGATCCGTGAGAGTCGCTGCGAGGCCGGCGCCCCCTCCTCTCCCGCCGTCCCCGCGAGGGTTCCTACCGGCTCCTCAGAGCTCGCCCGGCGCCCTTTACCTGAGCTCGCAGCCTGAGAGAAGCGACCACGGCAGCTGAGTGGCGGCGCTGCCGACTAGTGGGCAGCCACCGCGCGGGGGTCGCACGGAGGGCAGGCTCGGCTTCTAGGGGTCACAGGCTGGAGGCGCGGTGAACGGCGCACGGGCCATTCCGCCGCCGCGAGCGCAGAAAACCGCGACACTGCTCCCAACTCAGCCCGCTCGCCTGTCACCTCGAGCTCTGCTTTAAAGCGGCTTCCGGTCGGCGGCTCGCAGCGACCCCCGCGGGGGCGGAGCCTAAGCGGACGGGGCGGGGCGGGGCGAGAGGGCCGGGAGCTCACTGGCCGCCGGGAAGCAGTCCCGCCCCGCGTGCGCGCTCACGAGGAAGCGCGCGGGCTGTGCCTGCGGCGGGCTCGACTTCCGCGAGGGGGCGTGTCCTCTCCCCGGCCGCGGGGGTGGGGAGGGCACCAGTCTGCGGGGTCAGGGTCGGCGGGGCTGTGAAGAAGAGTTTTGCTCCACTTGGGGCGGGCTCCACCTGCCTGCGGATTGATGGAGGGTCACTCTATTCCGAGAAAACCCAAGCATCCGAAGAAGGATGTGAAATGGAACGACCCGTTTCCGTGCGGCTGGCTTTATTTGTCTCCTCACAAGATGCCGCCGAACCCCTAAAGGAGGCAAACGGCTGCTATCGCTGTTCTGGCCAGACGGGGTCATCTGCCCTGTACCGAAGGGGCCGGCTCACCCGGGTTGGTAACCTGCCCAGCGGCGTCGCAGGCATTCCTCTTTTTGGGGAAACTTAGCTTTGGGGGGTTTGATGATAAAAGCGCCAATAGATATGTTTCTTAAGCCCACAGACACTGTAGTGACTTAATGACTCAGTACTTGTCGAGCACCTGCTGTGTGGCAGGCTTGTGCTGGGCTTAGCCTGCAGCCCGTAGCAGCCCAGACGTCCACCATGGAGCATGCAGGGCGCCACATACTCACATAATTTGTTAATAATAGATATATAGTTCCAATCCTTTTTTTTTTTTTTTTTTTTTTTTACAGGGACAGAGATAGATAAGATAGGGACAGACAGAAATGGAGAGAGATGAGAAGCATCAACCATCAGTTTTTCGTTGTGACACCTTAGATTGCATATGTGTCTTGACCGCAGGCCTTTGGCAGACGGAGTAACCCCTTGCTCGAGCCAGCGACCTTGGATCCAAGCTGGTGAGTTTTATTTGCTCAAGCCAGATAAGCCCAGGATCAAGCTGATGACCTCAGGGTCTCGAACCTGGGTCTTCTGTGTCTTAGTCTGACGCTTTATCCACTGCGCCACCACCTGGTCAAGCTCCAGTCCTTTTTAAAACTCTTCTAACCAAACTGTGTAAGCCCTGGCAGAGTAGCTGAGTTGGTTAGAGCATTGTCTCAATATGCCAAGGTTGTGGGTTCCATCCAGGGTCAAGGCACATACAAGATTCAACCAATGAATAAATGAATAAATAAGTGGAACAACAAACTGATATCGCTTTCCCTTCTTTCCCCTTCCTCTCTCTAAAAACAAACAAACCAGACTGGGTGACAACTAACTCTTATTCTAAATCTATTCAGCAAAGAATAGATTAAAGGTAGCCGCTCCCCAGCAGGCTTATTTAAAATTGCATCAAGGCAGGGCCTTAAACTAGGGTGGAAAATATATGTACAAGATACAGAGGATTCCTTGCTATAATTATCCAAAAGGATTTAAGATTTGTATGGACCAGAGATTACTGTTTTTCCATTTTCTCCTATTCTGCATAAGAGTTTTACCCACCGTCTGTACCTTGTCTACACACCATTACTTATTATGAGTATCAAGGCAGATAACTTTTATTTAAATATAGCCAGAGAATGAGGATCCACAGTCTTGATGAAAAGTACCCCACATCTTCAGAACTTCTAGATTCTGGACCTGAGCTCATTGCAGTAACTGTTTGAGACTTTGAGATTGTTGCTCTTAGGCAGGGGATGAGTATATTCATTATTAGAAAAAAAAGGGGCAGACACTGCTTGTTGCCCCTATCTATTCAAAATATTCTAAGACTTTTGTGGGGGAGGGAAGGAGGGCTGGCAATGAACCAAGCTAAAAAATTCATTAGATCCCATACAGTTATGGATGGCCATGGGATATAGTTCTAGACATATGGTGAAGATTTCTAGGAACACATTTCTTTTACTAATATAGGGACATCCCTTCCATTTTTTCATTTCTTTTTCCCTTTCTCCTAGAGTACTAACATGAGGATGGAGATGGAGCCTCATAACAAAATGAAAATGAACATGATGTGGAAAAATATGAAGATGGAATCCACAAGCTAGGGATGCTGAAGCAGAAAAATGGAAGGAGTCTGGGTCATTCTTGACATTTTGAAGCTGCAGCAACCCTAGACTGGCTACCTCTGGACTTACTATTATGTCTGAAAAATCCTAATATGGTTTTCTATAATGTGTAGCTAAGCATTCTCTTGGCTAATACACAAACTATCATAAGTTATCTTCTAACTACTCTTTCTGCTTGCAGACTCTACCAGTTGGATAGCAATATGACTAGTATGCCACAGATACAAGAGCTATCACAAAGCAATATATCCACTCCTATAGCATTTCTTGCCAATTCCACAATTATTCTAAGTGATATGATTAAGAAAAATGTTTCATAAGTTAAAAATAGAAAGTAGAGAGGAGACATAGAATACTTCTAAATTCCCATTTAATATTTTGCTATAGTTGTGTTTTGTCTTATTGTAATCATAGACTTTTTCTATTGTTGTAACATCACTGTATTCATATTTAACAGTATATTATAAGCAGCTTTCAATGTTAATGCAGTCTTTTAAATAAGTAACTGTTGACTGGCCTTGGCTGGTTGGCTCAGTGGTAGAGTGTCGGCCTGGTGTGTGGATGTCCCAGGTTTGATTTCTGGTCAGGATACACAGGCAAAGCGACCATCTGTTTCTCCACCTCTCCCCTTTCTCGCTTTCTCTCTCTTCTCCTCACACAGCCATGACTCAATTGGCTGGAGCAAGTTGACCTTGGGTGCTGACGATGGCTCGATGGCCTCCGCCTCAGGCACTAAAAAAATGTCTCCAATTGCAAGGGAGTAAGGGCCCCAGATGGGCAAAGCATTGTCCCCTGATGGGCTTTCTGAGTGGTTCCCGATTGGGGCGCATATGGGAGTCTGTCTGTCTCCCCTCCTCTCAATAAAAATAAATATTAAAAGAAAAGAAACAAGGTGCTATTGACTATTCCAAATAAATACAGTGTGTCTGTAAAGCCATGGTGCACTTTTGACCTGTCACATGGTCAAGGGTGCACCATGACTTTACGGACACACTGTATAAAAGTATTACTTAACTGGTTCCTTGTCATCGAACTTATCAATTCACTTTTTAAAAAGTCATTTATTCACTGAGTATCTAATACATTTAAGTCACTAGATCAAATGTTTTAAGTACTCATACATGAATAAGTGGTTCCTTTCTGAATGCTCTGAAATTCAAAAGGTACAAATATATACATGCAACATATATAGTATATGCAGGTATATACTTTCTATATATGACCCTAAGCCATTTAATTCTATTAAAATATGCTTATAAAATTGAACTGTTCTAATTTCCTTTGCACATATTCCTTTCTTTGCTATTTCTGTTTTCCTTGTCTGCTGGATTTGCCTTAGCATTATTGATAGGTTCAGTAGAGTACTCCTAATGAACAACTTATTAATGTAAAAGACAAGACAACTTACTTGAAATTTCAAGTGACTCAGGACCTTCTGTTTTCATGTTCATTAACAGAACACATGCTATAAAGTACAAGTATCAATATGTGTTGCTTTCAGTTTTCATAACTATTAGTAATAGTTATTTCCCGAACATCCTTCTGGTGGGAAGATAATCGTTTCTGGTTACTTCATCAAGAAGGAAACTGTGATTAAGGTGACTCAGAGAGCACAGTGGAAGACCTGAAATTTGAAAACAGAGGCCTTGGCTCTTAGCAATGCTTTACTGAGAATACATGGAGAATGCTGCCAAGTTGCATAAGTGGAAGACTGACAATTCTTTATCTGTAAGTACCAAGTCCAAACTATAATGTTCTTTGAATATGCAAAAGGACAACTTATTCTTTAATTCAAAAGAAGTTCATGTCTGCATGTATCTAATATATACAACATAAAGAAAAGTCTAACTCTAATTATGTAGGCAACTGAGTAACTGTTGTTTTTAAACATATAAAATCTGTAATTGAAAATTTTGTCTTGATGCTGTTACTATTGGGTCAACTCTGGGAACTTAACTAAATGAAGATTTCCTATTTCCCAGAGAGGGAGTTCTATTCTTTTGGGATTCTAAAGCAAGAAAAGATTTTGGTTGAATTTATTCACCTCAAGTGGATTTTAAATATGGTGTTTATGGGAGATGATTGGAAAATGCCACTAGAGAATCTGTCAGAGCAACAAAAGATAGAGCATTTAATCAGCATGAATTAAGGATGAATTAATTAAATGCTCAGAGGTGGGTTGGTTCAGTGCCTGACATGAACATGCTTTGATAAATGTAAAGTTAAGATTCCTATTTTCATAAAGTGATAGAATTTGCAGACCATTTCTGAGTTTTAAAAACATTTCTCAGTTATAATCTCTTGAAATTTGCTTCTCTCTACCTCTGATGAAGCAACAAGATGCCTCTGTCTGGAAAAGGTTAATAGTGTTCAAGGCCTAGTAGAAAATGAAACAGATAAAATATGAGTAGGATGAGTTCTAAAATGCTTATGCCACATCACAAACTAAAGACGCTTCTTGACTTGTGATGGGGTTATGTCCTGATAAACCCGTCATAAGCTGAAAAATTGTAAGTTGAAAGGGCACTTAATACACCTAACCTAGCAAACATCACAGCTTATCCTAGCCCACCTTAAACATGCTCAGAACACTTAAGTTAGACTACAGTTGGGCCAAATCATTTCGCTACTGCTGCCCAGCACGATGAGGGAGTATTGAACCACATATCACTAGCCTGGGAAAAGATCAAAATTCAAAATTTGAAGTACAGCCTTTACTGAATGCATATAACATTTTTATCATTGTTAAGTTTGAAAAATCGGCCTGACCAGGCGGTGGCGCAGTGAGTAGAGCATCGGACTGGGATGTGGAGGACCCAGGTTCGAGACCCTGAGGTCGCCAGCTTGAGCGTGGGCCCATCTGGCTTGAACAAAAGCTCACCAGCTTGGACCCAAGGTCGCTGGCTCCAGCAAGGGGTTGCTCGGTCTGCTGAAGGCCTGCAGTCAAGGCACATATGAGAAAGCAATCAATGAACAACTAAGGTGTTGCAACGAAAAACTGATGATTGATGCTTCTCATCTCTCTCCGTTCCTGTCTGTCCCTGCCTATCCCTCTCTCTAACTTTCTCTCTCTGTCCCTGTAAAAAAAAAAAAGAAAAAAAGTTTGTCAAACCATCATAAATTAGGACCCTCTCTATTCTGTTTATCTAAGATTTGCATTTGTAAACTGCCTAACCATCTGCTGGACTGTTCTTATGTTTCTGTTTGTTTGTTGTGGGTTTTTTAAAAAATCCTTATACTTAGAATATTAGGTATCTTGTCAATATTTCCTTTCTGAGGTCTATTTTTTAAAAAAATCTGAATGCATTCTCTGTGTGTTGAACTGTTCTTATCTTCACAGCTAAGTGTGCTCTTTAACCCTTTTTAGCGTTGGACCTGTTGTTGAGTAATTCCTACAGCATATAAGCAAAGTGCTATCTGATCTAACTGGTTTTGGTTCTATACAGAATGATTCTTAGAGAAGTCCCCAGATATTTTCCAGATCATTCATTCAGTTGATTCAAAACACATTTATTGGGTCTGTATATGCTAGCCACTAGTTATTCAACGACAACTCAAATAGTCCCTACTCTTTGTCATTTTCTTATAGTGAAGTCGATGAACTGACCACCCAGGTCACTCTCAGGAAAGTCTGCTTCAGAACTCCTAGCTCCGCCCTAAACTTTATGAATCAGTATCTGAGAAGGCAGCGTTCTGCACTTTGAAGATATTCCCTAGGCACTGCTGCTTTGAGAGTTCACAGTCTTTTAAAACCTTTTGGCGTGGACTGGGAGGGAAAGTAGACTTGGAGGGTGCTCAAATAGGAAAACAAATAAATACACTATGTTGTGGTAAGTGATATAATAGAAGCATACCTGTAAGGTGCTAAGAATACAGTATAGTGTAGAAAGGAAGAATTAAGTCTAACTCTATATTGTCAAAGAAGAAAATTATGCAGCAGATTTCTGGAAATATCTAGAATTATCATTCCTTACAATGTTAAGAAAGTCAGTTGTTTCTACTGGGAGTACACCTAAATTTAGTAGGAATAAAAAGTTTACTTTTTTAAAAAGTGAATTCACAAGTAGTTAAAGATAATCTTGGACATTGTGCAGAGATCATTTGAGTTGATAGCATTTTTAACTTGTGTGGATTTATTCTGAGGATATAATAGGGTTAATTGTACAAGTTTGGTTACAAAGCTGTTCCATGCAGCAAATCATTCATGTCCAAGTACTCATTTTGATCAAATCACAAACTCAGTTCTTTCTGAGACTACTTCCCTGTCCCCACTTCTTACATAGTCATGAGACATTTTGGGCCATAACTACTTCCTATTTTAGCTGCTTAGGCTCTGCAAAGCCAATACTTTATAGTAAAAATCCTTTTTACAGTGACAAGCATAAAATTTAGAAATTTAATTTATCATTAGCCCTGACTAGCCACACTGGGCAGGAATATGTATATAGCATACTTAATATGGTGATTTTGCCAGTCTGAGCATCCTAGCATTCACTGAGGAGAGATGTTCTGATGCCCATCTGCCTTTCATCTCTGACTCCTTCACTAGGCAGAAAGCTCTTAGACCATAGAGTTTCAACCTGACCGGTTTGAAAATGTTTCCAGTCTCTATGTAAGATCTATCAAACCAGAATCTCTCAGGTGGGCTTGTATATTGAATAAGGTATCTTATTTATCTTTTCCTCTCTGGTTCCCAGGAGAGCAATGGACCCCATTCATTCAACATATAGTTATTTATTTACTTATTAAGTGAGAGGAAGGGAGGCAGACAGGCTCCTGCATGTACCCCAACCAAGATCCACCCCACTAACCCCCTACTGGGAAATGTTCTGCTCAGCTGGGTCAAAACAGAGCTATTAGTCCCTGAGGCAAGGCCATGGAGCCATCCTCAGCACCTAGGTCCAACTTGCTCAAGCCATTCTAGCCATGGCTATAGGAGAGGAAGAGAGAGAGAAAGAGGTGGGGGGAAGAGATGGGGAGGAGTGGACAAGCAAATGGTCACTTTTCCTGTGTACCCTGACCGGGAATTAAACCCAAGACTTCCACATGCTGGGCCAATGCTCTACCACTGAGCCAACTGGCCAGGGCCTCAGCACATATTTATTACATCTTTGTGTTGTAAGAACTTCTTAGTTATAGGAATACAGCAGAAAATAAAACAAATGGTCAACTCTTACCAACATTCAAATGGGGAGAGACAGGTGGTATCAGGTGGTAATGAAAGCTATAAAAATAGAACATGGTAAGGGTGTGCAACAACATAATTTATCAAATAAGGACATTTTGAGTGTATTTATAATTATGTCAAGACAATACAGATGAATCCAGGACTGCTCTGGATAAACCTTACTCTAGGTAAGGCATTAATGAGTCTTGTAAATAAGAGGATGAAATTGTGTGTGTGTGTGTGTGTGTGTGTGTGTGTGTGTGTGTGTGTGTGTGTGTGCGTGCTGTTCAGGAAAGTCATTTTCTGAATGGGAACATTTAAGCAGAAGGCTGAGGAACATTAAGGAGCTATCCATGAGGATATTAGGGGAGGGGCATTCCAGGTAAATGAATAGCATATTCAAAGGTTCTGTGTAGAAGCAAGACTGGCATGGTAAAGGAAAATCACAGAAGCCAGTTTGATTGGAGTAGAAGGAATTAAATAAAGTTCTGCCCGAAAGGTTGAAGGGGTGGCCAGAGGCCATATTTTATATCTTATAGGCCCATGGTAAGGACTTTGGAGTCTACCTTGAGACAAATATTTATATCAGGGGTAGTCAACCTTTTTATACCTACCACCCACTTTTGTATTTCTGTTAATAGTAAAATTTTCTAACTGCTCACTGGTTCCACAGTAATGGTGATTTATAAAGTAGGGAAGTAACTTTACTTTATAAAAATTTTAAAGAAGAGTTACAGCAAGTTAAAGGATATAATAATAATTACTTACCAAGTACTTTATGTCAGATTTTCGCTAATGTTGGCAGAATAAATCTTTATAAAACAACTTACTATAGTTAAATCTATCTTTTTATTTATTACATTAGTTAATTGAATTATTAGTGAGATCCCTGAGGCTGATGCTGGGAAACTAAATATTGAATATCTGGTTCAATTTTTGTGAGGAACAAATGAAGGTCTCCCCTTTCGAAAATATTCAGGTGGTTTCTTTCTTTCATCATAATATGATTAACAGCACTAAATCCTGATTCCACAAGATATGAGGTATGGAAAGGTATCACTAAACTGAATACCATTTTTCACATATTTGGATATAAGGCCGGTATTTTTTTATTTTGCCATAAGTTTTCATATCCACCACTGTCGAATTTATGTTTACTTTTTTCATCATATCTAATTTCTAATACTTCTTCTTTTCAAGTTGTATCAGCCTCTTCAATATTTGCCGTAAAGGGATTTTTCATCCAATCATACACCTTCAATTTCAAAATATCTTCAAATCGTTTTTCCATATCCAATTTATGTTTGTTGAGGTGGCTACTGAATCTGTCAATATCCTCTGGAGTTACATCATCTTTTAAGATGATAATTGAGGAAACTGATGAAATTCTCTTTTCAATAGATTATAATGAAGTAGTTCAAGTTTGTCAATAAATAATAGCACAATACTTTGGCAACCTATAAGAGTTTTATTAACTCCTTGAAGCTGCAAATTGACATCGTTAAATCTCTTGAAAATATCTGCCAAGTAAAAGGCATCATTCTTTACTGTTTTTAACTGTTGACACAGATTGGTCTCATTATTACTTGCAAAAAATTGTATGACACTATCATATAATGCTACAAATCTAGCCAAAGATGAACCCTGTGACAGCCACCGAACTTCTGTGTGCAAAAGTAACTTAATAAAATCTTCATTATTGTCCTGGCAAAGCTGCCAAAACATTCTATCATTCTTTGCATTGGATTTTATCTTGTTTACAGCTTGAATTATTATAGTTAATGATGAAGGGAGACTTGTACTTAGATGTTTTCCTACAAGATGTTGTCTGTGTACCACACAATGAATACATAAAATATTTGGCACTTCCTGCTTCAAATAAGCAACAAATCCACAATAGCGACCTACCATTGATGGTGCCCCGTCAGTAGTGCATGCAACAATATTATTCAAAGAAATATTATTTTTTGTAAAGTATGTTCTCACAGTATTAAGTATAGATAATCATTTTGTATCTGTGATGAGATTTATTGCAAATAGCATTTATTCTCGTCATAATATTGTTTTCATCAAAATAACATATATATGCCATCAATAAAGCACCATTATCTGCAATGGTAGATTTGTCCAATTGCATGGAAAATGAAGAGTTTTGGAGAATACATATAAGTTTGTTTTCAACATTAACTTCCATTTCATCAATTCGTTGTTTTACTGTGCTATCGCTTAGGGGCAACGTTTTTAAAATTTGAGGTATATCCTAATGCATTACTGTTGAGATAAATTCTTTTATAGAGGGTATTATTACAGTTTCTCCAATATTATAGCTTTTACCACTTTTTGCAATTATTTGTAAAATGTGATAAGTGGCAATTAATCCATCTTCGTTTATTGTATGTTGTTTCTTAAATGATGCAACGATAGTTGAACGATTTTGAAACTTTTTATATATTTCCTGAAAATATTCAATGGGTTTGTCCTTGTCATTTGGATGCTTTGTAGAAAGATGTTCTTGCAATCGACTTGGCTTCATTGCCTCATTAGATAATGTTTTACAGCACAATAAATACATTGGATGTTGTTTATTTGCAACAGATTCTATGAAACCCATCTTCAGATACTCTGGAGAATAGCCTCGTGCATTTTTTTTTTTGAGACATGGGCTCACCATATTTCACAATATTTTGTTTGAAGCTGTAGGCACATGCTTGCTCTCAGAAATCTAACTACGTACTGTCTTTAGTTTCAATTACGTAACAATTTAGCTTCACTTACCTAACGTGAACAAAACTTATGCACTTGAAGTCTGTTGCGTGGTCGCAACGTTACAAGTGTCATAGTTGAGAGAGAGTTTGTCGAGAGGAGACTAAGTTAGTGAGTATCCGTGGTTGTGCATTTTATAAAATTTTATGTAGCGGGTGTTGGCCAATGGCATCACTTCTTTGCAATCGGGGTGAAGTAGCGACACATTGGCTAGTTTTGGCAGTCCAAAGGGGGTTCCTAGCATGTCACCCTATTATCCTAAAATCCAGGAATTGAGACAAAAATATGAGTTAATTGGTGTCTCCATTGTCCGGCAGTTTCTGTCATAGAAAGAAGCGTCGAACCATGGACTTCTTTGTCTACAGGGTAATAAAATGACAAACTGCTAGTTTTGGGGTGACAATAGCGGTCATAAATTGCCTGCCAGATCGGGGGTCAGATCTGGACCCAGGGTCAGGTACCTGGCCACTCGTGGATGCGGGCCAGGTAGTCGCGAAAGAGGTTGGGTGTGGACCCAATACAAATGTTCTGTAACAGAGTCTGAATGCTGTCCTGATCTTGACTGGTTAACAGTTAGTCAATTAGTATGTAATCGTGGCGCTGTTTGGTTGCTCTGCTACTGCCCACCATGAAAGCTGGAATGCCCACTAGTGGGCAGTAGGGACCAGGTTGACTACCACTGGTCTATATGATATACATTATGAAAGGGTAATTTTGGCTGCTGTGTGTAGGATGGTAAGGAGTGAAAGCAAGAAAGATCAGTTAAAAGCCTAGGCAAGAGATTATGGTGGCTTGGATTAGGGGGTAACCATGGCAGTGGTGAGATGTGGTTAGATGCTAAAGGTAGAACTGAGAGGATTTGCTGGTGAATGGGATATGTGGAAGAGCCAGGGATGACTCCCCCAGTTGCCTGAACTATTAGAAGAATGAAATTTTCATTTATTGAGATGATGAAGGTTGTGGGAAACAGGCTTTTGGGAACAAGGGAAAATACTAGTGTAGTTTTAGACATATTAAAATTGAAATAACTGTCCTATTGGAGATGGTTAGTAGGCAGTTGGACAACAAAGACAAGAATTTAGGGGAAAAGTCAGAACTGCTTGCTACCATATCTAAGAATATCCCCATTTCTAAACCAACATAGCAAATATATTGGATCCTCCATTTGACATGAAGGTTAATTAGGAGGGCATAAATGTGTGTCTTTTTAAAAGAGTAGTGGACTGTATTCTGTATTATTCTGTATTCTGTATTTACAAAGGAAGATTTAGTTTCACAAAGTCTGGAAGTGAGGTGTTGCCCAGTGGTATGTCCACTCATTTCATATTTCTCCTGTAGAGGTAAACTGTATTCCCTATAATCTAAGCTCACTTACAATTACCATTATTACCCAACTTTGTCAGTGAAGACCCCATTAAGGAAGGCTGACTGCATAAGAAATTACTTTGAAGCTAAAGAAGTAAAATAGTTGTTTTTTGTGTGTTCTATACGCCTAGAGAAAGAAAAATACCCAATTCTACAACAAGCATATTAAAACAGAAAATACAAAATCGGTACAGGCTTATACAAGTTTCTAGTCGTATAAGCCTAAATCTGATTTTAAAACAAAAATCTATAGTATTAATTAAAGTTCTCATTATTTATTGACTTTTTACCTACAAACTTTAAAGAAGCAGTTGTCTTTTATTTTCAAATATAAAACAGATGAAAATTTACCAGGGAAATCTATATTTAGCAAAAGAACATTATCTGCAACATTATTTGGTGTATTATTTTGACTTTATCACCTGACTGAGACTGTCTACTCCAGTGGTTCTTAACCTGGGTTCTATCGAACCCTAGGGGTTCGATGAGTCGGTCTCAGGGGTTCGGAGAAGCCTCTGCCACGGAGGCCAGAATAAAGTAATACTGTAATTTGTTGTGAGTTCATGCACTTTGTTGGTTTTGTTCTTTGAGCAAGGTGATGTTCATGCACGGCTCATTTTGTGCACCAGTAAAAAAACATATACCTATGTCTTAAATTTGGAAAAACAAATTATATTTTATTTATCACTAAAGAAGGGTTCGGAGAATGCGCATATGAAACTGGTGGGTTCAGTACCTCAAAAAAGTTAAGAACCACTGGTCTACTCTTTCTACTTTCTGAGGAGTTAGCTAAATGGGAAAACAAGGATCTGAATGGCCTTTTCTCAATGATCAGTGTATTTACATTGAAACCAAGGTAACCACTTGGTTTGTTCCAAAGTTTTACAAAGTCACCAAAATGCCACATTTCTTTGGTTAAAAATAACCGCTCTATTGACATAAAATTAATGTGATCCTAAGAGAAATGGAAACCGAAACTGTTTTGTTTTGTTTTTATATCAAACTTCAAAGTTAAAAACCAGGAAATTTCAGCGGCAACTACAAAACCCTAGGTGCAAAACTGTTGGTGGAAATAAATAGGCTAATTGCATAGATAAGTGGTCCAGAAAGACTTTTGATTAACAATCATTTTTATTCTTTCCTTTTTTTAATTGAACACCTGTTACAAGTAGGTCTTGTGCATGCAATGGTGAGTAAAACAGATAGAATCCTGCCTTTGTATAGTGTTTGGAAGAAGACAGACAGTATTCAAATTATGATTCAAATTAACATGTAATTGCAAACTTTATAAGCGCTTTAAAGAAGAACTGGGTGCTATGACTGAGACCTAGCTAAGCTGGGAGGGTTAGGAAAGTCCTCCTTGCTGAATGTGACAATTAGTAAGCATTAACTGGGTCAGAGGGAGATGGGTGGGAGCAGTTAACAGTCATAAGGAGATGAGAGTCACAACTGTAAAGCCAGAATTCTGAAGGTGTGGCATGCAAAAGAGAGCCAGTGTATCTGGACAGTAGAAATGAGAGGAGGAGTGGCTGGAGATGATTTGGGTATATAGACCTTCAAGCCTAATAAAGGATTCTGAAGAAAAATAGAAAGTCATCAAAGTGTTTTAATAGGAACATGACATAACCACGTTTTTGTTTTTAAAAGTTAACTCTGGGGTAAGGGGAACTTTCACTTCCAGCAATAAGTTAAGTAATTCATGCTAACACTTTTATGGAGAAACCCTACAGAAGTTGGACAAAATATTCTAAAAATCACTGTGAGAGCTAACATGACAATGAAGAATTACTGTAACAAGATCTGAGAAAAGAAAACACAGAGAAGTGAGCAGAACATTGAAAGCTGCTTTTCCCAAAGAGGTGGCTGGGAAGCTCAACAGAATTTTTGGCAGCCTAATAGGAATATGGGTATAAAATTAAAGTTCAAGAAAGGTCAAGAGGAGTAACTCCAGGCTTTGGATTGGGACCCAAAGGCTTTGGATTGGGACCCAAAGGGAGTAAGGATAAGCCAGAAATAGGCCTGCTCTCCCAGCTTCAAATCTTTGCAGGTCTTCCAATTGGATTGAGGAACTTAAAATTGCTAGTAGCCTTAACCTCTGCCAGAAGCAAATGTAAATCTTCCTTGAAGAAACATATTATTCTAGACCTCAAACTATTTTTATAATGATCCAAATGCAATATAGGGTGCTCAACTAAAAATAACCAGGTAAGGCCTGACCAGGTGATGGCACAAGGGATAGAGCATCAGGCTGGGACTCAAAGGATCCAGA
Source organism: Rhynchonycteris naso (assembly GCA_037038555.1). NCBI lineage: Eukaryota > Metazoa > Chordata > Mammalia > Chiroptera > Emballonuridae > Rhynchonycteris > Rhynchonycteris naso. The sequence goes on along the minus strand of CM072995.1, from coordinate 177,730,699 downwards.
TTCGAAACCTGAGGTGGCCGGCTTGAGCACAGACTCACCAGCTTGAGTGTGGGGTCACTGGCTTGAACGTGGAATCACAGACATGACTCCATAGTCACTGGCTTGAGCCCAAAGGTCACTGGCTTGAATCCTAAGGTTGCTGGCTTGATTGAGCCCAAAGTTGCTGACTTGAGCAAGGGGTCATTTGCTCTGCTGTAACCCCCATCAAGGCACATATGAGAAAGCCGTCAATGAACAACTAAGGTGCCGCAATGAAGAACTGATGCTTCTCATCTCTCTCCCTTCCCTGTCTGTCTGTCCCTGTCTGTCCCTCTCACTGTCTCTCTCTCTGTCTCTGTTACAAAAAAAGAAAAAGGCTAGGCCTGATTTTTGTGTAGACACTGGACATTAAAGAATGCTATAAAAGATATTATTTAGATAATTGAGAAATTTTGACTAATGCAAAATATTAAATATATTATAGTATCAACATTAAATTTTCTGAGAGTGATAAGAGAAGAATTGTGATCATAGAGGAGAATGTTTCTGTTCTTAAAGAGTAGAAGTATCTATTAAAATAGTTAGGAAGTGACGTATCATAATACCTGTAGAGTATTTACAAATGACTTTGAAAAAAATATGTATACATAAAAGCAGCTTTCACTTTGCATGGTCGTGTAAGACTATGTAAATTAATACTGTGCAACATGAGCTTAATAATCAGTGGGGAAAATTACTACAGTTCCATGACCTTTAAACATTTTTGTTGAAACGTTATGAACTCTCTTATGGTTAGTTAGAAATGTAGGATAATGAAAAACTACCTATAATAAAGCAATTTTTTATTTAGTATACTATAATTTAAAATACTAGAAACATTGAGGATTAAAGTATTGTATTTCTTTGTAAAAAACTTAAAGGATAGTTTGAACAATTCTTCTGATTGTATCACTAATTATATGGATTAAGCATCTTCTCTATGCCTTTGCAAATTGTTCTACTCCTTTCTAAGTTTGAATCAATTTGTATCATTTTATCATTTGCACTTATAATGTCTCAGCATATCTTCAAATTTTTCTTTAAGGTGAAGTTTTTGTCAATGTAATTTCCTCTAAGACATCATTTTTTTTTCATCACAATCACTTTCCTCATTAATCTTGGTAAGTTCATCTTCACAAATTTCTCTGGCTGCATAGTTAGAGTATTTGTAATGGTGGCAGTGTTAATACTCTCAGTTATCTCTTCTATAACTCCATTTATGTTTCATTCTAATTTCATTTACAGAGCTATCACTTTTAATATTTTTCCTGCACCTTCATCTTTTCGGGCCAAATCCCTTTTTCAAATACCCATTTTTATAAAATGTAATGTAAGTTTATCTCTGGGAGACAAGGAGGCAACACAGTTACACACTTTGCTGTCTGAGCATGAACTGAATAACAGATGTTCTGTGAACAATCACTGACAGATTTGGAGAGAAGTGTTATAACTGGTCACTGTCACTGATCATGATGGGCATCAGTTAATTGTGTTGTGCTTTGAAGACTGAAGCTCTGGCAGTGAAGTATGTACTTTATGCAATTATAGTTAATATACCATGGTCATTGAAATTTGAATCATGTCATTATGTAACTCTGTGTGTGTGTGTGTGTGTGTGTGTGTAGATATATGCATTAATCTAAATAAAGGGTATATAATGTGTGTCCATTGTACTATTTTTGCAGCTTTTCTTTAAATTTCAAATTTATCATAATAAGAGTGGGGAAGCAAGTCATGAGGCGATAAGACAATGCAATAAAAAATCTAAAGAAACAATAGCTAATAAAAAACAAACCAACATGCAGACTGGTGCAGCCACTGTGGAAAACAGTATGGAGATTCCTCAAAAAATTAAAAATCGAACTGCCTTTTGACCCAGCTATTCCACTTTTAGGAATATACCCTAAGAACATCATAGCACTGTCTGAAAAGAAGAAATGCGCCCCCATGTTCGTGGCAGCATTGTTCACAATAGCAAAGATCTGGAAACAGCCCAAGTGTCCGTCAGAGGACGAGTGGATTAAAAGCTTTGGTACATATATACTACAGACTACTACTCAGCCATAAGAAATGATGACATCGGATCATTTACAACAAAATGGATGGACCTTGATAACATTATATGGAGTGAAATAAGTAAAACAGAAAAAAAACTGAGAACAGCATGATTTCATACATAGGTGGGACATAAAAGCGAGACTATGAGACATGGACAAGAGTGTGGTGGTTACGAGGTGGGGGGAGGGAGGAGAGGGTGGCAGAGAGGGGAGGGGAGGGGTACAAAGAGAACCAGATAGAAGGTGACAGAGGACAATTTAACTTTGGGTGATGGGTATGCAACATAATTGAATAATAAGATAACCTGGAGATGTTTTCTTTGAACATATGTACCCTGATTTATTAATGTCACCCCATTAAAATTAATAAAAGAAAAAAAAAGAGTTATTTTTCTTGTACTGTTCTTTGGTTTTAGTTTTCTCATCTGCACAATGAGGATGAAGGATTAAATTACCTTAACAGTCTATTCAGATTCAGTATGGTGTAAAATAAGTTATATAAAATTTTATATACTGAAAGTCTTTATTACAGTTTGTATTTAATTATTTCTTCATCTGTAAATTTATGCCTTTCCTTTCTATTAAATAGTCAACTAAAAAAAAAACCAAAAACAGACCAATAGATATAAAAGGTGAAAATCAACTATGGTTATTTTGTTGATTAATTGTACTGAAAATTCATAAAGTCTACTTAAGTAGCTATTTCTCCTTTTGTAACATGATTGAAAGCACCAATAATATGAGCACTGAAATAAAGATCACATTGATCGCATCACAAACTAAAACAAAAACAAAAAAACCAGACCAACAGGGAATCCAAGGAATAGAAAAGGCTATGTAACCAGACTGCCTGAGTTTAACCCCACTTTATTCATCAGCTCTGTGGTCTTCAGCAAGTCATGTAATCTCTCTGCATACGTTTTCTCTTAAAAAATGGAGATGAAAATACCACCTACTTCTTAGGGTAATACGATGATTAAACACGAATTACTTAGAACAATAAGGTACACAGTAATTACTTTATAAGCTGTTACAGTTTTGTTAAGATAAGGGAGACTTTAATATGTTTAGAATCTAATAAAAACCCAAAAGAGAGAGGTAGAAGTTAGAAGAATGGATATGGTACCAAAGAAGTGGGAGAGGGGGATCCAAGGAAGAAACAGAGGCATTGATTGGTCCTGGACTAAAGGAGGAACCATTCTATTTTAACAGGAGTGGAAGAGAATAGGATGGGTGCAGGTGCTGATTGGGTGGTCAATTTGCTAGGAAGAAGGTGTTAGAGTATAATGACTTCTGTATTCTCCAATAAATAAAAGGTCAGGTATTTTCTGAGAGTGAGTAGCAAAGTGAGGGATTGGAGGTTAAGAAGAAAGAGGAAGACTTGAAATGGCCCTTACAGAGTACCAGAGAGCCAGCTGACCAAAGAAATTGAACTGGATTGTTGGCAGTGTTGGCGGCTCAGTGGTGGTAACATTAAAATTATAGTCATATCAGCTTGCCCTTTATGTTTCTCAGTTGCGGTGCGAAGCTGCCTGGGTTCAGACATGGAGGATGTGGGCTGCTGAGTTGATCCAAGATTGAGGTTTTTCCAGATTGATATGAGGAAAAGATAAAGAGACAAGAGAATTTATGATATTGGCACGAGGAATACTGAAGAGTATGGATCATAAACTTTAATCTGGGAGGGAAGGAGACAAGAAAAGGCAAGTGGTGGTAGAAAGAAAAGGAACCTTGAATAGGGGACAGGTCCTCTTGAGGTCAAGTAATGGTTCTAGTGAGACTCAATTAATACACAAACTAGTCATTTCCTAAGTAAGGAGCAGTGGTCTGTGTAAACAGGATGTTCAATTGGGGATCTTTCTGTTTTAGTTTGGCTGAGGCTCAAGAAGTAAACAACAGGTGCTATAATGAGAGGTTCTATTACCTAATACAGGATTTGCAAAGAGAGGGCCAGTGATGTTGACCATCACCCACCTGGAGTGTGTACAAGAACTGAAATTGGCCCTGCCTGGTTGGCTCAGCAGTAGAGTGTTGGCCTGGCATGTGGAAGTCCCAGGTTCCACTCCTGGTCAGCGCACACAGGAGAAGTGACTATCTGCTTCTCTATCACCCCCCATTCCTCTCACACAGCCATTGCTTAAATGGTTTGAGCAAGTTGACCCTAGGTACTGAGGATGGTTCTATGGCCTCACCTCAGGTGCTAAAAGAGCTTCATTGCCAAACAATGGAACAGCAGCCCCAGATGGGCAAAACATCGCTGAGTAGGGGGCTTGCCAGGTAGATACCAGTCAGGGTGCATGCAGGAGTCAGTCTCTACCTCCCCTCCTCTCACTTAAAAAAAATTGATATTTAAAATTGATAGAAAAGTTTTCTTTGGAGAATTATTGGGGTGCCTTAGCTTTTCCTCCCTTTATTCTAATTCAGTGATTTTTCAGCTGGTGTGCTGCAAGAATTTTTAAAACATGCAGTACCTGGCTATTTTGTCAGGGGGCACTGAGCTCTTTTCCCTTAGATTGTTAAATAAAAACATGACAACAACCAACAAAACAATAGACATCTATGCCTGACCAGGCGATGGCGCAGTGGATAGAGCGTCGGACTGGGATGTGGAAGACCCAGGTTCGAGACCCCGAGCTCGCCAGCTTGAGCGCGGGCCCATCTGGCTTGAGCGAGAAGCTTGCCAGCTCGAACCCAAGGTTGCTGGCTCCAGCAAGGGGTTGCTTGGTCTGCTGAAGGCCCGTGGTCAAGGCACATGTGAGAAAGCAATCAATGAACAACTATGGTGTCGCAATGGCAATGAGAAACTAATGATTGATGCTTCTCACCTCTCTCCGTTCCTGTCTGTCTGTCCCTATTTATCCCTCTCTCTGACTCTCTCTGTCCCTGAAAAACAAAAACAAAACAAAACAATAGACATCTGGTGTGAATAAATCAAAATCATACCTATTTTTTGTCAGATTGGCAAAAAATATGTATTTTTGGTGTGTCACAGAATTTTAGTAATTGGTTTATGTGTGCCATGAGATGAAAAAGGTAGAAAATCACTATGTAGATAAAGGGAATGGTGCCCCTCTCTCCCTGAACTAATCTTCAGGAGAACTACTTGAAGAGCTTCAGCTGTACCTCCTTGAATTTGAAGAGTAAATGGACTGGTAATAGAAGCTGACCAAATTAGGGGGTGGGGGTGGTGGAAATCAAGACTGCATTGGGAGCAAGCTACATATCCACCAGCAGTGCAGCAAGGGTAGGAACAGCCAGTCTGGAACTATCTTAGATTCCATAACTGACTGGAGAGAGTGACTACCAGTTGGCCAGGGACTAAGGAAGAAATTCTATTAATCTATAAAGAGGCAAGTGACATTGCTTCCATTGGGGGAACTTACTGGAGTGTTCCAAGAAGAGAGTATGTCTTCAAAATTCACAAAAACACTCACTGAAGAAAAGAGTGAGCAATAGGTTTCTGTCATCCCAGAGGCTGTTATGGTGAATTTGTGTCATAAAGTGAAACATTGACCACCTCTTCTCTCTCTTCCTAATACAAACAAAGGTACCCAAACTAGGGGTGCAACGGTAAAGAGAGAAGCTTCCATCCATACTCCTTTCCAGCCTGTGGCAGTAACAAGATGGGTGAGGGAAAGAGCTTTAGCTTTGAATGTGGTTCAAATTTTATTGAACATTTAAATGATTGAACTGAGACTATTCTTGTTACTAAGAGTTACCAAGAGAATTTTTATGACCTAAAAGTAGCCAGAAAAGTTAGTGATCTACTCTAGGGACAAGGGAAACAAAACAAAAACTAGTTTGGGAGTTGAAAAGGACAAGTGAGAGAAAAAGACTGCTCACCTTATAGTCATGTCCTGTCGAGTACAGCTCATTCACTGTAATAGTGGTTACTCCAAATTAGTAAACTAATAATGACAAGGTCCAGAGTGTGGCCGTGTTAGTGGTTTGTTCTGATGGGCTAGAGTAGAAGGTCGCTGAAAGTGAAGCAGTCAAGATATGAGAGATACAGTGTAGGTTGTGTCATCTTGTGGATGATGGAGTCTTCCACAATGCTGACAAAGGCTGAAGTGGAAAGACTGCAAGCCATGTGCCCAAGGTCAATGGTTCTCAAACTTAAGTGTATTTAAATCACCTAGAAAGCCTTTAGAAGATACAGAAACAGACCTGTTAAAGTAGAAAAGGGTCTGAACTTCTGTGTATTTTTACCAATTCCCTACTGATCTGGAATTTACAACAAAGTGAGAACCACTGCCTAACATTTACAGGAGAGAAGTAACTGACTAGTCAGTACAGAACAACATTTATCAGAAGGGAGGAAGAAGAGAGGGTAGCTTAGCAAAATAGAAGGGACCTCTGGGAAACAATTTTTTGCTATCAGAAGGTTGGAAAGTAGTGGTCTATAAACAGTAACTAGCATTTTAACCCATTATTCATTGCTACCACATTTTCTTCTCTTTTTCCTTTTTGTGAAAATGAGTGTTATAAATTATGTCTCCTCAGAAGAAAAATGTTGAGTCCTAATCCTTAGTACCTTAGAATGCAAACTTATTTGGAATTAGAATCACAAAAATTTGGAAATAGATGTGATTAAAATGAGATTATACCAAAGTAAGGTGGGTCTCTAATCCAACATAATTGGTATCCTTAAAGAAGATGGCAATGTGCAGAGACGGGGAATGTAAGTATTGATGAAGGCAGAGATTAGAGTTATCTGGCTGTAAACAAAAGAATAGCAAAGCTTGCTGAATGCTAAAAAAAGAGGCAAAGAAGAATTCTCTTACAGGTTTCAGATGAAACATTGTCCTACTGACACCTTCATTTTGGACTCTTAGACTTCAGAACTAGGAGATAATACATTTATGTTGTCTTAAACCACCCAGTTTGTGGTACTTTCTCATGACATCCCTAGGAAAAAATGTTATGACAGTCATAATAGAATGAAATAACTGATATGATGAGATATTCTTTTCATGGTATACAATAAACCATCTTTCTTATATCCTGCCCATACTGTGTTTCTGCCCCTTTGCACTGAACCTATAGTCTCTCTCATACGTGTAAGACAGTGGGTGCCGTTAGAACAATGAGAAAAAGTTCACTGCTTCTTGACATGCCTAAGCTGAAATGCTTTGGTTATTTTTATTTATTTATTTATTTATTTTTACAGGTACAGAGAGAGAGAGTCAGAGAGAGGGATAGACAGGGACAGACAGACAGGAATGGAGAGAGATGAGAAGCATCAATTATCAGTTTTTTGTTGCAACACCTTAGTTGTTCATTGATTGCTTTCTCACATGTGCCTTGACCGTGGGCCTTCAGCAGACCGAGCAACCCTTTGCTCGAGTCAGTGACCTTGGGTCCAAGCTGGTGAGCTTTTGTTCAAACCAGATGAGCCCGTGCTCAAGCTGGTGACCTCAGGGTCTTGAACCTGGGTCCTCCGCATCCCAGTCCGACGCTCTATCCACTGCGACACCTCCCGGTCAGGCTGAAACGCTTTGTATTCTTGATGGAGTAGTTGGCCCCCATACTAGCTTTTGGGCTTATTATTGACAAATGAGTCAGTTCAATCAAGACTGGTACATTATTTGAGTAGGTGTAAGTTAAAGTTATTTTGGAAATTAAAAAAAAAATAGGAAAAGAAGCCTGTAAAATATACCTGCATGCTACTCGCACAAGAAAGCACTCCCATGAGAAATCTTAAAATAGTCTTCAAAGTCATACATAATGGGTTCTACCTTCAAAAATCCTTCCATATCTTCTAATTTTCATAGGGATTCTCTTCTTCTCAATTTGGAAAGAACGTCATGGGCCATAGAATGGCGCAAGGAACCACATTAATTGACCCAGGAAAGATTAAGTTTCTAATTTATTTAGTAAAGGCTACAGAAACTAAGCAGTAAAGTGCTACTCAGAGCAGGAAGAGAGAAACACAGCAAATTCCTGGTGTCCCTTTTCCTTAAGGATTCTATAATCTCATTGGGCAGGTAAAAAAATAACCAAAATACTGAAAGAACAATCTTTAGCTATCATGAGACAATGTAAGTGCTTTCAAAACAGGAAGGGTATAAATTACAAATAAATAATAACTGCTTACTTAGGCAGCAGCAGTATAGAAAGATGATAAATTACTAAATGATTATTATAGACTTGTGTTTCCAAACATTTCATCACTAAATATTTGTTTTATTATGCTTTTCCCACAATGACCTAATTTTTTACAGAACATTTATCTAGTAAACAAACTATACTTATCATGCAATAATTTACCTTTACATTTTCAACCATATGAAAATTTTAGACATATATAATCCCTAAGTAGAACATTTAGTTAATCAACATGCTATGAAAAAAATACAAGCCAGAAATAGGGCTAGGTAGCGTTGTTTCAGTATAAGTAGAATTTTCGCTGTTTTTTTTAACTTTCTAAATATTTTTCAAATTTCTATCTGATATTCCATCCAAAGCTTTAGCATATAAGTTTTGTAGAGAAAATAATACATTTGGTACATGTTGGGCAGATAAAATATATTATGCTCACTTTGTTAAAGATGGCACTGCCAAAATGGAAGCCTGTTACCCAGGTGATAATATTAGTTGCCCTTCTTGCTTGGGATGACTATGATTATATTAATGTGTGTTGGAGGAGGGTTTTCGTGCCAAAAGGTTTTAAAAGGAGAGATCACGTTGTTCTGGGGAAGAGTGATTATGTTCCAGGAAGGGCCCATGGAAGGAGAGCCAGGCAGGGTCGTTATAGTCGAAGGCTTAGTTTCAAGACTAAGCTTTTCCCCACATCCTTGACTGATTGCATGATGTGGGGTGGTGCACTCTCATGAGGAATCCCATTATGCCTCAGATAAGTGACTTTGTATCAGAGACTTCCTTGTTTGTAGATTGGATTAAAGGTTTGGATTTCTACACTATAAAGTGGGGCAGACCAGGAGCTTGCTCTCTCTCGGTTCCTGAGATTAGCATTACAGAGGAGATCAGAGAAAGGCCACATGGAGAAGAGGAAAAGCAGCCAAGATGGCAGAGTGCTGAAGGAGAAGCCAGTTTTTGCAGAGAGAAGGAGATGGGGAACAGAGGTGAATAAGTCTTGTGAGCTAGAAACTTTTGATTCTAGGAAACTCAGATAAGTCAGTGGCTTTGGGAGCCCTGAATGGAAAGGGAAGTGTTTTCCCACTGTGTGTATTTCTTGCCTGCCAGGTGCAAGCTAGGATTAAAGCTAATGGCCCACCAGTTCTTGGCTCCATTGTTTCATTACCGACTATCCGAATCTAATGCGAACTTGCATGGGCCAGGTGGCTGTGATGGTGGCCGTGGCTATTGGCTTTACAGTACATTTATCCTTTTTATTCATAAATGCTTCCTTGTTGTTCTTCACTGATTAATAACGATAAAGTAAATCGGATTCCTTGCAGGGGAGAAACCCTTACCACAATGGAATTTTGATATTAAGGCAATCAAGGTTTAGATTACCCACCAGAAAACTAAAATACATGGACAGCAGAGCATTGGTCTACGTCAGTGATGGGAAATCTTTTGAGCTTGGTGTGTCAAAATTTGTGAAAAATTCAAGCATGACTCAGGTGTGTGTCACTTCGAGAAAAACGGCCTAATCAGAAGTCCCAGAACTAGACACTCTGTGCTGGAGTTCTGTTGTTTTGGCCTACAGACCTCCGGCAGAGTGTCTACACCACAGCAAATGTTTTATCCTCAGCTACTGCACCTGGCCGTGCAGGAGCCAAGGATAAAACATACTTCTCGGCATGTGGCCCCATACTTCTCTGGTATGCGACCACATGCAGCGCCATGTCATCAAAAATGGCTATGCATATCAGTGCTGACACATGTGTCATAGGTTCGCCATTACAGCTCTATGTCAAGGCAGATGTCACTGTGGATTCTAACACGCCTCCTCTTTTCTCCAGTGTTGCCATGCAGCAGTAGAGAAAGAAACAGAGAGGAAAAAAAATTAATAAGACTACTCTTTTAATGAAACTATAAGGTATCTTTTTATCCTGTCTTTATGATAGGAAGTAACACGACATACTAGTCCAAGATAATTCAAGCACTAAAACTCCGTTTTTTCTTTGTACTTGTTACATGATTTTAATCATTTTGGATACCATGAGCTCTTAAATAATTTTCATCAAGAGAAGGAAGAGCATGTAAGTGTTTTATATCCATAAAATGAACACTCACTCATGCTTTAAGAATATCTGAAATAAGCTAATACTTTTCAAGCTGTCACACTTTAAGAACATTGCCTAAAATCTAACCATTATCAACAATATTGGTGTTTCTATAGGGGTGTTCAAAATATACAAGCAAATTATGTTATGTAAGTTCTAAAGAAGAAGAATGTTAATCATATAGTTATTGAGCAACTTAACACCGGAAGTCAAGATATTTCAATTCATAATTTTCCTAACAGGAGCCAAATCTTCTATTTTTTAATAGCTTTTGTGTGGGAAGCAAGCTGTAGTTTAGTTGGTGGAAATTTTTATCTTACTAGACAAATGCTTGACAGATAAACTCTTTTGATTCTTAATGTACCCCACGATGAATCCAAATTATAACTTTTTCTGTCAAGATGTTCAGAAACATCTTTATCTTAAAACTGTAAAAAAGTCTACAAATGAACATTTTCCTTTACATTTTAGTCACAGAGAAAACAACCATGGTAACTCTTCTGAGTTATCTCTGTATAGCTGGAATCCAAGCCTTTGGGTTGTTATTATATTAAAAATTTTTTATTTCTATGTATATTTTACCACAATAAAAGAAGAGTTATGTATAATAAAATAATAATATACATAAAATATACCATTTAACCAAAATATGGAATTGACTACATCTACAATATTGTCTAACAATTAGCATTATTACTAAAACTTTTCTATCACCCCAAAGAGAAACTCTGTATCACTATATATATTTTATGCAACCTGATGAGTGTTTATTTATTAAATAAACAGTTTATCCCCTAGAAAGATTTTTCAAGTAACCAACATACATATCATCTTGTGCTCAATACTGGAGATGAACAATGAACCACTATGGAGAACAAGAGTAAAAAAATAGAGTTTACTCTTATTAGACTGTAGAATAAAAAATTATTCAAATATATTTTTGAACATTTGTGCCTTTCTGTAAATAGCCAGGTGGCCAATGCAAATATCAGTAATAATATTAATACTTTATATCTGACCTAAGAGATTTAAGTGTGTCCATTCATTTAATCCCTCCAACACCCTATGAGGCAGGTACTATTATTATTATCTGATGCTACAGGTAATAAAACTGAAGCAAATGGAGATTACATAACTTGTCCAAAGTCACATAACTAATAAAAGTTGAAGCTGGATTTCCAATCCAGGCTGACAGGGTCAGAGTATGTGTGCTTAAAGCACTATCTGCAACTATTTTTTTAAATTAATTTATTGCATTTACATAGATTATAATGTTCCCCGTGTTCCCCAGTATATCCCCCCTGTCTCCCTCCTCGTAACTTTCCCCCTTCCCTCCAGGATTTGCTTTTCTGCTCTCATCCCATCCTATCACCCTATTATCCCCTTTCCTTCTGGATCCTTTGATCCCGCCTTTGTCTCTATTCCGCTCCTCAGTTCATATTGTTCATCAGATTCCTCATATGTGAGGTCATATAATATTTTTCTTTCTCTGCCTGGTTTACTTCACATAACATCATAGTTTCCAGATCTATTCATGTTGTCGCAAAAAAATAATATTTTCTTCTTTTTCATGGGCCCATAGTATTCCATTGTATTTATGTACCACTGCTTTTTATTCCAATCATCCACTGACAGACACTTGGGTTGTTTCCAGATTCTGGCTATTGTAAACAATGCTGCAATAAACATGGGGGTGCCTTTCTTCTTTTTGAACTGTGCTATGATGTTCTTGGGGTATATTCCTAAAAGTGGAATGGCTGGGTCAAAAGGCAGTTCGATTTTTAATTTGTTGAGGAATCTACATACTTTTTTCCACAGTGTCTGCACCAGTCTGCATTCCCACCAGCAGTGCAGGAGGGTTCCCTTTGCTCCACATCCTCGCCAGCACTTATTATGTGTTGTTTTGTTGATGAGTGCCATTCTGACTGGTGTGAGGTGATATCTCATTGTGGTTTTAATTTGTATTTCTCTAGTGATTAGTGATGCTGAGCATTTTTTCATATGCCTATTGGCCATCTGTATGTCCTCTTTGGAGAAGTGTCTATTCATCTCTTTTGCCCATTTTTTTGATTGGACTGTTTATCTTCCTGGTGTTGAGTTTTACAAGTTCTTAATAAATTTTGCTTATTAACCCCTTATCAGACGTATTGTTGAATATGTTCTCCCATTGCCTTTTTATTTTGTTCATATTGTCTTTAGCTGTTCAAAAGCTTTTTAGTTTGATATAGTCCCATTTGTTTATCCTGTCCTTTATTTCCCTTGTGCATGGAGATAAATCAGCAAATATATTGCTGCGAGAGACGTCAGAGAGCTTATTGCCTATGTTTTCCTCTAGGATGCTTATGGTTTCACGGCTTACATTTAAGTCTTTTATCTATTTTGAGTTTATTTTTGTGAATGGTGTGAGTTGGTGGTCTAGTTTCATTTTTTTGCAGGTAGCTGGCCAATTTTCCCAACACCATTTGTTAAAGAGACTCTCTTTACTCCATTGTATGCTATCACCACCCTTGTCAAATATCAATTGTCCATAAAGGTGTGGGTTTATTTCTGGGCTCTCTGTTCTGTTTCATTGATCTATATGCCTGTTCTTATGCCACTATCAGGCTGTTTTGAGTACTATGGCCTTGTAGTATAACTTGATGTTCGGAAGTGTGATACCACCCACTTTCTTCTTCTTTTTTAAGATTGCTGAGACTATTCGTGGTTTTTTTTGGTTCCATATGAACTTTTGGAATATTTGTTCTATGTCTTTGAAGTATGTCCTTGGTATTTTAATAGGAATTGCATTGAATTTATAAATTGTTTTGGGTAATAAGGACATTTTAATGATGTTTATTCTTCCTAGCCATGAACACGGTATATGCTTCCATTTGTTTGTATCTGCCTTGATTTCTTTTATCAATTTTTTATAATTTTCCAAGTACCAGTCTTTAACTTCCTTGGTTAAATTTACTCCTAGGTATTTTTTGTTGTTGTTGTTGTTGCAATAGTGAAGGGGATTGTTTTCCTAATTTCTTTTTCAGACAGATCATTGTTGGTGTATAAAAATACCTCTGATTTCTGAGGTATTAATTTTATACCCTGCCACCTTGCTGAATTCATTTATCAGGTCCAGTAGTTTTTGACTGCAACTTTAGGGTTTTCTAGGTACATGATCATATCATCAGCAAATATAGTGGTACCTTGAGATACAAACAGCACAACATACAAAATTTTTTCTAAGATACAAGCTGCGACTCAGTTCATATTTTTGTTCGAGATTCGAGCAAATTTCCGAGATACGAGTCGTGATTTGGGAAGCTGCCGCTAGTTGGTGCGTTTGTGCATTGGCCCAGTATGGGCAGTTTGATATATGAGTTGACTGACTTACGAGCTCGGTTACAGAACAAATTAAATTTGTATCTCAAGGTACCACTGTAATGATAGTTTTCCTTCTTTTCCAATTTGGATGCCTTTTATTTTTCCTTCCTGTCTGATTGCTGTAGCTAGGACTTCCAGTACTATGTTGAATAAGAGTGGTGAAAGGGGGCACCCCTGCCTTGTTCTTGGTCTAAAGGGGATTGCTTTTAACTTTTGCCCATTGACTATGATGTTGGCTGTGGGTCTGTCATAGATGGCCTTTATCACGTTGAGGTATGTTCCATGTATTCCCACTTTGCTGAGAGTTTTGATCATAAACTGGTGCTAGATTTTATCAAATGCTTTTTCTGCATCTATTGATATTATCATGTGGTTTTTCTCCTTCCTTTTGTTTATGTGATGATCACATTGATTGATTTTCAAATATTTTACCAGCCTTGCCTCCCCAAAATAAACCCTACTTGATTATGGTGTATGATTTTTTTTATGTACTGCTGGATCTGGTTTTGTAAATACTTTGTTGAGAATTTTAGCATCTAAATTCATCAGAGCCTGACCAGGCAGTGGCACAGTGGATAGAGCGTAGGACTAGGATGCAGAAGACACAGGATTGAGACCCCAAGGTCCCCAGCTTGAGCAAAAGCTTGCCCGCTTGGACCCAAGGTCGCTGGCTCCAGCAAGGAGTGGCTAGGTCTGCTGAAGGCCTGTGGTCAAGGCACATGTGATAAAGCAATCAATGAACAACTAAGGTGTCACAACGGCAACGAAAAACTGATGATTGATGCTTCTCATCTCTCTCCATTTCTGTCTGTCTGTTCCTATCTATCCCTCTCTCTGACTCTCTCTCTCTGTCCCTGTAAAAAATAAAAATAAAAAAATACATAAATTTATCAGAGATATTGGCCTATAGTTTTCTTCCTTTGTGTTGTCTTTGCCTGGTTTTGGAATCAAAATTATGCTTGCCTCATAAAAGGAACTTGGAAGTTTTCCCTCCTCTTAAAATTTTTGAAGTAGCTTGAGAAGGATAGGAGTTAGTTCTTCTTTGAATGTTTGGTAGAATTTGCCTGTGAAGCCATCTGGCCCAGGGCTTTTGTTTGTTGGGAGTATTTTGATAACTGTTTCAAACTCATTTGTTGTAATCAGTCTATTTAGGTTTTCTGATTCTTCCAGATTGATTTTCTTTTTTTTTTTTAACTGGGATAGAGAGAGAGTCAGAAAGATGGATAGACAGTGACAGACAGACAGGAATGAAGAGACATGAGAAGCATCAATCATCAGTTTTTCATTGTGACACCTTAGTTGTTCATTGATTGTTTTCTCATATGTACCTTGACCATGGGCCTTCGGACTGAGTAACCCCTTGCTCAAGCCAGCGACCTTGGGTCCAAGCTGACGAGCTTTTGCTCAAGCCAGATGGGCCTGCACTCAAGCTGACAACCTCAGAGTCTCGAACCTGGGTCCTTTGTGTCCCAGTCCAACACTCTATCCACTGCACCACCACCTGGTCAGGCCCAGATTGATTTTTGAAAGATTACATTTTTCAAGGAATTTGTTTATTTTACCTAGGTTGTCTAATTTTTTGGCGTACAATTCTTCATAGTATTTTCTTACAATCCTTTGTACTTCTACTGTGTCCATTGTTATTTCTCAACCCTCATTTCTAATTTTATTTATTTGAGTCCTTCCTCTTTTTTTCTTGGTGATTCTGGCTAAGGGTTCATCAATCTTGTTTACTTTTTCAAAGAACCAGCTCTTGGTTTTATTGATCCTCTGTATTTCTTTTTTAGTCTCTATGTCATTTATTTCTGCTCTGATCTTTATTATTTCCTTCCTTCTACTTCCTCTAGGCTTTACTTGCTGTTCTTTTTCTAGTTATTTTAGTTGCAGAATTAAGTTGGTTTTTTTTTAGCTTTTTCTAGCTTCATAAGGTATGCCTATAATGCTATGAACTTCCCTCTCAATACTGCTTTTGCTGTGTTCCACAGATTGTGAATTGTTGTATGCTCATTTTTATTTGTTTCAAGGAAGTTTTTTATTTCTTCCTTGACCTCATTGTTGACCCAGTTGTTGTTTAATAACATGCTGCTTAGTTTCCGAGTGTTAGAATATTTTTCAGATTTCCTATTGTAGTTGATTTCTAGTTTCATGCCATTATGGTCAGAGAAGATGCTTGATATGGTTTCAATCTTCTTAAATTTGTGGAGACTCATTTTATGCCCTAATATGTGGTCTATCCTAGAGAATGTAACATGAGTACTTGAAAAGAATGTATATTCTGCTGTTTTAGGGTGGAAGGTTATGAAGATATCTAATAAATCCAGTTGATCTAGTGTATCCCTTAATTCTGTTGTTTCTTTGTTAATTTTATTTCTTGATGATCTATCCATTGATGTAAGTGGGGTATGGAAATCCCCTACTATTTTAGTATTGCTGTTGATCTCTCCCTTTATGTCGATCAAAATCTGCTTTATATATTTAGGTGCTCCTATATTAGGTGCATATATATTTTTAATGGTTATCTCTTTCTGTTGGATTGCTCCCTTTATCATTATGTAATGACCTTCTTTATCCCTTACTACAGTCTTTATTTTAAAGTCTATTTTGTCAGACTACCCCAGCATTTTTTTAAATTTCCATTAGCCTGAAATATTTTTCCCATTCTTTTACTTTCAGTCTACGTTTATTTTTTGTTTTGAGGTGTGTCTCCTGTAGACAGCATATGTATGGTTCCTGTTTTCTTATACATTCAGCTACCCTATGTCTATTGATTGGAGCATTTAATCCATTTACATTTAAGGTTATTATTGATATGTAGTTGTTAATTGCCATTTTATTCTTTAAATCTACATTTCTCTTTTACTAGATTTTTGCCCCTTTGTTCTGTTTACAGCAGGCCCCTTAACATTTTTTGTAGCATTGGTTTGGTTGTAATGAATTCCTTGGGTTTTGTTTTTTTTCTGGGAAGCTTTTATTTCTCCTTCAACTTTAAACTATATCCTTGCTGGATAAAAAAGTCTTGGTTGTAGGCTCTTGTTCTACATTACTTTGAATATTCTTGCCATTCCCTTCTGGCCTCAAGTGTTTCTGTTGAGAAGTCAAATGTCATCTGTATAGGGGCTCCTTTGTAGACGATAGCCTTTTTTTCTCTAGCTGCCTTTAATATTTTCTCTTTATCTCTTAGCTTTGTTATTTTAATTATGATGTGTCTTGGTATAGGTTGTTTTTGGTTTCTCTTTAACGGAATTCTCAGTGCTTCTTGAACTTGTGAGACTTTTTCCTGCCTCAATTTAGGAAAGTTTTCAGCTATGCTCTCATTGAACATCGTCTCTAACCCTTGTTCTTTCTCTTCTTCAGGAACCCCTATGATGCAGATGTTTTTTCTCTTTAGGTTGTCACAGAACTCTCTTAGAGTTTCCTCAGATTTTTTCAGTCTCTTTTCTTTTTGCTGCTCCGCTTCCATGCTTTTACTTATCTTGTCCTCTAAGTCGCTGATTTGATCCTCTTCTTCATTCAGCCTGCTTTTAATTCCTTCCAGTATAGTCTTCTATTGTGTTTGTCATTTCTGTCTGGTTCTTCTTTATAATTTCCGTGTCCTTTTTGATGCTTTCAATTTCTTTACTGAAGTATTCATTAAATCCATTTATTGTAGCTTTGAGATCTTTAAGCATCCTAAAAATCATTATTTTATATTCTGCATCGAGTAATTTGATTACTTCAGATTCTTCCAAGACTTTATCAGAGGATTTATCTTGTTGAAGCATACAGCTTTTGCTTCTCTGCCTACCCTTTATTCTCTATGACTTGTAGGCTTCTTCCAGCTGTGATCTCCTTACCTAGTAGAGCCTTTTTGAAGTCTTGATTTGTTTACTTTCTTCTCAGTTTTCTTAACTCAGTGATAGTCTTGTTTACAGATCTCAGCAGGGGCTTATTTGAAGTTGTATCCAGGAATGTGGTGGGTGTAACCTGAAACACTGAAGGTCAGCTTCTCTCAGGGGGCAGGGTGCTATCTCCATTTCAGTAGGGGGAGGTGTATCTCAGATCTCCATGGAGACCTGAGTTACTGCCCATCCTCCCACTTCCTGTTTTCAGCTGTGTCTTATTGCTCTGATTGGAGCTGGAGAACTTTCTGGAGGTGGTCACCCAGAACCACTTTAGTCTTGTGTTTTGTTGAGAGTTCAACCCATCCCCCAGCTATGGTCGCCTTCGCACTGGATGTGTCAACTTCTCAGGTCATCCCATATATTTCTCTCCCCATCACCATCTGTCTCTCTCTCCCGACTTTCTTTTTGGAAGACAAGCCAGCCCTCTCAGCACAGCTTGTTCCCAGGTCCCAAGGCAAGTGGCTGTGAGCAATATTTCCTGCTCTTCTCCTTGTAATGAAAGCCCTCTGGGCTCTCAGTATCACCCCACTTTCACTCCTGGAAGCAGGGGAGCCCCTCCCCACCATGGCTCAGAGCTCCCTACTAGGCTCGGTGTGGCTTCTTCTTTGCTCCTTAGTTGAGACCTGTTCTTTTAATCCAAATTTGGTTTTTCATGCTGATTGTTTCTAAATTAATTTGTAATCCAATTTGGTGGTGTGAGCTAGGAGTCTGTTTGTCTGCCTACTCTGCTGCCATCTTGGTTCCTATCTGCAACTATTTTTAACAGATGCACTTTGAAACATAATTTCCATAAAATACAATGCACCCATTTTTAACTATGGTTTAATGAGCTTTAACAAGTGAATACCAATCATACTACAATCACAGTTAAGAAATAGTACATTTTCATCACCCTGAAATATTCCCTTGTACCCTTTTGCTGTTTATACTCCCTGAACCACAACCTCCTGGCTTAGGCAACAAATAATGTGCTTTCTATAACTATATATTAGATTTTTTTCTTTCTAGAATTCCATATAAATAGAATCATACAGTACTTACTCTTTTACATCGAGTTTCTTTTGCTCAAAATACTGTTTGAGATTATTGATACTATTGCTTACATTAGTCATTCCTTTTAATACCTGAGTAATATTTCATTGTGTGGTTATTCCATCATTTGTTCATCAATTCATCTGTTGATGAACATGTGGGTTGTTTGCAGCTTTGGCTGTATGAATAAGGCTGCTGCAAACAGTCATGTACAGATATATGCTGATTCATATTTTCATTTGTCTTGGATAAATACCTATGAATGAGATTGGTGAGTTGTATGGTAAATATATGTTTAGCTTTGTAAGAAACCACCCAATTATTTTTCAAAGCAGCTGTAGCATTTTATGTTTCCTCCAGCAATGTTTGACAGCTCTAGTTGCCTCTTTTTCTTGCAAACATTTGGCATTAAAATCTTTTTTATTTTAGCCTTTTCAGTGGTTATGTAGTGGTGACTCATTCTAGTTTTACTTTGTCCTTTCCCGAATACTAATAATATAAAGCATTTCATTTTAGGTGTTTTCTGGTCATTCATATATCTTCTTTTGTGAAATGTCTGTTCAAACAATTTGCCCCTTGTTTTATTGAATTGTTTTATCTTCATACTATAGAGTTGTAGGAGTTCTTTATATATTCTGGATACCAGGCGTCAGTCAAATGTGTCATTTGCAGCTATTTTTTCTCCAGTTTGTGGCTTGCTGTTTGCTTTTCATTTTCATGAAGTTTAACCACTGGGGAATAAATTTTTGTTGCATCCACAAAAACACTTTTCTTACCTAATTCGAGTGTGCTGATCTCAAATATGACACTAGTTTTCCTCTGTAAGCTAAAGTTTTTTGCAATTCAAGATTTTACGTTTTAATCTTATTATAAAATTTTTAACATTTAGTTTAACATAATGAAGTAGAATGTCTTATTGGGCATCATCTTTGTGAAAATATAATAATTTATATAATGCAGCATATACACTAAAAGATATAATTGCATCAAAATTTGTCTACAATTTCAAAATAGAACATATTAAAACACTTATTTTAATCATAAAATTTGCTCAAGACTTACTTAAATTCTATTCAGGCAAAAATTTGCATTTGTAGCTCTTGTGATAGTGTACTTGTTGAGGACAATCTCATCTGATGTTCCAGCAGTAGTCTGCTCATCACTAACAGCTCCAAGATTTTCGAAAAACTTATCAAGGTGACTGTTCAGAAAGTGAATCTTAATGCTCATGTTACATCCAATGTTGCGGAAAGTCAACAGCATCCTTTGAACCAGAAGTTCGTAGTTTTCTGCTTTTTCGTTGCCAAGGAAGTTCTTTGTAACTGCCACAAAAGACTGCCATGCTGCTTTCTTCTCCTTATTCATCTTCCTGGCAAATTCTTCTTCACGTATGAGGATTGGAATTTGAGGTCCATTGAATTACACCTGCTTTTATATTCTTGAAAGACAAGGCAAGAAAAGCAGAAATAACATGTTGAAAGCATTCACTTTCTCTATTCAAAGCCTGAACAAATTGCTTCAATAAGCCAAATGTGATGTGAAGTGGGGGAAAAATGATCCTGTCTCGATTAACTACAGTTCATTCACATTATTTTGCATCCTACTTCCAGAGCTTCACATTTCTGCCACTCCTTCTGTGTCCAGAGTTTCTCCTGAGCTCGGCTGTCCCACAAATACAGAAAGCAAGGATACTTTGTGAAACCTCTCTGTTGTCCTAGTAGAAAATGTACCATTTTAAGATTCACACAAATGATCCAGTTATACTCCTCATACTTAAGAAAGTTGAGGACAATTTTTATGTCTTTATAATCTTCTCGCAGATGAGTTGAATAACCAATTGGAACCGCTGCATAAATATTACCGTTGTGTAGGAGAACACATTTCAGACTCCATTTAGAGCTGTCAAGAAATAGCCGCCATTCTGTTGGACTGTAAGTGGTAACACCTAGCTGGCTGAGAAGACTACTGATATCATGACAGTAAACAAAGTGTTTGTCTTCAGAAAAAAAGTCCACAAAAATTTGTTCACACTTCCTGAAATGGGATACTTTAGCTGACCGGTGAAGTACATTCTTTTCTTGAAGCCTGGAAGCTAATAACTCAGTTGCTTTCTTTGATAGGCCCAAATCTCTTATTAAGTCATTCAATTTGGGTTGGCTAAATTGCTGAGGGGTTAATGACCACTTGGTATCAGAAGAAGACCCTTCAGATTCTACAACCATTTCTTCATGCATCTTATCAAAATACACTTGATCACCATGTTTACTTCCTTCGTCCTTAGAAGAAATAAAACCATTGAATACTGGAACTGGGAGTGTCTCAGAGTGTGGGATAAGTCGTATTGCTAAAGGAATATTAGGATATGAGATCATATGCCGTTTTTTCTTGCCAATCCTCTTTATATGGATCAGACAGAAATAACAGTTACTGCTTTGGTCCTTAGGTTCACTCCAAACCATGGAAATACCAAAAAGGAATACCTTTGCATTTTTTTTTGTCCAGTCACGAAGCATTTTCTCACAATTATGACACACAATATGAGGAGCCCAAGTCTTGTCTTGATTGACAAGGGTAACTTGAAAATAGGCAATATATGCACGGGTTAAGAATGATGAAATATTGTGCCTTTGACATTGAAATGTGTAACAACGACATATATAACAGAAGGTGTCAAGACTATTCTTACATTTAGGCTTACTTGAAGAAGCCGTTATTCAATCTTAAAACAAAGTAAGAGGGTGTTTTTATCAGATAATAATGTTTTTTACATTTAAAAACAACTACAATTATTTAAAAGTGATGTTTGTAAAACATTAATTGCCTTGTGGGTATGTTCAATGCAAGAGTCACTGCCCTTTAACTCCAATTTAAAAACCAATGCATGCCATTAACTGTAACAAAAAGAAATTAAAACTGCATAAAAACTAGAGCATGCACCAAAAAAATTGATTTCAGATATGGAATCAGCCATGCAGACATATATATAAAAGGTTCTAAAACCTCATGCAACAGATAATAAAAAAGTTGTTCCCCAGTGTTATCATTAAGTGATTTGCTCTAATTTTTGTTTTTAGAAATCCTTGCCTATTTCAGGTTCAGAAATATTTTCTCCCATGTTTTCTTATCCAGTCTTTTACAATAAAGTATGGTGTTAGTTGTAGGCTTTTGTAAATGTCCTCGCTCAGGTTGAGGAAGTTTCTTTCTACTCTTGACTTGTTGAGAAATTTTGTCATAAATGAAACATTTATCAAATGCTTTTTCTGTATTTCTCTTTATTCTGTCAATACATTGAATTACATTAATTTTTAAATTTCAAATCAGTGTTATTTTTCTGAGATAAACCTCACTGAATCATGCATAATACAGTATTCTTTTAAATACTGTTGGGTTTCATTTGCTAATATAATGCTAAGGATCTTTGCATCTACATTCATGAGGAGTATTGGTCAATGGTTTTCTTTTCTTATAATGTCTTTAACAGGCATTGATATCTGTAATGCTGGCTTCATAAATGTGTTGGGATATATGCCTCCCTCCTTGATTTTGTGAAAGAGATTTTGTAGAATTGACATTATTTTTTCTTAAATATTTGATGAAACTTACCAATAAAGCTATCTAGGTCTAGAGTTGGGCCCAGATTAGGATTTCAATTTCTGTACTAGATATAAGGCTTAGTAGGTTTTCTAATTTTTTAAAAATCAATGTTGATTATGTATGTCTTTTAAGAAATTTGTTCACTAAGGTATCAAGTTCATTGACATATGTGTTTACATTATTTTATTATGCTTTTAATATTTATAGAACCTATAGTGCTGCCCCATCTTTGGTTTCTAATACTGTATTCGTTTCTTGTTTCCTTTTTTTATTGATTTTATTGATGTTTATTAAAAAACATGTTTATTTTTATTTTTCTCTTTTGTCTTTGTTCTATTTTATTGATTTCTGCTCTTATCTTTACTATTTTTTTCCTTCTGCTGACTTTGGTTTAAAATTTTCTTTGTATATCTTCTTAAGTTAAAAGCTTTGATTGATTTTGTACCTTTCTTTTGTTCTAATATAGGCCTTTAAAGGTATAAATCTCCTTCTAAGCACTGATTTTGCTTCATCCCACAAATTTTGATATGTTGTATTTTTATTTTATTATATTCAAGATATTTTTTAATTTTCCTGTGTTTCTTCTTTGATGCACAGTTTTAAAAGTGTGTAGTGTAATTTTCAAATGTTTATATATGTTCTAGATTTCTTTTTTTAATTAATTTTGTTTATAGTCAGAGAATATCTGTCCTCTGAATGGTTTCAATTAGGATTTATGTGATGGCCCATAATATGGTCTATCTTGATGCACTTGAAAAGATCTGTATCCTGCTATTGGGTGGAATAGTCTAAATATGTCAATTAAATCAACCTGGTTGTTAAGTATTCTATGTCATTATTAATTTTTTTTCTACTTGTTAAGTCACTTATTGAAAAATAAGTATTGACATCTCTGACTATAATTGTTGATTTGTCTATTTTTCCTTGCAGTTCTATAGTTTTTGCTTCATGTATTTTGAAGCTCTATTATTAGGTATCATCCATGTTACTCCATTCTGGCTGGTCAAAACTCGAAGGTCTTCCAGGCCTATGTGACCACTGAAAATTGGCTTATTGCTTCCCAGTCATGATATAATCTCCTACAATACTGTATATATCAATCAGTATAGGATAGGATGTGCTGTGAAAACAAGCAACCCCCAAAGCTCAGTGGCTTATAACAATGTTTTCATTCTTGTTTATGCTACATGTCCACTGTATGTTGACTGTGACTCTATTGTGCATCTTCTTTTGAGACTCAGAGTGATAGAGAAGTTGCTGTTAGAACATTACTTGTCATGATTGCAGACATAAAAAACAGAACAAACAATGTACTGGCTTTAAATCTGTTTCCTCAAAGTGTCAAATGTCACTTCTATTCATATTTCATTGGCTAAATCAAGTCTTATGACCAAGGTTAACATCAATAGGATAAGGAATCCAATCCTTCCCCAGGAAGGAGCACAAATATTTGTGAGTAATATAGACTACCACACTATGCTAAGCATTCAAACAGCTTCTTCTTTAATCATAGTAGCCTTCTAGAGATAGGTACTATTATTATTTCTATTTTACAGATGAAGAATCTGAGCCTCAGGGAGTAACCTGGAAAAAATCAAATATAGTTGTTTCCCCTTATCTGAAGTTTTGCTATCCATGATTCCAGTTACCTGTGTTCAAACATGGTCCAAAAATATTAATTGAAAAAGTCTAGAAATAACCAATTCATAAGTTTTAAATTGCATGTCATTCTGAGTAGCATGATGATATCTTGTATACTCTTACTCAGTTCTGCCCAGACATGAATCATCCCTTTGTTCAGCATACCCATGCATATATGCTTCTGGCTTGTTTTATCACTTAATAGCCACCTTAGTTATCAGATCGACTGTCCGGGTATCATGGTACTTGAGTTCAAGTAATATTTATTTTACTTAATAATTTAGGCCTCAAAGTACAAGAGTAGTGATGTTGGCAATTCAATATGCTAAAGAAAACCTGCAAAATGTTTTCCTTAAGTGAAAGGTATGTATGAATAGGAAAAACAGTCTTCTCCATGATTTGGGGCATCATCTAGGGGTCTGGAGGTCTTGGAGTGTATCCCACACAGATAAGGTAGAATACTGTAATCAAATAGAGAGACCTGGATCCAACTTGTCTGACCCCAGTGTAATTGCACTATATGTCATAAGACATAAGGAAAAGGAAGTGGTGGCTGAGTCTGGGAAGAAATGTAACAGAGAGAAAAGAAACAAAGAGAGATACTAAAAGTAATTGCAAACTATCTCCTATGGAAATCTGATCTAGTGATCAGAAAGGGATAAGGAAAAGAGAGTGGAGAAGGCCACAGAAAGGAAGAAACCTCTCTTATCTGAGTTCTTCCCAGTCCACCCCTCATCTGTCCAATTTGTACTGCATGCCCTTATCTCATGCCTTTCCAAATAAGCCCAGCTCCTGCCTCTCCATATTCCAAAGGCCCTAACACCATTATCTACTCTGAGGTCCCCAAAACACCAGTCTATTTTAATTGACTATTATGTTTCTACAGTGTAAAAATAAATAAATAAGATAAAATAAAATAAAACTCAAAACCAGTTACTATATAAATTTGACATTGACCAAGGGTATTTACATCATTTATACCTGGCTTGCTATAAAATTCCAACCATTGACAATTTTGTATTGTATCTGGAAACATGTATGAAGATAAACCAATTAACAAAGCTTTTGGAAGCAATTCTATGAGAATTAGTGGTAAATATAGCTTATTAAAAATCATATAATTATATTTAAAAGAAAAAATAAACTAGAAAATATTAGCATATATTAAAAAGGCTTAATTTCATACTATATAAAATACTCATACAAAAATATTAGATCCTTATAAGTAAATACGTTGGGAAAGAAATAGATGATTCCTTGAAGAGGAAATAACTAGCAAACAAACACATGGAAAGGAATTCAATCTCACTAATGAAAAACAATGCAAATTAAAACAACAAGGAGGACCATTTTACATTTATTAAAGGAACATACAACTCTTTAAATGTCACTATCAGCCACAGACTTTTTTTGGGCTTCTTTTTAACTTTTTTTTCTTTCAGTGACATTGCTATGATCTTAAAGTGCTGGTGTTACTTCTTATTGAGAATGATGTGGTAACAACACATAACTAGCATATACGGATTAAAAGTCATAATATTTAAATATGTATTTTTCCAGTTGGACTCTAAGCTTGTCCCAGCATTCTGGGCTGTGGGAGGTGGGAGGGGTGGAAGTTGGGAACAGCAGCCATTTGCTGCTCTGATGGAGGATTGCCTGTCTCTGAAGGAAAAGGCAGGAGGCTGCTAGGTGGGGGTGGGGGGGTCCTCCAAACTCCTTGGTCACTGGGAAAAATAGAAACTTCATTAAATCCAGGCTTTTGACCTTCAATCCTACCAATAGAAAATATTCTAAAGAAAGAATCCATAATAAATAAATAAATAAATAAATAAATAAAAATTAGCTGCCACATTAATTATTATAAGAAATATTACAAAATAAATGTCTGACAGAAGGGGAATAATTTAAAATATAGTGTAGTTACTGAAATTACAAAGACTATGTAGCAGCATGGAACATGCATCTGAGATGGTCTTTACTGACAATGGAAGAATGTGTTCAATGTGATTATCCATGAGGGCTAAAGGGAGTGGATACAAAATTAGCTCTGTGGAGGTGACAAGGTGGTAAGCAAAAGTTCTCTCTCACTGATTCAGATTATTGTGTGACACAGAGTATTTATATAATAATAATTCTATTTTTAGAGAAAAGGAAAAATAGAACACTATGACTCTTTGTACTCTGCTTCTCATTGGAGGCTCCATGATTTTATTACAATGCTAAGGTGACCAGACGTCCCGCTTTTGGCGGGACAGTCTCAATTTTTAACAATTTGTCCCATGTCCTGCGGCGTTTTAAAAAAGTTCTGATTTTTGGAAAGAATGCATGAAAAGCTAGGGAACAGCAGGAGAACGGGAAGGGAATATACTGTTTTCAGTGGGGAGACCTGCCTCGACCTGGAAGCGCCCGCACTGCCGCAAGAGCTGGCTGCCCCATGCCGTCCGGAAACAAAGAACTTTGGGCCGGATGTACCTGCTGGGGCGGTGGCTGTCAAGTCCCCTAACTACCCATAGACCCATGTCCTGGATGCTGGCATGCGGCTCTGGGCTCTGCGAGGTACAAGCTGCTTGGTCTCCAGCGGACAGCGGGGCTGGATGCAGGGAGCGCAGCCGTGGAGTGCGCTGGCGGCGCTGCCCTGCCTGTTCCTGCCCACTCATGCAGCTCCACCATCGGTTTTGGGACCGTGTAACCCAATCCCTCTGACTCACTCAAAATTTCCCATATAGTAATATATCTGAAAATGATCCTTTTACTGACATATCATTATTTAAAAAATATATTGATAAGGAAAAGGTTAAATCTTGGGCATCAACAAAAATCACAATAGAGAACAAATGGTTAGAAATGTTTCATCATTTTGAAATAAACCATGTTCCATACAATAATGCACTAAAAATTGTGGAATACGTGCTGTCTTTACCAGGAACTAATGCTGCAACTGAACACGTTTTTTCTACGGTAAATAAAGTGTGGACATCAGAAAAATCACAATTAAGTGTTGAGACTTTGAAAGCCATTTTATGTATGAAATATAATTTAACAAATTCTTGTGAAAAATTTCATGACCTTTTAAACAACTACAGCAATCTACTAAAAAAAATTCACTCAAATTAGAAATATGCCAAAGAATAAAATAATACTATACATAATTTTTAATGTATTATATTTGTAAATTGTACTTATATTGAAATTAAAAATATATATTACAATACTATTTTTGCATTCTATGAAAATTTTTTTGCTCCATATAGACCAAATTTTTAATCAAGAACCCCCCTACCCCCCGTCAATGGTGTCCTGCTTTACCAATTTTAAAATCTGGTCACCTTATACAATGCAAAACTCAAAATTATTACCATTTTTGATATATTTTAATAATACATTATAAGCTTACTCAAAATTTGAATTGGGCATCCTCATGGAATGGTTTATGTGTAGATAAATAGCTTTTCTATTAAACCAATTAGCTTGGAGGACTAAATGGAGAATGTACACTAATCTTGTTGTCCATTTAAGTTTGTTTAAATTACAGGGCATTATGTGGGGTATTGGTGAAGTCAGAAAGCATAGTTTTAAAAGCATGATATTTATATTTAAAAAAATTTTCAATATGTTTTTGTTTTCAAGAAGTTTCAGATAAGAAATCTCTCCATGTAAAACAGTAGGTTTGATTGTTATTCTGAAAATAATACACTAAATACACAACATTGTCTCTGTTTCCAGCCTTTTTGCTACTCCTGTACTATTGTTATTGCACTTTTTCAGATTAACAATTAGACTCATTACATTTTTTTAATTTAAAAAAAATTGTATTTACTTAGAAGCATTCAGAATGTCAACAAAACAGCTGCAACGTTTTTTTTTTTGCAATTATTCAGTTTACAGAACAACATTTTGTATAAGCTGCATCAGAAACAACTGAAGATGAAAAACTACCATCTTCATATATCACTAAATCTGTGCTGTGCACCAGCAAGAACCTGCTTTAAATTTCCATGCCAGCTTACAACCCCCATACTGTACCAGGCAAGATTAGTGGCTATCGAAAATACCACCAGGACAGGACTATCTAAAGACACATTCGGTACTGTATTAACTAGACAGAGCATGATAACATTTTGCCTCTCAGCTTTTTATGATCTCCATGTTATGATCTGCATGTGTTAAGATCTGCCTGTGTTTAATTTCCTCAGCAAGCATGGGGTCCCACAGTGCCTATCTGCACTCACTGGCCAGGGCATTTTTTCTGTGGAGCTTAGTGGACTGCAATCATCACTACGTTACATTTAGAGATGGTTCATCTGAACAGGAATATGGATGTTGAAGAGAGACATTCAGCATATTCTTTGGAAATGTAACTAAAATACCGTTTTTTACAAACTTATTTGAGGTTTTGAATATCTTGTAGTGTCTCCCCCTTAGTGTTGCATCTTGTCAATGGCAAGGACAGAAAAACCAGAGAAAGTCTCCCAGATTGAGGAGAGGCGGAGAGCAAGTGGAGCAAGTGGGAGCTATAAGTTTGTGTGGCTGTTTTGGCTGAGGAAAGCTAGGTTTGAATAGAGGCCTGGAAATGAGTATGGTTTCACTGCTGGATGGGGGTAAGAGTGCAGGGAAAGAACAGGGGCAGGGAGAAGAGTTGTGTACACCGATACTTCTGCTAACAGCTTTCTTAGTATTCACACATTGAGGTTGAGGCAAAGTTGGGAGGTGAATGAAGCTCTGTTTGCAGCTGTCTGAGGCAACAGTGCAGAAATCTTGTGCGCATGTGTGTATGTAACATGGGGGTGGTGGCAGAGGCAGTGGTGTGAGGAAGGAGAGGAGAATTCAGAGAAGAGAAGATAATGAGGCTGCTGAGTGTGGGAGCTCAGAGCAGAAAATATTCTGGTGCCTGGAAGAACAGGAAGGCGTGTATATAAATGAGTGTGTATTTCTTTTTAGATTCTTTCATTCAGGAGACATCTCCCTGAAGAATGAGGTGTCCCCTGGAGTGCTGTCAGCTACACTTAACTGAACTTCTGGAGAAAGAGTGAAATGCTAGCTGAAGGAAGCGCCATCAGCCACTCCCAGGGAGAGCCAGCACTGGGAGCAGAAGCAGGATGGTGAGAGAAATGCCTGACCCAAACCAGTTGGAAACCATGTTTCCAGGTGTTGTTCTTTTTTTATTCTCTCAACCTCACTGCAACAGCACCCTAATCAGGAAGGAAAACTGTATTGTCCTGTGGCCCTCTCCAGCTCTAGGGCAGCTGGAGGGATGCTCCCCATACTCTTTTTCTCACCTTCCTTACTTCCAGCCAGACATCAAGGCCCCCAGCCTCCAAGGAGGGCCAGTCCTGGTACAGTACCAATGACAAGTCCAGGAGATGTGGTTGAAGGGGCTTCAGAAGCTCTATGCTCTGTCAAACACTCTCCCCAGTTACCCTACCACTCCCTTCTGTCCATGCTCTTCCTCAGAGGCCTGCCTACCAGAAGTGGGTTTCTGATCAGGAGTCATTAGAGCAGAGGAAGTTTGTGGGGTTGAAATGCCACACCATATACATTTGCAACAGCCTCCTTTGCTACTCTTTTTATATTGTAAATGTAAGTCCTACCTATTATTTCCTCCTCATTCCAGGATTCAGCCAAATGGCACTGCTTGCTTTTCTCCAAGCACACCTCACCTTACTTTCCTTCTGGGTCTTTGCTCCTGCTCTTCCCCAAACACTTTCCTTCATCCCTGCATGAGTCTGCTGCTCTAAGGGCAGATGCTCCCCTTTCCTCTTGTTTATATCATCTCAGGTTGATGGTACAAAGCCTTGAACCTAACAGTCAACAAATACTGAATTGGATTGCTTTTCAGATGAGATAAACAAGAATTCTGAAAGACATGAGAATGTGGGAAGACCAACTTGTACACCAAGTATGCACAACGCTCGGAAGGTGCTAGAAGGAAAAGGAGAAAGACAGTTAGCCAATGAGATAGACACAGGCATGGGGGGCAGCCAATCACATGTGTCTGACAGTTAAGGAGACACAGGCTCAGGGCCAGGACTGTAGGTCACCTTCCTACATGTGACCCTGCTGTCTGGACCAGCCATCTGAGGGCCCCCTAGACTGCGGAATTTATAGGGGCTGATTGATAAGTTCTTCCGGGTGGCTTCAGGAGGCCTTCCCACCAGCCATTTTACATAGCAGTTGAGTTAGCAGAACAGCAGACCCCTCCACTCTCTTAATTTATGTGTCTACCTCAGGCTATAAAGGCCTCCTTCACCACACCAGTTTCTATACCTCCTCCTCATTTATTCTGGTTCTCTGTTTACCAGCATAAAATCACCCCCAAATCTGTGACCTGTGTCTAACTATCAAAAATAATGTGTCACAATAGATTCCCAGTTCCCCAAACAGCCTTTTCAGCTGCTACAGTGCCAAAAAAGTCTATCATTACTTAATTCTATTGACCCCTGTAAAGCCAGTAGTCGCAGTCACCATCAGAGCCGCCTAACCCATGCAGGTTCGCATTAGATTCAAACAGTCGGTAATGAAACACAGGAGCCACAAACTGGTGAGCCATCAGCTTTAATTCTAGCTTGCACCTAGCGGGCAAGCAAAAACACACACTGGGCTCCAAAACCCACACATTCAGTGCTCACAAAGCTACTGACTTATCCGAGTTTCCTAGAATCAAAGGTTTCTAGCTCACCAGACTTATTCACCTCTGTTCCCCATCTCCTCCTGCACAAACTCTTAACAAACTGGCTTCTTCCTCAGCATTCAGCCATCTTGACTGCTTCTCCTGGCCTCCATGTGGCCTTAATCTGCTCTCCTCTCTTCTACCTCAGGAACCAAGCGAGAACTAGCTACTGGTCTGCCCACTTTATAGCATAGCTTCAAAACCTTTAATCCAATTATACAAACAAGAAAGTCTCTGATACAAAGCCACTCATCTGAGGCACAATGGGATTCATCATGAGAGTGCACCACCCTACATCATCCAGTCAGTCAAGGGTGTGGAGAAGAGCTTAGTCTTAAAACTAAGCCTTAGGCTATAATGACCCGGCCTGCCGACAGCCTGTCCCAGAACACACATTAATGTCAACGAACTTCCATGTGGGCAGCACCATCTTTAACAAAGTGAGCATAATATATTTTATCTGCCCAACAACCCCCAACTAGGTTGCAATGAAGAATTAGATGCATAGCTTTCCTGGGCCCTACCCCTGGAAATCCTGAATCAGTAGGTTGTGGTGGGGCCCAGCATTTAAATTTTTAACATACCTCCTGGGTGCTTCTCACATAGCCTTAGGAATGGTGATATAATCTCTTCACTTGTCTTATGAATGAGACTTTGAGGACAGTGTACTTGGCCACCGCCACCTGGTCCAAGGTCATGTTGCTGGTGTTAATAACAATACTTCCTTAACACTTCATGGGGTACTTATTCACATGATCCTTCAATAGCCCATGAGGGTAGTATTATAACAGGATCATACCCAGTTTACACAGGAAGGAAAGTGTGGATCAAATAAGTTTGCAAATATGATATATATGTTTCCTCGCTTATAGTTTGCATTGGGTGTGGTGGACAGGCTGTAAGCAGGCAGGATCCTTATAGCCTAAGGCTTAGTTTTAAGACTAAGCCTTTCCTACCCTTTTAATACTAAGATCTTCTCAACACTAAGCTTTTCCCCACACCCTTGACTCTTGCATGATGTGGGGAGGTGCACTCTTATGAGGAATCCCATTTATACCTCAGATAAGTGACTTTGTATCAGAGACTTCCTTATTTGTATATTGGCTTAAAAGTTTTGATTTCTACACTATAAAATGGGGCAGACTGGGGGCTCACTCTCTCTCGGTTCCTGAAATTAACATTGCGAGGAGAAGCAGCCAAGATGGCAGAGTGCTAAAGGAGAAGCCAGTTTGTGCAGAGAGAAGGAGATGGGGAACAGAGGTGAATAAGGCTGGTGAGGTATAAACCTTTGATTCTAGGAAACTCAGATAAGTCAGTGGCTTTGGGAGCCCTGAATGGAAAGGGAAGTGTTTTCTCACTGTGTGTATTTCTTGCCCGCCGGGTGCAAGATAGGATTAAAGATAATGGTCCACCAGTTCTTGGCTCCGTTGTTTCATTACCATCTGTCTGAATCAAATGAAAACCTGCATTGGCCAGGCGGCTGTGATCGTGGCCATGGCACTGGCCTTACAGAAAGAAACTGTGGAGCAGGCAAATTACTCATTTAATGTCTCACTGTCAGTGAACAGAACAAACTTGAACCCAAATTTGAGCCTGTTGGGCAGATAAAATATATTATGCTCACTTTGTTAAATATGGCGCTGCCCACATGGAAGTTCATTGATATTAATGTGTGTTTGGGAAGAGGCTGTGGGCAGGCTGGGTTGTTATAGCCTAAGGCTCGGTTTTAAGAGTAAGCTTTTCCCCACACCCCTGACAGATTGGATGATGTGGGGTGGTGCGCTCTCCTGAGGAATCCCATTATGCCTCAGATGGGTGGATTTGTATCAGAGACTTTCTTGTTTGTATAATTGGATTAAAGGTTTTGAATCTATGCTATAAATTGGGGCAGGCCGGGAGCTTGCACTCTCGGTTCCTGAGGTTAGTATTAGAAAGGAGGGTGGATTAAGGCCACGTGAAGGAGAGGAGGCAGCCAAGATGGTGGAATGCTGAGGAAGAAGCCAGTTTGTTAAGAGTTTGTGTAGAGAGATGGGGGAACAATGGTGAATAAGTCTGGTGAGCTAGAAACCTTTGATTCTAGGAAACTCGGATAAGTCAGTAGCTTTGTGAGCACTGAATGTGTGGGCTTTGGAGCCCAGTGTGTGTTTTTGCTTGCCTGCCGGGTGCAAGCTAGAATTAAAGCTGATGGCTCACCAGTTTTTGGCTCCTGTGTTTCATTACCGACTGTTCGAATCTAATGCGAACCTGCACGGGTCAGGCTGCTGTGATGGTGGCCTCGGCTACTGGCTTTACAGAGCCCCTGTTCATTGACAAGAATGGGTCCT
Organism: Rhynchonycteris naso; assembly: GCA_037038555.1. Lineage (NCBI taxonomy): Eukaryota > Metazoa > Chordata > Mammalia > Chiroptera > Emballonuridae > Rhynchonycteris > Rhynchonycteris naso. The sequence continues at coordinate 177,697,930 of CM072995.1, read as the reverse complement.
ATGCCTGAGCAGATGGTGGTGAGTGGGGCTGAGTGGGAAGAACATTCTAAACCAAATTCTACACAGGTCTGGCTCCTTATTGCTTATTGTCACCTAAAAGAAATGGGCAATATTAAAAAGACATGCATGGGCTTCTTGTCAGGCTTACAAGCTTTCTAATAATCAATTTAACCTTTCAAACAAAATTTTAATTATAAAATTGTTCAAATATACAACATTAAAAAGAATAGAATAATAAATCCATATTTACCCAATGTCCAGATTCAACAATAATCATAATTTTGTCATACTTGCTCTATCTAGCCCTTTTTATTATTTTTCTTCTTTATTAATTGCTGAAACCTTTAGATCAGTGGTTCTTAACCTGGGTACTATCAAACCCTAGGGGTTTGATGAGTCGGTCTCAGGGGTTCGGAGAAGCCTCTGCCGCGGAGGCCAGAATAAAGTAATACCGTAATTTGTTGTGAGTTCATGCACTTTGTTGGTTTTGTTCTTTGAGCAAGGTGATGTTCATGCACGGCTCATTTTGTGCACCAGTAAAAAAACATATACCTATGCCTTGAATTTGGAAAAATAATCATATTTTATTTATCACTAAAGAAGGGTTCGGTGAATGTGCATATGAAACTGGTGGGTTCGGTACCTCAAAAAAGGCTAAGAACTACTGCTTTCGATTTAAATATTAAAAAAAAACATCCCAGACATTATGTCATTTCTTCTCTTTATTCTTCAGAATGCATCTTATAAAAACACCTGACCTTGTGACTGAAGAAGTGAGACTGCAGGCAGAGAGCCCCTTGGGAGTCCCTGTACCAGGAGCCCTGTGAAACTTCCCAGTGCGGTACACTGGCAGGATGTGTTGCGCTCTGGAACCATGTGTGGGTTCTCAATCATCCTGACTGGCAAACGTTTTGGGCTCCCTCCAAACCAGGGGTTGGGAAACTTTTTGGCTGAAAAAGCCATGAACACCACATATTCTAAAATGTAATTCCGTGAGAGCCATACAACGACCCATGTACATTACGCATTATCCAATAAAAATTTGGTGTTGTCCCGGAGGACAGCTGTGATTGGCTCCAGCCATCCGCAACCATGAACATGAGCGGTAGGAAATGAATGGATTGTAATACATGAGAATGTTTTATATTTTTAACGTTACTATTTTTTTTATTAAAGACTTGTCTGCGAGCCAGATGCAGCCATCAAAAGAGCCACATTTGGCTCACGAGCCATAGGTTACCAATCCTTGCTCCAAACCCTCTGACACATTCAGGAATTGAATTAATCCAGTCTTGGTTTGCCAGTGGCTGCTTAGTGCAGCCTTGCCTACTTAAAGACTGTCAGAAAAGAAAGTAACAAAGCAGCTTCAGGACAAATTACTCAATTTCCGGCTCATAGGTAGGACCAGAAGTAATCCTTTCAATTTAGTAAAATAAAGGACATATAATCCTGCTGCCATAAATCCGAGACAGGATCACAGATTGAGGAGTCAGTCCGAATCTCTAGCGCACATCAGCAGGAAAGGGTGGTCATTATTTTTAGTAACTAGTTAAATAATTGCCTATTCGATGCCGAGTGCCCTCCAGCCACACTAAGATGAGAGGTACTGTAATGCCACCTCTGCAGCAGGTGGGAGGGTGTGACTATAGGGCCCTTTTATAGTTCACTTGGTTGAGCTTGCCCTCCTGCTACATGCCACCAGCTGCTCCCCATCAGTACTAAATTTATAAAAGCAAGAGCCATAGTCATGAAAAGTGAAGTAAAATACATTCATCTAAAGCTTTTGTCCTGGCCTTTGGCACTACCTCAACCAAAGCCATGTGTGGACGTCCCTAAGTCGACATAGCCAGTGCCCCTATCTCCCTGATGATGCTAATGAGGCATTTGTAGGAAGCGCCAGAATATCATACACTGAAATTCTTCACCATTCATTTTGCTGATGTATGATCCAACACAGGCTGGACACAGGAACCACAGCTTTGGGTTAAGTTACCCACACTTCTATTTCTGGGAGACTGCAGCATATATATGTCCTAAAATACTTTCGGGAAACAGAAATAGCCAAGCTTAACACATGCTTTTACGAACACCTACTAGTTTCCACTTTAAATGTGAGTAACCAATACTTGCCAACTTAGTAGCTACAAGAGGACCTCAGTCCTGGATTCTGCCACCACCATGCTATCTGAGAGCCATGGACTTGCCTGATTAAGTTTTTCTCTCACATTCCTCTTTTCATGTGGTAAACAGTAACTGAGACAATCAGTGCTATAATTTTGTGGGGTTTTTTTAACTTGGAAGGGAATTGATATAATTTGACACCTAGGTGCATATCACAAATGGAAATCAAACTATATGTGGCATCAGTTATAGATAAATGTCTTTATAATGCTAGAACCACCACTGAAAAATTAAATCATTCAGTTGACTGAATCGTTTTGCATAGAGGATTATTTGACTGGGTTTCCAGTAATGATAGGCACCTCCTGTTAAACTGACCTTTTCTGGATCAGGGTGGAGGTAAGGAAGAGGTCAAATGATGTGCCTAGGGAACAAAATTTAAGGAGGCACTTACTCTTAGAGTCATGCACCTATTGATCCTACCCTTGTGCAACCCTGACAGTGAGTACTTCCTTAAATTTTGTTTCTTGGGCTCTACACTTGTTTTACACCAGTCTCAGTGCTATAGACCAGGGCCATATGAGGGCACAATAGTTCCCTAGTTAAGCTACAGAGTATTCCAGTCCAAATCTGGGAGATTCCAATTCAGTACATCCAGGGTGAGTTTCAGGAATAATTTTAAATAAGCTCCCTTGGGTAATCCTGATATGTAATCATATTTGAAAATTACTGACATAGTATTTAGAATACCATAATTAGAAGGTGACAGTACTTTAAATTTAGCATGATTAACTGCAAGTATAAATTCTGGGTTTAATTCTGAGTTCTCTCCATGTAAAAAGTACTTGAAGATCTGACTCAGTGTGTTAGAGTATGTTCTGTAACAAGCAACATAAAATCCCAGTAACCATAACTTAAATGAGTCAGGCTTTATTTTTCCCATAACTAGAAGTCTGGAAGTGGTTTACTGCTGGTATTGGTCAGCACAGTGCTAACATTAAGTCAATATCTCTGATTTTTGCCTAACCAGGTGGTGGGCAGTGGATAGAGCATCGGACTGGGATGCGGAGGACCCAGGTTCAAGACCCCGAGCTCGCCAGCTTGAGCGCGGGCCCATCTGGCTTGAGTAAAAGCTCGCCAGCTTGGACCCAAGGTCACTGGCTCCAGCAAGGGGTTGCTCGGTCTGCTGAAGGCCCGTGGTCAGGGCACATATGAGAAAGCAATCAATGAACAACTAAGGTGTCATAACAGCAATGAAAAACTAATGATTGATGCTTCTCACCTCTCTGTGTTCCTGTCTGTCCATATATATATATATATGATTTTCTTAGACTTGAGTTTCTTTGGCTCGTAGACCCCAAATGGTAGCTCTGGTTTCAGTGACCACTTAAACTGCAGATGGTGAAGTGAAGGAGGAAGAAGAAGCGTGCTTCCAGCTTTGTCTATTTCCTTGTATCAAGAAAGTAAAAGACTTCCTAGAAATCACCTCTTCCAGACCACTGCTAAGTCTCATTGGTCAGAACTGTGTCACATGGCACCTGTTGTTGAAAAGGAGGCTAGGAAATCAGGGACCAGGTTTATTATAATGGGCTTAGACTAGTGCTACTCAAACTTTGGCAAGCATTGGAATCACTTGGAGGGCTTGTCAAAACACAAAGTGCTGAGGGCTCCAGCCCCAGACATTCTGATTCAGTGGGCCTGGGTTAGGAGCTGAAGACTTGTATTACATAAAGTTCCCAGCTGGTGCTGATGCTGTAGGCTTAGGAAAACATTTTTTGAAAATCACTGACTTCCCAATGACTCCCAACTCCAGTGATACATTAAAAACATGTGGTGAACATTTTTAAAAGTAAAAGTTCCTTGAGTCCCACCTTTAAATATTCTGATTTAATTTGTTGTTGGGCTTCAGGCATTCCTATTGTCAAAGCTCTGCAGATGATTCTAATGCAAGCCAAAGATGGGAACCACTTTTTAGGCCAATCATGATTTCTTACCTGGGGGTGCTATGAAGGTTCTATTAACAAGGCGGACGGAGTAGAGGGTAATAGGATTGCAGTATTTAGATAGTGGTTCCCAAAATTGTCTGCAATTTTGAACCACTTGGGAATATTTCAAAATCCCCAAATTCAGGTCATACCCCAGATGATTAAATCGCAACCTTGGGGGAGGGACATTTGAAGTTCCCCAGATGATTTCAATGTGCAGACAAATTTGGGTGCCCCATGGTTAAGGGAAGATTGCCATGAAGATGGTTGCATTTGAAAACAATGTAAGAGAAGGTATGAAGGAAAGTCATTTGGATTGGAAAAGAGAAACATGAAGATTTTTTAAAAATTACAGTTTCCAAGTGTCTGTGAAAATTTTACAAGGAATCCTGTTGTCTATCTCAACTAGAGAACCAGCAAAGAGAAAATGAGATTAATCTGGTCAAAGCCTATGGGTTTGATGCGAAGAAAAATTTCCTAGCTGCAAATTGTTACAAAGAAATGTGGTATGGTGAAAATGTGGTTGTGCAATCCTGTCATTTAAAAGCTGTAAAAATAGTATAGATTCTTATTGGTTTAGAATAGTTTAATGTCATTCTTTCTGAAGGTGAAGAGGTGGATGAAATGCCCTGTTTAGATTTCTTCTTTCAAAAGTTTCTGTTTTGTTTCTCTTCTCATTTCACATCTTGCCTTAAAATACATTAACAATTCAAAGAAAACATAACCTTTGCCCACCTATCTGCTTGAATGGATAAAATATCTGACAGCTAGTAACAGTTTGACATGCCACTAGCTCAGACTGTTTGGATCTCTAAAAGGCTATATTGAGCTTCTAGATGACAAGCAAACTGAGAAATATGAGAGCCATCCGAATTTTTCATTTGAATACGTTCTTGTGTTTGAAATGTAAATGTTGTACTCAAGGATGATACACCGTGATATATGAGTCTTTGCTATCCACTTACATGCACACATACAAAAGCTATTTTCATATCACCTAGAAATAATACATGTGTTTAAATATAGCTACAATTAAAAACTGTTCTCTGTATTTGAAAATGTCATTGGCTATTGTCAGTGAGACATGCCCTCTAAATTATCTTTTGCAGGGTTCGTAATGGATTTATCCCGGTCATACCCAATGTTATTACCTGTATTATGAACCAGCACAACTGCTGGGCTTTCAGTTTGGGGGATAAAACAGGAGGCCATTAATAGAGCAAATCCACACTCAATAGATCTTAGACTTAGATTGAAGATCCCAAAGCTTTAGGAGTGTTGTTCCCAAACTTTGCTGCACATTGTAATCTTCATGGAAAACATGGGTGTGGAAGTCAGGCATCAGTAGTTTTTAAGGTCCCCAAGTGATTCTAAGGGGTGGCAAAGTTTGAGAACCACTGCCCCAGTCACCTTCATTACAGGATCTAAAATCTCTTATAGAAACAATTTCTATTAGGTCTCATGTCAATAGTTTAGGTAGGAATTAGGTAAAAAATTCACTCTTGCTGGGTGTGACAGAGATTTGTTGTCCCAAATACTCATCCCACTGAATTCCTCCATCATAAGAGAACCTCTGATAGTTCACTGAGTACATGGTCATCTAAAATAAAGGCTTCTTTTTCCAGCCTTTCTTGCAGAGCATGGCCTTTTGCTTCTTCTAGCCGATGAGACTAAGTGGAAGTGGTGTGTGCTTATTCCTGGACAATCCTTAAAGGTAACGTGTTTATTATCTCCTTTCACCTTATTGCTAGCTTGATGCAAACTTAACCCATGAAGCTCCAAGAGTCAATTGGACAATGAGATGACTTGGAAAACAGAAACCACACAAAGCAAAGAAACAGGGTAGACAAAGCCTGGTTGGTACCAGCAATAGAGTGACTGACTATCTCTGGGATTCTTAATGAGTAAGAAAAATAAACTTATTATCTTGTTTATGGCACTTTTTCTGTTAATTGCAGCTGAACTTAATTTTAACAGACTCAGTGGTTCTCAAATTTTGGTGTACAGCAGAAACGCCTGCCAAGCTAATGAAGCATATTAAAGTAGGTGCTTCTGATGCTTAAGTTTGAGAACAACTATACAAATATCTCTGGAAGCTAGAAAGGAAGCATAATGGGGGTAAAACTTTGTAAAAGTAATGATTGATTAGACTCATTCTGGGAAAGTGAATCTACCTAATAAACTATTTAGCAGTATAGTGTAGGGGTTAAGGACTTCAGTTTGGAAGGTAAACAGACCTAGACTTAAATCCTGGACTTGCCACTTAGCAGCCACTAGTGCTTAACTTTCTAAGTGTCGGACTGGGATGTGGAGGACCCAGGTTCAAGACCCCAAGGTCGCCAGCTTGAGTGCAGGCTCATCTGGCTTGAGAAAAAGCTCACCAGCCTGGACCCAAGGTTGCTGGCTCCCGCAAGGGGTTGCTTGGTCTGCTGAAGGCCTGAGGTCAAGACACATGTGAGAAAGCAATCAATAAACAACTAAAGTGTTGCAACAAAAAATTGATGATTGATGTTTCTCATCTCTCTCTGTTCCTGTCTGTCCCTCCCTCTGACTCTCTCTCTTTCCCTGTAGAGAAGGAAAGAGAAAAAAAAAAAAACAGGTAAGTCAGACTATGTCACAACTTTGCTCAAAACCCTCAATGTCTTCTCATCAAAGCCAAAGTTCTTATAGGCCTCCAAGGCCCTACATGACCTACCCCTTCCTCCTACCTCTTTTGCTCATTCTGCTCCTACTATGCAGGGGTCTCCTTGCTATTCCTTGAGCAAAGCAGATGTACTCACCTGAGAGTTTTTGCTCTGATTTTTTCCATTGGAAATATATACTTTTCTGCAGGGGTAAATACTAAAATGTATGCAAGTTTGTAGACTTTCATTAAGTATTCACAAGTACAAAATTAGAGGCAAGTTTTTGAAGGGGCCCCTGAAAGTTAAGGATCTTGAAATGTAAACTTTCTTAGTTTTATAATAAATCCACCCCTTTTCTTTTCCCAGATGTCTACTTGGCTGACTCCTTCCCTCCTTCAAAGCTTTGTTCTAATCTTTCTTCTCAGTGAAGCCTGCCATGCTTTCTCTGTATAATATTGCAACTTGTTTCTCCATTCCCCTGTTCTTTTTTTCTCCCAGAGTACTCATTATCATTTAACATGCTATACAATTAACTTATTATATTTAACCCCCGCCCCATTACCACACTAGAATGTCAGCCCCAGGGCTCCCTAGAACAGTACAGGCAGATGGCAGATGTTCAAGAAACATTTGTAGAATGAGTGAATTTCTATTTCTTCAATGATATTTTAAAAGCCATTGGGGAAAAAAAGGAAAAGTAAAGAAAAGAAAAGAGAGCAATTGGAACTCCTGGGCCTGGCATATGCTAGCTGCTCAGCCATTATCTTGAAAATTAACTTAATTTTTAAAAGCCATCATTGCTACTAGTCATCCAGTATCTAGCATGTGCCTTTCTTTTTTACATTCTTTTGACCACCCCATTAGGTAGGTATTATTATTCCCATTTTGCAGATAAGAGAACTGAGTTTAAATAGATTGCTTATGGTCACATAGCTCAGAAATAACCAAATGGAATTAAACCCAGGTCAGACTTATTCCAAAGCCTGTGATCTTTCTATTTTGCTGGTAGCAAGTGACATTAATGCTGTAGTTTCTTTCTGGCATGGCTCAGGGAGGCAATAGAGAAACTGCATGAATTTGAGATTAATGAATAGCTCTAATATATAGCTCTTACTTTGCGACCCTGGACAAGTTCTTTAACCTCTAAGTTTGTTTTCTCATCTGTGGAATGGACCTCACAGTGCCTAATTTGATGAAAAGATAAATAAGAAAGATAATATTTAATATTAAAGCTTTAATAAGGATTGAATAAATATTCCCTTCAAAAGATTTGAAAGAGCTTATAATTAAACACACATGTTCATAAATAGAATTTGGAGGAAGGTGCAAGCCAGTTAGTTGCTATGGGAAAGTCAGTAATTAATCTAATTAATTACTGACTTTCCCATAAGAGGGCTTTTCTAGAGCCAAGCACACAGTGCTGGGCTCAAGGAAACCAGATAGGAGTGGGATAAAAAAGAAGACCGACATTGTGAACCACAAGAGAATAAAAGAGACACTCTTCTGAAGTCACATTTTGTCTTTGCCTCCCACAGCTGGCTGGCGCATGTCTTTCAGTAAAACCCTAGAGTAGGCCTTTTTCAACACTTCCCTGAACAGGTGTCATGGGATACCTGATGTTTCCTGGAATTGATTCATCCCATGCAACTTCAAATATCTGAAGTGCTAAATGAGAGAAAAACTCCAACTTGTTATATCTCTGCAAAGCTTCTTTGGGAACAATAGATAAAGAAAGCCAATCTGGCAGTGTTAGATGTGGGAGAGGTTAAGCCAAAGGCTAGCAGGTCCTAAGTTAACGAGTAACAAGCTAGTACCCACAAGACTCCAGTTAACTTGGCTGAGGGCTTATGGATTGCCTCATGTACCCTGGAAGAGTCCACATCTTACAAAGACCCTGGCATAAAATAGCATTGATTCGTGTTATTTTCTCCTTAATGCTCCCTAGGGACATTTTGAAGAATCTTTAAATAAGTAATTTAAACTTAGAAAAGATGAATTAACATGTAGTAAAATAATAAAAAATTTAAATACTTATAAGCCTATAACCTTAATTTGGCAACAATTAAAAAATATGTACTTTATAATATCTGTGTCTATTTCTCTAACGTATGAGACTCTCTTTGTTTTCTTGCTAATAAGGCAGAGTTCTGACATTGAGGAAGATAGGATAATAAGATATATAAAATATGTGTCAGGAGTAGGTCTGGCTGTGAATAACAGCCTTGATAAATAGCAGCTTAAACAATGTAAAACTTTATTTTTATTTAAAATAACTCTGTAGGTGGTCAGTCTAGGGAAAACATACATAATGCTCCACGGCCATCAAGTAGTAGAACTTCCAGGTTTCTGTATCTGCCATCCTTGGTCTGTGGCACTTCATAGCTGCTGGAGCAGCCCATGTGAGAGAAAGGAAGTTGAAGAGTGTGCTCTTTCCTTTTAAGGAAATTTCATATAATTTATACAGTTGAATCTTGTCTGCTTACATTTCATTGGCCAGAAAGCAGTCACATGATCATACCCAGCATCAAGGGAACCTGGAAAATGTAGTCTATTAGCTGGATGTATTGGGCCCAGAGCAAAATCAGGTTTTGATATAAGGAAGAGAAGGACTTATATTGGGAGTCAACATTGGCTCATAGATTCACAATCTTCCTCTACTTCCTTTCTAACGCTAAACTGTCATGAATAACTGAATGCTTATGTTGTTCTGAATACTAGCTAAGAATGTCTATTTATATAAATTATCAATATTTAACCATCATACAGTCAGTAAAATGGCACAATTTCAGAGTCAATAAACATATAAAATTATGAAACAAACTGGGATGCAATAAAACCTCAAGACCTGAGTAAAAAATCTGATTCATTTTCAATTGAGTAACCTCAACTGACCTACAGTGGTGGGTGAGTAAAACCCCAGAAAATTATTTAAATATTTTTGTACTTTGAGTTAGTGATAGTGATGTATTTGGGTACATTGTTTAATAGCAAGTTTTTTAATATATGTGATTTTTAAATTTTGATTGATTAAAAGAATGTGATTAAATTTTAAAGTCTAATCTATTAGATAAAGAATTACTTAAACCCTCAGAAAAATTTTATCTGAGATTTTTAAGTCTAATGTTTAAGTGCTTGAAGTATTTGAGAGAAAAATAATTGTAATCGTGGTTTGAAAAGTTTTAAAAAATCTGATTAATTACATAGGAGGTATTGGCCACTTAAGAAATTCTCATTCATTAAATTTATAAATAAACTGCACATTAATTGAAGAATGAATGGAAGGTATTCCATTTGACTTATAGAAAGATATGATTGAATATAATGGCAGAAAATAAAGTATAAAAATAATACCTATGTATTGTGCTTAGTGGCTTAAAAAATAGCAGGTTTAAAAATAAAATACTTTAACATAATGGATATTGATTAAAATTCGACTAATTGAATCAGGAGTGCAAGGAGCACTCCCCAAAACTTACTCTGTCATTAAAAAACACCAACAGATATTATTAACCTTATTTCACAGATGAAGAAAGTAACCCTAAGAGTAGGTAAGTCATTTGCCTCGTTTCCCAAAGTGGGTCACACAGCTGGGATTCCAACTGAACTCTCCTACCCTCTCTCAGTTAAGGCTGGAGTTCAATTTCCAGGAGGGAGCTCCAGGCCTTCCTGACTCAGCAGCAGCCAGGAAGCTGAGGTTTAGGTAAACTGTGTTTTCACTCTGGCTGGAACTGAGATACCATGGCTAACTGCCTCTGCAGTGAGAGCTTCCAAGACTCCTCACATGAGTGATAATAACAGAAGCCACATTTTTATTATTTTCAATTAATTTATTTTAATTAAAATATTAGTATATACAATTAATTTAAAAATCCATAAAAATTTAGAAAGTATAAAAGAGTCTGTAAAAAGTAAATTTTTCTAATTTGCTTCACTTCAAACAAAAGAAACAAAACAAAACTGGGAGTACCAAGGACTGGTGAAGATGCAGAGAAACTAAAATTTTCATACAATCCTGGTAGTAATAAATGATAGAGCTATTTCAGAAAACAGTTTGAAATAATGTTAAGAATAGAGACTAGTATAATCTCAACTGTGTAAAAAGTATTCATCCAGTAAAAAGTTCAAGAAGATAATTTGCTAACATGTTGGCCATTATTATCTGTGGTAGGTGCTTTTATTTTCTTTCTTATTAGCTTCTGTATTTTCTTTAAAATATCCCAAAACTGTTACTGTGAAAGAAATGTTCTAAAGTTAGGGGTACTCAACAAATACTTCTGACCTGGGATATCAGATCACTGGTGTTACTATCTTGAAAGTCTATATCTGTGGGTTTTGTTTCCAAATTCCATAAGCCATAACATTTTGAAATAAAATAAAATGTGATAATTTTGGAGTATATTAGAGGTTTTCTTAGAAATTAAAATACAGCTCTGTTTATACTTCTGTTGTTAAAGTTTATACTTTTTTAAAAATTGTATTTATTGGGTTGATATTGGTTAATAAATGTTATAGGTTTCTGGGATAAAATTCTGTAATAAATCACATTGTAAAGTTCACATTAAAAATTTTATTGATTGATTTTTAGAGAGAGAGGAAAAGGAACATCAATTTTTGGTTTCACTTATTAATGCTGTCATTGCTTGATTCGTGTGTGTGTGCCCTGACCAGAGATCAAACTCACAACCTCAGCATCTCGGTTCAACGCTCTAACCAACTGAACTACCAAGCCAGGTCCTAAAGTTCACACTTTTAAATATGAGATACAAGACTTTTAAGACTTCACTGTTCAATACTGTAGCCATTAGCCACCTGTGACTATTGAGCATGTGGACTGTGGCCAGTTCTAATTGCTGAAAATGTAAAATGTACATCAGATTTTGAAAGAATAATAAAAAATATATAATATATATTGTTAGTAGTTTTTATACTGATTACCTATTAAAATACATGTAAATATAAGTTAAATAAAATGTATACTAAGATTAATTTTACCTGTATCTATTTTTTGAAGAGTAATGGATCTTATTATATTGCCTGTTTTCTTTTACTTTCTCAGTGTGGTTACTAGAAAAATTTAAGTTCCATATATGGCTTACATTATATTTCTGTTAGCATTGCTGCTTTAAAATCTGTTCTACATCCAGCCTTTGAGCCTCATATCCTCCCTCATGTTTGCATACAAATAAACAATACAGACTTTTCCCTCATTCCCATTGTAAGATACAATGGTATTTTCTGCTGCGCTTTTCTGCTATTTCTTCGGGTTGCAATACATTTCTCTACTTTACATTTCATTCTCTACATTTTATTCCTACCGATCCTTAGGTCAAGCCAAAATGCTATCATATCAGTAAAGCTTCTGCATTAGTAGGGATCCTATTCAGCTGCATGCAACAGAAACCATGGTTAGATACCTCAATTGAATAAGTGTATCTCTTTCTCATGTGTCTACTGATGGGTCAGTGCAGGACTGATGTAGCAACTTCCTAATATCATCCGCCTCTAGGTTCTGTTCTCCTTTCTATTTCACCCTCCTTGGTGTGGGGCTTCTCTATTCATTGTCACTTTATAGTCACAAGGCAGCTGATTCACCTCCAACCATAAATTGGCATTCTACAGTGTATATAGAAAGAAGAAAAGGAATGAAGGCAGAAAGGAGATATCTATAATGGGAAAGCAAACTTTTCCAGAAATCTTCAGCAGACTTGTACTTGTATCTTATTGCTAGTATTGTATGAAATAGATACCCCATTTGCAAGACAGAGAGAAAAATACAGTTCTTGTTGGTTTTGCTGTTGTTTCCATTCTTGTTAGCTTTTGTTTTGTTGCTGGACAAATTGCTGCAAGGCAAAGGGGATTCTAGTAGTGCCTGCCCACATCTTTGATTTTACTCGTCAAAATTTATTTCTTGGGTAGTGCCGGAGACACTGAAAATTTTTATTATTTTTACCTCTCTCTTCCTAGCTGCCAGAGAGATTAAGTTGCCCGAGAAACAATTTTTCTTTAAGCAAAGAACACAACAGTTTATCACATTTTGGATTTTCTTTATTACCATCACACTCCAATATTGCCTGGAGCCTTTTCATCCATTGTACACAATGCCTAAAGGCTAAGAGCTTGGGGGGCGGGGGGAGGCTCAAGTATTTGAAACCTGAAAAAAAATGTAATTGTCTGAATGCAAAATGGTAATATAAATATTATTAAATATTTAGTTCAGTGTTTATGAAATATATACTTATATTCAACATATTAATTGTTAAATTTAGTATTTACAAAAGTGTTATATTTGAAATGCATTTGTAAATTATGATCTCACTTTCCTGAGTATGCATAGTGATTGTACAGAAATTATAGCCAATCAGAAGTTAAACTATTTAGTCTACATTCCAGTTCCTCCCCACATTCTTTCCAACCAGATTATTGTTCCATGCCTTTCCCAGAACAATATAGCCCCCCCCCATGTCTGCAGGGAATACATTTCAAGATCCCCAATGGATACCTGAAACCACAGATAGCACCAAACCCTGTATATACTGTTTTTTCCTATACATCCATACACAGTGATAAAGTTTAATTTATAAATTAGGCACAGTAAGAGATTGACAACAATAACTAATAATAGAACAATTTTAACTATAGTGTAATGAAAGTATGTCAATGTGGTTGTTCTCCCTCTTAAAATGTTTCTTCATACTATAGAGCAGGTCCTTGAATAATGTTGTTTTGTTCAACTTTGTTTTGTTATAATGTTGATGAGAAAACAAATTGATTCCTGGCTGGTGGAATCTTTGGGGAGTTTGCATGTTCTCCCCTGTCTGTATGGTTGACCACAGGTAATTGAAACTATGGAAGACAAAAACAGTGGATAAGGGAAAGACAACTGTATCTATAACCCTAAGTGAGTGACTGAGTTGGGAATGGCCAATGAAACATGAGTAGAAATGTAACAGTCTCTCTGCCTGCCCCTTCTACTTATGAATAAGGAACGGTTTTGCCTTTATTGCTGCTGGCAGCCATTTATCTCGTAACCATAGAGAGACCTAGGCTTAGGACAAAGTCACATGTGTCATATGCAGGGCAAAGAGACAAACAAACAAATAATAACCCAGGCCCTTGTAAACATGGTGAGTCCACTAAATCAAGTCTAACCAACCTCTGAACTTCCGGTTGTGTACACTAGTGAATTCCGGTGTTCTCATGTGTGCCAACCTCATTAAAAAAGCAATGACATATGTAAGGTTTCAGAATCATGCATATCACCTTATCTTATTCCCTATTTTATTTGAAAGACACTGAGGCTCAAGGGTTTAAGTAACCTAATGTTTTCTATGTGAGTTTGCTCAGGCTGCCACAATAAAGTACAACAGACTGGGTGGCTTCAACCATATCTTCTCACACTTCTGGAGGCTGGAAATACAAAACCAAGGTCTTGGCAAGTTTTGTTTCTTCTGAAGCCTCTGTCCATGGCTTGTAAATGACTCCCTTTTTGCTGTGTCTTCACATGGTCTTTCCTCTGTGCACCTTTTGTGTCTCCATATATTCTCTTTTTATAAGCATGTCAGTGAGAGTGGACTAGAGCTCACCCTAACAACCTCATTTTCTTTTTTTTAGTTTTTACAAATTATTATTAGGTTTATTCTGATATATATTAGGTGTTAAGACATAGCATATTTTTTAAGGAAAGAAGAGAGAGAGAGACATTTGTTGTGTCACTGATTTATGCAGTCATTGGGTAACTTTTGTATGTGCCTTGACCAGGGATTGAACTCACACCATTGGCATACAGGGCAATGCTCTAATCACATAAGTTACCCAACCAGGGCCATAATATTTTTAGATAATTATTTATCACCCTATTTGGGTATAGTAAGATTATTATTATTATTATTTTAACATAATCACCATTTTAAAGGTCCTCTGTGTAAACACAGCCCCATTCTGATGGTTTGAGGGTTAGGGCTTCAACACATGGATTTGGAAGTGAAGGACACAATTCAGTTCAATAATGGTTACACTGGACTTTCTTACCACAATCTTGGAGGTCAGACTAGGACCCCATGCTTCCTGGCTTCTAGCTGTGCTTTCTTACCACAATAAAGAAATATATTAAATTTCTGTGTAATATCTGTTTGAATAATAATAAAAACTTTAGGAGAAATTAAGGTAGCATTTAGAAGGGGGTGAAAGTGAAGGTTCATTAGCAATAAAGGTAGAAGGAAGGTAGAAGCTTCAATAAAACCTGTCTGAGCTGTCAACTCTACAACCCAATTACACAGATAGAGTGCTTTCATATTGTGTGAATATGTTCCGTTGTTCTAGAAAAATAAAACATCTACAGTGCCCAATAATAGATGAAACATCTACAGTGTCCAATAATAGATGAAATATCTACACTGCCCAATAATAGATGAGACATCTACACTGCCCAATAATAGATGAAACATCTACACTTCCCAATAATAAATGGAAACATCTACACTGCCCAATAATAGATGAAACATCTATACTACCCAATAACAGAGGAATGGCTGGGTAAAACATCCACTTGGAATAGTATGCAGCCTTAAAAATTATGAAGGAGATATATATTAAAATAAAAAGATAAACATGATAAAACTTTTAAAGTTAAAAAATATATTACATAAATATAGGTAGGATCTGATTTAAAAACTTACATTTATGTTTGTATGCAATCACTGACAGTATATAAATAAAACGATTAGTAGTAGATAATGGCATTGTGGAAAATGTTCTCTTCTTTGATTTTTTTTTTTCCCTAAAAGTTTTAAATCAATCTGGAAAGTTTGTGTGTTGACTACCGAGAAAGGGCTTCATATCTAGGGGGTCAAATGTGATGACTTTTTTTTTTTTTTTTTTTTGGCTGATCAAGTCAGCAGCAATCATCAGCTAAGTGGGCTGCAGACCAGCTGCTACCCTGGAGGCTTGCCACTAACTCAGAATTCTTATTTCAGGAGGAATCATTCCTGCTTTTTCTTAGGAGTTTGGCATTCTGCCTAGCCCCTCCCTTTAGCGCCATGACTGGAAAGATTTTTTGTTTTGTACTATCTTTCTCCTTTTTCAGCCGTTGTGGGGAGCAAAGCCTGTCTTTCTGTTGCTTATTTTTAAGGCAGGGGCTATGAGCTGCCTGAGCATGAAGAGCCCGGCTTTGGCACATGAGTATGCCAGGAGATCTGCACATGGAGCCCGCAGAACTAAGTACACACAAGCCTGGCTCACTCTTCTAAGTCCTGGTGAAATGATTGGTTCCCAGTAGCAAGCCATTCAAGTTATTTGGAAATATCTCTTCCTTGCCTGCTCTCCCCAGAGCACTGCTTCTGGCAACAGCCTCACGGTTGTCACATGATGAGCACAGCACAGTGTACCAAGTGTTTCACCAACACAGTTCATTATGGGGGAAGGAACAGCACAGTGGCAGTTTAATTTCAGGCACTGGCTTGGTATTCAAAGGGACTGGCATTGGCTTCTTAGTCTGAAGCTTGCTGAATTGTTTAATGATTTCATTATTTTCCACTAATTTTTCCTCCTGGAATTTTTCTCTTGGAGAGCTAAGGCTAAAAAGTGGGTCATTGCATTCCCATTGTGGTGGAGGAGTGGTACTGGAATAGGTCTGAGGTTCCATCAGCCCTCTGCTCCCCTTTCCTCTCAGAGCCTGGTCCCCAAATCACCAGCGTGAATGAGAACAGAGAAGTGGCAGGGCACTGGAAGGAGAGGAAGCCCATGAAAGGAGTGTGACTTGGAAACTGGACAAAACAGCTACTTGCTGGGGTTTTATTTATTTATTTATTTATTTATTTATTTATTTATTTATTTATTTTCTCATCACTGCTTTGGGATAAGCAGGAACCCTCAGAAGTAAAACACATGCCTATTTTTTTTCCCTTAGATCTTGGGAAACCAAGTGATAAAATAGCAGAGCAATACCAATAAAAGTCTCTTTGAAACACTAATACATTTAATACTAGTTGCAGATTCCAGGATGATTCTATTTGATTTTCAGTGCCTTTGGTGTTGCCATTTTTTTTCTTACAAAGAAGTGAGATAAATGAAAGCAAGGAAACAGATTAAGTAAATTTTTATATGGGAAAAAGTCTGAATTCTCATATGCATTCAATTGTTTTTGGTCTCTCGATTATGTTGAGTGGATGTTATAATGTATTTCCATTAGCAATTAGGAATTCCAATGTAAATACCAGATAGGTAATACAGAAGCTAAGTATAAATTTGCTTATGTTTAAAAAACAATAACTTCATTTATTTAACATTGAGGGCCTGCTTAAGGCACAGGCAGTCAGGGTATAGGATAAAAAAGGGCAGGCCTAGTCTGTCAGGCTGTGTGGTACAAGTTGAGGGTGAACTATGTGGCTAGTGGAATCCCGGAAGGCCTTTGACTGGGGCCCACCATTTACCAAGGGCCTCAGATGTGGACTTTGGACATAACCACCAGTGAGGTAAAACCACCACAGAAATATACCAACAGTAAAAAAAGATGTTCAGTTTTTTCATTGTTGTAAGCACTTAAAATATACCACAATTTGTATATATGTTTTAGCAATTACTTATTTTTTTAATCTACTAAGACCTTAAAAAAATAGAAGTAGCCCTGGTGTCCCTCAATTTCAGGAATGCCCTACTTGCCAGCTTGCTCTGCGTGGCCCGCATCTGGCCACAATCTGGCTGGCTCCTCAGGCCTCACCTCTGCACGCCCTCGTCTATGTCCAGGTTGAGCATTCCCATGGCAGTGCCACTGGAGCACCCTGGCTTGTTCTTGCCTGTGGAGCAGTTGGTGCTTACTGCTCCAGGCACCAGGGCTACCCAGCGTGTACTGGCAGGCACTGAAAATGAAAGAAAGGAGCATGATGTTCTTTCCAGTACAGAACAGTTGTTTTGGGGTTGTCCAGTATGAATGTGTACCCCTAAGGTATTTATAGGAGACTTATTTTACCTCTTGCACTTGGCAATGAAAGCATGGAGATGCATGGCAACATGTCCTCAGGTTTGTTTTAACTTTATATCCCAAATACACTCTGAGAGGGAAGATAAGGGGGTGTTCTTTGGCTCCAGGAAATTCATTATGAAAGAGTATGTGCTATGTGTTATTTATTTGTGACACACCAAATAGTTTAGCCAGTAAGATATAAAGAGGAAAAAACCCCCTCACCTTAGCTCCAGGAATCAACAATGACAAGAATAACAACAACAAAAAAAAACTTAAAAAGAGAAAGAAGAAACAAAATTTTTGTGGATATAATTATCTCAGTGGGCAGTAAAAAATCCAAAAGTTATGATACAAAATGACTAAAATTCTCATGGTAAGAACTAAGCTTGTCCCAAAATAAATGTCTGTACAGATGAGCCCAAGGAGTTCCAGCACAATCAAGTTAAGAGTTTGGCTTTTTGAAAAAAAAAAAAAGTTTGGCTTTTTGGAGGGTAGGTGTATGTAAACATCTCATTAGCTACTCTGAGAACTGTTTGCAGAGTTTTAAAGACAACTGTCCTATCTTCACAATGACCCTGTGGGTAATGATGTTCTCAGATCTGGACATCAGGAAATCTTTAAATATGTGCTTGATCAGTTAGAGGAAAGCCATGCTGGCCCTAAATGTGATGATGGCTCAGTTGACACCTTAAAAGGAAAACAGAGTATCCAGAGTCTGTTAGAATCACTAGAGCATATAATGTCCTAGAACAGGGATTCATTGTACTGTACATTCTAGCAGGAGGTGTAACATTTCAGATGTGCTCTTTCAGGCTGGAGATTGGTAAATGGGTGTATAATAATCTTAAGACAAACAAATCAACACTCATATTCTGAAGAAATTCTTCCTTCATCTTTGGACTGTGGTTTTATTTGAAACCCTGAGTTTCAAATAAACCTGAACCATAATGCATGCTTAAACCCAACCAATAAGGGCTCTTACAGGAAGCTTGGAGAGATATAAAAATGATTTTAGAGGAGCCTAGACTCTGGAGTAGTGTGTGAATCACTAAAACACTCGTTTCAGCCCTGGCTCTGTTAGTGTTTTTGCTTTGCTCCTGTTTGGCTCAATGAGCATGGAAGCCCTTGTACTTTGGCCCGCTCCGCCAAGGCCCAGGAGAAACCATGTTTTCTGTCTTCTCTCTCTCATTTATAAAAATGTACTATCTGAAATCTAAAGAACAATTACATGAGCAAATGCACACATAACTTCATTTTGTTTTACATTGTTTATTTTACTTAACTTTATTTTGTTTTACATTCAAGCTGCCTTATCAGTCAACGTAGCCACTGTACACTGTTTGCAAGGGTCACCTCAGGGCCAGGACTAAGGTGAGGTGAGTGAGACACAAACTTTAAGAGGATGCCAAAAATCTCAGCAATCAAGGGAAGTGATCATTTAAATGCAGTTTTTAAAAAAACCTAATTGACAAACCATGGCTCACAGGTCAGCTGCAAATTTTTGTACATAAAGTTTTTTGGAACCAGGACCAGGATTTGGGCATGGCGAGTAAGACAGAATCATGCAAATACAGCATCAGATTCTATCTGTATTTATATTTTTATTGTTTATCCTGGATTTTTTTTGTCATTTATTTTGGTTTTAAAAAATGATCCCATATAGCTAAATTGCCTTCTCAACTTCCTCCCACTCCCATCAATTTTGGCAGTGACCAAGTCATCCTAGATTAACATCAACTGGAATCTAGTGCACAAAGCTGACAACCCGTCCCCATCAGTGCTTTCTTTTTTCTTAGGGGTGTGATCAATCTCACAGCTTATTCACCTATTTTCATGTCTTCCCCAGCTCACAGCTAGATGAATCCCACTACAGGTGGTCATTTTCTTATATCTATATATACATAGTTATTTTTCTCCTTCTCTTCAAATGATCAGGATGAATTTTTACTTAGGCTATTTAGAAAATTGATTTGGAGATGAAAGGAGGCATTGTAAAGAATCTGAGGTCAGTAGGGTGACCTTGGGCAAGTTCCTTAGCCTTGAAAGAGCTGCTCTCTCCATTTGTAAAGTAGGCAGGTTTAGTTGCTTGATCTCTAGCTTTCCTTCAAGCTGTATAATTTCTGGATCACAGGTTATACTCCTGAACTGCTAAAGGTCCTGAGAGTACATGAATTTTTAGGTAATTCATTTGCAAATTAAGTACTTGTATATTATACACATATGCTAACATATGCACGCATCACTTTTTAAAGTTAGAATATTACATTTGCTGAAATATATTTTTAAAAATCTTTTTATTTAATGGTTTCATGTGAGAGCCCCTTTAGTAGGGTTTAAGCTACTTTGGTATGTCTGAGATAAAATAATGATCATACCTGATGAAGCTTACATCAGAAAAGAGCCCAAACTACTGACATAGCATTATCCTATATATATATATATGCATTTAAAGCACATAAACAGATATGCTTTAAACAGTTTTTTATTGATTGATTTTAGAGAAAGTGAAAGAGAGAAACATTGTTTTGTTGTTCCACTTATTTATGCATTCATTGGTTGAGTCTTGTATGTGCCCTGCCTAGGGATCGAACCCACAATCTTGGCTTATCAGGACAATGTTCTAACCAACTGAGCTACTCAGCCAAGACCTAAACATTTTTCTTATTTAAAATGTTTATTTAATAAGTAAAAAGCCTCAAAATTATACTAAAAAGTTAAAGGACCTGCAGCTATGATTCAGACACATTAAAAATCATCTATGTTCAATTTAAGTTTTTTTAAATTGCTTATCTTTAAGTCAATATTTAATTTTCATAGGAAATTTCCTTGAATTTTGACAGCAGGCCTGAGTGAGAATGTTCAAATTACATACAATCCCCATGGAAACGATCTTGTGCCCCCTGCATTTCATTTAGGTCAGCCTGGCCAGTAGTGACCACCTCTTTCTCTTCGACATTAAAGCTGTGAAGAAAAGAAGAATATGGAACCATAGTGGAGGTGGGGGTGGGCAAGTATAAGAAGCAGAGGAAGGCAGTGAGCGAGGAAGACCTGAGCTGGGGAACTCCAGGCTTTCTGAACCTGCAGTGACTTGGGAGCCCCAGAAAAGCAGTTTCTAAATTGTCTGCATGCCCAGGGTGGCGGAGCAGGCCCACATAGCTACTACCTCCTCGCCCCAATTTCATAGGTGGACATTTTGTATTTATAAAAAGTGTGCACTGACCAAATTGATAGAAATATAGTTAGCTTTTTTCAGGCGCAGACTATTTAAGATAATCTCTCTGCTTTCTGTTGTGTTAGCTCCAGCTAAACAGAAAGATGCTGAGTGAGCTTTTACTGCTCCAATCAGATCACGTAACTTCCTCAGGAGGCCCCTGGACTCCGTGGATAACGGGCACCCTTAGCTGGATACCCAAGTCCTGTTCTGAGCTGGTCCCAGCCTTCAGCTTTGGCTGCAGACTCTACCATGCATAGCACAGCTCAACAGTCTTCAACCAATACACTTTTTATTTTATTATATTTTTTATTGAGGTATAAGTTCATTTATCACAAGTGTATAACTTCGTGATTTTAATATATTTTTGTACCTGGATGGAACCACACCCAGATTAATACGTAAAATATTTTTCTCACTCCATAAGTTTTCCATGTGGCCCTTCCCAGTCCACACACACCACCTACCAACCCAGGTTTTGCCTGTTCTTAAGCTTTATATGAAGAAAAGCACACATTATGTATTATTTTATCAGCCTCCTCTCAACATAAATGCTTGTAGAATTCATCCATGTTGTACATATAATAAACATAAAAATAAATTTAGTTGTACATAAAAATAAATTTAGTTCATTTTTTTTTCTGAGTAGTATTCTGCTGTATCACAATTTATAGATTCGTTCTCTTGCTTTTTCTTCATATTTCTCTTATACTACTTAGCATGGTAGAAGGTTTGAATGAGAATGTACATGGAGGCATTGCCACTGCCTGGCAAGTGGTTTCCTGTGGCCTCAGGTAAACTCATTCCTGTTGTGTTGTCTGACCTTGAACCTGGAAGCCTCAGCAGCCTGAACTATAAATTATGCCTAGGGACCCAGAGCATCCATGTCCTCAGGCCTTGGTTAGAAAGTCAGCACCCATTTATTTATTTAGAATGAGGAATATAACTGTCATATATTTAGGTGACTACATTCATATTTTTTTAAATGGTTCTGTACTATTTATGTAGCCTTTCTTCCAAGGAACTATGAATACATTTAAATATTGTGTTGCCACAACATTCTGGTAAATAGACTGTTGGAATTTACAAATGAAGAATTTGGGACAAAAGAAAGAACTAAGGCAAACCTGTGAAGAAAACAACATCAGCCATAACTGTTCTGCTTTTTCTCTCCTCCAGCCCAGAAACAGGGCAGCCAAGTGGTTAAAGTTGTAGGCTCTTGGGCCAGAGGGTTGTAGGTTTAAATATGTGCTCTGCTCCCACTTCTGTGACCGTGAGCAGTTTACACTACTTCTTATGCCTCAGCTATGCCACCAGGAACAATGGGATGCTGATATAGGTGTTCAATGAGCTGACAGATATGGAGCAATTTGGACAACTCTGGCATGTAGCAAGCAATTTTAAAATGTTAAAAATGCCAGTGTTATTATTCTCTTGGCATAAATTGGCATTTTCCTCATTCTCAGAAAATTACATTACAGCTAGGAATTACTGACTCTTAAGGCCTCAACTTGAAGTCATATGACTAAACAATCACTTTTAAGTTCCTGGGGGAGAGGTATTTCTAGAGAAAAATCAGTGTTGGTGATACTCAACACAGTCTTTGGATGGGAACTATAAGAAGAGTAGAAAAAAATGATCAAATATTAATCAGAGCATCCTAAATAATTAAAATATTATAAATAAATATCTCAAGGTGATTAAAATATTTTGCATAAATATATTGTGTTAGGGATACTTGTTCCTATATCTGGGGTTTGTGTTGTTCAGAATACTATTTTAGAAAAGCAGGAAATCTGAAGCATTATTAAAGCAGAGGCCTCTTCTGCAATATTGCTAAGGAAATTTTACAATCCAGAGCTACTAATTAAAATGAATTCTACTATTGTGCATAAATTAGGTCCTAATGAGGAGAGAAACTACAGTAAGATAAAGAACAAAAATATCTTCTTTCAATAAAAATGAAACAATGGGACGCCTTTCTCAATTCTATATTGTTTCTCTTTAGCTGTAGTTGGATAAAAAGAAAGCAGCTCTAAGAACAGAGAAATAGAAAATAAAAATGAAATCATTCATGTAATTAGCTTACACAATCTAGTCGGGGCAAATAAGAACACCCGTGAATGGTATGAGAGAATGAAGCCCTTGTAGCCATTGAAAGATAAGCCACTCAAGGGGCACTTTAGCTCAATACCAGCCCAAAATAAAGGATAAGTGCTCAGAAAAGGTTGTGATTCCAAGCCAGAATGATGTGAATGAAAATTTAGTTAAGAGTTAGTGACGGAAGAGCCAGGTTATTTAAAGAATAACTTGTATCGATGAATGTGTTCAAGTTCCATTTTTTAATGAAAATTATATTTTTACATAGAGAGAAAGAGGGAAAGGAAGAGAAAAAGAGAGAGAGAGAAAGAGATGACATGATATGATATGTAGGAAGTCTGAATATTATTATTGTGTTAGATTTTCAAAAACATGAGACCCAAAGAGACTTCCTGGAAAAGGCAAATTTCAGGTTGCTAGTTCTTATAAGCTTCACTGTTAAATACAATGAGGCATAGGGTGTTAGGTCTCCTGGCATCAGAAGTCATAGTCTGGGGACTGCTAGTGGAAATCTACCTGCAAATTAATTTTTGATGATCTACACTGAGATTTAAAATATTTTTGAACCCCAATTCTCAAAAAAAAAGAAGGTATTACATTTTTTAAAATCCAAATTTCTAGCTTCTCTCACAACCCTTGAGATGTTCTAGTTTCTGCCTACCAACAGTTGGCCACATCTGCGTAGTGGTGGCTCCTCTGCAGATGAACACGGCCCCAGTTGGTCTGCCCCACCCATCTGTTACCTATAGGTCCTGGGGGCTTTTGAGTGTACTTATGTTGGTAGAGGTGTCTTAGAGGTGAAGGACAGTAAGACCTCTGAAAAATCTTTTTTAAGGCAAAGTATATCTGTGTCTGTTTGAAAGCAAACAGATGGGAGTAACTGTGGGATCTCTTTGGGGATTCTAATGGACAAGTCTCTGATCCACTTGTGACATGACACCAGTCACAGATAGCTACTGAGGTATAAATATTTTCAGAACTATCTCTAGACTGAATTGCTCCATGGCAGGAAACCCAGTTCTCATTCATCTTTACCCAGTTTAGCACCATGTGTAGTACATAGTTGGTACTTATAAGTATCTATTAAATGAATAAAAGCTCAGATGACTGTAATGTTCTCTAAATTGAGCATAAGAAAGTACTTGCTTTTTAAAAGAGAGTAATTCATTCTCGGGATATCATCTCTCCCACCATACACTAAAATCTCCATCCTTCATGTCTTTTATGACCCTCAGAAAATTCACCTCCTACCAACCAGCAAACTGGACAGGAAAATTACTGAGCCACCTCTAGAATCCCTTCTAGTTCTTAATATGAGCCTCACAGGAAATGAGCCAAGAGTGTACTAACTAGCGACTAGCTGCCTTACAGGGAGGAACACAGGGGATTTGTCACTTGCATGTCTGAAAAATATGAAGCAGGACACACCACAGACTCAGTAACTCTTGTGTGAAAGCAGCTGCTTTCTCTTGTGGAAATGACAGTTTTTCAGTCTTCCAACATACATGGCCAGATTTTCCCCAGGATAATGATGAGCAAATATTGGCTGTTTATAAAACCAGCATATAAACCAGGGTTTCCAAATTCAGAAGCCTACAGGGCCAGGCAAGTAATAGACATGATTGAAACTTGCTGAGACAGTCAAGAGAAACAGTTACTCCTCTGCCATAAGTACCTAAAGCTAATGCAGGAATCTAGGTCCAGCTATTGCCAGATTTTTCCATTCTTCAAGAGAAGCCAGGCCTGACCAGGTAGTGGCGCAGTGGATGGAGCAGGGGTCCCCAAACTTTTTACACAGGGGGCCAGTTCACTGTCCCTCAGACCGTTGGAGGGCCGGACTATAAAAAAAACTATGAACAAATCCCTATGCACACTGCTCATATCTTATTTTAACGTAAAAAAGTGCATCCTGCGTCATCGGAAGTAGTACTGTATGTGAGCTATGCCATGCTTGAAGATGCATCCTGTGCCCCTCTCACTGACCACCAATGAAAGAAAGTGTGGTGGGGACAGGATAAATGGCCTCAGGGACACATGAGGCCTGTGGGCCATAGTTTGGGGACCCCTGGGATAGAGCGTCGAACTGGGATGCGGAGGACCCAGGTTCGAGACCCTGAGGTCACCAGCTTGAGCGTGGGCTCATCTGGCTTGAGCAAAAGTTCGTCAGCTTGGACCCAAGGTCGCTGGATCCAGCAAGGGGTTGCTCGGTCTGCTGAAGGCCAGTGGTCAAGGCACATGTGAGAAAGCAATCAATGAGCAACTAAAGGAACCATAACGAAGAACTGATATTTCTCATCTCTCTCCCTTCCTGTCTGTCTGTCCCTATCTATCCCTATCTCTGACTCTCCCTGTCTCTGCCACACACACACACACACACACACACACACACAAAAAGCAAAAAAAAAAAAAAAAAAAAAAACAAGAGAGAAAGAGAAGCCAGGTATCTGAACTTACATAGACAGTGCCAGATTGAGCAGGCCAGGCCTCAGGTTTTAGGAATCTGCTGTTTAGCCAGGTAGGAAATCAAGTTCCCTTATGAGGCTTTTATAAAAGGCGCCTAAGGCACATTGTGGTCTATGGCTAGCAGTAGGTCATCTTTCCTTCCCCTCAACTACAAAGAGGAGCCTCTGCAAAGAAACTAGGTTTTATTTTTTCTTGGACTTATTCTTAATGAAACCCATTGCAGTCTTTACAAAAAAAGAATCATATTAATTGGTATTTAACTTATGAAGCACTGATGTGGAAATAAATGATTAGTTAACTAGAGACAACATAACTCCCCTGCAAGCAGCTGAAACTGTTGAGCACATTAGCATGTATAGGTGTATGTGTCTGTCTTTCTTTCTTTTTCCCCCCCAAAAGTAATTGATATTTATTTTAAAAATGATTTTTTTTAAAGTTCAAGTCAGATTTTATTTTTTATTTTATAATTTATTTTAATTTATTATGTTTACATAGATTCTAGTGTCACCCCGAATGCATCCCCCCAACCCCATATTCCCCTCAACATCTCCCTAGTCCTCCTCCCCATAGCACCCTCTCCTCTTCCCTTCAGGTTTATCCCATCCTATCATCCCCTTTCCCTCTGTCCTCTTTTCCTCTGGTCCCTTTGATCTCTCCTCTGTCTCAATTCCATTTCTCACTTCACATTGTTCATTGGATTCCTCAAATGAGTGAGGTCATATGATATTTTTCTTTTTCTGCCTGGCTTATTTCACTTAACATAATAGTTTCCAGGTCCATCCATGTTGTCACAAAAGGTAAGATTTCCTTCTTTCTCATGGTCCCATAGTATTCCATTGGGTATATGTACCATTGCTTTTTAATTCATTCTTCCACTGATGGACACTTGGGCTGCTTCCAGATCTTCGTTATTGTGAACAATGCTGCCATAAACAAGGGGTGCATTTCTCCTTTTCAAACAGTACTATGGTGTTCTTGGGGTATATTCCTAACAGTGGGATAGCTGGGTCAAAAGGCAGTTCGATTTTTATTTGATGAGGAATCTCCAAACTGTTTTCCACAGTGGCTGCACCAGTCTGCATTCCCACCAGCAGTGCAGGAGGGTTCCCTTTTCTCCACATCCTCGCCAGCACTTGTTCTGTGTTGTTTTGCTGATGAGCACCATTCTGACTGGTGTGAGGTGATATCTCATTGTGGTTTTAGTTTGCATTTCTCTAATGATTAGTGATGTTGAGCATTTTTTCATATGCTTATTGGCCATCTGTATGTCTTCTTTGGAGAAGCCTCTATTCATCTCTTTTGCCCATTTTTTTGATTGAATTGTTTATCTTTGTGTTGTTGAGTTTTACAAGTTCTTTATAAATTTTGGTTATTAACCCCTTATCAGACATGCTGTCGAATATGTTCTCCCATTGTGTGGTTTGTCTTTTTATTCTGTTCTTATTGTCTTTAGCTGTGCAAAATATATTTAGTTTGATATAGTCCCATTTGTTTATCCTGTCTTTTATTTCACTTGCCCGTGGAGATAAATCGGCAAATATATTGCTACGAGAGAGGTCGGAGAGCTTACTAAATTTAAGTCTTTATCCATTTTGAGTTTGTTTTTGTGAATGGTGTAAATTGGTGGGCTACTTTCATTTTTTTGCAGGTAGCTGTCCAAGTTTCCAACATCATTTATTGAAGAGGCTGTCTTTACTCCACTGTATGCTCTCACCTCCTTTGTCAAATATCAATTGTCCATAAAGGTGTGGGTTTGTTTCTGGGTTCTTTTTTCTGTTCCATTGATCTATGTGCCTGTTTTTATTCCAGTACCAGGCCGTCTTGAGTACAATGGCCTTGTAGTATAACTTGATATCCGGAAGAGTGGTACCTCCTAGTTTATTTTTTCTTTTTAAGATTGCTGAGGCTATTCGTGTTCTTTTTTGGTTCCATATAAATTTTTGGAATATGTGTTCTATATCTTTGAAGTATGTCAGTGGTATTTTAATTGGTATTGCATTGAATTTATAAATTGCTTTGGGTAATATAGATATTTTAATGATGTTTGTTCTTCCTAACCATGAGCATGGTATATGCTCCCACTTGTTTGTATCTTCCTTAATTTCTTTTATCAATGTTTTATAATTTTCTGAGTACAAGTCCTTAACCTCCTTGGTTAAATTTCCTCCTAGGTACTTTATTTTTTTGATTGCAATAGTGAAGGGGATTGTTTCCTTAATTTATTTTGCTGACAGTTCATTGTTGGTATATAAAAATGCCTCTGATTTCTGAGTATTAATTTTATATCCTGCCACCTTACTGAATTCATTTATCAGGTCCAGTAGTTTTTTGACTGAGACTTTAGGGTTTTCTATATACAATATCATATCATCTGCAAATAGTGGCAGTTTTACTTCTTCTTTTCCAATTTGGATGCCTTTTATTTCTTCTTTATGTCTGATTGCTGTGGCTAAGACTTCCAGAACTATGTTGAATAAGAGTTTTGAAAGGGGACACCCCTGTTTCATTCCTGATCTTAAGGGGATTGCTTTTAATTTTTGCCTATTTAGTCTGATGTTTGCTGTGGGTTTGTCATACATGGCCTTTATCATGTTGAAGTATGTTCCCTGTATTCCCACCTTACTGAACGGGTGCTGGATTTTATCAAATGCTTTTTCTGCATCTACTGAAATTATCATGTGATTTTTGTCCTTCCTTTTGTTTATGTGATGAATCACATTGATTGATTTGTGAATATTGAACCAGCCTTGCATCTCCAGAATAAATCCCACTTGATCATGGTGTATGATTTTTTTCATATATTGCTGGATTCGGTTGGCTAATATTTTGTTGAGAATTTTAGCATCTAAATTCATCAGGGATATTGGCCTATAATTTTCTTTTTTTGTGTTGTTTTTCCCTGGTTTTGGGATCAGAATCATGCTCGTCTCATAAAAAGACTTTGGAAGTCTTCCTTCCTCTTGAATTTTTTGAAATACCTTGAGAAGGATAGGAGTTATTTCTTCTTTGAATTTTTGGTAAAATTCAATAGTGAAGCCATCACAAGTGAATCTTTGTTGGGAGTTTTTGATAACTATGTCTATGTTATTTGTTGTAATTGGTCTGTCTAGGTGTTCTGATTATTCCAGATTGATTTTTGGAAGGTTATATGATTCAAGAAATTTGTCCATTTCACCTAGGTTGTCTAATTTTTTGACATAGAGTTCTTTATAGTATTTTCTTACAATCCTTTGTATATCTGTTGTGTCAGTTGTTATTTCTCCTCTCTCATTTATAATTTTATATATTTGAGTCCTCTCTCTTTTTTTCTTGGTAAGTCTAGTTAAAGGTTCGTTGACCTTGTTTACCTTTTCAAAGAACCAGCTCCTGGTTTCATTGATCCTCTGTATTGTTTCCTTAGCCTCTATGTAATTTATTTCTGCTCTGATCTTTATTATTTTATTTCTTCTACTAGTCCTGGGCTTTATTTGCTGTTGTTTTTCTAGTTCTTTTAGATGTAGGGTCAAATTGCTTATTTGAGCTTTTCCTAGCTTCTCTTGGTATGCCTGTAGTGCTATAAACTTCCCTCTCAGTACTGCTTTTTCTGTGTCCCATATATTTTGAGTTGATGTATGCTCATTATCATTCATTTCTAGAATTTTTTTTTATTTCTTCTTTGATCTCATTGTTAACCCATTCGTTATTTAATAACATGCTATTTAGTTTCAAAGTTTTTGAGTTTTTTTCAGGTTTTCTTTTGTGTTTAATTTCTAGTTTCATGGCATTGTGATCAGAGAAAATGCTTAATATGATTTCAATCTTTTTAAATTTGTTGAGACCCTTTTTGTGTCCTAACATGTGGTCTATCCTAGAGAATGTACCATGAGCGCTTGAAAAGAATGTATATTCTACTGCTTTAGGGTGAAAAGTTCTGAAGATATCTATTAAATTGAGTTGATCTAGTGTATCCTCTAAGTCTGCTGTTTCTTCATTAATTTTCTGTCTTGAGGATCTATCCAGTGATGTTAGTGGGGTATTGAAATCCCCTTTTATTATAATATTGCTATTAATCTCACCCTTTATATCCATCAAAGTCTGCTTTATGTATGTCGGGGCTCCTATGTTTGGTGCATAGATATTTATAATGGTTATATCTTCCTGTTGACTTGTTCCCTTTATCATTATGCAGTGTCCTTCTTTATTTCTTACTACAGTTTTTGTTTTAAAGTCTGTTGTGTCAGATATAAGTGTTGCTACCCCGGCATTTTTTTCATTTCTGTTAGCATGAAATATTTTTTTCCATTCTTTTATCTTCAGTTTATGTGCATCTTTTGTTTTAAGGTGTATCTCTTGTAGACAACATATATATGGGTCCTGTCTCTTTATCCACGCAGCTACCCTATGTCTTTTGATTGGATCATTTAATCCATTTACATTTAAGGTTATTATTGATATATAGTTGTTTATTGCCATGTTATTCTTTATAGCTATATTCTTCTTTTGCCATATTCCTTTTCCCCTTTGAACTGTTCACAACAGGCCCCTTAGCATCTCTTGCAAAATTGGCTTGGTTTTAATGAATTCCCTGAGGTTTTCTTTGTTTGGGAAGCTCTTTATTTCCCCTTCAATTTTAAATGTTAGCCTTGCTGGATAGATTAGTCTTGTTTGTAGGTTCTTGGTCTGCATTACTTTGAATATATCTTGCTATTCCCTTCTGGCCTCAAGTGTTTCTATTGAGAAATTGGATGTCATCCTTATGGAGGCTCCTTTGTAGGTGATAGCCTTTATTTCTCTAGCAGCTTTTAAAATTTTCTCTTTATCACTTAGCTTTGGTATTTTAACTATGATGTGTAGATAACTATGATGTGTAATAACGTGGTATAGATTTCTTTGAGTTTCTCTTTAATGGAGTTCTCTGTGCTCTTGAATGTCTGAAAGGTATTCTAGTCTTAATTTAGGGAAGTTTTCAGCTATGATTTGATTGGACAAAGTTTCTATCTCTTGTTCTTTCTTTTCTTCAGGAAGCCCAGTGATGTAGATGTTATTTCTCTTCATGTTGTTACAGAGCTCCCTTAGACTTTCCTCAGATTTTTTTAGTCTCTTTTCTTTATTCTCCTCTGCTTCTGTTCCTTTATTTTGTCCTCCAACTTGCTGATTCGATCCTCAGTTTCATCCATCCTGCTTGTAATTCCTTCCATTGTGGTCTTCAGTTCTTATACTCTATTTGTCATTTCTGTCTGATTCAATTTCCTATTTTTATTTCAATTTTCTTTTTTTACACTTGCTATCTCTTTATTTAGGTGTTCGTAATGACTATCCACTGTTGCTCTAATTTCTTTGAACATCCTAACTAACATTATTTTTAACTCTGCATCAGGTAGTTTGGTATATTTGATTCATTCAGGTCCTTCTCTGGGGATTTCTCTTAATTCATTTGAGTTGCATTTCTCTGCCTGCCCATTTTGTCTGTGTGTTAATAGGGTTTGGCTACTGGAGTCCAATGGTTGTTTCCTCTGTGTTCCCTAGGTGTGTTCTGTCTACAGGCCCATCACTGCATGGAGCAGTTGGGTATGGGTGTTGCCAGCGCTGACCCCTGTGGCTGTTTCTGTGGTTTCCACCCTGCCTCTGCAGGCAGGGTTGTGTTCTCTGCCAGGCTCTATATTTCTCAACTGGTCTCGGCCTTCGCCCCTATCCCAAGGGTGGGATTGCATACCACACACGGGCCACAAGCCTAGGCACCCAGGGCATGGGTGAGCACTTTTGCTCAGTTGTGGGTCCCTGTCAGCTGGCTCCTCCCACTGGAAGGGGCTGCTGGTGTGCACTCAGCTGCGAGCCTTGCTTCTGCCCCACCCCCACCAACCTCAGCTTCTTGGTTGGGAGGGGCAGCTGCTACATGCTCAGCTGTGAGCCAGGCTTCCTCCCCACCCCTGCCAACTGAGCCAGGCTGCTGATGAGCGTTCAATTGTGATCCCAGGCTTCCTCACCACCTCCACGGGAAAAACTGTTTTGTGCAGGGCTTCAAACCTCGGAAGCTGGGTGAGGTTGTGCAACCACTCACCCCTGTCCAAAAGTGGATCTCCTCCCATTCTGGGCTGCCTCTTTTCCCCCACAGGTGGGATCGCAGGCAGGACCGCAGCCGCTGGACTGCTTTCGCGTGTCCCCTCCACTCCTGCTGGGCTAGACCAAGCTCACGCCAGCTGGCTCTACTTGTATGCCTGCCGACAGAACCGTGCTTCTGTGTCCCACTGCCCCCCACCCTCCAGCAAACCCTCAGCAGTGTGGGTGGGGGCGCTGCAGCTCAGAACCTAACACTCCATACTGTAGTCCTGAAAGCTCCCTCCTTCTAAGTGACTGTGCTCTAATTGCCACTGGGGAGCCTGTTTGGCTGGTGTCCTGCTTCCCCTTGCTGGTTCCAGGAGAAGTATTCTTTTAGATTTGTGGAGTGACTCAGCCCATGGTTTAGGGTGGCTGTCCCTCAAAGCTTTTCTCCCTGTTTCTTCCAGACCACACTCTCTTCCCACTGCTCTGGTCCTCTCCTCTCTCCCTGTCTCCCATAGTCCTGGGTGAGTGGTTGTGAGAGAGGTTTTGATGCCGTCCCTTTAAGAAGAATCCTGGAAGACAGCAAGATGGTGATGAAGTAGGAAGATGTACCAACTTCCCACTACCAGAACAAAGTGGATTATAACTTAATTTTAAGAACCATAATCTGGATAAACCAACTTTGAACTAAACTAAGTGGACTCTTCAACCAAGGAACACTGCAGAAGCCACATTGAGACTGGTAGGAAAAGTGAAAACGTGAAGAGTGCTGCCCAGCTCCCCGGAGCAAATGCAGCTTGGAGAGAGTCACGTGGCGGGAAGAGAATTTGGCGGAAAGCAAGGGACCTGGGTCCCAGGAACAGCCCCAGCCTGCAGCCCCAGAGCCTAGAAGAGGCGTTTGGACAGTATTTAGCTGTGAAACAAGTGGGAATAATGTTTGTGAGAAAGAGACAGTTTTCTCAGACCCAGGATTCTTCTTAAAGGGACAGCGTAGAAAACCTCGCACAACCACTAACCTGGGGCTCCGGGGAACAGGGACAGAGGAGAGGACCAGAGCAGCAGGAAGAGAATGTGGACTGGAAGGAACAGGGAGAAACACTTTGAGAGACAGCCACCCTAACCCCTGGGCTGAGTCACTTCCCAAATCAAAAACGAATATTTCCCCTGGAACTAGCAATAGCATCAAAAGAAGACAGGACACCAGCCAAACAAGGTCTCCCATTGCACTTAGAGTAGAGCTGCTTAGATGGAGGGAGCTTCCAGGACTACAGTATGAAGTGTTAGGGTCTGACCTACAGTGCCCCGACCCACACTGCGGAGGGCTTGCTGGAGGGACAGTGTTGGTGGGATGCTGAAACACGGTTCTGTCAGCGGGGGCAGAGGCACAGCTGGTATAAGCTCAGTCTAGCCCAGCAGAAGTAGAGGGGACATGTGAAAGCGGTCTGGCAGCTGCGGGGCTGCTTGTAGCCCACCTACGGAGGAAAAGCAGGAGGCCAGGAATGAGCAGAGATCTGCTCTGGGATCCCTGACCGTGAGCCAGGGCTAGAGAGACAGGGACAGGCGAAGGCTCACAGCTGAGTGCATGCCAGCAGCCCCGCCCAGCCCGAGAAACCACGGTTAGCCATCCTGCATGCATGAGTTGGCTCTGACCGCAAGGGCGGGGCTAAAGCCCAGAAACAGGCTGGGTCTGCAGCTGAGCAAAGGTGCTCACCCCAACCCTTGGTGCTGAGGCTTGTGGTTTGAGTGCAGTGTGCAACCCCACATGTGGGGGCGAGGCAAAGGCCCAGACAGGCTGAGGCTTGTAGAGCCGGGTACCAGAACACAGCCCCTCCTATGAAGAAGAAGGGGAAATCACAGCAACAGCCGCAATGAGCCGGAGCTGGCAACGCCCATACTCAACACCACTAGGCAGCGGCAGAGTGGGTGGCGGGCCTGCAGATAGACCACACCTAGGGAACACAAATGCAACACCCATTGGACTCCAGTGTCCACACTCTTCTTATACACAAAAGAAAAACTGAAAAATACTCAAACACTTGGAAACTAAATAGCATGATATTAAATAATGAATGGATTAACAATGAGATCAAAAAAGAAATAAAGTTTCTAGAAATGAATGATAATGAGCATACATCAACTCAAAATTTATGGGACACAGGAAAAGCAGTACTGAGAGGGAAGTTCATTGTACTAGAGGCATACCATTAGAAGCTAGAAAAAGCTCAAATAACCAACCTGACCCTGCATGTAAAAGAACTAGAAAAACAACAGCAAATAAAGCCCAGGACTAGTAGAAGGAAGGAAATAATAAAGATCAGAGTGGAAATAAATGACATAGAGGCAAAGGAAAGAATACAGAGGATCAATGAAACCAGGAGCTGGTTCTTTGAAAAGGTAAACAAGATTGAAGAACCTTTAACTAGACTTACCGAGAAAAAAAGAGAGAGGACCCAAATAAATAAAATTATAAATGAGAGAGGAGAAATAACAACTGACACACGAGAAAAACAAAGTATTGTAAGAAAATACTATGAAGAACTCTATGTCAAAAAATTAGACAACCTAGGTGAAATGGACAAATTTCTTGAATCATATAATCTTACAAAAATCAATCTGGAAGAATCAGAACACCTAAACAGACCAATTACAACAAATGAGATCAAAACAGTTATCAAAAAACTCCCCAAAAAGAAAAGTCCTGGGCCTGATGGCTTCACAAGTGAATTCTATCAAAAATTCAAAGAAAAACTAACTCCTATTCTCCTCAAGCTATCTCAAAAAATTCAAGAGGAAGGAAGACTTCCAAACTCCTTTTATGAGGCGAGCATAATTCTGATCCCAAAACCGGGCTAAGACAACACAAAGAAAGAAAATTATAGGCCAATATCCCTGATGAATTTAGATGCTGAAATCCTCAACAAAATATTAGCCAACCAGATCCAGCAATATATGAAAAAAATCATACACCATAATCAAGTGGGATTTATTCTGGAGAGGCAAGGCTGGTTCAATATTCACAAATCAATCAATGTGATTCATCACATAAACAAAAGGAAGGACAAAAATCACATGATAATTTCAATAGATGCAGAAAAGGCATTTGATAAAATCCAGCACCCATTCATGATCAAAACTCTCAATAAAGTCGAAATACAGGGAACATTCCTTAATATGATATAGGCCATCTATGACAAACCCACAGCAAACATCCTACTCAATGGACAAAAATTAAAAGCAATCCCCTTAATATCAGAAATGAGACAGGGGTGGCCCCTTTCACCACTCTTATTCAACATAGTTCTGGAAGTCCTAGCTACAGCAATCAGACAAGAAGAAGAAATAAAAGGCATCCAAATTGGAAAAGAAGAAGTAAAACTGTCATTATTTGCAGATGATATGATATTGTATATAGAAAACTCTAAAGTCTCAGTCAAAAAACTACTGGACCTGATAAATGAATTCAGCAATGTGACAGAATATAAAATTAATGCCCAGAAATCAGAGGCATTTTTATATACCAACAATGAACTGTCAGCAAAATAAATTAAGGAAACAATCCCCTTCACTATTGCAATCAAAAAAATAAAGTACCTAGGAGGAAATTTAACCAAGGAGGTTAAGGACTTGTACTCAGAAAATTATAAAACATTGATAAAAGAAATCAAGGAAGATACAAACAAGTGGGAGCATATACCATGCTCATGGTTAGGAAGAACAAACATCATTAAAATATCTATATTACCCAAAGCAATTTATAAATTCAATGCAATACCAATTAAAATACCACTGACATACTTCAAAGATATAGAACACATATTCCAAAAATTTATATGGAACCAAAAAAGAACACGAATAGCCTCAGCAATCTTAAAAAGAAAAAATAAACTAGGAGGTATCACTCTTCCGGATATCAAGTTATACTACAAGGCCATTGTACTCAAGACAGCCTGGTACTGGAATAAGAACAGGCACATAGATCAATGGAAAAGAAAAGAGAACCCAGAAATAAACCCATAACTTTATGGACAACTGATATTTGACAAAGGAGGAAAGAACATACAATGGAGTAAAGACAGCTTCTTTAACAAATGCTGTTGTGAAAATTGGACATCTACCTGCAAAAACATGAAACTAGACCATCAACTTACACCATTCACAAAAACAAACTCAAAATGGATAGAAAACTTAAATGTAAGCCGTGAAACCATAAGCATCTTAGAAGAAAACATAGGCAGCAAGCTCTCCGACATCTGTTGCAGCAATGTATTTGACGATTTATCTCCACGGGCAAATGAAATAAAAGGCAAGATAAACAAATGAGACTATATCAAACTAAAAGGTTTTTGCACAGCTAAAGACAATAAGAACAGAATAAAAAGACAAACCACACAATGGGAGAACATATTCGACAGCACGTCTGATAAGGGGTTAATAACCAAAATTTATAAAGAATTTATAAAACTCAACAACAGGAAGACAAACAATCCAGTCAAAAAATGGTCAAAAGAAATGAATAGAAATTTCTCCAAAGAGAACATACAGATGGCCAATAGGCCTATGAAAAAATGCTCAACTTCACTAATCATTAGAGAAATGCAAATTAAAACCACAATGAGATATCACCTCACATCAGTCAGAATGGGGTTCATCAGCAAAACAACACAGTATAAGTGGTGGCGAGGATGTGGAGAGAAGGGAACCCTTCTGCACTGCTGGTGGGAATGCAGACTGGCGCAGCCACTGTGGAAAACAGTATCGAGATTCCTCAAAAAATTAAGAATCGAACTGCCTTTTGACTCAGCTCTCTCACTTTTAGGAATATACCCTAAGAACACCATAGCACTGTTCAAAAAGAAGAAATGCGCCCCCATATTCATGGCAGCATTGTTCACAATAGCAATGATCTGGAAACAGCCCAAGTGTCCCTCAGAGGACGAGTGGATTAAAAAGCTTTGGTACATATAATACTATGGAATACTACTCAGGTATAAGAAATGATGACATCGGATCATTTACAACAAAATGGATGGACCTTGATAACATTATATGGAGTGAAATAAGTAAAACAGAAAAAAACTGAGAACAGCATGATTTCATACAAAGGTGGGTCATAAAAGCGAGACTATGAGACATGGACAAGAGTGTCGTGGTTACGGGGTGGGGGAAGGGATGAGTGGGAGGGAGAGGGGTAGTGGAGGGGCACAAAGAAAACCAGATAGAAGGGGACAGAGGACAATTTGACTTTGTGTGATGAGTATGCAACTTAATTGAATGATAAGACAACCTGGAGATGTTTTCTTTGATCATATGTACCCTGATTTATTAATGTCACCCTATTAAAATTAAAAAAAATAAATAAAGAATCCTGGGTCTGAGACAAATGTCTCTTTCTCACAAACAGTATCCTAACCTGTTTCACAGCTAAATACTCTCCATACGCCTCTTCTAGGCTCTGGGGATGTAGGGTGGGGCTTTGTTTCTGGGACCCAGGTCCCTACCCTTCCGCTAGCCTTTCTTCCCGGCACAGGAGTCTCTCTCCAGGCTGCCTTTCACTCTGGGGAGCTGGGCAGCCCTTTCCGCATTTTTGCTTTTCCTGCCAGTCTCAATGTTGCTTCTTCAGTGTTCCCCGGTTGAAGAGTCCTCTCAGTCTAGGTCAATATTGGTTTATCCAGATGATGGTTCTTAAAATCAAGTTATAATCCACTTTGGTTCTGGGAGTTGAAAGGTGGTTCGTCCACGTGCTCCTTCGCCATCTTGCCTCCTCTTCCTAATCAGGTTTTAGTAGGTTTCTTTTCCTGTGTTCAAAAATTATGAGGGAAAGGCATTCCTTGTTCAGGGCTGCTTTCTTTGAATGTAGAGCTTTCTTTTTTTTGCATATCATGGTTCTTTTAATCATGTATGTTATCCTTAATCCTTAATTGCCTAGCTATAGAAAATCTGCTCACTCTAGTTTACATAATATAATTTATGTAATTGGGAAATTACAATAATTGGCACAAATGCAATATGCTGTATTTCTTAAGTATTTTTTCTTACTGTTTATATAATATGCTTACTCGCAACTTATCTCACTACATTTGATATCTGGTTATGAAATATATATATATATTTCAATAGTTTTATTTAGACAACCAACTTTAACGTTGTGACATCGGTCAACTGGAGCACATAGATTTAGAGAAAACATCTCCAGATCATTTTGACATTT
Source organism: Rhynchonycteris naso (assembly GCA_037038555.1). Classification (NCBI taxonomy): domain Eukaryota; kingdom Metazoa; phylum Chordata; class Mammalia; order Chiroptera; family Emballonuridae; genus Rhynchonycteris; species Rhynchonycteris naso. Next base: position 177,660,243 of record CM072995.1, on the reverse strand, counting down.
GACTATGTTGTATGCCCATCACCCAAAGTCAAATCATCCTTCTTCACCCTTCATTTGGTACTTTTATTTTTATGTCCCTCCCCCACCTCCTCCTACTCTTTCCTTCCTCTCCCCCTGGTAACAACTGCACTTTTATCTATGTCCCTGAATCTCAATTTTGTGTCCTACCTATGGAATCATACAGTTCTTAGTTTTTTCTGATTTACTTATTTCACTCATTATAATGTTATCAAGGTCCATCCACATCATCGTAAATGATCCTATGTCAGTAATGGGCAATCTTTTGAGCTTGGTGTGTCAAAATTCGCCAAAAGACTGAGCATCACTCGGGTGGTGTGTCTTTTGAGCAAAGCCACCTAACCGGAAGTCCCAGAACTAGACGCTCTGTGCTGGAGTTCTGTTGTTTTGACCTACAGACCTCCAGCACAGAGTGTCTGTGCAGGAGCCAAGGATAAAACATCCTTCTTGGCATGCGGCCCCATACTTCTCTGGTATGCAGCCGCATGCAGCCACGTGTTATCAAAAATGGCTATGCGTTTCAGTGCTGACATATGTGTCATAGGTTCGCCATCACGGTCCTATGTCATCCTTTCTTATGGCTGAGTTGTATTCCATAGTATATATGTTCCACATTTTCTTTATCCAATCTTCTATTGAAGGGCTTTTTGGTTGTTTTCATGTCTTGGCCACCGTGAAAAATGCTGCAATGAACATGGGGCTGCATGTGTCTTTACATACCAATGCTTTTGAGTTTGGGGGTGTATAGCCAGTAAAGGGACTGCTAGGTCATATGATTGTTCTATTCTTAATTTTTTGAGGAACTACCATACTTTCTTCCATAATGGTTGTACTACTTTACATTCCCACCAACAGTGAATAAGGGTTCCTTTTTCTCCACAGCCTCTCCAACACTTATTACCTGTCTTGTTGATAATAGCTAACACTGGGGAAAAAAATTTTTGTTGCTTCCACAAAAACACTTGTTTTTACATAATTTGAGTGTGCTGATATCAAATATGACATTAGTTTTTCTCTGTAAGCTGCAGTTCTTTTGCAATTCAAGATTTTAGGTTTTTATCTTATTGTAAAATTTTCAACATTTAGTTTAACATAATGAAGTAGAATGTCTTGTTGGGCATCATCTTTGTAAAAATATAATAATTTATATAATGCAGTAAATACACTAATACACCAAAAGATATGATTGCATCAGAATTTGTCTACAATTTCAAAATAGAAAATATTAAAACACTTATTTTAATCATAAAATTTGCGCAAAACTTATTTAAATTTTATTCAGGCAAAAATTTGCATTTGTAGCTCTTATGTTAGTGTACTTGTTGAGGGTAATCTCATTTGATGCTCCAGCAATATTCTGCTTATCACTAACAGCTCCAAAATTTTCGGGAAACTTATCAAGGTGACTGTTCAGGAAGTGAATCTTAATGCTCATGTTACATCCAATGTTACAGAAAGCCAACAGCATCCTTTGAACCAGAAGTTCATAGTTTTCTGCTTTTTCATTGCCAAGGAAGTTCTTTGTAACTGCCACAAAAGACTGCCATGCTGCTTTCTCCTCCTTATTCATCTTCCTGGCAAATTCTGTATCACGTATGAGGGTTTGAGTATGAGGTTCTTCATATACACCTGCTTTTATCTTCTCGAAAGATAAGGCAGGAAAAGCAGAAATAATATGTTGAAAGCATTCACTTTCTCTATTCAAAGCCTGAACAAACTGCTTCATTAAGCCAAGTTTGATGTGAAGTGGGGAAAAAATGATTCTGTCTTGATTAAATGCAGGTTCATTCAAAATATTTTGCATCCCTACTTCCAGAGCTTCAGGTTTTGGCCACTCCTTCTGTGTCCAGTGTTTCTCCCGAGATCAGCTGTCCCACAAACACAGAAAGCAAGGATACTTTGTGAAACCTCTCTGTTGTCCTAGCAGGAAATTTACCATTTTAAGATCCACACAAATGATCTAGTTATGCTCCTCATACTCCAGAAAGTTAAGGACAATTTTTATGTCATTATAATCTTCTTGCAGATGAGTTGAATAACCAATTGGAACCGCTGCATAAAATAAACATTACCGTTGTGTAGGAGAACACATTTCAGACTCCATTTAGAGCTGTCAAGAAATAGCTGCCATTCTGTTGGACTGTAAGTGGTAACACCTAGCTGGCTAAGAAGACTACTGATATCATGACAGTAAACAAAGTGTTTGTCTTTGGAAAAAAAAGTCCACAAAAGTTTGTTCACGCTTTCTGAAATGGGGTACTTTAGCTGACCAGTGAAGTATATTCTTTTCTTGAAGCCTGGAGGCTAATAACTCAGCTGCTTTCTTTTATAGGCCCAAATCTCTTATTAAGTCATTCAATTTGGGTTGGCTAAACTGCTGAGCAGTTAATGACTGCTTGGCATCAGAAGAAGACCCTTCAGATTCTACAACCATTTCCTCATGCATCTTATCAAAATACACTTGATCACCATGTTCACTTTCTTTGTCCTTAGAAGAAATAAAACCATTGAAAACTGGAACCAGGAGTGTCTCAGTGTGGGATAGGTCATATTGCTGAAGGAATATTAGGATATGTGATCATATGCCATTTTTTTCTTGCTGATGCCCTTTGTATCAATCAGACAGAAATAACAGTCACTGCTGTGGTCCTTACATTTACGCCAAACCATGGGATTACCAAAAGGCATTTCTTTTTGTTTTTCTTTTGTTCAGTCACGAAGCATTTCCTCACAATTATGACACACAATATAGGAGCCCAAGTCTTGTCTTAATTGCCAAGGAGAACTTGAAAATAGGCAATATATGCACGTGTCACAAATGATGAAATATTGCTCCTTTGGCATTGAAGTGTGTAAAAGCCACATATATAACAGAAGTTTTCAAGACTATTCTTACATTTACGCCTACTCGAAGAAGCCATGATTCAATCTTAAAATAAGAGGGTGTTTTTATAAGATAATAATTTTTTACATTTAAAAGCAACTACAATTATGTAAAAGTGATGTTTGTAAAACATTAATTGCCTTGTGGTTATGTTCAATGCAAGAGTCATTGCCGTGTAACTCCAATTTAAAAACTAATGCATGCCATTAACTGTAACAAAAAGAAATTAAAATTGCATAAAAACTAGAGCATGCACTGAAAAAGGGATTTCAGATTTGAAATCAGCAATGTAGATATATATAGAAACAGTTCTAAAACCTCATGCACCATAAAATGAAAAATAATTGTTCCCCAGTTGAGTTGAGAAAGTAGATGAAGGGTTGCCTATGGCTGGTGATGGGATGAGGGTGGAAGGTGATTGTTAATGGGTGCTAGATTTCTTGTCCTTTTTTAAAAATTTATTAATTTTAGAGAGAGAAAGAGGAAGAGATAGAAAGAAACAGATAGAGAGACAGGAACATCACTCTGGTCCTGTATGTGCCTTGACTGGGTACCAAACAGGCAACCTCTATTTTGGGACAATGCTCTATCCACCTGAGCTATCTGGCCAGGGCTAGATTTCTTTTTGAAGTGATAAAGTGTTAAAAAATTGATTGTGGTGATGGTTTTATGACTTTGGCTATACTAAAAATCATTAAATTATACACTTGAAATGTGTCGATTATAGTATGTGAATTATATCTTAATAAACTATTCTTTTAAAAACAAGTAATAGTTAACACTCTTATAGCATAATCTAGTTTCATATTTATTTTGAAATATCTCCTAATTTTTGTGAGCAGTAGATATGTTAACTATTTAATTATTATAATAACCCTTGAGACTGGTACCATGATGGTGCCTGGAGGCATATATATACCTCCACTCTACACTGTCCTAGCTTGAGAATCATTAGAAACTTCAGTTCTAGACTTTAACAAACTTGGGTTCTGATCTTGTCCCTTTTTCTTACCAGCAAGTTACTGAAATTGGTTTTTCTCAGATGTTAAGCGGAGATAATAATAATGCACACATCAGAGGATTGGTGTTTAGTATAGGGACCATCTATATGAAACCATTAACTGTGAGAGCCTTTCTTTTGTGAAGTATTGTCACCAGTTTAAAAACTGAAAAGTGCTACACAAATCAAAGTGTCAGGCAACCTAACACCTCGGAGATTTGAGGAGTCAGTTTATTATTTCTGCAAGCAGAGAATTTTGTTTTTCACATTGAAATGGCCTAGTGCACTGGTGGTCTGGCGGTCTGCCTTTACATAGCATTACTGAAAATTAAAGGTTCCAGTGAGGATAAAAACATTTGCCACATGCACTAAGCATTGGAAATGTTGAAGGTTTGCTTTTTTTTTTAATTTTTATTTTTTATTTTATTCATTTTAGAGAGGAGACACAGAGAGAGAGAGGGGGGGGGGAGGAGCTGGAAGCATCAACTCCCATATGTGCCTTGACCAGACCAGGGCAGGGTTTTGAACTGGCGACCTCAGTGTTCCCAGGTTGACGCTTTATCCACTGCGCCACCACAGGTCAGGCGAAGGTTTGCTTTTTACTGCATGAAAATAAGCAGAAGTGTGGGATGGAGAAAGAAATGTGTCACTTCTGTAACACTGGCCTGCAAGGGCAGAGTGACCTACACAAGAAGAAAAATACAGTAATTTCAAATGAATCTAATTTTAAATTTCTGTTTGTTTTTTATTCCACCTTGCAGAGACATACTTATTCTTGGAAGAAGAAAAAGAAAAATAAAACAATGACATTAGTGATAAATGAAGTTATATGAGTTTTGCTGGCAAACACACACTGCATAGTGCTACAGAGCACATCTGCAAGGCAGGAAAACAAATCAGTCCACCACAGCCCCATCATTGCACAGAATGTTTCTTGGAACACAGTTTGTGACCAGGGTTTTTATTTGATTCTTTTGAGGGTGGCACAGTTCGCTGTGGTGTGATTCAGTCTCTTCCTTAATCTCCAATAACTTTCCTTCTAATGCTCAAAGAGCCCATTCCTCCCCCAGATTTTCACACTGTGGGAAATGTACCATCATCCATTCCATTGTTGGGGTCATCTTTTCTCTTCCATGTTCAGTTATGGGTGCATGTGCTAGGAATCTTCCAAAATATATCTTGCATCTTTTCACTTGTCTCTGACTCCTCTGCCACTGCTAATCTAAGCTGTTTACATCCCCTGCCTGTACTGCTATAGTACTCTTCTAAACACTCTTTCTACCTCCACTCTTCTCCTGACAGTCAGTCCTCCCCAGAAAAACCAGAAGTGTCTTTTAAACTACTCAGGTTAATCTCCTGCTTAAAACATATTAATAGACAAAACCCAAGTGTATAGTTGAAGTATGAAAGGATGTTCAACATCATTTATCATCAGGGGAAGTAAAATTAAAGCTACAATGAGATATTACTACACACCTGAGGGATTGGCTAATATTTAAAAATATTTAAAAGATTGACAATATTAAATATTGCTGAGAATGTAGTGTTCTCATACACTGCTGGTGGAAGGAATATATAGAGTTTGAAAAATTGTCGGGCAATAGCTAATAGCTAATAAAGCTAAAAGTATGCTTATTCTATGACCTAGCAATTCTACTCCTGACTATATATATATATATATATATATATATATATATATATATATATACACACACACACCCAGGACAAATGAATGCCTATGTCCACTAAAAAACCTTCAAGAATATTTATACCAACTTTACTATAATAGACAAAAATTGGCAACAATTTAAATGTCCATCAACAGTACAATAAATAAATGGTGATATATATAACAAAATATAACAAGCAGTAAGAAAAAAGTAAACACCATAGATGAATCTCTCAGGAAGGCAAATAAAGTCAGACAAAATTTTGTTCTGTATGATTATATTCATAAGAAGTTCAAGAATAAGCAAAACTAACCTGCAGTGATAGAAAGCCAGCTAGTTGTTCCTGGGACTTAACATTTGGGTACTGGGATCCAGGGCTGGTTAGACTGAGAAGTGGCATGAGGAAACCTTCTGACGTTTGGAAACGTTCTATATGTTGAACTGGGTGGTTGTTTCATGAGGTGTGTGTGTGTGTGTGTGTGTGTGTGTGTGTGTGTGTGTGTGTTGTCACCACATTGTATACTTTCTGTGCACCTTACAATTTTTTATTTACTTCAGTGTAAGAAAGTCAATGACACGCCAATGAGTGTACAATAGAATCTACACATGATTTCATGGTCTAGCACCAGACTTCCTTTTCTCATTTTGCACTTCATGATCCTGTTATGCTTTTGCCACACTGGCCTTCTGGTTTTCCCTCAGACATTCCCTTTCTATCCATTACTCCATTTTATTTTCATCATAGCCCTTATCTGCATTTAAAATTATTTTATTATTTATTTCCTGATTTTCTCTTCTAGAATGTCAGGTACATGAATGTGGGGTCCATGTCTATTTTATTTGCTTTTTATTCCCAGTATGCCTATGTATAATAGGGCAATTATATTAAGGTATTTCTTCTGTGAATTCATAATATGATCTTTAGATAGTTGTAAAAATTACACCTCTGGGCCCTGGCTGGTTGACTCAGCAGAAAAGCATTAGTGTGGCATGTGGAAGTCCCAGGTTCGATTCTCAATCAGGGCACACAGGAGAAGCAACCATCTGCTTCTCCATCTCCTCCTCTCATTTCTTTTTCTCTCTCTCTTTCTCTTCTCCTCCTTCCTGCAGCCAGGCTCGATTGCAGCAAGTTGACCCCAGGAACTGAGGATGGCTCCATGGCTTCTGCCTCAGGTGCTAAAAAATGGCTCTGGTTGCAGTGGAGCAATGGCCCAGATGGGCAGAGCATTACACCCTAAGGGGTTTGCCGGGTGGATCTGGGGTGCATGTAGGAGTCTGTCTCTCTGCCTTGCCTCCTTTCACTAAAACAAACAAACAAAAATAGACAAAAATGGTAGAACTCTTAGATTTTTTTAAAAATTCAGTTACCCATAGTGCTTACAAGCTACAGCTCTTAAAAAAGGAAAAAGGTTATGAATAAAAGGACGGGAAAAAGATATACCAGGAAATTAGTACTCAAAAGAAAGCTGACTTAGCAATACTAATATCAGACAAAATGGAAGTTAAAAGTACTTCTGGGAACAAAGATTTCATATAAGTTATGAAACTATTCACTAAGACAGTGTGACCACCATAAATTTATTTGCCCTTAACAGTACAGTTTTTTGTGGAAGATACTGGAAATTGGCACTTAATACCTCTCCAATCCTGTGTTTATTGTGAGAAGAATGATATAGCCCAGTTTCTCTTGCAGCTAAATTCTCTATGTGACTAAGCTTCTGCTAACCAGAGATTTGGCAGATAAAAATAAATATTGTGATATGGTGACCACAAGATCTTTCTAGCAGGAAGGGAGGTAGACATGCTTGGTTCTTCAGTGACAGTGGTTGCAAGGGTTCTCAAATCCTGGTTTCAGCACTGGAAAGGCTAAATTGCAGCCAGTGGCTGCCTGTGGGTGGTCAATTCTCCTAGCTGTATTGCTCATAGGCTGAGCAATATCCTAACATGGCTTCCTAGCTTCCCTGAAATCCTGTAAACTATGTTGTGTGTGTGTGTGTGTGTGTGTGTGTGTGTGTGTGTGTGTGTGTGTGTATAGCATAGTGATATGTGCTACGCTAAAGGTAAACCCCACACACTTACTGGATGCCAACTCTGATTGGGGGGAAGTGTGGAATCCTTGTAGTCTTTCTAGAGCAGGTGACAGCTGCAATATGAGCTGAAGTATAAGTGGGAATTAAACAGGTAGGGGTAGAAAAAGTAGGAGGGCTTAGATGACAAAAAATAGCATGTACAAAGGTAGAGTCCAGTTGACATAGATCTCTGATTAGTTCAATGTCCCGCACAGAAGATGAGAGGTATGGTGATGAAAAAGGAAGCTATAGCATGTTAGGGGGAAAATGACAAATGGCTTTGCATGCCAATTTGTGGGCTGCAACTGTTTTGTTTGTTTGCTTGCTTGTTATGTTTTATTTTGTTTTTGTCTACTCCATACCTTGGCTGCTTATCTTCCCTTTATCTTCTCCTCTTTTCTTCTATGCCAATCCATGCACACACTTTTCCTTGGGGCCTATTTCTCCTCCAATTGAATCAAGTAATTTTGATAAGACTTCCCAATAACAGGGAGTCTGTTTTGGGTCTGACCATGAAGGTAGTCATTTCTATGACCACGGTAATTGGTCTACAGTGAGCCTGTGAGTCCGTTCATACCTGTCAAAGTCTTTCCCAAGGATTTAAAAAATTTTAAACCAATTTATAGAGTTGTAGATTCTGATAGTCATTTTGCACACACACAACCCCACTCTGCCCCCAAGAAGAAAGCCTATGTGTGGTGGAAAAGAATTAAATAAAATTTAAAAAATGTGCCTGACTAGGCAGTGGTGTAGTGGATAGAGCATTGGACTGGGATGCAGAGGACCCAAGTTTCAGGCCCCAAGGTCGCTGACCTGAGCAAGGGCTCACCAGCTTGAATGCAGGGTCACTGGTTTGAGAATGGGATCATAGACATGACTCCATGGTAACTGGCTTCAGCCCAAAGGTGACTGGCTTGAGCCCAAGATCACTGGCTTGAGGAAGGGATTACTTACTCTGCTGTAGCTCCCCCCCACCATGAAGGCATATATGAGAGAGCAATCAATGAACAACTAAGGAGACTAAGGAGCCGCAACAAAGACTTGATGCTTCTCATCTCTCTCCCTTCCATCTGTCCCTATATGTCCCTCTCTGTCTCTGTCACACACACAAAAATGTAACAATGAGAAGTGAAAGGGAAAGGAAATGAGAGGGGGAGAGATAGTAATAGAGGTAGAGATAGAGAGAAGGGGGAAGAGAGAGAGAACAAGATCTAGCAAGGACAAATCTTAGGATCTCTGACCCCTTCTCAGCTGATCTAGTTCCTTAGCCCTTTGGTCATGCTAATAAAACACAGACCAATACACCGATTTATAATTAAATTGCTTAGACAACTTATGTATATATATTGGTAAACACGTTTCTCCTCTTTCTCCTCCTCCCTTTCTTTCTCTTCTTCATTATGTTTATTTTTGGTTATTGCATAATACTTTATTAAATTTACATATCTTCACCTATTATTTATTTCCAATTTGTCACATATTGATGGAATGTCACATACTGATGGATAGGATTTAACAGGACAAAATGAGAAGACAGGTAGTGGTGTGGAGCTTGCCAGCTGTAGGGAACAGCATAAAAAAGACATGGAGGTGAGAAAGTAAACAAGGTGTTTAAGAATGAACCAGTCTGTCTGGAGCTGAAAACAGTGGGGGGAAAAAAAACTATAAAAATGGTCCTCCTAGTAGTGTACTGATGGTAGGGTAGATTAAAACTTAAAAAAAGGTATGCAAATTTTTGCTAGATTTATTGCTAAAAAAGGAAGTTGATGTGGGCAAAGTCATGGGGTAGCCACATGAAAACTCTAGCATGTTGTTCTAAGAGCTGCCAATTACCATGTCAGGAAGAGTAATTATCCTTATAAGGATTTCAGTCAGCACTGTGAAGACTTGTATGAAGGAAACTGCAGAAAGTCAACCAAATGTGCTAAAGGAAGATTTGAGAGGAAGGGCAGTTAGCCAGGTAGAAAGATTCAATTTTATGCAACTGTTAGTTCTTAAACTCATGCATGCAGTGTGTATAGGGGGTTGGTGTTGGGGTGCTTCTTTCCTACTTCTCTCTTTTACATAAGAATGGAAATTCCTAGTCTCTAGTTCCAAATTTTATAGAAATATAATCTGTTGTAACAGAGAAATCACAGTGTGGGAATCATTATTTAACAAGTAATAGTGAAACAATTAATTACATGTTTAGGAAAGAAATCAATAGAGATCCTCTTCTTACATCTAACACCATACTAAATCCAATACAGATTAGAGAGAAATGAATGTAAAAAATCACATCAAAAAATCTAGAAGGAAAAGTGAGACTTTTATTAGATAGTGAAGTGCAAAGGAGTTTGAAGAAACTTTCTAAGCTTAAAACTGTTAGAATAAACTTTTAAAAAAAGGTTAAATGCACTGACCAGACAATCATTACAAATTTCTATAGGTGCCTTACTCCTCCAAGTAATTGATTCTCAATATACTTACAAAAAGTATTATATCATTGTGAGAGATAAAATATTACATAAAATGCACATGTAGAAAAACTGAGATCAGCAGAAATAGAATTCCTAAGCAGTTAGTCCAACTCAGGTCTGTGGCAGATACTTGGCAAACATTCAGTTAAGGTGGACATTCTAGTTGGTGCTGAGAGAGACTGAGGGTTAGAGGTGTGAGGGGTCCTGCCTGGGCACTTGCCTAATGGGTAAGTGCCACATGGGCTTATGAGGTATTTGTTGCGTTCCAGTCCTACCCACCCAAGCTCATAATCACTCCTTGATTTCCTTCAGATAGCCACTCCTTCGTCCCTCACCGCCACAGGCCTAGAAGAGCCTGGCTCCCAACCTGGCCCAGAAGATGGGTTCTCAAGAGACTCAGGTATTGAAGGTGTGGTTCAATTCTTCTTGTCAGTGATCAAGTTTAGAAATGAACATGTACCACACTCTGGCTGATCAGATGAGAGGGAGAAATCACCTCAGTGGATTTGGGGAAATAATTTTTCACTCTCATAAACAGACAGTTTCTTTCTTGTTTTTCTTGATCCATCATTTTGTGTTTTTACCAGAAATTTATGAATATTTAATCAGTTGCTCCACATCTTCGTTGGCCCTTGGTATTGCCAGTTTGGGTGGGATTTTTTGTTTATTTTTGTGTTTTAGCCATTTTATTTGGTGTGTAATAATATTTTGCTGTGATTTTAATTTGCATTTTTCTGAGAAGTGCAAAAAAGAAACAAACACCCCACATAATGCCTAATGCAATAAATATCCTAAAAAATTTAACAATGTAAGTGAACTTAAATGTATTAAAATTTTTATAAATATCCACTGCTTTTTAGATTAGAAAATTCTTTCCCAATGAGAAATCAAAAGATAATTTAGCTGTATTTTTAGAGTTTTGTGTGAATGTACTCATCTCATGATCATTAGAGGTGGGACAGAGACATGTCTTCTGGGGAAGGCATTGGGCAAAGGCCAGAATCTTAATCTTTTGCAGCAGCTTAATTTGGGGCTTCGTCTTATGAGAGACAGTACATTTCTTTATTATTTAGTCCCATTAGTCGGGGTATTCCATGGCTTGCCACCAAAGGCCTTGTAGCAGAGCAAGTGAGCGGAAGAAGTGAGATGTCATTGAGACTACAACCTATTAACACAAACATTAAAAAAGGTTCAAACTCACTAGTAAGCAAAGAAAAGTAAATTAAACAAGATTGAGACTCAATTTTAAGAAAAACTACTCCATGATTAAAGTTTTTTTTTATATTTTATTATTATTAATTTTAATGGGGTGACACCTATAAATCAGGGTACATATGTACAATGAAAACATCTTCAGGTTATCTTATCATTCAATTGTGTTGCATACCTGTCACCCAAAGTCAAATTGTCCTCTGTCACCTTCTTTCTGGTTTTCCCTGTGTCCTTCCCCTCCTCCCTACCCCACCCTTCCCTCCCTCCCCCCACCCCGTAACCACCACACTCTTGTCCATGTCTCATAGTCTCACTTTTATGTCCCACCTATGTATGAAATCATGCTGTTCTCAGTTTTTCTCTTTTTCTGATTTACTTATTTCACTCTGTATAATGTTATCAAGGACCATCCATTATGTTATAAATGATCCGATGTCATCATTTCTTATGGCTGAGTAGTATTCCATAGTATATATGTACCATAGCTTTTTAATCCACTCATCTTCTGACGGACACTTGGGCTGTTTCCAGATCTTTGCTATTGTGAACAATGCTGCCACAAACATGGGGGCACATTTCTTCTTTTCGAACAGTGCTATGGTGTTCTTAGGGTATATTCCTATAAGTGGTATAGCTGGGTCAAAAGGCAGTAAAATTTATAAAGAACTTATAAAACTCAACAACAGGAAGACAAACAATGCAATCAAAAAATGGGCAAAAGAAATGAATAGAAATTTCTCCAAAGAGGACATACAGGTGGCCAATAGGCATATGAAAAAATGCTCAACATCACTAATCATTAGAGAAATGCAAATTAAAAGCACAATGAGATATCACCTCACACCAGCCAGAATGGCACTCATCAGCAAAACAACACAGAATAAGTGCTGGCGAGGATGTGGAGAAAAAGGAACCCTTCTGCACTGCTGGTGGGAATGCAGACTGGTGCAGCCATTGTGGAGAACAGTTTGGAGATTAAAGATTTTTTAATGTTAAGAGCTGTCATACTTTGCTGGTATTTAAGGCTGCAAACTATCATAGCCATTTAAAAACAACAGCAGCTATCATTTATTAAATGCTTACTACATTACAAACACTATGCAAAGCAAGCAAACTGATTTAACTTTAAACACAACCCAATTAAGTAGATATTATTATCTTCTGTTTACAAATAAAGTTTCGAGAGACCCAATAAACTTGCTCAGTTCTCACAGGCACAAAGGACGGTTCTCTGGGATCTTACCACTGTGTAAGTGATCCACCCTTGTGTCAGGGAGACTAGTAAAATAGGAACACCAAAACAAAACAAAAAAAATAAACAAGGTTTGAAATTTGATATTCAAAAAAAAACATTAAAGTAATCATTACAGGGAAACATCTATTCATTAGCCTTCCTTACAACAGATTTTTAATTGAATGTTATATCTGAGTTATCTACTGGGGGGAATATGTGGTACCTTTTATAACTTTATCATTGGTGAGGGCCCCTAAAGGTTTTACTGCAGTCCATGGAGCCAGGATTTAAACCCAGCGCTGTGCTTACAACAAAGCCTGTGCTTAGAACAAAGGCTGCTGGAACCCAACTTAGAAAGCAATTTAGCAAATCAAATCAATAGCTTCAAAACATTCATATTTCTTAATCTATTAACTTAAATACTGTGTAAAATGTAAAAGCATTTTAGAATAAGTGTGTTAAAGCCAGAGTTCTTCATAATCATAGAAAATTAGAAATTAATACAAATATTTGACCATAGAGAACTCATTAATTAAATTGTGTAATACATCCATTAAAATAATTTTTATAAGAACTTTAAAATAAGTGTACTACTGATTATATCATGTGCATGGGAGGAAAAAAGTTAAAATATTTATAAGAAGTAGTCCTAAATGTAAAATGTGCATTTAATGTGTAGAAAAAGAAAATAAACTCTTAAAATGTTAACAGAGATTGGATGTTGGTATAATGGGTGATTTTCTTCAATTTCTTGTCTTTTCTATAATAAGAATGTTCTCTGATGAATATTACTGTTAGAGTAGAAATAATCTTAATTAACTTTATTTTCAAGAAGACAGAAATGTCTTTATTTATTTTATTTATATTTTTTAAGTGAGAGTAGGGGATATAGCAAGACAGACTCCCACATGTGTCTCGACCATGCTTTGCCAGGGCAACCCCTGTCTGGGATCAATGGTCAGACTAACAAAGCTGTCCTCAGCACCCAGGGCCAACACTCAGACCAACCGAGCCACTAGCTGTGGGAAGAGAAGAAGGAGAGAAGGGGGAGATGGAGGAGAAGAGAAGCAGATGGTCACTTCTCCTATGTGCCCTGACCCAGAATTGAACCCAGGACGTCCTTACTGGGCTGATGCTCTGTCCACTGAGCCAACTGGCCAGGGCCAACATCTTTATTTAGATAGTAAAAATTACTGAAGGATGGAAAGTCTTCATATGAAAATATAATGTGATTCCTCAGTTTTCAAAGCAAAGGCTGGGAGGGAATACCCACAGCTATCTTTTACTCACAGTTTTCCAGTACAACCTGACATTAAATATTCTGCCCCACTGTCAGTTCATGTGATTCAATATTTGTTTTGTAAAAAATGGTCACAGTAGACTTATTTAAAACATATGTCCTTATGAAGTATCTGGGTATGTTTTCTGTGTTTCTGGATCTACTAACCCCACAAACATCCAAGTAGTTACAGAACTTTCTGAAGTTTAAAGGAATTAAATAGGAAAATAAAATATCAGACGTGGTAAATCTACAAGTTTCATTATTATAATTTGTTAAAGCTCACTCCCTGTTTTTGGAAACAACCTCTTTGTTTAGTGTCTGTATCATCCAATGACCTCCCTGGTTTTTCTTGGGTCATCTCTGGCTATTGCCTCTGTCTCCTCTGTGGCTCTCCACTCTGTACTTCTCTAAAATATATACTCTCACCTTGTCTGTCCCAGGCTCTTTGCTCTTCTGTTAAGACACACCCTTGCCTGGTCAACCTCATCTACTCTTTAGCTCCTACTACACTCTGTATAGTAATCATCTCCCAACAGCTCCTAAAACCAGGAATTTAATAACTAATAAATAAGTTCAAAATGAAAGTATTCATTAGCCTTTATTTTTTAAATAACAGATGACTCTCAGAAATGGTTACCAAAGACAAGTGTTTATACCAATGTGTTATTCTTTGATTACCTCTTCCACCAACTTGACTCTCTCTCTGATGGTTTACATTTTAGTGTTAGGATATACATATAGATTGTCTCTTGTTTTCAGTGTGCTTCTGAAGTTGTTTTATAGTAGTCTTAACAACTGTCAAGTCAACATAGTACTTTAAAGTACAATGAGAATTCCATAGTACTTTTGAGAAATTCACATGCTAAAGAAGGAATCCAGGCAGGATAGCCACTCCCTGCCTTCCCAGCTGGCCATGCCTCTCCATGAGGGACCAGAGTGACACCTCCTGAGTAGTATGTCCACTGCTGGAATGATTTTATATATAAGTGGATAACATGATAACCCCTAATGGTCCTTCCTCAGCAAGCTCTTCCTTTCCTTGTAAATGATTAGACCAGGTTTCATTCTCATCATATTGTTTGTGAATCAAGGCATTTGTGTTTTCATCCCATCAAATGATTCGTTACAAAGGCTCATCAGCCACATGTTTTTCCCCCTCCCCCAGTGGTCACTCTAATCTCTTTATGGTCACTCTCTCCCAACTGTATAAGCTAATGTGAGTATTGTCATGTTCCCAACCTCCTGCCCTTATTGTGTTTCTCAACTTAGTAACTAATCATTTCAGCTTAAAAATATTTTTTGAGTTCCAACTATACACTAGGAGCTGTTCTATGCACAGTGGAGTGCACAATAAATGGAACAAGAATCTTTGAAAGTAAATCACAATTCTGTTCCCTCCTCTAGCTGTCAGACCCAACCTGCACTGTCAGCCACTAGCCCCAAATATAACTGCCATGTGGCTGCAGCTCAGGATCAAAACTAATCAGGGGCTGGTGCTGGTTATTCTGTTCTTTATCACAACCTTTATTGCAAACTTTAACTTATCAATACAAACTTAAATGTTAAAAAACCTGAATTCAAAATTAAACATTCCACATGTTCATCAGCTATTTCAACCTCATGTTTTCTTTTGTTTTGTTTGTTTGTTTGTTTTGTATTTTTCTGAAGTGAGAAGCAGGGAGGCAGACAGACAGACTCCCGCATGCTCCCGACCGGGATCCACCAGGAATGCCCATCCGGGGACGATGCTCTGACCATTTGGGGCGTTGCTCCGTAGCGACCAGAGCCATTCTAGTGTCTGAGGCAGAGTCCATGGAGCTGTCCTCAGCACCCAGGCCAACTTTGTTCCAGTGGAGCCTTGGCTGCAGGAGGGGAAGAGAGAGAGAGAGAGGAAGAAGAGGAAAAAGGGTGGAGAAGCTGATGGGTGCTGCTCCTAGATGCCCTGGCCAGGAATCGAACTCGGGACTTCCACATGCCTGGCCGATGCTCAACCACTGAGCCAGCCCGCCAGGGCTCAACTTCATGTTTTAAATATTCTTCTTTCTTAAACACTCCTGCTTGTCATCTAGCAGCCTCCCCAGGCAACGTTGTGCCTGAAATTCACACACACCATCACTTTCACTAGAAAATAGGCTTCCTGTGGCACTAAGTAGAAAAGATTAAGACACCACCAAGTAAGTCATAACTAGCCCATTATTTGTTTCCTCTTTAACAGCAAGTTAGAGAGTCTGATGATCACTATTCTTAGTCTTCATTATTATCAAATACTGACACTGGTTTCAACCTTTAGACCAATTTTTTTTTCTCCAAGTCTCAAACAAAGAAGAGCAGACATTCTACATTCATTAAAAATAGCCTTGCACGTTCCTCCGTGAATTTCATACTTGGTGTTGTATAAAAGCCTCTCATAAGTAGTAAATTCACAGAGCCAGCGCCATTCATTCAAGAACACAGAGGTCCTGAGCAAAGGCAGCCTCATCAGAGTTGTAATCTCCCCCCAACCTCCATCACTGCAGCACCTCTGCAGCCTGCACCTGGACCCCGTCCAAGTACTGCCTCCTTTAGAACTCTTATGGGCCTGCTTTTTTAAAGCACCCTCATTCCACATGCAAAGGCCTGGATACACATGCACACCAAAAGCCCTATGCAAAGTATGCAGATGGGCAAAAAAAGACAATGACACCAGGAGTTTGGTGCTGAGAAAAATTATTAACCGCAAGAATTCCTAAAAGCCCACATAGGAGTCTTACGGAAAAATAGCCTTTCTTAGAGCTGGTAATGAAACTTATTTTAAATCTCAGAGACTGTAGTTTAATAGAAATGTAAGAAAAACAGCTTATAGAACTTTACTTTTTTTTCATCATTCCCTTTGAAAACACGCCTCTGAAAGGTTGCAGAATTTCAACCAGCAGGACCATCACCAAATCTGACTTTCTTCCTGTGCCCTTGCACCACATATAAACCATGATGTCCTCAGCTGATACAGTGCAAGAGAACCAAAGGGTAGGCTTCCTTACTAACAGCTGTATGATTCTTTTTAGGAAGGGAAAGTGAACAGAATTGGGGAAGGCAAGTACTATACAATAAACTATAATACATTTTCAAATATTTAATATACACATAGTATTTATAAATACATAATGGATCTTGCAACAGCTATGCAAAACCATTTTATTAAGATTTTTTAAATTTCAGACTAGTCTATAGAATTAAAGTGTTAGATTTTTCAGACCATATTTAGATATAAAGGACTTCTATAATTAGTCAGCATTTCTTTTATTCCTTCCCTTTCTTTTTTAAAATCAAGATATAATTAACATATATAACTCACAAAAATTAAGGAATATTTCAAAATGAATATAAAGCAATAAAAGAAAGAAGCATTTGATTTTTTTATTAAAAAGCACATCAGAAAAGCAAATGACAAGTCAAAGAAAGTTGTTTAATTATGCAAATGAGATGCAAAACCAACTTTTATTTCATTGGTAAAAATGCACTATACAAAAGGCTGAAAGTACTGGAGTATCTGCCTGTTCCCTGATCTCCTAATTTTTGTGAGCTATATAATATTGTATTAATGTTAGGCATACAACATAATGTTGTATATCTTGCAAAATGATTACCCCAATAAGTCTAGTTAACATTCATCACCTCACATGGTTAAATTTTTTGTGTGTGTGCTGGAACTTTTAAGATCTACTCTTCTAGCAACTTTCAAATGTACAATACAGTATTAACTATTAGAATCAGCATTTCTAAATTAAGATACATGCAATTTAGTCTATTCTCCCCAAAAGAATTCACATGGAGTCAGCTCAGCAGACCTACTTATTTATGAGGTGCTAGACTAAAACAGAGAGAATCTACCTACTCTCCACACTTTAGCCTGTCCCCTCATGCCGTCTACATTTTGTCACTACTCAAGCAATCCTTTCACAGAATAGTGAGAGCCTTACACATACCTGTGCACTTTTCTGTCTATTGCAATCTTCAACATTTTTTTCTAACTCTAAGATCTCTGAGGGAAAATATGGTGCTGCTCCAAGTCCCTAGCTCCTTACTTTCAGAGAATGTCAGACATTAAGCAGTTACTACAGGTTTTGATGAGTGTTGTGCTAGGGCAAACATTGCATGCTCTCAAAGCATGTTGCTGAAAGCCAAATCCAGTCTAGGGATCAGGGAAGGACTCCTAGGGGAATAACATTTGAAAAGAAACCTAATTAAAGTTACTCAGGAGATGAGACAATTGGACTTGATCGACTGACTGAAAGGTTTGGGAAAACAAGGATAATATCCGAGTTACTTGGGCAATTGGATTCAAATTGAAACAGGAAACAGTGAAGAAAAAACATGTTTGGGAATGTTGGGTGAAATAAAGAGTTCAATCTTAGCACTGAATTTGGGGGTGCTACTGAGAGGTCCAACAGGATAGATGAGCTTTCTAAGCAAGATTGGATGGAGAGAAGGATAAGAATGGAGCCAAGGAGAGCAGGCCTATAAAGAAGATGAAGGCAAGGGGCATCAGGAGAAAGCTAGGAGACAGCACAGTGGGGAGCCAGGGGAACGGAAGGCTTCAAGAAGGAAGAGGTGGTCAACAGGATCAACACCCTGAGTCACAGAGTGGGATTTAGCAATGAGCACATCTTCAGTGACCTTGAGGCTTTGGAGGGCAGGGTCGAGTGAAAAAATGGATTATACTGAAGCCGGATTTTACCGGTAGAGACATGAGTGAGGAGTCAGAGAAAGGAGGCAGCAAGTTAAGTTGACCAAGAATGAGGACAGATGGGGATAGCTGGAGGGGTAGGTAGGTTAGAGCAGTGTTTCTTAAATTTATTTTATTTTTATTTTATTCATTTTAGAGAGGAGACACAGAGTGAGAGAGAGAAAGAGGGGAGGAGCTGGAAGCATCAACTCCCATATGTGCCTTGACCAGACCAGTGCAGGGTTTTGAACTAGCGACCTCAGTGTCCCCAGGTCGAAGCTTTATCCACTGCGCCACCACAGGTCAAGCTAGAGCAGTGTTTCTTAATCCTGGCTATACATTGGAATCACCTGAGGATCTTGAAAAAATTCTGACAGCTGGGACACACACCTGGCAATTCTGACTTAATTTTTATGAGGTGTGCATCCTGGACACTATAAGATTTTTAGAGTTTCCCAGATAATTCTAATGACTATCCAGAGCTGAAAACAATTGGGATAGAAAAATAATTTATTTTACAAATCGGAGTATAAATGCTGAAGAACTGAGCCAGAGAGAAGGAGCAGCTGCAGATAACTGGAGGCAGAGATGATGGTTACTAACAGCCAGTATGGAATAAGCAAAGTAGAGGATGTGACTTAGAAATATGGAGAAGTGGTTTTTTTTTATTATGGCAGGAGAAAGGGAGAAACAGAGAGGTGTAATTTCAGTCAAGGTTGAGGTTCTGCTGGCAGGACAGCGAGAAGGGGATCTTCCAAAGCGCCTGCATTGTCAGTGACTTGATAAGAAGAGGGGGTGCCTAGATGAGTGTTTGGAGCTGAACAGAGAGGATTTGGCAATGCTGAGCGCCTGGTTTAGGCTAGAGACCTCAAACTTGTAGTGTCAGCATGATGTGAAGCTGATGGTTTACAGCAGAACATTAAGATATGTGAATACAGTACTTACCTGAGCATGAGGTTTACATTCTTCAAAACATGTTGTTTGGAGGACTCCAAGTTGAAAAGCTAAGACATGGAAAGTACTGGTGGTGGGGTGGGGGTTGGTGGCATTACACATGAACCCGTGAAGTCCCTTGTAAATAGTTACATTCTCGAAATCCAAAACAAGTGAACAAACAAAACTTATTTTGATATAAAAACTCATTATCAATAATAAAGAACTCTCAACAGCATCTACATATTTTAAATGGGTAAAAAAAAAATTTAAATATTGTTTGCTTCCTAAAACTGTTGCAAGAGCTTCCTCCCCTGTATTTGCCATGAGACGCTTACAAATCTCTTCCAGAGACTGAGACTTTCCCCATTCCCCATGTGCAGTCCAGTCTAATGCTCACTGCCTTTCCAGTTTTATAATGAAGATACATGCTATCTGCGTAAATCCAATCAGAACATTTTGAAGTTGTGAAACAAAAGTATGTCTAAGGAAATCCATGAATACTTGAATTATCCACAGGACCACTTCAAGTTTGGTGAGTAGGATAAGCACCCTCCAGTTTGAAAGGAACTGGGGGATTTCCCAGAATGCACTAAAACCTAGAGAGTTCTAGGCAAACCTGCAGGGTTGGTCCTCAGTCCTTCTCTCCCCCACAACAATCCCTAACTCCCTCATTGGTGACAAGTGTTTGCTCTCCTGTGGCCTGAGAGAACAGCAGAGGAAGGGTTTGTGTGCCAAGTTTGAGGGAGGAGTTGACGTGGTAAAGGAGACACCAAGAATTATTTGAAAACCACCAACTCTTCTATTCTCTTTCTTCTGCTCCATCTGGCTTCTGACTGTAGTGTGGTGAAACACTCACACAGGGTTAACTCCTAACCCGTCTGTTTCTTTTCACCACCACTGCTCCTTTGAGGAAGCTGTCTGGCCTATCTTGGCTCAGAAATACCTCTGTCTGTCTTGTGGCTAGTGTCCTGAGGCCTCCTCCCTTCCCAAATCACATTTCTTTTCTTCTTTCATCCTCAGATCAGATAAGCTAAATCAAGTACATATTTTAATTATCAGGCCAAAGCACTTCTTGATTAAGGAATTTTAACCATCTCTTGCCAGATGGGAGAAGGACTGGGAGCATGAGAGAAAAAAGGGAAGAAATTAAGATGTATAAATTGCTAGTTATAAAAACAGTCATGGGGATGTAAAGTACAACATAGAAAATACAGTTAATAATATTGTAACAACTATATATGGCATCAGATGGGTACTAGAATAATCACTTCTTAAATTATATGAATGTGTAATTGTTACATTGTACACTTGAAACTAATATAATAGTGTATGTCGACTCTAATTAAAAAATTTAAGAACAATATAAATCAATTAAAGAAACTTTTTTAACTATCTCAATACAAAAAGGATGCTTTGTTCTTTGGAAATGGAGAACACCACTGAGTGCTTCTACCCTTTGACGATAGAAGGTAAGGGTTTATCAGGACAAAACTCTGCTTTCTTCTTCATTCTACCATGTGCTTTGCTTACTACCAATTTAGAAATGATCATCAGGTGAAAAGTCAAATTCTTGAGGGAGAATAGAAAAGAGGTTTGTACAATGAGTTTTTTTTTTAATTTCTTTTTATTTTATTCATTTTAGAGAGGAGACACAGAGTGAGAGAGAGAGAGAGAGAGAGAGAGAAAGGGGGGAGGAGCTAGAAGCATCAACTCCCATATGTGCCTTGACCAGACCAGTGCAGGGTTTTGAACTGGCGACCTCAGTGTTCCCAGGTCGACGCTTTATCCAATGCACCACCACAGGTCAGGCTGTACAATGAGTTTTATCTGTATTAAATCCTCAGTCCATGTTTGCTGATTTGATGAATGAATGAAGATAAAGGAGATTTCTTTAACATGGAGAAGTTTCTCCTTCCCTTTAGAATAATTTAGCAAGGATGTATACTGCAGCATCAGGTAGGAAGTTCTGGATCAAGGTTGTGGGCTATCAGGGATAAGTAAAGCAAGACCTTGTCACAGCAATAACCTATGAGGAGAGTGTGGTAAGATGAGGAAAGAAAATTACAGAGCAGAGGTAAGACCACACAAAATTTAGAATACCTTTTTCACAACTACATGGTGAGTTAGTCCATTCACAAAATAAAAAGGTATTAAACATTTGGGTGGAGAACCAGAGGGGGAAAAATGGGGTGAATAAACTTTACAGATCCTGTGTAAAGCAGTGTGAGTGCTTCTTTCTAAGGAAAATATAATGGTTCATATTTTGGTTACTTTTAAAAGTTATTTTCAGCTGTCATGTGGCCTAGTCTTTGAACAGAGTCCCATTGAAAAGAAACATGAGCCTGACCAGACAGTGGTACAGTGAATAGAGTCGGACGGGAATGTGGAGGACCCGGGTTCGAAACCCCGAGGTCGCCAGCTTGAGCACGGACTCATCTGGCTTGAGCAAAAAGCTCACCAGCTTGAGCCCAAGGTCGCTGGCTCCAGCAAGGGGTTACTCGGTCTGTTGAAGGCCCGCGGTCAAGGTACAGATGAGAAAGCAATCAATGAACAACTAAACTGATGATTGATGCTTCTCATCTCTCTCCCTTCCTGTCTGTCTGTCCCTATCTATCCCTCTCTCTGTCTCTGTAAAAAAAAAAAAAAAAAGGAAAGAAAAGAAAAATGAGTTTGTCTCTGGAAACCTTGAAGATTAATTAATATCTTTGTTCTTGGTGTTTTTGGAGAGTCATACTAGACATATGGCACCTTACAGAAAACATCCCAGAAATCTTCCTTGGCCATAGATTTTCCTTCAAACCTCAGTATTCATGGCAGACCCTAAAAATCTCTCCTGCTCACTCTAATCCATGAGGGGTCCCTCTCTACCTCCTTCTTTCCCCCTTGCTCTTTTCTCAGCTGTAGATGACTGTTGGGACACCATCCCGAATTCCCAGCTCTGCCAGGCTTCTCTAGGATTTTGGAAAACTTTCTACCCATTCCCCACCACCGCCCTTCTCCTTCCCACAGAGCAGAGTTTGTAGTGTTCTCTGGGATTTGTCGTTCCTTCCTCTGACTGGTGTGTAAAAAAGACTGCTCTAACTCACTCCCATATCTTTAATATAGAATACATGACACCTCTCCTTCTTCCCCCAGGGCAGGGGCTAAAGTGCCCTCTGTCTTTTCTGGAGGAGGTAGTGAATAAGAGTACATTTCTATTCTGGGCAGAGACGGCAGCCTTATCAAAACCTTCATCAAGGGTGAATGTCTTTTTATAGCCAAGTTCCCCAGCTTTATATCTCAGTTTTGCCACACACACACACACACACACACACTTTTTTTTTTTTACAAACTATAAGCCAAGGGATCATATGATCACCTTTCTTTCAAGAAAATATGCATATTGTCCATATTGGAGAGAATGATGTCAACACAGATGAAAAGGAATAAGAGATGACAAATGAGAAAGTCCTAACAACATTGACCTTCTGGATTCTATAATGATGAAACTTTAAAAAAAAAATCTTAGTTAATAAATGTCTCTCTTGCTTCTTTCTCTTTCCCTTTTATTTCTTATCTCTATTTTTATTTTATATTTTTCTGTTGAGTTTTTCTTAAGCTTGTTTGAGAAAGGGCTATGCCACTCGTAACTAAAGGAGCTCTAATTCAAACAGTTACCCTCCCTTAGTGTGGTGATCTGGCTTTTGTAAGGCACCACTTAGTTTTGCATGCAAAGCAAGTCTGGACTCTGTTTCTAGACAACCTCCTGACTTAGGGGGCATAGCATAATACAAAACTTTCCCCTCTTTCTGGACATTTATTGTCCACATTGGCTAGCAATTTCTTTCCTTCCTACCAATAAGAGAGTGAGAACACACATTCTGTATATCATTTAACATTTTATAGGCCTTAAAAATCATTTTGAAAGCCTTTTTTAGTAACATGCTATACTACTTGTAATATATCATCTCAATTATTTTAAGTATGGAATAGCTATTCATAGAAGGAAATATATAAAAATATAAGCAGTGGTAATAATCTGAGGATAAGATTAAGAGTAATTTATATATTAAACTTTCTGATTTTATAAATGGACATTCAACTATTTTGTGATTAGAAAATAAAACTTCTTAGCATCAAGGATTAAAATATATATAATTGTAGAAGAAGCTCAACTTGCCTGACCTGTGGTGGAGTAGT
Source organism: Rhynchonycteris naso (assembly GCA_037038555.1). Taxonomy (NCBI): domain Eukaryota; kingdom Metazoa; phylum Chordata; class Mammalia; order Chiroptera; family Emballonuridae; genus Rhynchonycteris; species Rhynchonycteris naso. Next base: position 177,636,598 of record CM072995.1, on the reverse strand, counting down.
GGATAAAATGTTGACCTGGAACACTGAGGTCACCAGTTTGAAACCCTGGGTTTTCCTGGTCAAGGCACATATGGAAGTTGATGCCCCCTGCTTTTCCTGCTGCCCTCTCTCCTCTCTAAAATGAATATAATTAAAAAAAGAAAATAAAAGAAAAAGCTTAACTTACTTGTAGTTGGTTGGAGTTCAGATTTACATACATAGTGCTGAGCAGTTATGCCATTTAGATATTTGTCCCACCAACTCCTCCATAGATCTGTGTAGGAAAAGGAGACATGGAAGGATGCTCTCTGAGGTGCTCACTGTAAAGCTATGGCTACATTTCCCAGCCTCCCTCACTTTGGTTTGAGTAACTAGGGTGTGAAGCAGTTTAAAGATCACCTCAGTTTTCGTTGGTTAAGAAACAACACTGAGTTTAAGACATCTGAAAAAGTTATTTTTATTTTGCCAAAATCATTGTCAGTGTGGCACTACTTCTTGAAGTCTCTGGTTGGAGCCACAACACTTTTACCCCTTGACTCTTTAGTATCCTCATTGTTGGGAATAAGCAGAAAAGAGCAGTGGTCAGTGCAGGGCCAGAGAAGGTAGAAGGAGGACTAGGGGCTCCTCCAGTGGCATTGGAGATCAGAGAAGAGAAACTTTCCAGTGGATGAGAGCTTATTCTGTTTCAAACACAGTGCTAGGGCTTCACATTATTTGTTTCATTTATTGCACACAGCAACCTTAAGAGAATAGTGAGGTTCAGAAAAGGAGAGTAATTTTCTGAAGATCACACAGCTATTACTCAGGCAGATAAAACAGACATATCTCTCTGACTCTAAAGATCCATGTTGGGCTAATGAGTTTGTACAATTTGTGTTTTTTGAGTTTACTCACTTTTATTGTTAAAAATGGCATTGGGCAGTAATGTGTGTGCTTGCCCTCAGAGCAGGGCAGTTGATTGCAAATTGTGGATTACCTTCCTGCTTGGGAAAGGCCATTGTTATGCTAATGTTTGCTGGAGGAGGAGTTTAGTGCCAAAAACTTTTGAATAGAGCAGAGAAGGAGAAGAAGGAAGAAGGAAGCCAAGATGGCAGGGTGCTGAAAGAGAAGCCAGTTTGTGCAGAGAGGAGAAGGGAGAAGGTGTGCCGGTGAGGAACGAGGGGTGACTGAGACTGATAGGGGCCTTTGATTCTAGGAAAAACCGGATGTGTCAATAGCTTTGTGAGCTCTAAGTGAAAGAGAAGTGTTTTCCCTCTGTGTCTGTTTTACTCACCTGCCGGTGCGAGGCTAAAATAAAGGAATGACCCACCATTTTTTGGCTCCACTGTTTCTTTACCGTATGCCCAAATCCAATGAGAACCTGCATGTGAATGGCCACAATGGCGGTGGCCCCTGGCCTTACAATGTCTATGCCTAAAAGACAAGAAGAAAACGGAAGGATATTTAGTACACAACGGTCCTAGAGGAGGTAATTAAATTTGGAATAAAAAGTATGAATTATTAAAACTGAGAGACATATTTGCTCCAAAGGCAAATGGAGATGAAATCAGAAAACAGTGTAGAAGAGATAACTAATTAATTTCATTTTATTTTCTAGATAAAAATACCCTTGGCTGCTGTGATAGGTGTGCAATTAGGTTACCAGAAGACCATTGGTGATTTCATTGACTTTACAATGACAGAAGCATATATTTCTATTTTTTATCCTTTTATGGTCTCTGGTTTTGATCGTCCCCCAAATGATCTCAGATCATATACTGTACCATTGCATGACTGCACCCATATAGCTATTCCCTTTACCTCAAATTTTCTTCCTTGTCTATATGTGAAATATATGGTGATGGTCGCTACTAGTTAATTGGCAAACCAAATGAAATAAAAACTAAGATTGAATAAATTTTATTTAAGAATTTGGTCTTATCTACTTAGTTATTGTTGGTACATGTGAAATAGAAGAATTTTTAAATAAAATAAATTTGAAATAAATTTCTAAGATGAGCTTCAAAGACTTATAAAGGATGAGCAACAAATTACAACTGAGCTTTCTTATCCTCTAAGCCCATGATGGTGAACCTATGACACGTGTGTCAACACTGACACGCGTAGTCATTTTTGATAACACGCGGTTGCATGCGACCGCATACCAGAGAAGTATGGGGCAGCATGCCGAGAAGGACATTTCATCCTTGGCTCCTACACGGCCAGGTGCAGTAGCCGAGGATAAAACATTTGCTGTAGTGTAGACACTCTGTGCCGGAGGTCTGTAGGCCAAAACAACAGAACTCCAGCACAGAGCATCTAGTTCTGGAGCTTCCGGTTAGGTTGTTTTTCTCGAAATGACACACCACCTGAGTTATGCTCAGTTTCTTGGCAAATTTTGACACACTAAGCTTAAAAGATTGTCTATCACTGCTCTAGGGCATTCCAGTTGAAATCCATGACCAGTATACTTTATCTTATATTCTGTTGCTATAGTGCTCAAGTTAAATATGAAACTAAGGAAGATTGATTTTCAGTGCAAATCTTAATTTTTATTGTGCCCTACAGTGGTACATGGATGATAGATGTGCGATAAACCTCTATTTAGATAACTCCAGGGGGAGTTTTGAGAATTAAAGTATTATCGCCTCTATTAGTGGTTATTGTAAGGTATTTTTCCCCACTGAGAAAGAAGGAACAGGGGGGCCGAAAGCCACAAAGTGTGGAATAAGAGGCTTTATTAAGTACCGCGCATCCCTCCCGACGATGTCCCCCAGCCCTGGGGACAGAGGGTAGGTGAGTCGCCTGAATTATACTGCATGAAAGGTATTTAAAGGGGTCCTCTAGGGTGGGCAAGTAGTTATGACGTGGTGAAATCTCACTGACTGACAAACGGTTGTTCCTCTCCCATAGTCCTCTGGGAACTTTAGTTTTGGTGCACTTGGTTGTGTGGGTGGCCCCAGCCAAAGTTCCCAGGCTCGGAGTTCCCCACGTGACCATCCCCCATTAGCCACCCCACATTCCAGCCTTTTTTGTTAAATAGAAAAGGGGCGCTGTTTATTTGTCTGACTACTTACAGATGATTAGGGGCATTGTGGGGGAAGGGAGGTCGGCTGGTGGTGGCTTTGACGGGTGTCAGGAGGAACATCTGTTTGGCTGTGAGTTGAGAAATGACTTTACTTACTATTATTGGTTTATTATAAAGGATACAGCTATGCATGAAAAAGGGGGGTTCTATCATAAGTCTGGCAAATTTAATGATCGAACGTAACCTCACAGGGTGATCTTATCATAAATTTCTAACTAGGCTGGACATGGTGGGTAGTCCTAGACCTATAGCTTCCTTATTAAAAGGTCAATCTTTACCTTAATCCAGTCCTACCTATTATATACCTAGGTATATACTTTTGAAATGTTTCTTTTTCAGACTCCTCAGAAGCATAATCATCCTGAAGAGAGCATATAATCTTGGTAACTATTTTGTAATCCAATCCTCACATTGCTTTCTCCCACTTTCATATAATCTGCCTTACATTCCCTCCTTAATTCCAAATGTATAAAAGAAAATGCAAAACTGTTTTTCTCCAAAGCATTTGAGATCTTGCTTTCCGGCATTATCATCAGTTGGACTCAATTAAACTCATAAAGAATTTTCTGCATGTGTGGACATTTTTTAGATTGACACAAGTTTCAAGAACAGCCACATGGGAAAGACGCATCATGGGACAAAATATGTGGGAAGGAACATGGAACTACCATGCTGTCTTTGGGCATCTCAACTTCCCAGCACCTCCATGTGTTCACCAACCTGGAGACTCTCTGAATCCCATTGTTTAGGGTTTTTAAGGAACTGGTATTATGTAAGTATAATTAATAAAATCATTGGTCATGGGTGATTAAGTCAATCTTCAACCTCTCACTTCTCCCCTTCCCAGAGGAGTTCAGAACACATTTGTAGTTAAGAGCATATATCCCAGTCATATTACCTCTAATTCAAATTTGACTCTACAACTTACTGGATGTGGGATCTTAGATAAGTTACTAATGAATGAAAAAGGGGCTGGCTACATGGCAGGCCTGACAAGCTCAATGCTGGAAAGTAACCCCTCAAGGTAACCTGATCATAAATTCCTAACTAGGCAGGTCATGGTGGGTAGTCACGTCCTAGGTCTATAGCTTCCTTAGTAAAGGGTTAATATTTACCTTAAGCCAGGCCTGTCCACCATTCTTAGGAATCTAGGATAATATACTTTTAAAATGCTAGAACAGTGGTTCTTAACCTTTTTTGAGGTACCGAACCCACCAGTTTCATATGCACATTCACCGAACCCTTCTTTAGTGATAAATAAAATATGATTTTTTTTTCCAAATTCAAGACATAGGTATATGTTTTTTTACTGGTGCACAAAATGAGCCGTGCATGAACATCACCTTGCTCAAAGAACAAAACCAACAAAGTGCATGAACTCACAACAAATTACGGTATTACTTCATTCTGGCCTCCGCGGCAGAGGCTTCTCCGAACCCCTGGGACCGACTCATCAAATCCCTAGGGTTCGATAGAACCCAGGTTAAGAACCACTGTGATAGAATAATCTTCTTTTCCAAATCCCTTGTAGGCATAACTAGAGCTCCATGACCCTGAAATTCCTCATTGTTGTCTTGTTGCCAGAATACCGTACCATCTTGATTTACTATAATATTAAATGTTAACTACCCTAGCTGTACCCACCACAATAAAAGATGTACCTCTCCATTTTACTTTTTATCCAATTCTAGAAATTTACCCTGTCTTCCTTTCTTTTGCCTCCTTAATCTACCACCAATGAATTTCATGTAGCCTTCCTTACATTTTATTATTTGACTCTAAATGTATAAAGAGAAGTGTAGAACTGTCATTCTCTAAAGCATTTTCTAAATTCTTTGAAATCTTGTTATTGGGCTTGTTTTCAGCTTGGTGTAAATATACTCTAATAAACTCATAAAATTTTTTTGTAGGTTTGGACTTTCTATCATTGACACTTTACTAAACTGTTCCTCAGTTTTTTCATCTAACAAGGGAGAATAATTACAATACTTAGTATTGCTGCAAGGAGTAAATTATAATAGATGTTCTTTGTGAAGGACCAAGCATAGAGCTAGACATATAACAAAGACTCAGTAAATGTTGGTTACTATAATCACATTTATCATGTTTGTTATTTGAATACATACTTCCAAGGGTCTAGCATACTACCTTTCAGGTAATAATGTCTCAATAAATACTTGTATGAATTGTGAACCAATGAATTAATCATGTCAGTGCCTGAAACACATAGTTTGAGAGAGTAAATGGTCTTTCAGGTGGGACTTTAAAATATCATACCTATAGACTAATGTAAGTGTTTTACTTTTACTTTTCTTAAGATTTTATTTATTGACTTTTGGAGAGATGGAGAAAGAGAGAGAGAGAAAGAGAAAGAGAAAGAGGGGGAGAAGCAGGAAGTGTCTACTTATAGTAGTTGCTTCTTATATGTTCTTTGACTGGGCAAACCAGGGATTTAAACTAGCAACCTCAGCATTCCAGGCCAACACTTTATCCACGGTGTCACCACAGGTCAGGCGTGTTCTATCTTTTCTTAAATTCATTTCCATGATGAGATTTGTGGCTCAAATAAGCTTTATAGCAGAAGCTACCCTGCCCCTGTAGCCCTGGATGATCTATTTGTTACTCTTTATGAAGGTCTCAGTGAAAAGATAGCAATGTTTTTTATTCTTTATTGGCTAATCAACTTGCTGCAACTGTTACAGAAAGATATACCAATTTTTAACTTGTTGGATATTTTCCCACAAAGCCATCCAACATTGGAGGAGAGAAATTCGTTATTTATAACCCTGACAACAATAAATATTGCTTTAAACTCTCTCTCGCCTGATCAGGCGGTGGCGCAGTGGATAGAGAGTCCGACTAGGATGTGGAAGGACCCAGGGTTGAGACCCCTGAGATAGCCAGCTTGAGCGCAGGCTCATCTGGTTTGAGCAAAAGCTCACCAGCTTGAACCCAAAGTCGCTGGCTCCAGCAAGAGGTTACTCAGGCTGCTGAAGGCCCGGATCAAGGCACATATGAGAAAGCAATCAATGAACAACTAAGATGTCGCAACGGCAACAAAAAACTGATGATTGATGCTTGTCACCTCTCTTTGTTCCTGTCTGTCTGTCCCTATCTATCCCTTTCTCTGTCCTTGTAAAAAAAAAAAATCTCTCTGTCGTCTCTAATCTGATAAGTGTAAAGTGATATAATAGAAACGTTAAGCCTGAAATTCACAGATTAGAAACAGGCTGGTATGTAGTCAAGTCCATCTGGTTCTACATTGAAATAGCCAAAAATATATTGCAGATCTTTGTTTGGATAGAATCTATTGTCTACCCTTTCTTTTGCTTTTTTTTTTAACTCATTGTTTACTTTGCTTGTTCCATATGACATAGCCATATATGCCATATATGAATCAACCTTAGATCTTGCCACTTTTCAAAAAGAACTAGGTAACATTTGGTAAATAAGAAAACACTGCTCCAGTAGTTAGTCCAAGTGTGCTATCTTCGTAATCTTCACTGTAACTATCACCATGAAACCTTCTCTTTCATAAGCATCATTTGTTATAATATTTCTTTAAATTACCCCTATAAAATATTTTTGACCATTTTAGATTCTCTTTTGTTTATACTTATTATGTTAGATTTTTATTCTTGGTTTACAAAGTATATTGCTTTTTCTCACCTAGCTCCTTTTGATCACTTCAGTTTTAACATTTCTACCTACTTAACATTTCACACTTTATCTTTACTCTTTAATTGTTTAAATATTTTTCTTAGGGCTTGGCCAATGGCTCAGTGAATAGAGTGTCAGCCCAGCATATGGATGTCTCAGGTTTGATTCCTAGGTTGCTGGGTGGATCCCCATCAGGGAACATGTGGGAGGGAGTCTGCCTCACTATCTCCCCTCCTCTCACTGATATATTCCTCTCAAGTATAATTCTTTTTAACCATTATTGTTTACTTCTTTCCTCTTTTGATCCTATAATTTTCTGGTTTTATCTCTCATCTTCTCTTTATATGCTTATTTTACAAATAGCAAGCAGGAAATCCAGTTACAGAGACAGGGCCAGTTTTCTGATGTATCGGCAATAGTTGAAGAGGGAAACAGTGGAATTAGTGTGGAAACCAGAACAAATGGGTGATAAAGTGAGTACTTTATTAAGACTGTCAATAACAGGAAAAAGAAGCTTTTGCTGAGTAAAGTGGATGAGTATTATTTTTTGAAGACAAAGTGATAATTTAATGAATTGATACTGATATCTAGTTGTTTTAATAAGCACATTCAATTCTCTGAGCTTCGTAAGCCTGTCCAGACAACATGCCTTTACTTAGTATTATGTTTGATTTAGCGTGGCTCTGTAAACCACACTACTTTAAAGATTTAGTTGAAACAAAAGTAAATAGTTGTAATTTGTAAATGTATTAAACACATGTTAAATATCTTAAGGAGACCATGAGTTTCTTAAAATCAAAAGTGCCTTCTTTTTCATACAAAGGTAGCCCTTTAATTATGGTGAAAAGAGCCCAACGTCCAGGAGACCTGCCCTACTGGTCCCCCTCTCTGATTCTTCACCTGCACAACGGGACAGTGATATGCTTAACGTAGAATTTTTGAGGATGTTTAATGAAATAATGGGTATGTAAAAGAAAAAACTCTACACTATTAGCTATATTAAGCTTCCTCATGCTCCTCCTATGCCCAAGGACGGGGTACAGAGAGGGTACTAATATTTACTGATTGAATGAGTGACTTTATGACGCAAAGCCAGAAGTTTTTACTTTGGAATTCGGACTTGGAAACCTTCAATCTATCAGAATCTGTGAAATAGAGTATCAATAGGTTTTGTTAATTTAAAAAAAAAAAAAAAAAAAAAAGCACCCACTAAACTACAAATCCCAGCTTTCCTCTGGAAGTCAAGTGGCTTGCCAGGAATACGGGTCTGGCCTATTCGCCCAATCACGCCGGGAAGTCCGGGAGGCTGCAAGGCCAGCCAATCGTAGGGAAGCTTGCTGCGCGCCGCGCTGTCCCCGCCCCCGTGCGCAGTGATGACGAGTCGTCAGAGGACACGGCGGCCGCGGGGGCGGAGCCAGAGCCTCTACCCGGCCAAAGGGCGGGCGGGGCCTTCTCTTTCGGCGGCTGGGGTTACAGCATGGCACCCAAGGGCGGCTCCAAGCAGCAGACCGAGGAGGACCTGCTTCTCCAGGATTTCAGCCGCAACCTCTCGGCCAAGTCCTCCGCGCTCTTCTTCGGGAACGCCTTCATCGTGTCAGCCATTCCCATCTGTGAGCCGGGAGCGTGCGGACGGGCAGGCCGCGGCGGGTCGGGCTGGGCGGGGTGCCGGCCGGCGCGAGAGAGCGCTGGGGCCTCGGCTTGTGCTCGCACGGCTCTCCCCGAGGTCGGGGAATCGCGTGGCCCCTGCAGAGCTCAGTGTTCTCGTCCAGGACAGCGGTGGGCAGGGTCCCAGGAAAGTCACTCGTGGCGCTTTGTGGAGTGCGCTGGTTCCCGGGGCCGCAGGCGCGGTGACTGGTCATCATGGTCAGCCGTGTGTGTCGGGGTTGCCACCCCTGGTTAGGATCTGGCGTTAACACTCCTGCGTGTGGCCAACTCTGTCCACCCCCACCCCCAACTCTCCTTTGTCGTTACGAGACCTTAAAATGACACAGTCACTTACTTTGGGGAAACTAATGAAGTAAAGGACTGAGTGGTTCCCATTAACTCTTGCCCTGAATTGCAAGTGTGGCTGTCGGTGAACCGCTTCATACTGCTGAGCGTCCTTCTCCTCATTTGATGAGCGGAAGTTACACCAGTGCCAAGGGCCTGCGATTGATCTTGTTTAAATTTTTTAACCATCCTGTTAGGGCAATTCAGACTTGGATAGAAACTGCAGACTTGGCCAAAGTTGTTTAGGGTTCACGTTTTCCGAGGTCCAGTCCGGGTTTGTTTCCTCCTTCCCCATGTAAAACCCACCACGCAGTAATCGTGGGGTGCCGCCCTGGAGGCTCGCTGGCCACACTGAGCAGGCCTCGATTTCAGGTCACAGCCACGTCAGCACGTGAACTGTGCCTTAGGGCCGCACGTGGCTTTTTGGCATGACCTATCTGTAAGCTTAACAGTACCCCGATGAATGAAATTTAAAGTCTGGATTGTGATTTTGATGAGCCCGAGTTCTCGCATTAGAAGCAGAAATTTCATCTGGAATGTTATGTTTTTCAAGTGTTCTGAATTGGGTAATCTTGAGACATTTTACCGGACAGATTGCTTCTGTAGTTCCTCATATACTATAGTATATTGGATTCCCTAACCTAGACTGTATTTTACCAGGCTTACCTATAATTCAGCAGATCTTTTTAACTGTGTGGTAATGTTTTGTTTCTTTTTGTACCTACACCCGCCCCCTTTTATGTTCAGGGTTATACTGGCGAATATGGCATATGGACCTTATTCAGTCTGCTGTTCTGTATAGTGTGATGACCCTAGTAAGCACTTACTTGGTAGCCTTTGCCTACAAAAATGTGAAATTTGTTCTCAAGCACAAGTAAGTATATTTCTCAGGTGAAAGTATGATGCATTTTTATATAGTAGGGTATCTTCTTAAAGACCATTTGTGTTGGTTTCAGTAAGCATTAATTTTAGACATATATGTATCTGTATTTGAGGGGAAGGCACCTTAATGCTATGAAGAATTATTAACTAACTTGAAACTGAGACAGTGCTATGAAAGTAGGTCTTGAGAGTGGAATTAGAACACTTAAGCACTATCCTTAATCATGGGATTTAATCAGAAAAAAAAAAAGCCACCAAGTAAATTAGCATTTCACAAGCAATTGGAATTCTAGAAAGAACTTTTTTGGGCTCTCCATATTCTATTTTTGGATGTGGAAAAAAGTGGTCTTGTTATTAAACTCTAACATTTTTAATGCTAATTACATTTCTTTTTATGAGTGTATGAAAATAGAAAAGATTACCATATTTCCTCTATTTTAAGATCACAAATATTATAAAATATATCATTATTTTATTTATTTTTATTTTTATATTTTGCCAGAGACAGAGATAGAGAGAGGAACAGATAGGTACAGATGGACAGAAAGAGAGATGAGAAGCATCAGTTTTTTGTTGCAGCTCCTTAGTTGTTCAGTGATTGCTTTCTCATATGTGCCTTGGAGGGGGGGGCTAGGCTACAGAAAAGCGAGTGACCCCTTGCTCAAGCCAGTGACCTTTGGGTTCAAGCCAACGACCATGAGGTCATGTCTATGATCCCACACTTAAGCTGGTGAGCCCACACTATCCACTGCGCCACTGCCTGGTCAGGCAATAAATCCTTATTTTAGTGATAGCTTTTGGAGAAGAAAAACCCAAGCCACACAAACTATAAATTTATACATTAAGTATAAGCAGTTATATACTCTGGTTTCATAAAGGTTAAAATGTGAGGGGAACAGACAGAACTTAAGGAAAGATGGTAGCATTTGTTATTTCAGAGTGCCATGGTCCTTATAGAAAGCAGGTATAAATTAATGTTTAATTGGAAATGTTTAATTGCTTTCATGCATACTTTGATGCAGGATATTTCTCTGATTCCTTAATGGAACCGTCTTGGTGCTATATTTCTTTGGAATTACTTTTTTTTTTCTTTCTTTAATATATGTGCTGCAGAGGTGAGCACTTGAAATTACTTTCTTAAAGGCAATTGGAATTTTGTTGAGACTCAAAGTACCAGTGTACTTTATGTGCACTTTGTCTTTTCATTTCCATAGTTTCCACTCTAGTTTGGATGCTGTTTTTGCTTGGATTGCTGTAGCAGTGTCCATCTAGTCTTTTAACAAAGAGTTTGGGGCTCTCCCTGCCATACATGGTATAAAGCACATGACATAATCCTTACATCATTCATGTGAATTGCAGGTATATGTATTATGAAAATATCATCTTGAATTTAAGTATCATAATCTTTGGGAGACTTTGTATTTCATCATAGTTTAAATTTTATCCTCTTTCAGTAGCAACTCCATCTGAAACAATTCACTGTATGGATTATTTTGATGAGTGTACATTTAATTTTTTTTATTTATCTAACTTGTCACTGAATATCCTGATCTGATATCTTGAATATCATCACTTCCAGCTTTTTCTGGCTAAGTCTATATTATTTCAACCCTCATACCAGTGTTTCATTTAACTAACGTGGTGTGGTCAATCCCTGACCATGTGGTATTATTTCTTTTTAGTTAAATTGTCCTTTGGAGTGGAGTTAAAAGTGGTACTTACAGCTGTTAATTCCCTTTTGTTTCTTAAGCCTAGTTTTCTCTCCTGTTAGTTACTGGAATTAAAGTCATAGATCATTTGCTAATGCCTTGTCAGATTTATTTATTGAACGGTTCAATTATAGGCTAAAATGAATTTATAATGTTTCATAACTAAATTGTGTTAATAGCATTTGACTTCTATTTCCATATTAAATACATAAACTTTGGAAAATTATCCATTTTAAGCATAGCTGATAAACCACATTTTGGAAGTTTCTTAAACTCCCTCTCTTTTGGCTGCTAGTACAGTGTAATAAATAATAAACTTGGAACTTTCTGTACAGTTTATTTTCTTAAAATGTAAAGTATTATTCAGTTGCCAATACAAAATATGAGTACAGAGTGTTTCTGAGGGAGAGTAATGTTCCCTCCTGGAGCTCGTGAAAACTTGTTCTTTTCCTTCCAGAGTAGCACAGAAGAGGGAAGATGCTGTCTCCAGAGAAGTGACTCGAAAGCTTTCTGAAGCTGATAACAGAAAGATGTCTCGGAAGGAAAAAGATGAGAGGTTTGACTCCTTCCCTATAGTGTTTGTGGTGATCAAAAAAGGGGACACTTTGTAGAATAATTGGCTTTTTGAGTTTTATTACTCCCAGATACTGTCTTTTGAGCTGCACATAGTTCATTTATTTTTCTAAAGAACCCTAAGAGGTAGGTATTATCATCTCCATTTTACACCTCAGGAAACTGAGGTGTAGAAAACTTGAGTAACTTGCCCAAGCCATAGATTAGTGTGTGGTAAGAACGAAGGCAGCCTAGCTTATACTCAGAACTGCTCTGTTGTAGAGGTTTGTCCAGTGCTAACTTTGTTACTTCATAGCTATGTGAACTTGAGCTTTTCACCTAACCCCTCTGAGTCTGAAGAGTTTACATTGTGTTTTGTGTAAGCATTTGTAGGTAGTGGTGTTTCTGTTACTGAGCTTGCATTCTGGGTTATTTGCTTTGGTTGGGAAAAGATGAAAACTCAGTTTGTCTCCTGTTGCAGAGTCCTGTACCACATATGTTAGTCCTAGATCCCACTCCTAGTTTTTCCTATCAACTACTCGTAGAAGGGTTAATAGACAGGCTAATATCTGAGGAGCAGAATTCTCTGTATGATTGAGTAAACTTGTGCTTCAGGGCTGCCAGATGGTTGAACATAGTCATGAATTGAGGTTGTTTTCATAGATCTTAAATTTTAGTATCTACCAAGTGGTTTGTGAAACGGAACTATTATCCCACTTTGCTCCAGAAAGACTTTGTGGAGACTTGCAGTATTAAAGTTCATATAAAACAAAGCAATACAATTTTAAAAGATCAGAAACCATTTTATTTAAAAGTGGATGAATAAGGAGCTCAGAGTTGTTAGTTCATAGCAGTTGAGCACTAAACTTAGCTCTGAGCTTCTAAGTATCAGAAGAAGCATCTGAGGTCATATGGCTCCCATTGTCTGATGAGAAGCATCATGCAAGTCCTCCTGAAAAGAAACTTTCCTGGCACTGATTCTTGGAAGGACTTTATCAAATGGATCCTTATTTTAGGGACATTGAGTAACTTAGTGAACAATATCTTCTACAGTGGTTTTGGAAAGGCACCAAAACATTATTGAAATGTTTATCTCCTATGGATCCTTTGTAAAACTGAAGGCACAGTACTAAAACGATGACAATGAAAGCCTTCTTTCTGAGAGCAGCTTTGATGAGGTCTGGCTGCATAGCTTTCAGTTTGCAAATTTTGCATAGGTTCTCTAACCTAGAACACTTTTTTTATTTTTTTAAATCAAGTGAGAGGCAGGGAGGCAAAGAGACAGACTCCTGCATATGCCTTTACCAGGATCCCCTGGCAACGCCCGCCAGGCGTTCATGCTCTGCCCATCTGGGGCTGCTGCTCTGTTGCTTGGCAACTGAGCCACTCCAGCACTTGAGGAGGCCGTGGAGCCATCCTTAGTGTCCAGGGCCAAGTTGCTCAGACCTTTCAAGTCATGGTTGCGGGAGGAGAAGAGAGAGAGACAAAGAAGGGAAGGGAAAGAGATGGATAAGCAGATAGTCGATTCTCCTGTGTGCCCTGACTGAAAATTAATCTTAGGACTTCTATACTCTGGGCAGATGCTCTACTGCTGAGCAAACCATCTAGGGCCTAGGACACTTTTTAAAACCCTTTTTATTGAGTTACAATATTTATTAGAATAATAGCTCTTAAACTGGAGTGCACAGCATAGTTATCCAGCTTCCAAATGCTTGTTGTAGCTCTTGTAGAGTTCAGGTGCTTAATTCTGTCAGAGATAGTAAGTGGTCTCCTCTGCACACTGCACACGTGCCTGATTTGGTCTGACACTTGTTCTTGATCCTGGGATGTATCTAAGAATTTTTCTCAGCGTGGTATTCAGTTAGTCACTACTGAAGGATCAGAGTTGCAATTGGAATTGAAACCTCTGGACCATTGGCTGGACGAGATATTTCGAAGGGGGATGAAGTGGAGGTTTCATTGTTACATAAAATGCAGAGTGTCAGAAGATTATAAAATTTCTGTTGTTATCAGTAGAAATTTGTGCTGTTACTTGTTTTGTATTTCATGAAAGCCTCATTGGATGTACTTGTATCCTGGTGTGAACTCATGACTCACTCTGAAAACTGGGATGAAGGCTCCCATTATAATAAAATACTTTTTTCTTCAAAGGTGAGATTTGATTTAAGAGAAGGCTTATCAGCCCCACTTTGCTGAGATACATATCTATCAAAGCTCCATCTACAATCATTTGGAGTAGGTACTGCATGGCACTTTGAAACTGCTTTGCCATCCATTTAAGGTTCAAATTAGCAGAGGAGAATCAGATTCATTAGTATGTGCCCCGGGGTGTAAGTGCTACTTCTTCTTGACTTACCAATGATCTGTTGTTACAATCTTGATTCGTACAAGTTGTTAAGTTTGGTCTCAACTTTTCTCTTACTGTAGGAAGTGCTCTTTGGAGAAATGACTCCTTGGGAAGTGCTTTCCCAAATTAGATTTCCTGACAGTGAAGCTTTGGCAGAACAATTGCAGATAAGGCTACTAGGGGAGTCTTAAATTTTTTCAAAATGAACCAGGATATGTATGGACTATAAAAAGTTCTGAAAGCTGTCAGACAGTCCTAACTACGTACACTGAAGTAGCGCATGGTCATATTGGGAGCTGGGTAACCTGCAAGATGGAGCTACCTGATGTTTCTGATTCAGATATGTCAAGGAGTTAGGGAGAAAAGTGCTTTGATTGGGGCAGAATAATTTAATCATCCATAGTAAAAGCATGCTAGTAGCCTATTTAAGGACCCTGTCTTCACTGGGTCTTGTGCCCAAGTCTTAACAACAGAGACAATAATTCTTTGTTTCTAGCATGAAACCATGTTGTATCTATGCATCTTTCGGAACTGGTGTTTTTTTGATCAGTTAGTGTCAGAATGGTATAATTCATCTCCTCCCATTCTAGGTCCTATATATTTTTAAAATTTACATCTAAACTACTCTTGAAATCAGAAGCTGTTTATACTTGATGAACACATTGAATGCAGTGTCCTTCATTTCTCCCAAACTTAACAGTAAATTGGAGATTTATTAAATTAATGGTATCCATAGAATTAAGGAAATATGACATATATGTTAGAGACTGAAAATTTCTTACTATGGAGATATGGTACTAGTACTCTTCATTTACTCCTTTATAGCCCTGCTTGTTGACTTTGTATTAGAACATTTGGTGAATAAAACGTTGTAGCTTTCAATGAAGCCATAGTGCCCACAGCATGGGTAAAGGGTATCATCTGGACTCAGAGAAGTGTATTTCTGGGTGAAGGGGAGATCAAATCATCAATGGCAATGGCTTTCAACTTTTTGATAATGACTCACAGTAAAAAATGAATTTATCTTTCACCAAATTCATATACACACAAAATATTTCACAGAACATTAATTACTGTGTGTGATATACTTGATATTTTTCTGTTCTTGCTATTGAATTTTTTTTTAATGAGACAGAAAACTGAAGGAGTTCATCACCAACAGTATTACAAGAAATGTTAAAGGGACTTCATAAGACAAAGAAAAAAATTTAAAATATGAATATGAAAATATTGCAAAGGAAAAGATCTTACTGCCCTAGCCTGATAGCTCAGATGGTTAGAGCATTTTCCTGAAGCATAGACTGCTGGTTCGATCCCTAGTCAGGCCACATACAGAACAGATTGATGTTCCTTTTGCTCTCTCCCTCTCTCCTTTCCTTTCTCTAAAATCAATAAAATAATCATTAAAAAAATCTCACTGATAAAGCAAACACAACAAAAGCAGTGAATCAAGCAACACTAAATCTAGTACAAAGGTTGAAAGACAAAGGTAGGAAGATCATGTTGGATTACAAGTTAAGGGATATACAGAAACATACAAAAGAAGTAAAAAATGACAAAGACATAAATGTTGAGGGGGTGAGTAACAAGGTGATTTTAGAATATGTTCGAACTTAAGCGACCATCAAACTTAAAAATAACTGCAAGAAATAGCTTGGTATGTATGAGCATATGGTGACTACAAACTATTAATCTACATTAAACAAAAAATAAAGGAGTCTAAACAATGCCGTAAAAAGCCATCAATATAGAAGAGAGCAAGAGAATAAGAAAGGAACATAGAAGAACTACAAAAACAAAAGAAACAATAAAATGGCAATAACTACATACCTATTGATTATTTTAAATGTAAATGGATTAAATGTGCCAATTGAAAGACAAATGGATAAAGATGTGGTACACATATACAGTGAAATATTACTTGGCCATAAAAAGGAATGATGTCTTACCATTCACAAGAACAAGGATGGACCTAGAGTATATTATGCTAAGTGAAATAAGTCAATGAAAGACAAATACTGTGATGTTAGTTATATGTGAAATCTAAAAATAAGACAAACAAACATAGAGAACAGACTGATGAAAGGAGTAGAGTAGGAGGGCTGGGTAGAAAAGGCGAAGGAGTTAAGTATAAATTGGCAGTTACAGCAGTCTTGGGGAGGTAAAGTACAGTTTGGTAAATATGGTGAAAAATATTTTAATAACTATGGGTGCAAGACAATAGGGAGGAATCACTTCATATGTAAATGTCTAGCTACTACGCTGTACTTCTGAAAAAAATATAATAATTAAATGTCAACTGTCATTAAAATTTAAAAATTAAAAAGCAAACAAAAAATGCTGGTTTCAACCCACTCTTCTTTTCCCTGAGCACTGAATCCACTCAGTTGATTTCGAGTCCCACTGTTGGGTCACAACCTACCCTTTTAAGAACTACTTTATAAAGTTAATTAACCAAGAGGAATAAAGGCTCCTTTGTTCACAGGCACCCTGGAACTTCTGTGCTCATGTGAAGAAATAAAAGAAAGGTTGATGAAGTACTAGTAAGTTAATAAAATATAATGTGTAAATTGGATTAAGTAAAGGGTAAATAGGTTTCACAAAAGTTAAATTTTCCTGATGGTCAAGCAAATTCTTTGTTTGAATTAAGTAAGAGATGACTAAAGCTAATCACAAACAAGTCTGCTTTTGTGAGACCACAGCTGGTTTTTGTTTGAGGGACTATTAAGGTGTAACACTGAAGGCTGAATTCTGTTGGCTGGAGAGTCTCAAGCCAGCCAACAGCCGAGGAAGCTCTAGCAGGCTGTACATGATCAAGTTAGTTTTCGGTGAGGACCTAGGGAAAGAGGCCCATTTTAGCTGATGAAACCAAGCCAATTGGAATTAATCACTCCCTGCTCCAAAGTCCTGACTGCCTGGGTAAAAAGGCAACTTACCCAGCAACTGTTGTCTTCATCATTAATCGAGTGAGATACCTTTCTCAGCAAGAAAAGGGACAGAGCTGATTAAATTTAATATTAAAAACATTTTGTCCAGAACGCTGAAGGAATAACTTAACCTTCTATTGAACTAGAGCCATTTGGTATTTAACAATTTTAATACATATTTATAAACTTGATTGACTTATTTCTGTGTCTATAGGATCTTGTGGAAGAAGAATGAAGTTGCTGATTATGAAGCTACAACATTTTCCATCTTCTATAACAACACCCTATTCCTGGTCTTGGTCATTGTTGCATCCTTCTTTATATTGAAGAACTTCAACCCCACCGTGTATCCTTTTAAAGGTTATGTTATTTTAGAAGTCTAGAAACAGTCATTTGTTTTGGTTTTGTATTGGGAGTCAGTCTGTTAAACAGCACCGTGACCTTAGGCAAGTTTCTGAAGATTTAAAATAGGGCTTTTGGTTTTATCTAAAATTCTTTCAAGTTTATAAGTTATGACCTCATGATAAATAACAATAAGCAGTCTCACATATGTGACTGTGCTTACCTGTCTATTATGAAAAGAGTTCCAAGGAGCAAAAGCAGACTTACTTTCTTTGATAGCTCCTGATATTTTGGGGTTTTGCTGCTGGGTAGATAGCCAGTGTTGTTAAAGGGGCACATTCCATAATCTGTAACAGTGTTTCAAGCTGTTCTGAAATTGAGCTTTCAGGCAAAAATCTCTTCTTAAGGTAATTTATTAAAGGTGTTATCCAGGAATGTGCAGCCACTTTTTTAACAGTTGAAGATTTTGATGTATTAAAATATCAAACACCCTTCAACTTGTATCTACTGGGAGTATGGAGTGGTTTGTATCAGATGCCGGTCCTGGGGCCAAGAGTAGCTGTGAACTTTAAAAGCCTCCGTCCTTCTACAGGCCCTCTGTAGCCAGTACACTGATGGGTAAGAGAAACTTATTTTTTCTTTGCTCTTAAGGGGAGGGAGGAAGACAAGTCTCTTCTTCCTCCTGTATTCTTTGATCAGCTCTTCTGAAGGTTAAATGGAATTCAGATGTTTTCTTTGTGATCATGTGTAGGTTTCTGTCTCAAGTGTTTTTAAAATTGACACACATTTTCTGTGAATATTCTTTATTCTTAATAGTCTTCTGTCTTGTAAATTGTGTTGGCAGACAATGGGATTACATACAGTGTGTCAAGAGAGCAACAGTTGATTCCCAAAGAGATGGGCTCTTTTTGTTTTGTTGAAAAACTAATTTGGAGTTTTTAATTTTTCCTTAACATTAAATCCTTACAGGAACTACATTTTGTCCATAAGTGCTTCCTCAGGCCTCATCGCCCTCCTGTCCACTGGCTCCAAGTAGACCATGTTGGCTTCACCCCCCAGCTTTGCATCTGTGGATGGCCGGGAATTTGGAAAAGTGTCAGGTGGTCATGGGAGATGCAGAAGATGTTTTTATAGTCTGGAGCTGCAGGGTTTGAAAAATCCAACATAATGTCATTCAGTATTTGTTTATTGGCTCTTTTTAGAGTGTTGAAATTACATGAATTGAAAGGGAAATTCGTGTACCAGGACATTTATTAAAAGGCAAAATGTGTCTCGCAATGTGCTATAATCACAAGAGGAGAAAATAACTTGTTTCCTTGATCTGTCAGAGGTCACAGTAACCTGGACTGAACTATTATTATTTGGAATTGTAGCAAGAAGTTAATAGGTGGTTCTGTGTGTTCCAAGAACAATATTACAACTTTTTTTTGAAATATTAGGATGAATCCTCTTCCCTCCCCTCTTCTCTGGTTGGGGTAATGTGACTGAACTTCATGTTTACAGGCTTCTGAATTTGTGATTTTGAAATAACTCAAAGTTAAAAACATGGTTTCTCCAATATAGGGAAGAAAAACTTGTAGAATAGTTTTTTCTTTTTTTACAGAAGAAAAGCAGCCAAGGTAATAAACCTAAAAATAGTGCCCAGGCATATGAGAGTTGTCCTGTGTGGTTAAAACACACACTGTTCAGCTGTAGAGCTTTGGCCTTGGGTAGTCAGGGAGGTCAGTTTGGCCCTCCTAAATTAGTTTGACTTGTTGAGAGACTGGCATTATTGTTTTCTTAGAGTGAGAAAACACTACCACTGAAGTAATATTCAGTAAGAAATAGGACCTCTTTCCTTAATATTGACAAGTAAGAAACCAAAGTGATTTTTGTGATCTTAGCTCTGGAATTCTAAGAGCATTCTAGGGAATTAAAGTGATTTTAATACTTGTCAGCGTTCTTCCATTCAGATGTTCATAAATTTGATTCTTTAGTCTACAAGTTCTCATTGATTGTGAATAAAATACTGATCTCTTCAGCCCTTGAGGGGTCTAGCTGAGAGCAATCCCTTGTATTTTTTTAACTGGCGTATACAGATCATGTCCTCTGTGTGCCATGATTTGAAAAAGTTTGGGAAGCTCTTGAATCTACCACGGGAAAGGGTCTGGAATCCCGGGTGATAGTGATTTCATATTCCTATTAGCTTTAACCACATTCAGTCATTTCTATCAGCAGTGCCTCAGAGGAAGCACCATGTTTCTGATTCCTAATCCTAAATTTCATCTTTCATTTCCACTTCTAAATTTTAGTGTGAATGTTGCGTATAATACTTGTTGCTGTTTTATTTATAACTTTATAGAAAGATAGTCATCAGGAGTTCATTTTTTACTTCCTTGCTGTTAGATACTTTGATAGGCCACATCCAAAAACTTGGAGGGAAAACAGGGAGGAGTACGTTTGCCTGGTGACCCAGGTCATTGTTTTCAGCTGATGATTATTTTTCATCATTGCTTCTAGAAGTTTGCATTGTTTTCTTGAGTGTATTATTACCCAAGTGCTGTTGCTGGGTAACACAGTGAAGGGGGAAGTCAGAAGAGATTCTCTGCAAAGTAGTGTAACACATACAAAGTTTATTTTTATGTTTTAACCTGTTTCTGTTTGTTGTTGTTGATAAATAACCATTCAGGAGTTTGACAAGTGGCATAGAATTTGTGTACCAAATGCATTTGCTTACTTTACAAAATGACTATTTGACAAACCGTTAGCATCTACTACTATTTACCAGAGCTGGACCACGTCTTAAAATTGCAGGTAAAAAGTTGCCACTAGATGGCAGTGCCTGTATAAATTGAGGAGACTTGCTGCCATTCTTCATATTAACATCGTGTAGCTGAAATAGGGTATCAGCTCAGTATTCTTCAAAGAATTTCTCTTGAATTAATAAACTGAATAATTTGTAGAAAAGCAAGTAAGAATAATTTGATTTTGGTACTGAACTTCTTTTACAGCACTCTAATCTTCATCCTGATCATGATTCTAATTTCCTACATTAGATCAATTTCTGCGCGCAAATTTATAAGGCATGTACTCAGTTCCACAGTTTCTGCAGGGTATCAGTACTCTGATCTTGCAAATCAGACCCTCTTCCCCAGTCCTCTCCCCGTGATCTAAAATTGACCATGTGAGACATAGAATTATGTGCTCAATCTGGTTTTGTTAATAAAAACTTGCTCTCGGTTTTTAATCTCAAAAGACCCTCAGATCTAACACCAGTAAAATAAATGGTTATGTTGCAATTGGGGTTTAAAGCAGTTAAATTCCTTTTTTCACATTCCTTGTGATAAGAGGCTTACAGTATTAAAACAGTTTACATTTCTCTATAGTTGGTTTATTTACAATTTAATAGAAATCTTGGGTTGAAATTATTCTTGGCCAGTAAAAATGTACTGGTTGTCTTATTTGCTATATTATTCCAAGAATAATTTGAAACAAGTTTTAAAGTTAACTGAAATACGGAGGTTAGAGTCATATTTAACATTCTTGCCAATTAAGTATCATTAAACTTTACTTTTTAAAATTTATATTCTAGACTTATTTATAAGTACTGTGTGAATAAGTGCATCATCTTTATTACATTATTTTACATTAGCCATCATTTAAATTTCCCACACATTATATGCGTTTTTATCTGCTGGTCGGATGTTTGTGTGGCAGTCACTGGCATAGTGCAGTTATATGACGGAAACTTTTGCTGATACGTGCTGTGTGCTGTCCTGCCCTGTTTCAGTGTTTTTAGCATTTGTTCCAGTTACTACTGTTCTGGAGATAGGAAGGAAGGATATACATAGGCATGTACACACATAGAACCAGTTTACAGATACACGTATCATATTTCCCCATATATAAGATGCACCCCTTGGCCCTGGCTGGCTAGCTCAGCAGTAGAGCGTCAGCCTGGCATGTGGAAGTCCTGGGTTTGATTCCCTTACATGGCACGCAGGAGAAGTGGACATCTGCTTCTTCACCCTTCCCCCTCTCCTTTCTTCTTATTTCTCTTCCCCTCCCACAGCCAAGGCTCCATTGGAGCAAAGTTGGCCCGGGTGCTGAGGATGACTCCATGGCCTCCGCCTCAGGTGCTAGAATGGCTCCGGCTGCAACACAGCAACGCCCCAGATGGGCAGAGCATCGCCCCCTGGTGGGCATGCCTGGTGGATACTGGTCAGGTGCATGTGGGAGTCTGTCTTTCAGCCTCCCTGCTTCTCACTTCATAAAAATACAAAAAAAAAAAATAAGATACACACCTTTTTTGAAAAATTTAGGGTCTACAAACTGGGTGTGTCAATACAGAGGTTGTCAAGTTATTTAAGAAGTGTGGCATTTCAAATGCCATAGATAGAACTGAGAATAAGGTAATATATGAAGACTGATTTGTCATCTGACACAGGTGAGGACAAGCTAGTGGATGGGAGTTTTGACAGTGATAAGGAGTTGCATGAATTTTATGATAAATAAAACAAGTTCAATAACTTTATGTAATACATTTTCCCCCCAAATTAAGGTGCATCTTACACATAAGAAAATATGGTATTTGGGCTGGAGGGGATTATCTTCCACCTGTGTGGCCTCCCAAGCAAGGGTATTAATTGAAGATTAGGAGTGATTTTAAAGTGGTTGGTTTAGAATTTCATGGAGCTGGTTAGAAACTAACTTTGTGTTGGCCTTCATGAGTTTTAATTGTGCCTCTGACTTCTTTCCCACTTATGATTCTGAATTTGGATTCATACGCAAGCTCTTTTTAACTTAAAAATTTACAAAGACCCTGGCTGGTAGCTCAGTTGGTTGAACCGTTTCATACACCAAGGTTGTGGGTTCAACCATCAGTCAGCACACATAAAAGAATCAGCCAATGAATGTGTAAATAAGTAGAATAAATTGATGTTTCTCTTGCCCTTCTCTCTAAAATCAATAAATTTTTTAAAAATTCACATACATAGTTACTTTTTCACAAAGCTTTAAAGATAAAAAAAAGGAAGCTAAAAAAACACTGAACAAGAAGACTTGGAGTCTAAGCCTGGTTTTGCTTTCACCTGGCAGTGTTTGTGGGTAAGTCCTTTCATTTTTCCAGGTTTGGTTTCCTCATTTGCCAAGAAGGGATGCTCTTGAAGATGGTCAAGATACCTTGAAGCTCTGCTATTTTTGTGGTAACCCTTGGTGCACCCTTAGTGAAGATGAAGTAACACTTAACGTAGGAAGCCAGGCCCAGGGTTTTTAGTTTTTACTGCCCCTGGCTGATATTTCAGTGGGTCAGTGGCTGCTACCCAGGTTCCTCTTATGCATGGTATGTTCTCTCCCAAATAATTCTTTCCAGAAAAGAAAATGAGAGTGCATGGAAATTTTTCTTAAGGATATAATTGTGAAATGTACTTATCTAGTATATTTACCATGGCAGATGACTGTATATATATAAAAAAAGCTATCTGTTCCCATGGCTAAGCAATAATGTTTGTATTTGGTTTTAATTTGCAGGTTCTCAAAGTGAGTTTGAGAGGCTTAAAACAGTGCAGAGTATCCTAAACCCAATGAGAAATGATATCTTTAGTAACTAGTCATTTACTCCCTTAAGCAAAGTACGGATTGCAGATTAAACCTTGATCACTGCTATTTCTGTTCGATATTCAGTGCAGCTTATCTGCCAACATAATTTTTATTAATGTGTCTAACTGCCTGTTTTATGGAGCTGGCCTTATAGTGAAAGAAAGATCAGATAAAAGTTGTGAGATTAAATGCACAAAATGCTTTTATTATTATAAGCAAATCAGTAAGTTAAATTGCAGTTTCAAATAAACTTCAGCTTATTTATACATACAGTAGTTCACTGGGTTGATTAAATATACAAGAACAACAGAAATGGCCCATTTTAATCATCATTCTGATATTTTGGGAGCAAAAACCCAAACTCTCTTTAATACAGGTAGTTATAATCATAAAGGACATTGGTATTTCCCATTAGCATTTTGAAATTTAGAATTTAACTGTGAAATATATATCTGGAAATGATGGCAGAAAATAACATTTAATCCTGTAAGTCCCTAAATGATTTCTATATGAGGGATCAGCTGGCCAGAAAATTAGAATTTTGTACATGCTCAGGTGTCCAGATGAGTCATAGGACCCCTACCCCTTACATACTTCACCCCCACCAAAGAAAAATTTTCTCTTACAGGCACACAGTATAATCTCAGGATTTTTCTCAAATGGAGTATTCATAGGGTAGGTAGTCAATAGTGGCAGGGCTAGATAGACCTCAGCTTCTGTGCACTAAAACTAGGCCCCTTGAGTCCATGCAGTGAGCTCTCATGCATATATTTAGCGCACATAATGTGATTACAGTATCGGGAAGTTCTTTAACTTGGCTTTTCATTGGACAAGTGCCAAGTAGTGACAGCATTTTTCACAAAACCCAGGGTTTGCTTTCACATTACTAATTCCTCAAAAACAAGCATTTTTGCAAAATCCCAGTGCTAATTAAACAGCAAACATTTGCCTTTCTGGGTATTTTACAGTTCTACTTACAAAAGTCGAGCATGTGCATATTTACTTTTAAAGCTCAAGTATTTAAACTTGCAGAAGTGCCTACAAGCAGTCAAAAATATAAAGCAGGTTTTCATAAAATGTAAAAAGGAATACTTCATTGCAGATGCATTACATTTTATTCAAAGCTAAGCTTCCATAGTAGTGTAATCCTTTCATAAATTTTCCATGTCCCTAGTTAGGGTCTGGGGTATTCATCCTTTTACCATCTCTACATGTAGATGAGTATAGCAGTGTTAGAATTCTAATAGACACCATAGGTAGGTTACTATACAGGGTCAGTTTAGGGGCAAAACAATAGTGAATATTTAAAAGGTAATGAAAGTAAATATGTAGGAGTTGTAGTTTTGTTGCAAATAAGTGAAACAACCTACTAACAACAGGAATGTGAAAATAGAAAAAAAAATGTAAAATTGTTGCTTATTTTCCCAAGTGAGACTTCTGAGTGAACACAGTCTACTCTTTCTGATGTAATACACGTTGCATCTGTGGATTTTATTCATTTGAAAAAATAGATCTATCTATAGCCTTCTTTAAGTTACTAAACGCCTGGAGGTAATGTGTCTGTCCGCCCCATGGACTTTCCATTGTATTAGCATGAGGTACTCAGAGCAATGCAAGAATCTGTGACTCCAGTCCAAGATAAGAGAATAAAGTGGGTTTCCTTGGTTGTGAGTTATCAGATGTGCTCATAATTCAGGTGCACAGTGGTAGTGACAGCAGACACCTCAGAATCCGGAGACACTAGAGGTTGAGCAGTGGCTGCTAAGTGATTGAAAAGACTGGCTGGTAACACCTTTCTGTATTGGTGTAGACCAGTATTTAACCATGCAGCTCCTGTGGCTCATGCATTGCCTTATGATCTGTAGTCCTTTTTGCTGTAGGGCTTGTTGCGCAATATGTTATCAATCTCATTTACCACCTGTGATGTCATCTTTGGGAGAACCTGAGAGCATGAGAAGTACGAAGTGGTTAGTACTTGATATTTGTGGTATATGTTTAAACCAGAACTGGACTATAAGCTCCTCACCAGACTGTAAGCTCCTTGAGGTCAGGACCTTGTCTTGTTTTCCACTGTATCTCTAGTGCCTTTAAGAGTGCTTGACCCATAGTTAGTGCTCATAATTACTGGTTGATTGGATAAATGAAGACATAAGATCCATATGAAGGCTGATAGAAATATATAATATCCAGAGCAACTCTGCTCAGTAGAAATACAATGTGAGCCACAATGTAATTTTAGATTTTCTAGTGGCCACATTAATAAAAGTGAAAAGAAAAAGGTGAAATTAATACATGATTTTACTCCACTATATCCAAAACATCATTTCAACATGTAATCGATATAGAAAATTCTTAATATGCTTTACATTTTTTTATAAAGTACTAAGTTTTTCTAATCTAGAATACATATATATTACACAACTACATTTGGACTGACTACCTTGCATACCCTAAATAACCACGTGTAGCGAGAGGCTGCGGTACTGGACAGTACAGGTCTAGAGACTAAGGAGAGTTCTTTACCAGTGGTGGTCAGAACCCTGGTGAAGGATGGCCAGAGGTGAACCGGCATCCCAGGGAGATGGAATAGCATGAAAAAGTAAAAAGTCCGTGACACAGTGTAAAGTGGGCAGTGGAGGTAGGGGGGTGGTACCAGCAGGACAGAGAAGTTGGGGGAAGGGAGTAGAAGGCCTTGAATATCACTTTTTAGAGTTCAGACTTTATTCTGTAGACAGTGGGCAAACTCTCAGGACTTCCCCGTTTGAAGGATGAGTTGGAGAAGGTTGAAAGGGACACAGATAGTAGAAATTGTTGTCCTAGGCAGTGATACTAAGCCTTCACTGGGACAGGCAGGAGGGTAGAAACGGGGAGTGGTGGCAGACATTATTGGACAATGACTGTTTCCAAACTGTTACTAGGAAGACACCAATGCAGATTAATGATTGGAATCAGCAGAAGAAGTTTGGAGTTGGATGTATTGAATTTACAGTGCCTGGAAATGATTAATAGGCATTCGGAAGTGCAGCAGGAAGACTGGTGTGGATTTGTGAGTTATTTGCATGGATATGCTAATTATGCTCTGGGACAGGATGAGATCATCCAGGGCTAGCATTTATTGTGAGAAATGGGGCAAGGGCACCAATTACATCATAAGACGAGGCACAAAGCAGACTTTTTCCACTGGAATAGCCTGACCCTGGGTGGAGACTGTGATGAAATACAGTTATGACAGCCAGTTCTGAGGTTTCAGCCTCCCCCTTGCTCAGCTGCAATCCTGCTGACTAGGGTGACCTTGTCTTCACTCAGGAGTTAGCCTCAGAAACCTTAATGGCGGCAGAATGGCAGGGCTACTCCACCCGGGAAACTGGTTCGGGTTAATGGTTTTCTATCCAAAGCTAAAGGAAGAGTTTGATTTCCCTCCAGTTCTGGATTCTCAGGATCTAAACCAGTGATGGGCAATCTTTTGAGCTTGGTGTCTCAAAATTCGCCAAAAAACTGAGCATAACTCGGGTGGTGTGTCACTTCTAGGAAAACGGTCTAACTGGAAGTTCCAGAACTAGACGCTCTTTGCGGGAGTTCTGTTGTTTTGGCCTACAGACCTCCAGCACAGAGTGTCTACACTACAGCAAGTGTTTTATCCTCAGCTACTGCACCTGGCCGTGCAGGAGCCGAGGATGAAATGTCCTTCTTGGCATGCAGCCCCACACTTCTCTGGTATGTGGCCGATGCGGCCATGTGTCATTGAAAATGGCTACGTGTGTCAGTGCTGACACACGTATCATAGGTTCTCCATCACGGGTCTAAACTAATGTGTTAAAGTGAAATTGCCACAATGAGAACCAAACCTAAAATGTGGATTTGTTGGAAGTTTTGTGCTAAAATATAGTATTAGCTATGTGAGGGGAAGAAAACTTTATCATTACACCAAAATGAACTTCACATAGAGATCTAAACATTTAAAAAAAATTAAACTATAAAAGTATTGAATAAGACATTAAGAAAAGGTATATAATGGTGCAAGGCCTAAATTTTCAAGGTAAGCCATACATCCAGAATTTTATGTGAACTTGCCACGGGTTTTAAAATGTTGACAGCTGTTTTAAAACACTTTAATCTACAGATTACATAGACATCCCACAGGCCTCCAGTTTAGCAACCTTGGTGTTACACTGACTGGGATAATTGGTGGCCAACGGGCAGTCTAGCTAGTGTTGCCTGGCCTGGTGAGCTATTAGGGAAGTCCTCCCAGGTCTGGGTCACTGTGGAGTCGGACCTGGGGAGTGGAGCAGTATTCTGGCAGGCTGGGGTGGTGGATATTTTGCAGGTGGAGGGCCACAGTTACCTCTGGGGAGCTGAGTGGTCCACGGTGGCTGGAAAGTAGAATTCCAGGAAGGTGAGCCCTGGGTGTGAAGGATGTAGAGGGGGAGAGGCAGTTCTCTCCATGTTTTAGGTGGAAGCAGGGAGGAAGGGGCACTGTGCAGATGATGGGGACCTGCCTGCAGCTGTGGTTTCTCCTCTTGTCTAGTCTCCCATCTCTTGAGACTTGGTTTACATATGCCTCTAGTTTATGCACAGCTTGGGTACACTTTATCTCTCAGAACAGCTGCCTTGCTGGGCCCACCAGAAACATCCCTTCCTTACAACTGCCGGCACTGTAGTCTTCCACCTGTACACAATCCAACTGCTGCTGGGAACCCCAGCCACCCAACTCACTTCCCACCCCATGGAGGGGCCCAATCAGCTCACCTAGGTGGATTCTTAAGTGCTGGGCTGGTGGCAGGTGGCCGTAGGAAGGGGGATGGTGGTTGCTAAGTGCCTATGGAGGTAGCCCCTCTGCTTTGGTAACCTTTTCTTTTATTCTAGGAGCATGGGTGGCCCATCTTCCTACCAGCAGAGCCTTGTTTGGGAAGTGACTGTCCCAAGAGCTGCTAAGCTCCACCCCTATGACTTGGTTTTCCTCTGAAATGTACCCTCAGTGACCCAGAGTCCTCCCACAGCCCAGGAATGACCTCTCATTATGGTGCCAGGCATACTGACTCCCCCTGGGTGGCAGTGTTCCCAAGATTTTAACATTACAGGAATCCTCAGTTCCTCCCTCTTCCTGCTAAACTGGCAGCAAGTCCTGTCTCTGTTTCCAAAACCTACAGATTCCAACCACTTCACCTCCATGGCCACCCTCCTAGCCAGTCCAAGCCACCATCACCTGCCACCTGGACAACTGCTCTTGCCTTTCTTCACTTTACTGCCCACACAGCAGCCAGGCAGTTTTTACAAATTCAAATCATAGCATGTCCCTCCTCTTCTTAAAAACTTTCAAGGGATTCGTGCCCGCTGGTGTGAGATCTGTCCCTCACCTGCCTCTCTGCTTCAGTGTAGCCACGATCCCTTTTCTCACCACGTGTTGGCCACACTGGTCCTAAGCAGGCAGTTCCTGGATAAAGCTAAGTTTCTTCCCACCCCAGGGCCTTTCCACTGCTCCTCCTGTGTCTGGAATGCTCTTCCCGGGGTCTCACAGGCTGTGCCCTCATCTTCCAACCTCAGAAAGCACATCACCCAGATCGCCTTGGCAAGGACACTATTTAAAGCAGCCCCCTCCCACCCTACCACGCACTTCTCATGGTGTCTCTATTACAACACCCTCCTTACTTAACAGCCCTTCTCACAATGTGAAATGACACATTGGTTATGTGCTTCTCCCACTCTAGAATGTAAGCTTGAAGGCTGGATATTATCCCTCTGAGCCTGACTGGTCATGGAGCGCTCTCAGCGGTCTGCTCAATGAACTAAGGGATAGATTGTTCAGTTCATGCTCCACCAGCGCGTGGGCTCTTGAGGGTAGGTACCTGCTTTTAGCTCAGTAGCCTGTGGCTGGTATGGTACCAGACGTATAACACGTGTTCAGGACATATTAATAGAATTGAAATCTTTGGATGGCATTGCAATGCTTTTGTGTACAGACTGTTTCCTGTTTCTTCATCATCACTGTGTGGCCTTTCTCTTTTCCCCAGCAAAGTGAAAAGAGACAGCAGGGTGGCTCTTGTTAAGGGGAGCGGAAGCAGAGAGTATTACATGGCTGCACAGCCCTAGGAAAGGTGATGGTGGGAGGAAGTCTGCACGATTTACCCCCCCAGCACATTCTGGTCTATTCAAAAGGGTTTTTTAAAACATATTAAGTTTAATCAAGTTGATCCCCACATCCATTTCTTTTGTGATAGGTAGCAGGGTGAGGTAAGTGCCTGCTTCAGGGCCAGGTGAACAGGGAAGAAGCTGTGAGACAGTTCTGTTCCCCAATCAGAAAGAGGAAGACACTTGTTTGACAGGTGGTGATTATGGCAAGAGACGCAGGTGGGCTCCTTCCTGGTGCCCTCACAGGGCTGAGTGTGCTGCAGGCTCAGGACTAAGGCACTGCCTTTGGGGGAGGAAGACTGTCCCAAGAGCTTCTAAGTTCCACCCCTGTCCTCAGGTAGAACTCTCAAGAACACCTCTTCCACTTGCCCCTACAAACTCCCCAGAGAACACCTACAGGCTTCAGCCAGTTCCTTGGGCCTCAGGCCGTCCACCCAGGGGAGGGAGTGGGGATGGGCACTCCTGAATTTGCTGCCAAGAAGATGTGACCCTGGTAGTTCAAACTAGGATTTTGATCTTGTTCCTTTTAGAACATGGCAAACATTCATTCAACAGGTATTTCCTGAGTGTTGACTAAGGACCTTATTGCATACTAGCAACTGGTAATCAGTAGAGGAGCCAGAAAGAGACACAGGTCTCTGACCTCAGGAAGTTTACGGTCCAACAGGGGTGACAAGCATTGTACTATGTTATGGTAATTTGATGGGAGGGAATACAGGATACTATGAGGGCTTGGCACACTGTAGGTTGGCAGTAAATGTTTGTGGAAAGAACAAATGAGTGTATTCTCCTGTGGCAATTACATTTCAAGCAGGTTATTAGGCAGGCTTTTATGGTCAAGCCTGGGAACTGAGTCACCAGGTGTAACATTATTTGGGTCTTGGAATGCCCTGTCTCAAAGAAACAAACCATCCTGAGAAACGAGGTTTGAGAATGTTGCCTGTTAATAAAAAGGGGTACTCCTGGATCCGTGAGCTGTGAAAGTTCTGTTGCCTTTCCTGCCCGTCTGCCCACTTCTCCACTTCAAGGAATAAGTGGCCTGTTAGGGGCTTTCATGTAACTGGGAAGCTGTGACAGGAGGCGGGGCAGAGGTGGGGAGAGATGAGACACTGCCTGGGGACATCTGCAAAGACTGAAGTCCCCTGGAGTGTTTTGGGAAGGGCTGTGGTACTTGCCTGAATGGCACCAAGGTTCTCCATGAGTTGTTCAGGAGTGGATGATCCCAGAAGCACAGAGCTCACTCCCTCGTTTCTCAGACACCATGCTGGGAAGAGAGAACACGGGGTCAGGATATCCAAGCCCTTTGGATTATTAATTAGCTTACAAACACCACCCATAACTACCACTGTTGCAACCAAAATTTACTAACTTTTGTGGGGAGGATGGACAGTGTACTCCAGGATTAAAAACCTCAGTAGCACCCTTGTGGTGGAGAGAATTGGGTAGACTCTGTGCCTTTGAACTGTGGGTTTAGAGCTCTGTGCTTTCTACATGAGGCTTTGTCCTAGTGAATGGGGCACACAATACAGCTGCCCACCCGCCGTGTGCATTCTTTTTCCTGAAAACACCTGATAATGTTCACTGCAGACGTCTGGATTCCTGTCCACATGTGGGCCCACAGCCTCCTGCCCTTCCATCTTACTCTTGCTCTCACTTTTCCCTCATCGTTAGGTGGAGTCCTTGGAGACTTTGAATGTCCAGTTCTCTTATTTCCACCTACCTGTCAATCCTCTCTGGGCCCTTTCTTCCTAACACAAGACTCATCATGTGTTGATTATCTCACCAATTTTCAAATCCCTTCCTCCTCTGCTTCCTCTGTCTCTGCAACCTATGCCCTTACACCTTCTATTGACCCTGCCTCTCGCTCTCTGTAGATGACCTGGCCTCTGACTTTATGTAAAACGTTAATTCCTCGACTCCCCACTCTGCCACGGACACAGTACACATCCACACCCTCCAATTTCAGAGGATGATGTGAGCTGTTTCTGTCAGAGGCCAAGCTTGGCCCTGAGTCTGTCTCTTTTTGCCCTTTCTTGGATTGATTCATTCATTTCTCCCTCTCTATCTCTTCTGGATTTTCTTACTTTATACATTGTTTTCTTTCCTATCAACAAAATGTGTTCAAATTTCTCCCATTCTAAAATAAGCTTTCTTAGACTTCATCCCTGCCTAGACCCCCCCCCTTCTTAAATTTCTTAAAGGCCATTTTAGACTCCCCTGGACCCCCTTCTCCCCCCAGGACCTTTCTTGCCATGTCAGAAGACAGGGTCCCCAGGAACCTCCTTGTGGTTATAGTAGACTTCTCAGTTCAGAGCTGCCTATAACTAAACGATTCTGTAGTGTCTGCCAGGTGTCCCATAAGCACTGCAGGCTTCTTACTACTAACTACTAACCATGTCCCTCCTGTGTTCCCAATATCATTGGGTGGCATCACCGGCAACTTGGTCTCCAGATCCAGGAGCCTGGGACATATATTTAGGGACTGTCCCTTTCTGATCCCAAATTCCCCTTCAATTGCCAACTCTAGTTGCTATTTAAATATTTTCCTAATTAAGTGGTTCTCAAAGTTTAGTGTGCATCAGAACCATGTAGACAGGCCTTATGAAACCCCAGTTATAGGGTGCCACTCCCAGTTTCTAACTCAGGAGGTTTGGACAGGCCTGAGAATCTGCATTTCTGATGAACTCCCATGTGATGCTGATCCAGGTAGCACGTTTTCTTTCTTTCTTTCTTTCTTTCTTTCTTTCTTTCTTTCTTTCTTTCTTTCTTTCTTTCTTTCTTTCTTTCTTTCTCTCTTTCTTTCTTTCCTTTTTTCCTTTATTTTATTTATTAATTTTAATTTATTGTGTTAACATAGATTCAAGTGTCTCACTCAATATAACTCCCTCACCCCCCACTCCCGTGTCCCCAATACACCCCCGTTGCCCTCCTCCCCCTAACTTCCTCCCCCGTTCACTCTGGGATTTGCTGTCCTGTTACCTGTATCTCTGTGTTATGTATATATAATTTTACTACTCCCTTCACCTTCTCTGATCCCATCTCGTCATCCCCCTTCCCTCTGACAGCTGTCCTTCTGCTCCCTGTGACCCCACCTCTGCCTCTATTCCATTCCTCAGTTCACTTTGTTCATTAAATTCTATATATAAGTGAGATCATATGATATTTGTCTTTCTCTGCCTAGTTTATTTCATTTAGCATAATAATCTCTAGGTTCATCTATGCCATCCCAAAAGGTAAGATTTCCTTCTTTTCCACAGCTGCGTAGCATTCTATTGTGTATATGTACCACACTTTTTTTTTTTGTACCACACTTTTTAATCCACTTGTCCACTGATGGACGCTTGGGCTGTTAACTGATCTTGACTATTGTAAACAATGCTGCAGTAAACATGGGGGTGAATTTCTTCTTTTGAATCAGTGATTTGGTATTCATAGGATATAATCCTAAAAGTGGGATAGCTGGGTCAAAGGGCAGTTCCATTTTTAATTTTTTGAGGAAACGCCATACTGTTTTCCTCAGTGGCTGCACCAGTCTGCATTCCCACCAGCAGTGCAGGAGGGTTCTCTTTTCTCCACACCCTCACCAGCACTTATGTGTTGTTTTGCTGATGAGCGTCATTCTGACAGATGTGAGGTGATAACTCATTGTGGTTTTAATTTGCATTTCTCTAATGATTAGTGATGTTGAGCATTTTTTCATAAGCCTATTGGCTATCTGAATGAACTCTTTGGAGAAGTGTCTATTCAGTTCTTTTGCCAGTTTTTAATTGGATTGTTTACCTTCCTGGTGTTAAGTTTTAGAAGTTCTTTATAAATTTTGGTTATTAACCCCTTATCTGAGGTAATGGCGAATATGTTCTCCCATTGTGTAAGTTGTCTTCTTTTTATTTTGTTAAGTGTCTTTTTGCTGTGCAAAAGCATTTTAGTTTGATGTAGTCCCATTTGTTTATTTTGTCCTTCATTTCACTTGCCCATGGAGATAAATTAGCAAAAATATGGCTACAAGAGATATCAGTGAGTTTGCTGTCTATTTTTTCTTCTGAGATGTTTATGGTTTTGCGACTTATATGTAAGTCTTTTATCTACTTTGAGTTTATTTTTGTGAATGGTGTAAGTTGGTGGTCTAGTTTCATTTTTTTGTATGTACCTATCCAATTTTCCCAACACCATTTATTAAAGAGACTGTCTTTACTTCGTTGTATGCTCTTACCTCCTTTGACAAATATCAATTGACCATAAAGGTGTGGGTTTATTTCTGGGTTCTCTGTTCTGTTCCATTGATCTGTATGCGTGTTCTTATATCATTACCACACTAATTTGATTACAATGGCCTTGTACTATAACTCGATATCAGGACGTGTGATACCTCCCACTTTATTCTTCATTTTCAAGATTGCTGAGGCTATTTCTGTACTTTTTTGGTTCCATATAAATTTTTGGAATATTTGTTCTATATATTTGAAGTATGCTATTGGTATTTTAATAGGAATTGCATTGAATTTATAGACTGCTTTGGGTAATATAAACATTTTAATGATGTTTATTCTTCCTATCCATGAACACAGTATATGCTTCTTCTTGTTTGTATCTTTCTTGATTTCTTTTTTTCAATGTCTTATAATTTTCTAAGTACAAGTCTTTTACCTCCTTGGTTAAATTTCTCCTAGGTACTTTATTTTTTTGGTTGCAATAGTAAAGGGGGTTATTTTCTTAATATGTTTTTCAGTCAGTTTATTGTTGGTGTATAAAAATGCCTTTGATTTCTGAGTATTGATTTTATATCCTGCCACCTTGCTGAATTCATTTATCAGGTCCAGTTGTTTTTAGACTGAGACTTTAGGTTTTTCTATGTACAGTATCATATCATCAGCAAATAATGATAGTTTTACTTCTTCTTTTCCAATTTGGATGCCTTTTATCACTTCTTGTCTGATTGCTATGGCTAGGACTTCCAGAACTATGTTGAGTAAGAGTGGTTAAAGGGGGCAACCCTGCCTTGTTCCTGATCTTAAGAGGATTTCTTTTAGTTTTTGCCCATTGAGTATGATGTTGGCTGTGGGTTTATCATAGATGGCCTTTACCATGTTGCGGTATGTTCCTATATTCCCACTTTGCTGAGAGTTTTGATCATAAATGAATGCTGGATTTTATCAAATGGTTTTTCTGCATCTATTGATATAATCATGTGATTTTTAACCTTCATTTTGTTTATGTGATGAATTACATTTATTGAATTGCGAATGTTGTACCATCCTTGCCTTCCCAGAATAAATCTCACTTGATCATGATGTTTTATTTTTTCCATATATTGCTGGATCCAGTTTGCTAATATTTTGTTGAGAATTTTAGCATCTATGTTCATTAGGGATATTGGCCTATTGTTTTCTTTCTTTGTAGTGCCTGATTTTGGAATGAGAATAATGCTTGCCTCATAAGAAGAGCTTGGAAGTCTCTCCTCCTCTTGAATTTTTTGAAATAGCTTAAGAGGGATAAGTGTTAGTTCTCTGAATATTTGGTAAAATTCACCTGTGAAGCCATCTGATGCAGGATATTTGTTTTCTGGGAGTTTTTTGATAACTGTTTCAATTTTATTTGTTGTAATTGGTCTGTTTCAGCTTTCTGATTCTTCCAGATTGAGTTTTGGAAGATTGTATGTTTCTAGGAATTTATTCATTTCTCCTAGGTTGTTCAATTTTTTGGCATATAGATCTTCATAGTATTTTATTACAATCCTTTGTATTTCTGTTGTGTCCATTGTTACTTCTCTACTTTCATTTCTTATTTTATTTATTTGGGTCCTCTCTCTTTAATTCTTGATGAGTCTGGTTAAAGGCTCGTTAATCTTGTTTACCTTTTCAAAGAACCAGCTCTTGGTTTCTACCTCAAACCAACATGACTCGTAATTTTGCAGGTCTTGAGTGGGAACAGTGCGGGATTAGGAAATAAACACAGAAAGAAAAAGAATGGGGTCAGGAGGCCTCCTGTAAGCTGATGACCAACAACAGGGGTCGGGAACATTTTTGGCTGAGAGAGCCATGAACGCCACATATTTTAAAATGTAATTTCGTGAAAGCCATATAATATGTTTAACACTAAATACAAGTAAATGTGTGCATTTTATGTAAGACCAACACTTTTAAAGTAAAATAAGTCCCTGAATTCTTTTTAATAACATTGTTATGCTGTTGCTAACCAATGATGAATAAAGTACTTCTTACCATTAATGCAACTTCTGGTGCTGCATGATTTTGCTGATGGCTTTGTAGTCTGGTTGATAAGTGGTGAGGTTAAGATTCATGCAGGTGTTGAGACTTCCATTTGTTAAACGTAATTGTAGGTTGGTCTTAATGTTCTTTAGATGTGAGAAAGACTGCTCACATGCATACATAGAGCCAAACATTGTCAGTACAGCAATACTCACATGCTGCAGTGTGTGGTATGTGACAGGAAATGCGTTCCAAGTTTTGACAATCAACTGGTCCACAGTTTGAAGATTTTTCCATTTCTCCAGACTTGTGTTTGCTCACCAACTCTGCTTGCTGTCATGCAAATCTTCCCAAATCTTCATTCAGTGACTTGAACTTATTCACCCATGTGTCTGAGGCCTTCAGGTCAGCAGCTTGTAGTTCAAAATCTCTGACTGAGACACCGGGGATGTAACTTAGGTCGGCGCTGTCTACTATACACTTGTGTGGATGGGTGATGAACTTAAAAAGACGAGTGCGCTCACGAAATTCTCCAAAGCACGCTTTGAATGACTGCAGGACATTAGATGTGAAGTTTGCTAGCTGCTGGAGATCAAGATGTTAAGCAGGGTCACTTGCTGTGCATGCATCTATAAACTCTCCCAGTTTTTCAAAGTGTGGAAAAGACCTGTTTCAATGTCAGCAATGAAGAGTTCCAGCTTGTTTTCAAATGCAAACACTGCTTGGTGAAGGGATAAGACTGTATTTCCAACACCTTGCATTTTCACATTGAGCTGGTTCAGATGTTTAGTCATGTCCACAAGATAGTAGAACTTCAGGAGCCGCTCAGTGTTAGCTAACTCAGGATGCTCGATGTTCTTCATTTCAAGAAAAGTTCGGATTTTGCTCAGACAAACTGCAAAACAGCTTAGTACCTTCCCTCCTGACAACCAGCGCACATTGCTGTGCAGAAGCAGACCAGGATAATTATTCCCAACTTCATCCAGCAGTGTTTTAAACTGGCAATCATTTAAAGCTTGGGCAACAAAAAAGTTGACCACCTGAATGACCAGCGACATCACCTCTCCAAGCTGCTCGCCACACATCTGAGCACAAAGCGCCTCCTGATGTAGGATGCAGTGAAGACTTAGGATGGGTCTATTTTCATGTTCATGAAGAAGCACTACGAATCCTTTGTTTTTCCCCACCATGCATGGAGCACCATCAGTACACACTGAAATAAGTTTATCCATCGGTAGATTTTTTTCTTTAGTGAACTCAGTGAAAGACTTGAATAAATCCTCTCCTCTTATTGTCTCTTTCATAGGCAAAACAGCAAGACTTTCCTCACGTAGTGTGTCACCCACAGCATCCCTTGCAATCACACTGAAATGGGATAAATGGCTTACGTCTGTTGACTCATCCAAAGCGAGAGAAAAGAATGGTGCTGCATTTATGTCCTACACTTGTGTTGTTTCAATTAGATTTGCCATCATGATGGTCCAATCTTGAATAGTTCTTGCCGAAAGAGGCATGCCTTTTATTCATTTGATTATCTTGTCTTTATCTAAAAGGTCGTCAAAAAGTTCATTGGCAAGATCAAGCATGAATGTTTTGGCATACTCCCCATCTGTGAATGGCTTTCCATTTTTCACAATTGCTAAAGCACCAGCAAAGCTAGCCAAATTCTAGTCACTTTGTTGGGTCCAAACACGAAGTTGCTGCTGACTAGCTTGCGCTCTGCACAGTAGCTCTTGACATGCTTTCTTCCTGCTGTTCCCGGCTGGATATTTAGATGCAAATGTAGTATGGCGTGTGTCAAAGTGCCACTTTATATTTGACCATTTCATTGATGCAATTTTATCACTGCATATTAGACACACTGCAGAACTGGCTCTCACCACAAAGGCGAATTCCTCTGTTCATTCCTGCTGAAAAGTACAATACTCCTCATCTTTTTTTCTTTTAGCTATCTTCTTTGTCAAAAGGGTTTATGCAATTAGCTAGCTGACTACTTGATTAAAAGGAGGGAAATTTACTTCCTGACCTCACAATGACCTGTGTATGTTACACATTATCCAATAAAAATTTGGTGTTGTCCAGAGGACAGCTGTGATTGGCTTCAGCCTCCCGCAACCATAAACATGAGCGGTAGGAAATGAATGGTTTGTAATACATGAGAATGTTTTATATTTTTAATGTTATTATTATTTTTTATTAAAGATTTGTCTGCAAGCCTGATGCAGCCATCAAAAGAGCCACATCTGGCTCACGATCCATAGGTTCCCGACCCCTGACCTACAAGATCAGTGTGCACTCCCCAAAAGCTTTATTTTTATAGTGCAGAGCAAAATTATCTTGCAAGACAAAGAGAATTCAGATACAAAGTCACACTTTTGAGGTAAATCAAGAATTCTTCCAGTGCAGAAACTCCTCCACCATGCACAACACCTTACCTTCACAAAACAGGGTAAAAAGAAAATTGCCTTTAGCAAGATAGGCATATGGGGGATGGGACAGTAGAAACAATCAGCATCACAGCTAACATGGAGGTATGGGGAAAAGTTTAGCTTTTGGCTTAACCCTTTAACTGCAAGGATCCTTGTCAGCTTGCTCCCTTCCACAGCTTTCATTGATCTTTTCTATTGTAATTTCTTTTATTTTTCCTTTTAAAATTTTATTGATTTTAATTTATTGTGCTTACATATATTCATATGTCCCACTGAATATACTCCTCCCCCCCATGTCCCTGTTCCCCTTGATACCTCCTCTGAACCCTCCCTCCAATATTCTCCCCCCTTTCCTTCAGGATTTGCCATCCTGCTCTTTATAATGCTGTGTTATGTATATATAATTTCACTAATCTCTTTCCCTTCTCTGATCCCATCCTCTCCTCCCCTTTCCCTCTGACCACTTTCCCTCTGGTCCCTTTGATCCCTCCTCTGCCTCTCTTCAGTTGCTCAGTTCACATTGTTCATTGGATTCCTCAAATGAGTGAGGTCATATGATATTTTTCTTTCTCTGCCTGGCTTATTTCACTTAGCATAATAGTCTCCAGGTCCATCCATGTTATGGCAAAAGGTAAGATTTCTTTCTTCTTCATGGCTGCATAGTATTCCATTGTGTATATGTACCAAAGCTTTTTAATCTACTAGTCCACTGATGGAAACTTGGGCTATTTCCCAATCTTGGCTATTATAAACAATGCTGCAATAAACATGGGGGTGCATTTCTTCTTTTGAATCAGTGATTTGATATTCTTAGGATATATTCCTAAAAGTGGGATGGCTGAGTCAAAAGGCAGTTCCATTCTTAATTTTTTGAGGAATCTCCATACTGTTTTCCGCAGTGGCCACACCAGTCTGCATTCCCACCAGCAGTGCAAGAGGGTTCCCTTTTCTCCGTATCCTCACCAGAACTTATTGTGTGTTGATTTGTTAATGAGTGCCATTCTGACTGATGTGAGGTGGTATGTCATTGTGGTTTTAATTTGCATTTCTCTGATGATTAGTGATGTTGAACAATTTTTCATATGCCTATTGGCCATCTGTATGTCTTCTTTGGAGAAGTGGCTATTCAATTCTTTTGCCCATTTTTTGATTGAGTTGTTTACTTTCCTGGTGTTGAGTTTTACAAGTTCTTTATAGATTTTGGTTATTAACCCCTATGTCATTTATTTTTGCTCTGATCTTTATTATTTCCTTCCTTTTCCTTTCTCTGGGCTTTATTTGTTGTTCTTTTTCTAATTCTTTTAGGTGTAGGGTTAAATTATTTGAGCTTTTCCTTGTTTCTTAAGCTATTCCTGTAATGCTATGAACTTTCAGGACTTCTTTTGCTGTGTCACATAAATTTTGATTTGTTGTATGTTCATTTTCATTTGTTTCAAGGAAATTTTTTACTTCTTCCTTGATCTCATTGTTAACCCATTCATTATTTAATAGCATGCTATTTAGCCTCCAAGTGTTTGAATGTTTTTCAGTTTTTCTATTGTAGTTGATTTCTCGTTTTATGCCATTGTGATCAGAGAAGATGCTTGATATTTCAATCTTCTTAAATTTACTGAGACTTATTTTGTGTCCTAACAACATGTGGTCTGTTCTAGAGAATGTACCATGAGCACTTGAAAAGAATGTATATTCTGCTGGTTTTGGGTGAAAGGTTCTAAAGATATTTATTAAACCCAGTTGATCTAGTGTATTGCTGTTTCTTTGTTAATTTTCTGTTTGGAAGATTTATCCATTGATGTTAGTGGGGTATTAAAATACCCTATATTACAGTATTGCTGTCAATCTCTCCATTTATGTCCATCAAAATTATCTTTATATATTTAGGTGCTCCTATATTAGGCCCATAAATACTTACAATGGTTATATCCTCCTGTTGAGTTGCTCCCTTTATCATTATGTAGTGACCTTCTTTATTCCTTACTACAGCCTTTGCTTTAAAGGTGATTTTTCTCAGATATAAGTATTGCTACCCCAACTTTTTTCTTTGTTTCCATTTGCATGAAATGCTTTTTACCATCCCTTTACTTTCAGTCTTTGTGTATCTTTTTTTCTGAGGTTGGTGTCCTGTAGACAGCATATGTATGGGGCCTGTTTTCTTATTCATGCAGCTACCCTATGTCTTTTGATTGAAGCATTTAATCCATTTACATTTAAGGTTATTATTGATATGTACTTATTTTTGGGCAGTTTATTCTTTAAATCTACAATCCTGTTTTTCTCAATTTTTTTTTCTTTGTTCTTTTTACAGTAGGTCTCTTAACATTTCTTGCAGCACTGTTTTGGTTGTAATTAATTCCTTAAGGTTTGTTTATTCTTTCTTTTTTTTTTTTTTGTATGGCAAGTGTGGGGTGGCTAATGGGGAACAGTCATGTGAGGAACCCAGGCCCAGGAACATTGACTAGGGCCCCCCATACAACCAAGCACACCAAAACTAAAGTTCTCAGAGATCTTTGGGAAAGGAGCGACCGTCTGTCAGCCAGTGAGATTTCACCATGTCATATTAGCTCAATGACCCTAAAAGACCCCTAGGACCCATTTAAATACCTCTCACACAATCTAATTCGCATGACTTCCATAGCCTCTGTCCCCGGGGCTAGGGAACATCGTCAGGCGCAATGCCTGACGATAAAGCCTCTTATTATCAAAAAAAGCCTCTTATTATTCCACACTTTGTGGCTCCCAGCCCCCCCCCCCTCCTTCTTTCTCGGCAGGGAAAAATACCTTACAGGAAGCTTTTTATTTCTCCTTCAATTTTAAGTGTTAGTCTTGCTGAATAAAGTAGTCTTGGTTATAGGTTCTTGTTTTGCGTCACTCTGAATATTTCTTGCCAATCCCCTTTGGCCTCAAGTGTGTCTGGTGAGAAGTCAGATGTCATCCTTATGGGGTTTCCTCCGTAGGTAATTAACTGCCTTTCTGTTGCAGCTCTTAGTATTCTTTCTTTGTCTCTTTGGGCATTTTACTTATGTGCTTTATGTAGGCCTCCTTGGGTTCCTCTTTAATGGGACTCTCAGTGCTTCTTGAACTTATGACACTTTTTCTTTCATCAATTTAGGGAAATTTTCAGCTCGAATTTTTTCAAACAGGTTTTCTATCCCTTGTTAATTCTTTTCTCCTTCAGGAACCTCCATGATGTGGATGTTATTTCTCTTCATGTTTTCACAGAGCTCTCTTAGAATTTCCTCAGACTTTTTGAGCCTCTTTTATTTTTGCTTCTCTGCTTTTGAGTTTTGGTTATATTGTCCTCTAAATCACTGATTTGATTCTTTGCTTCATTCAGCCTGCTATTGATTCCTTCTGGTGCAGCCTTAATTTCTGATATTGTATTTATCATTTCTGACTGGTTCATTTTTATTATTTCAGTGTCCTTTTGATGCTTCCTATCTCTTTATTTAGGTTCTTATTATGACCATTTATTGTTGCTGTAAGAGCCTTGAATATCCTAAAAATCATTATTTTAAACTCTGCATCAGGTAGTTTGGTTGCTTCCATTTCATTTAGTTCTTTTTCTGGGGATTTCTCTTGTTGATTCATTTGGGTTATATTTCTTTGTCAATTTTGTCTGTGTATTAGGTTGCACTGTCTGACTTTGGAATTTGTTGTGTCTTCATGAGGAAGATGGGCTCAGTGGAACTGACCTCTAGGCCACCTGTCTTCCTTGTTCTAGGAATGCTTCTTGAGAGTAGTATTTTTTTCCCTGTTGTATGTGAGTATTGAATGTAGTTGGTCCTTTTATGGGTGTGGTTATCCCTTCATGCTGGCTGGCTGTAAGGGCCAACCTTCATCATAAGTATTAGACACTGTGCAATATCTGTTCTGTTGTGCATATTTATTCTTTACAGTGTCTGGTGCCTGCTAGACTCCTCCTTTGTGTGTGCTGCTTGTGTAGTTAACTGAGTCTAGGGTTGGTGCTGTTTGCCACCCACTACTGGTTGTGTTGGTTCTAAGTTTTCTTGGGTTGGCATCAGCCATTATTTGTAACATGCCATGGGCTATCTGTCTGGAGCTACTTCTCTGTATGCTGTTTGTGTCTGTGTTTTCTGTGCCTGGGTATTGTGGGAGGTGCCAACCTGTGTATAAGGATCAGCTTCCTCCTGCTTAGAGATGATAGCAGCTCCATAAAAGCCCCAAGCTCCATAAGATTTGCCTCCACTTTTCAGCTGCTCCACCTCCTCTCGCAATTGTTTGGTCTTCCCATAGGATCTTCTGTAGTAAGACTGTAGTGTGGGCTCAGATTGGCCTCACCAAACCAACCCCTCTACTGGTTGCAAGCTTGGTGTGTTAGGGCAGTTGAGGTTGAGAATACAACATTAGTGGGACCCCCTACTTCAGGGGTCTCTTGGTCAAGAGCTCAGAATGGGGAAAGTAGCCCATACTCCAGAGCCTAATCCCTTCAGCACTGCTGGATGCTCAAATTTTATTTCTTTCCAGCAAAGTGAGCAGCAGGTTCTGATTGAGAGGGGCCAACTGTCCCCTCTGCAGAAGTTCTTAAAGCTGGTGAAATTCTGTCTTAAAGGAGGAAGACTGAGAGAGTCCTTCCCTGGGGCTGACTGAGCCCCCACCCCTTCCTGCCAAAAGTGGCTAAGTCCCTTGACCAGATCCAACAATAGGCTCACAGGGACCCACACTTTAAATGTCCATGCTCCAAGGCTCTCTCCTTTCCTCCTGTGGAGTCTATCCCAGCAGGGAAGGATATCCAGCACTCGGGCCAGCTGACTGTGAAGCTCTACCCTATCCAGTGCACATGAGCCGCTGTGCTGGTGCTGATCACTGAGAGTGGAACTCACCTCAGCTGGACCAGGTGTGAGGATCCTTTCCTTAGAATACCCCTCTAGCAAGGGTTGTTAGGTCCTGAACTGATGCTCTCCGCAGCTGGTCACTGGATGCTCCAGCCCTGTGCCTCCCTGCAGGAAACCCGGTGCAGACCAGAGGAGGACACTGCCCATGACTGGCCCTCAGCAACCTTCTTGAAGCTACAAGCAATCCAGAGTTCGTTGCTCCCTCTGCTGGGCCCAGGTGCACATGGAAATACCAAGCTGGACACCTAGGCTGGCTTTTACCCACTCTGGTCCTGGGAGAAGGTTCACTTAAAAGGCCAAGATTCCCTGAGTTGCGCCTCCTGAAGCCTATCTGCAGGCTGCTTGTTGGGCTTGGCCACTAAAAAAACCTCTGGTAGAGTCAGTTTAGAGCCTGGGGCAATTCAGGGATTCAGAAGGGTGGTGGGTGTGTTTTCCACCCTTGCCCCAGGTGTCAGTCTGTCAAGAATTTTTTTGTTTTGGTATTTTTCTGAAGCCAGAAGCAGGGAGGCAGTCAGACAGACTCCCACTTGTGCCCTACAGGAATCCATATGGCATGCCCACCAGGGGCGATGCTCTGTGCATTGGGGGCATTGCTCTGCTGCAGCCGGAGCCATCCTAGCACCTGAGGCAGAGGCTATGGAGCCATACTCAGCGCCTGCACCAATCTTGCTCCAGTGGAGCCTTGGCTGTGGGAAGGGAAGAGAGAGACAGAAAGAGAGCAGAGGGGAATGGGTGGAGAAGCAAATGGGTACTTCTCCTGAGTGCCCTGACCGGGAATCGAACCCTGGACTTCCGCATGCCAGGCCAACGCTCTACCACTGAGCCAACCTGCCAGGGCCAGTCTGTCCAGACTTTTATCACAGACCTCAGTAGTGCGTGGCCCCCAGGAGTCCAGTGGGTGTGGCCTCTGAGACCCAGCGGTATGGTCTTCCCACAGTCTATATAGTTTCTACTGAGTCTCACCTGAGGTGGAATCACCAGTTGTAGACTCAGGAGCATGTGGAGGAAAGCTCTCACCTCAACACCAGATACTGAGTCTCTGATGGGCCTCCTGCTTCCTAGCTGATTTCTCAGCATGGCCCAGTCTCCATGACTAGGGCAGGAGAGACTTCTGAGGGCGGAGCAGTTGCTTTTTCCCAGGCTGATGCTGCTCAGAGAGGATGCTCCACCCAGGAAAGAGGGCAACTGCAATACTGGAGAATGACTCAGCACAGGGGTTCTGGTGGCTGTCCCCCACAGTGTCTCTCCCTGGGCCTCCAACTTTACACTCCTCACGCAACTCCAGTCCCCTCAGCCCTTCCTCCACTGAAGCCCCAGGTAAGTGGCTGTGAACAAGATTTTCTGTGCTGGCCCTTTAAGACAGAGCCTCTGTCTCCAAGAGCTCTGTCTCTTTCTCGCAGACAGAAACCTGACT
This sequence comes from Rhynchonycteris naso, assembly GCA_037038555.1. NCBI lineage: Eukaryota > Metazoa > Chordata > Mammalia > Chiroptera > Emballonuridae > Rhynchonycteris > Rhynchonycteris naso. The sequence continues at coordinate 177,592,539 of CM072995.1, read as the reverse complement.
CTTTTCACCTCTAAATGCTGTGTGGGCACCTCTTCTAGGCTCTGGGGTTCTAGGCTGGGGCTCCAGGCCTGGGTCTGAGGACCCACACCTCCCAGGGCAACCTTCCCCTCAGTGAGAGTCCCTTCAGACCCTCAGTCACCGCTTGCTTCTGGGAGAAGGGCAGTCCTGTCTGTGGCTCCACCCTTCCTACCAGTCTTGGTGTGGCTTCTTCTGTGGTCCTTGGTTATCGACTCCTCTTCATTTAGTCCAAAGTTAGCTTTTCAAGATGACTGTTCTTAAATTAAGTTGTAATCCAATTTGGTCCTGGGAGGTGGCAGTTGTTACGTTCGCCTACTTCATTGCCATCATGCAATCTCCCCTTTCTCCTTTCTTTTCTTTTCTTTTCTTTCTTTCTTTCTTTCTTTCTTTCTTTCTTTCTTTCTTTCTTTCTTTCTTTCTCTCTCTCTCTCTTTCTTTCTTTTCTTTCTTTCTCTCTCTCTCTCTCTTTAACCATTGTAAAGTTTAAATGCCAAAGATTTTACCTATTTTGTGCATAACTCAATAATTTTTAGTAAATGTACCGAATGTGCAGCCATCACCATTTTAGATCCAGTTTTAGAACACTGCCATGACCCCAGTGAGCTCCTTCATGCCTGGGGGCAGCTGTCAGGCTTGCTCGGGGTTACCAGCTGCAAGCGCTTTGCCTGATTAGTACCTCAGTGCTTGGCTGTGCCATGTGTGTGCGGCCTATATGAGGCTGTGGGTGATTGTGCTCAGGGGGATTGCAGATGCACCGATTACCTATCTGCCACTGGGAGGGGCCATTTTGCTGTTTATTTGCCTGAGAGGTGTTTTCCCTGCCTGTGTGCTTGTCCACCGTTGTGAGACTTTATTAAACGAAATGGCCCAACCCTTTCCGGACTGTCTGCCCAAGTCTAATGGGAACCTTCCTGGCCTCAGCCACCAGCATTACAATGCCCATTTACGAAGTTAATCCCATTCCTACTAGCAGCCCCAGGACACTGCTAATCTACTCTGTGCACCACAGATTTATTGTTGTTGGATACTTTATCTAAACAGAATTATGCAATATAGGTCTTGTGCCTGACTTCTTCCACTGAGCAGACCTGTGCGGTTCATCCATGTTAAGCATGTCCTAGCATATCTTTTCCGTCTCTTCCTGAATAGCATTGCATTGTGTGGATGCAGGGACCACAGTTAAGGGTCACTGCTCTGCCTCAGCTGCTTGCTGCCCTCCTTTAGGCCCTCACCATTCCCTGCCAACGCCCTTTCTTCCTCTTGTTGGGTTGCCCCTCGCCCCCACCACAGCACCACACAGCCATCACATCCAGCAGCAGTTTCTCCTGATACAGATCTGACTGTGTCACTTGCTTGGGTAAGTGTTCTTCAGTGTGTGCCTGACATAATCTTTGTTCATAAGACTACGTTCTCATTTCTCACTCTGGTGAACCTTGCTTCTGAGCCCAGCCCTCCAGCTTCCCATCTCCTATTCCCTGCCTTGAACTTTGTGCTTTAAGAGGTCTGAACTGTTTGTAAATCCGTTCCATCCCCTTGGCTCACATGGTCTCTTGGACCTGGAATGGCCCTTGGCCTCCTCCTTTCCTTCATCTCACTAATATCTACTCATCATTTGAGATTCCCCATGTGAACTACCTTCTCCCAAAGTCCTTCCCCAAGTCCAAGGCTGGGTTGGGAGCCCGTAAACATTACTTACAAAACCCCTGGGCCATTCCCAATGATTTCACTACATCACTATTACAGCAATCTGTTGATTTTTCTCAACTTGCTCAGCAGGCTGTGAGATGTGTTTTATCTCACAAAGTAGGTGCTTAGTATATGTTTGTTGAATAAACATAGGCATGAATGATTGCTGGATGGATGGAGGAGGATTCTAGCATCTCTTCTGCCTCATTTGCTCCAGGCCCACTGTCAACTAATACTCTTAAACTGTTACTGTGCTCAGACCTTTTAAGGCAATCACTAAATCTTTTTTCTTTTTCTGTTTTTGGCTGTATTATTTCCTGCTTTGCACTTATAACTCTTTTTTACACTACTGGAAGTTCTTAGGGCAAAGCAGAGAATGGGGAAAATCATTGCCCATAAACTAGTAGGTATCAGAAACAGCCAGCAGGACTCCATACTGGGAGAACCCACAGGCAGAACTGGCTATGAGCAGAGGAAACACATGCAGAAGGTTCTATATAATTAGCATCTAACCAAGTGCCAAGCAGGCAGTTGAGAGTGAGGTGCAGATGCTGGCTCCTGCCCGGTACCTGACATGGGAGCCAGCCCATAGCTGGGTTCAAGTTTGGCTTCCTGCGGGAGGATTTCCCCTCCCCTCCCCCTTCTCACAGATCAAAGGTTATATGCGCAGAAATAATGCCTCTCTTAGTTTGAGAGTTATATGGTTAAGAACAAAACTACTTGTTTATAAAGAATGGTAAAGAAAATGACAGGCACGATAGAGATCTGGGGTCACAGGGGGAGAAAAAGGAGAAACAAGCATGTTTTACCTTGAACTCAGACCCTGTAGAAAGGGTCTTTTGTGTGTATCTAACATCAAGTGAAAGTCTAAATATTGTAAAGATTTTCTCTTTAGGAAGACAATGTTCCCTTTCTTTCAGAGGTAAATTTAATACTCACTTTCACGTTACTACCTAAAAACCAAATTTACGACTGTTTTAAGAATAGGTATTCCTCTTTGTGCCTACTATTCTGACCACACACCATGGCTAAGGTTGGACGGAGTTTCAGGTGCAGGGTGTCTAATTCTTTGCATAACATCATCGCCCTCATTATTATTATTACCACTACTACAAAGAGCACCTACTATGCTTTAGACATGTAATTTCCCTTTACTCAACAACTTTGTAAGATAAGTATCATTATATCCATTTTACAGATGAGAAAATTGATAGCAGTTAAACAAATTGCTGATGGTCAAATAGCTAATACTTTTACTGTGCAGGGATGCTAATTAATCACATTAAATATATTCTTTGGGTTTTTATTTGTTTGTTTGTTTGTCTGAAAGAAAGGATTAAAACAACAGTTATACATATACTTAGGTAAATGGCATTCCCCTCCCCACCCCCAGCCACCTCCCATCTTCGTCCTTCTGTGACTGTTAACTGCGACTACCATTTCCTTGCCTTTCAACCTCAGAAGAGTCAAGCCAGTAATAAATATTCTATCACATTATTTTATTTGCCTAGAACTTACCTTGAGTTTTTTTAATCTCATTAGATCACTGTATCTTATTTGTCCCAATTCCTGTTATTTCTTAATCCTGAGGATCATTTTCTAGACTGTACACCATTTTATTCTTTCCACACAGTGTTAGAACAGTGGTACTTAACCTTTTTTGAGGTACCGAACCCACCAGTTTCATATGCGCATTCACCGAACCCCTCTTTAGTGATAAATAAAATATGATTTTTTTTCCCAAATTCAAGACATAGGTATATGTTTTTTACTGGTGCACAAAATGAGCCATGCATGAACATCACCTTGCTCAAAGAACAAAACCAACAAAGTGCATGAACTCACAACAAATTACGGTATTACTTTATTCTGGCCTCCACGGCAGAGGCTTCTCCAAACTCCTGAGACCAACTCATCGAACCCCTAGGGTTCCATAGAACCCAGGTTAAGAACTACTGTGTTAGAATCTTACTAAATGCTATTACTTACTAAATGCTATTCTTGCAGTATGTTAAAACATAACACACTATTTTGTAGACCAGCTGTAAACTGGGTGAGTTTGACAGAAATCCAATCCAATAAGTGTAGCCAATTGAAATCAATGTGTACTTGATCAAATAGTGTATGTAAGCAATGGCTAAGCCTTCCTTCCAGGAAACAGAGAGTTGCATATGAATCTCTTATCACCTTTACTAGCTGCAAGTAAACAATACTACCTTGCAACAACCATGTCTTGTTCTTGAATAGAGCACCTCAACTGAACTCATTGAGTTTGGTAACAACAGCTACCACATGAATTCTTTTATTTTCAGTTTCTTCATTTGTAAAGTGGAGATAATGCTCCATTAATGACAGTAAGATAAGGCTTATAATAGTATACACTTCATAAGATTTTCTTAATGATTAAGTGGACAAGACAAAGGCAGAAAGTGCCTTTGTCTTATCACAGAGCCTTGCAAGGGAACTGAAAGTCTAAATGCTTCTCTGCCCAACACTCAGACGCTAGCCACCTGTGCCTCTCGAACACGAGAGGTGTGGTTGGTCTGAATTGAGATGTGTTGTCGGTATGAAATACATTTTTAAAACAAAATTTTTTAAAATTCATTTTAGAGAGGAAAGAGAGAAAGGGGGGAGGAGCAGGAAGCATCAACTCCCATATGTGCCTTGACCAGGCAAGTGTAGGGTTTTGAACCTGCAACTCCAGTGTTCCAGGTTGATGTTTTATCTACTGCACCACCACAGGTCAGGCTGAAATACATTTTGAAGACTTAGGATGAAAAATATATAAAATATTGCAATACCTTTTCTATTTATTACATGTTAAAATGGTAATATGTTGGCTATCTTGAGTTAAATAAAATCCCATAGTAAAATTAATTTCACCTATTTCTTTTTTACTCTCTGAATATGGCCACTAGGACATTTAAAGTGAAATATGTGATTCACATTACAATTCTATCGGACAGTGCTGGTGCATGTGGTTTTTAGTTGTTCCCAGTGACCATGACCTTTCATTGACCTCATAGTATAGAAGAACAATTTTGATGGCCCTTCAGAAGTTCAGGGTAAAGCTGCTCCTTTAGCCTCTACCTTCCAGCTGGCAGTGGCCCTAGTCCATAGTTGCAGCCCTGCTTCTCAGCCTCTCACCCTCCTTACCTAAGCTTCAATGGGGATGGAAAATTGAGCCAGAAGACATGGGTGTCCCTACAGCATTCAGAGGGCACACACTCCTGGCACTATGAGGATGTGTACACTTTCACTCACATGGTCTCATTTGAACTGTGTTATAAAAGAGAGGGGATGGAAGTTAAAAAATATATATTTTTAATTTATATTTTTTAATTTATTGTGTTGACATGGCTTCAAGAATCCCACTCAATATAACACCATCTACACATTGCATCGGCCGCCTTTACCCCATGCAAAGTCCCTTTTCACCAGTTTTCACACCTTTTGTCGCCCATTCCCCCACCCCACCCCCACCCTGGGGATGGAAGTTTTTTAGCACATAGAAAATTCTGGGAAATTCTGAAAACCTCATTTTAGATAGTACTAACCAGGAATTTATGCTTCAGACATTAATCTGCCCTATAATAGAGAATTCATCATGGTAGGGATGTGGCTCAAGCAGAGAAAACTGTATTTCCTGTGCTCGGCAGAGCTCTCTCCCTAGTCAGGGTCTTACCCACAGCTAGCTGAGGGAGTGTGCAGCCCAGGCGCTCAGCAATTGGGGACAGGTCTTTTAGTTTGTTTTGCTGTCTTCTCCCTTCTTCACTCACAATTCTTTCCTTCAACCACTGGTAGCACTAGGAATAAAAAGAACATTCAAATGTTAATGCCTGGTAAGAGTTGAAGTATACCATTGCTAATTCAATAAAATATAAGAACCTTATCAAGAATTCCTGCATCTTCTTGACTCTGACCTTATGTTTCATGACAAGGATGTCTTTGCCTTCGTGCAAAGAAATGCTCCTTGTGGTGTTGCTCCTTGTTATTGGTTCAAAACAGATTAATTATAACTAATATTCAGCACTGAAATCCATCAACACGTGCAAAATTTATTAAAATCCAAACAATCAATTATGGTATATCCAGTTTGCTAAGTAGAAGAAATAATGTTTTATATTGAGATTGCCCAATTTTAGAATGTAGCAAAAACAGAAAAAGAGAGAGAACATTTACATTTCACCAGGGTCTATTATGTTTCCTTTGTGTGTGTGTGTGTGTGTGTGTGTGTCTTTTCCTCATTTATTTTTATTTTTATTTCTTTTTATTGAGAGTCAAGGAGGCAAACAGATAAACTCCTGCATGTGACCCAACTGAGATACACCTGGCAAGTCCCCTATGGGGCGATTCTCTGCCCATCTAGGGCCACTGCTTTGTTGCTTGGGCAACCAAGCCATTTTAGCACCTGAGGTGAGGCCATGGAGCCATCCTCAGTGCCAGGGCCATCTTGCTCGAACCATTCAAGCCAAAGCTTCGGGAGGTGAAGAGAGAAAGAGAAAGAAAAAGAGGGGTGGGGGTAGGGATGGAGAAGCAGATGGTAACCTTTCCTGTGTGCCCTGACCAGAAATTGAACCTGGGACTTCCACCTGCCAGGCCGACGTTCTACCACTGAACCAACCAGTCAGGGCCTGTTTTCTTTTTGTCAAGAAAGCTGGGTGCCAAGCTTTCTGATCAGAGGAAGCCATTATCTTACATTGTTGTTATAACTTTCTTTCTTCTTCTTGCCTTCAATTTACTCCCTGTTTTGTATTCTTATAATGGGGCTTTAATGTTAGCTTGCTTGCTCCTTCCTAGAAGTAGATGTGGTATAACTTATAGGAACCAAGTACATTCAAAATTTTTCAAGTGGACAAATACTTTCCCAAATGTGTATTACCCTTACTATAATGAAACTTAAAAAGGAAACTCAAAATGGAAAACTATTCTTTAAAACTTATTTAGATTATAAAGTGAGCCTAATTGCATAAATATAAGAAGAAAAATCTTTTAGAAAATCTAAAAATATTTTAGAACCACTTTCCAGAAGGGTCTGCTCTTGCTATGACCGGAAACAATAGACTCCTCTGTACAAAGCTAGTACTGGGTTGCAACGTCCAAAGGAAAAGAATATTTGTAAGAATCTGTTAGCCTGCCTAGTGAAAATAATAAAAAGCCATTCTACTGTATGATACAGTGGACTGTCTCCATTGCATATATTTGCAACACAATTGCAACCACAGAATTTTGCCTTCTCAAAGGCAGCAGCAGAAAGCTCTGCAATTGTCGCAGACACCACCCACATGATTTCAATAGACAGCTGAGTTTTGTTTTTTAAGTATTTTTTCCACAATTCTACGACAGTATTTCCAAAGGAAATAGCAAGGACATTAAGTTTTATTATGATTTTGGAGAATGACTCTGCAGATGTGAAGGAGAGAATGAAAGCCAGCCCAGTCTGTTCGCCTCCTCAATTTCAAAGATGTATGGTCTGGCTCCTGACTTGAGACTTAGCTTGGGGAGATGGCCAAGGGTTTTCTGAGCCTCAGCTCTGGAGATCTCAGCTTCCCCCAGGAGGAAGGGTGCCATGGTGATGAGTTGGACATTTATGACAATAAACACATGATTGGGGCCCAGCAGTAGAAGAAAATGACACCCCAATGCAGAGAGAAATAGAGGAGTTAGAAAGTCCTGACAATGTTCAAGTCTATGGATGGAGTCACCCCTGAGGCCATCTCCAATCACGCTTCCCAAGGAATGTCTGTGTGTTCCCCTTCTTTGATTAAATTGGTTTGAATTGAGTCCTACTGCTTGAAACCAGAGAATTCTAGGAAGTGTTTAAGGAATAATAGAGGAAGGTGCAAATAACTCAGTTTTTTAAAGTGAGCACAGGCTTCACAGAGGTGAGGACAACTGAGCTTTGTCTTTTAGAATGGGGAGATCTTCCACAGCAGGATGCCAAGGAGGGCAATTCTGGGAGGCAAAAGTCCAGTGCATTTGGGTGGGAAAAGGAGAAATATGATTTGGAAGGGACCATAACAGAAAAATGAGCCCAACTAAATTCCAAGGGGATTTCCTTGAATGTTTTCTGTGGGATTTAGGTTTTGTCCTTTAAGCAATGTTTGAGACATCTTTAAAGGATTTTAAGGAGGATTATCATACAGTCAGATTAATTATTTAGAAAGATATCCACCACTGTGACTAGTTGAGAAAAGGGGGGAAAAGTCAGAGTTCAGATAAGAGGTTACTACAGCAAACCAAACCAGGGAAGAAATGAAGATCTGAACAAGGGCTGTGCAGGGGACGGACTGCAGAGGGTCAAGATGCGGACTGGAGGGGCGGCCACCTCATTGGACAGGAGCGTGGGAGGAGAGGAGGCAGCCTGACATAATGCCTTGGCTTCTGACTGGGACGGCAAGATGGATGGGTGCCGGCACCATTAAACAAAGGAAAGGCAGGTTACGGGGCCTGAGGACAAATTTCATCAGGCATTACTGATGCTCATGGGACAGCCACTTGAGGATATCGAATAGACAGAAAGATGGAGTGTTTAGCTTAGCATTAGCGGTGAAGTCAGAGCTGATGACACTGATTTAGAAATTATTGTGACACTGGTGGGCCAGTGGCAGCTTCCCAGAAACCCCCCAGGTAATATTACTTTCTAAAAGATAGGTATTTTTCATATGGGGTTAATTTATCCCTCAAATACAGTTTGATATTTACAACACACAATACTAGCATCTTTATTTTATTGGTATGTCAATAAAATAAAGATGTGAAACACCAGAGTGTTCACACCAGCCAGAGTGAAACACCATTTATTCTATTTTGGGGGAAGGAGTTTGTGAAAGTTGCCAACTCATTTATCGTTACTAGTTATCTTTAACTAGTTTGTTTGTTTGTTTTTTACTATTAGCATTCTTATTTACTCCTAAGGTTGCCCTGATACTTGCTTCCCCCACTCCCCTTTTCTTTCCTCTACTCACGTGGCTTTCCTAAGTGCATGTGTACTAGTCCGGAACACACTCAGACAGTTTCGGAACCCTTAAGGTCTTTGGAACTCTCACAAAGTGTGCCTTACGATTGATTGCTTTTCACCTGGTGAGAGCCCTTATGTTTATTGTTAAGAATGTTTCAAAATAGATGTTGAGCTAACTTTAAAATTTATTTTATTTTTATTTTATTCATTTTAGAGAGGAGACACAGAGTGAGAGAGAGAAAGAGAGAAAGGGGGGAGGAGCTGGAAGCATCAACTCCCATATGTGCCTTGACCAGACCAGTGCAGGGTTTTGAACTGGTGACCTCAGTGTTCCCAGGTCGACGCTTTATCCACTGCGCCACCACAGGTCAGGCAAGCTAACTTTATAAAAGTCAAAAGTAGAAATAATTCTGAGTTCCTTTCAGGCCTAGCTACCTTCAAATATATTATCTTCTTTATTTATTTATAGTATTTTATTTTCCTTATGTTAGTGCATTTGTGAAAATTTTTTTCCAGCTATCTGTAAGCCTTCCCAAACTGTGATGGAGGTTAACCAATCATATACTCCAAACATAGGGTAGCTGCTTCTTCTTTAAACAACTGGTTTGGGAGAGATAAACTGAGAGTCAGGAGGTCTAGGCCCTCAAAGCAACTTCCTCTATTAGGAGTTTATGCTCTTGGATTGGTAGCTAAACTCTTTGTGTTCAGTTTCTACAGCTGGAAACCTCTCATAAAGGCAGTCTGAGAATAAGTACCTGACACAAATACGAAAGTACTTCGAGTTTTTCAGAGTCTCTGAAAGAATGTGAGGTGACATGCTTACCTACAACTGACTGAAAGTCATCTGTATCCATTTATCTTTGTGAGGGTAAAAGAAGATGAATAAAAACTCTTATCTCAGCGTTTAGCACATAATAGGTGCTCAATAAAATTGCAATATTCAGTGTTTTCCCTTCCTTCTTTTCTCTCTTCTTGCCTTTTCTGCCTTCTTCCTTAAAAAGTTTTTTAGTTTTTCTTTGATGACTTATTCAGACTTGGTTCAGAACAATTATCAGTTTTGCAGAAGCAAGAACATATTTGATATTCTAGTACAATTATACAGTGTCTGTAAAGTCGTGGTGCACCTTTGACTGGTCACACAGTCAAAAGTGCACCATGACTTTACGGACACACTGTATTTGTGACAATGCAAAACTAGAAATAAGACCACATCAACATGCTTACATTGTATTATTTTAGGTCAACTGTTACAGGTAGAAAGGAAAGTGACAGATCTAGAGAAGGCTCTGGTTAGGAAAGCACATGGTCCCAGCCACACTGATGAAAGGGTTGGTGGTTTGGGCCTAACTTGAGCTGACCTCCCACTAACTTCGCCCTGATGGAGGCAAGAGGCTTTCAGACTTCTGCTTCCTCTTAGGGATCTGGAAAGCTCCAATAAAGACAGTCTGAGAACAAGTACCCGGCATATATATGAAAGTACCTTGAACTTTTCAGAGTCTCTGAAAGAATGTGAGGTGACATGCTTACCTACAACTGATTGAAAGTCATCTGTATCCATTTATCTTTGTGAGGGTAAAAGGAGATGAATAAAAACTCATCGCAGCATTTGGCTTGTCTGAATTTAAAAAATGCCTGTGTTCTCTCTCCCCTGATGTTACAGAGTAATTCGTAATTCTAATGTTATTACATATTCTCTCAAGTTCTTAAAAAATAGACATGTTGTTATTAATAAGGAGAGATGCTTGGAGTATTCTCCAATATCATCAAGATGTTCTAAATGGAGGTCATTTTATGTCAATGATCTTGAATATTTTTATGCTTCAGAAAAGAATTTAAGCCACAAGACTTAGCAGCCAGAGTTGATCTCTGAATGCCAGCCTTGCGCCCCAGCGACAAAGGCCTGGCTGTGCTTCTGCTTTCTGAATCCCCCTCCTGACCTTCCACCCTCATAGAGTAAAACATGAAGACCAACTTCAAATCATACTCAGCTACAACCAGTTTGTCCCATATGGATTACATTTCTATGGCTTAAATTTTGTTTTGTCAAGAAAAGTAAAATTAGATCCTCTTATATAGTAAAGAGATTTTCTATTTCATCAGTTTCAAAGGAGGAAAAAATGCCTTTTTAAATATAAGAATAAATAACAGTGTAGAGATTTGAGCTCAAGGAGTTCAACCAAGTCATTGGCCATCTCCACCCCACCCGCTTCCTGCCTTGTCCTACAAAGAGAATTTTCTGTGCTGGCTGATTATGAAGGGCTGACTGATGCTTGGCCAGGAGCAGAGTGGCTGGCTCCAGGCTCAGGACTCAGTGCTCAGGGGAGCCTGCCAGAGGACATCTCCAGCCAAGGCCCCCTCTGCATGGGCCGGGAGCCACCGGTGGCTGCAGAGCTGTTGGATTCCATCCCTTTCTCCCTCTCTGCATTCCTCACTTCCAGCCCCAAACTTTTCTAGAGGTGGGGGGCAATACCTTCAGAGAAGCCCTGGAGCTTTCGGGCACCCCATTTCCATATTTTCCTGAGATGATTCCACAGGCAAGTGGAGACCAAGTCATTGCTCCAACTCCTACAGGAGAAAGACAAAATGTTGCTCGTTATGAACTGGGATGGAAGGGGTGGGTGTTTCAGCAGGACTTGGTTAGTGATGGTGGGAAGCTGAACAGATAAAAAGAGTTAATACCAGCATACATCTTTCTATTAAAATTTAGGCATTTACAGATTGTGCTTAATTTTTATGAACTAATTAAACTATGCACAGTTGTAGGGAGTGGGCCACAGAAATAAGCCTGAAAATGTGGCTTATTCGTGTCCGAACTTCACATTTCCCGTTATACTCAGACACAAACATATTTACTCGCACAGAAGTCCAGTGATTTGCTTGTCCATTCAGTGCCTGGTACCTACCAGATGTACAATGCCCAGTGCATGTAAGCACACAATAAGTGAGGACAATGATAGCAATCGTTACTGTTGAGTCTCTTTAAATGCTTTTTTCCCTTCCCAACATTTTCTTGCTGATGTGAACTTCTGTTTCTTTGCAGGAAAGTTATCTCTGGAAATTGTTTTTTGTTTGTTTTGTTTTGATAAATAAGCCTGAAAATATGGCTTATTTATTCATGTTTTTCTGATGTCCAAGATTCTTGTGTTTATGTTGTGTACAATCCCCCCCCCCACACACACACCTCTTTGAAATCCTTTTGTCTACCTATTCAAAAATGGAACACCTGGCTTGTGAGTCATTCTTGACTTCCTTGTCTGACTCAATTCCAGGCACGGAGTGAGAGATAGAGATGTACATATCCATACTTTTTGGGAAAGGTAGTCATAATCCACTCAAAGATGCATGCTTTGACTGCAGCAAGCACCCTATAAAAATGAGTTCATTCACAGTTTCTTTCTTTTATTCTTTATGTACTTTGTGAATACCTACTGAGTACGCTTATACACAGAGTTGGGACTCTGCTGTAGTAACCTTGTAAGCTACAATTGATTCTTTTAGAGTTTCTGGAATGCATTGTCTTACATGCCTATGTTAATGAGAATCATTTAGGAAAGCATTTCAGTAACTCATTTTTTCTATATTACTGGGCCTCCTGTTAAAAATAATCAGTGAATTTGATTGTGAAGATTACCTATTTTATGGTAGAGCTCTGGTAGCTGCACCTCCACTTTCTCTCTCTGGAAAAGGTGATACTCAGCTTGTTCACAGACCGGAGGGATCATATTGAACTGTCTTGCTACAGAATAGGCTTCCTGGGGAGAGATAACATGGCACTGCATTTACACTGATGAGAAATAAGACTGCCCTGTGGTCATATGCATGAGAAATTTTTATTTTAGTAAAATCAATACAAACCAAGAAACATGTAGGATGCTAACTAATAAGCAAAGTTATGAACACCAGCTTCACTAACAGCAATACTAAATGCAAGATATCCTTATCATTCTTTGAAGGTTTGGACTGAGTAAAGCCTAGGGCAAATTGGTCCAGGTGAGAACTATGCAATATGATAAAGCAAATGCATTCTGGCTGGTTTAGGTTTATAAAGAAATAAAACTTAGACTAATACCTACAGATGACCTATAATTAGCATGTGATAAACAGTATAGTTTTTAAATACAGTTTTTAAAGAAAATTAGACTATTGTGTTCATATATCTCATTAGCTAAGAAATTTCATTTACTCTCTTGCCACCAAAGAACATGCTAGAACAGGGGTCAGGAACCTTTTTGGCTGAGAGAGTCATGAATGCCACATATTCTAAAATGTAATTCCGTGAGAGCCATACAATGACCCGTGTACGTTATGACTTATCCAATAAAAATTTGGTGTTGTCCCGGAGGACAGCTGTGATTGGCTCCAGCCACCCGCAACCATGAATATGAGCAGTAGGAAATGAATGGATTGTAATACATGAGAATGTTTTATATTTTTAACGTTATTATTATTTTTATTAAAGATTTGTCTGCGAGCCAGATGCAGCCATCAAAAGAGCCACATCTGGCTTGCAAGTCATAGGTTCCCGACCCCGGTGCTAGTATGTGATTTGTATTATTCTGGTTGTATTCTGAGCTGATGAGCCCAGGCCACATAGCCATCGCTATAATGATGGAATTGATAATAGAATTCTATGCCCCAGCATTTGTGAGGAAAGATTGTAAGACATCTTGCAACTTACACATGGTATCTGAAAAAATAAGGGCATACCTTGGAGATAATGCAGGCTTAGTTCTAGAACATTACAATAAAGTGAATACATAGTGCAACAAGTAAGTCACAAATATTTTGGCTTCCCAGTGCATATAAAAATTATGCTCACACTATGCTATGTATACTGTAGTCTACTGAGTGTGTAATAGCATTGTCTAAAAAAATGTATATACCTTAATTTAAAAATACTTTATTGCTAAAAATGCTAGCCATCATCTGAGCCTTCAGCAAGAGGTAAACTTTTTGTTTGTGGAGGGTAACATCGAAGATCACTGATCCCAGATGACTATAACAGATACAATAATGATGAAAACATTTGAAATATTGTGAGAATTACCAAAATATGACACAGAGACACAAACTGAGCAAGTGATGTTGGAAAAATGGCACCGATAGACTTACTTGCTTGTCACAGGTTTGCCACAAACCTTCAGTTTGTAAAAAGCACAGTATCTGTGAAATGTAAGAAAGCAGAGTCCAGTAATACCTGTAATAAGATACTCAGTGGCCACTTAAAAGCAGCAATGACATTACCATGATCTCCATTGCACTCCAGCGCGAAGTCCCCCAGTACATTGCCATGCCTTGGTTTATCACGTGTGTCATGGCTCTAACAGTTTCTATGGGAGACCAGACAGAGAGCATTTTGTGAGTTTCTCTACTTTTCATAGTAATGTGGTCTTTGTTTGTTTTCTTTTTCTTTTCCTGCCCGAAGCTTAGAAGTTTAATCCAAGTATTTTTTTTGATTAATATAATCACTTTGACATTGGTAACAACATAGTAAATAGTCTACCATAAAATATTGATGGTGTGGAGGCAGATGTCATTTTCGGGTAAATTGCCTTTCCATTTCCATTTGCAGCAACAACACTAAATGATATTAAAAATGTAATGAGCACTTGAAGTTCTTCCTTTACTTTTTGCTTCATGGTTCCCAGCCCAATAAAAGAACACATGATTAACTTCCTCGGGACCTGGGTACTTTGCGCACTAAAGTGAGAAGTAAGAGAAAGTGCTTGTTCTGACTTTCTAGAATGTAAGGTGATCGAGGATAGAAGGCCTGTCTTTGTGTGTTGGATTTTCAGATCTGGGCCTCATACAGGGCGGCTGTGTAACAGAGATGACTCAACAACAATGTATTAAGTAGAAAGATAAACATATTAAATGCTGAACAAACAGCTGAAGCCACGATGGCTCCCAGCCCACAATGGCACTCCTTGTCCTTGACTACTTTGAACTGAACTTGGTTCTAAGACACCCATGTAATGAATTTCACAAGGGCCTGTGTGTGGCCCCACACAGTGTGCTCATCAGCTTGACATCACATTTCCTAAAGAGAACAATGAATCCCTACCCCAGAGAGGAGGAGCCGGGCTAACCCCTCTTGGCACCAGCCAGATGTGATGCAGAGCCAGAGAGCATAGAGGGCCTCGGGTTCAAATGAGTGGACAGTCAAAACCACAGTTGGATTTCTTCTACAAAGCAAGTCAGCCAGTCACCCAGAATGCTAGGTCAGCTGACATCTTCAAGGGGTGGCAGACCTCAGCTTCTCTGTGACCCTGTGGGTGAAATGCTCTTCAAAAGAATTAAATCCTGGTCTCAATGTCAAGTTGAGGTAGATGTATTCTTATTTTATTTCTCACAAACAAGCACCCTCTAAATTGATTGGGGACAGGATTTAACACACTATATATAGCAGGGTTAGGGTTGTAACTTCCTTGCTTGGTTTATGTAAACCATTTTAATATATATTTAGATTTTATTTATTCATTTTTAGGCAGGAAAGAGCAGAAAGCATCAACTCCCATATGTGCTTTGACCATTTAGAGTGATGATGGAGACTGAAGGAAGAGCAGGTTTGGGGGAAATCAAGGGTTCTTTTTCGGATGCACAAAAAATGGAGATGCTTGTGATACACTAAAGGGGATATGTCATGTGGAGATAGATGAATGACGTAGTAAGCAGCATAGTCTGGAGGTAATATATTTATAAGTTACCTGTTTATTAATTGTACTTAAATTCATGGAAGTAGATGAGACTATGTAAGGGGAGTCTGCAGAAGGAAAAGAGGAATAGGTCTAAGAGCCAGCCCAGAGGTTGGAGAAAGGACCCAGTGCAGTTGGGATGGGGGTTGGGGGAAAAAAAAGAAGGGAGAGGGAGACTTATTAAAGTGAGATGGGGGGAGGGCAGATCCCTGTGGGAAGGACACTTCCATCAAAATGGTAGGACCCAGAGGTTTGTAGAATTCATCATGGGAGCTCCCATTTGATGAGATCTATTCTCAATAAACCATCAGTCAGGTTAGAATGAGGTGGGTGTAAGACACCCCAGTTCCCCAGGTGCTTCAGTTGCTGGTAAGCTCTTTTCCCCTGACTTGTTTCTGCTCTGACCGTGCAGAGATGAGCTTGAGGAATATGGAGAAGAGAATGCCAGGAGTCCTTTTTTGTTTGTAAGAAGCAAAATGGTTATCTTTGAGAACAATCTATAATGGAAATAGTATTGCAAAATTTGTAGTTGGGTTTGATTTATTATAGTACTAAAATTTAAAAAACAGCCAAAGGACAACAAAAATTGTAAAATGGACCAAATTAACAAACTAGCTTTTCTCTTTTCTTCTCATTTTGCCTTTACTGGATGAAGAAAGGCATTTCTCACCATGTTCTGAGAAAAAAAAGTCTTTAGAATCACATTGACTGACTTGTCCTTGTAATTGTCCCCCAAAATTATTTTAAAATAAAATGTTTAGAAAGAGAAAAGGACCAGGGCTCTTATTTTCAGTTTTATTTGTAGTAAAAGCTTTAATCCAGGAGTTCTTATCATGGAGAAGGATGCAGGGAGAAATTATGGGGAACTGAGAAGGCTCAGTTGGAGATTCATGTTTCCAGAAAATAAAATTTAATTTAATACACGTTAAAAATTTTTTTTAACGTCAGAGAAAAATCCCCCAAGAGTTTAGCTAAGAGGAAAATTGACATACTGGCTAAGATGGGTTTTTACGTGGTTCTACTATTTAAGGACACTAGAGGGCAGCATTGTTAAGAAAAATAATTGACAGTCTAATGCTGTGTTTTTACTTGTATGTCATGGAAATGCAAAAAGCATCTAGTCGGAGCATCGATTCTGAGTGGGAAGAAGGACATTAGGAAGATCACTTAGTGCACTGCATTTACCTGCTTCTGGGAAGGAACACACAGAAAACTGATTGAATCGGGATACTCAGGACTGAATGTGACTTCCCCACTTTTCCAGGAAGTCTTAGCACCAGTGGTTCTCAACCCTGATGCATATTCAAAACTACGCTATTCAGGCTCTGCCAAAGCTCTATTACATCAAAGTATCTGGGGTTGAGACCTGGCATCAATACTTTAAAAACTCATCCCTGACTATTACAGTATGCATGTAGGGCTCATAACCACTGTGCTAGTCTTCATCAGTGCTATTCAAATGTGGCAGCATCAGCAGCTCCTGGGAACTTGTTAGAGATTCAAACCCTTGGGTCTTACCCCATCCTCAATCTGGAGCGGCTAGTGCAGATCAGTCTGTGTTTTAGCCAGGTCTCCAAGCAATTCTGGTGCAGAATAAAGTTTGAGAATCACTGTTTCATACCATTCCTGATTAAGCCTTTCTGTGGGAATAAATGGCCTCCTACATTTCCTTTCTCCTCTTCTATCTAATCTGAATGCTTCATGCTAGAATTTAACCTTTAATTTAGTTACTTGCTTTAGTAGCTGTGTAAACAGACAGTTATTATGACATGCATACGTTCACACACACACACACACACACACACACACACACACACACTTTGGTATGAATCAGGATCACCTGAAGAATTTGATGAAAATGCAGAAATCCAATCTCTTATCCCGCTCCAATGAGCCTGGGTCTTTACATTATTTTCATAAGCTTTCAAATTTCCAAGTTTGAGATACACTGTCTAAATCAGCAATTTTCAACTGATGTGCTACAGGAATTTTTAAAACACGCAATACCTGACTATTTAGTCCAGGGCACTGATCTCTTTTTCTTTAGGTTATCAAATAAGAAAATGACAACAGCCAATGCAACAATAGCTATTTGGTGTGAATGAATCAATATTATACCTATTTTTTATCAGATCAGCAAAATATAAATTTTTTAGTGTGCCACAGAATTTTAGTACTTAGATTATGTGTGCCGAGAGATGAAAAAGATTGAAAATCACTGTTCTAAACTATAGAA
Organism: Rhynchonycteris naso; assembly: GCA_037038555.1. NCBI lineage: Eukaryota > Metazoa > Chordata > Mammalia > Chiroptera > Emballonuridae > Rhynchonycteris > Rhynchonycteris naso. The sequence goes on along the minus strand of CM072995.1, from coordinate 177,574,943 downwards.
AACCTCTGTGAAGCAATCTTTCCAGTGCGCCCCTTTCCAGGCTGAAATAATCCTGACTGTTCTTTAACCCTCAGGCCACACGCAGCTCTCTTACTCCCGGTATCAGTAGCACACAGCTGGCTCTCTGTAAATGCCACAAGGCAATTTCAATTCTCTGAGGATTCTATTTCCCCATCTGTAAAGTGAGGGTGATATTGATCCTGTGGGATCCTTCAAAGCTTGACACAAGATAATGTGTGTAGACCAATTTGTGAATCTAAAAGAGTAATGCAAACTGAATAACAAGGAAGCAGGATGTGGCCCTGGTTGTAACTTCTCAAATAGGCTCAGATTTTAACATTTTAGTTACCAAAGAAAGTAACATTCTTCTTTCAGTAATGTAGGTCATTATAGCAAAAAAGTGTGTGTGTGTGTGTGTGTGTGTGTGTGTGACATATAGTCATAGACAACAGTGTGGTGACACAGCCGGAAGGAAACGGGGTGGGAGGTAGGTGGAGGTGGGCAAATGGGGTCAGATTGGGATGGAGAGTCTCTTTGCTGGGGCAATGGGTGCATAGTGCAGATGATGTTTTGTTAAGTTGCACGCCTGAAACCTGCACCCCAATAAATTTAAAAATAAAATAAAATAAAACGTGTTATGCTGAAGGCCCTAATAAAACTATTTATTTTGAGTGAAAACATTGTGGATAAATAGGTTTTCATTGGCCCTCACGCAAACTTCACATTAACCTCTGTGCATAGGGATGTCCTCTATGCCTTTCCCAGCTGTGAGCAAACGGTTACATGGCATGAACAATAAATCACAAGGACTGAAGATACTAAGATGTAGAAAATTTGTGTTTGATCAAATAAAATGTATTCAAGTTCATCTGGCCATAGAGACACACACACACACACACACAAAAAAAATATTAGAGGTATTCCAGTGCAGTTTCCTCTCTAGATGAGGAAATATAGGGTAGGAGTTCATTGTTTTAAGTACACAATTAAAAGCTTGAATATTATTGGCCTGACCTGTGGTGGCGCAGTGGATAAAGCGTCGACCTGGGAAGACTGAGGTCGCCAGTTCAAAACCCTGCACTGGTCTGGTCAAGGCACATATGGGAGTTGAGCTTCCAGCTCCTCCCCCCTTTCTCTCTCTTTCTCTCTCTTTCTCTCTCTCACTCTCTCTTTCTCTCTCTCACTCTGTGTCTCCTCTCTAAAATGAATAAAATAAAAATTATATAAAGTTGTTAAAAGCTTGAATATTATTAATAATTATAAATATTTCAAAAATGCTTACAAAACACTGAGAGCAAATATACAAAATAGTAATTGAACTATATACTGGAAGTATAGTATGTGATTTTGTTCTATATTTTTCAAGTTTATGTAGCTGTGTGTTATCATACTTTTATAGTCTAAAAAAGAAAGAAATTTCCCAAACAAGCAAAGGCGTCACTTTGAAACACTAACATGTTATAGGTTAATTCACTAATATTAGGTTTAAACAAATGAAATTGACATTTCTAGAAGTCAAAAATAGTTGACCGTTGACAGTGCCATTCATGTGGTTCAACCTCACTGCTTTCAGCTCCTTTTCTAAGAGGAGAGGCGCATGGCGGCACCAAGGCCCTGGTAGAGCGTGAAGGCCTGGCTCCATCACAAGAGCTGTTATGAACACTGATAAAAAGTAGGTCGAGACCTGGGCACAGTTTTTACTCCAAACCAGCTGTTTGTTTCTAACTCGACTTGTTTCTTTACTTAACTTCAGAAACTTGTGGTGGTGCTGGTTTTTAGTGGTGCTTCTTTGTGGCTTAGAGATATCTTCTTCATCCTTTATCTTCTGGGCTTGGATAATCCTCCTGTGGGGCTCAGATGAGCATCTGGAGATAAAGGTCCAACCTGCCTCATGGGAAGGGACACTGATCCCCATGCTGACTGAGGAAAGCCTGGCTCCGTGATTGGTTATCTTGCAAGGCTTTATGCATATTACACTGTGGTAGAAAGTGGGTTGGGGGCAGAAAAATACCAGGGTATTGACTTAATTGATCCCAGTTTGTATTTGTGAATGTGTGATGCTCTGTGTGTGGTAATATTCACCTCTGCATTTAATGACTATAATTCATACTGTGTTTGAATAACAAGAAATGTGAACTATCTTTTTGCTTCCTTGAAGAAAATTTCAAATGGAGGTCAAGTCTGATGACCTTTGCAAAAGAAAGCTGAAAGAGAGCTTGTGTCTGCATGTGAGCTGTTGAAACTTAAAGAAAGAGTGATCCTTAAAAGATATTCCTTTACAAGGAATAGCTTTCTGGATGAGGGTGTCAGCCAAAATGATTCTGGATCAGAACAGCCCAGATTCAAGACTAGAAAGGGATGCAGGTGGAACTTTACGTCTCCAAGGACAATGCACTGTCCTCACCCTGCAGCTACCCTAAGAGAACCCTCCCTAAAGAGCACACGCTCCCCTACCTCTCTGCTCTGCCACACAATGGTTTTCCCCGACCCTACTCAGTTTGAACTAAGTCTTTGATATTGCTCAGATGTATTTCCAAATATTCTTCTGGAATGTGGAATAAGTTATTGAAATGGGACACTTTTAGCCTCATTTTACCCAAACTCCAAATGCCCTGAACAAAAACAGAAGTTGGTAAGTACTACTAAGTCCCCAAATGAGGCTCTAGAACACTATGTGGGACTGATCAAGAAGGTTTGGCCATTTTTAGTCCAACCCCCACCTTGAAAGAATAAATGGGTGGTAGTTAGGGTTGAGAGACCATTTAATTGGAATTGTGTGAGTTTGTGGCATTTCCCCACCTACCCCTGAGATGCCTCCTACCACCTCCATCTTTCACCTGATCTCACACTGAGTAAAACTCCAGAAAAGCCCATTTGCAGAATGTGCAAATAAGAACACCATCTTGTCAGAACCTGATCTTGCTATGACTTCTGAACAGAGGCAGGCTGTCCTGAGGACTCTGCTCATTCCTTGTTCAGCTCTTCCTACAGACAAGATTATCTGATGCTGTATACATTTAATATTATTTCTTTCTCCACCAGATGGGCATCTTTAATCCTAGCAAGAGAGCAGTTGTTCACTACACATTTGGATAAGAATGGCCAGGTGACTTCCCTAAGACAATGACAGTTTTCTTATCTCTCAGTACTACTCTATCCTTATTAGTTCTTTATAATCCTTTTATCACCACATCCAGTCTTTCTAGCAGCTCACCAAGATCAACTACTCTGACACTCCAAGAAATAATTATGTTAAATGTCGATCATAAAATTGCACCTCATTTTTCAACATAATCTAAATGAGGTTTCTACTATTTCCTACTAAAACCTGGTGATTCCAGAATATCAGTTTGTAATTTATATGTTTGGTTGATACTAAATGGTAGTAATTAAATTATTTAATTAGATCATTTCTGTCCTGATAAAAGGAGGTAGCATTCACAGTGAGTGTACAGTGTTATTCTTCCATATGCCAACTCTATAAAATTTATGAACAATGGAATGAATTCTAATTCAGTTCGAGACATTCTAAATGAGAGTAAGTAAACCTTATTGCCTTAAATTTTGTCTGGTGCAAGGCAACAAATAAACAAATGTAAATCAATAAACAAATCTAAGTGTACTGAAATTCCAAGGTGATGAAAATTTCCTGGATGTCTGACTTCTATCTTCATCTGTTAAGCTAAAAGTTATATGATCAGTGGATTGTAGGATCTATGTTAGCATCCTGGGGTTTCCTTTGACAATGTTACTGGTTAATTCTTTAAAAAGAATTTCTCAGAGTTTGAACTTGTGTCTTCTTCTGATGTGGGATATCTCTGACATAAGTGAATAAATGAAATTATAATTTGATAAAGGGTTTTCTTTCCTTCTAAAATTTTTGAAGTTTTGCTCTTGTCAATTGAGTCCACAAACTGTAACATAGAATATTACTGTTTTCATTTGTTTGGACTTTGATAACAAAAATATCATAGACATATAAGAAAAATACCACAATTGACTTAAACAACAAACATTAATTTCCCATAGTCTGGCTGCCCGGAAGTTCAAGATCAAGGTGCTGGCAGATTCAGTGTCTGGTGAGAAGGGATGAGAGAACTTTGTGAGGTCTCCTTTATCAGCATGTTAATGTCACTCACAAGGACTTTACACTCATGACCTAGTCACTTACCAAAAGCCCCACTTCCTAATAGCATCACATTGGAGTTAGGTTTCAACATAGGAATTTGGGAGAAACATATGCATTCAGTCTATAGCAATGACCTAGAAAATTCTCAAAGCAGGTGTAAACAAGGTGTTCATCTTTGCCATAGATGATATTCCCATGAACACCTGATTTTGAGTAACCTAATTTTTCTTAGTGAATATATCAGGATGAATAATCTACAAAATATATTCAGAAATAAACAAAGAAATTAACCTGTTGTGCAGGTTTATTAGATAGAACACATTTATTCTAATTTTAGAATAGCTAAATAAAACTCTTCTTATATATCAGAAACAGTTACGGTAGAAGGTACTCTGGATATGAAAGTAAAACCTATCAGTGACACATAGAAAGATATGATAGAAGTTATAAATGCCCTCATTTAGGTGTAATATATAAAAGATCTAAAGTTGATATCTTTGAGAATTAATAGCTTTTTATTTTGTGATCCTAGAGCATTGAGCTATAGTTTTTCTAAGTTAGAAATGAGGATGTCTCAAACTTCTTGGTTTTTTTTTTTTTTTAATGGAACAAGTCATTGAAAACTCAGTGAAAAGTCTCTAAATTATAAAAGAGATTTATTGTTTTTTGTCACTGGAAGAGCAGAGGTTATAATTTATGCTTCAGAATTGGTTGTCCAAGTCATTTCCTAACTCTGTGCTCTGCTGTCCCCTGGCAGATTCCATTGTAGCATTAGTGTGACTATTAGCAGCATCTGTGTCCACCTGCTTTCTTGCCCATCCTTGTCCAGGGCCCTTTTGCCTCAGCATTCCAAGACTCCTGACATTCACTCTGGGTTGTTCAGTTACATGAACCAATGACTCTGGCCAGGGAAGAAGAAATGGATTGATTGGTTTAATACAACTCCAAACTCCCTTTGGAACCAAGATCCAGCCAGGGGAGAGGAAGTGGCCTTCCTCTGGGTCCGTTGGCAGTCTGGGGAAGCATGGTCACCCACATGAAAATCTGGGTACCTGAGAAGGGAAGGGTAACTTTTGGGATGACAACCAACAATTTCCTCTGTGCTCAGATGGGTCTAGTTAGGCACACCAAGGACAGAGGGAGAGGGAGAGCTAACTCTTCTCATGCCAGCAGGGTGCTGGGCTCTGTGCTGGGCGTTTTAGTAACATGATGACATTTTAAGCTTTACTACAGCCTGATGAAATGGTACTATTACATTTTCATTTAAATGAAAAAAAATCTGAAGCTCAGAGAGATTAAAAACTGAAACCAGGTTTTCACTTTTCCTTTGAAACCAGCCTCACTCACCAACTCCCATGCTCAAATAAAATGAAACAATGTATCTTTCTCCTTTTTTCTTTATCTGTATTTATATATTTCATTCCCACTCTTTTGATTTTGCTATTTGAAGCATATAAGGGTTAAAACATCTCATCACCTGAGGAAAGAGGCCTTTGGGCATGTCCAGAGGATGTATTATGCAAAACACTCATCAAAAAAAATCATTTTTTCAAGTGTTCATTGAGATACTAAAAATTAAATTTAACCAAACCGCATAAGTTCTACATGACACCTAACATTTCTTATCCGTTATTAATGGAACAATTATTCTTATACTTGGGAGCATCTGTCATTGCGTTGTAGATATCTGACTCAAGCCTTGAATTTCTGATCTTTAAAATTGTGTGAAGCTCACCCTCATTGGTCAGACAGGCTGATGTGGAATCTTGACTCATAGCTTCTTATTCTATTATCCTGTCTGCAGGCTTTTTATTTACACACTGTCTGTGGATCAGCTGCTTGGGACAGGCTTTTAACTTTATTTTAAAAGGAATTCTATCTGTGGAGGAAAGATGAAAGCAGGCACTTGGCAGAGGATTGATAAGAGGAAACAAAAATTCATCCTAATGAAATTTTCTTCTGGCAAATCTAGTTCCAGGCTATACTAGGAAGCAGTCTGCATTGCTTGTTTCAAAGTAGAGACTGGCCTTAGTTTCTGGTCCTCCCACTGGACACGTCTGGAAGGAGATGTGGTCTGCTTTTGAATGGTATTAAACACGACCCATGCAGCAGGTGCAGCTTCCTGGTGGCCCCACCCTCACTTTGGCTCTGTAGAGCTTAGTGATGTCTGTGAGGTGTCGGTAACTGACCAGAAGGCAACAATGTAAGTTTGACATGGGGGAGTGGGTGATTTCCTCAGCTTTTCAACAGTGAACTGCTAGGGAAAGAGGAAACACTAACTCTGCTCATATTTTAATACGAGGCACCTGCTGCTCTATATGTTAACATGTGAGGCAGGCCCAGAAATGGCCGAACAACATTCATTGCAAGAGCCACTGCGGGGGAGGCTGGCCTGTCTTCTGCTAAGGGAGGATTTAACAAGGTTGTTCACAGAAGGTAAGTGCTTCTTCAATATTTCTACCACATGACCCACTAATGCACCATAACAGAAAATGTTATTAGGCAACTTTGACTTTGGTATAAAAAGTTATGCAAATTTCAACTCTATACGTAATAAAGCATTTACTTTAAAACAAGAACGATGTTTTTCTTAACAGATCTTTGAGTACAACTGATATGGAAGGAAAATGCCTCTTGTTGACTGGCTTGTCCAGCCCCTCTTCCTCCTACAGGCCCCTCGCCCAAACACACATAGCACGTTTGTTCCCATGCTTTCCTGCAGACAAGCACGCCTGGTTGTGAGGCCAGGAGCAGCCAGAGGGGTGTGGCTGAAAAGGGGGAATGAATAGTCCCCACTCGGGAGTGGCCTTTAACTAGACAGAACAGTAGTTTGACCTAACCCTTCATGTCCTGGACTTTTGTGTACTTTCATGCCACATTTTATGAGGCTCTCTCACATACATATAAGGACCTTCTGTCTTCTGGAGAATTCATATTAACAGCATTCACTAATTTAGCACTTATAATACGCTTGACCTTGTTCTAAACACTTTACATATAGAACCTATTTTTGTCCTCACAACAATCTTACAAAATAAGTCTATTATTATTATTATTATTATTATATTTTACATGTGAGGAAATTGAGGCACAGCTAAGGCGAGTACATTATTTAAGGCAACACAGCTAGGAGGTGTCTGAACTGGGGTTAGAAAGCAAGCAGGCTAGCTATAGTCTGTTCTTAACCACAGAGAACACTTTAGCAAGTTAGAAACTGGACTTGTGCTCAGCCACACAGACTGGGAAGCCCTGATGGAGCGTGACAGGTTACATCAAAGGAACAAAATGCTCACTGCAGAGCTCCTTTGGGAACTGGTAGGAACCATGTTCTGTTTCTGATATCACACTCTTCATACAGGTTGCTGTATGTGTGTGTGTGTGTGTGTGTGTGTGTGTGTGTGTGTGTGTGTGTGTGACCATATGGAGCTTCAATGTTATTGTTCTTTAAAAATAATAAGATATAAAATAAATGGAAATGACATTTTCTTTTTATCCTGCAATGGATTATCTGTCACAGCCTGTTTGGGAGGCCACTGAGGGAAGGAGTCTGGCTCAGCCCAGCCTATTAGGAAATGGTGGGTGGGTCTCTGGTGCTGGCTAGCTTCTGGAGGGCTGTGTGGGAAATGGGTTGGCTTCCAGTGGTAAGAAAACTAGCTCTGATTGACTGTATGCTTTGGGGCTGTGCCTGGACTTCAACAGCCATGAGATCATAGTTAACACCGACAACTTATTATTACTATTTTTATCTCATTTGTCAGTGTATGTGTGAAGTTATTGTTTGAATCTTTAGTTTTATAAAAGTAACACATTCTCATTGTTTAAAGAATCCAAATGAAAAAGCTTGCATTGAAAAGCAGTAGTAGTCCTTTGATTCTGCCTGCACTCCAGAGGGAACCATTTACAATGTCAGTAGCTCTTCATTCTGATATTAAATTAACTTCTACATTTCTCAACATTAAGGCATCACTATTGTGATCCAGATTTTTTAAACGTTATCTATTGACCTGTGGACATGGCAGTTTTAGCTCCTTCATGCATACATCCTTCTATCTTCACTATTTTTCCAATATATTCACATCTTAGTTTAGGATGAAATTCACATTCTGTATTGTTATTATAATGACTGTACTTAGTGACACAGTCCTGTGTGTCTGTGTACTGAGCAAAGTAGCTTACAATTATTATACTTTCTTCAGTCTATAACTTTTTTCTTTAGTTGACAATCACTTTGTTAACTTAGTTTTACTTGGACCTATAGCTAAATTTCCCATATTTTGAGCAAATGTCTCTCAATATAGTTTTCTACGTGGTCAAGTTTGTGAGAAACACAGCTCTTTCTCCCCCTCCCCCAGCAACACCCTGTCTAGATTTCACCATCCTCCTACCACAACCTACGTCCCCACCATCCTGGGGACTATCTTCTTCCCTATAATGAGCTGGATCCCATGGCTTCCCATCTATGGCTTTATTCTCTCATTTCAGTGGAGCACATTTTCCAGTAGCTTCTGAGGAAGTGTATTTGAGAGATAGAAAAGTCAAAATATTATATCTTCATCCTTGGTTGGTAGCTTGCCCACCATCTTTTTGCTTAGAATTCCGAAGGCTTGCTCCGTGATATTCTGGTTTTCAATTTTCCTGTTGAAAACTCCTAGGCAATCTTTATTCTCCAGACTTTATGTGTATACTCTATTTGGTCTCTGGAATATCTTAGGATACTTTTCTTTATCTTTTCAGTTGTGAAATTTCATTAAAATATTCCTTTGTGTGGGTCTTCATTCATTGTCCTGGATATTTGATGGGCACTTTCAATCTAGAGACTCATATTTTTCAAATCAGAAGATATTCATGTATTATTCCTTCAATAACTACCTCTCCTCCATTTTAGCTTTTCTTTCTAGACATCTTTTGGTTGAATTGACATTGCACTTCTTGGAAAGAACCTTAACTTTTATCTTTTCACTCCTATTGTCCAAGCCTTATTGTTTCTACTCTGAAATCTTCATCAACTTTAATATTCAATAGCTCTATGACTTTAAAAACTATTTTTTAATTTCTAAGAATTTCTTTTATTTATTGATTGATTGATTAATTTTAGACAGAGAAGGAAAAAATGTTGATTTGTAATTTTATTTATTTGTGCATTGGTTGATTCTTGTATGTAACCTGACTGGGAATGGAACCTGCAAACTTGGTGTGTCAGAACAATGTTTTATCCAACTGAGCTACCTAGCAGGGCTTTCTAAGATATTTTCTAGTTCTCTGTGCTCTTGCTCTCCCCGCCCCCTTTTTTTTCTCTATTGATACAATATATTTTCTCATCTCACCAAGTATATTAATTATAGCTTCTTTTAAAATTTTCATCTTTCTGCATTGGTCTGTTTTCTTCAATTGAACTCTTAATTTTTTTTTTTTTCATATTAGAGGTTTTCTTTGAATGTCAGGTGATCCTTGGGTTTCCATTCATGTTTAAGAGTAAAGCATTAAAATTGTGCTTGGATGGCACTTCTCAACTAGAGAGTGTTTGGGGACTTGCCATTTCGTCCCACTGGGGTTTTCTTTCACAACAAGGTCAATATCTGTTAGATTATTTTTTCTGGGATAGTTCATTTTCTCCTGAGAAATGTTCTCTTATCTTTGCATGGAGAAAGTGCATGATTAGTGACCTGGAGCTAAATGAGAGGAGAGGTCTAGAGGCTCGTAATCTCTTTTTTCTCTTCTTATAGCCTGGCTCTGCAATCCTGTGTGTCTGGTATCCCTTAGCATAGAACTTCTCCCGTTAATGTACCTCTGCCTCCTTCACTGGAGGAGAAAATCAGAATCCTGCCTACAGATATGGGGACGTGGAACTTTAATAGCTCTGTCTAGCTTTTAAATAACTACCTTGTTTGTAGTTTCTGTCTCACCTTCTTCTTCTGTGACACTGGTGCCTTTAATGCCGTAACCATTTTCAGGTTGCATGGTACAGATTAACTTGCTTCTCACTTGTGGGCATTTCTAATAAATCTTTTCAGTTATGCTAAGTCATTACAATTTCTCCGTCCTTTTTCCACTTTCATATATAGTGGTCCAGGTTTTGAGTTGTCTGCTACTTTCACTGGAATGGAAGTTTTTACTTAATTCTTTGTCCTGTATATTATTTATTGGGTGACTGTTTTTTATTTGTTTGTTTGTTTTTAAGAAAGGGGTTGAATTATTTTACTTTGCCATCCTAAATCAAGAGTTTTCTTAGCTGTTTTCCAAATGAGAAAAGTGAGTCTCAGAGATGAGGTGGCTTTGACTCCCCTACCTACTCCCTATTTCATCACAACTGCTCTTTCTAGGTTACTGATGAGCTCTGCACAGTTAAGACCAATGAAAAATTCTCAGTCCTCGTCTTACTTGAACCATTACTAGCATTTTATGCAGTTGATCACTTCTTCCTCCTTGATATGTCTTCTTTACTTGGTCCTTGGACACTATATTCTTTTCTCCCTTCCCACAACCTCCTAATGCTGGGGAGCAACAGGGCTCAGTCCTCAGTCCTTTCTGTGTTTTTTTCCCTTTCTTTCTATTTTTACTCCCTGTGTGATTTTATTAATTCTCTCAATGCTTTAAATATCATTTACACTCAATGCTTTGAATACAATTTACATATAAATGACCCCCACATTTAAATTACTTCTGAGTTTAGCTCAGTGCCAGCTACCTACTGAACATCTTCACTTGGATGTGTAATGAACATTTCAAACTCATCAGGACTGCACCCTGACCCCAGATCTCCCCGCAGACCAGATCCACCTATGGTGTTCCTCAGATGGGTGATGGTAGCTCCATCCTGCTGGTGGCATAGGCTTAAATAGTTTGGGTCATCCTTCAGTCCTTTCTTTCTGTTACACCCACATCTCACTCATCAGGAGCTTTTGTGGGCTCTACTTTCAATATTTATCCAAACTCAACAACTTTTACACTTCCACAGCTAGCACTCTGAGCCATCATCACCCAGCCTGCTACAATTATTTAGTAAATGTCTCAAGCACTCAAGCTGGTAACCTCAAGGTTTCAAACCTTTGTCCTCTGCATGCCAGTCCAACGCTCTATCCACTGTGCTACCGCCTGGTCAGGCTGCCTGTGAATTCTTAACTCTGTTTTTTTCTGTTGTTTTATTAGATAAAAGGACTTATTTCAAGATGGTAATTAGTTCATTAGCTTTCATTTCATTAGCATTCATTTCATTCCAGTTTCTATACTGATGATACAACACTTTTGCTTCACTTCTATGGCACAGTAGATTAAGCTTTGACCCAGGATGCTGAGGGCGCAGGTTTGAAATACCAAGGTCACTGGCTTGAGCACAGCCTCACCAGCTTGAGTGTAGGGATAATAAACATGATCCCAAGGTTGCTGGCTAGAACCCAAAAGTTTCTGGCTTGAGTCCAGGGTTGCTGGCTTGAGCCCAAAGTCACTGGCTTGAGCAAGGGTTCATTGGCTCAGCATGTATGAGAAGCAATCCATAGACAACTAAAGTGAAGCAACTACCTGGTGATGTTTCTCATCTCTCTCTTCTCCCTTCCTGTCTCTCTTTTATATATATATAACATTCTCTTTTTTTCTCTAAGTGAAGGAGAATATGGATAATACAAAACTCTTTCCTTTTCTATTGCTTCCCTGCACCTATCCTTTCTATTCACTTGCACTTACAATTTTTTTTCTTGTGTAAATAAATTTGGGGTTGACTGTATGTACTCAAATTATAAAAAGTTGTCTAAAGTATCTTCTTTAATTCTCATTAATTTTGTGTCATCGGCTTCACTGAAGTAAGTCGCAACACAAGCTCACCTTTCAGAATTTAAGCAAATTAGCAAAAGCTAACATAAGGACACATTTAGAAAGGATGGATGAATTTCAAACTGTAGAGATTGAGGTTTGCACTTTATAATCTTTTCCAGTATTTGAACATTGACAAATAACTGCTCCCCACATTATCCTTACAACAATCTTAGACCCTATCTTGGAACTAGCTAAAGAAGGTAATATTTTTATTTTCTCATTTTCCAAATGAAAAACTGAGCAACAGAAAATCTGAGCAACTCAACCAAATTTACACACCTAAAACTAGTGCCTGCCATCAACCTCTGATTGCAGACTCACATTTCTTTTCTACACATATTAAATACCCAGGAGGGTTCTTTTTATTATTATTAATTTTAATGGGGTGACTGATAAAGCAGGGCACATATGTTCCAAGAATATATTTCCAGGTTATTTTGACACTTGATTATATTGCGTACCAATGACCCAAAGTCAAATTGTCCTCCATCATCTTCTATCTGGTTTTATTTGTGCTCCTCCCCTTTCCCTCCCCCCTCCTTTGCCACCCCTTCCCTCTGGGTAGCCAGTATACTCTTGTCCATGTCTCTGAGTTTCATTTTTATATCCCATCTATGTATGGACTCATATAGTCCTTAGTTTTCTCTGATTTACTTACTTCACTCAGTATAATGTTATCAAGGTCCATCCATGTTGTTACAAACGATCTGATGTCATTATTTCTTATGGCTGAGTAGTATTCCATAGTATATATGTACCAATGGTTTTTAATCCACTCGTCCTCTGATGGACACTTGGGCTGTTCCCAGATCTCTGCTATTGTGAACAATGCTGCCATTAATATGGGGGAGTATTTCTTCTTTTCGAACAGTACTATGGCGTTCTTGGGATATATCCCTAAAAGTGGGATAGCTGGGTCAAAAAACAGTTCGATTTTTAATTTTTTTAATGTTTTATTTATTTATTTATTTATTTATTTATTTATTTATTTATTTTAGGGACAGAGAGAGAGTCAGAGAGAGGGATAGATAGGAACAGACAGACAGGAACGGAGAGAGAGAAGCATCAATCATTAGTTTTTCGTTGCCGTTGCGACACCATAGATGTTCATTGATTGCTTTCTCACATGTGCCTTGACTGCAGGCCTTCAGCAGACCAAGCCACCATTTTCTGGAGCCAGTGAGCTTGGGTCCAAGCTGGCGAGCTTTTGCTCAAGCCAGATGGGCCCGTGCTCAAGCTGGCAACCTCGGGGGTCTTGAACCTGGGTCTTCCGCATCACAGTTCCGCGTTCTATCCACTGTGCCACCGCCTGGTCAGGCTCGATTTTTAATTTTTTGAGGAATCTCCATACTGTTTTCCACAGTGGCTGCACCAGTCTGCATTCCCACCAGCAGTGCAGGAGGGTTCTCTTTCCTTCACATCCTCGTCAACACTTATTTTGTGTTGTTTTGTTGATGAGCTCCATTCTGACTGGTGTGAGGTGATATCTCATTGTGGTATTTATCTGCATTTCTCTAATGATTAGTGATGTTGAGCATTTTTTCGTATGCCTATTGGCCATTTGTATGTCCTTTTTGGAGAAATTTCTATTCATTTTTTTTGCCCATTTTTTGATTGGATTGTTTATCTTCCTGGTGTTGAGTTTTATAAGTTCTTTATAAATTTTGGTTATTAACCCCTTATCAGACAAATTGTCGAATATGTTCTCCCATTGTGTGGTTTGTCTTTTTATTCTGTTCTTATTGTCTTTAGCTGTGCAAAAAATTTTAGTTTGATATAGTCCCATTTGTTTATCCTGCCTTTTATTTCATTTGCCTGTGGACATAATTTGGCAAATATATTGCTGAGACAGATGGCAGAGAGCTTACTGCCTATGTTTTCTTCTAAGATGCTTATGGTTTCACGGCTTACATTTAAGTCTTTTATCCATTTTGAGTTTGTTTTTGTGAATGGTGTAAGTTGATGGTCTAGTTTCATTTTTTTGCAGGTAGATGTCCAATTTTCCCAGCACTTTTTGTTAAAGAGGCTGTCTTTACTCCATTGTATGTTCTTTCCTCCTTTGTCAAATATCAGTTGTTCATAAAGGTGTGGGTTTATTTCTGGGTTCTCTGTTCTGTTCCATTGATCTATGTGCCTGCTCTTATGCCAGTACCAGACTGTCTTGAGTACAATGGCCTCGTAGTATATACCTTGATATCTGGAAGAGTGATACCTCCTGGTTTATTTTTTCTTTTTAAGATTGCTCAGGGTATTCGTGTTCTTTCTTGGTTCCATATAAATTTTTGGAATATGTGTTCTATATCTTTGAAGTATGTAATTGGAATTTTAATTGGTATTACATTGAATTTATAAATTGCTTTGGGTAATATAGACATTTTAATGATGTTAATTCTTCCTAACCATGAGCACGACATATGCTTCCACTTGTTTGTATCTTCCTTGATTTCTTTTATCAATGTTTTATAATTTTCTGAGTACAAGTCCTTAACCTCCTTGGTTAAATTTACTCCTAGGTACTTTAGTTTTTTGGTTGCAATAGTGAAGGGGATTGTTTCCTTAATTTCTTTTGCTGACAGTTCATCGTTGGTATATAAAAATGCCTCTGATTTCTGAGTATTAATTTTATATCCTGCCACCTGAATTCATTTATAAGGTCCAGTAGTTTTTTGCCTGACACTTTAGGGTTTTCTATATACAATATCATATCATCTGCAAATAATGACAGTTTTACTTCTTCTTTTCCAATTTAGATGCCTTTTATTTCTTCTTCTTGTCTGATTGCTGTAGCTAGGACTTCCAGAACTATGTTGAATAAGAGTGGTGAAAGGGGCACCCCTGCCTGGTTCCTGAACTTAAGGGGATTGCTTTTAATTTTTGTCCATTTAGTATGATGTTTGCTGTGGGTTTGTGGTAGATGGTCTTTATCATGTTAAGGAATGTTCCCTGTATTCCCACTTTACTGAGAGTTTTGATCATGAATGGGTGCTGGATTTTATCAAACGCTTTTTCTGCATCTATTGAAATTATCATGTAATTATTGTCCTTCCTTTTGTTTATGTGATCAATCACATTGATTGATTTGAGAATATTGAACCAGTCTTGCATCTCCTGAATAAATCCCACTTGATCATGCTGTATGATTTTATTCATATATTGCTGGATCTGGTTGGCTAATATTTTGTTGAGAATTTTAGCATCTAAATTCATCAGGGAATTTGGCCTATAATTTTCTTTCCTTGTGTTGTCTTTGCCTGTTTTTGGGATCAGAATTATGTTCGCCTCATAAAAGGAGTTTGGAAGTCTTCCTTCCTCTTGAATTTTTTGAAATAGCTTGAGAAAGATAGTATTTCTTTTTTGAATTTTTGGTAGAATTCACTTGTGAAGCCATCATGCCCAGGACTTTTCTTTGTTGGGAGTTTTTTGATAACTGTTTTGATCTCATTTGTTGTAATTGGTCTGTCTAGGTGTTCTGATTCTTCCAGATTGATTTTTGGAAGATTATATGATTCAAGAAATTTGTCCATTTCAGCTCAGTTGTCTAATTTTTTTGGCACAGAGTTCTTCATAGTATTTTTTTACAATACTTAGTATTTCTGTTGTGTCGGTTGTTATTTCTCCATTCTCATATCTAATTTTATTTATTTGAGTCCTCTCTCTTTTTTTTTTGGTGAGTCTAGTTAAAGGTTCATCAATCTTGTTTACCTTTTCAAAGAACCAGCTCTTGGTTTCATTGATCCTCTGTATTGTTTCCTTAACCTCTATGCCATTTATTTCTGCCTGATCTTTATTATTTCCTTCCTTCTACTAGTCTTGGGCTTTATTTGCTGTTGTTTTTCTAGTTCTTTTAGCTGTAGGGCAGTGGTTCTTAACCTTTTTTGAGGTACCGAACACACCAATTTTATATGCGCATTCACCAAACCCTTCGTTAGTGATAAATAAAATATGATTTTTTTTCCAAATTTAGTTTTGCTGGAGCAAGACTAGAGTTGCTCAACTTGGCATTGCATATCATGCAGATAGGACGCTGACTCTCATCCCATTCTGTGATACATGTGAATCCATGTTGTACATATTCGTCGGACCACTTTCTTTTTTTGCTTGACATATTTAGTATGGATTAAAATATTAAGAAAGAAACCACACGATGTACAACTACACCAGCCGTTGACTACAGCACACACTAAATTCCCAGCAGCAGCTGGTTGACCAAGCAATGTAACGTGATCCTCCGCAGCAAGTGATGGCCAAGTGGGGCGTGTCATCACGGCTTTACATAAGTGTGTCTTTACCTCTGCGGCAGAGGCTTCTCTGAACCCCTGAGACCCACTCATCGAATCCCTAGGGTTCGATAGAACCCAGGTAAAGAACCACTGATATAGGGTCAAGTTGCTTATTTTAGCTTTTTCTAGCTTCTTATTGTATGCCTGTAGTGCTATGAACTTCCCTATCAATACTGCTTTTGTTGTTTCTCATAAATTTTGAGTTGATGTATGCTCATTATCGTTGGTTTCTAGAAACTTTTTTATTTATTCCTTGATTTCTTTGTTAATCTGTTCTTTATTTAATAACATGCTATTTAGTTTCCAATTGTCTGAGTATTTTTCAGTTTTTCTTTTGTGGTTAATTTTTAGTTTCATGGCATTGTGATCAGGGAAAATGCTTGATATGATTTCAATCTTCTTAAATTTGTTGAGATCACTTTTGTGTCCTAACATGTGGTCTATCCTAGAGAATGTACCATGAGTGCTTGAAAAGAATGTATATTCTGCTGCCTTGGGTTATAATTTCTGAAGATATCTCTTAAATCGAGTTGATCTAGTGTATCCTTAAGTCTACTGTTTCTTTGTTCATTTTCTTTCTTGAGAATCTATCCAGTGATGTTAGTGGGGTATTGAAATCCTCTACTATTATAGTATTGCTGTTAATCTTGCCCTTTATATCCATCAAAGTCTGCTTTATGTATGTCAGGCCTCCTATGTTTGGTGCGTATATATTTATAATGGTTATATCTTCCTGTCGAATTGTTCCCTTTATCATTATGTAGTGTCCTTCCTTATCTCTTATTACAGCCTTTGTTTTAAAGTCCATTTTGTCAGATATAAGTATTGCTACCTCGGCTTTTTATTCCTTTCCATTTGCATGAAATATTTTTTTCCATCCTTCTACCTTCAGTCTATGTGCATCTTTTGTTTTAAGGTATGTCTCTTGTAGACAGCATATGTATGGGTCCTGTCTCTTTATCCATGCAGCTACCCTATGTCTTTTGATTGGATCATTTAATCCATTTACATTTAAGGTTATTATTGATATATAGTTGTTTATTGCCATTTTATTCTTTAAAGCTGTATTCTTCTTTTGCTGTATTCTTTTTCCCCTTTGAACTGTTCACAACAGGCCCCTTAGCATGTCTTGCAGAATTGGTTTGATTTTAATGAATTCCTTGAGGGTTTTTTTGTCTGGGAGCTCTTTATTTCTCCTTCAATTTTAAACGTTAGCCTTGCTGGATATAATAGTCTTGCTTGTAGGCTCTTGTTCTGTATTATTTTGAATATAGTTTGCCATTCTCTTCTGGCCTCAAGTGTTTCTGTTGAGAAGTCTGATGTCATCCTTAATGAGGCTCCTTTGTAGGTGATAGCCTTTTTTTCTCTAGCAGCTTTTAAAATTTTCTCTTTATCCCTTAGCTTTGGTATTTTAACTATGATGTTTCTTGGTGTATATTTCTTTGAGTTTCTCTTTAATGAAGTTCTCTGTGATTCTTTAACATGTGAAACGTTTTACAGTCTTAATTTAGGGAAGTTTTCAGCTATGATTTGATTGAATAAAGTTTCTATTTCTTGTTCTTTCTCTTCTTTTTCAGGAACCCCTATGATGTGGATGTTATTTCTCTTCATGTTGTCACTGAGCTCCCTTAGAGTTTCCTCAGATTTTTTGAGTCTCTTTTCTTTTTTCTGCTCTGCTTCTGTGCCTTCGTTTATTTTGTTCTCTAACTCTCTGATTTGATCCTCAGCTTCTTCCATCCTGCTTTTAATTCCTTCCATTGTGGTCTTCAGTTTTGATACTGTATTTGTCATTTCTGTCTGATTCTTTTTTATTATTTCAATTTCCTTTTTTATACTTCCTATCTCTTTATTTAGGTGTTCGTAATGACTATGCATTGTTCCTCTAAGCTCTTTGAACATCCTATCTTTATTTTAAACTCTGCATCAGATAGTTTGGTTATATCTGATTCATTCAGGTCCTTCTCTGGGGATTTCTCTTGATTCATTTGGTTTGCATTTCTCTGCCTGACCATTTTGTCTGTGTGTAAGAAGGGCTAGGCTCCTGGAGTCCCATAGGTGTTGCCTCTGTGTTCCCTAGGTGTGGTCTGTCTTCAGGCCAGCCACCCCCTCTGCCGCTGGCTGGGGCCATTGGGTATGGGTGTTGCCAGCGCTGGCATCTGTGGGTGCTGGGGCTGCTGCTGGGGTTTCTACTTTGCCTCCGTGGGAGGGGCTGTGTTCTCATGCTAGGCTCTGTAAGCCTCAGCTGGTCTCGGCCTTTGCCCCTCTCCCACAGGTTTGATTGTGCACCACACTCGGGCCACAAGCCTGGACTCCAAGGGCAAGGGTGAGCACTTTTTCTCAGCTGCGGGTCCCTGTCTGCTGGTTCCTCCTTCCGAGCAGGGCTGCTGATGTGTGCTCAGCTGCAAGCTAGCTTCAGCCTTGCTCCCGCCAACCTTGGCTCCTCGGCCGGGCTGTTGGGGCACGCTCAACTGCGAGCCCGGGTTTCCGCCAACCTCTGTGGGCAAAGCCAGTTCGCGCAGGGCTTCAAGCCTTGGAGGCTGGGTGCAGCTGTGTGCCTGCTCGCCCCTGCCTAGCGGCAGATCTCTGCCTGATCTGGGCTCCTGCTTTTCCCCCACAGGTGGGGTTGCAGGCAGGCCTCAGCCCCCTGACCACTTTCACGAGTCCCCTTTGCCCCCATTGGGCTAGACCGGGCTCACACCAGCTGGCTCGGCCTCTGTCCCCGCCAACAGAACGTGTTTCCACATCCTGACGCATCCCGCCACTGCCCGCCCTCCAGCAAGCCCTCAGCAGTATGGGTGGGGGTGCTACAGCTCAGACCCTAACACTCCATACTGTAGTCTTGAAAGCTCCTTCCTTTTAAGCGACTGTGCTCTAATTGCCGCAGGGGAGTCTGTTTGGCTGGTGTCTTGCTTCCCCTTGCTGGTTCCAGGGAAAATATTGTTTCAGATTTGTGGAGTGACTCAGTCCAGGGTTTAGGGTGGCTGTCCCTCAAAGCTTTTCTCCTTGTGCCTTCCAGACTGCACTCTCTTCCCGCTGCTCTGTTCCTCGCCTCTCTCCCTGTCTCCCAGAGTTTTAGATGAGTTGTTGTGGAGAGGTTTTGTGTTCTGTCCCTTTAAGAAGAATTCTGGGTCTGAGACAACTGTCTCTTTCTCACAAACAGTATCCTAACCTGTTTCCCAGCTAGATACTGTCCATATGCCTCTTCTAGGCTCTGGGGCTGCAGGCTGGGGCTTTGTTCCTGGGACCCAGGTTCCTTCCTCTCTGCTAGCCTCTCTTACCACCACACGAGTCTCTCCGGGCTGCCTTTCGCTCTGGGGAACTGGGCAGCCCTTTTTGTGTTTTTGCTTTTCCTACCAATCTCAATGTTGCTTCTTCAGTGTTCCCTGGTTGAAGAGTCCTCTCAGTTCAGTTCAGCATTGGTTTATCCAGATGATGGTTCTTAAAATCAAGTTATAATACACTTTGGTTCTGGGAGTTGAAAGTTGGTACATCCGCCTACTCCTTCGCCATCTTGCCCCCTTCACCCCCAGGAGGGGTTTTAACAAAGCCATTTACTGTCATGTTACTTCATTTTGTACATAAAGTAAGAAAGATACTTAAGTGTATTTATTCACCTGGAAATTCCAGATTAACAATGGTGCAGGTGGCTCTGCTCACCCCGTTGATTTAGCATGCCCATAAATCCTGAGTTTATGCAAGATGCTGCTCATGTCTGTAATCCCACCTGCATCTGCCTGGGCTGGAGCGCTGGGTAAAGCTAGTCTCTCAGACCTACCCGTGTAATTGGGGTTTGCTGTACCACAATGAGGGGCTTGTAATGATGAGTATAAAAATGAATCCTCCTGAGACTGAGTCAACCTCCCTTCAGAATACAGAGGCAAATCTTGTCACAACTCCAGTGATCTTCTGATAACTCCCACAGAAGGAAATTCACATGAGTCACAAACCCTCAGCCCCAGAATACTTAGCAGCTCTGTTTCCACCTGACAGCTGGGGTATGCAGAGGCCATATTTGCTCTATCTCAGTTTCTTTTTTCTTAATAGAAGTAACTTGAGGGGGGGAAAGACACCTTTTCTGAGCTTGGTGAGAGCCACAGGTTTGTGGCAAGGTGGTCCTATAGGTCCCTAGCCATGTGGTCCACATTGTTTCTCCTTTGGTATCTTACTAATGATAGGGGTTGAACCTCTTCTGCCTTCACTGTTGACTGAAGATGTGAAGAAAGGAAAAAAGGGGAAGTTGGAGAATAGAGGAAGCAGTTACATTACATAGAATATAAGCATATTCTTCAGACCAAGACCTTATGGAGTGAGGTTGGAAATCTTGAACTTTCAAAGAAAGCACAAAACACAGTAACTGATAATGACAAGTTATTTTGAATATAGTTTTCTTTAAAGCCAGCCCAGTACTTATTTTCTTAACTTCTCAGCATGCTCTAGTAGAGGTAGTTTTTCTAAAACTCCTATTCTCTCTCTGCAGAACCCATATAGAAAAAAGATATTTGTTAACCTGAGCTCTGTTCTTCATGGATGCATATCAGAGTGCTCCACATTCAGAGTGTTGGGGACCTCTTTTAATGCTGGAAAATTTTTCAGTGGCCTTAAAAGACTCTGCAAATCTGAAGCAGCATGTCAACAACTAAGAGTGGTAAACTCTGTACTGTGTCTTTGCTGTGTTACTTTAGATGATTCAGTTTTATTCAAGAAAGTAAAAGAAACAAATGTATAAGGAGGATAAATGAAACTGGGTAGAGAAACAAATAGCTTGTGAGACACAGGAACAATTCACACAGTATGTAGGGTAACATGAAGTGGATTAGTAACCTTTGAGTAGTTATGGTAACTGTGGACAAAGTAGAAAATGTGAGTACTGAGCATAGCAAAGAAAGGATTAAAGATGTGATATTCACAATTCATCCATATGCATACAACACTAAATATACATGAAACATGATAGGGCTCAAATGAGGTCTTAAATCGGCCCCCATGGGGAAACCCATTCTGGCCTCAAAAGTTCTCTGCACAAGCAATGCAGGGAGTCCATAGCTGGGTATCAGGCTAACTGGAGAGCTACAGCTAAATAGCCAGGTGGATCTGTCCCTGATGTTTTCCAATACAGCAAGTGAACCATGGACCCAGGCACTATTTGTCTGCTGGGCTTTCTTGCTCAAAATTCAATGCTGACCATTATAACCATGCCACCATTGGGAAGGCCAATGTGGCTGAGAGAGAGAACAGATCATAGGAACACCAAAAGCCTCAAGATTCAGGTCATTGTGTCCCTCTACCTGCTTGTACTCTATCCTAATTGTTTTAGTTGCCCTTATCTCTTTGTTCTTGCTTCTCTCTCACTATGCTTTTTACTTGGTTGAATAAGCCATGTGATTCTTGCATTTTAATTTGTTGTGTGAGGCTTTCTGTTTTGGGACCTCTTGGCTTACCTGCTAATGGACTCAGAGGCTACAATTGCATTGAGGTCATTTCCCATGTGAAAATTTATAGCAGGACCATGCAAACAATAACAATGAAAGAAAGATAGCTCAAACTTTTTGAATAAGTACTATGTACTAAGCAACATTCTAAGTGTTTTGAATATTATCTCAAATAATCTTAATAATTCTATAGAGTAGATATTATTACTTGCATTTTACAGCTATGTAAACTGAAGGTAAGAGAGATTAAAGAACTTGCCTAAGATCACATAACTAGTAAGAAATAGAAAGATGATTTGCATTAAGGTCTAACTGATTCCAAAGTCATGTTCTTCCTATTTGGGGGGCAGCCAAACTATTCTCCTCATATCTTTCTTAGTTAGACGTTCCTTGGACACCTTATCCAAAATCTAACGCCCATACTTCTTATTCTTCTCTCAGGGTTTATTTTTCTCTCCATACTGTTATCACCATCTAATAATGTAACTTACTAACTTAATGTCTGTCTCCTATAAGAATGTAATTTCAATAAGGGCAGGATGATTGCCTGATTTCTTAACTTCTGCTTCTCCCAGTGCTAGGCATATGGCAGATAGTTAATGAATATCATTTGACTGAATGAGTGAATCTTATTTTTGAGTTTTTTTCTAGAAACGCATTTGAAAATAAAATCACAGGCTCAAGATTGTCTTTTAACTGAATAGATTAACTCAGGAAAATATATGATTATGTTAATTTTAAAGGGAATAAAGGATTGCAGGACAAAATTCCAAGGAGAAAAAAAGGGCTAAAAGAATATTCCATTGTCAGCACTGTCCCTTGATTCCCCCTTGGCATCGCCACAGACCCTGGGTGGCCCTGCAGCTTGGCTGCGTTCCCTTGACTTTTATCATAGTATAATTCCAGAGCCTTGGGCTTCCCCTATGATTACCTCTGAGAAGAGGTCCTGAAAAAAGGGATGTTTTCTATGCATGTCCATTATGCAGGGCATTCTAGAACAGGGCTTATGCTTGTTCCCCTGCTGTGAGTGAGGTGCTGAACTCATACTGCTAACCCACTCAGAAGTCACTTTATGTGTTATCTTTATTTTCAGGTGAGGACATGGAGCCTCAGCAAGAATGGTAACTTTCCCATTGTATACATTTTAATAGATGCAAAGCCAGGATTTGAGACTATGCTTATCTAACGCCCCCCAGTCCACTTTGCAGAAATACTATCCCAAGGAGAAGGAGACCCACAATGAATAGAAATATAAGGTTTTTCTAAAAAACTGCACCAGAGACCAAAAGAATCTCTTGAATATGAAAATCATTTTATTTAAATTAATTTCTTGAAAACTCAGCTGTCAGAGTCTTTCAAGCCAAGAGGTTAAATTAATCTGATGGACACCAGAGACCCTCAGGAGCTTCATGGTCAGAGTCATAAATGAAATATGTTAGATCATTTTAATTTGATATAGTAATCCTTAGGGACAACTGAACTGCCAAAGAACTACCCCTCCATTCACTTCTGCTCATTTAAGTATTAGTCAGGTTCCTAGGGAGAGAGACCCAGCATCTGAAGGCTGCTACTATTGCAGAAGAGGGGAAAAGGGATGTGAGAGTGCCCTGGGGCTGCTGCCGGTAACCCATCCTTCTTAGCGCCACCCTGAAATACACTGAACCAGACTAAGGACCAGAATGTTCACAGATACCAGAAAATCAAAATAGGTTTTCAAGAAGAGAAAAATTAAGTTGTATCTATTTAAGTATAGAGGTTCATTTATTTAGTAGCGTAAACACTTGTTCACTCATTCATCCATCCATCTTTCTGTAAATAAATATTTATTGAGATTTACTGTATGTCTGGTGCTCTGCTAGAGTGGAAATCAAGTTTATAGGCCTGGTTGGTCAAACACTGTAGCCACTAGCCACATGTAGCTATTGAGCAGTTGAAATGTGGTTGGTCTAATTTAAGATGGGCTATAATTGTAAAATATATAACAGATTTCAAAGACTGAATATTTAAAAGAATCTAAAATGTCTCATTAATAATTTTTATATTAATTACATGTAATATTTTTAAAATTTGGGATAAATTAAAAAATATTTTTATAATTAATTTGACCTGTTTCTTTGTATTTTCTAATGTAGCTAATAGAAACCTTAAAATACATATGTGGTTTGCATAATATTTCTATTTATGGCACTATTATAGACTATTTGCAAAAGATTTCTTCCTGATATTATTATGGGTTTTCTTGGATAGACTGATGGTGACTTTCAGGGGAGAGAATAAACTATAACAGCAGAAGGAATGATCTAGGCTTTAGGTCATTAAATTTTTGTTTCAAACACTTTATTTTAGTTGGTAAATATCTTGGTCCAGTGTTATGAAATTAGAACCAACGGCAGGGGAATTGGGGTGCTCAGTGTGTGCCTTTCTGGTATCTCCTGAGCATCTCTAAACCCCTGCGTGCCTGTGGTGACACTAGGACATGAGGTCTAGAAGTAGATGTAGAATGCGCTGATTGACATGCAGGTATCACGGGAATTAGGTGAAGCTAACTTGGATCTTGTTTCTCTGAATCAGAACAAGACATCTGGGTTACTTTATGTCTGCACTGACCTGCTAGCAGAAAAAATAAATAATTTGAACAGTAATTAGGTTGGGAATAATATCTGATGCTTGGGGGGTTTGCTAGATTAACTAGTTTTAGCAGAAGTTCTAAATAAAAGTAAGAAAGCTCAATTCCAAGTGCTTTATACATTAAAATTGAATTTAAAAATCATATTCTCAGATTAACAAATTAGTGAGCTTCCTTCTTTCATTTTTCAAAAGCTATATAAACAAAAAAGGGTTTCTTTTTTTCTCTGTTATTCACAAGTGGCACATGGTTTATAGCTTCTTTCATGCCCATAGTCATGCTCAATCACTTCCTCCCTGGACTAATGAGAAGAGAATAGATGAAGAAATTAGCCTAGCACTGGGGAATGACAAAAAAAAAAAAAGCCAAAAATACTCCTGGTACAGGTCCTCAGACCACAACTGCTCTGCATCTACACCTGTCCAGCATGACTTTTTGGGATGAACTTCCTCTTGTCCAATGAGCTCAAGAAAAGATACTAAAATACATGTTGGGGATTTATGGAAATGAGAGAGTTAAGAATATCAGTATCATAGAGCATGAGGAACTGTTCATGACCCTCCTAGAAAGAACACAGCAGCATAAGAGAAAAGAAACAGAATTTGGGTTGTCTTTTTCTGGGATTGAAAAACATACCATCTATGCCAGATATTGTAGCAGAGACAATGGCATGGCAGATGCTTTGAAAGGAAAATGACTTACTACTAGGTGAAAGAGGTAAAAGTAAACAAGGACATAGGAAAAAGTGCACAATGTCCCCTCTGTTTTCTAGAACATTCACACATAGCTGTAAAATGTCTAATTGCATTTCATTGCATTGCAAGTGAAATGCCACCCATTTCTCCACTGAGTGCACATTTGGAATTCTTTTCAGAGGACTCATTTTTATCTATTGGTTTTCTAAAGAAGAAGGGAAGGCAGCAACTCATTGAATATATAATGTCAATATATTATGAAGATGTTACTGCATGTGATAGTCTAAACTGGATGAGACTCATCCTGGTTTATGTTAGAAATATTCCCAATTAACATCCTTTCCTGGTACAAATTAAATAAGTGGGATTGGCATCTTAATAAATTTAAACCAAAATTGTTTAAAATGTGTCTTCGAAAGCTGAAATGGGCTCTCTGGTTACGGTTCCCATGGTTTAAAATAGGGGCCTCAGCAAAATTATCAGTTAGCTTGTGTTGTGGCCGCATGGAGTTCTCAGGGAATGGTTGAAACTAATAACAGTGATCTACAAATGCTAAGGGTCTACAATCAGATACCCAGGCACATACATGCAGTGCCGATATATGTAGATTTAATATATGAAAATTCAGCAATATGCTCCTGACAACCACTGTTGCCTCACTTATATTAGAAAGTAATGAATGTAATTAAGCATAAAATTTCCAATGTGAATTGCTGAAATAATAAAAACTATGTGGATGATATTAAGAATTTCCCAGCCATTATAAAAAAGTGAAGATATTGAATAATTTATAAAATAGAGTAATATTGACTAAAAAAGAATTACTATAGGGTTTTCGAGAGTAATTTTGATTATAGCATTGACTTTCTACATTGTTTTAGAAACCTTAATAGAGCTACCTCCTAGTGTACATGACCCCATTGTATGTGTACAACTTTTTTTGTTTTTCAGGGACAAAGAGATAGTCAGAGAGAGAGATAGACAGGGACAGACAGACAGGAACGGAGAGAGGTGAGAAGCATCAATCATTAGTTTTTCGTTGCTGTTGCGACACCTTAGTTGTTCATTGATTGCTTTCTCACATGTGCCTTGACCGCTGGCCTTCAGCAGACTGAGCAACCCCTTGCTGGAGCCAGCGACCTTGGGTCCAAGCTGCTGAGATTTTGCTCAAACCAGATGGGCCTGCACTCAAGCTGGTGACCTCGAGGTCTCAAACCTGGGTCTTCCTCATCCCAGTCCGACGCTCTATCCACTGCACCACCGCCTGGTCAGGCCGTGTACAACTTTGACTCACATATATACATACATAATTTACAAAGTCATTGAAGAAATGAATCTTACTAACAATATGGGATCCAGAAACAGCTTAGACACCATTCTTTCCATTTTTAGATGAGCAAATGCAAGCAAGGCCACCTGACAATCTCTGTAAAGTTTTTATTTTCTATTTCTTCTTTTCTCTATTGCCCAGACTAGTGCTTTCCTCTGTTACAGTGTAGTAGAAAAGGCGAAATGTAGAGAATAAGTTTCCAGAAGCTAGTAACAAACTGGCATTTACATTGGGCCCACCTTGAAACAAATGACTACACAGAGTTTAAGCCCATTTCCTGAAAACTAGGGAGAAATCACAAGGAAGCTATTTCAACCTGGAACAAGTCCTATGTGAGAAAATTGCTTGTGGTATGTCCCTTCTCAGTCATCGCAGAAGAGCAGGACAGAGTCTGGCAGAGCAGCTAGTGGGGGTCTGTTCCCAGAGGGAGTGCAGAACAGCAGGCTACATTGCAGCATGAGGGGGCTGTTTGCCCCAGAGCCATGCTTCGTGACCTATTCAACAAGTGCAAATTCTCCATAAGACTTTTAAACTTGGGCAATTATTCATGATAAAAGAGCTTCCTATTCTGCTTTGTGCAATTTTCTACAAGGCAGCATGGGGAAATGTGAATGTTCTCTGATCCTAGCAGAGGCTGGACAATGCTAGAGTTCTAGTTTTCAAAAAACCAGCAATTTGAAACCCCCTCCTAATAAATTTCAAGACATAACCAGTGTTTATATAGCACATACCATTACTTTATTACTATCACATAGTTTGGCTCCTAATTGAGAATTTCCTCCTTTTTGAGATACATAATGTAATTTATAAAATTGTTTAAAAAACTCCTACATTATACCCCAAAAATTAAAGATATGGATAGAACAGGCAAAATGAGGAGGGGAGGGAGACTGAAAAATTCTAGATGTTCTTCTATCCCAATGATTTTCAACCTTTGTCATCTCATGGAATACATAAACTAATTACCAATACTCTGTGGCACACCAAAAGATTTTTTTTTTTTGCTGTCCTGACCCTCCCCAAATAAGTATAATTTTGATTCATTCACACCAATGGCTATTGTTGTGTTTGGCTTTTGTCATTTTTTTTCATGTGACAATCTAAGGGAAAGAGGTCGGTGCCCCTGAGTAAATAGTCAGGTACTGAATGTTTTAAAATTTTCTGCAGCACACCAGTGTTCTGTCCTGTACACAATGTAATTGCAGAGGACATTTTTCCAAAGAAAATAGTCACTAAGGACTGAAAATGAAAAGCAATTTCAATCTTTCAGAGCCCTTACTAAATGGCATTTTAATTGACACTTTCACTCACTAGATAGCTTTAGTGCCCTGTTTTAATGTTTCATTGAGAATAGTGTGATATCGTATTATCCTTGCAATAAGCATTTCTTAGACATTTATACTTTGCTTTTTCAAACTCTAATTCTTTACATTGATAAACATGCATTTTTATGTAATTTCTATGGATAATTTCTTATTATGAATTTTCAACAGTGATTTTGCTTTATAGTAAACTACCAATTTACTCAAAATCAAGAAAGCAGAAAACCTTAGGAGAAAATTATATATTGGTCAGAAAAGCAACCTACAGAAAAATTCATGTGTACTTTGATCATTTATAACTTTTATAACTTCTATAGCTCAATAGTAAGAATAAATCTTTACAGAACCTGGTGTATTATAAGATTCTGAACTACTTTTGAATCATCAAGGACAAATTCACTTTCAACATAATTTTATTTTGATTACTGTATCCTAATTCTTTGAACACTTATAGTTCTATGTCATATTGTAAACTTCACACAACAAGAACATTTTTTCTCTTTTCCCAGATATTTTCATTCTCATTGACCTCGGGTAAATGATAATCCATGACTATAAACCTCAATTAACTGAACATGCTTTTTAATTTGTCCTCCCAAACTATCTTCTTTTTCAATAATGCTAGGTAGGGTTGCAGACAGGGCCATGACTGCCTCCTCCTTTAAGTGGACAAAGGGACATTGACAAACTGGGAGTTCCAGATTACCTCCCCCCAGGCATCTGGGGAAGGTCCCCTAACTTGTTTACAGTTAATCTTACATAGATCACTGAAAACTACATCCCCCCAGGACTACTAGCCCCCACCCTCGAATCCCCTCTTTAACTCTACCTGTTAGAGAACCGGTTGCTGACCTCTGCCTTAGGAGTCAGCCCGGCAGGTGACCCCCTAATAAACTGTTCTTGCCTGAACTCAGGGGTCTGCTTCGGTGGACCTTACAGAAGGTTCCATAAATAAATGTAAATGGAAGGAAATTTATGTTTAGGAATGTTCTAAAAGCTTCCACAGGAGATGCTTAAACTATTGTCTTCAAACAGTTGTAAGAGAAAGGAAATGAAATGGTGCAGCTACCTGAGGATCAGAAACCAAATTGCAATAAAGTCTCATTTTGAATAGTGGCTCCCATGAAACCTCCGTTCATGGTACCACGCAGCACTTATTACCATTGGAAACTAATCAGACCTAGAATCATTATAAAATAGAAAGCCCCTCAGATGACTTACATTAAAATAATGATGGCTAGGTTATAAACTTCCCTCCCAATTAATTTTATTGTTTTAGTTGATGGAATCACAGAAGTGAAATGAACCCAAAAACAGTGAGCATAGTACCCAGCAGGAGCCACAATCCCAAAGCCTGAAACTACTTTAAAAGATAATGAAGATGCAGGATGCTGAGCATTGGATTTGAGGATAAATATTGAGGCTGAAAACCATTGACTGCAAAGGTTTTTATTTTTCATACTCAGTTAAATCAACCTGGCTATATTTCATTGCCTACTGTGAGTGGAATAAGATGACAAGTTAGAATCAATAACTCAGAGTCTTTCATTAAATTTCTTTACTCACCTTCCATGGGGGTGTTACTGTCTGGTCGATTTGCAAAGACTACATCCACATACTCAAGCTGCAGCCTCTGGAGGGAGCCCTTCAATCCTGGGAAGTCCAAACAGAGCACTATCACAACAAGTTTAAGTTTGGTTATCTTTTAAGAATTTATTTATTTTATTAAGCATTGATTTAGTTTCAAAAAGGCATTGAATACAATGATGTGTTAATTGACCCCTTGTAAAACTATTTTAAATGCTGATTTTGTCCCCAACAATGAAAAGTCTTAGGATTTTCTCTATGATATTAGGATGCCTATGTAAAGCCAGTAGTCACAGCCACCATCACAACCTCCTGGCCAGTGCAGGTTTGCATTAGATTCGGACAGTCGGTAATGAAACAACAGAGCCAAGAACTGGTGAGCCATCAGCTTTAATTCTAGCTTGCACCCGGTGGGCAAGTAAAAACACACAATGGGCTCCAAAACCCATTCGTTCAGTGCTCACAAAGCTACTGACTTATCCGAGTTTCCTAGCATCAAAGGTTTCTAGCTCACCAGACTTATTCACCTCTGTTTCCCATCTCCTTCCCTATACACAAACTAGCTTCTTCCTCAGCACTCCACCATCTTGGCTGCTTCTCCTCTCCTCCATGTGGCCTTAATCTGCTCTCCTCTCTAATGCTAACCTCAGGAACCGAGAGAGCAAGCTCCCGGTCTGCCCCACTTTACAGTGTAGTAATCCAAACCTTTAAGCCAATCTACAAACAAGGAAGTCTCTGATACAAAGTCACCCATCTGAGGCATAATGGGATTCCTCAGGAGAGTGCAGCACCCCACATCATTCAATCAGTCAAGGGTGTGGGGAAAAGCTTACTCTTGAAACTAAGCCTTAGGCTATAACGACCCGGCCTGCTTACAGCCTGTTCCCCACACCCAATAATATAATTACGCCCATCCCAAGCATAAGGGCAACCAATATCACCTGGGTAATGGGCTTTCATGTGGGCAGCACCATCTTCAACAAAGTGAGCATAATATATTTTATCTGCCCAACAACCTACTACACTGAAAAATAGGTACTTAGTGATAACCTTGCACAGTGACTCATGTTTGGCAGTATCCAGAAGTAAAGTTTAGAATAAAAAGCAGCCTGTGTTTCTTCTTGGAAAATGCAAATTCACATCATGTATTCAATTACTCAATGGGCTTATAATGCGATGGAGATATATTTATTGCACAGCAAGACATAAACATAATGTAAATCAGAAATAAGTGGCTACTAACCCCACAATGGGTTATAATAGGAATAAAAGGGTTGGCAAATGAGGAAGTTGCTCAACATCTCATTGACTAGAACAAAGCTTGAAGAATCTCAAATAGAGCCAAGCTCTACCATTTCTTTTATTCTTTATTCTTTGGGGGAGAAACAAAAATACTAGAAGCTATAAAGACTGAAGAGGTAATGTTGGGCAGATGAAATATATTATGCTCACTTTGTTAAAGATGGTGCTGCCCACATGCAAGTTTTAAGAGTAAGCTTTTCCCCACACCCTTGACTGATTGGATGATGTGGGGTGGTGCACTCTCAGGAGGAATCCTCCCAGTATGCCTCAGATAAGTGACTTTGTATCAGAGACTTCCTTGTTTGTAGATTGGATTAAAGGTTTTGAATCTACG
The DNA here is from genome assembly GCA_037038555.1 of Rhynchonycteris naso. Classification (NCBI taxonomy): domain Eukaryota; kingdom Metazoa; phylum Chordata; class Mammalia; order Chiroptera; family Emballonuridae; genus Rhynchonycteris; species Rhynchonycteris naso. Next base: position 177,544,103 of record CM072995.1, on the reverse strand, counting down.
CTATAAAGTGGGGCAGACCAGGAGCTTGCTCTCTCGGTTCCTGAGGTTAGTATTAGAGAGGAGAGCAGATTAAGGCCATGTGGAGGAGAGGGGGCAGCCAAGATGGTGGAATGCTGAGGAAGAAGCCAGTCTGTGCAGAGTTTGTGTAGAGAGAAGGAGATGGGAAACAGAGGTGAATAAGTCTGGTGAGCTAGAAACCTTTGATTCTAGGAAACTCGGATAAGTCAGTGGCTTTGTGAGCACTGAATGTGTGGGTTTTGGAGCCCAGTGTGTGTTTTTACTTGCCCGCCAGGTGCAAGCTAGAGTTAAAGCTGATGGCTCACCAGTTCTTGGCTCTGTAGTTTCTTTACTGAATGTCTGAATCTAATGTGAACCTGTATGGGCCAGGCGGCTGTGATGGTGGCCACGGCTATTGGCTTTACAGATAATAAAAAGGACAGAATGAGAGTTTAAAATAAAGTCTGGAACCCACAATCTATATTTCAACCCTGGCCATTGGTCACATTCCTATGAGCATTCAGAAGAAATTATTTAATTTCAGTATAGGCCCAATAGCTGTGGCCATCACGGCTGCTGTCACTGCCAGACAGGTGCAGGTGCAGGTTTCCATTAGATTCGGTGAGATGGTAAAGAAACTGCGGAGCCAAAAACTGCTGGTTCATTCCTTTATTCTTGTCTTGCAACCGGCCGGGCCAGCGAGTAAAAACAAACACATGGGCACCAAAACCCACTCACACATTCTCCGGTTCCACAACCAGGAGAATGTTTTCTGGATTTTCTTAGAATCAAAGACCCCCACCAGCTCAGTTACCTCTGGTTCTCCATCTGCACACCTTCCACCTCGTTTCTGCACACTGGCTTCTCCTTCAGCACCCTGCCATCTTGGCTGCCTTCTCTCACTCTGCAAAAATACAGCCTCTTTCTTCCTCCTTCTTCTCTTAAAACTTTTGGTATAAAACCTCCTTCTCCAGCACACACTAGCATAACAAAGCCCTTTCCCAAGCAGGAAGGCAATTAGCAGTTTTACATGGGCAGTGGCCATTTTTAACAAAAGTGAGCAACATAAAAATCACATTTTACAAATTTATTTGCCCAACATTCAGTAAAACTAATATTTCCCTGAAATAGAATGTATTGTACATAATATTATGCAATCAAAAGGATGACAATGTTCAAGAGTCATTTTATCTTATTGCCATGTGGTACAGCATTTCCTTATCAGCCTATTTAATTCCTCAGGAAGACCAGAGGTTTTTCTCTTTTTATTATGGACATACAATTAATTACATGTTAAATGAAGCTCTTATAAATTTAAATTAAACTCATTTAAATTTGATTTTTTTAAACTGGTTTATTGGCCAGCTACCTTTCTGACAGAGAAATGGAGTGCTTGAACAGAGTTCTGGAAACATTTTTCATTCATCAAGAGAGGATTGTCTTTGGTGGCAACTTGTTAAAAGTAGCATTGATGAAGAGATTAGCGCAGCAAGGTCTTATGCCTGTTCTTGAAAAACTGTGGTGACTTTCTGGCTCAGTGTATTGCCTACTATCTGAAAGAGCAGCTTACAATTGAATTTACCTGAAAAGCACTATGATCTGGGCCACTTTTTGGAAGCAATTGTTTTGTAAAGTACCCAATCCACAATTCCATGTGTTTTCGTAGAGGCACGTAATCCAAATAAATTTTTGAAAAGTTTTATTAAAGGAGGAAATTTATTAAATATGCCGGCCGCATATAGCTTACACAGGGTCAGTCCCAAATCACGTATGTCATTAATATTCTAGGGGTTGGTTATATGCCATTAATTATACATGGGTGGGGAAATAACCTGACATCACAGTGTAAGACTATACCTTTTGTTTTCTCCTATACAGGTTTGGGAAAAGGATGAAGGGAAGAAGGGATAGGACACAATTCATTAGCAAGTTTATAACATCTGTCTACAGGATTCATAAAAAACGTTTCTACATATTAAAACCTACAAGGTAACACAATGGCAAAAATGTCAGTTTACATACGAAAAGACATTTCTATAATTTTCTAGTGTTCATTTGTCATTCCTTTGTCCAGAGATACATACATTAACTACATGCTTTCAGGAGGGGTGAGGTAGTTTCCATGGGGACAAATGCCTGTAAATGGTCCATTAGTATAAGAAAAGGTTTAATTTAATCTTTTCCTATACCTGGCTAGCTATTCACCTATTTCCCCACAGGTATGGGGGGAGGTCAGAGAATCCAAGTATCCTTTCTCTTTCTGCATTTACAGCACAATGTCATCGCCATCTTGGTTTTATGCTAATCACACAAGTATAGAGATCACTTACAAAATCTTTCTGCATGCCTAGCCCAAATTAATAAAATGTTCTTTAAGCTTCCTAAAATATTAATTCTTTAGCCTTTGGTACCTTACAACATTTGTATGTATGGAGGAGGTAAGGTAGGACAGGATAATGGAGCAAACAAATAAATAGGGTGTTTACAAGGTCTGAAAGGTTGAAAATCTACTTGTGCATGCTGTGTGATCTCACTTGTCTTATTTTACCTTTTTTGTGACTCAGTTCTCCGGTCTGCAGTGGGGATAACAGTACATACTACCTTTGGAACTGCTGCTCCAGAAAGGACATATAAGTGGTTGTCGAGTACTTGGGAAATGCAATAGTCTAGAAATGTGGTCATTGTAATGGTGGTATTCACATCTGGAAAGGTTCAGAATGAGAAATGCCAAAGACTAAGTGGAGGAGATTGTCACTAGACCCCCTGGTTTTGGAGGGAGGCATTTAGTGACAATTCTTGCCTATGCCCAGCACTGGTAACAATGTCCTTCTTTCTGAGGGTGGCCCTCTCCTTCTGTCTGTCTTCTAAACAGCTCAGTGTGGCCTGAGAATAAGCAGGAGAAGAATCTATTGTAATGCTCTTTGGTCAGTCATGACTGAAGTCATTTACCCTTCCACGCCATAAGCATGTTCTAAATCCCTGTGTGATTATGAAACTATGCTGGGCTCTGGGAGTATAAAGATGTATAGACATTGTATTCATTCCAAAGATCTAACATTGCATATTGAGAGCATCTATTGTCATGAGTCATTATTCAAGGCAATAATGTGTACTGTAAAATAATGGTGTGGACTTGATATTAAGGTCATCGTGTTTGGTCATTCCTCACCTCTAAATTTTTTCTCTGAGGAGCAGAGATTCAAGAGTATTCAAGTATGAATGTCAGAAATGATGTGTTGCATCTTTTTAGTGATCTACCTGGTCCCTACCCTGACTGTGAAGTGGTGTAAAAGGAGATTGTGCCCCCTACAAAATACTATCTGCTCACTTTGAAAATCTCAGGCCTTATAATCTGTATAAATTGTGGGTTTTACTTTTCATGAGCTCAAAAAACATTGATTGGGAACTGAGAAGTAAGGAAATGGGAGAGAAGCAGGGGCAATAATATTTCTATTTTAAACTGGTCACTCAGCGTGCTGAGAATGACCTGTAGGGAAGGGAGACTACTAAGGTGGCTACTGCCTCAGATCCATCTTGGGTCAAGTTGGTAGATAGTGTTCAATGTGGAGACAAGTTGTATAAGCAAAAATAAAAGAGCACTTGCTGGTGTGCTGAATACAGAGTTTGGAGGTAAAGGAACCAAGGATGACTCTTAGATTGTTGGCCTGAAAAGCGAAGTGACCGTAGATGAGGAAGTCGAATGAAGAGCAGATTGGTGCTGGTGGTGATGGGGGCTGTAAGTCTGAATAGCAGGTCAGTCAAGCACTACACGGAGCTCTTGGCAACTGGATGGACTAGACTGGCATTCAGGCAGAAGTCTACGTGTAGGTGAGGCACATGGTCTGGAATGCAGAGTACTAATTTAGGCTGGCCTGAATGACCTTGCCTATGTCTCTTAGCCTCTCTGGGCTTTCATTTTCTCTTTTGTCCAAAAATGAAATAGAACTAGATGAATTATCTTCTTTGATCTCTCATGTGATTGCAAACCAAATCAGGTAGGCCTTCCTTTTCCGTTTGGATGCTTTAATCTTGTAGAAATAGCGAAATCATAACAACATATAAAGACATACTCAACAAATGTCTTCTTGACAGCCATTTAGGGTTTATTTACAATAAACAAATAGCCAAGTTCTATCTCTACTTAGCAAATGTTGTTGAGTACTGGCTTGAGGCCAGGTATTGTTTTAAGTTTAAGTAGAAGTACAAAAATGTGTTAACATTGGCAGTCAGACATAACATAAGGAAGGAAGTGCTCCAGTGTTGTGAGTGCACTTGCTAAAGGCACTTCTGCTATCAGCCTGTTCCTGGACATGAACCCAGCATTTGTGGGAGTGAATATAAGAGAAGCACGAGGAATGCTCCCTTGCCCTTGAGGAATGTATAGAAATTAACTGGCAATCCCTCAAAAGTGCACAGTATAATAAATTATGCTATACAAAGAAAATAACTTCCAAGGGATTATAGTAAAAAAAAAAACAACACATCTGAGTTCATTTTTCTTTTAGTTTCTAGATTTTTAACAATAACTGTATTGTTCATAAGGTGATCCTTAGTTCAATTTAAGACTATTTTCCAGGCATCTATCTCTTAGGTTTCATTTCTTTAACCCTGTCAGTGAGCCTTGTTTTGGGGCTCATTGCTGGTGACTGACCACAAAGGAATATCTGATGTCACAAGCCAAGAAGTTCTGGCAAACTTCGATAAAAGACAATCCTTTGTCCAGCAGCAGATGATGCCCATGACCCTTCTCACTCTCCCCTCCGCAAAAGACCCTTAAAGGCTTGTTCGACCCTGTACTAGGTGCAGCTCCCCTTGCAAGCCAGCCTGGCAGGTTTCTTTCCTTTAAAGCCTGTATGCTGGCCTTTTCGGACTCCATGGATTCTAACACTATCTAAAGACATAGCCTCATTCCAGATATTAAGCAGATTGGTATAGAGGTGGGCAAGGTGCTCATTGTTGCAGGTTTAACTGTGTAGAAACAAGGAAATCAGTAGTTTGGAGATTCTGCAAGGGTTCTAGTCAAATATTATTGTATTGTCATCTTGTACATCTGCCACACATTCGATGTCCTATCTAGTTTGAAAAAAAGTTGCCATAAGTAATGTACATAGTCTCCCTATATAATTTTTCCAGGTCTTCTTGGTAGATCTCTTGGTCTTGATTTAAGACACACTTGCTTTCTTCTTTTAAATAAAAACTGCACTGTATTAGAGTAATACAGTGTGTCCGTAAAGTCATGGTGCACTTTTGACCGATCACAGGAAAGCAACAAAAGATGATAAAAATGTGAAATCTGCACCAAATAAAAGGAAAACCCTCCCAGTTTCTGTAGGATGATGTGGCAGCATGTGCACATGCGCAGATGATGATGTAACACCGTGTATACAGCGGAGCAGCCCATGGCCATGCCAGTCAAGATGTGGACAGGTCAGAGGAAAGTTCAGTGTGTTCTGTGGCTTGCTAAATTCGAATCTGTGACTAAAGTGCAACGTGAATATCGGTGCGTTTATAACAAAGCACCACCACATCGGAATAACATTACTCAGTGGGATAAGCAGTTGAAGGAAACCGGCAGTTTGCTGGAGAAACCTCGTTCTGGTAGGCCATCAGTCAGTGACGAGTCTGTAGAGGCTATGCAGGATAGCTACCCAAGGAGCCCTAAAAAATCTGTGTTTGCGTGTGCTCGACAATTACACCTAAGCAAGACTACTTACTGTTCATAAGGTGTTACAGAGACGTCTCTGTTTTACGGGGTACAAATTGCGGCTGTTGCACACTATCAAACCAGTGGATAGACCCACACAATGCGCGTTTGCTACAGATATGCTTCATGAGATCGGCAATGATGCAAGATTTTTGCAGAAGATTGTGTTTAGCGATGAGGCGACCTTCCATATCTGTGGACATGTTCATCGCCATAATGTCCAAATATGGGCTGCTGAACATCCTCATGCCTATGTTGAGTACGAACGTAACACCACTAAAGTGTGGTGTGACCTGATGCATAATGTGATAGGTCCATTTTTTTTTTTGTGGAGCAGTCTGTGACGGCAAACACCTACTGTATCTTGACATGTTGGAATTGTATGCAGTGCCACAATTTCCATAAAGTGTCATCTTTCAACAGGACAGCATTCCTCTACACTACGCCACCACTGTTTGTGAGTTTCTGGATAGAACATTCCCCCAGCAGTGGATAGGCAGGGGTTCTGTCAAGCCATGGCCACCGTGACCCCCAGATCTGACGCCCTTAGACTTTTATTTTTCGGGTTATGTAAAGCAACATGTGTACATTGAATGTATCAACGACATTAATCACTTAAAACAGAGAATCATAGACGTTATTCACTCTGTTACACCAGACGTCCTTACCTGTGTGTGGCAAGAACTTCACTATTGTTTGGATGTGAAGCCCACGTCAAACTGCACTGAATAGGTATGAAACTGGGAGGGTTTTCCTTTTATTTGGTGCAGATTTCACATTTCTATCATCTTTTGTTGCTTTCCTGTGACTGGTCAAAAGTGCACCATGATTTACGGACACACTGTATGTCTGTCTGCATCTCCATTATGACACATGGTTATCCTGTTGTATAATTTCAGTTACTATGAACATGGTACACTAGGAAGGAATCCTGTGGTGAATCCACTTGTTACAAAATGTATTTTTTAATTAAAATATCACAAATTACCTTTCTTTAAAAATAAGTTTAGATAATAGAGTTTAACATTTGCCATTTATTTAAAAGATTTAAGCAGGGTTTTCTCAGCTTATTTCCTTTATCTTCCTAAAACAATGATAGTAGATTTGTGTTTTGAATCACATAAGAAACTGTTGTTTATATGGAAGGCAAATATAAACTTAAACACAGACTTTGCTTATAAAAGCACGCAAATAACTTACTTATTCGTACACTGCAGCTTACCAAACCTTTTCTCTCCTCTCATGTTGGATGCTAAAGAAATTTGATCTGATGATTTTTAACACGGGCATCAACTGAGTTTAACGAAAGTTTGTGGAATGGCTAAGTGAATCAATAGAGTTTCAGAACCTGAGAGGACCCTGGGATTCTAAACAGATATAATAAACCTATTAGTTACCTCTCCTTGTGAACCCAAGGAGAATGTTTTTCCTAACCGGATCTAAGTCAAGGACTTTGGGTTCATTGAAAAAATCTTTCTTTTTTTTTTGACAGGGACAGAGAGAGAGAGTCAGAGATAGGGACAGACAGACAGGAACGGAGAGAGGTGAGAAGCATCAATCATTAGTTTTTCTTTGCCGTTGCAACACCTTAGTTGTTCATTGATTGCTTTCTCACATGTGCCTTGACTGCGGGCCTTCAGCAGACTAAGCAACCCCTTGCTGGAGCCAGCGACCTTGGGTCCAAGCTGACGAGCTTTTGCTCAAGCCAGATGGGCCCGCGCTCAAGTTGGCGAGCTCGGGGTCTCGAACCTGGGTCCTCCACATCCCAGTCTGACGCTCTATCCACTGCGCCACCGCAGTCAGGCAGTCAGGCGAAAAAGTCTTTCATATAAATTTTTTCAAAACAACATTATGTACAAGTCAAGCTCATTTTACACTTTATAGACTAACTCAGGTAACCAAGGTCACCCGGCACACAAATGGCCTGAACTCTAAATGAATTGAGTTTTTGTCTTTTCCATTAAGAGAAATTCTCAAATTTAATGTGTGTAGAAATCTCTAATATTGAATAAGGTCACCTTCATCACAGAACAAGTACCAATGAAACCCAAATTTTATAAATCGTTTATAAATTTATAAATCATTCAAACTGTATTTTGGGTCTAGAAACCTCATGTACCCCTCTTTTTTCCTTTAAAATCCACGCAATTCCTTAATTTCAACCAGCCTGGAAACAGCCTTTTTGCTGACTCTCTTGTACTCATGAACATGTTTTGTTTTTGACTGAAACTATAAAGTTGAATGTAACAGCAACAATAGCAAATAATAATTTATCCCAATTCTTTTTCAATCTTGAAAGTTTGAAATTTTGTGTTGAAGTTTGAATCTGGGTCAAATTGAATTTTAGCTGAACTGGTTTATCCATCCTGAGAGATTAGTTCCTAAAAGAATTTCTGAATCATTAAAAAGGAGAGAATTTAAGGTATTTCTATTAATTTGTATGAGGCTTTAAGAAAACTGATTTTAAAAAAGAGAAAGGATTCTGAAATTATGAACAGATACTGGTAAATATTAAAGCAATGGAGATTCCATATAAACCCCAGTAGCATGCTGCTCTTTTCCATATCAATTTTATATATTTTTGTTGATTGTAAGTATGAACCATTCTCTGAATTTCTTTTTTAGTCAATTTCAGTAAAATGAGAAACATGAACTCTTTAGGTAGCATATTGTTGCTGTGCTCATTCCACTTGTTGCTACCAGCCAACAGGTTTATTTACTGACAAACTTTGTTAGATGACACAAGACATGGGGGCAAATGATACAGCAGAAATGGTAACAGTTTTGAGTGACAGGGTGGGCTTGACTTCACAATATCAAATTGAACACAAGGCTTGAGAAAGGATTTTGTTCATGTGAGGGAATTTGGAAGCTTCCTCTAGTGCTAGAATGTGGTCATTTGTTGTGACAGCCTTGGAATGTTACTTACTTAGTAAAGGGTGACCTTATCCACCAAATGGTGACAAGCAATAGTACTATTAAGAATGATGATGATGATGACAAAAAGAATTTATTAAGTGCTTATTTAATGACAGGCATTGTGCTCCATGTGAATTACCTAATGTCAATCTATGTATATGGCAGCCCTTTTAACATTCTTTTCTTTATTGAAAAAGGTGTAAGTATAAAATTTTGTAATATATAGAAAAAAAAATCTGTATAGTAACACCATAAGGTAGGAGTACTGATAGCCCATTTTACAGTTGAGGAAATTCAGGCTTAGTGAGGTAGGTAATTTGTACAGTGTCCCCCAGCTCATAAGTGACAGAGTTGGAACTCAGACCAATGTTTGTCTGATTTCAAAGTCTAAATGCCTACAAATATATTAAAACTCAATTTGTGAGGATTACCAAACTGAAAAAAAACTTTGATAACAACAGTTGAATATAATCATTATTGTTAAATTATGTATATATGTGAATATATATGTATATATACGCTCACATATATACACATGTATTTGTGTATATATGTGCACACACATTCCAAGATTCAAATTTAAAAGTTTCCATTTTAAATTAAATGATTGAATACTGGAACTATTACTTTTCCAGTGATAGTCTACATACAATATTTCAAAGAGTTAACTTTATAGGTCAATAAAGAGTTCCAACTTCCAAACTGGAATGAATGCCTTCAAATTCAACATTATCTTTCAGAGCAGAAAAACATTCACAATGAAATGACAGCCTGGGAGAAAATATTTGTAATGTTTGTAACCAACAAAGCTTGAATATCATTAATATACAAAGAGCTCTTGCAAATTGACAAAACCATGACAAACAACTCAAAAAAATATATCTTAAGAATATAAAGAGTTAATTTCCAGAAAACGAAGCACTAAATTATGCAAAGAAACTCAAATTCATTAATAAATAAATGTATAAATAAGTAAATTTAAAAAAATCAACTCATCCCTCAGATTGGTACCCAATTTAGAAAATAATTTCATGTTAAAATATGCATTATTCTTTGACCTACCAATCCAGTTCCAGTTCCTATCTCATTTACATAAGGATGGTCATTTGCATAAGTCCTTATAATACTAAAAATAGAAATAACCCATAAAACATGTGTACGTGTGTTTGTGTGTTGTGTCTAAAATTATTTTAATTAAGAAAAAAGTAAAGTTAGGTTAATATACATAGCTTACTTCCATTGGTTTAACACATGTGTTTTGTGTTTACTATATAATTAAATCTCACAGATAGATAAGTCAGTGTCACTATAGGGAAGAGCTGGGAAGGATGTGCACTAGATTGTCAAACTGTGGAATGAGATGCCGTGAGCAAAGGGAGAACTTCATTTCTTTATTTTTATTGTGGAAGTGGTGGAATTAGAGTATACTTTATGGTTTTGGTGACTTTTGTTACTTCATAAATGAAATTAGTTTTTAAAAGGACAAAGTCATCTGTCTCAATGATTAATTATGAATCTAAAATTATAAAATCTTGGACTTTTATGAAGTAGTCCATGAATTAGAATGAAGATGTTGGAAATACATGGCAGCCCTTTTAACAGTTTTTTTCTTTATCGCAAAAGGTGTAAGTGTAACATTTTGTAATATATAGACAGGAAATAAATAAATAAAAATTCTTAACAATTCTTATAATCATCACAATGAAGTAGAATAGAGGTACTCTACTATGTGATGGTTCTTGCAGACTGCCTTAGTTCCTGTTTATTTCTAAGCTATACAAAGTTTTGAGTACCATTGCAACTGCAATGGCACCGTAAGTCAATCAACAGTGGCAGTGGTTCACAAATTTTTTTCTATGTATAATACTTATTTTTTAAAAGTATACTCATCTTAACATATGGCCACACAAAATACTTGGATACAGATATTTATAGCAGCATTATTCATATAATAGTCAAAATGTGAAAACAATCCAGATAAATGTATAAACAAAATATGGTGTAGTCATACAATAAAACTTTATCTGGCAATAGAAAGGAATGAAATACTGACACATGCTACAACATGGATGAACATTATGCTAATTTATGCAAAGAGCCCATCACAAAACATAACATATTATATGATCTCATTTATATAAAATGTCCAGAATTGGGAAATTTATAGAGATGTAAATAGATTAGCAGTTGCTTGGGGCTGTGAGAGAGAAGATAAGGAGGGGATGGGAAGTGGCTACCAGTGGGTACAAGGTTTTTTTCTGGGGAAATAAAAATGTTTTAAAATAAAATTATGGTGATAATTGCACAACTCTAATTATACTCAGAACCAATGAATTGTATACATTGAATGGGTAAACTTTTATGGTGTATAAATTATATCTCAATTAAACTTTTAAAAAGTCTTATGGAAGTATTTTATTAAGGTTAGCATAGCTGTCAAGGAAAAGAGTTCTAGAAAAATCGCCTTTTTCTGAATTTCCTTTTTGCCCAACACTCACCCAGGGAGAAACTTGGTTGATTGTGGTTCTTTTCAGAGAGTGTTCCCTCGGCCAATGTGCTTTGAATCTATCTGGTTGATACCTCCCTTGACCCAGCAGCCCACTGTGCAAGTGAAATGATGTAGCAGTACCCACCTTCAATTATATGTTTTCTTGACAGCCCTCGCTCCGTTTCAGCTCTACAAGAAAAGAAGCAAACGACTTTGAGATGGGTGTGCTTTCTTTCATTGCTGTTTTAAAAGTACAGAATAATAATCACTTTAGACTGAATTGCTAATTTTATGCCCTGTTCTTGGCAAATTCTGCACCACTACAGGCTGAGGAGAGAGAGCTGGTGGGTAGTGCACTGAGTCCCTTTCTTTGGGAGACCCCAGGAGATGAATTAACCATGACTCTCACCACACCATGGTAATAACAACTCAGCCACCCACACCCTGTACATCTATAATTTGACACATGGCTCAGCCTTCCCACCTTGTTTTTACCAATCCCAAGCTAATGAAATAAAATAAAAGGCTTGATATAAGTTTGTGAGCTTTTCCATAAGAGTGTTAGGCTGCTAATGTTATTAGCTTTTCCAAAGAAGAAAGTAAATTTGAAAGTGCCTTTTGATTTTCAAAAGAAATGAACAACTACTGCCTTTTAAAATGTGATTAAACCCTTTTCCTTAAACTAGTATCCTAAGAAGACCAACTTTTACCCAGGACTTTGGCCTTTTCAGACCATTCTCAAGCTCTGGCTAATTAGAAAGAAATGGGATGCTTGAGTTTTATAGTATTGAAGAAATGTTTCTTCAACATCAATACTTTTGGCAAGAATAGTAGTTTACCATTTGCCTTTGGTGATTTTGTATCTTTCGTAAGTATATCAGATAATATTGTATGTATTACTCTACTACATACTGTTCTTTCAGACTATCTTACTTCCTTATTATTTCTGAATTATAGGCAAGGTTTTGAGTACTGCAAAAGCACCAAGCAATGGCACCACAAGTCAGAGCATAGATATTGTGAATCTACATTTCTCATGGGTACCAGGGGGCTTTATTTTTATATAGACTATAGTAGTAGTAAAAATCTAAATTCCATTTTTCTTTCTTTATATTATCATAAGGAGGCTCAAAACCAGTAATAAAACATGGAATGTGTGTGTATGTGTGTGTGTACATATACATTCTGATTAAAAGATTTCTGAAAAGCTGACCTCTGCCTCCAAGTTTATTCCCTATTAATTATTGAGAGGTAAAAAGGTTTTATTTGTTTGTGTTTGTCTTTTGTTAAGAAATCTTTGAGATTTTCATAAAAAGGCCTTGCTGTATTCTTACATGTTTGTCTTAAAGACCAGTATTCTAAGTCCTGCTGGATAATGTAAGTACCAGTTCAAACACCAGTAGGATCATCAGAAGTCAATTCAACCTGCAATATTTGTTCTGCACCCTACGCCAGAAAGAGGACTTCTCTTTCATACAGACTGACTGTGAGTAATACAGGAATCTTTGCCTTGTTCTCTAATGAGACGCCCTTTTGACCAGCACTTTCAGAGCCCTTGCAGAAATGATCAGAGACTTATACGTGGGGCCAGACAAGATATTTGTATCTTTGCGTTCTGGAGAAGCGTCTGAGTTTTGGCAGATTTGAGTTGCTTTTCTTCGCAATGCTATGTGCTTATTTCCTTTTTCCCATATCTGAGCTCTGTTTTGGAAATGGTTCTAAGTGTGAGGCTCGTATTTGAAACATTTCTATGAATCATTTAAAAACAAGTGTTTTGCACTAAGTTTCTTTGTGAGCATCTTGCTGAAACTGAGTCCTAGGCTAATTGCTATTTCCTTCAAGTGAGAAACAACCACCTTTCTCCATTTAAACTAGTGGTAGTCAACCTGGTCCCTACCACCCACAAGTGGGTGTTCCAGCTTTCATGCTGGGCGGTAGCGGAGCAACCAAAGTATAAATAAAAAGATAGATTTAACTATAGTAAGTTGCTTTATAAAGATTTGTTCTGCCAAACTTAGCAAAAATATGACATAAAGTACTTGGTAATAATTATTATTATATGCTTTTGCTTGCTGTAACTCTGCTTTATAAATTTTATAAAGTTACTTCCCTACTTTATAAATCACCATTACTGTGGAACCAGTGAGCGGTTAGAAAATTTTACTACTAACAGAGATTCAAAAGTGGGTGGTAGGTATAAAAAGGTTGACTACCCTAAACTAATTAATTTTGGTATATTAGATGTAAAATGGTTGCCTAAACAGATAAAAGCATGAACTATGAGTTGTTTCCCGTCAAATAGGGAAAATAAAACATATTTAACTTACTTTCCACCCCAGTAGAGTTTGGTTGTTATAACAAGGCTGGACCTCCTATATGTTAAACAGACAAACACACAGAGAAATATTAAGTAAATTGCTGGTTAGTGTACTGAGTCATATCATTATTACAACACCAAAAAAGAATTTATTGTATCTCACATTTAAAAAAATTAGTAGAGATAAATTTTTCAATTCCCATTACTGAAATGTAAAGGCAAAGAGAAGCTAGTGCTCGGGGCTAGGGGTCAGATCCCAGAAGAAGAAGCTGAATGGAAGTGACCTTTACTGGGAGGGCTGGAGGAGGTTGAAGGCTATGCCAGCTAACAGGTGAGTGGGTGGCGGCAAGCTGAAGGTAAGTGGTAGACATGGAGGGTAGAAACAGCACTGAGAAGGGTGAGTGAAAAGACTTACAGGGTAGATGACATTAGGACCTCAAACCAGCAGTCACCAACTGACACAGCCTTGACTGAATGTGAACTTTTCCTGGGTAAGTCCACCCTCCAAAGCTCATGGACCTAGTGGCTCTGAACTACTGCCCTTTCCAACCATCACATTGACAGGTAGAAATGGACCACATGGAAATGTGAATGATGAAGTAAAGTATAATAGTAAATAGGAATAAAATTTCTGTGAGTGTCTTATTCAATGGAAATGTTATTTTAGGGAAGGGGTTAAAAATTCTTAACTCAAAGTTTTACCACCATACTCATAAAGGAATAAAATGTAGAAATTTTGTCAGCAAATGTATTACTTTCTCAAAACCACATCCAAATGAAGGACATGCCATTATGATCATGGAATAAGAAGTATGTCTTGAGAACTACAGTCATATAATTTAAAATCAGGAGGCAGATCTTAGTGTAATTTTGTGTCTCCAGGTATGTAATTCAGTTGAACTCATCTAGAAAAAAATCATTTGTGATTCAAAGGTTAAGACCAAACTGTAGGAGCATTTGAAATAAGGCATTTATAATTTCATCAGCTGGAGCAGCGATGCCTCTGGGACCTCAGGAATAAAAGTCTAGTGTGATTCATGATAATCAGTGGGGAATGATCATGACAATACTGACAACTTGGCTGCAACAGAAAATTTTGTAGAAAATGTCAGCAACCTCAACCCCCTGAATTTAATTTCTTGAAAAGTAATTTGAATCACTGTAACAGAAGGTCTACAGTCAGAATCATCTGGAGATTCCACATCCTGAAAGGGCTGATGTACTTTCTAGGTAGACCCATCAATGTCAGGAGACCTAGTATCATAGTGGTCAGCCAGGAAGAACCCAGTCTCCTTTAGCAAGCATTGTCAGAGCTTCAACAAAAGACTGGATGGAATAGTATACAAAGTGAATGCAGCTCTCTTGATTATTCAGAGCACTTGGGCCTGCCAAAGAATCACATTCTACCCAGGTATGACCACCATAGACTTACTTATTTTTCCAAAGTTAGGCTTTCTGTAAAATGTTTGGCCTATGTAGGTGTGCACACTAACAGTAATGTTCATAGTAATGTAGGAATGTATGTAATGTTCATAACAGTAATGTAGGAAGGCATAATAAAATCAGTCTTGACTCATTCTCTTTGAGAAGTTCGCTTTTTCTTACACTAAATATTATACAAACTGTGTGCATATGCATGGTGCCAAGTTCATATGCAGCTGTCTCACTAATACTATTGAATTGCTATTTATTTGGCTATGAGCAGAGATTATACTGGAGCAGAAGAGGATCCCAAGCTTGTGTAGTGGTCTTTGTTGGGTTTCCTGACTGCAATCACACTGGGAGAGAAGTGGGTATCGGGCTGACGTGTGTAGTGAAGTGGAGGAGTTGTCCTTCCCCTGATGTCATGGCATCCGCTATTACACTGGCTCTGGCTACAGAAGGTGATGGGATGGGACATGACCCCTCAAGGACGGCAGATGAAGCACATTCTTGAATGCCCAAATAATAGGGCTCCCTGGATACAGGAGACAAGCTGGCATAGAAGAAAGCTTTGGAGTATTTATCCCAAAGGCTTCTTATTTCATCATCCCTTTGCATTTTGAGTTGTTAATAAAATGAATAGGGAACATAAATATGTGTGTATAGATAATATGATTCCTGTCAGCTGTAGTCCTTCACCAAATTATCATAAATGGCAATCGCAAGCCCTGAAGATGTCCCCCCCCCTCTTTTTTATGTACAAATACCTCCTGAACATTCCCTACTTCTTGGCTCAACCCCATTGTAACTCACTGTGATTAATGACTAGTCAATAAGTTTTGAAACACAAGTAATAAACTTGCTGGTATTTACTTTTCAAACCACTGTAAATCATTTCTGTACTAAGAGTTGACATTTTTTGGACAATGTTTGGTCAGTTGTCATCCAATTTATAATGGTAGTCTTTTTAGAGGCAAGTAAAAAGTGGTGGCAGATGCATTATTACCTCCAGCCTTTCTTCTTGATGATGTTCCCCAGAATCACTTCAGCCCTGGAAGGGGAAAGAGATAATGTCTTAGGGTACAGGGGCCTGGAAACACAAGAGTCAATACAAAACACCAGAGTCATTCCTTGTTTGAACTCTCAGTGCCTCCGTGTCCCCAAAAATAGAACCTGCTCTCTGCTGGTAGCAGTTTCTGCTGGTGCCTGCAGAATCCTGCTCCAGAGCATTCCAGAAGCACCTTCCAAATTCTGACATGCAGGCAGGAGACCACCTGTGGTCCTGATACTACAAAACAGTGGAGTCATTTTGAAACCACTGATCCTGCTTGGTGATATCCAAGGGAAGTCACAGTTTTCTGTCTATTTGCTATGGTTTGCAATTGTGACTGGGAAGGACAATGAAACCTCACACTGTGTAGGCAGACAGTATCAACTCCCAGGAGATCTTGCAAGATAAAAGAACCTGTGTGTGGGTTTAGATGTCCCAGATGCCAGGGCTGCAGATGCAGTGGCCCATATAGAGAATGTCCTGGGTTCCAGTGACAAGCAGTGTCATAGAAGCAGGACATAGGGAGGTGTAGAGAAGTGTCTTTTCTGCACCTAAGGCTGTGTAGTGGAGAGGTATACTGAAGACACCCCATCTACCTAGCCCAACTGGGACCCAGGCTGAAGACACTAAAACTTTCTTCTAGTTTCTCCCAGTAAGACCAACTTGTGAGAAGCAGCTGCACTCTCAGCGGCTTTGTGAATGGGGGCATCAATGGAATTAGCACTTTGTCCATTAGGGTCCTATAGATGGGACTCATTACTAATCATTATTTGTCTTGACTGAAAGTACCATCTTTGTTGGAGTGTATTTAGAAACCTAGCAATAAGCCACACTGCACTTAGCTATGGAAACGCCCAGATAGACATGCACTGAATGTTACACAGTGTTCTTTCCTTCCACCCCTTCTGTCTGTCTGATGGCTGCTTTTCGCAACCTTGCTTTTCACAGTGGGAACCTATCTTAGGTACACACTAACAATCAATCAACAATTAACCAGGACTGATCATTCTTCACAATAGGAATACAAAAAGAATGCTAACAGACTCGTTCATCACTTCTCCCTTTTCAACCTTAGCTTCATTTGGTATTGAGCAAGATTCAACAGAAGAAGCAAAACACTGAAAAAGGTTATGATGTTGAAAGAGTAAGGCCTTATCAACTTTATTTTCTCTCCTTGAACTCAACAGAAAACATCAGGGATGTAGCTTCTGGACCTCCTTGATGGTCCTTAAACATAGACCTGCCCTTGAAAAGAAGGAAACCCATGTAAGAAAAATGTACTTTGACCAGGCAATAATGAACCTAACTCAACACCTCCAGCACTTTGATTGTAATTCTCACCTGGAAGTGGCAGTGTGTGTGTGTGTGTGTGTGTGTGTGTGTGTGTGTGTGTATGTATGTGTGTTGTAGAATCAAGCCTGCAGGTGATCATGCATCACAGCCCTGTTAGAAAACTGCAGAGCTCTTAGAAAGGAACTGTTCAGCTATTTCATTTCTCTCAGCTCTTAGAGCTGTGAGCATGTTTACAGTAGGAGGCCAAGATGTTCCCATTCTGTTCTAAAATGTGCTGTGCTGGAACCTGGAGGACATGGACCGTGAGGCCTGCCTGAGGGCACATGGCTCACATGTTCTGATTTAGCAGTGAGCCCTGTCCTAGAGCCCAAATGTGCTTTCAGGTCCATGAAAAAATTGTAGCTAGATGTGACTTCGCAGCAAAAGAAGTGAGGCCTCTTGGCAACCCGCTGCATCCTCAGAGTGGGGTCTGAAATGCCCTCTTATAAAAGATACTGGATTTCCTGGCATCTTTGGGATGGCTCCTTTAATTTCTGATCTACCTGTAATACCATGGGGAGGGACAAGCCTGCAAACAGGAAAATCAGTTTCTGCTTCCCTTCAGGGAGGAATACCCAGTTTCTCTCTGGGGCTGAGCAACCATGAGATGTGGTTCTGAAATAACAAGACTCGCTTTGGAAAGACATTGGAATCTGCTCATTTAGCTCACTCAGATATCGAACTAACATTTATTGATCTCCACTGCCACCACTCTGGTCCCAGCCATCTCTGCCTCTCATGAAGACCAGGCAACTGCTTTTAGTCCATTCTTCATAGAGGGACCAAAGGTGGGAAGGTCTGGGTGGGCAGAGTGAGCCAGAGATGGTCAGCATGCCTCGCCCTGGTGATGGTGGTGAAGGGAGGGAGAAAGCAGTACCACCGACACTTGTGGCAAGGGCAGGCCCTGCCCACAAGCCTGTCAGCAATGGCTTGGGCAGAGTTTCTCAGTTCTAGAAATGCCATTCGAGGGACCCAAACAGCTACCAACTTACTTTCCAGCGGCGTAGACCTCGGCAGTATCAAAGAGATTAACGCCACTCTCGTAGGCGATCGTCATCAGTCGCTCGGCGACCTGCAAGGGGATGCGAAGGTCAGTGGGAAAAGTCAAATGCTTTCCAAACGTGCAAGCAATGTTGAATCCTCAGTGGTCTTTAAGAACAGTGTGATTTCACTAGCCACTCCTTGTTCTTCTCAGGTGTAGTAAAGAAAACAGAGTCAGCCAGCATTTATAGGGTAAGGGCCTCCTTCACTCTGCTGGGAAGACCTGGTCTGACAACATTCTCCTTGGCACTGTGATCTCTCTGAGAGGATCACTTATTAGACTCATTTCTCTTCTGACTCCAAACCAATAGTTTATGGCACCAGGTGACTCATGACTAGAAAATGTGTGCCTTTTTCCTCAAGGCTCAGCAGACTGTTTTGATGAACTAAAGGTTAGACAAAACTGTGCATATCTCAGCAAAAACCCAGACACCATCACAGAGTGACCAGTCAGCCAAACGCACAGGACATGCAGAGCAGTAGTCAGGCGCTGGGACCCAGCTCCTCACTGTCAGCCTGAAAACTGCCCTCCAGGCTCCTCCTGTCCCTCCCTGTGTACTGCTGAATGCAAGTGGCAAGGGTGCTTGAGGGATGGCCACAGAGGAGTAGCAATAAAGAGCAGTGGAGAGGGGCCCTCTTTTCATTTAGATTTATTAGTCAGTTGAGAAATTACATACCTCACAGATAATTAAAATAGATTTTTCCATTAATTTTGTTTGATTGTGGGCCAAAGTTGCTGAATCAGCATTTCTATGATAAACTGATAAACTATTTTTCTGTTTTTAAAATTGGCCGATCAAGAAAACTGTTAGGGAGTTCCTGCAAATTCTTTAGAAAAATAGCATCAAAAGTGCTATTACTACTTTTAATATTGTACATTATGACATTTACCCTAAGTAGAGATTAAAAGTTAAGACAAGTATAGTTTTTTTCCATCACAACTATTCTATATTTAAGAAATTATTGTGCTTGTCTTATAATATTATTCTTGTGCTATATCACATGGTGTATCAGTGGATTATTATTGGGAAACATACATAACAAATCTTATACAGAAAGAAAGAAATTTTAAGATAAGATGGAGAGTCCTAGATGTAGAATTGAACTAAAGGATTACTGAGATGCTTCCCAACCACAGCATTTGAAGAACTCAACTTAGAATAATGAAATCACTGAACTAAGTCAGAAGAGTGGCTTTTGGTCTTGCGTGTATAACATACTGGATAAATAAACTTGGGCAAGTCATTTGACCTCTCTGTATTTCAGCTTCTTCACCTGCAAAATGAGAGTGAGTCTGTTTGGCTCCCCCATGGAGCCCAGGGGCCCTGAGAAAGCTCACCCCACTTTCTTTTCCTGGAGATATGATTCTAATTGAGGCCTAGAACTCCTGTAAGTCCCTTCCTACTTGGGAATAAAGTTCAAACACAAGGGAACACAGAGCCAAGACAATCACTAGGAAATGGAGTAGGGGCCACTGATTGAGTCAATCCTGAAGCTTGCTCTAGGTCTACACATCTAGTCAAAATAATTTTTGTCCTTTATTGAGTAAACCAATTTGAGTTAGGTTTATTGTTACCTGCAATTAAAGGAATGCTAACTATCTTACCGATGAGAAAATGTAAGTAGAACTCTGAAAATTAAGTACTATAAGATGATAATATACTCTTACCTGTACTCAAAAATATAATTCATACGAGTAACATCTGTTTTGATTTTATAATCAAGCCAAATCATCTTTGGAAGGCACCTCACAGAGTTATCTAGTTTCAAGTTTGAATCCTTTTGATAATATCCCTGTCAAGTGGCTATTCAATATATGGTTAAACTCTCCTAGTCATGTGTGTCATCCAGGGGCAGCACTGGTGATTGCGTCATCCAGCATGTTACCATGTGGTCATCCCGGGATCCCATGGTTGTATTTGCTTTGTACTGAGCTCATCTGCAGCCAGAGAGAAAGTAGGAAAATCTAGGGAGGTGAATCTGTTGTTATTGGCTTGTGTTTTTTGCCACATACATTTTCAACCACTAGTGTGACTGGTCTTCCTGTGCCTTCGGTCCTTCTCCATCCTGGTGTTCTCCCTTCAGACACCTGGGAGGAAGCCACAGCTTTCTCTGGAAGGACACTATTTCTTTGTCTGACCTGCATCTTAGGTGAGAGCTTCTCCAGCCACTCATGACAACTTTAATGTGCACCTCTCAGAACTGTAATTTTGAAATGGTTCATTTCAGAGGCCAGCCTTGCCCACTCTGACCTGGGCAAGTGGGACTCACTGCAGCAGAGTGGCAGGCATCATAATGGCATCATAATGGGCAGAGTAAAGATAAAGGGGGAAACTGACATGCTGACAGTTGGCCCCACTGCTCCAAAAGGAAAGACATTTTTGTTTTTTCCCTTCTAAGCACCATCAGGCAGTAGAAGGTTATGCACATGCTGGATACAGTGGATTATTAACTTTAGACCTCCTTTCTTACTTATCACCTATTTTGCATATATGTCTGTGGTCATTGCTTTGCTATCTGTGGACTTGCCCCTGTGCCTGCTCTGTATACCTTACCTGATGCCAGTCAGAGGGCCCTGTAGCAGACCCTGTGATGGTCACCCAGATCTTACTGCAGAATGAAGGACTTATCCTTCAGCTGATGGAAATTCTGGCCTTCAAGCTATCAGCTCTCTGTGAAAACTGCACTTGGCTAAAGAGTCGCCCTAGCCCAACATCAGAGCTGCTTCCCATGGCAGCCTCTATCCCTAACTGGTTATATAAGGGATATAAATGCTCAGTCCTTTTGCCCCAATTTGGGGCAATTCTGCATGGCCATCTCAGCTTTGCAGCGCCCTATGGAGTCAGCTGAGTTCATTGTTGAGACTGCATTATGGCTCAATTACAATGATGCCCACTTCTGTTTCCTTCTCTGCCATGTGTTGATTCTGAGATCACTTCTTAATACTGTTGTGCATGCTAATCTCCATTTCAGCATCTGCTTATCAAGAAACCCCCTATATGACAAGCTCTCCATGGTGAACTATGCTCAATATTGGGGACAGGCATTCATACAGAGAAGAATATGTGGATAAGACTTTTTCCCCTGGGTCTATTAAATAATGCTGGTGGCCTTAGAAGATGTGAGAAAGACACCCAGATCCCGCAAGCTTCTGCTTAAGAATAATAGAAAGAACTACCTTTACAAAGGGTTTGTTCTGGGCCAGGTACCAGGCTCAGCATTTTAAGGTACTTCATCTCATAAATCTCACCGTGGTCCTGTTGAGGAGGGGCTATCATCTGCATTTCACAGCTCTCGCAGCTGTTAGTAGATTTAAATGTTAGTAAACCTAGTTAGTCAGTGACAGAAAGTGCTGGATCCCCTGAGTGTGCCCACTCAGATACACCGCTCCTGACTCCTCAGGGGGGCTGTAGGCAGGCAAGGAGAAATTGCCAGTTTATCTCACTTATGTCATGAAGGTATTCCTTTTTGTAAAATTTTATTTTCTATTTAAAGTTTATAGTCAATATTATTTTGTATTAGTTTCAAGTGTCTGGCACAGTGGTTAGACAATCATATACTTTACAAACTGTTTCCCTGATATTTCCAGTACCCGCCTGGTACCCTACATAGTTCTTAAAATATTGTGGACTATATTCCCTATGCTGTACTTTATATACCCCCATGACTACTTTGTAACTACAAATTTGTACTTCTAAATCCTTTCACCTTTTTCACTCAGTCCCCCAACCCCCTCCCCTCCAGCAACCATCATTCTGTTCTCAGTATCTATGGGTCTGTTTCCATTTTTTATTATTATTTTGTTCTTTAGCTTCCACATATGAGTGAAGTCATCTGGTATTTTTCTTTCTCTGACTGACAGCATAATATCCTATAAGTTTATCCATGCTGTAAGAAATGGTAAGATTTCACATGAAGAGATTTTTTAAATGCAGTGTTAAGAATATCACCTTGATAGGCAATGTTTTGAAGGTGTAAATGAAAATTTAAAGGAATTTTATGCTAAATATAATTATTACAGCTGCCATTTATTGAATGTCTGCCACATATTAATCAAAGGTTATAGAAATGTCTGACAGGTATAATATGGTTAATTCTTTCTACAGACCTTGAAGGTCCACTCTACCGTTCTATATTACAGGGTAGAAACTGAGACTCAGAGTGATTAGATTAATTTGCCCAAGCTGGAGTGACCAACTGTCCTAGTTTACCCCATGCCAAAATGAGAAAGTTTGTGCAAATTGGGATTTGTTTGGTCACCCTAGGTCCTTGGTCAGCAAACTGCGGCTCATGAGCCACAGATGGCTCTTTGGCTCCTTGAGTGTGGCTCTTCCTCAAAATACCACGTGCGGGCGTTATCTCGATAAGGAATGTACCTACCTATGTAGTTTAAGGTTAAAAATTTGGCTCTCAAAAGAAATTTCAATCGTTGTACTGTTGATATTTGGCTCTGTTGATTAATGAGTTTGCCTACTACTGCCCTAGGTGGAGTTAAAATAAACAACAGCAATAAAATATTTCTATAAAGTGACTAATATTCATCCCAAACTGGTTTCTTCTCTAACTACCAAGCCTGCACATATAATACATTGATTGTCTTTAGGTTTAATAGTCTAAATATGAAAAATACAAGAAGCAAGATAAAATTGAAGATGATCTTTGAGTTAATCTTAACCGTTTCCCGTGATTAAAACCTTCTTGTGAGAGGCCAGCCTTTCAGGAAGAAGACTCTACTGTACAGCGCTCTCTGCATTTTCATATATTAGCATAATAAAAGACAAAAGTAACTTACCTCATCTGAAATTTGACCTCCAAATGTCACCCATGTTCCTAGAAAAGGAATAAATATTTGCACATTACTTATACTCATTTTCCTAATATTGTGTATAATGAGAGGAAGCACTTTTTCTTACAACAAGACTATTTCAATAGGCAGGCTGTTCATGAAGGCTCTGGAGGAGGGGCTCTTGGGGGCTGAAGTCCAGCCTCTCCTTCTCTCACTAAATCATCCAGCAAAGGTCCGCACCTCCTGGGTGAAAGGATAACCTTTCTTCACTCATAGGTACCATATATGCTACGTGCAGCCCAGTCTTACGCAATACTTTCTTTTCTGATAAGGGACTGTGAATGCTAGTGGGCAAGAAGGTGGTGTTACCTGCCTATTCTGGATATACACCCATTCTTGCTCTCACTTAGCTAAAGAGTCACCAGTTCTGAGAGTGAAGGCACACTCTTGGGTTACAGTTCTTTCCTTCTTTGTCTTCAACAATTGCCTCTGTTTTGTATTCCCTATTACCTTTCCAAAAGAACCCTCTCAGAAGTCTTTCCAGTCTCCACTTTCAAGACCCAGAAGGTGACACTTAACCACTTTCTCTGTTGTGAGCTGCTGCTCCAGGACAGAAATCTCCATTGGTTTGGGGCTGGAGTGCGGATTGGAAGGCAAGGGGGGAGAGGCACAGCCAGCGCCAGGTCTGCCTTTGTAAAGCGTGTGGCAAGCAGACACTGCATGGATTCTTGCCACTCCAGTCTGCAGTCACTTCATTCATCCCTTCTCTCATTGATCCATTTTTTTGAGCCCTAATTACATGCCAGGCAAAAGCATTGCACCCAGATGTTAGGGACAATGGGATGATTGATCCAGTTTCTTTCTACCACAGTTCACAATACTACCATGGAGGCAACACAAGGCAGTACAGGAGGGAGTGCTCTACCTAGACTGAAGGGATGTGGCACTCAGGAAAGACTTTCTAGAAGGGGTGACACTTTGGCTAAATTGCAAAGGAGATAACTGAGCAAAGAAGAAAGGCACAGGTATTCAGGTATAGGTAAGAGACAAGGAGGTAGAAAAGTTTAGAGTGTGCTGATGAACCATGGGCCACTGAGCCATGCTAGGAAACGTGATGCAGGCAGGGGGGTGGCTGGAGCAAGAGGAGCTGGGGCACAGTTCAGATCAGAAACACTTCTGGCAACACATTCCATAATAAATCGTAGCAACCATTTATGGGACACCTTCCAAATGCCAACAGTACGCTGAGAAATTCACATACTTTCATCACTAATTATTTTGACAAACTTACAAGGGAATTTTGTTATTTCTATCCAAATGAGGAATCTAACATCAACCAACCAACAGTGAAATACTCAGGAGTCCTCTCGCAAGCCTAACTTCAAGAAGGTCTCCTTTCTACTGCATCTTACTGTCTCTAGGATAGTTTTGGATTATTTATGGCGCTTAGATCACATACTCCATAGGATGTACCTTTCCTCTTGGTTCCCCGACACTAAAACAAAGGTAGGCTAGAAATTATTTGACTCTTATGCTCTATTCCCTCAGAGGTACTGACAGGCAGCCTACATAAGTTGAGCTCACTTGCAGACTTGTTAGAACAATATTGACACACTATTTTAATAAATTTTGAATGTTACCAACATTAAAGTAATTAGATTTTTTTCCCTTAAAATGCGTGATTTCCAGCTTCTTTTAACAACAGAAGGTTGGTGTCCCCACAAAGCAGATATACCTGAACCTGAGGGGCATTGTCTTCTGTGGAAGAGACCCCTCCACAGTTAGTCAAGGTCCTCACACATTCCTTTGTATTGCCAACACTGAAATCAAATGAGTCATTATTTCTTACCATGTGTTTATTGCTATTTTTATTGTAAAATTAAGAGAAAAATAAAGTAAATCCCGTAAAAAAACAGAGTTGAAGATTTCAAAAATCAAAAAGTGTACTTTTTTTTTTTTTTTGGTGGATGTGAAGAACATAAAAACAAATACTATTTACACAGAAAATGACAACTTAAGGCATCATAATAAAACCAGCCAGGACAGCTGTACAGAAAAGATGTGTGCTGAGAAGCTTAATGAACTGGAGAAATGCCTGTGTTTGTATTTGACTAAAAGTGAAATAAGTGATCTCATGTGAAATGCAGTTCTCTATTTAGTGAAAAAATTGCCAAGGCATCAAAATCTTTTTTACAGACAGACAATGATTTTATAAGAATTCCTCTTTTGAATGCAGCAGAAATTATGTGTTCAGAGAGTAAATAAGCATTTGCAAATTTTAGTCTAACCAGAAACACTGTAGCTCAGCATATTAAAAATATGTATGGTTGAAAACTTTCAGGACAAGTTAAATTATTGTTGCCAGATATAAATAATAGCACACTACTAGCTATGTTAATTTGTGATGTTTTGAGAAGTTTGGAGGGAGTCAAAAACCTTTTGAGCAAGAAGTCCTGCAAGGGAAAGCATCAGGAAATAATTTGTGATGAGAAAGGTCTTATACCAGTGGGTGTAGTTTGTTTCAAGCTATGTGTTGACTGCAGATGGGGCTCTCACAAAGATGTAAGAGGTCTTAGGGGCTCTTCAATAAAAAGTTTGCATCTGCGATTGGTTGTAGTAGTTCATAAGGATCAATGATATTTGTACCTTTTCATAGTAGTATGTAGCCTAATATTTCTTGTTCTAATAAAGTTAAGAATGCTATGGTCAATAGGATTGGGACAATTATTAGTAAAAGGTTAATCAAGAGCATATTTGTTAGAGAAAGAAGTTGAACCCCTGAGAATATCAGTCAATTATTATTCAGTGTCAATTATTGCTTGATATTGGACCTGTCAAGCAATGGATTCCTAGATGGCAGTATTTTGTAGGGGCACTAAACATTGAAGTATATAAGTCCATTAATTTTCTCATTCATCAGAAGTATTTTTGGGCTAAAAAGCTAAAATGAGAAAAGCCATGAATTCAATAATTAATACCATGAATTGGCCACTCTTCTCTATCTTGGAGCAGAATCAGGTCTGTGCCTTCTTGATGAATTTGCTGGCTTACTTGTACTGAGATGAAGGAAAATTTTAAAAAAACTGTTCATGTCGTCAGAGTGAGTAGTCTTATCTCTACTTAGCAGCAAAGACTGGCTCGAAATTCCAAGTTTCTTGCTAACATTACAACTCATCTCCACCTTTTAAATATTTTTCTATAGGGGCATTCACAAGTATTTGCATAAATATTTCATTTGGTTCCCTTAGTCTTGTTCTGGGGAAGTTCATTTGTTAAAGAATAATTAAGTTCACTTTCCTACATTGCAGTCATTTTACAGGAATGAAATTGATAGCACCTGTCTGAAATTTACTCTTTGAAACTAGACCATTGTATACTGGATTTCAAACTTCTTAAAAATAAACCAGCATTATTTAGCTTAGCTTTCTTAATTAATTTTTTATAACACAGATGAAGGGCTATGATTTGAAGTTCTCAAAGTGTAGTACAAAATAGACTAAAAAGGACTAACTATGATAATGCTGAAGCCAGGATTATACACAGACCTTGAAAGAAGTCACCCTACTTATAAAAACTGTTTACAGTAATTCTGTCCATGTTGGGGAGAACTTACTTTTAGAAATATAAATCTGAAAATAAATCTGAATAAAACTACCTACCAACCCCAGTTTAAGAATTTAAGGCTGTATACCATACATCCCAGTGACTACATTTTGGAACAAAAAAAAAAAGGTTATGTTTTTATTCTAAATTAAAGCAGCAATAAATTATGAAAAAATAGTAATAATTAAAATGTTTTCTTTTTCAGTTAGTTTAAAATTTTTAGTATAAAATAGAATATATGTAACATATATATTTACATTAAAATATATGATTGCATTTCTGGGACTTTGTTATTTTTAGCTTTGTTCAGGTGGGCTACCTTCCTGGTCTTTTAGACATTTGCTACTCATTTGTTTTATAGTTATTTGTTTATCAAATTGACATCTTTTACTAGAGAGTAAACTGTCTGAGGGTTACTTTTTAATTCATTCATCTTGTCTCCACAGCTCTAAAATAGAAGTGAGTTCTTAGTACATGATGGAAAATTATTGGTTAAATTAAATTAAATTGCTGCCCGAGTATTGAACTGGACTGTTGAGGTCACTGGTTTGAAACCCTAGGCTTGCCTGGTCAAGGCACATAAGAGAAGCAACTATTGCAAGTTGATGCTTCCTGCTCCTTTCCACACCCTCTTTCTCTCTCTAAAATCAATAAATAAAATTGTTTACAAAAAAAATTAAATTTAATTGCCTTTTGGAATGCCATTAATCTACAAAATACTGGATAAATTTCTCAGCAAAGAAACACAAGTAATGCTCACCAACAGCCCTAGTCCCAAGAGGATGAATGTTTTTCTCTCAGTCTCTGGGTACTCTCCCAGCTGTGCCCCATGGATAAGGGGGTTCTTCCTGGCTGCAAGGCACCTGGAGGAGGGTGTGTGTGTGGCACAGTGTAGCCAGATCCACCAGCCACCCCAAGGAAGAGTTGCCAATTACAAATAGGACATATTCCCTCCAGATGGAGAGGGGAAGAGTGCAGCCTTTCAGACAGTGGAACTCTGCCTGTATGATTTTATTTTCTATTGCACACCTCCACAAGATCTAAGGTGGTTTATTAGTTAATGTGATTGTCAGAAACCCTCTCTGGCAGTTTTCTTAATCATTTTTCTGCCTCTAATGAGAATGTATCTTTTTGAGACTTAGGATGGCATATGATTATTTCACTGTGAAATCTCAAATTAGTAGGATGTTATTTAGAAGATAATTTTACTAAACTATTTGTTATTTCTAACCTTTTAAAAGCAGAGGGAGTATTAAGAGAACTTTGGATTATTATCTATCTTCTGATGAAACTCCTTCATGCACCAAGAAATATATGCATTGAAAACCTCTGTTTGGGTCCCTTGTCACATTCCTACCATGGCAGAGAAAAATACTAGACAAAATGGAAAAGGAAAATTGCCTGTGCATGCGCACGCACACACACACACACACACACACACACACACACACACACACACACACACACACACACACACCTATCTTGGTTACTTAGTTACCTTGTTGGTAGTTTACTTCTTGTCATTCATTCAGGAAACATGCTTATCATTTAAATGACCCCCTTCCTCAAGTATGAACTCTTTAGACATTTAGATGTAATGTTTGTTCATGTAGGCTACCTCCCTTGCCCTTTAACATCTTATGTAGTGTGCAGTATCAAACCAGGAAATTAACACTGTACAGCATTAGTAACTAAACTACAGACCTTTTTCAAGTTTCACTGTCTTCTTTTCTGTTCCAGGATCCTATGCAGAACCCAACACTACATTTTGTGTTCATGTCTCCTTAGTCTATCCTCTGATCTGTGACAGTTCCTCATCTTCTGTCTTTTGTGCCTTGACACTTTGAAAAGTAGGGATCAAGTAGTACTTTGTAGAATGCCCCTCAATTTAGGTTTGAATAAATTTAAAGTTGTAGATTTGGTGACATCCTTTTCTATATAGAAGTTTGACTTGCTTATGGTTTGAATGTTTTTTTAATAAGTATCAAGAAGAATATATGCTGCTCACAAAAATTAGGGGAATATTTTAAAATGAATACTCCAGTACTTTCAGTTTATTGTGTAGCGCATTTTCACCAATGAAATAAAAGTTGGTTTTGCATCTCATTTGCATAATCCAACAACTTTATTTGACTTGTCATTTACTTTTCTGATATTCTTGTTTAATAAAAAAAATCAAGTGCTTTTTAAAATCGTTTCATATTCATTTTGAAATATCCCCTAATTTCTGTGAGTAGCAAAATTCTATTGCGTGCATATAAATACAGTTGTAATATTTATTATACTTCAGTTATCTTGTCTTCATTGTTTCATTCAGCTAGTATTTGAGTCTACCATGTGCCGGGCATTGTACTGAAATGATCAGGATACAACAGTGAGAAAAGCTGGTAATTATTCTCCTTTCATGGAGAAGATTTATGGGGGCGGGGGGAGGAAACAAAAGAAAAAAGAAAAAGAAGTTAAATATATAGTGTTTATAAATGTTAATTTTTAAAATAAATACAAATATAAATATAAAATACATGTTTATTAATGAGTGCTAAAGGGAGTCATTTTTATAAGGCTAGGGTATCTGAAACGTCAAGGGGTGCGAGCTGAGATTTTAGGTAGGCTGTCCAGGTAAGGTTCACAAAGAAAGATGCATTGGAGAAAAGACCCGAAGAAAGTGAAGGTGGTTGGTTGCCATGCTGCTGTCCTGAGGAATGACACTCCAGGGTATGTGTGGTGGAAAACATGTAGGGGAGGGCCTGCTTGCTTAGAATGTTCCAGAACAACAAAAAGACTAGTGAGGCTAGAGAAGAGAAGGTGTGGTACCAGCGTTCATAAAGAATAGGTCATGTGAGGTCAGGTCAATGAACAGAAGGACCTTGAAGAGGTCAATGAAGAATTTTGAATAGAGAAGTGATGCCATCTGACACTCCTTGAATAGGACCACGTGCTGGGTGTTGAGGGTACACCCCCAGGGCTGAGACTGAAGCACCAGCAGCAATTAGGAGGCTGTTGTGATGATCCAGGAGAAATGTAACAGTGGTTTGGTCCAAGGTGGTGGTAGTGAGGATCGTGACAAGTGCTTAAATTTTTGATAGATTTTGAAAGAGACGCAATAGAATTTGCTGATTAAAAGAATGTAGGATGTGAGAGAGGTGAGACTTCAAGAACAAACAACAAGGTCAGAGCAAGGGGGAAAATAGAGAACCAATTCAATACATTTCACTATGGATTTACCTATTGTAAATTTTGCAAATATGGCACATGTCAATTCCAGGTGAATGCAGACTAAATTATTGAGAACTATTTAATCTAGAGATGTTTAGAATTATTTATTATAATCTGTTATATTATTGAAGAATTTAAGATTAGAAATTCAAACCCCAGATCTCACTGAACTTAGATAACACACTGGGCAAAATGGAAATGTTCACTATCTAATTTGAATGGAATTATTTCTAGAGAGAGGAAGAGCTCAAGGGGGGAGCAGCCCCCCAAATTGAGCAGAAAGGAAGAAACAGACTATAAGCCCAGGACGAGGTTGATTTGGGGGATGGGCACCAAACTGTTGGCCAATGCCTGAGGCCAGGGCCATCACCCAGTGTGCACTCTCCCCTCTGAGCTGTGGGCAGAGACTTCTGAGAACATACTCCTGCCCATGTCCTCATGTCCAAATCCTACTCATTCTTCAGGACCTAGAACTTCAGCCTCAGAGTCTAAAGTGCTGCTGGACACAGTGTCTTAACACTTTCTCTGGTAAGTCAAAGTGAGTATTTTAGGTCTCTGTTCCATTAACTCTGTGACCCTGAGAAAGCCATGATTTCTCATTTTTCTGATTTCTAGTGTCCTTATACACAAAATTAGGGACCTTAAGCTTTCTCTCTAATTCCATGATTCTGGGGTTGGACTTTTTTCTCTTCTGCTACCATGTTGAACAAGCTGCTATTGCAACACTGACCATGTTGTATTGTAACTACATAATTTATTTTTGCAAATGACTTTCTCATTGGACTGTATCTGTCCTGAGGACAGAGACTAAGTTTAGTCTGAATTTTTTATTCTAGCCACTGAAATGCAGCCTGTACATAGTAGGTGCTTAATAATAATTTGGTGAACCAGTAAACAAATTTTTTTAAGAGCAAGAGGATTCCAGCTCTAGTGAGACAGCATCTCTGACATGAGAGCGTGTGCAGCATAGTTGGTTATATTTTTTCTTTTATTTTAAGTCAGAGGAGGGGAGATAGAGTGACAGACTTCTTCATGCACCCGGACTGGGATTCACCCAACCCCTGTCTAGGGCTAATGCTTTGCCCATCTGGGGCCATGCTCACAACCAATCTATTTTTACTGCCTGTGGCAGAGGCTCCACAGAGCCATCATCAGTGCCTGGCGTCAATGAGCCCAAACCAATTGAGCCATGGCAGCGGGAGAGGAAGAGAGAGAGAAAGAGAGAGAGAGAGAGAGACAGAGAGAGAGAAGGGAAAGGGGGAGGGGTGGAGAAGCAGAGGGTCACTTCTCCTGTGTGCCCTGACTGGGAAGTGAACCTGAGACTTCCACACACTGGTGAATGCTCTATAGCTAAGCCAACCAGCCAGGGCCACGGTTGGTTTTCAGTTCTGGTTGCACATTTGGATTTCCTGCAGTTTCAGCAGTTCTGCTGACCTCATTACTCACCAGACCAGTTCAATCAGACTCTCTGGGAACAGGACTCTGGCAACAGAATTTTTAAAAGATCCTTCGATAAATATAATTGCAGCCGACCTGAGGACCACAGTTCTAAACTCTTCTCATACTGATATTTGAGTCTCTTACCCTTTTCTTTATACCCTGGTTGCCTTTCTCAATATTTTTCTCAGCTGTTACTACCATCCCCATTTTTCAGAGGTTAAGTGACTTGCTCAAAGTTCAAGTACCTGGTAAGCAGTGAAGTTGAAGCTGGGATTTAAATCCAAACAGACTTATTCCAGATTCCCTCCCACCCCCTAACCAACTTTGCACACTTAATGATAGGATGGTGTGGAGCCAGCACTGTTCTTTCAATACAATATGTAAGTTGAAAAGGTACCTCAATGTTCATATTAATGCAGGATCCAAACCAAATAGACAGGAAGCAGATACCAAGAAACCTGGCCTGAGGGGAAGTCTCAGATGATGGGCTTGGGCTGTACAGACAGGTGACAGAGGTAAAGAATTGACTTCTTGCCCTTAGTGTTCTCTACCAATTGAAGAGCATGAAATGGATCTATCTGTCTGCTGGGGAGGCAGTAGAGTGAGTCGCTGCCCACGTAGGGAGAGGTCAGGCAACACTGGGCTGGAATTCTGACTCCATCAACTCACTAGCCCAGAGAGGAAGTCAAATGTGGGAAAAACAGCTGTGTTAGGCTTGCTTGCTAGTTTACCAGCTGCAAACACTTTGCCTGATTACTGCATGAGCATAGGGCAGCACCACGTGTGTATGGTCTATGTAAGGCTACAGGTGCTTGCCCTTGGAGGTGATTCTCCCAGATTGCTCTCCCGCCACTGTGAAGTACAGTTTTCCTGATACCTTACCCTTCACTGTGAAAGGCAGGTTTTCCTTTGTTGACTCGCTTGCCTGTCTTTGCAAGCCTCCAATAAACAGGCATGTCCTAATGCTTTCCTATTCTGCAGTTCCTCTACCGTCTGTTTAAATTCAGTGCGAACTTGCCTGGCCTCAACCACAGGCTTTACAGTGACTAATAATAACTTGTTTACAGGGTTGTTAGGAGGATTCAGTGAAATTTGGTAGCTGTGTAACAGTGTCTGACACCCATGAGCATTAATTTCCAGTTTCAGATCAATGGTTTCTACATCTCAGTGTGCATTAACAATCTTCTAAGAACTCCACTCTGTGATTCTGGTTCTGTAGATGTGAGGTAGAATGCAAGAATTTTTATATTTAACAAGCATCCCAAGTGATTGGGAGATAAAACACTGTTCTGAACAACCTAGTTGTGGCCACTACAGATGAACTGGATGTGGACCTATGTCTGGGCAAGTGAGACACAGCTCAAGGCTCTATCTTTTACAAATGGTACAGAAAACACATTCTTCCTTGGTCTGGTTTGCATCTGTCTATGTTTTCCACAAAGCCTGGCCTTTATTTTAGGATTCAGGCAGCAGCCTGGACTTTCATTTTTGGCTTCTAGTGTATTGCTAATGAGCATCTGGCCTGAATTAACAAATGTGATAACAGCTTAACATTTTTTATTTTTTTAACTTTCATTACCTTTTCTTGCAAGAACCAACAGTACCTCAATGCATCTCAAATTTCAGGGGATTAAGGGATGCTTTCACGCCTGCACTTTATAAAGGGGCTTGAAATTGCAATGGAACTTGGCAAGCGGGCACTCAGGCAGGTAAAGTGCACATAGTGTTCCCATAGGCAGGCAACTTTGCATTGTCTGAAGAACGCTACACATTTTACAGATTAGAAAGCAAATGGTAGAGAAGGGCTTTTTTTTTTTTTTTTTTTTTTTTTTTTACAGGGACAGAGAGAGAGTCAGAGAGAGGGATAGACAGACAGGAACGGAGAGAGGTGAGAAGCATCAATCATTAGTTTTTCGTTGCCCTGCAACACCATAGTTGTTCATTGATTGCTTTCTCACATATGTGCCTTGACCGCGGGCCTTCAACAGACCAAGTAACCCCTTGCTGGAGCGAGCGACCTTGGGTCCAAGCTGGCTAGCTTTTTGCTTAAGCCAGATGGGCCCGCGCTCAAGCTGGCGAGCTTGGGGTCTCAAACCAGGGTCTTGCGCATCTCAATCCGATGCTCTATCCACTGCGCCACCGCCTGGTCAGGCTAGAGAAGGACTTTCAACAGCTCGTTAGAAGTAGGGAATCCGAGGCCATGGTATTTCCCAGCCTCATGCTACTTTCTGGTAGTGATGCCTCCACCCCCTTCCCCACCCCCTTGAGCCAAATAGTGTAGCCCAGTGTTTGACCTGCGTTTGCCCTAAGTGCTTGTAACAATATCCTGCTTGCTCAAGTCTTCCCATGTTCTTCCCTCTGCCACATGTTGCCCCCACCGAACCTTTATTCTGATAAGCTTCACATCTATTTCTGTCCCCAAACTGTCCCTTCCGCGGATGAAGAAGGGCACACACTCACCCCCAAACCTCTGGACCATGTCCCGGTTCTCAGAGTCTACTAATTCAACCAGAGGACAGGTTTTAGCTTGTTTTCCTGAGAGACTTCATGCACAGCCATCCTGGGCATTAAACTCTCAAACTCTTAAGAACCCCAGAGCCAGGCTCAGAGCTGGACCATAGTGAGATGTGCCTGTCATTGAAGGAATCTGGGGCAGGGAGAACCAGCAGTCAAGGCAATGGCCGAAGAGAGCCTGGTCTTAGAATAGGCAAGGCTGGGCTGGAGGTGGTTGGGTGAGTCTCCCATGAAAACCAAAGAAGAGTTGGACCCTGCCCTTCTTTTTTCCCCTGACCTTCTTCTAATGCCTGCGTGTAGGCTTGAGGTTTTAAGAATTAAGTGGCTGGAACTGACATCAGGTTCTTCATGATCCTTGTAGAGAATGTACAAATATTTAATACTGTTTTTCCTCTTCTTTGATTTAAGGCTTTATGTACTTAAGTGCCAAGGGATGCTGCCAGCTCTATTTTATTTTAAGATTTGTTTCAGGGCAAATCTTCCTGGAATCATTTAGGATGAAGGATAGGGAGAAGTTTAGAACAGGTAGTTTTGTACTATTATAAGGCAGAATTGTGGGGTTGGATATTCCTCCACAGAAGCTGTTGTGAGCATAGGATAGGAATGAAATGTTAATGTCCTAAATCTTTCCCCAGAAAACAAATATTTCTTTACTCCCTACATTTAGACACTAGAATTAGTAATACATAGTAATTAAAATCCATGACTTAAGCTCCTTAAATTTCTTTATGTAGGTATGACTCCTGAATTGATTTATTTAGCAACTTGTACCTTTTGTGAAAATTTAAAATGAAATAGAGCCAAGAAATTTTTAGATGAATATTTCTTCTCAGTGTTTTTTGATTTTTTCCCCACAATATTAAAATTAATATTATTACTTTTATAATAAGAAACAAATGATTTTTAAAATTAGTATTTTACCCTAAGTTTCTTGGTCAAAATTCCTCATATTTTCTTTTATTGATATTTACACGCTGAAAAATATTTCTTATAATGATATTTCCAGAGCCCTTACAACAAGCATGCTCTAATTAATGTGACTGATTCATTTTGTTCTTTGAGAAAACTCATATATGAAATGTACACATAGGTGAAATAACAGTGTTAGAGCAAAATCTGACACCTGCTATAAGACACAAGGGCTAAGTGACTATTTCTGGATTTTTTCTTAAACAAATTCAAATATTTTCAATATCTTCTTCTAAACCTGGGATCTATTATTGATATTGAAGTTTTCTTATTGCTATTTCTTTCTGTAAACTCCTGGCATAGGGCCTGGACCATAGTATGTTCTCAAATATATGTTTTTATTTCTTTTTTGGATTTATCTTTTGCCTTTCCACAGAAAGTTACTATGAATAAGAACTCTCTGGAAAGACACAGATGTCAAAAAGTTTAAAAGTCAATATAACCTTCTTTACACTTTTGTTTATCTCTGCAAAGTTCACGTCAAATCTTTATCTTTGTGCAGGGATGTATTTTGTGATGGTTTAGTGAGTTATTCTCCCCAAACAGTAATAATTTTGAATAACTCTGGCGGATCTGTATGTAAAAAACACAGTGTATACTCACAGGATTATCAAGATATGCAAGGAAATATATTTTTATCCCATGGTGAGGCAAAGAAACTTTTGGTGAAAACAAAATAATATACTGTAAAAAAGAATAAAA
Organism: Rhynchonycteris naso; assembly: GCA_037038555.1. Lineage (NCBI taxonomy): Eukaryota > Metazoa > Chordata > Mammalia > Chiroptera > Emballonuridae > Rhynchonycteris > Rhynchonycteris naso. The sequence continues at coordinate 177,508,602 of CM072995.1, read as the reverse complement.
CATTTTACAATAGTACTTTAAAACTCTTCCTCTTAGGCTCTAAGTTTAGTTTTTTGATGGTTATAATATTAAATAGCACTAATAATTCAAAATAAGAATACAAAATGGGTCACATACTTTTTGATTAAGAAGTATTTTGAAATGTAGAGAAATTAAAACTGAAAAACAATAGAAGAAACAATTTAGGAAAAAACCTAAAGATTTGTAAAGTTCCCAAATTAACCCAGTTTTCTTGCAGATTTATAAATTTAAACCCATCTCTGTAAAATCAGAGATTAGTTTATTTGTGCCTGATGGATACCAACTGTTAATGATTTTTTTCTTTTATTTTTCTTTTTTTAAGCCTACAATGTCCTTTTCCTAATGGAAAGTTCATCGCTATATCAAACAGATGGGGTAGGTCTGCGACTCCCATAGAACTATGCATGGAATTATTTTTAATAAACTGACTTTCTGTTTCTAACTGTGAGACAGAGACCTTTTCAGTAATTATATGTGGAAATTTATCATGTTAAAGAAGAAAATAGAGCAATCCTAAGTCATAAAACCATATTGATATATCTGTAAACTTAGAAGATCCCACTTAATTAAAACCATACATAAAGTCATTCTCCTTTGAAATAATATTTTATACTATACTGAAAAACTAATTATGGCATAGGAGAAGTCCAGAACAGCTCCTGGCAACCTAATCTGGACACTGCTGTTCCCAGCCAGGCTTTGGGTTTAAGGACTTGGCAGTGAAGCCACGAAGTCCTGATTTTTACAAGGATGGAATGAAATTTCCTATCATACTGTATGGAAAGTTAGCCAGAAATTTAGGTAACCAGAGATCAAAGAATATAAAAGATTTCTATGTCAATGATATATTGTATTGTTTTGAAACATAGAAGATAGGCCTTCATAAGACATTTTCTTAACTACTAAAATCTTGGGATAATCTTTGTATCCTCAGAGGCTATATAAAAGCTGGCACATAGGAGAAGCTTATTTAGTGTTTCATAAATGACTGAATTCAAGAACAGCAGAGAATCATTTGCATAGAAGGAATGTTCAGTAAACTCTTTTATTACCTGCTGATCTTTTCATTAATTTATTGCTTGGAAATAAGTTAATCTGAATGAATACATCTGTGGCCACATGAGTTAGCAGTCTGGGTATCCACCAGCAACCACACCAACGTACACAATGAGAGAATATTCCAGAGGATGACTGGGAAATTGACGTGGATCCAGGAAGTCATTATGGTAGAGTAACACTTGCATTTGTTATCTTAAAGCAGTAATAGCATCTTTTTACTCCTTCTGCTAGCATCAGGGGCCTTGGTTTCAGGAAACAAGGAACAGTGTTCCCAGAAGAGCAAAGATATTCTCCTGGTGACACTCTGTCTTTGAACATTTTATGATTTAGGGACCACTCATTACAAAGAATTAGAACTTTCTGTTAACTAGGAAAGGATATGCCACCAAAAGATCTGGTGTGCACCATACCTCATGGCTCCTGGAGGTTGAGTGGAAATGTTAGTCAATGCTGCACCAGACTGGGGATTCTGTCTTGTTCATCACTGTCCCTCCATCATCCAGAACAGAGCTCAGTTTTGCAGGTAAACTATCTCTCAGGTCCTAGGCAATGCATTCTAAAAGTATTTCTCTTATTTTTCAATAACCCTGAAGGGTAGGCATTTGCATTTTCTTTTGGACATACCTGACACTGAATATGTCCCTGGATAAGTAGATTTATCTTTAAAATCGCTAAAATGGATAATGATACCCACTCCAGTATTGTTGTGAGTACTGCATGAAATGATGATGATGCCAGTCAACGCCTTTTGTGTATTTATATTATGCCAGGCACAGTGCTACACACTTTATAGGCATTATCTCATTTGAAACTCACTACCACTCTGTGATTTGAGTTTACTTTCTGGGAGTAGCTGAACTGGGACATAAGCCCAGTCAGTGTGATTCTACAACCATACTCTTAGTGATTTCAATGGTCTATCTCATGTTAAGAACAGTACTAAATACATAATAGGTACTCTCTAAATGTTACTTTCCTTCTTATAATTCAAAGAGATAATAGTTGAAGCAGTAGAAATTCCATAGGAAGACAAATGACTTTACCAGAGACCACAGTGAAAGCTAAAGTCAACATTAGACTTCATCAGATCTAACGATATACCCATGTTAGCAAAGCACAGGAAAATTTATTATTTATTACGGATTGTTCTGAAGTGATACACAAAGAGTAATGAATAGACTAAAACATTTACAAATGCTGCAAGATTCTAAAATTTAATTTTAATTGGAGACCAAAGCTAAATGAAAAACAAAGTACTCCCTGGCACTTGCTTCTTGCCCTAGGCATCAAAAATGACAACCTCCTGGTCACTAGCTGTGTCTACATACCTGGGAAGCACTATCTTTCAGGTACTCAAAGCTTCCATGGTAGAGTAAGCCATCTGAGGAGCAAGTTAACTCAGGTAGAAATCTGGGAAGCAGAGTTTGGAGCTCCTTGTCCAGGTCAGCAATCCTCAGCTCTGACCCAATTAGTATGACCACCCAGGAGCTGATGCCCTGTCCCACCTGAGATTCTGGTTTCATTAGTCTAAGGAAGAGCCCAGGCACAGGTATTTTTTGAAAGCTCTACATATGATAATTATGATAGCCAGAGCTGGCAACTGGTCTAGGTAGTAGTTAAAACATTGCTAGAACAGACTCGATTCCTCTACAAGTTCCCAGAATGATGAGAAGCTCAGACTGATAAGAAGAAAGATATCAAGTTCAGGGCCAAATATTGAAAAGCAATTCAGCAAAGAAGATTGAACATGGCTTTGCCCAAACTGGAAATTGCAATGTCTTGTAGGGTCTTTAGCCCTGACCAAATATAGAGTTACAGACTATTCTTTCAATATTCTCTCCTTGGTGCTTTGCCCTTCATTCTATTAGCACTATTAAACTTCAGCAAAAATCCCAGTGGCAGTGCATGACTGTAGTAAAAATATCTTGGTGGACATGAAAAAAAAGGTAGAACAAAAGAGAGCATCAGCAGCCTTGTTTTCTGGGACAAGATGATAAGGGCCACCAATCCTGACAGAATAGGGTACAAGTGAGACACTTCAGTTTTATGGGATATAGGGTGACTTCTCCCACTGGTGCCATGTAGGGTTATTAATCCAAAATGGGGGTTTAAAAGCTTAACAGTACACATTTTATTAATTCGAGGCAGCTTATGATTCCCACTAACAGGTTTTCATGTCTATGGCACCCAAACAGAATACAAAATTCATTCCACAGACAAATATAATGTAGTTTTTATTTTCTGTGTCATTGTTTTTCTTTCTTTGCATCAGTCATCGAGGATCTGCTATTTCCCTCATATTGCTCGGGTGGGTCAATTGGAGAAGTGACACAATAACCAGCAATTCATCTGAATAAAATGCCAACTCTTCTTAAAATTACACTGCAAAGCCAAATATAGGAGCCCCGACATACATAAAGCAGACTTTGATAGATATAAAGGGTGAGATTAACAGCAATACTATCATAGTAGGGGATTTCAATACCCCTCTAACAACACTGGATAGATCCTCAAGAAAGAAAATTAATAAAGAAACAGCAGACTTAAAGGATACACTAGATCAACTTGATTTAATAGATATCTTCAGAACTTTTCACCCTAAGGAAGTGGAATATACATTCTTCTCAAGTGCTCATGGTACGTTTTCTAGGACAGACCACATGTTAGGACACAAAAATGGTCTCAATAAATTTAAGAAGATTGAAATCATATCAAGCATTTTCTCTGATCACAATTCCATGAAACTAGAAATTAACCACAAAAGAAAAACTGGAAAATACTCAAACACTTGGAAACTAAATAGCATGATATTAAATAATGAATGGATTAACAATGAGATCAAAGAAGAAATAAAAAAGTTTCTAGAAACAAATGATAATGAGCATATATCAATTCAAAATTTATGGGACACAGCAAAAGCAGTTCTGAGAGGGAAGTTCATTGCACTACAGGCATATCATAAGAAGCTAGAAAAAGCTCAAATAAGCAAACTGACCCTGCATCTAAAAGAACTAGAAAAACAACAGCAAATAAAGCCCAGGACCAGTAGAAGGAAGGAAATAATAAAGATCAGAGCAGAAATAAATGACATAGAGGATAAGGAAACAATACAAAGAATCAATGAAACCAGAAGCTGGTTCTTTAAAAGTAAACAAGATTGATGAACCTTTAACTAGACTCACCAAGAAAAAAAGAGAGAGGACTCAAATAAATAAAATTAGAAAAGACAGCGAAGAAGTAACAACTGACACAACAGAAATACAAAGCATTGTAAGAAAATACTATGAAAAACTATATGCCAAAAACTTAGACAATCTCGGTGAAATGAACAAATTTTTTGAATCATATAACTTTCCAAAAATCAATCTGGAAGAATCAGAACACCTAAACAGACCAATTACAACAAATGAGATAGAAATAGTTATAAAAAAACTCCCAAAAGAGAAAAGTCCTGGGCCTGGTGGCTTCACAAGTGAATTCTATCAAAAATTCAAAGAAGAACTAACTCCTATCCTCCTCAAGCTATCTCAAAAAATTCAAGAAAAAGGAAGACTTCCAAACTCCTTTTATGAGGCAAACATAATTCTGATCCCAAAACCGGGCAAAGACAACACAAAGAAAGAAAATTATATGTCTATATCCTTGGTGAATTTAGACGCTAAAATTCTCAACAAAATATTAGTCAACCGGATCCAGCAATATATGAAAAAAATCATACACCATGATCAAGTGGGATTTATTCTGGAGAGGCAAGGCTGGTTCAATATTCGCAAATTAATCAATGTGATTCATCACATAAACAAAAGGAAGGACAAAAGTCACATGATATTTTAAATAGATGCAGAAAAGGCATTTGATAAAATCCAGCACCCATTCATGCTCAAAACTCTCAGTAAACTGGGAATACAGGGAACATTCCTTAACATGATAAAGGCCATCTACGACAAACCCACAGCAAACATCATACTAAATGGACAAAAATTAAAAGCAATCCCCTTAAGATCAGGAAACAGGTAGGGGTGCCCACTTTCACCACTCTTATTCAACATAGTTCTGGAAGTCCTAGCTACAGCAATCAGACAAGAAGAAGAAATAAAAGGCATCCAAATTGGAAAAGAAGTAAAACGGTCACTATTTGCAGATGATATGATATTGTATATAGAAAACCCTAAAGTCTCAGTCAAAAAACTACTGGACCTTATAAATGAATTCAGCAGGGTGGCAGGATATAAAATTAATACTCAGAAATCAGAGGCATTTCCATATACCAACAATGAACTGTCAGCAAAAGAAATTAAGGAAACAATCCCTTTCACTATTGCAGCCAAAAAACTAAAGTACCGGAGGAGCAAGATGGCGACGGAGTAGGCGGACGTACCAACTTCCAACTCCCAGAACCAAAGTGGATTACAACTCAATTTTAAGAACCATCACCTGGATAAACCAACATTGAACAAAACTAAGTGGACTCTTCAACCAAGGAACACAGAAGAAGCCACATTGAGACTGGTAGGAATAGCGAAAACGCGAAGAGGGCTGCCCAGCTCCCCGGAGCAAACGGCAGCCCGGAGAGACCCGTGTGGCGGGAGGAGATTTTCGCGGAGAGGGAGGGACCTGGGTCCCAGGAACCAAGCCCCAGCCTGCAGTCCCAGAGCCAAGAAGAGGCGTTTGGACAGTTTTGAGCTGTGAAACAAGTGAGGGAGCTCCCAGGCCTACAGTGTGGAGTATTAGGTCCCTTCCTACTCTGCTGAGGGCTGCTTAAGGTTTTGGGGCGGCAGGACGCTGAAAGGCGGTTCTGTCGGCGTGGGCAGAGGCCAAGCCGGTGGGAGATCGGTCTAGCCCAGAGGGTCGGAGGGTAAGCGCGAGAGCGGTCCGGAAGCTGCGGGCCCGCCTTTAATCCCAATTACGGGGAAAAAGCGGGAGGCCAGGAACAGGCAGGCCCTGCGCAAGCCGGCCCTGACCGCGCGGACCGGGCTAGGACCAGGGACAGGCAGGGGCTCGTGGCTGAGCTGACGCTACCAGTCCGCCTCCCCCGCCCCCCCGCCGCCCGCCGGAGAAACCGCGGTTGGCCAGTATACGTGTGCGAGCGGGCTCCGAGCGCGGGAACGGGGTGGACCCCGAGACAGGCAGAGGCTCGCAGCTGAGCCCACGGCTGCTATCCCCATCCGGCCGGAGAAACCCCGGATAGCGTTAATACGTGCACGAGCGGGCTCCGAACGCGGGGGCGGGGTAGAGTCCGGGACGAGAGGAAGTACGCAGCTCGGCGGAAGCCAGCAAACACGCCCGCCCCAATAAATCTTGGTTTCCGACCCTGCAAAGGGCCCTGGCCTCGAGGGCGGGGCTAAAGCTCCTGACGGGCAAAAGCTTACAGCTGAGAGCACGTCAAAAGCCCCGCCTAACCCGCGGAAGTGTAGCGAGCAGGCTCCGACTGCTGGTTCTGGGCGGAAGTCCGGAAATAGGCTGGGTCCGCAGCTGAGGAAAGGTGCTCGCCTCTACCCTTGGTGCTAATCTTGTGGCTTCAGTGACAGCCCCTCCCACGGAGGAGAGGCAGAAATCACAGCAAAAGCCACAGTGGGCCGGCGCTGGCAACGCTCATACCCAACCACCCTAGGTGCCGGCAGAGGGGGTGGGGGGCCTGCAGATAGACCACACCTAGAGAACACAAAGGCAACACCTACTGGACTCCAGTGGCCACAACTTGCTTATACACAGAAAAAATGGGCAGGCAGAGGAATGCAAACCAAATGAATCAAGAGAAATCCCCAGAGAAGGACCTGAATGAACCAGATATAACCAAATTACCAGAAGCAGAATTTAGAATAATGATAGTTAGGATGTTCAAAGAAATTAGAGCAACAATGGATAGTCATTATGAACACCTAAATAAAGAGATAACAAGTATAAAAAATGAAATTGAAATAATAAAAAAGAATCAGACAGAAATGACAAATACAGTATCAGAACTGAAGACCACAATGGAAGGAATTAAAAGCAGGATGGATGACGCTGAGGATCGAATAAGCGAGTTAGAGGACACAATAAACAAAGGCACAGAAGCAGAGAAGAAAAAGGAAAAGAGACTTAAAAAATGTGAGGAAACTCTAAGGGAGCTTTGTGACAACATGAAGAGAAACAACATTCGCATCATAGGGGTGCCTGAAGAAGAGGAGAGAGGACAGGAAATGGAAACTTTGTTCAATCAAATTATAGCAGAAAACTTTCCTAAATTAAGGCTGGGAAACACTCCACACATTCAAGAAGCACACAGAACTCCATTAAGGAGAAACCCAAAAAAATCTACACCAAGACACATCATAGTTAAAATACCAAAGCTAATGGATAAAGAAAAAATTTTAAAAGCTGCTAGAGAAAAAAAGACTATCACCTACAAAGGAGCCCCCATAAGGATGACATCGGACTTCTCAACAGAAACACTTGAGGCCAGAAGGGAATGGCAAGAAATAATCAAAGTAATGCAGAACAAGAACCTACAACCAAGACTACTTTATCCAGCCAGGCTAACGTTTAAAATTGAAGGAGAAATAAAGAGCTTCCCAGAAAAAGAAAGCCTCAAGGAATTCATAAAAATCAAACCAATTCTGCAAGAGATACTAAGGGGCCTCTTGTGAACAGTTTAAAGGGAGGAAAGAATAGAGCAAAAGAAGAATACAGCTTTAAAGAATAAAATGGCAAAAAACAACTACATATCAATAATAACCTTAAATGTAAATGGATTAAATGATCCAATCAAAAGACATAGGGTAGCTGCATGGATAAAGAAACAGGACCCATACATATGCTGTCTACAAGAGACACACCTTAAAATAAAAGATGTTCATAGACTGAAGGTAAAAGGATGGAAAAAAATATTTCATGCAAATGGAAATGAAAAAAAATCAGGGGTAGCAATACTTATATCAGACAAAATGGACTTTAAAACAAAGGCTGTAGTAAGAGATAAAAGAGGACACTACATAATGATAAAGGGAACAATTCAACAGGAAGATATAACTATTGTAAATATCTATGCACCAAATATACGAGCCCCGACATACATAAAGCAGACTTTGATGGATATAAAGGGCGAGATTAACAGCAATACTATCATAGTAGGGGATTTCAATACCCCTCTAACAACACTGGATAGATCCTCAAGAAAGAAAATTGATAAAGAAACAGCAGACTTAAAGGAGACACTAGATCAACTTGATTTAATAGATATCTTCAGAACTTTTCACCCTAAAGCAGTAGAATATACATTCTTCTCAAGCGCTCATGGTACGTTTTCTAGGATAGACCACATGTTAGGACACAAAAATGGTCTCAATAAATTTAAGAAGATTGAAATCATATCAAGCATTTTCTCTGATCACAATGCCATGAAACTAGAAATTAACCACAAAAGAAAAACTGAAAAATACTCAAACACTTGGAAACTAAATAGCTTGTTATTAAATAATGAATGGATTAACAATGAGATCAAAGAAGAAATAAAAAAGTTTCTAGAAACAAATGATAATGAGCATACATCAACTCAAAATTTATGGGACACAGCAAAAGCAGTTCTGAGAGGGAAGTTTATTGCACTACAGGCATATCATAAGAAGCTAGAAAAAGCTCAAATAAGCAACTTTACCCAGCATCTAAAAGAACTAGAAAAACAACAACAAATAAAACCCAAGACAAGTAGAAGAAAGGAAATAATAAAGGTCAGAGCAGAAATAAATGACATAGAGGCTAAGGAAACAATACAGAGGATCAATGAAACAAGAAGCTGGTTCTTTGAAAAGGTAAACAAGATTGATGAACCTTTAACTAGACTCACCAAGAAAAAAAGAGAGAGGACTCAAATAAATAAAATTAGAAAGGACAGCGGAGAAATAACAACTGACACAACAGAAATACAAAGCATTGTAAGAAAATACTATGAAGAACTATATGCCAAAAAATTAGACAATCTTGGTGAAATGGACAAATTTCTTGAATCATATAACCTTCCAAAAATCAATCTGGAAGAATCAGAACACCTAAACAGACCAATTACAGCAAATGAGATCGAAACAGTTATCAAAAAACTCCCAAAAAAGAAAAGTCCTGGGCCTGATGGCTTCACAAGTGAATTCTATCAAAAATTCAAAGAAGAACTAACTCCTATTCTCCTGAAGCTATTTCAAAAAATTCAAGAGGAAGGAAGAATTCCAAACTCCTTTTATGAGGCGAGCATAATTCTGATCCCAAAACCGGGCAAAGACAACACAAAGAAAGAAAATTATAGGCCTATATCCCTGATGAATTTAGACGCTAAAATTCTCAACAAAATATTAGCCAACCGGATCCAGCAATATATGAAAAAAATCATACACCACGATCAAGTGGGATTTATTCTGGAGAGGCAAGGCTGGTTCAATATTCGCAAATCAATCAATGTGATTCACCACATAAACAAAAGGAAGGACAAAAATCACATGATAATTTCAATAGATGCAGAAAAGGCATTTGATAAAATCCAGCACCCATTCATGCTCAAAACTCTCAGTAAAGTGGGAATACAGGGATCATTCCTTAACATGATAAAGGCCATCTATGATAAACCGACAGCAAACATCATACTAAATGGACAAAGATTAAAAGCAATCCCCTTAAGATCAGGAACCAGGCAGGGTTGCCCACTTTCACCACTCTTATTCAACATAGTTCTGGAAGTCCTAGCTACAGCAATCAGACAATAAGAAGAAATAAAAGGCATACAAATTGGAAAAGAAGAAGTAAAACTGTCATTATTTGCAGATGATATGATATTGTATGTTGAAAACCCTAAAGTCTCAGTCAAAAAACTACTGGACCTTATAAATGAATTCAGCAAGGTGGCAGGATATAAAATTAATACTCAGAAATCAGAGGCATTTCTATACACCAACAATGAAATATCAGCAAAAGAAATTAAGGAAACAATCCCCTTCACTATTGCAGCCAAAAAAATAAAGTACCTAGGAGTAAATTTAACCAAGGAGGTTAAGGACTTGTACTCAGAAAATTATAGAACATTGATAAAAGAAATCAAGGAAGATACAAACAAGTGGAAGCACATACCGTGCTCATGGCTAGGAAGAATAAACATCATTAAAATGTCTATATTACCCAAAGCAATTTATAAATTCAATGCAATACCAATTAAAATACCAATGACATACTTCAAAGATATAGAACACATATTCCAAAAATTTATATGGAACCAAAAAAGAACACGAATAGCCTCAGCAATCTTAAAAAGAAAAAATAAAGCAGGAGGTATCACTCTTCCTGATATCAAGGTTTACTACAAGGCCATTATACTCAAGACAGCCTGGTACTGGCATAAGAACAGGCACATAGATCAATGGAACAGAACAGAGAACCCAGAAATAAACCCACAGCTTTATGGACAACTGATATTTGACAAAGGAGGAAAGAACATACAATGGAGTAAAGACAGCCTCTTTAACAAATGGTGTTGGGAAAATTGGACATCTACCTGCAAAAAAATGAAACTAGACCATCAACTTACACCATTCACAAAAACAAACTCAAAATGGATAAAAGACTTAAATGTAAGCCGTGAAACCATAAACATCTTAGAAGAAAACATAGGCAGCAAGCTCTCCGACATCTGTAGCAGCGGTATATTTGCCGATTTATCTTCATGGGCAACTGAAATAAAAGGCAAGATAAACAAATGGGACTATATCAAATTAAAAAGTTTTTGCACAGCTAAAGACAATAGGAACAGAATAAAAAGACAAACCACACAATGGGAGAACATATTTGACAGCACATCTGATAAGGGGTTAATAACTAAAATTTATAAAGAACTTATAAAAAGCAACACCAGGAAGACAAACAACCCAATCAAAAAATGGGCAAAAGAAATGAATAGAAATTTCTCCAAAGAGGACATACAGATGGCCAATAGGCATATGAAAAAATGCTCAACATCACTAATCATTAGAGAAATGCAAATTAAAACCACAATGAGATATCACCTCACACCAGTCAGAATGGCACTTATCAGCAAAACAACACAGAATAAGTGCTGGCGAGGATGTGGAGAAAAGGGAACCCTTCTGCACTGCTGCTGGGAATGCAGACTGGTGCAGCCACTGTGGAAAACAGTTTGGAGATTTCTCAAAAAATTAAAAATCGAACTGCCTTTTGACCCAGCTATCCCACTTTTAGGAATATACCCTAAGAACACCATAGCACTGTTCGAAAAGAAGAAATGCGCCCCCATGTTCGTGGCAGCATTGTTCACAATAGCGAAGATCTGGAACCAGCCCAAGTGTCCGTCAGAAGACGAGTGGATTAAAAAGCTATGGTACATATATACTATGGAATACTACTCAGCCATAAGAAACGATGACATCGGATCATTTATAACAAAATGGATGTACCTTGATAACATTATACGGAGTGAAATAAGTAAATCAGAAAAAAAGAAAAACTGAGAACAGCACGATTACATACATAGGTGGGACATGAAAGTGAGGGTATGAGACATGGACAAGAGAGTGGTGGTTATGGGATGGGGGGAGGGAGGGAAGAATGGGATAGGGAGGAGGGGAGGGACGCAGGGAAAACCAGATTGAAGGTGACAGAGGACAATTTGGCTTTTGGTGATGGGTATGCAACACAATTGAATGATAAGATAACCTGGAGATGTTTTCATTGTACATATGTACCCTGATTTATGGATGTCACCCCATTAGAATTAATAATAATAAAATATATATATATAAAAAAAAAAAAAAAAAAAAAAAACAGTATGGAGATTCCTCAAAAAATTAAAACCAAACTGCCTTTTGACCCAGCTATCCCACTTATAGGAATATACCCTAAGAACACCATAGCACTGTTTGAAAAGAAGAAATGCGCCCCCATGTTTGTGGCAGCATTGTTCACAATAGCGAAGATCTGGAAACAGCCCAAGTGTCCATCAGAGGACAAGTGGATTAAAAAGCTTTGGTACATATATACTATGGAATACTACTCAGCCATAAGAAATGATGACATCAGATCATTTACAACAAAATGGATGGACCTTAATAACATTATACAGAGTGAAATAAGTAAAACAGAAAAAAACTGAGAACAGCATGATTTCATACATAGGTGGGACATAAAAGTGAGACTATGAGAGTTGGACAAGAGAGTGGTGGTTATGGGGTGGGGTTGGAGGAGAGGGAGTAAGAGGGGAAGGGGAAAGGCACAAAGAAAACCAGATAGAAGGTGACAGAGGACAATTTGACTTTGGGTGATGGGTATGCAACATAATTGAATGACAAGATAACCTGGAGATGTTTTCTTTGAACATATGTACCCTGATTTATTAATGTCACCACATTAAAATTAATTTTAAAAGAATAAATAAATATATATATGAAAAAAAAAAATAAAAATAATAAAAAAAAATAAAAAAAAAAACAACTAAAGTACCTAGGAGTAAATTTAACCAAGGAGGTTAAGGACTTGTACTCGGGAAATTATAAAACATTGATAAAAGAAATCAAGGAAGATACAAACAAGTAGAAGCATATACTGTGCTCATGGCTAGGAAGAATAAACATCATTAAAATGTCTATACTACCCAAAGCAATTTATAAATTCAATGCAATACCAATTAAAATACCAATGACATATCAAAGATATAGAACACATATTCCAAAAATTTATATGGAACCAAAAAAGAACAGAAATAGCCTCAGCAATCTTAAAAAGAAAAAATAAACCAGGAGGTATCACTCTTCCAGATATCAAGGTTTACTACAAGGCCATTATACTCAAGACAGCCTGGTCCTGGCATAAGAACAGGCACATAGATCAATGGAACAGAACAGAGAACCCAGAAATAAACCCACAGCTTTATGGACAACTGATATTTGACAAAGGAGGAAAGAACATACAATGGAGTAAAGACAGCCTCTTTAACAAATGGTGTTGGAAAATTGGACATCTACCTGCAAAAAAATGAAACTAGACCATCAACTTACACCATTCACAAAAACAAACTCAAAATGGATAAAAGACTTAAACTTAAGCCGTGAAACCATAAGCATCTTAGAAGAAAACATAGGCAGCAAGCTCTCCGACATCTGTAGCAGCAATATATTTGCCGATTTATCTCCACGGGCAAATGAAATAAAAGGCAAGATAAACTAATGGGACTATATCAAACTAAAAAGTTTTAGCACAACTAAAGACAATAAGAACAGAATAAAAAGACAAACCACACAATGGGAGAACATATTCGACAGCACATCTGATAAGGGGTTAATAACTAAAATTTATAAAGAACTTATAAAACTCAACACCAGGAAGACAAACAATCCAATCAAAAAGTGGGCAAAAGAAATGAATAGAAATTTCTCCAAAGAGGACATACAGATGGACAATAGGCATATGAAAAAATGCTCAACATCACTAATCATTAGAGAAATGCAAATTAAAACCACAATGAGATATCACCTCACACCAGTCAGAATGGCACTCATCTGCAAAACAACACAGAATAAGTGCTGGCGAGGATGTGGAGAAAAGGGAACCCTTCTGCACTGCTGCTGGGAATGCAGACTGGTGCAGCCACTGTGGAAAACAGTTTGGAGATTTCTCAAAAAATTAAAAATCAAACTGCCTTTTGACCCAGCTATCCCACTTATAGGAATATACCCTAAGAACACCATAGCACCGTTCGAAAAGAAGAAATGCGCCTCCATGTTCGTGCCAGCATTGTTCACAATAGTGAAGATCTAGAAACAGTCCAAGTGTCCATCAGAAGACGAGTGGATTAAAAAGCTTTGGTACATATATACTATGGAATACTACTCAGCCATAAGAAATGATGACATCGGATCATTTATAACCAAATGGATGGACCTTGATAACATTATATGGAGTGAAATAAGTAAATCAGAAAAAAAGAAAAACTGAGAACAGCATGATTTCATACATAGGTGGGACATAAAAGTGAGACTATGAGACCTGAACAAGAGAGTGGTGTTTACGGCGTGGGTGGAGGGAGGGAAGGGTGGGTTAGGGAGGAGGGGAGGGACACAGGGAAAACCAGAAAGAAGGTGACAGAGGACAATTTGACTTTTGGTGATGGGTATGCAACACAATTGAATGATAAGATAACCTGGAGATGTTTTCATTGTACATATGTACCCTGATTTATTGGTGTCACCCCATTAAATTTAATAATAATAAAATATTTTTAAAAATTATACTGCAAAGAAATTACATACATTTAGCACACCCTGGATATTGTAAACTCTCAAGTACAAACCTCAGTTTAAAAAATGTTTGCAAGGCAAGTGATGACTATTAGATGGAATAGTAAATAATGTTGATGGGGTAGAAGTAGAAGAGCACAAGATGCCATAAAAAATAAACTTGCACTCAAGAAAACTTAGGTGGAAGTGGGCCTCATTCATATTCTAAATATATATACTAAAGATCTGGCCATTCACTCTCAAGGGCTATATCTCTCACTCTGACAGATCTTGTGCAATTACCTTCTGCACAGGCCTTACCCCTAACTCTGTACCTCCTTCCAGTCTATCTAGTCTGTCTTCAATTTCTTCCACAGCCACAAAGGTTAAGATGGCTGGATAATGTAGTTAACCATTTAAATAGGGCAAGAGAATAGGGCACCATTCTCTTGCCCTATTCTCAACCACTGTTTCACTCTTCCTTCATTGCACCTGCCTGATGACAATTCACACCTGGATGGATTAGACTGCCTGTGCTCATCACCTATAACCAAGACATGAAGTTGTGCTGGAAGAAATCACTGATGGCTGAGACCCATGCACTGTAAATTCTTGGTTTATACTAACTGCACATAGAACCCGCTAGTCTTCTGTTTTCTACTTATTTTCTTCCACTCGCCGGATTTCAAAATTGCCCTATTTGTCTCATCCTCAGATCCCACCTCCTCATCCTTCACTGTCAGCAGATAATCACACCTCCTGCTTCACAGAGGAATTCAGCAAAGAACACAAAAGCAAACAAATTATACCCCCTTCCACTTCCTTCTACCAATTCTACCAGGCTCCCCATAGCAGGTAAGATTGAGGTCCTGCCCACTTACCCGAAGTTGTCCAACTACTGGAGAGCTCCCTCTGGTATGCAAACACTCCTCCTAAGCTTCTGGTGTGTGTGTGCTGGCTTCAGAGATAAGGAAACAGAAACTAGGACAACACCCATCTTTTCCTCCTCTTTTCCTGTCTCTGTGGAAGCGGGTCCCTTCTATTAAAGATCCATTTCTCCACTGATTAACTGGGTCCTATTTTCTCCTTCTCAGGACCTCATTCCATCAATTACCACTTCTTATTACTATATCTTTTCTTTGTCTGGTTCTACTTTGTTTATTTAATATTAATTTTATGCCCCTACTTTGATTCCTCTTTTTTCATACTTGTCTGGTTTGTATTTACCAATTGCTTTATTTCCCATTTATCTCTGTTCTTTTTCTTAAAAAATACATATCTAGGAACTAGCACTTTTGTTTTCACCCAATTCTAAAACTTTGTAATTTATTACTTTGAAGCCTATATTAGATATTTTTTCCTGAACTTTTATTTCATGTTTTTAGAACATTTTATTTTGTATTTCCTTTACCTATCTTTAATTTGGTCAAGCCTCACCTACCTCACAGCCCCCACATGTCTTCTGTCTGAAGAGGCTTTCTCTGTACCTTCACAGTATGATACACTGGGCTCACATTTAGTGGGCAACTAACTGATGGTAACATTTAATCTTCTGTAAAAGTGAGAATGTTTGAGTCACATACAGACATAGACTGTCTTTTTTCCCTTTATTCCCAGTCCTTTCCAATTCTCCATCTGTACTGGTGACGAGAATGGGCCTCGCTAAATAAATTTGGCCAAATGACTCCTGGAGTTAAATATTTCAGAATCCAAATCACAAAACCGATAGATTCCAAGCGTCATGCCATGGCCTCCAATGTTCTTTGTAATCTTTCAATCCTTCTCTCATTGTTTTACTTTCCATATAGTTCCCTTTCCAGGCCATGTTAGTTTAGCCTTCCCTGCTTCCCTTCTGGAAACCTATGTGTCAGTTTATTGAGTCCCCGTCATTTCCCCGGAACCATGCCAGACGGTGGGGTCCACGTGGCAGATGATAATAATGAAACTCCCAGTCTAGTGAGGAAGACAGATAAATATTCAAACAATTACAGTACAGGACCCAAGGGTTACATACTAGTAAGAAAGGCTGTGACTAATAGGATGCCTCTAGCTGGATTTGGATGGTCAGGAAAGCAACAGTCAGACCTGGTTCTGAGTGAGGAATGAGCAGGAAATTCAATAAAAAGATCTGCATGTGGATTTCTTTCTCTTGTCAACCTGACAGATTCCTATGCATCCTTAAAGACTCTGCTGCCTCCAGGAGCTCCCCTGCCCTGTTCCCCAGAAAAGGTCATCACTCCCTCATCTGTGTTATTTCTGTGTCTTTTATCTCTATCTCTCTAACTCTCTACCTCCATCATGTATGTTATCGTTAAACTGCTTTTTGGCTTGTTACTCTTTCAACTAGCTCCTTCCTACCCTACTAGTAATCAGTTCAGATAGCTTTTCCTTCAGGAAGCCTTGCATGACCTCCCCAACTCTAACTTAGGCAGCCCTTGTATGTGTTTCCATAGCACCTCATATTTTTCTCAGAGCACTGGCCACACTGTCACTCATTCATTCTTTCATAAATGAGCATAACTGAGCACTTCCTCCAATCTCACATATGTTCTGAGCTGATAATCCATCAGGAAGTAAGTCAGACTGAAAGAGTTATCACCAACAAATATATAAATGCAGGGTGTCCTCTGGGAGCACACAGCCAAGGGTCTCACTCCCTGTCCTCAACCCCCAGGTGGGCCACATGGGGACAGCCACAGTGCACCAGAGCATCTTTTCTCCCATTTCCTGAGCACGGCACCTGGCCCGCCTTTGTGCCATCCGTGGCCGTATGCATGAATGAGAAGAGTGCCAGTTTTCATGTGTTGCAGAAAAGAGAATCTGTTGCAGCTTCTGTGCTCTAAGAGCTCACACACTAATACAGTGGTGGCCTCTAAGGCAGCAAATGCACCTGCAGGGCAGCCTGCCAGCCCTCACAGAGAGGAGCTGAAGCGAGGGGTCTGCTCTGCTCCTCAATCTTGCCCCTGGGAGTGGTGTAACAGGTAACAAAGTTGGACAAAGGGTCACTTCTAGAAACATGTCTCAGGATCAGTCCTGTCTCCTCTCCTCAGCCAGTAGTTATAAGTGTCATTGTCAAAAGCACCTAGATTGAGTTGGGCTGCAGTTTCTGCTCAGTAAGGGCAAAGGGAAGGGTAGCGTGGAGTGGGAGGTGGAGCTCCACACATACAGGAGGGAAGCAGAGGCTAAGAACAAACATGACAAAGTCTTGCAGGAAGCTTATTTTGAATCAACATCAGCAGAGTCAAGCCAGGACCTTCCATCTTCCTGCTTCCTTTATTTTAGCCTGAAGATGTCCCCATGGTTAGATTGTCTAAGTTAGCTCCTGCTTAATGCCTCATCACCCAATCTCTTTAATTACATGTTGAGTAGTTTCTTTCTCCTCTCATTTTAATTATTTATCAGATATAAAATGTGCATTGATGATATTTTCTGCTTTTCTCTCAGGGAGGTCCTCCTTTGCATATTTCCATCATCCAGGTGTTATGATGGAGCTTTATTTGTAAATGAGCCTCAGGTCTTACTGATTCTTCAGGATTATGACAAAAATATACTGTACCAAAGACAGTACATTAAAAAGGCAAAGCTGCATATATATGCTGCTGAGGGAAATTCTGTTGATTAGTCAAACTGCTAAAAGATAAATATGAGCTGAAAGGTAAACTCTGAACACGCCTCATGCTTTGGAAAAGGCTGGAGAATTTTTATTTTCAACGTTGGTTAGCAATGACATAGAAAAGGCTCAGATAAGCTAAAATGGGGAAGGGCTTTCAGGATCTAGAAAGATTTTTTTATCTTAACGCAGAGCAAAGGAACTCAGAGTTCTTTAGGCAGATGTACTGTACTTTAAATTTCCTTTGGGAATCTGCATTCTAAGGTTGTGTGGACTTAAACCCTTCCCCAGCTTCAGGAGAGGTTCTTAATTGATTGAAGTCCTTCATGATTGGTTCAGGAAGGGTCCTAAGCCAGTCAGCGCCAATGGGATAGGAGGCTTGGAGCTGCTGCAGCCATTTTGTCCCTCCAAGGGCAGCCTGAGAATGAAACCAACCCCCCGTTTGCAGGGCTCAGAATCTGATCTCTGAACAAGTCCTATGGCTCCACAGTCCACGGGAGCCCAGAAATTCTCTTATGTGAGCTTAGAACTTTGTTTTGTGCTTAAGTTGATGTTTTTTCTTTGCTTTGAGCTGGGTTTTCTGTTCACCTATGCAAGGAGTCTTCTGACCCATCTGTACTGATGGACCTAAAAAGAACTGAGGTTTTATTCCTAACTTCATCTAACTAAGGCTTCTAAAATGCATGGATGGATCTCCATGTATTTACCCTGTATGCATTTCCCCTCAGCATGCTGGCCACAGCAGGTCACCCCTCCAGCATTTGTGCCACCCTCCCAGAGGTGGCCCCCGCAGCTCTGCCCTCTCTTACCTCAAGCATACCAGAGGCAGAATCCCACCCTGCAGGAGGACCACACCCCCACTGCCCACCTTGGGTTTAGCTTCACTGTTAGAGAAGCTCAAATGACTTGTTGATTGAAGTTATAAAACTTTCATTTGGGATTTTATGCTTTCACAGAGTTTAGGGAAAGGACCTTATCACTGGAGAGTGCAGAGAAAACTCTGGGGACACAATATGAACAGACTTGCATGTACACTGGTGCGCCTTGGTCATGCTGCCTCTCCAGAGCAGGAGTGGGGCAGGACTCCCTGGGGCCTTTAGGGCAGTGTCCACAGCAGGGAAAGGCGGGAGCTGGGAGCTTCAGTCAGGGCACCCGCACAGAACAAAAGGCCTGCAGTCAGTTGCATTCTTACTTTGAAATCTCTTACAGGGAAAGCACTCCTAGTCATGGGCCATGAGACACAGATTCCGACCCTCATTCTGCCTTTGTAGTTTTGATAAGTCATCATCTACCCTAACTATTGAGAATGACACCAGGAGTCATTCAGGCTCTCACATGTTTTAGGTTTAAAGTAAAAGCACTTTTACCCAGGGCCCACCTGGAGTCATGCGGAATTTAATCTCTGTGCACTTCATGATTGTTAGAGCTGGAATGGGACTTACATGCCTGGTCCAGCCCTTCACATCTGGAGAGGAGGTTGAGCAAGTGATGTAGATGATGGCAGTGGCTATGGGGATTTGGAGGCTGGAGGCAGTGGGAGGTGGGGACAAGATAGCTGGAGGAGGGTTAGGGGTAGGAGATGGGGGCTCTGCTGTCTCTACCACTGGCTGGGGGCATTTCCCTTCTACCTGTCTCTTGTCTTTCCCATCTGTAAAGTGAGTGGAGTTGGCAAGGACGAATCCCTTCTCATAACTGTGAGACCATGTTTCTAAATGGTTATCAGTTCCAGCCAATTGTCCACCTCTGGGTCTATGGAGGACCTTCTCTCCCCTGATAGATACTCAGTGAAATGCTCTGCATCCATTTGTTTCTTTTTTGAATCTTTTTACCACTAGATTAGTGGAATACCCATCCCTTTCCCACTGCAGCGATGGTGAAGGTATGTGCATGTGTGCATGCGTACATGGGGTTACTGTAGACTCCTATGCTTTCTCCTCTCCGGTTCTTCCCTGAGTCCCAGCTCTGGCCTTGGGACCTCAGGGGCGGCAAAGGCACGTGGGCGGCAGTTACTGGTAATTCAGAGACAGCCAGGTTGTCAGCAATTCTGAAGAAGGATTTTATCCATGAAAATATAAAAAAGAAGCAGCAATATTTTTAAACAGTTCTGTAAAAATACAAAATGCCTGTTCATTTTTAATGTATATGCAGCATGACATTTGCTCAAGGTAGACTTTTCAGGAAAAGTGATAAGCCTAAAATTCTCTTGTTATATGTTTCATATTCATGCACCATTTAAGTTTTTTGGGTATTTTGGTCTTAAGATAGTCCCTTCTGTGTTATGCAAAGAAATTGGTAAACTCTCTGAGGGAAGAAATTGCACTTTTAAAATTTAAGTTGTTCCTCAAGAGTCTTGAAAGCACTTTATAAATACTATTGTTGTTATAATATTAGGTGAGGTGGCTAGTTTGCATCAGTCTCAGGAATAAGAATGACAGTCATGAAGGGTGTCACAAAAATAATACTATCCTTGTTAAATATTTAAAGTCATGTTCTCCTGTCGTCAAAATATCTAGTGTGGGGAGAGCACCTCTAAGGCAGGGGGTGGGCAGGCATGCGTTCTGTGTACATGCAACACATTAGAACTGAGCCACACGGTTTATTCTCAGGGCTCACTGCTTTTGCTCTAGATGGTTCCTTTGGTTAGAGATGGGATTAGGGCAAGGTCGGCCCAGGTGGCAGGTGCTGAACAGAAGGAGACTGAGCTCAATCTGCCTTCCCAGGAACCTTCCCAGGACTTTGGCTTCACAGAACCCCAGGACACCCCTGAGCAGGCAGATTTCCCTCTTGTAGGCTGCAGTTCAGGTGGAGTTGGGCCAGCTCCAGAGGCTAGGACTGGGGACAGCAATCTAGTGACTAGAAATCATAGTTTCAGGCACCTGGCTCACCACATACCAATTCACACCTGTCCCCATCCCCTTTCAGCTGGTGAGGGCAACCTCCAGAGGCTCCACCCCTGCCACTCTCTCTGCATCTTTTTAAAAAACACGTGCCCAGGGCTGGTTGGGGACTAGTTATTTGCATTTTTAAAAGCACCACAGGGAATTCCAATGTGCAGCCAGAGCTGAGAAGAAACATCTCTTGAGACACTCAGTGTAGGTTCTCCAATGTGTCACATAACTTTATGACTTCGTTCCTTCAAGGCTGCCTACAAATACATACAACATAATGATCATGGAGTTAGTTTGCAATGTCTAGGAGACACATCCTGGAGGTGTGTCTAAAACGGGCCCTCAAAGGCATGGGTGCTCCTTCTCTTCTTCACTGCTTAAACCTAGACCAAACACTGTTTGACAGGACTGCACAAAATGCCCTCATGACCAATGAAAAAGCACTGAACTCTTTTTGGGATAATGGTATTCTACTTAAGGTTCAATTACGTGTTCAGTGAAAAGTAAGCACATGATCACATATCTCCTCATCAGAGCTCTCTTCCTATATCCTGCATCACTTCCTAGGAGTACCTGACTGTCAGCTTGCCCCATATGCCTGTATGATGTTTTCAAAAATAGCAGGATGATTTTATTAGTTCAGGTTCTCCAGAGAGATAGAGCTTTATAATTTTTGAATAATTCCTTATTATATATCTTTTTACATATAAAATCTTATTCTTATACATTTCTACATAACTATAATATGTAATTTATTATAAAGTATATAAATATATTTACATAGATACGTATGATATCTAAATATGCATATGTATACAAAGAGATTTAGTGTAAGGAATTAGCTAAGGTGGTTATGAAGGTTGAGAAGTCTCAAGATCTGCCATCTGTAAACTGCAGTAGATTCAATCCAAGTAGAGCTGATGGTAGAAGTTCTAAGCCAAAAGCAGGTCAACTCGAGACCCAGTAAGAGAGGCTATTTCAGTTCCAGTCCATAGAACAGAAAAACCTGACATTTCAGCCCAGAGCAGTCAGGCAGGAGGAGTTCCCTCTTTTTTGAGGGAAGGTCAGCCTTTTTGTACTACACATTCATGCTTTCAACTGATTGAATGAGGGCCACCCACCCACACTGGGGAGGGCTGCTTTACTCAGCCCACTGACTCAAATGTTAATCTCATCCAAACACTCCCTATCCAGGTATATGTTGGCCCAGTCAAGTTGACACATAAAATTAATCATCACATACCCTTTCCTCACAAGCTTCTTACCCGGAGGGAAGCACGTATATCCTAGAGCCGTGATGGTGAACCTATGTCACGCCATTTTCGATGACACGCAGCCGCATGCAGCCACATGCCGAGAAGGACAATTTCATCCTTGGCTCCTACATGGCCAAGTGCAGTAGCCGAGGATAAAACATTTGCTGTAGTGTAGACACTGTGTGCTGGAGGTCTGTAGGCCAAAACAACAGAACTCAGGCACAGAGCGTCTAGTTCTGGGACTTCCGGTTAGGCTGTTTCTCTTGAAGTGACACACCACCCGAGTTATGCTTGTTTTTTTGGCGAATTTTGACACACCAAGCTCAAAAGATTGCCCATCATTTTCCTAGAGTGAATGATGCGGAGTAAAGTCAGCCCCTCTCAAGCCCTTGTAGGAGCAGCTGCCCACTGTGGCATGTCCCCTTCTATGGCATGAATCACATGGCCTCCTGCTCCTTGCGTGATCTCTCTAACAGCGTGAGAGAGAGCCCTGATGAGAAGGCTCCAAGCCAGCCCAGCCTGGACTCCATGGCATGGTATATGAAGTAGACCCCCTGGTCCCTGAGCTGCTTTGGGAACAATCCCTGATGCTGAGCTGTTCTCTATCCCCGCTCCCTACCTCCCACGACTGTGTGGCCTCTGTTTCTGCCTTGAACGGCTGCTGGAAGGAATCACAGAACTGGGTTGGCTGGACCTCAGCAAGTCATGATTTCTGACTTCTGCTGGATCTTCTCTATACCTAGTGTGGTGTGCTTTTTGTTATTCTTTAGCAATTGACCCGTTTATGCAGATAGTCATTCAATCAATTATTTGAGCACCTAGGACTTGCCAGATTCTGTAATCTGCTAAAAGTACAATAAGGATGTAGAAAAAATAGAGGTGGTTTCAGCTCTTGGGGAGCATGTAGTCTGGCAGTCTTCACAAGATGGGTATCCTAAACCTGGGCAAATCTCTCAATCCTCTATATGTGCTGGTGACCTAAGGATAGCCCTGGTTCACCATTGTTAGGAGTTCCTGAGGCTTTATTTCCAGCCCAGAGCTCCCTCTGGGGATCTGAAGCAGAAGTTCACAGGCTCTCTGATCACCAAGCCCCAAAAGTGCCCCCCTCTCTACCTTCCCCTCCTTCTTCTGTTCCCTCCTGCATTTCCTCCAGAGATGTCAGCTCGTCCACCCCTGTGCAGCTCAGAGAGACCTCTCATTCGGTATCCCAAGGTCACCAAGGTCATTTTATTCTTCCTCCAAAATAATCATCTCCTTCTAGTCCCTCTTTATAACCACTGCCTCATCATCTGCTCTGTTTCTGGTCTCAACCCCTTCCTCCTCTGCTGTAGCTCTTCTATCACTGCCAGAACACACTTCTAACACACTTGATCATATCCTACACCTGACCCAACTTTTAAAGTGGTTTTTTATCTTTTAAAGTCATGCTAGAGCAGAGTTCTAAATGTTTGTTTGGCAGAAGGATCCCCCCTTTTCAAAATTTAATATGAAGCACTCCAACAAAATGAACTATTTAATAAGCCATGAAAAGACGTGGAGAAAACTTAAATGAATATTACTAAGTGAAAGAAGCCAATGTGAAAAGGCCACATAATATATGATTCCAGCTATATGACATTCTGAAAAATGTAAAACCATGAAGATGGTAAAAGGATCAGTGGCTGCCAGCAGGTAGGGGGAAGGGAGAGATGAACAAACAGAGCACAGAGGATTTTTAGGGCAGTGGCACTACTCTGTGTGAAACTATAATGGTGAATATACATCACTATACATTTGTCCAAACCCATAGGATGTAAAACACTAGAGTTATACATATACCTAATGCAAGCTATAATCTTTGGGTGACAATGACGTGTCAATGTAAAACTGTAGGCAAGGTGCCACTGTGTGGGGTGTTGATAGTGGGGGATGCTATGTGTATGTGAAAAAAGGAAAACTTTCCACTGTGAATCTAAAAGTATTATAAAAATAGTCATTTATTACTTAAAATTTACACTTAAAATTTTACATTAAAAATTGATATTTACATTTAGAAAAAGAGCTATTTTTATGGGAGCTGTGCCAATGGAAGGAGGAGGGTGGAGAGAGGTGGAGCCCTGTCTTTCCCTCATCCTCCAAGCATTCCCTGAGACCTTGAGACCTCAGGACTTGGAGCAGCAGTAGGATTCAAATAATTTAACAACTGGTTCTCTGCCATTTTAAGTATAAAAATAGATATATTGAAAGGTAGTTTATTATTTCATGCATTTAATACTTAAATAAGAACAATAAGAAGTGCACAAAACTAGATTATGATATAAGAGTTTTAAGATATTAATGAAAAAATATTAAATAATACCTAACAACAACAAAATAAACTTATTTATTTCCATATTACTTCTCAACTGGCATTCTCACTTGCAATTTTTTTTTGACTATGGATTGAATGAACACTACTATGGGCGCTTAGAATATGCTATTGCACATATGAACGTTAATAAAGAGCAAGGAATGTAAATTTGTGATTTCCATATTGGGCGGCTGCCCAAGTGCCCGCCTTAGAGAGAACCCTGATGACAAGTGCCATTTTTACAACCGGCTCACCAAACTCAACAAACAATTAGTATCGGTTCTGCCAACCTGGTGCAAAGCGGCTGAACCCCACCACTGGCTTGGAGGAACACCAGACACCTGAAAGATAAGAGCTGAATGTGTGAGCGAAGCAAACAAGGGCTTTCCTAATCAGGCCTCACTTCCCTTTCAAGTTCATCTCTTAAGGTTCCTGAGCACATTTCATTCACAATATTCTGCACATACACGAGTGTTTGCCCAGATACCTCCTGCTCTGGGGTCCTCCTCAGGGTCATTGCTTGTATTCTTCCCTCTAGCTTGAATGATTTGCCTTCTTTGTCCACCTCCTTCTCTGTTTGATGCCTCCCTCAAGTCTCAACTCTGTAGCACCTTCGCTGTGAAGCTGTCTTAAATTCCCCAGGAGACCTTCCTTTGCTTGGTTCATTCTAGACTTTCCATCATGCATCATCAAGTATTGTCTATTTCTGCACACCTGACTCCTACTACACTGGGAGCAATCTGAGAGCAGGGTCCTTGCTGCTTTCATCTTCATATCCTTATTATTATTATTTTTATTATTATTATTTTGCGACAGAGACAGAGAGAGGGACAGATTGGGACAGACAGACACAGACAGGGAGGGAGAAAGATAAGAAGCATCAGTTCTTCATTGTGGTACCTTAGTTGTTTATTGATTGCTTCCTCCTATGTGTCTTGACCAGGGCAAAGTGAGCAACCCCTTGCTCAAGCCAGCAACTTTGGGCTCAAGCCAGCAACCTTAGTCTTCAAGCCAGGAACCTCTGGGCTCAAGTCAGCGACCATGAGGTCATGTCTGTGATCACACGCTCAAGCCAGTGACCCCATGCTCAAGCTGGCGAGCCTGTGCTCAAGCCAGGTGGGCCCACACACAAGTAGTTGACCTTGGGATTTCTAACCTGGGTCCTCTACATCCCAGTCTAATACTCTATCCACTCTGCCACCTCCTGGTCAGGCCATCTCGGTGTCGTTATAACCAGCACAATGCCTGGTTTCCTAAATGTTTGCTGAGAATGGATGAATGAATGAATGCATAAATTCTATTCTTCCTCTCTGAGATGATTCCACCTCCCACTAGATTGGGATGATTTTCAGCCATTCTTTGGTGGATTTACTCTTTTCCCATCAGTTTTTTTTACTTTGAATCCTATTAGCAGTCGTCAGTATATTTCTAAACCAGGCCAGCCAGAGCGACCCACAGGTAGGTTTAGCCACTTAATCCCCCACACCCCCAATTTCTCTTGTTGGCACAGCTGTGTTTCTTCAGATGTATTTTCACGTCATCCCTGAGTTAATTCACCTGCCTGCTCTTGTTTACACATGCTCTTAGTTTATTAAAAGATAGCTTGGCAGGGTTAAAAATTTCCAGCCTGTCTTCTGGTGGAGAAGAAAGTCAGAATTGTTAGCTTTAATAAGTGGTGGGATTCAGCCTGTTCACACTGGTTTAGCAGAACCGATACCTAATTTTTGGATGACTTCAGAAAACTGGTTGTTAAAATGGCACTTGTAATCAGGGTTCTCTCTAAGGTGGGTACCTGGACAGCTGCCCTATGTGGAAATTACAAATTTACATTCCTTACTCTTTATTAACATTCATATGTGCAACAGCATATTCTGAGCACCCGTAGTGATGTTCATTCCATCCATAGATGAAAGAAGTTTGGTGGAACTATGCTTATATTTGTTTATTCATTTCATAAAATTCATTATACCTTTGATGAAATACTACATTTCAATTCCCTCATGTTTGTTACTTCAGTAAACAAACATATAACGTAAAAAGAAAGTGTCAAACAACCAGGGGGTGACAGGCTGTCATTTGTTTCAGCTTTGTGTTACACTCCAAATTCCCCCAAGATATTATGAGTGCACTGGTGTTCCCCGAATGGTAAAACCAATAGGAAGCTAGGAGTCCAATTATTTTGTCAGATATTATTTAATATTTTTTTATTAAAAATTTAAAACTCTTTCTTATAGTCTAGTTTTGTGTACCTCTTTTATTGCTTTTATTTAAGTATTAAATGCATGAAATAATAAACTACCTTTTAGTATATTGTTCTTTTTATACTTAAAATGGTCATTAGGGCAGAGAACTAGTTGGTAAATTATTTAAATCCCACCACTGGCTTTAACTATGGCCTTTACAGTATTTCAGTAAAGAACATCTATAGTTGTGTGATTGCTTGGACCATGGAATACTTCATTTCCAAAGCCTCAGTTGAGC
The DNA here is from genome assembly GCA_037038555.1 of Rhynchonycteris naso. Lineage (NCBI taxonomy): Eukaryota > Metazoa > Chordata > Mammalia > Chiroptera > Emballonuridae > Rhynchonycteris > Rhynchonycteris naso. The sequence continues at coordinate 177,481,717 of CM072995.1, read as the reverse complement.
ATGGGCTGTGATTTTGCTGACATCCCAAGTACAGAGCAGTAAACCAGGCTCCCCCTGGGTTTGACAGCAAGGGTATACAGACAAATAATCTAAGGCATTATGCCTTTCTTTAAAAATTTTGTCTCCTCTGGCTTACAGAGGTAACTCAGAACAGTTCTTAGAGAATGCTTATTCAAACTGTCAAGCTTTGTTACTTTTTTTGAATGAAGCCAGTCAGCCCCTATACTTCCTGTTTCCTCCTATTTTTCACCCAGTGTCTTATTACAAGTGTGCAGGCTCTCAGAGAAGCTGGAAGCTCAGTCAAGACTTTTGTTCCTGAATTGTATGTTTCAGCGTTCACTCCTACAGCCCACACATAGGGTTTTAAAAACCTGCTGTCTGCCCTCTGGAGACTCATTTATGTGGTACTTCAGGAAATCTAAAATTTTTTAAAGTCTTAAGGGCCTTTGGTTGAATTTTCTATCTACTTTTGACTAAATTATTTTCTGCCATAGATACTGACTCTATAATTGGTCAATGATCTTTTACTCCATGTTTTAATTTATATTTTCTTAAATTATATTTAGAGGTAGTTTCTTTCAACAATGGACAGTGAATAATTATTTACTGTAAGACACATTCTCAAAAACTAAGGTTAGACTATTCCTAATAAGAAATCTCCTTTCAACTAGAAGTTAATGGTAACAAGATCAGAGCTATACATTAAGCAAAATCAAATTCCCTTAGACTTATGGTGAACAAAGACCACCCTTACCTCCCAAATCAGATCATTAGGAAGAATAAAAAAAAAACCTCAATAACCTTAATATCTTTGAAATACAGTGAAGGGAGGCAGAATTAGCTGCCACCACTTTTTATTCATTCATTATTATTCCTTCTGTGGTCTCCACACTTCCATTCAATAGGAGTCAAGAAATCCTCCTCCCAACTTTCATATATATATCACCTTGTCCCCAAAGTATTTGAGGTAGATTATAAACATATCTGAAATCTAAAATACCTAACTATATAGAAAAATAAATGAATAAATAAGGCCAAGAGAAAATAAGGATAGAAAAAGTTCAGATGATGCTGCAGGTAAGTTGAGCACACAAATGCATGCCACAAGGTCCTTCCAATCGCTAAATGGAAGTCACATGTGAGTCTTCCTTTAGTGTGGACTTTGCTATCAGATTTCTTTCTGTCTGATGGGCCCCCATAGAGCAGCATGGACACAGTGGCTCTGTGGGCCCAAGAGTGAGGGGGCTGTGCTGGGCAGGAAAGGATCCTGGGCAATGCTGGTCAGGAAGTTCCTTCTCACCTTAAATGGGGTTCTGACCTTTACCCCAATCAGTCCCTGGTACCTTCCCCCATCTCCCACCAGCTGGCCCACGCTATATGTCACCCTGAGTACTTACCAAGACCCAAGCAAGAAACTCTGAGTCCTGATTTTCCAAGATTCCTGGAATAAAAATAAAGCAACATGTGGTCATTGTTTCCTCAGGAGATACTGTGTACATTTAACCATGAGCATGACATCTCACTTTGATGACATTGTGTTTAGCCAGAGTCGTGATAGAGGCAGAGCCCCAGACGCAGGCTGCAGTCATGGGAAAAGAGTCCCCATTCACCTGGGCTGGGCACCACGGGGTTCAGAGAGTGCTCAGGCTCCATCTACACGGGAACCATGTTCCCACCAAGTCCAGCATTTCAGCCCAAAAGGATAGCTTTTATTAATTAGCTTACAAATTGTCTTTATCTTTCTTTCTAGAATGTGGGTTCCTTGAGGACAAGATCTGTATCTTATTCCCCAATCAGTCATTCATTATTTATTCATTATTAATCAGCAGAGCTTTATGCCCAGTGGACCCTTAATATATATTTGTTGGCTGAATAACTAACAAACTGACTTCTAAAACAAAGTATTATTATCAGTGGATTGGGATTTGAACAGATATAGTTTTATAGGCTATTTAAACTAAATTATATTATTATTTTTTATTAAATGCTACATAGAGCTGCCACAAGAAGTAACCAGACAGACCTTTTTAAATGTTTCTTTTTTTTCTTCATCGACACTTTCGCCTCTCAACCCTAAAAGATTATCAGGAAAAAGAAATATATTTCCATTCTCTAAACAGGAAGAGAACTAAGCACTCTAGTCTTTATTGTAAGGTATTTTTCATGGAGACCCATATCCACCCCATCTTTCTGTCATCTATCTGCCTGCTGTCAGAGAAAAAATACAATTCTCAGAGAGAGAATGCTTCGAGAATTTTGTAGGGTTCCAAAGTAAGGAGGTAAAGCTTAAATAATTGAAACATCGTAGAAAATTACATCTATTTGTTTTTTTTGTTTGTTTAATTTTCCTTTCCAATTATAGTTTACATTCAGTGTTATATTGTGTTAGTTTCAGGTGCCCATGTATTAAACAATCATGTATTTTACAAAGTGATCCTCCCAATATTTCAAGTATGCACACCCTTTATTCTCTGAAGATGATCTGGTGAGAGTATAATTCCTCTCCCCGCCCAGACAAACAGCACACACAAACTTCCCAGCTGCAGCACAGCTCCTCCCATCCTCCTTTGATCTTCCACTGTTTTTTCAGAGTTAGTAATTACTGTTCTCATTTCTTGAATCGATTTCTTTCCTCCCCATATTGTTGTTGTTTATAAAATCACCTAAGCAACACATTTCATTTTATAGCATAGTCCAAAGGGCATCACACTGCAAAGATCTGAAAGACCCCGGTTCCTATTCCACTGTGACAACTAGCTGGGTAACCTTGGAGAAATCATTCTTTTCCTATGGGGTTCAATCTCTCCATTATAGGATGGGATATTAAGGACCGTGTCATTCACCCAGCATTACTGCTATGTGCTTAAGTATTACACAGCAAACAAAAGTGAGCCATCTCTGCCTGACCTGTGGTGGCGCAGTGGATAAAGCGTCGACCTGGGAACACTGAGGTCGCCAGTTCAAAACCCTGCACTGGTCTGGTCAAGGCACATATAGAAGTTGATGCTTCCAGCTCCTCCCCCCTTTCTCTCTTTCTCTCTCTCTCTCTCACTCTGTGTCTCCTCTCTAAAATGAATAAATAAATTTTAAAAAAAGTTAAAAAAAAAAAGTGAGCCATCTCTATTTCTGATGCTTTTTGTCTCTGCTCACCCTCTCACAGACATAGTGCTAAACTTTCCCATGTGAGTCAGATATGTACACCTGGAAGGAAACTCTTACATTAAAGGTGGGTGTGAAAAATATGAACTACTGTATTAAGAGAAGAATAACTGGGACTCTCATAAAAAAACACTTACATAAGCAACTGTTCTTTTATTTGTTTATTTTTATGTCTTATTTTTAAATTATATTGTACATCAAAAATTATTCTTTTAATAGTATCTCAGAAAGCTACAAGGTGTGCAACCAGGTCTTTCTTGTAGTCTAAACGTCTACTGATTTTAAAGATAGGAATTAAGAGCAAGAGCTATGTAGTAGGCAGAATAAAAAATTACTTACACCAAAACAAGCTTATATATAAATGTGAATATGAGTCGTCCAGGTAATGTTATTCAACATCAATGACTCAGTAAAGATTTATGGAGTGACAAACACATTCCAGGCAGTGTCTAGGTCACAGCGATACAGAGATGAACAAGGCGCAGGGTTAATGGAAGTACATGGGAAGAAGGGTGCTGTCCCAGGCTTGTTTCGCATAACTGTGCATGTCATGGGGGAAAAAATCTAGGTAAAGGATTTCATGCCTTTTTAATATCTTTTAATGATGCTGAGATAAACAGGGAGGAGGTACATGGTGCAGAAAACTATGCAGAGCATGGCATTTTTATCACGAACTCAAATAGGGCAAGGTTATGTCACTGGGCACTTACTGAACTACATCCTCGTGCCCAAGCTGGGGAGACTTGCCCTATTTTCCTGTGACAGTGACTTAGGAAGATAATGATCACTCTGCTATGGCTTTGGAGGACCAAATTGAGAAACTTGAGAATCGTCAGCAGAAACAAACTGCAAAGTAGCAAATACTAAACATGGCCTATTCCCCCCTCCCCTCGCCCCCGCCCCCTGTTGTTTAAAAACCCAGGCCAGCTTTTCTGGAATGGAAGCCTTAGCAGATTTTGCACTGTAAGAAAAGTTCAATTACAGACAAATATTAATGTAGTGGTGTCAGTCCCATGTTGAGCCTTGGTGTTTTTATTTCCTTTAACTCGTTTTTAAAGTATCTACACCCTCTAGAGCAGTGGTTCTTAACCTTTTATGAGGTACCAAACCCAAGTTTCATGTGCGCATTCACTGAACCCTTCTTTAATAAAATACGATTTTTTTTCCAAATTCAAGACATAGGTATATGTTTTATTACTGGTGCACAAAATGAGCCGTGCATGAACATCACCTTGCTCAAAGAACAAAACCAACAAAGTGCATGAACTCATAACAAATTATGGTATTACTTTATTCTGGCCTCCACGGCAGAGGCTTCTCCGAACCCCTGAGACCGACTCATCGAACCCCTAGGGTTCGATAGAACCCAGGTTAAGAACCACTGTTCTAGAGGGAATGGTCACTATATTCAGGTGATTGTGTTTTAAAGTGAGAGGCATTTTCTGTGCATGCGCCTTTTCTGATCTCTAAGCCCATTGCCCTGACTGTGCCCAAGGCTACGTATCATATCGTTGTGAGACTCCTACCTCATAAGCGCTCTCAGCACAAGGTGCTGCCTCTCGCTCCGCAGACAGAGAAGGTGGGAGGTTTTAGCTCCCTCCAATTCAGGGCATGGAATTCCAACACAATTTTTGTGATTCCAGATGGCATGTCTACATCTTCCTGCCTGTGTTTTTGTCTGTGCAATACAAACTGGAGGTGTGGCAATTGTCCAGCTACACTGATTTATTTAAACTCTGCTGGATAAAGGAGCCCAAGTACTGGGCGCATTTGATCTAACAAGTACAATATATACCATCCAAAAGCTTGCTTGTGTGGCTATACTACCAAGTAATGGCCAAGTTTACACATTATGCTGAGCTATAACAGATGCCCTGGAACCTTCTTTATCTCACCCATATGGAAATGTTGTGAATACCTCATGATCTTGTTTGACATTATGAGGCAAAACTGCTTTATAGATTTTTATTTTATTTCTTAATTTCTCAACGTTTGCACAATTGAGTCTACATAAAAATACTGTACACACATCAAAATTTCAATTAAATTGAATTCCTTTCTCATTTGATTCAAAACATTTTTTCATTGCGCACATTTAAATATTTTACCTATCTCAGATATACGAGAAGGAAGTCTCAGTGTGTTTATTTTTAGTATCTGCTCCTGTTTAACTCAAAAGCTCATTTTTTCCAGGTGGACCTGAGCCGCCCTGCTACTAATATTAGAAATAAATGACATCAGTGTGGGGACCTGTGACATGGTGCTTTGTCAGTCAAATTCTGGAAATCCTAAATCTTCAATCAAAACTTCTGTAAAAAGCTACATAGAGAAGGAATATAGCTTCCAAGAACTCAACAGTCGTATTTCTTTCTTTCTGACGGCAAGGCTATTGCTTAGTGAATAGTTGGCTGAACTTATTTTAGATGGTGTTTAGTTCTGTGGTAGAGGCATTAAGTATAATTCCTAATGTTCTGTGGAGCATCCCTCAGGCTCTCTTTGGTTTTAAGGCAATAATGCAGTGTTGAGAACTGACACCAAGCATCACTTAGGCATTGCGTCGCAAGCCACTTGGGTGCTTGCCGTGCTTTTACAAACCAAAGATGCTAAAAGCAGAAGATTAGCAGCCCAAATGTGCTGTTTTAAATTGTTTGCTTCTGAGTACATCTATTTTAGACATTATTCACAGTTGTAAATGACTTGGGAAAGAGGCGTACTGTAGATGGCTAAACTATGTACCTTGCATTTGACCAAGAAAGATGCATATTGCATGAGACAAAATTTCTGATTTAAAGGTTGACACTGGAAGTACATGTGAGGGGCTCTGGTGGCCGTCGGGCTGGCAGAAATAAGTTTCAATTTGACCTGTTTTCATGTGCTCAGATCATTGCATCATCTGCTCTCTCACTCTATTTGAACATCTTCCTGATCCCTGAATGTGGTGAGGAGTGTTACCGGTAAGTTACTAATCAAATCTGAGGTATGGAATTGTTTTTAAAAAACAAGATATGTACATTGAACATTTCTTTAAAAATCCAGAGTATAAGGCATGTTAGCTGCTTTTGATGGTTGCACAAGAACCTACCTACATTTGACTGCTATGAGGGTGACTACAAATGGTGATAATGCTTTCTTATGAAGGCACCATTCATCACTGTTGATAAGTGAATAATGACTCATTTGGAAACCAGAAAGCCATGCATTTTAATGACAGGCATTGACAAGTAGCACAATGAAACTTTGTTTCATTCTGAACTTTTATTGAAGTAGCAACAAAGTAGAATGGGATTCTTTCAGATTCTTTGATTTACCAGTTGAAATCATTTGTCAGTTGTTAATTCCAACAAAGCAATGTAAATTCTTCTTTGTTTTCTTTAAACATATAAAATCACCTGTTGATCTGTAGCATTCTAGAAAGCTCTAGAAAAGTATGGCAAAAAGAGACTTCCTTATAATTAATTAGTTTGATAGAGATGTATCAAGTTTCAACTATAGTATATACCAAGCCTTGAATTAGGGTGTTGGAATGGGCTAAGTAGCACAATGTTGCTGCTCTCATGGAGTTTATATAAAAGAAAGGGAAACATATTAAACAGTGAAGTCCTTATATGATTATAATCCTAACTGAAAGGACAGTATGCCCTAAGTATAAAATTGGAATGCTGGAGAAGCTGGCATTGTCTGACAGTTAGAAAAAGCTTCTCTGGTAGCATTTAATCTGAGAACCAATGGAGGAGTAGGAAATTATTTAATGAAAGGAGTGGGGATTAGCATGCTAAGCAGAGTGAACAGCATGTGCAAAGACTCAGAGGTTGAAAGAAGCATGGATAACTAAAGGAGTGAAAAATGTATAGGACAGTGGGACAGGAGAGCACTAGGTGAGTCTGGGGAGTCTGGTACGGTCTCATTGAACTGGGCCTTACTGATTAATTTGTTACCAATTTTGGTCTTAATATAAAAAAAAAACTACTGAAAAAAAAAAGAACAGAAATAGGTTAAAGTGAGGTACAAAGAGGATCTATGAGGCTACTTTGGGAGTCCTTAAGAGGAATAAGGGTACCTTGATGTCAGACTTAGTGGAGATAAGAGAATGGGGAAGGTTTCAGATATTCTTCCCAGGTAAAATCTGTAAAGCTCTGTGTTTGGTTGAATACAAGGGTGAAAGAAGAAGAGTAATGAGTCATTCTTAGGTTTCTGACTTGGGCCGCTGGGGAAGAGGGGCACATCTCACTAGAGAATTTCCTTTGAGAAGCAGAAGGTTCTGACTTACCTTTGGGCAAGTGGGCAACATGCATAAGATATCCTAGCTAGTGGTCTGGAGCTGAGTGGGAAAAGGCATTTTCTGTGTATCTAGGGTAACTGCCAAAGGAGACAGTGCTCAGCTGGAGAAGAGGCTAAGAACCTGCCGTGAGGAACTCCGGCATCATAGATGGTAGAGAGGAAGCTGAGAAAAAAAGAAGTGGCAGAGATGTAGAAGGACACCAAGAAAGTGTCAGTGTGGATGCCAAGGTGGAGATGGTTTCAACAGGGTAGAGAGAGCCAGTCCTGGGAGGACAGGGAACTGCACTTACTGCTCTGCCACATGGAACTGCTGTTGACTCCTGCCGCAGTCACTTTCGTGGTGCTGAGGGCAGGAGTGCAGCTGGGTTGACTGTGGGAAGGTCCAGAGACCTTGCTGTGTGTGGCCTTGGGCAGATTACTTAGCCTTTTAAAGCCTCTCTCCTCATGCATAAGCGCAAATACTTATAGCTCACTATTTTTTTTAATCAAAAAAATATAAATGCAGCACCAGTCCCAGCACATCTTAGTGTTCAATAAGTGCTCGCTACTTTCTGCCTTTCTTATTTCCTAAGAAAAGTAGCATCTCAAACACTGAATCTGGAGTGGGGTCCTGGTTTAGGTACTGAAGCTTATAGGAGCCTCACTTCCCCAAGCTTATGATCTTCTTACTTTGTGGATTTGTGCTTAGACATTGCAAACATCCTGAATCTATTATATGCACACTGTGAATCACTTTTCTAGACTCCTTAGAAAAGTGGGAAGCAAGAAATAAAGATAGATAAGAAAGACAAAAGAGAAGGTGGCAATTGGTTGGCAAAGTTTGGAGAATTCATTTGGTCTGAGGAATTTGGAATGGTTCTTCTGCCGTCACCAGGAGTGGGAAGGGAGACAGGACATGGCACTGCATGGATGGGTTTTTATAAATTTTGTGTTCTGCCAGGGTGGGATGGGGGTTGAAAAATGTTTGTCTAGGTCTAGTTGTTAGCTTATTGTCTCAAGTATCAAAAACATCAGTATAGCTGGAAATCAATAACTCAGTCTTAAATCAGAAGAATCTAGAAGCTCTATCTCAAGGATATATAATTTGGCAGTTCTGAACTTGAGACAGAAAAAAAGACACATTTTCATGTGTTTATCAACTTAATTGAAATTTAATATTTCCTTCAATTATGACTATAAGCAAGAAACCACAGGAATATTTACATCATCTGTGATTTTGCCATCAATTGAAATTACAAGTAGTTTTCTGTCACAGTTGCTTCAGAGATCAAAAAGTTAAATTTGCATTCACCATTCACCCACTTGGAAACTGTCGTATTCTACTTGCTCCTAGAGCTTATTATTTAATACATGAATAAAAAATGCATGCATAAAGGGGTTGCTAATTTGAATTTTAAATCTTTTGAACTGTATTTCAATTTAATTGGAATCCTGTGTATTTTGTTATGTATTTAAAAGCTCTTTTTCTGAAGCTTCAGTGGACTGCTAGAGGGGACTCTGCATCAAGTATCTTGGATGCAGGTGGAAAATAAAAGTTGTTTTAAAAATGCCTCTTGTTGCATCTTTTTGCCACAAGCAATGGGAGTTTACAAGAACTTGTTTCAAATAGGAGGGAAGACCATCCTAAAACATATTTGAAAGCAAACTTAAGTACACAAATCATCTCTCCAACTATTAAAAATGTATATAATGTAAATTACAGTGTGGGTACTTAATATCCCTACTTATTCACTTAATTTTAGTAAATGAAATAATATTTCTTAGGCCCTTGATGGATTTCATCCCAAACTCAGGCCCACTGCTTGTGTTATCTCCAGTTGGATATAAGCCCTTGACTCTAAGGTCTCCCATGGAAAGCCTCCCCCCCCCACCCCCCTGCAGGGGGTGACTGCCAGGATCTTCTCAAAGGCAGTCTCTGGAGTTTTTCAAGAAGTGGCTTTCCTCATGTACACTATTTCTTTTGTAACAGTTCAATCCAAGTGAATCATGCAGTCAACCATTTCATATTCCATGATATATATTTGCATTTTTTTTTATACAAAACAGTGTTTACTTAGTAAATCTACAAGCAAGTTTGTTATCTTAGAGATGTGCCATTTGGGTTTTGTGGCCTAAATGGGTACCTCTGGACACCCTCTGCTGCCCTCATTTAAAAGACCTGGCTAGAAATGATTACTAGGTATTTACACTTAAGTGGGAAAGAGTTTACAATCTTTTTCTTAGGTCAGTTTAGAGGGATTTGAAGGTAATCAAGAGGTAAGCACTAAAACACTGAGATGTAAGGGGGATTAAAGATGGGGGGAGGATGAAAGAAGCAAGCCTCTAAAGGGAAGAACATACTTTGCCTCTTCTAAATTTTGTCCAGGGTTACAACAGAATTATTACTTTCCAACATACATATCATAGGCAGACTTGCTCAAGGAGAGGTCAGGACTTATCTGGCAACTTTGTAATGAGAGCAATGATTAGTTTCCACTGTAATGAGCTGTGCACTTTTCAAAGGCAAGTGAAACAAATAAGAAAGCATCAGTGATTGGAGTTCCATGCTCCACATCTTTTCAATTCCATTTACTGTGGAGGAGTTTCTTGCTTCCTCTTTAGAAAGCAAAGTCAGCAGTGTGATGGAACTTAGCTGGGATGCAATTTGATATTTAAACATCTACTTAATCAAAAGTAAGTGCTTTCGGCCACAGTGCATTAATTTGCTTTCCACTTCCCTTGACAGAGGAACAGGAAATTAATACCTGCTTTCTCTGTGTGTCCATATCCTTTAGATCTGCCGTCAGAGTGCCATATATCACAGAGCATGTTATTATATGCATTGTGTGTACAAGGTTGTTTCTCCTTTAAGACTGAGATCTGTGAGGGCAGGGCTAATGTGTCTGCTTATTCCCAACACATAGCAAAGTGCTGGGTGCATAGTAGGTATTCAGTTATGCTCACAGTGGGTGCTGCAATGCTATCACTTTGCTGTGGATAAAGACTGCATTGATACTTGCTTGTTACCCCTCCTGTTGACTTGGGAGACTCTGTGGTTTGCTGGAAATCACTGGCCAGCACAGTATGGTGCTGAAGTACAAAGAGTGCGGAAGTGCCTCTACCCCTCACTATCAGTGAGACCTTGGGAAAGTTACCGAACCTCTCTGTGCCCCATCTGCTACTAGGAATAATAATGGAAAGAGCTTCATAGGGTGATTGTGAGGATGAATGCATTTAAGATAGTACTTGGCACATGATAAATATTTGCTAAGTGCAAGCTGTTATCAGATAGCTACAGTTTTGAATCCAAGCTTTGCTACCTCTTGGTAGCCATTGGCATCTCATTCATCTCATACAGGTTCCCTCTTCTGTAAATGAGTTTTTATACTCTCCCTGAGTGGATGAATACAGGAAAATTGTGGCCTTTCATTGTTCTTTCAACCAATGTAGACATTAGGTATCCTTCTTCTAATGTTTTAAGAGGCTGGAGCTTTGAAACCTGCTTGGCATGATGCATTCTATCCCCACCCACACCCTTCCTCTTCTCCTCTGCCCTCTAGTTAACTGTGTCACTGTTTCAACAGAAGAGCCAGTGCCAGCACTCTAGAATTTACAGACTCAGAGCTTTGGACTGGGATAAAAGGGGAAATCATGACCAAGATCTACTTCTATGTTTAGATCTTACTCTTCAGTTCCACCCAGCCTACCTGCAATCCCTCTATCTGAATCTTCAGTGCACATTTCAAATTTAAAATACCAATCCGTGGCTCCTACTCCCTCAAAAAACCAACCAAACAAACAAACAACGACAGAAAAAAACAATACATTTTAGGTCCAAAGATCTCTTTGTCTCCTCCCACTTCTTTGGCCTCTACAGTCAGTCAGCAAATCCTGAAGAGCCCACTTCTGCACCATCCCTGACTCCATCCTGACTTCTTAATAACCATAACCAGGTCAGATTTCTATGACTAATGGCTTCCTACCTGCTCTTCTGCTTCTAGATTTTCTCCTGATCTTTCCTTGTTTATCTAATCAAACTTATCACCTTCTTATATGTATATAGTAACTATTTTTTGTGTCTTATTACCTTTTCCCAATTGCAAAGAACTTAATGGTAAGATCAAAGCTTGGTTTATATTTGACTTCTTCTTAACAATTTGCCCCATAAGGTACAAGTAAACATTTTATTGACTAAGTGAATGTTCAGATGAGTAAATCTGAGAAACCTTTCTTACTTCCTTGATGTAAACTTCCAGAGTTAGATATTATTTTAGTATTAACTCTTTTGTATTTAGATTTACTATTAATATTGAATTGTCCTATTCAACATCATAGTGCAATAAGGCATAAAAAAACAAAGGTATGCCGATTTTTAAAAAAGAATAAATAAAACTATCTCTCACTACAGACAAAATGATGAACTATGTAGAAAAATCCCAAAGATTTATGGAAAATCTCCTAGAACTAATAAATGCATTTAGCAAGGTTGAAAGGCATATGGTCAACTGTATTTCAAACAATAAACAATTGATGTTTGAAATTAAAAAAAAATACTATTTATAGTAACACCCTAAAAATAAAATATTTGTTTACAAATCTATCCACATCTTGGCAGTAGCTGTATGCTAAAATTTATAAAACATTAAAGAAAGAAATGAAAAAGGACCTAATTAAATGAAGAGACATACCATGCTCATGGATTATAAGACTCAACATTGTTAAGATATCAATTTCTGTCATTTTGACTTATGAAGTAAATATAATCACAATTCAAATCCTAGTAATGCTTCATAGACATCAAGGCAATCTCAAATTTATATGGCAAGGTGAAGGAACCAGAATATCCAAAACAATTTGAAGAGGAAAAACAAAGTTAGAATGACTCATACTATCTGATTTCAAGACTTGATATAGTGCTAAAGTAATCAAAGCAGCATGGTATTGTCAAAAGGAGCGAAACACAGATAAATGGAACAGAATAGACAATAAGTGGAACAGAATCGCTAGGCCAGAAATACTCCACACAAGTATAGTCAATTGATTTTTGTGACATGGGTGCAAATAAAATTCAACAAAGAACAAATTAGTCATTTTAGTAAATGGTGCTGAAAAAAATGGTACAATTGTCTATACATATAAAAAAGTAAATCCTGATACAAATTTCACAAAAAAATAAGAAGAAAATCTGTTAGACTAGGTTTAGGAGGCATTTTGAGAAATAGTACCAAAAGGATGATTCATTAAAAATTTTAAAAATGGGATGGCAAGATGGCGATGGAGTAGGAAGACATACCAACTTCCAACTCCCAGAACCAAAGTGGATTATAACTTAATTTTAAGAACCATCATCTGGATAAACCAACTTTGAACTAAACTAAGTGGACTCTTCAACCAAGGAACACTGAAGAAGCCACATTGAGACTGGTAGGAAAAGCTAAAACGCGAAGAAGGCAGCCCAGCTCCCCAGAGCGAATGGCAGCCTAGAGAGACCCGCGTGGCAGGAGGAGAGTTTGGCGGAGAGGGAGGAACCTGGGACCCAGGAACAAAGCCCCAGCCTGCAGCCCCAGAGCCTAGAAGAGGTGTTTGGACAGTATTAAGCTGTGAAACAAGTGAGGATACTGTTTGTGAGAAAGAGACAGTTTTCTCAGACCCAAGATTCTTCTTAAAGTGACAGCACAGAAAACCTCTCTCACAACCACTCACCCGGGGCTCTGGGGAACGGGGACAGAGAAGAGGACCAGAGCAGTGGGAAGAGAGTGTGGACTGAAGGCACAGGGAGAAACACTCTGAGGGAAAGCCACCCTAACCCCTGGGCTAAGTCACTTCCCTAATCAAAAAGGAATATTTCCCCTGGAACTAGCAATACCAGCAAAGGGAGACAGGACACCAGCCAAACAAGCTCTCCCGCAGCACTTAGAGCAGAGCTGCTTAGACAGAAGGAGCTTCAAGGACTACAGTATGGAGTGTTAGGGTCTGAGCTGCAGTGTACCCACCCACACTGCTGAGGGCTTGCTTGAGGGACGGTGGCAGCGGGACGCTGAAAAGCGGTTCTGTCGGCGGGGGTGGAGGCCCAGCCAGTGTGAGCTCGGTCTAGCCCATCGGGGCGGAGGGGATGTGCGAAAGCGGTCCAGCAGCTGCGGGCCTGCCTCTAGCCCCACCTGCGGGGGAAAAGCAGGAGGCCAGGAATGGGCAGAGAGCTGCTCTGGGACCATGGACCCTGCACAAGCTGGCCCTGACTGCGGGGGTAGGGCAAGGACCAGGGACAGGCGGAGGCTTGCGGCTAAGTGCACGCCAGCAGCCCTGCCAGGCCAGAGAAACCTCGGTTTGCCATCCTGCGTGCGTGAGTTGGCTCTGAATGCTGAGGAGGGGCTAGAGCCCCTAATGAGCGAAAGCTTGCAGCTGAGCGCAAGCCAGCAGCCCCACCCACCTGATAAACCATGGCGTGTGATCCTGCGCAGGCAGACCCTGGCCTCGGGGCGGGGCTAAAGTCCGGACGGGCAGAGGCTCACAGCTGAGTGCATGTCAGCAGCCTCGTCCAACCTGAGAAACTGTGACGAGCAGGCTCTGACTGCAGGCGCTGGGCAGAAGCCCGGGAACAAGGTGGGTACACAGCTGAGCAAAGGTGCTCACTTCTACCCTTGGTACTGAGGCTTGTGGCTTGAGTGTAGTGTGCAACCAAACCTGTGGGGGTAAGGTGAAGGCCCAGGCAGACTGAGAATTGTAGAGCCAGTCACTAGAACATAGCCCCTCCCGTGGGGGAGAGGCGGAAATCATAGCAACAGCCGCAGTGGGCCGGCACTGGCAATGCCCATAACCAACCGCCCTAGGCAGCGGCAGAGGGGGTAGTGGGCCTGCAGACAGACCACACCTAGAGAACACAAAGGCAACCCCCATTGGACTCCAGTGGCCACAACCTTCTTATACACAGACAAAATGGGCAGGCAGAGAAATGCAACCCAAATGAATCAAGAGAAATCCCCAGAGAAGGACCTGAATGAACCAGATATAACTAAATTACCAGATGCAGAATTGAAAATAATGATAGTTAGGATGTTCAAAGAAATTAGAGCAACAATGGATAGTCATTACAAACACCTAAATAAAGAGATAACAAGTATAAAAAAGGATATTGAAATAATAAAAAAGAATCAGACAGAAATGACAAATAGAGTATCAGAACTGAAGACCAAAATGGAAGGAATTTAAAGCACAATGAATGAGGCTCATTGTCAAATCAGTGACTTAGAGGACACAATAAGCAAAGGCACAGAAGCAGAGCAGAAAAAGGAAAAGAGACTCAAAAAATGTGAGGAAACTCTAAAGGAGCTCTGTGACAACATGAAGAGAAATAACATCCACATCATAGGGGTTCCTGAAGAAGAGGAGAGAGAAGAAGAAATAGAAACTTTGTTCAATCAAATCATAGCAGAAAACTTCCCTAAATTAAGGCTGGAAAACATTTCACATGTTCAAGAAGCACACAGAACTCCATTAAAGTAAACCAAAAGAAATCTACATCAAGAAACATCATAGTTAAAATACCAAAGCTAAGGGATAAAGAGAAAATTTTAAAAGGTGCTAGAAAAAAAAAGGCTATCACCTACAAAGGAGCCCCAATTAGGATGACATCCGACTTCTCAACAGAAACACTTGAGGTCAGAAAGAAATGGCAAGATATATTCAAAGTAATGCAGAACAAGAACCTACAACCAAGACTACTCTATCCAGCAAGGTTAACATTTAAAATTGAAGGAGAAATAAAGAGCTTCCCAGACAAAAAAAAGCATCAAGCAATTCATTAAAACCAAACCAATTCTGCAAGAGATACTAAGGGGCCTGTTGTGAACAGTTCAAAGGGAGGAAAGAATATAGCAAAAGAAGAATACAGCTTTAAAGAATAAAATGGCAATAAACAACTACATATCAATAATAACCTTAAATGTAAATGGCTTAAATGATCCAATCAAAAGACGTAAGGTAGCTGCATGGATAAAGGAACAGGACCCATACATATGCTGTCTACAAGAGACACACCTTAAAACAAAAGATGCACATAGACTGACGGTAGAAGGATGGAATAAAATATTTCTTTCTAATGGAAAGGAATAAAAAGCCAACGTAGCAATACTTATATCTGACAAAATGGACTTTGAAACAAAGGGTGTAGGAAGAGATAAGGAAGGACACTACATAATGATAAAGGGAACAATTCAACAGGAAGATATAACTATTATAAATATCTACGCACCAAATATAGGAGCCCCGACATATATAAAGCAGACTTTGATGGATATAAAGGGTGAGATTAACAGCAATACTATAATAGTAGGGGATTTCAATACTCCACTAACATCACTGGATAGATCCTCAAGAAATAAAATTAATAAAGAAACAGCAGACTTAAAGGATACACTAGATCAACTTGATTTAATAGATATCTTCAGAACGTTTCACCCAAAAGCAGTAGAATATACATTCTTCTCAAGCGCTCATGGTACATTGTCTAGGATAGACCACATATTAGGAAACAAAAAAGGTCTCAACAAATTTAAGAAGATTAAAATCATATCAAGCATTTTTTCTGATCACAATGCCATGAAAGTAGAAATTAACCACAGAACAAAAACTGAAAAATACTCAAACACTTGGAAACTAAATAGCATGTTATTAAATAATGAATGAATTAACAATGAGATCAAAGAAAAATAAAAAGGTTTCTAGAAACAAATGTTAATGAGCACACATCAACTCAAAATTTATGGGACACAGCAAAAGCAGTACTGAGAGGGAAGTTCATTGCACTACAGGCATATCATGAGAAGCTAGAAAAAGCTCAAATAAGCAACCTGACCCTGCATCTAAAAGAACTAGAAAAACAACAGCAAATAAAACCCAGGACCAGTAGAAGGAAGAAAATAATAAAGATCAGAGCAGAAATAAATGACATAGAGGCTAAGGAAACAATACAGAGGATTTATAAAACCAGGAGCTGGTTCTTTGAAAAGGTAAAGAATATTGATGAACCTTTAACAAAACTCACCAAGAAAAGAGAAAACTCAAATAAATAAAATTAAAAATGAGAGTGGAGAAATAACAACTGACGCAACAGAAATACAAAATATTGTAAGAAAATACTATGAAGAACTCTATGCCAAAAAATTAGACAATCTCAGTGAAATGGACAAATTTCTTGAATCATATAATCTTCCAAAAAATCAATCTAGAAGAATCAGCACACCTAAACAAAGCAATTACAACAAATGAGATCAAAACAGTTATCAAAAAACTCCCAGAAAAGAAAAGTCCTGGGCCTGATGGCTTCACAAGTGAATTCTATCAAAAATTCAAAGAAGAACTAACTCCTATCCTCCTCATGCTATCTCAAAAAATTCAAGAGGAAGGAAAACTTCCAAACTCCTTTATGAGGAGAGCATAATTTTGATCTCGAAACCAGGCAAAGACAACACAAAGAAAGAAAATTATAGTCCAATATCCCTGATGAATTTAGACATTAAAATTCTCAACAAAGTATTAGCCAACTGGATCCAGCAATATATGAAAGTATCATACAACATGATCAAGTGGGATTTATTCTGGACAGGCAAGGCTCGTTCAATATTCGCAGATCAATCAATGTGATTCATCACATAAAGAAAAGGAAGGACAAAAATTACATGATAATTTCAATAGATGCAGAAAAAGCATTTGATAAAATCCTCCACCCATTCATGCTCAAAAGTCTCAGTAAAGTGGGAACACAGGGAACATTTCTTAACATGATAAAGGCCATCTACGACAAACCCACAGCAAACATCATACTCAATGGGCAAAAATTAAAAGCAATCCCCTTAAGATCAGGAAACAGGCATGGGTGCCCTCTTTCACCACTCTTATTCAACATAGTTCTGGAAGTCCTAGCTATAGCAATCAGACAACAAGAAGAAATAAAAGGCATCCAAATTGGAAAAAAAGAAGTAAAACTGTCATTATTTGCAGATGATATGATATTGTATATAGAAAATCCTAAAGTCTCAGTCAAAAAACTACTGGACCTGATAAATGAATTCAGCAAGGTGGCAAGATACAAAATTAATACTCAGAAACCAGTGGCATTTTTATATACCAACAATGAACTGTCAGCAAAAAAAATTAAGGAAACAATCCCCTTTACTATTGCAACCAAAAAATAAAGTACCTAAGAGTGAATTTAACCAAGGAGGTTAAGGTCTTGTACTCGGAAAATAATAAAACATTGATAAAAGAAATCAAGAAAGATACGAACAAGTGGAAGCATATACTGTGCTTATGTTTAGGAAGAATAAACATCAATAAAATGTCTATATTACCCAAAGCAATTTATAAATTCAATGCAATACCAATTAAAATTTCAATGACATACTTCAAAGATATAGAATACATATTCCAAAAATTTATATGGAACAAAAAAAGAACATGAATAGCCTCAGCAATCTTAAAAAGAAAAAATAAAGCAGGTGGTATCACTCTTCCAGATATTAAGGTTTACTACAAGGCCATTGTACTCAAGACAGTCTGGTACTGGCATAAGAGCAGGCATATAGATCAATGGAACAGAACAGAGAACCCAGAAATAAACCCACACCTTTACTGACAACTGATATTTGACAAAGGAGGAAAGAACATACATTGGAGTAAAAACAGCCTCTTAACAAATAGTGTTAGGAAAATTAGACATCTACCTGCAAAAAAATGAAACTAGACCATCAACTTACACCATTCACAAAAACAAACTCAAAATGGATAAAAGACTTAAATGTAAGCCGTGAAACCATAAGCATCTTAGAAGAAAACATAGGCAGCAAGCTCTCCAACATCTGTAGCAGCAATATATTTGCCGATTTATCTCCACGGGCAAATGGAATAAAAGGCAAGATAAATAAATGGGACTATATCAAACTAAAAAGCTTTTCCACAGCCAAAGACAATAAGAACAGAATAAAAAGACAAACCACACAATGGGAGAACACGTCTGATAAAGGGTTAATAACTAAAATTTATAAAGAACTTATAAAACTCAACACCAGGAAGACAAACAATCCAATCAAAATATGGGCAAAAAAAATGAATAGAAATTTCTCCAAAGAAGACATACACATGGCCAAAAGACATATGAAAAAATGCTCAATATCACTAATCATTAGAGAAATGCAAATTAAAACCACAATGAGATATCACCTCACACCAGTCAGATTGGCGCTCATCTGCAAAACAACACAGAACAAGTGCTGGCAAGGATGTGGAGAAAAGGGAACCCTTCTGCACTGCTGCTGGGAATGCAGACTGGTGCAGCCACTGTGGAAAACAGTTTGGAGATTCCTCAAAAAATTAAAAATTGAACTGCCTTTTGACCCGGCTATCCCACTTATAGGAATATACCCTAAGAACACCATAGCACTGTTTGAAAAGAAGAAATGTGCCCACATGTTCGTGCCAGCATTGTTCACAATAGCGAATATCTGGAAACAGCCCAAGTTTCCGTCAGAGGACGAGTGGATTAAATAGCTTTGGTACATATATACTATGGAATACTACTCAGCCATAAAAAATGATGACATCGGATCATTACAACAAAATGAATGGACCTTGATAACATTATACGGAGTGAATTAAGTAAAACAGAAAAAAACTGAGAACAGCATGATTTCATACATAGGTGGGACATAAAAGTGAGATTATGAGACATGGACAAGAGTGTGGTGGTTTCGGGGTCGGGGGGGGGAGGAGAGGGTGGGAGAGGGAGGAGGGGAGTGGCACAAAGAAAACCAGATAGAAGGTGACAGGACAATTTAACTTTGGGTGATGGGTATGCAACATAATTGAATAATATGATAACCTGGAGATGTTTTCTTTGAACATATGTACCCTGATTTATTAATGTCACCCCATTAAAATTAATAAAAGAAAAAAAGATATGCAATAAAAAAATTTTTTTAAATGGACTTTATAAAAATTTAAAACTTTTGCTCTGTGAAAGACACAGGAGAATTAAAAGACAAGTTACATATTGGAAGAAAATACCTGCAAAAACCCAGTTAAAGATGGCCAAAGTACTAAACACACACTTCACTAAAGAAAATAGTTGGATAGCAAATAAGCCATATGAAAAATATGCTGAACATCATTAAATATAAAAGAAATACAATTTAGCCTGACCTGTGGTGGTGCAGTGGATAAAGCGTCGACCTGGGAACAATGAGGTCACCAGTTCAAAACCCTGCACTGGTCTGGTCAAGGCACATATGGGAGTTGATGCTTCCAGCTCCTCCCCCCTTTCTCTCTTTCTTTCTCTCTCACTCTGTGTCTCCTCTCTAAAATGAATAAATAAAAAGAATTTAAAAAAAAAAATTAAAAAAAAAATAGATAAATGCTTTTAAAAAAAAAAAAAAGAAATACAATTTAAACTGTAATGAGACACCACTAAACACCTAGAATAGATAAAAGAAAAACAAAAACAAAACAAACACAATGCCAAGAATTGCAAAGATTCAGAACAAATGGAATTTGATATATTGCCATTAAAAATGCAAAATGGTACAGCCCACTTTAGAAAACGTTTTGACAATTTCTTTTATTTATTTTTTTGACAGAGACAAAGAGAGAGTCAGAGAGAGGAACAGATAGGAAAGGAGAGAGATAGAGATGAGAAGCATCAATTTTTCACTGTTCATTGATTGCTTTCTCATATGTGCCTTGACCAGAGGCTAGAGGAGAACAAGGGAGGCTGTACTCAAGCCAGTGTCCTTGGGCTAAAGCCAGCAACCTTGGGCTTCAAGCCAGTGACCTTTAGACTCAAGCCAATGATCATGGGGTCATGCCTGTGATCCCACACTCAAGCCAGTGAGCCCACGCTCAAACTAGTGACTTCAGGGTTTTGAACCGGGGCACTTCACATCCCAGTCTGACGCTCTATTTACTGCACCACCACCTGGTCAGGCTTGACAATTTCTTATAAAGTTAAACATACCTATGCCATCTGACTCAGCAATTTCACTTTAGGTATTTACCCAAGTGAATCAAAAAGTTATGTTCACACAAACCACTATAGTCAAATATTTATTGCAGCTTTATTTATAGTCACGCCAAACTGGAAACTACCTAGATGCCAGCATCATTAGGTGCTTTTACACATAATTAATGCAAAAATAAAGGCACACAGTCAAAGTAGACACTCCTGTGCTTATTTTATTCATGAGGAAATGGAAACTGAGAGGTATTAAGGAAAAGGCCAAGATCCTACCCATCTAGTGCATGGCAGTCAGAAGTGGAATTCTGTCTGCTGTGGAAGTATGTAATCCTTCCACTGTACCATGCTGCCTTGACATGACCTACTTATCTGAAATGACCCAACAGTTAGCTATTTTCAAGAGAAACAAGCAGGGAGAGGTCCTGCCTAGGTTAGGTACATTTTAGAAGCCTAAAGATGAAAAAAAAACGGGTTTCTGTGGCTCTTGCTAGGCATCCCCATCTTCTCTTGACATCTCTTCTAGATGCACCCCTATACCCCCACCTCTCTGAGACTGATGCCATGGCAGTGGGGGGGTGCTGCCACTCATCCCACTCCTCTCTCAGTCAACCTTCAGCCAAAAACAACAGGGGAAAATAGGCAGAAGGAAATGTATAGTTCACATCGTTCAGAACTGATTTCATAGTTTTTTGTTCTTTTGAAAAATAAAAATGAAGTCCCAACATGTTCGTGGGGTGTGAGGCTAAGTATTTGGAAAGAGGAATGGGAAGTTTGAGAGGTGAGGTAGTCTTTCCTTAAAAGGCAGGTTGGATCCAAAGTGATTTTTGGAGTAATTTAATCCAACAAACACTTTGGAGCTACTGTGGGCAAGGAGCTAGGAACAGACACTCGAATAAATCATATCCCAGACTGCATTACAGATTCACCCAGGGTGTGCTCACTGAGCACTGACTGTGGAGGCAGGCACTGCTCCAGGATCTAGGGTGAGGACAGTGAGCACAATGCATCAAGTTTACAACCTCAGAAGGCTTACATTCTAGTGGGTGGCTCATAATAAACAAGCACAAAAATAGCTTCCACAAGTGATAAGTGCTCTAAAAACATGATGCTGGATGACAGTGCAGACGAGCTGGTCAGGAACAACCCCTCTGAGGAGGTGACATCTTGGCAGGGCCGTGAAGCATGGGAAGGAGCACCTGGAAAAGACCTTGGGGAAGAATGTTTCAGGAAAGGCCTTGAGGTGAGACAAACTTGAGGAGCAAAAAGGAGGTGAGTGTGGGGAAGCTCAGTGTGTGAGGAGGGAACAGAATGAGATGAGGTGACACAGAGAGACGGGAGCCAGGACATAGAAGGCTGCTGACAACCAGCTTAACTGCTCTCTTCCTTAGCGGAGTTGTATAACTAACTCCATGGGGCACACTATATTCTTTCTTCTTTCTTTCTTTCTTTCTTTCTTTCTTTCTTTCTTTCTTTCTTTCTTTCTTTCTTTCTTTCTTTCTTTCTTTCTTCTTTCTTTCTTTCTTTCTTTCTTTCTTTCTTTCTTTCTTTCTTTCTTTCTTTCTTCTTTCTTCCCTTCCTTCCTTCCTTCCTTCCTTCCTTCCTTCCTTCCTTCCTTCCTTCCTTCCTTCCTATTAAGTGAGAGGTGGAGAGACAGGGAGGCAGAGACAGCCTCCCGCATGCGCCCTGACCGACCAGGATCTGCCCACAAGCCCCCTACAGAGACTTAGAGGAAAATAAGATCAGTTATAGGAAACCAAGAAATGTCTCCTTCTCCCCCCACACACTGCATGTAAGTAGTAGCAGGTTAGTATCATCCCATCTATACTTATATCCTCAGAGTCAGCACAGGACCAGGGATAGGGTAGGGTAGGGTAGGGTAGGGTAGGGTAGATCCCCAACAACCATTTGTTCAATGAAGATTTTAACTTCAAATCATAAAAAAAAAAAATACAACCAAACCTGGACTATCATAGTATAATCCTGTGGAAATATGAAAACACTTTCTGCTATAATTACTATAACAGGGAGGGGGAAAATCAACCAAGGAATTAAGAAAATGATTTTTGTCAACGAGTGTCCCTTAGTGCTGTTGTCTCTCCATGGTAGCACATAAGACAATCGCTACTGTTAAAAGATTGAGCTCTTCCCTTAGGACATTTTGTAGAGCCATTGCAAGAAGCGAGCCAACAGATCAGAGCCTCTACTGGTCTAACTCAGTTAAGGAAGCCCTAGTGTTCCAATCTTGACCAGCAAAGAGAGAAAATATGATCTATGTTTATCATTAAAATAGCAAGTGTTGAAAAAATGTCTATTCAATTATTGAGACACTGTTTATTTAACTCTGGGCAGTTTGATAATTACATAAAAATTCACTAAAATAAATATTTTCAATGAAAATATTGGCAGTTACCATATTTCTCCATATATAAGATGCATCTTTTATGAAAAATTTGGGGTCTGAAAAGTGGGTGCATCATACAAAGGTTGTAGTTTATTTTACTTGCATTTCCCACTCTGTCACGCTTGTTTTTACACTCATTTTTGAAGACAGTGATTTGTTATCAGACACAGATGAGGACAAGCTAATGGATGGGAGTTTTGGCAGTAATCAGGAGTTGTATGAATTTTATGATGAATAAAACTTGAGTTCAATAACTTTATGTAATACTTTTCTTTTTTCAAATTTCTGGCTGCAAAATTAAGGTGCATCTTATATATGGGGAAATATGGTATGTTTATTAGAGAGTTTGTATTAAGTTCATTTTTCTCTAAGTAAACAGAAAATATAAAATATATCTTTTAGATTAACTTGTAAATATATAACTTCTATTTTTACAGATATTAGGTCTGGTAGTACTGAATATAGCTCTCTAGCGATTAGGAAATACTATGATTATTGCATTTCTTCTATGTCCCCACCCACAATGCTTTTTCTTTTTCTTTTTTTTTTTTTAAGTCAAACTACAGTTTGCTTTTCCAAACTCTTTTCTAACTATTATAAAAAAATAAAGTTGAAAATCTTTGGAGACACTTTGCCTTTTTCTCTTAATAGTACCTTGCTAAGCAGCCATTCTTTTACAAATGTAGAAAGAAAAATGTTTTGGAATGAGCTTTAAATTTAACTTGGCTCATTTTGGAGAGAGTATTTAAAAAAACAGAACAAAACAAAAAACCTGGCTGTATGCCTTTGTTGCTGTTCTGCAACAAAGGCAGATTCCACTGGGTGGCCATGGCCCTGGTGTGAGGAATCATTTGCTGAAGGGAAAGGTGGTTCTAATTATTAGAAAAAAAGAACGGAAATCTGGGCTCAGACCTCCCTGGTGGTGTTTCTGTGGATTAAATGAATGAACTTGGACATTTCAATGCCAAGATGCAGCCATTTGCTGAAGTACCCTTAACTTGGATTTCATGGCCTCCCTATAAAAATAGGGGGACAGGGGGAAGAAAGGCAATCAAAACCCAATTCATTGACTTGTTAAGTACATTTTCAATGTCCAGGGATGATTCAATTATAGAACATCAGATGCAGAGCTGCTGGTAATAACCAATTTATAGCTGGTTCACCCAGGACTTGTCTGGTTTGCACTTACATGTATGTATAAGGCAGAACTAACGTCTAAAATGTGCCTGATATATGTGGTAGGGAAGAAGATAGCAATAAAGGATACTTCCTGAATGATGTTCTGTTTTTCTTTCTTTCTATTTTATTTTATTAAGTGAGAGGTGGAAAGACAGGGAGGCAGAGACAGACTCCCGCATGTGCCCTGACCGACCAGGATCCACCCAGCAAACCCCCTACAGTGGGAGGCTCTGCCCATCTGGAGCCGCTGTTTTGTTGTTCGGCAGTTGAGATATTTCAGCACCTGAGGTGATGCCATGAAGCCACCTTCGGCACCCAGGACCAATTTGCTCATTTGAGCCATGGCTGCTGGAGGGGATGAGAGAGAGAGAAAAAGAGAGAAGAGGGGAGGAGAAGGGAAAGGGTAGAGAAGCAGATTTGTTGCTTCTCCTGTGTGCCCTGACCGGGAATTGAACCTGGGACCTCCACATGCCAGGTGAATGCTCTACCCAGGGCAATGTTCTGTTTTATATTCAATTTCAGCTTGAGGTTTTCTATCAATTTACAGGTGCCCTATAATTTGATTCAAGATATTTATAGAGAAGTGGTGAATGAATCCAAGGTACTCCACATTCAGACCTTAGGATTACACAACCTAAAAAGAAGAATTATAGAAACTCCTCAGAAAGGGAATTTCCTTACTAGACCTTAAAGATCAATAACTTCTTCTGTTCAGGCATTCATGGAAGATCTATTGAGTAGCTTTGGGGTATCACTCTGTCAGTTCTGGAGGTATAGAGAAAGGAGGGGACAATAAGTAGACAAGGATCAGGCTATGACAATGGTGAGTACACAGGTTCTGTAGGGGGCAGAGAGGTGCGTCAGGACCTTGCTTACTGGTGTTTGGAAGAGGCTTCCCAGGAAAGGAGGATGTGAGCCAAGACTAGAGGGGAGAGAAGGTGTTCACCAGGTAAAACAGTGAGGGAAGGTGTTCCAAATAGAGGAGACAGCTTGAGTAGAGAGACACACCTGAACAAGAAGGTAATGGTGTGGTTAACAGAGGGACATGTGTCAAAATATAGCTGGGGAGCTTGAGATGGCTGGAAAGATCAATTGGGACTGGAGGGAGAAAGGCTTGAATGCCACGTTTAAGGAATCTGAAATGTAACCTGGGGGGTGATATAGAGCTATCAGAGTATTTAAGCAAGGATAAAATATCATCTAATTTACACTGCAGAAAGGTACTGACAGCAGTGTGGAGGATCGAGGGAGGAGGCAGTGACTGGAAGGAGGGAGATCAATCAGGAGGAGACTTCGATAGTCTAAAGAAGGAAGTATCAGTCTAAATTAGAGCAGCTGTCTGTGACAAGAGGTCCATAGTGGCCTGGGGTATGATAGCTGTTATCTTTGCAGACTACAGTTTCATAGACTCTAAAAACATTGCTGGTGTGTTTGTTGAGTGAACGGAGACCAACCCAGGAAACAACCTCAGGAAATTTAAACATTTTTTTTTTTTTAGAATTCATGTCAAACCTTTATAAATTTTTTCTTTTCCTTCCTATCTCAGTGACAGATAACATATTTTCTGCCTAGGAGGCACTGAAAGCAAATGATAAGATCACATTTGGGAATCACGTGAAGAATTAATTATGGCTTCACCTTGACACTCAGGTGCTTAGAACTGTGGCTGCCACAGAGGAGCTCCCATTATGATGCAGGCTCACAAGAAGCGTGGTGGGGGGCGTCGGGAAGAGTGGACAGTGCTGGTAACTGAGCGGGATAATAGAGGCCAACAGCGCAAAGGAAGGGCTATGGTTGAGGAAATGGTAAAGTAATATGATAGCGCTTCTGAAGTAAGGGAGTGTAGACTGTTTTGCAATGGAATGACTTTTATTTTTCAACTTTAGTGATGAAAAAGTCTCCCAGTGGTAAGACCTTCCCCCCTCCTACTCTTTGCTCTGTGGCCTGCCCTTTCAAGGCAGGTCCTGTTCACCAGTGGCTCTGGCCTCACCACCACAGTTGTGTCCAGTACCCTGTTCAGTATGTGTGTCCATCTCTAATCTGAACATCTCTTTTGGGCAGCCGTGGTTTCATCAGCATGTTGGCAGGACATGGATAGTACACATACATCTTCCTCTGCAGGACTTTGCCACGGCCTGTCATTACCAGCAGCCTATAGTGTAATTTAGTCCCTCCAGTCCATATTTTGTCTTCACAGGGAGACAGAAAATTCCATGGAAAGGACAACCCTAACTCAGAGTTCTTAGGCTAGAACAGAGCCTCAGCACATGTTTAGTGAGAGAGCTATTGTATGGACTCCCCAAAAACCCACAAGATAACCCAGGTTCCTCTGTCTCACATACCCCCACCTATCTCCACCACCTCTTTACTCCATCTGCAACCTGGAACGAAAAGCTGATTACTTCTGCAAAGAATTTTCCCACAACTTTCATGGGCAGCCATTCCATTCAGCAAACCTAACATGATTATAACAGCGTGCACCAGGTGACTGATCAGGCAATGGCGCAGTGGATAGAGCATCGAACTGGGATGCAGAGGACCCAGGTCCAAAACCCCAAGGTCACTGGCTTGAACGCGGGCTCACCAGCTTGAGCAAGGGGTCACTAGGTTGAGTGCAGGGTTGCTGACTTGAGTGTGGGATCATAAACATGACCCCATGGTCGCTGGCTTGGGCCCAAAGGTCGCTGGCTTGAACCCAAGGTCTCTGGTTTGAGTAAGGGGTCACTGGCATTGCTATAGCCCCTCAGTCAAGGCACATATGAGAAAGCAGTCAGTGAACAACTAAGGAGCTGCAACGAAGAATTGATGCTTCTCATCTCTCTCCGTTCCTGTCTGTCTGTCCCTATCTGTCTCTGTCTCTGTCACAAAAAATAAATAAATAGATAAATAAAAAAACAGGTTGTGAGATTCTTGCAAACCAACAGCCTATGGGGGGCTTCTTATATTTGTGAGCAAGAGGGGACAATGCAGGTGCTGATACACCTTTTATAATCAAGGAAATAATCATAGAAACCATGAGTGTAAGTTGTCTCCCAAATGTCCCCTTAGATACCTACAGAGTCAATTTGGATGGGGGAAGATGGCATTAAAAAGAGAGAGCAGAGTGGGCAGGAGGCTGGTGGGAAATCAAAAGCAACCCAGCACATGCATCTGGGCCCTGGGTGACCAGTGTGGCTGTTTGGTCTTAAATCACCATTTCTCGGTGCTGCGGGCAGCAGTTTCCAAAGTGCATGTCCATGTCCTCAAGACAGCCCACTGCAGTGTGAGAAGAAAACTTAGAAGTATTCATACTGCATTTAACCCTTTCTTTTAAAAATATCTATTTTTGTATATTTTATGATTAGTATAATATTAGCATAGGAGTACATGCTAGTTTATTGGAAGTGCCTGGTTTTGCCAGGCATTCAATGAAGTGGTTTGGGGTGTCCACTCTGGAAAAAACAGCTTCACATTAAAGGTCTTGTTTTTGAAGGCTACATTCTAGTTAGGGAGCTAGCAATACAAATATACATAAACATACACTCAGTAGTTGTTTTCCCCAGGTGTGTACACACACACACACACATACACACACTGTTCTCAAAGATCAGGACAGACATAGGAAAGAGAGTGAGTAGAATGGAGGTGAAGAGCAAAGAGCATCCCTCTTCTTCAGTAACAAGATGGCTCTCGGAGGTGGAGGCTGTTAGTTTGTGAGTATGGGGTTCTTAATGCACCAAAGGAAAGAAGTATTGAATGTCTGTATGAAAGGAAATGGGAAGGACAGACATCTCCATACAGGCTGTCAGGAGCCAAGAGCAGCATCCTGGGAGGTGAGCAGCATCATTATAATGCAGAAGAGAAAACATGGAAAGCATTGATAATTCTATTTTTTCTCAAAAGCACCTTGGCTTCCCATGTGAACTGTTCTGAGATCTTTCTTCAGGTTATTGTAAACTAAACACACAGTTTAGAAGTTTGCAGAGTAAAGAAATCCAAATATGTCCAGTAGGTTTCCAGGTACTCACCATTCTCTTTACAGAGCACTTGTGCCCAGCTTGTTACATACTTTACTTAATTTGATTCTCATAAATAACAACTGTTGGTTTTCTCTCCCATTTTTAAAAGAACACCGAGTCACAGAGAGTTGCAGTGACTAATGCAGGATCTCTAAGTTAGTGTTAAAATAAGAGTCCCAGCTATCCCTGCCCAACTCCACCGTGCCAAACAGCTTTCAAATGCTCTGTAAGGCAATGCCCAGTCTTTCATTATTCCGTGGAGCTCTGGTAGCCAAAGTATATTCACTCTCTTGCCTCAAGACACAGTGGCAATACCTATTCCTCAGCCCAATATTTATTTATTTATTTATTTATTTTTATGTATGTATGTATGTATTTATTTATTTATTTTGTGACAGAGAGACAGAGAGAGGGACAGACAGGAAGGGAGAGGGATGAGAAGCAACAATTCTTCGTTGCAGCACCTTAGTTGTTCATTGATTGCTTTCTCATATGTGCCTTGACTGGGGTTCTACAGCAGATGAAGTGACCTCTTGCTCAAGCCAGCAACCTTGGACTCAAGCTTTTGAGCTGTGCTCAAACCAGATGAGCCTGAGCTCAAGCCAGCGACCTCGGGATTTCGAGCCTGGGTCCTCTGTGTCTCAGTCTGATGCTTTATCCACTGTGCCACCGCCTGGTCAGGCCCTCAGCCCAATATTTTTACATGTAATACAAATCAATATATTCTGGTAAATAACACCAGATCAGCATCCAGCACTCATCCCAAATGTTTTATAATTCTACCATATGTGTTTGATTGTATCATCATATCACCTGTCCTAATTAAGATGAAAAGAATCTGAATTGAAGTAACTAGTTATGTGAATGCCAGAGCAAACAGTGTGTCCGTAAAGTCATGGTACACTTTTGACTGGTCACAGGAAAGCAACAAAAGATGATATAAGCCTGACCTGTGGTGGCGCAGTGGATAAAGCGTCGATCTGGGAACACTGAGGTCGCCAGTTCAAAACCCTGCACTGGTCTGGTCAAGGCACATATGGGAGTTGATGCTTCTAGCTCCTCCCCCCTTTCTCTCTCTCTCTCTCTCTCTCTCTCTCTCTCTCTGTCTCCTATCTAAAATAAATAAATAAAAAGAAATAAAAAAAATTTTTAAAAAGACGATATAAATGTGAAATCTGCACCAAATAAAAAAGAAACTCTCCCAGTTTCATACCTATTCAGTGCAGTTCGATGTGGGCTCCATTTGTTGCCCTACACACATCCAAACGATAGTGAAGTTCTTGCCACACATGGGTAAGGACGTCTGGTGTAACAGAGTGAATAACGTCTGTGATTCTTTGTTTTAAGTGATTAATGTCGTTGATATGGTCAATGTACAGATGTTGCTTCACATAACCCCAAAAGTAAAAGTCTAAGGCGTTGGATCCGGGTATCGTGGTGGCCATGGCTTGACAGAACCCCTACCTATCCATCACCGGGGGAATGTTCTATCCAGAAACTCATGAACAAGGGTGACATAGTGTGGAGGAGCACCGTCCTGTTGAAAGATGACACCTTCTGGAAATTGTGGCCTCTACAGACTCATCAGTGACTGATGGCCTACCAGAACGGGGTTTCTCCAGCAAACTGCCGGTTTCCTTTAACTGCTTATCCCACCGAGTAATGTTACTTCTATGCAGTGGCGCTTAGTTATAAATGCGATATTCACGTTGCACTTTGGTCACGGATTCGAATTTAGCCTCTGTACCGTCCACATCTCGACTGGCATGGCTGTGGGCTGCTCCGCTGTATACACGGTGTTACGTCATCATTTGCGCATGTGCACATGCTGCCACATCATCCTACCGAAACTGGGAGGGTTTTCCTTTTATTTGGCGCAGATTTCACATTTCTATCATCTTTTGTTGCTTTCCTGTGACTGGTCAAAAGTGCACCATGACTTTACAGACACATTGTAGAATCCCCACAGACCTCCGGCTTCCCAGCCCCAATTTTGCTTATACTAACTTCCTGAGCAATTGCATGTCCGCTGTCCACCCCCACTTTTAGAATAATTGATTGTCATAGCAAATGTTGGAAAACGAATATGACTGGTAAATATATACCCAGTCAGATAAGGCTTACCCAGAACACTTTGGGCAGTAGAAATCAGCGATTTTATTAAATTGTGTATTTGTCATAAAGCTTTAGACTCCTCTACAATGTTCTTTTGGTCCTGTAATTTATGGGGGTGGGCTTAGAGTCAGGTGGCAGAGAGAAATAATTAGAACTATTGAATATTGTATGGGTTGATTGATTATGATACATTGTGACTGAGCTCTTTGGTAAATGAGGTCACATATAAGCAAATCTTGGGGAGAAATGTTTGTCTCACTCTGGTGGAAAAGATACATTTTAAGTATCAAAGAATTAAAGGGGCTGCCCTGTTCATTATTTATATTTTGAATTTAAATTTTCAAGTTTTATGGTTTTTAAACAAAATTAAACAAAAGAAAGTTTCTAACTTCTCTTTAGAATTTGCATAGTGTACATGTTGAAAGAGTTAGCACTACCTATCTGCAAACAGCAAGATTAGAGCTAGCTTTGCATGAAAAATTATATAAGTCCAATACGTACATTACAATGATTAGATCTTTCTTTATAGAAAAACAAAGCAAGCCATGTTCAAATGGGGAATGTTCTTCAACTCTTCACAGTCATTTTGAACAAAGGTTACCTGGACAGATGGTTTTACCAGAACTTTCTGGGTTCACAGAATTGTGAACCTTCTCATTTCTAGTCATCAACATGCTGGCCCTAACATTTGAAGTAATAATAATTGAGATTGGTTTGACTATCCTTTAAAAATATATTTTTATTTAATAAATTTAATGGGGTGACAATGGTTAATAACATTATGTAAGTTTCAATTGTACAATTCTATAATGCATCATCTGTACATTGCATTGTGTGTCACCACCCAAAGTCTAGTCTCCCTCCTTCACCATAAAGCTGACCCCCTTTACCCTTTTCATCCTTCCCCCAATCCCTTTCCCCTGGTAACCAGTCTTCTGTTGTCTGTGTCTCTATGAGTTCGCTTGTTTTGTTTGGTTGTTTGTTACTTTCTATTTTATATCCCATATATGAGTGAAATCATATGGTTCTTGTCCTTTTGCATCTGACTTATTTCATTTAGCATGATACTCTCAAGGTTCATCTACATTGTTACAAATGGCAGTATTTCATCCTTTCTTATGGCTGAGTTTCACCATCCTTTAAAAGCATCAAACTTGAGCAGAACTGGGAGGGTGTTTTCCACATACAGAAATAAGGTATAAAGTAGGGAGGAAGAAAGCTGCTTTCTCCGAGTACTTCCTTCTCTTCACAGTCACTAGCCTGTCCCTGTCTGCCCGCTCTTGTAGATGATCATGCACACCATTGGCAGGATACGGCCACAGTTAAACCTGGACAGAGAGCTTCCTAAAATGATACATTCTGCTTTGGGAATGTTTACCTTAAATCCACAACCTATTGGTTTTTTTTAGGAGAAAAAAGAATCACAACATCAGCTTCTTTTTGCAAACACTTGAAACTGTTAGGCCTCACAAATCCAAACACCTGGCTACAAGACAAGTCAAATGCATCTGAAAACTTATTGATTAAATACACAAGGAGAAAAACCAGGCATTTGTCTTGATAAATGAAAATTGGACTGCGGCGAGTGTTTGTATCTAGATAGAATGAGCACTCTTAGGATTAAAGAGAGCAAGTTTAATACTACATTTTGAACAAAAAAGCTTAAGAATACTAAGTTAGGGAAGTTCTACTTTATATGTGAATGCTATATGAAATAGGATAACAGAATACTAATAAGAGCTCACATGTAAAACAGCTCACAAATTGTCGTCTTTGGTTATTTAAGAGTATTTCAATGTCTATAGTTAGCAGCTTTCAGTAACACTAGTTGATTGGCATATAATTATTAAGTTCATTTATACCCTGGGCCATTTCCAAATTTCCCTGAATGCTAGAGCAGGAACTCCCATTGTATTCTTTCTGGAACTTGAAGAGAACAGAATAAAGCTGGTAAACAAAAATATACAAAGCTGGAAATTAATTCGTAGTTGCAAGATTAACAGAGACTGTGCTTAGGGTGCTGTGCTCAGGGGTGGTGTGGAGGCTGAACAGCTTAATGCTATCTACATGAGGCAAACATGTCGAGTGTCTGTAAGATTTGGCCTCAAACATTTTTTTTTCCTTTCTAGCCTCACAGGGCTTGTCTTCCCAGTGTTCAGGAAAGGTAAGAAGCTGACAAAGGGTTGTGGAGGCAGCTTCCTCTCCTGCACAATACACAAGTCCGCTGACTAAGAAGTGTCTCTTCATTGCCCCTCTGCCCAGAACAACATGGTGTGATATGCCGAAGGGCCAACACTCCTCTGAAGCTTTTTGTTCCTTAGTCCAACTCCTCTGTCACTTCTGGTCCCTACCTTTGAAAATAGACTTCACTCCTGTGGGCTCATTATTATTTTATTTTTATTTCTTTATTTTTTTATAGATTTTAATTTATTGTGTTTACATAGATTCTAGTGTTGCTCGAATGCAAAATGTATCACCCCCCCCACCCCGTATTCCCCTCAACATCTCCTTTGCCTCCTCCCTATAGCATTGTCCCCACTTCCCTTCAGGTTTATCCCATCCTATCATCCCCCTTCCCTCTATTCTCTTTTCCTCTGGTCCCTTTGATCCTTCCTCTGTCTCAATTCCATTCCTCAGTTCACATTGTTCATTGGATTCCTCAAATGAGTGAGGTCATGTGATACTTTTCTTTCTCTGCCTGGCTTATTTCACTTAACATAATAGTTTCTATGTCCATCCATGTTGTCACAAAAGGTAAGATTTCCTTCTTTTATATGGCCCCATAGTATTCCATTGTATTTATGTACCACTGCTTTTTAATCCACTCGTCCAATGATGGACACTTGGGCTGTTTCCAGATCTTCGCTATTGTGAACAATGCTGTAATAAACATGGGGGTGCATTTCTCCTTTTGAAACAGTGCTATGGTGTTCTTGGGATATATTCCTAAAAGTAAGATGGCTGGGTAAAAAGACAGTTCCATTTTTAATTTTTAGAGGAATCTCCATATTGTTTTCCACAGTGGCTGCAGCAGTCTGCATTCCCACCAGCAGTGCAGGAGGGTTCCCTTTTCTCCACATCCTCTTAAGCACTTACTCTGAGTTGTTCTGTTGATGAGCGCCATTCTGACTGGTGTGAGGTGGTATCTCATTGTGGATTTAATTTTCATTTCTCTAATGATTAGTGATGTTGAGAATTTGTTCATATGCCTATTGGTCATCTGTATGTCCTCTTTGGAGAAGCATCTATTCATTTCTTTTGCCCATTTTTTGATTGGATTGTTTATCTTCCTGGTGTTGAGTTTTACAAGTTCTTTATAAATTTTGGTTGATAACCCCTTATCAATCGTATTGTCAAATATGTTCTCCCATTGTGTGGTTTGCCTTTTTATTCTATTCTTATAGTCTTTAGCTGTACAAAAGCTTTTTAATTTGATATAGTCCCATTTGTTTATCCTGTCTTTTATTTCACTTGCCCGTGGAGATAAATCAGCAAATATATTGCTGCGAGAGATGTCAGAGATTACTGTCTATGTTTTCTTCTAAGATGTTTATGGTTTCTCGGCTTACATTTAAGTCTTTTATTTATTTTGAGTTTATTTTTGTAAATGGTGTAAGTTGGTGATCTAGTTTCATTTATTTGCAGGTAATTGTTTAATTTCCCAACACCATTTGTTAAAGAGGTTGTCTTTACTCCATTGTATGCTCTTTCCTCCTTTGTCAAATATCAGTTGTCTATAAAGGTATAACTTTATTTGTGGGTTCTCTGTTCTGTTCCATTGATCTATGTGCCTGTTCTTATGCCAGTACTAGGCTGTTTTGAGTACAATGGCCTTGTAGTATAATTTGATATCAGGAAGTGTAATATCTCCCACTTTATTCTTCACTTTCAAGATTGCTGAGGCTATTCGTGTTCTCTTTTAGTTCCATATGAATTTTTGGAATATGTGTTCTATAATTTTTAAGTACGTCATTGGTATTTTAATTGGTATTGCATTGAATTTATAGATTGCTTTGGGTAATATAGACATTTTAGTGATGTTTATTCTTCCTAACCATGAGCATGGTATATGCTTCCACTTGTTTGTATCTTCCTTGATTTCTTTTATCAATGTTTTATAATTTTCTGAGTACAAGTCTTTAATCTGCTTGGTTAAATTTACTCCTAGATACTTTATTATTTTGGTTGCAATAGTAAAGGGGATTGCTTTCTTAATTTTTATTTCTGACAGTTCATTGTTGGTGTATAAAAATGCCTCTGATTTCTGAGTATTAATTTTATATCCTTCCACCTTGCTGAATTCATTTATCATGTCCAGTAGTTTTTTGACAGGAACTTTAGGGTTTTCTATATACAATATCATATCGTCTGTAAATAATGATAGTTTTACTTCTTCTTTTTCAATTTGGATGCCTTTTATTTCTTCTTCTTGTTTGATTGCTGTGGTTAGGACTTCCAGAACTATGTTGAATAAGACTGGTGAAAGAGGTCACCCCTGCCTTGTTCATGATCTTAAATGGATTGCTTTTAATTTTTTCCCATTGAGTATGATGTTGCCTGTGGCTTTGTCATATGTGGCCTTTATCTTGTTGAGGTATGATCCCTGTATTCCCACTTTGCTGAAAGTTGTTATCATGAATGGGTGCTGGATTTTATCAACTGCTTTTTCTGCATCTATTGAAATTATCACATGGTTTTTGTCCTTCCTTTGGTTTATGTGATGAATCACATTGATTGATTTGCGAATAATGTAGCAGCCTTGCCTTCCTAGAATAAATCCCACTTGATCATGGTGTATGATTTTTTTCATATATTGCTGGATCCGGTTGGCTAATTTGTTGAGAATTTTAGCGTCTAAATTCATCAGGGATATTGGTCTATAATTTTCTTTCTTTGTCTTGTTTTAGCCTGGTTTCGAGATAAGAATTATGCTCGCCTCATAAAAGGATTTTGGATGTCTTCCTTCCTCTCGAAGTTTTTGAAATAGCTTGAGAAGGATAGGAGTTAGTTTTTTGAACATTTGGTAGAATTCACTTGTGAAGCCATCAGGCCCAGAACTTTTGTTTGTTTGAAGTTTTTCAATAACTGTTTAAATTTTATTTGTTGTAATCAGTCTTCATAGGTATTCTGATTCTTCCAGATTGATTTTAAAAGATTATATTTTTCAAGGAATTTATCCATTTCATCTAGGTTGTCTAATTTTTTGGCATACAGTTCTTCATAGTATTTTCTTATAATCCTTTGTATTGCTGTTGTGTCGGTTGTTATTTCTCCACTCTCATTTCTAATTTTATTTATATGAGTCCTCTCTCTTTTTTTCTTGGTGAGTCTGGTTAAAGGTTCATCTATCTTGTTTACCTTTTCAGAGAACTAACTCCTGGTTTCATTGATTCTCTGTATTGTTTTTTTAGCCTCTATGTAATTGATTTCCACTCTGATCTTTATTATTTCCTCCCTTTTACTACCTCTGGACTTTACTTGCTGTTCTTTTTCTAGTTCTTTTAGATGCAAGGTTAAGTTGTTTATTTGAGCTTTTTCTAGCTTCTTAAGGTATGCCTGTAATGCTATGAACTTTCCTCTCAGTACTGCTTTGGCTGTGTTTCATAAATTTTGAGTTGTTTTATGCTCATTGCCATTTGTTTGTTAGAATTTTTAAATTTCTTCTTCAATCTCATTGTTAACCCATTTGTTTTTTAATAACATACTATTTAGTTTCCAAGTATTTGAGCATATTTCAGTTTTTCTGTTGTGGTTTATTTATAGTTTCATGCCACTGTGATCAGAGAAAATGCTTGATATGATTTCAATCTTCTTAAATTTGTTGAGACCACTTTTGTGTCCTAACAAGTGGTCTATCCTAGAGAATGTACCATGAGCGCTTGAAAAGAATGTATATTCTGCTGCTTTAGGGTGAAAAGGTCTGAAGATACCTATTAAATCATGTTGATATAATGTGTCCTTTAAGTCTGCTGTTTCTTTTTAAATTTTCTTTCTTGAGGATATATCCAGTAATGTTAGTGAGGTATTGAAATACTCTACTATAACAGTATTGCTGTTGATCTCACCCTTTATATCCATCAAAATCCGCTTTATATATTTAGATGCTCCTATATTAGGTGCATAGATATTTATAATGGTTATATCTTTTTGTTGGATTGCTCCCCTTATCATTATGTAGTGATCTTCTTTATTTCTTAGTATAGCCTTTGTTTTAAAGTCCATTTTGTCTGATATAAGTATTGCTACCCCAGCTTTTCTTTCATTTCTATATGCATGAAATATTTTTTTCCATCCTTTTACCTTCAGTCTATATGCATCTTTTGTTTTAAGGTGTGTCTTTTGTAGACAGCATATGTACAGGTCCTGTTTTCTTATCCACACTGCTACCCTATGGCTTCTGATTAGATCATTTAATCTATTTACATTTAAGGTTATTATTGATATGTAGTTGTTATTTTTTCTTGGAAGCTTTTTATTTCTCCTTCAATTTTAAATGTTAGCCTTGCTGGATAAAGTAGTCTTGGTTGTAGGCTCTTGTTCTGCATTACTTTGATTATATCTTGCCATTCCCTTCTGGCCTCAAGTGTTTCTGTTGAGAAGTCTGATGTCATCCTTATGGGGGCTCCTTTGTAGATGATAGCCTTTTTTTCTCTAGCAGCTTTTAATATTTTCTCTTTATCACTTAGCTTTTGTATTTTAATTATGATGTGTCTTGGTGTAGGTTTCTTTGGATTTCTCTTTAATGAAGTTCTTTGTGCTTCTTGAACTTGTGAGCTCCTTCCTTGCATCAATTTAGGGAAGTTTTCTGCTATGATTTGATTGATTACAGTTTCTATTTCTTGTTCTTTCTCTTCTTCTTCAGGAACCCCTATTATGCAGCTGTTATTTCTCTTCATGTTGTCATAGAGCTCTCTTAGAGTTTTCTCAGACTTTTTGAGTCTCTTTTCTTTTTGCTGCTCTGCTTCCATGCCTTCATTTATCTTGTCCTCTAAGTCGCTGATTCAATCCTCAGCTTCGTCATCCTGCTTTTAATTCCTTCCAGTGTGGTATTCATTTTTGATATTGTATTTGTCATTTCTGACTAATTCTTTTTTATTATTTCAATGTCCTTTTTTATACTTACTATCTTTTTATTTAGGTGTTCGTTATGTCTATTTATTGTTGTTCTAAGATCTTTGAGCATGCTAACAATTATTATTTTAAACTCTGAATCCTGTAATTTGATTATATTCAACTCATTCAAGTCCCTTTTTGGGTATTTCTCTTGATTCATTTGGGTTGCATTTCTCTCCCTTCCCATTTTGTCTCTGTATAATAAGGGTGTGGCCTCTGGAGTCCAGTGGGAGTAGCCTTTGTGTTCCCTAGGTGAGGTGTGTCTGCAGGCCTCCCACCACCTTTGCCGCTGCCTCTGGTGTTCGGGTATAGGCATTGCCAGAGCCAGCCCTCTGTGGCTGTCAGCTGTCACTGCAGTTTCTGCCTCACCTCCACAGGAGGGCTTGGGCTCATTTTTAGAACACAGCAGTATCAGCATTTGTCTTATCCTTGCTCCCTCCCTAATGCTGAGCTCTCCACTCTGGATGATTTTAAGAGAGATGATGAGGCTAATAAAAATGCAGTGCTTGCTCCCAGGTTTTTTCCCCTAGCATAAGCCAACTCTTGCCTCTGTGCACTTCTACAGCAGTGTCTCATCTGAAGCCACTATGTTTATTATTCTTTTAGAACTAGGCCGGATGGATACTGTTCTTATCTCACGGATGTCCCCAGAGGTTAACTGACTTCACTGAGAAGAAACAAAGGAATAGATGAGTCTATCTAATTTCGGGGCTTGTGCTTTCTCCCTAAGCTATGGTGTCATTCCCAGCTAGTGACAAAGAGGTATTAAAGATAAGAAAAAGCCTTTTCTCTTTAGCATCTTCTTCCCAGTGCTACTGGAGTAACCATTTTCAGCTTGGCAATTGAAGGCTCCAATTCGTGCCGACATGAATAGATTGATCACATATTCCTTAACTAGATCAAGCTATTCTTTTTTAATATCCCTTCAATGCTCCCTAGAATGAGGGAATGAATTATTCTGTCATACATGGATTGTTATTATTTAACTCAACTATTTGCTGGGGGAGTTCTTGTCCCCTTGTTATTCTGTCATACATGGATTGTTATTATTTAACTTAAGTATTTGCTGGGGGAGTTCTTGACCCCTTGTTATTCCATCATACATGGATTGTTATTATTTAACTCAAGTATTTGCTGGGGGAGTTCTTGTTCCCTTGTTATTCTGTCATACATGGGTTGTTATTATTTAACTCGAGTATTTACTGGGGGAGTTCTTGT
This sequence comes from Rhynchonycteris naso, assembly GCA_037038555.1. Classification (NCBI taxonomy): domain Eukaryota; kingdom Metazoa; phylum Chordata; class Mammalia; order Chiroptera; family Emballonuridae; genus Rhynchonycteris; species Rhynchonycteris naso. The sequence continues at coordinate 177,443,274 of CM072995.1, read as the reverse complement.
CCTCTGATATACCACACAAGAAAGAGAAGCTTAGTCCTCACATGGCAAAAGGTGGCCCCAAAGAGGCAGACCTGATAGGGACTTGGAGTAATTACTACAGAAAAGCAAGCCCAGGTGGATGAAAAGCTCCAGTGTGCAGTGTGGTTGCCGGGTGCATTGAAGAAAGTAGTGAGGCTGGATTAGTAACAGGAAGGTCCACAGAAGAGGTGGCACCTGATGGTAAGGTGGGACATGAGCTGCTACGTGGAGATAAGGAGGGCATCCCTGGAGAGAGGACCTGGCAGCGAAGGTGCAGAGTGAAGATGAACAGGGTATGGGGTTGCTCTGAGGAACAGGATGCATCTAAGAGACAAACACACCAGAGACACCACAATGGAAAGTCTTGTTAAAAATAAGTTCAGCCTGACCAGGTGGTGGTGCAGTGAATAGAGTGTCAGACTGGGATGCGGAAGACCCAGGTTCAAGACCCCGAGGTTGCCAGCTTGAGTGCAGGCCATCTGACTTGAGCAAAAGCTCGCCAGCTTGGACCCAAGGTCGCTGGCTCCAGCAAGGGGTTGCTCGGTCTGCTGAAGGCTCGCAGTCAAAGCACATGTGAGAAAGCAATCAATGAACAACTGAAGTATTGCAATGGCAACGAAAAACTAATGATTGATGCATCTCACCTCTCTCCATTCCTGTCTGTCTGTCCCTATCTATCCCCTCTCTCTGACTCTCTCTCTGTCCCTGTAAAAAAAAAAAGTTCAAGTAGTTTTGGCAGATGGACTATCTGAGGTAATTTAAGAGAACAACCATTAACAATTAGATACAGTGGATACATTGGGGGAAAAATGTCAGAATGTTGCCTACAGAGTGTCATATGCAATTTAGGCTTATACTTTAATCACCATCCTTGCTTAAGGGTAAAGCAGCAGAAGAATTTTAAATAGGTTAATTGAAAAACAGGCAATAGGCATCTCTAAGATCTGCATAGTTCAATACAATAGCCATTAGCCACATGACATGTGATAAAATACATGTCAAATTTCAAAAACCTCAATATTGCTCTTCTTATTAAATTTTATATGGTTTTTATGTTGAAATGATATTTTGGATACATTGGGTTACAGAAAATATTTTATTAAAAATTTTAAAATAAATTTAAGAAACAAGTTCAGTCTTGTCAATTAAGATGAGTGCCATCTCCTTCAAAGCAATCTAACTACCCTCACTCTTCCCATTTCAGGAAGTACTGGGACTCTTCTGTGTGTGGTTGTGGGTGGTGGAGGGTGGGTAGGGGCTTCCTCCAACTCCTTTCCATGTCTTTCCAACCCTGACAACATGCTCTGAATATTTTCAACAGAGTTTATATTTTTTATTTAAATAAGAAGCTAGAATTAATGAGAAAATTTATATTTTCTAAACATTACCAGTCCCTTCCCCTATATCATATGCTCTAATAATTTATTGACTGCTTGTTATGTAGTAAATATTGTTTTATGCACTTTACAGGTGACATCTCATTAAATTAAGCTGTTTACAAGGTAGAAAGAATTATCATCCCTATTTTACAGAATTGCTAGCTGAGGCTCAAACAGTCAAGTAGTTTGAGCAGATGAGTGCTGTTGGAGTGGCCGGTATCCTGTCCACCCTCTCCAGCAGCAATGTGCCATGCTGCCTGATTTGGAAATGACCATTCATCTTTTTCTTTACTGCTAAAATTCTGTCCCTTCTTCAGAGCCCAGACTAACACAAAGTCTCCTAACCAGAACTTTTAGACAGATTCAGTATGCTGTATGTTTCCTCTGTGTAAATTACCTTGGCTCTTGTCTTTGTAATGACACCTCCATTTTGTTGTCAACTTCCTGTGTAGATGCCCATCTATGCAGTAGATTGTAACCTTCCTGTTATTTGGCTCTGTGTTTTTTGTACTTTGCATGAGGTATCGAGTATCAGTAGGAACTCAGAAAACTTTTTGAATCGATTTAAATAAGACATTTCTATCAAACCTGATCCTGAAGATGATAATAATGAGGCAAAGGCAGCATATTTGAAATGACTTTGTGGGCCACCCACAATGGATTACTTTGAAAGATTTCATTTGGGTGTACATGTTCTAGTTTGTTTTCTTGTTTGAGGAAGAAAAAACCCAAGCTATTCTCTGGTCATAGTGGAGTAATTCAGAAAAGCTACCCAACTAATGAGAATAAAAAATTGGACTGGTCAGAAAGTAACAGGTAAATTTAGAATCACTGAACCAAGGTTGGGGAGAAGTTGAATCCACCCGGGCAGTAAGCTGGGACTTGGCTGTTGTTCTACTCTTAGGGGTTTCTGCTGATTATCAAATGAAAGGTCGACAGGCTGAGCAGCACTTTAGACATTCCTTCCAGGCTGGGAGACAAAATTTGAAGCCTGAATGATGTAGGGTGCTTAGTAAACTCCCAACACTTTGACTTGGGATCTTGAATCACTAAACCCAGAAAGAAGGGTGAATCAGAAGTAGACTGGTTTGCAAAGAGACTGCAGCCTAGCTCTGAATTCTCTCAATCCCTGAAACTGAATTAATATGATCTGTTGGTTTCCCAACACCTGAGAAGCACAGGAAAAGTCCAGGTCTAGTTGGCTTCATTGGAGAATTCTATCAAATACTTCAGGAAAAAAATAACAAGCATTGTCATTAAAAAAATAGAAAAAGAGAGAACATTCCTACTTCATCTTGTGAGGACAACATAACTTTGCTCTCAACACTGGACAAGGATTATGAGAACGGAAAATGACTGACCAATCTTATTCTGAACATAGATGCCAAAATCCTCAGAAAAATATTAGCAAATTAAGTCTAGCAAAATATAGAAAAAAACCATATATCATGACCCAGTTTAATTTATATCAGAATGTAAGGATGTTTTTACATTTGCTAATGCAAGAGAAAAATCCTATAATCATTTTAATAGGTATAGCAAAATTATTAGTTTATATTATCATACATACATGGTTGAAAATAAAATTTTAAAAAACTTAGCAAAATAAGAATAGAAGGGAACTTCCCTAATCTGAAATAGGGCATCTGAGAAATCTTACAACAAATATCATATAGTTATCAGTGAAATATTGAAAGCTTTCACTCTGATATTGAGAAGCAGAAAAAGATGCTTACTATTTTGATAATGTTCAAAATTGTATTTACTGAACCAGTACAGTAAAACTAGAAATAAATGCATACGGATCAGAAATGCATAAATGAATGATATTGTTGAGCCCAGAAATAGAAGAGCATCTTTCTAAAACAAAAGACTACTGAGACAGTTTTATTTGAAAACTCCCTTTTACAATGGAACACAACTTTTAACTATATTTTTGAAAAACTGATTTGGGAGGAATGAATGCTTTTATCAAATATTTGTTTGTTAACTACCTGTTTTAAACCCTGAGGATGTAACAACAAAAAAAAGAAAAAAGTCTTTTTCATTCTGTTGGACAGACTGACAATAAACAACTAATCAGTTAAATAAGTATGCCATGTCATTTCAAATAATGATACAGTGAAATGGGCAAAAGGGTGGGGTATAGTGGCTGGAGAGCAAGATCACTTTGAACTGGTAGATGGGACATCCTCTCTGAGCAAGTATATGCACAGTGAACAGCAAGCACACTACAGTCCTTTCTTCTAAACTGATTAATATATTTCTTATGAGAATAATGTGCACAGTCTTTAATAACAAAACACCTATTGACAAAATATTTTTATTTCTGGAGATCACAAAAATTCTCCTATTAATGAATTGTTAGATACTGGGCATCTGCCAACTGCAGAGGCTGGGACATTTCTTAATCATTATTATCTTTGTGGAGCACTCCCTCTTTTTCCACATGCCATTCCTCCCCACAGCCCTCCCCCATCTAAGTCAGATGTCTTTTAGGAAAAGAAAAATGTTGTAGGGGTTACCTTACTCTCAAGGAAGTTGGGGGTAGAAATGACTTAATTGGTTCATATCTTAGGAAAGTCTAGAATGCCATTCCATTACATCAGGGGTCGGGAACCGTTTTGGCTGAGAGAGCCATGAATGCCACATATTTTAAAATGTAATTCCGTGAGAGCCATACAATATGTTTAACACTAAATACAAGTAGATGTATGCATTTGATGTAAGACCAACACTTTTAAAGTAAAATAAGTCTCTGAATTCTTTTTAATAACGTTGTTATGCTGTTACTAACCAGTGATGAATAAAGTACTTCTTATCATCAATGCGACTTCTGGTGCTGCATGGTTTTGCTGATGGCTTTGTAGTCTGGTTGATACGTGGTGAGGTTAAAGCTTTATGCAGGCGTTGATACTTCTATCCGTTAAGCGTGATTGTAGGTTGGTCTTAACGTTCCCTAGATGTGAGAAAGACTGCTCACATGCATACACAGAGCCAAACATTGTCAGTACAGCAATACTCACACACTGCAGTGTGTGGTATGTGATGGGAAGCGTGTTCCAAGTTTTGACAATCAGCTGGTCCGCGGGTTGAAGTTTTTTCTATTTCTCTAGACTTGTGTTTGCTCACCAACTCTGCTTGCTGTCGTGCAAGTCTTTCCAAATCTTTATTCAGTGACTTGAACTTATTTACCTACATATCTGAGGCCTTCAGGTCAGCAGCTTGTAGCTCAAAATCTCTGACTGAGACACTGGAGATGTAACTGAGGTCGGCACTATCCACTGCACACTCGTGTGGATGGGTGATAAACTTAAAAAGATGAGTGTGCTCTCCAAATTCTCCAAAGCGCACTTTGAATAACTGCAGGAGATTAAACGTAAAGCCTGCTAGCTGCTGGAGATCAAGATGTAGAGCAGGGTCACTTGCTGTGCATGTATCTTTAAACTCTCCCAGTTTTTCAAAGTGTAATATGTGACCTGTTTTAATGCGGCAATAAAGAGTTCCAGCTTGTTTTCAAGTGCAAACACTGCTGGTTGAAGGGATGAGACTGTATTTCCAACACCTTGCATTTTCACATTGAGCTGGTTCAGACGTTCATGTCCATGAGAGAGTAGAACTTCAGCAGCCACTCAGTGTTAGCTAACTCAGGATGCTCGATGTTTTTCATTTCAAGAAATGTCTGGATTTGCTCAGATAAGCCACAAAATGGCTGAGTACCTTCTCTCTTAACAACCAATGCACATTGCTGTGCAGAAGCAGACCAGGATAATTATTCCCAATTTTATCCAGCAGTGTTTTAAACTGGCGATCATTTAAAGCTCGGGCAGCAATATAGTTGACCACCCGAATGGCCAGCAACATCACCTCACTAAGCTGCTCGCCACACATCTGAGCCCAAAGTGCCTCCTGATGTAGGATGCAGTGAAAACTTAGAATGGGTCTCTTTTTATGTTCACGAAGAAGAGCTACGAATCCTCTGTTTTTCCCCATCATGCGCGGAGCACCATCAGTACACACCGAAATAAGTTTATCCATTGGTAGACTTTTTTTTTAGTGAACTCAGTGAAAGACTTGAATAAATCCTTCCCTCTTGTTGTCTTTTTCATAGGCAAACCGGCAAGACTTTTCTCACATAGTGTGTCACCAACAGCATACCTTGCAATCACGCTGAACTGTGATAAATGGCTTAAGTCTGTTGACTCATTCAAAGCGAGAGAAAAGAATGGTGCTGCATTTATGTCCTTCACTTGTGTTGCCTCAATTTGATTTGCCATCATGATGGTGCGATCGTGAACAGTTCTTACTGACAGAGGCATGTCTTTTATTCGTTTGATTATCTTGTCTTTATCCAAAAAGTCATCAAAAAGTTCACTGGCAACATCAAGCATGAATGTTTTGGCATACTCCCCATCTGTGAATGGTATTCTGTTTCTCACAATTGCTAAAGCACCAGCAAAGCTAGCTGAATTCTAGTCACTTTGTTGGGTCCAAACGCAGAGTTGCTGCTGACTAGCTTGCATTCTGCACAGTAGCTCTTGACATGCTTTCTTCCTGCTGTCCCCCACTGGATATTTCGATGCAAATGTAGTATGGTGTGTGTCAAAGTGCTGCTTTATATTTGACCGTTTCATCAATGCGATTTTATCATGGCATATTAGACACACTGCAGAACATGCTCTCTCCACAAAAGCTAATTCCTCTGTCCATTCCTGCTTAAAAGTACAATACTCCTCATCTTTTTTTCTTTTAGCCATCTTCTTCATCAAAAGGGTTTCTGCAATTAGCTAGCTAACTACTTGATTAAAAGAAGGGAAGTTTACTTCCTGACCTCATAATGACCCATGTACATTATGCATTAGCCAATAAAAATTTGGTGTTGATATGGAGGACAGCTGTGATTGGCTCCAGCCACCCGCAACCATAAACATGAGTGGTAGAAACTGAATGAATTGTAATACATGAGAATGTTTTATATTTTTAATGTTATTATTTTTTTTATTAAAGATTTGTCTGTGAGCCAGATGCAGTCATCAAAAGAGCCACATCTGACTCGCGAGCCATAGGTTCCCAACCCCTGCATTAGAATCATCTTTATACTTAGTTCCACCATTTGTGGCCTGCCTGCCCCACAGGTATGAGGATGTGCCTACAATCTTTGTTCTCTGACTGGCATTCTCTGCCAGTATCTTGCAGAGCTGTTAACCTAGGGCCTAGGAATTTCAACCACACCTGCTCAGGAGAGACAAATAAGTGGAACAGTTTCCTCTAATTAGGGGAGCTCTGGTAGTCCTCTTAAAGCAACAAAACTTGTTCCACAAAAGGTTCTCTTTCTTCAGTTCTGCTCAATTTTCATAAATTACAGAACAAAGAAATTATAAAATATAAAAAGGAAAAATTCAACCAGTAGGCCAGGAAAGCAAATGAAGGTAACATTGATCATTGCTATACCAAGTTAGGAATTTATTGTGTCAAATTTGACTCAGACTTTGGTCTAGATATGATTATCTTTATTTTGTAGATGAGTACAGGGGCTCAGAAGGGTAAGATTAAGTGACTTGCCGAGCTGCAGCGATATCCCTATTTTATGTGTGTATATATATATATATATATATATATATATATATATATATATATATTTACAGGGATAGAGAGAGAGTCAGAGAGAGGGATAGATAGGGACAGACAGACAGGAATGGAGAGAGGTGAGAAGCATCAATCATTAGTTTTTCATTGCCATTGTGACACCATAGTTGTTCATTGATTGCTTTCTCACATGTGCCTTGACCGCAGGCCTTCAGCAGACCAAGCAACCCCTTGCTGGAGCCAGCGACCTTGGGTCCAAGCTGGCGAGCTTTTGCTCAAGCCAGATGGGCCCGCGCTCAAGCTGGCGAGCTCGGGGTCTCGAATCTGGGTCTTCCGCATCCCAGTCCGACACTCTATCCACTGCGTCACCGCCTGGTCAGGCCCATTTTCTATATTTCTTAAAGAAAAGGTGAAAATATCTTCTTTTCAAGGTGAATAACCCTCCCCCATCCCATGAGATTCAGAGACTGAACTGCACATCTAAATTGAAGGTCTGACTTAATGACGTTCTCCAGCTTTAAACATTTACAGATGGCTCTTGTTCTGGAAAAGCCTGCAATTAGGGAATATGGAGAAAGCATTTCAATACTGCAGAGAAGGCCAAAAGAGAAAAATGGAGCTTCTTAGCTGCTAAGGGAGAGTTTAAACAGCCCCACCTTTTTAAAAGAGAGTCCAAGATAATAAAAAATCTTTGATATAAATCATTCATTTTATAGACATGTGAATCTGATAGAATCATCAGCATGCTGCCTTAAAAAATCTGAGGTGGTTTATTTTTTTAAGTCAAGGGATGCTCAGATTGCTAACATTTAGCCTCTTCTATACACAACTGACAGCTCAGCATTCCTGTGTACTTGTAGTCCCATCACTGGTCTAACCGTCAGTCCTAAACTGACCCGGATGCAGTGCCAGCAACAGCCTCTACCAGAGACATCTGCTCTCAGCTAGAGCTGCTTTCACAAGTATGGAGAAAGCCCTCCTTTCTAGGAGAAAAAAATAATGCAAGCGCCCATTTTCCATTGTATCATTATTGTCTTTGCTTACATTTGATTTGGCATGGCCATGTAGTTGGTCCCAAAGAGGATTTGTCTGTGTAGACCAGGTATCCACTACCTTTTTCTATAAATATTATAGACTTTGAAGGTCATACAGTCTATGTCACAACTATTCAACTTTGCCCTTATAGCCTGAAAGCAACCATAGGCTTTAAGCAAACCAATGGGTATGGCTATGTTCCAATAAAACTTCATTCGCGAAACAGACTATAAGCTAGTTTTGGAATACTAGCTAGAGCAGGTTCAACTCTGGTGGAGATAATGGTTTCCCCAACCTCTGATTCTTAATTATGGACCTCAAATCAGCAGCATCAGTATAACCCAGGCAACTGTAAGAAATGCACTTATCAAACTTTGTATTTCTAAACAGAATGTCTGGCCCCAATCCCAGGATTTCTGATCCTGTAGTTATGTGGTGGGGTCCAAAAAGTTGATTTTCTCAGAAATTCCCAGAAGTTCTCAGAAGTTTCCAGATGCTTCCGGTTCAGGACCATACTTTGAGAACCACTGTGATAAATGCTTGTTGTCCTTTACATGGGGTCTGGGCAGTGGGACATATGTCATAAGAATGCAGTGGTGGCAGGGGTTAGAAGAACAGGAGCAGCTGAGTTATTCAGACCTGCCTGTTCCTCTACTCTACTCCTTGCTGGGGCAAGGGTAGGAAGGCCAAGGAGGCAAAAGGAGCCAAGGTCATGGCAAGGTGAGGAACTTCTGAAACTGGAGCTGCCAGGAAGCAGAGAGTAAAGCAGCAAAAAGTTGGAGTGTCCCCTTTCCCTGCGGCTATAATGACCTTGTGACCATATTTGTTTGTGTCCAAGCTTAGGAGAGAACAGAGGAACTTTTTGAGCCAAGTGAGGAATGCACAGGAAAAATTTACGAACACCTAGCTTGCCATGAGAGAACTTCAGACAACCAGGGCAGAGTTACTTCACTATGGTATCAGATCACATACCTTCAGATCTGAATGACTGGACATGTAGTTGTGGAATTGCAGGCCACAGTGAAACATCTGGGAAGCAGGAAGAAAAACCACCTCCATCAATCAGTCACAGTCTTTCTTATCCTCCAAAGAGAGTTGAGACTCTTTAATCATAAAAGCATTGGGACACATGGTGTCAGAAGGTTATTAGTGTAGTGTCAGAGCCAAACTGGGAGAAGCAGGATGTCCTGGCCCTACTGCTCTTTGCCTGAGCCGCAGGGCCCTTTGCCCTGGCTCTTCCTGCCCTTGGCTGCTTCCGTACACACCCAATTCCACCCAACTTTGGACCCCCGGGACTTCAACCATGTACCCAATCTTCTACACACCCAGAATCTTGACCACATTTGCTCTGCCCCAACCAGCCTCTTAGAACACATAAATTTCAATTTTAGTGAGAAGAATTTGTAGCTGTGTAGCTATAATGGAGCAACAGCCAGATCACTTTAAAAAGAAAATCAAACTCAGAACCTCCAAGGTCAGAAAATGATGAAGAGTTCAAATGAAAAGGAGGTTGAGCCTTGTAGCTCTGACTTTTGTTCTTACAGATCCAACTTTCTTTTGGGATCTCTCTCATTTGCTCTAAGAATAGTGGTGACCACCATTTTTTAATTAAAGTCATAGAGGATCAGGGTTCAATTTAATCAAGGAGTTGAGATTTCCTCACAGAAATGACATGACTTTAATGAATGCTCTATATTTAATGAGTTAGTTGTCTCTAGTTTGACATTGATATTGACAGTGATCATTGAATCATTTGCACTACCTAATGCTGGGAAGCTTGGAGGCAGTAGGAAGCCTTAAATTATCCCTTTAGGTCTCTTCTTAGAGGCCTAAGGAGTTAATAAAATTTATAATGATTTTTCCCTGGCTGCTTGGCTCAGTGGTAGAGCGTCAGCCTGGCATGTGAATATCCCAGGTTTGATTCCCAGCCAGGGCACATCGGAGAAGCACCCATCTGCTTCTCCGCTCTTTCTCCTCTCCTTCCTCTCTGTCTCTCTCTTCCCTTCCCACAGCCAAGGCTGCATTGGAGCAAAGTTGGCCCAGGCGCTGAGGATGGCTCCATGGCCTCCACCTCAGGTGCTAGAATGGCTCTGGTTGCATCAGAGCAATGCCCCAGGGGGGCAGAGCATCACTCCCTAGTGGGCATGCTGGGTGGATTCTGGTTGGGCACATGTGGGAGTCTGTCTCTTTGCCTCCTCATTTCTCACTTCAGAAAAATTTTAAAAAGAAAAATTTATAATGATTTTACAACTAGAAAAATTACATAAAAATTCAAATAAAATCTGCAGAAGAAAAAAAATACATGAAATAGATGTAACTCACTTTAGTTTATAAGTACACTTAATTAGCTAGTCACTATAGGGAAATCATTGCTTATGAGAATAAAAAAATTTTGGAAGATTCTAATATTCTGAAAAATTTCAAGAACTTACTTTGCTATGTTCAGTTTTAAACTTATATAAATTAAACTTTATTTTCTCATCTTATCTGAAAAAATATTCTGTAAACATTTCCTTTACTATAATTTATTTTTACCTTAATTCCTGTCCCAGTAAGTAGCTTTACATAATTTTGAATAAAATTTTAAAACATGCTCTTTTGAAAAATGCATTAACATTTTTTTTTTTTGGCTTTCAAATTTTACTTTTAGGTGATCTCTGTATCTTCAACTTCGAAGTTTTATTTTTCTTCCATTCAGCCAGATTCTCCTTTTGTCTAAAGGGGAATGCTAACTTGCTCCTCCCCTGAGAAGGTCTTCTTTCTAGAGTCAGTACTAAGGCTCTTGAAAGACTGGTGTCCAATGGTCCCAGTGAGCAGTACCTACTCTTAGAGCCAGACAGGATTCCCTGGGTACTTCTTTTAGGCACACATTTCTCAAACATCAGTGTCTGCTAAGAGCCTATGAGTGACAAAGCCAGGAAGGCAGGCTGACTGCAACTTTGGCATTGGCAGGAAAAACCAACGCCTTATAGAAATTAAAGACAGGAAGGCAAGATTTACTTGCACAAATCTTACTGAGATTAAATCCATGAAGAAGCTGGTGAGGAGAAAAGCCCAGACCAGACAATTTTAGGCTTTCCAATTTTCCTTCCCACAGGGTCAGCTATGGGAAGAGTGTTGAACAAATATACTGCTCACAAAAATTAAAAGATATTTCAAAATGTATATGAAGCTATAAAATATCCTCTAATTTTTGTGAGCAGTATAGTATTTGTTGCAAGTCATACTCTTTCCTGTGCCTTTTCACCTGCAGGTGCCCCTCCCCCTCGGCGCTATGCTTTGCTGCTGGCAGAATTAAATCCAGTTATAAAGCCATGGATATGTGCATGTTATTCATTCCTAGGGAGATTTCAATACAATGAACGATTTCTGAGGAGAACTGAACTTAATCTAAAAGCAGAAATAGTATAATTTCTTAGACTGTGGTTTGTACACTGGAGTAAATATAGTAGACACGATGCCTTTCCTGGCATTTCTCAAACCTTATTCTCTGGTACCCAGGACTCTGCCTCCCACCTGGGCCATCCCAGCCTCCAGAAATGCCCTCCCTCTCCCTTTCTTCCTTTCCACTCATTGTGTTTGACATCTCAGTTTCTCCTTTGCTCCTAATTCCATCTCCTTAGAAACAGATTTTTCTTTTGCCCCTACTTTCCTTCTGTGCATTGTTCCTATGGAAACTGGTGTCTACAACTGAGAACTAAAGGAGGGAGGCAGATGATTGAGCTAGGGGCAATCTGGCCTTTTCTTAAATCCCTATTTTCTATTGGGCTGCAGAGTAGAAGGACACTCAGGAAAATGGTTCACTTCAGAGGTATTTTCTTAATGTTAAATATAACCATCTTAGCTCTAACCGTTTAGGGTCTCAGCCATTTTCCAGCAAACTCCCATTCGGTCCTTCATTACCCAGCTCCTGATTACCATTTTCAGCAAAAGGTAGGTCAGTGAATTAATTTATCTATAGCACAAAAAGGTTCTAATCTTGTAACTATAAGCAGACTCTTCAAGGAGGAGACAGGCCAGTCTCCAACATTTAATATTTTCTGAAGTGAATCTACTCTGAGGCTTGTCTGTCTGTCTTGGAAACAAATCACCAAGTACTAAACACCCTTCAAAATGACATCTCGTCTAATTGTCAGGACAGAAAAATTAAAAGCGGCCCTTATGATGGCAGATGGTGGCATCCCTGCCAGCGTCTAGAAACCTGGATGCCGTCAAGTGGCAAAGCTGTGAGATTCAAAACCAGCTCTGGGGCGAAAAGCTCCTCTGGAAACCACCCATCTCCACTACTGCCTATCACTCTGGCAAAAGAATCAAGCTGAGAATATATATTTTTTCTTTTTGGCTGGCATATTGAAATCTGTATACCTCTTTCTGCAGAACAGAAGTTATTGAGGGTTTGATTTTTTCCTGATTTGAGCTAGAAGCACATGAAAGAGCTTGAAATCTAACTTAGCCACTTATCAGAGTGGGAAGGGGGTGGGGTGATAAGACTTTATCTCCATAGTGACATTACTGGAAAGAAACAAAGTGGCTGGTAAGGTGACCTGAAGTCTCAGTATGCCCTCAGGAGTTGCTCAAAGTTGGGACTTTCAGTGCTAACACCAGGGCAGTTTCAGGAAAACCAGGATGTTTATTTATCCTAAAAATGGGTTAAGATGACCCCAAATTATGATGCTACAGACCTCAATTAGACCTCAAACTCACAAATGAGATTCCAGGCAGAATTTTAAGGGACCATCTTCACCTATGATAAAAACCCCAAAGCAGACTATCTATCCATTCATTTATTTAAAAATTCTAGTCCTAGGAAAACTTGAAATGATAAAGGTCAGAATTCCAGCTGTTGCTCTGGTTCTCAGCCCATGTGTCTTGGGAGTGTGCCACCACCTTGCTCCCACATCCGGCTGCTCTGAGAGCTCCGCCACAGCCTCTCCGCTAAACACCCCCTTCGCCCGTTGGATCTCCCACATGCCCCATTCTGCAGCTCTCAGAATGGCCAGTTAGCATCTTCGCAGAGATTAATAGCTAATAAACTGCTTCCACAACCAAAGAAGCCTAGATTTGGAAGGCATCTGTAAGGTCAGCTAGCCAGGGGTTCTTAGAGAACTGATCAGCATCAGGCTGGCTGTGTGAGAAAATAACTCATGGATGATTATCTGTTGGTCTAGCACCAACAAACAAGCTTCCCACCTCTGTGGCTTAAAACACACGTTACTTTTCACTCAGGCTGCATGTCCAGTGCAGGTAGATAGAGTGCTCTGTTCACTGTGGTCACTCAGGGATCCCAAAGTGACTGATCACTGTGCCAGAGGGAAAAGACAAATGGGGACGGTCTCACTCTGGCAATTCAATGCCCAGGAGCAGACATTGACCCCCTGCACTCACAGCCCATAGGTCAGAACCAGTTCCACAGCCCACCTAACCACAAGAGGACCATGACATGGCACCTGACCTGGTCCAGGAGTGAAATGAACAGGAAATAGTTGGTGAATAGTATCAATGAGAAAATTCTCTCTCTCTCTCTCTTTCTCTCTCTTTCTCCCTATAAATTGCAGGTTCTGAGTCCATCTTCTGGTGTTTCAGATTAAGTGAAAATGGGTGGGACCTGTACATCAAGATAGATTTAAAAACTCTCTTGGGTTTTGGAACGGGCAGCATGTTGGGAAACTGGAGGTGAGATGTTTTGTTGAAACTGGCCACACAGCAACACAGGTGAAGAGTCAAATGTGGTCAGGTCTCTTGATTCTTGATCCAGTGCTCTTTCCACTTAGCTACCCCACTTCCTCAAAGGAGTATGCATTTTAGATTGTTTTCTGCAGCTAGAGTGAATCTTTAATAAAACAGTAAGCATCTCTTTGAAGTTAATGGGGCAATTCTTCAGATCTCTTCACATGTCAAAGGAATGCATGGGCCTGCCCAGTTTTGTCCAGGACCCATTCTTTTCAGAGGCAAGAGGGTTCTGGGGGGAGCAGGGAAGGAACAGGGTAGGAGAATCTGTTGGGTCTGAGAGTTCCCTGCTTTCCTGCCTGCAGTGAAGTGACAGAAGCCACTTCACTTTCCCCCACTTGGTTCTTTTCTTTTTTTTTTCCTGAAGTGAAAAGCAGGGGGAGGCAGTCAGACAGACTCCTGCATGCACCTGACTGGGATCCACCTGGCATACCCACCAGGAGGCGATGCTTTGCCCATCTGGGGCATTGCTCTGTTGCAATGGAAGCCATTTTAGTGCCTGAGGTGAAGGCCATGGTGCCGTCTTCAGCACCCAAGCCAATCTTGCTCCAATTGAGCCTTGGCTGTAGGAGGGGAAGAGAGACACAGAGAGAAAGGAGATGGGGAAGGGTGGATAAGCAGATGGGTGCTTCTCCGGTGTGCCCTGGCTGGAAATCGAACCTGGGACTTCCACTTGCTGGGTCAACATTCTACCACTGAGCCAACTGACCAGAGTCCCCCACTTGGTTCTTTTCTCACTTTGTGTCTCTGGCCAAGCTAGTAACAGCCTTCTAAATTACCCTGAGGAGCCTGCTAGGGAACCTTGACATAACCCTCCCCACGTGTGTCTCTCCTTGGAGGATACACACTCAGGATGCCTGCGCATGAAAGATATGACCTGCAGTGGCAGGAGCCAATGAGGGCTCTTGTTTTCTCGGGCATTGGGGCTGTCCCACCTTTCACTGCCAGGTCCTGGCCCACCTCTGCCTCTCCTCAGCACCACTACATCTCAGGGTAGGCCATCAGAGCTGTTTACTAAACCCGCTACACACTGTGGTAAATCACACCATTCCCTCGTCTAAAATGTTCTTCCCCCTGTGGCTGAATTTTCTATTCTGTCATCAACCAGCTTAGGTATCACCACTGCACTGCAAAACTCCCCAGTCCTTAAACTCAACATCAAATACTCCTGTTTCTTAGGGTCTAAGGGTTCTTCATTCCTGGGTCTTTTCTAAAATTGCTTTTCCCTCACCTTGTATACGGTAACTTGGAGGCCAATGTGTCCCTTGGCAGACTATGCCCCTCAACAACAGAGAACAAATCTATTTTGTATCAATATATTTGTTTCCCAAGCATCTTGCATAATTCCTGTAATATTTGATGTTGATGCATGTTTCTGGAAGAAGAAGGAAGGGGAAAAAAAGGGAGCTTATTTACTTTTCTACCTAGATTTCAATAACTCTAAGGCTGTATTTTCTTTATCTTTGAATGTATACCTTATTCCCAACCTCACTCAATTTAGTAATGATTTCATTTAAGTGTTTTGGAATTTTGTTTGACCTAGAGACTGGGATTAAATTCTTGTTTTCCATGAACTAGTTGTGTCATTGTAGACTTAGACCTTAGTTTTCTTAAATCTACATCAAAAAGATTCATACATCTTTCAGGGCTTCCCAAATGAATGCTCAGGACCAAAAGGAATGCACATCACTTCTAAAAATAAATATTGGCCACATGTAGAATACATGATTCACAAACCAAATCGAGTCATCCAGAAAGAGAACGGTGCTATTTCTCTGTAATCACAACCAGCCGAGAAAACGGACCTGTTGGTTGCCTTGGTTTCCTGCTCTCTCCCTGGCAATGGAGGAGAAAGAAGACGAGGTGTATTTAGAGAACTCAGCTGACAGGAAGGCATCAGGAAGCAGAAAGTCACCGTGCTTCAGAGCTGGCGCATGTGCAGTGTCAACCCCCGTATCTAGAATCACAAGGCATAGAAAGGGAACTTGCTGGAAAGATGACTTGGAGCAACCGTATCCTTCCAGGTGCATAATCTAAAACCTCGGCATCTGCTACGGCCTGAGAGTTTGCATCTCTTCCAATGCCCAATGTGATGGTGTTGGTAGGTGGACCTTTGAGACTTGATCAGTTCTCATGACCCAATGAGATTAGTGCTCTTATAAAAGAAACCCCAGAGAGTGCCCTTGCCCTCTTCCGCGATGTGAGAACACACTGTGAAGCCTACAACTCAGAGGAAAGCCCTCATCTGGCCATGTTGGTGCCAGATCGTGGACTCCCAGCCTCCAGGACTGTGAGGAATGAGTTTTTGTTGTTGATAAGCCAAGCAGAGTGTAGTACTTTGTTGTAGCAGTTTGAGCAGACTGACACATCTCTTTGTGTCACACCCCATACCCTACCCATCAGTAAGTGAATCTTGTCTGCTTTACTCAAAATACATACAGGACAGAACTGTTTCTCACCACCTCTACTGCCAGCACCCATTTCCTCAGCCATTGCAATAACCCTGTGAGAGTTCCCTGCCTTTAACCTTGTCCCTTCCTCACAGGCCAGAGGGATATTGTTAAAACTCAAGTCAGATAT
Organism: Rhynchonycteris naso; assembly: GCA_037038555.1. NCBI lineage: Eukaryota > Metazoa > Chordata > Mammalia > Chiroptera > Emballonuridae > Rhynchonycteris > Rhynchonycteris naso. Next base: position 177,426,949 of record CM072995.1, on the reverse strand, counting down.
TATCACCACTATCACACCTTCCTGTGAATGCCCATGTCCACCAGCAAAGGCTGACAGAGCTCTTCGGCCCTGCTGCCTTCCAGATCTCTCATATTCTCTGTGGGTTCCCACTACGGTCACCTCCCGACCTCCTTGCTTTTCCTTAACATGATGGATACACTGCTGCTCTGAACCCCTACACAGGCCGTTCTCCCCCCAGTGCGCTTGCCTGGACCATCGCAGGACTGACTCCCTCTCTTCCTTCAGCTTACAGGTCCCCTTCCCAGGGCTGTTTTCCCTGACTGCCCTGATAGGAATAATACAGTTCTCGAACCAATACCCCTTCTACCTTCCTTTATTTTTATGCCCTTAACTACCACCTAACATAGTACATGTTTTCCCATCTTCTTTATTGCCTGTTCTCACCTGACTGAAATGTGAGCCCTAAGAGGGCAGGAACTTTTGTTGGATTTGTTTTTGTCTGTATCCCCAGTGCCTACAGCAGAGCTGGCAAGTGTAGTAGGGCCCAAGAAATGTTTGTTGAATGAATGAATGAATGAATGCATGTCTGGAGGACAGCTCACAGAGCTGACAGGGGCTCTAGAACCCAGCTCAGCAGTGAACAAGAACCTGGCCTGCCAGCAGCAGTGTCACTTCTGCAACACTGCCGTGGAGTGCTCCTGTGATCTCATCAGACGAGGTTTCAGAAACGGTTCAGGCGGTTCTCCTATGGAGCACACTGGTGCCTTCCGCATCCCGCCCCCCAGGTGCATCTTCCCTGCCTCTCTCTTCTTCTAAGTTCCAAGGATCTTCTGTGACTTGTCCCCTGAACCCATAACTTCTGTGGCTGACTTCTTATACCTCATGACTTTCTAAATAAACTTTTGTTTGTATTTAAAAAAAAAAGCCTGACCAGGCGGTGGCGCAGTGGACAGAGCGTCGGACTGGGATGCAGAAGACCCAGGTTCAAGACCCCGAGGTCGCCAGCTTGAGCGCGGGCCCATCTGACTTGAGCAAAAGCTCGTCAGCGACCTTGGATCCAAGGTCGCTGGCTCCAGCAAGGGGTGGCTTGGTCTGCTGAAGGCCTGCATTCAAGGCACATGTGAGAAAGCAATCAATGAACAACTAAGGTGTCGCAACGGCAACGAAAAACTAATGATTGATGCTTCTCACCTCTCTCTGTTCTGTCCCTATCTATCCCTCTCTCTGTCCCTGTACAAAACAAACAAACAAACAACAACAAAAAAACAAACAAAAAAACCCCAAAACCTAATTTCTGCAGACAGGAGCTCCGTAGCTCTGGGATTTTCAGGAGAAACTGTCAAGAGATAGCTTTTGACTTTGGGATGGTGGTTTGCTCAAGGTCTTGGGGATGTTCTGCTTTCTTTCCTGGGCTTCCTTCTGTCCCTGGTCCTCTACTTCTGGCTTCGGTTGAGGCTGGCTTGGCTCTTGGCTCTCCTAGTTCCTGGGTTTGGAGCCACCTTAAGTCAAGGGAGCATCCAACCAATAAATATTTTGCAAATATCAACTATCTGCTAGGCACTGTGCTGGGTTTTAGGGAGCCCAAAATGAACTGGTGAAGGTTGGTGCTCTCTAGGACTCACCCCCTGCCTTCCCTGGAGATGAGGTGAATGCACTTGGAAGGAAAAGCAGTGAAGCAGGACCCAATTTAATGCTGAGTGAATGACGCACCACTGGAGTTCAGAGGAGGGCGAGGGGCCCTGCAACATGGATGTCCAGGGAAGGGTCCATGGATGGGACTGGGTTTAAATTGACCCAAAGGGCAGAGATAAGATAGACAGGCTAACCTGAAGGAGCAAGTGTTCTGGAAACATCCAAACATTCAAGGTTCAACGCCCAAATTCAAGGGGCAGAATTCTGGAGTTAGTGAGGTCAGGGCCGTTCCCCAGTCTCTTTGCTGGAGGATCTGCCCTTTCTGTGCGGACCCTAGGGGTGGGAATAGCTCCTTGGGGGAACTCTAGGGGTGGGAACAGCTCCTTGGGGGACTCTAGGGGTGGGAACAGCTCCTTGGGGGACTCTAGGGGTGGGAACAGCTCCTTGGGACAGTGGCTCCCACTCCCACCTCCTCTGCCCTTTGCTCTAAAACCATGGTGCCGCCCTCGTTGGCTGACACAAAATATGCAGTATCTACTTCTCATCTCTGGGGTATTCAGATGCTAAAGAGTTTGTAGCCTTTACTTCTTCCCTGGGTTTGTTCCTACAACTTGGTCCCCTCAGTCATTTTTCTCATAATCAGCTTTGCTTGCGTTTTCATTTCTGAAATGTGCTCTGAGTACAAAGCATCTTGCATATCCACATGCGCATTAATCATCCTTGTTTAGGAAGCCAGGAAGCCACCTCCCCTTGCTCCCTGCCACCTTATATAGTACTCCCTGGGGACATGTCCATGAATATTTACACTGACAGTGTCTCTCTCTCTTTCTATGCAACAATACTGGAACAAACCCCTCTTGCCTGAAGAGGAGTTGAGGTTCATTATAAAAATAGGAAGACACACCAAGAATAAACCAGCTTTTCTCAGCACTTTCTATGAGCTTAGCTTGTTCTTCTGGAATCTTCACTGGATCTTTCTTCCCCCAAGTAACAAACTTGAAGAGCTATTTTCCCAGATTGACATGCTTTGAGCTTTCTTTCTTCCTCCCCTCCTACCATCTGCAGGTATTGCCACCTCTGCATGAGACCTCTTTCATCTCCTGACAGGCATTTCTTTTAACTCACCTTATCAACTTGCACCCCCCCCCCACTTCTGAAGGAATGGAGAAAAGCAGTAGGGGTGGGTAGGTGGAAGGGCTGAGATGCGTGGAGGCTGCTTCTAAGCTTACACAGCATTGCCAAGTCAGACCTCCTCCGCACGCACAGGTCACAAGCCTGGACTTCGTTAGTGTCCCCTCCTCTATAGTGTCCTCATCTTCTGGTCACAAGTGGTAGTGGACACCTCGTTTGTTTGTTTTAATATTTATTTATTTGAGCTGACCCCAATGATTAACTTTTGTTGTTATTTTCAACAAAGCAAGATTTCTACTCTCATCTGAAGACAAGGTGTCCTTCCTTCTATCCACAATGTCCTTGATCACATCTCTTCCTATCTCCTTGGTCACTTAATCTATTATCTCCTCTCATTTTCAGTGCCTTGTGTTTCCCTCAAGTCTCTTACATTCTTTGAAAAAACACCCCTCAGTTGTATCTTCAACCGACCCATTGCCCTTTGCCACCCCAAGATTTTCCCTTTTCTTCCCATCTAAGCTTACTGATGTCATCTACTCTCAGAGGCTTTCTTTCTCCACATCTCATTTCTCTTCAACCAACAATGGTCTAGCTTCTTTCCCTTGCATGTCACTAAAACTGTGTTCATGAAAACCAGAGGTGACGGCTCAGTAGTCCTTTCCTGTGGTTGCCTTCTGGTCTTCATCTTTCTTAGCTCCTCTATGAAATGTAATGGTGTTGGCCTCACACTCATTCTCATCCTCTCTTTCTTGATCATCCTCTGTAGTCTTTGACCTTGGCTTTCTAATCTTTGCTAGCCTTGTATCTTCTATCCCCCTCTCAAATGTTGGACTCCAGGGCTTGTCCTCAGCTCTTTGGTCTCTCACTGCTCCTTCCTTCTGGATGTGACTCCATCTCCTCCATTGCCTTCTGCTATTTTTGCTATTGCTCACATATTGCTTCTAGCTTGCTTGAGTTCCATTTGGGTATTTCCGACTGCCTATGGATATCCTGCAGACCAGACTATGGGGATGGGGACTTCAAGCTTATAAAGACCCACAGATAGTAGATGCTCAATAAAGAACTGTTAAAAGAATAAATGAAAGCATTCTCAGAATGTGAGGCACTGGACTCAAGGCACACAGAACTTTCTGCCTTACCAGCAAAATAATTTTGAGCTTTTGTTATTTTGCACAAGGTTTCCCCACTACCTACTTTTTCTTCAAGTGCCTATTTAAAGCCTACTTTTTCTTCAAATATTAATTTAAGTATTACTTCTGGGAAACTTTCTCTGGACATCATATATCCTCGCATGTAACACACACACACACACACACACACACACACACACACACTTATTTTATTTTGTCTCTAGAACATCTTATAATTCATTTAAAAAGGGTTATAACATTTATTATATTGTTTTGATTTGCTTATTTTTATTTCTGTTTGTATTGCTAGACAATGAGCAGCTTCTGGTCTTATCTCTGCCCTTCACCAGCCATGTGATGTTTGGAAAGTCATTTAACTTGTTAGAGTGTCAATTTCCTCACTTAACAAATGAAGGTAATAACACCAGCCCAGCCTTGCAAACTCTACAAAGAAGGGTTATAGTTTCTGCAGGGGACAGAGAGGCAGGGAAACTGTATTCTGTTCCCTACTCTGCCCCTCATGAGCCTTTTGGACTGGTTTTCTTGTTAGAAAAAATTTCACTTGTTGAATATGGGAGATAATGCACGTGAAATTGCTTTGTCAATAAATGAACAAACAAAACAAAGAAACAAACTCATAGATACAGACAACAGTATAGTAGTTACCAGTAGAAAGGTGATGGGATAAATAGGGTGAAAGGGGATCAAATATATGGTGATGGAAAGAAACTAGACTTTGTTTTGGGTGGTGAGCATAAAATACAATATAAAAAAGATGTGTTACAAAATTTTATGCTTGAAACTTACATAATGTTATTAACCAATAACACTGGGGTAATGTTATTACCCCAATAAATTTCAGAAAAAAACGCTTCGTAAATTATGAGGAAACAATATAAGGCATTATTTCTTCATTATTATTTTAACTAAGCTATTCTAAACACAAAACCACATCACTGCAAAGGTCTATAAAAGGAGAATAAGGGAGATGTACATATTGTATAAGGTACCTGTATACTTATATCACAAGAATGATATTGATTTAATATTTTTAATTTCTTCATGCAGCCTGTCATGAGAGCTTACTTTTATTGAATATTTACTCTGAACCTCACACTAAGCACTCAACAACATACATTGAAAATATCTAACATTTACAGCAACTTAGAAATAGGTGTTGTTGTTAATACCCCTACTTTATATATAAGAAAAGTGAGGTTTTGAAAAGTTGAGTAACATGGCCAAGGCCAAATAACTATTAGTCACCGAGCTGGACGTGGCACCCATATCTGTCTGAATAGGACCAATATTCATGTCATTCATAACTGCACCCTGCCTGCTGCTTGTCTCTAGTAGGAAAGGCAAAGGAATACTGACTCCTAAGGCTCAGTAATGCCCAGGGCTTGCTGAAGGTGGCATCCTGCCTTTCAGTTCTCTAGCCACTTGACCATAAAAGCTGTTATTTCTGCTGCAATTTCTTCTACATAAAGCTTTTGGACTGGAACTATCTAGTGCTAGGAATTAAACTTCAATATACGTGTGCCTTCTTAAAAGTGATGTTTGACAAACACTTGCTATATTCACATTGTCATGAACAAATCCATTTTCCCAAGGCAAATAAAATATTGAGTGTGATTCAAAATTTGAAGTAGCCCCAGAATCTATGACCTGAATCAGTAAGAAGAGGAGATAGTCAGTCTCCTGCCCTGTCCTCCCTTTATTGGTTTGCCTGCACTAAGGCAAGTATATTCACAGTAGAGTCACAGAATTGAAGCTGAAGACCAGAAAGGTCCTCAATGACAGACTCATCTTGTCCCCTCCTTTCCAGAGAAAACTGAGAACCAGAGAGGTTAAGTGAGTTTCCTCAGTCCACACAGCTAGTGGGCATCTGGTTACTGCTTATTGGGTGGTGACATCTAAGACCCAATCTATCCAATGTTCACAAAAACTCTGTAAGGTAGGTACTATTATCATACCCACTTTACAGATGAAGAAACTGAGGTATAGAGAGGTTGGATGACTTGCCCAGTAATGGCAGAGCCAAGAATCTAACCTAGGACATTTGTCTCCTTTTCACTACTTCCTTCTGGATCTTTAATAACCCACTCCATTTCACAAAGGACAGACATAGCCAGGGAGCCCATCTCTGGTCTGGCCTGTACTAACCAAACAGAGGCCTTAACCCCCTGTTCTGATGAATACCTGAGGTAAGTCCAATTTCTTTTGCTTTCACTAGCCAAAGCCTGTCACATGGGGCTGGAAAGGTCACTGAGTCCAGGCCTCGTATATAGACTTTTGGCATTTCTCTTACTGAGGCCAAACACTCTCAGGGAGACAAAGAAGATGGAAATAAGCTACCTTCATCACAAAGCCTGACAACACATCTTCAGAACTTAGTGTGTGCATTTTTAAACATAAATTCTTTTATTATTCCATGAAAACAATTATTTTACACTTTACATTTTATGTTAAAAAGATGAGTTTATAAGATTTAAACATTCAAAAGCACTTTAGCTTTTTTAACCTTCATTTTGCATTTATTCTTTCATTTTTATTTTTATTATTTTACAGTGAAGTCTCCCTTGAACTATAAGAGGCTTTGACTTCCACCCAAAGCCTCTTCAAATTATACTTCACTTAAGGATCGGCTGCGACAAGGGTGACTCATTCTGTCTGGGTTTCACATACCCTGGTTCTCAGTAAATTCCCAAGGCCTTGCGTTCCTCCCATACCCAGCTATAATTGGTTTTCAAAAGATATAATTGCTTTGCAGATTTTCCTTGTCCTTTTGGGATAAAATAATGAAAGTAGATAGTTTTCAGCAGCTTGGCTGCTCACATTTGATCTAAGTAGCTCAGAGCTACCTGTGTCTTTCAAGTCAGGAATTTGCTAAGTGGTCATCTACTGCTCTTTATAACCAACACAAATTTTACCTGTTTTGCTAATATGTGTTCAACTGGTAAGCTTACTGTGATATCTCGTGCCTGCCCTCCAGCAGCCAAAGTCATAAAAGAGATAAGATCTGAGGGGAAAATTATTGTATAAGGGGCTTGGCCCTGGCTGGTTTGCTCAGTGGATAGAGTGTGGGCTGGGCATGTGTAAGTCCCAGGTTCGATCCTTGGTCAGGGAACACATGAGAAGTGACCATCTGCTTCTCTTCCCCTCCCTCTCTCCTATCCTTCTCTCCCTCTTCCCCTCCCACAGCCAGTGACACAGTTGGTATGAGTGTTAGCCCCAGGCTCTGAGGATGGCTTGGTTGATTTGAGCATTGGCCCAGATGGGGGTTGCCGGGAGGATCCCTGTCAGGGTTCATGCAGGAGTCTATCTTGCCTCCTCTCACTTAAAAAAATATAATAATATAAGGGGCTCCTCGAGTCATGATTTAGTCTCTGGGGCACTCATAGACATCTGCAAACTGGTATCTCTAACACCCTTTCAGTCTCATCTTGGCACTCCCTAACCTATATTACATCTACACCAATTCTCTAAATTATCCCTGAAACATATGGTTTCTTTTGGCTGGAGTGTTCTTGGATTAGAGAGTCCCTGTTCTTGGAGTGTCCTCCTCCACCTGGCAAGCTTCTACTCAAGCTCTTAAACCCCATTCCAACTCCATAACTAGAAGCTCACACTTACTGAGCATTTGCCATTTTCCAGGACTTGTTCTGAGCCCCTCTCATGTCCGGTTCTCAAAGTATTATGCCCTGCCTGCCAGCATCAGCTTTACCTGGAAGTTTGTTAGAAAGGTAAATTCTAGATTCTCAACCTAGAACTGCTAGATCAGAAACTGATTCACAGCAATCTGTCTTAAGTCTTAACTCCAGGTGCTTCTGATGCACACTCACATTTGAGAGCCACGATTTTAACTCATTTAATTCTGACCACAATCTTGAGGTTAAATAATATTACTTTCATTTTGTAGCTGAGTCCACTGAGGCATGGAAAAGTTAATAAAACTCACCCAAGGCCACACTCTCACCCACTCAGTATTCTACTATTTATTTAGTGTGTTACTTCCTCAGTTTTTTTCCTCTGTGAAGAAATTTCTTTCCTCTAAATTGCTCTCTTTTCTGTGTCCCCCAGTATCTTGTAACAGACCTGTAACCTCTCTTTTCACATTCTATTATTATCATAAATAACCAGTGAGGTTCTCCAGGACAAAGATGCTGCAAGTAAATTATGTTAAGCCTCGTGCCTGGTGTGGAGTAGATGGTCAATGAATGTATGTTAAAAGAATAAAAAAATGAATCACAAGGTTTCATCAACACTTTGCTGCACTAAAATCAGTTTGAAACCACTTTTAGTATTCTCCAAGGAGCCGAGATTTATAGATTCACCATCCTCGTTTATCTGCCTTCTGGTTGCTAAGGACAGTTTTTGTGCAGAAAATGAGCTTAGACGCTGCTTATATTGCATGCAGACTACTGACTGACCATTATAATTCATTGCAATACCTACTGGCTATACTGAGTGTTTTTCTGCAAAATACTATGAAAACTGAAGGTCAGATTTAATTGTTTTTTTACTAAAATTTATCATTATTGTAATTAGTTTACAGCCCAATTCATTCACTTGGTTTCTTTGTCACATGAGAAAATGTACCCTTAGAATTCCCCTTTCAAATTGCATTTTTATAATATTTCAAAAGTTGTGTAGACCCTAGTCTGAAGTATCCCATTTTTCTCTAAGTAAAATTGTGTCTCAGACAGTAAAACAGCAGGCAAAATGGTCTTGGGAGGAAGAAATGATGTACTGACCTGCTTAGGATCTTTGAGCAGAAAAATAAGTTGGGCAGGGTTGTGATGGGGAAGGTGTCGGTACCAATGTTTGTTGAAGTTCCCTCACAATAATCCTGTGGTGGTCACTGTTGATCCCACCTTTTCCAGATAAGGAAACTAAAGTTGAAGAGGTTAGTATTCACAAAGTCGCAGAGCTGGTAAGTGGCAGGTTTGAGACTTCAACCCAAGCCTGCTGCCTCCTAAGGCCATGCTGTTCTCTAACCAATTTCCAGTGGGAGACGTACAGTTCAAGGAGGGCTTTAATTTCTCAATTCTAGAAGCTGGGACCAACCCTTTGGCTTCTTTTGTATCACATCTCCCTCCCTTTCTAGTGACCTGGTTCAGTCCTGTACACCAGTTTTTGCTACATGGGTTTTGAATGAACAAATACCAATCTCTTTGATGACCTGTGGTATTATAAATATGCCTTTTACATGCTTAATCTTTTAATCCTGGCACTGGGCTTTTGGTATTACTGATTATTTCAGTACTAAAAATATTTTCAGGTAGAATAATCCATTTCACAATTTACAAATGATTGTACTTTATAACCACATCCTTAACTTCTTAAGAGTTTTATTTGAAAGACCTCTTGTTTGGATGGACTCTGCTTCTTCTCCCTGACCTTGTCCCACCTTAAGTGCAGGCGGTCATCCAGCTCAAGGTCAAGTCCTCTTTTGCTAATGCAGAAATGCAGCAACACACACCGTCCTAACCCAGGACTGAGAAATTGCAGCAAGACGTGCAAACTGCTCGTGGGAGTGGAAGTTTGCATTATATTGTCCTTGTTTATGAAAAGTTTATTTTCCATAAAATTCCATATATTTTATTTCTTTCTAAAATAGGAACAACTTTATTGACATTTAGTATAGCTTTGGCCTTTAAAACCCAACTTGTTTGTAAAGCATTTTCTTGTCCAAGAGTTAATCTGCTATGATATGACAGTTGGAGCAACTTGAGAAATGACAAAAATATTGTTAGGATTGATGTAAGACAAATGAATATGAAGGGTTGATCAGGCATTTTTTTGAAGATGAAACCATATTTTAAATTAAATATTTGTTTAAACCTAACTAAACCATATCATTCATGGCCCAAGATTTCCTGTAAATTCTGTTTCCTGAACTGTGTTCAAGAAGCTCTCGTCCTCAACCCAAGGCCCTCTCCCCCAGTGAATGTGGGTTTAAAGCATGCATCTAAGTGTGGTAAAATCTGGTGAAGGGACTAGGCTAACAGTTCCTTCCTTTCTTACTTTCTTCCTTTGTCCCTCATTCCCTCTTTAAAAACAAAATGAAACAAAACAAAACATATTTGCAAGTTTAAAATAAAGTTATGTACCTGGAGTTGGAGAGAATGAAAATGTAGCTATCTCATGACCCAGTTATTTTACTCCTACATATGAAAATGTGTACAAGGATAACTCAAAAATGAAAACACCCCTATTGTCCATCAACAAAAAAAGCGATAAATAAACTGTAATATATTTATTCAACGGGCTATTATACTGAAATGAAAATTAAATCAAACTACTGATACATCTAAAACATACATTATGTGAAAGAAGCCAGACCCAAAGTAAATACTCTGTATGGTTGTATTTATATTAATTTTAAGAATAGAAAAACTAATCAATAGTAATAGAAGTCAGAATGAATAATGGTCACTTCTGGGGTGGTGGTATTGACCAGGAACAGGTATGAGGAAACCTTCTGGGCAGTAAAGTGTTCTAGATTTTGGCCTGCCTGTGTTCCATGAGTATATACATATGTAAAAAAATTATCAAGCTATAATTTGAATACTTGTGTTCTTTATCACATGTAAGTTATACATCAATAAAAATATAGTCATGTGCTGTGTAATGACATTTTGGTGAACCACAATCCCATATTTTCAGTGGTGGTTCCATAAGATTATAATAGAGCTGAAAATTTTCTATTGCTCAGTTACATGTTAGATGTTATAATGTCATAGTGCAGGAATTACAATTGCCTAAGGTATTTAGTATAATATCATACCATACAGCCTTATAGCCTAGGAGCAATAGGCTGTACCATACACATAGGTGTAGCAGGCTACTATATGCTTATCTCAGTAGCTAAAATTATTCTTGAGAGCTATGTGGTTTAAATTTAAATGCATAAGACTTTAAAATGAGATATACTGTAGTATATACAGCATGAGAGGTCACAGTAAGCAAAGTAGTTTCCCTATTTGAATTTTATTAAAACAAAATTAAGATGCAGAGACAATGGATTTCCCTTCTAACCAGGTAATGATTCCAAATTATAGCTCTAAACATGGAGTCAGGTGGCAATATAGTCTTTGCTGCAAGTTGGAGTGTTACTTCTGTTAATGTGAGGCATGCAATGCTGGGAAAGCTCAATTCCTGAGTTGGAGCTCTCCCTCAACTGACCTGAGAGGCTGTTATGGCTGCTGGGAGCTGGAATGCTCTGTGAGTATGGTTGCCATTCCCGTGGGGCCATTATGGCCAACTTTACAAATCTTGCAACCTCAGGAGGTTGGAATTGTCTTCTCTCTTTTCTTATTCTTTAAATCAGACATTTATTGCCTGACTAGGCGGTGGCGCAGTGGATAGAGCGTTGGACTGGGATGCGGAAGACCCAGGTTCGAGATCCCGAGCTCGCCAGCTTGAGTGCGGGCCCATCTGGCTTGAGCAAAAGCTCACCAGCTTGGACCCAAGGTCGCTGGCTCCAGCAAGGGGTTGCTCGGTTTGCTGAAGGCCCGCGGTCAAGGCACATGTGAGAAAGCAATCAATGAACAACTATGGTGTCGCAAGGGCAACGAGAAACTAATGATTGATGCTTCTCACCTCTCTTCATTCCTGTCTGTCTGTCCCTATCTATCCCTCTGTCTGACTCTCTCTCTGTCCCTGTAAAAAAAATAAAAATAAAAAATAAAAATAAATAAATCAGACATTTATTGAGCATTTACATTTAAAGAATAAGAAAAGAGGGTAGTGGACCAGCCCTCTTCTAGCACTTAGGAATACAGCAGTAAATGTGAACAAGGCCACTAGTGTTCCTATTGTTAAGGAGCTCACGTTTCAGCAGAGGATACAGAAAAGACATCATTAAGAGTACACAATTTCAGATCTTCTCTAACTTCCTCTATCATCGTCTTACATCTTTCGTTTCTGCTCTGTTTTTCAGTTTGTTCTCTTTTCATCTGTCACTTGTTTTAAATATGATGTGAAAAGAAGGGACATTTTATCTCAAAAGAGAAATGGTAAACCATAAATGTTTACTATTTTCCATCTTCAGTACTCATGAAAATGTTATATTGCATGCACATTTCTCATACTGTGATATTTTTGCATTGGTTATAATAATTTTAATCAACTATTTGAGGGCCAATAACTTATTTCTTTTATTAACTTTTATGTCTGAGGGAAAGTATAGAACAAAAAACTACAGATTCAGAGAGATAAGAGAAAGGCTGGGATAAGGAGCATTTTCCCTGCTGGTCCTTGCATTTCTGAACAGTGAACTTACCTTGCCAAGCCAGAAGTGTTCACCACTTACACTTCCCAAGTCTGCACAGTTTAACTCCTGCAATTTTTAAAACTTGTTTGTCTGGTCTGCATCCATTTGGATTGTATGAGATTGTGAACTTTTAGAGGGTGGGACCTTGTATATTTTCATTCATTTTAGAAAGAGTCAAGCTGGGACCAAATGTTTTGTAAGATAATGATCTGGAATGAAAATTCAAGATGGAAAAGCTCAGGTCCTTCCTGAAGAAGTGGTTTGATTTGGCCTGGTCCAAGGCCCTCCCAATCACAGAGGACAAAAGAGCACAATGTATGGCCCAGCAGAAGCCTAGACTCAAAAAAAAAAAAAAGAAAGAAAGAAAAAGAAAAGAAAGTACTGAAATAAGAAAGCATGAGGTCGCAATGATTACAACTGTGCAAAACACAATTGCCTAAGAGTAAACACTGGAAATGGGTGCAAAGCTAAGTGATGCTTTTTTATTGTAAAGGGAGAACTTGGGGGAATTAAAATTTCTTAATAATGTTGCTAACATTTTTTAGGGTTAGGGGACATTTAGTGGTAATTAGCATTTTCCTGAGATGAGCCTCTTGAACTCATTTGTCTCCTATTCTGCTCAGTTATGTTGACACTATCTATATACCAGGCACCCATCATTAAGCATCCCAACAACCTTATGCAATAGATACCATTATTATCATCCTCTCCACTTTCCCCAATTTACAAATAGGAAACCAAGAGGTTCAGCTCACTGACCAGGCCACACAGTAAATAATTGGTAGTGGCAAGATTTGAACCCAGGTCATGTTAGTCCAAAGTCCAGCTCTTAACACTTTCACTATGCAGCTTAGGTTTGGGGCAACCTTTCTGTCTCTGGGACAACAAACAGTAGAAACCCCTGAATTTCCTCTTCCTTCCTCCAGCTCATGTTCAAGTCCCACAAATAACCGTTTTAGGAGATGACAATCCCATCTTCACCACTAATGGATATGTTTTTATATAGCTTTGATTCTACCTCCTTCCTGGACATCGTGTCTTCTATGATCTCTCCTTGGACACCCCTTTCTGACAGTAATATAAAAAATCTATTTTGATGAAATAGATTTGTGAATATTGACTCTTTCTTTATTCAAATGGCTGTTTATTTGTGCTGCAACATTAATCCACAGAGAGGCATCTTGTTTCCAGGTTAACTCCTAATATGTGTTGCCGGAAATTGAGGATCATTTGATATTCATCAAAGGATTTGGTTTTGTGCTACACTGGGGTCTTAGGGGAGAATTCCTGACATGAAAAATGGACTGAGCTTAAGTAGAACTAAGAACGTCCCCCTGGTGTTCAAATACACCTTTTTATCAGTGTATATCTCAGTTGCTCAGAGGGGGCAGGCTTTGCAAGTTTGGACTCATAACTGTGCGATTCTGCTTGAAGGCAGATGAGTGGAGCAAACTGACATGGATCCTGCCTTCAGATGGATAACTCTATGGTCTCTTGGACTTAGAACCCTGGCATATATCTTGGAATTTACAAAAATTCAAAGAATTTTCAAAAATATTCTGTTGAATGGAGAGAAAATAAGAATATTCAAATGTCACCTTTATGGACAAAGAGCATCTAAGCCAGGGATTGGGAAACTTTTTGGCTGAGAGAGCCATGAATGCCACATATTTTAAAATATAATTTCGTGAGAGCCATACAATATGTTTAACACTAAATACACATAGATGTGTGGATATTATGTAAGACCAACACTTTTAAAGTACAGTAAGTCTCTGAATTCTTTTTAATAATGTTGTTATGCTGTTGCTAACCAATGATGAATAAAGTACTTCTTACCATTAATGAGACTTCTGGTGCTGCATGGTTTTGCTGATGGCTTTGTAGTCTGGTTGATATGTGGTGAGGTTAAACTTCATGCAGGCGTTGAGACTTCCATCAGTTAAACATGATCATAGGTTGGTCTTAATGTTTATTAGATGTGAGAAAGACTGCTCACATGTATACGTAGAGCCAAACATTGTCAGTACAGCAATACTCACACGCTGCAGTGTGGTATATGACGGGAAGCCCGTTCCAAGTTTTGACAATCAGCTGGTCCGCAGGTTGAAGTTTTTTCCATTTCTCTAGACTTGTGTTTGCTCACCAACTCTGCTTGCTGTCGTGCAAGTCTTTCCAAATCTTTATTCAGTGACTTGAACTTATTTACCTACATATCTGAGGCCTTCAGGTCAGCAGCTTGTAGCTCAAAATCTCTAACTGAGACATCGGCGATGTAACTCAGGTCGGCGCTGTCCACTGCACACTTGTGTGGATGGGTGATGAACTTAAAAAGATGAGTACGCTCACGAAATTTTTCAAAGCGCACTTTGAATAACTGCAGGAGATTAGATGTGAAGCTCACTAGGTGCTGGAGATCAAGATGTTGAGCAGGTGACCCTTGTTTAAAGATGCATTGCTGTGCATGCATCTTTAAACTCTCTCAGTTTTTTAAAGTGTAGTAAACGACCTGTTTCAATGTCGGCAATGAAGAGTCCTAGCTTGTTTTCAAATGCAAGCTGCTTGTTGAAGGAAGGAGACTGTATTTCCAATGCCTTGCATTTTCACATTGAGCTGGTTCAGATATTCAGTCATTTCCACGAGATAGTAGAACTTCAGGAGCAACTCAGTGTTAGCTAACTCAGGATGCTCAACGTTTTTCATTTCAAGAAAAGTCCGAATTTTGCTCAGAAAAGTCGTGAAATGTCTGAGCACCTTCCCTCTTGACTACCAATGCACATTGCTGTGCAGAAGCAGACCAGGATAATTATTCTCAACTTCATCCAGCAGTGTTTTAAACTGGTGATCATTTAAAGCTTGGGCAACAATAAAGTTGACCACCCGAATGACCAGCAACATCACCTTACCAAGCTGCTCTCCACACATCTGAGCCCAAAGCACCTCCTGATGTAGGATGCCATGAAAACTTAGGATGGGTCTCTTTTCATGTTCACAAAGAAGCGCTATGAATCCTCTGTTTTTCCCTACCATGCACAGAGCACCATTAGTACATACCAAAATAAGTTTATTCATCAGTAGAGTTTTTTTTCTTTAGTGAAAGACTTGAATAAATCCTCTCCTCTTGTTGTCTCCTTTATAGGCAAAAGAGCAAGACTTTCCTCACATAGTGTGTCACTGACAGCATACCTTGCCAATCACGCTGAACTGGGATAAATGGCTTAAGTCTGTTGACTCATTCAAAGCGAGAGAAAAGAATGGTGCTGCATTTATGTCCTTCACTTGTGTTGCCTCAATTTGATTTGCCATCATGATGGTGCGATCATGAACAGTTCTTGCCGACAGCGGCATGTTTTTTATTCATTTGATTATCTTGTCTTTATCTGAAAAATCGTCAAAAAGTTCACTGGCAACATCAAGCATGACTGTTTTGGCATACTCCCCATCTGTGAATGGCTTTCCATTTCTCACAATTGCTAAAGCACCAGCAAAGCTAGCCCAATTTCAGTCAACTTGTTGGATCCAAACACAGAGTTGCTGCTGACTAGCTTGCACTCTGTACAATAGCTCTTGACATGCTTTCTTCTTGCTGTTCCCCGCTGGATATTTTGATGCAAACGTAGTATGGTGTGTGTTGAAGTGCAGCTTTATATTTGACCGTTTCATTGATGCAATTTTATTATTGCTTATTAGACACACTGCAGAACCTGCTCTCTCCACAAAGGCGAATTCCTCTGTTCATTCCTGCTGAAAAGTACAATACTCCTCATCTTTTTTTCTTTTAGCCATCTTCTTCATCAAAAGGGTTTCTGCAATTAGCTAGCTGACTACTTGATTAAAAGGAGGGAAGTTTACTTCCTGACCTCACAATGACCCATGTATATTATGCATTATTCAATAAAAATTTGGTATTGTCCTAAAGGACAGCTGTGATTGGCTCCAGCCACCCGCAACCATGAACATGAGCAGCAAGAAATGAATGGACTGTAATACATGAGAATGTTTTATATTTTTAACGTTATTATTTTTTTTATTAAAGATTTGTCTGTGAGCCAGATGCAGTCATCAAAAGAGCCACATCTGGCTCATGAGCCATAGGTTCCCGACCCTTTATCTAAGCTATCACCCCAGATTTGTAACTTGTCACTTCTACTTAGCTGTTGCAATAGAAACGCAGTTGTGGAGACTTGCCTTCAAGCATTGTAGTCTTCAGTCTTGGAGAACATGGGTTGATGTTGAGATTCTGCATCAGCTTATGCGGTTGTCTTGTTAAAGCTCATAACGATAATGAATATGACTGCTAAAGAATAGAATTCACACTAAATCCTGCATTAAGCAATATGCTTAATTGAATTGAATTGGTTGATTTGTAATGAATATGATAAAATGCTAAATAAGAACATATTTAATTAATAATGTAATTGGTTTTGGCTAGACATACGGACAAGCGTAAACATAGGAACAAATAACTATACCAAAATACTAACACCTTCCAGGTTGAACTTAATAAAGCATAACAATGCTTTATCAAACAATGGTATTTAAATAAGTTTTTAAAAAATAATTATAGATATTTACCTAATACACAAGAGTGTTATTAATTTTAAATGTGATCTGTGGCTAAATTAATTATTTTTCTGAGACAATGTAATTGTTTCTTTAGTTAATACAATTAACTTCCCATCAGGCATCTGGGCATTCACATTGGAGTGTCAGTAGCACAGATTCCTCGTTGTGGTTGTTGCCGTGGCAGTGCAGGTGGTATCCTGACTCCCCACTTGTGCGACCAGAAAATCTGCTTCCATGGACCATGTCTGAGACTGCTTGGCTTTCAGGGAACACTGCTCCTGTTCTCAGAATTGTTATTTAATTCCTGATGAATTTACCAACAGAAGACCTTACTATAAAGTCACTGAAATTCGTGTGAGAGTAAAATTCTAAATAGTATTTTTTTCCAGAATGCATAATTCATTTTAATGGTATGGAGAATAAATCCCCCGCACCCTTAGAAAGATAACTATAGTGCCAACAAAAGCAATAATAGTTCTTATCACTGAGTATTAGTTGTGTCCTGCACTGTTTCAAGTGCGTTACATGTATTAACTCAATTCTCGCATCTACCTATGAAGTAGATACTATTATTATCTCTAATTTTTAGACGAGAAAACTGAGCTACAAAGAAAGCTTAATTAAGGACACATAGCTAGTAGAGATTAAAACCATGCAATTTGTTTTCAGCAGTCTTGCTCTTAAATAAATTCAGTGCCACACTGCCTCTATAACATCAAAGATATAACAGTATGATACTTCATCAGATGTTTGAGTGAGTTCACAGGAGCACAGGATGGATGTTCAAGTTTCCTTTTGCATTCAACTGTTATTTCACTCCTCTTTTCTACCTACCCAGTTGTTTCTAATTATAATAGTAATCATGGGTCAATTTAGAAAATACAGAAGAGCACAGATATGGAAAATCACCTGTAACTCCATCACTAAATACTTTTCACTCTCTGATAGCTAGGTAGACTGATAGATGTGTGTAGACGTATGTACAGATGCAGAGACAGATCAATAAACAGAGAGATAAATAAGGATCCAATATCTTTGTTTTATTTACTGTGGTATCAAGTTCCTAGAACAATGCTTAGCACAGGGTGGGAGCTCCATATTTGTTGAATTAATATAGATAAATAATTCCCTTACTTATTCCATATATATTTATTGAGAGCCTTCTCTGTGCCAGGCACTGTTCTGGGCAGTGGGGTTATAGCAGTGATAAACAGAGATCCCTGGTTATATTTGTCATAGAGGTTCTATGCCAGTAGGGAATGGCTAACAAAACAAACAAATTACATATATTTGAGTTCATACGTATACATATATATTATGTACACACATGCATATACACATATCAAATAGTGATAATGTCAAATGCTGATGAGCTTTAATGAAGGGAAATGAAGCAGGGAAGAGGGAAGAGTGGGGGGTGGGGGTGGGGTGGAGGGTCCATGTGAGATAGGGACTAAGAAGGACCTCACTGAGAAGAGACCTGAAGTTGGTAAGGAGAGCCATATGGATGTCTGGGGAAGAGCAGGCAGGAAAATGTCAGTGCACAGGCTCTGGAGCAGCAGTGGGCTCGGTGTGTATGAGAAACGTCCAGGAGGCCCGTGTGGCAGGAACAGAGTGAACAGAGGTGGGAAGCATGATGAGAACCAGAAAGTATGTGGGAGTTAATGGTGGAGTCAGATCATGCAGGGCTTTGTTGGACTATAAAGGCTTTGGCTTTAACTCTAAGTGTATGGAAAGTCATTGGAGAGTTCTGCACAGAGCAGTGACATGAAATGACTTAGGGTTTCAAAGGAGCCCTCTGGCTGCTGTGTTGCATGTAGGCTATTCAAGGGCAGTAGGCAACAGTGAGACCATGTAGGAGTCTATGACAATACCACAGGGGAAGAAAGAAAGCCTCAGTTGGATGAAAGCAGTGGAGAAGGTGAGGAACAGTTGAAATTAGGATTTATCTTAAAGGAGGAGACAATAGAATTTGCTGACAGGTTAGATGTGGGAGCAGAAGAGAAAAAAAAAGAGTCAATAATGACTACAATGTTTTGGCATTTGTGATCTGAAAGATGGAAGACATGAACTGTAATTGAATGGATGGGGAATGCTGGAGGAAAGGCAGGGTGGGTGGAGGTGGGAGGATCAGGAGTTTGGTGTAGGGTATGCAAAGTTTGAGATACAAGTAGAGATGTTGAATGGGCAATTGACTGTGCAAATCTAGAGCCTGAGAGAGGAAATCAGGCTGGATACAATGATGTGAATATCTAATTACAGAGTTTAGGTTTTCCTATGAGTAACAGTAATCTACCCTTTCCATTTAGCAATGTATTATGAACATTTTCTCATGTGATTAAATAATATATATATATATATTAAATGAATATCAAATACTTGAAGATAAGAATAGCCCTAGAAAACTATAGCTGTTATCTTGTTTAATCCTCACATATTGATGCTCATTGACAAATGAAGAAACTGAAGCTTTAATGGGGTACTAGGACTTCCTCAAGGTCACCACCAGCATGTGCTAGAATAGGATACAAACTTGGAATTTCCTTAAAATATGACAAACCTAAAAAAAAGTTTATTACAGCTAAATATTGGTTAAGTATTTCAGGATGTTGCTCAAAACTAGAATCTAGCCCCGGCTGGATAGCTTGGTTGGATGGAGCATTGTCCCAAAGCGCAGAGGTTGCTGTTTTGATCCCCTGTCACATACAAGAATGGCTTGATGTTCCTCTCTATCTTTCTCTCTCTCTCTCCACCAGTTCCTCTGTCATTAAAGTCAATAATAAAAAGATAGAATTTATAATGACACACTCTGTGTACTGCATGACATGGGGATGTGCAATGTCTATCTTGTCTGATCATTTGCAGGTGGCATAAATTCACATAATGATGTATACACAACATGGCGAGCATTTCCTTAATGTTACATAAGAACCATTTGTTCTTTTCCTAGTGTTCTTCTTGCTCATTTTTGTTCTCTTGGCTCCTGGTTGAAAGTCACTGACTTTTCTAATCCTGAATCTGTCAAAGCCCACTGATATAAACTGGTGAGCTGAAAGAAAATCATTGCTTTTTCATGGGGCTTCTTCACCTTTTGAAATCCCTTAAAACCCAACAGCAATAGGTTATGGGAGAGGATGGACAAGAGTAAGGTCATTACAAATTCTCTTAGAGTCATGGAAGCTTGCCCTCTGATGTTCCTTCTAAGCCATACCCTGAGGCCTGCCATACAACAGGGTGTTGGTGAGGGAGCTGAGCAAATGATTAACAGGGAAAGAGTAAGAAAAAAGTTGTGAGTTCATAAAGAAAAGCAGATAAGTGATGACTGGCAGAATTTGTATTCTTTTTCTGCAATAGGGAGGGCATTCATTTTTAATAAACAAAAAATGATGCAAACAATTCAGCTTCAAAAGGAAGTCTGAAGGTAATGTATATTCCTTTTTCAGAAAACTGGAATGGTGCTGCTGCCAGACACATTCACAGGAAATCAGTCCAAGGTTTGTTTATTTCAAAATAAATATTTTTTTGACAAATCATACAAGGCATATTTTCTTTTGAGCACTCTATGCTCATAGGTTATACATAGGGATTATATAGCTGTTTGTTGATAAACGTGATGCCTCTGTAGTCTAAAACAGTAACAATAAGCTCTACTTTTTCTTGAGGACTTTTCACCTACCACACTCCCTGACAGATGCTGTAAATACAATCTCATTTTATCCTCATCAAAACCATATTTACTGATGGGGAAACTGGGACATGTTTTCTTGTCTGAGGCCACACAGGTTGGAAGAAAGGAAGCTGGAAGTCTCACCAATGGCCAGTTTAGCTCAAGCTCACTTTTCAGAAAAAGAAATAAAAACATCAAAACTGATTATAATTCTTTTCACAGGCATATACAGTGTTTTCTAATCTGTGCAAAACCCACTAGCTTTACCGAAGGAGCTCCCAAGGAAATTGTTGAGGTCCAAGCTGCTGCACACTGGCTTGCAATGACTGGGAGGCAAAGGAGAGAGGGGAGTAGAACAGCATGGCGGGAGATGAGGACACAGCGAGGTGATTGGGGCCTCAGCTTCCCCTAGCTCCTGCTCTGATTCCTACACTGGGCTCCTGCTCTGGCTTCTCTGCTGTCCTGTTCTTAGCAAGACTGCAGAGCCTGATTCCCTCCCTCCCTGCTCCTACCTTCCCACCATGCAGGCTCCATAAGAGAAATAGAGTTGATATCGCTCTAGACAGCTGAGGGTTGATAGAGGGGGAAAAAGACCAACCAAAATCATGTCACGACCTTAGTTTTTTGTCTTTGTTGTTGGTTTGATTTAGGTGGAGTGATGATGTAAAACAACCAAGAAAATTTCTCAAACCTCTTTTGCCGAAAGTTCTAATCCTTTAAAATAAACCCATCTCCAGGGAGATGCATGGTGGTTCAAAGGATGAAAAGATTCATTGTTCTAAGTCTGTGCTGTCTAATTTGGTGGCTACCTGCCACATGTGCTATTGTAACTAGATTAATGTTATTTTGTTTTAATTAATTTAAATTTAAAAATTATTCAATTATTTTAAGTATAGCTGGAACAACTTAGAAATATGACTCAACTTTTTAGCTATAAATTTTATGAAACCTAAATACAGATTAAGTATTTCTGATGAAAATTTAACATCCAAATTGAGTGTTTTAAGTTTTAAATAACAAATTTGGAAGATTTAGTATAAAAATATAAAAAATCTTATTAA
Organism: Rhynchonycteris naso; assembly: GCA_037038555.1. Taxonomy (NCBI): domain Eukaryota; kingdom Metazoa; phylum Chordata; class Mammalia; order Chiroptera; family Emballonuridae; genus Rhynchonycteris; species Rhynchonycteris naso. The sequence continues at coordinate 177,405,520 of CM072995.1, read as the reverse complement.
TAATATTTATTTTCATTTCAAATGGTAACATGGATACAGGGGATTATCACTATATCCACTATATACAAAAGGTAATATTATGGATATAAAGGATTAAATAAAATATATTATTAAAATAAATTTTACCTGTTTTTTTTTTACATTTCTTAATGTGGCTACTAAGATATTTTAAATTACATATTTTTATTGGAAAGTGCTGCTCTAAAATGTTTTATAATTTATTAATTAAAAAGTATCATATAGTACTGTGAACACCAGGTAAGCTTTGATGATGTTTTAATAAGTAACATTGCATAATAGAGAAAACAGCAAAGATCTGTTCTTTACACCCAACTCAGAGTCACTAGGTTTGTGATACATTGCGCTGTCATGCAGAAAATTAAACATGGAATTCATGAGGGTCTCATTAAAAACAATATTCTCCCTATAGCTCCAAAACTATGACTTTCTTTCCTGCTCATGTCTCCACTTGAAAATTTCCATTTATTGGAGCACCAGCTTCCTCTCAGACCAGCTAGAGGATTCTCTGTGGGCACTCTCAACATTTTTGTTGAGGCGATATGCATTTATACAAGCCTGCTAGCAGCATCCAGAGCCTTTAGAACAATGGTGTGCACCTGTGCGTGTGCATGTGCGTGTGTGTGAGAGAGAGATGAGTACATGTTCACGTATACACTCGTATTTTATGACTTTGACCATAGAGCCTTTGTTTCTTTCACTTAGCCATCTCAAATAAAACACCCACTACATCACATCATAACACCCTGAGGTATTCTGCCAAATGAGTAGGCAGTTTAAGGGGCTCCCTATTGCTCTAAGTTGGGAAGACCGAGCTGTTAGATAAAGAAATTCTTCTTGTGACTTGCTTCTGATACCACGGTTCCTCTCCAACCTAGTCCTAGCTCTAGGATTATATCATTGCTTGAAAATCCAGAAAAATATTGCTTTTAAGCCCTTATGTTTTAACCTGGTAAAAGACATTTCTGCAGAAACTTGTGCAGCCATCCTAACATGTATGTACTCCATGGGGCCAGGAATGATAAATCCCCAGGTTAATTACAGATTTGACTTGTGCTGCATTTTGTTGTGTTATTTACACAAGAGAGTAGAACTATGAGAGTTGCTTACTTCCTAAATTTGAAAACAAGGCACCTCTTTGGTTTACAAAAGGCAGCAAGTGAAAATCGAAGAGTTGGGTTTAATTAGTGCCTGACTGCTGATGTCACCTAGTCCCTCTGTGATTCCGTTGTGCTGTCAGCAACCTGGGCAGATGATCCTAGCCCCGGAGTGGTCAAAAGAGTTATATAAATAACTTTAAATAAATTACTATATTGAATAAATTACTATATTTTTTAAATGAAGGCAGAATTTAGGTTATTTTTTGTGGTTATTACCTTAGCTTTATCTGATGTGTTCCCTGTGGATACTGGTTTTGGAGAATGAAAGGTTTCATGTTCATGTTCACCTTCAATAAGTGATATATTAAGACAGTTTCCTGTGTTTTTCTTCCTCAGTGATCTCTAACTTGGGGTAACCTTTTTTGTAGTGTGAAATTTCAAACATTTTAAAATAATAAAATAATAATATAATAATTGAGGCTCTGAGGGTTTAAAATCAAATTCCTCGAATGGGATTGCATGTGAATATCAAAAGATGTGCATTAGTCCCAAACTGAAGTTTGATTATGGTCATAAATTTACCCTTTGATAAAATTAGCAAAATTATTCTAGGTTTATAGAGTAAATATAATTTTACTTTATTTTATATTATTACTAAAAGATCTAATTTGCTACAGTATTGCAGTTAACAAAGGCTTCTAAGGTAGGTCAACAAATGCAGGGCTAATGGTTTTGCAAGAAAGCAAGTGCAGCATTGACCATGAATAAGGAAGCTGGCCAGGCAATGTGGACATCTCCTCTACCTTAGTCTTTATTGTCTGTGACCTACCTCTCTGAGGGTTTTTAAGTGCCTCTGCATTAATGATTGTGAGATGAGTTAGAATATAAGGATGTGGGTCTCATTTTAATGCTGGCAACTTATATGAATAAAAATTATAGATTCTTTGGTAATAAATCATGCATTCTATATAAAATATTTAGTTTTTCCATTCTGCATATGTTTCTTTTAAAATAACGGCACAGTGTGACTATACTCTTAGAAATCTTAAATAAATTGTACTGCAGAATCTGTTTGTATGATCTATTATTAACCTTTTAGAATGAAACATGAGTCTCCTATAAATACGTCTAACATCTAACTGACACTGAGATACCAATCAACATCCTTCCAGAGGCGTTATTCCAAGACAGCCAATTAGGAATGCCTTTCATCTTTCCCTCCTCTGACACAATGAATGAATAATAACCAGACTCATGGCTCAATTCTTGAATGGAAATCTTTCATTTGGATATTGTGTGAGAGCTAGTATTCTCAAAGCCAGAGGTTTCACTTGTTGGAAATTTGAATACAAAAGATACTGCGTCAAAGTAGATACACCACAAGTTGTAGTGCCTTTTTCTTCTGGAACTAAATAGAGATGGATGTTAAACTGAGTATTGAGTATTATTGGTTGAATAATATCTACTTTCCTCACTGACACTGGTCATTTTGGGGGATGGGTGCAAAGGATATGCTGTTAAACACAATTGGTGAGGTTATCTCAATTCTTGAATGGAGACTGAAAGTGAGATGGAAAATTTGGCAGTCAGGAAATAGAAATAATGAACTATCTTTATTCTATCTTTGGGGTTGCATTCTAATAATTCTTAAGTTTTTTTTGCCTGCCTTCCTCACTGCTTCCTAAGGGTAATTAATCTTTTTAACTTACTGCCATTGGGCCAAGTGATTTGAGGCTTAAATGTTTTAAAAGACATTATGGCAACACCCTCATGGTAGGCATCTTCTCATATGCCCCAATGATCCTTACTTCCAAGTATTTATTCCCCCTCCCCTTGAGCATGGGCTGGACCCAGTAATATAAATGATTCTAATAAATATAAAATGATGAAAGTGATGGGATGTCACTTACAAGACTAGGTAACAAACCACCATAACTGCCTCCTTCCCTCTCTTGCTTGCTCTTTCTGATGGAAGCCAGCCTTGATATCATAAGCTGCTCCACAGAAAGGCCCATTGGAGGGTGCTGATGGAGGCCTCTGGCAAACAGCCAGCAAGTAAGCAACATATTCTGTAGCCTACAAGTATTAAGATGAGCGAGTTTGGAAGTGACTCTTCCCCAGGCTGAGTCTTGAGGGAACTGCTGCTCAGCCCAGCACTGTCAGCTCATGAGTGCCCTGAGCCAGAGGACCCAGCTGAGCCATACCTAGATGTCTGATCTCAAGGAACTTTGACATAAAGTATGGTTTGTTGGAAAAACAGCTGTGTTAGGTTTGCTCGCTGGTTTACCATTAGTGCATGAGCATGTGACAGTGCCACATGTGGACAATCTATGTAAGGCTATGGGTGCTTTCTCTCAGGATGAATTAGATGGCAGATTGCCTGCCTGCCACTGTGAGGGGCCATTTTTTTGCTGTTCATTTGCCTGAGAAGCGATTTTCTCCTGCCAGTTTGCTCATCTGCCATTGCGAGACTCTATTAAATGGATCTGCCTGGCCTCAGCCACTGGCATTACATCTGGTGTAGTGGGAAGGATTTGGATCAGGTTGGTATGGAGCTGCCAATACCCTTGAGGGGTGGGGTAGAGGAGTGGTTCTTGTTCTCCAGTGTATGGTTCTCCATGGCTGTTCTTTTGGGGGCTGTGAGCTGGATGTTTTTTACAGCCTTGAAAGAAGAAGCTGAGAGCTCTGTGTGAGAAGCTGTCTGAAGTTGAAAGCTTCAGGGTGAGCTGCAGACCTAGCAGCAACAACAGCATGAGGTGAAACAGTCACTGGAGAAAGAGCTGCAGGTCTGATAACTGCAGGTCAGGCTACAGGCTGAGAACCAGTGACAGCATGAACTGGAACAAGAGCTGGAGAAGGAGGCTGATTTGAGTTTGAGAGCTGCAGTGTGAGATGCAGGCTGAGCACCAACAGCACCTGGAACTGGAACAGTCCCTGGAGAAGGAATTATAGGTTTGCAAGTTGCAATTTGTCCTGGAAGCTGAACAAGGGCAGTGACAGGTGTTGGAGAAACAACTGCGGGTTCAAGAGCTCAAGTCTCAGCTTTAGGCCAAGAGCCAGCAGCCACAAGAGTCAAAGCTCAAGACAGAGCTGCATTCATGCCAGCAGAGTAGTTCTAAATTTAGCAGGAGCAGGTGTTTGCAACTCCTCCTCTTCTGAGAAGGAAGAAGTTGGAGCTTCAAGTGCTGTCTGCAGACTCAGAGACCAGCCAGTGATCTCCCAGAAGGTAAAAACCCAGCAACCAAGAGTTCCTCAGGGGCAGCCACAGCCCCCTCCACAGGTAGTGGAGCACTTTGTGGTCCAGACCTATACCCAGGCAGAGCTGATGGAGTTGGGGGCATAATTCAGGCAGAAATCCACTGAGCCCCTGACAGCCTGTTTGTTGCAGTTGTGGGACATAGGGGTGGATGGCATCATGTTCTCTGGTCTTATGGTCTTTATCATAAGATTATGAGGGCTGCTGCCTGTGCTGCACCCCAACTAAGAAGAGAAACAGGCCTGTAAAGGTTACCTGAACACAGATGTGGGTAGATTTTATTGCAGCTGGGGTAGATAAGGAAATATTAGATGGCAAGCCTAATAAAGTTCTGTTAGAGCTTTGGCAGTAGCTTGAGTCAAAACAGAGGTTCCAGCCACTAAAAAAAATGTGGGAAGATGGGCAGCCCTGGCAGCTGCCAAGAAAATGGCTGGCATTTGGATTGCATGATTGCAAGATTACTTGTTGGAGACAGCTGTGGAAGAGGAAGATTCCCCCCCCCCAGACCTGTTGTCCCAGTTTGAATAGGGGGAAGGGCGAGGAACCCATTCGACAAGGACAGGTGGTGGCCAGAGGCCCCATGTGAAACTGGCAATCCACCGGTCCCCTTCTAATGTGCAGCAGGTGTTGGCATTAGAAAGTAATAGGTGGTTTTTTTTACAGCAGCAATTAAGAGAACTATCAAGGTGACACAGACCTTGAATGTATTTGACTCTTCCAGACCCTGTGAGCTTGCTGAGGGTTTTGGATGGGGCTTGTGACAATGGACAGAGAACTTATGGAAAGTCACTGAGGTCCATTAATGAAGAGCTGTATAGCTAATTGTCTGAAATGGGCATTTATCTTGGTGATCTGAACAGAAAGCTGGGCTGTCTATCATAGACCGATCATTAAGTGGTATAATGGACTCTTGGTATGTGACCAGAGGAGGGTACCAGCTCCTTTGCTGGATAGACATGCTGCTTGTGGACAGTACTATGAGAGACCTTGATGGGGAGTGTGGCAACTGTGGATGCCCTCCTGCACTGGGAAGCTGCCCTCACCCAGTTGCAGAGATGCACCAAGGACACTCTACTGTTTCGGTGGACATGGCCCTGGACTATACAGGCCCTTCCACCTACCATGGGGTGGGGGGCTAGAGGTAGGCCTTCAGTTAATTCCCTGGGTAGAGTGCTCAGGGAGACACTGTGAAGGACACCTTTGTAATCATTGTATAATTTCTGCTGTTGCTATAATTTGTTTGTTTCTGTAGTGTACCTTACTCCTCACACAGCGACCATCACAGAAGATACCTGTCCCATAGATTGTGAGGCAAGCAACTCTAAAGGGGTGGAATGTGGGAAAAACAGCTGTGTTAGGCTTGTTTGTTTACCAGCTGCAAGCACTTTGCTTGATTAGTGCATGAGCACATGGCAGGACCACCTGTGGATAGTCTGTGTAAGGCTATGGGTACTTGCTCTCAGGGTAGATTGGATGACAGATAGCCTGCCTGCCACTGTGAGGGTCTGTTTTTGCTGTTCATTTGCCTGAGAAGCAGTTTTCCCCTGTCAGTTTGCTCGTCCGCCATTGCAAGACTATTAAATGAAATGGCCCAATGCTTTCTGGCTCCACAGTTTCTCTATCGTCTGCCCAAATCCAATGTGAACCTGCCTGGCTTTGGCCACCAGCATTACATGGTTTTAAACTACGTACTAAGCCTGACCAGGCGGTGGCGCAGTGGATAGAGCATCGGACTGGGATGCGGAAGACCCAGGTTCAAGACCCCAAGGGTGCCAGCTTGAGCACGGGCCCATCTGGCTTGAGCAAAAGCTCGCCAGCTTGGACCCAAGGTCGCTGGCTCCAGCAAGGGGTTGCTCGGTCTGCTGAAGGCCCGGGGTCAAGGCACATGTGAGAAAGCAATCAATGAATAACTATGGTGTCGCAACGGCAATGAAAAACTAATGATTGATGCTTCTCACCTCTCTCTGTTCCTGTCTGTCTGTCCCTATCTATTCCTCTCTCTGACTCTCTCTCTGTCCCTGTAAAATAAAAAAAAATAAACTACGTACTAAATTTTGGAGTAATTTGTTACACAGCAATAGACAACTAATATACTCTACAACATTTAATATAATAATGTATTCCTTATGTGTGTACTCCTTGCGACCAGAGTTATGGTCAGACTCATCCTTGTGTGTTAGAAACCTAGCACACTGCCTGGCACATAATAAAAGTGCCATCTTCCCAGTTTATGTACAATAACAGACTTTGATGGGGAGGGAAGAGAATCAGACATTGATATGAGTCCCTGAGAGGTGTTATTGGTGGATACTTTTGATAGGTCAGGGAACAATGAGTCTGGGGACAAAAGTGTGGCCCAGGGAAGCAGCAATGTCCTCCCAGCCCTGGTTCTCTGAGCCTCACTGTGGACTTGAGCTGAAGAAGCTGAATAGGAAGCCTAGCAGATGAACCTGAGCCAGCTTCACGGAGTTCCTTGCAGCCCCAGCTCAATGCGGGGAGCCACAGAATGTGCCCTGGGCTGGAGAGAGTAGAGCCAGCCTGGGTTGGGGGGCATGGTGGGACAGTGTGGGGTGGGACCTGCTTGGATGGGGACTCTAAGCTGAATGGGAGGGAGGGCCACCCAGCCCACACTCACCCTGGAGCTGAGACAGTCCCCCAGGACAGAGACCAAGGCCCAGAAGAAGGGCAGGGAGAGACCCTAAATTGCCCAAGATTTTTTCACACATCCACTGGAATAAAGAGCAAAATAGATAAAATTAACCTCAGAAAGAGACGAAAAGAATGTGGCAGCTCTTGCACAGCACAGAGGATGGGGCGAGATTCTTACCCACATCAGAACCCATGTGGCAGGAGGGTAGAGTGAGGGAGCTACGAGTGAGGGGAGCTTCTGCCATAACCCACCACTGCGCCCCTCCACCTTTAAACAGGAGGGAAGAAATTTTCTGAGTCCAGATGTTTGTCCTACCAGTTGAACCCCAAATGAGGATTAAACAGTAAAAGGCAACCAGGTGGCAGTGAACAATATGGTACAGTAAGTGCTAAATTAGAGCTAAACTGGAGTTTGGTTAATGTCAGGTGGCTGCTGAGAGACTGGCTGGCGCCCAGCTAACCACGCGCAACACAGGGAAGCTGACATCTGTTCCCGCACATCTCCATCACTCCATTTTCTCTTCTGTAGAAGCCCACACGCTCCTGGGATGTAAAACCCTCCCTTCTCACCGAGCTGTCTGCTTAGCCCTGACTCTACTTTTCCGAGGGATCCCGTTTGCTTTCTTGGCTTACCTCCCCCGGCTCACAAGATAAACTCAGTTTTGCCAACTAGGAGAATAACAAGAGCACTGTTGTGTCTGCTTTGAGATTTCCTGAACAACTTCAGAGACTCTTCTTCAGAGAGCTTCCAGATTAGCTCATGTTTTGATTTCCTTTAAATGCGGGGTGATTACAGATATGTCGTTCCTCCACCCCAAGACCTGTGAATTTGTTTGTTGGATTCTATTCTTTCAGTCAGAGCCTTCTTTGGCACCCGGACATATCACATACAGAACCTTTAACACAGTGTCCCAACTACTGAGTCCCTGTCTCCGCCTTCCCCCTGCTGGGTGATGGCAGAGGTGGCAGCTGTCAGCACCTCCCACGGCACTGACCCCAGTGCCAGGGGCATGACAGGGACCAGGAATTCTCTCATTCTACCAAGTTGTACTGAATTCTTTGGTGGAATTTGTGATATAGAGTTCCTGGCACTACATACACAATGTTTCCCTGAAAATTTTGATGAAACAAAACATGCACCTTTATGGTCTTATGTCTATATATCTCAAAGGCTTTATTTTTATTTCTTGTTCATCATCAGGAGTTAATGGCTATGAAGCAATAGAGATTCCAGCATTCCTCACTCAACTTTCTTATGCAAATGTTCTATAAACAAAAATCTAAACATATTAAGAACCATTCTTTCCCAAGAATTTTCTCCCATGAAAAAGATTACCTCTCATGCAGACCTGTTTGATTAATTTTCTTTTTATCTTATTTATTTAAAACAAAAACAAAAATAAAAACCCTACTTTCACTCTGGTATGCTCAGCACTGAACCAAACTTTGATTATCCTGACATGGGCACCATCTACTAAGTGTTTTCAGAATAAAATGCTGGCAGACACAGGTAACAATATTATAAAAATATCAAGATAAGCACCCAAATGTTGGTACATGTAAAATAGAACATTGAGCTTGACATTTTGAAAATTGTTTGAAAAAGATGAACAAAATGATCCTTGGCTTGAGATAAGAAAAAAAATAGAAATTGTTTAAGCCAACACCAATAGGGCTCAGTTTATAACAGGAAGACAAAGAAATTACAGAGAGGAGAAAAGAATTCAGTAGGAAATGAAAATTGAAGGAAAACAAAGACAAGAAGCTGGAGAATTTGAAGTAGACATGGTGGGGTATCAGGTCACGAACAATCGTCTCAATGCTGCTCTTTTCCTCATTAAAAGGAAACCAAAAGGTGTTCAAACATGGAACTTTTCTCTGACCTCCTGTGGAATTATAATGCACTCTTAATGGGTTGGCATCCAATATGGTTCTGAACCAGAGATTGGACAGGTACTTTCTGTTGCAGTCTCAACATTAGCTGGAACATGACATAAATGTGCTCCTTCAAGACTTGTCCACTTTTATTTCTTTTCCACTTGCCCTCAAACAATCTCACAAAAACAAATTAGATAGAGCCTCTAGAACTGGTTACCATTTCTACTATTTGATGAAGTATAATGAAGCATGGAACAATTCAGGAGCTGCATGACCACTCAATAGTTACTTACCTTTCCGTGCCTCAGTTTCCTCATCTGTAAAATAAGGAAAATATCAGCTCCCTCATAGGGTCATTGGGTTATTATGAATTTTAAATCTGTAAGTAGATATAAAGTGCTCAGAACAATGTCTGACCTATGGAGTATATGTAAGAAGTCTCATTATCACCATTATTTTTTTACCATATTGTCATCAATATTAACATCATTATCATTGTCACCATACTATGCATAAGCAGACTGTACAACCTCAAATACTGCCTCTATGGAGCCAGGCAGGTAACAAAAATGAGAACGGCAGCCAGATACGCAATAGAGAGTGATGGAGACTGTGGCTGCTTACAAAATGCATGCTTGTCTAATATAAACAATACAATTAAAAAATTCAAAATTACTATGCTGGCCAAAACAAAATATATCTTAAGTCTGGATCCCTTTTCACTAGGTGCCAGTTTATGACCTGTGATGTGGTATAATAAATAATATTCTCTATAAAATCTTTATAGTAAACACCAGGATGAGTCCTTTGCATGGTTTTCATAATATGCTTCAATCTAAGCTAATAGTATCATCTAATAATAGTAATTCTGCCTTCAGGTCAGGGAATCATAACAGAGTCAGAAGACTGACAGTCCAAAGGATAGTTTGGAAGATCCAGGAGAATGGAAGGACTATTCATAAATACTATTTTTAAGCCTCAGAGGATACTTCATGTTAGACACATGCTTCATAGGAAATCACAACCATTTCCATGGATTCAATAATAATATTGAATTCATGTTGATGATTCCCAAAGTTATTTCTTCTGATCAGAGCACTACTCTGAGTTCAGACATAACTATGTAACTGTCTGTCTTATAGTTCCAATTGTCATGGAGATTTCACAAATCTTACACATCTACAATGGAACACTTAATTCCACCCCCCCCCCCCGAAAAAAAACTGTTCTTCAACTCAGTAAATGATACTATTATCCTTCCAATGATTCAAACCAAAAAGCATGGAGATTGTTTCTCAATTCCTCGTGCCCAGTTCACCAGCAAGAAATGTTAGTTCCATCTCCAATATATATCTGAACTCTACCTGCCCTGAATCTCTGTTGCCACCACCCTAATATGACCACTAGTATCCTTGCCTGGACTGCTGTAATAGTACCTTGCCTGCTGTGATTCTTCTTCTACATCCCTCCAAGCCATTCTCCCAAGCCAAGTTCTTTACCAACTCATGCCCTTTACATATGCTGTTCCCTTTGTCTCAATGCTTTTTCACCCACTCTTAGTTATCTTATTTTTATTTCTCTGTTTACATATCACAACTTCAAAGAGTCTACCCTGATCACTCTATTTTATAAAACAGGTCTCCTCTTGTGACTTATTTTTATCTCAACCCCGGGTTTTTTTTTTCTTTTATAGCTCTTATCATTCCCTACATTCTTTTATTAATGTGGTTATTTGTTTTTGTTTGCTTATACTTCAAGGACAGGGCCCTGTGTGTCCCACTCTCCCTGTTGCCCTGACGTCTAGAACAATGTCTGGTCCTTGGTAGGTAGGTAAATGGTCCATATATACTACCTGAATAAAAAATGAGTGAAAAATGGACAAAATCTTCCTAACTGATCTCTCTGTTTCTTATCTCTTTGATTCTGCTTTGTGGGAGCCTCACTACACACATTTTGAGAATTTCCCATGGAAATCTCACAGAAGCACCAAGGTAGTTTAAAGTATACAAAGGTAACTTGTGAGAAAATTTAAAGATCCTAATTTTGAAGAGCTAAAAGATTGTGTTTGCAAGAAAAATACCACTCAGAAATGATGGAGAATCTCTCTCATTAACTATGTGAGTCTATAAAAGGGGTTCTTAAGGCTGGACGCTTCCAGATTCTTTAAAAGTACTGTTTTGACTAACCTCACAGAGGCAATAAATGCTATAATGGCTACATTTCTGTATATAATGTGCTAACTGATGGATGAGTTTCTTAAAATATGAAATCAAAGAAGCCCACACCTACTGATTATCTAGCTCCTTCTAATGCATCAGATTTTCATCAATGACAAATCCATGGAAGACAGAGGTGGGATTTTCAGTCTTAAGAAGGCTGCAGAGAGCTCAGACCCACAACAATGATGGTTTCCTCAAACCTGACAGACCTGACTCCCAGGAGTGGAAACACTCACTTTCAGCTTAGTTCAGTGTGACCTGTGATCTCATTTTTCCCAGGACTATTTCAGTGCTAGGCACCCTGTTCCTCTCATCTCTACTGTTTCCTTTGTCACATTCCAAATATTAAATCATACATTTTACCTAGTACTTGAGGTTAAACTTTAAAAAATTTTCTTTGTTTTTTAAACTCATTAAAATTCATGTTACTTTTTATTAACCTTATGAGTAAAATGTACATGTTCCTTACTTCAGGATTATTTTTCTTTAAATATTTATGCCATATAGACTCTGAAAAGAAAATATCATTTAAGTTTTTCTTCTTCTTTCTCTCTCTCTCTCTTCTCTCTGTTCTTTGAATATCTTAGTAAGAGAGCTTAGTTTATTCTATCACACAAGTTTTTAGACAGTGGCATAAGAACAGAACCAGGTAGGCAATATGTCTAAAATAATCTGCTAAATTAATATAAGGGTTATAACTGAGAAAAATAACATGTTTTATAACATAGATCAACTGCATTTTTCTTGGACTCCATATTTGACTACTTAATTTTTGGTGAGTATCATAGCTAGCATTGATCACTTATCATGAATAAGATAACTTACATATATTATTATATTTTGTTGACTCCTCACACCAACCCTGAGGCTTATTATAACTGTTTTGTTTTTGGTTTTTTAAGAAAGAAAATTGATGCTTGGTATGATTGATTTCTCCTTATTATGAAGCATTTAAGAGACAATGTCATGATTGGAACTGAAATCTTGGTCAAAGACAAATTTTATGTCTTTTTCTACCAGTCCTCACTTTTCTTAGTGAAATGTAGCTGTTCCTTATTTGTTTGGAGAGATAACATTCTTGATAATTGATTTCTTCATGGACTTTCATGTGACCTGACTCATCGTGGACCATATATACATCAGCACTTTGGACACTACAAATTACATTATTTCCTCTGAGTTTCTTTCCTACTAGTTCAAAAATAGTGAAATTAGAGCCTAAACTGTAGTTGAACTGTGATTTCCCTTCAGGTGTCTGCTATAAGAGCTTTTTCCTAGTAATTACCCCAGGCCATATAATTAACTACATCAACATGGAAAATATACATATCAGACCACAGCAGGCCCAAATCCATTACTGTTATTTTAGGTAGGGTAAATGCTTAACATTCATTTAAGATTGTACCCCTCCCATATGTTCCTTCAAAACAATGAGATGGTTCCAAAAATTAGGCTTAATCAAGTTTGATTTGTTTCAATTCAGGTAGCTCTATTTACACATCCTCATCAATTGATTTTCCTTTTTGTCTTTTTTTCCTTTACTTCTTTCATGTAAAGGCCAGAATTGATCATTTCTATTTGTTTTTAGTTCAAATTAGGGTTGGTAGAGAATATTTCAACACTGTACTTTCTGTGTTTTGTTCTTTTTTTAAGAGAGAGTAGTGGCAAGAGAGAGAGAGAGAGACAGATTCCTGCGTATGCCCCAACAGGGATCCAGACAGGGCTGATGCTTGAATCAACCAAGCTATCCTCAGTGCAGGAAGCTGACACTCGAACCAATGGAGCCACTGGCTGTGGGAGGGAAAAAGAGAGAGAAGGGAGACAGGGGGGAAAAGAAGCAGATGGTCACTTCTCTTGTGTGCCCTGCCTGGGGCTCGAGCCTGGGACATGTATATGCTGGGCTGATGCTCTATCCACTGAGCCAACCAGCAGGACCCCGATACTGTACTTCTAAATCAGTTAGTAAAGGGTTCCTGCCTCAAACTTTCTACAAATGCCCCAAGTACAACCAACTGTCCTCACTGTTTAGTAACTAATGGTTAAAGCCTTGATTCAGCAGGAGGGCCAACTTATCAACCCTGCTTCTAACAGAATTTGTTCCAGCAAAATGTAATAATACAGCTTTTCACATTTCCATTACCTGAGTTCAGGGATCTCAAATGGAACATATTCAGACTGAAACATTTTTGTTTTGCAGGTTAGAATATAATGTTTTAACAATGGCAATACCATGCTGCTCATCCATAAATCTGCTTTCAAGTTTCATAATCTCAAATCCCAGGGTTGAGTTTCAGTAAACTTGCATCTTTTTTCTTGTGTTAAGATTACACTTGAACAAAGAATATTTCATGCTCAATTATATAATAAACTTAGAGCATTAAAGACCATAATAAAATAAATAGTAACCAAATTAGAAAGTAAGTTTAACACTGGTACACTTATTTCTAAAATATCAATTTCTTTAGCCCCAAAACAAACATTATTAATATAATAATTAGTTTTCCCCCTTTGTCACTAGGAAAAGGAGAATTGTAAAGCTTTCTGAATCTGATCCACTGCCTGCTGAACACAGCATGCAATTAAAGCAAATGATAAAACACATTATACTATTTATTTATTTATACTTCTCATTCCAGAGAAGATTTTAGGCAGCTTATCTTTTATTATGGAAAAGTATGCCTAGAAGTAATTTGATTTTAGTTTGTTTAGCCTGCTTAGAATGTGCCCTCTGGGAGGAAAGGGCCATATTTCTGGGGTACCATGCATATGCTTGTGTATGCTCCAGAGGTAGACTTTTCACTTCATCATGGAGGAGGGAGAATATTTGGGGGTAACCAGCAAAATAAGGTGGGAGATGCAAAAATTCATACAAAAAAACCTTTTTGTTTAATATTCAATAGTTGTGTGAACTTGGTAAGATTTATTTGTCTTTTAATGACCCATGGCACATCACTCTGTTTCTGGAGCTCACCTTCTAGGTTTAGAATTAGAAGAGAACAGAGAGCCAAACCTGGAGATAGGATATGATGGGCTCTCAGAGCCTCAGAGCATAAATTTATAACCTGATACTATTTCATTGTATACTATTCTTTCAGTTTGTTTTTTAATCTTTATTATTATTATCTTAATCTGTAAACTAGTATTTCTCAGAGTATAGAGTCCACGGACAACATTAGAATCACCCAGAATTGGCCCTGGCCAGTTGGTTCAGCAGTAGAGCATTGGCCTGGTGTGTGGATGTACCAGTTTCAATCCCCGGTCAGGGCTCAATTTTTGATCAGGGCATACAAGAGAAGCAACCCTCTGCTTCTCCACCCCTCCCCCTCTCCTTTCTCTCTCTCTTCCCTGCCTGCAGCCATGACTTGGTTGGAGCAAGTTGGCCCTGGGTACTGAGGATTGCTCCATGGCCGCACCTCAGGCACTAAAATAGATTAGTTGCCGAGCAGAGCATCTCCCCATACGGGGCTTGCCAGGTGGTTCCCAGTCAGGGCACATGCTGGAGTCTGTCTCTCTGCCTCCCATTTTTCACTTAAGAAAAAAAGAAAGGAAAGAATCACCCCAAATCATCCCAGGTGTACTAAAGCAGAATCTTTGGAATTAAGACCTTGTTAGCTGATAATAAATGAACCTTCTAATTAATATACACTGCTCTGGTCTTAGTAAAGGCTTGTTAAAATATTCCCATCTTCTCAACTGTGGTGCTAAGCGATTACAGGTGTACCTGTGGTTCTATGGGAGTCAAGAATGCTAGGGGAAGGCCTTCAGAGTAGGCAGTCAGTGGCAGCTTGTGATACCTTCCACAAGAAGAAAGTGGCTCTTTGCAGTGAAGGAGAAAACAGAAGAATCAGGACTGGGAAGTTGAGCAGTTTTTTCTACAAGGTGAATTTCTCTCCCTTTTCAATCTTAGAGTGTAGAATTTGATTTTACTAAAGAAAGTGGTCTTTTTATTTTTGATCCTAATATTATTTGTGGTTCAAATAATTCTGGTTATCTCTTTAATAAGTCAGCCTGCCTGACCAGGCAGTGGCACAGTGGAAAGAATGTCTGACTGAGATGTGGAGGACCCAGGTTTGAAACCCTGAGGTCTCTGGCTTGAGCACAGGCTCCTCTGGCATGAGTGTGGGCTCACCAGCTTGAGCATGGGGTCGCTGGCTTTGAGCCCAAAGGTTGCTAGCTTGAAGCCCAAGGTTGCTGGCTTGAGCAAGAAGTCACTTGCTCTGCTGTAGCCCGCCAACCCATCAAGACACATATGAGGAAGCAATCAGTGATCAACTAAGGAGCTGCAACAAAGAACTGATGCTTCTCACCATCATCTATCTCTCTTATTGTCTGTCCCCATTTGTCCTTCTCTCTCTGTCTAAAAAAGGGGAAAAAACGTCAGCCAAAGAGAGCCAAATTCAAGGTGGCAAGATGGCGATGGAGTAGGTGGACATACAAACTTCCACCTCCCCAAACCAAAGTCGATTACAACTTAATTTTAAGAACAATCATCTGGAAAAACCAACTTTGGACTAAACTAAGAAGACTGTTTAACCAAGGATCACTGAAGAAGCCACACTGAGACTGGTAAATAAAGTGGAAATGTGGAGAGGGCTGCCCAGCTCCCAGGAGCAAGTGACAACTAAGAGGGACTTGTGTGGCAGGAGGTGAGTTTAGTGGAGAGGGAAGGGTCCTGGGCCCCAGGAATGAAGCCCCAGCCTGCAGCCTCAGAGCCTAGAAGAGGCATATGGACAGTATTTATCTGGGAAACCAGCCAGGATACTGTTTGTTTACCCCACTAACATCACTGGATAGATACTCAAGAAAGAAAATTAACAAAGAAACAGCAGACTTAAAGGACACACTAGATCAACTGGATTTAATAGATACCTTCAGAACCTTTCACCCTAAAGCAGCAGAATATTCCTTCTTTTCAAGTGTTTATGGCACATTCTCTAGAATAAACCACATGCTAGGACATAAAATGAGTCTCAACAAATTTAAGAAGATTGAAATCATATCAAGCATTTTCTCTGATCACAATGGCATGAAACTAGAAATCAACAACAATAGAAAAAGTTAAAACACCCAAACACTTGGAAACTAAATAGCATGTTATTAAATAACAAATGGGTTCATAATGAGATCAAGAAAGAATTCAAATTTGCATGAAACTAGAAATCAACAACAATAGAAAAAGTGAAAACACCCAAATACTTGGAAACTAAATAGTATGTTATTAAATAACGAATGGGTTAACAATGAGATCAAGAAAGAACTCAAATTTTCTTGAAACAAATAAAAATGAACATACAACAACTCAAAATTAATGGGGAGACACAGCAAAAGCAGTACTGAGAGGGAAGTTCATAGCACTACAGGCATACCTTAAGAAGCTAGAAAAAGCTCAAATAAACAATTTAACTCTGCATCTAAAAGAACTAGAAAAAGAACAGCAAGTCAAGCCCAGAGGAAGTAGAATGATGGAAATAATAAAGATCAGAATGGAAATAAATTACATAGAGGCTAAAAAAACAATACAGAGGATCAATGAAACCAAGAGCTGCTTCTTTGAAAAGGTAAACAAGATAGATGAATCTTTAACCAGACTCACCAAGAAAAAAAGAGAGAGGACTCAAGTAAATAAAATTAGAAATGGAAGAAGTAACAACTGACACAGCAGAAATACAAGGGATTGTAAGAAAATACTATGAACAACTATATGCCATAAAATTAGACAACCTAGGCTAAATGGAAAATTCCTCAAAACATATAATCTTTCAAAAATCAATATAGAAGAATCAGAAAACCTACACAGACCAATTCCATCAAATGAGATTAAAGCAGTTATCAAAAACTCCCAACAAACAAAATTCCTGGGCCACATGGCTTCACAGGCGAATATTACCAAATATTCAAAGAAGAACTAACTCCTATCCTTCTCAAGCTACTTCAAAAATTTAAGAGGAGGGAAGACTTCCAAGCTCCTTTTATGAGGTGAGCATAATACTGATTCCAAAACCAGGCAAAGACACTTCAAAGAAAAAAAAAACTATAGAACAATATCCCCGATGACTTAGATCCTAAAATTCAAAATATTAACAAACCGAACCCAGCAAAGCATGAAAAAAAATATACATCATGATCAGGTGGGATTTATTCTAAGGAGACAAGGCTGGTACAATATCTGCAAATCAATCAATGTGATTCAACACATAAACAAGAAAAAATGATAAAAATCACATGATAATATCAATAGATGCAGAAAATGCATTTGATAAAATCCAGCACTCATTTATGGTCAAAACTCTCAGCAAAGTGAAAATACAGGGATCATACTTCAACATTATAAAAGCTATCTATGACAAACCCAAAGCCAACATCATAATCAATGGGCAAAATTTAAAAGCAATCCCTTTAAGATCAGGAACAAGGCAGGGGTGCCCTCCTTCAAGACTCTTATTCAACATAGTTCTGGAAGTCCTAGCCACAGCAATCAGACAAGAAGAAGAAATAAAAGGCATCCAAATTGGAAAAGAAGTAAAACTATCATTATTTGCTGATGATATGATACTGTACATAGAAAACCCTAAAGTCGCAGTAAGAAAACTATTGGACCTGATAAATGAATTCAGCAAGATGGCAGAATATAAAATCAATACTCAGAAATCAAAGGCATTTTTATACACCAATAATGAACTGTCTGAAAGAGAAATAAAACAAAACAATTCCCTTCACTATTACCACAACAAAAAATAATAAAATATCTAGGAGTGAATTTAACTGAAGAGGTTAAAGACTTGTACTCAGAAAATTATAAAACATTGATAAATGAAATCAAGGAAAATACAAACAAGTGGAAGCATATACCGTGTTCATGGATAGGAGGAAAAAACATCACTAAAATGTCTATATTACCCAAAGCAATCTATAAATTCAATGCAGTTCCTATTAAAATACCAATGACATATTTCAAAGATATAAAAAAATATTTCAAAAATTTATATGGAACCAAGAAAGAACACAAATAGCCTCAGCAATCCTGAAAAAGAACAATAAAGTAGGTGGTATCATACTTCCTGATACCGTTATACTACAAGGCCATCGTACTCAAAAGAACTTGGTACTGGCATAAGAACAGGCACATAGATCAATGGAACAGAACAGAGAACCCAGAAATAAACCCACATCTATATGGACAATTGATATTTCACAAAGAAGGTAAGAGCATACAATGGATTAAAGATGGTCTGTTTAACAAACGATATTGGGAAAATTGGACAGGTACTTGCAAAAAAATGAAACTGGATTACCAACTTACACCATTCACAAAAGTAAACTCAAAATGGATAAAAAACCTTAAATGTAAGTTGTGAAACCATAGACATCTTGGAATAAAACATAGGCAATAAACTCTCCGATATCTCTCGTAGCAATATTTTTGCTGATTTATCTCCACGGGCAAGTGAAATAAAGGACAGGGTGAACAGATGGGACTATATGAAACTAAAAAGCTTATGCACAGCAAAAGACACCATTAACAAAATAAAAAGACACCGCACACAATGGCAGAATATATTCACCAATACGTTTGATAAGGGGATAATAACCAAAATTTATAAAGAACTTATAAAACTCAACACCAGGAAGATAATCCAATCAAAAATGGGCAAAAACAATGAATAGACACTTCTCCAAAGAGGACATACACATGGCCAATAAGCATATGAAAACATCACTAATCATTAGAGAAATGCAAATTAAAACCACAATGAGATACCACATCACACCTTACAGAATGGCACTTATTAACAAAACAACAGATAATAAGAGTTGAAGGTGTGGAGAAAAGGGAACCCTTCTGCACTGCTGGTGGGAATGCAGACTGGTGCAGCCACTGTGGGAAACAGTATGGAGACTCCTCAAAATATTAAAAGTAGAACTGCCCTTTGACCCAGCTATCCCACTTTTAGGAATATATCCTATGAATATGAAATCACTGATTCAAAAGAAGAAATGCACCCCATGTTTATGGCAGCATTGTTTACAATAGCCAAGATCTGCAAACAGCCCAATTGTCAGTCAGTGGATGAGTGGATTAAAAAGCTGTGGTACATATACACAATGGAATACTACGGGGCCGTGAGGAAGAAGGAAATCTTACCTTTCGTGACAACATGGATGGACCTGGAAACTATCATGCTAAGTCATAAGCCAGGCAGAGAAAAAATATATCATATGACCTCACTCATTTGAGGAATCCAATAAACAATCTGAACTGAGGAATGGAACAGAGGAAGAGACTGGATCAAAGGGACCAGAAGAAAAGTAGTCAGAGGGAAGGTAGGAGAAGATGGGATCAGAGAAGGAAAAGAGATTAATGAAATTATATATACATAACACAACATTATAGAGAACAGGATAGCAAATCCTGGAGGGAAGTGGGAAAGTCATTGGGAAAGGCGACATGGGTGTCTGAGGGGAATAAGGGGGTGGGGGAGATATATTCAGTGGGACACTTGAATCTATGTAAACACAAATTAAAATCATAAATTAAAAAAAAAGAGCCAAATTCAAGTAACAATAATATAGATCTCTTTAAGAAAAGGGAGTTTTAGATGGGTATCTTCAGGCCATTCTAGGAACAGGTACATGACTGACTATTGAAGATCAGATGAATTCAGGACACAACAGTGCTAACAAATTATTGAGTAGGAAAGTAATAATGTAATATGTCAGCTGGGGCATTAACTTAGAAAACATCATGAAGAAGCTGAACGTGTCAAAACAGGTCTTCATAGTCCAGTAAAAAGAGGCAGTATACATTTTTACACTTAGAAGTGCTTTGTTTTCTTTGATTTCTTGGTATTTCTGTGAAACTTTGGTTTATGCCGTGCATGTATATGTACGTGTGTAGTGGGTTACAATGGAAATTTCTTTCTATGTTCACGATCAAAGCATTTAAAAACCACTGGGTTACACTTCTTTGAAGCAGAATAAAAAATAATTTGTATTATACTCAGCCCATGGGTGCAGCACTCTGCGACACCATAAGATGAGTCACAAGGAAAATAATCCACAATTGCAGCCTGACTGAGCTTAGGGACCACCAGTTGGGCTGTGAGAATAACACATGTAATAAACAGTATTGAAAAGTATGACAGCATGTTAACTGCTTCTCACTGTCAAGGGGCAGTTTTTAACTGTGGTACAAATTCAGAGAAAGACAGTATAGTTAAGGTGATGAGAACTGTGCTTACCACCATAGCTTTTTCTTGGTACTCACCCCTAACTTGGTATGCTGTCAGATGGGTTTATGTGCCGGAAAAAAGACTTGACCCATTATCTAGATCTGGTTTTTATGTTATATGGTTTCTTCATTGAAAGTCGAGAACTTTCTACAAGATTTCAACCTTATGAATTATCCATGAATGTAAGTATGTTACTCTAAGAAAAACTGACGTGTATATCTATAAGTAGTGACTTTACATTACAAAAGACCTGTACAGAGTGCTTGTACAGTTGTTGAGTTTGGAAGTGCTTTCCAAATGATTAAATTTACCATAAAATAAGCAACATTTTTCAGACTAATGTATTGATAAAGGGTATGTTTCTTTTCATTGTTAACCATTTAATAAAACCAAGATTTCTCTACTACTCACCTTGATTTGAGGGGGAGGGAGAGATGAATTGTGTCTAACACTCTCAGTAAGACAAAATAATAACAAAAGTGATATATCCTGCTACTACATGCTGGGAAGATGCAACTTCTCTGCTGGCAGTAAAGGTGACCAGTAAAGAACTAGCAATAAAGGTCTGAGCAGGCACCCAGATTATAAGCCTATTTCCTCTCTTCACACTCATTGAGTTAGTCATCAATTGAGTTCATCTCAAACTTGCTGAGAATGCAGGTGGTAATTCCACCTGCAAAGTCTCTGCTTTGTTTATTTCAGATAGCTTTGTTTGAGGTGGCATACTGGCTGGAAACAGGATGGAGGTACCTGGAACTCTCGGGAGAGGAGCTTTCTATAGAGGATGATGATGGATTGTGGAGGTGTTCAAAGCCCCCCATTCTCTGAAAGAGGTGTTGTGGGGGGGTTGATATTTAACAGAAGTTTTTCTCCTTTTCTGAAGAAATCTTGAATCACTGCTAAGAACTTGAGGGATTTAGCCTGACCAGGCAGTGGCGCAGTAGATAGAGCAATGGACTGGGATGCGGAGGACCAGGTTGCCGGCTTTAGGGCTGGCTCATCCAGCTTGAGTGCGGGCTCACAGGCTTGAGCAAGGGTCACTGGCTTGAGTGCAACATAGACATGACACCATGGTCACTAGCCTGAACCCAAAGGTCGCTGGCTTGACCAAGGGGTCAACTCACTCTGCCGTAGCCCCCCAGTCAAGGCACATATGAGAAAGCAATCAGTGAGCAACAAAGATACTGCAACAAAAAACTGACACTTGTCATCTCTCTCCCTTCCTGTTTGTCCTTATCTGTCCCTCTCTCTGTCTCTGTCTAAAAAACAAAACAAACAAACAAAAAAACTTGAGGGATTTAAATTTTTTATGCACAATTCAGTTTCCATTGGATTTTTTCTTTTTCTTGAGCTGAATGTTAGTCAAGATGGTCTTTTCCACTTGGCCCTACTGAAGAGCACCGCACAATCACACCTATATCCAGGCAGCAGAATGTGTGTGATTCTCCTATGGATCCCTCAGAAAGGCCTAATATAAACCATGATAATGCACAACACTTTACCTTCAAAAATTGTTTGTACTTCTATGATCATATTTGATGTTTGAGAAGTTGAGCAGATACTACTATCTACCATCACAGATGGGAGAACAGTCGCAGAAAGAGGCATTTCCCTCATCACACTAGGTAGCAGAAAAGACAGGAAATTAACCCAGTTATCCTGTCTTCCATCATCCCTTCTTCCTAGGACACCATGCAGAGTGAGGACAAGCGATCATGAAACAGGAGTGAGGCTCAGAGTCCCCAGATGGCCTGTGAGCTTTCTACTCCCCCTACAGGTTGCAGGGACCCAGAGGCAAGAGAATGTACCTACACTGGGGTGAGTCTGCGACAGTCACTGGGATACTCCACAGGACACACCCTGCTGCCTGCCTGAGTAAATGATCACTAGACAATGGACACAGGTTTCACTATAACTAAAACTGGCTGGCCTATTGCTGGATTAAAGTCGGCAAAGTTGCGAGAAGAGGTCAAAGTAACAGAAGCACTGGAGCCACAGATCTGATGGTCAAATCATAGCTCTGCCACTTAATTACCTTTGGGCAGATGCTTCATCTCTGTGAGCCTCAGTTCCTCTCTGTAAAATGGGTTAATGGTCACCATTCAGGTTGTTGTAAAGATCAGTAATTTCCACATAGTAAGTGCTTAAATAATTGGGGGGAAGGTGTTATTACTATAGGTATTATCCTGGGGCCCCAACTAGGTCATATTACACTTGGAATAAACCCTGTTGTTACAGACTTTATTAGGAGAAGTAGATAAGATAGTCTTTATGCTTCAAGATGTCAAAAAATGACTATAAATAAAATGTTAATAAATATTTACTAAAATAAAGATGCCACGCTTATACCCAGACCCCTGTTTTTACTTTTTTTTTTTAATATATATATATTTTATTATTATTAATTCTAATGGGGTGACATCAATAAATCAGGGTACATATGTACAATGAAAACATCTCCAGGTTATCCTATCATTCAATTGTGTTGCATACCCATCACCGAAAGTCAAATTGTCCTCTGTCACCTTCAATCTGGTTTTCCCTGCGTCCCTCCCCTCCTCCCTATCCCACTCTTCCCTCCCTCCCCCATCCCACAACCACCACTCTCTTGTCCATGTCTCATACCCTCACTTTCATGTCCCACCTATGTATGTAATCGTGCTGTTCTCAGTTTTTCCTTTTTTCTGATTTACTTATTTCACTCCGTATAATGTTATCAAGGTACATCCATTTTGTTATAAATGATCCGATGTCATCGTTTCTTATGGCTGAGTAGTATTCCATAGTATATATGTACCATAGCTTTTTAATCCACTCGTCTTCTGACGGACACTTGGGCTGGTTCCAGATCTTCGCTATTGTGAACAATGCTGCCACGAACATGGGGCGCATTTCTTCTTTTCGAACAGTGCTATGGTGTTCTTAGGGTATATTCCTATAAGTGGGATAGCTGGGTCAAAAGGCAGTTCGATTTTTAATTTTCTGAGGAATCTCCAAACTGTTTTCCACAGTGGCTGCACCAGTCTGCATTCCCACCAGCAGTGCAGAAGGGTTCCCTTTTCTCCACATCCTCGCCAGCACTTATTCTGTGTTGTTTTGCTGATAAGTGCCATTCTGACTGGTGTGAGGTGATATCTCATTGTGGTTTTAATTTGCATTTCTCTAATGATTAGTGATGTTGAGCATTTTTTCATATGCCTATTGGCCATCTGTATGTCCTCTTTGGAGAAATTTCTATTCATTTCTTTTGCCCATTTTTTGATTGGGTTGTTTGTCTTCCTGGTGTTGCGTTTTATAAGTTCTTTATAAATTTTAGTTATTAACCCCTTATCAGATGTGCTGTCGAATATGTTCTCCCATTGTGTGGTTTGTCTTTTTATTCTGTTCCTATTGTCTTTAGCTGTGCAAAAACTTTTTAGTTTGATATAGTCCCATTTGTTTATCTTGCCTTTTATTTCAGTTGCCCATGAAGATAAATCGGCAAATATACCGCTGCTACAGATGTCGGAGAGCTTGCTGCCTATGTTTTCTTCTAAGATGCTTATGGTTTCACGGCTTACATTTAAGTCTTTTATCCATTTTGAGTTTGTTTTTGTGAATGGTGTAAGTTGATGGTCTAGTTTCATTTTTTTGCAGGTAGATGTCCAATTTTCCCAACACCATTTGTTAAAGAGGCTGTCTTTACTCCATTGTATGTTCTTTCCTCCTTTGTCAAATATCAGTTGTCCATAAAGCTGTGGGTTTATTTCTGGGTTCTCTGTTCTGTTCCATTGATCTATGTGCCTGTTCTTATGCCAGTACCAGGCTGTCTTGAGTATAATGGCCTTGTAGTAAACCTTGATATCAGGAAGAGTGATACCTCCTGCTTTATTTTTTCTTTTTAAGATTGCTGAGGCTATTCGTGTTCTTTTTTGGTTCCATATAAATTTTTGGAATATGTGTTCTATATCTTTGAAGTATGTCATTGGTATTTTAATTGGTATTGCATTGAATTTATAAATTGCTTTGGGTAATATAGACATTTTAATGATGTTTATTCTTCCTAGCAATGAGCACGGTATGTGCTTCCACTTGTTTGTATCTTCCTTGATTTCTTTTATCAATGTTCTATAATTTTCCGAGTACAAGTCCTTAACCTCCTTGGTTAAATTTACTCCTAGGTACTTTATTTTTTTGGCTGCAATAGTGAAGGGGATTGTTTCCTTAATTTCTTTTGCTGATATTTCATTGTTGGTGTATAGAAATGCCTCTGATTTCTGAGTATTAATTTTATATCCTGCCACCTTGCTGAAATCATTTATAAGGTCCAGTAGTTTTTTGACTGAGACTTTAGGGTTTTCAATATACAATATCATATCATCTGCAAATAATGACAGTTTTACTTCTTCTTTTCCAATTTGGATGCCTTTTATTTCTTCTTATTGTCTGATTGCTGTAGCTAGGACTTCCAGAACTATGTTGAATAAGAGTGGTGAAAGTGGGCATCCCTGCCTGGTTCCTGATCTTAAGGGGATTGCTTTTAATCTTTGTCCATTTAGTATGATGTTTGCTGTCGGTTTATCGTAGATGGCCTTTATCATGTTAAGGAATGATCCCTGTATTCCCACTTTACTGAGAGTTTTGATCATGAATGGGTGCTGGATTTTATCAAATGCCTTTTCTGCATCTATTGAAATTATCATGTGATTTTTGTCCTTCCTTTTGTTTATGTGGTGAATCACATTGATTGATTTGCGAATATTGAACCAGCCTTGCCTCTCCAGAATAAATCCCACTAGATCGTGGTGTATGATTTTATTCATATATTGCTGGATCCGGTTGGCTAATATTTTGTTGAGAATTTTAGCGTCTAAATTCATCAGGGATATAGGCCTATAATTTTCTTTCTTTGTGTTGTCTTTGCCCAGTTTTGGGATCAGAATTATGCTCGCCTCATAAAAGGAGTTTGGAAGTCTTCCTTCCTCTTGAATTTTTTGAAATAGCTTCAGGAGAATAGGAGTTAGTTCTTCTTTGAATTTTTGATAGAATTCACTTGTGAAGCCATCAGGCCCAGGACTTTTCTTTTTTGGGAGTTTTTTGATAACTGTTTCTATCTCATTTGCTGTAATTGGTCTGTTTAGGTGTTCTGATTCTTCCAGATTGATTTTTGGAAGTTTATATGATTCAAGAAATTTGTCCATTTCACCAAGATTGTCTAATTTTTTGGCATATAGTTCTTCATAGTATTTTCTTACAATGCTTTGTATTTCTGTTGTGTCAATTGTTATTTCTCCACTGTCCTTTCTAATTTTATTTATTTGAGTCCTCTCTCTTTTTTTCTTGGTGAGTCTAGTTAAAGGTTCATCAATCTTGTTTACCTTTTCAAAGAACCAGCTTCTTGTTTCATTGATCCTCTGTATTGTTTCCTTAGCCTCTATGTCATTTATTTCTGCTCTGACCTTTATTATTTCCTTTCTTCTACTTGTCTGGGGTTTTATTTGTTGTTGTTTTTCTAGTTCTTTTAAATGCAGGGTCAGGTTGCTTATTTGAGCTTTTTCTAGCTTCTTATGATATGCCTGTAGTGCAATAAACTTCCCTCTCAGAACTGCTTTTGCTGTGTCCCATAAATTTTGAGTTGATGTATGCTCATTATCATTTGTTTCTAGAAACTTTTTTATTTCTTCTTTGATCTCATTGTTAATCCATTCATTATTTAATAACATGCTATTTAGTTTCCAAGTGTTTGAGTATTTTTCATTTTTTCTTTTGTGGTTAATTTCTAGTTTCATGGCATTGTGATCTGAGAAAATGCTTGATATGATTTCAATCTTCTTAAATTTATTGAGACCATTTTTGTGTCCTAACATGTGGTCTATCCTAGAAAACGTACCATGAGCGCTTGAGAAGAATGTATATTCTACTGCTTTAGGGTGAAAAGTTCTAAAGATATCTATTAAATCAAGTTGATCTAGTGTATCCTTTAAGTCTGCTGTTTCTTTATTAATTTTCTTTCTTGAGGATCTATCCAGTGTTGTTAGAGGGGTATTGAAATCCCCTACTATGATAGTATTGCTGTTAATCTCTCCCTTTATATCCATCAAAGTCTGCTTTATGTATGTCGGGGCTCCTATATTTGGTGCATAGATATTTACAATAGTTATATCTTCCTGTTGAATTGTTCCCTTTATCATTATGTAGTGTCCTCCTTTATCTCTTACTACAGCCTTTGTTTTAAAGTCCATTTTGTCTGATATAAGTATTGCTACCCCTGCTTTTTTTTCATTTCCATTTGCATGAAATATTTTTTTCCATCCTTTTACCTTCAGTCTATGAGCATCTTTTGTTTTAAGGTGTGTCTCTTGTAGACAGCATATGTATGGGTCCTGTTTCTTTATCCATGCAGCTACCCTATGTCTTTTGATTGGATCATTTAATCCATTTACATTTAAGGTTATTATTGATATGTAGTTTTTTATTGCCATTTTATTCTTTAAAGTTGTATTCTTCTTTGGCTATATTCTTTTCTCCGTTTAAACTGTTCACAACAGGCCCTTTAGTATCTCTTGCAGAATTGGTTTGGTTTTTATGAATTCCTTCAGGCTTTCTTTTTCTGGGAAGCTCTTTATTTCTCCTTCAATTTTAAATGTTAGCCTTGCTGGATAAAGTAGTCTTGGTTGTAGGTTCTTGTTCTGCATTACTTTGATTATTTCTTGCCATTCCCTTCTGGCCTCAAGTGTTTCTGTTGAGAAGTCTGATGTCATCCTTATTGGGGCTTCTTTGTAGGTGATAGCCTTTTTTTCCCTAGCAGCTTTTAAAATTTTTTCTTTATCCATTAGCTTTGGTATTTTAACTATGATGTGTCTTGGTGTAGGTCTTTTTGGGTTTCTCCTTAATGGAGTTCTGCGTGCTTCTTGAATGTGTGGAGTGTTTCTCAGCCTTAATTTAGGAAAGTTTTCTGCTTTGATTTGATTGAACAAAGTTTCCATTTCCTGTCCTCTCTCCTCTTCTTCAGGCACCCCTATGATGCGAATGTTGTTTCTCTTCATGTTGTCACAAAGCTCCCTTAGAGTTTCCTCACATTTTTTAAGTCTCTTTTCCTTTTTCTTCTCTGCTTCTGTGCCTTTGTTTATTGTGTCCTCTAACTCGCTTATTCGATCCTCAGCGTCATCCATCCTGCTTTTAATTCCTTCCATTGTGGTCTTCAGTTCTGATACTGTATTTGTCATTTCTGTCTGATTCTTTTTTATTATTTCAATTTCATTTTTTATACTTGTTATCTCTTTATTTAGGTGTTCATAATGACTATCCATTGTTGCTCTATTTTCTTTGAACATCCTAACTATCATTATTCTAAATTCTGCTTCTGGTAATTTGGTTATATCTGGTTCATTCAGGTCCTTCTCTGGGGATTTCTCTTGATTCATTTGGTTTGCATTCCTCTGCCTGCCCATTTTGTCTGTGTATAAGCAAGTTGTGGCCACTGGAGTCCAGTAGGTGTTGCCTTTGTGTTCTCTAGGTGTGGTCTATCTGCAGGCCCCCCACCCCCTCTGCCGGTGCCTAGGGTGGTTGGGTATGAGCGTTGCCAGCGCTGGCCCACTGTGGCTTTTGCTATGATTTCTGCCTCTCCTCCGTGGGAGGGGCTGTCACTGAAGCCACAAGATTAGCACCAAGGGTAGAGGCGAGCACCTTTGCTCAGCTGCAGACCCATCCTATTTCCGGACTTCCGCCCAGAACCAGCAGTCGGAGACTGCTCGCTACAGTTCCGCGGGTTAGGCGGGGCTTTTGACGTGCTCTCAGCTGTAAGCTTTTGCCCGTCCGGAGCTTTAGCCCCGCCCTCGAGGCCAGGGCCCTTCTGTGCAGGGTCGAAAACCAAGGTTTATTGGGGCGGGCGTGTTTGCTGGCTTCCGCCGAGCTGCGTACTTCCGCTCGTTCCGGACTCTACCCCGCCCCCGCGTTCGGAGCCCGCTCGTGCACGTATGAATGCTATCTGGGGTTTCTCCGGCCCGATGAAAATAGTAGCGTGGGCTCAGCTGTGAGCCTCCACTTGTCTCGGGGTCCACCCCGTTCCCGGCTCGGAGCCCGCTCGCGCACGTATACTGGCCAACCGCGGCTTCTCTGGCCCGGGGAGGGGTGGGGGGGACTGGTAGCGTCAGCTCAGCCACGAGGCCCTGCCCGTTCCTGGTCCTAGCCCGGTCCACGCGGTCAGGGCTGGCTTGCGCAGGGCCTGCCCGTTCCTGGCCTCCCACTTTGTCCTCGTAAGTGGGATTAAAGGCGGGCCCGCAGCTTCCGGACCGCTTTCGTGGTCCCCTCTGACCCTCTGGGCTAGACCGATCTCCCACCGGCTTGGCCTCTGCCCATGCCGACAGAACCGCCTTTCAGCGTCCTGCCGCCCCAAAACCTTAAGCAGCCTTCAGCAGAGTAGGAAGGGACCTAATACTCCACACTGTAGGCCTGGGAGCTCCCTCACTTGTTTCACAGCTCAATACTGTTCAAACGCCTCTTCTAGGCTCTGGGACTGCAGGCTGGGGATTGGTTCCTGAGACCCAGGTCCCTCCCTCTCCCCCAAACTTTCCTCCCGCCACACGGGTCTCTCCGGGCTGCCGTTTGCTCCGGGGAGCTGGGCAGCCCTCTTCGCGTTTTCTCTATTCCTACCAGTCTCAGTGTGGCTTCTTCTGTGTTCCTTGGTTGAAGAGTCCACTTAGTTTTGTTCAAAGTTGGTTTATCCCGGTGATGGTTCTTAAAATTGAGTTGTAATCCACTTTGGTTCTGGGAGTTGGAAGTTCGTACGTCCGCCTACTCCGTCGCCATCTTGCTCCCCCTGTTTTTACTTTTTTGAGCAAAACTTCACAACCTTTTAGTGTACACCCACTCCCCTGAGTCAGTCACATTCCTAACCCTCAAGTCTGGGCCAGGTTCTCCATCCCCCTCCCAAACTGTGCAGACTCCCCACCCTTCATCATGACCCTTCATCCTGCCCCTACTGGGAACAAGTTTCCTCTTCTGGTAATTTCTCTATATGTTGTCAAAATCTTCCTAAAGTCATGTGTTAGAAGTGTGGGTAAAGTTTTGGTGGTGTTGTGGTGATACAGGAGTGTGCAATCCTTCCCTGTGGCATACTGCTCACCCACCCCCACTACCCCATGAGGTGTCAAGGGAGATACAGCACAGGGCCAGGACTAAGGTTGGCAGAGAGCTAACTGCTCACTCTACTGCAGGCTGGGCGCTCACTGGCAGATCCAGAACAGAATCGTGGTGACTGTCAGCTGGGACATGGTCAAGGATAAAGGTCTAAAGGTTCTGCTTTCTCTTCCTTAAGCTTAAACCTGAAATTTACCACACACTGTGAGCTTTAATGAAATGAAAATAAATAGAAATGCCAATAAAAGGATTATCTGACTGGCTTCCCAAGTGAAAGTGGACTGTTGCTTTTTAACCTGAAAGGCAGAAAACAGAGTTCTATGCCCATATGCAAAGCCTTTAAACACATGGTGATCCTGCCCATGAGCAAATGCCAGACTTGGCCCAGTTCATGTGTCCTGGAATTTGATCAGAAAGCTTTGTGACTCCCCTGCTGGTGGTAGACAGTGAGTGGAGGGGCTAGAGAGATGGACCTTCCCTCATCTTGGAGGCTGTCGGCACATAGCATCTGGTGACTTGAGCCACCATTGCTGGTGTATACATTGTCTTCGGACCAGGCTATTGCAAGCTTCCGAAGAAAAGGATCTGCTGTTAATTCAAACTGAACATGATTGGAACAGAAAACACATAACACCTTGAATGTGGAACAAGGTCAAGGAAGAAAACTTGTGTTTTTCAAATACCTGTAACATCACTATGGGAACTATTCAAATCTCCCATTGTATTTAATTCTCACAAGAATCATTTTAGGTCAGTATTGCTGTCCCCCCTTCACACAGAAGTTGAGTAGCTTACCTACTACTGTGACTAGTGACCTGCACTAAATAGAGAGGGTAAGCTTTGAATCCATATAGGTCTAATGCCAAGGCTGTCTTTATACTTACATGCTGTACTAGAAGTTTCCAGAATAGGATGAAATGTACCAATGACCATGCATGTATGACATGTACATGCCATAGGACATTGTACAATATAGGGCATCACACGTTACTGCATGATGTGCTATGACTCCAGAGAGGGGACTTTATTATTGGAGAAGGAAGTATCCACTGGTGCCTCTAGGCTTCCAGGAGGTGGAAGGAGAAGAAGGGGGGGGGGCTAGGAAAATAAAACAGTAAGAAGGCTGAGGAAATAAGAAAAAGGAAGGACGAAGGAGAAGAAAGACAATGACAAGAGACAAAAGTAGGGAAGAAAGAAAGTGAAAGCAAGACAAACTTAGTATTCAGCTCTCTGACTCCAATAAGAAATGCTCTAGCCTCTCTGGGCAGACAGTTCCAAAGCCACCAAATTCCTATGCTTCAAAACAGCAACTCCTCTCCCCACCACACCCGGAATACCATGACGTGAAACTTGCTCTAGACCTGGGCTTGACTGAGCTGTGATATATCAACTCATTGAACCCACACTAGGTCAGCTAACTGAGCTGCCCAGGTGAGTGTCCCCTCCCTCCTTCTCACTCCTGAATTTCTTTCCCAAGGTAGAGCACTTGCTCAAAAGAGAAAAATATCCAAGAAAAGAGGCTTGAGCTACAGTTGCTCCTAGACTCTCCAAAAATCATTTCGTTTATTACCGGAGAGTTTAGGATCACATATATATAAATAAAGTCTCCTAATTTTTCATCACTATAAACATCAACAGCCACATTTCCTTCCTCTGTGTCATCCTGAACATGTAAAATCCATGGACCATCAGAAGTAAGTGTCAAATTCTCTTCCAGTTTCTGTCCCAAGTTAGTCTGTAGAAATGCTTAAAGAATTTTGGTGGTTGCTCCTATAGATTATGAAACAAATTCAACACCAGCTGAGATTATTTTAGCACATGGTTGGCAGTATTGTTACTCTTATATATGTTCTGGCTTATAAAAATTAAATTAGACAAATAATGATAATCCCTTGGTTATAACCAATGTTTCTGATATTTTACTCCTAAGTAGATAACCACAAGTCAGTCTCATAAAAATGGTATCTGACATTAAAATGTAAGATGTACAATGTTTGCCAAAGGGATGTTCAGCTATAATTTTTATACATGCATAATGCAAAAATTAAAAAAAACCCAAAACAAACAAAAACCACAAATTGTTTTATTGCATCCCAATTTGACAGATCATACTCTGTTTTTTAAAGCATAAGTACAATTCTCATTTATTAGCTAATGTTTTACAATAGGCTTAGTTTATAAAATCCTAACTAACAGATGAATTTGAGGTTATCCTGGTTTTAGCTGAAAGTGACATGTTCCAAAACCTGGAAATCCTAACTCAATTATTCTCTTCCTGGAGGCCCAGATAATGTCTGGACATTTAACAAATAATTTTGAGACTGTCCTATGTACTAGGCACTGTGCTAGAAGTAAATAGAGCTGTAGCCTCAACTTCAAGAAAATTACAGTCTAAGCAAAACCAGAAACATGTATGAATAATTTAACACTGTGCAAGGATAATGGAGGGGTCATGTGGTAAATGTGTATAAACATGTGTATATAAAATAAAGTGCTGACTCAAAGCCACTGTCCTTGGATAGAAGCAGAGGTAAAGGCAAGTCATTATGGAGATAAGAGGACAGGTATATAAGCTCATAGAGAGAAGGAGGAAGCTGCAATGGAGTCACAAAGAATAAGAAAGAATTTTCCAGGTGATGAAAGAATAAGGGAGAGGGCATTCTGGGGTGAAGTAAAGGAACGGCAAAAGAAAAACCACAGCAGTGTGGAAGACAACCTTGTATCCCGGACTCTATCTAGCAGCACTGGAAGAGGAGGCTCCAGACCTCCCAGGAGTGAGCTGCGGGAGCTGCATCTGCCTCACAGAGCCACTGGCTTTATCCTTAAATAGGAAAGTAACGAGATTGCCTTTTTTCTGGAAGCAGAATTAGCAGTTTTGCAATTTAGCAGTCTCTAACCTAGATTTGGAGCAGAGGGCAAGGCCGGGGTCAGGGATAAGAAATATCCCTGAGATAATGAAGTCTGAAAGTTGGGAGAAATCCAGACAGAATTGAGGTTCAAGCTGAATTCACATGCAAGTGCACGTGATCCACAGTGAGTTCTGATGGCTGCGGAGTGGAGGGTCCATAGTCCCAGAAAAGGGCCCAGGGGTTGATTTGTGAAGGAGGTCGAAATGGGAAGGTAGGGACCATGATTTCTGATTAAAGTTAACTTCTATTTAATTAAGAATAAATCTAAAGTTAAATGAAAAAAAAATCGAAAGGAAAGGTAGAGTTAAATTAACATTTCCTGAACAGTTTTAAGATGCTGTGCACTGTGCAGGACAACATCACACACCTTTTTTCTCTTACCCTTAGGATAGCTACGAGGTGTCGAAATGGGTTTTCTTACTTTCACAGATGCAGAAACTGAGGCTCAGATAAAATAACTTGTCTGAAGCTACACAATTCACCAGAGTAAGGTAGAGTGTTGCTTCCAGTCCTGTGGGACTCTGGCCCCACGTTGCGAGAGACCTGAAGGAAGGAGAAGCCCTTCCACAGGTCTCGGTGATAAAGCATCATTCTATCACCACGTCATTCATTGGTCAAAATTCTCAGAACCTAGGATTTGAATTGGCAGAGAAGCAAAAGCTACTTATTGATGGTGTAGCTAGTTCACTTGGCTCGGAGTCTTGATCTCTTTGACCCTGTGCTACCACAATTGGGGAAGTTCTTTTTCTGCTAAGACAAAGGGAGTACATTCTCCAGTGTACATGCAGTAACATTGTGGACTGTCACAAATAATGGTTGGAACTAACCCACACACTAGGGGGCGTGCTACAGACCAGATCTCAGTAGTAAATGCAAGGCACCATTATACAGATAAATATGGTACAACTGAATTTGTTAGAGACAGGATATAAAGGATTCCAATTAATTAAAAGAAATTAGATGACTGAACTTGGTGAAAACTGGTGAAGGAGTGGTATCCTTGTGAGAGCAAGAAAAACGGTATCAAACTACTTACTCATGACCCTTTTACTCATATAATAAAAGTTTCAGTAGTGTTTCATATTTTAAAATATACCATTCAAATAAAGGAATGTCCACAATCTTTAACTAATAATCCAAACACAGCCTGACCAGGCAGTAGCGCAGTGGATAGAGTGTCGGACTGAGATGCGGAAGAAGCCAGGTTCGAGACCCGAGGTCGCCAGCTTGAGCGCGGAGCCCATCTGGCTTGAGCAAAAGCTTGTTAGCCTGGACCCAAGGTCGCTGGCTCGAGCAAGGGGTTACTCAGTCTGCTGAAGGCCCGCGGTTAAGGCACATATGAGAGAGCAATCAATGAACAATTAAGGTGTCAAAAGAAAAAACTGATGATTGATGCTTCTCATCTCTCTCCGTTCCTGTCTGTCTGTCCTTATCTATCCCTCTCTCTGACTCTCTCTGTCTCTGTAAAAAAAAAAAAATCCAAACACAAAGCCCAGAGCAACCATTTTAAACCAACTCATTTTAATGACAAAACCTATATACCCTTTATGTATTTTTAAAAAATTGTTAAGAGATGTAACTTATCAAAATTATGCTGAGTTAGAGTGTGTATTTACATGTGGTGAAGTAGAGAAAGGCTGTGGGGCAGTCCTCTTATGTTCTAGCCTTACACCACGGAATTCAGGCCTATTCTGATTGGAGCAGGGGGAATTCCCAGATCACTGTGACTTCTATGGAAATGTAGATCCCTCTTCCTCTCAGTGGTTGTCTGGCCCATCCCAGAAGGGCCCAAAATAGAAGAACCGGGAAAATCTGACCCTCTACAGCCAAAAGGTGGTCTATCAGGAATTTACCAACACTAGGGGTTTCCAGATGTTGAGATTTTAAGTAAACATTCTAAAAGAATTTGGGGACTGGACATAAGGTTTCTAACTCTTATTTTACTATGGTAAGTCATTAACAAATATACAGACAAAATGCCCACCACCATCTGCTTTCACCAGGGTTTCACAAACTTAAAAAAAAAGCTCTTTAATACTACAAAAAGTGAAAAAAAATACTCTCTAAATTTTACTTTATAAACCATATATAAGCTTTCATTTATATAAAATTGGGTGTGTATCTATATGTAAAAACAGTTAAAATATTATCTTAAAAAGGATAAAGGAATATTCTTTTACACTGAAAGTTTCACTTATAAAATACATCTTACTCTGTTCTAATTTTCCTCATTCTGCATGTACTGTTGAACTAGTCTTCCTGAACCACTAGGGACTTCCGTTGGATAGTCAGGTCCCACTAATCTGCACAATACCTTCCCCATTTCTTCCCTTCTTTCAGCTTGACCTTTTTCTAGCTGTGTCAGTGTACCATGCCTACACAGGTCTGCACTGCCCCTTATTAGACCATCTGGGGGATAAGTGGGGTTAAGTGTTCATAGAAGAATTTCGGTATTGTTCTAAAGAACAGGCTAGGAAATATTCGTTTGCAAAGCTAAGTCAATCACTTTAAGGCTTCTAAGAGCAGGTGTCCAGTGCTCTAGTCTCAGTGCATGGGGAGCCCCTCCCCAGCAGTGCGCTGGGACCAACGCCACGTTCTCTTCCTGAACTAAAGTGGTGGCTATACTCAAGAAGAGGAGAAGGAAGTTCAGTCTCCCTGGACTTTTCTTTAAAAACAGCTTGAACAAGAGATAAGGAGCATACTCTAAAAGAGAAACACCAAACCAGTAAGCTACAGAGAAGAATGTCAGGGGGTTTGCTCCAAAACCTGAAAGGCCAGGAAACTTTGAGAAGGCTGTGGGGTGTCCTGGGAGGACAGAAGTAGGTGAGTCGAGATTCAACACAAGCACTAAAGGACCACTAAAAATGCTCAGGGACCACCAATGAGGGTCACTGCTGAGGGCAAGTTATGTAATGTGGCTGGTAACAACTAGTAGCAAAAATTCTCAACCCTCCTTTGAGTTCATCTTTCTCCATTAAGGACAATGTTCTCAAAGTAAAAATGTCAGAGGCAGTGGCTCAAAATGGAACTGAGACCTAGCATTGGGGGCAGGAATAAACAACTCTTGGGACTATATTTAAGAGCTCTGCTGGAAGACTTCTGAGTCATCATCTACAAGCTTAGAGATCCAGACTCTACAACAGGGGTAGTCAACCTTTTTATACCTACCACCCACTTTTGAATCTCTGTTAGTAGTAAAATTTTCTAACCGCCCACCGGGTTCCACAGTAATGGTGATTTATAAAATAGGGAAGTTACTTTATAAAATTTATAAAGCAGAGTTACAGCAAGTTAAAACATATAATAATAATTACTTACCAAGTACTTTATGTTGGATTTTCGCTAAGTTTGGCAGAATAAATCTTTATAAAACAACTTACTATAGTTAAATCTATCTTTTTACTTATACTTTGGTTGCTCTGCTACCACCCACCATGAAAGGTAGAATGCCCACTAGTGGGCGGTAGAGACCAGGTTGACTACCACTGCTCTACAACTTGTAAGGGTCTGGGAAAAATCTATGGAAGTGCCAAAGGGCAGAGACAGACAAATGCTGCTCTGACTTTTTAAATGGGTGGGTAAAAGAGGGCCCTGGAAACTTTACATTAATAAGTCAGATGTTGATTCCTGGACCAGTGATGTACACTTCCCTGAGAAAGTGGTGATCATTTATAATTAGCCACCAGCATGAATAAGTCATACAAAATGAGCTCTATTTTCTCACTTTCCATTGTTTTACTACAAAACTGTGGCAGATAGAATATTTTACAAGAAAGCAAGTTTTTAAAAGTTTTCTGGAACTATCTTAGACTCTCATTTGCAAAAATCTTAATTTAATTATATTTGAAGAAGTCAATGAAATTTTATGGTTTCAAAGTCATTTTGCAATTAAAACTTTGTCTCATTCAGCCTTTCTCTATTCACCTTATTTTCCCTGAGGTTGTTTATAAACTGTGGGTTTATGCAAATGTCAGTGTTGAATGTGGAAAGGTATTCACTTTTATATCTTAATCTAGCTTATATTGTAAACTCTTGAAAAGTAGAATTGACTGAAGATAATCAAAGGACAATTGCTGCTATTTCCACATCTGTTGAGAGTCTATGGTCAGGTCTTCTAAGAGATGGTCCATGGCACTGTCTTCTCCCCTGTTCCCTCTGCAAAGGTGAGGTGGCTTCATCCTTCAGCTCTCTTTCCCATTCTCAGCTATATTCTCACTTAATTTAGGACTAAATTACTAGATTAGAGAAATATATACATTTCAAACACTTTGATTCTGATAAGGCAAAGACTCACCAGATGGACTGTGAAGTCAGCTGAACAATTTGCTAGAAACTTATTAAATTATAGATCAATTTCTCCTTGGCAGGATATCATTAATGCTGTGCAACACAGGCATTCTTTCTGTTCAACAACTCCATTAATGATTTTTCTAAGAACAGAAGATGTGATTACTGAATTTATAGTTGGCCCACAGCTAGGAAAGGCACACTGGCTGCAAAAATGGGCCAAGACTGACTTGGGGAAACTCAACTCAATAATTATTACTTCTTGCAGTTATATTTAATATAATAATGTCATAAGTACAGGATAGAGGTGATCCAGCTAATAGTAAAAGGGTACAAAATTCATATCCTAGAAGACTTAGTCAACATAGTAATATGTACCAAGAGTGAGAGATGAGAGTTGGGAAATCTAGTGGGTTTGAGGCTATGTTGATAGACAATCAGTGTCCATAAGAAATATTTTTCTCATTATAATTTGTCCTAGAAAACTACATCTTCCTTCAATTTGACCTCCAAGTATTATCGTTTCTCTTCAGAACCTGTCATAGCTCTTCACTGCCTTCAGAAAAGCTCAAACTCTTCTTTCATTGTGTACCATGCCTGTCATGATCTACTCCAACCACCCAGCCTCGTTTACCTTTGTTCCTGTTTCCTAACTGCTGCCCCATTCTAAACCACAGCCTATGCCCTTTGTTGTGCCTTTGCTTCTTTGTCCAGGTCATCCTTGTCTAAATTTTCAACTTAGCTATGAGGTATGGGAAAGTGTAGATGGGGAGGATTTGCTGAGGGGTAAGTGTTGGAGAACAGAATTCCATGGATTGAGGGGCTAGACAGCATGAGAACACAGAGGAAAGCAGCAGGTAAAGATCAAAATTGTCAGAATTGGGGAAGCCCGAATGCTGGGAGGGTGCTAAAGGGAAACATCAAAGATAGTAAAAAATTTGAAGCAAGAGATCAGTGGGAAAGAAGGAAGAAGCCACCTACCTGAGAAGCTTGCCTTCTTTATTTGAAGCAACCCCCAAAACCTTTATAATCTCTGTCTTCACTGTCTATCATGACTCCAAGATACAGCTGACCACTCTCTTCCCTATGGCAACTCTACCTTGAATATTTCTCTATTAGATTCTATATGGCTCACCCAGATTTTTAATTATTTGTTTATGTTTCCAATTCTTATACTACATTGAATCCTTGCTTGATGATGGGGTCGTGACTTTCCTGTGTAATCCCAGGGGTCTAGTTCATACTGTATTTGTGTCAGAACTACAGTATCTGCACACAGTACACACTACATATATATTTATGTACACATACACACACATATGGTATGTTTCATAAAATAAATTAATGGTGTTTCTAACTTGTTAAATCTTAGTGAAAACCATATTTCTGAAAGTATCATGCTCATATTAACTTATGGGAATCAGTCTTTCTTAATTTCTCCCACTTTGAGACAATCATTTTTAAAACCTATATTATTAAATAAAAACTGCTTTTCAATCCATGTTCTGAGTTAGTTATATCTGCTTAAAGGCAAGAAATTTGGATCATATGGTGTTGCCATGTGTATTCCTGCCCACCTAGAGCTGATTTGGGTGAATTTAAGTCTTCTACTGAGAAAGGAATAAAGTACCTGATTTTAACACAATATCCTCCAATGTCTTTTAAAGCTTGACTACAAGAGTGGGCTGAATCCCTTCCATGGAAACATGCTATTTTATTGTTGCACTTATATTTTCCTTTACCAGATTTTTAAAAATATGGGTGGAGTAAACTTTGAAAAGTGTTATACCTAACTTAGACACAGAGAGGTTAATGGGCCAGCATTCTTGTCAATTGCTTCATGTCTACTTGTTTTTTAAAACATGGAGTCTGAGATGCAACATTATAAATTTAATTTTTTTCTACTCTTAAAGCTAATACACTTCAGTCATTCATTTATTCTATAAATACTTATTCAGTGCCCGCTATGCATAAGGCACTATTCAAGGTGCTGAGAATATATCCAGTGACAGAATGAAAAACATCCTGTCTTTAGGGGCCTTACATTCTAGTGGTAGGAGAGAAAAACAAATAATTAATAAAACATAATATATTACATCAAGTAGTGATAAATGCTATAAAAAGCAAGTAAGAGAATGGCAGTGGCTACTATTTTAAATAATGTTCCCAGCCAAGACCATGAGAAAGAAGCAGTATGTGAGCAGAGAACTGAGTGAAGTCAGGGAGGGAGGCATGTTAATTGCTGGGATGACAAAACAAAAAGAAACAAATGAACAGAGTAAGGAAGGGAGAGCAGTGTAACACCCATGCTTGTAGATGGTAAGGAATAAGGTAGGACTAATGAAGCCAACAGGCATCAGTTTTTTTCTTCACTTTGCAGTGAAAAAAGCCTTTTGGTCAGTAAATCTGCCAACCCACATTTCTGCACTCTGGGAGGACTGCCCTATGAGCCCCATGATGACAACAAGTCCTCATCTGCTGGTGTCAGCAAATAAGGCAGCTCCATCTGTCTTCTAACACTTTGCATTCTGGTCTGGGATTTACTTGAGGAGCTAACACTTCTGTAGTATTAGCTTGAGTCAATGGAAACCCCTATTTATCAGGCCAAGAGCTTTCCTGTTAAAATAATTTATGAGAATCATAGCTGTTTGGCATTTTTCTTCCTAGGAACTCAGTTTTTTAAACCAAAATCTAAGATGAGAGTATGCCAGATCTGCCAATTCACTGTATTGTGAAAGAAAAGGGACAGAAAGGCCATGTCTGTGGACTTCAGGACACTGTCCTCTACTTGACCTTTCATATGTGACTAACTTTATGTACAAACATGACTCACCTACTGTATGGTGAGGGTGCTGTCCTCCACAAGGCAGTATGTGCTGTGACCAATGCTGGGTAGGGCTCTCCCCAAACATTTCACAATGTGATTTACATTGGAAAAGTGGCCAATTTCATCTCTGTAATGGCTAAATAAGCTCCTATTAAAATGATTATCTTGAAGATAACAACTATAAACACTGGACAAAATACAAAAAAACCACAAAAAACAATCATTCTGATGGCACTGAAGAGCAACCATAAGAAGGTGCAATCTGGAGAATGTTGGGAGAAACACTCTGTTACATATCCCTGAATGTTCTTTCTGGGTACTCTAAGATATAAGAACCCAATTGCTTATAACCTGCGCCATTATTCATGATTGAGTTTGCAATAAACAATCTTGAGAGATCATATAATGTCTCCCTGTGAGACAAAAGAAAAGGATAGTTAACTGCTTAACTTAAAAGAGAGGTAGACTCCCTAAGCTCAGTGTTTCTCTTCTGTAATATAAATCCCATTGTGTGCTCAGGCATCCATCTGGGCCCATGGAGCAATCCATGTGAAACTTGGGGACAAGAATAATTAATGTTAGCATGTTGGTACTCATGGTGCTTGCTGTGCCATGAATAATAAAGCCTATGTTGATGACCCATGAAATATTGACAGACTTATTTGTTGGCTTGTAAATAGGGTAAAATCAACTGCTAGACCTAACAGAACAGAGCTGACATTTGAAAGAACGAAATGGCACTGGATGGAACACCTAATTTTATGACTTTTGGTCTGACAGCAATTCTTAGTCTGTGTCATGTGGGGTGACTAAGATTCTGATAAAAAGTGTGCAGTCGTTTTGGCTTAAAGAGTTAGAGCACAGAGTGTGAGACAACACAGTTGATGGAAAGTGAGAAACAAATCACAGCAATAAGAGAGCCAAAGAAAAGAACTATAAATTCTGTGTATTAATTCTTCCCAAATCTCTAGCTGACCCCTGAACCAAGCATCTATAAGGCAGACTCTCAATGGCCTGGGAGAAACTAAAATTTCAGAAATGAGATTGCAGTTGTTTCCGAAGAGACAGAATTGGCACTTTGAATTCAGTTAAGTTCATTGCCCATGATAACAACAAAAACTCTTTGGAGAAATATAACAGCATTCAGAGTCTTTAGAACACAACATATACAATGTCCAGAATATAATCCAAAATTACTCAGTATACAAAGAAACAGGAAAATATGACTCATTTTCAAGATAAAACTAACCAACAGAGAATAACTTTGAAATACCCAAGGGATTGGAACTCACTGACAGGATTTTAAAGCAGAAATTACAACTCTTTTCAAGGATGGAAAGGAAAATATGCTTATAATGAATAAAAGGAAACTTTAACTGATAAATAGAAGCTATATATTTATTAAAATATGCAAATTCCAGAATTAAATAATACAACATATGGGAAAACAGTCACTAGAAGTATTTAACATCAGACTGGAGATAACAGAGGAAAAATTCAAATTTAGAGCTAGATAAATAAAAATTACCAAATTAAAATTGAAGGAAAAAACATTTTAAGAAATCACCAGACCTTCAAGAACTTCAGGGATAATATTTAAAGGTCTAACACATACACATAATTAAAAGTGAGAGAAAATATACTTTAAAAAGTAATGAGGAAAAATTTTCCAAATTTGCTAAACATTTATTTATGGATCCAAGAAAGTCAGCAAACTCTAAGTAAGACAAATAACAACAACAAAAAATATCTCAAGGTACATTATAGCCAAACTTCTGAAAATCAAAGACATAGAGAAAAACTTAAATGGAGCAAAAGTCACATGACAAACCACTGACAAGGTATTAATGATGTAAATCAACAAATTTTTCAGTAGAAACTGTGAAGGCTGGATGTAGAGCCTCTGCAAATTACTGGGACATGGGACTCAAACAAGAATCCTATATCCTGCAAAAACAAAGACAAAATAATTTTTTTTTTCAGATTAAAAAATCTAGCCAGTGGCTCAGAGAATAGAGCATTGGCCCAGAGTATGGACATTCCTGGTTCGAGCCTGGTCACAGAACATGAGAGAGGTGACCCTTAGCTTCTCCACTCCTCCCTCTTCTCTCCTTCTTCCCCTCCCACAACCAGTGGCTCAATTAATTTGAGCATGGCCCTGGTTAATAAGGATGGCTCAGTTGGAGCACATCAGTCAAAATAGCTAGGTAATTAAGCATTGGCCCCAGATGGGGTTGCCAGTGGATCTTGGTTGGGGTGCATGAAAGAGTCTTCCTCACTATCTCCCCTCCCCTCACCTAAAGAAGAAAAAAACTAAGAAAATTCACCACTAGCAGATGTTTAGTATAAGAAAAGCTAAAGAAAGATCTGCAGCTAGAAAGAATACCAGCTAGAAAAACCTTCACAAAGGAATGAAGAGAAATGGAAATGGTAAATATGTGGGTAAGTGAAAAAGACAATTGTTTTCTCTTAATTTCTTTAAAATACTTTTGAATCTATAAAGTAAAATTTATAAATTGTCTTGAGTGTTAAAAACATCTATAATATAAAGGGTTTAAGGTAACCAAAAAATAGATTTATAGGTTTCCAAATTTCTACATTCTACATGCAGTGTTAAAATGCCAACTTTAAATGGACTAGAGAAAGTTAAGGATGTAGGGAGGCAGACAACACCAACCCTCAACT
Organism: Rhynchonycteris naso; assembly: GCA_037038555.1. Taxonomy (NCBI): domain Eukaryota; kingdom Metazoa; phylum Chordata; class Mammalia; order Chiroptera; family Emballonuridae; genus Rhynchonycteris; species Rhynchonycteris naso. The sequence continues at coordinate 177,363,345 of CM072995.1, read as the reverse complement.
TAGCCAGCTCTACAAACAACACACCCAAATGAAGAGGGTATACACAGACAAAATGGGAAGACAGAGAAGTACAATACAAATGAACCAGCAAGAGAAACTTCCAGAAAATGAACTGAGTAAGATGGAAATGAACAAACTACTGGATGCAGAGTTTAAAATAATGATTATTAGAATGCTGAAAGATCTTAGAACAACAATGTATGGACACAATGAACACATAAATAAAGAGATAACAAGCATTAAAAAGGACATTGAAATAATAAAGAAGAACCAGTCAGAAATGACAAATACAATATCAGAAATGAAAACTACACTAGAAGCAATTAAAAGTAGGCTGGATGAAGCAGAGGATCAAATCAGTGATTTAGAAGACAAGATAAACAAAAACACAGAAGCAGAGCAGCAAAATGAAAAGAGGCTGAAAAAGTCTGAGGAAACTCAAAGAAAGCTCTGTGACAAACTAAAGAGAAACAACATCTGCATAATAGGGGTTTCTGAAGAAGAAGAGAAAGAACAAAAGATAGAGACCTTGTTCAATGAAATCATAGCTGAAAACTTCCCTAAATTGATGCAGAAAAAAGTCACAAAAGTTTAAGAAGCACAGGGAACTCCATTAAAAAGAAACCCAAAAAATCCACACCAAGAAACATAATTAAAATACCAAAGCTAAGAGATAAAAAGAAAATATTAAAAGCTGCTAGACAAAAAAGGCTATTACCTAAAAAGGAGCCCCCATAAGGATGACATCTAACTTCCCAACAGAAACACTTGAGGCCAGAAGGGAATGGCAAGAAATATTTAAAGTAATGCAGAACAAGAACCTACAACCAAGACTTCTTTATCCAGCAAGGCTATCATTTAAAATTGAAAGAGAAATAAAAAGCTTCCCAGAACAACAACAACAAAAAACTCAAGGAACTCATTACAACCAAACCAATGCTGCTAAAAAAGTTAGGTGACCTAACTTTGTTGTAAACAGCACAAAAAGGGAAAAGAATATAGTAAATGAGGAATATAGTTTTAAAGAATAAAATGGCAGTAAACAACTACGTATCAATAATAACTTTAAAAGTAAATGGATTAAATTATACAATCAAAAGACATAGGGTGGCTGTGTGGATAAAAAAAAACAGGATCCATACATATGCTGTATACAAGAGACTTACCTCAAAACAGAAGATACACATAGACTGAAGGTAAAAGGATAAAAAAAAAATTTATGTCAATGGAAATGAAAAAAAGCTGGGGTAACAATACGTATATCAAACAAAATGGACTTTAAAACAAAAGCTATAGTAAGGAAAAAAGAAGGTCACTATAAAGTGATAAAGGAAGCAATCTAACAGGAAGATATAAACATCATAAATATCTATGCAACTAATATAGGAGCACCTAAATATATAAAGCAGACTTTGTTGAATATAAAGGGCAAGATCAACAGCAATATTATAATAGTAGGGGATTTTAATACCCCACTAACATCACTGGATAGATTCTCAAGAAATAAAATTGACAAAGACAGCAGACCTAAAGGACACACTAGATCAACTGGATTGAATAGATATCTTGAGAACCTTTCACCCTAAAGCAGCAGAATATACATTCTTTTCAAGTGCTCATGGTAGATTATCTAGGATAGACCACATGTTCGGGCACAAAAGTGGTCTCAACAAATTTAAGAAGATTGAAATCATATCAAACACTTTCTCTAATCACAATGGCATGTAACTAAAAATCAACCACAACAGAAAAACTGAAAAATACTCGAACATAAGAAAAATAAATAGCATGTTATTAAATAATGAATGAGTTAACAATGAGATCAAGGAAGAAATAAAAAAATTCCTAGAAAAAAATGATAATGAGCATTCAACAACCCAAATTTATAGGACACAGCAAAAGCAGTACTAAGATGGAAGTTCATAGCACTACAGGCATACCTTAAGAAGCTAAACAAAGCTCAAATAAACAACTTAACCCAGCATCTAGAAGAATTAGAAAAACAACAGCAAGTAAAACCCAGAGGGAGTAGAAGGAAAAAAATAATAAAGATCAGAGCAGAAATAAATGAAATAGAGACAAAAGAAACAATACAGAGGATCAATGAAACCAAGAGCTGCTTCTTTGGTAAACAAGATCAATGAACCTTATACCAGACTCACCAAGAAAAAAGAGAAAGGACTCATATAAAGAAAATTAGAAATGAAAGTGGAGAAATAACAACTGACACAACAGAAATACAAATTATTGTAAGAAAATACTATGAAGAACCGTATGCCAAAAAATTAAACAACCTAGGTGAAATGAACAAATTTCTTGAAACATATAATCTTTCAAAAATCAATATAGAAGAATCAGAAAATCTAAACAAACCAATTACAACAAATGAGATCAAAACAGTTATCAAAAAACTCCCCCAAAACAAAAGCCCTTGGCCAGATGGCTTCACAGGTGAATTCTACCAAATATTCACAGAAGAACTAACTCCTATCTTTCTCAAGCTATTTCAAAATATTCAAGAGGAAGGAAGACTTCCAAGCTCCTTTTATGAGGCGAGCATAATTCTGATTCTAAAACCAGGCAAAGACAACACAACAAAGAAAATTATAGGCCAATATCCCTGATTAATCTAGATGCTAAAATCTTCAACAAAATATTAGCAAACTGGATCCAACAATATATGAAAAAAATCATACACCATGATCAAGTGGAATTTTTTCTGGGGATGCAAGGCTAGTACAATATTCGTAAATCAATCAATGTGATTCATCACATAAACAAAAGGAAGGAGAAAAACCACATGATAATTTCAGTAGATGCAGAAAAAGCATTTGATAAAATCCAGCACCCATTTTGTTCAAAACTATCAGCAAAGTGGGAATACAGGGAACATTCCTTAACATGATAAAGGCCATCTATGACAAACCCACAGCCAACATCATACTCAATGGGCAAAAATGAAAAAAAAAATTCCTTAAGATTAGGAACAAGGCAGGGGTGCCCCTTTTCTCCACTTTTATTTAACATAGTACTGGAAGTCCTAGCTAAAGCAATCAGACAAGAAGAAGAAATAAAAGGCATCCAAATTGGAAAAGAAGAAGTAAAGCTATCATTATTTGCAGATGATATGATATTGTATATAGAAAACCCTAAAGTCTCAGTCAAAAAACTACTGGACCTGATAAATGAATTCAGCAAGGTATCAGGATATAAAATTAATACACAGAAATCAGAGGCATTTTTATACACCAACAATGAACCGTCAGAAAGAGAAATTAAGGAAACAATCCCCTTCACTATTGTACCACCAACAACACAAAAGTACCTAGAAGTAAGTTTAACCAAGGAGAATAAAAACTTGTACCTGAAAAATTATAAAACCTTGATAAAAGAAAGCAAAAAATTACAAACAATTGGAAGCATATACCGTGTTCATGGATATGAAGAATAAACATAATTAAAATGTCTATATTACCCAAAGCAATCTATAAATTCAATGCAATACCTATTAAAATACCAATGACTTACTTCAAAGCTATAGAACACATATTCCAAAAATTTATATGGAACCAAAAAAGAACTCAAATAGCCTTAGCAATATTGAAAAAGAAGAATAAAGTGGGAGGTATCACATTTCCTGATATCAAGTTATACTACAAGGCCATTGTACTCAAAACAGCTTGGTACTAGCATAAGAACAGGCATATAGATCAATGGAACATAACAGAGAACCAAGAACTAAACCCACACCTTTATGGACAACTGATATTTGACAAAGGAGGTAAGAGCATATAATGGAGTAAAGACAGTCTCTTTAATTAATGGTGTTGGGAAATTGAACAGCTATCTGCAAAAAAATGAAACTATTCCATCAACTTACACCATTCACAAAAATAAACTCAAAATGGATAAAAGACTTAAATGTAAGTCGTGAAAACATAAGCATCTTAGAATAAAAACATAGAAAGTAAGCTCATCGACATCTCTCGCAGCAATATATTTGCTGATTTATCTCTATGGGCAAATGAAATAAAAGACAGGATAAACAAATAGAACTATAGCAAACTAAAAAGGTTTTGTACAGCTAAAGACAATATGAACAGAGTAAAAAGACAAACCACACAATGGGAGAACACATTCGACAATACATCTGTTAAGGGGTTAATAACCAAAATTTATAAAGAACTTGTAAAACTCAACACCAGGAAGACAAACAATTCAATAAAAAAATGGGCAAGCCTGACCAGGCGGTGGCGCAGTGGATAGAGTGTTGGACTGGAATGTGGAGGACCCAGGTTCGAGACCTCGAGCACGGTCCCATCTGGCTTGAGCGAAAGCTCACCAGCTTGGACCCAAGGTCGCTGGCTCCAGCAAGGGGTTGCTCGGTCTGCTGAAGGCCCGCGGTCAAGGCACATGTGAGAAAGCAATCAATGAACAACTATGGTGTCGCAACGGCAACGAAAAACTAATAATTGGTGCTTCTCATCTCTCTCTCCGTTCCTGTCTGTCTGTCCCTATCTATCTCTCTCTCTGACTCTCTCTCTGTCCCTGTAAAAAAAAAAAAAAAAAAAAAAAAGGCCAAAAGAAATGAATAGACACTTCTCCAGAGAAGACATAGAAATGGCTAATAGACTGATAAAGAAATGTTTAAAATCACTAATCATTAGAGAAATGCCAATTAAAACCACAATGAGATACCACCTCTCACCAGTTAGAATGGTGGTCATTGACAAAACAACACATGATACTGCTGGCGAGGATGTGAAGAGAAGAAAACCCTCCTGCTTGCTGGTTGGAATGCAGACTGGTGCAGCCACTATGGCAAACAGTATGGAGATTCCTCAAAATATTAAAAATTAAACTGCCTTTAGACCCAGCAATCCCACTCTTAGGAATATATTCCAAGAACACCATATCACTGACTCAAAAAAAGCAATGCACCCCCATGTTTATGGCAGCATTGTTCACAATAGCAGAGACCTGGAAACAGCCCCAGTATCCATCAGTGGACAATTGTATTGAAAAGCTGTGGTACATATATACAATGGAATACTATGGGGCCATGAAAAGAATGAAATCTTACCTTTTGCAACAATATGGAAGGACCTGGAAACTACATATTACTTTGAGTAAAATAAATAAGCCAGGCAGAGAAAGAAAAATATCATATGACCTCAATCATTTGAGGAATCCAAGGAACCATGAGAACATAGGAATGGAACTGAGACTGAGGAGGGATCAAAGGGACCAGAGGAAAAGAGGACAGAGGAAAAGGGAATGATAGGATGGAATAAACCTTTTTATGGGGGGTGGGGGAGGAATGGGAATGGGGGAATGGGGGAGGAAGATGTTGGAAAGGGGGCAAGGGAGATGTTGAAGGAAATACAGGGTGAGGGGGATGCATTTGGGGTAATACTAGAATCTATGTAAACACAATAAATTTAAAAAAGTTAAGGATGTATATTATAATCCTTAGAGAAACTATTTAAAAAAATAATGCAAAGTGGTACAGCTAAAAAGGCAATAGATAAACCAAAATGCATTTTTTAAGTATTATATTGACCTTTATTTTTTTCTTGATTCCTAAATTTTTTTAAATATATATTTTATTATTATTAATTCTAATGGGGTGACACCAATAAATCAGGGTACATATGTACAATGAAAACATCTCCAGGTTATCTTATCATTCAATTGTGTTGCATACCCATCACCAAAAGTCAAATTGTCCTCTGTCACCTTCTATCTGGTTTTCCCTGTGTCCCTCCTCTCCTCCCTATCCCACTCTTCCCTCCCTCCCCCCATCCCATAACCACCACTCTCTTGTCCATGTCTCATATTCTCACTTTTATGTCCCACCTATGTATGGAATCATGCTGTTCTCAGTTTTTCTTTTTTTCTGATTTACTTATTTCACTCCGTATAATGTTATCAAGGTACATCCATTTTGTTATAAATGATCCGATGTCATCGTTTCTTATGGCTGAGTAGTATTTCATAGTATATATGTACCAACGCTTTTTAATCCACTCAACTTCTGACGGACACTTGGGCTGGTTCCAGATCTTTGCTATTGTGAACAATGCTGCCACGAACATGGGGGTGCATTTCTTCTTTTCTAACAGTGCTATGGTGTTCTTAGGGTATATTCCTATAAGTGGGATAGCTGGGTCAAAAGGCAGTTCGATTTTTAATTTTCTGAGGAATCTCCAAACTGTTTTGCACAGTGGCTGCACCAGTCTGCATTCCCACCAGCAGTGCAGAAGGGTTCCCTTTCCTCCACATCCTCGCCAGCACTTATTCTGTGTTGTTTTGCTGATGAGTGCCATTCTGACTGGTGTGAGGTGATATCTCATTGTGGTTTTAATTTGCATTTCTCTAATGATTAGTGACGTTGAGCATTTTTTCATATGCCTATTGGCCATCTGTATGTCCTCTTTGGAGAAATTTCTATTCATTTCTTTTGCCCATTTTTTGATTGGGTTGTTTGTCTTCCTGGTGTTGAGTTTTATAAGTTCTTTATAAATTTTAGTTATTAACCCCTTATCAGATGTGCTGTCGAATATGTTCTCCCATTGTGTGGTTTGTCTTTTTATTCTGTTCTTATTGTCTTTAATTGTGCAAAAACTTTTTAGTTTGATATAGTCCCATTTGTTTATCTTGCCTTTTATTTCATTTGCCCGTGGAGATAAATCGGCAAATATATTGCTGCTACAGATGTCGGAGAGCTTGCTGCCTATGTTTTCTTCTAATATGCTTATGGTTTCACGGCTTACATTTAAGTCTTTTATCCATTTTGAGTTTGGTTTTGTGAATGGTGTAAGTTGATGGTCTAGTTTCATTTTTTTGCAGGTAGATGTCCAATTTTCCCAACACCATTTGTTAAAGAGGCTGTCTTTACTCCATTGTATGTTCTTTCCTCCTTTGTCAAATATCAGTTGTCCATAAAGCTGTGGGTTTATTTCTGGGTCCTCTGCTCTGTTCCATTGATCTATGTGCCTGTTCTTATGTCAATACCAGGCTGTCTTGAGTATAATGGCCTTATAGTAAACCTTGATATGTGGAAGATTGATACCTCCTGCTTTATTTTTTCTTTTTAAGATTGCTGAGGCTATTCGTGTTCTTTTTTGGTTCCATATAAATTTAAACCAAAATGCATTTTTAAATGCAACTTTATAATGCCAAAATAAATAAATTTAAAATACCTGATTAGGCCAAAGTTATTAATAAAATTCAGGCTCTGCTTAATGCTTATCAGCTTTAGTCATTAGTATTGTAATTTTAATTTGGTGAAAACCTTAATTTACAGATTCAAGCAGGTAAGCAAACCCAAGCATGAAAAATAAAGAAAAAAGCATTTGTAGGTACATTTTAGTCAAACTACTAAAAACGAAATATATTACAGAGAATAACTTAAATAAGCCACATGACAAATATTTTAGACTTCTATATTATGTTAAAACCATAAATTCTTTAATGCAGAAATATCACATTTTAAAAAACAAACTTCACATTTCTTAATATATAAAATATATTTTTTAAATGTGGAACAAGTATTCAGGGAAAGCAAGATAAGTTATTTTCTTTAATTCCTAAATCTTTCTGAAAAGAAAGTATCTACTTTTCCCTTGATCTATGAGTTAGATTTATTTTGAAAGAGACTTGTACAAGATATGCTTTTCAATAAAGTATAACAATAAAAATAGAGGCATAAATTTCATAGTTTATCAATGAGAATGGACACTAACTAGACCTAGATCCATAACTTGCTAAAGGAATATTATGGCTGGACGGCAATGTTAAAGAGTTTGAGCACTAGAGTTAGACAAAACTGGATTTAGATCTCAGGTTTTCCACTTAACTACCTAAGAGATAACAAAGCAGCTACTCTGAGCCTCAGTTTTCTCATTTGTAGGACAGGAATAATAGTAATGTCTGCCTTATGTGGTTATTGCGAAGATGATATGAGACGATACATGTAAAGTGCTTCCCATCACACCTAGCACATAACCAATCTCAATCAATGAAAGCTGTTGTCTCTTTTCCTCTGGGCACATCCAGCAAATGAAGTTCAGCACCATAATTTCAAGAACTGAACCTTTCTTAGATGCTTGCTTAGAAGTGGAAAGGTAAGAAGAAATGAAGATATATAAGAGTTTAAAGAAATGCTAAGTATGATTGCAGTGGGGTCAATAAGAAAATAAGCTCCTCTGGGCTCATACTCTCAAGGGCAGGATTCCAGAAGGGTCTGTACTAATCCTTGTGAGGCAGGGATTACAAATGTCTTTCCATCCCTTGAGCATGGGTAGAGATTCTGGCCCAAGAAATGCCAGTTGAATAAATTATATTGAGATGAAGAGCTCTTGCAAAATGGCTATGACCTTGAGGGTCTGGGGAAAAGCACCAAAGCCAGTAACACCCAGGACACTGGTGGCCACTGACCGCTGATGTTCACTTGGAACCAGCTCTGAACTTGAGAACTTTCTCAGCCAGGTCAATGTGTGTCATCAAGTCATCATCCTCGACACAATGTAGGTCCTCCATGTTATCTAGTCAATGAATAAGGTCATGAATAAATGAGGCACCTCTGAAAAACCTGTGCACCAAAAACCACTGAAATGTCACTGATTCATGGGAAACATAGATGCAATACATTCCTGGAGAGAGATGGAAATTTCAGAATAAGGTCTTCATGAAATCACATTGTTCTTATCTATCCTGTTTCCCAATTAGAGTGCATTGCAAAATACTTTAGAAAATACAGCCTGGCCTACCAAAAACTTGAGAGAGCCAAACTGTTGCCAAGGACAGGATGAACTTGAATTATTTAAATGAAAATACTTGTCTATCCATTCAGTCCAAAACAATGCTGACACAGCAGCATCTAGATTATGGTTTCTATATTTTGATGAATTCTAACTCACATTTCTGAGCAGGCCCCAAAAGCAGACCCAATTCTTCACTTATTTTTTTTTTATAAAACATGAGTTGTCAAAAGGAAATGAGAGGAAATGTAAAAAATTTCAAAATAAATTGTTCTAGTTCTTGCCAATTGTGTATAACTGGTAATAATGCAGAGTAAAAGAAGTTAAGAAAAAAGCGTCCTACATATTCACATATTCAAAATGCTGTAAAAATCATGAGAACTTTGCTTCTCTGTAATACCTGATACAAATTCCCTAATGATTCTCTTTTTTGTTTTAAAAGCAGCATGAGGTAGGGGAAAGGCAGCCTTGGGCTAGAAATACAAATTCGGGTTATTATAAAAGTATGGAAAGATTGTTTGGGACCAAAACATCAAGTTCTGCCTAGGCTATAATGACGGAAACATAACATGGAGTTGCCACATGCAATGTTCCTAATGTACTTCTCCTGGTATTACACAATAAGCCATTGCCATGGTAACTTAACCTTCAAGCACACAAGAGAAACATCTCAAATCCTTTTTTCAGAATGACACAGATCTCACACAGGGATCAAGGGATCTGTTTTAAAAATATTCCTCCAAGGCTATTTTTAATAGCTGAAAGATAGATTTAGTAAGTGTGGTGGGGGTTGGGTGCTATGCAGACAGATTGAACATTAACCAAGTCCAAGTACACAAATGATTGTTACATATTTTTACAGGCTAAAGTGACTTGAAGGTCCACTGGTTAAAGGAGATTAATGAATCTAAGTGTATTTCCCCACTTCTCACCCCAGGACCAATAGAATAAAAACCATTCAGTTTTATGCTGCTTTAAAAAGCACTTACAAGCTACTCCAGTCATTGGTTCTTTATAGCAAAATATTTTACCTAAAGAATCTTCTTGTAAACCAGTCACTAATATGCACACAGCAATGTGGAGGAGGTGGCAGCAGGTGGAGGATGCATTTCCTACATGACCACCAAATTATGACAAATTGAGGACGTAGGAGTCAAACAATGGAGGGTAAAGTCACCAGAGGGTCAAGGGACCTGTTGATTCAGGGACCAAACCCAGGCCCATGAAAAGGTATGGCTGCTTGATCAGATTCAACCTCTTGGAAAAATTAATAAAATGTGGGCTCCCTCTGGGCACATCAGTGGTATCATCTTTAATAAAAGAAGAGCTGATATCGCATAATCCAGGCAGTTTATAGTATAAAGTCTCCTCAGATATGTCAACTTTAAAAATAGTATGTAAAACCCAAGGCCAGATGTGAGCTGAGAAAGCAGGCTCAGTAAGTGAGACCAGGGTAATTTTGAAACCATTTGTGGTTCTGTTAAATATTAAAGTACTCTATAGAGGTGGGTGAAGGAGTTAGAATGAGAATGCTTGTATGCATCTTTTGAGATCATTCTGAGGCCCTGAGTTTTTTAGGGTTTTGCCTTATTGTAGACATATTTTGAGTTCAGTCACATCAAACATTCATTCAACAAAAGGCACTGGGTCAGAAAAGTGAAAGAAGAAATAATTGAAACCGTTCTGTTGGTGATTTCTTTCACCTAAGGACTATTCTGGGATAACCAGAAGATGAGAGATTTTGCCACTTCCTTGGTGGACCCAGCCCCTTCATGGCCGACAGTAAGTGTGCACTTTATTGTGATGAAGCAACTTTGCAGTTCATGGTCCTGAACATAACTGTGTTCAGCATTCACCGGAGGAAAGTACGCTAGGAGCTGGTGCACTGGCCTCCCAGGGAGCCTTTCAAAAGGATTTTCCCCATTTTGCCTACACCTGGTTTTCTCCTTACACAGTGACTTTGGAACATAACTGACATATAAGCTATGTCTCCACTATTTTTAATTCTAGTATATGTCAGAGAACTTTGACTTTTGGGAACCAGAATTTCTGGTTTCTTTAAAATGTTGCTTTTATTACTTGAAATTTAAAATAATGTTCAAAAAATATCCAGCTTATAAATAAAGTGAGGCTCAAAAGTTTATTTGCAAGCTGGTTGTTTGAAACTCAGAATGCATTCTCTATAAAAAATGTTATAAACAGTGTAAAAGGTGTGTGGGTTCACAGAATAGCCCATATACATCTTTGTTCTGAAATTTGCACAGTTGTGAAAGAAAACAGAAAGAAGTAGGGGAGGGGGGTACAGAGAAGGAAGTGCAGTGTAATGGCTAAGAGTGCTCAAGCCAGGTTGTGTTCAAATACAACCATGCACTAGCTTTTGGCCTTGAGCAATCTAATCTCCCTATTTCTCAGTTTGCTCATCAGTAAAATGGGGCAAATAGAGTATTTTCCTCAGAGGCATTTATGAGGATATAACCATCCTATACAATGCACGCTGCACATAGAAAGGGCTCTGTTTGCTCTGAGAATTGTTCCTCTGGGTGTGAACTGCTCACACACTACAGCAGTGATAAGCAGTCTTTTGAGCTTGGTGTGTCAAAATTCGCCAAAAAACTGAGCATAACTCGGGTGGTGTGTCACTTGAAAAAAAACGGCCTAATCAGAAGTCCCAGAACTAGACGCTCTGTGCCGGAGTTCTGTTGTTTTGGCCTACAGACCTCCAGCACAGAGTGTCCAAACTATGTTTTATCCTCAGCTACCGCACCTGGCCGTGCAGGAGCTGAGGATGAAACGTTCTTCTTGGCATGCGGCCCCATACTTCTCTGGTATGCGGCCGCATGCAGCCACATACTTCTCTGGTATGCGGCCACATGCAGCCACGTGTCAGTGAAAATGGCTACGCGTGTCAGTGCTGACACGCGTGTCATAGGTTTGCCATCACAGTCCTACAACATTTCTACTATGTGTCCTGCAAACACCCACCATTCTTGAGAGAGGAATTCAGCAATCTGAACCAAACCGTGCCTATTGTAGAGCAAGAATCTCTAAAGAAAATTTGATATAATTTAAAAGGAAGGAGAGAGGTGTGTTGAAGGGAAGGGAGCTGTCCCCAAACCCCTCCACCCACTTCTTTCTTAGCCAATTACTGTGCTACCTATTCTGCTTCCTTCCAGTTTGGGAGTGTCTGTGGCAGAAGGCAGATAAGGACATAAGGTGGTAAGGGCGGAACTTCCTCCAGACTTCCCAGAACCCTTTGGACAAACCTCGTGGAGCTGTCCAATAGAGCAGCCCCTGAGCAGGAAGGACAGAGCGACAAGTCAGAGCTGCTCCAGCTACTTCCTGGGTCTCCCCCTCAGCCCTGCCTTCTGTCTGGGCCATTCACCACACCACTCATAGTCCCACTGGGTGGCTTCCCACCTTCTGGTCCTTCTTCATGATCTCCCAGATGTTCTCAGTGGATAATGGCAGAAGATTGTGGATTGTATACAAGTGATAAGACCCAGAATCCTCAGTGGACCCTCACCATTTTCTCAGTCTCAATATTCAGAAAGGAATATTTAAGTAAAATGTATTTGGGGGAAGAAAATTATAGTTCCTGACCTCTTTCAAGGCAATTAAGAACATACCAACCAGGTACTTGCACCATTCATTCGTTCCCTTATAAATCTTGTCTTAGATTCTGAGAATACCTTCTGGAATTTCAGATAGTGCTTATCTTGAATATGATATTTAAACTTTTTAATGAGTTAATCTTATAACTCATTATAAAATTGTCATTCTAATGTTGTATCTGAAGTCAAGTTCATAATAAGGCTGTTAAAACATTTTTAATATTAAAAAAATTAAAAATCTTTATTCCTTGATATTTTGTTGTTGCTGTTGTTTTTCTGTACTGCTCACAAAAATTAGGAAATATTTCAAAATGAATATGAAGTGATAAAAAGAAGCATTTGTTTTTTTTATTAAACAAGAACATCAGAAAAGCAAATGACAAGTCAAAGAAAGTTGTTCAATTATGCGAGAGATGCAAAACCAACTTTATTGGTGAAAATGCACTATACAAAATGCTGAAAGTACTGGAGTATCTGCACACTCCCTGATCCACTAATTTTTGTGAGCAGTGTATTTGTTTTTGAAGGCCTAGCAAGGCACAAAGGAGGAGAAAGCTTTAGATGGGCAATTAGAAGGTGAAGTTTGTTTTACTGGTTTATTGTCTCTGACACGAATCATCCGTGTGACCCTCGAACAAGGCATTAATGTTTCTGGGCCTCAGTTTCCTTGTCTGTAGCACAGGGACTTTAGATGAGACCCCAGGAGGCAAAGCAGTACCCATGAGAAATTGTACCTAGCCTGAGATAAGTTTTGTTCAGTCCACATACGAGTGGGTTTCCTCCCTTTTAATTAAACCATGACAATATAAACATCTATTTGTCAACATTAAAATTCAAAATAATTCACATAAAAATACAGCTTGCTATTTGCTTGTTTACTTTCCTGCATGCATTTATTCCACAGATTTTTAGTGAGTGCTTAGTGTGTGCTGTACACACTCCTAAGCACGGTGTTTACAGTTACACATACACAAAACAGGCAAAAAGTTCATGCTTTCCTCGAGTTGATGTTTTAGAGGATTTCCAGCTTCTCTTGAAAATGTGGAATATATGGCATCATTGGGGCCCGTATTTCTACATAGCATGATTCCTGAGAAGCTGAGGAGTTGCTGTACCTTTAGACTAGGCATTGGGTCCCACCCCTGCAGGCGTGAAGAAGGCCCAGCCTATTGCTTTACCTGCCTGGCCCGTAGAGGCATCTATGATTGCTATGCTTGGATTAAGGGACCTCTTGGAGAGTCCTTCATTCCCAGTAGTCATGATTCTAAAAGTATATGCAACATAAATGAAACTGAGTATTTTTAATTCTTACAGAAAATTTACATCTTACACTGTTACAAATTGTATAAGCTGAGCTGTGGCTGAATGCAAAGGAAGGAAGGAAGGTAAGAAGGAAGGAAGGAAGAGAGGGAGGGCGGGAGGGAGAAAAGGAGGGAGGGGAAGGAGGGAGGGAAGGAAAAAAGAAAAGGAAATGGCCTGTGCACTCCATCCCTCTGAGCCATACTGTCTCTCACTTGGCCCTCTCCTTCAGGAAGAGGGAAGCACGCCCTGCCCAGGGCAGGTCTCCACAGGCCTCCTGCACTCCTTCCCTGTTCCCCTCCTCCTCCTGCTGCTCTCCTACATGCTTTTCATTCTGAAGATGCAGACTCACCTTGGAAATAACCAGGGGTGCACATACCTTAGGTATACTAAATAGTTAATGACCTGTCTAAAATTTTAGTTCAGCAGTGAGATGAAAATTAGCATATCACTTTAAGAAGATTCTGGAAAGTCTTCTGTTTGCTGACTGCATCATTGTTCTCCTTTGCAGTGAATTCAAGAAGACACATAGGAATGGCGTGGTGGCTGTGTGTTTCAGCTCCAATGGGAATGGGCTTTGTGGAAAATGTGGGTTGTTGAATATGAAAAAAATCATTGGCAAGGTTAGTGTAAGGCATTGTCCCACAACCATTCTTTTCTTGTCCTTCTTCTCTTTCTTTCTTCTTCCTTAGGTGGGATTGGAGATGAGTCATCTTTTTGAGTCATTTTCTTATTGAGTAGCAGGGTTAATAGTACCCAGATAGAGAAGAAGTAACACAGAACACCAAAACTATTACTACACATATTAGTGGATAAATATACACTTAACTACACCCACGGTGCACACACATTTATTCCATTACTCAAATGATGGACAATTAAAAGGTAAGTTTTCTCTGCTAAAATTTTCATCTAAAGGCTGAGCTATAGTAAGCCAAGTTTATGCAAGAGCAAAATTTTGTAACCAAATTATAAAAGTTTGAAAATAGCAAGACACATAGAAATCCAGACATGATTTTAATTACACTGTCACCAGACACAATGTTAATATGTACATGTGATGTTCCTTTCTAATATTATGAATTAGTCCTATAGATATGTCTAGAATTATATTTTGAATGTCTGACATATCTATCCCATCTCCTAGAAGCATAATTATTCTAGGATCAAAGTAGATTCTTTTCAGTCAAGTTTTTAAAAATATCTCCCTGAAGGTGAAAAAAATAAATATTAATAGGAATAATAATAAAAATGATTTTAACAAGTAACATTTGCTAAGAATTTGTTATGGCAAGTTATTCTTTGTTTGCCCTATCGGGTTCACTCTCCATCTTTCTTTACCTTGACCTGTGCCCTGGGCACAGACTCGGAATAGGACAGTATTATCTTTTCCCATTTATAGATTAAAAAACAAAGTGAGACTTTGACATGTCACGTGACTTGTCCAAGATAGTACAGCTAGTAAATACTAGGGTCAAGATTTGAGCTGAGATTTCAGCCCAAGCTCTCACCCAATACAATATATGGTCTGTAACAGAATCCATTGCATTAGTTTCTTGCAAAGACATCAAGAAAAGGATCTAGATTTCCAGCTCAAGAAGAGGAGCTGGTTTTACTCCACCACTGCTGAGCTGGGCCATGTTGTTTTTCTGAAGCCTCTTGGCTTCCCTATATTTTGGTTTCACCATCTGTGACATGAGAGAAATGTACTTACTCCACTTATTGCTCAAGATTCTTGAAAGAATGAAAGAGACATAATAGGTGTCAAAGAGGATGCGAGGGCTATGTAAATATAATTATTTTGCCTTGAGTTATACAACTGGTAACAGTATCAGGATGCTGATCTCTCTAATGTACTTATATGTATGTATATTTATTCTATAGGTTAAAATACCACCGTTCTCCGATAATACAAACCCTTTGTTAAGGTATCTACTACTACTTAACTACAGTTCTAATGTGTATATACTTTAACTGTTAGGATCCCACATTTATAGTCAACCATTTTAACAGGTAAGAAAATTTCGTTCATTATCGATAATGCATTGTGTAACAAGACATACTTACATTTTTAGAGACTAGGATAATACAGACATGAAGATATATTTTACAAAATGACTTTATCCCACATAAATAAGAGAAACATTTTTCTTAATTTAGGTCCATTTATGCTATAGTTGAGATACAAAATACATATTATGGTTGAGATAAAAATAAAATAAGAAATAATGAAAAGATAGATCCTTTTATATCAGCTGGGAGGTAGGCAGATATTTGACAATATTCTGGGACATTGGCTTGTAATGGGATTCAGTGTTTGAGTCCATAAAGCCTCAGGTCGTGAGGAATTCCAGGACACCTCAGTGAGCAAGGTACTCCCTGGTGTGAAAGTGGTGGCCAGGTAGACTCCCAGAGAACCTCAGTAATTTGGCTGATGTTGTATTTTCTGATAAAAGCAAAGACAGAGCCCCTGAGTGTGCTCCTGTCACCAGCTCACTCTGCTTATAGATATGTCAATGGTGACCTCCTCCTCCCCAATGACAAGGCTGGCCAGCCACAGCATTCGGAGGTAATAATGTGCATTCATCGAGCACCACTAAGATAAGCCTAACCTTCACTGGCTCATTCTCTGAAATTGGGAATATCATTTAATCATTTGATGGCTCAATTTTGCTGTAACAAAGTATGTACCAGCTTCCTGCCTCTTGCTCATAAGATTTCTGAGGACTTTAGAGACTCAATAAAATGCTGCCATGGAAAGATAAAGACAACAAATTCTTTGTATCTTGAGCTAGTGCTATCTATGTACTTATCACATGCTTCCAATAAATGACCAGCTCTACTTCCACAATAGGCACCTGGCATTTAGTATCTTTGATATGTAAGATTCTGGCTCAGGGCCACTGGGGCTGCTCATCCTTGAAGATCCAGCTAACATTGCTATGTAGCTTGGCAGACCAATTGAGGCTAGGTTCCAGGGTCAGGCAAGTTGTGTGGCCTTGGACTGATTTCCTTTCTAAGCCTCAGTGTGCTCACATGTAAAATGAATATAATAACACCAGCTTCACAGGGATGTTGAGAGTCTCAAATAGAATAAACATAAGCACTTAACAATGTGCCTATACATGGTAAAAATCAAATGAATGCTAACTCCCTACTGTACATTTTTGACACAGTACTTAACATATTCTATAAATTTATTTACATTTTTGCTTTTTTACCCCCATCTCCTACTCTGCCCTTCCAGTGCCCTAAACAGTCCCTAATAAATAGCAGGTACTCAATAAACATTGAATGAATCAACAAAGTAAAAGTATAAGATGGGGTCCCTGCCCTCCAGAGGTTTACTATCAGATTGACAGATAAGACATTTACCCACTAGAAAACAAGTAATTATTCCTGACAGAAAGTAAGTAGCATGTGACTTATACATGCAGAGGTAAGAAAGACTTCTTCTGATCAAATTGAAAAGGAAGGCTACATAAAGAGGGGGAATGGAGCTTAAATCATTACCCCTCTAAGTGAGCAATGCTCAAAAAGAGTGTCACTCCAATTATATATATATTTCCTCAGAAAGGAAAACAGAAGAAAAAAAAATTGGACTACATCAAACTAAAAAGTTTTTTGCCCAGCAAAGGAAATCATCAACAAAACAAAAAGACAACCTATTGAATAGAAGATATTTACCAGTGATACATCCTATAATGAATTAATACCCCAAATTGATAAAGAAGTCATATAACTCAATACTCAAAACACAAAGAATTCAATTTAAAAAATGAGTAGAGGAACTGAATAAACACTTCTCCAAAGAGGACATACAGGTGGTCAGTAGACCTATGAAAGATGTTCAATGTCATAAAATGCCAGAGAAATGCAAATGAAAACAACAATGAGGTATCACTTCACACCTGTCAGAATGACCATCCATCAATAAATCAACAACCAAGTGCTGGAGAAAATGTAGAGGAAAGGGAACCCTCATGCACTGTTGGTGGAAATGCAGATTGGTACAGCCACTATGGAAAACAGTATGGAATTTCTTAAAAAAATTAAAAATGGAACTGCCTTATGACGCAGTGGTCCCACTTCTGGGTATATGTCTGAAGAAACCCAAAATACTAATGCAAAAGAATATATGTACCCCATGTCCATTGCAATGTTATTTACAATAGCCAAGCTATGGAAACAATCCAAGTGTCAATCAATAGATGAGTGGATAAAAAATGGTGGTACATATATGCAACGGAATATTACTCAACCATAAAAATGAATGAAATCTTACTATTTGCCACAGCATGAATGAACCTAGAAGGTATTATGCTAAGTGAAGTAAGTCAGAGAAAAATAACTACTGTATGATTTCATGAATATGTGGAATCTAAATAACAAACAAACAAAATTGAAATAGACTCATAAACATAGAAAACAGACTGATATGATGGTACCCAGATGGGAGGGGATCTGGGAGGGGTGGGTGAAAAAGATAAAGGGATTAACAAGTACAAATGAAAACTTACAAAATAGTCATAGGATGAAAAGTCAGAATGTAGTTAATAATATTGTAATAACTATGTATGGTTCTGGCTGAAAGGATCACTTTGTAAATTATACCGCTCACAAAAATTAGGAGATATTTCAAAATTAATATGAAGCTATAAAATATCCCCTAATTTTTGTGAGTGGTATATATTATTGTCTAACCACTATACTATACACTTGAAATTGACACAAAATAATGTTGAACTTAAACTGTAATTGAAATATAAAAATGTCACTCTACACTTTGATCACTCATACATTGAACATTTCTCTCCATTTTTCTGGTTTTAGCTTAAGAGGTAACTGTATTCATTTCCTATGAATTCCTATTTGTTGCTGCTGTAACAAGTTATTATAAATGTAGTGCCTTAATGCAACACAAACTTATTCTCTTAAAGTTCTGGAGGCTGGAAGTGCCAAATCAGTTTCACTGAGCTGAAGTCAAGATGCAGGCCTTGGCTGGTTGCTTCAGTGGTAGAGCATCGGCCCGGCATGCAAATGTCCTGGGTTCTATTTCCAGTCAGGGCACACGGGAAACAGTGACGATCTGCTTTTTCACCCCTCCCTCTGTCACCAGCCCTTCTCTTACCCTCCTGCAGCCATGGCTCAATCGGTTTGAGCACATTGGCCTGGAAACTGAGGATGGCTCCATGGAGCCTCTGCCTCAGGCACTAAAAATAGCTCAGTTGCGAGCACTGGCTCCAGACGAGGGACATGGGGTGAATTCTGGTCAGGGCACATGTGGGAATCTGTCTATCTCCCCTCTTGGAAAAGAATTTTATATATATATATATATATTAATTAATTAATTAAGTCAAGATGCAGACAGGACCGGTTTCTTCTGGAAGCCTAGGAGAGAAGCCATTTTCTTACCATTTTTAGTTTCTAGAGCTTTTTCATCCCTTGGCTTTTGAACTCGTCCTCTATCCCTGAAGCCAGCAGTGTGCATAACATCTTCAAATCTCTCATTGCTTCCGTTATCTCTTCACCCTGCCTGACTCTTCTGTGGACAAATCTCTCTCTCTGCTACCCATATGCAAGGTCTCCTTGTGCAGCAGTGCAATAGTCTTCCTCCTGTCTAACAGCCTACAAGGAAACGGGGTATTTTTCCTCCCACCCCAAAATCAAGAGGGAGACTCCAGAAGAATCACTCATAAACTTTCCATAACCACCCACCATCCTCAAAACCAGGGATAGCAATGGATGCCATCCTGGTAGTTATCAAGGCACTGGCAACTGCCAGGGTATGGAGGAAGGGTCAGGACGGGGATAGCTGGTGTGACCTACTTTGATAATCCAAGATGATCTCCCCATCTCCAAACCCTTAAACCTAATCACGTCTGCAGTCTTTTTTTCCATGTAAGGTAACATTCACAGGCTCCAGAAATGAGGATTTGTGGATACCTTTGGAGCCATATAAAATAGAGGACAGAGGAAGTGCCTACCAAACACTCATTTTTTCTAGTCTGTCTTAATATTGAACCAGCAAATGTGTCAGTGAATTAAGACACATACCCTTGTCATTCTATGTCTACCATTCATCAGAATTAAGAAAAGTTCTCCTACTGAGTTTCATTTGAACGTACAGGTCTGAGCTAATGTTGTTTGCTACTGATGCTGGGGCACACTGTGAACTCATCAATATTTCCAAAGAGAGAGAAACACAAAGTAAAAAAAGATATAATTGGAGATGCTGGGTGGGATGAGGGGTTAAAGAAACACAGGGGTCAGGGAAGTAATGTTCACAAAGTGAGCAAAGGCTTCAAGAATCATTCTGGCTAAAGTCAGGCCTGTGGTCATTTCTGACAGGAAAGGCAGAGGCTGACACTCCCTTTCCTGAGAGAAACTTCCACTGACCATGGGGACACGGCCAAATGAGCAGTCAACCTGCACCTTTGCAGCTTGCAATAACAATCCTATTTCTTCATAGTAGAGTTTGGGCCATTCAAATACATATAGAACTATGCTCATTATTATGAGATAGTTGACATTTCCACAGTTAGTTTTTTTATGTCCATACTTTGGGAAATTTGATTTTTTAAGCATATTAAAACTCTCCTTTCCGATAATCTCAATAGTTCACTTTTCATTCTATTTAAAACCTCCAGAAACTTGTCTTTGAAGTAAAGATATAGTCTTATTTTCTGTTTTAAGTTGACTATCCACATCTCCTACCAGAGGCGATGTTCTACCTAAATGGAGTCACAACACTTGTCATCTACTTTACTCAATGGAGACACCACACAGCCAGCTGTCACAGAAAACCACCTTAATACTGCGACTGTGCATGTCACTAAGCTCTGACCATTCCAATAGCATCCAATCTCCATCACTACTAATGCACTGCGAAAGTGGTGGGGGCAGCATAGAGCAATCTGAGATTATAGCTCACAGGAGAAGGTAAGCAGCATAAACAAAATGTGTGAAGGGTGTGGGGCTCCAAAGCTGATTGTTGCACGTGTGAGGACAGGGAGCTTTGGCTTCTGAATGGATAACTATAATCAGGCAACAGAGCTTCAAGTCTCCAGATCTCAGGGAGCCCTTTAAATACTTAAAAGGAAGGGACTCAAGTGCACACTGCATTATTTATAGTCAACCAATGGAGCTAAGTGAAGGAGCGTGTGTAAGAAGTCACAGTCGTGCTTGTCAGTCCCTTTGCCCCACACAAAGATTGGACCAGCTTCTTAAGGAGCATCTTTCCTCCTCTCCTTCACATACCAGTCATCTTCACAGGGCACCCCACCTGCCACATCACTCAGCGCTGAAAGATACGGCTGCCATCTTTCTGGCCAAGCCCCATTTCCTCCTCTGGGTATCTCTGGTCTAGGCCAGTTGGACATGTGCAGCCTTACCACACTCCTTGTTCCTAAACTCCATCCAAGCTGGGCCCTTCACTGCCCCACATGGCTCTGTTCTCCCTGCTCCACTCACCCACATCTATCCTTCAACAGGAGGCCTCAAGCCCCACCTTCCTGAAGGCTTCCTGATAACCCTCTAGTCAAAACTGACCGCCCCCTTCCCAACCTTCTCACAACACATACTGTGCCTTACATCATTGGATTATAAATATCAGTCAGTTTTATTTTTCTCACTAACTGCTTTCAACTTACCTCCTTCCACTGCCACACTGCCTACCCCTTTTTCACTGGGTAATGGCTTTCATTAAGGCATGCTGGCTCAATTCCACATTTCGCTTTTCTTAAAACACTTTGTAAGACTCAGCTCTGCTCCTTTCAAATTTAATTCACATCTCTCTTCCCATCCCTAACCCTACCCTCCTCAAGATGCATTCACACACCCCTGCAGGGGAAGGTGGGGCCTTTCACCCTTCAGACACCTCCCCTTCTCTTCCTGGCATGCTTCTTCTGGTGTTGAAAAACAAAGAAAGGGAGGGGGTGTCCTTGTTGCTCTGCTTGTAACAAGTTCAGGTCTCTATTCCAGCTTGTGACACATGATAAGCAGGTTGGTCACAAAGGTGGCAGGAAGATTGAGGGTTGCCAGTCTTCTCCTTATTCCTCCTTTTGTAATTACAGGTCTGCTATCTCCTCTTTCTCTGACCACAAAGATGGGGTGAGTTGGGGTCCATGGTTTACAACATTCAAATTAATATATTGTTATAATTTTATTGAGCATCTGTTTTATATTACTCATATTGTTCTCAAACCATTTTAGGAGGTGAATCTTGCCTCCCCAAAAAGGTAAAAGCTGAAACACTCTTTAAAGAATAAGTAGAAATTTGTATTTCTTTTGCTTTATGCACAGATCCTACAAAGATGCTATGCACATAGTACATATGGACCAAATAAAGATTTGTTGACTTGAGTGGAGGGACAACAGGAGCTATAGACCCAGGAGTCTGTGCTGTGGCAATCTACTGTGCTGCCCACTGCCACACAG
The DNA here is from genome assembly GCA_037038555.1 of Rhynchonycteris naso. Classification (NCBI taxonomy): domain Eukaryota; kingdom Metazoa; phylum Chordata; class Mammalia; order Chiroptera; family Emballonuridae; genus Rhynchonycteris; species Rhynchonycteris naso. The sequence goes on along the minus strand of CM072995.1, from coordinate 177,341,231 downwards.
AACTAGAGAGGGCTGAGACCGTCATGGTAAAGAAGATGCAGCCTAGTTCTGGCTTATAAGGTGCTGTCTACTTGACACTCAAGATAGATTTTGTTCATCAAATACTCAAGCAATAGAGAAAAAGTCCAGATTCCTAGTATCAGGGAAATAAAACTTCCATATGACTGAGTACCTGCATTTTATTTTAAAAAATGATTTATTGTTTGCAACTTGGGTATAGTGCCAGGGAAAATCAGGTAAGGCAAAAAGAAAGGAAATTGCTAGCAGTCCTGAAGAAATATTTGTTTTCCAGTTTTGATATCTAACGGGGGGGGGGTAAATTTTTTTGCTCTTCGTTTTAGAAGGGGAGAAAAAATAAATAATAAATCCCTAGCTAAAAGAGAAAAATAACAAGAAAAATATGAAAGCTAATGCTAATAAATCCTCTGGAAGTATGTGTGTTCCAGTTTTTTTCCTGTATTTCCTAAATTCTAACATTCTAGCAATTAAAAATGTACCATTCATTTAATAACAACTGTTCAGAACAAAGAAACATGACCACAATAATTCTTGATGTTGATTATAAAATGGTTTCTAGCATCAACACAACAGAATTAAAACATTGAAATGATAGGATCAATGCTGTGCTAATCCCTTTATTTAATCCTTTTAGCAACCTGTAAGACAGATACTGTCATACTTCACATTTTACTGGTGAAAAGTTAGCTCAGCATCAAAGACAGTATATGTGACAGAGCTGAATTGAAGCTCAAGACTAACCACTGCTGTGAACAGCCCCAGCTTAGGAGTTGCATAGATAAGAGGACCTCATCATTATCATCCTGGACTGATCTACCTGAGACCTGACCATTTCTCACCACTTCCATCCCTATCTCCTCAGTTTAAGCTGCCTTCATTTTCATAAAGATGACTATAGCATCCTTCCAATTGGCCTCTTGATTTGCACTTGTACCTCTACAGCCCATTTACCACTGAGACACCTGAGCTATCCTTATAAAGCCTATATCAGATCTTGTTATTCCTCAGCTCGAAATCCTGCAATGGCTCCATCTTACTCAGAAGTAAATCCAAAGTCCTCACCATGGCCCACCCAACCTGCCTCCTGACTTCCCCTCTCCCTCCCTGGATGATTCCAACCTGATTGGACTCTTAACTGTTCTCAGATGGAGCAAGTGCCCTCAGGGCCTTTGCACTTGCTATTTTACCTGTCTGTACAGATCTTCCCCCAGATATTCAAAGGTTCTTCCTTCCTCACCTTAGTCTAGTTTGTAATCAAAAATTACCAAGAAACATCCCTGTCTACCCTCTTAAATAGTGCCCTCCAGGACTCTGCTTCATAACCAGGTCTCACCTCCTGATAAACTAAATATTTGTTTCTCTTTCTCCCTGATTTAAAATATAAGCTTTTTAAAGGTAAAGACTCTCTTTTGTTCATTCTCTAATTCTCAACACCCAGAACAGAGAGAGCCTGGCACAGAGTGGGAGCTCAGGTAGTGTTTGTTGAGTAAAGCCATCCATTCGAAATCATATCAGCCTGAATAATTAAGAATCCATACACTGTATAAGCAAGATGGTCTACTAGGAGTATTTATTCTGTACATTCCCTACTTCATTCTGGACAATCACAATTAAGTATAAAAAAGGCTTTAGGACCATTAGTTTAATAATGAGACACCTCTATCCTATAACTCCTGCTCTACTGTGGTTAGAACAGTGCACAGTATTTTCACTGTAATGTGGTCAGTCAATGGCCTCCATGGGATGGTGTGGATCTGTCTGATTGACACATCTCTGCGCTCTCGGCGCCCCTCCCTCAGAGGGCAGGAACCTGGCCATGACAGCTCAGCGTCCTTGATGTATATACTCTTTGTACTCTGCTCTGTGCTACTGAACTTAGCTTCCATTTTAATAATGTTCTCTCTTGTTCTAAATGGGAGGCCATTAATTTGCCCTTTTGAGAAATAAGCATCCCAGTAAAAGGAACTTTTTAACCAAATCAATAATTTCTATTTTTGTATAGGCAGAATAAAAACGATGAAAAACTATTTCAAATAATAATTCCTAGTTTTGTAAAAGCAGAGTTAAAAATGATGAAAAAGTATTTCAAATAATAAAGTTCCCTATTTTCATAAAAATAACTTCTGTTGTTCTTGCAACGAACCCCTACAGCCTATGCATGGCTAAGCCCGGAGATGCGTGTTGGCAGCATAAAGCACTATTTCTGTCCCTCATCCCTTTTCCATCTTGAAATGATGCTTAGACTGTCCTTCCTGCCCTCCTCCTTCCAAAATGCAGAAGAAACGGGTAAGAATCTCAGGCCACAGACTCAGGTGTAAAAAAAATAAAACATGTTCAAGTTTTCTACAAAATTAACTTAATTTCAACTCAGGGGCCCCCCTCCTGCCAAGCTGACAGGAAACTTATTTCTCAGACTATACTGGCTCCCTCCTCGCTCTTCCAAGCTGCCGGCATCGGGCCAATGTCTCAGGGTCTTATGCTCCCGAGGTATGAAGAACTCACTCCTATCACCAGTCACTGGGCCACTGTTACCCAAGATGGCCTTTGTCCAGACCACATGGTCCTCAGATCTCTGAAGCCTCTTAGGGAGCTTCATAGATCTAGGGAGGGTTTGGACACTACTGGCTGGGGACCCAGCCTCTCCAATCCACAGGGCCATTTCCTTTGAGATCCGCTAATGTCTTCAGATGCTCAGAGAACAGGTCTCACGGGGCCTAACCAGCAGAATCTCAGCTGAATCTGGGAACTGCCTTTTCTCTCAAACCTGACCCTCTTCAATGGCTTTAGAATTTTGGAAACAGAAACCATATTTTCTGCAAATAAGAAAGCAATGCTAATTGTTTAAATAAAATTTTTTTTAAATAAGTGGAGAGATTCAGTCAGAAACCATCATGGTAATACATATCTTTAAATGGTTTCACCACACCAGCCATAATTTCAAACACAGCAGATCACTGCTCTGTTCATGAATCTCAGACAAAAATGTTGTAGCTCAGTGTGGGCTGGAAGGAATGGACCTGGACTTGGGGGTCTCAACAGGCCCTGCTGCCTGTGCCCTTGAGAAATTCGACCCTCAGTCTGCTGTAGTCACTGAGAAAAGTCCAGGGTGACTAGAGGGGCCATAAGAAGAACACTCAACCAGCCTCGTCTGAATATCACGTTCTGTTCAAAATCCAAGTCACTGAAGGAGTCTTGGAATTGTTATATCATTTTTTTAATTAACCACTATGAACCTGTCAATATTATTTATCAGTATAAAAATTTGCCCCCAAAGTATCATTCACATACAGATATTCTCTTTTTATGACTAATCTGGTTACTATATATAGTAATATAGAAATATATCTTTATGTATATAATTTAGGAATATAATTATATAAAACACCTTGCTTCCATGGTTCCCTTTTTGGTAAAGGAGCAAATGATAACTCAGAAGTCATCATCTCATGCAGATCCTCATTCTTAGCAGAGCACCAACAAAAGCAAAGATTCGAGTTCTTGAACAATCCCCCACCCCCAGGACCCTGTGCACAGTGCGTGGACAGCTTGGGTTCTCAAGGACATGTGCATGCTTCAGAGTCAGAACAAGACAAATGTTACAAGCATCTATTCCCTGTCTTCACCCTGTCATCATGGTTTTCTGTTTTCTTGTTGTAATCTATACAATTTTGGGAACCACCCTACATTCTTTTTTGGTACAAAGCTGGGTGTGAGGTGATATAACAAAAACCATGGGAGCAGAGGCAGATTAAGGTCAGTTGAGGCCCTGGGTGCAGAAGAAACTATTGGGCCCCTTAAAAAAAAAGAGAGAGAAAGAGGGAAAATAAAAATCCATGTTAACCGTATTTTTAAATAAATAAAATATATTATGTACTATTAATGTTAAAATTGCACATATGAAATCAAGCTTGGTGTTGTTAAAGAAAAGTGTAAAGTTGGGGTTTTGTGGAGTCCGTCAGAAGTCGGGGCCCAGGGTGCGCGCCCGGTGCGCCCGTCGTTAACTCTGCCTCTGCGTGGGAGACAGCATACAGGCTCTTTAGCAGGCAAGGTCAAAAGCAGACAGACGCTCATAAATGTGAACAAGACAAGTCTAGAATAAAGCCTGCTCGGGAAGCCAAGAGAATTTCATGGCAGTAAATTTTTATGGTAGCCTTTGAAATTTATGAATACTGGACCTTCTTGCATCCATTCATCCATCCAAAAACCTATACTGATTGCCTACCACATTCCAGACACTGTAACGGGATAATTCAAATATTAATATTCTAAAGCAAAAAAATAAAGTTAAAAAAAGACCTACTACAATGATCATACTATATGCTTACAGAGCCTCATTATTTCTGCCCCTTGTTATTGATGTTAATAACTATTATAATGAATAACAATTAGTATTTTACATATATTATCTCATGCAATCTTCCAAACAGCCCCATAAAGGATTAAAAGGTCCACTTTACAAACTCAGGGGCACAGAGAAGGCATTTGCTAGTGAAGACAAAGCCGGGTAAATGAATGCTACAGTGCCCTTAGCTACGAGGTGTGCTCCCACAGAGCCATTTTCCATTATTACTCTGTGTTTTCTATTTGTACCTTAAATACACACACACACACACACACACACACACACACACACACACACACACACACACACACACACACATTTTGCTGGACCAAATATGTATGATGAATACTTGCCCAAAAAAATCACCTTCAATATACTTCTTACCTCTTTCATCTATATATAAATTTACCCATTAACACCAGAAGGTGCACTTACTCTTTGCCTTGAAGCAGATTTCTAATAGTTTGAACTGCCAAAGATAAACATAACTGTTCCTGAACTTTCCAGCAGCTTATGGATTCTAGGATCAGCTCTGGTCCCATTATGCTGCTGTAGTCTTGCCTCTGCCCTGGGTTCTGGGATGAGTAATGATGAGGAACGTGGAGTACCTGGACCATTCCATTGCCTGATTCTAACAAAGGAAAATAGAATTTTGTCTAGAAATGTCATTTGCCAATGTTAGGTTTATTTTCATTTTCATTCACTCTTGGCATAAGCATATGCTAGTCATCATAAGAAAAATTAAACCAGAAGCTGAAACAAAAAGTTTAATATTTTGGATTGAATAATATGTCAGTACATTCTGTTTTGTGTCTCATTTGCTGTAACTGAAAATGGGTATAACACTGCCTGCTATCCCTTTCAGAGTTTTTCTGAAGGATAAAAATAATATCAATTAAACACTTTTAATCCCTTGGTTTAAAAGTTTACATAAGTAGTCAACACAAAGAAAATTTTTAGTGGCAAAGTATGTTATTTACACATTCTGACACATGTCTTGTCAAACACTGTCTCTAAGGTATTTCCATCTCAGATTAAGTATAGACCAGGCTAATCTCCTTAGCGGGAATAACGAACAAGAACAATTATAAATTAACATTTTACAAATCTTTCTATTTCTAACACAAATCATTATTAAAGTAAGGTCAAATACTTTGATCAAGAGTATTGTCATGTATTGTCTTCCTACTAAAAAATAAAACTGAAATACATTTCAGTTGCTTCATTAGTAGCCCTCAGTGACCTGTGGTCATGCACGTCATTAGTGGAATAAACCTAGTCTTCAGTTTTTAGTTTTCTGTTCTGCTGTCAACATTAATCTGCATTAAGCCAGGGAAAACATCTTCCCTGAGTCAGAATACAGACCCAGTTGGTGATCCTTTTGCAAACAACAAGGGTAGGTCTGGCTCTTCCCCTTTTGCCCCTCGATATACAACTAGAGGGTCTTCGTGTTCCTGTTGGCTCTAAATACAAAGATGATGACAGAGTTGAAAATGCACATGGAACTGACTAGCCCTGTGAGGAATTCCACAGCAATGCCTCCCCTTTCTGCTTTAGACTTATTCCCCACCCACTGCATTCCAGCCCAAGCATCGCAGCCCAGCTCTAGAGCTGAGGGTGGCAATGCAGTCCACAGCCAGCAAGTTCCCAGAGGCATCATTCCCCCGATTCCTTCACTTTAACACAGCATTTCTCACAGCCTCCAGGAAATAATATCTGGCCACAAGTGAATTAATTACAGACCAAGGTTGATCTTTAACTCTTGACTTCCTTGATTTCTGAGCTCTCAGCAAGTTTCTTTTCTAACGTACTTTGATCTGGAGCCATTAATATTTTGCCCCAAATTTGATGCAATCTGGTACTTATTGTTTGCATGCCAAGTGATGGTATAAATTTAAATGATTTGGCATCAATACTCTGCAAAGCCCAACATTCTAAGCAGTGGTAAAAAGCTGTGGGTCTTTGTAAGGAGATAGAAAAACTGAGCAACAACCAGCTTCCTCGGTTGGTAAGTGAGACAGAGCTCCTCAGAGGGAAACTGCATCAGATTTAAACATTTGTGACAGAATATGTACACATTTTATGACTAAGAATAAAAACCTTTTGGCCCTGGCCAAGTAGCTCAGTGGTAGAGTGTCAGTCCGGCGTGTGGATGCACCAGGTTCAATTCCCAGTCATAGCACACAGGAGAAGTGCCCATTTGCTCCACTCCTGCCCCTCTTGCTCTCTCTCTCTCTCTCTCTCTCTCTCTCCCTCCCTCCCTCCTGCAGCCATGGCTCAATTGGAGCAAGTTAGCCCCAGGAGCTAAGGATGGCTCTATGGCCTCTGCCTCAGGCGCTAAGAAGAGCTCGGTGAGCAAGGAAGCAACTCCCCAGACAGGCAGAGCATCGCTTCCAGTGGGCTTGCCAGGTAGATTCCAGTCAGGCACATGCGAGAGTCTGTCTCTGCCTTCCCTCCTCTTACTGAATAATAAAAAAGAAAAGAATAAAAGCCTTTTGTGATGAGAATAAAATGGCCAACCTAAGGGCTTCAAGAGAATAATATTTAATAAAGGGTTCAGAAAAATAACTTCACATCTCTGCAAGAAATACCTCTCTCCTCCTCCACAATACTGTCATGACAACTGCTGTGAGGCAGGGACAGCAGGAACTTTACAGAAGCGTAAAATTTTGGTAGGTGATACACACAGGCCCAGGCCCATCAGGATCAAGTGTGTGGTGGTTGCAGTTCCCGCCACCCCAGGTGCTGGGAAAGAGGGTGAGTCCATATCTCTCTGCTTATAGTTATGAAATTTGGAGGTAGGTATAACTTTTTAAGTCACAGTAATTTTAATTACAGTTGCTCTTTATGGTTATCTATCAATTTTCTATTAATGTCCACCTCCAAATCTTCTAATTAGTCCTTTGGTCTTGAAAGTAAAAACCAAACAAACAGACAAAACCCATAAAACACCAGAAAAAGGAAAAAGGGATATTTCTAGTAGGTGCTGCATGGAGGGGTCTAAGGAACAGAACAGATTCAGGCAATAGGTAGCTCTGCTTTGGTCATTGCCAATGCCAAGCTAAAACTGTTTAAACTTTTCGCACTGGAGCTAAACAGTATAAAAAGAAATTTTTATTCTGATTCAAAACCTATGCTGTAGCCTCACACACTGAAATTCTGAGTACTCTGCGGTTTCATTGACCTCATTAGTCCTTTAACTGTCTTGTCTCTCACCTGAATTAGTTTTACATGCTAGAAAAAGTGATAAGGATGTTATGTTTGATACTTTAGGGCTCCTTGGACTCTCTCTTTTCATGTGTCTCATGTTTGCATAAATTGTGTCGTAGGCTGTATAATGCCCCCAAAAGATGTTTATGTCCTAATTTGTGAAACTTGTGAATATTATTACCTTACATAGGAAGTGGGACTTTGTAGTTGTGATTAAGTTAAAGATTGCAAAATGGTGAGATTATCCTGGATTGCCAAGGCAGGCCCAATGTTATCACAGCAGTTCTTAGGAGGAGATGACAAGGGGACCAACATGAGAAAAAGAGGTGAAGACAAAATCAGAAGTTGAAGAAACACACTTTGAAGATGGAGGAAGGAGCTGAGAGCTAAAAAGTGCATGTGGCCTCTAGAAGCAGAAAAAGGGAAGAAAATGAATTTCTACGCTGCAGGCCCCAAAAAGGACAGAGCCCTAGCGACACCTTGATTTCAGACTTCAGACTTCTGTAACTGCAAGCTAATAAATTTATGGTGTCTTAAGTTACTAATTTTGTAGTCGTTTGTTGCAGCAGCAAGAGGAAACTAAGGATTCTTGCTGTAGTCCCTTTTGAATCACCTCTTGTTTTGCAACAGGACCACAGAAGGTCCTGCTGAAGCCCAAAGGAGACATCTGGTGGAGTCTGCCATCGGCAAGGATATGCTTGTTTCTCTAGTTAAGGAATGATTCTGACTTTTATGGTCTATGAGACCCAAGCCTCCTGATATCCAGAAGATTGCTTTTGGAGAAATTATATTTGAGAACTGAAACTTAACCTTCTTCCTTGGAAATAAAAGATAAGCCATTAATTATGAAGTAGGAAGTTAGACTAGAAATTTGCCAACACCCACCTTCTATTTGAGTCCCTTTACAGTTCATTATTTTTTCTCTTATGAAAACTAAATTTATATGTTTTCCATCAAGATGAAAACCTTCTGGAATTGAACTAAGGCTTCTTCTGAGCATTTTAAGACTTTCCAGTGAATGAATGTAATGACTTGGTAATACAGAGGTACATGTGCATATAGAGGTAGAAATGGAGTAAGAGAGAGTTGAAAGGTTTATTTACATCAAATGCCTCAGGACTCTGTTGCTGGTTCTTGAGCTGAGAAGAAGTAGCATTCCTTAAAGTCATTGTTGTAAGGTACCAAAAGCTACAAAATTAATATTAATATTTTAGGAAGCTTAAAGAACATTTTATTAATTTGGGTTAGATGTGCAGAGAGAGATTTTGTAAATGATCTTTGTATTTGTGTAATCAGCATAAAACCAGGATGGTCCATAGCATTGTATTGTAAATGCGGAGGGGAAGGAGACTTGGATCCTCTGACCTCCCCCCACACCTGTAAGAAAAAAGGTGAACAGCTAGCCAGGTGTAGGAAGAGAAAGATAAAATTAAACCTTTTCTTATATTAATGGACCATTTACAGGCATTTGTCCCCATTGAAACTACCTCTCCCCTCCTGAAGGCATGTAGTTAATGTATGTATCTCTGGACAAAGGAATAGCAAATGAACACTAGAAAATATAGGAATATCTTTAATATGTAAAGTGACATTTTTACCATTGTGTTACTGTAAAACCAGTAGCCGGGGTCAGGATCACAGCCGCCTGGCCAATGCAGGTTCGCATTAGATTCAGACAGTCGGTAATGAAACACCGGAGCCAAGAACTGGTGAGCCATCAGCTTTAATTCTAGCTTGCACCCGGCAGGCAAGCAAGAACACACACTGGGCTCCAAAACCCACTCATTCAGTGCTCACAAAGCTACTGACTTATCCGAGTTTCCTAGAATCAAAGGTTTGTAGCTCACCAGACTAATTCACCCCTGTTCCCCATCTCCTCCAGCGCAAACTCTGCACAAACTGGCTTCTCCCTCAGCACTCTGCCATCTTGGCTGCTTCTCCTGGCCTCCACGTGGCCTTAATCTGCTCTCCTCTCTAATACCTCAGGAACCAAGAGAGAGCAAGCTACTGGTCTGTCCCACTTTATAGTGTAGAAATCCAAACCCTTAATCCAATCTACAAATAACAAAGTCTGATACAAAGTCACCCATCTGAGGCATAATGGGATTCCTCAGGAGAGTGCACCACCCTACATTATCCAGTCAGTCAAGGGTGTGGGGAAGAGCTTAATCTTAAAACTAAGCCTTAGGCTATAACAATCCAGCCTGCCCACAGCCTGTCCCCGAACACACATTAATATCAATGAACTTCCATGTGGGCAGTGCCATCTTTAACAAAGTGAGCATATTATATTTTATCTGCCCAACAGTTACCTTGTAAGTTTTAATGTGTATGTAAAGCCAGTGGCTAAGGCCACCATCACAGCAGCCTGGCCAGTGCAGGTTCGCATTAGATTCGGACAGTCGGTAATGAAACAACGGAGCCAAGAACTGGTGAGCCATTAGCTTTAATTCTAGCTTGCACCCAGTGGGCAAGCAAAAACACACACTGGGCTCCAAAACCCACTCATTCAGTGCTCCCAAAGCTACTGACTTATCCGAGTTTCCTAAAATTAAAAGGTTTCTAGCTCACCAGACTTATTCACCTCTGTTTCCCATCTCCTTCTCTGCACAAACTGGCTTCTCTCTCAGCACTCCACCATCCTGACTGCCTCTTCTCAACCATGTGGCCTTAATCTGCTCTCCTTTCTAATGCTAACCTCAGAAACTGAGAGAGCAAGATCCCAGTCTGCCCCACTTTATAGTGTAGGAATCCAAACCTTTAATCCAATCTACAAAGAAGGAAGTCTCTGATACAAAGTCACTTATCTGAGACATACTGGGAGGATTCCTCATGAGAGTGCACCACCCCACATCATCCAATCAGTCAAGGGTGTGGGGAAAAGCTTACTTTTAAAACTTGCACGTGGGCAGCACCGTGTTTAACAAAGTGAGCATAATATATTTTATCTGCCCAACAGTGTATAAACATCCTTTTATGAATCCTATAGACGAATGTAATAAACTTGCTAATGAACTGTGTCCCATCCCCCCTTCATCTTTTTCCCAAACCTGTGTAAGTGAAAACAAAGGTTATAAGCTTATGCCGTGATGTCAGACATTTTCCCCACCCATGTATAATTAAGGGTATATAACCAGCCCCTAGACTATTATAGACGCACAGGATTTGGGACTGTTGCCCCATGTAAGCTATATGTGGTCAGCATATTTAACAAATTTCCTCCTTTAATGAAACTCTTCAAAACTTATATGAACTGGGTGACTCTACATGAACTCAATGAAATGAGGTACAGTGCCTTTCAGAATCTGGGGTACAGTACTTTATAACACCATGTTATTTACACAATTGATTTTTATAACAAGTTCGTGGATCTGGTCTCAGGCCAAAGATACTAACAACAAAAACCAGTGACAGAAAATCCAAGTTTAAAGTAAAAACTCATTTCAAAGAAATGGGAGGAGGGTACTTCATTAGCATATGTTCCATAGGAAAAAGCTTGCTTTTCTTACTTAACAGCTCTTTTAAACCAAATGGGCCTTCTAGTGGATACAAACTCATCATGAAGAATACAGTGTTGGGAATTCCCTGTAACTGAGCCCTCCCCCCCCCCCCCGGGGCTCTCTCCTGGAAGATGGTCATTACCAACACAGAAAACATTTCTTGTTAATAACACAAGCCATGTACAGTTGTCTTCGTATTTAAACATGTTAGGTTTTAAAAAACTTTTCTTTATAAGTGTATAGCAAAAGTCAAATTAATTGCATTATACATTGTTAGTTTTTATGGGGAACTCCACTACCACAGAAACCTATATATGAAATTTGACCTTTTCATGATTCTTTAGCCCAAGATACTGCAGCTGAGACCATTATAACTTTTAGAACTGGTGATCTTATAGGAGTTACTGTTATCAGCAGTCATCCTCCATGAGTCTAATAGGTTAGAATTAAAAGAAAAATGTTTCTTGGCTATTTTTTCAAAGATTGACTCAAAATATTAAAAATGATTATTTTCTCCTAACACAATAAGCATGGCCATGACATGCAAACAAGGGGACAGAGCATGTTTCTGTTATAAGGCAATCTTCCATTCAGTGTTGAAAGTCTAGACCTTTACTTGGAATCCAGCTCGAGGACTTCAAGAAGTCGTAGTCATTCTCTAAGGGTTTAAATGGGAGTCATAATTACAGTTGGGAATCAGAAAATGAAATCTGGGAGGAGAAGATGGGAACCATCCTGGAAATTAAGAGGTTGAGGCAAGTACCAGAAGCCTGACGAGGCAGGAAATTATAGCCAGCTCATTTTCTATTTCAATCAAGGACCAAAATGTTTCCAATACAGCTTGAAACAAGTTGAGTCGATTGGACGAAGGATTTTGTCCCAATGAAATGTATTTTTGTTTTTGTTTTTTCACTCTGGATGGCTCAAAAGCAGACTAGTCAGGCCAGGTGAGCAGATGCTAGAACCAGAATGGGAAGGAGTTCCTCCCTGGTGTCCCAGGGACTTGGAACCCTCCGTATTCCACCTACTGCCTCCCTTGCTCCACTGCTGTGCCCTTGCTTTCTTGCTTTTCGTCTTCTATTTTCACTTTTGAAATTGACCTGACTGTTAAGGTCCAGACAGTAAGTGAGAATTCTAAAAACCCTCACCTATTTCTTTCTCTGAGGATTTCAGATCTTAATGAATAATTCTAGTTCTTAGAAAGAAGAGCCAAAAAACTGTTTTTCATGACTGTTGTGAAAGAGGTTACATAATATTTCTTCAGGGACCTTTACAAGTACTTGCTGCTCAGTGCAAATTGGAAAAACGGCAGATTTCTCATAAGGGCCAGAACAGATGGCCCGTGGAAGTGCTCTCAGAGTCCTCCCTCATTGTGGAGTCCAAGGGGAAAAGAACAAATAAACAAACAAACAAACAAACCACTGCTGGGCTTCTGTTTTGGTTTCCAATCTGAATAAATGAACCAATGTGCAATGAAGATTTTTAAACATATTTTAATCCCGAGTTGCAGGAGCAAGATTTCAGAGGGATCTCTTAAAGCGTAAGGAGAGTAAAAGGATGCTCAGCATGCAATGCCCAAATAAGCATTTCCCATCCAGGTATGACATACTGCACTGTCTGCTCATCTGTGTCCGTGGTTTTGTAGATCTCTTTCTGACAGACCAGTTCATTACAAATGGTGATGCTCAGCACACTATCACCTGGAAATTAACTTAAAGCCAGCTTCAGAACATGTACCAGTAGAGCACTATCGTGGAGACCCCTTGGGGTCCTCACAGCTCCACAGGAAAAAGAACGCTGGTCTGACTCTCTCAGTGCACAGCATGGCTTTGCTTCCTCTAGAGATAAAAGCTTAAACTGCAAACTATGCATCTGTATAGAAGGGAATTGTCCCTTCTAGACTGAATGCGCTGTGCTTCTTTCCTGTGTTGAAAAATGCGTCATGACCAAGAAGCTGCAGTGTAGAAATTAAAGGAGTGCAAGAAGTCCTGCTGGTGCAGTCAGGAGACCTGAGTTTGGCTTTGACCTTCCCATCAGCTCCCTGAGTAATTCTGACCAAGTAATTGTCCATTCTTTATAAAAAATAAAAGTGATCAAACTAGATTGTATCTACAGTTTTCTCACTGCTAACTCACACATTACCGGTGATCACAGAAGATTAATTATTCTAAATACTTAAATGGAAATTTTAAAGACTTTTGTTTTAAAATACTCAGTTTCTATTACTGTCTTTTAATTCTGAAGAGAATAGAAAACTGGTGACAGTGATTTTTTTAAGCATACAATATGATAAATTTGCAACATTGAACCATTTTTAAATGTCTAATAACTATCACAATGATTTTGAGATTCTTGTAAGAAAAGTATAAATCAATGCTTGTGAATTCAGTTCTTCTCACAAAGGGGTTTTCTCTCCTAAGAGGAGTTTTGAATAATACTCAAAGAAACCAAGAGTCCTATGTTTTTATCAGATTCACTGAATTCAAACTTCATACTTGTCATGAATTAATATAATAATAGACAATAAATCTGATGAAAGAATTTGAAAAATCAGTCACATTGATTAATCTGGTTCTCCTTTTGGGTCTAACGTTATTTTATTCTCCTTCTCTCAGAACATTTCTCAATTACCACAAGTTGAAATGTTTGCAGAAAAATTTTAAAGAGGATACCTATAAAACAAGCCAATTCTAAAGGGGATTATTGAGTGGATTTGGGATTAAGGACTCCATCTGAAACAACCCAATTAAAGATTACAGCTAGAAGATGAGAAAACACTTCAGATGGATTCCTTCACTTGCACATGTACACACACACACACACACACAGTCATAGGTAGGACTGGAACTACACTTGCCTCACAACTTCCAGGAGGCTCCCTTCCTCCTACCATTTTCTCACCATCCCATGGATGCCATGAGATTGAATCAGCAACTAATTTTCATAAAGGTTCCTCCCCATTCTCAGCATTTTGCTTTGAGGGAGAGAGGAAAGCCTATATCCATGATAGAAGTCAGTGAGAATAACAATTGTATTCTTTACCACCCCCTCCAAAAAATTTTGGCATTTTAAATAACCAAGCTGCTCTTGTCTCTGGACTAAAATAAAATATTTCTATGTGAAACACAGCTACAGAGCTGGCTCTCTCCCTTTCTCCACCTTCAGCCCACCTATTTCCTCCCACTTTTCCCTCTGTAGAGGCTCGTGTGCACGCGCACACACACACACACACACACACACAGTTTCTTTTACATAATCAGCTGACAAGACTGATCTCACTTCAATTGCTTTGATTCAAAATCTGCCCACCATTTGTGGGAGGTAAGGTACAGGGGATGAGGCATGTGCTTTACTAAAGAGGCTGGGAAAGGAATGGCCTGGGAAAGGCATCTGCTCTGCCTCTTCTCTATGGAGTCTTGATTCCACATACAAAAATAGAGATTACTTTGAAGTTCAGCATAAATTCTCTCATTTTAAACTCAAAACTCTTAGATTTTTCTTTTTGTAACAACTGAAGCCTTTCTTAACAGAATTTTGTAGCAAGACTTCATAATGGTTCTACCACTGCTGATGTTTACCTTATAGTGCTTACTCTGACCTCCAAGGTACCAAAATCTGACCCCTTTTCACTTCTACAGTGTGCCTTCTCACCACGTCCCTGCGCAAGCCCTCTGCCCTATTCCATTATTTTTTACCACTCCATGCACAGTCTTTGGGACATGCTGTTCCCCCGACTAGAGTCTGCATCCTCCTCCTCTCTGCTCATCTTGGTATTTCTCCTTTCTCAATACCAAGCTCCACTACATACCTTTCTCATGAAACCTCTCCCTGACTCCCTACCCTACAGGCCCTGGTGAATGAGGTCTCCTTAAACTATAGTAAGAGTTATTCTTTGTATCACTTTGCAGCTTTTCTGTAGGAAACTATTCAAAACTAAACTGTAAATACTCAAAAAAGGACTGTCGCTCTCTGTATCTCCAGCACTTAACAGAGTGTCCTGCAGGTGTGGTCATGTGGTCATTTTCCAAGTATTTATTAAGTAGCTATTATGTGCTAGGTGCCAGGTTAGACTTTGAGTTACAGAGATGAATAAAATCCAGATCTCATGCTGCTCATGATCTAAAGGGAAAGACATATATGCAATATATGATAGCAGCACCATGCAACCAATCATTTCTGTAACAGAAGTAAGACCCAGATGCAGTGAAGGCATTAAATAGCAAATATTTAATGCTAGATGGGAGGGAGCCAAGGAAGGTTTCACAGAGATTATGTTTGAGTTGGATCTTGGAGGATGCATAAGAGTTTGCCTGAATTATCAAAAGGAGTGGGAGAACTCAAGGACAGAAGGCCCCGCATGAAAACTGATACAGAGACTTTTTCTAAAAAAAGCAAGAAAGTCTACAGTACCATGAGCAGTCCTTTCTCAGGTAGGTACTTCTGATAAAGCATGAAGTTGAAAGTAAGATGAAAATAAAACAAAGAATAGCAACTGGAAAGCATGATAGAAGTGAGACCATGAAGAACCTCAGGTGCCATGTTAGGCAGTTTGAACTACTGAATGGCATTGAAAGAATTTGGCAATTATGTTATCACCTGACAGCATCTAATGCATTCTAAAAATAATGATGACAACAACCTGATTGTCTCTCAGTGGATAAATGGTTAAAAAACACTAGAACATTTATTCCATAGAATGCTATTTAGCAATAAAAAATGAATTATTCATATACACAACAACTTGGATTGGTCTCAAGAGAGTTATACTAAGTGGGGCGAAAAGCCAATCCCAAAATATTTAAAACTGTATGATTCCATCTGTATAATGTTTTTGAAATAAAAAAATTATAGAGATGGGTCACAGATTAGTGATTGCCAAGACATTGGGATTGGGGAGAAGTACGTGGATGTGCCTATGAAGAGGTAGTATGAGGGACCGATGCTGCTTCTTCATGATGGTGGTAGTTACACAAACTTCTACATGTGATAAAATTGCATAGACATATAAAAAGGCACACACATGAATATATGTGTAACTGTTAAAATCTGAATAAATCCTGTGGACTGTACCAATGTCAATTTACTAGTTTCAATATTGTACTATAGGTATGCAGGAGGTGACCAATAGGAAAAACTGGATTAAGGATACATGGAAATTCATTGTGTGTTCATATGTGTGTGCCTTTGTGTGTGTGTGTGTACTGCTGCGAATCTATAATTATTTCAAAAAATTTTTAAATAATGACAAAAAGTGGTAGTGTGTTAATCTAAAAAACTGGAAAAATAGGAGTTTTAAGTGGAATTTAGATTATTGCTCAGGCAATATTTCTTCTGGTAAAGAATTATCTTAAAGAATTTCAAAGCATGTTTTATGTAATTATACAGTACAAGGCTATATTGATATGAATATATATGTTGCAGATAAAATTTTTCTCAATAAAATTGGGTTCATCAATATTTAAATTGCCCTATAGCTAAAGTAACAATTATAGAACTGGAGGTAGCTTATCAGTATAAATATGCTCAATTCTGAATGACAGAAGTTCTGAGACCATGTCCAGTACTAGCATCTGAATCCTTCTAAAAAGTTTTAATAAAAAAAAAACAGCAGCAACCAAACAGGTAAAAATAACCAAACCAATCTGGCTTAACTTCTGTTCTGAGAGACTTGAAAGGTTCATGTATGTGTCTACATCTACCATGTATGGTTGCAGATTGTACATCAAACTCTAACACAGTGTGATGAAGTATGAGATTAAAAACACACAAAATTAACATAAAGAAACTCTGATGCATTAACAAAGCACAAATGTAAACACAGTAAGTAAAAAATTTACAGTGTTTTTATGTTATTTACATACAGGATCATCCCCAAGAAAAATGTCACGAGGAATCTTGTTCTTTGAGCTGACAGTATCATTTGAGAGTATCAGTTGTTCTAGTGGATTTTTACCCCATCCTTAACTTTAAAACAATAACTAATTTTTCACAAGACTCTTTCACAATGGTAGTGTGAGTCTAATAGTGGCTTTGAGCATTATTTTTCTCACGGAATTCAGATGTTTCAAAAAGTGTATATTACTTCTAAAATCCCAAATTCATGAGTTCTTGATTAATGAATGGTAATCACAGACTATCAAGTGAGTTGGGCTTTACAAATCATAAGGCATTATATGAGTAGATGGCATTCTACTAAATTATCAGGATTACAAGTAAGTCCTCAATGGCCAGGTAGCACTTTACAGCAGGGTTGGAACCTAAAAGTCCCAGGGGTGGCAAAAACAGGTGGCAGAAACAGACACAATTACTATGCCCCAAGGTGTAACCATAATCCTGAAACTAAAGCAAAATGAATAAACTGCCCCAGGCATGACTATCACTACCCAAAATAATAGCCTTCATAGGAATGTCTCATAATAGATTATTATCTGTTTGTTTTCTCATTCATGGTCTGTTTCCCCATCTGAACTCAAGCCCAAAACCTTGCCTGGTTTCTAGACCTTTGTGTACTTAGTTCCAATAAGGCTCCTGGTACAGAATATGTGCTTAGAAGTATTTGTGTACTAAATGACTACCTTTTCATTCCATAACACTGCTTTTGGACCATTTTTGAATGGTAAACACTTTTTAAATTTTGATGAAAGCGATGAAGCTTCTCCTCAAAAAAATGCACAAAGACAATAATTTTGATCTTCTATAGGCTTTATGGATCCCAGATTAAGCTTTGTTTATGGAAATCATTTTCCAGGATGAGAATATCATTATAAACATAACTAGCCACTGACTTTCCATTCTAGTTTCTTCAGAAATTCTCTTGATCTCTTACCCAAGCCAATTACCTTCCTAACTCTATGGCGTTATTATTTTTTTGCTATTTGTTATCATTAATCAATAGTCCACACATGCACATTATCTTTTAGTGACATCAATGTCAAAGAAAAGGATAACTCAGCTAATAAAACTATACCTAAAATTTTTGATAAAGCATACAGTTAGTCTCTTTCCTCCTACCTCTATCTCTCCAACACTAAGAAAATCTTAGTGTACATTTGGCATAATCTTATAATTTCTTTCCCAGAATTCACTGAGTAAAATTTGAAAAAGAAAGGGGTTAATTCACACTCACTCACACACAAAACCACCTGTCATAGATAGAAAGGTTCAGAATAGGACGGGGAGTGGAGACCAGATATCTTGTCCAGTCACAATAAACAACAAACAGTATATTAAATTCAAAGTATACTGAAGACCATAGGTAGCGAACTTTTTGTTGGAAAAGAGCAGCCTTTAGATGCCAGTAATAATAATTAAAAAAAAGATGCCCGTGTGAGTCTTAATTGAGTTATAAGTATTATCAGAAAACCCTTAATGGAAACACCCTGCCTCTGAAAGCCCTCATAAGACCAAACTCTTCCAATACAAAGACCCCCAAGCAACTGTGAAACTTGGCCACAAGAAATAAAGGGGGTTGCTCTTTATTTCTTCTGGTTTACAAAAAGAAAGCTCATGGTGCTGCTAAAATGCTGGAGGCCACAATTCACACCACCGCTCTGATATACCTTAACCCTGAGTGTCCCATTTCTAGGGGCCTTGTGTGTGGGGGTGGGTGATCTTCATTTCTGCAGCTGAATTGGATGCAGAGCAGTGCTGTGTCCATGAGGCAGGGGTTGGGTCAGTGAGCCATAGAAGCAGCAATAGACAATACAAATGCATTCAAGACTGCAGTCTCAGCAGACTCTTGTGGGGCCCCACTCTCCATCATGGAAATATCAGGGGAGCAGAGCTACTCACACTGCTGACACGGATCTTCATGGAGTCAGGCTGCTGGCATTATACTGAGGTTGGGACAACCCTTCACTTACAGCTTGCTTTCTTAATGGCTCAAAAATACATCGAAACAACAGGGCTTGAAGTTTTAGCAATAAGAAGCTTTCCTATAACTGCAAAGAAACTTTTTTGAGGACAGGTTTTGTAAAAATTGGTTTAAATGCTTATTTTCAACAATTCCACATGGGAAACAATTTTAGGTGTGAATTGAAGTTCCTTCTATTTAAAAACCTGGTCCTTAAGAAAGAGGCTGGACAGTTCAATGTAAATCATTGACAAAATCACATCTGCAAAGTAGGGTTGACCAAAGCCTTTGAAAGAGGCATCATTAGCTTTTCTCCTCTACAATTGCAAACACTTTCAGAGATTAAGAGCATACCAATTTGGAAGAAATAAAGTCAGAAAAGCTTAGTATAACGCAGATATAATGAGGATGTAGAAGTCACATAATTAAAATGCAATTTTCTACTCATCAAATTTAAGTCATTCCCTATTTAAGGAGCATCAACTATTACCATGAGGATTTTCAACAATGGGAAACAACAGAAAACAGGTGACCTAAAGATTTTATGAGCAAACTAGTAGTATTACAACAACTGACATTTTCTCCATTCTTCACAACTTCTACACTTTATTTCAAGCAATAATTTAGAATTAAATATGTCACTGTTCAATCTAATGCCATTATAGAGTATTCCTTCTGCAATAAAAGTTCCTCAAAAGCTTGTCCAGCATTTGTTGTCTGGGTCTTTCAAAAGAAAACTAAGAATGCAGTAATAGATGGGAAGCTATTCTTAATAGTATAATCCCAGAAACTACAGTCTTTACCATAAAATAGGACAACCACATGCTGTTGGAAAGCTACCCTGATCTCAATACCAGTTTTCAGCAGCTGTATTATTCTCTGCAGATCAGAATGCATACAGCTCCTAAGGTGTTCCTAACACTTTAGAATATAGAAAACAGGCGGCATTAAAAAAAAAATCCTATACACACAACACAACACAACCACCTTGGGTTTCCACCCTCCTACGGAGCTAGTTCAGAGACACCTGAGAAGTCGAAATTGAGCAACCCACCGATGAGTAAGTCACTTTTTAATCCCGATGAACTGTCTCCACTGCACCTGTACAGACCACAGAAACCCCGGGCAGAATTACATCCATACCTATATTTCATGCCAGTCTGCTTTGCGGTGGACTCTTTGAGAGAAATGTGGTGCTGCGGAGTGAACGTGCCCAGGCTACGCGCGATGATAGCGACCGTGCGGAATTTGGCCCTGGCTGCGTTCACCACATTGGGGGCGGTGGAGCTCTGCTTGCTCAGAAGTCGGTCTTCACCATTCCGATTCTTCAAATTGTGCTCTGTGCAGGCTATGGAGACTTGCATTGCTTCCCCGGGTAGCACACGGTCCCTCTCAGAACCCCAGAACACAGACAGTCACAAGAGGTTCAGTAGTGGGAAGGATTTTTGCTTGTCTTTTAAGCCCTCCTTACCACCCTCGCCCCCTTTCCTGGGGATGCCGACCAAGGAGCCCTCGAGGCCGACTTCAGAGCCGGGAGAGCAGCGGAAGCGGCTGCAGTGCAGGACTGACGGAGCCCCGGGCACCGACAGGAGTAAACTGCCAGCCCTGAAGTTGCCACAGCAGCTGGAGTGCGGATCAAGCTCGCCAGTCTTGCCGGGTAGTAATCTTGGCTGATTAAAAAGCCAAATCCATGGAGTCTGGAAGCTTTTGCAGACGCCTAGGACTCAGCATTCGTGCTGACTGCACACCTCCCGGCCAGAAGCCCATCAGCGGTGTCTGAATGCGGACTCGCCTCTGAGCGATGGGTCAAATTCATGCAGGCATACCGCAGGACGCGCCAGCCTCTGGACCACAGGCAGGATGCTCAACTGGCACGCTGAGCATCAGAGAAACAGCTAATCGGAGCCTCTCTCCGGAGATCGCTGGTCTCCATCTACTCAAGCTGTCAGCTCCCTCCCTGCCCTATTCCAGGATGTGGTGGGGGCTCCGCAAGACCCCTCTGCATTCATTTTCAAGCCAAAGCGTGGGTGGCTGAGCCCACAGGAGCGCTGGTCTGCAGCTGTATGGAGGAGCCCCTAAAGAGCTCCCTGCCTTTGTGTGCAAGGCAGGGCCAGGATCACTTTCCCAGACTATTACTACTGTAACAGTCTGGAGGGCTGCTCATAAGGGGAGCTCTGCCCAGATTCAAACCAGATAGATCCTGCTGCAGCACAGCAGTTGAAACTTGCAGGGTTCATTTCCCCCTTGCACATTATTATTATTTCGTAGGCAGGTAAGTTTGAAATTTCCTGGAAAACCACAGGGCAGATTTTTTGAAGACAAGTCATCTGACTTGCTACAAAATCTATTCTGGTGCCCGATAGAGGGCCAAGGGTGGGGGAGGAGGCAGCAAGCTCGCACCGCCCAGAAGAGCCTGGGCTAGGTGAGCAGTAAGTTCACATCTCTACCCAGAAAGACCCAGGCCAGGTGTCTGGAAGTGTGTACACTGCCCACTGGACAACAATGGCCAGCTGGTGAGGACAGACACTGTCCCCAAATCAGGGAACAGTGAGCAACAAGATGTGAGGCAGAAACATTGCCTAGTTCAGTATCAGGTGCAGAGAAACTGCTCGATAAATGTGGTTGAATCAAAATAAACATCAACTGACCAGTAATAATAACTCCTTGTATAGATGTATTTACAATACAATTGTGGGTTCTGCAAAATCAGTTTTCTAAACATGGTTCCCAACTGACACTGCTGTCAAGCACAAAGGAACAAGATTCAAATCAACAATATTTGTGAGTACCATCTCTGCACTAGGCAATAGAGAGAAATATGGAGGAAAAAAATGAAGTACTGTTTTTCACCTAAAAAACAAACAATCCCATGGAAAGAACAAAGCATTCAGTCTTAAAAGAGCTAATTAAGAATGTCAGAAGCACATTAGCTTTGAATGAGTTGTACAGACACTAAATACACTGGAGTTTAGCAGGGGAAACAATTACAAGGAGCTGGAGAGAGTTCCTCATTTATTAATGAGACTCTATTAGTACCTGACTTGGCTGTTGTTTGGGTACAAAAATGACTTAGACAAAGTCTGGACCTCAAGGAGCTTGTGAATGCCCAGGCAGCCCTCATAGAGGGGTGAGACTTTGCCTGGGGCATGAATTTGATTAGCAGGAGAGGAGGGAGGCTGTCACCCCAGGGTTTGGTATGTGTGGGGAGAATGCACATTTTGCTGTGTCTATATAATAAAAAAAAAAAAAAAAAAAAGCAGATCTAGCCAGTATTTTCCAGCCAAGTCAAGTTGTAGGAATTATATTTTCAAGTAGATTGTGCACCTGTTTTGAATTCTATTCCAGATATGAATTTTAACATTTTATAACCTGCAGATAAGGTTTAAATCACATTGTGGAAATTCATTCTTTATTCGCCATGCTCTTCCCACTCTCTACTTTAAAAAATAAATACATTGCCTGATGTTCAGTGGTTAGGAGAAACTTAGGATGGGGTAAGGGCTGTAGAAAGGGACAGATGAGCCTAGGATGCCTTCTTTTTACCCTCAGCTCCAGGGAAGGAGTTCTTTAAGCCTATCTTTGTTCCCTGGGATAAATGACAGTGGGTAAAGAGGAAACTGATCATTAGAATCTTTATTTCTTCACACTAAACTGGCACATTGGAAATGATCAATGTGAATTAAGAAGAGTCAAAGTGAGAAGAGGAAGAAGTGGGAGGAAATCAGAAGAAACAGCTCAGGAGAAAAAAGAAACAAAACAGAAAAGTAAAGCAGCCTGGGAAGCAAGACAAGCACAATGATCTCAAGGGGAAAGAGTCAGGAGCCAGCAGCTGGGAGGAGGAGGTGTGAGAAGTGACTAATGGCTGAGTAGAGAGTGTGGTCAATCCTATAGGGTGAAGGGGACTGTCCAGGGTTCAGAAGATCTGAATGCAGTTCAACAAAGTGGCTTTCAGGTTTGCCAAGAACTAGCAGAGCCAAGGCCTGAAAACATAACCAAAAGCAGAACGGGGAATAGGTTATCAAAACCAACCAGGCACGGCAGAGCCCGCTGGGTCACCCTAGCCTCCACGGGACCTGCAGAGTGCCCTGTGCACAGCAGACCCTTACTCTATAAATCATTGAGAAAGGGAGATGAGGAAGGAAAGGGGGATGGAGGGAGGAAAAAGTATGGAAGTATGCCAAATTCTTGAATAAATGTGATTCCTAAAAAAAAGAATAGAAAATTCTTCATGTTCTAGCTTCACACAGCCGGCTCACTTCAAAGACCTGAATAGTCGCCCAACACTCATGTCCACACCTCTTGTGAACTGACAAGTGTCCCAGCCTTTAGTATGTGCCTCAAAGGGAACCAAATAACTGAGTCCAGAGGATGTTCACAGTGTAAGCCTCTTTCTTGCAGCCCACAGTGCGTCTTTCAAACCTGACACCACATGAGCTTTCTGATGGCCAGTTAGCAGCTTGGTGACTTACCCCAGCGGTGTTCACCCTTCCCAGCATTTACGGAGCATCTGGTTTCAGGAGCCCAGAAATTAGATAATAGTTAACTGTAGGAATGCTCATTTCTAATAAATTTGTGCTAACAGGCTGCATACTAATTAAGCTGGGGAAATTAAATTTGGAATATGTAACCTTTCATTGTAACACAATAGTATTTGAAGGGGTGCTCACTATTATTATTTCAGGGTCAAGTAAGACCCACAAATGATGATACAGACATAGACATAAACATAGACATAGACTCAGATACATCAATAGAAAGAGATATAGATATTGCTATGCCCTTCCCCAATTCATATATTGAAGTCCTAACCCCCTGTAAATATCTCAGAATGTGACTGTATTGAAAGTGGGGTCTTTAAAGTAACTGAGGTAAAATGAGGTCATTAGGGTGCTTCCTAATCCTATATTACTGGAGTTCTTGCAAGAAGAGATTAAGACAAAGACTTGCACAGAGGGAAGAAAACACAGGGAGAAGAGGGCCATCTGCAAGCCAAGGAGAGATGCCTCAGAAGTAGTCAACTCTGTTGACACCTTTATCCTAGATTTCTAACCTCCAGGATTATAAAAAAGACCATTTCTGTTGTTTCAACCACCCAATCTGTGGTATTTTGTTATAGTAGCCCTAACACATTAATACAAATATAGATATTATTTGTTTTTATTTTAATTGCTTCATTTTGGGGCAAGTGGAAGTATTAGAGCTCTCTAAAGATGCCCCTAAAAGTCATTATTAGACCATAATGAACATTATTATCTTGTTATTTTATCTATCTTAAGCCATTATTACAAATGTACCACTGAGCCAACTGGCCAGGGCCACAAATGTGCTCTAAAGACACGCTCCAATTACAACTCATGTATTCCTTTCCAAAAACTTATAAAACCTCTACATAGTGATGATTGATACAAAAAATGGTGTTATTTTGAGGTACTTTGTTTTGTACTAATAATCTCCTTATTCTGCCAATTTGTTCTTTTAAGGGCTTAATTTATACTGGACATCAGAATCAGAAAACTCAAAAGTATCAGTGAGACAGTGGAGAGAGGCCTGCAATAGCAGGCAAAGGCCTGGGTTCCAAAATTAGCTATGTCACCGTGCCTGTGACCTCAGGTGATTAAGCTCTCTACCTCTTTTCTCTCACTTGAAATATGAAGGTGATACATGCTTTTTCCAAGATCCTCTCTTGTTCTATAGATTCCATGAAGTGCTTTTTCAAGAGATATGAAAGTGCACAATTACATAAAACCACATCACCACTTACTCTGCAATTATACCTTGGTCTGTGCTGCTCTCTATTCATTACCTGATATTTGGAATTCTTTGGAAATAATGTCAAAGGGTTGTCACTGGGTCACAGTGACAGAGCTGGTAAGGAGCAGACCACAGGCTACTTGCAGCTGATCTTCTTATTTTCATCATAAAGTCTTCGCAGTAATGTGAAAGGACTCTGGGGTGTGGGATACCTTGGTGCTGGGTGTGAACCCCAACTCTGCTCTCTTATTCCTTTCCATGAGCCACTGAGCAGTATTCGCAACTTCCCTGCACTCCAGCACCCTCCAAGGAAAAAATGCTGCATAAAGATACCTTTCTGGATAATTGTGGGAATTGCATGAAACAGCACTTGGCCCATAGAAGGCACTTAATAACAGCTAAGCATCCATCTCAATTTATTAAAAGCAGGGCTATTAAGAACTCTTTAATTTCTCAAACAAGCTCTCTCTCCAGGAGATGTCAACAAGTACTAATAACAGTAACACTTACACAGCGTTTTCTATAGCCTAAGAACTCTTAAGAAGTTAATACTTTACATGTATTAACTCATTTACTCTTTCTAAAACCCATGAGGAGGTACTATGTTATCAACCCTATTCTACAAGTGAGGAAACATGTAAATAAAATGCCCAAGGTGACACAGTCAGGAAGCTACAAGTCTGGGATTTCCCTGGGGCTGGGGGTAGCCTGCCTTCCAACACTGTGCATGCTGCTCTCTGTTGCAAGAAGGGCTTTAAATAGTGTCATTGTACAAGTATAATTTAAGAAAAGTCATATTCTTATTATGAGTCAGGGAAAAAATTAAATATTAAAAGTCTAAAAATTTCAAAACAATTAACTCAACCATTCTTGGTAGCTTTTTGTCAACCTTTTAAATACTTCATAATACTTTATTTCCATTGTTCAAGAAAAAAAATTTTTTTCCTATTACCCTGAAATTTTTTGTTTAAATCAATTTCTTACAAGTAAAGTCAAATCTTTTTGCTGAATATACTTAGAACGTAACGTATGGTTTATATTTCACTAGAAGCCACAGTTAGCCAGGGCCAGGAAACATTCAGTTATGCAGCCAGAAGGACACAGATTCATTCAAAACAGAAAGGAATCTGCTAATATCTGAAAAATTTTAGACATGCATGTGTACAGATAGCAAGCTACTTTATGTGCCTGTTATCTGTGATTAGAAGAGAAATTGTTAGGGTGGGAGTTTGCAATTTGTCAGGTACGTAGGTTTGGAGAACAATTTATTATCCTCTGACAAATTGAACCAGCCATGAAAATTAGCATGGGCTAGAATTTGCATGAGCATGTTCTGGAATAACAAAAAAAGTAAAATTGAGAAGCCAAATTAAAAATACTCAAGGCTCTGCTGAGTGAAAGAAATTTTAGGTGTCTATTTTTCAGCTTCCCTAGAAGAAAACTTTCACCAGAGAATTCATACCAGGACACTCTGAGGACAAGCTAATACAAGTATTCCCACAGCACCAGCTGCAAGTCTAAAACTAAAATTTAATTAAAGAATAGTTAAGCTTTTCAATTAACACTGAAAGTATACCCACAGACATTGATAAATATTTCCTTAATTTAAAACTTTTGATTAAAACAGATGTATCAGCAAGATCTCCAACAGGTATGCATCACTTTATGTATTCAGGAAAAGGTGCCATAGTGCTACAGGAGGTGAGTGTGCAGAAATAGGAAACTCACATTTCAGATTATTTTGTTCAGGCTTCTTCATGGCAGATTATTTCTCATAATCTTGTCTGAAACCTGCTCATGAAGCCAGGAGAAAATGGGGACGTGTCATCTGTTTATTTTTTATAAATATTTATTAAAAATAAATTATTTTTATTTTTAATGCTAAATTATTTTATGTTTAATACTAAATTATTAAACATTAGTATAATTTCTGCCACTGCTGCCTGATCAGGTGGTAGCACAGTGGATAGAGTGTTGGGCTGAGACGTGGAGAACCCAGGTTCAAAACCCCGAGGTCGCTGGCTTAAGCAAGGGGTCATCAGTCTGCTGTAGCCCCCAACCTCCCATCAAGGCACATATGAGAAAGCAATCAATGAACAACTAAGGTGCCACAACAAAGAATTTATGCTTCTCATCTCTTTCCCTTCCTGTCTGTCTGTCCCTATGTGTTCCTCTCTCTGTCTGTTTTTGTCTCTGTCACAAAAAAAAAAAAAAGAAAAGAAATTCTGCCAATGACATATAATAGAAAAAGCTAGTCAGAAATATGCATCATGTCTTCGGACAAAATGTTTTCCTAAAAAGCTTATCTCATAGAAATTTGTTTGCAAAGATCATTAGAATTGCCATATGTCATTCAATTTAAGATACTATAAGTCATAAGACACATCAGAATTTTGTATACCACCAAAATAAAAACTGTGGCTAATTAATTATGACACAATTCTTTTTTTCTCTCTTCAACTTTTTATTTTAAAGTTATTGAGTCTTTTAAGACTTAGGCTGGCTTTTCAGCCCAAATTTTTTACTCCTGTACATACATAAGAGGAAAATAGTATATAAGGGGAATAAATAGGCTAAAGTATTTCCAAAATGTGTTCACACTCAGAAGTTGATGCTATGGATGTTTTACTAAGAATCATCTTAGTTCGCATCTGTCCACACCGTCATCCTTTGTATTGGTAATGCAGCATAAAAAATTTAAAAAAAATTTAAAGGTTAAACTATTGCCTCTGTGATTTTTTTCCCCAAGCAGTTGACACCCACTCTCAAAGTTGTGATGCATACTCACAGGCATCTACAACCACACTGTGATGCCACCAAGCCAAACAACAACTAGGAAGTACATCACAATTTCAGCTAAGAAGAAAGATGTGCTTTAAAAAATTGTTAAACTATGATGATTTCTGAGATAGCATATTATAAACTCCTATTTTATGCCAGCTAAAATACTGTGGAAGGTTTTTTGAGCACCTACTATGTACCAGGCATTGTGTGAAAGGCTTCTACATTCATTATTTCATGCCAGATGAAAGGGAGGCAGAAAAATCAGCTTTTGTTAAGCATCTAAATAAAACGGGCTCTCAAATGTGCAGTCTGCAGGTTCAGTTTCAAAAGCATTCATTGTCAGACATGAATCAGACTTCGGAAGTGCTTTCCACACAAAGCCATACTTGCCTGATCGGGTGGAGAAAAATAAGCATCCTGAAGGTTTTTCCAAAACTATATTAATGGGTTGAAATTTACAAGTTTCAGTTCAAATTTATTGGTCTCCTTTGGGTGAGAAGCATCATTATTGCACATATCATTTTACCTCATATTATTAAATATATTTTTCTAAACGATGCATTCTCTTATTTCTTTATTCTGTTCATTTTCAAAGGAAAGGTTTTATAAAGAGAGCAGATCCTATGAAATTTCTCATTTAAATCCTTCCTT
Source organism: Rhynchonycteris naso (assembly GCA_037038555.1). NCBI lineage: Eukaryota > Metazoa > Chordata > Mammalia > Chiroptera > Emballonuridae > Rhynchonycteris > Rhynchonycteris naso. Next base: position 177,313,123 of record CM072995.1, on the reverse strand, counting down.
TAGCACATCATAAAAAGTTAATGTAGTAAACCCCTCAGGTTTTTGTCATCTTTAAAGCAAAACTCATTTGGGAGATGTAGGATCAAGCTCTCACTTTATGCTCTATTAAGGATGGTGTTGTCTAGAGTTTTTATAATGCACATGTATTGCTCTTTTAAGTAAAATTAAATAAAATAAAATAATTTTAAAGTTATTCTATTATAAACTTATCACAAATTTATCTAAGAAGATGCAAGATTCATGGAAGCAAGACAAAAAGTGTCATGCATTCATTGATTCAGACTTTAATTGTTTAGCATTTTTGTCCTTATCTTATTGGTTTTCACACTTTTCATTTTTTATGCTTAATTCAGTGGTTGTTGTTACTGATGTTGCTGTTGTTGTTTTATGTAGTTAAACAATTTTCAAGGTATGTATCAGTTGCTTTATGCTATCATTTTGCACTTGTTCACTTACCTTTTTATTTCTGTGCATTTTCTATCCTTAAGTCAATTATTTGTCATCACCATGCACTAAAAACCACATCAATATGCATTTTTCATTGTAAGTTGACAAGTTCTATACCCTGATGAGGCAAAGAGGTAGAACACTTAGCCCCTTCTTATAGTGCTTCCTTCCTGGATGAGGAGTGTGCAGACCTACCTTCACTGATCGCTAGTTGCATACTCTAAATGTAAGAGTAAGTGGTGTAGCTGAGAGACACTCTAGAGGAAGAAGGAGAGCTCACTGAGGGTTGGGCCAGTGAAAGAAAATATGTTGGTATCAGAAAATATATGAGCATGAGAACAGAAAAGAACCCAGGCAAGGAAAGAGAATAGAGGAGGGAGATACAGCAATAGAGGAAGCAGGTTTAGCAAAGACAGGGAGGCTGAGAGACCTATTGGGAAATAATGAGCAAAACACTATATGGAACTTTATTTTAAAAGAGTATAGGTAAGAAATTATGCAATACAAATGTACATGAATCAACTGGTGTCTGTTGAGGGAGATCTAGAATGAAAGTCTGGGTCTGGAGTGAGGAATATAAACAATATCTTTGGAAGATTTATTTGGAAGCCAGTACCTGGAGATATAAGTAACTCAATGCAGGAAAACAAGTAGGAGACCACCAGAATCAGCCAGCCATCAGGTAAAACCTGCTGATGGAAGATTGGTAGTCCTTACAGTCATTTATAATAGAAAGATGATGGGGAAATGTCTACATTGCGCTGTAAGCTGAAAAAAACTGCTCACGAAATAATATATATAGTATGAGCCTATTTTGACAGAAGTGAAACTATCTATCTCTGCCAAAAAACAAAGGGATATATGCAAATACATTGGGTATATTTGGTATTCCCAAATGTTAGCCGTAGTTACCTGTGAGTCGAAGAACTCTGGGTAATTTTTATTTCCTGTATTTTGATATTATATGATTTTCTGCTGCAAGTACATATTATTTTTGTATTATGAAACAAAAAAAATGATACCCAGAAAACTAGAAATGATGCTTGAAGCAGTCTATGTGTGACTTTCTTCTTTTTATTTCACAGTACCTAGTACTATGAGATAAATGTCAATGAACCAGCTTAGCTTACTTTTCAACAAATATCCACAAGTATATTATCCAGGATGTGACCATTAAGCTTTGCTGACTGATATGAAGAATTTGACAAATTATATCATGATTTATGTTTCTCTGTAGATCTGCTATGTGTTCCTGCGGGGGAGGTGTAAAGCCAGTGGCCACAGCCACCATCACAGCCGCCTGGCCAAGGCAGGTTTGCATTAGATTCGAACAGTTGGTAATGAAACAATGGAGCCAAGAACTGGTGAGCCATCAGCTTTAATTCTAGCTTGCACCCGGCAGGCAAGCAAAAACACACACTGGGCTCCAAAACCCACTCATTCAGTGTTCACAAAGCTACTGACTTATCCGAGTTTCCTAGAATCAAAGGTTTCTAGTTCACCAGACTTATTCACCTCTGTTCCCCATCTCCTTCTGTACAAATTCTGCTCAAACTGCCTTCTTCCTCAGCACTCTGCCATGTTGGCTGCTTCTTTTACACGTGGCCTTAATCTGCTCTCCTCTCTAAACTAATCCCAGGAACCGAGAGAGAGATCAAGCTACTGGTCTCTCCCACTTTATACCGTAGAATCAAAACCTTTAATCCAATTATACAAACAAGGAAGTCTCTGTATAATGGGATTCCTCAGGAGAGTGCACCACCCTACATCATTCAATCAGTCAAGGGTGTGGAGAAGAGCTTACTCTTAAAACTAAGCCTTAGGCTACAACAACCCGGCCTGCCCACAGCCTGTCCCAGAACACACATTAATATCAACGAACTTCCATGTGGGCAGCGCCATCTTTAACAAAGTGAGCATAATATATTTTATCTGCCCAACATCTCTGATACAAAGTCACTTATCTGAGACATACTGGGAGGATTCCTCATGAGAGTGTACCACCCCACATCATCCAATCAGTCAAGGGTGTGGGGAAAAGCTTACTCTTAAAACTTGCACGTGGGCAGTGCCATCTTTAACAAAGTGAGCATAATATATTTTATCTGCCCAACAGGAGGCAAGCCAGAAGTGGTCTGACCCACTAAGGACAGCAACAATTAAACATAGAATATTAAAGAAATTTTTTTATAATAATGGCTATAATCTCTATCAATCTAAGCTTGATTGACCCTCCTTAAAACTGGCATCTACTAACAGGAGAGAACTTATATAAGTATACAGTTAACCAAATTAATGCCGGCTGAGCTCCTTAGGACACAAAGACGTGTCTCAATCAATCACGTGGCTGTGCAGAGAGGTGCTTTGCACATTTCTGTTGACTGAATAGATAAATTTATGCCAAACTTTTGGACATGGCCAGAACTGAGTGTGAATCTGCTGTATAGAAATCTAATCGCTATGTTGAAATTTCTGAGCCATCTCTAATAATAGTAGCTTGTATCAGTAGTGTTCATTCACCTTTAACCCTACCTCCTATTTGTTTTTTAGCATTTCATGGTGATTAAAAGAGAGAAAAAGGAAGTGAAGCAATACAGTATTTCTGTGTAGATGTTAGAAAGTATCAGTAAAGGAATAGGAATGAAGACAGGGCTGGAGAAAGAAAAAGAATTTCAGCTAAAATCAAATGTAGAAAAAGATTTGAAGAGACACAAAACTTGAACATAATCTGCAGACTGAACTCTGGAGAGAGGTGGTGGTTGGTCTGGGGAAAGGTCAGTGTATTGGTGTCTTAGGGCTGTTGTCACATATTATCATAAAAGTTCTTATAATTTTGAAGGCCAGAAATCTGAAATCATGTTATCAGTAGGGCTGTGCTCCTTCCAAAGGCCATAAGTCCTTGCCTTCTCCCCTGTCTGGTGGCTACCAGCATTCCTGTTTCACAGTGATTAAATGAGAGAAGTGACTGCATCACTCCAGCCTTTGGCTCCACCTTCAAATGATCTTTTTCTCCATGTCGCTTATAAAGACAATTGTCACCAGATTTAAAACCCACCTGGGTAATCCAGGATGATCTCGCCTCAAGATCTTTAACTTCATTACATCTACAAAGATATTTTTGTTGTCACATTCACAGTATAAGGGATTAGAATATAGACATACCTTTTTGGGAACTACCAAAAGGTGCAGTCAGTTTGAAGAAAGTATGGGTTACAGAGAAGATGGGGAAAGCAGAGGCAGTGGGCTGGACTTGCTTTCCAACATGACAAGATAACAAAACCAAAGATAAAATGAAACAGCCCAAGACTATATGGAGATGTAAACTCATCCAGACCACAGGTTTGAGCAGCTCTCATCTGAGAGTAGTTCCTTTGCTAGCATGAAAAAAAAGAGGGAAGAACAAGAAGAATTTTCATAGGTCAAATAAGGGAAGGTGGGCCTGCCATGCCCCACCCAGAGGTTCTTTGCCCAAAGACAACAATGCTGGTTGAGATACAGAAATTACACATGAAAGGATCATCAGTCACCACACTCATGGTGAGATAGCAATCACTCATTAAATCTCTTAAAGGAGCCCTGGCCCAGGGGTGGTGAAATAATGTCACAGGTGCTACTTGGGAGGTAGAAGTAGCAATGACACATGTAGAATGGAAGCTATTAGGCATGCAAGCGATGGAGGAACTAGCAAGGCAATAATTAAACCCCAAGAAATGGTTGGTCTGTTCTTATTTCTTATTTTGCCGTTTTTTAATCAAGAGTAGCTCTAAGTTTCTTAATAGATAATTTTGGGGGGACAGGTAAAAGCTTGAACTATTGAATATGTCATCAAAGGTGTTTGTGGAGTCGAGTTGTCACAGCGTCATGTGGTCCAGTACTACAGCAGTTCAAAGTTCAGATTATAAGAACAGAGGACTCCAGTCATAACACTCATAATGAAGTCCAGGGACAGGGAATAACATTAAACCTAAAAGAACAGAACATTTCTCATTAAAAAGAGAGCTTGGAAACTGGACAATTTAAGACAGTTATCAGGGTATCAATTCAGCAGAATGGTCAGAAGTTCAAGTGGACCCTTTGGTCCACTAAAATGGAAGAATCATTCTGAAAAGATTGCACAAAAGCATTTCTCATTCCCCAGAATGATTTATAAGTAATAAAAAGTGTTTGAGTTTAATTTTTTTTTTTTTTTTGACAGAGACAGAGAGTCAGAGAGAGAGACAGATAGGGACGGACAGACTAGAAGGGAGAGAGATGAGAAGCATCAATTCATCATTGAGGCTCCTTAGTCTCCTTAGTTGTTCATTGATTGCTTTCTCATATGTGCCTTGACAGTGGGGAGGGGGCAACAACAGACAGAGCGAGTGACCCCTTGCTCAAGTCAGCAATCTTGGGATCAAACCAGTGACCATGGGGTCATGTCTATGATCCCACACTCAAGCCAGGGATCTTGAGCTCAAACTGGTAAGCCCATGCTCAAGCTGGATAAGCCCACGCTCAAGCCAGAGACCTCAGGGTTTCGAACCTGGGCCCTTCACCTCCCAGTCCAATGCTGTAACCACTGCGCCACCAGTCAGGCTGTTTGGGTTTAATACTAAAAGACATAACACTGTGAATAAACTAGAATCCTCATACATTGTTGGTGAGAATGTCAAATGGTACAACCTCTGTGGGAAATAGTTTTGTAGTTTCTAAAAAAGTTGAGGCCAGATTTACCTTCTGACCAAGGAATTCCACTAATAGGTATAAAAATATATGGCCATATTAAGACACGTACATAAATATTTATAACAGCATTAGTCATAATAACTAAATCCAGAAAATTATCCAAATGTTTATCAAATAGTGAGCGGATAAACAAAATGTTATTTTTATGTAATTCTATTTGGCAATTAAAAGAATGAAACACGCAACAACATGAATTGTCCTTAATAATATTATGCTAAGTAAAAGAAGGTGGACAAAAAGGCTGCGCATTATATGATTTTACATTCATGACAGTTCTAGAAAGACACATTTATATAGACAAAACAGTCAGTGTTAGCCGGAGACTGGCAGTGGAAACAGCAGTTCACTACAAACAGGCCTGAGGAAATGATTTGTGGTTATGAGATGTCCTAAAATTGAATTTTGGATTTAGTTGTACTATAAATTTATTAAAATCATTGAATTAAAGACTTATTTTGAGGTATGTAAATTGTATTTTAATAAAGCTGTTAAAAAAAATAAAACAAAGTATGACTTTGCTGAGAGGTTTTTTGTTTCTTTTTTAGCCCCAGACTTCCATTTTTATATAAGAAGCAAAGATTGGAGGTGCAAACATAGAATTTATTGTGACGTCAGAGGTCAGGGAGGTCTTCAAGACAGTTTTCAAAGCAGGATAAGGAAAAACAATGAGTTTAGTTGCTGTGGGGTTCCCCAGAAGCGTCTGATTCCCCCATCTCTGGGCTGAGATATTAGAAACAAGGTTGAGGGAGAGAGTTCAAGGCATTCCAAAGAAGGTCTACACTGTGTAAAACACTAGGGTCGGGGTGGCATACAGAGAGGGTAGAGCAGCAACAGTTGACAGGAGTAGTAGAGGCAACCTTGTGGAGTCACCCACAGTGTGGAATGAGACAACAAAACAGCCAAGGACTCTCAGGGCTTCAAGGGCACATGAGAGGTCACAGAGCTAGATATTGAGTCTGTGCAAGGTTTGCGATCAACGAGACAGGGTACAGCAGAGGTAGGCGACTCTGGGACACACAGGGAGCAAGTGAGCCAGGCACAGCTCAGAGGAAAGCGCCAAGAACCTGGAGAAAGGCCAGCTCTGATAAAGATCAGCTCTGATAAGGAGTTGGAACTCTGAATTAGCTGAATGTTTACCCAAAGCTCCTGTTTGGGAAATGAATGAGTTACCTTAAGCAGCAAGTTATAGGCTTCTCCCTGCTTTTAGCAGAACTAGGGGGTTAGAACCAGATGAAGACAGTCAATAGAAGTTCCTTTTCTGACCATTGATGAACATGATATTGAAGGTTCTCAGTGAGCTGAAGGTCTAATGCTGTCACCTGTTTGACCTCAGCCCACACAGGAAGAATATTCTATATCCCCCAATAACCAATTCTGGGTTTAAGAGGCCTCACTTTATCAGATTAAAGTCTTCTTGTCTCTATCATAGGATGATTCAGGTCTTCTTAAGGGAGTTTGAACATATGAATAAGGGGCCCAAAGATCTTGACTGAGGTGTTTTCTTATTGTCACTGAGACACACACAGACACTCAGTCTGAGCTTAGCTACAGAAGGCCCTCCCCAAGCTTTGAAAGAGTTTGCTTCTGCAGGGAGCACACCAAGTCACTAGATCCTAAGAGCTGTCTTTGGCTTGTACCCCTGATGTTTCTAGGTTCATTTACAGATCAATTCATTTGTAACTCTTCAAGTACATTTTAAAGTGAGGTTTCACTAAACAAAACCCATTGGAAGCAGTTATTCCATTTCCCTGCTAGCCAGATAGGATGCGCTATACAAACTGCTGTTGTGTTCCATATCTGGGAGTCGGGGGGCGGCTAGCCATTCCATAACTAACATTATTATTTAGGCTCAGCACTCATTCACTCAACAGCACTGAACATTATTTATACAATATTGTTGTTTGTGATGAAAGCTTTCATGTGGGGGGAAAGAAAGAGGATATTTGAACATAATATTTTGGCTTGGGACTTTGTTTTTTTATTGATTAGAAGTGAGTTATTTAATATTATATGCAGGTAAATAAAAAAATATGTTTCTTCCAGAAAATGATTACCTGATTTTAATTTCCCTGTAATCATTTGTAATCATTAAATATCTTCTGAAATTCAAAAGGCAGTCATGTGGTAAAGGGAGGACATTTGGAAGTGTGGCTGCATTGCATAGAAACAGGACCAAGGTGGCACTGGCCACAGGACCTGCTGACAATGTGGACTGCTCCACACACACATTAGGCTGTCCACCTGGAAATCTGGTAAGTTTGTTGTCACTGGAAGTTCGCAAATTGTGTCCACAGGAGCTAATGTCAATACATGATAGAGAAAAGAGAGTTTACTTTTCCAGATGGCAGCTGTATTCAATGGGCTCTTTCAGGTGGTAAGAAACTACAATGAGTTTGCTCTTTTGTGTTGTCTGGCGTGTCTCTGCCTTCTTCTGATAAGAGCATGCTATGTTTCAAGAAGGACAGACTGCCATTCTCAAACTCCTGTGGGCATGTGCGGCTTGTCTGATAGGATAGGGTAGTTCAGGTCGGTCCTAGCAGGAAAAAGATTGTATACTCGTGGGCCATCCGAGGACAGAGTAATACCGAGACTACTGATAAGGGAATGTTTTTGGGGCCATTGTGCCTCAGGCCTAGTAATAGCTGGATCTATTACCAGCCCTAGGCCTAAAAGGACAATTTGAAGGCAGAAGGGGCTTAGTGAAATAAGACCACCTGAAAAAAAAACCATGATCCTTGATGGAGGGATATGGCCAGCCCATGGAGAAGGAGTTTAAGAAATAAATACCTCAACTATCCCCCATCTGCTGCCAATTAGTTGAACCCAACTGAAAACCAAAGGTCACAGGAACATACAGCAGCCACATGGGGGTATAAAGCAGACTAGAAATGAGTAGTGCATGGATCTGGACAGGTAAATGAAAACTATTCAACATGCATTGGTGGCAAGCACTTAAGTTACATTTGCTTTCAAGTAGGCAGGAATAGCTCAATATATTAGCCCATTGATAAGTCTTTGCTGTAATAAGCTGACCCAATGCTGTTTAGGGGACATTGAGAATAGAAGATGATGCCCAATCAGGGAGCAAACATCCACTCCTATTGGTAAAGCAAGTTTGCCCTGCCTGAGGATATCATGAAATGAGAAACTTCTGCCTTTATCCAATGCACAGTGACCTTTAGAGACAGTCTGGAGTGATCCATTTAAAGTGGCACTAGCCATAATCCTGGCCTATACCATTCTTCACATGTCCTAAGAGATAGTTAAATAAAATACTTTCATTCCTTCAGTAAAATACCTAATTTAATCAAAATGTAAAGAAATATTGTTTTTGAGATGTTGAAAGTAAAATCCATAGAGAAGAGTCTGACCTGTGGTGGCGCAGTGGATAAAGTGTCAACCTGGGACCACTGAGGTTGCCAGTTCAAAACCCTGCACTGGTCTGGTCAAGGCACATATGGGAGTTGATGCTTCTAGCTCCCCTTTCTCTCTCTCTCTCTCTCTCTCTCTCTCTCTCTCTCTCTCTCACACACACACACACACACACACACACACACACACACACACACACACACTCTGTGTCTTCTCTCTAAAATAAATAAATAAAAAGAAATTAAAAAATCCATAGAGAAGAAAGGTAAGTTTCTGGAAGCATTTAAGATTAAAATAAGAATATAATTAGAGTTGAAAACATTAATGTCTTTTCATTTTTTAAATTTAATCTACTAAAACCTAAGGCAAACAGTTTCACCGAAATTATTCAGACTCAGCAGTCCAACCAAAGCCAGTTTTTCCTTTTTCTAGAGAGAATCTAATATTGAAGAGAAATCACATTACTCTTTCATTTATTAAACAAATATTTACTAAACATCTACCACATGCTGGGCATTGTTGTAGGTGCTGGGAATGGTGGGAACATCCAAGATAAACAAGACCCCTTTTTCTGTAAGCAGCTTAAAATGTAATAAGAGAGACAGACATAAAAATAGCTACCTACAATACAAGACAGAATGAAATACACACTAAAGAAGCTAAGTCAGACAGAGAAAGACAAATGCCATATGATTTCATTTATATGTGGAATATAAAAAACAAAATAAATGAACAAACAAAACTGAAACAAACTCATAGATACAGAGAACAAACTGATGGTTGCCAGATGGGAAGGAGTTTGGGTATCTAGGTGAAAGAGGTAAAGGGATTAAGAAGTACAAATTGGCAGTTACCCAATAGTCATGAGGTTGTAAAAGACAGCATAAAGAGCACAGCAAATTATATTGTCATACTATGTATGGGTCCAGGTACGTACTAGACTTACTGGGGTACCACTTCGTAAGTTATATAAACATCTAAACACTATGTTGTATACCTGGAACTAAAGTAATTTTGAAGGTCAACTGCAATTTTAGAATAAAATAAATGAATACATAATAAGTTACCAAAGAAGAAACAGCAGCAGCAGCAACTTCAATAATGTTGGAGCATTGGGAGTGCCAAGCAGTGATTCATTCTGACTGTATGAAAATTAGAGAAAGCTTTATGGAGGAGGTGGTGTTGGCTCTGGGCTTTGAAATATAAACAGGACATTGCTTGAGGGCACAGGAGCCCATTGTTAAACAGAAAAGAAAAGAACACCTCAAGTCAGGGTCAAGTGTAAACAGAAGACATGGATTTATGTAGTATTGGGCAAATGTAGAACAGAGGAGGGAACATGGTATAGTTAGATGAGGCAGTGAAGGTGGATGTTAGAAGGAGATGAAGCAGGAAAAATGTGTTGAGTTGTATTATAAAGAATCTTAAATATCAGCTGACCCTAGCCAGTTGGCTCAGCAGTAGGACATCAGCCTGGTTTGTGGAAATCTTGGGTTTGATTCCCTGTCAGGGAACACAGAAGAAGCGACCATATGCTTCTCCACCTCTCCCCCTACCCCTTCTCTTTCTCTCTCTCTCTCTCTCTCCACCCTTCCTGGAGCCATGGTTTAAATGGCTCAAGCAAGTTGACCCCAGGCACTGAGGATGTCTCTATGGTCTCGCCTCAAGTGCTAAAATAGCTTGGTTGCTGAACAACAGAGCAAGCCCCAGAAGGGCAGAGCATCGCCTCATAGAGGGCTTGCCTGGTGGATCCCAGTTGGGATGCAAGCAGGAGTCTGTCTCTGCCTCCCTGCCTCCCACTTAATAAAAAAGAAAAAAAATCTTAAAGATCAGCTTACTTAACTTTATTCAGAAGACAATAGAGACTCTGATGGGTGGCTTGTTGGGATATATGTCACATATATCACATATATTTTTACAGTTTTATTTTGAACATCATGGCCTGTAGCAACTCTGTATTCTGCCTCATGTCTGTGCCCAAATTGTTTTTGTGACAGTAAAATCTCTAGTGCAGTCATCCTTAATGGCCCACATTAAATCACTTCAACCAAGTGATATTAATGGTTTTACTGTAAGTAAGAGCTGGCTCACAGCACCCTTGTTGATGATGGAAATAGTTCAATACCAACCAGATGAAGGAGCTTAGAATAAAAGTGGTTTGTTGGAACAAAGTAGCCTATAAATAGTCATGCTGGGACAGATAGGCTGTGTTGCTAAAAGGCCTTCCAACTAATCTGCTGAATGTTTCATAAATCAGCTTGAGTACAGGGAGGGGCCCATGTGTCACCCACACAGTCAGCTCTGGAGGGAGGGGGAAGAGAGAGCCTGAATTAATCGCAACATTCTGCCATTGTAACTAACTGCAGTTTCCTTTTTATCGGGGCAATTGGTATTAAAAATGAAAAGAAAAAAAAAACATTCTGCTTCTTTCATAGGATTACCTAACACCAAAGGCCAAATCAGGAAATACTTTTATATTTTGATGTTAAAGAAGACTGGAGGATGGCAGGGCGGTTGTGCAAAATCAGAGCTATCATTGCAAAGGTCACCATCTAACTGAGATGGAAAGGAAGTGGAAGTCCCAGCCTAGCTCTTAGTAACTAAGACTTCATTCATTTTAGGGCTCAGTTAAAAACATAGAGCCAACCAAAAGTCACTTTTTCAGCAGTGAACCTTTGTAACTAAATATGAACTATTGGGATGGCCTTGTGCAGAGCTCACACCTAGACATCATGTAAGTTTGGAAGAACTGCAAACAGTCCTTGAGGAGAAGAGACTGAGCTCCGCAAACACTGCTCTCTGTTTGAACAGTGGCCACAGAGCAGGTGCAAAGACAAGATGAGCCGGTCTTTGCCTCAGTCATCCAAACAGCCGTCCTCCGCCATCCTGGGATAAAGCTCCCCTCGGGAGACAGAGGATTTAGCAAGGGATCTGTGTAAAGTGAACAGTCCCCATCCCTGTGGCCAGTGCCTGACCTTGAGGTGACATATGTGTGTCCACTTCTGGGCAGACTGAGGCATGGTCCTGCTGAGAGCAAGCAGCAGAGTAAGGTCCCACGGCCAGAATATTCCAAATAGATTCTTCACACAAATCACATTTAACACCTCCTTGCTTTTTATTTATAACATTTTATGGTTTTTAAAGAAATGAAAGTTATTTGTCAAACGTCTTTATAAACATCGTTTTCTATATAAAAATCCTCAGTTTACTCTCTGCATATCAGTGTCCAGAGGCAGAGAAAAGGGAGAATGTATCTGCCTTTTGTTTCTTCTTAAGAAGACTTCGTCCCACCCTGGTGACTCAGTAGATAAAGTGTCCACCCCATTCAGCATACCAGAGGTCACAGGCTCCACTCCCGGTCAGGGCATGTACAAGAAATAGTCGATGAGTATACAACTAAATGGAACAACTAAGTAAAACAAGTTGATGCTTCTTCTTCTCTCCCTTCTTCTTTCTCTCTTTCTTATATCAACAGAAAAATTAAAATAAAAAAAAAAGAAGCCTCAGTTTGCCCTCATATCTTTTTGACTGGAACTTCATCACATCACATGCCCACACCTAAACTGTCGCAGGGCCAGGGCATGAGCCTACATGGTCGGCTTAGGTCAGTGGTTCTCAAACTTGAGTGGCATCAGAACTGCCTAGAAGGCTTCTTTAAATGGACCATTGGTCCTCTTTCCCAAAATCTGATTCAGAACCTCTGGAGAGGGGTCTAAGAATTTGTATTTCTAACAAGTGCCTTGGTTGATGTGGTGGGCCCAAACGCTGAGAATGTGGCTTAGACAAATCAAGGTTCATCCTTAGGTCAGGGAAGAAGCTAACCATCCCTTACAAACATGTCTGCTTGGAGAAAAGGGAATAAAATCAGGATTCCCTTAGAGAGACAGAGGTTGGGTGTTTGGCTGTTTAATGGCAACCACCAGAGTCTTCTGGGTTGGAAGCCACTAAAACCTAAACCTCTTCACAAAAAGGCAATCCGTTTTCTCTGTGTTGATCCTGGCTTTTTGCTCACTTGACTAATAGCATTCAACTCTGCTGCTCCCAACAAGTCCAGGGTAAGCATTGAGGCAGGTTTGATGTGGGACGTGATCAATGGCCCATCAGCATGGATGGCACCCAGAAGACCCCATGGAAGGCACAGTTACCAATGTAACCAGCAAGGAACACCAGCTGTGCATCCCATTAACAAGCAATGCCCTGGGACAACATGATAAAAAACAAAGAAATCAACTGGTGATTTTGAACTGCCTCCTTCTGGTGCAGCAACCTGCCTTTTATGTGTCCCCTGTGTATGTGCAATAACCCAAGAATTTAATTACAATTGTCCTATGAGCAGGGCTAAATATTAATGTTTTATCAGTGCTCTGAGAAAACATGAACCATTCAATAATCTGTCAATTTGGCCTTTCCTTAGATGCCCCCTGCACAGTTTTGTTTTTCATTGGCTTTAGGGTGATAGGAAAAAGCGCTTATGGTCATTTGAGAGAATTCAGAGTGAAGTGACTGATAGGTGAGTTTTCTAGTTCAGTTAATCCAGTCAACAGGACATAAAAGCTTATAGAACAATGTGTGTAGAAAACTGTTTATTTTCTTCTACCATAAGTCCCTATCCACACTCCTGCACTAAGACTATAGCGTTTCCTGAATACTAGGGATTGGGACGGGAAGTGTCATGCAGTTGTCCACAGCCATCTTATCACCAGGACCCTGGGTATTATTTTCCCTATTTATTTTCAATGAATCAAGAAGCACTTCTAACCTATGATCCCATTGTGGAGAACAGTTACACTGAAGACAGGGTCAGTAACTCCATGTTTTGAAGGAAGAGAAAATATATTGTATATCATACAGCCTTGTCTTTCACTAAACCATATTAGCTGTTTGAAATAGAGTGTTGTCAAAGACAATCCATTCGCTATGTCTTTCTTCTATAGATTTGGGAAGAAGTTAAAACAACAAAAGAATAGAAGTGTTTGTTGGCTTATCAACCATATCCAGTACCGTTCTACTTTATAGCCACCAGGAAAACAGGGAGGGTACATTCTGATTAGCGGTAAAAGACAAGACACCACTTTCTGTCCAGTCATTTATTTCCAGTATGAACATCCTTAAGCATTTTGCCAAGGGACAGATCCACACATGTATTGTTCTATGCCTGGGCACATCCACATAGAGGATGCTGAAGCAATGTCCCAAAACCAGGATTCTTGACTGTATGGCTCAATGATGACCTCCATTAAGGGAACCAGGTCCTCCTCATTCCCTGGAGATCATCACAGTCCAGGAAAAATGTGCAACCTACCAGCAATCAAGAAGCTAAAGTTGTCACCAGAGTGGGCCAGGCCTCGGTTGCTTGGAACAGTTAAGACCAGAAATCACAGCTTACTTTTAGGAGCTGCATGAAAAATACAAGCTGTCTTCAACATAGTTTGGACTAACAAAGATTTTGACAGACACTCATCAGGGTTTTACCCACAATATAATTAAATCAGGCCAATTTTATGTTCAAAATATAGTTAGCAGCCTAAATTTCAATTTCACATAATATTTCATCTCAAGGAGCACATCTATGGAGATTTGGTACTCCTTCTTGCTATCTGACTATACATTTATATTTTAGAATGTGTGAATAGATATTTTCTATCAATATAAAATGACCTACTGAGTAGGTGGGAATCCCTTTTACTACATTATCCTCTAAGACCACCCATTCATGGGAGAGAACATTTATTCCAAGAACAAAGATGTGGTCAGATGGGCAAAAGCCACCAACTATTGAGAACACTGACAACTATTCTATCCAGGGGCAAATATGTATTCATATTTCTTCCAGTATTAGAATATGTGCCCAAATATTCAATACAATTGCTATACTCTTAGAACTTTGGTTTATTCCCTCTCTCCCTCTCCCCATCTCCCTCCCTCCCTCCTTCCCTCCCTTCCTTCCTTCCTTCCTTCCTTTCTTCCTTCCTTCCTTCCTTCCTTTCTTCCTTTTTTTCCTTCCTTCCTTCCTTCCCTCCCCCCTTCCTTTCTCTTCTAAGACATACAAGGATGGAGCAGAACATATCACCACCTTAACTTGGATATGTCAAATCACAACTGCAAATTAGGGGGGTTGCCACCACCCAACCCACTTTTGCTTTATTGTTTTACGGCATGTATTTTTTTATACCTACTGTCATTTTATTTTGACAATGTTGCTAAAAAAATCTTATGAGGGCACATTTTCAACAAATGGTCCTCGGACATCTGGATATCTAGATGCAAAAGAATGAATTTGGACCCATATCTCAAAGCATGTACAAACATTAACTCAAAATGGATCAAAGACTTAAATGTAAGAGCTAAAACTATAAAATTCTTAAAGGAAAACATAGAAGCAAATTCCTTTGACCTCAGATATAGTGATGGCTCCTTAGATATGACGCCAAAAGCATAAGTAACAAAAAATAATAATAACTTGAGCTTCATCAAAATTAAAAATTTTTATGCATCTAAGGACACTATATCAAAAAAATGAAAGAAAACAACTTAGTTAATGTGGAAAATTGCAAATTTGCAAATTATATGTCTGATAAGGAACAATATATAAAGAACTCTTATAACTCAATAATTGACAAATAACCCAATTAAAAATAGGCAAAGGATTCAAATAAACATTTTTTCAAATAAGATATACAAATGACCAATGAGAACATGAAAAATGCTTAATATTATTAGTCATAATGAAAATGCAACTCAAAATTACGATGAGATATCACTTCACACCCAATAGAATGGCTAGAATAAAATATTCAGATAATAGCAGGTGTGGTGAGGATGTGGAGAAATTGGAACCCTCATACACTGCTGTTGGGAATGAAAAATGGTGTGCCACTTTAGAAAACAGCCTGACATTTCCTCAAAAGAGTTAAACATAGAGTTATCATTAGACCCCACAATTCCACTCTTTGGTATAGACCCAAGTAGAATAAAACATATACCCATACAAAAACTTGTACAGGAGTGTTCATGGTAGCATTATACACAATAATAAAAAAGTAGAAACAACCCAATTGTCCAACTGATGAATACATAAGTAAATGTGATATCTCCTTATAATGAAACTTATTCAGCCATAAAAAAGAACTTATACATGCTACAACATGAATAAATCTTGAAAACATGCTAAATAAAAGAAGCTCATTAAAAAGACCACTTGGTGTGTAATTTCATTTGTATGAAATGCCCACAGTAGGCAAATCTATAAAGACAGAAAGTAGACTAGTGATTGCCTAGACATAGAATATAAATTTAATCACTTATAGTTGGGAGACAGAAATGACCAACATACAAACATGCACAAATATTATCAAAGAAAACACTAGAAAATGCATCAAATTTCATTAAAAATAGTTTATTCAAATACATCCATAAGAAAAAAGGTTGAATAAGATTTATTTTAGCTGACTCTCTTTTAGAGCTGGAAATGGTTCCCTTGTGTACACCTGTCCAAGTTGGAGGCTTGAACTTAAGAAATGACACTGGGTTTGAAGGTAGAACAAGACTCAGCTTTGAGTAGGTCAAAAGGCTGCATGATGTCAGGGAGTTAAAACAAGATAGGAGATGCATGTGGGTGCTGAAGAGAAAACCCAGTCCACACAGACTGAAACCAACAGTCAGCTGTTGTGCCACCGAAAACAGAGCAGAGAACAGAGCACCGGGAAACCAATCAGAACAGAGAAATGTAACTCAAGAAACACAGGGTCCCAGAGAGTGACCAGAGTAACTTCCAAGGCCTGTACAGATTGTCATGTGCCTCTCCCAAGGCTGTTCCAGACTGTCTCGGGAGCAGATGTTCCTCCCTTAAAGTCTCTGATTTATAAATAGTTTACATTTTATGGACACTGTGAATGTTAGAATTAATCATGCTTTTCAGTTTCCTCTGGTCACTGAGAAGCTCAAAGTTCATCACCCAGTTGCAAGACCTTCTTGTCATACATTTCTCTGTGGTAACTTCAGCCTTAGTGTTGACCTGTCCAAACCTTATTATCTTCACCCCACCCTTCATATATTTCTTTTGATTGCCTTAAATATTAGTAATTAAAACAGTTGAGCTATTAAGCATACTTTCTAGAAAATGATTTGTATTTCAGAACATTGGCTTAAATCCATTGTTTAGAACCCAGAACATAGTTTACCATAGAAATTACTTAAAGCCTGTATATTACACAAGACTATTTAAACTTATATTGTAAGCATGCTCAAGTATTCTCTTTGCTGGCCGTGTTTCTTAGCATCAGGTTCTTACCTGGTGCCTAGTAAGTTATTCATCAGTAATCCAAACCCAAAATGAGCTAAATATCTAATTTGAGTTTCTATTTTTTGTAAAGATCCTCTTCTGGGTATCTTCCAATTTCTTAGTTATGCATCAAAGAATGATTCAGTAAAATGAAGTAGACCTAAGAAAAACTTGTGCAGATTAAAAGGATACGAAAGTAAACAGAACTCCCTCATATATTCACAACACCACTTGTCAATTTCTAATGAGATAGTCATCCGTAAAGCACATTCTAGTTAAATGACATGAAGGTAATGACCTAAAGACAGCTCAGGGGTTGAGAGAGCTATGACTATGGCATTTGTCATCTCTTCATCCTTAAGGTATTTTGACTCATCTAGCTGAGAAGACAGAAATTTCCCCTTTACATTGTTTCCTAAGACCATCCACTCATTGAGAGGTACCCTCCCAGGTCCAGACTCAGTAATGTGTCCAGATAGTAAAAGCTATCAATTTCCCTGAAGAGCTGAAAGCTACTCTCTTCAGTGGTAAAAATGAGATTGGCTTCTCACTGATGGTAAGTATCTCAGCATGCATTCAGGGGCATCACATGTTGCAGAGTGGCTGCATGAAAAGGTTACTGAATGAATAAATGTTATTAGCTGGAGCTGTGGGATGGACTGAATGGCATACAAGAGAAGGAAGAAAAGAAGAAAGAGTAGAAAAATAGTGAAATCCTACCCAATGCCCCAACACAAGCTGGCTTGGGCAAACTTATTAAATGGGCTTTGAGACAGAACTAATTTGGATCTTGATGCTATTACCAGCTTTTTGAACTTGCTTTCCTCCTTATTAGAAAGGAAAACTGTCCATGTTGCATTCCGAGGCCAAAAACTTCATTGGTATACTGGATTCCTTCCACTCCTCAAATGTTTTGATCTTGCCTATCTTCTACATTGCCAGTTTCTCTCTCCAAACTGGGTCATTTCTGACAGCGTTCAAAGATGCTATAGAACATCCAATCTTAAAAACCTTTCCCAGACCCCATCTCTCTAGCTATCATGCTATTTAATCATATACAATAAAAATCCTCTAAAAGTTGCCAGTCATTCCTGATCAAAATTTCCCCTGGCTCCACTCAAACAGCTTTTATCAAGGTCATAATGATCTTCATCTTGCCAAATCCAGTGGTGAGTCTTCAGCTTATTTTGCTGAGATCTTACTAAAGCAGAACCTCTCAAATTTTAGTGCTACCCATTCCAGAGCATGGAGCCAGAGCTGAGAGATGCCTGCTGAATTAGAAACTACATTTCCCAGCAACCCTTTCTAACCCCACAATCACGTGACACCATGGAACCAGTTCTTGCCAAAGGGCAAGGACCAGATCATATAAGTCTTATAGAGCATGGTAAGAAGTTTGGATTTTATTCTAAGATTGCTAGGAAATCATTGAACCATTTTCAGCAAGATTTCTTTTTGTTTTGTTTTCTTTTCTGCTTAAACCTGCAATGCTCATTCCTGGGCAGGTCTTCTGCATTTATTCTTACTTATTCTGTTATCATAAATCTTTGCATGACCAGCTACTTATCTTTCCAGGTTTCTGGTAAAAGAAATCTTTACTAACTTACCCATCTAAATAGCACCCCTTCTATTATCCCTTTCTCTAATTTATTTTTCCCCATAGTACTTATTGCCTGACATTATACCATATTCACTTGTTCTCAAACTTCAAAGTATATCAGAATCACCTGAGCACTTTCTAAAAATACAAATTTCTGTCCCAAATCCCCAGGAATTCAAGAGATCTGGGAAGGCTCCTGGTAATCTGCATTTAACCAGATCACTCTGATCCACAGACAGGTACCTCAGATAGGTACATGCATTCCTAGTTCAGTCAAAGAGGGCTGCCCTCCATACTTGACCTCCAGTAGGTAAATGATGCTTTTATTAAAAAAGGAGGAATCTCTGTTAAGGAAGGACTTTTATCACATGGGGCTTTTTTTTTACCTGGCTAATCTAGAGGAAAAGAGCTAACTGGACATTATATTTTTCTAGAACATTTCTGAATTGTTCCAACTACACAAATACTGTCCAAAACCCCTAAAGTCAATGTGTAACTTTGAGTATGTCACTTTACCTCTTTGGGCCTCTGTTTTCACTTCTATAAAATAAGGTTGTGGTGAAGTAGGTGTTCTTTTTGATCCCTCTCAGCCCCAGGGAATCTTAACTATAGGTATTCATTTCACAGTGCTTATACCCTTAAGCAATAACATGCAATAAGAGGCAAATGCTGAGAAACAGAGGGGTTCGTTACAAAAAGAAAATGACCCCAGAATTGTGTAACAACTTCCCATGGCACCAAATTACCAGTTAAAGAAAAGTACTTTCAAGAGCTAAATCTTGCACAACTGCCAGAGAGTTCTGAACATTTGACCATAAACATTTCTGCCTTTGCAAGTGCTAAGAACCTGGTCACTTGCAGCTGACTGCACCACTTAAAGGACATGGAAGGGACCCTTCCCAACAGAAGAATTAAAGAAGAAAATTAGTAAGCAATCAGTAAGCTTCACAAACACAGAGGAAATGAGCTGGTATGGTTTCTTTGATCACTACTTGTCAAACAGTGCAATTTTTGTTAAAGTATTTAAGGGAGAGAAATTAATAAGGGAAAAGACTCTCCTCAATATGACAGGGTCATGACAATGTAGATGGCAAAATAAAAGAACTGAGAAATGGCCGCTTAGCTCATTGAGTCAGAAAATATTTGTTGGGCTCAGTACTGTTCTAGGAACTAGAAATATAAAGATGGTTAGAAAAATATTTTCTGTCCTCAAGGCACTGAGAACTATAAACAGACAATAACAAGACAGTTAGTGGTGACAAAAAAAGAAGTCCCTGCAGTCTACTCTACTGGGACAGAGCAAGAGCAGGCTTCCCTAGTAGAGGTGGTTCTTGAACTAGAACTTGAATAATAAATAAATGTTTGTCAGGAGTATAAGAGAAAAAATACCTATCAGGTACAAAATATAACACAGGAAAATATTATGTCACTATGTTAGTATTTTTCTCTTAGCCATTGAGATCAGCACTGAAAATGAATTGGCTTCTTACTTCCTTTGGTCAATAGAATACAACAGAAGTGATGGTACGTCAGACCCAAGGGTAGGATAGCTCTAATGAGGCTTCGCACATTCTCATCACTATCTCATCTTTTTTTTTTTTTTTTTTTACAGAAACAAAGAGTGAGAGAGACAGACAGACAGACAGGAAGGGAAAGAGAGAGCATCAATTTTTCACTGTGGCACCTTAGTTGTTCATTGATTGCTTTCTCATATGTGCCTTGCCCAGGGGGCTACAGAAGAGCAAGTGGCCCCTTGCTCAAGCCAGTGGCATTGGGCTTCAAGACAGTGACCTTTGGACTGAAGCCAGTGACCATGGGGTCATGTCTATGATCCAATGCTCAAGCCATTGACTCCACGCTCAAGCTGGTGAGCCCATGCTCAAGCCAGATGAGCCTGCACTCAAGCCAGATGAGCCCATGCTCAAGCCGGTGACCTTGGGGATTTGAAACTGGGTCCTGCGTGTCCTAGTCCAACATTCTATCCACTGTACCACTGCCTGGTCAGGATATCTCAGACTTCTGTAACACCATGTGAACAAGCCCGGGCTAGCTTTCAGAAGGATGAACAACCACGAGGGAGCAAGCCACCCTTACCCGTAAGCTCTAGCCAATCTGTCAACTGACCACAGATGCATGACCGAATATAGCCAAGAATCAGACTGACTTGGTCAAGATCACTAGTTTTTCTCCTGGTCAACCATAGTCTCATGAGCAATAATAAATGGTGGTTGTCTTAAGCTACTAAATTGTCAAATAATTTCGTATGCATCTACAGATTATTGAAAAAGCTCCTTCCAACTTGAGTTTACAATTTTATTAAACAGGGTTAAGAAAAAAAAATGAATTAAGTTCTAACTGAATGTAGTAATTATCCTCTCATAATTGCCATTAATTTTTCTAAACCATAATGGTTTCATATAATGCAGTTCTCATGATTTAAATCAGCATCAGAGATAGACTGAAACAAAAGACTGCAGAGTAAAAAAAACAATTTTCTTATCACTTTTGTTCATCAGTGCCCACCTCTTCTGCCAGATCAAACACAGCAAATAAAATAACATTTGTCTTAGAAATGTAATCTTCCAGAAGAGCCTAATAAAGAAATGACAAAAAAAAAAACAAACAAAAAAAACAGTATCTTTTCCCTCACTTAAGTACATCTGTAATAAGACAATATACATAAAAGACTAAACATAAATTGTTGGGTTTCTTTTGCTGCCTCTGTTGACTTTTAGTTTAGATGTTGCCTGGTTTGGATTGTTTCATAGTCTCCACTTCTACTTTCTGATTTTGAATATAAGTTTACCATGATTGAATTAAACTGAGTCCAAGTGACCCATTGAGACAATTTAATGTACTAAGTACCCAAATACTAAGTGATTTTAGGGAATTAAGATACAGCTACATATCCAAATATAGAGACCCATAGTCTCTCTGTTCTTTTCATCCTACTGGATCATTAATTTTTTTATTCCTGTAGAAATCAGAAAATACCATTTTCCTCTTTAGGAAGAATATGTAAAATTAAAAAATAGTATCTTAAATCTTTTCTTGCCCAAGCTTGATTAATATAACCCATTAGTTATAATTTAGTATGGGCATGGAGCTTACCAAAGAGAGATATAACATTATGGTCCTAAAGAGTGTTAAATCAGTTTTGTGTTGCAAAATTCCTTTCTCTAGGCTGAAGGGGGGAAAAATACCCAGAATATTTACAGTTCAGTGAGCTAAATGAAGAGTCTTGGTAGCTGACCTGTCAGTGTGCAGATAAGGTTGTAAAGAAGATAAAATTTAACCATATTCTGCTCTTGCTCACAGGCTTAAAATACTCTCTGTAACTTTTGCTGTCATTCAACTTTCAGATAAAGATGGCACATGAGACACAGTATCTAATTTTGGTTCCTACAAAACTTCACTAAATTATATTAAGGGAATGTATTTTCTTTCAAAGACATTTTTAAATTATAATATTACATAGAACCAAATACACACACACACGAGTGTATGTAAAACTGGTGAAATCTGAATAAGGTCAGTGGATAATATTAATATGCTATAGTTATGCAAGATATTACAAGTAGGGGAAGACAGGTTAAGGATATATGAGATTTCTCTTCATTATTTCTTTT
Organism: Rhynchonycteris naso; assembly: GCA_037038555.1. Classification (NCBI taxonomy): domain Eukaryota; kingdom Metazoa; phylum Chordata; class Mammalia; order Chiroptera; family Emballonuridae; genus Rhynchonycteris; species Rhynchonycteris naso. The sequence continues at coordinate 177,291,069 of CM072995.1, read as the reverse complement.
ATGTGTGTGTGTGTGTGTGTCAGAGACAGAGTCAGGGAGAGGGACAGATAGGGACAGACAGGAAGGGAGAGAGATAAGAAGTATCAACCCTTTACTGCAGAATCTTAGCTGTTCATTGATAGCTTTCTCAGATGTGCCATGACTGGTGGCAGACCAAATGACCCCTTGCTCAAGCCAGAGACCTTGGGTTTAAGCTGGTGAGCTGTGCTCAAACCAGATGAGCCCACACTCAAGCCAGTTCCTGGGGGTTTCAAACTTGGGTCCTCTGCGTCCCAGTCCAATGCCCTATCCACTGTGCCACCACCTGGTCAGGCTCTGCATTATTTCTAATAATTACATGTGAATCGAGAATGATCTCAACATAATATTTCATTTAAACTTGCCAAAATAGGAAGAAAATGAATGAATAACATCAACACAATTTTGGAAACAGTCAAGCAAATGGATATAACTGTCTTAGCTGACTTCACGTTCTAACACAGCAGTAAGAAAAGTTGGGAAGCAGCCTTATTTAATCACAGCATCTCTAGACAGTTTGGGAACTGGCAGCCACAGCTTCCCTAGTCCAGAAATGGATCAGAGGAGATGAAAACTAATGAAAGCAGGATCTGAAAAATGAATCTTTTAGAAGCAGTTTGTTTGTTAGAGTCCCTCTTCCTTCCCTGCCCCTGAAATTCTGTTCTTCTTCCCACACATGGCCAGAAGCTGAAGCTATGTTCTCTGTAGATGGGAAGGCAAAGAATCTTTGTACTGAGGACTCCTACAGCAGGTGAGTGAAAGAGAATCAAACTGAAAATAGCAAAATAGTCAATGAATAAATGGATACAATCATGAAGAGTCCTCTGCCCTTTCCTCCTTCTTGACTCTTAGACCCTTGGCAGCCAAGTATTTATTCTTGGAGCTGGAAAATAGAAGAATAACTTTGGGGAAATCTGTCTAGCATTAGAGGAAATACATAGAAACATTGACATTGGGAGTGTATCAGGGTTCAGTCAAGAAATCAGAACCACTAAAAGTTTTGGCAGATAATGGGGTTTACTCTAGAAATTAGAGCTTATACAAATCTTGGATGAGTAAATCGGATGGTCAGAGAAAGACACTACCCATTGTGTTAGACAAAATAGTGACCCCCGCCAAAGACATCCACACCCTCCCTACTCACCAGAATTTTACCTTCCATGGCAATGGAAACTTTCTAGATTTTATTAAGTTAATATTCTTGATATAAGAGATTATTTTAGATTATCCAGTTGGACCCAATATATTCATAGCAGTCCTTATAAGAGGGGTTCAGGAGGATCAAAAGGAGATTTGAAGACAGAGATTGCAACGATGTGCTTTGAGGACAAAGGAGGAATATAGTTGGCCTCAGAAGTTGGAAAAGGCAAGGAAATGGATTTCTCTCCTCAAACCCCCAGGAAAATAGGTCTTAATGTTAGACTCGGACATCTAGAACTATGAGAGAATAAATGTGTGTTGTGTTAAACCACTACATGTGTTGTAATTTGTTATAGCAGCCATAGGAAACAAATACACTAACTATAGCTTAAACCATGGATATAAATAAAGCATATGGAAAATTTTTAGAAAGAGTACATATTTGACCTACCCAGCAATTAATGGGGAGCTCATGGCAGACTGTAGAATTGATGGCTTTTATGGGAACTGTAGTCAAGTGCTTGATGGCTTGGGCTACTCTTAGTCAATGGGGTCAATAGTTGGGAAGAGGCTAGAGCCCATTGGTTGATTTGTCTGTGTCTTTATGTCATTGTCTCTGATCACTGTGTCCTCTGAGAGTGAAAGCTCTAATTTCACCTCTACTTTCTATATCTTATACAAGTTTCCCTCTTAGCCCAAGGTAAGGAAGGGGGATCTGGGAAAGGCAATTTCCAGACTTATACAGGAACAGTCATGCAAATATGACAAAATGCACCCAAGTTCTCCAGTTTTCCCTACAAAAGGTCCCTCAGCAAAACTCAGCTCATCCCTCAGCAAAACTGAAAGTTAGCAAGTCCTACCGAGAGGTTTGGAGCTTCCAATCAAAGCTTTAGCTTCTAACCCTAAAAAATATGTAAACAATCAAAGATTGTCAAATATCTAAGAAAGGCTTAAACATAAAAAACATATTAAAACACAAAAATCAATACTAAATCAGAAGAAGTCAACTTGAAGGAAATAAAGACTGCACAAAGAAGAAAATATAGCAAAAATAATAATTGAATCTGGTTTATTTGGAGCGTTAAGAAAAAAACATTGGACCCATAAAATAGTATTAATAGGATGCTTTAAAAAGGAAACATCCATAAAATTAAAAAGAGGTCTTAGAAAGTTAAAACATTTTATTAGAGGAGGATTTCAAGATGGCAATGGAGTAGGCAGATGTCCCAACAGCCACCTCCCAAAGCCAAATTGGATTACAATTTAAGAACAATAATCTTGAAAAAACAAATTTGGACTAAACGAAGAGGAATCTATAATCAAGGATCACGGAAGAAGCCACTCCGAGACTGGTAGAAGGGAAGAAACATGGAAAGGGTTGCCCCATTCCCAGAAATGAATGGCGGCTGAGGGTCCAAAGGATTCTCACTGTGTGTGGGGGGGTGTCATCCTAGGAGGTGTGGGTGCTCAGCCCCAGGCCCGGAGCCCCAGCCTAGAGCCTCAGAGCCTAGAAGAGGTGCCCAGACAGCATTTAGCTGTGAAAAGAGCCGAGGTTTCTGTCTGCAAGAAAGAGATGGGAGCTCTCAGAGACACAGGCCCTGGCTTAAAGGGCACACACAGATAGGCTTGTTCACAGCCACTTACCTGGGGCTCCAGCAAAGGGATAACTGAGGGGACTAGAATTTTGTGAGAAGAGTATTGTAAAGCGAGTAGCCATGGTCATCATCACAGCTGCCTGGCCCGTGCAGGTTCATATTTGATTCGAACAGATGGTAATGAAACAATGAAGCCAAGAACTGGTGAGCCATCATCTTTATCCTAGCTTGCACCCGGTGGGCAAGAAATACACACAGTGGGAAAACACTTCCCTTTCCATTCAGGGCTCCCAAAGCCACTGATTTATCCAAGTTTCCTAGAATCAAAGTTTCTACCTCACCAGCCTTATTCACCTCTGTTCCCCATCTCTTCCTCTCTGCATAAATTGGCTTCTCCTTCAGCACTCTGCCATCTTGGCTGCTTCTCCTATCCTCCACGTGGCCTTTCTCTGCTCTCCTCCAGCATGGGCTCCTCCTAGAACATAATCACTCTTCCCCAGAACAACGTGATCTCTCTTCTTTTTAAACCCTTTTGGCAAGAAAGCCCTCCCCCAACAGACATTAATATAATCACACCCATTCCAAGCAAGAAGGGCAACTAATATCATCACCTGGGCAATGGGCTTCCATGTGGGCAGTGCCATCTTTAACAAAGTGAGCATAACATATTTTATCTGTCCAACAAGTATGAAGTTGGAGGCCCAGGGAGAGACACTGTGAGGGATGGCCACCAGAACCCCTGTGCAGAGACATTCTCCAATACTGCAGTTTCCCTCTTTCGTGGATGGAACAGTCCCCTCCCAGCAGCATCAGCCTGGGGAAAGCAGCTGCTCTTATCTCAGGAGTCTCTCCTGCTCCTGTCATGAAGACTGGGTCATTCTGAGAAATCAACCAGGAAGCAGGGGACGTGTCAGTGACTCAGTTTTCTAACGTTGCGGCCAGAGCTCCCTTGAACACACACTCCCAAGTCTATGACCGGTGTTTCCGCCTCATGGAAGACTCAGTAGAAACTGTCCAGACTGTGGGCTGACCACACCTCTGGGTCTCAGAGGTCACACCCACAGGACTCTTAAGGCCACATTCTACTGAGGTCTGTGAAAAGTCTGGACAGACTGACATCTGGGGCTGAGGAGCAGAGCCACACCCACCACCTTTCAGAATCCCTGAATTGCCCCAGGCTCTAGACATTACCAGAGGTTATTTCAGTGGTCTAGCGGCAAGCAGCCAATAGAGGCTTCAGAAGGTAGGACTCAGGGAATCTTGGCCTTTTAAGCAGATCTTCCGCCAGGCCCAGTGTGGGTAAAAGCCTGCCTAGGTGTGCAGCTTGGTATTTCCATGTGCACCTGGGCCCAGCAGAGGCAGCCACAAACTCTGGATTGCTTGTAGCTCCAAGAAGGTTGCTGAGGGCCAGTCATGGGCAGTGTCTTCCACTGGTCTGCACTGGGTTTCCTCCAGGGAAGCCCAGGGCTGGAACATCCAGTGACCAGCTGCGGAGAGCATCGGTTCAGGACCTTACAACCCTTGCTAGAGTGGTATTCTAAGGAAATGCTCCTCATATCTGGCCCAGCTGAGGTGAATTTGGCTATCTGTGTTCGGAACTGGCACAGTGGCTCATGTACATTGGATAGGGTGGAGCTTCATAGTCAGCCGGTCCAGGTGCTAGATATCCCTCCCTGCTGGGTTAGACTCCAAAGGGGGAAGGGAGAGAGGTTTGGAGCATGGACATTTAAAGTGTGGGTCCCTGTGAGCCTATTGTTGGATCTGGTTGAGGGTCTTAGCCACTCTCTGGGGGGCACAGTCAGCCCCAGGAGAGGACTGTCTCAGTCTTCCTCCTTGAGACCCGAGTCTCATCAGCTGTAAGAACTTCTACAGGGAAAGCTGTCGGCCCCACTCGACCTGAACCTGCTGCTCACCTTGTTGGGGAGAAATAAAATTTGAGTATCTAGCAGTGGCTGAGGGATTAGACTCTGGAGTAGGAACCACAATCCCTGTACTGAGCTACTTCCCAAGAGACCCCTAAAGTAGGGGGTCCCACTAATGTTTTATTCTCAACCTCATTTGCTCTAACCCACCAGGCTTGCAGCCTATAAAGGGGTTGGTTGGGTGAAGCCAGTCTGGGCCCACACAGAAGTCTTCTACAGAAGACTCTGGGAAGAGCTGCAAGAGGAGGTGGAACAGCCAAAAAGTGGAAGCAAATGTTACAGAGCTTGGGGCTTTTATGGAGCTGCTGTCATCTCTAAGCAGAAGGAAGTTGATCCTTATACACAGTTGGCCCCTCCCACATGACCCAGGCACAGGAAATGCAGACACAAACAGTGAACTGAGCTGTAGCTCCAGACAGGTAGCCCACAGCAGGTTACAAACAATGGCTGACACCAACCCAGGAAGACCCAGAACCAGCACAACCAGTAGTGGGTGACAGACAGCACCAATGCTAGACTCAGCTAGCTACACAAGCAACACGCCCAAAGAGGAGTTCAGCAGGCACCAAAAGCTGAAGACAGTAAATATACCCAACAGAACAGGCACTGCACAGTGTCTAATACACATGATCAATGTTGACCCTTAGAGCTATCCACTCTGAAGGGATAACCCCACCCATGAAAGGACCAACTGCATTCAATACTCTCAACAGGAGGGTAAATGCTGCCCTCAAGAAGCATTCATAGAGCAAGAAAATCAGGTAGCCTGGAGGTCAATTCACAAAAACACCACAACAAATTTCAAAGTCAAACAGCACTACCTAATACATAGACAAAATAATCAGACAAAGAAATATTACCCAAGTGAATCAACAACAGAAATCCCCAGAAAAAGAACTAAATGGAATAGAAGTAACCAAACTACCAGATATAGTTTAAAATAATGATTTTTAAGATGCTCAAGGATCTTAGAGCAACAATGGATGATCACAATGAGAACTTAAACAAAGAGATAGCAAGCATCAAAAAGGACATTGAAATTATAAAAAGGAACCAATCAGAAATGACAAATACAATATCAGAAATGAAGACTGCACTAGAAGAAATCAACAGTAGGCTTGATGAAGCAGAGGATCAAATCAGTGATTTAGATGATAACATAAACATAACCATAAAAGCAGAGCAACAAAAATAAAAGAGGCTCAAAAAGACTGAGGAAATTCTAAGAGAGCTCTGTGATAACATGAAGAGAAACAACATCTACATCATAGGGATTCCTGAAGGAGAAGAGGACAAACAAGGAATAGAGAACTTGTTTGAAGAAATTAGCTGAAAATTTCTCTAAATTTATGAAAGAAAAAGTCACACAAGTTCAAGAAGCACAGAGAGTACCATTAAAGATGTACACAAGGCAGATACTTTGATTTTAGCCCAGTGAGAACCATGTTGAAGTTTAAACTATACAAAATTGGCAATCGCTACCTGAGCATACAACCAGTGAAGAAATAAAAGAGGTTGAGCCCAGATTGACTATGGAGCTAGATGACTCCAGAGTGTTATATCTACCACACTAGTCACTTAATCAAATCGCTCTGATTTGTAAAGGGATTTTTTCAAAGATAATGACATGGAAAGGAGCCCAAAGCCAGAATAAATGCAGCAAATGGCAAAGAGGAAGAGAGAAAACTTGTAGAGTCTGTGAATCAGACAAATCTAAAGACAGTTACTGAAAACTTCTTTAGCCATTGCATCCATATATGAGTAATAGGTTCCTTGCATTTAATAGTGGTTCATTTCTAGAAGGGTCAGCAAGATGGCTGTGGAGTAGGCGAACGTACCTACTTCCACTTCCCAGAACCAAAGTGGATTACAACTTAATTTTAAGAACAATCATCTGGAAAAACCAACTTTGGACTAAACTAAGAGAACTGTTTAACCAAGGATCACTGAGGAAGCCACACTGAGACGGGTAGGAAAAGCGGAAACACGGAGAGGGCTTCCCAGCTCCCAGCAATGAACGGCAGCCTGGAGGAACTCACATGGCAGGAAGTGAGTTTAACAAAGAGGGGAGGGTCCTGGGACCCAGGAACAAAGCCCCAGCCTGCAGCCCCAGAGCCTAGAAGAGACATATGGACAGTATTTAGCTGCAAAACAAGCCAAGATACTGTTTACGAGAAAGAGACAGATTTCTCAGACCCAGGATTCTTCTTAAAGGGACTGTGAAAAAACCTCTTTCACAACCACTCACCCAGGGTTCCAGGGGACAGGGAGAGATGAGAGGACCAGAGTAGCATAAGAAGAGTGTAATCTAGGAGGCACAGGGAGAAACACTTTGAGGTACAGCCACCCTGGGCTCAGTCACTCTCCAAATCTAAAGTGAATATTTTTCCTGGAACCAGCAATACCAGCAAATGGAAGCTCTCCAGTTGCACTCAGAGCAGAGTCGCTTAGAAGCAGGAACCCATCAGGGATACAGTATTGAGTGCTAAGGTCTGAGCTGCATCACCTCCTACACACACTGCTGAGTGCTCGCTGGAGGGCGGGCAGAAGTGGGGTGCGAAAGCACGGTCCCGTAGGTGGGGGCAGAAGCAGAGGGCTGGCTATGGCTGCAGCTCAGGCGTGAGCGCACTCTTACCTGTAGGGGCAGAAGCCAGGGGTGGCCGCTACTGAGACCCGGTACAAGCACTGTCAGGTCCAGTGAGGACAGAGGTTGAGGGCAAATGCAGTGGTGGAAGGGGCACACAAAAGCGGTTCGACCCACACTTGTGGGCCAGACAAGGAAGAGTGGTCTTGCCTGCATTCCTGCCCTCAGGGGAAAGGCAGTCTGAGGAACCAGCTAAGACCTGTGGCTCAGCACAGCAGCAGAGCCGGGTCCATAGGGCCAAGGCTTGCAGCATAGGCATGCAAGCACAGTCCGGCCTATGGGGGTGGGGCAAAGGCCAAGGCCGGCCAAGGCTTGTAGCCTAGAGGCAGAAGCACAGTTCTTCCCTCAAGGTGGGGCGAAGGCAGAGGTCCAGCCAGGACTTGCAGACCAGGCACAGGAGTGCAGACCTGCCCTTGACCCACAGAGGCTGAGCCAGCCAAAGCTTGTAGCCCAGGGATGCAAATGCAATCCAGCCTGTGAAGGTGAGGTGGTAACCACAGTGAATGCTGCAGCTGACCAGCACCGACAACACCCATGCCTGAACACCCGAGCAGCAGCCATGTGGGTGGCGGGCCTGCAGACAGACCATCCCCAGGGAACACAGAAGCCACACCCATCAGACTCCTGTGGCCACACCCTTCTTATACATGAACAAAATGGGAAGGCAAAGAAATGCAACCCAAATAAATCAAAAGAAAACCCCAGAAAAAGATTTGAATGAGTTAGAAATAACCAAATTACAAGATGCAGAGTGTAAAATAATGATTGTTAGGATGCTCAAAGATCTTAGAGCAAAAATGCATGGACATAACGAGCACCTAAATAAAGAGATAGCAAGTATAAAAAAGGACATTGAGACAATGAAAAAGACTTAAAACAGTTAACATAATACACCATATCAACAAAACAAAGACCAAAAACCATATGATCTTATCAATAGATGCAGAAAAGGCATTTGATGAAATACAGCATCATTTTATGTTTAAAACACTTAACAAAATGGGTATAGAAGAAAAATATCTCAACATAATAGAGGCCTTCTATGATAAACTATCAGCTAACATCATAATAAATGGCATAAAACTGAGGACTTTTCCCCTAAAATCAGGAACAAGACAAGGTTGTCCACTCTCTACACTCTTACTCAATGGAGTGCTGAAAGTTCTAGCCAGAGCAATCAGACAAGAGAAAGAAATAAAAGGCATTCACATTAGAAAAGAAGAAGTAAAGATTTCACTTTTTTCAGATGATATGATCCTGTACATTGAAAACCCCAAAGACTCCACAAAATGACTACTAAAAAAAATAAACCAATACAGTAAAGTTGCAGGATAAAAAATTAATATACAAAAGTCCATTGATTTTCTATATGCCAACAATAAAACATCAGAAAATGAGCTCAAAAAGCATTCCCCTTCATGGTTACAACAAACCAAATAAAATATCTAGGAATAAACATAATAAAGAATGTAAAGGACCTATATAATGAAAACTACAAAGCATTGTTAAGAGAAATTGGAAAAGATACAATGAAATGGAAAAATATTCCTTGTGCTTGGATTGGATGCAATTCCCATCAAAATTCCAATGTCATTTTTTAAAGAAATGGAACAAAAAATCATCAGGTTTATATGAAACTATGAATAGCCAGAGCAATCCTAAGGAAAAAGAACAAAGCTGGGGGGCATTACAATACCTGACTTCAAATTATATTATAGAACCACGATAATCAAAACAGCAAGGTATTGGCAGAAAAATAGATACTCAGACCAATGGAACAGAATAAAAAGCCCAGAAATAAAACCACATGTATATGGTCAATTTTTTTTTTTTTTTTTTTTTACAGGGACAGAGATAGAGTGAGATAGATAGGGACACACAGACAGAAACGGAGAGAGGTGAGAAGCATCAATCATTAGTTTTTCATTGCCATTGTGACACCATAGTTGTTCATTGATTGCTTCCTCAGATGTGCCTTGACCGCGGGCCTTCAGCAGACTGAGTAACCCCTTGCTGGAGCCAGCGACCTTGGGTCCAAGCTAGTGAGCTTTTGCTCAAGCCAGATAAGCCCACGCTCAAGCTGGCGAGCTCGGGGTCTCGAACCTAGGTCTTCCGCATCCCAGTCCAACGCTCTATCCACTGCGCTATTGCCTGGTCAGGCTGGTTAAATAATTTTTTATAAAGGGGCCAACAACACACAATTGAAAAAGAAAGCCTCTTTAACAAATGGTGCTGGGAAAACTGGAAAGCCACATGCAAAAAAATGAAACTCAACTACAGTTTGTCCCCTTGTTCTAAGATTAATTCAAAATGGATCAAAGACATAAATATAAAACCTGAAACAATAAATTACTTAGAAGAAAACATAGGTACTAAACTCATGAACCTTGGTTACAAAGAGCACTTTATGAATTTTACTCTAAAAGCAAGGGAAGTGAAGGCAAAGATAAATGAATGGGACTATATCAGACTAAGAAGCTTTTGCACAGCAAAAGAAACTGACAACAAAACAAAGAGACAGCCAACTAAATGGGAGATGATATTTTCAAACAACAGCTCAGATAAGGACTTAATATCCAAAATATACAAAAAACTCATAAAACTCAACAACAAACAATCCAATAAGAAAATGGGAAGAGCCTAACCAGGCGGTGGTGCAGTGGATAGAGCATCGGACTGGGATGCGGAAGACCCAGGTTCGAGACCCCGAGCTTGCCAGCTTGAGCGCAGGCCCATCTGGCTTGAACAAAAAGCTCGCTAGCTTGAACCCAAGGTCGCTGGCTCCAGCAAGAGGTTGCTCAGTCTGCTGAAGGTCCACAATCAAGGCACATCTGAGGAAGCAATCAATAAACAACTATGGTGTTGCAATGGCACTGAAAAACTAATGATAGATGCTTCTCACCTCTCTCCATTCCTGTCTGTCTGTCCCTATCTATCCCTCTCTCTGACTCCCTCTCTGTCCCTGTAAAAAAAAAAAAAAAAAGAAAATGGGAAGATGACATAAACAGACATTTCTACCAGGAATAAATACAAATGGCCAACAGATATATGAAAAGATGCTCATCTTTATTAGCTATTAGAAAAATTCAAATCAAAACTACAATGAGATACCATCTCACACCTGTTAGATTAACTATTGTTAACAAGACAAGTAGTAACAAGTGTTAGAGAGGCTGTGGAGAAAAAGAAACCCTCATTCACTGTTAGTGGAAATGTAAAGTAGTACAATCACTATGGAAGAAAGTATGGTGGTTCCTCAAAAAATTAAAAATAGAATTACCATATGACCCAGCAATTCCTCTACTGGGTATATACCCCCCAAACTCAAAAACACTGGTACGTAAAGACACATGCAGCCCTTTGTTCATTGCAGCATTTTTTACAGTGGCCAAGACATGGAAACAACCGAAAAACCCTTCAATAGATGACTGGATAAAGATGTGGTACATATATAATATGGAATACTACTCAGCCATAAGAAATGATGACATTGGATCATTTACAACAACATGAATGGACCTTGATAACATTATACTGAGTGAAATTAGTAAATCAGAAAAAACTAAGAACTATATGATTCCATACATAGGTAGGACATAAAAATGACAGTCAGGGACATGGACAAGAGTGTGGTGGTTACCGGGGGGGTGAAGGGGAGGAAAAAGATTGAGAGAGTACAGGGAGGGGAAGGGCACAAAGAAAACCAGATAAAAGGTGACTGAAAACTATATGACTTTGGGTGATGGGTATGCAACATAATCAAACATCAAAATAACCTGGAGATGTTTTCTCTGAACCTATGTACCCTGATTGATTAAAGTCACCCCATTAAAATTAATTAAAGAAAATGAAAAAAACAATGAGAAAGAATCAGTCAGAAATGACAAATACAATATCAGAAATAAAGACCACACTGGAAGGAATTAAAAGCAGGATGGATGAAGCTGAGGATCGAATCAGAGAGTAAGAGGACAAGATAAACAAAAACATGGAAGCAGAGCAGCAAAAAAAAAAAGAGGCTCAAAATATCAGAGAAAACTCTAAGAGAGCTCTGTGACAACATGAAGAGAAATAACATCTGCATCATAGGGTTTCCTGAAGGAGAAGAGAAAGAACAAAGGATAGAGAATCTGATTGAAGAAATCATAGCTGAAAACTTCCTTAAATTGAAGGAAAAAGTCACACAAGTTCAAGAAGCACAGAGAGTTCCATTAAGGATGAACCCAAAAAGGCCAACACCAAGACAAATCATAATTAAAATACAAATATTAAGAGATAAAGAAAGAATACTGTAAAGCCATTAGCCACAGCCACCATCACAGCCGCCTGGCCCATGTCAGTTTGCATTTGATTCGGACAGATGGTAATGAAACAATGGAGCCAAAACTGGTGGGTCATCATCTTTATCCTAACTTGCACCTGACGGGCAAGAAATACACACAGTGGGAAAACACTTTCCTATTCATTCAGGGCTCCCAAAGCCACTGACTTAGATCTGAGTTTCCTAGAATGAAAGGTTTCTAGCTCACCAACCTTATTTACCTCTGATCCCTATCTCCTCCTCTCTGCACAAACTGCACAAACTGGCTTCTCCTTCAGCACTCCACCATCTTGGCTGCTTCTCCTCTCCTCTACATGACCTTTCTCTGCTCTCCTCCAGCATGGGCTTCTCTGCCCTATTTTATAGTGTAGAAATCAAAACTTTTAATCCAATATACAAACAAAGAAGTCTCTGATACAAAGTCACTTATTTGAGGCATAATGGGATTCCTCAAAAGGGTGGAAAAGGATTATTCTTAAAACTAATCCTTTGGCTATAACAACCCTGCCTTCTTGCAGTCTGTCCCACACACCCAATGCAAACTATAAGAGAGCAAACATATATATCATATTTACAAACTTATTTGACCAACAAACACTAAAAGTTGTAAAAAAAAAAAAAAAAAAAAAAAGCAGTCTATTACCTTCAGAGGTGCCCCCATAATGATGACATCTGACTTCCCAACAGAAACATTAGAGTCCAAAAGGGACAAGAAATATTTAAATAATGCAAAACAAGAACCAACAACCAAGACTTCTCTATCCAGCGAGGTTATTATTTAAAATTAAAAGAGAAATAAAAGGCTTCCCAGAAAAAAGAACTCAAGGAATTCATTACAACCAAACCAATGCTACAAGAAATGTTAAGGGGCCTGATGTAAACAGAATAAAGAAGGAAAAAAATTTAGCAAAAGAGGAATGTAGATTTAAAGAATAAAATGGCAATAAACAACTAGATATCAATAATAACCTTAAATGTAAATCATTTAAATTCTCCAATCAAAATAAAATGGGTAGCTGCTTGGATAAGAAAACAGTATTCAAACATATGCTCTCTACAAAAGACACACTTCAAAACAAAAGATATAAATAAAATGAAAATAAAGAGATGGAAAAAAATATTTCATGCAAATGCAAATGAAAAAAAGCTAAAGTAGTAATAATTATATCAGACAAAATACACTTTAAAACAAAGGCTATCATGAGGGATATAAAAGGTCACTACATAATAATAAAGGGAGCAATCCAACAGGAGGATATAACCATTATAAATATACATGCTCTTAATATAGGAGCACTTAAATACATAAAGCAGATTTTAATGGACATAAAGGATAAGATCAACAGTAATACTATAATAGTAGGGGATTTTAATACCCCATTAAGATCACTGGATAGATCCTCAAGAAAAAAATAAACAAAGAAACAGCAGACTGAAAGGACACACTAAATCAACTAGATATAATAGACATCTTTAGAACCTTTCACCCTAAAGCAGCAAAATATAGATTTTTTTCACGTGCTCATGGTACATTATATAGGATAGACCATATGCTAGGACACAAAACAAGTCTCAACAAATTTAAGGAGATTGAAATCATATCAAGCATCTTCTCAGATCACAATGGCATGAAACTAGAAATCAACTACAATAGAAAAACTGAAAAACAATCAAACACTTGGAAACTAAACAACATGTTATTAAATAATGAATTGGTTAACAATGAGATCAAGAAAGAAATCAAAATTTTCCTTGAAACAAATGAAAACGAACATACAACAACTAAAAATTTATGGAACACAGCAAAAGCAGTCCTGAGAAGGAAGTTCATGGCACTACAGGAATACCTTAAGAAGCTAGAAAAAGCTCAAATAAACAATTTAATTCTTCATCTAAAAGAACTAAAAAAAGAATGTCAAGTAAAACCCAGAGGAAGTAGAAGGAAGAAATAATAAAGATCAGAGTAGAAATAAATGACATAGAGGCTTAAATAACAATACAGAGGATCAATGAAACCAAAAACTGGTTCTTTGAAAAGATAAACAAAATTGATGAACCATTAACCAGACTCACACACAAAAAAAGAGAGAAGACTCAAATAAATAAAATTAGAAATGAGAACGAAGAAATAACAACTGACGCAGCAGAAAGATAAAGGATTGTAAGAAAATACTATGAAGAACTGTATGCCATAAAATTAGACGAACTGAGGTGAAATGAACAAATTTCTTGAAACATTTAATCATATAAAAATTAATATAGAAGAATCAGAAAATCTAATCAGACCGATTTTATCAAATGAGATTGAAATAGTTACAAAAAAACTCCCAACAAACAAAAGTCCTGGAGAAGATGGCTTCAATGACAAATTTTATCAAATATTCAAAGAACTAACTCCAATCCTTCTCAAGTTATTTCAAAAAATTCAAGAAGAGAGATGACTTCCAAACTCCTTTTATGAGGCAAGCATTATACTGATTTCAAAACCAAGCAAAGATACAACAACTATAGACCAATATCCCTGATGAACTTAGATACTAAAATTCTCAACAAAGTATTAGAAAACCAAATCCAGGAAAGAAAACTACAGACCAATATCCCTGATGAACTTAGATACTAAAATTCTCAACAAAGTATTAGAGAACCAAATCCAGGAATACATGAAAAAATTATACATCATAATCAAGTGGGATTTATACTAGGAAGACAAGGCTGGCACAATACCCACAAATCAATCAATATGATTCAACACATAAACAAAATAAAAGATAAAAATCACATGATAATATCAGTAGATGCAGAAAATGCATTTGATAAAATCCAGCACCCATTTATGATCAAAACTCTCAGCATAGTAGAGATACAGGGAACATAACTCAACGTGATAAAGGTCATCTATGACAAACACAAAGCCAACATCATAATCAATGGGCAAAACTTAAAAAAATCCCCTTAAGATCAGGAACAAGTCAGGGGTGCCCCCTTTTACCACTCTTATTCAACATAGTTCTGGAAGTCCTAGCCATAGCAATTAGACAAGAAGAAGGGATAAAAGACATCTAAATTGGAAAAAAGAAGTAAAATTATCATTATTTGCTGATGATATAATACTGTACATAGAAAATCCTGAAGTTGCAGTAAGAAAACTACTGGACCTGATAAATGAATTCAGTAAGGTGGCAGAATATAAAATCAATATTCATAAATCAGTGGCATTTTTATACATCAACAATGAACTGTCTGAAAGAGAAATAAAAAAAACAATCCCCTTCACTATTGCAACAACAAAATAATAAAGTACCTAGGAATAAATTTAACAAAGGAGGTTAAAGACTTGTACTCAGTAAATTATAAAACATTGATAAAGGAATTCAGGAAAGATACAAACAAGTGGAAGCATATACTGTATTCATGGATAGAAAGAATAAACATCATTAAAATGTCTATATTACCCAAAGCAATCTATAAATGTAATGCGGTTCCTATTAAAATACCAATGACATACTTCAAAGAAATAGAACAAATATTCCCAAAATTTATATGGAACCAAAAAAGAACACAAATAACCTCAGGAATCTTGAAGAAAAAGAATAAAGTGGGGGGTATCACACTTCCTGATATCAAGTTATACTACAAGGCCATCATATTCAAAATAGCTTGGTACTGGCATAAGAACAGGCAGGCAGATCAATGGAACAGAACAGAGAACCCAGAAATAAATTCATATCTATATGGACAATTGATATTTGACAAAGAAGGTAAGAGCACACAATGGAGTAAAGACAGTCTC
This sequence comes from Rhynchonycteris naso, assembly GCA_037038555.1. Lineage (NCBI taxonomy): Eukaryota > Metazoa > Chordata > Mammalia > Chiroptera > Emballonuridae > Rhynchonycteris > Rhynchonycteris naso. The sequence goes on along the minus strand of CM072995.1, from coordinate 177,275,639 downwards.
TTTAACAAATGGTGTTGGGAAAATTGAACAAGTACTCACAAAAAAAATGAAACTGGATCACCAACTTACACCATTCACAAAAGTAAACTCAAAGTGGATAAAAGACTTAAATGTAAGCCGTGAAACCATAAACATCTTGGAAGAAAACATAAGCAGTAAACTTTTCGATATCTCTCGTAGCAATATTTTTGCTGATTTATCTTCACAGGAAAGTGAAATAAAGGACAAAATAAACAAATGGTACTATAACAAGCTAAAAAGCTTTTGCACAGCAAAAGATACCATGAACAAAATGAAAAGGCAACCCACACAATGGGAGAATATATTTGTCCATACGTCTGATAAGGGGTTAATAACCAAAACTTATAAAGAACTTGTAAAACTCAACACCAGAAAGGTAAACAATCCAATCAAAAAATGAGCAAAAGAACTGAATAGACACTTCTCCAAAGAGGACATACGGATAGCCAATAGACTGATGAAAAAATGTTCAACATCACTAATCATTAGAGAAATGCAAATTAAAACCACAAAAAGATACCACCTCATACCTGTCACAATGGTCCTCATTAACAAAACAACAGATAATAAGAGTTGAGAGGGTACAGAGAAAAGGGAACCCTCCTGCACTGCTGGTGGGAATGCAGACCGGTGCCATCACTATAAAAATCAGTATGAAGATTCCTCAAAAAATTAAAAATGGAACTGCCCTTTGACCCAGCTACCCCACTCTTAGGAATATATCTTATGAATACCAAGTCACTGATTCAAGACAAGAAATGCACCCCCATGTTTATTGCAGCATGGTTTACAATAGCCAAGATATGCAAATAGCCCAAGTGTCCATCAGTGGACGAGTGGATTAAAAAGTGGTGGTACATATACACAATGGAATACTACACAGCCATGAGGAAGAAGGAAATCTTACCTTTCCAACAACATGGATGGACCTGGAAACTATTATGTTAAGTGAAATAAGCCAGACAGAGAAAGAAAAATATCATATGACCTCACTCATTTGAGGAATCCAATGAACAATTTGAACTGAGGAATGGAACAGAGGCAGAAGCGGTATCAAAGGGACCAGAGAGAAAGTGGTCAGAGGGAACGTAGAAGAAAAGATGGGATCAGAGAAGCAAAAGAGATTAATGAAATTACATATACATAACACAGCATTATAGAGAACAAGACAGCAAATCCTGTAGGGAAGTGGGGAAGTAATTGGGGCGCAGGGGGCATAGGGTAGTGGCCGAGGTGAAATAAAAGGGTGGGGGGAGATATATTCGGTGGGACAGTTGAATCTATGTAAACACATATTAAAATCATAAAAATAAACCCTCAAATTTTGGGGAAATACTTGTAAATAAAATTATATGTATTTGGAAATGATTAAATAGATAATGAATTAATAAAATATAAATTGTGCTTACCTGTCAAAATAAAATGATAAACACAAGGAGGCTTACACCAAGACACATCATAATTAAAATGCCAAAGTTAAGTGACAAAAAAAGAATACTAAAAGCTGCAAGAGAAAAGCAGTTTATTACTTACAGAAGAGCCCCCATAAGGATGACATTTGACTTTTCAAACGGAAACATTTCAAGTTAGAAGGGATTGGCAAGAAATATTCAAAGTGATGCAAAACAATAACCTACAACCAAGACTTCTCTATCCAGCAAGGCTATCATTTAAAATTGAAGGAGAAATAAAAAACTTCCCAGACAAAAAAGACTCAAGGAATTCATTAGACCAAAGCAGTACTGCAAGAAATGTTAAGGGACCTGCTATAAAATGTGCAAAGGAAAAAAGAAATCAAGAGAAAGATGATTGGCCTGACCAGGCAGTGGTACAGTGGATAGAGCATCGATCTGGAATGCTGAAGGCCCCGGTTCATAACCCTGAGGTTGCTGGCCTAAACATGTTCTCACCAATGGATAGAGCACAGGCTCATTGGCTTGAGCATAGGACCATAGACATGACACCATGGTGGCTGGCTTGAGCCCAAATGTCTCTGGCTTAAAACCCAAGGTTGCTGACTTGAGTCTGTGGTTGATGGCTTGAGCAATGGGTCGCTCATTCTCCTGGAGTGGTCTGGTCAAGGCACATATGAGAAAACAAACAATGCACAACTAAGATGCCACAATGAAGAATTGATACTTCTCATCTCTCTCCATTCCAGCGCATCCACCCTGTCTATCCCCTTTCTCGCTCTCTCTTGCTAAAAAGAGAGAGAGAAAGAGAATTGTAGGTATAAAGAATAAAATGGCAATAAATTAAGTACATATCAATAATAACCTTATATGTAAATGAATAAATGCTCCAATCAAAAGACATAGGGTGAAAATGGCGTGGAGTAGGTGGACGTACCAACTTCCAACTCCCAGAAGCAAAGTGGATTATAACTTGATTTTAAGAACCATCATCTGGATAAACCAATGTTGAACTGGACTGAGAGGACTATTCAACCGGGGAACACTGAAGAAGCCACATTGAGACTTGTAGAAAAAGCAAAAATGCAGAAAAGGCTGAACAGCTCCACGGAGCGAAAATCAGCCCGGAGAGATTTGTGTGGCGGGAAGAGAGGCTAGCAGAAGGGTAGAGACCTGGGTCCCAGGAACAAAGCCCCAGCCCCAGAGTCTAGAAGAGGCGTATGTACAGTATTTAGCTGGGAAACAGGTTAGGATACTGTTTGTAAGAAAGATAAAGTTGTGTAAGACCCAGAATTCTTCTCAAGGGGATGACACAGAAAACGTCTCTCACAACCACTCTTCTGGAACTCCAAGAGACAGGGAGAGAGGAGAGGACCGGAGCAACGGGAAGAGAATGCAGTCTGGAAGGCACAGGGAGAAAAGCTTTGAGGGACAGCCACTGTAAACACTGGGTTGAGTCACTCCACAAATCTGAAACAATATTTCCCTCGAAACCAGCAAGGGGAAGCAGGACACCAGCCAACCAGGCTCCCTGGAGGCAATTAGAGCACATTCGCTTAGAAGAAGGGAGCTTTCAGGACTACAGTATGGAGTGTTAGGGTCTGAGATGCAATGCCACCACCCACACTGCTGAGGACTTGCTGGAGGGCGGGTGGCAGCGGGACGCAGAAGTGCGGTTTCGACAGCGGAGCCAGAGGCCGAGCAGGTGGGCATGAGCTCGGTCTAGCCCAGTGGGGGCAAAAGGGATGCACAAAAGCAATCTGGGGGCTGCAGGTCCACCTGCGACGCCACCTGTGGAAGAAAAGCAGGAGCCGTGAATGGGCAGAGATCCACAGCTGGGCAGGGGTGAGCGAGCAAGCAGCCTCACCCGGCCTTCGAGGCTTGAAGCCCTGCATGAACCAGCTTTGCTCATGGAGGTGGGGTGGAAGCAGGGGCTCGCAACTGAGCGCGCTCCAGCAGCCTGGCCAAGGAGCCAAAGTTGGCGGGGGCAGGGCAGAACCCCCTCTCGCAGCTGAGTGCACACCAGCAGCCCCTTCTGGTGGGAGGAGCCAGCTGACAAGGACCCGCAGCTGAGCAAAAGTGCTCACCCTTGCTCTGGGTGACTAGGCTTGTGGCCCGAGTGTGGTATGTAATCCCACACATGGGTAAAGGCGAAGGTCGAGACTGGCTGAGGCTTATAGAGAGTGGCACAAGAAGACAACCCCTCCCTCGGAGGCAAGGGGGAAACCACAGCAACAGCCACAGCAGCCGGCACCGGCAACACCCATACCCAACAACCCCAAGAAGCGGCAGAGGGGGTGGCGGTCCTGTAGACGGACCACACCTAGGGAACACAGAGGCAACACCCATTGGACTCCAGTAGCCAAACCCTTCTTACAAACAGACAAAATGGGCAGGCAGAGAAATGCAACCCAAATGAACCAAGAGAATTCCCCAGAGAACGACCTGAATGAATCAGATATACCAAACTGCCTGATGCAAAGTTCAAAATAATGATAGTTAGGATGTTCAAAGAGCTTAGAGCAACAAAGGAGAGTCATTACGAACACTTAAATAAAGAGACAGCAAGTATAAAAAAGGAAGTTGAAATAATAAAAAAGAATCAGACAAAAATGACAAATACAGTATCAGGATTGAAGACCACAATGGAAGGAAATAAAAGGAGGATGGATGAAGCTGAGGATCGAATCAGCGACTTAGAGGACAAAATAATAAAAGGCACAGAAGCGGAGCAGAAAAAAAAAACAGACTCAAAAAATCTGAGGAAACTCTAAGGGAGCTCAGTGACAACATGAAGAGAAATAACATCCACATCATAGGGGTTCCTGAAGAAGAAGAGAAAGAACAAGAAATAGAAACTTTGTTCAATCAAATCATAGCTGAAAACTCCCCTGAATTAAGGCTGGAAAACGTTTCAAACGTCAAAGAAGGACAGAGAACTCCATTAAAGAGAAACCCAAAGAAATCTACACCAAGACACATCAGAGTTAAAATACCAAAGCTAAGAGATAAAGAGAACATTTTAAAAGCTGCTAAAAAAAAAAAAAGCTATTACCTACAAAGGAGCCCCCATAAGGATGACATCTGACTTCTCAACAAAAACACTTAAAGCCAGAAGAAAATGTCAAGATATGTTCAAAGTAATGTAGAACAAGAACCTACAACCAAGACTACTCTATCCAGCAAGGCTAATGTTTAAAATTGAAGGAGAAACAAAGAGCTTCCCAGACAAAAAATAATAACTCAAGGTTTAAAAAAAACCAAACCAATTCTGCCAGAGTTGCTAAGGGGCCTGTTGTGAACAGTTCAAAGATGAAAAAGAATAGAGCAAAAGAGAAATATAGCGTTAAAGAATAATGGCAATAAACAACTACATATTAATAATAACCTCAAATGTAAATGGATTAAATGATCCAATCAAAAGACATAGGGTAGCTGTGCAAATAAAGAAACAGGACCCATACATATGCTGTCTACAAGAGAAACACCTTAAAAAAAAAGATGCACATAGACTGAAGGTAGAAGGATGGGAAAAAATATTTTAAGCAAATAGAAAGGAATAAAAAGCTGGGTTAGCAATACATATATCTGACAAAATGGACTTTAAAACAAGGGTTGTAGTAAGAGATAAAAAAAGACATTAATTAGATAAAAAATTCAAGAGGAAGATATAACCATTATAAATATATATGCACTGAACATAGGAGCCCCAACATACATAAAGCAGACTTTGATGAACATAAAGGGAGAGATTAACAGCAATACTATAATAGTAGGGGATATTAATACCCCACTAACATCACTGAATAGATCTTCAAGATAAAAAATTAACAAAGAAACAGCAGACTTAAAGGATACATTAGATCAACTCGATTTAATAGATACCTTCAGAGCTTTGTATCCTTAAGCAGTAGAATATACATTCTTTTCAAGCACTCATGATACATTCTCTAGGATAGACCACATGTTAGGACACAAAAATGGTCTCAATAAATTTAAGAAGATTGAAATCATATCAAGCATTTTCGCTGATCACAATGCCATGAAACTAGAAATTAACCACAAAAGAAAAATTGAAAAATACTCAAACACTTGGAAACTAAATAGCATGTTATTAAATAACGAATGGATTAACAATGAGATCAAAGAAGAAATAAAAAAGTTTCTAGAAACCAATGATAATGAGCATACATCAACTCAAAATTTATGAGATACAGCTAAAGCAGTACTAAGAGGGAAATTCATAGCACTAAAGCCATACCATGAGAAACTAGAAAAACTCAAATTAGCGACTTGACCCTGTATCTTAAAGAACAAGAAAAACAACAGCAAGTATAGCCCAAGATTAGAAGAAGAAAGGCATTAATAAAGGTAAGAGCAGAAATAAATGACATAGAGGCTAAAGAAACAATACAGAGGATCAATGAAACTGGGAGCTGTTCTTTGAAATGGTAAGCAAGATTGATGAACCTTTAACTAGACTCACCAAGAAAAAAAGAGAGAGGACTCAAATAAAATTAGAAATGAGAGTAGAGAAATAACAAGTGACATAACAATTATACAAAGTATTATAAGAAAATACTATGAAGAATTCTATGCCAAAAAAATTAGACAACCTAGGTGAAATGGACAAATTTCTTAAAACATATAATCTTCCAAAAATCAATCTAGAAGAATCAGAACACCTAGACAGACCGATTACGACAAATGAGATAGAAACAGTTATCAAAAAACTCCCCGAAAAGAAAAGTGCTGGGTCTGATGGCTTCACAAGTGAATTCTATCAAAAATTCAAAGAAAAACTAACTCCTATCCTTCTCAAGCTATTTCAAAAAATTCAAAAGGAAAGAAGACTGCCACACTCCTTTTTTGAGGAGAGCATAATTCTGATTCCGAAACCAGAAAAAGACAGCACAAAGAAAGAAAATATTAGGCCAATATTCCTGATAAATTTAGATGCTAAAATTATCAATAAAATATTATCCAACAGGATACAGCAATATATGAAAAAAATCATACACCACGATCAAGTGGAATGTATTCTGGGGACTCAAGGCTGGTTCAATATTCGCAAATAAATCAATGAGATTTATCACATAAACAAAAGGAAGGACAAAAATTATATGATAATTTCAATAGATGCAGAAAAAGAATTTGATAAAATCCAGCACCCATTCATGATCAAAACTCTCAACAAACTGGGAATACAGGTAACATACCTTAACATGATAAAGGCCATCAATGACAAACCCACAGCAAACATCATACTAATGGGCAAAAATTAAAAGCAATACCCTAAGATCAGGAACCAGGCAGGGGTGCCCCCTTTCACTACACTTATTCAACATAGTTCTGGAAGTCTTAGCCACAGCAATCAGACAAGAAGAAGAAATAAACGGCATCCAAATTGGAAAAGAAGAAGTAAAACTGTCATTATTTGCAGATGATATGATATTGCATATAGAAAACCCAAAACTCTCAGTCAAAAAACTACTGGACCTGATCAATGAATTCAGCAAGGTGGCAGGATATAAAATTAATACTCAGAAATCAGAGGCATTTTTTTATACCAAGAATGAACTGTCAGAAATACAAATTAAAAAAATAATCCCCTTCACTAATGCAAGCTAAAATATAAAGTACCTAGGAGTAAATTTAACCCAGAAAGTTAAACACTTGTACTTGGAAAATTATAAAACATTGATAAAAGAAATTAAGGATGATACAAACAATTGGAAGCATATACCATGCTCATGGTTAGGAAGAATAAACATCATTAAAATATTTATATTACACAAAGCAACTTATAAATTCAATGCAATACCAATCAAAATACCAATGACATACTTCAAAGATATAGAACACATATTCTAACAATTTATTTGGAACCAAAAAAGAACACACATAGCCTCAGCAATCTTAAAAAGGAAAAATTAAGCTGGAGGTATCACTCTTCCAGACATCAAGGTATACTACAAGGCCATTGTACTCAAGAAAGCCTGGTACTGGCATTAGAACAGGCACATAGATCAATAGAACAGAACAGAGAATCCAGAAATAAACCCACATCTTTATGAACAATTGATATTTGACAAAGGAGGAAAGAACATACAATGGAGTAAAGACAGCCTCTTTAACAAATAGTGTTGGGAATATTGGACATCTACCAGCAAAAAACTGAAACTAGACCACCAACTTACACCATTCACAAAAACAAATTCAAAATGGATAAAAGACTTAAATGTAAGCTGTGAAACCATAAGAATCTTAGAAGAAAACATAGGCAGTAAGCTCTCCGACATCTCTCACAGCAATATATTTTCCGGTTTATCTCCACGAGCAAGTGAAATAAAAGGCAGGATATACAAATGGGACTATATCAAACTACAAAGGTTTTGCACAGCTAAAGACAATAAGAACAGAATAAAAAGACAAACCACACAATGGGAGAACATATTCAACAATACATCTGATAAGGTGTTAATAACCAAAACTTATAAAGAGCTTAGATATTTCAACACCAGGAAAACAAACAATCCATTCAAAAAGTGGACTAAAGAAATAAATAGAAATTTCTCCAAAGAGGATATACAGATGACCAATAGGCATATGAAATAATGCTCAACATCACTAATCATTAGAGAAATGAAAATTAAAACCACAAGATATCACCTCACAGCAATCAGAATGTTGCTCATCAGCAAAACAACACAGAATAAGTGCTGGCGAGGATGTGGAGAAAAGGGAACCCTCCTGCACAGGGAATGCAGAATGGTGCAACCAGTGTGGAAAGCGGAATGGAGATTCATTAAAAAATTATAAATCGAACTGCCTTTTGATCGAGTTATCTCACTTTTAGGAATATACCCTAAGAACATCATAGCACTGTTTGAAAAGAAGAAATGCGCCCCCATTTTCGTGGCAGCATTGTTCACAATAGCGAAAATCAGGAAACAGCCCAAGTGTCTGTCAGAGGATGAGTGGATTAAAAAGCTTTGGTACATATATACTATGGAATACTACTCAGCCATAAGAAATGATGACATCAGATCATTTGTTATAACTTGGATGGACCTGGATAACATTATACTGAGTGAAGTAAGTAAATCAGAAAAAATTAAGGACTATATGAGTCCATACATTGATGGGACATAAAAATGAGACTCAGAGACATGGACAAGAGTGTGCTGGCTACCCCGTTGGGGGCGGGGGTGTGTGTGTGACTGAAGGAAGGGGCGGTAAGGAATGTGGTAGGGAGAGGGGAGGTCACAAATTAAACCACATAGAAGGTGACAGAGGACAATTTGACTTTGGGTGATGGGTACACAATATAATCAAATGTCAAAATAACCTGAAATTTTTTTCTCTGAACATATATACCCTGATTTATCAATGTCTCTCCATTAAAATGAATAAATAAAAGACATAGGGTACCTGCATAGATAAGAAAACAGGTCCTGTACATATGCTGTCTACAAGAGACCCACCTCAAAACAAACAAACAAAATAACCAAATAAACTGAAATTGAAGAAATGAAAAAAATATTTTATGCTAATAAAAATGAAAAAAAGAAAAAGCTGGGTTAGCCATACTTATATCAGCAATACTATAATAGAAGGGGATTTTAATAACCCACTAACATCAATGGATAGACCCTCCAGACAGAAAATTAACAAAGAAACAGTGGCCTTAAATGACACACTAGATCAACTGGATTTAATTGATATTTTCAGAACCTTTCACCTTAAAGCAGCAGAATATACATTCTTTTCAATTGCTCATGGTACACTTTCTAGGATAGACCACATGTTAGGATACAAAACATGTTTCAATAAATTTAAAAAGATTGAAATCATTCTAACATTTTCTCTGATCATAATGGTGTTAAACTAGAAATCAACTACATTAGAAAAACTGAAAAATATTCAAACATTTGTAGGCTAAATAGCATGTTATTAAATAACAAATGGGCTACCAACGAGATCAAGAAAGAAATAAAAATTTCATGAACAAATAAAAATGAACATACATCAACCCAAACTTTATGGGACACAGTGAAAGCAGTCCTGAGAGGGAAGTTCATAGCATTATAGGCATACCTTACAAAGCAAGAAAAAAACTTAAATAAACAACTTAACCATGCACATAAAGGAACTAAAAAAAGAACAACAAATAAAGCCTAGAGGAAGTAGAAGAAAAAAATAATAAAGATCAGGGTGGAAATAAATGACATAGAGGCTAAAAGAAAAACACAAAAGATTAATGAAACCAAGAGCTGGTTCTCTGAATAAGTAAGTAAGATTGACAAACCTTTAACTGGACTCATCAAGAAAAAGAGAGGACCCAAATTAATAAATATAGAAATGAAAGTGGAGCAGTAACAACTGATACCACAGAAACACAAAGGATTTTTAAAAAATATTATGAAGATCTATATGCCAAAAAATTGGACAGCCTAGGCAAAATAGATAAATTCCTAGAAACATAAAATCTTCCAAAACTCAATATGGAAGAATCAGAAAACCTAAACAGACCAATTACGATAAACAAAATTGAAAGTTATCAAAAAACTCCCAGCAAACAAAAGTCCTGGACTAGATGGCTTTACAGGTGAATTTTACCAAACAATCAAGGAACAACTAATACCTACCATATTTCCCCATGTATTAGATGTTCCCATGCATAAGACACAATTTAATTTTGGGGCCCAAAATTTGAAAAAAAAAATGTACTACATAAAGTTATTGAACTCAAGTTTATCATAAAATTCATACAATTGGCTCTGGCCTGTTGGCTCAGTGGTAGAGCATTGACCCAGCATGTGGAAGTCCCAGGTTTGATATGCAGCCAGGGCATGCAGGAGAAGCACCCATCTTCTTCTCCACCCTTCCCCCTCTTTTTCCTCTCTATCTCTCTCTTTCCCTCCTGCAACCAAGGCTTAATAGGAGCAAAGCTGGCCCAGGTGCTGAGGATGGCCCCATGGCCTTCGCCTCAGGCACTAGAATGGTTCCGCTTGCAGTGGAGCAATGACCCAGATGGCAGAGTATCACCCACTGGTGGGCATGCCAGGTGGATCCTGGTCAGGCAAATGAGGGAGTCTGTCTGTCTGCCATCCCCCAACCCTGGGCCCTGCTTCTCACTTCAAAAAAATACAAAAAATTAAAAATACTAAATAATTTCTCATCACTGTCAAAACTTTCATCCATTAGCTTGTCCTCATCAGTGTCTAATGATGAATCACTGTTTCCAACAAAGAGTGCAAAAACAAACGCAAAAAAAGTGGAAAATGCAAGTAAAAGAATCTACAACTACTGTATAAGACACATCCAGTTTATAAACTCCAATTTTTTCAATCACATTTTTGAAAAAATTCAAAAAATTCAAGAGGAAAGAAGAATTCCAGACTCATTCTATGAGGCAAGCATTATTCTTATTCCAAAACCAGGTAAAAAGAACACTACAAAGCAATAAAACTACAGACCAATATCTCTGATACACACAGATGCTAAAATTCTCAACCAAATTAGCAAACCAGATCCAGCAATACATGAAAAAGAACATACATCATAATCAAGTGGGATTTATTCTGGGGAGGCAAGGCTGGTTGGTACAATATTCGCTAATCAAGAAATGTGATTTATCACATAGACAAAAGGAAGGATAAAAATCACATGATTATATCAATAGATGTAGAAAAAGCATTTGATAAAATCTGGCACACATTTGTGATCAAAACTCTCAGAAAAGTGGGAATACAGGGAACATACCTCAATATAAGAAAGGACATATATGACAGACAGCCAACATCATAATCAATGGGCAAAAATTAAAACTAATCCCTTAAGATCAGGAACAAGACAGGGGTGTCCCCTTTCACCACTCTTATTCAACATAGTACTGGAAGTCTTAGCCACAGCAATCAGATAACAACAAGAAATAAAAGGCATCCAAATTAGAAAAGAAAAGGTAAAACTGTCATTATTTGCTAATGGCATGATATTGTACATAGAAAACCCTGAAGTCTCAGTCAAAAAGCTACTAGACCTGATAAATGAATTTGGCAAGGTGACAGGACATAAAATTAATATTCAGAAATTCAGTGGCATTTTTATATACCAACAATAAACTGTCAGAAAGAGAAATTAAGAAAACAATCCCTTTCACTATTTCAACAACAAAAAGTACCTAGGAGTTAACTTAACCAAGTAGGTAAATTACTTGTACTTAAAATATTATAAGATATTGAAAAAAGAAATCTAGGTAGATACAAACAAGTTGAAGTATATACCATGTTTATAAGTAGGAAGAATATACATCATTAAAATGTCTATACTACCCAAAGCATTCTATAGATTTAATGCAATTCCTATTAAAATATTATGGCAAACTTCACAGATCTAGAACAAACATTCCAAAAATGTATATGGAACCAAAAAAGAACACATATAGCCTCAGCAATCTTGAAAATGAAGAACAAAGCAGGAGGTATCACACTTCCTGATATCAAGTTATACTACAACGCCATTGTATTCAAAACAGCCTGGCACTGGCATAGGAACAGGCATATAGATCAATGGAACAGAACAGAGAACCCAGAAATAAATGCACACCTTTATGGTAAATTGATATTTGACAAAGGAGGTAAGAGCACACAATGGAGTAAAGACAGACTCTAATAAATGGTGTTGGAAAAATTGGACATCTACCTGCAAAAAAATGAAACTAAACCACCAACTTATACCATTCACAAAAATAAACTCAAAATGGATAAAAGATTTAAATGTAAGTCGTGAAACCATAAACATCTGGGAAGAAAACACACTCAGTAAACTCTCCAATATCTGTTATAGCAGTATTTTTGCCAATATATCTCCACAGGCAAGTGAAATAAATGACAAAATAAATATGACTCTATCAAACTAAAAAGCTTTGCACAGCAAAAGACACCATGAACAAAATAAAAAGACAATTCACACAGTGGGAGAGCATATTTGCTGATATATCTGGTAAGGAGTTAATAACCAAAGTTTATAAAGAACTTCTAAAACTCAACAGCAGGAAGGTAAATAATCCAATTAAAAATGGGCAAAGGACCTGAATAGACACTTCTCCAAAGATAACATACAGATAGCCAATAGGCATATGAAAAAATGTTCAACATCACTAATCATAAGAGAAATGCAAATTAAAACCACAATGAGTTACCATTTCACACCTGTCAGAATGGCACTCATTAACAAATCAACACACAATTGCTGGTGAGGGTGTGGAAAAAGGGAACCCTTCTGTACAGCTGGTGGGAATGCAGGCTGGTACAGCCACTGTGGAGAACTGTATGGGAGAACTGCCTTTTGACCCAGCTATCCCACTATTAGGAATATAACCTAAGAATCCCAAAACACTGATTCAAAAGAAGATATGCACCCCCAGGTTTATTGCAGCATTGTTTACAATAGCCAATTTCTGCAAACAGCCCAAGTGTCCGTCAGTGGAATAGTAGATAAAAAAGTTGTGTTACGGGAGGAAGCAAGATGGCGACAGAGTAGGCAGACGTACCAACTTCCAACTCCCAGAAGCAAAGTGGATTATAACTCAGTTTAAAGAACCATCATCTGGATAAACCAACTATGAACTAAACTAAGTGGACTCTTCAACCAAGGAACACAGAAGAAGCCACATTGAGACTGGTAGGAATAGCGAAAACGCGAAGAGGGCTGCCCAGCTCCCTGGAGCAAACGGCAGCCCGGAGAGACCCACGGGGTGGGAGGAAAGTGTGGCGGAGAGGGAGGGACCTGGGTCCCAGGAACCAAGCCCCAGCCTGCAGTCTCAGAGCCTAGAAGAGGCGTTTGGACAGTTTTGAGCTGTGAAACAAGTGAGGGAGCTCCCAGGCCTACAGTGTGGAGTATTAGGTCCCTTCCTACTCTGCTGAGGGCTGCTTAAGGGTTTGGGGCGACAGGACGCTGAAACGCGGTTCTGTCGGCGTGGGCAGAAGCCAAGTCGGTGGGAGCTCGGTCTAGCCCAGAGGGTCAGAGGGGACGCGTGAGAGCGGACCGGCAGCTGCGGGCCCGCCTTTAATCCCACTTATGGGGACAAAGCGGGAGGCCAGGAATGGGCAGAAATCTGCTCTACGACCCTGCGCAGGCCGGCCCTGACCGCGGGGACTGGGCTGGGACAAGGGACGGGCAGGGGCTCGCGGCTGAGCTCACGCTACCAGCCCCCCCCGCCACGCCGGAGAAACCGCGGTTGGCCAGTATACGTGCGCGAGCAGGCTCCGAGCGCGAGAACGGGCTAGACCCCGAGAAAAGTGAAAGCTCGCAGGTGAGCTCACGCTACTATCCCCGCCCGGCCAGGGAGACCGCGGATTGCATTCATGCATGCACGAGCGGGCTCCGAGCGCAGGGGCGGGGTAGAGGCGGGGACGAGTGGATGTACGCAGCTGAGCAGAAGCCAGCAAACACGCCCGGCCCAATAAACCTTGGTTTCCGACCCTGCGCAGAAGGGCCCTGGCCTCGAGGGCGGGGCTAAATCTCCAGACGGGCAAACGCTCACAGCTGAGAGCACATCAAAAGCCCCGCCCAACCCGTGAAACTGTGGCGAGCAGGCTCTGACTGAGGGTTTTGGGCGGAAGTCCGGAAATAGGCTGGGTCCGCAGCTGAGCAAAGGTGCTCACCTCTACCCTTGGTGCTAAGACTTGTGGCCTCAGTGACAGCCCCTCCCACGGAGGAGAGGCAGAAATCACAGCAAAAGCCACAGTGGGCCGGAGCTGATAATGCTCATACCCAACCACCCTAGGCACCGGCAGAGGGGGTGAGGGGCCTGCAGACAGACCACACCTAGAGAACACAAAGGCAACACCTACTGGACTCCAGTGGCCACAACTTGCTTATACACAGAAAAAATGGGCAGGCAGAGGAATGCAAACCAAATCAACCAAGAGAAATCCCCAGAGAAGGACCTGAATGAACCAGATATAACCAAAGTACCAGAAGCAGAATTTAGAATAATGATAGTTAGGATGTTCAAAGAAATTAGAGCAACAATGGATAGTCATTATGAACACCTAAATAAAGAGATAACAAGTATAAAAAATGAAATTGAAATAATAAAAAAGAATCAGACAGAAATGACAAATACAGTATCAGAACTGAAGACCACAATGGAAAGAATTAAAAGCAAGATGAATCACGCTGAGGATCAAATAAGCGAGTTAGAGGACACAATAAACAAACGCACAGAAGCAGAGAAGAAAAAGGAAAAGAGACTTAAAAAATGTGAGGAAACTCTAAGGGGGCTTTGTGACAACATGAAGAGAAACAACATTCGCATCATATGGGTGCCTGAAGAAGAGGAGAGAGGACAGGAAATGGAAACTTTGTTCAATCAAATCATAGCAGAAAACTTTCCTAAATTAAGGCTGAGAAACACTCCACACATTCAAGAAGCACACAGAACTCCATTAAAGAGAAACCCAAAAAGATCTACACTAAGACACATCATAGTTAAAATACCAAAGCTAATGGATAAAGAAAAAATTTTAAAAGCTGCTAGAGAAAAAAAGGCTATCACTTACAAAGGAGCCCCCATAAGGATGACATCTGACTTCTTAACAGAAACACTTGAGGCCAGAAGGGAATGGCAAGATATAATCAAAGTAATGCAGACAAGAACCTACAACCAAGACTAGTTTATCCAGCAAGGCTAACGTTTAAAATTGAAGGAGAAATAAAGAGCTTCCCAGAAAAAGAAAGCCTGAAGGAATTCATAAAAACAAAACCAATTCTGCAAGAGATACTAAGGGGCCTCTTGTGAACAGTTTAAAGGGAGGAATGAATAGAGCAAAAGAAGAATACAGCTTTAAAGAATAAAAATGGCAATAAACAACTACATATCAATAATAACCTTAAATGTAAATGGCTTAAATGATCCAATCAAAAGACATAGAGTAGCTGCATGGATAATGAAACAGGACCCATACATATGCTGTCTACAAGAGACACACCTTAAAACAAAAGATGATCATAGACTGAAGGTAAAAGGATGGAAAAAAGTATTTCATGCAAATGGAAATGAAAAAAAAGCAGGGGTAGCAATACTTATAGCAGACAAAATGGACTTTAAAACAAAGGCTCTAGTAAGAGATAAAGGAGGACACTACATAATGATAAAGGGAACAATTCAACAGGAAGATATAACTATTGTAAATATCTATGCACCAAATAAGGAGCCCCGACATACATAAAGCAGACTTTGATGGATATAAAGGGCGATTTAACAGCAATACTATCATAGTAGGGGATTTCAATACCCTTCTAACAACACTGGATAGATCCTCAAGAAAGAAAATTAATAAAGAAACAGCAGACTTAAAGGAGACACTAGATCAACTTGATTTAATAGATATCTTAAGAACTTTTCACCCTAAAGCAGTAGAATATACATTCTTTTCAAGCACTCATGGTACGTTTTCTAGGATAGACCACATGTTAGAACACAAAAATGGTCTCAATAAATTTAAGAAGATTGAAATCATATCAAGCATTTTCTCTGATCACAATGCCATGAAACTAGATATTAACAAGAAAAGAAAAACTGAAAAATACTCAAACACTTGGAAACTAAATAGCATGTTATTAAATAATGAATGGATTAACAATGAGATCAAAGAAGAAATAAAAAAGTTTCTAGAAACCAATGATAATGAGCATACATCAACTCAAAATTTATGGAACACAGCAAAAGCAGTTCTGAGAGGGAAGTTTATTGCACTACAGGCATATCATAAGAAGATAGAAAAAGCTCAAATAAGCAACCTGACCCTGCATCTAAAAGAACTAGAAAAACAACAACAAGTAAAACCCAAGACAAGTAGAAGGAAGGAAATAATAAAGATCAGAGCAGAAATAAATGACATAGAGGCGAAGGAAACAATACAGAGGATCAATGAAACCAGAAGCTGGTTCTTTGAAAAGGTAAACAAGATTGATGAACCTTTAACTAGACTCACCAAGAAAAAAAGAGAGAGGACTCAAATAAATAAAATTAGAAAAGACAGTGGAGAAATAACAACTGACACAACAGAAATACAAAGCATTGTAAGAAAATACTATGAAGAACTCTATGCCAAAAAATTAGACAATCTTGGTGAAATGGACAAATTTCTTGAATCATATAACCTTCCAAAAATCAATCTGGAAGAATCAGAACACCTAAACAGACCAATTACAGCAAATGAGATCGAAACAGTTATCAAAAAACTCCCAGAAAAGAAAAGTCCTGGGCCTGATGGCTTCACAAGTGAATTCTATCAAAAATTCAAAGAAGAACTAACTCCTATCCTCCTCAAGCTATTTCATAAAATTCAAGAGGAAGGAAGACTTCCAAACTCCTTTTATGAGGCGAGCATAATTCTGATCCCAAAACCGGGCAAAGACAACACAAAGAAAGAAAATTATAGGCCTATATCCCTGATGAATTTAGATGCTAAAATTCTCAACAAAATATTAGCCAATCGGATCCAGCAATATATGAAAAAAATCATACACCACGATCAAGTGGGATTTATTCCTGAGAGGTAAGGTTGGTTCAATATTCGCATATCAATCAATGTGATTCATCACATAAAAAAAGGAAGGACAAAAATCACATGATAATTTCAATAGATGCAGAAAAGGCATTTGATAAAATCCAGCACCCATTCATGCTCAAAACTCTCAGTAAAGTGGGAATACAGGGATCATTCCTTAACATGATAAAGGCCATCTACGATAAACCGACAGCAAACATCATACTAAATGGGCAAAGATTAAAAGCAATCCCCTTAAGATCAGGAACCATGCAGGGATGCCCCCTTTCACCACTCTTATTCAACATAGTTCTGGAAGTCCTAGCTACAGCAATCAGACATGAAGAAGAAATAAAAGGCATCCAAATTGGAAAAGAAGAAGTAAAACTGTCACTATTTGCAGATGATATGATATTGTATATTGAAAACCCTAAAGTCTCAGTCAAAAAACTACTGGACCTTATAAATGAATTCAGCAAGGTGGCAGGATATAAAATTAATACTCAGAAATCAGAGGCATTTCTATATATCAACAATGAACTGTCAGCAAAAGAAATTAAGGAAACAATCCCCTTCACTATTGCAGCCAAAAAAATAAAGTACCTAGGAGTAAATTTAACCAAGGAGGTTAAGGACTTGTACTCGGAAAATTATAGAACATTGATAAAAGAAATCAAGGAAGATACAAACAAGTGGAAGCATATACCGTGCTCATGGCTAGGAAGAATAAACATCATTAAAATGTCTATATTACCCAAAGCAATTTATAAATTCAATGCAATACCAATTAAAATTCCAATGACATACTTCAAAGATATAGAACACATACTCCAAAAATTTATATGGAACCAAAAAAGAACACGAATAGCCTCAGCAATCTTAAAAAGAAAAAATAAAGCAGGAGGTATCACTCTTCCAGATACCAAAGAATATTATAAGGCCATTATACTCAAGACAGCCTGGTACTGGCATAAGAACAGGCACATAGATTAATGGAACAGAACTGAGGACCCAGAAATAAACCCACAGCTTTATGGACAACTGATATTTGACAAAGGAGGAAAGAACATACAATGGAGTAAAGACAGCCTCTTTAACAAATGGTGTTGGGAAAATTGGACATCTACCTGCAAAAAAATGAAACTAGACCATCAACTTACACCATTCACAAAAACAAACTCAAAATGGATAAAAGACTTAAATGTAAGCTGTGAAACCATAAGCATCTTAGAAGTAAACATAGGCAGCAGGCTCTCCGACATCTGTAGCAGCAGTATATTTGCCGATTTATCTCCACGGGCAACTGAAATAAAAGGCAAGATAAACAAATGGGACTATATCAAACTAAAAAGTTTTTGCACAGCTAAAGACAATAGGAACAGAATAAAAAGACAAACCACACAATGGGAGAACATATTCGACAGCACGTCTGATAAGGGGTTAATAACTAAAATTTATAAAGAACTTATAAAACTCAACACCAGGAAGACAAACAACCCAATCAAAAAATGGGCAAAAGAAATGAATAGAAATTTCTCCAAAGAGGACATACAGATGGCCAATAGGCATATGAAAAAATGCTCAACATCACTAATTATTAGAGAAATGCAAATTAAAACCACAATGAGATATCACCTCACACCAGTCAGAATGGCACTCATCAGCAAAACAACACAGAATAAGTGCTGGCGAGGATGTCGAGAAAAGGGAACCCTTCTGCACTGCTGGTGGGAATGCAGACTGGTGCACCCACTGTGGAAAACAGTTTGGAGATTCCTCAGAAAATTAAAAATAGAACTGCCTTTTGACCCAGCTATCCCACTTTTAGGAATATACCCTAAGAACACCATAGCACTGTTCGAAAAGAAGAAATGCGCCCCATGTTCATGGCAGCATTGTTCACAATAGCGAAGATCTGGAACCAGCCCAAGTGTCCGTCAGAAGACGAGTGGATTAAAAAGCTATGGTACATATATACTATGGAAAACTACTCAGCCATAAGAAAGGATGACATCGGATCATTTATAACAAAATGGATGTACCTTGATAACATTATACGGAGTGAAATAAGTAAATCAGAAAAAAAGAAAAACTGAGAACAGCATGATTCCATACATAGGTGGGACATAAAAGTGAGAATATGAGACATGGACAAGAGAGTGGTGGTTATGGGATGGGGGGAGGGAGGGAAGAGTGCGATAGGGAGGAGGGGAGGGACACAGGGAAAACCAGATCGAAGGTGACAGAGGACAATCTGACTTTTGGTGATGGGTATGCAACACAATTGAATGATAATATAACCTGGAGATGTTTTCATTGTACATATGTACCCTGATTTATTGGTGTCACCCCATTAGAATTAATAATAATAAAATATATATTAAAAAAAAAGTTGTGTTACGTATATACGATGGAATACTATGTGGCTGTGAAAAAGGAAGAAATATTACGTTTTGCAATAACATGGATGGACCTGGATATTATTATGTTAAGTGAAATAAGCCAGGCAGAGAAAGATAAATATCATATAATCTCCACATATAAGTGGAATCTAATGAACATCCACATATAAATGGAATCTAGTGAATTGAAGAACGGAATAAAGGCAGAGGTGGGGTCACAGAGACTAGAGGGACAGCTGTCAGAGAGAAAGCAGATGAGGGGATGGGATCAGAGAAGGTGAAGGGATTAGTAAAATTATATATACATAACAGAGATATAGATAATAGGACAGCAAATTTCAGAGGGAAGAGAGGGAGGTTAAAGGGTGTGTAATGGGGAGCATGTGGTTGGGGGGCGAGGTGTTATATTAAGTGGGACACTTGGATCCATGTTAACATAATAAATTTAAATTTTTAATTAAAAAAATAAACATGCTATTAGAAAAGAAAACTAATGAAATAATTTGGGGGGGGATTTGGGGAAGTTCTTTAGAAGAGATTAAAAAAAAAAGAGTTGGAAGGAAGGAGAAAAAAACATAAAGCAATGAGAGAACCAGAGCAGAAAGCTCATCATCAGGACAACAGGAGCACCAGAAAGAGAATAGAAGATGTAGGGGGGAACAATAACAAAATAATTTAAAAGTATTTCCCAGAACTAAGAACATGTTTTTCCCAATTGAAAGGACACAGCCCATGGAGTATATAGGATACAAATCAATCCTTACCAAGAGACTTCATCAGAGTTTCAGAATATTGGAACCATCCATAGAAGATATTCTATAAGCATCCAGAGCTTTAAAATTAACATCAACAACAGGCCAAATACAAGGATTTATATAACAGAAGTGTTTCATATTCTATGGCAATATTGAAAGGTAAAAGGCTAGACAAAAATGTCTTCATAATTTTGAAGGTAAATTACTTCTAATATACAACTCTTTATCTAGACCAGTGATGGGCAATCTTTTGAGCTTGGTGTGTCAAAATTCACCAAAAAACCGAGCATAACTCAGGTGGTGTGTCACTTTGAGAAAAAAAACTGTCATTTTGCTATATTTATAGTTTAATTAACAAAAATGTTTGGCCTACAGACCTCCGGCACAGAGTGTCTACACTACAGCAAGTGGTTTATCCTCCGCTACTGCACCTGGCCATGCAGGAGCCGAGGATGAAACGTCCTTCTTGGCATGTGGCCCCATACTTCTCTGGTATGTGGCCACATGTGGCCATGTATCATCGAAAATGGCTATGAGTGGCAGTGCTGACACATGTGTTATATGTTGGCCATCATGAATCTAGACAATCTGTCAACCAAGAGGAAAATAAAGATATATAAGGTTTCAAACATTAACATCTCCTGCCCCCCACCCATTCCCAGGCACCTTTTTTAAGACACTGGAAAAGTTAGTCCATTAACTTGAAGGAGTAATCCAAGAAAAAGGAAAACAGAAAATACCAAAACAAGTAGAGGAAATGTAACATCAGTGTATTGAAGGGACTCTCCCTGAAGATTAGAAGGGAGATGCTGAATAGCAGCAATGAAGAGGCAAGGGGGCAACCAGCTCATGGGAGCAGCATGACTCAGGAGACACACACGTTCTCTTCTAATTTGACTATTCTGTACCAATCTGATTTCTAATCTGAACAGTGTTCTCCACCAAGAAGTAAACCAACAAAGAGAAACATAGGTGAACCAGAAAGCAAGAAAATCCAGCTCAATTGGCTTCCAGGATGGAAGAACAGGCAGTGCCACAAAGTCATTCTTTCTGTGTAAGGCCCTGAGAGAATAGAATGTCCCTAAGGATAAAATTGGAACTGACAGATGACCTGATGTGATTAATTTTGTAAAATAGTATGTTGAGAAACTGTTGGAAGGCATGGGAAGAATTTGCAATTGGTATCAAGAAAAATAAGCAGATTCTGGCTGGGTAGCTCAGCTGGTTGGAGTATTATCCCGATACATCAAGGCTGCAGGTTTGATCCCCGGTCAGTGCACATACAGGAACCAACCAACAAATGCATAAGTAAGTGCAAAAACAAATTGATCTCTCTCTCTCTCTCTCTCATTCCCCTGTTTCTCTCTCTCTTTCCCTCTCGCCCTCTCCTCCTTCTTCTCTCTAAAATCAATAAATAAAGATTTTTTTAAAAGAAGAAAAAGGAAAGTTAAGCAAATTTTAAAAGGCAATTATTAATTTCAGGAAAAAACAAAAAATATGAAAGCATAACCATAATGCACTAATAATTAGGGTTCTTGGTCACCCTCTAAGTGGCAGCATTTGCACACAGCAGGCTGCAAGTTTGGAGGAATTAACAATCCTTGAGTGCAGCCTTTAGCAAATTTCTGATAGAAGCTTATATATAAACATTACAGCTCCTCCCCTCGAGGTGGACAGCACGGGTAGCACGTTCCTCACAGCTCCCCAGAGTGCCTCTCACTGGGTAAGTTCTAATTCCAATGATTCTATGGTTACTTTTAGACTTTTCAGCAGAATAACCTCATTTTTAGTTACACGTTGCCTCTTTCAGATTGTTTAGATGAAACTTTTGTGGTAACTCATCAATTTCCAGTGGTTGAACCTTGAAACACGTGGGTAATTTTTCCAAATGACATTGTTTCTTGTGCCATTGATTTGGCTCACTGGCACATTCTTGCTTGTGACATAAAATTATGAAAAATAAATAATAATAGGTTGAGATATAAAATTATGATGAATGCTCAAGCTGTAAACTAGCGAGTCGACAGTGAGGTTACTGTGAAAAATGTCTACAATAGCACTTGGCTTTCGTGTTGCATAAGACCTTTACTAAATGCAGGTAGAAAATTAATTAAAGGTTCCTTAAGTTTTAACACTTTGGAGGACAAAAAGGAGAGAGCAAGCCATTAGTCCTATTTCAGAGATAAGATAATTGAGAAACAGGTGTTTTAATCAAAGATCGATTGTGAGAACTGTAATAGACTTGGAGGATTTTATCTAAAATTTGGTTCTCTCTAGAAGTGAAAGGTATACACTGCATTGCATATGAAGCACATACTATATTTATACACAAATATGAAGCCATTCTTTTCTTTTCCTGGGTATTTTGTTCTTGTTGGGAAAATGCTTCATTTTCTTGCCTTTTCTTTCAAGCTTAATGTAAAAGATAAAAGGATGAATTTAAAAGTAGCAGATTTGCCTGACCAGGTGGTGGCGCAGTGGATAGAGCGTGGGGCTGGGATGCGGAAGACCCAGATTCGAGACGCCGAGCTCGCCAGTTTGAGTGCAGGTTAAACAAAACCCATGACCTTAACCTTGAAACTGAGCAAGGCACAAGCCATGGAAAGGTGGGCTGTGGTCCACAATCCATACTCAATTCAGTCAACATTTAATGACCACCTTCTCTGTGCCAGGTACTGTGCCCAGTATAAGGAACACAAAATGGATAAATTGAATTTCTTCTTGATAGCACTTAAAGTCTTTTAGGACATTAAACCTAGGTGTCCAGCCTGACCAGGCGGTGGTGCAGTGGATAGAGTGTCGGACTGGGATGCGGAAGAACCAGGTTCAAAACCCTGAGCTCGCCAGCTTGAGTGCAGGCCCATCTGGCTTGAGCAAAAGCTCACCAGCTTGGACCCAAGGTCGCTGGCTCAAACAAGGGGTTACTCAGTCTGCTGAAGGCCCGTGGTCAAGGCACATGTGAGAAAGCAATCAATGAACAACTAAGGTGTTGAGACGGCAACGAAAAACTAATGATTGATGTTTCTCACTTCTCTTCGTTCCTGTCTGTCTGTCCCTATCTATCCCTCTCTCTGACTCTCTCTCTGTCCCTGTAAAAAAAAAAGGTTTAAAAGTAGCAGTTTGCTCTTCTGAGTCACTATTAAAGAAGTCCATTTTGTTGCTGTTGTTACCAGGAGCTTCTTAGCAGGCAGCTAGTCAAATCAGTCTTTAATGAAATTGTAAAATCAGTTAATCTTACCCTCTTCCCTTTGCTCCCCAAGTTACTTTTCTCTCCCCCTACCCTAGATTTCCTTTCCTGACCACCACCCCTCTTCTGGAATGTTCTCCACAGGCATTTGCAATCCTCAGAGAGGACTGGCTCAGCACCTTGTCTAAGGGTTCTTGTGAACTTGTTCTCACTCACATCCCACTATTTATTCCTCTCATGAGCATTTATCATGATTAATAAGTATGTACCTTATTTAATTTTGTTCATTTATCAGTCTCCTCCATAGGATATAGGTTTCATAAAAGCAAAGACTGGGTCTTGTTCACCTTTGTGTCCCTTGCACTCCAAACCAATGACTTACATCTGACTCCTCATGTTGGATGTTTATTTAGAAGGGGGATAAGAATGCCTTTGAAGTGATGGGGAGAAAACAATGCTTCATGAGCCAGAGGTACTTTTTACAGGACAATGGCTGCAGGAAAAAAAAATGTGTTGGGGGAGGGGGAAAAAGAGAATGAGACACACACACACACTAGTGAGGCCATTTGTAACTTAAGTGAATAACAGCAGACATATTTCATTATCTAAACATACTTCCTACAATAGACTGTCTTATGACTTCATGGTTCTCTAAAATAAATTTACCTAGCTTTGGATTTATCACAACCCTCGGGGTTAAGAAGTCACAGTCCAGCTGAGGAAAGACAGTTTTAATCATAATATATTTTGACATGTCTGAGAGCTAACTTCCTTTATTTTTCTCCTTTTAAACTTCCTCTTTCCTCTCTCTTTTTCTTTGCTTTCTTTCTTCGTTACTTTCTTTCTCTTCTTCTCTTTCCTTTTCCCTTAATTAAGTTACATCAAAAGAGTACATGCTAGTAGCTATGGTATTAAAATAAGAGTACTGTTTAAAAGGCAAATGATATTCAAGGGCTTAAATATCAAAAAATAAAATCAAAAGACCAATCTCTTCATTCTCTGGGCTCCCTCTGCTCAGAAACAGCCACATTGGACTTTCAGCTCCTCCCAGCATATATGGATCTTGAAACTTTTATGTATTTGTTTGTTTATATTTACTTGGAAGGAGCAGACAAGGACAGACAGACAAGGGGAGAAATGAGCAGCATCAACTTGTAGTTGCGGCACTTCAGTTGTTTATTAATTGCTTTCTCATATGGAACTTGACAGGGGTGTTCCAGCCAAACCAGTGACCCCTTGCTCAAGCCAGTGATCATGAGGTCATGATTATGATCCCACACTCAAACCAACAACCCCTTGCTCAAGCTGGTAAGCCTGCAATCAATTTGGCAATCCCGAGGTTTTAAACCTGGATACTCAGCATCCCAGGCCAACTCTCTACCCACTGTGCCACTACCTGGTCAGGTATTCAGGCTTTTAAATAATATGTGAATACTGCTCTCTTTTGGTTGATCAATTTGAGAAAAAAAAATTATTATTATTATTATTATTTGGTTTCTTATATGGTAGATGCTACCAAGTTGATGGAGATCCATATTTTTCAGGAAGCTTTCACCCAAAAGTAGAGAAGTAAATGACTACATTAATATCTTTGTGTGTGTGTGTGTGTGTGTGTGTGTGTATATATATGTGTGCCGTGGTAGGGATCTGTCATGGTCTCATTGCTTTCCATAGGCTTTAGGCAGACCTGTCAAAAAGGAGAACCACGTGAGCCAAGGTTAGAGCACCATGTTGACACGGGACAATAGGCAAGAGGCAAAATGTAAGCTGAGGATCTGAGCACAGGAGAAGGCAGGATGCAAAATATGAGGAGGCAACGGTGAATCAGGGCCGATGCTGGTGTAGATGAACTGAGCAGCTGCACTTCCTACCAGCAAATGGGATTTTTAAAGGCATGCCTTCAAATCTTGCATCCAAGGCTGGTGGGGCAGAGTGAAGCACTTTGCTAGAGCGTGGGCTCAGTTACCAAAAAAAAAGCATGTTGGAATAAATATAAGGTTGTTGTTCTAACTCATTGTTGGCATGGTTATGTTCACATAAAGGAATTAAAAACTAGAAAATTAACATCTAATGGTGCAATCACCACACCAAGTGGACACTCTAGTCCGTGGCCAACAGGTGCCATTTGAGGCAAGAGCGAGGATGCTCAAACATGAGGTGACCAGGAATGACCTCGAGCTAGACTCTCTGATGAAGTGAAGCCAGTTTGCAACCAATGAACCTGGGACCAGGATTTGGACATCAGGCTACCACCAGGGCTGGAGTGGGTTTGGCCTTGTTTAAACTCTGCTCCAGCTTAATAAGGGAAAGCAGTTGTGGGTTTCTTCATTGGCCTCTTGAGTCCTTGAGGCCTCTCTCTGGCTCATTCCTCACACTCATTCAATCAGCAAATCTTTCAAACTCTCTCTTCAAAGGAGATCCAGAATCTGGCAACTCCTTACTATGTCCACTGTGTTATTGCTGCCCAAACCACCTCATTCATTACCTGGATGATAGCAAAAGTTTCCCAATAACTCTCCCTGCGTTTGAACTCTCCTTGCTTTTGCAAGGTCCTATGACACTCCTCTACATGTGCCTTCCCATCTCACTCTGAGAGAAAGCAAAAGTCCTTACAATGACCAACAAGGCTCTACACAATTTCACCTCTACCACCCCTTAATATTTATCCCTGCCTGCCTTCTCCTTCTGGCCTCTCCAGTCTCTTTGCTAGCCCTTCATTTCACCAGTCCCATTCCTGCTCAGATTCCTGTTTCACTGCCCAGATCTCTGTGTGGCTCACTGCCCATCTTCTCAGGTCTCAACTCAGGTGATAACTTCTCCGTGAGACCTCCTGACACTGCTGTTACCACCGCAGCCCCCATTCTTTCATATTTCCATAACCTCCTTCTTGATTTTATGTTCCTCCTTAGCACTTACCACTATCAAATACAATACATGTTTAAATTATTATTATTATTATTTTCTGTATTCTTTGTGCCCACATAAGCTCCACAAAGGCAAAAAACTGTTTTGTTCACTTCTGTCTCTGCCCAAAATGGTGCCTAAAATAGTACCTGACAGATTTTACAGCATAACTATTACACAGGGCAACAAAATTTTTGTTGCATCCACAAAACACTTGTTCTTACCTAATTCAAGTGTGCTGATCTCAAATCTGATGTTAGTTTTTCTCTGTAAGCTACATTTCTTTTGCAATTCAAGATTTTAGGTTTTCATTTTATTGTAAAATTTTCAACACTTAGTTTAACATAATGAAGTAGAATGTCTTCTTGGGCATCATCTTTGTGAAACTATAATAATTTATATAAAGCAGTAAATACACTAATACACCAAAAGATATGATTGCATCAGAATTTGTCTACAATTTCAAAATAGAACATATTAAAACACTTATTTTAATCATAAAACTTGCGCAAAACTTATTTAAATTCTATTCAGGCAAAACTTTGTGTTTGTAGCTCTTGCGTTTGTGTACTTGTTGAAGACAATTCTCGTTTGATGCTCCAGCAGTAGTCTGCTCATCATTAACAGCTCCAAGATTTTCGGGAAACTTATCAAGGTGACTGTTCAGGAAGTGAATCTTAACGCTCATGTTACATCCAATGTCGCGGAAAGTCAACAGCATCCTTTGAACCAGAAGTTCATAGTTTTCTGCTTTTTTGTTGCCAAGGAAGTTCTTGGTAACTGCCACAAAAGACTGCCATGCTGCTTTCTCCTCCTTATTCATCTTCCTGGCAAATTCTTCAAATATGAAGGTTTGAATTTGAGGTCCATTGAATACACCTGCTTTTATTTTCTCAAAAGACAAGGCAAGAAACAGAAATAATATGTTGAAAGCATTCACTTTATCTATTCAAAGCCTGAACAAACTGCTTCATTAAGCCAAGTTTGATATGAAGTGGGGGAAAAATGATATTGTCTCGATTAACTACAGGTTCATTCACAATATCTTGCATTCTTACTCCCAGAGCTTCACGTTTCAGCCACTCCTTCTGTGTCCAGTGTTTCTCCTGAGCTCAGCTGTCCCACAAACACAAAAAGCAAGAATACTTCATTAAACCTCTCTGTTGCCCTAGCAGGAAATTTACCATTTTAAGATCCACACAAATGATCCAGTTATACTCCTCATACTTAAGAAAGTCAAGGACAATTTTAATGTCATTATAATCTTCTCGCAGATGAGTTGAATAACTAATTGGAACCACTGCATAAACATTACCATTGTGTAGGAGAACACATTTCAGACTCTGTTTATAGCTGTCAAGAAATAGCCACCAGTCTGTTGGACTGTAAGTGGCAACACCTAGCTGGCTGAGAAGACTACTCATATCATGACAGTAAACAAAGTGTTTGTCCTCGGGGAAAAAAAGTCCACAAGAATTTGTTCACACTTCCTGAAATGGGATACTTTAACTGACCGGTGAAGTACATTTTTTCTTGAAGCCTGGAGGCTAATAACTCAGATGCTTTCTTTGATAGGCCCAAATCTCTAACTAAGTCATTCAATTCGAGTTGGCTAAACTGATTAGGGGTTAATGACTGCTTGGCATCAGAAGACCCTTAAGATTCTACAACCATTTCCTCATGCATCTTATCAAAATACACTTGATCACCATGTTCACTTTCTTCGTCCTTAGAAGAAATAAAACCATTGTAAACTGGAACCAGGAGTGTCTCAGAGTGTGGGATAGGTTGTATTGCTGAAGGAATATTAGGATATGCAATCATGTGCCGTTTTTTCTTGCCAATGCCCTTTGTATGGATCAGACAGAAATAACAGTCACTGATGTGGTCCTTAGGTTCATGCCAAATGATAGGAATACCAAAAGGCATTCCTTTGCGTTTTCCTTTTGTCCATTCATGAAGCATTTCCTCATAATTATGACATACAATATGAGGAGCCCAATTCTTGTCTTGATCGTCAAGGGGAACTTGAAAATAGGCAATATATGCACGTGTCACAAATGATGAAATATTGTGCCTTTGACATTTAAGTGTGTAACAGTGACATATATAACAGGAGGTCTCAGGACCATTCTTACATTTACGCCTACTCAAAGAAGCCATGATTCAATTTTAAAACAAAATAAGAGGGTGTTTTTATCAGATAATAATTTTTTACACTTAAAACAACTACAATTATGTAAAAGTGATGTTTATAAAACATTAATTGCCTTGTGGTTATGTTGAATCCAAGAGTCGTTGCCCTTTAACTCCAATTTAAAAACCAATGCATGCCGTTAACTGTAACAAAAAGAAATTGATATTGTATTAAAAACTAAAGCAGGGGTCCCCAAACAATGGCCAGCATGCTGCATGTGGCCTCCTGAGGCCATTTATCTGCCCCCACCGCACTTCCGTAGAAGCACCTCTTTCATTGGTGGTCAGTAAAAGCGCAGGATGCATTCGCACCCATAGTTCCCATTGCAATACTGGTCAGTTTGTTGATTTTAATTTACTTGTTCTTTATTTTAAATATTGTATTTGCTCCCGTTTTGTTTTTTTACTTTAAAGTAAGATATGTGCAGTGTACATAGGGATTTGTGTATCATTTTCTTTATAGTCCGGATCTCCAATGGTCTGAGAGACAGTGAACAGGCCCCCTGTGTAAAAAGTTTGGGGACCCCTGAACTAGAGCATGCACCAAAGAAACAGATTTCAGATTTGGAATCAGCAATGCAGAATTATATAGAAAAAGTTCTAAAATCTTATGCAGCAGAAAATGAAAGAAAAATTGTTTCCCAGTGTCATTGTTTAAATGACTATTAAGAGTTGAACCTTGAGATTTTAGACTCTGCAAAGCTCAAAAAGAGGATCTTCCACAGGTTTACCAGCCTATGAGGCATATGAGCTCAAAGAAGGGAAGTCAGACAGAAAATAAGCAGAAAAGGCGGGGAAGCAAGATGGCGATGGAGTTGGCAGATATACCAACTTCCAACTCTCAGAACAAAAGTGGATTATAACTCAGTTTTAAGAACCATCATCCGGATAAACCAACTTTGAACTAACCTAAGTGGACTCTTCAAGGAACACTGAAGGAACCACATTGAGACTGGTAGGAATAGCGAAAACACGAAGAGGGCCGCTCAGCTCCCTGGAGTGAAAGGCAGCCAGGAGAGACCCGCGTGGTGGGAGAAGAGTTTGGCGGAGAGGGAGGAACCTAGGTCCCAGGAACAAAGCCCCAGCTTGCAGCCTCAGAGCCTAGAAGACGCGTTTGGACAGTATCGAGCTGTGAAACAAGTGCGGATACTGTTTCTGAGAAAGAGACAGTTTTCTCAGACCCAAGATTCTTTTTAAAGGGACAGCACAAAAAACCTCTCTCACAACCACGTACCTGGGGCTCCGGGGAAAGGAGACAGGGGAGAGGACCAGAGCAGTGGGAAGAGAGTGTGGGCTGAAGGTACAGGGACAAACATTCTGAGGGACAGCCACCCTAACCCCTGGGCTAAGTCACTTCCCTAATCAAAAATGAATATTTCCCCTGAAACTAGCAATACCAGCAAAGGGAGACAGGACACCAGCCAAACAAGCTCTCCTTCGGCAATTAGAACAGAGCTGCTTAGATGGAGGGAGCTCCCAGGTCTACAGTATGGAGTGTTAGGATCTGAACTGTGGGGGCCCTTCATACTCTGCTGAGGGTTGCTGGAGAGATGGTGGTGGCGGGATGCTGAAATGAGGTTCTGTCAGTGGGGGCGGAGGCCCAGCTGATGGAAGCTCGGTCTAGCACAGCAGGGGCGGAAGGGACACACAAAAACGGTCTGGCAGCTGCGGGCCTGCCTGTAACCCCAACTGGGGGGAAAAGCAGGAGGCCAGGAACGAGCAGAGATCTGCTCTGCGACCCTGCACAAAACGGCCCTGACTACGGGGATGGGGCTAAAACCAGGGACGGGCGGAGTTGCTCGGCGAAGCTCATGCCAGCAGGCCCAAATGGCCCAGAGAAACCGTGGTTTGCCATCCTGCGTGCGCGAGTTGGCTCTGAACGCGGGGATGGGATAGAGCCCAGGACCAGTGGAAGTTCACAGCGTAGCACAGGCCAGCAGCCACGCCCGGCCCAATAAACCTGGGTTTGCGACCCTGCACAGGAGGGCCCTGGCCTCAAGGGCGGGGCTAAAGCTCTGGACTGGCAAAGTCGCACAGCTGAGAGCACGTCAGAAGCCCCATCCAACCTGCAAAACTATGGCGAGCTGGCTCTGACCGCGGGTGCTGGGCGGAAGCCCGGAAACAGGCTGGTTTCACAGCTGAGCAAAGGTGCTCACCTCTACCCTTGGTGCTAAGGCTAGTGTCTTGAGTGACAGCCCCTCCCATGGAGGAGAGGTGAAAATCACAGCAACAGCCGCAGTTGGCCGGCGCTGGCAATGCCCATACCCAACCACCAGAGGCAGCAGCAGAGGGGGTGGCATGCCTGCAGACAGACCACACCTAAAGAACACAAAGGCAATACCTACTGGACTCCAGTGGCCACAATTTGCTTATACACAGACAAAATTGGCAGGCAGAGGAATGCAAACCAAATGAATCAAGAGAAATCCCCAGAAAAGGACCTGAATAAACCAGATATAACCAAATTACCAGAAGCAAATTTGGAATAATGATAGTTAGGATGTTCAAAGAAATTAGAGCAACAATGGATAGTCACTATGAACACCTAAATAAAAGGATAACAAGTATGAAAAACAAAATTGAAATAATAAAAAAGAATCAGACAGAAATAACAAATACAGTATCAGAATTGAAGACCACAATGGAAGGAATTAAAAGCAGGGTGAATGACGCTGAGGATCAAATCAGCGAGATAGAGGACACAATAAACAAAGGCACAGAATCAAAGAGGAAAAGGGAAAAGAGACTCAAAAAATGCGAGGAAACTCTCAGGGAGCTCTGTGACAACATGAAGAGAAACAACATTCGCATCATAGGGGCTCCTGAAGAAGAGGAGAGAGAACAAGAAATAGAAACTTTGTTCAATCAAAGCATAGCTTAAAACTTCCCTAAATTAAGGCTAGGAAACATTCCACATGTTCAAAAACCACACAGAACTCCATTAAAGAGAAACAAAAAAAAAATCTACACCAAGACACATCATAGTTAAAATATCAAAGCTAAGGGATAAAGAGAAAATTTTAAAAGCTGCTAGAGAAAAAAAGGCTATCACCTACAAAAGAGCCCCCATAAGGATGACATCTGACTTCTCAACAGAAACACTTGAGGCCAGAAGGGAATGGCAAGATATATTCAAAGTAATGCAGAACAAGAACCTACAACCAACACTACTCTATCCAGCAAGGCTAACGTTTAAAATTGAAGGAGAAATAAAGAGCTTTCCAGACAAAGAAAGCCTCAAGGAATTCATTAAAACCAAACCAATTCTGCAAGAGATACTAAGGGGCCTGTTGTGAACAGTTCAAAGGGAGGAAAGAATATAGCAAAAGAAGAATAAAGCTTTAAAGAATAAAATGGCAATAAACAACTATATATCAATAATAACCTTAAATGTAAATGGATTAAATGATCCAGTCAAAAGACATAGGGTAGCTGTGTAGATAAAGAAACAAGACCCATACATATGCTGTCTACAAGAGACACACCTTAAAACAAAAGATGCTCATAGACTGAAGGTAAAAGGATGGAAAAATATATTTCATGCAAATGGAAATGAAAAAACAGCCAGGGTAGCAATACTTATGTCTGACAAAATGGACTTTAAAACAAAGGCTAGTAGTAAGAGATAAAGAAGGACACTACATAATGATAAAGGGAACAATTCAACAGGAAGATATAACTATTATAAATATCTATGCACCAAATATAGGAGCCCCGACATACATAAAGCAGACTTTGATGGATATAAAGGGCGAGTTTAAAAGCAATACTATAATATTAGGGGATTTCAATACCTCACTAACAACACTGGATAGATCCTCAAGAAAGAAAATTAATAAAGAAACAGCTGACTTAAAGGATACACTAGATCAATTCGATTTTATAGATATCTTCAGAACTTTTCACCCTAAAGCAGTAGAATATACATTCTTCTCAAGCGCTCATGGTACGTTTTCTAGGATAGACTACATTTTAGGAGACAAAAGTGGTCTCAATAAATTTAAGAAGATTGAAATCATATCAAGCATTTTCTATGATCACAGTGACATGAAACTAGAAATTAACCACAAAAAAACCCTGAAAAATATTCAAACACTTGGAAACTAAATAGCATGTTATTAAATAACGAATGGATTAACAACGAGATCAAACGAGAAATAAAAAAGTTTCTAGAAACGAATGATAATGAGAATATATCAACTCAAAATTTATGGGACACAGCTACAGCAGTACTGAGAGGGAAGTTCATTGCACTACAGCCATACCATAAGAAGCTAGAAAAAGCTCAAATAAGCAACCTGACCCTGCATCTAAAAGAACTAAAAAAACAACAGCAAATAAAGCCCAGGACTAGTAGAAGGAAGGAAATAATAAAGATCGGAGTGGAAATAAATGACATAGAGGCTAAGGAAACAATACAGTGGATCAATGAAACCAGGAGCTGGTTCTTTGAAAAGGTAAACAAGATCGAAGAACATTTAACTAGACTCACCAAGAAAAAAAGAGAGAGAACTCAAATAAACAAAATTAGAAATGAGAGTGGAGAAATAACAACTGACACAACGGAAATAAAAAGTATTGTAAGACAATACTATGAAGAACTGTATGCCAAAAAATTAGGAAACCTGGGTAAAATGGACAGATTTCTGGAATCATACAATCTTCCAAAAATGAATCTGGAAGAATTAGAACACCTAAACACACCAATTACAACAAATGAGATCGAAACAGTTATCAAAAAACTCCCAAAAAAGAAAATTCCTGGGCTGGATGACTTCACAAGTGAATTCTACCAAAAATTCAAAGAAGAACTAACTCCTATCCTCCTCAAGCTATTTCAAAAAATTCAAGAGGAAGGAAGACTTCCAAACTCCTTTTATGAGGAGAGCATGATTCTTATCTCGAAACTAGGCAAAGACAACACAAAGAAAGAAAAATATAGGTCAATATTGCTGATGAATTTAGATGCTAAAGTTCTCAACAATATATTAGCCAACCAGATCCAGCAATATATGAAAAAAATCATACACCATGATCAAGTGGGATTTATTCTGGAGAGGCAAGGCTGGTTCAATATTCGCAAATCAATCAATGTGATTCATCACATAAACAGAAGAAAGGACAAAAATTACATGATAATTTCAATAAATGCAGAAAAAGCATTTGATAAAATCCAGCACCCGTTCATAATCAAAACTCTCAGTAAAGTGGGAACACAGAGAACATTCCTTAACATGACAAAGTCCATCTACGACAAACCCACGGCCAACATCATAATTAATGGACAAAAATTAAAAGCAATCCCCTTAAGATCAGCAACCAGGCAGGGGTGCCCTCTTTCACCACTCGTATTCAACATAGTTCTGGAAGTCCTAGCTATAGCAATCAGACAAGAAGAAGAAATAAATGGCATCCAAATTGGAAAAGAAGAAGTAAAACGATGACATCAGATCATTTACAACAAAATGGATGGACCTTGATAACATTATACAGAGTGAATTAAATAATACAGAAAAATACTGAGAATAGCATGATTTCATACATAGGTGGGACATAAAAGCAAGACTATGAGACATGGACAAGAGTGTGGTAGTTATGGGGTGGGGGAAGGGGGAGAGGGAGGGAAAAGGAGGAGGGGAGGGGCATGAAGAAAACAGATAGAAGGTGACAGGACAATTTGACTTTGGGTGACGGGTATGCAACATAATTGAATGATAAGATAACCTGGAGATGTTTTCTTTGAACATATGTACCCTGATTTATTAATGTCACTCCATTAAAGTTAATAAAAATAAAAATTTTTTAAAAGCTTTGGTACATATAAAATAAATAAATAAAAATAAATGTTTATCACAATGTCTGTGTCACATAGTTCACCACGATTTCATTTGCCCCAAAGTCAAAATACTCTCTTGATTATTGTGCACAGAATTAATCAAGACCGACAGGACTATTAATGGTGCTATTCACTTATACAAAAGAGGAAGAACACTAGCAGTCAGCGCTTGGCTGCAAGGTGTTTTCTGATTCAGGGATGAGAGAATCAACCCAAAAACAGGGAAAGTTGTTCACAAGCTTTTGTAGACAATGTCTTCCACTTACCAGCCCTGGAGTCTCTGTTCCAGGCAACTGATGGCTCACCCTCCCTAACAGAGGCTGTCAAATGGGACATTATGACCACTGTGTCTCAGAGTAGCAAGGATTTGTCATCCCGTGGAAGGAGCAGGGATAATAAATGATGAGTTCCCTTTTTTATATCTACAATAAACACCAAAGCAGCTCTGGGACTCACTCATTTTTTAAATAAGAAATTCAGCTCTATATTCTATACATCCCTGGCACCTAACTAAAGGGAGTGTTGGCATTTTATCTTAGTTTCAGGTTTATAGTGTAGTGGTTAGACAATTACATAATTTACAAAGTGACCACCCTGATAATTCAAGTGATTTTTAAAAAGAACAAAAATCTTTTCAGGATGGATGGACTCATCAGAACAAGTTTTTTGTTTGTTTATTTTGTTTTGTTTTCGGTTGTGGGGTGGGGGTTACTCAAGTCAGCAGAAAGTCATTTTTAAACTAAGAAAATAAAATTCTTTGCATATTTTACTGCAGTTTTCTAATTGTGTATCTCCAGACATAATGTGATATGAAGCTTTAAGCCATTTAAACTCTGTCATCATTGTTGCTATTGTTTTAATATATTTGGAATAGAGAAGCCAAAGTAATGATAATCCTATCAACCAAATTAATAGCACAATTTCTGGGTTGCAACTTCTACAAATTTATCAAAATTGTAAGCTCTGGCCAGTTGGCTCAGTGGTAGAGCATTGGCCCAGTATGTGGAAGTTCCAGGTTTGAGTCCCGGTCAGGGTACACAGGAGAAGCGCCCATCTGCTACTCCACCCTTCGTCCTCTCCTTTCTCTCTGTCTTTCTCTTCCCCTCCCACAGCCAATGCTGTATTGGAGCAAAGTTGGCCTGGGCACTGAGGATGGCTCCATGGCCTCTCCCTCAGGCACTAGAACAGCTCCGGTTGCAATGGAGCAACGCCTCAGATGGGCAGAGCATTGCCCCTTAGTGGACATGCTGAGTGGATCCTGGTCGGGTGCATGTGGGAGTCTGTCTCTCTGTTTTCCCGCTTCTCACTTCAGAAAAATACAAAAAAAGAAAAAAGAAATTATCAAAATTGGTACTCAATTCTTGTTACACTTGCTAACTCTAAATGGTATGTTTGCCCTTTTAACAGCAAGTCTTGTGAAATCTATTTGGCTAACCATAGAAATCATTGTGGAATCTGTTGGATTTAACACAGAAATCATAGTGGAATGTGTTTGACTTAACATTGAAATTATTATAAAATCTATTGGATTTAACATAAAAATCATTGTAGAATCTGTTGAATCTAACACTGAAATTCCTGTGGAATCTGTTGGACTTGACAAAGAAATCATTGTGGAATCTGTTGGATCTAAAAGAAATTCTTGTAGAATCTGTTGGACCTGACATAGAAGTCATTGTGGAATCTGTTGGACCTGACATAGAAATCCTTGTGGAATCTGTTGGACCTAACATGGAAATCCTGTGGAATCTGTTGAACTTGCAGGGATGCTGCTGCATCATTACCTTAGGTTTGAAATGCTGTTTTCATGCCTTTGGCAGATATCAACCTACCTGGCTTGATGCTACAATTCTAATTCTATCTCTAGAACTTGCATTGTCATTGTCAACAAATGGTTATGACTGCACCACTCTGGCTCCACTCTGGGTGAACAGAAAATAAGCCCCTAGACAAAGCTTTGGCCTCCGGGTTTGTCACACAAAACCTAACATGGCTTTGTGTGGGGACTGCTGATGGAAAGAGCTCAGGCTTTGAAGACAAACAGATCTAGGCTTAAACCCCTGCTCCACCACCCCCAGTCGGGTGACCCCCAATAATTTGCTCAATTTATCTGAGAGTTTGTTTCTTCATCTGTTAGAAGGAGATAACACCTAATTTGTCCATAGGTGAGGAAGGTGAAATGGAGACAATGAGGTGAAAGCCCAGTGTCTGGTACTAATTAGACAACATCAAATGTTTCTCTTTCACATTGCCTCCCCTTCTCCACTTAAAGAGACTACTCTGCCATATTCATGAACAGGGAGAGCACAAGATAATCTTTCTGAGCAACAGCATAATCAGTTATTCATTCTCATTTTACCCCCTCCCCCAAGCCAAAAACCAGATACACAAATAAACCTGGTTTAAATCCAACTATATGCCCAGTACTCAGAAGTGTTCAGGAAACATTCAGGCGCTCGGAAAACATTTGGTGGGGAAAGAAAAGCAAGCACAAGCCCCAGGACACCCAACGTCGCTTAGAAACATGGCATGTCCATTTGTGCTGTCTGTCAGCAGCAGTGTATGTTAGCCAGTAACTCCTACCATCAAGAACTGTCTTTAATCTTTATTCCCTATCCACCCTCTTCCCACACATACTAGAAATATCTATGATTGCATCAACAACCAATCAGAGACTATAATCTCCCATCAAGTAGCCAGTATTACGATCCTGAGTTAATCAAGTTCTAGTTTAAAATAAATAAAAATTTGTTTTACTGTCTTAATTGACTAAATTAAGATCCTCAAAATAATTACTAGTCTCCAACAGTATGTCTGAGGACCTCCAAAGGACAGGATACATACCACATAAATAGCCACACACTATATTCAAAGAATAAGCCAGAATCAGAAGCAAAATCTCAACATGTATTAAGTTGAATCATGAAATTATCACTTTTGTAGGTCAAAATGGTCAAATGTCACCATTTTTATATACCGTATTTCCCCATTTACAAGACGCTCCCATGTATAAGATGCAATTTAGTAATTTTGGGGCCAGAAATAAAAAAGAAAACATGTATTACATAAAGTTATTGAACTCAAGTTTTGTCTTTTTTAAAAATTTTATTTAGACAATTAATTTTAACAGGGTAACATTGATCAGTTAGAGTACATAGATTCAAAGAAAACATCTCCAGATCATTTTGACACTTGATTATGTTGTATACCCATCATCCAAAGTCAATTGTCCTCCATCACCTTTTACTTGGTTTTCATTATGCCCCTCCCCCCCATCCCCCCACTACCTCTCTCACCTCCCTTCCCCTCCTGCTGGTAACCATTGCACTCTTATCAATGTCCATGAGTCTCAATTTTGTGTCCCATCTATGTATAGAATCATATAGTTCTTAGTTTTTTCTGATTTACTTATTCCACTCAGTATAATGTTATCAAGGTCCATCCATGTTGTTGTAAATGATCCTATATCATCATTTCTTATGGCTGAGTAGTATTCCATAGCATATATGTACCACATCTTCTTTATCCAATCTTCTATTGAAGGGCTTTTCGGTTGTTTCCATGTCTTGGCCACCGTGAACAATGCTGTGATGAATATGGGGCTGCATGTGTTTTTACGTACCAGTGATTTTCAATTTGGGGGGCATACCCAGTAGAGGGATTGCTGGGTCATATGGTAGTTTTATTCTTAATTTTTTGAGGAACCATCATACTTTCTTCCATAATGGTTGAAAGTGCCTACTAACAGTGAATGAGGGTTCCTTTTTCTCCACAGCCTCTCCAACACTTGTCGTTACCTGTCTTGTTGATAATAGATAATCTAACAGGTGGGAGTTGGTATCTCATTGTAGTTTTGATTTGCATTTCTCTAATAGCTAGTGAAGATGAGCATCTTTTCATATATCTATTGGCCATTTGTATTTCTTCCTGGGAGAAGTGTCTGTTCATGTCCTATTTCCATTTTTTTATTGTATTGTTTGCTTGTTTGTTGTTGAGTTTTGTGAGCTCTTTGTATATTTTGGATATTAGACTCTTAGCTGAGCTGTTGTTTGAAAATATCTCCCATTTAGTTGGCTGGCTGTTTGTTTTGTTGTCAGTTTCTTTTGTTGTGCAAAAACTTCTTAGTCTGATGTAGTTCCATTTATTTATCTTTGCATTCACTTCCTTTGCCTTTGGAGTCAAATTCATAAAATGTTCTTTATGGCCAAGGTCCATCAGTTTAGTTCCTATGTTTTCCTCTATGTAATTTATTGTTTCATATCCTATATTTAGGTCTGATTCATTTTGAATTAATTTTTGTACAAGGGGACAAACTGTAGTCAAGTTTCATTCTTTTGCATGTGGCTCTCCAGTTTTACCAGCAACATTTATTGAAGAGGCTTTCTTTTCTCCATTGTGTGTTTTTGACTCCTTTATCAAAGATGACTTGATCATATATATGTGGCTTTATTTCTGGGCTTTCTATTTTGTTCCACTGGTCTGAGTGTCTATTTTTGTGCCAAAACCATGCTGTTTTGATTATTGTGGCTCTATAATATAATTTGAAGTCAGGTATAGTAATGCTCCCAGCTTCATTCTTTCTTTCTTTTTTCTTTGCATTTTTCCAAAGTGAAAAGCAAAAGGGGTGAGGAGACAGACAGACTCCCACATGCACCCGAATGGGATCCACCCGGCATGCCAACTAGGGGGTGATGTTAGGCCCTTCTGGAGCATTGCTCTGTTGCAATAGGTGCCATTCTAGTGCCTGAGGCAGAGGTCATTGAGCCATCCTCAGCACCCAGGCCTACTTTGCTCCAATAGAGCCTTGGCTGCAGGAGGGGAAGAGAGAGATAAAAAGGAGAGGGGGTAGGGTGGAGAAGCAGATGGGCACTTCTCCTGTGTGTCCTGGCAGGGAATTGATCCCGGGACTTCCACACGCCGGGGTGATGCTCCCAGCTTCATTCTTTTTCCTTAAGATTACTTTGGCTATTTGGAGTTTTTTATATTTCCATATAAACCTGCTAATTTTTTGTTCCATTCCTTTAAAAAATGACATTGGAATTTTGATGGGAATTGCATTAAATTTGTATATTGCTTTGGGTAATATGGTCATTTTAACGATATTTATTCTTCCTTTCCAAGAACAAGAAATATTTTTTCATTTCATTGTATCTATTTTTATTTCCCTTAACAATGTTTTGTAGTTTTCATTATAT
The DNA here is from genome assembly GCA_037038555.1 of Rhynchonycteris naso. Classification (NCBI taxonomy): domain Eukaryota; kingdom Metazoa; phylum Chordata; class Mammalia; order Chiroptera; family Emballonuridae; genus Rhynchonycteris; species Rhynchonycteris naso. Next base: position 177,236,168 of record CM072995.1, on the reverse strand, counting down.
AGGTCCCTTATCTTTTTTGTTTTGTTTATTCCTAGGTATTTTATCTTTCTTATTGCAACCATAAAAAGGATTATTTTTTTAGTTCATTTTCTGATGTTTCATTGTTGGCATACAGGAAGGCAATGGACTTTTGTATATTAATTTTGTATCCTGCGACCTTACTGTATTGATTTATTGTTTCTAGTAGTCTTTTTGTGGAGTCTTTGGGGTTTTCGGTGTACAGGATCATGTCATCTGCAAAAAGTGAAACCTTTACTTCTTCTTTCCCAATATAAATGCCTTTTAATTCTTTCTCTTGTCTGGTTGCTCTGGCTAGAACTTCCAGGACTATGTTGAATAAGAGTGGAGAGAGTGGACAACCTTGTCTTGTTCCTGATTTTAGAGAAAACGTTTTCAGTTTTATGCCATTTAATATGATGTTAGCTGATGATTTGTTATACATGGTCTTTATTATGTTAAGATATTGTTCTTCTATACCCATTTTGTTGAGTGTTTTAAACATAAAATAATGTTCTATTTTATCAAATGCCTTTTCTGCATCTATTGGTAGGATCATATGTTTTTTGTCTTTTGTTTTGTTAATATGGTGTATTGCGTTAACTGTTTTACGTATGTTGAATCATCCTTGTGATTCTGGGATGAATCCCACTTGATCATGATGAATTTTTTTTAATGTGTTGATGTATTCGATTTGCTAGTATTTTGTTTAGGATTTTATTATCTGTATTAATTAGAGATATTGGTCTGTAGTTTTCTTTTTTCATGTTGTCCTTGCCCAGTTTGGTATGAAGGTTATGTTGGCCTCGTAAAATGTGTTTGAAAGTATTGCTTCTTCTTCAATTTTTTAGAAGACTTTGAGTAGAATAGGAACCAAATCTTCTTTGAATGATTGATAGAATTTACTAGCATAGCTGTCTGGCCCTGGACTTTTATTTTTGGGGAGGTTTTTGATAGTTGTTTCTAATTCCTCCCTACATATGGGTCTGTTTGTGCTATCTATTTCTTCATGACTCAGTCTGAGAAGATTGTATTGTTCTAGAAATTTATCCATTTCTTCAAGATTGTTAAATTTGGCGGCACATAGTTTTTCATAGTATTCTATAATAATTCTTTGTGTATCTGTAATATCTGTGGTGATTTCTCCTCTTTTATTTTGAATTTTGTTTATATGGGTCCTTTCTCTTTTTTCCTTAGTGAGTCTTGCCAAGGATTCATTAATTTTGTTGATCTTTTCAAAGAACCAGTTTCTTGTTTTATTGATTTTTTCTATAGTGTTTCTGTTCGCTGTTTCATTTATTTCTGCTCTGGTTTTTATTATTTCCTTTCTACTGTTGGTTTTGGGTTGCATTTGCTCTTCTTTTTCTAGTTTCCTAAGATGTATGTTTAATATTTTACTTGGGCTCTTCTTGTTTGTTCATATAAGCCTGAAGTGATATGAATTACCCTCTCATTACCACTTTTGTTGCTGCATACCTGAGATTCTGATATGTCATATTGTCATTTTCATTTGTCTGTTTATATCTTTTGATCTCTGCTTTTATTTCTTCTTAAACCCACTCATTTTTTGAAGTATGTTGTTTAATTTCCACATTTTTTGGGGTTTGTTTACTTCTTTTTTGCAGTTGAATTCTAGTTTCAAAGCTTTGTGGTCAGAGAATATGCTTGGTATAATTTCAATCTTTCTGAATCTGTTGATGTTAGTTTTGTGGCCAAACATATGGTCAATACTAGAGAATGTTCCATGTACACTGGAGAAAAATGTATTCTCTGTCGTTTTGAGATGAATGTCCTGTAGATGTCTATCATATCCAATTGTTCTAGTGTTTCATTTAAGGCCAATGTTTCTTTATTGATTTTCTGTTTGGATGAATGATCTAGAGCCATCAGGGGTGTGTTGACGTCTCCAAGTATGATTATATTTTGTCGGTTTTTATTTTTAGATCAGTTGGTAGATATCTTATATATTTTGGTGCTTTTTGGTTTGGTGCACATATATTAAGAAATGTTATGTCTTCTTGATTCAATGTTCTCTTTATCATTATGAAATTACCATCTTTGTCTCTGATTACCTTTGCTGTCTTGTAGTCAGCATTGTTAGATATAAGTATGGCTACACCTGCTTTTCTTTGAATATTATTTGCTTGGAGAATCTCTTACCAACCTTTCACTTTGAATTTGTATCCTTGTAGCTTAGATGTGTTTATTTTTATTTATTTATTTTACAGGGACAGAGAGAGAGTCAGATAGAGGGACAGATAGGGACAGGAATGGAGAGAGGTGAGAAGCATCAATCATTAGTTTTTCATTGACGTTGTGACACCATAGTTGTTCATTGATTGCTTTCTCACATGTGCCCTGACTCCGGGCCTTCAGCAGACTGAGCAACCCCTTGCTGGAGCCAGCGACCTTGGGTCCAAGCTGACGAGCTTTTGCTCAAGCCAGATGGGCCCGCGCTCAAGCTGGCAAGCTTGGGGTCTCAAACCTGGGTCTTCTGCATCCCAGTTCGACGCTCTACCACTGCGCCACCACCTGGTCAGGCTAGATGTGTTTCTTGAAGGCAGCATACAATTGGGTTTTTTTTTTATCCACTCTGCTACTCTGTGTCTTTTTATTGTTGAGTTCAATCTATCTACATTTAGTATAATTACTAACACTTGAGTGTTTCGTATTGCCATTTTACATATTGCTTTCTGATAGCTCTGTATCTTCTTTGGTTCTTCTCTTTTGTTTTTCTGTCATTTGTTTTTGTTTGGTTGTAATCCATACTTCTTCCCTCTGTTTCTTTATTTTAAGCCATGTGTTTCTGTAGTGTTTTTTTCAGGAGTGGTTACCATTAGGTAATAAAAAGGATATATATCATGTTCATTGTAGTACATTATCTCATGAGTTCTTCTGCAATCTATCCTCCTTTGCTACTATTAATCTTTGTCCTTTCCTCTTTTTTGTTTTTGCTGTCACAGATTAATCTTTTTTTTATTGTGATCTTGTTTGAGCTTTTACTTATGATTTTGTTTTGTTTTGTTCTTTGTATCTAGTCAGATAACCCCCTTAGTATTTTCAGAAGTGGAGGTTTTCGGGTGATAAATTCCCTCATCTTTTCTATGTCTGTGAATGTTTTTACTTCCCCTTCATATTTGAAGGATAGCTTTGATGGATATAGTATTCTTGGCTGGAAGTTCTTCTCTTTCAGTACTTTAAATATTGGGGTCCACTCTCTTCAGGCTTGTAGAGTTTCTGGTGAGAAATCTGATGATAGTCTAATGGGCCTTCCTTTATATGTTGGATTCTTCTTTTCCCTGGCTGCCTGGAGGATTCTTTTTTTGTCATTGGTTTGTAATAATTTTATTACAATGTGCCTTGAAGTAGGTCTGTTTGGGTTAAGGTAACTCAATCTTCTGTTTGCTACTTGGATTCAAGGATATAATTCTTTCCACAGGCTTGGGAACTTCTCATTGATTATTTGTTTGAATATGTTCTCCATTCCATTTTCTCTCTTTTCTCCTTCTGATATACCTATTATTCTTTTGTTCTTTCTGATGGAGTCAGACAATTCCTGTAGGGCTTTCTCATATTTTTTTTAAATTTGTGAGTCTCTCTCTTCTTCTCTTTATAGTATCTCTAGTTGTCTCCTTCTATGTCTCTAACTTTCTCCTCTATCTGGCCTATTCTATTAGCTAAGCTTGTTACCTCATTTTTCAGGTCATGTGTTAAGTTTTTCATCTCTGTTTGGTTCCTTTTTGTAGTTTCAATTTCCTTGGTGAAGTATTCTTTTTGTTCATTAAATTGTTTTTTGAGCTCTCTAAATTGCTTTTCCATGCCTTCTTGTATTTCCCTGAGTATTTTTAGGACTTCAATTTTTAATTCTCTGTCATTTAACTTCAAGGTTTCCAAGCAATTGAAATATTTTTCTAGAGATTTTTCATCATCTATCTGAGCTACATCTCTATCTTTTGTATCCATAATATTTGATTTCTTTTTCCTTAATGACATTTGAGAGTGGTATTATTCATAACACTAATATGAAACACTTAAAAATAAAATAAAAATTTAAAAGATACAGTGAAAAATAAAAATTCTATAATGGTAATTGGAACAAAAACTAGAGAACAAGAAGCAGGAACTGAGGAAATATGACAGAAGAGATAAAAAAAAGAAGTAAAAAACATGCAAAATGCCACAAAGAAAAATATAAATCCAAAATATAATACTGTAGTTTGTTGATAAATGACTATCAAATGAGAGAAAAAGAAAAGGGTTTTTAAATTAAACCCTCATAAAAAAACAAGAATGAAAAATGTAACAACTATAGATAATAAAGTTCAAAAAGAAAAGAAGAAAAAATGACTAAAATGAAAAAAATAATAATTAAAATTTAAAATATTATAAAAATGTAATTTTTTCCTGGTTTTGAGAGTTAGCTTTTTTCTTTTTCAGCTGGTGGTGCTATACTACAGGTTTTGCCCCTGTGGAGCTCTTGGGCAGAGGTTTGCTGTTGTGTCACTATGGCAATGACATAGACTGAGCCTCAGTCCCATCGGTAAATGGGGCTTGTTAGGGCTTCAAGGGTGTGACAATGGGAGTGTCAGTTTCCCAGGTGTCTCTCCCCACATCTCTCCCACCTGAGCTAGCAGCCTAGGGACTTAGCTATAAAGTTGCCCCAGCCACTGCTTGCAGAGCAAGAAGCTCTAAGAGAAACCATGTCCTTCCTCCAATACTGCTCAAAGCACAGTCCTGGGTAAGCCTGTGCCAACCAGAGCCACCAATGAGAGCAAGCAGGGCTGGGAGTTGATTGCAGATCTAGTGCCTTTCTAAGGGCCGGCAGACAAGTCTAGCATGTCTCAGTGTGCCGCAGGCTGGGAGTTGATTGCAGATTAAGTAACTTTCTAAGGGTCCCCAGGCATGTCCAGTATGCCTCAGTGCTCTGCAGGTCTAATTTCCGCAGGCTTCTCCCTTGGTTACTGTTTGGTAGCCCGCAGCAAGCCATGTGCATAGCCAGCCCTCACAACTTTAGAAATGCATATAGAGGCTAGTACCTGCCCACTTAGGTGCACAGTGACTGTGATCTCAGTCAGAGCTGGGAATGCAGGAATATGCTTTAAAGCCTGTATCGGCCCAAAGACATGCCCCGCCCAGGAAGTCCCAGGCCCAGCGATCCCGGCTTTGCACACCTCCTGCGCTGATTGTTGTGGAGCTGGGAATGCACAAAGACACTGTCTACAGCCCACGCAGTTGTCTATCGCTGATAATCTTGGGCTAAGCTCTCCAGCCCACATGTGTGCACCCACGCCAGTGGTGCCAGGTGGAGCCACTCACACACTGCCTCTGATCGTGAAGCCAGGAGTGCACAAAGCTGCTGGCACCACCAACAGCTCCCACGGGCACCCCACACTAGTAACCTTTGTTCAGAGCCTGCTGCCAATACTCACCTCACATTCGCAACCTCAGGCAGAGCTGGCATGTTTTTTCTTCTGCTTGATCATCCACCCTAGCCCTGCTCCTTCCCACTGCCTCCGACCCTCCTCTTTGCTCAGCTTCAGACAAAAGCATTCCTTTCTCAGATCAGTGAGGAAAGAGAAATATCCCATTATCCATCTTATTTCCTTCAGAGTGGATTATATATTCAGCTACCTTTTCACCTAATCATACCTTTGTCTGGTGTGTGTATATTTCAGGTGCTCCTGAGATTATTTCTCTGTCTTTAGTTATTGAATTTGTTAAAATTTCAAGGGGAGATATTGGGAGCACCCCTCATGGCGCCATTTCTCTGACATCACTCCAAACTCAAGTTTTATTCATCATAAAATTTATACAACTCCTCATCACTGTCAAAACTTCCATACATTAACTTGTCCTCATCTGTGCCTGATGACGAGTCAGTTTTCAGCAATGAGCACAAAAATAAGTGCAAAAAGGCAGGAAATGCAAGTAAAAAAATCTACAACTACTATATTATATGAAACCAGCTTTTAGACCCCAAATATCTTTGTATAAGTGCATCATAAGATGCTAAAATCCTCAACAAACCAGATCTAGCAATACATGAAAAAAATCATACATCATGATCAAGTGGGATTTATTCTGGGGAGGCAAGACGGTACAACATCTGTAAATAAATCAATGTGATTAACCATATAAATAAAAGGAAGGAGAAAAACCACATGGTAATTTCAATAGATGCATAAAAAGCATTTGATAAAATTCAGCACCCATTTATGATAAAAACTTTTAGCAAAGTGGAAATACAGAGAACATACCTCAACATAATAAAGGCCATCTATGAAAAACCCATAGCCAACATCATAATTAATGGACAAAAATTAAAAGCAATTCCTCTAAACTCAGGAACAAGGCAGGAGTGTCCCCTTTCACCACTCTTATTCAACATAATACTGGAAGTCCTAGCTACAGCAATCAGACAAGAAGAAGAAATAAAAGGCATCCAAATTGGAAAAGAAGAAGTAAAACTGTCATTATTTGCAGATAATATAATACTGTATAAAGAAAACCTTAAAGTTTCAGTCAAAAACATACTGAACCTGATAAATGAAAGCAGCAAGGTGGCAGGATATAAAATTAATATACAGAAATCAAAGGCATTTTATACACCAACAATGAACTGACAGAAAGAGAAATTAAGGAAACAATCCCCAGCACTATTGCAAGAAAAAAAAAATAAAGGACCTAGGAGTAAATTTAACCAAGGAGGTTAAAGACTTGTACTCAGAAAATTATAAAACATTGATAAAAGAAATCAAGGAAGATACAAACAAGTGGAAGCATATACCGTGCTCATGGCTAGGAAGAATAAACATCATTAAAATGTTTATATTACCCAAAGCAATTTATAAATTCAATGCAATACCAATTAAAATACCAATGACATACTTCAAAGATATAGAACACATATTCCAAAAATTTATATGGAACCAAAAAAGAACACAAACAGCCTCAGCAATCTAGAAAATGAAAAATAAGTGGGAGGTATCACATTTCCTGATATCAAGTTATACTACAAGGCCATTGTACTCAAGACAGCCTGGTACTGGCATAAGAACACTCATATAGATCAATAGAACAAAACAGAGAACCCAGAAATAAACCCATATCTTTATGGACAACTGATATTTGACAAAGAAGGTAAGAGCATACAGTAGAGTAAAGACAGTCTCTTTAACAAATGGTGTTGGGAAAATTGGACATCTACCTGCTAAAAAATGAAACTAGACCACCAACTTACACCATGCACAAAAATAAACTCAAAATGGATGAAGGATATAAATTTAAGTCATGAAACCATAAGCATCTTAGAAGAAAACATAGGCAGTAAGCTCACTGACATCTATCGAAGCAATATATTTGCTGATTTATCTCCACAGGCAAATGAAATAAAAGACAGGATAAACAAATGGGACTATATCAAACTATAAAGATTTTGCACAGCTAAAGACAACATGAACAGAATAAAAAGACAAACCACACAATGGGAGAACATATTCGATAATACATCTGATAAGGGGTTAATAACCAAAATTTATAAAGAACTTATAAAACTCAACACCTGGAAGACAAAAAATCCAATCAAAAAATGGGAAAAAGAAATGACTAGACACTTCTCCAAAGAGGACATACAGATGGCCAATAGACAGATGAAAACTATTCAACATCACTAATCATTAGAGCAGTGGTTCTTAACCTGGGTTCTATCGAACCATAGCGGTTCGATGAGTCTCAGGGGTTCGGAGAAGCCTCTGCTGCAGAGGTCAGAATAAAGTAATACCATAATTTGTTGTGAGTTCATGCACTTTGTTGGTTTTGTTCTTTGAGCAAGGTGATGTTCATGCACGACTCATTTTGTGCACCAGTAAAAAAAAACATATACCTATGTCTTGAATTTGAGGGAAAAAAATCATATTTTATTTATCACTAAAGAAGGGTTCAGTGAATGCGCATATGAAACCGGTGGGTTCGGTACCTCAAAAAAGGTTAAGAACCACTGCATTAGAGAAATGCCAATTAAAACCACAATGAGATACCACCTCACATGAGTCAGAATGGCGCTCATTAACAAAACAACACACGATAGGTGCTGGCAAGGATATGGAGAAAAAGGAACCCTTTTGCACTGTTAGTGGGAATGCAGACTGGTGCAGCCACTGTGGAAACAGTATAAAGATTCCTCAAAAACTTAGAAATGGAACTGCTTTTTGACCCAGCTATCCCACTTATAGGAATATATCCCAAGGACACCATATCACCAGCTGAAAAAAAGAAATGCATCCCCATGTTTATGGCAGCATTGTTCTCAATAGCAGAGATCTGTAAACAGCCCAAGTGTCCATCAGTGGACGAGTGGATTAAAAAGCAGTGGTACATATATACAATGGTATACTATGGGGCCATGAAAAAGAAGGAAATATTACCTTTTGCAACAATATGGAGGGACCTGGAAACTATTATGTTGAGTGAAATAAGCCAGGCAGAGAAAGAAAAATATCATATGACCTCACTCATTTGAGAAATCCAATGAACAATGAGAACTGAGGAACGGAACTGAGACAGAGGAGGGATCAGGGACCAGAGGAAAAGAGGACAGAGGGAAAGGGGATGATAGGATGGGATAAACCTGAAGGGAAGTGGGGAGGGAGCTGAGGGAGAGGTTGAGGGGAATATGGGGGAGGGGAGGATGCATTTGGGGTGACCCTAGAATCTATGTAAACACAATTAATTAAATTAAAAAATTAAAACTATATATACCATAAATAAATAAGTGCATCATGAGCCTGGGGAAATGCAGTAGTTCGGATGAGTACTTCATGGAGCAAACAATCCATGACTGTTTTGCTCTCACAAACAAGGAACGTGATTATGTCACCTTTTTCTTGGAAAAGTCTTCCATTTTTTCTCACCCATTCTATATTAGCCCTTCGGCCAGTGTGACAGGCCATTCTAACACCCAGCCCAGCCTCTCTCCAGATTCCCTTCTTCCTTTTGTGCTGGCAGCTTGTGCTGCAGCTGGTCCTTGAGCACAAGCGTGCTATGCACTCTCTCACCCCAGGGCCTTTGGTCAAGCATTTATATAAAATGCTTTTTCTGTCTCTTTCAGTTATCACACTGGTCCCCGAACACGAGGGCCAGGAGAGACCAGATAAGGAGGCATACTGGTAGGTGGCAGTTTTAATAAGCAAAGGAATTTACATACAAGGCTTGTTTTTGGCAGCCACAAGATGAGTAGAATCATTAAAGTTTAAGAACTTAACTGGCCTCAGTCAAGTAGGTAGTCCAGATGGTCTAAACAATACAGTATTCTCTCGAGGCTACATCCTTGAAACAGCTCCTAGTATAGGAGCACTGGGCAAAACTGACATTCTAGGAACTGCGGAGAGAATAAGAAGCCTACCGTTGCTCTGGTCCAGTTCACAGGTAAATGGACAGTCATGTGCTTCCCAACACAGGGAAGATGACTTTCCCAACAGACCCACTACCTGTCAGATGCTTGCTGGTCTTTTAATATGCAACTAAAAAGACAGCACATCTCCTAAATTTTTTCTAGCTACCATACCCCTCACCTCCTACACCCCATCAGAATTTACCTGTCATCTCAGTGCTCCCATAACCTATGCCTGATATAACATGTCTTACATTATGTGGACACCTAGATTTTTGTTTTGTTTTGTTTTTACAGGGACAGAGAGAGAGTCTGAGAGAGGGAGAGGCAGGGACAGACATACAGGAATGGAGAGAAATGAGAAGCATCAATCATTAGTTTTTTGTTGCGACACCTTAGTTGTTCATTGATTGCTTTCTCACATGTGCCTTGACCACGGGCCTTCAGCAGACTGAGTAACCCCTTGTTTGAGCCAGCGACCTTGGGTCCAAGCTGGTGAGCTTTTGCTCAAGCCAGATGGGCCTGCGCTCAAGCTGGCGAGCTCAGGTTTTTGAACCTGGTTCTTCCGCATCCCAGTCCGACACTCTATCCACTGCACCACCGCCTGGTCAGGCTGGACACCTAGGTTTAATGTCCTAAAAGACTTTAAGTGCTATCAAGAAGAAATTCAATTTATCCATTTTGTGTTCCTTATACTGGGCACAGTATCTGGCACAGAGAAGGTGGTCATTAAATGTTGACTGAATTGAGTATGGATTGTGGACCACAGCCCACCTTTCCATGGCTTGTGCCTTGCTCAGTTTCAAGGTTAAGGTCATGGGTTTTGTTTAACCCTTATGTCTGCCATTTAATATCTGAGCTACACTCTTCAAGTTTTCTAAATTTTCCTAGGAAGAGGTGAGTGTATTATCCACTTACTCAATCACCATCTTGGGTCCCCTGATCCCCAAGTTACCTAATTTCTATAACCTCTCCTTTCGTATCTCAAAGACAGGCAAATAGCCCCTACATCTCAGAATTAAATCAGATAGTGAGCAAAATGCTGGAGGGGGCTTGCTGGGTGGATTCTGGCTGGAGCACATGTGTGAGTCTCGCTCTGTCTCCCCACCTGTCACTTAAGAAAAAAATATACGATAATATATGAAACATGCTTAGGGTAATGCCTGTCATAAAGTAAACACTCATAAATGAGAACAAGGATGACTGTATTACTCTTACAATAATTATGATTGCCTCTTAAACAATTAATTGACAAGTGATAATTTAAAGAAAGAGTAACACCAGAGGAATAGACATTTTTAAAGGAGCCTTTACACCTGAAAGACTGGAGTTTTGAGCTCCTGCTAATGGTGGTTAACAGCCTGATTCATACAAACATACCAATCCCACTCTTCCCGGGGACAAGAATAAATGTTTACACCTTTATTTCTAACATCCACTTGGATGATACAACTGGATCTGAGCTTTTGAGAAATTAGAGTTTGGCTTGAATGTATCGTTAAATCACTGCATCCTGCTGCCCCTCACCACTAGGGCAGGTACTTCCCAGAGTCTCCAGCCTGTGGTTGGGCCTGAAAGCCATTAAGTGAATGCCTTAACCTAAGTCGAAAGAAATCTCTCCATCTTCCAACAACAGGCACAATGATGGGGAGTTTGAGAATTTTTATTAATCAGGTTTGCATTTTTTTATCTTGAGTGGAAATAGATAAGGGACGCTGCTTATTGTGTCAACAAAGGCAAATGACACAGATGGTTAGAATTGCTCCCAATGAGCCCTGGCCTGCAAGGAGGAAAGTAAAATATCTCTTATTTCCCCCAGAGACTTTGCAGAGATGTGGAGATGTGGTAGCCTTGACAGAGTCTTCCAAGCCTCGTGTCTATGCGGCTTATGAAAGCAGAAGAGGCTGATACAACACTGAGCTGTTGTATTGGAGCACTAAGAGAATACAAGCACAGGACTGCAGAAAGAAAGCACTCTCTACCTTACCCCAAACTGAGCCCATCACAAAATCCCACTGGTTTCAGTCACTAAGTGATATCTGGCCCTAATCTCCCTGCTTTGTCACTTGTCCCACTAAATCCATCCTCCAAATGGCAGTCAGAGTGGTTTTAATTTTGAAACACCACAGTGAATTTCTTAGAAACCTTCCACAGCTTCCTTGCTGCTCACAACTCTGCACTGTTTGCAAGGTCTTGTGGTCTAGCCCTTGTGAACCACTGTGGGGCCCTCTCATCACCATCAATCTGCTCCCTCCATGTGACCCACACTTTCAGAGATTTGCCATCCCCAAACTCCATCCCAGAGCTGAACCTGCATTGTTCCATCAGCCTGGAACAATGCTGATGTTCTCACCCTTCAAATCTCAGCCTAGTCATTGCCAGGTCCTTCCTGATTAGCTCAAACTGCTTTGCAGTAAACTCTATGAGTAAGGAGTATCACCTTTTGCCACCTGGTGGTGGGTGCAAATTTACAATCATTTGTTTTACTCTGTCTCCCATTGCATCCCCCCTAACCCCAGCCAGAGCCCAGATAGTAGTAGTCTATTTCTGCTACACTTAGCTCTCTCTAAAGCTTGGCCTCGTGCCTGAGCATAGTAGGGGCTTCATGATTAGCTGTTGATTGCTGAATTATTGAAAGAGAAACAGAATTTATTTTTATTAGTAAAAAAATTTTATCACACCATCTTTCATTTTTCAAGCCTTCCAGAGAGGTCAATAAAATTGACCTCTGACTGGGAAAGAGACAATGTTTCTCTTTCCACATGAGTGGGGCAGGTGAAGAATGTGTTGCCTCTTTCATGCACTGCGGCGGCTTCTGTCCTGTCCTCTACATCACTCCCTCTCCTATGCTCACATTTGTGGGGTAAATTTCCACCATGACTTGGAACCAAAAATATACTTCATTCTTCTTGAAAATAACATGAAGTTGAGGGTCATAAAGTTCCCTTACAAGTTGTTTTTCACTCTTGTGAAAAAAACCTCACCAGCGTTGCTGGGCCCTGGGAATACAGAGGACAAAGCTCCCTGTGTAGCTACATTCATCTGTACCATTTCTGGCCTGATTGCCCTCCCCATCTGGACCTGACAGCCCAGCCTCCTCCTCTGAGTCCAGCCCCCCTCTCCGAGCAGCTTCCTGTGAACATTCTTGCTGAGCCTGCTACATCTCCACTGCTACTCTACTGGGCAGCCTGCCACATGCTTGGACACCATCTGGGATTGTCGCACAGACACAAATGTATGCCTGAGTTTTTCAGAATCATTCATTTCCTTTGAGTAATTACCATAGAATAATGAGAAGCATCGAGGTAAGCAACTCTCTTGGCCTAAGTAAGCAAACCAACTTATTTTTCCATTATTGCATCACCTACTGTGATCTTCATGGGGGAACAACATGACAGCAAAGAGAAACTGCCATTGGAATGCCTTTCCCACGTGCTAAAGTGATCAGCCTGCATGTGTGCATTAGCATAGGACCTGAAGTCAAGAAGCTGAGGGAGTGGTTTCAGAATTGAGTCAACTACATTAGGACAGAAAGGCATCTATCTGCACCTTCTAACAAGATCCAGAAGAATTGTTCACTGATTTCCCAGAAACCCAACCCACTACATTGACCCCATGTCTAAAAATAGTGCATGTTAACATATTACAAATATTAATCATTGCAGATTCACACAAAGTAGCTTTTTCTGGAAAGAACCCAGCAGTAGTCAAACTGTCAAGACAATTTCTAATCAGAAACGCATTCTGTGATTCTTCCCGTCCTCTCCTTTGATTTGTGCCCCCAGAACAAGGTGTTAAAAGCACACTTCAGTCACTATAATTTGAGCTTTATCCCGAGTAATCACATGACTGTCCCCAGCACACCACGCACCGCCTTCCTTACTCGCACTAGGCTGGGTTGGCTCTCCCCTTGTTTGACATCAAGTACAGTCTGAAAGCTCAGACTTCATGGAGCTTTGCATTTGTTTCACCCTGCTTCCTGGATCAAACCTTATAGAAAATGACATTTGAGGCACCTTTCCACTCATTCTCCACCCCACAGTTTGTCTAAACAGGAAAAATAAAATAAAGGGAACTTGAAAATGGAAGGGAAGTTCCCAGAAGGGCAGCATATAGCCAAGAGAAAAGCAGGTGCCTGCCCAGGGCTAGTTCACAGCCTGCTCACTTGGGCATTGTTGGGAGTGGGAAAAAATACAGGGTCTGGAGTCAGAAGACATGGTTTTTGGTCTCAGCACTGCCACTTACTCCTGCAGTCTTGGGATGGTCTTTGGACTGCCCTTAGGATGGTGGTTGGTACATAATGGGATCAGTAACTGCCAGATGAATGGATGAATAAATGATGTGAGTGTTTAGTAAATATTGAACATTATAGCCTCTTATTTTTCTTTATTTCCTTTTTTTTCTCTTGTTTTTCTAGTGTAGGTTGGGGGGGGGGGGGAGATCCTCCCATTCCTCTAGCTTCTGACCTTCAGAAAGCAGGGAGGTGGTAGGAGTTGCCCAAATTTTCTGTATTACAAATGCAACCCTGCTCACTGCATAGGGGAGGGAGGGAGGATTATAATCCAGGACAGTACAAAAAAACTAAGCATTAAACTCGTGCACATTCACATTTAGCTTAAATTGTTTTGGGTCCAAAGCTCCAGACAAAATGAAATGTACAAAACAAAATAGAGGGACAACTGACTTTATAGAGCAGGACCACATTCTACAACAAAGGAAGGAAAGCAGAGGCTTTGCTGGTCAGTGAGCTGCTCACCTGAGCAGCAACACTCAGCCCACCAACAGGGCTCAGCGTGCCCTTACCTTCAAAGTCAATAATCCAATAGGACTTGACAGTTGCTTAGTGAGAATTTGTGATGAGTTCAGACCATTGTAGAAGTCCTGCGGGGAAAGGGGAAATCGGCATTGTCTCCTGATGATTTTAGTAGTCTTAAAGAAGTAACAACAAGGTAATTTTGTTAAGATCCTTTTAAGGTATTTCCTAGAATGTGAAATAGAGGGTCCACTGGTGTGAAATTAGATCATTTTTATTTCCATCACCTGTTTGAAAGTACAATGTATCTTTTTTTTTCTGTCATTCTTGAATAAGGTTTACCATGAAATGAATGGCATGATCAAGATGCTGGATGTATGTAGCCTTGACAAGAGAAAAAACTCTTGGAAGTGAATTCAGCAGGCTTGCTGACATACCAATAATGAGCATGTTCATTAGTTCCCCATACTACATGCTTTCTCATACCTTTGTGCTGTGATAAATTTTTCCAGAGCTTTTGTGTTCTGTTTGCATATGTGACCTGGTATGGAATGTTGTTATTTTTAACTGTGTCCACATTCCAAAAAGCAGCTGTGTCAGCATGAACTAAAATGCATGCAGCTCATATTTTGTCTAAAATATCAAAACAATAACATCTGTCATTGATTTTAGAAAATATTTGCACAATCTTTTCTATTCTCAAAGGGTCTGCTCTTTTACTAAGGTTTGGCAAGCTATTATACTATGGATGTTGGTTTATTAACTAGTGTAAACATTGGCATACACAATAACCCCACAGTGTTTGCTCCCCAAATGAGAGCATTCTCCATCACTCTGAATAAACCCTAAACAAGACATATATTAACATAACTGCAGTCTATTCCCCTGTGACATTACCTTTGCATATGCTCTGCACAAAATACCTATTCTCATCCAACTCCAATTCAACTTCCACATTCCTTCCAGAAGTTTTCCCTAGCTCTTGCCTCTCTCTTTCTACCAAGTTAAAATGTATGTCTTCTCTATGTCCCATTAATACCATACACACTTTAATTATGACACATCACCTTCAAATATAATTGTATAGAAATTAACTTCTCCACTAGACTTTCTTAAAATGAAGTTCAAAAATTATAGAATATATTTCTCAATTAGCACTGACTACATGAATAAGAGTGCACATTTATCCATGAAGGCAGGGCTGGAAGAATACCTGCTTATCATATTAGAGACATTTGAAAGAAGAGGAGCTGAAGAATCAAAGCACATGTTTTCCTATGAAAGAGACATACTTAAAAGACAGAGTGTAAACTTGAGAAATATTTCATTTATAATTTTGGTAAGACCTTAAAATACACTTAATTTAATAAAAAGAAAGACTCTGGATTAGAAAAACGTACTTTCAGATAAAAACTAAAATTGCTGAATTTAAGAATACATCACTGGCCACAACCAGCTTGTTGGGCACTGTGGAAAACAAACCATGATTTGAAGGCATTAAAGTGTCATGAAACTATCCCAAGAATAAAGTTGTATTTGTTAAGAATTTATGACTTCTTAGCATTCTGCCAAGTACTCTGAACATGCATTAGCAGACTTATTTTAAGCAAGTAGTGTCATTATTATTGTCCACATCTTATCACTAAGAAATAGTTCATAGGAAGGTTAAGTATACTACCAACCTAACAGCAAACACGCCATTTGTAATATGGGCTGGATATGAGTTTTAAACCTCATGCTATTTTACATCATAGCCCATGCTCTGATTTTAGAAGTGAACTCCTCTAAATCACTAAGAAATGTAGATAATATTTCTAGAGTACTATTTAAATTATTCTAGACCAGGGGTCAGCACCCTTTATCTACGAAATGCCAGAAAGTAAATATTTTCAATTTTGTGGGCCACACGTCTCCATTGCAACTGCGCAGCTATGCCGCTATAGTGGGAGAGCTGCTGCAGACAGCACGTCAGTGGATGGTCACGAATGTCTCCCAATAAACCTGATCGACAAAAACAAGTGGCGGGTCAGACTTGGCCTGTGAGCCATAGTTTGCCAATCCCTGTTCTAGAGTGAAAAAATAATCAATTTTAGTGAAGTTATCATAGCAGTAATACCAAAATATTGCAAAAAAAAGTAATACCAAAAGTAATGCAGAAAATTAAAATTATCTCACTTATGAATACAGATACAAATTACAAATAAATTTTTGCAAATTGACATCAGTGGCAAGTAAAAGATCATTACACTATGACCAAATAAAGGTTACTTCAGTAAACTCAATAAAGAGGTTTAAATTTTAAAAATCTATTATTATAATTCATAATATAAATAAATAAAATAAATGAAACATATTAGTATTTCAGAAAGTTTTTTCAGCATTCAACATTTATTTCTAATTTTTCAAAAACTTTGTTGACGATAAAAAGGAACTTAAATACTAAACACATCTCCATGAAAATAAAAAATAATATAAAGATAGCCATCATTAACATTGTTACTTATTTTTATTCTAAAAGTTCTAGTTGAGGTAATATGACCAGAAAAAAACATGAGAAAGCACGAACCAAAACTATAAAAATTTACAGGTGATCTAATGCCATGAGAACAAATAAGAATAAAGTAAAAAAAAAAAAAAAAACTTAAAAAAAGAAAAGGAGTTCCAGTTTCTGGTCAGGCATGTAAAGAGTTTGGAAGCCATCACTTTGTACCAACAAAAAGTAAAATGCTGAACAACTGAAAAGTCACCACTCTTCTTAGATATGTCAGAGAATTGAAGACCCAGGGCAAACTGCTCCCCCAAACTCAGAGAGACAGACAGGTGAATACAGAGAATTATACCTCACTTGACTGTAACCCTAGAAGTAGAAACCAGTATGGGTACCAGTGCTGGAGTAGGAAAACCTAATTTATAATCAATGAAATGCTGGAGGCCGCATGTGGACAAGTCTGAGAATTAAAATCTTGGAGGAGGAGGCTACTCTAATGAGGGCGTCCATCCCTTTGTTAGTGTTACCTCCAGAAGCCCTACAGAATTCTCCTAATGAAGCTCAGAGAAAAAAATCTCCTTTGTGCTTCTGTCTTAGGAGAGAAAAGTAACCATTTTGAAATATGCCCAAGTACTCTGTTCAAGAAGATCCTCCCTCAAAAGGAACTGTTTTACCAGAAACTAACCTACTTAGGGATTTATAATATTAAAGCATAACTGACCCAGAGGAAGAAAAATCTGTCCACAGAGGAACTACAGCAAAGGAAACTGAGTTCCACACCAAGGAATGAGAAGCACCAGAAATTTCTACATTCATAGTTTTTAGGTTAACACAAATATTTTCCTTAGTATTTAAGTCTTCTTAAAAGATAATTGACTGGTTAAAATAAAAATAAAAGCAATGTATTATGTTTTATAATATAAATAAAGTGTATGAGAAAAATGGTACCAACACTGAGAAGGATTAGTACTATATGTAAAGTAGTATATTATCAATTGAAGGTTGACTGTTATAAATTAAAGATATATACTTAGAACCCTAAAGCAACCACTAAAATAACAGTCATGCCTGACCTGTAGTGGCGCAGTGGATAAAGCGTCGACCTGGGAACACTGAGGTCGCTAGTTCAAAACCCTGCACTGGTCTGGTCAAGGCACATATGGGAGTTGATGCTTCCAGCTCCTCCCCTCTTTCTCTCTTTCTCTCTCTCTCTCTCTCTCACACACACTCTGTGTCTACTCTCTAAAGTAAATAAAATTAAAAAAAAGAAAATAATAATAATTAAAAAAAAAATTTTTAAATAACAGTCATAGCTAATAAACCAAAAAAAGATTAAAAATTGAATAACAAAAATAATCTAAAAAGAAGTAAAAAGGAACATAGAACAGATGAGAGAAATAGAAAACAAATATAGTAATATTAAATTTAAATTAAGCCATATCAACAATCACATTAAATGAAAATGGTCTAAATAATCCAATAAGAAGTGCAGAGATTGTCAAATCGGATAAAAAACAATGTATATTATCTATAAGAGATTGACTTAAAGGCAGAAATAACTCAAAACTAAAAAAAAGTGTAAAAGATATACTATTATATTACTAATCTAAAGAAAGCAGAACTGGCTATATTAATAAGTGAGTCTCATTAAGACAAAGTTTAATGAGAAAAAAAATGATAGGAGGCTTGAATAGCATTAACAACAGACTTCTCATAACTGATATTTAGAGAAAATTCTACCCTTGAGCACTGTTGGTGGGATTGTAAATTAGTGCAGCCACTGTGGAAAATGGTATAGAGATTCATCAAAATATTACAAACAGAGCTGCTGTATGATTCAGGAATTCCACTTCTGGGTATTTATTTGAAAAAAATAAAATCATTAATTCAAAAAGATATATGTGCACCTAAGTTCATTGCAACATTATAAGCAATAGCCATGACATGGAAGCAACCTAAATGTCCATCAATAAATAAATAGATAAAGATGATGTGGTATGTAGAAATGTAATGGAATATTGCCATGGAATATTATTCAGCAATAAAAAAGGATGATATCTTTTCATTTGTAACAGCATAAATGCGCCCAGAGGGTATTATGCTAAATCAAATAAGTCAGTCAGAGAAAGACAAATACCATATAACCTTACTTATGTGTTGAATCTAAAAAAAAAAAAAACAAGATAAATGAATAAACAAAACAGAAACACATTCATTGATTTAGAAAACAAACTAATAGTTTAGAAACTAGAGTGGATAAATGACCTATAGCTATAGACATCATTAAAAACTTATGTCCTGGGCATCTCATCCTGAGTTCACCCAGCCCTGTGACATCAGCAGGGCCAGTGTTATTCTGCATTTTGCAGATGAGGAATGGGTCTCAGGGGGACGGTTAGCCGTTTGCCCTCTGTCTCACAACTAGCTGGCAGGCAGCTAATTGTTTAACAAATAGCAGGCATTTACTCTTTATGTTTGTGCTTCATGAATGAGTGATTATATTTAGAAATGGCCTAAGTTGATTCCTTTATCTACTTTTTGAAGCATGTTTTTGTGCTGTCATGAAGAATATATCAACATCTATAAATAACAAATAATGTGATATGTAGAGCTAAACTTCTAATGTTTAACACAGAATGAGAAGGAAAATCACAATATACAGAAAGGGAAAGGATGGAATTGGAAGTAGTTTGTAGGCCCTGGCTGGTTGGCTCAGTGGTAGAGCATTGGCCCGGAATGTGGATATCCTGGGTTTGATTCCCAGTCATGGCACACAGGAGAGGCGGCCATTTTTTTCTCTACCCCACCTCCTCTTGCTTTTCTCTCTTTCTCTCTCTTCCTCTCCTGCAGCCATGGCTCATGTAGAGCAAGTTCTCTCCAGGTGCTAAGGATGGCTCCGTGGCCTCCACCTCAGTCCCTAAGAAGAGCTCTGTTGCTCAGCAATGCCACAGATGGGCAGAGCATCGCCCCCTAGTGGGCTTGCTGGGTTGATCCCAGTCAGAGCACATGTGGGAGTCTGTCTTTGCATCCCCTTCTCTCACTGAATTTTTTTAATAAAAGAAAGTAGTTTGTAGCTAAACTAGGGGTAGATGGGATGGGGGAAGAGGCAGGATGAGGAGAACTCACAGATTCTAGAGGAAGTTACCTGGAAAAACCAGCAACAAGGAAGTAAGGAAGGTGAACTTCATGGGATTCTCAGGACTAAGCTTTTCATTAATGAGTCAACACAACTCAGATACAAATTGTTGTTGAGCTTCTTTATATATTTGTACATATTTTCCTGAAATACATAACATTTTAAAACTAATTGTTTCAATAATTCCTTTTGGTTTAATATTTGGTCAAACCCTATGTCTATGAAAAGGCTCCTTCAGTAAAGTATTATTATCCCAACAAAGTGATCTTAGCATATGTCCACTTGGTCCACAAAGGGTCCTAGATTGTCTGTACATTTTGGAGACAGTTGTTTCCTGGTCTGTCTCTAAAAAGTATAAAACATGTGCCAGTGTAAACTTTTAACTAACAACTACTAGAAACAATGAGCTGTTCTTTCCCTGAATTTCATGCTCATAACTATTTAGGCACACCTTCATTTTATGGGTGTAGTAGATATATAAACGGTAAAAAGATGGAGACAGAGGGATGCAAAAGATTAGAAGAAGAAAACTTTCACAATTTACAAATACATGAGTTACCAGCTCCAGCTTGCCCATCACCCAACACCCTTTCAAGAATACACTGGGCTTGGTGAGGTGCCATAGCACATAACCCACCAAACAACAGTGTTCTGTCTCATGTAGGGGAACATGGAGCTCCTCACCCACCATCTGTTGTTTCCTCTGGCAGTGCCAATGGATCACCACCTACTCACACATTCTCTCTCTGGGTTGAAGGAAAGCTCATGTCTCTGCGATGTCTGCTGAATTCAGGCAGGAGGCTCTCATCATCGAACGGGCAACTGGACTACACAGGAATGTGGATAGCGCCTGAGTTTTGCCGGTGATCCCATCAGCTGACCTTTAACAATTCCACTCCTACCCAAGCAGTGTTACAGGTCACAGTTTCTAAGCAATTACTGAGGCTTAGATTATGTCAGATAAAGAAACAAGATTGTTCAGTAATGGATGAAGGTACCACCAGCATTTTGGGATTGCAAGTAAAGTGGGGTCTGGCATTAGAGGAACCCATTCTGAGGTGAGCTTCAGAGCCAAGGAGCTTTCTTGAACAGTCCCGGGCATATCTGGCAGAGGCCTACCCCTGCCAGAGCTTGGCCAGCTCCTGATGTTCCTGAGCACTCATCCTTCCTCAGTGGGCAGGCAGTTTCCTGAAGAGAGGTGGTCACATCTGTCTGTCTGGTATACTCCCAAACTGCTTGAAAAATAATTAAATGTGCCTGCAGGAAAACAGCTTGTTTTCCAGGGCCTCAGGGTATAGTAGGAGAGAAAAATGCAAAATGATCATTATAATTGAGACATAATTAAAGTTTGTTTTTACATTTTCAAACATATATTATGAAACATTTTTTAAATGTTTTAGTACAGTGTGAAGTATATTATCCCATGAATGCAAACTTAAAAGTTTAAGTTAATAGAGGCGTAAGAAGAAGTCTGAAAGAATATAGCACAAACTATTTAAAAATTATGAGCAAATTATGAAGGACTTTTCTTTTCTAAATTGTACATAGATTGAGTCAAAGACACTGACATGAGTCAGGAAAGCAATATCATAAAAGTCAGGAGAGGTGTAAGAAAGGAACAGAGTTCAAAAGCCAAGAGAAACAAGGTCCAAAACCTCTATTTTGGCTCTTAGGGAGAGCACACATCACCTTGTCCAGGGCAGTGATCCTAGAGTGATGGAGGTTGGAAGTTAGGGTGCAAGGAGGGGAGAGGCCAGATGGAAATGAGAAGGTGAAAGGGGGTAGGTAGGACATGTAGGAAGAATAAAAGCAGCAGTTAGAATGACTACAGTGCAAAAGGAGGGAGTTTTCATTTTGATTTTTAGCAAGTTTGTATTCTTGGAGGCCAGAGACAGAGGAAAGAAATATGGGAGAATGAAGACAGAAGATAACACCAGGCACTGGAGGGATATGATCTACAGTACAGCCTGGGAGAGGGATGTTCACAGGGACAGGGGAGAGCCTGCTGATACCAAGGGGTGGGGGGAGGAAAGAGTCTAAAGTTTGGGCAGGAATTGATACAGATAATATGGTAGCTTGAAAAAGCTAAATTATAAGACAGATACTGAGAAATAGTCTCCAATTCTTTTATAGAGAAAAAAGGCAAGATCAGCCTGGCCTGTGGCGATGCAATGGATAAAGCCTTTACGTGGAATGCTGAGGTCGCTGGTTCGAAGTCGTAGGCTTGCCTCGTCAAGGCACAGAGGACAAGCCATCAATGAACAAATAAAGTGAAGCAGCTATGAGTTGATATTTCTCAGTCTCCCACCCCTCTCTCTCCTCTTTCTGTAAAATCAATAACTAAAATCTTAATTTAAAAAAAACAGCAAGATCATCCAATAGAAGTCAGGGAGTTGGGCACAAGAAGAAAGCTTGAAAAATGGGCTAAAATAAGATGGTGATGGAGTAGGCAGACATATTGACTTCTAACTCCCAGAACCAAAGTGGACTATAACTTGATTTTAAGAACCATCATCTGGATAAACCAACGGTTAATTGGACTGAGAGGACTCTTCAACTGGGGAACACTGAAGAAGCCACATTGAGACTGGAATGGTACAGAAAACCTCTCTCACAACAACTCAGCCAGGACTCCGGGAGACAGTTAGAGAGGAGAGGACCGGAGCAGCAGGAAGAGAGTGTGGTCTGGAAGGCACAGGGAAAAAAGTTTTGAGGGACAGCCACCCTAAGCCCTGGGCTGAGTCACTCCACAAATCTGAAGCAATATTTCCCCTGGAACCTGCAAGGGGAAGCAGGACACCAGCCAAACAGGCTACCCTGCAGCAATAAGAGCACAGTGGCTTAGACGGAGGGAGCTTTCAGGATGACGGTATGGAGTGTTAGGGTCTGAGCTACAGCGCCCCCACCCACACTGCTGAGGGCTTGCTAGAGGGTGGGCTGCAGCAGGATGCAGAAGCGCAGTTCCGGTGGCAGGAGCAGAGGCTGAGCCGGTTGGCGTGAACTCAGTCTACTCAGCGGGGACAAAGGGGACACTCGAAAGTGGTCCGGCGGCTGCAAGCCCACCTGTGACCCCACAAGTGTGGAAAAGCAGGTGCCCAGAATGGTAAGAGAACCACCGCTGGGAAGGGGCTAGAGGGAATGCAACTTTACACTGCCTCCGAAAGCCCATGGACGCAGGGCAGAAGCTCGTGCTCATAGTTGAACAGGTACCAGCAGCCCAGCTGAGGAGCTGAGGTTGGCGGGGGCGGGGCGGAAGCCTGGCTCACAGCTGAGCGCGCATCAGCAGCCCCTCTAGGCCGGAGGAACTGGCTGACAGGGATCCACAGCCGAGTAAAAGTGCTAACTCTTGCTATTGGTGCCCAGGCTTGTGGCCCAAGTGTGCTATGTAATCCCAACTGTGAGAAAGGGGCGAAGGCTGAGACCAGCTGAGGCTTATAGAGCCAGGCACAAGAACATAGCTTCTCCCGCAGAGGTGAAAGCGAGGCAGAAACCGCAGCAACAGCTGCAGCGGTCAGCGTCTGCAACACCCATACCCAACCGCCCTAGGCAGCAGCAGAGAAGTTGGCAGGTCTGCACACAGACCAAACCTAGGGAACACAGAGGCAACACCCATTGGACTCAAGTAGCCAAACCATACTTACACACAGACAAAATGGGCAGGCAGAGAAATGCAACCCAAATGAATCAAGAGAAATCCTCAAAGAAGAACCTGAATGAATCAGATATAACCAAACTACCTGATGCAGAGTTTAAAATAAGGATAGTTAGGATGTTCAAAGAGCTTAGAGCAACAATGAATAGTCATTACAAACACATAAATAAAGAGATAGCAAGTATAAAATAGGATATTGAAATAATAAAAAAGAATCAGACAGAAATGACAAATACAGTATCAGAACTGAAGACCACAAAGGAAGGAATTAAAAGCAGGATGGATAAAGCTGAGGATCAAATCAGCGACTTAGAGGACAAAATAAACAAAGGCACAGAAGCAGAGCAGAAAAAAGAAAAGAGACTCAAAAAATCAGAGAAAACTCTAAGGGAACTCTGTGACAACATGAAGAGAAATATCATCTGCATCTTAAGGGTTCCAGAAGATGAAGAAAAGGAACAAGGGATAGAAACTTTGTTCAATCAAACCACAGCTAAAAACTCCCCTAAATTAAGGCTGGAAAATGTTTCACACATTCAAGAAGCACAGAGAACTCCATTAAAGAGAAATCCAAAGAAATCTACACCAAGACACATCATAGTTAATACCAAAGCTAAATGATAAAGAGAACATTTTAAAAGCTGCTAGAGAAAAAAAGGCTACCACCTACAAAGGAGCCTCCATAAGGATGACATAGAACTTCTCAACAGAAACACTTCAGACCAGAAGAAAATGGCAAGATATATTCAAAGTAATGCAGCAAAAGAACCTAAAAGCAAGACTACTCTATCCAGCAAGCCTAATGTTTAAAATTTAAAGAGAAATAGTTTCCCAGACAAAAAAAAAAACCTCAAGGAATTCATTAAAACCAAACCAATTCTGCAAGAGATGCTAAGGGGCCTGTTGTGAACAGTTCAAAGGAAAAAGAATATAGCAAAAGAGAAATATAGCTTTAAAGAATAAAATGGCAATAAACAACTATATACCAATAATAACCTTAAATGTAAATGGATTAAATAATCCAGTCAAAAGACATAGGGTAGCTGCATGGATAAAGAAACAGGACCAATACTTATGCTGTCTACAAGAGACACACCTTAAAACAAAAGATGCACATAGACTAAAGGTAGAAGGATGAAACAAAATT
This sequence comes from Rhynchonycteris naso, assembly GCA_037038555.1. NCBI lineage: Eukaryota > Metazoa > Chordata > Mammalia > Chiroptera > Emballonuridae > Rhynchonycteris > Rhynchonycteris naso. Next base: position 177,211,607 of record CM072995.1, on the reverse strand, counting down.
ATTTCATGCAAATGAAAATGAAAAAAAAGCCAGGGTAGCAATACTAATATCTGACAAAATGAACTTTAAAACAAAGGCTGTAGTAAGAGATAAAGAAGGACACTGCATAATGATAAAGAGAACAATTCAACAGGAAGATAAAACCATGATAAATATCTATGCACCAAACATAGGAGCCCCGACATACATAAAGCAGACTTTAATAGATATAAAGGGCAAGATTAACAGCAATACTATAATAGTAGGGGATTTCAATACCCTACTAACATCACTGGATAGATCCTCAAGAAAGAAAATTAACAAAGAAACAGCAGACTTAAAGGATACACTAGATCAACTCAATTTAATAGATATCTTCAGAACTTTTCACCCTAAAGCAGCAGAATATACATTCTTTTGAAGCACTCATTGTACATTCTCTAGGATAGACCACATAATAGGACACAAAAATGGTCTCAACAAATTTAAGAAGATTGAAATAATATCAAGCATTTTTTCTGATCACAATGCAATGAAACTAGAAATTAACCACAAAAGAAAAACTGAAAAATACTCAAAAACTTGGAAAGTAAATAGCATGTTATTAAATAGTGAATGGATTAATAATGAGATCAAAGAAGAAATAAAAAAGTTTCTAGAAACAAATGATAATGAGCATACATCAACTCGAAACTTATGGGACACAGCAAAAGCAGTACTGAGAGGGAAGTTCATAGCACTACAGGCATACCATGAGAAGCTAGAAAAAGCTCAAATAAGCAACTTGACCCTGCATCTAAAAATACTAGATAAACAACAGCAAATAAAGCCCATGACTAGTAGAGGGAAGGAAATAATAAAGATCACAGCAGAAATAAATGACATAGAGGCTAAGAAAACAATACAGAGGATCAATGAAACCAGGAGCTGGTTCTTTGAAAATGTAAAGAAGATTGATGAACCTTTAACTAGACTCACCAAGAAAAAAAGAGAGAGGACTCAAATAAACCTAGGTGAAATGGACAAATTTCTTGAATCATATAATCTTCCAAAAATCAATCTGGAAGAATCAGAACACCTAGACAGACCAATTACAACAAATGAGATCGAAACAGTTATCAAAAAACTCCCAACAAAGAAAAGTCCAGGGCCTGATGGCTTCACAAGTGAATTCTACCAAAAATTCAAAGAAGAACTAACTCCTATCCTCCTCAATCTATTTCAAAAAATTCAAGAGGAAGGAAAACTTCCAAACTCCTTTTATGAGGCGAGCATAATTCTGATTCTGAAACCAGGCAAAGACAACACAAAGAAAGAAAATTATAGGCCAATATTCCTGATAAATTTAGATGCTAAGATTCTCAACAAAATATTAGCCATCCGGATCCAGCAATATATGAAAAAAAATCATACACCATGATCAAGTGGGATTTATTCTGGAGAGGCAAGGCTAGTTCAGTATTTGCAAATCAATCACTGTGATTCATCTCATAAACAAAAGGAAGGACAAAAATCACATGATAATTTCAATAGGTGCAGAAAAAGCATTTGATAAAATCCAGCACCCATTCATGATCAAAACTCTCAGTAAAGTGGGAATATAGGGAACATACCTTAACATGATAAAGGCCATCTATGACAAACCCACAGCCAACATCATACTAAGTGGCCAAAAATTTAAAAGCAATCCCCTTAAGATCAGGAACCAGGCAGGGGTGCTCCCTTTCACCACTCTTATTCAATATAGTTCTGGAAGTCTTGGCCACAGCAATCAGACAAGAAGAAGAAACAAAAGGCATCCAAATTGGAAAAGAAGAAGTAAAACTGTCATTATTGAGATGATATGATACAGTACATAGAAAACCCTAAAGTCTCAGTCAGAAAACAACTGGACCTGATAAATTAATTCAGCAAGGTGGCAGGATATAAAATTAATACTCAAAAAACAGAGGTATTTGTATATACCAACAATGTACTGTCAGCAAAAGAAATTAAAGTAACAATGCCCTTTATTATTGCAACCAAAAAAATAAAGTACCTAGGAGTAAATTTAACCAAGGAGGTTAAGGACATGTACTTGGAAAATTATAAAACATTGATAAAAGAAATCAAGGAAGATACAAACAAGTGGAAGCATATACCGTTCTCATGGTTAGTAAGAATAAACATCATTAAAATGTCTATATTACCCAAAGCCATTTATACATTCAATGCAATACCAATTAAAATACCAACAACATACTTCAAAGGTATACAACACATATTCCAAAAATTTATATGGAACCAAAAAAGAACACGAATAGCCTCAGCAATCTTAAAAAGAAAAAATAAACCAGGAGGTATCACTCTTCCGGATATCAAGGTATACTACAAGGCCATTGTACTCAAGACAGCCTGGTACTGGCATAAGAACAGGCATATAGATCAATGGAACAGAACAGAGAACCCAGAAATAAACCCACAACTTTATGGACAACTGATATTTGACAAAGGAGGAAAGAACATACAATGGAGTAAAGACAGCCTCTTTAACAAATGATGTTGGGAAAATTGGACATCTACCTGCTAAAAAATGAAACTAGACCATCAACATACACCATTCACAAAAACAAACTCCAAATGGGTAAAAGAATTAAATGTAAGTCGTGAAACCATAAGCATCTTAGAAGAAAACATAGGCATCAAGCTCTCAGACATCTGTTGCAGCAATATATTTGCTGATTTATCTCCACGGGCAACTGAAATAAAAGGCAGGATAAACAAATGGGACTATATTAAACTAAAAAGGTTTTGCACAGCTAAAGACAATAGGAACAGAATAAAAAGACAAATCACACAATGGGAGAACATATTTGACAATTCATCTGATAAGGGGTTAATAACCAAAATTTATAAAGAACTTATAAAACTCAACACCAGGAAGACAAACAACCCAATCAAAAAATGGGTAAAAGAAATGAATAGAAATTTCTCCAAAGAGGACATACAGATGGCCAATAGGCATATAAAATAATGCTCAACATCACTAATCATTAAAGAAATGCAAATTAAAATTACAATGAGATATCACCTCACACCAATCAGAATGGCGCTCATCAGCAAAACAACACAGAATAAGTGCTGGCGAGGATGTGGAGAAAAGGGAACCCTCCTGCACTGCTGGTGGGAATACAGATTGGTGCAGCCACTGTGGAAAACAGTATGGAGATTCCTCAAAAAATTAAAAATCGAACTACGTTTTGACCCAGCTATCCCACTTATAGGAATATACCCTAAGAACACCATAGCACTGTTTGAAAAGAAGAAATGTGCCCCCATGTTCATAGCAGCATTGTTCACAATAGCGAGGATCTGGAAACAGCCCAAGTGTCCGTCAGAGGACGAGTGGATTAAAAAGTTTGGTACATATATACTATGGAATACTACTCAGCCACAAGAAATGATGACATCACATCATTTGTAACAACATGGATGGACCTTGACAACATTATACTGAGTTAAGTAAGTAAATCAGAAAAAACTAAGGATTATATGAGTCCATACATAGATGGGACATAAAAATGAGATTCAGAGACATGGACAAGAGTTTGCTGGCTACCCAGGTGGAGGGGTAGGTTAGGGATGGGGTAGGGAGAGGTGTGGGGCACAAATAAAACCAGATAGAAGGTAAAAATAAAATGGGCTAAAATGCTGAGATGGCTAGTGAAATCAGAATGGCAGGGTCAAGGAGAAGTTGTCCAGGTAGTGGCTTGTCATTGGAAACGTAAGGCCCCCTGATTGGCAAGATAACATGATTTTCCCCCATGATACTGAGCTGCTGCACATGTGCGGATGCACAGAAGAGACTATTTAGATTTTTGCAAGGCTGGAAATTTTGATTTAGAATTTTTAAGGTCAGAACCCACAAGTGAGGAAGATAGAGAAGGTTAACGGAGAAGTTACAGAGGTTGGCTGGTTAGGGAAGAAAGAGGTGCCCCGGACATTGTTGCTCATCAGAGATGGGGTAGGAGCGTGGTTGTGGGGGTGGTGGGGCATGGCTTATAATGCCGGTGGGAAAGGTGACTGGGGGGGGAGCATCTTGAAGCTCTGGGACATTAGAGGGCACTAAGCCCTGAGGACTGGGAAAGTCACATGAGTTATGGAAAAAGCACATCAGAGTGGGTGAAGTGTCAATGAAGGTTCCAGAAGGTAATCAGTGGGGACTCATAAGGGAGTGGCAGTAAGAAGACTTTCAGACCTGTCATCAGAAATTCTGGGATTTTGTTTCATCCCTGCCAAGTCTGTCTGTGTGACCCTCACACTCCCTGAGTTTTTGTCTCTTATTAGGAGAACAGCCATATGAGACACCATAAATATTAAATAATGTGCATGAGGGCTCCTGGCACTTGGCCAGCCTCCCTCAGTATGGATTGCATCTGGAGGCTGGTGTGTCTGGCATAAGCACAGGGGACAAGAGGGCCAATGACATGAGGGAAGATGGCCTGAGAAAGGTGAGGGGATGCATGGGCTGGGGAGAACACAGACATTTTGACAGACTTTGTATTTTTGCTTTGGGCTGACCTTCCTACCTTCCGGTGATGGCACAGAGGAGCTGCCCTGAGAGATTTTTTGGTCATGCTAGTCTGCAAAAAGAGACAGCTTTACTTCAGTTGATGGATGAAGACTGTTTAAAAAATCCAGCCAACTTTGTTCTCAGAGACCTGTGTTCTGAACCCACCCCCTCCTGTCTGATCCAGGTACTCACTCCATCAATCATCGTCTCCTACCAGCATCTCCAATCTCTCCTCCACTGGCTGCTTCCCTCTGGCCTCTGGACAGCCTGCAATGCTAGAGGGTCTCCTCCACTTCCTCATGGACCCACTCAGGACTAGAACAGAGCTGGGCAGAATATCAGATCCTTTCTGGATGGAAAAAAATTAAGGAACTATAGTCTCATCTACTCCTAAGTCATCTCTCTGTTCTGTATACATCTTACAATGACTTTAATTCTTTTTGGGACAAGACATGTTATATATAAATAAACTCATTACCACCTGTATAATAGCTAACACATACAAAGGACTGACCAAGTGTCATGATTTGTTCTACATTCATTACACATACTACCTTTTTAAAATTTTATTTAGACAATTAATTTTAACAGGGTGACATTGATCAGTTAGAGTACATAGATTCAGAGAAAACATCTCCAGATCATTTTGACATTTGATTATGTTGTATTCCCATCACCCAAAGTCAAATTGTCCTTTATCACCTTTTATTTGGTTTTCTTTATGTCCCTGCCTTCCCCCATTCCCCTCCCTCTCCTTCCTTCCACTCCCCCTGGTAAGCACTGCACTCTTATCCATATCCATGAGTCTCAATTTTTTGTCCCACCTATGCACATATAACCTTTTTAAAAGCACCTTAGCACTGGTACTTTTCCCATAGGGGATTGGGTACCAATCCCAAAAGGTAGGTGTAATTATTATCTCCATTTTACTAACAGGGAAACTGAGGGGCGCAAAAGTTAACTAACTTAGAAATTGTGGCCAATCCAAGAAGTCTGGATCAATAGCATTTTAAAGAGCATTTACACCTACCTTTTTATTTTTTTTTCATTTCAACCTCATAAAAACCCTAAAAGGTCCATCTTTATCCTCTGGAACTCTGTCTCTTGAGATTTAACTTTCACCCCTTCTTAAATCTCTCACCTCCCTAATTAGGTGCCACCCTCAACCTTGGCTTTCTACCCCCCTCTCCTTACATATACACTCCACCCCCCTTACTGCAGACACTCTTCCAGGCCTCATTTCTTTTAGCTTCGTGCACAATTCTCAGATGGACTCATATCACTCATGACTCCCAGTGTTTAGGGTTTTGTTTATTTTGTTGTGTTTTTTTTGTTGTTGTTTTTTTTGTGACAGAAACAGAGAAAGGAACAGATAGGGACAGACAGGCAGGAAGGGAGAGAGATGGGAGGCATTAATTCTTCATTGCAGCTCCTTAGTCTCCTTAGTTGTTCACTGATTGCTTCCTCATATATGCCGTGACTGGAGAGCTACAGCAGAGTGACTGACACCTTGCTCAAGCCAGAGACCTTGAGCTTCAAGGCAGAGAACTTGGGCTCAAGCCAGCAACCCCATGCTCAAGCTGGTGAGTTTGTGTTCAAGCCAGATGAGCCCAAGCTCAAACTGGCAACCTCGGGGTTTCAAATCTGGGTCCTCTGCATCCCAGTTCAACACTCTATCCACTGTGCCACCACCTGCTCGAGCTAGTTTTTTTTAAAGTATTATTTAAATCAATTATTGCAGAGTTTTTAAAAATCATATTAAAGCCTGAAACTAAAATTATTCTTAAGAATGAGACTTCTTGGGAAGAGACCTTACTGGGCCACTTTGGTGTAAAAAGATAAGACTGATGCAAAACCTGGAAACAGGGTACAGAATATAAGGAGGACTTAACTGGTTTTCTTAAGAAAATGGGAGGACTTTGGAGATGAGGGTAGAAAAGAGGTGTTCCCAAGAGAAATAGAGATGAGTGGTATGAACTAAGGCCGAGATGGCAGAAATGGTGGAGTGACTCCTTCAAAAGAAAAACCCTCAACTGTTTTTGATATTCAATAAATACTGCTCCCAACAAAGGACTTATGTGAGCCTGTTTTTATAAACCCTCAAAATAAAGAATACACTGGTTTAACATCTGAAACAATGAGGTACTCACAGGGGCCGTGGCCGTGGGATTTTAGATGTTCCACAACTAAGCTAATTTAATGAGAGGCTCCTGAATTATTAGATGCCTTGTGGAGAGTATTGAACTTACAGTGTATGAGGGAGTCTATCTTGTATGGACCTTAAGGAATGCGGAAAGCCTACCTCACAACAATACGATTATGAAGTTAATAATGTTGCTTAGGGCAAATATTTTGAATAATTCCAAAAAAATAAAATAGAACAAATACAAATTAACTGTTATCCCACCCCTGATACAACCATTACTAACAATTTAGTGTATAACTCTCTCCAATCACTTTCCTGATAAACCCTTTCATATACTCTAATTTGTCTCCCAAATTCTAGACCCATCTTTTTAAATTCTTGTCTATTGAACATCAAACTTGGTACATCCTAAATTTAGTTCAACATCCTCACTTTCAAATACAATTTTCTCTACCCACCCTTCCCTCTTCTAGTTAACAACAAGACCATTTTCTGACTGATCAAGCCTTAGAACCATCAGTGACTCCTCCTTCCATTTCTTCTGCCACAGCCAATTAGGCACCAAGTGCAGTAAGTTAACCCTCTGGTATCTTTCTGATGAAGCTGTTCTTTATGTACTCACTACCTTGACTCATTCTCTCATTCATGCCCTTCTCTCTTCCTGACTGGACTTCCTGGAAGGCCTCCTTGACCCAGGCCAACCCAGCACATCACTGCTTGATAGTCCCCAGGTAGAGCTTTATCAAATCACTTCACTGCTAAAGACTTTTAATGACCCCGCACTGCCCTTCAAAGTAAGTACCAACTCTCCACCTCAGCTTTCAGAATTTACTTAAATCTTTTCCATCAAACTGGATTACTAAATTACTTTAAGAAACATATTTCATATAGTTTTCCCTTCTAAACTTTGTCTCTCTGCCTCTCCTTCTTCTGATAGTTTACCTATCTGTTTTTTATAGGATGAATTATTATGTCCTCACAAATTTTGTATCTTGAATTTCTAACACACTGTATCTCAGAATGTGACTGTATTTGGAGATGGAGAATTTAAAGAGGTAATTAAGGTAAAAAGAGGTCATATGGGTGGGACTTAATACAATATTACTAATATTCTTATAAGAAAGGAAGACTATGACACAGACAAAAAATGACCATGTAAGGACAAAGCAAGGAAACAACTATTGCAAGCCAAGGAGAGAGGCTATAGAAGAAACCAAATCTGCCAACACCTTGGTCTTGGACTTCTAGCCTCCAGAACTGTGAAAAAGTGAATTTCTGTTGTTATTTTGTTGTTGTTGTTGCATTTTATTGTAGCTGCCCTATCAATAAACCATCCTTTAAGGTTTATCTCTGTCTTCAGCTTCTCCGTGTGACATTTTTTCTTCTGTCTCCTTGGGACCCATACGACACTTTGTTATTGTTTAATTGTTCTCCTGTGTGGTGTCTGGGATTCTGCCTTGTCCCACACAATAGACTATGTTTTATTCATCTCCATAGTTGTCACTGTACCTAACTCAGAGCCTTGCAAATGGGAGGTATTTAAGAAGTACATACTGGCTCATAAAGAAAATAAAAGGAATTCTATTGTAGAATAGTTCATTTAGGTATTACTGCTTTAAAAAAAACAGAAAGGAATAAAATGAATTATTATAAGAAATAACAAAAATGTCATACATTTTCTAGAAACTCTCCAGGTACCAAACATTGTCCTCTGACATTAAAAATCCAAGAAAAGAAAATTATTAGGCAAACCAAAATAAACACCTGTTGTTTTGAAAGCTGAGGTTGTTAAGTGCCTCCCTCTTTGCACTCTGCAGCCTGTTTCAGGTTGAGGTCTCGTCAGTGTAGCACAATGAAACAAGCACTGGTTTATGAGTCAGACTAATCTGTTTCCACACCTGACTCCGCCATTTATTAGCTCTACGACCATTATCACAGTAGTCACCTCTCCAGCTCTGTCTCCTTATCTGAAAAATCAAAATGTCCAGAACTACTATATAGGTTTTCTGTGAGGGTTGAATTAGAAATAAGATTAAAGACTCTACATCAGAATCCCAGCTTTCTACTGTTTATCAACTGAGTAACCTCTGATAAGTTACTTAATTTCTCTAAGCCTAAATTTGAGAATATGTTAAAAGCTGCAAAAGGATGATTATAATAATAGTTTCAAGCTAATAAGATTGATTGGGTATCTAAATCAGCAAATGTTCAAAATATGTCTAGTAGTATAATATTTAAGTGTCTAATGCAGAACCTATCAGTAAGTAAGGAAGTAGTATTTTTATTATTATTACTTGTTCCAGAAGGATTTATATCAAAACTAGAACTATGATCACAAGGGAAAAGTAGTCTTTTATTATACACAGTCAACTGTGAAGTTTCTAAGAGAGAGTTTCAGTATTTGAAGCAATTTAATCTCTTGAATGAGACCAATTTTGAGCTGGAGCATTAACAAAGCAATATGTAATCTCATTAATTTTTACCTATTCTATTGATGCCATTGGAGGCCATGAATACTGGTCTCTTTAAGCATCCAGAACTCAACATTACATAATTATTTCATGCAATAGTAGACAGAGAGATAAAGCTCTCAGTGAAACTGGCTCAAACAATATGACACATACCTTCTCCGTGAGCCCACAATGGGCTGCTTTGCCAACCTAAAGCACATGCATGTGGCTAGGCCCTTCAACGAGAAGCCACAAGAGCAGTCAGACAGAAAAAAAACCCCAGGGAGGTCCAAACCATGAAATAATAAATATTAAAATCTGTATTTTATTTTATTTTATTTTATTTTTATTTTAAGTGAGATAGTGAGACAGACTCCCACATACACCCTGACCAGGATCCAACCAGCAACCCCTGTCTGGGGCCAATGCTCATATCAACCCAGCTATTCTCAGCGCCCAAGGCAAATGCTTGAACCAATCAAGCCACTGGGTGCAGGAGAAGAAGAGAGAGAGAAGGGGGAGAGAGAAGAGAAGAGAAGCAGATGGTTGCTTCTCCTGTGTGCCCTGACCAGGAATGTCCATACGCCAGACTGACATTCTATTCACTGAGCCAACAAGCCAAGGCCTGTCCTTAATTTTATAAAGGTTTATATCCCTCTTTCTGGATGGTGGGGGAAAGCATAAAGAGACTATAATGTTTTTCGGTGCTAAATATTTACATATTTTTTGTTATTAGCCTAAGACTATGAACTCTTAAATATCCAAAATTTTAAAAATTCTACTGTGTCAAGTACATAGCAAAGAGCTTAATAAATATTACTTGAATTTTAATTAGTTAATATCTAGTTAATGACTTTAGTAAAATAGAACATTAGACAATACTGATGTTCCTCAACCAGAATGGAACAACACAAGTTCATCACATTATTGGTTAAAAAGTAACTAATGAGAAAAAACGTATTTAGTCAAAAAAACATTCATTCTGTATCTAACACTGGAGAAAAATTTTTCTTTTTCATTTCTGTTGCATGAGGTTTTAGAACTGTTTTGATATATATCTGCATCGCTGATTCCAAATCTGAAATCTGCTTTTTTGGTGCATGCTATAACGTTTATGCAATTTTAATTTCTTTTTGTTACAGTTAATAGCATGCATTGGTTTTTAAATTGGAGTTAAAGGGTAACGACTCTTGGATTGAACATAACCACAAGGCAATTAATGTTTTATAAACATCACTTTTACATAATTGTAGTTGTTTTTAAATGTAAAACATTATTATCTGATAAAAAAACACCCTCTTATTTTGTTTTAAGATTGTATCATGTCTTCTTTGAGTAGGCATAATTGTAAGAATAGTCCTGACACCTTCTGTTATATATGTGGCTGTTACATACTTCAACATCAAAGGTGCAATATTTCATCATTTGTGACACGTGCATATATTGCCTATTTTCAAGTTCCCCTTAGCAATCCAGACAAGAATTGGGCTCCTCATACAGTGTGTCACATTGTGAGAAAATGCTTCGTGACTGGACAAAAGGAAAACACAAAGGAATGACTTTCAGTATTCCCACGGTTTGGCGTGAACCTAAGGAACACAGCAGTGACTGTTATTTCTGTCTGATCCATAGGGCATCGGCAAGAAAAAATGACATATGATCGCATATCCTAATATTCCTTCAGCAATAAGACCTATCCCACACTCTGAGACACTCCTGGTTCCAGTATTCAATGCTTTTATTTCTTCTAAGGATGAAGAAAGTGAACATGGTAATCAAGTGTATTTTGATAAGATGCATGAGAAAATGGTTGTAGAATCTGAAGGGTCTTCTTTTGATGCCAAGCATTCATTAACCCCTTAGCAGTTTAGACAACCCAAATTAAATGACCTAGTAAGAGATTTAGGCCTATCAAAGAAAGCAGCTGAGTTATTAGCCTCCAGGCTTCAAGAAAAAAAATGTATTTCACCGGTCAGCTAAAGCATCCTGTTTCAGGAAGCATGCACAAATTTTTATGGACTATTTTTCTGAAGACAAACACTTTGTTTACTGTCATGATATCAGTAGTCTTCTCAGCCAGCTAGGTGTTACCACTTACAGTCCAACAGAATGGTGGCTATTTCTTGACAGCTATAAATAGAGTCTGAAATGTGTTCTCCTACACAACAGTAAATGTTTATGCAGCGGTTTCAATTGGTTATTCAACTCATTTGAGAGAAGATTACAATGACATAAAAATTATCCTAAATTTTTTGAAGTATGAGGAGCATAACTGGATCATTTGTGTGGATCTTAAAATGGTAAATTTCCTGCTAGGGCAACAGAGAAGTTTCATGAAGTATCCTTGCTTTCTGTGTTTGTGGGACAGCTGAGCTCGGGAGAAACACTGGACACAGAAGGAGTGGCTGAAACATGAAGCTCTGGAAGTAAGAATGCAAGATATTGTGAATGAACCAGTAGTTAATCGAGACAGGATCATTTTTCCCCCACTTCACATCATACTTGGCTTAATGAAGCAGTTTGTTCAGGCTTTGAATGGAGAAAGTGAATGCTTTCAACATGTTATTTCTGCTTTTCCTGCCTTGTCTTTCAAGAAGATTAAATCAGGTATAATTCAACGGACCTCAAATTTGAACTCTCATACGTGAAGAAGAATTTGCCAGGAAGATGAATAAGGAGGAGAAAGCAGCATGGCAGTATTTTGTGGCAGTTACAAAGAACTTCCTTGGCAACAAAAAAGCAGAAAACTATAAACACTGGTTCAAAGGATGCTGTTGGTTTTCCACGACATTGGATGTAACATGAGCATTAAGATTCATTTCCTGAACAGTCACCTTGATAAGTTTCCCAAAAATCTTGGAGCTGTTAATGATGAGCATACTACTGCTGGAGCATCAAACAAGATTGTCTCAATAAGTACACAAAAGCAAGAGCTATAAATGCAAAGTTTTGCCTGAATAGAATTTAAATAAGTTTTGTGCAAGTTTTATGATTAAAATAAGTGTTTTAATATGTTCTATTTTGAAATTGTAGACAAATTCTGATGCAATCATATCTTTTAGTGTATTAGTGTATTTACTGCATTATATAAATTATTATATTTTCACAAAGATGATGCCCAACAAGACGTTCTACTTCATTATGTTAAACTAAATATTGAAAATTTTACAATAAAATGAAAACCTAAAATCTTGAATTGCAAAAAGACTGTAGCTTACAGAGAAAAACTAAGGTCAGATTTGAGATCAGCATACTCGAATTAGGTAAGAACAAATGATTTTGTGCCTGTAACAAAAATTTCATTCCCCAGTGTAATATGCCAAGAATATAGGTTTTAAAAAAATAAGATAAAAATTAGATCCTATATCCTTTCAAGACTGAATAAATAAATCCTCTTCCAATTCACCGGGTTCTGAAGTAAAAGAGAATTCTGAAAGTGTTCTACTCCCTTCCTACCACTTTCCAGCATTACACAATGGAACATAGCTACGAGAACTAGAAAGCCAGACTTCCAGCCTTCTCTGTCCTGAGACACATCCTCTTCTCTCCCACTAGTTCTTGGCAGAGTAGCCTGTCCACTTTGAGGAGTAGAATTTTTGGAACAAAACCTGAGTTGTGGAACACTGGAGCCAGAGATGATCTTAGAGGTCCCCTTGCCTCAGGGTTCTCAACCCCATTGGAGGCATATCAGCTCTCTCGAGGATATTTTTCTAAACATTTGCCTCTTCCCCAGATTAGATATATTCTGGATGGTTGCGAGGGGCAAAATATGCCTGCAGTGCTGTCCCACATTGAAAACCACGAGTTGGATCAAGGCTTTGATAGAGTCTGTAGGAATGCACGAACCTCGCCTAAGGTCACAGTGGGACAGAAAATCCAGGGATCTTTACTCCAAACACTAGACTTTCTCTAACGCTGAAATCCCAAAATGAGTTCCAGGAAGTCTGGCACCCCTCTTAGAATGGTAACTAAATGTGAGCATGTGTGGATACAGATATTTAACTGCGAATGGGATCCATAGCTCTTAATATAATTCTCAAAAAGACCTGTCATCTCCCCTCCAAATAAAAATAGTCATAAGTTCAAATTTGCATTCACTATTTCCCAGGCAATCTTACAAAATGTCTGGTCTGAGGCAGAACCAGCCATGTTTGACTGGGGGTCGGAAACCTTATATCATGTCATTTGAAGAATGTAATACAACTGCTCTCTATAACAACCCCTCAAGTATTCTGGATGTTTGCCTGAAATCACTCGAGTGTTAATAGACTTTGCCCTGTTCAAGCACAGATCGCCCCCAGAGAAACAAAGCAGTCATTATCACACAAGATGGAGGAAAAGTCGTCATCTTGCTTCAAGAGAGCTGTGGAGGGGCTGCTCGCAGACTTGAGGAGCAGGAGCACAGGCAACCCAACCACCCAGGAATGAGGACAGCTCCACAGACAGGTGGAGATCAAAACCCCAAAGCATCCCTGTTTTCTTTTAACAACAGTCCTCCAGGATATAAATCCAAACCCACTGCAACAAATCAGAAGCCTCCTGAGCACGCCAATCATTCGACTGAGACCAGTCTAAGCCCTGTGGCATCCACCATCAAACAAGTAAATAGGTAATTATCTTGTTCTTTTTTTATTGATTGATTTTAGAGATACAGAGAAAAAAAACACATCAATTTGTTGTTTCACTTATTTATGGATTCATTGGTTGATTCCTGTATGTGCCCTGACTGCGGTTCAAAGCCACAACTTTGACCTCTTGGGACAATGCCCTAACCAACTGAGCTACCTTGCCAGAGCTAAATAAATAGGTAATTAAATAATAATAATAATAATAATAATAATAATAAATTCCATGAATGCCAAGGTGTTAAAAAGTACCACACCCCAGATTTGGAAAGGCACTGTACCTCACTTCATCAAGTTCACATAGAGACACCTAGTCCAGATAAATTTTGAAGAGTTTTATTAAAGGAGAAAATTTATTAATATGCCAGCCACATATGGCTGACACAGGGCATCAGACCCAAATCGTTCAGTCCCAAAAATAGTTCAGGGGCTGCTTATATACCCTTGATCACACACGGGCAGGGGAGGACATGACATTATGGCACAAACTGACATTTGTTTAGGGGATACACGGAAACATTAAGACTTTCAAGGTAACACAATCAAAGATGTTTACGAATCTTTTAGGGTTCATCTTCCCTCACTAGACTAGAGGTATTTTACTCTCAAGATTCTAGGAAGGGGGAGGAACTTACAATCAATGCAAGATGGTATATAAATTCTTCTTCCTATTGAGAGAGAAGAAGTTTCTCGGTTAACCTTTATTTTAGATTTAAAACTAAATGAGCCATTGTTCTTAAGCCAGAACCTTCTACATTCTTCTCCTTCCCCTCCCCAAAGAAGGGATGGGACAGGAAAACCTCATAGGAAAGCCTGACCTTTCTTCCCAGAATATCAATATTAAGTTTTAGCTTTTTGGTACCTTACAACAAAGGTAGCATCACGTTGCCCTGCAGGATTCCACTCACAGATTTGAAGAGGACTTGTACAACTGGCATCTGATAGAGTTAGCTAGAAGCTAGCAAATCTTCTAGAAATGAGAGCTCACTGACAGATGCCTCCACATTGGAAGCCCACGCCACATGGCTTCCCACACCTCTTTACAGCCTTGCGTCAGTGTCTCCATACCTTCTGTACTCACTGGGCTGCTGTGAGGCTCAGAGAGCCGGCAGAAGCAGTCGTATTTGCTAAATACCAGCTCTTCCAGCCTTTCTGGACCTCACCTGCACCTGACATTTAGGCGCAGCTAGCCACCTTTAAGGAACAGACCTAAAGAAGAATTTGGCAGATGTGTGGGTCCCTGGTTCCATTTGACCATATGCTGAACTACACGATGATACTTTGACTATATGATGAAATAATCAGGGTGTTGGGGATGAGCCCATCCCGTTTCTTATGAAACAAGCCACTCTCACCGGGAGAAGTTTATTTTCTTATAGATCCTTTTGACTAGTTACCCTTCTGACAGCTGTTCACATGGCTGAAGAGCTCCTCCTGCTGAATTGTCATCAAGGAACTAGCTGCAAAAAGGACTTCCTCTTTATAAGCCCTGCATGTAGCATGCTGTCGACCATGTAAAGTGTCTAATTTCTACATGAAAACAAACTGCTAAAAACAACTTATTACTTGAAGGGAAGTAAAGACAATAGACACCAAGTATTTAGCTCCTAAAGTAATTTTCAGTAAAATTGAAGAAGGCTAGACTTGAGAAATGTATTTGTTCCCAAATGGACAATGTATTGTTAGGGTGCTCCAGAAAAACAAAACTAATGAAACAGATACAGAGAGAGAGAGAGAGAGAGAGAGAGAGAGAGAGAGAGAGAGAGAGAGATTTATTATAAGGAATTAGTTTGTGTGATTATGGAGGCTGAGAAGTTCTACAATCTATCATTTGAAAGCTGGGGACTCAGGAGAGCTGGGGGTTTAGTTCTAGTTCAAGTCTGAAGGCCTGAGGACCTGAACGCTGAGGCTAATGACGTAAGTCCTATCCTGAGGACAGAAACTGACGTTCCCATTGCAAGTAATCAGGCGGAGGACAAGTTCTCCCCTCTTCTGCCTCTGTTGTTTGGGTATTGCCCATTCACTTTGGGGTGGGGCAGTTTGCTTTCTCAGTTTACCAATTCAAATGCTAAACTCTTCTGGACACAAGAAAGAAACAACCCAGAAATAATGTTTGACCGAATATCTGGGCATGCCTTGCCTCTGTGAAGATAACACATAAAATCAACCATCACTTATAACTAGTTGCATGTTTTTTGGTTACATACAGTGTTAATGCTTGAGGAGACATTAGAGTTAATTCCCTCACCTAAAAATGGAGAAGCTGCCTGACCTGTGGTGGCGCAGTGGATAAAGCGTCGACCTGGGAACACTGAGGTCGCCAGTTCAAAACCCTGCACTGGTCTGGTCAAGGCACATATGGGAGTTGATGCTTCTAGCTTCTCCCCCCTTTCTCTCTCTCTCTCTCTCTCTCTCACTCTGTGTCTCCTCTCTAAAATAAATAAATAAAAAGAAATTTAAAAAAAAACTTTTAAAAATGGAGAAGCTGAGGTCCCTAGAGAGGTTAAGAAATTTGACTGACAGTCACAGAAACAGTGATGGTAGAACTGAAAGTAAAACCTAGATAGACAATGCCACTTCCTTTCTAACCAACCACTGGATAAAAAATGTTCTTATTACCCAAACAGTTCATCGCCCACTTTGGGTTAATTAATTGATTGAAACCTGGAAGAGTCCCACTTTCAGAGCATAAATTTTTTCCTCCTTTTTTTCTCCTCCTCATTGCTGACTATGAACCCTATAATTCTTTTACTACAGAAACAATGTGGTCAAGTAATCAGTCATCTTGATAACAGTGCTATGTGACCTACTGTGAAACCAGGGATGCATTTTTAAGATAGTAGATGTGTTATAAGAAATGTGCTGAGTCCATTACAACTGAACAAACCAATTTTGTGGCAGGACCTTATAAGCAGGTCCATACGGCTCCTAGAAGTTGACAGCAGGGGCTAAGGCCTCTGATGGTCAGAGCTTCTTCTAGGCATTTTGTTCCTTTTAGAGAAGAAGTCTTTGTGGACAGCACTTGATAGGTGATTTTGATGAACCTCACAAAATACCCAAACCAGTTTCTAAAGGAATCTGCCCAAACAACAGCAACGTTGGTGAAGTCGTGTTGGGCTGCAAAGACAGGTTGGAACCACTCTCTTAAAAGTCATTCAGCCTGACCTGTGGTGGCGCAGTGGATAAAGCGTCGAGCTGGGAACACTGAGGTCACCAGTTCAAAACCCTGCACTGGCCTGGTCAAGGCACATATGGGAGTTGATGCTTCCAGCTCCTCCCCCCTTTCTCTCTTTCTCTCTCTCTCTCTCTCTCTCTCTCTCTCACTCTGTGTCTCCTCTCTAAAATGAATAAATAAAAAGAAATTTAAAAAATCATTCAATGACCTCTGCTTTTTCCATGGCTAGTAAAATCCAGACTCAATGATCATTCCCAACCTCCGATATGGCCCTGAGGACTCTCAGTATTCTACCTCAATTCTATGGCCTAAGGGTCTTATCTCTTTGTCTTGTCTTCCTACGGCTTCACAATGACTGACTCAATTTACTGAACAAACCTTAGTACAACTTGCCACAGACTACAGGCCAGATATAAGTGACCAACCATGTCAACCATCTTTAATTCCCTTTTTTAAAATACCACTTGAATTATAAAATAGGGTAATGCTTACAAATTCTGCTGTGAAACTCCACTGTCTCCCTGCCTGTCACGCTCCAGCAAAGAGAATTAGAGGGTGTTGACCCTTGCTGTGTGCTTTAATAACAGCTTCTGATGAGCAAAGATACCAAGAAAATTGCCAGGTTGATGTGTGAATCCACTAAGCATCAAATGCTCATCTTATTTGAAGTTCAAAAATTTTCCCTTAAAATTTATTTGAATCTTGTATATATTTTTTAAAATTATGTATACCTGGCATATTGCCAAGAAATGCAAAATCTAGCCTACTGTCTCCAGGTTGTGCTGAAATCCATTTGGGAAGTGTTTGTGATAAGATGTATAGAGCTTGGCATAGACTCATATTCTCAAATACATTCTATTCCCAGAAATCCCCAGTGACTAGGTCAGACTGAATAAATTCTAAGATTCCTGAGCAGGCTGTGGTTTGTGAGGGAAGCTTATAAAATGGAATACACCAATTGACTGGGCATTTTTACCACTGATTTCAAAAGCAATTTTCAGAAATGAACAGCAAGAGAAGACAATCAGTTATGTACTTAAGGATGGCAGGCTCTGTGGTGTTTGCGCTCCCTGGAGGGATGGGGGTTGGGGGTGGAAAGCCCTTGAAATAAAAACTCAGAGCACTAGAGCACATCCTCATTAATTGGATTCATCCCTTTGGTTGGTTTATTCAAAGCAGAAAATGTTATGCAAACATTAAAAACAGCCTTCAGTGTGGGCATATTTTATATTCTTATCCTTTAATGGGCCTAATGATATAAAATTGCATAAAATAAGTATTACCACTAAATGAAAGTTATAAATCTCTTTACCTCTTGCTCTTGCATTCCCCTCAAGGAAATTCTTCCAAGCACTCTGCTTTACAGTCTGTGCTAATTTCTCCATAGCCAAAGGACCACTGGGGAGACATTTCTATTTAAAATGTGCTCATATGGATTGGGATTCTTCAGGAAAGCTACTATTCAATAATATTCATAAGGGAGAGAAACCAGTATAAACTATTCTTACTCTTACAATAATGTGCCTGGAAGAGGTGCTATAAGCCAAATTATGTAAGTGGGCATGTGTGTATTAAGTTTCTGGCCATAATCTGATGCTCAGATTTGATAGAAATGGCCGTAAGCAACATATTTAAACAACTACAAATTTTTTTCTAGTGTAAATTACAGAAAGGCAAAGAAAATGTAATTAGGTAGTGCCAAAACTCGAAACTCGGAGCAAATAACCCGCCATAACCTTTGAACCATGACTCAAAGTATCCTGCCACCACATTTTGTCCAGTTCACCCCCCAAGAGCAGTGGAATTCCTTTCTTCACCCAACTTTGGAGAAGAGAGTTAGCTGATCAGCAAACACAATGTGTTCAAATCCAAGAGGAACAAGACCCTGGAAACCCAGAAAGTAGCCATTCTCAGCATGAGCAGCCTTCACCAGGAGAGGGAAGAGAGATCTCTTTGACAATGTGATTGATCAGGACCTTGTGCTTAAAACCAACTTTGAACAGAGACTAAAAGAAAAGGCCAATTAGAAATATTCAAATACTCTATGTCACAAGAACAGCTCAAGAAGGGAAATCTAAACAGAACAAGAACATAAACTATTTTCTTAGTCATCCATGATTTAGGGGTTTTGCCGTTCCTTCTTAAAGGGGGGACATATCATTGTTTGTTGTATATAATTGGGCTTAAAATCACTGCATGTAGTTTCCATTATACAGAGTGGATTTGAGTATGTTCAACTAATTCTTTTGCCATCTTCCTAATATCCCTAATGTCCTGCAGCACAGTTCCCATAGGTGAAGATATTGGGGCTGAATGAACTTTTTTTGTCACTTGTCTGGTGCACTGGAAATTTTGACTCTAAGAATGAGCCTCAGTAGGGAAGTATTATTCCTACAAAATGTTGTTTTAAGGACTTACTTATGTCTTGGGGTACTATGAGACAAAAATATAAATATAAAAATTTAAAGTTTATATATAAGTTGAACAATGTAGCATAATAATACATCATGTAAAATTGCTTCATGTAATATAGCATAAAAGTGTTTCATAGAATTACTGTATATTACAGACTCTACAATACACTTTAAATATTTTCCTACCTCAAAACTAGAATGCTTCTTACCATCAATTATATTGAAATTATGATAAGCAGTATCTGATTTCTAACAATACACAAATTAATGATGCATCTTACAATTGATAGCATTTGATGAATATCTTATGTCACATGTCATATCTAACAGACTGAACATGGCTTGTGCAAAACTCCTGGACTTTCAAGTATAGACAAAAGCTTAGAGGGCATCTTGTCTATTCTCTCTCATTTAATGGACATCAAAACTAAGATCCTAGGAGGTCATGGCCCAAATAATTCAGCTCTTCCACAGACATGCTAGAACTAGACTGCAGTTTTCTTGACTTTCAGCTGAATATATTATCATACCACATCACTTTATACCATACAAATTCCATAAATAATACCAAACTGCATTGACATTTTTTTATTTTGGTTAAAACACTGGTTTAAAATTGGTCATTTGTTTTCACCAAACATACTAGATCTTAGACATTCTAATAAATTTTCTTCAATGTAAGCACCTTTAAAAATTATATGTTTTTATTTCATTAATGTGTACTAGCACAAAATATCTCTAGGGTTTGTTTGATGTCATCTTCAGAGGAAGTTTGTCTTTTAGAAAAGAAAATCAAGCTTCTTGTTTAGAACAACAGTATTGTTACTTTCTAGTGGGCATTTCAGAAATCCTCAGAAATGATTGGATATGTTGCTAATTGATGTTTAATGGGTGTTGTTCAGGGACAGGCTCAAGCCTAATCTTGTGGATGAAAGCTCTCTTCTTTTCCATTTTGTATTCCTTTGGTACTCTGCAAAGAACCTCACATGTTACCCACTGAGAACATTCCAGCCCTGGCAGACCCCCCAGGCCACACTTCCACACCCTCATGGGGGAGAGCCATCAAAGGGGTTGTGCAGACCCTGTAGCAGGGAATTCTGGCTATATAGGGAGGATGGTTCAGAAAGAGGAAACAGCTGGATGGGCATATTCCTTGGGTTCCAATGACTCTTTGCTCTGGCCAGGTAGCTTATCTGGCTAGAGCATTGTTGCAATATGACACGGTTGTGGATTCTATTACTGATCAGGGCACATACATGAATCAACCAGTAAATACATAAATAAGAGGAACAACAAATCAATGTTCTCTCTCTCTCTCTCTCTCTCTCTCTCTTTCTCTTTCCCTTTCTTTCGCTAAAATCAATAAAAAGGTTAAAAAAAATTATAAGTAGGGTTCTGAAATGCCTGGAACAGTGCTTATCATGTTGTCCTACAGGGACAATCGAAGGCCACCAAGAAGTGCTTGTGTCCTGCCAAATGTCCTGCCAAACTAAATGCCACACAAATATAAACTGGTTCATAAAATTCTAAAAAAGTCTTTATATGAAGTTACAGCTCAAGCTTCTATAAGAACTTTATTAGGGAGATAGAAGCTTAATTGGAATAAAGATCTTGTCATAAAATTATTGACTAATTTGTTCATTCCACAGATTCCCTCTACCCATTTCAACTTATACTCAGTTAAAAAGGACATCTGTGCAATAATGTAGTTACCACCAAAGCAAAGGAACTACTGACAAACAGCTAAGAGATGAGACTTGAAAGCCCTTTAGCAGATTTAAAATGACATAAGAAGTAAAAGTAGCTCATCAATTTTATTAATTACTGTTATTTTTAAATATGCCATATTATTGACTACTTATTTACATGTAATTTTAAATTTATCTAGTACAATAATAAAAACAAGATATTGTCATTATTTATTTTGGAATTACCTGTTACTTTTCAATCTTATTCTCCCATCCAAGTGCTAACCAGGCCCAACCCTGCTTAGCTTCCGAGATCAGACGAGATGGGGTGCGTAAAGGGTGGTATGGCCATAGACTCAATCTCATTCTGTTCCTGTGTGTCTGGTTCTGCTGCACAATTTATTTACAAATTTTTCCATTATTATTTGTTTTCCAATGCATCCTCTCTGGCCCAGGCCCAACAAAGGCTAATACCTCCAGGGCCTGTGTGCATACTGAAAACTCAGTGTGAGCTCCACAGGCCATGAGACCTCAAGGCAAGAAATATTACCACCTCTACTCTACTTTGTCCCATGTCGTAACACTGGGAATTATCTTGACACTACACTTAAAATAAAGCCCAGCATATTATTTGCAGTATTATACTTTCTCATTACTTCTGCAATTTATCTTGGCTTATTACCTCTACATCAAGTAAGGACATTTCCCTCTTTCCCTTGTAATATAAGCATGTTCACTGAACACCTGTATATGGGAAGAAATGAAGGAGGTCAACTACTGCCAGAAGCTGGGATATTCCCATAGCTGAGTTCCAGACATCACTGCAGGCTTTCCTTTGCATGTGAGTACAACCTAATTTTTCCTCGCATACCTTCAAGGAATCGCTCTGCAATCCAAAGGGGAGAGAGAGAGGCTTTGTGAAAATATAGTAAACAAGTTCCCAATTCAACAAGAATCACAATGGTACAGTAGTCCCCCCTTATCTACAGGGATATGTTCTAAGACCCTCAGTGGACACCTGAAGTCATGGATAGTACTGAACCCCATATATACTATATTTTATCCTATATGTGCCTACCTATAATAAAGTTTAACTTATAAATTAAGTACAGCAAGAAGCTAACAATAATAAATAATAAAATTGAAAATTATAACACTATACTATAATATAAGTTATAAAGGCCCTGGCCAGTTGGCTTAGTGGTAGAGCATTGGCCCAGCATGTGGAAGTCCTGGGTTCAATTTTCAGCCAGGGCACACAGGAGAAGCGCCAATCTGCTTCTCCACCCTTCCCTCTGTCCTTCCTCTCTCTCTCTTCCCTTCCTGCAGCCAAGGCACGGCTCCACTGGAACAAAGTTGGTCTGGGTGCTGAGGATGGGTCCATGACCTCTTCCTCAGGTGCTAGAATGGCTCCGGCCGCAGTGGAGCAACACCCCAAATGGGCAGAGCATCGCCCCCTGGTGGGCATGCCGGGTGGGTCCTGGTTGGGCACATGCAGGAGTCTGTCTGCCTCCCCATTTTTAACTTTGGAAAAATACAAAAAAAAAAAAGTTATATAAATATAAATGTGGTCTCTCTCTCTCTGTGTCTCTCAAAATATCTTATTGTACTGTATGTGTAGCATGGATATGCTGGACAAAGAGATGATTCATGTCCCAAACAGGACAGAGTGGGATGGTGTGAGACTACCACACTATTCAGAATGATGTATAATTTAAAACTTATGAATTGATTACTTTTGGAATTTTCCATTCAATATTTTCAGACCACAACTGACCATAGGTAACTGAAACTGCAAAGGGAAACCTTGGATAAGGGGGGAACTACTGTTCAAAAGCAGGAACATTTACATTTAAAAACTAAAACAAGGAGAGCTCAGAAATACATAAGGGAATTAAACCATAAATATAAGAGTAATGCTAAAGATAAATATGAGCAAAAATGTTCAATGTAACAAAATACTTGCTCAGAAGGGAAAAGGTGAATGCAACGTAAACAATCTGTACTGCAGTTATGATGTTTATGAGTAGAGGAACCTCATGCTACATTTTGTCAGGAGTGTTGACTCCACAGGGGGAACATGAAGTTCTGTTAATTGTGGAGACTGCTACCTTTTCCATCTCCTCTGTTCTGCTCAGCTAAGCTTTGTCTCTCCTCTTGAATCTTCAAGCTGAGCACAGAACAGGACTTTTGGAGCAAGCGTAGGCCCTGACAATACCACTGACCATACACCATATCACATGCCTGTGTTCATCAGTGACCAGCAAATCCATTCATCTGTCTGAGCTTAGGGCCCAGTTTACAGTCTAACACTGTAGTCACATGTTTGCCTTCATTGGGATCTCCTTTCACATCAAGAGGGTTTCAGACATCAGATCCAGGAACAAAAGTATAAATAGCAGGTAAGCATTCCCATTCTTCCTACTTAAGCATCTGTAACCTATCTCTATTCAGAATTCAGATAAAATTCATTTTCCCTTTGGCTGGACTAGCTACAAAGAGAAATGGCATGTCTTCAATATTGAATGGTATAAAAAGATTAGAACATTTAAGTGGGAAATGTCTTGTGAAAGGAGACCTGAATCCTAGACTTAATTCTATCACTAGGGACTGTATGACCCAGATCGTGCTAAACAACATCTTTATGACTTTGGGTAGAGCAAACAAAACCCCAATAATGTTTTTTCTCTCTTTAAAAATTTCTACCTCCATAACAGATTTTTTTGTGTTATTTTCACCCCTCTTTTTTCTGGACAAATATACACCTTATGTAAGAGGTGAAGTCAGGAAAACAAGATAAATAAGAACATGGTTGTCCCACCCCTGCCTGTAGGTACCTCCAAGTCTAGTGAGAGAGCTGGCCATGCATACAAATGATTACTAGGAGAGGCATATGCAGAGAAACAGAGCCAGTGGGACACAGGTAGAAAAAGGATCCATTCTTCTCCAGAGAGCTGCCTCATTTGTGACACCTGTACCTTCCTCTCTTAGATACAGAATGCTGTGAGGATTGAAAGGGGTATTATGTTTCAAAGCACTTTGAAAACTATACTGTTTTCTTCTCTTCTGGGGCATTCATCTCCTGTTTCCTCTCTGGCTACATCTAAACTGTAGTGTTGGGCAAACTGTCAAGAGCCAAAGGTAGGGTAAGTCATACTTTATATTTCACCACTTTCCAAGATTAATTCACTGTATTTAGGGAATTGGTTCTGAAAGGCAGCCCTTCTCGCAGCCAAGGGGTTAAGAATCAGTCAGATTTGGGAAGGATGGACACTCAGCATTGACTTTTGTACATTAGTGTGCATTATCATCCAACTCCTCAGTTGGAAGACAAGATAAAAAGTGATGAATCATTTGTAGATCATAAGTTGTATGCACACTGAATGAATCTTTATACCATGGCACCCAAGCAACATTTGGCCTTGATTTATAATACTGTACAAAGTTTGCCATTACTGCAAAAAGGTAATGAAATAACAAAATAGAGTTAAATTAAAAGTATTTCTTCATCTGTCTACACCAAGCAAAAAGTTATGGCTGAATTTGAACTGACACGAATAAAGACAAAATTCATATTTCTCTCTTTCCCTAATTACAGGATTCAGCTGGTGTCAGGAATCTGCTCATTGTGGTAATTTAATCACTGAGACCAAATAATGCTTCTCATTGACTTAAAAAATAACTAAGCATGCAGAATAGCATACAACAAAATGCTCTTTAGTGAGATACATTCTGACATCTTCTCCATAACAAAGTTTTATTTACAAGTTACTATATAAACAACACTGCCAGATAGTAATTTGATACTTAATTCTCATTATTCCTACACTTTCACCATGAGGTTGGCATGGTGGTTAACCAGATGGGAAACACACACACACACACACACACACACACACACACTATTTGACTTGTCTCAAGATAAGGAGACTATGTAAAACTTTTATAAATGTCATAATCCATTTGAAAACCTGAAAAAAAATAAAAAACAACCTTCTGGCTATTGAGTCAGAGATTCTTGCCGTGGGCTGATCATTTAATTCAGGACTCCTCCATTGGATGATGGAGATGTTCTATATCTTCACTATTTAACACAGTAGCCACTAACCTTGTGTAAATATTAAACACTTGAAATATACTCATACTACCCAGGAACTAAATTTTATTTTAACGTTAATTAACATTCACTTAAATAACGACATGCTATTAGAGGCTGCCACATAAGATAGCTCAGTATGAGTCTTGTTTTCAAATACATCTAGAATTCAGTATTAAAAGTAGTTTTATAAACTACCTAAGTATAATTCCTCTGCAATTTGTTGCTAACTTCAGAACACCTAAGTTTTATTAATTCCATAATTGACTTTGTAGAATGGTTTTCCTTGTTTTTCTGATCTTATTGTTGTCATAAACAAGTATCAGTGGGGATTTTACCTTCCTTTGGCTTCAGTTTGGAGCAGCTAGTCAAATGAAGGAGCTGAGGAGTTGTTTTTATTCATTGCAGGCACAGAGTCGGCAGATTACCAGGCTGATCCAAGGTTAAACTTGTTGATGAGGTGTTCTGTTTTGGGTTGTTTTTTTTTTAACTCAAGATAATAGTTACTGAAGATGTCAAAACTGGCTGGCAAATGGCCTCACTTTGAATCACCAGCAGGAATGATCTGAAGGAATTTCACAGACACCACATTTCTATGAGAAATGTTAGTGGCCACTTTATCCTTTTAAAGTAAGAGACTTGATGTTTCAACATCTGTGATCCTCTCCAACCTGATCATGAATTGCTGAAGACTCCGATGAGTGTACAATGAAAACAAGACAACAATTCTATCCAGAGTCCAGACAGTCAGAATAAAGGAGATTAAAGGCAGCTGATGGGATGTTTTGTTTTGAGACTTGTTAGAGCCTGATTAACGTCTAGCATAATATTTTGCATGTAATAGGTGGTCATAAGTATTAGTTGATTGGCTGCATAATTAATTGTTACACTTAAAATTGGGAGAAATAGCAAATTGACCTAGTGCACAAAAATAAACAGGTATAATACTATTGCTACTACTATTGCTCTGTCTTTCTTGCTTTAAAACATCCACCATAAATACATGCCAATTTGGCTTCAAGCAATGTTTAGAAAGCCACTTTATGATTTCAAGTAATAAAAGCACTTCAGTTTGAGCTTTTCTAAGGCTTCTTTTATGTAGCCCACAATGAAAGTCAGGTAGCACCAACTCAGTGTTCTAAATGTGTGTCCCTGAGATTTTATGAATTCTTAGAATGCTTTCAATATCTAAATTATGTCAGATCTAAAAAAACTACATGAGTTTTTTTTAATATAGGTGGTCAAAGTTATTTTTACAGATAAAAGTAGAAATACCTTGCCAATAATTTTTTTACTTATTTCCATCTGGGTTTCTTGTGGGGCAGCTTTGTTAGGCTTACGACCTGCAAGCACTTTGCCTGATTAGTGTGTGAGCATGTGGCAGAGACACGTGTGCACAGCCTACATTAGGCTATGGGCGCTTGTGCACAAGAGATATGAGAGATTAGGGATTGTGTATGGTGGATTGCCTGTCCACCACTGTGAGGACCCATTTTGCTGTTTGTTTGCCTGAGAAACAGGTTCCACTGCCTGTGTATTTGTCCACCATTGTGAGACTTGATTAAACAGAATGGCCCTAACACTTTCTGCCTCCACAGTTTCTCTACTGTTTTCCCAAATCCAATGTGAACCTGCCTGGCCTCGGCCACCGGCATCACACTCCTACATACAGATGTTTTGTAAATAATGAAGTCAAAGACCAATCATTTTACGAAATGTATGAAGCCATGATGCTTTTGTATGTGGACCGGCTATCATAAATTATGCAGAAACCCATGTGTGGGTAGAATTGAAACATTTCCAAAGTGTATAGATGACTGTGTATATTCAAAATGAAAATATGAAAAAATACCAAAATACTAGTTAGATCTAAAACAGGCATGAAGTGGAAAAAACCTCTTTTGACTGGAGCCTAGCACACCATGCAATGGAGATTGAAAGTCAGATAGGATTCTTTTTCTTGATATCAGTTCTCTGGGGGCTCAGGGGAAGTTGTTGTTGTTGGTGGTGGTGTGTGTGTGTGTGTGTACAAATTATTCCATCTATTTTTTTATCAGTAAAAAGACGGTTAAAACTAATTTTAAAAGAAAGTAGTAAAGGTCACAAGGCTTTTAAAGGGAAGTAGAAGGTAAGTAATGGAGGTGATGGAGATAAGGCAGTCTCCCCAAGAGATTTGGTGAGCACTCTCTGGCACACCCTGCACCCACTGGGTCCTTCAATGCCAGCCTCAGAGGAAAGTTTCAAGCTGCTTAAAGATAATTATGGGCAGCTGCGTTAGGCTTGCTCGTGGGGTTACCAGGTGTAAGCACTTGGCCTGATTAGTGTGTGAGCATATGGCAAAGTCACATGTGCCCAGCCTATATAAGGCTATGGGTGCTTGTGCCCATGGGGATTGCAGATGTGCAAATTGCCTGTCCACCCTGTGAGGGGCCATTCTGAAGTTTGTTTGCCTGAAAGGCAGTTTCCCCTGCCTGTGTGCCTGTCCTCCATTGTGAGACTTTATTAAACGGAATGGCCCTAATGCTTTCTGGCTCTGCAGTTTCTCTACCATCTGTCCTAATCCAATGTGAACCTGGCTGCCCTCGGCCAATGGCATTACGTCTGGCATAGTGGGCAGGGTTCTGAACACATTGGTATGGAGCTGCTGACACCCTTGAGGGGTGGAATAGAGGAGTGGCTGTTCCCAGTGGCTCTCCTGGTGGGGACCATGGGCTGGGTGATTTTTTGCAATCCTGTGAGAAGAAACCAAGAGCTCTGTGCAAGAAATTAAGCAAGGTCAAAAGCTTCAGAATGAACTGCATACTGAGCGCCAGCAATGCCATGAACTGGAGCGGAGCACTGGATAGGGAGGCTGATCAAGTCAAGAGTTGCAGTGTGAAGTGAAGGCTGAGAGCAAATGTGCCTAGTACTAGAGTGGTCTCTGGGCAAAGAGTTACGGGTTCGCAAGTTGCAGTTTTCACTGGAAGCTGAACGTTGGCAACGATGGCTGTTGGAGAAACAACTGTGGATTCAGGAGCTTGAGTATCAGCTTCCAGCCCGGGAGTCAGCTTCCAGCCGAGCCTGCAGCCGCAGGAGCCGAAGCAGGCACAGAAGACGGGGCTGCATTTGTGCAGGCGGAGTGGCTCTGAGTTGGCTAGAGCAGGTGTTTCCAACTCTTCTGAGAGGGAGGCTCAGGCTGCAACTGCCATCTGCAGTCTTGGAGCCTGGCCAGTGGTCACCAAAAAGGTAAAGACCCAGCAGCCAAGAGTCCCTTGGGGGCAGCCACAACCTCCTCCCCAGATAGTGGAGCATTCTGTGATCTGGCCCTACACCCGGGAAGAACTGATGGAGTTGGGGGGTGAAATTCAGGCAGAAAGCCACTGAGCCCCTGTCCACCTGCTTGGTGCAGCTGCAGGACATAGGGGTGGATGGCATTATGCTCTCCAGAACAGAGATGGACCATAAGACCATGAGGGCTGCTGCCTATGCTGTTCCCAACCCCAACTAAGTAGAGAAACAGGCCTGCAAATGTTACCTGAACACAGATGTGGGTAGATGTGAGTGCGGCCAGGGCAGATAGAGAGAAATTAGATGGCAAGCCTAATAAAGTGTTATTGGAGCTTTGGCAGCAGCTTGAGTCAGAACAGAAGTTCCAGCTGATAAAAAGTGGAAGAAGCAGATGGCCCTGGCATCTGCCAGGAAAATGGCACCCCTGGGCCAGCAAACATTCTATACCCTCTATACCAAATGCTCTCCCAGTCTTGGACCAATTTTAAAACTCTTATTCATTCTTCAAAACCCTGTGCATGAATTGACAATTCTTCAAAGTCAGCCCTGATTCAAGTGAGCATTCATCACTTACTCTGCTACATTATTACTGTGTTTAAAATAGCAATATTGCATGTATCTAACCAGACTCTAATTATCTGGTTGACATGGCTCTTTTACCAATTGGACTGCTCTTGGAGTTGCTTAAAGCCAAGAACCATGTACTTCCTTCTTATGAGTTCAGTGATTGGCAAACTGTCCAGGTAGTCAGTCAATATTAGCTGATTTGAACATTTCTATTGTGTAAAGAGTAAACTGGTAGATCAAAAGCCTTTAATTCTTAAATAGAATTTAGCATGTGACTGTTAGCGGATTGTTTAATCTCTTCAAGCCTCAGAAAATGTATTTGTAAAATTACTGAGAGATAGGCCAGAAATATTATCCTCATTATCTTTACAGATTCTAAAATTATATGCACTTACTCTCTGTATACAGAACTGTATGTGGAGGGAGAACTACTATAATCAGATGCAAAATGAAACCTGGCATTTGTATAATTGCACTTACCAAATAGTTGATGGAACTTAACTGTGGTTATTGGAGTAATGGGGGGGGGGGGGGGGATAAACACCTCATATATAAACCACTTTATGAGTTTTTAATGTGTTCCTAATTAAAAATGCATTGCTTTCCATGCTAAATTAAATTGCATTTAAAGCCAATGTCTCCCTTCTTACCTTTAATTAAATGAGATTTCTGCTTATTTTAGTCATGTGATTAAATAGTATAAGCTGCTGAGGATGTAGACAAAAAAAGGAAAATATCTCTCTACACATAAAAAGAGAACTTTGAGCAAGAGGAAAAGTAAGAACCAAGTCCAAAGCAGGGGAATGGAGATAGCACCCAGCTGATGAATGATAGAGTAGCCTCGTTTCTCATTTCCAGATGATTGACCAACTGGAATCTTATTGCTGTAAGTTTGTTGCCACACCAGCTATGATACATTTGTCCCCTTCAGATGTGGTCATTAGAGAATGTGGTTGACATATGTAGATGGCCTCACCATAATTCATTCCCCTCTTCTTGTACCAAAAGTATTTTGCCTCTCCACTCCTAGCCCAGTAGTGCAGGAGGGGTTGAGCTATAGAAAGCAGCTTCTCCCATCACCCCGATCTGGGCAGTGACCCAGAAGTGGACAGGATATCCAGACAAAACCAAGGAATCAATAAGAAGATGAAAATTCTGGGAGAAGATAGCTCACTCTTTCTTTCTTGTTTCTTTCTCTCTTTTCCTTCCTTCCTTCCTTCCTTCCTTTCTTCCTTCCTTCCTTCCTTCCTTTCTTCCTTCCTTCCTTCCTTCCTTCTTTCCTTCCTTTATTTCTTTCTTTCTTTCTCTTCCTTCTTTCCTTCCTTCCTTCTTTTCTTCCTTTCTTTTCCTTTCTTTCTTCTAAAAGTGAATGAGAGCCTGACCAGGTGGTGGCTCAGTGGATGGAGCATTGGACTGGGATATGGAAGAACCCAGGTTCAAGACCCCGAGGTTGCCAGCTTGAGCGTGGGCCCATCTGGCTTGAGCAAAAGCTCACCGGCTTGGACCCAGGGTCGCTGGCTCAAGCAAAGGGTTACTCAGTCTGCTGAAGGCCCACAATCAAGGCACATATGAGAGAGCAATCAATGAACAACTAAGGTATCCAACAAAAAACGATGATTGATGCTTCTCATCTCTCTCCGTTTCCGTTAGTCTGTCCCTATCTATCCCTCTCTCTGACTCTCTGTCTCTGTAAAAAAAAAAAGTGAATGAGAGCTTTGATCAGCCATCACAAAGAAACAGGAACTTGAAGCTGCTACAGACCACCATATGGACCTGAGAGAGGAGCCATTAGCAATAAAAAAAGTCACAGATGCAGAAAGAGAGAAACTAGGTCCTGTCCACAGTGTTTGTACCTTAAATCTATCCTTTCCTGAAGTTTCCCTACAGCTGGACCATGTACTGATTGTTTCAGTAAGTTTCCTTTATTACTGACTAGTTTGCATTTGTTTTTTGTCACATGAAATTATATATATATATATATATATATATATATATATATATATATATATATATATATATATTACCATATTTCTGCATGTATAAAATGACCTCATGTATAAGATGCACCTTAATTTTGGGGCCCAAAATTTGAGGGGGAAGAAAAAATATATATAACATAAAGTTATTGAACTCAAGTTTTATTCATCATAAAATTCATACAACTCCTCATCACTGTCAAAACTCCCATCCATTAGCTTGTCCTCATCTGTGTCTGATGACGAATCACTGTCTTCATATATTGCCTCATCTTCAGTTCCATCTATGACATTTGAAATGTTACAACCACTGTATAAGACACACCCAATTTTTAGACCGCAAACTTTTTTTTAAAAGGGTGCGTTTTATACATGGGGGAATATGGTATATCTACGAATAGCATAGATGGTCTATGTTAATCAAGGTTATCTATAGAATAGAAATATTTTGGTAAAATTTATTTCAATATTTTATCAAAATAATGACCCCAAATTTCCCCTAGGTTAAATTCAGAACAAGAGTCTTTATCATAAACCTCACTACAGATCAGACTGATGAATTCTACTACTAGTTTTAGATTTGTGGTACCTCAAAAAGAACTTCAAAAGAATATATCTTAAACTCTTAACATCTAATTTGAATCAAAATTTTTCTTCCTTTTATAATATTAATACACACATATTTGGAAATTAGAAATCAAGGAAGTGGGGAAAATGTGAGCCCCATTTCTACTACCTAAATAACAACTACTATTATTTGATTGTTTTTCTTCTCTTCTTTTTACTGTGCTTTTTGTTTTTCCTTTCGATTAATTGAGCCCATTCTGATAAGTATTATATTTATTTTTCTTGATTTTAAAAATAAACTTTAGGCCAATATGAAAGATTTAATTGATAAAGAAATCACTCACACACACACACACACACACACACACACCCATACACTCTCCATGCAAACAGAATTGTTGCATTAAATACAACAATAAATTTAAATGCAAGTTTAAGATCTAGAAAGGGAAATCTACAAATGTCAAAACCAATGGAGTTCCAAAGTCAGAAAAACAGATGGGAGGGGAGGGGCACAGTGTCTTTCTACCCTCCCTCAGGAAGCAGAGAAACTCTGTTTTAGGAGGTAAATATAGATAACTCCATGAGTATTGTTTTTAATAATATGACTTTATGAAACATCATTATTATTAGAAAATCCTTCTATTTTCCAGTCAGAGGTTGGGACAATTCAAGTTTTCAGTTATGATTTTTTATATTTTTCTCTGTTCAGAAGTACAAGGAAATTCAGAGAGGCTACTCAATGGATGGTAGTAATTCTGTTAACTAGGAGTTCAAAATTAGCTTTAAAAATATTCCTACAAACATACATGGGTTTTTGTTTCCTTCTGTCAAGTGTATCTCTATGTATAAAACAGTGGTTCTTAACCTGGGTTCTGTCGAACCCTAGGGGTTTGATGAGTTGGTCTCAGGGGTTCGGAGAAGCCTCTGCTGCGGAGGTGCCCCACTTGGCCATCACTTGCTGCAGAGGATCACGTTACATTGCTTGGCCAACCAGTGCTGCGGGGAATTTAGTGCATGCAATAGTCAACGGCTGTCATAGTTGTACATCGTGTGGTTTCTTTCTTAATATTTTAATCCATACTAAATATGTCGAGCAAAAAAAGAAAGTGATCGGACAAATATGTACAACATGGATTCACATGTATCATGGAACGGGATTGAGTCAGCATTCTATCTGCATGATATGCAATGCCAAGTTGAGCAACTCTAGTCTCGCACTGGCAAAACTAAATTTGGGGAAAAAAATCATATTTTATTTATCACTAAAGAAGGGTTCGGTGAATGCGTATATGAAACTGGTGGGTTCGGTACCTCAAAAAAGGTTAAGAACCACTGGTATAAAGTAAACTATCTATATACTCTTTCTAAGGTTAACAGTGACATTCATGTTCCTAAATCCAATGGTCTCCTCTCAGTCCTCCCCTTCCTTGACCTGTAAGCAGTGTTTAACATAGTTAATCTCTCCTGTCTCCTTCACTTGGCTCCTGACACCATACTCTCTCATTTTTCTCCTACCTTCCGAGTGTTGATTCCTCCTCATCTCTCTTACTTTTTCCATTGGATAGGATGGAATATAATTTGGGCATTTTTTTTTTACATCTACACTTGTTAGTCTCATGGCTTTACACTCTCATGGGAGTGACTCTAAAATTTATCTTTACATCTTGAATATAAACCTCCAATCCAATACTACTCAGCCATTAAAAAAGATGAAATACTTCCATTTGTGTCAATGTGGAAGGACCTTGAGAGTATAATGCTAAGTGAAATAAGTCAGATGGGAAAGGACAAGAATTATATGACTTCACTCATATGTAAAATATAAAACAGAAAACAACAAACAAACAAACTCGTGGACACAGACAGCAGAAGGGTGTTTAGCAGGGGAAGGACAAAGAAGGTAAAGTAGTTCAAATTTATGTTGATGATGGGAGAACAGACTTTGGGTGATGAGCACACAATGTCTTATAGAATTGTACACTTGAAACTTATATAATGTTATTAACCAATTTCACCCCAATAAACTTAAATTTTAAAAAAATCTCCAGCCTAGACCTCTCACATGAACTCCCAACTCTTGCCTAGTTGACAGCTTCCAACACTGAGCTCTTCCTCTTCCGCTTCCCTGAAGTGTTCCCCTGCAATCTTACTTGTCTCATTTATGAGCAACTGGACTGTCCCAACTTCCCAGGCCAAGACACTTGGAGTCATCTTTGGTTATTTTTTTTTATCACACACTACATTTAATTTATTGTCAAATGTTCTTTATTCTTAAAATTAACCCAGAATCAGATCACTTCTCCCCATTTCCATTCAGGTTCAAACTATTGTTACCTCTTACCTGAACCATAACTGTAACTTTCTATTTTATTTTTCTCAATCTTGAAAATTATCTGCTCCCACAGCCAGTGGCTCAGTTGGTTTGAGTGTTGGCCCTGGGTACTGAGGATAGCTCAGTTGGTCTGAGCATCAGCCTCAGGCACTAACAATAGCTTGGTACTTGAGCATTGGCCCCAGATAGGGTTTCTGGGTGAATCCTGATCAGAGTGCATGTAAGAGTCTGCCTCACTCTTTCCCCTGCTCTCACCCAAAAAAGAAAGAAAAGGAAGAAAGAAAGAGAGAGAAAAAGAAAGAGAGAGAGAGAGAAGAAAGAGAAAGAAAAGAAGGAAGGGAGGGAGGGAGGGAGGGAGGGAAGAAGGGGGGAAGGGAAAGAAAGAAAGAAAGAAAGAAAGAAAGAAAGAAAGAAAGAAAGAAAGAAAGAAAGAAAGAAAGAAAGAAAGAAAGAAAAGGAAGGGAGGGGGAGGGAGGGAGGGGATAGAAAGAAAAAGAAAATAAAAGAAAAAGGATAAGAGAAAGGAAGGAAGGAAAGAAAGAAGGAAGGGAGGGAGGGAGGGAGGGAGGGAGGGAGGAAGGAAGGAAGGAAGGAAGGAAGGAAGGAAGACTCACAATCCTGGTAGTCAACCAGGAGGATCAAGGAATTGGGTCTGGGGGAGTGTCCATTTAAGGCTATCCCAGACTCTCCAATTACTTTTGTATTGAGGATGACCTTGGTTTAGGTCAGAGTGCCAAATCTATGTACCCTATAAGTAAAAACTGGATTTAGCCTCTCTTCATAAAGCAAAATAACCTCAACAGTCAAACTCAAGTCATTCGAAGTATACAGAACTTAAAAACTGAACATTGAAGATGCATTTGTCAATATCCATATTCAAAGTGGTTCATGGTCAAGCCACAGTGACTAATGAAATAAACCATACTTGCCTGTGCAACATTATCCTAAGTGTTTAGCAGAAAGAGACAGGAAGATGACAATAAAGGTCAGCAAATGCAAAGGCTGGCCCATAAAGGAAGGTGTGTGGATTCAAGTAATGTCCTTGCAAAAGGAGAAGGTGGCAGAGCGTGTTGTAATAATTATACTCTTCAAATGCACACACATTTGAGTAGGTAGAATTGATTAGTGTAAGAAAAATTACAGGGAAGTCATATAGTTTGTAATGGGACAGAAGTATTATAATCAGAAACCCTACTTCAACCTTTTCTCAGTCTATTTTCCAACTTAACTGTTGAAATAATCCTGTTATTCATTCCAGGATGATCCTGTTTTTTAAAAATCATGTTAAAACAGTAAAATAAAATCATGTCACTCACCTGCTCAGTACTATCCAAAGTCTTCCATCTCATTCAGACTAGATATCCACATCTTTTAAATGTGAATCCTCAGCAAAGTATTAACATTAACCAAAGAAAGGTCTCGTCCTTTGTCCCTAGTTCCTGGGAGGTAAACTGGGAACACTCTGCCCAACAGGACTGTCTATGTCTACCTAGAGGCTTGGGCCACACAGAATCAGATCAACCTCCACAATAGCTGGAGAGCAAGGTCAACCATGCAGATGGTCAGTGTGTCTATGTGGCCAAATTCTCATGAAAATTATGGACACCAAATATCTGATAAGCTTCCCTGGTTGGCAACTCTCTGTGCATATTGTCACACATCATTGCTGAGATAAAAGTGCTTTCCACATGACTTCATTGGGAGAGGACAACCAAAAGTAATGTGCTTGGTTCTCTTGGAATCTACCCTAGGCGCCTCTCCCTGATGCTGATTTTAATCTGTATTTTATTTTTGTAATAAACCTTAACTGTGAGTACAATGGCTTTGTTGAGTTCTGTGAATCCTTCTAATAAATCACTGAACCTGAGGGAGGTCTTGGGAACCTTCTAAACTTGCAGGGCTCTCCTTCACCTTCATGATATTGTTTCTTGCTACTCCACTACTCACTACTTCCTCTTGTCACATTGACTTTTGACATGTTTCTCCCTTACATATTCTCACTCTAGATCTGGGGTCCCCAAACTATGTCCCACGGGCCGCATGCGGCCCCCTGAGGTCATTTATCTGCCCCCTCCCCCCGCCGCACTTCCCAAAGGGGCTCCTCTTTCATTGGGGGTCTGTGAGAGGAGCACAGGATGCTTCCACACCCATAGTTCCCACCTAAATACTGGTCAGTTTGTTGATTTAAATTTACTTGTTCTTTATTTTAAATATTGTATTTGTTCCTGTTTTGTTTTTGTTTTTTTTTTTTTTACTTTAAAATAAGATATGTGCAGTGTGCATGGGGATTTGTTCATAGTTTTTTTTATAGTCCGGCCCACAAATGGTCTGAGGGACAGTGAACTGGCCCCCTGTGTAAAAAGTCTGGGGACCCCTGCTCTAGATCTATAAACATGCTGTACCTTCTGTCTGAAGTACTCTCTTCACACGGCAAAATGCATTTTATTGTCCCTTTTACCTCCTTCATATATTTATTTAAATGCCATCTTGGTGAGATATTCACTGGCTATACTATTTAAAATTGCAACTGTCCCCTGACACGTATATTCATCTTTCTTCCATACTTTATTTTTATATAGAGAACTTATCTGTTTGAAAACTTTACTTATTTAATGTATTATTTACCTTACCGCAACTAGAGTGAAATCTCAACTTACTCTATTTTGCTCACTGCTGTGTCCCAAATTCCTGGAATAGTGTATAGCACAGGTGAACACTTTAATAGCTCTTGAGTGAAGATAAAATCTGTTTTTGTACGGGAGGAAATAAGCTAAGTAGTTCAACAACAACAAAAATAGATACTTTACCGAAAACAACACAGACTGATTAGTGGTTATACAAATAACTTCATAAAAAGAAAGCACCAATAAATTATAACATAAGGATTAGTAAATTTGGCCACATGAACCTGATTTTCCATCTTCTAAGATAATGTGTTTTAGATTATCCAACAGTTTAAAGGAGGCATGATATATAACAAGGAAAATATTGAACCCACTTTGGACATCCAGGAACCAAGAATTGGTGAACATGGAGTCAGAAATGGAAGATAGTTGGAGAGAAAGAAATGAAAAGCAAATAGTTAGACTGCTCACTGTCATTGAGTCTACCTCAGGCTCCTTCAGGCAATTAAACCCACTGAGTAGAAAAGTATGAACCTACTATTGTCAGTGCCCAGATCCAATAACACTAAGTTGAATAAGTCAGTGTCTTGCCTAGGAGGTAGCATGGGAACAGATTCAAGTAGGAAGCCCCACTATGACCTAAGGACACCACCAAGGTACCAACCTGCAACTGCTAATCACCAGCCAAAGAGTTCCTTTGGTGTCGACCAGGTTACTCCTGGAAAAGTCTGATTCATGCCAAGAACAAGAAGGTCCAATCAGACCTCAAAATCATCCACAATTACTGTGTAAAAAGAAAATATTCTAGTGAATTTAGAATGATGGGTCATCCAGGAATCCCAACAGGAGGGCTGACTCTCCAGACTTGTCCCTCATCTTTTGTGAGATGACACCAGGTAATGTAATGAAATGATGCCCTCTTGTAATGAAATGGACATAGAAAATGATCAGGAGGATGTGAGAATTTAAGCACCACATCTGAAGAAAAGTGAGGAACAGGCAAAGAGTGAAATCCCCAAGTTTCTTATCCTCCTCATTATAACTCAGGGCCCCCACAATGGATAGAGTTAGCCAGTGACATCACAGAAAACTTTCTGGAGGAAAGTACAGTGCAGACTTTGTGATTAGAGTAAAGTAAATGTATGAATGAAAAGTGAAACATGATGAATGGCTGAGGAGAAACAAAAATAAAATGGAATAAATTAAAGTAAGCATATGATATTATGATAAATATGATGGCACCTACAAAGAATCTTAAAATCCAAGATTGAAGGACCTATCTCCTGTGGGAACTGTGCTATCTCCAAGCACCCCTGTCACAAATGAAGACACTCTGGATGCTTTACATATACAGAGAACATTAGGAAGTGAACAGAGCATGGCGGAACCTTGCCTATGTCTGATAATCCAATAGATTATCAACCAGTGAACAATGAAGGTTTATTTGTCATACTCCTGCTTAATAATTCATTTATTCAGCAAATATTTGTTGAGTTCTACACTTGATACCGGTTCTGGGATGCAGCAATTAACCATAGAGATAAAATCCCTGCCCTCCTGAAGTTCATGGCCTGGGGAGAGACAGACCATGCAAGAATAAAGAAGAGTGCTATGAGGAAACATAGGGGTAAAGGAGAGAGCGCTAATTGGATGAATCTTACAAGGACATTACAATAACTATTAATCTTTTGAGAAATTACGCATAGAGGTGCCATCTTACACACTGGCCATCTCAGGAAGTAATCAGTTCCTTTTTAAAGCCATAACCAGCTTCTAAATGCATGTGTTGTCCTCGTGTGCTGAGTTACATAGTATTGTAAGATTGCAAAAGAAGGGTGAAGCAGTGACCTGTTACAAACCCTTCAAATGTGAAAACAAGGGCTTGGATACTTAATGAGCTGCCCATTGTATGCCCACTCTCCATAATCACCAGAGCTTCTATCTCATTCTGCCCTAACAAATTAAAAGGAATATCATGGAAGAAAATAATAGACTAAAGGCAATTGGATCAAAACTCTCTTGCCTGCCTGACCTGTGGTGGCGCAGTGGATAAAGCCCTTGACCTGGGAACACTGAGGTCACCAGTTCAAAACCCTGCACTGGTTCGGTCAAGGCACATATGGGAGTTGATGCTTCCAGCTCCTCCCCCCTTTCTCTCTTTCTCTTTTTCTCTCTCTCTCTCTCACTCTGTGTCTCCTCTCTAAAATGAATAAAATAAAACATTTTAAAAAACTCTCTTGCCTGAAAATATTGCGTCTAACCCACTCAGAACCTGTGTTTACCTGACTGCTGGGGTATCTCAGCTACTCCCACCTCGCCCACAGCGGCTCATCAGAACCTACTGCCAGAATCCAACCCTTTCTCTGCTGGATCAAGTTTGTAACAGGCCTCACTCCCTTTGGCTGCTGCTCTAGCCTATTGGGGTGGTTTCCAGCCCAACTCCATGGGTATCTTTGTGCTGGAAAGTCTGAGGTTACTGTGGCTCGGCCTACCACCCTTCCTCTCAACGCCCCATTCCGGTTCCGCCGCTAGTGCAGCTAGACACAGTTGGCTGAATTTATGCAGATCAAGTAGGTCAGTAAGTCTCTAAGATCCACCTCAGCTCTGGACCTAGAATTCAGGATGAAATGTGGTGGCCCTTGCTGGGTACAGCAACCTCAGACACAGAAGTGGCAGCAGAAACCAAGGGACCTCAGGACAAGCATAGCAATTGTGTGGCTCTACAGCGCCACCTCCCAACTGAAAGGCAACATTGCATAGTCGCTGCCCTCTTTCCCGTTGACCTCCCTGCGCTAATATTAATTCTGGCCTGAACTGTTCAAAACTGAGGGGGCTTGGCCAGATGGCTCAGTGGATAAAGTGTTGTCCCAGTGCACCAGGATTGTGGGTTCCATTCCCAGGCAATGCACAGATGAGAAGCAATCAATGAGTATACAACTAAATGGAACTAAGTAGAACAAAAAATTGATGCTTCTCTTTCTCTCTCTCAAACAGTGGAAAAACTAAAAAATATATATTGCAGAAAAATAAAAAGACATGACAACAAAAAGAGAAAACAATATGTGATTCTAAACTACATCCAGTATTAATAAAGTAAAAAAATTTCTATAAAGGTCATTATTGTGTTGGCTGACAAAATTGGAATAAAGCAGTTGATCAGATGAAAGTATACTATGTAAATTTAACTAAAGTTGGTAATTGTACTAGGGGCTTTCCATTAGTTCAGAGGTAGTAATGGGTAAAGGATCATTACATATATAACTTACTCTCAAAAGCCTTGGAAAACTAAATTGGTAGAGGAGGGTGCTGCAGGGAGCAAACACATAAGAACCTGAGCTAAGTTAAGGTAAACTAGGCAAACTGTTAGCAATATGTCAAAGAATACAGTACCTACAGATGTTTTTGTATTACTCTTGTAACTTTTCTGTATGTTTGAAATTATGTTCAAATGGAGATCTACTCCCCTGTGCTGCTTGTGACAAACTATACAATGGAGAACATATTTGACAACATGTCTGATAAGGGGTTAATAACCAAAATTTATAAAGAACTTGTAAAACTCAACACCAGGAAGATAAACAATCCAATCAAAAAATGGGCAAAAGAAATGAATAGATACTTCTCCAAAGAGGACATACAGATGGCCAATAGGCATATGAAAAAATGTTCAACATCAATAATCATTAGAGAAATGCAAATTCAAACCACAATGAGATACCACCTCACACCTGTCAGAATGGCACTCATCAACAAAACAACACAGAATAAGTGCTGGCGAGGACGTGGAGAAAAAGGAACTCTCCTGCACCGCTGGTGGAAATGCAGACTGGTGCAGCCACTGTGGGAAACAGTATGGATATTACTCAAAAAATTAAAAGTGGAACTTCTTTTTAACCCAGCCATCCCACTCTTAGAAATATATCCCAAGAACACCACATCACTGATTTAAAAGAAGAAATGCACCCCCATGTTTATGGCAGCATTGTTCACAATAGCAAAGATCTGGAAACAGCCCAAGTGTCCGTCTGTGGTCGAGTGGATTAAAAAGCAGTGGTACATACATACAATGGAATACTATGGGGCCATGAAAAAGAAGGAAATATTACCTTTTGTGACAACATGGATGGACCTGGAAACTATTATGTTAAGTAAAATAACCCAGGAAGAGAAAGAAATATACCATATGACCTCACTCATTTGAGGAATCCAATGAACAATGTGAACTGAGGAATGGAATAGAGACAGAGGAGGGATCAAAGGGACCAGAGGAAAAGAGGATAGAGGGAAAGGAGATGAGAGGATGTGATCAGAGAAGGGAAAGAGATTGGTGAAATTATATACATATAACACAGCGTTATAGAGAGCAGAAAAGCAAGTCCTCGAAGGAAGGGGGGTGTTAAGGGGAGAGGGGTAAGAGGGATGTTGAGAGGAACATAGGGGAGGGGGGATGCATTCGAGGGGACACTAGAATCTATGTAAACACAATAAATTAAAATCAATAGAAAAAAAAACTATTTAAAAAAATAATAATCTGGGCCCTGGTGGGTTGGCTCCGCAGTAGAGCATCGGCCCCACGTGTGGAAGTCCAGGAGTTGATTCACAGTCAGGGCACACAGGAGAAGCGCCCATCTGTTTCTCCACCCTTCCCCATCTCCTTCCTCTCTATCTCTCTTCCCCTCCTGCAGCCAAGGCTCCACTGGAGCAAAGTTGGTCCTGGGCACTGAGGACAGCTCCATGGCTTCTGCCTCAGGCACTAGAATGACTCCCCGCAATGGAACAATGCCGCAGATGGGGAAAGCATCGCCTCCTGGTGCGCATGCGGGGTGAATTCCGGTCAGGCGCATACAGGAGTCTGTCTGACAATCTCTCCGCTTCTAATTTGGAAAAAATACAAATAATAATAATAATAATAATAATAATAATAATAATAATCTGGTTTTAAGAACTAGATAAGTTGTTTAAAAATAGCTTCTTTACAACCTGGACTCCTACCATTAGTGGTTCATTTCTTTAGATATGACAGAGTTTGCACCATCAGGCTGTCAACTTAAACTAGGATGGCTTTGCTCTCACCTGTTTGAAGAAACTGTTCTTCTGCTTCATAATTGTTTGAAAGAACTTATCTTTATCTAAACAGTTACACATCACAAGATATACAATTGAACCTTAAGAAGCATTAGTTGCCCCTCTAACAACACTGCATAGATCCTCAAGAAAGAAAATTAATAAAGAAACAGCAGACTTAAAGGAGACACTAGATCAACTTGATTTAATAGATATCTTCAGAACTTTTCACCCTAAAGCAGTAGAATATACATTCTTCTCAAGCGCTCATGGTATGTTTTTGAGGATAGACCACATGTTAGGACACAAAAATGGTCTCAATAAATTTAAGAAGATTGAAATCATATCAAGCATGTTCTCTGATCACAACGCCATGAAACTAGAAATTAACCACAAAAGAAAAACTGAAAAATACTCAAACACTTGGAAACTAAATAGCATGTTATTAAATAATGAATGGATTAACAATGAGATCAAAGAAGAAATAAAAAAGTTTCTAGAAACAAATGATAATGAGCATACATCAATTCAAAATTTATGGGACACTGCAAAAGCAGTTCTGAGAGGAAAGTTTATTGCACTACAGGCATATCATAAGAAGCTAGAAAAAGCTCAAATAAGCAACCTGACCCTGCATTTAAAAGAACTAGAAAAACAACAACAAATAAAACCCAAGACAAGTAGAAGAAAGGAAATAATAAAGGTCAGAGCAGAAATAAATGACATAGAGGCTAAGGAAACAATACAGAGGATCAATGAAACAAGAAGCTAGTTCTTTGAAAAGGTAAACAAGATTGATGAACCTTTAACTAGACTCACCAAGAAAAAAAGAGAGAGGACTCAAATAAATAAAATTAGAAAGGACAGTGGAGAAATAACAACGGACACAACAGAAATACAAAGCATTGTAAGAAAATACTATGAAGAACTATATGCAAAAAAATTAGACAATCTTGGTGAAATGGACAAATTTCTTGAATCATATAACCTTCCAAAAATCAATCTGGAAGAATCAGAACACCTAAACAGACCAATTACAACAAATGAGATCGAAACAGTTATCAAAAAACTCCCAAAAAAGAAAAGTCCTGGGCCTGATGGCTTCACAAGTGAATTCTATCAAAAATTCAAAGAAGAACTAACTCCTATCCTCAAGCTATTTCAAAAAATTCAAGAGGAAGGAAGACTTCTAAACTCCTTTTATAAGGCGAGCATAATTCTGATCCCAAAACCGGGCAAAGACAACACAAAGAAAGAAAATTATAGGCCTATATCCCTGATGAATTTAGACGCTAAAATTCTCAACAAAATATTAGCCAACCGGATCCAGCAATATATGAAAAAAATCATACACCACGATCAAGTGGGATTTATTCTGGAGAGGCAAGGCTGGTTCAATATTCGCAAATCAATCAATGTGATTCATCACATAAACAAAAAGAAGGACAAAAATCACATGATAATTTCAATAGATGCAGAAAAGGCATTTGATAAAATCCAGCACCCATTCATGCTCAAAACTCTCAGTAAAGTGGGAATACAGGGATCATTCCTTAACATGATAAAGGCCATCTACGATAAACCGACAGCAAACATCATACTAAATGGACAAAGATTAAAAGCAATCCCCTTAAGATCAGGAACCAGGCATGGTTGCCCAC
This sequence comes from Rhynchonycteris naso, assembly GCA_037038555.1. NCBI lineage: Eukaryota > Metazoa > Chordata > Mammalia > Chiroptera > Emballonuridae > Rhynchonycteris > Rhynchonycteris naso. Next base: position 177,168,421 of record CM072995.1, on the reverse strand, counting down.
TTTCACCACTCTTATTCAACATAGTTCTGGAAGTCCTAGCTACAGCAATCAGACAAGAAGAAGAAATAAAAGGCATCCAAATTGGAAAAGAAGAAGTAAAACTGTCATTATTTGCAGATGATATGATATTGTATATTGAAAACCCTAAAGTCTCAGTCAAAAAACTACTGGACCTTATAAATGAATTCAGCAAGGTGGCAGGATATAAAATTAATACTCAGAAATCAGAGGCATTTCTATACACCAACAATGAAATATCAGCAAAAGAAATTAAGGAAACAATCCCCTTCACTATTGCAGCCAAAAAAATAAAGTACCTAGGAGTAAATTTAACCAAGGAGGTTAAGGACTTGTACTCGGAAAATTATAGAACACTGATAAAAGAAATCAAGGAAGATACAAACAAGTGGAAGCATATACTGTGCTCATGGCTAGGAAGAATAAACATCATTAAAATGTCTATATTACCCAAAGCAATTTATAAATTCAATGCAATACCAATGACATATTTCAAAGATATAGAACACATATTCCAAAAATTTATGTGGAACCTAAAAAGAACACGAATAGCCTCAGCAATCTTTAAAAGAAAAAATAAAGCAGGAGGTATCACTCTTCCAGATATCAAGGTTTACTATAAGGCCATTATACTCAAGACAGCCTGGTACTGGCATAAGAACAGGCACATAGATCAATGGAACAGAACAGAGGACCCAGAAATAAACCCACAGCTTTATGGACAACTGATATTTGACAAAGGAGGAAAGAACATACAATGGAGTAAAGACAGCCTCTTTAACAAATGGTGTTGGGAAAATTGGGCATCTACCTGCAAAAAAATGAAACTAGACCATCAACTTACACCATTCACAAAAACAAACTCAAAATGGATAAAAGACTTAAATGTAAGCCGTGAAACCTTAAGCATCTTAGAAGAAAACATAGGCAGCAAGCTCTCCGACATCTGTAGCAGCAGTATATTTGCCGATTTATCTCCACGGGCAACTGAAATAAAAGGCAAGATAAACAAATGGGACTATATCAAACTAAAAAGTTTTTGCACAGCTAAAGACAATAGGAACAGAATAAAAAGACAAACCACACAATGGGAGAACATATTCGACAGCACATCTGATAAGGGGTTAATAACTAAAATTTATAAAGATCTTATAAAACTCAACACCAGGAAGACAAACAATCCAATCAAAAAATGGGCAAAACAAATGAATAGAAATTTCTCCAAAGAGGACATACAGATGGCCAATAGGCATATGAAAAAATGCTCAACGTCACTAATCATTAGAGAAATGCAAATTAAAACCACAATGAGATATCACCTCACACCAGTCAGAATGGCACTTATCAGCAAAACAACACAGAATAAGTGCTGGCGAGGATGTGGAGAAAAGGGAACCCTTCTGCACTGCTGGTGGGAATGCAGACTGGTGCAGCCACTGTGGAAAACAGTTTGGAGATTCCTCAGAAAATTAAAAATCGAACTGCCTTTTGACCCAGCTATCCCACTTTTAGGAATATACCCTATGAACACCATAGCACTGTTCGAAAAGAAGAAATGCGCCCCCTTGTTCGTGGCAGCATTGTTCACAATAGCGAAGATCTGGAACCAGCCCAAGTGTCCGTCAGAAGACGAGTGGATTAAAAAGCTTTGGTACATATATACTATGGAAAACTACTCAGCCATAAGAAATGATGACATCGGATCATTTATAACAAAATGGATGTACCTTGATAACATTATACGGAGTGAAATAAGTAAATCAGAAAAAAAGAAAAACTGAGAACAGCATGATTTCATACATAGGTGGGACATAAAAGTGAGAATATGAGACATGGACAAGAGATTGGTGGTTTTGGGATGGGGGGAGGGAGGGAAGAGTGGGATAGGGAGGAGGGGAGGGACACAGGGAAAACCAGATTGAAGGTGACAGAGGACAATTTGACTTTTGGTGATGGGTATGCAACACAATTGAATGATAAGATAACCTGGAGATGTTTTCATTGTACATATGTACCCTGATTTATTGGTGTCACCCCATTAGAATTAATAATAATAAAATATATATATATGTATAAAATAAAAAATAAAAAAAAAAGAAGCATTAGTTGCTAACTGGCTAATGGCTGGCAAAGGTATCACTGGATAAGAGGCTAAAGTGCTCGGTGTGGAGAGACACCCCATAATAAGGGCAAAGGAACCCTGGTTACAGGGAAGGAAGGGCACCGTCATTTGTTCACCTCCTAATTCAGCATTGAGCCAGACCCACAGGGTCATGGTTCTAAGAACATTTCTGGATTCTGAGTCGGCCTTCTCCAAGGCCATCCTAACAACACACACCGTCCAGATTCACTAAATCCAGAGGTAGATTGAGGTAGGTTGAGGCCCCAGGTGCAGAAGAAATTATTGGGCCCCTTAAAAAGAGAGAGAGAGAGACAGGGAAAATAAAAATACGTTAATCATATTTTTAAATAAATAAAAAGTATTATGTACTATTAATGTTTAAAATGCTCATATGAAACCAAACTTGATGTCATTAGAAAAAAGCTTAAAGTTGGAGTTTTGCAAGGCCCTTCAGAAGTCGGGGAGGGCCCAGGGAGTGTGCCCAGTGCACCCACCATTAAATCTGCCTCTGACTAAATCGGCTCCATTTTAACTAAACAAAACATTTTCTGCACCTGATATGGGGTAAAAGACATTGACAGAACATTCTCTGAAGGAAAGTCAAGTGGGGGAGACATCTGCCTTTCTTTTCTCCACCAGCCACCCTCAGTCTGCAGTGTGGTTCAGAATCCTCTCGAGATGCTCAGAAATTCATGGACAAAGAAAATTGGCTCAATCAAATATCTAAATAGGTTAGATTGTAACAACATGCCTGCTATAGGATTAGGTCTTTTCAGAATCCCGAGAGTATGCTGGCCATAGCTTCTTTTTCTTTCTCACTATAGAAAATTTTCCAGGTGGTATCAAAGAGATAATTCTAAACTTTCACATTCAAGGTAAATATGTGCATTCACATTCAAGTTCTGTTCTAGAAATGCCTGGGATAAAGATTTCTTTCTGCTCCCTGCAGTTCAGAGTACAGTACTGAAGCATTCCATTTTCTTTAGGAAATAGCACATCCTAGTGGCACTCACAGGTGCTGCAGGGAAATTCAGGAAGAGTTTTTTGTTTTTGTTTTTTCTGGAGTAAAAAACATGTTTGACCTATATATAGCTGCTCCTTAGTCAGAAAAAAACAAGTCTCCAATGCCTGTGTTTTCCTATGAAACTGCTGTCAACAATTTCCACACAAGAAGATGAAGGTTTGTGTAATCCAGAGCAGTGTTGGAACCCTGAATCATCGCCATTTTCATTATGCCATACACACTAAGCAACCTCTCCCCTGCAAAACCACAAGTGGAAATTTCAAAACAGAATGGAAATAATATTTCAAATCCAAGTGGCACTCATCTCTCACTCTCACTTACATTTTAGAGCATTTTCTATCTAACCTGACATTTTTAAAATGTACTTATGTATTTTAGAGCTTCTCTTCCAGTCCATAGGGGAGAAACATTCTGCACTGGTCTGACTAGGCCTCTTTTACAGAGCCTTCTAGGCCCTTCAACAGCAGCCTACTCAGGTTTCAAGTAATCACAGAAATTTTGAGCCTGAACCATCTGGCTGTCCCCCATGTTCCTCCAGAAATGTTAACGCCAGGAAAGCCACAGTCAGAGGCCTCAAAGCAAACTAGCACAGGTCTCGCGACTGACCAAAACTAGGTCAGTCTAAAATAAATCACGTAGGCTTTTTTTTTTTTAATGTAGAAAATACAACCCCCTACACAGGTAGCATTGTTTTCTAGGCTTTGATTTTCACGGTCATGGTCATAACTACTTCTCAAGCAGGTCTGAGTGTGTCAAGAGTCCATGATAAAAGTAGGTCATAGGAATACATCCAAAAAGGATTTGAGGGGGGAATCATTCGAGGATTACTGTAAGTTTTAATTTACAAACAAAAATAAGTTTCAACTTCCACGCTGTATGACGGAAATTATGAGAAGCAGGAAGGGCTTGTTACTTTTCTGTTATAGAAAAGGAAGTGGAGAGTCAGAGAAAGAAGGGGGGAGGAAACTGGCCTTTAGGTCCTTTAGTTAGAACACTACAGTCTCACTGTAACAAAACCCAGTGAATGCTTTTCAGCGTGAAAATGGTTTCTGCTCATCTTAAAAATCCTCACTTAAGAGACAAGTGAAAATTCTCTCAGGTAGTAAATGCTTTAGGGTGCTTTGGGTGGGCACCTCTGAGAAAAACTGGTAGGTGAGGAAGGTTTCTCTCTGGCTTTCCTGCCCTCTTCTTTAATTTTTCCTTCCTGTGTCTCTGCAGTCAGCTTGACTCCCAAGCTTTCCTCCATGATCTAGTCTAGAACTTTCTCCCACCTTCTCTGTTTTCAGGTCATGCCTGACCAGCATCCTGTTGCCTTCAGGGTCTGCCACCGATTAACTTAGATTTCATTTTAAGTCGAGAACTGCTGCCTCTAGTCAGAGATTCTCGGACACTGTAACAAGCTGATGGGAAAGGTCCCGTGAGATACAAGTGGGAGTTTTAGTCCTTTCTTTTCACTCTGTCTCAGATGCATTCTGTTCTAGACACAAAGCCAGCCACTGGAAACACACAGATTGATAAAAGATTATTTTACCCTCATATTACATCATTTGGAGGTAATTTATTCCAATGCTCCATGATGCCATCTTAATTAAAGAGAAGGCCATGTAGAAGGTAAAGGGAGGGGATCTCTTTCTTCTCAATAGGCCTTAAGGATATATTCTACTAGGAAAAGAAAAAAATGTATAAAATCAAGTGAGGGAAAAACATTGATATCCTCAGAATTGTGCAAGATTCAATTTGTAGGGGTTTATTTTCTGCCCCTCTCTCTACATCATTATACACATTTTCTTTCAACCTTTGAAATAGGACTGAATGATGGACTCCTAGGGTTGGTTATGATGGAGTTTGGAGCAAAGGACCTCAGGTTGTTAGGCTCCCATTCTGTATTTTCACATGTGACTTCACTTAATTCTTATAACACCAGTGTAAGGTCAGTTGAATTAGGCCCATTTTACAAATGAAGAAACTAAGGTCCAACAAGCTTAAGTAAAACAACATCATGGCTACGATACAGGAGAAAATATGGTTTAGCACACTATTAAAGGAGGAAAAGAAGGTTCCTATTTGCTCTTTGGTGTCTCTTTTTCTGTTCCCCAATTCCCGAATGGATGTACCCCAATCAAGCAAAATACATGCATTGAGCACTTTCTAAGTGCAAAGCATAGGAAGATTACAAAATACTATAAGCTCTAGTCTTTTTCTTTTTTAATGCTTATTGATTGATTTTAGAGCAAGGGAGAGAAAGACAAGAACATCAACCTGTTCCTGCATGTTCCCTGACCAGCAATCAAACCAGCAACCTCTGTGCTTCGGGACAAAGCTCTGAACAACTGAGCTATCTGGCCAGGACTATAAGCTCTAGTCTTTATCCTCAAGATGACAACAGCATAATTTTGAGAATAACAGACACATGTGTGTGTGCGTGCACAACTAATAATTCAAATTCTATATGAAGCAAAGACACATCATGGTGTAAGAAAGAAGGGAAGACTCTGGATTGGATTTTCCTAGGCAAAGGGAATGTGATAAGGAAAGTGATGACGAGAAAGACTCAATGTTTGGGGCAGGACTGGAAGGTCACTGTGCACCGCCATGGACTGAAGCAGCTTCTAGGGCAGAGCAAAGAACAGAGCAGGATGGTGAATGTGACAATGTGCCAGCATCTCCAGAAGGAAGGATGAAGGGAGAGAGAGAGAGAGAGAGAGCATGTGCGTGAGGGTGGGAGGGCTGGGGGGCTAAGAATATATATGAAAAGACTACAGCAAGCATTGGGCTGGGATCCAAGGGACAGGGTTCCTGCTTTTTACTTTTAGGCTAATCACCCAACATCTCTGAGCCTCGATTTTCCTCAGTTGTTAAACCGGAAATTGGAAGCAGATTATCTCTGAGGTCTGTCCCATATAACAATTCTGAGACTTCCCCCAGCCTCTCTTTTTCTGCTGTTATTGTCCCTTCCCCACTTCACCTCAAGGCTATAAAAATCTTTATCTTTGGTTGGCAAATAGCATAACAGATTTGTTTTGTTTTACTTTTTTGAGAAACAGTTGTTTAATTCCATGAACATGAACAAACCTTTTCACTATAATAGATAGCAATATCTGTGTCATTATTACTGAGGAATTTTTTAAGAATAACAATCTCAAACTGATGGACGTGGTTTCTATTAAACTAGTATTTCTTTTACCATCCACCCACTTGCTTTGGATGAATTGTTATTTGATGCAATTCCACTTATTAATATTAGGGGCTCCATAGAAAAGAACCTCACTGCTGTGTTTACTATAGGGGTATTTTTGAGAATGTTATCCATTATATTAAGAAGAAGAGCCAGGAGAGAAATTCTTCTTTGATCTCCAGATCAGAAAGAGATGTGCCACTACTGAGCACATCTGGCTCATCTCCACCTCAAGGACTCTGTGACTGTTGTCAAAAGCTCCATTCCCCTTTTCACAACTGGTACTGCTAGAAAGCGCAGAGCCAAATTCAGGTCCAAGTGTATAGCTGTCATGTGGCGTGCTCACTTACTCAGGTCATCTGCCTTTCCTGCTCTTAATTGTTCCTGGTCACACTTTTTCTCCTTCTATATTTATTTTTATTTTTCTCAGTTACATGCATTTGAACCCCTTAAATAACTCTGGACACAAGGGGGTATATAAAAATAAATACCAGGGGTGAGCAAACTTTAGCCTGCTGGCCAAATCCAACCTGCCACTTACTTTTTGTATGGTCCACTAGCTAAGGCTGACTCTTTCATTTTCTTTTTAACGATTTGGGAGAAGAAAAAAACAAAGAAAAAATATTTGTGATATGAGAAAATTATATGGAATTCAAATTTCAGTGTCTGTAGATAAAGTTTATTGGGACACAGCGACCCCCATTTATTTTCTTATTGTCAGTGCTGCTTTCACCATGCAACCAGCAGAGAGCAGGAGGTATGACATAGGTGATGTGCCCCGTGAGCCTAAACTATTTACTATCTGGCCTTTCACAGGAAAAGTTTGCTGACCTGAGCATTAGACCTTCATTTAACATGTTTGAGTTCCTCTTGGCTAGTGTTAGTTTTATAAAATTGCTTCACAGCTCAGTGTTTGCTGCATCTTTGCTCAGTCTAGCTATTTTTTATGCTTTGTCTATAAAATTACCTCTCAGTGGACTTTAACTTTGACCCAAGCTCAGGCATACTGTCTGGTTCAGAGTTCAATACTATGTAATAAAGACAATTAACTTTCAGCCACATAGAAATAACTGAAAGACCCTTGTGGGTGACTATTTCATAGACACTAATAAAATGAGTCTACAAAAAACTTCTGTTTTTGTTGAAAATTCTAAACTAACAGAAGAATCCACATAACAACTTGGCACTTTTCACACCACATTCAAACAATTTCCTCCATTTTCTTTTCAGTTGATACATGTGTTTACATTTTTACTGGGTATTTTTCCCCCCTGGCCACCCTTAGTCAGAAATATAACCAAACCTCCATGGAAACACAGCATAATGCTCTCTCACAGATGGTCAAGGGACCCGAGCAGTTGGTATTGGGCTGAAGGCTGCAATGGCTTCTAACCAAATTAGGAAGAGAAAGCAGCTTACCCTACTCTTCCAGACCTCTCAGAATTCTAAACTCAACATGGAAACCTACAAAGATTGTGACTTGCTGAGGATTTTTTATTCTTTCTCTTTCTTTTTAGAATATCCTATCATATCTATTTCTCTGTCTCATCTATAGGCAGAGTTCATCCCCCGCCCCTAGAATGAGTAACAGAGTCTACAGAATAAGCAGGAAGGGAACTTACACTTAGTGAGCACCTACTGTGTATTAGGTCCTTAGATGTCATGGCTGGCCCAATGCCACACAGTTCATAAAGAAGAGCTGGGATTTGAACTGTTCTGGTTAATGCCAAAACCCATTCTCTTTCCCGAACATGTGAAATAATACCCTTCCAAAGAAGAAGATAGGACACACAGGTTAAATCTGGTCTTTGAATAAAATCAATGGTCTTGAGGGAAAGTGAAAATCAAGATAAAGAAGTTAGAATGTGAAAGTTACCTTCCCTCTTAACCCCAATGAGGTTTACAAGAAGTCAAAGTCAAAAGCTACTTTTGGGAGAAACCAAAAGTACCTGGATTCTCTTCTCCAACAATGCTCCCTAATGCTTATAGGATGATGTTTTACATAACATTGATTAAAAAGTGCCTTGAAAGAAGAAAAGACAAAGTACTATGGAAATATGAAGAAAAGAAACATGTTTCAATTTGAGGGTGGGGTGCAAGGAATGGAGGAAGGCATCAGGAAGAGTTGGCAGAGCACCACAAGTTCATCATAGTTCAAAGGCATGGTTATTCCTAGGGCCCATGATCAAGTTAACTACACTTTTCTTTCCTCAAATTCTGATTGGACAACAGCAGTCTCTTAAGTCCCATTTCTTACTAGTGATCTAGTGACATGTACGCTAGCCCGAGAGTTTGTGTCTCTGAGCAGGCCCTGGTATCCTCAAGGTCATAGAAATTTGCTCCCGAGGCATTGTGAAGAGTCACCTCAGACCTGTACTTGCAAACCATGGAAAGCATGGTATCTCAGAAACCAGGCTGGGGAATGGCTGCTCCCCTCCAGTAGGTGGGCTCCAGGCCCCTAACTTCAAATGGGACACCTTTGCTTTTACCTGTTTGAAGAAAGTATTCCTCTGCTTCACAACTGTTTGAAACACACCATCCTAGAACACATCTTCATCTGAACATTGGCACACATAAAAAGATCTGTAACTGATATTCAAACCAGGACTTTTGAAAGAAGCTAGCCCTCTGAATGTTAATACAACAGTCCATGGTAATACCACTCATCTAAGGACAAAGATGCAAAGACAGATTACTTTTTTAAAAATGACACAGTTCATCCTTACTTGGTCTCTCCACTACTGCCGCCACTGAGGGTCAAAGAAAGCATGGAGAATAAAGTGGTGGGGGGAGAGGAGTGGAGCGGCAGAGTGAGGAGGCAGCTCCTTGTAAGACACAGATGCAGGAAAGGTGGGGGAGGGACAGCCGCATCTCCTCCCCTTCCCCAGGGTACCAGGATCGGGCCACAGGTTTTCTCTGGAAAAGGGGATTAGATTCCTCTCAGGCTCCCCTTCTGAAACATGATGGGTTGGGTTGTCCAATGTTCATATGTCCTATCAACCTAGAAAACTTCATTCCTCTTCTGCATGAGCCAGTCCTTCATTACACAAACAGTCTGTGTGAAATATTTTGTTCTACAGAGAGAAGCGACCTCACTGCAAATTGTTTTATTCATCAAATTGGCTGGTAAACTAGAGTACTAGCTACTACATTAAAATTGACCTTTGGAGTCTAGAAAATCAGAATCATTAGGGCCGTCTTCTCCATGCAAATCAATCTGGTTCTGTGAAGTAGAAGTTTTGAATTGAGCTAAAAACAACTTGTCTTTATAAATGCTATATATATATTTTTTAAGTATCCTACACCAAACAGCTTTGGCTCAGCTTCCCAGATGTTCAAAACTCTATGCGTTTCTCAGGGAAGCATTTCTGCTGGGTGATTTTGCTAAGCACAAGCCCATTTTATAGAGGTTTGACTAATAATTACTCTAAAAAAGAAGGGCCTGACCAGGCGGTGGCGCAGTGGATAGAGCTTCAGACTGGGATGCGGAGGACCCCGGTTCGAGACCCCAAGCTCGCCAGCTTAAGCGCGAGCCCATCTGGCTTGAGCGAAGGCTCACCAACTTGGACCCAAGGTCGCTGTCTCCAGCAAGGGGTTGCTTTGGTCTGCTGAAGGCCCGCGGTCAAGGCACATGTGAGAAAGCAATCAATGAACAACTAAGGTGTCGCAATGGCAACGAAAAACTAATGATTGATGCTTCTCACCTATCTTCATTCCGGTCTGTCTGTCCCTATCTGTCCCTCTCTCTGACTCTCTCTCTGTCTCTGTTAAAAAAATAAAATAAAATAAAAAAATAAAAAAGAAGGATGCTTCCTATCTCAGAACAATTTATAAAGATTACACATCCGATCTTAGACCAGGGGGGGAAATCTCCATTTTGTTAATATTTCAAAAAATAAATGAGATTGGAAGTTTAGAGAATAACCAGCAATTTATCCTGGGCTACACTGATTAAAAAGTCCTGTCATTTCCAGAATTAACTCAGTTTCAGGAACTACTTTATTAGCCATTATAATGCACAGACCACATGATTCAGGCTTAGAAGGAAATAACAACGCTAAAGCCCAGGCAGCTAAAAAAAAATTCTCCTCTTAATTGATAATTTCCCTTAAAAAGAACAGACTCCCCATTCTTTAGGTTGACCCACTAAATCACCTGCCTACAGAAAGTCAAAGATAATTCCACTGGCAGCCCATAGTTGGAGGTTTGCAGGTAAGCTTGACTATCTCTCAGGTAACCTTTTCAGCAGAGAGAAAGTAGAAAATAAGGCAGCCCAAGAAGAGGGCTCCTTTTTTATATGTTTGTTTTGCTATTCAATCCTGATTTCTTTGATAACAACAACCTTGGACTTCAGCGCAGTGCCCTGGTTGGATGACATTACAACCAGCAAGTACCTGTAAGTCATGCCCGTCTCTGCTCTGGTGGTTTCCTGCAACAAAATTCCATGGACACATAAAAACTTCTCCAGGTATTTCTGTTCAGATGCTCCGCGGGGCCTAAGAGGCCAGCCAGCTGCCTGCAGCAGAGGCTTGGTCACTGCTCTGTGCCGGTTATATTTGAGGGCAGATTCACTGGATTTGGGCAGACCCAGCTTGGGGCTGGGGATGTCTGCACAGGCAGGTTTATACAGATGCATGTTTCAAAACCCAGGGAAGCAATGCTGTTTTCACGGTACTCAGCTCTAAGACTGGCTGTATCTTGCTGTGATTAATTTGAGTTATCTGGCTTTGGTGTGCCCCTAAAAGGAACCAGATTGTTTTCCTTAGATGTCCCTTATGGTTTTGCATGCAAGCAGGCTCCTGAGTTCCTGAGAGAGCTGCTGGCTACACGACTCTGCTGAAGCCTGCACAGAAAGAAGCCCGGTAAAGGCCAATCACTACTCTCATCCCATAAAGTTCACAAAGTCAAACTTAAGCAAATAAGTATTGGCCCTGAGAAAGAAATTGTGGGCATTCTTTCCCATGCCTATTTAGGTAAAGGGAATATTTTGGTGGGATATGAGCCAAATGTTCTATGCTCATAAGGACCATAAGGCCTTGAGGATGATTTATGAGTATGTAGTGAGACCTCTTTAAATTATCAAATATTTCATAATCAAATCATTTATACCAGTGGCATGGTTCATTTAGGCAACAGGTTCATTAACCTTTTCCTTGTTCAGATGCTGCTGCCAAACGATAGGACGTATCAATAAGGGGATTGTGAGAAACAAAGGGCTCCCACCAATATGCCCAGCTGATTTCTGGCAAAGGTGCAAGAGCAATTCAACAGGAGAAAAAGCTAATCAGCAAGTGGTGCTAGAGCCGTTAGACATCAACAAGCAAAACAAACAACAATAAATGAACCTTTTACTTACACTTCATATTTATACTAAAATGAACTCAAACAAAATCACAGACTTCAGTGCAAAATGTAATATGATAAAACTTGTAGGTAAAACTTAAGAGAGAATCTTCAGGACCTGGGGCTAAGTGAAGAGCTCTTAGACTTTTCATGAAAAATACAAAGTATAAGAGAAAAAAATTGATAAATTAGATCTCATAAACATTGGAAACTTTTGCTCTGTGAAAGACCTTGTAAAGAGGACGAAACAACAAATTAGAGACTGAGAGAAAATATTTGAAAGCCACATATCCAACAAAAAACTTATAACTAGAACATATAAAGTCTCAGAAAACAATAAAAAGCATAAACAACCCAATTATCCAATGGATAAAAGATACGAACAAACGTTTCACTGAAGAGGCGATACAGATGGCACGTAAGCACATGAAAAGATGGTCAGCATCATTAGCCATTAGGGACATTAGCCATTAGGGAAATGTAAATCAAATCCACAATGAAATATCACTACATACCTATCGGAATAGGTAAACTAAACATGACATTAACACCAATGCTGGCAAGGGTTCAGAGAAAGTGGATCACCCATAAATTGCTAGTGGCAATGCAGGAAGGTACTGCCACTACCAACCAAGTATGGCAGTTTCTTCTAAAACTAAACATACCAAACACCCTATGACACAGCAGTTGTATTCTTGGGTATTTATCCTAGAGAAATGAAATCTTATCCTAGTCAGTACCAGCCTCAGAAGAATGTACATGAACTGGATTGGAGTATAGTAGAAACAGCATGGGATGTGGAATCAGGAAGACTTGGGTTTGAATTCTACCTCTACAGCACACCAGGGGGTCCTTTCTGAGTCCCAATTTCTTCCTCTGGAAAATATACCTCGCCATATTACTTCCTTGGGTTGTTGTAGAGAATAAAGGCAATATGGCATTGGATGTACCTGGCACAGAACAAACAGCCCAACAAGTGGTGGTTATTGTTATAATGTCTCCTGCATGACACAACTCTAAGGATTGCCATGACATTGTAGTCCATGTGCATGGTGCGCCCTAGTGCTGCAATGCCCGGCTGGCATAGCTAGCTGTATGTGGCAGACCTGGACAGGCTTAGCAAGCAATCATTTTCAGGGGACTTCAATGCTATGAGCCACACGAATGAATATTACAAAATGAATAGAATGGCTTTAAATATCACTTTATTCTTTCCAAAGAGAAGTAAAGGATTATCTGGATAAAGTTGATTTATTCTTCATGTGACAAGAAGTCCCTTCATCACTTCTTAAATGTCTACTCAGAAAGCAGATTTGAAAGTTGCAAAGAATCTCACACCTCCACAGTGACTGTCCCATGTGCTCTGCCACAGGGCTCATCCATCCTCTACACGTTATTCTTTGGGCATTTGGAATGTGTCAGAGACAAGGCTGGGGGCCTGGGACACAAAGTGGTATCAGGAAAAGTAAATCTCAGCTACAAAAGCCAGGCCTAAAAATGTCCAGTTTCAGTGCTGTGATTCAAAGCACAGCTGAGAAGTCTTATTGGGCTCTTTCCATCTGAACCAATCCACCTCTTCATCATCTTCTAGGCACTTATGATGAATCTAAAAAAGCTAGAATTCTAACTAGAGCTGCAACAAATCTGAGAACTCAACTGGTCAAGTCTCTTGTTTTACAAATAAGAAAGTAAATATCCAGGTAAATTGGCAACACTGAGTCAGTTATTGATACAATATACAGATGATGTATTAGAGAAGTATACAGTTGAGGCCCTGACCAGTGGCTCAGCAGATAAGAGTGTTGGCCCAGCTTATGGATGTCTCATGTATGATTCCCAGTCAGGGTACACAAGCAAAGTGACCATCTGCTTCTCTCTACCTCCCTCACTCCCTTCTCTCCCTTTTCCCCTCCTATAGCCAGTGGCTCATTTGGTTCAAGCATGGCCCCAGGTGCTGAGTATAGCTTAGTTGGACTGAGGGCATCAGCCTAAGGCACAAAAATAGCTCATACTTGAGCATCGTCCCCAGATAGGGTTTGCCAGGTGGGTCCCAGTCAGGGTGCATGCGGGAATCTGTCTCACTATCTCCCCTCCTCTCACTTAAAATAAAAGAAAAGAATTGTACACTTGAAACCTACATAAATATATTAACCAATGTCATGCCAATACATTTGTTTCTTAAAAAGCAATATAAAATTTTTAAATAAAAATACTAATGATTAACAAAACTTTTATGAGAGTCAGTTATTTTAAGGGTTAGAATAAAGTGCAAATTTCCAGGAGCATGAGCTTAGAGATCAGACTGACCAACAGTATACTATTGACTGATGTGAGTGAGTACTTGCTGACTGTTTAATTTCTTCCTCAGAACAATGAATAAAAAAATACCACATCCACAGAGTTAGATAAGTTTAGTCAGTTTATATATTTTAAATCCCCAAACATATGACACTGCCGCTTGAAATGTCATTCTCCTGTACAATAATTATATATGTTTAATCACTGGCTGATGTTCCAAGACAATACTATTGAAAATGCACATTTCTGCCATGGAAGACAAATTCACTTTGCTTACTTTGTGATAAAATGTTCTTTCCAGCTGGGAAAATGATAAAATCTGGAGTACAAGCATCCCATCGACATTTTAAGAAATTATGTTCTACACGGTTTGCTTTTCTAACATTTCTAGAGATGATTCCAAGATAAACTTCAATGTGAAGCAATTTTAGCATCTGGCATTTTCTCAAATAGATTCAAATGTTAGTTTAAATGAAGTAACAACTGAATTTTTTAGAGGCCACATTTTTTGAACAAATAAGATATCACAAGACCCATGTTTCAGGCCTCCTGGTAAAGGACCTCAATTCATAAACCATTTACTCTTTCTTGCTCATAATTCAAGCCATGCAATGTTCCTATTGCCCATTCTTCAGCAGGGTAGAGGCAGCAAGTTAGATGGAAAAGGCTATTAGAGGCAGACCTACTGACAGCAGCAAGAACAATTTACAGCAAGGTGAGTCTAAAGAAAAACTAATGGAGGGAGAGAAAAATAACAAAAACCAAGCTTTAAGAATAAATTAGAAAAATAAGACCTCTTAAATTTCAAGGCAAATTGTTCTATATGTCTTAATAGTCCCTGAGGATATTTTAATACAGTGCAACAGTTGACATTTATTAAGTTAAACTAGAGTTGCTAAGTTGTTTCTTTGGGTTTGAACAGTTGTAGTATTTGCTCATGTCACAGTCTTTCCCCATTCCTAGGAACTTTGTGGTTTAGTGGATTCCTGGCCTTAAAAGAAAAGGGGTCAACCTGGCTGTTAAGCGTCAGACCACATAGTTCTGCCCTGCCTATCACCCACCGCACCCTGCCTGCTCCCTGTAGGTTCACATTCCCACAATTTCTTCACATCCTTGTAAAAACTCCAGTTGCAAAGGTGCATTTTGTGCGCATTACTTCCTGACATATCTCCTTCTTGTCTCCCCCTGTCTTTTCTCTCTATTTTCATAGCATTTTATTCACACTTTTTTGTCTTCTCTGCAAAAAACTCCCAAAATTATTCATGGCAAGAAGCCTGTCTTATGTATCTCCATATTTCCATAACTGGAACATAACAGATGATCAAATCTATTGAATGAATTTTTACTTCATTTTCTAGTTCAACTTAAACTTTTTTTTTTACATTATACACATGATAATGAAAGAGTGTCTTTGAATTCTGAATATTGATTTTATTGGAAATTCATTTAACTGAGACTCCTTTTAAAACCACACTTCAATTTAATACTTCTTTGCCATTTTTTTGGTATAAATGACCATTTAGAAGCTAAAATACTGTAAACTGATTTAGGCATTTAATATTTTGTTCAACAAGCAACTGGTGTTTGGATAGTCAATCACATCATTCCGATTATAGAGCTTGGACAGAAAGAGCTGGTCCTTCTCATGCACCCCACTTGTAGAATTGTTTATGCTGACTCTCACCTCCTTAACCACAGAGCAAGTTAAATAATTCAACAGCCTTTTGGACAGCTTATTTTATACTTGACATTCATTGCTCTAATCAAATTCAATATGAAGATTAAGCTATGAAATGCACTTTGAGCTTTTATTTTTTATAAGTGAAGTATTTCAAATGGGAGGTATTGTAATAAAAAAAGGTCTCTTGAGGCAAACCCATATTTTTTAACCAATTTTTCTTCAAAGTCATCACCATTTCACACAAAAATGTACACGTATTTTGTTTGAAGGTAGTGAGCTGGGGAAGGAATGCCAGGACATCATAACTGATATGCAGTTTTATTTTATAATACTACATTCAAAACCATACTGTATCTTGTTATTGGGAACAGAGGCTTATCCATCTTCAAGAACCCTATAGGTGCATTCTAGAGAAACATCTGAATAAACGTAATATCAACAAAGCTCCTCCGAAAAACACACTTGGCCATTTCTGGAACAGCAGACTGAAACAGCAAGCTCTCTGGGCTCTCAACAAGTATCTCTGACCTTTGGTTTCATGTGTCTGATTCTGCCTCAGAAGTGTCAGCCTGTGTTGGTGACTACAGAGCCTGAGGTCGTTACCATGGGGAGGGGTGACCTGGGGCTCCGCAGCAACTCCACTCACAACCCAGTGGAGACGGAATAAAACATGAGCTGCTGGGAGCCTCCCGGCTTATCCTCCCCTACATGATTCTTAGGAGATACAAAAAACTCTGAGCCATTCATAATAAGAGCTGAGCACTCATGGACTGACATAAGCAAGGCTGTGTTCCAAGTCCCTGCCAGACTGATATCAGATCACCATCTACAGGTTTCTGAAGGGCCATCAGCTTTCTCAGTGGAACAGGAATTAGTTCCAAGTAGAGAAGCCAAAAGAGATTGACCCACCATGAGTCTTAGGCCAGGTCAGTGGAGCAGGCTTTAAACAAGGAGAGTAACATTGAGGGCAAAGGTGTGTTTTAGCTTCTCCTCTGTTCTAGCAAATAGCTGCCATCCATCAGTGGCATCTTTACTGCCCTCTGACCATGGTTCTGTGGCAGAGAGTGACCAGAGGCTGACCATGCCCATTTCTCTCTTCCTAGGCTCACATTTGGCCTACAATTCCCAGTCTCCTTTGCAGTTCAGTGTGGACATGTGACTGAATTCCAGCCAATGTCACTTCTGCCAACAGGTGCCATTTTAGGCCTGGTCCATAAAGAACCCTCCATACCATCCTCCACTGTCTCTTGTCCTATCTGCTGGATCAATGTCAGTACTCAGCCAACATCTACATTAGAACAAAAGTTGAGTCTGACCAGGCGGTGGTGCAGTGGATAGAGCATTGGACTGGGATGTGGAGGACCCAGATTCGAGACCCTGAGGTCGCCAGCTTGAGTGCAGGTCCATCTGGCTTGAGAAAAATCTTGCCAGCTTGGACCCAAAGTCACTGGCTCCAGCAAGGGGTTACTCGGTCTGCTGAAGGCCCATGATCAAGGCACATATGAGAAAACAATCAATGAACAACTAAGGTATCACAACAAAAAACTGATGATTGATGCTTCTCATCTCTCTCCATTCCTGTCCATCCCTACCTATCCCTCTCTCTGACTCTCTCTCTCTCTCTCTGTTCCTGTAAAAAAAATAAAAAATAAAAATAAATAAAAAAGAACAAAAGTTGAAGATGACAGAACTTTCATCAGCCTGGGTCCCACCTGTAAAGCCAGTAGCCACGGACACCATCAAAGCCCCCTGGCCCATGCAGGTTTGCATTAGATTCAGATAGACGGTAATGAAACAATGGAGCAAAGAACTGGTGAGCCATCACCTTTAATCCTAGCTTGCATCCGGCAGGAAAGTAAAAATACACACTGGGCTCCAAAACCCACTCATTCAGTGCTCACAAGGCTACTGACTTATTCAAGATTCCTAGAATCAAAGGTTTCTAGTTTACCAGCCTTATTCACCTCTGGTTCGCGGCTACTGATTTTACACCACCTTCTTCTTCATTGGAACTTCCTACCCTTTCTATGGACTTACATATGTGATAAGGTGATGAAGAATTGCAAAAAATGTTAACATTAGTATTGTAAAAGCGTCAGGCCCCCTTACCCCTCCTTTCTGAAAAGAAAATAAACAGAGAACGATATTAAAGGGGCAAAAGTTAGTAACTAGTCATAGTTTAACTATAGTTCTCTGGAAGGACTGAGGCCACTTGCTAGACAGCAAAGAAGATAAAGGTTATCTGAAAACTTCCTCTTCATCTTCCTTAAGATCCTTTAAGAGACCATGTTTACATATCTTAATTAAAAATTCCTACACTAATTCTAACTCTTCCTCCCCTCCTGAAGTCCTGAGAGTGACATATACCTATACAAACAGATTGCTAACCCACTCCCCTTGCTTGAAAAATCTGCATTCTGTAACATTTTATATGCTTTCTAATAATCATCCTTTTTGAAATTCTTTACATGTACAAAACTTGTAAACTAAAGCTAGCCCCAACACTTTTAGCAAAGGTAATTTCCTTATCCTAAGCTATAACTTTTAACTGTTGTGGAAACAAGGATAAATGTAAACCCTGGAAGATTTGGAAATGTCTTTGATATGTAAAATGACATTTACAATACAGTGTTGGGTATGTAAAACATTTATCACTACTGTGTTATTTTGTAATTAATGTATAGGAATGTTTTTCCTTTTAATAGATCCTATAGATAAATGTTGTAAGCTTATCAGTAAATGACTTTTGTATCATGATACCTCTCCATTTCCGCCCCAACCAGTATGTGATCATGTCTGTATAACCAACCTCAAGACTATAATCAAGGCTGCACAATTTGGGTTAGCTCTATCCCGTGTAAGTCATATGTAGCTAGCTTATTAATAAATCTCCTCCTAAAATTTCTTCTGTATCCTGCCTTGGTGTCTATATGTAACCCACAGATTAAAGTAACTTACTTTATAACACATGAACAGAAAATAATGTGAAGTTACTGAGTGTTGGGCAGATAAAATATATTATACTCACTTTGTTAAAGATGGCACTGCCCACGTGCAAGTTTTAAGAGTAAGCTTTTCCCCACACCCTTGACTGATTGGATGGTGTAGGGTGGTGCACTCTCATGAGGAATCCTCCCATTATGCCTCAGATAAGTGACTTTGTATCAGAGACTTCCTTGTTTGTAGATTGGATTAAGGGTTTTGAATCTACACTATAAAGTGGGGCAGACCTGGAGCTTGCTCTCTCGGTTCCTGAGGTTAGCATTAGAGAGCAGAGCAAAGAAAGGCCATGTGGAGGAGGCCAGGAGAAGCAGCCAAGATGGCGGAGTGTTGAGGAAGAAGCCAGTTTGTGCAGAGTTTGTGCAGGAGGAGATGGGGAACTGAGGTGAATAAGTCTGGTGAGCTAGAAACCTTTGATTCTAGGAAATCCTGATAAGTCAGTAGCTTTGTGAGCACTGAATGAGTGGGTTTTGTAGCCCAGTGTGTGTTTTTGCTTGCCCACCGGATGCTAGGATTAAAGCTGATGGCTCACCAGTTCTTGGCTCCATTGTTTCATTATCAACTGTCCAAATCTAATGTGAACCTGCATGGGCCAGGTGACCCTGATGGTGACCCTGGCCACTCACTGGCTTTACACTGAGGTTTCAGGATTTAGCAACTAGGATTACCCTTAATACAACCAGTGGACTTCATGTTATAAGGTTACTTGCCTAAAGCTACAATAAGCACTCAGGAGCCCTTCCTGGATTGGAACACAGAACCAGAGATCTGGTCTGGAGCCCAGTTTAATTTCCTAGTGATTAAATAAATATTTGGCAAGTTTCTGTTTGTAATTAGGTTATAATATGTGTACCAATGCCCACAACCCTCCCCCTCACCCCATTACTTTTACCATGAAAAGAAGATGCTTCTCCCAAACTGGGGGACTAACATCTGGTGACATTTCACATTGTTAAGGAAGGTGTGGGGGAAAGAAAATTGTCTCAGTTGTCAGCTCCAAAGAAATGTGAGCAAGTGCCCCTCAGAACTATTCTGTTTCCTCCTTCCACATTGAGCAAAAGCTCATAATACAGCCGTGCAAACCTCTGGCAGGACATTAGCACATGCCATTTAGTGACAACCACAAGCTAAACTCAGAAAGTCCAGGGAAGCTCTTGCTATGGAAACTTTATATCCTCTCCAAGTCCATCAGAGAGAAAGGGGCCTAAAGACTGACTTACACTTACAATCTGAAATGGAATTAAACCCTTCTCAGACGGGCCTTCGGCAGCTCTGTTTTACACAACTCTTTTGATGGAAACAACTACCAGGGAGCAAAGCCTGAAGAAATATTAAACTTTACAATCCACTCCACTACACAGCCCTTTGCTTTCCATCTGAGTGACTTTTTCCCCATCTGAGCTGTCCTTTGCTAGACAGGTGCAGGGTAAAATGCAAGGACCTCAAATTGGGAAGGAAAGCTGTGACTTCCACAGCCCACATTAAGCAACCTTAAACTGTGATGGAAAGTGAAAGTTGAAGTCACTAACTTTGTATCTCAGTAGCAATCTACAATCAGCACTGTTAGGCAGATAAAATATATTATGCTCACTTTGTTAAAGATGGCGCTGCCCATGTAGAAGCCTGTAATGCCAGTGCCTGCGGTCACCATCATAGCTGCCTGGCCCATGCAGGTTCACATTAGATTCGGACAGTCGGTAATAAAACAACGGAGCCAAGAACTAGTGAGCCATCAGCTTTAATCCTAGCTTGCACCTGGTGGGCAAGTAAAAACACACACTGGGCTCCAACACCCACTCACTCAGTGCTCACAAAGCTACTAACTTATCCGAGTTCCCTAGAATCAAAGGTTTCTAGCTCACCAGACTTATTCACCTCAGTTCCCCATATCCTTCTCTCTGCACAAACTCTGCACAAACTAGCTTCTTCCTTAGCACTCTGCCATCTTGGCTGCTTCTCCTCTCCTCCATGTGGCCTTAATCTGCTCTCCTCTCTAATGCTAACCTCAGGAACCCAGAGAGAGCAAGCTGCTGGTCTGCTCCACTTTATAGTGTAGAAATCCAAACCTTTAATCCAATCTACAAACAAGGAAGTCTCTGACACAAAGTCACTTATCTGAGGCATACTGGGAGGATTCCTCATGAGAGTGCACCACCCCACATCATCCAGTCAAGGGTGTAGGGAAAAGCTTACTCTTAAAATTAAGCCTTAGGCTATGATGACCCAGCCTGCCCACAGCCTGTCCTCCAACACACATTAATATCAATGAACTTGCATGTGGGCAGCGCCATCTTTAACAAAGTGAGCATAATATATTTTATCTGCCCAACAATCCACCCCTATGCTCACTTTACTACCCACAATCTACACCACTGGCATCCCTGTACAAGGAAATTAAGTACATTACACAAATTACAAATACATGACAAATCATACAATTTCAACAATTACAAAAGTACATTTCAGATAGGAGAAGATGGCGATGGAGTAGGCAGACGTACCAACTTCCAACTCCCAGAACCAAAGTGGATTATAACTCAATTTTAAGAACCATCATCTGGATAAACCAACTTGGAGCAAAACTAAGTGGACTCTTCAACCAAGGAACACTGCAGAAGCCACATTGAGACTGGTAGGAATAGCGAAAACGCGAAGAGGGCTGCCCAGCTCCCCGGAGCAAACGGCAGCCCGGAGAGATCCGCGTGGCGGGAGGAGAGTTTGGCGGAGAGGGAGGGACCTGGGTCCCAGGAACCAAGCCCCAGACTGCAGTCCCAGACCCTAGAAGAGCCGATTGGACAGTATCAAGCTGTGAAGTAAATGAGGATACTATTTGGGAAAAAGAGAGAGTCTTCTCAGACCCAAAAATCTTTTTAAAGGGACAGCTCAGAAAGCCTCTCTCACAACCACGCACCCGGGGCTCCGGGGAACTGGGACAGAGGAGAGGAACAGAGCAGCGGGAACAAAGAGTGGACTGAAGGCACGAGGACACTCTGAGGGACAGCCACCCCGACCCATGGGCTAAGTCACTTCCCTAATCGAAAACGAATATTTCCCCTGGAGCTAGCAATACCAGCAAAGGGAGACAGGACACTAGCCAAACAAGCTCTCCCGCGGCAATTAGAGCAGACCTGCCTAGAGGGAGGGAGCTCCCAAGCCTACAGTGTGGAGACTTAGGGCACTTCTAGCCCCCTGAGGTTGCTGAAGCCTATGGTCGGGACAGGACGCCGAAACGCAGTCCTGTCAGTGTGGGCGAACAGTGAGAGCTCGGGCTAGCCTAGCAGGGGCAGAGGTGACACGCTAAAGCTGTCCGGCAGCTGCGGGCCGCCTGTGACCCCACTTGTGGGGAAAAATACGGGCAGAGATCAGCCCTGCGACCCTGCGCTAGCCGGCCCTGACCGCGGGCACCGGGCTAAGACCAGGGACGGGCGAGGGGCCCGAGGCTCACGCTGCCAACCCCACCCAGAAGGAGAAACCGCAGTGTGCCATCTGTGGGCGCGAGCGGGCTCCTAAGTCGGGGGCGAGGGAGACACTGAGACCAGGGGAAGTTCCCTGCGGAGATCACGCTGCTCGCCCTGCCCGGCCGGAGAAACCGCGGAGTACCGCCCTACGTGCGCGAGCTTTCTCCGAGCGTGGGGGCGGGGTAGGAGCTAGAACGACCGGAAGCTAGCCGCTGTGCGCACGCAGCAAACACGCCCGGCCCAATAATCCCCGGTTTTCGGTTTCAGTCCCTGAGCAGGAGGGCCCTGGCCTCGAGGGCGGGGCTAAATTCTGGACGGGCAAAGGCTCACAGCTGAGAGCACGTCAAAAGCCCCAACCAACCCACAAAACGGTGGCGAGCAGGCTCGGACTGAGGGGGCTGGGCGTAAGCCTTCCAGAAAAAATCCGGGTCCGCAGCTGAGCAAAGGTGCTCACCTCTGCCCTGCGCGCTAACGCTAGTGGCTTGAGTGACAGCCCCTCCCGCAAAGGAGAGGCAGAAACCACAGCAATAGCTGCAGTGAGCCGGCGCTGGCAACGCCCACACCAAACCGCCCTAGGCAGCGACAGAGAGGGTGGCAAGCCTGCAGACAGACCACACCTGGAGAACACAAAGGCAACACATACTGGACTCCAGTGGCCACAACTTGCTTACACTCAGATAAAATGGGCAGGCAGAGGAATGCAAACCAAATCAACCAAGAGAAATCCCCAGAGAAGGTCCTGAATGAACCAGATATAACCAAACTACCAGAAGCAGAATTTAGAATAATGATAGTTAGGATGTTCAAAGAAATTAGAGCAACAATGGATAGTCACTATGAGCACCTAAATAAAGAGATAACAAGTATAAAAAATGAAATTGAAATAATAAAAAAGAACCAGACAGAAATGACAAATACAGTATCAGAACTGAAGACCACAATGGAAGGAATTAAAAGCAGGATAGATGACGCTGAGGATCGAATCAGTGAGTTAGAGGACACAATAAACATAGTTACAGAAGCAGAGAAAAAAAAGAAAAAGAGATTCAAAAAATGTGAGGAAACTCTAAGGGAGCTCTGTGACAACCTGAAGAGAAACAACATTCGCATCATAGGGGTACCTGAAGAAGAGGAAAGAGGACAGGAAATGGAAACTTTGTTCAATCAAATCATAGCCGAAAACTTCCCTAAATTAAGGCTGGGAAACATTCTACATGTCCAAGAGGCGCACAGAACCCCATTAAAGAGAAACCCAAAAAGATCTACACCAAGACACATCATAGTTAAAATACCAAAGCTAATAGATAAAGAAAAAATCTTAAAAGCTGCTAGAGAAAAAAAGACTCTCACCTACAAAGGAGCCCCCATTAGGATGACATCGGACTTCTCAACAGAAACACTTCAGGCCAGAAGGGAATGGCAAGATATAATCAAAGTAATGCAGAACAAGAACCTACAACCAAGACTACTTTATCCAGCAAGGCTAACGTTTAAAATTGAGGGAGAAATAAAGAGCTTTCCAGACAAAGAAAACCTCAAGGAATTCATTAAAACCAAACCAATCCTGCAAGAGATTTTAAGGGGCCTAGTGTGAACAGTTCAAAGGGAGAAAAGAATATAGCAAAAAAAAGAAAAATACAGCTTTAAAGAATAAAATGTCAATAAACAACTACATATCAATAATAACCTTAAATGTAAATGGACTAAATGATCCAATCAAAAGACATAGGGTAGCAGCGTGGATAAAGAAACAGGACCCATACATATGCTGTCTACAAGAGACACACCTTAAAACAAAAGATGCTCATAGACTGAAGGTAAAAGGATGGAAAAAAATATTTCATGCAAATGGAAATGAAAAAAAAGCCGGGGTAGCAGTACTTATAGCTGACAAAATGGACTTTAAAACAAAGACTGTAGTAAGAGATAAAGAAGGACACTACATAATGATAAAGGGAACAATTCAACAGGAAGATATAACTATTATAAATATCTACGCACCAAATATAGGAGCCCCGACATTCATAAAGCAGACTTTGATGGACATTAAGGGCGAGATTAACAGTAATACTATCATAGTAGGGGATTTCAATACCCCACTAACAACACTGGATAGATCCACAAGAAAGAAAATCAATAAAGAAACAGCAGACTTAAAGGATACACTAGATCAACTTGATTTAATAGATATATTCAGAACTTTTCACCCTAAAGCAGTAGAATATACATTCTTCTCAAGCGCTCATGGTACGTTTTCTAGGATAGACCACATGTTAGGACACAAAAAAGGCCTCAACACATTTAAGAAGATTGAAATTATATCAAGCATTTTCTCTGATCACAATGCCATGAAACTAGAAATCAACCACAAAAGAAAAACTGAAAAATACTCAAACACTTGGAAACTAAATAGCATGTTATTAAATAATGAATGGATTAACATTGAGATCAAAGAAGAAATAAAAAAGTTTCTAGAAACAAATGATAACGAGCATACGTCAACTCAAAATCTATGGGACACAGCAAAAGCAGTCCTGAGAGGGAAGTTTATTGCACTACAGGCATATCATAAGAAGCTAGAAAAAGAACATATAAGCAACTTAACCCTGCAGCTAAAAGAACTTGAAAAACAACAACAAATAAAATGCAGGACAAGTAGAAGGAAGGAAATAATAAAGATCAGAGCAGAAATAAATGACATAGAGGCTAAGGAAACAATACAGAGGATCAATGAAACCAGAAGCTGGTTCTTCGAAAAGGTAAACAAGATTGATGAACCCTTAACTAGACTCATCAAGAAAAAAAGAGAGAGGTCTCAAATAGATAAAATTAGAAAGGACACTGGAGAAATTACAACTAATTCAACAGAGATACAAAGCATTGTAAGAAAATACTATGAAGAACTCTATGCCAAAAAATTTGACAATCTAGATGAAATGGACAAATTTCTTGAATCATATAAACTTCCAAAAATCAATCTGGAAGAATCAGACACCTGAACAGACCAATTACAACAGAGGAGATTGAAACAGTTATCAAAAAACTCCCAAAAAAGAAAAGTCCTGGGCCTGATGGCTTCACAAGTGAATTCTATCAAAAATTCAAAGAAGAATTAACTCCTATCCTCCTCAAGCTATTTCAAAAAATTCAAGAGGAAGGCAGACTTCCAAACTCCTTTTATGAGGCGAGCATAATACTGATCCCCAAACTGGGCAAAGACAACACAAAGAAAGAAAATTATAGGCCTATATCCCTGATGAATTTAGATGCTAAAATTCTCAACAAAATATTAGCCAACCGGATTCAGCAATATATGAAAAAAATCATACACCATGACCAAGTGGGATTTATTCTGGAGAGGCAAGGCTGGTACAATATTCGCAAATCAATCAATGTGATTCATCACATAAACAAAAGGAAGGACAAAAATCACATGATAATTTCAATAGATGCAGAAAAGGCATTTGATAAAATCCAACACCCATTCATGCTTAAAACTCTCAATAAAGTGGGAATACAAGGAACATTCCTTAACATGATAAAGGCCATCTACGACAAACCCACAGCAAACATCATACTTAATGGACAAAAATTAAAAGCAATCCCCTTAAGATCAGGAACCAGGCAGGGTTGCCCACTTTCACCACTTTTATTCAACATAGTTCTGGAAGTCCTAGCTACAGCAATCAGACAAAAAGAAGAAATAAAAGGCATCCAAATTGGAAAAGAAGAAGTAAAACTGTCACTATTTGCAGATGATATGATATTGTACATAGAAAACCCTAAAGTCTCAGTTAAAAAACTACTGGACCTTATAAATGAATTCAGCAAGGTGGCAGGATATAAAATTAATACCCAGAAATCAGAGGCATTTCTATATACAAACAATGAACTGTCAGCAAAAGAAATTAAGGAATCAATCCCCTTCACTATTGCAGCCAAAAAAATAAAATACCTAGAAGTAAATTTAACCAAGGAGGTTAAGGACTTGTACTCGGAAAATTATAAAACATTGATAAAAGAAATCAAGGAAGATACAAACAAGTGGAAGCATATACCGTGCTCATGGCTAGGAAGAATAAACATCATTAAAATGTCTATATTACCCAAAGCAATTTATAAATTCAATGCAATACCAATTAAAATACCAATGACATACTTCAAAGATATAGAAAACATACTCCAAAAATTTATATGGAACCAAAAAAGAACACGAATAGCCTCAGCAATCTTAAAAAGAAAAAATAAAGCAGGAGGCATTACTCTTCCGGATATCAAGGTTTACTACAAGGCCATTATACTCAAGACTGCCTGGTACTGGCATAAGAACAGGCACAGTGATCAATGGAACAGAACAGAAAACCCAGAAATAAACCCACAGCTTTATGGACAACTGATATTTGACAAAGGAGGAAAGAACATACAATGGAGTAAAGACAGCCTCTTTAACAAATGGTGCTGGGAAAATTGGACATCTACCTGCAAAAAAATGAAACTAGACCATCAACTTACATCATGCACAAAAACAAATTCAAAATGGATAAAGGACTTAAACATAAGCCGTGAAACTATAAGCATCGTAGAAGAAAACATAGGCAGCAAGCTCTCTGACATCTGTAGCAGCAATTTATTTGCCGATTTATCTCCACGAGCAAATGAAATAAAAGGCAAGATAAACAAATGGGACTACATCAAACTAAAAAGCTTTTGCACAGCTAAAGACAATAAGAACAGAATAAAAAGACAAACTACACAATGGGAGAACATATTCGACAGCACGTCTGATAAGGGGTTAATAACCAAAATTTATAAAGAACTTATAAAACTCAACACCAGGAAGACAAACAATCCAATCAAAAAATGGGCAAAAGAAATGAATAGAAATTTTACCAAAGAAGACATACAGATGGCCAAAAGACATATGAAAAAATGCTCAACATCACTAATTATTAGAGAAATGCAAATTAAAACCACAATGAGATATCACCTCACACCAGTCAGAATGGCGCTCATCAGCAAAACAACACAGAACAAGTGCTGGCGAGGATGTGGAGAAAAGGGAACCCTTCTGCACTGCTGGTGGGAATGCAGACTGGTGCAGACACTGTGGAAAACAGTTTGGAGATTCCTCAAAAAATTAAAAGTCGAACTGCCTTTTGACCCAGCTATCCCACTTTTAGGAATATACCCTAAGAACACCATAACACTGTTCGAAAAGAAGAAATGCGCCCCCATGTTTGTGGCAGCATTGTTCACAATAGCGAAGAGCTGGAAACAGCCCAAGTGTCCGTCAGAAGACGAGTGGATTAAAAAGCTTTGGTATATATATACTATGGAACAATATTCAGCCATAAGAAATGATGACATCGGATCATTTATAACAAAATGGATGTACCTTGATAACATTATACGGAGTGAAATAAGTAAATCAGAAAAAAAGAAAAACTGAGAACAGCATGATTTCAAACATAGGTGGGACATTAAAATGAGACTACGAGACACGTACAAGAGTGTGGTGGTTACGGGATGGGGGGAGGGAGGGGAGGGTGGGATAGGGAGAAGGGGAGGGACACAGGGAAAAACAGATAGAAGGTGACAGAGGACAATTTGACTTTGGGTAATGGGTATGCAGCACAATTGAATGATGGGATAATCTGGAGATGTTTTCATTGTACATATGTACCCTGATTTATTGGTGTCACCCCATTAAAGTAAATAAAAAAAAAAAAACTAAAAAAAAAAAAAAAAAAAAAAAAAAAAGTACATTTCACCAGTCTCTGAGCACTTTGCCAAAATCGCAAAATGTCCTCGGCCTTTTTTCTAGCTGTATGAAAAGCTTCCCGGGGCAGAGGGAGGGCTTTCATCAAAGCCGCCCTCCACCCCCATCAGGGTATTTCACATTGTCAAAATCTATAAGTCCATTCAACAAAGGAGCCAGTGCTCACTCCAGTCGTAATCAAAGAAATCAGTCCACTCACATGGGGTGTTAGCCTCCCCCTTATTCCTGCCATCATGGCAGGTCTCACAGTGTCCTAAAGAGAAGCATGTGGCAATGGCAGTCAGCATTTCCATCTCTGCTCTGGGGAGCATGATGGCATCCACCCCTATGTCCCAAAATGTCAGCGAACCCACTGCTGTTCCAGTGGCCACTTGGTGATGCTTGCCTGGCTCCCGGCATGCATCATCCTCCTGCTGCAGCTGCCGCCATTTACCTTCTGGAGTCCACAAATCACAACTCCAGCCCAATTCTCCTCATCTTCCAGATAGGAGCTGGACACGCCAGCTCCCACTGCCAGGCTTGAGCCCCAGGCTGCTGCTGCTACAGGCTTTGCCGCCCCAGCCCCAGCCCCAGCCTCAGCCCTGGCCTCCTGCTGCAGCTGGCTCTTGGAAATCTCCACAATGTCTAGGGCAATCTGCAACTCATGAACCTGTGATTCCTTCTCCAGCGTCTGCTCCATTTCCAGGCGAATCTCGCAAACCTGGTCGGCCTCCTCCTCTAGCGCTTCCTCCAGCTCCAGTTTCAGCATCTGTTTTTCCCACATTTCCTCCAGCTCCTTCCACTGCTCGGTTTGCAGGTCCTGGGCAGCCTCTTCCATAGAGTTATCGGTTTCCTCATGCATGGCTGTAAAAGTCAGCCAGCTTACAGTCCTCCAAAAAACAGCTATGGGAAACGATAACAGCAGCCAGTTCTCTACTCCACCACTCAAATGTGGTGGTGGCTTCATACCGAACTGTATCAAATCCTGCCACAGACTATGCAAAATGTAAAGCCAGTAGTTGCGGCCAAGGCCACCATCACAGCCGCCTAGCCCATGCAGGTTCACATTAGATTTGGACAGTCGGTAATGAAACAACGGAGCCAAGAACTGGTGAGCCATCAGCTTTAATCCTTTACTCTTAAAACTTGCACGTGGGCAGCGCCATCTTTAACAAAGTGAGCATAATATATTTTATCTGCCCAACAACGCCCATTGCCCAGGTGATATTAGTTGCCCTTATGCTGGGTAATGGCCATAATTATATTATTGGGGGGGGAGGGGATAGGCTGTAAGCAGGCAGGGTCGTTATAGCCTAAGGCTTAGTTTTAAGAGTAAGCTTCTCCCCACACCCTTGACTGATTGGATGATGTACGGTGGTGCACTCTCATGAGGAATCCTCCCATTATGCCTCAGATAAGTGGCTTTGTATCAGAGACTTCCTTGTTTGTAGATTGGATTAAAGGTTTGGATTCCTACACTATAAAGTGGGGCAGACCAGGAGTTTACTCACTCTCAGCTTTTGAGATTAGCATTAGAGAGGAGAGCAGAGTAAGGAGAGCAGATTAAGGCCATGTGGAGAAGAGGAGAAGCAGCCAAGATGGCAGAGTGCTGAAGGAGAAGCCAGTTTGAGCAGAGTTTGTGTAGAGAGAAGGAAATGAGGAACAGAGGTGAATAAGTCTGGTGAGCTAGGAACCTCTGATTCTAGGAAACTCGGATAAGTCAGTAGCTTTGTGAGCAGTGAATGAGTGGGTGCAAGATAGAATTAAAGATGATGGCTCATCAGTTTTTGGCTCCATTTTTTTATTACCATCTGTCCGAATCCAATGGGAACCTTCATGTGAATGGTCATGATGGCGGCTCTGATGGTGGCCTTGGCCACTGGCCATACAAGTACAAACTTGGGAAGGAAATATTCTGTGTGGTAAGGGGTGACATCTACAGTCCAGCCATCTAGGCTAAGTATTGTTTCTATCACTTACCTGAACCTCATCATGGGAACAATCTTTTTTAAGCTTTCATTTCCTCCATAAAGTGAAAATAATAAAAATAGCCTTCTCGTGGATTATTGGAAAGTATAAAATTTAATAATATAAGAAAAGTGTTGTGTATATAAGTATTCAAGTATTCAGTAAAGAGTTGCTGATATTAAGAAAGAAGGCTGATGTTGTGGTCTCTGGAGGGTGCCCCACAAACCCTGCCCAGGGTCAGGAAGTGTAAGTATGGCTGTGTGTACCCCATGTAGACCAGAAAAGCAGAAGGGGTAAACATGCTCTCAAGCCCTTTCTAGACTGAATTTGAGCCAATGTCTCAGGGCAGTAGGTGATAAAAATAATATAACAGCAAACATATGGATTGTGGTTTATTGCATACTGTGAATTTTCACATACACTATTAGATCTAATCTGTAAAATCCTAAAACATAGATAATGCAGATGTTTTTATTTCCACTGTATAGATGAAGAAATTAAAGCTCAGAGGTGAGACATAATTTGCTAAAGTTCACACAGTTAGCCAACAACGAGGCCAGACTTTAAAGCGAGGTCTCTGTGTTCCAGAGACAATGGATGAATCCTCTCCATATGGAGAGAGGACATGTCAGACAGACATTTGGTCCTTGTTCATCAGAAAGGATTTTAAATGAGGCATAAATGAAAATCTTAAAAGAACAGATTCTAAGTAAAGCAAGAAGGGAGCAGCAGCATGGCAAGAGCACTTTCTTAGGGCTGGGAAATGCCCAGGTGTAGAAAGCTCATTGAAGAAACCCAGTGAAAGGATGAAAGGAAGACAATGGAAGTAACAGAACAGATGAAGGTTGATGGCACTTTAAAGGGGAATGATAATATAGTATTTGCCAAAAAAACCTTTCTACGCACTCAGATATGTGTTGAAAACTTTTATACATATCTTATTTAATCCTTCCAACTTTATGAATGTGTAAAATTGTTATTCTCTTTCTACAAGAAAAGAAACTGAGGTCCAATTTCACATGAGTAGAGATTGGTGTATAGCGCATAGCAGAAACAGGCAGATGTAGATTGGCCTGAGATCAGAGTTTATGTTAATCTGCCCCCAGTCTATGTAGCCACAAACACAAAGAATGCAAGATATACAATGTCTCTCAATACTTAACACCAGAAATACACAAACAGCTACAGGGCAAATGTAAAAATTAATAAACTAAGCTGTATAAAATACATCAAAGTGGTATAAAATAAAACTAAGCTGTATAACTGAAGTTAAATTTTAAAATCATAATATGATATTTCCCAAGCCCAGGAGAATTCACTACAAAGGCTGACTGTAAACAGGGAGTACTACAGCCATAGCTCACAGAAGTACCCTGGCCTATTATAAGTCTATTCACAGAGAGGTAGCCCAACATAAAGAAGAAAATATTCATCAACAACAGACAGAAAGCAAACAACCAGAGTCACACTCCTGAAAGGTGTGGGAGGTGAGAAGTCTCACAGGCTGGTGAATAGATTAAATAGAATGAACATAAAGAGACATGAGTACATGGCACATGGTACTTTACGGGTTCTTGATAAATGAGGAGACGAAAGAAACTGCACTCTGTTCCTCCTTCGGAATTCTTGTCAGATATGAGCTCCACCTCTCCTAATAAATATTTTCTGTTAAGTTGAATTACTTTAAAACCTAGCTTTGGGGAGGGCAAGATGGCGATGGCATAGGCGACGTACCAACTTCCACCTCCCAGAACCAAAGTGGATTATAACGGGATTTTAAGAACCATCATCTGGATAAACCAACTTGGAGCAAAACTAAGTGGACTCTTCAACCAAGGAACACTGCAGAAGCCACATTGAGACTGGTAGAAAAAGAGAAAACATGAAATGGGCTGCCCAACTCCCCAGAGCGAAAGGCAGCCCGGAAAGACTTGTGTGGTGGGAAGAGAGGCTAGCAGAAAGGTAGGGACCAGGGTCCCAGGAACAAAGCCCCAGCCTACAGCCCCAAAGCCTAGAAGAGGCATATGGACAGTATTTAGCTGTGAAACAGGTTAGAATACTGTTTGTGAGAAAGAGACAGTTATCTCAGACCCAGGATTTTTCTTAAAGGGACAGCACAGAAAAGCTCTCTCACAACCACTCATCCAGGACTTCGGGAGACAGGGAAAGAGGAGAGGACCCGAGCAGTGGGAAGAGAGTGTGGTCTGGAAGGCCCAGGGAGAAAAGCTTTGAGGGAAAGCCACCCTAAACCCTGGGCTGAGTCACTCCACAAATCTGAAACAATATTTCCCCTGGAACCAGCAAGGGGACGCAGGACACCAGCAAAACAGGCTCCCCTGCAGCAATCAGAGCAGAGTCACTTAGAAGGACGAAGCTTTCAGGACTGCAGTATGGAGTGTTAGGGTCTGAGCTGCAGCCCCCACACCCACACTGCTGAGGGCTTGCTGGAGGGCGGGCAGTGGGGGGACATGGAAGTGCAGTTGCCTCAGCAGGGGCACAGGCCGAGCCGGTGGGCATGAGCCCAGCAGGGGAAGGAAACACGGGAAAGTGGTCTGGTGGTTGTGGCCCACCTGTGACCCCACCTGTAGGGGAAAAGCGGGAGCCCGGAATGGGCAGAGATCTGCCTCTGGGCAGGCGTGAGTGGGTATGCAGCCTCACCTGGCCTCCAAGGCTTGAAGCCCTGCACGAACCAGCTTTGCTCGCAAGGTGGGGTGGAAGCACAGGCTGGCTGATGAGTGCTCACCAGCAGTCCGGCAGAGGAGCCAAGGTGTGCGGGGACAGGGCAAAAGCCAGGCTCAGGGATGTGCGTGTAGCGGTAGCCGTCCAAGCTGAGAAGCCGAGGTTGGCGGGGGTGGGGCGAAAGTAGGGCTCGCAGCTGAGCATGCACCAGCTGCCTCTCCCAGCTAGAGGAGCCAGCTGACAAGGACCCGCAGCTGAGCAAAAGTGCTCACCCTTGCCTTTGGTGCCCAGACTTGTGTTTCCATGTGTGCTGCATAATCCCACCCGTGGGAGAGAGAAAAAGGCTGAGATTGGCTGAGGCTTATAGAGCCTGGCACGAGAACACAGCCCTTCCACAGAGGCAAGGCGGAAACCACAGCAACAGCCACAGCGGCAGGTGCCAGCAACAACCATACCCAAAACGCCCTAGGCAGCAGCAGAGGGGGTGGCAGGACTGCAGACAGACCACACCTAGGGAACACAGAGGCAACACCCATTGCACTCCAGTAGCCAACCCCTTCATACACACAGACAAAATGGGCAGGCAGAAAAATGCAACCCAAATGAATCAAGAGAAATCCCCACAGAAGGACCTGAATGAATCAGATATAATGAAACTACCTGATGCAGAATTTAAAATAATGATAGTTAGGATGTTCAAAGAGCTTAGAGCAACAATGGATAGTCAATACGAACACCTAAATAAAGAGAAAGCAAGGATAAAAAAAAATGGAAATAATAAAAAAGTATAAAATCAGACAGAAATGACAAATACATTATCAGAACTGAAGAACACAATGGAAGGAATTAAAAGCACGATGGATGGAGCTGAGGATTGAATCAGCAAGTTACAGGACAAAATAAACAAAGGAACAGAAGCAGAGCAGAAAAAAAAACATACTCAAAAAATCTATGGAAACTCTAAGGGAGCTCTGAGACAACATAAAGAGAAATAACATCTGAATCATAGGATTTCCAGAAGAAGAAGAGAAAGAGCAAGGGATAGAAACTTTGTTCAATCAAATCATAGCTGAAAACTTCCCTAAATTAAGACTGGAAAATGTTTCACACATTCAAGAAGCACAAAGAACTCCATTAAAGAGAAACCCAAAGAAATCTAAACCAAAACACATCATAGTTAAAATACCAAAGCTAAATGTAAAGAGAAAATTTTAAGAGCTGCTGGAGAAATAAAGGTTATCATCTACAAAGGAGCCCCCATAAGGATGACATCCGACTTCTCAACAGAAACATGTGAGGCCAAAGGGAATGGCAAGATATATTCAAAGTAATGCAGAACTAGAACCTACAACCAAGACTACTTTATCCAGCAAGGCTAACATTTAAAATTGAAGGAGAAATAAAGAGCTTCCCAGACAAAAATACCCTCAAGGAATTCATTAAAACCAAACCAATTCTGCCAGAGATGCTAAGGGTCCTGCTGTGAACAGTTCAAAGGGGGAAAAGAATATAGCAAAAGAAGAATACATCTTTAAAGAATAAAATGGCAATTAAAAACCTACATATCAATAATAACCTTAAATGTACATGGATTAAATGCACCAATCAAAAGACATAGGGTAGCTGCGTGGATAAAAAAACAGGACCCATACATATGCTGTCTACAAGAGACACACCTTAAAACAAAAGATACACATAGACTGAAGGTAGAAGTATGAAAGAATATTTCATGCAAATAGAAATGAAAAAAAAAGCTGGGATAGCAATACTTATATCTGACAAAATGGACTGTAAAACAAAGGCTGTAGTAAGAGATAAAGAAGGACACTACATAATGATAAAGGGAACAATTCAACAGGAAGATATACCCATTATAAATATCTACGCACCAAACATAGGACCCCCGACATACATAAAGCAGACTTTGATGGATATAAAGGGCGATATAACAGCAATAATATAATAGTAGGGGATTTCAATACCCCACTAACATCACTGGATAGATCCTCTAGAAAGAAAATTAACAAAGAAACAGCAGACTTAAAGGATACACTAGATCAACTTGATTTAATAGATATCTTCAGAACTTTTCACCCTAAAGCAGTAGAATATACATTCTTTTCAAGTGCTCATGGTACATTCTCTAGGATAGACCACATGTTAGGACACAAAAATGGTCCAACAAATTTAAAAAGATTGAAATAATATCAAGCATTTTCTCTGATCACAATGACATGAAACTAGAAATTAACCACAAAAGAAAACTGAAAAACACTCAAACATATAGAAACTAAATAGCATGCTATTAAATTATGAATGGATTAACAATGAGATCAAAGAAGAAATAATAAAGTTTCTGGAAACAAATGATAATGGGCATACATCAACTCAAAATTTATGGGACATGGCAAAAGCAGTAATGAGAGGGAAGTTCATAGCACTACAGGAATACCATAAGAAGCTAGAGAAAGCTCAAAAAAGCAACTTGACCTTGCATCTAAAAGAACTAGAAAAACAACAACAAATAAAGCCCAGGACTAGTAGAAGAAAGGAAATAATAAGTATAAGAGTGGAAATAAATGACACAGAGGCTAAGGAAACAATACAGAGGATCAATGAATCCAGGAACTGGTTCTTTGAAAAGCTAAACAAGATTGATGAACCTTTAACTAGACTCACCAAGAAAAAAAGAGAGAGGGCTCAAATAAATAAAATTAGAAATGAAAGTGAAGAAATAACAACTGACACAACAGAAATACAAAGTATTGTAAAAAAATACTATGAAGAACTCTATGCCAAAATATTAGACAACCTAGATGAAATGGACAAATTTCTTGAATCATATAATCTTCCAAAAATCAATCTGGAAGAATCAGACATCTAGACAGACCAATAACAACAAAAGAGATCAAAACACTTATAAAAAAATTCTCAACAAAGAAAAGTCCTGGGCCTGATGGCTTCACAAGTAAATTCTACCAAAAATTTAAAGAAGAACTAACACCTATCCTCCTCAAGCTATTTCAAAAACTTCAAGAGAAAGAAAGACTTCCAAACTCCTTTTATGAGGTGAGCATAATTCTGAGCCCAAAACCAGGCAAAGAGAACACAAAGAAAGAAAACTATAGGCCAATAACCCGGATGAATTTAGATGCTAAAATTCTCAACAAAATATTAGCCATCCGGATCCAGCAATATATGAAAAAAATCATACACCATAATCAAGTGGGATTTATTCCAGAGAGGCAAGGGTGGTTCAATATTCACAAATAAATCAATGTGATTCATTACATAAACAAAAGGAAGGACAAAAATCACATGATAATTTCAATAAATGCAGAAAAAGTATTTGATAAAAATCCAACACCCGTTCATGATCAGAACTCTCAGTAAAGTAGAAATACAGGGAACATTCCTTAACATGATAAAGGCCATCTATGACACCCACAGCCAACATCATATACTAAATGGCCAAAAATTACAAGGAATCTCCTTAAGATCAGAAACCAGGCAGGGGTGCTCCCTTTCACCACTCTTATTCAACACAGTTCTGGAAGTCTTTGCCACAGCAATCAGAGAAGAAGAAGAAATAAAAGGCATCCAATTTGGAAAAGAAGTAAAACTGTCATTATTTGCAGATGGTATAATATTGTATATAGAAAACCCTAAAGTCTCAGTCAAAAAACTACTGGACCTGATAAATGAATTCAGCAAGGTGGCAGGATATAAAATTAATACTCAGAAATCAGAGGCATTTTTATATACCAACAATGAACTGTCAGCAAAAGAAATCAACAAAACAATCACCTTCACTATTGCAACCAAAAAAAATAAAGTACCTAGGAGTAAATTTAACCAAGAAGGTTATGGACAGGACTTGTACTTGGAAAATTATAAAACATTGATTACAGAAATCAAGGAAGATACAAACAAGTGGAAGCATATACCGTGCTCATGGCTAGGAAGAATAAACATCATTAAAATGTCTATATTGCCCAAAACTATTTATAAATTTAATGCAATACCAATTAAAATACCAATGACATACTTCAAAGATATAGAACACATATTCCAAAAATTTATATGGAACCAAAAAAGAACACGAATAACCTCAGCAATCTTAAAAAGAAAAAATAAAGCAGGAGGTATCACTCTTTCAGATATCAAGGTATACGACAAGGTCATTGTACTCAAGACAGCCTGGTACTGGCATAAAAACAGGCACAGAGATCAATGGAACAGAACAGAGAACCCAGAAATAAACCCATACCTTTATGGACAACTGATATTTGACAAAGGAGGAAAGAGCATACAATGGAGTGAAGACAGCCTCTTTAACAAATGGTGTTGGGAAAATTGGACATCTACCTGCAAAAAAATGAAACTAGACCATCAATTTACACCTTTCATAAAAACAAACTCAAAATGGATAAAAGACTTAAATGTAAGTCGTGAAACCATAAGCATCTTAGAAGAAAACATAGACAGTAAGCTCTCCGACATCTCTCGCAGCAATATATTTGTCGATTTATCTCCACGGGCAAATGAAATAAAAGGCAGGATAAACAAATGGGACTATATCAAACTAAAAAGTTTTTGCACAGCTAAAAACAAACCACACAGTGGGAGAACATATTCGACAATACGTCTGATAAGGGGTTCATAACCAAAATTTATAAAGAACTTATAAAACTGAACACCAGGAAGACAAACAATCCAATAAAAAAAATGGGCAAAAGAAATGAATAGAAATTTCTCCAAAGAGGACATACAGATGGCCAATAGGCATATGAAATAATGCTCAACATCACTAATCATTAGAGAAATGCAAATTAAAACCACAATGAGATATCACCTCACACCAGTCAGAATGGCACTCATCAACAAAACAACACAGAATAAGTGCTGGCGAGGATGTGGAGAAAAGGGGACCCTCCTGCACTTCTGGTGGGAATGCAGACTGGTGCAGCCACTGTGGAAAACAGAATGGAGATTCCTCAAAAAATTAAAAATGGAACTGCCTTTTGACCCAGCTATTTCACTTTTAGGAATATACCCTAAGAACACCATAACACTGTTCGAAAAGAAGAAATGCGTCCCATGTTCGTGGCAGCATTGTTCACGATAGGAAAGATCTGGAAACAGCCCAAATGTCCCTCAGAGGATGAGTGGATTAAAAAGCTTTGGTACATATATACTATGGAATACTACTCAGCTATAAGAAATGATGACATCAGATCATTTGTAACAACATGGATGGACCTTGATAACATTATACTGAGTGAAGTAAGTAAATCAGAAAAAACTAAGGACTCTATGAGTCCATACATAGATGGGACATAAAAATGAGACTCAGAAACATGGACAAGAGCGTACTGGCTACCTGGGGGGAGGGGAAGGTGAGGGAGGGGGGAAGGAGTATGGGGGGGGGCACAAATAAAACCAGATAGAAGGTGACAGAGGACAATTTGACTTTGGGTGATGTGTATGCAATATAATCAAATGTCAAAATATATGGAAATATTTTCTCTGAACATATGTGCCCTGATTTATCAATGTCACCCCATCAAAATTATTAAAAAGAAATATTTTAACACGCACGCACACAAAAAGATAACTTAGCCTTGTCCTCTACCATATTAGCCATGAATTTATAGGTTTGAGGTATAAGTCATAAATTTCTTCCTTATACTCATTAAAATAAACATAAAACCATTGAGAGATTAAATGTCTATATGCCCTTCCAATATCATCTCAGGTACAACCAATGTGCCATATGTGGGGTACAGTGAGAGTGTGTGAAGAGACCCGGATGGAGGATCAGGGTCCACAGGACCTAGGCCTGGGTGAGAGGCAGACCCCTTCATGAGGTATGTTCTCCCACAGGGAAGTAGAGGATGTGAACACATGCTTTATGTTGCTGTAGGCACATGACATAAAACATTTCATAAACAGGGCCGTTACAAATTAAAGGTGTTTGTGTGACTGTCTCCTTCTATTAATGGAAACTCTTTTTAAAAATCAAACATATCTGGCAACAGTCAACCAATTACTAAAATAATACACTCTAAAAATCAAAGAGACTTTTCTACTATTTCTACAACTTCAAAACAAGGCATCAACTTGTTTTCTTTATCTTGCAGGGATAACACAACTGCATAATCTCTTTCAGGTAATGAACAGGAGGACATCACGCTCTGTCTGATCACGATATTATTGTACCGCGCAGGCTTGGAACTGGAAAGAGCCCAAGAGATCATCTTGTCTAGTCTTTTTATTTTACTAACAAAGCACTGAATCCTGGAGAACTCCAAAAACCTTTACTATAGTCACAGAGAAAAATAAAATTAGAATCATGGCTCTAAGCCCAGTGCTTAGACCAGTGCTCCTGCCATTTCCCGCCTGGCCCTGGGCAGACAGAGTGCCTCAGGAAAAGAGGAACCAGAGCTGCTATGCTCTATGGACTTCACTGACAGCGGTTCAGAAGGAGCCCTGTGGGCAAGTCAGAGGACCAAAGCACAGACACATTGTGTCCATAGTCCTTCAGAGAAAAACTGGACACACAAACATGGCCCAACTAACAAAAATACAAAGTTGAGAAAATGCCCCAGTTTTCCCAAAGGAACCCAAAAAGCAACCAGAGGGATGCAGACTGAAAAAGTCCCTGTGTGTATGGCTACTACTGTGGGAATGGGTGTGCCTGTCCAGGAATATCTACTTCCAACTCGCCACCCCGGGGGTACAGCTGCACAGGGCAACTGCCTCATGGTTCTTAAATCAAAAGACATCATCATCACTATTACAGACGAGAGCAACTCCACCTCTTCCCAGAGGATGCTGCTGGGATTCTGGGAACTGCCTAATTCCAGTTTGATTCATGTTCACCCTCTCATTCCTCACCTAGTCATTCAATAGTCTAGGATTTGCACTAACATTCAAAACAATAGAACAATCATCTAAGAAATAATCTTTCTAGCATGTTTAAAATCACAAAAATATTCTCATATTCTAGCATCTCTAGAAAGATATATGTGACTTCTCATATAAATATTCCAAGAATGATAGTCTTAAAGAGAGCATGCCTGACCTGTGGTGGCGCAGGAGATAAAGCAACGACCTGGAATGCTGAAGTCACC
This sequence comes from Rhynchonycteris naso, assembly GCA_037038555.1. Taxonomy (NCBI): domain Eukaryota; kingdom Metazoa; phylum Chordata; class Mammalia; order Chiroptera; family Emballonuridae; genus Rhynchonycteris; species Rhynchonycteris naso. The sequence continues at coordinate 177,128,761 of CM072995.1, read as the reverse complement.
AGTTCAAAACCCTGGGCTTGCCTGGTCAAGGCACATATGAGAAACCACTACTACAAGTTGATGCTTCCTGTTCCTCCTCCTTGTCTTTCTCTCTCTATCCTTTCTCTAAAATCAATAAATAAAAATATATTTTAAAAAAAAGAAAGAAAACATGCCTGCTCTAAGAAGTATGCATCATCTTTCTCTTTAATAAGCAAAAAATCTAACAATAGTATTACTAAGAAAAAATATTGGCTGAAAAATTTAGAATTATTCTATTATAGCTCATTTCGATCACTCTATACTCTGTTCTTGATACCATTTTACTGATGCTGTCCACTATGTTCTATGTCAGTAGAGAAGGGAATAAGGATCATGTCCAATCTATGCCAGATGTTTTACATCACTCACACCATCATGGAATCCTCACAATAGCCTTCTGAACTGGGCATTCTTGCATCCATTTACAGAATAAGACTAAAGTCAGTAGACTTCAGAAAAGGAAAGCATCCCTAGTTTTGGTATATCCAGCAATAGTTTTGTAACAATAATAAGGGGCAAGGACCATGTCTCAGAATTATGCTTAGGACTTTAATATAATGACACACTATGTGCCAGACCTTGTTCTATGTGCTTTATTTATTTAAGTAATTTGACTCCCATAATAATTCTACAGCATTGATACTCTCATTATCCACCATTAGTAGCAGAAGAATCTAAGTCACACACTGGTTAGTGGCAGGGGCAGGGCTTGAACCCAGAAGCCTGGTTTTATGATCTGTGGCCCTAACCCCTAAGCCAACTGCCTGTGTCAGGCAAGGGGCCTGCCCAGAGCGTCTAGCTGGTATGTGGTACTGTTGGCATGCAGCCTGCAAACCACAGGGCTCCAGAGGTGTGTCCTTCGTCATCAGACTACACCAACACTTCTCTCTGCCAAATCTAACACCCACATTTGGTGCCCTGGACTCCTTTGTTTTATTTCTGGAGAACTTTGCTTCACTATTTGTACTATACATTTTCTTTCTTCCCTGAACTCCTCTGTTTTGCTCCCAAACATCTACATATCAGCTATCTCGTACAAAATTCCCCTGACCCTACTTTAGGCTTCAACTATCATCCTCTTTTCCCCCTACATTGCCTTTTTCTGAGAAAGTCCACATGAGCTGCCTGTCCTCCATGCCTGGACTCTGCCTGCCACCCAAGTCTCTGAGGTGGTCTCCCCTCCTCCCATGCTCCTGATCACACTCCCAGCTCCAGCCTGCAAGAACCTTCCCAGGGTGCTCGCAGGGGCCTCATGAACAGAAGCAGCTCTCATTTGCATTTGCACTTCATACTTTCAACCTCTGTGTCTCTGCTCACACTCTTCCCTGCACATAAATTGCCTTCTCCAGCCTCCATCTTCTCTTGGTCTAGTCCTACCCATGTTCCAAGTCCAGCCACTCCAGCTGGGAGCACTCACTCCTTCCTGTCAGCTTCATTATGTCCTTTTTATGGCTTTTCTCATATAAGTACATGTCTTATCTCCCTTAGACTGTACCTAATTTGAGGGCAGGATTCTTAACTAATTCATCTTTGTTCAGTGACAGGGCGCTGAGTAAGAGGCTGCTCACTCATTGGTTGTTGAATGTTTCTACGCTGCCCTCAGGTTGATTCCCAGCACCAGGTCTTCCTGCAGAAACTCCAGCAGGTTGCTGAGCTCTTGGGTTACCTGCTGCCCTGCTGGCAGGAACTGAGTGCACCAGAACTCACCTTGGAGAGCTGCCTGTCCACACACAAAACCACATCTGATCTCTGGAGTAAAGGATTTCTAGGAAGTCAGGGAGTTAGCATAGAGGAAATACTAGAAATGAGGCTCAGCTCATTTCTAGTATTTCCTCTATGCTAACTCCCTGACTTTCCTCATTCATAACTACTTTTCAGTTATGAAGAAACGTTTATTAAAATGGTAGAGCCTGACCAAGCAGTGGCGCAGTGGATGGAGCGTCAGACTGGGATGTGGAAAACCCAGGTTCGAGACCCCGGGCTCGCCGACTTGAGCGCGGGCCCATCTGGTTTAAGCAAAAGCTTGCCAGCTTGGACCCAAGGTCGCTGGCTCCAGCAAGGGGTTGCTCAGTCTGCTGAAGGCCTGCGGTCAAGGCACATGTGAGAAAGCAATCAATGAACAACTAAGGTGCTGTAATGGCAATGAAAAACTAATGATTGATGCTTCTCATCTCTCTCCGTTCCTGTCTGTCCCTATCTGTCCCTCTCTCTGACTCTCTTCCTGTCCCTGTAAAAAATAAAATAAAATAAAAATAAATAAAACATTTTATAAAATGGTAGAAACCACTGTTAAAATACTGTAGCTAAATGTTTATTCATGTGTTGATTTGTCCTACTAAATGTATCCATTTATTTCAAATTAATAGGTTCAGTCAGCTCTGGTTTGTAATGTTGACACTGAGAGTGTTTAGAAGCTCTTTGTATTCTATCCCAAGTCACTTTCTCCTAAGAGTATGGTGATAGTATGAATCCCTAAAAAACCTCTGTGAGAATACACAGGTCTCTCATAAATATCAATTGAGCACAACAGAATCCTCAGCTTTCAGGTGCTAAGTGAAGTGCACAGTTTCCCCAGATATTTTAAGAGTCACCCTGTACTTCATTATCTTCGTAACACTTAAGTACACCATGCACAATCCAAGGTCACATCTCAAGCCTTATTTCAGAGAGTTTGAAAACAAAGTACATTATGCTTTCAAACCATTTGTACATTACCTCATTTAAAATTTACAACGGTCCTTTGTAATGCTCTTAGTCTTCTTTTGCAGTCGAAGAAATTGAGACTCAGAAAAGTTGATTACCTTACCCAAAAATTTGTTTAACTATAAAATTCAGTGCTACAGATTCCACTTAACACTACATAACATAGAGAAAGCAATGAGGTACCTGCTCTTAAATATTGCCGGTAGGAAGGTACACTGAGAAAATATTTCCAGACAGCAACTGCATTAATAATAAATATGATTGAATATATAAATATGTAATTATAGACATAATATTCACATTCTTATTCCACTTCTAGAAAAAGAGCCTAAGAAAATAACCAGAAATGTGACTTTTTAAAAATCTAATAGAAAGGTGTTTATTATAATATTATTTATAATAATAATAAATAGTAAAAATAAGATCAGCTAACTAATAATATAGTTATTACATAGTTCTTAAACTTGTTAAAAGGTTTAAAAATAATAAAATAGACATGTAATATTTAGTAAAAAATATTTAGCATAGTTCCAGTTTCAAAAGGCTGGGGAGAAGCACATCAAAATATCAGCAGTGCTTGCCTTTACTTCTCTATATGTTTATTTTAAAATTTTTCTACCAAATTTAGATGCTACTTTTGTAACCTTGAAAAAGCTATTTAAAAACAGCAAATTTTTTTAAAAATCGTATCCACAGTTACACAGGAAGTAAAAGCCAACCCTTTGCCTCCAATACCAGAACTCTGGTGCCGGCACCACCCTCCCTCACTGCACAGAGGAATGTGCCGTCATGTAATACACATCAGCCTCACAGAGTCATCAGACAACTCTGTGAAATGACCAATCAGGATGAAGCAAATAAAAATTTTTTTATATGTAGTCTTATGTAGATACAGCCATAGAAACATTCATCATAAGACCAATGTGCATTGTCTTCCCTGCTTCCTGTAATTTTACTTCTTAAATATACCAAGACTGCTGGACCCCTCTATCTCTAATGCCTTCTTCAAATCAGTTAATAATAACCTTTGTTTCAAATATAAAGTATGATTGAATCTAAGCATAAGATAATCTTCAAATCCTTCACAAATTGGAATTAACCTGATGTAAAAGATTTTCATTCTATCTTCTCAGAAAGGAAATTGGAGTTAAAACCCTCTCGCGATACCATACTGATAGCCATAAAGCAGCAACCCATAGAATTCTTGCACATAGCAAATATGCAATGTTTCAAGGACTGTTCAATATGTTTTATATTCTGTCCTGGAAGTAAGGTTTCTCAGATGTATATTTGTTCATATTTTATATTAATCATATTTTTCTTTTACATACAGTTCTCTGATAGAGATATCACTTTTTGGCCTGTGGTTTGAAGAAAGGAAAAATGACAGTTCAGAAAGTTTTTCTGTAGCTTCTTCACAGGCAACATCTATGAATGGAAGAAAGCAGGTGGCCTGGGGAATTGCTTGGCCTATTGCTTACATTGTCATTTGAAGAAATAGCACCATCCATCATTGTCATTGTTCTAGTAAATACAAGAATTCGACTAAGGTAGGTAATTCCAATATTGTGTGCAAAAAGGAAAGGAGCTGGCAATGAGAAAAACTGTCTTTTTTGAGGTATGTACACATAGACCTCTGCAATGAATCTAATTTGTAAATAAATTCAGTTACAATTGCACACACTAGTCTCTTCCTGAAAACAATCATGCTGTAAAATAAAAGGGGATGAAGCAATTTCAATGTTTAATAATGTAAGATAGACCCTGGCTCATTTGCTCAGTGGTAGAGGGTCAACCCAGCATGTGGAAGTTCTGAGTTTGATTCCCGATCAGGGCACACAGGATAAGCGGCCATCTGGTTCTCCACCCCTCTCCTCTGCCTCCATCTCTCTCTCTCTCTCTTCCTCTCCTACAGCCATGGGTCAATTGATTCAAGCATGTTGAACCTGGGTGCTGAGGATGGCTCCATGGAGCAGCCACCTCAGCCACTAAAAATAGCTCAGTTGGGAGCTTGGGCCCCAGATGGGCAAAGCATCAGCCCCAAATGGGGGTAGCGGGGTGGATCCCATTTGGGGTGCATGTGGAAGTCTGTCTCTCTATCTTCCCTCCTCTCACTTCAATAAATTTTTTTTAAATAATGTAAGCCTGATCAGACAGTGGCTCAGTGGATAGAGTGTCGAACTGAAATACAGAGAACCCAGTTTGAGGCCATGAGGTCAGCAGCTTGAGCGTGAAATCATAGACGTGACCCCATGGTCACTGGCTTGAGCCAAGGTCACTGGCTTCAGCAAGGGGTCACAGGCTGGAGCCTCCCAGTCAAGGCACATATGAGAAAGCAATCAATGAACAACTCAGGTGCCGCAACAAAAATTGATGCTTCTCATCTCTCTCCCTTCCTGTCTGTCTGTCCTTATCTGTCTCTCTCTCTCTCTCTCTCTCTCTCTCTCTCTTTGTTTCTGTCACACACACAAAAAGATAATGTAAGATAGAAATGACTTTTATCGTTCTTTAGCACATTCATTAAACAAGAGATACACCAGACTGAGTTTTTTTATTGCAAAGAACTGAGTAATAACATTACCCCATCAATTACTATGGGAACCATTCATTCTGGTTACAAGCTATTGCTTGAGTAAAGCAGAAAAAAAGTAGCATTTGTTTTTTTCTACAAGTTGCTGGCTAAACCTGGATGCCTTAATTATTATTCCCCTCTGACTAGATAAATGTTCTTTCAATGTCAGATAATAGAACAAGAATTTTATAGTCCTGTGTTAGACTCCTCCCAGAAAAGTTCTGGCTTAGAGTATTAAAATGTGTTATGGAAGTAAACTATTATTAAGGCCTTCCATTGCCACTTAATTCTTTATCTAGGAACTTCTTAGTAATAGCTGTAAAGGTACCAATATGAGTTACATTCCCAACACTGACAGCTCATCAAGCTCTTCCGACTGAGACCATTCTCCTTCAGTCCCTCCTCCACGCACATTAGATAGCTGCTTAAGGAGCATCAGGCAAACCTCTCTGGCCATGAACAGTAAATGTATTTCATAGACCATCTCCAGAAACTTAATGTCATTCTACCTTTTAAATGTTGATTTTTTGTTTTTTTTTTTTTAAGAGAGGAGACACAGAGTGAGAGAAAGAGAAAGAGAGAGAAAGGGGGGAGGAGCTGGAAGCTCAACTCCCATATGTGCCTTGACCAGACCAGTGCAGGGTTTTGAACTGGCGACCTCAGTGTTCCCAGGTCGATGTTTTATCCACTGCGCCACCACAGGTCAGGCTAAATGTTGATTTTTAAATCGTGGCTGAGATTTGGAACGATTTATTTTATTTCCACCTTGGAAAGGAAAAAACAGAAGTTCAGATATCTTGAAGTCTGTAGTCCAACAAATTTTTAGTCTATAGGCATCACTTAATTCAATCACTAAATAAGTTATCCTATTGTGTCCTTTTGGAATTAGAAATATAAACACAGGGCAGCTCAGGTCACACTGGGATGCTTTGATAAATAGACTACACCCAGGATTTCCATACCATGACACAGACCCTACAGAATAAGTTTTCCATACTTTAGCCTTTTCATTGAAACTATTTTTCATTTCTGATAAATTTTATTAGGATTTAATGAAACAAGTTATTTTAGGCTTTATATTAACAATAATTTTACTTGCAAAGTTATTTTTAATTCCTAAGAGATTTTTATAGCAGTTACAGGGAATAAACATTCTTAAATTTCAGGAATGTAGACACTTTTACACAGTACATTTTGCCTTATAACAGAAATTTGTGAAATTGTTCTTCCTCTGCATTATTTGAAGCTGAGGCTTGGGTGGGGGTGCACAGAGGAAAATCTATGGAGATTTGTCTTACATTGCATTTTTTAAGTGCCTTTTTCTCCTGATGTTGACTCTGTTAGGGAACTCAAACCCCTTTATTGGTGGTCAGTACGTTCTATTCTGCACCCCCATTGCCAGGTCTAAGCCCCCATTGAACAAGCTCACACTAGGCATTTGGTAGATTTTTCAAACAGGCAAAATGTGTTTTCCTCCCTCATCCCCACATTCTCAAGGTAAAAGCAGTGCAGAAAGACAACAAAGCCTTTTATGTTGTTCTTGAAGGGAGCATTTTCCTGCAATCTTTGAACTGATTTTTTACTTAAGACAAATCTTAATACGATACTCCTTTTTCCTGTCAGCTCTTGAGTGTCTACTGCCTTCTTACAAGGGGTCTTCCCTGAGTAATAATCCAGGGACCATTATTTGCCATTTCACCAAGTTCCTGCCTTTTTTTTTTTTTTTTTTTTTTGGTTATGCATTCTAAAGTGTCAATCATCTGTAAGGCATTTAGAGCCCCTAAGATCTCCAGTAGCAGGGAAAGAAACCAAAGGACCCACTCTGGAGACTTTTTCCTTCCTTCCTTCCTTTCTTTCTTTTCTTTCCTTTCCTTCCCTTCTTCCCTCCTTCCCCACTTCCCCCCCTTCCTTCCCTCCTTCCTTCCTTCCTTCCTTTCCTTCCTTCCTTCCTTCCTTCCTTCCTTCCTTCCTTCCTTCCTTCCTTCCTTCCTTCCTTTCCTTCCTTTCCTTCCTTTCCTTCCTTCCTTTCTTCCTTCCCTCCCTTCTTTCCTTCCTTCCCTCCCTTCTTCCCTCCCTTTCTTCCCTCCCTTTCTTCCTTCCATCTCTTTCGGGGTTTTCCCCCTATTTTATTGAATTTATTAAGGTGACACTGGTTAACTTTCAAATAGCATCTCCTAAGACCCGAGGAGGAGGCTTACCTATGAGGCATGCCAGTGGAGTGGGCAGTGGTGCCCTCGCTGGACAGGTCGCAGAGTTTTAGGTACCAGTTCATCTCCACTTCCCGTGCTAGCGCCAGTTGCCGCGCCCTGAACTGGGTTTGCACCGAGGTGCTGGAGCTGCTGTCTTTGCCATTTTCTGAGGCTTTCTTGGGAGATTTGTCTTTGCCCCCTCCAGGGGGTCCAGACTGTTTCCTTATCTTACTGCTGTTGTTCTCTTCTAGGATCCGGGCTGACAGCATCCTGGAGGGTCCTGTCCGTCTTTCAGGGAAGACACTAAGTCACTGTCATCTAAGTAATTTGAATTGATTTTCCTATTCTGTCTTCCCTGTCCTCCACCATCCCCTTAACCTTATCCTGCCACAGAGCTGTAACTGAGCCGGCGGTGCCTGAGGATGAAAGGGTATCTCTAGTTTTCCTGAGGAAAAGCTAAGGACAGTGATATCATGGAACGTGGAAATTTTACAAACAACCTCTAACAACCTTGTAATATCAAAGTTTTGTTGTGCTATTTCTTCTGCAAAGTATGTACCTCTGCTTCATTTAATAATAACTCTGAACCTTAGATCACTAGGGCTTGGTAAATTATATTTTATCATCACGTTGGAGTCATAAAAAGTAGGACATCTAGAGGCTCATTAGCCATTCTTTATTAAAGTTCCTTTCGAATTTTAAAAGTTTTAATATACATTTCCTAAAATAAGTTTAACAATATCAATGCAAGGGGAGGATAGTCCTTTTGTGTCAGCTTTAAAATAATTTTTAATTGATTTTATAATGCATTGGGAGAGGGGACTTTTTCAATGTCTGTGAACCACATATGTCAAACATTCTTTCATTCTGATTCAGTAATTGACCCTTTTGATACTTCTGGTGGATGGAAGCATGAGAATCATCTTATAATTGAGGCCATGAGGCCGGTGGTGGTATTTAGCCATTTCATACCAGTTTGGCAGAACTGACACCTAATGTTTTGTTGAGTTCAGCGAACCGGTTGTTAAAATGGCACTTGTAATTAGGGTTCTCTCTAAGGTTCCACAATAGGCAGCTGCCCATTGTGGAAATCACAAATTTACATTCATTATTCTTTTTTAACATTCATCTGTGCAACAGCTTAGTGATGCTCATTCTGTCTTTTGGTTGAAAAAATTTGATGGAACTATGCTTGTAACATTTATTTGTTCATTTCATAAAGCTCATTATACCTTTGATGAAATACTACATTTTAATTCCCTCACATTTGTTATTGCAGCAAACAAATATAAAACAAAAAGAGAAAAATGCCAAACAACCAGGGGTGACAAGCTGTCATTGGAAATATCTTCAATAACAGTTTTATTGTTTTTTGTCAGGTATTATATAAAATTTTTTCATTAATATTTTAAAACTTTTTTTTATCTGTTTTGTGTACCTCTTTTATTGTTCTTATTTAAGTATTAAATGCATGAAATAATAAACTACCTTTTAGTATATCATTTTTAATATCTAAAACAGTCATGAGGCCAGGGAATTGGTTGTTACATTATTTGAATCTCACCACTGAATGAGGCTGAAGTGAAATGAAAGAAATAGTCAGGTGACAGGAAGTGGTAGTTGCCTGAGCGTGTGTGGGCACAAATGAGGCAGGTATGCACTGCACATGAAAACCAGCTCTGAAGATGGGAAGAAAGTTCAGTGAAGATGCATGGGATTGACCTACACATGCCCACCAATCTGACCTCTGTCCTAGCGCATGTGACATTTATGTCAGTGCCCACCTAAGTGTCTACCATGAAGTTGTTTGGTGACCCTCTAAGCCCCAGCATCCCCTGAATCAACCTCAGTTCCTTTTGAATCAACTGCCTCTGTGTTGGCTGCATATAAGGAACTTGGGAGGGTTTATGAATTTCTTTGTCTATGCAAGACTATAAATTAAAAATTATAGAGGTATAGTAAGGTCTTATAGACTCTGAGAGTGGCAGGAGAGAATAGGGGAAAAAAGAGGCTTTTCTTTAAGAGGTAGCTCTTCTGGAAAATATGCAAATGACTTTGAGAATCCTACAGCTGCTAATCAACCAAAGGCAAAAATAAGAGGACAGCAAATGACATCATGTGGACTCATCCATATTCAGGTAAAAGCTGTCTTATACTAGTATTCAGGGTAGTCTAGGATTAGAACCATGACCACCACGCACTGTGCAACCTGAAACATTTATCATAGGGCAAGGAGGCAGCTGCCACCAAGCACCTGGTCGTCCCACCTCAGGCTGTGGGGTCTTAGGAAGTTTTAGCACCAGCGGCTGCAGCCTCTCCAACCCCCCTTTCTGCTTACCATCCCATGAGTCATTGAAGAACTCTGACAACATGGTATTCATAGCAATAGGCTCCCCAAAGTATAGACTCTGTAAGCAGTCTCCCAGTTTGATATTGTTGGGGATGTGTCACTAGAACTGGGGAGGGGCATCTACATTCATTCAGCCAAGGGGCCATGATACATCCCTTGGGCTACCTTTCTCAGGAGGCAGTGTTGTTGTGTTTGAAAGCTTTGCCTGGAGTCAGACTGCTTGGCTTGAATCCTCACTCCATCACTTAACCATTTTTTGTGATATTTGGCAAATTACTTAACCCCACTATGCTTTCGTTTCCTCATCTATAAAAATAAAGATAATTATCTACTTGCATCAGTTTTAAAAACATGGCTCTCAAATTCTGTGACATTCCTTTTATTCACAGGTGAGGCTTGTTTCCCTTCCCCTGAAGCTGGGTGTGATTCTGACTGTTTTGATCAGTAAACCATGGTGAAAGGGAAGCTGTCAGGAAGGCCATGTGGCTTTCACCCTCTGCTCTTAGGATGTTCATTCTGGAAAAGACAGCTACTGTATCAGGATCTGACTACCCTGAGACTGTCATGTATTTGCTCTGATCAGTAGCCCCAGCTGGGTTCCCAGACAACTGCCAACTTAGGGAGGAAGCTAGCTTGGGCATCTGGGCACTGTCTGTCCTTCAGATGACAGAAGTCTCAACCGACGTCTGACTGTAACTGCATGAGACATCCCAAGTTAGGACAGCCACCTCAACCCTTCCCAAATTCCTAACTATACAAAATTAGGAGCTAAATAAAATAGTTGCTCTATTAACACCAGTAAGTTTGGGGGTTATTTATTTTGTAGCAATAGTAACCAGAACACTACTCATATCTTTATTATAAATATTTAATAGAAGGTGTGAGAAATACTTAGAACAGTGTCTAACCTATATTAACATTTAATAAGTATTAATACTCATTCTCCAGGTTAGATACTATTGCAGCACTAGAATGAGGTATTTCTTTTCAATATTTGATAATAATCTAAGTATCAACTTAAACATTTTAAGATAGAGAACATTTTCATTGTACACTGTAAAAAATCACAAAGGATGCCAGGTCCAACATATTTAAGTATTGTTGTTTTTAAAATAAAGTTGTTACATCACTATCTTAAATGTATCCAATGGAATCTAAATCCCATAGCTATTTGATATCTATCATCAACCATTTAAAATATTTATGAACACACTCTCTTGTAGATGGAAATTTTACATTCTTCCTTTTTCTACCTGAACTTGTTTTTCCAGTTCATTTAACACCCAGAATTTTATTCTTATATAAAATATCTATATGCTTAAAAATATTTTACAAATGTTCCTATCAAATAATTCTCTGCAACAAATATATCTATATATATATAAATAAAATTGTTAAATTGTTTTTTATGCCCATAAGATTCTAAGTGTTATAAAATGTCTCAAGAATTGAGTTACCATGACAATTATTATTGGACATAATTGATCAAACTTAGATTTTCTATATTTTGAAAAATTATTGCTTAACATTTTAAAAGTAAAATATTATTAAAATGTATCTCTTAATGAGATGAATAAAGCTGGAATTGTTTTATCCTGAATAATATTATGTATTCATAGAATGATATAATTTATTGGTAGACTAAGATAAGATTCTACATCAATTATATTCCTTTGTGTTTCTTTATTTTTTAAAGACGCATGTTCTGAAAAGCTTTGTTCTTACAGATAAGTTCATAGAAAAGGAACATTGTTTTATTATTATAGTAAAATTTTTCAGTTCTTTAACTGTCTACAAAGATAGATAGATAGATAGATAGATAGATATACATAATAACAATGATATGTTATTTAAAATAACATTAATAAGACTGGGAAACAATTTTATATTCATTATCTTTTGCATGAGGTTTTAGAACTTTTTCTATATAATTCTGCATCACTGATTCAAAATCTGAAATCTGATTTTTGGTGCATGCTCTAGTTTTTATGCAATGTTGATTTCTTTTTGTTACAGTTTGTGGCATGCATTGGTTTCTAGATTGGAGTTAAAGGGCAACAACTCTTGCATTAAACAAAACCACAAGGCAATTAATGTTTTACAAACATCACTTTTACATAATTGTAGTTGTTTTTAAATGTAAAAACTTATTATCTGATAAAAACACCCTCTTATTTTCTTTTAAGATTGAATCATGGCTTCTTTGAGTAGGCATAAATGTAAGAATAGTCCTGACACCTTCTGTTATATATGTGGCTGTTACACACTTCAACATCAAAGGAACAATATTTCATTATTTGTGACACGTGCATATATTGCCCATTTTCAAGTTTCCCTTGGTGATCAAGACAAGACTAGGGCTCCTCATATTGTGTGTCATAATTGTGAGGAAATGTTTCGTGACTGGACAAAAGGAAACTACAAAGGAATGCCTTTTGGTATTCCCACGGTTTGGCGTGAACCTAAAGACCTCAGCAGTGATTGTTATTTCTGTCTGATTTATACAAAGGGCATAAGTAAGAAAAAAATGACATATGATCACATATCCTAATATTCCTTCAGCAATACAACCTATCCCACACTCTGAGACACTCCTGGTTCCAGTTTTTTATGGTTTTATTTCATCTAAGGATGAAGAAAGTGAACATGGTGATCAAGTGTATTTTGATAAATGCATGAGCAAATGTTTGTAGAATCTGAAGGGTCTTCTTCTGATGCCAAACAGTCATTAATCCCTCAGCAGTTTAGCCAACCCAAATTGAATGACTTAGTAAAAGATTTGGGCCTATCAAAGAAAGCAGCTGAGTTATTAGCCTCCAGGCTTCAAGAAAAGAATGTACTTCACCGGTCAGCTAAAGTATCTCATTTCAGGAAGCCAGAACAAATATTTGTGGACTTTTTTTTTCAAGGACAAACACTTTGTTTACTGTCATGATATCAGTAGTCTTCTCAGCCAGCTAGGTGTTGCCACTTACAGTCCAACAGAATGGTGGCTATTTCTTGACAGCTCTAAATGGAGTCTGAAATGTGTTCTCTTACACAATGGTAATGTTTATGCAGTGGTTCCAATTGGTTATTCAACTCATCTGCGAGATTATAATAACATAAAAATTGTCCTCGACTTTCTGAAGTATGAGGAGCATAACTGGATCATTTGTGTGGATCTTAAAATGGTCAATTTCCTGCTAAGACAACAAAGAGGTTTCATGAACTATCCCTGCTTTCTGTGTTTGTGGGACAGCCGATCTCGGGAGAAACACTGGACACAGAAGAAGTACCTGAAACGTGAAGCTCTGGAAGTAGGGATGCAATATATTGTGAATGAACCTGTAGTTAATTGAGACAGGATCATTCTTCCCCCACTTCACATCAAACTTGGCTTATTGAAGCAGTTTGTTCAGGTTTTGAATAGAGAAAGTGAATGCTTTCAACATATTATTTCTGCTTTTCCTGCCTTGTCTTTCAAGAAGATAAAAGCAGGTGTATTTGATGGACCTCAAATTTGAACTCTCATACGTGAAGAAGAATTTGCCAGGAAGATGAATAAGGAGGAGAAAGCAGCATGGCAGTATTTTGTGGCAGTTACGAAGAACTTCCTTGGCACAAAAAAGCAGAAAACTATGAACTTCTGGTTCAAAGGATGCTGTTGGCTTTCTGCAACATTGCGTTATAACATGAGCGTTAAGATTCACTTCCTGAATAGTCACCTTGATAAGTTTCCCAAAAATCTTGGAGCTGTTAGTGATAAGCAGGGAGAACACTTTCATCAAGATCTGAAGACAATGGAAGAGCATTATCAGGGGTGATGGGACAGAAATATGATGGCAGAGTACTGCTGGAGTACCAAACAAGATTGTCCTCAACAAGTACACAAATGCAAGAGCTACAAACACAATGTTTTGCCTGAGTAGAATTTAAATAAGTTTTGCGCAAATTTTATGATTAAAATAAGTGTTTTAATATGTTCTATTTTGAAATTGTAGACAAATTCTGATACAATCATATCTTTTAGTGTATTAGTGTATTTACTGCATTATATAAATTATTATATTTTCACAAAGATGATGCCCAAAAAGACATTCTACCTCATTATGTTAAAACTAAATGTTGAAAATTTTTCAAAAAGATGAAAACCTAAAATCTTGAATTGCAAAATACCTGTAGCTTACAGAGAAAAACTAATATCAGATTTGAGATCAGCACACTTGAATTAGGTAAGAACAATTATTTTTGTGGATGCAACAAAAATTTTGTTTCCTAGTGTAATTTATTTACTGACAACTCGGAGATAAAAGAACTTTTAGAAGGTGATCACAGAAGAGTGATATGATCAAGTTTATGTATTATAAAGGTCACTCTGGCTACTGTGCTAGAACGATCTGTAAGGGTCAAGATGATGGTGGTTTAGACCAGGGCAGGACCAATAGAGTTAAAGGCGGGGGGGGGGGGTAGTCACCATCTTGAGTGCAGGCTCATTTGGTTTGAGCAAGGCTCACCGGCTTGAGCCCAAGGTTGCTAGCTTAAGCAAGGGGTCACTTGGTCTGCTGAAGCGCCCTGGTCAAGGCACATATGAGAAAGCAATCAATGAACAACTAAGGTACCGCAACAAAAAATTGATGCTTCTCATCTCCCTTCCTGTCTGTCCCAATCTGTCTCTCTCTCTGTCACAAAAATTAAAAAAGTAGTCAAACTCTGTACGTTTATTTTGAATGTTTTGAAGGTGGAAATGACAGAATTTCCTGATGTATTGGTACCAGGAAAGCAGTATAAAATAATGAAAGATGTTAAGAATGACCAAAAGGATTCTGACCTGAGCCATTTGCTGAGACTAGGAAGATGTGGAAAGATCAAGTCTGCTGGGTGGGGTGGATGTAACTAGAGGGTTGCTTTTGTCTTTACTCAATATTCACCCTTGCTGATGCTCTTGATTTCTTCCTGAGGATCCACATTTTAGTATGAAGAACTTCCTGAATATTTATGTAAATCTACTAGCAACTAATTCTCTTTTACCTGAAAATACCTTTATTTCACCTTCATTCTTTAAGGGCATTTTCTCTGGTTTCTTTTTTTCAAGATGTTTTTTCATTGTCTTCTGGCCTCCATATTTCCAAATGAGAAGTTAGTGATCAGTCAAGTCATTTTACCCTTGCATGCAATCTGTTAGATGTTGCTAGATGCTTTCAACATTTTCTCTTTATCTTTGGTTCTGATCAGTTTTACTATGATATACCCAGGGTTTATTTATTTATTTATTTATTTTTGTATTTATACTGCTCAGTGTTTTCTGAGCTTCTGGAGTATGTAAATTAATCTTTCATCAGATTTGGGAAAGTATGGGCCATTACTTTTTCAGACTCTCCTCTCTTCTCCGAGATGCCAATAACACATATATCAGATCTTTGTGTCTTTGAAGCTTTGTTCACTTTTTTCATTCTAATTTCTTTCTTCTTCAAATTGGATAATTTACTGATCTTTCTATTATTCATCTCTAAAATTTTCAACTGGTTATTTTCTGTATTTTTATTACTCTGATATTTTTTATCTTTTCATTAACAGCAAGCATATTTTCCCTAACCTCAATCATCATAGTTATAACAGCTGGTTTTAAGGATTTTAGTCTCTTTCTAACCATTCCAAGGTTTTATACAGTCAACATACATGACAGATAAATTTCTCTAAATAAAAAAAAGAGAGGAGAGAGAGAAATGTGCTCTAATTATCTCTTTTGCTCAAAATAATTCACCATTTCCCTTACACCTGAGCACAATCTTAAAACTCATCAAATTGATTTTAAAAGCCAGTCAATATCTGTCTCCAGTCAACTTTCTCCATTTCTATCCAGCTGCTTCTCTGCACAAACTATGTGTTTCAGCTAAATTGCTTTACTCCTGATGTGCTCACTGTTCTGCTGAAGTGCCTGCTTTTTCACACCACTACCTTTCTTCCCTCCTTTCCTCTCCCTCTATTGATAGTGCTTTCTGCCTGCCCATATCTTGATTTCCTCGCTAAAATTCCAGGCTGTCCTAAGGCCTCCTCTGACTCCTTACAGCCTGCAGGGGTCACTGCTCTTTCAATGTCTGTTGTCTGAACTATTTAGGTACTGTACATTGTTTGCACAGGCTTTCTGACAAATTCTTGACTGCTGTCTTGACTATTTTGCTTCCCTTAGTGTATGTCCTGCCCTCTTCCACCTGCCCTTAGTCCCTCTTCTTTGCAGTGCTTGTTGAGGCCTCACCTTTCATACACACCTTCAGCACCCTACCCACTGGCTCTCCTCTTGACCACAACATAGGTTCTTGAATGCCAATAACCAGACCAGGGCCATGAAAAAGGAATGTCTTGTGTTTCTTTATTTCTAGAAATTTCTTCTGTTTAAATAGTAAGAAAAAAAGCTTAGGGCATAAAGTCATGAAGTGGAGAAGGACAGCTGATCACATGTATATTATTTTCCTCCTCTTCCATTCCTCAAGCCCTAAAGAAACTTGAGGCAACATGAGAGAGGTTAAAGTGACTTGATTACAGTTGTGATGTTCCTTGTCCCCATCTACCCTTTTTCAAGAGGCAGGACTGGGAGGGAAGTAATGGCAGAGGGAAGCATTTACCATGTGGGCTTGAGTGGGCCTCAAGGTGGAATTAGAATGTATTGGGAGACTGGGACTCTTTTGAGAGTGAAGTGCATGCTATTAATAATTATATAGAAACAACAGGTGAAAACTGGCAATGTCCTCCAAACCAGAAGGTGTAATATTCCTACACATTCCCCCATCATGAAGCTTCCAAAATGTTTCTATAGCAGTGATTCCTCCCATCAAAAGCCATATAGAAATCACTGAGAGAAGCCAGCTGTCATGCAAGCTGGGGTTGAAACCAAGGAATGGAAAAGTGCCCTGATATGGACTGTATTATGAAACAAAGAAGTCTCATGCCAGGGGGACAGGCAGCCTTCAACTGCACCAATGAGGACCAAGGATGAACCCACACCAGACACACTTTGCATGGTCAAGACTCTATGTAAGATGCCTAGTACCTTAGGTCATCCCTAGATCACCCCAAGGAGAAAGGAAGTGAGAACATAATCTGGAACTAACTGACTTTATGTTTAAAAATACTAACTGACTTTATGTTTAAAAATAGCTATTTATCTTGAACTGGCAGAATTTTTGTTCTGCTCTAAATAGAAATGAACATTTCATGAGCTAGACATTGAGGATTGAGTGATGTTTTTGTATTCCTGACAGCCATGGCTGTGTAAAATTTAAAATTGTTTCAACCCTCATCCTAAGACTATTGATACTTCCTCTGAATTCGGCAGGATTTGGTAGAATCTATCAAGCCATTCCCAAGTAAGTGAAACCCACACATCAGCAGACAGGCAGGGCTGCATTTATAGGCTCTGAGGGCAGAGCTCAGAGAGAGGAGCCTAAAGATATGACCCTCCAAGTCTCGGTGGGGCAAACTTTAAACAAGAGTCTTTTCCTAAAGATCAGAATGATAACACTAGTTATCATAATAACTAATACTCACATAGGTAGCGATTTTAATCATTCTCACATGTATTCTCATCTCATTCTCCATTTTAGATGAGGAAAAATAGGCCTAAGAGGCTGTATAACTTGGTCCACTTTAAGCAGTTTTGTGAGACTCAAAGCCATAGACTGTTTCATAGTCCATATCCTTTCTCAATTCCAAGTCCAAGGACCACCATCCAGAGACATGGAGAACAATCATTTTCAGCATCAATAACCTGAATTCTATCCAGGAACAAACTCTGTGCACTGAATAATTCGCGAGCCAAATGTGGCTCTTTTGATGGCTGCATCTGGCTCACAGACAAATCTTTAATAAAATAAATAATAACGTTAAAAATATAAAACATTCTCATGTATTACAATCCGTTCATTTCATACCGCTCATGTTTATGGTTGCGTGTGGCTGGAGCCAATCACAGCTGTCCTCCGGGACAACACCAAATTTTTATTGGATAATGCCTAATGTACACGGGTCATTGTGAGGTCAGGAGGTAAATTTCCCTCCTTTTAATCAAGTAATCAGCTAGCTAACTGCAGAAACCCTTTTGACGAAGAATATGGCAAAAAGAAAAAAAGATGAGAAGTATTATACTTTTCAGCAGGAATGGACAGAGGAATTCATCTTCGTGGAGAGAGCAGGTTCTGCAGTGTGTCTAATATGCAATGATAAAATTGCATCAATGAAACGGTCAAATATAAAGCGGCACTTCAACACATGCCATACTACATTTGCATCGAAATATCAAGCAGGGGACAGCAGGAAGAAAGCATGTAAAGAGCTACTGGGCAAACATTGTCAGTACAGCTATACTCACACGCTGCAGTGCGTGGTATGTGACGAGAAGCGCATTGCAAGTGTTGACAATCAGCTGGTCCACGGGTTGAAGTTTTTTCATTCTCCCCACTTGTGTTTGCTCACCAACTCTGTTTGCTGTCGTGCAAGTCTTTCCAAATCTTCATTCAGTGACTTGAACTTATTCATCCACATGTCTGAGGCCTTCAAGTCAGCAGCTTGCAGCTCAAATTTTTAACAGAGACACAAGGGATGTAACACAGGTCAGCGCTGTCCACTGCACACTCGTGTGAATGGATGATGAACTTAAAAAGACGAGTGCGCTCACGAAATTCTCCGAAGTGCACTTTGAATGACTGAAGGAGATTAGATGTGAAGCCCGCTAGCTGCTGGAGATCAAGATGTTGAGCAGGGTCACTTGCTGTGCATGCATCTTTAAACTCTCCCAGTTTTTCAAAGTGTAGTAAATGACCTGTTTCAATGTCGGCAATGAAGAGTTCCAGCTTGTTTTCAAATGCAAACACTGCTTGTTGAAGGGATAAGCCTGTATTTCCAATGCCTTGCATTTTCACATTGAGCTGGTTCAGATGCTCATTCATGTCCATGAAATAGTAGAACTTCAGGAGCCACTCAGTGTTAGCTAACACAGGATGCTCGACGTTTTCCATTTCAAGAAAAGTCCGGATTTCGCTAAGACAAACCGCAAAATGGCTGAGCACCTTCTCTCTTGACAAACAACGCATATTGCTGTGCAGAAGCAGACCAGGATAATTATTCCCAACTTCATCCAGCAGGGTTTTAAACTGGCCATCATTTAAAGCTCAGGCAACAATAAAGTTGACCACCCAAATGACCAGGGACATCACCTCACCAAGCTGCTTGCAAACACATCTGAGCCCAAAGTGACTCCTGATGTAGGATGCAGTGAAACTTAGGATGGGTCTCTTTTCATGTTCACAAGGAAGTGCTATGAATCCTCTGTTTTTCCCCACCGTGCGCGGAGCACCATCAGTAAACACTGAAATAAGTTTATCCATTGGTAGATTTTTTTTCTTTAGCGAACTCAGTGAAAGACTTGAATAAATCCTCCCTTCTTGTTGTCTCTTTCATAGGCAAAACAGCAAGACTTTCCTCATGTAGTATGTCACCCACAGCATACCTTGCAATCACTCTGAACTGGGATAAATGGCTTACATCTGTTGACTCATCCAAAGCGAGAGAAAAGAATGGCGCTGCATTTATGTCCTTCACTTGTGTTGCCTCAATTTCATTTGCCATCATGATGGTACGATCGTGAACACTTCTTGCCGACAGAGGCATGTCTTTTATTTGTTTGATTATTTTGTCTTTATCCCAAAAGTCGTCGAAAAGTTCACTGGCAACATCAAGCATGAATGTTTTGGCATACTCCCCATCTGTGAATGGCTTTCTGTTTCTCACAATTGCTAAAGCACTAGCAAAGCTAGCTGAATTTCAGTCACCTTGTCGGGTCCAAACACGAAGTTGCTGCTGACTAGCTTGCACTCTGTAGAGTAGCTCTTGACATGCTTTCTTCCTGCTGTGCCTCACTGGATATTTCGATGCAAATGTAGTATGGCGTGTGTCAAGGTGCTGCTTTATATTTGACCATTTTATTGATGCAATTTTATAATTGCATATTAGACACACTGCAGAACCTGCTCTTTCCACAAAGGCAATTTCCTCTGTCCATTCCATCTTTTTTTTCTTTTAGCCATCTTCTTCGTCAAAAGGGTTTCTGCAATTAGCTAGCTGACTACTTGATTAAAAGGAAGGAAGGTTATTTCCTGACCTCACAATGACTCGTGTACATTAGGCATTATCCAATAAAAATTTGGTGTTGTCTCAGAGGGCAGCTGTGATTGGCTCTAGCCATCTGCAACCATGAACATGAGCGGTAGGAAATGAATGGATTGTAATACATAAGAATGTTTTATATATATATATATATATATATATATATATATATATATATTTTTTTTTTTTTTTTTTTTTTTTTTACAGGGACGGAGAGAGAGTCAGAGAGAGGGATAGATAGGGACAGACAGGAACGGAGAGAGGTGAGAAGCATCAGTCATTAGTTTTTCATTGCCATTATGACACCTTAGTTGTTCATTGATTGCTTTCTCACATGTGCCTTGACCGCAGGCCTTCAGCAGACTGAGCAACCCTTTTCTGGAGCCAGAGACCTTGGATCCTTGCTGGCAAGCTTTTGCTCAAGCCAGATGGGCTCACACTCAAGCTGGCCAGCTCGGGGTCTCGAATCTGGGTCTTCCGCATCCCAGTGCGGCGTTCTATCCACTGCGCCATCGCCTGGTCAGGTGAATGTTTTATTCTTTTAACATTATTATTTATTTTATTAAAGATTTGTCTGCGAGCCAGATGCAGCCATCAAAAGAGCCACATCTGGCTCACGAGCCATAGGTTCCCGGCCCCTGGGCTAGAGTGTTAACCATACAATCTTATTCTTTCTCAATTGGCTAGTTTAAATGGCCACACCAAGGTGGAAAGGAGAGATGAGGATATCATTAACTAGGTAAGGGGGTTTGAGGAATGGTCCGAAAAAAAAATCCGGATGACTGGACCAAGAAGGCTACAGGATTGGTAAACAAGTTAGCTATTTCTCATTCTATTCCCTAGTCAGAGGAATCTGAATGAAGAGGGTTGGGAATTAGTTGAAGAAAAGAACATGAGTTAAACATTTCTTTTACCCTCACCCTTAAAAACCTTTAGGTTTCATTAGCTGGTAACATTTACCACAGGCCACATTGGTTGTCCTATTATATAAATTTAAGACCATCTGGTCAGCATCCCAGTAGATTTTACCAGATCTAATAATGCTTAAGTCATTCTACCTAATTTGCCATCTTGTTATAACTCAAGTCCCAAGATGGCAACCATCTAAACTTTATCCCTCCCCTTTTGAGGGATATTCAAAACTCCTTTGTTATTCATAACAAATCCACAAGTGTAGTAAACACCTTTCTCCTAAGAGTTTGAATGTTGTGATGAACCATCCCTTTTGGTTCAGATGCAGCTGAAGACCACAGCACAGTTCAACATTTTTTATTATTATTAACTTTAATTTATTGTGTTAACATAGATTTAGGTGCCCCACTGAATATAACACACTCAACCCCCTCCCTCATGTCCCTATTTACACCACTTTTGTCCCCCTACCCTTAACTCCCAACCCCCTTCCCTCTGAAATTTGCTGTCCTGTTACCTATATCTCTGTGTTATATAATTGTAATTTCACTAATTTCTTCACCTTCACTGATCCTATCTCTCATCTCCGTTCCCTCTGACAGCTGTCCCTCTGCTCCCTGTGACCCCACCTCTGACTCTATTCTGTTCCTCAGTTCACTTTGTTCCTTAGATTTAACATACAAATGAGATCATGTGATATTTTTCTTTCTCTGCTGGGCTTATTTCATTTAGCATAAGAGTCTCCAGGTGATCCATGCCATTGCAAAAGGCAAGATTTCCTACTTATTAACTGCTGCATAATATTTCATTGTGTATATGTACCACAGCTTTTTAACCCACTGATGCACTGATGGACTCTTTGGCTGTTTCTAGATCTTGGCTATTGTAAACAATGCTGCAATAAACATGGGGATGCATATCTTCTTTTGAACCAGTGATTTAGTATTCTTATGATATATTCCTAATAGTGGGATAACTGGATCAAAAGGCAGCTCCAATTTTAAATTCTTGAGGAAACGCCATATTGTATTCCACAGTGCTGTACCAGTCTGCATTCCCACCAGCAGCGCAAGAGGGTTTCCTTTTCACCACATCCTCACCAGCACTTATTATGTGTTGTTGTTAATGAGTGCCATTCTGACAGGTATGAGGTGGTATCTCATTGTGATTTTAATCTGCGTTTCTCTAATGATTAGTGATGTTGAACATTTTTTCATATGCCTATTGAAGAAATGTCTGTTCAGTTCTTTTGCCCATTCTTTTTTTTAACAGGGACAGAGAGAGAGTCAGAGAGAGGAATAGATAGGGACAGACAGACAGAAATGGAGAGAGATGAGAAGCATCAATCATCAGTTTTTTGTTGCGACAACTTAGTTGTTCATTGATTGCTTTCTCATATGTGCCTTGACCACAGGCCTTCAGCAGACCAAGTAACCCCTTGCTTGAGCCAGCAACCTTGGGTCCAAGCTGGCAAGCTTTTGCTCGAGCCAGATAGGCCCACACTAAAGCTGGCGACCTCGGAGTCTCAAACCTGGGTCCTCCACATTTCATTCTGACGCTCTAACCACTGTGCCACCGCCTGGTAAGGCTTTTGCCCATTTTTTAATTGGATTGTTTACCTTCCTGGTGTTGAGTATAGAAGTTCTTTATAAATTTTGGTTATTAACCCCTTATCAGACATATTGTTGAATATATTCTCCCATTGTGTGGGTTATCTTTTTATTTTGTTAATGGTGTCTTTTGCTGTACAAAAGCTTTTTAGTTTGATCTTGTCCTATTTGTTTATTTGTCCTTTATTTCACTTGCCCATGGAGATAAATCGGCAAAAATATTGCTATGAGAGATATTGGCAAGTTTACTGCCTATGTTTTCTTCCAAGATGTTTACAGTTTTGTGACTTACATTTATGTCTTTTATCCATTTTGAGTTTATTTTTGTGAATGGTATAAGCTGGTCATCTAGTTTCATATTTTTGCAGGTAGCTGTCCAATTTTCCCAACACCATTTATTAAAGAGACTGTCTTTACTCCATTGTATGCTCTTACCTCCTTTGTCAAATATCAATTGTCCACATAGGTGTGGGTTTATTTCTGAGTTTCTCTGTTCTGTTTCATTGATCTGTATGCCTGTTTTTATGCCAGTATCATGCTGTTTTGATTCCAATGGCCTTGTATTATGACTTGATATCAGAAAGTGTGATACCTCCCACTTTGTTCTTCATTTTCAAGATTGCTGAGTCTATTCGTGTTCTTTTTTGGTTCCATATAAATTTTTGAAATATTTGTTCTATATTCTTGAAGTATGCCATTGGTCTTTTAATAGAAATTGAATTAAATTTATGGATTGCTTTGAGTAATGATGTTTTTTCTTTCTATCTATGAACATGGTATATACTTTTACTTGTTTGTATCTTCCTTATTTTCTCTTATCAATGTTTTATAATTTTCTGAGTACAAGTCCTTTACCTTCTTCATTAAATTTACTCTTTGGTATTTTATATTTTTTTGTTGCAATAGCGAAGGGGATTGTTTCCTTAATTTCTCTTTCTGACAGTTTATTGTTGGTGTATAAAAATGCCACTGATTTATGAATATTGATTTTATATTCTGGCACCTTGTTGAATTTATTTATCAGGTTTAGTAGTTTTTTACTGAGACTTTAGACTTTTCTATGTACAGTATTATGTCATCAGCAAATAATGATCATTTTACTTCTTCTTTTCCAATTTGGATACCTTTTATTTCTTCTTGTCTGATTGCTGTGGCTAGGACTTCCAGAACTATGTTGAATAAGAGTGGTGAAAGGGGGCACCCCTGCCTTGCTTCTTACTTTAAAGGAATTGCTTTTAATTTTTGCCCATTGAGTATGATATTGGCTGTGGGTTTGTCATAGATGGCCTTTATTCTGTTGAGATATGTTCTTTGTATTCCCGCTTTGCTGAGAGTTTTGAACATAAATGGGTGCTGCATTTCATGTAAAAAATGCTTTTTCTGCATCTATTGATATAATCATAATCATGTAATTTTTATCCTTCCTTTTGCTTATGTGATGAATCACATTGATTGATTTGCAAATATTGTACCAGCCTTGCCTCCCCAGAATAAACCCCACTTGATCATGATGTATGATGCTTTTTAATGTATTGCTGGATTTGGTTTGGTAATATTTTGTTGGGAATGTTAGCATCTGAGTACATCAGGGATATTGGCCTGTATTTTTCTTTCTTTGTAGTGTCTTTATCTGGTTTTGAAATCAGGATAATGTTTCCCTCATAAAAGCACCTTGAAAGTCTTCCCTCCCCTTGAATTTTTTGAAATAACTTGAGAAAAGTAGGAGTTAGTTCTTCTTTGAATGTTTGGTAAAATTTGCCTGTGAAGCCATCCAATCCAGGACTTCTGTTTGCTGAGAGATTTTTGATAACTGTTTCAATTTCATTTGTTGTAATTGGTCTGTTTAGGTTATCTGATTTTTCCAGATTGAGTTTTGGAAGATTGTAGGTTTCTAGGAATTTATTCATTTCATGTAGGTTGTCCAATTTTTTAGCATATAGATCTTTATAGGATTTTCTTACAATTCTTTATATTTCTGTGGTGTCATTTGTTACTTTGCTACTTTCATTTCTAATTTTATTTATTTAATTTCTCTCTCTTTTCTTCTTAATGAGTCTGGTTAAAGGTTCATCAATCGTGTTTACAATTTCAAAGAACCAAATCTTGGTTTTATTGATCTTTTGTATCTTTTTTTTTTTAGCCTCTATGTCATTTATTTCCACTCTGATCTTTATTATTGCCTTTGTTATACTTCCTCTGGTATTTATTTGTTGTCCTTTTTCTAGTTCTTTTAAATGCAGGGTTAAGTTGTT
The DNA here is from genome assembly GCA_037038555.1 of Rhynchonycteris naso. Classification (NCBI taxonomy): domain Eukaryota; kingdom Metazoa; phylum Chordata; class Mammalia; order Chiroptera; family Emballonuridae; genus Rhynchonycteris; species Rhynchonycteris naso. The sequence continues at coordinate 177,104,015 of CM072995.1, read as the reverse complement.
TATTTAAGCTTTTTCTTGCTTCTCAAGGTATGTCTGTAGTGCTATAAACTTTTCTCTCAGGACTTCTTTTGCTATGTTCCATAACTTTTATGTTGTTTTATGTTTATTTTCATTTCTTTCAAGGAAATTTTTTACTTCTTCCTTGATCTTGTTTTTAACCCATTCATTATTTAATAACATGCTATTTAGCCTCCAAGTTTTGAATACTTTTTAGTTTTTTTATTTTAGTTGATTTCTAGTTTCATGCCATTGTGATCAAGAAGACACTTGATATGATTTCAATCTTCTTAAACTTATTGAGATTTGTTTTGTGTCCTAACATGTGGTCTGTCCTAGAGAATGTACCATGAGCTCTTGAAAAGAATATATATTCTACTGCTTTAGGGTGAAAGGTTCTGAAGATACCAACTAAATCCAGTTGATCTAGTGTATCCTTTAAATCTGCTGTTTCTTTGTTAATTTTCTGTCTGGAGCATCTTCCAATTGATGTTAGTGGGTATAAAAATCCTCTACTATTATAGTATTGCTGTTGACCTCACCATTTATGTCTATCAAAATCTACTTTATATATTTAGGTACTTCTATATTAGGTGCATAAATATTTACAATGGTTATATCTTCCTGTTAGATTGCTCTCTTTGTTATTATGTAGTGACCTTCTTTTTTCTTACTATAGTCTTTGTTTTAAAGTCCATTTTGTCAGCTATAAGTAGTGCTACCCCTGCTTTTTTTTTTTTTCATTTCCATTTGCATTAAAAACATTTTTTCTTCCCTTCACTTTCAGTCTATGTATATGTTATTTTCTGAGGTTGGTTTTTGTAGACAGCATACGTATTGGTCTTGTTTTCTTATCCATGCAGCTACCCTATGTCTTTTGATTGGAGCATTTAATCCATTTACATTTTATGTTATTACTGACATGTACTTATTAATTACCATTTTATTCTTTAAATCTACATTCCTCTTTTTCAATTTTTCTTTTTTTTTTTTCGCTCTTTTTATAGTAGGCCCCTTAACATTCCTTGCAGCACTGGTTTTGTTGTAATAAATTCCCTGAGTCTATTTTGTTTAGGAAATTTTTTATTTCTCCATCAATTTTAAATGATAGCCTTGCTGGATAAAGTAGTCTTGTTTGAAGGTCTGTTTTGCATCACTTTGAATATATTTGACCAATTCTTTCTGGCCTCTAGTGTTTCTGTTGAGAAGTTGCATGTCATCCCTTTGGGGCTTCCCTGTAGGTAATTAACTGCTTTCCTCTTGCAGCTTTTAGTATTCTTTCTTTGTCTCTTAACTTTGGCATTTTAATTATGATGGTGTAGGCCTCCTTGGGTTCATCTTTAATGATACTCTCTGTGTTTCTTGAAGTTGTGTAACTTTTTTCTTCAATTTAGAAAAATTTTCAGGTACAATTTCTTCAAACAAGTTCTCTATCCTTTGTTCATTTTCTTCTCCTTCAGCAACCCCTATGATGTAGATGTTGTTTCTCTTCACGCTGTCACAGAGCTCTCTTAGAGTTTCCTCAGTATTTTTGAGCCTTTTTTTTATTTTGCTGCTCTACATCTGTGCTTATGTTTACCTTGTCTTCTAAATTGCTGATTCAGTCCTCTGCTTCATCCAGCCTGCTATTGATTCATTCTAGTGCAGTCTTCATTTCTGATCTTGTATTTGTCATTTCTGACTGATTCTTTTTTATGATTTCAATGTCCTTTTTGATGCTTGCTATCTCTTTATTTAGTTGCTCATTATGTTTATCCATTGTAGTTCTAACATCCTTGAGCATCTTAAAAATTATTATTTTAGGCCTGACCTGTGGTGGCGCAGTGGATAAAGTGTCGACCTGGGAAGACTGAGGTCGCCAGTTCAAAACCCTGCACTGGTCTGGTCAAGGCACATATGGGAGTTGAGCTTCCAGCTCCTCCCCCCTTTCTCTCTTTCTCTCTCTCTCTCTCACTCTGTGTCTCCTCTCTAAAATGAATAAAATTAAAAAATTGTATTAAAAAAAAAAGAAATAAAAAAAAATTATTATTTTACACTCTGCATCTGATAGTTTGGTCACTCCCATTTCATCTATTTCTATTTCTGGGGATTTCTCATTTTGATTCCTTTGGGTCACATTTCTTTGTATACCCATTTTGTATGTGTATAGACTCCTTCTTTGGGCATGCTGCTTGTGTAACTAGCTGCATCTAGGGTTGGTGCTGTCTGCCACCAGCTACCAGTTGTGTTGGTTCTAGATCTTCTTAGGTTGGCATCAGCCATTGTTTGTAACCTACTGTGGGCTACTTGTCTTCAGCTACTGCTTTTTTGCTGTTTGTGTCTGCGTTTTCTGTGCCTGGGTAGTGTGAGAGGGCCCACCTTGTGTATAAGAATCAGCTTCCTCCTGCTTAGAGTTGACAGCAGCTCTGTAAAAGTCCCAATCTTTGTAAGATTTCCATCCACTTTTCAGCTGCTCCACCTCCTCTCACAGCTCTTCCCAGAGTCTTATGTAAAAAGACTATAGTGTGGGCCCAGATTGGCTTCACCTAACCAATTCCTCTACAGTTTGCAAGTTTTCAGGGTTAAAGCAGCTGAGGTTGGGAATACAACATTAGTGGGATTCCCCTACTTCAGGGGTCTCTTGGGATATATCTCAGTACAGGGATTGTGGCCCCTACTCCAGAGTCTAATCCCTCAGCCACTGCTGGATACTCAAATTTTATTTCTCCCAACAAGGTGAACAGCAGGTGTAGATTGAGTGGGGCTGACAGTTTCCTCTGCAGAAGGTCTTACAGCTGATGAGACCCAGACCTCATGGAGGAAGAGGGAGAGAGTCCTCTCCTGGGGCTGACTGTGCCCCCCAGAAAGTGGCTAAGCCCCTCAACCAGATCCAACAATAGATTCACAGGGACCCACATTAATGTCCATGCTCCCAGCCTCTCTCCTTTCCTCTTTTAAAGTCTATCCCAGCCAGGGTAAGATATCCAGCACCCATGCCAGCTGACTGTGAAGCTCTACCCTATACAATGCACATGAGCCACTATGCCGGTGCTGATCACCGATAGCAGAACTCACCTCAGCTGAAACAGGTATGAGGAGCCCTTCCTTAGGATATCACTCTAGCAAGGTCCTGAACTGATGCTCTCCACAGCTGGCCACTGGATGTTGTAGCCCTGGGCCTCCCTGGAAGAAACCTGGTACAGACCAGTGGGAGACTCTACCCATGACTGGCCCTCAGCACCCTTCTTGGAGCTACAAGCAATCCAGAGTTTGTGGCTTCCTTTCCTGGGCCCAGGTGCACAGGGAAATAACAGCTGCAAACATAAGCTGGCTTTTATCCACACTGGACCTAGGGGGGAAAGTTCACTTAAAAGGCCAAGGTTCCCTGAATCTGTCCTCTGCAGCCTCTGTCTGCTGGCTGCTTGTTGGTCTCAGCCACTAAATAAACCCATGCTAGAGTCTAGAGCCTGCAGCAATTCAGGGATTAGGAAGGGTGGTGGGTGTGGCTTCTGATACCCACAGGTGTGGTCTGCCCACCCACAGTTTCAACTGAGTCTCCTGTGAGGTAGAAGCACCAGTCTTAGACTCAGGAGCATGGTGGGGAGAGGGGGCTAGCTCCAGCCTCAGCACCAGAAAACTGAGTCACTGATGCGCCCCCTGCTTCCTGGTCTCTCAGAACGACCCTTCACCCTGACTGGAGCAGGAGAGATTCGCGAGAGTGGAGCAGTTGCTTTTTCTCCAGGCTGGTGCCTCTCAGAGGGGATTGCTCCACCCAAGAAAGATGTTGATTGTAGTATTGGAAAATGACTCGGCACAGGGGTTCCAGTGGCCATCCCCAACAGTGTCTCTCCCTTGGCCTCCAACTTTATCCTTTCCTCATGGACCTCCAGTCCTCTCAGCTCTCCCTCCCCCAGAGGTCCGAGTAAGTGGCTGTGAATGAGATTTTCTGCACAGGCCCTTTAAGACAGAGTCTGCATCTCAGAAAGCTGCCTCTTTCTTGCAGACAGAAATACGGCTCTTTTCACCGCCAAATTCTGTCTGGGTGCCTCTTCTAAGCTCTGGGTCTCTAGGCTGGGGCTCCAGGCCTGGGACTGAGCACCCACACCTCTTAGGGCAACCTTCCCCTCAGTGAGAGTCCCTCCAGACCCTCTGACGCCCCTCACTCCTAGGAGTGAGGCAGCACTTTCCACATCTCCACCCTTCCTACCAGTCTTGGTGTGGCTTCTCCTGTGATCCTTAATTGTAGAGTCCTCTTCATTTTATCCAAAGTTGGTTTTTCAAGATGATTGTTCTTAAATTAAGTTGTAATCCAATTTGGTCCTGAGAGGTGGCAGTTGGAACATTTGCTTGCTCAGTCGCCATCTTGGAATCCAGTTCAACATTACTAACATTGGTCCAAGCAAAAGGAATTCTTTCCTGAATACAGAAAGAGGGTAGTTACCTGCCATACCCCCTAAGAGGTACAACAGAGACAAACTACATGGTCATATAAGCAGAACCACGGGTTAAATGTATTCATGTGGTTCCAATTTCATTCGAAAACTTGGTGAAACACAATGAGATAAGTATCTAATAATCTTGTAAAAATTATGACTACTACAGAGTAGAATTTAAAATTCACATATGTTTTTAAGATAAAATGAGAGAATTTGAAAATTTACCAATGGCCTGTTTTACTAGATCCTTTATTCCCTCAGAGGTGTGAATTCTTTCTTCTTCACTTATAGGGCTTAAAGGTGGAGACAATGAGAACTCTAAGGGAACATTCAAGGTTCATGCCTTCTTGTACTCTGGGGGATTCCAATCGCATACTTCCCTGCCTAAGAAATATTTCATACCACTTGCTGCACCAAAATTTATAGGGAAATAAGGGCATTGGGTAAATGGCTCAGGAAAATGCTCCTCAGGAAAGACTTTTGTTTCTCTGTCACACAAAGAAAATAGAAAATTTCCAAGAGGAAGCCAGAGGATCTGAATTTAGAAAAAAAGAGCCTGTAGCCTTCTTTTATTAGAGGTATGAATGGAGCCAAGAATAAAGCCAAAACAGTGCTCAAGGTTGACAAATAAATCATCCCAATTGATCAAGACCATAGTACATTTAGAGGTCTGCCCTGTTGACACTTTGAGTCCGGCAATTCTTGGTTGTCAGACCACTCTATGGGATGTATATCCCTGGACTGTACCACCTAGATACTAGTAGAACTAGATAGCCAGTTGTCACAACCAAAAATATCTCCAGATGCTGCCAATGTGCCCAGGGTTAAGAACCACTGAGCTGGGATAAAGAAACTATGGCTTATCAAATAACAAACATTTATTTTCTTGTAGCATCCTCTATGCTACATATATCACCTGGGACTCAGGGAGGGTGCTTTGGACATCGTAGGTGGGAAAAAAATCAGGATGCAAAGATTTAGATCCCTATGCTGGCCACCATCCTCAAGACTAACATTACCTGAACTGAGAACTACAATAAAAGACAGGATCCATCCAGTGTCACCAGAGCTCAGTATAGCGGCACAGGCTGGGCAAAGCACAATTCCAGAAGGTGCTGTTCACATAGGTTATGATATGAATATGAATAGTGCTTCCTGGAGTTGTACAATGCACCAGTCCTGGACATCACAATATTTCAGCCACCTATCTCCTGTCTGGTAGAGAAACTCTTAGGAAGAAGAAAGACTAAAACTAGTAAACAATATTTATGGGTCAAGAAATCATGAGTCACTATCTCAGCTTTATAAAGGATCCCACTTCCAGATGGCATCACATTCTCAAAAATTAAAACAGCTTCCAATCTGAAAAGTCTTGTCACAAAAATTTATTTCATATTTCTGTTTGGTTGTCAGGATTCTTCTGAATTATTTGAAAACTATAAAGAAACTATGTGGTAGTGTAGTGTGTGAGCTTGGAATTTCGCCAGAAAAGATCTATCTAGATTTGAATCATGTTTCTACCATCTAGGAGCCAAAAGTTTATTTTCTGCTGGTAAATTGGAAATAATCATAATTATTCCTGCCCTGGAGTATTGTAAGTACTAATAAAAAATACATAAAAAGTGAGACAATGACTGTACGTGTGCATTGTAGAGGGCAAAGCACAATACAAATGCTGCTCAATGTGACAAACAGCCTATGTCACTTGATAGCTTAATAATCATTTCAACCTTTTTTGAAATGTCAAAGACATCTGTCTTCTAAAAGGTATATTTTTAACATTTTTCAGAATTCTCTAGTCCATGTAATTTTAAATATTGTTGTTTATAATTTATATTATTTTATGATTAAAGATCATAAAGCTTCTTTTACTAACAAGGGACTAAACAAAGAGCCTGATGGCTGGGATGTTAATAGAAAATGGCATTTTATAGAAGCTTTTTCAAAGATTTCTAAAGGAAATTGCAATTGCCTGCTCTTACCCTAAGAATCCTTTATTTTTAATTATAAAAGCAATATATGATCATTTTGAAAACACCTCATTGACATCAATGGATAGATCATCCAGACAAAAAAAAAAATCAATGCAGAAACAGTGACCTTAAATGACATATTAGATCAGATAGACTTAATTCCTATTTTTAGGACATTTTACCCAAAAGCAGCAGATTATACATTTTTTTAGCACAAATGGAACATTTTTCAGGATAGACAAGTAAGAAGCATTACGAATGTTCAGGGATGTGCTAAGATGGGCTCTTAACCAGATCACAAGAGCCAATATGTGTATCTCTTCCTGACTCCACATTTAATGATGTCACATTGGTACTCTGAAATCAACCACAGTGAGAATATTTATACCACAGAAATCAGAAAAGCTACAAATCTGCATCTTTGTTTTTACGGAGCCAGTTTACCCCCCTACCACAGACTAGATTGTCTCTGAAGGTACCCCTAGGCCTGGGACTCCTCTATATGACTAAGTATAATACAACAAACAGATTAAGAGGACCATTAGTCACTTACTTTTCCTGTATCAACACCCAAATGATTATGTAAATTGAAAACATATAACCTAAGAAAATTTTTTCTATAGTCCTCTTTTCTCTCTCACTCCTTGGTAGGTAGAATTCGTGGAGCTTACTAAAACAGAAATTATCTGCATGAAAATAAGGTGGAAAATAAAGATAAAGCTTTGACCTAGAAGAATGTGAGTGACACTTTGAATTGTGAAGGAAGAATAAATAATATTTTCTTGTAGCAGTCTCTGTCCCAGGAGGTCTTGGGTTATTAAATGGAACGGCCCAAACAAATAGTACTTCTCCTGGGAGGACTGGTTCTTGCTGGGCTACTCCCAGGACAACATGCACAAAGCCGGTTAGTCTAACATCTTGTGCGAGATAACCCCCCACCCCCAACTCCTCTGGAAATGCCTAGTTAGGCCTCTTTAGAATGCTCCCAGTCATCCTTGTCTATCTGGAACACAACACTAACAAAAGGCGACTCTGAGCGATGGGCCCATCTGCCAGGGGATCCAAACATGGCCACTGGGAGGACACCCTCATGGGAGCCCTTGGTCTTTCAGTGTCCAATAGTCTTTATTCATAATGGCCCTCTGTTGAACCAGTCTCCTCTGGACCATTAATAGCCCCAAAAATTCAACTTTAAAGTCACAGACTAATAAACCCAGAAAGAGTTTCCAAGATATTTTGTTCTAATCTTCCTTTAACAGGTAAAGCCCAAAGAAAAAGGTTCACTGGCCCAAAGTAACAGCAGAGCCTTGACCAAGGTAGAACTAAAACTCATGACAGCCAAGGCCCAGTCCAGGGTTCTTTCTACTGACATTTTGCCCTTCCTTCTTATATTGTCTCCCTTGGAAGTGAGAGAAAGGGGTAGCACCCTGGCAAAAAGGAGACAGCATTGTTTTTACCTGTATACTACAGTGGTCACAGGTTTCATGGACCCCTAAACCTGTGGAAATGTCAGAGGTCCTCCAGACACTCAACTAATGGACAGAGATTTCATTTAATTTAATTTGTGATGCAACTATTCTATTTAATTGCTTGAGTCATTTCTTAAAAATCTTTCTGATAATAACTGAATTACAAAGCCACAAAGAGGAGTGAATTTAATCAAAATATTTTAGTGCCTTCTTTTAGAAATAATTCAAGGACAAATAAATAGGATGCCTTACTTCATTCACCTAATTAGATAAAGCTCTTAAAAAATTCTTTCATTATCCCATAACAGAAAACAGAATCCTCTATTTAATCTTTAATCAGAAGAATAAAGTTTCTAAATGAAACAGATCTTTAAAAAGCATTGTAGCTTGAAGCTAGCTTTAAAGATAAAAAGACTGCCCTTTTTGGTGCACAGTGAATGGAGTGTCCACCTGGAACACTGAGGCCACTGGTTTGAAACCCCAGACTTTCCGGATCAAGGCACAGATGAGAAGCTCCTCCGCTTCCTCTCTGTCTCTCCCTCTCTCTAAAATAAATAAATAAAATTAATTTTTAATAAATAAATTGAAAGAAAAATATTACATTAATGTTTTTGCAAGTTTTTAGAGCACAAATCGTAAATTATAACTATGAATTTTCATGTGTGGCAATACAAACATTTTAATGGGAGAATAGTGGGTATATGCTTTCCTTTATTATCTGAATCACATTTGGGTGGTTCTTCTTGTCTACATGGAATGAGCTAGTTCATTTTTATATTATATATAGAATTGCCAAATTTTCAGACTAAACAGTATATACATCAGAAGTTCCAGAGACTGATTCCCTCACCGTGCAGATGAGAAAAGTGACACATGGGAGGTCCTAGGACACACCCAAGGTCACTGAGCTAATTAGCCTCTGAGCCAGAAATAGAATCCATGTCTCCTGAATCCCCAAAATGTATGCTACTGATTACTCTCACAAGTTCATAAAGCATCTTTTAATACCAATTTCCATGTTTTCTTTAGAGACATAAAAATTATAATACTAATATTTCTAATAAATGCTTGCTCCTCAGTTACACACTCTTAGTGTGTACATGTGTAACATGTTTATATTGTGTAGAATGTTTATATTGTATCAATGGCTCCCCACTGGGCCTTAAAATATCACAATGATTGTAGGCAGAGGGAAAAGAGCTCAGGTTTAGGACTCAGAGGAAAAACAGTTTGAACCCCACTTTATTGTGTATAAGGATAGTGAAGTTGGTTATTTAATCTACTAAAGCCTTTGAGTCCCAATTTCTTCATCTAAAAATGGAACAATTAATGTCTACTCTGGTTATATTAATACAAAGCCCCTGAGATAGTGGCTAGGTTAGGGAGGAATGAGGCAAGAATTCCTTTTGACATTTGAAATCCACCATGTTTCTGGTCTGTCCAAATGTAATCATTCATTAATTCATAAAATATTTATTAGGTATCTTCTGTAGTCAAACATTGTTCTAGATTCTGGAGATACAATAGTGAACTGGATAGTCAATACCCTGGGGGCATCAGCCACCAGGTGCTGGAGGTGCTAAGGGGACACGCAATGAGGCTAGCTTTACACATGTTAGAAAAACTGCAAATTCGCCTGACCAGGCGGTGGCACAATGGATAGAGAATTGGACTAGAATGCAGGAGACCCAGGTTCGAGACCCCAAGCTCGCCAGCTTGAGCACGGGCCCATTTGGCTTGAGCAAAAAGCTCACCAGCTTGGACCCAAGGTCGCTGGCTCCAGCAAGGGGGTGCTCGGTCTGCTGAAGGCCCATGGTCAAGGCACATGAGAAAGCAATCAATGAACAACTAAGGTGTCGCAATGGCAATGAAAAACTAATGATTGATGCTTCTCACCTCTCTCTGTTTCTGTCTGTCTGTCCCTATCTATCCCTCTCTCTGACTCTCTCTCTGTCCCTGTAAAAAACAAAACAAACAAAAAACTGCAAACTGTATTCAACTGTTACTAAGGGAATGAACTGCCTGTTGAGACACATTGCTGGGATGGCACTCAAAATCAAAAGGCGCCTGACCTGTGGTGGCGCAGTGGATAAAGCGTCGACCTGGGAACACTGAGGTCACCAGTTCAAAAAAACCCTGCACTGGTCTGGTCAAGGCACATATGGGAGTTGATGCTTCCAGCTCCTCCCCCCTTTCTCTCTTTCTATCTCTCTCTCTCTCACTCTGTGTCTCCTCTCTAAAATGAATAAATAAAAAGAAATTTTAAAAAATCAAAGGCAAGCAGGAAGCAAGTCCTTTTTTCTCCTCCTACCTTCAGGCTTCCTCTAGCACCCCCCATTGATAGAGTCTAACAGAGAGCCAGCCAGAAAAGCAGAAAGGTGGTTTGCCATCCATCAGTTTGCAAAGCAAAGGGTAGGTTTGGATCTTAAAACCAGCTTCTTAATAACTAACACAGATATATCCAGAGGACCCTAATCACTTGGCTTTCTTTCATCTGAAGACAAGATGTGTGGGCCTCAGCCTTTTTATGCAAATATGGGAAGAACACCTTCCAATACTGCATAGAATTCTAAATCTTTTATTGCAAAACATCAACTACTCAAGACAGTGGACCTGTGTGATTTCCTTTATTTTTTCTCTATCTGAGTTGGTTTATTCTAAAATATTTTAATATTATAGTAAATTTATAAAATGAGAAAAAAGTGAAGGATTCAGAAGGTAAGAGAGAACTGTAGGGAAAGAATTGGAAAATGTAGAAAATCATGGCTGAGAAGAACTTTGGGAGGAGAAATAAAAGTCTCTATAAAGGATTTTTCTTAAGTTTTATCAAGAAGTGTGGAAACATAATTTAATCTATCTCCCTAAAAAATCTACAATAAAATTTGCATCACTCACAAATGTTTTATGAACTTGGATTTTATTATTACCACCACCATCATTGTCACCATTATTAAAATAGGTAATGCTTTCACTGGTACAGGAGACAAAAAGGACAAAAGAGCACTTGATAATTAAGTCTTCCTTCCACCACTACCTCCAAACCAATAAAGAATACAATCATCCCTTGCCATATCATGGTTCACTTTTTGCAGTCTCACTGTATCACAGACTTTTAAATTGTATATATCTAATTTTGTATCACAGATTTTTGCTATATCACTGGATTTTGTGATATATAGGTATTTTTATATATTTATTATTTTTATTACTTTTGCAGCAAAATAAGCATTTCTAGCCTAAAAATTAAAAATAATATAAAAATATTAATTAAAACATATTAAAAGAATATTAAATCATCATCATTTTCATCATTCAAGTTGTAGTATATTTACTGGTGAGTACCCATATAGAATTTCTTATGTTGTTAAAATTACAACATAAGAGTGTAGAGAGTGTTCAAGAGCATAGGAAGTGTTTATAAGAGTGTGGGAAAAGTTAATAATAATGTGATAAAGGTTTATAAGAGTGTGGGGAGAGTTTATAAAACCTTGAAATATATATAAATAATAAAATAAATATAAGGTCACTACTTCATAGATTTTCGCCTATTGCAAGGGGTTCTGGAACCTAATAGATAAGGGACCACCATAAATACAATGGCAGATGTATTGTGTCAGTACTCATTTTTAGGAACAAACCCCATCTGATTAGCACCAGGAGAATCATTCTAGATATTAAATACTGTACCAGAGTCATCAGAAAAATGAAGAAAACAGAATGTAGGCTGAGTTTCCAGGAACACCTCCCAAAGACTCAATACAGAATTAGGCCATCAGTAGAGCATCTGTTCCTCATAGAGTCAGGAAATTACTGTCCACCGAACTGCCCCACATTTGTCACAATCTTTACCAAGGCAGGGGCCAGACAACGGCAACTCTGCTACAATTGCTGTAAGAAAACCAAATGCACCCTCCTCTCTACTAATCAGAACAGATGGCAAAGCACAGCCTCCAAAACTCTGCCTTCTAAATACTAAATTTCAAACAGAACTGCAAGAGCAGGAGCATCTGAGCAGTGCTGCCATTAGCCCTCCCACTTGGGAAAGGATTTGGAATGGGCGCTGAGTGAGTCTCTCCACAGGACCTGTCACAATTTATCAGTAGAAATTCCCCTACATGATAGCAAACATATAAAAGTCTCTAGAAATAAAAATCATATGGTACTAGCAGAAATTTAGAAAAATAGGACATGGCAAGAAAAATCAGAATCCAGAAAGACACTCATCGATACATAAACAGTTAGTAAAAGATTAAATATAGCATTTCAAAGCAGTGGCGAAAATGTAAGCTATTAAATTAAATGGGTGTTGAAATAACTGGTTAACCATTTACACAACTATAAAGCTACATCATTCATACACCACACAGAAAGAAATTACAGATGGAGTAAAAAGTTAAATGTTAAAAGTAAAACAACGAAGTATAAAAGTAAATCATAAGATAACATTGGAATTATCATGGAATAGAAAAACCCTCTTTAAGCAAGCTACAAACTCAGAAAACATAAAAGAAAAAATCTTGATACATTTGACTCCATAACATTTAAAACTTCTACATACCAAAACCTACCATATTGAATTAAGATGAGCAACAACCTGGGGGAAAACAGTTGCAACATACACAAGATTAATATAATAACAAGAATACTTTGGAAATACATGCAAATCAAGTAAGAGAAATTAGGAAATTAAGGGTAAAATTTACAAAGGATATATGAGGGCAACTCTCAAAAGAAATACAAATAGTCAAAAAATATATTAAAATATATTTTACTTCATTCACAAGCAGGAATAAATCTAACAAAATATGTGCACAACTTGTATGCTAAAAACCATAAATAGTGATGAGAGAAATCAAAAAGATCTTAGTAAATGGATAGAGGTACTGTGCTCAAAAATGGGAAGGTACAATATTGTTTAAATACCAATTCTCCCCAATATGATCTATCAATTCAATGCAATCCCATTAAAAATTCCAACTTGCTTTCTGTAGAAATCAACTAGCTGGCTATTTATATTTATATATAAAAGCAAAGGACCTAGAATAGTCAAAGTAATTTTAGAGAAACAAAGTTGGGGAAGACACACTACCTGATTTCAAGACATCCTGTAGAGTTACAGTAATCAAGAGAGTGTGGTATTGGCACAGGGAAAAGCATACAGATGAACACAACAGAATAAAGAGTCCAGAAATAGACTTACATATGTATGGTCAGTTGCTCTTTTACAAGGACATCAAAGTAACACAATTGAGGAAGAATAATCTTTTCAATAAAGGATGCTGGAACAATTGCTTTTTGATATGCAAAATATAAACTTTAGCATATACCATATACAAAATGAATCATACACTTAAATGTAAAACCTAAAATTGTAAAGTTTCTAGAAGAAAACAGAATTATTTGCAACCTTGAATTGGGCAAATATTTCTTAGATATTACACAGAAAACACCAGCTGTGTAATAAAACAACCAGTAAGCTGACTTCATCAAAATTAAAACTATTGCTCTTTGAAAGACACTACTGAGTAAATGAAGAGACAAACCACAAACTGGAAGAAAATATTCACAAAACACATATGTGATTTAAGACTCGCATCCAAAATATATAAAGAACTCATCCAGTTCAATAATAAGAAACAACCTAATATTGTTAAAGTCAGCAAAGACTTTAAACAGAAGCTTCCCAAAGAGCTACAATTGCATATAAGTACACAAAGAAATACTAAACATCATGAAACTTTAGAGAAATGCAAATTAAAATCACAATGAGATCTCACTACACACCTACTACAAAGGCTAAGATTAAAAACAAAAAGGAGGAGGAGGAAGAGAAAGAAGGGGAAGAAAACAGAGGAGTGGGAAGGGGAAGGAGGAGAGGAAAAGGGAAAAAGAAATAAAAATAAAAAACCTTGACAATATCAACTGTTACTGTAGCTATGGAGTAATTAGAACTGTAACACATTGTGGGTGGTAATGCAAAATGCTGCAGTTCCTTTAGAAAACATTGTAGTATCTCCTTTACACTTAACCTCACAACTATACTATCCAACAGCCCCAATTCTAGATACATTCTTAGGATAAAGGAAAATAAATGTCCACAGAAAGAACTATATGTGAATGTTTATAGTAACTTTCTTTGTTCATAGTCACAAAAAAACTAGAAACAAGCTAAATGATCAGTGGTAAATGGACAATCGAATTATACACTGAAATACTACTTAGTATAAAAGGTTGAACTACTGACACACAGCATGGATGAATCTTAAAAGCATTATGCTAAGTAAAAGAAGCCTAATTCAAAAAATTATATACTGTAATTTATATCACATTCTAGAAAAGGCAAACTCCTAATTCATATCAATGACTGCCAAAGGCTGAAAGTTGAGGGAAGAGATTGACCACAAAGGGACATGAGGGAGGTGGTTGGGGTGATGAAAATGTTATATATTGGTTGTAGTTTTGGTTATAGGGTTTTATATGCCTTTGACAAAGCTCGTCAACTCTGCATCTAAAAAGGGTAAGTTTTAGCCTGACCAGGCGCAGTGTAGAGTGTTGGCCTGGGATGCTGAAATCCCAAGGTCATGGGCTTCAGTGTGGGTTCACCAGGTTGAGTGCAGAATTGCTGGCTTTAGCATGAGATCATAGACATGAACCCATGGTCGCTGACTTGAGCGAGGGGTCACTGGATCAGCTGGAGTCCCACACACACACACCCGAGTCAAGGCACATATGAGAAAGCAATCAATGAACAACTAAGATATAGCAATGAAGAATTGATGCTTCTCATCTCTCTCCCTTTCTGTCTGCCTATCCCTGTCTGTCTCTCTCTCTCTCTCACTAAAAAAAGGAGAGGGAAAGTTTTACTCTATAAATTAGACCTCAATAAACCTGAACTAAAATAAATATTTTTTGTATGTACAGTATAACTTTCTCTAACTCTATACTTTAGTAAGAATTTTTAAAATGTCATGTACTTTTCTATTTTCTCTTCCTTGTATTTGAATTTCTCCCAGTTCAGCTAGAGGCTGAGAACTGTTTGAGCACAAATACAAAATGAAAAGATTTAGTGTGAGGCATAGAACTTATAAATAAGGAAGTTTTTGTCTATGGCAGAAAGAGAAAGGGAGAGAGGAAGGATGGAAAGGGATGGGAGGGAGGGAGGAACAGGAAGGACCAAGAAGAGGAGAAATAAAGCTTTGAACACCAAGATTTACTGAGAATGAATTTCATTATTCTAAAGATCCCCCTATAAACCAAGGTTTGTCCAGCTAAGCCCAAATTTTGTAACCCTAGTTCCTAGAACAGTGTCAAACATGTATAATATTATACTCAATACAGTACATATTTGCACAATAAATTAATTAGATTATAAGTGCTATGAGGACAGTGTCTTTCTGCAATGCTTAACATAGAGGTGAACTCATAGTAGATGCTTCGTAAATTTGTATTCAACTTCACTTGAATCAATTTTATTTTACAAATATAACCCCAATTTTAATAAAGAAGATGAGAAAAATAAAATTACTATGCTCAAGCCCTGCTGGATAGCTCAGTTGGTTTACACATCATCCCAAAGCACAGAGGTTACTGAATTGATCCCTTTGCAGGGCACACACAGGAACAGATTGATGTTTCTGTTTCTCTCTCTCTCCCCTTTCTCTCTATCTCTAAAATCAATTTTTTTAAATGTTAATTATTATGCTCTAATGAAGCAATATTAAAAATTAAAATTTATTACTATACTTTATTATTTTTCCATCAATTTTAATAGGAGCATTTTATGAATTTTGTCTATACAAATAGTAACATCTTCTCTCTATATATTTTTTATGTAAAACAGTATATTAAGCATCTACCAAATGCCTAGAACTAAGAATACTAAAGTGAAGTCTCAGGTTCCATTCAGCAGAGAGCCCTGGGCCACAAGAGATGGTTTCTAGTCAAGGCCTAGGGCCTCTCTGTCTTTCTGCAGTGATACAAGTTTGATATATCTGTGCTACCCACTATGGTAGTTCCTAGCTACACATGGCTGTTGAAATGCAGCTAATAGGACTAAGTGACTACATTTTAAATTTCATTTTACTTGATTCAAATTTTTTTTTTTGCAGTTGGTGATAGCTTTTTATAGACTTTTGATTGGTTTTAATTTATTGTTTACATAGTTACAAGTGTACCCCCAAATATATCTCCCTCCCTCACCCCTCTTGTTCTCCTTGATACCTTCTCTGCCCCCTCCCCCCACTGCCTTTCCCCCTTTCCTCCATAATTTTCTATCCTGCCCTCTATTCTCTCTGTGTTATGTGTATACACTTTCACTATGTCTTTCTTTTCTTTGTTCTCCTCCTGTCTTCCCCTTTCCCTCTGAACTCTTTGACCCCTTCTCTCCCTCTCTTCCATTCCTCAGTTCACATTGTTCATTGGGTTCCCCATATGAGTGAAGTCATATGTTATTTTTCTTTCTCTGCCTGGCTTATTTCGCTTAGCATAATAGACTTCAGGTCCATCCACGTTGCCGCAAAGGGTATAATTTCCTTCCTTTTCACAGCATAGTATTCCATTGTGTATATGTACCACAGCTTTTTGATCCAATCGTCTACTGATAAAAGCTTGGGTTGTTCCAGATCTTGGCTATTGTAAACAATGCTGCAATAAACATGGGGGTGTGTTTCTTTTTTAGAATCAGTGATTTGTTATTCTTAGGATATATTCCTAAAAGTGGGATAGCTGGGTCAAAAGGCAGTTCTATTTTTAATATTTTGAGGAATCTCCATACTGTTTTCTGCAGTGGCTGCACCAGTCTGCATTCCCACCAGCAGTGTAGGAGGGTTTCCTTTCTCCATACCCACACCAGCACTTATTGTGCAGTGTTTTGTTAATGAGCACCATTCTAACAGGTGTGAGGTGGTATTTCATTTTGGTTTTAATTTGCATTTCTCTGATGATTAGTGACATTGAACATTTTTTCATATGCCTATTGGCCATCTGTATGTCCTCTTTGGAGAAGTATCTATTCAGTTCTTTTGCCCATTTTTTTATTGGATTGTTTACTTTCCTGGTGTTGAGTTTTACAAGTTCTTTGTAGATTTTGGTTATTAACTTCTTATAGGACGTGTTGGCAAATATGTTCTTTCATTGTGTGGGTTGTCTTTTGATTTTGTTCATGTTGTCTTTTGTTCTGCAAAAGCTTTTTAGTTTGATATGGTCCCATTTGTTCGTCCTGTCCTTTATTTCACTTGCCCATGGAGTTAAATCAGCAAATATATTGCTGCGAGAGATTTCAGAGAGCGTACTGCTTATGTTTTCTTCCAAGACAATTATGGTTTCAAGACTTACATTCAAGTCTTTTATCTATTTTGAGTTTATTTTTGTGAATGGTGTAAGTTGGTGGTCTAGTTTCATTTTTGCACGTAGCTGTCCAATTTTCCCAACACCATTTGTTAAAGAGACTGTCTTTACTCCACTGTATGCTTTTACCACCTTTGTCAAATATCAGTTGCCCGTGAGGGCAAAAGTTTATTTCTGGGTTCTATGTTCTGTTCCATTGATCTATATGCCTGTTCTTATGCCAGTACCAAGCTGTTTTGAGTACAATGGCCTTGTAGTATAATTGATATCAGGAAGTGTGATACCTCCTGCTTTATTTTTCTCTTTTAAGATTGCTGAGGCTATTCGTGTTCTTTTTTGGTTCCATATAAATTTTTGGAATATCTGTTCTATGTCTTTGAAGTATGACATTGATAATTTAATAAGAATTGCATTGAATTTATATATCGTTTTGGTTAGTATAGACATTTTAATGATATTTGTTCTTCCTATCCATGAACACAGCATGTGTTTCCACTTATTTGTATCTTCCTTGATTTCTTTTATCAATGTTTTATAGTTTTTCGAGAACAGTTCTTTAATCTCTTTGGTTAAATTTAATCCTAGGTACTTTATTTTTTTGGTTTTAATAGTGAAGTAGATTGTTTCCTTAATTTCTATTTCTGACAGTCCATTGTTGGTGTATAAAAATGTCTCTGGTTTCTGTGTATTAATTTTATACCCTGCTACCTTGCTGAATTTATTTATCAGTTCCAGAAGTTTATTGACTGAAACTTTAGGGTTTTCTGTGTACACTAACAAGTCAACAGCAAATAATGAAAGTTTTACTTCTTTTTTCTAAATGGATTTTTTTCTTCTTGTCTGATTGCTGTAGCTAGGACTTTCAGAACTATGTTGAATAAAAGTGGTGAAAGGGATCGACCCTGCCTTGCTCCTGATCTTAAAGGGATTGCTTTTAATGTTTGCCCATTGAGTATGATGTTGGCTGTGGGTTTGTCATAGATAGCCTTTATCATGTTGAGGTACAATCCCTGTATCCCCACTTTAATGAGTGTTTTGATCATAAATGGGTGCTGGATTTTATCAAATGCTTTTTCTGCATCTCTTGATATTATCATGTGGTTTTTTATTCTTCCTTTTGTTTATATAATAAATCACATCAATTGATTTGCAAATATTGTACCAACCTTGCCTCCCAGAATAAATCCTACTTGATCATGATGTATGATTTTTTTCATTTATCGCTGGATCTGGGTTGCTAATATTTTGTTGAGAATTTTAGCATCTAAGTTCATCAGAAATATTGGTGTATAATTTTCTTTCTTTGTAGTGTCTTTACCTGGTTTTGGAATAAGGATTATGTTCACTTCATAAAAAAAATTTGAAAGTTTTTTCTCCTCTTGAATGTTCTGAAATAGCTTGAGAAGGATAGGAGTTAGTTCTTCTTTGAATATTTGGTAAAATTCACCCGTGAAACCATCAGACCCAGGAGTTCTGTTTGTTGGGAGTTTTTTGATAACTGTTTCAATCTCTTTTGGTGTAATCAGTCTGTTTAGGATCTCTGATTCTTCCATAATAATTTTTGAATGATTATATTTTTCAAGGAATTTATTCATTTCATCAAGGTTGTCCCATTTTGGGCATATAGTTCTTTGTATTATTGTTTTACAATCCTTTGAATTTCTGCTGTGTCAGTTGTTACTTCTCCTCCCTCATTTCCTATTTTATTTATTAGAGCCCTACTCTCTTTTTCTTTGTGAGTCTGGTTAAAGGTTCATCAATTTTGTTTACCTTTTCAAAGAACCAGCTCTTGGTTTCATTGATCTTCTGTATTATTGTTGTTGTTTTTTCCTCTATGTCATTTATTTCCGCTCTGATCTTTATTACTTTCTTCCTTCTACTTCCTCTAGGCTTTACTTGCTGTTCTTTTTCTAGTTCTTTTAAATGCTGGGATAAGTTGTTTATTTGTGCTTTTTCTTGCTTCTTAAGGTATGTCTGTAATACTATGAACTTTCCTACCACGACTGCTTTTGCTGTGTTCCATAAAGTTTGAGTTGTTGTATGTTTATTTTCATTAGTTTCAAGGAATTTTTTTGTTTCTTCCTTGAGCTCATTATTAACCCATTCATTATTTAATTGCATGCTATTTAGTCTCTAAGTGTTTGAATGTTTTTCAGGTTTTCTATTGTAGTTGATTTCTAGTTTCATGCCATTGTGGTCAGAGAAGGTGCTTGATATGATTTCAATCTTCTTAAATTTATTAAGACTTGTTTTGTGTTCTAACATGTGGTCTATCCTAGAGAATATACCATGTACACTTGAAAAGAATGTATATTCTGCTGCTTTGGGGTGAACGGTTCTAAAGATATCTATTAAGTCCAGTTGATCTAGTGTGTCATTTAATGCCACTGTTTCTCTGTTAATTTTTTATCTGGAGGTTCTATTCATTGATCTTAGTGGGGTATCAAAATCCTCTACATTATAGTATTGCTGTTGATTTCACCCTTTTTGTTCACCAAATTTTGCTTTATATACTTAGGTGCTTCTCTATTAGGCATATATATACTTATAATAGTTATATCTTCCTGTTGTAATGCTCTTTTTATCATTATGTAGTGACCTTCTTTATCTCTTAATATAGCCTTTGTTTTAAAGTTTATTTTGTCAGATATTAGTATTGCTATGCCAGCTTTTTTTTTCTTTCTGTTTGTGTAAAATATTTTTTTTCATCCCTTTACTCTCAGTCTATGTTTAATTTTGTTCTGTGGTAGGTCTCTTGTAGAGAGTATATATACGGGTCCTGTTTTCTTATCCATGCAGCTACCCTATATCTTTAAATTGGAGCATGTAATCCATTTACATTTAAGGTTATTATTGATATGTAGTTGTTTATTGCCATTTTATTTTTTAGATCTACAATTCTCTTTTTCTCTATTTCTTTTTTCTTTTGCTCTCTCTACAGCAAGCCCTTTAGCATTTCTTGCAATACTGGTTTGGTTGTAATAAATTCCTTGAGTTTGTTTTATGTTTTTTGTTGTTGTTTTCTTTTGTCTAGGGAACTTTTTATTTCTCCTTCTATTTTAAACGATAATCTTACTGGACAAAGAAGTCTTGGTTGTGGGCTTTTGTTTTGCATTACTTTGAATATTTCTTGCCATTCCCTTCTGACCTCAAGTGTTCCTGTTGAAACATTGGATGTCATCCTTATGGGGGTTCCTCTATAGGTAATTGACTTTTTTTTCTCTTGCTGCTTTTAGTAATTTTTTTAATCTCAACTTTGGTATTTCAATTATGATGTGCCTTATTGGGTTTCTTTTTATCGGGACTCTCTGTGCTTCTTGAACTTGTGTGACTTTTTTCTCCATCAATTTAGAAAAGTTTTCAGCTATGATTTCTTTAAACAGATTCTCTGTCCCTTGTTTTTTCTCTTCTCCTTCAGGAACCCCTATAATGCAGATGTTCTTTCTTTTTATATTGTCACAGAGTTCTCTTATACTTTCCTCAGACTTTTTGAGCCTTTTTTTCTTTTTGCTGCTCTGTTTCTATGTTTTTATTTACTTTGTCCTCTAATTTGCTGATTTGTTCCTCTGCTTCACCAGTCTGATGTTGATTCTTTCTAGTGTAGTCTTCATTTCTGATATTGTAATTGCCATTTCTGATTGATTCTTTTTCATGATTTCAGTGTCCTTTTTGATGCTTGTTATTTCTTTATTTAGGTGCTCATTAAGTCCATCCATTGTAGCTTTGAGATCCTTAAGTATCCTAACAATCATTATTTTAAACTCTGCATCTGGTAGTTTGATTACTTCTCTCTCATTCAGTTCTTTTTCTGGGAATTTTTCTTATTGATTCATATGGTTTATGTTGCTCTGTCTTCCCATTCTTCCTGTGTGTGGTTTGCAAGCTTATTAGAGTTGTGGGTCTGAGATTGGTTTATGGGATGTGGCTTCTTCTCCAGGACTTTATTCTTCAGCCTCTGCTGGTTGCTTGGGTTTTAATTCTCTCTAACTAGTAGAGCTGCTTAAAAGTCTTAATTTCCCTACTCTTTGTTTGCTGATCCCAACAGGGAGCTTCTATGTTTGCTGATCCCAGCCAGGGGCTTCTCTCTTTAGGAGGGAGGAAGTGGGCATATATTGGAGGCTTTTTTTTGTTTGTGGATTTTTTTGTTCTTTTGGCCCCAGTTGAAATTGTATCCAGGAATGCAGTAGGTATGACCTCTGAGAATCTGAAGCTGTGTTCTGTCCAGTGCCTTTCTGGGGGTGGGGCACATTCTCAGTATGAAAGGGGAGGTGTAGCTCAGGTCTCCCTGGAAACCTGAGTCACTGCCCCTCCCCTTTACTTTCTTCTTTCTGAACAACCTTTTGTGCTGATTTGAGCTAGAGAGTTTTTTGGAAATGGGTCAACTGGTTCCACGCTAGACTTGCGCAAGAGAGAGAGCAACCCCTCTCTCAGCTATGGTCACCTCAGCACTGGAGAATGACTCAGGTCAGCTCAGGTCAGCATCCCTGTGTCTTGATCTCCCCACTCTCCTCAGGCACAACCAGTCCTCTCAGCCATCATTGCCCCAGGAGCCCCAGGCAAGTGGCTATGAGCAATATTTTCTGCACTGGTCCTTTAAGGCTGCACTTTCTTTCACTAGCCACTTTACACAAACAGAACTCTCACTCAATGCTGTCAGGCTGTCTCCTCCAGTCCCTGGTTTTCTAGGCTGGTGCTCCTGTCCTGGGGCTGAGGGCCCCCATCTCTCAGGGTCTCTCTTCTTTTAATGAGAGCCCTTCTGAACCCTCAGCCTCAGCCACCCCTTAATCCTGGGAGCAGGAGAGCCTCCACCATGCCCCCTTACTCCCTACCAGGATCAGTGTGGATTCTTCTGTGCTTGGTTTTTGAGTCCTTTTCTTTTAGTCCAAAGTTGGTTTTTCATGATGATTGTTCTTAAATTAATTTGTAATCCAGTTTGGTCATGGGAGGTGGCAGTCTGTGTGTCTGCCTACTCTATTGCCATCTTCAAGAAGTACTATATATTATTAGTTCTCCAGACTATGACTTAAATTCCCTTTAAGTCTCAGGTCCAGGCTAGTTTCTTTTTGCACTAAACCAGAAGCCCAAAGATATATCTATTTTGCTTACGAGCAAAATCTTGATTCAAATTTTATAAGCTACATGTAACTAGGGGATACTATATTGAACAGCAGGTCTAGGTCAAAGAAATAAAATACCCCTAGAGTGGCAAACATTTAAAAGGTTTTATTTTTATATCCTGTCATAAGGTATACAAGTGCTGCTTAAGAGTGAGCCAAGGAAAGGAAGAACTAGTCTATATGTAGGCATATGCTTTTGTGAGTATGTATAAGTGTATATATGTTTAGTTACCCATAGGAAGCAAAGAGAAAATAAAAAGATTAAAAGAGATTTAAAAAAATACCTCCTAGGTGTTTGGCCCGGCATAGGAGCTCAGAATTTTACTTCCTTGTCACTTATTTGTAGATCTTTTCCCAGCATAATTTGAAAGACTGGAGATCTCAGCCCTCAGGTCAAAAGGACCACACAAGAAGAGGGGAGACAGGTAGATAAAAAATGAGATGAAAAAAGACTCCCCCCAAAAAAGTCTGTATGCAGCAAAATAAAAACACTGGGGGTACTGACACCCACTTTCAGCTCTTTCTCACTCTTCCTGGTTCCTTTATTCTAAGACTCAGGTAAAAAATTAAATTGGCAACACTTTTCCACCACCCTATCATTTTACTGCAACCCTCAGGTCACCCTGTAACAAATACTAAACTAGAATATCAAAAGCAGATAGTCCTACTCTCCTACAACTAATATTTCATTACAGGTAAAAAGTTCAGCTGTCTGGTTTCTTCTTAATTTCCGGTTAGTAATGGGGTTTCTTTTTAACTTTCTTTGACACTTCTCTGGGTGTTTTCTTTACATTGTGTACCAAGGGGACCCCCATCTCTAGCCCACAAACTACTTCTCAGTACTACACATCAAAGATCTCCTCTTGCAAAATAAAGGCACAAACAAAATATACTCAGAGATACAAAGAACATGTTGATGATTGCTAAAAAGGAAGGGGCATTGTGAGAGGGGTGGAAAAGGTGAAGGGATTAAGAAATACAAACTAGTAGTTATAAAATAGACACGGGGATGTAAAGTACAACATAAATATAGTCAATAATACTATAATAAGTATGTATGGTACCAGGTAGGCACTTGAAATATTGGGAGGGGGTCCACTTTATAAAGGGTATGATTTTCTAACCACTATACTGTAACACTCAAAACTAATTTAAAATAATATTGAATGTCAATTGTAATTTAAAATAATTTTTTAAAGAAAACTCTTCTATTGCTATAGGAAGGGAAGAAATAAAATTGTAATAGCTTATAAATATCTAACTATTATGTTTTGTACCTGAAACTGATATAATATTGCATCAATTGCAATTAAATAATTGAAACCTCAAAGGCTGCCTCACCAGACAGATGAAGAAGATGGAACTGGGAGCGACTCCTTGCCACACATAGCCGACATGGACGCCTGGAGGACATGGAACACAAAATCAGAAGTGGTCTGAATGAGGTCTGCTCTGGGAAAACAACAGGTGTCGTCAGTGGGCTGACATGTGTGCACTTTTGCAAACAAATTGATATGGGAGCACAAAAGTTAGAAATTAGGCTTTAGTAATAGTAGCTTTTTAACTGTAATAAGTAGGAGCTATGTAAGCACTAGGAAATAGTTAACCTGCTTGATATTCTCTCTTTTAATGGTTTCCTAACATTCCCTTTGAAATGCAGACAAAAGTTTACCTTTGCAGAAATCTGGAGAAAAGCTTACATTGGTGAGGGACCTGACAATTCAGGGAGTTTGAATCACAATAGTTGTTTGTAAAAGCCTAGCCACAGCCTGACCAGGGGGTGGCGCAGTGGATAGAGTGTCGGACTGGGATGCGGAGGACCCAGGTTCGAGACCCCGAGCTCACCAGCGTGAGCGTGGGCCCATCTGGCTTGAGCAAAAGCTCTCCAGCTTGAACCCAAGGTCACTGGCTCCAGCAAGAGGTGGCTCGGTCTGCTTAAGGCCCGCGGTCAAGGCACATGTGAGAAAGCAATCAATGAACAACTAAGGTGTTGGGACGGCAACGAAAAACTAATGAATGATGCTTCTCACCTCTCTCCGTTCCTGTCTGTCTGTCCCTGTCTATCCCTCTCTCTGACTCTCTCTCTGTCCCTGTAAAAAAAAAAAAAAAAAGCCTAGCCACAGGATTTACTGTGTAAAGTTAAGGCCTATAAATTAATTAGAAACTTAATTCACCAATCTTATATTTTTACTTTGTATCCTAAGAAAACAGGGAATCTTTTTACAGACAATTCCCAGAAGCAGATGGTCCCAGAGGTGCCAGGTCCCAGCTGTTCTTGGGAGACACCTGATCCAGATGTCTTGAAGATTTACCAAGGACACTAGATAGGACTGTGCTGATTGGGCCTGTGTTTCATCAGAAGAACTTGCAGAGGAGACATTCCTGCAGTTGAACCCCACCGCCTGTACACTGTCACATGACTAACTGCATGGACTTTTTTTTTTTTTTTTTTGCCCTTTATATCATCACTAACAGCCCCTGAACCTATAAAAACCAGGAGAGTGTTAAGCAGTTCTTTTGGACAGAAGTTCCCCGCCTTCTTAAGTTGCTGCAATTTGAATTAAAGATTATCTGATACCTACTCTGTCATTGTCTCTCGTGAAATTGGCAAAAAAGGGCATCAGACAACATGAATCCTAGTTCATTCCAGTAACAAGATCAAAACAAGAAGCTCTTAAGAACGACCTAGTGCAGGCTTTGAAGAGAAAGCAGTCAAGTTAAAAACCTTTGCTTACACTGACATGCCATGCCCTGCTAGATTCCTTTCTTAGAAAACTTTTTCTTCTTCCTTGAATTGTCTCTTTCCTCCCCAAAAGGTCACACAACCTGCATCACAGAGTTGCACAGCACCATCATTCCCTGAGAATAAAGCCGCTGGCCATCCTTCTCCATCTCCAAGGCCTGCTTCCCACCACGTTTTGCTATCAGAACCTGATGTTTCCATAAAGACCCCGTGTTTTGTTTGCCAGCCCCCCTGTACCCCACCACCACACATTTATGGCATAAAATATTCTGTCTGCCTCCCTTTCCTTCTACTTTTCTCTTACACTGGTGTAAAAAAATGTAAAATAAAAAACATTTTTATGAAATAACTGTGTTATTTGAAATATAGAACAAAAAACTGGAAATCTGATTTCATGTGTGTTCAGGAGTGGCTTGGGGTTGGGGAAGGAGAGCAAGGGACAGCTCTAGAAGAAAGGAGAGGTGGCCCTCAGCATTGTCCTGCACAGACTGGCCCCCAACCCACAGAAACCACATTGAGGAGGTGCAGGGGTGGACCTGCTGACCTTCTGTCCTGGCCTCGTGCTTTTCTGTCCATTTTTATGGAATACAAAGGAGTTTTTTGTTCTGTTTTGTAAAGTTTAAAATCTACATATTATACTTGAGCTTCTATACTTAGAAAAAAAATTAATAAAAAGAAACTTGGACTCAAAAGAAAAAGAACAGTCTGCCAGAATTCAGTGGTCAGAACATCATTTGTATCCTTGCCAGGAGGAACATCACAAGGAAATTCTTTTAATCCTGATATGTCAGCTCTTGGTATTGCAAATTCAATGCTTCCACCAAAATGTGGAAAATGTTCAGGCTTTGCAGTGAGAGCTGAGGTCATCCAGGCTTCACTTGCTATCCATGTTCTTTCTGTCAGTTATGTTCTGGTAAGCCGTTCCAGCACAAAAGGACTGAGTTCAATATCATGTGCATAAAGTACAATGACTGACAGTGGATTTCTTCATAGCATCAATAGCTTTTTGCATTTTCTTACTGGAATAGACTTTGAGGATGGTTTCAGAGAATATAATACAGAGGTTGGCACTCTTCATTTTATCCTTAAAATTTTTTACCTTGTATTTCTATAATCATCATCTGCTAAAATAGTAGCCATCCAGACCCCACCAAGGGGTTGGATAAGTTTAATCATTGCCTCTAACTAAACTTAACAGTGGGTACTGTGTGAAGATAAGACAGAAAGTGATATTTGTCACTAAGAATTGAGCAGGTAGAGGCATAGCCCACCTACAATAAAAATATTTATGCAGCTATTAGAAATCAATAGCACAATTACAATTTACACAATTTCCAAACACTTTTATTGGTGAGGGAGAGAAGTTAACTGTTCTACCTTTGTTGTCACCTCCTTCCACAGACAAAAGGACTTCCACTTTTCCCTATTCAGTGGGTGGGAACTGTTGAGGGAACACTATAGGCTTCCTTATGCACCCGTTTTCCATCCCACTCCAAGGGAGTTGAAAGAACTCTTTCTTATTTATTTGTTTGTTTATTTATTTATTTGTTTTTAGTGAGAGAGAGAGAAATGGAGAGAGATGAGAAGCATCAATTCTTTATTGTGGTATTTTAGTTGTTCATTGATTGCTGTCTCATATGTGCCTTGATGGTGAGGTAGGGGGGTACAGCCGATCCAGTGACCCCTTGCTCAAGCCAGCGACCTTGGGCTCAAGACAGCAGCCTTGGGCTCAAGCCAGAAACCTTTGGGTTCAAGCTAGCAACCATGGGGTCATATCTATGATACCATGCTCAAGCCAGTATCCCAAGGCTCAAGCTGGTGAGTTGGCACTCAAGCGGGCAACCTCCAGGTTTCAAACCTGGGTCCTCAACATCCCAGGCCAATGCTCTATCTGCTGTGCCACCACCTGGTCAGGTTAGAGAAACTAATTATAAAGATAATTAGCATTCAGTGTACCACTTTTCATCAGTGGGGTCGCAACATTCATTGAAAAGGAGTTCATCTGTCCTTTCATCCATGTTCTCCTGAGACTAGATGTGTGAGTCAAACACATCCAGGCTTTCTCAGACCTAACTTATCTTTCCCTCTTTCTCTCCCACCCACCTCTCTCTCTCTCTCTCTCTCTCTCTCTCTCTCTCTCTCATTTATACACACACACCACCACTACTTTCCCTCTTTCTCTCCTCCCCTCTATCCTTGTTTCTGTCTACCAGAGAGGGAGGAAAGACTCAAAGGGCTGAGAAAGTTTGAAAAGTAACACACCTTATCTGTGAAGCCCTTTATCAGCTCCCTGAAATGAACTTTCAGCACCAGCAAGGAAAATAAGATAAGTGAATAGTCAAGGTTAGACAGTCCAAATCTTTTATACCCCCTCCCTGGAGACACAAAATTCACATAGGTCTACAAACAAAGTCAAAGAAATCAAACACTTTTCACATGAATGCTAAAGCTGTAAAGGTATATAAGATGTAAAAAAGCTAACTTCGGGAGCTCATGCATTGGTGCTAAATAGCCCCACGTGTTCCACCAGCTGCTAATAAATTCCTCTTCATTCATTAAGTTCTCTGGACATCTTAATTGGCTATAATTTCTGCTACACCAGGGCTTTTGAATGTTTAGGTTACAAAACCCAAACAGAGAAAGATGGTAGGAAGTACCACTTAGACTTCAGCTCTAACCCATGTTCTGCAACAAACTTAATAGAAGCTCTTATTTTATAGATACTTGTCTAGATAAATGAGTAGGTACTTTTTTCTCATTTTGCCAGTGATCTCTGTGTATTTTTCCTCAGTGAGAACTTAAGAATCCAGTGCCATGAATTCTTGACAGTCTTACATGCATTTCTGCTGCTCTTGACTCTCATTCTCACTAATTCTGCCATGAAGAACTTATATCACATTCTCTCCTAACCCATCCCATCCCCACCCCATGTTATTAATATACCACCACCAATTGGACCTTTTGGATCATAGCTCCATATCTCCATGGTGGTTGATTCCTTAATAATTGACAGAATAGTCTTATCTACACAAGTGGCAATAGTTCAGAACTACACATGTGGGAATATAAATTCAAATACACATTTTTAAAATAAATACTGCAATATATTTCTAAAAGTTATATAGCATTATACTGTACAAGCTAGAAAAATGTTCACTACTTTGAACCAATAATTCTACCCCTGTAAATTTATCTGAACAAACTGTTCTTCCCAAAGGAAAAAGCTATGTATGTCCCCAAACTGTTCATTACAAAATTATTTAAGATATTGAAAAGCTGGAAAGAACTACATGCTCAGTGATAATATATTATGGTACATTGACTTGATGGAAATATTTTTTATCTTTAAAATGCTATAATTAGTAGGTGGACAGCGAGTTGGTACATACTTAGCCAGTGGTCTTGGCACACTCTCCCCAGAAGGCTGCTCAGCACCGATTCCGAAATGATGGCCCTGGCCTCTCCCTCCACAGACTGCTGCAGCAGCCATGACTCCCCCACTCCCATCGAGGGGGAAAGGAAAAGTGATGTTTTCACTGCCTCTGGGCACACAGCCCCTAACACTGCTGATCCACAGCTTCCAGGGTACATCTTTTCTGTCAGAAAAGCCAGGACAGACTGAGATATATTCTGCAAAGAAGAAATATAGATGGCCAATGGACATAAAAAGATGCTCAACGTCACTAATCATTAGAGAAATACAGATTAAAACCACAATCAGCTATTACCTCATACCTGTCAATATGGCTACTATCAGTAAATTAAGAAAGAAGTAGAGAAGAAAAATGGCAATGGAATAGGCGGATGTTACATCTCCTACCTCCCAGAACCAAAGTGGATTACAAGTTAGTTTAAGAACAATCATCTTGAAAAACCAACTTTGGACTAAACTAAGAGGAATCTATAACCAAGCACAGAAGGAACCACACTGAGCTGGTAGGAAGGATGGAGATGCGGAAAGGGCTGCCCCACTCCCAGGAGTGAGCGGCGGCCCGGACGGTCTCTCACGGTGGGGTGGGTTGCCTCGAGAGTTGTGGGTTCTCAGCCCCAAGACCAGAACCCCAACCTGGAGCCCTAGAGACTAGAGGAGGCATACAAACAGTATTTAGCTGAAAGACGAGCCAGATTACTGTTTGTGAAAGGGAGATAGAACTCTCAGACCCAGGCTCCATCTTAAAGGGACCCTGCAGAAAACCTTGTTCACAGCCACTTACCCAGGGCTCCAGGAGCAGGGAGCGCCAAGAGAACTGGAGTAGCAAGAAGAAAGTGTAGTATCAAGGGCACAGGGAGAGACTGTGGGGAACAGCCACCCTGACCCCTGTACTGGGTCACTCCCCAAACCTAAAGTGACCATATTTTCTGGGAGAACCAAGCCAGCAAAGGGAAGCAATTACCCCACCCACCAGAGGCTCTTCTACTCTGGTCAGTGCAAAGAGATGCTCAGAAAAAAGGGATGCATTAGGGACACAGGTTTTGAGTGCTGAGGTCTGGGCTACACTGCCCCTCAAAACTACTGAGTACCCTCCAAAGAGTGGGAAGGCCCGGCTGCAGTGGTGGCCATGGTGCTTGGTCCACCCAGTGGCGGGAACAGAGCCCAGCAGCTCCCCTGTGGTGGCAGCAAGGGGCAGAACCTGGAGAGACCTCCTCCACACCTGTGAGGGGCAAAGCCTGGAAAGGCAGCCTGCGCACCTGGGGGGAGGGGGCGGAGCCTGGAAAGGCATTTCACGTGCCTGCGAGAGCCAGAGCCCGGTGAAGCATGGAGTCCCCCACTCCCGCAGGACAGCCCAGGCTGTGGGTCACAGCCTGTAAGCCTGCGTGCCCAGCAGTGCTGGTGCCCAAGTGCCCAAGGAAGTGGCAGCAGCAGGGGGCCAGTAGAAAGACCACACACCTCTGGAATACAGAGATCACACACACTGGCCAAGAGTAGATAAAAGCCAGCCTAGAAGTACAGCTGATACTTACAATAGCATTAGGGCCCAGCAGAAGCAGCCACAAACTCTGGATCACCTGTAGCTCCATGAAGGTTGCTAAGGGACAGTCATAAGCAATGATCTCCACTGGTTAGTGCTAGGTTCTGGCCAGGGAGATCCAGGGCTGGCACATCCAACAGCCAAATATGGAGAGCATCAGCTCAGGACCTAACAACCCTAGTTAGAGTGAAATCTTAAGGAAAGCTTTCTCACACCGGACCCAGTTAAGGCATAAAAAACACTGACACAAATAGAAAAATAGAGTAGTAGCAGCAGCCAAGTATCCCACAGAGGTTTACAAACAACAGCTGAGGCCAACACAAGAAGATCTAGAAATAACACAACTGAAAGCTGGAGGCAGACAACACCAACCCTATACTCAGCTAGCTACACAAACAACACATCCAAAGGAGCAGTTTATACAGAGACAAAATGGGAAGACATATAAATGTAATTCAAATGAATTAAAAGAGAAATAAAAAAAAAAGAACTGAATGAGATGGCAATAACCAAGATAGCAAATGCAGAGTTTAGAATAATGATTGTTAGGATGTTCAAGGATCTTAGAGCAACAATAGATGGACATAATGAGCACCAAAACAAAGAGATAAAAAGCATCCAAAAGGACATTGAAATCATAAAAAGGAACCAGACAGAAATGACAAACACAATATCAGAAATGAAGAACAGACTAGAAGGAATTAAAAACAGGCTGGATAAAGCAAATGATCAAATCAGTGATTTAGAAGACAAGATAAGTGAAAGCACAGAAGAACAGCAAAAAGAAAAGAGGATCAAAAAGTCTGAGGATACTCTAAGCTCTGTGACAATAAGAAAAGAAACAACATCTGCATAACAAGGGTTCCTGAAGAAGAAGAGAAAGAACAAGAAAAAGAGAATCTAATTGAGGAAATCAGAGCTGAAAACTTTTCTAAATAAATAAAGGAAAAAGTCACATAAGTTCAAGAAGCACAGAGAATACCATTAAGAGGAACCTAAAAAGACCTACACCAAGACATATCATAATTAAAATACCAAAGCTAAGAGATAAAGAAAGAATAATAAAGGCTATAAGAGAAAAGCAGTCAATCAACTACAAAGAAACCCCCATAAGGATGACATCCAACTTTTCAACAGAAATAATTGAGGCCAGAAGGAAATGGCAAGAAATATTAAAAGTAATGCAAAACAAGAGCCTACAACCAAGACTTCTTTATCCAGTAAGGCAAGGTCTCCTTTAAAATTGAAGGAGAAATAAAAAGCTTCCCAGACAAAAACAAACAAACAAAACCTCAAGGAATTCATTACAATCAAATCCATGCTGCAAGAAATATTAAGGGGTCTGTTGTAAACAAAACAAAAGGGGAAAATATATAGTAAAAGAGAAATGTAGATTTAAAGAATAAAATGACAATAAACACCTACATATCAATAATAACCTTAAATGTAAATGGATTAAATGCTCCAATCAAAAGACATAGGGTAGCTGCGTGGATAAGAAAACAGACTCATACAGATGCTTTCTACAAGAGACCCACCTCAAAACAAAAGATATACATAGACTGAAAGTAAAGGGATAAAAAAAAATATTTCATGCAAATAGAAAAACTTTAAAAAGCTGAGTTAAGAGTGGCAAGATGGAGATGAAGTAGGCGAACATACCAACTTCCAACTCCCAGAACGAAAGTGGATTACAACTTAATTTTAAGAACCATCAGCTGGAAAACCAACTTTGAACTAAACTAAGAGGACTCCAACCAAAGAACACTTAAGAAGCCACATTGAGACTGGTAGGAAAAGTGGAAATGCAGAAAGGGCTGCCTAGCTCCCCGGAGTGAATGGCATCCCAGAGAGACTTGTATGGTGGAAAGAGAGTTTAGGGGAGGGAACTGGGCCCCAGAAGCAAAACCTCAGTCTGGAGCCCCAGAGCCTAGAAGAGGTGTATGGACAGTATTTAGCTGTGAAACAAGTCAGGATACTGTTTGTGAGAAAGAGACAGTATTCTCAGACCCAGGGTTCTTCTTAAAAGGACCACACAGAAAAACTCTCTCACAACCACTCACCTAGGGTTCCAGGGGATGGGGAGAGAGGAGAGGACTGGAGCAGCGGGAAGAGAGTGTAATCTAGGAGGTACAGAGAGAAACACTATGAGAGACAGACACCCTAATCCCTGGGCTGAGTCACTCCCCAAATCTGAAGCAAATATTTCCCCTAGAACCAGCAATACCAGCAAAGGGAAGCAGGACACCAGCCAAACAAGCTCTCCCACAGCACTCAGAGCACAGCCACTGAGAAGGAGGGAGCTTTCATGACTACAGCATGGAGTGTTAGGATCTGAGCTGCAGCACCCCCACCCACACTGCTGAGGGCTTGCTGAAGGATGGGCAGTGTCTGGACATGGAAGTGCAGTTCAGTCGATGGGGGTGGAAGCAGGGCCAGCCAGCATGAGCTCAATCTAGCCTGGTGGGGGCAGAAGGAACACACGAAAGCAGTATGGCCAGCTGCAGGCTCACCTACAACCCCACCTGCATGACAAGAGAGAAAGCCCGAAATGGGCGGAGGTCCACCACTGAGCAAGGGCGTATGGGCGTGCAACCTCACCTGTCCTCCGAGGTTTGCTGCCCTACCTGCAAGCTGGCTCAGCCTGTGGGTCAGGGCAAAAGCCCGAAAAAAGGCAGAGGTCAGCAGCTGAGCACACACCCACAGCCCCGCCAGGCCCAAGGAGCCAAGGTTTGCGGCCTGACGTACGAGCCGGCTCTGACTGGTGTGGAAGCCCAGGAACAGGCAGAGACCCCCAGCTGAGCAAAGGTGCTCACCCCTGCCCTTGGTGCCGAGGGTTGTGGCCCGTGTGCAGCGGGCAACCCCATCCGTGGTGGCAGGCTGAAGGCCTAGACCGGCTGAGGTTTATAGAGCCGGGCACAAGAACATAGCCTCTCTCATGGAGGAGAGGAAGAAACCACACCAACAGCTGCAGAAAGCCAGCGCCGGCAACACCCATACCAAACAGCAACAGAGGGGGTGGTGAGCTGCAGACAAATGACACCTAAGGAACACAGAGGCAACACCAATTGGACTCTAGTAACCAAACCCTTCTTATACACAGACAAAATGGGCAGGCGGAGAAATGCAACCCAAATGAATCAAGAGAAATCCCCAGAGAAGGACCTGAATTGGTCAGATATAACCAAATTACTGAATGCAGAGTTTAAAATAATGATTGTTAGGATGTTTAAAGAGCTTAGAACAAAAATTGATGGTCATTATGAACACATAATAAAGAGATAACAAATATAAAAAAAATTGAAATAATAAAAGGGGGGGCAACATGGCAATGGAGTAAGCAGACGTACCAACATCTAACTCCCAAAACCAAAGTGGATTATAACTTGATTTTAAGAACCATCATCTGGATAAACCAACGTTGAACTAGACTGAGAGGACTCTTAAACCGGGGAACACTGAAGAAGCCACATTGAGACTGGTGGGAAAAGCAAAAATGCAAAAAGGGCTGCCCAGCTCCCCGGAGCGGAAGGCAGCCCGGAGAGACTCGTGTGGTGGGAAGAGAGGCTAGCGGAAGGGTAGGGACCTGGGTCCCAGGAACAATGCCCCAGCCTACAGCCCCAGAGCCTAGAAGAGGCCTATGGACAGTATTTAGCTGTGAAACAGGTTAGGATACTGTTTGTGAGAAAGAGACAGTTGTCTCAGACCCAGAATTCTTTTTAAAGGGACAGCACAGAAAACCTCTCTCACAACCATTCACCTGGTACTCCAGGAGACAGGGAGTGAGGAGAGGACCGGAACAGTGAGAAAAGAGTGCGGTCTGGAAAGCACAGGGAAAAAAACTATGACAAACAGCCTCGCTAAACCCTGGGCTGAGTCACTCCACAAATCTGAAACAATATTTCCCCTGAAACCAGCAAGGGGAAGCAGAATACCAGCCAAACAGGAAAAAAAAAAAAGAAAAGAAAAAATCAAGAAATTCATTAAAACCAAACCAATTCTGCAAATGGTGCTAAGGGGCCTGTTGTGAACAGTACAAAGGAGAAAAAGAACATAGCAAAGGAAGAAAACAGCTTTAAAGAATAAAGGGGCAATAAAAAACTACATATCAGTAATAACCTTAAATGTAAATGGATTAAATGATCCAATCAAAAGACATAGGGTAGCTGCATGGATAAAAAAACAGGACCCATACATATGCTGTCTACAAAAGACACACCTTAAAACAAAAGATGCACATAGACTGAAGGTAAAAAGATGAAATATATATTTCATGCAAATGGAAATAAAAAAAAGCTGGAGTAGTAATACTTATATCTGAAAAACTAAACTTTAAAACAAAGGCTGTAGTAAGAAATAAAGAAGGACACTACATTATGATAAAGAGAACAATTCAACAGAAAGAGGATTTCAATACCCCACTAACATCACTGAATAGATCCTCAAGAAAGAAAAGTAACAGAAACAGCAGACTTAAAGGATATACTAGATCAACTCGATTTAACAGATATCTTCAGAACTTTTCACCCTAAAGCAGTAGAATATACATTCTTCTCAAGCGCTTATGGTACATTCTCTAGGATAGACCACATGTTAGGACACAAAAGTAGTCTCACCAAATTTAAGAAGATTGAAATTATATCAAGCATTTTCTCTGATCACAATGGCATGAAATTAAAAATTAACAACAAAAGAAAAACTGAAAAATACTCAAACACTTGGAAACTAAATAGTATGTCATTAAATAATGAATGGATTAACAAATGGATTAACTAAATAGCATGTGATTAAATAACAAATGGATTAACAATGAAATTAACAAAAAAAGAAAAACTAAAAAAACCTCAAACACTTGGAAACTAAATAGCATGTTATTAAATAATGAATGGATTAACAATGAGATCAAAGAAGAAATTTAAAAAGTTCCTAAAATTAATGATAATGAGCATACATCAACTCAAAACTTATGGGACACAACAAAAGCAGTACTGAGAGGGAAGTTCATAGCACTACAGGCATACCATGAGAAGCTAGAAAAAGCTCAAATAAGCAACTTGACCTTGCATCTAAAAGAACTAGAAAAACAACAGCAAATAAAGCCCAGGACTAGTAGAAGGAAGAAAATAACAAGGATCAGAGCGGAAATAAATGACAAAGAGGCCTAGGAAAAAATAAAGAGGATCAAAGAAACCAGGAGCTGGTTCTTTGAAAAGGTAAACAAGATCGATTAACCTTTAACTAAACTCACCAAGAGAAAAAGAGAGAAGACTCAAATAAATAAAATTAGAAATGACAGTGTAGAAATAAATACTGACACAACAGAAATACAAACTATTGTAAAAGAAATATTATGAACAAGTCTATGCCAAAAAATTAGACAACCTAGGTGAAATGGACAAATTTCTTGAATCATTTAATCTTCCAAAAATAAATCTGGAAGAATCAGAACACCTTGACAGACCAATTACAACAAATGAGATAGAAAGTTATCAAAATTCTCCCGAAAAAGAAAAGTCCTGGGCCCGATGGCTTCACAAGTGAATTCTACCAAAAATTCAATGAAGAACTAACTTCTATCCTCCTCAAGCTATTTCAAAAAATTCAAGAGGAAGGAAGACTTCCAAACTCCTTTTCTGAGGTGAGCATAATTCTGATCTTGAACCCAGGCAAAGAAAACACAAAGAAGAAAATTACAAGCCAATATCTCTGATGAATCTAGATGCTGAAATTCTCAACAAAATATTAGCCAACCGGATTCAGCAATATATGAAAAAATCATACACCATGATCAAGTGGGATTTATTCTGGAGAGGCAAGGCTGGTTCAATATTCAAAAATCAGTCAATGTGATTCATCACATAAACAAAAGGAAGGATAAAAATCACAAGATAATTTCAATAGATGCAGAAAAAGCATTTGATAAAATCCAGCACCCATTCATGATCAAAACTCTCAGTGAAATGGGAATACAGGGAACATTCCTTAACACGATAAAAGTCATCTATGACAAACCCACAGCCAACATCATACTAAATGGACAAAAATTAAAAGCAATCCCCTTAAGATCAGGAACGAGTCAAGGGTGCTCCCTTTCACCACTCTTATTCAACATAGTTCTGGAAGTCTTAGCCACAGCAGACAAGAAGAAGAAATAAAAGGCATCCAAATTAGAAAAGAAGTAAAACTGTCATTATTTGCAGATGATATATTTTATATAGAAAACCCTAAAGTCTCAGTCAAAAAAACTACTGTACCTGATAAATGAATTCAGCAAGGTGGCAGGATATAAAATTAATACTCAGAAATCAGAGGCATTTTTATATACGAACAATGAACTGTCAGCAAAAGAAATTAAGGAAACAATCCCCTTCACTATTGCAACCAAAGAAATAAAGTACCTATGAGTAAATTTAACCAAGAAGGTTAAAGATTTGTACTCAGAAAATTATAAAACATTGATTAAAGAAATCAAGGAAGATACAAACAAGTGAAAGCATATACTGTGCTCATGGTTAGAAAGAATATAAACATCATTAAAATGTCTATATTACCCAAAGCAATTTATAAATTCAATGCAATACTAATTAAAATACCAATGACATACTTCAAAGATATAGAACACATATACCAAAAATTCATATGGAACCAAAAAAGAACACAATTAGCCTCAGCAATCTTAAAAATAAAGAATACAGTGGGTGATTTTACACTTCGTGATATCAAGTTATACTACAAGGCCATTGTATTCAAATCAGCTTGGTACTGGCATAAGAACAGGCATATAGATCACTGAAGGAACAGAGAACCCAGAAATAAAACCACACTTTTATGGTCAATTGATATTTGACTAAGGTGGTAAGAGCATACAATGGAGTAAAAACAGTCTCTTTAACAAATGGTGTTGGGAAAATTAGACAGCTACCTGCAAAAAATAAAACTAGGCCACTAACTTATACCATTCACAAAAATAAACTGAAATTAGATAAAAGACTTGAATGTAAGTCGTGAGACCATAATCGTCTTGGAAGAAAACATAGGCAGTAAGCTCTCTGACATCTTTCACAGCAATATATTTGCTAATTTATCCCCAATGTCAAGTCAAAGAAAGGACAAGATGAACAAATTGAACTATATCACACTAAAAAGATTAAGCCCCGCTAAAGACAATGTGAACAAAATAAAAAGACAAACCACACAATGGAAGAACATATTCAAAAATACGTCTGAAAAGGGGTTAATAACCAAAATTTATAGAGAACTTGTAAAACTCAACACCAGGAAGATAAACAATCCAATCAAAAAATGGGCAAAAGAGTCCTGGAGCAAGATGGCAACAGAATAGGCCAGACTTCCAACTCCCAGAACCAAAGTGGATTATAACTCAATTTTAAGAACCATCATCTGGATAAACCAACTTTGAACTAAACTAAGTGGACTCTTCAACCAAGGAACACAGAAGAAGCCACACTGAGACTGGTAGGAATAGCAAAAACACGAAGAGGGCTACCCAGCTCCCCGGAGTGAATGGCAGCCCGGAGAGACCCGCGTGGTGGGAGGAGAGTTTGGTGGAGAGGGAGGGACCTGGGTCCCAGGAACAAAGCCCCAGCCTGCATTCGCAGAGCCTAGAAGAGGCGTTTGGACAGTATTGAGCTGTGAAACAAGTATTGTTTGTGAGAAAGAGACAGTTTTCTCAGACCCAAGATTCTTTTTAAAGGGACAGCGCAGAAAACCTCTCTCACAACCACACACCCGGGGCTCCAGGGAACGGGGACAGAGGAGAGGACCAGAGCAGCGGGAAGAGAGTGTGAACTGAAGGCACAGGGACAAACACTCTGAGGGACAGCCACCCTAACCCCTGGGCTAAGTCACTTCCCTAATCAAAAAGGAACATTTCCCCTGGAACTAGAAATGCCAGCAAAGGGAGACAGGACACCAGCCAAACAAGCATTCCCACGGCAATTAGAGCAGAGCTGCTTAGAGGGAAGGAGTTCCCAGGTCTACAGTATGGAGTATTAGGGCCCTTCCTACTCTGCAGAGGGTTGCTGGAGGGATGGTGGTGGCAGGACGCTGAAACGCGGTTGTGTCGGCGGGGGCGGAGGCCCAGCCGGTGTGAGCTTCATCTAGCCCAGTAGGGTCGGAGGGGACGCCCAAAAGCGGTCCGGCAGCTGCGGGCCCGCATGTAACCCCACCTGTGGGGGGGAAAAGCGGGAGGCCAGGAACGGGCAGAGATCTGCTCTGCAACACTGCGTAAGCTGTCCCTGACCGCGGGAACGTGGCTAGGACCAGGGACGGGCGGAGGCTCGCAGCTGAGCTCACGCCAGCAGCCCCTCCCAGCCAGAGAAACCACAGTTTGCCATCCTGCGTGCGCGAGCTGGCTCTGAACGCGGGGGCGGAGTATAGCCCGAAGCGACAAGCAGAAGTTCGCAGCTGAGCGCCCGCCAGCAGCCACGCCGGGCCCAATAAACCTTGGTTTGCGACCCTGCGCAGGAGAGCCCTGACCTAGAGGGCGGGCAAAGGCTCACAGCTGAGAGCACGTCAAAAGCCCCGCCCAACCCGCGAAACTGTGGCAAGCAGGCTCTAACCGCGGGTGC
Source organism: Rhynchonycteris naso (assembly GCA_037038555.1). Taxonomy (NCBI): domain Eukaryota; kingdom Metazoa; phylum Chordata; class Mammalia; order Chiroptera; family Emballonuridae; genus Rhynchonycteris; species Rhynchonycteris naso. The sequence continues at coordinate 177,065,395 of CM072995.1, read as the reverse complement.
TGGGTGGAAGCCTGGAAAGAAGCTGGGTCCACAGCTGAGCAAAGGTGCTCAACTCTACCCTTGGTGCTGAGGCTTGTGGCTTCAGTGACAGCCCCTCCCGCGGAGGAGAGGCGGAAACCACAGCAACAGCCGCAGTGGGCCGGCGCTGGTAACGCCCACACCCAACCGCCCTAGGCAGCGGCAGAGGGGGTGGCGGGCCTGCAGACAGAGCACACCTAGAGAACACAAAGGCAACACATACTGGACTCCAGTGGCCACAACTTGCTTATACACAGATAAAATGGGCAAGCAGAGGAGTGCAAACCAAATGAATCAAGAGAAATCCTCAGAAAAGGACCTGAATGAACCAGATATAACCAAATTACCAGAAGCAGAATTTAGAATAATGATAGTTAGGATGTTCAAAGAAATTAGAGCAACAATGGATAGTCACTATGAACACCTAAATAAAGAGATAACAAGTATAAAAAACGAAATTGAAATAATAAAAAAGAATCAGACAAATTACAAATACAGTATCAGAACTGAAGACCACAATGCAAGGAATTAAAAGCAGGATGAATCACGCTGAGGATCGAATCAGCGAGTTAGAGGACACAATAAACAAAGGCACAGAAGCAGAGAGAAAAAGGAAAAGAGACTCAAAAAATCTGAGGAAACCCTATGGGAGCTCTGTGACAACATGAAGAGAAACAACATTCGCATCATAGGGGTCCCTGAAGAAGAGGGGAGAAAACAGAAAAGAGAAACTTTGTTCAATCAAATCATAGTAGAAAACTTCCTTAAAATAAGGCTGGGAAATATTCCACACATTCAAGAAGCACACAGAACTCCATAAAGAGAAACCCAAAGATATCGACACCAAGACACATCATAGTTAAAATACCAAAGCTAAGGGATAAAGAGAAAATTTTAAAAGCTGCTAGAGAAATAATGGCTATCACCTACAAAGGAGCCCCCATAAAGATGACATCTGACTTCTCAACAGAAAGACTTGAGGCCAGAAGGGAATGGCAAGATATATTCAAAGTAATGCAGAACAAGAACCTACAACCAAGACTACTCTATCCAGCAAGGCTAACATTTAAAATTGAAGGAGAAATAAAGAGCTTCCCAGACAAAGAAAGCCTCAAGAAATTCATTAAAACCAAACCAATTCTGCAAGAGATACTAAGGGGCCTGTTGTGAACAGTTCAAAGGGAGGAAAGAATATAGCAAAAGAAGAATACAGCTTTAAAGAATAAAACAACTACATATCAATAATATCTTTAAATGTAAATAGATTAAATAATCCAATAAAAAAACATAGTGTAGCTGTGTGGATAAAGAAACAGGACTCATACATATGCTGTTTACAAGAGACACTTCTTAAAACAAAAGATGCACATAGACTAAAGGTAGAAGGATGGAAAAAAATATTTCATGCAAATGGAAATGAATAAAGAGCCAAAGTAGCAATACTTATATCTGACAAAATGGACTTTAAAACAAAGGCTATAGTAAGAGATAAAAAAAGACACTACATAATGATAAAGGGAATAATTCAACAGGAAGATATAACCATTATAAATATCTACGCACCGAACATACATAAAGCAGACTGTGATAGATATAAAGGGCAAGATTAACAGCAATACTATAATAGTAGGGGATTTCAATACCGAACTAACATCACTGGATAGATCCTCAAGAAAGAAAATTAACAAAGAAACAGCAGACTTAAAGGAGACAGTAGATCAACTCGATTTAATAGATATCTTCAGAACTTTTCACCCTAAAGCAGTAGAATATACATTCTTCTCAAGTGCTCATGGTACGTTTTCTAGGATAGACCACATGTTAGGACACATAAGTGGTCTCAACAAATTTAAGAAGATTGAAATCATATCAAGCATTTTCTCTGATTACAATGCCATGAAACTAGAAATTAACTACAAAAGAAAAACTGAAAAACACTCAGACACTTGGAAATTAAATAGCATGTTATTAAATAACGAATGGATTAACAATGAGATCAAAGAAGAAATAAAAAAGTTTCTAGAAACAAAGGATAATGAGCATATATCAACTCAAAATTTATGGGACACAGCAAAAGCAGTACTGAGAGGGAAGTTCATAGCACTACAGGCATACCATGAGAAGCTAGAAAAAGCTCAAATAAGCAACCTGATCCTGCATCTAAAAGAACTAGAAAAACAACAACAAATAAAGCCCAGGACTAGTAGAAGGAAGGAGATAATAAAGATCAGAGTGAAAATAAATGACATAGAGGCTAAGGAAACAATACAGAGGATCAATGAAACCAGGTGCTCGTTCTTTGAAAAGGTAAACAAGATTGATGAACCTTTAACTAGACTCACTAAGAAAAAAAGAGAGAGGACTCAAATAAATAAAATTAGAAATGAGAGTGGAGAAATAACAACTGACACAACAGAAATAATAAGTATTGTAAGAAAATACTAAGAAGAACTCTATGCCAAAAAATTAGACAACCTGGTGAAATGGACAAATTTCTTGAATCAGAAATCAGTGGCATTTTTATACACCAACAATAAACTGTCTGAAAGAGAAATAAGAAAAAAATCCCCTCACTATTGCAATAACAAAAAATTAAGTACCTAGGAGTAAATTTAACCAAAGAGGTTAAAGACTTGTATTTGGAAAATTATAAAACATTGTTAAAGGAAATCAAGGAAGATACAAACAAATAGAAGCATATACCGGGTCCATGAATAGAAAGAATAAACATCATTAAAATGTCTCTATTACCCAAAGTAATCTATAAATTCAATGCAGTTCTTTTTAAGATACCAATGACATATTTCAAAGATATAGAGCAAATATTCCAAAAATTTATATGGAACCAAAAAAGAACACGAATAGCCTCAGCAATCCTGAAAAAGAATAAAAGTGGCCTGACCAGGCGGTGGCGCAGTGGATAGGGCCTCGGACTAGGATGTGGAGGACCCAGGTTTGAGACCCCCAGCTCGTCAGCTTGAGCACAGGCCCATCTGGCTTGAGCAGAAGCTTATCAGCTTGAACCCAAGGTCATTGGCTCGAGCAAGAGGTTGCTCCGTCTGCTGAAGTCCCCCAGTCAAGGCACATATGAGAAAGCAATCAATGAACAACTAAGGTGTCGCAGCGAAAAACTGATGATTGATGCTTCTCATCTCTCTCCATTCCTGTCTTTCCCTATATATCCCTCTCTCTGACTCTCTGTCTGTCCCTGTAAAAAAAAAAAAAAAGAAAGAAAAAGAATAAAGTTGGGGTTATCACACTTCCTGATATCAAGTTATACTACAAGGCTGTCATACTCAAAACAGCTTGGTACTGGTATAAGAACAGGCATACTGATTGATGGAACAGAGAACCCAGAAATAAACCCACACCTTTATGGAAAATTGATATTTGACAAAGATCGTAAGAGCATACAATGGATTAAAGACAGTCTCTTTAACAAATGGTGTTGGGAAAATAGGACAGGTACTTGCAAAAAATTGAAATTGGATTACTTGCAAAAAATTTAAACTGATCACCAACTTACACCATTCACAAAAGTAAACTCAAAATGGATAAAAGACTTAAATGTAAGCCATGAAACCATAATCATCTTGAAAGAAAACAGGCAGTAAACTCTCTGATATCTCTCGTAGCAATATTTTTGCTGATTTATCTCCACGTGCAAGTGAAATAAAAGACAGGATGAACAAATGGGACTATATCAAACTGAAAAGCTTTTGCACAGCAAAAGACATCATTAACAAAATAAAAAGACAACCCACACAATGGGCGAATATATTCGCCAATACATCTGATAAGGGATTAATAACCAAAATTTATTTTTAAAATACTTGTAAAACTCAACACCGAGAAGAATAACAAGCCAATAAAAAAATGGGCAAAAGAAATAGACACTTCTCCAAAGAGGACATACAGATGGCCTATAGGCATATAAAAAAATGTTCAATATCACTAATCATTATAGAAATGCAAATTAAAACCACAATGAGATACCACCTCACATGTCAGAGTGGCGCTTATTAACAAAACAACACAGAATAAATGCTGATGAGAATGTGAAGAAAAGGGAACCCTCCTGCACTGCTGGTGGGAATGCAGACTGGTGCAGCCACTGTGGAAAACAGTATGAAGATTCCTCAAAAAAATTAGAAATGGAACTGCCCCTTGACCAAGCTATCTCACTTTTAGAAATATATCCTATGAATACCACATCACTGACTCAATAGAAAAAATGCACCTTCATGTTTATTGCAGCATTGTTTACAATAGTGAAGATCTGGAATCAGCCCAAGTGTCTGTCAGTGGACAAGTGGATTAAAAAGCAGTGGTACATGTACACAATGGAATACTACGCAGCCATGAGGAAGAAGGAAATCTTACCTTTCACAACAACATAGATGGACCTGGAGCCTATTATATTGAGTGAAATAAGCCAGGCAGAGAAAGAAAAATACCATATGACCTCAATCATTTGAGGAATCCAATAAATAATGTGAACTGAGGAACAGAATTGAGACAGAGGCAGGATCAAAGGGACCCAGAGATGGAAAAGAGATTAATGAAAAAAAATATATATATATAATGACACAGCATTATAGAGAACAGGACAGAAAATCCTGGAGGGAAGGGGGGAAGGCATTGGGTGAAGGGGTCATGGAGGGGCGAGGGGGAATAAAGAGGATGGGGGAGATATATTTAGTGAGATACTTGAATCTATGTAGACAAAGTCATAGATCTATGTAAATTAAAGTCATAAATAAAAAAATTTTTTAAAAAGAAAGTGATCTAGAAGGAAGGCTATCTATTAAGTTATTAAAGTGCATAGGCTATGAGTATTCTACATGCTATTATTCTCTTTTAATCTGCAATGAGTCTAAAGCTGTAATAATAAGGGAGAAAATAAAATAAAATAAGCTTAAGCAATGAAAGAAACAAAAAAATTAAAAAATTGGACTTTTTAAGAGATTGATTGGATTTGATTTCTTAACTTCTAATGTATATGCATTGAGCTTTTCTTGTATTATTTGTTCAACATTGTTTTCAATAACTTTTCCATCTTGTAAATTGGTTGAAAATAAAAACTTCTAATTTCCAGTTTACATTTTATAGCTTTCTTACATACTATACCATCATGTTATAACCTCTACTATGGGAATAGGTATTTATGTACCATAAGACACAATGTCTATCTAGCCATGAAAATTTAGATGGTGAAAATCATCAAAACTAAGTAAAATACTTAGAAAATGAGGCAATATACAATAAAATACAGCTTAGATTTTTAAAAGAATGATAATATGATATCATCACAGCTTTGCATATGCTTAGGTTATTTATCCACATCAGGGTCTCCCAGCTGTTAGCTCAAAATACATCAATTGATAACCACAGTAATAGCAGTGATAATAGCATTAACAATAGCAGTGCCACATTCCACAGTGTGTTTGTCTCATTGTTCACCCACCCTTACAAAAATAATATGCAGCAAATACTATTTTACATTAATTTCCACTTTCTACATGAAGAAGTTGGAGCTCAGAAAAGGTGAGCAATATTCTCAAGGTCACAATGGTCCTTAGTGGCGTCGAAGAACTTTCTATTCAGTAACCTACCCATGGGTGTACACATATTCCAGCATTACCAGTAACTCTACTCCCATCTACTGGGGATTTCCAGTGAGGAAGCAGATGTGGCCAGAAATTACTGACAGCTGTTTAAGGTTTGAGAATTTCTAGTGCCTAAGGGCTCATGCTGGTCATTTTATTTTTTAAGGGATGTAGGTTACTGTTCAAGTTACCAGAATTAACTTCCAATATTTATGTCATACATCAATACAATAGGGCAAAGTCAGAATTTATAGTGACCCAAATGTGTACTAAATGTAACTATTTTACATAAATATTCTCATCTCACTCCAGCTTTCTGTGGCTGCATTTCTTCTAATGCCCACTGAGGTAGGGTTGGGATGAGGTTAGGGAGGAACAATTAATTCTGCTGAATAAAAGTAATAGCATCTCTTTCCATTTTAAATGTTCTCTTTAGTTAAATAACCACTGTATTTCAGGTTTAGACTCTTCACCATGGGGGTTTCTTTCCTCTTAAGAAGTCACCTTAACCAATTTTCCTTTCCTCTTAGCTGAAGGAAAAGTTCATGACAAGGTGGGGAAGAGCCTCTGGCCCTTGTGCCGTCTCCTGGGTCCTTGCTGACCTCATTTCTTTCACTCATTCTGGGGCTGTTAGTACCCATCAACAAGGTTGGGGGCCTCTAGTCATACTTCCATTCTTAAGGCTCTTCACTCTGTGACCTCCTTTCTATGACTCCAGGTCTTCTAGTCTCTCTCTCCTCTCCACATCCACATTCCCCTCCACTTGCACACAGTCAGCAAGAACTTTGACTCCAGTGTGCCACGGCACACACCACAGAAAACAGGCACCAATACAGGTCCTCTATGAAACACATCTCCCTAACATCACTTCTGAACTGAGCCCATGCAACGGCGCCATGTTCAACAGGTGTCGTACAAAACCCAGGGCTTTCCTCAACAGCTTAGTCAGCTAGTCTGGATGCTCTCTGACAGCCCCAAACCTACTGAGATGCTCAACCCTGAGGACTAGGAGAGCCAGACACTCTTATCTGGCCCTCCTCTTCCTCAGCCCCCTTCTTCCTCTAGCACCAGAAGGACTTTGTACTTACTTTCCCTTCTGGAAGCAATTCTCCTATGTCATAGCTTCCTTCTTACCAATCCTATGAGTTCCTTTCCTACCAGTGGTTATCTTTTCCCTTCCTTGGCATAAAAAGTGTCATGATCTAGCCCTAATGCAGTGGTTCTTAACCTCTTTTGAGGTACTGAACCCACCAGTTTCATATGCGCATTCACCGAACCCTTCTTTAGTGATAAATAAAATATGATTTTTTTTTCCAAATTCAAGACATAGGTATATGGTTTTTTACTGGTGCACAAAATGAGCCGTGCGTGAACATCACCTTGCTCAAAGAACAAAACCAACAAAGTGCATGAACTCACAACAGATTACGGTATTACTTTATTCTGGCCTCCGCAGCAGAGGCTTCTCCAAACCCCTGATACCGACTCTTCGAACCCCTAGGGTTCGATAGAACCCAGGTTAAGAACCACTGCCCTAATGGAAGAAGGACTACAGAAAAAAATAATTTTTAATTACCAAAAGTCAAGTACATTAGAAATTATGTTGAAGATACAGTTTCTTTACAAAGCAGGGATTGTAATTATCTATCTCCAGGATTTGGAAGCCTGGCCCTACCTCTTATTAACTGCATGACCTTGGGCAAGTCACTTAACTATTCTACACTTTAGTTTCCTGGTGTGTAAAAACTGGAGACGATACTATACTTGTTCTGAGGATTAAACATAACTGAAATAGCATGTATAGCACTCAATATAGACACTGGCACAAATAAAGTGCCTTGCTAACTTTAGAATTAGTATTCCTTAGTCCCTTACCTACTAAATTATTCATTTATTCAGGTTATTGAATTTCATATGTGGAGAAGAAACACCAAATAAACAAAAGATACACATTATTTCCTTTTTCTACAACATCCATAAAATTCTACCTTCGGTGTTTCAGATTCCCTTGCAGAATGTCATTGCTGAGATATCTGACTAATCCTCGATAGAAATGTTACATTGCATAAAATGTATTAAGACCTTATGAGGTAGGTCCTGGATTTCTGAAAAGGGTATACTCACTCAAATGAACCTGACAAAATCTTAGGTTAAAATGGGTCTGTCACACACATACATATTAAACACAACCAGAAGATATAATGAGAAAGGTATTTGCATATCTTAAATGATCTAGTTAACATTATATGTTTTAGTAGCATTGAAAATATATTTTTATATGTCAATAAATGCTATCATCAGTACAGAGCTTTCTGTATACAACAGTCAAGTATTCAATAATATCTGATTACTGTGGCTTAATTAATTGTCAAAGTCACTTCTGATTGAATCAGAAGCACTTTAAAAACTGGCTATGATTCATCTGGTTGTTCAAATGCAGTTCAGTTAAACAAGCTAATAAATCTACTTGTCTCCCCTGACCAGTGGATAAAGTGTCAACCTGGAATGCTGAGGTCGCCAGTTCAAATCCCTGGGTTTGCCCAGTCAAGGCACACATGGGAGTTGATGCTTCCTGCTCCTTCCCTCTTCTCTCTCTCTCTTTCTCTCTCTCTCTCTCTATTTGCCTCTCCCTTCCTCTCTCTCTCTCTCTCTCTCAAATCAATCAATTTAAAAAATAGCAAAGAAATGACAAGGTAGGGGCAGGAAAAGCAGGTGAGAGAAAGAAATCAGTTGGATACAAGCAATGTTTTATGACTTACTTCCCATTCACCCCTCCTCAACAGTCCTACTCCCCCTCCTATAGCTTACCCCCCTAATTGCAATCATAGATTAAAAATTGTTAGCTTTCTTCCATTGGGGGAGGGGAGAGAGGGAGAGAGAAAGTGTGTGTGTTTGTGTGTGTGTGAACTTTAAAAACCTGAGCAAACAGATGTGGATGATCTTTGTATCTAGAAGAAAAAATTCTTCTGGTTAATAAATCAAGTAAAATAGGAATATTAATTTATTTTAGTGAGTGATATATCAACTTTTCTCTGAAAAATATGTCCAAAGAAAGACACTCGCATTAAAAAGAGTTGAGTGTTTTTAAAATGTATTATACAGTTTATTATAATAGATACTTGGCTCTCTGTCCAGTCCTAAAAGATAAAATGCAAGATGAAAATTAATTTAAAACAATTCACTGATATTACACCATCAGTATTATCACACTTAAAATCAGTGAATTGTTTTATGGTCATTTTGATTTGGTCATTTGTCACCCAGAATATAAACATCAAAATAAAATTATGACAAATTTTCTCCCTTTTCTCTTTTAGAAACACATAAGTACAAACACAGGTCTCAGGCAGAAACATGTGAATTTTAAGAAATGTTATTCTAAGCTGGCAGGAAAAAAAATGTGAAAAGCTTTGAACTGGTCCAATAAGATTACTGAATGTCTTGTTAAAGGCATCCTTCTGAGTTATGTCTGACTTTCACAGTCTTTGACCTTTTCTAAAGCTCTGTACGTGCAGGAACCTGACAACAATGCAATGATTTCCATTCACAGATGGCAAATGAGTTTTGTCAGTGCAAACTGATATCCTTTTCTCCAAGGAGCCAGTTTTATATTTATTGAGCAAATTCATTTCAACATTCCTGGTTGTCTATATGGGTGTCTGCTCTTTGAATTCTCTAACTGGTTTTCCATTAATTAATGAATCAAATGAAATCATTAAAAATTTTCATTTTATATTTGTATGAAAATCATGATTTTTAGCTTTTTATCGCTATTATCTTTTAAATAGATCCAAGACACCTATACCAGCCCCTTACCAAAACCAAAGGAAATGTTGAATTTCCCTTCTAAAGAGAGGAAACATTAATTCTAAAATCACCCCTCAGAGAGCATCTCCAGTGGCAAATCACACATTTCACCACCCTGCCATTTCTTATATTGTCTCATTTTTAAAATAATAGTTTAATTAAAAATCATTAATTCATAAAGTGTTAAGAATACATGTGTATAAAGCAAAGAGTGATGACTTCTCCCTAAATCCTTAGGTATCACTTCCCAGAAGTAATCAGTGTTACTAATTTACCTCCCCCATTTTTATCTAGCTAAAATAAAGATAAAAATGAAGATTGTGTATAGATCCTGACTATATAGAAAAGGAACCACAGGAATGCAATAGGGACAATAGGGAGGGAAAAAGATAACTTTGCCTTGGTGTTGGGAGGAGTCTGGTGGCCTGATTTAAAGTCAGGAAACAGGAATTCTGCAGTGGTGGTGGTCTCCTCACAGCCATGTGTGCAGACACAGGCCTGATGGAGAAGCTGTACTCTGCCCCATTCACCCACCCTCCCTGATGCTCCACTCCTGAGGGTTTTGTGGTGGTTGATGTTCTCTATTTTGGTTCTGTAACTTAATTTGCATTTTTTATACAACCTCCAAAACTCAGTTATACCCTCTGTCCTGGTAGCCAGCCTTGGCACTCTTCTAAAATATGACTTCCTTCTTTGCCTTCCAGCAAAGGAGTAAGGAAATACACATAAAACCAGGTGAGACAGCAGCCCTGCTAGCATCTAGACCGTGTTGTTCTCAATTGGATATAAACCACACTGACAGAATAGGAAAAAGATCTAAACAAAGCCATTTTGCGAGCGTATTTGGAGTAAGACAGAGATAGGGCACTCTGCAACCACAAAAGTGGTGAAACATCCCCCTCTGCTGTTTGACAGGAGAGACTGCTGCTCCTTTACCTTAATAAGAAGCACGCTCATCCCACACAGGCCCTCCTCACTGATAAACACTGTTCAAATACACAACCACAAAACTACTGCTGCTTCCTGAAACGTCTGAGTTACAATCAGCCTCTACAAACTCAGATACCCCCTGAATCACCCAGCATACACCTAGACCCTGCAAGAACCTTCTCCGAGTGCTTGTGGTCTTGTTAGAGCAAGAAAAAAAACCTAATTTCTTTTTATTTTTAAAATGTCTTTTATTTACTAATTTTAGAGAGAGAAAAGAGAGACATTGATTTTTTGTTGTACTTATTTATTCATTTATTGGTTGATCCATGTATGTGCCCTGACTGGGGATCAAACCAACAACTTTGGAGTATGGGGAAAACACTCTAACCCACTGAGCACCAGCCAGGGCTGAATCTAATTTGTTTTTACAAATTAGATTACAGTAAGTGTTTTCCTAATGGTCTTTTGTTGGTGGACTTTAACAGGAAATATCTTATTTACTTCAAGGACATATTAAATTTTATTCTGCTATTCTAGGAACCTTTAAAAATGCTTTTCTCTATATACTTTGTATTCTTCTACTCAAATAAAGAGTTTTATTGCAATGTATTTTCTCACTTTAATCTAGCTTCAAATATGTAAAGCAAGTAAAATAAGTATTTTTGTCCCCAACGCCCACTGAAGTTGAGATTTGTACACATTCATTCAGGGAGTTGTGAATAACGCCATGTAGAGCTCTAACTTCTCCACCTCCGAGAATACTCCAACATAGGCTGAGAAAAGAACCAGAAGTTTTTATATATCCCCTCAAAAAATACACTAGGGGTGCAGGAGCTCTAGAGAGATACTCTGAATGAGCTGAGCAGAGGTGCAGGAATAGTGCCCACTGCCACCCGAGCTGTGGACAATCCTGCATCAAAGGAAAGTCTAGCTAAACAAGCTACTAATTTCCCTAGGTCCATGCATACAGCATCGTATTAGGGATGGTCAGACTGGAGAGACGATCAGAACTGGAGGCAGAACAAGACCTGTCTTCTAATCTCAACTCTGCTATTGATTTATATCTTAATCGCTTCTCCAAGGGGAGGAGTGATTAGGAGTTCCTAATCCATGACTCCTTTAAACATTCCATCAGTCCCCTTCTTTAATTGTCACCACACCTGGAGTCACCTTATTCCCTACCCTGCACCCACCATCTCCCACCCCCATCTTCATTAATAGAGCTGAAGCTAACAAGTGCCACCTCCAGGATTCAAAATAGCATGACCACCTTAAAAGGTGATCAAAGAATCTCCAGCTACATTGCCTCTATGTGTGACACCAGCAACTTTGTGAGATGCAAAGTCAGCAGACACCCTAGCTGGTCATTAAGACTGCCTCCAAAGTGGTGTTAAGCTCACCACTAAAAAAAAAGCCTTGAAGTTCTAACTACAGGCACAGGCTGTGTACAGAACCATCTCCTTCCCCAAGATAACTGAAGCACTGGCTTGGGGCTGGCGTTTACCTTCCTAGTGTCCTTTAGGGAGTTCCCAACTGGCCTATCTTACACTGCTCACCATTTGGGACTATTTCAATCATCAGAGATGTTTTAATAGCAGTTAACATGAGAAAAGCATCAATGCTTGATCCCAGGTCCAATGTCTCTTATGAAAATGTCACCATTTCCATTCCAGCAAATTTTGAATACCTCATTCCACAGCATATGGATTAGAGCAGTGGTTCTTAACCTGGGTTCTATTGAACCCTAGGGGTTCGATGAGTCGGTCTCAGGGGTTCGGAGAAGCCTCTGCCGCAGAGGCCAAAATAAAGTAATACCGTAATTTGTTGTGAATTCATGCACTTTGTTGGTTTTGTTCTTTGAGCAAGGTGATGTTCATGCATGGCTCATTTTGTGCAGCAGTAAAAAAACATACACCTATGTCTTGAATTTGGGGGGAAAAATCATATTTTATTTATCACTAAAGAAGGGTTCGGTGAATGCGCATATGAAACTGGTGGGTTCAGTACCTCAAAAAAGGTTAAGAACCACTGGATTAGAGCGTAAATCTCATTTGCTTCAAAGCTCTTGCTTTTTCCACTGAACCTGCTGGCATAAGATCAGTAGGGATTTTAAATAACCTCTTCAGAAGAGGCCCCTGCTAAAGATCAGTGGCCTAGTGTTTACCCACATTGACCTAGCACTATCAAGTGACCCATTCAAGTTCTACAGCCATGGCCTGTGCCTCAGAAGGCATAAAGACATGTAAATGTAAGGTTTTCCACTATTTTAATATTAAATATAGCAAGAGAAATTGCTTTTCAGTACACATATGTTAAATAGAATCTCTTCAAACAAATTTCTATTAGATACTTATTTGCAGACACAAGAAATAACATGTTCTATGAGCTGTCACCACATGGATCAAACATATGCACAACTTTCAGCTGAATGTCCTAGTAAACCCCTAAGTCACTATCATATTCGTGTGCATGTGTACATGCATGTGTGTGTGTTTGAGCTTAATTTAAAACTCAAGCATTTCACTTCCCCAAGAAGGGTTGTTGGTTTATAAAAAGACTTCTGGACATCAAAGTATAAATGCACTTTTTCAGAAAGGTACATTTTCCATTTCCAGAATTAATGCCAGAAGGTGTAAGTTAATTCATGCTAGTTAGGTTTCTTCTCAGAGGCATGTTCTGTGGTGATTTGAAACAGACACTATGCCTCACCTTCCTAACTAGACCCTTAGTTCCTGAGAACTAGTTCCGGGCTTTCTACCCTATTTATGTTTCTCTTAGGCCATAGGACAGTCTGACCTTTCTTTTTTTCAAAGTGAGAAGAGGGAAGATAGTGAGACAAACTCCCACATGTGCCCTGACCAGGATCCACCCAGCAACCTTGTCTGGAGATGATGCTTAAGTCAATCAAGCTATCCTCAGTGCCCAGGGCCAATGCTCAAACCAATTGAGCCTCTGGCTACAAGAGGGAAGACAGGGAAAGAGAAGGGGGAGAGAAAGGAGAAGAGAAGCTGGTGATTGCTTCTCATGTGTACCCTGACCAGGAATTGAACCTGGGAGATCCACATGCTGGGCTGATGCTCTATCCACTGAGCCAACCATCCAGGACTGAGAGTCTGACATTTAATGAGCATCAACCATGTACTGAGCACCTACAGTATCTCATCTAGTTTTTTTAGTTATTCCAAGCACAAATATTCTCATAATTTTAAGTAAACTAAGGCATTGAAAGAAATTTAAGACATTTACCCAAGATCACAAGGCCAGATATAGCAAAGTTGATGCTTGAGCTATCATGTGAATCTGAGATATGCCCATATACCACACTGTAGTGAATACACTGTAATATGCTATGATATACCATACTATACATACCATACCACACCACACCACACCCACCACACACACCACACCCACTACACCACATCACACACCATACCACACCGCACCATACCACACCACACACCACACCACACCACACACCATACCACACCCACCACACCACACCACACCACACACCACACCACACACCATACCACACCCACCACACCACACCACACCACACCACACACCATACCACACCACACACCACACCACACACCATACCATACCATACCATAAAATGCCTCACTCCAGTACAGTGTGAAAATCAGATGATATTTACTAACACCTAACAGTCCAGATTACTGCTGAGTGAAAAGTCAGAAGACACCAATACCCCTGACTTCCATTTTCAAGAACATCAATGAATGAATGAATGACTCAAAACTAAGCAACAAATTTTGCTCTGTTAAGTATTATAAAATCATTTCTGTTACTCCTAAACTTAAAACATTAACATGGAGCATAGTTATTTAAAAAACCTGAGATATAAGATACACTCACTGATTAGTTTACTTTTTAACCACAAAACCCCTGCACTGTGTGATGTTCCTTTGTGTGAGCAGCTGAGCACAGAGAACTTGAGCACGTTGCCATGCAGCCAAGTTGAAAGAGTTCAGCAGTTGTTCTTGGCCCCCAAGGACTAAGACTGCAGTGTTCTGGTACAGATCAGCTGATTTTCTCATCTTTAAAGACTGAGCTAGTAAAAACTATTTAGAAATCCAAATGGTGAAGAAAAACTAAACCAATAAATCCAGCCTGCTGGGAGGCCCCCTGATGAAGGGACTGGCAAGCCTTCCCTCCACCCCCATCCCACATGGGTGTCCTTTTTAAATATAACAGTTGCAGCAAAACTTAAATATGGCAAAGGTCTAAAGGGGCTTCCAGACTCTGCCTATGACAGGCAGTATCACTCTTCAGAGACCTGGATTTTGGCTTATCATTCACTCAGTTCCTTGGAGGGTGCTTCACCCACTTAGCCAGGGCCGCAGAGAGGATTAATGTACAAACAGGCCAGAAATGAAGGAAGAGGTCAAAGGGACCTTGCAAAATCCAGCCACCACCTGCCACTCCAGATTCAGCAGTGCTAAAATAGTTTAATCTGCAGGAATTTTCCCTCTGCTTGATAGAAAAACACTGCTTAGGCAATGTTGGAGGAGGGTAGCTGGCAGTTTTATGCATAGGAGTACTTTACGGAGTGGAGATAAATGAATACATTGAAAACATCCAAATTGGAAGGGCACAAATGTGTGCTCAGGTAACGAAAGACCACAACAACTAGACTAGTGCTGGCAGTGGAGCTGCCTAAGTCAGGCCAGAGGTTGGGTGCTGACATGACGACAGGCCTGGCATTTCTAGATGTAGTATAGACATATCCATTTCTCTCTGCACAGCCAGCACAGCTCCCTGGAAGAGCTGTTCATTCCTTCACCAGCAACATATCTTGTCCCCACATCTTTGGCCACCATTTGATGTTGTCTGATTTCCTAATTTTTTCCAACTGGATTATGGAAAAATGCAGTCATTTTATTTTAAATTGCATTTTCTGATTACATTCACGTAAGGTATTTCATAATTATACAAATTTCCCTTACTATTGTTTACCAATAGATTATGTTTCTGACTTTTCTTGCTAAATGTTAAAATTATGTTTAAGCCTGACCAGGCAGTGGTGCAATGGATAGAGCATTGACCTGGGATGCAGAGGTCCCAGGTTCAAAACCCTGAGGTAGCCAGCTTGATTGAGTGTGTTCATCCAGCTTGAGTGAAGGTTCACCATTTTGAGCGTAAGGTCACTGGCTCCAGTCAAGGCACATGAGAAAGCAATCAATGAACAACTAAAGTGCCACAACTACCAGTTGATGCTTCTTATCTCTCTCCCGTCCTGTCTGTCCCTGTCTGTGCCCCCCCTCACTAAAATATATATATTTTTAAATTATGTTCTAGTATTCCTTGCTATTCTAGATAGTAATTCCTTGTTGGTTTCATACATTGAAAAAAGGATTTTCCAATCTGTTTTCCTACTGAGTGCTTTTCTATGATGACCACTGTTGAGTAAGAACTTTTTTTGATAAAAATAAATATTTAACATACAGTGTAAACTATTTGGAGTCTTGAAAAAATTTGTCCTCAAACAGCATACCAAAGATTCTCCTGCATTTTCTCCCATAAACTTTAGTTTTATTTTTCATGTCAAGCTCCTTAAGCCATCTAGAGTCCATGTGAAAGACTGGTATTCAAGCTAAAATGGTGAATCTGGGTTTATTTGGGCAACACTATGTTTTAAAAATCAGGAGGAGGTGTTATGTAGAAAGAATGAAAATTTTTGGCTTCTCTTAAAAAATGGAAAGATCTATCAATTTTTGCCAACATTCCAGGGTGGCAAAGCTGGCTACAGCTGCATTGCTATTGTTTGCTTGGGAAATAGCTATCAGGGGGTAACCACTGAGTCACACAATATCTCCTTAATACTTTGACCTGACCATTTTTTTTTAACATTTTCTTTTTTTTCATTTTTATTCTGAAATTTTTTATTTATTGATTTTAGTGAGTGAAAAGGAGGAAGAGAGAGAGAGACAGGAACATCTATTTGCTCCTGTACGTACCCTGACTGGGGATCAAGCCAGCAACCCTTAGCTTGACCTGACTTTTGATGCTGTGCACTCTGGTTCTTGTCAGAATAATAGTTTTTGCTTTCACTGCTTTGCGTTTTCTCTGCCCATTTTGTTAATACAGTTATGTCCTTAACCTGTTCCTAATCTTGCCCATTTAGTAATTTTATTTCTGTACAAATTCTCCCTCACAGCACTCAGAACCTACCCTGCTGACCTCTTGAATTTGAACTTCTAGCCTCCAAAACTATGAGACAATAAATATCCATCATTTAAGCCCCCAGTTTGTGGTACTTTGTTATAGCAGCCCTAGCAAACCAATAAAGATGCTAACTGTGTGAAGGCCAACTGTTATTAACTCAGGTCACCAAATAACTCAAAGAAACTATCCAATATGAACAAAAACGAGTCACTGCAAGCAGACAGGGGAAAAGGAAGAGGGGCAGACAGAAGCGGGAAGTAGGGGAGGGAAAGAAAAAGGAACACAGAAACGATGGTGGGGATGCAAATGCAACAGAGGAAAAAGCTGAAAAAGAAATAGTTTGCATTAACAATAACAAAAACAAATAAACAAACACAGAATCCTACCTGCTGCCTCTTTCAGGCTTCTGGAGATAGTTTTTATCTTGCAGGCAAAAGGAACAGAGGTGGGCTAATGCTGTGATTGGTAGAGAAGCAGCGGTCATTTGTGTGAGCCAGGTGAGAAGATGTTGGGTACTTTCGTATTTTGTACACTGTTCTTGTTTCTGTTTGGGCTCAGACACAATGACAGAATGGTCCTGTTTTAGTCTTCCTCCGTCACAGACACAGAATGACCATGTCAGACATCGATGTTTTGTGAAATTGTTTACATTGAACAGGAAAACACCACAGCAGAGTCGTGAGTGCAGCCAGTCCCCTCCTTCCAGGGGCTACTTTTATCCTTCTCACTTTGCTGAGGTTCAAATTCTCTCCCCTGTGAGAGGCCTCCTGTGCTTCCCAATTCCCAGGCAGGCTTTGGCCCCAGGTCTCAGGTCTGGAGCTGCGGTGGTTACAAGACCTTATCTAACAGTTCTAATCTCCTCCTTCTGTTCCCACTACTTCTTCCTCTTATTTCACTTTATGTTCTGATGTATTGTATGTTCTGAATAAATTAATGAAAAATTACAATCATAAGTTTTTGGTCCTGAGATGGCGATGGAGTAGGCAGACGTACCAACTTCCAACTCCCAGAACCAAAGTGGATTATAACTCAATTTTAAGAACCATCATCTGGATAAACCAACTTTGAGCTAAACTAAGTGGACTCTTCAACCAAGGAACACTGCAGAAGCCACATTGAGACTGGTAGCAATAGTGAAAACGCGAAGAGGGCTGCCCAGCTCCCCGGAGCAAACGGCAGCCCGGAGAGACCCGCGTGGCGGGAGGAGAGTTTGGCGGAGAGGGAGGGACCTGGGTCCCAGGAACCAAGCCCCAGCCTGTAGTCCCAGAGCCTAGAAGAGGCGTTTGGACAGTATCGAGCTGTGAAGCAAGTGAGGATACTATTTGTGAAAAAGAGAGAGTTTTCTCAGACCCAAAAATCTTTTTAAAGGGACAGCTCAGAAAGCCTCTCTCACAACCACGCACCCGGGGCTCCGGGGAACTGGGACAGAGGAGAGGAACAGAGCAGCGGGAACAAAGAGTGGACTGAAGGCATGGAGACACTCTGAGGGGCAGCCACCCCGACCCATGGGCTAAGTCACTTCCCTAATTGAAAACGAATATTTCCCCTGGAACTAGCAATACCAGCAAAGGGAGACAGGACACTAGCCAAACAAGCTCTCCCGCGGCAATTAGAGCAGAGCTGCTTAGAGGGAGGGAGCTCCCAGGCCTACAGTGTGGAGACTTAGGGCACTTCTAGCCCCCTGAGGTTGCTGAAGCCTATGGTTGGGACAGGACGCCGAAACGCGGTCCTGTCGGTGTGGGCGGAACAGTGTGAGCTCAGGCTAGCCTAGCGGGGCGGAGGTGACGCGCAAAAGCTGTCCGGCAGCTGAGGGCCGCCTGTGACCCCACTTCTGGGGAAAAATACGGGCAGAGATCAGCTCTGCGACCCTGCGCTAGTCGGCCCTGACCGGGGGCACGGGGCTAAGACCAGGGACGGGCGAGGGGCCCGCAGCTGAGCTCACGCTGCCAACCCCGCCCAGACGGAGAAACCACGGTATGCCATCTGTTTGCACGAGCGGGCTCCTAAGATGGGTGCGAGAAAGACACTGAGACCAGCGGAAGTTCCCGGCTGAGCTCACGCTGCTCGCCCTGCCTGGCCAGAGAAACTGCGGAGTACCACCCTACGTGCCCGAGCTTGCTCCGAGCATGGGGGCGGGGTAGGATCCAGAACGACTGGAAGCTAGCAGCTGAGCTCATGCCAGCAAACACGCCCAGCCAAATAATCCCCGGTTTTTGGTTTCAGTCCCTGCGCAGGAGGGCCCTGACCTCGAGGGCGGGTCAAAATTCTGGAAGAGCAAAGGCTCACAGCTGAGAGCACGTCAAAAGCCCCGCCCAACCCCCCGAAACGATGGCGAGCAGGCTCTGACTGAGGGAGCTGGGCGTAAGCCTTCCGGAAAAAGGCTGGTTCCGCAGCTGAGCAAAGGTGCTCACCTCTGCCCTGGGTGCTAACGCTAGTGACTTGAGTGACAGCCCCTCCCGCAAAGGAGAGGCAGAAATCACAGCAATAGCTGCAGTGAGCCTGCGCTGGCAACGCCCACACCCAACCGCCCTAGGCAGCAGCAGAGGGGGTGGCAAGCCTACAGACAGACCACACCTAGAGAACACAAAGGCAACACATAATGGACTCCAGTGGCCACAACTTGCTTATACATAGACAAAATGGGCAGGCAGAGGAATGCAAACCAAATCAACCAAGAGAAATCCCCAGAGAAGGTCCTGAATGAACCAGATATAACCAAACTACCAGAAGCAGATTTTAGAATAATGATAGTTAGGATGTTCAAAGAAATTAGAGCAACAATGGATAGTCACTATGAGCACCTAAATAAAGAGATAACAAGTATAAAAAATGAAATTGAAATAATAAAAAAGAACCAGACAGAAATGACAAATACAGTATCAGAACTGAAGACCACAATGGAAGGAATTAAAAGCAGGATGAATCACGCTGAGGATCGAATAAGCGAGTTAGAGGAGACAATAAACATAGTTACAGAAGCAGAGAAAAAAAGGAAAAGAGATTCAAAAAATGTGAGGAAACTCTAAGGGAGCTCTGTGACAACATGAAGAGAAACAATATTCGCATCATAGGGGTGCCTGAAGAAGAGGAAAGAGGACAGGAAATGGTAACATTGTTCAATCAAATCATAGCAGAAAACTTCCCTAAATTAAGTCTGGGAAACATTCCACAGAACCCCATTAAAGAGAAACCCAAAAAGATCTACACCAAGACACATCATAGTTAAAATACCAAAGCTAATAGATAAAGAAAAAATCTTAAAAGCTGCTAGGGAAAAAAAGACTCTCACCTACAAAGGAGCCCCCATTAGGATGACATCGGACTTCTCAACAGAAACACTTGAGGCCAGAAGGGAATGGCAAGATATAATCAAAGTAATGCAGAACCAGAACCTACAACCAAGACTACTCTATCCAGCAAGGCTAACGTTTAAAATTGAAGGAGAAATAAAGAGCTTTCCAGACAAAGAAAACCTCAAGGAATTCATTAAAACCAAACCAATCCTGCAAGAGATTCTAAGGGGCCTAATGTGAACAGTTCAAAGGGAGGAAAGAATATAGCAAAAAATAAATAAATAAATACAGCTTTAAAGAATAAAATGGCAATAAACAACTACATATCAATAATAACCTTAAATGTAAATGGATTAAATGATCCAATCAAAAGACATAGGGTAGCTGCATGGATAAAGAAACAGGCCCAAACATATGCTGTCTACAAGAGACACACCTTAAAACAAAAGATGCACATAGGCTGAAGGTAAAAGGATGGAAAAAAATATTTCATGCAAATGGAAATGAAAAAAAAGCCGGGGTAGCAGTACTTATAGCTGACAAAATGGACTTTAAAACAAAGACTGTAGTAAGAGATAAAGAAGGACACTACATAATGATAAAGGGAACAATTCAACAGGAAGATATAACTATTATAAATATCTACGCACCAAATATAGGAGCCCCGACATTCATAAAGCAGACTTTGATGGATATAAAGGGCGAGATTAACAGTAATACTATCATAGTAGGGGATTTCAATACCCCACTAACAACACTGGATAGATCCACAAGAAAGAAAATCAATAAAGAAACAGCAGACTTAAAGGATACACTAGATCAACTTGTTTAATAGATATATTCAGAACTTTTCACCCTAAAGCAGTAGAATATACATTCTTCTCAAGCGCTCATGGTACGTTTTCTAGGATAGACCACATGTTAGGGCACAAAAAAGGCCTCAACAAATTTAAAGAGATTGAAATTATATCAAGCATTTTCTCTGATCACAATGCCATGAAACTAGAAATTAACCACAAAAGAAAAACTGAAAAATACTCAAACACTTGGAAACGAAATAGCATGATATTAAATAATGAATGGATTAACATTGAGATCAAAGAAGAAATAAAAAAGTTTCTAGAAACAAATGATAATGAGCATACGTCAACTCAAAATCTATGGGACACAGCAAATGCAGTTCTGAGAGGGAAGTTTATTGCACTACAGGCATATTATAAGAAGCTAGAAAAAGAGCATATAAGCAACTTAACCCTGCAGCTAAAAGAACTTGAAAAACAACAACAAATAAAACCCAAGACAAGTAGAAAGAAGGAAATAATAAAGATCAGAGCAGAAATAAATGACATAGAGGCTAAGGAAACAATACAGAGGATCAATGAAACCAGAAGCTGGTTCTTTGAAAAGGTAAACAAGATTGATGAACCCTTAACTAGACTCACCAAGAAAAAAAGAGAGAGGTCTCAAATAGATAAAATTAGAAAGGACAGTGGAGAAATTACAACTAATACAACAGAGATACAAAGCATTATAAGAAAATACTATGAAGAACTCTATGCCAAAAAATTAGACAATCTAGATGAAATGGACAAATTTCTTGAATCATATAAACTTACAAAAATCAATCTGGAAGAATCAGAGCACCTAAACAGACCAATTACAACAGATGAGATTGAAACAGTTATCAAAAAACTCCCAAAAAAGAAAAGTCCTGGGCCTGATGGCTTCACAAGTGAATTCTATCAAAAATTCAAAGAAGAATAACTCCTATCCTCCTCAAGCTATTTCAAAAAATTCAAGAGGAAGGAAGACTTCCAAACTCCTTTTATGAGGCGAGCATAATTCTGATCCCAAAACCAGGCAAAGACAACAAAAAGAAAGAAAATTATAGGCCTATATCCCTGATGAATTTAGACGCTAAAATTCTCAACAAAATATTAGCCAACCGGATTCAGCAATATATGAAAAAAATCATACACCATGACCAAGTGGGATTTATTCTGGAGAGGCAAGGCTGGTTCAATATTCGCAAATCAATCAATGTGATTCATCACATAAACAAAAGGAAGGACAAAAATCACATGATAATTTCAATAGATGCAGAAAAGGCATTTGATAAAATCCAGCACCCATTCATGCTCAAAACTCTCAGTAAAGTGGGAATACAAGGAACATTCCTTAACATGATAAAGGCCATCTACGACAAACCCACAGCAAACATCATACTAAATGGACAAAAATTAAAAGCAATCTCCTTAAGATCAGGAACCAGGCAGGGTTGCCCACTTTCACCACTTTTATTCAACATAGTTCTGGAAGTCCTAGCTACAGCAATCAGACAAGAAGAAGAAATAAAAGGCATCCAAATTGGAAAAGAAGAAGTAAAACTGTCATTATTTGCAGATGATATGATATTGTACATAGAAAACCCTAAAGTCTCAGTTAAAAAACTACTGGACCTTATAAATGAATTCAGCAAGGTGGCAGGATATAAAATTAATACTCAGAAATCAGAGGCATTTCTATATACAAACAATGAACTGTCAGCAAAAGAAATTAAGAAATCAATCCCCTTCACTATTGCAGCCAAAAAAAAAAAATACCTAGGAGTAAATTTAACCAAGGAGGTTAAGGACTTGTACTCTGAAAATTATAAAACATTGATAAAAGAAATCAAGGAAGATACAAACAAGTGGAAGCATATACCGTGCTCATGGCTAGGAAGAATAAACATCATTAAAATGTCTATATTACCGAAAGCAATTTATAAATTCAATGCTATACCAATTAAAATACCAATGACATACTTCAAAGATATAGAACACATATTCCAAAAATTTATATGGAACCAAAAAAGAACACGAATAGCCTCAGCAATCTTAAAAAGAAAAAATAAAGCAGGAGGTATCACTCTTCCGGATATCAAGGTTTACTACAAGGCCATTATACTCAAGACTGCCTGGTACTGGCATAAGAACAGGCACAGTGATCAATGGAACAGAACAGAAAACCCAGAAATAAACCCACACCTTTATGGACAACTGATATTTCACAAAGGAGGAAAGAACATACAATGGAGTAAAGACAGCCTCTTTAACAAATGGTGTTGGGAAAATTGGACATCTACCTGCAAAAAAATGAAACTAGACCATCAACTTACATCATGCACAAAAACAAATTCAAAATGGATAAAAGACTTAAACATAAGCCGTGAAACTATAAGCATCTTAGAAGAAAACATAGGCAGCAAGCTCTCCGACATCTGTAACAGCAATTTATTTGCCAATTTATCTCCACGGGCAAATGAAATAAAAGGCAAGATAAACAAATGGGACTACATCAAACTAAAAAGCTTTTGCACAGCTAAAGACAGTAAGAACAGAATAAAAAGACAAACTACACAATGGGAGAACATATTCGACAGCACATCTGATAAGGGGTTAATAACCAAAATTTATAAAGAACTTATAAAACTCAACACCAGGAAGACAAACAATCCAATCAAAAAATGGGCAAAAGAAATGAATAGAAATTTCTCCAAAGAAGACATACAGATGGCCAAAAGACATATGAAAAAATGCTCAACATCACTAATCATTAGAGAAATGCAAATTAAAACCACAATGAAATATCACCTCACACCAGTCAGAATGGCACTCATCAGCAAAACAACACAGAACAAGTGCTGGCGAGGATGTGGAGAAAAGGGAACCCTTCTGCACTGCTGGTGGGAATGCAGACTGGTGCAGACACTGTGGAAAACAGTTTGGAGATTCCTCAAAAAATTAAAAGTCGAACTGCCTTTTGACCGGGCTATCCCACTTTTAGGAATATACCCTAAGAACACCATAACACTGTTCGAAAAGAAGAAATGCGCCCCCATGTTCGTGGCAGCATTGTTCACAATAGCAAAGAGCTGGAAACAGCCCAAGTGTCCGTCAGAAGACGAGTGGATTAAAAAGCTTTGGTATATATATACTATGGAACAATATTCAGCCATAAGAAAGGATGACATCGGATCATTTACAACAAAATGGTTGTACCTTGATAACATTATACGGAGTGAAATAAGTGATTCAGGAAAAAAAAAAAATTCTGAGAACAGCATGATTTCATACATAGGTGGGACATTAAAGTGAGACTATGAGACATGGACAAGAGTGTGGTGGTCACGGGATGGGGGGAGGCAAGGGAGGGTGGAATAGGGAGAAGGGGAGGGGTACAGGGAAAACCAGATAGAAGGTGACAGAGGACAATTTGACTTTGGGTAATGGGTATGCAACACAATTGAATGATAAGATAATCTGGGGATGTTTTCATTGTACATATGTACCCTGATTTATTGGTGTCACCCCATTAAAGTTAATAAAAAATAAATAAATAAAAATTACAATCATAAAAAGAAAACAAAAAACTTGTACAATACAATCACTCACAAACCCATCTGCCTCACATATAGCACAGTTCAGTCTTGTATTCCTTTCTGGATTGGTCCACTGGCATCCCTGTTTTTATTTAGGCATGATGATGCAGAAAATACAAATTTGCATTTGCTTTTCTCATTTAATGCTATAAAACTTTGTTTTACAATTACAAAGTTATATAGCATAAAGAAGAACAGCTTTGAATAACAAAGTGTGCCCTTTCAAAGAGTCCACTCACTTTAGGTAGCTGTTGGTAGAATTTCACACACAGGGTGGGAAAATAAATGAGGTGGACAGTAAATGGGTCTAAGGGGAGGGGCTAAGTAGAGCTGGTGATTGGCTGAGTGTGACCTCCAGATTCCCACTTTGAAATCACTGTACGTCCTAGGGTCCCATGGTCCCATAATTGTTTCCTTGAACTTGATCCTATGGACCCTGGAGCAGCTCCTTAAGAATATATGAGTTCCCTGGAGATAAAAATAATGTGGAAATCTTTTATCTTCGCTCAGAGAACGGCAAAAGGAAAGCTTAAAGTAAAACAAAAAATGATTGCTTATCTAACACCAACCCAGAAAAGACTAAATAAACTCTCCAAAGGAGCTTGGACTAGGACCACTGCCAGGGAACTCATTGGACGTTGCCCCAGCCAAGTCAGGAATACAGAGTTGCGTCTGCTGGAACCCAGTAGACAGAGAAATGCTGCAACCTCGGAACTGAAGACAGGAGTGTGTCTTGAAAAGCAGCTTCTCAAGAACAAAGTCCTCCAAAAAGGGATTGTGAGGTGATCTTCAATGTTTGCTGGGTGAATGAAACTGAGGCAGCTAAGCAGCTACTTAGGACAGCATCAAACCGTCTTTCCCGATGAATAAGCTTAAATCCTTTTTTTTTTTTTTTTTTTTGTTTTGTTTTTAGTGAGAGGTGGTGAAGCAGAGACCCACTCTCGCATGTGCTTCACTGGGATCCACCCGGCATGTCCACCAGGGGGCGACGCTCTGCCCATCTGGGGCCCTTGCTCCTTTGCATCCAGAGACATTTTAGCACCTGAGGTGGAGGCCACGGAGCCATCCTCCGCACCTGGGCCAACTTGCTCTAATTGAGGCTTGGCTGCAGGAGGGGAAGAGAGAGAGAGAGAAAAATGAGAAGGGGAGGGGTGGAGAAGCTGACGGGCGCTTTTCCTGTGTGCCCTAACAGGGAATTGAACCCAGGATATCCACACATCAAATCAATGCTCTACTGCTGCGCCAACAGCCAGGGCAAATGAGCTTGAATCTTGATTTAAAATCTCATCATAGCCCTGGCCGGGTAGCTCAGTTGGTCGTCCCAATATGCCAAGGTTGTGGGTTCAATCCCGGGTAGGGCACCTGTAAGAGTCAACCAATTAATGCATGGGTGGGTGAAACAGTAGGTCAATGTTTTTCTTTTTCTTTCTCCCTTTCTCTAAAATCAATTTTAAAAATGTTTTTAGGCCCTGGCAGCTTGGCTCAGTGGTAGAGTGTCGGCCTGCAATGTGGATATCCCAGGTTTGATTCCCAGTCAGAGCACACAGGAGAAGCAACCATCTGCTTCTCCACCCTTTTCTCTCCCCCTCCCAATTCTTTTCCTCTCTCTTCCTCTCCTGCAGCCAAGGTTCAATTGGTTCAAGCACATCGGCCTGGCACTGAGGATGGCTCAGGCACTAAAAATAGCTCAGTTGCAAGCATGGTCCCAAACAGGCAGAGCATTGGCCCCAGATGGGAGTTGCCGGGTGGATCCTGGTTTGGGGTGCCATGTGGAGTCTGTCTCTTGATCTCCCCTTTTCTCACTTGGAAAAGAAGAAAAATATTTTTTTAATTTTTTAATCTTATTATAAATATAAAATCTAACTGAAGAAGAAACTAGGGAAGTTTTAAATAATTCTGAAAAATGTGAAAGCTTCCACCCTTATCCCTTATCTGACAACAAAATTTGATATTTGGAATACAAAAGGAGTCTGTCCAGACTTAAGTTGATTTGACTCAACTGTAAACCAGTTTGTGTTTTTCTAAATAAACTTCCCTGGTTAGGATAACTATTAACTACATGTTAATTAGTGACAGAAATCCAATATTAAAATTCAAGAAACAAAAAATAAAAGCCAAAGATAAAACAATGGATGTCAAAGTATGTCATTATATACAAGCCCCCACAATTATGCTTCTATGCTATGTGTATCTTTACCTTCTATGGAGTGACCTGCTATGTCTCCCACAGGCAGATGATTCACAGGTGTCCTCTCTCTAATCCAGGCCCCTCTTTGTGAGGCTTTTAGTTGTGGATTTACATCTAAACAAGTTAAACAACATGGAGCCATGCACACAGGATACCAGGTTCCCTAGGTATTCTTAGTTCCAAAGACCCAGTACAACAAGGGCATCAGGACAAACCACTAGACTGGAAGCTTCCTGTTAGGTGACTGCTTTTTCTGTAACTTTTTCACTTTTCTTGGGTTTTCAGGGAATTTATGTTCCTTTGCCAAGTACAAATAGTTTTGTGTTTATAAACATTTGTCCTTTCCTATCTTCCTCCATGGCCTGAAAACCACTTTTAATCCATTAATTTCATTTAAAAGCCCAACTCCTAGTTTCTTTTAAGCTAATGGTTAAGCAAATTATGTTCTACTTACCATATTGGTAAGCCTTCCCCTCAGAGGAATATCTATGTACTTTAAGGGAGATTTTTTTTTCTTACTATGAAAGTAGCATGCGTAAATTGTGGGGAACTTAGAAAAGTCAAATGAAAAGGAAGGGATTTAGAATTCTCTCCAATCCTGGATCAACAGACCAATATTTTAATGAATATTTTCATATGCAATATTTTCATATGCAGACTTTTGTAGAAATTGGTTCATTTAGTTGTTTTGTATACAAAAAATATTTTATTAGTTTTCTGTATCATCAATTTTAATAATCATATGGATGTACTTTAATTCATTTAACCAATATGCTATTGTACTTAGGTTACCAGACTCTGAGTACTTACATCTAGCAGGAATGGACAACCAGTGACCCTGAGAATGGAAGGCCCACAGTGTGATGGGAGTTGTCTTCTGATGCAGAGGCAAGAGTGCGTCTGTGATTAACTACCTGCGGGATAGATAATTCTCTCAGGTAGGGGATTTTGGGCACTGTTTCTATTTATAGAACAAACTGTTCTATCCTGCACTAAGAAGTCATAGTGTTTAAACACTGTTTGCCCAGCTCACAATGTAATTCTTAAAGTGATCTCATGCCCTGGCTGTGTAGCTCAGTCGGTTAGAGTATCATCCCAATACGCCAAGGTTGTGGGTCTAATCCCCGGTCAGGGCACATACTGGAATCAACCAATGAATGCAAAAATAAATGGAACAACAAATCAATGTTTCTCTCTCTCTCTTCCTCTCACTCTCTAAAATCAATAAAAATTCTTTAAAAACTTTAAAAATGATCTTAAAGTCATATTTAGCATTAGGTGCAGGTGGATACCAAAATAGCTCATCTATATACATGAGCTAATATACATATATTTCCTAGCTTTGTCTACTAAGAGGGCCTAAATAGTGAAATGGCACCCCACTAGCAACATGTACACGCAGTACCCAAATCTTGATATCTAATATCATTCTCAAAAAAAAAAAAAAAAAAAGAAAAAAGAAAAGAAAAAGAAAGGAAGGAAGGAAGGAAGGGATGGAGGAAGGAAGAACAGGCTCCTTGAAGAAATGGCCGATTCTAGGGCTGGGTCAGGAAATACAGAAGATGAGCTAGGAAAAAAAAGGCTTTAAAAAAAAAAGAAAAGATGGGCATATATCAAATACACACAACACAGAAGCCAACCTAAAAGAGCTCCCAATAGCCAAAGCTGAAACACTTTAGGCAACAAAATAAATAACGTAGCCCCAAACTATAAAATAAATATCTATGAAGTATCCAAAGTATAAAGTAAATATACAGATATAATTAAATGATTAAATGGGAGAAAAGGACCAAACCCATTATACAGAACTCCCTATAATTTATGTGAACACTCCTAACATCCACCCCCACACTTCACTCCAACTGAGGTGAGTCAACCTTGTAGTGGAGAGAGTCCTGGCAAACACTACCTTGGCTAGGCACCCAAAGTTAATATCATAAATGGTAAAGTCATCTAGACCGCATGTATTCCTCGATGTGCTATCCTCAGACACTTCACCCCTGTGAGCTTCCTCATAAAAACCTATAATTCCATTCTAAGTAGAAGAAAAACATCAAACATATCCTAATTAAAGAAATATTATGCAGCCTTATATACACTACATCAGGGGTGCCCACACTTTTTCAGCTTGCGAGCTACTTATAAGATGACCAAGTCAAAATGATCTACCTACAATAAAAATGCAAAACATAAATTTATTTCTTCTATATTATCATTATTTAAGTTACTATTATTACTATTTAATATTGTGTATTCTTCTTTCACCTTTCTCCGTCTCAGCTCTCTTTTCAGAGGAAAGTCAATGTCATAGTTTTTATGAACAGTCCGAAAAAGCCGCTTCACATTTCCCTTCTTTGGAATAGCAATGGCACTCAGACAGATGAGGCAAACACACTTAGATATGACATAGTGAAAAAAATCCCCTCCCATTCTGTATGAAAGTGGTAGGTTTTAGGCTTCTTACTCGGACCAGCTACGGCACTCATTTTTATACACTTTGTTGTATTTAGTTTAAATAAATTGAAGGCTAACTACGCAGCAATGTAACTGAACAAGTTAGCGCGGTTTAACGCACATGCGTAGGGTGTCAAAAGTTCAGACGTCAGATTGGCTACCCTGTATGCAAATCAAAAGACAAATGTCTTTTTAATGTCATGCGATCTACCCACACTTCCTTCGCGATCGACCAGTAGATCGCAATCGACGTATTGAGCACCCCTGCACTACATCAATGAATCTTGGAAACATTATGCCGTCAAAAAC
This sequence comes from Rhynchonycteris naso, assembly GCA_037038555.1. Taxonomy (NCBI): domain Eukaryota; kingdom Metazoa; phylum Chordata; class Mammalia; order Chiroptera; family Emballonuridae; genus Rhynchonycteris; species Rhynchonycteris naso. The sequence goes on along the minus strand of CM072995.1, from coordinate 177,036,172 downwards.
TACATAGTGTAATTCCATTTGTATGAACTATCCAGAATAGGCAAATCCACACAGATTAATGGTTGCCTAGGGCAGGGGTGTTGGGTAACTATTATTGGGAATAAAGTTTCTTTGGGGAGATAAAAATGTGCTAAAATTTACTGTGGAAATGGTTGCACAACTTTGTGAATACACTTAAATCCACTGAGTTGTATACTCTAAGTGGGTAATTATATGGCATGTAAATTCTATCATGATAAAACCATTCTTATAAAGAATAAAACACACTGAGGCATGGCCAACAAAATACTTGGCCAGTACACCTCAATATCATCAAGGTGGTCAAAACCAGTTTCAAGACACTCAGAGTCAAGAGAAAGCTATGGAGACATGGCAACAAATGGTGGTATCCTAGATAGGACCTGGGACAGAAAAAGGTTCTAAGGGACAAACCAGTGAAATATGAGTAAAATGGATTTAGTTAATAGTAATGCCTCAGTGCTAGTTCCTTGGCTATGATCCATGTAGCACATGGTGATGCACTCAGGTCTGACGCCACTCCATGTTTTAACCACTGAACTTCCTGCCTCTCTTGTGGCCCTACTTATGGGATCCAAGCCTCTCCTGCATGGGCACTGCTTCAGTCTGGGATCACCTCACCAAACTGAGACTGGGAATCATGGACATGTGAGGGTTGGGTAGTCCTAAACCCGTGACGGCGAACCTATGACACGCATGTCAGCACTAACACGTGTAGCCATTTTCGATGACACGCGAGAAGTATGGGGCCGCATGTCGAGAAAGACATTTCTTCTTCGGCTCCTGCATAGCCAGGTGCAGTAGCCGAGGATAAAACAGTTGCTGTAGTGTAGACACTCTGTGCCGGAGGTCTGTAGGCCAAAACAACAGAACTCCAGCACAGAGCTCTAGTTCTGGGACTTCTGGTTAGGCCGTTTTTCTCAAAGTGACACACCACCCAAGTTATGCTTGGTTTTTTGGCGAATTTTGACACACCAAGCTTAAAAGATTGCCCATCACTGTCCTAAACCATGTTATGGTCTTCACCCCAGCCCTCATGTTGAAAGTTTATCTGTCTCATCCAGGCCTGAGATCTCAAGGTCTTCATCAAAAATGCTGCATGAGATTAAAAAAGAAACATTAGCTTTTTTATAGCTCTATCTAGATAAAAATTAAAAAGCAGATTCAAAGTATCTGAGTACCATATTATGATTTTTTTCAGATTTCATGAGATAACTTAAGCATGGAGTGGGCATTCAAATGTGTTTTGAATAAATTATTACATGAATTAGTTTTTGAAACATTAAACAACTTTTCTTCAAACACTTAAATTCTGCTTTCCAAAAAGACCTCTAGATTGAAAAAAAATCAGTCCATACCATCCCATTCAAATGGCTCAAAGGGGGAAAAGATAGATCTTGCAGGTGGTGGTTCTCTCACTGCTAAAAGGACTATGGTCCTGGCTCTTAGGAGAAGGGAGCAGGACACATTTCTTAGCTTTAAACTAAATGATGAGGAGGCCTCCAATGACACTTCAGTGACCTAAGACATAGACAAGGCTAATGGGGAGAGGAACTCACTCTCAGATGCACTAGTAGGGGTAGGAGATGGGGTCTACCTTTGACCATTAGGATCTATAAGGCCAAAATAGCCTGGGCAGGGAGAATTGCTCACAGGACCAGAAATCTCTGCGCAGCTTCACCTGTAAACAGATGTGCAATCTTCCCACCGCTGGAGCGTCAGTTGCCCTTCGGGATGAAATACAACTGCTTTCCTGGGTCCTTACCAATTCTCATCTTCTAGAAATCTGAATAAACTAGAAATAAGACTCAAATAACCCTATTTTCTTCCCCACTAAACTTATTTGTAGGCCAAAGTCATCAAGAAATAAAATTAATTACATAGTTTGTGTTTCCTGCATTTCCCTTTTCTTTCCATTCCAATAATTAAGATGATGAGGAGCACTTTAATAGCTAACATCAGGTGGTAAAAACACAGGGAAAAGATAAAAAATATTAGGCTTGCATGGCTGAGGAATGGGTAGATATCAAAAAGCATTTTGAACTCAAATTATAATTAGACCAAGTCACACTGTATGAGCTCCAACAGCCTGTACCCACCAATTCATACACCTTATTTTTGTCCTAGAAACTAAAAGTCTCTAGAAGAGTGATATGATAACTGTTTAAAACAAAGAAAAATTAACTTTATATCATTTTTTTCAGACATTTGGTTGCAAGTTTGTTTCAAATTAAGACTGACTTCAAGTACTAAAGAATGAAGTCAGGAAACCAATTAAAATAGAAACTCTTCCAGGTGGAATCAGAAACGAAGCTAGTAAAGAGCTTTGGGCCTCGATCTGGCTATGGAGAGGAGAGAGGGAGCAAGAGATTTGGCAAGTGCTTGACCCTTGTTGTGCAGAGGACTCTTATTTTTTCTGAATTATTAGAACAGGATGGATGGGTTTTATTACTCCAGAGTTTCACTGCCTAAAATAAAAAACAAAGAATTGATCTCTATCTCTCTGTCTCTGTCTCACACACACACACACAGACACACACACACAAACACAAAAGAAACAAAGCATAAAATGCAACACTGATCGAGTATTTGATGAGCACTCATTAAAAACCGAGTATTTGATGAGCACCCATTAAATACCAAGTATTTTTGTGTGTGTATGACAGAGACAGAGAGATAGAGAGAGGGACAGAGAGACAGGAAGGGAGAGAGATGAGAAGCATCAATTCTTCGTTGCGGCACCTTAGTTGTTCACTGATTGCTTTCTCATATGTGCCCTGACAGGGGGCCCACAGCAGACCAGGTGACCCCTTGCTCAAGCCAGCGGCCTTGAGCTCAAGCCAGCAACCATGGGGTCATGTCTATGATCCCACACTCAGGCCAGCAACCCCACGCACAAGCCAGCAACCTCTTAGTTTCAAAGCCTGGGTCCTCTGTGTCCCAGATCGATGCTCTATCCACTGCGCCACCGCCTGGTCAGGCAAAAAAAAAAAAAAAAAAGGTATTTTTTCACGTCTTGAAGGGACACAAGATCAAGACCCGTTCTTTCCCCTCACAAAGTTTACAACTGAAAATGGGAGCTGGCAAGCAAACAATTGCACAGCCAGGCAGAATGGAATAAATGGAGTAAGACAGGTACACATGTGTGCATAGGAATGGAAAGGAGAGCAAAGGCTCTGATCTAAAGGCTGAGGGAGGCTTCTAGGAGAGGCGACCAGTATGCTATGGCTTCATATTATTTGGTGGTCACACCAACCTGGGTAAACAGGGCTCAGACTGGACACACAAACAGGGACAGAAAGATGCCTAAAATTTAAGTGCTAGAAAGTAGTCTTAAAAGATGAAGCTGGAAAATTAATGATATGCCAGGTAAAGCAGCCTGGACATTATTCCAGGAACATAGGAGGTTATTGCTGTGTTCTGAGCAGATAAATAAGGTGACCACAACTTTCTATGAGTCCATGATCTATAGTTTGAAATGGAGATACTAGATTGGAAAGAAACCAGGGCCTGAGAAAACCTGTCTGTTGCCACTGCAGTAAGACAAGAACAGAGACAACTGAGGGCCTGGACTGCGGCCCAAGCTGGGGATGGAAGGAAGCAGACTGAAGAGACGTCATGGAAGGAGCAGTCATTTAAAACAAATCAGATGTGCAGGTGGAGGGTAGAGAATAGTGAGGGAGCCAGAGGAAGCTAACATAGCCGTCTCCTCCAGGCTTGGAGCCTGTTTTCTGGAGTCTCCAGAACAGGGCCAGGCACAGAACAGGTGGCCCATCAATAGCTACTGCCATATAGGAACTCGCATTTTCTTAGAAGATAATGACAAGTTACATATACCTTGCCCTGACTGAGTAAATGCAGAATATTTATAATAGTTACAATGGATAGTAAACCTCTCTTGCTCTTCTATTGTTAAACTCCAAAATAAATGGAGCCTATGGCCACCTCGCATTTGCCAGGCCATGCAGCAGAACATTAGCACTCAAAATAAAGCTAAGATAGAGATGGTTCTTCTTCACTTATCTGAATGATGAACTGGTCCTTTCCTGCTGCAGCAAAAGCTGAAAAGCAACCTGAAACCCTCATCGAGATTTAATAATCTTTTATTCCTAAAACTATTTTTGTGAAAAAGAGTACTTACAAGATGTCCAAAGAACTATTGCAACAGTTTCTAAAGAAAACCTGAACTGCCACCTGGCCATTCTGATCATAGGCACCACAGGAATCACTCAGGTCATCCAAAGCCAGGACTACTGCCCCACTACTTCGAGTTCTGTAACTCCCTGCCCCCCTGACAGGGAGGACCTTTACCACCCAACCTCATTAAAGAGTGCACACACATACCCAACAATTGCATGTTATTCTCCAATCATTCATATTTTAATTTACAATTAAAACAATTTGCCAAAGAACCGTATGCCCAGTTTTAAAAAATAGTAACTTTTTAATATATAGCATTGCACTTAGGGCTATAACACAAAGGGCTGAAATTACACATAGGAAAATGGCAGTGGTTCCCTATTTGGTGACTCCATGTGGAGGCAAAGGTGCCTTAGCTCCCTGCCTGAGCTTAGTTTCCTCACTTAGGTGTCTGATACATGCAGTCCTACTATTGGACATTTTTCCTTTGAAGTAAGCCTTGTCCTCTTCTTGCAGGTCTTTTTAAAAAGGCATTCCATTTTTACATTTTATAAATCTGGCTTTAAGAATTAATTCAAAAACAAAAATAAGTCATTGACCTTGCCTTCAAAAAGTTTAGTTTGGTTGAAGAAAATAAACAAGTAAAATAGAAATAAGAAATAAACATAAAACAAATAAGCATGAAATTCCTCAGCAGACAGTGGGAGGTTGGAAAGCAATTGTTCATTCTACAGATGTGACAGCTGACGTAATGTGTGCAGAGTGGGGCAGGAGGGCTGGCACTCCAGGCTGGGGTAAACTAGGAAACACAGAAGTGAGACAGCGAGGGCATAAGGACCCACAATAGGATCAACCTGGCTGTAGGAGGCAAAGTTAGGCCAAACTGACAGGCCCGAGTTAGGTTGCAGAAGGTCTTAAAAGCCCTCCTAAAGGCATGTCACTTGAACCATATGAAAAGTTTATGTGGTGACTAGACTGACAACAGCCTATCACAGCAATTTTTTTGGCAGCAATGAAAAAGGGCTACTACTGCCACTTTCTTACAGGGTAGCCAGGAAACCACAGAGCAAAGCTTCTCCAGCTTGTTCACCTTACTCAGTACTCACTCCCAATTGGACACAATGCAATCCCCTGGCTGCATCACAGCCTTCCACAATTTTGCACCAACTCTCCAGTTACCCTCCCAAACAACCCAGGGTAGTTAAAGTTTACTCACTTGTGGCCCATTCTGACCTCCAACATCCTGTAATATTCCACTCTACTGCCTGCCAAGACTCATCTCCAATCCAAGGGTTGGCATAAAGCACTTGAACATCACATGCGCTTGCACTGCTCTCCCTCACCTTCCACCGGTTTGTGGGAAGCACTGCCTGATGACTTTTGTAAGTACTCACATGCTGACTTATCACATCTGTTGTTGTGGCAAATTTCTTCCTCCAAATACCAGAGGACAAATGTTTCATTATTGCACACACCACAAGGATGAAGACAAAAGAAACTAGACACTTTTTCAAGTACAAATAACATTGGAGATTAGGAGATAGGAGGCAATGAGTTCTGTCCCCTCTGTTAAGGATAATATAATGTGGCATAAATATCATGAAGGTGTGCACATTGTCCTTGTATCATGAATGCCAGTGACCCCACCCCACCCACAAAATCTGGAGAGGTGGCAGAGTGTAAACTTACCTGAATTGTCTCAGCTGACCAAGCACAATGGGATTATTAATCCCACATCATGCTTTATCTGCATTGCCTTGTTTTAAATAACAGACCATGCTTTAATACACTAGCAGTTTCCCTATAGGGCCTAGTTTTATACAAAACATATTCATTTTTCATACTCTTTCATGACCACACAGGCAATATCAGTCTTAACAGTAATTTAAGTTCACTGTTGCCCAGATGGTGCCTTGCCCAAAGTAACACAGTGACACGGAGACAGAAATAAATCAAGTTTATTGGATTTTAGGCTGTTTTATCAGAATTAGGAACCAATATTATTTCTAATATACATTCCCAAAATCACACCTAACAACTAAACTAAGAATCATGCTCTATGGCATCAATACTCTAAGATTTCAGAATAGATCCTTATTCCCATTTCTCAGAGAGAAAATTTTTACATTTCCTACACTGATTCTCTCCTGAGATACAGGATAAAGTGATTCAAGATAGCTATGCTCCTTTAGTAAGCTTTAAATTCAATTTATTCCCAAACTAATGTGAGCAGTGCTGATTCCCTTTCTGCCTTAATGAAACATACTTCTAAATTCAAAAAGCACATTCAAGGGATGGCTATCACTGTCTCCTTAACAGACTTTTTTAAAGTATGTGTGATGTGACTGTTTCTCCCTGTTATACAAAGAAAAATCAGTACAGTAACAAATGTGTAGATAGCACATTTGGCATGATGTAAATTCAGTAAATTACAATATCACTTCTATAGTATATGTCTAAAAAGTATAGGATAGTTTTAAGCCTCTGTACAAACAACAGTTACCTGATAAAGCAAGCTCCCAAGTGAATAAAAGGAAATATCAAACTTGGATCTAGGGGGACATTCCATAGTATACATTATGTAATATGTTGTATAACTGTTTCTCCACTCCTAGGAAGATACATTGAGATTTTCAAATATCTGCATTTTTGCAAAACAGTCCAACTCTTAAGCATCAAAGCCAAGAAAGATAACTCATTAGTAAGGACGCACGTATATTTTAGACATATCCTTCGAAGTTAAGACAACTAAACCTGAAAGGAAAAAGGAAAAACACCATACAACATAGCTCTCAGACTGTTCCTAAGGCACTCCAAACCATTGCAGCAAACTGACGCAGGTACAAAGATAGCTTACTAGCTTATAGTGGGTAAGTTTTAAGGATGGATCATACTACATTCCTTTCAGTGATGTATCTTTGCAAAGCCGGACTTTCAGTAATAAAAAGTACTGTGCAAAAATCAGCATTGAACAGTAAAAATGGCAGTGCTCAATCTATCTCAAAGTCAGATAAGTTGTACAATGCTCAACACATGCATATGTCCCATTAGTAATTCTAGTTATTTAAGAATATGATATATTTTTTTCTCTCAATATATATGTAATATTTTTTTCAAACAGCTACTACATTGTTAGGACATAAATACCTTTTGTTTGAATATTACTGTCATTTAATAAATAGAACTGTTAAGATACTTATTTTGGCCAACAGTGATTATAAAATATTACAAAACTATGAAAGGAGAAAGTTTGGTAGCCTCTGTAATAAATTTATGCCAGGTACTTTTAATAGCCTGACCAGAAAAGGAAAAAAAAATTCAAAATGTTTCCCATTCAATGGTATATTCTTAAGCCAAAATCTGACAGGAAATAGGCTAGAACAGCAGCCACAACATTGAATGATTTAAAAAAAAATATTCCACAACTTCTATTTTAATATTTCTGGGTACTTATTACCAATTTCTGGGAACTCACACTATGTGCTACATCGTTTATTCAATCATCAAAGAAAACTACTAATTCTGGAATTTAAGTATTAGGAACATGGATGGGATGCTAGCTTGAAAAACTTTAAGGAAATTGAACACACAATGGTCATAGAATATATATATATATATATATATATATATATATATATATATATATATAATTGGTAGAATTTTTCTTCCTAAAAAAATACACTGTAAATAGTTTCAACCATTATATCATTGCATCCTTACCACCCACACTGTAAAAGTTGCTTCACAGAAGAATCAGAAGATGGTAATTTCTTGCACTTAGCTAAATACCTTTAGCCCACTGAAACTATTTTCTTATCTAGAACAAATATCAAAGGCATCTCAACAAAGGCTCTCTGTTCTTCACTATTTAATGTAGCCACATTAAGTGAAAAAAAATTTAAATTTTATATATTCATTTTTAGAGAGGAGAGAGAGAGGAGAAAAAGGGGAGGAGCAGGAAGCATCAACTCCCACATGTGCCTTGACCAGACAAGCCCAGGGTTTTGAACTGGCAACCTCAGCGTTCCAGGTCGACACTTTATCCACTGCGCCACCACAGGTCAGAAGGAAATTTTTAAAATATAATTTTATCTATGGTATTTTTTAATATGTTGGCAGGTTACATATTGTCTAAAAGAACTGTACTATAAAACTACATATGGAATAGCATTCAGATACTTGAAAAAAGTAATTAAAATTCAACATTGTACTTGTGTGAGGTTAAAGTGGAATTCCTAGCTGCTTTTCTAGTATATTATGTATATAACTCATTAGAATAATCAACTAACAATCTACAGAAAAACCTTACTTAGCTATGGTGTAAAATATAGCTTTTGATTATAGTAATACTTTTCTTTAGAAAAGAGAATGAGCCTGACCAGGCGGAGGCGCAGTGGATAGAATGTCAGACTGGGATGCGGAGGACCCAGGTTCGAGACCCCGAGGTCACCAGCTTGAGTTTGGGCCCATCTGGCTTGAGCAAAAAGCTCACCTTCTTGGACGCAAGGTTGCTGAATCAAGCAAGGGGTTACTCAGTCTGCTGAAGGCCTGAGGTCAAGGCACATATTAGAAAGCAAACAATGAACAACTAAGGCATCGCAACAAAAAAATTGATGATTGATGCTTCTCATCTCTCTCCATTTCCGTCTGTCTGTCCCTATCTATCCCCCTCTCTGTCCCTCTAAAAAAAAAAAAAAAAAAGAAAAAAAAGGAAAATGATGAATTTTTGACAGTTCAAGATATGTGTAAGTTTGGTGGATAATGGAGGAAGGTCACGTGAGAAACCCAGATTCAGAACTTTTGCTAGAGCCGCCCACAACCAAGTGTGCCAAAAAGAAACTTCACAGGAATCCTTGGGAACACAGCGACTGTCTGTCAGCCAGTGAGATTTCACCACATCATATTAGCTCAACCACCCTAAGGACCCCATTAAATTTGCCCCACATGGTCTCTCCACGCGATTTTCCTGACCTCCATCTTCCGGGCCAGTGAATCTCATCAGATGGGAAGCGCTCTGTAGTAAATAAAGCCTTTACTATTCCACACTTTGTGACTACGGACCCTTCCTTCTTTCTCGGCAGGAAAAATACCTTACATTTGGTGCCAAAGCCTGGGAGGAGTTAGAAGTCCGCAAGGACTGCTCCTCTTCCCTTCCCCTCTGAGAAAGAACCAGGATCTCCGAATTTCCACCCACTTCGGCGCACAGTGCTGTAAGTCTCCTGCCTCCAAAATCCCCTCATTTCTTTCTGCTGAGGCTCCCTGTCTGAAACTGCAGCTGTGTCAGGGAAGTCTTTTCCGTCCAAGTGCATATGTACCTGTGGAGACGGCCCGAGGAGCACATCCACTTTACCTATTCATCTGGTGGCCAGAGCTTGAGTTTTGGGATGCCAATTCTCAACTCTGACCACTCCGAGGACTGAGGGTGGCCATGGGAGTTCAGGAATCTAAACCTAATCTGAAAACGCTCCTGGAATGCCTTATCCAAAATCTCTCCCTCCCTAGAAAAGAAGAATCTGTTCTTCTCCACTGTGGCCAGGCCACAGAACCCATTGGATAATTGGACCAGGTAGCCTCCTGAAGGAACTTTCGGTTTTAACACCCTCACCAATTTAACTATCACCAAAAAACCTGGAAACTGGTTGGAGATCCCTTACATTCAGGGCTTCTAGTTATTTGCGCTCCTGTCCTTAATCTCTGTGCTGCCTGCTACACGATGCAGGACATTTTTTAGGCCAGAGAAACCTCACCTAAAACCTCCACTCTAATCTTTCCTCCTTTGTGGGCCCCCAATTCTATCCCCCTCCTGCCTGACCCCTGGGGGCACCCCTCTTTTAGGTCCCCTCTCTGGTCCCTCTGCAGATCTCTTTCGCTCTGTTCTCTTCCCTCCAGAGAGCCCCCTCACCTCCCTTCACAGGATCCTGTTTCTCATTCACTTGCAAATACCATCTCTCTTTCTCCTCCCCTCCTGGCCAGGGGCTCCTCCCTTCTCCACTGTGTTCTCAAGCCCTTCCTCCATCAGGCCATTCTCAGCCTGCCATTGGCTTTTTTTTTTTTTTTTTTTTTTTACAGGGACAGAGAGAGAGTCAGAGAGAGGGATAGATAGGCAGAGACAGACAGGAACAGAGAGAGATGAGAAGCATCAATCATTAGTTTTTCGTTGCCGTTGCGACACCATAGTTGTTCCTTGATTGCTTTCTCACATGTGCTTTGACCGTGGGCCTCCAGCAGACCGAGCAACCCTTTGCTGGAGCCAGCAACCTTGGGTCCAAGCTGGCGAGCTTTTGCTCAAGCCAGATGGGCCCATGCTCAAGCTGGCGAGCTCGGGGACTCAAACCTGGGTCTTCCGCATCCCAGTCCGACACTCTGTCCACTGTGCCACCGCCTGGTCAGGCCTGCCATTGGCTCTTATGCCAGTTTGCTCTGACCCCACAGCCCAACCCCAATCTGCTTGCAGGAAGTTCTGGCCCTGTCCTGACTCTGGCTCCAGCGTTTCTGGCAGAATCTGGGTGCCAGGCTCCCTAGGAGCCCTCTTCCTCTTATTCTCAACCCCCAAACCCCTATCCGAGACCTGTGAACATGGCATTTAAAGTTTATAATGGTCAGGGCTAGAAAATGGCCAAGGCTGTTCGCCAGGCCCACATACAGCAGAAGGTAACTCTCCAAACCCAGGCTCTGGTGGAAGCCCTGAGGCCAGCAGAGCAACAGGGGCAAGGCACATAAAGTGCCCGGCCCAACTCCAAACTGCTAAAAGGAATCCCACCAGGAGTTCCTTTTTGTGTGGCAAGCAGGACCATTGTGCCTGACAGGGCCCCTGCCCACGGCTGCCCACTGAGCCCTGCCCTTGACTGCAAGCAGCCCGGTCACTGGCAGAGCGATTGCCCCTTTGAGCAGCAGGCTCATCCTCAACATCTCTACATGGAGACCAAGCCAGTCAGGTGGGCCCATCGCTCGACCTCCTAGGACTGATGCCCTGGGCTTGGAGACCCCCATCAGCCTCACCAAACCCCAGGGTAATGCTGCAGAAACTGGTAAGTCCATCTCATTTCTTGTGGACACGGGAGCTGCCTTCTCTGTTTTGCTACCACACTCTAGACCTCTAGTTCCCTCACAGGTCTCAGTTATGGGGATGGATGGGACCCCTTCTTTTCCTTTTCACATACCACCCCTTACATGCAATTTGGACGAAATCCCCTTTTCTCACTCGTTCTTAGTTATGCCATTGTGCCCTGTACCCCTTCTGGGTCACAACAACTCTACAGTCTCGGAGCCACTATCCAGCTGACAGCATCTTCCCACTTATTCCTATCATTCCTCAATACCAAGGGCTCCCCCATAATCAATACTACCCTCATTTATAACCATGTCTCTCCCCTCAAGCTTGCTCCCATGCAGGATCACTGGCAGTCAGAACCACTGGGCCCTACTCGTCTGCGGCTCACCAAAAGGTTGGGCCATGCAGACCCTCCTGTTGCTCCTGTCCCTCCCACCAGGAACCTGCCACCAGAGTGAGCTGAAGCAGGGAGCAATGCTGTTCAGTAGGACTGGCCTGATAAAAGAAGCTTCAATCTTCTCAACCATCTGCAAGAAAACTAAGCAAGAATCTCTCCTTCTACAACCAGCTTAACTTCTGATGGCAGCCACCCATTCTTACCTGGGCTGCCCCTATCCTAAATCTTCTTCTAATTATCAGCATATAACTCATATTTGCTTCTCTTTTTCAAATTCTTACAGAACCGCTTCCATGAGGTTTCTCAACCCAGGACCAAACAGATGTTCCTCCTGACACCCCTCAAAGCCACCACCTGCCGACCTCCTCCTCCCCATGACATTCCTAATCAGCAGGAAGTAGCCAGATGAATAAGCAGTGCCCCTAATTAACACAAAAAGATCTGAATGTAAGGTTGGTGGATAATGGGGGAAGGTCACATGAGGAACCCAGATTCTGGAACTTTTGTTAGAGTCGCCCACAACCAAGAGTGCCAAAGAGAAACTTCCCAGGAATCCTTGGGACCAGAGTGACTGTTCGTCAGCCAGTGAGATTTGCCACATCATATTAACTCGCCATCCTACAGACTCTTTAAATATCTCCCATGCGGATCATCCCATGCGACTTCTCTGACCCCTGGCCCCCAGGACCAGAGAACCTCGTCGGGCAGGAAGCACTCTGTACTAAATAAATCCTTTACTATTCCACACTTTGCAGCTACGGCCCCTTCCTTCTTTCTCGGCAGGGGGAAAATACCTTACAATATGTATAAACGCAGTATTGTTTTGAGCCATGTTAAACAGTAGACTTTTCAAAATACAGTTAAAGTCAACAGTCTGCGTGTATAGCAGAAGGCAGACCAGGTCACTGATATGAAAAAGAACATACCAGAGCAATGCAGCTACTGAAAGTAATTATGGAATTCAGTTCTGAACATGCTTATTTCTTCTAATCTTCATATTGGCAACTCACTAATATAAACACTTACTTTGATGGGTTAGATCAACTCTGGTAACATAGTTCCAAACAATAAAAAGGATCCAACTTTTGCTTCAAATTAATAAAGGTAATTTGTTGTAAGAAACTGAAAACAAATTTGATCAAATATATATATATGCAAGAAGTCAAATAAGTGTATGTGTATGTATACAACTTTAATTTTTACAACTACATACCCTTTAAGCTAATCATTTAAATTAAAAGCTACCCCGTATTTAATGTTTACTCTGCTCCCTGTTAACACTCTGGGGAAAATGCTGCCACCCTCACATACATAAGAGATTAAGTCTATTATTCATAAAGCTCTGATAGTATATGCAACTTATTTTCCATATCCTGAGTGTCCTTTCTGCTATTGCTTCTGACTTTCTCATGAACACCAAAGCTTAATGACAAATTATAAAAGTTGTTTCCTCCTTTATGAAGTATATGGAAGACAGAAGGCATTAGTCATTTCACACTAATTTAGCAAAGCAATTTTATGACATTATCACAATATACAAGATGTTTCAGTATACCATGAACAAGTACATGATTTCACAACTATACTACCGTCGGTCAAATAGGTTGGTGAAATGTGATTTTTACATTTGTTCGCTTATAGTTTGTATTGGGGGCTGGGCAGCACCAGGTATCTGTGGTTGGTGAAATTGCAAATTACCTTCCTGCTTGGAAAGGGCCATTGTTTTGCTAATGTTTGCTGGAGGAGGAGTTTTCACACCAGAAAGTTTTGAAGAGCAGAGGAGGAGAAGAGGCAGAGAAAGAAGCCATGTTTACAGAGTGAGCAGAGGGAATGCGAGTGCTGAAGTTTGTCCAGAGAGGAGGTGTGTAGATGTGGAACCAGAGGCGAGGCGCTTTGCAAGCTCTGCTGAGACTGGTGAGGCCTTTGATTCTAGGAGAAACCAGAGAAGATTCTCCTGATTGTAAAACCAGAGAATGTGTCAGTGGCTTTGGGAGTCCTGAGTGAAAGGAAGTGTTTTCCCTGTGTGTTGCTTGTCTGCAGGTGTGAGACTTGAATAAAGGAATGGCCCACCATTTTTTGGCTCCACTGTTTCTTTACCGTCTGCCTGAACCTAATGAGAACCTGCATGTGCATGGCCATGATGACTATGGTTGCAACTACTGACCCTACATTTGGAGTAGTTTGTGGCAGGATTGATTAGATTGAAAGGGAGCCACCACCACCCTTGAGGGGTGGGGTAGAGGACTGGTTGTTGTTATGGTTCTCCATGGCTGTCCTTTTGGGGACTGTGGGCTGGCTGATTTTTACAGCCCTGCAAGAGGAAACAGAGACCTCTGTGCAAGAGGCTGCCCGAGGTCTGCAAACTGAGAAGTGGACGGAGTTATAACAGCCATGGGAGAGAGATGCAGATCCTGAAACTGGAGCAAGTGCTGGAGGAGGCTGACTGGGTTTGTGAGTTGCAGTTTGCCCTGGAAGCTAAACATTGGCAGAAGCAGTTGTTGGAGGAACAACTGAGGGTTCAGCTTCACGAGAACCAACTGGCAGCCAAAGGAGCCTAAGATGGAGCCATGCCAGCAGAGTGGCTCTGAGTTGGCCGGAGCAGATGTTTTCGGCTCTTCTGAAAATGAGACTCCAGAAGGTAAAAGCCTAGCAAGAGTACCTACTAAGCCCTTGATAGGTCTGCTGCAATTGTGAGACATAGGGGTGGATGGCTCTGGAGCAAAGGTGGAAATGTTGGCCACTATTGCCATGTGCTCCTCTTTGGGAGTGTTTTCAGAGCTGCTAGGATGGCAGGGATGAGGGGGGAGGAATGAGGCTCCATGTGCATGGACTCTTGAACTATGACCAGAGGGGGAACCAGCTCCCTTGTTGGGTGGAGATGCAGCTTTTGGATGAGAGATCCTGATTGGGGGTTGGGGGGGTAGGCCTGCTAGAGACCCTCCTGCACCAGGAAGCTTTTCATTCAGTTGAAGAAAAGCATCAAGGACAGTTTGCATTTTGGGCAAAATGCTCAAGGAGACATTGTGAAGGACACCTTTATAATTGTTGAAATTGTATGACTTGTACTGTTACTGTAATTTGTTTGTATAATGTGCCTCACTCCTTGCACAGGAATGCCTGTGATGTGGATTGCAAAGCGAGCAAAAGGGGTGGAATGTTGGTCAAATAAGTTTGTAAAATGTGATTTTTTACGTTTGCTAGCTTATAGTTGGCATTGGGGGCTGGGCAGCACCAGGTATCTGTGGTCTGTGAAATTGCAAATTACCCTCCTGCTTGGGAAGGGCCTTTGTTTTATTAATGTTTGCTGGAGAGGTTTTCATGCCAGAAAGTTTTGAAAAGAGCAAAGAAGAGACAGAGAAAGAAGCCATGTTTGCAAAGTGAGAGCAGAGGGAATGCAGTGTTGAAGAAGCCATGTGCAAAGAGAGGTATGCAGATGGGGAACCAGAGATGAGGGGCTTTGGGACTGGTGAGGCCTTTGACTCCAGGAGAAACCAGAGAAGATTCTCCTGGTTGTGGAACCAGAGAATGTGTCAGTGGCTTTGGGAGCCCTGAGTGAAAGGGAAGTGTTTTCTCTATGTGTGGCTCATCGGCTGGTGCAAGATTTAAATAAAGGAATGGCCCACCATTTTTTGTCTCCACTTGTTCTTTACTGTCTGCCCGAATCTAATGAGAACCTGCATGTGTATGGCCACGATGATGACAGCCACGAGCACTGGCCCTACAACTACTTTCTCCAATTAAAAAGATATTTCTTTATAAAATGTCTGTTCAAAAGGTTACATTCACTTAGTATTTTAAGATCATAGTAGATTCAAAGACTGAAACTTACCTTAAACATCTGTATTCTTCAAAAAGCATATAGCCCACTCCGACTTTTAGTATACCCAAGGAACAGACAAACTTCCCCCAAAGTTTCATGATTTTGCTAATCAAAGGACCCTTAACAAGGTCGATAACTGCCACAGGAATCACCAATGAACAAACACCCTACTGGGTAGATAAGTTAAGATGGAATTGCTCTCATGCAGGGAACTTAGGTTACAGGTAGGTAACCTCTTACTCTCTAGATTATCCAGATACAGCTCCAGAAAGATTTCTGGGTGGGTCTAGTAATAGCTCTGGATCAGTTCCACAATCTGGCTACTCAGATTTGGAGAGGTGGCTATAGCATAGGGGTAGACTTCTCCAACAAAAAAGCAAAGAAATACACTGGAAGAGAAACTAGTGTAGCTGTTGCAAAGACCTCAGCATTTATGTCAGCTGCCCTAATTACCAAATATTACCTTTGCCTGAGCTACATACAACATAGTATTGGTAGAAATCAGTTCCAGTCTGGTTCCTAGTTCTAAATTTATTTAACTATGAGGTCTTCAACAAAGCAGTATATGTGGCCTTCTCTCACCTATAGTTTTATCTAAGATTTTAAACCATAACTAGATATGTCAAATATGTTCCTCATTAACAATTTACTCCAGCAGATTCAAAACTCAATGCTTGAGCCACACCAAGATTCAAATTTCACTTGATTGTGGGGTATGGGACTTAACTCCTCAGGTAGTAATAGGCACCCAGGGTTGAGAACCACTGACAAAAAGGTCCTAGTTAGATATAACACTTGGGCCTCTTCAATATGTACAATCAGGACTGTGAGCTGGCATTGTGGCACTCTTTGGGTGGAGTCCAAATCTCATCATTAAATGTTCAGAAATGTAAGAGGCAAGAATGGAATTACTATTACCAAAGCCCTACAGCAGTGAAGAGACACCCTGGGCTCCCTATGTATCACCTGTGTAGCTAAATTGCTTCAGTAGGAACAAAAGGAACACTTTCCAGGTGCGGAGACAGCCAACTTGTTTTCACTTGCCTACTACAATCTTAATTTGGCAGACAAAAGAAGTACTCATTCCCTGAGGTATGGCCTCCACCACATCCCCAAGAGAACTCTGGAGAGAGGGCAAGAAGGGAGCAGGATGTGGATAAGTGTAGTGTGGAAAGGTAGAAAGAAACAGGGATATAACATTGGGCATATGAGTCTAAGGAATTTCTGGAAGACAGTACTATCTCTATAAACTAATTACAAATTGTCAGTAAGGAAATGATTAATACTTTGGAAGTACATTTATCCCTGATGGTCCATTACACACTGACAACTTCTTGTTAAGCCTTACTTACCCTGAGGGGCAGAACAGTACTACTAGGTAGAGAACAGAAAGCCCAGATTCTAGCTCCAGCTCTGCCAACAATTAGCTGTCCATAACTGCTTACCAGAAACTCTACAGTAGTCTCAAGTCAAATGCATATCGTCAACTTTCCCAAAAAACAAAACGACTGCCAATGGGTACAAGTTGATGGGCATTTTCTAAGTGTCATGGCCACAACAGAAGATTCTCAAGTGTTCAGACCTTGATTATCATACCATAGCTTTAAAGGGGGAGGGGGTGATTAATATTTGATTTTACAATGTATTTTGATGGTTACTTCTGACTGGATCGTATGTGATATTAAATAAACTATTAAAAAAAAACTATTCTGTTTCTCCATTTTGTCTCCCGCAATGATTTTTCAAGTAAGAATTTAGGGATGGATTTGATGTTGTAAATTTATCCAATTGCCTCATCTTACAGATAAAGAAACAGACACGACTTAAACAAGTTCATGCAGCTTTTTAACGGCAGGGCCAAAGCACTAAAGATGGACAGTCTGACCTACCTAATCTGAATGGCCTTCATTCTCTAGAGATTTAATTCAAGTATTTTAGTAAAACAGGCTATCAGGAGATAAGCCCCAACACAGCAAGTAAACAAACTTTTATGATCCTTGTTTGGGTACACAAATGTACCTGTTTCAGGATGAAGGCAGCCAAAAAAAAAAAAAAGAAAGAAAAACAGTATAAACCTGTATCCCAAATAAATTTAAAGACTTCTTCTCAGAAACTTTGCCAGGCTATGTTATTTCTAACACGGCCAAAAATCAAAAGTGGGACCACTAAGGTGGAACTAGGTATTTGGTCCTTAAAAATTCTTTTGTGTTTGCCAATCTTAGGAATAAAGGAAGCTTTCACTGTTCCGCTGCCTTCCCTCTAATAGGTACAAAAAAATCCAAAATACATTTAAATAAAGAGATGTCCCAGGTAGGTGGTGAATAATGGGAATATAGTCATGATCTACCAAGAACCACATTTAATTCCAAAACTCATTAGGTAACCATTATTAAACTAAGTTTCTTTAAGCATAAAATGGGATTATAATCTTAACGTTTCTTAGATACTTGAATGAAATACTATAGAAAGTATAGCACAATACTGTATGATACAAAAAAATGTTTTGCAAAGGAAGAGAGAGTTCTAAGTATGGAGGTCCTCGGGTTACAACAATCTCAACATACATTTTGAGCTTACAATGCTCCCTCCCATAAAAACATAAAATTGAGACGTATTTCAGCTTACGCCATTAACATTGTATTTACAGACTAATATAATTGTGTCATAACCTAAGGACCCTGTATTAGAGAATTTCTGAACTTCAGAAATTTTCTTTTTTCCATAGCATGTCAAAGTGTGTTTTGGAGAAACCATCTTTCCAATATTAAGTAGGACTATGTAAGAAGGGATTTAGTAAACAAATATGGGGAAAACGTTAGGTTGAAAAAATTGTTTTTAACTTCAAACTTTCTCAGAACTTTGAATACCATACCATGAATCTCCAAGACTAAGTGGGCAACCTACAACAGATCCTGTACTACAGATCTACATCAGCTGCTTTTCGAGATGAAACACCTGTAGTGCAGGTAGAATCATCTCGTGTCCCCTGCATGTTCCTTAGGCAATCCTGATTCACCTGACCCAGTATCTCCAGCACCTTCTGCAGGTTCTCCTGCCTCTCCAGCTTCCTCCTCCCACTAGGTTATTCTCTCCCACCTTGCAATGCCCCTTCCAGTGTACAAGCCAGCCACAGGAATAAAAGGTAAGATATTTCCTTTTACATTCACTGTGTCATTATTTGTTACAGTGCAGTGTACAGTGCAGTATATTTATGTCCTTTTCCTTTTTCTGTGGCTTAGTGTGTTTCTCTGTTCTAGATTATGATTCTACAACTGTGTTAGGATAAGTGACTTAGGCTAGGGTATTTCAACTTACACCAAAATTCGGGTTATATCACTGTCATAGGATCATAGAAAAGCATGGACAGTGAAGGCTAATATAATTGTGTCATAACCTAAGGACCCTGTATTAGAGAATTTCTGAACTTCAGAAATTTTCTTTTTTCCATAGCATGTCAAAGTGTGTTTTGGAGAAACCATCTTTCCAATATTAAGTAGGACTATGTAAGAAGGGATTTAGTAAACAAATATGGGGAAAACGTTAGGTTGAAAAAATTGTTTTTAACTTCAAACTTTCTCAGAACTTTGAATACCATACCATGAATCTCCAAGATATCCAAGATGGAAGGACAAGTGGGCAGCACTCCCCAAGCTTACATGACCTAACCCTTTCACATGGATCATCTCAGTGAAGCAATGTTCCACAGAACACACATTAGGGGGAAAAAACACTATTGTAAACCTTTTATAAGTTATCTATTCTAGCTATAAAATAACAAGATTCCAAATCTGTTAAGGCCATATCACTAACATATCCTCTTTTCAAAAGGCCATTATGAATAACTCATCATCAGGAAAGAAAATAAACCTTTTGAGTTTGGTAGAAATCATGTGACTCCTTGATCTCAGGTAAAGCTATCTGTTTACAATAGACATAGCTCACTCTTCCCCTGAGGCCCAGCAACAATTCTCTTGTCCTCTGGGACAGCCAGAATGAAGACATCTCCCACACACAATTTTATTGTTATCTAACACTGAATTCCATTCGAAATTCTGTACCTAATACAGAGTTGTGAAAATAATGGGCAGCAACCTGAGATGGAAACGGCATAAGAAAAGTATGAACAGCGAAGCGAATATAATGTTATATGTCAATCATACCCCAACAAAAAAATGAACAAGAAAAAACATGGTAACATTCTGAAATAGTAACATCAGTTAAAATACTGAATGAGAACAGTTGTAGAACTTAAATCTAATACTGTGTTTAGATGCTTACATAAATGTTATAAAGGATCTGTAGAAACTGCTAGCAATGGCAACGTCCAACCAGTTCCTGAATCTTCTCTTACAGCTGGTAGGATTATACAATTTGGCAACAGCTTGCATGGGCCAAAACGAGTCACAGTCTTCTGTGAAGTAGGTAATAAACCTGTCTACAAATTACATCTAAGAGTTCATTTTACAATTCTTTACTAAATGATGTAATCTTCAGGCATGCAGTTTTAAGCTGCTGGCATGCAGGATGGTTTTTGTGGTCTCAGAGCTTCACCTGACCAAATGAGATCAAAGCACTCAAATTTTATGCCACAACAGAGATAGTCTCTTCCAAGGAGAAAACAGAAACTTCTTAAAAGGCTGCTGGAGTGGGCAATGTAAGGCAGGGAAGATAAAGCTCCTTACTAATGAAAAGGCTGACTGTGAGCAACACAACATCTGTATAAAACATTACTTGAAAACATTTTAAACTGAGACCACTCATAGTTTCTTCCTCTCATGGCTGTGACATCATAAACTTCTAAAGTTCTTCAACAAATTCCTGGTGATTTGTATCTTAAGGTAGCTTACATTTTATAACATCAGCATACTTCAAAGTGGCTGGACTAGCTCAGCTATACCTTTATCTGACATATTCATCAATTCCCCCAATCTAAAGAAAAATAAGCTACTTACATGGAGACTCAGATTCTCCAACAAGTACACATATTAAGTCACACTGGAAAATAATGGGTGTTTTCTAACAGCTCTTAGAAACTGGCAATGGAACAGAAGCCCAACACTACCCCCAAACGTACCCACCTTCATACACCTCCATAAAAGAGACATCAGCAACAACACTGAGTTGATACACAGAGAACAAGTGAAGCAAAGGCAAAGGCAGTGTCATTCTGAGTGCAGGCGGAGACTCTTTGATTATACCCGTACAAACTCTTCTACCCCTTTTATTTGTCCCCAACTCAACCCTTAGGCCACAGATTTTTGCTGTGAAGAATTCAGATGGGTTGTAGCCGCTTTGGTCCTCTTCACAGTACTGCATGTCAATAACGGAAATGGTTTTTAATCAATTTAAACTGCACACAGTACTTTACAGAACAAGTTTATTACTCCCACTCTGTGGTTCCTGGGGGCTTTGATGTTAAGTCATACATAATTCGAGAAATACCAGGAATCTTCTTAATCTCAGTGACCATCTTTAACACCACCTGTTATGAAACAAAGATTAAAATAGAAGAGCAAGAATCCACTCCATGTGCAAAAGACCTAGAGAGTGTGGAAGCTGAAATTGTGACCTATTTTTACTGTTGTTCTCTATGTATATGGGATGGTCTATGACTAATGTTATGTAGTGAACCTATTTCCCTCAATAGATTTAAGTGATTTCAACTCAAAGAATGGTTCACAAACAGGTGCTGGCCTGTACGTTGTGTTTGTTACACGTTCACAAGTGTTTAGAAACATTTATAGCAATTTGGCATTACTATGGCATCTAAACATATGATTTTATTTATTTAAACAATTCTTCATAAATTACCTGTGGCTGAAAAATACAACTCTGAGGCTGCCAAGGTGGTGGGTGCATAATGTACTATAGTAACCACTGCCAAGTGTACAAGAGAAGGCCTGGTCACTGACTGCACAAAATCTTAGTAAGTCTGAGCCTAAGGGAAAGCAGACTGTAAGGCACATTTCCCAACCAGCAATACAGCTGTAACCCAATATTTGCTTCAGAATACTAGAGCAACAGTATAACTAACAAAGGCACACTGTGATTTTCATCTGCTACTAAGCAAATAAATAGCTACTTTGGAATGCTACGGTGGAGAGGTAATAGAAGAGGAAGATGGTGATAAAAAACAAAATTGCTAGTAGGCAACATTAAGCAATTCATGGGTTTCTGATCTTAATGTTATCAATTATTATCCTTATTTCTAATAAACTTCTCTTTGCTCTTATTTACTTGGGAGAATATTATTTATAGAGGCTGGTTGGCCAAACTAAATAAAATTATAGATTAGAGTTGGTTGGTTACTCTCCACATAGTAATCAGACATCTAGAGGGATATTACAAATTTAAGGCCTTACTACTACAGTGTACTAAATAATCAATTATGTGGAGATAAAATGAGCCTGTCTTATGAACAGAAAACCAACCCCAGAAATATCAACACTGTCAGTCTATTCCATTCACATTATAAAATGTACAAGGTATTGAAAATAAACATTAGAAGATAATATGTAAATTACCTCTACAGGGATCTCATTGCCAGGTGTTGCAGGTATACCAGTCATGAAATCACTAGTAATAAAGGTTCGAATAACCACAGATCTCTGGCATGAGGGCTGCTTCTGAAGTGGGTCCCGATCAAAATGTAATGGTGTCAAAATCACCGGCATCTGGCTGATTTTTCCAGCATACCCTGGAGAAAGGAAGGCAACGTGCAGAGCCAATCACCGTCCACAGACTAGCACTCTGACCCAGTTCAATAAAATCCTTCCAGACAATCCCTATAATCATATACATGCACATACCACAGTAAGGACAATCACTGTGCATTGTTTTCAGCTACTCTCACAGCATTTTAACTAACTAATCCCAAATACAGAAAATATAATTTGAGAAAGTCTATTCTTGCTATTCATGGTAGTTCTGGTCTATACCGCAAACAATGAACCACTGCCCTGACAGGAAATAGTTATTTAGGTTCTTGCGAGCCTCTAGTCACATTTTCATCAGCCAATCAGTACATAACCTTGTTTTATGTGTGTTTTTGTTTAAAAATACCTTATTTAATATATACTGTAGATTCATTAATTCACATCCAACAGCACTATCATTCATGCATGAGCAAACCTTAATCTACATTTTCTCTGAAAGGCACAAAACAGCCTCCCTGTGCTTAGAAAACTTGGCAGCACCTCAGCACTATGCTTGGGGGACACTTTAAATAGTGAAATCACCAACAAAAAGCAAAAAAAGGCAAAAAATATGGTACTAAAGAGACTACAAAAAGGACACTTGTTTTATGTTGTAAGAGCTGAAACCAGAAGTCAGAGTACTGCCTTGTTCAACCTCAGCTGGGAACATGAAAATTGAACAACTCAAATTTCCTGCTACTCAGCACATGTCTGCAAATGACCAAAGGTGAATAAATTTTATATGAAGGCATTACCACAAAATTACCATATTTCCCCATGTATAAGACGCACCCTTTTTCAAAAAGTTTGGGGTCTAAAAACTGGG
The DNA here is from genome assembly GCA_037038555.1 of Rhynchonycteris naso. Lineage (NCBI taxonomy): Eukaryota > Metazoa > Chordata > Mammalia > Chiroptera > Emballonuridae > Rhynchonycteris > Rhynchonycteris naso. The sequence goes on along the minus strand of CM072995.1, from coordinate 177,013,225 downwards.
TGCCTCTTATATGGTGGTTGTGGAGGTTTTTACTCACATTTCCCACTTTTTTGTGCAGATGAGGAGTTGTATGAATTTTATGATGAATAAAACTTGAGGTCAATCACTTTATGTAATACATTTTTTTTCAAATTTCAGGCCCCAAAATTAAGGTATGTCTTATACGTGGAGAAATACTATAGCCATAGAAATGAATAATAAAAATGAAAGCACCTAAAAATTAAGTTACATTCTGTATCAGACATCATCACCATGTCAAACTTCCAAATTCTAGTTAGAGCGTGCAGTGATAAACTAAATGAGTAACTTACCAGACTCCCTGAGAATGTTCTGAGCCTCAAAATCAGCTTGGCGTAAAGTACTGAGCACCCCTGTTGTCAAGAAAGTGGGAGTAACATCTGTAGGAGGTTCTTTAACTGGTGGGCCAAATATATAGACAACTCTAGAAAGGGAGAGAAAAAATTATAGAGAATTACAACAAATTAGTATGAGAAGCAGGGCACATAGAATAACATTCTTTCCATTCACCTCTAGGCCCCTCTCCTACCCAGTTCTAATCCCCAAATGGGTAAATTAGGATATAAAATTATAAATAGGCCTATGTTCTATGTACCATCCTCAAAGTGTATTCTCTGGAATATTAATATCTCAAAATGTATAAATATATATGTGATTATCACAATCCTCTTTCCATATAACATCTTAGGTTAAAAAGTGTCCCCAAAACTTCATATCCATCTGGAATCTGTGGTGAAAATAGGGTCTCTAACCAAGTTAAGATAAGGGTGACCGCTAATCCAATGACTTGGTGTCTTTCTAAAAAGACAGACATTTGGGATCACAAACACACACAGACAGAAGGAGGCCACATGAGGATGGAGACAGAGATGAAAGTTATACTGCCACATGCCAAGGACTGCCAGCAAACACCAGAAACTAGGAAGAGGCAAGAAGGGATCTTCCCTAGAGCCTTCACAGGGAGCACGGGCCTTGGTGGTACCTTGATTTCATACTTCTAGCCTCCAGCATTCTGAGAGAATAATTTCTCTTGGTTTTTTTTGTTGTTGTTGTTTGTTTGTTTTAGCGGGAGAGAGAAAGACAGGGACAGACAGACAGGAAGGGAGATAAAAAGTATCAACTTGTAATTGCATCACTTTAGTTGCTCATTGATTGCTTTCTCATATGTGCTTTGATGAGGGGGAGGGCCTCTAGCCTAGCCCGTGACCCCTTGCTCAAGCCAGCAACCCTGGGCTCAAGTCAGTGACCATGAGGTCATGTCTATGATTCCATGCTCAAGCAGGATGAGCCCGCACTCAAGCCAGTGACTTTGGGGTTTCGAACCTAGGTGTTCAGTGTCCCAGGTCAATGTTCTCCTTTGAATAGGAACTGTTATTATAAAATCAATAGCTAGATTAAGTTGCTAGTTTAAAAGACAAGTTTTAAAACTGCCTTTAAAATATTTTATACTAAAATAAAAATCCTTTCATTTTTTTTCCTTTAAACAAAATAAAATTTTTAAGTAAGCAGATGATTATACTGTGTTCAAGGAACAAAACACAAGACCTAATTAAATATCTGCTCAATTGTGACCTAAGTGTATACTTACATGTACACTTGAGCCTATTGGTCTTTCAATGGTGAAAAAGCCTTAAAAAAGAAAGCACATCCTTCCATTAACCCCCTCCCTCCGCTCCCACTGTACAACACACCTGTTAATGTTGTGACACATGCGAGGTATAAGCCTCGCCAGGAATATAAGAGATTCCCAGTCAGGTTCATCTTTACTGGAGATTCCACAAACATAACTGTAGGAACGACAATCACCCTGAAAGTAAAAACACAATAAAAAATTTTAATGATTTTATAGAAGTCAAAATATGGACTGAAACCATTTCATGCATAGTGATACCATTAATAGTAAATCTTTTTAAACAAAAATTTGTTTATGAAAGTACATATGGATACTTCTCTAATAATGTAAGTGAATTCTAAATTAAAATCTATTGAATTCTACCTAAATCAGGCCTGGCCGGTTAGCTCAGGTGGTTAAGAGTGTCATCCTGAACAACAAGATTGCGGGTTCGATCCCCAGTCAGGGCACACACGGGAGGCAACCAAAAAATGCACGACTGAGTGGAACAACAAATGCTTCCCTTTCCCCTCCCTCTCTCTGTCTCTTTAAAAATCAATAAAAATTAATCCCTGGCCAGATAACTCAGTTGATTGGAGCATCATCCTAGAGCATGGAGGTTGCCAGTCTGACTTCCCAGCCAGGGAACATAAGAGGAACAGCTTAATATTCCTGCCCCTGACTCCCTGCCTCTCTTATATTTTTTTTTAAAAAAAGAAAAAATAATTCTACCTAAGTCAGTTCAGACATAGTGTCTATTTCAAGAATTAATTAAACATGCCAGAGGCCCACTGGGATTTCATTCCTAGCAACTGACCAATGGCAGACAGCACACTTTGCCAGCCAGCACACTAAATTTGGCAGACATCACCTGCCCATGCTGATTAGGTGAATAAAGGGTTCTTAAGTCAGAGATAAAAATAATTTCGTAAACCTTCACTTATCAATTCCTTTTAAAATAAACTGAAAAAGTTCATTTAAAAACAAGTGAATATAATGGGTAATAATGATGATTTTCTTTTTCTTTGTCCTGTTTAATCTAGTAATTTGTTTTAAAAATTAAATCAAATTAAACTATAAAGCAATTTTAAAAGAATCATCTAACTACCTAATACCGAGAAAACAAGAATTCAGACTATGAATGCTAATTTGACAGTAACTATCAAAATTTTAAATGTACATATACTTTTAATCCAAGAAATGACCTTACAGAAGCACATGAGTAACTGCTTAAAGAAATAAAACATTATTAGCTGAAATGCCTGTAACAGTGAAGTACTAAAAATGGCTTAAATGCCCACAGGTAGCAGAATGATTAAAATATGGCATAAGCATATAGGAAATATAGGCAGCAGTTAAAATTAAGCTACTTTTAAGGGCATGAAAAGATAATAAATTCATGATGTTCAGTAAAAAAAAGATGACAAACTACGTGTCTATAAATCCCTTTATTTTTTACATAAATCTGGAAGAACACATACTACACAACTAAAGAGAAAGAATAGAAAAAATTACTTTTAAATGTATTGCATATTTTCTTACCAGTGTGGTTTACTTTGGTATTTAGAAAATAAAGTTCACTGCTATACTAATCATGAATAACAATTTTTACTGACCTTCAAGGCTCCCCATAGGCCTAAGAGATGAAAATAAAGCTAAGTATCTAATAACAAAAGAAACTAATTTTGATGGGAAAAGTAGTAGAGCCTAAATAAGCTTCATTTTTAAAAAGTTACTCATCCAACAACTTCAGAAAGATACGTCACAGGTCAGTGAACTCACACAACTTACCTGCACTCCTACAGTTTTAATGGGCAGCAGGAAGGCATTCAGTGAATGCAGACTTGTGATTTGCATCAGCTTCTCCTGGTCCTCTTCTGTTGTGCAGGCTTTGACTCTTTGTAATAGCGTATGTGGCTGAGAAAACCAGACATATTTCTTAACGGTTTCCAGAAATAAGGTACTCATTATTTTGTATCTTTTACTATCTTACGTATCTACACTTACTGCTTTATAGAAATATATATTTTGGGTATTTCTCTTTGATTTCTGTGTGCTATGCAGTGTATCAGAATTTCATTCCTGAGGGCTACTGCTATGAGATATTAAGTATCAAGGTAAGAAATACAAATTAAATTTATATACATCTAGGCTTAAATCCTCTTGACATGCCTCATAAATCAAACCTTCTCCTAATCTCTAATTTTGCCAAAAAGTCAATTTTGTCTTAAATTAATCCTCCCTCTTCTTATTCTGGTTTATTTGTCTGGTATATGTTTTTCCATTCTTTTATTTTCACCCCTTCTATCCACAGGTAAGGAGACTATATAATTAGATTTTACTTTTCAATCTAGTTTGACAATCTATGTCTTACCTATAGATGCTATTCTTTTTAATTAATATTAGGTTAATGATACAACTAGATTTCATTCTACCATTTTATTCAGTGGTTTCTATTTGTCCCACTTTTTCTGTTTCTTTTTTCTTTTGTATATTCTGAACCAAGATTTCTCCCAGATCATTTATTACCCACCCCTTTCCTGGTTTAGAAGTTAAAACCCCCATTTTTATTCTTTTAATAGTTCCTGTTAAATGTTAGCATGCACATTTGACTAAAGAAAATAAATCTCTCTGACCTCCTGGCAAACAATCTTTAAATGCTTTAACTCTAATCAATCCCCTTGTGGTTCACATGCGACTGTAGCTATATATCATTATAACAGTTTTAAAATAAACACCAAAAATTATAGATCATTATTTTCATTTTATATTCCATGTTCGCTTGAATTTTACCCATTTACCACTTTCTGTGTTGACCTTTTTTTTTTTCTCGTATCTCAGATCTTTCTCCAGGGATCCTTTCACTTCTCCTACAATCTTTTAAACAGTGGTTCTCAAGCCTAATGCACACTCAAATTACAGAGTATGATCAGGTTCCGTCCCAGGGTAAGCAGGATACTCTAGGAAGAAGGGGTCCAAGCACAGTATACTTCAAAAGCTCCCCCAGATTCCAATACATAACCAGGATTAAAAACCACCTCCTTTATTGAGTTCCTTAAGTAATAGACTATTGGTGGTAATTTCTGTTTATCTGATATTAGAAGATAATATATCTGTCTACTATTGTAAACAATTATTTTCTCTCAGGACCTTGACTTCTCCTTGCTTTTACCATTGTTTTCTGTATAACAGTCTTTCCTACAAAGGTAGGAAAGACAGTCCTTCCTACAAAAGGTAAATCAATCTTTTCTCTGCAGCTGCTTTGTCTTTGGCAGTGTGCAGTTTTGCTAGGTATGCAAACTCAGCATCAAATTCCTTTCCTTTATTCTGACAGAGATAGGTTATGTTTTCCTGAATCTGAGACATGGTCTTTAACCAGAATGGAGGAATTCAAATACTTGTGTCTATTATCTCCTTCTGAAACTATGTTAAGGTTGACCTTTCCATCCTATCTTTTTTTTTTTTTTTTTTTTTTACAGAGACAGATAGGAACAGATAGGAAGGAAGATGAGAAGCATCAATTCTTTGTTGAGGCTCATTAGTTGTTCACTGATTGCTTTCTCATATGTGCTTTGACAGAAGGGCTACAGCAGAGCGAGTGACCACTTGCTCAAGCCAGAGACCTTGGGCTCGGGTTCAAGCCAGCAACCTTTGGGCTCAAGTTAGCGACCATGGGGTCATATCTATGATCCCAGACTCATGCCAGTGACCCCACGCTCAAGCTGATGAGACCATGCTCAAGCCAGTGATCTCAGGGTTTCGAACCTGTGTCCTCCGCATCCAGTCCAACACTCTATCCACTGCACCACTGCCTGGTCAAGCTTTATCCTATCTTAATTTCATCCACATCTATTTTCCCTTTGATGCTTTATTCCAATTTCTACACAATTTAATGTCTTTCTTTAGCTGTTTTTTTATTTCAATTATTATTTTCATTTCTAGAACTTAATTTTTTAAAAACTGCCCATTTTTGATAGCCTCTTAGAATACACCTTATTATCAATTGTTTCTTTCAATTTTATGTACTTTATATTATCTATCTGCTAATTCTAGTATTTGAGGTATTTGAGGGGGTTTGCTAGTTTCTACTAGCTCTCATTCATGATACCTTGCTTCTTCTATACTTTGTAATTTTTTACTCTAAGCTCTTATTTGTTGGAACTGTATCTATGGAAATTCTTTGAGTCCCAATTGAAGATACTCCTAAGAGTCCATTTATTTACACTGCTTCTTGCCTGACACCTGGAAGACCCACCAACCAAGGTTCACTTTAAATTAGAATTGAATTCTGGCAGTTTTTCAGACCACACAGATTATGAATTTAGGCACCAAATTTACAGAAGGATTGAAGACTTTTCTATTCCTCCTAAATTTGAAGCTAAAATAATTCTCCTTGCTTTCTTGAACACATATAATATTTTAATACACCTTTTCATAGCTAACAATTTTAAGGATTCAGAATACCCAATCTGCTCTATGACTGGAAATAAAAGTCTGTATTTAGGTATCTCTGTAGAATATTTTCTTCATAATCATTTCAAAGATTACATTACTATGAATATTCAAATACTGAAACTCTAATAAAGTCACTGTAAATTCTGCAGTACAATAAGAATACATTTAATTCCTTGTACTGGTTAGCTGTCTGTTTAGAGCTCCCATAGTATATAACTTTAATACAAATTATTACCTTTTTAACACTTGCAGAGAAATCAGCTACTATTTTCAAAATATTGTTGGTTTCAGGAAAGTCCTTACAAATATAAGGTTCTTCAGCACATATTACTCTGATCGCCAGGCCAGGACCTAAAGAGAAGAGTAACAGTGGTATTTATTTAATATAAAAATATTTTATAAAAATGTCACTATTCTAAAATATAAAATCCTTCCAAAAATAAAAACCCATGTGCCATTTTAAGTTTTTTCCCAATTTCATTGAGATATAATTGGCATATCACCATTGCACATACATTGTATTGTGAGGGTCAAATAAAACAATGTGTGCAAAATATTTAGCAGAATGCTTAGCACACACCAGAACCCAAGAAATGTGAACTATTACTGTTTTTTTCAAAGTTTCAAAGTATAATTTGAATTAAACTTTCTAGTAATGTTTCATTTGACATGTTTGAATAAAAGGTTCCCTATTTTTCTCCATATATCACTTTTGCATATTCTAGATTTTACTAAAATACACTTGAACTATTATTGGTTTTTTTAATTTAATTAGACTTTCTCTCAACTCATCACCACATGATGAGAGTTAGAAAATGAGAAAGAAGACATGCTCAAACTCAAGAACTAATAATAAAAACAGGTTAAGATTCTCAGTCTTAACTTTAAATAATCACCTCTAATTAATTATTTTTCCATATGACAGTAAATGACTATTTAAGCAATTTTTTTATTTGTTCATGAGTTAGTTACACACAACCTGTGTAAAGAAGTGGTTCAGTCATTCAAAAAGTGAGCCATGGTATAAGAATTTCAGAGAACCAAGTTTTAACCCTGTCTTCCATCCTGGTATTCTAGAAAAAAACATACAAATCCCAGCTCTGACATCAAAAATTGTGTGGCAATGTTATTAAAATATCTCTGTGCCTTAGTTTTCTCATCTGTGGGCAACATTACATGCCAGACTTACAGGGATGGTATAATATTTAAACATAAATATAGTGGAAAAATAAGTACAGGGTGTCCTTGGGTTACAACAGTCTCAACATACAACGCTTTGAATTTACAACGATCTCTCCCATAAAAACTTAAAAATTTGAGACACGAGTGTTTCAGTTTATGCCATTACCATTGTCCTTTGTTTTACTAATTTTTTGTCATTTCTTCTGTTACTACAGTATAGTATATTTATGTTCTTTTCCTTTTTCTGTGGCTTAGTTGTGTTTTTATGTTCCAAGTTATAATTTTACAATTGTGTTAGGATAGGTAAGTGACTTAAGCTAGGCTGTGTTTAGACTTAACACCAAAATACAGGTTACATCACTGTCATAGGAACGAAACTGTATTGTAACCCGAGGACCCCCTGTATTTAACAAAATAAAGTATAAACACTAGATACTAAAAAGAAGGTTTAATCCCTACTCACCCTTTTCTTTCTCTCGTTACATATATTCCATGATAACAAACTATTTCAAAATTGTTTCAATTGGTTTTTTCTTCTTAATCATAAAGGTCTAAAAACAAATCAAACAGAATTCAACTTTTTAATTTACCTGGAAATGGATGCCTGGAAACCAACTCTTCTGGAAGTCCAAGTTGTCTGCCTAAAATTCTTACTTCATCTTTATGAAAATCCTTCAGAGGTTCTATCACTTTTCCCTACAGGGGGAAAGGCAATTAATACAAATTAGTAACCAAAATAACATAGAAAACAAAGAGTAACAAATTACTGGATTTCACTGTTGTCCTTTTAGCTTAGATTTAAAAATCACTTTTTGAAACTTCATTTTTTCCTGTATTTTTTTTATAGGCATTAGAGAAACATGTTAGTGATTTTATCTTACTTTGAGACACATTTTAAACATAAACCTTTTAAATACAAATAAATCAAAGCAAACCTACCTAGCAATATTGATATAGTTCTCATTAGAATACAAAGCAAGTTGAAAATATACTAGTGTTTCATAATAAAACTCTCCAATTGATACCATCAAGAGAATGAAAAGACCACCAACAGAAAGCAAATCATATATATTACAAAGGATATGTAATTAGAACATAAAAAGAACACTTACAATACAATAAAAGATAAACCAATATAAACAAGAGCAAAACACCTGAACTGATATTTCTCCAAGAAGATACACGAACAACTAACAAGCCCATGAAAAGATATTTAACATCATTAGCTACTGGGAAAATGCAAATCAAAACCATAATGAGATACCACTCACTACACATTCACTATGATGCCCAAAACAGTGACAGATAGATCATTCACAGACATTATGATAGCTACTACTAAAACAACAGAAAATAACAAGCATTGGCAAGGTGTAGAAAATTAGAAACTTGGCATTGTTGATGGGAATATAATATGGAAATAATATAAAAAATTTAAGGAAGCTTCAAAAATTAAAAATAGAACTATATATATGACTTAGCAATCCCACTTTTTGGTATATATCCGAAAGAATTGAAACCTGGGTCTATAAGAGATATTTGCAAACCAACATTCATAGAACAATTCACAATAGCCAAAGGTGAAGCAACCAAATGTCTACTGACAAGTAAATGGATAAACAAAATGTGTATATGCACACAACAGAATAAGGAGAAAAAGATAGCTGCTATTTAGCGGGTAGAGAGCTTCAGTTTTACAAGAAGAAAGTTATGGAAACCTGTTTCACAGCAATGCAAACACAACTAACACTATCAAACTATACACTTAAAAAATGGTTAAGGGAGAAAAGAGGCTTCATGCAAAAATTCACATAAGTTTTTACCTCTTCTCTCAACTTTCTGATAAGCTCCGTGTCATTGTGATGGGTTTTAATGAGTTCAGCTTTGTGACTTGCAACAAGAGATGCACTTTCAATGAGATCAGGCCGTAAAGTACCTTGGGCAAGGAACACCTCCTCAGGCTTTAGATTCATTTCTCCAATAACTTCATTGGCAATCTATAACCAACAGGAGTAAAACAGCCTTTTAAAAGGTGAATCTTTTTGACAGCAAAATATTGTACTTTCAGCTAAATTTTTTAAAGTCTTGTGCAATACTGACTAGATAAAATCCACCAACTCTCAAAATAAATTCCTTTAAGAACATATGTTGGCCCTGGTTAGTTGGCTCAGTGGTAGAGCATCAGCCCGGCGTGTGGAAGTTCCAGGTTCGATTCCCGGGCAGGGCACAGCACACAGGAGAACCACCCATCTGCTTCTCCACCCTTCCCCCTCTCCTTCCTCTCTCTCTCTCTCTTCCTCTCCTGCAGCCAAGGTTCCACTGGAGCAAAATTGGCCCAAGAGCTGAAGACTGCTCCATGGCCTCTTCCTCATATGCTAGAATGGCACAGATTGCAGTGGAGCAACGCCCCAGATGGGCGGAGCATCGCCCCCTAGCAGGCATGCTGGGTGGATCCTGGTCGGGTGCATGCAGGAGTCTGTCTCTCTGCCACCCTGCTTCTCACTTCAGAAAAATACAAAAACAAACAAAAGAACATATGTTCTTTATAAAACATGCTTTAGCCTGACCAGGTGGTGGCACAGTGGATACAGCATCGGACTGGGACGCAGAGGACCCATGCTCGAAACCCCTAGGTCGCCAGCTTGAGTGCGGGCTCATCTGATTTGAGCACAGCTCACCAGCTTGAACCCAAGATACGCTGGCTTGAGCAAGGGGTCACTAGGTCTGCTGTAGCCCCCCGGTCAAGGCACATATGAGAAAGCAATCAACGAACTAAGGTGCTGCAACGAAGAATTGATGCTTCTCATCTCTCTCACTTCTTGTCTGTCTGTCCCTCTCTCTGTCTCTCAGTCACAAAAAAAAAAAGAACATGCTTTAATATGATTCAAAAACAGATGCAGACTTTCCCTCTAAAAGCTGAAAACTAACAACTGAAATACAGAAAGTCTAATATCAACTGAAAATACCTACTCTTAGTTAAAACAATAGCACAACCTAAGTATACACATTTTTAAAATAGTGCATAACGTTTTTACTAGTCTACATAATACAGTAAAACCCTTAGCCAAACAAAAATCAAAATTAATCAGCAAATCTGGTTATTCGATATGACAAGGAAAAACAAATATTTAAATTCACATAAAAAATACTACACATTGTGAATATTAAAAAAGGTACCTTAACAAAAGTATCCCCAATGATTTTTCTTTTCTCCTCAGGACTTGTAGTCATATTTAATGTTTTGCTAATTCTTTTTCGCGGAGTTCTGTCTTCATCTGATATTGGTAGAGTTGTTGTTCCATTGTAGAAAGAATGAGCAGCATTTATCACTGGGCAAGAGAGCAGAAACATGTTTTAATCTAAAAGATTTTAAAAATTATACTAACAAGTCAAACTATAGAAAAAAAACCATAGATCCTTTAATCTCCCATTAATTTGCCTACATATAACTGGACACAGGCACTCTTTAAATTTTAGTCTTTAGTGAGTCCTATGACATTTAATGATCTAGGCTCATGATATCATAAATTATGCTGGTTGTTTTTCTTCTAGTCAGTGTTCCACAAGTGCAACAAGCAAAAGTGACAGCAAAAAACATGGTCCCACGAGAGTTAAAAGAATGGTTCATACAGAGATCAAACTTCTGAGAACTACAAATTAACTTGTCTCTTGAAAATCTGATGTTCATGACATATGTTTAGTATTCAAATACTGACTGAACTCTCCATTTGGTAATAAGGCTAAACAACTGGTGGGCTTCACTGTAAGATGACATGGCAGTTGGCTATTTCATTGGGGAACTGCCAGAGAATTTGTGGGTCTTTTCTTTTAAGTTCCTCAATTATTCCAGAGAAGACACCTCCAATTTCCTGCCTATCAATAGTAGAGCAAGGAAGTGGTGGCGGAGGGAGTCACCATTCAGTATATAAATTTCTACTTAATCCTCCTTCAATTATGCCTGGTATTGATATGCCCAAATCCAAAGCCTCTCCTATTTAGCCTCTTTGGAGAATAAATCTCATCCTCTGATGGGAGGGATAGCAGCAATTTGTTCCTGTGTTAAGGAAAAGAATCTGCTTCCCAGATTTCCAACCAATCCACTTTAGGCTCACCCAGAGAACAATATCCCACAAGAAAGCCAAGACTTCCAATTCCTGAACCTCTCAGAAACCTTTCATTTTGTTGGCTTCCTCCTATATTACCTCTGCCCAACATTTCAGTGTCCTACATTCCAGTGTCAGTTATTAGGACAGATGCAGGTTTTTGTGGGGCTAAAAATTTTTATAATTTGGAGGCCCCTTTCAAGGAAAAGAATAACAAATCAGGTATTTAAAAAACCACAGATTAATGCTAGGATGGCTAAGATGAACTTAACTATACCTAGAAACAACTACACGTCACATGTATACAGGCACACCACGTTTTACTGCACTTTGCTTCACTGCATCTCACAGATGCTGGATTTTTACAAATGGAAAGCAAGACCTTCCACTACCATAATATGTAACTCACTTTACTACAATGGTCTGGAACGGAACTCACAGCATCTCAGAGGCATGCCTGTACTATTAGACCCAGATGAAATGTATACCTACCTCACCTTTTCAAAAACTTTTTAAATTGAATTTCTTTGGGGGACACTAGTAACAAAATTATACAGATTTCAGGTATAAAATTCTACAACACATTATCTGTAAGCTTTGTGTTCACTACCCCAAATCTAATCCCAAAATGCCCATGGCCTTTCAAATACCACCCAATAGAGAATAAGTTAAGAATGAGAAAACAAAGTCAACTTAAGTAACTACAAATTATGAAGTATCTTACTTGCAAATTTCATACAAATATGTGACTGTGTGGATACTATAGCCCATCCCAGGAGTTTGGAGAAGGTTTGGTCTGGGAAGGCTTGTAAACAGTGAGCTCCATTAGCTTCAGCGATAGTCCACTTTATCCGTCTGCTTTCTCCTTTCCAATGAAACCATCAGTCCTAGTCCCACCCCTCTATTCTTCCTGTGGCATTACACTTGCTTCATGTCCATATGTCATTTTAGCAAAACTTCAAAAGGAGAAATAGATTTGCCTTCGTTTCATATTTAACTATAAGTCTTCATTTTATATTCTACCTCTTGTCATCAATTTTAATTTATTCAGTAATATATATGGTTTGTATCATTAAACTATTGACTCAATTTCACTATAATTACAGATTATACTTTGTTTTAAAAAAAGATTTTCACAAATGTAAATGCAGTTATGACCTAAGAAGTTATCAGTGGTCTTAAAAAAAAGTGACTTTAGATTTTTCAGTCCTCTTCTCCCTAAAAGCCTTTGTTTGTAAAATAATGTGTATATCTATACCTGTTGTAGGTCGGCTTGGGCATTCTCATGCATAAATATTATGGGTGGGAAAAGACAACTTAACAAAAGGAAGAGAATAAGAAGAGTACAATGAGAGCTGGAGAATGGTAACCTATTCATCTATATAGAACATTAGAAATAATTCAGTTTTTAAGTTTATACTGGGACCCCTCCTAAACCAGAAATAATTATAACATAAAAATAAAATATATTTTCAATCATGAGATTGGGAAAACCGTACTTGGTTAAGGCAATGTGCTTTCTTAAAACCATAGGGTTAGATTTGAATAAACAAGTTCTGACATGCAAGTTAACTTTTCTGGAATTCATTAATACCTTTGACCTGAATTCCAAGTTTTTTGAGGGCCTCTTCTACAGACTGGCTTTCTCTTTTTCTCATAAAGCCATTATCAATGTGCACAGCAATGACTTGATCTTGGTTCAAAGCACGATTCAGCAAAGCTGTACAAACTGTTGAGTCTACTCCACCACTGAGCAAAACCTAGAGGGCAAAATGAAGAGAAAAATCAAATTCAGTACTATAAGTAAAAAGAAAATTAAAACTATCAGCTTCCATCATTACCTAAAAACACTGTATCAAAGGAATGTACGGTAACTGCAAAAGCCCTCTGAAACAATGCAGCTCACAGAGCACATGATCCCCAGGTCAACAATGAAGGGCTAGATGCCAAGGAAGGCAGCTCTGAGTTCTAGTATTACTGACATAAATTTGCTTACCAAAACTTTTGATGTGCCTACTCTCTCTCTGATCTCTCGAATGCACTCAAGTTCTCTGTTCTGCACAGTGAAGGTCCCACTGCACCCAGCAATATCATAGAGGAAGTTCTTCAGTATTACTTTCCCATTTTCTGTAAGGCCAACTTCAGGGTGGAACTGTGCTCCATATAATTTTTTAGATTCATTTGCTATACCTTTACACAGGAAAAAAAATCACATATTAAAACTTTTTCATGTTGAAAAGACTCAACTAGGCCCTGGTCAATTAGCTCAGCCCAGCATGTGGATGTCTCGGGTTCAATCTCCGGTCAGACTACATAGAAGTGACAATCTGCTTCTCTCCCTCTCCCCTTCTCTTTCTCTTCTCCTCCCACAGCCAGTGGCTCTATTGGTTCAAGCATCGGCCCCAGACAGGAGTTGCCAGGTGGATTCCAATCAGGGTGCATATGGGAATCTGTTTTACTGTCTCTTCAAAAGAAAAGACTCAACTAGCACCCACAGTAATTCCTCTCAATTTTTTCTTCTATAAACATAAAAATTGGTATGAATTACTTAGATTTTTAGCTACAGGGAAAATACTAATAAACATAAAAATTCTAGTATCATAATCTTTATAAGTCTTCCCCATTATGTAGCAGTTAGTGACAGTAAAATTAGCTCTACCGAGATTATTTCACAGTAACCTACCTCACTTTAGACAAATTTTGAAAACTAAAATCTACAGAAGTTTTAGAATTTCACCTGCCACAATGTTCCCAGAACGTGCCACAACCTTGAATCCATCAGCTACTTTGTCTACACTATCTCCATGGGTAAGCAAAACAATTTCTTCCTTCTGAAGGCCCCTAAACATACAAAAAGTAAAACACAACGCATAAATATCTTAAAGACATAATTTATGGGTTCTTTTGCTTTCATTTTTTCCCAGCTTTATTGAAATATCATTGACAAATAACATTGTGTAAGTTTAGGGTGTAGAATGTAATTATATATATATAGTGAAATGTTAACCACAGTAAGGTTAGGTTAGTTACCACATCCATCACTTCACATAGTCACCATTTTTCGTGTATGGTGAGAACATTTAAGATCTACTCTCTTCAAGCATACAATACAGTGTTGTTACCTGTAGTCACAATGCTGTACCTTCGCTCCCCAGAACTTATTCATCTTGAAGTTTGTTTTTTTGTTTTAGAAGTACTGGTTTGCCATATGTGTAGATCAAGAAAATAGAAATAAATATGTAATAGCGCAGCACTGCTAGAATTTAAATTGATTCTATCCATTATAAATAAAGCCAATAAAAGGATATCAAATCTAGGTCAAAAAGAAGCAAATAAGTAACCAAATAGTCCATCAAAATGGGCTTTACCCCAAACATAAAAAAAACCCAAAAAAGAAAGTTACTAAAACTTAAGTTTTCTGGTCTTTTATAAAATTAAATGAAAACACAGTGATTTTTTTTTTAAAAGGCAGAAGATAAATAATTCTAGGAAGCTAGTGAACAGTTCATTCATCAATTTTAAATAGATCAAAGCTATATACCTAATATATATTACCATGTAGCAATAAAATCAATTAATACATTCACTGTATTAAAAAGATAGTATATCAGGTACAGTTATGCTCATGTACACAAAGGAGGGAGACAAAGCACTTATTAAGTAACAAGTCCAACAAATGTGTAACTTGCTAAGTAAGTATCCAGCAAAAAAATGCTAGATGAAGGACCGTTTAAAACAGTATCCATTTGCAACATCTAGCTTATACGTTTAGAATCACATTCCACACCAAGGAGAGAAGAGAAAAAACTACAAATGTTAGTATCACAAAATGCCACTCCAAATAGGTGTTCAAGACTGCAGAGGTGCTTCTAAATTACCTCGTTAAGTACTTTCCTTATTCTGAGTTGGCATCACTACCTCCTTGGCCATCCTGACACACAACTAGAGGACAAATACTATTTGCCACCACTGTGGCCTTGATTTTGTCCAACTCTGAAGTGTAACAATACCAACTTCAATCTACTACCATTCTTATTCATCTAAAAATATCTATAATACCTGAATAATGAGCATGTGTTATCCACACTAATACTGAAGACTCCATCTTCTCTAATACTTTTCTTGTGCACAGTACCTCCAAACACTTTATTCATCATCTATTCAAAGAGAAAATAAATATTAACATGAATCAAAAGACAATTACCCATTTCCTTATGCTAATTTAATAACTTACAGTCCTCATTTTCAGGATCTAGTATGTTTGTGCCCCCCAAAATAAGGAAGTTTGATAAATATAGATAACTTGGCATTATTATATATAATTATACAGTTATTTAAGAGACATAGTTATAAAACAAAACTAGACTGAAAATCTGACCTGAGGCTAGTTTCAATTAAACATTGGCAGGTTTCCCATTTACTGTACTTTAATTAATTCATCTGTTAGAAATGGATTTAACACTTTCATCTGAATTCAATTTAAAAGCATTTTAAAAGGTAATATGAGCTTAGAAAAGACTAAACAACAAGAAGAGGCATGGCATTAAAACTAGACAGGGATAAATTCTTCCAAGCTGTTTAATCTGTAGCCTCAGAGGAACAGTATAAAACCTGTTCTTCAAAACCATCACCAAATGCTACCCTCTACAATTCTCCTCTTAGACATTCACAATAACCTTCCTACAGTAAAAGTTTGGGTTAAGCCTATCAAGAAAGAAATTTGCCAAACCTTGTTTAACCCAATACAAGCATACCTCTTTTTTACTGCACTCATTTTATTGCTTACAGATGTTGCCCCCCGCCCCCGCTTTAAGAAATTGAAGGTAGCAAAATGATTATGACTCATTTATTGTGGTGGCCTGAAACTAAACCTGTGATATCTGTGAGACACAGATGTAGCAATATTAGTTACTACACAGCTGTAGCAATATTAGTTACTAAAATATAAATAAGCTACTAAAATATAAGTCATGTTAGTCCATGATTGAATTCTTCAAAGGCTCTTTAAGCATTTATAGCAAGGACTGGTAAATTTTTCCTATAAATGGCCCGAAAGTATTTTATAACTTTTGCAGGCCCTATCTCTGAAGCAGTTATTCAAACTCTTGCCGTTGTAGCACAAAAGCATCTGTAGGCAATACTGAAAGTAATGGATATTGCTGTGTTCAAATAAAACTTTATTTATAGACACTGAAATTTGAATTTCATTTTTCATGTCATCAAATATAATTTGCTTAAAATTTTTTTGCAACCATTTAAAAACAAAAACCATTCTTAACCTGAAGAATATAAAACAAAAACCAGGGCCTGATCGATGATGGCACGGTAAATATAGCATTGACTGATCTGGCTGAGGTCCCAGGTTCAAAACCCCAAGGTCACAGGCTTAAGCGCGGGACATTCAACATGATCCCATGGTCGCTGGCTTGAAGCCCTAGGTCGCTGGCTTGATCAAGGGGTCACTGGCTCAGCTAGACACCCACCCAACCCCCCATGCCACCCCGGTCAACGCACATATGAAAAACAATCACTGAACAACTAAAGTGCTGCAATTACGAGTAATCATTAAATTATATCCTAGGGCAAAGGTATATTTTAAATAAAAGTCAGCCAATTACTAATGTTCAATGAAATCGCGATGCAGGCTCTTCTAAAAATATATACATTAAAATATTACGTGGAAAAATCTAAAATAAGTGGTTATCCAACTCAGATTCATAATTAGCATTTGGCTTTTCAGAAAACATTAACAGAGGAAAACAAGCCTTTTACTATGAAATGCTTAGTTGCCTACAGAAGAAAGTACCTATTGTAAATTTTGTACTTTACACATTTTTGTTTTGTTTTGTGACAGGGACAAAGAGAGACAGAGAGGAACAGACAGGGACAGAGATGAGAAGCATCAATTCTTCATTGTGGCACTCTAGCTGTCCATTGATTGCTCTCTCACACATTCCCTGACCAGGGGGCTACAGCAGACCGAAGACCCCTTGCTGGAGCCAGCTACCTTGGGCTCAAGCTAGTGAGCCTTGCTCAAACCAGATGAGCCTGCGCTCAAGCTGGCGACCTTGGGGCTTCAAACCTGGGTCCTCCGCATCCCAGTCCAAAGCTCCATTCACTGCGCCACCGCCTGGTCAGGCTACACTTTTTTAATGATTAGTATTTCCTCTACATCAAAGTGAATAACCATAACCAGGGGTGCTCAATACGTCGATCACGATCTAGATCGCGAAGGAACTGTGGGTAGATCACATTACATTAAAAAGTCATTTGTCTTTTGATTTGCATACAGGGTAGCCAATCTGATGTCTGAACTTTTGACACCCTATGCATACGCGTTAAACCACGCTAAACCGCGCTAACTTGTTCAGTTACATTGTTGCGTAGTTAGCCTTCAATTTATTTAAACTAAATACAACAAAGGGTATAAAAATGAGTGCCGTAGCTGGTCCGAGTAAGAAGCCTAAAACCTACCACTTTCATACAGAATGGGAGGACATTTTTTTCACTATGTCATATTCTAAGTGCGTTAGCCTCATCTGTCTGTGTGTCATTGCTATTCCAAAGAAGGGAAATGTGGAGCAGCTTTTTCAGACTGTTCATAAAAACTATGACATTGACTTTCCTCCGAAAAGAGAGCTGAGACGGAGAAAGGTGAAAGAAGAATACACAATATTAAATAGTAATAATAGTAACTTAAATAATGATAATATAGAAGAAATAAATTTATGTTTTGCATTTTTATTGTAGGTGGATCATTTTGACTTGGTCATCTTATAAGTAGCTCACAAGCTGAAAAAGTGTGGGCACCCCTGACCATAACAATTAACAAGATATAAAGTCTGGTAAAGCTGTGTTTCAGACCAGTGATACTTAATATCTTACTCTTGTATCAAAAATAGAAATAAAAATATTAACATTTTTCTTTTTGTGACAGAGAGAGGGACAGATAGGGATAGACTGGAAGGGAGATGAGGAACATCAATTCTTTGTTGCAACACCTTAGTTTAGTGGTTCTCACACTTTTGAAGTAGGGTGCATTTAAAATCCTACAAATAACTGTAGTGCACTATATACAAATTTCTGAGAAATATGTTAAAATAATTAAGTCAAATACTAAAGAAAAAGTATATAAAGTCCAAGCATGCTTTTATGGTAATTAAACTAAAGAAAAAGTATATAAAGTCCAAGCATGCTTTTATGGTAATTAAACAAAATAAATATGACAAAATTAAATTTATTCTGACATTACAAACATTTTATGTTATATTTTTTGAGTTATGCTTTTTAGATTTCATAAAAAAGAGGGGTTAAAAAAATTAAAATAAATTATAAAAATGTTATCTTTTTATATATATAGATACATTCTTAGTAAGATTTAGTAAATTCGGTCCTGACAAGGCAGTGGATAGTGTTGGACTGGGATGCAGAGATCCCAGGTTCAAGATGCCGAGGTCAGCAGCTTGAGTGCAGGCTCATCTGGTTTGAGCAAAAAGCTCACCAGCTTGGACCCAACGTCGCTGGCTTGAGCAAGGGGTTATTCAGTCTGAAGGCCCACGGTCAGGGCACTTATAAGAAAGCAATCAATGAACAACTAAAAGTGTCGCAATGAAAAACTGATAATTGACGCTTCTCATCTCTCTCCTTTCCTGTCTGTCTGTCCTTATCTATCCTTCTCTCTGACTCTGTCTTTGTAAAAAAAAAAAAAAAAAAAGATTTAGTAAATCGGCAGGTCCAGGCACGAATGTGTTAAGTTTTTTCATTCTTGTGTTTATGATAAACATGAGCCAGTTGTGTCCTAGCGATTTCTTCAATGTTTGGGCATATATTTGAAAGGCAAACTCTCATTTCCTCGTCAATACATTGAAGAATTCCTCTCTTTTTACTCTTAATTGTGTTGAGTGCAGAAAACCCTCACCATACATATCATCTTAACTTTACATCAAACAAAGGATAGAAGAAACTTGCCTCCAGTCTTTCCGGGGAACATGGGGGGTAGTGTAAACAATCCAGCACCACAGCTTAACAGCCTTTGGAACCTAATCAGCTAAGTGAGGTGGGGGATTGGGCCGATGGTCAGCTTACAGCCAATTCCCCACACCTCTGTTCCCCAAAAATCTAAACTCCAAAAATCCTGTTGGTTTTTTGGTCCCCAACAGGCACATATTTCTCTGAAATACCATAGGGCATACCTGGAAATCTTCTAAGGCGCACCAGTGTGCCCTGGCGCATACTTTGAGAACCACTGCCTTAGTTTCTCATTGATTGCTTTCTCATATGTGCCTTGTTGGGAGGGGAGGGGGGTGTTACAGAAGACTGAGTGATCCCATGCTCGAGTCAGTGACCTTGGGCTCAAGCTGGTGAGCCTTGCGCTCAAATTGGCGACCTCAGGGTTTTGAACCTGGGTCCTCCGTGTTCCAGTTCGACACTATCCACTGTGCCACTGCCTGGTCAGGTAAAATATTCACATTCTTATGTGAACATTAATTTATCCTTCTTTTCTTCACTCTAGAGTCAGAAGAAAATATGTATATTGGTCTGTTCACTTTCTACCTTTTAAACAGCTTCCCTCTGTGCAATATTCATATTAAAATATAATAGTTGCAACCAGCCTTTTTTTTTTTAATGTCTGTTTTACCCACTTACTAAAACTTAAATTATGTTCAACCCAAAGACTTAAAACAATTCAGTCACTGGGAGAAAGAACACAATATCTTTATTAAGCCATATATGCAAGAAACTAAAAATTAACAGGTAATTCTCAATAATCAATTTGGAGGACCAAATCATCATGATGAAATTAAAAGGCTGGTATTTTAATTAACATCAATTCCATTTTGCTCAATTAGGTTCTCACAATTAGATTAATTTCATTTGTATTCTGATCCTATTCTCTCTTTCCACTTTAGTGTGTGCTAAGCCAAAAGGTGGTCAAAATAATTCATAAACAAGTGAATCCACAGTAACTATATTTATTTTGCTACTCTTATCATGGCAGAAACTTCAGTTAAAAAAACGTATATTGCTTCTGACACTAGAAAAGGCAAAATATTCTAACATGTCAGTTAATAATAACATTGTATTATTCAGCGAATACTTTCCCAGCTAATTCAATTTTCAGATAATCTGGTTAAATAAACTATAGTGTTTAAATTTTTCTCAAATAAAAAATCATTTTGCTTATAATAAGGGATAACTTTTCTTAAATGTATTTATTTCTATTTCCACCATCTTAGTAAATAATCTTTCTAAATAAATCATTCTTTGATAAGTGAAAATTTAACATGTTACCGGAAAAGTATTATTTTTCTATCATGTTATTCAATAATCACATTCTACTTGTCTGGTAAGCCTGTACTACTTAAAAATAAAGAGAAATAATGGTTCTAAAAGAGGCAAAATAGATTTCTAAACATTTAACTCATAGGAGAATAGTTTATCTTGGGACCTTAATTAGTCCCTATTTATTCTTGCTTTTGGACAGCTCCAAGGTACAAACAATTACTAATATTATAGTGGAGATACCTGCCAGACACCATAACCAAATAATCAAATTCAACATCACCTGTCATGGCACAAATCAGTCTTGTCTATTTCCTCCTAACAATATGCTCTGGGAAGACTATAACATCCCTTTTGTGTTACTCCTGCCAAAAACATATGGCTTAAACCTAACAATGAAGAAACATCAAACAAACCAATGTTGAGGGATGTTCTGAGAAGTACGGTAACTTAAAATAAAACACTGTCTAGGTCCTAGGACTAGATCATGAAAGGAGACTAAGGAATGGGTCCAAACTAAAGGAGTCTAAAAAGTAATTACAACTTAAATACAACACACAGTCCTGGAATAGATCCAGGGCTTACGAGGGACGTTAATGGGAAAAACAGTGCAGTGTGAATGAGGTCTGAATTAGATGCTAATACTGGGTCAGCACTAACTTCTGATTTGATAGCTGCATTGTGGTGATATAGAAGAGAGTCCTGGCACTTATGAAATACAAGTAAAGGACATCATGTCTACAATTTAATCTCAAATGATTAAAAATGTCAACATTTGGGGAACTGTGCAAAAGTATACAGGAACTGTACTACTTCTGCTACTTTTCTGTAGATTGGAATGTCTAAGTTGTTTTTATTTTTAATGGACCGTATTTTGTTGTATGCAGTAATCCCACTCAGATCAGTTCTGCCATACATAAACAATTCATAAACGTTGTCATATGCACGAATTATGTCATACAACTAAATATCCCAAACAGTCTAAAGACAGAAAATACTAATAGGAGTCTCAAACAAAATAAAATTGAGCCAACTATTAAAGCAAATTCACAGATGTACTGTACCTGCATGCCATAGCAAATTCCAAGAACAGGCTTGCCAATGGTGAATATTGCTGGATCAAACCAGGGAGCATCTTCTGCATACACAGAATTAGGTCCTCCAGAGATGATAATAGCACTGTGGATTTAAGGAAGAGAGTGAAGAATCTCTAACTGCTATTTTTCTTTAACATTATTTTATTAATTTTAGAGAGAAGGGAGAGAGCGAGAGACAGGAACATCAATCTGTTCCTGTACGTGCCCTGACAGGGAACCGAACTGGTAACCTCTGTGCTTCAGAATAATGTTCTGATAACCAAGCTATCCCACCAGGGCTCTAACTACTAATTTTTATACAAAGTCTACAGATTCAAAGATTTGATGTTTAGGGTATATTGTAGAATTATCACTGCTAATTAGTACCCATCCACTAAGCTAAATTATATTTACTCTATTGCAATGTGTAGAAAGTTCAACCTTCATTTGTTAATAAGCAAACCTTCCAAATATATAAATACCAATGTTTCTTCTATCTATGAAGGTGGCATAAATTTGTTTTGATTGTTTTCCTCATCAATGGAGGAAGTAAATGAGAATTCCAAAAGAAGATGAAGGAAAAATATAGATCCTCCTGGGAGGCAAGGAGTAAAGCAGGTCACAAAAGGACGACTAAAGCTATTATAAAGCCTTCAATGACCGAGAGCCTAATATTCTATAATGAAGCATGGCAGAATGTGAAGAACTACCTAACTTAGCCTGTTTAAAACCTGTCCAACACTTCCAACCATTTTACTGGAGACCCAGGAAAGGGAGCTAACACCACTTTTGCCACATATGACCTGCTCCCAGCACCAAAGTCAGTATTGTAACTTAGCTACACTATAATTAACAGAGTTTTCTATGGGTTAACTTGAGAAGCAAACTATTAGTATAACAGAAGCTACAAACTGAGGCCTATGTTTCTACCCAGACCACTGATACACCAAATTTGGCCCTTAGTATTCACTAAAAAAATTTAGAACATTTTAATACTATTATAAATTTTAACATAAAAATTCAGTTTTCTGGATTATACATATTTTATAAAAAGAAGGAAGCCTGACCAGGCAGTGGCGCAGCAGATAGAGCATTGGATTGGGATGCAGAGGACCTGGGTTAGAAAACCCGAGGTTGCCGGCTTGAGCGTGGGCTCACCAGCTTGAGTGTTGGGTTGCTAGCTCGAGCGTAAGATCACAGACATGACCCCATGGTCGCTGGCTTGAGCAAGAGGTCACTCGCTCTGCTGTAGCCCCCAGTCAAGGCAAATATGAGAGAGCAGTCAATGAACACCTAAGGTGCCGCAATGAAGAACTGATGCTTCTCATCTCTCCTTTCCTGTCTGTCCCTATCTGTCCCTCTCTTTCTCTTGTGCACACACACACAAAACAACGCCTTCACTTTCACATGGCTACAAATAACTGGAACCATGGAGACCTGCACTGTCACACTCCATGTACTCTCTAGTTCGTCACACATGCCCACTTATATAATATAGGCACACTTTACTCAATTTAAGATATTCTCAGACTCAAGTTTGAGTTTTCAAGAATCCTGATTTATCTGTATTTCTAAGGGAAAATGCATTCTGAGATCTAACCAAAATCTATTTATAAACAAATCTGGATTACAATTAACTTTATAATTAATGGCTGGCTGCCATGTAAAAACATAAAACATAATAAGTCAAATTCATAAAAATTACTCAGCAAGTTAAAGAATTTATATTTCTATTTATTACCGTTATTGGAGTGACAGTGGTTAGTAACATTAGGTAAACTTCAAGTGTATAATCCTATAGTATATCATCTGCATAGTGCACTGTGTGCTCACCACCCAAAGTCTAGTCCAGGGGTCCCCAAACTACGGTCCGCCAGGCCGCATGCAGCCCCGAGGCCATTTATCCGGCCCTGCCGCACTTCCGGAAGGGACACCTCTTTCATTGGTGGTCAGTGAGAGGAGCACAGAATGCATCCGCACCCTGTGCTCCTGGAGTACTGTACGTGGGAGCGCCGCAAAGCGCGGTGAAGCTCCTGTACAGTACTACTTCCGGTGACGAGGGACGCATGCCTCACTGCTCTGGAAGCGCGTCATATGACACATGTGCATATGTGCAGTGTGCATAGGGATTTGTTCAGTTTTTTTTATAGTCCGGCCCTCCAATGGTCTGAGGGACAGTGAACTGGCCCCCAGTTTAAAAAGTTTGGGGACTCCTGGTCTAGTCTCTCTCTGTCACCATAAATTTGACCCACTTTACCCTCTTCATCTTCCCCCACACCCCAGGCATTTAAAAAATTTATATAACAATAATTTAAGTGAGCTCAAAAACTCCAAAAAAAAACCCCTCCATTCTTTGAACTCTACACTTGTAACATGAATTGTTATACATTGTTACCCTATCTTTTCCAAAAAGAAAATGAAGACAATCTACTCATAACATCTTTTAGATAACAATTCTAAAGAGGCGCAGAGTTAGCCCTAAGGGTAGATAAGTATCCTATCTCCCTAAAAATGCAGAAGCTACAATTCTATAAAACATTATTTAATAGTCACAACCTCTGTAATTTCAATATTTAGTTTCATATAGAATAGTCATCAAGGGGACTGCTCAGAATTCCTCATTGATCTGATAAACAACTCAAGGCTTTAAGATTCTTCATATTTGAAAAGGCAATAGTCTTAGTCAAGGATAAAATCTCAAGTAGTACTTAAACCAATTATGAAAACTCTCATCTCAGTAAGTCAGTAAGTCTTGAGAAAATCTAATCACTTATTTACTTTTGTGTGACAGAAACAGAGGCACACATAGGAATAGACAGAAGGAAGGGAGAAGATGAGAAGCATCAGTTCTTCATTTTGGCAACTTAGTTGCTCACTGATTACTTTTTCATATGTGCCTTGATTGAGGGGGGCACATATAGGAAAGGAGTCACAGCAGAGCGAGTGACCCTTTGCTCAATCCTGCGACCATGGGGTCATGTCTATGATCCTACGCTCAAGCCAGTGACCCACACTCAGGCTGATGAGCCCACACTGAAGCCAGGTGAGTCCATGCACTCAATCCGGTGACCTTGGGGTTTCAAACGTGGTTCCTCTGTGTCCCAGTCTGATGCTGTATGTACTGCACCACCACCTGGTCAGGCACTAATCAATTATTCTGAATCTTCTATTTCTATCCTGCTATTATTTTACAATATATATACATGTATTTTTTATTTTTATTGAGGTGACACTCGTTAACATAATCATACAGATTTCAGGTGTCCAATTTTATAATACATCTCTGTACACTGTATTGCGTTCACCACCTCAGTTAAGTCCTTCTCCACCACCACTTATCCCCCCTATACCATTAAAAGTTATTTTTTTCCTGAGAAAAATGGTGATATTTTAAGAAAAATTATACACTATATTTTGGGAGAAATATAGTATTGACATTTAAAAGCCGATTAAGGATATAAGCTACAGTTGCTTACTTATGGATAACAAAGAACATTAGTTTCTTAAGAAAAGTCATAGAAAGAGCTATAAAAGGAAGAAACTATACAGAAGTTCGCTGTTGTTTGCACTAATTCTAATAGTACCAGCTATGGAATTAGTCCTTATATCAGACTTAGAAATCTTCATATTTTAGAAATTACTTTCTTGGTATAGAAAACAAAGTTCTGTGCTTAGAATTCTAGCCACTGTATAAATTCCTTTGATCAAATGTTCTGGGACCAATGAATGAATGAATGACAACAACTGCCATATTTATGTTGGACCCAGAAATCCTACAAAACATAAAATATTCAAATGTAAGTCCTTGAAACTGAGCAATTAAAATTAAGGTAATCTTTTTAACTTCAAAACTTAAATTTTTTTAAAAAAAAACTTAAATTTTTCCTTTTTCTTAAAGAATTAGAGCCATGGAAAATTTCTTATCAATCTATTCCATGTCTTATATTCATTAAATAAAACATATACAGTGGTACCTTCAGATATGAGCAGACCAACATACAAATTTTTTAAGATAAGAGCTGTAATTCGGTCCGTATTTTGTTCGAGATCTGAGCGAAATTCCAAGATATGAGTCGTGATTTGGGAAGCTGCCGCTAGTTGACACAATGGCACACAGGTCCAGTATCAGCAGGACAACACCAGCATCTCGTTCTTTCTCACGTATTACACACAGAAGCAAGTTGAATCTCGTACGCTGTATTCGTTCTTGCAGCATTTTTTACTAACTTTTTTGTGTGCTATCATGTGGCCGAAGAAAGTGAGTGTAAAGAATAGTGGTGAGAAGAAGAAGAGAATGATGTCAATAGAAGTAAAGCAAGAAATAATAGAAAAACATGAGCGTGGTGTACAAGTGTACTGGCAAGGCTGTACGACCACAATACATCTATAATTTGTACCATCCTTAAACAAAAGGATGCCATCAAAAGCGCAAACCCAGAGAAAGGAACTACAGTTCTGTTCCAATTAAGGACAAATATCTATGAGGAAATGGGGAAGCTTCTGCTGGTGTGGGTGAAAGAGAAAGAGCTGGCAGGAGATACAGTGACGGAGACTGTAATATGCACAAAGGCACGTATTATTTAGGGCAACTTGAAGAAGAAAGAACCATCAACCTCAAAAGAGGCAGCAGAAGATACGTTTAAGGCAAGTCACGGCTGGATTGAAAATTTCAAGAAGAGATCTGGCATCCACTCGGTGGTGAGGCATGGTGAAGCTGCGAGTGCTGACATTAAGGCAGCTGAGGGGTACATCACACATTTGGCTGCGCTTATCACAAAGGAAGGTTATATCCCCCAACAAGTGTTCAACTGTGACAAAACAGAATTGTTTAGGAAAAAAAATGCCCTGGACGACTTTCATCACTGCAGAGGAGAAGCTTCCAGGCCATAAACCCATTAAGGACCGTCTGAACCTTGCATTGTGTGCAAATGCTAGTGCTGACTGTAAAGTAAAGCCACTGCTAGTGTATCATTCCAAAAATCCTCGAGCCCTTAAGACTCACAAGATCTTAAAAAAAAAAAACTGCAGGTTATGTGGCGCGCCAATCCTAGGGCATGGGTTGGGCAGCAGTTTTTTATTGAATGGATAAATCTTGTCTTTGCAGTGAAGAAATATCTTCAAGAAAATAAACTCCTGATGAAAGCATTACTAATCCATGAAAATGCTCCAGCCCACCCACCTGGTCTTGAAGATGACATTCTCGATGAGTTCAAATTCGTGAAAGTCCTCTGCCTCCCACCCAACATGATTTCAATCTTTCAACCTATGGATCAGCAGGTCATTTTCAACTTTAAAAAGCTTTACACAAAGCACTTATTCTGCCTCTGCTTTGAGATGACTGAGAATACAATTCTAACCCTTCGAGAGTTTTGGAAAGATCACTACAACATCGTAATACGTTTACGCATTATTGACTTGGCATGGCAAGAGATTACAAGAACCTTGAACTCGGCATGAAAAATGTTATGGCCTGATGTTGTTGCAGACAGAGACTTTGAAGGCTTCGAACCAGAGACCGAGACTGAGGTAGAAGCTTTGGAGGAGATTGTGTCCCTCGGAAAGTCGATCTGTCTGGAGCAGTGGTTCTTAACCTGGGTTCTATCGAACAATAGGGGTTCGATGAGTCGGTCTCAGGGGTTTGAAGAAGCCTCTGCCGCGGAGGGCAGAATAGAGTAATACCGTAATTTGTTGTGAGTTCATGCACTTTGTTGGTTTTGTTCTTTGAGCAAGGTGATGTTCATGCACAGCTCATTTGCACCAGTAAAAAAACATATACCTATGTCCTGAATTTGGGAAAAAAAATCATATTTATCACCAAAGAAGGGTTAAGTGAAAGCGCATATGAAACTGGTGGGTTCGGTACCTCAAAAAAGGTTAAGAACCACTGGTCTGGAGGTAGATGAGGGTGAAGTAAATGAGCTCATCAAGGAACATGAGGAGGAACTCTTAACTGAGGAGTTGAAGGAGCTACAGATGATGCAACATACAGAGCTTCTGCAAGAGATTAGTAGTGAGGAGAAGGTAGAGTGGGAGAAAGTGATTTCTACAAGTGAAATTAAAGACATGCTAGAAATGTGGGAGAAGCTTTCAAGTCTCATTGAAAAGTAACGCCCAGAAAAAGTTTCAACTGGTCGTGCTTCAGCACTTTTTAATGACACTTGTTTGTCACATTTAAGTAACATTTTAAAAGGCAGGCAAAGGCAAACCTCTTTGGATAGATTTTTATTCAAAAGTCCTGCAAGTGAAAGTGCTGAAAGTACAGCCAAAAAGGCAAAAACAGGTGACGATTAAATGAAAAATACGTAATGTTAAGCTTAGGTTAAGTTTAAAGTTAAGAAAGTGCATTTTTTTACAATTACTTTTTTGTGGTTTCATTTTAAGTAAAGAAAGTGCAGTTTTAGTTTTGTTTAAAGCAAAGAAAATGCAGTTTTAGTTTATATGTCTACAGTGTCTGCATCCCATCCTCCCTCCCTCCTCAACCGTTAGCCACACTCATCTGTCTCCAAGGTAAGAATACAGTATTAAATAACACATTTTTCCTTTATTTCATATATTTTGTTATGCATTGGTAAAGTATACATGTGTGTTTCTTAATGAAAAACATGTCTTTTTTCATAATTTAGGATGGTTTGGGCATGTTTCACAGAGCTAGAACGGATTAAATCTATTTCAGTTATTTTAAATGGGAGAAATTTGTTTGATATATGAGTTGACTGACTTAACGAGCTTGGTTACAAAATGAATTAAACTCGTATCTCAAAGTACCACTATATATATATATGTGTATATATATATACAGACACACACACACACACACACATACATACATGCAGTGCCCAAGCAAATTAATAATAAAATATCCTACAACGAAAGCTCAATCGCCTCAGAAAAACAAACATGAAAAGTCTACCAAAATCCTTGCTCTCTTATAGCAAATGCTGGTGTTTCCAAAGGGAAGATTTCAGATTGCACGAACAGTTCCCTCACTCTTCGGTCTATGACTTTCCCGTACTGAGCACCAGCATCCAGAATAACCACAGCTCCTTCATAGTGGGGACAGCCATCCTTAATGTCTCCTCCAGCATTCTCCAGCTGCAAATAAATATTAATACAAATGTCTTAATTATGAAAATTATATCTACTTTAAAAAAGAACTCAAAAAACACAAAAACAAAAAGTGTTAACTTAGTACTGAGTTACCAATTCAAAACACTCTTTTAAAGTGAAAATTTTTATGCCTATCCATATACCAGAATACAAAAACTTTAATAAAAGCTACCATTTATTGACAACATGATAAAGTCACTTTATGTATAATGCATCTTATATGCATTATCTAATAATATACTAAACATACAACCCAGCTATGCCAAAATATAGTTCTGATTTATGCCTGTTATACTGGCATTATTAGGACAGTAAATTATATGGCCATCCTCTCTAGTACTCACAGCTTTCCTATGATGGATATAGTGATGAGAAACTGTCAAGTTTGCTGCCAGAGTATAAGCATTCCCAAAGTCACACTATTAGGATCATTTGCATTACCTGAGAAAAACTATATATATGCATCTAACCCATAACACTAAAATTTTTAAAAGCTTTTTAAATCTTATCTCTGTGTAGCACACTGATGACACTTTTCTGGAAAGCGACCTGGCAACATGTCAAGTTAAGTATGTGTGCTGAAATATTTACCTGGAACTGGCTTCAAAATAATGTAAGTATAAGTGGGCATGGATAAAACATGACTGCTTTTGTAGGGAAATAATTCAAGATGGGCCATAGATACATTGTTTCATTTTAGTCTCCTCTCCAAGATGTTTTGAATATTTTAGATATGAAAAGCTTTTTAAAATGTGAATGCTTAAGTCAGTCTTTTAGGTACCTGTACAACCCTTTCCATCACTCTCTTTCCATTTATGCGAAAAAACTAATGCAGAGCTCACAACACACTAACCCTTCTGCTACAGAAATGAAAAAAAGCAACAATCACAACTATCTATACAGGAGGATTTGCAAAAGGGCCAACCACAGGCTGAATTACTCAAATCACAAATATGAAGGTTTTAATCACAGCAATATTGAACAGTGTACAAAATCAGGCCACAGAAAGAAGCAGTTTATGGAACATATTAGTGCAAGAAATGCTAAAACTTTCTACTTCCAGACCTTTGTCCTTATTTTTAATCTACACACATGTACCACACAAAACCCTTTAAGGAATATATCTAAAATTACTTCCTTTTAATCTACTTTTTTGAAAAAAATATTTTTGAAAGACCACTGTCATTCAGTCCCATTATCACCTTCACAATTTTTACCAAATCTAAGCTCAACCTCTTTTTGTTTTTTACATTATAAGTAGAGTTCTCACTTTGCATGATTCTAACTTACACAAAATTAAGTCCCTATGGTTTATACCCAGGTTTAGTTACCTAAGACTAGACCCCCAAAACATGGCTCAAATTTCACATATTAACTGAGATTATATAAAGTACAAAGTTCTGTCCACAAATCATAACATAAACAACAGATGAACATCATGATCAGTGATTTATCACATCCCTTCTTTCAAAGTCTATTGATGACTGGTAACTGTACTACAAAAAGACTAGAGTACAAGCTGTTACCTCCTTGACACCCAGTGATAAATCCATAAGAAATCTTACACATATGGATAATCCAAAGAGGAAACTTACCAACAAAGACGAAAGAGTCTGTCTGACCTGTGGTGACACAGTGTGGATAAAGGTGGCTGGTTCAAAACCCTGGACTTCCCTGGTCAAGGCACAAATGGGAATTGATGCTTCCTGTTCCTTCCTCTCTCTCTAAAATAAACAGTCTTTTTTTGTTTGTTTGTTTTGTTTTTACAGGGACAGAGAGTGAGTCAGAGAGAGGGATAGATAGGGACAGACAGGAATGAAGAGAGGTGAGAAGCATCAATCATTAGTTTTTTGTTGCTGTTGCGACACCTTAGTTCAGGGGTGCCCACACTTTTTCAGCTTGAGAGCTACTTATAAAATGACCAAGTCAAAATGATCTACCTACAATAAAAATGCAAAACATAAATTTATTTCTTCTATATTATCATTATTTAAGTTACTATTATTACTACTTAATATTGTGTATTCTTCTTTCACCTTTCTCCGTCTCAGCTCTCTTTTCAGAGGAAAGTCAATGTCATAGTTTTTATGAACAGTCCGGAAAAGCTGCTCCACATTTCCCTTCTTTGGAATAGCAATGGCACACAGACAGATGAGGCTAACGCACTTAGAATATGACATAGTGAAAAAAATGTCCTCCCATTCTGTATGAAAGTGGTAGGTTTTAGGCTTCTTACTCGGACCAGCTACGGCACTCATTTTTATACCCTTTGTTGTATTTAGTTTAAATAAATTGAAGGCTAACTACGCAGCAATGTAACTGAACATTAGCGCGGTTTAACGCGCATGCACAGGGTGTCAAAAGTTCAGACGTCAGATTGGCTACCCTGTATGCCAATCAAAAGACAAATGTCTTTTTAATGTCATGCGATATACCCACACTTCCTTCGCGATCGACCTATTGAGCACCCCTGCCTTACTTGTTCATTGATTGCTTACTCACATGTGCCTTGACCGCGGGCCTTCAGCAGACTGAGCAACCGCTTGCTGGAGCCAGCGACCTTGGGTCCAAGCTGGAGAGCTTTTGCTCAAGCCAGATGGGCCCGCGCTCAAGCTGGTGACCTCGGGGGTCTCAAACCTAGGTCTTCTGCATCCCAGTCTGACGCTCTATCCACTGCGTCACCGCCTGGTCAGGCTAAAACGAACAGTCTTTTAAAAAACAGATGAAAGTGCAACAAAGAAAAGTGATATATGCTGGAAACAAAATTCGAATCTAATGTAAATGGAGCGATGGCCATGGCAATGTTGAGGCTGCTGCAACTTGAGCATCTGTAGAATGTGCAGCCAGAGGAACTTGGCAAAAGCGAACATCAGCATCAATGAGGAAAGTTACTGAGGTGAAAAGGAGGTCCCAGAAAAAGTGACTACAGGAAAATACTTACAACTAAAGTAACTTTTTTGAGATATTTCATGATATTCAAAGTGCAAAGGATAACATGTAGAAAGCCATCAAGATGTAGAAAAGATGTGAAGGGAAGCACTGTTTAAACTACTCTTGATAAATTTTTTTACAAAGAAATAAAACAATTTTCAATCTTTCCATAATGTTTTCAGTTACACTATTCTAAAGAGTAGCTTTACTATTTGTTTTCTTTTTTAGAGGGACAGAGTGTCTTTTTTCATAATTTAGGATTTCATAAGACAGGAATGGAGAGAGGTGAGAAGCATCAATCATTAGTTTTTCATTGCCGTTGCGACACCTTAGTTGTTCATTGATTGCTTTCTCACATGTGCCTTGACTGCGGGCCTTCAGCAGACTGAGCAACCCCTTGCCGGAGCCAGCGTCCTTGGGTCCAAGTTGGCGAGCTCTTTGCTCAAGCCAGATGGGCTCGCGCTCAAGCTGGTGACCTAGGGGTCTCGAACCTGGGTCTTCTGCATTCCAGTCCGACGCTCTATCCACTGCGCCACTGCTGGTCAGGCAGGTTTACTATTTTATTTCACTATGTTTTATAATTGTAAGAGTTAATGTTTTAACAAGAAATTTTAAAGGTCACAAAAGTATTGTAAGTTTCCCATTGACTGTTAATATTATTTTGCAGTTTCAGCTTCTGTGATCATTATTATGGTCATTTTACTATTGTGCAAAGAGATCTGTCTGTATTTCTTTAAATCACCTAATTTTTACTTAAATAAGTATATTTTTTTAAAAACTTTTTACTGTTCTTTTAGCATTTTTAAAAAATGTTTAATCCCATTAAATCAGAGGTCACTGAGGAAACAATGAATTCTTGTCTTACTTGTTTCTACCTCAGCTACCAACTAAATTATTTAGCTCACACCATCAACAACTCAAAGAAAAGCAAAAAGGACACCAGTAATAAAAGTAAAAGCTCATTTCTCTCAAAACCTTGACTCTTCACAGAGTTGTAAAGTTTGATATTTAGATTTCCAAATCCTCAACAGGTTAGAAAAAGCACCCTATTGAGAAAAGAAGCTATTATTCACATCAACAGTAAAGACATGAAATTCAACATCATAATAGGAAAATCTATTACATTTATTTATAAAAATCCATTAAAGGAAAGACAAAAGCCTAAAGGCTGAAGGTTGCATCAATCTCAACTGACCTGAGCTCATCATAATAAAGTAAATGATGTTCATAAAAATATCTTTTTAAGATATCAAGACATCACTATTAAGGAAAAAACAAAATCATATTCAGCACCCTATTTAAGAATAAGGCAAAAGAATCTGGCAGCTTCTGAAAAGATGAAGATAGCATCATTTTTGGATATTCTTGAATCCCTACCTATCACTGAATGACCAGACTGTAAAATCAAAAATCTAAAACATTTACCATATAACTAAATGACAAGTTATTCCCAAGAACCTCAAAGTTCAAGCTGATGGTAACAAATTATCACAGTCACAAACCCTGGTTGGCACTGCAGCATCTGCATTGGAAGCAACCTGGCCTCAGTAAAAACTGGAGAACAGAAAAATTCCAAAATTGCCAATGGGGACTAGCTAGAAAGCACAAGGGCCAAACACAGAATTGCTGCCACACTAAGATGGGGCATGACTATTCCAATGGTGCACAGGTGGCAAGAGAGGCAATACCATGAACCTTCAAAACTAACAGGCCAAGGCTCCCTTCCAAGACAGAACTCACAACGAGGAGAAACTGCTAGGAGCAGAATCAAAATTGGCAGGACCAGGGAGAAGGAAAATAGAAGGATCAGACTAAAGTGGAAGGAGAAGAGGCATCAGAGCCAGGAATCCTCAGAAAACAAGCTGTCATTATGTTAACAGAAGAGGGAGCTCTATAAAGTTATAAAAGAGAAACAAAATATATAGAAGTTAAATCCCATACAAAATTACTAAAAGTAAAAAAGAGAGAATAAGGCATAGAGTAACAGCTCTAGAAGAGAGCAAGACAGACATACAGACAGATGAAAAAAACTAAAAGAGCTAAAAGATTATAAGGCATGCCTGGCCTGTGATGGCACAGTGGATGAAGTGTTGACCTGGAATGCTGAGGTTGCCAGTTCGAAACCTTAGGCTTGCCTAGTCAAGGCACATACAACAAGTAATCAATGAACAACTGGAGTGAAGCAACTATGAGCTGACACTTCTCACTTATCACACTCCCCTCTTCTCTGTAAAATCAATAAATAAAATCTTTAAAAAAATAGATCTACAAGGCATGAAAGAATATGAATCAAAATTAGACTATAAACCCACAATAACTAATCCCAAAACATACTCTTAACAAAATCATTGGTCTTTAAAGAAAAAAAAGTCCTTGAATACTTTGGATAAAAAGTAAATAAACATTTTCTTCACAGAATTATCTGAAATCTCAGATTCTTTAGAAACATCAACTTCATGAAAGGTTTTTCATAAGAGAACATCTCACATACAATGTTGAATGACATTTGAGCCTGCAAGTACAGGGTTAAATCAAAGAGTTAAAACTTATACCCATATGCTTGGCTTACCCTCCACTTTCTTATTTTGAAAAATTTTAATCCTACATAAAATTTCAAAGTATGGTACAATGAACACTGCCCTCCTCCTAAATTCAGGAAGAAAAGGAAACATTTTGCCACATTTTTTTCTACCTACCTGTGTGTGTGTGTGTGTGTGTGTGTACACTCCCTCCCCCAACCCCTGAACTACTGGAAAGTAAACTGTAAATATTTCATTGCCCAAAACTTTTTAGCATACACCTCCTACAAACAAGGGCATTCTCATACATAATTATGATACCATTACACACCCAAGAAATTTAATATTGATAACATCTACAATCATTTCCCAAAATGTTACAAATAATGCCCTTTATGTCTTTTTACAAAATTCCAGAATTCTATCAAGAACCACACACTTTGCTCACATACTGTCATGTACTTTCTTTTAATCTAGAACTATTTACCCTCATTTTTTTGTAGTCCTTAAGGACATTAATTTTTTTCAAAATTTGGCTTTTTGTAGAATGTCCCACAACCAGGATTTGTTTGTTGCCTCATGATTAGATTCCAGATAAATATTTTTGGCAACAATTTTATATTGATGTTATTATACTTCTTTCTGATGTGATACAATAGCAAGGGAAAATGTTATTTTGTTCCACTACTAGTGATACTGACTTGATTGCTTGGTTAACATGCCTGTGTGCTTAAAAAAAAAAAAAATCTGATTCAAGTCAGTCCCTTGCTTAAAAGCCTACAGCTACTTCCCATTTTAATAAAATTCAATTAAGTCAAAGTACATTCCAAGCCCTATGAGGTGGCCTTGGCCTACTGTTTCACCCAACTGCTCTTTTATCTCCATGGTGCGAGAGTGGTATGTAGTCCTCTCTGGCATAAAAATCCCAACATGGATGAATCAGTCTCAAACATGCCAACTGAACAACAGACATCTCTTAAATCACACTGTTATCTTAAATTTTCCAGTAGTCCCAACAACGCAACTGTCATAGCCATAGTCAATTATGTACAATTTGACATAAAATCCCTTATGGAAAAGAGATTTCCAGAATCTCTCAGGAAATGTTCCTTAGAATAAAGATGACCCACAGGTTCACAGAAAGAAACAGTTGAATTTGGCTGAAAGTTATCCAGAACAGACATGGTGGAGCTTTATGTAACTAATCACCTACGTCATTCCTCTATGTGTTTTATGAACACTTGAGTAAGCTCCCTGGATGTAGTGGCTTGTCATTCCTAGTGGTAGGACTAGAAAAATGAAACCCCCTTGACATTTATTTCAGTCAGGAAAACATTTAAAAACCATCTGAATAAGGATTGAGTTCTGGTTATTACCTAAAACACTTCTATTGACATCTTCTAGAAAAATCAAGGAAGAGTTACCTTCACAACTTACAGAATGTGTTGTCAATAGCCTGGAAAAAAAAATCCCAGAAGTAACTGGGCACTCTCAAGAAATGCTGAATCATCAAAATTCTTGATGGCATAAAAGATGTATAGAAAAAAGAACCTGGATAATTCAAGTCCAAAAGTAATTTTGAAGAGTCAGACCAACCATGAAAAAGGTTTAAAAATATCACAACTAATTTATTTCATATATAGATAGATATCCTTTATCTGTGAACAAGTGGTATATGTGATACTAAAAAGTCTGTTTAAATAAGTCTCTTATTATATATATATAAATAAAATTATATATTACATATATTATATATTATATATAAAATTCTAGGTGCAATTACTAAATACAGGTGACATTATGCATTTGTTCGCTTTATGCAACAAATGTATAAAGCCTGTAAGAAATGGTGCTGTACCTAAGAAAAATCTAAAAGTCATGAGACATTCCCGATGCAATAATACACAGTATAGTATATACATTTAGTTGGATAAGCAATGTTTACCAATCATCAACATGTTGCCTAAATTATGATCACTGGTTTTTCATGTCTTATAACTTCAACACAATTGTGGAGATTAACATTACAAAAAAAAATTTTAATTACTCAATTCATCTGAGTTTACTTTTCTGTATCTCCTTCAACCTGAATGTGCAGCCTATACGTTTCTACTGGAATTCCTTCAATAAATCACTGGAGGTTTTTTTTTAGTGTTCTACAGGTTTGGGAAATACAAGTCCACAGAGAC
The DNA here is from genome assembly GCA_037038555.1 of Rhynchonycteris naso. Lineage (NCBI taxonomy): Eukaryota > Metazoa > Chordata > Mammalia > Chiroptera > Emballonuridae > Rhynchonycteris > Rhynchonycteris naso. The sequence goes on along the minus strand of CM072995.1, from coordinate 176,976,751 downwards.
ATATAGTGTTGTCAGCCTTTTACTGTTCTTGGTTTGTTAAGTTCTTACACAGAGAAATTCCTTCCCAAATGAGATTTCAAGCTAGTGGGTATCGATCACGCCTACTTTGTTTCTATATGTTAAATGGAACCAATGCACTATCATCTCCATATTGTTTCTAATTCAAGGATTTGTTCTCCTTTCCTGAACCAATCTGTGCTTCTGATTAGAACCTGATTTTCTTCTGAGTAACCAACTATATCTCTTGATTCTTCAAAGTCATTTGAAATCCTTTTCTACCCTTTCCAAGTTCAAATGGGCACCAATCCAAATAATAATGAAACACAGTCTAAATTTACTCAATTAATGAATTAAAAAGCAGTTTTGCTTAGACTGGAATACTACTTCTAACTCCTACTTAAATACAGCGAAACCCCCATATATAACCCTAATCATGGAAATGGTTAAGAAATTCCGTGTTCTCAGATAAACTGAATACAATTCTAATGGATTTAATTTGTACATATGAACACTGGGTAAGAAAATAAAAACACAACTCTGCCTTATTTTTCCCTTCTAACTTGAGGGGGAAAAAATTCAGTCAAGTGTCTCAACTTCTAATACCAATATTAAACCTTTTTAAATCAACACTTAGCTTACCCCGAGATTTCGATTATTCTTAAAAAAGTATTGCCAGAAAGTTATGGCAATGATTTGGTTGACAAATTAAGCTTATGGAGCTAGTCCTAAATTAAATAACTAAGAAAATTTGGCACTGTTGATTAAAGTCAAAGTATACTAGTCTTTACCTCTTAATTTTTAAATCCTTAAAAGTTTCACTATAGTAGTTTTTCCATTCAATGGTGAACATTAGCCCACTGAGTAACAAGGTGGTTTTGAGATAAATCTAAATCATTATCAGGCCCTGGACGGTTGGCTCAGTGGTAAAGCATCAGCCTGGTGTGTGGCGGTCACAGGTTCAATTCCAATCAGGGCACACAGGAGAAGCAACCATCTGCTTCTCCACCACCACTACCCTCTCTTCCCCTCCTGTAGCCATGGCTCCGTTAGTTCCTACGCATTGGCCGGGACGCTGAGGACAGATGGCTTTTGGGGGCTCTTCCTCGGGCACTAAAAATAGCTCAGTTGCAAGCATGGCCCCAGATAAGCTCAGTTGCAAGCATGGCCCCAGATAAGCAAAGCATCTGCCCCAGACTGGGGTTGCCAGGTGGATCCCGGTTTGGGCGCATGCAGGAGACTATCTCCCCTCCTCTCACTTGGAAAAAGAAGAAAATTTTTTCTTTTTAAATCTAAATCACTATCTATCTGCCCAAATGAACTTACTTATCTCTAAAAGCTGCCAGTATACACAAACACAAAGAGACAACACTTAGTAACAACTGTTGTCATACTATTAAAACATTGGAAGGAAAAGTTCTGAACTACATTAGTCCTGATTACCTCTACACCTCTGTTCAGTTACCTCACCGGTTTTTTTCTTACATTGCCCTTTAATTTCCTCAATTGACTCTGTATTCCTATTTTGACTGAGATCCATTATTTTAACAAAAAATACTTCTTTTGAAGGTGACTTCAAATGTACACGTGTAGCTTGTTAAAATGAAAAAAGATCAAAGGCTCTTGCCAAGCAGCAAACAAAAAATAGACATGATACAGATTTATCCCCAAATTTCACAGCCTCTCTTCATTCAACCCTCCATATTATCAGTACAGTGTGTCCATAAAGTCATGGTGCACTTTTGACCGGTCAAAATTTTTACACCAAATTTTTAAACTGTATATTACAGATGACAATTTTCGTGCAAAGATGAAATATAATCAAAGAGCTATCTCTTCCTAAATACACTACTGAGTTTATAAACAAACACAACTTTGCCTCTCATATAATCACTATTTCTAAAATACTTTTAAGAAGTAATTTTAACTTAGAAGAACCTATATGGTCTTCCTTTTTGAAATATGGAACATTGTGCTGAGGTCATGTTAACCTTCTCTGTATCATTCCAATTTTAATACATATGCTGTTGAAGTAAGCACTACATATTCTTTTCTTTAAAAATACTGTAAAATTTAAGTGTAGAATGCCACAGTCTCACAGATATTTAGTACATGGTCCATTTTTCAAGATGCTACTACTTCATAGTCACCTTTCTACAGGCAGCCCTTCCTATTGCTATAGCAACTACACTTTGTTGAAAATAATAATGAATAATGTTAATTGCTGAAAAACTATTAACAATATTAGTGAAACTAATAGAAAGAAATCAAGCATGCACTGTCTTTCCAGTAGGAACTCTACCACAAGTAACCATGCAGTTAACAAGAAAAAGATCTTTATAAAAGAATTCCAGAAAGACCAGAATTAGAATATCACCATTTTCAATCCCTAAAAAAGTAATGGACCTCAGCTGCAGTGGTTCACAAAAGGACAAATGTAGGTTCTGCAAACTGTTTGTTACCAGTTCATAGTAAGAAAAGGTGCATACATTTTACTGCTTATAAAATTTAGGGGATACGTATTTCAAAATGAATATGAAACTATAAAATATCCCCTAATTTTTGTGAGCAATATATTTAAGCATTCATAAACTTGTATTACAAGTAATTTTATTTCTGTTGAATCTACAATAAAAATTTAGGACTTTTATTTTTTGTCTTTGACTTTTAAATTTCACTTATCTAATTATATTTTATTTTACAAAAATAGCATTTGTCAACTACAAAATTTTAAAAGTTTTTTACTGCAGACCTGCGAGAAGCACTCAAGTAGGTGCTATTAAAATCACTAGATCAGTGGTCAGCAAACTCATTAGTCAGCAGAGCCAAATATCAACAGTACGATTGAAATTTCTTTTGAGAGACAGATTTTTAAACTTAAACTATATAGGTAGGTACATTCCTTATCAAGGTAGCACCTGCACGTGGTATCTTGCGGAAGAGCCACATTCAAGAGGCCAAAGAGCTACATATGGCTCGCGAGCCGCAATTTGCTGACCAGGGCACTAGATGAAACACTGGTGAGAAACTTGATAATGGATGGATAAACTGGCAGTATTTGAATCAATTGATCAATCTCAACAACAAAAATAGAGATGAGGACTGTGAGGTACTAAGTAAATACAGTATGTCCGTAAAGTCATGGTGCACTTTTAACAGGTCACGGTCAAAAGTGCACCATGACTTTACGGACACACTGTATATGAAAAAAAACTAGACCACCTTTTTATAACTGATGAGCTGATGACTCAAACATTGTACTCTTTGCTTTACTTCTACATGTTATTACTTTTCCATATGTAACCCGCTATATGATTGGCCATAAATTCCTATTTCCTGTCTTTAGTCATGTGATCATATAGTTTGTCCTATTATAGATAGAATAAATTTCTTCACTCCTGACACCGGCTCAACCATGAAATTTGCTTTGGCAAATGTAATGAGGACAGACGTGATAGTGTGCCATGTTAATGTTTTCATTTGTCTCCTGTGCTTCTTCCATCATCATGAGCCTACTACTGGTCCCAAGAGAAAGATAAGAGTAATGGAACTCTGTGATGCTGAACTGACCCATAAACTCATGAGCAAGGAATTAGTATCACATGTCTTTCTCAAAATGCTTCTTATATCACCTAAAGTGAAAATTTTTAAATACTGTATCCAAGGCAGGCTCTGAATTAATAAAATGTTATCATTCTTTCCTTGGCCACAGATAACATAAATATATAAGAATGTAGGGTAAAATTATACAAAATGGCTGTGATCATGCTGAGCTGTAATCTCTTTAAGATAGAGATTAGAGTGGCTCTTAGTTTTGGAGATTAAAATATAAACACACACTTCCCCTTTTTTTGAAGGGTGACTAATAAAGGAAGACATCTGGGAAGAAAAACTAGAGGCACCAGTAATGACCTCTAGACAGTTAGGCATGTGAGCCCAAGATACCCCACACCAGACATGATACTAAAAACCTCACAGACAACTGATAGAAGTGTTCCTATCAAATGCCTAAATATAGTTTCATATGAAAGTACTGCACTAATACCAAGGTTGCATTAAAAACAAAAAAATCTGCCTGACCAGGCGGTGGCGCAGTGGGTGGAGTGTCGGACTGGGATGCAGAGGACCCAGGTTCAAGACCCCGAGCTCGTCAGCTTGAGCGCAGGCCCATCTGGCTTGAGCAAAAGCTCGCCAGCTTGGACCTAAGGTCGCTAGCTCCAGCAAGGGGTTGCTCGGTCTGCTGAAGGCCCGCGGTCAAGGCACATGTGAGAAAGCAATCAATGAACATCTATGGTGTTGGAACCGTTTCTGTCTGCCTGTCCCTGTCTATCCCTCTCTCTGACCCTGTAAAAAAAAAAAAAAAAAAAAATCTTACCTTGTTAAACCCAGACTTTTGATTTTAAAATTCAAATTGATACTATCAAATACAGAAGTGTTTCATTTCTACTGGTACATGTTTTTATATTTAAAAAGCCAATCTAAAATTACCTGTTTGATCACAAACCACATATTAATTAGTTCCCTTAAAATACAGCTGAACAAGTGCTTTTAAAAATACTCTTAAGTTTTACTATAAAATTAGTATAAAATATTATAATAAAAAATATTTTAAAGTTTGTTGTACTAAACCAAGGTTTATCTCTTGCAGAAACTATCCTTTGACCCAACAATTCTACTCCTAGATATTTATCCAAAAGAAATGAACACCTATGTCCAAAAAACTAGAAACAATCCAAATGGTCATCAAGAATATGTGAATGGATAAATTCTAATATATCCATATAATGAAATACTATGCAAAAATAACAATGAACAAACTATTGATATAACACATAGCTAAATATCAAAAAGATTATGCTTTGACAATGGCAGAATCATTGTATAATTCCACTGATATAAAGTTTATTTATTATATATTTTATTAAGTGAGAAATGGGCAGGCAGAGAGACAGAGTCCCACATGTGCCCAGACCAGGATCCACTCAGCAAACCCCCTACCAGGCGAGGCTCTGCTGGTCTGGGGCCACTGCTCCATTGCTTGGCAACTGAGCTATTTTTAGCACCTCATGCAAGACCATGGAGCCACTCTCAGTGGCCAGGGTCAACTTTGCTTGAACCATTCGAGCCATGGCTGTGGGAGCAGGGCAGAGAGAGAGAGAGGGAGATGGGGGGCAGGGGGGAGCAGATGGTTGCTACTCCTGTGTGCCCTTATGAGGAATTGATTTCCAACAAAGAAACAAATAATAGTATTTTCCAAAAAATGGTACTGAAACAACTAGATAGCCACCAACAAAAGAATAGTATTGGTACCTAACCATATAGCACATATAAAACATAGCTCAAAATAGATTAAAGACCTAAATGTAAGAGCTAAAAGTATAAAACTTTTAGAAGAAAATATAGGCAATTACACAAATCTTCATAATCTTGAATTAGACAATGTTTCTTAGATATTATAATGCCAAAAACACAAATGACAAAAGAAAAAACAGATGAACTGTATCAAAATTTAAAGCATTTATGCATCAGAGGACACCATTAAGAAAGTGAAAAAACCCACAGAACGGCAGAATATATCTGCAAATCTTACTTGGCGTAAGAGACTTGTTACTAGAATAAAGAACTTTAAGACTCTGTAAAAAGACAAAAAACTCACCTTCACAATGGGCAGAAAGATCTGAGGACATTTCTCAAAAGAAAACATGCAAATGGCCAACAGCACATGAAAAGATGTTCAACATCAGTAATTAGAGAAATGCAAATCAAAACCACAATCAAATACCACTTCATACACACTATGATGACTATAATCAAAGAGATAGGAAGGATTCTGTTCTCCCCACTATAAACGGGAGTTAACTGACAAAATTTTAAATGCCCAGGCAGCTTTAAAAGTTTAAACACCCAGCCAACTTTAAAGGTTTGTAAATATCATCATCTGCAAATTTTATGGCAGTTTAGAGCAAATTATTTTTCCTTTCAGTTAGTTTCAGCATTGCTGGTTCTCAACTTTTAAAAAACAAGTAATGTGACACTCAATGTTTAAGAATTTTAGGATAACTCTCTTAGCACAGTCATTAACTCAGAAAAACAATTATACTAATGTACACACATGAGGCTTAAATTTTAGCCAAATTGTAAATACATGTCAATAGAGAAATCCAGATCCCAAATCAGGACAACATGTACTCTATAGTTGGAGTGGCCATGTGGCACAGTTTCCCAGTGTTGTCCTAATTTACAACTGCTATTTCCAGATCTTATCTAGCTTAACATTTCATGTGGTTTTTTTTTACTTTTTAACATATTATTATTAATAACAGCATCAAAGTAAGATAAATTTGTTATAGTTTCATTCTATGTGGGTTTTTCTTTTACTTTTTAACATATTATTATTAATAACAACATCTAAGTAAGATAGATTTGTTATAGTTTCACTCTATTATTTCTACCTTCTGCCATCCCTTTGTCTAGTACTCTGGAATGCAGATGCAGTGAACAGAGTTCTCACTTTAACTTCTGGTTCAATCTGAAAGCCAACCCCTGATAACCTAGCTCTCTTTCCTGATAAAATGAAGTAACACTGGCAACTAGGAGTTAACTACCTCTATCCAGTCCTGGATGATAACAGGAAAAATGTTTGATGTTGCTACCCCTGCCAATCGTTTGGTAAAGTACATCCAGGAAAGAGACACTATGTGTTTCTGTACAAGGAGAAACACATACTCTGAGCACTCATGCTTTGAGAGTTTTGCCTTTTATTTATTTACTGTATTGTGTAAATCCACAATTTATTTTTTTTGGTAACATAATTTTACAGCAATTAGAAATTTAAGTTATTTTAGCACCTTCTTTTACAGATTAAATACTCTAGTTTAGATTACGAGAATATATGTTCACACTACTATGAGTACACCTTATAATGGACTCTATTAGGGAGCGTGCAGACATAACTATATAAAGCATCTTCTGGGCCCTCCAAACCATGAACCCAAAGCCATGGCAAAGGTCCACCAACAAAGCAAAACTACTATCACATTATTATTAAAGTAAAGCTATTTTATGAAACACTGTGATTGAGCAAATACAGAAACATCTCTATTCCACAATAAGCATAGAGAAAAGAATATTCAGCACAACCCAGAACTATATATACTACACAAAGGTTAAAGTCAATGAAACATTTACTTTTTCATTGATTCATCAAGTGCTTCAAAATTATGTATTAACCTTGAGGATTTAATTAATTTTGAGCATCTAAACAGAGTTAGGTTAGTAAGAGTCATGAAAATAGTTTAAGTACCATAATAAAACAACTTTTTTATTGCTGTGGATAGCAAGTAATTATTCACTATATCAAAGAGCATCTTTGTAATATAATTCATGAAATGGCCTTAAAAAATCGTACCACACACTTTCAACAATCATAGGACAAGTCTATATATTTATTTTAATTCTTAAGAGACCATATTTTCCTTAAGCGACAAGTTGGCCCACAGTGAAAGCTAGGTCATCAGAAGTTCCTAGAGAAATTTCAAAACCTCTCAAATCTAAGAAGAGATAGTAAGAAACATTCCATTTGTCTCTAACAACTCTTCCATTCTAGATGAAATCTTAAGATAGAACAAAATCTGAAGCAAAAACAAACAAAACTATCTTTGACCTTTGAAAAAATATACTATAGGATTATCAAAAAAAGGAGTTAATTCTCAGCGCATACCAGCTAGAAACCTCATTCATTCAATACAAAAACTTATCCTTAAAAATACCAAATTTAAATTTCTAACATCAATAAGTATTTATCCAACTTTAATCCAACTATGATATACCCCACTTAATATTTCAATGAAGGTGGGGCAAGTTTCACTTCTCCAACCAAGCAAGAGTCTGAGGCTTGGATCTGGCCAAAAATGGGAAACTTGACAAATAGCCCAAAAATATTTTGAAAGAATATCTGCCTATGCTCTTGTTTATATTAAGATTTTAACTATATGACATTGTATCAGCTCCTTAACTAAGGAAACAAAAACATTTGCCTTGGATGGTTAACCAAAGCAGCCCTGAAGAAAAGGAAAAACTAGGTTCTAACTCCAGCTATGTTTTTTCAGTATAGAAAGCTGGAACACATAAAGGTCTTTCTGGCTCTAAAATGATACTCGATGGATAAAACTAATGAAAACAGCCCAAATGCTTTTATAGATTTTAAGTCTCACCTAAATCTCTATCTCTCTCTCTTTTTTTTTTTTTTTTGAGAGAGAGACAGAGAGGGGGACACAGATAGGCATAGACAGGAAGAGAGAGAAATGAGAAGTATCAATTCTTTGTTGAGGTACCTTAGTTGTTCATTGACTGCTTTCTCATAGGTGCCTTGATGGGGGGCTACAGGAGACCTAGTGACCCCTTGCTCAAGCCAATGACCTTGGGATTCAAGACAGCAACCTTTGGGCTCAAGCCAGCAACGATGGGGTCATGTCTATGATCCCACGCTCAAGCCAGTGACCCAGTGCTCAAGTTGGCAACCTCAGAGTTCAAACCTGGATCCTCTGTATCCCAGGCCCACACTCTATCCACTGTGCCACTGCCTGGTCAGGCCAGATTTGTCTTGTTTAAAATAAAAACAAAACTCATTCTAGAAATTCCTGATAAAAACTGAAATGTACCAGAATAGGAATCAAAATCAGTTCTTTCCTCACTTTATGAACTAGGATTTTCACTTAATTGTCTGAGGCAAATGGATGTACAAAATTAAGCTTAGGTCTAGTACTTGTATTTCACTCCAGAGGGAAAGGTGGTTCAGTGGTAAGCTATGGAAAATTTCCAGGTGGACCTCTTAGAAATATCTTAAACTTTCTTCTGTTAATTCATTTTGTGAAAATATTCTTCTCGAATCACCACACACTTGGCAAAATTAGGTTTGAGTCCTAATAATAGTTATTTCCTCTTCCAGGACAAAGCTTAATGTTCAAAATAAAGAGAAGAGGTCCTGACCTGGTAGCTCAGTTGGTTAGAGCATCTTCCCAAAACGCCAAAGTTGCTGGGTCCATCCAGGTCAGAGAATGTAAAATGAATGCACAAATAAAGGAGCAACAAACCTATGCTTCTCTTATTCGCTCTCTAAACCAATCAATATAGCAATCAATCATTAAGCGATAAATGCTCTGTTAACTAGTGTACAGGAAAGAGCTGTACCCTTAGGTTTACATTCTGTGGTCAGAAACTAAAGGTTTCAGCATCTTAATTCACCTATTTCATCCTGAGAAAGAGCTCCAACGAGTTTGAGAATCAGTTTCCTGGGTTTAAAAGAGTTATGTATGGGCTACCTTGCAATCATCATTCACGTATTCAACAAACACTACCTGAATGTTTACAAAATACTATGCAAGCATTCATGAAGAGGACTCACTAATATGTGACATTTAGGCACCACCTTTGTAAGAGAATACTGCCTGAATAAGACGGGACTACCTGACTTACACCACCATCTGACGTTTAGAATTAAAAGAAATTTAAGGAACTTCTTAAAGTCAGGCCCTAAACAGAGTATAGGAGGTGCATCTTGCTCAAATAAATCACAATTCAAAACAGCGCCGTTTCCCGCTGATGAAACTGACTTAAATGAGGGTCTTAAAGAATTCCAGGCCAACTTAAAAATTGTACTACGGAAATGAAAGCAAAGGTGCTCACTTCAGAAGAGAGATGAAAGGTCTAAAGAAAAAGTGAACTGGAGATGGGTGAAGCCCCGCAGAGGCCCAAACATGCTCTCCCACTCGGCACATCGAGTTAGCAACTTTTCCAGCACCCCGGGACTCTTGACTTCCCCGCTCTTCAGCGTGGTGGCAGTCACCGGCGCACCGGAGATGGCCCCCTACCCACACCCCGCCGCCAGGAGTCGCAAACAAACGTATAAAATAAAGAGAGAGCTGGTAAGGGCGGGTTTGGAAACGCTCCTTCCTTCCCAGGAGGGGGATAGGGGAACGGAGCGAGCAGCCCTCGGGCTACCGGTCCTGACCCGTGGGCGGAGGAAAGGGGTGCTGCAGTCACGCGGCCTCGCCGAGGGTCGGCCTGGCTGCGCGGGACCTCGAGGCTGGCGTGGGCAGACGAAGCGGGCCCCACCGAGGGCAGCGGCATGGCCCAACTCCATCTCCTCACTCGTGGCCCGGATCATGCCCTGCCTTCGGCGGACCCCAGGATCTCCACAGAAGGTCCCCAGCCTCCTGACGAAGCCCCCTCCCACTCACATCCCTGCCCCCACCTTCGGGCCGCGTGCGCGGCGCGGGCTCGGCGTCCCACGGCCGCGCGGGAGAGGCCACGGCCCGCGGCGCGGCCGGCCGCAGGAGCTGCCGCCTTCCTTGTAGTCCTACGCTCGGCGGGCGCAAGAACCCAGCAAGCGGACAGAATCAACAAAGCACCTGCCGCCCTTGGGAAGCAGACATGCCGCAGGCTCCCGCTAGTGCTCCCACGCGCCGCTGCCCAGGCCCCAGTCTGCGCGGACGGATTCCGGAGAGGGGGCGGGAAAGGGCCCCAGAGCCTGGCCTTCGTCCGGGGGCGGTGAGGCAGGGACCCCACGCAAGAGACTGACCTTGGAGTCTCCATTGCACAGAGCCATCGGAACCGGGGCAGGAGACGGCTGGCCGGGGCGACGCCGCGGGCCGCGAATGAGAACAGGCCTGGTTGGGAGCGGGCGGGAGCTGAGGGAAGCCGGCGGCCTGCGGAGTGCCGGACCCAGCGCCCGCCCCCTGCTTCCGCCGGGACCGGCCGCTGGGAGGAGCCAGAGACCGTCAAGTCCAGCTGCAGTCTAGGCAGCCCCCGCTCGCCGCCGCGTCTCAGCCAGTCCGCTTCAGGAGGCGGAACTTTCAGCGCTAACGCCCTCCCTCCGGGTCCGCCCCGCCGCCGAGACCGTGGCCGCTCCCGGGACAGGAAACCCTGCCCGCCCACAGGGGGCGGGGCCGCGACGCCTGTCTCACCGCCCCCTCCAAGCCCCGCCCCTAGGAAAGGAACTGGCTGCGTCCCGGCCAACATCCGGCCGACCCCTGGGAGGAGGGTCCCGCGGCGCCCCGAAGGCTTCGCGCCTCCTGCACCCGCGCTGCGCAGTCCGCAGGCCCTCAGGGTCGGGGTTGATGGCGCCCTGCCCAATCCCCACCAGTAAGGCCCACCCGCGAAGAAAACCCAAGCTGCAGCCAAGTTGCTGTTCTGCCTACTTGCAGCCTGCGACCGAGGGGAGAAGAGGCTAGTGCCGCAGAGTTGGAGCCTTTAGAGAACTGGGCCCCGAGGGGAACTGTTAGCCAGTGGGTGGCCTCATCTCAGGTTTGGGGACCTGGAGAAGGCCAAGACTGCTTTGAAGAGTGGTGGTGACGTCTCAAGACATGTCGGAGTGAGCTTTGATCACTTAGGTCCCTCAAAAGTTCCACAACGGGTGCAGAACTACCAAAAGGAAGAGATTTGAGAGAGGCAATCAGGTGGGAAGCTGGGCCAGAGGACTACTAGCCTTGAAGCTAGTTTTGCACAATGATTTTACTTGGATTGCTTGCTGGAGAATGGGTTGCAGACGTTCCAACTATATTTTGGCACCGGATAAGACGAGGTATTGCTTTGAATTTGGTCACCTGAGGGACTAAATTGGGGCTGGGGAATAAATAAAAACACTTGGAACAGCTTCCAGCTAGCAAAAAAGCTTTTGAGCAAATAGTTACAGAAAGCCAAGTTTGCAGAGCTTAGGCTGTGTCAGGTTCTAATCTGGGTATTAAAGAGCCAAAGTGAGCCAACCCTGACTTCCAAAAACCCATTTTATCCTACCGAATCCCATGAAATTAGTGCAGTAGGATTGATGTTCTAATCCACTTTTTAACTAATGAGGAAATTGAGGCTCAGTGAGATAATGTACCTCTCCACTCTCAGTATAGGGTAAAATAAATCTTTAATAGTACAATATTTACAGACCCAAAAGGCCTAACGCTCTAATGGGCCTCTGGCTCAACAAAAGCATTTCACTTAACCCACTTTTTAGCTGAGAATTGGATGCTTGAACTTTCTAAAGCCATAGATACTGTATTCTCTTGGTAAGTGTGGAGAAAATAGCTGTTAGGCTTGTTCGCTGGTTTCCCAGCTGCAAGTACTTTGCATGATTAGTGCGTGTGCATATGGCAGAAAACCACGTGTGTGTGTGCCCGCGCGCCTCTGATAAGCTAGGCTGCTTTCCCTCCAGGCGATTCTCCCAGATCGCTCTCCTGGGTGAGATGCAATTTTCCTTTGCTTATTTGCTCTCACATCTCTTTGAGCCTCCAATAAACAGTTAACGGCTGGACGTTTTCTGGCTCCGTAGTTCCTCTACCATCCGCCCAAATCTAATGTGAACCTGCCTAGCCTTGACCAGCAATATTACAGTAGGTCTGCATGAACAATCCAGAAAACAGTGGAGGTACCAATAGAAGAGCCTCAACTTGCATCAACATTCACCCAGAATGGAAAGAAATGTGATGTGCCAGTTAGCATTAAGAATCGGCTAAATTCCATCTGTATTAGATAAGGCCTAGTTTCAACATTCTAGTGGTCACTTATATATATGGCTATGAATATTAGCATGTCCCACAATCTTTATATTATATCATATGTTCTTCTGCAACTGTTGACTGTTGACCCCTCCCTCTTTCTTGAGACTGAATTTTCCTTACAATACCTCTAGGATTGTTCTTGGTTACCTTTTCTTGCTCATCTTTCTGTATCTATCCTACAGAAGGAGACTTTAAGTGTTTGTTTTGTTTTAGGATTTCCATTCCTAACCCTCTTATCATCTTTCTCTTCACCTTTGTTGCTCTGGGGCACTTGTTTAAAGATACAGACTTGCTTTAAAATACCCCTAAGCCTGACCTGTGGTGGCAGAGTGGATGGGGCATTGACCTGGAATGCTGAGGTTGCTGGTTCGGGGCCCTGGGCTTGCCTGGTCAAGACACATGCAAGAAGCAACTATGAGTTGCTGCTTTCTGTCTGTCCCCAACCCCCGCCTAGCCTTTCTCTCTCCTTTCTCTAAAATCAATAAATAAAATCTTAGAAAATAAATACACCTAATAGGCTCCATGTTTTGACAGCTCTCTTCTGAGCTCTAGATCTGTATTAACTCTACACATCCCCAGTTACATGTTCAGGGGCAAACTGGGCCCCAAACTCAAAACAGAAGTTCCCAAATTTGTGTGCCCAATCTCATTAGCATTGTGATATTAGAAAGAAATATTCAGTCTTTCACCTATAAGCTGTAGGTTTTTCATAGATGCCGTTCATGATAAACAGGGGAAGTTTCCTTATTTTAATGCCGGTGGCCGAAGTCAGGCAGATCCATGTTGAATTTGGGAAGACAGTAGAGATACTGTGGAGCCAGAAAGCATTGGGCCATTCTGTTTAATAAAGTCTCACAAGGGCATACGAGCACTCCGGCAGGGGAAAACCTCTTCTCAGGCAAATGAACAGCAAAAATGACCCCTCACTGTGGCAGGCAGGCAGTCCACCATCTGCAATCCCCCACGCGCAAGCACCCATAGCCTTACATGGGCCACACACACGTGGCGCAGCCACAGGCTCATGCACCAAACAGTCAAAGTGCTTGCAGCTGGTAAACCAGAGAGCAAGCCTAACACAGCTACCTCACATTCCACCCTTTTAGGGTTGCTCAGTTCACAATCCACATGACAGGAAACAGACTACAGCAATAGCAAAAGTTACACAATAATTACAAAGGTGACCTTCACAATGTTTCCCTGAGCACTTTGCCCAGGGTGTCACCTGTAGTTCCACCTTTAACTCCCTACCCCATAGTAGGTGGGAGGCAGAGGTGGATTAAGGTCAGCTGAGGCCCCTGACGCAGAAGAAAATATTGGGTCCCTTACATTAGAAAAAAGTGTAAAGTTGGGGTTTTGCCGGGCCCTTCAGAAGTTGGGGCCCAGGGCGCACGCCAGGTGCACCTGCCATTAAATCTGCCTCTGGTAGGAAGGCCTGTATAGTCCAGGGCTGTGTCCATGGAAACCGTAAAGTGTCCTTGGTGCATCTCTGCAACTGGATGATATCAGCTTCCTGGTGCAAGAGGGCCTCCAGAGGTGCCATGGGCCCCCCACCGCCACTCCATCAGGGTCTCTCATAGTACTGTCCACAAGCAATGTATCCATTCATCAAGGGAGCCAGTACATCCCTTTGGTCTCAGTCTAAGAGTCCATTATACCACTTAATGATCAGTCCATGATAAACAGCCCAGCTCTCTGTGCAAATCAACAAGCTCTGCACATTAGAAGTAGACTGTGAATTTCATATGGGTTCTTTAGCCCCCTTCCTATCTTTGTTGGATGGGTCTCTCAACCTTCCCCCTACTCAAACTGGGGCAATGGATCTTGGGGATCCTGCAACCTGAATGCCAGCCATTTTCCTGGAAGATGCCGGGGCCACCTGCTTCCCCTACTTCTTCAGCAGCTGGAACCTCTCTTCTGATTCAAGCTGCCACCAAAGATCCAACAAGACTTTATTAGGCTTGAAATCTAATTTCTCCTTATCTGCCCTGGCTGCAATCAAATCTGCCTATATCTGTGTTTGGGTAACTTTCACAGGCCCATTTCTCTTGCCAGTTGGAGGGTCAGCACAGGCAGCAGCCCTCACAGCCTTATGATCCATCTCTGTTCCATAGACCATGATGCCATTCACCTCTATGTCCTGCAACTGCAGCAAGAAGGCTGCCAGGGGATCAGTGGGTTTTTGCCTGAATTGCACCCCCAACTCCATCAGTTCTGCCTGGGTGTAGGGTCAGACCACAGAGTGCTCTACTACCTGGGGAGGGGGTTGTGCCTGCCCCTGAAGGACTCTTTGCTGCTGGGATTTTACCCTTTGGGTGACTACTGGCTGGGCTCTAAGTTTGTGGACGGCAGTTGCAGCCTAAGCCTCCCCCTCAGAAGAGGAGTTGGAAATGCCTGCTCCCACCGATTCAGAGCCACTCCACTGGCAGGAATGCAGCTCCATATTCCATGCCTGCTTTGGCTTCTGCGGCTGCCAGCTCCTGGCCTGAAGCTGAGACTCGAGCTCTCAAACCTACAGTTGTCTCTCCAACAGCTGCCAGTGCCAACGTTCTGCTTCCAGAGCAAACTGCAACTAAGGGACCCGCAATTTCTTCTCCAGAGACTGCTCCAGTTCCAGGCACCATTGGCACTCAACCTGCATCTCACACTGCAGCTCTCAAACCTGGTCAGCCTTCTTCTCCAGCACTAGCTCCAGTTGATGCCATTATTGCTGCTCAGTCTGCAACTCATCCTGGAGCTTTCAACCTCACACAGCTCTTGGTTTCTTCTCGCAGGATTGTAAAAAACATCCAGCCCACAGTCCCCAACAAGAGAACCACTGGGAACAGCCACTCTTCTATTCCACCCTGCAGGGGTGTTGGTAGCTTCATACCAATCTATTCCAAATTCTGCCCACTATGCCAGATGTAATGCCACTGGCCAAGGCTAGGCAGGTCCACATTGGATTTAGGCAGATGATAGAGAAACTGTGGAGCTGGAAAGCATTGGGCCATTCCATTTAATAAAGTCTCACAATGGCGGACAAGCACACAGGCAGTGGAAAACCTTCTCAGGCAAAGGAACAGCAAAAATGGCCCCTCACAGTGGCGGGCAGGCAATCTGACATCCACAGTCCCCTGAGCACAAGCAGCCATGGCCTCACATAGGCCACAAACACGTGGCACAGCCACACACATCCCAGTCAAGCAAAGGGCTTGCAGCCAGTAAACCAAAGAGCAAGCCTAACATGGCTGACCCACATTTATTTTCTTATTTTGTTGAGAATTTTTATCATGAATGGATATTGTTGAATGCTTTTTCTGTGTCTATTGAGATGACTATATAGGTTGCTTTTTTCAGTTTATTAATGTGGTAAATCACATTGATCGATTTTGAAATGTTAAACCAACCCTGTGTTCTTGGGATAAATTTAAAGTAATCATGAGGTAGCCCTGGCTAGATAGCTTGATTAGTTAGAGATTCGTCCTGAAGTGCAGAGGTTGCTGGTTCAATCCCCAAGGATGTTCCTATATAGCTCTCTGTCTCATTTCCTTTCACTCTAAAATTAATAAATAAATAATAAAGTAATTATGATGTGCTTTCCATTTTATATATTCAATTGGATTTACTAAAGTTTTATTCCAAATTTTTGCATCTCTATTCATAACGAATATCAGTTTGTAGTTTTATTGTAATGTCTCTGACTGGTTTTAGTATCAGGATAATGCTGGCCTAAAAGAATAAAGTGGAGATTTTGTGCAGAATTACTTCTTAAAGAGTTGGTATAGAATTGGTTTTATTTCTTTCTTAACTTTTTGGTAGAATTCACCAACAAAGCATCTGAGCCTGAAGTTTTCTTTGTAATAAACTTTTGAACTAAAAATTTCATTTTTTACGGCTATATTTATTTTTTTAATTGAATTAATTGAGGTGACATTGGTTAATAACATTATATAGGTTTCAGGTATACCCTTGTATAAATACATCAACTGATACAAATTTTATTTTTAAAAATAGACATAGGGCTCTTTTTAAATATGACTCTTTAGGTTATCTTTCTATTATTTTTTGAGTGAAAGTAGGCAATTTGAGTTTTTCAAGAAATTGGTCAGTTTCATCTAAGTTGTCAAATTATAAGCATAATGTTATTCATAATATTTATAATATCTTATTATTCTTTTAATATATACGATCGGCAGTGATATCAACGTTCTCATTCCTAATATTGGTAATTTGTGTTTTCTCTATTTTTCTCATTAGTCTAAAAGATTACCAGTTTTATTGATCCTCCTAAAAAATGCTGTTAGCCTAACCAGGTGGTGGCATAGTGGATAGGGCAGGGGTTGGGAACCTATGGCTCATGAGCCAGATGTGGCTCTTTTGATGGCTGCATCTGGCTCGCAGACAAATCTTTAATAAAATAAATAATAACATTAAAAATATAAAACATTCTCATGTATTACAATCCATTCATTTTCTACCACTCATGTTCATGGTTGCGGGTGGCTGGAGCCAATCACACAGCTGTTCTCAGGGACAACACCAAATTTTTATTGAATAATGCATAACGTACACGGGTCGTTGTGAGGTCAGGAAGTAAACTTCCCTCCTTTTAATCAAGTAGGCAGCTAGCTAACTGCAGAAACCCTTTTGACAAAGAAGATGGCTAAAAAAAAAAAAGATGAGGAGATTGTACTTTTCAGCAGCAATGGACAGAGAAATTCGCCTTTATGGAGAGAACAGGTTCTGCAGTGTGTCTAATATGCAATGATAAAATTGCATCGATGAAACAGTCAAATGTAAAGCGGCACTTTGACACATGCCATACTACATTTGCATTGAAATATCCAGCAGGGGACAGCAGGAAGAAAGCATGTCAAGAGCTACTGTGCAGAGTGCAAACTAGTCAGCAGCAACTCCATGTTTGAACCAAACAAGGTGACTGGAATTCGGCTAGCTTTGCTAGTGCTTTAGCAATTGTGAGAAACGGAAAGCCATTCACAGATGGGGAGTATGCCAAAACATTCATGCTTGATGTTGCCAGTGAACTTTTTGACGACTTTTTGGATAACGACAAGATAATCAAATGAATAAAAGACATGCCTCTGTCAGCAAGAACTGTTCACAATTGTACCATCATGATGGCTAATCAAATTGAGGCAACAGAAGTGAAGGACATAAATGCAGCACCATTCATTTCTCTCGCTTTGGATGAATCAACAGACATAAGCCATTTATCCCAGTTCAGCGTGATTGCAAGGTATGCTGTCAGTGACACACTATGTGAGGAAAGTCTTGCTGTTTTGCCTATGAACGAGACAACAAGAGGGGAGGATTTATTCAAGTCATTCACTGAGTTCACTAAAGAAAAATAGCTGCTAATGGATAAACTTATTTTGGTGTATACTGATGGTGCTCTGTGCATGGTGGGGAAAAACAGAGGATTCATAACGCTTCTTCATGAACATGAAAAGAGACCCATCCTAAGTTTTCACTGCATCCTACATCATGAGGCGCTTTGTGCTCAGATGTGTGGTGAGCAGCTTGGTGAGGTGATCTCTCTGGTCATTTGGGTGGTCAACTTTATTGTTGCCCAAGCTTTAAATGTTCGCCAGTTTAAAACACTGCTGGATGAAGTTGGGAATAATTATCCTGGTCTGCTTCTGCACAGCACTGTGCATTGGTTGTCAAGAGGGAAGGTGCTCAGCCATTTCGTGGCTTGTCTGAGAAAAATCTGGACTTTTCTTGAAATGAAAAACGTCGAGCATCCTGAGTTAGCTAACACTGAGTGGCTCCTGAAGTTCTACTATCTCGTGGACATGACTGAACATCTGAACCAGCTCAATGTGAAAATTCAAGGCATTGAAAATAGTCTTATCCCTTCAACAAGCAGTATTTGTATTTGAAAACAAGCTGGAACTCTTCAATGCAGATATTGAAACAGGTCATTTACTCACTTTGAAAAACTGGAAGAGTTTAAAGATGCATGCACAGCAAGTGACTCTGCTCAACATCTTGATCTCCAGCAGCTAGCGGGCTTCACATCTAATCTCCTGCAGTCATTCAAAGCGCGCTTTGGAGGATTCCGTGAGCACACTTGTCTTTTTAAGTTCATCACCCATCCACACGAGTGTGCAGTGGACAGCGCTGACCTGAGTTACACCCCCGTTGTCTCCATCAAAGATTTTGAGCTACAAGCTGCTGACCTGAAGGCCTCAGACATGTGGGTGAATAAGTTCAAGTCACTGAATGAAGATTTGTAAAGACTTGCATGACAGCAAGCAGAGTTGGTGAGCAAATACAAGTGGGGAGAAATGAAAAAACTTTAACCCGTGGACCAGCTGATTGTCAAAACTTGGAATGCACTTTCCGTCACATACCTCACACTGCAGCATGTGAGTATTGCTGTACTGACGTTTGGCTCTATGTATGCATGTGAGCAGTCTTTCTCATATCTAAAGAATGTTAAGACCAACCTACAATCACGTTTAACGGATGGAAGTCTCAACGCCTGCATGAAGCTTAATCTCACCACGTATCAACCAGACTACAATGCCATCAGCAAAACCATGCAGTACCAGAAGTCACATTAATGGTAAGAAGTACTTTATTCATCATTGGTTAGCAACAGCATAACAACGTTATTAAAAAGAGTTCAGAGACTTATTGAACTTTAAGTGTTGGTCTTACAGAAAATGCACACATTTACTTGTATTTAGTGTTAAACATATTGCATAGCTCTCATGGAATTACATGTTAAAATATGTAGCGTTCATGGCTCTCTCAGCTAAAAGCGTTCCTTACCCCTGGGATAGAGCGTTGGATTGGGATATGGAGGATCCAGGTTTGAAACCCCGAGGTCACCGGCTTGAGCACGGGCTTACATGGTTTGAACAAGGCTCACTAGCTTGAGCCCAAGGTCGCTGGCTTGAGCAAGGGGTCACTCACTCTGCTGTAGCCCCCTGGTCAAGGTACATATGAGAAAGCAATCAATAAATAACTAAGATGCCACAACAAAGAATTGATGCTTCTCATCTCCCTTCCTGTCTGTCTGTCCCTATTTGTCCCTCTCTGTGTCTCTCTGTCTCTGTCACACACAAAAGAATGCTCTTAGTTTCATTTTCTCTATTGTTTTTCTGCTCTTTATTACATTAATTTCTACTTTGATCTTATTTATTCTTCTGCTTGCTTAGTGTTTAATTTGCTTTTTTTTCTAGTTTAAGTTGGAATCTGAGATCATTGATTCAAGACATTTTTTTCTACTATAGGTATTTACCTCTTTGAATTTCCCCATAAGTATTGTTTTAGTGATATCTCAGAAATTCTTCTATATCATTTTCACTTAGTTCTAAATACTGTATAAATTCTTCAGCAAGAGGAACCAGGGTTTTGTGGAGAAATGGCTCATTTCAAGACCAAGGCAAGGAGAAGGTGACCAGGAACATGTTTTTGTGCCAGAAAGTAAGGAAGTGCTCGGGAAATAATGGGGACATGTCAGAGGAACACAAGAGTCAGTCTGAGAGGACTTTTACTGGCCAAATATGGGACAGGATATCAAAATAAATAACAATGATAAAATGATTATATCTGTTGATTAAGTTAGGAATCTATCATTATATGACTGCATAAATAAACGAATGATTAAATGGAGAGAAACCCTTTTTTCTTTTTTCCTTTTCTTCTTTTCTAACTGATAGGAGGGGAGATAGTGAGATAGACTCCCACATGTCCCCCGACCAGGATCCACCCAGCAGCTCCGTCTTGGGCTGATACTTGAATCAACCGAGCTATTTTTAGACCGGAGGCTGCTGTGCTCAAACCAACCAAGCAATCCTCAGCACCCAGGGCCAATGCTCAAACCAATCATGCCACTGGCTATGGGAGGGGAAGCAGGAGAGAAGGGAAGGGGAAAGGGGAGAGAAGCAGATGGTAGCTTCTCTTGTGTGCCCTGACCAGGAATCAAACCTGGGACATCCATACACCAGGCCAATGCTCTATCCACTGGGCCAACAGTCAACTAATAAAGGTCAAAGGAATAATTGAATTAGAAAATTAATCATTTTTTTGCCTGACCAGGTGGTGGCACAGTGGATAGAATGTTGACCAGGGATGCTGAGGACCTAGGTTCAAAACCCTGAGGTTGCCGGCTTGAGCATGGGCTCATCCATCTTGAGCATGGGCTTACCAGCTTGAGCGCGGGGTTGCTGGCTTGAGTGGTTTGAGTGTGGGAACATAGACATGATCCTATGGTCACTGGCTTGAGCACAAAGGTTGCTGGCTTGAACAAGGGGTCACTGGCTTGGCTGGAGTCTACCAGTCAAGGCATATATGAGAAAGCAATCAATGAACAACTAAAGTTTGCAATTATAAGTTGATGCTTCTCATCTCTCTCAATTCCTGTCTGTCTCTGTCTCTTTCTCTCTGTCTCACTAAAACAAGTCATTTTTGCAATCATTACAGAAATAATAAATTCAGACAAACATGAATGGATATAAAATTTGTGGATGAAAATTGGATATGAACAGGTTTTATTTACATTATCTCAAAGTCTCTCCCAACAAAACAATTATAAATTATGCAAGAAAGAAAGAGTAACTTCACAGTGGAGAAACCTGAAGATACCTCCTATTCTAGTGATCAAAGTTAACATCAACAGTAGTGGGACAAATCGATATCATGTGTCATCTGCTGAATACATTGAGCAGAGCACAGCATTACTTCAGTGGTGTCTTACCTAAAATGTGTAGCCTAACTGTAAATAAACTTTAGGCAAACCCATATGGAGGCACATTCCACAAAATAATGGATTTGTAATTGTTCCCATTATTTATTGCTGTGTAGCAAATATGCTAAAACTCAGTGGCTTAAAATAGCACTTTTTACTTTACTGCATTTTGGAAAAGGTTCAATCAAAGCAGCTCTTCTCTGACCTAATGCAGATGCACTATAGCCCAGAGTTTGTTTCCACTAGGCTTCAGCTACAATGGCTCAAAGGCTGGGAGCAAGAATCACCTGAGCCTTTCCTCCTCACATCTCTAACACCTGAACTGGGAGATTCAAAAAGCTGAGGGCTGCAATAGCTGTGGCCCATCTGCCATCTCTGCGTCTGTGTGGTCTTGGTCTCTTCATCATCACAGCTTCAGGGCAACAAGATTTCCTGTATGTCAGCTCAGGACTCCAAGGGAGAGACAGGAAGAGACAAAGAGAGACAGACAGAAAGCATGCGCAAGCCAGATAGAAGCCATATGGCCTTTCTAATTCAGCCCTGGAAGCCACACGTTTATTTCTCTGCATTCTATTCATTGAATCACAGGCCCATCTAGATTCAAGGAAAGGGTTCTTAAAGAGCATGTGGGACTGGAAATGTGGTGCAATACTTAGGAAATACCATCAGCCACAGTAATCTTTAAAAATGAAAATCAAGAGAGGGCTGAGGAACTTCTATATTGAAGAAGAATAAAGACACATGACAACTGAGTGAAATCCATACTCCTGGATTGAAACCTTCGGGTTATTAAGGATATAATTACAACAATTGACAAAACACGAATGCCCTCTCAAAGCAAAGGGTATATGGGAGCTCTTTGTACTTTCACTGCAACTTTTCTAAGTTTGAAATTACTTCAAAATTTTAAAAAAGTGTACCATAAAGTTCATGGTTTTAAAAAAAACTTATAATTAACCCTTTCATAAAGCAATAGATTGTGTAATAAAAATAACCACCCAAATTCCTTAGATGATGTATTAATATTTTTGAATATCACGTTTTATTAAAGCAGAAAACCAGTGAATGTTATTATCATTATTATATTTTTATTAATTACCCTTCTATGCCCTCTGTCCCAACTATGTTCTCAAATTTCAGTCACCTTTCCTTAGAGCTGAACTGAAATCTTCCTGGTGAGCACTTATTTAGCCAAATCCTGTCCCTTTTCCATCTCTAGGAAAAAGAGGATTACATCTTTTGGTATCTTTCCTTTGAAAAGTTTCTAAAACTGATGACCAAAAGCCCCTTAAAAATAATAGTAGTGGTGGTGCTAGGGGCGGTGGTGGTCCAAGTAAACCTTATATAGCACTTTATGTGTAAAGGCACATTCTAAATTCTTTGCATATATTAACTCACTGAATCCTCACAATAGGCCTATGTGATGGGTATTGTTATTATCCCTTTGTAACCCTTTTTTGACATAAGGAGGAGAATATACATTTTTTTCAAGTGCTCATGGTATATTCTCTAGGACAGACCACATGTTAGGACACAAAACCAGCCTCAACAAATTTAAGAAGATTAAAATCATATCAAGCATTTTCTTTTATCATAATGGCATGAAACTAGAAATGAACAGCCAGGCTAGAACCTACACAGCCAATCTCAGCCATTGTCCTGGCCACAAAGGGCACTCCTACCGGAGTCCTGTTTCAGAACAAACCCCTTTATTGGGTACACCTAGCATATAGTCAGCTGTCTAAAATCAACCCCAGCAAGACCACAATCTGCATTCTTGGCCGAAAGAATGCACTGTGTCACCCTGTATGGTGGAGAACCTGATGTACTCATCTTATTAATCCCTCTTGACCATATACAGTTCCTCCTTCCTAATGACCTGGAAGTACAATCACTTGTGGCTAATTTTCCTGGTCAAATAGACAATCACCTACCCAATGATAAACTCTTACAGACTCTGCAGAGTCCCAATTCAAACAACTGCTCATTCCTATCCAGCCTCCACCCCTAACACACATAGCATGCTTGCGTTCACTGATGCTAGCTGCTCTGCTCTCATTGTGGAATAGTATTCAAATCACCAACAGAAAGCACAAAGTTTCATAAATACAGTTATACGGGGTCAGTACAAGTAGGCGAGCTACTAACCATCTATTATGCTCTACGTCTCTGGCAATAGGCTCCCCTCAATATCTTCTCGGATAGTGTCTATGCTGTTCAAACAGTTAAAGGTCTTGCCCATTGCACCTTCCGATTCAAGTAGACATTACTTGATAAGGCCCTGAGCCAGCTTGAAGAACTATTAGAGGAGCATCAACACCTTTGGTATATTCAGCATCTCCGCTCCCACTCTGGCTTACCTAGTCCTTTCCTCTTTCCCCATCTCCCTCACGCAACCTGCAAACACCTTGTTCATACATGTAAACAACGCAGGCCCTTACTACCATTAGGCCCCCTGCAGCCACAAGGTGTCAACCTCGGGGCCTACAGTCAAATACAGTGTGACAAATAGATGTCACTCATGTCCCCCAACTTGGCAAACTTCGCTACGTACATGTAGTCGTAGACACCTTCTCTGCAGCCATCTCGGCCTCGGCCCTAGCTGGAGAGAGCACTAAACATGCAATTTGTGCCCTTCAATAGGCCATGCTTTGTCTTGGCATTCCTTGGGAGATTAAGACTGACAATGGGCCCAGTTATATCAGCGGCCAGTTTTTTTTTTTTAATTTCTTTATATTTATTCATTTTTTAATTTTTATTTTATTCATTTTAGAGAGGAGACACAGAGTGAGAGAGAGAGAGAGAGAGAGAGAGAGAGAGAGAGAGAGAAAGGGGGGAGGAGCTGGAAGCATCAACTCCCATATGTGCCTTGACCAGACCAGTGCAGGGTTTTGAACTGGCGACCTCAGTGTTCCCAGGTCAACGCTTTATTCACTGCACCACCACAGGTCAGGCTCAGCGGCCAGTCTAAAGCCTTTTGTTCTCAATGGCAAATCACACACCACGTTGGCATTCCTTACAACCCCCAAGGACAAGCCGTTGTAGAACGGTGACACAGGGACATTAAGTGCCAAATACAAAAAGAAAGTGGGGATATGCCCCTGGCCTCACCCAGAGAAGTGCTTATCAGTGTTGTATTCACTCTCAATTATTTAACTTTTGATTCTGATGGCTTAACTCCCACTTACAAGCATGGGGAGACTTCATAGCCAACCCACCCCACTGCCGTTGGTTCGCTGGAAGGACTCAGCCACAGCTCAGTGCTGGGGACCACACCCTCTTCTAATGCAAGGGAGAGGTTATGCTTGTGTCTTTCCAGAAAATAGCCCGCATCCAACTTGGATCCCAGGAAGGAACGTGCGGCCACTCCCGGTGTCCGATGATGGCCCCACCTACCAAATCCCCTGACGCCGGCGAAGACCCCGGTCCAGGAGATAGCCAGCTTCAGCCTTGATGAACGGCCGCCCAGACGAGGTCCTCAGCACTCCAGGAGAACTTGCAACCAATGTGCACATAACATCACCTGTGGAGATATGAAGGCTCTAGCAGAACAAGCCCAGAGATTGGCCCCTGACGGGCCCCTGGGCCCAGGCACTCTATTCCTACTTATGTATGCCCATTGAAGTTAATAGCCCCCAGTTTCCTGCAATCTACTTCAGTAATTGTTCCCTTGGTCTCCTGTGTGACAATAGTGTTAGGGAATCCCAAAGGTGGAATGGCACTCTATGGGGTAACCTCAGTGACCCAGTGCTACTCAGATTTACTCTCAGCGAGTACAACATCAACAAGCAGTCATCCAGCAGATCCAACTGGCCTTCATAAAAAGAGAAGGGGGACATGTAGGTAGAGCGCAGAGCATTTACCTGGCAGCTGTGGCTGATCATTGAAACTAATCTGTGTGTCGGTCGTGTTTTTCCTCCAGTGGCACTTAACAGTAGTATCCTCATAGCTGTCTCAAGAGTAGTCTCGAAGAGGCTGCCAACCCTGCTGATAAGCAGGAGTGTCCCACTGCACTGGGAAGTCAAATCAGGGATGCCTGATTGACATAGAGCTTGGGCTTTACTGGGACAATCCAAGTGTTATTTTGTTTCATGTTAACTCAATACGTATTCATTATTGAAATAAGAGAAAAATAACCTTAGGGAACTAATAGTGTTATTTGTAATATAAATTGATTGAAATATGGTGTTGAAGGGTGTCTGTGGATAACCTGAACAGCCAGAAAGATAAACAAATGGATTCTAGTGTAAAGCCTGGAACATCACTAGAGGCAAAAATGACAAAACTGAAGCTCTCCTACTTCAGACACATTATGAGATGGCAGGGTTTTTATTTTGTTGTTTTGTTTGTTATTTTTTTTAGAGAGGGGGCAGGCAAGAAGGGAGAGAGATGAGAAGCATCAATTCTTCATTATGGTACCTTAGTTGTTCATTGATTGCTTTCTCATATGTGCCTGGACCTGGGGGCTACAACAGAATGAGTGATCCTTTACTCAAGCCAGTGACCTGGGGCTTCAAGCCAGTGATCCTTGGGCTCAAGCCAGCGACCATGGTGTCATGTCTATGACCCCACACTCAAGCCAGTGACCCCTCATTCAAGCTGGTGAGACTTGTCAAACCGCTGAGCCCACACTCAAATCGGCGACATCAGCGTTTCAAACCTAGGTCCTCTGCATCTGAGTCTGATGCTCTATCCACTGCGGAAATGTCAGGATTCTTTAGAAAAGATTATAATAGTGGAAAAATAGAAGGCAGCAAGAAAAGAAGACCAAATATGAGAATGGATTGACTCCACAAAAGAGTAGGCATGAGTCTACAGGAGCTGAGCAGGGCTATTGAGGACAGGATATTGTAGATATCACTCATTCATAGTTGCCAGGAGTCAAGCTGACAGAGTGGCACATAACACATATAGAAAATACATTACCTATAAAAATTCTGTATATAATATATATAAAGTTATATATGTATATGTATATGTGTGTGTGTGTGTTGTTTTCTGTTGGATAAGTAAATGCAAAAGCCCTATACTTAAACATACCAAACCTCACATCATTTCAGAGATAAAATGTCTTATTGCTGGAGAGTACAAATGTTGAAATAACTGTTTTCCATCACAAAATTATTGGAAAGAAGTATTGGTTTCCTGAAAATGGACATGAAAATTTGAATATGAAAAGTTACTTGTTAAAAATAACCTAGAGTTTAGTCAGGAAACCAAACTATACAAACACTCGTTTCTGAAAATTAATGTTACATAATGTTTCAGAAAGTTTTTTTTTGTTTGTTTGTTTGCTTTTGTATTTTTCCGAAGTTAGAAGTGGGGAGGCAGTCAGACAGACTCCTGCATGCGACCAACCGGGATCCACCTGGCATGCCCACCAGGGGGCAATGAACAGCCCCTCTGGGGCATTGCTCTGCGCAATCAGAGCCATTCTAGCGTTGCCTGAGGTGGAGGCCACAGAACCATCCTCAGCACCAGGGCCAACTTTGCTCCAATGGAGCCTTGGCTGTGGGAGGGGAAGAGAGAGAGAGAGGAGAGGAGGAAGGGTGGAGAAGCAGATGGGCACTTCTCCTGTGTGCCCTGACCGGGAATCGAATGCAGAACTTCCACACTCTGGGCCAATGCTTTACCGCTGAGTCAACCAGCCAGGGCTCAGAAACTTTTTGCAACTCTTTAAGGAATGGTTTTTTTTAAAAAAATTTTAATTTATTGTGTTAACATGGTTTCAAGTGTTTACTCAATATGAAACCCTCAACCCCCTGCATTGTGCCCCTAAGCCCCGTGCAAAGTCTCTTTCTAGGAATAGTGGTTCTTAAGGGGGCCCCGTTGGCATGGTCCTCTCGGCTGGCTTTGGTCAGAGCTCAGAGCGGTATGGAGACAGTCCACATCAACTTTGGATTCTGGACGACTACTACAGCTGGGGGGCCCCTCAGCTTTAGTACTTTTTCTGGCCAATGCCTTCTAACAGGTGTCAATCTACAGATTATCACTTCAAACCACCTTTTTGGGAGAATC
Organism: Rhynchonycteris naso; assembly: GCA_037038555.1. NCBI lineage: Eukaryota > Metazoa > Chordata > Mammalia > Chiroptera > Emballonuridae > Rhynchonycteris > Rhynchonycteris naso. The sequence goes on along the minus strand of CM072995.1, from coordinate 176,949,487 downwards.
CCATCTACGTCAATCTACTGAAATGCTTACATCAAACCACTTTTTAAGATGTTCTTATTTACATCAGTTTACAAAGTTAATGTAATTAAAACCAAACTACTTCTTATCTAGGTATAACTTCACACACATACTAACTGGGTTCTGCTTGTAAGTCAGAGTCTGTTTATCACATTACAGAGTTATGGCACAAAGCCACTATATTAATTCCTATTCATATGGCATAATTTTATTTAATTTTAATAATTATTTAAATATATTTTAACTACTTTTATATATCTTCCATATTTTTATATTTCTATATATTTAATTACTATAACCTTATATTACTACAACATAGATCTTATAAGACTTTTCACAGTAGGTAAAATATTGTGGGATGTAACCAGTTGTATAATTTCAACCCACCCAACTAGTGGATGGGGTCACCTAGACCCCAGTTAACCTACATGTTTTCCTCCATACTGGAAAAAAAAAAAAGGACTACCGAACTGAACACTTCCTTAGCAGTTTCATTCATTCGATAAACGGGCTTTGTAAGGTATCAGATTCACCACTTCGCCAGACCTTTTTCTACCCTTTTGGGGGCGCAAAGCACCCCTGCTTACAGATAAGAAATTTCTGAACCTTCAACCCTTCTCTCCCAGTCTCTGACCGGCCTATGAAAGTGTGCAAAGCAACAGCATTGAACACTTGCTAGCTGGCAGTTTGGGCACTGCCCTTCCCCAGCCGAAAGATCAGTCCTCACTTGTTCACCGCAAGCTTCAGAGGCAGCCCGCCGTTAGCAAAGGGGGAGAGCGCAGACTGGCTTAGCCGCACACCCCCCGCCACGTGGCTGCACCGGCCCAATGACTTAAGCCCACGCTCTCCACAAGGCCGCCTGCGCTCACAGGGCCTGAGCGCTCCTGGCAGGCAGCCCGCCCGCCTGTACTGTGCGCTCGCGTTCAACGTCCCCTGAGGTCCCGGCCGCCAGAGTTGCGGGTTCCTACCAAACGCCGTTTCCGAGCTATGCCCGGGGAGCGTGTCCTGATTGGCTTGCTCGGAAGGCGGGGACCGGACTTATTTGAGAATGCTACTACTTCCTGAAGCGCGAGGCAGGAAGTTCTTCGGCGTCTCCCGAGCGCTGGGCAGAAAGTGCTGTCCACCGCGTTGGTAGCTGCGCGAGCTGGAGGTCGGTCCGGAGGCTGGCCGTTCGGTCCCGCCGCAGTTAGGTCGGTTTCCCTCGCAGCACAGCGGCCTCTCCTCCAGCTACGGGCCGGTGCGGCTGCCCGGTACTCCGTCAGGCTCCTTGACGCCGCTCCCCGGGGCGTCTACCTCGCCATCGCCTGGGTGGGCAGCCAGGGGACTGGCTCCCGGCTTCAGCACGCAGAGCCACAGTGAGAGGTGCCCTTGTCACCCCGCGCCCCACCGCCCTCTGAACCGTCCATTCCCTGGTCCAGAGCGGCAGCCTTGGACCTCGAGCTAGACGCATCCAAGACGCAGAGCCCCGGCACCCGTCAGACAGGTCTCTGCGTTGTCTCTAATATGTCACCTACCATCTCCCACAAGGACAACAGTCGGCAACGACGGCCAGGGACTTTCAACCACTCTCTGGATATGAAAAGTGGCCCTCTGCCGCCGGGCAGCTGCGATGACGCTCATCTGGACTTGGTGGGCGGAGAAGGGGACAAGGAAGCTCTTCTGGAGGATGCTGGCATTGGTGATTTTTCAAAACCCCCACGGAGCTGTCGGGTCGAATTAAGCAGCATTTTGCTGTTGCTTTTTCTTTACGTGCTTCAGGGCATTCCACTGGGCCTGGCAGGAAGCATACCACTCATTTTGCAGAGCAAAAACGTTAGCTATACAGATCAAGCTTTTTTCAGTTTTGTCTTTTGGCCCTTCAGTCTCAAATTGCTGTGGGCCCCATTGGTTGATGCGGTTTACTTTAGGAACTTTGGTCGTCGCAAATCTTGGCTTGTTCCTACACAGTATATACTGGGAATCTTCATGATATATTTATCCACTCAGGTGAACGGTTTGCTCGGGAATACTGATGGTAGAACCCCCGATGTGGTGGCTCTCACAGTTACATTCTTTTTGTTTGAATTCCTGGCTGCCACTCAGGACATTGCTGTGGATGGTTGGGCATTAACTATGTTATCCCGGGAGAACGTTGGTTATGCTTCTACTTGCAATTCAGTGGGCCAAACAGCGGGCTACTTTTTGGGCAATGTTTTGTTTTTGGCTCTTGAATCCGCCGACTTTTGTAACAAATATTTGCGGTTTCAGCCTCAACCCAGGGGAATCGTTACTCTTTCAGGTAGTGTATTTAAACTATTATGCTGTTAGGTTTATTTTACGTTTATGAATCCTTTTGATTGTGTGACATTGAAAGGAAGCTCGTTGTTTAATTTACTGGAAATCATTTTATGGTAGATGACCCAAGGTAAGTTTTCTGTTCCGTTCAAATGAGCTTCGGTCAGCCGACTACATCGGAGTAATCAATCATAATTGATCCGTGCTCTGCAGTGAGCAGGGAGGCGACTCATCCAGTAACCTTGTGCAACGCCAAACAAAACTCAGTTTAGGGATATGTTGCCTAATATACAGATGCACTTTTTAAAAAAGTCGGGCTAGTGTGAAGACACTAATTCAGCCTGACACCTATGGTTTACATTTCCCTTTTTTCTTTCCTTGGATTGAGATATCTAGCTCCACACTGTCTGGTCCAATTCTAGCTCCTATTCTTATACCAAGAGCCTTCATTTAGCTCTCTTGTGAAAAGAATGGTGTTAATTTATTCAAACATTAACTAGTCAGCTAAGTGAGAGTTCTTTGGGCCTGCTATAAAGCAGAGTCCAACCCACAAGCAGTGAGAGAAATGCACTTTTTAGGGGAGCTCAGATTTGCTGGTTATTAACTGATTGTGAGAATCAGGCTTCACATTGCAGATATTTAACTCTGGAATAATAATATTCCATGAAGCGCGAAAATGGAATTTCAGAATGAATGCATAATACCAGGTGAAAATGCACTGAAGAAGCAAAGTACAAAACAGTACAGGACAGTGCTAATGATGTTCAAAGTGCCTGAAGCAGTAATTATGGGGACTGGGTTTGGGAAATAGTGCTGAAAGAAAGTTTGTGACCAAATTGATGAGATTTCCTTTAAATGCTATTAGAGTTTGAAGTTTAGTAAGAAATTGGGTGTAAGTGCCACAAAGCTTCCTCTTTTTCCTGCAACAGTAAAACACATGCCCCAGGAAGGTCTTCTGAGTATTTTCTTTAACTTTCCTAACAACTAAGAAACAGAAGTACAATTAACATTATCAGTAATAATCAACATCAGGAATATAGAATTCTTCATTCTGGTAGTGATGATGAATTCAAACAGCTAAACTTTCTCTCATCTTCTGGGTACTAGATTGGGAATTCCTAACAGAGTAAATGTCAGGGGTAGTTGTGTGGTGAGGGAAGTGTAAGAGTTATAATTGGGGAGTGGTGAGGAGGGAGGTCTTCACAACTGAACTACTCATCCCCTGAAATCTTAGACTATTTCTGTAGACCTCACCCTATAAGGGACCCCCTTTCTATCTCCTCAAATTGCTAGTGAGCCGCTACTACTTATGAAATGATAATTGTACTTTTCATCAGTTGATTTGAAACCAAAAATAGTTGAGAACTCATTGCTTTACACTGGGTTTGTCTCAAAATGTTATGGGGTCCCAGTCCTGCTCTGTGAATGAATCTCTTCCTAAAAATAATTTGTGATTGCATCAAATTGTAATCACAATTGCAATAGTTGTTTTTTATATGTCTTTCTTTTCATGGAGTACTGGTCTATTTATGCCACGAGGAAAGACTTCTGAGATGATGTGTTATTTAACATACAAAAGTCTCAGCAGAGAATTTAAGGTTTAAGAGGCTATGGAAAATAAATTTCTAACAAATTGTAACTTCCTCTTCAGTATGATACAAGAGTGATTGATAAAACATTATTCCAGAGAATGGCATTCTGAAACCATTATAATTGTATCCTCCCTTAGCCACAACTGTTCTCCAATGGGAAGACCAAACTTGTGCTATTGGAGTTTTATTTACACTGATTTGTTATTTTGGATAGCTGTTTATTCTGTGGAATTTGAACTCTGTTCTCCAGGAAATTGTAAAAATAGCTTACTGTTCACTCATTCATTCATTATTGATTGATTGTGACCAGAGACAGAGAGAGGGACAGACAGACAGGAAGGGAGAGAGATGAGAAGCATCAAGTTTTCATTGCAGCACCTTAGTTTCTCATATGTGCCTTGATGGGGAGGTGGGGGAGGGTTTACAGCAAAGCAAATGACTCCTTGTTCAAGCCAGGGACCTCTGAGTTTTGAACCTGGGTCCTCTGTGTCCCAGTCCAACGCTCTATCCACTGCACCACCACCGGGTCAGGCAGCTTACTATTTAATTTGTTATATCTGTAGTGGACTACTGGTTTTGGTTCAGACATTTTAGTAAGTTGAAGAGTTTCTGAATTTTCATTTGTCTCTTTTTAAAGATTTTATTTATTGATTTTAGAGAGAGAGAAAGGGGGGAGCAGTGGGAAGCATTAACTCCTAGTTGCTTCTTGCATGTGCCTTGACGGGCAAGCCCAGGGTTTTAGACCGGTGACCTCAGCATTCTAGATTGACACTTTATCCACTGTGCCACCCCAGGTCAGGCTCATTTGTCTTGTTATGGCTGCACATATCACATTTGTAGCCTTGTACTTTTTGGAACCTAGTATAACTAAGAAAAACCAGTGGTTTTGAAGAATTTAAAGAGCACAGAAATAATCCTGAAGAAAATAAAATAGGGGCCAGACACTGAGGCAGATGCTTAGAGAAATCAGGATAGAGCAGTGGATAGAGTGTTGACCTGGAATGCAGAAGTCCATGATTTGATCATGGGCTGGCAGCCTTGAGCATGGAGTCACTGGCATGAACACGAGATCTTTGACAAGATCCCAAGGTCTTGGGCTTGAGCCCAAAGGTCTCTGGCTTGAAGTCCAAGGTTGCTGGCTTGAGCAAGGGGGGTCACTGGCTTAGCTTGAACCTGGGGTCTGATCCCAAGTCAAGGCTCATATGAGAATCAATCAGTGCAAAACTAAAGTGAAGCAACTATAGATTAATGCTTCTCCCTCTCTCTCTCCCTTCTGTTGGCCTCTCTCTCCCTTCTGTTGGCCTCTCTCAGAAAAAGAAAGAAGGAAGGGAGGAAAGAAGGAAGAAAGGAAAAGAGAAAAGAAAATCAGGAAATTAGAAGTAGGCATAATTTTTTGTAAAATTGTAAACTATGTTCCGTGAACATGAGTGTTACAGATATATGGAGCTGGAACATACTAAAAAAGGACAGTTTTCGCCATCTAGAAGGCAGTAATCTAAACAGTAAATATAGAACAAGAAGGATAGGAGGAACCTGACCTGGTGGTGGCGCAGTGGATAGAGCATTGGCCTGGGATGCAGAGGACCCAGGTTCGAAACCCTGAGGTCACCAGCTTGAATGTGGGCTCACTAGCTTGAGCACAGGGTTGCTGGCTTGAGTGTGGGATCATAGACATGACCCCATGGTCATTGACTTAAGCCCCAAGGTCGCTAGCTTCAAGCTCAGGTCACTGGCTTGAGTCCAAGGTCGTTGGCTTGAGCAAGGTGTCACTGGCTTGGCTGTAGCCCCCTCCCCATCAAGGCACATACGAGAAAGCCGTGAATGAACAACTAAGGTGCTGCAACAAAGAATTAATGCTTTTCATCTATCTCCCTTCCTGCCTGTCCTCTCTTTCTCTCCCTCTCTCCCCTGCTCCCCTTCTCTCTCTAAAAAAAGAGAAAGAAATGGTGGGCATAAATTCCCTTAGAAACAAAACCTTGATTATGGTGAGTTTGGATTTGGTGCCTTCAGGGTCTAGGACAGTGCTAAATTCACAAGTGGGCTTCCTCTGTCCTGCCACTTGGTTTTCAAGGATCTTTAGTAACAAAAAGGTATGACTTTTTAAGCTGCAAGAACTGATTAACCCAGAAGAACAGAGATGAAAACATAAAGTTTTATGTCTTGAAAGAATCTCACGTTTCAATTCCTTTATTCTTAATGATGAAAAAACTGCAGCCAAGTGGCTATAGGCAGAGATATACCTACTGCTTAGGGTTCCTTACTCCTTAAATATAATATGTGGATAATGTAACATAATAGACTATGTGCTCATAGGGCTTTTCTACCAGAGAAAAGTAGCTCTGTGACTACTGATGTCTAAAATAACATGGAATATCTAATGCCCAGAAGTAACAGATTAAAAAGTTTTGTTTTTGAGTGATAGACGTTACTCATTTATTCAGCAAAGAGTGCCTATTTGGTGCTAGCCATGTGATAGTGTTATAATTTGATGAATAAGACCTGGGAATTCTCTACTCCTAAGGAACTTAGAGTCTACAGTTTATAAACCAAAATGATGGAGGGGGAAATGGATAATATAAATGAGTGGATTGGTGCAAAATTGCAGGGATTGCAGGGGACAGTGATGTCCTGGAAAACCTATGCTCATCTAAAGGCAGAGAGCTTCAATGCCAATATATTGTGTAGTCTTGTGGCAGTAGGATCATAGGATCGCTAGATTTTTATGAGTACTCAAGAGAAGCTGAAATTTGCTTTTTTGTTTTTTCCCCTAATTTAAAAAACCACTAGATTAATATAAAATATGTCTCTTGGCCAGGTCCAACTGGTAGTTAAGGCTGACTTCTCTATAAGCCCTGGTAAGAATAATGAATAGAAGAAGTGATTGGAATAGGAAACAGGAAATTTGGGTTTGAGGACAGGGAGCTGGATAGTCTGATACCAGAGAAGAGAGCTATACATATTACAGTTTATGTCCTGGCTTGTGGCACAGTGGATAAAAACATCTACCTGGAAAGCTGAGGTTGGTTCGAAATCCTGGGCTTTTGCTTGGGCAAAGAACATATGGTAATTGATACTTCCTGCTCCTCCCCCACCCCTCTTCTTTCTTTTTCCCCTCTCTAAAATGAAAAATAAATAAATATTACAGTTTATGAATCAGTTGTTTACAGATAGAGGCATATGTATTAGGAGTCAGTCAGAGAGAAAGGAACTGATGCTCTTAAGTGTGACGCCAATGAAACTGGTGGTGATAATTGTAGAAACAATATATATTTCTAAGACATTCATGCTTTGAACTAGGAAGAGAGTAGAACCAAGGACCAGTTCTTATTCTTCTTTTTTTAATTTATTAAGATAGGAAATGAGAGAGAGAGACAGGAACATCGAGCTGTTCCTGTACGTGCCCGACTGAGAGTGAACTGGCAACCTCTGCACTTTTGGATGATGCTCTAACAAATCAAGCTGTCCAGCCAGGTCTAGACCAATTCTTAATGGCATTTCTTTGTCTTGCTTTCTGAAGCGATACTTATTAAGATATTTTATGTGACTAGCAATACTTTTTAGAATTGAGTAGCACTAACTGACCCATTTCTAAATAGACTGGTTATTTTTACATAGGCTATATATAATACATTCTTTAGCATCTATTAGCTTAAAAGATCCCCCTACATTCTCAAAAGATCAAACTGTAGAGATGGAGAACAGATTGGTAGTTGCTAGGGGTTGTGGGTGAAGAGAGGGTGACGGATAGTCTGAGGGAGTTTTGGGGAGTGATAGAACTATTCTGACTCAATTATGGTTGTGATTTGAAATTGATGTATGTGTTAAAGTTTGTAGAACTGTACACAACATATTTAGTTTTACTCTATATAAGTTATAAAAAAAATTTAACGTAATTTATCACTTTTATTTACTTATTACTGCTATTTTTTGTATATTTCCGAAGTGAGAAGCAGGGTAGGGGAGGCAGACAGACATCCACATGTGCCCCACTGGGATCCACCTGGCATGCCCACTAGGAGGCGATGCTTGGTCGCTCTGGGGCATTGCTCCGCTGCAGTCAGAGCCATTCTAGCACCTGAGGTGGAGGCCACTGAGTCATCTTCAGTGCCCGGGCCAGCTTTGCTCCAATGGAGCCTTGCCTGTGGGAGGGGAAGAGAAGGAGAGGAGGAAGGGTGGAGAAGCAGATGGGCACTTCTCCTGTGTGCCCCGACCGGAAATCAAACCCGGGACTTCCACACACCAGGCCGAGGCTCTACCGCTGAGCCAACCGGCCAGGGCCAATTTATCACCTTTAAGAGCTAATTTCTGGGGAAGGTTTATATAAAATATTTGAGTTTAGTTTCCTTTTTTACCTTGAATAAAACAAGTTTATAAATCTGATGGATCTTACATCTCAGCATAGACAAAGGGAGCAAATTTGAACTTATTTTCAAATGCCCTACTAGTAAAGTAAGATCAGGGGAAGAATACTGGGGCTAGTATATTCAAGAGGGATTAGCTATCGGATGTTAGAAATTGGAGTCCATATCACGGGAGGAAAGTCTTAATGCTATTTTAAAAACAAAAAAAAAGCAAAGAAGCCCTGACTGGATGCTCAGTTGATTGGAGCATCAACCGAAGGTACAGAGGTTGCTGATTTGATTCCTGATCAGGACACATGTGTGAACGGCGTGATGTTCCCGTCTCTCTTCCTTCCTCTCTCACTGAAATCAGTGAATAAAGAAGTTTAGAGGCCAGTTGAATTAGCTTGTAAAGATTTCCTTTTTTTAAATTATATATTGTATTATAGACCTATATGTTTTATTCCTAGCAGAGTTTTAGAACTTGCATTCTTAAATTTTCCATTTATTTTTTGAAAACTTTTTATAACTAGAGTATAATATCAAGACCAAAAAATTGACATTGGTCCAATCTATAAAGCTTGTTCAGATTTCACCATTATACATGTATTTGTGAATGTGCATAGATGTGTGTACAAGTGTGTGGTATATGCAATTTCATCACATATGTAGCCTTGCACAGCCACCACCACAGCAATCAAAATATCAGCTGTGCCACAGCCACAAGACTTCTTTGGGTTGCCTCTTTATAGCTATATTCATTTCATCCTGTCTATCCCTAACCCCGCCTGAGCAGCCACTACTCTTGTCCATCTTCATAATTATGTTATTTCGATATGTTACCTAAATGGAATCATGCAGTCTGTGTCCTGGAGATTGGCCCTTTTCATTCAGCATGATTCCTTTGAGGTTCACCCAGGTTGTTGCATGTAGCAATGATTTCTTTCTTTTTATTGCTGAGAAGTATTCCATTTGTTAGACATATCACAGTTTATTTCACTAATTCAATGGGCAGTTTCCAGTTTTTGGCTATTGCTATGTGAAAATAGGTCTTCGTTTCTCTGAGGTAAAGGCCCAAGAATGCAAATGTTGGTTTATTGTAAGTTCATTTTTAGTTCTGAAAGGAACTGGCAAAAATTTTTCCAGGTGGCTAGACCATTTTATTTCGCTGCCAATAATATATAAGTGGTCTAGTTTCTTTGGATCTTTATTCAGCATTTGATGTGATCATCCTTTTTCTTTTTTTTCTTTATTTTCCCAGTTTATTTTTTAAGTGATCATTATTTTTTATTTTATTGCACTGTCCTATGTTTTGCCTTGACTATTAGGCACCTTCTTGATTACTGGTGAATTGTTACATGCTCTTAATTTTTGCATTCATGGGAGCCCTAGATAAGATCAAGTAACCACTTAAGAATATCCAGTTTGTATTAGGTCTTGGCTCAAAATTCATGTTTATGAAACTTGAACATCAGCTTTGACACCTTTGCCATATCATATATACATCATACATTGTATACATCATAATGCTTTTGTAGATAAATACATAAATCAAAATTAACCAAAATGATAATGAAATATTTAGATCATACAGTTGTTAGTATATCAGGCTATGTATGCATTAACATGCATCAAAGCAATGTTAATAAACAATAACCAACAGTCTGATCCATTTTTATGGTAATTATGTTCATAAAAATATATTTTCTTGCAGTGGCAAAGCCTCTTTCTGAGCTATTAGTTTCATTCTGTTCGTGAGAGCTATGCTATGGAAAGCCTTTGCATCAGGGCTCTGAATAGTGCCTTGTTATTACTTCCGTCTTTCATGTGCACTGTTGTTTTGTCGTCAAAGCACAAAGAAATTACAAACTGAGACCTGTTTAACTTGTTCTTTTTTTCTCTCTTGGTATTGATATCAGGAGTTTAAATTCTAGATGAAGATTCTGTTCATTAAAATTGAGAGACTAAGTAAAATTTTTGAAAAGAACTGAAACTCTTAAAGTAGAATATAACTGACAAACTTTATTTTTTTTTAGAGAGAGAGGAAAGGAGAGGGAGTCAGGAACATTGATCTCTTCCTGTATGTGTCCTGACCAGGGATTGAACCAGGAACCTCTGTGCTTTGGGGCAACAGCTCTAACCAACCAAGCTACTGTATTTCCCCATGTATAAGACGATCCCATGTAAAAGATGCACCTTAACTTTGGGGCCCAAAATTTGAAAAACAATGTATTATATAAAGTTATTGAACTCAAGTCTTATTCATCATAAAATGTATACAACTCCTCAAGCGGAAAATGCAAGTAAAAAGAAATCTACAACCACTGTATAAGACGCACCCAGTTTTTAGACCCCAAATTTTTTGGAAAAAGGTTTATCTTATACATGGGGGAAATATGATATCTGGCCAGGGCTATAACTGACAAACTTAATTTTCACTTAATATTTATATACAGACCATTAATTGAAATATCTGGTGACAGTGATAATACAGTTTTTTTTTAGGGTTTCTTAAACAGTTTAAGCCAAATGAGGAACAAAAACTTTCTGAATGAGAATAATGTGGACGAAATTTTGTAAACAAATCATTATTTGTCAGATTTCACAGATAACATTAAGGATGCAAAAATAACATTAGCCAGGCCTGTGTGGTGCAGTGGGAGTTGATGCTTCCTGCTTCTCTCCCCTTTCTCTCTCTCGCTTCTCTCTCTTTCCCTCCTCTCTAAAATGAATAAATAAAATCTTAATAAATAAAAGAAAAAATATTTTAAAAAATAATTAACAGCCTTATTTAGAGAATAATATTAAATTGTTTATTACTTTTTAGTCAGATTTCAAAACATCCTATTAAAATACACTAGAAAGTGTTATGTTGTTTTGATGAACTTTAATTATAACATATATATATTAGTCTTTTAAAATGTATAACTTTGCATTTAAGAATGTTTTGTGTTTTTCTTATACCTAAAATTAAGTATAACTTTCCCATGTTGGAGAAAGAACTCTCTTCAGAATACAAATTTCCATATATGCTTGAGCATTTTACCTTTAATTTGCATCATTTGAATAGCATAACTTTTTTTTTTGGTACGGTTTGTGGAGACTAATTAGCCAATTCATGTAAATCCTTATTTTAACATTAATTTTTCAAAAATATTTTATGCAGATAATCTGAAATAGTGGGAAAATTATAAACCCAAATTCAGGTTTATGTTCAAGTTCTGTCTCAATAATTTTACCTTTGACAAATTCTTAAATATTCTGGGCTTTTTCTCATATCTATATAGTAGTAATAATGCCTGCTTTGCCTATCTCATATATTTGCTCTGAATCAAGTCAGTTACCATATAAGAAAGGAGCATTTAAATACTAAAGTGGCCTGACCTGCAGTGGCGCAGTGGATAAAGCGTCGACCTGGGAACACTGAGGTCGCCAGTTCAAACCCCTGCACTGGTCTGGTCAAGGCACATATGGGAGTTGATGCTTCTAGCTCCTCCCCCCTTTCTCTCTCTCTCTGTGTGTCTCCTCTCTAAAATGAATAAAATAAAAAGAAGTTTAAATACTAAGGTGAAAATTAGTCTAAATCAGTGGTTCTTAACCTGTGTTCTATTAGGGTTCGATGAGTCTCAGGGATTCAGAGAAGCCTCTGCTGCGGAGGCCAGAATAAAGTAATACCGTAATTTGTTGTGAGTTCATGCACTTTGTTGGTTTTGTTCTTTGAGCAAGGTGATGTTCATGCACAGCTCATTTTGTGCACCAGTAAAAAAACATATACCTATGTCTTGAATTTGGAAAAAAAAAATCATATTTTATTTATCACTAAAGAAGGGTTCGGTGAATGCGCATATGAAACTAGTGGGTTCGGGACCTCAAAAAAGGTTAAGAACCACTGGTCTAAATAAATAATGCTGTATGCCTCCATCATAAGTAGGCTCAAGTGCACCTTCAGCAAGACCAAATACAAAGGAAAGCTCTTACTGAAGAATGCCTACTTGTTTTTGAGAAAAGGTGATGAGGCTCCATGAACAGTTAGTTGTGTTACACGGGCAATAAAATAACAAGTAAACACCTAAAAAAATGAGTACAAATCTTGAATGTTAAGAGCTAGAAAACATCTGGGATTTTCTAGCCAGTGCGTCTTATATTTTACAGATGAAGAAACTGGACAGGGTTATCCAATAAGTTTTATAGTGGCAAAATAAGATGCGTTTCTCAGCGTAGTTAAGGAGATACAGGTTTTCAAATTAATTGTAAAAGGCACCAAGTCACAATTTTATTACTGACTTAGAATGTAACCAGGCAAAACCACTTGAAGCCTGTTTCTTTGTAAGTGGTGACAAGTAATTAATCTGTTGTGTTATAGTAAAGGAGATGGTATGTGTAAAATGCTTAGCACAGTTATGGCATATGATACACACTCAGTAAAGGATGCCTTATTTCTTACTATTCTTTTTAGCTATTACCCAGAATTTTCCAGAACATTAATCACCCCCTCTGCTTGATTTGTTTAAAATACGGCTAATGGCCCATCTATCTTTCACTGAAACAACCCAAACAGTAATCTTGTGTCCCCATTGCGCAACTGCAAGTATGAAGAAATTGGTCTGTATCTCAGTATTAAAAAGAGAAGGCTAGCCTGACCAGGTGGTGGCGCAGTGGATAAAGCGTCGGACTGGGATGCGGAAGGACCCACGTTCGAGACCCCAAGGTCGCCAGCTTGAGTGCGGGCTCATCTGGCTTGAGCAAAAGCTCACCAGCTTGGACCCAAGGTCGCTGGCTCCAGCAAGGGGTGGCTCAGTCTGCTGAAAGCCCGCGGTCAAGGCACATATGAGAGAGCAATCAATGAACAACTAAGATATCGTAACGGCAATAAAAAAAAAAAAACTGATAATTGATGCTTCTCATCTCTCTCCGTTCCTGTCTGTCTGTCCCTATCTATCCCACTCTGTCTCTGTAAAATAAATAAATAAATAAAAATGTTTAAAAAAAATAAAAAGAGAAGGCTATTCTTAAAGAATTTTAAAACATTAGAAAAATAAAAGTTGGAAAATCTAAAGGATTGTCTGTTCATTGTCTAAATTGTCACGATAAACTGAAATGGCTTGAGTGATTGGTCTGTGGGATGTGGAAGTCATCTGTTCCCAAAGACCCCCCCACACACACTTTTTTTGAATAAAATGACAGACTTTTGTTTCATTCAACCCACTAAATGTCTGTAACCCTTTTTCTTTGTTAAGTATCACTCTGTAATGTATGTTTAACAGAGCCAGACTGCCTTGATTATCTGCAATGTGTGGTACTTACGGTATATTGAACATGATAGGCACATTGTGTTAATTTCTTTTTTAACAGATCGTAGTTGAGGAAAGGTAGTATACAGAACTTTATACAATCAATGAAGTTATGCCATTTCAAAAGTTAATTATAGATTTTAACATTTTAAATTTCAGATTTCCTTTTTTTCTGGGGAACTGTATTTTTGATAACAACAACTTTAGTTGCTGTTCTGAAAAAAGAAAACAAAGAGGTGTCAGTAGGAAAAGAAGAAACCCAAGGGATCACAGATACTTATAAGCTGCTTTTTGCAATTATAAAAATGCCAGCAGTTCTGACATTTTGCCTTCTGATTCTGACTGCAAAGGTAAGAGATTTATAAAGCTAATTTACCATTCTGTTATAATTAGTAGTATGGAATATTCCTATTACCTTTTCATATCATAACTTCCTTTCCACTACTATTAGAATGAAATAAAAAACAAATTTCAGCATCTTGAATGTGTTTTAGAAGGTATGATGAACCTGATCAGGTGGCACAGTGGATAAAGCAGTGGACTAGGGGGATGCAGAGGACCCAGGCTCCAAGCCCCGAGGTTGCCCGCTTGAGCGCGGGCTCATCTGGTTTGAGCACAGCTCACCAGCTTGAGCAGGGGTCACTCGGTCTGCTTTAGCTGCCCCCGTCAAGGCACATATGAGAAAGCAAGCAATGAACAGCTAAGGTGCTGCAATGAAGAATTGATGCTTCTCATCTCTCCCTTCCTGTCCGTCTGCCCCTATCAGTCTCTGTCACAAAAAAAATAAAAGGTGTGATGATACCAAATATAATTTCAAAATAAGGTAAGTGTCTTGGTATCTTGAAAATAATTGTGCCAATTTGAAGTGTGTCTAATAAATGTAAAATTTTATGTAATGAATGATATTAATGCTTGGTGTACAAGTGAATACCTTGAAAAAAATAATAGCTCTCTTGTTATAATGAGTATACATGTAATATCAGAGGTAGTAAAATTATTTACTTAGTATACAATTTACAAAGATATAGAAATTATGAGTATTAGAAGTTTATTTAAAAATCAGTTGAATTTTTTTATATTAGAGGGCAGTATACCATAAAACATGGGGATTTTGGTGGTTTTTATTTTAATTTTTTGCTTTCTGTATTAAGATGTCCTAATTTTATAGTTTTAAAACATTTTAAAAACTTCTGCTAGAAGAAAGGTAAGTATGCTTTGTTATAGTGAGCTATTACTAGTGTTGGCATTAATATTCCTAAAGTCTAAAATCAGTTATAGGAGTTTCATATTAATATTTAAACTTACTTCCATAAACACTTTTCAGCTATCTTTGACAACCCTGACGTAAAAATTGTACCCTTGATGTTTTGAAGTAGTGAGTGTCTCTTCCTTCCCAGTGATAGGGTGGGTTAAATTTTAAGGAAACATTAAGGAGGTTTAAACTTAAGGAGCTTACACCTTTTAACTGTAGGAAATGCTGAAAGGTTCAAGGAAGATAATATGAACTAATTACATAATTTAGAGATCAACTTTGGTAACATTTTTGGTATATTTTCTTCCTGCCCCCATTTCTCTCTCTTTATGTGTGTGTGTGTGCCTGCATGTTTCTATAATACACTTTACATATATAAATATATCTAATAAATCAATTATAATCAAGTTGATATTAATGCTATGTACATTTATATACACATAAATACTTCAAAAGTTTAATTGGATCATACTGTATATAAATTTTCATCTTATTTTTGTCTTATTCCATATTCCTATATTATTAATATTTGAAAACTTTTTACTAAGTATATAATTGTCACAGTGTATAAATTTGCCATAATTTATGTAATTGTTTTTGTCATTGTATATTTAATTTGTTTAAGTTTTTTTATTATAAATATGTACTAGTGAATATTTTTTGTGTAAGTTTTTCTTTGATATTATAAATATTTCCTAACAATAGGTTCTTAAGTGGGCAATTAGTGGGTCATTGAATATAATTGCTAAATTACTTTTTAAAAGATTACGATAATATAGTGTATTTCCCCATGTATAAGACACACCTTAATTTGGGGGTCCAAAATTTGAAAAATATATGTATTATATAAAGTTATTAAATTCAAGTTTTATTCATCATAAAATTTATACAACTCCTTATTACTGTTAAAACTCCCGTCCATTACCTTTGTTCTCATCTGTGTTTGATGACAAATCACTGTCTTCATATATTGCCTCGTCCTCAGTTCCATCTATGGCATTTGAAATACCATAACCACTGTATAAGACGACCCCAGTTTTTAGACCCCAAATTTTTTTTTTAAAAAAGTGTGTCTTATACATGGAGAAATATGGTACTGTTCCCAGTAATGTGTAAGGAGGTACTTGAATTATATAGTCTAGAATTCCATGTTCCCTTTAAAATAAACTGCACCAAAGGTAGCATTTCTTAATTTTTAGTAGCAGAAATCAGTTTCTTCTGCTTTTGAGTTTTTTTATTTAAACAAAATATGCAGTGTATATTCTTATGTCAAGCTCTTAAATTCTTTCACTCAACATTATATTTGTATAATCTATTTATATCGTTAATTATAGCAAAAGTTTGTTCATCTCATTGCTTATAACACTTCATTGTATAACTATGCCACACTTTATTTTATTAACAGATATTTAGGTTATTTCTACTTTTGGACTATTATGAACAGTGTTCCTACAAATATTCATGTACATTACCTTTGGTGAACATAGATGCACATATCTGATGGGTAAATACCTAGGTATAGAGTTGCTGGGTCATAAGTATTGTTACATTAGTATATACTGTCAAGCAGTTGTCTGAAGCGATTATTTCAGTTTCCCTACCATCAGCAGTGTAAGAGAGTTCCAGTTGCTTCACAGCCTTGAGAACAAATTTTTCTTTTTCAATTTTAGACTTTTTGGTGGGTGTGTAGTGGCATCTCATTATGGTTATAATTTGCATTTCCCTGAGGACCAAAGAGGCTGAACATTTTTTCATATAGTTATGGTCATTTGAATATCCAGAGTTACCTTTTTATTTTAATTTGTAGAATTTTTATTTTTTATATATCCTAGATATGAAGTTTTTGTTAGATGTATGTGTTGCAAATATCTCCTACTACCAGTTTTAAGACAGAGTAAATGTTGTAATGAGTTTGTACATTTAATTTTTGCAAAAAGAATGGGTGAAAAATAAGTGAAATTATTTTCTGGACATAAATGAAATATTTTTGACCTTTATTTATTTTTATTGTGAAGTTTGCCTTCTGGCTTAATTCCAAGTTAAAATATATGGAATTTGTCATTCCTTTATATATTTTTTTATTTGATAGTATTTTATACTTATTCAAATTGACTGTATCATTTATTAAATTCCCACATAGCTCTTCCCAAGTTTTCTGATTGTTAACATTTGATTCCACTTTCTTTATTCTGTAAGTTTGCCCTCTATGTATTACATATTTCTTCTGAAATATTTGAAAGTAATCTGTACATACCATGACCATGCCCCTTTACTCATAAATGCCTTAAGTATGTATTTTTAAAAAACAACCTTCTCTTACAAAACCACAACTTAATAAAAAATCAAGAAATTTTAAATTGATACAATACTATTAATCATAGCCCATATCCAAATTTCACCAGTAGTCCCAATAATAGCCTTTGTGACCTTATTTTTTCTTGTTAGGGACCCTGTCCAGGATTCCACATTACATTTAGTTGGCATGAGACTTTCTTTTACACTTTATGACCTGGACATTTTAAAATAATGTTACGAATTTCTTCACAGTTCGGACTCGCAAGGCAAAAGACACACCAGATTTTATATACACTGGGCAGAGGGCTGAAACTTTTACGCAGAATCAGCCCCGAGAAACAGCACCTCTGCATGTTTATTGAGTTCCAAAAGCCATAGCTCAACAGTTAAAACTAGAAAGTTACATAATCCTTTTTTCCCATCCATTTCTTCCCCAACCCTGCACATCCACTGTTTCTTTTCATGAACAAGGACACAAGAAGAGTCAGAGCCTCAGAGCTTATCAATCACAAAGTACCTCTGGTTCTTGCAGACATTCCTCCAAGAATCCTGTGTACATGCACTTGAGTAACCCAGGCCAGTGTCTCTCCATGGCCAGCACACTCCAAGATCTCCTGTCTACAATTTACCCTTGCTCTGCAGTTAACTGCCATTTATACGGGTGCAGGGTCGTCTCCTACAAATATAGGCCTTTTATTTATGTTTGATGTTTCTTTATGTTTAGGCTCAGTTAAACGAATGTGTCAGAAATATTACAGAAGTAATATTGTGTTGTCTTGAGGGAATTACATCAGGAGCTTTATCACGTCTCTTTATTCCGTTAACTGTTGTTAACTTTGATTATGTTAACCCATGGTAAAGTTACTTTCCTTTTGTAATTAATTTATGGGGAGATGCTTTGAGACTATCTAAATATCTTAATTCACCTCAATTTTTACTCACTATTCTTAGCATCCTTACATTTTGTTGTTTTTGTTTGTGATTTTTTCTGGTGAGAGAATGGGAGATAGAGAGGCAGACTCTCGCATGTGCCCCAGTCAGGATCTACTTATCTGGGGCCAATGTTCTGCCCATCTGGAGCCGTGCTTACAACCGAACTATTTTTAGCATGTGAGGCAGAGGTTCCACAAAGCCATCCTCAGCAATTGGGGTGATTCACTTGAACCAATCGAGTCATGGCTGCAGGAGGAGAATAGAGAGAGAAGGGGAGGAGGAGGGGTGGAGAAGCAGATGGTCACTTCTCTTGTGTGACCTGACCGGGAATGAACCTGGGACATCTGCACACCAGGCTGATGCTCTACCAGTGAGCCAATTGGCCAGGGCCTTGTTGTTTTTAAGAATTAATCTAACTATACTTTTTCTTCAACTTTCAGATATAATACTTTCTGAGAATTACTTTTGAAATGTTAGAAGACTTGAAAATTTTATTACAATCTATCAGAAATCATCAAAAATGTGTGCATGTGGCAGTGATGCTTCCTTTTAACCAGATTTATTTAAAGTAAATTAAAGACTTTTCTTTTAAACTTAAAATATACAAATCAGTAAGTTTCTATTTGGATTTTTTTTTTTTTTTTTTTTTTTTTTTTTTAGCAAGGGACACAGAGATAGGTTCAGACAGGAAGGGAGAGATGAGAAGCATCAATTCTTCATTGCGGCACTTTAGTTGTTCATTGATTGCTTTCTCATACATGCATTGACGGGGGTGGGGGGATACAGCTGAACCAATGACCCCTTGCTCAAGCCAGAGATCTTGGACTTCAAGCCAGTGACACTTGGGTTCAAGCCAATGACCATGGAGTCATGTCTATGATCCCATGCTCAAGCCAGTGACCTTGGGATTTCAAACCTGTGTCCTCTGAGTTCCAGGCTGATGATCTATCCACTGTGCCACTGCCTGGTCAGGCTGGATTTGGATACTTTATTGTAGGAGATTGAATATTTGAAATGGAAATTTAGTTTTAATTAGAGCCACCTACAGTTTCTAAGAATGCTGGATTTTTACTTGTTTTCACAGAACATTGTTACTAGACCACAGGGTAAGTTTACCTTCTCTAACTTGATTGTTGCACCAGGTATAATATGATGCTTGCAACTGGCATGGGTTAATAATGAGATGAGGTTTTTGAAGAAGTTATGTATGTTTGAAGGAAAGTATTTCATCAGTCATAAATTAAAGTGCTTTTGTTTTTACATTGCAGATTGGTTTTTCAGCAGCAGATGCAGTAACAGGACTGAAATTGGTAGAAGAGGGAGTACCTAAAGAACATCTAGCCTTGTTGGCAGTTCCAATGGTTCCTCTGCAGATAGTATTGCCTTTGATTATCAGCAAATACACTGCAGGTCCCCAGCCACTAAACATATTTTACAAAGCCATGCCCTACAGGTAAAAACAAAATAAAACCTTACTAAATAAGGAAAGTTAAATGAGGAATACTCATCAATATCACTAATATCTGTGTGTAGGTTATATATGGAAAAAGGCTTGAAAAGCATCTTTAATATAATTTATATACACTTGTCTTTTTTTACTCTCCTAAATAGGCTTTAGATACAGGCTTTTTACATGTGATAGACATAGAGATTTCTATTTTAGTTCTTTTTTTAACCAAGTTTTCTTTTTTCTTTTTCTATAGACTATTGCTTGGATTAGAGTATGCCCTGCTGGTTTGGTGGACTCCTAGAGTAGAACATCAAGGGGGATTCCCTGTATATTACTATATTATAGTGCTGCTGAGTTATGCATTACACCAGGTAAGCTTGCTGCGGTTATCTTGGGAAGTAAACTGTTCTTTATAAAATAAAGAAGACTTTCATTCTTAGTGTTTGCCTTAAAATAAAATAATGATAATAAATTTTAAGAATGAATCAGATTTCACAGTGTGCTTTAATATATTTATTTATTTATTTATTTTTGCTAGAGACAGAAACAGGAAGGGAGAGAGATGAGAAGCTGCACTTTAGTTGTTCATTGATTGCTTCTTATATGTGTCTTTTTTTTTTTTTTTTTTTACAGGGACAGAGAGAGAGTCAGAGAGAGGGATAGATAGGGACAGACAGACAGGAATGAAGAGAGGTGAGAAGCATCAATCATTAGTTTTTCATTGCTGTTGCGACACCTTAGTTGTTCATTGATTGCTTCTCACATGTGCCTTGACCCAGGCCTTCAGCAGACCGAGCAACCCCTTGCTGGAGCCAGTGACCTTAGGTCCAAGCTGGCGAGCTTTTGCTCAAACCAGATGGGCCCGCGCTCAAGCTGGCGACCTCGGATCTTGAACGTGGGTCTTCCACATCCCAGTCCGACGCTCTACCCACTGCGCCACCGCCTGGTCAGGCAGGTTCTTATACATGTCTTGACGGAAGGCTCCAGCCAAGTCAGTGACCCTTTGCTCAAGCCAGGGACCTTGGGCTTCAAGCCAGTAACCTTTGGAATCAAGCCAGTAACCCTGGGGTCTGTAATCCTATGCTTAACCTAGTGACCCTGCGCTCAAGCTGGTGAGCATGTACTCAAGGTGGTGACCTTAGGATTTTGAACCTAGGTCCTCTGCATCC
This sequence comes from Rhynchonycteris naso, assembly GCA_037038555.1. NCBI lineage: Eukaryota > Metazoa > Chordata > Mammalia > Chiroptera > Emballonuridae > Rhynchonycteris > Rhynchonycteris naso. The sequence continues at coordinate 176,928,873 of CM072995.1, read as the reverse complement.
CAGTCCAATGCTCTATCTACTGCACCACCACCTGGTCAGGCCATTCTTGGCTCTTAAACACATTTGCCTGTAGGAAGATTTTTCTGTTCATTTTGTTAAATAAATTTTGAAATGTTATTTTTCTTCTGTGTATGTAGAAGAAAATTATATAATTTTATTTCGTGCTTCTTTTTAGTATTTGAGTGCTATGTATACAGTACATATATACACATACATATATATTTAGTGAAGCACAAACATGGGATTTTGTTGATTGTGCTCTTCTATTTACAATACTTACTGCATTTTTAAAATTAATTTTAATGGGGTGACATTAATAAATCAAGGTACATATGTTCAAAGAAAACATCTCCAGGTTATCTTGTCATTCAATTATGTTGCATACCCATCACCCAAAGTCAAATTGTCCTCTGTCACCTTCTATCTGGTTTTCTTTGTGCCCCTCCCCTCCCCCTCTTCCTTCCTATCTTCCCGCCCCCAACCCCGTAACCACCACACTCTTGTCCATGTCTCATAGTCTCGTTTTTATGTTCCTCATATGTATGAAATCATGCAGTTCTCAGTTTTTTTCTGTTTTACTTATTTCACTCCATATAATGTTATCAAGGTCCATCCATTTTGTTGTAGATGATCCGATGTCATCATTTCTTATGGCTGAGTAGTATTCCATAGTATATATGTACCAAAGCTTTTTAATCTACTCGTCCTCTGACGGACACTTGGGCTATTTCCAGATCTTCGCTATCGTGAACAATGCTGCCACGAACACGGGGGCACATTTCTTGTTTTTGAACAGTGCTATGGTGTTCTTAGGGTATATTCCTAAAAGTGGGATAGCTGGGTCAAAAGGCAGTTCGATTTTTTAATTTTTTGAGGAATCTCCATATTTTTTTCCACAGTGGCTGCACCAGTCTGCATTCTTATCAGCAGTACAGGAGGGTTTCCTTTTCTCCATATCCTCGCCAGCACTTATTCTGTGTTATTTTGCTAATGAGCTACATTCTCACTGATGTGAGGTGATATCTCATTGTGGTTTTAATTTGCATTTCTCTAATGATTAGTAATGTTGAGCATTTTTCATATGCCTATTGGCCTTCAGTATGTCCTCTTGGAGAAATTTCTATTCATTTCTTTTGCCCATTTTTTGATTGGATTGTTTGTCTTCCTGGTGTTGAGTTTTATAAGTTCTTATAAATTTTGGTTATTAACCCCTTATCAGACATATTGTCAAATATGTTCTCCATTGTATGGTTTGTCTTTTTATTATGTTCTTATTGTCTTTAGTTGTGCAAAAGCATTTTAGTTTGATATAGTCCCATTTGTTTATCCTGCCTTTTATTTCATCTGCCTGTGGAGATAAATCGGCAAATATATTGCTGCAACAGATGTTGGAGAGCTTGCTGCCTATGTTTTCTTCTAAGATGCTTAAGGTTTCACGGCTTACATTTAAGTATTTCATCCATTTTGAGTTTGTTTTTGTGAATGGTGTAAGTTGATGGTCTAGTTTCATTTTTTTGCAGGTAGATATCCCATTTTCCCAGCACCATTTGTTAAAGAGGCTGTCTTTACTCCATTGTATGTTGTTTCCTTCTTTGTGAAATATCAGTTGTCCATAAAGGTGTGGGTTTATTTCTGGGTCCTCTGTTCTGTTCCATTGATCTATGTGCCTGTTCTTATGCCAGTACCAGGCTGTCTTCAGTACAGTGGCCTTGTAGTATACATTGATATCCGGAAGAGTGATACCTTCTGCTTTATTTTTTCTTTTTAAGATTGCTAAGGCTATTCGTGTTCTTTTTTGGTTCCGTATAAATTTTTGGAATGTGTGTTCTATATCTTTGAAGTATGTCATTGGTATCTTAATTGGTATTGCATTGAATTTATAAATTGCTTTGGGTAATATAGACATTTTAATGATGTTTATTCTTCCTAACCACGAGCATAGTATATGCTTCCACTTGTTTGTATCTTCCTTGATTTCTTTTATCAATGTTTTATAATTTTCTGAGTACAAGTCCTTAACCTCCTTGGTTAAATTTACTCCTAGGTACTTTATTTTTTTGGTTGCAATAGTGAAGGGGATTGTTTCCTTATTTTCTTTTGCTGACAGTTCATTGTTCGTATATAAAAATACCTCTTATTTCTGAGTATAAATTTTATATCCTGCCACCTTGCTGAATTCATTTATAAGGCCCAGTAGTTTTTTGACTGAGACTTTAGGATTTTCTATATAGAATATCCTATCATCTGCAAATAGTGACAGTTTTACTTCTTCTTTTCCAATTTGGATGCCTTTTATTTCTTCTTCTTGTCTGATTGCTGTGCTAAGACTTCCAGAACTATGTTGAATAAGAGTGGTGAAAGGGGGCACCCCTGCCTGGTTCCTGATCTTAAGGGGATTGCTTTTAATTTTTGCCCATTTAGTATGTATGATGTTTGCTGTGAGTTTGTCATAGATGGCCTTTATCATGTTAAGGAATGTTCCCTTTATTTCTACTTTACTGAGAGTTTTGATCATGAATGGGTGCTGGATTTCATTAAATGCTTTTTCTGCATCTATTGAAATTATCATGTGATTTTTGTCCTTCCTTTTGTTTATGTGATGAATCACATTGATTGATTTGCGAATATTGAACCAGCCTTACCTCTCCAGAATAAATTCCACTTGCTCATGGTGTATGATTTTTTTCATATATTGCTGGATCCGGTTGGCTAATATTTTGTTGAGAATTTTAGCATCTAAATTCATTAGGGATGTTGGCCTATAATTTTCTTTCTTTGTGATGTCTTTGCCTGGTTTCGGGATCAGAATTATGCTCGCCTCATAAAAGGAGTTTGGAAGTTTTCCTTCCTCTTGAATGTTTTGAAATAGCTTGAGGAGGATAGGTGTTAGTTCTCCTTTGAATTTTTGATAGAATTCACTTGTGAAGCCATCAGGCCCGGACTTTTCTTTGTTGGGAGTTTTTTTATAACTGTTTCGATCTCATTTGTTGTAATTCGTCTGTTTAGATGTTCTGATTGTTCCAGATTGAGTTTTGGAAGATTATATGATTCAAGAAATTTGTCCATTTCACCTAGGTTGTCTAATTTTGTGACATAAGATTCTTCATAGTATTTTCTTACAATACTTTGTATTTCTGTTGTATCAGTTGTTATTTTCCACTCTCATTTCTAGTTTTATTTATTTGAGTCCTCTCTCTTTTGTTCTTGGTGAGTCTTGTTATAGGTTCATTGATCTTGTTTACTTTTTCAAAGAACCAGGTCCTGGTTTTATTGATCCTCTGTATTGTTTCCTTAGCCTCTATGTCATTTATTTTCTCTCTGATCTTTATTATTGCCTTCCTTATACTAGTCCTGGGCTTTATTTGCTGTTGTTTTTTTAGGTCTATTTGATGCAGGGTCAAGTTGCTTATTTGAGCTTATTCTAGCTTCTTCTGGCATGCCTGTTGTGCTATGAACTTCCCTCTCAGTACTGCTTTTGCTGTGTCCCATAAATTTTTAGTTGATGTATGCTCATTATTATTGGTTTCTAGAAATCTTTTTATTTCTTCTTTGATCTCATTGTTAATCCATTTGTTATTTAATAACATGCTATTTAGTTTCCAAGTGTTTGAGTATTTTTCAGTTTTTCTTTTGTGGTTAATTTCTAGTTTCATGCCATTGTGATCAGAGAAAATGCTTGATATGATTTCAGTTTTCTTAAATTTGTTGAGACCACTTTTGTGTCCTAACATGTGGTCTGTCCTAGAGAATGTACCATGAGCACTTGAAAAGAATATATATTCTACTGCTTTAGGGTAAAAAGTTCTGAAGATATCTATTAAGTCGAGTTGATCTAGTGTATCCTTTAAGTCTGCTGTTTCTTTGTTAATTTTCTTTCTTGAGGATCTATCCAGTGATGTTAGTGGGGTATGGAAATCCCCTACTATGATAGTATTGCTGTTAATCTTGCTTTTTATATCCATCAACATCTGCTTTATGTATGTTGGGGCTCCTATCTTTGGTGCGTAGATATTTATAATGGTTATATCTTCCTGTTGAATTGTTCCCTTTATCATTATGTAGTGTCCTTCTTTATCTCTTTCTACAGCCTTTGTTTTAAAATCCATCTTGTCAGATATAAGTATTGCTACCCTAGCTTTCTTTTCATTTCCATTTGCATGAAATATTTTTTTCCATCCTTTTACCTTCAGTCTATGTGCATCTTTTGTTTTAAGGTGTGTCTCTTGTAGACAGCATATGTATGGGTCCTGTTTCTTTATCCACGCAGCTACCCTATGTCTTTTAATGTTTTATTTATTTATTCATTTATTTTTACAGGGACAGAGAGAGGGATAAGTAGGGACAGACAGACAGGAACAGAGAGAAATGAGAAGCATCAATCATTATTTTTTGTTGTCGTTGCAACACCATAATTGTTCATTGACAGTTTTCTCACACATGCCTTGACCACAGGCCTTCAGCAGACCAAGACACCCCTTGCTGGAGCCAGGGACCTTGGGTCCAAGCTGGCTAGCTTTTTGCTCAAGTCAGATGGGCCCGCACTCAAATGGCGAGCTCGGGGTCTCGAACCCTGGTCTTCCGCATCCCAGTCCGATGCTCTATTTACCGCACCACCGCCTGGTCAGGCTACCCTGTGTCTTTTGATTGGATCATTTTACCCATTTACATTCAAGGTTATTATTGATATGTAGTTGTTTATTGCCATTTTATTCTTTAAAGCTGTATTCTTCTTTTGCTATATTCTTTTCCCTCTTTGAACTGTTCACAACAGGCTTCTTAGCATCTCTTGCAGAATTGATTTGGTTTTAATGAATTTCTTGAGTATTTTTTTTTGTCTGGGAACCTCTTTATTTCTCCTTCAATTTTAAACGTTAACCTTGCTGGATAGAGTAGTCTTGGTTGTAGGTTCTTGTTCTGCATTACTTTGAATATATCTTGTCATTTCCTTCTGGCCTCAAGTGTTTCTGTTGAGAAGTCGAATGTCATCCGTATGGTGGCTCCTTTGTAGGTGATAGCCTTTCTTTATCTAGCAGCTTTTAATATTTTCACTTTATCGCTTAGCTTTGGTATTTTAATTATGACGTGTCTTAGTGTAGGTTTCTTTGGGTTTCTCTTTAATGGAGTTCTCTGTGCTTCTTCAACTTGTGAGAGCCTTCCCTGCATCAATTTAGGGAAGTTTTCAGCTACGATTTGATTGAATAAACTTTTGATCCCTTGTTCTTTCTCTTCTTCTTCAGGAACCCCTATGATGCGGGTGTTATTTCTCTTCATGTTGTCACAGAGCTCCCTTAGAGTTTCCTCAGATTTTTGAGTCTCTTTTTTTTTTCTGCTCTGCTTCTGTGCCTTTGTTTATTTTGTCCTCTTAACTCATTGATTCGATATTCAGCTTCATCCATCCTGCTTTTAAATCCTTCCATTGTGGTCTTTAGTTCTGATACTGTATTTGTCATTTCTGTCTGATCCTTTTTTATTATTTCAATTTCCTTTTTTATACTTGCTATGTATTTAGGTGTTTATTAATGAATATCCATTGTTGCTCTAAGCTCTTTGAACATCCTAACTACCGTTATTTTAAACTCTGCATCAGGTAGTTTCCTTATATCTGATTCATTCAGGTCCTTTTCTGGGTATTTCTCTTGATTCATTTCGGTTACATTCCTCTTCCTGCCCATTTTGTCTGTGTGTAAGAAAGGTTTGGCTACTGGAGTCCAATGGTGTTGCCTCTGTGTTCCCTAGGTGTGGTCTGTGTGTAAGCCCGCCACCCCCTCTGCCACTGCCTAGGGCGGTTGGGTGTGGATGTTGCTGGCACCGGCCATTGCTGCTGCTGCTGCTGCTGCTGTGGTCTCTGCCTCAGCTCCAAGGGCGCAGCTATGTTCTCGTGCCAATCTCAATAAGCCTCAGACGGTCTCGGCCTTTGGCCCTCTCCCATGGGTGAGACTACGCACAGCACTTGGGCCACACAAGTCTGGGCATCAAGGGCAAGGGTGAGCACTTTTGCTCAGCTGCGGGTCCCTGTCAGCCTGTTCCTCTGACCGGGTGGGGCTGCTAATGCGTGCTCTGCTGCGAGCCAGGCTTCTGCCCCACTCCCGCCAACGTTGGCTCCTTGGCCGGGTTGCTGCTGCATGCTCAAGTGTGAGCCTGTGCTTCTGCCCCACCTCCATGGGCAAAACCAGTTCATGCAGGGCTTCAAGCCTCGGAGGCAGAGTGAGGCTGCGTGCCCGCTCGCCCCTGCCCAGCGGTGGGTCTCTGCCCCTTCCGGGCTCCAGCTTTTCCCCCACAGGTGGGGTCGCAGGTGGGCCCGCAGCTGCTGGACCAGTTTCGCGCGCCCCCTTTGCCCCCGCTGGGCTAGACCGAGCTCACGCCAGCCGGCTCAGCCTCTGCCCCCACTGATGGAACCGCGCTTCTGCATCCTACCACTGCCTACCCTCCAGCAAGCCCTCAGCAGTGTTGGTGTGGGCGATGCAGCTCAGACCCTAACACTCCATACTGTCGTCCTGAAAGATCCTTCCTTCTAAGCGACTGTGCTCTAATTGCTGCAGGGGAGCCTGTTTGGCTGGTGTCCTGCTTCCCCTTGCTGGTTCCAGGGGAAATATTGTTTCAGATTTGTGGAGTGACTCAGCCCAGGGTTTAGGGTGGCTGTCCCTCGAAGCTTTTCTTACTGTGCCTTCCAGACCACACTCTCTTTCCACTGCTCCAGTCCTCTCCTCTCTCCCTGTCTTCCAGAATCCCGGGTGAGTTGTTGTGAGAGAGGTTTTCTGCGCCGTCTCTTTAGGAAGCATCCTGGGTCTGAGACAACTGTCTCTTTCTCACAAACAGTGTCCTAACCTGTTTCACAGCTAAATACTGTCCATTCGCCTCTTCTAGGCTCTAGGGCTGTAGTCTGGGGCTTTGTTCCGGGGACCCAGGTCCATACCCTTCCGCTGGCCTCTCTTCCCGCCACACGAGTCTCTCCGGGTTGCCTTTCGCTCCGGGGAGCTGGGCAGCCCTTTCCGTGTTTTCGCTTTTCCTACCAGTCTCAATGTGGATTCTTCAGTGTTCCCCGCTTGAAGAGTCCTCTCAGTTCAGTTCAACGTTGGTTTATCCAGATGATGGCTCTTAAAATCAAGTTATAATCTACTTTGGTTCTGGGAATTGGAAGTTGGTACGTTCACTTACTCCATTGCTATCTTGCCCCTCAAATACTTACTGCATTTTATCACAATTATTCATTGCCTATTTTCCCAACCTAGAATAAATTCTTGAATGGCATAAAGAGACTGTCTTGGTCATCTTTATAGTGTCATGATCTGACTTAAAGCCTGGCCAATAAGAAATGTTCAATAAACGTTTGTTGACTTCAGTTTAATATGGGTCATTAAAATTAATTTTCTAGTTTATTATTTTGATTTTCTTAATTCAGACTACAGCTTTATAATCTAATTGTACTAAAGATGTTTTACATTTTCCTTATAGGTTACATTATATAGCATGTATGTTTCCATAATGGCTTTTAATGCAAAGGTTAGTGATCCACTTATTGGAGGAACATATATGACCCTTTTAAACACCGTATCCAATCTGGGAGGAAATTGGCCTTCCACAGTAGCCCTTTGGCTGGTAGACCCCCTCACCGTGAAAGAGTGTATAGGAACATCAAACCAGAATTGTCGAACACCGGATGCTGTTGAGGTAAGTGTGTTGTAATTTTAGATAACATTAAATTAATATTAAGGTATTAATTTTCTCATTTTGCCCTAGAAGTACGATATCATACTTGCCCATAGTGTGTCATATAGAAATCTTCAGATTTTTTTCATTCCAGTCATAACTAAGGGTTACAATGCTTGCAAATCAGTAAGAGTAGCTTCCTTGAAGGTGCTTCTCAGCAAGGGAGGAGCAGTCTCTCTCCTCCACCTGAGGGTCACGTTCCTACACAGTAGCTATTTAATAAATGCATTATCGATAATAGTTAAGTTTGATAGCAAAAGGGAGCTTTCATTGGCTGTTCATTTAACAATTGTAGGTAAAACCATTTGGAGGTAGTTTTTAATTAAATTATTTCAAAGTAACATTAGCCTACTTCTGAAGTAGACTCATTGGATGTTTCTTCACATTTTCAAATATGAGAAACTGTATCTTAAAAATGAGTATTGTTTATTGCACGAACTGAAAATTGCTTTTAATCCTGTTAGTAACATTAGAGATTAAGGCATATTAACAGGTAACAATAGGTTTTGATCAATCTTTTAAATTGCAGAGTAGAAACATGTAAATTGTTAAATACTTCCATTTTTATTATGTTTATATAATTTTATTTTTACAGCTTTGCCAAAAACTTGGTGGCTCATGTGTTACAGCACTGGATGGTTATTATGTGGAGTCCATAATTTGTGTGTTTATTGGATTTGGGTGGTGGTTCTTTCTTGGTCCAAAATTTAAAAAGTTACAGGATGAAGGACCATCTTCATGGAACTGCAAAAGGAACAATTAATGCATTCACTACTGGACATTCTGACAAAGGTAACTATAGTTTAGTTTTAATTCAGAGAACTATGATAATCAGTGCATAGTACTATAAAATACTATTTTAAACAAGGAAATTATTTCTATAAAATGCCAAATGGTTAAAAAATAGAGATCTCTCTATATATATGATTATATTTTTCCTTGCCTTGTCAATGTATTTACAGTTTACTTCATGTCAGGAAATCAGTTCTAAGAAAACCTTCCTGGCCTTATTATTCGATTTATATATTTTTAATTTACTGACCAAAGTATCTTTTAAGCAGCAATGCAGTAGCCATGGGTGATAACTATGCAGTCAAGTATTGTCATCAGTTCCTCCCATTCATTGAGCTGTATTTAAAATTTTGGTAAAATATATTAAATGGAAAACAGCTTGATTTTTAGGTATTGTATTTTGAATTGCAAATTGTTCAATTTTATGTGCAATTTCCTGAGAAGACAATTTAGACTATGACTGAAATGCCATTTTAGTTGTTATTTTGTAGACCACAACCACATTTTACTAATGAATCTGTGTTAAAAAGACTACTTTAAATGTAACCCCTGCTTTTGTAGGCATTAAAGATTTATAAAATAGATTATTCAAACTACTTTTTATAAAATGAAAGCTATGAGTTTTAATTTATTGATTCCCTTGTTTACCTTTTTTTGGAAGATATTTTGATTCCTTCTTTCTTTTTACCCTAAAGGTTACATCTGTTTTTGTTATAAGTGCTACATGGCACGCAGTAATGTGGTGAGGGGTCAAATTTAGTGTTGTATGTATGTTTGTAGCAAAGTTTTGAAAATAAAAATTAAATATTTCTCTTCAAGTAGTTTCTTTTTATTGTTATTACTGAGAGGGAAAAGAAACAGTAAAGCTTTCAGATTAGAGTAGAATTTAAGTGGAAAATATTGTAATTAAAAAAAATGCTTTAGGGAGAGAGACAAAGACATTTTGTGCCTTTGACAGATTAAATCATATGGTGGAAGAATGTTTCTTAATTAAGCACTTTAGTGAGAAAAAAATCTCACAATTCCTTTATATCAAATCAGGTAATATATTTCCACTTATTAGAACACAATCTTCTGTTTGTAAGCTATAGTTTCCAGTAGAGAATTGCTATCCCAGGAGAATTAAGCTTTTCAGTACTTCAGCAATTTCCAATATAAAACGTACACCCGGTAATAAAGTTCTTTATATATTTTTTGTTGTGTATTACTTTGACTTTTTCAAGATTATATAAATCCTTCAAAAGTTGGAGAAAAAAAGAGACTAAGTAGTCTTACTTAGTAATTTTATTTTTGTGGAAAATATGTATACTAACTCCTGATTTTGTTAATTTTATAACAGAGGTTGCATTTTAGAGTGGGTTTTTTTATAAGTAATTGCAGAAAAAATAGGTGGGAGAAAATGGCACTCAGCATCTGAAGAAAGAGAGGCGGTGGCCTCTAGAACTCACGCATTGCCATAGGAAAGACTGTGTTGGGCATTGATGTCAGATCCTGAAGAAATCACCTGGAAAATCAGGCTACACCAAAAATAGACTACAGTACTTTGTCATATGGGTTGTCCATTAGCATGTATTATAATCAAAATGTTTACTTGAATAAAGAAAAAAAAACCCATTTAACTCACATGTGAAATGAATTTTGACTTTTAATTTTTGGATTATGTATTGCTCATATTGCCGTAACTACCTTTTATTTCTTTCTTATTCATATTGTTACAAATTATACATACTTCCAAGCATATTTTGATGTCTTTAAATCTTTAATGACTGAAGTTTTAAAATATATTGTAAGCCTCTATGAGGTGAATGCAAGCAACTGCGTTTGCTCTAGAAATGAACAGTTATTTTAAATTGTAGTCTTCTGGTTATTTGGATACATGCTTTTAATGCATGTCCAAAATGACTTATTAATAGCTATGTACAACTATTTTGCATACATTGATTAAGGGGGCATCTAACAAGTGATCTACCTGAATCTGAGGATCTGTTTATTGTAAATCAATAGTATTAGAAAATACTACCTATTTTTTTGTGTATTTTTCTTTACTGATTGATCTTCATAAACTCTACCTCGAGAATGAACATTAACTCGTCTGATTAATGTATACATTTACTGGCTAATCTCAAATATGAGATAAAAATATCTCTATGTCAATATCTCCCTTTGCACATTGGTTGAAACATATATATATATATATCTGAGTCTGAAAAGTTCTTATAGCAAGGACTAAAACTAAAAATTCTCTCCTATGCTGCATTTTAATAGTTTTTTATTGTCAATATAGACGTAACATTTTATAACCATTTTATGTGAAGAATAATGTTTAAATAGCACTACAGAAATGAAGGTACTGGAATAATTCTTATGGTATTATCATGTCTCTATAAAATTTAGTACCCTAGACAGTTACAGTTACTATAACTGGCAACATATAAATATTAAAAAACCTATTCTGATTTTCATCAAAATGACTATAAAGTTTACTTTTCATAGACTTTTTATTTTTATTAAATAGCATAACAGCAAAATTTACCTTTATAGTATTGATGTTAAAAGTATACTAGATTGGCATTATTATAGTTAAAAACAAATATGGTAGTCTCAAGTGATGTACACTTACCACAAAACCTTTTCTTTAATTTATTTTTATTAAGATTTTATTTATTGCCTGACCTGTGGTGGCGCAGTGGATAAAGCGTCGACCTGGGAACACTGAGGTCGCCAGTTCAAAACCCTGCACCGGTCTGGTCAAAGCATATATGGGAGTTGATGCTTCAAGCTCCTCCTCTCTCTCTTTCTCTCTCTCTCTCTCTCTCTCTCTCTCTCTCTCTCTCTGTGTGTGTCTCCTCTCTAAAATGAATAAAATTTAAAAAAATTAAACTTAAAAGATTTTATTTATTGATTTTACAGCGGGGGGGAGCGAGAAGTATAGTTGCTTCAACTTAGTTGTTCATTGCTTGCTTGTTGCTTGTCCTATGTGCCTTGATTGGGCAAACCTGGAGTTTAAGACTGGCGACCTCAGTGTTCCAGATCAATACTGTATCCACTGTACCACCACAGGCTAAAGCTTTTTTTTTTTCATGAAACCAGATTGAATTATTGGTTGTATCTTCTACTAGTAACCTGGGCAAAAGGAAGAGTAGGTGGAGCCCTAACACTTTTCCTTCAAGAAGAGATGATGTGTGGAGGATAGTTGGGATTATAAAGACTCACTGGGAAACTATTACAAAATCTCTTATTTTAATTTTTTTTTATTAGCTTCAGTAGTTACAATTTTTTTTTTATTCATTTTAGAGAGGAGTCACACACACACACACACACACACACACACACAGAAAGAGAGAAAGGGGGGAGGAGCTGGAAGCATCAACTCCCATATGTGCCTTGGCCAGACCAGTGCAGGGTTTTGAACTGGCGACCTCAGTGTTCCCAGGTCGACGCTTTATCCACTGCGCCACCACAGGTCAGGCAGTAGTTACAATTTTGAAGACTTTCTTTAAAGGACAGCTTGGGATGGTAAAGAAAATATTTTGTTCCTCATGGTTAGAACTTTCTGAGCCAATTTTTCTGAAACTTGGGACCTGTGTTGAAAGAGGCTGTCAGAGTTCATTTGTGCCTAGATAATGAGGAGAGAGGTACAAAGGAGAGAGACAGAAACATCTATCTATTCCTGTCTGTGCCCTAGGGATTGAACCTGCAACCTTTGCATATCAGGTTAGTGCTTTAGCCAACAAATCTATCTGATCAGGACTACCTCCCCTTCTTTATCCATTCATTTATTGATGTCCACTTGGCTTTCTTTCATAGCTTGGCTTTTAAGTAATGCTGCAATGAACATAGGGGTTCATATATTCTTTTGAAATAGTGTTTTGAGTTGCTTTGGATAAGTTCCCAGAAGTGGAATCGGTGTGTCATAAGGCAATTTCATCTTTTAGGTTTTGAGGAACCTCCATACTTTTTCCACAGTGGCTGCACCAATCTGCATTCCTACTAACAATACACAAGTGTTCCTTTTTTTCCATATCCTTGCCAACTCTTGTCATTAGTGGATTTATTGATGATAGCCATTCTGACAGATGTGAAGTGATATCTCGTTGTTTTAATTTGCATTTCTCTGACAACCAGTGACGTTGAGCATCTTTTCATGTCTATTGGCCATCTGTGTGTCCTCTTTAGAGAAGTGTCTATTCAGGTCCTGTGCCCATTTTAAAATTTACTGCCAATCTCTAATCAAGTGAAATAAGATCAGTTACAGACCTTCAGATTGAACATGATCTAAGTTAGAATAGTCGCATTGGAAAATGAAAAGAGGAAATGGATCTCAGAGATTGTGAAGATGAATTATAAGAATAATTAGTTGCTCTAGGAAGCAAGGATGTGAGCTTTTGAGTGTAGATGATTGATGAAGGAAATGTGGGCGGGGAAGCAGCTTTGAAAGGAGGCAATTTTAGTCAGAAGATGGTATTATGAGTAGGGAATAGGAACTTGATTCAAACAAATTTAACATTTATTATTGTAAAAAATTTAATGCTACACTCTTAGTCCCATCCCAAGAAAAATAAGAACAAAAAAGTTGACATTTTGTTACATAAGCTCATATTCCTCATGGTGAACATCAAAGTATATTTTGAGGTGCTACTTGCTTCTCAGTCTAGATTGTACAATAGCCTTCTGATGGTTATTCCTTACTCTCAGTTCTTTGAAATTATGGCTGTTTCTTACTACAAATACAGAGTTCTTCCAAAATGCAATCAGACATGAACTCCTTTCTTTAGAACAAATTGCTTCCCCTAAGTGACAAAAACAACTCATGATATTGTCACATATTCTAACACATTGTCCACTGGATATTCCACATACCAAATGCAGTAAGAATTAACGATTTCAGGAATACTGTGCATACTCACCCTCCAAATTCAAGGTGATGACCTATGGGCATTCTTCCTCTATAATTAGCAATGGGCTTTTATTCACTTCCTTGTCCACAGACCTACAAACAGTTTTAACAGAAAACGAAGAAAAGCTCTGTCTTGGATGGTTACCAAGACCATGATAGTCCAGTGTTGAGATCATTGCAGGCTCCTATAATAATAACAGCCAACATTTATTTAGTGCTTTCTTCATTCTATGCACTATTCTAAACTCTTGACATAAATTAGTTCATTTAATATTCATAAAAAGCCATCATCTTGAAAGGCAAGTGTCATTATAATTCCTATTTAACACAAGAACAGATAAAGACTGCTAATAAGTAGTATGGTCAGTTTCCAACTAAGGTAATCTAGCTCCAGAGTCCATACTCTTAAATCACTTAACTACAATATCTGTGCTCCCAATACCAACTCACCCACCTTACCTCTCAACTCAACATTCTTCTTTTTTTTTTAAGATTTTATTTATTGACTTTAGAGAAGAGAGAAAGGCATGGAGGAGGAATAGGAATCATCAGCTCGTAGTTGTTTCTCCTATGGGTTTGACAGGACAAGCCCAGGTTGAATCTGTGACCTTAGCATTCCAAGTTATCGCTTTATCCACTAAACCACCAGAGGTCAGGCTCAACATTATTCTATCCTGAACCTTTTGCACCACTGCTATTCTCTCTCAAATGATGACAAAATTCCTCATAGAATACTTGGAGCACCTCATTCTTGAACTAATATCCCAACCATGTTTATATCTTTCAGCTCATGTCATATTCTATAAGTACTTTTTGTCTTAAAGGTGAGCTTTTATTGAAGATAATTATTTGGCAGGGATAAGAGTTTTAGCCAGAAGACATACCCTTTGAAACTGGAGCAAAGATTATAAGAAAACATTTGGACTGTTTATGGAGAAGGGAAAGAAGTTGATTTTTTTTTTTTACTAGTAGTACTTTTTTAGACCAAAAAAGTATTGGTTTTAATCTTAAGTTGTATGGTCACATTAGTGATACAGGAGAGAGCAAGGAAGCCAATTTCATAGTAGGAAGGACAGAAAGTATAAACAGAAGAGAAAAAGGTAAAGTCATATGGTAGTGATACATTAGCACAAAGTCACAAATCCCCGAAGATGGGATTCCTAAAGCTTCACTGGAGTCATTTTCCAGTGTGTCAGTCCTGTTGTGCTCAGTATGATAATTTTGTGATTTCTGGTATGATAATTTTGTGAGTTTTCTTTCTAAATTCTGGTAGTACAGTTACTCTTATTTGAAACAAAGTAAATCTGTTCTTGACCAACAAAAGAGTTCAAAATAAGTATAGTCCTACCACAAAGGCTAAAATAAAAATGTGTATGTTAATACATTTCATATTTAGTTCTTGTATTATTTACAACAATCTGCCAGAAATTCCTTACCTGGATTTCATTGTCAGATGAATGCCCTGAAGTGAAAGTTAACTGTGCATGGAAGTTTACTAAATGCTAAGACTCCAGTGATACCCTCAAGAGGCAAACACTTCAGGGTTTTACTATTCAGCTTTCTCAGTTGGGCTTATAGGATAGTGTGGCAGAGCAATAGACTACAAACAGCACAATCCTAGAAGAATATTCTGAACTTAATGATGTAAGGATTACAAGCTCTGATACAGACATATATATCTATACATTATCCTTAATATAGTAGTGAGTCTCTTATAGTCTTTGATTTAACAAATTATCTTTAATAAAAATTTGACATGTCTTTGCCTTTAGAGCAAAGGTTCATAATTTACTCAGTAAATAAAGGACAAGAAAGAAGCAAAGAGTAACTTGTTTAAGAGAATGCTCTGGAGAGGCTGTTTTCTTTTGCATGCTTCCCACATACCTTTCTGAGGGCATGTGCCATACTCAGAGCCCCAGGCCTAGCATAGCAACTCTAGCTTTATCTTAAGCCTAAGTGGCCATTTTTGAGCATTTAATCTTGTCATATTGACTTCAGGCAGTTGTGCTACAAGGGTGAGTCCTTGACTGGAACAGCCAATTTATAGATCTGCTGTCAGTCCGATAGGTGTCTTGACATGAAGACTCTGCATGATATGGATGATAATACCTGAACCAATCACAGTCTTTTAGGAAGTCATACAAACTGTGTGTTGGTAGTGGATGGAGAATAAGAAATACACAGTAGGGCAAATATTGAGTGGTTGCAGGTAGGTTAATAATATTGGTAGGAATCAATTTTGCTTCAAAGAAAGGGGGTGGTGAGGGTGGCCAAACTCAATAGAGCTATATTAAATCCTAAACAACCCAGACTACATTCTAAACACAAGGCCTACCTAGATTGCTATTCCTGATCATCCCCTGGTAACTGGCTAGAGGTTCCAGAGTTCCTTGTTTCTATAGATGTCATTATACTATCCAAAAGCCACCCTCCACCTATTTAAAAAAAATCAAGGTATAGTTTACATAATGTTCATAAATCAATTTGAATAGTATATAAAAACTTTACTCCAATATGATTCTGTTCCCTCTCCTTGCCTTTGTGCAGTTGTCGTACAAATTATATATTTTTGTACATTATAAGTCCATCAACACAGTTTCATGATTATTGTTTTATCTAGTTTTCCTTGAAATCATACAGGAGAAGCAAAGAATTGTTAACAAAAATACATTTATACAGTATTTTATATTTTTCTATGTAGTTACCTTGACTGGTACTCTAAGGCCTACCTTATTCTTCATATGAATTCTGATTATTAATGCTGCTCTCCCTAAAGGCTGTAGGACTGAATTGGTCTGGAAGGAAGTGGAAGGGAGGAATATGAAGACAAAACAGAGAAGGAGGAAGGACAGGTAGGGATTTTGCCATAAAAGGAGGCCTACCTGACCAAGCAGTGGTGCAGTGGATAAAGTGCCAGACTCAGATGCAGAAGACCCAGGTTCAAAACCCCAAGCTCACCAGTTTGAGCACAGGGTTGCTGGCTTGAGTGTGGGATTATAGACATGATTCCATGGTTGCTGGCTTGAAGGCCAACGTTGCTGGCTTGAGCAAGAGGTCACTCACTTTGCTGGAGCCTGCCAGTCAAGGCACATATGAGAAAGCAATGAATGAACAACTAAGGTGCCTCAAAGAAAAATTTATGCTTCTCATCTCTCTCCCTTCCTGCCTGTCTGTCCCTATTTGTTCCTCTCTCTGTCTCTGTCGCTAAAAAAGAAAAGAATTGAAGAGGCCTGACCTGTGGTGACTCAGTGGATAAAGTGTTGACCTGGAAGGCTGAGGTCACCAGTTCAAAACCTCAGGCTTGCCTGGTCAAGGCACATGTGGGAGTTGATGCTTCCTGCTCCACCCCCCTTCTCTTTTTCTCTCTCTAAAAACAAATAAATAAAATTTAATAATTTTTTAAAAAATGAATTGAAGAGGATATCTCTCATTCAGTTAATATTTAATAAGATTCTCCTATGTATCAGGAACTATTCTTGGCATTGCTATTCAGGCAGACACAGACATTGTAAAGAGAACCAGTCCCTGACCTACAAACTAGTGGCGAAGGAAGAGAATAAGAAGAAAACCTGGCCTAACCAGGTGGTGGCGCAATGGATAGAGAGTCAGACTGGGACGTGGAGTACACTGGTTCGAAACCCCTAGGTTGCCAGCTTTAGTGTGGGCTCATCTGGTTTGAGCAAGGCTCACCAGCTTGAGCCCAAGGTCGCTGGCTTGAGCAAGGGGTCACTCACTCTGGGGTAGTCCCCAGCCAAGGCACATATGAGAAAGCAATCAATGAACAACTAAGGAGCCACAATGAAGAATTGATGCTCCTCCTCTCTCTCCTTGTCTGTCCCTATCTGTCTCTCTCTATTTCTCTCTGTCAAACGCACACACACGAAGAAAACCTGTTAGTACATAAAATTGCAAATTAAATTTTATGTTGTGTATGGTGATGACCTACTTGAGATGGAGTGTTTAGAAAACCCCTCTTTGTGGATATGATACTTAAACTGAGAGGATAAGGAGCCTGCTGGATGAGCATGGGGGTGAGGAGAGTAAAAGGGAGGAGACATCAGGACATTCTAGGCAAAGGGAACAGTAAATGCAGAGGCTTAAGGCAGGAATGAACGTGGCATGTGTGAAGAACACAGAGGAGGTCGGTGTGCTTAAGGCGGAATGAATGAAGTAGGAGCAGAAAGAAACGCTTAGATTATGCAGCATCTTGTACATGAGCCTAATGCAGAGAAGTTCTCAAAGTGTGTGCCAGGGCGCACTGGTGCACCCTATGGTATTCCAGAGAAATATGTGCCTGTTAGGGACCAAAAACTAACAGGATTTCTGGAGTTTAGATTTTTGGGGGACAGAGGTGTGGGTAATTGGCTGTAAGCTGACAGTCTGCCCACCCCCCCATCTCTCTTGTCTGATTAGGTTGCAAAAGGCTGTTAAGCTGTGGTGCTGGATTGTTTACACTACCCCCCATGTTCCCTGGAAAGACTGAAGGCAAGTTTCTTCTAATCCTTTGTTTGGTGTAAAGTTAAGATGATATGTATGGTGGGGGTTTTCTGCATTCAACACAATTAGTGTAAAAAGAGAGGAATTCTTCAATGTATTGGCGAGGAAATGAGAGTTTGTCTTTCAAATGTATGCCCAAACATTGAAGAAATCGCAAGAACACATCGGGCTCATGTTTCTCATAAACACAAGAATGAAAAAGAACACATTCCTGCCTGGACCTGCTGAATTTACTAAATCTTACTAAGAATGTGTCTATATATAAAAAGATAACTTTTTTGTCACTTATTTTCTTTTTTAACCCCCCCTTTTTTTTTATAAATTCTAAAAAGCATAACTCAATAACTAGCATAAAATATTTTTAAATGTCAAAATAAATTTAATTTTGTCTTATTTATTTCATTTAATTACCATAAAAGCACGCTTGGACTTTATATATTTTTTCTTTAATATTTGACTTAATTATTATACCATATTTCTCAGAACTTTGTATATAGTGTGCCTACAGTTATTTGTAGGATTTTAAATGCGCCCCAACTTCAAAAAGTTTGAGAACCACTGGGAGTTTTGACAATACTGGAAGCATAATAGAAAGCCATTTGAGCAGAGATAATACACAGGAAGTCTGTAGTCTCTGCCTTAACACATATTCTATGCCCAGCAGTGTTTTATCAACATTTGGTTTTAATTTCAAAACAAGATTTCATAGAAAAGTAGATTTACAGCTTATTGTAAAAGAAGCCAAAGATCTCTCCATACGGAACTTGATTTGGTGCAGATTGGGTATAAGGCAATGTTTGGGTCTCACCAGGCAAGTGCAAAGAAGGCAGGGGGATTGGAGTTGAGGCTATTTTCAAGGGACTGATTATAACCGCAGAGTGGAGCTGGATAAGATGGGAACCCAAGACTAGAGGAGGCAGATGAATGGAATGGTTGAGTGAGCTGGTCATCTTAACGAACTCAAAGAGTTATTGCTGTAAGGGAAGGAATGAACGACTTCAATTTCCTTTCTAGCACTGCATCTGCAGAACCCACACTGCGACTGCGTTCATTCCCATCACGAAGTGATGAAAACTCTTTACACTAGCATAGTGAAGAACTCGTCAGTCCTCGCCCTGCCCGGTAGGAATCACCCACGCTGCGGGAAAACCCTACAAAACGTGGAGTGGTCACCGTTAGGATGCCTCGTCACAGGTTGGGAGGCCGACCCACAGGCGACGGAAGGAGGGAACAGCGCGCCAGCCAGCCACTCCCAGGCCGCGGTGCAGGGGACCCAGTCGCCAGCAAGCGCGTGGCGCCTTCCGTCGCCGAAGGACCGCCGATCCCGCTGTCCGCCCCGGGAGCGCAGCGCCCCCTGTGGCCCGAGGGTGGAGCGCGGCCCGGACTCGGGGGCAGCTGGGAACATGGCGGGACGACCGGTGGCCCGGGCCTCACCTCCGGCCGACGGAGACGGAGCAGTGCCCAATGTGGTGGCGGGGCTGTCGCAGTGGGCGGACGACCACTTGCGCCTCCTCCGGGTACCGCGCCCGGCGGGCCGGTTGGTGGGGGGAGTAGTGGGAGGGGGCAGGGTAGACGCTGCGCCACAGGCACCCATAGGAGGCGGCGGGCGGCGGCGGCGAAGACGGGCGCGTAGGAGGTGGGGTGAGGTGGGGTGGGGTAACGGCCGAGGTGCGCGTACGGGTGGGAGGCGGCGGAGGGGCGCGTAGGGGTCGGGTTGGGGACGAGCGGGCCTGGGAGCCAGTCTGGCCGCAGGGCTGCGGGAGCGTGGGTGTGGTGGGGGGGAGGCTCACTGCTGCTGGCGCTGGGCTGTGTTCCGAGCACCAGACAGTGGACGCCTTGCAGTCCTTTCGAGCAGTTGCTGGGAGGCCTGGGAAGAAGTTTTTTTTGTTTAAATGAAGTGAGAAGTCACTGAAGTACTAGCAAGGAAGGGACATTTTAAGTGCCCAGCATGGAGAGGATTGTGGCTAAGACCCCGGCGGTGGTGTGGATGGGTTGGGTGTGGGGTACAAGAAAGAGAATTCAGGGAGCTGCGGGCTGGGTAGATGTTGGCAAAAGTTGCTGATGTGGAGAAGGTGGGGTGAATGTTTTGTTAGAAAAATCTAAAGAACTTTTTGGACCGGTAATCTTAGAGATACCAATTAGACTTCTAAATAGAGCTGCATGAACTTGAACATGGTCATTAGACTTCTAAAGGGAGCTACTAGATATAGGAATCTCGGGTTGAAGTGAGATCAGAACTGGACATATATACCATTGGGAATGATCTGCACATATCTGAAGCAGTATTTAAGGCTGTGATGGACAATCTTTTGAGCTTGGTGTCTCAAAATTGGCCAAAAAACCGAGCATAACTTGGGTGGTGTGTCACTTTGAGAAAAACGGCCTAACCGGAAGTCCCAGAACTAGACGCTCTGTGCCAAAGTTCTACAGACCTCTGGCACAGAGTGTCTATGCTACAGCAAATGTTTTATTCTTGGCTACTGCACCTGGCCATGCAGGAGCCAGGGGCTGAAACGTCCTTCTTGGCATATGGTCCCATACTTCTCTGGTATGCGGCTGCATTTGGCTGTGTGTAATCGAAAATGGCTACATGTCACTGCTGACACGCGTGTCATAGATTTGCCATCATGGATTTAAAGCTAGGATGACATGGGAGCGAGTCAGAAAAACTGAAGAAGTACTAGTTTCAAATGGAGATCTGTGGGACTCTCAAACCTTTAGAAATTGGGGAAAGAGCCTGAGCAGGTGGTGGCGCAGTAGCTAGAGCATTGGACTGGGACACAGAGGACCCAGGTTCGAAACCACCAGAGGGCTGGCTTGAGCTCTGGCTCACCAGCTTGAAGAGGGTGGGGGTGGCTGGCTTGATTGTGGGATCCTAGACATGACCCAATAGTAGCTGGCTTGAACCTAAAGGTCACTGGATTGAATCCCAAGCTTGCTGGCTTGAGCAAGGGATCAGTGGCTCTGCTGTAGCCTCTAGTCAAGGCACATATGAGAAAGCAATCACTGAACAACTAAAGTGCCACAACAAAGAATTGATGTTTCTCTTCTCTCTCCATGTCTGTCCCTCTATCTCTCCCTCTGTCTCTGGCGCGCGCGCGCACACACACACACACACACACACACACACACACAAAGAGGAGTTAAAGAAGGATGTTAGGAAGGAACAGTGAGGGAGAAGGGAAACCAGTTGTTCTAGAAGCCTTGTAAGGAGAATATTTTCAGGAGGAATGAATAACTGTTGAAGTCTGCAGAGACATTGCGAAAGATTATTAGCCTTGCAGATACTATGCAGTCAAGCACAAAGGGCTGGAACTATGTCTGTTCCCACTCAAGAGTGAAGTTCCGGTCCTTAAAGTATTGCCTGACACTTAGTAAGTGCTAGATCAGGGGCCGGGAACCTATGGTTTGCAAGCCAGATGTGGCTCTTTTGATGGCTGCATCAGGCTTGCAGACAAATCTTTAATAAAATAAATAATAACGTTAAAATATAAAACATTCTCATGTATTACAATCCATTTATTTCCTACTGCTCATGTTCATGGTTGCGGGTGGCTGGAGCCAATCACAGCAGTCCTCTGGGACAACACCAAATTTTTATTGGATAGTGCATAATGTACACGGGTCGTTGTGAGGTCAGGAAGTAAACTTCCCTCCTTTTAATCAAGTAGTCAGCTAGCTAACTGCAGAAACCCTTTTGATGAAGAAGATGGCTAAAAGAAAAAAGATGAGTATCGTACTTTTCAGTAGGAATGAACAGAGGAATTCACCTTTGTGGGGAGAGCAGGTTCTGCAGTGTGTCTAATATGCAATGATAAAATTGCATCAATGAAACGGTCAAATATAAAGCAGCACTTTGACACATGCCATACTACATTTGCATCGAAATATCCAGCAGGGGACGGCAGGAAGAAAGCATGTCAAGAGCTACTATGCAGAGTGAAAGCTAGTCAGCAGCAACTCCGTGTTTGGACCGAACAAGGTGACTGGAATTCGGCTAGCTTTGCTGGTGCTTTAGCAATTGTGAGAAATGGAAAACCATTCACAGATACAGATGGGGAGTATGCCAAAACATTCATGCTTGATGTTGCCAATGAACTTTTTGATGACTTTCGGATAAAGACAAGATAATCAAATGAATAAAAGACATGCCTCTGTCGGCAAGAACTGTTCACGATCGTACCAGCATGATGGCAAATCAAATTGAGGCAACATAAGTGAAGGATATAAATGCAACACAATTCTTTTCTCTCGCTTTGGATGAATCAACAGACATAAGCCATTTATCCCAGTTCAGCGTGATTGCAAGGTATGCTGTCAGTGACACATTATGTGAGGAAAGTCTTGCTGTTTTGCCTATGAACGAGACAACAAGAGGGGAGGATTTATTCAAGTCATTCACTGAGTTCGCTAAAGAAAAAAATCTACTGATGGATAAACTTATTTCGGTGTGTACTGATGGTGCTCCGTGCATGGTGGGAAAAAACAGAGGATTCGTAGAGCTTCTTCATGAACATGAAAAGATACCCATCCTAAGTTTTCACTGCATCCTACCTACATCAGGAGGCGCTTTGTGCTCAGATGTGTGGCGAGCAGCTTGGTGAGGTGATCTCTCTGGTCATTCGGGTGGTCAACTTTATTGTTGCCTGAGCTTTAAATGATTGCTAGTTTAAAACACTGCTGGATGAAGTTGGGAATAATTATCCTGGTCTGCTTCTGCACAGCACTGTGTGTTGGTTGTCAAGAGGGAAGGTGCTCAGCCGTTTTGTAGCTTGTCTGAGTGAAATCCAGACTTTACTTGAAATGAAAAACGTCGAGCATTCTGAGTTAGCTAACACTGAGTGGTTCCTGAAGTTCTACTATGTCATGCACATGACTGAACATCTGAACCAGGACAATGTGAAAATGCAGGGCATTGGAAATACAGTCTTATCCCTTCAACAAGCAGTATTTGCATTTGAAAACAAGCTGGAAGTCTTTGTTGCCATCATTGAAACAGTTCATTTACTACACTTTGAAAAACTGGAAGAGTTTAAAGATGCATGCACAGCAAGTGACCCTACTCAACATCTTGATCTCCAGCAGCTAGCGGGCTTCACATCTAATCTCCTGCAGTCATTCAAAGCACGCTTTGGAGAATTTTGTGAGCGCACTCATCTTTTTAAGTTCATCACCCATCCACAAGAATGTGTAGTGGACAGTGTGGACCTACGTGACATTCCCAGTGTCTCCGTCAGAGATTATGAGCTACAAACTGCTGACCTGAAGGCCTCAGACACATGGGTGAATAAGTTCAAGTCACTGAATGAAGATTTGGAAAGACTTGCACGACTGCAAGCAGAGTTGGCGAGCAAACACAAGTGGGGAGAAATGAAAAAACTTTAACCTGCGGGCCAGCTGATATTCAAAACTTGGAACGCGCTTCCCATCACATACCACACGCTGCAGCATGTGAGTATTGCTGTACTGACAATGTTTGGCTTTACGTATGCATGTGAGCAGTCTTTCTCACATCTAAAGAACGTTAAGACCAACCTATGATCACATTTAACGGGTGAAAGTCTCAACGCCTGCATGAAGATGTAACTTCACCACGTTTCAACCAGACTACAAAGCCATCAGCAAAACCATGCAGCACCGGAAGTCGCATTAATGGTAAGAAGTACTTTGTTCATCATTGGTTAGCAATAGCATAACAACATTATTTAAAAGAATTCAGAGACTTATTTTACTTTAAAAGTGTTGGTCTTACAGAAAATGCACACATTTACTTGTATTTAGTGTTAAACATATTGTATGGCTCTCACGGAATTACATTAAAAATATGTAGCGTTCATGGCTCTCTCAGCCAAAAAGGCTCCCAACCCCTTTGCTAGATAAATGTTTGTAGCATTAATGAATGGTAGATATATACATGTTAATTGAACAGGCCTCCACTCTTTCAGGTATTTCAGATTGAAATAATGAGTTTAGCAGAACTGGAAGAGGAAACAGTGTTTAAGTTAGTACCAAGGATACCAAGGATATATTATTCCTAATAACCCACCACAGAATATACCCTAGTGCAGTGGTTCTTAATCTGGGTTCTATCGAACACTTGGGGTTCGATGAGTAGGTCTCATGGGTTCGAAGAAGCCTCTGCCGTGGAGGCCAGAATAAAGTAATACCGTAATTTGTTGTGAGTTCATGCACTTTGTTGGTTTTGTTCTTTGAGCAAGGTGCTGTTCATGCACGGCTCATTTTGTGCACCACTAAAAAAACATATACCTATGTCTTGAATTTGGAAAATAACACCATATTTTATTTATCACTAAAGAAGGGTTCGGTGAATGCGCATATGAAACTGGTGGGTTCGGTACCTCAAAAAAGATTAAGAACCACTGCCCTAGTGTATGTTTTCAACTTCATTTCTTTTATACCTAGTTGTATTTATTGAAAGAAAGCATATCAGATTCTCACTTTTGTTTAGGTAGTTGCAGGGTTCTTAATTTTTACTTATTTATTTTTTTGTTTTTTTCTAAAGTTAGAAGGGGGAGGCAGTCAGACAGACTCCTGCATGCGCCTGATGGGGATCCACCTGGCATGCCCACCAGGGGGCGATGCTGCCCATCTGGGGTGTTGCTGTGTTGTAGCCAGAGCCCTTCTCGCACCTGAGGCAGAGGCCATGGAGCCATCCTCAGCCCCCAGGCCAACTTTGCTCCAATGGAGCCTTGGCTGTGGGAGGGGAAGAGAGAGATAGAGATGAAGGAGAGTGGGAAGGGTGGAGAAGCTGATGGGCGCTTCTCCTGTGTGCCCTAACCAGGAATTGAACCCGGGACTTCCACACTCCAGGCAGACTCTCTCACACTGAGCCAACCAGCCAGGGCTCAAGGTTCTTATTTTTAAATTCGACTTCTTTAGATCTATTTCAGTTTAAATGACACACTATGAAAACATTGCTAAGTTTTTCTCAATTATTTACCCACATATATTTCCCAAGGTGCTGTATTTTGGTTTTGGTGATAAAGTTTTCTACCCAATACTTAAATTCTCACTGTAGGTTCAGGGTTATGTGAGTTACTGTCAGCATTGCACAAGAAGTATTAAACTGATCCTTTAAAAAAATTTTTTTTTAAATTTTAGTGAAAGGAGGGGAAGCAGATCGAGACTCCGGCTTGCGCCTCTATCGGGATCCACCCTGCAAGCCCACTAGGGGGTGATGCTCTGCCCATATGGAGCCCTTATTCCATTGCAACCAGAGCCGTTTTTTTAGTGCCTGATTTGGAGGCTGGGGCCAACTCGCTCTAATTGAGCCATGGCTGCAGGAGGAGAGGAAGAGAGAGAGAAAAGCAAGAGGGGGAGGGGTGAAGAAGCAGATGGGCACTTCTTCTTTGTGTCCTGACTGGGAATTGAACTTGGGACATCCACACACCAGGTCAATGCTCTATCACTGAGCTAATGGCCAGGGCCTAAACTAATTCTTGCTTTTGAAGAATTATGCTTAAAGTAATACAGTTAATAGAGAACAATATATTTTTTAAAGATTTCATTTATTTTACATATGGGGGGTGGGGGGAGAAGAGAGAAAGAGAGAGAGAGAAGGGGGAGAGGAACAGGAAGCATCAACTCCCATATGTGCCTTGATCAGTAAAGTTCTGGGTCTTGAACCAGTAATCTTAGCATTCCAGGTCGATGCTTTAGCCACTGTACCACCACAGGTAAGGCAAGAACAATATAATATTATGTGAACAATTACTATGCATGTCAGATTGTTTGGGAGGAAGAGGGGAAGATTAATATGTAGGTGGGCAGTTAAAGTTTTTTGGAAGAAGTAGGCCTTTAGTTGATGAATGTGTCCCATTTGGACATTTAGATATAGAACAGCTTTTTCCCCTTTCTAATTAGTACTTTCACTGTAGTGAATAATAATTAGTAAGAATTAATCATTAAATCTCTTTCTGAAGAACATCAGCACCATAATGGCCATAACTGGAATAATGTTACTTCTAAGAAGTGTTCGATTGGTAAGTTAAAAAATGAACAAGGCATTCTGAGAAGCAATTGACAGTTAATTTTTTCTTATTCTGACAGTTTTTATCTCAAGCAGTATAGCATTTTGTTATTTTATTAGAAACATTTAAATTGTATTTTAGAATAATGAACAATTAAGATCTTGTTTTAACAGTAATATATCCACAATATTTTATAGAAAGTAATTGCACAACCTATATTTTCATAATCACTTTCATCATGGTTAAAAAGGAATAAAAAAAAGATTTACTTTGCTAGAATGATATAATCACTAAATATGCATTTCAGACATGGTGGAATATCTCAAAACTGTTTTCTATAGTGGTTTTAGATTTACATCATAGTTGAATTATGTGCCTTTGAACTGAATAATGTATGTTTTCTCTGATTTGGAACGATCTTTCAGATTGGTTGTTCAATGAATAAAGCACGATGTCTGGTGTAAAAAATAATTTATGCTTTGTACTTCTAGTAGTGTTTTAATAATAAAACATTGTGAAAATGTATTATGTATTTCAAGATTTACAAGTTTTGTTGTTGTTTTTATAACTACTTGCTAAAGGATGTAATTTTAGTGTAATGTTCCAGTCTAGCATGGATTTATTACTTCTGTGTGTATTTATTTTCTGCATTTCTTATCTCTATTGTCTTCTATTATCAGTGACTACATAGCATTGCTGTACCACCTCTTTTCCATCTGTTGCCTTTTCACCTGACTCCTTGTCAGCACTTTTATCTTCTTTTTTTTAAGTGTCTAGAACTTATTTTTAACCTTATATCTAATAGATTCTTTCTTACAACTCTATAATTTTGTAAGTCATTTAGTTTTAGCATAATATATGTGTTTTATATATAATATATATATATGTAAGGCACTTCACATGGGATTCATGCAGTGAAGGAACTGTGGAGCCAGAGGATGGTGGGCCATTCCGTTTATTAAAGTATCATAATGGAGGACGAACAAACAGGCAGGGAAAACCGTTCTCTTTCTCCTCACAGGGCCCCACCACTCTCAGCAGTCCACAGCCAAACAGGCCTGGCTGAAACTCAGGTCTTTCAAGCCCCTGGGTTCTCTCTCTCTGTCCACTCACCAGCAAAACAGGCTGGGGAAAAAAACATTCTCCAGGAAGCAAAAGCAAACAATGGCCCCTTCCAAGCAGGAAGGCAATCTGCAATTTGCAATCTGCTGCTGTTGGGCAGATAAAATATATTATGCTCACTTTGTTAAAGATGGCACTGCCCACATGGAAGTTCGTTGATATTAATGTGTGTTCTGGAACAGGCAGTGGGCAGGCCGGGTCATTATAGCCTAAGGCTTAGTTTTAAGAGTAAGCTCTTCCCCACACCTTTGACTGATTGGATGATGTAGGGTGGTGCACTCTCCTGAGGAATCCCATTATACAGAGACTTCCTTGTTTGTATAATTGGATTAAAGGGTTTGAATCTATGCTATAAAGTGGGCAGACCAGTAGCTAGTTCTCACTTGGTTCCTGAGGTAGAAGAGAGGAGAGCAGATTAAGGCCATGTGGAGGAGAGGAGAAGCAGCCAAGATGGCAGAATGCTGAGGGAGAAGCCAGTTTGTTAAGAGTTTGTGCTGGAGGAGATGGGGAACAGAGGTGAATAAGTCTGGAGAGCTAGAAACCTTTGATTCTAGGAAACTCGGATAAGTCAGTAGCTTAGTGAGCACTGAATGAGTGGGTTTTGGAGCCCAGTGTGTGTTTTTGCTTGCCCGCTGGGTGCAAGCTAGAATTAAAGCTGATGGCTCACCAGTTCTTGGCTCCATTGTTTTATTACTGACTGTTCGAATGAAATGTGAACCTGCATGGGCCAGACTGCTGTGATGGTGGCCTCGACTACTGGCTTTATAGCCGCCCTGAGGGCAAGCCCAGCAGCCTTACACACGTGGCACTGCTCCAGTACAAGTGAGCAAACCTAAAAACATTTGTTACAAACTTGTTTGCCCAACAATATATTATTTTTAGCCTAATACATGTGTGGAAACTTTCGAGACTTCAGGGGTTTTTTTCATTCTACTTTTTTCTTTCTTAATCTTATCTATATATTCCATGTATTTTAAAGTTTTCCAAATTGTTAAAATATTAAATGATCTGATTAAGAGCTTGGGTAAAAATTGTGCTGAGGGATCATTTATCTTCGTAGCCCTTAAAAACATACTTCAATCAGTATGGTACCTTTTTTTTTTTTTACTTTTTTTAGTAGCTTTGTCACATTTTCTCTTATTTTGAATTCACAATGAACTAGAACCTCTAAATTATTTTTTATACATGGTACTGTTAGTTTATTCTCTTCTAGCCTTCATTAGTTTGAGGTAGAATACAGGGGACGACTTTTACATTTTAGCCTATCATTCTTGTTGTCAAGATCTTTTTAAATACTGACTCTGACTTTGAGTGGCCACAACCTTCCAGACACCAGACCATGCTGCTCTTCACCCTTACTCTCTCATTCAAGTCAGTGGCCACAGCCTTTCAGGCACCAGATCATGCTGCTGTTCACCCTTACTCTCTCATTCAAGTCAGTGGCCACAGCCTTTCAGGCACCAGACCATGCTGCTGTTCACCCTTACGCTCTCATTCAAGTCAATGGAGTCATCTGAAATGGCAGAGGCCAGAGACCCCTGGCTTACTCCTAGAGTGCTCCTCCCATTGAAGTCATCAGTGCCACTTTGGTGATGTCACAAAGCCATATAGGGAGCCATCATGTGGACATTAGCCCACAGACTTTCATCAAAAGCTTTTGTCAGGTGACTCAATTAAACTCTTCATGGTTTAATTCAGGATTTCTTCTCTCTTTTATTTACATTCTACATATTCCACATTCTTTTTGTTGTTGTTTTGTTTTTGTGTGTTCGTTTTGGTGCAGAAATCTGGAATTGAACCAATATTCCACATTCTTGAATGCTGACAATATATCCAGAATCCTTCCCACCCCCACTCCACCCCCATGACATTTTATTTAGGAAAAGTTTGTTACACTAACCTACTATTTTCTTTGTGTGTGTGACAGAGACAGAGAGCTAGAGAGAGGGACAGATAGGAAGACAGACAAACAAGAAGGGAGAGAGATGAGAGGCAGCCATCCTTTATTGCGGCACCTTAGTTGTTCATTGATTGCTTTCTTATATGTGCCTTGACGGGGGTGGGGGGGCTACAGCAGAACGAGTGACCCCTTGCTCAAGCCAGCAACCTTGGGCTCAAGCCAGTGAGCCCGTGCTCAAGTTGGTGACCTCAGGGTTTTGAACCTCGGTCCTCTGTGTCCTAGTCTGGTGCTCTATCCACTGCACCAGCACCTGGTCAGGCTATACTCACCTAATTTTTATCTAGATGCTTCAGTTGTTAACATTTGTCACAGTTGTGCTTTTTCTTCCTCCATCTCTGTGAGACCATTTGAAAGCAAGTTGCAAACATCGGGAAACTTGCCCAATAAATACTTCATAGTATACATTTTAAGATAATATGTCCCTATATAACCATATTAAAATTGTCCCATCTAATAAATTAAACATTTTTGCAGTAATATGATCTAAGAGACTGTTCATATTTAGCACTGACTTTCTCAAAATATGTTTCCCAATTGAAGAATGCATCAAGGATTGTGCTTTGTACACTGCTCACAAAAATTAGGGGATCAAGGGATGTGCAGATACTCCAGTACTTTCAGCCTTTTGAATAGTGCATTTTCACCAATGAAATAAAAGTTGGTTTTGCATCTCATTTGCATAATTGAACAACTTTCTTTGACTTGTTTGCTTCTCTGATGTTCTTGTTTAATAAAAAAATCAAATGCTTCTTTTTTTTATTGCTTCATATTTTGAAATATTCCCTAATTTTTGTGAACAGTGTATTTAGTTGTCATGTCTCTTTAATCTAGAATATTACTACCACCTTAACTTCATTTTTAATTTATGTCTCTTATGAATTGTCATTTTTGAAGAGCCCAGGCCAGTCATCTTATAGAATATCCCACAATCTGGGTTTGTGTGTTTTCTCATCAGATTTAGTATGAACAAAAAGGTGGTGTATACTTATTGTATTGCACCAGGGGGCTCATAATACTGGTTTGTCCGCTAACATTATCACACATAATGTAATTCATAATATTTAGTATTTTAGACCCAGTACATTTTAAAAGTTGCTTAATTACTTGTTTCAAAGGTTTCTTTTTAAATATGATCTATTCAAATCAGTATTCTGACGGTCCAGTTATTGTATTTATTATATCTCTTTTTTATTTAACTTTTTTAAAAATTTTATTTGATTGTGTTTACATGGATTCAATCTTATATCTCTTAAGTCTCATTTATTTTATAACAATCTATGCTCCATATTTCGCCCCCAAGCCATTGATTTATTAGAGAAATAAAGCATCTGTCCCATTGACTGTTCCACATTCTATATTTGTCTGCTACAATATTTTTCTTATGTGGAATTTTTTTTTTGTAATGTTTAGTTCAACTTTACTGTTTTAAGAAGTTAGGTACTAATAGGTACTAATTTATCCTGCTTATGTGAAACTCTTAACTAGCCATAATTATGCATGAAGCTCATCCCTCTGTCCCTCTAGTACTGGGTTTTATGTTTGTTTGTTTATTTATTTATTTATTTATTCGTTTTAGAGAGGAGAGAGACAGAGAGAGAAAGGGGGAAGAGCAGGAAGCATCAACTCCCATATGTGCCTTGACCAGGCAAGCCCAGGGTTTTGAACCAGCAACCTCAGCATTACAGGTCGAAACTTCATCCGCTGCGCCACCACAGGTCAGGCACCTCTAGTATTGTTAATGTGGAAGACATAGGTATAAAATGTTGACTAGTACCTGACTTGTGGTGACACAGTGGATAGAGTGTCATTGGCCTGGTACACTGAGGTCCCAGGTTTGAAACCCCGAGGTCATTGGCTTGAGCGCAGGTTCACCAGCTTGAGCATGAGGTTGCTGGCTTGAGCCCAAGGTTGTTGGCTTGAGCAATAGGTCACTGGGTTGGCTGGAGCTCCCCCCAGTCAAGGTATATATGAGAAAGCAATCAATGAACAACTAACATGCCGCAACTATGAGTTGATGCCTCTCATCTCTCCCCCTTCCTATCTGTTCCTGTCTGTCTCTCTCTTGCTTAAAAAAAAAAAATGTGGATTAACTCTAGGGCAGTGGTTCTTAACCTTTTTTGAGGTACTGAACCCACCAGTTTCATATGCGCATTCACCGAACCCTTCTTTAGTGATAAATAAAATATGATTTTTTTTTCCAAATTCAAGACATAGGTATATATTTTTTTACTGGTGCACAAAATGAGCCGTGCATGAACATCACCTTGCTCAAAGAACAAAACCAACAAAGTGCATGAACTCACAACAAATTACGGTATTACTTTATTCTGGCCTCCGTGGCAGAGGCTTCTCTGAACCCCTGAGACAGACTCATCAAACCCCTAGGGTTCGATAGAACCCAGGTTAAGAACCACTGCTCTAGGGCATTAGGAGTTAGGTATTTAATTACATTATTTATGTTGCCCTTTTTTTTTTTGTTCTTTATATCCTATGAGATAAAAATAATAAAAATGGTCTTGGTCTTGTTTATTAAGAGTTCTAATTCAATTTGACTAAACTTTATTAAGATTTTCCCAGCAGTACCTGCATGAATAGACTACACATCTATAGAATAGAATAGTGACTATTTAACCAGACTTGTGTGGTACCAGGTACAGATCTATACTCATTATACTCACTTCTTTTTGATGAATTATGTCATAATTTGAAGATGTAAACTTTTAGAAGTTGAAAGTTTAATGTGCTCTATATAGTAGCTTGAAATAATAAAATGATGACAAACATTTCTAAAGAATGTTCCTATAAACACTTTTGATTAAGTCATATTAAAATATTAATATAAAGTTAAGAACCAAATAAAAACTTTTCAGTGGTTGTCTTATTGTTGAATGTTTAGATAAAAATTTGACATATCTACTTTTGAAGTGAAAATAATAATGTTCCATTTTTCTCCTTGTAAATCATCAGACATCAAAATTTACAAGTTCTTCAGATATTCCAATAGAATTTATAAGAAGGAATGTTAAACTACGTGGACGATTACGGCGAATAACCAAGAATGGTTTAGAAATTGAACATGTTCCTATTACTTTACCTATTTTATCTTCATGGAGAAGTAAGTAAGGCACATGTATAATAAGACTAAATAACTATTTTTAAGTGTTCCTTTATTAGAAGTTATTTATAAAATAGTAAAAAGATGTTATTTTAATTTTGAATAACTCCAAACTCTCGGCCTTACATACAAGGCTTTATTTAATTTAACTCCAGATTTTCTTTTTTTCTGGCTTTTTTATCAACCACTCATTATTTCATTTAGGCATTTGAACATTCATGCCACAAAACTGACCACCTAGTATGTTCTTAGCCCTATACTAGCTGTACATTGTTAAATGAAGCCAATATAACAAAGAAATGAAATTCGCTCTAAGACCTGTGAAGAAAAAGAACAGAGTGCCAGGGTGTGAATTATTGGTGGTCATGTGAAGGTGGAACCTATACCTAAAAAGTGGTCAGAGATAGCCTCATTGAGGGATTTCTATTTAATCAGAGACCTGAAGATGAGAGAACATGTGGGAATGAGCTTGGCTCTTTTGATAAGCCATAGGAAGACTTGCGTGGCAGAGCCTAGGGCAGAAGGGGGACAAAGGCACCAAAGGAGATTGGAGAGCTGGATAGGAGCTGGTTCTTTCTTGCTGCACTTTCATGTCCAAGACCCCAGTCACACAGACCTTCCTGCTGTTTACATGTGTTCTCATGCCCGTGGGCACACCTCTTTGTTTCTATTGAATTTTATTGAATTCTTTAGTATCCAGATCAAATGTCAGTTTTATGAAGCTTTCCTTAACTCCCAAGCAGAATTAGCCTCTTTACTACACCCCACAACAATTATACACACTGCAATTATACTACTTAAACTAATTTTTCTATAATCACTTTTATATTCCACTAAACTGAGCTGCTGGTGGGCAGGGACCTTTTTCATCTATCTTCTTATTCATAGTCCCTAGAAAAATAATTTTTAAAATATATATTTTTATTTATTGACTTTATATATGTAGAGAGAGAGATTTGTTGTTACACTTATTTATGTATTCATTGGTTGATTCTTATATGTGCCCTGACTGAGGATCAAATGTGCAGCCTTGGCATATCTGGATGATGCTTTAACCAACTGAGTTATCCAGCCAAAGCCCTAGAAAAATAATTGTTAGCCAATAGAGATGGTAAAACTTGTCAAATGAATTTAGTTATATTTAAAGATTTTCTTAATATTATCTTAATTTTAAGAAGAAAGGGGTTCTTTTTTATCCTCGAATGAGTATTATTTTGTTCAATTAGATATGGTTGTTAATGACTAAGATTAAAATATTCCCCCAGATATACCTGACCAGATTTATTTTCTTTTTTTAACAAATCAAACAGAACATACACAATTTGAATGACTTGCTGCCTAAAGAGAGATTATTTAGGGTGTTTAGGTGTTGGACATTTTAGCTCTCAGGAGAGTTTACACTTCATAAGTCCTCTACTTTCTCATGAAGTTGTCCATTGTTATGACTCTACATAGATATAAAAATCTAGGGGTTTTTTTGTGTCATACTATTTTTTAAAAAAAACCTTAGTACTATTTAGTCACCAAGTTTCCTATCCACCTGATGAAGCAGAAATGTAACAAATTCCTTAGTGGTGCTTTACTTAAGTATTCCTTTCATGTCTGCAGTCTTTTCTAGGAGCACATGGTCTTCCCCTTACTTGACCTGCTCAGTTTCTACTCCTGCCCCTGCTTCTCTGTTCATTATGAAAAATCCAATCCTCCCCTTTGCTTAGAGTGCTTATGTTGCTTTTGTAACTTTTCAGCGTCATCTGTGTCATCCAGTCTAGTATGAATTGGGCTTTTTTTTTTTTAAGATGTGTGTAAAAGATTTATTGAAGGGCTCATAAGGATAGAAAGATTCATGTCACAGAAACAAAGCTGCAATTAGAAACTATAAACTTTTTAAAGTAACATCTGCACTGGCCAATGGCTCAGTTGGTTAGAGCATTGTCCTCAAGCTCAGAGGTTGCCAGTTTGATCCCTGGTCAGGACACATACAGGAAAATAAATAAACATTAAAAGAATTTAAAAAATAAGAAAAATTAGACATTAAAAAAATAAAAAGTCACATCTAATTTTTCTAAGCTGTTTTGTTGAAAATATATCATGGATATTTCTTAAGCTGTATTCAGTAGTTTTATTCCTGAAAGGTATATCATTATTCTCTTTTTGACCACATCATTTTTTAGAAGTTATTGACTTTAGAAAGAAAGGAAACTTGACCAGGCAGTGGCGCAGTGGATAGAGCGTCGAACTGGGATGTGGAGGACCCAGGTTCGAGACCCCGAGCTCGCCAGCTTGAGTGCGGGTTCATCTGGCTTGAGCAAAAAGCTTGTCAGCTTGGACCCAAGGTCGCTGCCTTGAGCAAGGTGTTGATCAGTCTGCTGAAGACCCACTGTCAAAGCACATGTGAGAAAGCAATCAATGAACAACTAAGGTGTCACAACGGCAACGAAAAATTAATGATTGATGCTTCTCACCTCTCTCCGTTCCTGTCTGTCTGTCCCTATCTATCCCTCTCTCTGACTCTCTCTCTGTCCCTGTAAAAAAAAAAAAAAAAAAGACTATATAGGTTTCAAGTGTACATTCCTATGATACATGATTTGTATATTACATTATGTAAGAACATTAATACTTAAGGTTGATAGTGTTGAATTAGGTTTATGTTTTTGGTCCCAAAAGCTTTGGTCTCAAGAACTGGAGAATGTGTTATTGGAAGACAGTTGGTATCGGTAGCGACATTAAAGGGTTGGAGAATTCAGAGTCTTCAGGCTTCTCGTGTGTGTGCGTGTGTGTGTGTGTGTGTGTGTGCATGTGTCAGAGACACAGAGAGGGACACATCCTCTAGTGGTGCTCCTTGAAATGGGTTTTTGAAATTACTCCATCTATTATATACTTGTATTGTTTTAAAAGAACAGTTGAATGTAGAAATGAATAGCCTTACCTCTAGAGAGTCTGAGTATTTATAAACAAACATAATATATTCAGTTGGGGCCCTGGTCTTTTGGCTCAGTGGTAGAGCATCAGCTGGGCATGTAGATGTCCCAGGTTCAATTCCCGGCCAGGACACACAGGAGAAGCGCACATCTGCTTCTCCACCCTTCCCCCTCTCCCTTCTCTTTGTTTCTCTCTTCCTCTCCTGCAGCCAAGGCTCCATTGGAGCATAGTGGTTCCGGGCACTGAGGATGGCTCTGTGGCCTTCACCTCAGGCACTAGAATGGCTCTGGTTGCAATGGAGCAACGCCCCAGATGGGCAGAGCGTCACCCACTGGTAGGCTTGCTGGGTGGATCCTGGTAGGGTACATGTGGGAGTCTATTCTCTGCCTCCCCGCTTCTCACTTAAGAAAAACAAAAAAAAAGATATGTATGGTTTTTTGAGGGCTAAATGATTTTTGAATTTGCATTCACAACATGATATTAAAGCTACAATCTTTTCTACCTAACCATTTTAGAAGAGCCATGTGGTGTGTTGCTGGTTAAGCTGGCTGGAGTAGAACTTACTGAAACTGGGAGGGTGTGGTTACAAAATGAACTGAAACCTTCCCAACTACTATGGTTCCAACTTCTTGGAAAGGAAGATTCAGCACTCTTTTGCTACCTTTTAGTGAATAAGGTAAGTACTGTAAAAAATTAATGAACAATATTTTATCCTTTTTATTTATATATAAATTTGTTATTAATTAGAATGTTGGATATATAATGGGACTGAAAATTTGTTTGGAGAACCAGATGTTTCATATATAAATTTTGTCATAAAATTTGAGTTATATATGTTACAGGGGGCAGGATGGTTCTTCGTGGAGCTGGGACTGGAATGATAGTAGTGCTTAGAGATTTTTAGTTGCATAACAAACTAAGAAGTGAAAGAATTCAATCAAGAGACAAAGTGCAGCAAGTAAAGGAAGAACTTATTCCTTATGCAAGAAGAAAGTCAGAGTAAAGGATGCCTTGGAGACAGGTTCAGGCAGTTAGCATAGGATGAGCTGCCGCTGCCTGCTACCCACTGCCCACTGCCCACTGCCCACTGGTCCCCTGGTTGCAAGTTTTGAAAGGGGTCGTCCCTTAGAGCTTAGAAGAAAGAGAGACATGGAAAACATGCTTGTGGAGGGAGGGGGAGAAAAGAAGGAGGGGGCAGAGAATGGCACAGACATGTTCTAGGAAGAGAGACTATGCTGGGGCCTCTGTCCTAACGTATTTTAAGGTTGAGGGTTTTAGGGAAGGTCCCAGGGGAGGACCTCAATAGACTATTCATCAATTCTATAGGTGTGTCTTTTAGGGTGGTGGTCTCCAATGATTGGTCAGCACCAAGGCAGGGATCCTTAGTCAATGCAGCTGCTCCTGACATCAGCCCTGGCTTCCCTTTGTCTGGTTTTACTACTTTTCTGGGCCTAGAGCTGAAACACAACTGAGGCTTAGATGTTATCTCTAGAGGTTAATGCTTAAGCACAATTTTCTGGCTCTCTTGTTTGCTTCTTCTTGAAGGAGGTCTAAGACCACATGACTAGTGATATGCCAGGAATGGAAAGGTTAGGGGAGGGTCTGAATCCCATGACCAGCAATATGAAATCAAGGGTCTAAACTGCACAACTAGCTAAGGGAGCAAAGATCACCCTGTGGGGCTGGGTCCTGATTTTCCAAGCTTTGCCCATAGTTAGGCATCTGGGCTTTCCACCCTGGTGGCCTTCTGTGCCTGGCTGCTAGTCCTTGCTCTGTCTACTTGCCTACCATTAATATATTTATTATTAAAAAATAGAAAATTAAGAAAAAGAAAACATTTGAAATTATTCATGATTCTGAGCATTGCTAATTTGAGAAGAATCTAAACATTTATTTATGATATGAGACTATGATATCACACGTATTAGTAGAAACTGCATGTTGAATGATGCTTGTCAACTGGAAACTACAAAAAGGGTATTTTCTGAAGGGAAATATTGCTCAGTCTTTGAACTCTAAAGTTGAACATATTTAAATACTATTCATGATTAGCAGTCAGGCATCTGGAAACGTTGCCTCAGAGTTCTCTTCCCTTTATGACTGGCTATGGCCATTGTGTAACTGAGGTGCATCAGCACGTCATCTGTGTTGCTGATATTGCCCTGGCACTGTCATGAGGCCTGGGATGTGTCTTACTCCAAATTTTTGGTAGGTGATTACCGGAAAAAAAACATAGAAAACTTAAATGGTTGAAATGTTATT
Source organism: Rhynchonycteris naso (assembly GCA_037038555.1). NCBI lineage: Eukaryota > Metazoa > Chordata > Mammalia > Chiroptera > Emballonuridae > Rhynchonycteris > Rhynchonycteris naso. The sequence continues at coordinate 176,891,611 of CM072995.1, read as the reverse complement.
ATGACAGAATTAAGAGTTTTTCTAATTTTTAAGTCCTTTATTATATAATAAACAAGAATAATTTAAAGAAAAATAACTTTGTTAAAGTGATTAGAATTTTAACATTTTTAATTCTTAAGTTTTTGAATTATTAATAGAAAGCCTAATGGAATATATTATTTTTACATGTCCAGATCATAGTTATTTCCATCAAAATAAGAATTACCCAAAGCATCTTATATCTAATGTAAATTGATGATACAAAATTATATAAAAGATGCCAAAGACCTTTCAAAAATATTATCTTCTTTTAATTTGAGGATTTATTTTATTTATCCTCAAAAACACCCAGTGGAGTCACTGTTTTTATTTGCGTTTACAGATGAAACTCAGTGTAACCAATGGAAGAGCCTATATTCAAGCCCAGCTCTTCCTGGCCCTGGGCCCACACTCTACCTTATATATTTTACCTTCTATTGCTTCCTAGCAGGTGACCAAACTACTCTATATGTAGACTGTGATAATTCACATCTGTTGAATTTTAGTAATGTGGGAGGTTGAATTTATCCTGATTTGGGTTTAAGGGAATCAGATCTTAAAACTTAAATGATTGAGAAAAATATGACAAACATTTTAAAACTGTATCGATTAATTTTTTAGCATTATAAAGCAAAAGTTATTGCATTTAAAGGAGCAAAAGGTTATTTTTCTTCTTTAGATAGTCCTAGAAAATATCTCCTATGTTAAACCTGGAGTTTTCATTTTTAGAATTTACCTGTAAATTACTTGTCTAATGAAGCAGTGAAATTATTAATAATTTGTTGAAATCCCACAAGGATTATAGAAGCAGCTAAACAGGCTCTCCTTTATATTGTTAGTTAGTGGGGAAAATCCCATCTCCAGTTTCATTAGGAAGTGAGGGATCCCATGAATGAATTTTTCTGAAGGATGAAGATTCAAGACCAGGCCTCTTTTTGTTATTTTGCAGAAAGTCTTTTAAAAACTCATTTACGTACCTATGCCTTCTTAAGCACTAGAATTCTGAACCTAATTTAACAGCTCCATAATGATTTAGTTCATTTTGCATTTACCTACTTATTTATATATTTTTATTTATATATTATTGTTATTATTATTATTAATTTATTCAGCAAGTCTGAGCCAGAGCCTGCATTTTTTTTTTTTTAATTTTTTATTGCCTGGCCTGTGGTGGCACAGTGGATAAAGCATGACCTGGAACACTAAGGTTGCCGGTTTCAACTCCTGAGCTTGCCTGGTCAAGGCCCATATGAGAAGCAACTGCTATGATTTATTTATTGATTCTAGAGGCTTCCCTGAAATCAATAAAGAGAGAGAGAAGGTGGGGGGAGTGGAAGCATCAACTTGTAGTGGTTACTTCTTGTATGTGCCTTCATCGAGTTAACCTAGGGTTTCGAACCAGTGATCTCAGCATTCCAGGTCAATGCTTTCTCTACTGTGCCACCACAAGTCAGGCTAATTTCTATTTTTTAATTTTTTTAAATTTATTTATTGATTTTAATGAAAGGAATGGAGAGAGAGAGAGAGAAAGACCAACAGTCGGGAACATTGATCTGTTCCTGTATGTTCCCTGACCAGGGATCAAACTGCAATTGTGTACATTTTAGTTTCTTTTGCTGTGTTCTATTATTTTGTCTGTCTTGTGTGACCCATCCTCCAACCAAACAACAAACAAAACCACTTTTTATAAACTTTACTGCTTCTCCAGCTCTTTGAAATAGACCACTGAGGCTGTGGTGAACAATGTGTTATGAAATTGACTTTGAATGAGGACCTCTTCTACTAATGAAATTCTTAGATTTAATATTAGCTGTGTTAAGCTCTTGGGGACCCTTTTGCTTTTTGTCTTTTCTGGAGGACTAAAGTTGCTCAATGACTGATTTCAAAGTAAATAAATGTTATGGTATACTAGCAATTTTCTTAAATAATTGGTTTGTGTTATTTTTTTTATTCAAGGGTAGATATTTTAGTGTGAGTCTGAATGAAGAAATTTTGAGAAGAGGCCTTGGCAAAACTGTTCTTGTTCAAGGCCTAAATTATGATTCTAAAATTTATTGGAAAATTCACAGAAACTTACTTAAAGCTGAATTAACAGCCTTAAAAAAAGGAGAAGGAATATGGAAAGAGGAATCTGAAAAAGAAAGTTATTTGGAAAAATTCAAAGACTCCTGGAAAGAAATATGGAAAAAAGACAATTATTTTAAAAGACTTGGATCAGATTTCAACCTGAAAAAAGAAAGTTATTATGACAAACTTAGAAGTACTTATGAAGCATGGAAGGACAACTCCTTAATACTGAAGTTCAGAGAACTTATGAGTCGCATACACTTCCGTAGAAAAGAGTGAAATATTCCAAGTGGTCTAGAGTAACCTACTCTGAAAAGTATAAAATATGTAAATATGTGGATATTTTTCATTGAGTTCAAATGAGAATTTCTCTTAAATGGTCAAAGTTCTATTGTCATGGTAGTTTAAATAATTAAGAGATGCTTGTTATAAAGGCAGTTTTAGAATAATTAAACAAATTGTGATTAATGTTAATATGCTTTCATGAAAAATGAAACACTGTATAAAAATGTACCAGGTCAGAGGGTATATACAAGTAGTGCTGATATTTGAATAGAGAGAGCTTAACTATGGGTCATTGTGTTATTTTTAGTTATTTTGGGCAGCCATGTTTAATATTTGTCTAAAGAGAATATTTGTCCTTCTAGTTTTATCAACTTGGATTACTTATAATAAAAGAATTGTTTACAACTCATGTCTGAGGATACTCTTTTATCTGCTTACAGTTTTTTGAATCTGGGGCAATGCTACCAGAAAAGTTCGCTTAGACCCGTAATGGCGAACCTATGACACGCGTGTCAGCACTGACACACATAGCCATTTTCAATGAAACATGGCTGCATCGGCCACATACCAAAGAAATATGGGGCCGCACGCCGAGAAGGACGTTTCATCCTCGGCTCCTGCACGGCCAGGTGCAGTAGCCGAGGATAAAACATTTGCTGTACTGTAGACACTCTGTGCCGGAGGTCTGTAGACCAAAACAACAGAACTCCGGTGGAGCTTCTAGTTCTGGGACTTCCGGTTAGGCCGTTTTTCTCAAAGTGACACACCACCCGAGTTATGCTTGGTTTTTTGGTGAATTTTGACACACCAAGCTCAAAAGATTATCCATCACTGGTTTAGGGGATACACACAGAAACATTAATACTTTCAAGGTAACACAATCAAAGATGTTTACAAATCTTTCTGGGTTCATCTTTTCTCATTAGCCTAGAGCAGTGGTTCTTAACCTTTTTTGAGGTACCAAACCCACCAATTTCATATGAGCATTCACCGAACGCTTTAGTGATAAATAAAATATGATTTTTTTTCCAAATTTAAGACATAGGTATATGTTTTTTTACTGGTGCACAAAATGAGCCGTGCATGAACATCACCTTGCTCAAAGAACAAAACCAACAAAGTGCATGAACTCACAACAAATTACGGTATTACTTTATTCTGGCCTCCATGGCAGAGGCTTCTCTGAACCCCTGAGACCAACTCATCAAACCCCTAGGGTTTGATAGAACCCAGGTTAAGAACCACTGGCCTAGAGATAATTTACCCTCAAGATTCCGGGAAGGGGAGCAACTACAATCAATGCAGGGTGGTATGTAAATTCTGCCTCCTATTGAAAGAGAAGAAGTTTCTTGGTTAACCATTATTTTAGATTTAAAACTGAATGACCCATCATTGTTCTTACAAGCCAGAAACTTCTACACTCTTCTCCCTCCCCTCCCTAAAGGATGGACGGGACAGAAAAGCCTGATAGGAAAGCCTGACCTTTCATCCCAGAATATCAATATCAATTTTCAGCTTTTTGGTATTTACAACAATCCCACTGGTTCTATTTCCTAAGTCAAATCCTTGACTTAATTTACTGAAGCGTATGAGGCTGTTGTCTAGGGTTATTAACTTATAACATGTAACAGATATTTAACAGACAGCATTAATAGCAATATAGTTCACTAAAGAAACAAATATTACCGATTAACTTCCTATAGACTGTACAATTTCTTTTTGCAATTTATATAAAACCAATTCGCCTTTGTAACAGTTTATCTTTTCTTGAACAAACCTTGCTATAAAATTGATTAAATATGGTACAAGACAATATTAAAGTAAGAGGACTAATGGCCGCAGACAGATTGTTAGCTAGGGTGACTAATTAAACATTCTTTGAAAACCAAGTTTTATACTGTTCAAGTTCTTTTTTTTTTTTTTTTTTTTGGTACAAATCTCCAACAATCTTTACAAACCTTTTGCAACTTACAACCCCCCCCCCCAGCTTTCATGAACTTTCTTATCCAGAAATAACTGGCTTTCATAACAATGTTTTTCTTTTTCTTTTTAAAGTTATTTCTATATCTTATACCTTTTATTATTAAAACTATACAATTCCTTTCTAGTCAGAATTCTCAATTTCAAAAACTCTCAACCTTCAGTGACAACCAAGCTGGCTTTTGTTTTACCCTAGTTTCCCCTTTGCCAAAGTCTGATTGAAAGAGTCCTTAGTGATTTCTTCATACATTCGCCATAAGTAGACCAACTGGCTTCCGGTTTGTGGCTGGAGTAGGGCACGCCATTTTTCTACCTCAGCAGCAGTGGGAATGGTCAGGATCATGGTGTGTGGACCCATCCACGTGAAACTTAGTCCCTGGCTGATGTACTTGATTTGCTGGTAATGCTGAAAGTGCTTCTTGGACAGTTTTTGAACAGTTTGCTGAGTAACCTGTAAATCCTGCAAATACTTAGGGAAAGCGTGGTTACATTTCTTTTACTATTTGATTCATGTATTTTACTTGCCCTGAACCTTTGGTACCTGTGGCACAATGTAACTTCAAATTAGTTTCTAATTAATATTGGATTCCTTTCCTACTGGCTTTGAGACTGTGGACACAAATGCAGGTTCAATACTAGAATGGGCAAGCTAAACCTGGAAAGAATTTTATATAGCAATTTCCTAACAATTGTCAATTATTTTATTAAAGTATTTCTAAATATTTAGCTGAGAAAATTACTTTTTTTCCCTGTTTTTTCTATAATTTTCTTATTTTGCTTAGTATTCACTTGGGCATAAACTAAACATTCAGATATTATGCCTTCTGTAATAGATTCTAAGTTTGGCTTTTCTAATTATCCCTTTCCTGTTGGCCAAAACTTTTTCTAATTGGTTTCAAATAAACCTTTGGCATTAAGGGTCCCAAGACCCCACTGGTTCTGGGTGACATCTATTCATTTGAATTACTATGTTCTGATTTTGAGGCAGACTGAAAAAATATACAATTAACAGTAAAATTCAAATAGCTAATGTTAACAAATACTATAACAAGCATCTTAATACAATAAAATGACTAAAGCCTACTAGATAACTAAATAAAAATAAAATTCTAACTAATACAATAGGATTCAAAATAAAATTCTTACAGTCACAGATGTTCTTAACATGTTAATGTAATTTCACTAAGTCTATGTTGCCATTCTCATTGCTTTATATTATTTGCCAATGTAATTCAATCTTACTTTAGTCTGAGAAATGTCCTAAAGAATAGGAGTTACACATATTCAGGAAAAGTCCACAAGGCATTGGAACTGTGGTCACATTCTACACTTTGTAGCTAGAGTTTAAGTCCTAATGATCACTGCTTCTAGTTGGAATTAGGACCAGGTCCCAGCCTACAATAGGCATGGGGCATTGAGACAAGAGGAATAAAGGAGACACTATACATTAAATAAAGCAATAAAATCAGACTGTCAATACCTTCAGTAGAGATCTTCGAGGGATAAATAAAACTTAAATATTCAGGCAAGGCATAGTAAATGGCCCTTGTGTTTACAAGAAATGAGATCAGTTTACCTGCTACTTGGAAGAAATACCTTATGCTCGTGAATGATGTCATGAGATAGGGCTAATGGCAGGCCTTGGGCATCTTTTAGCCTTCAGTGGCAATTCCCAGCATGCTGGGCAAGGTCAGGTCACAGGTAGCTGGAGCAGGACTAGAAGAGACTGAACACTCCCTCCGTGGAGCAAGGGGGCAGCTTACCTTCTCATGTCCCTTTTTCCACACCAAAGACATGTCCCCCAGTGGGGCCAAGAGAACTGGCAGACCTCAGTTCAATGACCTTTCTTTCTACCCTTGAAGCAGGTCCCTGCTGGAATTCTATGAAGCCCTTTTTGGGCGTTGGAGCCTTTATGAGCGTATGCCAAGAGCTGGTATTTTCCTGATCTCTTTTGGGCTCTATTTGCCTTTTATGTTACTATCTTGGTCATTATAGACCTTAAAAGCCATGCTCAGAAGATCTTGCTGAGGGACTTGATGGTCCTTATTTGTTTATATAACTCTTGGAAAAATACAAAAGCAACATTATTACCTGGATCAACTCACAAAAAATAGGTTTGGGTGTCTTCTTTAGAATTCCAGAGTCTCTTTGCTGCTGAATAATTCAGTACATTAGCATTCAAAAGAAATTTTAACAAAAGCATGATAAAATAGATTTGCAGGAATTTCAAGATATGACTTAGTATTTGAACAATATTGTTTCAAAATAATAATAAACTAAACATTACACAGAAAGACATTATTAACAAGTCCTATTTAAACTAAGATTCCAATATTACAGGGCTATAAAACAGCAAATAAAAGAATTAACAAAAGGTCTTTAAAATATATTTTTTAACATGAAAAATACTTTTATACAATAAGGGATTCTTGGTATAAACTACCCAGCTGGCAATGAGATATTAACTTTCTTTTGACTCACAGTAATTTACAGGGGCAGGGTGGATGCCTGTGGGAGAGGCAGACTCCAAGAACTGAGAGCTTGCCGCTTTTACCCTTATTTTTTTTTTTCTGTAGTTTGTCCTGTAACCAAGCCTCTTAGCAAAACAATGGGGCTTCTCCTAAGCAGGCTTGAATCAATTTCCTATCTTTAAGCTAACTGCCTTGCTTTGAGTAGCTAAATACAATCTTCACAAAATTACTTTCGCAATAGTGAGTTGCTTTAACCTATATGAGGTTTCTAATTTTTCTCATAATTCCCTTTTACAGTTTTTACCATTATGGTTAATGCTGTGGGTCTTCCTTATGAACTCCATGTATCCTATGTAACTGAAAGACTTGGAGGAGAACCTACCACCGCCTCGGCCCGTGAGAGAGTGTTGGAACCTTTTCCCTTATTTTTATACCAGTGGGGGCAACAAGCCATCATTCCCAACACATGGAGAGTTTATTTTTAATTCTATTCCCTACGATTCTATTACTCCTGGAGTTGCAATTTAATTTAACAAACTACCAATTAACTAGCATGTTCCACACCTACGGTTTGTTAATTTCTAAGTTCTTTTTCTCTCCTTAGAGATTTTTTTAAAAGCAAAGTCCTAATTTTTAATACTATTCCTACCCTGTAATTTCTAAATGGGCAAAACGTCCTCTGGTCAGTCAATATTTGTTTGGTTTTGCTGTTTACTGTTTGCCTTTTGCTTGGGTACAGCACCAGCAGTGACCGGGGAACAATGATGGAGAGAGGAGGGGGCATGCATACGTTTGCCCCCACTCGGCCACAACTCCACCCCCTCTCTCTGCACACCGCGCGCAGACCGACTTGGTTTTTCTCCCGCTCAAACTGCTTACTTGCTAGTCCTTTTGCTCCAGAGTTTGGAGAAACACATTCAATTTGTGGGCTCCGCTTTTCTTTCATTTAAATCACTTGCTTCACAGCCCTTTCTATATTGATCAAGCTTTTCCAGACTGCTTTTACTATCTGGAGTTTAAAAGTTCTAGCCGTTATTACCTATTACAAAACTGAGACTTGTTCCAGGACAATCTAAGAATTAGTGCACCAATAAAACAAAAATATAAGACAGATAGTTAACTAGCACCCAGAATAAGAGGGTGTTTGACTATAGAGATATTAATTATTACACAAGACAAGGGGAAGAAGCTAACCCAAGAGAATGATTTTTTTTTCTTTTTCTCAGAGAAGAAACAGCCCTACAGGGCTCCCTGAAGCTAATTTAAGAACAAAGAGAATAATAGTTCACTACTTAAGATTGCTTTTTGTCAGACGCTTCCAATTTTGACACAAAAGACTCAAACAGACACATTTAGACATTGAACAAAGACGTATACACAAACAATGCACACCTATTTTAATTAAATAATACTGGATAATTTGATAAACAAAGACAAAGCCTCATAGATGAGGGAAGAGCTTCCCTTGTAGCCTCTCAGGTGCACGCAGGTTGCGGCACCAGAAATTTCTTAACCAGGGGTTTTAAAAGAGACCGAAACATTAAAATAAAGACTGAGATCTCGACAAACACAAGAGACGTCTCTTGGAAGTCTTAGGTCAGGAAAAGTCAATCCAGGTTAGCTCAGCCTCCACTGATTCAGTGTGATGCAAGACTGACTAATCCTGGATGGACTTAACCTCCATTAGCCTTCCTAGAGATAGACACACGTCCCCACTTCTGGCATACTACTGAGAGCGCGACTAGAACCCAAGGCAGGACCACTAAAACTCTCCAGTGACATCTCGATCTTGGAGAGCTTGCACAAACTTACTACCACATCTGGTCTGTTTCGCAGCAGTTTCAGTTCAAAACATAAAGACTATAGACTAGTAACAACCAGCAAAGCAGTTTTGAAAGCCCTACCTACTTCCACCGGGATTCCACATCCCCGTTGTCACAATTTAGCAAAGCTCCCAAATCCATGCTACCTACACTCTAGTCCCAAACAGACTACAAACTAGTTACAAACATAAAAGCGAAAGCAAGAGTTCAAAAGGAAGCCAGAAAATCCAGCAAAGCAGAAAGAGTAGCTTTGCCTACCTCCTTGATTTTCTCTGCCGAATTATCCAAATTGTTGAATTTGAGAACTGGAAGGCATCTGCCGCAGAACTGTCCAAACCCCACAGGAAGACCAGGAGCCCTGAAAAGTCTCAGGTGGTGCCTCTCCTTAGGATTCAAGTGGGACCGGGCAGCTCAGCAGAGTCCAGCCGATTAGGGGTGTCTTGATCCGTTAACCTGAAATACCGGATTCCGGACGAGCCCCCATAAAATAGTGCACCCCAGATTCTGAAAGGCACCATACCTCACTTCATCGAGTTCACTTAGAGACACCCAGTCCAGATGAATTTTGAAGTATTTTATTACAGGAGGAGATTTATTAAATATGCCGGCTGCATATGGCTGACACGGGGCATCAGACCCAAATCATGCAGTCCCAAAAATAGTTCAGGGGCTGCTTATATACCCTTGATCATACATGAGCGGGGGAGAGCATGACGTTATGGTGAGCTGGCAACATTTGTTTAGGGGATACACAGAAACATTAAGACTTTCAAGGTAACACAATCAAAGATGTTTACAAATCTCTCAGGGCTCATCTTTCCTCACTAGCCTAGAAGTATTTTTCCCTCAAGATTCCGGGAAGGGGGAGGAACTACAATCAATGCAAGGTGGTATGTAAATTCTGCCTCCTATTGAAAGAGAAGAAGTTTCTTGGTTAACCTTTATTTTAGATTTAAAACTGAATGACCCATTGTTCTTACAAGCCAGAAACTCTTCTTCCTCCCCTCCCTAAAGGATGAATGGGATAGAAAAGCCTGATAGGAAAGCCTCACCTTTCCTCCCAGAATATCAATATCAATTTTCAGCTTTTTGTTACATTTCAACAATCAAGGTGAAGTTTGCATATAAGTTTCTCCTGGGGGTAATGTGACTTCATGTGGTGACAGTGGGCACATTGTTGACGCTGACCCAAATCCAGTGGTTGTATATGATATCGATTTGAACACAGTAGTTTTTCATAAAGAGACAACATGGTTCAAGAAGACAAGAAAAAGCAGCCTTTCAGAGGTTCAAGAAACCAACAAAATAATTTTTGCTTAAGTCACCATTCAAAGGATACTGAATAACAGTGAAGGTACAGTGAAGAGCAGCAGCTGCTGCAGGAGTAACGGAATGGGGATGGAGTTCCTGCTCTTTGTGGTGAGGGGTGGAGAGGTTTTCCTCAAACTTCTTAGGTCTGAAAATTAAACAAAGACAGATTAACAAGAGAAAAGCATACAAATTTATTTTATATAACATGTCAGTGTTATGTGACATGAGAGTCTTAGTAAGGAAATAATGACCCAAAGAAACCGATCTGAGTATTTTGTACTAGGTTTGGCAAAGAGCTCACAGTGTAGAGGAATATAATAGGGACGGAGTAGTATGAGGTAACTGTAGTGACCTGGGAGAATTTAGCAAGATCTGTTTGTTAGGATTTCTCTTGGCATCCCTTTGTCTTTGGGGATAAGAATGCTCCTTTCCTCCAGCCATAGGGAGGGCACCTCTTTCATATATGAGGCTTTTATGACCTGCATCAGGGAAAAAAAGAAGTGAAAGAGGGGGTCAAGTGACCTTTTGGCAAAGCCATTTTCTCAGACTCCTTCAGCTTGAAGTATTGAACATGCCAAGATGCCATATTTTAGGGTAGTGCGTCCTGAACCCCATCAGTGGTGTGGAGGTTTCCTAATGTTGTTTCCAAAACAGCTATTTCTGTGAAGGCAAATCACAGGAACAAAGTAATGCAAATTTACAAAAAGACTGAGGAAAAGAAAAAACTCAAGATTAAAAACTAAATTGTTAAGAATGGAAACTTAAAAGTAAAATAGGAAAGAAGCTTAAAAATGAATCAACTGTACTTCTATTTCAAGATAGCCATTGAGCTTTTTTATTTAACTAGCATTCAAACTACATCAAAATATCAAACAAATATTAAAATAGAAAAAATAAGCCAACCAGGTGATGGCACAGTGGATAGAGTGTCAGACTGGGACGGGGAGTGTAAGGTATTTTTCCCCACCGAGTAAGAAGGAAGGGGCTATAGCTACAAAGTGTGGAATAGTAAAGGCTTTATTTAGTACAGCCCTGCCCAGACGATGTTCCTTGTCTTCGGGTACAGAGGCCCATGAAGTTGCATGGATGAAACCGCGTGAGGGATAATTAAAGGGTCCCATCTAGGGTGGTCGAGCTAGTATGATGTGGTGAAATCTCACTGGCTGGCAGACAGTTGCTCTTTTCCCAAGGACTCCTGGGAAGTTTCTTTTGGCGCCCATGAGTGTGGGCGGTTCTAGTCAAAGTTCCCTTCTGGTTTCTCATATGACTTTCCCCCATTGCCCACACCTTACATTCTGACCTTTTGTGTTAAATAGGGGCACTCACTGCTTATTTGTCTGGCTACTTCCTGCTGATTAGGGGCATCATGTGGAAGGGGAGGTCATAAGGTGGTGACTTTGAGGGGAGTCAGGAGGAACATCTGTTTGACCGTGACTGGAGAAACTTTGTGGATGTGATCCTGTAAGGATTAAAAAAAAAGGAGCAATAAGAAGATTTTCAGGGTCCAACCTTTTGGTTAGCTGGAGATGTGTAGGGTCCAGTGGTTCCAACTGCCAGCGGTCCTGCATGGGGACAAGTTTGAGGCAAAACTGCATGTCAGGAGTGGTGTGTGAAGAGAAAAAGAAGGGGTCCCATCCACTCCCATAACCAAGACCCATAAGGGAATCAGAGTCTAGAGTGTGATGGCAAAACAGAGAAGGTAGCTCCTGTGTCCACAAGAAATGAGATGGACTTACCCATTCCTGTAGCATTACCCTGGGTTCTTTGAGTCTAGGCCATGTCAGTCATCCATGAGGTCTAGGAGTTCAAGCAGTGGGCCTGCCTGGCTGGATTGGCCTCCCATTCGAGCGGCTTGTCCTCCACATAGAGATGCTGAGGATGAGCCTGCTGCACAAAGGGGCAATTGCTCCACCAGTGACCGGGCTGCTTGCAGTCAGGGCAGGGCTCAGTGGATAGCTGTAGGTAGGGGACCTTCCTTGCCACACTTAAAGCAAACTGCTGGTGTAATTCCTCTTTGTGGCTTGAACTTGAGCTGGGCACTTCTTGTGCCTTGCCCCTGTTGCTCTGCCGGCCTCAGGGCTGCCACAAGAGCCTGGGTTTGGAGTGTTACCTTCTGCTGCATGCGGGCCTGGCAAACAGCCTCAGTCTGTTCCTACTAGCTGTGACCATTAAAAACTTTAAATGCCATGTTGACAGGTCTTGGATAAGGGTTTAGGGGTTGAAAATAAGAGAAGGTGGGCTCCTGGGGAGCCCAGCACCCATATCCAGCTGGAAACACTGGAGCCAGAAGCAGGACAGGGCCAGAACTTCCTGCAAGCAGATTGGGGTTGGGCTTTGGGGTTTTGCAAGCATGCGTGAGGGTCAACGGCAGGTGGAGAATGGCCTGACAAAGGAGGGGCTTAAGAACCAGTGGAGAAGGGAGGGGTCCCTGGCCAGCAGGGGAGGAGAAAGAGAGAGAATGGTATTTGCAGGTGAATGAGAAACAGGATCCACGAAGGAAGGGGAGGGAGCTCTTGGAGGGAAGAGACCCTAGCGAAAGAGGACCACAGAGGGACCAGAGAGGGGTCCCAAGAGAGGAGTGCCCCAGGGGTCAGGCAGGAGGGGAAGAAGGTTGGGGGTTGGTGAAGGAGGAAATATCAGGAGTGGAGGGTTTAGGTGAGGTTTCTCTGGCCTAAAAGGTCCTGCGCCGTGTAGCAGGTGGCACAGAGATTAGGACGGGAGTGCGAATAACTAGAAGCCCTAAATGTAAGGGATCTCCAACCAGTTCCCAGCTATTTTGGTGATAGGTAAATTGGTGAGGGTGTTAAAACTGAAAGTCCCTTCAGGAGGCTACCTGGTCTGATGATCCAGTGGGTTCTGTGGCCTTGCCACAGTGGAGAAGAACAGTTTCTTCTCCTTTAGGGAGGGAGAGATTTTAGATAAGGCAACTCTAGGAGTGTTTTGGATTAGTTTTAGATTCCTGTGCCCCTATGGCCACCCTCAGTCCTCGGAGTGGTCAGAGATGAGCATTGGCGTCCCACAACTCAAGCTCTGGCCACCAGATGGATAGGTAAAGTGGATGTGCTTGGGATGTCTCCACGGGCACACACACACTCAGGACAGAATGAAAAAGAGGTCCCTGATGCAGCTGCGATTTTGGACAGGGATTCTCGGAAGAAAGAACTAAAGGGAGGCTGGAGGCAGGGGACTTACCACACCGTGCACCGATGTGGGTGGAAAGTTGGAGATCCTGGTTCTTTCTTGGAGGGGAAGAGGAGAGGAGCGTTCCTTGCAGACTTCTGACTCCTACCGGGATTTGGCACCAAATGTAAGGTATTTTTCCCCGCCGAGGAAGAATAAAGGGGCTGTAGCCACAAAGTGTGGAAATAGCAAAGGCTTTATTTAGTACAGCGCATCCCAGACGATATTCCCTGTCCCCCAGGGACAGAGGTTAGGGAAGTCGCATAGACAAAACTACATGTGGGATATTTAAAGGGTCCCATCTAGGGTGGTTGAGCTAATATAATGTGGCGAAATCTCACTGGCTGGCAGACAGTTGCTCTTTTCCCAAGGACTCCTGGGAAGTTTCTTTTGGCGTGCATGATTGTGGGCAGTTCTAGCCAAAATTCCGGGTCTGGTTTCTTACGTGACCTTCCCCATTGCCTACACCTTACAGGGAGGATCCAGGTTCGAAACCCCCAGGTCACTGGCTTGAGCATGGGCTCATCTGGCTTGAGCAGGGACTCAGCAGCTTGAGCATGGGGTTGCTGGATTGAGCAAGGTGTCACTCACTCTGCTGTATACCCCCCCCCCCCCCCGTCAAGGAACATATGAGAAAGCAATCAATGAACAACTAAGGAGACTAAGGAGCTGCAACAAAAAATTGATGCTTCTCATCTCTCTTCCTTTCTGCCCATCTGTCCCCATCTATTCCTCTCTCTGTCTCTGTCACCAGAAAAAAAAAAAAGAAGAAAAAAAAAGTATTATCAGTGATGGAAAATGGGATAATGCAATTACTTAACTAGATATTTAGAAGTTTTATAACCTATGATGAAGTAGAATTAGATTGAAATACTGATGATTTAGAGTTCACTATTCTTTAGGAAGGAAGATAGGGTTCATATAGGAAGTAAGTTCATGCTCTAATTTGGGGTCTCTGAGTGATAAGATTCCTTTTGGTCAGGTCCAGTGATAGTTCCTCATGATCTGGAAGTCTAAGGCAAAATGCTAGTGCACCCAATATATAATATGGAGGGAAAATAAGATGTCAGTAGTTCACAGTATGTATCTTATCCCGCTGGACATGGATAGTGATGATTCCAAGTCTTGGAAATGTGTAAATGTCTTGGGCAGTCAGTCTGGGTACCCCATTTCTGCTCTCTGGAAGATGAGCTATCCTCATCTGAGCTATCATCCATAACCTCTTCAAAAGTAGGCACTGGGGAAAGATCTGCCCTTTGAGGACTGGACAAATTTAGAGTCTTGTTTGTTTTCCTGGCCAAATCATTGAGCAATCACAGGCCCTTTTTTTTCTCCAAGAGATTACTCCTGTCTGGTTTTGAAGTCTATTCATTTACTGGGGAAAAGGTGTATAGCTAGTTTCCTGCTGACCACACTTAGGGTATGCTAAGAATACTTTGCTTCTTTTACATATTTTTAGAAAAAAATTAATTTTATTTATTTATTTTAGAGAGAGAAAGAGATGGAGAGGATGGGAAAGAGAAAGAAACATTGATCTGTTCCGGTATGTGCCCTGATCAGGTATTAAACCCACAACCTTTGCATTTTGGGATGACACTAACCAATTGAGCATTCCAGCCAGGGCTCCTTTACATTTATTTTTTGTATGTGTGACAAAGATAGAGAGAGGGACAGATAGAGACAGACAGGCAAGACAGGAGAGAGATGAGAAGCTTCAATTCTTCATTGTGGCTCCTTAGTTGTTCATTGATTGCCTTCTCATATGTGCCTTGATGGGGGTTGGGGGGCTACAGCAGAGTGATTGACCCCTTGCTCAAGCCAGCAACCTCGGGCTCAAGCCAGCGACCATGGAGTCATGTCTATGATCCCATGCTCAAGCCAACGACCCTGTGCTCAAGCTGGTGAGCCCGTGCTCAAGCCAGTGACCTCTGGGTTTCGAACCTGAGTTCTCCACATCCTAGTTTGATGCTCTATTCACTGTGTCACCACCTGGTCAGGCCCTTTACATTTTTAAGGACATATGAGAGCAGTGTTTTTTAACTGTAGGCTGTGAACTATTACTGAGATGTGAAATCAATTTAATGGTTGCCACAACCAGCAATTACAAAAGAAAAAACAGCACAGAATAAAATATATTAGAGTGTGTTGCACATAGCAAAAGTGGATGTTATTTTGTTAATTTTTTGTTAAAAAATATATTTGAATGTGTGTACTAGCTTGCAGTGTAAAAATAAATGGGTTACTGGAAGTCACTATAGAAGATCTCATTTTCTAGCACACATTTTTGAAGAAACTGAATGATTAGATTTCTGTAACTAAAGTGAGAAAAATAAGTAATTTAGACAGTAATGAAATTTAAAAGAAAATGGAGATAGGCCTGACCTGTGGTGGCACAGTGGATCAAGCGTTGGCCTGGAATGCTGAGGCCCATGGTTCAAAACCCTGAGCTTGCCTGGTCAAGGTACACATGAAAGTTGATGCTTCCTGTTCCTCCTCATTTCTCCCTCTCCCTCTCTCTCTTCTATAAAAAAATGAATACATAAATAAAAATAATTTTTAAAAAATGAAGATATAGAATCATTGCTTCTATTTTCTGTTTTGTTTTGGTTATCAAAACACAGCTTGCCTGACCAGGCGGTGGCGCAGTGGATAGAACATCGGACTGGGATGCGGAAGACCCAGGTTCGAGACCCCGAGCTTGCCAGCTTGGACCCAGGGTCGCTGGCTCCAGCAGGGGGTGTGGGGGGGATGTTGCTCGGTCTGCTGAAGGCCCGTGGTCAAGGCACATGTGAGAAAGCAATCAATGAACAACTAAGGTGTCGTGACTGCAATGAAAAGCTAATGATTGATGCTTCTCACTTCTCTCCGTTCCTGTCTGTCTGTCCCTATCTATCCCTCTCTCTGTCCCTGTAGAAAAACAAAAACAAAACAAAACAAAACACAAAAACAAAACACAGCTTGTTGGTAATTTAGTAATGAAATTAATAGCGCCCTTTTTGGTGCTTCCACACTGCACATGTGCCTGTTGTAGCACTTGTCACATAGTTGTCTTCCCTCTTCTCCGAAGTGCAGAGGGTCCTCGAACTCAAACCATAGCTTGTAAATATTTGGATAATTTCTGCTCCCTTCACAGCATTAGCTTAGTTTCCTGCTCATTGGAAATTATTCTCTTCTATATCTCTTATAACCCCACATAATGAAGATTAATTTGCCTTAAATAGTATGAAAGGATATTTTTAAAAATTGTCAAATTTAAAAATGAATTTTATTTTGGACAAATAAAGTCACTAAAGTGCATATTTTGTTTAAATATTCAAATAAATAAGACAAAAACTAAAAGTTTTTAAAATTCTGTTTTTCTTTTTACTATGTTTATGTGGAAAAACCTAACCATTTGTTTACTGGTTTAAAAAATATAGTTGTACCTGACTTGTGGTGATGCAGTAGATAAAGCATTGACCTGGAATGCTGAGGTCTCTGATTCGAAACCCTGGGCTTGCCTGGTCAAGGCACATATGGGAGTTGATGCTTCCTGCTCCTCCTCCTCTTCTTTCTCTCTCCTCTCTAAAATAAGTAAATAAAATTTAATATATATATGTTTGTAATGGTGAGTGCATACTTCATTAGGATTCCAAATAATAAGGAAACAAAAGAGTTTTCCTTGTGGTGTAAATCCTCCCTGCTCCCCCAACCCCCAGCTTTCAAAGCTTTAGGATTTACATTTTGTCTTACTATAATAGTTTCTTCATTTGATCTATGAAATAAACTTTCTCATTCATCCAAACTTTCGTTCAGTGTCTACAAAAATGATTGCTGTATTAGATGACTGGTCTACAATTAGATAGATTATGATGGTACATTTTATTTTTTATTATATTATGGGATTCTGCAGGAATTTTAAATGCTACTATGGGAGGAAGGAACTCAGCATATTTCATAATATATTTCATAATGTCATTTCAAAGTTTCAATATTACTTCTTTGGCCAAAGCAAGGACTGCAGTTATATGTCTGTCCTGCCCAGCAGGCTCTAACCATCTTAAAAATTGTAGATATTGGCTCTGTGGGAGGTCTTCTGGAAATGAGCTGTACAGAACTGAGCTTTGAAGCTCTTAGGGAGAAGGAAAAGGGGCTCTGTCCTCTGACACTATTGTTTCCTCGAAAATACTTCATTCCAAGCCTACCAAACCCCCAGGAGAAAAAACAATAAAACAACTTGGAGAAAAAGGGGAAATTTTACTTTAATTAAATTAAAATTTCACTTTAATGTTTTCTGCCTTTTAGAAAGTGTTCATTCCATGCTGGGGACTGAGAATCTCTTGAGAAGCATAACTGAAGTATAAGAACATTTTAGTTGAACTGAAGAATTTAAAGCCAGGCACTCACAGCACTGCTATTTTATCTTTGTCCAGCACTCACAAGATGAATTATTTTGTCAAGGTTTTAAAGTAGAGAACCTAGAGTTCAGGATTCTGATACCTAGTCGAATCTCATTCCTGAGTTTGACAAACAATTTAACCTTTATTTTCTGCTTATCTGTAAAGTGAAAAAACATTTGCTTGTGACTTTTGGCATTTCACATGAAAAGAGAAACAAAAAACCATAAATAAATTAAAAAAAAACAAGCAGAATGTAGGTATGCAAGAACTTCCTTTTTAAAATACCTTTATATTTTTTAATTAATTTTTTTAGAGAAAGGGAGAGACATCAAAATACGATTTTCATACTTCATTTTAAAAGAATGTCAAGAGCAGGTGGATGGCTGGCAGAGGCCGAGGTGGAGGGTTGGTAGAAGCCGAAGCCCAGCCTCTGCGACCAGAGCACTGATTCCTACCTCTCCCCTCTTTGCCTGTCCTCCAGTGCCTGTCAGACTTTTGCCTTTGCTGGGTGGGGCCCCTGCATGACCAGCCTCCCCTCCCGGTCCAGTAGAGGTTTGGGGGCTGAGCTATCCGGGGTCCCAGGGCCATAGATGTCTGGCTCCTCCAGGACCTGGCAGGAACCCTCCTCACCCTTCTGTGCATGGGGCTCCTCCCTTCAGTACCACTTGAACCTGTCCCCAAAGAGTGAGCAGGAGACTCCGGGGGTACAGCGGTGGGATATCATCGCAGTCAAGGTGACCCGCACCTTCCGCTGTTCTCGCCTGGAGCTGCTGCTCCATATGTGGGTCTCCAGGATGAGGGAACAGATACTTGTCTTCACAGAACAGCTTCCAGATAAGACTGGGGCCCCACGTCATGCTCAGCGACTGCTGTGTGGAGCAGAGCCATCAGCCCTGCCCTGTAAGATGGCTGCTGAGTTTGATGCCATCTTCGCCACTGGGCTGAGGTGGTTCTGCCAGGTGGATGGTGACAACTATGCAAATGCAAGAGCTCTGCTGAAGCTAATAAAAGCCTTCCCGCGGACCCCTGATGTCTACACAGGCTGGCCTAGCGTGAACCCGCCCAGCCACACTCCAAGCACCAGCCTCCCAATCACAGGAGGCTGGAATAGTTCTGGTTTGCCCCTGGGGGTGCCACTCCTGCATCAACCACAATCTGGCTCTGAAGAGGACCCCGTAGCTAGCAGCCCTGCTCTGTGGACACATCTGTGCTGCCCAACTGCTCAGTGACTGAACTATGGGCTACACAATTGAGTGCAACCTGTGTGGTCACCAGAAGCCCAGCCCCCCTCTTCTACTCCCACCTGGATACCCTGCAGCACACTCCTGGAGCAGGTCCCCCTAAGCTATGAGTCTTTGAGGGGTAGCTCAACCTCATTAAGCTGCAGTCCCCTCTCCCGGGAGAAGGCCCTCTAGGTTTCTCTCTCCACAGCATCTCCTCTACCAGGTACTTCCTGGTGCCCACAGTTGGCAGACCAATGACCCCTGAAGTGTTGGGCAACTGACTGTTGAGCTGAGGCCTGACCAGGCGGTGTTGCTGTGGATAGAGCGTTGGACTGGGATGCGGAAGACCAAGGTTCGAGACCCCGAGCTCTACAGCTTGAGCGCGGGCCCATCTGGCTTGAGCAAGAAAGCTCGCCAACTTGGACCCAAGGTTGCTGGCTCCAGCAAGGGGTGGCTCGGTCTGCTGAAGGCCCGCAGTCAAGGCACATGTAAGAAAGCAATCAGTGAATAACTAAGGTGTTGCGATGGCAACGAAAAACTAATGATTGATGCTTCTAACCTCTCTCCGTTCCTGTCTGTCTGTCCCTATCTATCCCTCTCTCTGACTCTCTCTCTGTCCCTGTAAAAAGTATAAAAAAAAAAGAGGTCCTCTCTTTCCCCAGGGATCACTAGGTGAGATGATTGAAGCCTAGAGCTGTCCCCAAAATGCTTTCCCTACCCCCAACAGCTTATAGAGAAAGCACACATGTAATAAAAGATAATAAGATCAAAGCATTGAGAAAAGCAGAGAGAAAGAAGAGAAGCAAAAGTGAGAATGAATGTGAGAGAGAAATAATTCTGAATTTCTAGATCCAGTCATTCCTGAAGCCCTATTCTTTCTCTTATCTTAAGATGAGAGTCAGTACATTGGCTTTTTCCCTCAAGCTAGTTTGATTTGGGGTTTTCTTACTTGTATCCAAAAGTCTTGATCAATATAGGGAGTAAGGCCGTATTGACAGCTACTGCTTTAGTACTATCTATATTCCTATTAAGATTTATAATCTAGGACAGTGCCTGGTACATCCAAGTACTCAACAAATATGTTGAAAGAGGGGTAACTCATCCTTGATAATCATAGAGCTCTGATCATTCTCTTGACTTCTTGATGCTTTGATTGGCATAGGAATAATATTCATCTCCTTCACTCTCTTGCTAATTGGATATAACCTAAAGATAATTGCTGGTTAAATTTGAGTATCTTAAATATGACTATTTTGCAATTGAAAGCACCATTTTTGTACAGCTAGAAAAACCTACTTCCAACACTGATTCTCAGTTTTCTAAGAAATCCCTTAGGATAAAGGGCCCAGTGGGCACAGCCACAAGGTACATCAATCATCTCACTGTGTATCATGCAGCTTTAATAGGGTTCTCTGTGATCCTGTTGTCAGTGCACATTCCGTATCAATGCGGAGGTAATATGTGGAAATCTGGCAGCTATTTAGAAAGGAGGCCAGGCAGTGCTGTACCAGTATAATTAATGAGAGTCAACGCTCTGGAAGCTGAAGGGGATTGGGGGTTGGAAGGATGTCTTTCACTAGTCAATGGCATGTAAGAAAAGTCGGTGCTTTCACAGCCCTTTTACTGCTGGGAGTAGGTTAAGTCAAAGGACTGCACTAACAGGCTCTTTTAGTTCAATGAGTGGATGCAGGTCCCATGTATAGGGAAGCAGAGAAGCCTCAACCTCAGTCTTTTCAGCAGGGCTGATTTCCACCTTGAATTAATTGCACTATGAGCATGAGTCCCTTATACTTGGGAAATCCTTGCTGAACAATTATGGTTACATGACCAAGAGACCATTCAAAAAAGGTACTTTACTTACCATATAGGACATATATAGCTCAGCTCAAAGAAGTGTTAACCTGACTCCCATTATCTCCAATTTTCCTGTAACCAGTTAAGTAAGGGGGTATTATTTTTTTTGTTTTTCTATTGGCTTTTTGGTAACCATGGAAGGGCTTGTGCAACCTAGAGAGGCTGTTTACTAACCACTGTCTAATCCCTTTGTTATTTCCTGATTGTCACAGCAGGGAAAAATAGTTCAGTCCTGCTTCTAAAAATTTAGCAATGTAACAGCATTTTCTTTGTTTTTGTTCATTTTTCCCTGATTAATGGTATAAAAAGAAGGCTCAGCGGAAAAAAATTATATTAAAAGCTTTAGGGGCATATACATATGTCCTAAACACTCAAGACCAAGCATTAGTATGATTCACACCAACTTCAGAGTTGTTACTTTTGGGAAGGAAAAGGGAGAAGTGGTTTTAGCTGTATCTGATGTTTTATTTAAAAAAGAAGGGTTGGGTGTTTGTCTTGTTTTTGGTAGATTTGAAATATTACATAATTTAAAAAAATTAAAGTTCACAAAATTATGGAATTAAAACTATTAAAATAGAGAATGCATAACAAACACTCTTGATATGAACTTTATGTCTGAGTTGATTTCAACACGTGCATCTGGGGCTGGGTTTTCTTTCAGATATGAGAAAGAGACCTAGTTGTTTGAGGGTTGTTTTTATATCTTTGTCTTCCCCTTTTTTGGTCCTCCTATTTACCACGGAGATTACAAGCAAAACAAATCTCCAAAAAGCTCATGTCCACAAAGCAAAAAACAATTTTGGGGTAGAAGATTTACTTGTTTAATTTCTGATAAAGTGGGCATTTGTGTGGGTATGTGTAAAAAGGAAAAGAATGGAAATTTGTGGAGGTTTCTTTCTACAGAGCCAAAAGACCTATGTCTTTTCAAACTGGTTTCTTCCTGGTATCCTGGCAGGAAGAAATTGGACTATTCTGGTGGCTTTTCTTTTTTTTTTTTTTCCTGAGAGTCCAGGATTGCTTTCAGGATAAAGTTTCTTTTTGCCCATGGTGCTTTGCTGTCACATTGTAATTGCCTTTGCTGAATTGAATAATACAAATGGGTTGTTTCTATGGTATCGGCTAAGTGGGATGAAAAGATGAAACCCTAGATCTTGCCCAGAGAGGTCATGGTGCTAAACCTCACACCCCCCCTCCCCCACCACTACCTGTCCGTCAAAGTGGACAGGCAGCCAGGTCTGGCTCTTCGTGCTTTGGCACCCATTTTTAACTTCCTGAGAAAATTCACGCATGGAAAATAAAATTATTTTCGTTTTCTTGTCACTAGCCCAGAAAATCCCTGCCAACCCCATGATGTCAGCTTTTCTAGGACCTTCTTATTGGTGGAGAATTTTAAACTGAAGGTGACTGAGGAGCAGTATTTCACTGTGCGTCCCAGGCAGGCTTTGAACTAACAATAGGGCAGGTTGAAGGCTGATAAATGCAAATCCTGGAATGCCAACGTCGGATCACACCGTGGTGCCGCCGAAGTCAGCGTTTCAGCAGCCGCACCAACCTGCTCGCTTGCCACGTTAGTGCGCTAAGCGGATTTCATCGTTTCATTACCCTTTGAGTGCCTACTGTATGCAAGCTGGCTGTCCGCTTGAGCCCTTCAACCACTAAATTGATCTGATTGAATAACTGGCCTATTAATGCTTAAGAGAAGCACCCGGAAGAGGAGACTGCTGGGACAAATAAAGTGTTACCTACACTCCCTCTTTTTCAGTTTTAGCAGCACTTTACTCACCGCAGATCTCCTTGGTTGTAACGACATAATAGATGCCATTTTCTTAGAATGGTAAAAAACAATAGAGGCAGTAAGATGGGCCGTTCGGCATCTCCTTTAAGATGTGGCTCTGACACGTCTTACTTTGGTGCTGATTGCACGCAGTTCCTAGTCCCTGCGCCCTCACCTCCAGCCTCCTTTTGCCAAGCTCCTTTATACTCCCATCACCGAGGCTCTCAGGGAAACATCCCCAAACTCGGAGTCTTTGCAACCTGAGAAGGGGGGAGACTTCATTCCCAGTGCTTCTGGCCCTTGCCTGCTGGGGAGCCCCGCGAGAGGTTGTAGGCCCAGGGCCCAAGGTCCTCTCCTCAGCTCCCACCCAGCTGGTTGGAGCTCTTGGAGGCGGAGGGAGCTCCAGTCCACTCTCCTTAGCTCCAGTTCCTGATTTCCGCGGGAGCTGAGGGGCTGGGAGGGAAGGGGCTGCAGTGAGCCTGAGGATTTGAATGAGAAAGCAGGTTGTGAGGCGACAACGGCAGCCCTGAAGCCTGCTCTTCCCAGCCAGTTCTAGGGAGGGGGTGCTGCTGGCTGGTGCGGAGAAGTGCCTTTTTGGGCCGCTTTTCTGATCCTTGACAGGGTTTTGGAGTTGGGGGTCACAGAAGCCAATAACTCATCACCCAGGTCTTTGGAGGTCACTCCTGTGCCGAGGATTCCGAAGAATCTGCCGAATACTCCAAGTTGAGCAGGTCAGTGCTTTTTAGGGAACGAGGTAGGTATGAGAAAGAAAATGGGGACCTTTCCACCAGTCCAGAGTGCAAGTGAGCAGGTGGCTCGAGTTTCTCTCTCTGCAGTCTAGACCTTTCTGTAGGACTATGGGAGTGTTGTATGTGGGGTTTCTGCAAGCCCCTGTGTGGAGAACTGGACCGTGGCAGGTCTTGGGGGTCCCATAATTCAGAAGGATGTGGGTGTGTGAGCCTGCACCATAATTTAATTCTCGGGTCTCTTGTGGTAGTGAGTTGGGTTTCCCGGTGTGGAAGGTAAAGCATACTAGCTGGATGCTTCACCCCCCCCCCCCACACCCCACTGCCACACAGAGTCCCAGGGACCCGTTTCTAACAGCCAGACTCCGCCGACAGAGCAGGTTCCAGTTTCCCAGCAAGGGGAGTGCAGTGTCCATTACACTTGGGGAATCTCACGGTTCTTCCTGCACTCGGTGACCTCACTCAGGACCCTGTGGGAGTAGACCAGGTGCTCTCAGTGCGAGGAGGATTTACTTCATTGCCTTTTTCTGGAATAAACTTTGGGCACCTGAGCGGAGCGGGACAGCGAAGGAAGGTCCCCGCCACGAGGGATCACGCTCTGCGCCTGCTCGGGGTTCCCATGGCGACAGGCGGGGAGTCTGAGACGCCACCTCACCCACCCCAAAGTCAGTTCCCTGTTGATGGTCTGTGCTGCCCTCTCTACTCCTGCCCGGGACTTTTTCTTTGTTGTTTGTAACGTGGAATCAGTTTATGATCTTGTTTTGACCTTAAGAATTTAGCATTAAAACAATAACCGATTAAATTGCAAAATACACCCCCACACCTTCCCTCGTGGGACATTTACCACTTTGATCGCCAAGGGAAGAAAATGGTGAGAAATTGCTGATTGGAGCAGTAATTGAGATTTTTTTCTTCCTCCCTCTTCTAATCCATGAAAGTGGAGCCGAATACAATATATTTACTTCCTGGTGAGGTATTTCAAAAAATTGAGTCCGGTGCCTCCCTTGAGCTTTAAGGGGACAGATCTGTGCCTGCTTCCCGCAAGTGGAGAGCGGGACATGCACAAGACCGCAACACCTGTGTCTCCTCCTGGCACATTTCCAAGGTGCGCTCCAAAATGGACCAAAGTAAAATGTCAGTGAAAAGAAACAAAGATTATCTCAGAAGATGTGATTGTTTTTCCAGTTGCTCTGGTGCTTTGGTCATTGCTGGGGTTAATCTTATAAAGTCTCTGTGGGGAATGCTTCAAGAAGCCTTGAGCAAGCCAGTCAGATGTCTCAAGATTTCTTTCTGTTAAGAGAGCCATGTTTCTTTTCTTCAAATTATGGGTCTTGACAGCTACATTCCCTTTTAAAAATTCCATGTGTTTAAGCACAGGTTACCATTTGGCAAGGGTGCACAGCTTAAGGGTTATGTAGAAGGAGCTGTAGCTTCTCACTGCTCATTTTTCTTAGGTTGCATACATATTTGGTAGCATAATTGATATACTTAGTTGCTTATATTAAATAAACATTGGTTAGAATTAATGTAAAATGGAGTTACTCTTCCTAAGATAAATAGTGTGGCATAAAAGTACCTTCAGTGAAATAGTAGATGAGTACTGTCTTGCTGAATCTTGTTTTTAAATAACTTGCCTTTAAGTTTAGTAGTGGTAAAGTTTTCAGACAATATCCTTCCACCATCAGCAAATGAAGTCAACATAATATTACTTTTAAGATGATTAGCAAATAACATGTTAAAGTTATCTCTCCTATCCCATTCATTATAAATGCCTATACATCATGCGATCTGTCTAGATCAAATGCTTAAAAATGCTTCATTATGTTTTTCCCCTTCCCTCATAATTAAAAATATAGAAAAACTCCAAATTTTCAGGTTCAGATGCTTTGTGACCCTATTTGGTGGCTTGTAACTGACTTTAGTTCCCTAATTCTCAGTGACATGTGTTTCTGCTGGTTCCAGGAGGTAAACTGGTTTTAGCAGATCATGGGATAATGAGAGTGGGAGTGCTTGTGGAGAGGCTGGGGAGAGACAGTGGGAATGAGACAAAGGGAGTGAAGGCTGATGGGCAGAGTCAGGATTTATTGCTATACCAGATTCTTCATAAAAGCTGTTAAAGTCACTGCTTCTTTTTGATACATTTTCCCACATCATTAACAGCAGTTAACTTTATTTTTTAGAATGAGTCTTCTAAGTAAATATAAGGATAGAATTGTAAAAATAGAATATAATAAAGGTGCCATAATATAATAGGCAAACTCATTAAATGTTTTCTACTTAATTATTCATTTAGTCAACAAATGTTTATTGAAAACGAATTATATATAAGGCAAGATAAATAAATTTAGATTCCTGCCCTCAGTGAACTAAGAGCTGTGAGTTCTGAAATAATTCTAATGCTTTTCAGATTTTCAGTGTAAAAATACTACCTATGGTCATCTTAAGGAGAACAATTTATCTAGTGCTGACCAATCAGACTTCTTGATTCAGAAACAAATGCTTAAACTCTGAACATTGTTTTTGAGCATTTTAGATCTAAGAGCCTATATTTATGGTAAAAAGCATTGTGTGCACCTATCTTCTTACATTTTTGTAGTACAGATTCAGCCCTAATACCTACAGTCTTGGCAAGTACTGCTCTTGAGTTTGAGAGTAAAATAGAAACCCTGTAATTCTCCGGTTCCTGATAAAGATAAAAGGTGAACGATTCAGTAGTCCTTTGTTCTGGCTCCCTGTTTCATGACATAATAAACTTCCTGCAGCTCCCTTCTAAGAATAGTGTTGGTCTGCATGTTTAAAGATCATGACTATTATTTCTCTGAGCAAAAAAAATACCCCCAATACAGGAGGATATAGAATTATGATAGACAATTACAAAGAATACAATAGGGCACTTGAACATTTTAATTTTTGAGCTGGAATAATTTCTAGGTCTTTTTAGTGAGTTTAGGCTCTATAGAAATGCATTATAGCCATGATAAACCTGGCCTAATATTGACCAAGGTTGACAAATGTTTCCTCTTGTCATCTGTAGAACACAGACAGTTAGGGAGACTGCAGTCTCCCTTCCTTTGCCGCCTTGTGAGTCAACAATGATCAGCTCAGTGAAAGTTGCTGAGGAGCATCCCCGTTTTGTTATTGCTCTTTCTCTAAAAAAATCAGACTCAGCTCTGAGTTATGGACCAAGTGGTGCAGAACTCATTACTGTGAACAATACTTCCTTTGCAGGGAAGCATGGTCTCTCTTCTCACTCATAGGGGCTCATTCCAAGCTGGCTTTGCTCACAAGGAAAATCATTTAGACACAGTTCAGTGGACACTCACTCACATCTCTTTGACACCCGTGACCGTTTTTGTTTAAGGAGAAATCCAGTACTGCTTTGGTAGGGTGTGCCAAATTAGAAGTGCATTTTAAGAACCCTGTGAAGCAGTTTACACAGCTTTACGTTGCTATTATTAAGATTTCTGTCTTCTGCGCTTTAAAGGAAGAGGGCCTGATGGATAAAGAGGGACAACTAAGAAAACTTTTGGAGCAAAGTTAAAAACATTTTCACCAACTCTGTACTTTGGATGCACTAAACTACATTCCTACACCTCTTTATTGTCATAAAATTAAAGAGCAGAAAAAGATACCAAGGTAGATACCATGTTTGTTATATAAATTAGAAAGCCAGGGCCCAAAGTTGCTAAATGATTTTTTTAAAGTCGCACAGTGAATAAATGGCAGAACTGGGATGAAAATACTGAAGTTTTAATTTCTAATGATACCAGGACATCTGGAGTGGGCAGGTGTGGAATCCTTGCTTTGGATTTGCTTACAGATTTTATTATAAGCATTTATATATGAGAATATATATGGTTCACATGCATAAATTAAAAAGTTTTCTAGTATCTGTTTTGGCCTGAAGGATTCTGGCATGATTAGGAATTTAATACAAGGGGGAAAAGTGTTTTGGTGATTTACTGTCCAGTGAATATCTTATACAAGGCATTTTGGAGGAAAAGGAAGAAATGAACATTAATGTATTCCAACCATTACTTTGTCACTTTAAAATGTATAATAATCTAGAAATGGAGATATTATTATCCCATGTTACTGATAAGGCTCAGAGAAGTTAGTTTCTTGCCCAAAATCTAAGTGAGTATAGAACAGACTTGGAGTTTGATCCCAAGCCTGTCTGCCTCTGCTCTATTACATCATTTTTGCCACTCAGAAAAACAAGACTAAATTTATAAAACATATTGAGTGCTTTTCTTCTCAAATTCACCATTCCATCCAGAGTACAGGCTTGTAGGAGTGTTTCTGACCAGCTTTTTGGTGAGTGGAGAAGCTTCATTTCCTATTTGGAGGTTGCGAGGTTATAAATTCAGGCCTGGTTCCAGAAAAACATTTAAAATATGTTTATAAACTATGTTGGTTATTCGTTTAGAAGAGATTGGTGTTTAGGTTCTCTGCAAATGCTTTCCAATATCAAAGTAGCCCACGCTTCCCTTTTAAATTGTCAAGTTTCAGGGGTCTGAGAGAACCCCTCATGATTTTAATGTTTTTTTCTGGCATCCCAAAACTTAGATATTGGTTGTATCTTATATAGAAACTTTACTCACTTATTTATCTTGAGATTCAAATCTGAGATCAGAATCATTTTGGGCAGTTGCTGAACATTTCTAAACTTATGCCAGAAGCAGGTTTAGAACTCTTCAAACTGCTGTGCTGTGGTGTTGGGAAATTGGAAGTGAACTGTGCTTAGCTGGTTCAAGACTTGTGGTATTTTTGAGCTCGTTTAGCCAGGAAGAAACTGAGGCCCAGGAATGCCCTCATTCGCACAGCCGAGTTGGAACTTGAACCTTGACATTGCCGACAAACACCTGGCCCAGTGTTCTTTTTTTTGAGAGAGTCAGAGAGAGGGATAGATAGGGACAGACAGACAGGAATGGAGAGAGGTGAGAAGCATCAATCATTAGTTTTTCATTGCCGTTGTGACACCATAGTTCATTGATTGCTTTCTCACATGTGCCTTGACTGCGGGCCTTCAGCAGACTGAGCCACCCCTTGCTGGTGCCTGCAACCTTGGGTCCAAGCCGGCGAGCTTTTTTTTGCTCAAGACACTCACCCCTACCCCAAGCTGACGAACTTGGGGTCTCGAACCTGGGTCTTCCGCATCCCAGTCCAATGCTCTATCCACTGCGCCACCACCTGATCAGGCTGGCCCAGTGTTCTTAGTAGCACACCACAACTTAAAAACATACTGGACTCCACTTTAGAATTCAGCCCAGGGTTCAGATACTGCAAAGGATCGCAAAAGGCCCTCTGGGTTTCTCTATTCCTGATTTTTTCTGTGGCTTATCCTATCAGCAGCCTTTTGTCCCTGTGGCTGATTCTTTTAAATTTTAACAAGGGACTTACAAAGTTCTCCAGCCATTCAGGTGCCTTTGTACACTTCTCACAAAAATTAGGGGATCGGGGAATGTGCAGATACTCCAGTACTTTCTACCTTTTTATACTGCATTTTCACCCATTAAATAAAAGTTGGTTTTACATCTCATTTGCATAACCAAACAGCTTTGTTGATTGCTTTTCTGATGTTCTTGTTTAATAATAAAAAAATCAAATGCTTCTTTTTTGGTTTCGTATTCATTTTGAAGTATCCTCTAATTTTTTGAGCAGTATATTAAACTACCACTGAAAGACAGAAGGATCTTGTTGAATGCTAACATATGTAAGTTACTAATTAACTGGTCTAAGGCAATCATGGTTTCTCTTTCATCTGCCTTCACTTCCTTGTTGCTAGTCCACAAGAACCAAATATTTAAATTCAGGTTCGTACTTCCCTCTTCTCTCCCTCTTCAATTTAATTGAAGGGGCCTCTGGACTTCAGAATAGGTCTCCATGGAGTGCTGCTAATGGAACCTCTGCAAAACTACCCTTGGTGGGAACTTTGAGGACTCCTATTCAGAGGTCAGAATTCTGGACCAGAAGTGAAGTGAGTTGATTTGCTGTGTAGTCATATGGAATTTAGTTCTCTAGACCTCCTATTTCGTTTTTGCCAAACAACCCATCCTTTTTTAAAAAAAAAAAATTATTTAGACAATTAATTTTAATGGAGTGACATTGATCAACTAGAGTACATAGATTCAGAGAAAACATCTCCAGATCATTTTGACATTTGATTATGTTGTATATCCATCACCCAAAGTCAAATTGTCCTCTGTCATCTTTTATTTGGTTTTCTTTGTGTCCCTTCCCTCCCCCACTCCTTCTCTTTCCTCCCTTCCCCTCCCCATGGTAACCACTGCAATTTTATCCATGTCCATGAGTCTCAATTTTGTATCCCAACTATGTATGGAATCATACAGTTCTTAGTTTTTTCTGTTTTACTTATTTTGCTCAGTATAATGTTATCAAGGTCCATCCATGTTGTTGTAAATGATCCTATGTTGTCATTTCTTATGGCTGAGTAGTATTCCATAGTATATATGTACCACATTTTCTTTAACAAATCTTCTATTGAAGGGCTTTTTGGTTGTTTCCATGTCTTGGCCACTGTGAACAATGCTGCGATGAACATGGGGCTGCATGTGTCTTTATGAACCATTGTTTTTGAGTTTGGAGGGTATTTGGGGATATATACCCAGTCGAGGGATTGCTGGGTCATATGGTAGTTCTATTCTTAGTTTTTTGAGGAACCACCATACTTTCTTCCATAATGGTTGTACTAGTTTACATCCCCACCAACGGTGAATGAAGGTTCCTTTTTCTCCACAGCCTCTCCAACACTTGTTATTACCTGTCTTGTTGATACAAGCTAATCTAACAGGTGTGAGGTAGTATCTCATTGTAGTTTTGATTTGCATTTCTCTAAAAGCTAGTGAAGATGAGCATCTTTTCATATATCTATTGGCCATTTGTATTTCTTCTTGGGAGAAGTGTCTGTTCATGTCCTCTTCCCATTTTTTTATTGGATTGTTTGCTTGTTTGTTGTTGAGTTTTGTGAGTTCTTTGTATATTTTGGATATTAGACCCTTATCTGTGCTATTGTTTGAAAATATCATCTTTCATTTAGTTGGCTGTCTGTTTTGTTGTCAGTTTCTCTTGCTGTGCAAAAGCTTCTTAGTCTGATGTAGTCCCATTCATTTATCTTTGCCTTCACTTCCCTTGCCTTTGGAGTCAAATTCATAAAGTTCTCTTTGTAACCAAGGTACATGAGTTTAGTGCCTATGTTTTCTTCTATGTAATTTTTTAGAACAACCCTTTCTTAACTTTGAGTGATATGGGAAGCTATTGAAAACAAGATGATCTTTAAAAAGATACTTCTTTATAGAAGAGAACAAGGTGTTCATATAAGAAGTTAAGATTATGTAAAGACCCTTTGATTTTCAATTCAGTTAAAGACTATTGGTTCCATACAACCATTTGTGTAGAAAAGAGAAAAGGGAGGGTTGAAGGAAAAAATGAGTGTTTCTTTATGAATATAGAGTGTCTCAGGAAGGATACACAAGATACTAATAATAATGTTGGTTGCTGGGAGACAGATGCTAAAGGTAAACTATTCATTATATATGCTTGTGTACCTTTTGAATTTTGAAACCTCAACTTAATAAAATTAAAATTAAAAAAAGAGAATACTTGGGTTTCCATAATAAATAAGTAACTACCTCCTGGCTCCTAAGTGGTAGAAAGGGGAGACTGGGAAGCAATTTTAAATTTATTTTATTATTTTATTCATTTTAGAGAGGAGACACAGAGTGAGAGAGAGAGAGAGAGAGAGGGAGAGAGAGAAAGAGAGAAAGGGGGGAGGAGCTGGAAGCATCAACTCCCACATGTGCCTTGACCAGACCAGTGCAGGGTTTTGAACTGGCGACCTCAGTGTTCCCAGGCCGACGCTTTATCCACTGCGCCACCACAGGTCAGGCTGGAAGGCAATTTTAAAGAAAATAAATGCAATTCTCGTTCTTACTGTAATGCTGGTGGTTGAAGCCAGGCAGGTTCACACTGGATTGGGCAGACCACAGAAGAACCATGGAGTCAGAAGACATTGTGTCATTCCCATTTATTGGATTCTCGCAGAGTCGCAGAGGCAGGTGAGCGAACAGGAAGGGGAAAACCTCTTCTCAAGGAGGCAGGCCAGCAATCAGGAAAACCGTCCCTCGTGGTGGTGAGCAAACTATCCATGCCAAGAGAAAGTACCTGTAGCCTTGTGTAGGCGACACACATGTGGCTTTCTACCATGTATTCACGCGCTAATCATGCAAAGTGATTGCAGCTGGAAAACAAGCCAGCAAGCCTAACCACAGCTGTTTTCCCCACACTTACTATCCTTTTAAGTCTCACCAAAGTTCACATTTAGTAGTTTTTTTACATTTAGTAATTTTTAAAAAAATTTATTTATTCATTTTAGAGAGGAGACACAGAGTGAGAGAGAGATAGAGAAAGAGAGAAAGGGGGGAGGAGCTGGAAGCATCAACTCCCACATGTGCCTTGACCAGACCAGTGCAGGGTTTTGAACTGGCGACCTCAGTATTCCCAGGTTGACGCTTTATCCACTGCGCCACCACAGGTCAGGCTACATTTAGTAATTTTTAAAAGCAGTGTTCTTTAAGCTTTTCTGGATTTTGATATCAGGGCTGTGGAGATTTTTTCTGATTTTTCATAATTTTCTTCCTTCTCATAAAGCATTAGTTATTGACTGCAGCCAGACTCATGGGCTAATGGGAATCAGACTCATTCCACTCCTGAGCTACAAACCCTCTTTTATGCTTTATAAGAGTCAGGCTAGCCTTGATAGTCAACCTTTTTATAAAAACCACCCCCTTTTGCAGTGCTGGTCAACCTGGTCCCTACCGCCCACTAGTGGGCATTCCAGCTTTCATCGTGGGCCAATCGCGACAGCCCAATCAAGGGGCTAGAAAGTTTCTTCCCTCACTCCAACACTGGTTTTCCGCCATAGAGAGAAATCCCTGTAAAGGGATTATTCATTTTTTTTCTTTTTCTTTTTTTTTTTAAATTTTATTTTTATTTTATTCATTTTAGAGAGGAGATACAGAGTGAGAGACAGAGAGAGAGAGAGAGAGAGAAAGGGGGGAGGAGCTGGAAGCATCAACTCCCATATGTGCCTTGACCAGACCAGTGCAGGGTTTTGAACTGGCAACCTCAGTGTTCCCAGGTCGACGCTTTATCCACTGCGCCACCACAGGTCAGGATCATTTTTTTTTCTTTTAAATTTTATTTATTGATTTTAAAGGGGTAGGGGCAAGAACTATCAACTCATACTTCTTTAGTTATTCATTGATTGCTTGTTGAATGTGCCTTGACCAGGTAAGCCCAGGTTTTTTATTTTATTTTTTTTGTATTTTTATATTTTTCCGAAGTTAGAAGTGGGGAGGCAGTCAGACAAACTCCTGCATATGCCTGACTGGGATTCACCCGGCATGACCAACAGGGGGCGATGCTCTGCCTTTGCTCCACTGTGGCTGGAGCCATTGTAGCACCTGAGGCAGAGGCCATGGAACCATCGTCAGCTCCTGGGCCAAATTTGCTCCAGTGGAGCCTTGGCTGTGGGAGGGGAAGGAGATATAGAGAGGAAGAAGAGGGGCAAAGGTGGAGAAGCTGGTGGGTGCCTCTTCTGTGTGTCCTGACCGGGAATCAAACCCGGGACTTCCACACACCAGGCCGACACTTTACTGCTGAGCCAACTGGCCAAGGCCCAGGTAAGCCCAAGTTTTTAACCTGTGATCTCAGCATTTCAGGTCAATGCTTTGTCTATTGCACCAGGCTAGGCATAATGTGATTATTCTTTTATTTTCCTGAGTAGTGTCTAATTGTGAATATCAGAGGAATCTTTTTTTCTCAAATTCAAAACAAAAAAGACTTACTGTATTCTGAACTGCAGCTTCTCTCTTTTTTCTCTCTCTCTTCTTTCCCAAATGAGAGGAGGGGAGATAGAGAAGCAGACTCCCACATGTGCCCTAACCAGGATCCACCCAACAACCCTGGTCTGCGGCTGATGCTCTGCCCATCTGGGACTATGCTCACAACTGAGCTATTTTTTTTTTTTTTTTTTTACACGGACAGAGAGAGTCAGAGAGAGGGATAGACAAACAGGAATGGAGAGAGATGAGAAGCATCAATCATCAGTTTTTTGTTGCAACACCTTAGTTGTTCATTGATTGCTCTCTCATATGTACCTTGACTGTGGGCTTACAGCCGACCGAGCAATCCCTTGCTGGAGCCAGCGACTTTGGACTCAAGCTGGCAAGCTTTTTGCTCAAGCCAGAAGGGCCCGCGCTCAAGTTGGCGACCTCGGTTCTCGAACCTGGGTCCTCCGTATCCCAGTCTGATGCTCAATCCACTGCGCCACTGCCTGGTCAGGCCACAACTGAGCTATTTTTAGCACCTGAAGTAGAGGCTCCAAGGAGCCATCCTCAGTGCTTGGGGCAATGGGCTTAAATCAATCAAGCAATAGCTGCAGGAAAGGAAGAGAAAAAGAGAGAAATAGAGAGAAGGGGGAGGGGAGGGGTGGAGAAACAGATGGTCACTTCTCCTGTGTGCCTTGACAGGGAATTGAACTCAGGAAATCCACACACTGAGCCCAGGTTCTACTACTGAGCCAACTGGCCAGGGCAGCTTCTCTTGTTTTTAAAAGGTTGTGAATTGAAAGTATCTTTTTGTTTACTGGGTAAATCATTAAGACACAGACTTAGAAAAGAGTAAACACAAACTGTACTAACTTCTTTTTCCCTCATAAAAAGAGAGAAAAGTGAAATCTATTATTTACCATCCAAGTTGCAATCAAAAGCAAAAACTCATGTCAGGACCAGTTCTCAGCACATTCTTAAAAATTTCTCATCTCAAATTTGGTGAAGTAAATAAAAAAAAAATGTAGTTTTCTCCTAGGATTGTTGCTATTACTTAAAAAAGTTGATTTTAGAGAGAGAAAAGGGGGAGGGGAGAGAAAGTTTTTCTTTTCCAGAATTTGTTGTTCCTATTTATACATTCATTGATTCATTTTTTTTTTATGTGTCTATACCGGGGATTGAACCCATAACCTTGGTGTATCTGGATGATGCTCTAAGCAAATGATCTACCTGCCCAGAGCTGCTGTTACTTTTAATTTGTTAGGAAAGAATAACTGATGCTTAAAAGGGCATTTAGTAAATGTTCTCACATCTCTGTCCCTCAGTCATCCAGTTCTTTCTCTAATAGACCAACAGTGTTATTAGTTTTTTATGTGTATTTTCAAAAAGATATATATTATATATAAGGAAATAAAATGGATACTTTTTCTTCCTATTAAAAATCAAATGTAGAGCGTTATCAATATGATTCTGAATTTTGACCATTCTAATAGGTGTGTAGTGGTGTCTCATTTTAATCATTTTCTGATGATATATGATGTGGAGCATCTTAGTTCTTCTGTGTATTTTTTGAACAGTCCTTTATCATATATGTTTTTTGCAAATGTTTTCAATAAAAAGGAGAGAAAATGAGCAAATGAAGTGAGATGCATACTTTAGCCCAATGGGTCATTAAGTTCTTGAGAATGTTCAGTGTAACTAACTTCCAACATGCATATACATGTAAAATTTTATGATATAATTGTTATATAAGTAATAACTTATTTGTAATTTTGTGTCATTAACCAAATATTCCTTTGTCCATCTTAAAGAATCTTTCTCCCCCACTTTGGCTAGAAATTTAAAAGAAAAAAAATATTTTTTCAGCAAAACAAAATAAATGTTTGCAGTCTCTGCTTTATTTTCATTTGGTCACACATGCTTTATAAAACACACAACACACACACTTGCAAAACATCAAACATTAGGAATTAGAGGGAATAAAACAAGAGGTTTACAGGCTTGAAAGAATATCCTAGGCTTCCAAACAAAAGTAATCAAATATTGAAAATGTATTTGTTTAAAACACAAAGATAGCCTGACCAGGCGGTGGCGCAGTGGATCGAGTGTCGACTGGGATGCGGAAGACCCAGTTTTGAGACTCTGAGGTCTCCAGCTTGAGTGTGGGCCCATCTGGCTTGAGCAAAAAAAAGCTCGCCGGCTTGGACCCAACGTCGCTGGCTCAAGCAAGGGGTTACTCGGTCTGCTGAAGGCCTGCAGTCAAGGCACATATGAGAAAGCAATCAATGAACAACGAAGGTGTCGCAATGGCAACGAAAAACTGATGATTGATGCTTCTCATCTTTCTCCGTTCCTGTCTGTCTGTCCCTGTCTATCCCTCTCTCTGACTCGCTCTCTGTTCCTGTGAAACAAACAAACAAAAAAACCCCCACAAAGGTAGTTTGTTTTTAATGAAATTTAAGGTTCTTTCTTTTCAAGTAACACTTTACGAACAGAAGTACGCCTGGCTTCTGTTCCTTGAAGGCCCTTTGCAGAACACAGATTCAGCATTCACTCTGCTTGGTGTTCACTCTTGCCCCTTCTCTACCTTCTGAAAGTATAGTACCCTGGGCCCAAGCCTGGGGAATATTGGCAGTGGCTACATAGTTTCTATTGTATGGATATACTAACATTTAACCAGATTAATGGACAATTAGATTGCTACTGATCTTTTTAAAGCACTGATATAGTAAATAGCTCAATAAATACTTCATTTTGCAGATGTTCAGGTATAGTAAAGGATATATTTATGGAACTGGGATTATTAAGTGAAAGGTATATAACTTGTAATTTTGATAAATATTGCCAAATTGGCCTACGTAGAATTTGTAAAAATTTTGCCTGACCTGTGGTGGCGCAATGGATAGAGTATCAACCTGGACTTCTGAGGTCACTGGTTTGAAACCCCAAGGCTTGTCTGGTCAAGGCACATACAGGAAGAAACTGTGAGTTGATTCTCCACCCCACCCCCCTTTCTCTTTCTCTTTCTCTCTCCCCGATCTCTGGAATGAATAAACAAAATCTTAAAAAAATAATTGTAAAAATTTTACTCCTATCAGAAATGTATTAATTACACTAACAATTTCTTTACCTGATTTGTCAGCAAACTTTTTGATTTTTGCTAATGTGGTAGGTAAAAAGTTAACATCTTGATATAGATGAAATTTGCTTTTTTTTACTCACTAATGTGTGACTTTACACAATTCCATTTTGAGCAGACTTTAGAATAGAAGGCATCTTTTCATTCTTTCCAGTAAACAATAAGTTTGAAGAAGAAGGAAATAAATAGGTTATTGACCACTGCCTGGCAGAGGAACAGTCAGAACACTTACTTTTTCTAAATAATATGCATTTAGCTGCCTTTCACATTTCCTTCCAAATTTCAACATTTCACTTCTCTCCTTGCCATGCTGTACAGTGGGGAAGAAGAGCAGTTGGGACTGGAGACTTAATTGTGGAAATATGCCCCTCTCTGGGGAGTGAGTCCCCTTTCTGAGACTGAACTTTGGGTGTCCTTATTGTAAGGTATTTTTACCTGCTAAGAAAGAAGGAAGGGGCTGGAGCCACGAAGTGTGGAATAATAAAGTCTTTATTTAATATTGCACTGCCCAGGCTATGTTCTCTGGTCCCAGGGGACAGGGGTCAGAGAAGTCTCATGGTATGATACACGTGGGAGATGTTTAAAGGGTCTGTAGGATGGGTGAGTTAATATGACGTGGAGAAATCTCACTGGCTGACAGACAGTCGCTCTCTTCCCAAGGATTCCCGGGAAGTTTCATTTTGGTGCACTTGGCTGTGGGCGGTTCTAGCAAAAGTTCCTGAATCTGGGTTCCTCACGTGACCTTCCCCCATTATCTACTGACCTTACATTTCAATCCTTTTGTGTTAATTAGGGGCACCGCTTATTCATCTAGCTACTTCCTGCTGACTAGGGCAGCTGTGGGGAGGGGGAGACCGGCAGGTGGTGGCTTTGAGGGGTGTCAGGAGGAACATCTGTTTGGCTGTGAGTTGAGAAAGTTCGTGGATGCGGTTTTAATTTCTCTCGTAGACGGTCGAGGAGATTGAAGCTTCTTTCATCAGGTCAGTCCTACTGAACAGCATAGCTCCCTGCTTTAGCTCACTCTGGCAGCAGGTTCCTGGTGGGAGGGACAGGAGCAACAGGAGGGTCTGCAGGGCCCAACCTTTTGGTGAGCCACAGACGAGTAGGGCCCAGTGGTTCCGACTGCCAGTGATCCTGTATGGTGGGTAAGCTTGAGGCGAGAGACATGGTTAGAAATAAGGGTAGTATTGATTATGGGGGAGCCCTTGGTATTGAGGAATGGTAGGAGTAAGTGGGAAGATGCTGTCAGCAGGATGGTGGCTCCGAGACTGTGTAGAATGTCTTGACCCAGAAGGGGTACAGGGCACGATGGCATAACTAAGAACAAGTGTGAAAAGGGGATTTCGTCCAAACTGCATGTCAGGGGTGGCATGGATGTCCCATCCATCCCCATAACTGAGACCTGTGAGGGAACTAGAGGTCTAGAGTGTGGTGGCAAAACAGAGAAGGCAGCTCCCGTGTCCACAAGAAATGAGATGGACTTACCAGTTTCTGCAGCATTACCCTGGGGTTTGGTGAGGCTGATGGGGGTCTCCAAGCCCAGGGCATCAGTCCTAGGAGATCGAGCGATGGGCCCACCTGGCTGGCTTGGCCTCCACGTAGAGATGTTGAGGATGAGCCTGCTGCCCAAAGGGGGCAGTCGCTCTGCCAGTGACCGGGCTGCTTGCAGTCAGGGCAGGGCTCAGTGGGCAGCCGCAGGCAGGGATACTGTCAGGGCCAGTGACCTTCCTTGCTACACTTTAAGCAAACTGCTGGTAGGAACCTCTTTGTGGCTTGGACTTGGGTCTGGCACTTCCTGTGCCTTGCCCCTGTTGTTCTACCAGCCTCAGGGCTGCCAAAAGAGCCTGGGTTTGGAGCGTTACCTTCTGCTGCATGTGGGCCTGGCAAATAGCCTTAGCCATTTTCTACTATCCCTGACCATTAAAAACTTTAAATGTCATGTTCACAGGTCCCAGATAGGGGCTTGAGGGTTAGAATAAAAGGAGGTGGGCTCCTAGGGAGCCCCGCACTCAGATCCAGCTTGCAGGAAGTTCTGGCCAGAGGCAGGACAGGGCCAGAACTTCCTGCAAGCAGATTGGGCTTGGGCTGTGGGGTTAGTGCAAATTGGCGTAAGAGCCAATGGCAGGCAGAGAATGGCCTGACGAAGGAGGGACTTACGAACACAGTGGAGAAGGGAGTGGCCCCTGGCCAGCAGGGGAGGAGAAAGAGAGACTGGTATTTGCAGGTGAATGAGAAACAGGATCCTGCAGAGGGAGAGGAGGGGGCTCTTGGAGGGAAGAGACCTGAGTGAAAGAAGTCTACAGAGGGATCAGAGAGGGATCCCGAGAGAAAGGCCCCTCCGGGGGTCAAGCAGGAGGGGGAGAGAGTTGGGGGGTCAGCGAAGGAGGAAAGATCAGGAGTGGAGAGTTTAGGTGAGGTTTCTCTGGCCTAAAAGGTCCTGCATCATGTAGCAGGCAGCACAGAGATTAGAACGGGAGTGCAAATAACTAGAAGCCCTGAATGTAAGGGATCTCCAACCAGTTCCCAGCTATTTTGGCGATAGTTAAATCGGTGAGGGTGTTAAAACTGAAAGTCCTTTCAGGAGGCCATCTGGTTCGATTATCCAGTGGGTTCTGTGGCCTTGCCACAGCGAAGAAGAACAGTTTCTTCTTCTTTAGGGAGGGAGAGGTTTCGGATAAGGCACTCCAGGAGCATTTTTGGATTAGGTTTAGATTCCTGTGTCCCCACGGCCACCCTCAGTCCTCGGAGTGGTCAGAGATGAGCATTGGCATCCCCAAACTCAAGCTCTAGCCATCAGATGAATAGGTAAAGTAGATGCACTTGGGTAAGGTGACCAGATTTTAAAATTGGTAAAGCGGGACACCATTGACGGGGGGCCAGGGGAGGCTTTGATTAAAAATTTGGTCGGTATGGAGCAAAAAATATTTTTCATAGAATGCAAAAATAGTATGGTAATATAGTTTTTTAAATTGGAACTTTTTTAAAACGCTGCGGGATGCGGGACAAATTGTTAAAAATTGGGACTGTCCCGCCAAAAGCGGGACGTCTGGTCACCTTATTGGGCCGTCTCCACGGGTACATATGCACTCGGAACAGAAAAGACTTTCCTGACGCAGCTGTGGTTTTGGACAGGGAGCCTTGGTGGAAAGAACTGAGGGGAGACTGGAGGCAGGGGACTTACCGCACCATGAACCAAAATAAGTGGAAAGTCAAAGATCCTGGTTCTTTCTCGGAGGGAAGGGAAGAGTAGCAGTCCTTGCAAACTTCAACTCGTCCTGGGTTTCGGCACCAAATGTAAGGTATTTTTCCCTGTGAGAAAGAAGGAAGGGGCCAGAGTCATGAAGTGTGGAATAGTAAAGGCTTTATTTAGTACCATGCTGCCTGGGTGATGTTCTCTGGTCCCGGGGGGGAGGAGGGGCCAGGGTCAGAGAAGTCGCATGGGATGATACACATAGGAGATATTTAAAGGGTCTGTAGGATGGGTGAGCTGATATAATGTGGAGAAATCTCACTGGCTGTCAGACAGTCACTCTTTTCCCAAGGACTCCTGGGAAGTTTCCTTTGGCACACTTGGTTGTGGGCGGCTCTAGCCAAAGTTCCTGGGTCTGACTTCCTCACGTGACCTTCCCCCCATTATCCACCAACCTATTCTGTATTTCTAATATTTAAGAAGCTTAGAAATCACTTCTCAGCTTTTTGGCTAAGATCAAGTGTAAAAAGCTTAGAAATCACTGTTTTAGAGACAATTAGTGTGAATCAAGAATTTTTTTTTGAACTACACCTAAGTAGATAAAATTAGAATCATAAAAAAAAGCTGCTGTTAGTGCATCATCAGGAAAGAATCTTCAAATGTGATCGAAGTAGAGATTTCAAGACATTACCATTTTTGGGGGGGTGTGTTTTTTTAAACTCCAATCTATATTGTGTACCTACTTTTAAAAAAGAAGGAATATTTGATAAGTAATAGAAATGTGCCAATCCTGACACAAATATAGGAAAGTGGAATGGGTTGTAAATTGAAGTCTGGATTCCATAACTGACTGCAATGCTTTAGCAGTGTCCTCACTCTCACAAGCTTTTTCTCATATTCTTTCTCTTTTCCTCTCTTATATTATTTATTAGGAAGCAAAATTACATAGATCTTAAGTGTAAAGCCAGTAGCCAGGGCCACCATCACAGCCGCCTGACCCGTGCAGGTTCACATTAGATTCAAACAGTCGGTAATGAAACAATGGAGCCAAGAACTGGTGAGCCATCAGCTTTAATTCTAGCTTGCACCCGGCAGGCAAGCAAAAACACACACTGGGCTCCAAAACCAACTCATTCAGTGCTCACAAAACTACTGACTTATGTGAGTTTCCTAAAATCAAAGGTTTCTAGCTCACCAGACTTATTCACCTCTGTAAAGCCAGTAGTCGCGGCCGCCATCACAGCTGCCCAGCCCGTGCAAGTTCACATTAGATTTGAACAGTTGGTAATGAAACACAGGAGCCAAGAACTGGTGAGCCATCAGCTTTAATTCTAGCTTGCACCCGGCGGGCAAGCAAAAACACACACTGCGCTCCAAAACCCACACATTCAGTGCTCACAAAGCTACTGACTTATCCGAGTTTCCTAGAATCAAAGCTTTCTAGCTCACCAGACTTATTCACCACTGTTTCCCATCTCCTCCAGCACAAACTCTTAACAAACTGGCTTCTCCCTCAGCACTCTGCCATCTTGGCTGCTTCTCCTGGCCTCCATGTGTCCTTACTCTGCTCTACTCTCTAATACCTCATGAACCAAAAGCCAAGAGAGAGAGATCAAGCTACTGGTCTCTCCCGCTTTATAGCATAGACTCAAAACCTTTAATCCAATTATACATACAAGAATGTCTCTGATACAAAGCCACCCATCTGAGGCATAATGGGATTCCTCAAGAGAGTGCACCACCCTACATCATCCAATCAGTCAAGAGTGTGGAGAAGAGCTTACTCTCAAAACTAAGCTTTAGGCTACAACGACCCGGCCTGCCCACAACCTGTTCCAGAACACACATTAATATCAATGAACTTCCATGTGGGCAGCGCCATCTTTAACAAAGTGAGCATAATATATTTTATCTGCCCAACAATCCACCCTTATGCTCACTTTACTACCCACAATCTACACCACCGGCATCCCTGTACAAGGAAATTAAGTACATTACACAAATTACAGCAATAGCCCAAATCATACAGTTTCAACAATTACAAAGGTACACGCATTTCACCAGTCTCTGAGCACTTTGCCAAAAGCGCAAAATGTCCTCAGCCTTCTTTCTAGCCATGGGAAAAGCTTCCCGGGGCAGGAGGACCTCCAGCAAAGCCACCCCACCCCCATCAGGGTATTTCACATTGTCCAAAATCCATAAGTCCATTCAACAAAGGAGCTTGTGCCCATCCGGTCATAGTCCAGGAAATCAGTCCACACACATAGGGCTTTAGCCTCCTTCCTCATTCCTGCCGTCATGGCAAGTCTCACACTGTCCTAAAGAAAAGCATGTGGCAATGGCAGTCAGCATTTCCATCTCTGCTCTGGGGAGCATGATGACATCCACCCCTATGTCCCAAAATCGCAGACCTACCAGGAGCATAGCTACTCCTTGTTGCTGGGCTCTCACCTTCTGGAGACTGTGGATTGCAACTCCAGCCCGAATCTCCTTATCCTTCAAAGAGGAACTGAAAACATCAGCTTCTGCTGCTGGGCTCGAGCCCCGGGCCACCGCTGCCTTCTGCTCTGCAGGCCTTGCAGCTCCAGCCCCGGCCTCAACCCCGGCCCCGGCCTCAGGCCCGACCTCATGCCGCTGCTGGCTCTCCACAATATCCAGAGCAATCTCCAACTCACAAACCTGTGATTTCTTCTCCAGCATCTGCTCCATTTTCAGGCGAATCTCACGAACCTGGTCAGCCTCCTCCGGTGCTTCATTCAGCTCCAGGGTCAGCATGTGTTTCTCCCACGTTTCCTCCAGCTCCAGGGTCAGCATCTCTTTCTCCGTTTCCTCCAGCTCCTTCTGCTGCTCGGTTTGCAGGTCCTGGGAAGCCTCTTCCATAGAGCTCTCAGTTTCCTCACACATGGCTGTAAACATCAGCCAGCTTACAGTCCCCCCAAAAACAGCTATGGGAAACCAAAACAGCAACCACTCCTCTACTCCACCACTCAAAGGTGGTGGTGGCTCCATGCCGATCTGTATCGAATCCTGCCGACTACGCCAAATGTAAAGCCAGTAGTTGCGGCCGCCATCACAGCTGCCTGACCCGTGCAGGTTCACATTAGATTCAAACAGTCGGTAATGAAACACAGGAGCCAAGAACTGGTGAGCCATCAGCTTTAATTCTAGCTTGCACCTGGCGGGCAAGCAAAAACACACACTGGGCTCCAAAACCCACACATTCAGTGCTCACAAAGCTACTGACTTATCCGAGTTTCCTAGAATCAAAGCTTTCTAGCTCACCAGACTTATTCACCACTGTTTCCCATCTCCTCCAGCACAAACTCTTAACAAACTGGCTTCTCCCTCAGCACTCTGCCATCTTGGCTGCTTCTCCTGGCCTCCATGTGTCCTTAATCTGCTCTTCTTTCTAATACCTCAGGAACCAAGAGAGAGCAAGCTACTGGTCTGTCCCACTTTATAATGTAGAAATCCAAACCCTTAATCCAATCTACACAAAGAAGGAAGTCTCCAATACAAAGCCACCCATCCGAGGCACAATGGGATTCTTCAGGAGAGTATACCACCCTACCTCATCCAATCAGTCAAGGGTGTGAGGAAAGGCTTACTCTTAAAACAAAGCCTTAAGCTATAATGACCCGGCCTGCTTACATTACAGCTTTTCCCCCACAGCCATCCCAAGCATAAGGGCAAATAATATCACCTGGGTGATGGGCTTCCATGTGGGCAGCACCATCTTTAACAAAGTGAGCATATTATATTTTATCTGCCCAACGTTAAGTGTGTAGTCTTTGGAGTTACAAGTTTTCTTTTAGTTCAAATACCATTGCTGCCTCTTAATAGCTGTGTATCTTAATTACTTAACCTCTATTTCAGTATCTTTATTTGTTAACTGGGGATAATAATTATACCTCGCCCTTAGGACTGTTGTAAGGATTAAATAAAATAATGTATGTAAAATGTTTACCTCATTACCTGGTATATAGAATGTGCTAAAAATATAAGTAGTTATTTTAATGTGGCAGGCACTGAACTAAAGTGTTTTGAGGCTGGAACAGGTCCTGATGTGGCTGTGAAACTGCAAGGCTCTGTGGCTTGGAATGTGAATTTCCAAGGTTGAATTCTCTCTTTAGCAAGGTAGTTTACCAATGTTGGTGCTGAAACAATTTAAAAATGAATAGATGGAATAGAAAGATCATTTTCTTAAATGCAATGAACCAGCAAGAAAGTAATGAATATTTGAGCCAAAAGCCTTGAGGACATTTGTCAAACCAGTGTAACTTGAACTTCCCTGTTCATGGCCTGAGGGCACAGGAGAGACAAGGTAAAACATCTGAGGGGGTGTATAACCTTTAATTATAAAGCTGGGACTCTTGCTTCTCCCTTAATAAAAGGGTGAATTACAATAAAAACAAAAACAAAAATATTATTTAACTCTTTCCAACCCTAAAAGGCTGTAAGAAAAATCACCTATCAAAAACTAGCTACTGAACAGATTCCTAATTATTTAGTCCTGAGAATTTGTGATCCTAAATCAGGTCTCATACAGGTATGTGTCTGAAATCATAATAAGTAGGTAGACAGAAAATCTCAAGATGAAAATTTGATTTAAAGAGTTTCTACACTGGAAGTGTCTCTGGTACAGAGCAGAAACCAAACTTTCTCTGTCTTTTCGAGTCTCTTTTTATGGCAGATTTCACAGAATCCCTACCAATAAAAATAGAAGGAAAATGAGCATCTTTCAGTAGAAAAAGTAAATTTACTGAATAAGATATGAGCCAAGAACAGGAACCTATAAAAACTAACAATGATGATTTTAAAAAAGGACTAAATAGAACTTGAAAAATTAAAAATGTAATAATTGAAAATAATAACTCAATGAATGGACTTAATAGATTAATCCAAGTGGAACAGGAAATAGTCAACTGAGTGATAGATTTAAAGAAAATTTTC
The DNA here is from genome assembly GCA_037038555.1 of Rhynchonycteris naso. Classification (NCBI taxonomy): domain Eukaryota; kingdom Metazoa; phylum Chordata; class Mammalia; order Chiroptera; family Emballonuridae; genus Rhynchonycteris; species Rhynchonycteris naso. Next base: position 176,847,367 of record CM072995.1, on the reverse strand, counting down.
AGATGGCAATGCAGAGAGAGAAAGTAACAGAAACCTCAAAAGAAAGGCTAATCAATATGGAAGACAGAGAATTCAGATTCAACATACGTTGCAGTAATATAAGGTTATAATAATTAAATATATACAAATATAAAACATGGAAAATATAAAAATAATTAAAATATAATATTAAAAGCAATTAAGGAAATTAAATAAAACTATGTTATCTGAATAAGAATTAATATAGTGTGCACAAATATAATAAACAGACTGCCTTTCACGCAGGGCTCAGTTAGTGTGTGTGTGAAGTTACATATAAATAAGAAGCAGCTTGATGTCATAACTCTATGAATTAATGTACACAGGAGGCCCTAGAAACATCTTAAAAGTGATTTGATATAACATTTCAATAAATTAACATAAAAATAACTCCCTGCAAAAAATTTCCCCCAAAATTATTTGAAATAATAATCTTATAAATTGACCCCTGTTAGAAGGCTTTGTCCAGAAAAAGTCCTAAAGCTGAAGGCCCCCTGCTGCAGTAGTCACCCAGACTCCAATGTGAACCTGGACTGTTTCCATGTCGCTCTGACCAAAGACAGCCGAGAGGAGCACTCCTACAGTGTCCCCTTAAGCTGTACCCAGGCACGCCAAAGGATTTGTGAATAATAAACTGCCTGTGTGATTCTTGCAACTAACTTGTGTGTTGGTTCTGTCTTTCCTCTAGTGAAAATTGGTCTTGGCACTGATAAATAGAATCCTTATAGCCGCCTCAAGAGTAGTCTCAAAGAGGCTGCCAGCCCTGCTGATAAGCAGGAGTGTGCCACATCACAGGGAAGTCAAATCAGGGACGCCTGATTGATGTAGAGCTTGGGCTCTACTGGGACAACATAAGTTTAATTAAAGTTTCAGAATGAGAAGACAGAAAATGGAAAAAGGCAACATTTAAGGAGATAATTTCAGAGAATTTTCAAGGACCAATCAAAAAGCATCTCTTCACATATTTATGAAATCATATGAATCTCAAAAAGGATAAGTAAAAAGGAATACACATATAGAGAAAATATAATTAAATGGCAGAAAGCAAAAGATAAAGAGAAAGTATTCAGCAAGGTTAGCGAAAAGAGGCAGCTTACCTTCAAAGACATGACAAATTATCCTGATAGTAAAACAGTAGAAACCAGAAGATGGTAGAATTTCATCTTTCATGCACTGACAGAAATTGTAAGTTAAGTATTCTATTTTCATTTAAAAAAATCTTAAAAAAGCAAGGACAGAAAGAAGACTTTTCAGACTTACAAGAACCTAGAGAGTTTGTTATAGTAGTCCCTTATTTAAAGGATATGCAGTTGATTCTTGAATAACATGGTTTGAACTGTATAGATCCACTTACACGTGGGTTTTTTCAATAAGTTCAGTCAGTCCATCTTAAGTGCAGATTTTGCTACTAGGGATTCAACGAACCCTGGATGGAAAAGAGTTATTTGCCTTCCCAATTGTGGTTTTGATGTATAGTTTGTTGAATCCCCAGATTCAAAGTTATAAGTGAATTTTTGTCTTTGTAGGCATTGGCATCCCTAAGTCCCACCTTGCTCAAGAATCAGCTGTACTTCAGGAAGAAGAAAATTATTCCCAGGTAGGTCTCAGAAAGAAGAATTAATGCAGAGCAAAGAAAGAAAACAGTGTAAGTTAAAGCACATATGACTGCATAAAATAATAATGGTGAACTAGATAATATAAGTAACATAGTTGATGAAGCAAGAGGAGTTAATATCTTCTAAAGTTTTTGCATAGTTCAGGAGAAAGTTAAAGGTATTGATTAAATGTAGACTGTTTTTATTAAATGTAGGCTTTTATAAGAGAAGTGTGCATGTTAAAATTTCTAAGGCAGTCACTAAAAATTGTTAAAAGAATGAATCTCTTTTAATGGAAAAAATTGAAATGATAAAAATAATTAATCTTGAAGTTAAGAAAGCTGAGAAAAGTATAAAACAGCAAGACAAATAGCAAGCACAAAATAAGATGTAGAAACAAATTCATAAGTATCAGTAACTATAATAAATATAAAGGTACTGGAAATTGTTAGACTGGATGAAAAATGAAAATTCAGACATATGCTATTTATAAAAGATATGTCTAAAATATAAGGATACAGAAAAATTAAAAGTAAAATAATAGAGATAAATAGGTGATTAAAAACAAAAGAAAGTGGGTCCTGGCTGGTTTGCTCAGTGGTAGAGCATTAGTCCGGCTTGTGGAAGTCCTGGGTTTGATTCCCAGCCAGGGCACACAGGAGAAGAACCCATCTGCTTCTCCATCCTTCCCCCTCTCCTTTCTCTCTATCTCTCTCTTCCCTTTTTGTAGCCAAGGCTCCATTGGAACAAAGTTGGCCCATGCACTGAGGATGGCTTCGTGGCCTCCACCTCAGGCGCTAGAATGGCTGTGGTTGCAACGGAGCAACTGCCCAAATGGGCAGAGCATCACCCTGTAGTGGGTATGCTGGGTGAATTCAGGTTAGGCACATGCAGGATTTTGTCTCTCTACCTCCTCACTTCTCCCTCCAGAAAAATGCAAAAAGAAACAACAACAACAAAACAAAAGAAACAGGCAATATTGACATCAGACAAAATAGACTTTAAGTGCCCCCCAAAATGTTTGTTTTTTAGAGACAATGAGGGTCATATTGGCTATTAAGTTGCAACTCAGAAATAGACAAAACTTGCATGTCTAGTAACATGGCCTCAATGTAGAATAAACAATCTGACAGAATTATAATAAGAAGCATATATATTCCCAGTGAGATTGTAATAGACTTACTCAGTTCTTTGTAAAGTGAAAGATCAATTACCACAGACAAGATTTGAACAGTACAGTTAACAAGTTTGAGCTGACACGTGTGAAGATCACTATATCTTAATACTGTATAGCACATTATTTTCAAACACACATAGACATTTATAAAAAGTGATCTCAAACTATGTCATCAAGCAAATCTTAACCAGTTATCAAATGATTGGTATCATACAGACTAGATCTGTGATCACAAGGCATTAAGCTAGAAACTGATAACTAGAAGAAAAGAAAACACACTGAGACCTTGGGGTTTAGTGGTGTCTCTTGTGAACTTTAAAGTGTATGAAGTACCATTTTATTGTGATTCCTTTGTGCACATAGATGAACGGGAGATATTTTTGGAATTAGGCAGTTTGAAGAACCTTTTAACAACCAGTTGGGCAATGCTTAGAAACCTGTGGGAAGTGGGGGAGGCGACATGTGGGGGTGCAAAGAGGAGAGTGGCCCTCTGACTAGGTCATTCTGTGCCTGAACCAGGTTTCTGAACTGCTCCAGAAGCTGCGAGCCTGGGTCTGGGTCTGGGTCTGGGCCTGGGCCAGAGGAAGAGGAATGTTGGTCTCTTTTACCCCATTCCTGCACTATATAATTCTTTTAATTTGTCTTAAAATTAGTGGAGAAATGAGAGGAGCAGCTTTCTTTGAAATCTTACCTTTTAATTGGATTTCAGATGCCCCTTCATTTACCATGTCTAGACATGCCCATTGTATTTTTTTGTTGTTGTTTGGTTTTTGTTTTGATGGAAATAGAGAGTCAGAGAGAGGGACAGATAGGGACAGGCAGACAGGAAGGGAGAGAGATGAGAAGCATCAATTCTTCTTTGCTGCTCAGTTGTTCAGTGATTGCTTTCTCATATATGCCTTGACCAGGGGGCTACAGCAGAGCGAGTGACCCCTTGCTCAAGCTAGCAACCTTGGCCTCAAACCAGCGACCTTTGGGCTCAAGCCAGTGACCATGGGGTCATGTCTATGATCCCACGCTCAAGCTGGTGAGCCTGTGCTCAAGCCAGATGAGCCCGTGCTCAAGCTGGCAACCATGGGGTTTTGACCTGGGTCCTCCCCATCCCAGTCAGATGCTCTATCCACTGTGCCATTGCCTGGTCAGGCTCCAGACATACCCATTGTAAGTTGAAAATATTTTAAGTCAAAATGCATTTAAGCCTGACCAGGCAGTGGCACAGTGGATAGAGTGTCAGACTGGGATGTGGAGGACCCAGGTCCGAGACCCCAAGGTCACTAGCTTGAGCGCAGGCCTATCTGGCTTGAGCAAAAGCTCGCCAGCTTGGACCCAAGGTCACTGGCTCGAGCAAGGGGTTACTCGGTCTGTTGAAGGCCTGTGGTCAAGGCACATATAAGAAAGCAATCTGAACAACTAAGGTGTCACAACGAAAAACTGATGATTGATGCTTCTCATCTCTCTCCATTCCTGTCTGTCACTATCTATCCCTTCCTCTGTCCCTGTAAAAAAAAAAAAAAGAAGCATTTAAAATACCTAAGCTACTGACCATCATAGCTTAACCTTGCCTTCCTTAAATGTACTCAAAACACTAACCATTGGCAGAATTCCTCTAACACAAAGCCTACTTCATAGGAAAGTGTCAGCTAAAATAGTTCATTGAATGCTGTACTGAAAGTGGAAAACAGAATGGCTGTGTGGGTATTATTTTCATACCCTTGTGATACTGGAAACTCCTAAGTCAAAGCATCATAAATTGGGAATTGTCTGTAGTTTGAATTCTCAACATTAAGGGATACCTGGATACAGAAATTCCAAAATGTATTGTGTCAGAGGCTATGATGTGCAGGATGTAATTTTGGGAACTTTTTCCCTAGGCACTTGATGTTTTACATATATTACTGTCAGAGCCTATTAATTTTGTCTTTAGTCTCAGGTGGGCTTAAAGAGAAGGAAATCTGTTAAATGCTGTACTACTAATGGGAATTAGCTCTGTGGTTACTCAGGACTATTTTAACTTATAGTTAAAGAGGAATGGATTGTAATATTAGAGAGGGGTTGCACATGATTCTTATTAATACAATGTGGAATTTTAAGGTTGGAAGCTCTGAGAGATCATCTCATTCACCACCACCTTTTTTGGCTACATAGATGAGACAGCCAAAGCACTGGGAAGTGAAGAGATTTACCTGCCGTGGTTCAGTTAGCTGCGACTCTGGCCTCTTGACTCCCAGTCAGGCATTTTCCCATTGCCCTGATGCCCCACTACACCCCGCATATCTAGTTATCCCTTAATGTTGAGAATTCAAACTACAGAGTCCCCAACTTATGATGGTTTGACTTAGGAGTTTCCAGCTTCACAATGGTATGAAAATAATACCCACACAACCATTTTGCTTTTCTTTTCTAACAACAGGGTGAGTTTATGCATTATGTTTTCATTTATGGCTATAGCCTTCTTCCCTCTTGTTAACGATTTGGAAAACACATGAACTTCTGAGACAGTTTTCACAGTGATGTTTGGCTAAGAAACTTGGCCTTGGTGTTTCTGCACTTGGTCCAAGTAGCTTACTCAAACTTCATTGTGAAGAATCCTTCCACTCTTTGATACTCAAAGGACCAACATGTTGCTCTGATTCCCTCCAATCTGCATACTACAACAGCTCTTGGCTGGAGGAACAAGATATGTATTTTCTGAATAAGTAACATTTCATTAGGTCAGATCCTCCTGTTTCTTTTCCTTCATTGGTCCATAGTAGAGTGCAATAGAATGGTGGAGGTGGGAAGAATTCGTTTTGTCTATGCTGAGAAATAAACTAGGCTCTTTCCACAGGGAAGCAGTGTTGGGAAGAAACACTGCTGGACAGAGTGTAACCCTCGACTGGGGACAGTGGATTTGAAGTCAGAAGACATAGGTTTGCAACTTTCTGTTTCCTATTAGCCTCTTTAAACTCATGCTTAATCATGTATTACTTGTAGAGTTATTGTAAGGGTCATTAAAAAATACAAGATATAAATGGGAATATTGGATAAACCACAAAGTGATTTAAAAATATATTATTATTATTATTATCAAGAAAGAATGTAAAGAAGTTGGAGTGTTGATTTTGATGGAAGCTGTGTTCTATGGGAGAGAGTGGGCTGTGGTGGTGGTACTCTCGGGATAGAGAGGTGGCAATAGTAGTCAGCATGTAGTAGATAAATTTCTCTACTTAAAATAATAATAATACAAAATGTATAAAATATTCCCCTCTCCCTCACAAAGTTCTCTTTTAGAGATTTTCCTATTTTTTCCCTTAGCGTTAGAATTCAGATTTCTAACACTAAAAGTTGGAAAGTCTGGTGCATTGGTGGGAACCAGTGCTCAATGATCTCGATATTATAGACATCTCTGTGGGTTTGAGTCTCTGTGTCAAAGAGTTTGAGGTCCCACTCTCATTGGATATATCTGAGAGTGGTACCTATATTCATTATCTATGTAACAAATTACCCCAAATTTTAGTGTCTTAAAACAACAATATTTATTATCTTTCACTGTTTTGGTGGGTCAGAAACAAAGATGAGAATGTCGAGGAGATGGCTTGTCTCTGCCTTTCTGTCTGAAGCCTCATCTGGAAGTCTTGAAGGCTGGGTCTAGACTCCTTTGCAGGCTTGTTCACTCACATGTCTGTGGTTGATGTTGGTTGTTGGCTGAGGGCCCAGCTGGGGCTGTCTGTTGGAACAAACACACCTGGGCTTTCTCACACCTTGGTGGCTGGGTTCCCAGGGCAAACCTCCTGAGAGAGACAGGGAAATAGTCAGAAGCTGTACCTTTTTATGACCTAGTCTTAGAAGACTTATAGCATAAGTTCCAACTGATTTTGTTAGAAGTAAACCACTGAGTCCAGTCCATAGTCAAAGGAAGGCAAATCAGGTTCTCCTACAGTTTGACAGGGAGAAATGTACAAGACTTTCTTGGACATTAAAAGCCATCACATTGCAAATCTTAAAAAAAGAGAAAAAAAAATGCCTGACCTGTGGTGGCACAGTAGATAAAGCATCAACCTGGAATGCTGAGGTCACCTTTTGAAACCCTAGGCTTGCTCGGTCAAGGCATGAGAAGCAACTACTACAAGTTGATGTTTTCCACTCCTTCCCCTGTCTCTCTCTAAAATCAGTACATAAAAACTTTAAAAAATAAAGAAATAAGAACCACCACATTACATAAGACTTTAGTTCCTTCTAGCCTGTCATGGCTGGAGCCTTGTGTTTGCAATCTGAAGATTTCAAGTCCCCTTGCTACCATTTCCTAGCAGCATGGGTGAATTGCTTCCTCTGACAGAACACCCTTTTCTGTCCTTATTTCCACTCAGTTAAAAGGAAGCGTCAGGAGGGTCAGGTATATGTATGTTTTGCTAACTATATACAAACACACAGCAGTCTTTCATCTTCTGATTCCACTAAACTTCTTCCTTGGACTGAGTATAAACAGATTGCAAAATAAAGAATGACATGTAAAATTATAAGACCAAGTTAGTAAGGTAAAATGAATACAGACAGCATCACATTTATTTACTTATTTATTTTAGTGAGGAAAGAGAGAGACAAGGGGGGGAGGAGCATGAAACGTCAACTCCCATATATGCCTTGACCAGGCAAGCCAGGGTTTTGAACCTGCAACCTCAACACTGCAGGCTGACACTTTATCCACTGCCCCACCACAGGTCAGGCAAGCAGACAGGGTCCTCTTTAATTCTATGAAACTTAAAATATAATATATATCATAAGTATACTCTTTGTAGGAAATGGTTACTACTGATATTACTGAAAAGTATTGCCTATTTCTTGGAAAAAGTTCTTATTAAAAATATAAATATTTTTTTGTCCTCAAAATTACATATATATGTGTGTGTATATAATATGTATGCATATAGGCATATATATGTAAGTGCATAGAAAAAGAATTGGAATGATACACACTAAACAATACTGGTCATTCCAGGAGAAGGATAAATGAGGGAAGAGAGGACTTGTTTATTGACTGATTTTAGTGAGAGAGGAAGGGAGAGAGAGAAAGAGACAGGGTTTTTAATCTGTTCCAGTATGTGCCCTGACCAGGAATTGAACCAGCAACCTCTGTGCTTCAGGATGATGCTCTAACCCAGGTATGGCCAACCTACGGCCCGTGGGCTGGATCTGGCCCACGTAATGAGTTTATGTGACCCACAATTAAATTTTTAATATTCTCCGCTACTTTAAGATCTCAGCTACTCAGAAGCGGAAGCGTCTTTGATTATTGGAAATCGAGATATTTAAGAAGATAGTGATATGCGGAAAAGAATTCCGCATGTGACTAATCTAGGGTTAACTTACAATAATTGGTCGAATGAATTTGCAATACTTCTTTATTTTTTAAAAAAACTCCACTATAAAGATTTACAACTTTTGTACTTGTCTGTACTCGATATGAACTGTTTGACATTTAGCAGCGATGTGAAACCCACATTCTTTTAGGTGGAGTTTGCCAGTGCACACCCAAGGTCAAACAATTTGTTATCTTTGTGGTCAAGTGTGCTGAATCAAGTGGCATTGTAGCATAGACAATAGCTGCAGTTGATAACTGAAAACGTGTCCAGGCTGTTTGTAAAACGAAATAATTGTTTTATTTGCGATATAACTCCTTCAAGCTCATTCTATTAATTAAATATTGTTTCGATTGATTGTGATACAGTTTGGATATTTACATGGTATATAATTATATTTTTATTAAAATAATATTGTATATTAAAATTCTTTTTCACTCACATTTATTCATAATCAATTTACATAATAAAATTTTGTTTACTCTAATGCAGGGGTCCCCAAACTTTTTACACAGGCAGCCAGTTCACTGTCCCTCAGACCATTGGAGGGCCAGACTATAAAAAAAAACTATGAACAAATCCCAATGCACACTGCACATATCTTATTTTAAAGTAAAAAAACAAAACAGGAACAAATACAATATTTAAAATAAAGAACAAGTAAATTTAAATCAATAAATTGACCAGTATTTCACTGGGAACTACGGGTCCAGATGCATTCTGTGCTCCTCTCACTGACCACCAACGAAAGAGGTGTCCTTTCCGGATAAATGGCCTCAGGTGGCCGCATGCAGTCCGCAGGCCGTAGTTTGGGGACCCCTGCTCTAACAAATAGTTTTTGTGTTTAACATTTTTTAATTTTAATATTTCGTCTGGCCTGTGAAAAAAGTTTTCTTTCTAATCCTGCCTGGGGGCAAAAACTGTTGGCCACGCCTGGTCTAACCTATGAAGCTATCTGGCCAGGGTGGGATCTTTAATTTTTTTTAAATTCATGAATTTCAGTAGTTTTAAAAAAATTAATGGCCATGTATAACTGCATTATTTATATACCTAAAATACTTTTTTAAAAGAAGAGATCTTTGTAGTATGCCGCATTGGGTGGAGAGAGGAGACAGTCGGATTCATACAAGATTTTATCTTAGAGTGCTGGAACTCATTTTCAGCAGGAGGTTGTAGGAGGCAGCCAGACTAGCCAGAAGGGGATGTGGCTAGAAGAACCTGGAGCCAGAGAAAAGATAGGGTAGGTTGGGTTAATGAGATTAGATCACTGTTGGGGGCAGTGTGTGTGTGTGTGTGTGTGTGTGTGTGTGTGTGTGTGAAGAATGAGCCTTAGGGAACCAGGGAGAAAGCTCTGGCAAAGCTTTAGGAGCATTCACCAACTGTTCCATGAGTGAACAAGACAAAGCTCTGATCATTTTCCTCCACCAAGGGGCTTTCTTCATTCTGAAGTACATTTACAAAACTCTGTTTTAATAGGACAGATGACAAATTGTTTCCTACCTGTAGGTTTTCCTTCATGCCAGCCTTGCTTGGTTTTGCCTGGCTTTATACTGTGACCAGAAAAGAAGCTGGAATTCTGAAAAGTTGATTTAGCCAAATCCTGTGAACAAAGGGGGCCTTGTCTGGGGCTATGCACATCAGTTTTGGAGGAGTTTCATTTATCAGTTCGGATCTCTGCTTTTCAAGTCCTTGCTCTAGTTAGCATTATGTTTCTCTGTCTGTGGAGGGGCAAGGCCTATGGAGGAACAGGCAGTGCTTCTTGGTCACCCTGCCTGTGGCCTGTGCCCGATTCTAGTTACACTAGTGGTCCTAAATGGACACCTGTGAGGAATCCAAAAGAGAGAGGCAGGGATGCTGTTATAATCTCTAAGATCTACATGGATCACACTGTCCACCAGAGGGGAGCTGTACTGACAGAAAATTCAGCAGCTGAGAGTGACATTCACTCTTTTGTTAATCACCTTCACTCCTGCTACTGCACTGTCCTGAAAAGTTACTAGCGTTGACAGGTTTGGGTCCTGGCTGAATATGGCCGAGGCCTATAGCTCACGAACCAACCCTGAAACTCATTCCCTGTTCGATTTATTTTCTGTGTAGGCAGAGCTATATGTTAAATGACATTCTACTCCTTGGGAAGACTCATGGGAAATTTTGGAGGGCCTGGGTGATCCTAGCTTCGTGCATGGATAAGTGGTATGCTGGGTGTGTTGCCCCTAATGCTGGGTAACTAATGGCATTACATTACCAGTGGGAGCGTGTGGCTGCCATTTTCTTCATTTTTGTCTCATTCTGTTTCCCTTGACAGGGCAATTTGGTTTTGATGCTGTGCCAGAAAGCTTCTGACAATGAGTTACTGGAACTCGGAGAAAAGGAGCTGTGTGCAGTACTGCAGGCATTTTCTGGTGGACAACAGCGTGTTTCATGGTGAGCTGCCTTTTGTATTTATGTAGCTGAATCTTTTATTTTGTTTCTGACAGCGTTTTTATTCCAGCACTCTGGATGCAAGCGTGGCATAATTGTTGGGTTGAACCAAGAGCCTGAGTTAACTTGTTTGTGGAGAGTCACCATGAAGCTCCATTGGACTCATTCCCCATGGCTGTGAGCAGTGTTCCCCACCCTGACAGCCACAGTGGTGCTCTCACTTTCTGCCTTCAAGTTAAAGTCAGAGCCTTTTCCCTTCCACTGCCCTGTCAGCTCCAGTAATGCCCTTTTCTGATGTTGAAAATTTGAGGATCATCCATCAATGTTTATTACCAGCAGGGTGTGTGTCTTTAAGCAGGCCACAAATAAAACCAAAACAGAGCAGTTCACAACACTTACACATCACTCTTAGGGTGGGTTACTGCTGCCATAAATCACAGAGTAACCAGTATCAGTCACTTACATGGTGCACTAAGACTAATTGTCTTTATCCTGTTGGAGTGTTTATTTTGTGGTATATAGTAAGGGATAAGCTGTCAATGCTGCTATCAAGATACCCTTGAGTAAAATTTATTTGAGTCAAAGACTTATGCATTACCACAATTTTTGGAGTGATTTTCAAAAGCCAGTGGAAATGTAGTGAGAAATGAGGGATTTCACAGGGACTGGAGTGATTGTTGGACAGAATCCTAGAATCTAAGCTGCCTTCACCTTTCTAAGTTTGGTTTTTCTTCCCCAATTTGGTGACATACAATGTTCTTACTATGTTAAGACGACAAACCTAACCTTACTTTATTAAAGCCCTGTAGAGTTTTCAATGTTTTTCTACATTTATTATACCACCTCACTATAGGACTTCACTAGGTAGAGGATGATTTTAAATAAATAATCGCTTTTAAAATTATTTTTATTCATTTATTCATTTTAGAGGAGAGAGAGAGAGAGAGAGAGAGAGAGAGAGAGAGAGAGAGAGGAGGGGGGAGGAACAGGAAGCATCAACTCCCATATGTGCCTTGACTGGGCATGCCCAGGGTTTTGAACCGGTGACCTCAGCATTATAGGTCGACACTTGATCTACTGCGCCACCACAGGTCAGGCAATAAATAATCTTAAAAAAAATGTTTTTTTTTATTTATTGATTTTAGCAAAGAAAGAGAGAGAAAAAGAGAGAGAAAGGGAGAGAGGGGAACATCAATGTGTTCCTGTATATGCCCTGACTGGGGATTGAATCGGCAACCTTTATGCTTTGGGAAGATGCTCTAACCAATCAAGCTATCCAGCCAGGACAAAAATGATTTTTATTTACAGGTCAAGAAAGGCAAGCAGAGATGAAATGAGCTGCCCAAGTTGATGTAGCTAATTATTAGCAAGGTCAGAACTGAAGTTCCTGCTCCCACCATTCCAGGCTGGCTCATTTCATTACAGGAGTGAAGGAGGGGCCCTCAGCAAAAAAGACATGGGAGTCATGATTTAACACTGGGCCACTGAGTTCAACTTTGTTTTTCTGTGACCCTCATCTAAGGGTCCTGTTCATTGCTTTATCTCTCACGTATGGTATTTGCTGTGTGACATTTCCTCTTAGAACTTTATTTGTATTAAAAAAATTATAGTCTAACCAGGCAGTGGCGCAGTGGGTAGAGTGACGGCCTGGAATGCAGAAGACCCAGGTTCGAAACTGGTTTGAGCACAGGCTTACCCAGATTGAGCACGGGTTCACCAGTTTGAGCACGAGGTCACTGGCTTGAGTGTGGGATCATAGACATGAATGACCCTATGGTCACTGGTTTGAACCCAAAGGTCGCTGGCTTAAAGCCCAAGGTCGCTGGATTGAGCCCATGGTATTGTCTTGAGCTTAAGGTCACTGGCTTGAGAAAGGGGTCACTAGCCCGGCTGGAGCAACCCCTCCTCGCCAAGGCACATATGAGAAAACAATCAATAAACAACTAAGGTGACACAACAAAGAATTGGTGCATCTCATCTCTCTCCCTTCCTGTCTGTCTGTCTGTCTGTCCCTATCTGTCCCTCTCTCTTATCTCTGTCTCTCTCTGTCTCCCATAAAAAAAGATTATAAATATGGTAATCAAAGAAACTCAAGCATCAGATAAACTAGCTTTATTTTTTCAAGTTTTATTTTGTGCCAGTTTTGAAGAAGTTCAGATTTAAATGCCTTCATATATTATTTTAGAATGCTTTTCTTTGTCCAGAGATCTTAAGTTTATAACAATTTAAAAACCATTTTCTATGTGTTTTCATAGTTGCATAGCCACTTAGTATATTACTAGATTGCAGATATTTATGCAGAAGGCTTGATGATCATTGTCACATTGATTCTTTCAATAGCTTTACAATAGTTATTATTTGTCCCATTTTATGGATGGAGGAAAAAGGAGGCTTGGGAGAGGTTATGAAGTGGTGTGCTAAAATTTAAACTGAGTTCTGCCTAACTCCAAAACCCCACTATTTTCTTCTAGGCTGTCTTCTCTATTTCAGTATAAAAATGAGCACTCTGAAAGGTTTAAATTCTGTTCAGCTGTATTTGCTCTGCTATTAACTAGCACTGTGTGATATTGAGCAAGTTGTATAATCCTTCCAAATCTTATTTCTCCCTCAGTGGAATGAGTGTGCTGGTTTCAATGATTTTTTGAGGTCCTTTCGAATTCTAATCTCTGAGATCCCACTGAAGTATTTTCGAGAATGAAGAATTACTTACTGTATTTTGTGAGCAACCTTTTCACTAAACATGAGATACACAAGAGGGCAGTAGAATGCTTAAAATATGAACAGATTGCTTCTTTCATTCGAGAATTACTCTTTTTGAAAGGATGTAGGTTTACATCTGCCCAAGATTAAAATGATTAAAAGCCAATTAGAATTATCATTCTATTCATTTATAATAAAGCAGTAGCTTTAAGGATTTCTGTTAGTGTAAAATATCATTTTGGATTTTTATACCTGAGGATATGTAATTCAGGAAGGAATGATGCCTTTGCTCTTGTTTACCTTTGCAGAAAATTAATATCATTAAGATAGAAATTTATTTAACTTAATGGAGAGTTGTAAGGATTCTTGGTGCATTTTAAGCCAAGAGAGCTCTAATGATAATATCTTTGTAGAGAATTTCAGGACACTTAGAAGAAAGGAACAGGATGTGGTGAGTCAGAAATGTCAGATTTCTTGCAGAGGGGCTTCTGGAGCAAAGGACAGGCATTCAGTGCTTTTGCAGATGAGCTTCACTTCTCCTTGTCTGCCAATAATCGTCCTTAAATTACCAAATCAATCAAAACAAAAAGAAACAAAATAGTCCATAAAGAGAAAACAACAATTTCCCCTGCAAAATAATTGACATGTAGAATAAACAGACTTGGATGTGCAGTGTGCCAGCCAGACTCTTTTTCACACAGATGTAAGTGGGATTCCCAGGACAAAAGAAGAACTACATTAAAATGAGGGTTATGTGGGCTAAAATGGTCAATAGCAGTAACAAGAAAAATGTGACACCTGTATACTGTTTCACAGTTCATGAAGCGAATTCATAGCCTAATTTTCTGAGTACAGGGAGTCCTTGGGTTACGAAAAAAATAGGTTTGTTCTTAAGCAGCGTTTGTATGTAAGTTGGAACAGGTACATTCACCTATTAAATGCAACTTAAATGTTTAACATAATATTTATTTCTACCTTTCTGTGCATATAAATACTTAAAGATTTTTAGACCTATAGAACCTATCTCGTTTGTAACCCTGGGGCTACCTATATAGATAGAGGAGGTATGGTTCTTATTGGAAACAATTTAGAAAATTGCCCACAATACCATAACCCAAAGAGAAACCCCATTAATAGTCTGTTTCTGTCCAGTCATTTATCAGTTTTATTTTTGCAATGATCCTGCTGCAGAAACAGCATATTTGGCAAAGTTAGTAAATGGTAGATGCTGGTCAACAGAAATGAACTGGTTGACTTGACTTAATTCTATGTTCAGTGGTGAGAGGAACCTTGTTAAGAATGATAAAAAGTTGTTTTTGTATTTCCCAGTTGTCTGTCCTTTACCCTGAAATTTAGGGGATTTATTGAATCTGAAGGGATTATGTACCTGTCAAAGAAGCCGATCACTGGAGTTTTTTTTCTTTTCTTTTCTTTTCTTTTTTTTTTTTTTTTATACAGGGACAGACAGAAAGTCAGAGAGAGGGATAGATAGGGACAGACAAGACAGAGAGAGGTGAGAAGCATCCATCATTAGTTTTTCATTGCCATTGCAATACCTTAGTTGTTCATTGATTGCTTTCTCACATGTGCCTTGACCATGGGCTTTCAGCAGACCGAGTAACCCCTTGCTGGAGCCAGCGACCTTGGATCCAAGCTGAGGAGCTTTTGCTCAAGCCATATGGGCCTGCGCTCAAGCTGGCGAGCTCAGGTCTAGAACCTGGGTCTTCCGCATCCCAGTCCAACGCTCTATCCACTGCGCCACCGCCTGGTCAGGCCACTGGAGTTTTTTTCACTTGGCTTTTCTTCTCCTGGTATGTTTGAAATAGAGAAATATTTGGCAAAAAATTATTTGTATAATATGAACCTTTTATGGCTTATACATTAAATATTCTTATTTAAAAATTATTTATACCCTCAGCTATTTCTCTTAGTTGTAGTGAATTGTAGCATTTCACTACATTGTAGTATATTTTTGACCTGGAACACAGGTTCTTAAACCAAGAATCAGTGTATTTTTAATTAATATATATAATTTCTTATGCACATAAGCTTTTCCAAACATTTGAGTTCCTTAATAGAATATACTTGGAGGTGACTTAATTTTTGTTTTCATACATTGCTAGTTATAATTGTGATGTTGGAAAAAACTATTAATTGTTTCCCTATTAAGTTATTGTGGTATTATTCCAGTTTACTATACTGGAATTTACTTCTGTTGCTATCATGTTGTTATAGGTGTTAAATAAAAATTCAACTGAATAAGTTTCAGAGACCTAATTGGCTTTATTGATCAATTCATGAATTGGGCAGCATCCTGTATAGCAAGTAGAAAGAAGATCTGGTGGGCTATAAAAAGGGAAAGGTTCTTTAAAGGTGGGTCAAGGAACTCATCAATGAAAAGAGATTATTTTGGGCAAAGTCACCTATTTTTGAACAACAAGAAGGTTTGACAGGAGGATTATTACCTCATTGCTGCTAAACAGAAAACTCCAAGTTGGCTAGTTAAGATTACATTTCTGCCTGACCTGTGGTGGTGCAGTGGATAAAGCGTCGACCTGGGAACACTGAGGTCGCCAGTTCAAAACCCTGCACTGGTCTGGTCAAGGCACATATGGGAGTTGATGCTTCCAGCTCTCCCCCCCTTTCTCTCTTTCTCTCTTCTCTCTCTCTCTCTCTCTCTCTGTGTCTCCTCTCTAAAATGAATAAAATAAAAAAAAAAAATTAAAAAAAAAAAAGATTACATTCCTGAGGGAAGTTCTAACTGCAGTTAGGTTACTATTAGTATTGAGTCTTGTTTGCTGACATGGGGCTTAGCACCAGTGACTCTATTTTGGGCTTGTTGTTTCTTTCTTTTTTTTTAAAGTGAGCCAGAGAGATATACAGAGAGAGAGACAGACAGACAGATAGGAAGGGAGAGAGATAAGAAGCATCAACTCATAGTTGCGGCACCTTAGCTGTTCATTGATTACTTTCTCATATGTACCTTGATTATGGGGAGGCTCCAGCTGAGCCAGTGACCCCTTGCTCAAGTCAGCGACCTTGGGCTTCAAGCCAATGACCTTGGGCTTCAAGCCAGAGATCTTTGGGTTCAAACCAGAGACCACGAGGTCATGTCTATAATCCCACGCTCAAGCCAGCGACCCCGCGTTCAAGCTGGATGAGCCTGCGCTCAAGCTGCCGACCTTGGGGTTTTGAACCTGGGTCCTCTGCATCCGAGTGCAAATCTCTATCCACTATGCCACTGCCTGGTCAGGCAGTCTTTAATGTAAGCTGGTATGAACAAACTTATTCTATAACATTTTGGGAATGTCCTGTAACAGGCCAGGATATTGGAAGGGAAGACTAGCAAGAAGATGATGAAGAGGAGGTAAAATTCCCTTTTAACTGTGAACTTTGTAGCTCGCTCTGTACTAGCAAAAAGCTACGTTTTACCTTAGGAAGAGAGAGAGGGGTGTTTGTGTGTGTATGTATGATATATCTTACTTCTTGGAGATACAGAAAACTCTCAACAGAAGCCTCAGTGAAATGCTGTTTGTTTATATTTTAAAATTTAAGGTTCATTTATTTTTCTTCTTTGGTTTTGCTCCATGATGGGCATCCCATTTGAAACCATCATATTGAATACCTTCAACTTAGTGGAGCATATACAAAATATTGTTCATTTCTATCTAATTAATTCTTTTGAAAGTACTCTTTGGGACATTCTCGGCAGATTCTATTACTTTCTGACTACTTTTGGTTATTGAGGGTCTAATTCAGTTTAGAATGTTACTCTCAAACCCATTTTAATCCTATCTCCTCCCCCCACACCACAGCTCTGACTTGCAGTTGTCGGTTGAGGGTTCATCTAGGCCTGCACCAGTTTTCCTCTACAAGAGAAATTCAGGTTCTCTCTCCTTAGATGTTGGTATAGGGAAGAGAGATGAGATGAGGGCAGCAAACATTTGGCCCACACCTGGTACCTGTTTGTGTATCAGTGGTGGTAAGGTGATCAAAGCTCCCTCTGGTTCTATCCTGTGCAGATGTTTATTTTCATCGTGACTTCCTCTGTCAAAAGTGCTCTTCAGGGCGGACCCGCCACTGTCCCTCTTCAGCCTCACTCATTGTCCATCCATAATTTCCTCTGGCAGAGGGATGGCTCCCCTTACCCTGAGGACACTTTGGCAACTGTCTGGCTCCTGCCCTTTCTCTTATGTCCATGTTTCTTCACATGGAGTTGTGCAGACTGCTGTGGACCGTGGAGGATGGTATGGAGTATGAACTTGTCCTCTTTCTCTTCTCAGATCTGTTAGCTGCAGTCTCTTCTCACACTATTATGGGGGCTGCTCCTATAAACATTTGCCGCAAGAAATCTCTGAATCCTTCTTTTGTAGCTCTTCCCCCAGCTTGTGTCTGCGGTGAAGCCATCTCTGCCAATCCAAGCACTTTGCTGTACACATAATAGGGGCACAGGGAATGGGATTTTGAATGGATGGAACCCCATCCTCCTTACCCCTGACAATTCTCCTTGGACCCCTGTATTTTGGCTTCAGTGCTTCATTTCCCCAAAATTACTGGTATTGGCATTCTTTGTTGAGCTTACTTCTTGCAAGGTTGTGCAGCTGGATTGATAAGAACCCAGCAAAGAGCTAGATTTATAAAAATCCATGTTGAGATGTCTCAGCCTCTTTTCCCCACCAGGAATCTAATTTGCTGGGGAGATTCTGCTGGGGACCTCATGCTTCCTGTGTCAAAGTCATTTAGACTATGTAATGATGCACAGCAAAATAGCAAATTGAAGATCTGGATATGTGGGAAATCCAGGTGCATGAGAAGTAACAATCTTCAGTCTTTGAAGCTTTAGCTTTAGTCATCTGAAACAAGCCTATTGTGTAAGGGGGATTCTTGGAAGGCCTTTGCCATTGACTCTCAAATTCTTTCTTTTAAACTTGTGGCCATTGGGAATCCAGCCAAGCAGAAAGGTCCTTAATGATTTTGTTTCTTTATGCTTGAAAATAACAATGTTATAATTACTAAATTAGAAAAAAATGCATCTAATAAAGTCAACTTTTTATTTTTATTTATTTTTATTTTTTTATATATATTTTATTATTATTAATTCTAATGGGTTGACACCAATAAATCAGGGTACATATGTACAATGAAAACATCTCCAGGTTATCTTATCATTCAATTGTGTTGCATACCCATCACCAAAAGTCAAATTGTCCTCTGTCACCTTCAATCTGATTTTCCCTGTGTCCCTCCCCTCCTCCCTATCCCACTCTTCCCTCCCTCCCCCCATCCCATAACCACCACTCTCTTGTCCATGTCTCATATTCTCACTTTTATGTCCCACCTATGTATGAAATCATGCTGTTCTCAGTTTTTCTTTTTTTCTGATTTACTTATTTCACTCCGTATAATGTTATCAAGGTACATCCATTTTGTTATAAATGATCCGATGTCATCGTTTCTTATGGCTGATTAGTATTCCATAGTATATATGTACCATAGCTTTTTAATCCACTCGTCTTCTGACGGATACTTGGGCTGGTTCCAGATCTTCGCTATTGTGAACAATGCTGCCACAAACATGGGGGCACATTTCTTCTTTTCGAACAGTGCTATGGTGTTCTTAGGGTATATTCCTAAAAGTGG
Organism: Rhynchonycteris naso; assembly: GCA_037038555.1. Taxonomy (NCBI): domain Eukaryota; kingdom Metazoa; phylum Chordata; class Mammalia; order Chiroptera; family Emballonuridae; genus Rhynchonycteris; species Rhynchonycteris naso. The sequence goes on along the minus strand of CM072995.1, from coordinate 176,828,480 downwards.
GATAGCTGGGTCAAAAGGCAGTTTGATTTTTAATTTCCTGAGGAATCTCCAAACTGTTTTCCACAGTGGCTGCACCAGTCTGCATTCCCACCAGCAGTGCAGAAGGGTTCCCTTTTCTCCAAATCCTCGCCAGCACTTATTCTGTGCTGTTTTGCTGATGAGTGCCATTCTGACTGGTGTGAGGTGACATCTCATAGTGGTTTTAATTTCCATTTCTCTAATGATTAGTGATGTTGAGCATTTTTTCATATGCCTATTGGCCATCTGTATGTCCTCTTTGGAGAAATTTCTATTCATTTCTTTTGCCCATTTTTTGATTGGATTGTTTGTCTTCCTGGTGTTGAGTTTTATAAGTTCTTTATAAATTTTAGTTATTAACCCCTTATCAGATGTGCTGTCGAATATGTTCTCCCATTGTGTGGTTTGTCTTTTTATTCTGTTCCTATTGTCTTTAGCTGTGCAAAAACTTTTTAGTTTGATATAGTCCCACTGGTTTATCTTGCCTTTTATTTCATTTGCCCGTGGAGATAAATCGGCAAATATACTGCTGCTACAGATGTCGGAGAGCTTGCTGCCTATGTTTTCTTCTAAGATGCTTATGGTTTCACGGCTTACATTTAAGTCTTTTATCCATTTTGAGTTTGTTTTTGTGAATAGTGTAAGTTGATGGTCTAGTTTCATTTTTTTGCAAGTAGATGTCCAATTTTCCCAACACCATTTGTTAAAGAGGCTGTCTTTACTCCATTGTATGTTATTTCCTCCTTTGTCAAATATCAGTTGTCCATAAAGCTGTGGGTTTATTTCTGGGTCCTCTGTTCTGTTTCATTGATCTATGTGCCTGTTCTTATGCCAGTACCAGGCTGTCCTGAGTATAATGGCCTTATAGTAAATCTTGATATCTGGAAGAGTGATACCTCCTGCTTTATTTTTTCTTTTTAAGATTGCTGAGGCTATTCGTGTTCTTTTTTGGTTCCATATAAATTTTTGGAATATGTGTTCTATATCTTTGAAGTATGTCATTGGTATTTTAATTGGTATTGCATTGAATTTATAAATTGCTTTGGGTAATATAGACATTTTAATGATGTTTATTCTTCCTAGCCATGAGCACGGTATATGCTTCCACTTGTTTGTATCTTTCTTGATTTCTTTTACCAATGTTTTATAATTTTCCGAGTACAAGTCCTTAACCTCCTTGGTTAAATTTACTCCTAGGTACTTTATTTTTTGGCTGCAATAGTGAAGGGGATTGTTTCCTTAATTTCTTTTGCTGATATTTCATTGTTGGTGTATAGAAATGCCTATGATTTCTGAGTATTAATTTTATATCCTGCCACCTTGCTGAATTCATTTATAAGGTCCAGTAGTTTTTTGACTGAGACTTTAGGGTTTTCAATATAAAATATCATATCATCTGCAAATAGTGACAGTTTTACTTCTTCTTTTCCAATTTGGATGCCTTTTATTTCTTCTTCTTGTCTGATTGCTGTAGCTAGGACTTCCAGAACTATGTTGAATAAGAGTAGTAAAAGTGGGCACCCCTGCCTGGTTCCTGATCTTAAGGGGATTGCTTTCAATCTTTGTCCATTTAGTATGATGTTTGCTGTCGGTTTATCGTAGATAGCCTTTATTATGTTAAGGAATGATCCCTGTATTCCCACTTTACTGAGAGTTTTGAGCATGAATGGGTGCTGGATTTTATGTAATGCCTTTTCTGCATCTATTGAAATTATCATGTGATTTTTGTCCTTCCTTTTGTTTATGTGATGAATCACATTGATTGATTTGCGAATATTAAACCAGCCTTGCCTCTCCAGAATAAATCCTACTTGATCGTGGTGTATGATTTTTTTCATATATTGCTGGATCCGGTTGGCTAATATTTTGTTGAGAATTTTAGCGTCTAAATTCATCAAGGATATAGGCCTATAATTTTTTTTCTTTGTGTTGTCTTTGCCCGGTTTTGGGATCAGAATTTTTGCTCGCCTCATAAAAGGAGTTTGGAAGTCTTCCTTCCTCTTGAATTTTTTGAAATAGCTTGAGAAGGATAGGAGTTAGTTCTTCTTTGAATTTTTGATAGAATTCACTTGTGAAGCCATCAGGCCCAGGACTTTTCATTTTTGGGAGTTTTTTGATAACTGTTTCAATCTCATTTGTTGTAATTGGTCTGTTTAGGTGTTCTGATTCTTCCAGATTGATTTTTGGAAGGTTATACGATTCAAGAAATTTGTCCATTTCACCAAGATTGTCTAATTTTTTGGCATATAGTTCTTCGTAGTATTTTCTTACAATGCTTTGTATTTCTGTTGTGTCAGTTGTTATTTCTCCACTGTCCTTTCTAATTTTATTTATTTGAGTCCTCTCTCTTTTTTTCTTGGTGAGTCTAGTTAAAGGTTCATCAATCTTGTTTACCTTTTCAAAGAACCAGCTTCTGGTTTCATTGATCCTCTGTATTGTTTCCTTAGCCTCTATGTCATTTATTTCTGCTCTGACCTTTATTATTTCCTTCCTTCTACTTTTCTTGGGTTTTATTTGTTGTTGTTTTTCTAGTTCTTTTAGATGCAGGGTCAGGTTGCTTATTTGAGCTTTTTCTAGCTTCTTATGATATGCCTGTAGTGCAATAAACTTCCCTCTCAGAACTGCGTTTGCTGTGTCCCATAAATTTTGAGTTGATGTATGCTCATTATCATTTGTTTCTAGAAACTTTTTTATTTCTTCTTTGATCTCATTGTTAATCCATTCATTATTTAATATCATGCTATTTAGTTTCCAAGTGTTTGAGTAGTTTTCAGTTTTTCTTTTGTGGTTAATTTCTAGTTTCATGGCATTGTGATCAGAGAACATGCTTGATATGATTTCAATCTTCTTAAATTTATTGAGACCTTTTTTGTGTTCTAACATGTGGTCTATCCTAGAAAACGTACCATGAGCGCTTGAGAAGAATGTATATTCTACTGCTTTAGGGTGAAAAGTTCTGAAGATATCTATTAAATTAAGTTGATCTAGTGTATTCTTTAAGTCTGCTGTTTCTTTATTAATTTTCTTTCTTGAGGATCTATCCAGTGTTGTTAGAGGGGTATTGAAATCCCCTACTATGATAATATTGCTGTTAATCTCGCTCTTTATATCCATGAAAGTCTGCTTTATGTATGTCGGGGCTCCTATATTTGGTGCATAGATATTTCCAATAGTTATATCTTCCTGTTGAATTGTTCCTTTTATCATTATGTAGTGTCCTCCTTTATCTCTTACTACAGCCTTTGTTTTAAAGTCCATTTTGTCTGCTATAAGTATTGCTACCCCTGCTTTTTTTTCATTTCTATTTGCATGAAATATTTTTTTCCATCTTTTTACCTTCAGTCTATGAGCATCTTTTGTTTTAAGGTGTGTCTCTTGTAGACAGCATATGTATGGGTCCTGTTTCTTTATCCATGCAGCTACCCTATATCTTTTTATTGGATCATTTAATCCATTTACATTTAAGGTTATTATTGATATGTAGTTGTTTATTGCCATTTTATTCTTTAAAGCTGTATTCTTCTTTTGCTCTATTCATTCCTCCCTTTAAACTGTTCACAAGAGGCCCCTTAGTATCTCTTGCAGAATTGGTTTGGTTTTTATGAATTCCTTGAGGCTTTCTTTTTCTGGGAAGCTCTTTATTTCTCCTTCAATTTTAAACGTTAGCCTTGCTAGATAGAGTAGTCTTGGTTGTAGGTTCTTGTTCTGCATTACTTTGATTATATCTTGCCATTCCCTTCTGGCCTCAAGTGTTTCTGTTGAGAAGTCCTATGTCATCCTTATGGGGGCTCCTTTGTAGGTGATAGCCTTTTTTTCTCTAGCAGCTTTTAAAATTTTTTCTTTATCCATTAGCTTTGGTATTTTAACTATGATGTGTCTTGGTGTAGATCTTTTTGGGTTTCTTTTTAATGGAGTTCTGTGTGCTTCTTGAATGTGTGGAGTGTTTCCCAGCCTTAATTTAGGAAAGTTTTCTGCTATGATTTGATTGAACAAAGTTTCCATTTCCTGTCCTCTCTCCTCTTCTTCAGGCACCCCTATGATGCGAATGTTGTTTCTCTTCATGTTGTCACAAAGCTCCCTTAGAGTTTCCTCACATTTTTTAAGTCTCTTTTCCTTTTTCTTCTCTGCTTCTGTGCCTTTGTTTATTGTGTCCTCTAACTCGCTTATTCGATCCTCAGCGTGATTCATCCTGCTTTTAATTCCTTCCATTGTGGTCTTCACTTCTGATACTGTATTTGTCATTTCTGTCTGATTCTTTTTTATTATTTCAATTTCGTTTTTTATACTTGTTATCTCTTTATTTAGGTGTTCATAATGACTATCCATTGTTGCTCTAATTTCTTTGAACATCCTAACTATCATTATTTTAAATTCTGCTTCTGGTAATTTGGTTATATCTGGTTCATTCAGGTCCTTCTCTGGGGATTTCTCTTGATTCATTTGGTTTGCATTCCTCTGCCTGCCCATTTTTTCTGTGTATAATCAAGTTGTGGCCACTGGAGTCCAGTAGGTGTTGCCTTTGTGTTCTCTAGGTGTGGTCTGTCTGCAGGCCCCCCACCCTTCTGCCGGTGCCTAGGGCGGTTGGGTATGAGCGTTGCCAGCGCTGGCCCACTGTGGCTTTTGCTGTGATTTCTGCCTCTCCTCCGTGGGAGGGGCTGTCACTGAAGCCGCAAGACTTCGCACCAAGGGTAGAGGTGAGCACCTTTGCTCAGCTGCGGACCCAGCCTATTTCCGGACTTCCGCCCAGAACCAGCAGTCGGAGCCTGCTCGCTACAGTTCTGCAGGTTAAGCGGGGCTTTTGACATGCTCTCAGCTGTAAGCTTTTGCCCCTCTTCAGCTTTAGCCTCGCCCTCGAGGCCAGGGCCCTTCTGCGCAGGGTCGGAAACCAAGGTTTATTGGGGCCGGCGTGTTTGCTGGCTTCCGCTCAGCTGCGTACTTCCGCTCGTCCTGGACTCTACCCCGCCCCCGCGTTCGGAGCCCGCTCGTGCCCGTATGAATGCAATCCGCGGTTTCTCCGGTCGGGCAGGGATAGTAGCGTGAGCTCAGCTGCGAGCTTCCACTTGTCTCAGGGTTTACCCCGTTCCCGCGCTCGGAGCCCGCTCGCGCACGTATACTGGCCAACTGCGGTTTCTCCGGCCCGGGGGGGGGTTGGGGGCCTGGTAGCGTCAGCTCAGCCATCAGCCCCTGCCCTTCCCTGGTCCCAGCCCGGTCCCCGTTGTCAGGGCCGGCTTGCGCAGGGCCTGTTTGTTCCTGGCCTCCCGCTTTGTCCCCGTAAGTGGGATTAAAGTTGGGCCCGCAGCTTCTGGACCGCTTTCGCGCTTCCCCTCCGACCCTCTGGGCTAGACCGATCTCCCACTGGCTTGGCCTCTGCCCACGCCGACAGAACCGCGCCTCAGCGTCCTGTCGCCCCAAACCCTCAAGCAGCCCTCAGCAGAGTAGGAAGGGACCCAACACTTCACACTGTAGACCTGGGAGCTCCCTCACTTGTTTCACAGGTCAAAACTGTCCAAATGCCTCTTCTAGGCTCTAGGACTGCAGGCTGGGGCTTGGTTCCTGGGACCCAGGTCCCTCCGTCTCCGCCAAACTTTCCTCCCGCCCCGCTGGTCTCTCCCAGCTGCCGTTTGCTCCGGGGAGCTGGGCAGCCCTCTTCGCGTTTTCGCTATTCCTACCAGTCTCAATGTGGCTTCTTCTGTGTTCCTTGGTTGAAGAGTTCACTTAGTTTTAGTTCATAGTTGGTTTATCCAGATGATGGTTCTTTAAATTGAGTTATAATCCACTTTGCTTCTGGGAGTTGGAAGTTGGTACTTCTGCCTACTCCGTCGCCATCTTGCTTTTCTCTAAAGTCAACTTTTTTTTAGATTTGCAAACTTCTCATGTTTTAAATGGTTACTTATGAGAATTATTTCTCATTAGACCTGTGTTACAAATATAGGCCATTGTTCTGTATTTCCATAGTTAATTTTTCTCTGCTCTCTAATTTTCCCAATTGTCTTTTCTTACTCTATGCCTAAATTATGCACAGAGATTGATGGGCAGATGAAATATTTTTCCACAAGTAGATTTAGGGTTCTTCTCAGAAACATAATTATTTAATCTAGTTATACAAAAGATATAGATTCCTTTCTTGGACCACAGTAATAATTATAAGTTATTGAATTTGCAATAAAAAATATCTGTCTCTCATCTATCAGAACAAAATATGTAAATTCTAGATGTCCTTTTATATAGTGTAAATGGAAATTCATCCTGACAGACCTGTGATAGTTTATATTTTTTAAGGCTCATTCCATTCAGCAAGTATGTTTTGGGTTATTACATGTGCCAACTGTTGGTTTCAAAGGGACACACACACACACACCCACACCACAAATATAAAGATATATATTTTTAAAAATTTAATTAATTAATTAATTATTTGTAATTTTCTGAAGTGAGAAGCAGTGTGCTGCAGACAGACAGACTCCCGCATGCTCCTGACAGGGATCCATCTGGCATGCCCACTAGGGGGTGATGCTCTGCCCATCTGGGGCATTGCTCCCTTGCAACTGGAGCCATTCTTGCACCTGAGGTGGAGGCCATGGAGCCATCCTCAGTGCCCAGGTCAACTTTGCTCCAATGGAGCCTTGGCTGTGGGAGGGCAAGAGAGAGATAGGGAGAAAGGAGAGGGTAGAGGAGCAGATGGGCGATTCTCCTGTGTGCCCTGGCCAGGAATTGAACCTGGGACTTCCACATGCCAGGTCGACACTCTACCACTGAGCCAACCAGCCAGGGCCTACACAAACATATTTTTAAAGATTTTATTTATTGATTTAGAGAGGTGGGGAGGAACAGAAAGCATCAACTCACCATATATGCTTCTTGTGTGTGACCTGACTGGGCAAGCCCAGGATTTTGAACTGGCAACCTCAGCATTCCAGGTCGATACTTTATCTACTGCATCACTACAGGTCAGAAAGGGATATTTAGATTTTTAACTTAAAGCCCATGACCTAGTATGTGTTTCACCCACACCCATAATTTCAACTTCCAGCTATGTGCTGATAACTCTCAATGCTTTGTCCCTGGCTTAGATCACCCCTCTGTGCTCCATACGCAGATTTCCATCCTTTTACCTGATGTCTGCACTGATGCATTCCTGCTCTTCTGACTCAATGTACCTGGAGCAGGGCTTGCACTTTCCCAATAGCACCTGGCTGCCTTGCCAGCCCTATCTCACCCTTTCTTTCCCTCATGCACCCGAGTTACACCAACCTTTATGTTCCTTGCTCACAAAACTTACCCATTCTTCACTTAGCCAATTTTTAGCTCCTCCTTCAGATCTGAGTAAAGGTCCCTTCTGCAGAGAAGACTAAGTCAAGCCCCTGTTTTATATTCTTTTATTTCCCTGCACTGCTGCCTCATTGCATTATAGCAATTAATTTAATGATAGCGATTTAATTTCTGCCCTCCCCTCCTGCCTTCTAAAGTCCTAGGAGACAAAGACCAGCCTGCTTTCGATCTCCAGTACACAGTAGGGTGCATTGCATACAATAGGTGTTCTGTAAAATATTGCTGAATGAATTTTCTTGTTTTATTTAATAGAGGAGATAACTACTTCCTGTTTTGTTATTTCGGCACTCTCTGTTAAGTTCGGCTTTTAATCTTTGTGCTGTGGAATGCATCATTTCCCTGGCTGCAAACCCTTTTCTTTCCTTCACTCATGCTTTTGCTTTGAACAAAAGAATACCCATAAACCCCTCCTTTCCGAAACTGGGAGGAAAAGGCCACTTCTGCTGAGAATTCTAATGTGCTTTAGAAAAGATTATTACAAATGTATAATGCCTTGAAATGGAAAAGAATAAACCCATTCCTTTAAAAGAATCTTTTAGACTTTTGGAATTCATTTAATACTTTATAGAATTTCCATGTAGGTTATCTATGTATTTATTTTATCCCACTCTTGAAAATGGAAGTTTTGCTTATTGAAATAACACTATTAGTAAAAGCTGTTTAATTGCAGTATTTTGCATACTGTTAAAATTCTCTGCTGCACGTGTCTGGAAATCTCATCACAGCAGTATTTTCTGTGGGTTAATCTTTACCCCAGAGAGCATAAACTGGGACCTGCAAAAACAAAGGCGCCAGCCTTCTCAGTGAGAGAGCGGGAAGGGAGGCCTGGGGGTACATTCGGAGGAAAATCAAATACCATCGGGCTTCTTTACAACAACTTCTATTTCAGATTTACAAACAAAAGAAATGGTCAGCATCAAGGCCCTTGGTCTAAGAATCCCAGGCAGTGGGAGAGTGCACGTCCGACTTCTAGGTGTCAGAGTTATTCTGAAAAGTAACACTTCCTTGGTAGGATACATGCCGAATCTGTGAAGGCGTTTTTATTCTGTTTTGTTTCCCCATAGTCATCTTTTGGTCAGGATTTATGAGTGATAAATAACAGTGGTCTCAGAATTTCTTGCATTTAAATGTAGAATATGGTGACTTTGCTCAATTCAAAGGAAAAACAGCAAATACATTTATCAATGTTTTCTGTTTACTTTTTGCCAACTTGAAATGGAACATCAATGCATATCCACAAATATCCAACCATTCTCTGAAATTACACCAGTGTCAGGTATTGTACTTTTAAGCTACCAGAAGTTTATTATCTACAGATGTGGAAACTTGTAACTAACTCCTTAAGCCAGTGGTTGCCCATATGAGTGTACATTAGAATTACTTGGGATATAAATATATAACTGTTGTTTGAGTCCTTTGAGTCCTCATGGTCCTAGCCCAGAAGGTTAGCCTTGATTTAATTTGTCTGAGGTGTAGCCAGAACCTGAGGAAACTTTTAGAACTTCATGGTGATTCTGGTGGATTGAAAACTCCAGACTTAATGTGACAAATGCATATATATTTTTAAGAGGATAGTTGTCTTAAAATTTTATTTATTTATTTATTGATTTTAGTGAGAGGGAGAAAGAGGAACATTGTTCTGTTCCTGTATGTGCTCTGACTGGGGATTGAACTGGCAACCTTTGTGCTTTGGGAAAATGTTCTAACCAACCAAGCTATCCAGCCAGGACACAAATGTATGTTTTCTCAATGGAATTATAGGTTTTTTAAATTTGATAAGGTTATATTCTATGATGATAGCTCATTTTATACTATTCTTATAAGTGGGGGAAGTAGGGGCATCTAACAGGAAGGATATGAATACAAATAGTGTTAGAATATAAAAGAAACAGGAAATATAGATGAATCATTTATGCTTGAGATTTTGTAGATGTTGGTTTTCCTTGAAAAAAAATTTTCACTTATTTATTTTGAAAGCAACCCTGGCTCACTGTAGAAAAGTTGGAGAATACAGGAAAGACTAAAGGGCAGGAAAAAGAAATCTATAATCTCAGTATGTGTTTTAAGACTACACTGAAAATAATTTAAAAACAAAGACTAGTGATTCTCAACCAGTGGTGGGATTCAGATAATTTAACAACCGGTTCTCTGCCCTGATGACCGTTTTAAGTATAAAAAAAAATGATATACCGAAAGGTAGTTTATTATTTCATGCATTTAATAGTTATATAAGAAAAATAAAAGAAGTATCTAACAAAACTAGATTATGTTATAAAAAAGAGTTTTAAAATACTAATTAATACCTGACAAACAACAATAGAACTGTTATTTACGATATTTCCATATTGCTTCTTATTTTTTTATTTTATTTTTATTTTTTTCTTTACAGAGACAGAAAGAGTGTCACAGAGAGAGGGATAGATAGTGACAGACAGGAACGGGGAGAGATGAGAAGCATCAATCATCAGTTATTTGTTGCCGTTGCAACATTTTAGTTCTTCGTTGATTGCTTTCTCATATATGCCTTGACCGTGGGCCTTTAGCAGACTGAGTAACACCTTGCCGGAGCCAGCAACCTTGGGTCCAAGCTGGTGAGCTTTTGCTCAAACCAGATGAGCTCGTGCTCAAGCTGGCGACCTTGGGGTCTCAAACTTGGGTCCTTCCGCATCCCAGTCCGATGCTCTACCCACTGCGCCACCGCCTGGTCAGGCCCATATTGCTTCTTGATTGGAGTCCTCACTTGCAATTTTTTTCATTATGGATTGAATGAACACTACTATGTGCGCTTAGAATACGCTGTTGCACATATGAACGTTAAAAAAGAGCAAGAAATGTAAATTTGTGATTTCCACATTGGGCGGCTGCCCAGGTGCCCGCCTTAGAGAGAACCCTGATAACAAGTGCCATTTTAACAACCAGCTCACCAAACTCAACAAAAGATTAGGTATAGATTCTACCAAACTGGTGCGAACAGGCTGAATCCCACTACTGTTCTCAACTCTTGTTATGTATTCGAATCTGCTAGAGTGTTTAAAAATATAGATGTTTGGCCCAAGCTGGGTAGCTCAGTTGGTTAGAGCACTCTCCTGATATGCCAAGGTTGCAGATACAACCCTGGTCAGGGCACATACGAGAATCAATCAATGAGTGCATAAATAAGTGGAATAATAAATATATGTTTCTCTCTGTCTCTTTCTCTCTCTCAAATCAATAAAAATTAAAAATAAAAAACAGGTGATTGGGCTCTACCTTGGCCCAGTGAAATCATTTCTAGGGGGTAGGACCCAGCTATCTTCATTCATTCCTTAATTTATTCCTTATCTCTATATCTTTGTCTATATATTTATGAATATTTATCTTAGGTGATTTTAATGCAGTGGGAAGTGTGAGAATTCCTGGACTAAAGATGTTAATTGATGAAAATACTGATCTGATCAGTAAACTAAATCAGGTTATTAGTTTACTGATTTAATACAGTATGTATTTGTCTGTTTGGGCAAAACTAATACCTAAAAATCATGATTTTATGTAGGGTAGTGTCGGGGCAAATAACATGTTCACCTTCATGTAGTTATTTTTTCTTTTTTAACAGATTTATTTCATACTCCTTTTAATATTCTTTTGTGGTACCCTTAAAATGTGATTTGTCTGAACTTTACAGCCAAATATTTCTGTTGTGTGATATAAAGATAGTATAGTATATATTTGAGCATTAACTGACTTCACAATGTTATCCATGGCTTCCTGCTGGTAAACAGAAATATTTTGGGAAGATCCTTAACAATAGGCAACAAAGAATATATTAGTAGTGCTTTGTTTTGATTAATCCATATTGAGGACAACACAGTTCACAGCATGAAAATTTAAAGAATAGATACAGAAATAAATATGAAACACAGGAATTAGTAGAACAGTACTTGGAGTACATCAGATATAACCTCAAGTATTATTAGAATTGTTTATTTATCCACCTTGGAAAATTAAGGGGTACCTAGAGACTTAGAGAAGCATATGCATTTTATTGTGGAAGGCAAGCTTTGTCAGCGTCTCTGGCATCTACCCTATCTCCATCACCTCTTCTACCTGTGAGAAAACTGATGCTCAGGGTCCCTCTGTTATTCATAGAAGTTTCAGAGTTGTGAAAGAGCAATCTTGTCTTTCCCAAGGTTACTCTTGTTTTGCATGAAATCACCTTCTTTCCACTTAGGGCCATATGGGGGACACAAAAGAATTTGTCATACTTTTAAAATCTAGCATTTTCCACTATTGTGAAACAATGATGTATTACACAAACTTGTATCTTTTAAAGCAACTGAGAGAATGGGCCTTATGTCTTGAAAGAGATTCAAGACCCTTTAGAGATTATTAGAGGATGCCATAGAGATACCATGATGCCCTCAGGCTGAGAAGGGGGGTTTAAGTAACTGGGCCTGGGGGCTGAAAGCTGGTATCTACTGGTGTGGTCACTGGGAACTTGTTAGAAATGCAGACTCACAGCACCACCCAGGACCAGCTGAATTGGAATCTGCATTTTAATGAGATTCCCAGGATGCTTTGTGTATACAGTAAAGTGTGATTAGCATTGCTCTCAGAGATCCATCGGGCTTGGGTGTGAGCCCTCTGGATGAGGGATTTGTCCCTATTCTCCAGGGAACAGACAGATTCCCTGAAGGTATGGGGTGAGAGGAGAAGAGAATTGTTTTCCACCAACCAAAGCATTTAGAGCAGGGGTGCTCAATACATCGATCGCGATCTACTGGTCGATCGCGGAGGAAGTGTGGGTAGATCGCATGACATTGAAAAGACATTTGTCTTTCGATTGGCATACAGGGTAGCGAATCTGACGTCTGAACTTTTGACACCCTACGCATGCACGTTAAACCACGCTAACTTGTTCAGTTACATTGCTGCGTAGTTAGCCTTCAATTTATTTAAACTAAATACAACAAAGGGTATAAAAATGAGTGCCATAGCTGGTCCGAGTAAGAAGCCTAAAACCTACCACTTTCATACAGAATGGAAGGGGATTTTTTTCACTATGTCATATTCTAAGTGCGTTTGCCTCATCTGTCTGTGTGTCATTGCTATTCCAAAGAAGGGAAATGTGGAGCGGCTTTTTCGGACTGTTTATAAAAACTATGACATTGACTTTCCTCTGAAAAGAGAGCTGAGAAGGAGAAAGGTAAAAGAAGAATACACAATATTAAATAGTAATAATAGTAACTTAAATAATCGTAATATAGAAGAAATAAATTTATGTTTTTCATTTTTATTGTAGGTAGATCATTTTGACTTGGTCATCTTATAAGTAGCCCACAAGCTGAAAAAGTGTGGACACCCCTGATTTAGAGGGTGGGAACCTGTGTGTGAAGGATACAGTTAATGGCAAAGTCTCCTGGTATCTCAATGCTCAGATACCCAAGTAGGAGACAGAAGGGCTACTAATGCTCAGGTATTTTCTTTGTAGAACGGGCTTAACAATTTAAACTTCTTTTGTCTAAAACAGGAAGATATAGTTTAGGATATAAGCAACACCCTGTTCTGTAAATGATGGTTGGCAGATCAGAACCAGAGAGGACTTGGGAAGCCATCTGAATGAAGGATTTGGAACAGACTACATAGTTGGTTGGCTTCAGGACATTTGTGAAATCTCTGAAAACATTGTGCTTATATATATTTGTGCACCCCTCTCCTATAAACAAAGCCTTTAGCTTTCATCATTTCAAAGTAATCTATTACTCCCTGCCCCTTCTAAACATTAGGAACTTTGACTAAAGCTGAGAAGGTAAGTGGTACATATTTGTACCATCCAGCTGGTGGCAGGATTAATTCTAAAAGACAACATTCTGCCAATTCCATTTCAACTGGTCTTTATGATCTGAGCTAAATATTATGAAATGCTAAGCGGATTTTCTGTGGGATAAATCTTGCAAATCTCTGCATTTTTTGATTATTGCAGATGGTTCGGTCTTTATAGCATTAGACCATTGTGACATAGAAGGAATTTTGCATGAAAATGTTTCAAAGCCTTCACATATTGGCCAGGTGAGTATGGAAGTATTTACTGCAGAGAAGCTAGATGGCTGAGGGCCTCCAGTATCAGTCCTGGTTTCCCCATCACTGAAGGCAGCAGGGCTTTCCTGCCTTTGGGTAACAACTGACTCTTTTGGAGTTTTCATAGCTAATAAATGATTATTAACTCTCTGTGGGGAGCCAGGTGCTGAACTTTACAGAGTGATATCATCCATGAAGCATTTTGATCAAGTAGTAACTTTACTATCTGGTAAAGTGTTGATTCCATGAATCCAAAGGACATCTAGAGCATTTTTCATTTCTAGAGGTAATGCTTGTAATGCTGCTGCTCTATAAAGCCACAGATAAATGCCCTTTGTAGAAGTTAAGTCAACCCTTTTTCACCACCTTGTCAGGCTCAGTCATTTTTCATTGATAAATTTATTGCTTTAAAAAGTGTTTATATATTTTATAGTGCTTTTTTCTAGGTATAGAGCTTTGTTAGGTTTTTAAAATTCTTGGTATTTGTATCACTTGTCAAGAAATAAGAATTTGGCCACTAAAATCAACTTGATTCTTTGCAGAAGGCTTAGTTATATATGCTCTCAAACATTTCACTGCCTATGTGGACATATATATAAATATATATTTTTTAAGTTAAGAAGCATAGGGCATCTCACCTGACCAGGCTGTGGCACAGTGGATAGAGCGTCGGACTGGGATGTGGAAGACCCAGGTTCGAGACCCCAAGCTTGCCAGCTTGAGCACGGGCCCATCGGGCTTGAGCAAAAAGCTCGTCAGCTTGGACCCAAGGTCACTGGCTCCAGCAAGGGGTTGCTTGGTCTGCTGAAGGCCCGTGGTCAAGGCACATGTGAGAAAGCAATCAATGAACAACTAAGGTGTCGCAACGGCAACAAAAAACTAATGATTAATACTTCTCACCTCTCTCCATTCCTGTCTATTTGTTCCTACCTATCCCTCTCTCTGAATCTCTCTCTGTCTCTGTAAAAAAATAAAATAAAAATAAAGAAAAAACCTTAAAAAAAAAAAAGAAGCATAGGGCATCTCAAATAGATTTACCTCTCTAAGAGTATATGCCTTTGCTCCAGAGACATTAGTGTTAATGCTATAATATTCATGCTGATTTTTGAAGTAAAAAGCTCCAGGGTTTTTGTATAGAATTTTCATGGCTGATAGAAAACCTCAACAAATTATTTGAAGAAGTCAGTAAGTCAGTTTGTAGATCTCTTCTAGAATGAAAGCTCTAGTGAACAGGAAATGCACCTGGCATATGGGAGATGCCCAGTAAATTATTAGTGAATGAATTAGTAACCTCCCACATTTTATCACTGAGGACCTTGAGGCTTGGGAAGATTAAATGGAGGGCCTAAGGTGGTTCTAACTGAACTATTAGTAAGTGGTGAGAACCAAGGTCCTGGCCAGTGTGGTGCAGGGTGTGGTACTTACCATCTGACACTGTGTGAACTTACCATGTTCACAGGATTCCTTGGTCTGTCTCTTTTGTTTTCAGATTTTATTTTATATTTTAGAGAAGGAAGAGAGAAAGAGAGAGAGAGAGAGAGAAAGGGGGAGGGCAAGAAGCATCAACAACCATATGTGCCTTGACCAGGCAAGCCCCGGGTTTCAAACTGGCGTCCTCAGCATTCCAGGTCGACACTTTATCCACTGCACCACCATGGGTTAGGCTCCTTAGTCTCATTTTAAACAGAGAAAGCTCGCTGATTCCCAAGCCCTGTCATAACTATCAATCATTTGTCCCTACCCCAGGTCCTTATTCCCCAGGATAGTTTGAACATGGGATATTGCTCCCTTTTCTTCTTGCCTTAAATAGTTATTGATCTAGGTCTGTGATGGCGAACCTATGACACGTGTGTCAGCACTGACACGCGTAGCCATTTTCGATGACACACGGCCGAATGCGGCTGAATACCAGAGAAGTATAGGGCCACATGCCAAGAAAGACGTTTCATCCCTGGCTCCTGCACGGCCAGGTGCAGTAGCCGAGAATAAAACATTCTTTGTAGTGTAGACACTATGTGCTGGAGGTCTGTAGGCCCAAACAACAGAACTCCAGCACAGAGCATCTAGTTCTGGGACTTCTGGTTAGGCCGTTTTCCTTGAAGTGACACACCACCCGAGTTATGTTTGGTTTTTTGGCGAATTTTGACACACCAAGCTCAAAAGATTGCCCATCACTGATCTAGGTTCTAGGCTGGGGGTTCAGCAGTTAACAAAGTATAAATAACCGCTTTCTGTATAGAACTGTCAACCTTGCCTCTCGTTACTGTTACTTCTTCCTCTCCTCTACTCCCCCCATTCCTGAGCTCACCTGGGACCCGTATGTTATGTTAGTTTTATTCTTTAGAAATAATTGTATTCTATCAGAAAACTTGCAAGAATAAGAATATAACAAAGAACCTCCACATATTCTTTACCCAGGTTTATTTACTGTGAGCCTTTACCCTATTTGATTATCATTATGTGTACACACACACAATTATTTTTTTTAATAATTTGAATGTAAATTCCATACTTCATGGTCCTTTGGCCCTAAATACCTCTGTGTATATTTCCTAATAATAAGGATATTTTCTTGTAGAACCATAGTGCAGTTATCAGCCTAAAGAAACTTAAAATAGATGGAGCCCTTTATTTTATTGTTTTTAAAATCTTTTATTTTTGAAAGATTTTTTCCCAACTTCTATCTACAGGGAAAAAGATATAGGAGAAAGAAAGTAACAAAGATGGAGAAAATATTAAGACTTCATAAAACCTACCAAGTTCTTAGGGTTCAGCTGGCTTCATGGGTGTGACCTGGGAAAGGCTTAGAAGGGTCCTATTCTTGGTGTCATGCTTTGCTGTTGTATCTTGAAATTCTTTATTTTGCAGAGAAAAGCTCCATATTTTCATTTTTCACTGAACCCTGAGATTATGTGAATAGTTGTGCTTAGACAATTTAGGTACTGGGCTAGAAACTTTATAGTCTGTAGGTAATGATGTAGATTAGGAAACCAAAGTTTAGAGGGATTTAAAGTAACTTGGCTCGGGTTGCTGAGCTATCTGGTGAAACCAAGATTTGAATTTTGATTCCATAGCTGATGTCTGTCAAGTTGCTTTTAATTATTCCATGCCCTCAACTCTCTGCCACTGTCCTTAATTATTTACAGATTTGGAATTGAACTGTCCTTTCTCTTTTTTCCCCCTAGTTATGTGTCATGTATCACAAATTCAGCAACTGGATTTCCTCATGCTTGTAGCTTTTGGAGTCACTCTGTCATCCTCTGGGGTCCTGTGTTATTCCCACTGTCTTCCTGGGAATTGGAGAATTATGTGAAATCTGAGTTTCTGTATTGGGTGGTCTTCCCTGTCTCAGACCTTTGGCACTCACTATTGTCCTGGAATACATTGGTGAACAAGACATTATGGTCCTCCCTGTTGCTATGTCCTACCTACCTGTTAAGATGTCTTCTTTTAGGCAGAACAAAAAATTTGACACATCAGGATTGTTTTTAGGGAAACTAATATAAAGAGAAAGGTTAAAGCAATGAAGTCATTTGACGTAGAGAAAAGATACTGCAAAATCTTTATAAAAAATAGTATTGATATATGTAAAAAAGATACACTATTGAATTTGTGACAAAGTAGTTGATTTTTCTGTAATTTAGGTTAGGAATTGAGACTATTGTGATAGTACTGTGTGCTGTGACATGTTGAAAATTGTTACCAGAGTCATCAGTACAATCTCTTTTCTTTGTTTTTTTCCTAGAAAAACTGAAAGGTCATGATTTATTGCTAAAATGTCCTTCCCAGACATCACGGGATTAGATTTTCAGAAGAGTCTCTCGTTTCCTGTCCTTGGGGGTTTACTATGGCCATTCTCTTCTCCAGGAGAGACCTGATTCCTGTTCTCAAGGCAGTCTCTGGTCAGCTCTGCCAAGGCAACAGACCTGATGTTGGCTAGGGTTGGAATCCTTTCTTGCTGCTGAAGGAGCTTTGCAGTTTGGCCCCTTCTCAGGCAGGTCTTGGCTTTGGCTGAGCTATAAGAGAATTTCCAAAGACCTGGCTGCTGCCTCTTTCATCTGAGCTTTTGTGGCTATTGACTTTGGATTTAGGGGATCAGATTGCTCCCAACTCTCTATACTAAAAAGAATTTTGTTTAGGGAACAGGTTGTTTAATAATCCAGAATCCATACTCCTATTTCCTTATGGTTAACTTTGTGCTTGCATTCTTTATGGGATCAGTCTGCATGAGTAGTGTTCTAGGGTTAATTACTAGCAGATAAGGGGTTTGTGTTATTGATGACCATATGTGCCTCCCATTTAAATGCACATATTATAATTCCTATTTGACTGACTGTAAACCAGCCCATGCCTGGGTAAATGTCATTTACCTTCAATTAGATGTCAGATTTAGACATGGAAAAATGTTCTCTACGAAAATATCAGAAATGCACAAACATGATTTTTTCTTTTTCTTTTCCGGGACAGAGAGAGAGAGAGGGATAGATAGGGACAGACAGACAGGAACGAAGAGAGGTGAGAAGCATCAATCATTAGTTTTTCGCCGCCGTTGCAACACCTTATTTGTTCATTGATTGCTTTCTCACATGTGCCTTGACTGTGGCCTTCAGCAGACTGAGCCACCCCTTGCTGGAGCCAGCGACCTTGGGTCCAAGCTGGCTAGCTTTTGCTCAAGCCAGATGGGCCCGCGCTCAAGCTGGAGAGCTCGGGTGTCGAACCTGGGTCTTCCAGATCCCAGACCGACGCTCTATCCACTGTGCCACTGCCTGGTCAGGCACAAACATGATTTTTATATAAGCTACCAATCCTCCTTTAGCTGTGGTGTTGGAGAGCACAAGTACTTAGAGGTTATTCTGGACTTTTCCACTCTTGCTATCCAGTTCCTCCTTTCAAGGGAGGAGGTAAGAGGCTTCTCTGTGCTCCTGAATGCTCTGGGGGAGGACACTAGAATATATCACCATTGAAGTTTTAAAAATTTAATTAAAGCTTCAACTCCCAGAGTAGATAGATCTTTGTTTTAATGTATGTCACTGTCAACAGTCATTATAGATTCCCATGTGCCTGTGTGTCCCTGGTTGATTCCCCTCTGTTCATGTTATAATTAACACTGATTAGAACTGATGGTAGATATCCAAACAGTGGATGCTGATCAATAAAGTCTGGGTACCTTTATTTATATCTTGATGAGTTTCTGAAACCCAGCTGTAAATTGAATTACACATTTTCTGGGTCTCTACCAAAGCAGTTCAAGTACTATTCATAGGTGCCCACCGGCTGCAAGCTCCTGTGTTTCTCACAGGATGTGTGAATAAAACCTTGCCTGTGAGGTGTTCTTGGTGGCCATTGTGGGTAACTCAAGCTGAAACCAAGCTCTGAGCCTGCCAAGGATTTTACTTTGAATTATATAACATCTCCATCAAACTGACAGTGATGTGCCTGTAAAATTTCATGCTAGCCTTTAAAAACTCAAGTGACATGACTGATAAATAGTCAAGTCTTTAAAAAAAAATAATGAGAAATTTTTATTTTAAAGTCAAAATCTTGAAGGAGAGGTGAATAAATCGTCAAGGAGGCATCATTTCTTTCTTTTTTTTAATGAAAAAAGCACATTTATTTATTGAATGCTTTACTCTGGGTCTCAAATTTAACATACATTATTTTACTTAATCCACATAGTTTAGGAAGCAGGTGATATAATGTTATTTATACATAAAAACACTGACTCTAAAAGATATCATGGATTGAGCATAATAAAACAGAACCTGAGCTAATATTTAGATCCAGTTCCTAACCCTGGCTACTCATTAGAATCATCCAGAGAGCTTTTTAGTCAGTATTTTAAAATGTTGATGCATAAACCAGCTTTAAAGAATTATAATTTTATTGACCAGTAGAGACCATAGTTTTTCAGAAAGATAAGGTTAAAATTTATTGATTTTCTTAACTGAAGGAGTCATCATGAATAAAAAGTTATTCAAAAAAGTTGAGTAAAGAATAATAGAGCTTGAAATTGGAAAAATAAGTAAAAGTGTAACAAAATAATTAGAAAATTATTTTTCAAGGCCCCCAAATATAGATTATGCATAAAATAAAACAAATTTCAAGTGGAAAATATGTGTACATAGGCAAACACACACTCACATATATCATTGATTCTCATTATTACTGGACTCTATATTTGCAAATTTGCCTCCTTGCTAAAGTTTACTTGTAATCACAAAGTCAATGCTCATGATTCTTTTGCAATCACTCTGAGGCATGTGTATGTGGGGGGACGGTGGCAAAAATTAAAGTTGTCAATGGTACTCATTCCGAAATTGATATAGTCCCACCTAGATTAAACAAACTGACGTCTGCCTTCTTGTTAGCTCTCATCAAGTACTGTAAACAAGTTTCTTTTTCACAGTTTTGTTTTATGTTGGGATTTTGCTATTTAAAACAGCCCACAAGTGTACTGCCGAAGTGTTGTTTAGTGTTTCCAAACACAAGGCTATGAAGTGCCAAGGAGGCATCATTTCAAAGAGGCAGTTGGGTTAAAGGGTGGCTATCTGTCCTGTGGAATGTAGCAAAATTAAATATAGGTAATAATAATTTAGATAATACTCAGTTTGTTTTGGGATTCAGATGTTTTAAAATGTGTGGTAATTACTGTCCACTGATGCGTGTCAGATTTTTAATGCAGGACAAACCCAAACTTATTTGTTTAACAAGTGTGTGTGATCTACTGGACATGTTCTATATCATTACAATATATAATTATATCTCCCCAATGATGAAAAAGAGCTATGGTAGACCAGCTGTCTAACTAAAATCCTGTTTCTGCCATTCTCAGCATTAGTTTTATAGGCATTGGATGGAAATATGTACCCCTTCAGGTCTTCTTCTTCTGTGTTCAGCTGAAAAATTTGTAGTATGCTTGGTTTGTAACTTAAATTTTTGATTATACTCTATTGTCTAGCAATAATTTTTGCTGGCAAAATATGTTAAGCATGCATGCATGGTATGAGGAAAGAGCACTGTGTTTGGATGAGAAAGCCCAGTTTCAGGTAATTTTTTCCCGATGTGTTAACTTTGTGCTTTTGGGCAAGTCATGGAGAATTGCTCAGGTTCAGCTTCCTTCCCTTTGAAAGCAGGATGATCCCAGAGCCTCTGCCCTCTTCATGTAGTTGTCAGGGTCATTGATGAACCTGTTTCTAAAAAGACTTTTGAAGGGGAAGAATGTAAAGCACCATGCAGGAATGGCAAGATTATTATTATTGCTGCTCTTGAGCATTTAGGTACATTGCATATACCTTGGTTTATGGAACACTTGAGCTTTTCCTTTGAAAATGAACTCATGGCAGTGTTTCATTTTGTTCCTTTGAGGTTAAAGAAGAAGTTTTAAAACAATTTTCTTAGTCCTGACAGGGGTTTCTGAATTTCCTGTAATAGAGATTTCCTTAAATGCATTGGTGATAAATAGGCCATAGGTTTGTACTCTATTGGTCTTGTTTGAATTGATTTATGATCCCTACTTTCAACCCATTTAACTCCAAATTTAAAATGACTGCAGCTTTAATCTTGTGAGTTGAGTGCATTGTAAGTAAAAACTGAGAGCAGATTTATGGTGCTAGCCAATAGGTTATTAATAGTCACTCAGAGGCTAAAGTCTCTAACTTTTTGTTGTGTGTCTGTGACAGAGACAGAGAGAGAGAGAGACAGATAGGGACGGACAGACAGAAAGGGAGAGAGATGAGAAGCATCAGTTCTTTATTGTGGCTCCTTAGTTGTTCATTGATTGCTTTTTCATATGTGCCTTGACCAAGAGGCTACAGCAGAGTGAGTGACCCCTTGCTTAAGCCAGTGACCTTGGGCTCAAGCCAGAGACCTTTGGACTCTAGCCAGTGACTATGGGGTCATGTCTATGATCCCATGCTCAAGCCAGCAACCCCGCACTCAAGCCACATGAGCCTGTGCTCAAGCTGGTGACCTCGGGTTTCGAACCTGGGTCCTCAGTGTCCCAGTTCAATGCTCTATCTGCTGCACCACCACCTGGTCAGGCTCTAACCCTTCAGTTTGCTACTTTATCTTTGTGATTGGCATAGGCCAAGTAATGGGATGGTGCTGCCTCTGTCTCTTGAGTCAGATATTGCTTAGGACACATTGCTCAGGATGCCTAGTAGAATACAGATAGCCCTGAGGATTTTGATGGACTGGTGCCCAGTGTCTGGAGAATGACCTAGAGCAGCTTGGGGTTCAGGGTGCTTAGAAAGAACAGTGCCTCAGTAATGGGTATCCCCCATTTTATGGGAGTAAATGTGCTTGCTTCCTGGGAACATGTCCCTGCGGCATCCACTTGGGAGTTTGCCTGCATCTAACTCTTTGGGTTTGTAGGTACACATAAGATTCTTGTGGGGCTTTCATGAGTTTGTGTAGTTACGTTAATGGTTTTGTTATATGACTTATATAGAGGACTTCCCTTGTAGTTGAATGTACAGTAAAATTTCCTAAAAGAAATTAAACTCTAGTGGCTCTATTTATTGTTTTCTGAGGTTTCAGATGGAAAAAAACATCACAGGATGTAAAATATTCAAGATCTCTGTACTGCCTTATCTGGTGAAGAGCAGTAGCCCGAGGGCCAGACTGTAGGGATTCAAAGCCCATGTCATCACTCATTTGCTGTGCCAGCTCAGGGAAGTTATTTAACTTCTCTCTACCTCAGTTTCCACATCTAAAACTAGAAAATAAATTGCAACTAATTCAATCCTAGGGGCATTGTAAGGATTAAATAAAGCATGTATAATGCCAGGAGCATTGTCTGGAACATAAGAAGTGCATCATTAATGTTAATAATCCCCAAAGTTAGTTCTCCATCAATAATACCAGTGGGAAGGGAATGTCTTTTCCCTAATTGAGTGTTACTAAACTGGCTATAATTAAAAAAATAATGTTGGGCAGATAAAATATATTATGCTCACTTTGTTAAAGATGGCGCTGCCCACATGGAAGTTCGTTGATATTAATGTGTGTTCTGGAACAGGCTGTGGGCAGGCTGGGTCATTATAGCCTAAGGCTTAGTTTAAGAGTAAGCTCTTCTCCACACCCTTGACTGATTGGATGATGTAGGGTGGTGATGTAGGGAGGAATCCCACTATGCCTCAGATGGGTGACTTTGTATCAGAGA
This sequence comes from Rhynchonycteris naso, assembly GCA_037038555.1. Lineage (NCBI taxonomy): Eukaryota > Metazoa > Chordata > Mammalia > Chiroptera > Emballonuridae > Rhynchonycteris > Rhynchonycteris naso. The sequence goes on along the minus strand of CM072995.1, from coordinate 176,805,916 downwards.
CTTCCTTGTTTGTATAATTGGATTAAAGGTTTTGAGTCTATGCTATAAAGTGGGAGAGACCAGTAGCTTGATCTCTCTCTTGGTTCTTGAGTTCCTGAGGTTAGTATTAGAGAGTAGAGCAGAGTAAGCCACATGGAGGAGAGGAAGCAGCCAAGATGGCATAGTGCTGAGGAAAAGTTTGTGCAGGAGGAAATGGGAAACAGTGGTAAATAAGTCTGGTGAGCTAGAAGCCTTTGATTCTAGGAAACTCGGATAAGTCAGTAGCTTTGTGAGCACAGAATGTGTGGGTTTTGGAGCCCAGTGTGTGTTTTTGCTTGCCCGCTGGGTGCAAGCTAGAATTAAAGCTGATGGCTCACCAGTTCTTGGCTCCTGTGTTTCATTACCGACTGTTCGAATCAAATGCGAACCTGCACGGGCCAGGCGGCTGTGATAGTGGCCGTGACTACTGGCTTTACAAATAATAATGTTATTTTCTTTGTGAGGAAAAGAAATAAATACTGGTTTTTAAAAATGAAAATATAGTTAAATTTAAGAAGAAAATAAACCTGACCAGGCGGTGGCGCAGTGGATAGAGCGTCAGACTGGGATGCGGAGTTCTCAGGTTTGAGACACCAAGCTCACCAACTTGAGCACGGGCCCGTCTGGCTTGAGCAAAAGCTCGCCAGCTTGGACCCAAGGTCACTGGCTCTAGCAAGCGGTTGCTCGGTCTGCTGAAGACCTGCGGTCAAGGCACATGTGAGAAAGCAATCAATGAACAACTAAGGTGTTGCAACAGCAATGAAAAGCTAATGATTGATGCTTCTCACCTCTCTCTTTCCCTATCTATCCCTCTCTCTGACTCTCTCTCTGCCTCTGGGGGGGGGGAAAGAAAGAAAATGAAAGCACATAGAGATACTTAATCTTTTTAATATATATTTGTATTATTTTAGTCTATGTTTCTATACACATATATTTTACATAATTAAAACTATTTTGTATATTTAGTTTGGATCTTTTTTTTTACACAGTATGTCAAACAATCTGCAGGTAAGTGTAGTGGCTCAAAAATATTGTTAATGGCTAGATAGTATTAATATATGAATGTATATTTTATTAATCATTTCCTGTTTATAGACATTTAGATTGTTGGTAGATATTAATTGTTATAACTAATACTAAGGAAACATTCTTGTACATATATTTTATATTTCTTTCTATCATTTTATGGGAGCTGTCTTGCAGTAATGATTATTGACTAAAATAAATGTAATCATTTTTATAAATCATGCTGTATTTTGCCTGATGACTTTTCATTGACTTTGTTACAATTTACATTCTCAGTTATAATTTACCAGCATGTATAAAAGTTTCTGTGGAATCCATACCTTACCAAGTTACCTAGGTGCTTTGAGCCTAGGGCTGGAGCACAGGGTCTGAAAGGGTGGCTGGGCACCACCAAGAGGCTTTCTTTCCCTCCCTCCCTTCCTTCCTTCCTTCCTTCCTTCCTTCCTTCCTTCCTTCCTTCCTTCCTTCCTTTTTCTTTCTTTCATTTTTCAAGTGAGCAGAGGGGAGATAGTGAGACAGACTCCTGCTTGCACCCCCACCAGCATTTACCCAGCAACCTCGTCTAGGGCTGATGCTTGAATCAACCTAGCTATTTTTAGCACCTGTGGCTGATGCACTCAGATCAGCTCAGCTATTCTCAGTGCCCAGGGCCATGCTCAAACCAATCAAGACACTGGCTGTGGGAAGGGAAGAGAGAGAGAAGGAGAGAGAGGTGGTGGTCGCTTCTCTTATGTGCCCTGATGGGGAATTGAGCCCAGGACATAGATATGCTGGGCCAATGCTCTACCCACTAGGAAAACTGACCAGGCCTAGAGGATCTTTTGATGTGAAACTACTGCTGCTCTTTACTTGCTTTGAACTGCTCTGCATCTTGAAAGCTTGTTATGCTTTAAAAATTGTATGGGTAATGGAGATCATGGCTTTACAGACTATTTTTCTTCCTAAGCATTTCTGTGTTTCTGTACCAGAGTCAATCACAGCTTCTGGCATTGTATGGAAATAGTTTTTAACTGAGGACATTGAGGAATTCTGAAGTTAGGGCTGAAATATTGCAGTTGGTTCCCATGACCTAAAGCATGGTGGAAAGGTTCTAGACCTAGAGTCAGCTTGGGTTTGCTCCTGCTTCTAGCACGGCCTGTACAATCTTGGACAACTTGTCTAATTTTAATGTTTTCTTCCCTTTAAAATCTGGGACCTACTTTGTTTTCTTGCTGAATTTCTGTGACGATTAGAGAAGGTAATGTTTGCGTACTGGTATTTGGTGAATGGTAGCTTTTAGAACAAGTGTCTCCTGGATCACTAGGTGTTCTGAATAGATTTGGGAGTCTCAGGGCAGATAAGTACCACACTTCTGCACTGAGTTGGTCTTGGTTCAGAATTATGCAACTGGTGAGGTTGAGGTATGGAGAGACTGTAGGGTAGCATCTCCTCAGTAGGAGACTGGATTAAATGAAGTTATCAAACCAGTGATTGGAGTGGACATTCCCTTAACTTCTAGCTACTTCTAAAGAATATGTATTTGCCTTGGCACTGGGGTTGGCCAATATGAGCTCATTTACTCTTCAGAAATATCCTCTAAGGTGGGCACTATAGTACCTAGAATATTTAGGCTTAGAGAGCTCCCCTCAGTTGGGTTGTCAGGTTTAACAAATAAAACTACAGAAAATGGGCCCTGGCCTGTTAGCTCAGTTGGTTAGAGCATCGTCTTGAAACAACAAGGTTGTGGGCTTGATCCCCGGTCAGGGAAGCAACCAATGAGTGTACAACTATTGGAACAACAAGTGAATGCTTCTCTCTCTCTCCCTTTTCCTTACCCTCTCTATCTCTCTAAAAGCAATCAATAAAAAAACATTTTTTTATAATACAGAAATATTGCTTTGGACATACATATACTAAAAATTATTTGTTGTTTATCTGAAGTTCAAATTTAACTGAGTGTTCTCTTTTATTTGGCCATCTACCCATAACTCTCCCAAGATCATACAGTGAATAAAGAAGGATACTAGGACTTATAACTTTGCTCCACTAGGCTTTGAAGCCCATGCTTTGACTTTTTACTCTGTGATGTTTTTTTAAGAATATACAGAAGTAGAACTCATATGTGAAAAATGAAGAAGACGATGTCAGATGGGATTTCAATTACAGTGGTACCTCGAGATACGAGCAGACCAACATACAATTTTTTTTTAAAGATATGAGCTGTGACTTGGTCCTTATTTTTGTGCGAGATCCGAGTGAAATTTTGAGATATGGGTCATGATTCGGAAAGCTGCCGCTAGTTGTCACGTTGGCGCACGGGTCCAGTATCGGCAGCACAACACCAGCATCTTGTTCTTTCTCATGTGTTACCCACAGATCAAGTTGAATCTCGTGTGCTGTACTCATTTTTGCATCATTTTTCCATTTTTACCAGCTTTTTCTGTGTGCTATCATGGGGCTGAAGAAAGTGAGTGTAAAGGGTAGTGGTGAGAAGAAGAGAATGATGTTGATAGAAGCAAAGCAAGAAATTATAGAAAATCATGAGCATGGTGTACAAGTGATTGAACTGGCAAGGCTGTATGACCGCAATACATCCACAATTTGTACCATCCTTAAACAAAAGGATGCCATCAAAAGTGCAAATCCAGCAAAAGGAACTACAATTCTGTTCCAATTAAGGACAAATAGCCATGAAGAAATGGGGAAGCTTCTGCTGGTGTGGGTGAAAGAGAAAGAGCTGGCAGGAGATACACTGACGGAGACTGTAATATGCGAAAAGGCACGTATTATTTACGGCGACTTGAAGAAGAAAGAACCATCAACCTCAAAAGAGGCAGCAGAAGATACGTTTAAGGCAAGTCACGGCTGGTTTGAAAATTTCAAGAAGAGATCTGGCATCCACTCGGTGGTGAGGCATGGTGAAGCTGTGAGTGCTGACGTTAAGGCAGCTGAGCAGTACATAGCACATTTTGGTGCGCTTATCTCAAAGGAAGGTTATATCTCCCAAAAAGTGTTCAACTGTGGCGAAACAGGATTGTTTTGGAAAAAAAATGTCCTGGAGGACTTTCACCACTACAGAGGAGAAGAAGCTGCCAGGCAATAAACCCATGAAAAATCTGACCCTTACATTGTGTGCAAATGCTAGCAGTGACTGTAAAGTAAAGCCACTGCTAGTGTTTCATTCCAAAAATCCTCGAGCCCTTAAGATTCACAAGATTCTTAAAGAAAAACTGCAGGTTATGTGGCACACCAATGCTAGGGCATGGGTTAGGCGACAGTTTTTTATTGAATGGGTAAATATCGTCTTTGGTCCCGCAGTGAAGAAATATCTTCAAGAAAATAAACTTCCGATGAAAGCATTACTAATCCTTGAAAATGCTCCAGCCCACCCACCTGGTCTTGAAGATGACATTGCCGATGAGTTCAAATTCATGAAAGTCCTCTATCTTCCACCCAACATGACTTCAATCTTGCAGCCAATGGATCAGCAGGTCATTTCCAACTTTAAAAAGCTTTACACAAAGCACTTGTTCCACTGCTGCATTGAGGTGACTGAGAATACAATTCTACCTCTTCGAGAGTTTTGGAAAGATCACTACAACATTGTGATATGTTTACACATTATTGACTTGGCATGGCAAGAGGTTACAAAAAGAACCTTGAACTCAGCATGGAAGAAGTTATGGCCTGATGTTGTTGCAGACAGGGACTTTGAAGGATTCAAACCAGAGACCGAGACTGAGGTAGATTGTTGGAGGAGATTGTGTCCCTCGGGAAGTCGATGGGTCTGGACGTAGATGAGGGTGATGTAAATGAGCTCACCGAGGAACATGAGGAGGAACTCTTAACTGAGGAGTTGAAGGAGCTACAGATGATGCAACATACGGAGCTTCTGCAAGAGATTAGTAATGAGGAGGAGGTAGAGTCGGAGGAAGTGATTTCTATAAGTGAAATTAAAGACATGCTAGCAATGTGGGAGAAGCTTTCAAGTTTCATTGAAAAGAAACACCCAGAAAAAAATTTCAACTGGTCATGCTTCAGCACTTTTTAATGACATTTGTTTGTCACATTTCTGTAACATCTTAAGAATTTTATTTATTTATTTATTTCTACAGGGACAGAGAAAGAGTCAAAGAGAGGGATAGATAGGGACAGACAGACAGGAACAGAGAGAGATGAGAAGCATCAATCATTAGTTTTTCGTTGCCATTGCAACACCATATAGTTGTTCATTGATTGCTTTCTCACACGTGCCTTGACCACGGGCCTTCAGCAGACTGAGCCACTACTTGCTGGAGCCAGCGACCGTGGGTCCAAGCTGGAGAGCTTTTTTCTCAAGCCAGATGGGTCCGCGCTCATACTGGTGAGCTTGGGGTCTTGAACCTGGGTCTTCTACATCCCAGTCCGACACTCTATCCACTGCGCCACCGCCTGGTCAGGCCCGTAACATTTTAAAAGGCAGGCAAAAGCAAACCTCTTTGGATAGATTTTTATTCAAAAGTCCTGCAAGTGAAAGTGCTGAAAGTGAAGCCAAAAAGGCAAAAACAGGTGACGATTAAATGAAAAATAAATAATGTTAAGCTTAGGTTAAGTTTAAAGTTACTTCTTTTACAATTAAGTTTTTGTGGTTTCATTTTTAAGTAAAGAAAGTGCAGTTTTAGTTTTTATTTAGTGTTAAGAAAGTGCAGTTTTATTTTACGTGTCTACAGTGCCAGAATCCCATCCTCTCTCCCTCCTCCTCCACCATTCACCTCCGTTAGCCACGCTTGTCTGTCTCCAAGGTAAGAATACAGTATGTACTAAATAACACTTTTTTCTTTTATTTCATATATTTTGTTATGCATTGGTAAAGTAAACATGTGTGTTTCTTAATTAAAAACATGTCTTTTTTCATAATTTAGGATGGTTTGGGATGTTTCACAGGGTTGGAATGGATTAAATCTATTTCAGTTATTTTTAAATGGGAGAAATAAGTTTGATATACGAGTTGACTGACTTACGAGCTTAGTTACAAAACAAATTAAACTCGTATCTCAAGGTACCACTGTACTTCACTCATTGTAGATTTAGGGGCTGAATTCAGAGACACTTTTCTCTATCTTTCACCTGAGTGTTGAAATGCATTTCCATATTAGGTCTAATGATTAAAGATGCACACAGCTAAGATAGTTTCTACAAGTACTGGGCTAGAACTGATCTGGAAAAAGCCCAATATTTTCAAATGAGGGTTTCAGGTAAGAGATGAAAGATTTTTAAGCCATGCAGTTCTTGAGGTGAACTGGCAGTGCAAGTACCACTGCCCTCCAAAGCCTACTGGCCTAAACTTGACATTGTAGGTGACCTTCTGTTGGGAGAATACTGGGGAGTAATCAGGGGTGATGTGTTTTCCATTCAGTACCACTGCCAACTTTAGAATAGGTGTTTAAGTTTTCCACTTCTTTACCGTGGGCTACAGAGAAGGCTATTTAGCTGCTGCTGAAGAATTGGATATTTAGTAAGGGGTAGATATTTCTAGGCTCTCAAAAATCCATAAGTGTTCCTTGGTGGTCAAATGCATACATATGTGCCATGTCTGCCCTTTCAAAATTCACACACCTGCCCCTGTGGAGCCACTGAGTGCTCACCTTGGGTGCATGACTGGCCCTCCCAGTGCCCTGGAGTCACTCAGGAGAAGCCTGGGGCACTCTCATTGCTGCAGTGTTGGGCTCCATTTCTGACCTGTTTGCCAGCCTTCCCAGAGTGGAGCCTGGAAGGTTCTGAAAGTGAGGGGATGAGCAGGATAAAGAACTTGCTGGGAGAGCAGTCTGCTCCCCGCCCCTCCCTTGTGTTGGACATCACAAGATAGCAGCAGGGGTCTTTGGAAAGAAAAGGGAAGAGAGGTTTTTGAATTATTTAACAGGAATGGTTATTTTTGAGATCTTAAGTTTTGGGGTGCCATGCTGTGTTCAAAGTACTTGGTAGTTCAGATTAAACTATGAAGTTTACAATTTTTCTGAAATTCCAAGACTAATAACAACAGGATAATAAGCTAAAAATATTGTTATTCTAAGCATTTTGTGCATTAAATGAATACTTCCAGGACTACTTCAGAGCAGGAAGTATTCTGCCTATTACAGAAGTGAGGAAACCAAGGAGCAGAGAATTTCAGTGATTTTCATAAGGTTATACAGCTGGTTGGTGACAGAGGGAGGCCTTGAAGCCAGGCAGATAAGCTCCTAAACTCTTACCTGCCATTTTGTGTAGTTGTGCCTCTATAAATGTCAGATACATCTTGTAAAAAGGGTGTTCTAGTTATATGTACCTATACACACATCTTTTAAATTCAGATTTCTCAAGAGTATTTAAGGAGAGATAGTGGGGTTTGTGAGTTGGGAAAGAGGTAAATGGGACTTGAGTTATAGCTTGGCACCTTAGAGAGGTGGGGTGGATCAGCAGGTGGACTGGGTGGTCCCTAGGGGAATTGAGTAATGGGGTTGATGCTAGCATGTACAGTGTAGGGGGAGCTGGCAGCCTCCAGCTGCAGCTGAAGCCGGGAAGAAGCAAATGGGAATGCATATTAGAAAGAGAATTCTGGGAGAAAGGGGGTTAATTCTCAGGATGCAGACACCTGGTTACAACTCTTAATGAAGACTACAGTAAATTTGCTCGTGAACTATGTTTGCGTATTATCTACTTGTTTCTATAAAGAAGTTGATTAAAACATGCAAATAAAGCTTATCTATACTTTAGGGAAAATTGTACTCTAATAATATGCTGGTATATTCACTGAAAACTGGGTGTTTTAGACCCATTCATGCTACTTCCCTGGCCCACAGAGATGTGATTTTCACCTGAAAAGGAGCTCTCACCATCCAAATGTTTTGAAACTGTAACTTCATTCATTCTAAGTTGGAAACATTCCAATCTTTCTGTGATCATTGCTGTGTTTGTATGTGGAATAAAGATAAAAATCAATGAAAAGATCCAATGCTTGTCAATAAATATGTGTTTAACCTGACTGGCACAAAAGTAGTATATAGTGTAGAGGACCCCACACAGCTTGTGTTTTAATGTATTGCTTTTTTTTTTGCCTCAAGTGCAGTGATGTTTCCTTCTGAGAGTGTGTGTGTCTATGAGTGTGCTTCTGTGTGTGTGTGTAAGTTCGTTGTCTGCATTCAACCTGTGTCACTAACCGTGGCAATTGGGGTTTTCTCAATGGCCTCTGTAGATGAGGAGGGTTTCTTTGATGGTTAAAGTCCTACACTTCCCAGATGTGAAATGTGCATAATGCCTGGAGGGCTCTAAGCACTGCACTAAGCATGCATGTCTCATACCCAAAGTAGTCACAGCGCCTGCATTCCCACAGTAGCAGCAACCCCGAGCAGATGCTTTCAGTATTCTTATCTGGCTGTGCTTTTCACTTTGGCATAAAGTTCTATAATCACATCTCATGGATTTATATTCTCCACACAATAAAGCCTGAATTGTGAAGATATCATCACGCTCTATAGGACAGTATGAGCCAAATTCCTGAGACGGCTAAGGATTTCTTTGCCTTCTTTTCTTCTCTTTTTTGGAGATGCGTACCAGGAAAAGGCTTTGCCTTTAGAGAGAAATTTTACTGCTCTTGCCAATAATGTGTAACAGTATTAAATTTAATGGCAGACCTTGAAGTGTATAAAAATTTAAGTCCAGAAAAAGGTAAGAGTCAATACTACTAATTTTAAGGTAAGTGTAACAGTCTTAGAAAAAAATGGTATACATTTTTAATTTTATTTCATTTTTAGTTAAGTTAAAAGATTATCTGACTCTTGACAACATATTTGAAAATATTATATTTCAATGTGAGGTGGAAAGATAACAAAGTGTTGTTAGGCAAAAGAGTTATTTCTCACAAATGTGTACTTTTATAAGGGTAGTATTTGAATGCTGATAAATTGGGAGTATATTATTATAGTATAGTGGTCAGTAACAAAACCTTTTATATTCTTAGGTTCAAGCCAAGGGTGAAGACAGGCTTAAAAATTTTATCTAATGCTTACAAACAATGGGTTTTAATTAAAACATTGTCAAGTCTTATTCAGTTTGAATAATGATAAATTAAGCTGAATTTTAACTTTGTATGATAATCTGGACAGAATGATTCCCAGTTCATATCAAAGATAGTCATGCTTAATAATTATAATTATATATCATATGTTTATAATTAGCTTTCTAAAATGAAATGGCATGAATATTCAGCATAGATAAAATGGAGGCTGAAGCCATGTATCATGTTCTTAGAGTCTATTAGCTACATTGTCATGAAAGAAATATTTTAAAGTATAAATTAGGAGATCAGAAATTAAAAATATATGAAAATTGTTCTTGAATGATCAGAAATGTTCCTGCCTTGTCAGACAGAATAAATGCATGTCAAGAAACGTCTTCTAAACTTATCTTCAAATTGAAATTGGTCTGTCATTTCAGATTATTCATGTGCATCTACTCAAGTATAACTTTATCACATCAATGCTGGATCTGAGAGCCTGTTTTGAGCTTGTTGCTGGTTTATGGTGTCCACTTCAGTGTGCCATGTCCACAGTAGCAGTGTTAATCCTTGCTTTTTGTTTGAAATATAAATTAGACCATGGTTCAGATTTCTTGAGTTATCTTGAATATAGCTGAGTTATTTAACCCTTTGGAACGATCTTTTATAGAGAAATACTGTGGAATTTGTTTTACTTTATATGCAGTTTGTTAGAGGATTATCCATTTAGAGTTAGACTTTTAACATGTTCAGAAACTCATTTATACTGATGTAGAAGTAAACTGAATTGCATAACATAGCAGACTATCAAGATTGTCTTGCTTTACATATCATAAAATTAATGATAAAAATGACCTGTGTTACTTTCATCATATAAAGTAATCTTTAAGATTAAAGATAGAATTAATCTTTACTTCTTTTTTTAATTATTATTAATTTTAATGGGGTGACACCAATAAATCAGGGTACATATGTACAACGAAAACATCTCCAGGTTATATTATCATTCAATTATGTTGCATACCTGTCACCCAAAGTCAAATTGTCCTCTGTCACCTTCTGTCTGGTATTCCCTGTGCCCTACCCCTCCTCCCTATCCCACCATCTATTCCCTCCCCCGACCTGGTAACCACCACTCTCTTGTCCATGTCTCATAGTCTCACTTTTATGTCCCCCCTATGTATGAAATCATGCTGTTCTCAGTTTTTCTTTTTTCCTGATTTACTTATTTCACTCCGTATAATGTTATCAAAGTCCATCCATTTTGTTATAAATGATCCGATGTCATCATTTCTTATGGCTGAGTAGTATTCCATAGTATATATGTACCAAAGCTATTTAATCCACTCGTCCTCTGGCGGATACTTGGGCTGTTTCCAGATCTTCGCTATTGTGAACAATGCTGCCACGAACATGGGGGCGCATTTCTTCTTTTCGAACAGTGCTATGGTGTTCTTAGGGTATATTCCTATAAGTGGGATAGCCGGGTCAAAAGGCAGTTCGATTTTAATTTTTTTAGGAATCTCCATACTGTTTTCGACAGTGGCTGCACCAGTCTGCATTCCCACCAGCACTGCAGAAGGGTTCCCTTTTCTCCACATCCTCGCCAGCACTTACTCTGTGTTGTTTTGCTGATTAGCTCCATTCTGACTGGTGTGAGGTGATATCTCATTGTGGTTTTAATTTTCATTTCTCTAATGATTAGTGATGTTGAGCATTTTTTCATATGCCTATTGGCCATCTGTATGTTCTCTTTGGAGAACTTTCTATTCATTTCTTTTGCACATTTTTTGATTGGATTGTTTGTCTTCCTGGTGTTGAGTTTTATAAGTTCTATATAAATTTTGGTTATTAACCCCTTATCAGACATGCTGTCGAATATTTTCTCCCATTGTGTGGTTTGTCTTTTTATTCTGTTCTTATTGTCTTTAGCTGTGCAAAAACTTTTTAGTTTGATATAGTCCCATTTGTTTATCTTGCCTTTTATTTCAGTTGCCCGTGGAGATAAATCGGCAAATATACTGCTGCTACAGATGTCGGAGAGCTTGCTGCCTATGTTTTCTTCTAAGATGCTTATGGTTTCACGGCTTACATTTAAGTCTTTTATCCATTTTGAGTTTGTTTTTGTGAATGGTGTAAGTTGATGGTCTAGTTTCATTTTTTTGAAGGTAGATATCCAATTTTCCCAACACCATTTGTTAAAGAGGCAGTCTTTGCTCCATTGTATTCTCTTTCCTCCTTTGTCAAATATCAGTTGTCCATAAAGATGTTGGTTTATTTCTGGATTCTCTGTTCTGTTACATTGATCTATATGCCTGTTCTTATGCCAGTACCAGGCTGTCTTGAGTATAATGGCCTTGTAGTAAACCTTGATATCCGAAAGAGTGATATCTCCTGCTTTACTTTTTCTTTTTAAGATTGCTAAGGCTATTCGTGTTCTTTTTTGGTTTCATATAAATTTTTGGAATGTGTGTTCTATATCTTTGAAGTATGTCATTGGTATTTTAATTGGTATTGCATTGAATTTATAAATTGCTTTGGGTAATATAGACATTTTAATGATGTTTATTCTTCCTAGCCATGAGCACGGTATATGCTTCCACTTGTTTGTATCTTCCTTGATTTCTTTTATCAATGTTTTATAATTTCCTGAGTACAAGTCCTTAACCTCTTTGGTTAAATTTACTCCTAGGTACATTATTTTTTTGGCTGCAATAGTGAAGGGGATTGTTTCCTTAATTTCTTTTGCTGACAGTTCATTGTTGGTATTTAAAAATGCCTCTGATTTCTGAGTATTAATTTTATATCCTGCCACCTTGCTGAATTCATTTATAAGGTCCAGTAGTTTTTTGACTGAAACTTTAGGGTTTTCTATATACAATATCATAGCATCTTCAAATAATTACAGTTTTACTTCTTCTTTTCCAACTTCGATGCCTTTTATTTCTTCTTCTTGTCTGATTGCTGTGGCTAAGAGTTCCAGAACTATGTTGGATAAGAGTGGTGAAAGGGGGCACCCCTGCCTGGTTCCTGATCTTAAGGGGATTGCTTTTAATTTTTATCCATTTAGTATGATGTTTGCTGTGGGTTTGTCATAGATGGCCTTTATCATGTTAAGGAATGTTCCCTGTATTCCCACTTTACTGAGAGTTTTGAGCATGAATGGGTGCTGGATTTTTATCAATGTTTTTTTTGCATCTAATGAAATTATCATGTGATTTTTGTCCTTCCTTTTGTTTATGTGATGAATCACATTGATTGATTTGCAAATTTTAAACCAGCCTTGCCTCTCCAGAATAAATCCCACTTGATCATGGTGTATAATATTTTTCATATATTGCTGGATCCGGTTGGCTAATATTTTGTTGAGAATTTTAGCATCTACATTCATCAGGTTTATAAACCTATAATTTTCTTTCTTTGTGTTGTCTTTACTCGGATTTGGTATCAGAATTATGCTCGCCTCATAAAAGGAGTTTGGATGTCTTTCTTCCTCTTGAATTTTTTGAAATACCTTGAGGAGGATAGGAGTTAGTTCTTCTTTGAATTTTTGGTAGAATTCACTTGTGAAGCCATCAGGCCCAGGACTTTTTTTTTTTCGAAGTTTTTTGAATAACTGTTTTGATCTCATTTGTTGTAATTGGTCTGTTTAGGTGTTCTGATTCTTCCAGATTGATTTTTGGAAGATTATATGATTCAAGAAATTTGTCCATTTCACCTAGATTGTCTAATTTTTTGGCATAGAGCTCTTCATAGTATTTTCTTACAATGCTTTGTATTTCTGTTGTGTCAGTTGTTATTTCTCCACTGTCATTTCTAATTTTATTTATTTGATTCCTCTCTCTTTTTTTCTTGGTGAGTCTAGTTAAAGGTTCATCAATCTTGTTTTTTTTTCAAAGAACCAGGTCCTGGTTTATTGATCCTCTGTATTGTTTCCTTAGCCTCTATGTCATTTATTTCTGCTCTGATCTTTATTATTTCCTTCCTTCTTCTGGTCCTGGGTTTTATTTGCTGTTGTTTTTCTAGTTCTTTTAGATGCAGAGTCAGGTTGCTTATTTGAGCATTTTCTAGCTTCTTATGATATGCCTGTAGTGCAATGAACTTCCCTCTCAGTACTGCTTTTGCTATGTCCCATAAATTTTGTGTTTGTGTATGCTCATTATCATTTATTTCTAGAAACTTTTTTATTTCTTCTTTGATCTCATTGTTAATCCATTCATAATTTAATATCATGCTATTTAGTTTCCAAGTGTTTGAGTATTTTTCAGTTTTTCTTTTGTGCTTAATTTCTAGTTTCATGGCATTGTGATCAGAGAAAATGCTTGATATGATTTCAATCTTCTTGAATTTATTGAGACCATTTTTGTGTTCTAACATGTGGTCTATCCTAGAAAACGTATCATGAGCGCTTGAGAAAAATGTATATTCTACTGCTATAGGTGAAAAGTTCTGAAGATATCTATTAAATCAAGTTGATCTAGTGTATTCTTTAAGTCTGCTGTTTCTTTATTAATTTTCTTTCTTGAGGATCTATCCAGTGTTGTTAGTGAGGTATTGAAATGCCCTACTATTATGATATTGCATTTAATCTCACCCTTTATATCCATCAACGTCTGCTTTATGTATGTCGGGGCTTCTATATTTGGTGCGTAGATATTTATAATATTTATATCTTCCTGTTGAATTGTTCCCTTTATCAATATGTAGTGTCCTTCTTTATCACGTACCACAGCCTTTGTTTCTTGTTTTTTTATATATATATATTTTATTATTATTAATTGTAATGGGGTGACACCAATAAATCAGGGTACATATGTACAATGAAAACATATCCAGGTTATCTTATCATTCAATTGTGTTGCATATCCATCATCAAAAGTCAAATTGTCCTCTGTCACCTTCAATCTGGTTTTCCCTGTGTCCCTCTTCTCCTCCCTATCCCACTCTTCTCTCCCTCCCCCCATCCCGTAACCACCACTCTCTTGTCCATGTCTCATATTCTCACTTTTATGTCCCACCTATGTATGAAATCATGCTGTTCTCAGTTTTTCTTTTTTTCTGATTTATTTCACTTCGTATAATGTTATCAAGGTACATCCATTTTGTTATAAATGATCCGATGTCATCATTTCTTATGGCTGAGTAGTATTCCATAGTATATATGTACCATAGCTTTTTAATCCACTTGTCTTCTGACGGACACTTGGGCTGGTTCCAGATCTTCGCTATTGTGAACAATGCTGCCACGAACATGGGGGCGCATTTCTTCTTTTCGAACAGTGCTATGGTGTTCTTAGGGTATATTCCTAAAAGTGGGCTAGCTGGGTCAAAAGGCAGTTCGATTTTTAATTTCCTGAGGAATCTCCAAACTGTTTTCCACAGTGGCTGCACCAGTCTGCATTCCCACCAGCAGTGCAGAAGGGTTCCCTTTTCTCCACATCCTCGCCAGCACTTATTCTGTGTTGTTTTGCTGATAAGTGCCATTCTGACTGGTGTGAGGTGATATCTCATTGTGGTTTTAATTTGCATTTCTCTAATGATTAGTGATGTTGAGCCTTTCAGTGTACTGTCGCCCCAACCCCTTAAGCAGCCCTCAGCAGAGTGGGAAGGGACCTAATACTCTACACTGTAGGCCTGGGAGCTCCCTCACTTGTTTCACAGCTTAAATCTGTCCAAACGCCTCTTCTAGGCTCTGGGACTGCAGGCTGGTGCTTCGTTCCTGGGACCCAGGTCCCTCCCTCTCCGCCAAACTTTCCTCCCGCCCCACGGGTCTCTCTGGGCTGCCGTTTGCTCCGGGGAGCTGGGCAGCCCTCTTCGCGTTTTCGCTATTCCTACCAGTCTCAATGTGGCTTCTTCTGTGTTCCTTGGTTGAAGAGTTCCCTTAGTTTAGTTCTTAGTTAGTTTATCCAGATGATGGTTCTTTAAATTGAGTTATAATCCACTTTGCTTCTAGGAGTTGGAAGTTGGTACGTCCGTCTACTCCGTCACCATCTTGCTTCCCCCCACCACAGCCTTTGTTTTAAAGTCCATTTTGTCTGATATAAGTATTGCTACCTCGGCTTTTTTTTTTATTCCCATTTGCATGAAATATTTTTTTCCATTCTTTTACCTTCAGTCTAGGTGGATCTTTTGTTTTAAGGTGTGTCTCTTGTAGACAGCATATGTATGGGTCCTGTTTCTTTATCTGTGCAGCTTACCTATGTCTTTTTTTTTGATCATTTAATCCATTTACATTTAAGGTTATTATTGATATGTAGTTGTTTTTTTGCATTTTATTCTTTAAAGTTGTATTCTTTTTTTGCTCTATTCATTCCTCCCTTTGAACTGTTCACAAGAGGCCCCTTAGTATCTCTTGCAGAATTGGTTTGGTTTTAATGAATTCCTTGAGGCTTTCTTTGTCTTGGAAGCTCTTTATTTCTCCTTCAGTTTTAAACGTTAGCCTTGCTGGATAGAGTAGTCTTAGTTGTAGGTTCTTGTTCTGCATTACTTTGAATATATCTTGCCATTCTCTTCTGGCCTCTAGTGTTTCTGTTGTGAAGTCAGATGTCATCCTTATGGGGGCTCCTTTGTAAGTGATAGCCTTTTTTTCTCTTGCAGCTTTTAAAATTTTCTCTTTATCCCTTAGCTTAGGTATTTTAACTATGATGTGTCTTGGTGTAGATTTTTTTGGGTTTCTCTTTAATGGAGTTCTGTGTGCTTCTTGAATGTTTGAAATGTTTCCCAGCATTAATTTAGGTAAGTTTTCTTCTATGATTTGATTGAACTAAGTTTCTATTTTCTGTTCTCTCTCCTCTTCTTCAGGAACCCCTATGATGCGAATGTTGTGTCTTTTTATGTTTTCACAGAGCTCCCTTAGAGTTTCCTCACATTTTTTGAGTCTCTTTTCCTTTTTCTTCTCTGCTTCTGTGCCTTTGTTTATTATGTCCTCTAACTCGCTGATTTGATCCTCAGCGTCATTTACCCTGCTTTTAATTCCTTCCATTATGGTCTTCAGTTCTAATACTGTATTTGTCATTTCTGTCTGATTCTTTTTTATTATTTCAATTTCATTTTTTATACTTGTTATCTCTCTATTTAGGTGTTCATAGTGCTCTAATTTCTTTGAACATCCTAACTATCATTATTCTAAATTCTGCTTCTGGTAATTTGGTTATATCTGGTTCATTCAGGTCCTTCCCTGGGGATTTCTCTTGATTCATTTGGTTTGCATTCCTCTGCCTGCGTATTTTGTCTGTGTATAAGCAAGTTATGGCCACTGGAGTCCAGTAGGTTTTCCCTTTGTGTTCTCTAGGTGTGGTCTGTCTGAAGTCCTGCCACCCCCTCTGCCACTGCCTAGGGCTGTTGGGTGTGGGTGTTGCCAGCACCGGCCCACTGTGGCTTTTGCTGTGATTTCCACCTCTCCTCCACGGGAGGGGCTGTCACTCAAGCCACAAGCCTCAGCACCAAGGGTAGAGGTGAGCATCTTTGCTCAGCTGCTGACCTAGCCTGTTTCTGAGCTTCCTCCCAGCACCTGGGTTAGAGCCTGTTTGCCACAGTTTTGCTGGTTGGATGGGGCTTCTGACGTGCTCTCAGCTGTGAGCTTTTGCTCTTACGGAGCTTTAACCCTGTCTTTGAGGCCAGGGCCCTGCTGCTTAGGGTCACAAACCAAGGTTTATTGGGCCGGGCGTGTTTGCTGGCATGCGCTTACTGCGAAGTTCCGTTCGTCCCTCGCTCTACCCCGCCCCCGCGTTCAGAGCCAATTCTTGCACACAGGATGGCAAACCATGGTTTGTCCCGCCGGGCGGGGCTGCTGGCATGAGCTCAGCCATGAGCCCCCGCCCCTTCCTGGTCCTAGCACCATCCCCGCTACCAGGGCCTGCTTGCGCAAGGTCGCAGAGCAGATCTCTGCCCATTTCTGGCCTCCTGCTTTTCCCCCGCAGTTGGGGTTACAGGTGGGCCCGCAGCTGCTGGACCGCTTTCGCGCGTCCCCTTTGCCCCTTCTGGGCTAGACGGAGCTCATACGGGCTGGGCCTCCACCTTCGCGGACAGAACCCTGTTTCAGTGTCCCGCCGCCACCATCCCTCCAGCAACCTTCAGCAGAGTAGGAAGGGGCCCCATAGTTCAGCTCCTAACATTTTATACTGTAGACCTGGGAGCTCTCTCCCTCTAAGCAGCTCTGCTCCAATTGCCGCGAGAGAGCTTGTTTGGCTGGTGTCCTGTCTCCCTTTGCTGGTATTGCTAGTTCCAGGGAAAATATTTATTTTTGATTAGGGAAGTGACTTAGCCCAGGGCTTAGGATGGCTGTCCCTCAGAGTGCTTGTTCCTGTGTCTTCAATCCACACTCTGTTCCCTCTGCTCTGTTCCTCTCCTCTGTCCCCGTTCCCCTGAGCCCCGGGTGCATGGTTGTGAGAGAGGTTTTCTGCGCTGTCCCTTTAAAAAGAAACTTGGGTCTGAGAAAACTGTCTCTTTCTCACAAACAGTATCCTCACTTGTTTCACAGCTCAATACTGTCCAAACGCCTCTTCTAGGCTCTGGGACTGCAAGCTGGGGCTTGGTTCCTGGGACCCAGGTCCCTCCCTCTACGCCAAACTCTCCTCCCGCCACGCGGGTCTCTCCAGGCTGCTGTTTGCTCTGGGGAGCTGGGCATCCTTCTTCGCATTTTCGCTTTTCCTACCAGTTTCAATGTGGCTTCTTCTGTGTTCCTTGGTTGAAGAGTCCACTTAGTTTAGTTCAAAGTTGGTTTATCCAGATGATGGTTCTTAAAATTGAGTTATAATCCACTTTGGTTCTGGGAGTTGGAATTTGGTACGTTCGCCTACTCCGTCGCCATCTTGCTCTTCCTAATCTTTACTTCTTAAACATAAAAATTTGAGTGAATTTTTCTACTTTTATAATCTTTTAAAGTTGATGAATATAAAGTGTCTTGTTTCAATGTAAACAAATGTTTTCACATGCTGATGGCCATCCCAGATGTTTTAAAATTGAGTATATGTTTCTTACTTTACTTAATAGCTTTTCAGTTATTTACTTTACTGGTTTATTTTGCACAGTAAAAATTTTGTTTTAGTGACTACATCTTGGTATTAAAATCATGTTAGTAGGTAGCAAGGCTGTTTTAAAAGAAATTTTCTTCTGAATTCTAGATCGGTTTTAAGTGGAACATCTTACAATATTCAGATCAACTTCAGAGTGTATGCAATTAATAGAGTCTGAATTCTGATGAGACCTGAGCTGTACTATCCAACAGTAATGTTAGTTGAAGTGGTTTTAATTGATGGGGATACAAAGTTAAAAGCATATTCATTTAACCAGGAAGACAAAAAAAAAAAAAAAAAAAAAAAAGTAACCTGAGTTTTAATGGTTATATCCTTAGTTTTAAAACTATATATTAAGTATAAAACTCATACCTACTCCTACATTTTGTATTTATTCATATACTTAGGAAATTGTTATTTTTAGCCTCAAAATTTAGTATAATGTACTAAACCTCCCAGTTAGAAGTCATTTTAGTGATTCTTGAAGCAATCAATACTGAATATGTAAGGGACTTGAATTGTAACATAAAAATAGAAGTCAAGGCAAGCTTCAGGCATCTGAGGAAAGTAGTTTTATAATCTTGTTATGTCTATAAAACCCCAACTTCCTTTTTAATAATGAGATAATACTACTTTCTGGGTTACTTCACAAAGTTGTTACAATAATCACTGGTATAATGTCTCAAAGCATTTGGAAGATGGAAAAGTACCACAGAATGTAAAATGAAATAATCATAGAAATAAGAATAATGCTCATTTCATCTGCTTTTATTGTAAAGGAAATGTATTTGATTTGGAGTGCAAATGAAAGATTCACTTTGATCTAGAACCTTGATAGCATGTGCTACTAATTTTCCCCTTGCTCTGTATAACCTACATGCCAACAGTGTGCATGCTGTGTCTGAATGCCTTATAGAGCTGATGTCAGTGTAGGAGTGAGTATTACATTTCTAGAGCAGAGAAAAACCACAGCATTCTCACTATTTTGTAAGGAAAAAAAACACAGACTGAACAATTTTCTTTAAGACATGAAGAAGAGCTGTAGCTGGAATCAAGTCTGATCATGATGGCTGGACCTAATCTTTTCAATCACAAAGACTTCTGCTTTTAGAAGATACTAAACATTTAGATATTTGTGGTTTCTCTCATTATGTCATTTGAATTCTTTGTATAATACCACTTTTCTTTTGATTTATTTATTTTTTTTTTACAGGGACAGAGAGAGAATCAGAGAGAGGGATAGATAGGGACAGACAGACAGAAATAGAGAGAGGTGAGAAGCATCAATCATTAGTTTTTCATTGCCGTCGCAACACCTTAGTTGTTCATTGATTGCTTTCTCACATGTGCCTTGACTGTGGGCCTTCAGCAGACTGAGCAAACCCTTGCTGGAGCCAGCGACCTTGGGTCCAAGCTGGTGAGCTTTTTTTCCTCAAGCCAGATGGGCCCGCACTCAAGCTGGCGAGCTCAGGGTCTCAAACATGGGTCTTCTGCATCCCAGTCTGACGCTCTATCCACTGCGCCACTGCCTGGTCAGGCTGTATAATACAATTTTTACGGAAGGGAAAGTTGAGAGCTTCTTATGAAAAATTTTAATGGTAATAATTGGTACAATTACAGATATATATTGAATGCTTTATATACAGACAAGGTGCTCTTTGAGGATATAAAAAATAAAAGTATTAATTTTTTTCCCAGTAACTCAAGGTATAGTGCAAAGACATGCTTGTATCACTGTAATTATAGTAATATTCTGATGGAGGAGCATTCTAGTGGTACCTTGAACTTGGAGAAGTCAGAAAAGGACTTCTGGAGGAGACACTTGAAGAATAAGGATTATATCTGGTAGATAAGCAAAGATTGAAGATGAAGAAACAGGCAAGGGCCAGGTGTTATAATGAAGTCCCCATAATCCAAGTGAAGAAATTTGGACATTATTAAAAAAAAGCAGCAGAAGGTGTTAAGCCCGGGAGAGATTTATTCTGACTTGATAATCCGAAAGATCTCTCTTCAGAAAGATCTTACTAAGTTTGAAATCTGTTGTCCAAAAACAGGATTGTGACAATTATAAACATTTCTTTTCTCCTTTTATAGAGATCAATATCTTATTTCCCCAAAAAGTTCAGAGAATTCCAACTTCACCTGTTTTAGGTTATAGGACATTTTGAAAGTTGTCAAGTTGTTTGCATCGTCAGTCCAAATATAACATTAGAGTAGGGAGCTCAGTGACCGTGTCTTGGTATTTAACTTTGTTAAAAATGACTATTTTCCTATTTAATGAAGATGATGCTCATGTTACTATATACTTTATTCTGTCCCACAGATCTGTTAGTCTGTCTCTGAACTATCTTTGTTAGGGCAAGTCCTCCATCGTTGTTCTTGTTAAAATATTCTTTTTGTCTTTTATCATGTATTTTATATTCCATATATATTTTAGAAATAGCCTGTCCAGTCCCAAAAGTAATCCTGTTGGGGTTTTTTTTATTGGAATCACATTTATAGAATAACTGAGCAGAACAATCAACTCAAAGATATTGAGTCCTTCCTTTCAGGAACAAAGTAGGATTTTTTAGACATTTTTAAGGCCTTCTTTTATGTCAGTAAAGATTTCGAGTTTTCTTAATGTAGATTTAGTCTTGTGGTTTTAGTTGGTATTGTGAATAGATTTTTTTTCAGTTACATTTTCTTAGTTTTAAGAACAGTTGAAAATTTTAACCACAGTAAAATATGGTTCTCTCTCATAGCCCCCTTTACTTCTTTCTTTCTTTCTTTCTTTCTTTCTTTCTTTCTTTCTTTCTTTCTCTCTTTCTTTCTTACAGGGACAGAGAGAGAGTCAGAGAGAGGGATAGATAGGGACAAACAGACAGGAGCGGAGAGAGATGAGAAGCATCAATCATTAGTTTTTTGTTATGACACCTCAGTTGTTCACTGATTGCTTTCTCGTATGTGCCTTGACTGTGGCCCTTCAGCACACCAAGTAACCTCTTGCTCAAGCCAGCGACCTTGGGTCCAAGCTGGTGCTTTTTGCTCAAGCCAGATGAGCCCGCGCTCAAGCTGGTGACCTCAGGGTCTCAAACCTGGGTCCTCCGCATTCTAGTCCGACGCTCTATCCACTGCGCCACCGCCTGGTCAGGCTATCTCTTTCTTAAACAAACTACTTTTGACTATTTTATTTTCCATTTTGTAGGTCTTACTTTCATATCTCTAAATGATATACTACTATCTATTGATTATTTTTTTATTTTGATATTATCTATTGATTTTTCTCCTATGGTAGATGAGGAATTAATTCACCTATATCATCGCCCTCACATCTCTTTCAGTATCTCTATTGGTTACCATTGTAACTTTAACAATTTACTTACACTTTTGATTCTGGCTTGACCAAACAAAAATACTCTAGTGACCATAGTACTCTTTTTTAACAATCCTTTCTCTATCTCTCTTAACTTTTATCGCACATAATAATTTTTCTATTCTTTTTCTGTACTTATAATTACTCCTTCCATGTTTAAATCATAGGTTGATTTTAAAACATTAATATTAATAAGAAAAGTTTACATACTATGACTACATAAAATTACGTTATTGTGACTATGTAAATTCTCACCCGAGCAAAGCCATCACCTAAGTTAATTTCAATTAAGGATACTGCTTCAGAAAATGATGTCTGAGGAACAGATTCTGGAGATCTTTATACCAGACAATCATATCAAATTCATTGGAAAAAATTGAGTGCCTGATAATAATTTTGGCAATGTTGGGCAAATAAGTTTATAAAATATGTATTTTCTGGTTTTGCTCACTTTTATTGTTAAAAATGGTGCTGCCTACGTGAGTGGCTGTTGCCCAGGTGATAAGGCTAATTGCCTTTCTGCTTGGGAAGGGGCTTGGTTATGCTAGTGTGTGCTGGATGGAGGAGGGCTTTTGCGTGGAAAAGTTTTAAAAGGAGTAGCTAGGAGGCCATTTTGGCAGGGAGACCGGGTTGTTGCAGGAGAGAGGCCATGTGGTTGCAGAGGAGGCAGCCAAGATGGAGGTGTGCTGAAGAAAAACAGAGGTGAGGGGCTTTGTAAACTCCTCTGAACTGGTGAAGGCCTTTGATTCTTGGAAAACTTGATGAGTCAGTGACTTTGGGAGCCCTGAATGGAGAGGGAAGTGTTTTCCCGCTGTGTGTATTTACTTACCCGCCAAGTGCAAGCCTAGAATAAAGGTAATGACCCACCAGTTCTTGGCTTTGTTGTTTCATTATGATCTATCTGAATCAAATATGACCCTGCATGTGCTAGGAGGCTGTGATGGTGGCTGCAACAACTGGACTTACAGGCAACTAGTAATCTTCATCATAATTCAACAAAACATGTACAGTTGCTGCCTCTATTTTGAGATGAGGAATCTGAGATGCAGGGAGAGAAAAATAACTTGCCATTCTGTAATTGATAGAGCTGACATTTGAATTCTGTTGGCCAACTTTGGAGGCTGGACTTAGAGTTATGTTCCCTTCCTTTCTGATAGTATTATATTCTTGGGGGTGATAATATACATAGGCAGGAAACAATTGATTGCATTCTCTGTAAAAATAATTTTCCTTCCATCTTTGTAACACATCTATCTCAGTTTAACATCTCCTGATTTTTGCTTATGCCTTTCCCAACCCACAGGTTGGCCTGTTTTTCCCTTGAGTAAATAGAACTGCTAATGACTACTTCCTGAGTGAAAGATAGAAGGAAGAGTGGTGTGGTGGATTACCCTGGGTTTGGTGTAAGGGAGCAGGTGTACCATATCACACAAGGTTTTTGATATTCCCCTGAAGAGTATGGGTTGGGTCTAATGAGGAAATGGTAAGCTTTGCAGTGGATAGGTCATATAAAATTGCTATTTTAGGAAAAAGAAAAAATGTGGTATTTTAGGGAAAAAAGTACTGTAAAGAATTGATTTAAAAGCCAAAGATTAAATCTCCTTGAGAAATTGGTTCAGGCATATAAGGCCATGAACCCTCGTCACTGAGTTTTTGACAAGTAATCTTGTACTGTCTCTAGTTACTTGTCAACAAAACAGAAGCTACCAAGAATGTGAGCTAGAGTTACTTCAGCTGTCTTTTTTAAGAAAGGTGAATGATTGTTTCTATTGATCTGTTTAAAGAATAAATCATGATTGTAGATGTGTATAACATAAGATTTTAGTCTAATCCAGTGACCTGTTGCTTCTTGTTTTTCTTTAAAATTGGTGTTAGTATTGACTGTTTTTTTATAGAGAACAAGAAAAGATAAAACTTGAGAGAATATACAAACAGCTGTCTGAGGTACCTTCCTCCATATAGATATAAAATCAGGAGAAAAGAAGATGAAATAAAAACTCTAAAGGACAGTTCTGTTACACTCGCTTTTATAGTTTCTCTTTGCATATTTCTCCACTTGTGTTTAAGTTCATTCATCATCATTTGCCCTTTTCATTTTCTTTGCTTCATTTTGAATGTCAAAGGTTATATCCAATAATTGTTTTAAAAAATCAAATACTGTTGAGTTATATTAAGTACTAAATGAAATTTCTCCTTGCCTTTCTCACTCCTCAGACATTAACATGGTTGATGTTATGACCTGTGGATTTGCATTCTTCCAGGAGTGTATGTATGTGTGTGTATACTTAAAAAGAAGTTACATCAGTAACGAAGGTCTCTTAGGGTATTACATTTTAATGTCATGAACAAGGAGAATGAAAAATTTGAATTGTGTGGGCCATGCCATAACCCCACCTTCTTCTTGTCTTTTTTGCAGAGACAAAGTCAGACAGAGAGACAGACAGAAAAGAAGAGAGAGAGAGATGAGAAGCATAAATTTTTTGTTGCAGATCCCCAGTTGTTCATTAATTGCATTCTCATATGTGCCTTGACTGGGGAGGGCGCTACAGCAGAGTGAATGACTCCTTGCTCACGCCAGTGACCTTGGGCTTCAAGCCAGCAACCTTTGAGCTCAAGCCAGTGACGATGGAGTCATGTCTATGATCCCACGCTCAAACCAGTGACCCAGCACTCAAGCTGGTGAGCCCATGCTCAAGCTGGATGAGCCCATGCTCAAGCTGGCGACCTCTGGGTTTCAAACCTGGATCCTCACATCCTAGTCCGGCACTCCATCTACTGCGCAACTGCCTGGTCAGGCCCCACCTTTTAATTTCTACTTGTTGAACCAGAATGAACATGAGATAAGACTTCAGTTATTATTTTTTTAGCTATTATCACTTAGTTCCTAAGCTAGTCTTAGTAACTAAATGCCCTCATACAGGGAGTGGTCTCCTGCTATTGAGATTTGAAGGTTAATTTCAATTATTTTCTACTTTCCTTCACTCATGTTTATACTTTTAAAATTTATTCATTTTTTCCCAGGTTCTCATTGACATTTTGTAAAATGAAACAGCCTGAAAATTAAGCAGGAAAACAAGTGCAGACAGACATGGGAGTGTAACAAATAGGAATGTACAAATTTTGCTGCTGGAGGAGGGAGGAAGAGAGATCATGTCTCAAGGTTCTCATTTATTATTTAATTTTCCATCTTATGTAAAGAAATTGGCTGGTCATTCCTCTTCTTATTCGATTATGGTGCATAGGCATTCTGAACTTTATTTCATATTCTCTCACTATTTACATTTTCCACCTCAAATATATGCTTTTGTTTTCCCTAAAGAAATGGTAAATGGAAGCAAGATATACACACAAAGGCAAAGGAAAAATAAAAATGAATGAAGAATGAAGCTGTTCTGTTTTCTCCTGTTTCTTACTTTTCCCACTCTGAGCACACATTCTCCTATTGATTATGATCTTTCTTCCACAAAGTCTTCCTTTTTGTTTTCAAATTTCCTTGCCTTAGTTTATTTATTTATTTATTTATTTATTTATTATTAATTTCAATGGGGTGACATTAATAAATCAGGGTACATATGTTCAAAGAAAACATCTCCAGGTTATCTTATCATTCAATTATGTTGCATACCCATCACCCAAAGTCAAATTGTCCTCGGTCACCTTCTATTTGGTTTTCTTTGTGCCCCTCCTCTCCCCCCCTCCCCCACCCTCTCCTCCCTACCTCCACCCCTTAACCACCACACTCTTGTCCATGTCTCATAGGCTCACTTTTATGTCCCACCTATGTATGCCTTAGTTTTTTCTTTTCTTTTTTTTTCATTGAAATAAAATTTAGGATATATTTGATTTATAAAGTCACATACAAGTTCATGAAGATAATAATCAATGGCTGGCATTAACTCTGGCTCTGACATGTATTAGCCAGAAGACTCTAGAGCAGATGTCTACCCTTTGTGTTGGACTAGGGACTTTTTCTAAGATGGCTTTCTTATTCTGAGCTCAGAGAAATGTCAATAAGAACAAAAACAAAGCAACACAAATATTGATAGGCCTGGGAGAAACCCTGAGGATCACGGAGAGCAAGTAACTGATGAAAGTTCTAAAGCTGTCACTATTAGTGCAAATAGTGTTATCAGGCCCTAACAATCTCCTATAAGCACTGCCTGTGTATAACACTTGCTGGAAGAGAGGCAATAGTTCTGCTATTTATAAAGGGTGGTGGGGAAATGGGTATATGATAATGAATATTAAGAGAATGGAAAATGTGTTTCTTTAGGGACCAGTCAAAATAAAGGGGCTAAGCATATTGTTTTCTGGTCAAATCATCTGGCTTTGTAATTCTGTAATTTCTAGGTATTACTTGTCTTTCGCTTCTATTTCAATTTTTTCATTTGACTAATGTGTGTTTTTTATTCATCCCATCTTTTTTGCTACTTCTTTATACTATACCCATTTCTTCTTTATTTTGTTTTATTTTATTTTTTTAGTGAATAAGAAAGAGACAGGGAGAAAAAGAAGAAGAAGCATCAACTCATAGTTGTGTCACTTTAGTTGTTCATTGATTGCTTCTTTTATGTGCCTTGATGCAGGTGGTGTGGGTGCTCCAGGCATGCCAGTGACTTTGGGTTCAAGCAAACACCCTTGGGCTTCAAGCCAGAGAGGATGGGGTCATGTGGATCATCTCTCTTTCAAGCTGGTGACCTCAGGGCTTCGAACCTGGGACCTCAGCATCACAGGTTGATTGATGCTCTCTATCCACTGCACCACTACCAGTCAGGCTATACTCATTTATTCTTGTCAGAATTCTAAGTTAAGACTCCCTTCTTCGATTTCTCATTTACTTAGCACATAATTTCTTTTCTTTTCTTTTATTCATGCTCCTGGGACCTCCCTCATTCTCACATGCAACCTGTTTTCTTTTTAAATTATATCATTTCTCTGTTTCTTTGTACCCCAAAATAAGAGAAGAGGGACACTGGTGGCAGGGAGAGCCTGGAAGTTCTAATCCAGGATTTCTCCAGTGCTTTGGTATGGGGAGCAGGGGATAAATATGGAATGGGGGACAAAATAGGAGCAAAAGACAAACAAAGGCTCTAATAGCAGCTTAGCTTCTTTGGCAATCACTAGGCCGATTGTGCTGGCACTCATTTTTGCATTTAAAGAACACAGATTCCACGCATTCTGAAGACTGTGAGGATGAGATGAGATGGTTTGTGTAAGAGGTCTTGTTTAGTGCTTGGCACATAGGACTTCAGTCACTATTACATCTTTCCCCTAACAACACATGATTGCCCATTTTAGTTCCTTCCTCATGTACCTTGTCTGTGTCCCATCCCTGCCTTTCTCTTAGGGTTGATGACCTTTGGAAGGCTCATACTCACCTTCTCACTTACTTACCCCTTTGACCCAGCAACTATGTCACTAAACCAAAAATAAGTGAAGTATATGATAAAGCTGTGAAAAGAAGCATCTAAGGATGCAGTAAGTTAAATAACTCCTTAGCTGATTTTAATTAGCAAAAGAGCTTATTGTTGTTTTTGTTTGTTTGTTTTGTGACAGAGACAGAGAGAGTCAGAGAGAGGAACAGACAGGGACAGACACACAGGAAGAGAAAGAGATGAGAAGCATCAGTTCTTCATTGCAGCACCTTAGTTTTTCAGTGATTGCTTTTTCATATGTACCTTGACCGGGGGCTACAACAGAGCAAGTGACCCCTTGCTCAAGCCAGTGACTTGGGCTCAAACTGATGAGCTTTGCTCAAGCTGGTCGTGGTCTCAAACCTGCATCCATCGCGTCTCAGTCTGACACTCTATCCAGTGTGCCACTGCCTGGCCAGCCAAAAAAGCTTATTGTTTAGAGCAGGGGTCCCCAAACTACAGCCCGCGGGGTGCATGTGGCCCCCTGAGGCCATTTATCCGGCCCCCGCCACACTTCTGGAAAGGGCACCTCTTTCATTGGTGGTCAGTGAGAGGAGCATAGGATGCATCCGCACCCATAGTTCCCATTGAAATACTGGTCAGTTTGTTGATTTAAATTTACTTGTTCTTTATTTTAAATATTGTATTTGTTCCTGTTTTGTTTTTTTACTTTAAAATAAGATATGTGCAGTGTGCATAGGGATTTGTTCATAGTTTTTTTATAGTCTGGCCCTCTGACGGTCTGAGGGACAGTGAACTGGCCCCCTGTGTAAAAAGTTTGGGAACCCCTGGTTTACAGTGTTGCCTAAAAGCAGAAACAGGTTGCCCACTCAATTTTGATAATCACAGCTCACCCACAATATTCATCATTCCCTGAGAAGAATGAATATTTAATCACCTGTGCTGACTTCTTTTTGCTAAGTCTTTCAAATCTGTAAGTCATTCTGCTTCTAGTCATTTAGACTTATCAGATAAATGAAGCATGCTGTCACCTCACTAAACGTAACTTGTAAAATGTTACATGTTTAGGGTCTTCCACAAAACAGAGAGGATGCTTTTAAAACTTAAAAAGAAGAGGACGAAAAAATTTTGTGTTTTCAAAAATTAAAAGAAGGAGTTCTAGCTTACTTTTTTCCCCTTACCTGATTGGCAAAGAATTAAAAAAAGAAAAGATTCCCAAACCTCAGCAGAGGTCTGGGAAAATGGACGCTTTTATACATGGCCAGTGGGAATCTGAATTAGTGTTTCTGATGGGAAGTTTGACAGTAGACAGAACCCTTTGGCTCAGCAACTTGACTTTCAGAAACTCGTTCTGTAAAGGTACTTGCACAAAGATATAACAATAGGAATGCTGATTGCAGTAATTCTTTTGTAATAGCAAGAAAAGGGGAACTACTTAAATATACAGTAGGTAACTGGTTTTTAAAATCAACCCTAGCTATGGAGCGACTTAAAGAAAGTTCTTTAATGTACTTGAGCCTCAGGTTTCTTACTTATAAAGTGAGGAAAATATGACCTACCCACTAAAAAGGGTTTGTCTGAGTATTACATTTTGATTCATCAGACATGAAATAGCTTCATTATTTCTAAAATGTTATGTAGCTACAAGGTGAAACTTTCATTAACACAGATCTTACTGTTCTGTATTTTTAAAAGTATGTGCTTGACTCAGGGGTTAGGCCAGCAGTTGGTGAAGTGCATCCTGTGGGCCAAACCTGGCCAGCTTCCTGTTTTTGTATCTAAAGCTTTATTGAAACCAACATTCTCCACAGTTTATATACAAACATGCACTACACTCAAAATTGAATGATTGTCACAGAGACTATATGCAGAGGTGGATTAAGGTTGGTTGAGACCCTGGGCACAGAAGAAAATATTGGGCCCCTTAAAAAAAAGAGAGACGGGGAAAGTAAATATATGTGTTAACCATATTTTTAAAGATTCACAACAGGGTGAACTTTTTTTTCCCCAAGGACAGAGAGAGAGTCAGAGAGAGGAATAGACAGGGACAGACAGACAGGAACGGAAAAAGATGAGAAGCATTAATCTATAGTTTTTTGTTTGCCGTTGCGACACCTAAGTTGTTCATTGATTGCTTTCTCACATGTGCCTTGACTGCGGGCCTTCAGCAGACCGAGCCACCTCTTGCTGGAACCAGTGACCTTGGGTCTAAGCTGGCGAGCTTTTGCTCAAGCCAGATGGGCCCGCGCTCAAGCTGGCAACCTCGGGGTCTTGAAACTGGGTCCTTCTGCATCCCAGTCTGATGCTCTATCCACTGCGCCACCGCCTGGTCAGGCTCCATATTTTTAAATAAATAAAAAACATTATGTACTATTAATGTTAAAATTGCACATATGAAACAAACTCGGTGTCATTAGAGAAAAGTATAAAGTTGGGATTTTGTGGGACCCTTCAGAAGTTGGGACCCAGGGCGCCTGCCCAGTGTGCCTGCCATTAAACCTGCCTCTGAGTGTATGGCCCCTAAAGACCAGAACATTTACTACCTGGCTCTTTACAGAAACGTTTGCCGAGCTTTGTACTAGACTGTGAGCATCTGGGCCTTATTTATTTGCTATTTAGGACAGTGTCTGAGACATAGCAGATGCTCAGAGACTCTTTACTGAGGGGCTGAAATCTCTTTTTGGAGTTCTGTAGTTCAGCAATTATGCAGCTGGAAAGCAATTTCCATGGGAAAGATGCCCCCACACTATAGTGGACAAACCCCATGGTGTCCTTTGCACTCTGGATAGCCAAATAGCCAAGCTAATTAGGCACCCTGAGTTCGGCCCCAGCTGAATCCCCTCTTGTGTATGGCATTTGCCAGGTTTTTTCTTGAGCATAAGCAAATCCCCTTTCTCATCATTATAATTGGTACAGTCATAAAACTGTTTATGCCACATCACTGTCTAATTTATTATGCTTGGCAGCTATGAAGTGGATGATTATTGCAGAGAATAACAGACAAAGTAAAGGATAGTTGGCTGAGGAATGCTGTGATATTACAAGTGCATTTTCTTGTTCATGTCAGTTTCTGCTTTTATGTAGCCTGACTTTGCTAGCTTGAAAACCTAACAGCCTGAACAATGGTGCAAACTTGGTAGAAAGTCTTTTCCTCAAATAATTGGCAAGTTAAGACTTTATATCCGCCAATCAGTACAGATTCAGTATTAAGCATGTAGAGACATTAAGATAGATGACAAAGGGGAAGTTTGTGAAGCTGACATTTATTGACGGCCTAAAGCTTTTATGAATCATGCATGTGGTAGGTGCCAAGGATGGTAGGATAAATACCTACCATCCTTGGCATATTCCTGGCTTGAGGTCCATGCAGCATAGTGGAAGAAGATACAAAATGAATGGGCAGGTTCCTCCTTAGCTTTGAGAGATAGGGAGAAGTTTGTTGGGGGATAATATTTTTATAGATGCTGATACCTGGAGCAGCATCTTTTCAATTGGGATAGTCAGGAGATTGAGTACTTTGGCTGGCTTATGGAAAGAGGGGAGAAGGGCAGAAGAGGAAAGCAGACAGGAAAAAAAGAGCAAATAATTTCAGCAGTTAGTTAATGACAGAACTGGGTCAAGATTGACTTCTCTGTGTATTCTTAGTTACTCAAATCTAACCAAAGGCAGTTGTCTAGCTTGGTTAAATCACATATTACAAAAGAGGTATTTTTGTGCTATGTTTAGCACATATATGTTTTAGCCTTCTCTCTTCCTCCTTCCTTCCCTCCCACTCTCCTTCCCTCCCCCCACCCAGCAGTTAGATTTTTAAAGCATGCAAAACCACAAGGTATGTCCATAGACCATAGAAAAATCCCCTCTTGTGTATGGCATTTGCCAGGTTTTTTCCTGAGCATAAGCAAATGCCCTTTCTCATCATTATAATTGGTACAGTCATAAAACTGTTTGTGACACATCACTGTCTAGAACTTAGCCATTGAAAATACCAGGGTGTGTTGATGTAAAAAATTTGCAAAACTGGGACAGTCTTATTCCATTTGACATCTCTAGAATCTACAGCAATGTCCTACATGGAGTTGGTCCTGATTTATTTTTTTATTTTATTTTTTTTACAGGGACAGAGAGAGAGTCAGAGAGAGGGATAGATAGGGACAGATAGACAGGAACGGAGAGAGATGAGAAGCATCAATCATCAGGTTTTTTTGCTGTTGTGACACCTTAGTTGTTCATTGATTGCTTTCTCATATGTGCTTTGACCACGGTCCTTCAGCATACTGAGCAATCTCTTGCTAGAGCCAGCGACCTTGGGTCCAAGCTGGCGAGCTTTTTGCTCAAGCCAGATGAGCCCGCGCTCAAGTTGGTGACCTCTGGGTCTCGAACCTGAGTCCTCCGCATCCCAGTCCGATGCTCAATCCACTGGGCGACCGCCTGGTCAGGCCTCATTTATTATTTATTGTTAAGTTATTGGGAGTTTTACAGTTGTAACCAAAGATTTAACACTCCTGTTTTTTTTTTAAAAAAGATTTTATTTATTCATTTTATTTTGTCTTTTTTTTTGTATTTTTCTGAAGTGAGAAGTGTGGGGGGGGGCAGACAGACGGACTCCCTAAAGTTGATGCTTTAACCACTACACCAACACAGGTTGGGCCCATACCCCTTTTTATTATTGCAAGAAAGAGAAAGAAATATATCAACATAGAAAGCAAAGATCAATGAATGATTCAGAGTTCTCATTGGAACCAGGGTTATTTGATTGCAATATATTCTCTGTTCTCTCTGGCTTCTTATTTTGCTAGTATCAGGCTTATGACAAGAAAAATAATTGATTTAAGATCACTGCAACAGCTTCTCTAATTCTAGTAAATTAGAGGTTTGTCCAAATAGCACCTTCAAGTTCTTTTATGGAACTGTATAGGTGATGGACTCCCGGGGGTTTGAACTATATGGGATGTTCTACAGAGCATATCAGCCCTTTGTTATTTGGTAAATTTCATATGAAATTCAATTACTTATGAAATCACTCTAAGGAAGCCACTTATCCTAAGGTACATAGAAAAAGGAAAATTGTCAATTTATTTTTCAACAAGGGACTTTTTTTTAAAGAAGCTTGTTGATTTTCTTTCAATAATGTAAAATCTAAATGCACAAAAGGTGAGGCAAAACTCAAGAGACTGATAGGGATAAATGGGTAGAAGAATTATTTCTGGACTCTTTCTCCCCACCCCCAACTTGTGTAGTAGTTGAAATTATGTAGCTAAAGTTCAGGTGCATCTATAGTTAAATAACTTCTAATATGAACTTCCAGGATGGAATTTGTTTCTCAGGGACAGAAACAGTGCTATTTTCCTTTATAAATTCTAATACTCTTTAGTATATCATTTTTTTTTTTCTTTTGCTACAGAGACAGAGAGAGACAGATAGGTACAGACAGACAGGAAGGGAGAAATATGAGAAGCATCAAGTCTTCGTTGTGGCACCTTAGTTGTTCATTGATTGCTTTCTCATATGTGCCTTAACCCCAGGGATACAGTGGAGTGAGTAACCCTTGCTCAAGCCAGCGACCCTGGACTCAAACCAGTGACCTTGGGCTTAAAGCCAGCAAACTTTGGGCTCAAGTCAGTGACCATGGGGTCATATCTATAATCCTACTCTCAAGCCATTGACCCTGCACTTAAGCTGGTGAGCTCACACTCAAGCTGGTGAGCTCTCACTCAAGCCAGCTAAGCCTGCATTCAAGCCCGCTGTGCCTGCACTCAAGCTGGAGACCTCAGGGTTTCAAACCTGGGTCCTCTGCATCCCAGTCCAGCACTCTATCCACTGCGCCTCCACCTGGTCTAATACCCTTTAGTATAATGCTGAGCATACAGTGGGATTCCAAGGGCCATTAACTACTAAACAGTCCTTGCTGTGTGAAACCTAGTGTAGTTGGAAATAGCTTTGGAGTTTGAGATTTGCTATTGCCACCTCAATTTAAAATGCCTTTAGTTTGCGTAGCATTCTGAAGAATTTCAGAATTTTCTCTGAGAGTGGCTTGGAGAGAGGATAGGTAGGTAAAGGGCGCTGTTAACTTCTGAAAAAAAATCCAGTTTTCCCAAAGATGGCGTGGTCAGGTGGCCACAGGTCTGCAGTTTTAGGGTAAGTATGACTTTCAATTATATTCAACCTTGTGAGAAACCGAGGACCTCTATACAGAGTGGACAGTGCCTTCATAATTCAGGTTTAGATGCCCTTTTGAAAGACTCATCCATTCTAGATGATCTCTGGCTCCCCCATTCATGGGTCTAGAGCAGGGGTAGTCAACTTATGTATACCTACCGCTCACTTTTGTATCTCTGTTAGTAGTAAAATTTTCTAACCGCCCACTGGTTCCACAGTAATGGTGATTTTTAAAGTAGGAAAGCAACTTTATAAAATTTATAAAGCAGAGTTACAGCAAGTTAAAGCATATAATAATAATTACTTACCAAGTACTTTATGTCGGATTTTTGCTAAGTTTGGCAGAATAAATCTTTATAAGACAACTTACTATAGTTAAATCTATCTTTTTATTTATACTTTGCATACATAGAAATTACATTAGTTAATTGAATTATTAGTGGGATCCCTGAGGCTGATGCTGGAAAACTAAATATTGAATATCTGGTTCAATTTTTGTGAGAAACAAACAAAGGTCTCCCCTTTCAAAAATATTCAGGCAGTTTCCTTCTTTCATTGTAATATGATTAACAGCACCAAATCTTGATTCCACACGATATGAGGTAGGGAAAGGTATCAATAAACTGAATACCATTTTCCAAATAGTTGAATATAAGACCAGCATTTTTTTATTTTGCCATAGGTTTTCTTATCCACCACTGTTGAATTTATGTTTACTTTCTTCATCAGATCTAATTTCTAATAGTTCTTCTTGGCAAGTTGTATCAGCCTCTTCAGTATTTGTGGTAAAAGGATTTTTCATCCAGTCATATACCTTCAATTTCAAAATATCTTCAAATTGTTTTTCCATGACCAATTTAAGTTCGTTGAGGTGGCTACTGAATCTGTCAATATCCTCTGGAGTTACATAATGTTTTATAGATGATAATTGAGGAAACTGATGAAATTCTCTCTTCAATAGATTATGGCGAAGTAGTTCAAGTTTGTCAATAAATAATAGCACAATACTTTGGCAACTTATAAGAGTTTTATTAGCTCATTGAAGCTGCAAATTGACATTGTTAAATCTCTTGAAAATATCTGCCAAGTAAAAGGCATCATTCTTTACTGTTTTTAACTGTTAATACAGATTGGTCTCATTATTACTTTGAAAAAATTGTATGATACTATCATATAATGCAACAAATCTAGCCAAAGATGTACCCCTTGACAGCCACCGAACTTCTGTGTGCAAAGGTAACAATAAAATCTCCATTATTGTCCTGGCAAGCTGCTATAACATTCTATCATTCTTTACATTGGATTTGTTCTTGTTTAACGACTCAAATTATTATAGTTAATGATGGAGACTTGCCTGACCTGTGGTGGCGCAGTGGATAAAGCATCGACCTGGGAACACTGAGGTCGCCAGTTCAAAACCCTGCACTGGTCTGGTCAAGGCACATATGGGAGTTGATGCTTCCAGCTCCTTTCCTTTCTCTCTTTCTCTATCTCTCTCTCTCACTCTGTGTCTCCTCTCTAAAATGAATAAAAAATAAAATAAAATAAAATAAAATGATGGAGACTTGTACTTAGATGTTTTTCTACAAGATGTTGTCTGTGCACCACATAATAAATACATAAAACATTTGGCACTTCCTGCTTCAAATAAGTAACAAATCCACAATAGCGATCTACCACTGATGGTGCTTCATCAGTAGTGCACGTAGCAATATTATTCAAAACAATATTATTTTTTGTAAAGTATGTTCTCACAGTATTAAATATAGATAATCCTTTTGTATCTGTGATGAGATTTGTTATGAATAGCATTTCTTCTCATAATATATTGTTTTCATCAAAATAGCGTACATATGCCATCAATAAAGCATCATTATCTGCAATAGTAGATTTGTCCAATTGCATGGAAAATGAAGAGTTTTGGAGAATACTTATAAGTTTGTTTTCAACATTAACTGCCATTTCATCAATTCGTCGCTTTACTTTTCATCAATGCTATTGCTTTGGGACAACGTTTTTAAAATTTGAGGTATATCCTGATGCATTACTGTTGAGATAAATTCTTTATAGAGGGTATTATTACAGTTTCTCCAATATTATAGCTTTTACCACTTTTTGTAATTATTTGTAAAATGTGATAAGTGGCAATTAATCCATATAAGTGGCAATTAATCCATCTTTGTTCATTGTATGTTGTTTCTTAAATGATGCAATAATAGTTGAATGATTTTGAAATTTTTTATATATTTCCTGAAAATATTCAATGGGCTTGTCCTTGTCATTTGGATGCTTTGTAGAAAGATGTTCTTGCAATCGACTTGGCTTTATTGCCTCATTGGATAATGTTTCATGGCACAATAAACATATTGGATGTTGTTTATTTGCAACAGATTCTATGAAACCCATCTTCAGATACTCTGGCAAATAGCCACATGCATATTATTATTATTTTTTTTTGAGACATGGGCTCACAATATTTCACAATATTTTGTTTGAAGCTGTAAGCACGTGCTTACTCTCAGAAATCTAACTGCATACTGACTTTAGTTTCGATTACTTAACGATTTAGCTTTACTTACATAACGTGAGCAAAACTTATGCACTTGAAGTCTGTTGCGTGGTTGTGACATTACAAGTGTCCTGGTTGAGCGAGAGTTTGTTGAGATGAGACTAAGTTAGTGAGTATCCGTGGTTGTGCATTTATAAAATTTTATGTAGTGGGTGTTGGCCAGTGGCATCACTACTTTGGGGCGAAGTAAAGAGACATCAGCTAGTTTTGGCAGTCCAAGGGGAGGTTCCTAGAATATCACCCTATTACCCTAAATTCCGGGAATTGAGACAAAAATATGAGTTAATTGGTGTCTCCGTTGTCCGGCAGTTTTTGTCATAGGAAGAAGCATTGAACCATGAAGTTCTTTGTCTACGGGGTAATAAAATGACAAACTGCTAGTTTTGGGGTGACAATAGCAGTCATAAATTGCCTGCCAGATCGGGCGGTGGGTGTGGATCCGGGATCAGGTATCTGGCCGCTCGTGGATGCAGGCCAGGTGGTTGCAAAAGAGGTCAGGTGCAGTCCCAATACAAATGCCCTGTAACAGAGTCGGACCGCCGTCCTGATCTTGACTGATCAACAATTAGTCAATTAGTATGTAATCACAGCACGGTTTGGTTGCTCTGTTACCGCCCACCATGAAAGCTGGAATGCCCACTAGTGGGAAGTAGGGACCAGGTTGACTACCACTGGTCTACAGCATGAGTTTGGAGATAGAAATGAATTCCCTATTCACTAACAAATTATGTAGTAGGCACTTGATATACTAGAGTCAAATAAAGCAGAAAGTCCTTTTTGCTAACGGTTGACTGATGTTTGGAAAAGATTAGGAGTGAATGAACGTCTCTCCCCAGGAAACTGGACAGGAGCAGTAAAGGAATAATCTGCATTTCTTGAGCTCAGGAAATCTCTTTGGTTGTTGAGATATCATTTCTTATCCCAGAAAATAAGACTAGGATGGACTAAGAACTTAACTGACTATGCCCAATGTCTTTCACAGTTTTAAGTTGTATTGCTTCTTGATGCTTCAACAAAGCTGGAAAGACTTAGTTCCTAGTGACTGATGGGCTGTGGTGAGCTCCACTTATCTCCAAGTGGTGCTGATGGGATAACGAGGGAGACAGCTTGGGTTTTGTCTTTGTGGTGTGGTACTGCTGCTCCGACTGAGTTTAACTCATGACAAACAGATTAGTTGGTTCTAAGGTCCACTGGGTAATTATATTTTCTAGTAAGATTAACTTCTAAATTACTTCAGAAGAAGCTGTAATATCAAACTGATTGTTTTTGGTAGGCAGTTAGGAAGAAAGCACAATTAAATTTGTCACTGCTTCTTTCCAAATATGAAAGGCCTGTGTCTAGGTAGAATTGTTTAACCAGTGGACCAAGGAAGACTGAAGTACTGGTAGTTGCATCAAAGATGAATAGAGTTTAGCTATCACAAACAAACTTCTTTAAAAGCGAATTTTATTTTATAAGAAATATTTTTTATTAAAATGAATTATTTTGCAATTTACTGATAAAACTTAAGGAGTAAAAATATCAGATATGATTAAGAATATCTTAGTTTTTTCTCTAAAGTATAGTTTCAGATTTTATAATTCAATAAATATTTTTGAAATAATATAGTATAGGGGAGGAAAATTTCTATTTTTTACTACCTGCATGCTCTGGCAGGGCATGGGGTGAGTGGCTATAAATTGGACTGACAAAAGAAAGAATAACAAGAAAAATATCATACAAATTTACTTAATTATATGTCTTAAATGAGTCGGGGGACTTCATAAGGAAATAAAAACCTTAAAAGACAGTTAAATCTGAGTGTTTTTATACTTGGGTTGATGAAGGGTGGGAAAACATGTTAGGGCAAATTGATATGAGCTAAGGGTAGTAAACTGGGAGAAATCTAGCAAGTCCCATTTGTTTGGATTCCTCTTGGTGTCCCACTGTCTTCTGAGATAAGAATGTTCCTTATATGGAGGTTACTTGCCTTAGGGGACCATGGGGTAATCAGAGAATTCTTTACGCATCTGCTATTTCTCAAGTTCCCTCAGCTAAAATACTCACTGATTTGGTGCTATGTTTTGGGGCGTTCTGAACCCCTTCAACATTATTTCTATAAAGCTAACCTGCGACCTTGGGCAGTTTTCTCATATCTGGGTACTAATCAGCACTCAGCTGAAGACTGTAGGAAGACCTTCTGCAAGTCTCTGTAGCACTCTGCAATTCTGTCTTCTCCAGTAAACTTCCCTGTGAACTCAGGCTGCTTTTGTCTCCCTGGACTCCTAGTCTCGTTTTCTCAATTCAGAGAGATCAACTGGATGTTCCAGAGTTCCTCCTTTCTGCATCCAAGTCAGGAAATCTCTTTAGGGAGTAAGCTGGGGCAACCATAGGGCTCACTCCATTTGATTCCTGTCTCTCAGAGATTACTGTTCTTTATTGCCTGTGACAGAGTTCAAGACAGGCTGCCTTAAAACATGGCACCTTGGCACCTGGAATATTTTAAGCTGAAGGAATCTGAGAAATGGCATGTGCAGGCAGGATTTTTTTTTTGTTTTTTTACAGGGACAGAAACAGAATCAGAGAGAGGGACAGATAGGGACAGACAGACAGGAATGGAGAGAGATGAGAAGCATCAATCATCAGTTTTTTGTTGCAACACCTTAGTTGTCCATTGATTGCTTTCTCATATGTGCCTTGACCACGGGCATGCAGCAGACCGAGTAACCCCTTGCTGGAGCCAGCCACCTTGGGTCCAAGCTGTGAGTTTTTTGCTCAAGCCAGATGAGCCCACGCTCAAGCTGGTGACCTCGGGGTCTCGAACCTGGGTCTTCCTGCATCCCAGTCCGATGCTCAATCCACTGCGCCACCGTCTGGTCTTGCAAGGCAGGACTTTCTGACCTTCCCCTGAAGCTAGTTATAAAACCTAAGGAGTTTGTATTTCCCCTCAGCTCTTTTGAGATGTAATTGACCTATAATATTGTGTAAATTTAAGGTGTACAATGTGTTGATTTGATACAATTTTTAGATTACACATATAAGTGATACCATACAGTATTTGTCTTTCTCTGTCTAGCTTATTTTGCCTAGCATAATGCTAGGTTTCTTTCATGTTGTTGCAAATAGTATTTTATTTTTTTCCCTCATGGCTAAATAATATCCTGTGGAGTGTGTGTGTGTGTGTGTGTGTGTGTGTGTGTGTGTGTGTGTGTGTGTATCACATCACACAGGTTGTTTCCATGTCTTTACTACTGTGAATAATGCCTCGGTAAATATGGAAGTGCAATTATCTCTTAGGTTCTATTTTCATTTCTTTTGGACATATTCCCAGATATAGAATTGTTGGATAATATGGTAGTTCTATTTTTAGAGGAACCTCCATACTGTTTTCCTTAGTAGTTGTACCGATTTACATTCTCACCAACAGTGCACAAGGGTTCCTTTTTTCTACATTGTTGCCAACACTTGCCTCTTGACTTTTTGATGATAGCCATTTTAAGAGGTATGAGAATATTTCATTGCATTTCCCTGATGATTAGAGATGTTGAGCACCTTTTATATACTTGTGGGCATTTGTATGTCTTATTGGAAAAATGTCCATTCAGTTCCTCTGTCCATTTTTAAATCAGATTGTATGTTTTTGTTACTGATTTGTATAATTTCTTTATATATTTTGCATATTAATCCCTTATCAGATATATAATTTGCAAATATCCTCCTATTCTATGGGCTGCCTTTTTAGCTTTTGTTGATTATTTCATTTATTTATTTAGTTTCTTTTGCTATGCAAAGCTTTTAGTTTGATATAGTCTGTTTCTTATTTTTTTTTGTTTGTTTATGCTTTGCTTTTATTTTTTATTATTAAGTGAGAGACAGGAGGCAGAGACAGACTACCACATGCATCCTGACTGGGATCCACTCGGCAAGCCTCCTAGTGGGCAATGCTCTGTCAGTCTGGGCCGCTGCTTCATTGCTTGGCAAGTGAGCTATTTTCATGCCTGAGGTGAGGCCATGGAGTCATCCTCAGCACCCTGGGCCAACTTTGCTCAAACCATTTGAGCCATGGCTGTGGGAGGAACGGAAGGAGGGAAAGAGAGAGAGAGAGAGAAGGAGAGAGAGCAAGAAGGGGAAAGAGGAGTAGAGAAGCAGATGGTTCCTTCTCCTGTATGTCTTGACTGGGAATTGAACCCATCACTTCCACAAGCAGGGCCGACACTCTACCACTGAACCAACCAGCCAGGGTCTTGTTTTTTCTTTTGTTGTTTGTATTTTTGGTATCATCCAAAAAATTGTTACCAAGACCCACATTAAAGAGGTTTTTCTCTATGTTTTCTTCTAGGAGTTTTCTTTTCTTTTTTTTTTGTGACAAGAGACAGAGAGACATAGAGAGGAACAGATAGGGATAGACAGACAGGAAGGGTCAGAGATTAGAAGCATCAGTTCTTTGTTGTATGTCCTTAATTGTTCATTGATTGCTTTCTCATATGTGCCTTGAAGGGAGGGGGGTTACAGGAGAGCTAGTGACCCCTTGCTCAAGCCATGACTTTTGGGCTCAAACCAGTGACCATGGGGTCATGTCTATGATCCCACGCTCAAGTCAGTGACCTGGCACTTCAGCTGGTGACCTCGGGGTTTCAAACCTGGGTCCTCTGCATCCCAGTCCAACACTCTATCCACTGCACCACCACTTGGTCAGGCAAAGAGTTTTCTTAATTCAGTTCTTATGTCTTCAATCCATTTCAAGTTAATTTTTGTGAGTTGTGTAAGATAGGAGTCCAATTTTATTTTTCTCCTTGTTATTATCTAGTTTTCCCAGCACCATTTATTAAAGAGTCTGTCCTTTACCCATTGAGTATTGCCTCCCTTTCTAAATATTAGGTCACCATATATATGAGGGTTTATTTCTGGGCTCTTGGTTCTGTTCCATTGTACTATGTATCTATATTTATGCCACTGCAGTATTGTTTTGGTTATTACTATAGTTTTGTAATATAACTTGAAAAAGAAAGTATGATGCTTCTAACTTTGTTCT
This sequence comes from Rhynchonycteris naso, assembly GCA_037038555.1. Taxonomy (NCBI): domain Eukaryota; kingdom Metazoa; phylum Chordata; class Mammalia; order Chiroptera; family Emballonuridae; genus Rhynchonycteris; species Rhynchonycteris naso. Next base: position 176,765,405 of record CM072995.1, on the reverse strand, counting down.
TCTTTTACAGAATTGCTTTGGCTATCTTTTTGTTCTATACAAATTTTAGTTTTATTTTTCTATTTCTGCAAAAATGCCATTGGAATTTTGATAGGGATTGCATTGAATGTATAAATGGCTTTAGGTAGGGTGCTCATTTTAACAATATCAATTCTTCAAAGCCATGAAATTGAGATATATTTCCATTGGTTTGTGTTTTCAATTTTTTTCATCAATGTCTTATACTTTCCAGTGTGCATGTCGGTCTTTCACCTCCTTGGTTAAACTTATTCCTAAGTCTTTTTTTTGATGCTATTTTAAATAAGACTAAAACTTTTTAATTTTCAGATATTTTGTTAGTGTGTAGAAGCATAACTGTTTTTTGTATGGTGATTTTGTATCCTGAAACTTTAATGAGCTCACTGATTTTTATTTCTAGCAGTTTTTGGTGGACTGTTAAAAATTTACTCTCTAAATATATTATTTGCAAATTCTTTTGTGGTTTAGCTGCTTTATATTCCTTTTTCTTGCCTGATATTCTGCCTAAGACTTCTGCTGTTACTTTGTTGAATAGAAGTTATGAGAGTGGGTCTCCTGTCTTGTTACTCATCTTAGAGAAAAAGCTTTCAATCTTTGGCCATTGATGCTGTGCTCTGTCATATATAGCCTTAATTGTGTTGCAATATTTCCCTTGTATACTCAATTTATTGAGGTTTTCATTGAAAGGGTTTTTTAAAATTTTTCTTTCTTTTTCATTTTATTTTTTTAGATTTTATTCATTTTAGAGAGAGAGACAGAGAGAGAGAGAGAGAGAGAGAGAGAGAGAGAGAAAGGAGAGAGAAAGAACAGGGGGAGGAGCAAGAAGTATCAACTCCCACATGTGCCATGACTAGGCAAGCCCAGGATTTTGAACCGGCAACTTCAGCATTTCAGGTCAACATTTTATCCACTGCACCACCACAGGTCAGGCCAAGGAGGTTTTGTTTTGTTAGTTGCTTCTTCTGCATTTGTTGAGATGAATGTATGGTTTTTATCTTTCATTTTATTAATGTGGTGTATTACATTTATTGATTTGCATATGTTGAACCATTCTTACATCCCAAGTCTAAATTATACTTGATTGTAGTATATGATATTTTTAACATTGAGTTGAATAAGGTTTGCTGATATTTTGAGAATTTTTACATTTATATTTATCAGGGATATTGCTCTGTATTGTTTTCTTATGCTGTTTTTATCTAGCTTTGGTATTTGGTAATAATGTTGGCCTTGTAAGTTGAGTTTGGGAGTATTCTCTAAGAAGGACTTGCTGACCTTTCCCTGAAGCAGGCAGGTGCTCAAATAACTAGAGAAAAGGAGCATTTTTCTCTCCAAAAGTGGAGAACATAAAGACTCTGAGTAAACAAGCTTTGCTGTTTCCCCTAGTTTACTGCTCTTACCTCATAACCTTTATTCTAGCATAATTTTCCACTATTTATCATATGTATAACACTCATGTTTAGTTGTTTCTTTGTGATTTCATTTTCTTATGAAGGCTTCCATGTCACTTAAAGCTTATATTAGATAAATTTACATATTTTTTTCTTATTGATTTGCCTTTCTGTTACTGGTTCCAGCTGAAAGCTTAGAAATGTAAGAGAAAAAAGTTTTTTTTCTCTTATATCTGATATCCAAAGTCTTAATTTTTTTTAAGAAGGGTTATTTCATCTTAGAACTTGTCTTACTGCATAGACGTTAAAAACTGTGGAGGCTTTTTTGGTTTTAATTTATGGGATTGTCTTTCCCCTCCTGTCTTCTGACTGATTAGTGTATGATTTTATGAAGGCCATTTCATTTAATTTGATAATTTTATAACTCTTTAGTTTACTAAATTCTTTTAATTTTTATCTTTAATTATCTTGGGAGTCATACAAGGTCTACTACAAGGCCATTATACTCTGGATATCAAGGGAGTCATAGTTATACTGTTGCATAATCTAAAAAAATAAGATATATCATTTCCTTTCCAATGTTCATGCTTTTGTTTTTTGTTTGTTTTTCCTCTTGTCTGATTGTATTGGCTAATGCCTCCTCTAATATAATATTCTATAGTGATAATGGGAATTCTTCATTCCAGACCTTAGTTCAGGCATAGCCAACATACAGCCTGCGGGCCGTATTGAGTTTATGCAGCCCGAGATTAAATTTTTAATATTTTCCGCTACTTTAAAAACTCAGCTACTCAGAAGTAGAAGCGTCTTTGATTATTAGAAATCGAGACAGTTAAGAAGACAGTGATATGTGAAAAAGAATTCCACATGTGACTAATCTAGGGTTAATTTGCAATTGGTCGAATGGATTTGCAATACTTCTTTATTTTTTAAAAAAATTCCATTATAAAGATTTACAACTTTTGTACTCGTCTGTACTCCATACGAACTGTTTGACGTTTAGTGACGATATGAAACCCACATTCTTTTAGGTGGAGTTTGCCAGTGTGCACTCAAGGTCAAACAGTTCATTATTTTTGTGGTCAAGTGTGCTGAATCAAGTGGCATTGTAGAATAGACAATAGCTGCAGTTGATAACTGAAAACGTGTCCAGGCTGTTTGTAAAATGAAATAATTGTTTTATTTGCTCTATAACTACTTCAAGCTCATTCTATTAATTAAATATTATTTCAATTGATTGTGATACAGTTTGGATAAAAAATTTTTTTACTCACTTACATTTATTCATAAACAAATTACATAAGAAAATTTTGTTTACTTAAATGAATAGTTTTTGAATTTAACATTTTTTAATTTTAATATTTTGTCTGGCCTGTGAAAAAAGTTTTCTTTCTAATCTGGCCCTGGGGCAAAACTGTTGGCCACACCTGCCTTAGTTGAATGATTCTCATGTTTCCCCATTAAATTAGATGCTGGCTTTATGACTGAGGCACACACACACACACACACACACACACGCACACACACACACATACACACACACACACACACACACACACACAAATATCCATTAAATTATATTTTATTGAGTTGTGTTTTTTTTAAATGAGAAATGCCCATGAATTCTGTTGTAGACCCTTAAGGCCCTTTTAGTATAAAAATAATCATATGATTTCTCGCTTTACATTGACTAAAATTGTGCATTACATTAATGGAAATAAAGTTTTCTTGCATTTTTGGAAAAATCCCATTATTGATGCATTATTATCTTTTTTACATGCTGTTTATTTTGTATCTGATGTTTACATTAATATTCATCAGTGAAATATGTTTGTAGCTATTTTTTTTTTGACAGAGAGTCAGAGAGAGGGACAGATAGGGATAGACAGACAGGAAGGGAGAAAGATGAGAAACATCAATTCTTTGTTGCAGCATCTTAGTTGTTTGGTGATTTCTTTCTCATGTACCCTGATGGGGGAGGGGGAGGCGCTACAGCAGAGCCAGTGACCCCTTGCTCAAGCCAGCAACCTTGTGCTCAAGCCAGCGACCTTGGGCTTCAAGCTAGCAACCTTTGAGCTCAAGCCAGCGACCATGGGGTCATATCTAATGATCCCGTGCTCAAGCCAGTGACCCCGTGCTCAAGTTGGTGAGCCCATGCTCAAGCCAGATGAGCCCACGCTCAAGCCAGATGAGCCCACGCTCAAGCTGGCGACCTTGGGGTTTCAAACCTGGGTCTTCCGCATCCCAGTCTGATATGATATACACTGCGCCACCATCTGTTTGTACTTATTTTTGAACAATCTTTATGAAGTCAAGTTTAGGTATTAGTATTATATCTGCTTAATAAAATGAATTTGGTAGTTTATGCTCTTTTTCCTATACTCTGGAAGAGTTGAAGTAGCATAGGGATTATAAATTTTTTGAAGGTTTGGTAGAATTCCCCCCATAATACCAGATGGAACTGTTGCTTCTAAAGGGGTAGTTTTTATTTTGGGGGAGAGTCTTCTCTATTTCCTCTATGAAAATTGATGTTTAAGTTTTTTCTCTGTATTTTCAGGTCAAATTGGAGAAAATGTATTTTTTAGGAAATTATCCCTTTATATTATTAGGTTTTCAAATTTTTTGCTTAGAGTTGGTGAAATACTGTCTTGGTATTTTAAGTACAGTGTGTCCGTAAAGTCATGCTGCACTTTTGACCTGTGACCGGTCAAAAGTGCACCATGACTTTATGGACACAGTGTATATCGTTTGTTTCAACATTCTTTCTCCCTTGCAGTTTCTTATGCTTTCTCATATTTTTAAGTGGGTTTGCTAGTAGTTTGTTTTTTGTTTGTTTGTTTTAGACTGTTTTGTTAATTCTTTTTCCCCCAAAGAATCTGCATTTAAAAATTTACTTAGTAATCTTACACATTATTATTTTTTTTTACAGGAGACATTATTTTAAAATTTATTTATTCATTTTTAGAGAAGAGAGAGAGAGAGAGAGAAAGGGGGGAGGAGCAGGAGGCATCAACTTCTATATGTACCTTGACCAGACCAGTGCAGGGTTTTAAACTGGAGACCTCAGTGTTCCCAGGTCTACACTTTATCCATTGCGCCACCACAGGTCAGGCCACATTAATATTTTTAATAAATGTCTTTCTGCTTCCTTTGGTTTACCAGCCCTTTAGGAAGTATCTTTTTTTGGGAGAGAGCTTGTTGTCTGCTTTCCAGCATCTTGGGGCTCCTACTGTCTTCTCGTTTTGGTGCAGTTGATATCTGATTCTGGGGCTGGCTATATTGGGTTATGCTATTTACTTTATCACTTAAATGTAAATTAAAATTTTTGATATTTTCTGACTCCTAGTTCTGTTCTGGGTGTTGGTTATGGATGGTTTTATTTGTTTCCCTTTGATGAATGTTTGGACAGACCTGAATTCAGTTTCTATTATCTGCAAATATTTTACAAGTGCAACATTAATCCAATAAAATAAAGAGGTGCAACAGAGAAATAGTGACTAAAGAAATAGTAAACACAGAAATAGTGACTATGTTAGATAAAATGATCTAAGAAGACCTTTATAGGAGATGCCTGAATAACATAAGAAAGTAAGCCATGAAACAACTAAAGGAAGAGTGTTCCAGAAATAGGAGACAAGTGCAGAAGCCATGTGACAAAATCAAGAATGGTACATTCAAGGAGTCACAAGGAGATGAGGCAGTGGAGGAAAGGCAATGATAGGAAGAATTATTGGACATGTAGTCAGAGACATAACTAAGGGTCAGACTATGGGATTTGAATTTTTTCTTAAGGGTAATTGGAGGCCATTGGAGAGTTTTATAAGGTCACTTTATGAGTCAGTGACCTTATAAAACTCTTAGGCTGTACCACAGAAGATGGACTTATAAATTATGAGTTGAGAGAAAGAGGGAGACTAACCTCTGGAGCTCAGGGAAGAGGTCGCATCTTTGTAGATATACATTTTGGAATCATAAGCATATTTAAAATCATAGTTTTTGCTGAGATCACTAATGAGTGTGGAAAAAATAAGGTTATAGACTGAGTACTGGTTTTTTCCAGAGTTAGAGCTCCAGGAAAGGAGACTCATCCAATTTAATATAAGAAACATCAGGGGAATATGTTATTGTAGGAGACAAGGGAAGAAAGCTTTTCAAGGAGGAGGGTGTGATCAGTTGGGTCAAATGTCACTGTAGGGTTGAATACAATGAATATTGAGAAATTGAGAAATGGCATTGGATTTGTTAACATGGAAGACTTGGGCATGCTTGATCAGCATACATTTAGTGGAGGGGTGATGACAAAAGCCTAGATAAAATGGATTAAAGAGTAAGTGGGAGGGGTGCAGAAGTGGAGAGAGACAGACAAATGTTTCTGAGGAGTTTTCCCTAATTATATTTAAAGACATGGCGTGGTCAATAGAGAGATGTGGGGTCAAGGAGTAAAATTGTTTTTTAATTTTAAATTTGTGTTGGCATGATTTCAAGGGAAGGTATAGAGTTTTTGAGGGATTTTTAATATCTGAAGACTATTATGAATGATCTAATAGAGAACGCATTGATGGTATAAGAGAGAAAGCAGTGTGTGTGGATATAGATAAAGACGGTAGGTGGAATTTCTCTACCTGTTTTTCTTGTTGATCAAATTAGAAACAAAGTCATTAGCTGAGAGTAGGGAGTATATTGGAGATTTCAAGAGAAAAGTTTTGTAGAAGTAGTTTTGGAGTGTGATAGAATGAACCAACGAGGGCAATGAGGGCTTATTTGAAAACTTAGGACATAAACTTAAAACAGTTTTGTTTCTGTGTTTTTGTCCTAGCCAATGGGATGCAGGCAGAGAGGATGCAGAGAATAGGAACTAACCTGGGTGAAGGAGATCTGGGTGAAAGGATGGTATGTGTGTGCAAATCTGTAGAACCAACACTGGGTGAAGAGGGGCATGAGGAGTGCATTTGACAAGTAAAATAAAAATACCCAATGATTTGGAATTTCTAATGGGGTAAAATCATTGGGATCCCATAAGAAAAGGCGAATAAAACAAAACCAGTGGTGATAGCCTAGTAGAAAGCTTGAAGTAAAGATGTTAGGAATTATATAGTTAGTGGTAATCAGAGGTCTAGGGTGGGACCATCAAAGTGGGAGGATTAAGGGGATAGAGGACAAAATTATTCGAAACGAGGAGGCCTAGGAACTGCCAGCATATTGAAAATATCATCAAGTATTGAGTCAGTGTCACCAGGAATTATGGCAACAGTAGAAGTGCAGGAATGGTCAATGAATGAGAGTGCCTGAGAAGGTGGTATACAACTGCACTAAGCCAGGGAGCAGGTGCAGGAGCACCAAGTAAATGAGTTAAAGCACTTAAAGATCTTGCATCTAATAAGTACTCTACGAGTGGTAGGTAATATCTAGTATTAAATATTTGGTGAATAAATGATCTTGAAAATGTAATGCTATGTTCAAAGTGGTCTCAGAGAATATGAATGTATTCAACAGGTTCTCAAACATAAAACAGAACTCTCTCCCTTCACTAACCTGAAGGGGAATTCAGGCCTCCTGTAACAGAATTATATGAAATAAATATAAAAGTCCTCCTTTGAGCTGTACTCCTCCACCCCTCTGCTTGCCATTCGCCCTTTGTAGGTAGTCACAGTTGACGGTTTGGTGTGTGTATTTCCTAACTTTGACCCATGCACATGCAAACTTAGTTTATCTTAACAATAATAATGTGTTTTATTACACATTCTGTCTGATTAATTGATTTTGATTTATTTTCTTGCTTTCTATATACAGACATATTCATATTGTTATAAACTTAACTGCTTCATTTTTTTTGTGACAGAAATGGAGAGTCAGAGAGAATGACAAATAGGGACAGACGGACTGGAAGGGAGAGAGATGAGCAGCTCCCCAGTTTTTCATTGATTGCGTTCTCATATGTGCCTTTACCAGGGGGCTACAGCAGAGCAAGTGACCCCTTTCTCAAGCCAGTGACCTTGGGCTCAATCAGGCAACCTTGGGCTTTAAGCTAGCAACCTTTGAGCTCAAGCCCACGACCATGGGGTCATGTCTATGATTCCATGCTCAAGCCAGTGACCCCTCACCCCTCACTCAAGCTGGTGAGCCCACACTCAAGTCAGATGAATCCATGCTCAAGCTGGTGACCTTGGGGTTCGAACCTGGGACTTCCATGTTCCAGTCCGACGCTCTATCCACTGTGCCACCACCTGGTCAGGCTGCCTCATTCTTTTCAACAACTGTATTTGCAATATCATTGGATTGATGTATTTTAAAAAAGTAGTTCTTTAGCCTGACCTGTGGTGGCGCAGTGGATAAAGCGTCGACCTGGGAACACTGAGGTCGCCAGTTCAAAACCCTGCACTGGTCTGGTCAAGGCACATATGGGAGTTGATGCTTCCAGCTCCTCCCCCCTTTCTTTCTCTCTCTCTCTCTCTGTGTCTCCTCTCTAAAATGAATAAAATAAAAAGAAATTAAAAAAAAAAAGTAGTTCTTTATTGATGAGTGTTTAAGTTTTTGCTCTTACCAATAATACTGTAACACAGACATTCATTTTCATTTCTTTGTACCATTGTACAGCCTATAAACTCCAGGAATTGGAGTTGCATGCTTGAAGACATTTAGAAACATTTTGATAGGTGTTGCTTGATTTCCCCAGTCTATGAGAATGCATATTTACCCACTACAGTTCTCCCAATTTTCATATGTGGGTTTTCCCCATTCTGCCAAGCAATTCTCCAATACCAACTGGGTGTCCTATAATACAGCTCAGTTCAGACACCACCTACCTGGAGATAGCATCAAATCCCATAGGTTAAGATCTCAGTGTCCCAAGACTGCCCCCAGGTTAGTATGCCAATTGCAAGTCCTAATTGGCTATAAGTCAGAGGTTCCCATGATCCCTTTATTGAGTTTGATTAACTTGACAGTGAGGCTCAGAGAACTCAGGAAAACATTTACCTACTACGAGATTACCAGCTTATTATAAGTACCTTTAGCTGCCAGGCAACAGAGATGCACAGGGCACGGTATGGGGAGAAGAGTGAGGAGCTTCTGTGTTCTCTGCATGCATCACTCTCTCACATCTCCATGTGTTTACCAACCCAGAAGCTCTCTTCAAACCTGTCCTTTTAATTTTATGGAAGTTTCATGATTTAGCCACGGTTGAGTAAATCATGACCATTGGTGAGTCAGCTCAATTTTCAGCCCCCCCTCGTTCCATGAAAGTCTGGGGGGTTTGATTGGCAAGCTTCTATGTGTAGTTTATTACAGGACCATCAAGAAGTCACCTCATTAATATTACAAAAGATAACTTGATCATACTTAACATTTAAGAAATTTTAAGAATTTTAGAAGCTATGTGCCAGGGAGAGAGACCAAATATACATTTCTTATTATAAATCATAGTAACAGACCCATACTCTAGCCAATGTTGGATCATGTCATCCTTTTAAGTCTAGTCAGCAATGGATTATTTTTTTTTGTATTTTAATATATATTTTATTATTATTAATTCTAATGGGGTGACACCAATAAATCAGGGTACATATGTACAATGAAAACATCTCCAGGTTATCTTATCATTCAATTGTCTTGCATACCCATCACCAAAAGTCAAATTGTCCTCTGTCACCTTCAATCTGGTTTTCCCTGTGTCCCTCCCCTCCTCCCTATCCCACTCTTCCCTCCGTACCCCCATCCCATAACCACCACTCTCTTGTCCATGTCTCATACCCTCACTTTCATGTCCCACCTATGTATGTAATCGTGCTGTTCTCAGTTTTTCTTTTTTTCTGATTTACTTATTTCACTCCGTACAATGTTATCAAGGTACATCCATTTTGTTATAAATGATCCGAAGTCATCGTTTCTTATGGCTGAGTAGTATTCCATAGTATATATGAACCATAGCTTTTTAATCCACTCGTCTTCTGACGGACACTTGGGCTGGTTCCAGATCTTCGCTATTGTGAACAATGCTGCCATGAACATGGGGGCGCATTTCTTCTTTTCGAACAGTGCTATGGTGTTCTTAGGGTATATTCCTAAAAGTGGGATAGCTGGGTCAAAAGGCAGTTCGATTTTTAATTTTCTGAGGAATCTCCAAACTGTTTTGCACAGTGGCTGCACCAGTCTGCATTCCCACCAGCAGTGCAGAAGGGTTCCCTTTTCTTCACATCCTCGCCAGCACTTATTCTGTGTTGTTTTGCTGATGAGTGCCATTCTGACTGGTGTGAGGTGATATCTCATTGTGGTTTTAATTTTCATTTCTCTAATGATTAGTGATGTTGAGCATTTTTTCATATGCCTATTGGCCATCTGTATGTCCTCTTTGGAGAACTTTCTATTCATTTCTTTTGCCCATTTTTTGATTGGGATGTTTGTCTTCCTGGTGTTGCATTTTATAAGTTCTTTATAAATTTTAGTTATTAACCCCTTATCAGATGTGCTGTCGAATATGTTCTCCCATTGTGTGGTTTGTCTTTTTATTCTGTTCCTATTGTCTTTAGCTGTGCAAAACCTTTTTAGTTTGATATAGTCCCATTTGTTTATCTTGCCTTTTATTTCAGTTGCCCGTGGAGATAAATCGGCAAATATACCGCTGCTACAGATGTCGGAGAGCTTGCTGCCTATGTTTTCTTGTAAGATGCTTATGGTTTCACGGCTTACATTTAAGTCTTTTATCCATTAAGAGTTTGTTTTTGTGAATGGTATAAGTTGATGGTCGAGTTTCATTATTTTGCAGGTAGATGTCCAATTTTCCCAACACCATTTGTTAAAGAGGCTGTCTTTACTCCATTGTATGTTCTTTCCTCCTTTGTCAAATATCAGTTGTCCATAAAGCTGTGGGTTTATTTCTGGGTCCTCTGTTCTGTTCCATTGATCTATGTGCCTGTTCTTATGCCAGTACCAGGCTGTTTTGAGTATAATGGCCTTATAGTAAACCTTGATATCAGGAAGAGTGATACCTCCTGCTTTATTTTTTCTTTTTAAGACTGCTGAGGCTATTCGTGTTCTTTTTTGGTTCCATATAAATTTTTGGAATATGTGTTCTATATCTTTGAAGTATGTCATTGGTATTTTAATTGGTATTGCATTGAATTTATAAATTGCTTTGGGTAATATAGACATTTTAATGATGTTTATTCTTCCTAGCCATGAGCACGTTATATGCTTCCACTTGTTTGTATCTTCCTTGATTTCCTTTATCAATGTTCTATAATTTTCCGAGTACAAGTCCTTAACCTCCTTGGTTAAATTTACTCCTAGGTACTTTACTTTTTTGGCTGCAATAGTGAAGGGATTGTTTCCTTAATTTCTTTTGCTGATATTTCATTGTTGGTGTATAGAAATGCCTCTGATTTCTGAGTATTAATTTTATATCCTGCCACCTTGCTGAAATCATTTATAAGGTCCAGTAGTTTTTTGACTGAGACTTTAGGGTTTTCAATATACAATATCATATCATCTGCAAATAATGACAGTTTCACTTCTTCTTTTCCAATTTGTATGCCTTTTATTTCTTCTTCTTGTCTGATTGCTGTAGCTAGGACTTCCAGAACTATGTTGAATAAGAGTGGTGAAAGTGGGCAACCCTGCCTGGTTCCTGATCTTAAGGGGATTGCTTTTACTATTTGTCCATTTAGTATGATGTTTGCTGTCGGTTTATCGTAGATGGCCTTTATCATGTTAAGGAATGATCCCTGTATTCTCACTTTTCTGAGAGTTTTGAGCATGAATGGGTGCTGGATTTATTCAAATGCCTTTTCTGCATCTATTGAAATTATCATGTGATTTTTGTCCTTCCTTTTGTTTATGTGGTGAATCACATTGATTGATTTGCGAATATTGAACCAGCCTTGCATCTCCAGAATAAATCCCACTTGATCGTGGTGTATGATTTTTTTCATATATTGCTGGATCCGGTTGGCTAATATTTTGTTGAGAATTTTAGCGTCTAAATTCATCAGGGATATAGGCCTATAATTTTCTTTCTTTTTGTTGTCTTTGCCCGGTTTTGGGATCAGAATTATGCTCGCCTCATAAAAGGGGTTTGGACCTTTTATGAGGCGAGCACTTCCTTCCTCTTGAATTTTTTGAAATAGCTTGAGGAGAATAGGAGTTAGTTCTTCTTTGAATTTTTGATAGAATTCACTTGTGAAGCCATCAGGCCCAGGACTTTTCTTTTTTGGGAGTTTTTTGATAACTGTTTCGATCTCATTTGCTGTAATTGGTCTGTTTAGGTGTTCTGATTCTTCCAGATTGATTTTTGGAAGGTTATATGATTCAAGAAATTTGTCCATTTCACCAAGATTGTCTAATTTTTTGGCATATAGTTCTTCATAGTATTTTCTTACAATGCTTTGTATTTCTGTTGTGTCAGTTGTTATTTCTCCACTGTCCTTTCTAATTTTATTTATTTGAGTCCTCTCTCTTTTTTTCTTGGTGAGTCTAGTTAAAGGTTCATCGATCTTGTTTACCTTTTCAAAGAACCAGCTTCTTGTTTCACTGATCCTCTGTATTGTTTCCTTAGCCTCTATGTCATTTATTTCTGCTCTGACCTTTATTATTTCTTTCCTTCTACTTGTCTTGGGTTTTATTTATTGTTGTTTTCCTAGTTCTTTTAGATGCAGAGTCAGGTTCCTTATTTGAGCTTTTTCTAGCTTCTTATGATATGCCTGTAGTGCAATAAACTTCCCTTTCAGAACTGCTTTTGCTGTGTCCCATAAATTTTGAGTTGATGTATGCTCATTATCATTTGTTTCTAGAAACTTTTTTATTTCTTCTTTGATCTCATTGTTAATCCAGTCATTATTTAATAAAATGCTATTTAGATTCCAAGTGTTTGAGTATTTTTCATTTTTTTTGTGGTTAATTTCTAGTTTCATGGCATTGTGATCAGAGAAAATGATTGATATGATTTCAATCTTCTTAAATTTATTGAGACCATGTTTGTGTTCTAACATGTGGTCTATCCTTGAAAACGTACCATGAGCGCTTGAGAAGAATGTATATTCTACTGCTTTAGGGTGAAAAGTTCTGAAGATATCTATTAAATCAAGTTGATCTAGTGTCTCCTTTAAGTCTGCTGTTTCTTTATTAATTTTCTTTCTTGAGGATCTATCCAGTGTTGTTAGAGGGGTATTGAAATCCCCTACTATGATAGTATTGCTGTTAATCTCGCCCTTTATATCCATCAAAGTCTGCTTTATGTATGTCGGGGCTCCTATATTTGGTGCATAGATATTTATAATAGTTATATCTTCCTGTTGAATTGTTCCCTTTATCATTATGTAGTGTCCTTCTTTATCTCTTACTACAGCCTTTGTTTTAAAGTCCATTTTGTCTGCTATAAGTATTGCTACCCCTGCTTTTTTTTCATTTCCATTTGCATGAAATATTTTTTTCCATCCTTTTGCCTTCAGTCTATGAGCATCTTTTGTTTTAAGGTGTGTCTCTTGTAGACAGCATATGTATGGGTCCTGTTTCTTTATCCACGCAGCTACCCTATGTCTTTTGATTAGATCATTTAATCCATTTACATTTAAGGTTATTATTGATATGTGGTTGTTTATTGCCATTTTATTCTTTAAAGCTGTATTCTTCTTTTGCTCTATTCATTCCTCCCTTTAAACTGTTCACCAGAGTACCCTTAGTATCTCTTGCAGGATTGGTTTGGTTTTTATGAATTCCTTGAGGCTTTCTTTTTCTGGGAAGCTCTTTATTTCTCCTTCAATTTTAAACGTTAGCATTGCTGGATAAAGTAGTCTTGGGTGTAGGTTCTTGTTCTGCATTACTTTGATTATTTCTTGCCATTCCCTTCTGGCCTCAAGTGTTTCTGTTGAGAAGTCCGATGTCATCCTTATGGGGGCTCCTTTGTAGGTGATAGTCTTTTTTTCTCTAGCAGCTTTTAAAATTTTTTCTTTATCCATTAGCTTTGGTATTTTAACCATGATGTGTCTTGGTGTAGATCCTTTTGGGTTTCTCTTTAATGGAGTTCTGTGTGCTTCTTGAATGTGTGGAGTGTTTCCCAGCCTTAATTTAGGAAAGTTTTCTGCTATGATTTGATTGAACAAAGTTTCCATTTCCTGTCCTCTCTCCTCTTCTTCAGGCACCCCTATGATGCGAATGTTGTTTCTCTTCATGTTGTCACAAAGCTCCCTTAGAGTTTCCTCACATTTTTTAAGTCTCTTTTCCTTTTTCTTCTCTGCTTCTGTGCCTTTGTTTATTGTGTCCTCTAACTCGCTTATTCGATCCTCAGCGTCATCCATCCTGCTTTTAATTCCTTCCATTGTGGTCTTCAGTTCTGATACTGTATTTGTCATTTCTGTCTGATTCTTTTTTATTATTTCAATTTCATTTTTTATACTTGTTATCTCTTTATTTAGGTGTTCATAATGACTATCCATTGTTGCTCTAATTTCTTTGAACATCCTAACTATCATTATTCTAAATTCTGCTTCTGGTTATTTGGTTATATCTGGTTCATTCAGGTCCTTCTCTGGGGATTTCTCTTGATTCATTTGGTTTGCATTCTTCTGCCTGCCCATTTTTTCTGTGTATAAGCAAGTTGTGGCCACTGGAGTCCAGTAGGTGTTGCCTTTGTGTTCTCTAGGTGTGGTCTATCTGCAGGCCCCCCACCCCCTCTGCCGGTGCCTAGGGTGGTTGGGTATGAGCGTTGCCAGCGCCGGCCCACTGTGGCTTTTGCTGTGATTTCTGCCTCTCCTCTGTGGGAGGGGCTGTCACTGAAGCCACAAGATCAGCACCAAGGGTAGAGGTGAGCACCTTTCCTCAGCTGCGGACCCAGCCTATTTCCGGACTTCCGCCCAGAACCAGCAGTCGGAGCCTGCTCGCTACAGTTCCACGGGTTAGGCGGGGCTTTTGACGTGCTCTCAGCTGTAAGCTTTTGCCCGTCCGGAGCTTTAGCCCCTCGGGGCCCTTCTGTGCGGGGTCGGAAACCAAGGTTTATTGGGGCGGGCGTGTTTGCTGGATTCCGCTCAGATGTGTACTTCTGCTCATCCCGGACTCTACCCCGCCCCCGCGCTCGGAGCTCGTTCGCGCATGTATACTGGCCTACCGCGGTTTCTCCGGCCGGGAGGGGGGGGGGACTAGTAGTGTCAGCTCAGCCGCGAGCCCCTGCCCGTCCCTGGTCCTAGCCCGGTCTCCGCTGTCAGGGCCGGCTTGCGCAGGGCCTGCCCGTTCCTGGCCTCCCGCTTTGTCCCCCTAAGTGGGATTAAAGGCGGGCCCGCAGCTTCCGGACCGCTCTCGCGCGTCCCCTCCGACCCTCTGGGCTAGACCGATCTCCCACTGGCTTGGCCTCTGCCCACGCCGACAGAACTGCCTTTCAGCGTCCTGCCGTCCCAAATCCTTAAGCAGCCCTCAGCAGAGTAGAAAGGGACCTAATACTCCACACTGTAGGCCTGGGAGCTCCCTCACTTGTTTCACAGCTCAAAACTGTCCAAACGCCTCTTCTAGGCTCTAGGACTGCAGGCTGGGGCTTGGTTCCTGGGACCCAGGTCCCTCCCTCTCCGCCAAACTTTCCTCCCGCACCGCAGGACTCTCCGGGCTGCCGTTTGCTCCGGGGAGCTGGGCAGCCCTCTTCGCGTTTTCGCTATTCCTACCAGTCTCAATGTGGCTTCTTCTGTGTTCCTTGGTTGAAGAGTCCACTTAGTTTTGTTCAATGTTGGTTTATCCAGGTGATGGTTCTTAAAATTGAGTTGTAATCCACTTTGGTTCTGGGAGTTGGAAGTTGGTACATCCGCCTACTCCGTCGCCATCTTGCTCCTGGATTATTTTTTTTAATCTGCATTTCTTGAACCATTAGCCTTATTGAGCATCTTTTCATTTTTACTGGTAATTTTATTTTTTTAAATATTTTCTATGTTCTATAACTATTTTTGTGTTGGTTTATTTTTTCTTTTTGACTTGTAATAGTGCATTGAATATGAGGCATATACAATATTTGTCACATATATTGTAAATATATTCACCCATTTCCTTCCTTCTTTCCTTCCTTCCTTCCTTCCTTTCTTTCTTTTTTAATACTTTATTGATTTTAGAGAGAGAAGAAAGGAGGGAGAGACAGAAACATTGATCTGTTCCTATATGTGCCCTGACCGGGGATTGAACCCATAACCTTTGAGTATCGGGATAATGCTCTGACCAACTGAGCTATCTGGCCAGGGCTACACCCATTTACTTTTAATTTCTGACTTTTTTTTTCATAGTGTGTTTTATCTTTCCCTCTGTAGTTTAATAGAAATATTCTAGTTTGGTGACTTAAGGCTAATTCCAGGCTTCTAAATAATGTTTGATTTGAGACACCCCCAACCCCAGTCCATAACAACCTCCCCAAGAGGGCTGCCTGTCCTGTGTTATCCCCTGTGGCAGGCTCTCCAAGACAACAGAAGCCCACTGATGCTTGTTTGTGTTACTATTAGCAATTGTTGTCACATAGGGCAATGTGTTTTAGTAGCAAGAGCATAGATTTGGATTCAGAAGGTTTTGATTTGTTTTTTTTTTCTGCTGTATGCTAATTGTGATCTTTAGTGAGTTTCACTTTTGAAATGAATTATATCTGTCATGTCTCATAGAACTGTTATGATAGTCACATAATATAATGAAACTAAAATGATACAAGTTATAAAGGGCTCTGTATATATTTTTATTGTTTATATGGTAGTGGTTTTGCTGTTGCTGTTATTTGGTGAGGTATTTTTTTATTTTTATTTTTTGGCTAGTTTGAGAAAGACCACAAAAGTTGCAAGAGTATGACATTGTCTTCTGCCATGCCTCTGTATGACACTATCTGAGTCTTTTTTTAAACTCTGAGTCTTTTTAATTCTACTTCTAAAATTCACTTTGAAATTGTTCTCTTTGCCAGTATTCACACTACAGTCATCCTAGTCCAAATCAGAGCTGGATTAAAGATAGGTCAGTTGGGTAGCTGATCAGAATGATAAAAAGACTAGAAATACGAAATGAAGAAAACGGGTTGGAAGTCATTAGAACACAGAGAAATGAGACTCCCATTCCCATCCCCCATAGCAGGGAAAATCTGAACTGGAGTACAGAGTGTGCACTGGGCTACTTTTGGTCTGTAAAACCAGCATGTTGTATATGGGGGCTCTGCTTGATGGGTATGCACTGGTCAGATGATCCCTAGTAAAGAAACAAGATCTGCTGACTGGTATGGTGCTTTCTGTTGATCAGGGTATTATTTGAGGCCCTGAACAGAATTACCTAGGCCGGAATAGACTTTTTTATCCCATCTTCCTCAAGCAGCTTCATGCATGCCTCTAAATCAGTGTTAAACAAATATTTGAAGACTTCTAGTTGAAGAGGACTCTAAGGTATTAGTCCAACTATCTTAGGTCTGCTCTTGTCTAAGTCACTCCTAGTGTACTTGGTGGACAGCCCCAGGCCTGTCCTCCTAAAGTATCCTCCAAAGCATGCCAGACCAATCTTTACAAAAGGCCAATGATATCATGTCACCTCCCTGCTTAAAAGTCTTTAGTAGATTTCTATTGCTCTGAGGGTGAAAACCAAGGTCCTTAGTGTGGCCTGTGAGGTCCTGTGCGGTTGGCCCAGCTTCTCCTCTTACCACACTATCACTGTGCTCCTGCACGTGCTTTGTAATGGACTGCTCCCCCTCCGTTTTCCCTGGCTCGCTTCTGTGTTCATCTTAGCCTGAGTGCACATGAAAAGCCACTTCCACAGGGAAACCTTCCCTGATAGCCCAGGCTTTGGCAGGTCCTATGTCATTTGTTTTTTCTCTATATACTTCTTCTTCCAGAGCACTTATGACAACCTATGGAATACTTTGTGTAATTTGTTGTTAATTGTTGATTGCTCCTGCTTACTAAGGACGGGCATTATGTCTGCCATTCTCATTATTGTGCCCTTAAAACCTGGGAATACACTTGTACATAGAAGAAACTTGTTATTTGCTAAAAAAATAAAGATAGAATGGATGACTATATAAATACTTGCGGCACTTTAGGAAATTTAAATGTGATCAGGCCTTTCTCCCTGCTGGAAGCTGGACATTAGCCAGGAGATGAGGCTTTTGCACAGGGAGAGCCTTCTTTTGCAGGGAAGGAATCTAGACCACAGGTCCATGCAAACATACCTGGGCTGTAAGTGGTTTCAATTGCCCTAAAGTTGTGTTTTTATAACTTCTTTTCCCATTAAAGGCCACCAACATCTTATGGTGATTGTTCTTCTGCCTGTTCTTATTTATTTATTTAATCCAATATAATGAATGTAAGAGGGTTGAGCACCAGGAAATTTCTGCTACCGCCTTTGTCCACTGGGGTTGGGGAAGAATTTAAATTCTAAAGCTATGATCCTTTTAGTGCAGTCTTGTTACTTATTCCTAGGGCTGGAGTAGTTTAAGATGATAATATTGCTGGTTAAATTATTCCTTTTCTCTCATTTGATTCAGGAGTCAAATTTTTAACTCTTCAGAGCTTTCATTTTAAAAACATGGACCAATCTTTTTAGTGACTTTGGGTAAACTCAGCAGGTTGAAGACACAAATTACTCCTTCCCAGAACCCTGCCAAAATTCTTCTACTGCATATAATGGGGACAGTCAATACTAAGGAAAAAAAGTGGAGCAGGCTAAATGCCCAGGATTTAAAACTCTAGTTTTGTCATATTGTCAGAAATGCTCAGTACTGAATTAGTTATTCCATAGATACTTAATGCTACTTGTTCAATACAAAGAGAATTAATTTTTATTCTGTCTTATCTTAGGACAGATGATTCTCCTTTTCTCTTACTTCAGCATTTTAATATGTATTTTAATTTTAGGGATATTTATTTATTTTAATATTTTATTTATTAACTTAATGGGAGGGGGTGGAGCAAGAACTATTAACTCATAGTTTCTTCACCTTAGTTGTTCATTGGTTGCCTTTGAAATGGTGACCTCAGCATCCCAGGTCAATGCTTTATCCACTGTGCCACCACAAGTCAGGCAGCTTTTTAATATTTTTAAACTTCTTTTTAAGAAAGACTTCTACAGTTCTCACTGAGTTTTAGAGTGAGGGTGTGGGATAGATTGAAGTGTTTGCTAGTCATCACTTAAAACCTTTTCCATATCAAAGACCATCTAGGCATTGCTTTACCAGGGGCCTTTGGACTCTGTATTGTTTCCTAAAGCTCTATGTACATCTTTTCCCCCCATCCATGATTTTCTAAATTGTCAGCTTTGTTATCTACAAAGAAAATGCAACTTCTTCTTAATTGTGCCTTTGATTTATCTCAAAGATTCTACAAGTTTGGGAGAAGGGTTTACAATATGTGCATTGGCTTGATAGTACTGTCCGCAGAACCATTCCTATTAAAGTACTTTTGAATGAAACAGTCAAGAATCTTTCATGCTGGAACCATTAAAGTGTATATAGGAAGTTATTTGAATTGTTAGGAGCACAAATACTTGTTGTTATGCCAGATGGGCGAGCACATTCATTTTCCTTATTGACTCTGAAGTGAAGAATATATGCTTTTTTTTTTTTAAGCTAAGCTTTTACCTCTTCAGCCTGTTGAACAGGACAAACAAATGGGATTGGCCCTGCATGCTAGTGTGTTTATGCAAAACTGTTTCACTTTCTGGGAAGAGAGTTGGAAATCAAAAATAAAGGTGACAGTCAGTTTTGCACAGCTGCCACCAGCCGTGGCTCTGTACTGTCAGTGTTGGTTCTGGGGATGAATTCTATTTGTTAGCTCTGAGTCGCTGAGTCCAGCCTCCATCCAAGAGTTGTGGAACTGGACTAGACCCCTCAATTACAGAGTGTCAAAGAATTTGTGGATATATTTTAAACCACAAAGGGTAGATATTATAGTGCATCCTGTACTCCCTTGCTTCATGGAACTGTTTTATCAAAAGGCAGCCCAACAGAACCATTTCAAAGACTACCAGAGGCACAACGTGTTCATGGGTTTACAGTTTCAGAGTTAGTGGATTGTCCAGGGCATGGGCTTGGGCAGGAGGCAGGCCTTGTGGGATGAGAATGAGGCTGGCTGGTTAGGAGTGCTGCTCCAGGAGGGACTTGGTTTAGACTCTCTACTTACAGCTGTATTTTCCAAATTGTGATGACTTTGCCCTCTAGGTCCTTTGAAGGAGTCTCTGGACAAAATGGGGGCTATTCCTAAAAGGCCTGTTTTACTCAAATATTTTGAGGAACTCTTATTATGAAGTTGAGATACCATTCCATTTTTTAAAAAAGATAAAACAAATGTCTTTAAATGATTTGAACCTAGGAGTTAAGAATTAAGAGTTGCATATTGAGAAGGTTAGTTTTGTTGTCAGTACTGAAAAGGGAAGAGGGTGAGGTAGGGTCATGACACTAGCTCATCTCCAAAATGTCATATAAAAGGTTATGGTGTTATAATCATATTTAGAAATGAAGGACTGAGCAGTGAGGAAAGAGGGGAGGTGCCCATGAGAGAGAAGCTAAGGTGGCATAGGGCCATGGAGAAGTTGGTAGTGACAGGGTATCTGACATGAGCCACTGGGTGATTGCTGATGCCATCATTAATAGACTGAAACCAGGTGGAGAGACAGTGTATAGGAAGATATATTAACCATTTCCTTTAATTTTTCTGTATTCTAATGCTTTCATATCTGGGACCTTACTTTGGTTATCACCCCTCTCAGGGTTAGCTAATTCCTCTAGGTAGCTAAACAAATCACCTGTAAGCGCACTTTTCTTTTATATATATATAGTTATTATTATTAATTCTAATGGGGTGACACCAATAAATCAGGGTACATATGTACAATGAAAACATCTCCAGGTTATCTTATCATTCAATTGCGTTGCATACCCGTCACCAAAAGTCAAATTGTCCTCTGTCACCTTCTATCTGGTTTTCCCTGTGTCTCTCCCCTCCTCCCTTCCCACTCTTCCCTTCCTCCCCCCATCCCATAACCACCACTCTCTTGACCATGTCTCATATTCTCACTTTTATGTCTCACCTATGTATGAAATCATACTGTACTCAGTTTTTCTTTTTTTCTGATTTACTTATTTCACTCCGTATAATGTTATCAAGTTACATCCATTTTGTTATAAATGATCCGATGTCATCGTTTCTTATGGCTGAGTAGTATTCCATAGTATATATGTACCATAGCTTTTTAATCCACTCGTCTTCTGACGGACACTTGGGCTGTTTCCAGATCTTGGCTATTGTGAATAATGCTGCCGCGAACATGGGGGCGCATTTCTTCTTTTCGAACAGTGCTATGGTGTTCTTAGGGTATATTTCTATAAGTGGGATAGCTGGGTCAAAAGGCAGTTCGATTTGAAATTTTCTGAGAAATCTCCAAACTGTTTTCCACAGTGGCAGCACCAGTCTGCATTCCCACCAGGAGGGCAGGAGGGTTCCCTTTTCTCCACATCCTCGCCAGCACTTATTCTGTGTTGTTTTGCTGATGAGTGCCATTCTGACTGGTGTGAGGTGATATCTCATTGTGGTTTTAATTTGCATTTCTCTAATGATTAGTGATGTTGAGCATTTTTTCATATGTCTATTGGCCATCTGTATGTCCTCTTTGGAGAAATTTCTATTCATTTCTTTTGCCCAATGTTTGATTGGGTTGTTTGTCTTCCTGGTGTTGAGTTTTATAAGTTCTTTATGAGTTTTAGTTATTAACCCCTTATCAGATGTGCTGTCGAATATGTTCTCTCATTGTGTGGTTTGTCTTTTTATTCTGTTCCTATTGTCTTTAGCTGTGCAAAAACTTTTTAGTTTGATATAGTCCCATTTGTTTATCTTGCCTTTTATTTCATTTGCCTGTGGAGATAAATCGGCAAATATACCGCTGCTACAGATGTCGGAGAGCTTGCTGCCTATGTTTTCTTGTAAGATGCTTATGGTTTCACGGCTTACATTTAAGTCTTTTATCCATTAAGAGTTTGTTTTTGTGAATGGTGTAAGTTGATGGTCTAGTTTCATTTTTTTGCAGGTAGATGTCCAATTTTCCCAACACTATTTGTTAAAGAGGCTGTCTTTACTCCATTGTATGTTCTTTCCTCCTTTGTCAAATATCAGTTGTCCATAAAACTATGGGTTTATTTCTGTGTCCTCTGTTCTGTTCCATTGATCTATGTGCCTGTTCTTGTGCCAGTACCAGGCTGTCTTGAGTATAATGGCCTTATAGTAAACCTTGATATCTGAAAGAGTGATACCTCCTGCTTTATTTTTTCTTTTTAAGATTGCTGAGGCTATTCGTGTTCTTTTTTGGTTCCATATAAATTTTTGGAATATGTGTTCTATATCTTTGAAGTATGTCATTGGTATTTTAATTGGTATTGCATTGAATTTATAAATTGCTTTGGGTAATATAGACATTTTAATGATGTTTATTCTTCCTAACCATGAGTCCGGTATATGCTTCCACTTGTTTGTATCTTCCTTGATTTCTTTTATCAATGTTTTATAATTTTCCGAGTACAAGTCCTTAACCTCCTTGGTTAAATTTATTCCTAGGTACTTTATATTTTTGGCTGCAATAGTGAAGGGGATTGTTTCGTTAATTTCTTTTGCTGACTGTTCATTGTTTGTATATAGAAATGCCTCTGATTTCTGAGTATTAATTTTATATCCTGCCACCTTGCTGAATTCATTTATAAGGTCCAGTAGTTTTTTGACTGAGACTTTAGGGTTTTCAATATACAATATCATATCATCTGCAAATAGTGACAGTTTTACTTCTTCTTTTCCAATTTGCATGCCTTTTATTTCTTCTTCTTGTCTGATTGCTGTAGCTAGGACTTTCACAATTATGTTGAATAAGAGTGGTGAAAGGGGGCACCCCAGCCTGGTTCCTGATCTTAAGGGGATTGCTTTTAATTTTTGTCCATTTAGTATGATGTTTGCTGTCGGTTTATCGTAGATGGCCTTTATCATGTTAAGGAATGATCCCTGTAATCCCACTTTATTGAGAGTTTTGAGCATGAATGGGTGCTGGATTTTATCAAATGCCTTTTCTGCATCTATTGAAATTATCATGTGATTTTTGTCCTTCCTTTTGTTTATTGATGAATCACATTGATTGATTTGCAAATATTGAACCAGCCTTGCCTCTCCAGAATAAATTCCACTTGATCATGGTGTATGATATTTTTCATATATTGCTGGATCCAGTTGGCTAATATTTTGTTGAGAATTTTAGCGTCTAAATTCATCAGGGATATAGGCCTATAATTTTCTTTCTTTGTGTTGTCTTTGCCTGGTTTTGGGATCAGAATTATGCTCGCCTCATAAAAGGAGTTTGGAAGTCTTCCTTCCTCTTGAATTTGTTGAAATAGCTTGAGAAGGATAGGAGTTAGTTCTTCTTTGAATTTTTGATAGAATTCACTTGTGAAGCCATCAGGCCCAGGACTTTTCATTTTTGGGAGTTTTTTGATAACTGTTTCGATCTCATTTGTTATAATTGGTCTGTTTAGGTGTTCTGATTCTTCCAGATTGATTTTTGGAAGTTTATATGATTCAAGAAATTTGTCCATTTCACCAAGATTGTCAAATTTTTTGGCATATAGTTCTTCATTGTATTTTCTTACAATGCTTTGTATTTCTGCTGTGTCAGTTGTTATTTCTCCACTGTCCTTTCTAATTTTATTTATTTGAGTACTCTTTCTTTTTTTCTTGGTGAGTCTAGTTAAAGGTTCATCATTCTTGTTTACCTTTTCAAAGAACCAGCTTCTGGTTTTATTGATCCTCTGTATTGTTTCCTTAGCCTCTATGTCATTTATTTCTGCTCTGATCTTTATTATTTCCTTCCTTCTACTTGTCTTGGGTTTTATTTGTTGTTGTTTTTCTAGTTCTTTTAGATGCAGGGTCAGGTTGCTTATTTGAGCTTTTTCTAGCTTCTTATGATATGCCTGTAGTGCAATAAACTTTCCTCTCAGAACTCCTTTTGCTATGTCCCATAAATTTTGAGTTGATGTATGCTCATTATCATTTGTTTCTAGAAACTTTTTTATTTCTTCTTTGATCGCATTTTTAATCCATTCATTATTTAATAACATGCTATTTAGTTTCCAGTGTTTGAGTTTTTTTCAGTGTTTCTTTTGTGGTTAATTTCTAGTTTCATGGCATTGTGATCAGAGAAAATGATTGATATTATTTTAATCTTCTTAAATTTATTGAGACCATTTTTGTGTCTTAACATGTGGTCTATTTTAGAAAACGTACCATGAGCGCATGAGAAGAATGTATATTCTACTGCTTTAGGGTGAAAAGTTCTGAATATATCTATTAAATCAAGTTGATCTAGTGTATCCTTTAAGTCTGCTGTTTCTTTACTAATTTTCTTTCTTGAGGATCTATCCAGTGTTGTTAGAGGGGTATTGAAATCCCCTACTATGATAGTATTGCTGTTAATCTCGCCCTTTATATCCATCAAAGTCTGCTTTATGTATGTCGGGGCTCCTATATTTGGTGCATAGATATTTATAATAGTTATATCTTCCTGTTGAATTGTTCCCTTTATCATTATGTAGTGTCCTTTTTTATCTCTTACTACAGCCTTTGTTTTAAAGTCCATTTTGTCAGATATAAGTATTTATACTCCTGTTTTCTTTTTCATTTCCATTTGCATGAAATATTTTTTTCCATCCTTTTACCTTCAGTCTATGTGCATCTTTTGTTTTAAGGTGTGTCTCTTGTAGACAGCATATGTATGGGTCCTGTTTCTTTATCCATGCAGCTACCCTATGTCTTTTGATTGGATCATTTAATCCATTTACATTTAAGGTTATTATTGATATGTAGTTGTTTATTGCCATTTTATTCTTTAAAGCTGTATTCTTCTTTTGCTCTATTCTTTCCTCCCTTTAAACTGTTCACAAGAGGCCCCTTAGTATCTCTTGCAGGATTGGTTTGGTTTTTATGAATTCCTTGAGGCTTTCTTTTTCTGGGAAGCTCTTTATTTCTCCTTCAATTTTAAACGTTAGCCTTGCTGGATAAAGTAGTCTTGGGTGTAAGTTCTTTTTCTGCATTACTTTGATTATATCTTGCAATTCCCTTCTGGCCTCAAGTGTTTCTGTTGAGAAGTCCGTTGTCATCCTTATGGGGGCTCCTTTGTAGGTGATAGCCTTTTTTTCTCTAGCAGCTTTTAAAATTTTTTCTTTATCCATTAGCTTTGGTATTTTAACTATAATGTGTCTTGGTGTAGATCTTTTTGGGTTTCTCTTTAATGGAGTTCTGTGTGCTTCTTGAATGTGTGGAGTGTTTCCCAGCCTTAATTTAGGAAAGTTTTCTGCTATGATTTGATTGAACAAAGTTTCCATTTCCTGTCCTTTCTCCTCTTCTTCAGGCACCCCTATGATGCGAATGTTGTTTCTCTTCATGTTGTCACAAAGCTCCCTTAGAGTTTCCTCACATTTTTTAAGTCTCTTTTCCTTTTTCTTCTCTGCCTCTGTGCCTTTGTTTATTGTGTCCTCTAACTCGCTTATTCGATCCTCAGCGTCATCCATCCTGCTTTTAAGTCCTTTCATTGTGGTCTTCAGTTCTGATACTGTATTTGTCATTTCTGTCTGAATCTTTTTTATTATTTCAATTTCATTTTTTATACTTGTTATCTCTTTATTTAGGTGTTCATAATGACTATCCATTGTTGCTCTAATTTCTTTGAACATCCTAACTATCATTATTCTAAATTCTGCTTCTGGTAATTTGGTTATATCTGGTTCATTCAGGTCCATCTCTGGGGATTTCTCTTGATTCATTTGGGTTGCATTCCTCTGCCTACCTATTTTGTCTGTGT
Organism: Rhynchonycteris naso; assembly: GCA_037038555.1. NCBI lineage: Eukaryota > Metazoa > Chordata > Mammalia > Chiroptera > Emballonuridae > Rhynchonycteris > Rhynchonycteris naso. The sequence goes on along the minus strand of CM072995.1, from coordinate 176,740,197 downwards.
ATAAGCAAGTTGTGGCCACTGGAGTCCAGTAGGTGTTGCCTTTGTGATCTCTAGGTTTGGTCTGTCTGAAGGCCCCCACCCGCTCTGCTTCTGCCTAGGGTGGTTGGGTATGAGCATTGCCAGCGCCGGCCCACTGTGGCTTTTGCTGTGATTTCTGCCTCTCATCCGCGGGAGGGGCTGTCACTCAAGCCACAAGCCTTAGCACCAAGGGTAGAGGTGAGCACCTTTGCCCAGCTGCGGACTCAGCCTATTTCCGGACTTCTGCCCAGAACCTGCAATCAGAGCCTGCTCGCCACAGTTTCGCGGGTTGGGCGGGGCTTTTGATGTGCTCTCACCTGTGAGCCTTTGCCCGTCCGGAGCTTTAGCCCCGCCTTCGAGTCCAGGGCCCTTCTGCGCAGGGTCGCAATCCCAGGTTTATTGGGCCAGGCGTGTTTACTGGCTTCCGCTCAGCTGTGTACTTCCGCTCGTCCTGACTCTACCCCGCCCCCGCGTTCGGAGCCTGCTCGTGCACGTAGTATGGCAAATTGTGGTTTCTCCGGGCGGGGCAGGTAGCATGAGCTCAGCCGCGAGCCCCTGCCCGTCCCTGGTCCTGACCTGGTCCCCGCAGTCAGGGCCGGCTTGTGCAGGGTCACAGAGCAGATTTCTGCCCGTTTCTGGCCTCCCGCTTTGTCCCCTTAAGTGGGATTAAAGGTTGGCCCGCAGCTTTCGGACCGCTTTTGCGTGTCCCCTCCAACCCTGCTGGGCTAGACCGAGCTCACACCGGCTTGTCCTCCGCCCACACCGACAGAACCGCGTTTCAGCTTCCTGCCGCCCCAAACCCTTCAGCAACCCTCAGCAGAGTAGCAAGAGACCTAATACTCCACACTGTAGGCCTGGGAGCTCCCTCACTTGTTTCACAGCTCAAAAATGACCAAACGCCTCTTTTAGGCTCTGGGACTGCAGGCTGGGGTTTGGTTCCTGGGACCCAGGTCCCTCCCTCTCCGCCAAACTTTCCTCCCTCCACACGGGTCTCTCCGGGCTGCCGTTTGCTCTGGGGAGCTGGGCAGCCCTCTTCGCGTTTTCGCTATTCCTACCAGTCTCAATGTGGCTGCTTCTGTGTTTCTTGGTTGAAGAGTCCACTTAGTTTAGTTCAAAGTTGGTTTATCCAGATGATGGTTCTTTAAATTGAGTTATAATCCACTTTGGTTCTGGGAGTTAGAAGTTGGTATGTCCGCCTACTCTGTCGCCATCTTGCTTCCGTAAGCGCACTTTTCATAGATAAAAATCAACCAGTCCAGATTTCTCATGCTCAACTGTCTCCTTTATCAGTTGCTCATATGTAGGTCGCTATCCACCTACCCTAATCACCCAATGGCCAGATACTAAGAAACTAGGGGCAGCCCCTAAACCCTAGAGTCTGCTAAAATTATTTGAACTGGGCAATCCTAAGCCTGCTTACCCTGCCTTATGTGATCCTCCCTGTAGGACCACAATAAATGTTCCTCTTCAAATCCCCACCCACCCCGGCTACCTCTGCTTCCTGTCCCACCCTGGTGCATCCTTGTGTGGCCTACCCCATGATGCTATACTTTCTGTTTCTAGGGACTGAGGGTATACAAAATTTCTTCCTTTATGACTGCCATATCTATGTCTGTGTGACTTAGCATATGAGATTATTTTTTTAAATTAATTAATTTATTTATTGTGTTTACATAGATTCTAGTGTCTCCCCAAAAGCATCCTCTCTCCCCTGTATTCCCCCCAGCCTATGAGATTTTTAAATAAATCCCAGGTACCTTTAAAATTGTGGGGCCAGCAATGGAAGGTTTGGTTTTACATTTGTTGAGTTTGAAGTGTCTGGGATACATCTGGATGGAATGTATCTGGGAGCAATCAGTCATAAGAACTTTGAGTTTTGGAAAAGAGGTTCAGTATTTCCTTCATTTTGTCCCCAGGGTTTCTGTGGAAAATAGGGGAGAGCATAAAGGAGAAGAGGCTTGAAAATTATGAAATGCTATGTCAGTAAACAGCATTCTTATTCTATCTATCACTTTCCTTCAGAGTCTAGGGCTAAAGCTGTTAAAATAGCTGTACCTCATTGAGAATAAGTGAAAAAGGCATTTTGCCTGAAAAAAGGAAGCTTGCCAGTCTTTATTCAGACAGGAATTTGTACAGTTCCCCTGGCTTAAATGTTGCTGCCACCACTCTGGCTTGGGTTTGATTTTTAAAAAAGTAGCCTGTCATAGCAACAAAAAAAGGGACTAGTAAGGAGTGATTATTTTTCTTTGTTTTGATCTAAAGATAGTAACTGGAGGTATAAAAGAAGAAGACTAGATATGTTTTAGCGTAAAATCAAGATTTGAATTTGCTTTGTTAGAAATTCTTTACCTCTTTCAAAAAAAATGTTTCTTTTATTGTATACTTTTTGCAATTAATATTTTTTACACTTGTTAAATTCATATCAAGTGTTTTTCAGATTGGGGATTAAACAGCTCTGGGTCCCAGAGATCACAGATAGAGATAGATTAGGGCTGTGACTCTGGTGAATAGGACCCTGTAATCCCATTTCTCATGTCCCTTATCTTCCTATAGCTTTGTATTTGTCCTCTTCTGTGTTACAAGGTGCTTCTTCTGTGATTATGTCTTGCTGTTAACGTCGTTGACTCTTCATTTTATTGACTCTATTTTTTCTTTGGAATTCAAAAACAAAAAGCTCATTTTTCAGCAATGGAAACCAATTCAAGATGTGAGCTCAAGTTAATTTTCTCTTCTGAGCCCGATAACAATCGGGCTGGTCAAGTAGGACTAGTCAACAAAAAGAGAAGAAAAAATCACTCAACTAAATAGACCTTAGTTCCTGACTGCCACTTATTCCTTTATTCTTCAGTCTCTCATTTATTTGTTCATTTATTCAAGAAATACTTACTGACCACATCCTCCATGCCAAATTCTGTTGTATATATTGGGGAAATGCAATGGTGAGCAAAACCAGACACAGTCTCTGCTCTCATGGAGCTTATGTGCTACCAGCACCACATTGGCAGGACTATTTAAATGGTAATGCAGAATAGAACTAATGGAAAAACTTTGAGCAGTTCAGGATTAATTTAATGAACACTACATTATAATGCCAGGGTATCCTGGAAGATTAATACCAACAGACACACAGACATTTTATTATCTATAGCAAATAACCGATTATCCCCAAATGAGCAATCATTTCACAGTTATTCTGAGTCAGGAATTCAGAAATGTCTTGGCTAAGTGGTTCTGGTTTAGGGTGTCTCATGAGAATACAGTCAAATGTTGGCTGAGATTGTAATCATCTGAAGGTTTGACTGAGGTTAGAGGGTCCACTTTCAAGGTGGCTCACTCTTGTGGTTCTGAAGTTATTGCTGGTGGGAGACCTCAGTTCCTCTTAATATGGGCATCTCTACAGGGCTTTGAGTCTCCTTATGAGGAAAGATTTATATAAAATTACATGGTCACTTATGTCATAATCTGTAGACTGCCTGATTCAGTGTGAAAGGAGACTGTACAAAGACGTAAGTATCAAAACAGCAAAAAAGAAAGAAAAGACTCACGGGCAGTGGTGTGGTGATTGCTGGGGGAGGGATGGATGGAGGGAGGTGTAGAAAGGTAGAGGGGGAATAAATGGTGATGGACACAGATTCAACTTTGAGGTGGTAAACACACAATGGAGTGTGCAGATGATGTGTTGTGGATTTGTGCACCTGAAACCTGTATAATTTTGTTAACCAGTGTCACCCCAATAAATTCAATATAAAGGTTAAAACAAAAGACAAATATCAGGAGTCAACGCTGTCTGACTACTTGGTAGGGTGGGCTCTCTTGGAGGTTGGCTCCTATAATATGGTGTAAGTGCTAAGTTCAGGTATATATAACATGAAATCTGAATGACAGTGCTTTAAACAAGGTAAGACTTCATTTTCCTTCATGTAAAACTTCTAAGGAGAGTTGTGGCAACACTGTGCCCTTCTGCATTTCAGGTTTCTTCTGCCTTTCTGCTCTACCATTGTTAATTAGGACGTTTGTAACCACTAAACTGTGTGATATAAGGGAGAAGGATGGGGGTAGAAGGGGAAGAGCTAGGTTTCTTATTCAAGGAAGTGTGATTATAAGATGGTTGCTGCAGTTCCAGCTGTCATATTTACATTCAGATAGCAGGAAGGATCAAGAACAAAAGGCAACTGTTAATTAGTTCCCTTTTAAAATATCTTTCATAGAGCCCTGGACAGATAGCTCAGTTGGTTAGAGCATCATTCCTTAGCACAGAGGTTGCTGGTTTGATCTCTGGTCAGGGCACATACAGAAATAGATTGATGTTCCTCTCTCTCTCTCACTCTTACTTCCTCTCTCTTTAAAATCAATAAAGTAAAAAAAAATTAAAAAAAATCTTTAATAGACATTCACTCAGAAACTTGCCCTTATATCACATTGGCCAGAATTTAGTCACATTACCCACCCATATGTGCAAAGGAGGCTGGAAAATATTTTTAGGTAGGCACATGGCCACAGTGTGGTTGTGTAAGCAATGAGCAGTAACTGCCAGAAGTTTTTTTTTTAAAAAAAGCTCATACTGTTTTGCTTCATATATAGATTGATTGTGGACTCTAAACCTACCTTGATTTCAAAAATAAACAACCTGCATATATGTGTTTCTGATCACGTGACCCATTATTTTTAGAAAAACATATAAGACAATTAAGCCAAAATGTATATTTTCTTGGATAAGATGGTGTCTAGGTCCCAATGTTTGAGAACAACTTTACCACAATAATTTGTTTTTCTTTTCTTTTCTTTTCTTTTTTTTACAGGGATAGAGAGTCAGAGAGAGAGATAGATAGGGACAGACAGACAGAAACGGAGAGAGATGAGAAGCATCAATCATCAGTTTTTTGTTGCCGCCGTTGTGACACCTTAGTTGTTCATTGATTGCTTTCTCATAAGTGCCTAGACCGGGGGCCTTCAGCTGACCAAGCAACCCCTTGCTCGAGCCAGCCACCTTGGGTCCAAGCTGGCGAGCTTTTGCTCAAGCCAGATGGGCCCGTGATCAAGCTGGTGACCTTGAGGTCTCAAACCTGGGTCTTCTGCATCCCAGTTCGATGCTCTATCTACTGCGCCACCGCCTGGTCAGGTTGTTTTTCTAATATACCCAAAGAAATTTAAATATTTTAGGTAAAGTTCCTGCATGAACTCTTATCTATGTGAATTTTCTGCCATTTGTCCAGTCAAGTGCCTGACATTATCTAAAACAGACAGAGAATATGTGAGCATTCTCTTCTGTATTTTAAAATTGGATTAGCTAATTATCATAGCTTATATTGCTTATTTGCCTAAAGCTTTATCTCCCTGAATCAGAAAATAGAAATGTTTGGTCTTAATTCTACATTTAGTTCTAATTTCTTCTCATGCAAAAATCCCAAACATAAGCTTAATGTCTTGAAGAGATGAAGGAAAAGGCAAAATTCCTTACTCTAGTTAGCGTGGAAGACAGGCAGTTAATTAGAATAAAATGTTAGATTAATCACAAGGGCTTTTATTTTAGACCAGTGATTCTTTCTTTTTCTTTTTTTAAAGAATACTATGTTATTTTCTTTTTTCTTTTTTTTTAAAGATTTTATTTATTGAGTTTACAGAGACAGGAGTTGGGGAGCAAGAAATATAAACTCATGGTTGCTTCACATTAGTTGTTCATTGATTGCTTATTGTATGTGCCTTTACCGGGCAAGCCCAAGGTTTCAAACTAGAGACCTCAGCATTCCAAGTTAATGCTCTATCCATTGTGCTTCTACAGATCAGGCAGATCAGTGATTCTTAACCTATATTTCCACAAAACAAAATGTGGTGAGCTAAACTAAGTTTAGTTAAAATTTGGTTAATGAAAGCTGAAGAAGGATATTCCATTAAAAAAATTTTTTTTTGTATCTCTTTTCACTTGAATGTAGATCATTGACAACAGAACACATGTTGTTCCAAAAGAAGCACCAATATTAATGGGGAAAATCCAAATAGCTGAACATACTTGGATAATTTCTTTGTTGACATTCTGGCCAGATGTCTGATGTGTCATTGTCCCTGGTGCATTAGTGGAACTAAGTATATGGGTACATACTCCTTGAAGAGTCTGGGCTGTGCTCCACAAAGAGCTCTGTGACCTGCTGCTTCTCTGCCTCCTAATGCACTGATCGTCTCTCCTGCCTCAAGGGGAGGGTTTCTGTGATCCTTAACTAGAAAATGCATTTCATCTCTGGGTGCCACAGGATTGTTCTATGGAATGTTATTTTAATATAGATGTTTTGAGGATGCCATTTACTTATACACTTGTCCTTTTAAAATTGGCTGTTGGTAGAGAGCTTAGAAATATGACAAAGTGGAGTCCCTTAGATGTCTTTCAATGAAAGTGATGGTGGAAGCAGTGTGGAAGAGCCCACAATTTACCCTGAGTAATTTTTTTTTCTTTCTACTTCCATTGTGCCAAAGAATGCACTGATTAAAAAAAAAAATCCAGTCACATTTAGCCTGATCAGGTGGTGGCACAGTGGATAGGGCATTGACCTGGGACATTGAGGGCTCAGGTTCAAAACCCCAAGGTTGCTGGCTTGAGCTCAGGCTCTTCTGGCTTGAATGTAGGCTCACCAGCTTTAGCATGGGGTCACCAGCTTGAGCATGGTATCATAGACATGACCCCATGGTTGCTGGCTTGAGCCCAAAGTTTGCTGGCTTGAGCAAGGGGTCACTGGCTCTGCTGGAGCCCTCAGGTTAAGGCTTATAGGAGAAAAAAATCAATGAACAACTAAAGTGTCACAACAAGAAGTTGATGCTTCTCATCTTTCTCCCTTTCTGTCAGTCTCTCTCTCAAAAAAAAAAAAAAAAAAAAAAAAAAAACAACCCCTCCAAAACCCCCAAAGTTACATCTGAGCCTTTGGGAAGTAGTTCAATGTGGATGCTGAAATTATATTCTACCACTTCTTGGTTCTGTGACCTTGGGGAAAGTTACTTAGCTTATTTATTTCTCTGCTATAATGTAGGGATAATAATAATACTCACAGGGTTATAAAATGACTCCAAGCTTGCGAAGCACTGTGAATAGTGCACTGTGAGGACATATCATGTGCTCAATAAATTTTAGCTGTCCTTGTTATGATTGTATTAATGATTGCTGTCTTCTTGTAGCTGGAAAAGTTGCACTTGAGCTAATTTTTAGGTATGCCATTCTTCAGCAGCTGGTGAGTCTTTGAATTAGTGGTTTTATGAAGATTTTTGTCTGATCTAAACACAATTAGTTGCTGGTCTAGTATTAAATAACTTCTCTGCTAGAAAAACAGTTCACTTTTTCTTTTTGAGGGTTTAGTATGAATTTCCAGTTTGCAGGATTCAGGTGCTCTGAACTTGTTTTGATGAGGATGCCTTCTCCCAATTTTGACCAGAAATGGGTCAAGCATAGTTATGGGTTCTTTGGTTTTATTATATAAGTAGAAGTACAATGCAGTATAACAGTTATGACCATTTAAGTCTAAAAAAAGATCTATACAAATCAGGTTATAGAAAATAATGAGTTGAATTCTCAAGATTTTAAAAAATGTTTTTAATTTAACAATTATAATTATAGTTTGCATTTAATATTATTTTGTATTAGTTTTAGGTTTATAGCATAATGGTTAGAAATTCATAAACTTTAGAAAGTGTTTCCCCTGATATTTCCAGTACCTAACTGGCACCATACATAGTTATTACAATATTATTGACTTTATTTCCTATGCTATGACTATTTTGTAACTACCAATCTGTATTTCTTAATCCTTTCCACCTTTTTCACCTAGTCCCCCAACACTCCTGTTCTCATCTGGCACCCACTAGTTTGTTCATTGTCTGAGTCTTTTTCTGTTTTGTTTGTTTGTTTATATTGTTCTTTAGATTCCACATATAAGTAAAATCATATGGTATTTGTCTTTCTCTGAACTATTTATTTTACTTAGCATAATACCTACTAGGTCTGAATTCTTAAGATTTTTAAGTTAAAAAAATGATATATGTCAGGGTCAGTGAAATAATCTAAAAGGTATTTGTTTTGTGATTTATTTTTAGATTGAAAATCAGTTTTTAAAATGTATTTTAGTAGCTGCACCTGCTGTAGAGCCACAATAGTTTTAGAAGGCTAAGTTCACTCTACATGCACAGCCACTATGGTCCATATTTGTACTCTCCCTCTTTTGAGCCAGCTTAATATTTAGGTGTATTTAGAAGTACAGAGAGCCCCAACTCTTAAGGGATTTTGAAAGATTTTGTGAATTTAGCAAAAGGTATCTGCTTCCAAATGTTACCTTATGAATTCATTTGTTGAAATTTTCTTTGAGAGGTTTAGGAAAGGAACTACAAAATTCAGGAGAAATACTGGAGACCACGCTCAATGAGCAGCAAGCAGAGTGATATTCTCCTTAGGCGATTCTGAAATACCTCACTGTGAAATAAAGGGAACTCCCTGGTGACTTAATCTCTAGTCCTAGTGATTTAATTACAGAATCATGGGGTTTTTGGACTAAAAGTCTAATAATTTATTGTGCTGGGGTGCCAAAGAATGAGTTCTCATGTACTGTTTAGAGATCTTAAATAAAACATGCCCTTTGAGGACAAATAGCCCATCTGTTTAAATTATGCCAACAGGCAGCATTGCACATCAGCAGCAGGTATGTCCCTGGGACCATGGGCTGTTGAATTACCATGAAAACCCCCTCATCGCACTCTTGCTTTATTTTAATTCATTCACTACTCTGAGCCAGGTGGTATTTATAAAGATGATTTCTGATCATGGGTCATTCTCTCACCCTTTCGTGGCTTCCAGAGCCCTCGAAGGAAGTCCAAACTGTTATTGTTATTGCATCCTTTTTCTCCAGTTTTTACTTTTATTCCATCCCACCATTTTATTATCCACATATCTTGGATATTGTTATCTCAAGGAATCAAAGATGGCCAGGTTTCCCAAGAGACTGGAGCTAGGAGTGTAGGCTCCTCAGTGCATACCTGTGATCTCCATGGCTCTCCCTGCCATCTCCCTTACTTGTTTTAGCACACTACCTTTCTCTGCTTTGATGTGCTCAGGAGACCACTACACAGCTCCCTGGTTTAGATCACGTGTCTGCAAGTGATCGGCAAAGATAGAGACTAGTTTCTAAGGCCCTGTTACAAGTTCCTGGGACTGTGAATCTGATAGATGACTTAGCACTCCCCTGAGCCTGGGGGATGATCACGTGAGTAGTATTGGCAATGAAAGCAGGCAGCCATTTTTAAGAGTGGCTGTATTTATACTGCTCCCATGTAAAAACACAGGGACTTTTAGATTTTTCAACCTGTGATCTCTGCGTACCCTTCCCTCTTCCCTCATTACTCTCAGATGTCCTAAAATAGACTTGTACTTCTGTCTTTCATACTAATGGCTGGTTGCCATCTACATGGTTTATTTATGAGGCACTTAATGCAGTAAAAAACTTACCTTTCCAACCAGCTGATAACTTGTATTTTTTTTTAATTCATTCATTTGTTTAACAAATATTTATTTTCTAGATTAAGGTACTATAATATAGAGACCTATGGACTGTAATTATGTTGTTTTGGCTATATTTTTTGAAGAAAATAATGTTATCTATTTAAGCTTTACTTACTTGCTTGTCCAGGGTTATAATCCTTTATTAAGTAATATTTTGCCCCAGATCTTATTCCAATATTATGGCAGGCAGGCAGACCATTTAATCATTGGTAAGTACCAATGCCTATGATTTAGCCAGAAGTTTTATTCACTGTAGTTATGTGTAGGAGAATAGACATGTTGGGAAAACAGAAATTTTCCAACAGTAATGTTGCACATTATGCATTTGACATTAATTAAATAACAAGAGATAGATTTGACAAAATGTAGGAACCTCGAGGCTTTTAGATTATAAACATGGCAACTTGCCCACATTGTTTCTAGAGTTGGAAGGAGCTCAAAGTTTAAGACTTCCCAAACAGACAGATGCATAGAGAACAATCACAGGCTAAGTCCAACATGAAGGTAGAGCTGACTGCTTCAAGGAAGAGAGTGAGCTCTGATGGCAGAGTTGACTGTTCTGCATGTCTGTAGGTAGCAGAGTCTAATAGAAATGCAGCTTCATCTCTTTCTTCTGTCAGGCTTAACTTTAGCTCTTTGTGGGAAACTGGTAGTGGTGGGAGACTTGAGCCTGGTTGAAGTCACAGTGTTGTATTTTTTAAGTTCAATAATAGGGACTACTGCAGAGGTTTTATCCTTGGAATCTTTCTTGGGGTGATAGTGAATGAACAGTAGGAGACTCCCACAAAGAGACCTGTAGGTGAACCTATATGTTAAATATTTGAAACCACATTCTCCAGCAGTGAGGGAGGGAGTTTAATTGAACTTGCATTCTTAAAAATGAATACCTAAAATAAAGAGAGCTGTGCCATGATAACAAATCTATATAAATAAAAATGTAAATGTTCTTTGTTCAAAATCTTAAATCTTTGAAAGTTCTTCACCAATTGTTTTGAAATTTTGACACAACGTTGCATTCGAATATGCATGTGTTTTTATATACCTACTATTATATAGATGTCACACCTGTGACAAGTAAAAGGAAAATTTAAATATGAACATAAATTTCACAGCAGAAATCTACAATGAAGCATTGATAATAATTGAAGATTTGTGCTTAAAAATCACGAACAAAGTTCTCAGTCAATTGGGAGTGCCATCACTGAATCAATCTGCTGCTGCATCATTCAATGTAGAATTGCGTCGTGAACAAAATTACAACACGGGTGGTCTTTTGTCATATGTGCAATCAAATATTCCTAAGCTAATGCTTGAGCAAAAAGGCATTTATAATCAAATAATGCAAACTGTCAGTAATGGGGTTGGAGAAATCTTCTTCTTAGATGCACCAGGAGGAACTGGTAAAATGTTCCTAATTAGATTGATTCTGGCAGCAACTTGATCCCAAAATGACATAGCCTTAGCTCTTGCATTGTCCAGAATAGCTGTGACATTACTACTAGGTGGAAGATCTGCTAATTCCACTTTGAAATTGCCATGGTACATGCAATTCATCGAAGCTTCCATGTGCAACATTTCCAAAGCATCTGGCATGGGAAAAGTATTGCAGAAATGGAAACTTATTGTTTGGGATGAATGCACAATGGTGCACAAAATATCACTTGAGGCTCTTGATCGATCATTGCAAGATTTGCGTGGAAACATCAGGCTATTTGGGAATGCATTAATATTGCTTGCAGGAGATTTCAGGCAAACATTACCTGTAATTCTTCAATCGACACCAGCGGATGAAATAAATACTTGCCTGAAATACTCTACTTTGTGGTGACACATAACAACGTTAAAATAAACTACAAATATGCGTGTCCAGCTGCAAAATGATTGATCAGCTGAGATATTTTCACATCAATTGCTAGAAATCGAAAACAGAAAGGTGCCAGTTGATCTGACCTCAGGACAAATTTCATTGCCTCATAACTTCTGCAATTTAGTGACATAAAAAGAAGAATTGGTTGAAAAAGTATTTTCCAATATTCAAACCAATTATAAGAATCATGATTGGCTGAGGGAACAAGCTATTCTTGCGGCCAAGAACAAAGACATCTACGAATTTAACAATATTATTCAGTCTAACATTCAAAGTGAGCCAGTCACATACAAGTCCATTGACACTGTTGTGTAAGCAGATGAGGCAGTTAATTACATTGGGGAACAAAATTTTTGTTGCATCCACAAAAACACTTGTTCCTACCTAATTCAAGTGTGCTGATCTCAAATATGACCTTAGTTTTTCTCTGTAAGCTACAGTTTTATTGCAATTCAAGATTTTAGGTTTTCATCTTATTGTAAAACTTTTAACATTTAGTTTAACATAATGAAGTAGAATGTCTTCTTGAGCATCATCTTTGTGAAAATATAATAATTTATATAATGCAGTAAATACACTAATATACTAAAAGATATGATTGCATCAGAATTTGTCTACAATTTTGAAATAGAACATATTAGAACACTTATTTTAATCATAAAATTTGCCCAGAACTTATTTAAATTCCATTCAGGCAAAAATTTGCGTTTGTACCTCTTGTGTTTGTGTAATTGTTGAGGACAATATCATTTGATGCTCCAGCAGTAGTCTGCTCATCAATAATAGCTCTAAGGTCTCTGGGAAACTTATCAAGGCGACTGTTCAGGAAGTGAATCTTTCTTTTTCTTTCTTTTTTTTTTTTTTACAAAGACAGAGAGAGAGTCAGAGAGAGGGATAGACAGGAACAGACAGACAGGAATGGAGAGAGATGAGAAGCATCAATCATCAGCTGTTTGTTGCCGTTGCGACATCTTAGTTGTTCATTGATTGCTTTCTTATATGTGCCTTGACCGCGGACCCCTTGCTGGAGCCAGCGACCTTGGGTCCAAGCTGGTGAGCTTTTGCTCAAACCAGATGAATCCACGCTCAAGCTGGTGACCTCAGGATCTCAAACCTGGGTCCTTCCTCATCCCAGTCTGACACTCTATCCACTGAACCACCACCGGGTCAGGCCAGGAAATGAATCTTAATGCTCATGTTACATTGTTGCAGAAAGCCAACAACATCCTTTGAACCAGAAGTTCATAGTTTTCTGCTTTTTTGTTGCCAGAGAAGTCTTTGTAACTTCCACAAAAGACTGCCACGCTGCTTTCTCCTCCTTATTCATCTTCCTGGCAAATTCTTTGTCATGTATGAGGGTTCAAATTTGAGGTCCATCGAATATACCTGCTTTTATCTTCTCGAAAGACAAGGCAGGAAAAGCAGAAATAATATGTTGAAAGCATTCACTTTCTCTATTCAAAGCCTGAACAGACTGCTTCATTAAGCCAAGTTTGATGTGAAGTGGGGGAAAAATGATCCTGTCTCAATTAACTACAGGTTCATTCACAATATTTTGCATCCCTACTTCCAGAGCTTCACGTTTCGGCCACTCCTTCTGTGTTCAATATTTCTCCTGAGCTCGGCTATCCCACAAACACAGAAAGCAAGGATACTTTTTGAAACCTCTCTGTTGTCCTAGAAGGAAATTGACCATTTTAAGATCCACACAAATGATCCAGTTATGCTCCTCATACTTCATAATGTTGAGGACAATTTTTATGTCATTATAATCTTCTTGCAGATGAGTTGAATAACTAACTGGAACCGCTGCATAAACATTACTGTTGTGTAGGAGAACACATTTCAGACTCTGTTTAGAGCTGTCAAGAAATAGCCGCCATTCTGTTGGACTGTAAGTGATAACACCTAGCTGGCTGAGAAGACTACTGATATCATGACAGTAAACAAAATGTTTGTCTTCAGAAAAAAAGTCCACAAAAATTTGTTCATGCTTCCTGAAATAGGATACTTTAGCTGACTGGTGAAATACATTCTTTTCTTGAAGCCTGGAGGCTAATAACTCAGCTGCTTTCTTTGATAGACCCAAATTTCTTAATAAGTCATTCAATTCGGGTTGGCTATACTGCTGAGGGGTTAATGATTGCTTGGCATCAGAAGACCCTTCAGATTCTACAACCATTTTCTCATGCATCTTATCAAAATACACTTGATCACTATGTTTACTTTCTTCATCCTTAGAAAAAATAAAACCATTGAAAACTGGAACCAGGAGTGTCTCAGATTTTGGGATAGGTCATATTGCTGAAGGAATATTAAGATATGCAATCATATGCCATTTTTTTTCTTGCCGATGACCTTTGTATGGATTAGACAGAAATAACAGTCAGTGCTGTGGTTCTTAGGTTCACACCAAACCATGGGAATACCAAAAGGTATTCCTTTGCATTTTCCTTTTGTCCAGTCATGAAACATTTCCCCACAATGATGTCACACAATATGAGGAGCCCAATTCTTGTCTTGACCACCAAGGGGAACTTGAAAATAGGCAATATCTGCACATGTCACAAATAATGAAATATTGCACCTTTGACGTTGAAGTGTGTAACAGCCACATATATAACAGAAGGTGTCAGGACTATTCTTACATTTATGCCTACTCAAAGAAGCCATGATTCAATCTTAAAAGAAAATAAGAGGGTGTTTTTATCAGATAATAAGTTTTTACATTTAAAAACAACTACAATTATGTAAAAGTGATGTTTGTAAAACATTAATTGTCTTGTGGTTATGTTCAATCCAAGAGTCTTTACCCTTTAACTCCAATTTAAAAACCAATGCATGCCATTAACTGTGACAAAAAGAAATTAATATTGCATAAAAACTAGAGCATGCACCAAAAAACGAATTTTAGATTTGGAATCAGTGATGCAGAAATATATATAGAAATAGTTCTAAAACCTCATGCAGCAGCAAATGAAAAAAAAATTGTTCCCCAGTGTTATCCAACAAAATTTTTGAATTCACTCAATCTGCCAGGAATGTCACCACACATACTGCAATTGAAAATCAGCATGCCAATTATCATGTTGCGAAATACCAACCAGCCATAGCTTTGCAACGGCATGCGGCTTGCAGTAAAAAAATTAATGAGCAACATCATAGAAGCAACAGTCTTGACAGGACCTTTCAAAAGTGAAGATGTCTTCATTCCTCATATTCCTATGATTGCAATGGATATGCCATTTCAATTTAAGAGATTGCAATTTCCTATTCGAGTGGCGTTTGCAATCACCATCAACAAAGCTCAGGGCCAATCTTTAGAATGGCGCGGTTTGATCTAGACACAGATTGCTTCTCACATGGACAATTATATGTTGCGTGTTCTACAGTTGGCAAACCAGACAATCTCTATATCTGCACAGACAATGGAACAACAAAATATATTGTATATCCACAAGCATTGTAAAATTAACATATTAGAAATGTGCACTGTCTCTTTTCTTTCTTTTCTATTTAACCAGACTGAGCCACAGAAGGCGTGGCCGGGTACAGCTAGTGGGAAATAAATAAGAAAGTGTAACATACTACCCAATGTCATCAGGATGTGCCAAAGCTCAGCATGATCTTTGCTGTCAAGAATAAGTTTAGAATTCTTAACTGTTGAGCCTCTTGACTCCTTTGTTAGTGTCCTGGATAGTGCTCTCATGGATGTCAGGGGAGCTTTTCAGGAGAAGATGGTATGTTAATAATTTCATAAAAGCTCTGTAAAGACCCAATTTGAATACATTTTGAGATGAATGTTATCTCCGCAGCTGGTGATTTGAAAGGTTACTTTATATCCACTGGGAAAAAAAAACATACCCAAGTAAGTGGAGGTTCTTTATTTGGTTATGAAAATGAGTTATTGATGTATGCTAATTATGGAAAATGTAATTGCCTAATCTTCAATATTAACTACATTTCTGTCCTGTCCTTTATGAAGAGGTGCAAGAATTAATTAATAGGGTTTCTTACTAAGAAAATATATATTATAAGATGTAAAACTATTTACAAAACACTTTTTCCATAGTAGAAGACCATTAGGTGCTAGCACTTTAGTGCTAATTGAATCTAGGTGCTATTCCTGTTTGAAGGTAAAAGTAATATTAACTTTGAATCCAGTTCTTAATGACAATGACATCTTGTTCATCCTAAGGACTTTTCTCATTTTACATTAGACAGGACCTAATAGGTTTTTCCAATAAGCTGGCTTGGTCAGATTCATACACAACTTCCTCTTAGTCTCTTTTTGTGTGATGTTGTGTCCAGGGACTGGACAAAGTGGAAGGTCTTCTCCAGGAACTGATTAGTTCCACTGGTTAATAGATCTCTGGCCTAAAGCTCAGTAGGCCTAGGTAGTTTTATTTTTTAATGTAATTTTTACACTCAACACCTTAAACAGGTTGAAAGGAAAAGGTTGTTTAGATTTGTTATGACAGTTAAAGGTAAAATTTAAGTTGTTTTCTGCATAACATATAAACTAAAGCTATACAAACTGTGTCCCAGGGCAAACTATAGCTAGTAAATAACTATGTTCCCCCCTTTCATCAATTTTCAGGCCACTATGAACTGATAATTTTGTAGAATGCAATAAAATCAATTATTACTAATAGAAACCAAGATAATAAAAAAGATAAGCTTCAAATTTTTAATTAAATTTAACTATAAAGTTAATCAGTCAAATGTTATAAAAATATCAAAATTTTTTCACTTTCTATACTTACTACATTTTGCATTTTTACCACAATCGGTTTGCAGACTGGCATGGGTCCTGAGGTTGCATTTTGAGACACCAAATCTAATTATATAGTTGACATTGGAATAGTTAAGTCATACGTAGAAGCTTCCATTTAAAAACTTTCCCAGGATATAAAATTAATACTCAGAAATCAGAGGCATTTCTATATACAAACAATGAACTGTCAGCAAAAGAAATTAAGGAAACAATCACCTTCACTATTGCAGCCAAAAAAATAAAGTACCTAGGAGTAAATTTAACCAAGGAGGTTAAGGACTTGTACTCGGAAAATTATAAAACATTGATAAAAGAAATCAAGGAAGATACAAACAAGTGGAAGCATATACCGTGCTCATGGCTAGGAAGAATAAACATCATTAAAATGTCTATATTACCCAAAGCAATTTATAAATTCAATGCAATACCAATTAAAATACCAATGACATACTTCAAAGATATAGAACACATATTCCAAAAATTTATATGGAACCAACAAAGAACACGAATAGCCTCAGCAATCTTAAAAAGAAAAAATAAAGCAGGAGGTATCACTCTACCAGATATCAAGGTTTACTACAAGGCCATTATACTCAAGACAGCCTGGTATTGGCATAAGAACAGGCACATAGATCAATGGAACAGAACAGAGGACCCAGAAATAAACCCACAGCTTTATGGACAACTGATATTTGACAAAGGAGGAAAGAACATACAATGGAGTAAAGACAGCCTCTTTAACAAATGGTGTTGGGAAAATTGGACATCTACCTGCAAAAAAATGAAACTAGACCATCAACTTACACCATTCACAAAAACAAACTCAAAATGGATAAAAGACTTAAACATAAGCCATGAAACCATAAGCATCTTAGAAGAAAACATAGGCAGCAAGCTCTCCGACATCTGGCGCAGCAATATATTTGCCAATTTATCTCCACGGGCAAATGAAATAAAAGGCAAGATAAACAAATGGGACTATATCAAACTAAAAAGTTTTTGCACAGCTAAAGACAATAAGAACAGAATAAAAAGACAAACCACACAATGGGAGAACATATTTGACAGCATGTCTGATAAGGGGTTAATAACCAAAATTTATAAAGAACTTATAAAACTCAACACCAGGAAGGCAAACAACCCAATCAAAAAATGGGCAAAAGAAATGAATAGAAATTTCTCCAAAGAGGACATACAGATGGCCAATAGGCATATGAAAAAATACTCAACATCACTAATCATTAGAGAAATGCAAATTAAAACCACAATGAGATATCACCTCACACCAGTCAGAATGGCACTCATCAGCAAAACAACACAGAATAAGTGCTGGCGAGGATGTAGAGAAAAGGGAACCCTTCTGCATTGCTGGTGGGAATTCAGACTGGTGCAGCCACTGTGGAAAACAGTATGGAGATTCCTCAAAAAATTAAAATTCGAACTGCCTTTTGACCCAGCTATCCCACTTATAGGAATATACCCTAAGAACACCATAGCACTGTTTGAAAAGAAGAAATGTGCCCACATGTTCGTGGCAGCATTGTTCACAATAGCGAAGATCTGGAACCAGCCCAAGTGTCCATCAGAAGACGAGTTGATTAAAAAGCTTTGGTACATATATACTATGTAATACTACTCAGCCATAAGAAATGATGACATTGGATCATTTACAGCAAAATGGATGGACCTTGATAACATTATAACGGAGTGAAATAAGTAAATCAGAAAAAAAAAACTGAGAACAGCATATTTCATACATAGGTGGGACATAAAAGTGAGACTATGAGACATGGACAAGAGAGTGGTGGTTACGGGGTTGGGGGAGGGAGGGGAGGGTGGGATAGGGAGGAGGGGAGGGGCACAGGGAAAACCAGATAGAAGCTGACAGAGGACAATTTAACTTTGGGTGATGGGTATGCAACACTATTGAATGATGGGATAATCTGGAGATGTTTTCATTGTACATATGTACCCTAATTTATTGGTGTCACCCCATTAAAATTATTAATAATAATAAAGAAGAAAATCTTTCCCAGAATTGTTTTCTTGATTTAAACTTGTTGTATTAATGTTGTTGCCTAAAAAACAATTTGCTTTTTTCAAACAGAGCCTCAATCTGGTTAATTCTGTCCAAGGTGAGTCCAAGCATCTATGCTGTCTCGGGGAAACTTGATCAGATTGGTTACTTCAGCTTCCTCTGCATGGTTGGTGGAGATAGGGACACATAACCCAGTTCTGGCGAGTGAGATGTGAAGGAAATAAGGGCACTTCTGAGAAAGTTTTCTTTTCCTTTGAGAAAAGATACATGAAACGACACTGGGACCTGAAGCTGCTGCAGCTGTCAGGCAACCGATCACTTTAAGAAGAAACTTGGACTTTCCATGCTCTTTTTTTTTTTATTTTATGTGACAGACAGAGAGAGAGAGAGATGGAGAGAGGGACAGATAAGGAGAGACAGACAGAAAGGGAGAGAGAGATGAGAAGCATCAATTCTTTGTTGCGGCTCCTCAGTTGTTCATTGTATGCTTTCTTATATGTGTTTTGATGGGGGGTGGGGTGCTACAGCACAGCAAGTGACCCCTTGCTCAAGCCAGCAATCTTGGGCTCAAGCCAGTGACCATGAGGTCATGTCTATGATCCTATGCTCAAGCTTGTGACCCCGTGCTCAAGCTGGTGAGCCCGCTCTCAAGCCAGCGACCTTGGGGTCTCAAACCTGGGTCCTCTGCATTCCAGTCCAATGCTCTATCCATTGTGCCACTGCATGGTCAGACTTGATGAATTCTTGAACTGCTAAATAAACTAATCATGTTACTACCTTTTACACTTCTTATGGGGAATGTAAAAAACCCTCTTTATTATTTAAGCAGTTTGTAGTTGGTCTTCTTACTTGCAGTCCAAAGCATTTAAACAGCAATTTAGGAGTAGTTCAGTGCATATCTACAGGGTGTCCGTAAAGTCGTGGTGCACTTTTGACCAGTCACAGGAAAGCAACAAAAGATGATAGAAATGTGAAATCTGCACCAAATAAAAGGGAAACTCTCCCAGTTTCATACCTATTCAGTGCAGTTTGATGTGGGCTCCATTTGTTGCCCTACACACATCCAAATGATAGTGAAGTTCTTGCCACACATGGGTAAGGACGTCTGGTGTAACAGAGTGAATAACGTCGGTGATTCTCTGTTTTAAGTGATTATTATCATTGATATGTTCAATGTACACATGTTGCTTCACATAATCCCAAAAGTAAAAGTTAGATCCGGGGATCGTGGTGGCCATGGCTTGACAGACCCCTGCCTATCCACCACCGGGGGAATGTTCTATCCAGAAACTCACGAACAATGGTGGCGTAGTGTGGAGGAGCTCCATCCTTTTGAAAGATGTCACCTTCTGGAAATTGTGGCACTGCATACAATTCCAACATGTCAAGATAGGTGTTTGCCATCACAGACTGCTCCACAAAAAATAAAATGGGCCTATCACCTTATCATGCATCAGGCCACACCACACGTTCACTTTAGGGGTGTTACATTCGTACTCAACGTAAGTATGAGGATGTTCAGCAGCCCATATTCGGACGTTATGGCGATGAACATGTCCACAGATATGGAAGGTCTCCTCATTGCTAAACACAATCTTCTGCAAAAATCTTGCATCATTGTGGATCTCATGAAGCATATCTCTAGCAAACGTGCATTGTGTGGGTCTATCCGCCGGTTTGATAGCATGCAACAGCCGCAATTTGTAACCCGTAAAACAGAGACGTTTCTTTAACATCTTATGAACTGCAGTCTTGCTTAGGTGTAATTGTCGAGCACATGCACGCACAGATTTTTTAGGGCTCCTTAGGTAGCTATCCCGTATAGCCTCTACAGACTCGTCACTGACTGATAGCCTACCAGAATGGGGTTTCTCCACCAAACTGCCTGTTTCCTTCAACTGCTTATCCACTGAGTAATGTTATTCCTATGTTGTGGCGCTTCGTTATAAACGTGCCAATATTCACGTTGCACTTTGGTCACGGATTTGAATTTAGCGAGCCACAGAACACACTGAACTTTCCTCTGTACCGTCCACATCTCGACTGGCATGGCAGTGGGCTGCTCCGCTGTATACATGGTGTTACGTCATCATCTGCGCATGCGCACATGCTGCCACATCATCCTACAGAAACTGGGAGGGTTTTCCTTTTATTTGGTGCAGATTTCTCATTTCTATCATCTTTTGTTGCTTTCCTGTTACTGGTCAAAAGTGCACCATGACTTTACAGACACACTGTATTGCTGAGTTCAATTTTTAAGGAAACACAATGATTGATTTGATGTTTAAAAATCAATTTTCCATGCAGTGTTCTACCCTAAGGCATGGTTTTCCATTGAGTTGCACCTCCTGGACTTGCAGGCAAGGAGTACATGGATCTCTGTACAATTTTCCAAACATTTAAGCAGCAGCACATGTCAAAAATACAAAGTGTACTGCAGCAAGAAAGACTTTTGTTTGATATACTGGGCATTTCAAATTTTTAGAGTGCAATAGGTTAAAATCAAGTCTGAGCCATGTTTTTAGTCTTAAAGGAAAGTGCATAATATATGTCATATTCTCAGAGCAGGCTGTGGAAGTCAGGTTATTAATAACCTCTAGAAGCTGTGACTGAAGGAAGGGTCGAACATTCTTGTTTTCCTGCCACGTACTCTTCTCTTCGACTTTCAAGTTTACTAAAGTGCCCAGATGGAGGAAGATAGAAGCTGCAGGGCTTGAGAAATACCTAGTGATGTAGAAAGAACTATTACTAAGCAATTTGGGAGTTGGAGTGTTTGAAAAGTGATGGAAGGAAAAAGGAGGAGGACAAATGAGCCCATGTACATATAGCTGACAATAGAGCTGGGAAAGCTTAATTTTTAAATATTAAATAAATGGCATCTTAAGAGTCTGATGTTATTATGTAACAGGTATTGTTGTAAGCACTTTTCTTATATTATTAATTCATTTAATCCTGAATGAAGGAGATACTATTATCATTCCATGTTGCAGATGATGGAAGTGAGTCTAGGGAAGTTAACGACTTGCTTGTGGTCCCCAGCTGCCATAGTTTATGCTCTTCCCACTGAACTGTACTCTCTCCAGATGGAATATATCAGCTGAACAGACAAGTACAGAGAACGGTGTAAGAATCAGCGAGGTAGCTAACACTCCATACTATCTTTTAAAGAAATACATTACAGACATAGTAGGTCCCCAAGCACCTCTCTATGTTCCCAGCCCCCTTTAATTCTGTAATCTTTTTTTCTCTGCCATGAGGTGTGGTTCTGTTTTTGGTAGAGGAGCTCAGCCTACTTTCTCATACCTCTGTCTCCTCTTTACTTAAGCAGTTGTTCTAAAAGCCATTGGAAGCAGTTCTCTTCGCCTCAGTCCTGGAGCCCAGAACCACACCCCAGCTTGGCATCTTTGACAGTGAGCCTACCTCTGACCAGGGTGGATCCTTTTAGTCTTCATTTAGTCCTCATTTCCTTGCAAGTGCTCAGCAACACCCTACTGCCAACTGTTGGTCTTGGTGACCTTCTGCCCCACAGGTTTAGCCCCTCTTGTCACTGTGAGCACTGTGGAAAACAGAAGGGTGATGCAATTTTCCTGGTCTTGTGATTCATAAAAAATAGACTTAACTTGTTCAGTGGTACCCTGGACAGTGCTTATTCCTTTTTGCCAGTCATCAGTAGGTGGCGCAATTGAGCATTGTTTTTTCCTGTTCTTAAAAGTGCAGAGGCATCATACTAGCACAGCGCACTGTTTCTTTGTTGGAGGGACAAGGTCCAGTCTCTGATTTACTATACATTCCTCTTTTGGTCATGGATATCCTATTTTTTCTGAGCTGTTTTAATTTCAAGAAATTAGATTGATCGTTTCAGAAGATTAAGTGAAAAATTTTAAAAGTTAAATTAATTTGCTAGTGCCAAACCCTAACCATTTGACCACCAGGGAGCATTTAAATTAATTTAATATTGAAATGCAAGGTTTTTTGCCACCTTAGAGTGATAATCAGTAGAGTTATAGGTCTGCAAGGTTTATTTATTGATTCTGTTAGAACAACTGAAAGGAATTTGGAGGAGACATGGATTTCTAGTCTGTAACCCCCTAAATGTATGAGTTTAAAAGTTTAAAAGAATGTAGAGTCAGGAATGCAACAGCATGGAGTCTTCTGTTATAAGTTATCCTTTGATTTATTCATCAACTGTATATTCAGTGTCCAGTGGCAGAAATGGGGGGATATAGCAGTAATAACAGATAAAAATTCTTAACCTTGTGGAATATATATTCTAGTGGGAGATACAGACAATAAATAGAATAAGATTACAAGATTTAAAATATTCAGCCTTTTAGGGCATTTACATTGTTGGACTAGCATATATTTGAGAAGGTGGGCATCTGAATAGTAGGCAACCTTTGATATCTTCACCAGAGGGAGCTATCAATCACTCTATCCTCAAGGTGACCCTCTTCATGTTCCTCCATATATCCTGCCTCTTTTCTCCCCCTCCCCACATCAATAGAGCTGACGGTTGTACAAGGGGAGATACAGGGGGTCCCCAGGTTACGACAGCTTCGACACACAACGTTGCGAGTTTATGACACTTCTATAAAAACTTTAAAAAATTGCGACATGGGTGTTTTGACATACACTGTTAGTGTTGTACTTATGACTACGCGTGGGCAAACTAGTTTGGTTGCACTCTGCGGAAGAATATGCAGTATTTATGTTCTTTCTCTTTTGCTGTGGCTTACCTGTGTTTTTATGTTCTAGGTTATGATTTTACAATTGTCTTAGGATGGGTAAGTGACTTAGGCTAGGGTTTGTTTCAACTTACACCAAAATTTGTGTTACATCGCTATCATAAGAATAAAACTATGTTGTAACCTGAGGATTCCCTGTACTGATGAGTTCTTCACACTCAAGGAGAGGGAAATGTTGAATTTGGAAATATTTTATGGTAGCCTGTTGTCATCACTGGCAAAGTTAGCAGTGGAAGTGAAAGTGATTATTCTTTTCCAAGAAAGAATTTTGATGTATGTGTGTCTAAGCGGAATAGGGCAAGAAGATTAGCCCAGGGATCTGGCACGTTGGAATTGAGCTTTTTGTTAAATCCAAATGAGAATTACTTCCCTATGTGATTGCCATGAATAGTCGTAACATTTACAGTAGAGATCATGTAAAGACTGTCTTGTTTAGTTCACTAAAAAAAGACTCCCATAAATCAGATAATTTTTTTTTTTTTTTTTTTTTAACAGGGACAGAGAGAGAGTCAGAGGAATAGATAGGGACAGACAGACAGGAACATAGAGAGGTGAGAAGCATCAATCATTAGGTTTTCATTGCCATTGCGACACCATAGTTGTTCATTGATTGCTTTCTCACATGTGCCTTGACTGTGGGCCTTCAGCAGACCGAGCAACCCCTTGATGGAGCCAGCAACCTTGGGTCCAAGCTGGCGAGCTTTTGCTCAAGCCAGATGGGCCTGTGCTCAAGCTGGCAACCTTGAGGTCTCGAACCTGGGTCATCTCCATCACAGTCCGACGCTCTATCCACTGCGCCACCGCCTGGTCAGGCAAATCAGATAAATTTTTAAGAGAGCCTTTCTACTCATTTCTGTCCCATTCTTTTCTTTCTTTCCATTTTAAATAAACTGCACCAGGATATATATATATATATATATATATATATATATATATATATATATATATATATATATGTTTGTGTGTGTTTACTTTTTTTTGTAAGATCTTTCTTTAATCAGTGTCCTTAAAAATCTTTAGTGATTGAGAATTTTATTAAAAATTTTTTTTCTAGTGTAATTGAGCATTTTAAAGGCCTACATGGGCATGGCTTTATAGAGACACAGTTAACTGACATAGGCCTATTTATCTCAGAATACAGAAGAGAAAGGAAGAAAATTGTATTTTAAAAACTGCATTTTGTATTTGGAAATATTTAATCCCCAACGATAAGCTGCTTTAGAGCTTATTTGTTTTTGAATAAATATGATGATGGCTCTAGACGGGTAATAGATACTTGATTCAGTTGCCCTGAATAGTTTCAAATTCTGGATTAAAGCATGGTAAATGAATTAAGAAAGACATGGCTCTTTGTTGCAATAGAGATATAGGCTAAGGTGTGTACTAAGGTGGGTTGGAATAGGGCACTTTGTGACTGCAAATCAACTGGTTTAATGGGGATTCTACTTGTAGCTTTTTAATAGCTGAAATATTTCTACCACTGAGAACAGCTCATTTCCAAAATAGTAATTATCATTTGTTGATATGGCCCTCTCACACTGTATCTGCTGTCTGACTGAGCTGATGGTCATTGGGACACTGAAAGCTATTTTAGGTGAGTCAGGTGGTCCAGAGTAGCTTAATTTTGGACTCCTACATTTCAAGAACAAAAGGAGTGGTACACTGGTCAGAAATGTGATTTTAGTTAAATAAACCTTGTTTATTCTTATGCTGCTGAGATAAGTACTTAAAAACAACAGAGTCCTCTGATCACTGTTCACCTAGGATGGACTCATTTAAATGGCCAGTAGTGGCCATTGTTTCCTAAATGCTGATGGAAGCTTTTGCATTATTCATCAAAGGTTTTTATTTTTCTGTCATTAGAATCACACTGCTTTCACAGTGCTGCAAATGTTTTCTGAGATTGCAAGAATATGTGAGCGTAGGTGGAGATTCTTTTGTCTGTCAGACTGGGATTGTGGGGATGAACTGTGATGATGGGATTACCTGTGTTCTGCTAGAGGAAAAGAATTTTTGATTACAGTACTTATCAGCAATTAGAGTGCTGAATCAGTTGCAAAAATTCAAAATAGCATGCAAACTGTGACATGATTGTCCTGTGAATAGATCTTGAGGAAAGCAGCCTTATGAGAAGATGGTCTATGTGTATTACATGCCTTTGAGTCTGCTCAAACTCCTGGTCAACCTTTGAATGGATGATGTCTACAATGCCCTCTCCTCAGCAGTCCTACTCAGTTTCTGTTGTAGGTTTATGCCTATGGCTTCTTCTATGGAATAAATCCATCTAGTATTTGGTCTTCCTCTTCTCTTGCTGCCTTCTATTTCCCCCAGTATCATTGTCTCTTCTATAGAACCCTGCCACCTCGTGACATGCCTGAAGTAGGATAACTTCAATTTTGTCATTTTTTACCTCCAGCGATGCTTTAGGCTTAATTTGTTCTAGGACCTACTTGTTCCTTTTTCTGGCAGTCCAGGGTATCTGTAGAGCTTCCCAAAGCACTATATTTCAAATGCATCAATTTCTTTTCAATTAGACATCTTAGCTTTTGTACATACTAATTGAGACTATGAGGGTGTGGATGATCTTACTTAGCCTTGGTCTCTAATCATACTTCTTGCTCTTGATGATCTTTCCTAATCCTTCCATTGCTGCCCTTCTGAGGTCCTGCCCTCTCTTGAGTTCTGGGCTGCAGTCTCCATTTGAATTGGTGACTGAAGCAAGTAAGCTAAATCTTTAACAATTTCAATGTCTTCATTGTATGTGTTAAAGTTGTGTATGTTTTTTGTAGTCATGATTTTTGTCTTCTTGATGTTCAACTGCTGTCCTGCTTTGGCACTTTTTCTTTTTTTACTTTTATCCAGAAGTCATTTCAAATTATTGCCATTTTCGGCCAGTAAGGTGGTGTTATCTGCATATCTTGTTATTGATACCTCTTCCATTGTGTCACTAGCCTATTTTTTTGGATGGTATGTTCTGCGTATGGGTTAAACTAACAGAGAGATAAAAGAATGAGGGCTTACATGTTGTTCATTCCTGGACCGATGTTGTGGCCCAGGGCAGGGAGAGCAGGTGCCGTGGGGCAGGTTGAGCGTCTTCTGAGTGTTCACTTACACTGCTGCCCTAGTGCCTTCTATGGAACCATATGTCCTGCATTTTATTGACCTCTCAGTGTCAATTATGACTTTCCCAGTGTCCTCTGCTTCTGATATGAAGATGGCTGTCTGGTACTCTTCACCTTTCCTACCTACTTTCTGCTTTGTTCCTGGATCACAGCTCTTTCTTACCTTCTGTAACTTTCTTGATGGCTTTCTTCTTCACCATCAAAAGTTTCACTTCCAGCCTGACCAGGCAGTGGCACCATGGAGACATCATTGGACAGATGTAGAGGACCCAGGTGCAAAACCTCAAAGTTGCCGGCTTGAGCGAGGGCTCACCAGCATGAGCAGGGTGTCCCTGACTAGAGCCCAAAGGTCTCTGGCTTGAGCCCAAGGTCGCTGGCTTGAGCAAGGGGACACTTGCTCTGCTGTAGCCCCCGGTCAAAGGCACATATGAGAAAGCAGTCAGTGAACAACTAAGGTGCCGCAACAAAGAATTGATGCTTCTCATCTCTCTTCCTTTTTGTTTGTTCCTATCTGTCTCTCTTTCTGACTCTCTCTCTGTCTCTGTCAAAAAAAAAAGTTTCACTTCTAGTTGCTCCTTTTCCCTGCCACTGCTATGTTGAATATTTTCTACTCTGTCTTTATCTATCTCTAACTACCCCCCTACCCAGCTCTCCATGACGTTGTTTTATCCCTTGTCAGTCTTCTATGCTTCTAGAAAGACCCCACCAATCATAGCTAGGGTAATCATGTACATGCCTCAGCCTCTTTTCTTCTTGCTTAGTGGTCAGCCTGGTATTGCTGAGGAAGTGTGTGAGTGTTTGTGTGAGTGTGCATGTGGTAGGTTAGTGTAATTATTTCTGAGTGCAGAGAGACTCAAGGAACCTTGTATTTAGGTAATTATGGTTTAAGGCTGGCCTTTCTGGGACTGTTTTTAGGAAACTATAGCACATCTGCTCTGACATATGTAAATCTTGCTTAAAGGAAGTTTTTATTTTTTTATTTTTCTCCCATTTTTAGATATTTTTCTTAAAAAAATGGTTTTATGATCTATAGTGCAGGGATTTGGGATAGCAACTCCAATCAAAATGCCACAAATAAACTGTGATGAATACTTAGTTACTTAGTGACATTTATGTGTTATTAAATTTTTAAAAGGGGAAGCTTATGATATTAGGAACAGGGTGTGGGTGAGAACAAATAATTAAAAAAAAATTTTTTTTAAAGAAATCTTCTTAGTAATTTTTTAAAAATTTATTTTATTTTTATTTTATTCATTTTAGAGAGGAGACACAGAGTGAGAGAGAGAGAGAGAAAGAGAGAAAGGGGGGAGGAGCTGGAAGCATCAACTCCCATATGTGCCTTGACCGGACAGTGCAGGGTTTTGAACTGGCGACCTCAGTGTTCCCAGGTCGACGCTTTATCCACTGCGCCACCACAGGTCAGGCGAGAACAAATAATTTTTGAAAAATAAATGTGAGGGGATTCTCCCAGGCATTTTCCTTACTACATGGAAATCTATTTTTATTTTTTTTTAGCATGAGTTCTTTTTTCCACATAAACACTCAGCACAGAAATAAGGTACTTGGTTTTTAAAATGCTCTACAACTTGATTTCCAGTGGGCTCTGACTGGAAGGTGCCGGGTCTGTGTTACTTTGGCAGGCGGCCTCTGACACCTTCAGCCCTCAGGAGACCATCGGCCCAACAGCATCCTGGGCTTGTGGGCAGAGAAGCACTTTGTTTTCTAGAGAAAGTGTGACCTCTTCCTTCGTTTTTTGTTATTTGCCTCTGAGATGGGGAACATTAAAGGTACACAGAAGTGAAACCTGTGTGGACAAAAGTAGCACAGTTTGCATGAAATCAGTTAAGTTTTCTTGATTTTCTCTCATTTGAGATAAAAAGGATCAACACCATAAAACAAGAATTGCTGAAGGAAATAAGTGTTGGAGTGCAAGAATTGAGCACTGCTGGGGTATATGAATTTCTTGGAATACAGAATAGGCATTCTTTTTTAAATGCAACTAAACCCAGGTGGTGGGTGAAAACTGTGCACAGTGACTGTAAGAAATCATTAAGACATGTCTCAGGAAATACTTATTCTGTGTTAGTGTGTTTAGCACAGTGTGTAAGTACCCTATTGAGAAATAATTTTCAACTTTTTTTTTCATCTCATGACACATATAAACTAATTATTAAAGTTCTGTGGCACACCAGAAAATATAATTTTTTTTGCCAATTTAACAAAATAAAGGGTATACTTTTGATTCATTCACATTGGATGGCTATTGTTGTGTTGGCTGTGTCATTTTTTTTTAAGCGAAAAGAGGAGAGATAGATAAACTCTCACATGAGCCTCAACCGGTTTCCACCTGGCAACCCCTCCTGTCTGGGGCTGATGCTCAAATCATCCGAGCTATCTTTAGTGGCTGGGGCTGATGCTCAGACCAACCAAGCCACTGGCTACAGTAGGGGAAGTGGGAGAGAAGGGGGAGAGGAAAGGAAGGAAAAGCAGATGTTTGCTTCTCATGTGCGCCCTGATGGGGATGGAACCCAGATGGCTGCATGCTGGGCTGACATTCCATCCACTGAGCCAACTGCTCAGGGTCTGTTGCCATTTTTTAAATTTGAAAGTCTAAGGGGAAAGAGGTTGGTGCCCCTGACTAAATAATCAAGTACAGCATGTTTTAAAAATTCTGGTGACACACTGGTTGAAAATCACGGATAGAGGTATTTTGCTTTTCAAAGACCTAACTCTGGATGAGGTATCAGTGAGGTCAGATAAAATGCTAAAAGGTCATTAAGGCTCAAAGCTAAGAAAGCACCTATGTGCAAGTTAGAACAGATGGAAATTGTAAGGTATTGAATAGTCCTCAATGGAGCAAAAGATTCTATAGAAACAGTTATTAATGATTATTTGGACACTGGAATTTCATCTTTTAACCCTCACTTTACCTGGTTATTTCATATTTTATCAGTAGAGGTTGAAACCTTGAGCTAATGTCCTAATATGAAATTGAGCAGTAAACCTTTGCTCCTTTCATTTGAGTGACTCTGAATTAAGGTTCAGTGGCGTGCCTGGGAAACTGGTTGTTCCCCAGTGACCCATACTAAGCAAGTAAGGTGCAGTGGTGTCCAGAAATATCTGGAGATGAGGTTGAGGAGTCTATCTTAAAGATAGCCAAGACTGCAGACCAGTCACTGCCTTAGGAGAAGTTAGAATTGTCCCAAGATTGCACTCAATTTCTGCCTCCTAACAACAATGTACACTTCCCAACCATCAATCAAACAGTAAGCTAGTACTTTGAAATTAATGTGTGGTGCATTATTCTTTCAAATTAGTGTTTCAGGTTTTTTTGGATGTACTCCCAGAATTGCTGGGTCATAAGGCAGTTCCATTTTTAATTATTGGGTGACTGCATATTGCTTTCCACAGTGGCTGCTCCGATCTGCATTCCCATCATCAGTGGTTCTCTTTTCAACACATCCTCAACACTTGTTGTGTGTTGATTTATTGATGATAGCCGTTCTGATAGATGTGTGGTGATATCTCATTGTGGTTTTAATTTGTATTTTTCTGATGGTTACATTGTACATCATTTCATATGTCTATTGGCCATCTGTATGTTCTCTTTGGAGAAGTGTCTATTCATATCTTGCCCACTTCTTGATTATATTTTCTTTTTGTGCTGAGTTTTATAAGTTTCTTATAAATTTGGATATTAAACCCTTATCAGATGTATCAACAAATATATTCTCCCATGCAGTGAGTTGTTTTTTCATTTTGGAATAGTACTTAGATGTAAAAAAGAAGGAAATCTTATGCTCTGAGACAGCATGGATGGACCTGGAGAATACTATGCTAAGTGAAATAAGCCAGTCAGAGAAAGGCAAGCATCATATGATTTCACTTATATGTGAAAGCTAATAAACAAAATAAACTAACAAAAAAATAGAAACAAACTCATATATGTGAAAAATAGACTGACATCTGTCAGAGGGGATGGAGGTTGGGGGGCTAGGTGAGAAGGTGAAGAAGGGATTAAGCAAAGAAAAAACTCATAGACACAGACAACAGTGTGGTGCTTACAAGAGGAAAAGTGGGTTGGAGGGAGGTAGAGAAGGGCAATAAATGGTGATGGAATGAGACTTGACTTGGAGTGGTGAACACACAATACAGTATGCATATGATATATTATAGAGTTGTACACATGAAACCTATAAATTTTTATTAATCAGTGTCACCCCAATAAATTCAATTAAAAATTTAAATATGGAGATTAATGTGTGGCTTGGTAAACTTTTAAAAAAAACTTTACCAGTAGAAATACTTTTGGGCTATTATATGACAATTTTTATATAATAGAACTAAGGAAAAAATTTTACTGGCTTTAGGAAAGGTTAAACTTTACTCATATAGCTGAATAAATTGCCCTTGCCCAATGTCACCCAAGAAACCACTGAGAAGATTATGAGTAAGCAATGAGTGAAACTAGCTTTCTAGTAAATGAGAATAAACATTTATTTTTATTGTTATATTTTTTGTGTGGCAGAGACAGAGAGAGTCAGAGAGAGGCACAGATAAGGACAGACAAACAGGAAGGGAGAGAGATGAGAAACATCAATTCTTCATTGCGGTTCCTTAGTTGTTCATTGATTGATTTTTTAAAGCAGACCGAGTAACCCCATGCTCAAGTCAGCGACCTTGGGCTCATGCTGGTGAGCTTTGCTCAAACCAGATGAGCCCGTGCTTAAGCTGGCGACCTCGGGGTCTTGAACCTGGGTTCTCCACATTCCAGTCCGATGCTCCATCCACTGCACCACTGCCTGGTCAGGTGATATAAGAATAAACATTAAGGTATAATTTTTAAATGTGGTAAAGAGTATTTATAATTTATTTTAAATAATCATAGCTACCATTTATACACTCTGAGGATAAAAAAATCTACACAGACCTAGAATAAGAACAATTTTAAAAAATGCATAAAGTGTTCTTATTGTGATCTTCAGTGGTCAGACTCCTATTCTGTCTCCTCTGGAGTCCACTTGCTCTCTGATCCCCGCACCCTCCAATTCCTCATTGTCTGTATTTTTGCATCCCAATCCTATGATCATTATGATACATAAAACTTCCAAAGGCTAGACCTAGTGTATTATAGGTGTATTATAGGTGAAAAAGGTCTTAGGAACCAGCAAACCAGAGTGTTTATTTTCATAGATGAGAAAATTGGAGTCAAGGCTGTTTTAAAAACTTACCAGTAACCAGCCAGCACTGGCCCAGACAGGACGTGAAGGCAGACATTCCACATGGATAAATGGAGAGAATTGCCCCAGGATTCAGGGCATCCAGTTTCTAACCAGGCTCTGCCATTTACTAACCTCAGCTAGGTACTTTGCTTCTTGGAGGAATTTGTTTCAACTGCTCTACAATGAGAGGCAGTTAATTATTTCTACTAACTTCAGAGAGCTTTAGAAGAATAAGCCTCATAATGTATATGTCAATAATCTTAACTCTAGATACACAGTAGACTCCCTGGGAAGAGTAATCAAATAAAATAGATGCCCAGACCAGCCTCGCTGCAGCAGATGCTGATTTCATTGCTCTGTAGTAGGGCTTTGTAATCAGCACTTTTAAGAGGGTCTCCAAGTGGTTTTAACGTACAGACAAGGTGAAGAACAAGAAAGAAGCATGTTAAATGGCAGTGTTCTCCCTTTATTGGCATTTCCCCTTCGTTATAGCTTGGGAATTTTGCCCCAAATATCTAGTCCAAAGTCATATCACTGAATAAATGATGAAACATTTATTTTTCAAGATTTGTGGTCTTCATATGTGTGTGTGTGAATTTCATTGTTTTTTAAAATATTTTTATTAAAGTATAGTTGACATGCCTGACCTGTGGTGGCGCAGTAGATAAACTCTAGACCTGGAACGCTGAGGTCACCAGTTCAAAACCCTGGGATGCCTGGTCAACAGGCATATATGGGAGTTGATGCTTCCTGCTCCTCCCCCTGTTCTATCTTTTTTCTCTCTCTCTCTCTAAAAATAAATAAATAAAATCTAAAAAATTTAAAAAAATGTATAATTGACATATAATTTTATATTAGTTTCAGGTGTATAATATAGTGATTCAACATTTGTATACCTTATGATGTAATCGCTGTAAGTCTAGTAACCATCTGTAATTGTGTAAAGTTATTACGATATATTGACTATATTCTCTGTGCTATACACCGTATCTCTGTGGTTCTTTTTATAACCGAAGTTTGTACCTATTATTTACCTTTATCTTTTTCACTTATCCCCCATCCCCTTGCCTCTGGCAACTGTCAACCTTTTTGGAGTCTGTCTTTGATTTGTCTTAAACATTTTTTCTTTTTTAATAACAAATCATATTGTGGAATGGTGATGTCATTTCTGATCTTATGATGAAGTAGAAAACTCTCTGCATATTCGATGAAACTAAATTTAAAATTAATTCATAACCCACACCCCAATGGGATAACATTAAATAAAACCAATGAAACTATATTGTTATAAATTCTTATTGTATTTCATTTGTTTTCTGGAGCTAACAGTTATGAAACAGAAACAATTGTTGAACAGAATATAGGTCTCATTAACCAAGAAAGTGTTATGTAAGGCTTTAGTAAAATAAAAAAAAAAGGTTCTGTCGTTTTAAAAATTACTAATTAGTTTCTTTCAACCTTTCTTTGACCTAACTTCCTCCAAACATATACATATACAAACAAGTTCCAAAATGCTAACCAATTAGTTTCTAAAACCTTTCAACTAATCTTTCTTTTCCCCGTTTTTTTAAATTAACTTTAATGGGGTGACACCAATAAATCGGGGTACATATGTACAATGAAAACATCTCCAGATTATCTTATCATTCAATTGTGTTGCATACCCATCACCCAAAGTCGAATTGTACTCTGTCACCTTCTATCTGGTTTTCCCTGTGCCCCTCCTCTTCTCCCTATCCGACCCTACCCTCCCACCCCCCACCCTGTAACCACCACTCTCTTGTCCATGTCTCATATTCTCAATTTTATGTCCCACATATGTATGAAATCATGCTGTTCTCAGTTTTTTTTCTGATTTATTTATTTCACTCCCTGTAATGTTATCAAGGTCCATCTATTTTGTTGTAAATGATCCGATGTCATCATTTCTTATGGCTGAGTAGTATTCCATAGTATATAGGTACCAAAGCTTTTTAATCCACTCGTCCTCTGATGGACACTTGGGCTGTTTCCAGATCTTCGCTATTGTGAACAATGCTGCCACAAACATGGGGGCGCATTTCATCTTTTCGAACAGTGTTATGGTATTCTTAGGGTATATTCCTAAAAGTGGGATAGCTGGGTCAAAAGGCAGTTCGAATTTTAATTTTTTGAGGAATCTCCATACTGTTTTCCACAGTGGCTGCACCAGTCTGCATTCCCACCAGCAATGCAGAAGGGTTCCCTTTTCTCCGCATCCTCGCCAGCACTTATTCTGTGTTTTTTTGCTGATGAGTGCCATTGTGACTGGTGTGAGGTGATATCTCATTGTGGTTTTAATTTTCATTTCTCTAATGATTAGTGATGTTGAGCATTTTTTCATATGTCTTTTGGCCATCTGTATGTCTTCTTTGGAGAAATTTTTATTCATTTCTTTTCCCATTTTTTGATTAGATTATTTGTCTTCCTGGTGTTGAGTTTTATAAGTTCTTTATAAATTTTGGTTATTAGCCCCTTATCAGACGTATTGTCAAATATGTTCTCCCATTGTGTGGTTTGTCTTTTTATTCTGTTCTTATTGTCTTTAGCTGTGCCAAAACTTTTTAGTTTGATATAGTCCCATTTGTTTATCTTGCCTTTTATTTCATTTGCCGGTGGAGATAAATCGGCAAATATATTGCTGCTACAGATGTCGGAAAGCTTGCTGCCTATGTTTTCTTCTAAGATGCTTATGGTTTCACGGCTTATGTTTAAGTCTTTTATCCATTTTGAGTTTGTTTTTGTGAATGGTGTAAGTTGATGGTCTAGTTTCATTTTTTTGCAGGTAGATGTCCAATTTTCCCAACACCATTTGTTAAAGAGGCTGTCTTTACTCCATTGTATGTTCTTTCCTCCTTTGTCAAATATAAGTTGTCCATAAAGCTGTGGGATTATTTCTGGGTCCTCTGTTCTGTTCCATTGATCTATGTGCCTGTTCTTATGCCAGTACCAGGCTGTCTTGAGTATAATGGCCTTGTAGTAAACCTTGATATCCGGAAGAATGATACCTCCTGCTTTATTTTTTCTTTTAAAGATAATGAGGCTATTTGTGTTCTTTTTTGGTTCTATATAAATTTTTGGAATATGTGTTCTATATCTTTGAAGTATGTCATTGGTATTTTAATTGGTATTGCATTGAATTTATAAATTGCTTTGGGTAATATAGACATTTTAATGATGTTTATTCTTCCTAGCCATGAGCACGGTATGTGCTTCCACTTGTTTGTATCTTCCTTGATTTCTTTTATCAATGTTCTATAATTTTCTGAGTACAAGTCCTTAACCTCCTTGGTTAAATTTACTCCTAGGTACTTTATTTCTTTGGCTGTAATAGTGAAGGGGATTGTTTCCTTAATTTCTTTTGCTGATATTTCATTGTTGGTGTATAGAAATGCCTCTGATTTCTGAGTATTAATTTTATATCCTGCCACCTTGCTGAATTCATTTATCAGGTCCAGTAGTTTTTTGACTGAGACTTTAGGGTTTTCAATATACAATATCATATCATCTGCAAACAATGACAGTTTTACTTCTTCTTTTCCAATTTGTATGCCTTTTATTTCTTCTTCTTGTCTGATTGCTGTAGCTAGGACTTCCAGAACTATGTTGAATAAGAGTGGTGAAAGGGGGCAACCCTGCCTGGTTCCTGATCTTAAGGGGATTGCTTTTAATTTTTGTCCATTAAGTATGATGTTTGCTGTGGGTTTGTCGTAGATGGCCTTTATTATGTTAAGGAATGTTCCCTGTATTCCCACTTTACTGAGAGTTTTGAGCATGAATGGGTGCTGGATTTTATCAAATGCCTTTTCTGCCTCTATTGAAATTATCGTGTGATTTTTGTCCTTCCTTTTGTTTATGTGATGAATCACATTGATTGATTTGCGAATATTGAACCAGCCTTGCCTCTCCAGAATAAATCCCACTTGATCGTGGTGTATGATTTTTTTCATATATTGCTGGATCCGGTTGGCTAATATTTTGTTGAGAATTTTAGCATCTAAATTCATCAGGGATATAGGCCTATAATTTTCTTTCCTTGTGTTGTCTTTGCCCAGTTTTGGAATCAGAATTATGCTCGCCTCATAAAAGGAGTTTGGAAGTCTTCCTTCCTCTTGAATTTTTTGAAATAGCTTGAGGAGGATAAAAGTTAGTTTTTCTTTAAATTTTAGATAGAATTCACTTGTGAAGCCATCAGTCCCAGGAAAATTCTTTTTTGGGAGTTGTTTGATAACTGTTTCGATCTCATGTGTTGAAATTGGTCTGTTTAGGTGTTCTGATTCTTCAAGATTGATTTTTGGAAGCTTATATGATTCAAGAAATTTGTCCATTTCACCTAGATTGTCTAATTTTTTGGCATAGATTTCTTCATAGTATTTTCTTACAATGCTTTGTATTTCTGTTGTGTCAGTTGTTATTTCTCCACTGTCCTTTCTAATTTTATTTATTTGAGTCCTCTCTCTTTTTTTCTTGGTGTGTCTAGTTAAAGGTTCATCAATCTTGTTTACCTTTTCAAAGAACCAGCTCCTGGTTTCATTGATCTTCTGTATTGTTTCCTTAGCCTCTATGTCATTTATTTCTGCTCTGATCTTTATTATTTCCTTCCTTCTACTGGTCCTGGGTTTTATTTGCTGTTGATTTTCTAGTTCTTTTAGCTGCAGCGTCAGGTTGCTTATTTGAGCTTTCTCTAGCTTCTTATGATATGCCTGCATTGCAATGAACTTCCCTCTCAGTACTGCTTTTGCTGTGTCCCATAAATTTTGAGTTGATATATGCTCATTATCATTTGTTTCTAGAACCTCTTTTATTTCTTCTTTGATCTCATTGTTAATCCATTTATTATTTAATAACATGCTATTTAGTTTCCAAGTGTTTGAGTATTTTTCAGTTTTTCTGTTGTGGTTAATTTCTAGTTTCATGGCATTGTGATCAGAGAAAATGCTTGATATGATTTCAATCTTGTTAAATTTATTGAGACCATTTTTGTGTCCTAACATGTGGTCTATCCTAGAAAACATATTATGAGCGCTTGAGAAGAATGTATATTCTACTGCTTTAGGGTGAAAAATTCTGAAGATATCTATTAAATCAAGTTGATCTAGTGTCTTCTTTAAGTCTGCTGTTTCTTTATTAATTTTCTTTCTTGTGGATCTCTCCAGTGTTGTTAGTGGGGTATTGAAATCCCCTACTATGATAGTATTGATGTTAATCTCGCCTTTTATATCCATCAAAGTCTGCTTTATGTATGTCAGGGCTCCTATATTTGGTGCATATATATTTACAATAGTTATATCTTTCTGTTGAATTGTTCCCTTTATCATTACGTAGTGTCCTTCTTTATTTCTTACTACAGCCTTTGTTTTAAAGTTCATTTTGTCAGATATAAGTACTGCTACCTTGGCTTTTATTTCATTTCCATTTGCATGAAATATTTGTTTCTATACTTTTACCTTCAGTCTATGTGCATCTTTTGTTTTAAGGTGTGTCTCTTGTAGACAGCATATGTATGGGTCCTGTTTCTTTATCCATGCAGCTACCCTATGTCTTTCGATTGGATCATATAACCCATTTACATTTAAGGTTATTATTGATATGTAGTTGTTTATTGCCATTTTGTTCTTTAAAACTGTTTTTTTTCCTATATTCTTTTCTCCCTTTTAACTGTTCAGAACAGGCCCCTTAGTATCTTTTGCAGAATTGGTTTGGTTTGAATGAATTTTTTGAGGCTTTCTTTGTCTGAAAAGCTCTTCATTTCTTCTTTAATTTTAAACGTTAGCCTTGCTGGATAGAGTAGTCTTGGTTGTAGTTTCTTGTTCTGCATTACTTTGATTATATCTTGCCATTCCCTTCTGGCCTCAAGTGTTTCTGTTGAGAAATCTGATGTCATCCTAATGGGGGCTCCTTTATAGGTGATAGCCTTTTTTTCTCTAGCAGCTTTTTAGATTTTTCTTTATCCATTAGCTTTGGTATTTTAACTATGATGTGTCTTGGTGTAGATCTTTTTGGGTTTCTCTTTAATGGAGTTCTGTGTGCTTCTTGAACGTGTAAAGTGTTTCCCAGCCTTAATTTAGGGAAGTTTTCTGCTATAATTTGATTGAACAAAGTTTCCAATTTCTGTCCTCTTTCCTCTTTTTCAGTCATCCCTATGATGCGAATGTTGTTTCTCTTCATGTTGTCACAGAGCTCCCTTATAGTTTCCTCACATTTTTTCAGTCTCTTTTCCTTTTTTTTCTCAGCTTCTGTGCCTTTGTTTATTGTGTCCTCTAACTCGCTGATTTGATCCTTAGTGTGATTCATCCTGCTTTTAATTCCTTCCATTGTGGTCTTCAGTTCTGATACTGTATTTGTCATTTCTGTCTGATTCTTTTTTATTATTTCAATTTCATTTTTTATACTTGTTATCTCTTTATTTAGGTGTTCATAATGACTATCCATTGTTGCTCTAATTTCTTTGAACATCCTAACTATCATTATTCTAAATTCTGCTTCTGGTAATATGGTTATATCTGGTTCATTCAGGTCCTTCTCTGGGGATTTCTCTTTATTCATTTGGTTTGCATTCCTCTGCCTGCCCATTTTATCTGTGTATAAGCAAGTTGTGGCCACTGGAGTCCAGTAGGTGTTGCCTTTGTGTTCTCTAGGTGTGGTCTGTCTGCAGGCCTGCCACCCCCTCTGCTGCTTCCTAGGTTGTTTGGATTCGGGCCTTGCCAGTGTCAGCCTACTGCAGCTGTTGCTGTGATTTCCGCCTCTCCTCCGCGGGAGGCGCTGCCACTCAAGCCACAAACCTCAGCACCAAGGGTAGAGGTGAGCACCTTTGCTCAGCTGCGGACACAGCCTGTTTCCGGAAGGCTTACGCCCAAGACCCGTAGTCAGAGTCTGCTTGCCACAGTTTTTCGGGTTGGGCGGCGGTTTTGATGTGCTTTCAGCTGTGAGCCTTTGCCCTCCCAGAATTTAGCCCTGCCCTCGAGGCAGGGCCCTCCTGTGCAGGGTCGCAATTCGTGGTTTATTGGGCCAGGCGTGTTTGCTGGTGTGAGCTCAGCTGCGAGCTTTCGATCGTTCATTACTCTACCCCGCCCCCACGTTCGGTGCCAGCTTGCACACGTAGGATGGCAATCCGCAGTTTCTCGGCCGGGTAGGGCTAGTAGCATGAGCTCAGCTGCGAACTTCTATCGTCTCGGTGTCTACCCTGCCCCCTTATTAGGAACCCGCTCAGGCGTCCAGGATGGCAAACCGAGGTTTCTCCGTCTGGGCGGGGCTAGTAGTGTGAGCTCAACCGCAAACTTCCGCTGGTCTTGGGGTCTACCCCGCCCCCGTGTTAGGAAAGCCCGCTCGCGCATGCAGGATGGCAAACCCTGGTTTCTCAGGCCGGGCGGGGTTGACAGCGTCAGCTCAGCCGCGAGTCCCCCGCCCGTCCCTGGTCCTAGCCCCATCCTCGCGGTTAGGGCCGGATTGCACAGGGTCGCAGAGCAGATCTCTGCCCTTTTTTTTTCCTGCAGGTGGGATTACAAGCAGGCCCGCAGCTGTTGGACCGCTTTTGCACGTCCCCTCCGCCCCTGCTAGGCTAGACCGAGCTCACATTGGTTGTGCCTCTGCACACGCCGACAGGACCGCGTTTCAGTGTCCTGCTGCCACTATCCCTTCAGCAACCCTCAGAGAGATGAAAATGCCCTAAGTCTCCACACCGTAGGCCTGGGAGCTCCCTCCCTCTAAGCAGCTCTGCTCTAATTGCCGCGGGAGGGCTTGTTTGGCTAGTGTCCTGTCTCCCTTTGCTGGTATTGCTAGTTCCAGGGGAAATATTCGTTTTCAATTAGGGAAATGACTTAACCCAGGGGTCAGGGTGGCTGTCCCTCAAAGTGTCCCCGTGCCTTCAGTCCACACTCTGTTCCCGCTGGTCTGTTCCTCTCCTCTGTCCCCGTTCCCCGGAGCCCCGGGTGCGTGGTTGTGAGAGGTTTTCTGCGCTGTCCCTTTAAAAAGAATCTTGGGTCTGAGAAAACTGTCTTTTTTTCACAAACAGTATCCTCACTTGTTTCACAGCTCAATACTGTCCAAACGCCTCTTCTAGGCTCTGGGACTGCAGGCTGGGGCTTGGTTCCTGGGACCCAGGTCCCTCCTTCTCCGCCAAACTCTCCTCCTGCCACGCGGGTCTCTCCAGGATGCTGTTTGCTCTGGGGAGCTGGGCAGCCCTCTTCGCGTTTTTGCTATTCCTACCAGTCTAAATGTGGCTTCTGCAGTGTTCCTTGGTTGAAGAGTCCACTTAGTTTAGTTCAAAGTTGGTTTATCCAGATAATGGTTCTTAAAATTGAGTTTTAATCCACTTTGGTTCTGTGAGTTGGAAGTTGGTATGTCCGCCTACTCCATGGCCATCTTCGTTCCCCTCAACTAATCTTATCTTTGCCAAGGGAGTGGTATAAGCAATCAAATAAACATCAGTGAACTCTGCCTTGTTTGCTCTTTACTGGGAATAATCATG
The DNA here is from genome assembly GCA_037038555.1 of Rhynchonycteris naso. Classification (NCBI taxonomy): domain Eukaryota; kingdom Metazoa; phylum Chordata; class Mammalia; order Chiroptera; family Emballonuridae; genus Rhynchonycteris; species Rhynchonycteris naso. The sequence continues at coordinate 176,700,397 of CM072995.1, read as the reverse complement.
ACTTAATAAGAGCGGAACGTTCCAAGGTTGTTTGTAAGCACATTTATTTGTAAGCTGATATTATTTGACTTGAAAGCTCGACGACTTCTAAGGTCAAACTTTTCAAGTGAAGAAGCCATTCCCTGGGAAGGGCAGTTATCTTTTATAGAAATATCATTTAACAAAACTCATGTCCATAGTATGATTTCCAGATGTTAATAAGTGTTTTTTTCTTCAGTTATTTTATAAGACTTTTGGATGAATTGGAATTTTTGTCTTTTTGAAAGATTAGATAATATTTATGAAAGCTAGATCAACTGTTTTATGGACTCAGAACTCAGAGAAACATACATTTTTAGGTTGAGGGAATACCCAGTGACCTTCGGAAGTTGACATTGCCAGTTGGTTATGGGGCCCCAAACAGAACTGTCTTTTGCTCCCCCTTTCTTCCCCAGACCTGTGGACTAACTGAGTCACTCAGCCAGCTGCATGGCCCATCAACAAGGTGTTTTATACTCACCATGTCTGTTGGCCAGATAAAATATATTATGCTCACTTTGTTAAAGATGGTGCTGCCCACATCTAATGGGAACCTGCAGGGGTCAGGCGGCTGTGATAATGGCCCTGGCCGTGAATACTGGCTTTACAATGTCCCAGCTTGAAATCTGGTGTTGCTCTGTGCTGAGAATTAAACAAACCCTTTACTTCTCTGGTGATTTTAGAATCTCCCTTTTCTTCCTTTGAGAGGAACATTACCTGCATTATTTTGCACGTCTCTACATAGAGAAGAAATGGTTTTCAGAAGCTAATCCCTTTAATTCACTCAGACTTACTCTGATTGGTAGAAGCTGGCAAGAAAACAATTCCTATTTTTTCATGTACCTTTTGGCTGAAAAGATTATCTTGCAGAGGATGTAGACTCTTTTTTTTCTGCTAATGCAGTTTAGTTTTGAGTTTCTCAGAATAGATGTGTTCACAAAAGGGTTCAGGTGATAGTCTTATATGGCCTTAACACAGGCATGGTCATGACCCTATATTGTGACCCAGTCTCCAGGTAACCTTTAGAGCAGTGAAGGAACAGGGCACCAGGTGTGCTTGTTACAATTGGAGGTGGGTTTGCTTCTTGGCCTATTAAAAGAATAGAGCTAGGGTGATGGAAATGCCCTAAAATTAGATCATCACACAACTCAAAATATACCAAAACCACAGATGAACTTTGCCTGATCAGGTGATGGTGCAGTGGATGGAATATTGACCTGCTATGCTTAGGACCCAGGTTCAAAACCCTGAGGTCTCCAGCTTGATCATGGGCTCATCCGGGTTGAATGTAGGCTAACCAGCTTGAGCATGGGCTCACCAGTTTGAGTGTGGGGTTGCCAGCTTGAGCATGGGATCATAGATATGATCCCCTGGTCGCTGGCTCAAGCACAAGGTTGTTGGCTTGATCCCAAGGTTGCTGGCTTGAGCTTAAGGTTGCTGGCTTGAGCAAGGGGTTATTGGCTTGGATGGAGACCCCTAGTCAAGGCACATATGAGAAAGCAATCAATGAGCAACTAAAGTGCTGCAACTGCAAGCTGATATTTCTTATCTCTCTCCCTTTCTGTCTGTCTCTGTCTCTCTCATTCTGTCTCTTTCTTGCTAAAAACAAAACAAAACAAAAAAGTGAATTTTAATGCACATAAATTATACCTCAAAGGTGTTATAAAAATAAGCATCAGATGGCACGTTTGCCATTCTTAACAGGCTGTGACTATCTCTGTTTCAAATATGTCTGAAAGAATTTAACTTTCTTAGATGTCATACATAAATAGTGGAAATGTTGGGAATCTCCCTCTAAAGGATACATACTTTGTATTATGATACTTCATATCACAAGTGCACTTTTTATTTTACAATATTTTTTGCTTGAGGGATTTACTGAGCTGATAACTCCTAAGGAAATTGACTTATTTAAAACTGTGGCAGAAATGATTGATTTCATCCTTTTAGAGAGTTGAATTCTAAAAGGTTTTGCAGACCACTTTGTTACCCTTTTATTTTTTCAGATGAGACTCTGTTAAGATTTTTAAACTCTATGTAATAAACTTTGGATATAGTTTTCTAATAATCTGTTCTGCTCTTTAAATATTTATGCTGTGCTATAAGGCAGCTACTAAAATGATAATGATTAAGACTGTAGAAACATGAAAAGCTGTATATAATACAAATGAAATAAAGCAGAGTGCCAAATGGTTTAAACACCATGATTGCAACCAGTATGTCAAATATATATTGAGATCTGGACCGTAATAAACAAAACAGTATGTGTGTTATGTGATGGGTTGATAGGCATTTCTCCCTTAATATTCTTGAATGTTGCTGCATTGTATCCTAAAAAAACATCTTTTCTAAAAATATCTGTCATAGGGAGGAAATGTAGGCTCGACAGGGTTATGCACATGCGGGTAGCTGCCTGAATTTGTAACTTGAATTTGCAGACGTTCTCCAGACACCTTCCAGCATTGGAAATGTGTGTGATGGGGTTATACAATTCTAAGCTACTGGCACTCTGTCCTTGTTTACCTGCTTCTGGAACTCTACCTTTGTTCTCTTGTTTCTTATCCTATTTTATAGAATCTAATGATCTGAAATAGTTGGACAGTGACTTTTGGAGGTGGGAGGTAGTAATTACTGAAGGCAGAGCATGAAGAAGTTGGCTTATGCTGACACTTAAGTGATTTAAAGGACACTGGAAGAACATTTAGAGGACAATGGAAGAGGACCCTCTGACATTGGTGATCATTACCTGCTGAATTACAAGGAATGATTGAGGATGTTCTTTCTCTGGTTAGCTGACAGCTTTATGGACTGTTTGAGGAAGGAAAAAGTGGGCTAGTCAGTGGTTTTCTTTCTTTTTTCCCCTCCAAGTTAGAGAAGGGGGAGATAGAGATACAGATTCCCACATGTGCCCTGACTGAGATCCACCTGACAACCCCCATCTGGAGCCAATGCTCTGCCCATCTGGGGCCATGCAGAGGAGGAGGAGGAGTAGGAGTAGGAGGAGGAGTAAGAGGAGGAAGAGGAGAAGGAGGAGGAGGAGGAGGAGGAGAGAGAGAGAGAGAGAGAGAGAGAAAGAGAGAGAAGGGGGAGGTAGAGGGGTGGAGAAATATATCATCACTTCTACCATGTGCCCTGGCTGGAAATCAAACCAGGAACTTCCATACACTGAGCTGATGCTCTACCACTACCAGGAACTTCCATACACTGGGCTGATGCTCTACTACTGAGCCAAACGGCCCGGACCAGATTATTAAATTACATTTAAAAGTGATATTTAGTTATTTTCAAACATGCGCAAATATGAACCCGTATGTAGCCATCATCCAACTTCAACAATTGTTGAAACATTTTGCCAATTGTATTTCTGTTAATTTCATTTTAAAGCATTATCGTAAGATGCTTTTACAGCTGGCGATATAAAAGCTCACAAGATCTAATATCAAGTCTGAGATCTTGCTTTATGAATCTAAGATCAAATAGTCATCAGTCTCATACCAAAAAACAATTTGTTGCCAGCTAGAAAGAAAGATGGCTCTGTGCAATAGTAATGCATTGCTTACCTGAAAGAAGAATTTTATTTTAGTAAGTAAGGCTTTTTCCTGGCTTAAGCCTGATGAAGCAATTCCTTAAAAACTCTTTCCAGAGTACCTGTAGCAAAATTGTCTTCTGGTCCTGGGTGTCTTTAGAGGTGAATCAGAGGTTTTATTTGACAGTGAGGTTTCTGAACACCAGTATGCACGTGCTTTATGTGAGAGCTGAATGTGCTCTAATCTCTTGCAGTTGAACGATGCATGAGTGTAATGCAGTCCGGGACACAGATGATCAAACTGAAGCGTGGGACCAAAGGGCTCGTCCGGCTCTTTTACCTGGATGAGCACCGGACCCGCCTCCGATGGAGACCCTCCAGGAAGAGTGAGAAGGCAAAAAGTAAGATAAACCTTTGAATTCTTTGCTTGGCCTGACACAGTAACACACGGGTTATATTGGCTGGGGTTCTGTAGACACTTTGGATTTGAGGAACTTCCATTTTTTTGCAAGTTTTTGGGCCAGCTGTTAAAGGATGCGGAGAGACTGAACAAGTAATGACAATTTTTGTTTTTTAATTCTTCAGAAAATTTAAATCCATAAAAGTTTTCTTGCCTAACTAGGTAGTGGTGCAGAGGATAGAGCATTGGACTGGGATGCAGAGGACCCAGGTTCGAAACCCTGAGGTCACTGGCTTGAGTGCGGGCTCATCTGGCTTGAGTGTGGGCTCAGTAGCTTGAGCGTGGGATCATAGACATGACTCCATGGTTGCTGGCTTGAGCAAGGAGTAACTTGCTCTGCTATAGCCCCACCCCCAGACAAGGCACATATGAGAAAGCAATGAGTGAACAACTAAAGAGCCACAACAACAATTGATGCTCCTCATCTCTCTCCCTTCCTGTCTGTCCATATCTGTCCCTCTCTCTGACTTTCTCTCTGTCTCTGTCAAAAAAAAAAAAGTCTTTTTGTTCATGATAGCTGTAAATGTTAATAGTTCCCTGTGTTGAGACATAATACACACATACACACATTATTTTGACTTGGGATATGAGATTTTATAGATTGAGGTCTTTCATTTTTTTATGAAAATTTAGGAATATATTAAAACCAATGGACATTTAAAGTGCTTTGCCATATTCTGAGCCAGTTGACTGATTAATAAGTTAACAAAATTATTTTAATGAAATCAAGTAAAATAGCTTCAATCTGACTCCTAGTTAAAGCCTTTCTTAAACCTGTATGTAGTCAGCACCATGTCCGGGTGGAGTCTCCAGTAATGTTTCTCTTACTTATTCTTTTTTGTGTGTGTGGCAGAGACAGAGAGAGTCAGAGAGAGGGACAGATAGGAAGGGAGAGAGATGATAAGCATCAATTCTTTGTTGCGCCACCTTAGTTCATTGATTGCTTTTTTAAATGTGCCTTGACCAGGGGGCTACAGCAGACTGAGTGACTCCTTGCTTGAGCCAGCAACCTTGGCTCAAGTTGGTGAGCCTTGCTCAAACCACATGAACCTGTGTTCAAGCTGGTGACCATTGAGGTCTCGAACTTGGATCCCCCACATCCCAATCTGACTCTCTATCCACTGTGCTACCACCTGGTCAGGCTCTCACCTATTCTTTCCACCCTGTTTTCACAGGAACACCTTGTCCGGTCTCTTCATTTTTCTGGTAGCCTATTGTGAAGTCTCCTAACCAATTTCCATTTTGCTGGTTTCTTCTGCTTTGATCAGTTGAGATGCTTTTCCCTTCAAATTACAGACCTTGATCAAATTAGGCTTCCATGATTAATGTATTATCTCACAGAACAAGAAACTCAGAGATTGACAGGCCCCAGGTGTGGTACATTGAGTCTCTAGTGCTGTCTTCTGAGTGCTCTCAGCTCTGTCTCTCGTGCGCTGGCTTTGTAATCAAGGCAGCAGCAGCATAGCTTTAGCTATTCTGGGCCTTCCAACTTGACATAACAGTGAAGAGGCAGAAAGGGCCCTTCTCTTCTGGTGCTTCCTTTTTAGGAGAGAAGAATTCCTTTCTAGATCTTTCACTCAAGGCTCATTGCCCCAAGTCTCCTTGGTTAGAACTGAGCTGCATTCCTACACCTAAAACGATGGTAAGAAATGTGGATGGGACACCCCAATGGCTGAAACCCACCGGAATTTGTTCTGGGGCAGGGTATAGGCTCATCTTCCTGGGTCATGTAGGAAATGAGTTGATACCAGAAGAAAGTTTGGGCTCTGCTATTAAGGCAGAGAGGAGAAAGGGATGTTGTACGTGGGCAATCAATATGATATACAACTCTTTTGATCTATGCTTAAAAGTAAGGAAGCAAATAAAAAATACTTTTTAGTTTAAAGTAATATTTAAAGTGGTTCTCTGAAGCAAATGTTCAATGCTGCTCTACTGCCTAGGGTGCTAATCTCTCGTCTGTTATTCTGGGCTCTCCATAATCCAGCCTCTCATTACCCTTCCAGCTTTATCTCCTGTTACTCTCCCTCTTGAGCTTTGCAGTCCAGCACAAACGATCTGCTCAGCATTCCTGGAGTGGGCCTGATGTTTCTGTATCTTCGTGCCTCTTTCCCTGGGATGCTGCTTTGCTTCTTTCCACCTCTCTGAGCCCTGCTCTACCCTCCCCATAATAACATCCTTACTACAAATGCCAGCCTCTTTTACCTGTGCTATTTGGTTACTACTAATCTTCTTTTTCTTTCAATTTTCTATCTTCTCGTGCATATTTAAAACACTGAAGTTGGCTCTATGTCTTTGTATGTTTTCCCTGCTTAAATATGTCAATTATAAATTTGACATATTTATTAGCTCCCTTTCCCATCAGTCTTCTTGCCCTGCTGGGCATATCTATAATTTTATCATAAATTTTAACCCATCTTGACTCCATGCCTCCAAGGGCCTTGTCCAGAGGCCTGGGCAGGTGAAGTCTCATGTAGAGAAAGGGCCAAGCAGGAAGTGCCAGGGCTTGTAGTTCACATTAGGGTTTAGCACCACAATGACCAACAAAAAATTCATTCATTCTTATTTTTAAAAAATTTAAATGTGTACTGACCTGTGGTGGTGCAGTGGATAAAGTGTCAATGTGGAATGCTGAGGTCACTGGTTCAAAACCCTGGGCTTGCCTGGTCAGGGAACATATGGGAGTTGATGCTTCCTGCTCCTCTTCCCTTTCTCTCTCTCTCCTCTCTAAAATGCATAAATAAAATCTTAAAAAAAATTTAAAATGATTTTGCTTTTCTTCATCTGTATACATATTACCTGTCACATATTTCACTTTCCTCACAGTACTTATTGACTCCATTTACAAAGTCGCCGAGGGTCGGCAGTCGGAAATATTCCACAGACAAACTGAGGGGAACTTTGACCCCAGCTGCTGCTTTACCATCTACCATGGTAACCACATGGAGTCCCTGGACCTCATCACCTCCAACCCTGAGGAGGCCCGCACCTGGATCACAGGCCTCAAGTATCTGATGGCTGGCATCAGTGATGAAGATTCCCTGGCCAAAAGGCAAAGAACTCATGACCAATATCCTTTCTAAAATTTTATTTTTGAGCTCTGAGTGAAATGGTGTGTGTGTGTCTATGTATCAGACCGTTTTATTTTTTCCCTCAAAATTTTTTCTCTACTCCTGGCCCCCACTGTTCCTCCTCACACTCACTCTCACTCTCACTGGAAGTAAATGAATGTTTGAGATGTACATTATTTCTTTATTCCCCTTCTGTCCCCTTCTCACTTTTACTCAAAGTAAATGAATGCATGAAACATCTAGAAATGAGCTTATATAAAATCAGGAGCAAATTTCTTTGGAAGAGACTGAATTTAGCTCTGATAAATAGCCAAATGAGGTTTCCTAAGAAAGATGAGATAGCCAGGACAGACTTATTTTCATTAGAGAAAACTCTTGCTTTGTGATAGTCAGTTTAGTTTAACAAAATCTTTTTGAGTTCCAGTGATGTCCCAGGCACTTAACTCCTTGCTTTCTCTCTCTCTTTTCTAACTTTCTGGAAACTGAACTAATTGATACTCAAGGGGAAGTTATTTTTTACTTAATAACATCTACCTTCTTTACATTGCTTAAGACACTGGAGACTGAGTTTTACTCATGATTAAAACCATTCTTGTGGTGCAGCAGTGCCAACAAGATAAAGGAATAATATGCTTGATCTGAAAGGCACCTCTCCTGCTGGGATGGAGCTGGGCATGTGACCTTAGCTATGACAGGAGGGGAGTAGACTGCTTTGGTTTCTGTCTGCACATTTTGAATGGCCTTAAAATACATGTGCCCTCTGTTCTTGTAGGAATAAGTACCATTTCCTTGGCATCATTGGAATGTGTGCCTTAATTTTTGGCCAGAGTGGTAATAAATTTTTACTACTCTAACTGTAATCCCTCAACTGAGGTGTTGTTGGAGCAGAGTGGAAATATTTAGCCCATGAAAGGGTTTTGACAGTGTGAATGCCTGAGCTGATGAGCCATGATGTTTTCATTAATATTTTCAGCAGGCAGATAAATGCAAATGGGATTCCTAAGTGAACAAAATACAAACACAGTAACTAACTTTTTGTGCTTTATTATGTTAGTTTGCTTATTAGACTTCTTAACATTTAGTAAAAAACAGACAAAAATACTGAATCAGTAAAAATGCTTTCTGGTGCAAGCCCCACAACCATACTAATTAATCAATATTGCCTTAAACAATAAAGAATGTTTCTTTTTTATGAACAAGGGGTCTGAGATGAGGTAATTCCAGGGTTGATTAATCAGTGGCTTGGTGATGTCACAGAGACCTGGGTTCTGCCGTTCTCAGCATGCTGGCTTCCCTTTGTTTATTCTATTTTTGAATTGTTTGAGGAATCTCCATACTGTTTTCCACAGCAGTTGCACCATTTTACATTCCCACCAGCAGTGCACAGGGTTCCAATTTCTCTACATCCTCGTCACACTTTTCTTTTGATAGTAGTCATCCTAATGGGTATAAGATGCTATGCTACTGTAGTTTTGATTGCATGTTTCTAATATTAGTGATTTCAGCGTCTTTGCATGTGATTGTTGTCCATTCATATAACTCCTTTGGAGAAATGCCTACTCAAGTCCTATGCCCATTTTTGAAGGAGGTTGACCTTTTTGTTTGTTTGTTTTGTCATTAAGTTTTAGGAGTATGCAGTTTCTATGTAGTCTGAATATGAATCCCTTCTTAGATATATGATTTGCAAATATTTGCTTTCTTTCTGTGGGGTGTCTTTTTTTCTGTTGATAGAGTCCTTTGATGCATAAAATTTTAAAATTTTCATGAAGTTCCATATGTCTGTTTTTTCTTTTGTTACCTATGTCTTTGGTATCATATCCAAAAAATCATTGCCAAATCCAATGTCATGAGGCATTTGTTTTATGTTTTTTTCTAAGAGTTTTACTGTTTTAGGTCTTGTATATATGGTACTAAGTAAGAGACCGGCTTCATTTTTTAAATATTAATATCCTTTTTTATTTCCAGCACCATTTGTTGAAAAGATTGTTCTTTTCTAATCAAACTGCTACCTTTGTAAAAAATCATTTAACCATATATGTGAGGGTTTCTTTCTGTGTATTTTATTCTATCAGTCTATATATTTGTTTTTATGCTAATGCCACACTATTTTGATTGCTGTAGCTTTGTAGTAAGTTTTGAAATCAGGAACTTTTAGGCCTCCAATTTTATCCATTTTTCAAGATTGTTTTGAGTATTCAAATTTTGTTAAGAGTTCATATGAATTATAGGGTAGGATTATCTATTTCTGCAAAAGACATCAGTGGGATTCTGATAGGGGTTGCACTGAATTTGTAGATTGCTTTACGTAGTATTGATATTTTAACACTACTGCCTTTCAATCCATGAACATGGCTGTTTTTATTTATTTGTGTCATCTTTAATTTCTTTAGCAATATTTTGTCATTTTCATTGTACAAGTCTTTCCCCTCTTTATTAATTCTTAAGTATTTTATTCTTTTTAATGCTATTGTAAATGGAATTGTTTTTATAATTTCCTTTTCAAATTGTGCGTGGAAATGCAGCTGACTTGGGTGTTGACTTTATATCCTGGTACTTTGCTAAATTCATTTATTAAAGTTTTAAGAACTTTTCTTTTGTGGAGTCCTTAGTGTTTTCTACATAAAAGGTTATATCATCTGCAAAGAGAGATAATTTTATTTTTTGCTTTCTGATTTAGATGCTTTCAAAATTTCTTTTTCTTGCCTAATTGCTCTTTCTAGAACTTCCAGTGTTAATGTTGAATAGAAATAGTGAAAGCAGGCATCCTTGAATTTTTCCTGATCTTAAATGAAATGCTTTCAGTTTTTCACTATTGAATAAGATGTTTTCTATAGATTTATAATATATGGCTTCATCATGTTAAGGTAGTTTATACTCCTTTTTTGTTGAGTGTTTTTGTCATAAAGGGTATTGAATTTTGTCAAATACATTTTCTGCATCAATTGAGATGTTTATGTGGCTTTTTCTCTCATTATTTTGATCTGGTGTATTACATTGATTGATTCTTTTTTTTTTTTAATACAATTTTTTAATTTTATTCATTTTAGAGAGGAGACACAGAGTGAGAGAGAGAGAGAGAAAGAGAGAAAGGGGGGAGGAGCTGGAAGCTCAACTCCCATATGTGCCTTGACCAGACCAGTGCAGGGTTTTGAACTGGCGACCTCAGTGTTCCCAGGTCGACACTTTATCCACTGCGCCACCACAGGTCAGGCCTGATTGATTCTTACATGTTGAATCATCCTTGTATTCCAGGAATAAATTCCACTTGCTCATGGTATATAATCCTTTTAATATGCTACTGGATTGTATTTGATAGTATTTTGTTGAGTTGTTTGTTTTTTTTAAAATCAATGTTCATAAGAGAAGTTGTTTTGTAGTTTTTTTGTAGTATTTTTGTCTGGTTTTGGTATGAGAGTAACGCTGGTCTCATGAAGTGTGCTAAGAAGAATTCTCTCCTCTTCAATATTTTGGAAATATTTAATTTAATTTTATCTTTATTTTATTCATTTTAGAGAGGAGACACAGAGTGAGAGAGAGAGAGAGAGAGAGAGAGAGAGAGAAAGGGGGGAGGAGCTGGAAGCATCAACTCCCATATGCGCCCTGACCGGACCAGTGCAGGGTTTTGAACTGGCAACCTCAGTGTTCCCAGGTCGACGCTTTATCCACTGCGCCACCACAGGTCAGGCTATTTTGGAAATATTTAAAAAGTGTTGGCTTTAGTTCTTTAAGTGTTTGGTAGAATTCATCAGTGAAACCATCAAGTCCAGGGTTTTCCTTCGTTGAGAGATTTTTGATTACTGATCCAATCTCTTTATTAGTTATAGGTCTATTCCAATTTTTTATTTCTTTGTTATTAGATTTGGTGGGTTTTGTGTTTTTAGAAATTTGTCCATTTCATTTGTTGTCCAATTTATTTGTATACGATTGTTTTATAGTACTCTCATATGTAATTTCTTTTATTTCTGTAGAACCAGTGGTCATGTTCCTATTTTCATTTCTGATTTTAGTAAATTGAGTCTTTTATAATTTTTTTAGTTCATCTACCTTAAGGTTTGTCAATTTTGTTGATTTTTTTGAAGAAGCAATGTTTGGTTTCATTATTCCCCTCACCCCCATTCTCTATTTTATTTATCTTTGCACTAGACAGTCTTATTTCCTCCTTTTTGCCAGTATTGGGTTTAGTTTGTTCATTTGTTTTTTTCTTAGTTCCTTAGGTTGTAAAGTTAGGTTTTGCTTTGAGATGTTCTGTTTTTTAATATAAGCACTTATAGCTATAAATTTCCCCATTAACAATGCTTTCACTGTGTTCCATAAGTTTTGATATGTTGTATTTTTATTTTTATTCATCTGTAAGATTTTTCTAATTCCCCTTGTAATTTTTGCTTTGATCTGTTGGTTGTTTAAGAGTGTGCTGTTTAAGTTTCACAATTTTGTAAATTTTTCAGATTTCCTCTTGGTTACTGATTTCTAACTTTATCTTGTTGGGATCAGAAGATACTTCATATGATGTCTATATTTTTATATCTAAAGACTTAATTTGTGGCCTAAAATATGATTTATCCTAGAAAGTGTCTCATGTGCACTTGAGTAGAATTTGTATATTGCTATTGTTGTTTAGATTATTGAGTGTATGCCTATGAGAGCTAGGTGATTTATTGTGTTGTTTAAGTCTGCTATTTCTTTATTTAACTTCTTTCTGGTTTTTCTATCTGTTATTGTAAGATATTGAGGTCTTCAAGTATTATTGCTGAACTATTTCTTTTTTCAATTTTGTCAGTTTTTGCTTCATATATACTGCTCACAAAAATTAGGGGATCAGAGAACTTACAGATAGATACTTCAGTACTTTCAGCCTTTTGTATAGTGCATTTTCACCAATGAAATAAAAGTTGGTTTTGTATCTCATTTGCATAATCAAACAACTTTTTGTCTTGTCATTTGCTATTATGATGTTCTTGTTTAATAAAAACAAAATCAAATGTTTTTTTATCTCTTCATATTTATTTTGAAATATTCCCTAATTTTTGTGAGCAGTATATTTTGGTCTGTTATTAGTTGCATAAATGTTTATAACTGTTATATCTTCTTGTGTCAAACCTTTTATGAGTACATAATGTTGTTTTTTGTCTCTTATAATCTTTTTTTTCATTAGTATAGCCACCTCTGCTCTTTTTCGGTTACAATTTGCATAAAAATATTTTTTTTCCATCTTTTCATTTTCAACCTGTTTGTATCTGGATCACAAGTATATCTCTTATAGACAGTTGGGTCATGTGTTTTTACCCATGCCAGTCTCTGTCTATTGAATAGTTTAGCCCATTTACATTTTGAGTATTACTGATAAGAAAGGACTCCTGTCAGTGTGCTAATTCTTTACAGTATGCCTTATAGCTTTCTCTTTGTCCCTCATTCTCTGCATTCAATCACCTTTTGTGTTTAGTTGTTTTTTTGTTTTTTTTTTTTTTTTTTTGCAGTTAAATGTTTAAATTATCTCTCATTTTCTTCTGTATATACTCTGGCTTTTTTTTGTGTGTGTGGTTGTCATGGAGATTACATTTAATATACTAAAGTTATAATACTCTAATTTAAATTTATACCAGTTTAGGCACTCATTTTTTGAACCTGATTTGTTTGTCTGTCTATGTTTACTGGCAGTAACAAGTTTTCATATTTAAATTAACCAGTTGATAATTGAGTGATTTTTTTTAAATTTCTTTTTATTTATTCATTTTAGAGAGGAGACACACACACACACAGAGAGAGAGAGAGAGAGAGAGAGAGAGAGAGAGAGAGAGAAAGGGGGGAGGAGCTGGAAGCATCAACTCCCATATGTGCCTTGACCAGACCAGTGCAGGGTTTTGAACTGGTGACCTCAGTGTTCCCAGGTCGACGCTTTATCCACTGCGCCACCACAGGTCAGGCAATAATTGAGTGATTTTGTATTCTGAAAGTATGTTACCTGTAAAGCAAGTGTTGCCCAGAATTGCATGGAAGAACAGTTAAAAAAAAATACAGAAGCAGTTTATATCTGTGTAAGTGAGAGAAAAGGAAAGAAGAAATTAATGAATGACAAAAAAGAAGTTGATGCCAAAAATAAGGACCATAAATTAGGGAAACATTCTCATATAGATTTGTCATAATTTGATAGGATTTTAGATAATATCTTAATAATAGTATAATATTCTTAATCAAACATACATTTAATTACATTAATTGAGAGAACAGATTTGAAGTGTTCATAATTATTGCGTTTCTATTAGGCCTGGAAACTTTAACTGTGAAAGAATAATGAGAATAATGCATCTTAAATAGCTGTAAGCAAAAAAAGAATTTATTCAGTATAAAGTGCAATTAAGTTATTTTTGTAATATGAACATGTTGAATGGGAGGGTGTTGTAGTTTTCCTATCTACTAGAGGCAATATGGTGTTGGGTTAAAGACTCAGACTGGGGCTGAATTCTGCCCCAACTCCTCCATGTGTAACTTTGGGTGAGTTACTTAAACTCTTTTGCCTCAGAATCTTTATCTGTCATGTAGCTATGATGTTAAGCATAGTGTCTACCCTATGTAGGGATATGAAGATCAAATGAGTTGATATATATACAAAGTGCTCAGTACACTGTCTAGCGCATATTAAGCACTTTACAAATAAGGGCTACTGTTTATTCCTTGAGAGAGCCGAGGACAGGCAAATCTTTTGTTATCCTATTTGATAGATTCAAGTCTGAAATCTCAGCAGCCCTGGCTTGCAAATATGATGGCACTGGCACCAATCTCAGCAGTTTTCCTTGTCAGATCATTCTCCTCCATTATTCTCTCACTTGATCTCTTGGCACCTCACAAGAGAAATTACCTCTGAAGGACTCAAGGCAGGCCCTTATGGATGTTAAAAACTGAAGCCTTACACCTGCCCTACAAATGGGGGGCCCTGAAAACGGAGGCCTGTGGGGCCACTTTGGTCCAACATCTATTTTGGTAAAGAATGTTTTCAAAGGTTGAAAACAATCAAATGGAGAACATGTTATGACATAACACAATTATACAAAATTCAAATATCAGTGTCCATAAATAAAGTTTTATTGGAACATAAACCATGTAAGTTCATTTAGGTATTGTCTTTGGCTGTTTTTATTTAAGAATGGGATAGCTAAGTGGTTGCAATTGAGACTAAATGGCCTGCCAAACCTAACACATTTACTATCTGGTCCTTTACCCCTAAAGTTTGCCCGCTCCTATACTACATACTATTCAATGCTTTACATTCTCTTGTAATTTCTTCCTTTTTTTTTTTCTTTTTTTTTTTACAGGGACAGAGAGAGAGTCAGAGAGAGGGATAGATAGGGACAGACAGGAGAGGAGAGAAGTGGGAAGCATCATTCATTAGTTTTTTGTTGCCGTTGTGACACCATAGTTGTTCATTGATTGCTTTCTCACATGTTCCTTGACCGCGGGCCTTCAGCAGACTGAGCCACCCCTTGCTGGGGCCAGAGACCTTGGGTCCAAGCTGACGAGTTTTTGCTCAAGCCAGATGGGCCCCCCTCAAGCTGGCAAGCTCGGGGTCTCGAACCTGGGTCTCCTGCGTCCCAGTCTGATGCTCTATTCACTGCGCCACCATCTGGTCAGGCTGTAATTTCTTGATAGGAAATAGCCATAATTTTGCGTTCAGTTTTTAATCTTCCAGTTTTTATTTGCAGTATAACTATTTTTATTCTAAAATTTATCATATATAGAGCTATTAATCATTAATTCATGGCTTTCCTGGGCAGTCAAGTCTTAATTATGAAGAACAACTTTAAGATATTTGAGTGCTTTAGCCTGTAATTGTATCTTATACCATGTGTACTATTACAGGAAGGAAATGGTTTTTCTTTCATAGAATCTTGGAGTGGAAAAGGACTACAGGGTCATCTAGATGAGCTAACTGACATTATAGAGGAAGAAATGAATACCCCAAGAAGTGACATAAATAACTCACTGTCACAGGGCCTGGTCAGCATAGAATCAGGACTGGTGTATATTTTTTGGTCTGATTTTATTTGTTTCTGTCCATCAATTCTATAGCCGTTAAATCAACTGTTAAGGCTGACTTGTGTGTTTACACTGAAGGCCTTGCAGACACACAGGCCCACCCACAAGGGTTTGTGTCTTTAGAATATTCATACTTAGGGTTTGCTTGTCCCTGTCTCTTCTCTGGAGAAGTCTTTGAGAGGTTTAGGGGAAAAGCTATAGAATAAAAGAAAGAAAATGTTGCTGTCATTGGTCTTATTTCATTATGCCTTTGAACTCTGGCACAGAGCAGTATCCACAGTCAGAAGAAATGGAGAAGGAATGGAGCTCATGGAATGGACACTGAGTGCCCAGAAAAGAGAAAAAAATGAGATTCAGTTACTTATTAGTTATAGGCCCATATTT
The DNA here is from genome assembly GCA_037038555.1 of Rhynchonycteris naso. Taxonomy (NCBI): domain Eukaryota; kingdom Metazoa; phylum Chordata; class Mammalia; order Chiroptera; family Emballonuridae; genus Rhynchonycteris; species Rhynchonycteris naso. The sequence continues at coordinate 176,684,913 of CM072995.1, read as the reverse complement.
TTCATCCTTTTGATCTTTCAGTTATTTTCCCCATAGTCCTGGGTCCCCCTTTACTTTCCAGGTGTTTAATGAGGTCCTGCCTGAACTCTATGATGAAAAAGTGAACTTGAAAAAACTGGATGGGTTATTTTCAACTGATATAAAGGGAGCATAATATGAAACAAGGTATTCACAATCTGAAAATCACCTCTATTTAACTTTAGAAGAAATAAGACTAACTTGCTTATTGTTTTTACTATCAAAGGGACAATTTCCTACAATCATAATTTGAATCACTTAAGAAATGTAAATGTGCTATTACCACTGGGATGTTCGTTAATATTCTGACTTAAAATGAAAATCTCTCAGTTTTATGTTACCTGTTTGGTAAGCAAATATTGACCCTTTCCTCTGACCTACTCCCATTCTTCTCTGTCCTGATTTTAAGCCTAAACCTTTTGCTTATTTTGATTTTCTGTTTTTTATTCATCACTTTCATTTCTTTTTTTGTTTTAATTTATTATTTATTTATTTTTACTCTTTTGGGGTGAGAGCAATTCACCCTTAAATGTTTTTTTTATTAATTTTAATGGGGTGACATTGATAAATCAGGGCACATATGTTCCGAGAAAATATTTCCAGGTTATTTTGACATTTGATTACATTGCGTACCCATCACCCAAAGTCAAATTGTCCTCTGTCACCTTCTATCTGGTTTTATTTGTGCCCCTCCACTCTCTTTTACCCGCTCCCTAACCTCCCCCTCCCCCGGGTAGCCAGTACACTCTTGTCCATGTCTCCGAGTCTCATTTTCATGTCCCATCTATGTATGGACTCATATAGTCCTTAGTTTTTTCTGATTTACTTACTTCACTCAGTATAATGTTATCAAGGTCCATCCATGTTGTTACAAATGATCTGATGTCATCATTTCTTATGGCTGAGTAGTATTCCATAGTATATATGTACCAAAGCTTTTTAATCCACTCGTCCTCTGACGGACACTTGGGCTGTTTCCAGATCTTCGCTATTGTGAACAATGCTGCCACGAACATGGGGGCGCATTTCTTCTTTTCGAACAGTGCTATGGTGTTCTTGGGGTATATTCCTATAAGTGGGATAGCCGGGTCAAAAGGCAGTTCGATTTTTAATTTTTTGAGGAATCTCCATACTGTTTTCCACAGTGGCTGCACCAGTCTGCATTCCCACCAGCAGTGCAGGAGAGTTCCCTTTTCTCTACATCCTCGCAAGCACTTATTCTGTGTTGTTTTGTTGATGAGTGCCATTCTGATTGGTGTGAGGTGATATCTCATTGTGGTTTTTATCTGCATTTCTCTAATGATTAGTGACGTTGAGCATTTTTTCATATGCCTATTGGCCATCTGTATGTCCTCTTTGGAGAAATTTTTATTTATTTCTTTTGCCTATTTTTTGATTGGATTGTTTGTCTTTCTGGTGTTGAGTTTTATAAGTTCTTTATAAATTTTGGTTATTAACCCCTTATCAGACGTATTGTCAAATATGTTCTTCCATTGTGTGGTTTGTCTTTTTATTCTGTTCTTATTGTCTTTGGCTGTGCAAAACTTTTAAGTTTGATATATTTTCATTTGTTTATTCTGCCTTTTATTTCATTTGCCCGTGGAGATAAATTGGCAAATATATTGCTGCGCCAGATGTCGGAGAGCTTGCTGCCTATGTTTTCTTCTAAGATGCTTAAGGTTTCACAGCTTACATTTAAGTCTTTTATTCATTTTCAGTTTGTTTTTGTGAATGGTGTAAGTTGGTGGTCTAGTTTCATATTTTTGCAGATAGATGTCCAATTTTATCAGCTCCATTTATTAGAGAGGCTGTCTTTATTCCATTGTATGATCTTTCCTCCTTTGTCAAATATCAATTGTCCATAAAGGTGTGGGTTAATTTCTGGGTTCTCTGTTCTGTTCCATTGATCTATGTGCCTGTTCTTATGCCACTACCAGGCTGTCTTGAGTACAATGGCCTTGTAGTATACCTTGATATCCGGAAGAGTGATACCTCCTGCTTCATTTTTTCTTTTTAAGATTGCTGAGGCAATTCGTGTTCTTTTTTGTTTTCATATAAATTTTTCGAATATGTGTTCTATGTCTTTGAAGTATGTCATTGGTATTTTAATTGGTATTGCATTGAATTTATAAATTGCTTTGGGTAATATAGACATTTTAATGATGTTTACTCTTCCTGACCATAAGCACGGTATATGCTTCCACTTGTTTGTATCTTCCTTGATTTCTTTTATCAATGTTTTATAATTTTCCGAGTACAAGTCCTTTACCTCCTTGGTTAAATTTACTCCTAGGCACTTTATTTTTTTGGTTGCCATAGTGAAGGGGATTGTTTCCTTAATTTCTTTTGTGACAGTTCATTGTTGATATATAAAAATGCCTCTGATTTCTGAGTATTAATTTTATATCCTGCCACCTTGCTGAATTCATTTATCAGGTTCAGTAGTTTTTTGACTGAGACTTTAGGGTTTTCTATATACAATATCATATCATCTTCTTTTCCAATTTGGATGCCTTTTATTTCTTCTACTTGTCTGATTGCTGTGGGTAAGACTTCCAGAACTATGTTGAATAAGGGTGGTAAAAGGGGCCCCCCTGCCTGGTTCCTGATCTTAAGGGGATTTCATTTAATTTTTACCCATTTAGTATGATGTTTGCTGTGGGTTTGTCATAGATGTCCTTTATCATGTTAAGGTATGTTCCCTGTATTCCCACTTTACTGAGAGTTTTGATCATGAATGGGTGCTGGATTTTATCAAATGCTTTTTCTGCATCTATTGAAATTATCATGTGATTTTTGTCCTTCCTTTTGTTTATGTGATGAATCACATTGATTGATTTGTGAATATTGAAACAGCCTTGCCTCTCCAGAATAAATCCCACTTGATCATGGTGTATACAAACTCAGTTTGATAGCCTCAAGTCACGTAGTGTTCTACTTGAGCTTCAAGGGCAACCTCTAGCATATCAGGTTTGTAGTTCATATTACTGCCCTTGATCTAGAAGTTTGGGGATATTAGGTAAGAACCGCTGAAGTTAGTGTAGAGACAGGTCTTCTGTGAAGGAGAGAGGAGAGTGTTCGGTCAACTTGAATGAGTCCTGCGTTTGAGACCTGGGTTTCTCACTAATCCTTACCAAATTTCTTCCTTTTCTCTAGGTTATTTCCTCATGTGGAAGATAAGGAGGTTGAACTAGATAGTCTAAATTTATAAATGTGTGATTGGAACTGAGACAAGGGAATTGAAAAGATCATGTAGCATGGGGTATTCTGAAAGCAATAGAGATATTAGATGAAAGATGATAGAGGGAGCAGGCCTCAGTTTAGAATACTTGGGGTTTCATCACATCAGAGAGATGCTTTAACAGAATGGATGACAATGTTAGAGTTGAAGAAACTCTCAAAATAACATGGTTTGATTAATTTTAGATGAAGAAACTCACCTGTTTGTGCTCTTCTTCCCACATTTCTTATGTTGTCACTATTAGTAGCTCACTAAGAGCCTGTGGGTTTCAAGGGCCTCCACAAATGAATTTCTTCTCAAGTTTGATGTTGATGGTAAAGTTTCTTGTTAGTATTCTGTGAGAGAGAAGTTTTTATTCTGTGAAAACACAAGAGTTTTTCTTGACGTTTCTGCACGTGGGTGAAACAGACCTTTGAGGAAGCTGATAAGAATGGTGACGGCTTATTGAATATTGAAGAGATACACCAATTGATGCATAAACTAAATGTCAACCTACCCCGAAGAAAAGTCAGACAAATGTTTCAGGTATGTTTTCACAATCAAGTTGGCCTTATGTAAAATCCATGTTAGTGGTTATTGGTATACTTAGATATTTCAAAAGGCTATTTTGTTTTGTTGGAAGCTAATATTACCTGCTATGTAATCATCAAAAGAAAAAAGTTCTAAACATAAAATGCATTTCTAATTTCACTTCCTAAAATGTCTATTTGTTTTTGTTGCTGTTTTCAGAAAATGATATAAGTACTTTACCTGACAAATAATGGAGTTAATGTGATCAAGTCTCTTAAAGGGGTATCTCACCTGTCTACCTTATACATTGTTGTGAGGATCAGAATAAAACCATGAAAAACATTAACTCTTGTTGAAATCTTCAAGAGCCCTATTTTGTTTCAGATGAGTTTAAAATTCAGAATTCATAGGGCTTAAAAGTGCTGTATCACTCCTATCATATAGGACCTCTCCAGGAGTTCCTTCACCTGCTTGTTGGTATTGGATGAGATACTCTTTCCCAGTTGGTGAGTCCTGAGTAAAACCCTTGGATTCAAACCTATTCTGTGGCACATATAGAGTAAATAGTCTTTAAACTGTAGGGAAAGATTTGCCTTGTTCCCAGGTGTGATATCTCACTTTTGTCCTGTTGTGAACCCCACCTCCCCATCTGATCCTTTCTGTAGGAAGTGTTCATAGTACTGAAGAGGGAGCTGCTGATTAAATCAGAGAGGCGAAGCTTAGAGAGGACGGTAAATTTTGTACCTACAAAAATAATGATTCTTCTGGGTACTTTTTGGAAGATAAGGAAGCAACATAAAATTTTGAACTATTTTTACTTCTGTATTTTCTCCTTCCTACACCTTTTATCTCTATTGCATGAAGCATATAGAGGGTGAATTAGGAAATAGGTATGTCAGATGTCTATGAGTTCAGCCCTGGCCTGGTAGCCTAGTTGGTTGGAGTGTCTTACTGATATGCCAAGGTTGCAGGTTATAATCCTAGTCAGGGCGCATAAAAGAATCAACCAATGAATGCATAAATTGGTGCAAAAAGATCAATATTTCTTTTTCTCAACCCCCTTTTCCTTCTCCCCCCTTCCTCTCCATTTCTCTCTCTCTCTAAAATCAATCAATCAATTGAAAAATCTATGGGTCCAAAGTGAATCCTTTAGAGAAGTTTTAATAACACTTTGAGGGTCTCTTTTTATGACTTTTGATTTAAAGACTTATCAAGCCAGAAGTGAAAGGAGAAGCTGTTGGGTCTGCTGCATGTAGAACATTTCTACTATGCCTTGCTTCTAGAACGTTCTGTAAGCACTTGTGGAAGGAGCGATAGGACCAAGTATCTTAATATTATTTCAGGAACATTCTCTATCTCTCTCTCTTTTACTGAGTTGCTGGTAAAGACATTAAAGTCTTCCTAGATTGTTTTTTGAGAGACAAAGTGAGAGAGACAGATAGGAAGGGAGAGAGAAGATGAGAAGCATCAATTTGAAGTTGCTTTCACTTTAGTTGTGCATTGATTGCTTTTTGTATGTTCCTTGACCAGGGCTGGGCCAGTGTCCCCTTGCTCAAGCCAGTGACCTTGGGCACTTTATGCCAGAAACATTTGGGCTTAAGCTGGTGAATTTTGGATTTGTGTAGACAGTACCCCCAGCTCAAGCCAGTTAACCCATGCTGATGTGTCTGTACTCAGAGCCAAGACCCCGGGGTTTTGAACCAGTGACCCCAGAGTTACGGGTTAACACTCTGTCACTACCAGTCAGGCATAAGACTTCCTAGAATTTTCTTTGACTATTTATTTTAGTGTAATATTCAAATTTAAATGATTAAAAAATATATTTAATGTATGAATAGCTTCTTTTGAAGTATTTAATGCTATAATTTAAACTTCAAAGCTTTACTATTTGTAATTTTTTAAGACATTTACATGGAAGTCTTGAAAAAATTTTTATCTCTGTATGTAGAGTTTGAGGTATATTTTAAAATGATTTTTTAAAAATTGATTTTAGAGAGAGAGGAAGGGAGAGAGAGAAAGAATGAAAGAGAGAGAAATATTGATCTGTTCCTGTATGTGCCCTGACCAGGGATCAAACCAGCAATCTCTGCTCTTTTGGAAGATGCTCTAAAGAACTGAGCCATCTGGGCAGGACAGGGTTTGATACTCTGAAACAAAATTATGGAAGAAATATGAGCATTAGATTTCTTAGAGTGCAAGAGCCTCAAATTGCCAAGGTGCAAAGACTCTACAATCAAGAGCCTCAAATTACCAAAGTGTTGATATTCTATGAACCAATCTATCTCTACCTTTACAATGACAGAAGGCAACAGCAATCAGCCTTGCAAAGAAATTTTTATGATTAAATATTGTCAAAGTTTCTGCTCATAATTAACCCAAAGTTAGGAAAGTTTAAAAATATCAATTTTTATATGCATTTTGATTTTCAAAACAATATTTATAATCACACAATAGCTGCCTATACTTCACAAAATTCACATTTCAAAATGCTATTGCTCCCTTTTCAGTTTTTATTGAGTTACAACTGTATCTACAGGTAGGATAAAGAAGATCATGTAAATGGATTGGTTGCTCCTGATATATTCCCAGCACTTTTATGGTTTTATGACATTTAGACAATCAAATTTGCTAGAAACCAATAATTTGAACTACAAATCATTGCTGATAGATTTTCAGATTTCTTTGGAGGTAAAGCAAGGAGGTACCAAAAATGCTGATGTTTTTAAGCTACCTATGCAGAATTAACAAAAAGTTTGTTATAGCTAAAAATTAATGCAATTGAAATGCAGTTGAGAAGGTGGTAAAAGACAGGTATTTTTGTGAAATATATATCTTCTCTTTTTTGTTTATGATTAGTCTTGTCCAAGACTTGTCTTTTTTATTAGTTTCTTTAAAAGATCAGCTTTTGGTTTAATTGTTCACCTTTGATATGTCATATCCATTCGATTTTCATTTCACTGCTTTCTGCTTTTGTTTATAATTTATATCCTCCTATTTTCTTTAGCTTATTTTTTTCTAGATTCTTAAGTTGTATTATTAGCTTCTCTGTTTTTAATCTACCTTGCCTTCTATTAGATTGAAAAGTTTCCTCAAATATCTGCTTTAACTTCATCACACAAGTTTTACTATGTGCTGAATATGTTCACTTCTATATGTTTAATTTTCTATTTAGAAATGAATTATGCTGTTTCAAGAGACAGTTTTTTAAAAATCTTTGTTAATTTATAAATTTACTATGATGAGAGAAATTAGTTTTTGTAAGCTTGATTCTTTATAATTTGCAACTTTGTTTACGGGCTAATATAGAGCTAATTTTAAAATTGATCCACATGTGCTAGAAGAGAACACATGTTAACCATTTGTGAAATGTATACTGTCCTTTTAATAGTAAATATCATTTACCAGTACTGAATTTTCTTTTTCAAACTCTCACACTGCCTTGTTTTTAATATACCTCTTTCAGGAAGCTGATACAGATGAGAATCAGGGAACGCTGACATTTGAAGAGTTCTGTGTTTTTTACAAAATGATGTCATTGAGACGGGACCTTTATTTGTTGCTCTTGAGCTACAGTGACAAAAAAGATCACCTAACTGTGGAAGAACTGGCTCAGTTTTTGAAGGTGGAACAAAAGGTATTATTAAATTACTGAACTGAACATTTACTTAAAAATACTTGTAAAAGATACATGGATTTCTCTTGGGGTTGGATATAGATACAGTTTAAATAGGTTAGAGGTAGAAACATTAGACTTCCAGAAAATCTCATATGTGAGTTATTTTAAATGTGTTTCCAGTGGCTTTTTAAAGAAGGGGTGATAAATAGAACATATACAATATTTACCTTAAAGATGTTGAGTAAGGATATGCATATTTTTTTCCATAAAATAATGAATGGTAAATCATGTGTTTCATTTTAGATACAGTGGTAATGTTTCTATTTGTATGTGTGTGTGTGTGACAGAGACTGAGAGAGGGACAGATAGGGACAGAAAGGAAGGGAGAGAGATGAGAAGCATCAATTCTTCTTTGAGGCACCTTATTTGTTTATTGATTGCTTTATCATATATGTCTTGACCGGGGGCTACAGCAGAGTGAGTGACCCCTGGCTCAAGCCAGTGACCTTGGGCTTCAAGCCTGTGACCTTTTGGGCTCAAGCCAGTGACCATGGGGTTATGTCTATGATGCCATGCTCAAGCTAATGAGCCCGTGCTCAAGCTGGTGACCTCAGGGTTTCAAACCTGGGTCCTCTGCGACGCAGTCTGATGCTTTCTCCACTGCACCATCACCTGGTCAGGCTAATATTTCTTTTTAAAAATTTTCTTCCATCGATTTGAGAGAGAGAGAGAGAAAGAGAAGCTTCAACTCATTCCACTTAGTTATTTTATTTAGTTGTGAGCTCATTGGCTGCTTCTCGGATGTGCTCTGACCAGAGAGGTTGAAGCCTACAGCCTTGGCGTGCTGAGACAATGCTTTATCCACTGAGCTACCTGGCCAGGACAATAATGTTTTCTCTATAATAGCAATATAGATAGGTATTTATTAACTATGACTTAATTCATAACTAGCAATATAATTATTCATTGATAATTCTGGTGGAAAATTGCATTTGATCATATGAGAATGCTAAGTAAATTTTATCCTGCCTATCAAAGGGAATTCCTAAATATATTTAAAATCAGACCTTTTAATTGTAAGGCTATGTAGGCTGAATTGTGGTCAACAAGGCAAGTTTTTTCCTATTGCTTTTTAAATATTGCCTTACACACTGTTTCTCACTAAGGTAGAAAAGTAAATGATTTTTTTGTTCTTTCCCAGCTTTATTGAGGTTTACCTGATGAATAAAAGTTGTACATATTTAAGGTGTACAACATGAGGGTTACACACACACACACACACACACACACACACACACACTATAAATGATTATCTCAATCAAGCTAATTAACATATTCATTATCTCATTGAACTGCAGAATTTTATTTTTATGGTGAGAATACTTAAGATCAGCTCTTAGCAAATTTTAAGTATATAATACAGTACTATCAACTGTAGTCACCACATAGTAAATTAGATCTCCAGAACTTATTCATTCCCCATAATTGAACCTTTGCGCCCTTTGACCAACATTGTCCTCCTATCCTCCCAACCCCCAGTCTCTGACAACCAAAATTCTACTCTTTGCTTGTATGATTTTGACTTTTTTACATTTCACATATAAATGAGAACATGCAGTGTTTATTGTTTTATGTCTGACATTTCACTTTGCATCATTCCTCTAGGTTTTAATCATGTTGTCAACAGTGGCAGGCATCATTTAATCAATAGAACCTCTATTTAAAAAAGAAAAGAAAACAAAATCTTAAACCACAGGTGGTTGGAAAGCTTCCTGGTTGGTGAACATATAGAAATTCTGAGAGGGCAAGGAATCTTCAATCCCTTCCCCCCACACCCCCACCTCCTCATTCCCTATACATCTCTTCCATTTGGCTGTTTCTGGGTTTTATACTTTATAATAAACCACTAATATAAGTAAAGCATTTTTCTGCATTCTGTGAGTCATTCTAGTGAATTATGGGAACTAAGTCATTAGAAATGACAAAGACTTTGCTTTTGCTTAAACTCTAGACAGCCTTTTTTGAGTGCTTTTTCAACCAGGCCCCTTCATTGGGCTTTTTCCCTAGGAATCCAGTTGAAGCAAGAATCCTGCTAACTCAATTTATCCAGAACCCCATCTGATCACATTCCACAGTTGATAAAATTTTTTATTTTCTGCTATCTCCCCAGGTGTTATTTGATTGCAGTGGCCTGCTTTCAGCAAGAATTCTACTAGATCAGTTCAGCCAGAGTCCCTCTTATCCCTGATGTTTCCTCCATTGTACCCCACCCTCATCCTTGGCTATAAATCCCCATTGGTTCCATTTTTAATTTCTTGAGATAATGCTATATGCTTTCCCCAGTGGCTGTACCAGTCTGCATTCCCACCAACAGTGCACAAGGGTTCCCTTTTCTCCACACCCCCATCAGCACTTCCAGCACTTCTTTGTTGATTTATTTATGATTGTCATTCTGCCAGGTGTGAGGTGATATCTCAGTGTAGTTTTAATTTGCATTTCTCTGATGATTAGTGATGTTGAGTATCTTTTAAATGTCTATTGGCCATCTATATGTCCTCTTTAGAAAGGTGTTTATTCAGATTCTTTTGCCCATTTTTTAATTGGATTGTTTATTTTTTTAGTGTTGAGTTTTAGAAGTTTTTTATAAATTTTGGATATTAATCCTTTGTCAGATGTATTGGCAAGTATGTTCCCCCATTTAGTGGGTTTTCATTTTGAAATTTATCCTAAGAATCTCTAATTCAAAAGAATATATGTACCCCTATGTTCATTGTAGCATTATTTACAATAGCCAAGATCTGGAACAGCCCAGGTGCCCATCAGCAGGTGAATGGATAGATAAGCTGTGGTACGGTTACACAAGAGAATACTACATAGTCATAAGAAAGAAGAAAATCTTACCTTTTGCCACAACATCTGTGGACTTGGAGATCATTAGGCTAAGTAAAACAAGCCAGTCAGAGAAAGACAAGTACCATGCGATTTTACTCATGTGTGGAATCTAATGAACACAAAGAACTAACAATCAAAATAGAGACAGACTCATATGTAGAGAACAGGCTGACAGCTCTTGGGCGGGAGAGGCAGGGATTGTTAGATGAGGGAAATGTAGGGATAGGGTAAAAAAGGACCAAAAAAAAAAAGAGAGAATAAACTTACGGGCACAGACAACAGTGTGGTGATTGCCCAGGGGTTAAGGTTGGAGGAGAGTATGGGGGATAAATGGTGATGGACAAAGACTTGACTTGGGGGTAGGTGAACATACAATATGTATACAGGGATGTGATGTAGAATTGGGCACCTGAAACCTGTATAGTTAGTTTAGCCAGTGTCACCCCAATAAAATTCAATTAGAATTCTTAAAATAAATAAATACACAAGAAAATAAATTCCCACTGGTCCATCTTATATTTGGAATTGAACCAGTTATATGCTGAGTTTTCTTTTTGTTTATTGCAGGACACAGTTAGTGATTACAATATGTTTTTACTTCTTTAACTACTGTCCAGCTCTGGGTTTTGTTTAACAGAATCCCTAAATTTGTAGACGACCAGGTAGAAATGGGGATAAACTGATCGCCTCATTTGTGTTTGGTGTCTGAAATGGGGATGGTCTATGTACTTGTGGGGTCTAAAGCTAAATTTTGGTAGTTTGTGCACCCAAGTAATACTGTATAATCGAAGATTTGTTTGGTGTAGAAAAAAAGACACTAGACCTAACAATACATTACTTTATTCCATTATCACAATCACATATATTTTAGGAATAACAGATTCATATTTTATAACTCTTGTTGTTGGTTTCTTAAGGATTAAACTAGATAGTGTTAGCAAAATATTTTACCTAAGTCAATTATTTTAATTAGCTTGGTAATTTGGCAAAGGCAGAGATTCTCTATTAACGAAGTTACCTGTGAGATGGGTAGAAAATGGGAGAGAAGTAAATTTTTTTTCCCCAGATAATATGCCCTTTCTACATTTCTACATCTCTGTTTCCTGCAATTATAACTCCTTCTCTATTCTCATCTGAAGAACACTTCATAGATTAGTGGAAAAAAACATTAGACCAGCAGCCCACAAGACCTACATTCCACATTCTGTGAGCTGTGTTGGTTGGAGAATCTTAGGCAGATCAGTCAGTATTGTTTCTCAGCCTTGCTTTCCTTATCAGTACAGAGGGTAGCTGATAGCTAACTTTTCTATCTCAGTGTCAAATTGAAGATTGATTAGAATGATGATTGTGAAAACCCATGACCGATAGAAGCACAGCAATGTTGAGAAATTAAAATGTTTAAAGCTACCGATCTTGAATTCATTTGGGCTGGTGGAATTAACTCAACGCATTCAAATAGCAGTAGTAGATGTCACTTGCTAAAGGGCATAGGTATCTTCCCACCTTTTAGTTATATTGACATTCAACCAGTAAATTTTAGTACAGTGTTCAGTAACATCCACCCATGGCAGATGATTACCTGTATCCAGTATAATTTTCTAATCACCTTGAAGCTACACATGGACCTAACCTAAAAAAAATATTATGATAGATATAGAGGCATAGAGCATAAAGAAAAATATTAATGTCCTGAAACTTTAAGTGTATGTGTGGTCCAGTATATGAAATAATCATAATATGAATGTCAATTACAAAATGGGAAAATATTTACACATACAAAAAAAGAGAAAGAGTAAGTTTCCTTAATGTGGATAAGGCTGTCGTAAGTTATTGGGGGGAAAAGTGAATGCCCTACAGAAAAATGGGCAAAACATACGAAACATAAAAATTTTATATAAAGTCAATAAACTGCTTGACCAGGCGATGATGCAGTGGCTAGAGTGTCATACTAGGATGTGGATGACCCAGGTTGAAAACTCCGAGGTCGCCAGCTTGAGTGCGGGCTCATCTGGTTTGAGCAAGGCTCACCAGCTTGAGCCCAAGGTTGCTGGCTTGAGCAAGGGGTCACTCGGTCTGCTGTAGCCCCCTGGTAAGGGCACATATGAGAAAGCAATCAATGAATAACTAAGTTGCTGCAACAAAGAATTGATGCTTCTCATCTCTCTCCCTTCCTGTCTGTCTGTCCCTATCTGTCCTCTCTCTGTCTCTGTCACTAAATAAATAAATAAATAAATAAATAAATAAATAAAGTATGTCAATAAACCTATGAAAAATGTTCATTAATAATTTGAAAATGTGACATACAACCAAGAGACTAGTTCTTACTCATCAAATTAGTAAAGGTTTAAAAAAATGCTACCAAACATGATATCCATTTCTTATATTTCTGGTGAAGTTGTAGAATGGTTCAATCTTTCTACTGACAGTTTTATTTATCAAATTTTCTATACTTTATTGAACTTTGGCCAATTCTTTTTACTTCTAGTAATATATCCTAAGGAAATAATTATGTATAAAATGTTGTAAAGTAGTAATTTCAGTATTCTTTAAAATAGAGAAAAATTAAATGTGATCTAAGTCTGCAGCAAGAGAGGCATTAATCAAAAATTTTGAGGAATTTTGAACTGTGAAAAAGGATTTTCACAGTGAAGCAAACCTGAGTCAATTTGACAATCCATATGGCAGTATTTGCTTTATTTGTTTCTTATGGCATATGATTGGTATAGAAGCCAGAGTGTTCAACTTGTACAGATTTGCTCAGTTGGAAATGAAATACCACTGTTGGCCACATATGCCATCATTGACTATGTGAAATCAAACATTAGCCCATGCCTCAAATTTTTATTTTACTGAAGCTTTCTGAAAATTAAGTTAATTTCAAGTGCTGTCTGATTAGGAAATTCATCCTTTTTTTAAGAGAGAGGGAGACAGGCAGGGACAAACAGACAGGAAGGGAGAGAGATGAGAAGCATCAATTTGTAGTTGTGGCACCTTAGTTTTTCATTGATTGCTTTCTCATATGTGTCTTGGCAGGGAGGGGGTGCTCCAGCCAAGCCAGTGACCCCTGCTTGAGCTCGAACCAGCAACCTTGAGCTTCAAGCCAGTGACTATGGGGTCATGAATATGATCCCACACTCAAGCTGGATGTGCCTGTGGGGTTTTGAACCTGGGTCCTTATAATCCCAGGTTGATACTCTATTCACTGCACCACCACCTGATTAGGTAGGACTTTCATCCTTAAAATGTGCATGTATTAAGGGAAATTCTCACTCTTTTATGTCCTTTAAGAAGTGCCAGTTAAGCAGGAAGCCAGCAAAAAGCAACCTGGCTGAAGTGACTCTTGCATTCAGAGATAAAGATGACAGACATCCACCACTCTGTGGTTCTAAAGTACTAAGGCCAGTTGATATTTTTGTTTGTTTGTTTCATTTTATCCCCCTATTATTTGCCAGACACAACCTATTTTTCCTCCAGAGGTCCTATCCAGTTCTTGGCACTGGGGCTGCATGTCTTTTGTATTTAATCCTTTTGAGATATTTTGTTCAGGAGTGATTATTTGATTAAATTCCATCCTCCTTGACAACTTTTCTTAGCAAGCTGCTACTCTTGTTTTTATCTTTTTTTTCTTTTTTAAAGAATTGAGGAGAAAGAAAGAGAAGACATAAATGCTGAAGAACCCTTAGTTTGAAGGACCTCCTAGCTATTAATTAACAACAAAGCCTGTCTCCATGGAGAAGACAAAAGTAGATTTCTATTCACACAGTGCTTTCATCTGAAATACACATGGGGTGGTTAATTCCAGGGGAATTTTCAGAGCTTTTCTGAACCCGTGCTAGAGGGTGCTCTTCTTATGGTACATAAATCTGTCTAGCTCAGTGGTTCTTAACCTGGGTTCTATCGAACCCTAGGGGTTCGATGAGTCAGTCTCAGGGGTTCGGAGAAGCCTCTGCCGCGGAGGCCAGAATAAAGTAATACCGTAATTTGTTGTGAGTTCATGCACTTTGTTGGTTTTGTTCTTTAAGCAAGGTGCTGTTCATACACGGCTCATTTTGTGTAATAGTAAAAAAACATATACCTAAGTCTTGAATTTGGAAAAAAAAATCATATCTTATTTATCACTAAAGAAGGGTTTGGTGAATGCTCATATGAAACTGGTGAGTTCGGTACCTCAAAAAAGGTTAAGAACCACTGGTTTAGCTGGTACAAACTTGTGCATCAGGCCTTTGTGATGGTTCTACCAGTTTCCCTTTTTCCTTCTTTGTTCTGAGAGAGAATTAGTTTCTCTTGTTTTAAGCAATCAGATTTGGGGTAATTTGTTATAGTAGCCACAAGAAATGAATACACCAACCCAAGAAAAAAACTTCTAAAGATATTTACATCAAAATTCTCCTAATAAGGTAGTCCAGCCAGAGAATTCACAGTGAAGCCCACTAGTCAATAAACCCTGTTTAAGGCGGTAGAGCTTCCAGCCAATTGTTTTACTGCCATGGTTTTAAATATGTTTTTGAATAGTCACATTTTTCTTTCCTATTTTTTTTTGTTTTTTTTTAAAATTTATTTAGTTGTTTTTACATAGATTCTAGGGTGACCCCGACTGCATCCCCCCTCCCCCATATTCCCCTCAACATCTCCCTTACCCCCCTCCCTACAGCGCCCTCCCCCTTTCCCTTCAGGTTTATCCCATTCTATCCTCCCCTTTCCCTCTGTCCTCTTTTCCTCTGGTCCCTTTGATCACTCCTCTGTCTCAATTCCTTTCTTCAGTTCTCAATGTTCCTTGGATCCCTATATGTTTTTTTTTTGTTTTTTTTAATTTTTTTATATATATATTTTATTATTATTAATTCTAATGGGGTGACACCAATAAATCAGGGTACATATGTACAATGAAAACATCTCCAGGTTATCCTATTTTTTTTTTAGCAAGAGAGACAGAGACAGAAAGACAGAGAGAGGGATAGATAGGGACAAATAAACGGGAAGGGAGAGAGAAGGAGAAGCATCAGTTCTTCATTGTGGCACCTTAGGTGTTTATCGATTGCTTTCTCATATGTGCTATAGCCGAGCCAGTGACCCCTTACTTCTTCAAGCCAGCAACCTTGGACTCAAGCCATTGACCATGGAGTCATGTCTATGATTCCATGCTCAAGCCAGTGAACCCATGCTCAAGTTGGGTGAGTCTGTGCTTTAAGCTGGATGAACCCACGCTTAAGCTGGATGAGCTCGCGCTCAAGCAGGCAACCTCGGTGCTTTGAATCTGGGTCCTCAGCATCCCAGACTGGTGCTCTATCTACTGTGCCACTTCCTGGTCAGGCCTGAATAGCCACTTTAAAAAATGGGTTTTAAATCGCCATGGCTGACCACATGTTTAAGGAAATTCTCTGCTATAAAATGTAGAGACCAAGGCAAATGGAGTAAAAAAACCTGGAGGAAATAGAGGTAATGCAGGGTGAAAGAAATTTTGTAAAACCAACAGTAATACATCAGAGAGATGAAATTTCAGTCACAAAGCAAGAGCAAGGTGCTGTGAGAAAAGATTCAGAGGAAGAAAATAGCAGAAAACTAAACTGAGTAAATGACTTTGAATATGAAGTTGAGAAAATTGCTGAGAAAGTAGAATAAACAACAAAGAAATGGAAACTGGAAAGAAAAGATAAGGAAATTACTAGATTGACCCTTAAGGTCTGCTAATTGAATAACAGAAGTTACAGAAAAAGATATGAAATAAAAGGGAAGAAATTATCAAATAACTCATATAAAAATGATTAATGTCAAAAGATAGGTAGGAATCTCTAACTAGGCAAGGCTCACTGAGAGCCAAGCACAGTGAGTGTATAAAGATCTACGTAGAGACAAATCATAGAGAAATTCTGCAATGCCAAGGAGACCAGCTGTGACAGGGTCATAAAAGATTAGCCAAATGGACAGGAATTGCAGCAATTGAATCAGAAAAAATATAGTTTATAGGTAAAGAAACATTGTATTGTATTATATGGAGACTCAGTGTTCAACTTCTGCATAGACAAAACAGTTGACAGAGTATTAGTAATTTTATAAAAATGAAGATATAATCATACTGGGAGGATGGTAGGAAAGTTAGTTTTGCTGGCCCCAAAGAGCTAAGTCTTTATCTAACACATAAAAAGTTAACAGATAATGTTTAAGGTATATAAAATAGAAAATAGCATATTGACATAATTATTGAGAATATATTAGGCATATGGAGACTTATTCCACAAGAAATACCTAACCTCTGGAATATGATTTTGGGTATGGGGGGTTTCAGCTTTTAGTCTAAGTTATCTTAGTTTTGAATTATTTAATTATGGATATTTTAAATATGGATATGTTTGATACAAACATTGAAAAGAGCTTAGCAATATTAAAATTCTGTGCAGATTATGATTTTGTGTTTGGTGTGTTTTGGAAATCATAGCTATAAGAAATATAATTATTTATTCTCTCTGACTTTGTTTTGAAATTTGCACTAGCTTGAAAAACTTTGCTAGAAAACTTACAAAGCAAAATGTTAGTGTCAGAATACAAGCGTTTTATAGATCCATGACTCTGGTTTCAACAGTTGGTCCATCTGAAATGGATTGACCCTTAGTGTGTAACATGAGGACTAGTTATTCTTTTATCTTTTTTGATAAGATTATAGAACTATGGTGAACAAGGAAAAGAAAATGGAATTCAATCTGGAATAGTGAAAGAAGTAGAGTTATGGTAACTGATTTGAAAGTTGCAAAAATTTCAAAAGTTAAGCAGATTTAGAACCATGTCTGGTTGCCTCAATGGTAGAAGGTCAGCCCAGTGTATGGATGTCCTGGGTTCAAGTGTGAGTCAGGGAAACAGAGAAAGGACACAGGAGAAACGACCATCTGCTTCTCCACCTCTCCCCCCCCTCCCATTCTCTCTTTCTCTTCCTCTCTCTCTCCCTCTCTCCCTCTCTCCCTCTCTTTCTCTCCTGCAGCCATGGCTCAATTGGTTTGAATGCATTAGTCTGGGTGCTAAGGATGGCTCCATGGAGCCTCTACCTCAGGCGCTAAAAATAGCTCAATTGCAATCATGGCCCAGGTGGTCAGAGTATTGGCCACAGACAGGGGTTGCCAGATAGATCCTGGTCAGGGCTCATGTGGGAGTCTGTTTCTCTATCTCCCTTCCTCTCACTTGGAAAAGAAGAAAAAGGAAAAGAAAAGAAGAGGAAGATTCAGGAGTTTCAGCTATATTGAAAAAACAATTTCTAAGTAAGCATTTCAATTTTACAGTACAAATAAAAACACCCAGAGAATAGATATAATATTGTATAAAAGGCTTTAATTTGAAGTCAGATGGTTGAAATTTGAACCTGGGTTCTTCCTCTTATTGGTTTTGTGTCTTTGACTGAGATAATTATCCTTTCTCAGCATCAGTTTTTCTAACTATATAATGGGGATAAAAATACTAACATTATAAGACTGTTGTAAGAACTATTTAAGGTTATGGCTATAAAAGTTCTTCATAAAACTGCACAGTATTGACTAGATCATATAAATGTAAAGAATCATTATTAAAATAAAGTTTTTCTTAAGTTCTTTTTTTAGAGACAATTACCTGGTATAATAAGAACAACAATCAGTGTTGGAAACAGGGAGTGTTTCAGATATTGATACCAAACAAAACTTTAAAATGAATTCTGTGGAAAATAGGAGAAAAAGTGTTTCTATTTCACCTTATCAGCTATGTCAAATGGGAAGCAATACTTGGGAAAAAAGGACAAGACAGAGCACTAACCTATACTGAAACTTAATTCACACAGTTAAACTCCAATATAACTTTTTAAGTGAGGTCTGAAAACTTTAATTATGTAAAATATAGAATTTTACTGCTGGGAGGTTAATTAAATGAGAACAGGGATGGGGGAAGAACAGAAGCAGATTGACTCGTATGTCAATTCTGCATTTTACTTAACACAGGTACTTGAATTTGGGGTAGAAAGTGAATTATTTCCTTCCAATTCTTTTATGGTACCCAGAATATTGTGAGCTTCCTGTAATTCCTACTGATATTTTCACCAATTTTATGCTTTTCAAATATGATGCTTTTTGTTAGCACACTCTGCTTTGTGTCTTGACCTAGGGACATGTTCTTGCTGGTATGCAATTAGTTTCATCCCGGGATGACAGCTTCTTGTTGTCTGTTATTTACTCTTTTATAGCCCATATATTCCTGGCAGATTACCGGAGTCTAGTTCAAGGACCCTAAATCTCTGAACAAATGACATCATAAACCAAATAACTGCAATATAAACTCAGTCATTTATTTTGTAGCAGACACATCAGTGAGTTTTTCAAAGCCTGGCTGGGTCAGTAGAATTCCTTGCAGATAGCATGGTTTCATTTCTTTATGGTGTTTCCAGGTGGAGTCTGATCACGTGGGCCTCTGAATAAAGTAAAAATTGTAAATTTTACTCAGAATGGATGAACCATTATGCAGCTAGTTTGGGTTGGGAGGGGGCACTCTGTGCTCCTTCACACAGGTCAAAAAAATCCAGAAATAGTTGCATGCTAGCACTTTCTTCCCCTGCAAAAAGCTTAAATGCTATTAAATAGACTGTTTAGAAAAAGTAGATTTTACTAAATCATAAGTACTGAGCCTAAGAGATAATATAATTTTTGAAAAGTAATACTGAAATACTGGCTTACAAGATTAATTTCTGCTTATCACTATTCATTAGTATTTTAAATGTCACTGTTAAAAAGTGGGGCTCAGTAGATTTTTGATCAAAATATCACACACTTTATGTTGCTCCTCAATTAAAGAAATTATTCCTGAAGAATTTACTTTTCCCAGTGACACTAAGTACCGTATTTTTTGCTCCATAAGACGCACTTCTCCCCCCCCACCCAAAAGTAGAGGGAAATATGCCCGTGTGTCTTATGGAGCAAAAAATACGGTCTTTTATTAAATATCTTAACACACCATTTGGTTCAGAATATTTTTTTTCTTATTTTTCTTCTTAAAACCCTATGTGTGTCTTATGGTCAGGTGCGTCTTATGGAGTGAAAAATACGGTATGTAATGTTCATGCAGCATCCATGAGGCTGACTCAATAATAATGTCATATCCTGCCTTTTGGCGCCTCCCATAGTTCTTATAAATATTAATTTATTTAATTCCCACAGCTACCTTAAAAGGTAGCCAAGAGAAAATAAGTGACTCATTCAAGATGATACTGTCAACAGTATGAGCTAACTGATTAAACACAAGCAGTCCAGCTCCAGAGTTTTTGTTATGCTGGCTATCTCTCTAGGCTTTCTGTTTATGTTTTTTCTTGCTCACCTTTATGTTCTTGAATCAGCATGACAGGCTGCTCTCATGATTCAATGGGAGGATATATAGATAGATAAACATGTGCATTGATTATTAATTCTATTTAATTAACTTTATTGCTTCATAGAATACATTTAGCTAGTAGTTGAAGAGCTGTTTGCACTGATTAAAATCTGAAGCATACTAAAAAGACTGAGATCATGGTCAGTTTTCAGAGATAAAGTGACTGTGACACTAAGAACCGTGTACCGTGTTCATTTAACCATGTCACACTATCTCAAGAATGCTTAAAACATAGACATGCTGTTTTAGTGTAGAGGAACATATCGAGAAATTTCAGGTGCTCTTCTAATGTGCTGTTCTGTTTAGATGACGAATGTGACAACAGACAATTGTCTTGACATCATAAAGAAATTTGAAATATCAGAAGAACATAAGGCGAAAAACATTCTTGGTATAGAAGGTAAAATAACCAATATACTTAATTTCTCATTCTTCAGTTCAGCTCACTAAATTAAATTTTAGGAAAATTTTTTAGGAAAAGAAATCAATGATATCTCTGGGATTACTGATGATTGTAATGCCTATTTTCCTACAGAACTGATGCCATGATTTTACCACTTCTCTTACTTTTGCAATGATGATATACATTTTCAACTCCTAGCAAGGCAACTCAAAGCCACTATGCATGAAAGATACTAGGAAATCTATAGACTTTTCTCAAAAAGTTAATTTTTGAAAATTGCTTCAACCTGATTATTTTATGTAGGAAAATTGGGTCCTAATATAAGTAATTGATAAAACTGGTGACTTTGAAAGTAAAGTATATTTCTTAAAAAATGTTGGCAACAAACAAGTTTTACCTAGTTGGTAGCAATGGAGAGGTTTGTTGGAACTACAATTTTTTTTTAATACAACTATCGTTTTTATTTTATTTTTGTATTTTTCTTAAGTGAGAAACAGGGAGGCAGAGAGACAGACTCCCGCATGCACCTGACCAGGATCCACCTGGCAAGTCCACCAGGGGGTGATGCTCTGCCCATCTGGGGTGTTGCTCCATTGCAACCAGAACCATTCTAGCACCTGAGGCGGAGGCCACAGAGCCATCCTCAGTGCCCAGGCCAACTTTGCTCCACTGGAGTCTTGGCTGTGGGAGGGGAAGAGAGAGACAAAGAGAGAGGGGGAAGGTTGGAGAAGCAGATGGGCACCTCTCCTGTGTCCCTTGGCCGGGAATTGAACCGGAGGCTTTCACAAGCTGGGCTGACACTCTATCACTGAGCCAACTGGCCAGGGCAATACAGTTATCTCTCTTTATAATTGAGGAAAGTGAGGTTCAAAGAAATTAGGTAATTTTTCCACAGATAGATGCTCAGAATGTAGATTCTAGGATCTTATGTATAAATAATATATGAATATACCATAGGTACTAGCTACATGTAAGTCTAAACTATATGTAGGGAAAAAATGCAGGCTTCTGCTTAAGAAAAGCATCTTGTAGGTAGAACAGATATTCTTAGTGAAAGACCGCTGGGACATCGCTGCCCTGAATGGCATGCAAAGCCATAGTTTATCTCACCATTTCCCTGCTTCCAGGCTCCATGGGGATAAGGAGGTTTGATACCATATGTTTACTTCCTGAGATGAAGTGTAATTAAAATGCAGAAGAATAAATTAAAATTTATATTATCAAAAACAATTTTAAAAATGACAAGAAAAATCAACTAATTTGTACCTTTACTAAGAAATAAATATTTTCTTTGGTGTGGCCCTAAAGTGGAATTAAACATGATTTCTAAGTTTTGGCCACAAAGAAGGGCAGGAAAAAATTCTCCAGAGTCTCTGAGGATATTTAAAGATATGGTTTTACCATATGATTCTTGAAGACTTAAAACAATTTACCCTAATAACCCTTAGGTTCTTGTGGGTCATTCATAAATTTATTCACATATTAATGAATGCCTCTTCTTACCTAGGCATTATGTTTTGAAAAACTGTAGAAAGACTGATAGCTTTACTACATAACCTTGCAGCATTATTTCATAATGATTAAATGTCCTGGAAAATAGCAGCATCTTCCCAAGCCAATTTCAAATTAAATAATCACACCCTGAATTTTGGCTGTGCCTAGCTTTTGGTCTGTTGCCTCAGCTATAGCGCTAACAATACTATTTTTAAGATCAACTTAATAATCTATCAAATTGTTGGTGAATTATTGTACTGCTTAGTATAAATAATGCTTTAACATTGTATCAGTTACTGATAATAAGGTCATACTGCATAAGTGTAGCTTGAGCTCATAAGTGACTGGATAGTTTTGCAGGAAGCCCTCTTTACCACTCAATCAAAACTTTTAAAAAGTCTGTTTTTCTGTAGGTTATGTGTAAACTGCTACTCCCCAAAGTCATATTTAAGCTTTTGACACTGTCTACTTCACCTGAAGCAAATCTTCTCTTTGCCATGGTGTTCCTTGCCAAGGCTGTCCTGAGGGTAACTAAGATAATCACTATAAACAGACTTCAATCTCTTTTGTCCCTGTTACAGCCAATTAAGTACATGTGCTTTAAAGTAATAGTACTGCACTCTTTCTTCCAAAGGCTTCACAAACTTCATGAGAAGTCCTGCTTGTGACATATTTAACCCATTGCACCATGAAGTGTACCAGGACATGGATCAGCCCCTGTGCCACTACTATATCGCTTCCTCTCACAACACGTACCTGACTGGGGACCAGCTTCTTTCTCAGTCCAAAGTGGACATGTATGCACGGGTGCTACAAGAGGGCTGTCGCTGTGTGGAAGGTACGTCCTTCAAGCTCTGCTTTGTGTTGGTGAACATGTCCTTTAGTTGGTCAGTCAAGTCTAGTATAAATAATGAGAATCATGTTCCTGCTCACTGTAAAGTCATTTTCAACTCATAATCCTCTCTGGCTTCTCCCTACTGTCAATCAAGAGGGAGAGAGGTAAGTACTTGCTGTTAGGAAGTAACATCTTTGGTTGCAGTAAAATTGTCATAGCAAAAAAAGATCTGTTTCGATTAAATAGTGGAAAAAATAGTTCAGGATAACTGTTTTCATAATACCTCATGGTCTATCAATCAGCCAACATGTGTTTGATTTCTAGTGGGTTCCTGGGGGTGAAGACACAGATGAAAGACATGGTTTCTATCTTCAAAGAGCTCAAAGTGTAGTAGAAGGGTGAAAGTTAAAAGCAATATTATGGTGTGAGAATTCCACCAGTTGAATCAGATACAAAAATAAGGTGTGAGTAAAGTGTAATGACAAATTAGGTGGGCTGGGAAGGTAGATGTGGGTCAGTCATAAAGGGTTTTCAGTGCTGTACTGAAGAATTTCAACTTCAGTTTTTGGTATGTAGGGTCCAATGAAGGGCTTTAATATCTATAGTGATATACTCCTCCCCTTTCCTTCTGACTAGTTTCCCTCTGTTCCCTTTGATCCCACCTCTACCTCTACTCTGTTCTTCAGTTCACATTGTTCATTAAATTCCTCATATAAGTGAGGTCATATGATATGTTTCTTTCTCTGCCTGGCTTATTTCACTTAGCATAATAGTCTCCAGGTCCATCCATGTTGTCGCAAAAGGTAAGATTTCCTTCTTTTTCACGGCCACATAGTATTCCATTGTGTATATGTACCACACCTTTTTAATCCACTTGTCCACTGACAGACACTTGGGTTGTTTCCAGATCTTGGCTATTGTGAACAATGATGCCATAAACATGGGAGTGCATTTCTCCTTTTGAATCAGTGATATGGTGTTCTTAGAATGTATTCTTAAAAGTGGGATATCTAGGTAAAAAGGCATTTCCATTTTTAATTTTTTGAGGAAACTCCATAATGTTCTCCACAGTGGCTGCACCAGTCTGCATTCCCACCAGCAGTGCAGAAGGGTTCCCTTTTCTCCACATCCTCGCCAGCACTTATTCTGTGTTGTTTTGTTGATGAGCGCCATTCTGACTGGTGTGAGGTGGTATCTCATTGTGGTTTTAATTGGCATTTCTCTAATGATTAGAGTAGTTGGAAATTTTTTTTCATCTGTTTATTGGCCATCTATATGTCCTCTTTGGAGGAGTGTCTATTCAGTTCTTTTGCCCATTTTTAGATTGGGTTGTTTACTTTCCTGGTGTTGAATTTTACAAGTTCTTCATAAATTTTGGTCATTAACCCCTTATCAGACTTATTGTTGAATATGTTCCCCCATTGTATAGTTTGTCTTTTTATTTTGCTTATATTGTCTTTAGCTGAGCAAAAGCTTTTTAGCTTGATATAGTCCCATTTGTTCATTCTGTCCTTTATTTCACTCGCTCGTGGAGATAAATTAGCAAATATATGCTCTGAGAGATGTCAGAGAGGAGAGCTTACTACCTATGTTTTCTTCCAAGATGATTATGGTTGCAGGACTTACATTTAAATCTTTTATCAATTTCGAATTTATTTTTGTGTAAGTTGGTTGGTCTAGTTTCATTTTCTTGCAAGTACCTGTCCAATTTTCTCAACACCATTTGTTAAAGAGACTGTCTTTATTCCATTGTATGCTTTTACCTCCTTTGTCAAATATCAATTGTCTGTATAGGTGAGGATTTATTTCTGGGTTCTATGTTCTGTTCCATTGATCTGTATGTCTGTTCTTATGCCAGTACCAGGCTGTTTTGAGTACAATGGCCTTATAGTATAACTTGATATTAGGAAGTGTGATACCACCCACTTTATTTTCCTTTTTAAGATTGTTGAGGCTATTCGTGTTCTTTTTTGGTTCCATATAAATTTTTGAAATATTTGTCCTATATTTTTGAAGTATCATTGGTATTTTAAAAAGAATTACATTGAATTCATAGATTGCTTTGGATAATATAGACATATTAATGATGGTTATTCTTCCTAGCCATGAGCACGGTATATGCTTCCACTTGTTTGTATCTTCTTTGATTTTTTTTATCAATGTTTTATAATTTTCTGAGTACAAGTGTTCAACCTCCTTGGTTAAATTTACTCATAGGTACTTTATTTATTTATTTTGCATTAGTAATGGGCATTGTTTTCTTAATATCTCTTTTCAAACAGTTCATTGTTGGTGTATGAAAATGCCAATGATTTCTGAATATTTATTTTATATCCTGCCACCTTGCTGAATTCATTTATCAGACCCAGTAGTGTTTTAACTGAGACTTTGGGGTTTTCTATGTACAGCATCATATCATCAGCAAATAATGAGAGTTTTACTTCTTTTCCAATTTGGATGCCTTTTATTTCTTCTTCTTTCTGATTGCTGTGGCAGGACTTCCAGAACTATGTTGAGTAAGAGTGGTGAAAGGGGGCAACACTGGCTTATTCCTGATTTTAAGGGGATTGCTTTTTATTTTTGCCCATTGAGTATGATGTTGGCTTTGGGTTTGTCATAAATGGCCTTTTTCATGTTGAGGTATGTTCCCTGTATTCCCACTTTGCTGAGAGTTTTGATCAAAAATGGGTGCTCGATTTTATCAGGTGCTTTTTCTGCATCTATTGATATTATCATGTAATTTTATTCCTTTTTTGTTTATGTGATGAATCACATTGATTGTTTTGCAAATATTGTATCAGCTTTGCCTCCCCAGAATAAATCCCACTTTATCATGATGTATGTTTGTTTTTATGTATTGCTGGATCTAGTTTGCTAATATTTTGTTGAGAATTTTAGTATCTAACTTCATCAGCGATGTTGGGCTATAGTTTTCTTTCTTTGTAGCATCTTTGCCTGGTTTTGCAATGAGGATTATGCTTGCCTCATAAAAGGAGCTTGGAAGTCTTCCCTCTTCTTAATTTTTAAAAATATCTTGAGAAGGATAGGAGTTAGTTCTTTGAATATTTGATAAAATTCACCTGTGAAGCCATCCGGCCCAGCACATTTGTTTGTTGGGAGTTTTTTGATAACTGTTCAATCTCATTTGATGAAATTGTTCTATTTAGCTTTTTTGATTCTTCCAGATTGAGTTTTGATAGATTATATGTTTTGAGGAACTTGTCCATATTGCCTAGATTGTCTAATTTTTGGGCACATGGTTCTTCTTAGTATTTTCTTACAATCCTTTGCATTTCTTCTGTGTCAGTTGCTACTTCTCCACTGTCATTTCTAATTTTATTTATTTGAGCCCTCTTTTTTTCCTTGGTGAGTCTGATTAAAGGTTCATCAATCTTGTTTACCTTTTTAAAGAACTAGCTCTTGGTTTCATTGATTTTTTATTTATTTTTTTTAGCCTTTATGTCATTAATTTCTGCTCTGATCTTTATTATTTCCTTCCTTCTACTTCCTCTGAGCTTTGTTTCTTGTTCTTTTTCTAGTTCTTTTAGATGTAGGGTTAGGTTGTTTATTTGTGCTTTTTCTTCTTAAGGTGTGCCTCTAATGTTATGAACTTCCTTCTCAGGACTGCTTTTGTTGTGTTCCATAAATTTTGAGTTGTCTTATGTTCATTTTCATTTGTTTCAAGGACATTTTTGTTTTCTTCTTTGATCTCATTGTTTACCCATTCATTATTTAATAACATGCTGTTTAGTCTCCAAGTGTTTGAATATTTTTCAGTTTTTCTATTGTAGTTGAATTCTAGTTTTATGCCATTGTGATCAGAGAAGATGCTTGATATGATTTCAATCTTCTTAAATTTATTGAGACTCATTTTGTGTCTTAGCATGTGGTCTATCCTAGAGAATGTACCATAAGCACTTGAAAAGAATGTATATTCTGCTGCTTTGGGGTGAAAGGTTCTGAAGATATCTATTAAATTCAGTTGATCTAGTGTGTCCTTTAAGGCTGCTGTTTTTTTGTTAATTTTCTGTCTTGAGAATCTATCCATTGATGTTAGTGGGGTATTAAAATCTCCTACTATTATAGTATTACTGTTGATCTTGCCCTTTATGTCCATCAAAATCTGCTTTATAAATTTAGGTGCTGCTATATTAGACATGTAGATATTTATAATGGTTATATCTTCCTGTTGGATTGCTCCCTTTATCATTATGTAGTGACCTTCTTTATCCCTTATTATGGTCTTTGTTTTAAAGTCTGTTTTGTCAGATATAAGTATTGCTACCTCAGCTTTTTTTTTCATTTTCATTTGCATGAACTATTTTTTTTCAACCTTTTACTTTCAGTTTATGTGTATCTTTTGTTTTGAGGTGGGTCTCTTGTAGACAGCATATGTAGGGGTCTTATTTTCTTATCCATGCAGCTATTCTATGTCTTTTGATTGGATCATTTAATCCATTTACATTTCAGGTTATTATTGATATGTAGTTGTTTATTGCCATTTTATTCTTTAAAGCTACATTCCTGTTTTTCTAGATTTTTTCTCTTTTGTTTTGTTTACAACAGACCTCTTAACATTTTTTTGCAGCATTTGTTTGGTATTAGTGAATTCCTTGAGAATTTTTTTTGGTCTGGTAAGCTTTTTATTTCCCCTTCAATTTTAAATGATAGCCTTGCTGGATAAAGAAGTCTTGGTTTTAGGCTCTTGCTCTGCATTACTTTGAATATTTCTTGCTATTCCCTTCTGGCCTCTAATGTTTCTGTTGAGAAGTGGAATATCATCCTTATGGTGGCTCCTCTGTAGGTAATTGAGTGCTTTTCTCTTATAGCTTTTAGTCTTCTTTTTTTATTCCTTAATTTTGGCACTTTAATTATGATGTGTCTTGGTGTAGGCCTCTTTGGGTTTCTCTTTAATGGGACTCTCTGTGCTTCTTGAACTTGTGTGATTTTTTTCCTTCATCAATTTAGGGAAGTTTTTAGCTATGATTTCTTTAATCAGGTTCTATATCCCTTGTTTGTTCTCTTCTCCTTCAGGAACCCTATGAGGCAGATGTTGTTTCTCTTCATGTTGTCATAGAGCTCTCTGAGAGTTTTCTCAGTCTTTTTGAGCCTCTTTTCTTTTTGCTGCTCTGCTTCTGTGCTTTCGCTTATCTTGTCCTCTAAATCGCTGATTCAATCCATTGCTTCATTTAGTCTACTTTTAATTCCTTCTAGTGTAGTCTTCATTTCTGATATTGTATTTGTCATTTCTGTCTGGTTCTTTTTTATGATTTCAATGTCCTTTTTGTTGCTTGCTATCACTTTATTTAGGTGTTCATTATGTCTATCCGTTGTTGCTCTGAGATCTTTGAGCATATTAACAATCATTTTAAACTCTGCATTTGGTAATTTGGTTATTTCCATCTCATTCAGTTCTTTTTCTGAAGATTTCTTTTGTTGGTTCATTTGAATCGCATTTCTCTGTCTTCCCATTTTGTCTCTTTATAGACTCCTCCTTTGGGTGTGTTGTTTTGTAGCTAGCTGAGTCTAGGGTTGGTATTGTCTGCCTCCAGTTTTCAGTTGTGTTGTTTCTAGATCTTCTTGGGTTAGCATCAGTTGTTAGTAATCCGCTGATTCAATTGTCACTGTTCTTTTTGCTATTTGTGTCAGCATTTTGTCTTCATTGGGTCACGTGTGGGAAGCATTTCCTTAGGATACAACTCTGACAAGGGTTGTTATGTCCTGAACTGATGCTCTCTGTATCTGACCCCTGGATGTGCCTGTCCTGGACCTCCCTGGCTGAAGCCTGGTACAGTTCAGTGGGGGTAACTGCCTATGACTGGCCCTTATCAACCTTTTTGGAGCTATAGGCAATCCAGATCTTGTGGTTGCCTCTGCTGGGCCCAGAACCATTATAAATATCAGCTTCACTTCTAGGCTGGATTTTATCTACTCTTGGCATGGGGGAAGTTTGTTTAAAAGTTCAACTTCCCCTGAGATCCGCTTTCTGCTGCCTCTTATTGCTGGCTACTTGTTGGACTCAGTATTGTAATTCAGTGATTAGGTATGGTATTGGATGTGGCTTGCCCCTTAGCCTCAGATGTCATTCTATCCAGACTTTATATTTATTTTATTTTATTTTATATTTTTCTTCTTTTTCATCCCTGAGAAGGGTGTGGCCACAGGAGTCCAGTGGGTGTGGCCTCCTCTGTGTTCCCGATATGTGGTCTGTCTGCTGGCCTCTAGCTATTTTTGCTGCCGTTTCGGGCATTTGGGCTTGGGTGCTGCTGTATCTGGCCCTCAGCTGCAGATGCTGCTGCTTCTACCACCGCAGGAAGGCCTGTTCGTGCATGCTCGGGCCACAGCCAGGGCTTCTGAGAAGAATAATTTTTTAGAATGTGTGTTTGTGGAGGGTGAGGAGAGGTGAAGTTAGTGCAAGGAGAATGATGGAAGGCTATATTGCAAAGATTCAAAGGAAGGATTATAAAAGCTCAGACTAAGTGAGAAAGTGATGATTTTATAGACAATAAATAAGTAAACTTGGCCCTGTCTCAGCAGTAGAGTGTCAGCCCAGCAGGTAGATGTCCTGGATTTAATTCCTGGTCAGGTCACACCGGAGAGGAAACTATTTCTCTACCCTTTCCCTCTCCCTTCTGTCTCTCTGTCTCTCTCTTTCCTTCCCACAGCGATGGCTTGGTTGTTGTAAGTTGGCCCCAGGCACTGAGGATTGCTCCATAGCCTTGCCTTAGGCACTAAAATAGCTCGGTTGCTGAGCAGTGGAGCAACGACTCCAGATGGGCAAAGCCTCTCCCATAGAGGACTTTCTGGGTGGATCCCAGTTGGGTGCATGTGGGTGTCTATCTCTCTGTCTCTCCACTTCTCACTGAAGGGGGAAAAAATGAAACAAACTTAACAGGACCTGGTGACAGAAGTAAAGGATGTAAAAAATGAAGGGGAGAACCGGAATGATTGAATAACACCACCACATACTACAGGGAATCAAAGGGGAAGATCATTAATCAATTTACTTTCCCATTTGTTGAGTTTATAGTGACTTTGTAACATTTATGTGGTCATTTTTTCAGTCAGTTTGATAACAATATGTGAACTCAGTGGCAAGATCCAGGTAAGATAAAGATTCCATTATTCTGAGCTTTGTATGTGGTAGTTAAAATTACAAAAGTGTAAAGGATCACTTACAGAGAGGAGTGGACAAGAGAATGAGGCCCAAGGACTTAAACATTCCAACATTTAGAAGGTAGGAAGAGCAAGGGATGCAGTGGGGACAGCCAACACAGAGTGATGACTTGGACCTAAGGAATAAAGGTATCAGAAAGAAATGGTTAAAAGTGCCTCATGCAACAGAAAAGTGAAATAAATTAAAGGTAAGTGGCCAATATTGTTTTTGACTGTTGGGACATTACAGTTCTGTTTTGGAGGCATGTTAGTAGAAGTAGAGAGCAGCTAATCTGCAGGCAAGTGTCTCAGCCTTTTTCTGAGGACTTGATGACACAGGGTTGAGAGGATTTTGAGATTTGGAAGAGGATAACATTTGGGATAGAGGTTTCTTTTTAGAAGGAATAAGGCGACAAGAGATTTTAAAAGAGTTTATGTCTGATAGCCTTTCTTTTCTTGGAGAAATAGGAAAGACTATCTCACCTACTAAGTAAACTGGGTAGAGAATGGCTTGGAGTCTTAAGAATATCAGCAAACCTAAAAATGTCATCGGGTAATGGGTAAGAAGTTGACGAGACCAGATGAGGAAGCCCCAGCTAATTTCAAAAATATTGTAGTCTTCTAAAAAAAATTACCTTTTTGTGATACAAAATCTGCATGCTTATACTTCTCCCTCCCCCTCTTGGCAAATTAAATATAGGAGCAGTGAAGAAGAATTATAAAATTGATCCAAGCTTTTGGATTTCTAGGTCTTAAGAAATGTGTTCAGCCTGACCAAATGGTGGCTCAGTGGATAGAACATCAGACTGGGACATGGAGGGCCAGATTCAAAACCCCCATATTGCAGGCTTGAGTGTGGACTCATCTGGCTTGAGCATGGACTCACCAGCTTGAGCATGGGGTCGCTGGTTTGAGCGTGGGATCATAGACGTGACACCATGGTTCCTAGCTTGAGCCTAAAGGTTGCTGGTTTAAAGCCCAAGGTTGCTGGCTTAAGCCTAAGGTTGCTGGCTTGAGCAAGGGGTCACTTTTTTATATGTAGCCATCCAGTCAAGGCACATATGAGAAAGTGAGTAAGGGGCTACAAAATGAGGTTTGTAAGAGTCTATGACTCAAAGAAATACAAACACGAAGAGTGTTGTTATCACACACACAAAAAGCAAGAACAGAGAATTATGATCACAAGGTAGGTTGCATGTAATTATTGGTGATGCCAATCATATCCCAGCGTGTCATGGGTGAGCATGATTGGAGTAAAGTGAGATTGCTGACATTGAGAAAGTCAAGGCTAAAAAATCGAGTAGATTGCGTATCTAATTTACAAAGTATGCTGGCAAGGATTAAAAATTAAAAAATTGAAAGATGAAAAGTTGGAGATTAAAAACTACAAACCAGACATTTAAGTACAAAAAGAATGTTATAGAAAAGCCAATTTGGAATATGCCAGAAAGGTACAGATGGTTAAAGTGAGGCTCAACATTAGGGGGATTTTTTAAAAAGCATATAGAAGAGCAATTGTTTAAAAGTAGCAATGAAGTCCTAGAGAATGCCTCCTGGTTATGTGACTTAACATGAAAATATCTGAGGAGTAAAGAAGTAGTGTACTCTGAGGTAAGCTGGTTGTTAACAGAGATTAGGAGGTTGAGGGAGAGTTTCAAAAGAGTCTGATGATAAAAGGAAGTTTGTTTATGAAGGAATGGAGATTCCATGGGGCAAAGGGGAATTGTTTTTGGTGGTGGGGGTATGCTGGGCATTAACAGTGGATAACAGGTTATTCTTGGGATGGTGGAATAGTGTGGGGAAATGAATAAAGCTGTAGGGTGGTAAGGAAAGACTGTTAACTGGATGGACCTTTCTTTGTCAGGTGGTTTCTGGCGTGGATATTTTCTTGCTACAAAGGTATAAGATGTAATGTTATAGCAACAGTTGTAATAAAATTATAGAAATGTTACAAAAGTAAATTAACAGATTTTTAACAGTGGACAGTCATTATAAGTATCTGCACACAGAACCATTAGGATCACTACAAATTTAGCACCCAGGAAATTAATGCTTTAAGACTTGGCATTTTTGCTCTGGATATAGATAACTTCTACAAACAATAGTTATGGACAATTCAGTAGCTTATGCAACTAGATAATGAAGATGCTTATAAAATATTAACATAAAGAAAAGCTTTGGAGCAGCCAAAGGTCTTCAGGTGTCGTTTTGCTCTCAGCCATCATTCACCCTTTGTCCACTCAGTGCTCGTAAGTTTTACATATCTGACAGGTGTGGAAATACAAGGGCACCACCATCATAGGAATTGTGGAGATAGTTGCCCATCATTTAAGGTAGTGACATTTCTTGGTGCCAAACGTGAAAAATGACTTTTAGTGACTCGACTAAGTGAAGTCAGTTCTAGGCAAACGATTAAAAAGTCAGTATTATGCAAACGATTGTTACTTCTGTATTCTGTGCTCTATTTGTTAGGTCCTTCAGGTATCCAGTTTCCTCTTCTTTGGTTTCTTTGTGCAAAATCAGTGTCCCACCCAAGCTTACCTGTGTTTTCTGTGATAAACTTTTTTTTTTTAAATTAAGTGGAAGGCAGAGAAGCAGAGAGACAGACTTCTGCATGTGCCCCGACCGGGATCCACTCAGCAAGCCCTTTATGGGGTGATGCTCTGCCTATCTGGAGCGTTGCTCCATTGCTCAGCAACTGAGTTATTTTAGTGCCTGAGGTGAGGCCAATGGAGCCATCCTCTGCTCTTAGGGCCAACATGCTCAAACTATTCAAGCCATGGCTGTAGGAGGGGAAGAGAGAGAGGAGAGAAGGGGAAGGTGTGGAGCAGCTAATGGTCGCTTCTCCTGTGTGCCCTCACTGGGAATAGAACCCAGGACTTCTACACACTATATCAACACTCTATTGCTTAGCCAAATGGCCAGGGCCCATGATCAACCATTTTTTTTTGTATTATTATTATTTTTCCTAAAGTGAGAAGCAGGGAGGCAGACAAATAGACTCCCACATGCACCTGACTAGGATTCACCTGGCATGCCCACTAAGAGGTGATGCTCTGGCCATCTGGGCCATTTCTTCATTGCAACTGGAGCCATTCTAGTGCCTGAGGTGGAGGCCATGGAGTCATTCTCAGTGCCCAGGCCAACTTTGCTTCAATGGAGCATTGGCTGTGGGAGGGGAAGAGAGAGATAGAGAGAAAGGAGAGGGTGGAAGGATGGAGAAGTAGATGGGCACCTCTCCTATGTGCCCTATCTGGGAAGTAAACCTGGGACTTCCACATGCTGCACTGATGCTCTACCACTAAGCCAAATGGCCAGGACATGATCAACTTTTTATACTGAATCTATATGTCAAATCCTTCTGCTCTGTTTGGAGTATTATAGAGGAAAGTTATCTGATTAAGGCAATTTATAGTAAGGTACAAATTATTTTTAGTCTTAGCTTTTTCAGGTTTTTTTAAACATTAAAATGAGAGCTTTTAGAACTTTTGTGCAGTAGATGATATTGAATATGAGCTTTCTCTTACACAGTTTTTCTTCATGGCTGCCAGCCACCCAAGTACTGTAATAGAAAGAAACTACTTTACCCTCCTTGTCTAAAAAATTACCTACTTCAGAAATTCACACAAACTGAGGATATGCAGAGCTATGGGACCATTTTAAAAGACATGCAATCTCTCAAATATCTCCCTTATCAGCTTGCATCAACAATTTCCTCCTTTATTATTTGGCTTGAAGTTTTTACTAATTGTATTGTCTATGCCTGGATAGTGAAAGTTAAGCTACTATTTCTGGAAGGTTTTTGTTGAGAAGAATTCTATTTGTCTGGTAGACTTGGTCAGCTTTGTACTTTATTTACTATTCAAAATTGTGGTTTTCACCTTGGCTTTAAATATATTATGAATTACCGTGATTGATTTGAATATACAGGAGGAATATTATCATTTCAGCCGCTTTTGTCAGCTAGTTCTGATGAAGTGCTTTCCATTAATTCTTGAGACACTAAGGAAGATGAAGTAATCTCCTAAGAAGACACCCCAATTTGCAGAGGAGTAAGTGGCTCAAGGACTCATAGCTAGGAAGTTGGGAAGCTGGGATTGGAACCCAAGCTGTCCTACTCCCATACTTCACTGTTTCACAGGAAGCCTGTGTGCTTTTTGGAGGAACAAACATCGAAAGACATGACCAGTTCTAAAAGGGATCAACTGAGGACCATCAAATCAGTTCATATAAGGAAGGCTAGAAAAGCAAAGTCTACAGCACAAAGGGAAGGTTGGCTTTAAAATGAGGAATTTGCTTGTCTTGTGATTAGACCTGTCATTTAAATATTTAGATGTTCCAAAAACTTAGCATTTGATGGCATAATCTTTTGTGCTCTCCTAACAATTTTTATCAGTCTAGTGATTTGAATATCTTAGTTCATATTTGAAAACCTTAGGCCTGGAGACACCGATATATGTATGCCCAGTGGAACTTTATTTACCTTGAGTCCAGATGAAATTGTTATTATTCGTATACAGTTGTAGCTAGAATGTAAAGAACCTGATTTATAGAATGTAGCAGGTCATGAATTGAAAATTTCAGGTTCCACAGATATTTTTAGAGATGAAGAGTAATGATTTTAGGCTTTTCCATGGACTTGTGAACCAAAAAATCTCTTTACTTTCTAGCTTCTATTTTGAAAATATTGTATTTTTCATCACCATTAGTTCAGCTGCAGTAATGTCCTTGGTTAGGATGTATATGGTGTCTTGGGGAAGTTTAGTAAGTCTTTTTTGGTAAAGTGGGCTTGTCAGAAAATCAAACACATAACATTTTTTACATGGCTTTTTATTCCCCTGATATTTAGCCTGGGTTGCTTGATAAATATGGATGTTCTGTCCAGGGGATTTTTCACTCTTATTATGCAAACGATGTTGCTTTGCCAGTGTAATCAGTTTACAACCTTTCCTATTTTCACTGGGAGTACTATGTAACGTTTTTAAGTGACACCATGAAGAGCTCTTGTGTTAGCTGCGCAGCATTTAGAACTGACCAACCCTCAGAGTGTTTTCAGGGACCTCTGCCATGTGTCCTGATTGAAAAATGGGCCCTTCTGTTTTGTGTCCAGGAGAACTGGCAGAAGACTTAGACCTGGCTAGCAATGTTATGACAGCATGAGCTCTTCTAGAAAATACCATTGCCATTTGGGCATAGCTACCAATGCCGCCTGTTAGGATGCCAGCACCATTTGGGAGTGTAGTTATCCTCATTTAACAAACAAGCCATGAATTCAGACCTAAAAATTGAACATTAGGAGAACCATTGTTGGCTATGGATATTTTGCCTATTTTATAAATATTAGCAAAAGAGCATCTTCTTTAACTATCAGTGTAGTTTTAAGATTTATTTTTGTGTGTTCATGATAATCAAGGCAGATGTGGCATTGTTTACATTGTATTATTTTTGGAAATGATTAGTTCATTTATGAGAACCCTGTTATGCCCTTCCTCATCTAAAATGAGACTATAAATCAGGGTATACATTGTTGGAATTCTATATTTTTGAAACAACTGTTTATTTTTTCAACACATATCTAAAGACAAACTAAAGAATATCAAGTATATGTCAAAGGATGGATGGAGCTTCTTTTTTGAGAGAATGTCTTTGATACATTTGATCTCATTTGCAGGCCCAAAGGAGCAATATAACATTGCATAATAGGGTCCCAAAATCTTTGGTCTTTCACAACATCTTTATTCTTAAACTTTGTGTCCAGTATTCCTATGGTATTAACCTTAGAAGTTCTTCCTGGCCTGACCAGGCGGTGGCACAGTGGATAGAGCATCGGACTGGTACGTGGAGGACCCAGGTTCAAGCCCCGAGGTTGCTGGCTTGACCGCGGGCCCATCTGACTTGAGCAAAAGCTCACCAGCTTGGACCTGCAAGGTCGCTGACTCAAGCAAGGGGTGGCTTGGTCTGCTGAAGGCCCGTGGTCAAGGCACATATGAGAAAGCAATCAATGAACAACTAAGGTGTCGCACCGAAAGTTCTTTTTCCTTTTACCTTCTTTAATTTTTTTCCTAAAAATATTTTAACAATTAATGCTTAATTGATTAATATAGGTAATCTGTATTAGGTAACAGAACCAATAGGAAATCTATCTATCTATCTATCTATCTATCTATCTATCTATCTATCTATCATCTATCTATCTATCATCAATCATCTATCTATCATCTATCTATCATCTATCTATCTATCTATCTATCTATCTATCTATCTATCTATCTATCTATCTATCTATCATCTCTCATCTCTCATCTATCTTTCATTTCTTCAGGGAACATCAGTCATTGCTTTTAAAATCTACAACTGATTGGTTAAGGCCCAACTCTCACATTATGGAGAACAATCTGCTTTACCCAAAACTTACTAATTGAAATACTAATTACATCTAAAAATATCTTTACAGCAACATTTAGACTGATGTTTGATAAAAAATCTGGGCACCATAGTTTAGACAATTGAAACACTATTAACCATCAAATCACATGGTTATGGTGAATATTTTTTAGAAGGAAATGAAGATGTTATCTCAAGGTAATATATGAAACACACATATAAGGAAGGTGATACTAAAATAGAGAATAGGTTTGTTTCTGAATTGCATGACCACATAAAGGCAGTGTCAATTAGCATTCCATTAGCTAAATTCAGCCTGCAGAATTCTTTGTGTTTGGCTCATACTGTATTTTAAAAAAGATTAGTTGCTGTCCCATCTGTCCCTCTCTTTTCCTCTCTCTGTCTCTGTCTGTCAAAAAAAAAAAAAAAAAATTTGTTGCCAGTAACTAAAAACTGGGAAATTTCACAGCAATAAGATCTAGATTTTGTATTTTTCTCAGATCTGGTAAGTAGAGTGCGAAGTAGTTGTTTCCTTTAGATACACATTTGTTGTTGACCTACTGCTCTCATTTATGTTACCTGCTAGGCTTTTGTTGGTACTTGACCCTGTGACACCTACCATAAGGAAGGCAATGTCATGAGAGCTGGCAAGGGTCTATGGGGGCTACTAGCTTAGTCTGGATTGGGATTTAAATAAGACAAGTGAAAGCAAAAAGCATTTCAGGTGACCTTAAATGAAAGAAGCAAAGGCTTGAGGTATGATTGTATGCCAGCACCTTGCCTAACTGAAAGAACAAGTCTATAAGTTTGGGTGTAGGAGAAAATAAGGCTGAATTGTCATACTGGAGCTAGGATATTAATTAAAACAGCACTACTAGTTCCTTTAACAGTCAAACCTAAAGTCTCTTTCTTTAAAACAACTGCAATTTATTTCTTGCTTATGTGGAATTCAAAATAGTTATTCCTAATGGGTATGTCTTTCAAGCAATGATTGAGGGGTTCAGGCTCTTTCCACCCTATGGCTGTGCCATCTTCGACAATGACTTCAAAGGTCACAGCAGAAGAGAACATGGGTGACTGGTTAGGGCAAGATTTTGTAGACTGGACCTGGATGCAGTACATGGCATTTCTGCTCACATTTCAATGACCACATCCTACCACAAGGGAAGGCTGGTCCATCCAGTCCAGCTGTGTGCCAGGTGAGAGAGAAAACCAGCTGAGTGAAGGGCTAGCCAGTCTCTAGCACCAAAGACAGGGACCTTGGAGTTTGCAGGTGGGAGCTGTTGTAGGTTATCTATTAATAAATTGAGCATATATCTACTGGGTACATTCTATGTGTTGGATGCTGTGTTATGTACCAGGTAGTCTTTTGAGCAAAAGAGCAAAGTGGTGAAAATAGTGCTTTGAGAAATTAGTCTTATGGCAGAGTATAAAACAAGAGAAGACAAACTCTTTAAGTTGGGGACAATGATGAGGAAGCTAATGTCTTTCTCCAGCTCAGAGCCAATGAGGTTGTCTATACACATGACAATATCAGTTTTTATCAATAACCATATCAGTTACTGTGTGTCATATTATAAGCAACTTTATATGTACTTAATCATTGCTGAAATTTATGATGCAGGTGATATTGTTATTTTTATTTAATGGCTAGGAAAAGCAAGACTTTAAATGATTCAATCATTTGCTCATGTTCACATAAATCTTGGCAAAGCCTGAGGATTTGAATGTAGAAAGTTGATGTTATTCTATAACTACTGTAGAGTTAATAAGATAGAAATAAATTTAATGAGAACATAATTAATTTAAGTAAGCAATAATAAAAAAAAACCCTGTTATTGGTTTGAAATGGTCACTGTGACATACTAAAAGACCCTAGTAAACTGAAGAAATGAAATTAAAGAAACAACCTGTTAAGAAATCACTGTCCTTGGAACACTTGATTGAATTTAGATCAATTCCTTATGAGAGTTCATGGTAAATGCTAAGCTTCTTGTGAATATCACATCTTGGCTAATTTATAAGCACTCAAAAACAAATTAATTATGTTTAATTTCTTATTCTGTTAAATATGCCAGAACACTTATTTCTCTGTTTGCCATCTTTGTCATGATTATAATATGTAAAATCTCAAATAATAAAATAATACTTGTCTGATGTTTCCAGAAATATTGGTAATGCCAGAAATTCTTGGGTGTTGATATGAAGTTGTGTTTTTGGCAGTTGACTGTTGGGACGGCCCAGACGGAGAGCCAGTTGTTCACCATGGTTACACACTAACTTCGAAAATCCCCTTCAGAGACGTTGTGGAGACCATCAACAAGCACGCCTTTGTGAATAACGAGTAAGTGTAGCAATATCTGGGAGCCAAGCTAAGTCAGCACGTGGAGCATGACCTGATGCAACGTGACTACAAAAGTACACACTCTTCCCAGGTGTACTCATCTCCTTTCTGCTAGCCAATTCTCTCCTTCCTTCCCAAAACACTGTGAACAAATAATATGGACTTCGTGTACATGCTTTCTCATGTTCCATTTACTCCTTGCCGCATTCTTTCTCTACGTATACCTCTTCACAGGATGGTTTTGCAAAGAGTGGCCTCAATATTTCTGAGTTCAGGGTGTGCAGAATGTCCATAAAGTCTGGAAACATAGGTTACTATACAGAGTAATTTATTGATATTATATTATAATTCTGTAAAATAATATTTAGCTTTCTAGACTTGCTGGATGTCTAAATATAGTAATTCCTGTCTTAAAATCCTTCAAAAGCTCCCTGTAGTACACGGTCATGTCTCCCATGCCCTTCAAAGTCTGACTTCTTCCTTCTCCTAGAGGGTCTTTTTCCACTGAGACAGGAGTCTGTATTCATTGACTGTCTTGGATTTTCCAGTGATCCCAATTCTTTTACAACTCCCTGCTCTTGAATATGCTGTTCTCTCTGCCTGCAACACCTTTTCCTGTTATTTCATCTGCCTAATTCTTGCTCATCCTGCAAGGCTGATTAAGCATTGTCCCTCTGGCAAACTTACTGCTTACTGATGCCTCTAGCTGGTTTAAATACTCCCTTTTTCTGTTGTCATTACCCTGAGTATATTTTTATCAATTCATATAGCAGCACCCTCTTATAATTGTTGGTTACTTGATTTCTTTTTCAAATCTTAATATCATGAACTCATTAAAAATATGGGGCTATGTCGTATTCATTCTTTATTGCCTAGCAGGTACCTGCAATATACCAGACACTCAAGAAATGATTTTTGAATTAAAAGAGGCAAGTTAAAATTACAATTCCATAAAATCAATTTTATATAAGTTTAGTAGTCTTTAAAATGTTTTATATTTGGTTTTTAATTAATTAATGATGAAGTTAAAACACTTCTAATAAGAGGAACTTGTTGCATCACAGGTTTAGTTTCTGGTGTCTTCTACATGGAACAATCTCTAGAACTGATTTCTGACGTACCATTACCACTAGTCTCAGCCAAGGTGAAGAAGTGATTTTACCTCTTTATTCCCAATATGTGAAGTATCGTGTTTGGAAGACCTGCAACCTGTGTACTTCAGGGAGTCTCTGGTGACTTGACAGAGCTTACTTCAAGCTCAGAAATTCTTAGGGGAAGAGCAACTTCAAATTCTAACAATTGATAAGCTTGTTTAGCCATTTTAAAAGTTCATTCTTTTCCTTTTCTTTCTTAAATTTTAGTTGCATGTTTAAATCAGGATTTCTCCATCTTTGCACTATTGACATTTTGGGCCAGATAATTTTTGTGGGGGAATTGTCTGGTACACATAGTATGGTGAGTAGCATCCTTGACTTACACCCTGTAAATGCCAGTAGCACTCCTCATATTGTGACCATCGAAAATGTCTTCAGACATTGACAAATGTCCCTTTGACTGAAGGCGTGGGTGGGACAATTATCTTCTTCCCCTGTTGAGTAACACTGCTTTATATTAAATGTCTTTAGATACAAATAGGCTTTTTATAAACAGGTTGGTAATAAAAAATTTATTGTTAGAATTCTATGATGTGATTGCTATGTAAAACCTATGTGAGGACACAAACACAAACAAGTTACATTCTTTTTTTTTTTTTCTTTTTGAGGGAGACAAAGAGAGGGACAGACAGACAGAAAGGGAAATGAGAAGCATCTATTCTTATTTGCGGCATCTTAGTTGTTCATTGATTACTTATTTATTGATTGCTTTCTCATATGTGCCTTGACCAAGGGGCTACAGCAGAGTGAGAGACCCCTTGCTTAAGCCAGCAACCGACCATGGGATCATGTCTATGATTCCATGCTCAAGCCAGCAACTCTGCACTCAAGCTGGCAACCTCACGGTTTTAAACCTGGGTCCTCCGCCTCTCAATTCGACGCTCTATCCATTGCTCCACCACCTGATCAGGCCAAATAGATTACATTCAGACAACCAAACCAACTTCAGTCAAAAAGGTTCATTTCTTAAATTGCTTCTCATATCAGGTTTTACTAATGAGGATAGAATATAATTGCAAAAGTTCACAGCCTGTATTGTGGAGTTTAGGTTTATAATACAAGCCCAGAAATAAAAAATTTATCTACATAGATATATTAGACAATGTGAATACTGACTTGAAACTCTGGATAAATATATTGCTTATTACTTTGGAAGATTTTGATGGAAAACCAAAAATAAAAATCAAAATAAACCTGAATTTGAAAAAATTTCTCGCTCTAAGGATAAACAAAGTCAGAAGAGGAGTAATACCATGTCATCACTTCCGGTTCCTTTTTTGCCTTAGAAGCCACCTCTTCAGGCTGTCTTTGGTAATGACCTTTACTCGGGTCACAAATTTTCCACGCAGAAACCTGAGAGCTGATGAGAAGTGAATGCTTGAGGTTTCCTTCTCTTCTTTCTGAAAGTAACAGCTACTATACAATTCTACACAAATGATTTTGAAATGCCTGGCATTGGATGCTATAAAACACAAAATTCCATTATTTTATCCTCAAGAATTATATTCAAGCTGGGGCCTGATTATCTATTTGACTTGTATATATTTTATTTTTTAATGTATATCATTAAAAAATAAATGTATATCATTAAAAATAGTATTAAATGCAAGTAGCTGCATTTAATGATATTCAGTGGTCTCTTAGATGTTTCTAGCTTTTTGAATAAATAAGATGAAATTACATTATATGAGTTTTATTCATTTATTTTTAAATTTTTATGAATTTTAATTTCTTATTTTAACATGTATTCAAGTGTCTCACTCAATATAACACCTTCATACCCAACCCCATGTCTCCTATTATGCCCCCTTTGTCCCCCTCCCTCTAACCTTTCTCCCTCCCATCCCTCTGGAATTTGCTGTCCTGTTATCTGTATCTATGTGTTATGTATATATAGTTTCACTAATGCCTTTACCTTCTCTGATCCCATCCCTTCATCCTCTTTCCTCTGACAGCTGTCCCTCTAGTCTCTGTGACCTTGCCTCTGCCTCTATTGCATTCCTCAGTTCACGTTGTTCATTAGATTCCACATATAAGTGAGATCATATGATATTTGTCTTTCTCTGTCTGGCTTATTTCACTTAGCATAATGATCTCCAGGTTCATCCATGCCATCACAAAAGAAAAATTTCCTTTTTTTCACGGCCACATAATATTTCATTATGAATATGTAGCAAAGGCTTTTAATACACTCGTACACTGATGGACACTTGGGCTGTTTCCAGATCTTGGCTATTATAAACAATGCTGCCATAAACATGGGGGTGCATATCTTCGTTTGAATCAGTGATTTGGTATTCTTAGGATATATTCCTAAAAGTGAGATAGCTCAGTCAAAAGGCAATTCTATTTTTAATTTCTTGAGGAAATGCCATACTGTTTTCCACAGTGGCTGCTCAAGTCTGCATTCCCACCAGCAGTGCAGGAGGGTTTCCTTATCTCCACACCTTCCCAGCACTTATGGTGTGTTAATTTGTTAATGAGCGCCATTCTGAGAGATGTGAGATGCTATCTTATGGTTTAAATTTGCATTTCTCTGATGATTAGTGTTCGGCAGATAAAATATAATATGCTCACTTTGTTAAAGATGGTGCTGCCCACATGGAAGCCCGTCACCCAGGTGATATTATTTGCCCTTATGCTTGGGATGGGTGTGGGGAAAGGCTGTAATGTAAGCAGGCCAGGTCGTTATAGCCTAAGGCTTAGTTTTAAGAGTAAGCTCTTCTCCACACCATTGACTGATTGGATGATGTAGGGTGGTGATGTAGGGAGGAATCCCATTATGCCTCAGATGGGTGACTTTGTATCAGAGACTTCCTTGTTTGTATAATTGAATTAAAGGTTTTGAGTCTATGCTATAAAGCGGGAGAGACCAGTAGCTTGATCTCTCTCTCTCTTGGTTCCTGAGTTCCTGAGGTTAGTATTAGAGAAGAGAGCAGATTAAGGCCACGTGGAGGAGAGAAGCAGCCAAGATGGCAGAGTGCTGATGAAGAAGCCAGTTTGTTAAGAGTTTGTGCTGGAGGAGATGGGAAACAGGTGAATAAGTCTGGTGAGCTAGAAACCTTTGATTCTAGGAAACTCGGATAAGTCAGTAGCTTTGTGAGCACTGAATGTGTGGGTTTTGGAGCCCAGTGTGTGTTTTTGCTTGCCTGCCGGGTGCAAGCTAGAATTAAAGCTGATGGCTCACCAGTTCTTGGCTCTTGTGTTTTATTGCCAACTGTTCGAATCTAATGTGAACCTGCGTGGGTCGGGCGGCTGTGATCCTGACCGCGACTACTGGCTTTACAATTAGTGACATTGAACATTTTTTCATATTTCTATTGGCCATCTGTATGTCCTCTTTAGAGAACTGTCTATTCAGTTCCTTTGCCCATTTTTAAATTAGATTGTTTATTTTCCTCATGTTGAATTTTAGAAGTTGTTTATAAATTTTGGTTATTAACGACTTATCAGACATATTTACAAATATGTTCTCCCATTGTGTGGGCTGTCATTTTATTTTGTTCATGGTATTCGCTGTTCAAAAGCTTTTTAGTTTGATATAGTCCCATTTGTTTATTTTGTCCTTTATTTCACTTGCCCATGGGCATAAATCAGCAAAAATATTGCTACAAGAGATATTGGAGAGTTTGCTGCCTATGTTTTCTTCCAAGATGTTTATAGTTTCGTAAATTATATTTAAGTCTTTTATCCATTTTGAGTTTATTTTTGTGAATGGTGTAAGTTGATGGTCTAATTTCACTTTTTTGCATGTATCTGTCCAATTATCTCAACATCATTTATTAAAGAGACTGTCTTTACTCCATTGTATGCTCTTACCTTCTTTGTCAAATATCAATTGACCATAAA
Source organism: Rhynchonycteris naso (assembly GCA_037038555.1). Classification (NCBI taxonomy): domain Eukaryota; kingdom Metazoa; phylum Chordata; class Mammalia; order Chiroptera; family Emballonuridae; genus Rhynchonycteris; species Rhynchonycteris naso. The sequence continues at coordinate 176,641,646 of CM072995.1, read as the reverse complement.
GGTGTGGGTTTATTTCTGGGTTCTCTGTTCTGTTTCATTGATCTGTATGCCTGTTCTTATGCCAGTACCAAGCTGTTTTAATTACAATGGCCTTGTAGTATATTTTGATATCAGGAAGTGTGATACCTCCCACTTTATTCTTCTTTTGCAAGATTGCTGAGGCTATTCATGTTCTTTTTTGGTTCCATATAAATTTTTGGAATCTTTGTTCTGTATTTTTGAAGTATGCCATTGGTATTTTATTTTATTTTTATTTTATTCATTTTAGAGAGGAGACACAGAGTGAGAGAGAGAGAGAGAAAGGGGGGAGGAGCTGGAAGCATCAACTCCCATATGTGCCTTGACCGAACCAGTGCAGGGTTTTGAACTGGCGACCTCAGTGTTCCCAGGTCGACACTTTATCCACTGCGCCACCACAGGTTAGGCCCATTGGTATTTTAATAGGAATTGCATTGTACCTATAGATTGCTTTGGGTAATATAGACATTTTAATGATGTTTATTCTTCCTATCCATGAACACGGTATATGATTCCACTTGTTCGTGTCTTCCTAAATGCCTTATAATTTTCTGAGTACAAATCTTTTACCTCCTTGGTTAAATTTACTCCTAGGTACTTTATTCTTTTTGTTGCAATAGTGAAGGGGACTGTTTTCTTAATTTTGCTTTCAGACAGTTTATTGTCAATGTATAAAAATGCCACTGATTTCTGAATTTTAATTTTATATCCTGCCACCTTTCTGAATTCATTTATCAGATTTAGTAGTTTTTTGACTGAGACTTTAGGGTTTTCTATGTACAGTGTCATGTTTTCAGCAAATAATGATAGTTTTACTTTTTCTTTTCTAATTTGTATGGCTTTTATTTCTTCTTCTTGTCTGTTTGCTGTGGCTAAGACTTCCAGTACTATGTTGAGTAAGAGTAGTGAAAGGGGGCACCCATGCCTTGTGCCTGATGTTAAGGGTATGGCTTTTAATTTTTACCCGTTGAATATGATATTGGCTGTGGGTTTGTCATAGATGGCCTTTATTATGTTGAGGTATGTTCCCTGTATTCTCACTTTGCTTACAGTTTTGATCATAAATGGGTGCTGAATTTTATCAAATGCTTTTCCTGTATCTATTGATATGTGATTTTTCTTCTTCATTTTTTTTACGTGATAAATAAAATTTTTGATTTGCAAATGTTGTACCAGCCTTGCCTCCCCAGAATGAATCTACTTGATCATGATGTATGATCTTTTTTGATGTATTGCTGGATTTGGTATGCTAATATTTTGTTGAGAATTTTAACAACTATGTCAGGGATAGTGGTCTATAGTTTTCTTTCTTTGTAGTGTCTTTAACTCGTTTTGGAATGAGGATAATGCTTGGCTCAGAAAAGGAGTTTGGAAGTCTTCCCACTTGAATTTTTTGAAATAGCTAGAGAATGATAGGAGTTCTTCTTTGAATGTTTGGTAAAATTCACCTGTGAAGCCATCTGGTCCAGGACGTTCACTTGCTGGGAGTTTTATGATAACTGTTTCAGTTTCATTTGTTGTAATTGGTCTGCTTAGGTTTTCTGATTCTTCCAGATTGAGTTTTGGAAGATTGTATGTTTCTAGGAATTTATCCATTTCTCCTAGGTTGTCCTATTTTTTGGCATATAGATCTTCAAAGTATTTTCTTACAATCCTTTGTATTTCTGCAGTGTCAGTTCTTACTTCTCCACTTTTATTTCTAATTTTATTTATTTGAGTCCTCTCTCTTTGTTTCTTGATGATTCTGGTTAAAGATTCATATATCTTGTTTACCTTTTCGAAGAACAAGCTCTTGGTTTTATTGATCTTTTGTATTTTTTATTCTAGCTTCTATACCATTTATTTCCACTCTGATCTTTTTTATTCCTTCCTTCTCCTTTCTCTGGGCTTTGTTTGTTTTCTTTTTTCTAGTTCTTTTAGATGCAGGGTTAAGTTGTTTATTTGAGCTTTTTCTTGCTTCTTAAGGTATGCCTGTTGTAGTATGAACTTCTCTCTCAGTACTGCTTTTGCTGTGTCACTTAAATTGTGGGTGGTTGTATGTTCATTTTCCTTTGTTTTAAGGAAATTTTTAATTTCTCCCTTGATCGCATTGATAACCCATTTGTTATTTAATAACATGCTATTTAGCTTCCAAGTGTATGGATGTTTTTAGTTTTCTATTACAGTTGATTTCTAGTTAAATCCCATTATGATCAGGGAAGATGCATGATATGATTTCGATGTTCTTACATTTATTGAGACTTGTTTTGTGTCCTAACATGTGGTCTATCACAGAGAATATACCACTAGCAGTTGAAAAGAATGTATATTCTGCTACTTTAAGGTAAAAGGTTCTGAAGATATCAATTAAATCCAGTTGATCTAGTGTCATTGAGGCTGCTGTTTCTTTATTAATTTTCTGTCTGGAAGATCTATCCACTGATGTTAGCGGGGTATTAAAATCCCCTACTATTATAGTATTGCTGTTGATCGTGCCTTTATGTCCATCAAAATCTGTATTCTGTGCTCCTATATTAGGCGCATAAATATTTACAATTGTTATATCCTCTTGTTAGATTGCTCCCTTTATCTTTATGTAGTGACCTTCTTTATCTCTTATTTTATAGCCTTTGTTTTCAAGTCTATTTTGTCAGATATAAATATTACTATCCCAGTTTTTTCATTTTCATTTGTATTAAATACTTTTTTCCATCCCTTCATGTTCAGTCTATGTATATCCTTTGTTCTGAGGTAGGTCTCCTATAGATAGAGTATGTATGGGGCCTGTTTTCTTATCCATCCAGCTACCCTTTGTCTTTTGATTAGAGCATTTAATCCAGTTACATTTTAGGTTATTATTGATATGTACTTATTTATTGCCAGTTTCTTCTTTAAATCTACAATTCTCTTTTTCTCTATTTCTTTTTTCTCTTGCGGTTTTTATAGCAGGCCCCTTAACATTTCTTGCAGTACTGATATGTTTGTGATCAATTCCTTGAGTTTTTTGGTTTTTTTTTTTTTTGGTCTGCGAAGCTTTTTATTTCTCCTTCAATTTTAAATAATAACCTTGCTGAGTAAAGTAGTCTTGGTTGTAGGTTCTTGTTTTGTAATCAGCTTCAGTATTTCTTGCCCATCTCTTCTGACCTCAAGGGTAACTTTTGAGAAATTGGATGTCATCTTTATGGGGATTCCTCTATAGGTAATTAATTGCCTTTCTCTTGTAGCTTTTAGTATTCTTTCTTTGTCTCTTAACTTTGGCACTTTAATTATGATGTGTCTTGGTGTAGGCCTCCTTGGGTTCCTCATTAATGGGACTCTGTGCCTCTTGAACTTGTGTGACTTTTTCCTTCATCAATTTAGAAAAGTTTTTAGCTATGATTTTTTCAAACAGGTTCTCTATCCCTTGTTTGTTCTCTTCTCCTCAAGGAACCCCCATGATGCAGATGTTTTTTCTCTTCATGTTGTCAGCCAGGTCTCTTAGAGTGTCCTCAGTCTTTTTGAGCCTCTTCTTTGCTTTCATTTATCTTGTCTTCTAAATTGCTGATTTGATCCTCTGCTTCATCCAGCTTGCTGTTGATTCCTTCTAGTGCATTCTTCATTTCTGATAGTGTATTTGTCATTTCTGACTGGTTCTTTTGTATGATTTCAGTGTCCTTTTTGATGCTTGCTATCTCTTTATTTAGGTTCTCATTATGACTATTCATTGTTGCTCTAAGATCCTTGAGCATCCTAAAAATTGTTATTTTATCTGCATCTGGTAGTTTGGTTACTTCCATTTCATTTAGTTCTTTTAATGGGAATTTTTCCTGTTGATTCATTTAGGTCACATTTCCCTGTCTGCCCATTTTGTCTGTGTATTAGGGAGCACTGTCTGACTTTGAAATTTTTGTGTGGTCTTTATGAAAAAGATAGGCTCGGTGGTACTGCCCTCCAGGCCACCTGTTTTCCTTGTTCTAGGAATGCTTCTTGAGGGTACAATTTTTCCACCTTTTGTATATGAGTATTGAATGCAGTTGGCCTTTTTGTGGGTGCGGTTATCCCTTCAGGCTGACTGGGTCAACCTTGATTATGTGAATCTGTGCAATGTCTTACCTATTGGGTGTATTTATTCTCCACAATGTCTGGTGCCTGCTGGACTCCTTTTTGGGCATGCTGCTTGTCTAGCTGAGTCTAGGGTTGGTGCTGTCTGTTACCTATTACCATCTGTGGAGGTTCTAGATATTCTTGCATTGATATCAGCCATTGTTTGTAACCCGCTGTGAGCTACTTGTCTGCAGCTACTGCTTTTTCCACTGTTTGTGTCAGCATTTTCTGTACCTGGGTAGTGTGGGAGGGGCCAACCTGTGTATAAGGATCAGCTTCTTCCTGCTTAGAGATGACAGTAGCTCCATAAAACCCCCATACTCCATAATATTTGCCTTCACTTTTCAGCTGCTCCACCTCCTTTTGTAGCTGCTTGGTCCTCCCCATATAGTCTTCTGTAGAAAGACTGCAGTGTGGGCTCAGATTGACCTCACCCAACCAATCTGTCTGCAGGTTGCAAGCTTGTTGGGTTAGGAAAGCTGAGGTCATCATTAATGAGACTGCCTACTTCAGGGATCTCTTGGTCAGGAGCTCAATATGTGGAATGTGGCCCCTCCTCCAGAGCCTAATCCCTAAGCCACTGCTTCATACTCAATTTTTATTTCTCCCCAATAAGGTGAGCAGCATGTTCAGATTGAGGGGGGCTGACAGTCCCATCTGCAGAAGTTCTTACAGCTGGTAAGACCCTGGTCTCAGGGATGAAGTCTGAGAGAATCCTCACCTGGGGCTGACTGTGCTTCACCAGAAAGTGGCTAAGCCCCTCGACCAGATCCCACCATAGGCTCACAGGGACCCACACTTTAAATGTCTATGCTCCAAGCCTCCCTCCCTTTCCCCTCTGGAATCTAGCCCAGCATGGCAGGATATCCAGCACCCAGGCTGGCTGACTATGAAGCTCCACCCTATCCAATGTGCATGAGCTGCTGTGTTGGTGCTGATCACAGAGAGTGGAACTCACCTCAGGTGGGCCAGGTGTGAGGATCCTTTCCTTAGAATTCCACTCTAGCAAGAGTTGTTAAGTTCTGAACTGATGCTCTCCACAGCTGGCCACTGGATATGCTAGCCCTGCGTCTCCCTGGCAGTAACCCTGTATAGACCAGTGGGAGACACTGCCCATGACTGGCCCTCAATAACCTTCTTGGAACTATAAGCAATCCAGAGTTTTTGGCTGCCTTTGCTCGGCCCAGGTGCACATGAAAATGCCAAGTTGTACACCTAGGCTGGTTTTTATCTATACTGGACCTGGGGGAAGCGCAGCTTAAAAGGTCAACATTTCCTGAGTCCCACCTTCTGCAGCCTCTGTCTGCTGGCTACTTATTGGGCTCGGCCACTGAAAGAACCTTTGGTAGAGACTAGAGCCTGGTGCAATTCAGCGATTAGTAAGGGTGGAGGGTGTGGCTCAGCATCAGGTGTCAGTTTGTCTAGACTATTTTCACAGACCTAAGTAGAGTGTGGCCTTTGAGACCCAGAGATATGGTCTGCCTACACACAAGACCAGGGGTCCCCAAACTTTTTACACAGGGGGCCAGTTCACTGTCCCTCAGATCATTGGAGGGCTGCCACATACAGTGCTTCTCTCACTGACCACCAATGAAAGAGGTGCCCCTTCCGGAAGTGCGGTGGGGCCGGATAAACGGCCTAAGGTAGCTGCAATTTGGCCCGCGGGCCGTAGTTTTGAGACCTCTGCACCAGACAGTTTCTACTGAGTCTCCCATAAGGCGGAATTACCAGTGTTAGACTCAGGCGCATGTGTGATGGGGGAGCTCTAGCCTCAACACCAGAAAACTGGGTCACTGATGTGCCCCCTGCTTCCTGGCTTCTCAGATGACCGAATCTTCATGAGTCAGGCAGGACAGACTCCCAAGGGCAGAGCAGTTGCTTTTCCCTAGGCTGATGCTGCTCAGAGGAAACTGCTCCACCCAAGAAAGATGGCAACTGCAGTTTGGATAATGACTCATCATAGGAGTTTTGGTGGCCATCCCCACAGTGTCTCTCACGGGGCCTCCAACTTTATACTTTCCTCATGCAACTCCAGCCCTCTCAGTTCTCCCACCACTGGAGCCCTGGGTAAATGGCTGTGAACGAGATTTTCTGTCTTTAAGACAGAGCCTTCATCTCCGAGAGCTCTGTCTTTTTCTTTCAGACAGAAACCAGACTCTTTTCACTGCCAAATGCTGTCTGAGTGCCTCTTCTAGGCTCTGAGGCTCTAGGCTGGGACTTCAGACCTGGGGCTCTGGGCCTGGGGCTGAACACAGACACCTCAGGTAACCCTCCCTTCAGTGAGAGTCCCTCTGGACCCTTAGCTGTCCCTCGCTCTTGGGAGCGGGGCCTCCCTTTCCACATTTCTGCCCTTCCTATCAGTCTTGGTGTGGCTTCTTCTGTGATGCTCGGTTATAGACTCCTCTTCGTTTAGTCCAAAGTTGGTTTTTCAAGATGATTGTTCTTAAAGTATAATCCAATTTGGTCCGGGAGGTGATAGTTGGAATGTCTGCCTACTCTGTTGCCATCTTGGACTCCAGGTTAAAGAGTTTTATTTCTTTAGGCTCCTTATCTCTTAAAATTTTCTCTTTTCTTCATTTAAAAGACATATATATATATATCATTATTTCTTTCTGTGCTACAAAATATCAAACTAAGTTATCTCACATGGATTGGTATTTTTTTTTGGCTTTTCTACCTAGCAAAATATGTTTACTCAGAGGATTTTTTTTCTTTTTTTGTAATGTGTCTCTCATTTTTCTCATTTGATCATCACCACTCTCAGAAGTTCCTGGTGAACACAGGAGGGTCATGCAGCTGCCCGAGCTGCCTGTGCTCTGCCCTTAGAATGTGTTGCTGTCCTGGCAGGTTCCCAGTGATACTGTCTATCGAGAACCACTGCAGTGTCCCGCAGCAAAGGAAGATTGCTCAGTACCTGAAAGGAATATTCCGAGACAAACTGGACCTGTCATGTGTAGAGATGGGAGAAACCAAGCAGCTTCCAAGCCCTCAAAGTTTGAAAGGCAAAATCCTAGTGAAGGTAATTACCCAAGAAAAATAATCAAAAGTGTTAATGACCAGCTCAGCCCTCCCTTCCAGGAGGGCTCCAAACTTGTTTCTCTGGAGAGTAATAATTAGAGTCGATAGGGGAAAGGTTGTATTGATTTGTGTGTGCACCTTGCTCCAATTTATTTATAGTTATACCTGAAGAAAAAGCTGGTTATTGAGTTCCCGCATATCCTAGAATTTGTTTTTTATGAAGTGAGATCATCAATCTCAGTGTAAGCCAAAGGCTTAATATTTTAGTCTTGTATTAGTTTATACTGGAGAGCTGTGTGGGCTACAGGGGTGGAGAAGACTCCTGTGTCTAACTGAAAGCATTTCTTTCAGATTATTCTCTCCCATTTCAGCCTCCAGTAACTATAAAAAAAAGTCTTCATGGTTGATCACCCATGGTTTTGTGAGTGAGAAGAATTCCCTTCCAAGAGGAGCAAAGGCACAGACATAGTACCCCACAGGACTTGCGTGCCTGCGAAGGAAGTTGGTGCCAAGAATGACGTTTCATGAACAGATTTTTGTGAGGGAGGAAACTGACTACTTGCAATGAATATTACTAATGCAAAGAATAGCCAGAAAGACAGTTCCCTGAGAGTGCAGATTGCTTTGTGATTTTACTTAATTCCAGTTAATTCTGTGTTTGGATTAAATGTATCTTGGATAGATGTGTTGTTTTGAGACTAAAATCCTAAGGAAGAGCAGGAGGGTGTTAATATTCAAACTTGATGATATTTTACCTAAAAGGTGTGTGTACCAAAAACCAAATATCTCATAAGAGATGCAAAAATGTCAAAGAAACTGTGACTTCATAGCAAGGGACTTTAAGGGAGGGTAGCCAATGGAAAAGATATAAAGTATTCACCTTCAGAATTGGTCAAAACCTGTTTTTCTATTGTTAAATGAGAATTATAGACTGAATCCATCAGAGAGGTGTTGTGGGCATTTGTATGTGTGAAATAATTTTGACTAAAAGCTCCAAATAATGCAAGAAATAACACTCAGTTTTCTTGAAGTCTTTCTGACATAACTTTTGTGATGAATACTGATGGCTAGGTTAGAAAGCAAACTGTTACCTTTGTCATCTTGTAAATGTGTTCATGTTCCCTGCATCATCTTTAGCTAGCAGTCAGAAGGTCAAATGCCAAATGTCCCTTTGATTGAAATTCTTCCATTTTGGACAGTAAAACTTAAAGTAGATATTGATAGAAATTCAGTCCCTTCTGCATAACTGCACATTAGGCAATTGACACAGAATGTCCTAGGGCTGATGGGCACCAGGGTGAATAAGAGCCAGAAAATCTAAGGGGCTCAGTGGAAGGAGTGGCAGCAGATGTGGACTATGAGTAAAGTATTTCAAGGCAGCTAAGAATTATTTGCTAGTAATGACATTCTTCAGACTTGAAGGGGAGTTCCTAGATCTATAAACCACCATGCTCCCATTTAAAGCAAAAACAAGGGAACTGATTTTCCTGTGTTCATTTAGCATCAGAGCGATTTCTTATCCAAAAGGCCTCATTTGAATGACTACTTACCACTTTGACGATAGGCAAGTTGGTTATTATTATAACTAAAACACACATATGTGTGTTCCAACTAAGGGCATAGGATGGGGTGATTCTTATTATGATGAGCCATATAGTCTCAAAAATGAGCCTGATTTTTACTTGTAAATAATATTAATTATATTTTATTGAAAATCATTAAACAGCCTTTTCTTGAAAGTCTTTTTTCTTATTTTGCCTATAATTCAAGCTTTCTAGTCAGCCAGAAGTAATGGTTGGCCAAGGGATAATATAATTTTATTTTTCACTTTTTAAAAAGTATTTTTAATTGTAGTAAATAATAAAATTTACCTCCCATCTTAACCATTTTGTAGATTTCAGTAGTGTTAAATATATTGACATTGCCATGTAGCTAATCTCCACAACTCTCTTCATCTTGCAAAGCTGAAACTCCATACCCATGAAACAATTCCCTGTTTTTCCCTCTTTTAGCCCTGATAATCACTATTGTACTCTCTGTCTTCATGAATTTGACTACTTTGGATACCTCATATAAGTAGAATTATATAGTTTGCCTTTCTGTGAAGGCTATTTTACTTAGCCTATTATCCTTAATTGGCATATGTCATAATTTTCTTTCTTTTCTTGCTAAATATGCCATCATATGCATATATCACATTTTTTACCTGCTCATCTGCATATGCCATCATATGCATATATCACATTTTTTTTATCTGCTCATCTGTTGCTGGACACTTGGATTGCTTTTATGTGTTTGCTATTATAAATTTATTTTCATTTTTAAATTAAGTGTTTTGTTCTGTTTCAGGGTAAAAAGTTGCCTTATCACCTTGGAGATGATGCAGAGGAAGGGGAAGTTTCTGATGAAGACAGTGCAGATGAAATTGAAGATGAGTGCAAGTTCAAGCTCAATTATGTAAGTTACAGACTTGGCCATAATTTTTATCCTCAATGCATTGTAGTAAAAATTGTAGCTTTGTTGGAATTCTCACAAATATAAGGATGTTAATTTAAAAAAGGGATATTTGTTGAAATTTGCTTTGTGTGATTGCACACAGACACTCCAGTGTTTGCTGAGTGAATGGAATGAGTCAACGATTCTTGTGTCTTTGAGTTGGGTTGTTGTTAGTGATTAAACCATCGGACCTCTCTCCAGGGACAAATCCCCTGCTATTACAATTTGAGCAAAACTCGAATTGCGGTTATATTGTATGAGTTGGGACATATATCAGTAAATAAAACAGACAAAAAATTTTGTTTATACATTCCTGGGAAAAGAGAAGGATAGACAAGAATGAAAACAAATAAGCAACATCTATAGTATACCAGGCAGTGATAAGTGCTATAGGGAAAAAAAATGGGGGAAAAAGTGGAGAAAGTATTTCAAACTATCCAAGTTTGAAATGAGATGGGCAGGAAAGGTCTCACAGAGACGGTAACACGTGAGCAAAGGCCTGAAGGGCATGAGGAGTTAGCCAGGCTGATATCTGGTGAAGAATGTTCCAGGCAGAGGGAACAGCAGATTCAAAAGTCAGAAATGGGATCAGTGACTCGCCCAATATTATGTTCATGTTAGAAGCAAAACCCTCACACATGTATTCTTACTCCTGCTAATCTACTGTTATTTCTAACCAAGGGATTTAGATCACACAAAAAGTTTTCTTCTCATGTAATAAATGCTTTCTCTTGATGAATTAATAGAATCCTGTAAGCTTCTGCCTTATACTGTTTTGTGGCTTCAGCCATAGTGAAAATCTGGCTCATTATGTGTAAGCCTGTGTGTTCAATGACCCAAGAATTGTACAGCTCAAAGACAGGGCACAGTTTCCTTTTAGCCATAGCACAGTGATCAGTGATTCTGTGAAACTAGCTCACCATTACTCATCTTTATGGGGTTCTCTAATGTCAATGTGTCTTACAGACTTTCTACTCTTATATTTCAACTCTTATTATTTTTTTTCTTCTTCTCCTAAGTTATGTATCTTTTTTCTTGTGCTCTCTGGTTTAGCCAGCCTTATAGGTACAAGTATCAGATCACTCTCTCACATATGAAGCTCATCACCAAGCTTTCAAACAAGTTTTAAAATAACTCTAGTACAGTAATATATAACAACTTTTCTGTATTATACTAATACCCTAAAACCGTTATTTAACCTATGTGTATAGCTAACACTAAACATAGTCATTTCCCCCCTCATTTCCTATTCTGTTAGCCACAAATCCATCTTTTCTCCTAAGTGATTTATTTTATGATTTGAGCCATTTTAAGGATTATGGATCTTGTTGGTTTGCGTTGTCAGCATTCATGAAAGGGATGAGTTACCTCACAAGGTTGGAAGGGTTTGCTACTGAAAATGTTCACTCAGAGGCTAATTGCCTATATGCTGAACATGCTGTTGTATCCTTGGGAATAAGGGGTGGGAAATAGACAAAGTGACCTGGAAGATCCCTGGAAAATTTCAGTAGTTTCTAGTACCTGATACACTTCTGCCAACCCTATCAAAGAGTTAAGGTAATGAACATATAAGGTCTCACATAGTGTATATATTATAGTCATGCACTGTATAAGTACATTTTGGTCAACCACAGACTGCGTATATGACAATGGTTCCTTAAGATTATAATGGAACTGAAAAATTTCTATTACCTAGTGATGTCATAGTCTCGGTAACATAATAGCACAACATATAACACATGTTTGTAATGGTAGTGGTGTGAACAAACCTACTGTGCTTCCAGTCTTATAAAAGTATAGCATGTACCAGTATGTATGGTCCATGATACTTACTAGGTGATAATAAATGACTGTGTTACTGGTTATGCATGTGCTATACTTTTCATCATTATTGTAGAGTTTATCTTTTCTACTCATGAAAAAAGTATACAGTACTGTAAAATAGTATGCCATGTTATGCTAGCAGCAGCCTCATATGTCTTGTGTTCACTGTGTCTCTTGAATGCTTAGTTTTCTCTTGTGCTTGATTTAATCTTAGGTTGTTTTGTACAGTAACATGTGGTACAGGCTTATCCAGGAGCAGTGGTTTGACCATATATAGGTGTGTAGTAGGCTATACCACCTAGTTTGTGTAAGTGCACTCTGTGATGTTTGCACAATGACAAAATCTTCTAACAATGTATTTCTCAAAATGTATCCCATTATTAAGTGGAGCGTGACTATTTTCTTGTTGGTAATCTGTCTTTCTATCCTCATCCTGTACTTTCAGTAGTAAATGACTATGAGTGGATTTATTTGGTTATTTTCTTAGCACTCAGGAGTATTTACTTCTATTAGAGAGCTCATGTTTTTTTTTTCATTCTTGAAATCAGGCTTTTTTTAAATTTTAATATTGTTTCTATGACACTTCTTCAGTCCTGTTTCTCTGGAAGTCCTATTAGATTTATGTTAAAATCTCTTAGTCCGTTCTCCATATCTCATATTTATTCTTTAAATTTATTTTATCTCTGTGCTGAACTTCTCTGTACAGTATTATTTTTCAATTCATTAATTATATTTTTGACTTTGTTTGGTCTAGGGTTTATTTGAGCTATTCTTTTAATTTCAGTACTATACTCTTTATTTACAAAATTTACTATTGGTTCTTTTTTATATAGTTTTTTTTTATTTTTTATTTTTTAGTGAGCAAGAGAGAAAGAGGCAGACAGACAGGGATAGACATATAGGAAGGGAGAGAGATGAGAAGCATCAGTTCTTCATTGTGTCACCTTAGTTGTTCATTGATTACTTTCTCATATGTGCCTTGATGGGGTCTATGGCAGAGTGAGTAACCCCTTGATGAAGTCAGTGACATTGGGCTTCAAGCCAGCAAACTTTGGGCTCAAGCCAGCAACCATGGGATCATCTCTCTGATCCCACGCTCAAGCCAGTAACCCTGTGCTCAAGCTGGTGAACCAATGCTCAAGCTGGCGACCTCAAGGTTTCAAACCTGGGTCCTCAGTGTCCCAGGCTGATGCTCTATCCACTGTACCAATGCCTGGTCAAGCTCAACAATTGTTCTTATTTCATCATTTGGCTAAGTTTTAGTTTCTTATTCTTTTTATGGGGCAATTGTTTCATACCTTTGAGCATCTAAGCATACTAATTTTAAAGCGGAAGAGTGAATTCCTGTTCTAAATGTTGATGTTTTTGCCACTCTTGTCTTTTCCTCATTAGTTTTAGAATTTTAGGTTAAAGGTTTTATTTTGAGTGAAATGTTTTTTTTCCTTCCATTCTCTTTTATTTTGTATTCACCCTTCTTATCTAGTAGTTTGGAAGTTTATTCTACCTGAGAACTCTCCACCCAGGCCCACTTTTCTAACAGGATCTTATATTGATGGTTTGGGGCTTTCTGACACTGAAGATGTTAAAGATATCACTGATCTAATTACCAAGGAAACCAACAATTTGGTTGTCTTCTTACCCCTGCCTCTTTTGATATTAAATTTTATAACTTCTACATAATAGCTGGGTTTTTTTTTTTTTAATGCTTTCTATTGTAAGCAAGGACCCACTCTACCTTTATTTACCACCTTGGTTTCACATTGTGAGACTAGCTCAAATCTTCTGTAGCATGTGGGACTCCTTTTGTTTCTGTTACACTATCTTATATTAATAAAAATGTAAATGTTTGTTCAAAATCTTAAATCTCCGAAATTGCTTCAACTATTGCTTTGAAATTTTGACACAATGTTGCATTTGAATACTCGCGTGTTTTTATATACCTACTATTATATAGATGTCAACCCTGTGACAGGTAAAAACATGCTTTTCTTGAAAACCAGCACCATCTGTTGGACGCAAAAGCAACACATGCTATACTAAATATTTTACAATTCCATTTCAATGTTTCTGATTTATGATGCATTTACAATTTCTTGCATTGTCTGGAATAGCTGCGACATTGCTACCAAGTGGAAGAACTGCTCATTCCTCTTTGAAATTGCCATTGAACATGCAATTTATTGAAACTTCCATGTGCAATATTTCCAAAGCATCTGGCATGGGAAAAATATTGCAGAAATGCAAACTTATTTTTGGGGTGAATGCACAATGGTGAACAAAAAATCGCTCGAGGCTCTTGATCGATCATTGCAAGATTTGCATGGAAACATCAGACCATTTGGAATGCATTAATATTGCTTGCAGGAGATTTGAGACAAACATTACCTGTAATTCCTTGATCTACACCAGCGGATGAAAAAATGCTTGCCTGAAATACTCTACTTTGTGTCGACATGTAAAGATGTTAAAATTAACTACAAATATGCGTTTCCAGCTGCAAAATAAAGGATCAGCTGAGATATTCTCACATTAATTGCTAGAAATTGGAAAAAGAAAGGTTCCAGTTAATCTGGCCTCAGGACAAATTTTTTTTTTTTAAAGTTTAATGCATTTTATTTATTTATTTATTTATTTATTTATTTATTTATTTTATATATATATTATTTTTATTAATTCTAATGGGGTGACACCAATAAATCAGGGTACATATGTACAATGAAAACATCTCCAGGTTATCTTATCATTCAATTGTGTTGCATACCCGTCACCAAAAGTCAAATTGTCCTCTGTCACCTTCTATCTGGTTTTCCCTGTGTCCCTCCCCTACTCCCTATCCCACTCTTCCCTCCATCCCCGCATCCCGTAACCACCACTCTCTTGTCCATGTCTCATATTCTCACTTTTATGTCCCACCTATGTATGAAATCATGCTGTTCAAAGTTGTTGTTTTATCTGATTTACTTATTTAACTCCGTATAATGTTATCAAGGTACATCCATTTTGTTATAAATGATCCGATGTCATCATTTCTTATGGCTGAGTAGTATTCCATAGTATATATGTACCATGGCTTTTTAATCCACTCATCTTCTGACGGACACTTGGGCTGGTTCCAGATCTTCGCTATTGTGAACAATGCTGCCACAAACATGGGGGCGCATTTCTTCTTTTCAAACAGTGCTATGGTGTTCTTAGGGTATATTCCTAAAAGTGGGATAGCTGGGTCAAAAGGCAGTTGGATTATTAATTTTCTGAGAAATCTCCAAACTGTTTTCCACAGTGGCTGCACCAGTCTGCATTCCCACCAGCAGTGCAGAAGGATTCCCTTTTCTCCACATCCTCGCCAGCACTTATTCTGTGTTGTTTTGCCGATGAGTGCCATTCTGACTGGTGTGAGGTGATATCTCATTGTGGTTTTAATTTGCATTTCTCTAATGATTAGTGATGTTGAGCATTTTTTCATATGCCTATTGGCCATCTGTATGTCCTCTTTGGAGAAATTTCTATTCATTTCTTTTGTCCATTTTATGATTGCGTTGTTTGTCTTCCTGGTGTTGAGTTTTATAGTTCTTTATAAATTTTAGTTATTAACCCCTTATCAGACGTGCTGTTGAATATGTTCTCCCATTGTGTGGTTTGTCTTTTTATTCTGTTCTTATTGTCTTTAGCTGTGCAAAAACTTTTTAGTTTGATATAGTCCCATTTGTTCATCTTGCCTTTTATTTCATTTCCCCGAGGAGATAAATCGGCAAATATACTGCTGCTACAGATGTCGGAGAGCTTGCTGCCTATGTTTTCTAAGATGCTTATGGTTTCACGGCTTACATTTAAGTCTTTTATCCATTTTGAGTTTTTTTTGTGAATGGTTGATGGTCTAGTTTCATTTTTTTGCAGGTAGATGTCCAATTTTCCCAACACCATTTGTTAAAGAGGCTGTCTTTATTCCATTGTATGTTCTTTCCTCCTTTGTCAAATATCAGTTGTCCATAAAGCTGTGGGTTTATTTCTGGGTCCTCTGTTCTGATCCATTGTTCTATGTGCCTGATCTTGTGCCAGTACCAGGCTGTCCTGAGTATAATGGCCTTAGAGTAAACCTTGATATCTGGAAGAGTGATACCTCCTGCTTTATTATTTTTTTTTAAGATTGCTGAGGCTATTTGTGTTCTTTTTTGGTTCCATATAAATTTCTGGAATATGTGTTCTATATCTTTGAAGTATGTCATTGGTATTTTCATTGGTATTGCATGAATTTATAAATTGCTTTGGGTAATATAGACATTTTAATGATGTTTATTCTTCCTAGCCATGAGCACGGTATGTGCTTCCACTTGTTTGTATCTTCCTTGATTTCTTTTATCAATGTTCTATAATTTTCCGAGTACAAGTCCTTAACCTCCTTGGTTAAATTTACTCCTAGGTACTTTATTTTTTTCCTCCAATAGTGAAGGGGATTGTTTCCTTAATTTCTTTTGCTGATATTTCATTGTTGGTGTATAGAAATGCCTCTGATTTCTGAGTATTAATTTTATATCCTGCCACCTTGCTGAATTCATTTATAAGGTCCAGTAGTTTTTTGACTGAGACTTTAGGGTTTTCTATATACAGTATCGTATCATCTGCAAATAGTGACAGTTTTACTTTTTCATTTCCAATTTGGATGCCTTTTATTTCTTCTTCTTGTCTGATTGCTATAGCTAGGACTTCCAGAACTATGTTGAATAAGAGTGGTGAAAGGGGGCAACCCTGCCTGGTTCCTGATCTTAAGGGGATTGCTTTTAATTTTTGTCCATTAAGTATGATGTTTGCTGTGGGTTTGTCGTAGATGGCCTTTATTATGTTAAGGAATGTTCCCTGTATTCCCACTTTACTGAGAGTTTTGAGCATGAATGGGTGCTGGATTTTATCAAATGCCTTTTCTGCCTCTATTGAAATTATCGTGTGATTTTTGTCCTTCCTTTTGTTTATGTGATGAATCACATTGATTGATTTGCGAATATTGAACCAGCCTTGCCTCTCCAGAATAAATCCCACTTGATCGTGGTGTATGATTTTTTTCATATATTGCTGGATCCGGTTGGCTAATATTTTGTTGAGAATTTTAGCATCTAAATTCATCAGGGATATAGGCCTATAATTTTCTTTCTTTGTGTTGTCTTTGCCCAGTTTTGGGATGAGAATTATGCTCGCCTCATAAAAGGAGTTTGGAAGTCTTCCTTCCTCTTGAATTTTTTGAAATAGCTTGAGAAGGATAGGAGTTAGTTCTTCTTTGAATTTTTGATAGAATTCACTTGTGAAGCCATCGGGCCCCGGACTTTTCTTTTTTGGGAGTTTTTTGATAACTGTTTTGATCTCATTTGCTGTAATTGGTCTGTGTAGGTGTTCTGATTCTTCCAGATTTATTTTTGGAAGGTTATTATGATTCAAGAAATTTGTCCATTTCACCAAGATTCTCTAATTTTTTGGCATATAGTTCTTCATAGTATTTTCTTACAATGCTTTGTATTTCTGTTGTGTCAGTTGTTATTTCTCCGCTGTCCTTTCTAATTTTATTTATTTGAGTCCTCTCTCTTTTTTTCCTGGTGAGTCTAGTTAAAGGTTCATCAATCTTGTTTACCTTTTCAAAGAACCAGCTTCTGGTTTCATTGATCCTTTGTATTGTTTCCTTAGCCTCTATGTCATTTATTTCTGCTTTGACCTTTATTACTTCCTTCCTTCTACTTGTCTTGGGTTTTATTTGTTGTTGTTTTTCTAGTTCTTTTAGATGCAGAGTCAGGTTGCTTATTTGAGCTTTTTCTAGGTTCTTATGATATGCCTGTAGTGCAATAAACTTCCCTCTCAGAACTGCTTTTGCTGTGTCCCATAAATTTTGAGTTGATGTATGCTCATTATCATTTGTTTCTAGAAACTTTTTTATTTCTTCTTTGATCTCATTGTTAATCCATTTATTATTTAATAACATGCTATTTAGTTTCCAGGTGTTTGAGTATTTTTCAGTTTTTCTTTTGTGGTTAATTTCTAGTTTCATGGCATTGTGATCAGAGAAAATGCTTGATATAATTTCAATCTTCTTAAATTTATTGAGACCATTTTTGTGTCCTAACATGTGTTCTATCCTAGAAAACGTACCATGGGCGCTTGAGAAGAATGTATATTCTACTCCTTTAGGGTGAAAAGTTCTGAAGATATCTATTAAATCAAGTTGATTTAGTGTCTCCTTTAAGTCTGCTGTTTATTAATTTTCTTTCTTGAGGATCTATCCAGTGTTGTTAGAGGGGTATTGAAATCCCCTACTATGATAGTATTGCTGTTAATCTTGCCCTTTATATCCATCAAAGTCTGCTTTATGTATGTCGGGGCTCCTATATTTGGTGCATAGATATTTATAATAGTTATATCTTCCTGTTGAATTGTTCCCTTTATCATTATGTAGTGTCCTTCTTTATCTCTTACTACAGCCTTTGTTTTAAAATCCATATTGTCAGATATAAGTATTGCTACCCCTGCTTTTTTTTCATTTCCATTTGCATGAAATATTTTTTTCCATCCTTTTACCTTCAGTCTATGAGCATCTTTTGTTTTAAGGTGTGTCTCTTGTAGACAGCATATGTATGGGTCCTGTTTCTTTATCCATGCAGCTACCCTATGTCTTTTGATTGGATCATTTAATCCATTTACATTTAAGGTTATTATTGTTAGGTAGTTGTTTATTGCCATTTTATTCTTTAAAGCTGTATTCTTCTTTTGCTCTATTCATTCCTCCCTTTAAACTGTTCACAAGAGGCCCCTTAGTATCTCTTGCAGAATTGGTTTGGTTTTTATGAATTCCTTCAGGCTTTCTTTTTCTGGGAAGCTCTTTATTTCTCCTTCAATTTAAACGTTAGCCTTGCTGGATAAAGTAGTCTTGGTTGTAGGTTCTTGTTCTGCATTACTTTGATTATATCTTGCCATTCCCTTCTGGCCTCAAGTGTTTCTGTTGAGAAGTCCGATGTCATTCTTATGGGGGCTCCTTTGTAGGTGATAGCCTTTTTTTCTCTAGCAGCTTTTAAAATTTTCTCTTTATCCATTAGCTTTGGTATTTTAACTATGATGTGTCTTGGTGTAGATCCTTTTGGGTTTCTCTTTAATGGAGTTCTGTATGCTTCTTGAATGTGTGGAGTGTTTCTTAGCCTTAATTTAGGAAAGTTTTCTGCTATGATTTGATTGAACAAAGTTTCCATTTCCTGTCCTGTCTCCTCTTTTCAGGCACCCCTATGATGCGAATGTTGTTTCTCTTCATGTTGTCACAGAGCTCCCTTATAGTTTCCTCACATTTTTTAAGTCTCTTTTCCTTTTTCTTCTCTGCTTCTGTGCCTTTGTTTATTGTGTCCTCTAACTCGCTTATTCGATCCTCAGCATCATCCATCCTGCTTTTAATTCCTTCCATTGTGGTCTTCAGTTCTGATACTGTATTTGTCATTTCTGTCTGATTCTTTTTTATTATTTCAATTTCGTTTTTTATACTTGTTATCTCTTTGTTTAGGTGTTCATAATGACTATCCATTGTTGCTCTAATTTCTTTGAACATTCTAACTATCATTATTCTAAATTCTGCTTCTGGTACTTTGGTTATATCTGGTTCATTCAGGTCCATCTCTGGGGATTTCTCTTGATTCATTTGGTTTGCATTCCTCTGCCTGCTCATTTTGTCTGTCTATAAGCAAGTTGTGGCCACTGGAGTCCAGTAGGTGTTGCCTTTGTGTTCTCTAATTGTGGTCTGTCTGCAGCCCCCCGCCCCTCTTCCGGTGCCTAGGGTGGTTGGGTATGAGCGTTGCTAGCGCCGGCCCACTGTGGCTTTTGCTGTGATTTCTGCCTCTCCTTTGTGGGAGGGCCTGTCACTGAAGCCACAAGACTTAGCACCAAGGGTAGAGGTGAGCACCTTTGCTCAGCTGTGGACCCAGCCTATTTCCGGACTTCAGTCCAAACCAGCAGTCGGAGCCTGCTCGCTACAGTTCCGCGGGTTAGGCAGGGCTTTTGACGTGCTCTCAGCTGTTAGCTTTTGCCTGTTCGGAGCTTTAGCCCCGCCCTCGAGGCCAGGGCCCTTCTGCGCAGGGTCGGAAACCAAGGTTTATTGGGGCGGTCCTGTTTGCTGGCTTCCGCTTAGCTGCGTACTTCTGCTCGTCCGGACTCTACCCTGCCCCCGTGTTTGGAGCCCGCTCGTGCACGTATGAATGCAATCCGCGGTTTCTCCGGCTGGACGGGGATAGTAGCGTGAGCTCAACTGCGGGTTTCCACTTGTCTTGGGGTCTAGCCTGTTCCCGCTCTTGGAGCCCTCTCAGCACGTATCCTGGCCAGCCGCGGTTTCTCTGGCCCGAGGGGTGGGGGGCTGGTAGCGTCAGCTCTGCCGCAAGCCCCTGCCCGTCCCTGGTCCTAGCCCGGTCCCGGCGGTCAGGGCTGGCTTGCGCAGGGCCTGCCCGTTCCTGGCCTCCCGCTTTGTCCCTGTAAGTGGGGTTAAAGGCGGGCCCGCAGCTTCCGGACCGCTATCGCGCGTCCCCTCCGACCCTCTGGGCTAGACCGATCTCCCACCAGCTTGGCCTCTGCCCACGCCGACAGAACCGCCTTTCAGCGTCCTGTCGCCCCAAACCCTTAAGCAGCCCTCAGCAGAGTAGGAAGGGACCTAATACTCTACACTGTAGGCCTGGGAGCTCCCTCACTTGTTTCACAGCTCAAATCTGTCCAAACGCCTCTTCTAGGCTCTGGGACTGCAGGCCGGGGCTTCGTTCCTGGGACCCAGGTCCCTCATTCTCCGCCAAACTCTCCTCCCGCCACGCGGGTCTCTCCGGGCTGCCGTTTGCTCCAGGGAGCTGGGCAGCCCTCTTCGCGTTTTCGCTATTCCTACCAGTCTCAATGTGGCTTCTTCTGTGTTCCTTGGTTGAAGAGTTCACTTAGTTTAGTTCATAGTTGGTTTATCCAGATGATGGTTTTTTAAATTGATTTATAATCCACTTTGCTTCTGGGAGTTGGAAGTTGGTACGTCCGCCTACTCCGTCGCCATCTTGCTTCTCCCTTACTTTTTCTTATTTAAAGTATATAAAGAATGTTTGGTCTAAAAATGTATGCTTAACAGCTCTAAAGAAACATTACCTTTTTTTTTTTTTTTCTTTTTTGACATTGTACTGTTATTCTTTTTATGTATACCTTAGATAAACCCAGCTTTTAAATATCTAGCATTTATTGAGTTCTCACTAAGCACAAGCCATATGCTAAGGACTTTACTTATAGTATTTTATTTTATTCCCACAATCATGCGGTGGGGTAGAAGTCATAACTTTATAGATTAGGAAAACAGCGTTTGAAGGATGAAGTGCCTTGTTCAAGATTAGGACTACATGAATGTTCTAGACTTAACTACCATACTCCATCATTTATTAGAGTTTGATTTAATTAAGGAAATTTTGATTTTTGTCAAAAAAACTCATTTCATATTACATAAATTGGAGCGCAGGAAGGTTTAAGATTCTAGAACTACAAAATCTTTCATTACGTTGGGATTAATTCAGACAAGAAAAAAATACATGGACTATCCTTGATTTCATTAATGTGAGGGGTAACATTAATTGTATATGATCTCTCAAATTTGTGTTTCTTGGGGAGTTCATCTACCCGCAGAGACACAATCGCATTGGAAGCAAATAATGAATTACTTAAACTGTTGTCATATGGTTTTAGCGTTGTGAATGTGAGTTCATAGAAAAGTGAACTTAGACTGGGCTGGAATACCCCCACCAGGCTAGAGAGAATCTGTAGCAGTTGCCAAGTGTACATGCCCTGAAGTCAGACTGCCCGGTTTCAAAGCTGGCTCTGCCACTTGCTAACATGTGACCTTGAGGAACTCACCAACCTCTCTATACCAGAGATTCTTTATCCTCTTTTTCTAAATGGGCATCATAATAACATTTCAAAATGTCATTGTGGTTCTCTCTCTGCCTGACTGCCTATTTTGTAAGTTGCATTCACATTCCTGAAAAGTGGCTGTCCCAGTTGGCTTTGAATTGTAGAGGTAGTGTGTTCACCTGGCTGAAATTGATATCTGAGCTAGAGAAGGAGCAGGTCTACAATCCTAGGGGTCTCCCATGACATTGCACATGTACATTGTGTGACAAGCAATGAAATCTTGAGCATCCTACAGTCTGAAACTCTCTCCTGATCTTCTTCAGGATATGTACTATTAAAAGAGTTGTAGCTATTTGAAATCATCTTGAGACAAACAAAAAAGTAAGGATACTATGTTCTATCTGATTCTTGCTGAGAACCAGTCAATTTAATGGACTTTGAATTATTATAAGAATTGGTGATTTCTCCCAGTTGGAAATATAAGTCATTCTTATCCTCTGTCTTGTTGCAAAAATTTAACTCTTTATGTACAAAGGGAATTAAATAATTATTTAACTTAAAAATAAGAACTAAGTTCATACTCTGTAAAGAACTCTGCACAGTGCCTAACACATGATTTATGCTCAGTAAATGCTAGATATGACCAATAATGAAAACGGCAGTGGCAGCATGGTTATCACTAAAGTACGTCCTCAGCTGGTCCTTGAACAGAAGAGGGTGTTTTAAAGTAGCCGAAGGAGCAGACAGGAGACAGTAGAGGCCTGGAGTACATGGCTGAGTAGCTGCTGCTCTTCAGCTCAAGACCTTTGGATTAGGGTTTGGAAAGCTGTAGAGTACTCACAAAACGCAACTAACGTATTATCCTTCCAGCCTCCAGACTCAAGCCCAGAGAGAAAAGAGACATTTGAGGATGGTGAGATAGTCCATTATTTTGTTTGGTAGGCTTAAAGCAAAGATTCTCAACTTTGGCTGCACATTGGAATGACAGGAGAGCTGCAAAAAATCCCAGAGCAAGGTCCCAGACCAGAGATTCCCATGTAAATAGTCTGGGTATAGCTTGGGGTCTTGGAACCCTCCTCTGGAGATTCCACTGTTGGGTGCAGGTAGAGTACCACTGTTTGAGAATGTGTTTGATTGATTGATTTGTAATACATATTCCTAGATCATATGTTCTTCTCAGAAAAGGAATTGGGAACAGTGGTTACTTCTCTTGTGGAAACTACTCCTGACCATCCCAAAAGGCTGCCTTCTCCTCCCCATTACCCACACTGTAGCATCCTCCCTCTCCCACTGGCTCAGGGAACAAAAGAGCAAGATGCACGTGGTGTTCAACTGTGGTCCCTGGTGCAGCTGCAAGATGGTGACAGGTTGCGAGGTCATGTGTCTGTCTCAGCTTTCTTTAAGTAGGGGTATTGCATTCTAGGACTGAATGATAAGGTATTAATGAAACCTCAGCCATACTTTTATTTGTTTCTCCACAGCTCCTAATTTTCTTGTGTTGTAAATCACAGAGTAAAAAATATCAACAGGCAGAAATAGCACTCTTTCAACAACTCGCAGTGTTTAGAGGCTGCGAAGTGAATAATTATAGCCTCTGCATTGAACACTCATTATCTTACCAGCACCAGTTGGCCCTGGCTTTTTTATATTTAGCCTTGCTGTGCTGACATTGAAAGTATCTAGGCATAATGGCCACAGTTCACCACCTCCGTACCTCCTGCCTTTGCTCATTCTGATCCAGAGAAGGAAACCAATGTGTATTGGGGGCTTTCTGGGCGACCTGAGCACACTAGGTGCTTACTCTTTTGGTCTTCCTAGCAAATGTGTTCCCTGCCAGGCTCTAGGTATGTGATCTGATGCACTACAGTTGTGCTTCCTGCAGTTCTTTTATTTTTTTAAAATTTTTATTAATTTTAATGGGGTGACATTGATAAATCAGGGTACTTATGTTCAGAGAAAACATCCCCAGGTTATTTTGACATTTGATTATGTTGCATACCCATCACCCAAAGTCAAATTGTCTTTCATCACCTTCTATCTGGTTTTCTTTATGCCCCACCCCTACCCCCACTCCCTCCCTCAGCCCCACTCCCTCCCTCTCCTTCCTCCCCCCCCCCCACCCTGTAACCATCACATTCTTCTTCATGTCTCTGAGTCTCATTTTATGTCCCACCTATGTATGGAATCATATAGTTCTTAGTTTTTTCTGATTTACTTATTTCACTTAGTATAATGTTATCAAGGTCCATCCATGTTGTAAATGATCCGATGTCATCATTTCTTATGACTGAGTAGTATTCCGTAGTATATATGTACCACATCTTTATCCAGTCATCTATTGAAGGGCTTTTTGGTTGTTTCAATGTCTTGGCCACTGTGAACAATGCTGCAATGAACATGGGGCTGCATGTGTCTTTACGTAGCAACGTTTTTGAGTTTGGGGGGTATATTCCCAGTAGAGGGATTACTGGGTCATATGGTAGCTCTATTTTTAAGTTTTTGAGGAACCACCATACTTTCTTCCATAATGGTTGTACTACTTTACATTCCCACTAACAGTGGATGAGGGTTCCTTTTTCTCCACAGCCTTTCCAACATTTGTTACTACCTGTCTTGTTGATAATTAATAGCTAATCTAACAGGTGTGAAGTGGCATCGCATTATAGTTTTGATTTGCATTTCTCTAATAGCTAATGAAGATGAGCATCTTTTCATATATCTGTTGGCCATTTGTATTTCTTCCTGGGAGAAGTGTCTGTTTATGTCCTCTTACCATTTTTTTATTGGATTGTTTGTTGTTGAGTTTTATGAGTTCTTTGTATATTTTGAATATTAGGCTCTTATCTGAGCTGTTGTTTGAAAATATCATCTCCCATTTAGTTGGCTGTCTGTTTTGCTGTCACTTTCTCTTGCTGTGCAAAAGCTTCTTAGTCTGATGTAGCCACATTTATTTATCTTTGCCTTCACTTCCCTTGCCTTTGGAGTCAAATTCATAAAGTGCTCTTTATAACCAAGGTTCATGAGTTTAGTAGCTATGTTACCTTCTATGTAATTTATTGTGTCAGGTCTTATATTTAGGTCTTTGGTTCATTTTGAATTAATTTTAGTACAAGGGGACAAACTGTAGTAGAGTTTCATTCTTTTGCATGTGGCTTTCCAGTTTTCCCAGCACCATTTGTTGAAGAGGCTTTCTTTTCTCTATTGTATGTTATTGGCCCCTTTATTGAAAATTATTTGACCCTATATATGTGGTTTTATTTCTGGGCTTTCTATTCTGTTCCATTGGTCTGAGTGTCTATTTTTCTTCCAGTAATGTGCTGTTTTGATTGTCATGGCTCTATATTATAATTTGCAGTCAGGTATTGTAATGCCCCCAACTTTGTTCATTTTCTTTAGGATTGCTTTGGCTATTTGGGGTTTTTTTGTAGTTCCATATAAATCTGATGATTTTTAATTTTATTTCTTTAAAAAATGACATTGGAATTTTGATGAGAATTGCAATAAATTTGTATATCACTTTGGGTAATATAGTCATTTTGACTATATTTATTCTTCCTATCCAGGAACAAAGAATATTTTTCCATGTCATTGTATGTTTTTTGATTTCCCTTAACAATGCTTTGTAGTTTTCATTATATAGGTCTTTTACATTCTTTGTTACGTTTATTCCACGGTATTTCATATTTTTTGTTGCAACCATGAAGGGGATTATTTCTTTGAGTTCGTTTTATGATGTTTCATTGTTGGCATATAGGAAGGCAATGGACTTTCGTATATTAATTTTGTATCCTGCGACCTTACTGTATTGGTTTATTGTTTCTAGTAGTCTTTTTGTGGAGTCTTTGGGTTTTCAATGTATAGGATCATATCATCTGCAAAAAGTGAAACCTGTATGTCTTCTTTTCTAATATGAATGCCTTTTATTTCTTGTCTGATTGCTCTGGCTAGAGCTTCCAGCACTACGTTGAATAAGAGTAGAGAGAGTGGACAACCTTGTTTTGTTCCTGATTTTAGGGGAAAAGTCCTCAGTTATATGCCATTTAATATGATGTTACATGGCAGTTTATCATAAATGACCTTTATTATGTTGAGATATTTTCCTTCTGTACCCATTTTGTTGAGTGTTTTAAACATAAAATTGTGTTGTATTTTATCGAATGCCTTTCCTGCATCTATTAATAGGATCATATGGTTTTTGTCCTTTGTTTTGTTGATATAGTGTATTATGTTAACCGTTCTTGTGATTCTGAGATGAATCCCACTTGATCATGATGTATTATTTTTTAAATGTGTTGTTGTATTTGATTTGCTAGTATTTTGTTTAGTATTTTAGCATCTGTATTTATTAGAGATATTGGTCTGTAGTTTTCTTTTTTGTGTGTTGTCCTTTCCAGGTTTTGGTATGAGAGTTATGTTGGCCTCATAAAATGTGTTTACAAGTATTGCTTCTTCTTCAATTTTTTGGAAGACATTGAGTAGAATAGAAACCAAATCTTCTTTGAATGTTTGGTAGAATTCACTAGTATAGCTGTTTGGTCCTGGACTTTTATTTCTTGGAAGGTTTTTGATAGTTGTTTCTATTTTTTCCCTGCTTATGAGTCTGTTTAGGCTTTCTGCTTCATCATGACTCAGTCTAGGAAGATTGTATTGTTCTAGGAATTTATACATTTCTTTTAGATTGTTAAATTTGGTGGCATAAATTTTTTCATAGTATTCTACAATAATTCTTTGTATATCTATGATATCTGTGGTGATTTCTCCCCTTTCATTTTGGATTTTGTTTATTTTAGTCCTTTCTCTTTTTTCCTTACTGAGTCTTGCAAAGGGTTTGTCAATTTTTTTAATCTTTCCAAAGAATTAGCTCTTTGTTTTATTAATTTTTTCTATAGTATTTCTGTTCTCTATTTTGTTTATTTCTGCTCTGATTTTTATTATTTCCTTTCTTCTACTGGTTTTGTCTTTGTTCTTTTTCTAGTTCCTTAAGATGTGAAATTAAGTGGTTTACTTGGGCTTTCTCTTCATATAGGCGTGTAGTGATATGAACTTCCCTCTTATTACTGCTTTTGCTGCATCCCAGAGATTCTGATATGTCATATTGTTATTTTTATTTGTATGTAACTTTTGATCTTTGCTTTTATTTCTTCTTTGACCCACTCATTTTTTAAAAGTATGTTGTTAGTTTTCACATTTTTGTGGGTTTGTTTACCTCTTTTTTGCAGCTAAATTCTAGTTTCAAGGCTTTATGATCAAAGAATATGCTTAGTATATTATCAGTCTTTCTGGATTTTTGATGTTATTTTTGTGGCCCAACATATGATCAATTCTTGAGAATGTTCCATGTACACTAGAGAAAAATGTATACTCTGGCATTTTGGGATGAAATGTCTTGTAGATGTCTATTATATCCAATTGTTCTAGTGTTTTCTTTAAGGCCAATATTTCCTTATTGATATTCTGTTTGGATGAACGATCTAGAGCCGTCAGAGGTGTATTGAGGTCTCCAAGTATAATTGTATTTTTGTAGGTGTTTGTTTTTAGGTCATTTAGTAGCTGTCTTATATATTTTGGTGCTCCTTGTTTGCTGCATATATATATTAAGAAGTATTATGTCTTCTTGATTAAATGTCCCATTTATCATTATGAAATGACTGTTTTTGTCTATCTTTACCTTTGCTGTCCTGTAGTCAGCATTGTTAGATATGAGTATTGCTACACCTGCTTTTTTTTGATATTATTTGCTTGGTGTATTGTTTTCCAGCCTTTCACTTTGAATTTGTTTTTATCCTTGTAGCTTAGATGTGTTTCTTGTAGGCAGCATACAGTTGGATTTTATTTTTTAATCTATTATGCTACTGTGTGTCTTTTTATTGGTGAGTTCAATTCACTTACATTTAGTGTATTTATTGACATTTGAGGGTTTCCTATTGCCATTTTATATATTGCTTTCTGATAGTTTTCTATCTTATTTGATTCTTCTCTTTTGTTTTTCTATCATTTGTTTTTGTTTGGTTGTAATCCATACTTCTTTTCTCTGTTGCTTTCTATTTTACAAGCCATGTGCTTCTGTAGTGTTTTTTTCAGGGTCGGTTGACATTAAGTAATGGAAAGGGTACCTATCATGTTCATTGTAGTACATTATCTCATGAGTGCTTCTGCATTCCATCCTCCAATGCTACTGTTAATCTTTGTCCGCTCCCCTTTTTTGTTTTTGTTGTCACAGATTAAATTTGATTTTATTGTGTTCTTCATGGAACTTTTACTTGTGGTTTTGTTTTGTTTCATTCTTTGTATCTGGGCAGAAAACCCCCTTATTTTCCGGAAGTGGGGGTTTTCTAATGATAAATTTCCTCATCTTTTCTGTATCAGTGAATGTTTTTATTTCCCCTTCATATTTGAAGAATAGCTTTGATGGGTATAGTATTCTTGGCTAGAAGTTCCTCACTTTCAGAATTTTAAATATTGGGATCCACTCTCTTCTAGCTTGTAGAGTTTCTGCTGAGAAATCTGATGATAATCTAATGTGCCTTCCTTTATATGTTATAATCTTTTCCCTGGCTGCCTTGAGAATTTTTTCTTTGTCATTGGTTTATGCCAATTTCATTATGATGTGCCTTGGAGTAGGTTTGTTAGGGTTAAGATAACTCAGTGTTCTTTTTGCTTCTTGAATTCGAGGCTTTAGTTCCTTCTACAGGCTTGGGATGTTCTTGTCTATTATTTTTTGAATATGTTCTCCATTCCATGTTCTCTCTCTTCTCCTTCTGATATACCCATTATTCTTATGTTGCTCTTTTTGATGGAGTCAGACAATTCCTGTAGGAATTTCTCTCTTTTTTTTTTTTAAATTCATGAGTCTCCTCTTCTCTCTGTAGTGCCTCTAGTTGTCTGTCTTTTATGTCACTAATTTTCTCCTCTTTCTGGCCTGTTCTATTATCTAAGCTTGTTATCTCATTTTTTAGTTCATGAATTGAGTTTATCATCTCTGTTTGATTCGTTTTCATAGTTTCAATTTCCTTGATGACGTATTCTTTCTGTTCATTGAATTGTTTTTTGAACTCCCTAAATAGCCTTTCTGTGCTTTCTTGTATATCCCTGAGTATTTTTAGAACTTCAGTTTTTAATTCTCTGTCATTTAACTCTAAGGTCTCCAAGCTATTGAACTTTTTTTTATAGATTTTTCCTCATCTATCTGAGCTACATCTCTGTCTTTTGTTTCTATGACATTCAATTTCTTTTTTCTTAATGGCATTTGAGAGTGGTATTGTTAATAACACTAATAGGAGTTGATAAAGAATAAAAATATAAATATAAAAGAAATAAAAAATAAAACAATAAAAATTTATTTTGAGAAAATACATAGAAAAACTGAAAATTATATTGTGCTAAAT
This sequence comes from Rhynchonycteris naso, assembly GCA_037038555.1. NCBI lineage: Eukaryota > Metazoa > Chordata > Mammalia > Chiroptera > Emballonuridae > Rhynchonycteris > Rhynchonycteris naso. The sequence continues at coordinate 176,612,973 of CM072995.1, read as the reverse complement.
GGAACAAAAACTACATAGAACTGAAGGCCTGATTTGAGTAGTAGTGACAAAGAGGCAAAAAATGAGATAAGAACCCACAATATTCTACAAGGAAAAATTTTGGATTAAGAATAAAATAATTTGTTTTTAAATGATGGTTGAATGAGAGATTAGTGAAAGAAAAAAGAAGAAAAATTAAAAAGAAATTAGGGAAAAAAATACAGTGAAAGATGCAATTTCTATTATATTAAAACAACAACTACATAGAATGAATAGCCGAAGTTGGGGGTATGCTAATGAGATAAACAGCGAAGTAAGAAGCACACGAAATGCCACAAAGAAAATATTTGAATCCAAATTAAAATAATTTGTTTGTGATTGAGGATCAAATGAGAGGAAAAGAGGAAAAGTGAAAGAGAAAAGAAAAAACCAAAAGAGAGGGAGGAAAAAAAGAGAAAAGAAAAATAAAAGAAGAGAGTTAAGGTTATTGGAATGTAACCCTCATAGAGAGAGAGAAAAAGAAAAGAATGAAAAATGTAACACCTATGGGTAATGAAGTTCAAAATGAAAATAAAAGAATAAAATGGGAAGAGGATAAAAGGACCAAGGTGGAAGAAAAGAAGATACAAATATATATAAAAAAAAAAATGGAAAAAGTTATAAAGACTGTGGATTTTTTTCTGGTTTTGAGAGATTATCTTTTTCCTTTTTCTTCTTCCTCTCTCTTTTTGGCCAGTGGCATTTTAACCCAGGTTCTGCCCTGTTGGACTCTTAGGTAAAGATTTGCTGTTGATGTGTTATTATGACAATGACATAAACTAGGCCTCAATCCTATTGGTAGGCAGGGCTTGTTAGTGTTTGCAGGCTTTGACAATGGAGAGTCCATTTTCCCGGAACCTCTCCCCCAGTCTCTCCTTCCTGAACCAGCAGTCTGGGAACACAGCTGTGAAATTGCTGCTGCCACTTCCTGGAGAGCAAGAGGCTCTAAGAGCTGCCCCTAACCCCTCTATCCCCACTCAACGCAGGGTTCTGGGTAAGGCCTTGACAGTCCGAGCTGCCAGTGTAATCAGGCAGGGCTGGGAGCCGATTGCACCTCAGGTTTCTTTCTATGAGCCTCCAGGTATGTCTAGTATGCTTCAGCACTTCACGGGATTACTCTTCCCAGACTTTTTGCACTTTGTAACCTGTATCGGCTGGCAGGAAGATGCCCCAGTCACTGACTGCAGAACAAAAGTTCTTAAAAGCTGCCAAGTCCCTCCTCTAGGTCCTTTTAAAGCACAGCCCTGGGCATAAAAATCTCTGCCAACGAGAGCCACCAGCTTAAGCAGGCAGGGGGGCGAGCTGACTTCTGGTCAGGATCCTTTCTAAGGTTCCTTGGGTATGTCTAGTTAAATTTGCCTTAGCGGTCCATGCGTCTGCTCTTCACAGGGTTCTCCCTTGTTGGGAAACCTACAGCCCAACCTGCCCAACTTCTGCAGTGTTCTCTGAGGTCTGTTCCATAGGAATGTGTTTTTTATCCTATATCGGCTGGCAGGAAGTTGCCCCAGCCACTGCCTGCTGAGCGAGAGGCCCTAAGAACTATCAAGTCCCTCCTCCAGGTTCTCTTAATTCATAGACCTGGGAAAAAAGACCTTGTCATCCAGAGCTGCTGCCAGCATAAGCCAGCTGGGCAGTGAGCAGACTGCGGGTTAGGCTCCTTTCAGTGACCCATGGGTCTGTTCTCCATAGGCTGTCTGCAAGCTGCTTGTGTGCCTGCATACCCTTCCCCCAGCACTTCCATAGTTTTCTTGTTAGGCTGTATGGCTGGGGAAGGTGCCCTGCTTGGAGAAGTCCAGGTGAAGAGAAACTGGTTTTCGTGCACTCCCTGCACACTGTTATTTGGGGAGCAGGGATTATACAGAGGCTCTGGCTGCAGCCCACACAGAAGGCCACTGCTGACAGTCTCCCACCCAGCCCCTCCATCCAGGAACACGGGAGCCCATGCCTGAGGCAGTAGGAGAAACCACTCATACACTGCCTGTGCTTGCCTATCTGGAGACCAGGGGTAAACAAAGCCCACTCCACAGGCAAGCCACTCGCCCATCTCTGTCAGGGTTTGCTGCTGGTGTTAGCTGTGTGTAGGTAGAGCCGCGGTCACACTCTCTCTTTGGCTTGAATGTCTCCTAGCCCTCCCTTTATCTCAGTTCCAAGTGAAAAAAAAGTTTCCTCAGGTCAGTGAGAGAGGCAGAATACTCCGTTCTCCATCCTATTTCCTTCAGAGAGGTTTTTCAGCCACCTTTTCACCCACTTGTACCTTTGTTTGATGTATGTGTATTTCAGATGCTCCTGGGATTGTGTTTCTGTCTCTAGTTGTTGAATTTGTTAAAATTTCAGGGAGAGGTATCAGGAGCACTCCTCGCGGTACCATTTCTCTGATGTCACTCTCCCACAGTTCTTTTCTTGAATTCCCTTCTGACCTTAAGTGAAACTTATTTTGCATAGAGGGATAGTGGCCATATATTTCCCAGTTGTCCTATAGGAATAATGCTTGTTTAAAATATGAGCCTGCTTATGACTAACTTGACTCAATAATTTATCTTTATTTGTAACAGTGTAAAAAGGATGGCTATAGCACTCTATGGTGAAATAAACACAAAATTTTGTATTGTAAGTCTTAACCCTAATTCAACCACTTCATAGGCATGTATGTTTAGACAAGTTGTTGACTTTTTCTGCCTCTGTATCATTATGAGTAAAATCTGTATAACCCTAGTGTTACCTTAAAGGATGTTGGGCAGCTCAAAGAAATAGTGTTATACAAGAGTGCTTTGTGAACCTTAGCACAATGTAGTTGCTTTTTCTACATTCCCCTGTGCTCTTTCCTTCATGTTCACATGGTAACTAGTTTTTCTTGATTTAGTTTTCCTCATGCTTTTGCTCATGTTATAATGCTGTCCCCCTTCTCTTTGCCAGATTATCAACTCTTACTCATTGTATTATAGTAAGCTGATTTTTTACCACCCAAAAGATTTGTCCAAGCCTGAAAAGACAGTGGTGTGGTGGATAGAGCATCGGACTTGGACACAGAGTACCCAGGTTCGAAACCCCGAGGTCTCAGGCTTGAGAGCGGGCTCATCCGGGTTGATCTTGGGTTCACCAGCTTGAGTGTGGGGTCACTGACTTGAGCATGGGATCATAGGCATGACTCTGGGTCGCTGGCTTGAGCCCAAAGGTCCTTGGCTTGAAGCTCAAGATTGCTGGCTTGAGGCCCAGGTCACTGGCTTGAGCAAGAGGTCACTCGCTCTGCTGTAGCCCCCCGGTCAATGCACATATGAGAAAGCAATCAATGAACAACTAAGATGCTGCAACAAAGAATTGATGCTTCTTATCTCTCTCCCTTCCTGTCTGTCCATCTCTATCTGTCCCTCTCTCTGACTCTTTTCTGTCTCTGTCAAAAAAAAAAAAAAAGAAGAAGAAAATTTGTCCAAGCCCTAACCACTGGTATATGTGACTATGACCTTATTTGGAAAAACAATTTTTGCAGGTTTAATTAAGGATCTCAGATTGGCTGGGTAAGTCTTAAAAATCCAATGTCAACTGTCCTCATAAGAAGAAGAGAAGACATGGACAGGAGGGGGACACACAAGAGAAGGCCATGCAAAAACAGGGGCAGGGATGAGAGTTATTCTGCCACAGGCCAAGAAATGCTTGGAACCACCACAGACTGAAGGAAGCCAGAAGCATCTTTCCTTAGAGTCTCCAGGAGGGAGTGTAGCCCTGCTGATGTTTTGATTTTACACTGTAAGAGAATCAATTCCTGTTGTGAACAACCAGGCCTGTGGTAGTTTGTTACAGTGGCCACAGAACTAACACACTCATCTTTTATGATTTGGCTCTGGTGTCCTCTACTCATGGATCTCTCCTACTTTCTCAAGTCTCCCCAACATTCCCCTCTTCCGTGTGCCAGTGTATCCCTTCCATCTGACACTCTGCTTGCACTTAATTCTATAATTATCCATTGATGATACTCTGTGTCTCCATGACACTGAGGATTCTGTGACAGTGGGGTTGTGCCTTATTAATGTTTCTCACCTGGCAGATAGCAGCTTGATATCTTTATGCAAAATGAATTTTGCTCTTAAACTCTCTCTTGTCTTTATTAGATCCCCCACCAGCACGTTGGCCTAGGCTCTTAGTGCTTGTATGGTGACCAATGTATCTTGCTTTTCATCTGTAGGCACCTTTCTTCTCTCTGCACTCACTGCCCATTAATAATATTTCTAAAACACTATTCAGGCCCTTTTCTACCCAGAGATTCTCAGAGACTACTCCACACCTCGTGCTTTTAAGTGGCTTCACTACCTGGTCCCAAAGTATGTTTCCAGGCTAATCTGGAATCACTACACTTCTCTAAGCATTTCTGATTTAGGATAACGAATCTATTCCTGTGTTTATAGAACATGCTTTGCTAATGTAGAACCTTTGCTAGAACTGTGCATGGCAGGAAAGCCCTTCTCTTCATCACTGTTGAAATCTTAATTACCATGCAGAGATTTCCATAGGATTCTTTTCCCCTCAGTGAAGAAAGTACTGTGTTTTAAGTAGCACGTTTTTTTTTGTTCAGATTTACCTATGTGGATATAGAAAAGATAGTCTCCAAAAATTCTCCCTGGCCTTTCCTCTATTGAAGCATAAAGTAGCACAGTGGGAAAGGTGTCAAAACCCTGAGTTTGAATCCTACATCAATTACTTGCTAGCTTTGTAAGCCTGAGCACCTCAGTTAATTTTTCTAAGCATTAGATTCTGCATCTCTGAAATGGAAATGACAATTAGATTTTATAAGGTTCTTGAAGGTTGAATGCAGTCATAATAATCATTATTTAATGGGATTGGTGTGGTGAGGGAATGACAAAATGATAAAAGCAATGTTGGCTTGAATTAAGGGTGTGTTCTAATTGATTCTGTGTTTCTTAATGGAAATCATTTTCATTGCTTAATTCTTTGCAGAATAATGGGACCTCTGAGCATCAGGTGGAGTCCTTCATACGGAAAAAATTGGAGTCATTGTTAAAAGAATCTCAAATTCAAGACAAAGAAGATCCTGATAGTTTCACAGTGACAGCACTACTGAAGGCCACGCATGAAGGCTTAAATGTACACCTGAAGCAGGTACACCCTTTCCTCTTGTACTTGTCTGTTGACAGAAGAAAGAAAGCATATCATATATGGTTTATGATGATTTGTCATTTGTGAAATGCTTCTTTGGTTTCTTCCATTTCTATCTTCCTATTGCTTGAGAAATAAAAATCTCCTATTGCAAAATGATGTGAGGACTAGTGTAATGGGTGGGGGTGAAAATGACAAGAGAAAGCCCAGGATCCCAGTCTTATCTTCCTCAAGCACACTCCAGTGAGCAGAGAAGCTTGAGGCCAGCCTGTGATGCAGCCTCCCACGACTCTGCATTCGGTCAGCCTCAATACCTTATTGATTGCACTGCAAGTGTCTCCCATCTGTCCACTTCTCTTCTTCATGGCTGTGTCCCAGTCTAGGCCAATGTCAACTCTCACCAAGACTTCTCTTGCCCTTCTTCAATCTAATCTCCACTCTGAAATTAGCACGATTCTTTGATCATGTTACTCTTCTGTTCAAAACTCTGGTGGCTTTTCATTTTGCTTAGGATAAATCACAAACCCTTTGACTAGGCTTTTCAAGGACCTGCATCATTGCATCTGTGCCTACCTCTTCAGTCTTAGATCTCATCGTTTTCCCTGTCATACTGCTTCCCACACTTCTCACACCAGCCATAACTATTTATGTGTCATGTCCTTCCTCACGTTATGTTTCCTCTGCCTGGAACACTCCAGGCCTGCATTTGTTCCAAGTCCTACTTAGTTTTTTAAATTCTAGTTTCAATGTGATGTCTTAAAAGCATTCTGCTTTGACTGCTGGATTAAGTTATCCATCCCTTTATGTTGCTCACAGTAGCCTATTTTATCTTCTCTTTTCTGAAATTTTAAAAATACATTTGCAATTACTTGTTCAATGTCTGTCTACCCAACTAGACTATAGATTTCATGAAGACAGAAACCATGTTATTCTTGCTAACCATTATTGTGCTGGCTTGTCTAGTGCTTAGGTCTTTGTAAAATCCTCATAAATAGTTGTTGAATGAGTGAATTGGAGAGAAATATTTCATATTACCCTTCTATAAAGAGGGGCTGTGGGAAGAAGGTGAGCCAGCCAGCAGGGAGACTTGGAACTGGCTTTGTAACTTTGGACATATTATTTAACTTCACTACATTTCAGATTTTTATCTGTAAAATTGGGATTTTAATCATACTCATCTGCAAAGACAGTTGTATACATTAAGTGAGAATACATATAATACATATAATGCACTAAGCATAATCCTTGTGGCACAGCAGATGCATACTGAATAAGATGAGCATATACCTCAAGTTGCGTGGGACAGCCTATCTTATACACATTGCCCTAGTGTAATTATTAAAAGTACTCCATTTCACTCTTAAATCGGTCCTGTTTCGGACAACAAATGACGTGATCTTCCTACCAATAAATAGATGGGCTATGAGAAGTAGAAAGGAATTCAGAAGTTAATTGGTTCATTCCTCCTCTATTTCCCCTATGAGAAAACTGAGGTCAGGAGAAGGAGCTTGCCAAAGGACATGTAGCTACTTGGTGGCAGACCTGGGTTCTATGACCACATGTGGCTACCTTCTTAATTCAGGGTTTTGAACAGTTAATGATTAGCTTTAATTTAATACATCTTTAAAGGCAATCGATATATATACAGTCAGCTAAAGTTATTCTGTACCTTTAACCCATTTAGTACTCTCTCCAACTAATTCTCAGTCTTTCCCACTCCCCACCAAAATGGCATCTCTGATTAGGTGCTATGGATATATGTAGCTGTCCTCCCTGGTTTTTGATTTTTTTTTGTTGTTGTTGTTACAGTTAGCATTTATTACTTTTATAGTCACATTACTAGTTACAAATATTAGAAAAAAAGTAAATGGAGTTTTTTAAAGTTAATTTTAATGGGGTGACATTAATAAATCAGGGTATATATGTTCAAAGAAAACATCTCCAGGTTATCTTGTCATTCAATTATGTTGCATACCCATCACCCAAAGTCAAATTGTGCTCTGTCACCTTCTATTTGGTTTTCTTTGTGCCCTTCCCCTCCCTCCTCTCCCTCCCTAACCTCCCTCCCCCCACCTCGTAACCACCACACTCTTGTCCATGTCTCATAGTCTCGTTATTATGTCCCACCTATGTATGAAATCATGCAGTTTTAAGTTTTTTCTGATTTACTTATTTCACTTCGTATAATGTTATCAAGGTACATCCATTTTGTTATAAATGATCTGATGTCATCGTTTCTTATGGCTGAGTAGTATTCCATAGTATATATGTACCAAAGCTTTTTAATCCACTCGTCCTATGACGGACACTTGGGCTGTTTCCAGATCTTCGCTATTGTGAACAATGCTGCCACGAACATGGGGGCTCATTTCTTCTTTTCGAACAGTGCTATGGTGTTCTTAGGGTATATTCCTATAAGTGGGATAGCTGGGTCAAAAGGCAGTTCAATTTTTAATTTTTTGAGGAATCTCCATACTGTTTTCTACAGTGGCTGCACCAGTCTGCATTCCCAACAGCAGTGCAGGAGGGTACCCTTTTCTCCACATCCTCGCCAGCACTTATTCTGTGTTGTTTTGCTGATGAGTGCCATTCTGACTGGTGTGAGGTGATATCTCATTGTGGTTTTAATCTGCATTTCTCTTATGATTAGTGATGTTGAGCATTTTTTCATATGCCTATTGGCCATCTATCTGTATGTCCTCTTTGGAGAAATTTCTATTCATTTCTTTTGCCCATTTTTGGTTGGATTGATTGTCTTCCTGGTGTCGAGTTTTATAAGTTCTTTATAAATTTTGCTTATTAACTCCTTATCAGACGTATTGTTGAATATGTTCTTCCATTGTGTGGTTTGTCTTTTTATTCTGTTCTTATTGTCTTTAGCTGTGCAAAAACTTTTTAGTTTGATATAGTCCCATTTGTTTATCTTACCTTTTATTTCATTTGCCCGTGGAGATAAATTGGCAAATATATTGCTGCACCAGATGTCAGAGAGCTTACTGCCTATGTTTTCTTCTAAGATGCTTATGGTTTCACGGCTTATATTTAAGTCTTTTATCCATTCTGAGTTTGTTTTTGTGAATGGTGTAAGTTGATGGTCTAGTTTCATTTTTTTGCAGGTAGATGTCCAATTTTCCCAACATCATTTGTTCAAGAGTCTGTCTTTACTCCATTGTATGTTCTTTCCTCCTTTGTCAAATATCCGTTGTCCATAAAGGTGTGGGTTTATTTCTGGGTACTTTGTTCTGTTTTATTGATCTATGTGCCTGTTCTTATGCCAGTACCAGGCTGTCTTGAGTACAATGGCCTTGTAGTATACCTTGATATCTGGAAGAGTGATACCTCCCACTTTATTTTTTCTTTTTAAGATAGCTAAGGCTATTTGTGTTCTTTTTTGATTTCATATAAATTTTTGGAACATTTGTTCTATATCTTTGAAATTTGTCATTGGTATTTTAATTTGTATTGCATTGAATTTATAAATTGCTTTGGGTAGTATAATCATATTAATGATATTTATTCTTTCTAACCATGAGCACGGTATATGCTTCCACTTGTTTGTATCTTCCTTGATTTCTTTTATCAATGTTTTATAATTTTTGGAGTACAATCTTTAACCTCATTTGTTAAATTTACTCTTAGGTACTTTATTTTTTTCGTTGCAATAGTGAAGGGGATTGTTTCTTTGATTTCTTTTGCTGACAGTCCATTGTTGATATATAAAAATGTCTCAGACTTCTGAGTATTAATTTTATATCCTGCAACCTTGCTGAATTCATTTATCAGGTTCAGTAGTTTTTTGACTGAGACTTTAGGGTTTCCTATATAAAATATCATATCATCTGCAAATAATGACTGTTTTACTTCTGCTTTTCTAATTTGGATGCCTTTTATTTCTTCTTCTTGTCTGATTGTTGCGGCAAGGACTTCCAGAACTATGTTGAATAAGAGTGGTGAAAGGGGGCATCCCTGTCTGGTTCCTGATCTTAATGGTATTGCTTTTAATTTTTGCCCATTTAGTATGATGTTTGCTATTGATTTGTCATAGACGACCTTTATCATGTTTGGAATGTTCCCTGTTTCCCACATTACTGAGAGTTTTGAGCATGAATGGGTGCTGGATTTTATCAAATGCTTTTTCTGCATCTATTGAAATTATCATGTGATATTGTCCTTCCTTGTGTTTATGTGATGAATCACATTGATTGATTTGTGAATATTGAACCAACCTTGCCTCTCCAGAATAAATCCTACTTGATTATGGTGTATAATTTTTTTCATATATTGCTGGATCCGGTTGGCTCATATTTTGTTGAAAATTTTAGCATCTAAATTCATGAGGGATATTAGCCTATAATTTTCTTTCTTTGTGTTGTCTTTGCCTTGTTTCGAGATCAGAATTATGCTCGCCTCATAAAAGGAGTTTGGAAGTCTTCCTTCCTCTTTAATTTTTTGAAATTGCTTGAGAAAGACAGGAGTTAGTTCTTCTTTGAATTTTTGATAGAATTCACTTGTGAAGCCATCAGGCCCAGGACTTTTCTTTTTTGGGAGGTTTTTGATAACTGTTTCGATCTCATTTGTTGTAATTGGTCTGTTTAGCTGTTCTGATTCTTCCAGATTGATTTTTTGTAAGATTATATGATTCAAGAAATTTGTCCATTTCACCTAGGTTGTCTAATTTTTTGGCATCGAATTTTTCATAGTATTTTCTTATAATACTTTGTATTTCTGTTGTGTCCGTTGTTATCTCTCCACTGTCCTTTCTAATTTTATTTATTTGAGTCCTCTCTTCTTTTTTCTTGGTGAGTCTAGTTAAAGGTTCATTGATCTTCTTTACCTTTTCAAAGAACCAGCTCCTGGTTTCATTGATCCTCTTTATTGTTTCCTTAGCCCCTATGTCATTTATTTCAGCTCTGATCTTTATTATTACCTTCCTTCTACTAGTCCTGGGCTTTATTTGCTGTTGTTTTTCTAGTTCTTTTAGATGCAGGGTCAGGTTGCTTATTTTAGCTTTTTCTAGCTTTTCTAGGTATGCCTGTAGTGCTATGAACTTCCCTCTCAGTATTGCTTTTGCTGTGTCCCATAAATTTTGAGTTGATGTATGGTCATTATCATTTCTTTCTAGAAACTTTTTTATTTCTTTTTTGATCTCATTGTTAATCCATTCATTATTTAATAACATGCTGTTTAGTTTCCAAGTGTTTGAGTATTTTTCAGTTTTTTTTTTGTGGTTAATTTCTAGTTTCATGGAATTGTGATCAGTGAAAATGCTTGATATGATTTCAATCTTCTTAAATTTGTTGAGACCATTTTTGTGTCCTAACATGTGGTCTATCCTAGAGAATGTACCATCAGCGCTTGAGAAGAATGTATATTCTACTGCTTTAGGGTGAAAAGTTCTGAAGATATCTATTAAATCAGGTTGATCTAGTGTCTCCTTTAAGTCTGCTGTTTCTTTATTAATTTTCTTTCTTAAGGATCTATCCAGTGATGTTAGAAAGGTATTGAAATCCCCTACTATTAAAGTATTGCTGTTAATCTCACCCTTTATATCCATCAAAGTCCGCTTTATGTATGTCGGGGCTCCTATGTTTGGTGCGTAGGTATTTATAATGGTTATATATTCTTGTTGAATGTTCCCTTTTTCATATGTAGTGTCCTTCTTTATCTCATACTACAGCCTTTGTCTTAAAGTTCATTTTGTCAGATATAAGTACTGCTACCCTGGCTTTTTTTCATTTCCATTTGCATGAAATATTTTTTTCCATTCTTTACCTTCAGTTTATGTGCATCTTTGTTTTAAGGTGTGTCTCTTGTAGACAGCATATGTATGAGTCCTGTTTTATTTATCCACGCAGCTTCCCTATGTCTTTTTTTGGATTATTTAATCTTTTTACATTTAAGGTTATTATTGATATGTAGTTGTTTATTGCCTTTTTTTTTCTTTAAAGCTGTATTCTTCTTTTGCTATTTTATTTTCTCACTTTGAACTATTCACAACAGGCCCCTTAGCATCTCTTGCAGAATTGGTTTGGTTTTAATGAATTTCTTGAGGTTTCTTTTGTCTGGGAAGCTCTTTATTTCTCCTTCAATTTTAAACATTAGCCTTGCTGGATAGAGTAGTCTTGGTTGTAGGTTCTTGTTCTGCATTACATTGAATATATCTTGCCATTCACTTCTGACCTCAAGTGTTTCTGTTGAGAAGTTGGATGTTATCTTTATGGGGGCTCCTTTGTAGGTGATAGCCTTTTTTCTCTAGCAGATTTTAAAATTTTCTTTTTATCACTTAGCTTTGGTATTTTAACTATGATGTGTCTTGGTATAGATTTCTTTGGGTTCCTCTTTAATGGAGTTCTCTGTGCTTCTTGAACGTGTGAAACATTTTTTCAGCATTAATTTAGGGAAGTTTTCAGCTATGATTTGATTGAACAAAGTTTCTATCCCTTGTTCTTTTTTCTTCATCTTCGGGTACTCCTATGATGCAGATGTTATTTTTCTTCATGTTTTCACAGAGGTCCCTTACAGTTTCCTCAGATTTTTTGAGTCTCTTTTCTTTTTTGTGCTCTCCTTCTGTGCCTTTGTTTATTTTGTCCTCTAACTCGCTAATTCAATTCTCAGCTTCGTCCTCCTGCTTTTGATTCCTTCCATTGTGGTTTTCAGTTCTGATACTGTGTTTGTCATTTCTGTCTGATTCTTTTTTATGATTTCGATTTCCTTTTTTATACTTGTTATCTCTTTATTTAGGTGTTCATAGTGACTATCCATTGTTTCCCTAAGCTCTTTGAACATCCTATCATTATTTTAAACTCTGCATTCGGTAATTTTGTTATATCTGATTCATTCAGGTCCTTCTCTGGAGATTCCTCTTGATTCATTTGGGTTGCATTTCTCTGCTTGCCCATTTTGTCTGATTATAAGAAGGGTGTGGCCACTGGAGTCCATTGGGTGTTGCCTCTGTTTTCCCTAGATGTGGTCTGTCTGCAGGCCCACCACCCCCTCTGCCGCTGCCTAGGGCGGTTGGGTATGGGCGTTACCGGTGCTGGCCCATTTTGACTGTTGTTGTGATTTCTGCCTCTCCTCCTCAGAAGGGGCTGTATTCTTGTGCCCGGCTCTACAAGCCTCAGCCTGTCTGGGCCTTGCCTTGCCCCACTCGTGGGGTTGTGCACCGCACTGAAGCCACAAGCCTCAGTACCAAGGGTAGGGATGAGCACCTTTGCTCAGCTGCGGACCCCACCTGTTCCCAGGCTTCCACCTAGCCCTCGCGGTTAGAGCCAGCTCGTGCCTGTTCGCAAACCTCATAGGCTAGGTTATGTTGCGCGCCTGCGGGCCCCTGCTGAGCAGCAGATCTGTCCATTTTTGACCTCTTGGTTTTTTCCCGCAGGTGGGATTGCAGGCGGGTCTGCAGCTGCCGGACAGCTTTCGCGTGTCCTCTCTGCCCCTACTGGGCTAGACCAAACTCATGCTGGCTGAGCCTCTACCCCAGCTGACAGAACTGCTTTTCCGCATCCTGCCGCCCCCATCTCTCCTGCATGCCCTCAGCAGTGTGGATAGGGGCACTGCAGCTCAGACCCTAACACTCCATACTGTAGTCCTGGAAGCTCCCTCCATCTAAGCAGCTCTGCTCCAAGTGCCATAGGAGAGCTTGTTTGGCTGGTGTCCTGACTCCCTTTGCTGCTATTGCTAGTTCCAGGGGAAATATTCATTTTTGATTTGGGAAGTGACTCAGTCCAGGGGTTAGGGTGGCTGTTCCTCAGAGTGTTTCTCTATGTGCCTTCCAGTCCACACTCCCTTCCCGCTGCTCCGGTCCTCTCCTCTGTCCCCATTTCCTGGAACCCCGGGTGAGTGGTTGTGAGAGAGGTTTTCTGCGCTGTCCCTTTAAGAAGAATCCTGGGTCTGAGAAAACTGTTTCTTTCTCACAAACAGTATCCTCACTTGTTTCACAGATCAATACTGTCCAAACGCCTCTTCTAGGCTCTAGGGCTGCAGGCTGGGGTTTTGTTCCTGGGACCCAGGTCCCTCCCTCTCCGTTAAAGTCTATTCCCGCCACACAGACTGCCATTCACTCCAGGGAGCTGGGCAGCCCTTTCCACGTTTTCGCTTTTCCTACCAGTCTCAATGTGGCTTCTTCAGTGTTCCTTGGTTGAAGAGTCCACTTAGTTTAGTTCAGCGCTGGTTTATCCAGATGATGGTTCTTAAAATCAAGTTATAATCCACTTTGGTTCCAGGAGTTGGAAGTTGGTACGTCCGCCTACTCCATCGCCATCTTGCTGTCTCCTGGTCTTTTGATTTTAAGTACTTTTACTGATGCACATTTATTCTATTCATGTGGTTCTCTCTGCTGCTTCTTGGTTTAGCAGGAAGTCCTGGCTGAGTGTGGTCTGCTGTATTGGTCTCTCCTTATTCGTGAGCCACTTAATGCATATTTTTAGGATTCAATGAAGAAATGTCTGCTTTTAGCAAAGTGGCCTTTCTTTACCTTAATGAGAGATAGGCGTAAGCAAGGATACCTCTAGCCTAGAGAATTAACCCCCATGAGGAACATTCAGAGGTTAACGTACCTCTTCCCAATGCTTACCACAGACAAAATTATTTCAATAAACAGATAAGCTCTGCTTTCATTTACTTAAACAAAAACAACCTTATTACCTTATATATATGCTTGGATTTTATTTATATTTAATGTTTTAAAATTCTAAATAACAGTATTTGATCAATATGACTCCTTTCTTATCCAGTAGAATTGGCTCTTAATTTTTTGCCATTTTTTAAAATTAAATCTTCTTCTAACTGAAGGTGATTTTATCCCCATTCATGGCATTCACAAGAATGCATATTGAGCTGTGTGAGCCTTGTGTGCAGGAAGTGCTCAGGTCACTGAGAGGCCCTGGCCCCAGCATGGGCAGCTGTTGGCAGTTCCTGTCTCCTGCCTATTCCCTGGCCTCTCCATGCCAGGGTCTCCCTCTCGAGGCTGACTCAGCATCTTGGCGGCAGGGAGGAGCTGGTGAGGGGTGTGAAGCTGAGGATGTGAGGAGGACCTCTTGCTTCCTACCTAGAGGCAGACAGAGCATTTGCATGATGTTTATTTCATCAGAACTAGGGAAAAAATAAAAGTGAAGAAGTAAAATAGTTATATTATGCTTTATTTTCTCAGCATTCAGATATGAAGGAAAGTGGAAAGAAATCACATGGACGATCCCTCATGACCAACTTTGGAAAACATAAGGTATGAATTAAGATGGATAAATGTGTATAATTCAATTGAGTTAAATTAAGTCTGGACAGCAATGGGAGAATAGCATCACGGCCTTGGAATAACTGAAAATGTCTTAATAAGACCCCAGAAAAGGAAAAGATTAATAATTTACTTCTTTTAAATTTATGAATTATTGTTCATCAAAAGTATCAAGAAACAAGTAGCATACTGAGGAAGAACATTTTTTGTGTGTTTGTGACAAAGAGAGACAGAGAGAGGGACAAATAGGGACAGACAGACAGGAAAGAAGAAAGATGAGATGCATCAATTCTTTGTTGCAACTCCTTAGTCTCCTTAGTTTTCATTGATTGCTTTCTCATATGTGCCTTGCCCAGGATGCTACAGCAGAGTGAGTGTCCCATTGCTCATGCAAGCAACCTTGTACTCAAGCCAGCAAATTTGGGCTTCAAACCAGTGATTTTTAGACTCAAGCCAGTGATGGTGGCATCAGAATTATGATCTCATGCTCAAGTTGGTGACCCAGTGCTCAAGCTGGTGAGCCTGTGCACAAGTCAGATGAGCCTTTGCTCAAGCCGGCTACCTTGGGGTTTTGAACCTGGGTCCTCTTTGTTCACTGATACTCTATTCACTGTGCCACCACCTGGTCAGGCTGAGGAAGAATATTTTCAATTCATGTATCCAACAAGGACTTATATCCTGACAATATAAAGAATTCCTACAAATCAACAAAAAAGACAGGTTACCCTAAAGTTTTAAAATATTGGGCAAAGACTTAATGGCACTTCACAGAAGAAGATATCCAAGTGACTACTATAGAAAAGGTACCAGTTCTCTGAGAAATGCAAGCTAAGAGGACAATGAGATTCCATACATGCCCATCACAATAGCAAACATAGGACTGCCAACACCAAGGAAGAATGAGGCTGTTGAGCAAGTTAAGCTCTCATTCCTGGCTAATGGGAACATGCATTTGTAATGGTACAAATAGGAAATAGTTTAAATGTTTATCAATCATAAAATGAATAAAAATTGTGGTATATTCATGTAAGGGAATATTTATCAGCAATAAGAATGACAAAATTACAAGTCTGTACAGTAATATGATCTTCATAAAACATGACATTGAGCAAAAGGAGCCAGACCTAAGAAAGTACATAAAGTCTTATTCCACTTACATGAGGTGTAAAACAGGCCAAAGAAAACCTATAATGTAAAAGTTAGCATTGGGGGAGAAGGTAATGGCTGAATGGAAGAATCACAAGGCTTTGGGGACCCGATAATATTTCATTTCTTCATTTGGTGGTTATTTGGTCATTTTATTTTGTGTAAAGTCATCATGCTGTGCACTTATAACTATAGTACATTTTTTAAAATTAATTGAGAGCAGGAGAAGCAAAGAGACAGACGCCTGCATGTGCCTATGGGTGATGCTCTGTCTATCTGGGGCATTGCTTCATTACTCAGCAACAGGGCTATTTTTAGCTTCTGAGATGAGGCCATCTACTCATCCTTAGCATCTGCCTGGGGCCAACTCCATGGAATCAATCGAACCATGGTTGGGAGAGGGGTGAGGAGAGTGGGGGGGGGAAGGGCAGTGGAGAAACAGATGGTTGCTTCTCTTGTATGCCCTGATCAGGAACCGAACCCAGGACATCCACACGCTGGCCAATGCTCTACCACTGAGCCAACTGGCCAGGGCCTATTATACTTCAATAAAAAGGTAAAACTTTATACAAGCAATCAATTATTGGATAATGGACTTTATGCATGACGTTTCTGTAAGGCCATTTCTTGTATTTTAAAGAATGTTGTATCTGGAATTTGCTGCCCCACCAACAGGATAATTTATTAGAAGGCTAAAAAGTAGTCATTATAACAAAAATACTGAAAACAACTGAAATGTTCACCTATAAAGACTGCTTAGTTGAACTATGATTCATTCACATAATGGACAATTATGCAGGTACTAAAAGATGATCACTCCAAAGAGCACATCATCAGTAAAACATTAAGTAAAAAAAGTAAGATGAAAAATTGATTATATGGTACATAGAACATGATAAAATGTATTAAAACTGTATGTAAAGAAACATATCATTTCTCCAAATATTATCTGCCATTGGTAATTTATTTCTTACTTCTTTTTGCATTTTGTGTTAAAAAATGAACTTTAAAAAGACATATTTGTTTTAACACCTCAAATCACTAACTATATGTAGTATTAGAGACTTCCTTTTTGTTTTAAAGAAAGTGGTTTCTTTTTAAATTTTTTTATTTGTTCATTTTAGAGAGAGGAGAGAGAGAGAGATAGAGAGAGAGAGAGAGAAAGGGGGAGGAGCAGAAAGCATCATTTCTCATATGTGCCTTAACCAGACAATAAAGACTGTTTCATTTCTTTTTTTTTTTTTTTTTTAGAAAATTTTTTAATTTATTTTATTTTTATTTTATTCATTTTAGAGAGGAGACACAGAGTGAGAGAGAGAGAGAGAGAGAGAGAGAGAGAGAAAGGAAGAGGAGCAGAAAGCATCATTTCTCATATGTGCCTTAACCAGACAATAAAGACTGTTTCATTTCTTTTTTTATTTAGAAATTTTTTTTAATTTATTTTATTTTTATTTTATTCATTTTAGAGAGGAGACACAGAGTGAGAGAGAGAGAGAGAAAGAGAGAAAGGGGGGAGGAGCTGGAAGCATCAACTCCCATATGTGCCTTGACCAGACCAGTGCAGGGTTTTGAACTAGCGACCTCAGTGTTCCCAGGTCAACACTTTATCCACTGCGCCACCACAGGTCAGGCTGTTTCATTTCTTAATTACAATTACTGATTTAAGTTAAATTATTTTGCAAAATAAACCTTTTAGTCTGTACTTTTGCTACTATAGAAATAGAATTTATTACACCTTGAGTCATAAGAATGAATGCCCACAAGACTATAGATTATTTTAATAAATTGTAATAGTACTTTAGGTCCTGGCTGGTTTGCTCAGTGGTAGAGTGTTGGTCCAGTATGTGGAAGTCCTGCATTTTATTCCTGGTCAGGGCACACAGGAGAAGTGCCTATCTGCTTCTCCACCCCTCCCACTCTGGCTTCTCTCTCTCTCTCTTTCTCTCTCCCTATCTTCTCCCTTCCTGCAGCCATGGCTCAATTAGAGCGAGTTGTTCCCTGGTGCTGAAGGTGGCTCCATGGCCTCCACCTCAGGTGCTAAAAAATGGCTCCTGCTGCAACGGAGCAAGGGTCTCAGATGGGCAGAGCATCATCCTCTAGTGGGTTTTCCAGGTGGATCCTTGTCAAGGTGCATGCTGGACTCTGTCTCTGCATTCCTTTCTCTCACTAAAATTAAAAATAAATAAATAAACAAATAGTAATAGTACTTTAAATTGAAAGTTAATATTATGTGGCTTGTAGAATGATTTCTTTTGCCATCTCATTTAATTGTCACAATAATAATAATCCTTTAAAAGATATGTCATTATCCTGCCCTTTTAAGAAACACCATAGGAAGCCAAAGAGGTTAGTCAGTTTACCAGTTTGATGAGAAGCCAATCTGGGACATGAGATCATCAGAGGCTGGGGTTCCAACTTCATGTGCACTGAAGTCTGTGAGTCATAAATAAAACCTGAGAACGTTCCAGACTAAACTGGTGCATTACTGAGTGCAGTCGAGTTGAGTGTGTATATGCAAATAATGTAGCTTGTTTTTTTATCAAGTATGAGAAAATCTAAAAGTGACATGGTTTAATGGTAAGGTGAGAATGGAGTCCCTTTTCCTTTTTAATACTATAGTTCCCAGATGTCCAGGGTAGTCTGTCTAACGGTCTCACCTTTGTTTGTTCTGAAGTTTCCTCATGGTTTGTATTGCTGAGGTATGTGTTACCAAATAATGGGGTTATCTCCAATATGGTGGGGGTGGAACACATCATTCCAAAAATGTTTTCTATCTAACAGCTAATCTGTCCAGAAGGTACCAGATTGGTCATGCAGCTTTTCAGATTGAATCTTGAGGGTAATAATTTTATTCTGTTACTAGAAATTAAAGCAGGTCAGACCCTCAAAAGAGCAATTTGATATAGGTGGCTTTATGAGTGCATACTGATCAAAAGCAGTCATGGTAGTTAATCATTAAAAAAATTGCTACTAATGCCTGACCTCTGGTGGCGCAGTGGGTAAAGCATCCACCTGGAATGCTGAGGTCGCTGGTTCGAAACCCTGCACTTGTCCGGTCAAGGCACATATGAGAGTTGATGCTTCCTGCTCTTCCCCCCTTTCTCTCTCTCTGTCTCTCTGTCTCTCTCTCTCATGCTTACTCTCTGCTCTCTAAAATAAATAAATAAATAAATAGACAAAAAAAATTGCTACTAGCTAGCTATATATATATATATATATATATATCTAGCTATATATATATATATATATATATATATATATATATATATATATATAATTAATTCTAATGGGGTGACACCAATAAATCAGGGTACATATGTACAATGAAAACATCTCCAGGTTATCTTATTCAATTGTGTTGCATACCCGTCACCAAAAGTCAAATTGTCCTCTGTCACCTTCTATCTGGTTTTTCCTGTGTCCCTCCCCTCCTCCCTATCCCACTCTTCCCTCCCTCCCCCCATCCCGTAACTACCACTCTCTTGTCCATGTCTCATATTCTCACGTTTATGTCCCACCTATCTATGAAATCATGCTGTTCTCAGTTTTTCTTTGTTTCTGATTTACTTATTTCACTCCGTATAATGTTATCAAGGTCCATCCATTTTGTTATAAATGATCCGATGTCATCATTTCTTATGGCTGAGTAGTATTCCATAGTATATATGTACCATAGCTTTTTAATCCACTCATCTTCTGACAGACACTAGGGCTAGTTCCAGATCTTCGCTATTGTGAACAATGCTGCCACGAACATGGGGGCGCATTTCTTCTTTTCGAACAGTGCTATGGTGTTCTTAGGGTATATTCCTATAAGTGGGATAGCTGGGTCAAAAGGCAGTTCGATTATTAATTTTCTGAGAAATCTCCATACTGTTTTCCACAGTGGTTGCACCAGTCTGCATTCCCACCAGCAGTGCAGAAGGGTTCCCTTTTCTCCACATCCTCACCAGCACTTATTCTGTGTTGTTTTGCTGATGAGTGCCATTCTGACTGGTGTGAGGTGATATCTCATTGTGGCTACTAGCTTTTTAATCAAATCTGTCTTTTATAAGTCAATAAGTATACAGTGGTACCTTGAGATACGGGTTTAATTTGTTCTGTAACTGAGCTGTAAGTCAGTCAACTCGTATGTCAAACAAATTTCTCCCATTTAAAATAACTGAAATAGAATTAATCCCAGCCCTGTGAAATCCCCAACCATCCTAAATTATGAAAAAGACATGCTTTTAATTAAGAAACACACATGTATACTTTACCAATGCATAACAAAATATATGAAAGAAAAGAAAAAAGTATTATTTAATACTGTATTCTTACCTTGGAGACAGATGAGTGCGACAAATAGAGGTGAATGGTGGAGGAGGAGGGAGGGAGGGAGGGAGGGATGCAGGCACTGTAGACATGTAAACTAAAACTGCACTTTCTTTACTTTAAACAAAACTAAAACTGCAATTTCTTTAAAGTGAAACCACAAAAACTTAATTGTAAAATAATGCACTTTCTTAACATTAAACTTTACCTAAGCTTAACATTATTTATTTTTCATTTAATCATCATCACCTGTTTTTGCCTTTTTGGCTGCACTTTCAGCACTTTCACTTACAGGACTTTTGAATAAAAATCTATCCAAAAAGGTTTGCTTTTCCCTGCCTTTTAAAATGTTACAGAAATGTGACAAACAAGTGTCATTAAAAAGTGCTGAAGCATGACCAGTTGAAACTTTTTCTGGGTGTTTCTTTTCAATGAAACTTGAAAGTTTCTCCCACATTGCCAGCATGTCTTTAATTTCACTTGCAGAAATCACTTCCTCTGACCCTACCTCCTCCTCACTACTAATCTTTTGCAGAAGTTCCGTATGTTGCATCATCTGTAGCTCCTTCAACTCCTATGTTGAGAGAGTTCTTCCTCTCATGCTCCTTGATGAGCTTGGTTACATCACCCTCATCTACCTCCAGATCCATCGACTTTCCGAGGGACACAATCTCCTCCAACAGTCTACCTCAGTCTCAGTCTCTGGTTCGAATCCTTCAAAGGCCCTGTCTGCAACAACATCAGGCCATAACTTTTTTCTTGCTGAGTTCAAGGTTCTTCTTGTAACCTCTTCCTATGCCAAGTCAATAATGTGTAAACATATCACGATGTTGTAGTGATCTTTCCAAAACTCTTGAAGGGTTACAATTGTATTCTCAGTCACCTCAATACAGCGGCGGAACAAGTGCTTTGTGTAAAGCTTTTTAAAGTTGGAAATGACCTGCTGATCCATTGGCTGCAAGATTGAAGTCATGTTGGGTGGGAGGTAGAGGACTTTCATGAATTTGAACTCATCGAGAATGTCATCTTCAAGACCAGGTGGGTGGGCTGGAGCATTTTTAAGGATTACTAATGCTATAATCGGGAGTTTATTTTGTTGAAGATATTTCTTTACTGTAGGACCAAAGGTGAGATGTACCCATTTAATAAAAACTGCTGCGTAACCCATGCCCTAGCATTGGTGCGCCACATATCCTGCAGTTTTTCTTTAAGAATCTTGTGAGTCTTAAAGGCTTGAGGATTTTCGGAATGATACACTAGCAGTGGCTTTACTTTACAGTCACCACTAGCATTTGCACACAATGCAAGGGTCAGACGGTCCTTCATGGGTTTATGGCCTGGCAGCTTCTTCTCCTCTGTGGTGATGAAAGTTCTCCGGGGCACACTTGTTGGGGGATGTAGCCTCCATTTGTGATAAGCGCCGCAAAACGTGATGTACTCCTCAGCTGCCTTAATGTCAGCACTCACAGCTTTTCCATGTCTCACCACTGAGTGGATGCCAGATCTCTTCTTGAAATTTTCAAACCAGCCGTGACTTGCCTTAAACATATCTTCTGCTGCCTCTTTGGAGGTTGATGGTTCTTTCTTCAAGTCGCCGTAAATAATACGTGCTTTTTCGCATATAACAGTCTCCATCACTGTATCCCCTGCCAGCTTTTTATCTTTCACCCACACCAGCAGAAGCTTCTCCGTTTCTTCATGGCTATTTGTCCTTAATTGGGACAGAACTGTAGTTCCTTTCACTGGATTTGTGCTTTTGATGGCATCCTTTTGTTTAAGGATGGTACAAATTGTAGATGTATTGCGGTCATACAGCCTTGTGGGTTCAATCACTCGTACACCACGCTCATGTTTTTCTAATTATTTCTTGCTTTATTTCTATTGACATCATTCTCTTCTTCTCACCACTATTCTTTACACTCACTTTTTTCAGCCCCATGATAGCACACAAAAAATGTTAGTAAAAACTGCAAAAATGATGCAAGAATGAGTACAGTGCATGAGATTCGACTTGATTCTGTGATTAACACGTGAGAAAGAACGAGATGTTGGTGTTGTGCTGCTGATACTGGACCTGTGCACCAACGTGCCAACTAGTGTCAGCTTCCTGAATCATGACTTGTATCTCGGAATTTTGCTCTGATCTCAAACAAAAATACGGAATGAGTAGCAGGTTGTATCTTAAAAAATGTATGTTGGTCTGCTCGTATCTCAATGTACTACTGTAGTGAGCTTCCTACAAAGAGGACATTTTATTTCTTATTATTATTTAGATAGATGTTACAGCTTTGATCCTACTCCTCATAGAGACCTCCAATGCATAACAAATCAGGTCTTTCCAAGACCTATATTTTACATGGCTTAGAAGTCAGGTTTTACTGCATGGAATCCTAGGTTTTGCCTTAATATTATAATTATGGCATTGCTATGCTTGTTATTGATGGTGAGGCAAGTTCCATATTTGATCTCTTTTTTTCCTCCTCCAAGTTATTGTCTGTGTGTGTGTGTGTGTGTGTTAAAGCCTAATCCATTCTCTGTATGTCATAATTGTATCTGGTACAATGAATTTGTTGTTAAGTTTGCTTTGATTTTTCTGGCAGAAGACTACAAAATCACGATCAAAATCATACAGTACTGATGGTGAGGAGGATGCACAGCAAAATCCTAGCAAGGAGACTGGACAGCTATACAGGTAAGAAAGTGTCTTCATGTTTCTTGCTCATGCTCCCGGGCCTCTCTGTCCCCATCAGCTTGGCCATTTCAGTTGTATGTGTCTAGAGAATGGGATCACAAGGTAGGGTGCTCAGTGCAGTGATACCTGTGAAGATCACCTGGACATGAGATGATAATACAGGTAGAGGACTTATATTGTGCCTGGCACAGAATGAGTTCTTTTTTTTTATTATTAATTTTAATGGGGTGACACCAATAAATCAGAGTACATATGTACAACGAAAACATCTCCAGGTTATCTTATCATTCAATTATGTTGCATACCCGTAACCCAAAGTCAAATTGTCCTCTGTCACCTTCTATCTGGTTTTCCCTGTGCCCCTCCCCTCCTCCTTATCCCACCCTCTCCTCTCTCCCCCGACCCCGTAACCACCACTCTCTTGTCCATGTCTCATAGTCTCACTATTATGTCCCACCTATGTATGAAATTATGCTGTTCTCAGTTTTTTTCTGATTTACTTATTTCACTCTGTATAATGTAATCAAGGTACCACCATTTTGTTGTAAATGATCCGATGTCATCATTTCTTATGGCTGAGTAGTATTCCATAGTATATATGTACCAAAGCTTTTTAATCCACTCGTCCTCTGATGGACACTTTGGATGTTTCCAGATCTTCACTATTGTAAACAATACTGCCACGAACATGGGGGCGCATTTCTTCTTTTCGAACAGTGCTGTGCTGTTCTTAGGGTATATTCCTATAAGTGGGATAGGTGGGTCAAAAGGCAGTTCGATTTTTAATTTTTTGAGGAATCTCCATAATGTTTTCCATAGTGGCTGCACCAGTCTGCATTCCCACCAGCAGTGCAGGAGGGTATCCTTTTCTCCACATTCTCAATAGCACTTATTCTGTGTTGTTTTGCTGATGAGCACCATTCAGATTAGTGTGAGGTGATATTTCACTGTGGTTTTAATTTGCATTTCTCTAATGTTTAGTGATGTTGAGCATTTTTTCATATGCCTATTGGCCATCTGTATGTCCTCTTTGGAGAAATTTCTATTCATTTTTTGATTGGATTGTTTGTCTTCCTGGTGTTGAGTTTTATAAGTTCTTTATAAATTTTGGTTATTAACCCCTTCTCAGACATGCTGTCGAGTATGTTCTTCCATTGTGTGGTTTGTCCTTTTATTCTGTTCTTATTGTTTTTAGCTGTGCAAAAACTTTTTAGTTTGATATAGTCCCATTTGTTTATCTTGCCTTTTATTTCATTTGCCCGTGGAGATAAATCGGCAAATATATTGCTGCTACAGATGTCAGAGAGCTTGCTGCCTATGTTTTCTTCTAAGATGCTTATGGTTTCATGGCTTACGTTTAAGTCTTTTATCCATTTTGAGTTTGTTTTTGTGAATGGTGTAAGTTGATGGTCTAGTTTCATTTTTTTTAGGTAGATGTCCAATTTTTCCAACTCCAATTATTAAAGAGGCTGTCTTTACTCCATTGTATGTTCTTTCCTCCTTTGCCAAATATCAGTTGTCCTTGAAGATGTGGGTTTATTTCTGGGTTCTCTGTTCTGTTCCATTGATCTCTGTGCCTGTTCTTATGCCAGTACCAGGCTGTCTTGAGTATAATGGCCTTGTAGAAAACCTTGATATCCGAAAGAATGATACCTCCTGCTTTATTATTATTTTTTTTAAGATTGCTGAGGCTATTCCTGTTCTTTTTTGGTTCCATATAAATTTTTGGAATATGTGTTCTATATCTTTGAAGTATGTCATTGGTATTTTAATTGGTATTGCATTGAATTTATAAATTGCTTTGGGTAATATAGACATTTTAATAATGTTTATTCTTCCTACCCATGAGCATGGTATATGCTTCCACTTGTTTGTATCTTCCTTGATTTCTTTTATCAATGTTTTATAATTTTCCGAGTACAAGTCCTTAACCTCCTTGGTTAAATTTACTCCTAAGTACTTTGTTTTTTGGCTGCAATAGTGAAGGGGATTGTTTCCTTAATTTCTTTTGCTGACAGTTCATTGTTTGTATATACAAATGCCTCTGATTTCTGAGTATTAATTTTATATCCTGCCACCTTGCTGAATTCATTTATAAGGTCCAGTAGTTTTTTGACTGAGACTTTAGGGTTTTCTATATACAATATCATATCATCTGCAAATAGTGACAGTTTTACTTCTTCTTTTCCAATTTGGATGCCTTTTATTTCTTCTTGTCTGATTGCTGTAACTAGGACTTCCAGAACTATGTCGAATAAGAGTGGTAAAAGAGGGCATCACTGCCTGGTTCCTGATCTTAAGGGGATTGCTTTTAATTTTTGTCCATTTAATATGATGTTTGCTGTGGGTTTGTCGTAGATGGCCTTAATCATGTTAAGGAATGTCCCTGCATTCCCACTTTACTGAGAGTTTTGAGCATGAATGGGTGCTGGATTTTATCAAATGCCTTTCCTGCATCTATTGAAATTATCATGTGATTTTTGTCCTTCCATTTGTTTATGTGATGAATCACATTGATTGATTTGCGAATATTGAATTAGCCTTGCCTCTCCAGAATATTTCCCACTTGATCATGGTGTATGATTTTTTTCATATATTGCTGGATCCGGTTGGCTAATATTTTGTTGAGAATTTTAGCGTCTAAATTCATCAGGGATATAGGCCTATAATTTTCTTTCTTTGTGTTGTCTTTGCCCGGTTTTGGGATCAGAATTATGCTCGCCTCATAAAAGGAATTTGGAAGTCTTCCTTCCTCTTGAATTTTTTGAAATAGCTTGAGGAGGATAGGAGTTAGTTCTTCTTTGAATTTTTGGTAGAATTCACTTGTGAAGCCATCAGGCCCAGGACTTTTCTTTTTGGGGAGGTTTTTGATAACTGTTTCGATCTCATTTATTGTAATTGGCTGTTTAGGTGTTCTGATTGTTCCCGATTGATTTTTGGAAGATTATATTATTCAAGAAACTTGTCCATTTCACCTAGGTTGTCTAATTTTTTGGCATATAGTTCTTCATAGTATTTTCTTACAATGTTTTGTATTTCTGTTATGTCAGTTGTTATTTCTCCACTGTTGTTTCTAATTTTATTTATTTGAGTCCCCTCTCTTTTTTTCTTGGTGAGTCTAGTTAAAGGTTCATCAGACTTGTTTACCTTTTCAAAGAACCAGCTCCTGGTTTCATTGATCCTCTGTATTGTTTCCTTATCCTCTATGTCATTTATTTCTGCTCTGATCTTTATTATTTTCTTCCTTCTGCTGGTCCTGAGTTTTATTTGCTGTGGTTTTTGTAGTTCTTTTAGATGTAGGGTCAGGTTGCTTATTTGAGCTTTTCCTAGCTTCTTATCATATGCAGTAGTGCAGTGAACTTCCCTCTGAGTGCTTTTGCTGTGTACCATAAATTTTGTGTTGATGTATGCTCATTATCATTCGTTTCTAGAAACTTTTTTATTTCTTCTTTGATCTCATTGTTAATCCATTCATTATTTAATATCATGCTATTTAGTTTCCAAGTGTTTGAGTATTTTTCAGGGTTTTTTTTTTTTGTGGTTAATTTCTAGTTTCATGGCATTGTGATCAGAGACAATGCTTGATATGATTTCAATCTTCATAAATTTATTGAGACCATTTTTGTGTCCTAACATGTGGTCTATCCTAGAAAATGTACCATGAGCCTTGAGAAGAATGTATATTCTACTGCTTTAGGGTGAATAGTTCTGAAGATATCTATTAAATCAAGTTGATCTAGTGTATCCTTTAAGTTTGCTGTTTCTTTATTAATTTTCTTTCTTGAGGATCTATTAAGTTATGTTAGTGGGGTATTGAAATCCCCTACTATTATGGTATTGCTGTTAATCTCATTCTTTATGTCCATCAAAGTCTGCTTTATTTATGTCAGGGCTCCTATATTTGGTACATAGATATTTATAATAGTTATATCTTCCTGTTGAATTATTCCGTTTATCATATGTAGTGTCCTTCTTTATATCTTACAGCCTTTGTTTTAAAGTTCATTTTGTCAGATATAAGTATTGCTATCCTGGCTTGTTTTTCATTTCCATTTGCATGAAATTTTTTTCCATCCTTTTACCTTCAGTCTATGTGCATCTTTGTTTTAAGGTTTGTCTCTTGTAGACAGCATATGTATGAGTCCTGTTTTTTTATACATGCAGCTTCCCTGTGTCTTTTGATTAGATTATTTAAACCATTTACATTTAAGGTTATTATTGATATGTAGTTGTTTATTGACATTTTTTTTCTTTAAAGCTGTATTTTTCTTTTCCTATCTTCTTTTCTCCCTCAAGTGTTTCTGTTGAGAAGTCTGATGTCATTCTTATGGGGGCTCCTTTGTAGGTGATAGGCTTTTTTTTCTCTAGCAGCTTTTAAAAATATCTCTTTATTCTTAGCTTTGGTATTTTAACTATGATGTGTCTTGGTGTAGAATTTTTTTGGTTTCTCTTTAATGGAGTTCTGTGTGCTTCTTGAACATTTGGAATGTTTCCCAGCCTTAATTTAGGGAAGTTTTCTGCTATGATTTGATTGAACAAAGTTTCTATTTCTTGTTCTCTCTCCTCTTCTTCAGGGACCCCTATGATGCAAATGGTGTTTCTCTTCATGTTATCACAAAGCTCCCTTAGAGTTTCCTCACATTTTTTGAGTCTCTTTTTTTTTTCTTCTCTGCTTCTGTGCCTTTGTTTATTGTGTCCTCTAACTCGCTGATTCGACCCTCAGCCTCATCCATCCTACTTTTAATTCCTTCCATTGTGGTCTTCAGTTCTAATACTGTATTTTTCATTACTGTCTGATTTTATTATTATTTTAATTTCATTTTTTATATTTGTTATCTTTGTATTTAGGTGTTCATAGTGACTATCCATTGCTCTAATTTCTTTGAACATCCTAACTATCATTATTCTAAGTTCTGCTTCCGATATTTGGTTATATGTGGTTCATTCAGGTTCTTTTCTGGGGATTTTTCTTGATTCATTTGGTTTGCATTCCATGCCTGCCCATTTTGTCTGTGTATAAGCAAGTTGTTGCCACTGGAGTCCAGTAGGTGTTGCCTTTGTGTTCTCTAGGTGTGGTCTTTGTGCAGACCTCCCACCTCCTCTATCGCTGCCTAGGACGGTTGGGTATGGGCGTTGCCAGCACCTGCCAACTGCGGCTGTTGCTGTGATTTCCACCTCTCCTCCGTGGGAGGGGCTGTCACTCAAGCAACAAGCCTCAGCACCAAGTGTAGAGGTGAGCACCTTTGCTCAGCTGTGGACCCAGCCTGTTTCTGGGCTTCTTCCCAGCACCCGTGGTTAGAGCCTGTTCATCAGTTTTGCGGGTTTGATGGGGCTTCTGACATGCTCTCAGCTGTGAATTTTTGCCCATCTGGAGCTTTAGGCCTGCCCTCGAGTCCAGGGCCCTCCTGCGCAGGGTTGCAAACCATGGTTTATTGGGCCAGGCATGGCTGTTGGCGTGCGCTCAGCTGCGAACTTCCACTAGTCCTGGGCTCTACCCCGCCCCCACATTCAGAGCCAACTCGCACATGCAGGATAGCAAACCACAGTTTCCCGGCCTGGCGGGGCTGCTGACGTGAGATCAGCTGCAAGCCTTTTCCCATCCCTGGTCCTAGCCCCGTCCCTGCTGTCAGGACCTGCTTGCGCTGGGTCGCAGAGCAGATCTCTGCCCGTTCCTGTCCTCCTGCTTTTTCTCCGCCGGTGGGTTATAGGTGAGCCTGCAGCTGCCGAACCGCTTTCGCGTGTTTCCTCCGCCCCTGCTGGGCTAGACCGAGCTCACACCAGCTGGGCCCCCACCCCCGCCTACAGAACCACGTTTCAGCGTTCTGCTGCCACCGTCCCTCCAGCAACCCTCAGCAGAGTAGGAAGGGCCCTAATACTCCATACCATAGACCTGGGAGCTCCCTCCCTCGAAGCAGCTCTGCTCTAATTGCCATGGGAGAGCTTGTTTGGCTGGTGTCCTGTCTCCCTTTGCTGGTATTGCTAGTTCCCGGGGAAATATTCATTTTTGAATAGGGAAGTGACTTAGTCCAGGGGTTAGGGTGGCTGTCCCTGTGCCTTCAGTCAACACTCTCTTCCTGCTGCTCTGGTTCTCTCTTCTCTCCCCATCCCCGGAGTCCTGGGTGTGTGGCTGTGAGAGAGGTTTTCTGCGCTGTCTTTTTAAAAAGAATCTTGGGTCTGAGAAAACTGTCTCTTTCTCACAAACAGTATCCTCACTTGTTTCACAGCTCAATACTGTCCAAACGCCTCTTCTAGGCTCTGCGGCTGCAGGCTGGCACTTTGTTCCTGGGACCCAGGTCCCTCCCTCTCCGCCAAACTCTCCTCCCGCCACACGGGTCTCTCCGGGCTGCCGTTCGCTCCGGGGAGCTGGGCAGCCCTCTTTGCGTTTTCGCTATTCCTACCAGTCTCAATGTGGCTTCTTCTGTGTTCCTTTGTTGAAGAGTCCACTTAGTTTAGTTCAAAGTTGGTTTATCCAGATAATGGTTCTTAAAATGGAGTTATAATCCACTTTGGTTCTGGGAGTTGGAAGTTGGTATGTCCACCTATTCTGTCGCCATCTTGCTCCTCCCCGAATGAGTTCTTTATAAATGCTAGCTGTTGCAGTTTTCAGGTAAAAGGTGCCTTAATGAAGGGAGAGATTGGGCACATGAACTGCAGGTATTGATCAACTTATGACCTATGCAACTTATGACCATTTGACTTTACCACCACAATCACTAGCCATGACTTCTCCACGTCTGTCTGCTCAAGCGTTGCCCAGCTAGGCATATGGCAGTGTGGACCATCTTCCAGCAGCACTACCATCTCGTGTGTACCATTTCAACTGTACAGTAATTTGTGCTTTGTGTCTTGAATGTTTTTCATCAAACCCCTCCTAAGATGTCTACGAAGAGGAAATTGTCTTTGTCTATAGCCTACTCAACTTACAACCAAATCATGTTACAACCGGTCTTTTGGAACCAATCATGGTTGTAAATCGAGCACTAGCTGTATGAGATTAAAGGAGATGATGATAACCCATGTTAAGAGTCAGGGATCTGAAAACAGCCAATCTTTAAACTCTTATTTCTCCGGCCTTAATATGGGGTAAATTAGGCTTCTCATTTGCATCTATTTCTTAGGGTCATTGTAAGGATTCTTTGAATTAAACTTCTTAACCTGAGAAGCCCTTCTCCAATTAATTAACTGCTAATGATGAATAGAATAACCGTATTTATAGAACCCAAGTTAATACACATGATCTGATGTAAAATTTTCTGGCAGTTTAAGTATCCAGTAAGCCTCACAAAGGAATATAAGTTAAATCATAGACAAACACATTCATGTGCACACATGTACATTTGTACATGTGCACACACATTCCTCTTCCCTCTCCCCCCATATTTCTGTGCTTTTATTGAAAGACTGACATTAAAGGAAATTGGAAGCATAGAAACCCTGTAGGAATGGATGGCATGTAGTGGTCAATTAAATTTTATATTTGAACTTCACTTCAACATTGTAACTCATTAGTAAGGGCAGAGGGAATGTATATAATCTGTATCCTTTGTATATAAAAAATTTAATTTATAGTTACAATAAAGAATGTAAGAGAAAGAATATTATCTTCCAGGAGATCTCTGCTGTGAATGTTGTCAAATATAAGTTTGAGAAAGGCTCAACTCTGAATTATGCAGCCAGGGAGGGGACAGTATGAAAAGCCATGATAATCTTTTATTTATTTACTTTCCTAACTTTCTTTCCTTCCTTCCTTCCTTCTTTCTCTTTCTCTCTCTCTCTCTCTCTCTCTCTCTCTCTCTCTCTCTTTCTTTCTTCCTTCCTTCCTTTGGGGCTATGTTCTGCCTATCTGGGGCAATGTTTACAACCAAGCTATATTTAGCACCTGAAGTAGAAGCTCCACAGAGCCATCCTCAGCACCCAGGGTTTATGCACTTGAACCAGTCAAGCCATGGCTGTGGGAGGGGGAGAGAGAGAGAAAGAGAAGTAAGGGAGGGGTGGAGAAGTACATGGTTGCTTCTCCTGTGTACCCTGGGAATTGAACCCAGGACTTCCACATACCAGGCTGATGCTCTACAACTGAGCCAACTGGCCAGGGAGTTGTATTTTATTTTATTTTTTATTTTTTAAAAATCAGTTTCATTGATTCATGCTTTCAGTTATTATTTAGTCCATGATAATTTTAATATATACAAATAAGAGGCTACTACAGGTATCACATAAAATCATGTTGCTTGCTGTCTTGAGTTAGAGATTTGTCCATAATTGCCATCAAAACTTAAGCATCTATAATAGCTTCCTTTTGGGAGTTTAATAAACTAATTCACTCCCAGGATGAAGATAAAAAAACAGCTAATTGTGCAGAATTTCTCTGTGTCATGGAGTGTCTTGAAGTTTTACTTGTAATTTCTAGGGATGACCTCACATTGATTTATAATCACTAGTTTTCACAATAGCAGACTTTTACCAATAACTATATAATTTCCTAATTATTTGGTAAAGGAAGAACATGAACTCTTCCCACTTACTTTTATACCTAAGTTTATAACTTTTTATTGGCAAAATGAATTGCCAGTGCATTTTGACCTTAATTCTTTTATTGAATGCAAATAAGTATCATTAGGGTAAGGATTTTTGTCTGATTTGTTCCCTACTTTATGTTTAATTAATTAAACATAAAGGTGTTCAATACATTCATTGAATAAGTAAGTCTATATTATTACTATCTAATTCCAGAACATTGCATCACAGCAAAAGAAACTACAATTAGCAGCTGCTTCCCATCTCTCTCTCTCCCCTAGTCTCTGGCACTAATCTACTTTCTGTCTCTGTAGATTTTGCCTTTCTGGGACATTACTTATAAATGGAATCCTATCATATTTGGTCTTGTGTGTGTGGCTCCTTTCACTTAATATGTTTTCAACATTCATTCATGTATGAAATAGAGTTGCGTTTTAATCCTGGCTCCATTAGGAGCAAGTAGGGAAGGCAGAGTAAACAAAGGCCCAGACTTCTCCTAGCTCTTCAGTGTCCTGAGTCCCTGGTGTGTGTTTCACAGGCTGGGTCTCCGAAGAAAAACCATGAAGCTGTGCCGAGAGCTCTCTGATCTGGTGGTGTACACAAACTCTGTGGCAGCCCAGGATGTTGTGGACGACGGTAAGGACTCAGTGATTTTTCTTCTGGATAAGTACTCTTGACTTTTCTTTGTCAGTAGTTAATTAATTTTTTGTTAATTAGAGCATCATCACACATTTCTGGAGCTGGGTACTATCCAACTTGAGACCTCAGGAAACTGCACAAAGCTTTGAGCTCACAAGGAGGACTCTATTGATTACTGTGGTTGCCTGATTATCTAGCAGTCAGAGATGTTTTAACAGGGCAGAGGAGAATTTTATTATAAAAAAGACAAAAGTGTCAGAGAAAGGTCTTCCCAATACTGGAATTATGGAGACCTGACCTGGTTTGATGGCTATTCCCAGTATGAATGACCAGAAAAAAAGAATAAATCAATTGGCTTGAACAATAAAACCCTGCACTTTTTCACTGGAAATTTTGATTTTGCTAAAAATAAAAGAACAAACATTTCAGAAGCACTGACTCACTGATTTTTCCTCGATGAATTGCCATCTATTCAGCTGAAAAATGCTAGCCACAACTGTTCTTACCCTGCACTTACCTACAAGTTGCTCTTTTTCCCTTTATTCACTGGCCTTCTCATTTCTATTTTGCACAGTTAGTGAATGTTTATAAAAGTAAACTATGCTCATGTGGCTTTTCATTCTGCTCTCAATTGTGGTAGAAATCAAATGGAAATCAGAATCTCCCATTTTTCTCTCCAAGTCTATTCAAGGGAAAACAGCATTGTGGCGAATCTCGTCCTCACAAACCTCCAAGATTTTCCCTGCGATCTTTTTTTGTCCCCTAAGTCCAGCAGTGTATATTTTTCTAGTTGCAGATTTTCTTCCCTTTGATATTGACTTATTCTTCTAATGGTGATAGTTATAAAATTTTAAAATTTATTTCACATATGAGAGCATGATATAGAATTCTCAAAAACAAATAACACATTCTTGTAATCACTATTCCCAATAGAAAATAAGGTTAGGGAGTGGTATAATGGAGTTGAAGGGGTATTTGGTTTACAGAAACATAATTTCTAACAAATGCCTTAGAATAATATCATAATCCTATTAGCTTAATGGAAAAATAATATTGAATGCTATTTAGCTCTTGAACTTCAGCTGTTTTTGTCTTTTGTGGGGTTATTTTAAGCCTTAAAATGAACAATAGATAACACTGGGGAACAAAATTTTTGTTGCATCCACAAAAACATTTGTTCTTACCTAATTCAAGTGTGGTGATCTCAAATCTGACATTAGTTTTTCTCTGTAAGCTACAGTTATTTTGCAATTCAAGATTTTAGGTTTTCATCTTATTGTAAAATTTTCAACATTTAGTTTAACATAATGAAGTAGAATGTCTTTTTGGGCATCTTCTTTGTGAAAATATAATTTATATAATGCAGGAAACACACTAATACACACAAAAGATATGATTGCATCAGAATTTGTATATAATTTCAAAAAAGAACATATTAAAACACTTATTTTAATCATAAAAATTGCTCAAAACATTTAAATTCTATTCAGGCAAAAATATGCATTTGTAGCTCTTGCGTTTGTGTTGAGAACAATCTTGTTTGATGCTCTAGCGGTAGTCTGCCCATCACTAACACCTCCAAGATTTTCGGGAAACTTATCAAGGTGACTGTTCAGGAAGTGAATCTTAATGCTCATAATACATCCAATGTTGCGGAAAGCCAATAGCATCCTTTGAACCAAAAGTTCATAGTTTTCTGCCTTTTTGTTGCCAAGGAAGTTCTTTGTAACTGCCACAAAAGAATGCCATGCTGCTTTCTCCTCCTTATTCATCTTTCTGGCAAATTCTTCATCATGTATGAAAGTTCAAATCTGAGGTCCATTGAATATATCTGCTTTTATCTTCTTGAACGACAAGGCAGGAAAAGCAGAAATAATATGTTGAAAGAATTCACTTTCTCTATTCAAAACGTGAACAAACTGCTTTATTAAGCCAAGTTTGATGTGAAGTGGGGGAAAAATGATCCTGTCTTGATTAACTACAGGTTCATTCACAATATTTTACATCCCTACTTCCAGAGCTCCATGTTTCGGCCACTCCTTCTGTGTACAGTGTTTCTCCCAAGCTAAGCTGTCCCACAAACACAGAAAGCAAGGGTAGTTCTTAAAACCTCTCTGTTGTCCTAGCAGGAAATTTACCATTTTAAGATCCACACAAATGATCCAGCTATGCTCCTCATATGTCAAAAGTCAAGGACAATTTTTATGGCATCATAATCTTCTTGCAGATGAATTGAATAACCAATTGGAACCACTACATAAACATTTCCATTGTGTAGGAGAATATATTTCAGACTTCGTTTAGAGCTGTCAGGAAATAGCTGCCATTCTGTTGGACTGTAAGTGGTAACACCTAGCTGGCCGAGAAGACTACTGATATCATGACAGTAAACAAAGTGTTTGTCTTCAGAAAAAAGTCCACAAAAATTTGTTCATACTTCCTGAAATGGGATGCTTTAACTGACCTTTGAAGTACTTTCTTTTCTTGAAGCCTGGAGGCTAATTACTCAGCTGCTTTCTTTGATAGGCTCAAATCTCTTACTAAGTCATTCAATTCGGGTTGGCTAAACTGCTGAGGAGTTAATGACTGCTTGGCATCAGAATAAGACCCTTCAGATTCTACAACCATTTTCTCATGTATCTTATCAAAATACACTGATTACCATGCTCACTTTTTTCACGCTTAGAAGAAATAAAACCATTGAAAACTGGAACTGGGAGTATCTCAAAGTGTGGGATAGGTCGTATTGCTGAAGAAATATTAGGATATGTGATCATATACCATTTTTTCTTGCTGATGCCCTTTGTATGGATCAGACAGAAATAACAATCACTGCTGTGGTCCTTAGGTTCACACCAAACTGTGGGAATACCAAAAGTCATTCCTTTGCGTTTTCCTTTTGTCCAGTCACAAAGCATTTCCTCACAATTATGACACACAATATGAGGAGCCCAATTCTTGTCTTGATCGCCAAGGGGAACTTGAAAATAGGCAATATCTGCACGTGTTACAAATGATGAAATATTGCGCCTTTGACGTTGAAGTGTGTAACAGCCACATATGTAACAGAAGGTGTCAGGACTATTCTTATATTTACACCTATTTGAAGAAGCCATGATTCAATCTTAAAACGAAATAAGAGGGTGTTTTTATCAGATAATATTTTTTTTGTTTTTACAGGGACAGAGAGAGAGAGTCAGAGAGAGGGATTGATAGGAACAGACAGACAGGACCGGAGAGAGATGAGAAGCATCAATCATCAGTTTTTCCTTGCCGTTGCGACACCTTAGTTATTCATTGATTGCTTTCTCATATGTGCCTTGACCGCAGACCTTCAGCAGACTGAGTATCCCCATGCTTGAGCCAGCGACCTTGGGTCCAAGCGACCTTTGGCTCAAACCAGATGAGCCCATGCTGAAGCTGGCAACCTCGTGGTCTCGAACCTGGGTCCTCTGCATCCCAGTCCGATGCTCTATCCACTGCGCCACCGCTTGGTCAGGCAGATAATAATATTTTACATTTAGAAACAACTACAATTATGTAAAAGTGATGTTTGTAAAACATTAATTGCCTGTGGTTACGTTCAATCCAAGAGTGATTGCCCTTGAACTCCAATTTAAAAACTAATGCATGACATTAACTGTAACAAAAAGAAATTAAAATAGCATAAAAACTAGAGTATGCACCAAAAAATGAATTTTAGATTTGGAATCAGTGATGCGGAAATATATAGAAACATTTCTAAAACCTCATGCAACAGAAAATTAAAAAAAAATTGTTCCCCAGTGTAATGAGTGTATGGCTTGTTCTAATGCAAAGCAACTCAATTTTATATATTAATTGATATATGCCTAACCATCAAGTATTCATCTTAATGACAATGTGGTATGTATATATCTGTGGGGAGACAGCAAAGAGTGGTACTGATTACAGTACTGCATTATCTGTATGTGACTTCTCAAAAAGACTATATTTTCTCCTATCATGTTCTAAGTTTCCTCATTAAAATCTTCAACTAAGATCATTTTTAGAATGATCTTTTTTAGAATTTGATATCTGAACTATGTTAACAAGTTAATGTTAATAAAATGTATATGGTAAGGAAAGAGTTTATATGACGCACATCATCAGATGAAAAACTCTCTCATTTCTTTGCGTCTCACCTGTATTTATGACCATTCCTAGTTCTAAGTCTAGCGTGTAATTGGTAGTTATTTGGCCAGCATTTAAAGTCTCAGGGTGTACAACCCTGAAGACAATGGAGACCCTGGGAGATGGTGTGCTCTAATAATCATGCACAGCCTGGATATACTTTGGGTCAGCTGGTCTATCTGGACTACAACTCTACTCCTTGTTTTCATGGGCCGTGTCCGCCAGTCTGGGTTCAGACACTCTGTGGTCTCAGTACACATTGGAATGAAAATGAGGCTCTGGACAAGTCTGGATCTTCATCTAGATTAAACCTCTTCCAGCAGATCCAGGAGACAGATGGGTGGTCATTTTGGGGGTTAGGTATGGATGTTTGGTGAAGGATAGTAGGGTTATTATAGGCACAGTGCAAAAGATGGGTTTGGGCAACAGGGTAGCACATTAACATTTGGAGGATTACCTCATCACAATTTCAAACTTGCAATTTCCTTGGCCCTGGGTTGAGTCCTCCTAATGATGGTCCAAGCAGAAATTTTAATATAAGCTTTCTGTTTGTTTATTTCTAATTTTCCCCATTGTTTATAAACCTGGGTAGGTAGATGATCTTGTTTCTAAGCTTTAATTATTTATAATGCTCTTTTGAACTCGTTCTCCCAAACAGGTTTTGTCCATATTTCTATTCAAATTAACTTGAAAACTAATATTTATTTTGAATCTTTTTTCTTTATTTCTGAGAGCTATGAGTTAATATGTGTTTCACATGTATACTCTCTAGATGAATTCCTTCAATGACTGTCCCTCTGTTGTTAGGACTAAATTACATAGATAGTTTTTATTTATCCATATCTGCTCATATCTTTGGCAAAGACATTCTTTTTGAACTAGGCACCTAAAATTGTTTTCCTCCCACCCTGTTCATACCAGCCAGATAAACATTAATGAGATGGCTAAACTCTTGGGAGTTCATGGGAGCTCGAAATAAATGCAGTTATCTTAATATAGCTCCCTTGGGCCTCAAAATGGAAAAACAGGCCTAAGAATGAAACTATATGGGTCTCTGTTGGTCAGGAGCTCCTTCTCCTTTTTTACTGTTGGTGCAAGGTATAATCTGATACGTTATACGGTCTTTTGTAAGTGATGTATTTTGTTGTTGTTGTTTTTGTTTTGTTTTTCCTGTAGTTCTCACTTTTCTTTTTTCTTTATTAAAAACTGCCAGGAACCACAGGAAATGTGTTATCATTCAGTGAAACGAGAGCACATCAGGTGGTTCAGCAGAAATCAGAGCAGTTCATGATTTATAACCAAAAGCAGCTCACAAGGATTTACCCTTCCGCCTACCGCATTGACTCTAGTAACTTCAATCCTCTGCCCTACTGGAACGCAGGCTGCCAGCTGGGTACGTAGGCCTTGGGAAGGCGTGCTTCTCTCTATGTCCTAAGTCTCGTTTGTCCTAACTCTCTGACCTTGAACCTACACAGTGGCACTGAACTACCAGTCAGAAGGGCGAGTCATGCAGTTAAATCGAGCCAAATTTAAAATAAATGGCAACTGTGGCTATGTCCTCAAACCCCAGCAAATGTGCCAAGGTATGTGCTAATTTTATAGTCATGTATCTGAACACAGGTGTCCTGTATTGAGGGAGCTCTCTGGAAGTGTGATAGCCCAGTGTTTTGAAACATAATTAAAAAAACAAGAGATACAGGTTCAGGTGTTGGAATGTAAATTAAAACGCTTGTCATCCTATGTCCAGAATGTTCTCTCCTGAGATTATGCATGTGAAGAGGGATGGAGTAGCAATGGATTGTCGTCTGAAATCTAGGACCCAGCATAATACTCATTGGGTATTACTTATAAGTTGTACTGTCTTCTAGGGCTGAGCCCTTTCAGAACTTTCTTACGGAGTATAAGTTGGAAACCTGGTGGCAACATTAAAATACTACTTGAACCAATTTTGTCAGTATGGTCCAGTTACAAAACAGGGCTAACAACAACAACAAAAAAAGATAAGGTAGTGGATCAAAACATGCTTTCCTTTTCTTTTTTGGTCTGCTCATTAAAATTCTCTTAAAATTTTCCAAATTGAATTTTTAACACTTAAGGTAAAAATGTGTTGGCAGGTTTTTTACTTTGCATGTTTTCTTTCTCTGCTATTTAATTTCAGATCTTTTCTGTTTGTTATATTCACTCTATAACAGGATAGTTTAGGTTAGAAAATTATTTGAATCTGACATAACTGTTCCCCTTCTCTGTATTGTTGCCATTCAGATAAAGTGTTCCTTTCCCCTCGTGCCAGGTTGATAATTGCACTGCGGACACTTGCTTTAAATTGCCCATCCCTCTGCCTTTGGGAGCTTGGAGTCTAATAAAAAACACTGCTATGGAAATGCCAGCTGGCACTGCCTTCACGCAGAAGCCACACTGATAGTTACAAGGGCATTGCTTCACTCTAAGAAACACTGTAATGACTTAGCATTTGTTATTTTGTGTGTGTGTGTGTGTTTCCATGCTACTAATCTTAGATTTTAACACCTGCTTACTTGGCTTAGGTACTTTCAACCCTTTCTCTGGTGATCCACTTCCCGCCAACCCCAAAAAGCAGCTCATCCTGAAAGTGATCAGCGGACAACAACTTCCCAAACCCCCAGACTCCATGCTTGGAGACCGAGGAGAGGTAAGCCACATATGACCCAGTGGTTAATTATGTGATTATTTTATTGTATTGACACTTTATCAAAAGTGGCAGTTGTGTGTGTGTGTTTATAAATGAGTACTGATCTGAGCTTACCAGATATTAAGCAGCTTGTAGGCAAAGCATACACTGTCCTCCTAGACTATAGCACATCGTCTATTTTGGAGGCATGAGTGCATGCAATTCAATTCATTATTAAAAACTGACACTGGCAATGCTAGCATTGGGGTGCAAAGAACAATTTTATTATTAATAGAAACATTTCAAAAAAGTATATCTTATTTTTATTATTATTAATTTTAATGGGGTGACATTGATAAATCAGGGTACATATATTCAGAGAAAATATTTCCAGGTTATTTTCATATTTGATTATATTGCGTACCCATCACCCAAAGTCAAATTGTCCTCCGTCACCTTCTATCCGGTTTTATATATGCCTCCCCCTGCAGACCCCCTTTCTCACCTCCAACCCCACCCATCCCCCAGTAACCACCACTCTCTTGTCCATGTCTCATAGTCTCACTTTTATGTTCCGCCCTATGTATGAAATCATGCTGTTCTCAGTTTTTTTCTGATTTACTTATTTCACTCTGTATAATGTTATCAAGGTCCATCCATGTTGTTACAAATGATCTGATGTCATCATTTCTTATGGCTGAGTAGTATTCCATAGTATATATGTACCAAAGCTTTTTAATCCACTCGTCCTCTGACGGACACTAGGGCTGTTTCCTATCTTTGCTATTGCGAACAATGCTGCCACGAACATGGGGGTGCATTTCTTCTTTTTGAATAGTGCTATGGTGTTCTTAGGGTATATTCCTAAAAGTGGGGTAGCCGGGTCAAAAGGCAGTTCGATTTTTAATTTTTTGAGGAATCTCCAAACTGTTTTCCACAGTGGCTGCACCAGCAGTGCAGTAGGGTTCCCTTTTCTCCACATCCTCTCCAGCACTTATTCTGTGTTGTTTTTCTGATGAGTACCATTCTGACTGGTGTGAGGTGATATCTCATTGTGGTTTTAATTTGCATTTCTCTAATGATTAGTGATGTTGAGCATTTTTTCATATGCCTATTGGCCATCTGTATGTCCTCTTTGGAGAAATTTCTATTCATTTCTTTTGCCCATATTTTGATTGGATTGTTTGTCTTCCTGGTGTTGAGTTTTATAAGTTCTATATAAATTTTGGTTATTAACCCCTTAACAGACACATTGTTGAATATGTTCTCCCATTGTGTGGTTTGTCTTTTTATTCTGTTCTTATTGTCTTTAGCTGTGCAAAAGCATTTTAGTTTGATATAGTCCCATTTGTTTATCCTGTCTTTTATTTCATTTGCCCGTGGAGATAAATCGGCAAATATATTGCTGCGAGAGATGTCAGAAAGCTTGCTGCCTATGTTTTCTTCTAAGATGCTTATGGTTTCACGGCTTACATTTAAGTCTTTTATTCATTTTCAGTTTGGTTTTGTGAATGGTGTAAGTTGGTGGTTTAGTTTCATTTTTTTGAAAGTAGATTTCTAATTTTCCCAACACCATTTGTTAAAGAGGCTGTCCTTACTTCATTCTATGCTCTTACCTCCTTTGTCAAATACCAGTTGTCCATAAAGGTGTGGGTTTATTTCTGGGTTCCTTGTTCTGTTCCATTTATCTATGTGCCTGTTTTTATGCCGTGCCAGGCTGTCTTGAGTATAATGGCCTTGTAGTATACCTTGATATCTGGAAGAGTGATACCTCCTGCTTTATTTTTTCTTTTTAAGATTGCTGAGGCTATTTGTGTTCTTTTTTTGGTTCCATATTAATTTTTGGAATATGTGTTCTATATCATTGAAGTATGTCATTGGTATTTTCATTAGTATTGCATTGAATTTATAAATTGCTTTGAGTAAAATAGTCATTTTAATGTTATTTATTCTTCCTAACCATGAGCACGGTATATGCTTTCACTTGTTTGTATCTTCCTTGATTTCTTTTATCAATGTTTTACAATTTTCCGAGTAAAAGTCTTTAACCTCCTTGGTTAAGTTTACTGAAAGGTACTTTATTTTTTTTGTTGCAATAGTGAAGGGGATTGTTTCCTTAATTTCTTTTGCTAACAGTCCATTGTTGGTATATAAAAATGCCTCTGATTTCTGAGTATTAATTTTATATCCTGTCACATGGCTGAATTCATTTATCAGGTTTAGTACTATTTTGACTGAGACTTTAGGGTTTTCTATATACAATATCATATCATCTGCAAATAATGACAATTTTTCTTCTTCTTTTCCAATTTGGATGCCTTTTATTTCTTCTTCTTGTCTGATTGCTGTGGTTAAGACTTCCAGAACTATGTTGAATAAGAGTGGTGACAGGGGGCACCCCTGCCTGGTTCCTGATCTTAAGGGGATTGCTTTTAATATTTGCCCGTTTAGTATGATGTTTGCTATGGGTTTGTCATAGATGGCCTTCATCATGTTAAGGTATGTTCCCTGTATTCCCACTTTCCTGAAAGTTTTGATCATGAATGGGTGCTGGATTTTATCAAATGCCTTTTCTGCATCTATTGAAATTATCATGTGATTTTTGTCCCTCCTTTTGTTTATGTGATGAATCACATTGATTGATTTGCGAATATTGAACCAGCCTTGCCTCTCCAGAATAAATCCCACTTGATCATGGTGTATGATTTTTTTCATATATTGCTGGATACGGTTGGCTAATATTTTGTTGAGGATTTTAGCATCTAAATTCATCAGGGATATTGGCCTATAATTTTCTTTCTTTGTGTTGTCTTTGCCTGGTTTGGGGATCAGAATTATGCTCGCCTCATAAAAGGATTTTGGAAGTCTTCTTTCCTCTTGAATTTTTTGAAATTGCTTGAGAAGGATTGGAGTTAGTTCTTCTTTGAATTTTTGGTGGAATTCTCCTATGAAGCCATGAGGCCCAGGACTTTTCTTTTTTGGGAGTTTTTTGATAACTGCTTTGATCTCAT
The DNA here is from genome assembly GCA_037038555.1 of Rhynchonycteris naso. NCBI lineage: Eukaryota > Metazoa > Chordata > Mammalia > Chiroptera > Emballonuridae > Rhynchonycteris > Rhynchonycteris naso. Next base: position 176,571,505 of record CM072995.1, on the reverse strand, counting down.
TTGTTGTATTTGGTCTGTCTAGGTGTTTTGATTCTTCCAGATTGATTTTTGGAAGATTATATGTTTCAAGACATTTGTCCATTTCACCTAGGTTGTCTAATTTTTTGGCATAGAGTTTTTCATAGTATTTTCTTACAATACTTTGTATTTCTGTTGTGTCATTTGTTATTTCTCCACTCTCATTTCTGATTTTATTTATTGGAGTCCTCTCTCTTTTTTTTTTGGTGAGTCTAGTTAAAGGTTAACTTCTCATCTGTATTCCTCATTCCCTCACTTCTGCTGCACATCTGCCACCTGCTTCTGGCCACATGATAACTCTTGTTATTACTTGCTGCACCTCTGGAGCATGATGTTAAAATGTTTCCCTCTAGAACCTGTCTTTCCAGAGCTCTTACTCCTCTTTTTTTTTCATTACTTCTGGTTTTGGCCATCTTGGCCTCAATTTTCTTTCTTCATGTCAGCCCCTCTTACATTCCTGTCATTTCTCTCAGTAGAGATCCATCACTTCAGGCTCTTTGCCACTCCTACCTATAAAACCATCATTTCTGGATCTTGAATGTTAATGGAGAAAACCACATGGTTCTGCAGTTTGGTGTTACCATAAACTCTTGGTTTCAACTCTCACCTGGCCCATAGTGAGGTACTGCCATCCAGCTGCATCTGATCAGCCCACTGTCTTGCTCTCTGCAGTGACTGCTTTTATCCTTCTCTCTCCTACAACATTGGTTCTCATCACTTTCTTTCTCATCTTCAGTAGTTGGCATCAAAGCCATCTCGGAAAGTAGGCAAGTTCGATGGGACAATTTTTTTCTTCTCTCTTGCTTTCAGCATAATTCAACCCACCATCATCTCTTGTCAGTTCTGATACAGTAACTTGTCAGCCAATGGGTCATCCCACTTCCATTCTGTTCTCCATCCAGACACGAGAATAACTGTTTTGGTTATAACAAATCTTTTTCCCTCGTCTCTTCTTTTTCTTTTTCTTTCTTTCTTGTCTACAAAAAAAGGAAGAACTCAGTTCCTGTGTTTTCTCTCCCTCTTTTTTTTGAAACATTTTGAACCTCAGAAAAGCTTCAAGAAAACTAAAGTGAATATCATAGCCCCAGCACCAAGATTCACCAATTAAATTATTAAATTTTGTGACATTGGCTTCTCTTTGATGTGTATATGTACATATGTGTGTACATATATATTTGTGGGCATATATGTAAATGCACACATACAGAGACACATGAGAGATATAAAGCAAATGTCACAAAATTTGATCATTATATATATCCACATACAAATCTGTGTGTATTTATGCATTTGCTTCTTTTCTTGAAATATAATGACCCTTGACCTTGAATACTTAAGCATTTATCACTTAAGAACAAGGATATTCTCCTGTATAATCAAATACAATCATGGCACTCATGACATTTAATATTGGTATGATAGTATTATCTAATATATAACCTATAATCAATATTCCCCAATTATTTCAAAATTGTTTTTATATCTTTTCTTTATTTTTGAACTCAGGATCCACTTAAGGATCGCACATTCCCTTTAATTGACATTTCTCATTATTCTTTAAAAATATAGAGCAGTTCTCCAGCGTTTTGTTTTGTTTTCATGATATTTACTTTTAAAAAAATGTTCAAGCCAGTTGTTTTGAAAGTATCCTTCTGTTTGAATTTCCCTGGTTGTTTGTCATGAGTGGAATCAGAATAACCCTGTTTGGCAGAAGTATGAAGTTCGTGAGCAATGTCCTGTCCTCCTCAGTGTGTCACATCAGGGGCCACATCATGGCTGTGTGTCCTGGGCTGGATAGTACTATGTGCATAAGGGGTTCTTCGAGGTATTTTTTATTATATAGGTATCTCTTTACCTTTGTAACTAGTACATAGTCTGTAGAGTTACAGTAATCTTTTAAATGTATAGAAACTTCATTTTGTAGTTAAAATAAAATCCAACCTTCTTATCTTGGCTTGCAATGTTCTTTATAAGAATATTGTAAATGTTTTTGAGTCATGGAAGTCTATAGTATCTGGTGAGTCCTACCTACCCCATCCCCCAAAAGAGTAATGTTTTTAAATGCATAAAATAAAAGAGGGCTGCCCGGGAAACCAATTATATTGAAATTCACTTATCAAAATATTAAAAACAAATTGTGACATGCAGAAGTATGTGTCTATTAATGCAATAAATAGCAGGATCTAGAGGTGGTCTACTATTAGAATTTTAAGTTATAATGAGTGTACATGATATATGAAGATTTCTGCAGCTACTATAATATGACATAGAGACATCTATGATTTTTATCAAGTACAAAATTGTAGTATTAATGCTACTATGTTGTGCTTTAGTCAGAGGGTAATAAAAATAAGGATGAGTGCCCCCCCCCATTCAGGCTTCATATAATCTCAGCCCCTGACTACTCATATTATTCATATTTCTGAGAACGAAATGACAATTTTTCTTGCTTCCAATCAGAAATTTTTATCTTTAATTTTCCCTTTTTTGTTTTTGTTCTCCACATCTAGTGAATTACAATCTTCCAGGTACCCTACATCCCAAATCTCTCCACAGTTCTGCTGCCACTATCTGATTCCATTCTAGTGTCTTACCTAAGCTGTGGTGGGGTGAAGCAGACACTGTTATCTCAGGTTCACAGATGAGGACTCTGAAAACACACACACTTAACTTGCTGAAGGTCAACACAGGAACCACATTTTGAAAACAGGAAGTTGCTCTTCAAGCTCTTCAAGTTGTGGTCTTAGCATTCCTAAAATACAGAAATCACATTCATTAGCTCCTCAATAATTCCACGATCCCCACTGGTCCAGTTTTCCCTAGGATTCTATTCAAAGGAAGAACCTATGGTGTAAAATAATTAACTGAAAATGACTACTTTTAACACTGGAGTTTAGTTAGAAGACCAAAAATGTTTGTATTTATCTAATTGTCTTAACATGCTCTTCTTTCAGACCTTTAGCTCTTATTCTCTGGGGTTCCCCACAAACCTATACTCTCTCTCCTCTCTAAGCTCCTAAAAATATGTTTTCTGAGACTTCAATTACTCTCTCTTCTTTCTGGGTTCTTTAGGATTTTAGACCTTCATGCTCATTATCTAGAACCTGCACCACAAAGGAGAGCTTATGTGTGGTCAACAAAGCAGACCCCCTTCCCCTGGAGGAAGACTAAACACTCATATTTTTTCTTTTCATTACTTTTTAATCTTTTAAAAATACTTTTCTGAGTCTACATTATAGTACCCATTGATTTAACTTCATTAAAATCACAGATTAAATATGGATAGCTTGATTAATTATTATGCAACCAAGTTCAAAGATAAAACCCCAAGAAAGCTTCTGTCTATTCTCCCAATCAATACTACCCCCCTATCAAACACCACCCCTTATCATAATACAGTAGATTGATTTTATCTGTGCTCAAACTTTATGTAAATTGATTTTTGTAGTGTTTACTCTTTTATGTCTGACTTGCGCAACATTATGTCTAGGTAACAGAACTTCTTTTTTTTTTTTTCATTGTTGTAGAGTATTTATTACTATTCCACAGTTTATCCACCCCATTCATAATAGACATTTATGTTGTTTCCAGTGTGTGACTATGATGAACATAGCTGCTTGCACACTTGTGCATGGACAACAGCTCTCATTCTGTTGTGTGTATACCCAGAACTGTAGTTGGAAATTATCGGATAAAGTTTGTATAGCATTAGTTGATATTGGCAAATAAGAATTTAACCTGGTTTATTTTCATTTCTGTTTCATGGATCTGAATCTCTTGCACTTAGTACAGTTTCTCTTTCTTGTTGGATACCCAATAAAATGAGTTACAGTTGAAATGTCCGTATTTTTGGCCAGTATTCTCATATTAATTAACACATGAGTAGAACTGTATCAGTTGTTATAACATACTCTCTTTATTTATATAGATCATCGATCCTTTTGTTGAAGTTGAAATTATTGGATTGCCAGTAGATTGTTGTAAAGATCAAACCCATGTGGTGGATGACAATGGTGAGATGATGATCTATGTTCACTTTTCTTTTTAAATTTATTTAATTAATTGTGTTTACATAGATTCTAGGGTAACCCGACTGCATTCCCCCTTCCCCATATTCCCCTCCACAACTCCCTTGCTCCCCTCCCTACAGTGCCCTCCTCCCTTCCTTTCAGGTTAATCCCATGCTATAATCCCCTTTTCCTCTGTCCTCTTTTCCTTTGGTCCCTTTGATCCCTCCTCTGTCTCAATTCCTTTCCACAGTTCTCATTGTTCCTTGGATTCCTCAAATGAGAGATGTCATAATATTTTTCTTTTTCTGCCTGCCTTATTTCACTCAACATAATAGTTTCCAGGTACCTCCATATTGTTGCAAAAGGTAATATTTCCTTCTTTTTCATGGTCCAATAGTATTCCATTGTATATATGTACCACTGCTATTTAATCCACTCGTCCACTGATGGACACTTGGGTTGTTTCTAGATCCTCGCTATTGTGAACAATGCTGCCATAAACATGGGGGTGCAATTCTTTTTTTCATTCGGTGATACGGTGTCCTTGGGATATATTCCTATAAGTGGGATAGCTGGGTCAAAGGGCAGTTCCATTTCTAATTTTCTGAGGAATCTCCATACTGTTTTTCACAGTGGCTGCACCAGTCTGCATTCCCACCAGCAGTGCAGAAGGATTCCCTTTTCTCCACATACTCACCAGCACCTATAATGTATTGTTTTGTTAACGAGTGCCATTCTAACTGGTATGAGGTGGCATCTCATTTTAATTTGCATTTCTCTAATGATTAGTGATGTTGAGCATTTTTCATATGCCTATTGGCCATCTGTATGTCCTCTTTGGAGAAGTGTCTATTCATTTCTTGTGCCCATTTTTTAATTGGATTGTTTGTCTTCCTGGTGTTGAGTTTTACAAGTTCTTTATAAATTTTGGTTATTAACCTTTAACCATATGTGTTGTCGAATATGTTCTCCCATTGTGTGGTTGGTCTTTTTATTCTGTTCATATTGTCTTTAGCTGTGCAAAAGCTGTTTAGTTTGATATAGTCCCATTTGTTTATCCTGTCTTTTATTTCATTTGCCTATGGGGATAAATCAGCAAATATATTGCTGCGATAGATGTCGGAGAGTTTACTGCCCATGTTTTCTTCTAGAATGCTTATGGTTTCATGGCTTACATTTAAGTCCTTTATGCATTTTGAGTTTATTTTTGTGCATGGTGTAAGTTGGTGGTATAGTTTCATTTTTTTGCAGGTAGCGGTCCAGTTTTCCCAACACCATCTGTTAAAGAGACTGTCTTTTCTCCACTGTATGCTCTAAACTCTTTTGTCAAATATCAATTGTCCCTAAAGATGTGGGTTTATTTCTGGGTTCTCTGTTCTGTTCCATTGATCTATATGCCTGTTCTTATGCCAGTGCCAAGTTGTTTTGAGTACAATGGCCTTGTAGCATAACTTGATATCAGGAAGTGTGATACCTCCCACTTTATTCTTCTTTTTCAAGATAACTGAGGCTATTGGTGTTCTTTTTTGGTTCCATATAAATTTTTGGAATATTTTTTCTATATCTTTGAAATTTGTCATTGGTATTTTAATTGGTATTGCATTGAATTTATAAATTGCATTGGGTAATATAGATATTTTAATAATGTTTATTCTTTCTAACCATGAACATGGTATATGCTTCCACTTGTTTGTGTCATTCTTGATTTTTTTTTATCAATGTTTTATAATTTTCTGAGTAGAAGTCTTTAACCTCCTTGGTTAAATTTACTGAAAGGTACTTTCTTTTTTTTGTTGCAATACTGAAAGGGATTGTTTCCTTAATTTCTCTTTCTGACATTTCATTGTTCGTGTATAGAAATGCCTCTGATTTCTCTGTGTTAATTTTATATCCTGCCACCTTGTTGAATTTGTTTATTAGTTCCAGTAGCTTTTTTTTTTTTTACAGGGACAGAGATAGAGTCAGAGAGAGGGATAGATAGGGACAGACAGACAGGAGCAGAGAGAGGTGAGAAGCATCAATCATTAGTTTTTCGTTGTCGTTGCAACACCTTAGTTGTTCATTGATTGCTTTCTCACATTTGCCTTGACTGTGGGCCTTCAGCAGACTGAGCAAACCCATGCTGGAGCCGGCGACCTTGGGTCCTAGCTGAGGAGCTTTTTGCTCAAGCCAGATGAGCCCGCGCTCAAGCTGGTGAGCTCGGGGTCTTGAACCAGGGGCTTCCGCATCCCAGTCCGATGCTCTAGCCACTGTGCCACCGCCTGGTCAGGCTGTCCAGTAGTTTTTGACTGGGCTTTAGGGATTTGTATATACAGTATCATATCATCTGCAAATAATGATAGTTTTACTTCTTTTCCAATTTGGATGCCTTTTATTTCTTCTTTTTGTCTGATTGCTGTAGCTAAGACTTCTAGAACTATGTTGAATAAGACTGGTGAACAGGGACACCCCTGCCTTGTTCCTGATTTTAGGGGAATTGCTTTTAATTTTTGTACATTGATTATTATGTTGGCTGTTGGTTTGTCATAAATGGCCTTTATCATGTTGAGGTATGTTCTCTGTATTCCCACTTTGCTAAGAGTTTTGATGATAAATGGGTGCTGGATTTTATCAAATGCTTTTTCTGAATCTATTGAAATTATTATGTGGGTTTTCTCTTCCTTTTGTTTATGTGGTGACTCACATTAATTGATTTACGAATGTTGTACCAATCATGCCTCCCCAGAATAAATCCCACTTGATCATGATGTATGATTTTTTTCATATATTGCTAGATCCGGTTTGTTAATATTTTGTTGAGGATTTTATTTTAGCATCTAAATTCATCAGGAATAATGGCCTATAATTTTATTTTTTGTGTTGTCTTTGCCTGATTTTGGAATCAGAATTATGCTCGCCTCATAAAAGGAACTTGGAAGTGTTTCTTCCTCTTGAATTTTTTGAAATAGGTTGAGAAGGATAGGAGTTAGTTCTATGAATATGTAGTAGAATTCACCATTGAATTCATTGGGCCCAGGGTTTTTCTTTTTGGGGAGCTTTTTGATAACTTTCAATCTCTTTTGTTGTAATTTCTCTGTTTAGGTTTTCTGATTCTTCCAGATTGATTTTTGGAAGATTATATGTTTCAAGAAATTTGTCCATTTCACCTAGGTTGTTTAATTTTTTGGCATAGAGTTCTTCATAGTATTTTCTTATAATACTTTGTATTTCTGTTGTGTCAGTTGTTATTTTCCACTCTTCTTTCTAATTTTATTTGAGTCCTCTCCTTTTCTTGGTGAGTCTCGTTAAAGGTTCATTGATCTTGTTTATCCTTTCAAAGAACGAGCTCTTGGTTTCATTGAACCACTGTATTGTTTCCTTAGCCTCTATGTCATTTATTTCCGCTCTGATCTTTATTATTTCCTTACTTCTACTACCTCAGGGCCCTATTTGCTGTTCTTTTTCAAGTTCTTTTAGATGAAGGGTTAGGTTGTTTATTTGAGCTTTTTCAAGCTTCTTAAAGAACGCCTGTAGTGCTATGAACTTCCCTCTCAGGACTGCTTTAGCTGTGCTCATAAAATTTGAGTTGTTGTATGTTCATTATCATTTGTTTCTAGGAATTTTTTTATTTCTTCTTTAATTTTATTGTTAACCCATTCATTATTTAATAACATGCTATTTAGTTTCCATGTGTTTGAGTATTTTTCAGTTTTTCTGTTGTGGTTGATTTCTAGTTTCATGCCATTTTGATCAGAGAAAATGCTTGATATGATTTTAATCTTAAATTTTTGAGACCATTTTTGTGTCCTAACATGTGATCTATCCTAGAGAATGTACTATGAGCACTTCAAAAGAATGTATATTTTGCTGCTTTAGGGTAAACTGTTCTGAAGATATGTATTAAATCCAGTTGATCTAGTGTGTCCTTTAAGTCTGCTGTTTTCTTGTTAATTTTCTTTCTTGAGGATCTATCTAGTGATGTAAGTGGGGTATTGAAATCTTCTACTATTATAGTATTGCTGTTGATCTTGCCCTTTATATCCATCAAAGTCTGCTTTTTATATTTAGGAGCTCCTATATTAGATGCATAGATATTTAAGATGTTTATAACTTCATGTTGAATTGCTCCCTTTATTATTATGTAGTGACCTTCTTTATCTCTTATTATAGACTTGGTGGGGTTTTTTTTCATTTTGTTTTTTTTTGTTGTTTTTTTTTTTGCAGAGAGAATCAGGGAGAGGGGTAGATAGGGACGGACAGACAGGAACGAAGAGAGATGAGAAGCATCAGTCATCAGTTTTTTGTTGCCGTTGCGACATCTTAGTTTTCCATTGATTTCTTTCTCATATGTGACTTGACCACAGGCCTTCAGCAGACTGAGTAACCCCTTGCTGGAGCCAGCGATCTTGGGTCCAAACTGATGAACTTTTGTTCAAACCAGATGAACCCATGCTCAAGCTGGTGACCTTGGGGTCTTGAACTTGGGTCCTTCCGCATCCCAGTCTTATGTTCTATCCACTGCATCTCCACATGGGAAGCCTTGATTTTAAAGTCCATTTTGTCTGATATAAGTATTGCTACTCCAGCTTTTTTTTTCATTTTCATGAAATATTTTTTTCCATCCTTTTACCTTCAGTCTATGTGCATCTTTTGTTTTAAGGTGTGTCTCTTGTAGATAGCATATGTATGAGTCCTGTTTTTTTATCCATGCAGCTACTCTATGTCTTTTGATTGTATCATTTAATCCATTTACATTTAAGGTTATTATTGATATGTAGTTATTTATTGCCATTTTATATTTTAAAGCTGTATTTCTCTTTTGCTATATTGTTTTCCCACTTTGATCTGATTTCAACAGGCCCCTTAAGATTTCCCTCAGCATTGGTTTGGTTTTAATGAATTTCTTGAGATTTTTTTTGTATGGAAAGCTTTTTATTTCTCCTTCAATTTTAAATAATAGCTTTGTTGGATAAAGTAGTCTTGGTTGTAGGCTCTTGTTCTGCATTACTTTGAATATTTTTTGCCATTTCTTTTTAGCCTCAAGTGTTTCTGTTGAGAAGTCAGATGTCATCCTTATGGGTGCTCCTTTGTAGGTGATAGCCTTTGTTTCTCTAGCAGCTTTTAATATTTTGTCTTTATCACTTAGCTTTGGTATTTTAATTATGATATGTCCTGGTATAGGTTTCTTTGGATTTCTCTTTAATGGAGATCTCTGTTCTTCTTGAACTTGTGATACCCTTCCTTGCATCAATTTAGGAAAGTTTTCAGTTATGATTTGATTGAATAAAGTTTCTATCCCTTGTTCTTTCTCTTCTTCTTCAGGAACCCCTATTATGAAGATGTTGTTTCTCTTCATGTTGTCACAGAGCTCTCTTAGAGTTTCCTCAGATTTTTTGAATCTCTTTTATTTTTCTATTCTGCTTCCATGCCTTTGCTCATCTTGTCTTCCAACTCACTGATTTGATCCTCAGCTTCATCCATCCTGCTTTTAATTCCTTCCACTGTGTTCTTCATTTCTGATATTGTATTTGTCATCTCTGACTAATTCTTTTTTAATATTTCAATGTCCTTTTTTTATACTTGCTATCAACTCTGTAGTAGTCTTGTTTACTGATCTCAGCAGGGGTGTTATTTGAAACTGTATCTAGGAATGCGGTGGGTGTAACCTGAGACTCTGAAGACCTGATCTGCCAGTTACTCTCTGTGGGAGCGGGGTGCTTTCTCTGCTTCAATAGGGGGAGGTGTATCTCAGATCTCCATGGAGACATGAGTTACTGCCCCACCTCCCCACTTCTTGATTTCAGCTGTGTTTTTTTGTGCTGATTGGAGCTGGAGAGATATCTTGAGAAGCTTGACCTGGAACCACTTTAGTCTTGTGTTATGTGGAAGGATCAACCACTCCCCCAGCTATGGCTGCCTTCAGCACCTCCCCAAAGTATGGCTGCTTCCAGCACTGGATTAGTCCGCTGCTCAGGTCCTCCCATGCATTCCTTTGTCTGTCACCAGCTGTCTCTCTCTCTCCCCCTTTCCTTTTGGAAAACAAGCCAGCTCTTTCAACACACCTTGTTCCCAGGTCCTCAGGCAAGTGGCTTTGAGTGATATTTTCTACTGTTTTCCTTGGATTGAGAGCCTTTCTGGGCTCTCAGCATCACCACCCCCCCCTTGTTCCTGTAAGCAGGGGAGGCTCGCTGCTCCTTGCCTCTCCCCTCCAGGCTCAGTGTGGCTTCTTCTTTGCTCCTTGGATTTTGAGAGTAGCTCTTGTAGTCCAGAGTTGTTTTTTTATGCTGGTTGTTCCTAAATTAATTTGTAATCCAGTTTGGTGGTGTGAGCTGGGAGTCTGTGTGTCTGCCTACTCCACTGCCCTCGTGTGTCTCCGATCTATGTTCACTTTTAATCAGAATGCTCTAGAAATAAAATTTCACTGAAAAAGAAAATTATGTTTAGATGGAAGAGAAATTCCTAAAGTCCATTACTGTCATCTGAGTTTATGTTAAAATCTATTTAATAAGTGTGAGATTGATACATGGTATGCTTTGATGGACATTGTAATCTAGACTCTCAAGACTTTTGCTTTTAAAGCAACATCTTTTCTAGTGAAAAGAATAAATGATATTTTAAAGGGCTGGGTTAAAACTCCACTTAGGAAAATGCCTCCATTACATTTTTACATTGTGTTTTCATGTAAGTTCTCAAAGCTTCCATGTAAAGCTCATAACCTGATGATTTCTCATTTTCTCTGGAGCATGTAGAATTCTAAAGGCAAGTACAATATACTTTGACAAGTTTACTCCTTGAATATGTCCATGTGGTGAATGGGCAGCATTCGTCTATTTTGGCTGCAATGTAGCAACAGATTTCTTTATCTAACCTTCCTGTCTTTTTGTTGGTAATCTTCTAAAATTGTGTTTGTTCATACATTTGACAAACATTATTGTATACTTGTTTTACTAAATTCTCAAAACATTGAGAACTTAGAGATTCATAGAAAGACCTTAAGAGGAATTTTTCTAAGTGCTAGTTTAAAGAAAGGAATTTGGGGGTTCAAGAGTAGCATGAACTTATTACTTAAATAACATGCTTAAGGAAAGCAGACTTTCTATGTTGCATTTTCCTACCAATGTTCAATAGGTTGTTTTTTCTTCAGAAGTAATTGAAAGGTCATCACTAAGTCAACAAAAAGATAATTTCTTCTTTTGTTCAGGAGGACCATTTGAATGATTTTCAGTCCATAATTATTTCATTAGCTAAGGTGTATAACAGGATTAAATGTTGATGCCCCTGAATGCATACATTTAATAAAACTTATTTTCATTTTTAGAAAGGAAAAACATATAAAGTCCTTAATTTTCAGTAGTTTAAATAATTATTTTATCTGAGAGAATCTTACCAAGACATAATGTAGTTTTGCTTCAGTAGCTATACAAATACATTGTCTTTATGTATCCAGGTCATGCTGCAGGAGAAGCCACCAGAAATCAATAGTGAATAGTCTAATTAGACTTTGTCACTGTGTCCTCAGACACATATTCTCTGTACATCAATTTCCTCAACTGCAAAATGATTTATAAATACTTATATTTCCTACTTTAAAAAAATGAGCACATGTTATTTGTGTAATTTTTGAAAATCATTAATATACATTTTTTAAAAAAATTAAAAACAAAAACAAAGCTTGCCCTACCCCCTTAGAAAATTGCTTTAAGAATTAACTAGCATGATATATCAGCATTGAAATCTGCACAGCACCTTCCTTATAAAATAGTTGCTGGTGAATTGCAACAGTAGAATTGTTGGTGATCTAGAAGCACAGTTCTCTTGGTGGGAGGGAGGGGGTGAAATAATCCTTTATTGTTTTATGCCAAAACATTCTTAGGTCCCTACTGTAGATACTCTTTACCTTACTGAAGCATCCTGAATATTGTGTGAGAGAGCTTTCTCTACAGTGCAATTTGGCAACAAAGATTAGAACCAATGTAATCATTTACAGGCAATTTTCTTCTCGCAATTATTTTTTAGCAATGCGGTAAATTCTGAGGCTTTATTTCAGTAAGGTATCCTGGAGTGGCTTGGTCGTCTGCAGGAGCTTAATAACCATTGCAAGCAATTTTCACTGACTGCTTTGCAGATGTTGTGGCCAATTTATTTTTAGGCAACCCCTTTGCTTTTCTGATTTTTCTATTCCTTTTTCTCTCAGGTTTTAACCCTGTATGGGAAGAAACCCTGACATTTACTGTACACATGCCAGAAATAGCTTTGATTCGATTCCTGGTGTGGGATCATGATCCTATTGGGCGAGACTTTGTTGGACAAAGAACCGTGAGTTTCAGCAGCTTAGTGCCTGGTAGGTATGGGCTGGCCTTTTCTCTCTAGCCTGACCATTTCATTTTCTTTGGAAGATTTAATATATGGTACATGATATATACAGTATATGACATGTTAAATGCATTATATGATAACATGTGTGTTAACATGCTTTGTGAAATGTAAATAAGTATAGTAAAGTCAGACACTTAATTGAATTGTACCAGTGGAAAAGCCAAATGCAATTCAACTGAAAGGAAACTACTCTCTCTTCTTTCATCAGGCTATCGGCATGTCTATTTAGAAGGACTTTCAGAAGCATCCATATTTGTCCACATAACAATCAATGAAATCTATGGAAAGGTGAGAAAAATTATAGGTCTTAAAGCAACATGCAACAATAATACAGACCTTAACAAAATTATTTATTGAATAATTACATCAAAGGAATGTACATCGCAACAAGTTGTTCTTCAGCAAAACACTGTAGGGAAGCCCAGTGGGCCCAGTGTCTCTCCTGTGCCCTGGTCCCTGTCAGATGAGTTCCTTCTACTCTTTAGGGCTGTGGACTCATTCCTTCCACCCAGGGGGCCTTTCAGGGCTTGACAGAAAACTATTCTCTCAGATGATTATTTGTATGGCTAAAACAATAAAGAAATAGTCATTTTGCTTCTTCATTGAATTTTATTTTAATTCTTAAAGAGTCCTGGCTGATTGCAATGGGAAATATAGTGTCTCAGGTGTTTGATGAATTACTTGGACTAACCAAGCTGTGATCCCAGCCAGTTCTAAGCAGGATGCATTCATCAGATGCCATTGTATTTAACCAAAAAACTAAAAGGCAAGAATAAATTTAAAGTCACCTGCAGGACTTAAGAGAAAGAGACCACAAAAATGTATTCTAGTCCTCTCCTGCTGCTTCTCTTTTCATTGTACAACTCACCTGAGGTTTACAAATCAATAGGCTCTCTTCTGTTCATGCCAAGTAATTGCAGACATGGCACTGGAATGGATTTTCCAAATTTGGAAGGTCTTGAAGAGCATTGAATAAGACCCATAAATATTCAGTGCTTTTTCCAGAAAGTCTTCACAGCCCACTGTGCCTCAGCCTTCTTGTGTGCAAATGTGGAGTAAAAATAGTACCTGCCTCATGAAGAAAGAAATAGATGTTACCTTTAGAAATCTGCGTGACATGTAATAAATGCTCAAAAATGTTGGCTAATATTAATATTACCATGACTATAAGGCAATTGCTAGGAAATGGACTAATTCAGCCTAAATTAGGGGAACATGTCTCTTATACCACTGGGGGTTGGGGGTGGGAGAGGGTGGTCTAAATAGCCTAATCTCTAAGAGTGATGAAGTATTATTTCATGACATCCTATGTTTAGACCTGGGTTTCTGTTTGTGCTGTTCGTTGAGATTTTTCCTCTGGCCTCAAAACATACAAATGGCCAAAAAATGATTCTTGAATTTCTGGGAATCTCTAGTATTTATTATATGTGAGGGAAACAATATAATTCAGAGGTTGCTTAAAACTTGACCGAGAAATAAATGAAAATATGGGAGAAAAAAGTGTTACATAGGATGTCTCTCTCCTAAATAAGTATCCACTTATAACTCTTATTACATTTTCCTCTCAAGGCCCATTTGGGTTGGGGTATGTAAACCACAATGTGGTGAGGGTGAATGCAGCAGTGAATAAACCTGTGGCTGAAACCACTAAAACTGGAAAAAAGAGTTTATTAGAAGTGTACACATTGTTTTCTTTGGTTGTTCCTTGTGCCACCCTCTTGAATGAGCCTAAACTATGTTTGTTTGTCTTTTCCCTTACAGTGGAGCCCTTTAGTACTCAACCCTAGTTATACTATATTGCACTTTCTAGGAGCTACAAAGGTAGTTTCTCAGCATGGTGCTTTGTTCTTGCTGGTGTCTTTGTCTTTTTTAAATGCTTGTGGCAGCATGCTTTCTCATGTCACTCCATTTTCCTGCTTACCAGTTTGAAACATACATCTGTTGCTTTAAGGCAGCTGAAATCCTAAAGTTTGTTAACAGTGGAAACTTGTCCTACTACCTTGTCATCTCTGGGTTGGAAACTCCTGGGAAAGATTGGCTGTGAAAATGGAAGGCTGCCTTCCTCACAAAGTAAGGTGGATAAAGACGTGCATGACACTGTGCAAACATGCTATGAGCTGCTGTTTTCCTGATTTGAATATATAGCAATGGCTGAAATTTTTTGTTTTATATTGCATTTTTCACGAAGCTATCATTTAAAAGGCAAGCAAGTGGTTGACACAATGACAGTTGCTTAACTTGTGGTTGGTTCTTCCTTATGTATCTTCAGAACAGGCAGCTCCAAGGTCTGAAGGGACTGTTCAATAAGAATCCCAGGCACAGTTCTTCAGAAAACAATTCCCATTATGTTTGGAAACAATCAATTGGAGAAAGAATTATGCGTCGCACCGCCAGTGTTCCAGCCAAAGGCATAAAAAAGAGCAAAAGGGGCTTCCAAGAAATGGTAGAGATAAAGGATTCTGGATCTCAGGCTGCAAGAGACCAAGATGGTGTTGTGAGGAGGACCACACGGAGTTTGCAAGTGCGCCGTGTCTCAATGCCTGTTGACAAATGTTTTCTGGGAGCTTTGCCGCTGCCTATATCTGAAAGAGCAAAAGACACTGAAGGAAAAGAAAAGTGTCTGGGTAAGATGCTTTAAGTTTCTCTAAAAAGAAGCCCCTGTAAGCCTCATTTTTGTCTCTAGTTATTATAACGTAGTTGACATTTTGTAGTCAACGTAAAATGTACTGGAAAAATAAATAAGTTTTAAAGTTATTTTTTAGACTAGATTTTAAACTTTAGGGGAAGGGTAGAGGAAGAGCTGTTTCATCTAAAGTCTTAAAATCACACTGGCATTTGAAAGTGACAGTGAGGGCTAAGAGGTACCATGAGCTATGAGTGCACGGAGCCTATAGTTCTATTAGGTATAATGGAGAGAGGTGAAATCTGCAAAACATGATTAGAGATCTTGGTTTTCTATGTGGATACCATATTAACTGACTGTTCTCAGGATGAACGGTACTGATTTTTCTGAGGTTGAATACAGTTGCATCTCTCTCTGACACATAATACATTTTTGTGGCTGGAAATGTCTATGGAAAAAGAGAAAAAGCCAGATGTTAAAACAAACCACCATCTTCACTTGAGACATCTTTGCTTCCTCAAGAGGTAGCTCAGGTGATGTTTTCCTGTGGCCTCATTTCCCTGATCCCCAGATGTTGGCATGGAAGGCAGCATGTCTGTGGCTCCTTTGCAGTTAAAGGCTCCTCAAGCATAGGCATTAGATGTTATCCATATTTTCCCCTAGTTTGAGCATAACGCCTCACTCATATCAAGAACTTGATAAAGATGCCTGGTGCAGTAGATAGAGTGTTGGACTGGGACACAGAGGACCTAGGTTCAAAGCCCTGAGGTTGCCAGCTTGAGTGTAGGCTTATCTGGTTTGCGCAAGGCTCACCAGCTTGAGCCCAAGGTCACTGGCTTGAGCAAAGGGTCACTCGGCCTGCTGTAGCACCCCAGTCAAGGTACATATGAGAAAGCAATCAATGAACAACTAAAGTGCCACAACAAAGAATTGATGTTTCTCATCTCTCTCCCTTCCCTTCCTGTCTATCTGTCTCTATCTGTCCCTCTCTCTGACTCTCTCTGTCTCTGTCATAAAAAAAAAAAGAAAAAAACTTGATAAAGATTAATTAATGCTTGCCTTGCATTGTACCAAAGAACTCTTAACTTGTGCCAGTGACTCCTTCTCCTGCCATATTCTGGATAATTTAGGACCAGAACTGTCTCCATTTGATGTCTCTGCAATAAGTGTGTTTTAATTCAATCACAATCATCTCAGACAAGTAGAAGGTGATACCTGTTTCTTTTAGGAAATTCTTTTATCATATAATCTAATTTCAATAATCTATTTTCTCACAAACACCATTTTGCTTGTATTGATTTTTATTTAAAGATATTGTAGAGAGACAGACCAATTTTTGACTGGTTTATTTGAATGAGAAGAAGGAGTTGAAAAGTCTGAGATTTTGCTAACACAAAACAGAGAAGAGATAAAATATGTGCTTCAAAATTTATATCAGAACTCTATTTTGGGGAAAATAAAGCTATATTCAATAAAAATCAGTAGTAATTCTATTAATGCCAAAATTAATATAGTAATACCATTAAGGCGAGTTAGCAAGCAATGAGGTGATATCTTTTCTCCATTTAAAAAACAATTATATGTTAGTCATTCATATATGTATATGTATAGATAAAACTTGTGGCAAATATGGAGCAATAATACATAGCCATGGCATCCCAAGTTATGATGTAGAAAAAATACTAAGTGAAGAAAATGCTGAATACAAAATTCTATATATAATTCTGGTCCTCTACAAAAACGTACAGTGCCTGTTCCTGGTTACAGCATAGTCTATTTAAAATTTTTTCTTATAATTTTTGGGTTTATTAAATTTTTATGATTTTCTTTAGTTAGAAAAATATTTAATAAGTTAAATTCATTTTTTGTATATTATGATTGAAAGTATTTAAACACTATTCAAAGAATCTGATCAAGAATACTTAAATATCTAAAAAAAAGAATACTTAAATATCTAATATTGACTTAGCACTATACTAAGCATGATAAGACACCCCAAATTGCTGTGATTTGTATATTTTTAGTTTTCCTTACTGTGCCTGATATTTTTCTGCCTCTTTTAGGGGAGAATGCGATAGGAAATGTGTGTACTAAAAACAAAAATATGACTAACAGCAAATTAGATATTCACAGTAGCATAGAATTGGTGACCAATGTTTCATTTTTCCATTTTAAAGTCAAGATATACTGGTATTCTAATATATTGATTATACCTCCCAATTTGTTTAAGAAATTAATTATATTAGATCTTTTGCCAAAAGTGTTATTTTTTAATAATATGATTGTGCTTTTTACTAATACATTCTTAACTTTGAAAGCTTACAGTATCTTGTTTACAGGTACCACAATACTTTGTTTAACAGAGCTGTCTTGTTCTGTTTTTTATTGCCATGCTTCTGTGTAGTACAAATCTGAATAGGAAACAACTTAAGGTAATCCTCACTGTAAAAGTATGGTAACTCATTGACATTTTTGATAATGAATATTACATCTTTAACTGATATTATAGATATTCAAAGGGAAACTTCAGTGACATTCCTATAAATATATTTTATCATTTATTCATCACACAGACACTTCGTTGCAAATCTATACAATCCATAGTTATATTCTGTCATAGTGTAACAGATTTACATTCTCCATTTGTCTGTTTGAAGACAAACATGAGTGTTTGCAACACCTGCATAAAGTGCTACATGTCACCTAAACTGTTGCTTGTTTCATTCAGCAGGAGATAAGGATGGCAGTAGAAATGGAAAAGCAAATATAAAAGACCAACATTTTCCAGATTTCAACAAAAAGTTATCCTCTTCCTCCAGTGCTCTGCTCTACAAAGACATAAGCCAAGGGGACCCCGCTGTGTCTACTGCCAACAAGCCAATCAAAAAACATTTGGGAGTGTCAGGTCCTAAGGGTGGGACAACCAAATCAACTATGTCAGGTGATGGCCAAGAACACCACTGCCCCAACAAATCCCACTCCCCAAGGCAGCATTTGTATCTTAATCCTGCATTTAACCTAAAACAAGATCTGAATGGTGTGAAAACCAAGGACAATGGGGATGCTAGCAGCTTTGTGGAAGGGAAAAGCATGTTGTCAGGAAACATCCTTTCTCAAAGTGATCTGGAGATTAAAAACTTGGAAGATAATTGGGGTAAGGGTAGAGCTGCAACATCCTTTTCTTTGTCTGACGTCTCTATGCTCTGTTCTGACATACCTGACTTACATTCCACCATGATTCTGCAGGAGAGTAACATTTCCCATCTTATCAACAATGTCACTTTAACAAATGAGAATGAGCCAGGCAGTTCAATCTCAGCACTGATTGGCCAGTTTGATGAGACCAGGAATCCGGCTGACCTCACAGTTGTTTCTCCTCTTCATAGCACCAGTGTGATGGCTGGCCGTCCTCCCTTTCCCTCCATGGACCTAAAGATGCCCTATGGCTCTTCCAAGGGAAAAGCCAAGTCACCCTTGCTGTGCTCCTCTCCTGAGCCGATTGCATTCTTAAGTCCTGAGACCTCTGAATGCTCAACACACACAGTTGTTTGTGAAACTACCTACACTTCTAATGTCGCTAAAACCAAACCAGATGATGACCCTTCCAGTAAGGCCAAGAGAGGGGCCATGGAAAGCAACTTGCCTTGTTCCTCTAATTCTTCTCACTGCTGGTTACCAAAAAGTCCCACCAATGGGAAAAACTGGGACCTACTGAAGAACCACACTGCCTCTTCCACTGACTCGACACTGGGAGATGTGACAGCTGATCCCACTCTCTGTTTAATTTCTGGCGAGAGCAGTCTCATGGAGATGGATGGAGACTCAGAAAACCTTTCTGTAACCACCCATGACTACAAGCAGAGAGGCACAAGTCACCTTGCTTCACCTTTAAAACTGAAATACAGTTCAGATATGGTGGAACATTTTCAAAGAGGCTTGAGAAATGGCTACTGTAAAGAAACTCTCCATCCTTCTATCTCTGAAATATTCAACAATATTCAAGATGTCAAAAATCAAAGTATTTCTTGTCGAGCCTATCAGGGTGCTGGTTTTATGCACAAGCACTTCTCAAATTCAGATGCAAAAATGAACCAGACCTTTGTGTCCCCCCCATATAGTGCTCAAGACTTGCATGCCTCTGCACCCAAGCAGTCCCCACACCCTCCTCTGCCTGTTCTGAAACTGCCCAGCCCTTGCAAATCCAAAAGTCTGGGGGACTTAACATCAGAAGACATTACCTGCAATTTCGAAAGCAAGTACCAGTGTATTAGTAAGAGTTTTGTTACAACTGGCATCAGAGATGGGAAGGGTGTAACTGTGAAGACAAAGACATTTGAGCCTATAGATGCCCTGACTGAGCAGCTGCGGAAACTTGTGTCTTTTGACCAGGAAGACAGCTGCCAAGTACTGTATTCAAAGCAGGATGCCAATCAGTTTCCCAGGGCACTGGTCAGAAAGTTGTCATCTAGAAGTCAGAGCAGAGTGCGCAATATTGCCAGTCGTGCCAAGGAAAAGCAGGAAGCCAACAAGCAAAAAGGTGTGAATCCCACCCACATGGGTGGAGTGATTATCCGAAACAAACCCTCAGTCCCCCCGCCCGTGGGGAACCGGCATTCCACCGGCTCCTACATAGCGGGCTTCCTGAGGAGTGCCAAGGGCAGCGCGGTGGTGGAAGGCCGGGGCATCCCTGAGGGCGCATGTTCAGCCCTGTGCTCAGGCCAGGCTGACCAGTTTTGTTCCGAAAATTCTGTTTGGCAGACAGAGCCAAGCGGCGATGATAAACCAGAAATTTATTTTCTTTTGAGACTGTGAATTACATAAAGCTGCATTTTTAGTGTGTACAAGATATTCTGTAGAATTGTCAAGAGTTTTTAGTAAATAAGGTCCTTGGCTTTGAAATGATTTTAAAATGTATTTTTAAACTTGTGTTTGGGTCTTTCTGTTTATGCATTTATATCTCGATTTGGGGCCATTTTCCGTGTACCTGTGATCTTTCTCCGCTGTGATGTAAACTCTGTGTATATGAAATATGTGCATGCCCTAGATGTGAAACTTCTCAGCAGCTTGGGTTACAAGGTATGTATGTTTCACCCAGATCACAGTCATAATTGTAATCATTTTTATTCTCTAACTTGAGTTAACTAATAGACTTTTGCAAAGGACAAAGGGATGAATTCTTTATTTTAAAGCCATTATCATCTTTCCTGTTTTTACTTCTTCACTGAGAAGCCTAATGCATTTTTATAACTTAGTTAAAAGATTAAAATAGTTACTTTACTTTTTAAGACTCTTTTCCATCAACCCAGAGTGAGAGTTCAAAGGAGACTGGTGGCACTGCCCCAAGCCCCTATAACTTGACCATAGGCCATGAGGGTGGGAGGAGTAAAGCAGACTTCTGTATATCAGGACAAAATAGTTTGTTTTACATAAATTTTGTTACATATTTTTGTTAATGGCTTTGTATGTAACAAGAACATAGTTGCCAAGCTGTTGTACTTTTGAATTTTTCTGGTTAAATTATAGGCTGCAAATAAAGGCTTTCAGAATGAGGGACTTCCATCAGACGCTAACCATAGTAGCAGAAATTAAAAACTTCCCCCAAAGCTTTCAAAAATTCTTTCTCATAATAAAATCCAAATGAATAGATAATTAGAAGAAACCTTTTTTCCATCAGGGAGCCAAGTAAAAAAATATTTTCTCGTAATAAAACCCATATTAATAGATAATTAGAAGAAAACTTTTTTCCATCAGGGAGCCAAATAACTATATTTTAGTATTAACATACATTATTTTCACTGTGAATCTATTTTTTATTGCGTGTTTAGATGTTCTGCTTTTTTGTAACATTAACTGCAGTGATATTCTTCTTGGAATTCAGGAAAATATAATTAAAGCAGATTTTTAAAAACTTGGTGGCATTTAAAAAAATTTTTTTTTCAACTGATATTTATATGATGACTATTGAGTAAGGAACTCAGTGCACTTGGAAATATTTCCCTTTTCATCTCTTTGTAGCAAAAAGGATAAGTTCTACAGGGGACAATTTTAAGCAGCAATTTATGTCTGAGTGTTTTTGCTATGCTTGAAAGCCCATATTTGTAAGGTGACTTGAAATCAAATACAGTGAGTTTCTTTGCATTTGGTTGATATTGCTAGTTTAAAAATATTCCTTCCCAAATCCTGCCACAGGAAGGGGGAGGGAGTTAGTGAAAGGCAGGCAAGATGTTACTTTGGCAGATCAGACTACCTGAAAGTTTGTTGTGTGAGGGAAGAGTAGAGAGGAAAGCAGTCAGATCCTGGTTACCCTCAGTCCCCAACTACGAACTCAGAGTCTTCCTTTCTTTGGACAAATATTGTGATGCTGGTTGAGGTAGGAATGTAGTGGTGAAAAGGAGAGTGACCGATTTTAATCCCCTTAGTGAACCTGAGATGTTTTTGTCTTGGCAGTTCTGAACTCATAAAGTTTGATCCTTAACTTCGGTTTGTTTTTAAAGTATATTGTCTTACATGGAAACAACCAAAAAGCCCTTCAATAGATGACTGGATAAAGAAGATGTGGTACATATATACTATGGAATACTATTCAATCATAAGAAATGATGACATCGGATTATTTACAACAACATGGATGAACCTTGATAACATTATACAGAGTGAAATAAGTAAATCAGAAAAAACTAAGAACTATATGATTCCATGCATAGATGGGACATAAAAATGAGACTCAGAAACATGGACAAGAGTGTGGTGGTTACTGGGGGTGGGGGTGGGGGAGGAAGTAGAGGGAGGGGTGGGGGGAGTGGCAGGGGAAGGGCACAAAGAAAACCAGATAGAAGGTGATGAAAAACAATTTGACTTTGGGTGATGGGCATGCAACATAATCAGATGTCAAAATAACTTGGAGATGTTTTCTCTGAACATATGTACCCTGATTTATCAATGTCACCCCATTTAAATTAATAAAAAATTAAATAAAGTATATTGTCTTAAAAGAGATAGACATGATGTAAATTTGCTGAAATTCATTTATTTGCAGAGGGGTAAAATTTACCTGCCTGCCTTTTGTGATTTGACAGAATCTGTATTCTTAAAGAAATCCAGGAGTTACCATTTGGATGGTCAACCCTGTCTCGAAGTAATCTAATAGTAACATAAATGTTTGGTGCCAAGTGATAGGTTATCAGAATAACCCCCCAATGTCCATGTGTATGTTGCCCATACATGCAGTATTCTTCTGATAGAACTTAGAAGGAGATGAGAAAGTCACCTTATAATTACTATGTAGGGATTGCCTAATAAGGAAAAGGAGGCAATAAATCTTCAATTTTACTACAAACTTTCAGTGCTCAGATTAAACTCTGAATTACGGTTTCTTTCACTTTTTAGTAGAATAGATCAGAAGCTCATGAAATCACACAGTGAGATCTCAAGCAAGATATTAACAGGCTTTCTAATATTTTTTTCTTTTGAGGACTAGAGAGTTCAGGAAGCCCTCAGTCTCTTCCAAGTCTTTTTTTGTATTTAAGTTTTTATTTATTGATTTTACAGAGAGGAGTATGGGGAGCAAGTAGTATCAATTTATGGTTGCTTCACTTTAGTCATTCATTCAAAAATTGTTTTGTATGTGTCTTGACCTGGCAAGCCCAGGATTTCAAATCAGCGACTTCATCATTCCATCTCTGCCAAGTTTGACTAGAGAAAACCTTAAGGAGTTTCAGTTTTCTCATTTGGCTCTTTTCTTAGAGACTGGATGGAATATTCCAAGGCTGACCAGTAAAAGGTCTCTTGGAGAATTGCCTGCAGCAGTGGCAGTATCCACAGAGGACAGAGTAGAGCTTCTTAAAAAAAAAAAATAGTGGGGGTGGGGAGGGAGAGAAAGACAGGAGGGGAAAGAAACGAGAAGCATCAATCTGTAGTTGCATCACTTTAGTTATTCATCTATTGCTTCTCATACATGCCTTGACCTGGGGGGCTTCTGCAAAGCCAGTAACCCCTTGCTCAAGTCAGTGATCTTGGGCTCAAACCTGCAACCTTGGGCTCAAGCCAATGACCTTTGGGTTCAAGCCAGCAACCATGGGATTATGTCGATAGTCTCACGCTCAAGCTAGCAACCATGTGCTCAAGCTGAATGAGCACATGCTAAAGCCAGCAATCCACTGAAAGCCTTAGGTGGATCCCCATACTTACAGAACAAAGTCTTTGATTTGGTGCCCTTGCCTATTTCTACAGCCTCATCTTCTCTGCTTTATAATGCCCTTTTCTTCTTTGCCCATTGCATTTTCTAAGATGTATGCTGGAAATTTCTTTTCTCTAGAGAGCCTTCTCTCATTATCGTCTTCTCTTCTCTGGTTCTACCTAACCCATCCAGAATTACCTAAGTTTATTGGGGCCTCCAATTCCACTCCCTTGTGTGAACCTGTTCACATGTCTGCCTCCTCCACTGGACTTTGACTTCTCTGAGGGCAGTAATTATGCCTTGTGCTCTCCTGTAGCTATTTGCATTCAGTAAATGTTTGATAAATCAATAAATAAGAGAACTTAGGTAAAATGTGAGAGAAAACATTTGTCTGATGTCTCAGTTTGTTGTGTACATGGAAGGAGAAAAGGCACAGAATCTTGGTCCAAGTACTTTATTTGGTGATGACAGAGTTTGTATTTAGTTTGTTTAATTTCTTCATTTCCTTGGGTGGTGCTAATATAAATGGCAGTGTGTTTTTATTTTTTGTTATTTTTCCGAAGTGAGAAGTGGGGGGGGGGGAGGCAGGCAGACACACTCCCACATGTGCCCGGCTGGGATCCACCCAGCATGTCCACCAGGGGGCGACACTCAGCCTCTTTGAGGCATTGCTTCACTGCAATTGGAGCCATTCTAGAGCCTGAGGCGGAGGCCATGGAGCCATCCTCAGCACCCAGGCCAACTTTGCTCCAATGGAGCCTTGGCTGCAGGAAGGGAAGAGAGAGACAGAGAAAAAGAAGAGGAGGAAAGGTGGAGAAGCAGATGGGCGCTTCTCCTGTGTGCCCTGGCCAGGAATCGAACCGTGACCTCCACACACCAAGCGGACGCTCTACTAATGAGCCAACCGGCCAGGGCAATGGTAGTGTGTTTTTAATTTGAAATTTCAGTTCACCCCTTTACCTTTTGACTTAGTATCTCATTAGTTATTTACATAAGTAAGAGTAACTGGTTTTATAAAACATTGTGCAATTTAAAAAGACTTTTATATGTAGTGCTTCTCACTTGGTCCTTACCACAATTTTGTGATATTATCTCCATTTCAGAAATGAACCTCAGTGAAACTCTAGGTTTGCCCAAGTTCACAAAAACTAAGAAATAACCAAACAAGGTTAATCTAACTCCAACTTTGCTCCCTTTTCCCCTAAACACCTTTGCCTTTCCTAACAACGTTAGTAAACATTGAATTATTATCCATGCCTAGTAAGGCTAGGCACTCAGCTGAGTGCTAGGGTTATGACAGTAGAGACTTGTCTTTTAAGAACCGTCAGCTGGTAGAGATGCTGAGATATATTGGCTTTGTTCCAAATGTCTGAACAATTGAAAACATATTAAATATAAGAAAAGAGAATTAGAAAGCTATTTCTGTACATACGATATCCATTAATAGCTCATTTAAAAAATTAAAGTTTATTTTTAGAGCAGTTTTAGGGTCACAGTAAAATTAAACAAGTGCTACAAAAATTTCCCATATACTTTCATCCCCCATACCCTCTACACTACAACTTTTTCCACTATCACTATCACCCCCTACAATAGATACATTTATTATAATTGATGAACCTGCACTGACATGTCGTTTTCACCAAA
Organism: Rhynchonycteris naso; assembly: GCA_037038555.1. Taxonomy (NCBI): domain Eukaryota; kingdom Metazoa; phylum Chordata; class Mammalia; order Chiroptera; family Emballonuridae; genus Rhynchonycteris; species Rhynchonycteris naso. Next base: position 176,546,676 of record CM072995.1, on the reverse strand, counting down.
GTCCATAGTTCACATTAGAGTTTATTCTTGGTATTTATTGCACATTCTCTGGGTTTTCATGACTATAAAACAATGTATAACCACCATTGTAATACACAGAATAGTTTCACTGCCTTAAAAATTTTGCCTATTCAGCCTGACCAGGCAGTGGCGCAGTGGATAGAGCGTCGGACCGGGATGCAGAAGACCCAGGTTCGAGACCACAAGGTCGCCATCTTGAGCGCAGGCCCATCTGACTTGAGAAAAAAGCTCATTAGCTTGGACCCAGGGTGGCTGGCTCCAGCAAAGGGTTGCTCGGTCTGCTGAAGGCCCGCAGTCAAGGCACATGTGAGAAAGCAATCAATGAACAACTATGGTGTCACAACAGCAACGAGAAACTAATGATTGATGCTTCTCACCTCTCTCCGTTCCTGTCTGTCTGTCCCTGTCTATCCCTCTCTCTGACTCTCTCTCTGTCCTGTAAAAAAAAAAATCAATAAATAAATTAAAAAAATTTTTTTGCCTATTCATCACACCCCTCCAAAGCCTCTGGAGACTACTGATATTTTTACTGTCTCCATGGTTTTACCTTTTCCATAATGTCTTATTCTTAAATATGAAAATGCATACAGCATTTTCATATTGCTTCTTTCACTTAGTAATATGCATATAAATTTCCTTCATGTGTTTTCATACATGATAGCTCACTTCTTTTTAAAAATATTCTTTTTTTATTTATTTATTTTAGAGAGGAGACACAAAGTGAGAGAGAGAGAGAAAGAGAAAGAGAGAGAGAAAGGGGGGAGGAGCTAGAAGCATCAACTCCCATATGTGCCTTGACCAGACCAGTGCAGGGTTTTGAACTGGCGACCTCAGTGTTCCCAGGTCGACTCTTTATCCACTGCGCCACCACAGGTCAGGCCTCACTTCTTTTTAGTGCTGAATAATATTCCATTGTTAATTGACCACAGTTAATTGACTACTAAAGAATATTTTGGTTGCTTTCAAGTTTTGGCAATTATGAATAAAGCTGCTGTAAATACCCATCTGTGTGCAGGTTTTTGTATCGACATAAATTTGCAACTAATTTGAGTAAATACTAAGGAGCACTACTAATGGATTATATGATAAGAGTATGTTTAGTTTTGTAAAAACCTGTCAAACTCTTTATCAAAGTGTGGCTGTACCATTTCAACCAGCCACAAATGAGAGAGGTCCGTTGCTCTACATCCTCAACAGCATAATTCTTCATCAATATTGAACTGGTAATTCTGAGTCTTTTGATCATGGTATAAATTTTAGAATCAGTCTGTTGATGTCCACAAAATAACTTTCTGAGATTTTGATTGAGATTGTGTTGAATCTATAGATCAAACTGGGAAGAACTGACGTTTTGATAATACCGAGTCTTTCTATCAATGAATTTATAGTATCTTTACATCTATTCCATTCTCCTTAGATAATCTTTTATCAGTGTTTTATAGTTTTCCTCTTATACATACTTTGTTAGATTTATACCAAAGTATTTCATTTAGGTGGTGCTAATCTAAATGGTAGTATGATTTTTTTCTTTGTTTTTATTTATTTATTTTTACAAGGACAGAGAGAGAGTCAGAGAGAGGGATAGATAGGGACAGACAGACAGGAACGGAGAGAGATGAGAAGCATCAATCATTAGTTTTTCGTTGCTGTTGCGACACCATAGTTGTTCATTGATTGCTTTCTCACATGTATCTTGACCGCGGGCCTTCAGCAGACAGAGCAACCCCTTGCTGGAGCCAGCGACCTTGGGTCCAAGCTGGCGAGATTTTGCTCAAGCCACATGGGCCCGCGCTCAAGCTGGCGACCTTGTGGTCTCAAACCTGGGTCTTCTGCATCCCAGTCCAATGCTCTATTCACTGCGCCACCACCTGGTCAGGCTAAATGGTAGTATGTTTTAATTTCAAATTCCACATGTTTATTCTTGATATAAGGAGAGCAGTTAATTTCTGTATATTAACCTTATATCCTGCAACCTTGCTCTGATCACTTTGTAGTTCCAAGATAGATGTTTGTGGGGGTCAATTCTTTTAGATTGTCTACATAGACAAACAATCGTCATCTGCAAGTAAAACTAGTTTTATTTTTTCTTTCCAATCTGAATATATTTTATTCCTTTTATTATTTTCTTTGTCTTACTGCATTTGCTAGAACTTGTAATACAATATTGAAAAGCAGTGGTGAGAGTGGACATCATTGCCTAATTCCTGATCTTAGCAGGAAAGCTTTGAGTTTCTCATCATTGAGTGTGATGTTAGTTTTTTTGTACATATTCTTTTTCAAGTTGAAGATATTTTATATTTCCTAGTTTTCTGAGAGTTTTTTATTTTATCTTGAACTGGTGCTAGATTTTGTTTAAATTCTTTTTCTGCATCTGTTAATATGACCACATGTTTTTCTTTAGCTTGTTGATGTTATGGATTACATTCGTTGATTTGTGAATGTTGAACCAGCCTTGCATACCTGGGATTAATCCAACTTGATCATACTATATAATTCTTATGCATTGTTGGATTTGATTTGCTAATATTTTATTGAGGATTTTTACATCAATGTTCATGAGAGCTATTAGTCTATAGTTTCCTAATATTGTCTTTGTCTAGTTTTGGTATTAGGATTATACTGGCTCCATAAAATGAGTTAGTAAGTATTCCCTCTGCTTCTATCTTCTAGAAGAGATCATAGAGAATTGATATAAGTTTTTCTTTAAATGGCTGATGGAACTCAGCAATGAACTCTTCTGGGCCTGATATCTGTTTTGGAAAGTTATTATTCATCCAGTTTTTAAATGAATATAGATTTTTTCTTTGATCCATAGGTTATCTGAAGGTGCGCTATTTAATCTCCCAGTATTTTAGGGTAATCTAGCTGTCTGTCTGTTATTGATCTCTATTTAAGTTCCATTGTAGTTTGAGAGCAGACATTGTATGATATATTTTCTTTTAAGTTTATTAAAGAGTGTTCTATGGCTCAAAATGTTGTCTCTTGGTGAATGAACTTGTAAGCTTGAGTAGAATGTGTAATCTGTATTTGAATGAAGTAATTAATAAATGTTGATTATATCTACTTGATTCATGGTATTGTTAAGTTCAACTATGTCCTTATTGATTTTCTGCCTACTATTCTATCCATTACTGATAGAGGCATTATTAAAGTCTATACCTATAATAGTGTATTTATCTATTTCAATTTTTGCCTCATGTATTTGACACTCTGTTGTTAGGTACATACACATGAAGGATTGTTATATCTTCTTGGAGTATCCACTCCTTTATCATTACACCATGTCCATCTTTATCTCTGATAACTTTCCTTGCTTTGAGTCTGCTCTGTCTAAAAGTAATATAGCACCTATTTTTTCGATTACTGGTAGCACAGCACATCTTTATCTCTTTTGATCTATATGTGTTTTTTAATTTAAAGGGAGCTTCTTGTAGTTAGCATATATTTGGATCTAGTTTTTTATTTACTCTCACAGTGTCTTTTAATTGATTTATTTAGATTATTGACTTATAAAGTGATTATTGATATAGTTGGATTAATGTTGATATTTGTTACTGTTTTCTATTTGTTGTTCTTGTTCTTTGTTCCTATTTTTCTCTTCCACATTTTTTAACCTTTTTTTTTTTAAGCTGGAAAGAGACATATAGTCAGGAAGGGAGAGTGCCTGACCAGGTAGTGGTACAGTGGGTAGAGCATTGGATTGGGACGTGGAGGAACCGGGTTCGAAACCCTGAGGTTGCCAGTTTGAGCATGGGCTCATCTGGTTTGAGCAAGGCTCACCAGCTTGAGCCCAAGGTCACTGGCTTGAGCAAGGAGTCACTCGGTCTGCTGTATCCCCCTGGTCAAGGCACATATGAGAAAGCAATCAATGATAAACTCAGGTGCCACAACAAAGAATTGGTGCATCTCATCTCTCTTCCAGTCTGTCTGTCCCATTTTGTCCCTCTCTCTGTCTCTGTCACACACACACACACACACACACACACACACACACACACACACACACACACGGGATAAGAAGCATCAACTCATAGTTGCAGCACTTCAGCTGGTCATTGATTGCTTCTCGTATGTTTAGACCGGGTGGGGTGGGGGGCTCCAGCTGAGTCAGTGACCCCTTGCTCAAGCCAGAGACTTTGGGCTTCAATTCAGCGCCACCCCATGCTCAAGCTGATGAGCCTGCAGTCAAGCCAAAAGGGCCTATGCTCAAGCCCATGACCTCAGGGTTCTGAACCTGGGAACTTAGCATCCCAGTTCAACACTCTATCTACTATACCACCACCTATCAGGCTACCCTTTTTGTATTTTTTCTTCTTCTCCAAGTGAGAAGAGGGGAGATAGAGAGACAGACTCCTGCATACGCCTTGACTGGGATCCCCCTGGCAACTCCTGTTTGGGGACAATGCTCTTCCCATCTAGGGCCACGCTCACAACTGAGCTACTTTTAGTGCCTGAGGCAGAGGCTTCACCTGCTATCTACAGCACTTGAGGCTGATGCTCTTGACCCAATCAAGCCATGGCTGCGGGAGGAGAAGAGAGAGAGAGGAAGGAAGGGGTGGAGAAGCAGATGGTGACTTCTCTGGTGTGCCCTGACTGGGAATCAAACCCAGGATATCCACGCACCAGGTCAACACTCTACCACTGAGCCAACTGGCCAGGGCCCTTTTTGTATTTTTAATTGAGCATTTTATATAATTCCATTTTCTCTCCTCTACTTTTTTAGTGGTTGCCATAGAGTTTGCAAGATACATTTACACCTAATCCAAGTCCACTTTCACATTACACTATACCACTTCACAACTAGTGTGAGTACCTTATGAGAGCAAAATAATTTTTATTCCATTCTCCTATCCCTTCTGTAATTGCTGACATTCATTTTACATATATATGATCATAACAACATATACATATATATGTGCATTTAAGTATATAAAGTTGAAAACATTGCTGCTATTATTTTGAATAAACTATTATCTGTTAGAAGTATTAAGAATAAGAAAAACAAAGGTTATATTGCTTTCATTTTGTTAGTTTCTGATAATCTCTGAGAGATTATTCTGCAGCTGTGTCCAGTCTTCTAATAAGCCCATTAAAGGAGATTTTTGATTTTTAGTATTTCTTTTTTTGGTCTTAAAATTTCTTTTCTCTCTTCTTACATATACTGCACTGGCATGTTGTCTACTTTTTCCATTAAAGCCCCTAATTAGCATTATTAATCACAGGTTTTTTTCAAATTCCTGTTCTGATAATGCCAATATTTGTACCATACCCACCTGACTCTGGTTCTGTTGCTTATTCATATCTCATCAAACAGTATTTTTTGCCTTTTAGTATACCTTGCAATTTTTGGTTGAAAAGTGAACATGATGTTGTGGGTAAAAAGAATTGCAGTAATATGATATAATGTGTATGTGTGTGTTGTAGGAAAAACATGACAGTTATGATTAAGTCTTAATTTTTTGTGAGTATATATTCCTGGAGTATAAATTTTACCAATACTTCTCACTATTTTTGCTCCCTTAAGTGGGACACGATGATTAGATGGGGCTAAATTTGAGCATTTTCTTTCCCCAAGGTTGGTTAGGTTCTGATAAAACCCCAGGAGGTAAAGTTCTGGTGAAGTAGATTCTCTTAAGGCAGAGCTTGTTAAGAACAGAATCCTCTGACCTATTTCAACATGGTTCCTTTTCTCCTTCCCCTGCTGGAAACTCCAGGGGATTTTTTCTCCATATTCACTCTGAGGACCTGGCAGAACTCCTGGAGGTAAAACTCACAAATGTGTGGGGCCCCTGTGACTGGGTCATCCTGGAGCTTTTAGCTCTCAGATTGTCCACACTAAGCCTCCAATAATTAATCAATTACAGTTCAGATTTTTCCACTCTGGCACTGGTTGCCATGGAAGTGTCTGTTTATGGCTTTCTGCTCTGGTAAATTGTCATTTTATGTATTCACCTCTGTGTCTCTTCAATTTGGGGGACAGCAATTTGCCCTGTGACCTCACTTCTGTGACAGATCTAAAAAGAGCTGTTGATTTTTCAGTTTTTCAGCTTTATAACTGTTGTTGGGATGGAGTGCTTGCTCCTCACATGTCAGATTGGAAATAGAGTCCTAAGTATCCACTTTTTATTTTCTTTTTTTTTTTACAGGGACAGAGAGAGAGTCAGAGAGAGGGGTAGATAGGGACAGAGAGACAGGAACGGAGAGAGGTGAGAAGCATCAACCATTAGTTTTTCGTTGCCATTGCAACACCTTATTTGTTCATTGATTGCTCTCTTACATGTGCCTTGACCACAGGCCTTCAGCAGACCGAGTAACCCCTTGCTAGAGCCAGCGACCTTGGGTCCAGGCTGGAGAGCTTTTTGCTCAAGCCAGATGGGCCCGCACTCAAGCTGGCGAGCTCGGGGTCTCGAACCTGGGTTTTCCGCATCCCAGTCCGACGCTCTATCCACTGCGCCACTGCCTGGTCAGGAAAATAACCACTTTTTAAAAAAAGCTAAAGTGGTTGACATCTTAGTTCAGTATTACAGAATAAGTAATCTAACGTGCTAACATTTTATTTGGGAGCGGGGTGAGTGTGTTCCTAGGGAAGCAAGAATGAGGGTAAAGGGAACTGAGGCAGAGAAAGGAAAGAAAATCCAGAGGATGAGCTCATGAGATGGCCACATCTTCACAACACAGTCAGCCACATGCTTAGATTTGCATGATGTCTCCAGAGAAGTCATGTGGAAACACCGCATCTAAGAGCAGTCCACTATAGAGAAGGAAGGGTGAGAAAAGTATCTCCTGGTGTCCTTCCCATCTACTTTTTCTCAGTGGTGAAGTCCACTCTATAAGGCATTAACTTCCTGTATGTCCAGGTTGTGATTTGTCGTCTCTCCCTGTAAGTACCTGGGGCATCCAGAACCTCTGTCCTTCAGTTCAGCAATTTCTTCACACTATTTGGGGCTAATTGTGGGGACCTTCCATGGACAGTGGTAGTGGCTGAGACTGTGGAAATATTTCAGATAGTTAGAGACATTGTAAATGGTTGCTGCCTGGGTGGAATGGGGTTAGATGAGGAATGGTGGATCTAGGGTAATGCACACACTGAGTTTCCTATACTACATCTCTTCACCCACCAGATTTATTTGCATCCTGTTATAACATCCTAGATATTGTATGACAAGAGATGCTTTATCTGCTTCTTAAGGAAGGAGGTATAAGGCCAATCCTTCCAAGTAGTAATTTCAATCCCCTAAGATTTAAACTTTAAGATTAGCAAACCAAACGATAGTTCTCACTGCCGCAGCTGGTCCCAGGGTCATAGTTGATATTTATCTACTCCCATGTCTGTTACCCATTTTCGTTTCTCACCTTTAGTCAGCATTTCAGCCACTCTAGATTGCTTGCCTGGCATGTCGGCACAGTCCCTCATCCCTGAAATACATGAACCCTTACTTGTTTTCCTTTGTTAGGCAATAGTTGCTATGAGTATCCATTTACAACTACAGTAGAGCACAGAATCATCAAGAGGTGTTTCAGTGAGTCCTGAAAACCAGATGTACTTGTCCCCATTGTGTAGCAATAACCCTACCTAGCTTCTCATTTTCTTGCTTATCCACTGGCTTGCTGAGTTCAAAATATTTCAATTCCAGTTCAGTAAAATACCTAATGTATTTTCTAGGAATCAGTGTTCCCCTGGGAATCAGGATCTCCAGCCCAGCAGATACAAGATTGTGAGACAGAAAATACAAATTCTGTATCTGGTTTGTTGATAGTGATGGTGAGTGACTGAGCCTAGTTCTACCCCTTGGTTTCTAAGGCCTCTGCTTTTGGATACATGTAGAGGATCTGAACCTGCCACCATGGTCATTTTGTTCATTAGCCCATTGTGCAAGCAGTGGTTCACCAAAGAGAAGCTGGTTGACACCCAGGAAATAGGTCATCCTATTAACCTTGCTGTTGAGAACCTCCTGTGGCTATGCCTACGTTTTCAGAGTCACTTCTGAGAGAGACTGTATTGAGACGGATTCATTTATATAGAACCCTAATTGAGCATTGCAACTGTCTTTGATCTGGGTTCAAGATATTTTCTTCTCCATCAGGTGGTTATAGGGAATTTCCCATGCGGCCATGGGTGTGAACTGAGGGAGTAACACCTGTGCAACATGTTCAGATGTTAGAGAGGTCTAGGTCAACAGTTCATATGTTTTTGCATCTTCTAGACCGCTTGAGTCTTTTCTTAAATATGCCACTTAATACAATAGTTTGTTTCTATGCCTCTCCATCTTTCTCTGGGGGTTGGTGTTAACACCAAACCCATGATAGGAAGCTCCGATTGCAGTTACTTGGTGCACCATATCTGGCTCTCAGGCTTTCCTTCAGAGGGTATGTCCTTCACGTTCCAGATCACTGGACCCCTACACATTTCACTGACATTTTAGGCTCCATAATAATCAAGGACTTGCTGCCTACCCTCCAAAACATATGTATTTGATTAGGCATTCAAATTACTTGACCCATTCTCCTTATTAGGTCTAATCAGTAAAATGTCAATCAGTATAGAAGGCTAGCATAATGCACTGCAGAATATCAAGCTGATTGATAGCACTATAGAATAGATCATGACAGACAGCAGGAAAATTAACACAGACCTAGGACCAGAGAGTGAAGATTTATTACTGTACTTGCAATATAAGGAGAACTGCTTTTGGTTCTCTCTGTTAAGAAGATTTAGAAATAAAGTGTTCAACAATGCAATGTCCTCAAATAATATGCCAGAATTTGACTTGATTTACTCCAATAAAATTTATATCTAAGCACAGAAACTGTAATTAGAGATACTACTTTGTTAACTTTATAATAGTCCACTGGAACCCGCTACAATCCATATGATTTTTTTTCTTTGCAGAGTCCAGATAGGTGAAATGATTAGGTACATTATGGGAATCACCATCCCAGAATCTTTTAAGTCTTCATTGGTTTAAGTTTCTGCAGTCCTTTTGGGGAAGTCATATTGCTTCTTATTTACTATGTTGGTCTGGAGGGAAGATGCATTACACCTGTTTATCATAATTTTCCTTAAGTCATAGGTCAGGAGGCCAAAGGCCAACTTCTAAGTATATCTATCCCATTAGGCATTCAGAGACTAGAGAAATAGCAACAGAGTGAGTTCTTGGATCTATTGGATCTGCTGTGAGATGCACTTGAGCACAAACACCATTTTCAGTCTGGGTTCTATAAGGCTCCATTTTAACTGGAGGATCATGGTAGTGTTTTGATAATAGCGTTAGCTGTTACTTTATTCTCAACATCCTCAAGAAGTTAGAGTATTTCCTTATCTTCAGTGCACAATTACTCTGGCAAATTTGAGGAAGGGTTAGGGAAATATTTGCTCTGCTTTTAGTCTCATATTGGGACACAGATTTCCCTTCAATCAATGGGCTCTGGATCTGTGAAGTGACTTAGATCTACTAATTAGAAATTGCAATTTTCCATCATAGTATCTAACAGCCTTATGTGGCTCATCAGTTTTCAATTCTTTTTGGTTTTAAAATCAAGCAAAACCTTAGTTCAGTGGTTCTCAAGCTTTAGCATATATCCAGTCACCTAGAAGGCAAGTTAAAACAGATTTCTGGGCCATATCCCAGAATTTCTGCATCAGTAGGTCAGGAGTGGGGCTTGAGAATTTTTATTTCAAACAAGTTAAAGCTGCTGCTCTTAGGATCACTCTCTGACAACTTCTGCTCTAGAAGGTTGTCTGTCTATGTCATCTTTGGTTTCTTCATCAGCACTCTGCCATCTTGGCTACTTCTCCTTTTCTCCATGTGGCATTAATCTGCTCTCCTGTCTAATACCTCAGGAACCAAGAGAGAGCAAGTTTATAGTGTAGAAATCCAAACCCTTAATCCAATCTACAAACAAGAAAGTCTCTGATACAAAGTCACCCATCTGAGGCATAATGGGATTCCTCAGGAGAGCGCACCACCCCACATCATCCAATCAGTCAAGGGTGTGGGGAAAAGCTTACTCTTAAAACTAAGCCTTAGGCTATAACAACCTGGCCTGCTTACATTACAGCCTTTCCCCCACACCCATCCCAAGCATAAGGGCAGATAATATCACCTGGGTGAGGGGCTTCTATGTGGGCAGCGCCATCTTTAACAAAGTGAGTATATTATATTTTATCTGCCCAATAATAACTGTCCATTAAGGTAAGGAATGAAAAGTCTGCTTTCTTAGGGTGTTGACTTCTCCATTTTTCCTGCTGTGTTACCCAGCCTTTCCCAGCTACCTTGAGGAAGCCAGGGCCTCCATGGGTCCAGTCTAGCAGGGATCAGATGTGATACTCTCCTTGTCAGTTGGAGCTGAGAGTGGGAATTTCCTGAAAAGTGGTGAATGACAGTGGTCACAGTAGTTGGAACATAATACTGTGAATCAGGTGTGACCCATTGCTAGGGCTGCTCTGGGATGGGAGAGATCACTGGTGTGGTGTGATAGTGGCAGGAGCAAGCAGCAACAGGCATCAGCTGTGTTCAGCTCTGCCAATCAGTGTCCTTGTCAGGTCACTTATACCTTCTAAAAGGCCTATTGAGAAGCAGTTTTAATACAGAGATCTAGAAATTAAAGAGAAAAAAAAATATTTAGCCAAATTCCTTGATCTTATAAAGTTTACAAACTATTTCATGAAACATACACATAAATGGATAATATTAACATAATGTAATAAAAGCAAACATGGGGTAAACAGGGAGCACAGAAAGGGGAAGTAGTTCAGTTTCGGGTGGGGGCAAGCTTGTCAGGAACAATTTCTTCAAGGCAGGACTGGCTTCATAGGCATGCAAACAGTAGCTTAGGGCCCCATTCTCAGACGTGCCCACGATTGGGTATTAATGCTTTGTGGCCCTTTTTGAAATTCATGATTGTTTTATCATTGAATGTGTGTTTTGTAAATAAACTCCGATGGGATAATGGGCCATATGGAGCATGTTGGGCAGATAAAATATATTATTCTCACTTTGTTAAAGATGGCACTACCCACGTGCAAGTTTTAAGAGTAAGGTTTTCCCCACACCTTTGACTGATTGGATGATGTAGGGTGGTGCAATCTCATGAGAAATCTTCCCAGTATGTCTCAGATAAGTGACTTTGTATCAGAAACTTCCTTGATTGTAGATTGGAGTAAGGGTTTTGAATCTACACTATAAATTGGGGCTAGTCCGGAGCTTGCTCTCTCTCGGTTCCTGAGGTTAGTATTAGAAAAGAGAGCAGATTAAGGCCACGTGGAGGAGAGGAGGCAGCCAAGATAGTGGAGTGCTGAGGAAGAAGCCAGTTCGTGCAGAGTTTGTGTAGAGAGAAGGAGATGGGAAACAGGTGAATAAGACTGGTGAGCTAGAAACCTTTGATTCTAGGAAACTCGGATAAGTCAGTAGCTTTGTGAGCACTGAATGAGTGGGTTTTGGAGCCCAGTGTGTGTTTTTGCTTGCTCGCCGGGTGCAAGCTAGAATTAAAGCTGATGGCTCACCAGTTCTTGGCTCCGTTGTTTCATTACTGACTGTCCGAATCTAATGCGAACCTGCACTGGCCAGTCAGTCGGCTGTGATGTTGGCCGTGGCTACTGGCCTTACAGAGCATATGTCAGAGGCTTGTGCCTCAGCTTTCATTCAGATGTGCCTTTTGCTGCTTCCCTGTCTCCCTAGGAGGGGTTCTCAGCAGCCCTGGAGCAGAGAAGCAAGCAGGGGGAGACCCTGCATACTGCCATCACCCTCCATCTCAAGCAGAGACCGGGGGCAGGGACAAGGAGTGTCGAAGTTAGGCTTGTGCCCTGCAGTGTCTGGCCTGCAAGGTGTTAGCTGTCCCCACCTGAGCTGGCACCACCACAGGTATATTTTTTCAGGCAACTGAGCAGAGGACTCTCTCCCACCCTCAATTCAGTTACCAGGTGTGTCCCTGTGTAGAGGGTACTGTCCCTTGGGGGGTTGGGGTGGCAGTCAATCTTGACTTCCCCACCGATGTTTTCAGTGGGCCTTGGGCCCATAAAATTATGTGCTTATCCATGCCTGGAGGTGATGATGCTGGAACTTTCTTAAAGGATAAATAAAAAATTTATAGGTGAAAAGTGTGGGGAAGGGGTTGAAAGGGTCTCCTGAGAAGAGGAAAAACATGAACAAATGCATGAAGCAGAAAATTTCACCATACATGCACAAGATGCTTTTTTTAAACATTTTCCTGTCATGAGCATGTCAGTGGATGATGGTTCCATTTACTGAGATGGGGAAAAGATATGGGTGGGTCAGGGGAGAGTCTCCTCTTGGTCATGATAATTTGAGATTCCTATTACACATCTATTTGGAGAGGTCAAGCTAGCAGTCTGGAGTGTCAGACAAAGGCCAGGGTGGATATAGGTTCGTGATGGTGAACCTATGACACACATGTCACCAATGACACGCATAACCATTTTCGATGACACGCGACCGCATGTGGCCGCATACCAGAGACGTATGGGGCCACATGCCAAGAAGGACGTTTCATCTTCGGCTCCTGATGGCCAGGTGCAGTAGCCAAGGATGAAACATTTGCTGTAGTTTAGACACTCTGTGCTGGAGGTCTGTAGGCCAAAACAACAGAACTTCAGCACAGAGCGTCTAGTTCTGGAACTTCCAGTTAGGCCATTTTTCTCAAAGTGACATACCACCTGAGTTATGCTTGGTTTATTGGCGAATTTTGACACACCAAGCTCAAAAGATTGCACGTCACTAACATAGGTTCAGGAATGTCCAGTACAGATGGGTCAGGTGGGGTTACTCAGATAGAGAATATAGAGAGAACAGAGATGGGAGCTGAGATACCCTCATTTTAGATGATGAGCAGAAGAGGAAGATCCAGGAAAAGAGACAAGAAATATGCCATAAGGAAGAAAGAAACTCAGGAGAATGGCATGGGAGAAAATAATGACAGCGTTTTAAGAAGGAGGTCTGCACACAGTTTGAAAAGTTTTAAGTAAATATTGGAAAGTCAAGATATTTCACAGAAAAATGTAGATTTTCAGCCTTTCTTGAACAATTGGCAGGTCTGATAACACTGGGCTCACATTGTGCACTGTTAAGATCTGTTGCAGGCACACAGAGCCTGTGCTCATCAGGGCGCATGTGCTCTCTAGCTTCCACTAGCTTCCTCTCGCCGCCCTGTCAGTCCTCATTTATCATCATGTTTACATCATTGAATGTACACAGGAGAAAACTATTTCTCTGTGCGTAACTGTCTCCATCAAAGCCAGGAAAACATAAGATGGACCGAGAGAGCCATGTGTTCAAAAGTGAACTAGGCCTGACCAGGCAGTGGCTCAGTGAATAGAGCATTGGACTGGGATGCGGAAGACCCTGGTTCGAGACCCCGAGCTCGCCAGCTTGAGCGCGGGCCCATCAGGCTTGAGCAAAAGCTTGTCAGCTTGGACCCAAGGTCGCTGGCTCCAGCAAAGGGGTGCTTGGTCTGCTGAAGGCCCGTGGTCAGGGCACATGTGAGAAAGCAATCAATGAACAACTAAGGTGTTGCGGCGGCAATGAAAAACTAATGATTGATGCTTCTCACCTCTCTCCGTTCCTGTCTGTCTGTCCCTATATATCCCTCTCTCTGACTCTCTGTCCTTGAAAAAAAAAAAGTGAACTAAGAGAAAGCGTGTTTCTTTGTGGAAGGGAAGAATAGTGTATGTGTTTTAATAAGAAAACAAAGCCTGTTCAAAATAAACAGCTCTGTCTGTTGTATTAGATTATAATTCATTATCACCTTGGCTTTTCAGTTAATCCTGCTTGGAATTCCTTTGCAATTTCAGTTCCCAGAACAGATATTTCTCAAGTGGTTTCATCATGTTATTCTTTTCCCCTACTCAATTAACCTTAGAAAGTCCTGCCTGTTGGTGTCCAGATTTTCTAAAGAGAGAGCGTATGTACTGACTGAGGATGTTTCTTCAAATCTAAATTCACACTTAGAAGCGTTGTCCCCTGTCTTTGCTGATTCTCACAGCTGCAAGTTATGAGCAAAATGGTACTTGTGATAAGGTCTGACAGTGCCAGTTCAAATCAAATTCTCCCTGAAAGTCCATTTTTTAATCATTTCACATGTGACAGACTATCTTGGGAGCAAGGTAGTGTCTGTATTGCATAGCAGTTCACTCCGTGCTTTTGAGAGACCTTGCCTGAAGGGGAACTATAACCAGCCTCCTAAAAGGGTGACTGTTGGGCAGATAAAATATATTATGCTCACTTTGTTAAAGGTGGCGCTGCCCACGTGCAATTTTAAGAGTAAGCTTTTCTCCACACCCTTGACTGATTGGATGATGTGGGGTGGTGTACTCTCCTGAGGAATCCTCCCATTATGCCTCAGATAAGTGACTTTGTATCAGAGACTTTCATGTTTGTAGATTGGATTAAAGGTTTGGATTTCTACACTATAAACTGGGACAGATCAGGAGCTTGCTCTCTCTCAGTTCCTGAGGTTAGTATTAGAAAGGAGAGCAGATTAAGGCCACGTGGAGGAGAAGTAGCCGAGATGGCAGAGTGCTGAGGAAGAAGCCAGTTTGTGCAGAGAAGGAGATGGGAAACAGAGGTGAATAAGACTGGTGAGCTAGAAACTTTTGATTCTAGGAAACTCGGATAAGTCAGTATCTTTGTGAGCACTGAATGAGTGGATTTTGGAGCCCAGTGTGTGTTTTTGCTTGCCTGCTGGGTGCAAGCTGGAATTAAAGCTGATGGCTCACCAGTTTTTGGCTCCGTTGTGTCATAACCGACTATTTGAATCAAATGCGAACCTGCATGGGTCAGGCAGCTGTGATCCTGATCGCGACTACTGGCTTTACACTTATTCCCAGCCATATTTTTCTTGTTACTTCTAAACTCTTCAGTTTGTTTTTTTTACTCTGAATTCCTCTGACATTTATGCATTGAATAAGTCATTGTTTTGCAATATTCTTCAAGCTGTTGTGTTGTAAGGTACCTGTTGGGCAGATAAAATATATTATGCTCACTTTGTTAAAGATGACGCTGCCCACATGGAAGTTCGTTGATATTAATGTGTAATGGGGAACAGGCTGTGGGCAGGCCAGGTCATTATAGCCTAAGGCTTAGTTTTAAGAGTAAGCTTTTCCCCACACCCTTGACTCATTGGATGATGTAGGGTGGTGCACTCTCCTGAGGAATCCCATTGTGCCTCGGATGGGTAACTTTGTATCAGAGAGTTCCTTGTTTGTAGATTGGATTAAGGGTTTGGATTTCTACATTATAAAATGGGGCAGGCAGGGAGTTTGCTCTGTCTTGGTTTCTGAGGTATTAGAGAGGAGAGGAGATTAAGGCCTCATGGAGGAGAAGGGAGGCAGCCAAGATGGTGGAATGCTGAAGAAGAAGCCAGTTTGTGCAGAGTTTGTGTAGAGAGAAGGAGATGGAAAACAGAAGTGAATAAATCTGGTGAGCTAGAAACCTTTGATTTTAGGAAACTCGGATAAGTCAGTAGCTTTGTGAGCACTGAATGTGTGGGTTTTGGAGCCTAGTGTGTGTTTTTGCTTGCCCGCTGGGTGCAAGCTAGAATTAAAGCTGATGGCTCACCAGTTCTTGGCTTCGTTGTTTCATTACCGTCTGTTCGAATCTAATGCGAACCTGCACTGGCCAGGTGGCTGTGATTGTAACCTCGACTTCTGGCTTTACAGTGCCAAAAAGCTGCAAAATTAATATTGATATTCTGGGAGGAAAAGGTCAGGCTTTCCTGTCCTTTCTTCGGAAAATGGAGGAGACGGAATGTAGAAGTATTCTGACTTACAAGGACGACTAGGGTCATTTGGTTTTAAGTTCTCTGAAAGGATTAAAATTATCTGAAGAATTCCCTTTCGCTTTCAATAAGAGGCAAAATTTACATACAACCCTACACTGATTTTGGCTCTCCCTACCTTTCTGGAATCCCGAGATTAACGTGTACTTCTAGGCAAAGGAGGAGAGATAGAAACAAGGAGGTTTGTGAATGTCTTTGATTGTATTACCTTGAAAGTTTTAACATTTTTTTGTAAATCTCCTAGACAAATATTATAATGTTGCTAATAATTGTGTCATGCTATCATGTACCCCCAACCTGTGTGTGGTCAAAGGGTATATAACCAGCCTCTGAAATATACTCAGGCGCATGATTTGGGTCTGTAAGTGCCCCGTGTCAGCCATATGTGGCTGGCATATTTAATAAATCTTCTCCTTTAATAAAACCTTTAAACTTCATCTGGACGTGGTGTCTCTATGTAAACCCGCAGAAGTGAGGTACAGTGCTTTACAACAGTTGTGATTTAATTTACATCCAGTTGCTTACTTCCATTTTGCATCTGCAGTGAGCCCATAGATCGCTCTGAGCACTGTGCGGTTTCCCAGGAGTGACCAACACTCGGTGGCCTTTTACAGCTGTTCCCTCAGTGCACTCTCCACCTGTACTTGCTAATTCAGTGCCAGTTTGTATAATTTACTTTACATAATGTTTTATTTTTAATTTATTCTTTTATTTATTTATTTATTTTATTTAATTAATTGTGTTTACATAGATTCTAGGGTCACCCCGATTGCATCCCCCTTCCCCCATATTCCCCTCAACATCTTCTTTGCCCCCCTCCCTATAGAACCTTCCCTTCTTCCCTTCAGGTTTATCCCATCCTATCATCCCCTTTCCCTCTGTCCTCTTTTCTAAGGTGACCAGATTTTAAAATTGGTAAAGCGGGACACCACTGATTGGGGGTTGATGGGGTCTTGATTAAAAATTTGGTCTATATGGAGCAAAAAAAATTTTCATAGAATGCAAAAATAGTACGGTAATATATATTTTTAAATTTCAACATAAGTACATGTAAAGCCAGTAGCCAAGGCCACCATCATAGCCACCTGCCCAATACAGGTTTGCATTAGATTCAGACAGTTGGTAATTGTAAAGCCAATGGCCAAGGCCATTATCACAGCCGCCTGCCCAGTGCAGGTTTACATTAGATGCGGACAGTCGGTAATGAAACAATGGAGCCAAGAACTGGTGAGCCATCAGCTTTAATTCTAGCTTGCACCCAGCAGGCAAGCAAAAACACACACTGGGCTCCAAAACCCACTTTTTCAGTGCTCACAAAGTTACTGACTTATCTGAGGTTCCTAGAATCAAAGGTTTCTAGCTCACCAGACTTATTCACCTCTGTTTCCCATCTCCTCTCTGCATAAACTAGCTTCTTCCTCAGCACTCTGCCATCTTGGCTGCTTCTTCTGGCCTCCTCCACGTGGCCTTTCTCTGCTCTTCTTTCTCTGCTCCCCTCTCTAATGCTAATCTCAAGAACCGAGAGAGCAAGCTCCCAGTCTGCCCCACTTTATAGTGTAGAAATCCAAACCTTTAATCCAATCTACAAACAAGAGAGCCTCTGATACAAAGTCAATTATCTGAGACATAATGGGAGGATTCCTCATGAGAGTGCATCACCCCACATCATGCAATCAGTCAAGGGTGTGGGAAGAAGCTTACTCTTAAAACTTGCACGTGGGCAGTGCCATCTTTAAGAACGTGAGCATGATATATTTTATCTGCCCAACAATCCACCCCTATGCTCACTTTACTACCCACAATCTACACCACTGGCATCCCTGTACAAGGAAATTAGGCACATTACACAAATTATAAATACATGACAAATCATACAATTTCAACAATTACAAAGGTACATTTCACCAGTCTCTGAGCACTTTGCCAAAAGTGCAAAATGTCCTCGGACTTCTCTCTAGCCATGGGAAAAACTTTCTGAGGCAGGGGGAGGGCAAAAGTGCAAAATGTCCTCGGACTTCTCTCTAGCCATGGGAAAAACTTTCTGAGGCAGGGGGAGGGTCTCCATAAAAGCTGCCCCCCATACCCATCAGGGTATTTTACATTGTCCAAAATCTGTAAGTCCATTGAACAAAGGAGCCAGTGCTCACTCCTGTCGTAGTCCAGGAAATCAGTCCACATACATGGGGCTTTAGCCTCCCTCCTCCTTCCTTCTATCATGGCAGGTCTCACACTGTCCTAAAGAGAAGCATGTGGCAATGGCAGTCAGCATTTCCATCTCTGCCCTGGGGAGCATGATGACATCCACCCCTATGTCCCAAAATCACAGACCTACTAGCAGCTTAGCAGGCACTCCCTGCTATTCCAGTGGCCACTTGGTGATGCATGCCTGGCTGCCAGGAAGTTTGTTCATCCTCCACCACAGCTGCTGCCATTTACCTTCTGGAGTCTGTGAATCACAACTCCGGCCCAATTCTCCTTATCTTCCAGATAGGAGCTGGAAATGCCAGCTCCCACTGCCAGGCTTGAGCCCTGGACCACCACTGTTGCAGGCCTTGCCACCCCAGCCCCAGCCTCAGCCTCAGCCTCAGCCCTGACCTCCTGCTGAAGCTGGCTCTCCACAACATCCAGGGCAATCTCCAACTCACGAATCTGTGATTTCTTCTCCACCATCTGCTCCATTTCCAGGCGAAACTCGCAAACCTAGTCGGCCTCGTCCTCCAGCGCTTCCTCCAGCTCCAGTGGGTCAGCATCTGTTTCTCCCACATTTCCTCCAGCTCCTTCCACTGCTTGGTTTCCAGGTCCTGGGAAGCCCCTTCCACAGAGCTCTCGGTTTCCTCACACATGGCTGTAAAAGTCAATCAGCCTACAGTCCCCCAAAAAACAGCCATCGGGAACCATAACAGCAGCCAGTCCTCTACTCCACCACTCAAAAGTGGTGGTGGCTCCATACTGATCTGTACAGAATCCTGCCACAGACTATGCCAAATGTAAAGCCAGTAGCCAAGGCCACCATCACAGCCTCCTGGCCAGTGCAGGTTCTCATTATATTTGGACAGTCGGTAATGAAACAACGGAGCCAATCAGCTTTAATCCTAGCTCACACCTGGCGGGCAAGCAAAAACACACATTGGGCTCCAAAACCCACTCATTCAGTGCTCACAAACCTACTGACTTATTTGAGTTTTCTAGAATCAAAGTTTTCTAGCTCACCAGACTTATTCATCTCTGTTCCCCATCTCCTCCTGCACAAACTCTCTTCACAAACTGGCTTCTTCCTCAGTGCTCCGCCATCTTGACTGCTTCTCCTGGCCTCCTCCACATGGCCTTTCTCTGCTCTGCTCTCTAATGTTAACCACAGGAACCGAGTGAGCAAGCTTCCAGCCTGCCCCACTTTATAGTGTAGAAATCCAAGCCTTTAATCCAATCTACAAACAAGGAAGTCTCTGATACAAAGTCACTTATTTGAGGCATAATGGGAGGATTCCTCATGAGAGTGCACCACCCCACATCATGCAATCAGTCAAGGGTGTGGAGAGAAGCTTACTCTTAAAACTTGCACGTGGGCAGTGCCATCTTTAAGAACATGAGCATAATATATTTTATCTGTCCAACAAGGTGCATTTCTTTTCTTTAGTCGGTGATATGGTGTCCTTGGGATATATTCCTATAAGTGGGATAGCTGTGTCAAAGCGCAGTTCCATTTCTAATATTTTGGGGAATCTCCATACTGTTTTCCACAGTGGCTGCACTAGTCTGCATTCCCACCAGCAGTGCAGAAGGGTCCCCTTTTCTCCATATCCTCACCAGCACCTATAATGTGTTGTTTTGTTAATGAGCATCATTCTGACTGTTGTGAGGTGGTATCTCATTGTTTTAATTTGCATTTCTCTAATGATTAGTGATGTTGCGCATTTTTTATATGCCTATTGGCCATCAGTATGTCCTCTTTGGAGAAGTGTCTATTTATTTCTTGTGCTCATTTTTTAAACATGTATTTTTATTTCTGAACTTTTCATTTTAAGACAATTTAAGACTGATAAAAACAGTTGTAAAAATAGCACAAAGAATAGTAGCATCCCCTTCACCCAGCTTTCCCAAGTGTTAACCTCTTGCAGTGACCACAGTACAATGATCAGAAACAGGAAGGTAATACAAATACAATAATATGAACTAATGTTCAGTCTTTGTTCAAATTTTATTGATCATCTCACTGATGACCGTTTTTGGGCACAGACCAGATTCCATTCTAGAATTTAGTTGATGTGTCTTTTTGGTCTCCTTTAATTAGTGAAAGTTTCTTAGCCTTTGTTTGTCTTTCATGGTTTTGACACTGTTGGGCAGATAAAATATATTATGCTCACTTTGTTAAAGATGGTGCTGCCCACATGGAAGCTCGTTGCCCAGGTGATTCCTGCTTGGGAATGGGTGTAATTATGGTAATGTGTGTTGGGGGAGGGCTTTCGTGCCAAAAGGTTTTAAAAGGAAGAGAGATCACGTTGTTCCCAAGAGAAGAGTGATTACATTTTAGGAGGAGTCCACGCTGTAGGTGAGCAGATTAAGGGCTCGTGGAGGAGAGGAGAAGCAGCCAAGATGGTGGAGTGCTGAGAGAGAAGCCAGTTTGGGCAGAGCATGTGCAGAGAGAGTGAGATGGGGAAAAGAGGTGAATAAGTCTGGTGAGCTAGAAACCTTTGGTTCTAGGAAACTCGGATAAGTCAGTAGCTCTGTGAGCACTGAATGAGTGGGTTTTGGAGCCCAGCGTGTGTTTTTACTTGCCAACCAGGTGCAAGCTAGGATTAAAGCTAATGGCTCACCAGTTTTTGGCTCCACTATTTCATTACCATTTGTCTGAATATAATGCGAACCTGCATTGGCCAGGTGGCTGTGATGGTGGCCATGGCTCTTGGCTTTACAGACACTTTTGAAAGGCATTGGCCAGTTATGTTGTAAAAGGTACCTCTGCTTTGGTCTGTCTAATATTTTATTGTGATTAAGTTTAGGTTATGCATTGTTGGCAAAAATCCCACATACCTGATTCAGTGCTGCTTCCACTGGAGGTGAGAAGGTCTCTTTTATTGGCCAAAGAAGGTTTATCAGAATTTAAGAACTCAATGTGTCCAGCTTCATCTGTGTCTTTCCACGGGTCCCCCATGTTAGCTTACAGGATACTATTCTTTCCTAGTCAGTGACCTTACTTTAACAGTAGACACTCTGTGAGGCTGGGAGTTCAACTTGTGTTTTAATTCAGTCAGTAACATGATGAGATTCTGCTTTTGGTTTTCAGCAATCTCAGCCCTGCAGCCACAGGAGATTAGGGTCCTTCAGGGCACAGATAGAAGTTTTTAGGTAATTAATGCAGTACCTGAGCTGGGAATTTGTATCCACAAACTCATCCTTTTCTTTCACTGCTTTGTACAGCAACATTAGGAGTAACTAGCCAACCTTATAATATTTTTTAGATTCTCAAATATGTTTGAAAGTATCATATACACAGACCCTCAACTCCTTGCTTTTTATACATGGTTGATTAGGTTGATTATAGTGCCAGTGCAGACAATTTGCATATCTCTGTTGCCAGATTATGCCATGAATTATCAGTTCTCTCTTTACTGTTGGAAATAGAGCCATTAATATCTTTTTTTTATATATATATTTTATTATTATTAATTCTAATGGGGTGACATCCATAAATCAGGGTACATATGTACAATGAAAACATCTCCAGGTTATCTTATCATTCAATTGTGTTGCATACCCATCACCAAAAGTCAAATTGTCCTCTGTCACCTTCTATCTGGTTTTCCCTGTGTCCCTCCCCTCCTCCCTATCCCACTCTTCCCTCCCTCCCCCCATCCCATAATACCACTCTCTTGTCCATGTCTCATATTCTCACTTTTATGTCCCACCTATGTATGAAATCATGCTGTTCTCAGTTTTTCTTTTTTTCTGATTTACTTATTTCACTCCGTATAATGTTATCAAGGTACATCCATTTTGTTATAAATGATCCGATGTCATCGTTTCTTATGGCTGAGTAGTATTCCATAGTATATATGTACCATAGCTTTTTAATCCACTCGTCTTCTGACGGACACTTGGGCTGGTTCCAGATCTTCGCTATTGTGAACAATGCTGCCACGAACATGGGGGCGCATTTCTTCTTTTCGAACAGTGCTATGGTGTTCTTAGGGTATATTCCTAAAAGTGGGATAGCTGGGTCAAAAGGCAGTTCGATTTTTAATTTTCTGAGGAATCTCCAAACTGTTTTCCACAGTGGCTGCACCAGTGTGCATTCCCACCAGCAGTGCAGAAGGGTTCCCTTTTCTCCACATCCTCGCCAGCACTTATTCTGTGTTGTTTTGCTGATAAGTGCCATTCTGACTGGTGTGAGGTGATATCTCATTGTGGTTTTAATTTGCATTTCTCTAATGATTAGTGATGTTGAGCATTTTTTCATATGCCTATTGGCCATCTGTATGTCCTCTTTGGAGAAATTTCTATTCATTTCTTTTGCCCATTTTTTGATTGGGTTGTTTGTCTTCCTGGTGTTGCTTTTTATAAGTTCTTTATAAATTTTAGTTATTAACCCCTTATCAGATGTGCTGTCAAATATGTTCTCCCATTGTGTGGTTTGTCTTTTTATTCTGTTCCTATTGTCTTTAGCTGTGCAAAAACTTTTTAGTTTGATATAGTCCCATTTGTTTATCTTGCCTTTTATTTCAGTTGCCCATGAAGATAAATGGGCAAATATACCACTGCTACAGATGTCGGAGAGCTTGCTGCCTATGTTTTCTTCTAAGATGTTTATGGTTTCACGGCTTACATTTAAGTCTTTTATCCATTTTGAGTTTGTTTTTGTGAATGGTGTAAGTTGATGGTCTAGTTTCATTTTTTTGCAGGTAGATGTCCAATTTTCCCAACACCATTTGTTAAAGAGGCTGTCTTTACTCCATTGTATGTTCTTTCCTCCTTTGTCAAATATCAGTTGTCCATAAAGCTGTGGGTTTATTTCTGGGTTCTCTGTTCTGTTCCATTGATCTATGTGCCTGTTCTTATGCCAGTACCAGGCTGTCTTGAGTATAATGGCCTTGTAGTAAACCTTGATATCAGGAAGAGTGATACCTCCTGCTTTATTTTTTCTTTTTAAGATTGCTGAGGCTATTCGTGTTCTTTTTTGGTTCCATATAAATTTTTGGAATATGTGTTCTATATCTTTGAAGTATGTCATTGGTATTTTAATTGGTATTGCATTGAATTTATAAATTGCTTTGGGTAATATAGACATTTTAATGATGTTTATTCTTTCTAGCCATGAGCACGGTATGTGCTTCCACTTGTTTGTATCTTCCTTGATTTCTTTTATCAATGTTCTATAATTTTCTGAGTACAAGTCCTTAACCTCCTTGGTTAAATTTACTCCTAGGTACTTTATTTCTTTGGCTGTAATAGTGAAGGGGATTGTTTCCTTAATTTCTTTTGCTGATATTTCATTGTTGGTGTATAGAAATGCCTCTGATTTCTGAGTATTAATTTTATATCCTGCCACCTTGCTGAATTCATTTATCAGGTCCAATAGTTTTTTGACTGAGACTTTAGGGTTTTCAATATACAATATCATATCATCTGCAAATAATGACATTTTTACTTCTTCTTTTCCAATTTGTATGCCTTTTATTTCTTCTTCTTGTCTGATTGCTGTAGCTAGGACTTCCAGAACTATGTTGAATAAGAGTGGTGAAAGTGGGCAACCCTGCCTGGTTCCTGATCTTAAGGGGATTGCTTTTAATCTTTGTCCATTTAGTATGATGTTTGCTGTCGGTTTATCATAGATGGCCTTTATCATGTTAAGGAATGATCCCTGTATTCCCACTTTACTGAGAGTTTTGAGCATGAATGGGTGCTGGATTTTATCAAATGCCTTTTCTGCATCTATTGAAATTATCATGTGATTTTTGTCCTTCCTTTTGTTTATGTGGTGAATCACATTGATTGATTTGCGAATATTGAACCAGCCTTGCCTCTCCAGAATAAATCCCACTTGATCGTGGTGTATGATTTTTTTCATATATTGCTGGATCCGGTTGGCTAATATTTTGTTGAGAATTTTAGCGTCTAAATTCATCAGGGATATAGGCCTATAATTTTCTTTCTTTGTGTTGTCTTTGCCCGGTTTTGGGATCAGAATTATGCTCGCCTCATAAAAGGAGTTTGGAATTCTTCCTTCCTCTTGAATTTTTTGAAATAGCTTCAGGAGAATAGGGGTTAGTTCTTCTTTGAATTTTTGATAGAATTCACTTGTGAAGCCATCAGGCCCAGGACTTTTCTTTTTTGGGTGTTTTTTGATAACTGTTTCGATCTCATTTGCCGTAATTGGTCTGTTTAGGTGTTCTGATTCTTCCAGATTGATTTTTGGAAGGTTATATGATTCAAGAAATTTGTCCATTTCACCAAGATTCTCTAATTTTTTGGCATATAGTTCTTCATAGTATTTTCTTACAATGCTTTGTATTTCTGTTGTGTCAGTTGTTATTTCTCCGCTGTCCTTTCTAATTTTATTTATTTGAGTCCTCTCTCTTTTTTTCTTGGTGAGTCTAGTTAAAGGTTCATCAATCTTGTTTACCTTTTCAAAGAACCAGCTTCTTGTTTCATTGATCCTCTGTATTGTTTCCTTAGCCTCTATGTCATTTATTTCTGCTCTGACCTTTATTATTTCCTTTCTTCTACTTGTCTTGGGTTTTATTTGTTGTTGTTTTTCTAGTTCTTTTAGATGCTGGGTCAAGTTGCTTATTTGAGCTTTTTCTAGCTTCTTATGATATGCCTGTAGTGCAATAAACTTCCCTCTCAGAACTGCTTTTGCTGTGTCCCATAAATTTTGAGTTGATGTATGCTCATTATCATTTGTTTCTAGAAACTTTTTTATTTCTTCTTTGATCTCATTGTTAATCCATTCATTATTTAATAACAAGCTATTTAGTTTCCAAGTGTTTGAGTATTTTTCAGTTTTTCTTTTGTGGTTAATTTCTAGTTTCATGGCATTGTGATCAGAGAAAATGCTTGATATGATTTCAATCTTCTTAAATTTATTGAGACCATTTTTGTGTCCTAACATGTGGTCTATCCTAGAAAACGTACCATGAGCGCTTGAGAAGAATGTATATTCTACTGCTTTAGGGTGAAAAGTTCTGAAGATATCTATTAAATCAAGTTGATCTAGTGTCTCCTTTAAGTCTGCTGTTTCTTTATCAATTTTCTTTCTTGAGGATCTATCCAGTGTTGTTAGAGGGGTATTGAAATCCCCTACTATGATAGTATTGCTGTTAATCTTGCCCTTTATATCCATCAAAGTCTGCTTTATGTATGTCGGGGCTCGTATATTTGGTGCATAGATATTTACAATAGTTATATCTTCCTGTTGAATTATTCCCTTTATCATTATGTAGTGTCCTCTTTTATCTCTCACTACAGCCTTTGTTTTAAAGTCCATTTTGTCTGATATAAGTATTGCTACCCCTGCTTTTTTTTCATTTCCATTTGCATGAAATATTTTTTTCCATCCTTTTACCTTCAGTCTATGAACATCTTTTATTTTAAGGTGTGTCTCTTGTAGACAGCATATGTATGGGTCCTGTTTCTTTATCCATGCAGCTACCCTATGTCTTTTGATTGGATCATTTAATCCATTTACATTTAAGGTTATTATTGATATGTAGTTGTTTATTGCCATTTTATTCTTTAAAGCTGTATTCTTCTTTTGCTCTATTCTTTCCTCCCTTTAAACTGTTCACAAGAGGCCCCTTAGTATCTCTTGCAGAATTGGTTTGGTTTATATGAATTCCTTGAGGCTTTCTTTTTCTGGGAAGCTCTTTATTTCTCCTTCAATTTTAAACGTTAGCCTTGCTGGATAAAGTAGTCTTGGTTGTAGGTTCTTGTTCTGCATTACTTTGATTATTTCTTGCCATTCCCTTCTGGCCTCAAGTGTTTCTGTTGAGAAGTCCGATGTCATCCTTATGGGGGCTCCTTTGTAGGTGATAGTCTTTTTTTCTCTAGCAGCTTTTAAAATTTTTTTTTTATCCATTAGCTTTGGTATTTTAACTATGATGTGTCTTGGTGTAGATTTTTTTGGGTTTCTCCTTAATGGAGTTCTGTGTGCTTCTTGAATGTGTGGAGTGTTTCCCAGCCTTAATTTAGGAAAGTTTTCTGCTATAATTTGATTGAACAAAGTTTCCATTTCCTGTCCTCTCTCCTCTTCTTCAGGCACCCCTATGATGCGAATGTTGTTTCTCTTCATGTTGTCACAAAGCTCCCTTAAAGTTTCCTCACATTTTTTAAGTCTCTTTTCCTTTTTCTTCTCTGCTTCTGTGCCTTTGTTTATTGTGTCCTCTAACTCGCTTATTCGATCCTCAGCGTCATCCATCCTGCTTTTAATTCCTTCCATTGTGGTCTTCAGTTCTGATACTGTATTTGTCATTTCTGTCTGATTCTTTTTTATTATTTCAATTTCATTTTTTATACTTGTTATCTCTTTATTTAGGTGTTCATAATGACTATCCATTGTTGCTCTAATTTCTTTGAACATCCTAACTATCATTATTCTAAATTCTGCTTCTGGTAATTTGGTTATATCTGGTTCATTCAGGTCCTTCTCTGGGGATTTCTCTTGATTCATTTGGTTTGCATTCCTCTGCCTGCCCATTTTTTCTGTGTATAAGCAAGTTGTGGCCACTGGAGTCCAGTAGGTGTTGCCTTTGTGTTCTCTAGGTGTGGTCTATCTGCAGGACCCCACCCCCTCTGCCGGCGCCTAGGGTGGTTGGGTATGAGCGTTGCCAGCGCCGGCCCACTGTGGCTTTTGCTGTGATTTCTGCCTCTCCTTCGTGGGAGGGGCTGTCACTGAAGCCACAAGATTAGCACCAAGGGTATAGGCGAGCACCTTTCCTCAGCTGCGGACCCAGCCTATTTCCGGACTTCCTCCCAGAACCAGCAGTCGGAGCCTGCTCACTACAGTTCCGCGGGTTAGGCGGGGCTTTTGACGTGCTCTCAGCTGTAAGCTTTTGCCCGTCAGGAGCTTTAGCTCCGCCCTCGAGGCCAGGGCCCTTTGCGCAGGGTCGGAAACCAAGATTTATTGGGGCGGGCGTGTTTGCTGGCTTCCGCCGAGCTGCGTACTTCCGCTCGTCCCGGACTCTACCCCGCCCCCGCGTTC
Source organism: Rhynchonycteris naso (assembly GCA_037038555.1). Taxonomy (NCBI): domain Eukaryota; kingdom Metazoa; phylum Chordata; class Mammalia; order Chiroptera; family Emballonuridae; genus Rhynchonycteris; species Rhynchonycteris naso. The sequence goes on along the minus strand of CM072995.1, from coordinate 176,519,669 downwards.
GGAGCCCGCTCGTGCACGTATTAACGCTATCCGGGGTTTCTCCGGCCGGATGGGGATAGCAGCCGTGGGCTCAGCTGCGAGCCTCCTCCTGTCTCGGGGTCCACCCCGTTCCCGCGCTCGGAGCCCGCTCGCGCACGTATACTGGCCAACCGCGGTTTCTCCGGCGGGCGGCGGGGGGGGGGGGGCGGACTGATAGCGTCAGTTCAGCCACGAGCCCCTGCCTGTCCCTGGTCCTAGCCCGGTCCCCGCGGTCAGGGCCGGCTTGCGCAGGGCCTGCCTGTTCCTGGCCTCCCGCTTTGTCCCCGTAATTGGGATTAAAGGCTGGCCGCAACTTCCGGACCGCTCTCGCGCTTACCCTCCGACCCTCTGGGCTAGACCGATCTCCCACCGGCTTGGCCTCTGCCCACGCCGACAGAACCGCCTTTCAGCATCCTGCCGCCCCAAAACCTTAAGCAGCCCTCAGCAGAGTAGGAAGGGACCTAATACTCCACACTGTAGGCCTGGGAGCTCCCTCACTTGTTTCACAGCTCAAAACTGTCCAAACGCCTCTTCTTGGCTCTGGGACTGCAGGCTGGGGCTTGGTTCCTGGGACCCAGGTCCCTCCCTCTCCGCGAAAATCTCCTCCCGCCACACGGGTCTCTCCGGGCTGCCGTTTGCTCCGGGGAGCTGGGCAGCCCTCTTCGCGTTTTCGCTATTCCTACCAGTCTCAATGTGGCTTCTTCTGTGTTCCTTGGTTGAAGAGTCCACTTAGTTTTGTTCAATGTTGGTTTATCCAGGTGATGGTTCTTAAAATTGAGTTGTAATCCACTTTGGTTCTGGGAGTTGGAAGTTGGTACGTCCGCCTACTCCGTCGCCATCTTGCTCCTCCTATCCATTAATATCTTTAAATCCACTGAATTAGCCAATTTTAGAAAGCCTAGAATCAATTCAGAAAACTCATTCTTAAAATTCTGTTCCTCTACAACTACTCTCAGTACCAAAATATCTGTTATTATCCAGAGTTCTTCAGATAAACAAAAATCAATAGTGTGTGTGTGTGTGTGTGTGTGTGTGTGTGTGTGTGTGTGTGTGAATTGGCTCATGCAATTATGGCGGCTAAGCAGTCCACACCCAGGAGAACCAATGGTATGTTTTCAGTCTAAGTCTCAACCCATAGGCAGGAGAAGAGTGATGCCCCAGCTCGAAGACAGCAAAGCAGAGAGAAAGAATTCTTTCTTACTCAGTCTATTTATTCTACTCAGACCTTCAACTGACTGGATGATGTTCACTCTGAAGAGGGTAATCTGCTTTACTCTGTCTACAAATTCAAATGTTAATGTCACCTGGAAACACTGTCACAGACACACCCAGAATAATGTTTAATCAGCTGTCTGGGCACCCTGTGGCCCCATGTATCAAGTTGACATATAAAATTAATCATCACACCTTTCCAGCACATCAAGTCAGGAAGCTATAATGTCATTTTATCTCATAACTGGCAATATTTACTTGGATCACTTGGATAAGGCAGAGTCTTCCAAGTTTCTCCACTGTACCTTTCCAATTTTCCTCACCTGTATAAGGATCTTAGGGGAAGGTATTTGAGACTATGTAAATATTCTGTTTCTCATCACATTTTTCACCTCCTAACTTTAGCATCTATTAATGATTCTTGACTGAAATAGTTATTACTGTACTGTTACCAAATGATGATTTTCTATTGCCATCATTCCTTCTACATTTAATAATTGGAATTCTACTCCCCCATTTATTTATTTAGTCAGTTATTTATATCACTACGGACACACAAATACATATATTTTATATTCCAGGTTATAATCCATTACTCTCATTATTTATTTTGTTTCTCAACTTGTTCTAGATTTGGGTATTAAGAACCTCTCTTTAAATCATATTTAAATACCTTTTCTCAATGAATTCTCATGTTTAGTCATGTAAGATTAGAATAAACAAAGTTTTTCTGTGATTATAGGGCTATGGATTATTTGCATAAAAATCCCTTAAGAATATTTTACTCTTAGAACTATTTAATTAAAGATTCCAAGCTAGAGAATAGGAACTTAATAGCCATTGCAGAAAAAACAAAACAAAATAACAGCAGCAACCACAGTAACTACTCCCTACCACCACCAACTCAGTTTATTTCTTGTAGATCAACAACTGTTCATGGGAATTGTGTTGAAATGTTAGAAAAACATTCTCACCAGCTAAAGATGCTGTTTCAAGTAAAATGTAAAGAAACATGAAAACACTGAAATTTTAAAGTAGCTTCTATTGATTTGATATTATGAATAATAAATACATAGCATTTAGTGCCTCATACTTTTTAACTCATTTTATTTATTTATTTTTATTTATTTATTGTGTTTACATAGATTCTAATGTCACCCGTGTTCCCCCATACATCCCCGCTATCTCCCTCCCTTTAATGCCCTCCCCTTTTCCCTCCAGAATTTGCTTTTCTGCTCTCATCCCATCTTATCACCCTATCATCCCCTTTCCCACTGTCTACTTTCCTTCTGGACCCTTTGATCTGGCCTCTGTCTCTATTCCACTCCTCAGTTCATATTGTTCATTGGATTCCTCAAATGAGTGAGGTCATATGATATTTTTCATTCTCTGCCTGGCTTATTTCACTTAGCATGATAGTTTCCAAGACCATCCATGTTGTCACAAAAGTAGTATTTCCTTCTTTTTCATGGCCCCATAGTATTCAATTGTGTATATGTACCAAAGGTTTTTAATCCAATCATCCACTGACGGACACTTGGGCTGTTTTCAGATCTTCACTATTGTAAACAGTGCTGCCATAAACATGGGAGTGCATTTCTCCTTTTCAAACTGTGCTATGGTGTTCTTGGGGTATATTACTAAAAGTAGAATGGCTGGGTCAAAAGGCAGTTCAATTTTTAATTTTTTGAGGAATCTCCATATTGTTTTCCACAGTGGCTGCACCAGTCTGCATTCCCACCAGCAGTGCAGGAGGGTTCTCTTTTCTCCACATCCTTGCCAGCACTTACTCTGTGTTGTTTTGTTGATGAGCACTATTCTTACTGGTGTGAGGTGATATCTCATTTTGGTTTTAATTTGCATTATTCTAATGATTAGTGATGTTAAGCATTTTTTCATATGTCTGTCCTCTTTGGAGAAGTGTCTATTCATCTCTTTTGCTCATTTTTTGGATTGAATTGTTTATCTTTGTGTTGTAGAGTTTTTACAAGTTTTATAAATTTTGGTTATTAACCCCCTTATCAGAAGTATTGTCGAATATGTTCTCCCATTGTGTGGTCTGCCTTTTTATTTTGTTCATATTGTCTTTACCTGTGCAAAAGCTTTTTAGTTTGATATAGTCCCATTTGTTTATCCTGTCCTTTATTTCCCTTGCCCGTGGAGATAAATCAGCAAATATACTGCTGCGAGAGATGTCAGAGAACTTACTGCCTGTTTTCCTCTAGGATGCTTATGGTTGTAGGACTTACATTTAAGTCTTTTATCCATTTTGAGTTTGTTTTTGTGAATGGTGTGAGTTGGTGGTCTTGTTTCAAATTTTTGCAAGTAGCTGACCAATTTTCCCAACACCTTTGTATGCTATCACCACCCTTGTCAAATATCAATTTTTCATAAAGGTGCGTGTTTATTTCTGGGTCTCTGTTCTTTTCCATTGATCCATATGCCTATTCTTATGTCAGTACCAAGCTGTTTTGAGTACAATGGCCTTGTAGTATAACTTGATGTACGGAAGTGTAATACCTCCCACTTTATTCTTCTTTTTCAAGATTGCTGAGGTTATTTGTGTTCTTTTTTGTTTCATATAAATTTTTAGAATATGTGTTCTATATCTTTGAAGTATGTCATTGGTATTTTAATAAAAACTGCAATGAATTTATAAATTACTTTGGGTAATATAAACATGTTAATGATGTTTATTCTTCCTAGCCATGAACACGGTATATGCTTCCACTTTTTTGTATCTTCCTTGATTTCTTTTATCAATGTTTTATAATTTTCTGAGTACAAGTCTTTAACCACCTTGGTTAAATTTACTCCTAGGTATTTTACTTCTTTTGTTGCAATAGTGAAGAAAATTGTTTTCTTAATTATTTTTAAAGGACAGTTCATTGTTGGTGTATAAAAATGCCTCTGATTTCTGAGTATTAATTTTATATCCTGCCACCTTGCTGAATTCATTTATCAGGTCCAGTAGTTTTTTGACTCTGACTTTAGGGTTTTTTCAGGTACAGTGTCATATCCTCAGCACATAATGATACTTTTACTTCTTCTTTTCCAATTATATGCCTTTTATTTCTTCTTTTTGTTTAATTGCTGTAGCTAGTACTTCCAGAACTATATTGAATAAGAGTGGTGAAAGGAGGCACCCCTGCTTTATTCCTGATCTTAAGGGGATTGCTTTTGACTTTTACCCATTGAGTATGATGTTCGCTGTGGGCCTGTCAAAGATGGCCTTTATCATGTTGAGGTATATTTCATGTATTTCAACTTTGCTGAGAGTTTTGATCATAAATGGGTGCTGAATTTTATTGAATGCTTTTTCTGCATCTATTGATATTATCATGTGGATTTTGTTCTTCCTTTTGTTCATGTGATGGATCACATTGATTTATTTGCAAATATTGTACCAGCCTTGCCTTCCTCAAATAAATCCCACTTGATCATGGTGTATGATTTTTTTCATGTATTGCTGGATTTGGTTTGCTAATATTTTGTTGAGAATTTTAGCATCTAAATTCATCAGACATATTGGCCTATAGTTTTATTTCTATGTCTTTTTTTTTGCCTGGTTTTGGAATCAGAATTATGTTCTCCTCATAAAAGGAACATGGAAGTTTTCCCTCCTCTTGAATTTTTTGAAATAGCTTGAGAAGGATAGGAGTTAGTTCTTCTTTGAATACTTGGTAGAATTCGCCTGTGAAGCCATCTGGCCCGGGCTTTTGTTTGTTGGGAGTTTTTTGATAACTATTTTGGTCTCATTTGTTGTAATCAGTCTATTTAAGTTTTCTGATTCTTCCAGATTGATTTTTGAAAGATTACATTTTTCAAGGAATTTTTCCATTTCACCTATGTTGTCTACTTTTTTGGCATACTGTTCTTCATAGTATTTACTTATAATCCTTTGTATTTCTGCTGTGTCCATTGTTACTTCCCCACTCTATTTTCTAATTTTATTTATCTCAGTCCTTTCTCTTTTTTCTTGGTGAGTCTGGCTAAGGGTTCATCAATTTTCTTTTACTTTTTTAAAGAACTAGATCTTGGTTTCATTGATCCTCTGTATTGTTTTTTTAGTCTCTATGTCATTTATTTCTGCTCTGATCATTATTATTTCCTTCCTTCTACTTTCTCTAGGCTTTACTTGCTGTTCTTTTCCTAGTTCTTTTAGTTGCAGGAGTAAGTTGTTTTTTTTGAGCATTTTCTAGCTTCTTAAGGTATGCCTGTAATGCTATGAACTTCCGTCTCAGAACTGCTTTTGCTGTGTCCCACAGATATTGAGTTGCTGTATGCTCATTTTCATTTGTTTCAAGAATTTTTTTTTATTTCTTTCTTGATCTCATTGTTGACCTAGTTATTGTTTAATAACATACTGTTTAGTTTCCAAGTGTTGAGTGTTTCCCAGTTTTCTTATTGTAGTTGATTTCTAGTTTCATGCTATTGTGGTCAGAGAAGATGCTTAATATGGTTTCAATCTTGTTAAATTTGTTGAGACTCGTTTTATGTTCTAATATATGGTCTATCCTAGAGAATGTACCATGAGCACTTGAAAAGAATGTATATTCTGCTGTTTTAGGGTGGAAGGTTCTGAAGATATCTATTAAATTCAGTTGATCTAGTGTATCTCTTAATTCTGTGTTTCATTTTTAATTTATTTTCTTGAGGATCTATCCATTGATGTTAGTGGGGTATTGAAATCCCCTACTATTATAGTATTGCTGTTGATCTCTCCCTTTATGTTCATCAAAATCTGCTTTATAAATTTAGGTGTTCTTATATTAGGTGCGTAGATATTTATAATGGTTATTTCTTTCTGTTGGTTTGCTCCCTTTATTATTATGTGGTGACCTTCCTTATCCCTTACTATAGTCTCTGTTTTAAAGTCTATTTTGTCAGATATAATATTGCTACTGCAGCCATTTTTTATTTCCATTTGCATGAAATATTTTGCTCTATACTTTTAGTTTCAGTCTATGTGTGTCTTTTGTTTTGAGGTGCATCTGCTGTAGATGGCATATGTACGGGTTCTCTTTTCTTATCCATTCAGCAACCCTATGTCTTTTGATTGGAGCATTTAATCTATTTACATTTAAGGTTATTATTGATATGTAGTGGTTTATTGCCATTTTATTCTTTATAGTTATATTTCTCTTTTACTATATTCTTTTCCTCTTCTGTTCTGTTTATAACAGTCCCCTTAAATTTTCTTGCCACATTTGTTTGGTTGTAATTAATTCCATGAGTTTTATTTTTCAGGGAAGCTTTTTATTTCTTTTTCAATTTTAAACAATAGCCTTGCTGGATAAAGAAGTCTTGTCATAGGCTCTTGTTCTTCATTACTTTGGATGTGTCTTGCCATTCTCTTCTGGCCTCAAGTGTTTCTGTTGAGAAGTCAGATGTCATCTTTATGGGGACTTCTTTGTAGGTGATAGCCTTTTTTTCTCTAGCAGCGTTTAATATTTTCTCTTTATCTCTTAGCTTTGGTATTTTAATTATGATGTGTCTTGGTGTAGATATTTTTGGGTTTCCCTTTAGTGGAATTCTCTGTGCTTCTTGAACTTGTGTGACTTTTCCCTGCATCAATTTAGTAAAGTTCTCAGCTATGATCTCATTGAACAAGGTCTCTAACCTTTGTTCTTTTTCTTCTTCTTTAGGAACCCCTATGATGCAGATGTTGTTTCTCTTTAGGTTTTCACAGAGCCCTTTTAGGGTTTCCTCATATTTTTTTCAGTATTTTTTATTTTTACTGCTCTGTTTCTGTGCTTTCACTTATCTTGTCCTTTAAGTTGCTGATTTGATCCTCTGCTTCATCCAGCCTGCTTTTAATTCCATCCAGTGTAGTCTTTACTTCTGATATTGTGTTTGTCATTTCAGTCTGTTTCTTTTTCATAATTTCCATGTTCTTTTTGATGCTTTGAGATTTTTAAGCATCCTAAAAATTATTAGTTTATACTCTGCATCCGGTAATTTGATTACTTCCAATTTGTCCAAGACTTTATCAGAGGATTCAGCATATGGCTTATGCTTTTCTGCCTATCCATTGTTCTCTATGACTTGTAGGCTTCTTCCAGCTCTGATCTCTTTACCTAATAGAGCTTCTTTGAAGTCTTGGTTTGTTTGTTTTCTTCTCAGTTTTCTTAACTTCTTGGTAGTTTTGTTTACTGCTCTCAGCAGGGGGCTTATTTGCAGCTGTATCCTGGAATGCAGTAGGTATAACCTGAGACTCTGAAGGCCAGCTTCTCTCTGTGGGCGAGGTGCTTTCTCTGTTTCAGTATGGGAAGGTGTATCTCAGATCTCCATGGAGCCCTGAGTTATTGCCCATCCTCCCCACTTTCTGTTTTTAGCTGTGTCTTGTTTCTCTGATTGGAGCTGGAGAGCTTTTTCAAGGTGGGTCACCCAGAACCACTTTAGGCTTGTATTTTGTTGAGGATTCAACCCCTCCCTCAACTATGGTCACCTCTGCACTGGATGAGTCAGCTTCTCAGGTCATCCCATACATTCCTCTGCCCATCACCATCTGTCTCTCTCTCTCCACCCTTTCCTTTTGGAAGACAAGCCAGGCCTCTCAGCACACCTCATTCCCAGGTCCCCAGGCAAGTGGCTGTGAGGGATATTTTCTGCTCTTCTCTTTGTAAGGAGAGCCCTTCTGGGCTCTCAGTCTCACCCTACCTTTACTTCTGGGAGTAGTGAAACCCTACCACTCATGGTTTAGAGCTCCCTACCAGGCTTGGTGTGGCTTCTTCTTTGCTCCTTAGTTTTTGAGACCTGTTCTTTTAATCCAAAGTTAGTTTTTCATGCTGATTGTCCCTAAATTAATTTGTAATCCAGTTTGGTGGTGTGAGCTGGGAGTCTGTGCCTCTGCCTACTCCACTGCCATCATGGTTCCAACCTATAACTCATTCATTTTTATTACAAAATTTTTATAGCTGAAAAAGGCTTACCATATCACCTCATCTAAATTCATCAGTTTCTTTAACTGGAAGGCACAGAAGCAATTGTATCTCATCCCAAAATGAATTTATTGAAAATATATAGGGTAACTCATAGTATTGAGCAGAAGGGCTAAGGAATGTATCTCAAAAAAGCCTTAGCCTTTCTGAAGATAGTCTTTGTGTGATTCGATTTAAGGTCCAAGTATCAAAGACAGAGCATGTAATGTACACCAGAGTTATCTTAACTGAGAGAAGAGAAAGTTAATATTTTACAGCTGTATTTCTTTACATGATATGATGAGGGTTTCTGAAACATTAACCCTTGGGTATTTCTGGCTTGTCCTAAGTATCAATTGATCATAATATTACAATTAGACAAAACTTCTTGGGCAAGGAAGCTTAGGATTTTTCAGTGAGCAGTCTTCCATGAGTAGAAGTGAGTGCTGAGAAGACCTGGTCAGTGAATGAACCTGTGTGCTTCAGTGGTTACCTTAAATCAAATGGGATGTTGTTACCAGAAGATGGAGGCTGGAGGCTGAGCAAGCAAAAACAGTAGTAATTCATTTCACCATCAATGCATCCCTCTCATTTTACAGAAACAGTTGTTTGAAGATCAAATTGCTACATCTGTATTGCTACATCTGTGGCTTAAAACCATAGAAGTTTGTTTTTCACTCATGTAAAGTTGGCTGAGGTTTCGGGTAGGTCTCTATAGCACCAGTTTTTTTAGGCATTGGCTCATCATTACAGGATACTTGATTCTTAGGCACCTCTGAAAATGTACATGCTGCCATGATCCCCACTACAAGGAATGATGCAGGGATTTACCGGGCATAACATGCAACTTTCTGGTCTCATTTTATTTTAAGCCTTAGAACCATGCTTTGGAGGTGGAGAAATGCTATGCTCCTGTGTGTCATAGAGAAGAACAGGACATTGGCAACCAGAAGCAATAAGTTACTCCAAGGGTTTATATTTTTCAGTAACAGAAAATTTGAAGATAGGTAATCCTAGGGTTATTTTAGTGGCTCAGCAATTATTGAAGACTCAGGTGCTTCTGTCTTTCCAATCTGGCATTCCTGGTATGTTAGGGACATCTTTTTGTCACAAGATAACTATAGCAACTCCAAATGCCACATCATTTTCTGTCAACATCCAAAAGCAGAACAAGAGAAGTGGGGTCTCTTTGCCTCTTTTCTTATCAGGCGAAATGGAGCTTCTCTCTCTCTCTCTCTCTCTCTCTCTCTCTCTCTCTCTCTAATACCCTCAGCCCTTAATCTGGGAAGAAAATCTTTCCTCAAAACAGACTTTTAATTATAACTTCACTAGTCAGACCTGGTCACAGGTCTCCTAGCTGCAAGAGAATGACATAGTAAACATCTGACATTTTCAGCTTTTGTCATGAGAAGCAGGCTCTGCCAACTTAGATAAAGGGGTAGGAGGATGGCCTCTGGGCTCAAAGTCAATAGGATACTATGTGTCTACCCTAACGACAATAGCATTTTTAATATTCATGTATAGAAGTATCATATATTTGCCCAGACCATGGTGCTCTTGAAACACAACTTCCTCAATATCCACTGCATGGGACTCTGAGTCACAACTGCTGATGCAGAGGTGTATTCAATCACAACCTCCTACTCCTAAGAAAATTGAATATTTTCTGAGATGCAATATCAAGCAACCCCCTGGAAACAAGTCTGTTTTGCTGTTCAGATGAGAAATGATGTCTCTCATTTGATAATTTAGAGCAATTTAAGAGAACTTTCTGGTAAACAGAGGTTTTACTTCTTTTTCTTTTTTAAACAGTTTTTTTATTATTAATTTTAATGGGGTGACATTAATAACTCAGGGTACATATGTTCAAAGAAAACATCCCCAGGTTATCTTGTCATTCAATTATGTTGCATACGCATCACTCAAAGTCAAATTGTCCTCTGTCACCTTCTATCTGGTTTTCTTTGTGCCCCTCTCCCCACCCCATAACCACCACACTCTTGTCCATGTTTCATAGTCTCGCTTTATGTCCCATCTATGTATGAAATCATGCTGTTCTCATTTTCTTTCTGATTTACTTATTTCACTCCGTATAATGTTATCAAGGTTCATCCATTTTGTTGTAAATGATCCGATGCCATCATTTCTTATGGCTGAGTAGTATTCCATAGTATATATGTAACAACGCTTATTAATCCACTCATCCAATATCAGACACTAGGGCTGTTTCCAGATCTTCGGTTTGTGAAAAAAGTTGCCACAAACATGGGGGCGCATTTCTTCTTTTTGAACAGTGCTATGGTGTACTTAGGGTATATTCCTAAAAGTGGGATAGCTGGGTCAAAAGGCAGTTAGACTTTTAATTTTTTGAGGAATCTCCATACTGTTTTCCACAGTGGCTGAACCAGACTGCATTCCCACCAGCAGTGCAGGAGGGTTCCCTTTTCTCCACATCCTCGTCAGCACTTATTCTGTGTTGTTTTACCGATGAGCGCCATTCTGACTGGTGTGAGGTGATATCTCATTGTGGTTTTAATTTGCATTTCTCTAATGATTAGTGATGTTGAGCATTTTTACATATGCCTATTGGCCATCTGTATGTCCTCTTTGGAGAAATTTCTATTCATTTCTTTTGCCTATTTTTTAATTGGATTGTTTGTATGTCTGGTGTTGAGTTTTATAAGTTCTTTATAAATTTTGGTTATTAACCCCTTATCAGATGTGCTGTCGAATATGTTCTCCCATTTTGTGGTTTGTCTTTTTATTCTGTTCTTATTGACTTTAGCTGTGCAAAACTTTTTAGTTTGATATAGTCCCATTTGTTTATCCTGCCTTTTATTTTATTTACCCGTGGAGATAAATCAGCAAATATATTGCTGCGACAGATGTTGGAGAGCTTACTGCCTATGTTTTCTTCTAAGATGCTTATGGTTTCATGGCTTACATTGAAGTATTTTACCCATTTTGAATTTGTTTTTGTGAATGGTGTAAGTTGATGATCTAGTTTCATTCTTTTGCAGGTAGATGTTCAATTTTCCCAACACCATTTGTTAAAGAGTCTGTCTTTACTCCATTATATGTTTTTTCCTCCTTTGTCAAATATCAGTTGTTTATAAAGGTGTGGGATTATTTCTGAGTTCTCTTTTCTGTTCCATTGATCTATGTGCCTGTTCTTATGCCAATACCAGGCTGTCTTGAGCACGATGGCCTTGTAGTATACCTTGATATCCGTAAAAGAGATACCTCCTGCTTTATTTATTCTTTTTAAGATTGCTGAGGCTATTCGTGTTCTTTTTTGTTTCCATATAAATTTTTGGAATATGTGTTCTATATCTTTGAAGTATGTCATTGGTATTTTAATTGGTATTGCATTGAATTTATAAATTACTTTGGGTAATATAGACATTTTAATAATATTTATTCTTCCTAACCATGAGCATGGTATATGCTTCCACTTGTTTTTATCTTCTTTGATTTCTTTTATCAATGTTTTATAATTTCCCAAGTGCAAGTCTTTAACCTCCTTGGTTAAATTTACTCCTAGGTACTTTATTTTTTTGGTTACAATAATAACAGGGATTGTTTCCTTAATTTCTTTTGCTGACAGTTCATTGCTGGTATATAAAAATGCCTCTGACTTCTGAGTATTAATTTTATATCCTGCAACTTTACTGAATTCATTTATCAGGTCCAGTAGTTTTTTTAATGAGACTTTAGAGTTTTCTTTATACAGTATCATATCATCTGCAAATAATGACAGTTTTACGTCTTCTTTTCCAATTTGGATGCCTTTTATTTCTTCTTCTTGTCTGATTGCTGTAGCTAAGACTTCCAGAACTATATTGAATAAGAGTGGTGAAACGGGGCACCCCTGCCTGGTTCCTGATCTTAAGGGGATTGCTTTTCATTTTTGCCCATTGAGTATGATGTTTGATGTGGGTTTGTCATAGATGGCCTTTATCATGTTGAGGTATGTTCTCTGAATTCCCACTTTGCTTAGAGTTTTGATCATGAATGAATGCTGGATTTTATCAAATGCCTTTTCTGCATATATTGAAATTATCATGTGATTTTTGTCCTTGCTTTTGTTTATCTGTTGAATCATATTGATTGATTTGCTAATATTGAACCAGCCTTGCCTCTCCAGAATAAATCCCACTTGATCATGGTGTATGATTTTTTTCATATATTGCTGGATCTGGTTGGCTAATATTTTGTTGAGAATTTTAGTATATAAATTTATTAGAGATATTGGCCTATAATTTTCTTTCTTTGTGTTGTCTTTGTCTTGTTTCGAGATAAGAATTATGCTCATCTCATAAAAGGAGTTTGGAAGTCTTTCTTCCTCTTTAATTTTTTGAAATAGCTTGAGGTAGATAGGTGTTAGTTCTTTGAATTTTTCATAGAATTCACTTGTGAAGTTATCTGGCCAAGAACTTTTCTTTTTTGGGAGTTTTTTGATAACTGTTTCTATCTCATTTATTATAATTGGTCTGTTTAGGTGTTCTGATTCTTCCAGATTGATTTTTGGAAGATTATATGATTCAAGAAATTTGTTCATTTCACCTAGGTTGTCTAATTTTTTTGCATAAGTTCTTCATAGTATTTTCTTATAATACTTTGTATTTCTGTTGTGTCAGTTGTTATTTCTCCACTCTCATTTCTAATTTTATTTGAGTCCTCTCTCCTTTTTTCTTGGTGAGTCTAGTTTAAGGTTCATCGATCTTGTTTATCTTTTCAAAGAACCAGCTTCTGGTTTCATTGATCCTCTGTATTGTTTCCTTAGCCTCTATGTCATTTATTTCAGCTCTGATCTTTATTATTTTCTTCCTTCTACTAGTCCTGGGCTTTATTTGCTGTTGTTTTTATAGTTCTTTCTGATGCAGGGTCAGGTTGCTTATTTGAGCTTTTTCTAGCTTCTTTTTGTATGCCTGAAGTGCTATGAACTTTCCTCTCAGTACTATTTTGCTATGTCCCATAAATTTTGAGTTGATGTATGCTCATTATCATTTGTTTCTAGAAAATTTTTTATTTCTATTTTGATCTTATTGTTAATCCATTCGTTATTTAATAACATGCTATTTAGTTTCCATGTGTTTGAGTATTTTTCAGTTTTTCTTTTGAAGTTAATTTCTAGTTTCATGTCATTGTGATCAGAGAAAATGCTTGATATGATTTCAATCTTTTTAAGTTTGTTGAGATCACATTTGTGTCCTAACATGTGGTCTATCCTAGATAATGTACCATGAGTACTTGAAAATAATGTATATTCTACAGAATTAGGGTGATAAATTCTGAAGATATCTATTAAATCGAGTTGATCTAGTGTATCCTTTAAGTCTGCTGTTTTCTTTTTTTTTCAGGGACAGAAAGAGAGTCAGAAAGAGGGATAGAAATGAACAGACAGACAGGAATAGAGAGAGATGAGAAGCATCAATCATTAGTTTTTCGTTGGTATTGTGACACCATTGTTGTTCATTGATTGCTTTCTCACACGTGTGTTGACCACGGGCCTTCAGCCGACCGAGCCACCCCTTGCTGGAGCCAGCAACCTTGCGTCCATGCTGGCGAGATTTTCCTCAAGCCAGATGGGCCCGCGCTCAAGCTGGTGACCTTGGGGTCTCGAACCTGGGTCCTCTGCCACCAGTCCTATGTTTTAGCACTGCGCCACCACCTGGTCAGGCTAAGTCTCCTGTTTTTTTGTAAATTTTCTTTATTGAGGATTTATTCAGTGATGTTAGTGGGGTATTAAAATCCCCTACTATTATAGTATTGCTGTTAATCTTGCTTTTTATATCCATCAAAGTCTGCTTTATGTATGTCGGGGCTCCTATGTTTTGGCACGTAGATATTTATAATAGTTATATCTTCCTGTTGAATTGTTCTCTTTATCATTATGTAGTGTCCTTCTTTATCTCTTACTACAGCCTTTGTTTTAAAGTCCATTTTGTCAGATGTAAGTATTGCTACCCCAGTTTTTTTTTCATTTCCATTTGCATGAAATATTTTTTTCCATCCTTTTACCTTCAGTCTATGTGCATCTTTTGTTTTAAGGTGTGTGTCTTGTAGACAGCATATGTATGGGTCCTGTTTCTTTATGCCTTTTGTTTGGATCATTTAATTCATTTACATTTAAGGGTATTATTTATGTGTAGTTGTTTATTGCCATTTTATTCTAAAGCTGTATTCTTTTTTTGCTATATTCTTTCTCCTTTTTGAACTATTCACAACAGGCCCCTTAGCATCTCTTGCAGAATTGGTTTGGTTTTAATGAATTCCTTGAGGTTTTTCTGTCTGGGAAGCTCTTTATTTCTCCTTCAATTTTAAACATTAGCCTTGCAGGATAGAGTAGTCTTGGTTGTAGGTTCTTCTTCTGCATTACTTTGAATATATCTTGCCATTCCCTTATGACCTCAAGTGTTTCTGTTGAGAAGTCAGATGTCATTTTTATGGGGGCTCCTTTGTAGGTGATGACTTTTTTTCTCTAGCAGCTTTTACAATTTTCTCTTTATCCGTTAGATTTGGTATTTTAACTATGATGTGTCTTGGTGTAGATTTCTTTGGGTTTCTCTTTAATGGAGTTCTCTGTGCTTCTTGAACGTGTGAAACATTTTCCAGTCCTAATTTAGGGAAGTGTTCAGCTATGATATGATTGAACAAAGTTTATATTCCTGTTCTTTCTCTTCTTCTTCAGGAACCCCTACGATGCATATGTTATTTCTCTTCATGTTATCACAGAGTTCCCTTACAATTTCCTCAGATTTTTGAATCTCTTTTCATTTTTATGCTTTGCTTCTGTGCCTTTTTTTATTTTGTCCTCTAACTCACTGATTCGATCCTCAGCTTCATCCATTCTGCTTTTAATTCCTTCCATAGTGGTCTTCAGTTCTAATACCATATTTGTCATTTCTGTCTGATTCTTTTTTATTATTTCAATTTTCTTTTTTATACTTGCTATCTCTTTATTTAGGTGTTTGTAATGACTATCCATTGTTGCTCTAAGCTCTTTGAACATCTTAACTATCGTTATTTTAAACTCTACACCAGGTAGTTTGGTTATATCTGATTCATTCAGGTCCTTCTCTCTGGATTTCTCATGATTCATTTTGGTTGCATTCCTCTGCCTGCCCATTTCATCTGTGTGTAAAAAAGTTTTGACTACTGGAGTCCAATAGTTGTTTTTCTGTGTTTCCTTGGTTTGGTCTGTCTGCAGGCCTGCCACCTCCTTTGCCGCTGCCTATGGTGGTTGGGTGTGGGTTCCCACTGGCCACTGTGGCTGCTGCTGCGGTCTCTGCCTCACCTCCACAGGAGGGGCTGTGTTCTCATGCCAGGCTCTATAAGCCTCATCCAGTCTCAGCCTTCACCCCTTTTTCATGGGTGGGATTGCCCACCATACTCGGGCCACAAGCCTGGGCACCAAGGGCAAGGATGAGCACTTTTACTCAGTTGCGGGTCCCTCTCAGCCTGTTCCTCCACCTGTGATGGGCTTCTGGTTCACACTCCGCTGCAAACCAGGCTTCCCTCCCACCCTTGCCAACCTCGGCTCCTCCACCGGGCTGCTGGTGAGAGTTCAATTGCGAGCTCGAGCTTCCACCCCACCTCTGAGGGCAAAGCTTGTTCGTGCAGGGCTTTAAGCCTTGGAGGCCAGGTGAGGCTGTGCGCCTGCTCACCCCTGCCCAGCAGCAGATCTCTGGTTCTGTTCCAGGCTCCTGCTTTTCCCCCACAGGTGGTGTTGCAGGCAGGCCCGCAGCCGCTGGACAACTTTTGTGCATCCTCTTCGCCCCCACTGGGCTAGACCAAGCTCACACCAGCCAGCTTGGCCTCTGCCCCTGCCAACGGAACCGCGCTTCCACGTCCCACCACTGCCCGCCCTCCAGCAAGACCTCAGCAGTGTGGGTGGGGGCGCTGCAGCTCAGACCCTAACACTCCATACTGTAGTCCTGAAACCTCCTTCCTTTGAAGCGACTGTGCTCTGATTGCCACAGGGGAGCTTGTTGGCTGGTGTCCTGCTTCCCCTTGCTGGTTCTAGGGGAAATATTTGTTTCAGATTTGTGGAGTGACTCAGCCCAGGGTTTAGGGTGGTTGTCCCTCAAAGCTTTTCTCCCTGTGCTTTCCAGACCACACTCTCTTCCCGCTGTTCCGGTCCTCTCCTCTCTCCCCATTACCCAGAGTCCCGGGTGAGTGGTTGTGAGAGAGTCGCTCTGCGCCATCCCTGTAAGAAGAATCCTGGGTCTGAGACAACTGTCTCTTTCTCACAAACAGTATCCTAACCTGTTTCACAGCTAAATACTATTCATACACCTCTTCTAGGCTCTGGGGCTGCAGGTTGGGGCTTTGTTCCTGGGACCCAGGTCCCTTCCCTTCCGCTGGCCTCTCTTCCCGTCACATGAGTCTCTCCAGGCTGCCTTTCACTCCTGGGAGCTGGGCAGCCCTTTCTGCATTTTCTCTTTTCCTACCAGTCTTAATGTTGCTTCTTCAGTGTTCCCCGGTTGAAGAGTCCTCTCAGTCCAGTTCAACGTTGGTTTATCCCGATGATCGTTCTTCAAATAAAGTTATAATCCACTTTGGTTCTGGGAATTGGAAGTTGGTACATCTGCTTACTCCATCACCATCTTGCCCCTCCTCTAAACAGAGTTTTTCAGAACTCATAATCAAAATAATACACCAACAAATGAGTATGAGACTAGGGCTTGATTATAAAGTTATGTTTTCTGAAAAACAAGCTAAACTTGGCTTATTTTTCAAAGAATCAAATTCTCTGACTCTATGCAGATTAATAAATAACACTAAATAACTTGTTTCTTTGTATATTAGAATCATACACAGTATCTGAAACTTTAATAATGTTTAAAAATGGTAGAAATGGTAACAGAGACTCCTGGGTCAAATGACTGTTGTCTTACAGCTTCCAGTTAAATTGCTTATGACAACAACAAAAGAAAGTTAAAATGCCATTAAAAGCTAAAACCTAAAAAGTGTTATAATAAGCTGGAAAAATATTCTAAATTCAAAACAAATGGAACTACACCTATGGCAAATAACCCCATTCATTCATTATCCTGGAAATGAAGGCAGCATAAAAATAGTGAAAATATATTTCATAATCCCTCTGTTGGCATCAGGGAGCTAGAGTCAACACCTTCAAAAAAGAAACACTTGCTTCTCTAAGAAACACTTGCTTCTTAGAGAAAGAATTCTCTAAGAAGAATTCTTTCCCAATTCCTAGCTCTCCTAGATTATTTTACTAGATTAATTGAGAGATCTCACCCCATCCCACCCCCACACACACCGGTCCTGAAATACATCACAGACATTTAAAAGCTGCAGTTCCAAGAATGCAGTGTACCATCATGGACTTTACAAGTCAAGCATTTTGAGAAGGGGGTTAGGTAGAAAGAAACCAGGCGGTAGCACATTCTTGCATTCTTGGGATTGCAGAATTCCTCACTTTCCCTTCTCTGGGTGTCACAAACTGGGTGGGTTCAAAGACCATCAAACACATTTATAAGATTAAGAAGGGTTTTTGTGGAAATGCTCAACTTGTAGACTGCCCCCTTTCTACCCTCAACAATTAGTGCTTAACCCCAGTTTCAGAGTGAGTATGATGAAACACTATTTGGAGCATCAATTGTACATGCACAATATGTGATAACTAGCATTTACTGAATACCTACTATATGCCATCTCCTATTTTAAACACTTTATGCTATGTAGACCAATAAGTAATCTTCACAATAACACCATAAATTGGTGCTATTATTATTAATTCTCATTTTGCAGATATGAAACTGAAGCATTGCAAGATTCAATAGCTTGTTCATATTTTCAGTTAGTAAATGTCTGAGCTGGTATTTGAATCTACCTAGAGAATCTATCTCTCAATCACATTCTTAATTACATTTCTATACTGTCCTTGGAATATATATAGTGAAATAGAAGTTGTTTGTATTGATGTATATATTTGTATCACACAAACAAATGTATGCATACATGAATGTGTTTATCAACTGATCAAAATGATGACAAAGTCACTAGCAAATAAGTTGGCACTAATATGGTGGACATTTGGAGTGGGGGATATATCAGCATAATTAAAATCTATCTTTCAAACCCGAAGCCCGAAGAGAAGATAGGTGATGAGAGAGAGGTGGAGAAAGAGAAACACTCACACTGGGAAAAAGTATTGCTCCTGGTAGACCAGGCTCCTGGCCACACTTGTGTTGTCAAACTACATTCAGTTAATGGCATTACAATCTTAAACTAGCTACCTCAAGAAGAAATAACTTTCATGGACTGCTTCTAACTCAGAATTTTATAAAGGGCATCCTTACTTGTCATCTGAAAAGAAGTGTAAAAAAACTACTCTGTCTTGTCCTAGGGGCTTTATGTTCTTTATCTCTTAATACCTGCCAGGACCCAAAGCTCGGGGATAGAAATCCTCCCGCCCCCTTTTCTCCTCTTTGTTCTTTGTGCATAAATGAGAGCATAGGATGGGAAAGAGCAAACATCCTTTCAGTTGTGCCTTCCATTATGTTGGATTTCAGGTCTTAACTTATTGTTTATAGTAACAATGATAGAAAAATATAAGCTCATACATATTTTAAAACTTTCTAGCTAGAAGGATAGAAATGGGTTACATTAAACTTCCAAATTTATAAACAGAGAAAACAAAGCAAAAAAAATGTAACGGGTTGATCAGGCCTTTATTTTAAAGATGAAAGTCAATATAAGGGAAAGAAAATTTCATTTATTGCTGATAGATTTAAGTTAAGATTAATGTAGAGTAACTTAAAAAAATTGTCCAAAGTTATTAATGATAGGAAAAAATATTCATGTTACCTAGCTAAGTAAAGAAAAAGTAATTTATAAAATGATTTATATTAAAAGAATATTTTATAGATGAATTGTATATGAAAATGGTACATAATAAAACATTTTACAATAATACAAGTTACTTGTTAATGAGAAAAGAAAACAATTTAATAGGTAGCAGTTCTTCCACTAATTATAAACTGTTGTATTTAATGTTGTCTTCTCTTCATAAAACTTTTACACTGAAATTGCATGAAAGTGTTACTGATTTAAACCAAGTGCTAAAATTTCTTTTATTTGCAGATCATCATGTAATATATATATGAGGAAAATGAGTCACTACAACCTTATGAAAACTCTCTATCCTCATACCTCTAAGCCTTTATCAAGAGGAAAAAGGGGGCAGGGGAGGAGATATATTTCACACTGTAAATAGTATACCTTTTATAAAACATATTGTTTAGATAATTTCAGTGTTGGTAAACTAATTGCGAGCATTATCATGTGATATATAAGTTGTGGAAAGACAATTTGGCAGCTTGCAAGAATAGAGCTCACCATTTTTTCTGTCTCATTCAATTCTTCTTATGTCGATGTTCCTCCTTATGCCTTCATCAAGAGTATAATGCTAGGTTGAGTTAACCTGAATATATTGGAGATTCTCAGTGCTCAGTTACAAAATAAGGGAATGAGAGCCAAAATTAGTTAACTTACACACAACACATACCATTGAAAGATAAATTGAATCTGTGTGAAGCAGTAACTGCTGGCTACAAATATGTGCTGGTCCCCAGTGTTACTAATTTTTGGCTTACAAGGAAATATATAAGCTGGTGTGTCAATGAGAAATAAAACCCTATTTTCATCACATGAAAAATTGGGAAGCAAACTCCAATTTTTCATGTGTTAATCCTAGGCACATAGCCTTTGATGGTTAATTTTATGTCAACTTGACTGGGTCACATGATGCCCAGATATCCAGTTAAACATTTTTAGCTGTGTCTATAAAGATGTTTCTGGAATAGATTGACATGTAAATCAGTGGACCTGAGTAAAGTTGATGGCCCTCTGAAGTGTAGGTGGGCTTCATCCAATCAGTTAAGGGCCCAAATAGAACAAAAAGGCAGAGGAAGATTGAATTTGCTCTGGGCCTCACTGTTGAACTGGACATAAATCTCTTGCCCTCAGTGCTCCTACTTCTCAGGCTTTCAAACTCAGACTGGACTCTCTAGATTTCAGGACTCCAGCTGCACTGTGTCTCCAACTTCTAGATGGCAGGTCATGGGACTTCTCACATGAGCCAATGCCTTATGATAAATCTCTTTCTATATGTGTATCTCTTACTGGTTATGTTTCTCTGGAGAACTCTGGCTAATACACAGGCCAATGAGGAACAATTCTCAATTTTTAATAATTGACTTGGGGAAAAATACTACAAGAGGACAGAAGTTGGTCACAGAACTCAAAGTAACCTTCTCATTTAGGGAATGCTTTAAGCCTGACCAGATGGTGGCACAATGGATAGAGCATTGGACTGGGTGCAAAGGACCCAGGTTTGAAGCCCAGCACAGGCTTATCTGTCTTGAGCGTGGGGTTGCTGGCTTGAGTGTGGGATCATAGACATGACCCCATGGTTGCTGGCTTGAGCCCAAAGGTCTCTGGCTTGAGCAAGGTGTCTCTGGTAGTCCCCCTTCTCCCAAGAAGGCACATATAAAAAAGCAATCAATGAGCAACTAAAGAGCCACAACAAAGAATTGATGCTTCTCATATCTCTCCCTTCCTGTCTGTCATTCTCTCTGTCTCTCTGTCACTGTCACAAAAAAAATAAAAAAAAGGAAATTCTGACTTCACTTTCCAGTTTTCACTAAATCTGAAGTGGGAACCCAGAAGCCTCTGAGCCATGGTTCAAAGAAAGGTGTTCTCTATGTTCTCTATCTGAATGGATCTTCTTGGACTGGGTCTACCCACCAAGTCACGCATCTGGGTGACTAAATTGTTTATACAACTGCTCAATATTGATATGTCTTCCATAATTTTTCAGAAGAAGAAACTGAAATGCAAATTAGTTCACAAATTCCAAACCATGAAGACGTTAATGTTTGTGGCCATGGGGTTCACCAGCATGACAGGAGATGCAGTTGGTGTTGAAGAACCTAGAGGTAAAGATGTAAATATAAAAATGGGTGTAACTCTTATTTTTTCTTTTGTATGTGCGCACGAGAGGGAGAGAGAGAGAGATAGGAACAGAGAGAGATAAGAAGCATCAATTTTTTGTTGCAACTTCTTAGTTGTTCGGTGAATGCTTTCTCATCTGTGCCTTGACAGGGAGATTACAGCAGAGCGAGTGACCCATTGCTCAAGCTAGTAACCTTTGGACTCAAACTAGTGACCATGGGGTTACGTCTATGATCCCAACTCAAGCCAGTGACCTCGCACTCAAGCCAGAGACCCCATGCTCAAGTTGGCGACCTTGGGGTTTTGAAACTGGGTCCTCTGCATCCCAGTCCGACACTATCCATTGTACCACCGCCTTGGCAGGCGAAATGGGTGAACTGGACTGTCAGTTTCTTAGACTTGTACCTTACATGCTAGGCATGTTGTGCCTGCCATGAGTTAAATGAGGTCAACTTCCTTGAATATTCAGACTGAATAGTAATGAGAGTGGATGGATAGGCAGAAAGCTCACATAGGACACCCTTTTGAAAATTGATGCTCTCTTTCATCTGAAAGTCAGTGGGAAGAAGAGGGTCTGCTATTTCTCAGGAGGTTGACCTTATTACCCATAGGAGGTTGATTAGCTTGATTCCAAAGTCGAAAGTCCCCTCTTTAGGGGAATGGAGAAGTGTACAATAGGAGGGTAACATTAAAGGTAAGGGCTTAAGACAGTGGTTCTCAAACTTTTTGAAGTCGGGGCATATTTAAAATCCTACAAATAATTGTAGGCGCACTATATACATATTTCTGAGAAATGTTATAATAATTAAGTCAAATATTAAAGAAAAAATACAAAGTCCAAACATGCTTTTATGGTAATTAAACAAAATAAATATGACACAACTAAATTATTCTGACATTAAGAAACATTTTTATGTTATAATTTTGGAGTTATGCTTTTTTAGAATTCATAAAAAAGGGGTTAAAAATTAAAATAATGACAAAAAAGTTATCTTTTAATATATATAGATACATTTTTAATAAAATTTAGGAAATTCGTCAGGTCCTGGCACGAATGTGTTAAGTTTTTTCATTCTTGTGTTTATGAGAAACATGAGCCTGATGTGTCCTAGAGCTTTCTTTAATGTTTGGGCATATATTTGAACGGCAAACTCTCATTTCCTCATCAATACATTGAAGAATTTCTCTCTTTTTACTCTTAATTGTGTTGAGGGTAGAAACTTCTAATTCACATAAATAGGATGTTGAAAATTGTACTAAAATGTTCAAAGCTTTATTTTTATTTTAATTTATTTTGTTTACATAGATTCTAGTGTTGCCCCAAATGCATCCCCCTTCCCCCATATTCCCCTCAACATCCCACTTTTCCCCCTCCCAATAGTGCCCTCCCCCCTTCCCTTCAGGTTTATCCCATCCTACCATCCCCTTTCCCTCTGTCCTCTTTTCCCCTGGTCCCTTTGATCCCTCCTTCGTCTCAGTGCTGTTCCTCAGTTCACTTTGGATTTCTCAAATGAGTGAGGTCATATGATATTTTTCTTTTCGCCTGGCTTATTTCACTCAACATAATAGTTTCCAGGTCCATCCATGTTGTCACAAAAGGTAAGATTTCCTTCTTTTTCATGGCTCCATAGTATCCCACTGTGTATATGTACCACTGCTTTTTAATCCACTCGTCCAATGATGGACACTTTGGCTGTTTTCAGATCTTCGCTATTGTGAACAATGCTGCCATAAACATGGGGGCGCATTTCTCCTTTTGAATCAGTGATATGATGTTCTTGGGATATATTCCTAAAAGTGGCATGGCTGGGTAAAAAGGCAGTTCTATTTTTAATCTTTTGAGAAATCTCAATACTCTTTTCCCCAGTGGCTAAACCAGTCTGCATTTCCACCAGCAGTGCTAAAGGGTTCCCTTTTTACCACATCCTCGTCAGCACTTATTCTGTGTTGTTTTGCTGATGAGCGCCATTCTGACTGGTGTGAGGTGGTATCTCATTGTGGTTTTAATTTGCATATCTCTAATGATTAGTGATGTTGAGCATTTTTTCATATGTCTATTGGCCATCTGTATGCCCTCTTTGGAGAAGTGTCTATTCATTTCCTTTGCCCATTTTTTTGATTGTATTGTTTATCTTTGTGTTGTTGAGTTTTACAAGTTCTTTATAAATTTTGGTTATGAACCCCTTATCAGATGTGTTGGCGAATATGTACTCCCATTGTGTGGTTTGTCTTTTTATTTTATTCATATTGTCTTTAGCTGTGCAAAAGCTTTTTAATTTGATATAGTCCCATTTGTTTATCCTGTCCTTTATTTCACTTGCCTGTGGAGATAAATCAGCAAATATATTGCTGCGATAGATGTCAGAGAGCTTACTGCCTATGTTTTCTTCTAAGAGGCTTATGTTTTCAGGACTTACATTTAAATCTTTTATCCATTTTGAGTTTGTTTTTGTGAATGGTGTAAGTTGGTGGTCTAATTGCATTGTTTTACAGGTCCAATTTTCCCAACACCATTTGTTAAAGAGGCTGTCGTTACTCCATTGTATGCTTTTACCTCCTTTGTCAAATATCAATTGTCCATAAAGGTGTGGGTTTATTTCAGGGTCTCTGTTCTGTTTCATTGATCTATATGCCTATTTTTATGCCAGTACCAAGCTATTTTGAATATAATTTGATATCAGGGAGTGTGATACCTCTCACTTCATTCTTCTTTTTCAAGATTGCTGAGGCTATATGTGTTCTTTTTGGTTCCATATAAAATTTTAGAATCTGTGTTTTGTTCCTTTGAAGTATTTCATTGGTATTTTCATTGAATTTATAAATTGCTTTGGGTAATATAGACATTTTAATAATGTTTATTCTTCCTATCCATGAACACGGTATATGCTTCCACCTTTTTGTATCTTCCTTGATTTCTTTTATCAATGTTTTATAATTTTCCGAGTACAAGTCTATAACCTCCTTGGTTAAATTTACTCCTAGGTACTTTAATATTTTGGTTGCAAAAGTGAAGGGGATTGTTTCCTTAATTTCTCTTTCTGATTTTTCATTGTTGGTGTATAAGAATGCCTCTGACTTCTAAGTATTAATTTTATATCCTTTCATCCTTGCTGAATTCATTTATCAGGTCCAGGAGTTTTTCGACTGAGACTTTAGGGTTTTCTATGTACAGTATCATATCATCAGCAAATAATCATAGTTTTACTTCTTTCTTTCCAATTTGGATCCCTTGTATTTCTCCTTCTTGTCTGATTGGTATGGCTAAGATTTCCAGAACTATGTTGAAGAGGAGTGGTGAAAAGAGGCACTCCTGACCTTTCCTGATCTTAAGGGGATAGTTTTAAAATTTTGCCCATTGAGTATGATCTTGGCCGTGGGTTTGTAATAGATGGCCTTTGTCATATTGATGTACGTTCCCTGTATTTCCACTTTGCTGAGAGTTTTGATCATAAATGGGTGCTGTATTTTATCAAATGCTTTTTCTGCATCTATTGCAATTATCATGTGGTTTTTGTCCTTCCTTTTGTTTATAAGATGGGTCACCTAGATTGATTTGTGAATATTGTACCAGCCTTGCCTCCCCAGAATAAATCCCACTTGATCATGATGCATGATATTTTTTATATATTGCTGAATCCGATTTGCTAATATTTTGTTGAGAATTTTAGTATCTATATTTATCAGGGATATTGGCCTATAATATTTTTTCTTTGTGTTGTCTTTGCCTGGTTTTGGAATCAGAATTATGCTCACCTCATAAAAGAAGTTTGAGAGTCTGCCTTCCTCTTGAATTTTTTGGAATAGCTTGAGAAAGATAGGAGTTCGTTCTTCTTTGAATATTTGGTACAATTCACCTGTGAGGCCATCTGGCACAGGGCTTTTTTTTGTTGAGAGTTTATTGATAACAGTTTTGATCTCATTTGTTGTAATTGGTCTGTTTAGGTTTTCTGATTTTTTCAGATTGATTTTTGAAAGATTAAATATTTCAAGGAATTTGTCCATTTCACCTAGGTTGTCTAATTTTTTGGCATACAGTTCTCCATGGTATTTTTTTACAATCTTTTGTATTTCTGTTGTGTCAGTTGTTATTTCTTCACTCTCCTTTCTAATTTATTTATTTGAGTCCTCTCTCTTTTTTTCTTGGTTAGTCTGGTTAAAGGTTTATCGATCTTGTTTACTTTTTTAAAGAACCAGCTCTTGGTTTCATTGATCCTCTGTATTGTTGTATTAGCCTCTATGTCATTTATTTCCTCTCTGATCTTTATTATTTTCTTCCTTCTCTGGGCTTTACTTGCTGTTCTTATTTTATTTCTTTTAGATCAGTGGTTCTTAACCTGGGTTATATCAAACCCTGGGGGTTTGATGAGTCGGTCTCAGGGGTTTGGAGAAGCCTCTGCTGCAGAGGTAAAGACACACTTGTGTAAAGTTGTGATGACACACCCCGCTTGGCCATCACTTGCTGCAGAGGATCACGTTACATTGCTTGACCAACCAGTGCTGCGCAGCAGTCAATAGCTGTCATAGTTGTACGTCGTGTGGTTTCTTTCTTAAAATTTTAATTCATACTAAATATGTAGAGCAAAGAAAGAAAGTGGTCGGACGAATATGTACAACATGGATTCACATGTATCACGGAACAGAATGGGAGTCAGCATCCTATCTGCATGATATTCAATGCCAAGTTGAGCAACTCTAGTCTCGCACTGGCAAAACTAAATTTGGGAAAAAGAAATCATATTTTATTTATCACTAAAGAAGGGTTTGGTGAATGCGCATATGAAACTGGTAGGTTCGGTACCTCAAAAAATGTTAAGAACCACTGTTTTAGATGCAGGGTTAAGTTGTTTATTTGTGCTTTTCTTAGCTTCTTAAGGTATGCCTTTAATGCTATGAACTTCCCTCTCAGTACTGCTTTTCATGTGTCCCATAAATTTTTAGTTGTTGTATGCTCATTAGCATTCATTTCTAGAACTTTTTTAATTTCTTCTTTGATCTCATTATTAATACATTCATTATTTTATAATATGCTATTTAGTTTTCAAGTGTTTGAGTACTTTCAGTTTTTTGTTCTGGTTGATTTCTAGTTTAATTCATTGTAATCAGAGAAGGTGCTGGATATAATTTCAATCTTCTTAAATTTGTTGAAACCCCTTTTATGCCCTAACATGTTGTCTATCCTAGAGAATGTACCATGAGCACTTGAAAATAATGTATATTCTGCTGCTTTAGGGTGAAAGGTTCTGAAGATATCTATTAAATCCAGTTGATCTAGTGTGTCCTTTATGTCTGCTCTTTCTTTGTTATTTTTCTTTCTAGGATCAATCTAGTGATGTTATTGGGGTATTGAAATCCCCTACTATTATAGTATTGCTGTCGATCTTGCTCTTTATATCCATCAAAGTTTGCTTTATATATTTAGGTGCTCCTATATTAGGTGCATAGATATTTATAATGGTTATATCTTCCCATTAGATATCTCCCTTTATCATTGTGTAGTGACCTTCTTTATCTCTTACTATAGCCTTTGTTTTAAAGTTTATTTTGTCAGATATAAGTATTGCTATTCCAGCTTTTATTTTTTCATTTTCATCTGCATAAAATATCTTTTTCCAACCTTTTACTTTCAGTCTTTGTGTATCTTTTGTTTTGCGGTTGGTCTCTTATACACAGCATATGTAGGGGTCTTGTTTTCTTATCCATGCAGCTACCCTGTCTTTTGATTGTACCATTTAATCCATTTACATTTAATGTTACTATTGATATGTAGTTGTTTATTTACCACTTTATTCTTTATTTTTTTATTTTTTATTTTTATTATTAATTTTAATGGGGTGACACCAATAAATCAGGGTACATATGTACAACGAAAACATCTCCAGATTATCTTATCATTCAATTGTGTTGCATACCCGTCACCCAAAGTCAAATTGTCCTCTGTCTCCTTCTATCTAGTTTTCCCTATGCACCTCCCCTTCTCCCTATCTCATCCTTCCCTCCCACCCCCACCCCGTAACCACCACACTCTTGTCCATGTCTCATAGTCTCACTTTTATGTCCCTCCTATGTATGAAATCATGCTGTTCTCAGTTTTTCTTTTTTTTCTGATTTACTTATTTCACTCCGTATAATGTTATCAAGGTACATCCATTTTGTTATAAATGATCCGATGTCATCATTTCTTATGGCTGAGTAGTATTCCATAGTATATATGTACCAAAGCCTTTTAATCCACTCATCTTAGACAGACACTTGGGCTGTTTCCAGATCTTCGCTATTGTGAACAATGCTGCCACGAACATGGGGGCTCATTGCTTCTTTTCGAACAGTGTTATGGTGTTCTTAGGGTATATTCCTAAAAGTGGGATAGCTGGGTCAAAAGGCAGTTAGACTTTTAATTTTTTGAGGAATCTCCAAACTGTTTTCCACAGTGGCTGCACCAGTCTGCATTCCCACCAGCAGTGCAGAAGGGTTCCCTTTTCTCCACATCCTCGCCAGCACTTATTCTGTGTTGTTTTGCTGATGAGCACCATTCTGTTTGGTGTGAGGTGATATCTCATTGAGGTTTTAATTTGCATTTCTCTAATGATTAGTGATGTTGAGCATGTTTTCATATACCTTTTGGCCATCTGTATGTCCTCTTTGGAGAAATTTCTATTCATTTCTCTTGCCCATTTTTTGATTGGGTTGTTTGTCTTCCTGGTATTGAGTTTTATAAGTTCTTTATAAATTTTGCTTAATAACCCCTTATCAGACGTGCTGTCGAATATGTTCTCCCATTGTGTGGTTTGTCTTTTTATTCTGTTCTTATTGTCTTTAGCTGTGAAAAAACTTTTTAGTTTGATATAGTCCCATTTGTTTATCTTGCCTTTTATTTCATTTGCCCATGGAGATAAATCGGCAAATATATTGCTGCTACAGATGTCGGAGAGCTTATAGTTTCACGGCTTACGTTTAAGCCTTTTATCCGTTTTGAATTTGTTTTTGTGAATGGTGTAAGTTGATGGTCTAGTTTTATTTTTATGTAGATAGATGTCCAATTTTCCCAGCACCATTTGTTAAAGAGACTGTCTTAACTCCATTGTATGTTCTTTCCTCCTTTGTCAAATATCAGTTGTCCATATAGGTGTGGGTTTATTTCTGGGTTCTCTGTTCTGTTCCATTGATCTATGTGCCTGTTCTTATGCCAGTACCAGGCTGTCTTGAGTATAATGGTCTTGTAGTAAACCTGGATATCTGGAAGAGTGATACCTCCTGCTTTATTTTTTCATTTTAAGACTGCTGAGGCTATTCGTGTTCTTTTTTGGTTCCATATAAATTTTTAGAATATGTTTTCTATATCTTTGTAGTATGTCATTGGTATTTTAATTGGTATTGCATTGAATTTATAAATCACTTTGGGTAATATAGACATTTTAATGATGTTTATTCTTCCTAAACATGAGCATAGTATATGCTTCCACTTGTTTGTATCTTCCTTGATTTCTTTTATCAATGTTTTATAATTTTCCGAGTAGAAGTCCTTAACCTCCTTGGTTAAATTTACTCCTAGATATTTTATTTTTTTGGCTGCAATAGTGAAGGGAATTGTTTTCTTAATTTCTTTTGCTGACAGTTTATTGTTGGTATATAGAAATGCCTCTGATTTCTGAGTCTTATTTTATATCCTGCCACCTTGCTGAATTCATTTATCAGGTCTAGTAGTTTTTTGACTGAGACTTTAGGGTTTTCTATATACAATATCCTATCATCTGAAAATAATGACAGTTTTACTTCTTTTCCAATTTGGATGCCTTTTATTTCTTCTTCTTGTCTGATTGCTGTGGCTAAGACTTCCAGAACTATGTTGAATAAGAGTGGTGAAAGGGGGCCCCCCCTGCCTGGTTCCTGATCTTAAGGAGATTGCTTTTAATTTTTATCCATTTAGTATGATGTTTGCTGTGGGTTTGTCATAGATGGCCTTTATCATGTTAAGGAATGTTCCCTGTATTCCCACTTTACTGAGAGTTTTGAGCATGAATGGGTGCCTGATTTTTATCAAATGCCTTTTCTGCATCTATTGAAATTATCATGTGATTTTTGTCCTTTCTTTTGTTTATGTGATGAATCACATTGATTAATTTGCAAATATTGAACAAGACTTGCCTCTCGAGAATAAATTCCACTTGATCATGGTATATCATTTTTTCATATATTGCTGTATCTGGTTGGCTAATATTTTGTTGAGAATTTTAGCGTCTAACTTCATCAAGGATATTAGCCTATAATTTTCTTTCTTTGTGTTTTTTTTTGCCAGGTTTTGGGATCAGAATTATGCTCTCCTCATAAAAGCAGTTTGGAAGTCTTCCTTCCTCTTGAATTTTTTGAAATAACTTGAGAAGGATAGGATTTAGTTCTTCTTTAAATTTTTGATAGAATTCACTTGTAAAGCCAACAGGCCCAGGACACTTCTTTTTTAGGAGTTTTTTGATAACTGTTTCAATCTCATTTGTTGTAATTGGTCTGTTTAGGTGTTCTGATTCTTCCAGATTGATTTTTGGAAGTTTTTATGATTCAAGAAATTTGTCCATTTCACCTAGATTGTCTAATTTTTTGGCATAGAGTTCTTCATACTATTTTCTTACAATGCTTTGTATTTCTACTGTGTCAGTTGTTATTTCTCCACTGTCCTTTCTAATTTTATTTATTTGAGTCCTCTCTCTTTTTTTCTTTGTGAGTCTAGTTGAAGGTTCATCAATCTTGTTTACCTTTTCAAAGAACCAGCTTCTGGTTTCATTGATCCTCTGTATTGTTTTCTTAGCCTATATGTCATTTATTTCAGCTCTGATCTTTATTATTTCCTTCCTTCTACTGGTCTTGGGTTTTATCTGCTGTTGTTTTTCTGATTCTTTTAGATGCAGGGTCAGGTTGCTTATTTGAGCTTTTTTCTAGCTTCTTATGATATGCCTGTAATGCAATGAACTTCCCTCTCAGTACTGCTTTTGCTGTGTTTCATAAATTTTGAGTTGATGTATGCTCATTATCATTTGTTTCTAGACACATTTTTATTTCTTCTTTGATCTCATTGTTAATCCATTCATTATTTAATATCATGCTATTTAGTTTCCAAGTGTTTGAGTATTTTTCAGTTTTTCTTTTGTGGTTAATTTCTAGTTTCATGGCATTGTGATCAGAGAAAATGCTTGATATGATTTCAATCTTCTTAAATTTATTGAGACCATTTTTGTGTCCTAACATGTGGTCTATCCTAGAAAACGTACCATGAGCGCTTGAGAAGAATGTATATTCTACTGCTTTAGGGTGAAAAGTTCTGAAGATATCTATTAAATCAAGTTGATCTAGTGTATCCTTTAAGTTAGCTGTTTCTTTATTAATTTTCTGTCTTGAGGATCTATCCAGTGTTGTTAGAGGGGTATTGAAATCCCCTACTATGATAGTATTGCTGTTAATCTTGCCCTTTATATCCATCAAAGTCTGCTTTATGTATGTCGGGACTCCTATATTTGGTGTGTAGATATTTATAATTATTATATCTTCCTTTTGAATTGTTCTCTTTATTATTATATAGTGTCCTTCTTTATCTCTTACTATAGCCTTTGTTTTAAAGTTCATTTTATCAGATATAAGTACTGCTACCCCGGCTATTTTTTCATTTCCATTTGCATGAAATATTTTTTTTCCATCCTTTTACCTTCAGTCTATGTGCATCTTTTGTTTTAAGGTGTGTCTCTTGTAGACAGCATAGGTACGGTTCCTGTTTCTTTGTTCACGCAGCTACCCTAATTCCATTGATTGGATCATTTAATCCATTTACATTTAAAGTTATTATTGATGTGTAGTTGTTTATTTTCATTTTATTTTTTAAAGCTGTTTTGTTTTGTTTTTTTGCTATATTCTTTTCTCCCTTTGAACTGTTAACAATAGGCCCCTTAGTATCTCTTGCAGAATTGGTTGGGTTTTAATGAATTCCTTGAGGCTTTCTTTGTCTGGAAAGTTCTTTATTTCTCCTTCAATTTTAAACATTAGCCTTGCTGGATAGAGTAGTCTTGGTTGTAGGTTCTTGTTCTGCATTACTTTGATTATATCTTGCCATTCCCTTCTTCCCTCAAGTGTTTCTGTTGAGAAGTTCGATGTCATCCTTATAGGGGTTCCTTTGTAGGTGATAGCCTTTTTTTCTCTAGCAGCTTTAAAATATTTTTTTTTTGTCCATTAGCTTTGGTATTTTGACTATGATATGTCTTGGTGTAGATTTTCTCGGGTTTTTTTTTCATGGAGTACTGTGTGCTTCTTGAACGTGTGGAATGTTTCCCAGCCTTAATTTAGGAAAGTTTTCTGGTATGATTTGATTGAACAAAGTTTCCATTTCCTGTCCTCTTTCCTCTTCTTCAGGCACCCCTATGATGCGAATGTTGTTTCTCTTCATGTTGTCACAGAGCTCCCTTAGAATTTCCTCACATTTTTTCAGTCTCTTTTCCTTTTTCTTCTCTGCTTCTGTGCCTTTGTTCATTGTGTCTTGTAACTCGCTGATTCGATCCTCAGCGTGATTCATCCTGCTTTTAATTCCTTCCATTGTGGTCTTCAGTTCTGATACTGTATTTGTCATTTCTGTCTGATTCTTTTTTATTATTTCAACTTTGTTTGTTATACTTGTTATCTCTTTATTTAGTTGTTCATAGTGACTATCCATTGTTGCTCTAATTTCTTTGAACATCCTAACTATCATTATTCTAAATTCTGCTTCTGGTAGTTTGGTTATATCTGGTTCATTCAGGTCCTTCTCTGGGGATTTCTCTTGATTTATTTGGTTTGCATTCCTTTGCCTGCCCATTTTGTCTGTGTATAAGCAAGTTGTGGCCACTGGAGTACAGTAGATGTTGCCTTTGTGATCTCTAGGTGTGGTCTGGCTGCAGGCCTGCCACCCCCTCTGCCGCTGCCTAGGGCAGTTGGATATGGGCGTTGCCAGCGCCGGCCTACTGCGGCTGTTTAGTTTAGTTCAAAGTTGGTTTATCCAGATGATGGTTCTTAAAATTGAGTTATAATCCACTTTGGTTCTGGAAGTTGGAAGTTGGTACGTCTGCCTACTCCATCGCCATCTTCTTAGTTCACCACTTTATTCTTTAAAGCTACATTATTCTTTTACTATATTCTTTTTTTTCTTTGTTCTATTAACAGGCCCCTTAACATTTTCTGCAGCATTGGTTTGGTTGTAATGAATTTCTTGAGTTTTCTTTGTCTGGAAGCTTTTTATTTCTTCTTCAATTTTAAACGATAACCTTGCTGGATAAAGTAGTCTTGGTTGTAAGCTCTTGTTCTGCATTACTTTGAATATTTTTTTGCCATTTTCTTTTGGCCTCAAGTGTTTCTGTTGACAAGTTTGATGTCATCTTTATGGGGGCTCTTCTGTAGGTAATAGAATGCTTTTCTTTTACATTTTTTTTTCTTTATCTCTTAGCTTTGGTATTTTTATTATGATGTGTCTTTGTGTAGATTTCTTTGGGTTTCTCTTTAATGAAATTCTCTGTGCTTCTTGAACCTGTTAGACTTTTTTCTGCATCAATTTAGAGGAGTTTTCAGCTATGATTTTTTTGAATAAAGTCTCTATCCCTTGTTTTTTCTCTTCTTCTTCAGGAACCCTTATGATGCTGATGTTGTTTCTCTTTAAGTTGTCACAGAGCTCTCTTAGGGTTTTCTCAGACTTTTTAGTCTCTTTCCTTTTTGTTGTTTTGTTTCCATGGCTTCATTTATCTTGTCCTGTATCTTGCTGATTTGATCCTCAGTTTCATCCGTCCTGCTTTTAATTCCTTCCAGTGTGGTCTTCATTTCTGATATTGTATTTCTCATTTCTGGTTGATTCTTTTTTATTATTTCAATGTCCTTTTTTATACTTTCTATCTCTTTACTTAGGAGCTCATTATGTCCATCTATTGTTTTTCTAAGATCTTTGAGCATCCTAACAATCATTATTTTAAACTCTGCATCCTATAATTTGCTTATATCTGACTCATTCAAGTCCTTTTCTTGGGATTTCTCTTGATTCATTTTGATTGCATTTCTCTGTCTTTCCATTTTGCCTGTGTATTGGAAGGGTATGGCTACCAGAGTCCAATGCGTGTGGACTATGTGTTCCCTAAGTGTGGTCTGTCTACCCCCTCTGCTGCTGCATCAGGTATTCAAGCACCAGCATTGCTGGCACTGGCCCGCTGCAGCAGTTACTGCAGTTTTTTTCTCTCTTCTGTGGGTGCGGCTGTGTTCACGTGCCCAGGTCGGAAGCCTTGGCACTGCAGGGCAGGAATACACACCTATGTTCAGCTGCAGGTCTCCTCTGTTTCCCCAGATTTTGCCCTGCCCTCATGGGTGGGGCTGTGCTCTCGTGCCTGGCTGTGAGCCTGGCTCCGTGGGTGGAGCTGCTCTCTTGCTCCTGGCCACAGCCCTCGTTCCGCTGGCGGAGCTGCATGTCCTTGATCAGCCAAGGGTATCCACTGGTTTCTGGTTTGCACCCTGCCCCTCTGGGTGGGATTGCAGTCAGATCGCTCTTGCTTCCCCAGCCCGCAGCTGCTGGTCAGACCACTTTGTGTGTCCCTTTTGCCCCCACGGCCACCAGGTGGGACCTAACTCCTGCCAAGCCTCAGTTGTGGCTGGCCCTGTTTCTGCCCCCACTGATGGGACCATGGTTCCTCATCTTGCCACTGCCTGTACTTTGGCAAGCACTCAGCAGTGTGGGGGTGGCGATGCATCTCAGACCTTAGCACTCAGTACTGTATTCCTGATGGCTCTCTGTTTCTAAGTGACTCTGCTCTGAGTGCAATAGGAGAGCTTCTGTTTGGCTGGTAACCTGCTTCCCTTTGCTGGTATTGCTGGTTCCAGGAGAAGTATTCACTTCAGATTTGAAGAATGACTCAGCCCAGGGGTTAGGATGGCTGTCCCTCAAAGTGTTTCTGCTGTGCCTCTTAGATTACACTCTCTTCCTGCTACTTCAGTCCTCTGATCTCTCCCCATTCCCCAGAGTCCCAGGTGAGTGGTTGTGAAAGAGGTGTTTTACGTGGACCCTTTAAGAAGAATCCTGGGTCTGAGAAATCTGTCTCTTTCTCACAAACAGTATCCTGGCTTGTTTTGCAGCTAAATTCTGTCGGTAAATCTCTTCTAGGCTCTGGGGCTTCAGGCTGGAACTTCATTCCTAGGGCTCAGGACCCTCCCTTCTCCGCTAACCTCACTTCCGGCCATGCTAGTCTCTCAGGGCTGCCGTTCGCTCTGGGTAGCTGGGCAGCCCTCTCCATGTTTCTGCATTTTTTTCCAGTCTCAGTGTGGCGTCCTCAGTGTTACTTGGTTAAAGAGTGTTCTTAGTTTAGTCCATAGTTGGTTTTTCCCGGTAATGGTCTTTTAAATAGAGTTGTAATCCACTTTAGTTTTGTGAGGTGGAAGTTGGTACATTCGCCTACTCCGTCATCATCTTGCTCCCCCTTGCAAAGATTTCAAAGCTTTTTTATATATTGCCACATATTCTTCTTTTATAGAAATCCAAAAGGGTTCAAGAGACAATTCCTTATGTTTAATCATCAATCTAAAACACCCACCATACATATCATCTTAACTTTGCACCAAACAAGGGATAGAAGAAACTTGCCTCCAGTCTTTCTGGGGAATATGGGGGGTATTGTAAACAATTCAGCACCACAGCTCAACAGCCTTTTGAAACCTAATCAGGGGGTTGGACAGACTTTCAGTTTACAGCCAATTCCCCACATCCTTGTCCCCAAAAAATCTAAACTCCAAAAACCCAGTTGGTTTTTTGGTCCCCAACAGGCATTTATTTTTCTGGAATACCATAGAACGTACATGAAAATCTTCTAGGGCGCACCAGTGCATACTGGCACACACTTTGAGAAGCACTGGCTTAAGATATCAGTGATTTTGCCTGACCAGGCGGTGGCGCAGTGGATAGAGCGTTGGACTGGGATGCGGAAGACCCAGGTTCGAGACCCCAAGCTCACCAGCTTGAGTGTGGGTCCATCTGGCTTGAGCAAAGGCTCACCAGCTTGGACCCAAAGTCACTGGCTCCAGCAAGGGGTTTCTCAGTCTGCTGAAGGCCCGCGGTCAAGGCACGTGTGAGAGAGCAATCAATGAACAACCATGGTGCCGCAATGGCAATGAGAAACTAATGATTGATGCTTCTCATTTCTCTCTGTTCCTGTCTGTCTGTCCCTATCTATCCCTCTCTCTGACTCTCTCTCTGTCCCTGTAAAAAAAATAAATAAATAAAACATAAAAAAAGAAGATATCAGTGATTTCTTCCTGCAGGTATGTTGGGATAGATTTCTAGCACTTCTGAACAGGAAGGAAGTGTATGTACCCACTGTAAAGAACTTAATATGGAGCCATCAGTGTCCAAATGGGACTGCAAATGGTAAACTGGAAGCAGAGTGACATATTGTGTGTATGGGTGTGACAGAGGGAGTGCTGGTAGTGGAGAGCAGTTATCAGCTGTGTGTAAGTTGTTCTTCCTGGGAGACCAGCTACAATAAATCTAGAGACTGAATAGTGTTCGCAAAGTATGAATGAAGAAACCTAGTCACTTTTAACCTACTTGTGGGATGAAGGAATACTGGTCTTTTTGAGAACTAAGAAATTTGCATGGAGGGGGGCATAGTAGGATGAATCCTTTCTTATTGGTGGGAAAACACATAAGTACATTCTGGAGATGCTCAGAGGATTTCTGGGCAGTGTGAAAGTGCTCATAATGGGAAGCCATCACACCTTAAAAGAAGACATCTATGAATGATTTTTTCCCTCTGTTCCTCCTCTCTTTTACCTCCCACAATGATCTAAGAACCATGTAGATGACATTTGGTGGAATGAAGGGACAATTGCCTGCACACAAAAATAAAATATTGTAACTGTACAAAGTCAAAGAGAAACCTCTTTAATGTCCAAGCAATCTTGGAGCAGACAAGCTGAAATAGGAGAGAAAGTTTCTCTGCCTCCTGTAAGGTGGTAGTTATGTGGGTGTGTTAAGACTTAAGAACTGAAGTCTTACCCTAAAAAGAAGTCAAATCCAAGGAAATGCACTGTTTTGTATATTCTTTTGGACTCTGTGTGTCTGATGAGCTAACAGTAAGACAATTTACATTTAGACTTTATTATGTCATTTTTTCCCTTGAGAATCCAATAATGCTAGGGCTTCAAAAACATACATGAGTTTTTTTTTTCTCTAGGCAAAGAATTTACAGCTTGAAATCTCTGATATACTTTAAGAACTTCTACTTGAGTTATGGTCCTTATGTTTTTCCTTACCAGCCTGTAGAAGCTGGGGAATGGGGAGGATAAAAGTTAGTAACCACCATTGGACATGAGCCTACTATTGCCATATTTAGGTACACATAATACCTTACTAATCCTCACAAAAATCCAGAAAGTAGACATTATTACTTTCATTTTCCAAATGAAGGACTTGAAGCTCAACAAGGTTAAATGGTTTGACCAAGTTCAAGAGTGGTTTGAGAATGGTGGAGAGCTTGGATTTAAATTTAGTTCTGCCTTGTCCAGTTTCTGTTCATTTTATCTAACTCGTAGCATGTATGAGTGTGTGCGTGTGTATGTGTGGTAAAAGTGTGTGTGTATATGTGTGTAAAAGTTCTTTTTCTTTTTTTAGTAGAATGGTACCACTTATATGGTTAGAGGCTAGATGCTCTTCTCCCTCAGGCCTCCAGGATGGCAGCTTTAGGACAAAACAATATGACTGATTCCCACACCCATCTTGAAGGTTCCAGTGAGGCTTAAAGCTTGTATTATCTTGTTGAATTTTTGTTTGTTTGTTTGTTTGTTTTTATTCATTTTAAAGAGGAGACACAGAGTGAGAGTGAGAAAGAGAGAGAGAGAGAGAGAGAGAAAGGGGGGAGGAGCTGGAAGCATCAACTCCCATGTGTGCCTCGACCAGACCAGTGCAGGGTTTTGAACTGGTGACCTCAGTGTTCCCAGGTCGACGCTTTACCACTGCGCCACCACAGGTCAGGCCTTGTTGAATTTTTTTTTAGCTGCTTTTGTTGAGCGAGGCACTCTCACAATTCATTATTACCCTGAATGTGTTCACATGTGGAACACTGAGTGAATTCAGTGGGAGGCTAAAGGATTTGGGGGTCTTCACAGAAATGTTGATTTATATGTACATATTTTGCCTACTGAGATTTCTAAGTTATAATATTTAATTTGAGCTCTTCCTCCTCAGTCATGCAAACCATTCTGAAAGCAACTAATTTTATTGCATCAAAGAGCAAAAAAAAGAGGTGGAGGTGATAGTACCTGGTCTGTTATGGTTAGGGTGGTGCAGGGGAGAATAATAACCTTTAGTAAAAATGGAAATTCCAATCGTTATAGATGATGACATTTATATTGTGCCATTTACCTCTTTTTTAATGACTGCACTTTTCAGAATAGCCCAGTCACAGTGGTAAGAAAAACCCTTTGAAAATGTTACTTCTCAGAAATGTTACCATCACAGGAAAAAAT
The DNA here is from genome assembly GCA_037038555.1 of Rhynchonycteris naso. NCBI lineage: Eukaryota > Metazoa > Chordata > Mammalia > Chiroptera > Emballonuridae > Rhynchonycteris > Rhynchonycteris naso. The sequence goes on along the minus strand of CM072995.1, from coordinate 176,482,032 downwards.
CTGAGTTCAGTCACTGTTACCTCTGTTTGATAAGGAGCTCAGAGTTTCATTTGCTTGTCCATTTTGTGCTGTGTTGATGAAAGTATTTATCAAGTTGGTTCTCGGTAATTTTTCTTCTTTCTTGATAAAAATACTGATGACATATAAGCAAAGACATTGACATTCTTTTGGATTTGTAATGGTCCATGAATCTATTGATTTTACAGAGTTGTATCATAGCATTGTGTTGAGAATGCATGAAGGGGCTTTTCCCATTTCTCAGTTAATGCTTAACAGGCTTTATTTAGTGGCAGAAAGCAAGAATTTAGTAGATGGTATCTGAGAGCTATGACACTCAGATGATGTTCCTAGAAATTCTGAAACAAATTAGTTATTTTCTTTTACTCTATGATCTGAGGAGATGATTAATATTAATATTCAAGAGGCCATCAGCCCACTAAAAAGAAACTAGCAGAGTGAAAATTATTTATGGCTCCTAATGAGTTGATGACAAAAGAATTATACTACATTCACTCATATTTTTCTTCATATAGTCATTTCTGATTATTTCCCAACCTCCCTGCCAGCTCTATGTCTAAAATCTATTTCCTCCCTGGAATCTGATGCATTTTTATAGGTTAGGTGCTGGGTTGGTAGCAGATAAGCAGAGTCCTTTGTTAGAGCAGTTGAAGGGGCCAGAAAGTTCCTGTTCCTAAAATTGTTTCCTAAGGGTTGCCAAGCTAAATAGCTTCTTAAAATATGGCTTCCTTCTCTGAAGTCCTCAGGCCATTGGTTATACTTGAAGGCAGTTTAACTTGCTTGATTTCTCCTCACTGCACCATTATGGTTATAAAATATGTTCCTTAAGGGGGAATAATTACTTAAATAAATGTAGAACACTGTATCGGCCTCCTCATGTTTATTCACCTGGAATGAACCTACTTCTATTCAAAATATGCATAGCTCCAAAAGGCTGAGTATATAGTCTCTCATATTTCAGGTTTACAAATGTTCAAATATTACAAAGGTTCCTCTTCCAGGAGAGTTACAATGTTTGGATGCACTGATGTTACATTTTCGTGTGTGTGTGTGTGTGTGTGTGTGTGTGTGACAGAGACAGAGAGAAGGACAGATAGGAACAGACAGACAGGAAGTGAAGAGAAGCATCAATTCTTTGTTGCGCCACCTTAGTTGTTCACTGATTGCTTTCTTATATGTGCCTTGACCAGGGGGCTACAGCAGACTGAGTGACCTCTTGCTCAAGCCAGCGACCTTGGGCTCAAGCTGGTGAGCCTTGCTCAAACCAGATAAACCCACACTCAAGCTGACAACCTTGGGGCTTCAAACCTGGGTCCTCTGTGCCCCACTCTGACATTCTATACACTGCACTACTGCCTAGTCAGGCTGATGTTACATTTCTAAAAGCATAAAGCATTCTTGGTTTTTATTTTTTTCTAATAAACACTTAAGAGTGTTCCAAGCTGAAGATATCTTTTAATTCACATGTGAAGTTCCAGTCTTTCTTTTCTTAGGTTATATTAGCTCTTTCTCACCATTCCCAGAGAGAAGAGGTGTTTTATTTTGTTTGTGTGTTTTGTGTTTTTCTAAGTGTCCCTCCTATAGCTCTAGAATATGCTAGAAAAGTATTTGGCTCTCTCTCATCTTCACCCAGTTTCTCTGTTGGTTATATAGCAGGACACCTCACACTGGTGCTGAATAGCTACTTGTGGTTTTAGAAACAGGTCAGCAAAAAAATTAAATAGCATAAAGAATACTGAAATCGAAGTAATAAAAGAGAAAAAAATGTTAATAAATGAAAAAGATTCAAATCTTGGCCTTCAGTTGTTTTAGCCATTATGCATAGTTTTCTCTGGGAACAGAAAGAAGGAGCACCCATCTCAGAGGAAGGAGAGAAACTTAAAGGTTACATCTAAACTAAATCTTTATGAATTATTCAGGAACAAAAGAGGAGGAACAAAAAATTGAGCTGGGTAGCTTAGTTGGTTAGAGTGTTGTCCTGATACACCAAGGTTGTGGGTTCAATCCCCAGTCAGAGCATGTAAGAGAATCAACCAATGTGTACACAAATAAGTGGAACAACAAATTGATGTTTCTCTTTCTAAAATCAATAAATAAAATTCAATATACATATGTAAAGTTCTGCATTGTCTGCACAAGAAAGTTGGAAAGTCCAGTAAATTAGTGGGAATGTTTTAGGGGAATTCATGCCACTTTGGAGAAAACAAAATTTATCATTCTGTTTCCAAATGTTGGGATTATGGTTCATAAGAAAATAAGGTTTAGGTTGTGGTTATTCCTAAAAAAGAAATTAAAAAAAACAGGATCAAGGTCCTGAGATATATAGGGAGATCAAAGAAAATATTTGAGATTTTCCCCACTGATCCTCTTCCACACACAGTAAAACAGGCAAACAGTTTCTTGTCTAACACTTGGTTTTATAGAAGACTCTCATTTTGGCAACCTGAGAAGAGAGGTAAGCTGGAAGGAGGGAAAATGCAAACTAGAGGGATGAAAAGGTTGACTATTAGGACTTCTCATTGCAGTTGTGTTTAGTTTTTTTACCTTTGAGAAATCACATTTCATCTTGAAACCTGCCATGACTTCTAGTCTGAAATGATGAAATGGAGTAGGTCACTTCACCCTGGAGGAATAAAATGAATCACTTCACCTTTGCAAAGCATGTAATTTAACTTTTTTTCTTTAAGGTAAAGATGAATTCTACCAAAAGCAGGGAAAAGTCATTAGGGTGTTTTACTTTTCTCTGACAATGTCACTTATTAGTACTCTTTGAATGAATTGCCCTTTAATTTTATTTTGAATGGCTGAGACAGTTTTCCCTAAGAGCTAAATTTAAAATAGACATTGGAAGAGAGAGAGAGAGAGAGAGAGAGAGAGAGAGAGAGAGAAGGAGAGAAAGAGAAAGATTTATTTTAATGAATTGGCTTACACGATTATGAAGGCTGGCGAGTCCAAAATCTATATAGCATAGGCTGACAAGCAGGAGACCCAGGGAAGAGTTGATATTCCAACTTGAGTTTGAAAACTGGCAGAATTTCCTCTTTCTAGATAGAAATTAGTCTTTTTTCTTAAGGTCTTTAACTGATTGGATGAGGCCTACCCACATTATGAACAGTAATCCACTTAACTCAAACTCTACTGATTTAAATATTAATCGCATCTGAAATGTATTTTAACAACAACATCCAGTTCTATTTCATCAACTATCTGTTTATCATTGTCTAGTCAAGGTGACACATAAAATTAACCATCACAACAATGTATATTATGTTTTTACCACGTTCCACTATGTCCTATCTATAGCAGCAGGTGACTTGGCAGACTGTTTCCTATTATTTTCAGATAGTCATCATATGTTACATGAGCCATAAGTCCACCTGTAGTCTTTCTGGTATGCTATGACAATACTCAGATTATCTAGATTCTACAGGCTTGCAAAGCATGAAACACTGTGTCATATTTAGGGTCACTTATTTCACTAAAAACAGTAATGCTAATAACATTTATAATTAGAGAAGTATTTACTTGAAAACAAGAAGTATGATCTCTGTCATATCAAATTTGAAAAATCAACCTGTATAAAAGTAAGCTCTCAAAACCCTTGAGATACTAAAATAACACCCTACCTCGGAAAATAAAATTCCTAAAATTAGTTTCTAATTCATTATGAGATTTTTCTAACAGATAATTTATTAGTAAAAATTGTTATACCAATTTATCAAAGTTATTTATTGGTTAAAGTTCTTTATACCATAATAGGGTACCCATTCCAACTATAGTTTCAAAATGTAACTTTTATCATAGAAAAATAGCTACATTTCCATGACCATGCCATTTTAACTGCATTATATTACATGCAAAATTATCTTACATAAACACAATAGACATTCATGAAGTGAAAAGAATATGAACAATGTTACCTGCAATTATTTTATTTCTCATTTTATGAATTCTTTGCTGAATTATATACTTAATGGACAAAATTAATAATCCATTCATAATCACAAAAACAATGAAACATCAACAATGTTGAGATTGTACATACTGTGATATCTTAACTTTGGTTCATATGTAATTTCAACAACAGATTCAAAATCTGGAAAATTTTGTCTCCAAGAACTTGATAAATGTTGCTACCTATAGGACTTCTGAAAAGATATGCTCTACTTATAAGCTATACTATCTTCAGATTTTTTTTATAAAGATCAGATGCTATTCCAGGAATTTTCAATCAAGAAATGGTAATATTCACATGACCTAGTATTTGTTAAGAGCAATGCTTCAAAACTGACTTAATCACAGTGCTTGAAATGGCACCTATAGAATATTTTAAAAGCTAATCTGCATCCACACTATACATTAATTGAGGAGCTTATATCATTAACCTCTTAATTAAACATTGAGAGTATAAATTGCTGCTCAGTGATGTGCCCCAATTAGATACAGCACCAGAAATTATTACTTTCTTTTTTTTTAATTTATTCATTTTTTTAGAGAGGAGAGAGAGAGAGAGAGAGAGAGAGAGAGAGAGAGAGAGAGAGAGAAAGGGGGGAGGAGCCAGAAGCATCAACTCTCATATGTGCCTTAAACAGACAAGTGCAGGGTGTTGAATCAGCAACCTCAGCATTCCAGGTTGATGCTTTATCTACTATGCCACTACAGGTCAGGCTTCATTACTTTCTTATCAGTAATTTTAACATTACTTAGTCATTTTCTTTTCTTTTGCTTTTTTTTAAACGTTTATTTATTGATTTTTAGTGAGAGAGGATGGGAGAGAAAGAGAGAGAGAGAGAGAGGAATATTGATCTGTTCCTGTATGTGCTCTGACTCAGGATTGAAATGGCAACTGTCTTCAGAATGATGCTCCAACAAACTGAGCTATCTGGTCAGAGCTACTTAGCCATTTTCAGTTTAAAAATTCTGGTTCTGTTTTTACAATGTCACTCTTACTGAAAACACTTGAAATAACAAAATGCCTATCCCCTTGAGGAACAAAATGTAACAAGATATATTTGTGTATTTCATATTATTAGAATTACCTATTGCAATCTTGATTATATTCCCAACAATTCTGTTTCTCTCACGAACCATTTTATTAAGAACTGCATAGTTTATTATATTCCAGTAATGATTAGTCTAATTACTTTAAGAGCAACTTAAGTTAATTCACAGCCACTAAGAACAAACTTAATCTCCAATCTTTACGTGATTTTATTTATTTATTCTATAAATTTGTTAGGGGTGCTATGCCAGCTATTTACCACAGTCACTCAAACCTTCAAAACTCTATAAGAAACAGTGCTACTATAAGCAGGGACAGTTATTACTGGTTTCCATTATAAAACCTAAATTTCATTTGTACATTTCCTACCCCAGGGAACATTTGTTTCTCTTATCTCTGTACTGTATTAATAGTCAACCAATAGCCCTTGCCATGCACCTTACACCAAATGTGACAGCTCACCATTTATTAATTCACTTAATTAGAGATAGAATGTTAACCCTTTTGTCAATAGCCATTGGTACTCTCAACTGAAATTATTATTTTAGTACTTCTTATGGTTTGAGAGTTAGCAGTTTATTAATTCCCAAATGCCTTTTTTCCTAGGAAATATATGAAGACCCACCAAATATATACTTACCATACAGGAAACTCAAGCCCTTGTTTATCAACAGGAGCAATTATACCTTTGATCCTATTACCTATTAATAATCTCAAGATTGATAATATGATTCCATTTCAACTCATCAACCCTATTAAAACTAAGATTATTAACCATTACATTAACAGTAATATGCTTATGATGATAAGACATGTACAGAAGTGTATTTTCCAAGATTGTTGCACATCACATATATAAAATGACTTTGATACAAAAAAATTTATCTTTATTCTGTCAGAAGCATTTATTTCTGCTGGATTTTTTTTTGTGTGTTCTCTCAAACTTAATTCCTATGCCAGAACTTGACAGAAACTGGCCAGCAACAGGTATTTACCAAGTACATCTTCTAGAAGTGCCCTTATTTAATACTTTAATTCTTCCAGCTTCTGGCATTCTTGTTATTTGAGCCCATCACTGTCTCACAGAAGGAAATTACAACTATTATCACCAGTGTTTATCACCATTGCTCAAGGAGTTTACGTTATTATAAGCTTCAGAATATTATAAAATGATCACTATTTCTGACAGCATTTATGGCTCAACATTTGTGTGTGTGTGTGTGACAGACAGAGAAAGATATAGATAGGAACAGACACACAGAAAGGGAGATAGATGAGGAGCATCAATTCTTTGTTGCAGCACCTAAGTTGTTCAGTGATTGCTTTTATATATATATATATATATATATATATATATATATATATATATATATTTTATTATTATTAATTCTAATGGGGTGACACCAATAAATCAGGGTACATATGTACAATGAAAACATCTCCAGGTTATCTTATCATTCAATTGTGTTGCATACCCATCACCAAAAGTCAAATTGTCCTCTGTCACCTTCAATCTGGTATTCCCTGTGTCCCTCCCCTCCTCCCTATCCCACTCTTCCCTCCCTCCCCCCATCCCATAACCACCACTCTCTTGTCTATGTTTCATATTCTCACTTTTATGTCCCACCTATGTATGTAATCATGCTGTTCTCAGTTTTTCTTTTTTTCTGATTTACTTATTGCACTCCGTATAATGTTATCAAGGTACATCCATTTTGTTATAAATGATCCGATGTCATCGTTTCTTATGGCTGAGTAGTTTTCCATAGTATATATGTACCAAAGCTTTTTAATCCACTCGTCTTCTGACGGACACTTGGGCTGGTTCCAGATCTTCGCTATTGTGAACAATGCTGCCACGAACATGGGGGCGCATTTCTTCTTTTCGAACAGTGCTATGGTGTTCTTAGGGTATATTCCTATAAGTGGGATAGCTGGGTCAAAAGGCAGTTCGATTTTTAATTTTCAGAGGAATCTCCAAACTGTTTTCCACAGTGGCTGCACCAGTCTGCATTTCCAAGCAGTGCAGAAGGGTTCCCTTTTCTCCACATCCTCGTCAGCACTTATTCTGTGTTGTTTTGCTGATAAGTGCCATTCTGACTGGTGTGAGGTGATATCTCATTGTGGTTTTAATTTGCATTTCTCTAATGATTAGTGATGTTGAGCATTTTTTCATATGCCTATTGGCCATCTGTATGTCCTCTTTGGAGAAATTTCTATTCATTTCTCTTGCCCATTTTTTGATGGGGTTGTTTGTCTTCCTGGTGTTGAGTTTTATAAGTTCTTTATAAATTTTAGTTATTAACCCCTTATCAGATGTGCTGTCGAATATGTTCTCCCATTGTGTGGTTTGTCTTTCTATTCTGTTCCTATTGTCTTTAGCTGTGCAAAAACATTTTAGTTTGATATAGTCCCATTTGTTTATCTTAACTTTTATTTCATTTGCCCGTGGAGATAAATCGGCAAATATACTGCTGCTACAGATGTCGGAGAGCTTGCTGCCTATGTTTTCTTCTAAGATGCTTATGGTTTCACAGCTTACATTTAAGACTTTTATCCATTTTGAGTTTGTTTTTGTGAATGGTGTAAGTTGATGGTCTAGTTTCATTTTTTTGCAGGTAGATGTCAAATTTTCCCAACACCATTTGTTAAAGAAGCTGTCTTTACTCCATTGTATGTTCTTTCCTCCTTTGTCAAATATCAGTTGTCCATAAAGCTGTGGGTTTATTTCTGGGTCCTCTGTTCTGTTCCATTGAACTATGTGCCTGTTCTTATGCCAGTACCAGGCTGTCTTGAGTATAATGGCCTTACAGTAAACCTTGATATCTGGAAGAGTGATACCTCTTGCTTTATTTTTTCCTTTTAACATTGCTGAGGCTATTTGTGTTCTTTTTTTGGTTCCATATAAATTTTTGGAATATGTGTTCTATATCTTTGAAGTCTGTCATTGGTATTTTAATTGGTATTGCAATGAATTTATAAATTTCTTTGGGTAATATAGACATTTTAATGATGTTTATTCTTCCTAGCCATGAGCACGGTATATGCTTCCACTTGTTTGTATCTTCCTTGATTTCTTTTATCAATGTTCTATAATTTTCCAAGTACAAGTCCTTAACCTCCTTGGTTAAATTAACTCGTAGGTACTTTATTATTTTGGCTGCAATAGTGAAGGGGATTGTTTCCTTAATTTCTTTTGCTGATATTTCATTGTTGGTGTATAGAAATGCCTCTGATTTCTGAGTATTAATTTTATATCCTGCCACCTTGCTGAATTCATTTATAAGGTCCAGTAGTTTTTTGACTGAAACTTTAGGGTTTTCAATATACAATATCATATCATCTGCAAATAGTGACAGTTTTACTTCTTCTTTTCCAATTTGGATGCCTTTTATTTCTACTTCTTGTCTGATTGCTATAGCTAGGGTTTCCAGAACTATGTTGAATAAGAGTGGTGAAAGTGGGCAACCCTGCCTAGTTCCTGATCTTAAGGGGATTGCTTTTAATCTTTGTCCATTTAGTATGATGTTTGCTGTCGGTTTATCATAGATGGCCTTTATCATGTTAAGGAATGATCCCTGTATTCCCACTTTACTGAGAGTTTTGAGCATGAATGGGTGCTGGATTTTATCAAATGCCTTTTTGGCATCTATTGAAATTATCATGTGATTTTTGTCCTTCCTTTTGTTTATGTGATGAATCACATTGATTGATTTGCGAATATTGAACCAACCTTGCCTCTCCAGAATAAATTCCACTTATCGTGGTGTATGATTTTTTTCATATATTGCTGGATCCGGTTGGCTAATATTTTGTTGAGAATTTTAGCGTCTAAATTCATCAGGGATATAGACCTATAATTTTCTTTCTTTGTGTTGTCTTTGCCCGGTTTTGGGATCAGAATTATGCTCGCCTCATAAAAGCAGTTTGGAAGTCTTCCTTCCTCTTGAATTTTTTGAAATAGCTTGAGAAGGATAGGAGTTAGTTCTTCTTTGAATTTTTGATAGAATTCACTTGTGAAGCCATCAGGCCCAGGACTTATCTTTTTTGGGAGTTTTTTGATAACTGTATCTATCTCATTTGTTGTAATTGGTCTGTTTAGGTGTTCTGATTCTTCCAGATTGATTTTTGGAAGGTTATATGATTCAAGAAATTTGTCCATTTCACCAAGATTGTCTAATTTTTTGGCATATAGTTCTTCATAGTATTTTCTTACAATGCTTTGTATTTCTGTTGTGTCAGTTGTTATTTCTCCACTGTCCTTTCTAATTTTATTTATTTGAGTCCTCTCTCTTTTTTTCTTGGTGAGTTTAGTTAAAGGTTCATCAATCTTGTTTACCTTTTCAAAGAACCAGCTTCTGGTTTCGTTGATCCTCTGTATTGTTTCCTTAGCCTCTATGTCATGTATTTCTGCTCTGACCTTTATTATTTCCTTCCTTCTACTTGTCTTGGGTTTTATTTGTTGTTGTTTTTCTAGTTCTTTTAGATGCAGGGTCAGGTTGCTCTTTTGAGCTTTTTCTACCTTCTTATGATATGCCTGTAGTGCAATAAACTTCCCTCTCAGTACTGCTTTTGCTGTGTCCCATAAATTTTGAGTTGATGTATGCTCATTATCATTTGTTTCTAGAAACTTTTTTATTTCTTCTTTGATCTCATTGTTAATCCATTCATTATTTAATAACATGTTATTTAGTTTCCAAGTGTTTGAGTATTTTTCAGTTTTTCTTTTGTGGTTAATTTCTAGTTTCATGGCATTGTGATCAGAGAAAATGCTTGATATGATTTCAATCTTCTTAAATTTATTGAGACCATTTTTGTGTCCTAACATATGGTCTATCCTAGAAAACGTACCATGAGTGCTTGAGAAGAATGTATATTCTACTGCTTTAGGGTGAAAAGTTCTGTAGATATCTATTAAATCAAGTTGATCTAGTGTCTCCTTTAAGTCTGCTGTTTCTTTATTAATTTTCTTTCTTGAGTATCTATCCAGTGTTGTTAGAGGGGTATTGAAGTCCCCTACTATGATAGTATTGCTGTTAATCTCGCCCTTTATATCCATCAAAGTCTGCTTTATGTATGTCGGGGCTCCTATATTTGGTGCATAGATATTTACAATAGTTATATCTTCCTGTTGAATTGTTCCCTTTATCATTATGTAGTGTCCTCCTTTATCTCTTACTACAGTCTTTGTTTTAAAGTCCATTTTGTCTGATATAAGTATTGCTACCCCTGCTTTTTTTTCATTTCCATTTGCATGAAATATTCTTTTCAATCCTTTTACCTTCAATCTATGAGCATCTTTTGTTTTAAGGTGTGTCTCTTGTAGACAGCATATGTATGGGTCCTGTTTCTTTATTCATGCAGCTACCCTATGTCTTTTGATTGGATTATTTAACCCATTTACATTTAAGGTTATTATTGATATGTAGTTGTTTATTGCCATTTTATTCTTTAAAGCTGTATTCTTCTTTTGCTCTATTCATTCCTCCCTTTAAACTGTTCACAAGAGGCCCCTTAGTATCTCTTGCAGAATTGGTTTGGTTTTTATGAATTCCTTCAGGCTTTCTTTTTTTGGGAATCTCTTTATTTCTCCTTCCATTTTAAACGTTAGCCTTGCTGGATATAGTAGTCTTGGTTGTAGGTTCTTGTTCTGCATTACTTTGATTATATCTTGCCATTCCCTTCTGGCCTCAAGTGTTTCTGTTGAGAAGTCAGATGTCATCCTTATGGGGGCTCCTTTGTAGTTGATAGCCTTTTTTTCTCTAGCAGCTTTTAAAATTTTTTCTTTATCCATTATCTTTGGTATTTTAACTATGATGTGTCTTGGTGTAGATCTTTTTGGGTTTCTCTTTAATGGAGTTCTGTGTGCTTCTTGAATGTGTGGAGTGTTTCCCAGCCTTAATTTAGGAATGTTTTCTGCTTTGATTTGATTGAACAAAGTTTCCATTTCCTGTCCTCTCTCCTCTTCTTCAGGCACCCCTATGATGCGAATGTTGTTTCTCTTCATGTTGTCACAAAGCTCCCTTAGAGTTTCCTCACATTTTTTAAGTCTCTTTTCCTTTTTCTTCTCTGCTTCTGTGCCTTTGTTTATTGTGTCCTCTAACTCGCTTATTTGATCCTCAGCGTCATCCATCCTGCTTTTAATTCCTTCCATTGTGGTCTTCAGTTCTGATACTGTATTTGTCATTTCTGTCTGATTTTTTTTTATTATTTCAATTTCATTTTTTATACTTGTTATCTCTTTGTTTAGGTGTTCATAATGACTATCCATTGTTGCTCTAATTTCTTTGAACATCCTAACTATCATTATTCTAAATTCTGCTTCTGGTAATTTGGTTATATCTGGTTCATTCAGGTCCTTCTCTGGGGATTTCTCTTGATTCATATGGTTTGCATTCCTTTGCCTGCCCGTTTTGTCTGTGTATAAGCAAGTTGTGGTCACTCGAGTCCTGCTGGTGTTGCCTTTGTGATCTCTAGGTGTGGTCTGTCTGCAGGCCCTCCACCCCCTCTGCAGGTGCCTAGGGTGGTTGGGTATGAGCGTTGCCAGCACCGGCTCATGTGGCTTTTGCTGTGATTTCTGCCTCTCCTCCGTGGGAGGGGCTGTCACTGAATCCACAAGACTTAGCACCAAGGGTAGGGGTGAGCACCTTTGCTCAGCTGCGGACCCAGCCTATTTCCGGACTTCCACCCAGAACCAGCAGTCGGAACCTGCTCGCTACAGTTCCGCGGGTTAGGCGGGGCTTTTGACGTGCTCTCAGCTGTAAGCTTTTGCCCGTCGGGAGCTTTACCCCCACCCTCTAGGCTAGGGCCCTTCTGCGCAGGGTCAGAAACCAAGGTTTATTGGGCCGGGCGTGTTTGCTGGCTTCTGCTCAGCTGCGTACTTCCACTCGTCCTGGATTCTACACCGCCCCTGTGTTCGGAGCCCGCTCGTGCACGTATGAATGCAATTCGCCGTTTCTCCGGCCGGGTGGGGATAGTAGCGTGAGCTCAGCTGCGAGGTTCCACTTGTCTCGGGGTCTACCCCGTTCCCGTGCTCGGAGCCCGCTCTCGCACGTATACTGTCCAACCGCGGTTTCTCCGGCCCGGGGGGGGGGGTGGGGAGCTGGTAGCGTCAGCTCAGCCGCGAGCCCCTGCTCGTCCCTGGTCCTAGCCCGGTCCCCGTGGTCAGGGCCGGCTTGCGCAGGGCCTGCCCGTTCCTGGCCTCCTGCTTTGTCCCCGTAAGTGGGATTAAAGGCGGGCCCGCAGCTTCCGGACCGCTTTCGCGCGTCCCCTCCGACCCTCTGGGCTAGACCGATCTCCCACCGGCTTGGCCTCTTCCCACTCCGACAGAGCCGCCTTTCAGCGTCCTGTCGCCCCAAACCCTTAAGCAGCCTTCAGCAGAGTAGGAAGGGACCTAATACTCCACACTGTAGGCCTGGGAGCTCCCTCACTTGTTTCACAGCTCAAAACTGTCCATACGCCTCTTCTAGGCTCCAGTACTGCTGGCTGGGGCTTGGTTCCTGGGACCCAGGTCCCTCCCTCTCAGCCAAACTTTCCTCCCGCCCCGTGGTTCTCTCTGGGCTGCCGTTTGCTCCGGGGAGCTGGGCAGCCCTCTTCGCGTTTTCGCTATTCCTACCAGTCTCAATGTGGCTTCTTCTGTGTTCCTTGGTTGAAGAGTTCACTTAGTTTAGTTCATAGTTGGTTTATCCAGATGATGGTTCTTTAAATTGAGTTATAATCCACTTTGCTACTGGGAGTTGGAAGTTGGTACGTCCGCCTACTCCGTTGCCATCTTGCTTCTCCAGTGATTGCTTTTTCATATGTGCTTTGACCAGGGGCTCAGGCTGGTGAGTCTTGTTCAGACTAAGCCAGCAACCTCAGGGCTTCAAACCTAGGTCCTCTGCATCCCAGTCCGATGTTCTGTCCACTGCACCACCACCTGGTCAGGTTCAACATTTTTTAAAGAAAGAGGATGTCATGGGTTACCTGGAATTATTGATACAACACTCCTAATTGTATGCTTTCTGCATCAACTAAAATTTACTTCATATTTAATCAGCACTTTAGATTTAAAGCTGCTACCTGATACTCTTTGTGGCTGTCATACAACTATTCTTTAATGTACTAATTTATTGATGAGGAGCCTAGTTTTTAAGTATAAATAGTATAACTGACTTTAAATCAGCTACTTTTGACATAAATCCAAGGAAAAAGTTTAATGTGGTCATTAGTAGTTAATATACTATTCACTTCTATATTAGTAATTATCACAATCTCATGACCCCCATTAAACATATTTACAGAAAATCAAGTCCATACCAGTCTGAACTTGATTACGGGGATCTGCTTGCCTACCATGTTCATTAAAATTTTTCATAGAGATGATCATATTCTTACTATTTGATTTAGAAATTATGCTCTTTTGACAATGCCCTTGAATTTTCTGCATAACTGACCTACTTGCATGTTGCAGTATATATTCTTATTCCACTATTAGCCAACCCCAAATGAATAAAAAATGTACTTGAAAGAGTAGAATGAGCCTATCTAGGAAGTCTTGCTTTTGTTTTAAAATTCTTCCATCATTGTCTTAACAAATACCATTTCAATACATCATGTTAAAAAGTGTTCCTGACTTGTAGAAAGTGCTCTGCCATAGTAATCATTCTGGGTACCCCATGTTCCTACAGTTGTGCTCTGGGGCCAGGCTTGTCTCCACTCACGTGTGTGTGTGTGTGTGTGTGTGTGTGTGTGTGTGTGTGTGTGTATTTCTTTCTTTTTCTTTTTCTTTTTTTTGAGAGACAGGCTCCTGCAGGCACCCTGACCAGGATCCACCTGGAAACCCTTGTCTGGGGCTGTCGCTTGGACCAACCAAGCCATCCTCAGTGCCCAGGTCTGATGCTCAAACCAATTGAGACACTGGCTGAGAGAGAGAGAAGGGGGAGAGGGAAAGGCAAAGAAGCAGATGGTAGTTTCTTATGTGTTCCCTGACCTGAGATTGAACCCGGCACATTTGCACACTGAGCCAATGCCCCCACATGTTTTGATTGCTTGCTGAAGAAGTCAGTGAAATTAAGGAGGTCCCAACATGTCATGTGAACAGTCAAGAAACACACAAGTGGCAGGTGGTTATTCTGCCTGTGCTTAGACCTTTTCCTGAGCTCCTCACTTTCTTCAAGCCTTCTAAATTGTCCTCTCTAAAGCTCCTTCTACCCCAACTTATTCCATCAGCAGCAAGAACTTATTTCCTTGTCTTACTTATTTTTCAGCCCTGATCTGAGAAGTGGAAACCTAATTGTCATTGGTTCAATTGCTTTATCATGCCCAGTGCACACAGTGTAGTGATATCTAGAAATCAAAGCCTTCTTAAAGCTCTGAGTAAAGAGGACCAATACAAATATATCTAGTTAATTTTACATCTAAATCAAACATATTATCAAATATGGTTGTCACTCTTTTGGGATATAATATTACTGTTTGAGATTATAGGCCAAACCATAAGAAGGTTCAGTACAGGAGGTGACTGGCACACCAAGGACCCAGAATTATTCAACCCATCCTGACCCTCTCAGCTCTTCTTTTTTCTTGTTTTACATACAACCAAAAGATGTAGAAACAGATCTTTCCTAATGAAGAGGAGCTCTCATTTAGAAAGCCAATTGGAGCTAGGCAAGATGGTCTGGACCCAGCTTGGGTAGTGCTGTCAGCCTTTCCTCTCTGCTCCTTTGGCCTTGCCATTTCAGTTGACTTACTATCATCTTCCTCCTCCAACCTCCTCTAAAAGAAGGATCTGGTAGAATCTGATGTCAGTCATGTGTACTTTAATGTGAATTAAAGTCCTTGGTTAACTTTTGTTTTCTAAGGACAAGACGCTTTACTCAGTTGGAAATCTTATAACTTGGTAGTGTGTGTCAGTGGAGGTGGGTGGTTTAGTTTGACTGGAGTCAAGTTTGTCCCAATCTCTGAGGCACCTCAAGCAGAAATTTTCATTGGGCGGTCCTGGTCCTTGCATTGGCAGTAGACACATAGTCTGAAAACTTCCTGAAAATGGTACCGGCAAAACAACAAGACCTCAATTCTTGTCTTCCTGAAGGGAAGAATTCTCTGAGGAGACAAACTGCAGCAAGCAAAGTGAGGGTTTATTGATCATGTATGAATATATTCAGAAGGGACTGAATGCGCCACACACTTGAGAGAATAAGTGCCCTGGTTACTTACAGAGCTTGAGGCAGTGAAACAAAGAAGAACTGAGGATAAAAAGAGCAACAGGAGAGAGCCTAGGCAGGGATACTTTGGTTCTCTAGAAATGTTATAGGAAAGAAATGAGCCTAGGCAGGACTTCTCTGGTTCACTGGAAAGTAAGAGAAAAGGGTGGCCTTGGAGACAGGTTCAGGAGGTTAGCCTGGGATGAGCTCCCGCTGCCTACTGGTCCCTTGGTCGCAAGTTTCGAGGGGGTCCCTTTTAAAACTTAAGAGAGAGAGAAAGCAAAATGAATGTGCCTGGTGGGAAAAAGAGGAGGAGAAGGAGTTGGAGGAAGGTGTGTGCATGCTCCTAGAAGGGAGAGCATACTGGATTCTAAGGGCTTTTAAGGATGGAAATCTTAGGGGAGGTCCTAGAAGAGGATCTCAATAGAATATTCATCAGCTCTTCATGTTTGTCCTTTTAGGGTCGTGGTCTCCAATGATTGGTCAGCACCAAGGCAAGGGGTTATTAGTCAATGCAGCTGTTTCTGCATTTGGCTGTGGCATCGCTTGTTTTGTTTTGCTGCTTTTCTGGGTCTGGAGCTGAAATACAACTGAGGCCTAGGTGTTATTCTAAGGCTTAAGGGCTATTCTCCAGCCCCCTGGTTTGTTCCCCTTCTAAGGGGACCTAACCCATTTGACTAGTGATAAACTAGGGGAGGGAATGCTGTACCAGTGGCAAGATCTTTGTTTTCCCAGGACAAGACGCTTTGCCCCCTTGCTAAGCACCTGGGGCTTTCTGCCTGGTGCCTGGCCAGTAGGCCTTGGTCTGCTCATGTCTGTCTAACTGTTTACCACAGAAATGCTCACATCTCACTCATACCAGATCTACCGACTCAGAAATTTGGGGAGACAAAGGAGAAAGGCAGGAGGGGTTAGGAGTGAGTGTCCCTGAAGTGTGCTACCCTGAAATACAGGTTTTTAGTAACTGAAATAAATTAAAACTGAGCAAATTTAGTAAGAGTTGTTTTTACCTTCACCTTTTCTCTTAAAGAGATTCACCTTAAGTATATTTACCTTAGTATTGGACAGGAAGGATCCAAGCCCTGTATCCAATTATTTCTGAGTTGCTCAGCAATAATTTATTTGCCACTCACTCAGCTAACTGCAAATTGCCCATTTCCATCTACACCCCCCCCATTCTTCTTTTGTCCCAGATAAGATATATATATATATACATATATATATATATATATATATATATATATATATATATATATATAAGCTTTTCTGCTTCACTGTCTTTGGAACTTTCATGTTTATGTGAATTCCCCGTGCACATATTAAAGAGTGATTTTCTCTTGTTAATCTGCTGTATGTAATTTAAATTATATGACAAGCCAGAAGAACAAGAGGAGTAAGGAAAAAGCTTCCCTGGCCCCAACAGCAGCATGCAGCATCATCCTCAGGTTGAGAACCATTGCCTAAGGAATCAGCACTCTAGGCCCAGGCAAACAAGGCACCTGTGACAGAGTCTATGGTACAGTTATTGATGGGAAGCCCAAAAGTTAGAAGTTTGGCTTTAGTAATAATAGCTTTTGGTTGTGATGAATAGGAGATTATGTAACGGTTAGGAAATAGTTCATCTGCTTGCTAGACTTGCTTAATGACTTCTTGGACTTCACTTTAAAATGCAGCAAAATGTTTATCTTTGCAGGAGTGTTGGGAAAGCTTACATGGGAAGGGACCTAAAGATTAGAAAAATTTACTGGTAAATCACAGTAGTTGTTTATAAAATCCTAGCTGTAGTATTTACTGTGAAAAGTTAAGGCCTATAAATTAATGAGAAACTTTGTTCACCAATCTTAAATCTTTACTTTGTCTCCTAACAGAATAGAGATACCCCCTCCCACCTCCTTCCCTGCAGACAATTCCCAAAGGCAAATGGTCTCAGAGGCTCCATATTCCAACGGTTTTGAAGATTTACCAAGGACACTACATAAGACCATGCCAATTTGGCCTGTGTCAACATCAGAAGAACTTGTGGGGAAGACATTCAGTGCCAACCGAACTCCCAACTCCTACATATTGTTACATGACTAACTGCACATACTTTGTCCCTGAACCCCTATAAAAACCGCCAGCACCAGGAGAGTGCTAAGGCAGTTCTTTTGGTCAGGAGTCCCCTGCCTTCTCAGTTTGCTGGCAATCTGAATAAGAGATACTCATATCACTCAGATCCATCTCTGTGATTGATTGGCAGCAATGGGCACCTCGAACCCTGGCTTATTCTGGTAACATTATTGTGTGAAGAATATATTGTAATTATGTGAACAAAGCACTGGGCTGGTACCAAGGATTTGTATTTGCAATTACATGAGACCTTGGGATTAATTTTTGTGATGAATATTACTCTGTAATGGGATTTTATGCAACTCAGAAAATAAGATTTGCTAATAGAATTAAGAACACAAACAAGGAAAATGCTCATCTATCTGAGCCTGAATGTTCATTCAAACAATAAATAGGCTAATTACAGCTCTCATCCCTTCAAGGCTTTGTTATTTGTTTTTCAACCAGTGTTATCATTTTTGTTCCTGGAAGTAATGAAACTGTATTTCTTTTAAAATGCTCTCAGACCCACCAGACCAACATGTGTCTTCAAATAGGAAAAACTTGCAGAATTTTATAATTTTGAAAATCCTCAAATCTAGCATTGGTGAACAGAAGCCACCAATAACAACTATGCAAAGAAGGAGAGAGAAAGAGAAAAAGAGATGTTAGTTAGCAGAACAAAAGGCAAAAACTTGGTAAGAGAAACCCATGTGGAGGGGTGGAGGGTTGGTGAATGATAAGGAGGGATGAGAGTCATTGGCGATGGAGAAAAATACACGTCTCTATTTCTAAAAATTTTAATTAGTAGACATTTATATGACTTTTCACATGTATAAAATCAAAATGCTGACCTAGGTTCAAGAGATGTGAAATAAGAGGAGAAAGAAAAAGAGCAGAGGAAAGTGGTGGAGAGACAGTGTTGTCACTCAAAGAAGGAAGGACTTAGTTGCTTCAAATTACAAAACACCTATGTCTTCTTCACAATGCTATGATAAAGACAGGCATTAGCAATAGTAACTAAGTGTACGGAGAATAAAACTGAGGTCCATAGACAGTGATCAGTGATATATCAGGTACCTAGCAAGTAATGGAAGACCAACCAAAGGAGAGCAAGCAAAGGCTATTCAACTTGTTATTACAAGGGAAAAAGCTTTACAGTGGGAAAAGGGAAGGCTGTTATATAGTAAATTACCTTAATTATGCGGATTAGGTAGAGACACCAAGGCAGGATACAGAAGAAATATTAGAAGGAGATTTATTAATAAGCCAGCTACATATGACTTATACAGGGTAAAGCTAACCCCAATCATGCTGCCTCGAATATAGCTCTGAGGCTAGTTGTATAGATTTGATCACATACAGGTTGGGGGAAAAGGAGGGGGAGCATGACACAAAAGTCATTTACTGATAAACTTACAATATTTATCTATAGGATCTATTAAAAGGAAAAATATTCCTATATAACTTACAAAGTAACTTGGTCAAATAAGTTTGTAAATATAATATATATGTTTGCTCACTTATAGTTTGCATTGGGTGTGGGGGACAGGCTGTAAGCAGGCAGGGTTGTTATAGCCTAAGGCTTAGTTTTAAGACAAAGCTTTTCCCCACACCCTTGACTGTTGCACAATGTGGGGTGGTGCACTCTCATAAGGAATCCTCCCATTATGCCTCAGATAAGTGATTTTGTATCAGAGACTTTTCTGGATTAAAGGTTATAATTTCTACATTATAAAATGGAGAGAGGAGCCCATGCTGGAGGAGAGCAGAGGCAGGTCACGTGGAGGAGAGCAGAGGCAGCCAAGATGGTGGAGTGCTGAAGGAGAAGCCAGTCTGTACAGAGTTTGTGCAGAGAGAAGATGGGGAACAGAGGTGAATAGGCTGGTGAGGTGAGGTAGGTGTGAGGTCGGTTGGCAATGGGAGAAGGTCATGTGAGGAACCAGACTCGGAAACTTTGGCTGGAACTGTCCACACGCATGCACACCAAAAGAAACTTTTAAAAAGAGCAACTGTCTGTCAACCAATGAAATTTTGCCACGTCATATCAACTCAACCACCTAACAACCCTATAAATTACCCCCACGTGGGAGAATCCGTGCGACTTCTCTGGCCCCCATCTCGGAGATCAGAGAACATCTTTCAGGAAGCACTATACTAAATAAAGACTTTGCTATTCCACACTTCGTGGCTATGCCCTTCCTTCTTCCTCGGTGGGGAAAATACCTTACCTTTGATTCTAGGAAACTCGGATAAGTCAGTGGCTTTGGGAGCCCTGAATGGAAAGGGAAGTGGTTTTCTCAGTGTGTGTATTTCTTGACCTCCAGGTGCAAGCTAGGATTAAAGGTTCTTGGCCCACCAGTTCTTGGCTTTGTTTTTTCATTACCATCTGTCCAAATCAAATGCAAACCTGCAAAGGCCAGGCAGCTGTGATGGTGACCGTGGCTACTGGCTTTACAGCAACACAATAGGGATAAATGTCATTTTATAGTAAGGTACCTAAAAGCTGCAAAATTAATATTGATATTTCTGTCCACTCTTTTCTATAGAGAATAAAAAAAAAAGAAATATGAAAGTTTCCTAACTTGCAGAAACATACTGTGTAGGAAACTCGCTTCTACCAGGAAGCTTATAGGGCATTCTATTAATTTGGGCTAGGCATACAGAGAGATTTTGTAAATATGATTTTTATACTTGTGTGATTTGTACCAACTCAGGATGGCCAATAGCATTGTATTATAAATGAAGAGGGGAAGGGGGACTTGGATTCCCTCCTTTCCCCCACACTGGTAAGGAAGCAGGTAAATAGCTAGCCAGGTGCAGGGAGAGAGAGATTAAAGAAACCTCTTTCTGGTCCTCTTTTTTCTATTTGATGGGCCACTCACAAGTCAGGCATTTATCCCCTAGCACCATGGAAACTACCCCTCCCCTCCTTAAAATGTGTAATTAATGTATATATCTCTAAGCAAAGGAATGGCAATGAACACTAGAATATTTAGAAATATCTTTCAATATGTAGAACAACATTTTTGATATTGTGTTACCTTATAAGTTTTTTTTTTTTTACTGGTTTGCTTATTTTATTTAGAGAATTAACTTTAACACGGTGATATTAATCAATAAGAGTACATAGGTTTCAGGTGAACGTTTCTATTGCACTTGAAGTGTTGATTATGTTGTACACCCATCACTCAAAGTCAAATCATTTTCCATCGCCTTATATTTGTCCCTCCCTACACCCTTCCCCTACCCTCTACCCCTCTCCCATGTCCCCTTGCCCGTGGTAACTACTTCACTTTTCTCTATGTCCATGAGTCTCAATTTTATATAGCACCTATGTGTGAAATCATACAGTTCTTAGCTTTTTCTGATTTATTTATTCACTCAGTATAACACTCTCAAGATCCATCCATGTTGTCATAAATGTTACTGTGTCATCATTTTCCATTATATATATGTACCAGTTCTTCTTTATTCAATCCGAAATAGAAAGACACTTTGGTTGTTTTCATCTCTTGGCCACTGTGAATAATGCTGAAATGAACATGAGGGTGCATGTGTCTTTACGTACCAATGTTTTCGAGTTTTGGGGGTAGACACCCAGTAGAGAGATTGCTGGGTCATATGGTAATTCAATTAAGTTTTTGAGAAACCACCATACTTTCTTCCATAATGGTTGCACTAAATTGCATTTCCATCAGCCATGAATGAGGGTTCCTTTTTTTCCACAGATTCTCCAACAATTGTCATTACTTGTCTTGTTAATAATAACCAACCTAACAGGTGTGAGCAAGGTGGTATCTTATTTTAGTTTTGCTGCATTTCGCAAATAGCTAGTGAAGATGAGCATCTTTTCATATATCTGTTGGCCATTTAATATGTCCTTTTAGGAGAAGTGCCTGTTCATGTCCTCTCCCATTTTTTAAATTATTATTATTAATTTTAATGGGGTGACACCAATAAATCAGGGTACATATGTGAAATGAAAATATCTCCAGATTATCTTATCATTCAATTATGTTGCATACCCATCACCCAAAGTCGAATTGTCCTCTGTCACCTTCTATATGGTTTTCCCTGTACCCCTCCCCTCCTCCCTATCCCACCCTCCACTCCCTCCCCCCACCCTGTAACCACCACTCTCTTGTCCATGTCTCATAGTCTCACTTTTATGTCCCACCTATGTATGAAATCATGCTGTTCTCAGTTATTTTTTTTTCTGATTTACTTATTTCACTCCGTATAATGTTATCAAGGTCCATCCATTTTGTTGTAAATGATCCGATGTCATCATTTCTTATGGCTGAGTAGTATTCCATAGTATATATGCACCATGGCTTTTTAATCCACTCGTCTTTTGACGGACACTTGGGCTGTTTCCAGATCTTCACTATTGTGAACAATGCTGCCACGAACATGGGGGTGCATTTCTTCTTTTCGAACAGTGCTATAGTGTTCTTAGGGTATATTCCTAAAAGTGGGATAGGTGGGTCAAAACGCAGTTCGATTTTTAATTTTTTGAGGAATCTCCATACTGTTTTCCACAGTGGCTGCACCAGTCTGCATTCCCAACAGCAGTGCAGAAGGGTTCCCTTTTCTCCATATCCTCGCCAGCACTTATTCTGTGTTGTTTTGCTGATGAGCTCCATTCTGACTGGTGTGAGGTGATATCTCATTATGGTTTTAATTTGCATTTCTCTAATGATTAGTGATGTTGAGCATTTTTTCATATGCCTATTGGCCATCTGTATGTTCTCTTTGGAGAAATTTCTATTCATTTCTTTTGCCCATTTTTTGATTGGATTGTGTGTCTTCCTGGTGTTGAGTTTTATAAGTTCTTTATAAACTTTGGTTATTAACCCCTTATCAGACGTGCTGTTGAATATGTTCTCCCATTGTGTGGTTTGTCTTTTTATTCTGTCCTTACTGTCATTAGCTGTGCAAAAACTTTTTAGTTTGATATAGTCCCATTTGTTTGTCTTGCCTTTTATTTCATTTGCCCGTGGAGATAAATCGGCAAATATAATGCTGCTACAGATGTTGGAAAGCTTGCTGCCTATGTTTTCTTCTAAGATGCTTACGGTTTCACAGCTTATGTTTAAGTCTTTTATCCATTTTCAGTTTGTTTTTGTGAATGGTGTAAGTTGATGGTCTAGTTTCATTTTTTTGCAGGTAGATGTTCAATTTTCCCAACACCATTTGTTAAAGAGGCTGTCTTTATTCCATTGTATGTTCTTTCCTCCTTTGTCAAATATCAGTTGTCCATAAAGGTGTGGGTTTATTTCTGGGTTCTCTGTTCTGTTCCATTGATCTATGTGCCTGATCTTATGCCAGTACCAGGCTGTCTTGAGTGTAATGGCCTTGTAGTAAACCTTGATATCTGAAAGAGTGATACCTCCTGCTTTATTTTTTCTTTTAAAGATTGCTGAGGCTATTCGTGTTCTTTTTGTTTTTATATAAATTTTTGGAATATGTGTTCTATATCTTTGAAGTATGTCATTGGTATTTTAATTGGTATTGCATTGAATTTATAAATAGCTTTGGGTAAAATAGACATTTTAATGATGTTTATTCTTCCTAGCCATGAGCACGGTATATGTTTCCACTTGTTTGTATCTTCCTTGATTTCTTTTGTCAATGTTTTATCATTTTCAGAATATAAGTCCTTAACCTCCTTAGTTAAATTTACTCCTAAGTACTTAATTTTTTTGGCTGCAATAGTGAAGGGGATTGTTTCCTTAATTTCTTTTGCTGACAGTTCATTGTTGGTATATAGAAATGCCTCTGATTTCTGAGTATTAATTTTATATCCTGCCACCTTGCTGAATTCATTTATAAGGTCCAATAGTTTTTTGACTGAGACTTTAGGATTTTCTATGTACAATATCATATCATCTGCAAATAATGACAGTTTTACTTCTTCTTTTCCAATTTGGATGCCTTTTATTTCTTCTTCTTGTATGATTGCTGTAGCTAGGACTTCCAGAACTATGTTGAAAAAAAGTGGTGAAAGGGGGCACCCCTGCCTAGTTCCTGATCTTAAGGGGATTGCTTTTAATTTTTGTTCATTTAGTATGATGTTTGCTGTGGGTTTGTCGTAGATAGCCTTTATCATGTTAAGGAATGTTCCCTGTATTCCCACTTTTCTGAGAGTTTTGAGCATGAATGGGTGCTGGATTTTATCAAATGCCTTTTCTGCATCTATTGAAATTATCATGTGATTTTTGTCCTTCCTTTTGTTTATGTGATGAATCACATTGATTGATTTGCGAATATTGAACCAGCCTTGCCTCTCCAGAATAAATCCCACTTGATCATGGTGTATGATTTTTTCATATATTGCTGGATCTGCTTGGCTAATATTTTGTTGAGAATTTTAGCATCTAAATTCATTAGGGATATAGGCCTATAATTTTCTTTCTTTGTGTTGTCTTTGCCTGGTTTTCGGATCAGAATAATGCTCGCCTCATAAAAGGAGTTTGGAAGTCTTCCTTCCTCTTGAATTTTTTGAAATAGCTTGAGGAGGATAGGAGTTAGTTCTTCTTTGAATTTTTGATAGAATTCACTTGTGAAGCCATCAGGCCCAGGACTTTTCTTTTTTGGGAGTTTTTTTTTTTTTTTTTTTTTTAATATATATTTTATTATTATTAATTCTAATGGGGTGACATCAACAAATCAGGGTACATATGTACAATGAAATCATCTCCAGGTTATCTTATCATTCAATTGTGTTGCATACCCATCACCAAAAGTCAAATTGTCCTCTGTCACCTTCAATCTGGTTTTCCCTGCGTCCCTCCCCTCCTCCCTATCCCACTCTTCCCTCCCTCCCCCCATCCCATAACCACCACTCTCTTGTCCATGTCTCATACCCTCACTTTCATGTCCCACCTATGTATATAATCGTGCTGTTCTCAGTTTTTCTTTTTTTCTGATTTACTTATTTCACTCCGTATAATGTTATCAAGGTACATCCATTTTGTTATAAATGCTCCGATGTCATCGTTTCTTATGGCTGAGTAGTATTCCATAGTATATATGTACCATAGCTTTTTAATCCACTCGTCTTCTGACGGACACTTGGGCTGGTTCCAGATCTTCGCTATTGTGAACAATGCTGCCACGAACATGGGGGCGCATTTCTTCTTTTCGAACAGTGCTATGGTGTTCTTAGGGTATATTCCTAAAAGTGGGATAGCTGGGTCAAAAGGCAGTTCGATTTTTAGTTTTCTGAGGAATCTCCAAACTGTTTTCCACAGTGGCTGCACCAGTCTGCATTCCCACCAGCAGTGCAGAAGGGTTCCCTTTTCTCCACATCCTCGCCAGCACTTATTCTGTGTTGTTTTGCTGATAAGTGCCATTCTGACTGGTGTGAGGTGATATCTCATTGTGGTTTTAATTTGCATTTCTCTAATGATTAGTGATGTTGAGCATTTTTTCATATGCCTATTGGCCATCTGTATGTCCTCTTTGGAGAAATTTCTATTCATTTCTTTTGCCCATTTTTTGATTGGGTTGTTTGTCTTCCTGGTGTTGCGTTTTATAAGTTCTTTATAAATTTTAGTTATTAACCCCTTATCAGATGTGCTGTCGAATATGTTCTCCCATTGTGTGGTTTGTCTTTTTATTCTGTTCCTATTGTCTTTAGCTGTGCAAAAACTTTTTAGTTTGATATAGTCCCATTTGTTTATCTTGCCTTTTATTTCAGTTGCCCATGAAGATAAATCGGCAAATATACCGCTGCTACAGATGTCGGAGAGCTTGCTGCCTATGTTTTCTTCTAAGATGCTTATGGTTTCACGGCTTACATTTAAGTCTTTTATCCATTTTGAGTTTGTTTTTGTGAATGGTGTAAGTTGATGGTCTAGTTTCATTTTTTTGCAGGTAGATGTCCAATTTTCCCAACACCATTTGTTAAAGAGGCTGTCTTTACTCCATTGTATGTTCTTTCCTCCTTTGTCAAATATCAGTTGTCCATAAAGCTGTGGGTTTATTTCTGTGTTCTCTGTTCTGTTCCATTGATCTATGTGCCTGTTCTTATGCCAGTACCAGGCTGTCTTGAGTATAATGGCCTTGTAGTAAACCTTGATATCAGGAAGAGTGATACCTCCTGCTTTATTTTTTCTTTTTAAGATTGCTGAGGCTATTCGTGTTCTTTTTTGGTTCCATATAAATTTTTGGAATATGTGTTCTATATCTTTGAAGTATGTCATTGGTATTTTAATTGGTATTGCATTGAATTTATAAATTGCTTTGGGTAATATAGACATTTTAATGATGTTTATTCTTCCTAGCCATGAGCACGGTATGTGCTTCCACTTGTTTGTATCTTCTTTGATTTCTTTTATCAATGTTCTATAATTTTCCGAGTACAAGTCCTTAACCTCCTTGGTTAAATTTACTCCTAGGTACTTTATTTTTTTGGCTGCAATAGTGAAGGGGATTGTTTCCTTAATTTCTTTTGCTGATATTTCATTGTTGGTGTATAGAAATGCCTCTGATTTCTGAGTATTAATTTTATATCCTGCCACCTTGCTGAAATCATTTATAAGGTCCAGTAGTTTTTTGACTGAGACTTTAGGGTTTTCAATATACAATATCATATCATCTGCAAATAATGACAGTTTTACTTCTTCTTTTCCAATTTGGATGCCTTTTATTTCTTCTTCTTTTCTGATTGCTGTAGCTAGGACTTCCAGAACTATGTTGAATAAGAGTGGTGAAAGTGGGCAACCCTGCCTGGTTCCTGATCTTAAGGGGATTGCTTTTAATCTTTGTCCATTTAGTATGATGTTTGCTGTCGGTTTATCGTAGATGGCCTTTATCATGTTAAAGAATGATCCCTGTATTCCCACTTTACTGAGAGTTTTGAGCATGAATGGGTGCTGGATTTTATCAAATGCCTTTTCTGCATCTATTGAAATTATCATGTGATTTTTGTCCTTCCTTTTGTTTATGTGGTGAATCACATTGATTGATTTGCGAATATTGAACCAGCCTTGCCTCTCCAGAATAAATCCCACTTGATCGTGGTGTATGATTTTTTTCATATATTGCTGGATCCGGTTGGCTAATATTTTGTTGAGAATTTTAGCGTCTAAATTCATCAGGGATATAGGCCTATAATTTTCTTTCTTTGTGTTGTCTTTGCCCGGTTTTGGGATCAGAATTATGCTCGCCTCATAAAAGGAGTTTGGTAGTCTTCCTTCCTCTTGAATTTTTTGAAATAGCTTGAGGAGAATAGGAGTTAGTTCTTCTTTGAATTTTTGATAGAATTCACTTGTGAAGCCATCAGGCCCAGGACTTTTCTTTTTTGGGAGTTTTTTGATAACTGTTTCTATCTCATTTGCTGTAATTGGTTTGTTTAGGTGTTCTGATTCTTCCAGATTGATTTTTGGAAGGTTATATGATTCAAGAAATTTGTCCATTTCACCAAGATTGTCTAATTTTTTGGCATATAGTTCTTCATAGTATTTTCTTACAATGCTTTGTATTTCTGTTGTGTCAGTTGTTATTTCTCCACTGTCCTTTCTAATTTTATTTATTTGAGTCCTCTCTCTTTTTTTCTTGGTGAGTCTAGTTAAAGCTTCATCAATCTTGTTTACCTTTTCAAAGAACCAGCTTCTTGTTTCATTGATCCTCTGTATTGTTTCCTTAGCCTCTATGTCATTTATTTCTGCTCTGACCTTTATTATTTCCTTCCTTCTACTTGTCTTGGGTTTTATTTGTTGTTGTTTTTCTAGTTCTTTTAGATGCAGGGTCAGGTTGCTTATTTGAGCTTTTTCTAGCTTCTTATGATATGCCTGTAGTGCAATAAACTTCCCTCTCAGAACTGCTTTTGCTGTGTCCCATAAATTTTGAGTTGATGTATGCTCATTATCATTTGTTTCTAGAAACTTTTTTATTTCTTCTTTGATCTCATTGTTGATCCATTCATTATTTAATAACATGCTATTTAGTTTCCAAGTGTTTGAGTATTTTTCATTTTTTCTTTTGTGGTTAATTTCTAGTTTCATGGCATTGTGATCAGAGAAAATGCTTGATATGATTTCAATCTTCTTAAATTTATTGAGACCATTTTTGTGTCCTAACATGTGGTCTATCCTAGAAAACGTACCATGAGCGCTTGAGAAGAATGTATATTCTACTGCTTTAGGGTGAAAAGTTCTGAAGATATCTATTAAATCTAGTTGATCTAGTGTATCCTTTAAGTCTGCTGTTTCTTTATTAATTTTCTTTCTTGAGGATCTATCCAGTGTTGTTAGAGGAGTATTGAAATCCCCTACTATGATAGTATTGCTGTTTATCTCGCCCTTTATATCCATCAAAGTCTGCTTTATGTATGTCGGGGCTCCTATATTTGGTGCATAGATATTTACAATAGTTATATCTTCCTGTTGAATTGTTCCCTTTATCATTATGTAGTGTCCTCCTTTATCTCTTACTACAGCCTTTGTTTTAAAGTCTATTTTGTCTGATATAAGTATTGCTACCCCTGCTTTTTTTTCATTTCCATTTGCATGAAATATTTTTTTCCATCCTTTTACCTTCAGTCTATGAGCATCTTTTGTTTTAAGGTGTGTCTCTTGTAGACAGCATATGTATGGGTCCTGTTTCTTTATCCATGCAGCTACCCTATGTCTTTTGATTGGATCATTTAATCCATTTACATTTAAGGTTATTATTGATATGTAGTTGTTTATTGCCATTTTATTCTTTAAAGCTGTATTCTTCTTTTGCTCTATTCATTCCTCCCTTTAAACTGTTCACAAGAGGCCCCTTAGTATCTCTTGCAGAATTGGTTTGGTTTTTATGAATTCCTTCAGGCTTTCTTTTTCTGGGAAGCTCTTTATTTCTCCTTCAATTTTAAACGTTAGCCTTGCTGGATAAAGTAGTCTTGGTTGTAGGTTCTTGTTCTGCATTACTTTGATTATTTCTTGCCATTCCCTTCTGGCCTCAAGTGTTTCTGTTGAGAAGTCCGATGTCATCCTTATGGGGGCTCCTTTGTAGGTGATAGTCTTTTTTTCTCTAGCAGCTTTTAAAATTTTTTCTTTATCCATTAGCTTTGGTATTTTAACTATGATGTGTCTTGGTGTAGATTTTTTTGGGTTTCTCCTTAATGGAGTTCTGTGTGCTTCTTGAATGTGTGGAGTGTTTCCCAGCCTTAATTTAGGAAAGTTTTCTGCTATGATTTGATTGAACAAAGTTTCCATTTCCTGTCCTCTCTCCTCTTCTTCAGGCACCCCAATGATGCGAATGTTGTTTCTCTTCATGTTGTCACAAAGCTCCCTTAAAGTTTCCTCACATTTTTTAAGTCTCTTTTCCTTTTTCTTCTCTGCTTCTGTGCCTTTGTTTATTGTGTCCTCTAACTCGCTTATTCGATCCTCAGCGTCATCCATCCTGCTTTTAATTCCTTCCATTGTGGTCTTCAGTTCTGATACTGTATTTGTCATTTCTGTCTGATTCTTTTTTATTATTTCAATTTCATTTTTTATACTTGTTATCTCTTTATTTAGGTGTTCATAATGACTATCCATTGTTGCTCTAATTTCTTTGAACATCCTAACTATCATTATTCTAAATTCTGCTTCTGGTAATTTGGTTATATCTGGTTCATTCAGGTCCTTCTCTGGGGATTTCTCTTGATTCATTTGGTTTGCATTCCTCTGCCTGCCCATTTTTTCTGTGTATAAGCGGGTTGTGGCCACTGGAGTCCAGTAGGTGTTGCCTTTGTGTTCCCTAGGTGTGGTCTATCTGCAGGCCCCCCACCTCCTCTGCCGGTGCCTAGGGTGGTTGGGTATGAGCGTTGCCAGCGCCGGCCCACTGTGGCTTTTGCTATGATTTCTGCCTCTCCTCCGTGGGAGGGGCTGTGACTGAAGCCACAAGATTAGCACCAAGGGTAGAGGTGAGCACCTTTGCTCAGCTGTGGACCCAGCCTATTTCCGGACTTCCGCCCAGAACCAGCAGTCGGAGCCTGCTCGCTACAGTTCCGCGGGTTAGGCGGGGCTTTTGACGTGCTCTCAGCTGTAAGCTTTTGCCCGTCCGGAGCTTTAGCCCCGCCCTCGAGGCCAAGCCCCTACTGCGCAGGGTCGGAAACCAAGGTTTATTGGGGCGGGCGTGTTTGCTGGCTTCCGCCAAGCTGCGTACTTCCGCTCGTCCCGGACTCTACCCCGCCCCCGCGTTCGGAGCCCGCTCGTGCACGTATGAATACTATCCGGGCTTTCTCCGGCCGGGCGCGGATAGCAGCGTGGGCTCAGCTGCGAGCCTCCACTTGTCTCGGGGTCCACCCCGTTCCCTCGCTCGGAGCCCGTTCGCGCACCGTATACTGGCCAACCGCGGTTTCTCCGGCCCGGGGGGGGGGGGTTGGGGTGGGGAAGTGGGGGACTGGCAGCGTCAGCTCAGCCACAGCCCCTGCCCGTCCCTGGTCCTAGCCCGGTCCCCGCGATCAGGGCCGGCTTGCGCAGGGCCTGCCCGTTCCTGGCCTCCCGCTTTTTCCCCGTAAGTGGGATTAAAGGCGGGCCCGCAGCTTCCGGACCGCTCTCGCGCGTCCCCTCTGACCCTCTGGGCTAGACCGATCTCCCACCGGCTTGGCCTCTGCCCACGCCGACAGAACCGCCTTTCAGCGTCCTGCCGCCCCAAAACCTTAAGCAGCCCTCAGCAGAGTAGGAAGGGACCTAATACTCCACACTGTAGGCCTGGGAGCTCCCTCACTTGTTTCACAACTCAAAACTGTCCAAACGCCTTTCTAGGCTCTGAGACTGCAGGCTGGGGCTTGGTTCCTGGGACCCAGGTCCCTCCCTCTCCGCCAAACTCTCCTCCCGCCACACGGGTCTCTCCGGGCTGCCGTTTGCTCCGGGGAGCTGGGCAGCCCCCTTCGCGTTTTCGCTATTCCTACCAGTCTCAATGTGGCTTCTTCTGTGTTCCTTGGTTGAAGAGTCCACTTAGTTTTGTTGGAAGTTGGTTTATCCAGGAGATGGTTCTTAAAATTGAGTTGTAATCCACTTTGGTTCTGGGAGTTGGAAGTCGGTACGTCCGCCTACTCCGTCGCCATCTTGCTCCCCCCGGGAGTTTTTTGATAACTGTTTCGTTCTCATTTGTTGTAATTGGTCTGTTTTTGGTGTTCTGATTCTTCCAGATTAATTTTTGGTAGATTATAAGATTCAAGAAATTTGTCCATTTTACCTAGGTTGTCTAATTTTTTTCGCATTGACTTCCTCATAGTATTTTCTTACAATGCTTTGTATTTCTACTGTGTCAGTTGTTATTTCTCCACTGTCCTTTCTAATTTTATTTATTTGAGTACTCTCTCTTTTTTTCTTGGTGAGTCTAGTTAAAGGTTCATCAATCTTGTTTACCTTTTAAAAGAAACAGCTTCTGGTTTCATTGATCCTCTGTATTGTTTTCTTAGCCTATATGTCATTTATTTCAGCTCTGATCTTTATTATTTCCTTCTTTCTACTGGTCTTGGGTTTTATTTGCTGTTGTTTTTCTGGTTCTTTTAGATGCAGGGTCAGGTTGCTTATTTGAGCTTTTTTCTAGCTTCTTATGATATGCCTGTAATGCAATGAACTTCCCTCTCAGTACTGCTTTTGCTGTGTTTCATAAATTTTGAGTTGAGGTATGCTCATTATCATTTGTTTCTAAAAACTTTTTTATTTCTTCTTTGATCTCATTGTTAATCTATTCATTATTTAATATCATGCTATTTAGTTTCCAAGTGTTTGAGTATTTTTCAGTTTTTCTTTTGTGGTTAATTTCTAGTTTCATGGCATTGTGATCAGAGGAAATGCTTGATATGATTTCAATCTTCTTAAATTTATTGAGACCATTTTTGTGTCCTAACATGTGGTCTATCCTAGAAAACGTACCATGAGCGCTTGAGAAGAATGTATATTCTACTGCTTTAGGGTGAAAAGTTCTGAAGATATCTATTAAATCAAGTTGATCTAGTGTATCCTTTAAGTCTGCTGTTTCTTTATTAATTTTCTTTCTTGAGGATCTATCCAGTGTTGTTAGTGGGGTATTGAAATCCCCTACTATGATAGTATTGCTGTTAATCTAGCCCTTTATATCCATCAAAGTCTGCTTTATGTATGTCGGGGCTCCTATATTTGGTGCGTAGATATTTATAATAGTTATATATTTCTTTTGAATTGTTCCCTTTATCATTATGTAGTGTCCTTCTTTATCTCTTACTACAACCTTTGTTTTAAAGTCCATTTTATGAGATATAAGTATTGCTACCCTGCTTTTTTTTTTCATTTCCATTTGCATGAAATATTTTTTTCCATCCTTTTACCTTCAGTCTATGAGCATCTTTTGTTTTAAGGTGTGTCTTTTGTAGACAGTATATGTATGGGTCCTTTTTTTATATCTACACAGCTGACCTATGTCTTTTGATTGGATCATTTAATTCATTTACATTTAAGGTTATTATTGATATGTAGTTGTTTATTGCCATTTTATTCTTTTAAGGTGTTTTCTTCTTTTGCTCTATTCATTCCTCCCTTTGAACTGTTCACAACAGGCCCCTTAGTATCTCTTGCAGAATTGTTTTGGTTTTAATGAATTCCTTGAGGCTTTCTTTGTCTGGGAAGCTCTTTATTTCTCCTCCAATTTTAAACGTTAGCCTTGCTGGATAGAGTAGTCTTGGTTGTAGGTTCTTATTCTGCATTACTTTGATTATATTTTGCCATTCCCTTCTGGCCTCAAGTGTTTCTGTTGAGAAGTCCAATGTCATCCTTAT
This sequence comes from Rhynchonycteris naso, assembly GCA_037038555.1. NCBI lineage: Eukaryota > Metazoa > Chordata > Mammalia > Chiroptera > Emballonuridae > Rhynchonycteris > Rhynchonycteris naso. Next base: position 176,449,994 of record CM072995.1, on the reverse strand, counting down.
GGGGGCTCCTTTGTAGGTGATAGCCTTTTTTTCTCTAACAGCTTTTAAGATTTTTTCTTTATCTATTAGTCTTGGTATTTTAACTATGATGTGTCTTGGTGTATATATTTTTTGGCTTCTCTTTAATGGAGTTCTGTGTGCTTCTTGGACATGTGGAATGTTTCCCAGCCATAATTTAAGAAAGTTTTCTGCTATGATTTGATTGAACAAAGTTTCTATTTCCTGTCCTCTTTCCTCTTCTTCAGGCACCCCTATGATGCGAATGTTGTTTCTCCTCATGTTGTCACAGACTCCCTTAGAGTTTCCTCACATTTTTTGAGTCTGTTTTCCTTTTTCTTCTCTGCTTCTGTGCCTTTGTTTATTGTGTCCTCTAACTTGCTGATTCAATCCTCAGCGTGATTCATTCTTCCTTTAAGTCCTTCTATTGTAGTCTTCAGTTCTGATACTGTATTTGTCATTTTTGTCTGATTCCTTTTTATTATTTCAATTTCGTTTTTTATACTTGTTATCTCTTTATTTAGGTGTTCATAATGACTATCCATTGTTGCTCTAATTTTTTGAACATCCTAACTATCATTATTCTAAATTCTGCTTCTGGTAATTTGGTTATATCTGGTTCATTCAGGTCCTTCTCTGGGGATTTCTCTTGATTCATTTGGTTTGCATTTCTCTGCCTGCCCATTTTGTCTGTGTATAAACAAGTTGTTGCCACTGGAGTTCAGTAGGTGTTGCCTTTGTGTTCTCTAGGTGTGGTCTGTCAGCAGGCCTGCCACCCCCTCTGCCGCTCCTAGGGCGGTTGGGTTTGGGCATTGTCAGCGCCAGCCCAGTGCAGCTGTTGCTGTGATTTCTGCCTCTCCTCCGCGAGAGGGGCTGTTACTCAAGTCAAAGCCTCAACAGCAAGGGTAGAGGTGCGCACCTTTGCTCAGGTGCAGACCAAGCCTGTTTCTGTGGTTCCGCCTAGTACCTGCAGTCAGAGCCTGCTTGCCACAGTTTCGCAAGTTTGGTGGGGCTTTTGATGTGCTCTCAGCTGTGAGCCTTTGCCCATCTGGTGCTTTCGTCCCGCTCTCAAGGCCTGGGCCCTCCTGGGCAGGGTCGCAAACCATGGTTTATTGGGCCGGGCGTGTTTGCTGGATTGTACTCAGCTGCGAGCTTCCTCTCTTCCCAGGCTCTACCCCACCCCTGCTTTTGGAGCAAACCGAGGTTTCTCTGGCTGGCGGGACTGGTAGCGTGAGCTTAGCCACCAGCCCCCGTCCATCCCTGGTCCTAGCCCTGTCCCCGCGGTCAGGGCCTGCTTGCGCAAAGTCGCAGAGCAGATCTCTGCCTGTTCCTGGCCTCCCGTTTTTTCCCTGCAGGTGGGGTTACAGGCGGGCCCACAGCTGCCGGACAGTTTTCACACGTCCTCTCTGCCCCTGCTGGGCTAGACCGAGCTCACACCAGCTGGGCCTCTGCTCACGCCGACAGAACCGCGTTTCAGCGTCCTGCCACCACCATCCCTTCAGCAACCCTCAGCAGAGTAGGAAGTGCCCTAACTCTTCATACTGTAGGCCTGGGAGCTCTCTCCCTCTAAGCAGCTCTGCTCTAATTGCTGTGGGAGAGCATGTTTGGCTAGTGTCCTGTCTCCCTTTGCTGGTATTGCTAGTTCTAGGGGAAATATTCGTTTTTGATTAGGGAAATGTCTTAGCCCAGGGGTTAGGGTGGCTATCCCTCAGAGTGTTTGTCCCTGTGCCTTTCATCCACACTCTCTTTCCGCTGCTCTGGTCCTCTTCTCTGTCCCCGTTCCCCGGAGCCCCGGGTGCGTGGTTGTGAGAGAGTTTTTCTGCGCTGTCCCTTTAAAAAGAATCTTGGGTCTGAGAAAACTGTCTCTTTCTCACAAACAGTATCCTCACTTGTTTCACAGCCAAATACTGTCCAAACGCCTCTTCTAGGGTCTGCAACTGCAGGCTGGCACTTTGTTCCTGGGACCCAGGTCCCTCCCTCTCCGCCAAACTCTCCTTCCGCCACTCGGGTCTCTCCGGGCCGCCGTTTGCTCCGGGGAGCTGGGCAGCCCTCTTCACGTTTTCGCTATTCCTACCAGTCTTAATGTAGCTTCTTCTGTGTTCCTTGGTTGAAGAGTCCACTTAGTTTAGTTCAAAGTTGGTTTATACAGATGATGGTTCTTAAAATTGAGTTATAATCCGCCTGACCTGTGGTGGCGCAGTGGATAAAGCGTCGACCTGGGAACACTGAGGTCGCCAGTTCTAAATCCTGCACTGGTCTGGTCAAGGCACATATGGGAGTTGATGCTTCCAGCTCCTCCCCCCTTTCTCTCTTTCTCTCTCTCTCTCTCTCTCTCACTCTGTGTCTCCTCTCTAAAATGAATAAATAAATAAAAATAATTTTAAAAAATTGAGTTATAATCCACTTTGGTTCTGGGAGTTGGAAGTTGGTATGTCCGCCTACTCCATCGCCATCTTCAGTCCCCTAAGTTTTTTTTTTTTTATTATTAATTTTAATGGAGTGACACCAGTTAATCAGGGTACATATGTACAATGAAATCCTTATAGGTTTTGATATATAAAAATGTTTTTTATAAATCCTATGGACAAATGTTATAAGCTTGCTAATGAATTGTGTCCCATCCCCCTCCTCCTTTCCCCACCAACCTGTGTGTGTGTGAACAAATACAGCCTCTGAGATGTGTTTGGAGCTGCATGATTTGGGTCTGTATATGCCCCGTGTCAGCCATATGCTGCCGGCATATTTAATAAATCTCCTCCTTTAATAAAACCCGTCAAAATTCATCTGGGCATGGTGTCTTTACATAAACCCGTGGAAGTTGATAGAATCAATCAGAGTTCAAAAGTCCAGTGTAACAGGCTTTAATGAAAGGAAACCTGCTGGGCTGTCTTGTAAGGGAGAGCAGCCCCCAGTTCTCTAATAGGTAGGGTTAAATAGGGGATTTGAGGGTGGGGGCTGGTGGTCATTAAGGAAAAATGCAGCTTTCAGCAATTTATGTCAGATTCACTGTAAATAAGCTAGGGGACCTTCCACACTCGGGTTAGTCACACAGATGCCTGAGGGAAGGTGATCTGGAACATCTAGCTTGTCAATGTCCCTTTGTCCATGAGGAGGGTGTCATGACCCCCACCTGCAACTCTATCATTTCCACCTTTTGTTATATGGTTGAGGGGTGAGGATCATTTTTCTGTAGCTACTTTTTGCTGGTAAGGGGCAGTGAGTCTGGGGAAGGGATGACTGGCCTTGGGCGGCGGTGGCAAAGTAAAGACCTTCTGGTAGGTGGCTTGGAGTAACAGGAGTTTATGAACAGTCCAGTTAGTGAAGGCTTTTAGGTGGTCCTGGAGGAAATTAGAGAAAAGGCGCAGGAGACAGAGACCACATGCTGAGAAGGCAGAAGGCAGGTTAGAGATATAGGGGCAGTGGTCTCTTTTCTGTAACTTCTCCCTGCTGTGTAGGGGCATAGTCATAGGGTCTCGAATTTTTCTGCCCTGCGAGTGTAGGTTTCAGGGTTAGTGTGTAGAGCTAGGTAGATTTCTCCAATTTTCTGATTGGCGAAGGCCTGCATGTGGTTTCGTAAGAAGCTAGTGAACAGATGTAAGAGGCAGGGTCCAAAAGCTAGAATAATAAATAGGAAAGTGAGTGGACCAATGAAAGGCAATAGCCAAGACACACAGCTTGTGTGAAACCACTGATTTCACAATTCGGTTTGTTTTTCACGAATTTGCTGGGCTCGTTCCTTTAATTTGATTGCTGCGTCTCTAACTAGCCCTGGCTGGTTAAGGTAAAAGCAACACTCCTCTTCTAGAAAGACACAAATACCTCCTTTTTCTGCCATCAAGAGATCAAGTCCGATTTTGTAGCATGACAGTGTCTAGGGAATTAATTTGATCCTGGAGTTTTACTAGGGTGGAGGCAATTTCTTCCAGGGAGCTTTGGAGGTCTTCAGGGAGAGAGAGTGGTAATAAGACAGGGCAGTGGCCAGTCCTCCTGCCCCTAGACCTATTCCTGCAGAGATTCTTAAAGCGACAAGAAGAGGAATTACCTGTACAGCTTGTTTGGTCCTTAGATTGATGGGTAGTGTACTAGGAATTGGAAGAGGCTCATGGGGTGGGATTAGGTTGATATTTGGGGTGAGAAAGACTAGGGTACAGGTTTCTGTCCAAATAGTAGGGAGACACATATAGGTGTTGGTCCCACACAAGTAGAAAGCCCCTGATTTGGTGAGGCAGGCTGAGAGGTGAATAGAGAATAGATGGAGAAGGGGTTGATTACGTCCATCCGGCTCTGAACTCCAAGCAGTCAAGGTGGAAAAAAGTGCAGCCCCAACTAGGAGGGAGACATAGTTAGAGGCCTGCTTTGAGCATTGAAACCATGTGGAAGGGGTAGTGAGCCAGGGATATAGCCGTGTGGTGGGATAGGAGCATTTATGTTGTAAAGCTGTAAGAGTTGGAGGTCCTGTGAATCAAACAGGGTTAGAAAATAATTCGTTTGCTTCTGGAGAGACTTGATAGTTAACTCAATGATTCTGATGGTCTTTGGGAAATTGAATAGTTATTGTCGTGTTGCAGAGGTTAGAAGGAAGGTGACTCACTGGGATAGTACCTTGAGCAGTAAAGCATAAAGGGGCAGGTGAAAGCAGGGGAGTATTCAGGGTGACTGGTCCCCGAGCAGGGGGAATTTGGAGTTTTAATTTTTTGGAGTTGGGAATAATAGGTTGATATAGCTTATTTGCTCAGTTGGCAGCTGAAGGTGGGATAATTCCCTATAAGAGTGTCGGTTCTCTCAAAGAAGGAAGCCCCTTTTTGGGTTTGGTATATGAGAACTGTCTGTAGAAGGTGGGTGTTGTTGTTTGGGTTAGGGAGGGTAGAGTAGGCTGAGGAGGACATAAATATACACATCCAGCAATTAACTGCATAGGAAGAATTAGCTTCAATTAAAAGTGTTTGATGAGTGCCATTCTGACTGGTGTGAGGTGATATCTCATTGTGCTTTTAATTTGCATTTCTCTAATGATTAGTGATGTTGAGCATTTTTTCATATGCCTATTGGCCATCTGATGTCCTCTCTGGAGAAATATCTATTCATTTCATTTGCCCATTTTTTGATTAGATTGTTTGTCTTCCTGGTGTTGAGTTTTATAAGTTCTTTATAAATTTTGGTTATTAACCCCTTATCAGATGTGTTGTCGAATATGTTCTCCCATTGTGTGGTTTGTCTTTTTATTCTGTTCTTATTGTTTAGAACAAGTGCTGGCGATGATGTGGAGAAAAGGGAACCCTCCTGCACTGCTGGTGGGAATGCAGACTGGTGCAGCCACTGTGGAAACAGTATGGAGATTCCTCAAAAAATTAAAAATTGAACTACCTTTTGACCCAGCTATCCCACTTTTAGGAATATACCCTAAGAACACCATAGCACTGTTTGAATAGAAGAAATGTGCCCCCATGTTCATGGCAGCATTGTTCACAATAGTAAAGATCTGGAAACAGCCCAAGTGTCTGTCAGAGGACGAGTGGATTAAAAAGCTTTGGTACATATATACTATGGAATACTACTCAGCCATAAGAAATGATGACATCGGATCATTTATAACAAAATGGATGGACCTTGATAACATTATACAGAGTGAAATAAGTAAATCAGAAAAAAACTGAGAACAGCATGATTTCATACATAGGTGGGACATAAAAGTGAGACTATGAGACATGGACAAGAGTGTTGTGGTAATGAGGTGGGGGGAGGGAAGAGGGGGTGGGAGAGGGGAGAGGGGAGGGGCACAAAGAAAACCAGATAGAAGGTGACAGAGGACAATTTGACTTTGGGTGATGGGTATGCAACATAATTGAATGATAAGATAACCTGAAGACGTTTTCTTTGAACATATGTACCCTGATTTATTAATGTCACCCCATTAAAATTAATGAAAAAAAAGTGTTTGAGTGAGGTTAAGAGAGTTTTCTATATATGTGGCCTCTAGGAAAGAGGAGATGGGGGCAGCATATGTGGTGCCCAGTAAGAGAGAAAGTAGAACTGGTGTTAGGAGATCAAAAACTGGGGGCATGATAATTGGGCTTAGGGGTGATTAAGAGGAAGAGAAGAAGAAATTGAAAAGCCACTGTTTCTTCTGAAGAAAATTCAAGTAGAGAACCTTGCCAGACCAAGTCCCGCATCCAATTGAGCAGTTCATCAATATCACTGGAGTGAGGCCTAAACCAGGAGAGGTCCGCGGAGACCTGAAGAAGAAAGTAGAAGAATCTGGCAAGGTGGTAATTGGCAGTTGCCTGTTGTGAGTGCCTGCTGAACTGGGCAGTATGGTGGGATATGGCCTCTTGGAGGAGCATTATGAGATGGACTGGTCTGGTACTTCTTGGATAGGGGAACATGTAGAGATTTTGAGAGACAGAGGATCTGTTGGGGTGGAGATGTAAGTTTTAGTGGTATTGGTGATACAAGGCTTAATGTGGGAGAATTGAGTCCAGTGTGAGTCTCCCTTTATTTTGATGGTGGTAGGAGTGGACAGGATAACAGTATAGAGCTCTGTCCAGGTAGGCTGGAGAGAGGTTTTTCCCCATGTCCTCTTGTAGAACTGGTCCCAGGGAGGATTGATAGGTGTGAGTCTGTGGTTGGATAGGGCTGTGGAAGGAGCTTGTGTATTTCCCTTTGCAGATTAGCTTGCATGTATGCCAGTGAAGAAAAGTATGAACCCATTGATGGGTTGGAGGTGGTAAGTTGGAATTTAGTATGAATGGGTGGCCATACATGATTTCAAATGGGTTAAGGCTTAGAGTCTTTCAGATCATGGCTCTGATTCTCATTAACGCTAAGGGAAGAAGCTGAGGCCAAGGGAGGTTTAGTTCAAGGATAAGTTTTTTTAGGTGGTGTTTGAGGATTTGATTGGCCCTCTCTACTTTTCCTGAGGACTGGGGGTGGTATGGAATGTATAGTTGCCACTTTAGCCCTAAGTAGGACATGATGGATTGAGTTACTTGGGAGATAAAGGCCGGTTTGTTGTCTGATTGGAAGGAGAAAGGTAGCCCAAATCTAGGAATAATGTGTTCTGTTAGAGCTGAGATAACTGTGTTAGCATCTTCTTTTTTGGATGGAAAAGCCTCAATCCAGCCAGAGAAGGTATCTACAAGAGTAAGAATGAATTTGTTTCCTTTGTGGGGCATATGAGTGAAGTCGATTTGCAAGTCCTGACCAGGGAGGGTCCCCCTCACTTGATGAGCTGGAAATGATTTTGGATGTATTCCTTTCTGTGAGGAGCATGAGGTACAGATAGAACGTGAGGACATGATGGTTTTTAAGAGAGTAGGTAGATTGAGTCCCATTAGGAAAATGGAAATGTAGATGAGAAAAGGTTTGAAGCCTACGTGAAAGGAGTTATGAATAGTTTGCAAGATGTTTTCTGCCTGGGTTTGGGGAAGGATGATTTTTTTTCCTGGGTGTACCAGTCCCCTTGTTTTAGGAGTGTTTTATAAGAGATGGTTTCTTTTGTAGAGTGTTGGGGTTGGTGGGATGATAGAAAGTAAATATGAGAAGTAGGAGGTTGGGTGGAAATTTTCTTTGCCACTTGATCTGCCAAGTTATTGCCAATGTTACTGGAATTTGAGTTTTTTGATGGTCCTTGCAATGTATTATAGCTGCCTGATTTGGTAATAAAGCTGCATTTAAAAGATTTTGAATATGGGTATGGTTTTGAAGTGGGCTTCCCTTGGTTGTGAGAAAACCTTACTCACGCCAAATGGCAGCTGCTGAATGGAGGATGTGGTAACAGTATTTAGAGTTGGTATAGATATTAACTGATTTATTGGCAGTGAGGGTGAGTGCTCTAGTGAGTGCTATAAGTTCAGCCTGTTGGGAAGTGGTGTTTTCAGGCAGGGATTGAACTTCAAGGATGTGATGTGAGTCAGTTATGATAGCATAGCCTGCTAGAGTGGTCCCGTGTTTTGTCTTGATAGCGCTACCATCTACAAATAATGTAGAATCAGGAGATGAAAGGGGGTTTGAGGTTAAATGAGGGAAGGGTGAGTTGAAGTGAGTTAGGACTTCAATGCAAGAGTGTTTGGGTGGTTGTAGAGTATGGGGGAGTAGAATGGCTGAATTTAGATTGAAATAGGGTTGAAAGGATGGAAAGCCAGTAGCCGCGGCCACCATTACAGCCACCTGGCTCATGCAGGTTCGCATTAGATTCGGACAGTCGGTAATGAAACAACGGAGCCAAGAACTGATGAGCCATCAGCTTTAATTCTACCTTGCACCCGGTGGGCAAGTAAAAAGACACACTGGGCTCCAAAACCCACTTATTCAGTGCTCACAAAGCTACTGACTTATCTGAGTTTCCTAGAATCAAAGTTTTCTAGCTCAGCAGACTTATTCACCTCTGTTTCCCATCTCCTTCTCTCTGCACAAACTCTGCACAAACTGGCTTCTTCCTCAGCACTTCGCCGTCTTGGATGCTTCTCCTGGCCTCCATGTGGCCTTACTCTGCTCTCTTACAGCATGAACATAATCCTAGAATGTAATACCTCTACTCTTTAAAAACCTTTGTCATGAAAGCCCTCCCCCAACACATATTAATATAATCACGCCCATTCCCAGGCAGAAAAGGCAACTAATATCATCACCTGGGCAATGGGCCTTCACGTAGGCAGCGCCATCTTTAACAAAGTGAGCATAATATATTTTATCTGCCCAACAAAGGAGAATTCTGAATTTTTGAGGAAGATAATATGAAGTTGCTGAAGATGAGAGGGAGAGAGATGATAGGTAGCTTATTGGAGACTAGGTCTTGTAGGTTATGGGGTGATTTGATAATAACTTTCTGTTCTAGGGAGAGTTGAGTGCTTTGAGTGCTAGGAGGACTGCAGCTGCTAGGACCCGCAAGCATGGTGCCCAACCCTTGCAGGTAGGGTTAAGTTGTTTTGACAAATAGGCAACTGGGGAGAAGGAAGGTTCCTTTTGGTGTCTTAATACCCCAAGGGTGAGACCCTGTTTCTCATGTACATATAGGAGAAATTCAGATTGGGTGTCAAGAAGGTGTAAGGCTGGTGCCTGAAGTAAGGCCTTTTGTAACTTAGAAAATGATATTTTAATTGGGTATCTTGGATCTAGGGGCTCATTAGAGCCCCCTTTGGTGACCTCATAGAGTGGCTTGACTAGAAGATTGTAGTTTGGGATCCGAGACTGGAGAAAGCTGACAATTCCTAAGAATGAAAGTAGTTCTTCTTTAATAGTGGGGGTAGGAATTGAGGCTATAAGATGCTTTTGGTCTGTGGTGATGGCTTTATGGCCTGGTGATAATTGCAGTTCCAGGTAACAGTTGTCTGTGAAAGCTGAACTTTGGAAGGGGATACTTAATAGCCTTTTTGTGCTAAGAAGTTTAGTTATTTGTTTGTGTCTGCCCTGGGTGCTTCCATTGTAGGACTACAAAGGAGGAGATCGTCTACATTATTGTAAGAGAGTACTTTGGGAAAGAGAAAGAGATTTAAGGTCTGTAACTAGGGCCTGACCAAAGAAATAAAGGCTATCCCTAAACCCCTAAGGGAGAACTCTCCAGGTAAATTGCTGGGAATGCATGGTGTCTGGGTCCATCCAAGTAAAGGCAAAGAGATTTTTGGCATTCTGGGTAAAGAGGATGGTAAAGAAGGTGTCTTTAAGGTCTAAGACCGTGAAGAAGGTGGTATTTGAAGGAATAGTGGAGAGAATGGTGTAGGGGTTTGGTACCACTGTGGTAATGGGCAATACCACTGTGTCAATAGACTGCAAGCCCTGAACTAGGTGACAGGTACCATTGGGTTTGACTACTGGTATGATGGGAGTGTTGTAAGGGGAATGGGTAGTGGTAAGGGTGCCGGCTTGAAGGAACTTAGTAATGAGGGATTTTAGACCTTGTAGATGTGTTTTGGTTATGAGGTGTTGTGGGACGGATGGATATTTGGAGGGGTCCTTTAGAGAAATAGTGATGGAGGCATGATGTATTGCAATAGAGGGCTGATTGGTGTTCCCAGATTATGAGATTTACTTGGTCAGGGAGAAAAGGGAATTTGAGAGAGAGGAAGTTAGAGGGGGGCAGGTCTGGATCACTGGCCAACAAAAGGAGAATGTTGGAAGTAGAGACTGAGGACTTGGGGAAAAGGTGAGAAGTGGTGCCAAATTTGGTGAGTATATCTCTTCCTAGGAGAGGTGTTGGGCATTGTGGAATGACTAAAACTTGATATGTGAGTTGAGTTTTGTCTAGAATACAGGCGAGGAGTGGAGTGATTAAAGGTGTAATCTTGGCTCTCGAAACCCCAACTATGGTCATGTTGGAGGGTGTGAGAGGGCTGGCAAATTTAGGAAGGGTAGAGAAGGTGGCCCCAGTGTCTATTAAGAAGGAATTTAGCTTACCTGCTACACGAAGTTTTACCCTGGGCTCAGAGTTGGTGAGTAGCAGCGGGGCCAATGACCCAAGGCCTCTTCAGTCTTCCGCTGCTAGTCCCAGAAAATCAGCCACTAAAATAAAAGGTGTAGATGTGTTAGTGGGCTTTGGCCCAATCCCCCTCTAATGACTGGGACAATGGACCTTCCAGTGTCCTTCTTGGTGACAATGGGGACATGGGCCAGGCAGTGGTTGGAGGTTAGGACATTGTTTTGCCCAGTGCTCGGTTTGCTTGCATATAAAGCAGGGTCCTGGAGGCTCACGGTTATTTGTTGACCTTTTCCCTCTTGAGCCAGATGGGTTCCCTTGTAGGACCTTAGTGAGCATGAGGTAATTGTCCTGGTCCCTTTTACATTGGTCCTCCTTTTCTTGTTCCTCCCTGTTGTAAAAGACCTTGAATACTAGGTTTAAGAGGTCTCTCTGGGGAGTTTCAGGGCCGTTTTCAAGTTTTTTCAGTTTTTTTTTCTAATGTCCGGTGCTGACTGGGAGATAAAATGTGAGTGGAGAAAGGTTGTCCCTGCGGGGGTGGTGGGGTCTATTTGGGAATATCTTTGTAGAGCCTGTGAAAGTCATTCTAAAATCTCTCCAAGGTTCTCATGTGGTTTTTGAGTGATTTTCTTGATTTTGTCATAATTTACTGCCTTGTTAGCTAACTTAACTAAGGCTGGTTGTAGGTAGTCAACCATCTGATCTTGAGCAGTCCTACTCGCATGACCAGTCTGGTAGGTCCAACTGGGGTCAGTGAGGGGGATTGCAGTAGTGCCTATGGAATTGGCATTATTTCTAATATGAGCCTCATCTGCAATTTGCTGGGCTGTGGTCCACACCCAGGCTTTGTCCAGAGCTGAAAGAGAGGAAGTGAGGATAATATGTAGATCATGCCACATCAGGTCATAGGATTGGGTAAGATATTTGAATTCCTTGATAAAAGTGTCAGGATCAGATGAAAAGGAGCTGAGGTGGTGCTTGATTTGTGAGAGATCAGAGAGGGAAAATGGAATGGCTACTCAGACAATACCTTCCACCCCGGTGACTTCTCTCAAGAGGAACATTACGGGGGTGGGTAGATTCTTAGATGGGTCCTTATATCATGAGTGGAGATGGGGAGGGGAAGCAGATAGAGAAGGGGGGTCAGGAACTGAAGGTTCATTGGGGAGGGGAGGGTCTGCTATCTGTGGGGCTTCCTGCAGGTTATAGAGGGGAAGAGACAATGGAGCTGGTTGTGGATGAGGATGGGGAACTGAATGGTCAGCCAAGTCAAAGGAGTCAGGAGACAAGGGATGAGGGTGAGGGGAGAGAGGCAGAAGAATAAGAGGTTTTTTCTAGGAGGATCTGGTAGGTGGAACAGGTGGTGCAAAGGGACGGGCGGGATCTGAGTTAGAAGAAAGCCTGTGCATAAGAAATTTCCATGGCCTTCCCAGTCCGGTGGCAGAAATTGTTTAGGTCCTGAAGAATGTTTATGTCAAATGTGCTGTTTTGGGGCCAATGGGAATCATTGTTGAGCTTGTACTGGGGCCAGGCTGTATTGCAGAAGAAGATGAGTTTTTTAGGCTTGAGATCTGAGAGACCGAGTTTGACAAGATTTTTTTAAGAGACAGCCTAAGGGTGTAGCCTCTGAGGGTCATGACTGGGAGGTGCCCATGATGGGCAGATAGTAAAGAGAAAGACAAGCGTCCTCAGACTCCCTCAATTATTCCATGTAGAATGAGTAGAATGTGAGGCGACCAGTCGTCACTGAAGACCTCAGTCCTAATGAGAATGAGAGCAACCTGACTAGGCACCTAGATTTTTAGGAAAATGAGAAATGAGACAGGCCACTTAAATGAGAGTCCTCCCAAAGCACGACCCTGGGCCGGGGACAGGTGGGGCAGAAGGAAGGCACAACGACCTGACACAAATAGGAAGACCTCAAAGAAATCACCTACCTTTTGTCCAGCAGAGGTTTGGGACAGGGTCAGACAGCCGGTCAATCAACCTACATTACACATCCAAAAAGAATCATGGAGTAAGCCTGGGATGAGCTGCTGCTGCCCAATGCTTCCCTGGTTGTAAGTTTGGACGGCAAAGAGGGATCGTCCAGGCAGTTAGTATCCTGTCCCGGGTTTCGGCACCAAATGATAGAATCAATCGGCATCTGAAAGACCAATGTAACAGGTTTTAATGAAAGGAAACCTGCCAGGCTGTCTTGTAAGGGAGAGCAGTCCCCAGTTCTCTAATAGGTAGGGTTAAATAGGGGACCTGAGGGTGGGGGCTGGTGGTCATTAAGTAAAAATGCAGCTTTCAGGATTTATGTAAGATTTATGTATGTAAATAAGGTAGGGGACCTTCCATACCCGGGTTAGTCACACAGATGCCTGGGGGAAGGTGATCTGGAACATCTAGTTTGTCAATGTCCCTTTGTCCATGAGGATGGTGTCATGGCTCCCACCTGCAACCCTATCAGAAGTGAGGTAAGGTACGGTACTTTATAGCATCTGGGGTATGGGTACTTCAGAACAGTTTTACATATTAACACAGTAGCAATAAATGTCATTTTACATATTAAAGACATTCCCAAATCTTCTAGGGTCATTGCCACAACAGTGAAAAGTTTTAGCTTAGGATAAGAAAATAGAAAATTACCTTTGCTAAAAGTATTGAGGCTAGCTTTAGTTCACAAGTTTTATACATATAAAGAATTTCAAAAGGGATGATTATTAGAAAGCATATGCAGGTTTTTCAGGCAAGGGAAGTGGCCTTGTGATTCCTTTGTCTAGAGGTATAGTTACTCTCAGGACTCCAGGAGGGGAGGAAGAGTTGGAATCAGTGTAGAATATGTAAACGTCTCCTAAAGGATTCTATTGAAGGGAAAGAGAAAGTTTTCAGATAACCTTTATCTCCTTTGTTGTCTAGCAAGTAGTGCCTTCAGTCCTTTCAGAGAACTATAGTTAAATTTTGACTGGATGACCCAATTGTCCTTGTAAGCCAAGAAGCTCCCACATTCTTCTTCCTCCATTCTCCACAGAAAGGAGGGGGCAAGAAGCCTGACTTTTCCTCTGTAAAATGGTGTTGCCAATACTAAGTTTTACAGTTCTTTGGCACCTTATCACAAGGCTTCGGGTATGTTTAATTGCAGGCTGTTGGCATGAGGGAGCTGTAGTTGGGCTCCACTGTGATTGGTTAGGGGTGCATATCTGGCCTTCTCTAATTGGTCGTAAATTGTAAGCAGGGAAGCTGTCAGTTATTAATCTAGTAAATCCTGGTCTTTTGAGGCTGATGTTTGCTTGTCTGGATTTTACTAAGGGTAATGTCTGACTTCCTACAAGTCTGACTTAAGACAGCCTATTGGCTTTCTGACCTGGCTAATGTAGATAATGGATTGTTCTCCTGGGTTGGTTCCCACAGGTTGTGCTGTTGTAAAGTGCCAAAAGCTACAGAATTAATATTAATATTTTAGAAAGTTTAAAGAATATGTTATTAATTTGGGCTAGGCATGCAGAGAGATTTTGTAAGTGTGATTTCTATGCTTGTGTGATTAGCATCAAAACTAAGATGGCCAATGGCATTGTGTTGTAAATGCAGAAGAGGAAGGAGACTTGGATTCCCTGCCCTTCCCCCATACCTATGGGAGGAGGAGTGAAAAGCTAGCCAGGTGCAGGGAAGGGGAGGATCACGCAGGCCCTTTCCTCTCCCCTCTTTCTTTCTTTAATGGCCATTCACAAATATTTATCCCCTGACACCATGTAAGCTCCCCCTCCCATCCTGAAAATGTGTGATTAATGTATATACCTCTAGACAAAGGGATGGCAAATGAATACTAAAAGATTTGGAATGTCTTTAATATGAAAAACAACATTTTTTGCTATTGTGTTACCTTATAAGTTTTAATATGTAGGAATGTTTTTTATAAATCCTATAGACAAATATTATAAGCTTAATAATAATTGTGTCATGCTCCCTCTCCTGTTCCCGCCAACCTGTGTGTGATCAAGGGTATATAATCTGCCTCAGGGCTATATTGGGGGCTGCACAATTTGGGTCTGTTGCCCTGTGTCAGCCATATGTGGCCAGCATATTTAATAAATTTTCTCTTTTAATAAAACTTTTCAAAAATTTACTTGGACTATGTGTGTAAAGCCAGTAGTCGAGGCCACCATCACAGCTGCCTGGCCCATGCAGGTTCACATTAGATTCGGACAAATGGTAATGAAACAATGAAGCCAATAACTGGTGGGCCATCATCTTTAATTCTAGCTTGCACCTGGCGGGCAAGTAAAAACACACACTGGGCTCTAAAACCCACTCATTCAGTGCTCACAAAGCCACTGACTTATCCGAGACCTAGAATCAAAGGTTCCTAGCTCACCAGACTTATTCACCTCTGTTTCCCATCTCCTTCTCTCTGCACAAACTCTGCTCAAACTGGCTTCTTTTTCAGCACTCCACCATCTTGGCTGCTTCTCCTGGCCTCCTCCATGTGGCCTTAATCTGCTATCCTCCCTGCTTTCTGCCCTCCTCCTAGAATGCAATCACTCTTCTCTCAAACAATGTGATCTCTCTTCCTTTTAAAACCTTTTGGCGTGAAAGCCCTCCCCCAACACACATTAATACAATCACACCCATCCCAAGCAGGAGGGCAGGGCAACTAATGTTATCACCTGGGCAACAGGCTTCCCCATGGGCAGCACCATCTTTAACAAAGTGAGCATAATATATTTTATCTGCCCAACAATGTGCCTCTGTGAACACCTGCAGATTTGTGGATTTAGGTACTTTACAACAGTGCCACAGGATTTGGCAGAGTTCTATTTTATGTATTGTCTGGCTGTTGTCTGTTTGCATATTTAGTCTCTCCTTAGAGAGTTCTTTTTGATTTTAGTTAAAACAAAAGAAAACAGAATTATTCATTCCCTCCACTTTGCTCTTTTTCCCAAGGCTGTACTGGAGAATTTTGGAATAGGCTCTCTCAAAGATATACAGATCTTAAGAGCTCAAGCTAGTTCCACCTTAGCATTTTAGTGGAAGTTAGTGGGGAAAATCTTTTTTTGGCCCCTTAAATGCTGAGTTTGTGCCTAGATTAAAAGGCAAGGAATGAAAAACCTTTGCACCTCTTAGCACGATGGAGGAAGCCAACCACAGCTCAGGGAGGCAGTTGTCTTCTAATTAGCTGCTTGAGCCCCAGGGTCTGAATTTGCTATGCATATGAGGGACTGCAGAAGGCTGTGGGGCTGACAAGCTGCCCCTCAAACTATCGTGGTTGGTAGCCTCCTTACACTCATCTAGATCTTATCTCTCTTCCTGTCAAGTAGGAGGTATTGCTGATGCAACAGGTGACAGGTAACTGGAACAGTTAGAATCTTAAAACTTCATTTTATAAAAATTCTTTCCTTCCAAATGTTAGGAAATAGACCTTCAGGCAATTTACCAGTCTGCCTTGGTCTGTTACTAGGATGCAGCTGAGGAGAGAGGAGTGGGAGAAAACTTTTTGCAGAAGAGCCAGTGATTTGGTCTGAAGCCAGCTCCCTTACCTTGCACTGTTTGCAGTTACTAATGTATAATTTAAGGGAGGCCCAAGTAACCTGTCACCATGCCCCAAATGTCGGCCATTTGAATATCCATTGTCTTTTTTTGACCTGGTGCTTCATTTACTAATATCTCTGAATTACTTTAGGGCACAAATGTATGCTCTGCTGAAGGTTCAGAACAGAGAACTGTGTCCTCAATGCAAGATGGCATCCTGCATGGTAGTTGATGAGCTGATAAGTGGGACCCATTGGTACAGATGTGATCCAGAACCAAAGTTTAGGACCTGAAAGAGGTTTACTCTAAAAGCTCCTGCACCTAGAGCCAATCTGGCTCTGGGCTTTCTCGTACCTTTCTCCTTGCTCACACTAGTCTTCTTTCTGTCCTCAAAAGTGACAAGTTCTTCCATCTACAGGACCTCCCAGCATGCTGTTCCCTCTGCCTCCAGCACTTAATGGCTTCTTCAATTGGCTGGATCCTATACATCCTTCATGGGCTTCAACACCACTCCCTGTGTGTATGCTCTGCCTCAGCCTGAGTATGTTCCTGTGCTCTTCACTCTTCTGCTGTGCTGTGTTTTCCCTTTGAAACACTATGTAGAGGAGAAAATCTTTTTACTAGATCCTCTTAGGATTACTGACTGAGTCTGAAAATTAAACCAACAAAAACATAAAAACATACAAATTTATTTGTTTTACTTGACACAGGAGACTTCATAAAGAGTTGAAGACCCAAAAAGGGGTTAAACCTTAATGTTTTTATGCTAAGCTAGAGGAAGAGAGAAAAAGCATGGAAAGATGAGCTAAGACAGGTTAAGCTAAGTATAGTACACTGGGGGTAATTTAGCAAGACTTATTTCAGATTTCTCTGTGTCCAGGAGATAAAAATAGAATTCCTCTCCTCAGATACAGACAGGGAACTCTTCATGTGAAGATTTTATGACCTGCTTCAGAGGAAAGTAAAAGGTTCTTCCTACACATACCATTTTTTTTCAAATTTCTTCAGCTTGAAGTATTCAATATGCTAAGTGTTATGTTTTGAGATATTGTGTCCTGAGCCCTGTCACTTATCACAACTCAAATGGCACACTTACTTGCTTGGTTAGTTGTTTTTGACTGCCTTGCTCACCAGACTGTACACTTCTTGGAGGCAAGGACTCTGTCTGCCCCCACTGCTGAACCTCACCCCAGGGCCAGGCATAGCACTGCACCTGCACAATAGACATACAATACACTTATGGTGAGTGGATGAAAAGCACAGTAAAAATTCTTTGACTGCTCTCTTCTGCTGAATCTGATTTCCATGGACTAATCTCACTGCTGAGGTTTCTCTTCTCTGTTCCAACACACTCTGCTCAGGCCCCCCTCATTGGCATTGTCTCTGTCTGAAACATAGCAGCCTGCATCTTTCGTTCAAAGACCTAATAGCTTGTGTAACCCCAGTTCTGCTTAGTCTATTCCTGGCACTTGCCTCTGACCATCACCAAACCTTCACCCCTTATCTTGTCCTGTGTCTTCATTCTCTAGAGGGTAGAAGATTTGGAACACCAGGGTTCTTTCTCTGTCATTTAAAAAACAGTGCTATGCATTATATTATAAAGAACAAAAGACTCAGCTCTGGGTTCAGTCAGTCTGGGCTCTCAGCAGGATCATCTTTTTATGCAAAAACTGATGTGTGAAGTCAACAGCAGAAAATAGTGTCTCATCACTGTGAGCACAGATCTTGTGAAGACTATCACTTAGGATAATATGTATACTGTTTGCTGTTTTTCTGTAGCAACTACCATTATTCTACTGCACAAAGCTCCACAGAGAGCCCATTTACATAGAATGCAATGTTAATGACTCCTTGATGTTTAGGGGTTGCTGTTGTATATTCTTACTGAGGCACCATTCCAGCCCTTGATTATTAAAACAAAAAATAAATTCAAATGTTGTACCATAACTTTTCAGAGAAAGTTGTCTGAGTCTGGTCCCTTAAGTCAGATAGACAGTGACTTTACTAAGTGATAAGCATAAAATATCCTATAGGAAAGTCTTAATTTTTCAGGTCAATAAACCTGAAAACCAGTAACCAGACTGAAATGGTAATATTAAAAAGAAAAGAAAACCTATAAATTTCCATGTAGTCAATTTACAAGTCTGTAAGGATTTGCAATCTCATTTTTAATTTTAGCATTTGAGTTTGTGTATTTCTTTCTTCTTATAGACATGGTACAACATTTCAGGTTCTTCAGGGATTTATATTATATAGACTGTTTGTATACCTGATACTGGTTCTAATCAGGGTGAGAATGGTTATAGGGGAAGGGAAAGACAGTGTGTTTGTTGCTGGTGAAAATGGTATTCTTTTAGAAAGTCACTTTTGCAGTAAGATTTATTTAAGATTGAAATGGAAGGTTGCCAACAGGTTCCCAGTGTCTCATCACTGTCCATCCTGCCATGGAGAAAATCCAATCTTATTTTCATTAATCCCAGTATAAAAACTGGAGTCCAGATATTCTGTGCCATAATTCAGTCCATATCAAAACTTAGTCTAGTCCAGGTGTTGCTCAAAGCTTGTATTTGGGAGTCTGAGTGGCTGCTGGCCCACAGGTGGCTGTGGCTGACACAGCAGGGTTGTTTGGAGTACCTGTGAATGAACGGGGAGAGTGTGTTTTTCCCAGCAGAAAGAGAGAAGGGCAGGTTCTTTGTTAGCCCTGTGTTTGGGCTTGTGTTGGCTCCTGCCACTAACTAATCAGTTCCTTCTTCTAGGATAAACTGACAGGCCTTTTATGGCCCCATACTGATTTTTACTGTACATTTCTCTAAGGGGAGGCACTGAAGCACCTCATCTTATAGACTAGTAATGGACTAGTTGTACCAGGAGAAGATGTTATCCCCTCAGTGGGCAAGATTGGAATCACTTGGAATGTCCAGAACTGGAAATGCTATAGCTTCCTCGTAAATGGAATGCTGAAGCTTCCTGCTGGAACAGGCTTTCCAGTTTTACTATTCTTAATATTTGATTTTCTCTTTCTAGTTTATTATGTTCAGTGGCTGATTCCCTCTGCTTTATTCTCTTATTAATATTTAGCTTCCTATGCTAACTGGTTCTTCTGCTGTATTTTTGTCATGAATGTTTTTCACAAGTGCACAAAACACAAAATCTAAGCAACTGTTCTCAAAATGTTTATGTATTAAATAAGTGGATGGTTAGTTAGGTCCTATGCTGGAAAAAGGCTTAAAGGTATGAATAAAATAACTTAAGATTCAGCCAAATTATACCACTAAAGAAATAGATCATAGACAAGGATTAAGTTAAGAGGCTCTTAAAAAAGATTATGAATGCTAAACCAAGGAAATGCCATATAGCAATGGTGCCCAGGAGGCTGTGATGCCATGTGGCAGACACTTTTCACTGGCTACTTAATGGCCATGTAATACACTTTTATTAACTGTTTCCTATTGTAGCAAGAACAACAACAAAAAAGACAAATGCTCAAATTTTCAGCCTCCCTTACATCTACAGTTGCTTATGGAACTTGGTTCTGTCCAGTGGGACAAAAGAAAGTCAGCTGGAAGAAGTTTAGGTAGGATTTTACTCCCTGATAAAAGGAAAGAATAACATTATAATGTTCTTTTTCGCCTTCTTCCTTCTATTTATTATACAGCTGTTCACTCATCCTGGCTTTGGACATGATCTTCTAGACCTTATGCCTGCATTTGCAAAAATTATCTTGCGGTCATGAGAAAAAGATCATGAAAACTGCAGAGACACTGACTTAGGGTCCTGATCTTGTGTTGCTTTTGAGCCAGTTTTATAACTATCCATGTCTAGATTTAATTTCTATATAGTTTAAAATATTCATGTCTTTCTTGTTGTTGTTATCTGAAACCAAAATTATTCGTACTTGATATGGAACATAATATTGTTTTCACTAGGTTAGGAAAGCAATGTGGACTGATAAGAAAAAATATAGGTTTTGTTTGGAATTAGGCTTGGATTCATTATTTACTAGGAATGTGAATTTGTCATGAAGCATAAATCTCCTCATATGTTAAATGAGAAAACTGGACAAATAGAGTCTAAAATTATACCATGAAAATGAAAGAAAACATACTGCTCACAAAAATTAGGGGATATTTCAAAATGAATACAAAACAATAAAATATTCTCTAAGTTTTGTAAGCAGTAGTTCTCTAATGTGTTAAAGGTAAAAAAATAAAAATAAAAAAGGAGGGAGGGGGCAGAATTACTATGTATACTGTAAGAAAAACCAAAGGAGGTATACACTCTCACTTTTTCATAGATTGAGTTTTGTTGCCCTAGATATGACCCAGCATTGTGCATTTTCAAAGAGCAGACAAGAAATTTATCTGTGGCAGTGCTGTTCTTGTGAAGAGCTTACCTGAGAACATGATACCCTCTACATCATGTAATAGGGGTTTTCTTGTTGCTTTAAAATATAATCAGCAGCTGCATCTTACAATCACTGTCAACTCTGAGGATCTGGTCTCCGTGGAGCCTCTGTCGCATCTGAAGCTTTGGCTGAATGGGTGCCATAGCAACGGCTACACTCCTAGCATCAGAAAGGTTCTTGTTTTTCTAAGAGCCAGTCTTTGACCTTTCAATTTGGGAAAAAATAAGCTTTCTCTTTTCTAAATCCTGCTACAGAGCTCTCTAGCCTCACTTTTAGCCCGTAATTTTCTGACAAGTAGACTTCCTCAATTTGGCTCTCACATGAACTCATATTAAATTAAAACTTTCTAGGTTAAAACTTCCCTAGGTAGAAACTCATCAACGTAAAATGCCCTGAATCTAGTGAAGTGCCACTTCTGAATGCAAAGGAAGAAATCTGATGATATATATCCTCTTCTTTAAAAGGTTTTTTGAAGGCCATTGGCCAAATTCTCATCTGTCTTTTGTAGGAGACCAACTCAGCTCTGCCAGGAAATAGGCACTCTACACAAAATGCTGGATTCCAGGGGATTTTTAGCTGTGCTTGAAAACTGCAAAGTATATATGCAATGTTTTTTTTGTTTTTGTTTTTTTTTTGTCTCCAGAGAAGTTTAATCTCTGTCTGACCAACATGGTGGTTCATTGTGCTCAGTTCTGACTTCCATCAACCTCATTTATTATCCCTTTTCTAACAGAATAGGCTACCAGGACAGGAAGAAGCAAGAACAAATGCCAAGGCCAGGGCACACATCTCTGGAGATAACCAAAGTTTCTTGAGTTTTCTCTCTTACTGAAAAAGGGGCTCTTGAAGATATGCATTGTTTTCTTTCTGTGAAGTATTCAGTTATAATAATATCTTTAGTTTAGAGAAATAACAGTCATATCTTATTTAATTTTTTGTGTGTGTGTGTGTCAGAGACAGAAAGAGAGACAGAGAGAGAGACAGATAGAGACAGACAGATAGGAAGACAAAGAGATAAGAAGCATCAATTCTTCGTTGTGGCTCTTTAGTTGTCCATTGACTGCTTTCTTACATGGGCTTTGAAGAGGGGCTACAATAGAGCGAGTGGCCTCAAGCCAGTGAACTTGGGCTCAAGCCAACTACCTTTGAGTACAAACCAGTGACCATGAGGTCATATTTATGATCCCATGCTCAAGCCAGCAACCCTGCACTCAAGCTGGTGAGCCCCCTCTCAGCCAGATGAGCCCATGGTCAAGCTGGTGACCTCAGGGTTTCTAAACTGGGTCCTTTGTGTCCCAGTCCCATGTTTTATCCACTGTGCTACTGCCTGATCAGACTTATTTAATTTTTAATGCCCATACCTAGCATTATGGGCAAGAGAGTAGTGGGGATAATCAATTTAAGCCTAAATTGAGTTTTTTTCTGGAATTTAGAGCTCTCAAGAAAAAAATTTAAATTACTGGGCATACAAGACTACCACAATTCTATTTGTGTGTGGAAATGTTGGGCAGATAAAATATATTATGCTCACTTTGTTAAAGATGGCGCTGCCCACATGGAAGTTCGTTGATATTAATGTGTGTTCTGGAACAGGCTGTGGGCAGGCTGGGTCGTTATAGCCTAAGGCTTAGTTTAAGAGTAAGCTCTTCTCCACACCCTTGACTTATTGGATGATGTAGGGTGGTGCACTCTCCTGAGGAATTCCATTATGCCTCAGATGGGTGGCTTTATATCAGAGACTTTCTTGTATGTATAATTGGATTAAAGGTTTGGATTTTCTAGGCTATAAACTGGGGAAGTCTGGGAGCTTGATCTCTCTCTCTCTTGGTTCCTGAGGTATTAGAAAGGAGGGCAGAGTAAGGCCACGTGGAGGAGAGGAGGCAGCCAAGATGGCGGAGTGCTGAGGAAGAAGCCAGTTTGTTAAGAGTTTGTGCAGGAGGAGATGGGAAACAGGTGAATAAGTCTGGTGAGCTGGAAAGCTTTGATGCTAGGAAACTCAGATAAGTCAGTAGCTTTGTGAGCACTGAATGTGTGGGTTTTGGAGCCCAGCGTGTGTTTTTGCTTGCCCGCCGGGTGCAAGCTAGAATTAAAGCTGATGGCTCACCAGTTTTTGGCTCCAGTGTTTCATTACCGACTGTTCGAATCTAATGCGAACCTGCGTGGGTCAGGCTGCTGTGATAGTGGCCTCGACTACTGGCTTTACAGGAAATAAGAAATCTCTTGGAGAAGAATTTCTCCTGGGGGATAAAGAGTCAGAGCAAGCTATCCCCAAATGTATGGTCTTTGTCATCAAACTGGCTTTGAGAATGAAATGGTGCTGATACCTTATTGTTTGAAGCTTTGGCAGAGAGTACGAACTGTAAGTGAAACACAAAATAAAATAGATTTAATTGGTTTCATACAAAAATCTTTGACAGAAGCAATATATTTGGCCTAC
Organism: Rhynchonycteris naso; assembly: GCA_037038555.1. Classification (NCBI taxonomy): domain Eukaryota; kingdom Metazoa; phylum Chordata; class Mammalia; order Chiroptera; family Emballonuridae; genus Rhynchonycteris; species Rhynchonycteris naso. The sequence continues at coordinate 176,427,236 of CM072995.1, read as the reverse complement.
TTTGGTACCACATGGATTCTCTCACATTTGAGGAAGGAAATGAAGGGTAAAATAGAAGCCAACATGCTCTATGGCAGCAGTAGGTAGTAGAAAAAAAATTAGCCCAAAAGGGGCAACTATCTGTAAGTAGTCCCAGACTGGACCTCAGTAGCTGTACAGGTACAGGGAATTCATTATGAACAAATGTGAAACTTCCCGTAAGGACTCCCACAAACATGTAAGGGAAGTCTCAAGGATGCAGAAAGTCTAGCCACAGTGGGCCAGCCCCAGGAAACCCACAGCTCACTTAGTGACCCTGAGCTGGCAAGCCCTGGGACAAAGTATCGTATAAGCATACAATTCTTATAAGTGCCATGGTAGAAAAAATAGCAAGGCAGAAGAAGCCCTCAAATTAGACTGTGAAGGTTGAGGGAAACTTTTGAGAACAGGTGAATGTGCAAGTTGGCCTGGAAAAACAAGTAGGAACTAGTTAAATAAAAAGGGTCAGGAAGGGCATTCTGGGAAGAAGGAATAACATGTGTCAAGGTGGAGACTCGAGAGACATGATATGAGCTTGGATTATAAGTGGTTCAGTAAAGTAGAGCATAGACTGCTAGTAGAAAAGTAGAGTGATGGGAGGCAACATTGGAAATGTTGACCATCTAGTCAAATGACAAGTTAGCAAGGACCTTGGGTGGTATGTCAAAGAGTTTGAGCTTAATCTTGAAGGCTGAGATTGAGACTTTTTAGTTGAGAGAGTGCCATGATTAAATTTACTTTCAGAGAACTACTTCTAGCCATGGTGTAAAGCTGGTGGACATGGCCATGCAGACTCGCATTCGATTTGGGCACTTGGTAAAGGAACAGTGGAATAGAAGGATGATGGGCCATTTCAATTTGTTGGGAGCTCACCAAGACAGGCAAGCCAAAAGAAGAAAGAAAAAGGAAAAAAAAAATACAAAGGGAAAGGAAAACCTGCTTTATGCAGTGGAAGGCAAGGGATCAGGAAAAACCAACAGCACCTCTCAGTGGCAAAGCACAATCTCCTTCCTCGCCCCCCCTTAAGAAAAGCACTTATATCCTTACAATAGTGAGATCATGTGCTCCTGCATTATTTGCACAGAGCCTGCAGCCAGTAAAGCTGCGAGCAAGCCTAATACAGCCATTCTCCCCACACCTGGCATGTGGGCAAACCATCTAGAGATTCAAAGACCTGTTGGGAGGTTCTAGCAAGAATAGCAAAAATTATGAGAACCTGAACTAAGTACTAGTTGCAATATTACAGGTGTTTTGTCAGAGACAGTCAGGCTGTAAGAATGTAATGCAGTTTTCATAAGTGTAAGGCGCATTGTGATATTCTGGGAATACAAAGGCTTTGTGGGTGGTAGACAGGCTTGGGTTCAAATCCCTAGACCTTTATTGACTGACCAAGTTTCCTTCATAAGATATGTATGCTGGCTGAGTCTACATTTTGCACATTTATAAGTGGAGATAATGCTACCAACCTCAAGATGCTGTGATAATTGAATAAAACATGATGTATTTAAAGAGTATCTCACAAGTAGATTAAGACATATGACTTCCAGCCTAACCTGTGGTGGCACAGTGGATAAAGCATCAACCTGGGAACACTGAGGTCGCCAGTTCAAAACCCTGCACTGGTTCGGTCAAGGCATATATGGGAGTTGATGCTTCCAGCTCCTCCCCCATTTCTCTCTTTCTCTCTCTATCTCTCTCTCTCTCTCTCTCTCACTCTCTGTCTCCTCTCTAAAATGAATAAAATAAAAAAAAGAAACACAAAACTAAGACATATGACTTCCTTTTCTTGTTGTCATGGGGAACACACAAAAGCTTGCCATGCTAGACTTACTTATATTCAGGTATTAATTATTACTTTTATACCAGATTTTATTCCCATTTAAATATCACAATGGAGACATGACTCTCCCAAAAAGCTCAGGAAAGAGGTGGAAGCAATAAGCAGTTGTCATATCCCCTTGCAATTTTTTTTTGACAAAGACAGAGAGAGAGTCAGAGAGAGAAACAGATAGGGATAGACAAACAGGAAAAGATAGAGATGAGAAGCATCAATTCTTTGTTATGGCACCTTAGTTATTCACTGATTGCTTTCTCACATGTACTTTGACTGGGAGATTACAGCAGAGTGAGTGATCCCTTGCTCAAGCTAGTAACCTTGGGCTAAAGCCAGCAACCTTGGGCTTCAAGTCAGTGACTTTTGGGCTCAAGCCAGAGACCATAGGGTCATGTCTATGATCTCATGCTCAAGCCAGCGACCTCATGCTCAAGCTGGCAACCTCAGGGTTTTGAACCTGGGTCTTCTGCGTCCCAGTCCAATGCTCTATCTACTGTGCTACTGCCTGGTCAGTCACCCCTTGTGATTTTAATGCCTACTTAATATGACTATAAAGAGCTATGTCTTTCCAAAATGTGCTTTCTAAGGCCTTATCACCAAAATTTTAAAGAAGCTAAAATATGGAAAAGAAAATCTTCAAAATAAAGATGCATCTGAAAATTCTTGGAGATAGAGTATATTGTTTGAGTTTCTGGATATTTTTAACCAGGTACATTAATTTCCACATACTATATCAGCAGTCACATTTTGTAATAAAAAACTTGATGGAACCCTGTAAGGCAGAAACTGTGGGCCAAACCAAAAACACAAGGCTAATGTGTTCCAAAAGGAAATTTTATTTTAAAAGCACCTGGGTGCAGGTGGGCTAAGACCAGCAAAAGGTGTCAGCCCTGAGGGAAGGATGGGGCAGGCATTACATGGATTCGTCAAAGGGCCTTCAGCAAAGGCAGCTGCAAGATAACTTCTTCTGTTTGCCGTTGAGAGTGGTGCCACATTTGCTCAAAATTGTCTGCTCCTGACCCAATTGTCCCTTATCAGCATCCAGCTGCAAGGAAGATCTATGCTGGATTACTGGGTAGGCAAGTTCTTCTTTCTCCTTCAGGCCTGTATTGTGTTCTTAAAAAAGATGGTGGCTGAGTAGCCATTTTATCTAACATTCTCATTTTGTTCTAGCATTAAAAGATAAGGGGTGTTGTTCTCCTAAGACTGCTTCAAGCTGGGAAGGGGCATTGTGGATACCTAAGAGAGAAAGCCTAAACTTGCTGAACTATTAGTTGGTATCTGTGTGAGGCCTGGAGGAAAAAATATTGCCTGACATTTTTATTGTTGAGAGTCTGAACTCTATTCTGTATAAAGTGTATGAAAATCCTAAAAAGACAGAGGCCAAAGAGAAATATTAATAGGAGGGTTACTAGTGGACCTATCGAAGGTAAATAACCAGGTTAATTTCAGCAGAGCCTCCTGTACAGCTAACCAGATGAAGTCCTCAAGCCCTTCTTCGCTGAAAGCTTTGAGCCCGGAAGCATTTTCTAAGATCCTTTGGGTTGTTTTTTTTACCTGTCCTATTGTGTTGACATAAAAAACAGCACAAGGTGTCAGTGATCATACAGACTGCCCATTTGTTGGGTAAATGAGTTATAAAATCTGTATTTTTTGGTTTTTCTCTTATTGTTAAAGATGCCACTGCTCATGTGATAATGCTCTTACCTAATACAGCTAATTGTCTTTCATGCTTGGGAAGGGGCTTGGTTATGCTAGTGTGTGCTGGAGGAGAAATTTTGTGTCAAAAGTTTTAAAAGAAGGAGCTAGGAGGAATTTGGGGAGAGAGAAACCACCTTCTTGTAGAGAGAGGAGGAGCCCATGTTGTAGCAGGGCAGGGAGGCCACATGGAGGAGAAGAGCCAGCCATATAGTGGAATGCTGAAGGAGGAGCTAGTTTGTGTAGGAGAAGGAGATGGGGAACAGAGGTGAATAAGACTGGTGAGGGCCTTTGATTGTAGAAAAGAAAAGAAAAGAAAAAAAAAAAAACAGAAAAAGTCAGTGGCTTTGGAAGCCCTGAAAAAAAGGGAAGTGTTTTCCTGCTGTGTGTATTTTCTCACCCGCCAGTTGTGAGCAGGAATAAACAGGATGGCTCACCAGTTTTGACTCCTGTAAAGCCAGGATTCGTGGCTATCCTCAGAGCAGCCTGGCCTGTGCAGGTTCACATTTGATTCGGACAGTCAGTAATGACACAACAGATCCAAGAACTGGTGATCCATCAGCTTTAATTCTAGCTTGCACCCAGCAGGCAAGTAAAAACACACACTGGGCTCCAAAACCCACTCATTCAGTGCTCACAAAGCTGCTGACTTATCTGAGTTTCCTAGAATCAAAAGGTTTCTAGCTCACCAGACTTATTCACCTCTGTTTCCCATCTCCTTCTCCAGCACAAACTGCTCAAACTGGCTTCTTCCTCAGCACTCTGCCATCTTGGCTGCTTCTCATCTCCTCCATGTGGCCTTGATCTGCTCTCCTCTCTAATATTAACCTCAGGAATCAAAAGAGCACAAGCTCCCGGTCTGCCCAACTTTATAGTGTAGAAATCCAAATCTTTAATCCAATCTACAAACAATGAAGTCTCTGATACAAAGTCACTTATCTGAGGCATAATGGGAGGATACCTCATGAGAGTGCACCACCCTACATCATCCAATAAGTGAAGGGTGTGGGGAGAAGCTTACTCTTAAAACTTGCACGTGGGCAGCGCCATCTTCAACAAAGTGAGCATAATATATTTTATCTGCCAAACAATCCACCCCTATGCTCACTTTACTACCCACAATCTATACCACCGGCATCCCTGTATGAGGAAATTAGGCCCATTACACAAATTACAACATGACAAATCATACAATTTCAACAATTACAAAGGTACACTTTACCAGTCTCTGAGCACTTTGCCAAAAGTGCAAAATGTCCTCGGACTTCTCTCTAGCCATGGGAAAAACTTCCTTGGGCAGGGGAAGGGTATCCATCAAAGCCGCCCCCCACCCCCATCAGGCTATTTCACATTGTCCAAAATCCATAAGTCCATTCAACAAAGGAGCCAGTGCTCACTCCTGTCATAGTCTAGGAAATCAGTCCACGCACATGGAGCCTTAACCTCCTGTAAAGCCAGTAGCCAAGTCCACCATCAAAGTCGTTTGGCCAATGCAGGTTTGCATTAGATTCGAACAGTCAGTAATGAAACAACGGAGCCAAGAACTGGTGAGCCATCAACTTTAATTCTAGCTTGCACTTGGTGAGCAAGCAAAAACACACAGTGGGCTCCAAAACCCACTTTTTCAGTACTCACAAAGCTACTGACTTATCCGAGTTTCCTAGAATCAAAAGGTTTCTAGCTCACCAGACTTATTCACTCTGTTTCCCAATTCCTTCTCTCTACACAAACTCTGCTCAAACTGGCTTCTTCCTCAACATTCCACCATCTTGGCTGCCTCCTCTTCTCCGCATGGGAATAATCTGCTCTCCTTTCTAATACTAACCTCCGGGACTGAGAGAGAGCAAGCTCCTGGTTTGTCCCACTTTATAGCGTAGATTCAAAACTTTTAATCCAATCTACAAACAAGAAAGTCTCTGATACAAAGTCACTTATCTGAGACATACTGGGAGGATTACTCATGAGAGTGCACTGCCCTACATCATCCAATTGTCAAGAGAGTGGGGAAAAGCTTATTTTTAAAACTTCCAAGTGGGCAGCTCCATCTTTAACAAAGTGAGCATAATATATTTCATCTGCCCAACACCTACCCCCTCATTCCTGCCATTATGACAGGTCTCACACTGTCCTAAAGAGAAGCATGTGGCAATGGCAGTCAGCATTTTCATCTCTGCTCTAGGGAGCATGATGGCATCCACCCCTATGTCCCAAAATCACTGACCTACCAGGAGCGTAGCTACTTCTTGCTTCTGGGCTCTCACCTTCTGGAGGCTGTGGATTGCAACTCCAGACCAATTCTCCTCACCCTACAAAAAGGAACTGAAAGCACCAGCTTCTGCTGCTGCATGTGAGCCCCGGGACACTGCTGCCTTCTGCTCCATGGGCCTTACAGCCCCCGCCACTGTCTCAGCCCCATCCTCGGCTTCAACCCTGGCATCCTGCCATTGCTGGTTCTCCACAACATCCAGGGAAAGCTGCAACTCACAAACCTGTGATTCCTTCTCCAGTGGCTGCTTCATTTCCAAGCGAATCTCACGAACCTGGTCAGCCTCTTCCTCCAGTGCTTCCTCCAGCTCCAGGGTCAGCATCTCTTTCTCCCATGTTTCCTCCAGCTCCTTCCACTGCTCGGTTTGCAGGTCCCAGCCAGCCTCTTCCATAGAGCTTTCGGTTTCCTCATGCATGGCTGTAAAAGTCAGCCAGTCAACAGTCCCCCAAAAAACAGCCATAGAAAACCATAACAGCAGCCAGTCCTCTACTCCACCGCCAAAGGTGGTGGTGGCTCCATACGGATCTGTATTGAATCCTGCCGACTATGCCAAATGTAAAGCCAGTATTCGCAGCTATCATCACAGCAGCCCAGCCCATGCAGGTTCACATTTGATTTGTACAGTCGGTAATGAAACAACGGAGCCAAGAACTGGTGAGCTATCAGCTTTAATTCTAGCTTGCACCTGAATGGCAAGCAAAAACACAAACTGGGCTCCAAAACCCACTCATTCAGTGCGTACAAAGCTACTGACTTATGCGTGTTTCCTAGAATCAAAGGTTTCTAGCTCCCCAGACTTATTCACCTCTGTTCCCCATCTCCTTCTCTAGCACAAACTCTGCTCAAACTGGCTTCTTCCTCAGCACTCTGTCATCTTGGCTGCTTCTCATCTCCTCCATGTGGCCTTACTCTGCTCTCCTCTCTAATACTAACCTCAGGAACCAGGAGAGCACAAGCTTCCGGTCTGTCCCACTTTATAGTGTGGAAATCCAAACCTTTAATCCAATCTACAAACAATGAAGTCTCTGATACAAAGTCACTTTTTTGAGGCATAATGGGAGGCTTCCTCATGAAAGTCCACCATCCCACATCATCCAATCAGTCAAGGGTGTGGGGAAAAGCTTACTCTTAAAACTTGCACGTGGACAGCACCATCTTTAACAAAGTGAGCATAATATATTTTATCTGCCCAACAACTCCACTGTTTCTTTACCGTCTGTCCAAAGAGAACATACATGGGCCAGGCAGCTTTGGCTAGCGGCCATACACCCTTCTTTGGCCTAGAGAAAATAAATATAATGCTATTTGATTGTCACCATTTCAGTGTGATAAGGTGCCAAGAAACTATAAAACTTAGCATTAGCAATGCCATTTTAAAGAGGAAAAGTCAGGCCTCTTACCCCCTTCTGTGAAGAAATGAAAGAGAAGAATGTAGGAGGAAGGGCTTGCATGGGCAACTGGGTCAGCTAAGTCATAATTTAACTACAGAGCTAGGAAGATGAAACTTATTTAGAATCCTTTCACTTCTCTTTCCTTAAAAGCTTTTGTGTAACAATGTTCTCCTTTTGATAGATCCTATAGATAAACATAACAAGGCAGTAAAATTCAATGAGCTTGTTAATGAGATTAAGGAATTTTGTACCGTGCTCCCCTTCCTCCCAAGCCCAGCCAGTGTATAATTTGGTCTTTAAAAAGGGGCCTCAGAGCTGTGTTAGGGGATGCAGGATTTTGGTGTGCCCTAGCACCCTGTAGTCAGTAGTCACCAGTCAATAAACTCCTCAAATGATTTATCTGGACTTGGCGTCTTTGTGGAACTTGCTGGACATTTTACAACACCAGCGAGGAAGTCAAGGGAGCATGTAAGAAGCTGGAAGTTTTCTCCTGTATCATGTCGTATGGCAGCCATGGTGGCCATGCTTTTTGCTATTAGAGCATTGTAGGTGATACCCTCTGCTAGGCTGGTGGCAGTAGTGGTCTCAATAATTTTTATTTTTTATTTTTACTTTTATTATTATTTTAATGGGGTGACATTAATAAATCAGGGTACATATGTTAAAGGAAACATCTCCAGGTTATCTTATTATTCAATTATGTTGCATACCCATCACCCAGAGTTAAATTGTCCTGTCACCTTCTATCTGGTTTTCCCTGTGCCCCTCCACTCCCTCCTCTCCCACCCTCTCCTCCCTTCCCCCACCCCATAACCACCACACTCTTGTCCATGTCTCATACGCTCACCTTTATGTCCCACCTATGTATAAAATCATACTATTCTCAGTTTTTTTTCTGTTTTACTTATTTCACTCTGTATAATGTTATCAAGGTCCATCTATTTTGTTGTAAATGATCCGATGTCATCATTTCTTATGGCTGAGTAGTACTCCATAGTATATATGTACTGTAAAGCCAGGAGTCGCGGCCACCATGACAGCAGCCTGGCCAGTGCAGGTTCGCATTAGAGTCAAACAGATCGTAATGAAACACAGAAGCCAAGAACTGGTGAGCCATCAGCTTTAATTCTAGCTTGCACCCGGTGGGCAAGCAAAAACACACACTGGGCTCCAAAATGCACACACATTCAGTGCTCACAAAGCTACCGACTTATCCGAGTTTCCTAGAATCAAAGGTTTCTAGTTCACCAGACTTATTCACCTCTGTTCCCCATCTCCTCCAGCACAAACTCTTAACAAACTGGCTTCTCACTCAGCACTCTACTATCTTGGCTACTTCTCCTCCACATGGCCTTAATCTGCTCTCCTCTCTAATACTAACCTCAGGAACTCAGGAACCAAGAGAGAGATCAAGCTACTGCTCTCTCCCATTTTATAGCATAGACTCAAAACCTTTAATCCAATTATACAAACAAGGAAGTCTCTGCATAATGGGGTTCTTCAGGAGAGTGCACCACCCTACATCATCCAATCAGTCAAGGGTGTGGGAAAGAGCTTACTCTTAAACTAAGCCTTAGGCTACAACGACCCGGCCTGCCCACAGCCTGTTCCAGAACACCCATTAATATCAACTAACTTCCATGTGGGCAGTGCCATCTTTAACAAAGTGAGCATAATATATTTTATCTGCCCAACATGTACCAAAGCTTTTTAATCCACTCGTCCTCTGACGGACACTTGGGCTGTTTCCAGATCTTCGCAATTGTGAACAATGCTGCCACGAAAATGGGGACACATTTCTTCTTTTCAAAGAGTGTGTAAAGCCAGTAGCCAGAGTCAGGATCACAGCCGCCTGACCCATGCAGGTTCGCATTAGATTCGAACAGTCGGTAATGAAACAGCGAAGCCAAAAACTGGTGAGCCATCAGCTTTAATTCTAGCTTGCACCCCGCAGGCAAGCAAAAACACACACTGGGCTCCAAAACCCACAAATTCAGTGCTCACAAAGCTATTGACTTATCGGAGTTCCCTAAAATCAAAGGTTTCTACCTCACCAGACTTATTCACCTATGTTTCCCATCTCCTCCTGCACAAACTCTGCACAAAATGGCTTCTTCCTCAGCACTCTGCCATCCTGGCTGCTTCTCCTGGCCTCCACGTGGCCTTCATCTGCTCTCCTCTCTAATACCTCAGGAACCGCAAGAGAGATCAAGCTCCTGGCCTGCCCCACTTTATAGTGTAGAAATCCAACCCTTAATCCAATCTACACACAAGGAACTCTCTGATACAAAGTCACCCATCTCAGGCACAATGGGATTCCTCAGGAGAGTGCACCACCCTACATCGTCCAATCAGTCAAGGGTGTGGGGAAAAGCTTAATCTTAAAACTAAGCCTTAGGCTGTAACAACCCTGGCCTGCTTACATTACAGCCTTTCCCCCACACCCATCCCAAGCATAAGGGCAAATAATATCACCTAGTTGACGGGCTTCCATGTGGGCAGCGCCATCTTTAACAAAGTGAACGTATTATATTTTATCTGCCCAACACAGTGCTATGGTGTTCTTCAGATATATTTCTAAAAGTGGGATAGCTGGGTCAAAAGGCAGTTCGATTTCTAATTTTTTGAGGAATCTCCATACTGTTTTCCACATTGGCTGCACCAGTCTGCATTTCAACCAGCAGTGAAGGAGGGTTCCCTTTTCTCCACATCCTCTCCAGCACTTATTCTGTGTTGTTTTGCTGATGAGCTCCATTCTGACTGGTGTGAGGTGATATCTCATTGTGGTTTTAATTTGCATTTCTCTAATGATTAGTGATGTTGAGCATTTTTTCATATGCCTATTGGCCATCTGTATGTCTTCTTTGGAGAAATTTTTTTTCATTTTTTTAGCCCATTTTTTGATTGGATTGTTTGTCTTCCTGATGTTTAGTTTTATAGGTTCTTTATAAATTTTGGTTATTAATCCCATGTTAGACGTGTTGTCGAATATGCTCTCCCATTGTGTGGTTTGTCTTTTTATTCTGTTCTTATTGACTTTAGCTGTGCAAAAACTTTTTAGTTTGATATAGACCCATTTGTTTATCATGTCTTTTATTTCATTTGCCCGTGGAGATAAATTGGCAAATATATTGCTACTGCAGATGTCAGAGAGCTTGCTGCCTATGTTTTATTCTAAGATGCTATGGTTTCATAGCTTACATTTAAGTTTTTATTTCCATTTTGAGTTTGTTTTTGTGAATGGTGTAAGTTGATGGTCTAGTTTCATCTTTTTGCAGTAGATGTCTAATTTTCCCAACATCATTTGTTAAAGAGGCTGTCTTTACTCCATTGTGTGTTTCTTTCTCCTTTGTCAAATATCAGTTGTTCATAAAGATGTGGGTCTATTTCTGGGTTCTCTGTTCTGTTCCATTGATCTATGTGCCTGTTCTTATGCCAGTACCAGGCTGTCTTGAGTATAATGGCCTTGTAGTAAACCTTGATTGATATCTGGAAGAGTAATACCTTCTGCTTTAATTTTTCTTTTTAAGATTGCTGAGGCTATTCGTGTTCTTTTTTGGTTCCATATAAATTTTTGGAATATGTGTTCTATATTTTTGAAGCATGTCATTGGAATTTTAATTGGTATTTCATTGAATTTATAAATTGCTTTTGGAAATATAAACATTTTAATGATGTTTATTCTTCCTAACCATGAGCATGGTATATGCTTCCACTTGTTTGTATCTTTCTTGATTTCTTTTATCAATGTTTTATAATTTTCCAAGTACAAGTCCTTAACCTCCTTGGTTAAATTTACTCCTAGATACTTTATTTTTTTGGTTGCAATATTGAAGGAGATTGTTTCCTTAATTTTTTTTCTTATTTTTTTTTTTATTATTTAATGGGGTGACATTAATAAATCAAGGTACATATGTTCAAAGGAAACATCTCCAGGTTATTTTATCATTCAATTATGTTGCATACCCATCACCCAATGTTAAATTGTCCTGTCACCTTCTATCTGGTTTTCCCTGTGCCCCTACCCTTCTCCCTTTCCAACCCTCCCCTCCCTCCACCTACCCCGTAAACACCACACTCTTGTCCATGTCTCATAGTCTCACTTTTATGTTCCACCTATGTATGAAATCATGCTGTTCTCAGTTTTTTTCTATTTTATTTATTTCACTCCGTATAATGTTATCAAGGTCCATCCATTTTGTTGCAAATGATCCGATGTCATCATTTCTTATGGCTGAGTAGTATTTCATAGTATATGTATACCAAAGCTTTTTAATCCACTCATCCTCTGACGGACACTTGGGATGTTTCCAGATCTTCACTATTGTGAACAATACTGCCATGAACATGGGAGCATATTTCTTCTTTTCCCATAGTGCTATGGTGTTCATAGGGTATATTAAGGAAACAATCCCCTTCACTATTGCAACCAAAAAAATAAAGTACCTAGGAGTAAATTTAACCAAGGATGTTTCCTTAATTTCTTTTGCTGACAGTTGGTTGTTCTTTGATTTCTTTTATTAATGTTTTATAATTTTCTGAGTACAAGTCCTTAACCTCCTTGGTTAAATTTACTCCTAGGTACTTCATTTTTTTGGCTGCAATAGTGAAGGGGATTATTTCCTTAATTTCTTTTGCTGACAGTTCATTGTCGGTATATAGAAATGCTTCTGATTTCTGAGTATTGATTTTATATCCTGCTGCTTTGCTAAATTCATTTATAAGGTCCAGTAGTTTTTTGACTGAGACTTTAGAGTTTTCTATATACAATATCATATCATCTGCAAATAATGACAGTTTTACTTCTTCTTTTCCAATTTGGATGCCTTTTATTTCTGCTTCTTGTCTGATTGCTGTAGCTAGGACTTCCAGAACTATGGTGAATAAGAGTGGTGAAAGGGGACACCCCTGCCTGGTTCCTGATATTAAGGGGATTGCTTTTAATTTTTGTTCATTTAGTATGATGTTTGCTGTGGGTTTGTCATAGATGGCCTTTATCATGTTAAGGAATGTTCCCTGTATTCCCACTTTACTGAGAGTTTTGAGCATGAATGGGTGCTGGATTTTATCAAATGCCTTTTCTGCATCTATTGAAATTATCATGTGATTTTTGTCCTTCCTTTTGTTTATGTGATGAATCACATTGATTGATTTGCGAATATTGAACCAGCCTTGCCTCTCCAGAATAAATCCCACTTGATCGTGGTGTATGATTTTTTTCATATATTGCTGGATCCGGATGGCTAATATTTTGTTGAAAATTTTAGCATCTAAATTCATCAGGGATATAGGCCTATAATTTTCTTTCTTATGTTGTCTTTGCCGGGTTTTGGGATCAGAATTATGCTTGCCTCATAAAAGGAGTTTGGAAGTCTTCCTTCCTCTTGAATTTTTTGAAATAGCTTGAGAAGGATAGGAGTTAGTTCTTCTTTGAATTTTTGATAGAATTCACTTGTGAAGCCATCAGGCCCAGGACTTTTCTTTTTTGGGAGTTTTTTGATAACTGTTTCGATCTCATTTGTTGTAATTGGTCTGTTTAGGTGTTCTGATTCTTCCAGATTGATTTTTGGAAGGTTATATGATTCAAGAAATTTGTCCATTTCACCAAGATTGTCTAATTTTTTGGCATATAGTTCTTCATAGTATTTTCTTACAATGCTTTGTATTTCTGTTGTGTCAGTTGTTATTTCTCCACTGTCCTTTCTAATTTTATTTGAGTCCTCTCTCTTTTTTTCTTGGTGAGTCTAGTTAAAGGTTCATCAATCTTGTTTACCTTTTCAAAGAACCAGCTTCTGGTTTCGTTGATCCTCTGTATTGTTTCCTTAGCCTCTATGTCATTTATTTCTGCTCTGATCTTTATTATTTCCTTCCTTCTACTTGTCTTGAGTTTTATTTGCTGTTGTTTTTCTAGTTCTTTTAGATGCAGGGTCAAGTAGCTTATTTGAGCTTTTTCTAGCTTCTTATGATATGCCTGTAGTGCAGTGAACTTCCCTCTCAGAACTGCTTTTGCTGTGTTCCATAAATTTTGAGTTGATGTATGCTCATTATCATTTGTTTCTAGAACCTCTTTTATTTCTTCTTTATCTCATTGTTAATCCATTCATTATTTAATATCATGCTATTTAGTTTCCAAGTGTTTGAGTATTCTTTAGTTTTTCTTTTGTGGTTAATTTCTAGTTTCATAGCATTGTGATCCGAGTAAATGCTTGATATGATTTCAATCTTCTTAAATTTATTGAGACCATTTTTGTGTCCTAACATGTGATCTATCCTAGAAAACGTAACATGAGCACTTGAGAAGAATGTATATTCTACTGCTTTAGGATGAAAAGTTCTGAAGATATCTATTAAATCAAGTTGATCTAGTGTATCCTTTAAGTTAGCTGTTTCTTTATTAAGTTTCTTTCTTGAGGATCTATCCAGTGTTGTTAGCGGGGTATTGAAATCCTCTATTATGATAGTATTGCTGTTAATCTCTCCCTTTATATCCATCAAAGTCTGCTTTATGTATGTCTGGGCTCCTATATTTGGTGCATAGATATTTATAATAGTTAAATCTTCCTGTTGAATTGTTCCCTTTATCATTATGGAGTGTCCTTCTTTGTCTCTTACTACAGCCTTTGTTAAAGTCCATTTTGTCAGATATAGGTACTGCTATCCCGGCTTTTTTTTTCATTTTCATTTGCATGAAATATTTTTTTCTATCCTTTTACCTTCAGTCTATGTGCATCTTTTGTTTTAAGGTGTGTCTCTTGTAGACAGCATATGTATGGGTCCTGTTTCTTTATCCATGCAGCTACCCTATGTCTTTTGATTGGATCATTTAATCCATTTTCATTTAAGGTTATTATTGATATGTAGTTGTTTATTGCCATTTTATTCTTTAAAGCTGTATTCTTCTTTTGCTATATTCTTTCCTTCCTTTGAACTGTTCACACCAGGCCCCTTAGTATCTCTTGCAGAATTGGTTTGGTTTTAATGAATTCCTTGAGGCTTTCTTTTTCTGGGAAGCTCTTTATTTCTCCTTCAATTTTAAACGTTATCCTTGCAGGATAGAGTAGTCTTGGTTGTATGTTCTTCTTCTGTATTATTTTTATTATATCTTGCCATTTCTTTCTGGCCTCAAGTGTTTCTGTTGAGAAGTCCGATGTCATTCTTATTTGGGCTCCTTTGTAGGTGATAGCCTTTTTTTCCCTAGCAGCTTTTAAAATTTTTTCTTTATCCATTAGCTTTGGTATTTTAACTATGATGTGTCTTGGTGTAGATCTTTTTGGGTTTCTCTTTAATGGAGTTCTATGTGCTTCTTGAATGTGTGGAGTGTTTCCCAGCCTTAATTTAGGAACGTTTTCTGCTATGATTTGATTGAACAAAGTTTCCATTTCCTGTCCTCTCTCTTCTTCTTCAGGCACCCCTATGATATGAATGTTCTTTCTCTTTAGGTTGTCATAGAGCTCCCTTAGAGTTTTCTCACATTTTTTGAGTCTGTTTTCCTTTTTCTTCTCTGCTTCTGTGCCTTTGTTTATTGTGTCCTCTAACTCGCTGATTCGATCTTCAGCGTGATTCATCCTGCTTTTAATTCCTTCCAATGTGGTCTTCAGTTCTGATACTGTATTTGTCATTTCTGTTTGATTCTTTTTTATTATTTCAATTTTGTTTTTTATACTTGTTATCTCTTTATTTAGGTGTTCATAGTGACTATCCATTGTTGCTCTAATTTCTTTGAACATCCTAACTATCATTATTCTAAATTCTGCTTTTGGTAATTTGGTTATATCTGGTTCATTCAGGTCCTTCTCTGGGGATTTCTCTTGATTCATTTGGTTTGCATTCCTCTGCCTGCCCATTTTGTCTGTGTATAAGCAAGTTGTTGCCACTGGAGTCCAGTAGGTGGTGCCTTTGTGTTCTCTAGGTGTGGTCTGTCTGCAGGCTTGCCACCCCCTCTGCCGCTGCCTATGGCGGTTGGGTATGGGCCTTGCCAGCTCGACCCACTGCGACTGTTGCTGTGATTTCCGCCTCTCTTCCACGGGAGGGGCTGTCACTCAAGCCACAAGCCTCAGCACCAAGGGCAGAGGTGAGCACCTTTGCTCAGCTGTGGACCCAACCTTTTTCCGGACTTCCGCCCAGCACCCGCAGTCAGAGCCTGCTTGCTACAGTTTCGCGGGTTGGGTGGGGCTTTTGACGTGTTCTCAGCTGTGAGCCTTTGCCCATCCGGAGCTTTAGCACCGCCCTTGAGGCCAGGGACCTCCTGTGCAGGGTCGCAAACCGGGGTTTATTGGGCTGGGTGTGTTTTCTGGTTTTCGCTCAGCTGTGAGCTTCTGCTCGTCCCAGACTCTACTCCGCCCCCACGTTCGGAGCCCGCTCGTGCATGTAGGATGGCAAACCGTGGTTTCTCTGGCCAGGCGGGGATAGTATCTTGGGCTCAGCTGAGAGCTTTCGCTTGTCTCGGGGTCCACCTTGCCCCCGCATTAGGAGCTTGCTCGCACACGCAGGATGGCAAACCGCGGTTTCTCCGGATGGTTGGGGCTGGCAGTCTGAGCTCAGCCGTGAGCCCCTGCCCATTCCTGGTCCTAGCCCTGTGCCGGGTCAGGGCCGGCTTGTGCAGGGTCACAGAGCAGATCTCTGCCCGTTCCTGGCCTCCGGCTTTGTCCCCGCAGGTGGGATAACAGGCGGTCCGCAGCTGCCGGACTGCTTTCGCGCGTCCCCTCCACCCCTGCTGGACTAGACCGAGCTCACACTGGTTTGGCCTCCACCCACGCCGACAGAACCGCCTTTCTGCATCCTGCCTCCACCATACCCTTCAGCAACCCTCAGCAGAGTAGGAAGGGCCCTAATAGTCCACAATGTAGGCCTGGGAGCTCCCTCACTTGTTTCACAGCTCAAAACTGTCCAAACGCCTCTTCTAGGCTCTGGGACTGTAGGCTGGGGCTTGGTTCCTGGGACCCAGGTCCCTCCCTCTCCGCCAAACTCTCCTCCCGCCACACGGGTCTCTCCGGGCTGTCATTTGCTCCAGGGAGCTGGGCAGCCCTCTTCGCGTTTTCGCTATTCCTACCAGTCTCAATGTGGCTTCTTCTGTGTTCCTTGGTTGAAGAGTCCACTTAGTTTAGTTCAAAGTTGATTTATCCAGATGATGTTTCTTAAAATTGAGTTATAATCCACTTTGGTTCTGGGAGTTGGAAGTTGGTACGTCCACCTTCTCAGTCGCCATCATGGTCCTACCAAAGCTTTTTAATCCACTTGTCTTCTAACGGACACTTGTGCTGTTTCCAGATTTTCGCTATTGTGAACCATGTTGCCACAAACATGGGGGCGCATTTCTTTTTTCAAACAGTGTTATGGTGTTCTTAGGGTATATTCCTAAAAGTGGGATAGCCGGGTCAAAAGGCAGTTCTACTTTTAATTTTCTGAGGAATCTCCAAACTGTTTTTCACAGTGGCTGCACCAGTCTACATTCCCACCAGCAGTGCAGAAGGGAACCAAAAGTTTTTTAAGAGACAGCCTAGTCTCGCCTGACCAGGCGGTGGCGCAGTGGATAGAGCATCGGATTGGGATGCAGAAGACCCAGGTTTGAGACCCTGAACTCGCCAACTTGAGCGCGGGCCCATCTGGCTTGAGCAAATAAAGCTCGCCAGCTTGGACCCAACGTCACTGGCTCCAGCAGGGGTTGCTCAGTCTGCTGAAGGCCTGTGGTCAAGGCACATGTGAGAAAGCAATCAATGAACAACTAAGGTGTTGCAACGGCAACGAAAAACTAATGATTGACGCTTCTCACCTCTCTCCATTCCTGTCTGACTCTCTCTCTGTCCCTGAAAAGGAGACAGCCTAGCCTGACCAGGCAGTAGCACAGTGGATAGAGCATCGGACTGGGATGCGGAAGACCCAGGTTCAAGACCCTGAGCTCACCAGCTTGAGCGCGGGTCCATCTGGCTTGAGCAAAAAGCTCGTCAGCTTGGACCCAAGGTCGCTGGCTCCAGCAAGGCATTGCTTGGTCTGCTGAAGGCCTGTGGTCAAGGCACATGTGAGAAAGCAATCAATGAACAACTAGAGTGTTGTGACGGCAGCGAAATACTAATGATTGATGCTTCTCACCTCTTTCTGTTCCTTTCTGTTTGTCTCTATCTGCCCTTCTCTCTGGCTCTCTCTCTGCCCCTGTAAAAAAAAAAAAAGAGAGACAGCCTAGAAGTCTTGTTTGGGAATGGTTGATTGAAAGTTTACCATGTGTGTTGGGTGAGCATCTAACTGTCTACAAGGAGAGAATGAACCATCCTGGATGGTGGAATGAGCATTCAGACAAGGCAGCTATTGGGCAGATAAAATATAATATGCTCACTTTGTTAAAGATGGTGCTGCCCACATGCAGGCCATCACCCAGGTGATATTATTTGCCCTTATGCTTGGGATGGGTGTGGGGGAAAGGCTGTAATGTAAGCAGGACCAGTCGTTATAGCCTAAGGCTTAGTTTTAAGAGTCAGCTTTCCCCCACACCCTTGACTGATTGGATGATGTGGGGTGGTGCACTCCTGAGGAATCCCATTATGCCTCAGATGGGTGACTTTTTATCAGAGACTTCCTTGTTTGTACAATTGGATTAAAGGTTTTGATTCTACATTATAAAGTGGGGCAGGCCAGGAGCTTGCTCTCTCCATTCCTGCTATCATCATTGCAGGGGCCTCCCTGATCCCTTGCCCTCCATGGGAAAAGCTGGCTTTCTGCTTTTCCCTTGTCTTCTCTTGTGGCTTGCCTGTCTTGGTGAGACACCAATAAACAGAATGGCCTACCATCCTCTGACTCTGCCATTTCTTCAACGTCAGCCCGAATCCAATGAGAACCTGCATATGAATGGCCACGATGGCGGCTTCTGGCCTTACAGCAGCCATCCCTGCTGTCTTACACCCACTAGAAGAGGAGGCTGTCTGTTTTCCAGGTGTCCCCATATGACAGTTAAGCTGAGGCAAACACCTGGAACCACTCCTGACCAGCATTGGATTTTGAAACCATGCAGGATGGTGGAATGAGAGATGCAGGAGAGATTGGCAAGTTTCTGCTCATAGAGTCACTATATTCACTCACCTGAATATGATTGTTGCCCAGTGGATGTGGCAAGGTGAAATGAGAGGATGGTCATTGGTGCCAGTGTCCAGTTTTTGGTTTGTCTACATGCAGGCAAAGAGAATTTCCCTTTGCCTGTTCAGGAGGTGGGGCTAGAGCAGGGGTCGGGAACCTATGGCTCACGATCCAGATGTGGCTCTTTTAATGGCTGCATCTGGCTCGCAGACAAATCTTTAATAAAAATAATAATAATATTAAAAATATAAAACATTCTCATGTATTACAATCCATTCATTTTCTACCGCTCATGTTCATGGTTGCGGGTGGCTGGAGCCAATCACAGCTATCCTCCGGGACAACACCAAATTTTTATTGAATTATGCTTAATGTACACAGGTCATTATATGTCTCTCACAGAATTACATTTTAAAATATGTGGTGTTCATGGTTCTCTCAGTCACAAAGCTTCCTGACCCCTGGGCTAGAGGGTCAGGGGAACTAGTCCCTTGTTGGGCAGATAAAATATATTATGCTCACTTTGTTAAAGATGGTGCTGCCCACATGGAAGTTCGTTGATATTAATGTGTGTTCTAGAACAGGCTGTGGGCAGACCAGGTCGTCATAGCCTAAGGCTTAGTTTAAGAGTAAGCTCTTCCCCACACCCTTGACTGATTGGATGATATAGGGTGGTGCACTCTCCTGAGGAATCCCATTATGCCTCAGATGGGTGGCTTTGTATCAGAGACTTTCTTTATGTATAATTGGATTAAAGGTTTGGATTTTCTATGCTATAAACTGGGGCAGTCCAGGAGCTTGCTCGCTCTTGGTTCCTGAGGTATTAGAGAGCAGAGCAGATTAAGGCCACGTGGAGGAGAGAAGGCAGTTTGTTAAGAGTTTGTGCTGGAGGAGATGGGGAACAGGTGAATAAGTCTGGTGAGCTAGAAACCTTTGATTCTAGGAAACTCGGATAAGTCAGTAGCTTTGGGAGCACTGAATGTGTGGGTTTTGGAGCCCAGTGTGTGTTTTTGCTTGCCCGCTGGGTGCAAGCTAGAATTAAAGCTGATGGCTCACCAGTTCTTGGCTCCTGTGTTTCATTGCCGACTGTTCGAATCTAATGTGAACCTGCACAGGTCAGGCTGCTGTGATGGTGGCCTCGACTACTGGCTTTACATCCCTCAACTCCATGGGCAAGGGAGGCAGGATCTGGGGATAAGCCTGAGATGAGCTGCCACTCCTTCTCGGGTAGCAAACCTCACCTCTCTCAGGTCAAGATTAGATGCATAACTAGTCTCTGGCACACATACCTCATTGGTTCAGCACCAGAATGAAAGGTAGAAACTAAGGGCTGAATCAAAAACAGTCTAGTGTGTTCCAAAAGGAAAACTTATTTTATTTTATTTATTTATTTTTTTTTTAAAATATTTATTTATTTATTCATTTTAGAGAGGAGACACAGAGTGAGAGAAAGAGAGAGAGAGAAAGAGAGGAGGAGCTGGAAGCATCAACTCCCATATGTGCCTTGACCAGACCAGTGCAGGGTTTTGAACTGGCGACCTCAGTGTTCCCAGGTCTACGCTTTATCCACTGCACCACCACAGGTCAGGCAGGAAAACTTATTTTAAAAGTACCTGGCTGCAGGTGGGCTGAGACCACCAGCAAAGGGTGTCAATGCCAAGGGAAGAATGGGGCAGGGGTTATATGGATTTGTCAAAGGGCCTTGGGTAAAGGCAGCTGCAAGATAACTTCTGTTTGTGGTTTACAGGGTGCCACAGTTTCTCAAAATTGTCTGCACCCTATTCTAATTGTTCCTTATCAGCATCCAGCTGCAACGGAGGTCTGAGCTGGATTACTGAGTAGGCAAGTCCTTCTTCCTCCTTCAGGCCTGCATTGTGTTCTTAAGAAAGATGATGGTTGAGTAGCCATTTTATCTATGAAAATGAGATCCTGTTGATAGTGGAAGAAGGAGTGATGTTCTGCCCATCTGATGTACTGTGATAGTGGCCTTGACTACTGGCTTTACACCCAGGTATCTGCATTTTTTAATTTTTCTTTTTTTAAAGGTCTAAAATATTTTATTATTTTTTTAACATTGGTATTTTTTATTTAATTAATTGTGTTTATATAGATTCTAGGGTCACCCCAAATGCATCCCCCCAACCCCATATTTCCCTCAGCATCTCTCTCTCCTTTTTGATCTCTCCTCTGTCTCAATTCTGTTCCTCAGTTCTCATTGTTCCTTGGATTTCTCAAATAAGTGAGGTAATATAATATTTTTCTTTCTCTGCCTGGCTTATTTCACTCAACATAATAGTTTTCAGTTCTCTCCATATTGTTGCAAAAGGTAATATTTTCTTCTTTTTCATAGCCCCATAGTATTCCATTGTATACATGTATTACTGCTTTATAATCCACTCGTCCACTGACAGACACTTGGGCTGTTTCCAGATCTTTGCTATTGTGAACAATGCTACCATAAATATGAGGGTGCATTTATTTTTTAGTCGGTGATATGGTGTCCTTGGAATATATTCCTATAAGTGGGATGGCTCGGTCAAAGGGCAGTTCCATTTCTAATTTTTTGAGGAATCTCCATACTGTTTTCCACAGTGGCTGCACCAGTCTGCATTCCAACCAGCAGTGCAGGAGGGTTCCCCTTTCTCCACATCCTCGCCAGCATTTATTATGTGTTGTTGTGTTAATGAGCGCCATTCTGACTGGTGTGAGGTGGTATCTCATTGTGGTTTTAATTTGCATTTCCCTAATGATTAGTGATGTTAAACATTTTTTTAAATCTATCTATTGGCCTGTTTGGAGAAGTGTCTATTCATATCTTGTGCCCATTTTTTGATTGGATTGTTTATCTTCCTGGTGTGGAGTTTTATAAGTTCTTTAAAATTTTTGGTTATTAACTCCTTATCAGATGTATTGTCAAATATGTTCTCCTATTGTGTTGTTTGTCTTTTTATTCTGCTCATATTGTCTTCAGCTAGGCAATAGCTTTTTAGTTTGATATAGTCCCATTTGATTATCCTGTCTTTTACTTCATTTACCTGTGGAGATAAATCAGCAAATATATTGCTGTGATAGATGTTGGTGAGCTTACTGACTATGTTTTCTTCTAGAATGCTTATGGTTTCACGACTTACATTTAAGTTCTTTATCCATTTTGAGTTTATTTTTGTGACTGGTGTAACTTGGTGGTCTAGTTTCATTCTTTTGTAGGTAGCTGTCCTGTTTTCCCAACACCAAATGTCCGTAAAGATGTGGGTTTATTTCTGGGTTCTCTGTTCTATTCCATTGATCTATATGCCTGTTCTTATGCCAGTACCAGGCTGTTTTGAATACAGTTGCCTTGTTATATAATTTGATATTAGGAAGTGTGATACCTCCCACTTTATTCTTCTTTTTCAAGATTGCTGAGGCTATTTGTGTTCTTTTTTGTTTCCAGATAAATTTTTGGAATATGTGTTCTATATCTTTAAAGTATGTCATTGGTATTTTAATTGGTATTGCATTGAATTTATCAATTGCTTTGTGTAATATAGACATTTTATTTTATTTTATTTTTTAAATTTATTTTTATTTATTCATTTTAGAGAGGAGACACAGAGTGAGAGAGAGAGAGAGAGAGAGAGAGAGAGAGAGAGAGAGAGAGAAATGGGGGAGGAGCTAGAAGCATCAACTCCCATATGTGCCTTGACCAGACCAGTGCAGGGTTTTGAACTGGCAACCTCAGTGTTCCCAGGTCGACGCTTTATCCACTGCGCCACCACAGGTCAGGCTCGTAATATAGACATTTTAATGATATTTATTCTTCCTAACAATGAACACGGTATATGCTTCCACTTGTTTGTGTCTTCCTTGATTTCTTTTATCAATGTTTTATAATTTTCTGAGTACAAGTCTTTAACCTCCTTGGTTAAATTTACTCCTAGGTACTTTATTTTTTGTTGTTGTTGCAATAGTGAAGGGGACTGTTTTCTTAATTTATCTTTCTGAAATTTCATTGTTTGAGTGTAAAAATAACTGATTTCTGAGTATTAATTTTATATCCTGCCACCTTGCTGAATTTATTAGGTCCAGTAGTTTTGGACTGAGACTTTTGGGTTTTCTATATACAGTATCATATCATCTGCAAATAAGGATATTTTCACTTTTTCTTTTCCAATTTGAATGCCTTTTATTTCATCTTCTTGTCTGATTGTTGTAGCTAGGACTTCCAGAACTATGTTGAATAAGAGTGGTGAAAGGGGACACCCCTGCCTTGTTCCTGCTCCTAAGGGTATTGCTTTTAATTTTTGCCCATTGAGTATGATGTTGGCTGAGGGTTTGTCATAGATGGCCTTTATCATGTTGAGGTATGTTCCCTGTATTCCCACTTTGCTAAGAGTTTTGATCATAAATGGGTGCTGGATTTTATCAAATGCTTTTTCTGCATCTATTAAAATTATTATGTGGTTTTTCTCTTTACTTTTGTTTATGCGATGAACCACATTGATTGATTTACAAAAGTTGTACCATCCTTCCTTGCCTCCTCAGAATAAATCCCACTTGATCATGATGTATGATTTTTTTCATATATTGCTAGATCTAGTTTGCTAATATTTTGTTGAGGATTTTTAGCATCTAAATTTATCAGGAATATTGGTCTATAATTTTCTTTCTTTGTGTTGTCTTTGCCTGGTTTTGAAATCAGAATTATGCTCGCCTCATAAAAGGAACTTGGAAGTGTTCCTTCCTCTTGAACTTTTTGAAATAGCTTGAGAAGGATAGGAGTTAGTTTTTCTTTGAATATTTGGTAGAATTCACCAGTGAAGCCATCGGGCCCAGGGGTTTTATTTTTTGGAAACTTTTTGATAACTATTTTGATCTCTTTTGTTATAATAGGTCTGTTTAGGTTTTCTGATTCTTCCAGATTGATCTTTGTAAGATTATATGTTTCAAGGAATTTGTCCATTTCACCTAGATTGTTTAATTTTTTGGCATAGAGTTCTTCATAGTATTTTCTTACAATATTTTGTATTTCTGTTTTTTCGGTTGTTATTTCTCCACTCTCATTTCTAATTTTATTTATTTGAGTCCTCTGTCTTCTTTTCTTGTTAAGTCTCGTTAAAAGTTTATTGATCTTGTTTGCTCTTTCAAAGAATGCACTCTTGGTTTCATTGATCCTCTGTATTGTTTATTTAGCCTCTATGTCATTTATTTCTGCTCTGATCTCTATTATTTCCTTCCTTCTACTACCTTTGGGCCTTACTTGCTGTTCTTTTTCTAGTTCTTTTAGATGAAGGGTTAGGTTGTTTATTTGAGCTTTTTCAAGCTTCTTAGGGAATGCCTGTAGTGCTATGAACTTCCTTCTCAGGACTGCTTTTGCTGTGTCCCATAAATTTTGAGTTGTTGTATGTTCGTTATTATTTATTTCTAGGATTTTTTAATGTCTTCTTTGATTTCATTGTTAACCTATTCATTATTTAATAACATGCTATTTAGTTTCCATGTGTTTGAGTATTTTTCAGTTTTTCTGATGTGGTTGATTTCTAGTTTCATGGCACTGTGATCAGAGAAAATACTTGATATGATTTCAATCTTCTTAAATTTGTTGAGACTGCTTTTGTATTCTAACATGTGGTCTATCCTAGACAATGTACCATGAGCACTTTAAAAGAATGTATATTCTGCTGCTTTAGGGTAAAAGGTTCTAAAGATGTTTATTAAATCGAGGTGATCTAGTGCGTCCTTTAAGTATGCTGTTTCCTTGTTAATTCTTTTTCTTGAGGATCTATCTAGTGATGTTAGTGGGGCATTGAAATCTTCTACTATTATAGTATTTCTGTTTATCTCACCTTTTATATTCATCAAAGTCTGCTTTATATATTTAGGGGCTCCTATATTATGTGTGTAAATATTGATGATGATTATATCTTCCCTTTAGATTGCTCCCTTTATCATTATGTAGTGACCTTCTTTATCTCTTACTATACCCTTGGTTTTAAAGTCCATTTTATCAGATATAAGTATTACTACCCCAGCTATTTTTTTCATTTTCGTTTGCATGTGATATTTTTTCTTTCCTTTTACTTTCAGTCTATGTGCATCTTTTGTTTTAAGGTGTGTCTCTTGTAGACAGCATATGTATGGGTCCTGTTTTCTTATCTATGCAGCTACCCTATATCTTTTGATTGTATCATTTAATCCCTTTACATTTAAAGTTATTATTAATATGTAGTTATTTATTACCATTTTATTCTTTGAAAGCTCTATTCCTCTTTTGCTATATTATTTTTCTCCTTTGATCTGTTTACAACAGGCCCCTTAACATTTCCTGCAGCATTGGTTTGGTTGTAATGAATTTCTTGAGTTTTTTTTTTTTCTTTTTGTCTGGGAAGCTTTTTATTTCTTCTTTAATTTTAAGTAAGAGCCTTGCTGGATAAAGTTGTCTTGGTTGTAAGCTCTTGTTACTTTAAATACTTCTTGCCATTCCCTTCTGGCCTCAAGTGTTTCTGTTGAGAAGTCAGATGTCATCCTTATGTGGTCTCCTTTGTAGGTGATAGCCTTTTTTTCTCTTGCAGCTTTTAATATTTTCTTTTTATCGCTTAGCTTTGGTATTTTAATTATGATGTGTCTTGGTGTAGGTTTCTTTGTGTTTCTCTTTAATGGAGTTCTCTGTGCTTCTTGAACTTGTTAGAACCTTTCTTGCATTAATTTAGGGAAATTTTCAGCTATGATTTGATTAAATAAACTTTCTATCTCTTGTTATTTCTCTTCTTCAGGAACCCCTATAATGCGGATGTTATTTTTCTTCGTGTTGTGACTGAGCTCTCTTAGAGTTTCCTCAGTCTTTTTGAGTCTCTTTCCTTTTTTCTGCTCTGGTTTCATGCCTTTTGTTCATATTGTCCTCCAACTCGCTAATTTGATCCTCAGCTTCATCCATTTTGCTTTTAATTCCTTCCACAGTGTTCTTTATTTCTGATAATGTATTTGTCATCTTTGAATGATTCTGTTTTAATATTTCATTGTCCTTTTTTATACTTGCTATCTCTTTATTTAGGTGTTTACAATGACCATCCATTGTTGTTCTAAGATCCCTCAGCATCCTAACAATCATTATTTTAAAATCTGTATCCAGTAATTTGGTTATTTTCATATCACTCAGTTCATTTTCTGGAGGTTTCTCTTGTGGTTTCATTTAGATTGCACTTTTTTGTCTTCTCATTATGTCTATGTGTTTGTGTGTGTTGTTTGTAGAGCTGGTTTAGTCTAGGCTTGGAGTCTGCTTCCAATTTTCAGTTGTTTTATTTCTAGGTCTTCTTGGGTTGCCATCAGATGTTGTTTGTAATCCACTACCAGATTTGGCTTTTCTAGTAGTGCCGCTTTAAAGTCTTGATTTGTTTGTTTTCTTTTTCTTTTCAGTTTTCTTAACTTAGCTGTAGTCTTGGTTACTGATCTTAGCAGGGGGCCTATTTAAAACTGTATCCAGGAATGCAGTGGGTGTAACCTGACACTTCGAAGGCCTGACCTGCCAGTTACTTTCTGGAGGGGGTGGGCTGGGTGCTTTCTCCACTTCAGTAGGGGGAGGTGTATCTCAGATCTCCATGGAGACCTGAATTACTGCCCCTCCTCCCCACTTCTTATTTTTAGCTGTGTCTTGTTGTGCTGATTGGAGCTGGAGAGATATCTTAAGATGGGTCACCCAGAACCACATTAGTCTTGTGTTATGTGAATCAACCCCTCCCCCAGCTAACGCCACTTCCAGCACTGGATGAGTCAGCTTCTCAGGTCTTCCCATGCATTCCTCTGCCCATCACCATCACCATCTGTCTCTCTCTTCCCCCTTTCCTTTCAGAAGACAAGCCAGCTCTTTCACTTGTTTTTCAAAGTTCATCACCCATCCACATGAGTGTGCAGTGGACAGCGCTAACCTGAGTTACATCCCTGGTGTCTCCGTCAGAGATTTTGATCTACAAGCTTCTGACCTGAAGGCCTCAGACATGTGGGTGAATAAGTTCAAGTCACTGAATAAATATTTGGAAAGACTTGCATGACAGCAAGCAGGGTTGGCCAGCAATCACAAGTGGGGAGAAATGAGAAACCTTCAACCCGTGGACCAGCTGATTGTCAAAACTTGGAACGCACTTCTCGTCACATACCACACACTGCAGCATGTGAGTATTGCTGTACTGACAATGTTAGGCTTTACATATACATGTGAGCAGTCTTTCTCAGATCTAAGGAATGTTAAGACCAACCTACAATCATTTTTAATGGATGGAAGTCTCAACGCCTGCATGAAGCTTAATCTTGCCACATATCAACCAGACTACAAAGCCATCAGCAAAATTACGCAGCACCAGAAGTTGCATTAATGGTAAGAAGTACTTTATTCATCATTGGTTAGCAATAGCATAACAACATTATTAAAAAGAGTTCAGAGACTTATTGTACTTTAAAAGTGTTGATCTTACATAAAATACACACATTTACTTTATTTAGTGTTAAACATATTGTATGGCACTTCATGGAATTACATTTTAAAATATGTGACGTTCATGGCTCTCTTGGCCAAAATTTTTTTGATCCCTGCTCTAGGCCAACCAGGGTGGCAGTGTCAACCCAGAGCTCAGCAGGATGAGCTCAACAGGAAACCTCTTTGGCTCCACAGAACACCACCCCTCTTGTTGCAGGAAGCAACCTGACAGATGATAGACACTCAGATAACTCAATCAATAAAGGAAAGAGAATTGATTAAGCCAGTGGAGCATGTGGGGTTTGTAGCTGCAAAACACGGGCTCCCCAAAGTTGATTTTTTAAACAGGTTATATACTTTTACAGTATTTAAGTAATGGGCATGTATTTTTTTTTTGTTTCCGGTTTCCCAGGACTCAGGGAGAGAAAAGGGAAAGTTTTAGTGGGGTAAACAAGGGGGAAGGGGTTTTCAGATTATTGGCCATAGTTACATACAGATTTTGCTGTTTTTGTTTTGTATTGTAACTATGGGATATTTATTACTGGCTGACTCAGTTACCCCAGCTGGCTCCTTTTCCTTGTAATCTTCATTTCTTCTTTTTAAGCCTAGAGGGGGCCAGCCTCTCCTTCTACATTTTCCCCTTTGAGTGTTCAGAATTTTTTTTATACTGGAGTCTTACATTCTTCATCTGATTCCAAGGGGAAGGTCTGTAGTGGGTAAAGTATACATGGGCCATTGTTTGTTGCTGTATTGTGGACTCATTATGTTCCTTATGCTGTTCTTTAATAATGGCAATACAGACTTATTAAGCAACTCCTAGGAGTAGTAAGACTGCTCCTATTAGGGTTTTAAACTCACTAAAGGCTGAGAACCATCCCCCCAATAGGTTATTAGGTTTTACTTGTGCCAAATTTGCACAGGCATGTGTGCCAGTTTTGTCATCTTCTTGACAAGGCAGCAATTAGTGAGTTTGAATTTCTTACACACTCCTCCTTCTGCTGATAGCAGATAATCTAGTGCTAATCTGTTTTGGTAGATAGCACTTCTTATCTGAGTTTGCTGATGTGTAATGAGGGTTAGGGATTTTCTAGTTTTATTGATAATAAATTCTAAAACTGCCTGCAAATGGATAATCTGGTTTAACATATAAGTGGGGATGCAGTTTCCCCCCACCCCCAAAATTTATCCTCTGCCTATATGGCAGGTCCATAGTATCATAGAATTATCTGCTCTGGGGGCCACTCATCATCTTTCCAGTCTTCTATCTGGAGTTCTCTTTTCACCCGTTTTACGGGCTGTGGAGCTGAATAGCCAAGCAATTCCCTTGTTTCCAGAGGCAAGAGGAAAAAGGGGGGCTTTATCATACCTATTAAACAGCTTCCCTCCCAATTCTTGGGAAGTTGGGATAAGTCCTGTTTTCACAGATCCAGTAAAGTGTACATGGTGCTACCCCATCTCTGGCCCTGCCTGGGTCCTGCCAGGCTCCAGTTAGCTTGGGGAATCTGACCAATGGATTTCTCTCTGTCTGGTTTCCCCACCACATACTTTGCTTGAAGGTGGCATTATAATACCGTTGCCCAAGGCAAGTCAGCTCCCCCACGGATTCAGTCTGATCTTCTCCTCTGGCTAAGCAGTATTGCCCTATGATAGTATGTTTTAAAATTTATTAGCTGTCATTAGAGGGGTGGGGGGTTGTTACATTTAGCCTAGCCTCTATGGGAACTAGTTTCTTTGCTTCCTAATGGCCATCTGTCTCCTGTTAGAGTTCCCCCACATATACAGTAAGAGGTGATATTTAGGGACTGGGCTATTTTCTCAACCATCCTGAGGAACAGATGTTGTTGTTGAAAGTGGTGTTAGGGGTCAATTGCTTCTTCAGAAGAAGATTTATATACTTGGAAGGCTCAAATAGGGTGGTTCTGTATCAGGCCCCAAATGATGAGTTGAGCATAGGGGTTTAAGCCAGCTCCATTAATGCGAAGGGTTAATACCTCATTTTTTCTCCAGCAGGAATCTAGAGGATTGGTTATAACTAGGCCTAAGGGATTGCACCCATGGCTAGTACAATTTGACAGGGCTGTTCCTTTTCTCAGGTATACTTCCCTTTCCTTGGAACTATTCTTTCCCCAGTTTGCCTATAAGGCACATGACCAATATACACAGGTGGTTTTAGAGGTTAAACTTTGTAAGTATATGTGCTTTTCTTCTACCCTGTAGCATCTCTCTCAGCTGACAGACCCACAGGTTCTTTTTTCATCGCATGTTGCCTGGCTTATGGCTGCACATGCATCAAAATTTAGTATAACTTGTCTGGGATTTTCTTTAATTTTGGTCTGAGCTATTGTTGGTCTTTCTACTCATTTCCTCTATCCTCCTGCTGCTATTTTTATTTCAAATATTGTTGTAGTAGGAAGATCTGTAGGATTATAACAGACATAGGGCTGGTTGTCATCTGGGTCACACACTGTATATTGAGTCTGATTATAGGTACAGGCCCCTTTCTGTGTTTCTTCACACTCATAGAAGCTATAGAAAAGCAAGGTGGTGGAGACCTTTTGACCTTCCTTGTTGACATGAATACACAGTTCACAGTTCTCTGCCCTAGTTCCCCTCACTACCTAGAGTCCAATTATAAGGAGTCTCATGGTGAGGTTCCTCAGGCTTTGGATATGTGTGGACCAGACAGCTCCCAGTTTGTGGCTGGAGCAGGGCATGCTGTCCTTCTTAGGGTCAACTTATAAGGGTTGGCAGGGTCAGTCCCTGCTGTCCCTGTTGAAGGTGTCTCCACTGGGGTTGCAGGCTTTAGGTGGCTATGGTGAATTCAGGTGGGTATGCCTTCTACCTTGGCAGCAGTGGGAGTGGTCAGAATCACAGTGTAGGGTCCCCTCTACCTGGATTGGAGAGAAGCTGGATTCCAATCCTTGGCCTACACCTGGTCTCCTGGGGAAAAAGAATGGGCAGGGGCAAACAAACTGATCGAATCCCTATCTAGCACCCACTTGGATATGGTACTGGCTACCTTGCCCAAAGCTTTAAATTGCCTATGTAATTCTGTTTTCCTAATTCTCGGGGAGTTCCTGGCAAGCTATGTAATATTGGGGGAGGCCTATTGTAAACCTTTATAGGGTTCTTGGAGGGAGTGCACCAAATTTTAAACAATATTAGAGGCAAAGATTGTGCCCTTTTAAAACCTGTTTTCTGACATAATTTGCTAAGCTCTAACTTCCGAGTCCTATTTATGCATTCTACCTTTTTCAAGCTTTGAGGTCTGTATGTCACATGAAGCTTCCAGGTGATGTCCAATGCTTGAGCTGTTTTTTGTATTACCTTAGCCACAAAGGCTGGGTCGTTTTTGGAGCCTATTCGCAGTGGCAGTCCAAATCTTGGAATTATTTCTCTGAGCAATTTCCTTGTTACTTCTCTAGCCTTTTCAGTCTGAGTGAGGTTGGCATCTACCTATCCTGAGTAGGTGCACACTAATACCAACAGGTACTGGTAACCTTGACTTTGGGCATCTTGGTGAAGTCCACTTGTATATCCTCAAAGGGTGCTGTCTCATAGGACTGAAGACTAGGGGACACTGAAGGTCCTTGCTTTGCATTATTCTGATGGCAGGTTGAACAGTGTAGGCTGACTTTCTTGGCTAGAGTTGCCAAGAGAGAACGGGTAGAGCCTCACCATTACATAACATGGAGGATCCAGAGTTTCTGCTTCTTCTGGTTCACTAGGGGTTAAAATTTATGGCTTTGGCAACTGCAGCAGCTCTCTGGGTCTGGTGGAACACTTCCCTGCATTAGCTACCAGTACTGTAAAAACCTGACCTCTAAACCAACTGGATGGGTGTATAACTAGTGTAAGCCAAGTGTCTATGTAGGGAAACTGGTCAAGGTGGCCTGGATCTTTAGTTACTACCTGCCACACCTTCTGTACAACAGACCTATCCAAGCTTCTGATGGCCACCCTACCCCAAAAGTGGGCCATTCTAACTCACACAAGGTCTTCAATTTCCCAGGAACTAATAACCCTGTAATCCTCTAAAACCCCTACTTAAAATTTTTGACCATTGTGGCTAAAGGAGTGGGTTTTCCCTGTGAACTTCCCATACCTCCCATGACAGACAGCAGTCATGACACAAGAAGGAATGAGGGAAGGGAAGGGGAAACTTGGAGAGGACACTACTCACTTCAGTTCATCACGGGCCACTCTCCTCACAGAAATGGCATGCTCTCTTGACTTATTGCAGGCTGATATAAACCGTAAGCATGCAATTCTGCCTCTGAGCCATATGAGGCGCCCTACAGAACCATGGTTTAGGACCCAACACTTGCTTTGGCCCTGTGGGAGAGTTCGAATTCTCTCCCAGTGTCCATCTTCTTCACTCTGCACTCACTCTCTTTCACTCAACCTCCCCCACACCAGTGGAGAGTGGCAAGTCACAATTCCTAATCCCATGAGGCCTATTCCCCACAACCAGTGGTGAGTGCACAATCTCCGCTCCTAACCTATAGAGGGTAATTAGTGACTCTCTGGAACATGATCAGGTCTACCTTCTGCCCAGTAGGGCAGGACCTTAGCTAGCTACTCTTGCCCAGTATGCCTTACCATGCTTTAGACTTGCCTCTGTTTCTGTTCTTTTGTTATCTGAATGTTGCCAGGATCGGCAGATGGGAACTTCTCTTTCCACCCTGTGAGGTGTCCACATGGGAAAATTCCCGATGCGCACTCAACAGGCACATCTACAGGATGGTTTGGGGGCTCCCCAGTGGGGTACCCGAAGTCCACTGAATGCAGATGTCTCTCCTCCTTGTTTCCCGGCTAATGCACCAAAATCTGTTGCAGGTAGCGACCTGACAAGGAATAGACACTCAGATGACTCAATCAATAGAAGAAGAAGAATTTATTAAGCCAGTGGAGCATTGTAGGGAATTGTAGCTCCAAAACATGGGCTCCCTGAAGTTGACTTTTTTACACTATTTAAGTAATGGACATGTGATTTCTTTGTTTAAGGTTTCCCAGGACTCAAGGAGAAGTGAGGAAAAGTTTCAGTGGGGTAAACAAGGGGTAAAGGGTTTCCAGATTACTGGCCATAGTTACATACAAATTTTGCTGTTTTTATTTTATACTGCAACTATGGAATATAGATAATTTATTACTGGCTGACTCGGTTACCCTAGCTGGCTCTTTTCCCTGGTATTTTTTTTATTTCTTCCTTTTAAGCCAAGAGGGGGCCCGCCCCTCCTTCTACACTCTGAAACTAAGGATGAAACAGCTTTGAGCCTTGGGTCTGTGGAAGAATGGTAGCTTGGATGATTTCTGAATCTCCTTCAGGGTCTTTCTTTCATTTTCTTGAAGAATAAATCACATTTGCAGCTAAGTATTTCTATTCCTATTGTTTAGTCCTGTAGAATCCCAGAAGTCTCAGTTTTCTTTTATTTTCTGTCTCCAGTTGGTAGTATTTCTATTGGTATAATCCCATTTCTATTTCTGATTAAGTCCATGAGTCCTACTGTTATCTTTTTTTAATTTATGATTTTAATTTGTGTTTACATAAATTCAAGTGTCCCACTGAATATATTTCCCCCACCTCCTGATTTCCCCATGGTCTCCCCTTTATGCCCTTTTCCCTCCAATACCTTCTCCCCTTCCCTCCAGGATTTGCAGTCCTGTTCTCTATAATGCTGTGTTATGTATATATAATTCTATTAATCTCTTTTCCTTCTCTAATTCCATCTTCTCTTCTATTTTCCCTCTGACCGCTTTTCCTTTGGTCCCTTTGATCCCACCTCTGCCTCTGTTCCATTGCTCAGTTCACATTGTTCATTAGATTCCTGAAATGAGTGAGGTCATATAGTGCTTTTCTTAGTAGTTTCCAGGTCCATCCATGTTGTAGCAAAAGATAAGATTTCCTTCTTTTTCATGGCCCCATAAAATTCCATTGTGTATATGTACCACTGCTTTTTAATCCACTCGTCCACTGATGGACACTTGGGCTGTTTGCAGATCTTGGATATTGTAAACAATGTTGCAATAAACATGGGGGTGCATTTCTTCTTTTGAATCAAAGATTTGGTATTCATAAAATATATTCCTAAATATAGCTGGGTCAAAGGGCAGTTGCATTTTTAATTTTTTGAGGAATCTCCATACTGTTTTCAACAGTGGCTGCAGCAGTCTGCATTCTCACCAGCAGTGCCTTTTCTCCGCACCCTCTCAACTCTTATTATCTGTTGTTTTGTTAATAAGTGCCATTCTGATAGGTGTGAGGTGGTATTGCATTGTGCTTTTAATTTAATTTTCTCTAATGATTAGTGATGTTGAACATTTTTTCATCTGTCTATTGGCCATCTGTATGTCCTCTTTGGAGAAGTGTTCATTCATTTCATTTGCCCATTTATTGATTGTATTATTTATCTTCCTGGTGTTGAGTTTTACAAGTTCTTTATAAATGTTGGTTATTAACCCTATATCAGACATATTGGCAAATATATTCTCCCATTGTGTTGGTTGTCATTTTATTTTGTTAATGGTGTCTTTTGCTATGTAAAAGCTTTTTAGTTTTATATAATTCCGTTTGTTTATCCTGTCCTTAATTTCACTTGCTCATAGAAATAAATCAGCAAAAATATTGCTACAAGAAATATTGAAGAAATTACTGCCTATGTTTTCTTCCAAGATGTTTATGATTTCACGACTTACATTTAATTAAGTCTTTTATCCATTTGAAGTTTACTTTTGTGAATGGTGTAAGTTGGTGATCCATTTTCATTTTATTGCAAGTACCTGTCCAATTTTTCCAACACCATTTGTTAAAGAGAATGTCTTTACTACATTGTATGCTCTTTCCTTCTTTGTCAAATATCAATTGTCCATATAAGTGTGGGTTTATTTCTGGGTTCTCTGTTCTGTTCCATTGATCTGTATGCCTGTTCTGATGCCAGTACCAAGCTGTTTTGAGTACAATGCCTTAGTAGTATAATTTGATTTAGAAAATGTGATACCCCTCTCCCTTTATTCTTTTTCAAGATTGCTGAGGCTATTCGTGTTAGTTTTTGGTTCCACTTAATTTTTGGAATATTTATTCTATATCTTTGAAGTATGTCATTGGTATTTTAATAAAAACTGCATTGAATTTATAAATTGCTTTGAGTAATATAGACATTTTAATGATGTTTATTCTTCTTATTCATGAACAAGGTATATGCTTCTACTTGTTTGTATCTTAATTTCCTTTAACAATGTTTTATAATTTTCGAGTATAAGTCTTTAAGCTCCTTGGTTAAATTTACTCCTAGGTACTTTATTATTATTATTATTATTATTATTTGCAATAGTGAAGAGGAATGTTTTCTTAATTTCTCTTTCAGACAGGTCATTGTTGATGTATAAAAATGCTACTGATTTCTGAATATTGATTTTATATTCTGCCACCTTGCTGAATTTATTTATCAGGTCTAATAATTTTTTGACTGAGACTTTAGGGTTTTCCATGTACAGTATCATATCATCAGCAAATAATGGTAGTTTTACTTCTTCTTTTCCAATTTGGATGCCTTTTATTTCTTCTTGTTGTTTGATTGCTGTGGCTAGGGCTTCCAGAACTATGTTGAATAAGAGTGGTGAAAGGGGGCACCCCTGTCTTGTTCCTGATCTTAAGGGGATTTCTTTTCATTTTTGCCCATTGAGTATGATGTTGCCCATCGGTTTGTCATAAATGGCCTTTATTATGTTGAGGTATGATCCTTGTATCCCCACTTTGCTGAGAGTTTTGATCATAAATGGGTGCTGGATTTTATCAAATGCTTTTTCTGCATCTATTGATATTATCATGTGATTTTTATCTTTTCACATTGATTGATTTGCAGATATTGTACTAGCCTTGTATTCATAGAATAAATCCCACTTGATCATGATGTATGATATTTTTTATATATTGCTGGATTTGGTTTGCTAATATGTTGTTCAGAATTTTAGCATCCAAGTTCATCAAAGATATTGGTCTATAGTTTTCTTTCTTTGTAGTGTCTTTGCCTGGCTTTGGAATCAGTATTATCCTTGCCTTATAAAAGAAATTTGGAAGTCCTTCCTCCTCTTGAATATTTTGAAATAGCTTGAGATGGATAGGAGTTAATTTTTTCTTGAATATTTGGTAAAATTCGCCAGTGAAGTCATTTGGCCTACGACTTTTGTTTGTTGAAAGTTTTTATAACTGTTTCAATATCATTTGATGAAATCATTCTGTTTAGGTTTTCTGATTCTTCTATATTGATTTTTGAAAGATTATATGTTTTGAGGAATTTGTACATTTCACCTAATTTTATGGCATATAGTTCTTCATAGTATTTTCTTACAATCCTTTGTGTTTCTGCTGGGTCAGTTGTTACTTCTCTCTCATTACTAATTTTATTTATTTGAGTTCTCTCTTTTTTTCTTGGTGAGTCTGGTTAAGGATTCATCAATTTTGCTTACCTTTTTAAAGAATCAGCTCTTGGTTTCATCGATCGTCTGTATTGTTTTATGTTTGTTTGTTTTTTACCTCTATGTCATTTATTTTCTCTCTGATCTTTAATATTTTCTTCCTTCTTTTTCCTCTGGGTTTTACTTGCTGTTCTTTTTCTAGTTCTTTTAGATGCAAGGTTAAATTGTTTATTTGAGTTTATGGCTTCTTAAGGTATGCTTGTAGTGCTATGAACTTCCCTCTCAGAACTGCTTTTGCTGTGTTCTACAGATTTTGAGTTGTTGTATGCTCATTTTTATTTGTGTCAAGGAAATTTTTGATGTCTTCTTTGATCTCAGTGTTAACCCATTCCTTATTTAATAACATGCTATTTAGTTTCCATGTGTTTGAGTATTTTTCAGTTTTTCTATTGCAGTTGATTTCTAGTTTCATACCATTGTGATCCGAGAAGATGCTTGATATGATTTCACTCTTGTTAAATTTATTGAGACTCATTTTGTGTCCTAGCATGTGGTCTATCCTAGAGAATGTACCGTGAGAACTTGAAAAGAATGTATATTCTGCTGCTTTGGGGTGAAAGGTTCTGAAGATATCTATTAAATCCAGTTGATCTAGTGTGTTCTTTAAGTCTGCTGTTTCTTTGTTAATATTCTTTCTTGAGGATCTATCAAGTGATGTTACTGGGGTATTAAAATTTTCTACTATTATAGTATTGTTGTTGGTCTCACCCTTTATGTCCATCAAAATTTGGTTTATGCATTTAGTTGCTTCTATATTAGGTGCACAGATATTTATAATGGTTATTTCTTTCTGTTGGATTGTTCCCTTTATCTTTATGTAGTGACCTTCTTTATCTCTTACTATAGCTTTTGTTTTAAAGTCTATTTTGTCTCATATACGTATTGCTACCTCACCTTTCTTTTTGTTTTCACTAGCATGAATGTTTCTTTTTATCTCTTTACTTTCTATGTGTATTTTTTGTTTTGAGGTATGTTGTTTGTAGACAGCATATGTATGGTTCCTGTTTTCTTATCCATGCAGGTACCCTATATCTTTTGATTGGAACATTTAATCCATATACATTTAAGTTTATTATTGGTATGTAGTTGTGTACTGCCATTTTATTCTATAAAGCTACATTCCTCTTTTACTAGATTCACCCCCCACCCATTTGTTCTGTTTATAGCAGGCCTCTTAACATTTTTTGTAGCATTAATTTGGTTGTAATGATTTCCTTATCTTTTAAGTTTTGTATTTTAATTATGATTTATCTTGGTGTTGGCCTTTTGGGGTTCATTCTTAATGGAACTCTCTGTGCTTCTTTTTTTTTGACTTATTCTTTTTTTTATTAATTTATTGCTTTTACATAGATTCTAATGTCACCCATGTTTTCCAGTATATCCCCCCAGTCTGCCTCCTTGTAATGCCCTCACCCTTTCCCTCCAGGATTTGCTTTTCTGCTCTTGTCCCATCCTATCACCCTATCTTCCCCTTTCCCTCTGTCCTCTTTTCTTCTGGACACTTTGATACCACCTCTGTCTCTATTCCACTCAGTTCATATTGTTTGTCAGATTCCTCATGTGAGTGAGGTCATATGATATTTTTCTTTCTCTGCCTGGCTTATTTCACTGAACATAATAGTTTTTAGATCCATCCAGCCTGACCAGTTGATGGCCTAGTGGATAGAGTGTCGGACTGGGATGCAGAACACCCAGGTTCGAGACCCCGAGATCACCAGCTTGAGTGCGGGCCCATCTGGCTTGAGCAAAAAGCTCGTCAGCTTGGACTCAAGGTCGCTGGCTCCAGCAAGGGGTTACTCGGTCTGCTGAAGGCCCACGGTCAAGGCACGTGTGAGAAAGCAATCAGTGAACAACTAAAGTGTTGAGACAGCAACGAAAAACTAATGATTGATGCTTCTCACCTCTCTCCGTTTCTGTCTGTCTATCCCTCTCTCCGACTCTCTCTCTGTCCCTGTAAATAATAATAATAATAAAGGATCCATCCATGTGGTCACAAAAAATAATATTTTTCTTTTTCATGGCCACATAGTATTCCATTGTGTATGTGTACCACAGCTTCTTAATTCAATTGTGATGGACACTTGGGCTGTTTCCAGATCTTGGCTATTGTAAACAATGCTGCTATAAACATGGGGGTGCATTTCTCCTTTTCTAACTATGCTATGGTGTTCTTGGAATATATTCCTAAAAGTGGGATGGCTGGGTCAAAAGGCACTTTGATTTTTAATTTTTTTTTTTTTTACAGGGACGGAGAGTGAGTCAGAGAGAGGGATAGGTAGGGATAGACAGACAGGAACAGAGAACAATGAGAAGCATTTCTCTTTTAGACAGTTCATTGTTGGTTTATAAAAATGCCTCTGATTTCTGAGTATTAATTTTATATCCTGCCATCTTGCTGAATTCATTTATCAGGTCCAGTAGTTTCTTGACTGTGACTTTAGGGTTTTCTAAGTACAGTATCATATCATCAGCAAATAATGATAGTTTTACTTCTTCTTTTCCAATTTGGATGCCTTTTATTTCTTCTTCTTGTCTGATTGCTGTAACTAGGACTTCCAGAACTATGTTGAATAAGAGTGGTGAAAGGGAGCACCCCTATCTTGTTCCTGATCTTAAGAGGATTGCTTTTAACTTTTTCCCATTGAGTGTAATGTTAGCTGTGGGCCTGTCATAGATGGCCTTTATCATGTTGAGGTATGTTTTGTGTATTCTCACTTTGTCGAGAGTTTTGATCATAAATGGGTGCTGAATTTTATCAAATTTTTTTCTGCACTTATTGATATTATCATGTGGTTTTTGTCTTTCCTTTTGTTTATGTGATGAATCACATTGATTTATTTGTGAATATTGTAGCAGCCTTGCCTCCCCCAAATAAATCCCACTTGATCATGGTATATGATATTTTTCATGTATTGCTGGATTCAGTATGCTAATATTTTGTTGAGAATTTTAGCATCTAAATTTATCAGAGATATTGGCTTATAGTTTTCTTTTTTGGGGTTGTCTTTGCCTGGTTTTGGAATCAGAATTATGCTCACCTCATAAAAGGAACTTGGAAGTTTTCCCTCCTCTTGAATTTTTTAAAAATAGCTTGAAAAAAATAGGAGTTAGTTTTTCTTTGAATGTTTGATAGAATTCACCTGTAAAGCCATCTGGCCCAGGGCTTTTGTTTGTTGGGAGTTTTTTGATAACAGTTTTGATCTCATTTGTTGTAATCAGTCTATTTAGATGCTATTCAAGCCAATGAGGGTTGGGAGTCCAAGATGACAAATTCTGACATAGGTAAGAGTGTGTCTTGTTTGTTTATAGAAAAATTTTTATTACTCAAGGCAAGAGGATATGGTCGGTCTTCGAGAACAGATGCTGCTACAGCTCTTTCTCATCCCATGGAAGGAAGCAGCTGGGGAGGTGACCGCCACCTTTGCTCATGCCTGTCCCCTGTCCTCAGTGTGTGGGCACATGCTTACCTGAAAGGGGAGGCTCCTGGCTTGGAAGAGAGAGGTCTGAATCAATGTGTGGTTTGAGAGGCTTTCATGGCATTCAGGTGCTCCAGCCATGAGTTTCCCTGGGACTCATGTAGCTCACAGAGCATGCAACTGCTAGGGGCTGGTTATGGGCAGGTTCTGCAAAGAAAAATGACCCACCTACTGGTACCCAATTTGACTGGCAAAAATTGGAGCTAAATAAAACCCATTTCCTCAAAGTCCCCCAGATTGTACCTGAAATGCCACCATATTTTTCTTCACTATTGCTTCTTTATTTCCATTAGCAACACGATGCTATACTCCCCCTTTTCTCTTTTAATAGTTACATAAATACAGATTAAAAAAATTTTGTGTGTGTGTTTGGATTCCAATAAAGATGGTGATGCCATTTCTTTTAGAGACTATAGCTCTTGCAAACTTACTAGGCAGGCTAAAGCTGAAATGTATAAAGTTCATTCTCCAGACAATAGAATACAGAGTGATGATGGGCATTTTAAGCCCTGGCTTTCCAGTCCCAGACTGATCTCCTCTCTTTCCTTGAAACATAAAAATAAACAAGTAAGAGTTCAAAAATTGAACTCAGATAAATATTTACATTTTGTTTCTTCCACTTAGGGTCTTACAAAGTAATTTAGTGCCCTTCACATTGGCTCTCACAAGGTAAGTGTGTCTGTGAGAAAGAGTGTGTGTGAGTGACTGTATGAACATATGTATGACTGTGAATGCATCACTTGCACGTGATTGTGTGTCAGTATATGTGATTTCATGACTCTGTGTGTGGATGTATGTATGAGTGTGTGATCATGATTATGAGTGTATGTAAGTGCATGTCAGTGCATGAACATGCATGTGAGGGTGTGAGACTATGTGCAAATGTGTATGCACTTAGGTGCAGATACAAGCCGAGATTTTTTTTTTTTTGAAAACAAGTCAAACTTGTGGCTCTGGTTCTAACACACATCTATTTTCAGTGTTCTTCACATGGGAAATAGTATTCATATTGACAGCACAGTCTTTAGAATAATGGTTTTAATAGGTTGAAGGCATGTCAATGGTATTTACAGATGTTTGACGATGTCACAAAAATATTTGCCTTCATTTCTTAACTGCTTCAAGCTTTGGTATAAGTACTAAGGCCGTGGTAAAGGCCAAGATTTCACTTTCAAATATAGAAAGGCTTTCTTTATAAGAAAGAGAACCTGTTTTATTCTTGCCTTCCTCCATTTCAAATTGTATACTGCAGCAAAAATGACTTTTTAGAAGTCATTCTGAAATGTTCAAAGAATATTTTTGAAAATACCTTGTTGAGTGAACAGCAGAAGTTGCAAATTCATATGGTTCTGATGAAGGATATGTAAAACACGAGAGCAGAGGGGACCATGGTGAACTAGAGATACCGTGTCCTAGAAAAAGAGCAGTTGTCACTCAATCCCAGAGATTTTGTTTTCTGAAAAAACATGGGTGAAGGTCTTACTATTTTTTAAAAGAAACTGGAAATCCATTAAAAAATAGTAAAAGTATTCCAAATTTTAAATAATGGCAACTAATTCAATCAAAATGCCTAGTAGGTACTCAGTTGGTTAGAACATTGTCCTGATGCACCAAGGTTGTGGGTTATATCCCTAGTTAGGGCACATACAAGAGTCAGCCAATGAGTGCATAAATAAGTGGAACAACAAATCAATGTTTCTCTCCCTCTCATGCTCTCTCTGTCCCTTTATTTCCCTCTAAAAAGCAACAAATAAAAAAAATAGTTTAAAAAATTCATACTGGCTGAACTCAAATAAAGCCTGACCACTGGCCAACTTGGTATTTGGAACAGTAGTCCACCACTTCTGAGAAAGTGCTATGCAAATATTAGATGTTAAGTTTATGGATATATGAATGCCACTTCAAGATTTTCTGTACAATGGTCTAAAATAACTGTGCATTTCAGTAATCTAAAAAAAGGGTAACCTCATTTCATTCTCCCAAAGTGCAGCTTACTTCTCCAAGGTGGCCTTTGCTGACTGCCATGACTAGGTGGTGGCATTTAATTCCTGAAGCAGTAGTCACTGTGCAGTAAGCCACCAGACCAGCATGCCCTTCTTAACATGGTGGCAGGAACGACATGGTTCTTTCCATTTGCATATCACTGTTCTTCAACCCAGAGGTGGGTGGGATTCATGGGGGAAAGAATGAGAAATGAATGGCCTAGTACCAAATAATATCTTACTGAGAAAAAATAAAGAATAAATAGGGTGAACATCATGGTTGTATTCAAATCTATTTATTTTTATCAAATGATTTTAAAATCAGGTCTGTTTTATTTATTTTCAGTCCAGTGAACCCTCTGTTATGAAATGATTTCATAAACATCTCTCAGGCACAGAAGCTTTTTTGTTAGGCTTCATAAAGAACCAGCAATTCTCTGAGAAGTTTTGCCCTCTGAATGAATTTATGAGACAATGGTAGCAGAATTGCTTAGTTGATATACAGAGAAGGACATGTGAGGCAGTGGTCCAGATAAAATTTTATATAATGCGAGCACCCAGACCATCCACCAAATGGCTTCTAGTACTTCTGCTTTCCCAGGTCCTTCTTTGTCACCCTGGAGTCTGTCCCACTAGAAGTGGGAGCAAACCTCTTTTTCCTGAATGTATTTGCTTTCATATGAATTTCTTTAAGTGGCAAAGAGGTGGGAGGCTGCTTCTAGACGTTTTTTCTTCTCATTCTTATTTGTCTATTGCCTGCTTCTTTCCCTCCCCTTTATAACACATGCACATATGTACCTACACACTCACTCATGCACACTCACTCCAGTATTCACAAATTATTAGATTCTCATTTCCCCTCCAGACCAGTACTAGGAGGGACTCTCTCATCACTGCTAGCAATGGCTTGGGGATGGGGGAAAAGAAAAAATGATAAACATTTCCTCAACCAAAATTACAATTTCTTTTTAAAAAATGTTTATTTACTTATATATTTATTTTAATTTTATTTAGAAAATTAAATTTAACTGGGTGACATTGATTAATAAGAGTATATAGGTTTCACATAAACATTTCTATAGCATTTGAACTGTTGATTATGTTGTATACCCATCACCCAAAATCAGATCACCAAATTACAATTCTTAATCAGATTTAAAGTTAATCTTTTAGAATCGTTCTGTTTTACTTAACAATTTTCACAAGGAGGAATGCGTTTGGCTATGTTTCTGACTCTAAGTGTCTATACTGGCACTTTAAACTAGTTGGCTTTTTCACTCATTCATTCAGTTAATATTTCTTGAACCTCTTCAATGGAACAGTCAGCTACTGTTCCTATAGTGGGAGCAGAACAACAAAAGACACAAACACCCACCTTTCTGGTGGATATAAGTGAATTAGAATAAGAACAATGAGGTTGTCATTAGGGGGCAAATTATTACTGTGTAGGTGTTAAGATCAAACATCCATGACTAACATGATTTGCATTTTATGTGGACTAATGTTATTTTCAGGAACAAACACAATTTCTTATTTTAAAAAATCACAGTCTTAAACAATGGGGAAGGGTAAATAAAGACAGGTGAGCAAAGACTGAGAACACATCTTCATATCTACTGTTTACTAGTGTCAAAAGAGAAGCTGAAGCATATCAATAATTTGAAGAGTTTGAACAAAAATCTATTAGAATCAGGCAGCATACAATCCT
This sequence comes from Rhynchonycteris naso, assembly GCA_037038555.1. Taxonomy (NCBI): domain Eukaryota; kingdom Metazoa; phylum Chordata; class Mammalia; order Chiroptera; family Emballonuridae; genus Rhynchonycteris; species Rhynchonycteris naso. The sequence continues at coordinate 176,384,881 of CM072995.1, read as the reverse complement.
GCAGATATCAAGGAGCTCCAAGAAGCTATACGATATGAAAGGCTTTTATAGGCAGAAGGTAGTAGGAATAAGGAAAAAAGCAGAGTGGATATTTCTTTTATTTAGGGAATGGCAGGAGTCTTTGAGGCAGATTGCCTAACTAGTGCTGACCAAGCAATTCCTGATTGACTGGTTTAAGCTTCCACATCTGAAAGAGCCAAGAGACTGTAATTACATCTCTTTTTGCTTAAGGGACACCATTTTGGGCTTGCTGTCTTGTTAGTAACACTAAGCTCTCCACCTTGGGAAGGTCCCTTTATACCCTCTCAGTACCCTTATTTGTAAAATGGGTCAGTCTATAACCACAAGATAGAATTTAGATAATGTACTCTCAGAAAAAATATTTTGTCCACTAGAAAGTGTTACAGAGGATGTTATTATTAAATTTGGAAGGAGCCGGGGAGAGTTGGGGAGGGAGGGGAGGCAAGGAGAGATGGAATGAGATGGCCCAGGGAGGGGTAGTGGCCATAGATGGCAGCACTTAACCTCTTGGTACCTGGATAATATTATAGCAGAGGGATCCTCTCTGGGGAGGTGATGTCCTCACCGCTTTGTAATATATGAGTGAATCTGATTAAGTTTCAGCTCTGAGCAGGCACTGAGGAGGACCAGTCTAAGCTCATTAACTAGCCATGAAAGACTGGCAAGTCATAGCACTATTCTGGGGCTCCAAGTTCAAAGCAGTTCTCAGGGAAACAGCCTCTGGAATTCAGGCCATTAGCAAGTTGGAGGCAGGAGGTGGGAGTGAACCTATCTGTCTGGAGTAAGAGGCTGCCTTCTGCTCAAGACACTGGGAAAAGGAAGTTTATTTGGCCTTCCTTCTGGGGTGGGAAGTTTCAGTGTAGTGCAATTTTATATACTTTTAAAAAGACCTGAGAAATAAATAATGTGTTTTCATGAAGATATATATCAGACTATAAAATCAGAGAGTGGCAAGGAGTCCTAGACACCACCTAATCCAAGTTCCAAGGTCTACATTCTGAAGCTGAGGAAGCAGGCTTCGATAATGTACCCAGTCTTACCCACACCTATAAGAGTTGGCTTGTTCTTCAACTGTCCCCACACACACTGTGACTGCCTATATAATCTGTAATTAGTGTGTATCTCTTATTTATAAAGTGGAATTCATATATAAGTGTGTTTATTAAAAAAGACTACAAGTTTTCTCATAATATTAAAGGCTTGCTGTACTAGCTCCATGAACTGTTGATCTGTGTGTGTATATGTGTGTGTATGTGTGTGTGCACGCATGCATATTTGTGGGTTTTGTTTACTCAGTTGTAGTCTCAGTTTAGGGAACAGAGCAGAGTCACTTTGCCTTATCACAATCTTACTTCTAGTTGACTTTGTTTTATTCATTCTTAAATTTCAATTTTAAACTTCCCCTGGAGGTCACTCCTGTCTGTGGTTTTCCTGGTGTGTGTGTGGGCAGGGGGAGGGTGGGGAGTGTGGTCTGTCCTTTATAAGCCTCCATGTTTCTTCTAAGTCAAGCCATTCTGGTGCTTTGGAGAGAGGAAGGAACAGTCAAAGAGCAAAGATGTTATCCCCTCCCTGGGAAGGTTGTAGTTCCCTCCTTCTTGCTCCTCTTGCTGACACAGGCTGCCTGTGAGGTTCTCCCTGTGGCCCACAGGGGTCTAGGTATCTCTCCTGCAGGCACTGTGGCTGCAGGTCTCCAAATGCAGCGCTCTTGCCTTGGCCTTCTTCACTATACCCTTCTGCCGCTCTAATGACCACTGCCCATATCCCCACCTGCTGGGTTCCTGTAAAGCCAGTAGTCGAGGCCACCATCACAGCCTCCTGGACCGTGCAGGTTCGCATTGGATTCGGACAGTCGGTAATGAAACAATGGAGCCAAGAACTGGTGAGCCATCAGCTTTAATTCTAGCTTGCACCCAGCGGGCAAGCAAAAACACACACTGGGCTCCAAAACCCACTCATTCAGTGCTCACAAAGCTACTGACTTAACCAAGTTTCTTAGCATCAAAGGTTTCTAGCTCACCAGACTTATTCACCTTTGTTTCCCATCTCCTTCTCTCTGCACAAACTCTGCTCAAACTGGCTTCTTCCTCAGCATTCCACCATCTTGGCTGCCTCCTCTCCTCCACGTGGCCTTAATCTGCTCTCCTTTCTAATAATAACCTCAGGAACAAAGAGAGAGCATAATATATTTTATTTGCCCAACAGTTCCCTACCTGGCTTGCAGACATTGGGTGAGGAATTGCCTAGGCAGTAAGAGCTCAGACACCATATGGCACTTTGCCATAACTCTCTGGGGAATATGGGCCCCCTCATTCCTGTCCCCTCTGCATTCCAGACCTCTGCTAGAGGCAGATTAGCAAATTGGGGCTAAGCAGACACTGGGCAGGGAATGAGCCATGATTTCTTGCAGATACCTCATCATAATGAGAGAGTCTCTTTGGGGACAGTAAGCATTGCCTGTCTCTCCAAAGGGAAAGCATGGCCTCTCTATATAGATGCTGTTCTCCCCCACATGGCAGACTCTCTCCCTCTTTCTCTATAATCTGAGTGGGGATTGGTATGCCTCTGGAGGTCAGGTTGGCTCTGGGCACTCCATGTAAGCCTACAGGTCCCACCACTAGCTCCAGCTGCAAGCAGATGTTGTCAGCTCTCTGAACTAGGAAGGAGTCTTAGTTGCTTTGTTCTTGGCTCTGGGCCTTTGCCACAATTCTAGGACACCAAGAAAAATCCCACTTGACATTCTGTAACTCAGCCAATGTGCTCTGTTTTCTGCCAAGCACTCAAATTATGACCCCGGGTGGTTCAAGCCAAGAAATACAGTCCGGAATCTCACTGAGATTGCTAACATATACTGTAGTTCAAAGGTATAGATTTTAGTTTTAATGAGCAAATATATCCAGTTTTATTTAAACTTTATATTACTATATAAAGAACTATTTTTTTAAAAAAAAGTTTTTATGTTTTAAATCCTGAAGAAAAATGTTCAGAAACAAGATTTTCAGCATAACTTTACAGTGGTACCTTGAGATATGAACAGAACAACATACTTTTCTAAAGATATGAGCTGTGACTCGGTCCGTATTTTTGTTTGAGATTAGAGCAAATTTCTGAGATACGAGTTGTGATTTGGGAAGCTGCTGCTAGTTGATGTGTTGGCACACGGGTCCAGTATGGGCAGTTTGATATACGAGTTGACTGACTTACGAGCTCAAGTACAGAACAAATTAAATTCATATATCAAGGTACCACTGTAACTAGTTTGTTGTGAATGGTAAACTGGTAATGCAACTTTTATTTTATTACTTTACTTATTCAAAAACTTTGTAGCTTTGAAAACTGAGCCTTTTTTGCCTGAGGTCATCCAGCTGGATTCATCAGTGGCCAGGGAAGGCCAGATTCTAAGCCTCCTGATCCAGGGAGCTCCACACCACACTGGACCTTACAGATTCACTACTATACATCATGAAGCCCCCCCCCCCAAATTATCCCAATCCCCAACCCCCTAATTTGGTTGTTTAACTGTATGGTAAGTGGACCCCAGACTGTGCTTGAGTGTAACAGACCTCTATAATAAGCACAAGGCACCAGGTGGCATTCTTTAAAGTTTATGTACTGGTACACTAATTATTTTTGGTGCAAAACTATCTGGGACATAGAAACCAATTGTTAAAATAGTCTTTTTTTCAAAAAATGTAAAATTCCTGAAATGATGCAGGAATAGAGATGCTGAGTCCACTGCATTTCAACAGGAAATATACTTGCTTTTAGAGTTGGTGAAAAAGTGAAGTACAACCTCTACTCACAGACAGAGGGGAGACAGTTCCAACCTTCTGACACACAGGGTTTGACCAGGGGATCACTTTATATGTGTCCTTTGTGTCCTTTGTTAGGGAACTTGTTGAGGCAGACACCAACATGTGTGTTTAATGGCAAAACAGTTTTTAAAAATGTTTCGATATCTAGTACACTAACTTGTAGCAGACATATAAACAAATTCTGTTTTGGATTATGGTGGTAGGGGATAGTAAAAAAAATTGATTGGAGAAAACAGTTTTGTAACTGCATCTTCATGGAAAAAAGCAATAAGTGTGTTAAAAGGTTTTTCTGCAAAAAGCAAAAATAGAAGGAGTTTATGCATTTATCAGACATACCAGAGATCCAGAAATGTCTGGTTTTGCTGCGGATGAGGAATAAGGAGCCTAGACAGATGCTGGGGAGCCAGTTCTTTAGGGACAGTGTGACTGGCCATCTTGGGGTTTTTAAGTTCCAGAACTACAGGAGTAATTGCTTTAATTCCCCACTCTATGAGGTCCCTAGATCATTCTTCCTTGGAAAGAGATTTGGCCGGTGGGGGCTTGCATAGACTTACTTTTGGGATGTCTCCCTTTGCTTTGCTTGGTTGATACACCAAACTCCATGGGGATAGATTCATTCCATTGTGTCATGTATGTGTGTTTGTCAGGAATGGCCTTCTGCAGCCACCACCCTATGTGTCTTCTACAGGAAGACAAGAATGCTGCTTTCCACAGGATAAGGCCTGATCCTTCAAAGGAGACCTGTCTTAATTTGCTCAGGCTGCTGTAACAAACACCACAGCCTGGGTGGCCGAAACAGCAGAAAGCTGCTTTCTCACAGTTCTTGTGGGAGAAGTCGGCAGTGGCTGAATGATTGTGTCACTCCAAATTTATATGTTTAAATACAAATGCTAATGCGATGGCATTTGGAGGTGGGGCCTTTTGGAGGTAATTAGGTCATGATGGTGGAGCTCTCATATGCGAAATTAGAGTCCTTATAAGAGACCAGAAAACTAGCTAGCTCCTGCCCCATCGTAAGGACACAATAAAAAGTAAGCAATCTGCAACAAACCTGGAAAAGAATCTTTATTTAACCTGGTGGCCCACTGATCTCTGCCTTCCAGCCCCCAGAAATAAATTTCTGTGTTGTATATGGGGGTACATAACCCAGTTCATAAAAAGACCTATGTGAAACACCCGTATGAATTTATTTCTGCCCCCGTCTTGTGGGCTCCAGCAGATGTCTTCATGTGTCATGTGACTTAATTCATTCTTGAATTCACCTCTTGGGCTTTAACAACACATTCTACCCACAAGTCAACTGTAGTCCTGTCCTGTCTCCTTCCACACATTGCTTCATATGTGACCTCGGTTCTCCTTCCAGTTTCCCTCCCAGTGCCAGAGTGGCCAACAACAGGCATCCTGCTGCAGAAGCAGGGTGCAGTGATTCATATCAGGCATTTTTGCTTCTGCCATATATGAGACAGATTGTCAGGATCAGTGTCACAGACCCGACCTTGGGAGAAAACCCAAACTTGAAGGTCCTGGGGCCTTGAAATTTAGATCTTGCCATTCAGCAAATATTGTATGAGGTGCTATACTAGGACTGAGGAAGATGTAATCTCTACTTTTGCAATGGATAGGGTTCTTTTAAAGCCAAAACAAACTGTCTATCTAATCAGAAAACCCCAGAGTGTTTTATGAAAAGGTAGACTTTGACAGCAAAATATTTGTGTAAAAACTTTACCCTTTTGAAAACTCCAAACCTCATCCTGTTTATGGTGATGCATTTATTTATCCTATATTCATTCAGCAATGCCTTATGTCCATCATAGAGGGTATCTAGGTGCCTCTGAATAACCCTGCAGGGGAGACTGAAACAACAGTTGGGGCTCAGGTGATGAAGGCCTGGGTTCCATGCCAAAGACTTCATTCTGCAGGTACCGGGGAGAACCTGAGGCTGAGGGCAGTGGTTCATGTGATTCTGAAGTTATTGAGCTTGCAGGACATTGGCCACAGAAGGGAGGGCTCCAGAATAACCCATATTCTGGCTGGTGATCCTGGGGCCTTTTCTGAGAATGAGAATGCAGAAGCGAGAATAGATGTTCAGTAAGAATGACAGTTTTGCTTTTGGAGTATGGATTTGAGGTGCTCAGGGGGCGTATTGGTGGGGGTTCTTAGAGTCTGTGTCTTCACTGAGATTGGTGCTCTGGAAGGATATATTTCCTTCTTGCCTTCCACTTCTCTGGTGCCAAATTCTACATGAAAGCCTTTCTCTTTCCCCAAGCTACTTCCCTCCTGAGTGCCTGGGAGGGCTCCTTCAGGAGCATCATGTTCATCCATGAGATCCATGTCTGGCTTTGACTATGTTGTCACAACCTCCGCTGTCTGGCACAGGCAAGACTGTCTTCCCTTCTGCATGCTCAGATTGCACTAGGCCTGCCTGTCCTGTTGGTTCTGCTCTAGGTTGGAGAACTAGCTGCATCTTGCCCTCCCCAGTCATCCCTTTACTGAGATGCTGTGGAGTCCTGAGCTCTTCCAGATGCAGAGCTAGCCTGGGCATGTTTAGAGTCTGAGGAGGTGGGGGAGAACACAAGAACATTGCCACCACAAAGCTGTTTTGGAAAGCTGACCCAGTAACGTGATAAAACATCAAGACACAGGAGCTCAGGGGCCTTGTCCTGGTGGGAGATAGTGCAGACACAAGGCTGGGCCTCTCAGAAGACACTGTGCCTTCTTCATCATTTTGTCAGACAGACCAGAGAGTTCCTTATTTCAGGCAAGGTAAGAGGCCCTGATTTTGAATAGCAAGACAAATACTAACAACAGTAACAGCTAATATTTACTGAGCACTTAACTGTGTGCCAGGCACTAAATGCCTTGCATAGATGACTATTTAATCCTCACAACAATGCTCTCAAGATAGAGACACGATGCTTAGGCAGGTTCTTGGACTTGTCCATGAGTCTCACAGCTGTGCTGTGGTAGAACTGTGCCCCAAACCTGGCTACCCAGCTTGGGCATTGCAGTGTGTACCTGGCTGGATTTCCTTTCCTACCCTGTACAGATTCCCTGGTTTACTTATGTACACGTGTGCCATCTAGTGTCCTAAAATGAGAAATGCATTGAGATTTTTTGGTGTATTATCTGTACAATTCAGAATATATGGAGCTTGTATTAAAATACATCAATCTTGTGGAAATATTTGATAGTTTTATTGTGGGTTAGAGACTAACCATCTTTCTATTTTATTTTCTTTAAAAATAATCAGAGTAATGCTGCAATATTGATATTTTTATCCTGTTTGTAGAGATAAAGAAATTGAACCACATTAAATTGCCCTATAGTACTTAGTTAAAGATTAGCATCACCAAAACTCAGCACAAGGCTGTCTCTGTGTGTGTGTCTCTCTTACTCTTTTTTTGGCTGCTTAGCCTTTTCACATAATGTTGCTAATTTAAATGGCTACAGAGTGAGTCGTTGTTCCACTGTTTGGTCATAAATGCCCAGTTACTCAGAGAGAGTATATATTACCACTAAAACATGTTCATATGGGAAAAATTCAAATGTATTTTACACTTGTTGGCAGAAAAATACTCTTATGGAAAGGCAGCATTATGTAGTTTTATTTTCTCAGAAAAAAAGAATAAACCTAAATGTGATTCTAAGGCTCAATGATAAAAGCCTAAATAAATTCTTAGGATTAAAATTTAGAGAAAAAATATGAAAATAATAAAAAGGACCACTTATGTTTATGGTTTTGATTGAGTAGGTGATAAGCTTTTATTTTTGCTGATTTATGAATACATTGACTAGTTATATATTTTAGGTAATTATTTAATTTGGCTATATATACAATAATTATATCTAATAGAAGGGAGTGGGAGACCATACACACACACACACACACACACACACACACACACACACATTTTTCTGAATTAAGAAGCGGGAAGGCAGAGAGATACATTCTCACATGTGCCTGACTGTGATCTGCCTGGGCAAGCCCACCATAGGGCGATGCTCTGCCCATCTGGGGTGTTGCTCCATTGCAACCGGAGCCATTCTAGGGTCTAAGGAAGTGGTTCTCAAAGTGTGCACCCTAGAAAATTTTCAAGTGCAACATATGGTATTCCAGAGAAATATGTGCCTGTTGGGGACCAAAAAACCAACAGGGTTTTTGGAATTTAGATTTTTGAGGCAGAGGTGTGGGGAATTGGCTGTAAGTTGACAGTCTGCCCAACCCCTCACCTCACTTGCCTGATTAGGTTGCAAAAGGCTTTTAAGCTGTGGTGCTGGATTGTTTACACTATCCCCCCATGTTCCCCGGAAAGACTGAAGGCAAGTTTCTTCTATCCTTTGTTTGGTGTAAAGTTAAGATGATTTGTATGATGGGAGTTTTCTGCACTCAACACAATTATAAGTACACAGACAGGGCACAACTTTGAGTTCCACACACTTATATTAGACATTCAGGGGTGGTCCTGCTGGCGGGCTCAGACGGTGAGGCTCCTGGATGTGCTCTCAATGCTGGAACTCTCGGCTATTAGGAGGTGCCTTCTCTTTCCCCAGATGTCTACAGTGGTACAGGCAAAGCCCTGCTGTGTGACCCTAGAGGCAGTGCTGGCAGAACAGGGCTGTGATGGGCATGGTCCCTGACTCAAGACAAAGGACATCAAAGTGCAGCTGGGGAGAAGAGGCCAGAGGGCTGGGTGGTGCAGGCCTTAGTGGCCAAAGCTGCATATCCTAGTTCCTCGTGCTGTAACACAGTGTGTGCATGAGACAGCCCCTTATTCTTCATCTTGGTTGGTTTTCATGAGCCCATATTCCACTGCTTTCCTCAAAAAAGCCACAGCTGCCCTCATGACAGGGCCCACCTTGCTGCTTGCCAGCACTGACAAGGATCTCCAGCACCTTGCTTTATATCAGGGCGCTAGCAGGTAGCTCTCATGAGGCCTCCATAATGTTCAATACCACCATGGTGTTCCCATGCTACGGCACCGAGTTGGAGCTCAGAAGCAGAGCCTGCAGGATCTCTAGCCAGTGTGTGTTCTGTAGGAAACACTGAGCAACAGGCTGAACCCTGGAAGGAGCACACCCACCCACCCTGAACTCCCCTTATCAACCACTATTATGCTGAGTGAGTCCTGACCCACCTTCACTCCCTCACAGAGTAGAGGGATTGACCACTTGGGGGTATAGCTGCACAGAGAAAGTGAGCCTGGCCAGGCCCCAACAGCCACCTAGCACAGCAGCTCATTGTCTTCCCCACTGTACAGCACCAGCAGCTGCAGCCAGTCATTGCCCTTGGCTTCAAAGACTGGTCTTATACCTGTGGCCAGATAATGAAGGACATGAGGTCATCTGGGAAAAAGTCCATCCAGGGGCTCATTGCCTAGTTACACATGCACTCTGTGGCTGTGTAACAGATCAACTCATGATCCTCAAACAGGTAGACCTCAATCTAGGGCACAGCCTTCTCCTTCAGGGTCTCCTGCCTGCAGAAGCAAGGATGGCAGTGTTGGCACCATCAGAGCCTCCACCACCATGTTCCATTCAAGCCAGCCCTGGGATGAGAATTTCCATGGGCAATATCCAAACACCCTCTTGCACTCGGTGTGAGCTGCAGTGGTTTACAGACTTCTAACCAGGCCTGAGAGATGACATAAAACCATGGAAAATGGTCTGAACTAGAACGTAGGAGACAATGCTGGTGGTGATGGTGGTGCTAACACCTACTATTGGAGCACTTCCCCTGACCCAGCACTTACACTGACTTTATCTTCCACACAGCCTCATGCTGAAGGTGCAGGTGTGACTATCATGACCGCTTTGCGGATGAGAAAACAAAGGCTGAGGAGCGAGTCTGTAGTGAATGTCACAATTAGTAGTAATAGCTAATATGCATTGATTGGGCACATGTCTGAGAGCCAGGCACCTTTGTACTAAGTACTTTTACATCTATTTTCTCATTTAATTCTCCTCACCACAATTAAATGAGGTAGGTACTATAACTATCCTATTTCACAGAGGGGAAAACTGAGGCATGAAAAGATTAAGTAATTTGCTTGAGGTTACACACTAGTTACCAGAGAAACCAGGATTCAAACACAGGACATATGACTCTAGAACTTGCACTATTATGGTTAAGTAAATTGTTCTCATGGAATGGTCCCCTCAGGTGAATAATACAGAGGGGACTCAGAGCAATGACCAAAAGTGCTTTTCAAACTGTAAAGTACTTCAGTTGGAATAATCTAAACCTTAATACCCTGTCCAGGCCTCACACCTCAAGAAACCTTATTGGAGACTCTCATTAATCCCTGCCAGGTTCATTTGAGCCATAAGCACCTCGAGGTTTTGAAGGACTGAGCAGTTGGGGTGCAACAGAGACAAGAGGCCAGACTACTTCACGGATCTGTGAAATGCACTCTACTAGTCGAGACTACACATCCTAGGCCCCACCAATCCCACTGACCCTGCAGGTGGCAGTCCATGCAAACAGAAGGCTGCCCTTCCTGTTTCAGGGCTCAACAAAGCTATTTCCTGTTGGTTCTAAGAAGGAGCCACAGCCCAGATCAGAGGCCATCAGAACCCAGTGATGAGTGGAAGAGAGTCCAGGCTGGAGCAGAAAGACATACACCCTCCTCCCAGGAAATATCATCTCTGGCTTATAAGTAACAGTGAGCTTGGCAAGAGCCTGGGCTGCCTTTGTTTGCCCCATATCAGAGTCTTCCAGGGCCAGTGGGAGCAGAGCCTATGGGCACAAGCCCCTTGGTGATTAAGACATGCCCAGGAGCCTAAGGCCTTGACACCCTGACTGTGCCACCTTCATTTTCTCCTTTCTCCCCAGGCTTGCTGATCAGGGAGGCACAGACCCTCATCACCTCTCTGAGGTTTACCATTAAACTACCCAAACACTTTCTGAAGCATTATTTATAGGCAAGACATGGGGCTGTGCTGGGCACTGAAGCTAAGGAAGTCAATGACACAGAGAAAGAACTCCAGACCTTAACAGGAACCCACCTCCTTCAGCATCACTCAGCAGAAAGACATTTCCCCTGGCCATTAATAATGTTTTTTTGTTCCACATCTAACACTAATTGCTATTGTAGAAGCCACTGAGTCATGTCTTATAAACCACCAGAAAGGAGTTGGTACACCAGCTCACCTAGCCCCCCCCACCCCCCTGAACAACCACAGTGCTGTGGTCCTCTGTCTTTTCTACCAAATCCAGGAAAAACATGCAGGGAGAAGGTGGAGGTGGAAGGTGGTCCTTACCACCTACCAGGGCTCTGGCGGGGAAACATTCCACTTCTGGGCTCAGTAAAGTAAGGCAACCAAGCAGTGGTTTCCCTGCTTTAAGAGACCCAGAAAACCAAAAAAAAAAAAAAAAAAAGAGACCCAGAAAACCTGGACCTGCTTCCTCTGGAGTTACAGTGGAAACCTCGAGGCTTGTGATACAGGTTCAGCTGGACAGCAGCTCTCTGCAGAAATTTATCTGCTCAGGGCTCTAATAATGACATATGTGGTAGGTGGCCTCATTGTTAAACATGAATGAGCAATCATGGTGCTTCATCATGGTGTAGGTGATGAGCATGGGGTTACAGGGCTCAACTACAGCTATGGAAACAAGGGGGGGGGGGGGGTAAACGGAAAACTGCTGCGACCAGCACAGGGAAGTGAAGACCTGAGTGCGGGCGATGGAGGATAAAAGAAAACACAAAGACATAGATAGAGTTTGGGCAAGGTTGGACATCGTGCTCTGATGGAGACACAATGACACTGAGCCTGGAAAACCTATTTATTTTATATGCTTAAACAAGAGACTATTGTGCTAGGGGAGTAGCTGATAACTATGTAACACTCTATCCTACAAGCATATAAGGACATCCTGAGTCTGCGGTACCACTGTGTGCCTGCTGCCCTGCTTTTGGTGTCAGTACCACAAACAGCCTTCAAGTTGTTTAAGTGACCTTGCCCTGCCAGCTTACTCAAGGATGAGCAGGGCCCTTCCTCTGCTCCCAGCTGCACATAGGCTGGAAGAATTCAGAGGCAGTGGCTCTCTCCAGAGAACCACAGGTTAGGCTTCATGCCATAATGGACAGACACACTCTCCATCAGCAGGTAGGTAAGCTAAGAATCAGTGCCCCCACCAAGCTGTGCAAAACTGAAAAGCAATGAAGATCTGTACGTTAGTAAGCCTGAAAAAAATTATAGTTTTTTTTTTTTCCTTTTTTTTAAATTTATTTATTTTAGAGAGGAGACACAGTGTGTGTGTGTGTGTGTGTGTGTGTGTGTGTGAGAGAGAGAGAGAGAGAGAGAGAGAGAGAGAGAGAGAAAGGGGGGAGGAGCTAGAAGCATCAACTCCCATATGTGCCTTGACCAGACCAGTGCAGGGTTTTGAACTGGCGACCTCAGTGTTCCCAGGTCGACGCTTTATCTACTGCGCCACCACAGGTCAGGCAAAAAAAATTATCGTTTTAATTTAAGATTTTTGAAAGAAACAATAACTTCTTTGACTCCATAATTAATACATTGACCAAGATTTTTTTTTAATTTTTAAATATTTGTTAAGAAACAAGATACTAAAAGCTTCTAAAATGCTAGGTGATTCTGAAAAAGTTTTTACAAAACTTAGCAGGAAAGAGAAGGTTCTAAAAGATTATTTTTAAACTCTGCAGAAAGAAGGTCAGGAATTGATGAAGGTCCCAAGTTGAAAGAGCAATGTCTGCTGCACTTGCTGCAATTGCAAAACAGAAAGAAACTTCTGAGGAAAGAAGAAGGCAACGGAGTAGACAGACATTCAGCTGCTACCTCCCAGGACCAAATTGTATTACAACTTAATTTAAGAACAATCATCGAAAAACCAACTTTGCACTCTTTAACCTAAGATCACAGAAGAAGCCACACTGAGACTAGTAGGAAGAGCAGAGATGTGAAAAGGGCTGCCCTGCTACCAGTAACAAGCAGCAGCTGAGGGTCTGAAGGGACTCTCACAGCAGGGTGGGTTGCCCTGGGAGGTGTGGGTCCTCAGCCCCAGGCCTGGAGCCCCAGCCTAGAGCCCCAGAGCCTAGAAGAGGTGCCCAGACAGCATTTAGAGGTGAAAAGAGCTGGGTTTCTGTCCACAACAAAGAGACACAGCTCTAGGATGCAGATTTCATTTTAAAGGGCCTGTGCAGAAAACCTCACTCACAGCCACTTACCTGGGGCTCTGGTGAGGGAGAGCTGAGAGGACCGAAGTTGTGGGAAGAGAGCGTAAAGTTGGAGGCCCAGGGAGAGACACTATGGGGGACGGCCACCAGAACCCCTGTGCTGAGTCACTGTCCAGTACTACAGTTGCCATCTTTTTTGGGTGGAGCAGTCCCTTTCAGTAACATCAACCTGGGGAAAAGCAACTGCTCTGCCTTCAGGAGTCTCTCCTACTCATCATGGCAATGGGTTGTTCTGAAAGGCAGGAAGCAGGAGCACATTAGTGACTCAGTTTTCTGGTGTTGAGACCAGAGCTCCCCCCTGCACTCTCCAGAGTCTATGACTGGTGCTTCTACCTCACAAGAGATTCAGTTGAAACTGTGGGTGGTCAGACCACACCTCTGGTTCTCAGAGGCCACACCCACCAGACTCCTGGGGCCACACCACACAGAGGTCTGTGAAAAAAGTCTGGACAGATTGACACCTGGGGAGAAAGGGCAGAGAACACCCACCACCCTTTCTAATTGCCAAATTGCCACAGGCTCTAGACTCCAGCAGAGGATTTTTCAGCGGATGAGTTCATCAAGCAGCCAGCAGATAGGCTGCAGGAGGCAAAACTCAGGGATACTTGGCCATTTGAGCAGACCAGAGTGGACCACAGTGGTTAGAAGCCAGCCTAGGTGTGTAGCTTGGTATTTCCATGTGCATCTGGGCCTAGCAGAGGCAACCACAAACTCTGAATTGCTTGCAGCTCCAAAAAGGTTGCTGAGGGCCAGTCACAGGCAGTGTCTCCCACTGGTCTGTGCTGGGTTCCTGCTTGGGAGGCCCAGGGCTGGCACATCCAGGGGCCAGCTGCAGAAAGCATTAGTTCAGGACCTCACAACCTTTGCTAGAGTGGTATCCTAATAAAAATCTTCTCACACTTGGCCCAGATGTGGCGGTAAAAAAGAAGGAAATCTTACCTTTTGCAAGCCAGGCAGAGAAAGACAAATATCATATGATCTCACTTATATGTGGAATCTAATGAATAAAGTGAACTGAGGAATGGAATAGAGACAGAGGTGCGGTCACAGGGAGCAGAGGGACAGCAGTCAGAGAAAGGGGGATGAAGGAATGGGATCAGAGAGGGTAGGGGGATTGGTGAAACTATATATACATAACACAGAGATACAGGTAACAGGACAGCAAGTCCTAGAAGAAAGGGGGAGAGATTCGGGGGGCGGGGGACAAAGGAGGTATAAAAAGGGACACAGGAGTTTGGGATGAGGAAGTTATGTTCAGTGGGACACTTGAATCCATGTAAACACAAAAAATTAAAAATTAATAAAAATTAAAAAATTTATGAAGGATTACACAGCAGAAGCTATATTAAAGGCCTAGAACTAAAAAGTGAAAAAAAAGAAACTTTTTATTTTTGTTTTCAGATTTTTTCCATTCTTTATTCAATTTAGAAAGGAAAGACTAAGAAAGACACAGAAAGAGGAAGATGCAGAAAGAAAACAACGCTTAAGCCACCAATCACCCACTCAACCTGATGAGGAAGCTGGCCAGGAGGTTCCTCAACATTCGGCCCTCAACACCCACACCCTTAATGCCTGGGCATGCCAGACCCTCTGATAGGCACTCCCACAAGCTCTGCGTGCCATCTGTTCCACCCTGTTGTGAGGGCCAGTGTCAGCTGCCTGGGCAGCAGTGCAGGGGTGTGTTTCCAGGGCTCCTCCATCTGCCTAAGCGGCAGCGCTGGGAGCCCCCAACTCTACGTGGAGACTGAAGAAACGCTCAACCCCAGGTGAAGGCCTGCTCTCTGGAATGTGGGAGATCCTCCTCTTCCTGCTGGGCGGCCAAGGTCATGCAGCAAGGGCCAGTTTTCAGGGGAGCCTGGAGTTAGTTGCACACCCGGTGCCCAGAGATAAAGGGAGTGGCAGGACCCGGGTCCTGGGCAGCTGGTGTGTTCTTGGCATGGAGTAGAGGAGGGGGCAGCTCCGCATGCACACTTGTAAGCAACAGCCCCACGTAGAGGTGGACTATCAGGCTGGGGCAGTGGCCAGGGCCACCTCGAAGTGCTACACCTGCCTCTACCAGCATGGGGAAGTGCAGACCTGAGTGGGGTCGATGGAAGATGAAGGAAAACACAGAGACATAGATCAAGTTTGGGCCAGGTGTGACATTGTGTTCTGATAGAGACACAATGACTCCAAGCCTGTTTTTAGCCTGGTGAACCTGGGTCCTTTGTTATCCCTGTCCAACACTATCCGCTGTGTCCATGCTGACCCTGCTTTTGGGGTCAATGCCATGAACAGCCTTTTAGTTGTTTCAGTGAGTGACCTGGTACTCAAGGCAGAGGAGGTACCTTCCTCTGCTCTCAGCTGCAAGTAGGCTGGACGCATTTGGATGCAGTGGCTTTCTCTGTGTGCCCCTGTTATGTGTGAGGGCACACAACCCTGTGGCCAAGGCCAAAAAAAAAAAAAAAACCCAGAAAGAAAGAAAAGATGGGTGGAGATGAAAGCCTGCAATGCCCCCATATTCCCAGGTGGTCTCCCCTCCAGGTACTAACCAGGCTCGCCCCTGCATACCTTCAGGAGATCAGACGCATTCAGGGTGGTATGACCCAGACACCCGACAGCTGCCTCCCGGTGGCCCAAGAAGAAACACCTGGCCTCCAGGTCTCCTCAGCATTACTCTGCACCTCATGTGAGTGGGCCTGTCTGGGCCTCCTGTGTCCTTCGCACTGGCACAATCTCTGCATGGCACCGGGTTTTTCCCTCTGCCCCAGCTTCCCTTTGGCAGCTGAGGTCGCTACCTCAGGGACCAGACCGGTTTGAAGAGGAGCCTGGAGTTAGCTGCACACCAGGCACCCAGGGATAGAGGGGAGTGGCAGGCCCAGGCTCGTGGGCGGCTGGTGTGCATGATGGGGTGGCCGAGGGGAGGAAGCAGCTCAGGCCTGGCACTCATGGTTGACCAGCAAACACCTGAGTGAACTTCCAGGCTCCGGAGAGTAGCCAGGGCCACCTCAAAGTGCTGTGGCCCAGGCGTGTATAGGGTATGTGACCCTGTGGCCAAGGCAAAAAAAAACAAACGGGTGGGGGTTGGGGAGAGGCAAAAGCCTACAGCACCCGGTATTCCTAGGCAGAATCCCATCCAGACCCGATGCTTAGCTTTCGAGATCAGGCGAGTTCAGGGTGGTATGGCCATAGACACCTGACAGCCACCTCCAGTGGCCTGGCCACCAGGTCTCCTCACCACTTTGCGACCTAGGTGTCTGGGCACGCCAGGCCCCTGTTAGGCACTCCCACAAGCTCTGCTGCCATCTGTCTCATCCCTGCCGCCGCCATTTCCTGTGGGCTGCCAAGAGAACCTCCTCAGCGCCGTCATTATTACCAGCGGCCGAAGGTGTGCCCACCCATCCAGCCGATGGGAACTGGAGCAAGGGTCAGGGGTCTCAGTGGCACAGCGACTTGCAGAAGTGTGGTTGGGGGAGGGCTGGGGATGGGACAACAAGGGCCAATGTCAGCTGCCTGGGCAGCAGTGCAGGGGTGTGTGTTTCCAGGACCCCTCTGTTTGCCGGGTAATGAATGACCTAAGCGGCCACTCTGAGAGCCCCCAACTCTGCATGGGGGTGGAAAAAACACCCCAGCCCCAGATAAAGTTGTGCTCTGTGGAATGTGGAAGATCCATCCGCCTCTCCATGCTGGGCTGCAAGGTCACAATGCGAGAACCAGTTTGCAGAGGAGTCTGAAGTTAGTTGCACACCAGGCACCCAGTGATAAAGGGGAATGGTACCACCCTGCTCCTGGGCAGCTGGTGTGCTTGGTGATGTGGAGGAGAAGGGAGGCAGCTCAGCACAGGCACTTATAGGCGACATTCCAGTTTCAATTCCAGGCATTTTTGGTGCTCAGCCTGCATCTCACACTGCAGCTCTTGAGGGAGGTCAACCCCCATCTCCAGCATTCATTCCAATTCAAGCTGTCACTGGTTCTCAGCCTCTAGCCTGACCAGCAGTTCTTGAATCTGAAACTCTTTCTCCTGTGACTGTTCTAGTTCATGCTGTTGTTGGCATTCAGTCTGCAGCTCATACTGAAGCTTTTGACTCAGGCAGCCTGTCACACAGAGCTCTTATTTTTTTTTCCAGGGCTGTAAAAAGCACCCAGCCAATGGCACCCAAAAATACAGCCATAAAGAACCATATGCTGGAGAACAAAGACCATTCCTCTATCCCACCCTCCAAGGGTGTTGGCATCTCCATACTAATCTGATCCAAATCTTACCCACTATGCCAAATGTAAGTCTGTTGGTTGAAACCAAGCAGGTCTGTACTGAATTCAGGCAGATGGTAGAGAAACTGTGGACTCGAAAAGCGTCAGGCCATACTCATTTATTGCAGGCTCACAGAGACAAGAGAGCAAATAAACAAAGAAAATTCTGCTTTTTGCAGTGAAGCGAAAGGGATCAGGAAAACTGCTCCTCATGGTGGCAGTTGAGGAAATCAGGGAACCAAACCTCACAGTGGTAGAAAAGCAATCTGGCTGAATCACCCCTGAGAGAAGTTACCTATACCTTTTTATAGACACACATGTGGCTTTCTTCCACATGCTTGTGCAATAATTGTGCAAGTGCTTGCAGCCAGAAAACCAGGGAGCAAGCCTAACGCACCAGTTTCACATCTCTGTGGGTTAAAGTATTGTTCTGACATTAGAAATTTGCCAGTTTGATCCCCTGTCAGGGCAATAAAGGGGAAGCAAACAATTAATGAATGATTAAGTGGCACAACAAAGTTTGCTTACCCCTCCCCTCTCTCTCCCTTTCTTTTTCTCTTTCTGTCTTCATTAAAAAAAAAAATCAATAAAAAAATAATTAGAAACTGGACAAATAGCTGGAATGGTTAGAACATCATACAAAATTGCAGAGGTTGGCCTGACCTGTGGTGGCGCAGTGGATAAAGTGTTGACCTGGGAACACTGAGGTCACCAGTTCAAAACCCTGCACTGGTCTGGTCAAGGCACATATGGGAGTTGATGCTTCCAGCTCCTCCTTCCTTTCTCTATTTCTCTCTCTCTCATTCTGTGTCTCCTCTCTAAAATGAATAAAATAAAAAGAAATTTAAAAAAAATTGCAGAGGTTGTTGGTTTGATCCCCAGTAAGGGAATATACAGAAACAGCTTAATTTTGTTCCCTGTTTTAACCTCAGTGCCTCTTTCTAATAAAAAAAAAGAAAAGAAAATGAAATAAAAGGAAGAAAAAAAGAAAGAAAGAAAAGAAAATCCAGTTGAACCATCAGTCAGGTCTAATTCTCCCAACACACCTGACCTTTATTTTATTTTCTTCCCACCCTGAAAAATTTAACAAATCACCTTTCTTGTTTGTCCGGCTTATGAAAAAAAAAAAAGACAAAATAGGAAAACTATGGTAAGAGCAAGGGAGTCTTTCAGATTTTAGCAGTGCGGTCAGTGTGTTTATAGTCTTTCTGTGTTGCAGCCCTATATGCTAAAGTGGAATTGTGAAAGTCTGAAAAAGGGAGAAGAAAATGAAAAATTGCATGTAGGCAATGCTGGAGGGTTTCTTCCCTCCACACCCTCACCAGCTCTGGTTGTTCATTGACTTGTTAGTGAAAGCCCTTCTGACAGGTGTGAAGTAATGTCTCATAGTGGTTTTAATTTGCATTTCTTTACTGATTTGTGACATGGAACAGTTTTTTTTTTTAACAGTTAAGATGATAAATTTTATGTTATGTGTATTATAGAACAATAAAAAAATATCAGTTAAAACAAATCTGGTAAGAGGCAGTGATGTAGTAACTATTAAGGAAGTAGAAAACTAGATCCAGTGGTCCAGGATGTCATTTTGATGACTCTGGGCAGATTGTCAAGCCAGTGGGCATCCAGTGTGACATACACTGGATGTATGTCATACGCATAGATCTCCTGTGTGAGAGTAGGCTGAGTTTGTGACAGACGTCATATTCAGCTTCTTGAGGAGCTTCATTGGTTTAAAAATGAGAAGCTGCTCCAGCAGTTTGCAATTCAATTCAAGAAACACTTGGCATTGCCAAGCAACACATGACTCCTGTCAACAGGAGCGAATCTAACATTAATTTTGTATCTCCTAAAGTGATAGGAGAATGGTGGAATCTAAATGTTTTCATTTCTACCTACTCAACTGAAAAGTACAAACACTTGGATGTCAAGTGCTGTGGTGTTCCCACAAGAACAGTGCTTCAGGAGGCAGCTCTCTCCTATGTTTTGTTTTTTCGTGGCCAGAGCACACTCAGTCTTTCTAGAGATAAGAGGCAGAGCTTGCTGCCGAATTCACACAGTGAGGACTAAGAGCCTTATTGAGACGTCCTAAGGTTACTCAGCAAAATAAACCCATCCAACAGGAAACTTGTTTGCTTTAATGATGATTCCTTTTTTTTTTTGAGTCCTCTCTCTTTATTTCTTGGTGAGTCTAGTTAAAGGTTCATCAATCTTATTTACCTTTTCAAAGAACCAGCTTCTGGTTTCATTGATCCTCTGTATTGTTTCCTTCGCCTCTATGTCATTTATTTCTGCTCTGATCTTTATTATTTCCTTCCTTCTACTTGTCTTGGGTTTTATTTGCTGTTGTTTTTCTAGTTCTTTTAGATGCAGGGTCAGGTTGCTTATTTGAGCTTTTTCTAGCTTCTTATGATATGCCTGTAGTGCAATAAACTTCCCTCTCAGAACTGCTTTTGCTGTGTCCCATAAATTTTGAGTTGATGTATGCTCATTATCATTTGTTTCTAGAAACTTTTTTATTTCTTCTTTGATCTCATTGTTAATCCATTCATTATTTAATATCATGCTATTTAGTTTCCAAGTGTTTGAGTATTTTTCAATTTTTCTTTTGTGGTTAATTTCTAGTTTCATGGCATTGTGATCAGAGAAAATCCTTGATATGATTTCAATCTTCTTAAATTTGTTGAGACCTTTTTTGTTTCCTACCATGTGGTCTATCCTAGACAATGTACCATGAGCGCTTGAGAAGAATGTATATTCTACTGCTTTAGGGTGAAAAGTTCTGAAGATATCTATTAAATCAAGTTGATCTAGTGTATCCTTTAAGTCTGCTGTTTCTTTATTAATTTTCTTTCTTGAGGATCTATCCAGTGTTGTTAGAGTGGTATTGAAATACCCTACTATGATAGTATTGCTGTTAATCTCGCCCTTTATATCCATCAAAGTCTGCTTTATGTATGTCGGGACTCCTATATTTGGTGCATAGATATTTATAATAGTTATATCTTCCTGTTGAATTGTTCCCTTTATCATTATGTAGTGTCCTTCTTTATCTCTTACTACAGCCTTTGTTTTAAAGTCCATTTTGTCAGATATAAGTACTGCTATCCCGGCTTTTTTTTCATTTCCATTTGCATGAAATATTTTTTTCCATCCTTTTACGTTCAATCTATGTGCGTCTTTTGTTTTAAGGTGTGTCTCTTGTAGACAGCATATGTATGGGTCCTGTTTCTTTATCCATGCAGCTACCCTATGTCTTTTGATTGGATCATTTAATCCATTTACATTTAAGGTTATTATTGATATGTAGTTTTTTATTGCCATTTTATTCTTTAAAGTTGTATTCTTCTTTTGCTATATTCTTTTCTCCGTTTAAACTGTTCACAACAGGCCCCTTAGTATCTCTTGCAGAATTGGTTTGGTTTTTATGAATTCCTTCAGGCTTTCTTTTTCTGGGAAGCTCTTTATTTCTCCTTCAATTTTAAACGTTAGCCTTGCTGGATAAAGTAGTCTTGGTTGTAGGTTCTTGTTCTGCATTACTTTGATTATTTCTTGCCATTCCCTTCTGGCCTCAAGTGTTTCTGTTGAGAAGTCTGATGTCATCCTTATTGGGGCTTCTTTGTAGGTGATAGCCTTTTTTTCCCTAGCAGCTTTTAAAATTTTTTCTTTATCCATTAGCTTTGGTATTTTAACTATGATGTGTCTTGGTGTAGATCTTTTTGGGTTTCTCTTTAATGGAGTTCTGTGTGCTTCTTGAACATATGGAGTGTTTCCCAGCCTTAATTTAGGGAAGTTTTCTGCTATGATTTGATTGAACACAGTTTCCATTTCCTGTCCTCTCTCCTCTTCTTCAGGTACCCCTATGATGCGAATGTTGTTTCTCTTCAGGTTGTCACAGAGCTCCCTTAGAGTTTCCTCACATTTTTTGAGTCTCTTTTCCTTTTTCTTCTCTGCTTCTGTGCCTTTGTTTATTGTGTCCTCTAACTCGCTTATTCGATCTTCAGCGTGATTCATCCTGCTTTTAATTCCTTCCATTGTGGTCTTCAGTTCTGATACTGTATTTGTCATTTCTGTTTGATTCTTTTTTATTATTTCAATTTCGTTTTTTATACTTGTTATCTCTTTATTTAGGTGTTCATAATGACTATCCATTGTTGCTCTAATTTCTTTGAACATCCTAACTATCATTATTCTAAATTCTGCATCTTGTAATTTGGTTATATCTGGTTCATTCAGGTCCTTCTCTGGGGATTTCTCTTGATTCATTTGGTTTGCATTCCTCTGCCTGCCCATTTTTTCTGTGTATAAGCAAGTTGTGGCCACTGGAGTCCATTAGGTGTTGCCTTTGTGTTCTCTAGGTGTGGTCTGTCTGCAGGTCCCCCACCCCCTCTGTCGCTGCCTAGGGTGGTTGGGTATGGGCGTTGCCAGAGCTGGCCCACTGTGGCTTTTGCTGTGATTTCCGCCTCTCTTCCACGGGAGGAGCTGTCACTCAAGCCACAAGCCTCAGGACCAAGGATAGAGGTGAGCACCTTTACTCAGCTGCAGAGCAGCCTATTTCCAACCTTCCGCCCAGAACCAGCAGTCGGAGCCTGCTCGCTACAGTTTCGCGGGTTGGGCGGGGCTTTTGACGTGCTCTCAGCTGTAAGCTTTTGCCCGTCTGGAGCTTTAGCCCCGCCCTCAAGGCCAGGGCCCTTCTGCGCAGGGTCGGAAACCAAGGTTTATTGGGGCGTGCGCGTTTGCTGGCTTCCGCTCAGTTGCGGACTTCCGCTCATCCGGGACTCTACCCCGCCCCCGTGTTCAGAGCCCTCTCGTGCCCGTGGGATGGCAAATTGCGGTTTCTCTGGCCGGGCGGGGCTGACACTTGTCTCAGGGTCTATCCCGTCCCTGCGCTCAGAGCCCGCTCGCGCACGCAGAATGGCAAACCTCGGTTTCTCCGGCCAGGCTGGCTGGTAGCGTGAGATTAGCCGCAAGCCCCCTGCCCGTCCCTGGTCCTAGCCCGGTCCCCACAGTCAGGGCCGGCTTGCGCAGGGTCGCAGAGCAGATTTTTGCTCGTTCCTGGCCTCCCGCTTTGTCCCCACAGGTCAGGCTACAGGCGGCCCGCAGCTTCCAGACCGCTTTCGCGCGTCCCCTCCGACCCTGCTGGGCTAGACTGAGTTCACACCGGCTTGGCCTCTGCCCTAGCCGACAGAACCGCCTTTCAGCATCCTGCCGCCCACCGTACCCTTCAGCAGCCCTCAGCAGAGTAGGAAGGGACCTAATACTCCACACTGTAGGCCTGGGAGCTCCCTCACTTGTTTCACAGCTCAATACTGTCCAAACGCCTCTTCTAGGCTCTGGGACTGCAGTCTGGGGCTTGGTTCCTGGGACCCAGGTCCCTCCCTCTCCGCCAAACTCTCCTCCCGCCACACGGGTCTCTCCAGGCTGCCGTTTGCTCTGGGGAGCTGGGCAGCCCTCTTCGCGTTTTCCCTATTTCTACCAGTCTCAATGTGGCTTCTGCAGTGTTCCTTGGTTGAAGAGTCCACTTAGTTTTGTTCAAAGTTGATTTATCCAGGTGATGGTTCTTCGACAAGGAACAGTTTTTATATGCCCATTTTTAGTGGGGAGTTATTTGAATACTCTAACACTTCATTTTCTGAGGTTTATAGTTTCTAATTGTGTTTTGACTTCTTTAGAAATCATGGCATATGTTGCTCCAGTTCAGCTTGATGTTTCCACAAATGTAATGGATTTAAGCAGGAACTGCTAGAAGGAGTCAGCCACTAAACTGAGTGAGGTATAGGCTAATCTGCCCCGTACGCAGGCATAGGGTACCTGAGCTGCCTCTCTCACCCACATGGCACTTGCACATTTTCATCATGGTGCACACTTAGGATAAGCTTTACCTTATCAGAAAGTGCACCTGCAATGGTGTCTGCTGCTTCTGGTCATGCTGAGGCAATATAAATTGCCCCAGCAGCCACTTGGGAGTCATTGCCATGGAAACAAAGGAAAAATGTAAGACTGGAAAGAGTCAATATACAGAGGACCAGCAGAGAAATGTTCTGGTATGTAACATTGTGCATTTTTTAAAAGATTTTTTTGTGGTGTAAGACAGTGAGAGTTTGCATGAGAATTAGAATTATAAGTTTATTTATGCTTTGCTTTATATTACAAAGGAACTAATCATATATGTGACAATTAGTAAATATGTCTTGTGAAATATTAAAAATAATCATGCTACCAGTAAATACAGCTCAGCCAATAACTAGATTGAATTTGTTTATGTATATTAATGTAAAGAACACTGGCATAACAGATAATTTACAATTACTTAATTTTAGTTTTTACCAGAATTAAAATTTTCTTAAAAGGTTTAGAATACTGATATACATCAGTAAAGCTACAGAAAAATCAATACCAAAATGAACTCTGTATAAGATAAAGCAAAGATATGTTCTCATTGAATTAAAATGTATGTTATACTGGGATAAGTTTTTGAGAGAAAGGGAATTAATTTTGTCTTAAAGTAAGGATTGTTGTTTCAGAATAATAAAGATTTTTTTAAAAGGACAAAAGCTGACTATAAAAGAGAAAGTGGTAGAAGATTTATGAGGAGAAATAAGAGAAAAAATCTTATATATAATTAAGCTGAGTAAGATTAAAATTAATTAATTAGAGATAAAAACATGAATAGTACCCTATATAGATGCAAATTTGGTTCTATTTTATTTTTTTAAAGAAACAAACATTTTCTATACTGTGTAGCACCAGATAAGATATTATAATTTTTTTTTCTGCCTATAAAGCAAAGATACTATGTTTTTTTAAATTATGTTACTGATTTCTATTTTTTCAAAGAGGTCTTTGATTACTATAGGAAACAATCTTCTCAATCCTAAGAACCAAAGATCCGATAATCATATATCAATCCAGTGCTGATGTGACAGGACCCTTTTCCAACACTCAGAAATAAAAACTATAGTGATTGCATGCCCCACTCTTTCACGTGTAATGGTGGAGAGGGTCATGCCTAAAAGAGAGGGGTGTCCAGTCACTATAGCTTTTATTTATGTCACTATCTGTGATGTTTGAGAGCTAACCCAAATGACTCAGGGTGGACACTTTTGCACACGTACATGACCAAAAGAATGTGTAGAAGTAAACCATAATCTCTCAGATGGGTCTACATCTTGCTACAAGGACCCTGAGCTGATGTGAAAAGATCCCCAATTCTAACATAAGAGAACCAGGCCACATACTCAGAGAACTCGAAACTGACATGACAGGACTCCATCCTTTCTTAAGTGGGACACATCCTCACAATTACAACGTCCAGATACAATATGTCAGAGTTCTATACTCACACAAAAGAATACTTACGAACACTCAGAGAATCCAGAGTTGATGAGACAAGACTCGTTATGCTCTCTGAGTGGAACACTCCACACACTCCGATGCATACAGTCAGTAAATGCTCTTTCCGGCTGCCATCTCAGGAACATCTAGTAAATAACACCTATTTACTAAGCATCTTTTGATGTAACTTTGCAAGGTTTCTATAAATCGCCAGGCATCATGCCCAATTTAGGATAATTTACATATTGGTGGTGGAAGGATGCAAAGTGCACATAGCATGAACCATTACTCTTTTATGTGACTCTTCTCACCTTTGTAGCCGAATACAAATCTCCTGTGACAGGATACAATATTCTCTCAGATAAAAACAGAGATTTCCCCAAAGTAACAAAACCCAGGGCTAATTTGCCAGGGACCCATTAGCAGAGAATAGCAAGCAGATGAACTGTTTCTTAACTCTTACATAATCTATTCACTAAAACTAAAATGCTACTCTTACTGAAGCAAATTTCTAACTTTGGGCTCCTCTATCAGAACCAAGGCCTGAGTTAGGATGCCTAATGCTACTCCTTCTTCTTCAGTAATATATCATTGGAAGAGCTTTCCTAACTCTGGTCAGCTTAGGAATGGTGAGAGCTTTTTTTAGTACTTCAAAAGCCCTCTGTTATTCTCTTTCCTAACTTAAACTAGTTGACCCTTGTCGATCAATTTACTTTAAAGCCTTATAGAGGGGCCTGGCCTTTTTTTTTTTTATATTTTACATTTTATAACTGGCAATATCCACTTAATTCTAGGAATGTTCAGAGCTGTTTCTGAGTGGTGGGCTCAGGAAGGTCTAAAATGCCCTATATCCTACTTGAAGATAATAATTGTTCTAGAAGTTAATACAAGGTCTAACCAGTCTAATATTTTTAAAATATTTATACTTTATTCATTTCTTATGTAGAAATTAAATGTAATGGGGTAAGCTTGCTTCATAGGAACACTCAGGTTTCATGTATGCATCTTTATAGTATGTAAACTATTCACCTGGAAACCACACTCCCCTCATAACCCCCCTTCATTTTGTTCTATGGTGCCACTGCTCTGGGCACAATGGGGACAATCCATCTTGCCCCCATGTATCCTGCCACATTCCAAACTGCAAGCACAACTCACATACATAAACCTATTTATATAAATTACTGTGTTAATAGAATGAAGGGGGAAAGCACATGACCACCTAAAGAAATACAGAAAAATCATTTATTTGCAAACAAATGCACATCCATGTTCAATGAAGCATTTTTATGGTGGCCAATACATGGAAACAACCAAAGAGTCCCTTAATAAAATACTGAACAAGAAGGATGTAATAACTATGTATGATTAAATACTACTGAGTCATACTTATGCATATACAATAAACAACATGAATAAACCAAGAGACTATTATAAGAAGCAAAATAAGAAAGTTAGAGAAAGTTAAGGACTATATAATTGCACACATATGTGGCAGAGATACTTAAACTAACAGACACAGACAGAAGTGTATACCAAAGGAAGGGAGTAGAAGAAAGGGGAGTAAATGGTTTTTTTGTGATAAAAGCACTCAACAGACTAGGACTAGAAAAAAATTTTCTCAACATGACAACAGGCATTTACCAAAAACCAACAGCTAGGGCATATGACAACTCCATACTTATATTTTGAGAATACACCATACTGTCTTTCATAATGGCTATACCAGTTTACGTTTTCCTTATTTAAGATTTTATTTATTTATTTTAGAGAGAAGAAAGAGAGACACACACACAGAGAAAGAGGGAGAGAAAGCAAGAAAGAAGAGAGGAGGAGGAAGCATCAACTCTCATATGTGCCTTGACCGGGCAAACCCAGTGTTTTCGACTGGCGACTTAAGTGTCCAGGTCGACACTTTCTTCACTGCGCCACAGATCAGACCCAGTTTGCATTTTCACCAACTGTGAAACAGGGTCCTATTTCCTCCTCAACCACTGCAAACTTTTTATCACCTCTCTTGTTGATAACAGCCAATCTATCAAGTGTGAGGTGGCACCTCATAGTTTTGATTTGCATCTTTTGTACATCTCTTTGTTGTTTGTATGTCTTCATGAGAGAAGGGTCGGTTTGGGTTCTCTCCCTATTTTTTAACTGAATTGTTTGTTTGTTGTTGAGCTTTATGAGTTCTTTATATATTTTGAATATTAACTGCTTTCAGAGCTATTGTTTGTGAATATCATCTTCTTTTGGTAGGCTGCCTTTTTCCTTATTGTTGTCAGTTTCTTTAGCTGTGCAGAGCTTTTAGGTTTGGTAATGTTCTAGTCATTTATTTTTGCACTTACCTCCCTTCCCTTTGGGATCAAATTTATAAAAAGTTCTTTATGGCCGAGGTTTAGGTATTTAGAACCTTTTTTTTTTTCTGTATTTTATTGTTTCAGATTGTATATTTAAATCTTTGATTTATTTTAAATAAATTTTTATGTATAGTGAGAAACTGTAGTCAAGTATCATGTTTTGCATATGGCTTTATTTTATTTTATTTTATTATTATTAATTTTAATGGGGTGACACCAATAAATCAGGGTACATATGTACAATGAAAACATCTCCAGATTATCTTATCATTCAATTGTGTTGCATAACCATCACCCAAGGTCAAATTGTCCTCTGTCACCTTCTATCTGGTTTTCCCTGTGCCCCTCCCCTCCTCCCTATTCCACCCTCTCCTCCCTCCCCCCACCCCGTAACCACCACTCTCTTGTCCATGTCTCATAGTCTCACTTTTATGTCCCACCTATGTATGAAATCATGCTGTTCTCAGTTGCATATAGCTTTAAAATACTCTAACACTGTTTATTCAAGAGGCTTTCCCCCCCTTCATTGTGTGTCTTAAACTATTTTGTAAAAAGAAATGTATTTGCCCATATATATGGGATTTATTTCTGGGCTTTTGATTCTGCTCCATTATTCTGTGTTTAATTAATTAATTACTGAATTACTTTCTCATTTATTTATTTTGCCAGTATTATGCTGTTTTGATTATCATGGTTCTGTTTTAGTATACTTAGCAGTGAGATAGTATAATACCTTCACCTTTTTTTCTTTTTCTCAGGACTTTGACTATTTGGGGATCCTTTATAGTTTCATACAAGTTTGATGATTTTTTTGTTGTTTTTTTTAAAAAATGGATGAACATTGAGAACACTATACCATTGTATGTAAAATAAATGAATCAAAAAAAGCTAAGAACTATATAATTTCACACATAAGTGGGATATAAAACTAAGGCTTATGGACAGAAATAAATATAATGTGGTTATTAGAGCAAGAAGTTTTTGAGGTAGGAGCATAAAGAGAAAGAAATATATATCCCACATAGGTGAGATATAAAACTGGACTCATGGACATAGATAAGAACAAAATGGTTATCTGGGGGAGAGGGTGGGGCAAAGGGAGAAACAGGACAAATATATGATGACGGAAAATAATTTGACTTTAGGCGGTGAGCCCACTGTACAGTCAGCAGCTTAAGGGCAATAGAAATATTCAACAAGACACTGACCAGTTTTCTCTGTGGTAGACCATTACGCCAGGGTACACATGTCCCAGGTTTAATTCCTGGTCAGGTAGCACAGGAGAAGTGACCATCTGCTTTTCCACCCCTCCCCCTTTTTCTCTTTTCCTCCTGCACTCCTGCAGCCAAAGTTCCATTGGTTTAAGTGCCTTACTCTGGTGCACTGAGGATGGTTTTGTGGAGCCTTTGCCTCAAGCATTAAAAATAGCTTGGTTGCAAGAATGGCCCCAGATGGACAGAGCATTGGCCCCAGATGCGGGTTGCTGAATATATCCCAGTTGGGGCACATGTGGGAGTCTGTCTTTCTATCTCTCCTTCTCTTACTTGAAAAAGAAGAAAGAAATAAAAGGTTCACTGAAACTCTGTGTGCTCTTATTGATCAATGTAATCACATTAAATTTATTTTTTCCTGCTTTCCCCAACAGAGGGGAGATAAAAATACAGAATCTTGGACTGAGATTCACTGGTCAACTCCTGTCTAAGACTGATGCTCTGGCCATCGGGGGCCATGCTTGCAACTGATCGATTTTTATTACCTGAGGTGGAGGCTCCACAGAGCCATCCTCAGCACTCAAAGCCATTGGTATAGGAGCTTCTGGTCTTAATAGCTTGCTTCTCCTTAGGCATGGGACCACTGCTCTATAAGCAAGTGAGCCAGTTACCCCCAGCATTGTTGTCCTTTTGTGCCTGGACAAAAGGACAGCTGTGCCATATGTGTTGGGTCAACATGGAGGAAAGGAGCTTAGATTCCTTGGACACACTGCCTTGGATTTATTGACTTTTGCAACCCAGAGCTGTATGGGAGGAGAAATGCTGGTGGCCTGCTGCCTGTTGGAGATGTGAAGCTAGTGGGGAAGGCCTTTTTGGCCATATCTACCTGGAGTGTTGTGTTCATCATGATGATTCAGTGGGGAGTAGGTTGTGGCTTCAGTCCCACAGAAATTTTTTCTAAAAACAAATATTTAGTAGATTTTGTTGAATAATTTTTATTTATTTTTTTATTATACGGTCTTAGAACAGTTGTCTTTTCTCATTTAATTACTTTTCTGTTTTTTTGTTTGACAGTAATTTTTGAGTGTTGTTGATATTTTGGATATTATATTCTGATAATTGAGGTTCTGTTTAATCCTTTTAGTAAGCAGTCTTCCTGTTGAAGACATATTGGCCAGGTGGGTGTATATGTTTATCTTTTCATTCGCCCCTGCTGACATTATCCCAGAAAAAGTGGAGTGCTTACTCTCACTGCCTTGCTGTAAATGGATGAGATGGAATTTTATCTCCCCCTTGGTTTTTCTCAACAAAAATGGAATATTAACTCATACAACTTTGTTGCATGTAAGCTCAATTCCAGGGAGTCCTTCTGACACCAGGGATGGAGGAAGCATTGGAATTACTCATGCCGGCTTTCTGCTGCAGGAGAGTGGAGGGATCTCAACTCCCTGGGAGACTCTAGCATACCAGAGAAGGGGAGAGAAAGCAGAGTGATGACTTGACCCACCTCCTACCACCTATTCCTTTTTTAGAGGTAGAAGTTCAACTATTTGTTACTACCCATTGACATGCAGGTGGTAGAAGATCTTTTTAGTAGTTTATGTAATAAAGTGGCTTAATTAAAGTTTTCTTTATTTAAGTTCAGGTCAGTGGTGATATTGAGAATTTCCCCCCTTCTTATAATGCCAAGGTTGTGGGTTCAATCTCTGGTCAGAGCACATACAAAAATCAACAAATAAAAGTAAGTAAGTGGAATAACGAGTCTCTCTCTCTATCTCTCTCCTCTCCCTCATTCCCCTCTTCCTCCTCTCTCCTCTCCCTCTTTTTTCCCTTTTTCTCCTTCCCCTTCCACTTTTTCTTCTTCTCTAAATTAGTAAAAAATTTACATCATGATTTGATATACATATTCATTGTGAAAGAATTTCATTTATTTAATTAAAGCATCCATCACCTTATATATTTTTATGTCTAGATTGAGGAGCACATTTAAGTTTTGATTAAAATTTTTTTAAATTCTTTTTTGAGAGAGAGAGAGAGATAATGAAAAGGACAGAGAGGAAGGAGAGAGATGAGAAGCATCAACTCATAATTGCTTCACTTTAGTTTTTCATTAATTGCTTCTCAAATGTGTCTTGACTGGGGTGCTTATGTTGAGCCAGCGACCTTGGGCTCAAGCCAGCAACCTTGGAATTATATTGCTGATCCCATGCTCAAGCTGGTGACCTCAAGGTTTCCAACCAGGCACCTCAGTGTTTCTGGTTGATGCTCTATCTACTGTACCACAACTGGTCAGGCTGCCATGTTATACTTTAGATCAGTGGTTTTTAACCGTTTTTGAGGTACCGAACCCACCAGTTTCATATGCGCATTCACCGAACTCTTCATTAGTGATAAATAAAATATGATTTTTTTTCCAAATTCAAGATATAGGTATATGTTTTTTTACTGGTGCACAAAATGAGCCATGCATGAACATCACCTTGCTCAAAGAACAAAACCAACAAAGTGCATGAACTCACAACAAATTACGGTATTACTTTATTCTGGCCTCTGTGGCAGAGGATTCTCTGAACCCCTGAGACCGACTTATCGAACCCCTAGGGTTTGATAGAACCCAGGTTAAGAACCACTGCTTTAGATCCTCAGATCTTATTTATATATAGCAGAAAGTTTGTCCCCTTGTAACAACTTTTCTGTTTTCTTCACCCCCCAGTCTCTGACAGCTTCCACTCTGCTTTTATAAGCTTGACATTTTTTAAATTTTAGTTTCCACATTTTAAGTAAAACCATGAAGTAATTGTCTTTGTGTGGTTTATTTCACTTAGCATAATGTCCTAAAGATCTATCCATGTTGTTTGCAAATGGCATATATCACTTCTTCTTTCTTTATCTGTTGATGAACATGTAGGTTGTTTACATATTGTAGCTATTGTGAATAGTGCTGTCATGAGTATGGGAGTGCAGGTCTCTCTTTGATGTTCTGTTTTCATTTCCTTTGGCTACATATCCACAAGTGAAATTGCCAAATCACATGGTAGTTTGTTTTCAGTTTTTTGAGAAACCTCTATACCAGGGGTGGGAACCTATGGCTCGTGAGCCAGATGTGGCTCTTTTGATGGCTGCATCTGCCTCACAAACAAATCTTTACCATGAGGAATATGATTGTATATTCAATTCAGTGTTCTGATAACAGTGCAGTTTATCTATGAAGCACTGTTTGGTTAAAAGAAGATTTTTCTGTTACCTAAGCTTTGAAGATCTACTTGAGCAAGAAATAGAAATAATAAACATATAAAAGCCTGAGGCTAATTTTAAAGCAGTGCCAAACATACAGATGAGTGGAGCTAACTCAAAAACACTGGAAACTTATTTCAGCAAACACTTGGATACAACGAAAAACGAAATCTGATGTGTAATAAAGCATTAATCATTGTCCTGGAAGAATATAATCTCCATAGAAGTATGAACTAATCTTTGTACAACTTTTTCCAGACCTATATTAACAGTAATTCGACACCTCACCATTACATTAAGTTGAAGAATCTAAGAATAGTTGGGTGGATTTACAATACTGTGTAACAAAACTGAGTACTTTCTCAATTGCTAAGGAAAACAAGGTATTGCCAAGCACTGCTTCTACTGAAGAGCCAAACACTGTGTAACTTTAGCAGTTACTAGACTAATTATGAATGGTGATTCTGTTGCATTTGGTAAAGAATGGAATGAAAGTTTCACTTGAATGTCTGTATACTGTGGCTGTTATAGATAATGCTAAAGCCTATAAAATGTTTTTAAAATATTTGAAGTGTGTTCTTTGCATTCTTTTTTATTTTAATGGGGTGACATTAATAAATCAGGGTACATATGTTCAGAGAAAACATCTCCAGATTATCCTGGCATTTAATTATGTTGCATACCCATCACCCTAAGTCAGATTGTTTTCCATCACCTTCTATCAGGTTTTCTTTGTGCCCCTTTTCTCCCCTCAGCCCCTTCCTCTTCTCCCCCCACCCCTCGTAACCACCACACTATTGTAAATGTCTCTTAGTCTCATTTTTATGTCCCTCCTAAGTATGGAATCATACAGTTTTTGGGTTTTTCTGATTTACTTATTTCACTCAGTATAATGTTATCAGGGTTTATCTATCTTGTTGTAAATGATCCAATGTCATAATTTTTTATGGCTAAGTTAAAATTCATAGTATATATGTAGCACATCTTTTTTATCCAGTCATCTATTGAAGAGATTTTTGGTTGTTTCCAGGTCTTGGCCACTGTGAATAATGCTGCAATGAACATGGGGCTCCATGTGTCTTTACATATGAATGTTTTTAAGTTTTGGGGGTATATATCCAGTAGAGGAATTGCTGGGTCATATGGTAGTTATATTTTTAGTTTTTAGAGGTACCACCATACTTTCTTCCATAATGGTTGTACTACTTTACATTCCCACCAACAGTGGATAAGGGTTTCTTTTTCTACACAGCTTCTCCAACACTTGTTATTACCTGTCTTGTTGATAATAACTAATCTGACAGGTGTGAGGTGGTATCTCATTGTAGTTTTGATTTGCATTTCTCTAATAGCTAATGAAGATGAGCATCTTTTCATATATCTGTTGACCATTTGTATTTCTTCCTGGGAGAAGTGTCTGTTTATGTCCTCTTCCCATTTTTAATTGGGTTGTTTGTTTATTTGTTGTTGAGTTTTATGAGTTCTTTGTATATTTTGAATATTAGGCCCTTATCTGAGCTGTTGTTTGAAAATATCATCTCCCATTTAGTTGGCTGTCTGTTTGTTTTCAGTTTCTCTTGCTGTGCAGAAGCTTCTTAGTCTGATGTAGTCCAATTCATTTATCTTTGCCTTCACTTCCCTTGCCTTTGGAGTCAGATTCATAAAGTGCTCTTTATAACCAAGATCCATAAGTTTAGTACTTATATTCTCCTCTATGTATTTTATTGTTTCAGGTCTTATATTTAGGTCTTTGATCCATTTTGAATTAATTTTAGTACAAGGGAACAAACTGTAGTCGAGTTTCATTCTTTTGCATGTGGCTTTCCAGTTTTCCCAGCACCATTTGTTGAGGAGGCTTTCTTTTCTTCATTGTGTGTTGTTGGCCCCTTTATCAAAAATTATTTGACCATATGTATGTGGTTTTATTTCTGGGCTTTCTATTATGTTCCATTGGTCTAGGTGTCTATATATATTTTTTATTTTTTGCCAATACCATACTGTTTTGATTATTGTGGCTCTGCAATATAATTTGAAGTCAGGTATTATAATGCCCCCAGCTTTGTTCTTTTTCCTTAGAATTGTTCTGACTATTCGGGTTTTTTGATAATTCCATATAAACCTGATGATTTTTTGTTCCATTTCTTTAAAACATGACATTGGAATTTTGATGGAAATTGCATTAAATTTGTATATCAATTTGGGTAATATAGTCATTTTGACTATGTTTATTCTTCCTATCCAAGAACAAGGAATATTTTCCCATTTCATTGTATCTTTATCGACTTCCCCTAACAAAGCCTTGTAGTGTTTATTATATAGATCCTTTACATTTTTTGTTATGTTTATTCCTAGGTATTTTGTTTATTTTTTGTTGCAACCATGAAGCGGATTATTTTTCTGAGTTCGTTTTCTGATGTTTCATTGTTGGCATATAGAAAGGCAATGGACTTTTGTATATTAATTTTGTATCCTGCTACCTTACTGTATTGGTTTATTGTTTCTAGTAATATCTTTGTGGAGTCTTTGGGGTTTTCAATGTATAGGATCATATCATCTGCAAATAATGAAACATTTACTTCTTTTCCAACATGGATGCTATATATATATATATATTTTGTCTGATTTCTCTAGCTAGAACTTCCAGTGCTACGTTAAATAAGAGTAAAGAGAGTGGACAACCCTGTCTTGTTCCTAATTTAAGGGGAAAAGTCCTCAGTTTTATGCTATTTAATATGATGTTAGCTGATGGTTTATCATAAATAACCTTTATTATGTTGAAATAGTTTTCTTCTCTACCCATCTTGTTGAGTGTTTTAAACATAAAATTGTGTTGTATTTTATTGAATGCCTTTTCTGAGTCTATTGATAAGATCATATGGTTTTTGTTCTTTGTTTTGTTAATATGGTGTATTACGTTAACCGTTTTACGTATGTTGAACCATCCTAGAGATTCTGAATCTGACTTGATCATGGTGTATTATTTTTAAAAATATGTTGTTGTATTTGATTTGCTAGTATTTTGTTTAGTATTTTAGCATCTGTATTCATTAGAGATATTGGTCTGTAGTTTTCTTTTTTTGTGTTGTCCTTGCCAGTTTTTGGTATGAGAGTTATGTTGACCTCATAAAATGTGTTTGAAAGTATTGCTTCTTCAATATTTTGAAAGACCTTGTGTAGAATAGAAACCAAATCTTCTTTGAATGTTTGATAGAATTCACTGGTATAGCCATCTGGCCCTGGAATTTTATTTTGGGGGAGGTTTTTAATAGTTGTTTCTATTTCCTCCCTGCTTATTGGTCTGTTGAGTCTTTCAGCTTCTTCATGAATCAGTCTAGGAAGGTTGTATTGTTCTAGGAATTTATCCATTTCTTCTAGATTGCTGAATTTGGTGGCATATAGTTTTTCATAGTATTCTACAATAATTCTTTGTATATCTATGATATCTGTGGTGATTTCTCCTTTTTCATTTTGGATTTTGTTTATATGAGTCCTTTCTCTTTTTTCCTTGCTGAGTCTTGCCAAGGGTTTGTCAATTTTGTCGATCTTTTCAAAGAACCAGCTCCTTGTTTTATTAATTTTTTTTATAGTTTTTCTGTTCTCTATTTTATTTATTTCTGCTCTGATTTTTATTATTTCCTTTCTTCTGCTGGTTTTGGGTTGTCTTTGTTCTTTTTCTAGTTCCATAAGGTGTGAAGTTAAGTGGTTTACTTGGGCTCTCTCTTGTTTGTTCATATAGGCCTGAAGTGATATAAACTTCCCTCTTATTACTGCTTTTGCTACATCCTAGAGATTCTGATATGTCGTATTGTCATTTTCATATGTATGAATGGATCTTTTGATCTCTGCACTTATTTCTATTTGACCCACTCATTTTTTAGAAGTATGTTGTTTAGTTTCCACATTTTTGTGTGTTTGTTTAAATCTTATTTGCAGTTGAATTTTAGTTTCAAGGCTTTATGATCAGAAAATATGCTTGGTACAATTTAAATTTTTCTGAATTTGCTGATGTTATTTTTGTGGCCCAACATATGGTCGATTCTTGAGAACGTTTCATGTACACTAGAGAAAAATGTGTACCCTGTCACTTTGGAATGAAATGTCCTGTAGATGTCTATAATATCCAATTACTCTAGCGTTTCATTTAAGGCCAATATTTCTTTATTGATTTTCTGTTTGGATGAACAATCTAGAGCCGTCAGCAGTGTATTGAGGTTGCCAAGTATGATTGTATTTTTATTAGTTTTTGTTTTTAGGTCAGTCAGTAGCTGTCTTATATATTTTGGTGCTCCTTGGTTTGGTGCATATATATTAAGAAGTGTAATGTCTTCTTGATTCAATGTCCCCCTAGTCATTATGAAATGGCCATTTTTGTCTCTGATTATATTTGCTGTCTTGAACTCAGCATTGTTAGATATGAGTATTGCTACACCTGCTTCTTTTGCATGTTATTTGCTTGAAATATTGTTTTCCAGCATTTCACTTTGAATTTGTTTTTATCCTTGTAGTTTAGATGTGTTTCTTGTAGGCAGCGTACTGTTGGGTTTTCTTTTTTAATCCATTCTGCTACTCTATTTTTTTTTTATTGGTAAGTTCAATCCACTTACATTTAGTGTAATTATTGACACTTGAGGGTTTCCTATTGCCATTTTATATATTGCTTTCTGTTAGTTTTGTATCTTGTTTGATTCTTCTCTTTTTTCTATCATTTGTTTTTCTTTGGTTGTAATCCATACTTCTTTCCTCTGTTACTTTTTTTTTTTTTTTTTTTTACAGGGACAAAGAGTGAGTCAGAGAGAGGGACAAATAGGGACAGACAGACAGGAATGGAGAGAGGTGAGAAGTGAGCAGCATCAATCATTAGTTTTTCATTGCCATCGCAACACCTTAATTGTTCATTGATTGCTTTCTCACATGTGCCTTGACCATGGCCTTCAGCAGACTGAGCAACCCCTTGCTGGAGCCAGCGACCTTGGGTCCAAGCTGACGAGCTTTTGCTCAAGCCAGATGGGCCCGCGCTCAAGTTGGTGAGCTTGGGGTCTCGAATCAGGGTCTTCCGCATCCCAGTTCGACGCTCTATCCACTGCGCCACCGCCTGGTCAGGCCTCTGTTACTTCTTTTTTCAATTCATGTGCTTCTGTGTTGGTGTTTTCAGGGGTGGTTACCATTAAGTAATGGAAGGGTACCTACCATGTTCATTGTAGTACACTATCTTATGAGTGCTTCTGCACTCCATCATTCTTTGCTACTGTTAATCTTCGTCCTCTCCCCTTTATAGTTTTGTTGTCAGTTTATATTTGGTTTTATTGTGTTCTTGTTGGAGCTTTTACTTGTGGTTTTGTTTTGTTTTTGTTCTTTGTATCTGGTTGGAAAACCCTCTTTAATATATCCTGAAGTGGGGGTTTTCTGATGATAAATTCCCTCATCTTTTCTGTATCTGTGAATGTTTTTATTTCTCCTTCATATTTGAAAGATAGCTTTGATGGATATAGTACTGGTTGGAAGTTCCTCTCTTTCAGAACTTTAAATATTGAGGTCCACTCTCTTCTAGCTTGTAGAGTTTCTGCTGAGAAATCCAATAATAATTTAATAGGCCTTCCTTTATATGTTGTATTCTTCTTTTCCCTGGCTGCCTTGAGAATTTTTCTTTGTCTTTGGTTTGTGCCAGTTTCATTATGATGTGCCTTAGAGTAGGTTTGTTGGGATTAAGATAACTCGGTGTTCTGTTTGCTTCTTGAATTTGAGGCTTTAGTTCTTTCCACAGGCTTGGGAAGTTTCTGTCTATTATTTGTTTGAATATGTTCTCCATTCCATGTTCTCTCTCTTCTTCTTCTGATATACCTATTATTCTTATATTACTCTTTTTGATGGAGTCAGACATTTCCTGTAGGGCTTTCTCTTTTTTTTTTTTTTTTTAATTCTTGAATATCTCTCTTCTTCTCTCTGTTGTGCTTCAAGTTGCCTGTCTTCTATGTCACTAATCCTCTCTTCTATCTGGTCTGTTCTATTAGCTAAGCTTGTTACCTCATTTTTTAGTTTATGAATTGAGTTTCTCATCTCCATTTGATTTGGTTTTATAGTTTCAATTTTCTTGGTAATATATTCTTTGTGTTTGTTGAGTTGTTTTCTGTGCTCCCTAAATTGCCTTTCTGTGTTTTCTTGTATATCTCTGAGTATTTTTAGGATTTCTATTTTAACTTCTCTGTCATTTAACTCCAAGGTTTCCAATCTATTAAAAAAATTTTTATAGATTTTTTCATCTATCTGTGCTATATCTCTGTCTTTTGTATCCATGATAATCAATTTTTTTCCTTAATGGCATCTGAGGGTGGTTTTGTTAATAACACTAATGAGAATTAATAAAGAATAAAAAGTAAAAAAAAATAGACACTAAAAAAATTAAACAAAAATTATTATTTTTTCTTCCTTCTTTGAGAAAATACTGTGAAAAACTGAGAATTATATTGTGCTAAGTAGAACAAAAACTACCTATAACGGAGGGCCTGCATTGGGGAGAAGTGATAAAAAGGCAAAAAAGGATGTAAGAACTCATAAAATCCAAAAAAAGAAAAAAAATTAGATCTGGAATAAAATAATTTGCTTGTAAATGATGGCCAAATGAGAGATATAGTGAAAGGGACAAGAAGGAAAAAAGAAAAAAAATACTATTGTATTAAGTGGAACAAAAACTGCATAGAATAAAGAGCCGGGGTTGGGAGGAATGCTAATGAGTTAAAAAACAAAGTAAAAAGCACACAAAATGCCACAAAAAATTTTGAATTCTAAATAAAATAATTTGTTCATGAGTGAGCATTGAATAAGAAGAAAAGTAAAAGAGAAAAGAAACTAAGAAAGAGGGAGAAAAAAAGGAGAGAAAGAAAGAAAAAGAGAGAGAGTAAGGGTTTTGGAGTGTAACCCTCATAGAGAGAAAGAAAAGAGAAAAGAACAAGACAAACAGAATAAAAGAATCAAGGTGGAAGAAAACAAATAAATAAAGATAAAAAGATGAAAGAAACAAAAAAAGTGGAAAAAGTTATAAAGACTGGATTTTTCTTGATTTTGTGAAGTTATCTTCTTCCTTTTTCTTTCCTCTCCCTCTTTCTAGTCAGTGACACTGTACCCCAGGCTCTGCCCCTGTGGCTCACTTAGGTAGAGGTTTGCAGTTCATGTGTCGCTATGGTGATGTCCTATACTAGACCTCAGTCTCGTTGGTAGTCAGGTCTTGTTAGCATTTGCAAGCTCCAACAATGGGAGAGTTTGTTTTAATGGAGCCTCTCTCCTAGTTTCTCCTGTCTGAATTAGCAGCCTGATGATTCATCTATGAGGTTGCTGCTGCCACTGCCTGGAGAGTAAGAGGCTCTAAGAGCTGGCAAATCCCCACTGTATCCTCACTAAGTGCAAGGCTCTGGGTAAGGCTCTGTCAGTCAGAGCCACCAGCATAATCAGGCAGGGCTGGGAGCCAATTGCTCTCAAGGTGTCTTTATATGAGCCTCCAGGTGTGTCCAGTATGCCTCAGCACTCTGTGGGACCACTCTCCCCAGGTTTTTTACACTTTGTAACCTGTCTTGGCTGGGAAGAAGATGCCCTAGTTGCTGCCTGCAGGACAGGAGGTCTTAAAAGCTGCCAAGTCCCTCTTTTTAGCACACAACCCTGAGTATGAAAGCTTTGCTCATCAGACCCACCAGCTTAAGCAGGTAGGGGGACATGTTGATTTCTGTTCAAGCTCCTTTCTAAGGTTCCCCAGGTATATCTAGTTAAATTTGCCTTAGAGTACCATGGGATTGCTATCTGCAGGCTTTTTTCTTGTTAAAAAGCATACAGCATAGCCTGTCTAACTTTTTCAGTGTTCTCTGAGGTTTGTTCTGTAGGAATGTGTTTTTCACCCTGTATCGGCTGACTGGAAGTTGCCCCCGCCCCTATGTGCAGAGCAAGAGGCACTAAAAAATATTATGTCTCTTGTCTTCTTGTCTTAGATCGCTGAGCTGAGAGAAACCTTGTCAGCCAGAGCTGCGTAAGCCAGTTGGGTGGTGAGCAAACTGTGGGTTAAGCTAATTTCAGCGATTGGATTGGCAGATCTGCTCCAGAGACTCTTTGCAAGCTGCCTGCGTGCCCTTCCCCTTAGCGCTTCCATATTTTTCTTCCCCAGAATGCTAGCCTGAATGGCTGGAGGCTCCCCGCCCGCCTGGAGCAGTCCAGGGGTAGGAAAGTTCGCTTTCATGCACTCCCCACGCTGCTGTTGTTGGGGGAGCAGGTATTACACTGTGACTTTGGTCGCAGCCCATGCAGAAGTCTCTGACCCTTCCCCTCTGTCTGGGAACATGGGCGCCCACACCCAGGGCCCTAGGAGGAACCTCTTGCACACTGTCCATGCTCGTGGACCAGGATATCAGGGGTAATGGAGGCCACCGCTCGCCCACCTTTGCTGGGGTCAGTGCTGGTGTTAGCTCATGTGGGCTGAGATGCCATGGGCACACTCTTTCCTTGGCTTGCACATCTGTGCCCCAGCCCAGCTTCTTCCACACCCCCAGCTCTCTCAGTTCCAAGTGAAAGCAGCCCTTGCTCAGATTAGAGAGGAAGGCGAAGTGTTCCATACTCCAACTTATTTCCTTCACGGTTGCTTATATATTTAGCCAAATTTTTGCCCAATTATACCTTTTTATTCAGTGTGTGGGACTTACAGATGCTCCAGGGATCAATTATTTTGTCTCTGCTTGAAGAACTTGTTGAAATTTTGGGGAAAGGAATTGAGAGCATTCCTCACGGCACCATTTCTCTGAAGTCACTCCTGAAGTTATTTTTAATGTGGTGCCAAACAGAGGCACGGGGACGAACTCACTCAAAACACTAGAAACCATTTTTAGCAAGGAACAAGGATGCAACGAAAAATTTAATCTGACTTGTAAAAGCATTAACCATTGACTTGGAAGAATATAGACGAACATATTGCATCACAAAAGTGACTGGTCTCACAATTTCTAAAAAACAAAGTATTGCCAAGCACTGCTTTTCCTAAAGAGCAGACCAGAAGGTAACTCTAGCAAGTAAAATAGTAACTATGAGTGGTGATTCCTGTGCATTTTGTAAAGAGTGGATTGAAAACGTTAAAATATATGGTAAGTTTGAACATCTGTATACTGTGGGTGTTGAAAAAAACACTAAAGCCTACAGAATGCTTTAAAGATATTTTAAGTGTGCTCTCTGCATTAATGGATAAAATTTCAAAGATGATCTGTTCTTTATGGTACAAACACATACACGTCTCACTTCCAATATGCCCTTTCAAATGCTGAACATATGTTAGAAAGAACAAACATGTATGTTAAAACGTTTCAAATGGCATCCAAGGCAGTCACTGTGGATTCCACTTCCCCTCCAAGATATACGCTGTGTTCACTTGAGACCAGGCTGCAAACCCGGGTGGATCTTGACTTTGCCAAGTCCTGAGATTGGGGCTGCATTTCCTGCTGAGCCTATGAGACTTGGCACCTCCTGCACAGCTAAATAGCTATTGTCAGCCTTGGGTCTCTGCACTTTCCCAGCTTTCTCCTTAAGCCAAACACATTGGCCATACTCCTGACGGCTGCAAGTCTTAGCTCCACCGGTGAGGCTGTGCACCTTCACTCAGCCACTGGTCTCTGCCTCTTTCCCGATTTTTGCCCCGCCCCCGATGGTAAGGCTGCACTCGCGGGCCTGGTCGCAGGCCTGGGCTTTGGGGAGGGTCTGTGCACCCCCACCCCCACCCCTGCTCAGCCACAGCTCTTGGCTGGTTCTCCGCCTTTTGCCAGGCTTTTGCCTTGCCCTTGTGGGCAGGATTACAGGCAGAATAGCTTTTGCTCACCGGGCCTGCAGACGAAATGGACTGCATTTGTGTGCCATTTTCACTTCTGTGGAGAGAAACTGAGCTCATTCCGGTCCTCAGTTGTAGAGGGCCTGTGTTCTGCCCCCAGGGTCGAGACAGTGCTTCCGTGTATGGCAGCTGCCGCCAGCGCTTTCTTGTCCCGCTGAGGCTAGCCTTTCAGAAAGCCCTCAGCTCTGTGGATGGGGCAGTGTAGCTCAGGCTTTCTTCTTCTAAGAGACTCTGCTCTGAGTGCCAGAGGAGAGCTTGTTTGTCTCCCGTCCAGCTTCCTTTATCTAGTATTGCTGGTTCCAATAAAAATATTCACTTTAGATTTGAGAAGTGACTCAGCCTAGGGGTTAGGGTGGCTTTTCCTCAAATTGTTTCTCTCTGTGACTCCTTGATCACTCTCTTTTCCTGCAGCTCTGGTCCTCTCATTTCTCTTTGAGCCCCAGAATCGCAGGTGAGTGATTGTGAAAGAGGTTTTTGGCGCGGTCTCTTTAAGAATCCTAGGTATGAGAAATCTCTCACTTTCTCACAAACAGTATTCTGGCTTGTTTTGCAGCAAAATCCTGTCTATACCTGTCTCAGTA
This sequence comes from Rhynchonycteris naso, assembly GCA_037038555.1. Lineage (NCBI taxonomy): Eukaryota > Metazoa > Chordata > Mammalia > Chiroptera > Emballonuridae > Rhynchonycteris > Rhynchonycteris naso. The sequence continues at coordinate 176,343,068 of CM072995.1, read as the reverse complement.
GATCCAAAGCTCCAAGTCTAAGAGGGACCTTGATTCGAATTCCCCGTGATGTGGAAAACTTCTGGTTATTAGCAGGTCTGGCAGCCTCTTGGAGACTACCCTTGATGCAGCTATGAGGATGCTACTGTTAAGTGCCTTCAAAAACAAACAAACAAAAAAACCCATGACGGACACACAGATTTGTTGCAATGATCACACAGGCAATTTATTACTCAAAAGTTGTTTTGGGCCTGACCAGGCAGTGGCGCAGTGGATAGAGTATCGGACTGGGATGCAGAAGACCCAGGTTCGAGACCCCGAGGTTGCCAGCTTGAGCGCGGGCCCATCTGGCTTGAGCAAAAGCTCACTAGCTTGGACCCAAGGTCACTGGCTCCAGCAAGGGGTGGCTCAGTCTGCTGAAGGCCCGCGGTCAAGGCACATGTGAGAAAGCAATCAATGAACAACTAAGGTGTTGCAATGGCAATGAAAAACTAATGATTGATGCTTTTCACCTCTCTCCATTCCTGCCTGTCTGTCCCTATCTATCCCTCTCTCTGACTCTGTCTCTCTGTTTCTGTAAAAAAAAGAAATGTTTGTTTTGGTGTGCCTTAGTACAGCTTAGGTGGCCCTGTCTGCATGCTTTTCCCGCTGGCTTTGGTCAGAGCTCAGAGTGGCATACAAACAGTCCACCTCAAATTTGAGTCTGGGCAACTACTGCAGCAGGAGACCCCTCAGCTTTAGTACCTTGTCTGGCTAATGCCTTTTTATAGGTGTCAATCTACAACCATTATCACCTCAAACCACCTTATTGGGAGCTGCTTGCAGGGAATGCCCTTTATGTCAATATTGAAACATTTACATCAAAACACCTTTAAAGATGTTCTTATTTACATGAACTTTTAACTTACAAACTCAATGTAAATAGCACCAAGCCAATTTTTATCTAAGTATAACTTTACACTCATAGTAACTGGGCCCTGATTATAAGCCAGAGTCTGTTTATCACATTATAGAGTTATACACTAAGCTACTATACTAATTTCTATCCAAATAAAATTAATTTTGTAATGTTAAGAATTATTTTTAATTACAATTTAATGACATTAATATATCTTCCATATTTTTATATATTTTTGATTAACCTTATATTACTACAACAATACACCTTTTGTAGTCTCTGGGGAGGCAGGCTGGGGCTTTGGTCCTGGGGCACAAAACCCTTCCCTCTCCACTAAACTCAATTTTTGCCACAGAATTTGCTACAGGCTATCCTTTGTGCCCAGGAGCTAGGTGGCCCTCTCTGCATTTCCACTTTTCCTACCAGTCTCAGTGTGGCTTCATCAGTGTTCCTTGGTTAAAGAGTCCTCTTAGTTTAGTCTAAAGTTCTTTTTTTTGAATGATGATTCTTAAAAATAAATTCTAATTAACTTTGGTTCTGAAAGGTGGAAGTTGGTATTTCCCCCTACGCCATCGCCATCTTGCCACCATTCTCAAATTCTAGGTTAACTTGTGATTATTTAAGGGTTTGTAACTCTGTTTAGAAGATGCTGTCACAGTTTATTATCAGGAATCTGATCGTTATTGAACTCAATAAGCTGGTAAATGTACAGTTTAGAAAGTAAAACAATTTTGTATAAAAAAAGAGTTTCTGTAACCTGAGCTTGCTAGATCTCCTGAGCCGACAATAAGCGAAATTTACAAATAAAAGCCTGAAGTTATTTTTAATGTGATGTCAAACAGAGGCACTGGGTAAGCTCACTCAAAACACTAGAAACCATTTTTAGCAAGGAACAAGGATGCAACGAAAAATTTAATCTGACTTGTAAAAGCATTAACCATTGACTTGGAAGAATATAGATGAACATATTGCATCACAAGACTGACTGGTCTTACAATTTCTAAAAGAAACAAAGTATTGCCAAGCACTGCTTTTCCTAAAGAGCAGACCAGAAGGTAACTCTAGCAAGTAAAATAGTAACTATGAGTGGTGATTCCTGTGCATTTTGTAAAGAATGGATTGAAAGTGTTCATATCTATACTAAGTTTTGAACGTCTGTATACTGTGGGTGTTGGAAAAATACTAAAGCCTACAGAATGCTTTAAAGATATTTTAAGTGTGCTCTCTGCATTAATGGATAAAATTTCAAAGATGATCTGTTCTTTATGGTACAAGCACATACACGTCTCATTTGCAATGTGTCCTTTCAAATGCTGAACATATACCAGAAAGAATAAACGTGTATGTTAAAACGTTTTAAATGGCATCCAAGGCAGTTACTGTGGCTTCCACTTCTCCTACAGGAGCCGGGCTGTGTTCACTTGAGCCCAGGCTGCAAACCCCAGTGAACCTTGTGTTTCCCAGGCCCTGAGAATGGGGCTGCACTTTCTGCTGAGCCTATGAGCCTTGACACTTCCTGCACAGCTAAATAGCTATTCTCAGCCTTGGATTTCTAGAGCACTTTCCCGGTTTTCTCCCCATACCAAAAACAGTGGCTGTGCTCCTGAGGGCTGCAATTTTTAGCTCCACCAGTGAGGCTGTGCATCCTCATTCAACCACTGTTCTCCGCCTCTTTCTCAGTTTTTGCCCCGCCCCCAATGGCAGGGTTGCACTGGGGGGCCTGATCCCACACCTGGGCTTCGAGAAGGGTCTGTGCACCCCCTCTTAGCCACAGCTTTTGGCCAGTTTTCAGGCTTTTGCCTTGCCCTTGTGGGCGGGATTGCAGGCAAGACTGCTTTTGCTCACCCAGCATGCAGCCAAAATGGATTGCATTCCTGTGCCATTTTCGCTCCTGTGGAAAAGAATTGAGCTCACTTTGGTCCTCAGTTGTAGTGGTCCCCTGTTATGCCCCTGCGGTGGAGACAGTGCTTCTGTTTATTGCCTCCGCAGCCCACGCTTCCTTTTCCCGTTGCCGACAGCCTTTCAGGGAGCCCTCAGTTCTGTGGGTGGAAGCAGTGTAGCTCAGTCTTTCTTCTTTTAAGGGACTTTGCTTTGAGTGCCACAGGAGAGCTTGTTTGTCTTGTGTCCAGCTTATTTTAGCTGTTATTGCTGGTTCCAAGGAAAATATTCACTTTAGATTTGGGAAGTGATTCATTCCAGGGATTAGGGTGGCTGTCCCTCAAAGCGTTTCTCCCTGTGCCTTTTAGATTACCCCTCTTTTCCTGCTGCTCTGGTCCTGTCATTTCTCTTTGACTTCCAGAATTTTGGGTGAGTGATTTTGGAAGAGGTTTTGGTGTGGTCCTTTTAAGAAAAATCCTAGGTTTGAGAAATCTATCACTTTCTCACAAACAGTATTCTGGCTTGTTTTGCATCTAAATACTGTCTATATCTGTCCCAGTAGATCCTAAGTTCCAAGTCTATCAGAGACCTTGATTCAAATTCCCCATGAAGTGGGAAACTCCGGCTTATTAGCAGGGCTGGCAGCCTCTTGGAGACGGCCCTTGAGGCATCTATGAGGATGACACTGTTAAGCGCCATCGGAGAAAACACACGACAGGAACACAAATTAATTGCAATAGTCACACAGGCAATTTATTACTCATAAATTGTTTTGAAATGCCTAAGTACAGCATAGGGGACCCCATTGGCATACTTTTTTCCACTGTCTTTGGTCAGAGCTTAGAGTGGCATACAAACAGTCCACCTCAAATTTGAGTCTGGGCAACTACTGCAGCAGGAGACCCCTCAGCTTTAGTACCTTGTCTGGCTAATGCCTTTTTATAGGTGTCAATCTACAATGATTATCACCTCAAACCACCTTATTGGGAGCTGCTTGCAGGGAATGCCCTTTATGTCAATACTGAAACGTTTAGATCAAAAACAAAGTTGAAGATGTTCTTATTTACATAAACTTTTAACTTAAAGACTCAATGTAAATGACACCAAGCCACTATGAGCCTATGAGTTTTGACACTTCCTGCACAGCTAAATAGCTATTCTCAGCCTTGGGTTTCTGCACTTTCCCAGCTTTCTCCTTAACCCAAACACATTGGCCATACTCCTGACGGCTGCAAGTCTTAGCTCCACTGGTGAGACTGTGCACCTGATTCAGCCACTACTCTCTGTCTCTTTCTCAGTATATACCTCTGTTTACACAATGGTGTCACAATTTACCATGAGAAATATCATTGAATATGGAACTCAGTGTTTTAGTAACTGTGCAGTTCATCTAAGAAGCACTGTTTGCTTAAAAAATACTTTCTGTAACCTAAGCTTGAAAGATCTTCCTGAGCAGAAAGTAGAGACAAGGAAAGTATGTGTTAATTTTAAAGCAATGCGAAACATACAAATGAGTGGAGCTAACTCAAAAACACTTGAAACTCCTTTCTAAAAAACCCCGCATACAATGAAAAACTAAATCTGACTTGTAATAAAGCTTTAACCACTGTCCTGAAAGAATTTACTCTCCATAAAAATATGAACTAATCTTTGCAAAACTTCTTGCAGAACTATATTTACAGTAATGTGACACCTCACCATTACATTCAGTTAGAGAATCTATGAATAGTGGGGTGGAATGACATTACTATGTAACAAAACTGAGTACTTCCTAAGTTCCTAAGAAAATACAAGACATTGCCAATCACTTCTTCTCCTGATGAGCAGACAACTGTGTAACTTTAGCAAATACTAGAGTAACTATGAATGTTGATTCTGGTGCATTTGCTAATGAGTAGAATAAAAGTTTCACTTTTGAACGTCTGTATACTGTGGCTGTTTAAAGCCTACAGAATGCTTTAAAGGTATTTGAAGCATGTTCTCTGCTTTAATGAAAGAAGTTAAAGTGATAATCTGTTTCTTATGGTATTAACACAGATGCATTTATATCATGTAATGTTCCCTTCAAAAGGTTGTATGTTTTCTGAGCAGCAAAACGTGTATAGGTTGAACATTTAAAATGGCTTCCAAATGGAAACATGGCTCTGATTCTGATAATACACGATCCAAACGTTTTGACTTACATATGTAAAACGTGAAAGAAACAATGAGATGAATATCTACAACACATTTCAACTATGCATTATACACGTTACTCTAAGCATATTTGTGTACAGTGTAAGATTTTTGAGTGAGATTGCTGGACTTTTTGCAAAGTATGTGCTGTTATAGAAACTGTTAAAATGTACTGCTTTGCAATTGACCTGAATGGTATTCTGACACTGCTAAATGGCAATGAGCAAGAAAGAGTGATGAGCTCACATTAATGTTAGAGTATCTTCTGGAGCTTAGTATGATATACAGTTTGACAGTAAGAGTGGAATAACAGAAAGTGTACAGAATAATTTTATCTCAGTGCTAAAATTCATGTGGGGTTCTCTTTAATCTAAGTAGTTCCATTTAGGTTGAAACTATATGAAATTTGGTCCAGGGTGAAGGTAAACAATAGTTTCCTTAATTCTGAAAATATGTTGACCTAAGTGTAGTGTGAAATGTAGTTTACATCTCTAGTCTTTCTTATAATGCACATGTAACATTTTCTGTACCTGTGCAGTTAAATTGGACCTCCTGCTTATGTTAGTTAGATGAAAGTTACTTGTAAATTCAGAGTTTACTTGTGTTTTCTTAAGGGTACTTAACTCTGTTTACACAATGATGTTACAATTAACCATGAGGAATATGATTTTATATTGAACTCAGCATTCTGGAAACTGTGCAGTTCATGTAAGAAGCATTGTTTAATTAAAAGTAAACTTTTTGTAAACTAAGCTTGGAAGATTTTCCTGATCAGGATATAGAGACAAGAAAAATATAAAAGTCTGAGGTTAATTTTAAAGCATTGCCAAGCATACAGATGAGTGTAACTAACTCAAAAAACACTTGAAACTCATTTCAACAGAAACCCAGATACACCCCCCCCCACACACACACACAAAATCTAAAGTGTAATAATGCATTAACTTTTGTCCTGGAAGAATATACTCCCCACAGAAGTATTAAAAACTGTTTGCAAAACTGGTTGCAGAACTCTATTTACAGTACTTTGACACCTCACCATTACATTCAGTTACAGAATCTAAGTATAGTGGGCTGGGTTGGCATTAGTGTGTAACTAAATGGATTACTTTCTCAATTTCTAATGAAAAACAATGTATTGCCAAGCACTGTTTCTCCTCAAGAGCATACCACTGTATAAGTTTAGCAGATACTAGAGTAACTATGAATGCTGATTCTGGTGCATTTGCTAATGAATAGAATGAAAATTTCACTTTTAACAATCTGTATATTGTGGCTGTGACAAAGAGTGCTGAAGCCTACAGAATGCTTTAAAGATATTTGAAGCATGTTCTCTGCTTTAATGAAAGAAGTTAAAGTGATAATGTGTTTCTTATGGTATTAACACAGATGCATGTATATCCTGCAATGTTCCCTTCAAAAGCCTATTCATATACTAAACTGCAAAAACTTGTATGGGTTGAACATTTAAAATGGCTTCCAAATGGAGACATGGCACTGTTTCTTATAACACAGGAGCTGAACGTTTTGATTTACATATGTAAAACATGAAAGAAACAACGTGATGAATATGGACAATGCATTTCAACTATGCTTATGGTCAGTAATCTAAGCAGATTTGTGAACAGTGTAAGATTTTCGAGTGAGATTGCTGGACTTTTGGCAAAGTATGTGCTGTTATACACACAGTTAAAATGTACTGCTTTGCAATTGACCTGAATGGTATTCTGACACTGTTAAATGGCAATGAGCAAGAAGGAGTGATGAACTCACATTAATGTTAGAATATCTACTGGAGCTTAGTATGATATACAGTTTGACAGTAAAAGTAGAATATGAAAAAGTGTACAGAAACACTTCATTTCAGTGCTATGATTCATGCACTGTTTTTTAAAATTTAAGTAGTTCAATTTAGGTTGTAACTATATGAAATTTGTTCCACAGTGAGAATAAACAATAGTTTTCTTAATTCTGAAGGTACCTAGACCTAAGTTTAGTGTGAAATGTAGTTTACATCTCTAGTCTTTCTTATAAAGCCCATGTAATGTTTTCTGTACATATGCAGTTAAATTATACCTCCTGCTAATGTTAGTTAGATAAAAGTTACTTGAAAAATTGGGATTTACTTGTGTTTTCTTAAGGGTACGTAACTCTGTTTTCACAATGGTGTTACAATTTGCCATGTAAAATATGATTGTATATTGAACACAGCATTCTGGATACTGTGCAGTTCGTGTAAGAAGCATTGTTTGGTTAAAAATAACTTTCTGTAAACCAAAATTGGATGATCTTTCCAAGCATGACAAAAGACAAGGAAAATATAAAAGACTGAGTTTAATTTAAAAGGAATGCCAAGCATATAGATGAGTGCAGCTAACTCAAAACACTTGAAACTCATTTTAACAAACCCGATACAACGAAAAACTAAATCTGACATGTAATAAAGGATTAACCTTTGTCCTGGGAGAGTATAGTCCCAACAGAAGTATCAAATAAAGTTTGCACAACTTTTTGCAGAACTCTATTTACAGTACTTTGACACCTCACAATTACATTCAGTTAGAGAGTCTAACAATAGTGGGTTAGATTGACATTACTGTGTAACAAAACAGTACTTTCTTAATTACTAAGGAAAAACAAGGTATTGCCAAGCACTGCTTCTCCTCAGTAGCAGGCCACTGTGTAACTTTAGCAGATACTAGAGTAACTATGAATGTTGATTCTGGTGCGTTTGCTAAGGAATAGAATGATAGATTCACTTTTGAACGTTTGAGTAAAGAAACATACCAAGAACATTCTGCCATACCTTAAAACGGGTTGGGAACCTATGGCTCCCGCGCCAGTTGTGGCTCTTTTGATGGCTGCATCTGGCTCACAAATATTTAATAAAAAAATAATAACATTAAAAATATAAAACATTCTCATGTATTACAATCCATTCATTTCCTACTGCTCATGTTCATGGTTGTGTGTGGCTGGAGCCAATCACAGCTGTCCTCCGGGACAACACCAAATTTTTATTGGATAATGTGTAATGTACTCGGGTCATTGTGAGGTCAGGAAGTAAACTTCCCTCCTTTTAATCAAGTAGTCACCTAGCTAACTGCAGAAACCCTTTTGATGAAGAAGATGGCTAAAAGAAAAAAAGATGAGGAGTATTGGACTTTTCAGCAGGAATGGACAGAAGAATTTGCTTTTGTGGAGAGAGCAGGTTCTGCAGTGGGTTTAATATGCAATGATAAAATTGCATTGATGAAATGGTCAAATATAAAGTGGCACTTCGACACACACCATAGTACATTTGCATGAAAATATCCAGCGGGGGACAGCAGGAAGAAAGCATATTGAGAGCTACTGTGCAGAGTGCAAGCTAGTCAGCAGCAACTCCATGTTTGGACCCAACAAGGTGACTGGAATTTGGCTAGCAATGCTGGTGCTTTAGTAATTGTGAGAAACGGAAAGCCATTCACAGATGGGAGTATGCCAAAACATTCATGCTTGATGTTGCCAATGAAGTTTTTGACGACTTTTCGGATAAAGACAAGATAATCAAACAAATAAAAGACATGTCTCTGTCGGCAAGAATTGTTCACAATCATAGCATCATGATGGCAAATCAGATTGAGGCAACACAAGTGAAGGACATAAATGCAGCACCATTCTTTTCTCTCGCTTTGGATGAGTCAACAGACGTAAGCCATTTATCCCAGTTCAGCGTGATTGCAAGGTATGCTGTCGGTGACACAGTATGTGAGAAAAGTCTTCCTGTTTTGCCTATGAAAGAGACAAGAAGAGTGAAGAATTTATTCAAGTCTTTTACTGAATTCGCTAAAGAAAAATATCTACCCATGGATAAACTTATTTCGGTGTGTACTGATGGTGCTCCGTGCATGGTGAGGGAAAACAGAGGATTTGTAGCACTTCTTCGTGAATATGAAAAGAGACCCATCCTAAGTTTTCACTGCATTCTACATCAGGAGGCACTTTTGTGCTCAGATGTGTGGCCAACAGTATGTTGAGGTGATGTTGCTGGTCATTTGGGTGGTCAAGTTTATTGTTGCCCGAGCTTTAATTGATCGCCAGTTTAAAATGCTGCCGGTTGAAGTTGGGAATAATTATCCTGGTCTGATTCTGCACAGCAATGTGCGTTGGTTGTCAAGAGGGAAGGTGCTCAGCCATTTCATGGCTTGTCTGAGCAAAATCTGGACTTTTCTTGAAATGAAAACCATCGAGCATCCTGAGTTAGCGAACACTAAGTGGCTCCTGAAGTTCTACTATCTCGTGGACATGACTGAACATTTGAACCAGCTCAATGTGAAAATGCAAGGCGTTGGAAATAGAGTTTTATCCCTTCAATAAGCAGTGTTTGCATTTGAAAACAAGCTGAAACTCTTCATGGCGGACATTGAAACAGGTCATTTACTACACTTTGAAAAACTGGGAGAGTTTAAAGACGCATGCACAGCAAGTGACCCTGTTCAACATTTTGATCTCCAGCAGCTAGCGGGCCTTGCATCTTATCTCCTGTAGTCATTCAAAGCATGTTTTGGAGAATTTCGTGAGTGCACTTGTCTTTTTAAGTTTATAACCCATCCACACGAGTGTGCAGTGGACAGCGCCAACCTGAGTTACATCCCTGGTGTCTTCGTCAGAGATTTTGGGCTACAAGCTGCTGCCTAAAGGCCTCAGACATGCGGGTGAATAAGTTCAAGTCACTGAATAAAGATTTGGAAAGATTTGCATGATAGCAAGCAGAGTTGGCGTACAAACACAAGTGGGGAGAAATGAAAATACTTCAACCCTTGGACCAGCTGATTGTCAAAACTTGGAACGTGTTTCCTGTCACATACCATACACTGCAGTGTGTGAGTATTGCCATACTGAGAATGTTTGGCTCTACATATGTATGTGAACAGTCTTTCTCACATCTAAAGAATGTTAAGACCAATCTACAATCATGTTTAAAGGATGGAAGTCTCAATATCTGCATGAAGCTTAACTCTCGCCACATATCAACCAGACTACAAAGCCATCAGCAAAACCATGCAGCACCAGAAGTCGCATTAATGGTAAGAAGTACTTTATTCATCATTGGTTAGCAACAGCATAACAACGTTATTAAAAAGAATTCAGAGACATATTGTACTTTAAAAGTGTTGGTCTTACATAAAATGCACACATTTACTTGTACTAGTATTAAACATAGTGTATGGCTCTCACAGAATTACATTTTAAAATATTTGACATTCATGGCTCTCTCTGCCAGAAATGTTCCTGACCCCTGCCCTAAAAGCTACAGATTTTATTGTGCCTTCCAATACCTGCAAAGAAACCAAAGGATAAACGTATCTTATCTTACAATGGCTGAGACTAATTGATAGCCATAATGATCTGTTAACAGCATTGGGTCGGGTCCTGCTCCCATTGCTGGGAATGTGTGTCTACCTACCATTGCCTTCTAAGGATTTGAATGTCCTGTGTGTCCTAAGTCCATTCTTTTGGCTAGTTTTTCCAAAGTTATCTCTCACCAAACTCTCATATTGTGTCATGTCACAATATGGTAGCACTTTAGTTTTCCCGCTAAACTCAAGGTGACCAGTAGGTCCTGTTGAAAGAGTGTGACTTACTTCCCTGTTTATTTATTTTATTTTTTTGCCTTTATTATACAGTTGGCCAAATGGTCTTGGCAGAAAGCATTTTAAAAATCTGTCAAGAAAAAGGTTACTAGTTAATTGGTTTGATGTTTGTGAGCTGAGCCAATATTTAGTGTCTTAAATGGGGAATATGTTCCTGAGAAATTGTTTTAAGAGATGTGCTATTCAGAGAAATAGCAGTTACCACCCCCAATTTGTCTTTTCTACTGCTGCTCAGGATGAAAATTTTAATTGAAGGTGCTATTTTTGTTGTTTCTTTTGTTTACAAAAAAAGGTGTTACTAAGTTGAAAATGTATTCCAGGTCTGAGAACTATTTGTCAGTTAGTTTTAAAGAATAAGGCACTAAATTAAAATCTCTGCCTTTCCAGTGAGTGATACTGAGAATAACTCTTGAACAGAAACATGGACAAAACAAAGAAGAAATCACTAAATAATCATGAAAAAGTGAGTCCATCTGACACCTTCCTAATTCATTAACTAGGGCAAAAACCCTACATGTATTTATAACAGCAATTTTCAACCTTTTTTCACCTCATGGCACACAAACTAATTACTAAATTCTGCGGCACACCAATATATATATATATATATATTTTGCTGATAAGATAAAAAAGTGGATATAATTTTAATTAAGTCACACCAGGTGGCTATTGTTATGTTAGCCATTGTCATTTTTTTATTTGACAATCTTAGGGAAACGAAGTCAGTACCCCTGACTAAATAGTCAGGTATTGCATGTTTTAAAATTTCTTGTGGCACACTGATTGAAAATCACTGATTTACACCAATTATTACAAGTGACTTTCTCTTACTACATTTTTAAAACAAAGCCTACCCTAAAAGTTAGAAATTATAGAAAAGCTTTCGCAGGAAGTTAATTTAGTACCCTCTTACCCAAAGTAAATGGTAATTTCCCTTCTACTTTTTTAGCTCTGAGTTTGTGTATATTTATTTTTTAGTAATTGTAATCATGTGGCAGAATCATATTTATGTTGTTTTTAAATGGCATTTTATCCTGATTTTAATACACATCCTTATTGTAGAATATTTAGAAATTTAACAAGTATTTTACTCATTTTGATATATTTACACTCTTTGGTATTATATATAGAATAAAATTAGCCAATTTAAGTGTATAATTCTGTGATTTTTTTCAAATGTATGAAGTTATGCAATTGCTAGCACCAGAATCTTGACATAAAATACTCCCATCGCCCAAGTTTCCCTTGTTCTTCTCTGTAGTCAGTCCCCTGTCCCCACTCTCCATTCACAACCACTGATCTGCTTTTGGTCACTAGTGTTTTGCCTTTTCTAGAATTTCAAATAAACGGAATCATATGTAGTCTTTTGCGTCTGGCTTCTTTCCCTAAACATGGTTTTGAGATATTTATGTTTTTGCATGTATCAATTGTTAGCTCCGTTTTTATTGTTAAACTAAACAATACTAGTTTATTCACTCACCAGTTGATGGACTTTTGAGTTATTTTCAGTTTTTTAGCTATAGTAAATACAGCTGCTATAGACACATATATACAAGTCTGTGTGTAGATGTTTTTATATCTCTCCGTAAATGAGAAAATGTAAATCAGGTAAATGCCTGATTAGGATTGTTGTGTCATATGGAGTGTTTAACCTTGTAGGAAACTGCCAACTGATTTCCACAGTGGCTTTACAGTGGTCCCTCTCTATCGTGGGGGTTAGGTTCCAGAACCTCTGCAATAGGTGAAAATCTGCGAAGTAGCGACCTTATATTTACTTTATTATTTATATATATTTTAAGGCTTTATAAACCCTCCCCACACTCTTATAAACCTTTCCCAAAGTTATTTTGCTTATTTTACCGCAAAACTAATTAAAATAATAAGTATATGAAAATATTTATGTACCACAAAATCCCGCGATATAGCAAAAAATCCATGATACAAAATTAGATGTATACAGTTTTAAAATCTGCGATACAGTGAGACCGTTAAGAGTGAACCGCAATATGGCAAGGACAACTATACCGTTTTACATTACACACCCACCAGCAATAAATGGTGGCTCAAAGTATCACACTCAGATCCTTTCTGTGTACTCATAATTTAGTTGTAATTTGTTGTTTTTTTGGTTATTTCAGCTTTGAGTGGATGTGGAATAAGCTCATTATGGTTTATTTTGTATTTCTGTAATGATCAATGATGAGCACACTTCATGTGCTTATTTGCTATCTTTAGTTGTCCTACACGTATATGGCTTTGTATTTTGACTTTCCATCTCATGTTAAGTAATTGGGGCTTTAGAAATATATCTGACTATGGAGGAGGATTCTTTATGAATTTTAGAGATGCAGAAAATTTTTTAATTCATTGATAACTGAAAATGACAACATGTGCCACTCTTAAGTTGGTTGGTAAAATTGAGAGAGTTAAGCCAGTGTTCAAGTGCCAGAAGAGAGGAGCATGCGCGTCAGGCGGCTGATGTCAAGTGTTTGCATATCCACCGTGAGAAAAGAGTAGGACATGAGACAAAGCATTTCTTGATGTGGGTAAAGACATGGGAGCTAAGGAAGACAGCAGATGTAGAAGCAACACAATCTTCTTTGTAGATGACAGATCCCATTGGCCCTGAGTAGCGGACTTGTTTTAAACCGTGACTACCCTTTTTCTAGTTCTTAATTTTGATTCATGTCTAATGGTCTGGTGTGAATTTTCAAGTAATGTTTTTTTAAGTGGAAGACAATGACATATTTCTGAGTCCTTGCAGAGTACCATATTGCCATCACACAATGAAGACCACTTGGGGAATACAACTCATTTTAGCCAAGCTTTCCTTTAATTAGTGATTCCTCAGTGATTTCTCTTTTTCCAGACCTTTTAGCTGTATACCTTCTAGAAATTTTAATACTTCCATTCAGCCCATTTTCTTTTATTTCTCTTGTTAAATTATTTGGTAATTTTTAATTGTTCCCAGAAGCCAACTTTAGATTTTAAGCAAAGATAGTTAAGCATTTTTCCAGAGTCTGGAATAAGAATGCAAATAGAGGCCAATATACCAGAAGTCTTAGGTGAAATATTCTGTCCTCCTAACATGACAAATATGTATTCTCAACAACACAATAAGACATGGCATATGAAATCATGTTTTTTCTAAAACTGATGGTCAGCTAAATATCTAAGATGATTTCTAACCCTAGTTTGTTGTTTTTCCATGTATTTCAACTTTTTCCAAATACTCTTTTTACATGAATAGATATAGTCTTTTTATTCACCTTATACCTGTTACAATAGTGGATTGCATTGATTTTCAAATATTGAACCAGTTTTGTATTCCTGGATTAAACTCCATTTGGTTGCAATGTGTAATAATTGTATATATTGCTGGCTATAATACTTTAAGATTGTTGCCACTCTGTTCATGGAAATACCGGTCTGTAGTTTTTGTGCGATAATGCTAACCTTAAAGTAAGTTTGAATGTGTTACCTTTTCTTCTGGTTTCTGAAAAAGATTGTATAGAATTGATGTTAATTCTTTAAATGTTTGGAAGACTTCAATGAAACCATGTGCACCTGGATATTTCTTTTTCAGGTTTTAAAATTAAGAATTCAATTTATTTAGTAGTTACAGTACTAGAGTTTTGGTAGTTTGTGGTTTTCAATGAATTGGCCCATTTATCCAAGTTCTTGAATTTTTATGTTTGTCAGGTTGTTTAAATACCCAAGCTTTTGCCATTATGAATGAAACTGCTATAAACATTTGTGTGCAGATTTTTGTGTGGACATAGGTTTCAACTGATTTGGATAAATACCAAGGGTTGTGATTGCTGCATCATATGGTAAGAAGCTGCCAAACTGTCTTCCCAATGGCTTTTGCATTCCCACCAGCAGTGAATGCAAGTTCCTGTCGCTCCACCTCACCAGTGGTTGGTGTTGTTGGGATTATGGTAGGTACATAGTGGTAATCTCATTTTAATGTGACATTTCATTTTTTTTTTAATTTTTTTATTTTATTCATTTTAGAGAGGAGACAGAGAGAGAGAGAGAGAGAGAGAGAGAGAGAGAGAGAGAGAGAGAGAAAGAAAGAAAGAAAGAGGGGAGGAGCTGGAAGCATCAACTCCCATATGTGCCTTGACCAGACCAGTGCAGGGTTTTGAACTGGCGACCTCAGTGTTCCCAGGTCGATGCTTTATCCACTGCGCCACCACAGGTCAGGCTTAATGTGACATTTCTTAATGAAGTATAATCTTGAGCATCTTTTTATGTGATTTGCCATCAGAGTATCTATGGGAGTTTTCTAGAATTTTGCCCATTTTTAAATTGGGTTGTGTTCTAATTTTTGAGTTTTAAGTGTTCTTTGTGTATTTTAGATGCCAATCCTTTATCAGAGACATTTGCAAGATTTCCTCCTGCTCTCAATTGTTCTTTCATTCTATATCTAAATGAAATCCAAGTTACTATTTTCTTTTCATTGATAATTCTTCTGGTGTAGTATTTAAAGTCATCCCCAAACCCAAGATCACCTCAATTTTTTCTTTTATCTTCTAGGACTTTCATAGGTTTTCATTTTATATTTGTTTCCAAATAAATGAATATTTAATTTTACTTGTTATTGATTATAATCAGAGGACTCACTCTGTTAACCTCAGTTCTTAAATTAAAATTTGGTGAAACTTGCTTTACCACATAGAAAATGTAAATATTTTGCCTGACCTGTGGTAGCGCAGTGGATAAAGCGTCGACCTGGGAACACTGAGGTCGCCAGTTCAAAACCCTGTACTGGTCTGGTCAAGGCACATATGGGAGTTGATGCTTCCAGCTCCTCCCCCCTTTCTCTCTTTCTCTCTCTCTCTGTGTCTCCTCTCTAAAATGAATAAAATTTAAAAAAAAATTAAAAAAAAAGAAAATGTAAATATTTTATGTGTGTTTGAAAAAAATGTATATGCTGAAATTGCTGCAGTATCCTATTATGCCTATAATATGATAGTCATTCAAATCCACTTTTGATTTTTATCTACTTTAGCATTTTTATTTTCTTTTTTTTTTTTGGTCAGGTGAGAGAGGTATGTTAAAAGTCTCATGCTGAAAAAAAAAGTCTCATGCTGTGATTTTAGATTTCTTACATTTACGCCAATTTCTGCTTTATATATATTGAAGTCATGTTTTTGGAATAATACATATTTAGAATTCTTACATTTTCCTGGTTAAACTTTCAGCAGTATGTAGGCTCACTCTAGCCACATATTTTATCTTAAAGACTATGTTATCTAATACTGATACAGTACATGTAGTGAATGTTGCGATGTTCTGCCCGATGGATTTATTCTTGTAGAGGGTGTAAGTGCTGTCAAGACGACAGCCTTCCTACTGGACAGAGCCATCTTACCCAAGGCCACTTCCTCTTTCTGGGGATAATGGTTTTCAACTCTTTTACACTTGGGGATCAGTGACCTAACAGCCGGAAATACCAACAAAAGTTTTACCTTACTGCACATAACAGTGCAACATGGTAAGCTGGTGCTTGATTTCTGAACTCCATGTGTACGGAGCATTGGATATTAGATAAATTTGTCTGAAAGCTTGTTGTCTATTGTACATGATTTGTAAATGTTCTGCATAGTGCAAAGGACTGTATGAACGTGCTTACATGTTTCAAAGATACCTAAGATGACCTCAATAATATTTTCATTGATGATACAGGCTGCTAAGTGGCCATCACCCAGGGCATAAGCAAACTCGACTAAGATCATTGGGTCTATAATCTTCATACAACATCAGGGCAATTAACTCTTTCATGGATCAGGACGGAATTTCTGGCAGACTGGTGCTAGTCCGTGGATTGGTGGTTGACAATCACTGGTCTACATTGTCTGGGTGGTCGGAACAGGGCTATAAAGGTGCAGTCCCCTTACTCAAGTGCCTTCTCCTCTGTCTTCTATGTGTCTTCTCTCCATGATTCCTTTAGGTTCCTTCTAGCCTCCCTTCCAGCTCACCAGTATCTCTTTTAACAATCTAATCTTGTATGTAAACCCAAGTCCACAATATCTAGCTGTTTTTATTCTATCACTTCTTGTGGCTGTATGTTCTGTATTACAATTTAAAGTTTGATGCTGTGTCTCAGTATTTTTTTGAGGACTGGTTTTTGGAAATAGTTGAGAACTAAAACGATGCTAGCTTTTTCCAGAGCCGGTTTTGTTTCCTGCTTGCAGGACCTTAGTATCTAGAAGCCCAAAGAGCAAACTGGCAGGCATCCAAAATTCCTATGCTCACTCCAGAGTAAACCTTTAAAGACCTAGTCCACAACGAGGGAGATCATGGCACTCATCTCTGGCCTGCATTATTTAGTACTGCAACTCCACTGACTAGCTCTGCCTCTCTGTTGCTTGCCCAAATCCAGCAAACATGTGGTAGTAGTTTGGGATGGAGAATGGAGGAGGCATCCTACCATTTCCAGAGATGGCACTCCTCTTCTCCATCAATGGTTTGTATGGGAATCCTACCGTTTCCTCTAAGTGGTGTATCCTGTCACATGGCTCTATTTTAGCTACAAGGAAAGCTGGCAAACTGATCTAGCATTTAAAAGTTTTATAGTGGGTGCTGTAGGCGGAATTCGAAGATGCCCTGATCTCTGCTTCCTTGGTGTTGCATCTGTGATTATATTACACTGCATGGCAAAGGAATTTTGCAGATCTAAAATCCCAAACTAGATGATTAAGAATTAATCATAAGGGAGAATATCCTGTGGGAGTAATAAATAATGAGTTCTTGAAAAGCAGAGTTAACTTCCCCCAGCTGGTAGCATACTATGTATGTAGTCAGAGAGATCCCAAGTATGAGAAGATTCAACATGCCACTGCTGCCTGAATAGACAGAAGAAGCCACCTGGCAAGGAATATAAGCAGCCAGTAGAAGGTGTGAGCATCCCCTTCGTCACCCCACATTGGCGGCCAGCAAGGAGACAGGAACTTCAGTCCTATCACCACAAGGAACTGAACGTGTGAAAAACAGGTATGAGCTTGAAAGAAGACACGAAGCCCCAGCTGGGAAATCAGCCAGCCGACAGTGTGACTTCAACTTGTGATACTCTAAGCAGACAACCCCACCATGCCATCCTGAACTTCTGATTACAGAACTGTGAGATAAAAAATGTGTCCTGTTTCATAGAAATTTGTTACACAGCAAAAGAAAACTAATACAAAAGTCATTCTTTGCCTTCCAGCAAGATTCACAGGGTGGTAAATTTTTATAAACACAAAGGTTTAGATACTGTGTGGCCAAAATGAATGATGAGATATAATCCAGAGTTCAACAGCAGGTAGAGAACTATGAACTATTGAAGATAAGCTAGACAGTCATGTAGCTTTGTGTAAACTAGGAGAAAAAAGAAACAGTATGGTCTAGCTCTTAAAAGTGCTCTGACCTTCTCGGGTGGCTGATGCCAGCATGTACCAAGGAGGACAGGCCTGTCCCCTTCAGTGTCAGCTGCACATCTTTTTTTAGTGGAACTCTGATCTGGCCAAGAGCTCGGCAAACTATATACTTAAATGAATACATCCTACAGTAAGTTAAATCACTTCAGAACAAATAAGTACATATAAAATCTTTATAAATTCACATATTTCGCCAAAAGTGTACAAGTGATCTCAATTCATTGGGACAAAACTGAATATTTTTGTTCTCCACAGGTCACTGAATGAAATCATACAGTTCCGAGAAGCTCTTCTAGAAAATGAACTAAGTTGGAAAACAATACTGTGTCATATAAAAACAATTCACGGTTGAACTTAAACATTGTGAATGTGTTAAATACTTTTAAAACAACACTTCATCTAATAACATTATTAACCTGCTTTCTCAGTAAGGCTTTTATTTACAAGATGCATGTGTTTCCAAAACTGTTTAACATTTTCTAAATTAATTCACAGGACTTACAGAGTTGTTTTTTAGCTTCTGGGTATTAGCAAGAACAATGCAAAATGATACTTTGCAAGCAACAAATTTACCTTCCTTCTTCAATGACGTCACATTCTATTAGATGATACAATGTGTTAGCCTCTCCTACAAAAAGTCTTGTGACATTAAAGGAGACAGATTTCATTTTTACCAACCCCAAAACAATCTCTTGCTGTGGCCCACTGCTGTGACTTCAGGCCTCAAGGAACTCAGGTTTTGGAGTGTTTTCTACCCATAAATGTATGCACAGGTAGTGGAGAGCAGTCCAGGGCCAGGAGGCCCAGGGTGCCCACACTGACTCACTGCTGCAGTGGCAAGACGGGCACGGGAGCTCAGTATATACACTTACTTCCTGCCCTGTGCTTGTGTAACTTCCCTCCCAACTTGGGTACCTGGTTGGATATAGTAGCTGGAGTGTAGCCCACATAGATCTGAGCCCTTGACTAACAACACATCCCTTGCCAAGTTTTATCCCTTTGTGGAAGAGAATGGAGCAGAGGAAACATAGCTGCCAGTCACAATCACCTCTTCCCTCTCGGTCTCCTGGGCTTTTGTGCCCTCTTTAGGAAACACACTCTAAAGATGATTTTGCTCACTCCTAGCACCGGTGGAAGAAAGGAGGTTCTGCAGACACCTGCCGTGAAGCTCTGATCCAGCTCACGAGGCCTTCATTGCAGAAAAAATGGGTCACCAGGAAGGGTGAAATGTCATGTTTCTATTCAGCACCATGCTGGCTTCTTGATATCTTTTAAAGGCCTTATTCTATGTTCCTTGATATTGTTATAAAGTATGTTTTAGCCCATTTTCTATTTGGAAATGAATGGGAGTAGAGAGAGTCAGTAATCGTGCATGATTGAAGGCCAAGCAGCCTCATGTCAGTTTATCAGCTCGTTGGGGAGTATTTTCAAAGTTGGAGCCCTGTCTTATACTTAAGATTTTCTCACATATGTGAACCATCTAAATTCTATGTTGTTAGAGTAGCTTAGTTGTATTAGGCTATGTTGATCTAAGACCAGTACTGGGTGAGATGAATTTTATTTTTTTAACTTCAAACCAAGGCCTCCTTACTTCCCTGCTAATGAGGAGGGAGGTGGCTAAACTTCAAGTGTCGACTTTCCTTTCCTGGGAAGAGGTTTAAATAAAACTTTGCTCACCTTCAGAACTCTATCAGTTCCTGTTGAAATCCGCATAGCACTCTAATCAGATCTAAACTGTAAGAGCAGGAAAAGTATTTACGAAATTGGGCATTCCTTAAAGATACGGAAATCTTGCTCATGCTGGGTAAACCACATCAAGGAGCTGCATACAGAGGGATGGGACGTGCTTGGTTCAGTGAGGGCAGAGAGAATCAGGTACTGCATCATTTGCCCATATTTTATGTCAGACACAGGGCAGTAGGAGGGGCTGAGGCTGCCTGATCCCTGAAGTGGACACTCAGCCATTCTGTTGACCTAGAGGTTTGTAGGAGGGTTGTGCACGAACCAAGCTCTGCGAACTGTATCCAGTAGCTGTTCTCCTGAGAGTGCAAAACCGCCTGTCAAGCTTAAAGGCAAATGTGTTCACTCTTTGAGTTAAATGTGCTGTGTTCTAATTAACAAGGAAATCAGCCTGGAACCAGCCCACCCACCACGATGTAATGCAAGTCTCACAGTCACACAAGGCCACCGGAGAGGCTACACGTTGGTCTCTAATCCTAGCAGCCGTCCCATTCTCTCCACATTCTTATCAATTGTAGCTTGGCATGTTATCTCCTTGGCACATTCCATAGGAAACCAGCCCCTTTCTCCATCTCGCAGTCTTTCCCCTTCATACCAGCCTGCAAAGAAGAACAGAGTCCGCATGAAGCAACACATATTTGGATGAGTCTTGACTGTGCTCGGCTCCAAGAAGGGTATTGGGAATCACAGACGATGAAAGGTGGAGAAGGAGTAAGGTTTCAAGGCGGAATGACTGCCATACCAGGGGCAGCACATGACCAGAAACCCCAAAGTGAGGCAGCGGAGACGGGATGCAAGCTTGGGCTGAGCTGCGGAAGAGAATGCTTTTGGGAGGGGCAGCAGGAAAATATATATATTTTTAAGTAAGGAAGAAAGAAGTAAGGAGATGAGAAGTAGGTCATGGGGGCACTAGGAAAGAAGGATAACTTTTCACAGTTTCTTTCAAATAACAAGCTATGTGAATGCATCCCAATTCAAAACCATGCAACAGCAATAACGTGTAGAGAAAGCTGAAGAGAGATGGAATATGAACATTAGTAACAAAAAGACACTGGTTCCTCACACCCTGAATGCTGGACCACCAGTGTGCCCTGTAAGAACACTTCCACTCACCATCGCTGACACGTTGATAAATGAGGACCACGTCTGCCACTTGCAGGGAGAGTTCATCAGGCTGCTTGGCGGTAAATGATCTAATGATTTCCACCTGGGTGAGTGCTGAGGAGGAAAGGGAACATCATGAGCTTCCAGGAGCAGAGGGAAAAACACAACAGGTACAAATCAATCATGCACATTTACTCAGTCTTTCTGTGCAATTCAGGGCTGGCATGGATAGAAACAAGTTAAGCTTTTATCAAGAAGGAGATTTTTTCCAAGAACTCTCATACTTAGCTAAGAGCTTTATAATTTTAGAAGCTCAGAGTCTAGAGAGGCCTTTTATGATGTTTGAATCTCCTCATGTTAGTCATGTCACACAGTGGAGCAGAAAACAGCCACTGTGCATTGGGGAAACTGAGGCGGAACAGGTTAGGTAATTTGCTAAGGACCAGCAACTGATGATAAAATCCACAATATATCCCGTTCTCCAGGCTCTCACCCAACGTGCACCCCAAACCTGTCAGTAGCAGCACATAAAAGCTGCCAAGAGATTGAGGAATAAGAAGATCTCCAACCAGAAGTTAGAAAACACTTTAGAGGTTCCGCATTATGCTAAGTCATCATAAAACCATTAACTTCAGTGACTTAGTACTGACTGAGGAGACTTCTTAATTTGCTTTTTAATACAAAACTTAATTCTAGGAACTTTTATACCAATCCCTTCAGCGGTGGCTTGAAGCTTACAGCTATGGTTTTTGACTGTTTCAGGACAAGCAGTTTTGTTGCCCTCAAAGGCAGATTACGGTTGGTTGAGGCCCCGGGCACAGAATAAAATATTGGGCCCCTTACATTAGAAAAAAAGTGTAAAGTTGGGGTTTTGCGGGGCCTTTCAGAAGTCGGGGCCTAGGGTACACGCCTGGTGCGCCTACCGTTAAATCTGTCTCTGGTTGCTCTTATTTTTTGGATTTGACCTGCCAGCTAGAAGCAGCCAGAGAAGCATAACATCAACACTAAGGCACTAGGTCACCTCCCTGTAACTGTACCGGTTCCTAGTTCTCTAGAAGAATGAAACACATTTTGTTAACATTACCACTTAAAAAAAGAAAACGTCAAAAGAAATGGTAATGCAATTTTCTTTAAGGTTAAACATATATTTCAGCTTAGATTTAGATTGTCAGTACAGATTAGCCTTGAAGTTAACAAGCCTTAACCGCAGCTAGAAATTTAGAGATTTATAGCAGTTCAAGCAGGGCTTCCCATGTATATTATTTAACTCCATTCTCACAATAACCTGTGCTGTCTATCATAATGCACCTGACTTGCAGAAAGTTAAAGAGGTTTGCAGTGGATATGCAACAATTCACCACGTTTATACAAAAAAGAAGAACCGAGCCTTGAATTTGAATTTAGCCTCCTTGACTTCCAAAGCAGGGATCTCCTAGTTCTAAGGGGGGCAGCAGGAAGAAACCCCGGGGGACTGTTAATACCACAGCGTCCAGCAGGGGGCAGAGCCTCTCCACATTCCACGTCCCAGAGCAGACGCCCCGGAGTTACTTACAAGTTCGGTTGGGAGGCTGCTTCCCGCTGCTGTGTCCCAGGGCAGTGATCCAGCGGGCACGCTCACTCCTAAACACAGAGAGCACAGCCAGGTGAGAGACCCAAGCTTAGACACAGAATGAAGTTGAAGTGTGTCTTAAAATGCAAAGCCATCCCCCAAACAGGGGACAGATTATTTAAGGACATATGGGGCTGGTTTTAAAAACAAGGGTTAAGAGTTTTAAAATGATAATCCGGGATGCTTAATATAGGCCAAAGACTAGTCATCGTCAAAAGAGTATGAATTAACGTGGCCAGCTATTGATTAAGTGGAATTTCTCATGTGACAGTTTAATAAAGAGCATATAGCACTAACACATTGCAACCACAAAAAAATGTTTAGTACACTTATCATCTCAAGTTTAACATTTAAAAAAAGTAAATTTTCTTTCAAAAGAAAAAGTCCTTGTAAATAACCCTCTCCACTCCCCTTCCCCATACACTCAAACCACTTTCGGAAAAGATGAGAAACTTAACATAGTTAAAGTTGTTCCCCATACAACTAATACTGCCAAATATGAGCTTTATTAAAATAGAAATTTCTTTACCTTTTTTAGACTGTTCTCAAATACGTAAAATGGCTTAATGAGTACAGCCAAAAATAATTCAAGGAAAATAAAAACCAAGACTTTTAGTACGATATTAATCTATAATTACATAAACCAAAATATTTAACTAAAGGATCAAAAGTTTCTGGATTGCAAACACCACTCCATAATGTCGTTTATGATTTGGAAAGTCGAACACTGAGATTACAATTAAATGAACCAAATACACGTACATACTGTGAAATCTCTTAAGAAGCTTACATGCCATCCATGCTACATGGCGCACACAAGCACCTGACATCCACTGTCACACACTCCTCCCCAAAGCCCGTGAGAAGGATGAGAACATGACATGACATTAAGTTCTAACATCCTTAACTCCAGCCAAGGTTCATTTCTACTAGCGCCACCCTACCTTCTCAAGGAGGGAAGTCTTTATCAGAACTTAAAAAACATGTTCCTCCCCTAGGAGCTTACACCTAAAAGATGCTTCTCATTGTCCCCCCTCCTCAACCTCCATGTGCACCCATCCTTCTTCCATCCACTGGAACATGTCATGCTGTTCCACACCTTCCCTCAAATATGACCTTCCCTCCCTCTGTTTTTACTGAGGTGAGCTAACCCATAATTGCTATTTAAAATCTTTTAAATTGAGGAACATACACTAAATAAAAGTCTGCACTCTCTTACATGTTTGTGAGTGTTTACTTAGGTATACTCATGTACAAATGCTGCAAGGTCAGGAAACACGCACCAGGAGGCTCCCTCCGATCCCCTTCCAATCAGTAGCATCCTGCAAAGGGAGCCATTGTGATTCCCATCCTCAGAGACTATTTTTGCCTGTCCTTTTCTTTACGAAAATAAAATCCTATGTTGTGTCCACCTTTGCATCTGAAATTTTTGTTCGAGACATTCCACTCCACACTGAGAACACAAGCCTTGCCTCCCTGTCCAGGGAGCCTCTTCTGATGCACAGACCCGTCCTTCGTCTCCATCCCAGTCTGACGATCCTCTTCCCACACAGTCCTCTCTGCACACTTTTGGTTAACTGTTACCCTCATGAAGGCAGGCATCATACCTAAAAAGTTCAGTACTTGGCACATAACAGAGACTCAGAACACACCTGTTGACCCATGACATCACTGTCACTCATCTTGCATGGATCCCCAAGCGTTTACTGACTTGCCCATTTCTCTCAGCAGGCCATAAACCCCAGGAGCATAGGGATGGAGTCTTGTTCTAAACAGTTTTATGGAGCCGGGTAGGGTACTCTTTTATATTTTGCAAGTACCATCTAATGCAATCTTTACAACAACCTTGGAAGAAAATCTTTCCATGGTTATTTCCATTTTCCCAGAGGACAAAGCTGAAGTCTGGAATGTTGAGTACCTGCTCACATTAAAACAGCCGTATGTTACAGTCAGATAGAAAGCCAGGTGGTCTGGGACCCAAGAGGCAGGGTTCCCTAGCAGCTGCTTACAAAATAATGAGATGGCTGGAAGCAGGGCAACAGCAGTTTGCTATGAAAGAGACCTCTTTAAAAGACAAAGATAAGGCTGGGCTTGTTTAGCTTCTGTGTCGAGAAATAGACTCAATTTAAACAGCATCTGATGATACTGCCTTGCCTTTAAAAACTGTCGCTCCCTAACAGGGCAAAGGGCTTCGGGATGGTATTATCAGGAACAATTAAAGTACAATTTCCTTTAAAATAATCCCAAGCAAACCCTTAAATCTTTGATATCATCACTTGTTGTGTAAGATTTTTTTTTTTTTAGCTTACGCTCTACTGGAATTTGCAAAGCATAATAAAAGGCAACTGAAAACAAAGTATCTTGAATGGAAGAGCTGCTCACCAAAAGAAAGAGAGAAACCGAACAGGACCCAGCCGTGTTCTCTACAAGCCACACCCTAACTCAGGCCTACCTCTGGCTTACCCTGCATCGCGAGGCAGTCGCTGCTGTCTGCAGTCCATGTAGGCTTTCCCTGGCACGGCACAGCCCTGGCATTGACTGGCCAGTGCCAGCAGTGGCCTCACCCTGCAGCTAGTTTCCAGAAGTCCAGATGAAACCTCTCACTCCTGTGGCACACTGCCTAGATGCTAATGGCATCCCTTAGACACAGCGGCCCCTCACAGGGACTCTAGAGGACAGAACAAGACACTTCTTGTTGCCCTTGCTGAAAAGGGCCCCTTCTTGAAATAGCTTCAATGGAGTCAGATGCTGTCAGAGCCCCACCACTCCCCTGGGGTCTCCGGGAGCTGTGCCAAGGGGCTCCCTCCCATCAGCAAGCAGGAAGAACAGCATCTCCAAAGCAGGGAGGGGACACTCAATAAAAGACGGAATTCTGAGAATGAGAAAAACCAGGGCCCAGGCATACCCGTTATTAAATTGAGATACCAAGTCTGGAGCTCACTCCAGACAGCTCTTTTCTCTGAGGAAAATACGAAATAGTCCACGTGAAGTCACAGTGCACCCCACACCCAGTTCACAGATTTCTCCATTTGCTCAAACTAAGTGAGAGGATGGATAGGGCTGCCCTACCATCCACCTGGGCATACCAACTTCTAAACCTGTCCCGAACACTCCTTTCCTCCCCGTTCACTGAGCGCCTGCCTTTGCTGGGCCGTGCTAGACTGAGGTCGCGAGGGGGTTGCTGGGCTCCCTAAATCTCACCGTGCTCAGTGTTAAGGAACTGATGGGGCAGGACACAAACACAAAATCCAGTGCGGCCTGTGATGTGCTGGGGTAGAGTGCACTGCATAGAACACGTGACCCAGGGACAGGAAGGATACAGGAAGAGATGCTTTGACATAAAATATCTGTAAAGACCATCCTTGTGAAACCCCCAAATTCTCTATCTGAGGCGTGAAATGATGCAACCATGATTTCCCATGCAGGAGCTAGCTGGGTGGCACCTCATCTTGGCTCTCCTGTGATTAAAAGCCCAGTTGCTTTAAACTTAATTGAACCAAGGTTGAAGGTGCAGCAAAGCTGGACTTTTCCTTGAATACCAGGCACCCACTAGAAAAGACAGCTTCACACTGGGAAAGTGGAAAATCAGCTTTGAAACAAAGAGGCAGAGCTGTAGATGAGGCTGAACCGCACAGAGCGCCAGCAGAGGACTTCAGCCTGACCAGTTTTTACTGACCCTCCACAGATGCAGAGAGACCTCATCTGCTGGCTAAGCTCCCTTCTGTCTTTCTCTTAACAGCATTCGGCCAGATATGTTTGGTGTTCCTTCTCACAGCCTATAACTTTACCTGTGGTTCCTTTGGAACTCCCACACCCATGGCCTTTGGTGACAAGCCCTCGGAGGCTTCATCATGAAGAAGATAATTGAGACTCTGACATTCAGTTCAACTAGGTGAGTTTAATAAACTATTCTGTGAAAGAAAACCCACAGGGTAAAAAATGTCATCATGAATGCTGTCTAACAAAGCCTGATAAAGATGAACTCCAGCTCAATTTACCTAATTAAAAAATATAACCAAAACAAAATAATTACCCTAGTCCACTGAGTTCTAAAATTAAGGCTTTGTAATATGCAACAAGGTTAAATTATTTCTTGTTTATCATCTCTAATAGCTCCTGAGTCCTAGTTTGGCCCAGAATCCTGGAATTAACCTAAGGCGGATCAATTATCTGTTTCCTGGATAATAAAAGACCATAGTATTACCTGTTCTCCTGCTTTACTGGGCCCAGTAATGAGGATCACAAAAGATGAAGAATTCTGACAGACACTGTACAAGTAGATCATTATTGGACATGGATTCCAGATGCAACAAGGAGAAAATACTACAGCCTGTAATAGATATATTTTTCCCATATAAATTGTCATGTCTATGTTGTGAATTTTTCTTAAAGGATGTATAATATATATCAGACATACTAATTATATAATTTTATGCCATGCCATTGACTTCCTGCTGTAGATTAAATCATTAACAGAGCAGGAAGAGGGCCAAAGGCTCCCTGCAAACAATGCCCCTTTATCAGAAGATCCAGGAATGGGCTGTCTGAGTGGCTGACAGGACCAATCTATTCATTAGAGACCTAGCTCTTTTTGAGAGGGAGAGATTTGGAGAAGGATCTTTGATTATAGTGTAAGGTGATAATATCTCATAGCTAAATACAACAGGTGAAGAAAGTTTGCGTTCACCATTGAATAGGTTCTGATGTCTCATCACTGTGCACGTTGGACCCAAACATCACCCAAATTCCAATGTGAACACAGGATGCCAAAGACGCCGCTTGCCGTGGCCTCTGGTCTGTGCCAGCAGCAGCTGTCTGGGCTTCATTTTAATGAGGGCAGACAAAGGGCACTCTCTGGCTCCCACATTCCTCTTGAAAGGCCCAGAGGGAAAAGAAATGACAGTAGTAAAACATTCTCCCTTTGTCCTTTTATAAAAGGTACACTTTTGTATTCTTCACAGACTACTGTCTCATCAACACAAGAACCTAAGATCTTTAGCAGGCAAACAGGTATCACAGTGTACATGATGTAGATACACAACCTGAAAAAAAAGTTTAACCATCTTTTTAATTAGCAAATGTTGAAAAACAAGTGGAATCTCGAGAAGGCTTGCACGAAAAGGACAGTGAACAGAGACTGACAAGAGAGGCAGGATTTCCTTGCATGTGGCTAGGATTCTGCCCTGCCCTGAATAAAGAAAAGCTAATTATATTAATTGTGGGTCAATTCCAAAAATATTTATTGGGAACTTGCTATGTACAAAGAGAGACAAGGACAAAGCCGGAGCTGAGCGTGGGACTTAGTAATAAAACCACGCAGAATTGATTGGAGAGAAGGAGAACGGTTACGAGGCTATCACAGTGGTTCAAAGTTAAGTGACATGCATGAAGTCCTAGGAAGGAGGTGGTGGATGGGAACACGTGGAATGCTGCAGTGGACCTTTGTACAGGAAGAATCGGTCTATGATGGATCCATTCAGACCAGAAGCGTGAGAAATGACACCCCGTCTCCAGACCGGATAACTCCTTGCCAGTGTCAAGGGAATGATTCACAAACACATGCGTGTTGGGGAACACAGTAGGTAATGGTTTTGAACTAGGTCCTCAGTGTCCCAGGCCAATGCTCTATCCACTGTGCCACTGCCTGGTCAGGCTCATGTTTATTTTTAAATAGATCAAGAAGAGACACTTTCACAGAATCCCAGCTCACTGTAGGTCATGTGCCCAGGCTGAAAGGCTAAAGTTCCCTGCCATCCAAAGTCAGCCTCCTTGAGGGCAGAAGGCACACTCACTTGAACAGAAGCCTCCAAGGGCAGGGACCTGGTCTGCACTGTTCACTGCTATAGCCCAGCACTTAGAAAGCACTTCCAAGGATGTTGGTGCCCAATAAAAATGACTAAAGTCACGGGGAGAAACGAAGTTTAGCTGTAACAGGAAGGAGAGACTGAGGGGTGGGCTGGAGTCAGGAGCAATATAGTCAAGGGGCGGCATGCAGCTGGCACTCGCAGTTCCTGGGCAAACCTCACCACGAGCAGCAGTGACATGATGAGTATCCCAGCAGAGGAAAGACTTGGCTGGGTCCTTAGAGGGAAGACATTGGTCATTTGAGGAGGTCTGAAGAGGCTGTTCCCGGAAGTAGGTAAAACACAGGCAAAGGAACAAATAAAAAGGTAGTTTAAAGCCGACAGTAAGTTTTAGGATACAACATTACTCAGCATTTGATATGAAATATTTCAAAACATATTATTTTTAAAAAGTTTACTATCTAAGTTTACATAAACTTTTTCTTTTTTATAGTCTACAGACTAAAAAAAACCCTACATTAGTAGTTTCTCACATTTAATAGCCACTGGCTTCCAAGCTACTATTCCCAATACAGAGCAAGACCAACGTGGGTGGCAAAGTGGGGGCGGGGCTGTCGATAAGGTAGGTAGCTTCCCGGTAAGGAGATCCCACTTCATCCTTAGGAACTTCGCACTGAGGAAAGGCAGGGTCTAGTCCCAGCTCTGGCAGTAACTCACTTCCTGCAGGCAAATCACCTCACCTCTGTGAGTCTCATTTTACCTCTGAGGAAAATAGAGAACTGGACCACAGACCTATAGTTAGGGGTTCACCACATATCTTATTGTCTAAACATGACAGCTGTTAATTAAGTGTGCAAGAACAGACCTAATATGGATCCTGAGGAAGTGAGATCACTGTCACCTTATTTAGTTACTTCCTTCAGCTCTGGGGTCCCATACTTCTCTGGAAACAGCCATAGGCCCCCTCTTCACATTCTACAGCTGGCTGGGTGCCTGGCACACCCCAGCTGCTCACCAGGTGTTTGCCCACTTTCCTTTAGGTAAGCATTTTTGCATTCCTTATGTAATCAACGCGATTGGTCTGTTCCTCCACAAGGTCACTGTCATGACAGTTAAACTGTCCTTGTGCCCAACAGCGGCACCCTTCTTACTGCTGATTATACATTTTATATATCCCCAGGTGACCTCTACCGAGAACAGTTTTTCAAAAAGGATATACATTTAGAGATGAACACTATTCTTTTTCAAATCAAAGACTGAGTGGACAAAGGATATACATGACTGGTCTAAAGTTCTACAATCATGCAAGGCAAGTATGGTGGTGAAAACCTTCTTTTCCTAACTAGATTGCTGCCTATGAACTGTGCATAAGAGAGACAAAACATGAAAAACAGATACCCTCCTCGACATTTTACAAATCTTAGAAGCAAAAAAAAACCATTCTAGATAGACTCAAACTCTGATTGCTCAAAACCCAAGTAGCTCACAGATGAACTGCCCATCTCCAAATATGGCACATAACAATTTGCTAGGCTTTTAAACGGCCTGTTGCTTTTAAAGAAAAGTGTGTGAGACTGTAATGTTTTCTTTCAACACCAAGGCTATTGTATGTCTGTGTGCTAAAGAGTATTTGTCCAGTTATTTACTTTTGAACTGCAATTGAGTTGGTGGTGGGGGAGAGCGAGGGAGTTACTCTCTCTGTACCCATGGAGACAGCTGCCCCTCTGCCCTTTCCGGAATGTTCTCTTCCTATTAAAGAACTACAAATATGAGTCACACCCATGAGTTTACAGGTGACATAACTAGATATTCCAAGAATATTTCTAGCTGAGAAAATGAACATCCCATTGTATGATCAAAAGGCAGGTGGTGGTGGGGGGGAATAATGCTACAGAACACCCCAGAAAAGAGTCCAGCCTTGCTGTAGAAAGAACTGGACATGCCAGTTTACTTCCTACTCCCTCTGAGCAATCTCAGGGACAAGTGGTGGAGAGGCCATAAATTATAAATGAGACAGCCAGGAAGAACTCTGCAAGAGCTGGCAAGGCCTGAATAAAAAACAAACAGTCCTTATAAACACAGGGAAAAGGAGAAAACAGAGCAAAACCAACACTTTCACTATCGCTAACCAAAGTGATGAAAGAAAATCTCGTTTCTAAAAATTCTCTAGAACATCTGGACAACCATGAACTTCCAAAGTGTTTAAGATGTTTTTACCCTTCACGTCTTATAAAATCCAAAGCTCAGACATACTAAACACTCTTTTTAAGACTGGCTTGCCCAAAGGAAGTTGAGCACTGTTTTCACTGGACAAGGAGTTTAGTCACTTTATAATGCCTTCCTCAGCCTTGAGCTTGGGTGTGCTTCCTGTGGGTCACTTGCATACCCAGCAATCACCACAGCCACCTCAAGTCAGCCCCACTGATGGGCAGACATGGTGGCACAGATTGGGAATGTGTCAGGCTTTTAGCAGTTTCAATGCAAGAATTCTGGGACTTTTAGGAAAAGGCAGTTCTTTATCAGAGAAACAAACACATATGATGAAACTCTTTTCCTCAAGTTTCTGTGGAACACTCTATTTTGGCTGTTTTCAAACCTCAAATATCTTGACTTAAACCTGTCCCTCTAGGTTTTTTTCAGCTTTTGAAAAGTTATTTCTAGTGCCAAGAGATACAAAATCTTCTCGCCTTTTATATGAATGCTTCCTAATTTTAATTTTTTTTTTTTGGGGGGGGGACAGGGACAGACAGACAGGAAGGAGAGAGATAAGAAGCACCAGTTCTTCACTGTTACACCTTAGTTGTTCATTGATTGCTTTTTCATGTGTGCCTTGACTGGGGTGCTACAGCTGAACCAGTGACCCCGTGCTCAAGCCAGTAACTTTGGGCTCAAGCCAGTGACCTTTGGGCTTCAAGCCAGTGACCTCTGGACTCAAGCCAGTGATCATGGATGGGGTCATGTTTATGATCCCATGCTCAAGCCAGTGAACCTGCAATCAAGTCTTTGACCTTGGGGTTTCGAATATGGGTCCTCAGCATCCCAGGCTGATGCTCTATCCTGTACACCACTGCCTGGTCAGGCTAACCATCATTTTTTTTTTTTAAATGCATATCTCTAATGACCCAGGCACAATGTTAAAATACTCTCAAAAAAGTGGACATATCCTTTGGGTTTACTTATGCTAAGATTTTACCAGTCTTGGATGGTTATTCGGCAGCTGCTGATCCATTTAATCACACCGTGTGGGCACCCTGGCAGACGTGGGTGGGAGATGTGCGTAAGAACACCAAAGGACAGAGAATTAGGGAATTTCTTCCCCTCTACTGGTCTACCCTCTGACCCAGGGTAATCTGCCTGTAGTAATTGTTCCAAGAGCAGGTTTCCAGTTTCTAAATAGATAAATTGGTCAACTATCTCTAAGTGGACCAAGTCAGAAAGGCAGACTTGGAAATGAAGCTCCCCTCCCTTCCCCCAGGGTGACGATGCACGAGGCACTAACTGCTCACAGAACCGCAGGTGCACACGGAACGACTGTGAAGCGTCCACATAAACCCAGGACAGGAAGAGGATTTGTCAGTACGTTCCCCCAACCTGAGGATCTCTTAGAAGAGAAATCACTGGGCTTTTTGTTGTCTGGTTAAAGGCAGGTGGCTGAGAAAGGACTTAAATTTCATATTTAAGAAAACGTATGGCACAAACTCAAATTAGCAGGTAGGTCATATTTCTAGGACTCACAGGTCATATTTGCTTATCCATGATTAAAATAAAATAATTTTTAAACCACTCTCTAAATGTAACATCACACCACTTAAAGTATAGCAGCACCCCCTTCTCTGAGGTTTCGCTTTCCACAGGTGTCCATTACCGAGGTTTGAAATATTAAATAGAAAATGCTAAAAATAAACCATTCATAAGTTTTAAATTGCATGCTGCTCTGAGAAGCTTGAAGAAATCTCCCACTCTTCTGTTCTATCCCACCCTGGACGTGACTCATCCCTTTGTCCAGCGTATTTGTGCTGTAGATGCTCCCTGCCAGTTAGCCACTCGGTGACTGCATCATAGGACAGTCAATAGGAGCCTCACACTATGTCCCATTGCCTACGTCACTCACCTGACTTCATCTCATCATGGAGGCACTGTATCATTTCACATGGCCACAAGAAAAAGGGTGAGTCCAGTACAATAACGTATTTTGAGAGAGAGACTATACTCACATAATTTTTATTATAGTATATTGTTAGAATTATTCTGTTTTGTTTATTATTAGTGATTGTTGTTACTCTTTTATTATACCTAATTTATACATTAAAATTTACCATTGGCATAAATGTATAGGAAAAAAATAGTATATATTGGGTTCAGTACTATGGAGGTCTTTTAACATACTCCCTTCAAATAAGGAGAAACTCCTGTGCAAAGCATCCATCAGGATTCATGGACACCAAAAATAATATCCATTTTCAAGACATTGAAAGGATCACAGTGAAAAGATGGGCAATATCTGTATAAAGCAGATAGACTCAGCGCTGGGCATGTAATAGGTACCCAACAACAAAATAAATAGTAGCCACTGTTTACT
This sequence comes from Rhynchonycteris naso, assembly GCA_037038555.1. Lineage (NCBI taxonomy): Eukaryota > Metazoa > Chordata > Mammalia > Chiroptera > Emballonuridae > Rhynchonycteris > Rhynchonycteris naso. The sequence continues at coordinate 176,310,242 of CM072995.1, read as the reverse complement.
ATTTCCAGGGAGTCTATATAGACTGAGGGCAATTAAGCAAGGCAGATTGATCCCAGATATTTGGAAACGCTCTTGTGCCCATACTCACTGTGTTTCGGCCCCGAGCAGCATGTCTACTTTCTCATTCGCATGGTTACTAAGGACTGTCAGAGTGAAAAGGTGGCTGGCAGAGTTCTGTCTTGAATAGAGTATCATGGAACTGTTCTTCCCTGGAGAGGAATTAAGCTCTTCATTATCAAGGGATTCCACTAATAGTTGATCTCGTAAGGAATAATCATTGACGTTGTAACTTTCTTCACTAAAACGGAAAAGAAAACAAACATGTCAATACTTCAGTGGGTAAGACTGTCATCTGGTCACTTTTTAAGCCACATTTTGAGGCATGGCAGTGGGTAGAGGGCAAAAAGAGGACAATTTATTTTAAATTGTAATCTAAATTATATCTACTGTTGATGAATCAGTAAAATCCTTCCAATTAAACCCATTAGTTACTATTTTTCTGTAATGTACTAAATTGTATGAAGACATACAAAACTTTCCAGGTTTCATTTTATAGTATCCTGGAACTGTTATCAGTGACACATGCATGCATCATGAAAATGCTTGAATAAATACATTTCCTCAATCTTGCCTCCATCAGAATCCCAAACCTATTCAAGCTGTCTGTAACAAGGCCTCATTCTCAGTCTCCAAACCACCCAGGCTCAGGAGAGAAGAGCCCCAGAGGTCTGCTTGCTTCTGGAAAGACATCCTTCTCTTGAACATGCACAGCCTCACCACCTGCTTCAGAAACCACCAGAACTACTACTTCTATCCCTGAGTCTATCTGGTACTCATTTATCATTGCCCTGGAATCATATCCAATAGCACTGGGAACATGCCTAACCTGGCCCCACGTCCCTGAGCTCCTCAGCAGGTTCCTGACCACTTTCACTGCATCCTCTGACAATGCCCCTCACTTAGGGAAGCAGCTAATTCTTCTAAATCCTCAACCTCTTCTCCAAACCCCCCCTTTACCGTCTTGCCTCAATAGAAACTGGACCCTCCCTAGAGAATGCCACCTTGCTTCTCATTGTTGCTTCTAGATGATGTCACTTCCTCCTCCCAAAAAATCCTCAGCTTTGAAACTCATGCCATCAGTCTCCATCTCACAAGCACAGTCATTTACAGGCTTCTGGATCACTCTTGAACCTCTCTTGTGAGTTGTTTCTGGTTCCCTTTCCACAACACTACTTCTTTCTTGAAGTTCCATGTATCCTGGCCTGCCCTGACTTCTCCTTCTCTATGATCTTGTTCTCTGCCCTACTTTAAGACAATCCCCCACTATCATACCAAAGACCTTGTTATTACTATAAATGCCAACCTTTCTGTAATTGCGATGTCTAACACAAGTCTAACCAGCACTGCCTGTTTCTCTACCTCACCTCTTCTCACCAACCCCAACAATTCTTCAACCTGCCAGTGCCTACAACCCACTGACATTACCACCTTTCTCCCAACCTGTAGCCCTGCGTGTCCTCTCTTTCATGCTCACTGAAGCCCTCAGCTTGCAGTTCTTGGAACTTAGTTATAATCACTCCTTGTATACACCCTCATCTCCTTGAAAAGTCCCAACTATGCTTAGATACAGCTTTCCCTCTATCGTGAATATGGACCTTTGCAGTTCAACATGGGAGAGCTCAACAAATAATTGTTGAATAAATAAAAGACTACGCAATAAATTCGAGTATATTCTAGGAACAATATCAAATTGCTACCTTATTTAATAATAAACACAAATGTATGAACTAAGGGGAATTGAGAGAAAATAAAAATCCTTATGTCCAGTCAACTACACTAGGAATTTCAGAATAAGCCATTTGCTCAAGATTTCTAAAAACTTCTTTCGGCCCTAGCTGGTTGGATCAATGGTAGAGTGGCGCCCCAGCGTGTAGAGGTCCCGGGTTCAATTCCCGGTCAGAGCCCACAAAAGAGGCGCCCATCTGCTTCTACACCCCTCCCCCTCTTGCTTCTCTCTGTCTCTCTGTTCCCCTCCTGCAGCCATAGCTCACTGGAGTGAGTTATACCCGGAAGCTGAGGATTGCTCCATGGCCTCCACCTCAGACTGGAAGGAAGAGCTCTGTTGCTCAGAGCAACACCCCAGATGGGCAGAGCATCACCCCCTAGTGGGGTTGCTGGGTAGATACCAGAAGGGGCACAGCAGTAGTCTCTCTGCCTCCCTTCCTCTCAATGAATAAAAAAAAAAAGAAAAATAATTTTTTTCAGTGTTGGACATCTGCCTGTCGACCGTGCCTTTGTAACTCTCCTTGCAAAACTATGAGCTTTTTTAAAATTTAGTTTGAGAGATATTCCCTCAAAAAAAACCAAACACAGTTATCATATATAAAGGCAAAATACTGTCTTCTGATCAAGACTTTTGCTGCTAAGGTAATAATCTCTATTAATTGAAAGTTCACGTGGCAAAATCACTTCAAAGCTCTCCTGAAACTGCTTACAGACCAGCACAGCCACGCTCAGGGTATATAAAAGTATTTCTCATACCAAAATGAGGCTTATCAAAGCTCACACAATTTTTATTAAGGAAGAAAAGAGGATGATACACTTTGCCAATGTTGTATGTTTAAAGGAACATGTTTACCAGAAACAAGGCGGTCAGTTTTTGGAAGAAGAGAAGTTTATGATCTTTGTCTAGCTATCTCAGGCATGGATTTAATAGCTTAGGACTCAAGATAAAACAAACAAACAAAAGCCTGACCTGTGGTGGCACAGTGGATAAAGTGTCGACCTGAATGAAACGCTGAGGTTGCTGGTTCAAAATCCCGGGCTTGCGCGGTCAAGGCACATACCTGTTCCTTTCTACTGCCCTGCCCCTCAAATCAGTAAATATTAGAAAAGAAAAAAAAAAAAGGACAAAAGCAAAACCTCAAAAACAAAAAGAGAAAAAGCAAGATTAAGGAAGGCTCCCTTGCTATAGTCCTCTCCCTGCACCTCCAGTTGCTCTTGGTCCAACTCCCAAGTTAAGAAAGACTACATATTAGTCAAAGACAGTCATTCTAGGTTAAAATAATCTGCTTCAGACAGAAAAATCTAAGCACCTTAATGTTGTGCACCAGGGTGTTTTAGTGCCCTAAACAATGACACTGAATAGATACTCTTCGCATTTCAAAAAATAAAGAGGCAAAAAAAATGCATATGCTATAAAGTAATCATTCAAGATGACTCTCTCATTCAAAGAGGTCTTTAGCATAAAGTGCTTTCACTTATTACATAATCCCCAATAAAATTCAAGACCAAGAGTTCACTGGAAACTAATGAAAACTAATATAAATAAGCTACTTAAATCTTTTTTTCCCTCTTCATTTTAGAGTTTCTATTTTCCCCAGTGTTTGCCTAAATACAAATAATACCAGCTATTGTGTTTTACAAATGCTTTGAATCTTTGTCTTTGGGGGTAATTAGAGACAGAATAAGTAGATAAAGTATGATAGAATGTTTTTAATTGTTCTCTTAAGCGATAACTACAAGGCCATTAAGAGCTAGGGTGACCATTGACCCAGTTTATGATTGTTGTTCTCTCAAATATCCACTTTGGATGATGATGAACTGTGGCCACTTTATTCAAAGCTATGAGAGTTCATCTCCAGGTATCCATTTCTAGACACCTTCACATCTGTGTCATTGAATATGCCTTAATAGGTAACTCTCCCACTGTTTTGACTTTTGAGTCCAAAATAGAAAAAGGAAATGTTTGCCTTAAAAACAGAAAAAGAAAAACTAGTTCAATAGACTCATTTTATCTAGACTTGTAAAAACTTCATCACGTAACATTTATAACTTCTTCACTACTCCTAATAAAAAACTGGCTTTCATTTAACAGTATTGAATATTTATCTCTGTCAGCTATTATTCAAAGCCAGTAAAACAAACATTGAAAAGTAGTGCACTCTTGCTGGTCAGTTCACTGTTCATGCTCTCACACACAAACACACTTAATCTCACAGAGGTTAAAAATAATTGTACTCCCCCCACCCTAGATCTGCTAAATACTGAATGAAACTCCCTCTCCTAATGTCAGTCCGCCCCAACTGTCTCATGCTGACGCAGATGATGAAATATATTAAAACATGTGCACAACATAAGGAAGGGGGATTCTACAGCCAGATGCACTTTGCCAACCTTGTTTCCCTCCTCTGCTGACTCACTCACATCCAGGAAGCAGACAGCCGGCTAAGCTGGGCTGGGAAAGAAACCGTTCCAGAGGGGAGCTGATGCTAATCAGACTTCCCCATGTTTGTCTCTAGCCTTTCGCAAACATATGGTTTACATAGTCTCTGCAACAATTTGGATCATGTAATTAGGAAGTTAAATTGCTCAGAAAAAGGGAAATGGAAAAACCACCTTTCCCCGCATGAGAAGTTTATATGTAGACTTCCTCTGATTGTCTTATATGTGCTCCAAGTTCGCCAGCTGCTCGTCAAGGCTGTCTGCTTTGTGCAGGCAGGGGCTCCTATCAGGTGCAGCGATCAAGTCTATGTAAGTCTGTCGCTTCGTGGTGTAAACAACGATGGGTCTGCCGGGTTAAAACTCACTTCAAGTCCAGTAAACTTTGTTGAGAATCCTTTCTTTTATTTATTTTTTAACAAGATAAAGAACTATCTGTAGAGAACAGGATGTGGTTAAATACATACCCCAATTACTCTTCCCTTGGGAAGCTGTTCTTTTGTTAAGCAGTTCAGACAGTTTTTGGTTCTACTAAATGTTTGAGTTGAAAAATTATATACTGTATCATATGGTGAATAGTGGCGTTTATAGAAATTAAATTTATTAGGGTGACACTGATTAATAGGATCATATATCTTCAACTGTACATTTCTATGATACATGATCTGCATATAGCATTGTGTGCCCATCACCCAAAGTCAAATCATCTTCCATCAACATACATATATTTGGTTCCCTTTACCCTCTCTTACCTCCCTACCCCCTTCCTTCTGTTAATCACCATACTGTTGTCCATGTCTATGAGTTTCAGTTTTACATCCTACATATGAGTATATGGTTCTTAGCTTTTTCTGAACTGACTCATTTCACTTAGCACAATATTCTCAAGGTCCATCCATGTTGTCACAAATGGCAGAATTTCATCTTTTCTCATGGCTGAGGAGTATTTCATTGTATATATGTAACACATCTTTTTTATCTAGACCTCTGTTCAAGAACACTTTGGTTGTCGATATGTCTTGGACACTGTGAATAATGCTGCAATGAGCATAAGGGTGCATATTATCTTTGCAAATAATGTTTTTGAGGTTTTTGGAAAGATACTCAGAAGGGGAATTGCTGGTTCACATGGTAACTCTACCCTTAATTTTTTGAGGAACTTCCATACTGTTTTCTATAGTGGCTGTACCAGTTTGTATTTCAAAGAGCAGTGAATGAGGATTCCTTTTTCTCCACAGCCTTTCCAACATTTATTACCTCTTTTGCTGATGATAGTTAATCTAACAGGTGTGAGGCAGTATCCCATTGTAGTTTTGATTTTATTTCCCTAATACTAGTAAAATTGAGTCTTCATATATTTCTTGGCCATTTGTACGTCATCTGGGGAAAAGTGTTCAGGTCTTCTGCTCATTTTTTAATTGGATTGTTTGTTGAGTTGTATGAATTCTTTACATATTTTAGACATCAACCCCTTGTTAGACCTGTTGTTTGCAAATATCAACTCCCATTTGGTTGGTTGCCTTTTTGTTTTTTGTCAGTTTTTTTTTGCTGTGCAGAAGCTTTTCAATTTGATATAGTCCCATTCATTTATTGTTGCCTTTGTTTCCCTTGCCTTTGGGGTCAAATTCATAAAATATTCTCTGTGACAACGGTCCATAAGTTTAGTACCTATGTTTTCTTCTATGTAATTTATTGTTTCAGATCTTATATTTTTAGGTCTTTGACCCATTTTTAAATACTTTTTGGACATGTGAACAAAGTATAATCAAGTTTCATTCTTTTGCATGTGGCTTTCCAGTTTTCCCAGCACTATTTACTGAAGGGGCTTTCCTTTCTCCATTGTGTGTTTTTGGCTCCTTTGTCAAAAATTATTTGCCCATAATTTTTGTGGTTTTATTTATGGGCTCTCAATTCTGTTACATTGGTCTGTGTGTCTGTTTTTCTGCCAATACCATGCTGTTTTGATTACTGTAGCTCTGTAGTAGTCAGGTCATTGTTCCTCTCCTGTGTCAGTGGAGGCCCTTGGGTATCTTGGATTTCTACCCCACTCAGCAATAAACGAACCATATTCCTCCCTCATCCCTGCTAGTGTGGTGTCCAATATTTGCTTTCTTAAAGGAAGTATTAGGGAGCACATTTACTTTTCTGTCCCATTACATTTCTATAAAGGCTAGAATTATCCATAATGAGCATATACCATATTTATTACTTTTATACCAGCACAACATTTACAACTGCATACACCATACATTTTAAAATATCAAAACAAGGTCCTGGACAGTTGGCTCAGCAGTAAAGCATCAGCACAGTGTGTGGAAGTCCCAGGTTCAATTCTCAGTCAGAGAACACAGGAGAAATAACCATCTGCTTCTCCATTCCTGCCCCTCCACCCCCTCTCTCCTCTCTTCTCTTACAGCCATGGCTCAAATGGTTCGAGCAAGGTGGCCCCAGGTGCTGAGGATGACTCCATGTCTTCGCCTCAGGCGCTAAAATAGCTCAGTTGTCGAGCAATGGAGTAGCAACCACAGATGGGCAGAGCATCATTCGGTAGAGGGCTTGTGGGTGGATCCAAGTTGGGCGCATGAGGGAGCTGTTTGAATGCTTCCCTACCTCTCAATTAAAAAAACAAAAAAAACCACCAAAACTACATATATACCGCAGAGAGTGCAGGATGATAGACCCCCAACCTCAGCATAGGAGTTACTCTGGGAAGAAGGAGGAGAAAGATGGAATAATGGTGAAGACACTTTAGGATAACCTGCAGTATTATATCAGGTGTTTTGTATAAAAATCAGAGATCTGAAAAATATGGTAAAACTTTAGTATCTGTTAAGTATGAATAGGTATGTTATTGTTTGATAATTTTCTGTGCATTTGAGATATTTCACAATTCATGGTAAAATGAAATTTAAAAATAATAAATCCATAGATGTGAAGATTACTATCATTCTAGGTGTCTGTGAATGAATGCCTATGGGTGTAGCTGAAGTGACTACTGAACACTGGATATTCTGCCCTACAAACAACTCATTATTTGCAGATGACATCATTGACTGAAAAGATACTACAGGGTGACAGTAAATTCAGTAAAGTGGTTGGGTTAAAAAAGAGGTTCTCTTATATATAAATGACATTCAGAAAATATAGAAGTAATCTTTATAAGCCACAAAACACATAAAATATTTAGGATTAAATTCAACCAGTTTCTGCTATACAGAGACAGCCTTCCAATACTGCACTCAGAGGAAGAAGGCCTGAATAAACAGGAAAGTTTGATATTATAGAGGTATATAATTTTAACACAATCCAAAAATGTACAAACAGGGATCTTGGGGGACGGCAAGGAGAAGGAACAATCAAGTTGATTCTAAAACAAATGCAAAAAATAAACATGTAAGAACAGTCAGAAAGGTTGTGAAAAGGAATGAGAGTGAACTAGCCCTATGACATAGTAAAACGGTATTGTAAAGCTACAGTAATTCAAAGATAAGTACAGGGCATGAGCTGACAGATGGATCAGCAAAAGAGAACAGTGTGCTCACAGATGGACTCCAAACACATCTGGGAGTTTCGTACATGATATAGGTGACATTTCAAATCCATGGGGAATTGATGCATTAGTCAACAAATAATACTGGATCATCTGGAGAAAAATGCCTGAAAAATATAAAAAGTTGGATCCCAATTTCACTCCATAAATCAAGATGTTTCCTTGGACCCAAGTTATGGGTCCTTAAGAGTCATAAAGAAGAGGAGGTGACAGAACAGGTCCTCCTGCTGGGCTCAGAACCATCTGGGCCTGCCTTGTGATCAGGAAGGTGCTTTTAAACATGCAAATACCTTAGGGAAATTTCCATATTAACTCTTATTAGCAAGCATCTAGAGTACAGGGTGATCAAGAATGGAATATAGGCTCCTTGACGAAGACAGAGCCAGGAGTATGGAAGGAAAGATGGGAGGGGAGTGGATCGTCAAGGCCAGCTTTCCCACAACCCACTGTCAGCCCCAGCCCTAACTGTTACCTTGGCATTGTTCTGGAACTTTCTTTTATAGCCCAAATCTGACAGGTGAAAACCCAAACAGCATCCCTAATACTTCCTTTTATTAAGGAGTTACATTTAAAAGGAAGGATGCTGTCAAGAATTATGTAAAACAAAACACAATTTTATGCATATATCGCCAAGCTAGTGTTTATTTTTTACCTATTCAATAGTTTCCTTTTTGCAGGCTTTCTATAAAACATCCATGCAGCGTCCCTGTGGTGAAAAACTTTTACTTCGGTCTGTTGGTGTCAAGACAAATGTCTCCTCAGCCAGCAGCTGCCTGTGTTTTTGCTGTCTCAGACCCTGTGCCTACATCCCAGTGAAACTGCTTCCCCAAGGTCACCATGGCCCAAATCCACTCTACAAAACACAGAGACATGGGTTTCACCATTGTTCTTGACATCAACTCTATTTGATGATGTTGAGCACTTCTGACCTCCTGAAATTCTATCATCTTCTAATGCCTTTGCGACATTTCTAAGTCATGCTTCTTTGGGGGCATTCTCCAAGATCGTCTCTTAGGCCCTCTGGCTTTTCTCTCAGGACTTTAAATGGCTCTGCCATTCTCCCAGTATGTCAGTTCATGGAAGTACATGAGGTACTATCTCTAAAAGACAGTCTTCCTTCTTTCCTTAAAGAGGTGTATGAGAATTCTTCCCCCGCTGATTTTAGTTTGTATCTCCTCTCTGTCTGAAAACATGATTTCTAAATCCCTGTATTTAAGCCAGTGCTCTACTGGAATAAAAATACTCTAGTTCAACATTTCTGTGGTGGAGAATATTGCACAATACTAAACTTATTTTGAGTTAAGTGATCGAAACACATGGTGTTAGAATTATACAAACAAGTTCTTGGTGAAATAACATACAATTTTAAAGTAGTAAGTACAGTATAACACCGTGATGGCGAACCTATGACACGCGTGTCTGCACCAGGTGCAGTAGCTGAGGATAAAACATTTGCTGTAATGTAGACACTCTGTGCTAGAGGTCTGTAGGCCTAAACATTTTTGTTATTTAAACTACAAATATTGCAAAATTATGGTTTTTTCCTCGAAGTGAACACACCACCCGAATTATGCTGTTTTTTTTTTTTTTTTTTTTTTGGCAAATTTTGACACACCAAGCTCAAAAGATTGCCCATCACTGGTATAACAATTCAGGGTACGGACTGGATTTAAAATGTCTATTATAAAAATCCCTATTCCACCTCTCATTTACTTTGTGATTTGAGCAAGTTACTGATTCTTTGTTTTCAGTTTTCTCATCTATAAAATGAGAATAATAACACCAATCTCTCTGCGTTGCTATGAGGAGTTACCTTATTGTACATAAAGCTCTTATAATGATGTCTGGCTTACAGCCAGTGAATTATCTATCAATGTGGAAAAAATACAATTAGATCTAAATACCTGTGTTGAGAAATTAATAATTTGGCAAATGCTCCAACCAGCAAAACGGCATAATATTTACCTAGAAACTGATTTTTAAACAGCGTTACTTGCTCAGCTCCTCAAAATAACTCTGAAGACTAACAAACGTGCTGCGTGGTTCCTATTTCATTGTCAAGAATATACCAGATAGTGGAGATGAGGGTCACATTCATTGGTAAGATAAGGATCTGTTGTGATTTACTGTCACCAAAAAAGATAGCCAGTGACCCACAAAAGGACCACAAAGTCCCCATTCTTCTCACCACGAATCTGCAGATTCCATAAGCTGGGACCTTACTGGCTGCTCACGGATGCCCTGGACTCACAGTCCTTGACAAAGAGATGGGCAGGTCCAGAGGCTCGAGCACCTTACTGAAGCTTTCTACCTGGCTTAACAAGAACTAAAAAGCTCTGAAAAGTACTTAGGCAGCTTCTTAAGTTGGTAACAAAGTTATTCCAAATTACCAGAGTAATCCCAATATTACAATTTAAGTTTACTTTTGCTGACTTCCTCATATGAAAGGGAAAAATACACTGAATTCACCTTTTAAGCCACAAAGTTATACTGTCTCCTACTCAGCTGGGAGGGATGTTGCATGAATATACTACTACCAAGATGTACATGATTCACATCAACTTATAAAATAATAGAAGTAGATCAGTGGTTGCCCCTCATTCACTTGTCATCTGACACAGGTTCTTGATGGGGAGGTAGAGGCATGGACTTAAATGCAATTTTTCCTAAAGCCATATTTCAGTGGCCATAAGTCTAGGTCTGACCCTAGACTGCATCACAGCCTTCAGATGTATAGCAATGGATAAAGGTGTCAAAACATTTTTTAAACAACAAAACATTCTAGAAACAAAGGACAATAATTTAATCCTTAGAATGAGAAACACAATGCTAGGAATAATGACACTCAGCATGTATCTGTCACTTGGCAGAGACTGTTCACTACATTAAGAGCTTTATGTGCATTCTCACTAAATTCTCACAGAAAATTCCATGAAGAAGATGAATTATTGTACCCATTTTATAGATGAGAATACTGAGGCTCTGAGAGTTTAAGAGTAACTTGCTCAAGGTCACATGGCCAGGATTTGGGCCCAGTTCTATCTGATTCTATACTTTGAGATTGTGCTTCTCCATCATGGCAGCTTTCAACAATAAATGGCAACGTCAACTCTTCTCACAGATGAGAGGACACAATACACTTACTACTCATCCTACATAGGAATCAAGGGTATGAGAAGAGACCAGAGAAAAAAGGGTGGAAAAAAAAGGTAACAGGGCTTTCATTTCTCCCCCACCCCACCTCACCATCTTAAATTTAATATCTGCTATCACCGTGGTCAGATATAACCAAGTTTTATGCTGCAGGAATAAAAGCACTTTGAGCCAGTCTTAATTGACTTTCCTTTTTATGCATGATACTCTAAAGTTAATTTCCCAAGGAATGAGTTTCTCCTGCAGGGGAAGAGAGACAATGTGCGATGACTGCAACATTTTATAAAGGGAAATGCTTCAAAATGGAAAAACTCAAAGTGGGGCTGAAGACGCCACAACCCGTTTCAGGGAGCTGGCACAGATTTAAGCCACCGGGCATTCAAACTACTTGGGAAAATGCAAGTTGTAACATAAATCCCTGAATGTATGATAATGATCTGGTAGTATTCTATTATAGAAAATTCTTTTCTTATGCTCTGAGAATTTGTAATGTGTCACAAAGTTCAAGTTATATCAATATACACAATATTTATGGAACAGGAATCAGGAAGTGGAAACTTACTGTCTTACATGTCTACAGGAAGAAAACTTTTCCTTACCCTCTGATGCTAGATTAGCCAAAAGTAGAGGAAAGCTCACAAGTGCAACCTGGTACTGGTTCTAATTTTCTCCTACAACCTTTACAACTACAAAAATACTTCACAAAAGCTTCTTTTGGAAAAGGTGTTTATCAAGACAAACAAAGAAGGTCTAGGATGTTTTTCCTAATAACATTATTAGATGAGGAACGGTGAAAATATTCTACAAAAAATGAAGTCAAGAAGTAATGAACATAAAGAAATTGTTTAGAGAGGAGACTTTAAAGTCAGAGACAAGTGAGAATCCTGGCTTTGCTGAGAAACTTTAGAAAAGAGGCTTTCTTTCTCTGTCTCAGCCTCCTCATCTGTGAAATGGACATAAAGCAAGGCTGCTGTGATTCCTCAATGACACATTGCACATAAACTCTGAGATCAGTGAATGGTATACCATACATGCTCAATAATACAGGTTCTTATCAATATTACCATTATGATTCCTACTCATATAACTATAGGGAATATCCAGAAACAACATGGTTAAATCATTTATGTGTAGAGAACTCAGGACAGAAAAACAAATGCAAACGTGTATATTTACTGTTACAGATAACAAGACCAGAATAGATTTCAGCATTCTTTAGGTATCGTGCCCAACACTCACAACACGCCCATCTATCTGCTCCAAATGTGCCGCAGGTCACACCTGGCTGGTGGGAGCAGAGGCACTGCCAGGGAGATGCCCACAGGAAGCCAGCTGATGACTAACACCAGCCAAAAGGAAGTGGGTTTTCATCTCCAATCACTTCTGTCACCTTTGAAACTATTGCTCCCCACCCACATTTACCCTGAAGGAAAAATGTCAGTTCTTTTAAGTTTTTAATTTTTACTTACGTATTTTTTATTAAATGTATTGGGGTATAGGTTTCAAGTACACAACTCAATAAAGCATCATCTGACACTGTAACATGCACCCATCAGCCCAAACAAAGTCTCTTTCCCACCCATCCCCACCCTTTGCCCACTTTGACCTACCCCCAACCCCCATTCCATCTAGCTGTCGCCACACTGTTGTCTCTGTGTGTGTGTATATATGTTTTTTTCTTAATCCCTTCACCTTCTTTCATCCAGTCCCCCAACCCCCCACCCCTCTGACAGTCTGTTAACTCTTTTCGTTTCCCAAACTACTCACACGTTAATTCTGTGGAAAAGAAGATTTCTTTCCTAGTTGTGGCTTGAACTACTGTCTAGTCACCTGCCAGCCTCCCCAGCTTCTTGTCCCTCAAGCCCCAGTGTACCCAGCCCTGGGAACGCATCATGGCTGAACCAAAACAGTCATGGCTCTCCTGTCCCCTTTATCAAGCGCTGGCTTTCCCAGCCTCCCTTATAACAAGTCCTGTGACCCAAGGCTAAACCATGAGGTACAAGAAGTCTTCTGGGGACTAAGACAGGTTTTCCTCTGCTGATAAAAAAGAAAAGCCACTTGAGGAACAAGCCCCTTGGTTAGGCCTCTGATTTTCACCCTCACCTTCTTCTATGACCTTGACTGAAAATATGATGCTTGCAGGAACCATCAGCAACCAGGAAGCTGAAGAATGGAGGTGACCCCTGGGTTGGACTGACCACCCTCATGTCCGGAGAGACAGGTAAAAGCCTTTCATGTCTGAGCCATTGTTATTGAGAATTCTGTTACATAGAGCCAACAGCTTTCTAAGTGGTCCAATAGTGAATCTCTTAAAGAGGAATAAAGAGTAGAGGATTTACCAAACTCACCTAACTTATTATGAGTGTATGATAGTTCAACATTATTATTGCTTAACCCTTTCATATTAGTATACTTTTACTTGCAGCTCAAAACATTAGTTGACACAGTAGTACAAAATAAAAGCAAGCCAAAAAGAACTTCATTTACAGAGTTTTGCAAATATAGTCCTAATAATTCTATAGGTAAAACTAGAGGAGATAAGCCACATGATAAACCAAGATCTAGATTTGTTTTTGCCAAAAGTAATTAAAAATGTTTACTTAGAAATGAATATATAATAGAGCGGAATACAAAAATCATCTATCTATTAAAAATAAAAGAGAATTCAAAGATTTTTTAGCTTAGGGGGAAATAGGAGGAGGCTGCCCCCTGAGTCATGCATTTATTGTTTATATTTAATCATTTACATAATTGATTTGATAGAGTAGGCAGTTAGGCATGGCAGAGTAGGCACAAAAGGCCAGGTACTGAAGGTCACCAGTGCGAAAAGCCCTGGCTACCTAGCAACCAAAAACACTGGGGTGGGATCTTGTTCCCCAGAGCGACCTTTCCTCCCCTAGCATACCTCTGGTCACACAATTCAGATGCCCCCTCCCCAAACCTGGGCATGTCACTAGTCATGTGGTAATATATACCCCCTTAGAGGAGAAACAAGGGGCTGGAGAAAAGCTTCACACACTGCTATATACAAGCCCGTACATGAGCACTTCCTTAAGCATCACGCCTGCAAGACAATAAGGTTCTAATCCACTCAAATAATCTTAGGAACAAAGAATCGGATCTGTTGACTACAGAGACAATGTTGGTCAAACTACAGATAGCATCCAGTCCTCAGTTGTGTTTCAGCTCCAGACCCAAAAAAGCAGCAAGGCCATATGGGCAATGCCATGGCTGACATCAGGACCAGCTGCAATGACTAATGACACCTGCCCTAGTGCTAACCAATCAGTGGCAACCATGATCCTGAAAGGACACACCTAAAAAGCTGATGAGTATTCTATTGTGATCCTCTCCTGAGACCTGCCCTAAAATTCCTGCCTTTGGAGAGTAGATAAAAACCCTTCAGACAAAGAACCTAACGCATGTGCTCTTTTTCTATGTATTCTCTCTCATTTTTTATCTCTCTCTTTTCCTCTCGCTCTGCCATGTACTCGACTTTCCCCACCCCTTCTTTCCCTAGCATGTGTTCTCCCTCTCTCTCTCCTCTCTCATTCTCTCTGTCTCTAGGGCACACCCACACCTTTCTCCCTCTCCTTCTCTCAGGTATATCTTTGTCTGTATTTCTCCTAAACTCCACAGAGCCCTTCTTCTGCCACTGTAACTTGTTTCCTGAGGCCGCGTAGCTGAGCTGGCTCACTTCTACTCCTATGACTTTCTAAGGAAACTTTCACTTGTATTTAAGTCTTGACTCTGAATTCTTTGAGGACTAAGGTCTAACATCTCCTAACATTTGCTGTTAACAGTTGACATTCAACATGTATTATTTACAAACAAATATTATAGACCAGGCACTGGGCCATGCACTGAAGACTCAAAGGTTAATAAGACAGACGTGAACACATGGTAACACAATGTCATTGCAGAGAAAATCCAGGGTTTTCTGGGACCACAAAGCAGCAGAAATAAACCTACTCTAAAGGATTAGATAAGAACTCTGTAAAGCCTGTGGCCGAGGCCAGCATCACAGCAGCCCGACCCACACAGGTTCGCATTGGATTTGAACAGTCGGTAATGAAACACAGGAGCCACAAACTGGTGAGCCATCAGCTTTAATTCTAGCTTGCACCCGGCGGGCAAGCAAAAACACACACTGGGCTCCAAAACCCACACATTCAGTGCTCACAAAGCTACTGACTTATCCGAGTTTCCCAGAATCAAAGGTTTCTAGCTCACCAGATTTATTCACCTCTGTTTCCCATCTCCTCCTGCACAAACTCTTAACAAACTGGCTTCTTCCTCAGCACTCTGCCATCTTGGCTACTTCTCCTCCACATGGCCTTAATCTGCTCTCTTCTCTAATACCAACCTCAGGAACTCAGGAACCGAGAGAGAGAGATCAAGCTCCCGGACTGCCCCAGTTTATAGCATAGATAATCCAAACCCTTAATCCAATTATACATACAAGAAAGTCTCTGATACAAAGCCACCCATCTGAGGCATAATGGGATTCCTCCCTATATCACCACCCTACATTATCCAATCAGTCAAGGGTGTGGGGAAAAGCTTACTCTTAAACTAAGCCTCAGGCTATAATGACCTGGCCTGCCCACAGCCTGTTCCAGAACACACATTAATATCAATGAACTTCCATGTGGGCAGCGCCATCTTTAACAAAGTGAGCATAATATATTTTATCTGCCCAACAAACTCCCAGTGCACCAGTGTGACAATTAATCTAAGACCCAAACCGTGAAAAGTATTTTGCCTAGGAAAGGTCTGGGATGGAGTTGGTGTAGGGGTAGGAGAGTACTTAGGTAGAGAAAGAAACTTGTGCCAAACCCTGGTGGCTAGAAAGGTGCTTCAGTGAGGCTTTATGTTTAGTGCAAGGTAAGACCATGGAGGGTAGTTTGCAAGGGACGAACTGAGTAGATCTGATTTTGAAAAGCACGCTCTGGTTTCACAATGTAAAATGGATAGTAGGATGGTGGCATGAACCCAGTTAGGTGTGTCTGATGGCAAATTCAAGGTGGCTGGCACAAGGGCAGTGGCAATGGGAGAAAAGCAATTTCCTGTTTTCTCTGGAAAAATAGGAAGCTCAGAGAGGAACAGGGAGTCAAAGTAGTCTTTCAGGTTTATTGTGGAGCAATCACCTGGAAAGACTGCCTTTTTTACTAACAAGGGAACGAATTTTGGAAAAGGAACATGTTTCAAAGAGGTGATTTCAATGCAGATAACCTACAAGAACTATGTTCAAGTCCTATGACCATGACATTACAAAATTATGAAAAATGTCATCAATCAAAGTTGGAAAAAATAAATGTGTGTTCTAGAACTAGCTGAAAGCATGATAGCACATCTATTAATTATATGTTTAAGTGAGATAGTGACAAAGGGTAGGGGAAGTCAACTGGGTTGAACTGTGCCCTCCAAAAAGTATGTTGAAGTCCTAATAATCCCTTGTCCATTTGGCCAAGTTTGGAAATAAGGTCTTTGCAGATGTAATTAAGTTAGGATGAGTTGATTCTAGAGTAGAGTAGCCCCTAAATTCAGTAACTGCTGTGCTTATATGGAGAGGGGGATTTTGAGACACACAGAAACACAAGAGAGAATACCCATGAAGACAGAGATAGAGACGGCAGTTAGGCTGCTACTAACCAAGGAGCCCAGGGAGTGACCAGGGGGCTGCAAGAAGCAAAGTAGGATTCTCATGAGGGCTTTCAGAGGGTGGGCGGCCCTGCCAATATCTTGATTTCAGACATCTGCCTCCAGAAGTACGAGGTGATGAATTCCTACTGTTTTACACCATCATTCTGAGCCACTTCGCTACAGCAGCTAAGAAACTAACGCAGGGAAAAAAGCCGTTCCTAGCTACGGAAGAAATTGGCAAGGAAGACCGAGTCAGATATAAGGCAGCTATCTGAGAACAATAAGACAGTTAGCTACCTTACAAAGTAAGTCTTTGGGGAGTTTGAATTTATTTAGATCTTAGATTCAGTTTCCACACTGCCAAACTAGGGACAAGAGTAGTTCATTGCTAAGGATGTACATAGCATTTAGTGTGCACACCGCAATGGATAATTATAAGTAAGTCATTACTAAGCACAGGTTGCATGGTATGGTACATTATTATCCATTAATCTGAGTACAACATGGCAAGCAATTTGCCTGTGTCCAGTCTGATCATTTTCACACCTTCTAGACTCTGATGCAACAGTTGACAATTTGCCATCACTCTACGACAGTGGTTCTCAACTGGAAGCAAATTGGCCCCGAGAAACAAATGACAATGCCTGGAGATACTTTGGGTTGTCATACTTCATACCCGGGAGGAAAGTGCTCCTGGCAAAGAGTGGGTAGGGACCAGGAAGCTATGAAAACACCCTGCAGAGCATAGGGCAGTCCCACAGAGTCAGAAGGTCTCAGCAGTGCCTAGTTGAGAACTCTGCTCCAAAAGTCCCCAGGTAATCTGTGAGAAAAGCTTCAACTACCCCAGATTTAACTTTCTCATGTAAAACAGACTGATCATGTGTCCTTTCGAAATGTGGTGGGAGAGATTATTAATACAGTGACTCACAAACAGCCCAGAGCTAATGGAAACTTTAAACTTCCCTTAGATACTCTAAAAAAAAAAAAAAAAAAAAAAGTAAAACTTCCTGTCTTAGAAGACAGCCATGGTCACTGACTGCTCCACAAGCACTAACAACAACAGGGCTCTGCACAGTGGAGGCAGCCACCCAGCACAGCCATCTGCAGAAAGTGCTCAGCATGAACAATCGGCCAGACTGGGGACCTGCTGGGGGAGGAGCACTCCTCCCAGGCTGTCTCTGCCAGTAGCCTGGGAGCCTTCCTGAAGCAGAGAACTACGGGAGGTCCAGCAGCTAAGCTCCTTGACTGAACCCTGGTACAGTCAGGCAGTGGGTGGTGGAATCGGCTCTCCAGAGCTGGCACAGGTAGTTATCTTTATCTCTACCTCGCGGCCACACCTAAATTGTTGCCTTGTTCAAAGCTGTTGTATCTCCTTAGCTGCTGCCTCTGGCATGCGAAGCATCTGCAGTTGACTCCTTAAAGCTGCAGAGTAAATACGGCTATGCATACTGTACATTTTTAACCAAACCTGTTTACCAAGCCTTCGTGTTCTGCTTGTCACTCTCATCCCACAGTCAGGTCAAAACAACTTGAGCCTCTAACGCCATTCCCTGAGTCAAGAGCACCTTAGAAATATGTATGATGAGCTCATTGTAAAGGCAAGAAAATTCCAGTTTTGGTAAAGGTAAAGTTACGTACTCAGGCTTCTCTCTCCATTGGAATGGTACACAATATTTTGCTCTTCCTTTTATTATAGTATAAGTTCAAGCATACCTGAGCAAATAAATGTGGGATAGCTAGAAAAGCAACACAAAATGTAATAAAAGAATCTCCTGTGGAGGCAAAAGTGTACTGCTAAGTAGACTAGCATATGCTTTGATTCTAACTTTCAAAACTCTGTATTTATTGGGTAGCTCTATATAAGTTCAAGAATAAAAGTTGTACTATACTGGTTTAAACATCCTTAATGGTTTCACCAAGTCACTGAAGACATTATA
Source organism: Rhynchonycteris naso (assembly GCA_037038555.1). Classification (NCBI taxonomy): domain Eukaryota; kingdom Metazoa; phylum Chordata; class Mammalia; order Chiroptera; family Emballonuridae; genus Rhynchonycteris; species Rhynchonycteris naso. The sequence continues at coordinate 176,291,735 of CM072995.1, read as the reverse complement.
ATCAAAACTATTTATTTAAAATCAGTTTGATATACTTTATCATTAAAATAAAGTTTTGGTAAAGCTTTTGGTCCAATAAGACAGAATAAATGTTTCAACAGCTGGAAGATGTTACAAGTCAAGAGTTCTGGCATTTGAAGAGTCACATATATAATTACTCTTCCCTAAGAACAAAACATCTCGAGGAAAGCCAAAGAAACATGCTATCTCATAGGAAACCAACAAAACATAAAAATACAAACATTATAATGTCTCTCCAATATTTTATTATTAAATTTACTTAGCTACTGGGATGATTTAAACTGCCCAAGGTAAGAGAAATAATGTCTTCTTAAAGTTACAGAAACACAACTGTCCAAAGCATGAAAAATAATCACCAGCATCTTTATGTATTTATCACAGTTGTATTGGCTTTTCAGGGTAGACCATCCAAAGTTTTCATTTCAGCTAGACAGCTAAGCAGCTTAAATCATTCATAACACAGTCTGGCCAAAAGGAGCAAAAAAAAAGTTCAACCACTGTTCCAATTTAGTTGAATATTCAAGCTAAAACGTCAGCAAGTCAGTACTATTTAAATAAACATTTTACGATAAATTTAGACATTTATTTTACATATCATAGGAGTCTGCTTCCATGATTCTCTTCACCTTGACTAAACTGTACCCATGAACTACCCCTGCTCCTGTTACATGCCAGCAATTCTGCCCACAGCATTGACTTCATATGTGGAAATAACACACCGTGGATTGAGTTTTTTTTAAGTTCATGTTCTGGGAAAGATAGACTATTTATGAAGGACCAGCAGGAAAATGTTTTCAATCTTATATACACTGAGTATAGCTAATAAAGACTATTCCCTAGAGAACAGGAGAGCTGAGGGTGTGTGTGTGTGTGTGTGTGTGTGTGTGTAGTGGAGACAAAACAAAGAGTATAAAAAAAAAGAGACTTGTACACTATTCCTCCTGGATGTCTCCCTAGAGTAGAACATGAATACACGACCAGAAATCTGAAGCTGAAAGTATAAACACTCTGCCAACCAACTGATTTCCTTTATATGCCCTTAGGTATTCAAAAGCAACCAACGTCTCCCAGTCATGGAGAAACATTTCAGACTATCAATCATTAAGAGCAGTGGATTTTAAATTAAGTTACAAGGAGCACTAGACTTGCACCCAGCTTGTTCTTATCCAGAGAAAAAGTTCTATGGAGAAGAAATTTGAAAAATGCTGACTGGGAATAGTAAGTGCGTGGCCTCCCCAGGGACATATGTCATGAGAATGCAATGAGATAAAAGTGTAACATGCTTAGGACAGTGGCTCTGCACACTGCAACAACTCAGTAAAGCCTGGGTAGAATGCTGGCGCTCATAACGATCCAAGTCTCAACTGAACAGGGAATTTAAAGAAAAGAAAGCACAGATGCTACTATGACTCCAGGTGCAGAAACCGTACATCTAACATCTCAAGTTTTAAAGGATGGCAACCTCTAACAAGCATTTGAACTGTAGAGCTTTGAAACTGGATACCTCCTGCCTGATGGCTTGGTTGTTTAGAGCATCATTCTGAAGCACAGAGGTTGTTGCCAATTCAATCCCTGGTCAGGGCACATATAGGAACAGATCGACGTTCCTGTCTCTCTCTCTCCCCCTCCCCCTTCCCACACACAGAAAATACAAAATGAAACTGGATATACAGTGAGCAACAACACAAAAATGCTTACCTCTTCTTCTTGGTGATAATGAGCACGTCATTAAAGAGAAAGAAGTAGACTTGCTGTTTGGATGTCCTCCGTGAGAAAAGCACAGTGTCTTCGACATAGGCTGTCAATTCACCTCTTTTTAGCAACCACCGGGAAGAGGAGACTAGAGGAAAAGGCTACAAAAAGGGAAAAACTCAGCACCCAAAACCAAATGAGAGGGCTTTTAATATTACTGAAAGTAAAATATAAAACTTACATTCAAACAAATTATACATATTATGGCATACATGATTATTTTATAGGTATATTTTAGTGATACATAATTAGAGATGTACAGTAATTCTCTAACAGAAAATAAAAAAGAGCAATTTATTTTCTAATATATAAAAAAACTATTAACTTGCTTATATGCAACTAAAACTCAATGAGAAAATGTAATTGGGCCAACTGGACAGTCTTGTATCACTCTTCTGTTAACTCAATCGAAAATCAAAATTGATAAGGAGTCACTGAAAATTGAAAAGCCTTAAAATGAAATCAGTTTCAACTGCAGCTACTCTAAATATCACAAATACAGAAAAATACAGATAACTGTAGTTAACAGAAGATAGAAAAGTCCGCATCCACTTTATGAACTAGAAAGACTTTATTCAAAAGAAAAATACAATCCTCTCAAATGTATGATTTGTCAGTATATTGATTATTTACTTCACCTATTCTGAAGAATACCTGTTCTTAAGTTTATGGTAGTTTTCCTCATGTAAGTTCAGCCCTGAAGGCATCATGCCATTTCATGGCTTGGAAAATAAAGTTTTCCCAAAATAATCCATCTTAATTCCACAGAAAAGCCTGGATACAAGAAATTACATGTTTTTTAAAAAATTCAGTTGCCAGTTTCCAATTGGGAAACTCTCAAAACCACAGAATAATCCTTATCCTTGACAGCACTTTTCTTTTTAAGTTACCAGAAATCCTTACTGCCCCCAAATCTGATTTTAAGAAACTACATCTATACAATAAGTTCTTAGACAAAAAACATAACTGAAATTGGGTAGTGCAACCAAATGTCATCCTTTTCAGGGAATAACAATTAAAAATAGCTAAAGAAAACTGAAATTAATAGAGAGGAAATAAAGCTAAGAAAGGACTTCATTTTTTTAAAAACCTTATAAAGGACTTATAAGCAGGCTGCTCATCAGATATGTACTGCTTTCCTGAGGTTTCAAAAGGAAGATGAAAGGTTATGGCTGACCTCAAACTTGTTATTAAGGAAGTTCATAGAGTTTCCAGCCCCCAAATCTCAAATCAGACGATTATCCAACAGAAATGGTTGAAACTTAAAAGGCTGACAGACAAAGAGATGGTTTAGATAAGTCCAGACAACCCCACCAGCACACAAGAGGCCACCATAAAGAACTGTGTGTCCAGTGTGGTCCTGCAAATGTGCGTAATTACTGGGAACACGGCACTACCTTGCTACTGTGTGTAACCCTACTGCTGAGCCATGCACAGTGTTATGGTGAAGTTCCAACATACGTGCCAACTGATGGCTGCTCTTGGTGTAGAGGCCGTGGAAACAAAGTTCTTAAAACTATTTTGTTGTTTTTAAAATAGATTGATTTTTATGGGTTCCTCATAATTCATTAGACACAAATAAACTTCTAATGAATATCTAAAACTGACCAAAGCTTTCAGTATGTCTATGCTTCTTTTGAAAACAAAAATCCGGTATTATGTTTTATTTTGTTTGTTTGTTTCTGAATTTATGTTAGAAGGTGAAACTCATTCAGTTCTTTTTTTTTAAAAATAAGAAACTATGAAAATGACCAAAAGAAAAGAATCTGAACAACCCAAAATGGGCATAAATAAATTTCTGGAGTTCAGAAACTCTAAGAATAAAATCCAGGTATAAATGAAACACTAGAAAAAAATTCATGAACAAAAACATATCCCTAAAAGTATTCCTATGGGGAAAAGACTTTTTATCCTTTTTTCTGTTACTTGGCATCTTAGAAAACTAAGGTCAGCATGAAATTCAACTAATGTTACAGGCAGGAAGACAGGGAAGAGCTACTAAAGACCAAATTGTTTTTTTTAATGAGATGAAATTAATCATGTACCCATTTAAAAGTATACATACAAACCAGGGGCTTTCAGTACATTCACAATGTTCTGAAATGCTCACCACTATCTAATTCCAGAACATTTTCGTTATCCTAAAATAAACCCCACATACATTAACCCTTTGAGTAGTGAGTTTTTTTCATGCTTGTTTGACACCTGGGAGTGAGTTTTTCAAAAAATGAAATTAGTTCCAGTTATAGTTTTATTAACTTAAAATCATGTTTGTTTGATAACCAATTTAGAGAAACAAGAAGAACATACATTTGCTTTTTAATGTCACCTTACACATTCTTAAAATAAAAAATTTTATTATCTCATACTCTGGATGGTCAGGAGGCACAAAGACATACATGAACGTTCGTAATATTCAAAGAGTTAATAACATAAAGAAAGCTTTCCATATCAGTACCTAAAATTCTCCTTTATTCTTTTAAGTTGAATGGTATCACATTTTTTGGTTTTACTATCATTTATTTAATCAGTGCACTACTGATAGATATTTAGGTTGTTTCTAATTTTTTATAATTACAAACAATGCCATATAAATACCTCTGTGTGTGTGTCTTGTATATATGCATATGTATGTACATGGAACTAATTTTATACATTTATGAATATAGCTATAGGATAAATTCTTAGAAGTGGTGGGATTTTAATAACTTGTATTTCTAATTTTGATGGTTATTGTCAAACTGCCTGCCATCGGGATTATAACAATCCTTTCCATCAACAACATATAAAAGAGCCCTTCCCTACATTCTCACTGATAAAGTGTGTTATCAAACCTTTGAATTATTTATAAATCTAAAAGATACAATATTCTATTTAAATTTTAATTAATGATTTTCTTCTGAAGTAAAGCATCTTTTCAAATGTTCAGTAGTTACCTGTATTTGTATTTCTTCTCCTGGAAGCATTTTTCTAATTTGCAATATTCTAGTGTTTTTTCTTTATCTTTTTATCACTTTGAATTTATGTTGGGGATACTAACCCATTGTCTATCTATATATGAGTTGCAAATATTTTTTTCTATTTATTATAGCAAATATTTTGCTATTTCCTTTTTCATCTTTTTTTATGTTTTATTATTTTCATCTCTAGAAAAGTTTTTTAATTGAATTTATTGGGGTGACACTATTAACACAATTATCTGGGTTTCAGGTGCCCAACTCTACAACACATCTCTGTACACCATATTGTGTGTTCAGTCCCCGAGTCAAGTCTTCGTCCATCACCATTTATTCTTCCCTACAGCCTCCTCCATTCCCCTCATGAGATTTTTCTTTCTTTCTTTTTGTCACTTTTTACTCAGTCCCTCTTTGGGGAAGGGTAACCAAAAGATTAATATCCAAATATATATAGAAAAATAAATTTTATTTTATCAAGTGAGTGGTAGGTAGGTGGAGAGACAGACTCCCACATGCACCCTGGCCAGGATCCACTTGGCAAGCCCCGTCTGGGGCTGATGTTTTGTACCCATCTGTGGCCGCTGCTCTGTTGCTTGACAACCAAGCTATTTTAGCACCTGAGGCGAGGCCATGGAGACACCCTCAGCTCAGGGTACCAACAAGCTCATTTGAGCCATGGCTGCAGGAGGGGGTGAGGTGGGGGGAGCAGATGGTCGCTTTTCCTGTGTACCCTGACTGGGAATTGAAGCCAGGACTTTCACACACCAGGCCAACATTCTACTGCTGAGCCAATGAGCCAGGGCTCAAAAAAAGTATTTTTTAATATTCCTATAAACAAATTAATCAATTTTTCTTTTAATGACTTCTGGATTTGGAGTGAGTTTGAAAGGCCTTTTCCATGTCGCTTAAAGTCACCTACACAGAAAGCACATCTAGCTGTGTCACTTCCCTACTTCTGTAGCTCCCAAATGACCTTGCTCAGCTCCTCCTCTTGACAGTCAAGGCCCTCAACATGAGCCTCTGCTCACTGTGCTAACTCTGCCTGGATCCCCTGTACTCCAAGTCTATCCATACCAAAGGCATGCCATGTCTGGGGTATGGCAGCTGAAACCATATGCTGTGCATTTGTTCCTGATCTTTACTCCTGGAAGACACTTCCTAAATCACGTTTCAAGATTCAGCTCAAACAATCCTCTAGTATGAAGCCTTACCTGACTGTCACAAGCTCCCTACCCCTCTGTCCCTCACTCTTAAGGCTGACCACTCGTTTTCTATTTCTAGTCTTTCATCTATTGCAACCGTGCACACATTGTTACTAATTCCTTTGTATTTCTATAATTTTCTGTGAGACTGTAGGCTTCCCAAGGGCAAAGCTCATAGTTTTGTTTTTCCTACTGCCTTCCATACAGGTGTTGATTAAACTAATTGAAAGAATGCATGTGCTGGGACAAATCACTTAACTTCTTTGAACATCTACTCCTGTGTGCCCTGACTGGGAATCAAACCTGGGACTCCCACATGCCAGGTCAACGCTCTATTGCTGAGTCAACTGGCTAGGGTGAGGTTTCTCTTACTTAAACCTAGGGAGGAGGTGGTCATGAAAGGTCCAGACAAAAGGACCTTAGTGGGTAAGGAGTAAAAGTAACTTCTAACCTAAGGAGACTGCTTTGTTTAAAAAAAAAAAAGACTAGGAATTAACTTAGACTAAACTTTGATGCCAAACAAAATGTGATGTTAGGCGAATCCCCTCCTCTCTCCAGGTTTCAGTTTTCCCTGCTGCATCACTGTATGAAATAAATGGTCTCAAAGGCTCATGCTGGTTGAAACATGCCGCAAGTCTAAGCTACTCAAACAGTTTCAGGGAAATTGAGTGCCCTGGTGGCAAGAGAAAGTCAGTGCTGTCACAAGGCTCATGGGTGAGATGTGATGGCGGTGTCGGGCGAGGAGAAGGCAGGAGTGGTGGAAGTAGGCAAAGGAAGATGTGTTGGTGGTCCCGTTCGATGTGCCAGTGATTCTATCCAGATGTGATGATGCAGTCATTCCATTACTCTACTTGGGGCAGCCAGGGGCCACCAGCATTTCCCAGAAGAAATTTTATATAAGTCAATGTTAATTTTACTTTTGCTGTTGATTGCATTTCTCAGTGATACTAATTACCAGATATATTTTCTAAAATATTTAGAAACAAATTAGAAAGAACAGATTCCTTTGGAGGGATGGGAGAGAGATGGGTTTTAAAACTGCTGTGCATTTCTGTATGAGGACATCATAACTACAGTTTATGTGTGTGCTTGTGTTGTCTTAAACAAATATTCATCATCATCTATTCTAAAAAGAATTATGGATAGAGTTTCTGCAAATAACCTTTACAGTTGGGATGTAGTCACAACATCTGGACCCTAGTTCTGATCCCATCACCAACTAGCCAAGTGACCCTATTAACAACTAATTCTTCTCTGGGCGTTGCTTTCCTCATTTATAAAATAAAAGGTTTCAGCTATGCTGTACCCACGGCCCTCACACCATATGACATGGCAGAGACTCTGCCACAGACTGTGAAATGCTGATTGCTCTAATTCCACTGTGTGGATTAGGAACACTTTGCCTATAAAAAAATATGACCTTTCATTTTAAGTTGCTTAATGAAATATATATGTAATAAAATAGAACCACAATTGTGTGCATACACATCCATTAAGAACTTGGCTGGAAACTAACAGAGGACTGAGGGTGGCCTAGATTTGCAGTTAATTGCCATTTCTTTCATTGTTGACCTTGTCACCTGCTCTTGGGCAGTATCAGACAAGAAGTAACATGCATAACACTTTTAGTAAAGAATTGTAGGAGAAAAATAAAATTGAAAAGAATACTGCAGAAATTTATTACTTTTTCAAACTGGACAAGGAGTGCCCTCATCTGATTTGGGAGAACACCCTGGTTCAGCTCCTGGAATACCAGTCTTTTGCAGAACACTGTGGGAATACTAAAAAAAAAATCTCCTTTCGATACTAAAATTCTATTATTTTTAACACCTCTTCTCCCATGTTTGGTGTCTTTTCTGGGGGAAACAATGTTCCAGTTAGATCAATGGTTCTTAACCTTTTTTGAAGTACCGAACCCACCAATTTCATATGTGCATTAACCGAACCCATCTTTAGTGATAAATAAAATATGATTATTTTTTTCCCAATTTAGTTTTGCCGGTGCGAGACTAGAGTTGCTCAACTTGGCATTGCATATCATGCAGATAGGACGCTGACTCCCATCCCGTTCCATGCTACGTGTGAATCCATGTTGTACATATTCGTCCGACCCCTTTCTTTTTTTGCTCAACATATTTAGTATGGATTAAAATATTAAGAAAGAAACCACACACGTACAACTACGACAGCTGTTGACTACTGCGCACACTAAATTCCCCGCAGTACTGGTTGGCCAAGCAATGTAACGTGATCCTCTGCAGCAAGTGATGGCCAAGTGGGGCGTGTCATCACAACTTTACACAAGTGTGTCTTTACCTCCGCTGCAGAGGCTTCTCCGAACCCCTGAGACCGAGTCATCGAACCCCTAGGGTTCTATAGAACCCAGGTTAAGAACCACTGAGTTAGATAATACCTAACTGTGGCCTGCAGAAAGGTCACTTTATCCAGCATAAGCAAGAGCAAAATCGCCCTGGGCATCTCCTACCCCCGCCCCCTCCCGTCAGCTTCTGTCTAATCAGTCTATGGTCCTTCTTTGAAAAGTAAAATCCTATCCACTTTGTTGCTCTCCATGGTCTCTCTATTTACAGAAGCAAGAAAGAACCGTAATAAATCTGTTTATGAAGAAGTCCAAAAATACCTTAATTTTAAATTCCAGCTGGGAGTTAATTGTGTACATCATTTCCGTCCTTTCCATCTTCCGGGCTCCTTCATTGCACAGTCGGACCAACTGGGAACACAGAAACATAAGGAGGGCAAGAGGTCAAGGAGAGAACCCTGACTTTCAAATGCAGTTCTCTCGCAGGAAATGATTAGCACTTGGGAAGCTCCAGAGACTCATTTCTGACAACTGAAGAACTCAGAGTTTTATACAGTTAAGCCACTGTACTCAGTTAAAAGTAGTGTCATTAGGACATCAACACAGAAGGAAAAAAACTTCATGAAAATGACATGTGTCCTTTATGCGTTATTACATCGCCCCTCTACACACAGGTTGCTCAGACAGGGCCCTGTGTCGTTCCTCCTCGCCCTTTGCCAGGGAACGCCACCCAGCCTCTGGGCTCAGCGCACCTGTCTCCTCACTCCCAAGACAGCGTGTGGGTGTAAAGGATATGACCAGTAACAGAAGGCTGAAACGGAAGCCTTCATTTAGCTGAAACCCAATGGTCTCTGATTCTTCACGGATGGCCAAGCTAAAAGAAATTCACTTTAATTAGAAGCAATGAATTTATCTACAACTCCAGGTAGTCAGTCTTTTGGTGAGGGTCTGTGATATTGTTATTTATAATAAGAAAAAAATAGTTGGTCCTTGTCCACAGTACCCAGCACACAGCATGTAGAACAATTGAAATTTCTTATGTAACAGCCACAGAAGCATCTTAAGTTATGATATATTTATTTCTAACAAGCCCCTTCCAACAGCACCAGGGCTTATGCTAATGAAGTAACTTTGAAAAGCTGAAAATCACAGGATAAAGGCTGACTGCCAGGAGAACCAACCAATTGACTAGAAAGAGGGTTCAAACTTCCAGCCCTACACCCCAACCTTCTGGAGAGAGAAGAGGGGCTGGAAATCAATTTGATTACTAGTGGCAGTGGCCAATGATTAACCAGTCATGCCTACATAATGAAACCTCCTCAAAAATCCCTGTTCTAGGACATTCAGCCCAAAAGTGACCTTACCCGCTTTGACAAATGGTCCTGTGACATTCGACTGCAGCGGCAAAAGGCTACTCTCCATAAGTGTCTGAAGTCCTGCCACTAACCAGTTCACCCAGGCCTCGGACCGCCAAACAGCTACTCAGCTGCTCAAACTGGCCCACAAGTACAGACCAGAGACCAAGCAAGAAAAGAAGCAGAGATTGTTGACCTGGGCTGAGAGAAAAGCGGCTGACAAAGGCAACATCCCCACCAAAGGGCCAGCTGTCCTTCGAACGGGGGTTAATATCGTCACCACCTTGGTGGAGAACAAAATGGTCCAGCTGGTCGTGACTGCACATGATGGGCCTCACCCAGTGGCCCTCTTCCTTCCTGCCCTGTGCCATAAGATGGGGGTCCCCTATTGCATTATCAAGGGGAAGCCTGGCTGCAGCATCTAGTCCACTGGAAGACCTGCACCACCATCCCCTTCACACAGGTTAACTCGGAAGACAAATGAGTTCTGGCTAAGCTGGTGGAAGCTATCAGGACCAATTACAACTATAGATATGGTAAGATCTGTCACCATTGGGGAGGCAAAGTCCTAGGTCCAATGCTGGTGGATCGCATTGCCAAGCTAAAAAGTCAAAGACTAAAGAACTGGCCACCAATGTGGGTTAAGTGTGCATTGTTGAGTCTTCTGTACATAAAAGTAATCAAAATTCTCCTTCAAAAAATATCCCTGTAGTCGGGGTTAGTTCACTGCCCTAAATCAAAACAAACGTTTCCAATTTCTTATTGATTAAAAAATCTGTACAACGCTGGCCAGTTGGCTCAGCAGTAGAATCGCCCGGTGTGTGGAAGTCTCAGGTTCGATTCCCAGCCAGGGCACACAGGAGAAGCACCCATCTGCTTCTCCACCCTTCCCCCTCTCCTTCCTCTCTGTCTCTCTCTTCCCCTCCCGCAGTCAAGGCTCTACTGGAGCAAAGTTGGCTACACTGAGGATGGCTCCATGGCCTCCACCTCAGTTATAATGGCTCTGGTTGCAACGGAGTAACAGCCCAGATGGGCAGAGCATCGCCCCCTGGTTAGCATGCTGAGTGGATCCCAGTTGGGCGCATGCAGGAGTCTGTCACTCTGCCTCTTCGCTTCTCACTTCAGAAAAATACAAAAAAAAAAAAAAATCTGTACAAAATGTCCATCACAAGAACCACCAGCCATAAACACAAATGTGATTATTAAAAATAAAAGCTGGAAGTTTCAGTTGAATTTCTTTTTAACATGACTATTTTATTAAATAATACATGCCCACTGTTTAAAAATAAAAAAGATAATACATAAGGAAATAAAATGGGTCCTAAAAGGTTCTGACCTAATCCTACTTCACAGAGTAACTGGAAAAAGGTTGGGTTATACACTTTCTCTTTTTTGTCTAGGCTTATGTGAACATATATACATGCATGTGCAGAAATGTTTCCTTTATTTTTGTAAATGGATTACTCTGTTTGCCTGTGTAAAGCCAGGAGCCGCCATCGTGGCCACTCACATGAAGGTCCACATTTGATTCGGACAGTCGGTAATAAAACAACGGAGCCAAGAACTGGTTGAGCCATCAGCTTTAATTCTAGCTTGAACCCGGCAGGCAAGTAAAAACACACACTGGGCTCCAAAACCCACTTACTTAGTGCTCACAAAGTTACTGACTTATCCGAGTTTCGTAGAATCAAAGGTTTCTAGCTCACCAGACTTATTCACCTTTGTTCCCCATCTCCTTCTCTGCACAAACTGGCTTCTTCCTCAGCACTCCACCATCTTGGCTGCTTCTCCTGGCCTCCTCCATGTGGCCTTACTCTGCTCTCCTCTCTAATGCTAATCTCAGGAACCGAGAGAGAACAAGCTCCCGATCTGCCCCATTTTAGTGTAGAAATCAAAAAATCAAAACCTTTAATCCAATATACAAACAAGAAAGTCTCTGATACAAAGTCACTTATCTGAGGCATAATGGGATTCCTCATGAGAGTGTACCACCCACATCATCCAATCAGTCAAGGGTGTGGGGAAAAACTTCTTAAAACTAAGCCTTAGGCTATAATGACCCTGCCTGCTTACAGCCTGTCCCCGACACCCAATGCGAACTATAAGCGAGCAAACATATATATCATATTTACAAACTTATTTGATCAACACCATCTCACACTCAGAATGAGAATGCCCACACCTGCGCACTACCTCCGCCCCCACCCCAGGCCCCATGTTCCCTATCTCAGTGATGGAGGCCCAGGCATCACCCACTTCTCCAAGCCAGAAAAAGTAGTCCTCGCCACTCACAGACACCTCCCTCTCCTTGGCCCTGAACCTCCAAACAGTGCTCACGGCTCCTGTCCGTTTCTGTCCTGCTGTTCATGTCCCTCCATTGCCCTTTTCCCCAAACTCAGGCTCAAACCCTTTCTCACTGGGATCACTGGCCCCTGAACACTTTTCTTCCAAATGATGTTTAGACAATATTCCTAAATTTCAATCTAATTATAAAATTTCTAAGCTGAAAACCTTTAAAAAGTTCCCCACAGCACAACCATGGTCTGGCACCGACGTACTGATGACCCTTACCCTCTCCCTGCTTTGATCTTGCTACCAAATTTCTGTCCAAAACTCCACGCTCCAACCTGTCCGCGTATTCACGTGTGCTTCCCTAGCCTGAACACCTTCACTTCCCTCTGTGCCACGAACCCCTTCTTCTTTTGATGCATGTTCCTCTATTTGTTTTTCAGGGCTCATCTTGGGTATCACCTGTCTAAAAAGACTAGAGAGCAAAGATGGTACAATTTTCATATTTGTAACTCCAGCGCCAGGCCCAGCTCAGCAAATAAGACATAATGAACTCTCAGCAAATGTTTTTGTGTAAACAAACTGCCTTCAGAGACAATTTAAGTCACTTTTACAGAAAGAACCCTGGTCAAGTAGCTCAGCTGGTTAGAGCGTTGTCCCGATATGCTAAGGTTATAGGTTCGATCCCCAATCAGGGCACATACAAGAATCAACCAATGAATGTATAAATAAGTGGAACAACAGATTAATGTTTCCCTCCCTCACTCCCTCTCCCTCTCTCTAAAATCAATAAATTTAAAAAGAAATTTTAAAAAGAAGGAACTCCTTTATAGTTATTCCATTTTAAAATGAAAGGGAAAAATGGAATTTCTAAGTTTGGCTTATCTTATTTCCCAAGTGTCCAAATGTCAACTCCATTAGCAAAAGATGGAGTTATGCCATCACTCCAGGAGAATATGCACCAGAGAGAGTATGTTAAAAACAAGAGTCCCCCAAATGTCTTAAACAACAGTATCATCTGTGGACTCTGCTGAATGGCTATTTTGAAGGGACAAACACTAATTTGGATAGGTACGATCTGATGTTTTTATTAAAATAAGCCTCAGTATATTAAAGCTGAGCCTTCTCTCAGCATCTCTCAAAGTTTTATTAAATTTTACTCACCGGTCTTTTTATTTTAGGCCAAGTTTATTTAAAAACAAAAAAGTCAAACTCTCCTATCAAAATATAAATAAAAACAAAATAAAAATTTTAATCCATCAAATTCAGAGAGTAAAAGAGTATTTCGTGCCAGGAAGTGTACAATAAGATAGACACTTACGGTTCTTCTGGTCGGGGACATGGAACAACCTTTCTTGAAGGCACCTGGGAAGCTTTAAAGCATACCTACATTTTTGTCCCAATAAACTCCCTTCTAGAAATTTATCTTTAGAAATATTCAGATGAGCACAATCCCTTACGTAAAACAATGTGCATGCCGCAGTACTTAGTAAATGGAATGGATTCCATATGAATCCACTTTTAAGTGTTTGTTTATATCCATAAACTAATGCTGAATAGAAACCCAACTGGAAGGTTATGTACTATAGTGGTAATAGTAATTATCTTTGATAAAATTACTGATACATTTTATTTTTTGTCTCTTACTTAAATTTTCCAAACTTCCTATAACATACACTTACTTTATTAAAAAAAAATATCTTTGTAAACCTTAAATACATTCTGATAGAGCAGTATTTGGAGTGAAAAAAATAAACCTACTACTTCCTCCCTTCCATACTCCTCTCTCCCTTTATCATAGGTCACCATGCTTGAAAGTCAGATATGTATAATTCTGGAACTATTTCTATATGTGTGTATAAACTCCTTTATTATCCAGAATTCATCACACTAGTAGTACTATTCTGCAACTGAAAGTTCCTCACACAATGAGACGGCACCATGCTGGTGCCTTGATCCTGGACTTCCCAACCTCCAAAACAGTGAGAAACAGCTTCCTGTTTATAAGTCACCCAGCCTGTGGTGTTTTGTTCTAGCAGCCCCAGTGAACTACGACACAGAGATGCTTGGTTTTACTACAAAAAAAGTATGTCATAAAAATAAACAACTAGCTCATAAATGATTGGCAAGGATGAGGATAAGTATAACTGAGTCCATTTAAAGTTGATTAAACCGTACTCTACAATAAAGTGGTACAAGGCTCTACCAAACTTAAAGGTGGAACAGAGGTTTGTTATGCTTTGGAAGCCATCATTACATCTGACCCCTCACCTCGCCTGTACGGTATCTTCACTGACTTTCCTTCTACTGCTTTTTCTTAGCTAGATATTCCTATCAGCATTTAAACATACCCATGGTTTTCTAACCCTTAAACTAAAAAGACCCTTGTTTACTTCCCTTTGAGCTATAGTTCTCTCTCTCTTTCTGCTCACAGCCCTATTGTTGAAACAGCTCCCCGTGCTGGCTGGCTGCACATTCAAGCCGCTCCCAATCACCTGCTCATTCCTCAACACACTCCCATCTGGCTCCCTGAGCCCTCACTGCAGGCATACAAACTGCCTGCTGAGAAACCCAATGAACCAGTGAAGCTTCACTCGTTATTTCCCTTGGACTTCAGGAGCACTGAGCAAGGCTGGACTTCCTTCAACCAGCTCATTTGCTATCTTGCCAGGCTATTATGGTTGTCTTCCTTCTTTGGTAGGTTTTGTTTTGATGTTTAAGTCTCCTCTTCTGGTTCCTTTTCTCTGAACATGAATGTTGGTGCTGTTCACGGTTCTGTCTCAGACTCACTACTTTTCTTATTCTACACACTCTTTCGGGGTAAATCTCAGCCACTCTCCCAGCTTCAAAAATCACCCATGTGTTGATGATTCCCAAATTCATGCCTCTAATTCTAGTCTCCTGACCTACTTAATTCAGCCATCCTGGATTGGATATCACATAGGAATCCCAATGACACCGTATCCCAAATGGAACTCATCAGCGACTCCCATGTTTCTGCTGTAGAGATAAGATCATCTATCTAGCTACCCAGACCAGAGACTATAGTCCTTGACTTCTGACCTCAGTATGTTCACCCATTCAGTTCCCATGCCTATCTTCCCAAAATGACAGGTCTGTTTCTCTCCATCTATCACATCAGTATACATCACTGTCATGCCTAGCCTAATCAACTATAAAAAGCCTCATAATTGGTCCCCTCCCCATTGTCACCTTCACAAGGCATTCATTTATAGCTTCTGCATCATCTTAGCATAGAGTCTACAATTCGGAACATGACTCACAAGTACTCTCTTCGAGACCAGACTCTGTAGTTACATAAAGAACACTCTAGTTCTTCAAATTCTCCAAACACTTTCTTGACTTTGGGGTTTCCATACATACCCGAGATAATCTCTTTCCCCCAATCCCTGGCTTACAGCTACTCTTGCTTTAGGTTCAGCCCAAACATTACTATCTTGCCACTCACCATCCTTTACTATAATTCCTACTGAATGTCTGTCTTCCCTTTTACATAAAACATTTCATGAGGGCAGTAACCACAACTGTGTTATTCATCACCTTACTGTCAAGGGCTGGCATTATGCCTGGCATAGTAGTTGATACACAGTATATATTTATTTAATGAGAGAATGAATAAACAATTATTCAGATACAATAAGAAAATGAGACATCTATAGGCTCTTCACGCAAGACTGACACAGTAAAAAATACATATTTCATTTGAGTAAAGCAAACACTTTGTCTTTCAGCTATCTAAAGAATGCTGTGCAAGTGGCTATAAGAACCAACCAATTTTCAGCATCAAACCAATTCTCTTCTGAGTTACTTGAATGGTTCATTGTCTGATCAGTTACTCAACAGTTACCTTGCTCACTTCCTTTAAGGCCCTTTTACAGGCTTCATATTTCGGAGAGTCCTTAGGTGTTTTTTGACAGATAGTCTGCAATGAAGTAAAAGAAGAAAACTATAAACTAATTTATTTTATTATGTACAATAAAACCAATGCCCAGACATACCCTCTTAAGTCATAGCAAACTTAACAATGATTTAAACAATATTACAGCTGGGCATGCTGATTACATTAAAATCTAATTACAATATTTAAACACACAGAATACAAGTAAATCCAGGAAATGGTTAAGAAAGAGGAGAAACTTAAGAGGTGGATGAACCTGATTTCAAATCAGAGTTCAGTCCACTACTGGCTATTTGACTTTGGGCAAGCCATGACCTCTCTCTGTATAAGCCTCAGTTTCCTCATCTGTAAAATCAGGATGATGCCAACTATGTTCCCAGATGGCTACAGGGATTAAATGATGACACGTGTGAAGTTCTTCATGAGTTCCTGGCATACACCAGGCTCTCAATAAATGATAAAAGTGCTTTAATTGTCACCATCATCATCATTAGAGGTTAACTCATTTTGCAGATGACGCAACTGAATAAAAAGATCAAGAAAATAAAGGCCGCAAATTTTTCTCCTGATATACTTATTCAGCAATATTTGTGATGGTAAAATTGGGCTTAAAGAAGGTCAATTCAAGGTAAACTGAATTACTTCTAAAACTATACCCATTCAAAACTAACAAAACCATTTTATTTGTTAAAAATGTTCATCTCCCATTAAGCTTAAAGAAGCTCAGAACAAGTTTAATTTTCCAAACGAAGTAAGATTAAAGAGAGAATGTTTCAAGTACATTTAGAGTCTGCCTCGGAGGCCAGACTCTCACACAAGGACAGATTAGGTCACTGTTCTCAGGAGAAGGGGGAAGGCAGCTGGGACCTAGCAAAACACTGCTGCTGGGAAGGCAGAGAAGAACCAGGCCTGTAAATCTGAGGTCAGGCAGCAGGACTGTGACACGTGATATGACAGAAGGAACACAGAGGGTGTCACCTGCGGGTTTATATTAATAGTTCTCAATATATTTTTTGGTTATGACCCCATCAGAAATACATTTAACACCACAGCCAATACACATGCAAACAAAATTGGAATGTGTTCTTTTTTTTTATGAAATGATATTTAACCACATTATGAACTGTGTACATATCATGTACTGTATGTTCTAATTGTTTAAGAACAGTGCTCATTTTTCAAAAAATCAATTTTTTGACCCACTAATGGGTATAAAAGCAGTTTGAGAAATACTTGTTTATGGCCCTGAGAGCAGACCTCCTAAGTTCATAGTGTCTTTGCACATGTCAATATCATGTAAATTTTGTGCATAATAAGATTTCTAGGAAGAACAAGTATAGCTTTACTTAGAATCTCAGAATGATCTCTAACCCAAAACAGTTTAGAGCCCGCTGGACGATACTGGCTTTACCTCCAACATGGTGAGTTAGGTTTTATGAGTCTCAATCTATTCAAGCAATTAACAGAGAGAATATAAAAGACTGAGAGATCTCACACACAGCACACACAGAATCAAAGGAAACGTGGCTAAAATACCATTTCATAAGAAGACAGAAAAGAACCCTAAAAATTCACATCTTTATAAGACATTGTACATTTAGAAAGTACTTGTTTCTTATTTAAAAGAGTAAAGTTTGAATTATTCCCTATATAACTCAAAGTTTTATTTATTTATTTATTTATTTATTTATTTTCTGTCTGCTCTCTCGTGCTGTTCCGAGGGGCTTCCAGGGTACTAGGCTCAGCATTCTTGACAGCCAGGTACAAAAATTTCTTCTCAACTTCATCTGTTTCTCTTGGTGAAAATTTGAAACTCTTGGCTCTTACCCCAGCAGAATGTATCTGGTACCCAATGCTGTCTGATCACACAGGTTCCTGTCAAGATGACCTCACTGGACCTTCTCCCTGGTCAGCCATTCCCCACACCCCCACACCCCAGGTCTCAGAGCTTCTCTGCTCTTTCCATGTCATGCTTCAGAGCACACAGGCATTTCTGTCAAGTCTTCAAGTGGTCACTGCTCAGCTGTTCCCTCCCCAGGTTCTTGTTCCTTCCTAGAGGAATGGGCTTAGCCGCCCACTGACCCCTGGCCTGAACCACGTTCCTGGGATACATTAACCCACCCAGAAAGCAGGGTCCCAGGGTTTCCACTTGGAACTCCTAACCTTCCCATCACTCCACCCCTCCTCTTTCTTCTTTCTCCCGTAGCCCAATGACTCTTTTTATCTTGCGTACATTGGGAGTTTGCAAACCCCACTTTGCAAACATTTTGTCCAGGCTTTCTCATTTTCTGTGGGTCAGAGGTTCAGTTTTAGTTTGAATCCTACTTTTTTACTTTCTTTTTCTTAAACTATTGACCTGTAGCTGCAAAGAGGCCTCACTCTGCTGGATCCTCATGACTCTGTGGTTGCTTCTTCCACATTTCCTTCGTTCATTTTTTCCTCTCTTCTCTTTACTTTTTTTTTTCCGGTAATTTTTTTTTCCTTTATTAATTTTAATGGGGTGACATTAATTAATCAGGGTACATATGTTCAAAGAAAACATCTCCAGGTTATCTTATCATTCAATTATGTTGCATACCCATCACCCAAAGTTAAATTGTCCTCTGTCACCTTCTATCTGGTTTTCTTTGTGCCCCTCCCCTCCTCCTTACCCCACCCTCTTTTCCCTCCACCCACCCTGTAACCACCACACTCTTGTCCATGTCTCATAGTCTCACTTTTATGTCCCACCTATGTATGAAATCATGCAGCTCTCAGTTTTTTTCTGTTTTACTTATTTCACTCCTTATAATGTTATCAAGGTCCATCCATTTTGTTGTAAATGATCCAATGTCATCATTTCTTATGGCTGAGTAGTATTCCATAGTATATATGTACCAAAGCTTTTTAATCCACTCATCCTCTGAAGGAACCTTGGGCTGTTTCCAGATCTTCGCTATTGTGAACAATGCTGCCACGAACATGGGGGCGCATTTCTTCTTTTCAAACAGTGCTATGGTGTTCTTAGGGTATATTCCTAAAAGTGGGATAGCTGAGTCAAAAGGCAGTTCGATTTTTAATTTTTTGAGGAATCTCCATACTGTTTTCCACAGTGGCTGCACCAGTCTGCATTCCCACCAGCAGTGCAGAAGGGTTCCCTTTTCTCCACATCCTCGCCAGCACTTGTTCTGTGTTGTTTTGCTGATGAGCGCCATTCTGACTGGTGTGAGGTGATAACTCATTGTGGTTTTAATTTGCATTTCTCTGATGATTAGTGACGTTGAGCATTTTTTCATATGCCTATTGGCCATTTGTATGTCCTCTCTGCAGAAATTTCTATTCATTTCTTTTACCCATATTTTGATTGGATTGTCTTCCTGGTGTTGAGTTTTAGAAGTTCTTTATAAATTTTGGTTATTAACCCTTTATCAGACATGTTGTTGAATATGTTCTCCCACTGTGTGGTTTGTCTTTTTATTCTGTTCTTATTGTCTTTAGCTGTGCAAAAACTTTTTAGTTTGATATAGTCCCATTTGTTTATCTTGCTTTTTATTTCATTTGCCCGTGGAGATAAATCGGCAAATATACTGCTGCTACAGATGTCGGAGAGCTTGCTGCCTATGTTTTCTTCTAAGATGCTTATGGTTTCATGGCTTACATTTAAGTCTTTTATCCATTTTGAGTTTGTTTTTGTGAATGGTGTAAGTTGATGGTCTAGTTTCATTTTTTTGCAGGTAGATGTCCAATTTTCCCAACACCATTTGTTAAAGAGGCTGTCTTTACTCCATTGTATGTTCTTTCCTCCTTTGTCAAATATCAGTTGTTCATAAAGGTGTGGGTTTATTTCTGGGTTCTCTGTTCTGTTCCATTGATCTATGTGCCTGTTCTTATGCCAGTACCAGACTGCCTTGAGTACAATGGCCTTGTAGTAAACCTTGATATCTGGAAGAGTGATACCTCCTGCTTTATTTTTTCTTTTTAAGATGGCTGAGGCTATTCGTGTTCTTTTTTGTTTCTATAGTTTTATATTTTTTACAAAAGTTTTAGAAGTCAAGTAATATAAATCTTTTTTAAAAAATAATTTTTATTGATTGATTTCAGAGAGAGAAAATGATAGAAATATCAATCTCTTTCTGTATGTACCCTGATCAAGGATCCAATCACCAATAAGTGACTTCCTTACTTCTGATAAATCGGAAAAAGCACAGTAGCTGCTCCTTGAAGGTATCTTGGAAACTTGGCAATAATAGTATGACTGAGCACATGCTTGTATATTATATTACTAACTTAGTCAAGAAATACTGCCTATTATCAGGCATAATATTTACTACTTAATTCATTTTCATGCTGACCCTGCTAGTACCTATTATTTTTAGTTTCAGAGGAAGTTAAACAATTTGCCTCGGATTACATATTAAAGAAGCAGAGTGAGAATTTGTACCCAGATCTGTCTCATTCCAAAGCCAAAACTTCACTTCATCTAGTTTACATGTCAGAGCCCCTTCTTCTGAGCACTGTGGCTGTTCAGGTGGGAAGGAAGCTCTTTTTGGTTAGAGAGGCATCAAGGAGGGCTTCAGGAGAGAAGGCTAGTGTGCAACAGATGTGCTTGTTTTGACCATGTGGATATGGGCCGTGGAGAAGCAGACACCAAGGACAATGTGAACAAGATGCAGAGTGGGAAAGTCGGGCATGTGTGGGGATGGAACCTTAAAAAAAACAAAAACAACTTTTCAAAGTCAAAATTTGGTTTTGATAACCAGGCTGCATTGTATCCTTACAATAATAAATACTGATCACACACACAAAAAAATTAGAGAGCTAAACTTCCAAAATTCTGTAGGCTTTTCAATGTTTATGGGAAGTTCTAAATTCCAGGTCATGGATGGGGAAGATTATGAAGGCGGTAAGCAGCTTGCGGTGAACCTGGAGCACAGCAGCGTGCTGTGAATTCTGAGATGATCACCAAAAGCTCTCTAAAACCACACAGCAGAGCCAAGAAGTGGCTGTGATCACACATTTTGACTCATTGTGATATCTCAATCCTCGTTTAGAATATAGCTTAGAATTAATTATTTTTTTAAAGATTTTGACTGTTGATTTTAGAGAGAGGAGAAAGAGAGAAAGGAGGCTGGGGAGGAGCAGGAAGTCAACTCATAGTAGTTGCTTCTGGTATGTGTCTTGACCTGGCAAGGGCTTCAAACCAAGGATAGAGCATTGGCACTTCAGGCCAATGCTCTATCCAATGCACAGGATAGGTGAATATAGCTTAGAGTTTATAATGGGCTATAGAAGACACAATTTATTTGGTAATCTTCCTCAATCATAATTTTTGCTTTATTTTATCCTGTGTTTGAAAATGAAATTTAGTTCTAATTTAAGGCTTTGTTTTTGAACAAATCGAGAATGCTAAAAATGACATTATGCTAACATTATTATCCAATTTTAAAGTAGAACTAGGACAAAATATTTCAATTTGATCAAAAGGATGTATTTGGTCATGTAGTTGGATGGCAGCTGTGTTGGGTAGCCCTATTGTTGTTTCATAGACGCCACTGCAGGTCCAGCCTTCCAGAGCCTAGGTCCTGGGACCACTACCTTCTCTTCTCCCAGGGGCACCGTATACCCTGCAGGATCTACTCACTCCTCCTAGCTCTGTCTTCCAATTCTTCAAAATAAATAGCCATTTTCTTCATCAATGTTCCCTAAAACTAGAAGGAAGTTGGACTTTCCTCACCCACTTTGTGCAAAGCAAGATAGAGGCAAGTTTATGCCTTGTAAGGCTGAAGTCTTTTTCCCACAGAATCTTGGAACACTGCAGGAGAGGGAGGAGCTTAATGATGGACCTGTGGAAAATGAGGCCCAGAGAGATTAAATAAGTTGCCCAAGGTCACAGGCCTAGTGGCTCAGCCAGAACCAGAATCCAGAAGTCCTGACTTCAGAAAGTCAATATTCTTCCCATTTCAAAGCATGTCGAGTTAATAATGTACTCTCAATTCTTCAATGACATACAAACCTCAATTGAAGTTTATTTCCAAAGGTATTAGACAAAAGCAAGACTTTCCAACCAAAGAGAACCTTCCCACTTAATCGGGAGACCTTACAGAGGGGTCACATATCAATGGGAACGAACAGAAATTTTCTTAATCAGATTATGGCACTACAGCTGTTGCCAGAGGAAAGAGCCACCCAATCATGTCTTACGTCCATCAGCAGGGGAAGGCGAGTCACCCTCTGCATGGGGAGAATGAGGAAAGAGATCATGGGTAAGTTCCTACAGTCTTCATGGGACTCAATTCTTGACAATACTTCCTTAAAAGATGGATTGGTGGCTCTGAGGAAAAACAGAGAGAAGAGACTTCAATATGCTGCCTCCTCAAGTGAAAAAGCAAATATAAATGTATAGTAGTATGAAATACTGTGATAAATTCAGATGTTATCAATGATATTTAAATATATAGAACAACATGAACACATAATTACATAGGCAGACACAGATGGACCTGTGGGCTTGTCTAGCTTTTTATAGTCAAGACTGAATATAAGATATGAATTTAAGGTAACAGTATGAACAATAGGATGAAATGTATGAGCCAGAAATTTATAGAAGTGGAAAGTAAACAAATGAGACAATGGCATCATAATGGTGAACATATCAACTACAAATTAGTATACAAACTGGACCTCATGTCTGATTGTTTGTAAACATTTTATTAAAAAGATGACAAATGATTTGTTTTTGCCACTTCTCTAGCCCTAGACAACAATCTAAAAAAGACGTCAGACTGAATTCACTAACCAGGAGGCTTTTGGAGTATTTCAAAGCATTTAAGACAGAAAACTGACTACTGTCAGCTAGAGTATTTCTTCTCTCCCAGTGATGTAAAATACAGTCATAATATTGCCACAATATTTTTATGGAATTTAGCAAGATGCACTGACATGTGCAATCCTATGTGGAAAGATCCACATAACTTTTCAGAAAGGTCAAGAGGGGATTTCAGTTAGAATGCAGCCTCACAAAGGTCCCCAACTTGCTAAATACAGACCTAGCATTTGGTAAAGACAGAAGTCAAGCCAAGCTCTTCTGACTTTCAGTGGGTGCCTCTACCCTCTATCTCTCCCCGGCCCCTCACTGCACCCCAGGAGGAGCTGTGGGGAGCTCCACTGTGACTGGCAAAAAGGTGGTAGGAAAGGGGTGGTCCTGCCTTTTGTAATCTCATATTGGAGGCCAAAGGAAGGCCAAGAAGCAGGGTGGTAGCAACTGAGACTTTTAAAAAACGTATTTTGAAAATTTGATGATTTGGTTCATGTCTGCTAAAAATAAATTAGAAAATACTCAGAATAGCATATTAAAAGAAATTTCATAAAAGTGTATTAATTTCATTTTCTCAAAATGAGTTTTAAGTTTCCCCTCCTACCAGTTGAAACAATTTTTAAAAAGTTAAAAGAAAAATATATCAAACTCTAAAGCAGTTGTATCTTTATTATTTTTTTAAACTATGTGTGTTTTCTAATTCTTATTTATTAATTTTTAGGAAGATTCAGAAAGAGGGAGGAAGGGAGGGAGAGAGAGAAGGAGAGAGAAACATCAATTTCTTGTTCCACTGATTTATACATTCCATGGTTGATTCTTGTATGTGCCCTGACCTGGAACCTGCAACCTTGGCGGGTGGAGATGACACTCCAACTGAGCTACCCAGCAGGGCTAAGCCACCTGCATCTTTAAATCACTAGGTCTTAGTCTCCCACCTTCAAAGAGTCTGATTACATAGTCTGGGATGAACCCTAGGCTTTGTCTTTTGCTTGTTTTCAGATTCCCAAGAGTTTCCAAAGTGCAAGTAAAGTTGCATGTCACTGTCCTAACTGTAAATTCACATCAGTTGTCACAAAGCTCCTGAAAACACAACTACTAGTTTCTATGTGAAAGCTCAAATGATGGTAACATAAAGCTAATTTCAATAAAACCTTTAATTTTTAAGAGTTACATAATGCACAGCAGTTCCCATTCACATTCTTTTTAACTCTACCAAAAAAATAAAAGAAAAAAAAATGAAATTTAGTTCTAATTTAAGGCTTTGTTTTCGAACAGGTAACTTGCATTTTCTGAAGTTACAGAGCAACCTTTACCTCAGCAGTTCCCAGGAGGGGTTAGAAAAAATGTGGGGCGAGATTTCCCCCGAAGGGGCATTCAGCAGTGTCTGCAGGCATTCTGGTTGTCATAACTATCAGCATCTAGTGGGCAGAGGCCAAGGATCCTGTTGAACACGCTACAATGTGCAGGATGCAGGACAGTCCCCACAACCAAGTTATCCAGCCCCAAATGGCAGTGGTGCCGACAACCCTTGCTCTGTACTGGAAACCTCATGTGGAGCAGGCCGGGGGTTTCCCACCCTGCCTGCACAAGAGCTTTATGAGGATGTGGAGACGAAAGGGGCACATAGCCTCTCACCAGCCAGGAGGCTGTCTCTCCAAGCAGCCGGGAGCTGACTGATCATCATCAAGCCCGACCTGTCTACAGGGTCTCCCACAGTGCACAGAAGGGGAGTGGAGCACACAAATCCACAGCTCCCAGGAGGAGAGAGAATGGTAACAGCCAGTCACCCCCACACTCAGTGTACAGTCATGCACAAGTGCACTGTAAAACCAATAGCTACCTGTGCTAAAGAAGGCCCCTGAAAATGGCCAGTTAAAGGCTTAGAAAACTGGGGGCTTTGAAATGATCATAACACTCAAAAACAAAACAAGGAAAACAATATGCTAGAATTCATCACTGCTTTAGAGAGAACATTCCCCACAGACTAGATTTTTCTACTCAAGCATACTCACCCTGAAAGCAATCCTTGTCAACATTTCTCCCTGGGAAATAGTTTATCAAAAGGCACTTCTAAATAGGATTTAAGTTCAATCAATGTGACTTAATTAAAACAAGGTTAGCCTGACCAGGAGGTGACACAGTGGATAGAGCGTCGGACTGGGATGCGGAAGGACCCAGGTTCGAGACTCCGAGGTCACCAGCTTGAGCACGGGCTCATCTGGTTTGAGCAAGGCTCACCAGCTTGGACCCAAAGTCACTGGACCCAAAGTCGCTGGCTCCGGCAAGGGGTTACTCAATCTGCTGAAGGCCCATGGTCAAGGCACATATGGGAAAGCAATCAATGTACAATTAAGGTGTAGCAACGAGAAACTGATGATTGATGCTTCTCATCTCTCTCCGTTCCTGTCTGTCTGTCCCTGTCTATCCCTCTCTCTGACTCTCTATCTGTCCCTGTAAAAAAAAAAAAAAAAAAGAAGCAAATAAAACAAGGTTAGACAATTAAAACTGTAATAGTCAACATAGCTTACAACAATTTTTGCAGTGTTCGCTGTTGGTAGACTTCGTTTGTGCAGTATTTCACATATGGGTCAAACGTGGATGCTGTGTGTTTTTCCACAATGTCACTGATATCATCTATGAAGATATTATTCTCGTGTCTTGCTTCCAACTCTGTAAAGAATCTGAAACAACAAAGAAAAACATTTATGCTTTCTTCCATACGCTTTACTAACAGATTGGCCTCATGTAATGAATTTTATACAGGGTTTGAAAATATCAATAGGACCAGTACCAATTCAAAATGATACAAGCCAAGGAACTATAAAAACTGTCTAAATTTAAAAGCCTTATAACTTTAAGTAGTAGGTTTAAAACATTGATAATCCAGTTTATTTTTGTGCTTTCAGGCTTATTTTAGAATATACAGATTTCACTATTTTTCAAGAATTCCCTAGAGATGGGGAGGAGTAGTAAGGTTGATGTTTACCTATTTTATTATATTAAAAAGCATATGAGCAAGACACCTAAATAAGTGCTTTAAAAAAGTCTGAAATAACCTAATTCTAGTGTCCTTTATCTCAGAATAAAAGTAACCATATAATTTTAAATTGAATAATATACGCGTAACATTCCATAAATTATTTAGCTTGCAATCAGGGTTGACAGTGGGTATGTATTTATCTATATGTGCATATATTGCATCCAGTCCAATTAAAATTAAATTTCAGAAATAATAAATAATTTTCATAAAAATATGCATCAAATATTGCATGAGCATCTTATATTTTATCTAGCAACCAAAGATTGCAACCAGTTTTAACAGAACATCAAAATCATGTAATTGAAATAGGTTTCCACCCAAACTACTGCTGCTCAGAATGTGGTCCACAGACCAGAAACACTGGTATCACCTAAGAGCATATTAGCAATGTACGATCTCACAAACACACACACACACCCATCTCTCCCAATCTGAACCTGCTTCTCAGCAAGATCTCCATTCAGATGCTTCGAAGGAACATTACAATTTGAGAATTATGCCTACAGCTCACTTTCTATCCAAGTTCAAAATGGTAGGAAAATCTATTAGAAATAACTATCACATGAGGGCCAAATAATTTTCTAAAAAGATGTGATAAAAGCAAAATCAACAATAATTTCTAAGGCGAACTTTTGGAACCATAAAACAAAGGATATTTAGTTGTCAATAAGTTCTTTAGCATTAAGCATCTCACTTTTCCTTACCATTTTACTGGCTCCCATCATACAAAACTCAAGTTTGACAGTAAATGATACAGGAGATTTATACAAGATAATAGTAAATATGGGCTCGCTTTCTTTTCCCACTTGTATGTTATTTTTTAAAAAAATTCTGGCACTCAGAAATAAAACAATCAATATATTAAGAGGCTTTGCTTTTATATAGTTACCTGTATATTAAACTCATTTTAGTATAAACTGTATTATTAGCTTATCATCACTACTTATTTTGTTTTTAAAGTTTCAGTAGGAGCATAAAAGACAAATACATTTTAACTTTTTAAAAGAGTAAAATCATTATACTTTGAGAAAGAACTCTCATTTTTATTTCCTTTAACAAGACAAAAAATAATCAATATGATTCCCATCCACAGATAATAACTGGCCTACTCATTCAAGTTCCTGTTTAAAACAGCAAGAGCAAAAACTGGCTGGACTAATTTGCCTTTCTCTTCAATGGTATCAGGGTTCATATGCACAATTCTTAGCAGGCCAGAAAACACACCCGTATGTTCCAAACACAAGCAACAGCTTCATATTAATATTCAAGTAAGCCTGACCAGGTGGTGGTGCAGTAGGTAGAGTGTCGAACTGGGATGCGGAAGGACCCAGGTTCGAGACCCGAAGGTCACCAGCTTGAGCGTGGGCCCATCTGGCTTGAGCAAAAGCTTGCCAGCTTGGACCCAAGGTTGCTGACTCGAGCAAGGGGTTACTCGGTCTGCTGAAGGCCCATGGTCAAGGCACATATGAGAAAGCAATCAATGAACAACTAAGGTGTCGCAATGAAAAATTGATGATTAATACTTCTCATCTCTCTCCATTCCTGTCTGTCCCTATCTATCCCTCTCTCTGACTCTCTCTCTGTCCCTGTAAAAATAAAAAAAATAAAATAAAAAATACTCAAGTAAAATAACTCCATCCTAAAAATTGCAGCAATTTCAAAAACAACCAACTCTAAACTCCAAAACAAAAGCTATGTTTCTTAAAGGATATTTTCTATACTGACAGGTTCCTACGTTCAAGAAATGTATGATACATTAGAAGATAAGAATGATAAATATAGAAGATAAATATATTGTTCTTGCTTAGAACTACAGATTGAAACATAGATGCATAAGGGTGTTTGGTGGTAGTATCTGTTTTTAATTACATATACTATATATTTTCTACTGTGGTAAAATATTTTAACCATCTTTTGGTGTGTAGTTCAATGGAGTTAATTATAGTCACGACATTGTGCAACCATCACCATGATCTATTTCCAAAATATTTTCATCACTCTAAACAGAAAAGCAACAACCATGAAGCAATAACTCCCTATTTTCCCTCCCCCAACCTCTGATCACCTCTAACCCACCTTCTGCCTCTATAAACGTGCCTATTGTAGACATTTCATATAAGTGGAATCATACAACATTTGTACTTTCTGTCTGGCTTATTTCATTTAGTGCAATTTTTTTTTTAATTCAATCATATTTTTTTAAATTTTATTTATTGATTTTAGAGAAAGGAGGGAAAGAAGAAGAGAGAAAGGAGGAATGGGGAGCATCAACTCATAGGTGCTGGTTGTATGTGCCTTGGTCAGGCAAGGCTGGGTTTCAAACCAGCAACCTCAGTGTTCTCAGTCATCACTGTATCCCCTGCGCCACCACAGGTCAGGCTAAGTTCAGCCATATTAAGGTATGTATCAGACCTTTATTCCACTTTATGGCTAAATAATATTCCTTTAGCTGTATATACCATATTTTCTTTATCCATTCATTTGACAGACACTTGGGTAATTTTCACTTTTTGGCCATTTTAAATAATGCTGCATGAAAATTAGCATATGATATCTGCATGCTAATCTGTTTTCAAATCTTTGGGTTAGGCATATATCTAGAAATGAATTGTCATCCTGTCTCTGAGCTGATAATAGTGTGCATCAAGAAAAGAGTATAACACCAAGAAGTAATAGAGAAGCTGCTAAGTTACTGCCAAGGGGAAATTACTTCATTAAATGAAAGTTGAGTAAGAAATACATAGGTGGGACATAAAAGTGAGATTATGAGACATGGACAAGAGAGTGGTGGTTACGGGGTGGGGGGAGGGAGAGAAGGGTGGGATAGGGAGGGACACAGGGAAAACGAGATAGAAGGTGACAGAGGACAATTTGACTTTGGGTGACGGGTATGCAACACAATTGAATGATAAGATAACCTGGAGATGTTTTCATTATACATATGTACCCTGATTTATTGGTGTCACCCCATTAAAATTAATAATAATAAAATATTAAAAAAAATAAAAAGAAATGAACCTTCCCTCCTGAGTGACACATGTTCCCCATCTCCTCCAGCACAAACTCTTCACAAACTGGCTTCTCCCTCAGCACTCTGCCATCTTGGCTGCTTCTGGCCTTCACATTGCCTTAATCTGCTCTCCTCTCAAATACTAACCTCAGGAATTTAGGAACCAAGAGAGAGCAAGCTTCTTCCTCAGCATTTTGCCATCTTGGCTGCTTCTCCTGAACTCCATTTGGCATTAATCTGCTCTCCTCTCTGAAACCTCAGGAACCAAGAGAGAGATCAAGCTACTGGTCTCTCCCACTTTATACCGTAGAATCAAAACCTTTAATCCAATTATACAAACAAGGAAGTCTCTGTATAATGGGATTCCTCAGGAGAGTGCACCACCCTACATCATCCAATCAGTCAAGGGTGTGGAGAAGAACTTACTCTTAAAACCAAGCCTTAAGCCATAATGACCCGGCCTGCTTACATTACAGCCTCTCCCCCACACCCATCCCAAGCATAAGGGCAAATAATATCACCTGGGTGATGGGCTTCCATGTGGGCAGCTCCATCTTTAACAAAATGAGCATAATATATATTATCTGCCCAACAATCCACCCCTATGCTCACTTTACTACCCACAAACTACACCACCGGCATCCCTGTACAAGGAAATTAGGTACATTATACAAATTACAACAGTATGACAAATCATACAATTCAACAATTACAAAGGTACACACATTTCACCAGTCTCTGAGCACTCTGCCAAAAGCGCAAAATGTCCTTGGCCTTCTTTCTTGCCATTTGAAAGGCTTCCCGGTGCAGGAGGGCCTCCAGCAAAGCCATCCCCACCCCCATCAGGGTATTTGACATTGTTCAATATCCGTAAGTCCATTCAACAAAGGAGTTTGTGCCCATCCGGTCATAGTCCAGGAAATCAGTCCACACTCATGGGACCTTAGCCTCCCCCCTCATTCCTGCCATCATGGCAGGTTTCACACTGTCCCCCAAAAAAGCACGTGGCAATGGCAGTCAGCATTTCCATCTCTGCTCTGGGGAGCATGATGGCATCCACCCCTATGTCCCAAAATTGCAGACCTACCAGCAGCGTAGCTACTCCTTGCTGCTGAGTTCTCACCTTCTGGAGGATGCAGATCACAATTCCAGACCAATTCTCCTCATCCTCCAAAGAGGAACTGAAAACATCAGCTCCTGCTGCTGGGCTCGAGCTCCAGGCCACCGCTGCCTTCTGCTCAGCAGGCCTTGCAGCTCCAACCCCGGCCTCAGCCCCAGCCCCACTGCTGCTGGCTCTTCACAATGTCCAGGGCAATCTCCAACTCACAAACCTGTGATTCCTTCTCCAGCGTCTGCTCCATATCCAGGCGAATTTCGCAAACCTGGTCGGTCTCCTCCTCCAGCTCCAGGGTCGGCATCTCTTTCTCCCACATTTCCTCCAGCTCCATCTGCTGCTCGGTTTGCAGGTCCCAGGCAGCCTCCTCCATAGAGCTCTTGGTTTCCTCACACATGGCTGTAAAAGTCAGCCAGCCTACAGTCCCCCAAAAAACAGCTATGGGAAACCATAACAGCAACCAGTCCTCCACTCCACCGCTCAAAGGTGGTGGCTCCATGCCGATCTGTATCGAACCCTGCCACAGACTACGCCAAATGTAAAGCCAGTAGTCGCAGTCAGGATCACAGCCGCCTGACCCATGCAGGTTCGCATTTGATTCAAACAGTCGGTAATGAAACAACGGAGCCAAAAACTGACGAGCCATCAGCTTTAGTTCTAGCCTGCACCCGGCGGGCAAGCAAAAACACACACTGGGCTCCAAAACCCACACATTCAGTGCTCACAAAGCTACTGACTTATCCGTGCACTCTCCTGAGGAATCCCATTATACAATGGGAAAGACAGGAAAAATGCTGACATTTCTAGTTAAGGTTTCTACCTGGGCATCAAGATTAGTCATGAAAGGGATTTAGGAGAAGGGGAGAGAAGCAATAAGGAGGCAGTTTGATTCTGTCTTGGGGATGTCAAACGGACAGCTGAGAACACACATCTGTGAGAACTCCAAGCCACAGCAATTCTAGGTAATATGTAGTCAAGACTAGTGCAATTTTAGCTGGTTTTCATATAATGCAAAATATCTGTACTTTCATTCTAATCAACTTTGAAGAAAATGTTCAAATAAAATGGAAAGAACAAGAAACTTGATAGATACATGAATTTACCAGAACTTTTAACTGCCCTTTTGCTGTTCTGCTTATCTGTCTGACCCCAGCCTTACTTACTGGACTATTACCCCTGAGGCAGAAGAGTTCCAGGAAGCTGGTCAACTGCCCCAAGGAGGAACATTCTGGGAAGCTGAAATCATAATAAAACCGCAGAAGGGAACATACCAGAACTTCTGACTCAACGCCCACTTGCTCAAGGCTCTCCCCTACCCTATTAAATTTTGCCCCAGAATCTGTTTCGATGCCCTTCTCCCGGAGAAGTGCCCTGCAGGTCTTTCTCTTCTAATTAAGCCTGCACAACTGGTAATCAAGTGCCGTCTCACCCTTACAAAACCATTCATAAAGCCATTATCATCTAAATCTGAGAAATATCTTAGGGGAAAACATCTGTAAAACCAGTAGTCAAGGACGGGATCACAGCCGCCTGACCCACGCAGGTTCGCATTGGTTTCGAACAGTCGGTAATGAAACACAGGAGCCAAGAACTGGTGAGCTATCAGCTTTAATTCTAGCTTGCACCCGGCGGGCAAGCAAAAACACACACTGGGCTCCAAAACCCACATATTCAGTGCTCACAAAGCTACTGACTTATCCGAGTTTCCTAGCATCAAAGCTTTCCAGCTCACCAGACTTATTGACCTCTCCTCCTGCACACTCTTAACAAACTGGCTTCTTCCTCAGCACTCTGCTATCTCGGCTGCTTCTCCTGGCCTTCACGTGGCCTTACTCTGCTCTCCTCTCTAATACCTCAGGAACTCAGGAACCAAGAGGAAGAGCAAGCTCCCGGACTGCCCCAGTTTATAGCATAGAAAATCCAAACCCTTAATCCAATCTACAGACAAGAAAGTCTCTGATACAAAGCCACCCATCTGAGGCATAATGGGATTCCTCAGGAGAGTGCACCACCCTACATTATCCAATCAGTCAAGGGTGTGGAGAAGAGCTTACTCTTAAAACAAAGCCTTAAGCTATAACGACCCGGCCTGCTTACATTACAAATTTTCCCCCACAGCCATCACAAGCATAAGGGCAAATAATATCACCTGGGTGATGGGCTTCCATGTGGGCAGCACCATCTTTAACAAAGTGAGCATATTATATTTTATCTGCCGAACAACATCTTTTTAGGTTTTTGTCTTTAGCTAACTGTAACAATCTCAAAGAATTCAACTAAAAACAACAGTCACTTGGCTTTTCCCCATGAAAAGGAAATTCATTTATCACAGTAAAAGGTTTGCCAAAGTACAAGATTAACAAAATGCTAATGAAATATTTGTTTATGCTACTTATGTTATTCTAATATAAACCAAGCCACTCATCTTTTATTTTTGACATAGCACAACTAAGACAAAATTTAAAGCTTTCTGTGTTAAATTATCTCTTGGTTATTTTGGCAAATTTGCATATTTTACTGAGTGGAGCTACAAAAAGACCAGGCAAGTATTACTGAAGTATGAGGTATTATTCCTGTAACCAAGAATGCTCCTGGTTCCTATCAAATCTGAAGCAAAAGTTAAAGTATTCTGGTTCCTTGGATGAAATGTGACTAAATTGTGGAGTTATTTGCCATATCTGAAGGACAACTTCTTAATGGAAATATATTTCAGCACTATATATTTTTTTCTGGGACAACATATTCATTATTTCCTCTCTTTAGAATTATTAAGATGACCATGTTTTACAAAGAATCATGCTACACAACCTCTTCCTCTTTTTTTCTACCAGAATTCTATTCTTATCACTAAAGTCTAGATTTCAAGAAACCTCTGATAACCAGTAAAGACTTCCTGAAATCAGGACTTCCTAACCTGAAACCCAAGTTAGCCCCTTTTGACTGCTGACTCACCATCACCAGCACAATCATAACCAAACTTCAAGTGAGTGCTTCCAATGACTGCAGTCAGTCCAGGTGAGCTTCTTGGCTGTACAGGCAATGGTCAGACCACCAAGAACACCAGGGCGGCCTCCCAGGAGGCAGGACTTCAAGATGATAACTATAAGTCATTGCTGGAGCAGCTTGCTCACGGACTATAACTTCTCCTCTAGTATTTCCTAGAGCTGCAGAGACTGTATATTCTTTAGGCTTTTTGTGGCTGCTTTAGCGAACATAGTCTTAAATCTGGCACTGCATTTTTGGGGAAAAAGTCAGCAGTGAGGTGGCCACTTCTGATACACTCGGTGCATGTAGTTTTGCCAGCTGCACCTTCTGTTTTACAGAGAAAGCAGCAGAGACCTGCAAATATGCAGCAGAAATCCCTCCACACGATTACTACCAGCCTTTTTAAAATCCAACTGGTCATGTAACTGACATGTCAGACATGAATATTCCTGATAGCTATTGAAGACTGGATGGTAAATCCACTGTAAAGCCAGTAGTCGCGGCCACAATCACAGCCGCCTGGCCCGTGCAGGTTCGCATTGGATTCGAACAGTTGGTAATGAAACGAAGGAGCCAAAAACTGGTGAGCCATCAACTTTAATTCTAGTTTGCACCCGGTGGGCAAGCAGAAACACACACTGGGCTCCAAAACACACTCATTCAGTCTCACAAAGCTACTGACTTATCCGAGTTTCCTAGAATCAAAGGTTTCTAGCTCACCAGACTTATTCACCTCTGTTTCCTATCTCCTCCTGCACAAACTCTTCCTCAGCACTCTGTCATCATGGCTGCTTCCTCTCCTCCATGTGGCCTTAATCTGCTCTCCTTTCTCATACTAACCTCCGGAACCAAGAGAGAGAGATCAAGCTACTGGTCTCTCCCACTTTATAGCATAGACTCAAAACCTTTAATCCAATTATACAAACAAGGAAGTCTCTGTATAATGGGATTCCTCAGGAGAGTGCACCACCCTACATTACCCAATCAGTCAAGGGTGTGGGGAAGAGCTTACTCTTAAACTAAGCCTTAGGCTACAATGACCCGGCCTGCCCACAGCCTGCTCCAGAACACAAATTAATATCAACGAACTTCCATGTGGGCCGTGCCATCTTTAACAAAGTGAGCATAATATATTTTATCTGCCCAACATCCACCAATCTACAGAGGAGATTAAAATGGATTTAATACAGAAAACAATTCTGCTTTAATAAGTCAACCAACAAAATTTCCTTCCATGTGTCTAGCACAGGATGACAGGCTGGCTTTGGTGGATGTCAAGGAGCGCATGATAATTATGACTAGTACTTATTGTGCCAAGTACAGTGATACACTGCCTCATTTAACTTAATCCTCAAGCCTACTTTATGAGATGGCCATTTTACCCATTTTACAGATAAGACAACCAAGGCTAGCCCTGGTTAGGTAGCTCAGTCAGTTAAAGTATAGTCCCAATATACCAACATGGTGGGTTAGATCCCTGGTCAGGGCCCATACAAGAATCAACCAACAAATGCATAAATAAATGGAAAAACAAATTGATTTATCTCTCTTTCTCCTTTTCTCTTTCCCTATAATCAATCAATAAATTATTTAATTTTAAAAAAGAAAAGAAAGAAAAAACAAGGCTGTGAACCTTAAGTCAAAACTCGAACTACTGAGCCTCACTTTGAACCCAGAGTGTAAAGCCAGTAGCCAGAGCCACCATCACAGTCGCCTGGCTCATGCAGGTTCGCATCAGATTTGGACAGTCGGTAATGAAACAACAGAGCCAAGACCTGGTGGGCCATCAGCTTTAATCCTAGCTTGCACCCGGCGGGCAAGTAAAAACACACACTGGGCTCCAAAACCCACTCACTCAGTGCTCACAAAGCTATTGACTTATCTGAGTTTCCTAGAATCAAAGGTTTCTAGCTCACCAGACTTATTCACCTCTGTTCCCCATCTCCTTCTCTGCACAAACTGGCTTCTCTTTCAGCACTCCACCATCTTGGCTGCTTCCCCTCTCCTTCACCTGGCCTATCTATGCTCTGCTTTCCTCCCTGCTCTCTTTCCTCCTCCAAGAACACAATCACTCTTCTCCCGAATGTGATCTTTCTTCCTTTTAAAACCTTTTGGTGTGAATGCCCGCCCCCAACACATATTAACATAATCATGCCCATCTCCAGAGCAAGAAGGGCAACCAATATCATCACCTGGGTGACAGGCTTCCACGTGGGCAGCGCCATCTTTAACAAAGTGAGCATAATATGTTTTATCTGCTGTTGGGCTTTGTTAAAGATGGTGCTGCCCATGTGCAAGTTTAAAGAGTAAGCTTTTCCCCACACCCTTGACTGATTGGATGATGTAGGGTGGTGCACTCTCATGAGGAATCCTCCCAGTATGTCTCAGATAAGTTTCTTTATATCAGAGACTTCCTTGTTTTTAGACTGGATTAAGGGTTTGGATTTTTACACTATAAAGTGGGACAGACCAGGAGCTTGCTCTCTCTCGGTTCCTGAGGTTAGTAATAGAAAAAAGAGCAGATTAAGGCCATGTGGAGGCCAGGAGAAGCAGCCAAGATGGTGGAATGCTGAGGAAGAAGCCAGTTTGTGTAGAGTTTGTGTAGAGAGAAGGAGATGGGAAACACTCTTAAGTCTGGTGAGCTAGAAGCCTTTGATTCTAGGAAACTCGGATAAGTCAGTAGCTTTGTGAGCACTGAGTGAGTGGGTTTTGGAGCCCAGTGTGTGTTTTTATTTGCCTACCGGGTGTAAGCTAGAATTAAAGCTGATGGCTCACCAGTTCTTGGCTCCATTGTTTCATTACTGACTGTCCGAATCTAATGTGAACCTGCAAGGGCCAGGCGGCCGTGATGGTGTGTCCCTGGGTACTGGCCTTAATCTGCCCAACACAGAATCAGAGCCTTTCTGAGTCCAGAGCCTGTGAACATCTCTGGCTCTGCTCACAGGTGTCTGCTGCTATTGCCTTTCCTCAAACTGGGGAGCCAGCAAGGAGACTAACAGCTGAGCTAAAAAAAAATATTATTACTTTCCAAGAAGAGCCGCCATGGCATCATCTCAGCAAATAAATTATAGACATCAACAGTAAAAACTTCTTCCACAGCGGACATATGATGCAGCAAAATCAGCAGGGCAAAAGAGTCAACAGCTACCTAAAACCAGGCTCCTGGAAAACAGTGAGAATGGTCGTGGCCCGTGATCCGTTCTGGTCCTGGTCAACACAGTGTGAGCAATTATGGGATCACAGGGACCCTATGAAATTCTGGTGTCATTCATTTTGCCTACTCTGTTCTCCACTGTGCTCTTCTCTGTTCCACTCATCCTTTATATCCTGGTCTACATTTCAACTCCTCCAGTGTAAAGCCAGTAGTCTTGGTCAGGATCACAGCCGCCTGGTCAATGCAGGTTTGCATTAGATTCGAATAGTCAGCAATGAAACAATGGAGTCAAGAACTGGTGAGCCATCAGCTTTAATTCTAGCTTGCACCTAGCGGGCAAGCAAAAACACACACGGGGCTCCAAAACCCACACATTCAGTGCTCACAAAGCTACTGACTTATCCGAGTTTCCTAGAATCAAAGGTTTCTAGCTCACCAGACCTATTCACCACTGTTTCCCATCTCCTTCTTTCTATACAAACTCTGCACAAACTGGCTTCTTTCTTAGCACTCTGCCATCTTGGCTGCTTCTCCTGGCCTCTACGTGGCCTTAATCTGCTCTCCTTTCTAATACTAACCTCAGGAACCAAGAGCAAGCAAGCTACTGGTCTGTCCCACTTTATAGTGTAAAATCAAAACCTCAAATCCAATCTAAAGACAAGGAAGTCTCTGATACAAAGTCACCCATCCAAGGCACAATGAGATTCCTCAGGAGTGCACCACCCTACATCATCCAATCAGTCAAGGGTGTGGGGAAGACCTTACTCTTAAAACTAAGCCTTAGGCTATAACCACCTGGCCTGCTTACATTACAGCCTTTCCCCCACACCCATCCCAAGCATAAGGGCAAATAATATCACCTGGATGACGGGCTTCCATGTGGGCAGCGCCATCTTTAACAAAGTGAGCATAATATATTTTATCTGCCCAACATCCAGCAAGCTCTCTCTGACACTGGTGGGTTGGTTTAACCTCCCCTATTTTTTTGTCTTTATAAACCCCTATACTTAACCTTAGGTGTCCCTATAATGACCACAATTAATTATATTATGATTTTATTTGCATTTGTCTCTCATGGTAAGGTCTAGAGGACGTGCGCCATGTCTGTTTTGTACAACACTATATACCCAGGTCCTGTCCACAGTACCTAGAACACAGGAGACAGTCAAGTATTTGATGTAAACAAATCAAATTTGTGTTTTCAACAGAAAAGTATATAGATGAAACCTGTCCAAGAAATTTAGTTCTATTGCTATTTTACCAAGAATATAACCCCCACAAATTGGTCAGACTTTACCTTGCTTTTACTCACTGGTAAATCAAGTCAGTGTATATTAATCAACCACAAACTGGGCTCTGAGGACCATGCTAGGTTCAATTAAGGGTCACCAGTGAAGACACAGATTCCTGGCACAAACTTTTACAATCCCATCAAATAAGGTCACTGAAATGAGACCCTAATCCAGCCCCAATTTCCTCCATATCAGCTGCAGGCATTGGAAAACCTGTTTGAGCAGTCCATCCCCCACCCACAGAGGCAGGATTGCAGGGCAGCTCAGATGCTCAGCGCTCAGGGATCTGGTTATAATCAGTGCTGTCCCGTGCTCTTCCCAGAAGGGCACCTTTAAAGGCAGTATTCCTTCATTAATATCTATCTGCCCAAAGCAAATTGAAATCTTTCCTGGATACCCTCCTCCCTCGAATGAGCTGTCTGTCTCAGGGCTGCAGCATCCCACCAGAGAGGGTCAGGTCATATTCACCTCAGCTGGAGACGTGAGACATACCAGGCAGGTTTCACATGTCTGAGTTGCTGTTATATAATAAAATAGCTTCACTAAACAAAAAAATATTCCAGAAAAGTGGCAGCAAACTATGTGCTGCTGGAAACACTTTCCTAACAGAACATTCTGTACTCTACCAAAATGAATTTATATTCTGCTGTGGATAAGTGTGATTCAGGGCTGCTTTGTCAGGGGGACTTTGTGTGTGTGTTTGGTGGTCAGTAGGACACTCAAGATCAAAATCAATTTCTTTGAATTCACTGGGTCAGGGATAGTGAACACATGGCTGGAGTACCACCACTAAACTGATGGCAGGTGTTGGGCAGATAAAATATAATATGCTCACTTTGTTAAAGATGGCGCTGCCCACATAGAAGCCCATCAACCAGGTGATATTATTTGCCCTTATGCTTGGGATGGCTGTGAGGGAAAAGCTGTAATGTAAGCAGGGCGGGTCATTATAGCTTAAGGCTTTGTTTTAAGAGTAAGCTTTTCCCCATGACCTTGACTAATTGGATGATGTGGGGTGGTGCACTCTCCTGAGGAATCCCATTGTGTCTCAGATGGGTGGCTTTGTATTGGAGACTTCCTTGTTTGTGTAATTGGATTGGAGGTTTTGATTTTACACTAAAAAGTGGGACAGACCTGGAGCTTACTCTTTCTCAGTTCCTGAGGTTAGTATTAGAAAGGAGAGCAGATTAAGGCCACGTAGAGGCCAGGAGAAGCAGCCAAGATGGTGGAGGGCTGAGGGAGAAGCAAGTTTGTGCGGAGAAAAAGATAGGGAACAGAGGTGAATAAGTCTGGTGAGCTAGAAACCTTTGATTCTAGGAAACTCGGATGAGTCAGTAGTTTTGTGAGCACTGAATGTGTGGGATTTGGAGCCCCGTGTGTGTTTTTGCTTGCCCGCTGGGTGCAAGCTAGAATTAAAGCTGATGGCTCACCAGTTCTTGGCTCCGTTGTTTCATTACCAACTGTTCGAATTTAATGTGAACCTGCACGGGGCCAGGCTGCTATGATCCTGACCTTGACTACTGGCTTTACATTTGGCGTAGTCTGTGGCAGGATTCGATACAGATCGGCATGGAGCCACCACCACCTTTGAGTGGTGGAGTAGAGGACTGGTTGCTGTTATGGTTTCCCATAGCTGTTTTTTGGGGGACTGTAGGCTGGCTGACTTTTACAGCCATGTGTGAGGAAACCAAGAGCTCTATGGAGGAGGCTGCCCGGGACCTGCAAACCGAGCAGTGGAAGGAGCTGGAGGAAACGTGGGAGAAAGAGATGCCGACCCTGGAGCTGGAGGAAGCGCTGGAGGAGAAGGCCGACCAGGTTTGCGAGATTCACCTGGAAATGGAGCAGATGCTGGAGAAGGAATCATAGGTTCATGAGTTGGAGATTGCCCTGGATGTTGTAGAGAGCCAGCAGCGGCATGAGGCCATAGCTGAGGCCAGGGCCGGAGCTGCAGCCGGGGCTGGAGCTGCAAGTCCTGCTGAGCAGAAGGCAGCGGTGGCCCGGAGTTCGAGCCCAGCAGCAGGAGCTGCTGTTTTCAGTTCCTCTTTGGAGGATGAGGAGAATTGGTCTGGAGTTGAAATCCGCAGCCTCCAGAAGGTGAAAGCCCAGCAGCAAGAAGTAGCTATGCTCCTGGTAGGTCTGCGATTTTGGGACATAGGGGTGGATGCTATCATGCTCCCCAGAGCAGAAATGGAAATGCTGACTGCCATTGCCACTTGCTTCTCTTTAATACAGTGTGAGACCTGCCATGATGGCAGGAATGAGGGGGGAGGCTAACACCCCATGTGTGTGGACTGATTTCCTGGACTACGACCGGAGTGAGCACTGGCTCCTTTGTTGAATGGACTTACGGATTTGGACAATGTGAAATATCCTGATGGGGATTGGGGCGGCTTTGATGGAGGCCCTTCCCCAGCTCCGGGAAGTCTTTCAAACGGCAAGAAAGAAGGCTGAGGACATTTTGCGCTTTTGGCAAAGTGATCAGAGACTGGTGAAATGTACCTTTGTAATTGTTAAAATTGTGTGATTTGTCATGTATTTGTAATTTGTGTAATGTACCTAATTTCCTTATACAGGGATGCCAATAGTGTAGATTGTGGGTAGTAAAGTGAGCATAGGGGTGGATTGTTGGGCAGATAAAATATAATATGCTCACTTTGTTAAAGATGGCGCTGCCCACATGAAAGCCCGTCACCCAGGTGATATTATTTGCCCTTACGCTTGGGATGGCTGTGGGGGAAAAGCTGTAATGTAAGCAGGCCGGGTTGTTATGGCCTAAGGCTTAGTTTTAAGAGTAAGCTCTTCCCCACACCCTTGACTGATTGGATGATGTAGGGTGGTACACTCACCTGAAAAATCCCATTATGCCTCAGCTGGGTAGCTTTGTATCAGAGACTTCCTTGTTTGTAAATTGAATTAAGGTTTTAGATTTTTACAATATAAAGTGGGACGGACCAGTAGCTTGCTCTCTCTTGGTTCCTAAATTCCTGAGGTTAGTATTTGAGAGGAGAGCAGATTAAGGCAATGTGAAGGCTAGAAACAGCCAAGATGGCAGAGTGCTGAGGGAAAAGCCAGTTTGTGAAGAGTTTGTGCTGGAGGAGATGGGGAACAGATATGAATAAGTCTGGTGAGCTAGAAACCTTTGTTTTTAGAAAACTCGGATAAGTCACTAGCTTTGTGAGCACTGAATGTGTGGGTTTTGGAGCCCAGTGTGTGTTTTTGCTTGCCCGCCGGGTGCAAGCTAGAACTAAAGCTGATGGCTCACCAGTTCTTGGCTCCGTTGTTTCATTACCGACTGTTCGGCAGATAAAATATAATATGCTCACTTTGTTAAAGATGGTGCTGCCCACATGGAAGCCCGTCACCCAGGTGATATTATTTGCCCTTATGCTTGTGATAGCTGTGGGGGAAAAGTTGTAAGCAGGCCGGGTCGTTATAGCTTAAGGCTTTGTTTTAAGAGTAAGCTCTTCTCCACACCCTTGACTGATTGGATGATGTAGGGTGGTGATGTAGGGAGGAATCCCATTATGCCTCAGATGGGTGACTTTGTATCAGAGACTTCCTTGTTTGTATAATTGGATTAAAGGTTTTGAGTTTATGCTATAAAGTGGGAGAGAGCAGTAGCTTGATCTCTCTCTCTCGGTTCCTGGGTTCCTGAGATTAGTATCAGAGAGGAGAGCCGATTAAGGCCATGTGCAGGAGAAGTAGCCAAGATGGCAGAGTGCTGAGGAAGAAGCCAGTTTGTTAAGAGTTTGTGCTGGAGGAGATGGGAACAGAGGTGAATAAGTCTGGTGAGCTAGAAACCTTTGATTTTAGGAAACTCGGATAAGTCAGTAGCTTGGTGAGCACTGAATGAGTGGGTTTTGGAGCTCAGTGTGTGTTTTTGCTTGCCCGCCGGGTGCAAGGTAGAATTAAAGCTGATGGCTCACCAGTTCGTGGCTCCGGTGTTTCATTACCGACTGTTCGAATCTAACGTGAACCTGCGTGGGTCAGGCTGCTGTGATGGCAGCCTCGACTACTGGCTTTACACCGACTGTTCGAATCTAATGTGAACCTGCACGGGTCAGGCTGCTGTGATCCTGACCCCGGCTACTGGCTTTACAATTTCTGTTCCCCATCTCCTTCTCCAGCACCAACTCTTAACAAACTGGCTTCTCCCTCAGCACTCTGCCATCTTGGCTGCTTCTCCTGGCCTCCACATGGCCTTAATCTGCTCTCCTCTCTAATATCTTAGGAACCAAGAGAGCAAGCTCCTGGTCTGTCCCACTTTATAATGTAGAAATCCAAGCCCTTAATCCAATCTACAGACAAGGAAGTCTCTGATACAAAGTCACCCATCTGAGGCATAATGGGATTCCTCAGAAGAATGCACCATCCTACTTCATCCAATCAATCAAGGGCGTAGGGAAAAGCTTACTCTTAAAACAAAGCCTTAGGCCATAACGACCTGGCCTGCTTACATTACAGCCTTTTCCCCACACCCATCCCAAGCATAAGGGTAAATAATATCAGCTGGGTGAGGGGCTTCTATGTGGGCAGCTCAATCTTTAACAAAGTGAGCATATTATATTTTATCTGCCCAACACAAGGTTTCTTCCTTAACAGACTTACCACATTCTATTTTTTACCTTTTCTTCTGAAACTTTATCTCTAGATTGATAACATGGGGATAAGGATTAAAGTTAAAAGTGTTTGGGAATGTGAGAAAAAAACATTCTAAACAAAAATGTCTTGGTAGTCCTCTTTCTTATTCTGATAGCTACTGTTTGATCCTTATAATCTCTAGGATGGTTTTTGTTAAAAGAGTTTTATCACACCTTCAAGATCAGCCTGGACACATGACAGAAGAGATTAAGGTGGAAGAGATAAACTAAAGGTTTTCTTATTCTTATTATCACAAAGCACAGAGCCTTCTTAGTTTTAAATCCAGCTCCCTCCCCATAGATACCTTCGGTTTAAGGCACCTAGTAGATCCCAAAGGAGGAGGTGGGGATGTGGTCCTGGGCAGGGAGCAGCAAAGACAGACTACAGAACTGAGTGCCCCAAGACTGCTCCATATCAGTAAAGGTGCTGGCGCCCTTAGTCCTTCCTCTCCTGATAATGTCCATGGCAGAAGGAACACAAACAGGACCCTACAAAGATAGGAACACAATATTTAAAAGCCTTTGAAATGGTAATACCATGAGACTAAGTTTTTACTGAAAATGAGAATTTAAAGTATCATCTGAATCTGCCATACAAAAATAAATTGGAGAAAAAGGAGCCTGTTCCCATGGTAACCTTTTGCGTACTTGGTTCTTTGTTTCGTGCTACTCGTGTGCATTCATCCATATTTGAATTTCTCCCAGAAATGAGGATAACATCAACGAATGCCAGAAAGCATGTGCCAGCGCTCTTATCAAAATGTCTTTAGAAGAGACAAAAGCCTGTGTGTGCACAGCCTGGCATGCTCTGGTTTGTATTTGAGCACAATCATGAATTTACAGCTAAGTAAAAATCCCCCAGCCCCAATTTTATATTTGACCTTGAAGACACTTGCTCTACGGGACCTAGCAAAGAATGAGCAATGAGCACTCAGTAAATGTGTGGCATGAATCAATACGAGAAACCTATTTACTCCTCCTGCACCATTGCTAAAGTACCATCACTCAAAGAGAGGAACAGTGAGCAATAATGTGAAGCGTGTATCTACTAGGTTTGATTTAATAACTACAATAAATTATCAGGGTCCTTACAGTAGGGCTGGGCTGAAGTGAGCAGGCACTGAATGGCTCTACGGGTTGACAAAGAATGTTTATGAAATCTGAAATACAGGGCTTGTAATCTCAAGAGGAGTTTTGCTAATGCATTGCCTGGCAAAAATTCTTTGAAAACTCAAAACCTAGCAAAGGTTTACGACTGCTGAGGCACTAATAGGTGACAATTACATAACCAACTCTGTGATACTGTCACCCAGGCTACATGGAAGGTACTGCTGTGTATAACCCCGACTCACAGTACCTTGACCAGAGGTGGCTGGTCTTGGGGTCTCTTCTCGCCCCTCCCTGGGTATCTGTGTCCACCTACCCAGCCTCACTGTGTACGTGTCATTTTCTGTAAGTTGCCTTGTGCCTTTTGTAGATGCAGTTGGAGTATAAATTATAAATTACAAAGAAACCAGAAAAAAATGTGGATTAAATAAATAAGCCTCTACATGCCAAAGCCCCTTTTTCTACTGTAGGTGGGTCTTCGTGCATACAATCAGCACAGGGAAGAGCACGTTCCCCTTCAGGGACTACTTCCAGATCCTCTTTAGGTAATCCTCATTATATTTCAAGGCAGAATTCAATCCACAAGGAAGAATAACATTTAAAGTAAGCCACAAATTGCGTCTCAGTTTTTCTTTACTAAATATGCCCAAAGAAAGTTATCTTCTTAAAAGAAAAGAATGCTTTCTATGGCTCCCATCAGTTTCATCC
Organism: Rhynchonycteris naso; assembly: GCA_037038555.1. Taxonomy (NCBI): domain Eukaryota; kingdom Metazoa; phylum Chordata; class Mammalia; order Chiroptera; family Emballonuridae; genus Rhynchonycteris; species Rhynchonycteris naso. Next base: position 176,248,080 of record CM072995.1, on the reverse strand, counting down.
AAAATAAATAAGTAATAAAACAAAATAAAAATAAGGAACCAGAATTCTGAATTTTGTGAAAATTCTAGAAATCAATGTCCATAATAATCTAAGAAGAATGATGTTTGTCTTCACGAGAGACAGAATTTACTGTTGTCTCTGACATTTTTCAAACCTGCTCCAGTTTACTCAGCAACTGGCTCTGGTCTGCGCTTTTCACACAACCCCATCTTAAACTCTCATCAGGGATTTTTAAAATACTTCCCCTTTTGATGGTCATTCATACTGCTTAGCAGGTACAGAAGAAGAGGTAAATAAGTTCCCACCCTGGTTTTTAAGTGCATTTAAGCTAATGATAAATTTCTGTTGTTTCATTTATCAGCCACAAAAAAGGAAGAAATGTTACCAATTACTACAGCATGAATGGACCTAGAATGTATGATGATCAGTGAAATAAGTCAGACAGAGAAAGACAAATACCATATGATTTCACTTATATGTGGAATATAAAGAACAAAATAAAGACACAAATAAAACAGAAACAGACTCATGGACACAGAGAACAGACTGATGGTTGCCAGAGGGTAAGGGGGCTGGGAAACTGAGTAAAGAGGTTAAGGATTAAGAAGTACAAATTGGTAGTTATAAAATAGTCATGAGGATGTAAATACAGCACAGGGAATATAGTCAGTAACATTGAAGACAACTACACATGGGGCCAGGTAGGTCCTAGAAATATTGAGGGGAACGCTTTGCAAACTATGTGATTAGCTCTACACCTGAAACCAATACAAAATAATAATGAAAGTAAACTGTAATCGAAAAAACATTTTAAAACAAACAACTGAATGGAGAAGACCAGGCCAGTCTTTAGTCCTGCCACACACAGTAATCAGCTCAAGAAAGACCACAGACAACACAGAGACAGGGAGGCACACCAAGAAGAAGAGAAAAGGTTATACAGGACAATGGTAGGGGAGCGTGGGCCCGCGCAGCGTACTTCAGTCAGAAAGAGCACTGTCCCAAAGCACCCAGGTTGTGGGGTCTACCCTTAGGGCATGTACAGAAAGCAACCAAAGAATGAACTAAGTGGAGCAACAAATGAATGCTTCTCTCTCTCTCTCCTTTCCTCTCTCTGTCTCTCTAAAATCAATTAATTATTGAAGAGAGAGAGAACATTAAGCCTCCAACACCCGGACAATGCCAAAAACCAGGCTTCCCATGGTGTCTTTTCCAACCTTATTGCTTTCCTTCGACTTACCTCACAATTAGATTAATATTATCTATAAGTGAATACACTTTCAGATAAAGTCCAATTCCCATTGTACCTCCTATACAAGGCTAATCATGTACCATTACATCACACCTCTGGAAACTATATGCAGATTATTGGCTATGGGTACAGGCTCGGGAGCCAGATGGCCTGGTTCAAATCCCAGACCCTCTTTTATTAGCCATGCAACCTTAGGCAACTTGCTTGATGTCTCCATGCCCTATTTCCTCATTCGTAAAGTGGGAATAGTGATGAATGGTATGACCTCATATGGCTTTCATGATGACTGAATGAATTAAAACAATGTGAGAGCTTAGAACACAGTCTGGCACATGCTCATTAACATTAATTATCACTTAAAATGTAATAAAATGAATTTCTCTCCTATATGAATTCACACAATTCACATGGCTTTGACAAAATGCCAGGAGGCCTTCTTGCTTTTCCAGTCCAGTCTGCTCAAGGGCAGCAAGTCAACCTCCTCTATTTCCATCAACTAACTCTACCATACACCAAATCCTCTCATAATCACAGCCACACACTTTCTCTTCAACTTTTAAAAACTGTAATAGGTTCTTGCCAATGACAAGATTACAGAACTATCCAGCTCAGTCCTTTTTAGGTCCCATGTGTTGGTGCCTCCTCAGTGAGTTACAGATGGGAAAGCAATGAGTCAGCATAAACTAACAATTTTCTGCCAAGAAGTGGTGGAACATTTCTTTACATGTAAACACTGTTCTTGGCCTTGGCCTCCAAATCACTGTGAAGAACAAGTCATGTCACAAGGAAGAGGCTTCAAGCCAGCCAAGTCCCAGACACACTTGGCTAAAACACAAAGGGTACCATATTTATTTTTAGAGCCCCCTGTGGGAGACTATGTAATGGTCCCCAAGGATGTCCATATCCTATGACTATGTTGTCTTACATGATAAAAGTGACTATACAGATGTTATTAAGGATTTGTGGATGGGTAAGTCACCCTGGATTAGTAGGGGGGCGCAATGTCATCACAACGGTCTTTCTAAGCAGTAGACAGGAGGATCAGAATTAGAGAGAGAAAATAAAAGAATGAAAGCAGAATCCAGAAGAAAAGAAGATGCCTTGCAGCTGGCTTTCATGATAGAAAAAAGGGTCACACGACAAGGAATACAGATGACCTGTATTCTAGAGTCTCCAGAAGGAGTCAGTCCTGCCAACACTTGATTTTATCCCATGAAACTGACTTCAGATTTCTGACCTTCAGAATTCTAAAAGAATACATTTGTGTTGTTTTAATCCAATAAACTTGGAGTAATTTGTTTTTTGTTTTTTTTAATTTCAGTTATTGGTATAAATTTTTTAAAATTTATTTTATTTATTCATTTTAGAGAGAGGGGACAGAGAGAGAGAGAGAGAGAGAGAGAGACAGAGAGAGAGAAGGGGGAGGAGCAGAAAGCATCAACTCCCATATATGCCTTGACCAGGGAAGTCCGGGGTTTCGAACCAGCAACCTCAGTGTCTCAGGTCAAGGCTTTACCCATTGCGCCACTGCAGGTCAAGCGGAGTAATTTGTTATAGCAACAATAGGAAACTAATACACTCCCTTAATCCACTTTAGATGTATCTCTCTCTTCTAACTTCCTTCTCCCTCCCTAATATCTAATATCTAGTATGTGCATACCAGCCCCTGGATAACTCATGCTCCTGACTTTAGAGCTCCATCGATTCCAGAAAGCTGGAGAGTCCAAACCCAGCTCCCTCCACTACTCACGCATTCAGTGACTTTTTACTGAACACTTAACCACGTTCCAGTCTCATTCTAGGCATATAGAACACACAGCCCAGAGCCACTGCAACCAAAATCCTGCATTCATGGTACTGATAATCTGGCTCCTAGGGAGGTGAACCTTCTCTGTTCTACTCCCCAGGAGCCCTCCTAGAAGACATCATAAAAACCTCTTAGCACCACTGGAGAAATGGGACAGAACACTTTTGCTTCTAACTACACTAAAAAACACTTTAAAAACACAAGAGACTTTTGCATTAGGTGACTGCCAGGGAGGAAGAGGGGGATGGGGAAGGTGTATTATGAGCAAAGAAGGGAACTCGCAGGTTGGACACAAGTCCAAGGAATGTGGGTGGACTTCGTAGTCTGTTAATGGTAAATTTTCACAGGGGCTATGACACAAACAAGTTTAAAAACTAATAGCTTTGTATAAAGCATATACCTAACATAAAAGGATACAGAAAAACTGGGAAATTACTATAAAATTAAATTATAAATATAGCCTTGGCCTAGGAGTGAAGAATTCCAAGTGCCATTTCAATTCCTTCCTTAAGTAATACAGAAGCACTGAGGTTTCTTGTATTTCAGGAATGTAATTCTAGAGGCAGGGTAAAGGATAGGATGTAGGTTGGAAGGCTGAAGTAAGATGCAAAAAAACAAGGCAAGGAGGGCAGCCACAAGTCTGCATACATAGTCCTAAGAGCAAAGAAAGCTGGCAGTTCCTCAATATATTAAACAGAGAGTCACCATATGACCCAGTGAGTCCACTTCCCAGTATCTACCCAAGGGAAATGAAAACCTATGATCACACAAAATCTGTACACAAATATTTACAGCAACACAATTTATAATAGCAAAAGGAAGAAACAGCTCAATTTCCATCAACTGGTAAATGGATACATAAAATGTGGTAGAGCCACATAATGGAATATTACTCAGCAATGAAAAGAAAGTGCTGACATGTTATGATATCAATGACCCTTGGAAACATGATGTCAGGTGAAAGAAGCCAGTCATAAAAGATCACATACTATATGACTGTGTTGATATGAAACGTCCAGAACAATCAAATCCATAGAAACAGAAAGGAGATTGCTGATTGCCTAGGCTTGGGGATGGTGTGGGGGGTGGGAGGATGCAGAACGAGTACTAATGCGTACAGTGCTTCTTTTGAGATAATGAAAATATTGTGAAACTGAGTGTGGTGATGTTTGCTCAATCTGTAAATCATCTAAAAAAATACTAAATTATCCATCTTAAATGGGTTATTTGTGTGGTATATGAGTTATTCTCTCAACAAAGCTCTCTAATGGAGAGAACAGCACCTGGGAAATGGCCAGAAGGTGTAAAAGCTGGCATCTTCTCCTTCTGTCCATGTATAGAGGTCTGTCTCTCTTTGCCTATTTTCCCAGAGAATGGCTTGTGTATCTGTTTCATCTCTTTTCACGGGACTCTAGGGACAAGTCCCAAGGCTTAAACAATAAAGATCTGTTCTGGTTGAAGCAAGGTCATGAGGCCCAGAGTCCGTTGTTCAGCTTCCCTAACACCCTAACTGGCCGACCCTCACATGCCTTCAGGGAATTCCCAGCACCCTGGGATGCAATCTGAAACTGATCTGCAGACCCAGAGGGCTGAGAGATGTGGGAATGTTAAGCATCTTTGTAGAGTCAGGGGAGGGAACCCAGCCAAGATCTCCCTAGTCACACCAGGGGACTGGAGATGGTATGTCCACACCAAAGCAGCCCTGCCCCATGGCCCAGGCCTTGAACCCAAGTAATAACTGTTAGATTTCAGTTTCTTCACCATACAAGAAAGAGTTCCTAGTAAGAGTGAGTAATGGTTTCATTTATAGAACGCTAAGAAAGGTTTGTTTCCTAGACTTCCCATAAGGCTATCAAAGGAGTCAATGATGGCAACTTATTCCAAACGGGTCAACATGTTCCAAAAGTCATACTTAGCATTTGACCACAACTAAAATGATGCCAGGTTTTAACTTTAATAAATGAATTTAAAATTACAAAATGTTATGTATTCCTTTAGAGAAATCTCCATAGCATATATACTCCTTAAATTTACATATCCTGTTGCCAGTCAGTAATTTATAAACCATGAGCAGTCATATTTCACCAAAGCTTGTGTTCTGTTTTACATACACACATCTCTAACACAACTCATACCCCAAAACACACATCTTCTCTTCTGTAATAATATTTTGCTCTTTGTGATATATGCCCCACCCCTCTTTTTCTTCCTGCGTCAACCCACTTTTAAAGAGCCTACCAAAACCTCTTCTAAAGACTCGGGCCTCCATCCCCTTCCTCTGAACCATCAATCAGACCCAGCTGTCCAAACCAAATTTTGACTTCTGGTTTCTAACCACACCACCTCCCCCAAGAAAAGCCCGCAGATGCACAGCCAGCCCTCTGAGCCGCTTTATATAGCCGGCTGCATGCCTGTGCCCACCTACAAAAGGACCGTGTCATTACAGAATCTTCTTTTATTGCTTGTTAAGAATGTTGACACTAGGTCACCACAACTGTGTCATTCACCACAATATGTAGTGGCTAGATTGTAGAGATGTGACCACTTACAGTTTGCAGGGAGTTCGTCATTCTCTAGCTTTTCTTTCTTTTTCTTTTTTAATTTTCCTTAAATCTTAATAGCTATGGTGAAAACTATGGCAAAGAGCTAATCTGGACTTTGGAGATATATATATATAATATTTGTTTCTTTTTCTAATTTACTTAATTGTGTTTACATAGCTTCTAGGGTGACCCCGAATGCATTCTCCCTCCCCCATGTTCCCCTTCACATCTCCTTTGCCCCCTCCCTACCGTACCCTCCCCTCTTCCCTTGAGGTTTATCCCATCCTATCATCCCCTTTCCCTCTGTCCTCTTTTCCTCTGGTCCCTTTAATCCCTCCTCTGTCTCAATTCTTTTCCTCAGTTCTCAACGTTCCTTGGATTCCTCAAATGAGTGAGGTCATATAATATTTTTCTTTTTCTCCCTGGCTTATTTCACTCAACATAATAGTTTCCAGCTTCCTCCATATTGTTGCAAAAGGTAATATTTCCTTCTTTTTTATGGCCCCATAGTATTCCATTGTATATATGTACCAAGGCTTTGTAATCCACTAGTCCACTGATGGACACTTGGGCTGTTTCCAGCTCTTTGCTACAGTGAACAATGCTGTCATAAACATGGAGGTGCATTTCTTTTTTTCAGTTGGTGATATAGTGTCCTTGGGATATATTCCTATAAGTGGGACAGCTGGGTCAAAAGGCAGTTCCATTTCTAATTTTTTGAGGAATCTCCATACTGTTTTCCACAGTTGCTGTACCAGTCTGCATTCCCACCAGCAGTGCAGGAGGATTTCCCTTTCTCCACATCCTCGCCAGCACCTATAATGTGTTTTGTTAATGAGCGCCATTCTGACTGGTGTGAGGTGGTATCTCATTGTGGTTTTAATTTGCATTTCTCTAATGATTAGTGATGTTGAGCATGTTTTCATATGCCTACTGGCTATCTGTATGTCCTCTTTGGAGAAGTGTCTATTCATTTCTTATGCCCATTTTTTGATTGGATTGTTTGTCTTCCTGGTGTTGAGTTTTACAAGTTCTTTATAAATTTTGGTTATTAACCCCTTATCAGATGTATTGTCGAATATGTTCTCCCATTGTGTGGCTTGTCTTTTTATTCTGTTCATATTGTCTTTAGCTGTGCAAAAGCTTTTTAGTTTGATATAGTCCCATTTGTTTATCCTGCCCTTTATTTCAGTTGCTCGTGGAGATAAATCAGCAAATATATTGCTTTGATAGATGTCGGAGAGTTTACTGCCTATGTTTTCTTCTAGGATGCTTATGTTTGATCAATTTTCCAAAAAAGAGTCCCTCCCAACCACATTCCCCACCCTCATCTTCCACCACAGAAGCAGAGCTGACTCCCAGCTCACTGCAGAGATTAGAGAAAAACTAAAGAAACTGCCTACTTATAGTTTACTCCAGAGAGAGCTGCCCTGTGGATTCCTTCCCAAGGGGGATGGTCTCCAGTTTAAAAGAATGCAGGAGATGACACCTATGGGGGGGAGGGGAGTGTTACTGGATAGCTGGACCATGGGGTACAGGCCCTGCTGAGGCACATGACCACTCAGGTTGTCAGTGACCACTGTAGTTTCTGTGACACATCAGACACCGAAAATGCCTCAGCACTGGCGCCAACAAGGCCAGCATGAGCTTCAGCTACAGATTTGTTTTTGGTCATTAGACCTGATAGCTTCAACAGACTTTGTCCAGTGTTTTACCGTTTCCCAGTGGTTTCATACTTCCCTCCACTAAACAGCGGAACCACATCCAAGGACTTCCCTTAGAGCTCACTAGAGCACTGCAAATAAATGCCACGGGCTTCTTTCTAAAACAAAACTAAGTAAAATATTCACTATAAATTCTTTCTTGTTTTCTTCTCTTTTTCTTTCTTTCTTTTTCTTGGGGGGGGCTAACTAAAAAAACTGTAATTCAGTTATAAAAAATTGACATATGAGAAGTGGTCTCCGAAACAAAAAGAATCACTTGCAGTTTATATTGTTGGCAATGATCAGTGAAATACTACCTTAAAAAGAAAGTATGTACAATGTATCCTTACTATTTTGTCTCCAGAAGATTTAAAACTCAAGACTTTTGGAAAATACCATTTTCTTCCAGTTTGCTTTTCTTTTACAAATCTTCAGGTTTCTCTATATTAACTTCTTATACATCTTTTGTTTGTTTGTTTAAGGATAGCTTGAAGATAAACAATAGAAAAAAAAAAGAGGAAAGTAAATTTCATACTCCGAGCCAGAGGAGCAGTTTAAGTGTAGCTGCAGGTGGAGGGACAGAGGTAAATGAATCTAACAATTACCTCATATAAAGACCTGCAAAAGAAGATGAAAGGGATGCCATGCCATTACTGTTTCTTAGACTTTCATACCTTAACTTGAGCTTTACCCCCTATGACACAGAATGGTAAATTCCATATTTAAAAAAGGAGATGCCAAAGGTATTAGAGATAAGAGATGCTTCACTGCTGGCTCAGGACTCCCTGCCAAGGGCACTATCCCTAAAACTTCCCAAGATTCAGCACAACATGTTCCTTCATCTTCTTTCTTTTCTGTGCTTATACAAGGTGTATTTCTCTTCCCTATACAGGTTCTAAGCTTAAGCAGTTCTCAGTTTTCTGTTGTTGCTTTACCATCTTGCCAGATAATACCTGGTAGCCAACTCAAGTTTCTCAACGTTTTTTTTTTTTAGATTTTTTATTTATTTATTTTTTAGAGAGAGGAGACAAAGAGAGAGAAAGAGAGAGACAAAGAGAGAGGAGGGGGGAGAAGCAGAAAGCATCAACTCCCATATGTGTCTTGACCAGGCAAGCCCGGGGTTTTGAACCAGTGACCTAAGTGCTCCAGGTCAATGCTTTTACCCACTGTGCCACCACAGGTCAGGCAAGTTTCTCAACTTTTTAATCAGGAAAAAAATACGAACAAATGATGGTGAGTATGTAATATACACTTCCCTGTTTTCTTTTTAAAAAGAACATTGCTTTTACTTCTATGTTAATACTATAATAAAACAAATCTAACTGACCCATTAGTTGCTCTAATATAAAAAATTTGGCAAAGGAGTATTATTTAACTAAATGCACATCTAATTTTAATAGGGGGGAAATAAAAGATAATCATGTGTGATTAAAAATTATTCAACTGTATTAATATCCAAATTACATAACATTAAAGAGAAACATATTTGAAAGTCTTTATCCTTAATTTTTCTAAGTCCAGTGAGTGTTCACCTCAATTTGTTAAAAGTATCCTCTCCCTTCCTTCACTCTTTAACACTTGTTAGATTAACCGAGAAGGTCTCTGAGGGACTTCAAGAGTGTGACTCTGTGCGCGGGCACAAGGCCCATGGGTTTCGTCAGTTTAATTCAGACCAAACTAACTGACACAGTGAGCACCAGAGCCTTCAAACAGATAGCTGATGGGTTGCCCAATACATGTGTATTTTAAAAATCTGAATGAGCTCCCAACATTTAAAAATCAAGGGACTATACCCATGTAAAGCCAGTATCGAGGCCGCCATAACAGCCGCCTGGCCCATGCAGGTTCACATTAGATTCGGACAGTCGGTAATGAAACAACGGAGCCAAGAACTGGTGAGCCATCAGCTTTAATTCTAGCTTGCATCTGGCGGGCAAGCAAAAACACACACTGGGCTCCAAAACCCACACATTCAGTGCTCACAAAGCTACTGACTTATCCGAGTTTCCTAGCATCAAAGGTTTCTAGCTCACCAGACTTATTCACCTCTGTTCCCCATCTCCTCCAGCACAAACTCTGCACAAACTGGCTTCTCCCTCAGCACACTGCCATCTTGGCTGCTTCTCCTGGCCTCCACGTGGCCTTACTCTGCTCTTCTCTCTAATCCTAACCTCAGGAACTGAGAGAGAGATCAAGCTACTGGTCTGTCCCACTTTATAATGTAGAAATCCAAACCCTTAATCCAATCTACAAACAAGAAAGTCTCTGATACAAAGTCACCCATCTGAGGCATAATGGGATTCCTCAGGAGAGCGCACCACCCTACATCATCCAATCAGTCAAGGGTGTGGGGAAAAGCTTACTCTTAAAACTAAGCCTTAGGCTATAACGACCCAGCCTGCCCACAGCCTGTCCTCGAACACACATTAATATCCACGAACTTCCATGTGGGCAGCGCCATCTTTAACAAAGTGAGCATAATATATTTTATTTGCCCAACAACCCACATGTTCAGATTTCCCACTTGAAATGTTAGAAGATCTTAACCCTGAGCTCATATTTCCACAACAGCCACAGTGGCTGGGCTGTACTCACACCCCTATTTACAGTGACCCCCCAGCACTCAGAACTATGCCATGCCCAACCTGTGACCTGGCTGCAACAGCAAGTATTTAAATCTGTCCCCTGTTGGAGAAGGTTCTGGAGTCAGATTTGGGTTTGCACTCTGTCTTATCACTATATATATAGTAGTATCTCCATATTTACTACTTGAGTGCAACTTAACTTCTCTCTTTCTCATCTGCTATAAAAGATATAACACTATCTTCTGCATAGATCAAAGCAAAGATTAAATGGCACAAAGCATAGCAAAGACTTAGCAGAACACGTGGCACATGGGCTGAATATGTGGTGGTAGATGTTATCACTAAGATCATCAAATGACAAAGCATCCAAGAAATACCTGAGAAGCTGCTAATTTCCACCCAAGTCAAAGGGGTTTCTGATATCACTATTTCTACCCTCACAAAGTTATGTATTATTCAAAAGCACACTCGGTGATTAGGAACTCATTAAACTTTGGCTTCCAATTGCCAGGAATTTGCCAGCTCAAACTCGATAACAATTATATACACAAACCTCTGCAACCTCTGGTTTTCAGTTAGTTTCATCAGAAATAGTTTCATACATGCAGTCTTTTCCTTATCCCTGAAAAATTTCTCATACTAATATAAAAAGAAAAAATACAAGTTTTATTAACCTAAAAATGTGTGTCGTAAAATGTGTGTCTTTCAATTTAAAGGCTTTCAAATTTGCAAGTTGCAATAACGAATATCTCTGTGAGAACTGTAATTAATTGGAAACGTTTACAGCTCAATTACAAAATAAATAAAGAAAGAAAAATTATACCCAGCCATCGTTTCATAATCTTAATGCAATCTTGGTGAACTGAAATCAATAAAATATTCTCGTCAACTTATATTCATAATCCAAGCCAGAAGAAACTGGATGAGAAGCGAAGTCCAATTTTTATAGCATACTAGCAAAAGTCCAAGGTAGTACCACAATGAATTTTTAGAGGGGTTGAGGGAGGAAAAATAATCCATAAAAACTTAGTAATAAATTCTCTTGAAATGGCATATTTAAGGTTATAAAAAGGTATTAACAGCATCTGGCATCAAAATAACAGTATATTTTGATGATAAGTACACTGTGCTGTACAGCCTTAACAATTTCTCCAATGTTGATTTTGGCTACTGCATATGTAAAAACTGGTATAAACAAAGGTTAGATTATGATTCTTGTAAGCACTGTACTTGAAAGTCAATGTGAGTAAAGCAATCTATTTCTTACACAACAGCAATATAAAGTTAGAAAGAAAGGGACCTTATTTATGCAATAGATGTTTTTATAAAACTAAGATTTTTATAAATCAAACCACCACCAATGACCAAAAAACCCATGGATGGTTCATTTTGAAGAAGAAAAAAAGAAATGGCAATTTTGAGATGGGAATGTCTCCCTGAGAATGTACCTGTGTTCTGTACATCTACACGTTAGGTCATCCTTTCTTGAAACACAACCTGTACTTCCTGCATTCAGAAAACAAATGAAACCAGAAAGAAACATCTGTGTCCAAAGGCCACAGTGAGACCTCAGCAGCACCACTGCCAGATAGAATATCGCGCTTCACCCTCCAAGCTAGGCTCAGACTAACGGGTTCTGAAGGGGGGTCATTCTTCCATTGGTCCTACAGGGAAGTGACCCTCATACAACTACTTCTGTGTAGAATTCTGAATCTCACAGACACCATATGAGATATGACTCCTCAAAAGGGCTCTACAAAAGATTAAAGTCATTCTTAAAGTACATTAAATGTTTTCTTTATACCGGAAAAAATAAAAATAAAAAAAATAGAAAAACAACACCTGAACAGCACTTAGCTCCTAGAGCACACCATTCTTCTGGGTTTCCTCAGGCCCATGCACTGATCCTTCTCAGACTCCTCTGTTGGCCCAACCCACATCTTCCCAAGCTCTTAGTGTTGGAAGGTCCCAGGGCTTGGCGCTCAGCACTTTCCTCTCTATCTCCATTCTTTTTTACAGCACCATTGCTTAAAATTACACCTACATGCTAACCACTCCCAAATATGTCTTCACCCTTCAAAGTGCCCAAATCTAGACTGACACATCTAACTTCCCGTTCAACAGTGCCTCTAGATGTCTCATAGCCATCTCAAAAGGTACAGAGCACATGAAACCAATAACCATTAAGACCTCAATAATACTATTACAGGCAAAACTATGGAGACAGTAAAAAGATCAGTGGTTGCCAGGAGCCTGGGGAGAAGGAGAGATGAATAGATTGTAAATACACAGAGTATACAGAGAATACACAGAGGACTTTTAGGGTGACGAAACTATTCCATATGTCACTATAATGGAGGACACATCGTTATACCTTTGTCAAAACACAAAGAGTATGCAACATCAAGAGTGAACTCCTAATATAAAATAGGATTTCAGGTAATAATGACATGTCAATGCAGTTTCATCCGTTGTAACAAATGGACCGCTCTGTGGGGATGCCAACAGTGAGAGAGGCTGTGCTCGTGGGAGTCCAAGGACTACTATATGGGGAATCTCCGTACATTCCACTCATTTTTGCTGTAACCTAAAACTACTCTAAAAAATAAAATAATTAAAAAAAATATCACACCAGTGAATGAACAAAGTGATGAGTGATACCTATTTGTGTCATTCAGTTTCTGTTCCTCTGTATCAGTCTGTGTTAGCAGCATTCCTACTATAAAGACACGTAATGCTTTCCCTAAAAACCTTCAAGAGAAAGGAGGTCCTTGTCATCCTTTGGAGCAGTGACATCAGCCACCAGTTTATACCTGCTTGCATCAGAGAATCCATAGGCACCCTGACTCTTCTCATGAGGTTAAAATTTAAGATGAGTTTCATGGGAACTTTTTAGCAAAACCTTGATCTCTTAGGTTCCTCATAGCAGTGTTTCCCACAGGTTTTTATGGAGAAAGAACTGACCTGCAGGAAAGACATAACCTCTCTCTGCTGGTACCCAGAACGAGACTCTATACAACTCTTTTTCAGAGTGTTGGAAACAAAATGAGTGAAAGTCACATGGCTTCAGGCTACATTTGAATACTCCACCTGTTCCTCTTCATTTCCTCTTTCCCAAGCAGCCCTACAAAACTAGGAGGAGGGAATTTTCAACTTCATTCTTGAAGAGGAAAAAGAAATTAATCACCCCAACTTATATTTCCAGAAGGAGCACTGATTAGGTATTAGCTGACAGTAACTAAGAATCATTCCCACAACTGGCTGGCATTACCACATAATTTATCCACCACATTAGGACACCCTTTGAGATTGAGGATTAATAATTAATAATTATACCCCCAAATCTGAAATTATCCTGGACAAAAGACAATTACCCTAATAGTATAAAGAGCATTGACTGTGTACAGTTAAACTGCAGCTTAACTGGTTGTCACTAATCACTACAGCAATGCAAAGAACAGATACTGTGTCGTCTTCATTCTGCACACATGAATACTGAGGCACAAACATGCCAGGAAGCTTGCCCAAGGTCAAATAGGACAAGAGGTAGAGCAGGTGGAACCCAGGCAAGTTGATGACACTCTTAGTCACCATGCTATATAGTGTTAGTAACACTACTCTTAGCATTGTACTTACAGTGTCCATTTTTACAGTGTTTAGAACAAACAACTGAAACTTAATTGTAGTTTTTCATAGTAATGAATTATTTCATTACTGAGAAATGTTTTTCTCTTACATTTGATCAAAATTATACCTGCTGTACCTTAAAATAGAACAAGAAGAAATAAACCCAATTATAGCTAGCAAGAAGTTCTGTTTTACTGTCAGTTCTCGTTATTTGTGATAGTTCTGTTTTATAAAGTTATTGTTAACACTGAATTATTGGATACTGAACCACTGCTCAGAGTGGAAACACAGGGTTAGCCTCCTATAAGCCTCTGGTCATGGTATTTTCATCAATTGATCAATGTATAATCCTATTTTATGTGTGTTTTTGCTTAAAGACATTTTATTTAATACTATGGTTGATTCCTTAGCATTGAACTCACAGTCAACAGCACAACTCATGCCTGACCTAAGCTTGTCTAATGCACAAGTTTTCTCCATAAGGCACAGCACAGCCTTCTTTCTATTAGAAACATGAGACAACAGTTCAGTACTATGCTTACAGGCCATTTTAAACAGTGAAATCACCACCAGAAGAAAAAAGAAATGCAATAGATGTGGCATTAAATAGAATGCATGTCTGAATGCAAAACCACAGCAAGTATTGGTTAGGGGTCATAAATAAATTTTAGTGATCAGCAAATTCACAAATATGAAATCCACAAATGATGAGTATCGATTGCACATGTCACTAAGAAAGGTGGCAGCTGCTGCAGGAGGAGTGCAGGGACTTGAGTATCTGAGTGCAAACCCCCAATCAGACACCCAGTGGTTGGGGGACCATGACTCACTTTACCTCCCTTTGAGCGTTTCTTTTCTCATCTGTAAAGTAAAAATGCCCAAACCGTCTCTTCTTTGGGTCAAATAATAGCCATTTATTTCAGTGACTTTTCACTCTGAGTTTTGTTTTCCATTGCTAATCATTTTTCATTATATAGTCTAGAGAGCTAAGTTCCCAAAGTTTTCACACGCTGTTGAGTGAAGCTACATAGAGCAATCATGTTCCAATCTCACTGCAGTAAATCAAGTGGGATCTGTGGGCACACTGACTCTTCTCAGGAGCTAATTAATATTTAAACTTCAAGGAGAAAGAAGAGATGCAGAATACTGGACATGGTCATTATGCTTTTTTTAAAAAGGGGGGGGTCAATAAGGAGCCACTTCTGCTTGCTTATATTTGCAGAAAGACATTCTAAAAGAAGAAATATGACTGAGCACATTAACAGAAAGTAAAGGGGTAGGAGGGTGAGCAAGACGTCTCAGTATATAATAGATTCCATCTGACAGTATTTGCACTTTGAAGCCACATAAATATATAACTTACTAAAAACATAATGAAATATCCTTTCCTGTAAAATAATGAGCCAAGGTCCAAAGTTCTGAGTTCTGGCCTTAGTTCTGCTTCTAATAGCTATGAGGGATAGGGTGCTAGCTGTAACCTCCAGAGTGGGAACTCAGATGACCTCTAAGCTCCCTCCCAATCTCAAAATTCCAAGGAAATGTTTTATTAGTCACAAAACAAAAGAAAGGAGTAAAATAAGTTCAGTTGTACCATTATGTTTACTATGAAAAATAAATTAATTGTGAGTAAGCTATATCTTAGTCAAACTAATGATCTAACTAATGATTAATAGTTTTTATAATTTCTATTTCCTATTATAAAAACATCACCTGGAAGACTGAATGTAATCACAAATTACAGAAATCTGAACATAACTAAGAATATGATATGGAGACTTTCTAGTGGACCTGAAGCATAAATCAGATGACTTTTCCTCAAGCTAGACAGTATCCAAATTCCCCAGATTTAGAAATCATTCAGAAGGAAGGAAATCAATGAATTATGCATTCAAACTAGAAGTAGGTTTAGTACTTTGAATGGTTTAGACACTAGGCTAAATTATATTTGAATTAAAACATCTATTAAAGACTATCAATCCTAGGAGATTAATCTGAAGAGAGAGCATCTAAGGAAAGAGGAGTAATTAAGGGTTGAGAAAGGTCACTTCCCCAATTCCTGGGGCCATACTGAGATCCTACATCAAGGTGTACCCCAGTGGTCGGGCACCTGTAACATGTGCATCAGTGGTAGGCAAACTGTGACTCGCAAGCCACATGCGGCTCTTTGGCCCCTTGAGTGTGGCTCTTCCACAGAATACCACGTGTGGGTGCTATCTCGATAAGGAATGCACCTACCTATATAGTTTAAGTTTAAAAAATTTGTCTCTCAAAAGAAATTTCAATCGTCGTACTGTTGATATTTGGCTCTGTCGACCAATGAGTTTGCCGACCACTAAAATCTTGCCCGTCATGTTCAGTGTTATATTTCCAATGTCTAGCACACTGCCTGGTACACAGTAGCTTCTCTATAAATTATGCTGAAAAATAAAACAACTTACGCAAAATAAATTTATCCAAGAATAAGATGTAATATTTAAGAAAAATTTCACATTCAGAGCAATGACTATCTCCCAAAGAAAATAAATTTCATAACTTATGTGAAACCACTTATTTAAAGTTCCTGAATAGAAGAAACCAGATAGAGAAAGTCCTGGCTTTGGGGAGTATAGAATAAAAGAAAAAAAAGATACCCACTAGTATTCTTCACTTAAGACTTTGAAGAATAAAAGGTAAGTATATAATTAATGCTGTATAACAGTGGTATACTAGGTTTTCATCATAGTTAAAAAATCATGCTGTGTATGCAGAACGCATCTTGGGAAATGATACCACAAACCAGCTGTACTGAAGGACTTCTCCCGGCCTAGCCTTTGGCAGCACTTACACTTTTCACCATGCATTATGTGTTGTTTGGGACGGTGGTGGCAGGAGTTCTCACCCACTGTTTCTTGGATTCCAGCCAGGTCGCCCGCCTCCTCCAGATGCATCAGCAGTGGGCCACGACCTGGCTAGGATGCACACAGCTCCTTAGGGAAAGAGCACGCATTTCATATGGAACAAAGCAGTTTCTGGACAAGTCAACTCTTACCATGTCCAACTCTGTCAACAACTCAATTCCAGGCTTGTTAAAAGAAATATATCCACAATAGTTATAAAAGTATTATGGCACATTTTCCTCAAATATGGTGCTCAACTGTGCCTGCAGTAAGGCAAAGTGGCTCTGCCTCATCTGTTTCTCATAGCTGAGATGTTCACTCCACAAACCGTTTTTACACATTATCCTCCTATTAGCAGGTTATTCACATCTTCACTGTGGCCAATCTTTCCCATATTAAAAAAATATATATTGGCAATGTGTACAGCTACATTTTTTCATATGACTCCTGAAGGGCTCTTCCCATATCCAGGCCCTAATGTAAGTCCGACTTCTGAGCCTAAAATAATGCTTGCAAAGCCCACCCTCCGTGAGATCAACTTTTCCAAGTCCAGAATCTATATATTGCGTGGAGCACTCTGGAGAAGGAAGCACTTGTAGGAATGAGTAACCTCAGCACCTCAGTTTTAGATGACTTAGTTATTCTTATTTTTTTCCTTTTTATCAAATTTATAGAGATGACACTGGTTAACAAAATGATACAGGTTGCAGGTGTACAATTCTACAATATATCTCTGTACATGTGCTGTGTGTTCACCTCCCCAAGCCACGTCTCCTTCTATCACCATTTTGTGCCTCCGTACCTTCCTCTGCCTCTCCTGCTCCCCTCCTCCCAGCAACCACCACACTGCTGTCCAAGTCCATGAAGTGTTTTCTCTTTTGCTCAATTAGATTCCTGATAAATGTTAGCTGGTGCTGACGGAAACCTCACTTAGCAGCTGACGTGAAGAAGAAATAAAGCCATCTGCCCATGATGACAGCAGATTTCTTGCTCAAGTCTCAGGACAGAGAAATGTGATCAAGAGAAACTAGTCTTCAAAGTTAGGAATTCATTCATGCCAGGAATATCCACAATAAAACAGGCAGAGGCAAGCCAAAGTTTCTGCAGTTTGGACATCTGAGTTTCTAAACAGAAGGTTCTTCAAAGAGTCCAGAAGAATATGTGTTATTTGACAACATGCATGGGAAGTGTATGTAGTCTAAATAATGAGACATTTCCCCTCTTAAGTGGGGAAAGACACTTCATGAGCAAAAGGCAGAAAATCACCTAGTGTATACTTCTCAGAAGTGTTTACAAAATAATATCCCAATCTCTAAATTTATTAATAAACTGGTGAAATGATATTCTGGCATTCTAAATTAATAAAACTGTATTCCAACTGCAAAAGCTATATTGTGGAAGTAAACAGGATTAGATCAGGAAGACTGAAAAAAAGGAATAAAGAGATAAGCAAAGGCTCAAATAGGAGGCATCTCATTAGAGTGACCTCAGGGATGCAGGAACACAAACAAGGGAACCAAACTCTTTGCCCATATATAATGTGTTTCAAAACCCAGCAAACATGAATTATCCAATGACCGTATCAGATATTTTAAATATCTTTTTATGGCCTGACCTGTGGTGGCGCAGTGGATAAAGCGTCGACCTGGGAACACTGAGGTCGCCAGTTCAAAACCCTGCACTGGTCTGGTCAAGGCACATATGGGAGTTGATGCTTCCAGCTCCTCCCCCCTTTCTCTCTTTCTCTCTCTCTCTCACTCTGTGTCTCCTCTCTAAAATGAATAAAATAAAAATAAAAAATAAAAATAAAAATTAAGTATCTTTTTAAAAAGTCCTCCCAAAGATCTTTAACTTAATGTTACTTTAGTAAAATCCAAGAGAATAATTTCATGGCTGAATCATTCAATAGAATAGACTCAAGTAAAATTTCTACTTGCAATGGCTATCAAAGATGTCTTGAAAAAACATCTTATTCTTGCAAAATTTTCAAAGATATTACATACATGCACAAATACATACATAAGTATGCATAACTAAGAGTTGGGTACCAAATATACACCAATGCAAGAGAGTAAGAAGTAGGAGTCAAACCACCGGATGATTTCAGCAGATAAACACAAACACTGCTATTGTGCCCAGTTCTGGTTATTCACATCGCTCTTCTCTGCTAGGAAAGAAATTCCAATGAACTCCCGATACAGAGACAGTTTTGTTGTTGTTGTTTTGCCACAAAGAAGCCTTTGTTTGAATCCCCCACAAGTGACAGGGTCAGTCTTAGCTGATCTTGACATTTCTATGGAACCTTTCCACCAGATTTTTTTCCAAGTTCAAATCATTTCCCGAAACCTTTTGGAAATCCAAAGAAAACTCACTGTAGACATAGTATCAGCTAAGTTCCTGAACAAATATGCCTCATGATTTTTCTCAAGACATTTTTCTATAAATACACTTTGATACTAAAGTGTCAAAGCTTGTATGATATAATCCGTGTGCTTAGGAAATCAGCCACAACAGTGTGGTAATAATATACTGAATTAAATATTTAAAACAGTATTCACCTGTCTTCTTAGCATACAGGAAGTATATTCAAAAATTTTAAAGAAAATCCTATTTTCACAGATTTTACACAAAACTGACATTTTAGAAAATTAAAATACTTTGCTATGAGGTTGCTTAGTATTTATATTATCACCTAAAAAATGAACTAGTCTTTCATTTAAGTCATAAAAAAACATGCAAACTCATTTTCTGTAAAAGTTTATTTTAGAAACATTAGATTTTTCTGATGAAGAAGCAGATAATTATCATCTGAATTCAGTCAGCATTTCCCAGAACTTTTCTTCCTCAAATCTCTGTAAAAGTTTAAGGAGTTTAACAAGCTACTTGGATGGCTTTATAATAGTATTGCATTATTGAATGATAAGGCATCTGATGATATAGAACCATAGTATAGTTTTTATAATCAATAAGCTTCTTTATAGAGAATACTGCAACATTTCAACAATGGTAACATATTTGGAGAGTCTTATGATAAAGACACTAAGGGAACAATGGCCACAAGGAAAAGACAAGCCGACAGTGTCTATGGTGTGCCACCGGGGTATGTCAGAAAAGTGGCTGCTCTTTGCTTTTAAGGTCTCCACATTTCATAAGGTCATGACATTCAAAACAAGCTAAAAAGCTCCATGGGTGATGTACACCACAAAGAGTAAATCCCAATAGTTTTCCAGATGGGTAATCCCTACAAGAGGTCTAAAGTGAAATTTAGCTTTTTAAACTGAAGCCTTAACTATATTTAAATTATATGTATATTTTTGAACAACTGATCTAAGGAAATGCATTGTGAAGAATAAAAAACTCACTAGTTTCAGCTCTAAATGAATGAATGAATGAATGAATGAAGCAAATTCACAATCTTAATTTAGGTCTAAGTCTACTGAGCTGCAAAAGAAAATTTCTGATACTTCCCAAGATACTATAAAAGATTAAATCAGACGGCAAGATGGCGATGGAGTAAGCTGACGTACCAACTTCCAATTCCCAGAACCAAAGTGGATTATAACTTAATTTTAAGAACCATCATCTGGATAAACCAACTTTGAACTAAACTAAGTGGACTCTTCAACCAAGGAACACTGAAGAAGCTACATTGAGACTGGTAGGAAAAGCAAAAACGTGGAAAGGGCTGCCCAGCTCCCCGGAGCAAACGGCAGGCCGGAGAGACTCGCGTGGCGGGAAGAGAGTTTAACAGAGAGGGAGGGACCTGGATCCCAGGAACCAAGCCCCAGCCTGCAGCCCCAGAGCCTAGAAGAGGCGTTTGGACAGTATTGAGCTGTGAAACAAGTGAGGATACTGTTTGTGAGAAAGAGACAGTTTTCTCAGACCCAGGATACTTCTTAAAGGGACAGCGCAGAAAACCTCTCTCACAACCACTCACCCAGGGCTCCGGGGAACAGGGACAGAGGGGAGGACCGGAGCAGCGGGAAGAGAGTGTGGACTGGAAGGCACAGGAAGAAACACTCTGAGGAACAGCTACCCTAACCCCTGGGCCGAGTCACTTCCCTAATCGAAAACGATTATTTCCCGGGAACTACCAATATCAGCAAAGGGAGACAAGACACCAGCCAAACAAGCTCTCCCCCGGCATTTAGAGCAAAGCTGCTTAGACGGAGGGATCTTCCAGGACTGCAGTATAGAGTGTTCGGGTCTGAGCTGCAGTGCCCCTACAGACACTACTGAGGGCTTGCTGGAGAGACAGTAGCGGCGGATGCTGAAATGCGATTCTGTTAGCAGGGGCCGAGGCCCAGCCGGTGTGAGCGCAGTCTAGCCCAGCAGGGGTGGAGGGGACTCGCGAAAGTGGTCTGGCAGCTCTGAGCCAGCCTGCAGCCCCACCTTCAGGGGAAAAGTGAAAGGCCAGGAACTGGCAGAGATCAGCTGCTGAGCAGGGGCCCGTGGGGCGCAGCATCACCTCACCTCTGAGGCTTACAACCCTGTGCGAGCTGGCCCTGACCGCGGGAGCAGGGCTAAAGCCAGGGACAGGCAGAGGCACGCCAGCAGCCCTGCCGAGCCAAGAAAACAACGGTTTGTGATCCTGTGCAAGCCAGCCCTGACAGCAGGGGCGGGGCTAAAGCCCAGGACAGGCGGAAGCTCGCAGCTGAGTGCACGCCAGCAGACTCGCCAGACCAAGAAACAGCAGCGAGCAGGCTCTGACAGCGGGGGCTGGGCAGAAGCACGGGAAAAAGAGGGGTCCGCAGCTGAGCAAAGGTTCTCACCCCGACCCTTGGTGCTGAGCCTTGTGACTTGAGTGCGGTACGCAACCCCACCTGTGGGGGCGAGGAGAGACTGGATGAGGGTTGTAGAGCTGGGCACCAGAACATAGCCCCTTCCATGGAACATACCTTAACATGATGAAGGCCATCTATGACAAACCCACAGCAAACATCATACTAAATGGGCAAAAATGAAAACCAATCCCCCTAAGATCAGGAACCAGACAGGGGTGCCCCCTTTCACCACTCTTATTCAACATAATTCTGGAAGTCCTAGCTACAGCAAATCAGACAAGAAGAAATAAAAGGCATCAAAATTGGAAAAGAAGAAGTAAAACTGTCATTATTTGAAGATGATATGATATTGTATATAGAAAGCCCTAAAGTCTCAGTCAAAAAACTACTGGAGCCTGACCTGTGGTAGTGCAGTGGATACGGCGTCGACCTGGAAACACTGAGGTTGCCAGTTCAAAATCCTGCACCGGTCTGGTCAAGGCACATATGGGAGTTGATGCTTCCAGCTCATCCCCCCTTTCTCTCTCTCTCTCTCTTTCTCTCTCTCACTCTGTGCCTCCTCTCTAAAATGAATAAAATAAAATTAAAAAAAACAAAAAAACTACTGGACGTGATAAGTGAATTCAGCAAGGTGGCAGGATATAAAATTAATACTCAGAAATCAGAGGCATTTTTATATACCAACAATGAACTGTCAGCAAAAGAAATTAAGGAAACAATCCCCTTCACTATTGCAGCCAAAAAAAATAAAGTACCTAGGAGTAAATTTAACCAAGGAGATTAAGAACTTGTACTCGGAAAATTATAAAACATTGATAAAAGAAATCAAGGAAGATACAAACAAGTGGAAGCATATACCGTGCTCATGGTTAGGAATAATGAACATCATTAAAATGTCTATATTACCCAAAGCAATTTATAAATTCAACACAATACCAATTAAAATACCAATGACACACTTCAAAAACATAGAACACATATTCGAAAAATTTATATAGAACCAAAAAAGAACATGAATAGCCTCAGCAATCTTAAAAAAAAAATAAAGCAGGAAGTATCAGTCTTCCAGATATCAAGGCCATTGTACTCAAGACAGTCTGGTACTGGCATAAGAACAGGCACATAGATCAATGGAACAGAACAGAGGACCCAGAAATAAACCCACACCTTTATGGACAACTGATATTTGACAAAGAAGAAAAGAACATACAATGGAGTTAAGACAGCCTGTCTAACAAATGGTGTTGGGAAAATTGGATATCTACCTGCAAAAAAATGAAACTAGACCATCAACTTACACCATTCACAAAAACAAACTCAAAATGGATAAAAGACTTAAGTGTAAGCCGTGAAACCATAATTAAGCATCTTAGAAGAAAACATAGGCAGCAAGCTCTCCGACATCTGTTGTAGCAATATATTTGCCGATTTATCTCCATGGGCAAATGAAATAAAAGGCAAGATAAACAAATGGGACTATATCAAACTAACATGTTTTTGCACAGCTAAAGACAATAAGAACAGAATAAAAAGACAAACCACACAATGGGAGAACATATTCGACAACACGTCTGATAAGGGGTTAATAACCAAAATTTATAAAGAATTTATAAAACTCAACACCAGGAAGACAAACAATCCAATCAAAAAATGGGCAAGCCTGACCAGGCGGTGGCGCAGTGGATAGAGCGTTGGACTCGGATGCGGAAGACCCAGGTTCGAGACCCCAAACTCACCAGCTTAAGCGCGGGCCCATCTGGCTTGAGCCAAAAGCTCATCAGCTTTGACCCAATGTCCCTAGCTCCAGCAAGGGGATGCTGGGTCTGCTGAAGGCCCTTGGTCAAGGCACATGTGAGAAAGCAATCAATGAACAACTAAGGTGTTGCAACAGCAACGGAAAAACTAATGATTGATGCTTCTCACCTCTCTCTGTTTCTGTCTGTCTGTCCCTATCTATCCCTCTCTCTGACTCTCTCTCCCTGTTAAAAAAAAAAAAAATGGGCAAAAGAAATGAATAGAAATTTCTCCAAAGAGGACATACAGATGGCCAATAGGCATATGAAAAAATGCTCACCATCACTAATCATTAGAGAAATGCAAATTATAACCACAATGAGATATCACCTTACACCAGTCAGAACGGCGCTCATCAGCAAAACAACACAGAATAAGTGCTGGTGAGGATGTGGAGAAAAGGGAACCCTCCTGCACTGCTGGTGGGAATGCAGACTGGTGCAGCCACTGTGGAAAACAGTATGAAGATTCCTCAAAAAATTAAAAATCAAACTGCCTTTTGACCCAGCTATCCCACTTTTAGGAATATACCCTAAGAACAACATAGCACTGTTCAAAAAGAAGAAATGTGCCCCCATGTTCATGGCAGCATTGTTCACAGTCGCGAAGATGTGGAAACAGCCCAAGTATCCATCAGAGGATGAGTGGATTAAAAAGCTTTGGTACATATATACTATAGAATACTACTCAGCCATAAGAAATGATGACATCGGATCATTTACAGCAAAATGGACGGACCTTGATAACATTATAAGGAGTGAAATAAGTAAAACAGAAAAAAACTGAGAACAGCATGATTTCATACATAGGTGGGATATAAAAGCGAGACTATGAGACATGGACAAGAGTGTGGTGGTTATGGGGTGGGGGGAGGGAAGAGAGGGAGGGAGAGGGTGGAGGGGACGGGCACAAAGAAAACTAGATAAAAGGTGACAGAGGACAATTTGACTTTGGGTGATGGGTATGAAACAGAATTGAATGATAAGATAACCTGGAGATGTTTTCTTTGAACATATGTACCCTGATTAATTAATGTCACCCCATTAAAATTAATTAAAAAAGATTAAATCACATGAAATACAAAGTGTTCGAAAAAGATAAAACCTGAAAACACAATTAATTAAATTTAAAAGAAGATAAAACCTGATACCCAGATGCTAATAATTAATGCATAACAATGAGAGGCAACAGCTCATGATCAACAAGTAATCAAAAAGCTTAAAAGAACTTGCTTCTGAAAGTGAGTTAATCAACCATCTTACTTGTACTTAAATCAAGTGCTACACTAAACTTGGCTACATCACAAAGTTTATATTAAAATCTCTTCCATCCTCCAGAAAAACTGCATGGTCTTGCTTATTTAACTCACAACTGGCAGAGTCAAAACCCCATGTAATGTTTCAAAATCCACAGCTGTAAATGCAATGCAGATGAAATACTGAAACTAACCCCCAGCCACTGTTTCTTTTTCCACAAAACTCTACCCTAATTTAAGATTGATAACAGCTAAAGATTACGTTTGGTAACACTTCATCTGTCCCTACCAGGATCATTATCCAAGTTTAAATCTCCATATAATAACTCAGAATCTATAGACTCTTGGAGCTTGCTAAAGCAATGCAAAAAGGCCAAAAAGCATGTAGTAGCCTCAAATGTCTGCAAAACATAACCAGAGCATAACTGGCAGTGGGAGCACATCAGGGTCTGTTGTGAAACCCTGGTGTAAGTAGCCTACCACTCACTCACAGGGCAAATAATGGGCAGGGAGGAAGTCAACTGCTCACATTTTAGTCCTCACCTAAAAGCAAATAAACTTTAGGATAAGGGAGATATCCATTTATTTTGACGTCATTCAACATCAAAATAAACGGTGATTGCCCGCAATGTTGTAAAACATACTCATGGCAATCATTGTGTTGGAATCTAATGTAAAATGAGACCTTTTTAACCCTATCTCACAACAATGTGGCAGAGACACACAGAGAAAACATACCATATTTTTTGATCCATAAGACACACTTTTTCCCCAAAAAAGTGGAGGGGAAAATATCTGTGCTTCTTGTGGAGTGAAAAATACGGTATTTCATTAAATATTTTAACACACCATTTGTTTCAGAAAATATTTTTTGTTTTCCTCCTTAAAACCTGTAAAGCCAGTAGTAGCGGCCAAGGCCACCATCAGGGCTGCCTGACCCGTGCAGGGGCCCATTAGATTGGAACAGATGGTAATGAAATAACGAAGCCAAAAACTGGTGAGCCATCAGCTCTAATTCTAGCTTGCACCCGGCGGGCAAGCAAAAACACACACTGGGCTCCAAAACCCACTCATTCAGTGCTCACAAAGCTACTGACTTACCTGAGTTTCCTAGAATCAAAGGTTTCTAGCTCACCAGATTTATTCACCACTGTTTCCCATCTCCTTCTCTCTACACAAACTCTGCACAAACTGGCTTCTCCCTCAGCACTCTGCCATCTTGGCTGCTTCTCCTGGCCTCCACATGGCCTTAATCTGCTCTTTCTAATACCTCAGGAACCAAGAGAGAGAGCAAGCTACTGGTCTGCCCCACTTTATAATGTAGAAATCCAAACCCTTAATCCAATCTACAGACAAGAAAGTCTCTGATACAAAGTCACCCATCTGAGGCATAATAGGATTTCCTCAGGAGAGCGCACCACCCCACATCATCCAATCAGTCATGGGTGTGAGGAAAAGCTTACTCTTAATTAAAACTAAGCCTTAGGCTATAACGACCCTGGCCTGCTTACATTACAGCCTTTCCCCCCACAACCATCCCAAGCATAAGGGCTAATAATATCACCTGGGTGAGGGGCTTCCATGTGGGCAGCGCCATCTTTAACAAAGTGAGCATAATATATTTTATCTGCTCAACAAAACCCTACGTGTGTCTTATGGTCAGGTGTGTCTTTTGGAGCAAAAAATACAGTACACACAGAAGTAAATAAATACAAAAATCAGAGACATTTCAGAATCTTAGACATAGGTAATCAAAATGACAGTAATAATATCAACAAAATCATTGCTATTTGAGAGCTATGTAGTCACTTTACATGTAGTATCTCATTGAATTCTCATAACAACTCGATGAGGTTAATTATAATTTTACCCATTAGAGAGAAACCAAGATTTAGATTGTAAGTGCCTGCCTACCATATTACTGAGTTAATTTTTAAAATTTGGCCTGTGTAAATTTTTGCTCTACTCTTTAGCTTGTTGCTTCCTATAAAACTCAATAATGGTAATAATTATAATAATGTATTTGAACATAAATATTATCGATAAAAATTATAAAGTGTTACTTAAATTATCCCAATCACCATTTGACAAAAATAGGGGAAAGGTACACATGTAACTGGCTACATGCTACATGTTCCAAAGGAGAGTGGGGCGGAAGACTCCAGTTGTCGGCCAACACTGCTGTATGTCCTTACTCCCTGTGCAGCAGGCCTCTCCCCACGTGGGCCTGGGTCTGCCCCTCCAGAGCTCATCTACTTTGTCCTGCTGCGGGGTTGAAGTAGGGTGTCACCTATCTGAGTGAAGTTCCAAAAAGGCTCTGGGCTCTGATTACTTCTCCAACAGCCTTTCACACAACTCCTGGGTTTTGTCACACCTTTACCCAATGTCGTCATTAATTCTTGCACCTTCAGAAGCTCTGGCTTTTAAATCTGCTTCTTCCTTGGCTTTCCTCATTGACAATTCAAACTTCTTCAGATTTCATGAAATAGTTACTGAGCGTCCATTTTCCCGTTCCAAAATGTTGTTGCTGTTGTCTCCCTCCTACTTTTTTTTCCGCCCTTGGGCATTGACGTTCCCATCATTTTAACGGGATTTCAGAAGGGAATGAATGTAAAGTCACCTTTAACTGGCAGTATCTCCTTTGCCAAGCCTTCTGATTCCCTCCTTGCTTTTCTGCAAATCTTAATTGAAAGGCCTGAACTTATTCTTAACACACCTATGGACTTTACTTCTTTACTTAGAATGATACATAAATAACTACTTATTTCTTTTACTGTTACTTCAGGCATCTGTTATGGATAAAAGGTGAACCATGGAGACTGAAATTCCCATGTTATCATAGAATACTTGAGGGGGAATTCACATGAACTTCTTTGGCCATTCATCTCAGGAAAAAGTCAAAGAATGTAATGAAAAGTAGCTTTTGAAAGTCACTGTCTTTCAATCTGAGAAGTTTCTTTTCAGAAACAATAAAGTCTTTGTTATAATAAGAGGAAACAGAGCAATTATTTTATATACCAAAGACTCAGTGGTAATCTTATATTGTATGTTGAGAAAGGAAAGAGCATTTGCTAATGAAAAACAATGGCAACAGCAATCACTTCAGGGCAAAAATGAAACAGGTCCTACACGGTAAACGGCTTCATATTCTCCGGCCTCGTAAAATTTAACAGGTTTTCCTCTTAAAATTTAGCTTCAAGAATTAGAAAAAATAAAATGTTAATATTAGTACTTTAAAACTTTTGAAGGTTTGGCCTGACCAGGCGGTGGCACAGTGGATAGAGAGTTGGACTGGGATGCGGAAGACCCAGGTTCGAGACCCCAAGCTCGCCAGCTTGAGCACGGGCCCATCTGGCTTGAGCAAAAGCTCGCCAGCTTGGACCCAAGGTTACTGGCTCCAGCAAGGGGTTGCTCGGTCTGCTGAAGGCCTGTGGTCAAGGCACATGTGAGAAAGCAATCAATGAACAACTACGGTGTCACAACGGCAACGAAAAACTAATGATTGATGCTTCTCATCTCTCTCCGTTCCTGTCTGTCTGTCCCTATCTATCCTTCTCTCTGACTCTCTGTCCCTGTAATAAATAAATAAATAAATAAATAAATAAATCTTAAAAAAAAACTTTTGAAGGTTTGTTGTTAAGGCATTTAAGCTTAGAATTTTAATTATCAAATAGAAAACACACTCTGCAATGCAGCTTTACTGTGTCATTATTTGAGTAAAAGGTCATTTTGTAACATAAAGGCATTTCACAAAATAATATTAGGCATGTGCATTTAAAGTAATACTTAATATCCCATGATATTTCAATTTTAATATAATTTGATTAAAATTAGGGGGAAAAGTCTTCTGGAGAAGCCACATTGGGTGAGCCCCTTATGAATGGGGACAATTGCTGTCATTCATTAGACCCCGAGGCTGAAACGGGAGATGTGGCCGCAGTTCCTCATTATATGTGGGAAGCAGATTCAGTCCCTCAAGACACAAAAGCGCAGTGGATACTTTTATTTTACTCTGTAGAAAGTGAAGACAAGCATACTTTTAGTATTGTATTACTTTCCAAAGAAATACAATGTTTTAACTTTAAAATAGGAAAAAGAAAAAAGAAGCATGTTGCAAAGTTCTTCTGCAGCATATTTTTATAGATTGCAAATAAGAGAATATTCTACTGTTGGGAAAAATGTAGCTGATACAGTTAGCATAACCTACATATTTAGAATGAAAACTCAGAGTTGATGGTAAAAAGATCATTTTATAAGACAGCAAAACAAAGGCTCCTCTAGTTTTCATTTTATAGAAAACCTTTTAACACAAAAGACCTTAGAGTGTCTAAACACAGCAGGGGGGTTACCGCTCTGCCTTACACAGAAGATAATTTCTTTTCCTCATGGTATCAGCCTTTCACCATTGGTATATTTTAAGTGTAAAAACAATGGGAATTAAATCATATTCTCTTACAAGTGAATGTAAATTAATCATACTTGCTTTTTATATTAGTATGCAATTATCTATAAATTATTATAAGTGAACATAGATATATGAGGGCAGAACACAAAAAGGAAAAATCAAAGAATATGTACACACATGCAAAACATACATTATGTATGATATTTAGTTATGAATTAAGCCCATTCATTTCTTTTTTTTTTTTCACTATTCTTATTTATTTATTTATTTATTTTTTTACAGGGACAGAGAGAGGGATAGATAGGGACAGACAGGAACGGAGAGAGGTGAGAAGCATCAATAATTAGTTTTTCGTTGCCATCGCAACACCTTAGTTGTGCATTGATTGCTTTCTCATATGTGCCTTGACCGTGGGTCTTCAGTAGACCGAGCAACCCCTTGCTGGAGCCAGTGACCTTGGGTCCAAGCTGGCAAGCTTTTGCTCAACCAGATGGGCCCGTGCTCAAGCTGGCGAGCTCGGGGTCTCGAACCTGGGTCTTCCGCATCCCAGTCCGAATCTCTATCCGCTGCGCCACCGCCTAGTCAGGCTAAGCCCATTCATTTCTAAACCAAATACCTAATACACCTTTTTCATGGGATGCTCAGGCTTTTAAGACATCACTGATCTTGGTCTTTCAAAGACAGGAAGATCATGAATCCAGGAGATTTCATGAGTGTTGGGCAAATAAAATATAATATGTTCACTTTGTTAAGCATGGCGCTGCCCACATGGGAGCTCCTCACCCAGGTGATATTGTTTGCCCTTATGCTTGGAATGGGTGTGGGGAAAAGGCTGTAATGTAAGCAGGCCGGGTTGTTATAGCCTAAGGCTTAGTTTTAAGAGTAAGCTTTTCCCCACACCCTTGACTGATTGAATAATGTAGGGTGGTGCACTCCTGAGGAATCCCATTATGCCTCAGATGGGTGACTTTGTACCAGAGACTTTCTTGTTTGTAGATTAGATTAAGAGTTTGGATTTCTACAGTATAACGTGGGGCAGGCTGGGAGCTTGCTCTCTTGGTTCCTGAAGTATTAAAGAGGAAAGCAGATTAAGGCCATGAGGAGGCCAGGAGAAGCAGCCAAGATGGCAGAGTGCTGAGGGAGAAGCCAGTTTGTGCAGAGTTTGTATAGAGAGAAGGAGATGGGAAACAGAGGTGAATAAGTCTGGTGAGCTAGAAACCTTTGATTCTAGGAAACTCGAATAAGTCAGTAGCTTTGTGAGCACTGAATGAGTGGGTTTTGGAGCCCAGTGTGTGTTTTTGCTTGCCCGCCGGGTGCAAGCTAGAATTAAAGCTGATGGCTCACCAGTTCTTGGCTCCATTGTTTCATTACCGACTGTCTGAATCTAATGTGAACCTGCACGGGTCAGGCGGCTCTGATGGTGGCCTTGGCTGCTGGCTTTACAATGTTCTAGGAAGATCATTAGTGGGGACTGTAAAGCCAGTAGTAAAGGCCACAATCACAGCCGCCTGACTCGTGCAGGTTCGCATTAGATTCGAACAGATGGCAATGAAACACCAGAGCCAAAAACTGGTGAGCCATCAGCTTCAATTCTAGCTTGCACCCGGCGGGCAAGCAAAAACACACACTGGGCTCCAAAACCCACACATTCAGTACTCACAAAGCTACTGACTTATCCGAGTTTCCTAGCATCAAAGGTTTCTAGCTCACCAGACTTATTCACCTCAGTTTTCCATCTCCTCCTGCACAAACTCTTAACAAACTGGCTTCTTCCTCAGCACTCTCTGCCATCTCGGCTGCTTCTCCTGGCCTTCACGTGGCCTTACTCTGCCCTCCTCTCTAATACTAATCTCAGGAACCCAGGAACCGAGAGAGAGAGCAAGCTCCTGGTCTGCCCCCGTTTTATAGCATAGATAATCCAAACCTTTAATCCAATTATACAAACAAGGAAGTCTCTGATACAAAGTCACCCATCTAAGGCATAATGGGATTCCTCAAGAGAGTGCACCACCCTACATCATCCAATCAGTCAAGGGTGTGGAGAAGAGCTTACTCTTAAACTAAGCCTTAGGCTATAATGACCCGGCCTGCCCACAGCATGTTCCAGAACACACATTAATATCAACGAACTTCCATGTGGGCAGCGCCATCTTTAACAAAGTGAGCATAATATATTTTATCTGCCCGACACCTAGAATCAAAGGTTTCTAGCTCACCAGACTTATTCACCTCTGTTTCCCATCTCCTCCTGCACAAACTCTTAACAAACTGGCTTCTTCCTCAGCACTCTGCCATCTTGGCTACTTCTCCTCCAAATGGCCTTAATCTGCTCTCCTCTCTAATACTAACCTCAGGAACTCAGGAACCAAGAGAGCGATCAAGCTACTGCTCTCTCCCACTTTATAGCATTGACTCAAAACCTTTAATCCAATTATACAAACAAGGAAGTCTCTGATACAAAGTCACCCATCTGAGGCATAATGGGATTCCTCCCTACATCACCACCTTACATTATCCAATCAGTCAAGGGTGTGGAGAAGAGCTTACTCTTAAAACAAAGCCTTAAGCTATAACGACCCGGCCTGCTTACATTACAACTTTTCCCCCACAGCCATCACAAGCATAAGGGCAAATAATATCACCTAGGTGACTGGCTTCCATGTGGGCAGCACCATCTTTAACAAAGTGAGCATATTATATTTTATCTGCCGTACAGGGACTAACTTAATTAACCTCGAACTTCCTTCCGGAGACATCTGGTTGTGCTCCCAGAGAAAGACCTGAGTGGAGACATTTGGTGGTGCTTTCAGGAAGAGACCTGAGTAGGAACTGAGCTGATCAGTCCTGTCTCAAGACTTCCAGAGACACCTTTGTGTTTGTCGAGATCTCTGTTTGTAATGTTTCTAAAACCCCTGAGCTGTGTGGTGTGAGTAGAAATCTCTGGTTCTCGAGCTTAAGTCCTTCCAGGGATGCGACCTGCAAGCACCTGGGAATCCACTGGGGGAACCCTTCCCTTGTTGATTGAGATGTGTGCTTAAATAGTAAATGATTTGTTCTGTCTCTTTGTTTGCCAGGAAAAATCTCTGGTATAATTTTAATTGGAATAAGTAAAGCGCGCGCTCACTGAAATTGTGTATGTGAAGTCTTTGTTTAATGTTTAAACGTGTTTGTTTTAAGGCCTGAATTAAGTTTTTACATGCACCCCTGGCTTCAGGGCACTTTGATTTCTCCCTGAAGAAATTATTCTCTTCTGTTGACTCCTTCCCCTTGTCTTGTGTAATAATTAATACCTCTATAAGTCAAACACCCTTTATTCTGGATGCTAGTGATTATTCATCTTATCTTTCTTGTGTTTATTAGTGTGCTAATTCCTGCATTTTCCCAGACAGTTTCAATTTTGTAAATCGGTGGCCCTAGCTATTAAATATGGGAGGAGGGCCCAGTACACAAAAGACCCCCTTAGGTTGTCTGCTAAAGCACTTTCAAGAAACTTATGGAGACAACCATGGTGTAAAGCCAGTAGTCGCAGCCATTATCACAGCCGCCTGGCTAGTGCAGGTTTGCATTAGATTCGAACAGTCAGTAATGAAACAATGGAGCCAAGAACTGGTGAGCCATCTGCTATAATTCTATCTTGCACCCAGCGGACAAGCAAAAACACACCCTGGGCTCCAAAACCCACTCACTCAGTGCTCACAAAGCTACTGACTTATCCGAGTTTCCTAGAATCAAAAGGTTTCTAGCTCATCAGACTTATTCACCTTTGTTCCCCATCTCCTTCTCTCCTTCTCCACACAAACTCTGCACAAACTGGCTTCTCCCTCAGCACTCTGCCACCTTGGCTGCTTCTCCTAGCCTCCACGTGGCCTTAATCTGCTCTCCGCTCTAATATCTCAGGAACCAAGAGCGAGCAAGCTACTGGTCTGTCCCACTTTATAGTGTAGAAATCCAAACCCTTAATCCAATCTACAAACGAGAAAGTCTCTGATATAAAGTCAGTCATCTGAGGCATAATGGAATTCCTCAGGAGTGCCCACCACCCCACATCATCCAATCAGTCAAGGGAGTGGGGAAAAGCTTACTCTTAAAACTAAGCCTTAGGCTATAATGACCCTGGCCTGCTTACATTACAGCCTTTCCCCCACACCTATCCCAAGCATAAGGGCAAATAATATCACCTGGGTGACGGGCTTTCATGTGGGCAGTGCCATCTTTAACAAAGTGAGCATATTATATTTTATCTGCCCAACATGTGGATATGAAATTAAATGGTCCAAGAAAAGACTTCGCAGTCTCTGTGAATCATAGTGGCCCACCTTCGGGGTTGGATGGCCATCAGCTGGGACTTTTCATCTCCGGCTAGTAAGGGCAGTTTGGAACATTGTAACTGAGGATCTGGGCCACCCAGATCAGTTTCCATACATTTCTCAATGGCTAAATTTAACAATGAATCCGCCACAGTGGCTAAAAGCATACTTGATATAGAGAGGGTGCCACGTCATCCTAGTCAGGCCAGATTTGAGTCTGAAACAGGATAGAAAAAATAACTAAAGTAACAGTAACAGCATTTCAAGAAACAAACTCTTTTAAGGACAAAGGTCCCCTAGGGGAGTGAAATAAAGGAGGGGAAGGAAGCAATTCAGGAAAAAGAATTAGGACTACACTAAGAAAAAAAACAACGTGCATATTGCAAAAAAGAGGGCCATTGGAAAAATAAATGTCCTATATTACAAGCAGCCAAGGGAAGTGTTTCTCCAGCCTCTGGGGGGAAGGGCTAGCAAGTAAGTGGTTTGGATAAGAGGAAAGCAGAAGGCAGGGCTGGGATGTGATGTGTGCGGAACAGCAGGGGGAAGGATGCTAGAATAAGGGTAAGGTGATTGGAGGAAGTATAAAATAGAAACTAGTCTCAGATATTCAGATATCCACCTACTGACCAGAAGAAGTTTTACCCATTTGGGAAATACAGGTAGGAATAGTATTAAAAATTGGAACTTTGCTTAGAAAAAAATCTTAAGAAAAAAAAAGAAAACAGGGCCAGGTAAAAAGCTTTAGAAATTAACAAACCACGGTTGTGGACCTTGCTGGTTAATCAGTTCTTTGAAATAAATTGCAACTCCAGAAGGAGTAATGGAATCATGAGTAACAGGGTTACAGGGAATGGGATTATCAGGAACAGGCCCTCAGGCTGCCTCTTCCCTTCTCCTCACTAGGATATAAGGGTCTTGTGGGCCCTCCATGGGCTGGGGGTGGTGGCTTGTTGCCCTCTACTGGTGTGTAAAAAAATTATAAAAGGGAAAATAAGTGTAAAATATACAAAACTAGCACTGGGAGAAGGATTCCAACGCTCTCTCGCAGGGCTGAGGCAGGTGTTGGGTCCCCTCCAAGTTTCCCTACCCTTCCTCAGTTCCTTCGTGTGGCATGGTTGTTGTCTGACGGGGAGGCATGGGGTTCACAGGGGAGACCCACTGCATTAGCCATGATAGTAAAAAATTATAAAAAGAATTCTCAGGGAATTGCAGGAAAATTAAAAATCTCATGTGGGCTAAAGCAACCCACTGTTGGGAAAGTAAATTTATAAAATCTATGATTTTTAATTTGCTGCTTTGGTTGTAAGAAGTAAAGCTAGACAGCTGCTGGGGCTGGGGTGGGGGTGAAAGTCGGCTTAGTTCTTGGAAATGCTGGGTTGTGCAATAAGGGACAGGCCCGCCGGATGCTTCTGCCTCCTCCCCCTTCCCTAAGAACCCTGGTCAGCAAACTGCTGCTCCGCAAACAGCTCATGGACCACATGGGGTCTTTTGCCCCCTTGGGTGTAACTCTCCAACGGAGTGCCATGTATGGGCGCTACCTCAGTAGGGACTGTGCCTACCTATACAGTTTAAAATTTGGCTCTCAAAAGAAGTTTCAATTATTGTACTGTTAATACTTGGCTATAATGACTAATAAGTTTTCTGACCACTAGGTTAAAATATATGCATTATTTAAAAGTCTTTTGTTAATTCTCTTTATTTGCTATTTCATAGCTCTATAATATTGAAATCTTGGTTTGGATATTTAGGGAATATGCAATGATTGTTAATAATGTCCTTTTATGTAATGTTTAGTTTATTATCATTTTGAAACAGTATCGTTCAATGTTAGGTCACAGAAACCCAGAATAACAGATATTACTATTGATTAGCCTAACAGTAAAATTACAGCATAAATAAAGCGTGCTCAACAAATGCTTAAAGGTCAATTGTAAATAATAAAAAAGGGGAGTCATATCCTGGGACTCCTGCAAAACCTATTTTTATCATGCTTTTTACTTAAAAATTTCTTTTAAATGTTAATGTACAGTTATTCAGCAGCGGAGAGATTCTGGAATCCTACGGGAGATGCCAAACCTGTTTCTCCTGAAAACTTCTATTCTCTTTTATTTGATCCTGCTTTTAACGCTGTTTTTGTCTTTTTCCAATCAGTTCCAGATATACAGAAAAAGTTTATATAGGTGGATAAGGGCCCTCAAGCCCCTCATGCAACATCTTCTGAGCATGGCTTTTAAGGTCTATAATGACCAAGAGAGGAACAGAAAAGGCAAGTAGAGCTCAAAAAGAGATCGAGTAAAATGACAAGCTCTTGGCATACAACCTTAAAGGCTCCAATGCCCTGTAAGGGTTTCATAGAACTCCATCAAAGCCCTGCTTCAAGAGTGGAAAGGAAGGTCATTGAGCTAAGTAAGGCCTGCCAGGCTTCTCGGCCCCCACCAGGGACATGTCTTTGCTGTGGAAAAAAGGGACACTGGAAGGTAAGCTGCCCCCTTGCTCCTCTAAGGGAGGGTTCAGTCTCTTCCAGCCCTGCTCCAGCCACCTGTGACCAGACTTTGCTCAGCCCACTGGGACTTGCCACTGAAGGCTAAAGGTGCCCAGGGCCGTCAGCTCCATCTTACGACACTATGGACAAGCTTAGGGTATTTCTTCCAAGTACCAGGTAAACTGATCTCATTTCTTATAAACACAAGGACCACTTACTATGACTTACCTGAATATTTGGGTTTTATTCATCCCTCGAATATCGCTGTTGTGGGTGTTGATAGTCCTATTTTCTGCTGCTTAGTTTAATGTATAGTGTCTCCTTTATTCCTCTTGTCTCAATGCCCCATGCCTATTTTAGGCTGGGACCTGCTCTTAATTTAGACAAATTTACCTCTGCCACCCAGCATAGTGTATCCCAAGGTTGTCTTCACCACACCACAGTTGCAGAGCCCCAGGGAAAGGCACCCTGGGTTCATCTCTCCAGTTTAAAGAAAATGGAAACTCCATCTCCATACGTGCTGCAGATGGCTTTTCCTGTATACCTGAATCATTGTCAGCTAGAAGCAATGGTCATTGGGACTTAGACTCTAGCTGTAGACTGTGAAATGTGACTACAACGCTAGTACCTTGTAGACTATTCTGGAATATGTGTGACTCTTGTTCCTTGGGACAGTTCTCAGAATAAAATGGAATTAGGTTACATTTGCAAATAATATGAAACAATAACGGTGTCAACATGGACTTAGTGAAATTACATTAACATGTTAAAGCCATTTAAGACTGTAAAAATTTTATTTTAAATCCTGTTATATTAGTTAAGATTTTGCTTGATAATCTGATATGCTTTAATCACTTCATTGTATTAGGACACTTTTTATAGTATCTATTAGCATTGGCTATTTTAATTTTGTTGTCTATTTTATATTTTTCCAGTCTGCCTCAAAGTCGGAACATGGGAATTCAAATAAGTATGAAGATGCTACCTAAAACCAGTGGGGTTTTTAGGAAATTTTAATAACTTCACTAAAACCCTTGTTACTAAAGGCTTATTAGCAACCAGTTAGAAAAAGATTTTGCCAACTGAAAAGGGATAATTAGAAAAGCCAGACTTAGAAACTATTACAGAAGGCATAATATCTGAATGTTCAATTTATGTCCAAATGAATACTAAGCAAAGAAGGGAAATTGTTATAAAAGCCAATTAGTATTATGTAAGTTGCAGAAGGTTTGTACAGTAACACTTGTTTCTTTAATGAACCATATTGCTATTAATGCTGTCTATTAAATATCTGTTACATGTTATATACTTTGTTAAATTAAGTCAAGGATTTGACTTAGGATATAAACCAGTGGGGAATGTGGTAAGGTACCAAAACATTGCAAAATTAATATTGATATTTTAGGAAGAAATGTCAGGCTTTCTGTCCCTTCCTTTCCTTGGGGAGGGGAGGGAAAAGAATGTAGAAGCTTCCTGACTTACAAGGACAATGGGTCATTTAGTTTAAACTATAGAATAAAGGTTGTATGAGGAACTTCTTTTCTCTTTCAGTAAGAGACAGAATTTACATACCACCCTACATTGATTTCGGCTCTTCCTCTCTTGCTGGAATCCTGAAAGTAACATACCTCTAGGCAAAGGAGGGAAGATAGACATGAAAAGATTTGTAAATGTCTTTGATTATGTTACCTTAAAAGTTTTAATGTTTCTATGGATCCCCTAAACAAATGTTGTAAGCTTGTGCCATGATGTCATGCTCCCTCCAGTCTATGTGTAATCGGGTATATAACCAGCCTCTGAAATGTATTTGGTGCACACAATTTGGGTCTGATGCCTCGTGTTAGCCATATGAGGCCAGCATATTTAATAAATCTCCTCCTTTAATAAAACCCTTCACAATTCATCCGGACATGGTGTCTCTAAAGGTGTCATAAAGTACCACGGGAGGAGGTATGGGTACTTTATAACACCTTTAGAGCCCCCAAGTCACTGGGGCAACCAAATATGTGCTTGCCAATGCTCCTTGGGAGTAAACACAGTCATGTCACTTCAAAACCATTGCTACAAAATCTAGTATCTCATCTAAACCATCATGTGAAGAACCTCCCCTTTGATACCAATCTACATCTCCAATCAAGACTGTTCTCTAGTTCTAATGTGTTTTCTCTTATACTTTCCTCCAGCTTCCCCTCAGGCTCCAAGAGGCCTTCCAACCTGCCCAAAATTGAATTCCTTATCTCCCTCAGTAGCCCTCATGTCCCTTCTTTCCAACCCCTTATCCGGTTCCATCATCCCTAGGTGGTACAGGAATGGCCTCAAATCTGTCACCATCTTCATGCCAACATCACTGCTACCTCCCAGGCCACCACAGCAGTCCTCTACCTAATGGCTCAATGTGCCTATGCAGCCTTCAGGAAACAGTGACAATGCCTCTGCAGGGCACAACAAAGACCTTCACCTCCCTCGGTGCTGATTCCCACCACGGCCCTAGTACCCACCACCCCCAGCCTGACCCAAACCTGGCCATTTTGGGAGAATGCCCTGTAGTCGGATGCCTCCGCACACATGCTCTGAGTGTTCCAGTGGCCACCATTGGCCCCTGGAGACTGAAAGCCACTGGGCAGATGCCACCAGCTGAAATGCTTTAGAACCCAGGCACTTTGCAGAATAGGAGGTTCCATAAGTGTTGACTGAAATGAACAATATAAAGGGGAGAACTGAGTGGGGCCATGTCACCAATTAACACACACACACACACACATACACACTGCCAGAACCAGAACAATCTTGCTCCTGCCTGTTTGTCTTCCAATGTTGTCTTCCATAACAGGGTTTCGGAGTGTTACTTACAGGCAGTCAAGAACCTGAACCACCATAAAGAGGACCAGATACCATCATACTGTCAAGTTGAATGCTGAGCATGTTCTTACTTCAACATACACTAGATATCCTATCACCTAGAGCTAGAATTTCTCATGAGGTAAAAGCAAAGCAGCAAAGAGAGTCCTGATTGTGTCGCACTCAATGCCATGCCTGATCAGCAAAGCCCAGTTCAAACACGGACCATTTGCTTTATTCAAGATTTTGTTTTACACTTTCTTAGGATTAAAAATTCTTCCATGGGTAGCATGCTAGCTAGTTATCAATTGAGAGTCACTCTTGGAGATCAAATGCTAGAAATTCAATAGATAGGCATTACATAATAAGTGGCTTTTGCAAACATTCTGAGCACTTCATATTTTAAAAAGGCTGCATCTGAGTGGGTTTTCAAATTGCATTAAATAAGCTTGTGTACTATGTTATTATGACACCAACATAGGCTTATCATGAAGAAGATGCTAGTTGAAATATAACAGATCAAATATCACATAGGCAGCTATCCAAATTTTAACAATGCATTTCAAGTTAAAAAAAAGAAAAAAAGTAAAAGATATTTCTTTATCTTTTAATGGAGGCTGAGAAGTTTCTAAGTTTTGCTCTTTTTTAAAAACAATTTTTTAAATTATTTTTATTTATTCATTTTAGAGGAGACAGAGAGAGAGAGAGAGAAGTGGGAAAGGAGCAGGAAGCATCAACTCCCATATGTGCCTTGACTGGGCAAGCCCAGGGTTTTGAACCAGCGATCTCAGCATTCAAGGTCAATGCTTGATCCACTGCGCCACCACAGGTCAGGCCTAAATTTTGCTTTTAAGAAAAAAGAAAAAATGGTCCAGTATAGCCCCTTCTTATAAGCTACTATAGAAATCAACATTTTTAACAAAATCATAAAATATTTAACGTTTGTAAATGATTGAAATTAAAATAAAATTTAAATCTATAATTTAAATGAAATGATTTGTTTCTGGTTAACCAGTGATGGATTTTTTATCCCCCTTTTATAGATAAGACATGTTCTGGGGAGGTAGCAATCTGCTCCAGGTTAACCAGTCACTGAAAGGAGAAGTGAAGGTGGAGCCCAGGCTCCCGCTGAGCCCCACCAACAGGCAGGCAGTACTGTCAGGGCCCCAGGACATAAGGGTCCAAAGCATCTTCAAGTCAGGAAGAACTGTTGTTAATCAAGAATCAGAACTTACCAAAAGCTTTCTCTGGAGTCACTTAGATCCTGCAAGAAGCTGACTGACAGCCACATGATTCATAGCACAATTCCATAAAAGATAAAACATTTCACCAAGGTTTTCAGGAAAAATATTCCAATTAAAATCATGACTTACAATTCACAGGTATCAAACAGTAATACATACTTCTTTAGTGACAGAGCTAATTTGGAGCTTTGTTTTTGTTCAACTGAAGTATAAGTTAAAACAGAAAAGGCTTACTTTGAAGTCTAAATACTTTTTGAACAGGGACACACCATCTAAGGTTCTTATTCTTCCCTAACTGGCAAGACAGCACCAAAGGGACAAATGGGTTGACCACAAGAAATTCTGAAAGAGGATGTCCAAGTTGTGGTATGCCCCACCACCTGCACACCACGAGCCTACAGTTCCCTCAGGACCAGTGGGTCCTTCAAACATGTATTTTAAGGAGCCATGTCAATAATAAGATTACCAGGATCTTCCCCTGTGCCAGATCCTGGCTTCTGAAATTGTGCGACTCTCATGAAATATTTGGAGATGTCAGTGACCTGACCATGAATTCCATCTTTTTGAGGTAGTTCAAACTCACAGGCTGATCTGTTCAGCATAGATGGTCAATCTTGTAACTCAAAAGAAAACTGCACCTGCATACAGTGACGAAGCCAGCAGACACGCACAAACATGTTATCACTACTGTCTACTTGGCTCCGCCCTGAAGTGACCAAAAAGCAATGTCCTGATTCACAAAGAATACTCACACCACAGGCAGATCCAGTTCTCGTACACCCTGAAGACTGTATGATTACAAAAAAATCAGGCACAAAGCAAATATTTAAAAGATGCCCTTGCCTGATCTGTGGTGGTGCAGTGGGTAAAGCATTGACCTGGAACACTGAGGTCACAAGTTTTAAACCCCAGGCTTGCCTGGTCAAGGCACATCTGAGAGTTGATGCTTCCTGCTCCTCCCCTTCTCTCTCTGTCTCTGTCTCTTTTCTAAAATGAATAAAAAATAAAATCATAAAAGAATAAAATCTTTAAAAAAATTAAAAAGGTGCCTTTGTAAATAAGAAGCTTTGAAGCTTAGACTTTTATTAGTTGTAAAGTAAACCCTCCTTGATCCATCATACAATTGCCAATAGTGAATCCATTTTGAACTCCCAAACTAGCAACTTTATACGGTTCACTTTAGTACACTTCTGGCACTCGGCTGCTGTGCAGGCTGTGTAGTTTGTTAAGAAAAACTGGTTTACCAACCGAGTTCCTACACTCCCTAGAAATAATAATGAAAACTCTTCCAACAGTGCTTATAAAATGTTAAATGTGGAAAACCTACAGAGATCGTTACAGTCACTACGACTGCATTTCAAAAGTAATATTTGGATGAACAAAATAATAATATAAGAACAAAGACAAGAAAACGAAAATTGTAAACAGAAATAATTTTTGTTATATAATGGTACAATTGTGAGTTATTTTTTTCTTTCCCAATTAAGTGTTGCTACATTGCTGGCATAACTAAAAAGGAAGAATAAAAGGGAAAGAGTGGGGAGAAATGAGGAAAAAGAATAAAGAGACCTTAGATATAACAGTCTGCTGTGACAATTACACACTTAGCATCCGCCTATGTATCAACAACCTGAAACATATCTATAAATTTATTTCAAATAATACAGCTAAACACCAATTGAATTAATGAGATATCTCATACCTCTGATTATCTTCCTCTTGAACTAACATAGGCGTTTGTTAGGAAGCAATGTCTTGGGATGACCAAAGGCAAACTAAGAAGAACTTACTTTTTGCTCGCCTCGCAGACGTCTGTAATGTTGGAGAAGAGGTGGTGACTCTCCGTTTTGGTCATTGTATCGCTCAGTTCTTTCGAATTTTTAAACATCCGTATCAAGATCTCCAAGCTGAGTAAATATGAGTGTTCAGAGGATATCACTTCAAAGATAGCCTGGTAAGGAGGAAGAAGAAATTTATTATTACATTATATTAATTGAAGAACTAAATATAGCTTCCCTAATTCTGCTATAAGGATGATATCATCTTAGAAAAATACAAAATGATAACATTAAGAAAACAGCTTAATGCTGTTGTATCACCCAACAACTGCCTTTCTATAAGGCACTTATACCCAAATTATGAGAAGCAGCCACTGCCCACAGTGTCGGGTCTCTGTTAGAAAGCTAGGACAGATCATTACCCTCAGAGTGACATTAATTAACTTTTGGAGTCATCTTCTCCAGCCCTGCTTTCAAAGCATGCTGCTCTGGGTCAGGAAGAATTTAGACATCTCTTAGGATTCAGAGAAAATTTCTCACAAATATATCCCCTCACTTCATCTCTGTGGGCCCTTTCTCTCCCTGTTTCAGTCTCAATAATCTGCAGTCAATAACAGCAAACATCCTGGGTGTGTTAAGAGAGCATGACTATACCTACCTTCAAAAGGTTTTTATCAGCTACAGGAATTTCTCTATATAAACTCAATTGAAAATAATTCTGCCTATTCAACAAGCCATTTCTGCTCTTGTCAGTGTCTCAAGAAGAAGCGAAAGACCCTGTGCAGAAGCTCCTGGTGTCAGGCACACAGTGGTTTTACTGATAAGAGTTCATTAACGATGAAATGCCAACACACACAGGTGGATGGACACCAATGCCCTATGTAAAGGAACTCAGCTAGCTCTTTAACAAAATCTTAACTTCCTATCTTCCATGAATAACACAGAGAGAATTTCTTCTCGGAGTAGCACTAGGACATCCTTGCAGGCCTGAGAATCACATCCTTCCTGGAGATCTCCCTAGTGTTACAGCCATCATCACCGTGCCCTTCAGGGCTCCTCCCAACAAGCCCTGGGCTCAGAAGCTTCTTCCCAGAGCTCACTGTGCTGCTCCTGAGGCGGGGTGGGAACAGGGCAGGCTCCACAGGTGGGCCAGGTAGAAAGAGATGCTTACCTGCCCGTGGATGGGCCACATTTGTCAGTCAGATAAGTGGTGTTAATCTCTGCATGCACCTCCCCCCTTTCAGCATCCATAAACTTTTAGGAAATTCTTATTTAAATGTGTTGGCCTAGTTTTGGTTGTGCTCAGGGATTTAAGTGATATAACAAATCTAAAGAGTTAAGAACATTAAAAGTCTCACTTAACTCAATGGTTTTCAACCTTTTTATACTTGGAGACTGATAAAAATAGAACTATTTTGGGGATCACTAATGCAGAAATCACCCTGAGTGTAAGCAAATTTGGCTAAAATCATTGGGTCTATAATCTTTATACAACATGAGGGTGGTTAATTCTTTCGTGGACTGGCATGAAATTTCTGGCCAACTTGTCCACAAATCAGCGGTTCAAAAACATTGACTTAACTTGTATTTTGTGTAATTCTACCACATCAATATCAACCAATATGATTATCCCCGGAAATACAATGCAAACTAAAGAAAATGGTCACTTCCTAGCCAAAAATAATTGATTAAAGGTTGTTGGTGGATATGGTGCTCTGGAATGACTTAAAATCAAAAAGTAAAGGTTTTTAAGATCAAATTCAAAATACTAAGATTCAAACAAAAAGATATAATGAACTACACATAACAGATCACAGGGTAAGATGAATAACTGGTACTTTAATACAATAAACTTCTCACAAAAACTAGGGGATATTTACAAATTAATATGATGCTATAAAATATCCCCTAATTTTTGTGAACAGTGGAGGTTTAAGAGCATTATTAAAACACCCCCAACAGAGCCATCATCAACTACTTAAAAGCACATCAGGTTACACCTGCTAAAAATAGTTATATAGGAATAGAAGGAACCATAAAGTTAGATTCGCTGCTGCCATTACATTATCACAAATCTGAATAAATATTTTCAAAATATAAAGGGACTAGAATAGCTTCAAATAGAAGAAGTTTAAAAGAACAGAAACGTTCAAATGGAATGAAGACTCTGAAAAAGCTTGAATTTGTCCACAAGGAAAGAGAAACATTGTTTATATCACAATGTTAACAATAAAGAAAAAAAAGTATCACCTATTGTCCACCATTTTAAAAACAGACTTAAAAAAGGCAGTATTTATAGATTATAATACTATATAGTGGTCTGAATGAATGATCTAGATTAACAGGCCTTAATATAAATAAATCTCAAAAATATTGTTGAATGTAACACATAACCAAAAAATATGTTCAGAATCATATCACTTATCTACATTTTAATGTACACACATAAGCACATGTACCGTATTTCCCCGTATATAAAACACACCTTAATTTTGAGGCCTGAAATTTGAAAAAAAATGTATTTTATTGAACTCAAGTTTTATTCATCATAAGACTCATACAACTCCTCATCACTGTCAAAACTCCCATCAGGCTGTCCTCATCTGTATCTGATGATGAATCACTGTCTTCATGTATTGCCTCGTCCTCAGTTCCATTTATGGCATTTGAAATGCCATATTTCTTAAATGCAAATAAAAAAATCTACAACCACTGTATAAGATGCACTCGGTTTTTAGACCTCAAATTTTTCAGAAAAGGGTGCGTCTTACACATGGGAAAATATAGTACAGTGTGTCCGTAAGGTCATGGTGCACTTTTGACCGGTCACAGGAAAGCAACAAAAGACGATAGAAATGTGAAATCTGCACCCAATAAAAGGAAAACCCTCCCAGTTTCTGTAGGATGATGTGGCAGCATGTGCGCATGCGCAGATGATGATGTAACACCGTGTATACAGCGGAGCAGCCCACGGCCATGCCAGTCAAGATGTGGACGGTACAGAGGAAAGTTCAGTGTGTTCTGTGGCTCGCTAAATTCAAATCCGTGACCAAAGTGAAACGTGAATATCGGCACGTTTATAACGAAGTGCCACCACATAGGAATAACATTACTCAGTGGGATAAGCAGTTGAAGGAAACTGGCAGTTTGGTGGAGAAACCCTGTTCTGGTAGGCCATCAGTCAGTGATGAGTCTGTAGAGGCTATACGGGATAGCTACCTAAGGAGCCCTAAAAAATCTGTGCGTGTTGGCCTGACCTGTGGTGGCGCAGTGGATAAAGCGTCGACCTGGGAACACTGAGGTCGCCAGTTCAAAACCCTGCACTGGTCTGGTCAAGGCACATATGGGAGTTGATGCTTCCAGCTCCTCCCCCCTTCTCTCTCTCTCTCTCTCTCTCACTCTGTGTCTCCTCTCTAAAAATGAAAAAAAAAAAAAAATCTGTGCGTGTGTGTGCTCGACAATTACACCTAAGCAAGACTACAGTTCATAAGGTGTTAAA
Source organism: Rhynchonycteris naso (assembly GCA_037038555.1). Taxonomy (NCBI): domain Eukaryota; kingdom Metazoa; phylum Chordata; class Mammalia; order Chiroptera; family Emballonuridae; genus Rhynchonycteris; species Rhynchonycteris naso. The sequence continues at coordinate 176,203,301 of CM072995.1, read as the reverse complement.
GAAACGTCTCTGTTTTACGGGGTACAAATTGCGGCTGTTGTATGCTATCAAACCGGCGGATAGACCCACACGATGCACGTTTGCTACAGATACGCTTCATGAGATTGACAATGATGCAAGATTTTTGCAGAAGATTGTGTTTAGCGATGAGGCGACCTTCCATATCTGGGGACATGTTCATCGCCATAATGTCCGAATATGGACTGCTGAACATCCTCATGCTTACGTTGAGTACAAACGTAACACCCCTAAAGTGAATGTGTGCTGTGGCCTGATGCATGATAAGGTGACAGGCCCATTTTTTTCACGAAGAAGTCTGTGGCGGCAAACACCTATCTTGACATGTTGGAATTGTATGCAGTGCCACAATTTCCAGAAGGTGTCATCTTTCAAAAGGACAATGACGCTCCTCCACACTACGCCACCATTGTTCGTGAGTTTCTGGATATAACATTCCCCTGGGGGTGGATAGGCAGGGGTTCTGTCAAGACATGGCCACCACAATCCCCGCATCTGATGCCCTGAAGCAACATGTGTACATTGAACGTATCAACGACATTAATCACTTAAAACAGAGAGTCACAGACATTATTCACTGTTACACCAGACATCCTTACCTGTGTGTGGCAAGAATTTTACTATCATTTGGATGTGTGTAGGGCAACAAATGGAGCCCACATCGAACTGCACTGAATAGGTATAAAACTGGGAGAGTTTTCCTTTTATTTGGTGCAGATTTCACATTTCTATTGTCTTTTGATGCTTTCCTGTGACCGATCAAAAGTGCACCATGACTTTACAGACACACTGTATATAAATATATGTAACACATGATTTAAAAGCACAGATTGGACAGATATACATTAATTCATAATTATAGTTGCCTCCGGGGTTGAACACCAGGGAATGGGACTGAGAAGGAGAATACAGGACTTCTACTTTATTGAAAATCTTATTTTATTTACTTCAAAAAATATGAAGATAAAAATTATAAGTGTAAAACATTTGCTAATTGTCAGTGATGGGTACACCAATATTATATACTACTCTTTTTTAAAAAAAATTTTTTTAAATGGCACTATTATATACACTTATATTTTTGCATTATTCCATGCTAATGAAAAAGAAAAGGATACCTCATGACCTCTGCTGAATTAATTTATATGCGTGTACATGTATAAACGTGTGTGTGTGTTTATCCATAGTAATATGCGGGAGACAGGAGAAAAATGCTGTGAAAGCTTCACAATATCAACTCAATGAGCAATTTTCTTAAACTGAAGCTAAACTTCAAAGTTGTGAAACCCTATTGCTGTTTTATTTTTTATTAAGTAAAGTTTTATTTTGGAATAACCTCATAGAAAGAGGAGTTCTTTCCCCAACCCCACAACCAGGGTACACTACATTTTGTTTGCAGACAAATGTACATACGTTACTCAGTCTTTCCAATGACATTGTATTTCAGTTCCAGGATCTAACTTCTGTTTCATTATTCAACATATTTCTTTCAGTTTAAATACCTGGACAAGGTGCTTTGTGTTTTACATTAGCATTGGGATATTTAAATTCCTTCTTTTTTTAGAGATTCATGTGTAGTTTTATTTGACAGTTATCATATAACCTCTTTTGTAGAAAGAACTCTTTTTATTCTTTTTTTGGCACGTATCCATTTTATACATTTGCAAAGCACTTGAACAAGTGCAAAAGTAGGTGAAAGCACACACACTTCAGACTCTAGAAAACATACCTCTTGTCTCTTTCTTTCCTCCTGGCTAACTGTCTGAGATAATCCATTTCTTTTCACCTAGGGAAGGAAACAAAATAGCTTTGAGCTCATTCACTTTAACAATTTCTTTATTATGTAAGGCATAACACTTAAACCATTCAAAAATGAATTGAAAGAAATTTATGCAAAATGTTCAGTTCAGTACACATTAATTTTTGGGTCTCATACCCCACAAATAATATTCAGTCACATTAATAAATGAACCTACTTCAACACCAAAGAACTGACCAGTGCATAGAGCACTATGCTATCAGGTTGAGTCACTCTGTCCTATTGTTAGTTCTGGATATTCCTAAAATACTTATCAAATTACTCTCCCAAATCATAAATGCAGAAATCTAGTAAGAAAGAAATGAAGTCACTGCTCTGAGAGTTTACTGTCCAAGATTACAACATGAAAGATTAACTTTAACATCATTTTTCATAAAGACTAAATGGAATACCAACACTCTTTATAAAAAGCCAATCAAAGAGAAAAACAGTCTCCTTTGCCCCAATTTCTGTTTATTTAATTTGAAAAATAGGAATGTCAACCAGATTTGGAGAAGCCACAGTGCCTACAAGAACAAGAACATCAGTACCACATTTGGAGTGATGCAGTTGGATCATTAGTTGAGTTAATGTGATTAATATCTCAATTGATTGAAATTTTTATTTGATTGCTGTAGTTCTTACCATAATTCTATATTACTGAAAAGAGGGTGAAATATAAGCTCTGGAAAGGCAGGACCTGGTGTCTCCTCTGGGACACCTGGCATTCAGTTTGGCACATGAAAGACATATGTGCTTTTTAGCCAAAGATTTCATTAGCATAAGGTAAGCCATACATACAAAATACCAACCAATTAAATCCCGCACATAAGATAAAGAGCAGTAGGAAAGACAATGCCCTCTCCTGTATTAGAAATTGACAGCAATAAAATATAACAAAATATAAAGGTCTTCAAACATATTTCAGCTATCATACATAGATTTCTTATAAAAAACTATGTTCCCCTAAACCTACTTTTAAGTTCATATCACAGGTTGTTTTCCAAAATTAAAAATTTTTCCCAAGTTGTATTTTCCTGCTAATTGTAAATCTAGACACTTTAAATGTGTGCTACTATGGTCTTTTAAATGTATTCAATGGAATGTAAAAACCATAATGATCTTATATCCACCAGCATCCATTTAAAAATTAAATAAGCTTCACTTAACGGTTGGCAATTTTACACTATTTTTCTTTCTCCTTAAAATCATATTTCTGGCGTTGGCTGGTTGGTTCAGTGGTAGAGCATTGGCCTAGCATATGGATGTCCCAGGTTCAATTCCAAGTCAGGGCACACAGGAGTAGTGACCATCTGCTTCTCCACCCTCCTACTTGGCACCCCCCTACCCCTCCTGTAGCCATGGTTCAAATAGTTCAAGCAAAGTTGGCCCCAGGCACTGAGGATGGCTCCATGGCCTCGCCTTAGGCATTAAAATAGCTCAGTTGCTGAGCAACAGAGAGCAGCACAGATGGGCAGAGCATCACCACCTAATGGGCTTGCCAGATGGATCCTGGTCTGTGCGCATGTGGGGGTCTGTCTTTGCCTCCCCGCCTCTCACTTAAGAAAAAAAACACATTTTCATATCAATTTCTCCCTAAAATTTCCTAATGAAATATAATTCTATGTGTTAGAGTACTTTATTAATCATGCTGATATACTATGAAACAAAGAAAAAAGCTTTTAAACATAATTTTCTAAAATTCCCTGGGACAACTGTACTTTTAGTATAACAGAGATTCTCCTGAATTATATAACCACCACAAATAATAATAACCTATGATCAAATCTATATAACTACTTCTAATTTTAATGCATTAAGCTTTAGTGCAACTATTAGAAAGATGGGGGTGGTTATGGTGGCTTAATTAAAGGAGGCTTCACTAACATAATTCACATTGACCTCCATTTTTGCGTGTCCCGCGTTCTAACACCTTGGGGCCACACACCAGTGACGCCTTTCTTGAATAAAATGGCAAAAGTGTAATTGCGACAGGGGAGGCGGGAAGAACCTGGGTGTCATTCTGTAACTTCAGATGCAGTCTCCATTTTAGAAGGAGAAAAATCTAGAAGCTGAGGACCTGAAATACAGCAGCCTTCAAACGACGCTGGTCCGCCTCGCACAGTGTTCCTGAATTCCACGGTCATGATGCAGCCCCTAGTGTGAAGACAGCTATGCACAGTTCTCCACATCGTGCTGTCATGGAAACCAAGACAACCATGTGTGACTGTCTTTAATTTAATTTTTGGAAAAAGTTAGAAAGCAGTATAAAAATAGAGTCCTAAATTAGTATTAAAATGAATAATCATTTACTATATGCCAGGAAATGTGCTAAGCATTAAACCTGTTTTCCCACTGAATCCTCGTAAAAACTAGAAAGCTGATACTATTTTTCTCCCCATTTCATAGATGAGAATAACAGCCAAGGCTGAGGACCCAACATCACACTGTTAAGTAGGTAGCAAAGCCAGACCTTCAACCACGCCTGTCCAGCTTCAGGGCTCACACTCTGAATCATATCAATGGGTCCCCTGTTTCTATTTCTAGGATTGGGCAAGAACTCCTTCTACTCTCAGGTTTCTGGACCAAGCCTCCATATGTTTTATTTCATTCACCCAGATCATGGAATGTTCTTAGCTTTACCCACCATCCTGACCCGGGGTAAGTATGTCAGCAAGAATTCATGATTAAAAAAGCTCCCCCATACATTCTAATAAGGGAGGAGATGGGCCAGAACAACACTGTTCAGAGTTTCCCCCATTTGGTTAGCCCTGAATAAGAATTTCCCAGGATTTCCTGCCTGACACAGAGTACTGGCAGATGGATATCCAGGCTCCGTGCCCACAATCTCTGCAGGTGAGGTCATCAGCAAGAATTTCCACACCACTGGCATCTTCATCAAAAACTACTACTGAGTTCAGACCCGGAAGTCTTAAGGGGAAGAGAATGGAGTATGTGGGCTTAGAGAAGGCTAGTTCACTGAAGGATTAAGAGTACTTCATCTGATCATAAAAACAAAACAAAATGATCCTCAGATAAAGTAGTTGCTTTTTGAGGGGGAGTGAAGGTAGTTTCAGAAAAGGCAAATACTAATATACAGAATTACATCTTTCCCTAAGGCTAATCATAAAGTGACAAAAATACTCCTTCAACCCAAAACTCATCAGTAAGAAACCAGCAGCCTGTACAAAACTACTGTGACAGAAGAATAAAGATTCCAGGGAACATTACTGGGTCATAAGAAAAAAAGCCCATTGCATTGGGGAGGCTCAAAGTTTGTTCTAGGCAATTACAACAAACCAGTTCCCCCGGGCGGCTGCCACGCTGCTGCTCCTGGGCCTGTCATTCTGTCTCAGGCCCTATAGTCCCGCACAGGGCAGGCTGGACAGGGTCTTCCTCCAGAGCCAAGAAGGATCATTTTGTCCACCTGAGACCTCCTTCCACATGCAACTCAGTTAAGTAGTACCTGAGAATGGGTGCCTGCAGATGGAAGATCAAGAGCAAGCACGATGATTTCAGAGACTGAGGAGTTTGGAGAAATAAAACCAGAGAAAAAGGAGGAGAGATAGAAAAAGAGCCTCCCCCCCCCCCCCCCAATGGGCTGGCACAGGGCAGAGGAGAGAAAATTAGAGGAGCATGAAATATAGGAGCAAATATCAAGCTGAAAGAAACAAGGAAGGAGGAAAGGAGAAAGAACTGTGCCAAGTTTCTAATAGTCCATACCTCTGGACATTGTCTAGTCAAAAACAGTGGTCTTGTCACTGAACTTGATAAAATCACTGGAAGGCCCAGAGTGTGGTATGTGTGCGCGCAAGCGCGTGTGTGTAAAACACAAACATGGCAAAGGCCATATTTATACCTATAGTTTAAAATTTACATACACATTTTTGCTATAAGATCTAAAATATTACATTTATCACATTTTTTCAAGTGTTCCCCTTGTTTCCATGTGTAGGAAAAAAAATATATACAAGCTTCTAAAATTGATTGCTATTTTGCTATCTAAAATGAAAAATTAAAATTGTGCTGTCTCCTTTTATTATTTTCAAAATATATATTTCACATTGGTAGTTCTGGGTGAGTACAAACAGGAATACTTTGACAGTCAGAATCACACTCCTTTAAAGGTCTCCTCTGACCTCGCTAGAACTTTCTTATTCCTCACTGTCTGGGCCTGGTTTAAATTTTGTATTCAACTATGTCACAGAGAAGTAGATTGCGAAAGTAGTTTAATGAAACACTAAGACTTGGATTCAATTTGAGGTTCTTGAATTTGTACAATTCCCAGCAATTCATAAAAATGATCAAATCTTGCCATGGCAAATTCTACACTCTATCCCTAGAAGTATAAATGCAAAAGTATAAATGCATGTCAACGTCTTCAACATTTTAAGTGGATGAAAATTTTTTCAAATAAAACAACAGAATTAAAGCCCAAGAGCACAATTCTGACCTAAGTTAAAATATGAACGTAGCCTGACCACGCGATGGTGCAGTTGATAGAGCATCGAACTGGGATGCAGAGGACCCAGGTTTGAAACCCTGAAGTCGCCAGCTTGAGCGCTGACTCACCAGCTTGAGTGCAAGGTCGCCGGTTTGAGCATGGGTTCATAGACTGGACTCCATGGTCGCTGGCTTTAGCCCAAAGGTCACTGGCTTGGAGCCCAAGATTGCTGGCTTGAGCCCAAGGTCACTGCCTTGAGCAAGGGGTCACTTGCTCTACTGCAGCCCCTGGTCAACACACGTATGAGAAAGCAATCAATGAACAACTAAGGAGCTGCAACAAAGAACTGATGCTTCTCATCTCTCTACCTTCCTGTCTGTTTTCCCCTATCTGTACATCCCTCTGTCTCACTCTCTGTCTCTGTCACACACACAAAAACAAAAATAACTAAAAAGAAAATCAATGTATGTGTGTGTGTGTGGCTTATCAAGATATCAAGATAGCAAATGCAGAGAACTCAATAATGTTATAATAGTTTCAAATTCATAATTAGTTTTTTATTGCTATAGTTGGTATTAAAATTCTTCCCCCCTGATCTTTATAACTGATAAATATTACATGTCCAAATGAGATAGAAGATAACAATTAGCTAAAACTAATAAAGAACAGTATAAAATACTTCATGGCATGTCTACTTAGACCCAAAATATATAGTTTTTGAAATTTAGAAAAGGGTAAATTCCCTAAAGTATAGACCCAAAAAATCAATTATTAGATACTCCATCTAAAGTTCATGCCAGTATTCTTCTTGATGACCTGCAAGTCTGACATTTCCAGACAACTCTCCTATGAATGAACAGGGAGGCTTTAAGCAGAGATGCCATTCCCGTACTGAACAAGTTACAAGCATTGTCACAGAACTGTCAGGAAATCCATACTTTATGTAATATTCCTTGGCCTTGGACTTCACCGACTGGAATAGGTTAGAAGCCAAGTTCTCTAAGGCCCAAATAGAGCTCCAATATTGCCACGTACAAAAAGCCTATCTATAGAATAGAGCAGATCCTGTGTTGCAAGCCAAGATTAGTAAGGCCAGTCTCTTGGTCAACCAGATAACCATTTTTTAGGGGGTAAACAGGGATATATTCTCAGGTTGATCAAGATTTCACACTTGTTTGTATCTCAGATGGGTGCACATTTCTTCAATTTTCCTCCACCAGCTAGGGAAACCAGATAGAAGGTTCCAATATACTAAATGAACAAAAAGAATCAGAAATGTAGCCAGTGAAAAATTAGATCAGGAATTTATAATTCAAGATCACTTAGGATCCATAAAGCACCAATGGACCCTGAATACCCATTTGAGCTAAATAAGACCTTTATACTTTGACAGAGTTTGCCCACTTGCTGAAAATGGACTGGTTATTCATGCCCCTTGGTGATTCTCTATTCACCAGCTTCTCTTCTTGAAAGCTCAGGTGGAGAGGGAATGAATTGCAAAGTAAAATTAAACCACAGGACACAATCTCTCTCGGGTCTTTTCTACACTTTACACAACCCCAAAGAGCCCTGGAATTACAAATGAGCTACAGTTCTTTCATCCTAAATAACACTGGAACAGCAGCTCTTTGAGAGGGTGTTTAAAGGGCCTAAACTAAAAAATCTGCCAGGGTCCAGAACTCATGGCCTCTGTAGCGTAGGCTCTCAGACTCTTTCCATGCCCACCTCGTCCAGGAGAAATGTCCTGAGAAGTCAACCTACCTAAGCTAAAGGTGGCCATGCAACATCCATCTCAAAGGGCCAGAGACCTGCACAACCAAAGAGCAGAGGTCAAGAAGGGATGATATTTTTAGGGAGAGTGGGAAATAGATAGAATACTATGTATATATATTTAAATGAGAAGACAATGGCCCATTTAATAAACTCACATGCTTGATTTGAAAACACATCAAGTAACATGCCAGGGACCTCCTAAGCTCTTATGTTAAAAAAAACGAGTCTCCTCCCTGATCTGCTGTTGTTGATCTAATTCTATAACCCTCACCAAAGTTCTTGGATCCCCAGAAACAGCAAGCCGCTCAGCCCTCCTCTCCTCCCCCACAGAGGGAACCTCAGATCTGCTGAAAGGACAGGCCAGGGCTTGAGGCTTCCGCTCCTCTGTGGCCTGGGTCACTGGCTACAGACAGAGACAACGTTCCTGAATTCACTCAAATTATTTCAATACAGATATGAGGCTGAGAGTACAAACCACAAACAGGTAATCAAATGAACAAAAACAAACTGCTGCGCTCTGTATGATATCGGAGATAAGTGTGAATAACTTCACTGCAGCCAGCCTTGCTAGCCAAATACCCAGAGCTAGCCAATGCCTGATTCAAAGTTGCTGTTGGCCCTTCATTCATGTCTCAAACTACCATTGTATCAAATGCTTGCCATGCACCAGAGCCTTGTAATTTCTAAACCTCCTAACAATCCTGCAAGGAAGGTAATAGAATCAATAAAGTTAAGTCATTAGTCGGTACTAAGGGGCAAGCTGCGATTCCAACCCAGGCTGCCTGGCTGCCCTCAAAGGCTGAGTGATCTCTTCTTGAACACATGTGAATTTCTCCGAGTTGTGAGCTGCAGCTCCTCTTCCCTGAACTAAGATCCTTCCGCTGGATGGCCCAGAAACCACATCTCTTACAGGAATTTTGTTTTACAGAGAGACAGAGACAGGGACCGAGATAGGAAGGGAGAGCTAGAGGGAGGAGAGAAATGAGAAGCATCAACTCACTTTAGTTGTTCATAGCTTCTTCGATTCTTGTCTTCTTGAGAGAGAAAATTCAAACAAGAGACAAAATACAGCAAGTAAAGGAAGAACTTACTGGCTGTGCAGGAAGAAAGTCAGAGAAAAGGGGGCCTTGGAGACAGGTTTAGGGGGTTAGCCCGAGACACACTGCCACTGTCCACTGCTCCAGTGGTTGCAAGTCGGGTGGGCTCCTTAGAACTTAGGAGGAAGGGAGAAGGAGGGACAGTGTGGGCTTCTGAGCAGTGAAAGGTAAGCTGGCAATGGGGTGGCCTGGCCATTTAACTTGTTGCTTAGTCCTGACATTTCTCCCATCTAAGGACTGCCTCCCTGTGACTTGTGGCTCTTACTAGTAGCCTTCATTCCCCTGTGGGCTACTGAGCCTAGACCCAAATTTATTCATTTTCCATTCCCCAGCTGAGCAAGACATGAAGTTCTCCATCATCTATCAACAATTAAGAGGACAAAGTGAAGTTAAAAAATATATGAAAAGCTAATGACACAGAAGTAGAAAGTAGGAAAGGGGAAATTACTTTAGGAAAAAAGGGCAATTTTACAAAATTATAGGTATTTAATAAAAGATGAGCAGGTTCATGCCTGACCAGGCGGTGGCGCAGTGGATAGAGTGTCGAACTGGGATGCAGAAGACCCAGGTTCAAGACCCTGAGTTCGCCAGCTTGAGTGCAGGCCCATCTGGCTTGAACAAAAGCTCGTTAGCTTGGACCAAAAGTCGCTGGCTCCAGCAAGGGGTTGCTTGGTCTGCTGAAGGCCCGCAGTCAAGACACATGTGAGAAAGCAATCAATGAACAACTAATGTGTTGCGACGGCAACCAGGAACTAATGATTGATGCTTCTCACCTCTCTCCATTCCTATCTGTCTGTTCCTATCTATCCCTCTCTCTGTATCTGTAAAAGAAAAATGAGTAGGTTCACAATATGGAATATTTAATAAAACACTGAGGAGCAGAACAAGACTAATAGTGAACAGTGGAAGGGGCTGGGTATGGTAATAAAATCAAAGCAGATTTTGGTCTAAACTGTTATGTTTAATTTTGTAATAAGGAGAATGTATTTGTATCACTTCCGTAATTCAAAATTAATTGTCATAAAGAAATTAATCAGTGTTAACGTTTAAATTTTTAAACTGAAAAATCAGGAATAATCTAATGACTAACATTGGGTAATTGGTTAAAACAACCAAACACCACCTATTTAATGAAATACAACGCAGGCTCTTCAAAGGGCTGTCCTGGAAGAAAGTTTAATGATGTGGAAAATCATTTACAGCATTCTTAAGAGAAAAAAATGGGTTACAAAACAGCAGAGTTGTTTTTTTCTCCCCTTAAGTGAGAAACGAGGAGGCAGAGAGACAGACTCCCACATGCGCCTAACCAGGATCCACCCGGCATGCCCCCTATAGAGCCATACTCTGTCTACCTGGGGCCATTGCTCCATTGCTCAGCAACTGAACTATTACAGCACCTGAGGCAAGGCTACGGAGACATCTTCAGCAACCAGGGCCAACTTGCTCCAACCCAGCCAGGGCGGTAGGAGGTTAAGATGAGAGAGAGAAAGAGAGAGAAGGGAGAAGGGGAAGCGTGTGCCCTCACTGGGAACTGAACCTGGGACATCCACACACTGGGCCTATGCTCTACCACTAAGATAATTGGCCAGTGCCAAAACAACAGGTTTAATGACACAAAAGTGTATTTAGAACACAAGGGGAAAATATGGGTAACAAGACAGTATCATTTTACTTTTTGCACAAAAAGAAAAACATCTATGTATACATTTTTTAAAAAAAGGTCTAAAAAGTTATATACCAAAATGTGAATACTGGAGGGGGGGAGTCAGCTAATTTTTATTTTGTTCTCTTTTTCTATTGGTACTTTTTAATTTTTCATAAGACAAATGTCTTTTTTTTTTAATTTCTTTTTATTTTATTCATTTTAGAGAGGAGACACAGAGTGAGAGAGAGAGAGAGAGAGAGAGAGAGAGAGAAAGGGGGGAGGAGCTGGAAGCATCAACTCCCATATGTGCCTTGACCAGACCAGTGCAGGGTTTTGAACTGGCGACCTCAGTGTTCCCAGGTCGACGCTTTATCCACTGCGCCACCACAGGTCAGGCTACTTTTTAATTTTTCTACAATGAATATGCCTTAGTTTTATAACTAAAGCATCATTTTAAACAAAAACCAAAACAGATTTCAAAGTCCTCTCTCAAAAAATAAATACAAGTTGTACAGACAGACGTGGTAAAGGTTACCAACAACACCTGCATTTCTGTGTTGCTGCCCACAAGGAAGGCTAGAGAAATGAGAGGGGACTACCAGCAGGTAAAAGAAATGAAGTAAGGTAAAGGCAGGGAATAAGAAAGAAAGATTGCAGTCAAGTTCAAACCGTGCGGCAGCTTATGAGGCAGTGTTGAAAATGAGTGATGACAGGCAGGTGTGCAGGAGTGAGAGGCGAGGCGGAGGCCTGAGCTGGAGCTGGTGTCAGCAGAATGACACCATCGGCACATAGTGAAGGCATGAGTCAAGAGGGGCCGACATAGGCCAGTCTGGGGGCTCCTATCGTGCAAGAGAACACTGGTTTGTGAAAGTGATGCCAATGTGTAAATGCTGTTTTCTTTCTGTTTATTTTTGCAAGCTGGCAGATTGTCAGGAAAGATCAACTGCAAAACTGTAAGTTACTTAGAACAACATGACCCCAAAGTTAAATTCTTAGATTTGCATTCAAATCTAACCTGAACTAAAGTGAACACACGTTTTATATAGGATTTACAAAGCATGTGATGGTTTCACTAGACAGGAAATATCTTCTTGTATGAAGGAGATCTGCGGAATAGGCGCAGAACAGAAGTAGCCTTCTGTTTACCCAAATATCAAGCTTCACCCCAGCACGTTATACTTCTATCACTTTTCTTCCCCGCTCAGCTGCCCATCCAGCCCATCAGGTTTTGGTCACACCTAGAGAGGAATATCCTAACCTTAACTGTTCTCTGATTTTGGTGTCATTCATTTCAACATTTTGTCCTACCTTTTCTCAAAAACGTCATTTAGACAGTTTGTGTCTACTGTCCTCGAAACCAGCTTCTAATCCCACAGGGCACAGGCCGGGTTTTAGGCTTGTTTGGTTTGCCCCATCCACTATGATGAATTCCGGAGTCAGAAACCAGGTTTTTCAGACTACAAGTTATAAGCTCTTAGTGAATTGCAAAAGAAAGTCCATACATTTCTGATCTTCATCTATTTAAATTTAACAAAACAGAAAGGATAAAACAGAAAATACAACAGTGTACTGCATGTATTAAGGATAACTTTTGCTTCGTCGAATTTTTGTTTGTGATACACACACACATACTCACACAGAGGCACCTGCAAGCACACAGACCGGGTTACAGGGAAGATGAGTTTCACACGGTGTTAGGTCCCTGATATAGGTTACGGTTATGAAGTCATCTCCACTATGTGTAAGTAAAGGTAACTCGAGAGGCTCTGTTTCAGGTAATATCAAGACCCTTATAAAAAACAATAAGAGATAACTACACTAAATAAACATCTGAGAATCTCAGCTACCTCGATATAAAGTTTGTAGAGAAACAGTTGTTGCCCTTATGATGTTGTCACAAGGATGACATAAACTGCAGAGAAAGAACCTAGTACAGTCCCTGGTGCACTGTGAAGCCTCTGCAAATGTTCGGTTAACAATTTAACTGAATGTAAAGAAATGAATATCATCATGAACCAGTGGCAGATCCCAGAGCTGCAGCTAGCTACCCAGCAAGTCAGCCACTGCACTGCCTGCTCTCATGGAGACCTTGAACCCAGGTGGATGTCAGGCCTCTCTGTTGCTCTGTTGAGCAGACAACAACCATACTCCTTTGTACATCGCTACCAGAAGCAGGGCTTCCTGCCATCCACAATGGAAACTGCTCCAATTTTTTTGTTATTGCAGTTGGAGGGGTGGCAGAGTTTATCTCCTACAACAAAGGGGAAAAGAATTGGCAATTTCCTCTCACTGGCAACAACACTTCCTTCTGCAGAAGCTGTCCACTGGCTCTATGGTCCTTATCTCCTCCAATAGCAGATATGGAGACAAAAAGTACCATACTAATCTTAAGACATTAGAGTACAGACTAATCATGTAGAGAATCAACAGGCTATGAGCACTCTGGATAGAGCAACAAAATCTGAAAAACAAAGTTTCAATCATTAGTTCTATATTTAAAAATTCAACAGTAATTTTGATGGTGATGATTTTTGCAGTCATTACAAAAGCAAATCTCTATATGGATATGGTCCTGAGAAATAGTCCCATCATTAAACTAAGGGACAAGATGCCACAAGAGGACATCTTACAGTCAAAAGGGCAAATATAAGAATCTGATATGCCCTGGCTGGGTAGCTAAGTTGGTTAGAATGTCATCTCGACATGCCAACGTCATCTTGACATTTAAGAGGCTCAAAGTTGCAGGTTCGATCCCCAGTTAGGACACATACAAGAATCAACCAATGATGGCATGGATAGGTAGAGCAACAAATTGATGTATCTCTCTCTGTTTCATTCCTTTTCTTTCTTTCTAAAAATTTAAATAAACAAAAATCTTTTTAAAAAGAATCTGATAGATGATTTCCACAGTTCAAAGCTCAGTAGTAAAGAGCCTTTCCCCATTGTTATTCAGAAATCCTCAAAGTAACTGAGCCTTCTCTCCTATTCCTACAAACTGCTATTATTCTTGAATGTCCCCATCCAAGTGCCCAAAGAAACCCCAAGTGGAGAAGTAGACTATAATTTTATTTGATTTCACAGTATGCAAATACTTAAAATGGGCTAACATAGTTCTAAACTATGAAGATGCCAAGTTCCCCAATGTTTCAAAGACACCTATTAAATCTAGGATGTAGACAAATAACCATTAAGAATTTTCCTTTTAAAATAAAAATCTAAGAGGCTCCAAATGGCCTCTACATGGGAAACTTCCTTGCTGCTTTCACTGCTGAGTAACTTTCTGTTATTTTCACTTCTGAGATTAGATTTCTGCATTTATTCATTCATTCATAAATCCATCAAATATTTACTGTAAGTCAGGCACTAATACCATGCATTAGGGATACAGCAGAAAACAAAATGGACAAAAATCTCTGCCTTCACGCAGCTTTATTCCAGTGAGAGTATATGGACAATTAACAAATGAAGTAGATCCCATAGTGTGTTGGAGCAGGAAGTGTCACAAAGAAGATGGAACATGTTAAGGGGGTGCTAAGAAAAAAGCCACACGGCTCTCTGGAAGAAGAGTTATTATAAGCCAAGGCGACAGCAAATGCAAAGGCCCTGAGGCAGAACACATCTTGTATTTGAGAAACATCAGTGTGACTAGCAACAACAAGCAAGATGAAAAAGCAGGAGTTGAGTCCAGAGAGCAGCAGCCAGATCACACAGCCCCCTGGACACTGTAAGGCTTTGGCCCTTACTCTGAGTAAAAGAGAAATCACTTGTGGGCTCAGAAGAAAGATACAATATCTCAGTATATTTTAACATACTCATAAATCAGCAATATAATCATACAACTACTTTATGGAGAAGTGACCAAAGGAAACACAGGCAGTGTGGGGGACTGAGCTGGGAGCAATGAGGTAATCCACTTCTGTGTTGCACAGTGAGGCAGCAGCAAGTGCCTCTGTTCAGAAGGTAAAGGCAACAGCCTTGCACCTAAGAGGAGAGTGAGGAATGGCTCCAAGGTTTCTGATCTCTGCAACTGGAGAAACAGGGAGCAGTTACTTGTTAAAAAGAAAAGAAAAAGAAAACATTGTGGGAGAATCAGGTTCAGGTGGGAGAGAAGGGAGTGATCAGAAGTATACTTTTGAACAGGTTAAGTTTGAGATGCTGATTAGATACCAGAAACTGTCTATCCTTACCTGAAGTTCAAGGAAAGGCCCTATCTAGAAAGAAACTTGGAAGTCATCAGAGCATACGATGTATTTAAAGCCACAAGACTGGAAGACGTCACAATGTGAGTGCAGGCAAGAGGCCCAAGGGCACAGCCTAGGGACCCTCCAACATTTAGAGATCACTGGAATGAGGAGAAGCCCACAAAGTAGATCAAGAAGCTCCACCTGACCTGACCTTATTCTAACTCCTCTTACCCACTATCAGCCCAAAGGGTCCATATACATGATGTTTCCTCTGCCTGGGAATTCTCCCTCCAGGTCCCAAACTCCCCCACCCCAATTTCGCCCAGACATCTATTCTGGCACTCCTCAGGTGGGAGCTCTTGTCACCTCCTTTGCCACCTTCCTTCAACTGGCAAACGGACAGCACCTTGCCCAGACAGGTGTCCTCCCCATTAGACCTCAGAGCAGCACAAACATGCCCTCAGGGTTAACACGGCTGTAATTCTGTCTTTATTATTTGATGTCTATCTTGCCATGCTGTGCATCTGTAAGGGCCTAAAAGCAAGGTGGAGCCTGCTTTTGCTCCATGTCCAGTGTCTAGGACAAGCCATAAGGAGAGCAGGCCCTCCATAAAGACTAGATAAATGAAGACATCTCTCCCATCGACTTTCTGTTCCATGAAATAGTAAACCCTCTTGTCCAGGTCCCATGTCTAGGTTTTTGGTTAAAATGCTCCTTTTGTAGTTGTGTCAACCAAAATTAAATCTCCCTGTGCTCATAACCTCCCACTTTCCTGGAGCACCTGTGTCTTGTGTTGTCTCCCACCCCTCAGGGCCTGGTGAACACACCTCCACATTTTCACCTCCCGTTGTTCTCTCAGGAGCAGCAATAACATAAATACTGGCCTATCTACCACTCAGTTGCTGTTTAATTACTCAGCTCCAGCCAGAGTTGTTTCTTCTCAACTTACATATGTTGTTCTGATGGGGTTATGCAGCTCAAGTTCTGTTCCGACATTGCCAAAACTCAGAAGGAGAAAAACTTCCAAACAATAGGGACAATAGGGAAGCCCTACCTAGTATACAGTACTTAGTAAGGTACCCCCAGGATGTGAACCCAGTCAAGAAAGAAAAAAAAAAATGCCCTCAAACTGAAATAATAAAAAAAACTAGTTATAAACAAATATTTACAAATATACTTGAGTGTGCATTTTGCTAGAGAAGGTGCAGCGCTCATAGATTTACCAGATTCTCAAAGCACATATAACCTCCCAAGAAGAGATGGCAAAGTACAGATCCGTCCTATAGAATAACGTAGCAGAAAGAACACTGAATGTCAGCACATATAGACATAAAATGATTTGTAAGACACACCGTCCTGCAAAAAGCAAGTTATAAAATCTATAAAGCATATTATATATGTAATCACACACCCTTTATTTTTTCTTTACATAAATACATGTGGCTTTGAAAAAGAAGGCTGTTATTAAATACCTACAAGAGAAGGGGAATGGGGTAGTAATGGCAGATAGGGTATGGAAAAGATTTTAGTTATATCTAAAACGTTTAAATTCCTTTTTACATGGAGAATGTCTTATGCATTTCTCATATAGGTCAAAACAAAATTTCAAAGATGTTAAGAAAACACTATAATCTAATCATACAGAAATAGCGAAAGTCTATGGAGCCCAGTCCCTGGCCCAGGCTAAGCAGCCCCCAGCTCCAGCCCTTGTAACTGGAATAGGATCTCTGCTTAGGGCCTCAGGTGTAGGCACATGGACCTCTTTTTCTGTTTATAAAATGCAAACATTCCAGGAGTCCTGCTCTTCAACTTAAAAGTGTGGATGAGTGTGTGTCTAAAGCCCCGCTTACACTATGAATATTGTAAGTAAGGCAGACATGAAAAATCAACGTTTCTCTATTTTTTAAACACAAAGGATAAATATGGTAAAAGGCATTCATCACCAACTAAGGTAAAAAGTAATTTTACAAGACTTATATCTTACAAAAACATAAATGGAAAATTATATGACTCAAGAGATTATCTTAAGCAGCAAGTCACTGAGCAACTAAAAATTATTTCAGACAAGTATGAAAATTTAAGGAAAAAGAATGAAATTTTCTATGACCTCTAAATGCATTAAGTATTTGTGCAAACAAAGTCACATATAGGTCTATTTCATCTGTTGAGCTCTGCTTTTTAGTAGAAAAAGTATGTCTTTTAACTAAACAGTGTAAATTCAAAGAGTATGTCTCATCAGTCGAACTGCTAAGACTCTAACGTGTATGTTATATTTTCAACAAAATAAAATTATATTTATAATAAAACTGCCATTTTTCTGATTGCCCTGTCTCTTTTGGCAGTTTGAAAGCTGTCCAGAGCAAACTATGTGCCTTCAGAGCTCAGCCCAGCACTTGAGATTCACGTCCTAATTCTCAATCTCCCATTACACTGCTAGCCATGCTAAGATGAAGAAATACTTTGAGGAAAACATAAAAACCAGTTCCTGAACAAAGAGTTTGAAACTTTTGAGCAAACTGAATAAATACTCAAAATGATTTCAGATTACGGGTAAATCCACCTGTCAGCAGGCACGAATGAAGAGTGCAGTATAGATGACTAAATTAGGTGTTGAATTCAGTGGAAGCTTTGCCCACATGCTTGTTTTTGCCTCTGGAGCCTGAACAGCCTTTTCAAAAGCACCTGGCATGTCAAGGTGATGGAAATTACACAAACACACCCACGGCAAATAAATGGGGTCAGGTCACGGCTGCTGAGTGTGGCTATGGTACTGTCACTAAATATAACAGAACAAACACTGGTTTCGCAACTGTCATTTTTTGGAGCATGCACGGTGCATTATAGTGCGGGGAGAGTTATAATGAAAAGCAAAAAGACTTCAGTCAAGATATGTCTTTTCTTTTTTGTAATATTTAACTATGCCCAGGATCTTATTAAAGGGGAACCTGGGAAAATGCTCAGCTTCAACACTCTTGAGATAATATCATCAGTATTTCTCTTTACACCCACAAGCTTTGCTCAGAGACCAGGACCTCTTGGCTTGGCATTCACACTGCTGTTTTAGGTGAGTCACAGGACAATTCATTTGTGTGGCAGGTAGTACCTCACCTCTGAGCACAGATCTCTAAAGATAAGAAAAAAATTTTCTTTCAAGTTCAAAACCTCAAATCTTTTTATGTATGACCAACCAAAAACTGAGGACCATAATCATTTATTTATTTTTAATATTTATTTAGAAATTAAATTCAATGAGGTGACATGGGTCCATAAGAACACATGGGTTTCAACTGAACATCTCTATAGCATTTGAACTGCTGATTGCATTGTGTGCCCATCACCCAAAGTCAGATCATTTTCTGTCACTTTATATTTGTCTCTCTTTACCCCCTGCCCCTCCCTCTGACAAACACTTCAATTTTGTCTATGTGCATGAGGCTCAGTTTTATACGATCATTTAAATTATTTCTCATGTGTCAGTCCTGAATGGCAGCACAAAATTATACTCCACTGAGTGGAGATTTGCAATGAAGGATAGGTCTATAAACTCTGACAGTCACGCGAAGGAAGAGCAAGCCTGTCACTCCCTCATGCAGTTAGGAGTGCAGGTCATGCTCCTGATGGTAAGAGAAGCCCCGCCTCTCCCCAGAGCACCTTCTGGCAGAGCCACCACTGCCAGACACATTCACACTAGCTCACTGGAATCTGGACGAGAGAAGTCCATGGCTGCCTCAACTTTCATCCTTCTACTGAGGCCCTATTCAACGCTGCTCTGAAAAAGCTCTAGTTCTCCCTTATTCCAAATGACCACGGCACTATAATTAAACCTATCTCCAACAGCGTAAATGGGAAATCCCTTGTCAACTGTGCTGCTGTCCAGTAAAACTAAAGAAGTATCATAAGGAAACACAGGAAGACAAGTGACATTCCAGACTGAGGCTGGACGAGCTTTGGGGACAACCATGAATGACTGCCCACTGCTGCACTTCTTAGGGGTTTTTGGCATGCTGAATTCTTCTTGCAGCCAACCAATAAGAAAAGTTTCATCCTAAGAGGCAGGCGGGTGTTTGCAACAAAGATGAAGGATTTTTAGAAAATAAAACCATCCACAGCAGCTAATACACACACTCCTCCCATGAAGAAAGTCAAGGCAGATGCCAACCTGAGACCCAACCATTTGCCAGAAAATCTCTTCCTGGAATCAAGGCCTTACCTGAAGAAGTGCTTTCTGTTCGTGATATATGCAAGATTGCATGGAGGATAGATACTCTATGCATTTGAGACATTAAAAGTTAAGCATGAAAGGATGATGCAAAAATATATAAAAAGCAGATGTTTACCAAGATCTGTCCCAAGTACTGCGGCCCCTCTACAAAAAGGGAGCAGGGAATGAGGTGAGACAGAGAAATGGGGGTCTGATCCTTACGGAAGGCATTCTGACATTGTTCAAAATTCATGATGCCTCCTCTCTTAAGGGTCCTAACTGCAACTTTGACAAACCAACTGCTGGCCTTTGAAAAAAGCAATGGCAGCTTTTAGCTGTTAAAATATCCACGTTCTTAAAAGCCAGAGCTGCTTGCATCTTTTTGGTGGTAGAAAGCCCACGTGGACGGACAGCAGAGAACTTCAGGACAGTGACTACCCCTGGGGACGCAGAGTGAAGGAAACGCCTGGAGAGGAGGGTGGTGAGCCAGATTAGCCTAAAAATATAGAGACCTGAAGTAAATGTTTAAACATGGACATCTGCTCAATCTGGGCGGTGCGTACCTGGAAATCTACTCCACACACATACTTTTAAAATTTTTCTGAATGTCTGAAGTACTTTACAATACAAAAAAAAAAAAGAAAGTAAAATGTTTTAAATGTGAAAAGGAGACATAAAAGACACAAAGAAAACACAGGCTGGTGCCTGAGCCATGTGACGTCAAAGTCCAATCACGCTACTTTGATTGAATGGAATTGCCAAGCAACACAATAAATACACATAACCCTCCTGGGAAGGCTCAAATCCAAGATAGAAGCCACTTTAGTTTTACAGTTAATCACCCAATAGTCTTTTGGAATCAGTCTTGTTAAAAAATATATATACAAAGACATATTGGTACATTTATCTTTTGCCAAATAAAATGCATGCCGGTATTTGAAGTTATACTGGAACATGTGTGGTATTATTTTAACGTGCACTAGTTAATCTAAATGAAAACCAAACTGCAGGAGGTATCAAGATGGCAGACTGATTTTTAGTATGAAAAGCTAAGTTGTTTCAAAGTGTAAGTGACATATTTCTGTTTGGGTTCAGAGAAAAACACTACAATTTAGGCCTCTGCTAACAAAGATGCTGCCACAGAAGGAAAACTGAAGACGTGCACAGATTTCTTCTTAAGAATCCACTACCAAATGGTCTGTACCAACCACAGAATGACAGCCACTTAGTGCCAACACGGCCTCTTGGATCCTATCTGCAGTTTTGCAAGGATATGCTTTGGATATACATATCATGAGATCATTGGATTATACATATTGTGAGATCATTATATGTACTAGGGTATAAGGCTACCAATAAGCCAGCTCTATGGATCACTGCAGGCTAAAATCAAAGCTTCAAACTGTTAGCACAGAAGTCAAGCTGGGTCTATAGATATTTTGTTGGGTTCATACATTCTTTTTTTAAAACTTGAATTAGGATAATGCTCATAGAAGTCTGGATTTCTGTATCCCCTCTTCTAAATATTAGAAGATCTATCAACATTAGACTGGTCTGAGCTAAGTGGCAGCCGCTCAGTTTGTTTAAGTCTATTCCCCACAGCTCCGACCACTCCCAGCTCCACACACTCCAGCATCATTTACTCAGATGACCTGTTCTGCCCCTGCCAGCATTTTAATCTGTCACTTCATATTCTGGGTGCCACACCTTGGAGATGCTGGAAATGAATAGATTCTCCTTACAACCAAATAAGGGGGTGGGAGGGAGACAAAGAGAAAGGGCTTGGTTTCCAGAACTCTGAATTCCAATATAGGGGAGAAGAGGGGAGACAGAGCCTGAACCAGAAGGTATTCCCACCACCAACATACACCCTTTCCACAGTCTTGTTTCTGAGCGCCAACAACTACAACTTCTTTTCTTATGCTACTGTTTCCCTTTGATACGTGGGATCCCTGACTCTGAACAATGCTCATTTCAGCTTAAAAGGGAAACACCTCTGTTCCCGTACCGCCTGAGGACTCAGAGAGGTGTTCTGGCTTGCTTCCTGATGCGATGTTCCCAACACGCAAGCCAGCCATGGGAATTCCTTTCTATTCGGTAATGCCTCAGATGCCCTCAAATGCTGTGCCCAAACTCATAGCAAGGAAAGGAAACATCACGCCGTGACATCTGTTAAGCCAGAAGGAAAAGAAATAATGGCTAAAAACAAAAGATGTTTGATGCAAAAGAGATATATTACTCACCAAGACAAAAGATGGAGAGAAAGAGAGAACAGTACACCATTCACTCATCAACTTCAAGAAAATACAAATGTGTCAATTTCAAATGCAATTTCCACGAAAGAACTGCAATAACCTTTCTACTGTGTGTAGAGACAAATACATATATACACAAACATATGTATATATAACCATAACTGTGATAAAGTTCAGCATATATTAAGTAACTACTATTATACATATACACTACATAGAAGAATAAGTAAATAAAAAAGATATTGCATAGGAAGAGTTTCCAGAGTTCATAGTACATCAGTCTCAAGGTACTTTATTTTATCAAAACCTAAAATTCCTAATCAGAAGTGTCAAAGTGCATACTCTCACGTGTGTCTACAGAGTTTCAGAAAACATTTTGCCGTCAAAATAGAAGAGTCTTACTCCTTAGAGTTACAGGATAATAGGCAGAAATATTTAAAACTACATTCTGATACCATTTTCACAGCGGGGTGTTTTCAGCCCTGTAGACAGAAAAGTAGGTAAACACTCACGGCAGAAAGCTGGCTCCATGTGGATCGCAGTGGCTTATGCTGAATCACGATTTTCTCGTCCGACTTCTGTTCCTTGGGCTCGGCCTCTTCATCAGAGTCAATGTCAAGGGCCTTTTCTTTGTAGTTCTGGTACAGGACAGCATTTTCTGCAAAAAAGACAAACCCTATGTGTCACCCACTGACGCCACCATTATGCTGCCTGTTCTGAACACACATACATATTTATACAACATTTGGGTCTCCAGTTTAACAAGCAACAAAAAGACAAATGGAAATTGTCGCTAATTCCAATTACCAAAAAGTGATTTTTCTCACTCATGCAGCTCTGTCCCAAATTCATCCATAGGAGAAGGGAAAGGGTTCATACATGAAATGCCAACTGACAAAGCAAAACTGACATGTCTCTGTCTGCCACCCACAAAGGACAGCCAGACCTGTTAAACTGTTTTTATAGGTTAAATTGAATCCACACCTTAGCTTTCCTTCAAGGTCCATCACCATTCATTTATCTGCTTAACAAACATGTATTGCACATCTACAACATGCCAGGGGCTGGGCATAAATACAAAATAAAAGACACTTCTCGTGCCCGCATGAGCTAAAAAAAAAATTTTT
Organism: Rhynchonycteris naso; assembly: GCA_037038555.1. Classification (NCBI taxonomy): domain Eukaryota; kingdom Metazoa; phylum Chordata; class Mammalia; order Chiroptera; family Emballonuridae; genus Rhynchonycteris; species Rhynchonycteris naso. The sequence goes on along the minus strand of CM072995.1, from coordinate 176,180,759 downwards.
CTTTTGTATTTTTCCAGAGAAGCGGGGAGGTAGCCAAATAGACTCCCACATGTGCCCAACCAGGGTCCACCTGGCATGCCCACTAGGGAGCAATGCTCTGCCCATCTGGAGCGTTGCTCCACTGCAACTGGAGCCATTCTAGCTCCTGAGGTGGAGGCCATGGAGCCATCCTCACCACCCAAGCCAACTTTGCTCCAATGCAGCCTTGGCTGCGGGAGGGGAAGAAAGAGCTAGAGAGAAAGGAGACAGGAAAGGGTGGAGAAGCTGATGGGTGCTTCTGTGTGCCCTGGCTGGGAATCAAATCTAGGACTTCCACATGCTGGGCTGACAGTCTACCACTGAGCCAACTGGCCAGGGCCTCAGCTAAAAATTTAATGAAAGAAATAGTCAAAGGCACTCATTCCTTTATTGAATCAACTATATTTAGAAAACGCCTACTACATGCCAATAATTGCTAGGCACTGGGGACACAATAAACAAAAAAGATAAAAAATCTCAGTCTTCATGGAGCTGACATCAGAGGGGAGAGTGACAATAAATAAACAAATAATTTAAAAATACGTCAGATGCTGATAATTGTCATGAAGAAAAATAAAACAAAAACAAAGGGAAGAGGGGAATATTACAAGGAAGGTAAGTAAATCTTAAAAGGGTTATTTAAGAAGGCCTCACCAAGGTGACACTGAAGCAAAGACCTGAAAAAGGTGAAAGAGCAAGCTACATGTCCAAGTGGGGAAAGAACATCCCATCAAAGGGAATAGCAAGTACCAAGACCCTGGGGCAGAACTCTGCTTGGTAGGTCCCTATGCACAAATCAGCAAGGAGACCTATGTGGGTGGAACAGGATGAGGGAGGGGAGAAAGTATAGGAAATGGAGACTGGGAATGAATAAAGGGCAGATCATGTAGGCCTTGCCTCAGCATCTTTGAAAGAACTTTATAGAATTTTTGCTTCTGGTGAGAAGGCAAATCATTCTAGGATTGAGAACACAGTCATCTTGCAAATACATATCTACACACTTAAAGCTTTATATACAGAAGTTCTGAAAACAGACTCTCAGCAGGGTAAAATCTATTCTGGGTGTCAGAGTTGTCAGTAAGGAAAATCTAACATCTGAAAGCTGAGATGCTACAGAGCTAAAGGAAAAAGCAGATGAAAAAAAAAATTGTGCCTTAGAGCAAAGGCAAGTCAATGAGTGTGGATGTCTAGAGGTCAAGGGGTACAAAGTGAGTTTAGGGAGATGAGCTAGACAGTCCAAATCAAGCAGAGCTTTGCAAACAATATTAATTAACTGAATTTTTTCCTGAGTACAAAGGAAATGAGTTTCTTTCACACTGTAAAGACTGCATTGTATCCTAATGGCAATGCCAATGCACCAAAAGGGAAAATTTCATTAGATTGGCTGAGCAAAACAGTGAGTATTTAGGGGACTACTGAGGATGCCATTGAAGTGGTCAGTGAAAGATAAAGGAGCTTGGGCTATGAAATTTAGAAAGGATGGGGAGTGGACTGGATTATGGACTCAGAGAGAGGGAGGTGGTGAGGCTGTTCTGGAGTCTGCAGGCCCCACAACTAGGTAGGAGAGGGGAATACTATCAGAGAATCAGCTCTAGTAGGGAAGGTTAGGAGATTCGTTTAGGACACAATGAGTTTGAAACACCTTTCTGTCTAAAGAATCAAGCAAACTTCTGTCTCTTCTCTCATCAACTACTGCATGTTCTACTTGAATATGATAAAGAAATACTGGGGTTTATGTAAGATTGCACTGGTCCCTGACTGCTCTGCATACATAAAGCAGATTGTGAAGGTGGAAACAGATTTCCCCACCTCGAGTGCCCTTTAAAATAGTTAGTGGTTGGCACAAAATAAAGCTTAACATTTTTAACCATTTGAGGCAAAGGTCCCAGACTCAATGCCAAATTCCAGAGGATCCAAAACATCTCTCTACTGATCCTCTGTAGATGCTCTGATCACATGGTCAAACAGTTGTATAAGAGAAAACAACTGGGCTGAGAATCTGTTCTCTGTCCCAGGATTGGCTGTGTGACAGCAGACAGGGTATTAAACCTCTCAGAGCTTCCAGTACCCTCAACTGTAAAATCAGGGAGATGAATTTATCTCAACCAACTAGAATACTGCACACAGTTTTCTTCTCCATATGGTAAGTTTCCTAAGATTAGAGCAATGAATACATTTTTACAAACGGGTCATGTTTTTTTGGTTGTTTTTTTTTCCAAACGGGTCATGTTTAAATGCTCTAAGGGAAATGATTTTTAGATAAAGAAATGATTTATAATCGCCAAGGTTATATATGTTTTAGAACTCTAGCTGGTTTTACATTAGCTTTACTTAACAGAGGGGCATACCCTTCTCCATCATTCTTTAAAGGTTGGAAAATTAAGCATTTCAAAGCATGAGAGAAAAAATAACTATCCTCCTCCCTTCACCACACTTTAGCAGCCTTACAAGGGTTGCAGCTGGGGCCATTGCTCCCTTCATGCTTTTCCAATTGGCTGACATTTGACCCATCTATTTACACAAAGCCCACTAATCTGATTAGGGTTTGAACACCTGGTTTAAACTGCTTTTGTTTTTGAGACCCTTAACAAAAATACTATATGGGTTACAAATTCTTAGGAATATGTTTCTGTTGGCCAGGCGAGTTAGATTTCCTCCAAACTAAAACTGATAAGGAAACAGGAAGTCAGAAATAATACTAAAATGGGGGAAAGAACATTGTCAAAGGGAATATGACCTGCTAAAAAAATGACTTGATATCTAATGCCAAACTTTCAGAATTTTTAATTGAAGAGCCAGAACTTGCTCTTACTTTTTCTCCATTTCTCTCAAGGAGGTGGGGATGTAGCCAGCATAGAAAAGAGTGAAAAAATCCCAGGACACTGGTTGATCAAGTTATCAGCTTACAAAGTAAGCTATTAATTTTATTCACTGCTGGTATTACTAGATGAAAATTTAGCTTAGTGAAGAGCTTTGTGCTGCATAATTTTGAGAAGTTGAAGATTTTTCTCATCTTAAGTGCTTTTGTTTCTATAGATGGATTGCAATTTATAACTCATATTCCACAATGAAACAGCAATTAAAGTTTGGAAACTCAAATGCTTACCTTCCCCATCAAATGGTCCTTGTCCTTTCAGCATTTTTTTCTAAGAAACAAGAAAAGCAAAAAAAAAAAAAAAAAAAAAAAAAAAAGGAAAAGGCAAAGTATGGATGAATGAGCCAAGTAGAAAACACAACTATTTTAAAAATAAAGTACTTATTTTGTTGTTACATTCATTAGATTTCCCAAAGCAAACAGTATATGACCCCTGGAGCTGTTCACTCATATGACTACTACAATTTACTAAGAGTAAAATATAATGCACACTCTCACTCACACCCTATCAAAATGGTTTGAGAACCCTCAAGTGACCAGCAGATTCAGCTCATTTCACTACTCATGATTCACCATCACTGTTAAATTGAACTTTGCTATACTTGCAGAGTTGGGGAGGGGGGGAGACATAAAATGTTATGTAATCTAAGGCTATGGAATCTAAAATAAAACATGCTTGCTCGTGTGTTACACATGTGACATTTATATAGACTGGTTCCAATTCTCCGATTAATCAAGAAAAGATGTGGCTGCCAGAATGAATTTCTGCCCTATTGCTGAGAGTGGTCTTATTTCTGGAGAAGGCAGCACATAAACACTCCAAAATACCCTTCTTTAGTTTGTCTGCCCAATTTCTTTAGGTCATATTTGGTAGTGTTTTGCCAATGACAGATTTTGGGCCTTTATCAGGGAGCAATAACACACAGTTCATGTGAACCTGAAGTTTTGAGCTACCAACTTGTGAAATGCACTCAAGGAAAAATGGACACAAAATGGAAATAAAACACAGCCAAAGGCCACAGTGACAGAAACAAGTAACAACAAAGACTAACGACTATCTGTGCCTTTTGTGTCTTTTGCCATTCTGATACCTAATTTTAAAATTCCCATTTTACCTGAAGTATGTATAGTATGTGACTGCCACTCAAAAAATAAATACGTAAATAATGTAAATAATTAAAATAATCAACAGGCTCAAAGGAAATTAGTCTTTTCCCCAATCAGCCGTGATGAATCAACAACCACTGATACCTCTCAACAAGCACCAGACAGCTTGACCAGTCAAGAGGACAAATCCAGGCCTGTTCTCCACTCCCTTTGCAGCTTACCTGTATTAAAAATGTTCAGGGCTCATGCAACCAATACCTAATTTGCTGTATTTTTTTTTCCCCATTTGTCCCCAGATTTTTCCTGAGCTCATAAAGTTAACAGTGATAAGTTTCACTTCCTCCCACAAAGCTGCATTAACCTGGGCTGTGCCTGCCAGCAACAGAATGGCCAAGTGATAGACGTGCACAGATCTGATCAACAAATAACAGAATTGAAGAGAACAAAAACGTCTGGTTCTCTCTGTGTCCCTCCTCCCCATCCCCAACACCTTCACTTGGAACCTAGTGAATATCTGGTTAGTCAGTGACATGCTACACTGCTGCACACTCTTACCTTTATCCTTCCAAGACTGGAAAACTTCTCCTTGTCTTCCATCACCGCTTTCAGAATCGGCTGGGACATTCTGTTTTTCTTCTTCGAGGTGATAGGACTGTCAAAATCAACTCCACTAACCACTGCCCTGCGATAAGACGTGGACCGCAAGCCTCTCCGCAGAGACCCAGGGCTGTCCAGGTCGTTCTCGGCCTCGCCTTCGTCCTCTGGGAGGCCCAGGGGCGCTCCGAGGCCCTCCACCATGCTGCGGACCTTGAGGAGTCTCTTGTGGGGTTCCACATTCTGACTGTTGCTTTTACTTATTTTGATTTCTGAGGCTAGGTTCTTCGGAATAATCTGCTGCTTCCCCACTTTGAGGGCAACCGGACTGTTTGTGCTTAAAACCACTGAAGGATTCTCCGGGAGCTCGTTCTCCTGTGAGGACAGCCTTTGGAGGGGGAGTTTTTGTTCCAAAGACCTATTCTGGGGCGAGGGTCCCTGCTCAGGATCCTTAGCTGTATGGCTGGATTGCAAACGCGAGCCTGGGGATTCGATATTAGGAGTAAACCCATTTGCAGCTGGCGAAGGCAAGGGGCTGGCAGTCAATCCGATCCGTTCTCTCTCCGGGCTGCAAGGGGCGGATGCATTAGGAGTCCGCGGGGGGCGCAGCAGCTGCGAAGCAGGCGAAATGACCGTACCATTCGCTGGGGATTTCGGGGAGCAGCTCAACGCTCCTTTGGGGGCCTGGGGTGACTTGGGCCGTCGAAGCCGAGGAGAGACAGCCCTGTACTCCGGGGAGACCATCCTCCCATTGGTCACCGTCCCCGGATGAGCGCACAGAAGCAGGGGGCTCCTCTGGATGGTCCTGCCGTCGGAACCAGTGGGCACCTGGGCGGGAGTCTGCACCGCGGGGAGCATTCCAAGGTCCTCCACCGGGAAATCCGTGATCAGCAACCCGCTGGGGCTCTGGTAAGACTGGGGTCTCGGCTTGCTCCGGCCCAGCTGTGGGGGCGGAGGGGTCGACCGCCTCCGCCACAAAGGGGTTAAACTGTTGCTAGAAAAATTCACGTCGCTCTCGCTCTCCATGGCTAAGCCTTGGGGATAAGCCCCACGAAGAACAGTACCCAGCTAGTCTTGCCTAAAGAGGAAAAAAGTCATGGAACTTTTGACTCCAGACAACCGGGCACGCCTTGGAGACGAGCACGCTCCGAGCACGGCGGCCACCCGGCTGTTCCGCGGAACACAACTGAGTGTCACTTACCCGCCCTTTCTCGGGCAAAAACTGCGCCTACCACGCTGCGCAGTCCGATACAGAAATTTGGGCTACGCCCAAGCGAATTAATCCAATTACCTCCTCGTCTCTCCCGCGCCCAAAGACCACCCGCACTGGAAAAGCCCGCCACCAACTCGCGGGGTGCAAGCCGATGCGCTGGAAACTTGGGACAAGTTCAGCTTTCTTGGGAAACTCGCCGCGGGACGCTCCCCTCCGCCGCCATCCATCCGCCCGCCCCCGTCGTTGGTTCCCTCGCGCTCAAACTGCCCGCCTCAAGGTGGGTTTACCTTCGGAGGTTGGCAGAGCTGGGGGTCAAAAAAGGCCCGCTGCCCTGTGGGTGACCCGCGAACAGGACCGGGCGCCGCGGCGGGAGCTCTGAAAAGCTCCGCAGCAGACTGAGGCGTTGGCCCCTCCCCAAGCCTAGTCCCGCCCTCAGTCTTGGCCCCGCCCAGTCAGTCCCCTTTCGCTGCGGGCCGCCGGCCGCTGCCTCCTCTCCTTGGAGTGCCTTTGATCCGGCCCAATCTCTGTGCAAAAAACAGACGAGCACACCTGGGCTGGGTGCCGAGCTCCGGGGCTTCACGGTGAACTCTGAGGCTGCGGCGGCGGAGGAGCTGCCGGGCGCGCCGGGTGGTTGCCGGGAGCACAGTGTGGGAACCCGCGTGAGATCCCATTTACAAAGCCCGGGGTCCCGGGGGACCGCGCGCGCGGTAACGGAGAATAGGAGGCGGAATAGGGTTTGTGAAATGGTTCAGCTGGTACGCGTAACTCCAAACGCAGAGAGACAGACCCCTCCCGGCGGTCGGGTGGTCTCAAAACATAAATCCGATGGCCTCGCTCCCCTGCTTAAAATATCTTCATAATATTGACCAATAAATTCACTTGTTTGTGCCTCGTGTATTTCCGATGGCATAGATGGCATACACACAGCCAGCTTCGGAGAGAACTGGGAGGCTAGCAAACCCGAGGGAAGGAAGTTTTCATTCAATAATCTTTGGATTTGCTATACTTTGAGTCGGGGATGCTACCTATTAAAAATGAATGCAATTTAAATTATGGTAAAAGGTTATTGGTTTTATTTTATTTTTTTACAGGGACAGAGAGAATCAGAGAGAGGGATAAATAGGGACAGACAAACAGGAACGGAGAGAGATGAGAGGCATCAATCATCAGTTTTTTGTTGCAACACCTTAGTTGTTCATTGACTGCTTTCTCATATGTGCCTTCAGTAAACTGAGTAAGCCCTTGCTGGAGCTAGCAACCTTGAGTCCAAGCTGGTGAGCTTTCGCTCAAACCAGAAGAGCCCGTGCTCAAGCTGGCGACCTCGCGGTCTTGAACCTGGGTACTCCGCATCCCAGTCTGACGCTCTATCTGCTGCGCCACCGCCTGGTCAGGCAAGAGTTATTGTTTTTAAGCCTACATAGAATAAAATTCAAAATCCTCTCTCTAGCTTCCTTGTCCTTGCATGACATGCCTATCTCTGTGCCCCAGTCTTTCCCAATCACTTCTTCCTGCCCTGATCTTAGCTATACCCACTTAAAGTTTTAGGGGGTCAGAGACACTTTCCTTTACTTCCTCCCTGACCTCCTGTCTTGTCACTCCATCAGAGGCATTCCTTGGTTTCACCTGAATCAGACCAGGGCCTCCTATTTATTTTCCCAGCCACCTGTTCTATTCCTTTTCTACATTTATCACAACTTGTGTGTGTGTGTGTGTGTGTGTGTGTGTATGTCTAAAGGTATATACTTTATGGTTTTGTGTTTATATTTATCTATTTTGTCTTCTTTAGACTACTGCATGCTGCAGGAGGGCCAGGGTCATGATTACTTATTGCCCCTCTGTATTCTAGGCATGTAGTAGGCACTTAATATTTGTTGAATGAATGAAGGAATGAATGAATAAGGATTGAAGTGAGGACAGTGACCTTCCTCCCAGAATGTTCAGTGGATCAATAATAGGAAGGTGATTGTGTCCTGGCCAACCTCCTGCTATGTGAGAAGAATAGGGCAAACTTGAGAAGACAAATGACTTTTAGACCATAAGATCTGTATAATTCTATTAGCAAGACTTGACTTTTCTCCAAGTTCTCTTTCAGCATTCAGCAGCGATGTAGTGAGCATCCACTCTGTGCAAGTTGAGCTGCTTGTTTTTGCCCTCGATCAGCAAGAGATTCACTAGTGTGCTGCAAGAATTTTTAAAACGTAGCAATACCTTACTATTTAGTCAGGGGCACTGACCTCTTTTCCCTTAGATTGAAAAAAAAAATGACAACAGCCAACACAACAATAGTGGTCTGCTGTGTATGAATCAAAATTTTACCTATTTCTTGTCAGATCAGCAAAAATTATAATTTTTTTTTGATGTGCTGCAGAATTTTAGTAATTAGTTTATGTGTGCCATGAGATGATAAAGGTTGAAAAATCACTGCCCTAAGTACACTGAATGTAGTGGTCAAAAAACATTAAGAGGAAATCTCTGGGTGGTGAGAAGAAGCATGATGTTTTTCATGCTTCTTTATACCATTTTGTACTTAGCAGAGCTGCACATTAAATATACATTACTTTGATCTGAGTTTTGTAAACTAGAAGAAATGGTATCAAAAATATTTATAAGAAAAAGATTTTAGAAGGAAATTTACCAAATATTTTGTTTGGAAGAAATACAATTGATTACATATTCATACATGCCCAATTTTTAACATAGGACATTTTCTATACTAACATATTTTATTTTTAAATTAGAAAACATACATTTAAGTTAAAAGTGCTTAACTAATGAAAAATGAAATGTTACTTAATGCAGAACACAATTTACAACATGGTAAGTTATCAATGGTGACATGAGAAGCTAGATTCTCTTCAAATTATGTTGTCTCTGCAAGCAGGTGTAACTGATGATTGTGAAGAAATCAGTTTCTACCTCATTCCTAAGCAACATAATAACAACCAAAACAACAACAACAACAAAATACTAAGCTCTGTTCCTTCACTAAGACAAGTTTGGAAATTCACAGATCTACTGCCTATTTTAACTTCGTTCAATTTATCATATCCAAATCTAAGACATCTTTGTAACACCAAGAAACGGAGAGTGCTGCCAATTAAACGGACACAACGTGTGATCACATAGAATTTTTGTTTTATACTCATTAAAACGGTGTTTTAAGACTTAGGCATAGATTTTTCATTAATTGCGTATGTAGAAAAGAAAAATATAAACAATGTAATTAAAGTACTTCTAAAAATTCTATAAACTGAGTCTAATTCCTCTGAATCCCTTCCCTTTTCATGCAGAGTGTCAATCTTTGTGTTCTTCCACACTATCACTAATACTGCAGTATTTCTTAAAAGATTGTCTCTGGGATTTGCTTCCTAGCCACTGACACTCATCCAGCAAGTTTGATGTTAGCACTATCTTCATTGACTAAAAACATAGTTTCTTTGTTCAACTGAATTATATGTCACTGCAAGCTATGCAACTTCTCTATTAATGGCCAGAAGAAAGTTTCGGACAAATTGAAGTTCAACACTTTAATGATAGTCCTATAAGATACGTGTATTGGTTATATCAGCCTCCAGTTGCTTTGGCATTTCTTTCACCTAATGTGACACATCTGGAAATTTCTTCTGCCTTTGATTGTGTTTCTTGGTATATGGATTTTACACATACAGTACTAAATTGTTTCGAACTTGGTGAAATGATGACAATTCAAATAGTTATGGACATGTTCATGTATACAGAGGCAATGCCAACTATGTCATTACTGCCACCTGGCCAATGGCTATTTCTTTGATAATAAGACTGATCCCAGTTTCAGAGGTGCTAACATGTGGGACCAAAGTGCTTCTTAGAACTGAATATAACATTGTATTATTTTAAAGTGTGTAAAATGATTACCACAGTAATTTTAGTTACCATCTGTCACCTCACGTAGTTATAAATTATTCTTCTAATGATGAGAACTCTTACAATTTGTTCTCTTGGCATCTCAAATATCCTATACAGGATTGTTAACTATAATAACCACACTGTACATTACATCCCCAGAACTTAGTTATATTAAAACTTTAAATTTGCACTTTTGATCAACTTTACTCATTGCCTCCAATGATATACTGAACTATTAAAATATTCAGTGGTATAATGCAGGGTACCAGACGTTGAAATACAGATTATTGCTACATTTATTTAACACATTTGTTTTAATTACCATTTCTGTGTCTGACATAATAATTAAGCTAATAATAAGTGCAATGTAACTCATTACTTTCCAGTTATATCCCATGCATTCTTTATTCATTTATTTTTTCCACAAATACTAATTGGATGCTTATAACTGTCCAACACTGGGATAGGCCTTTCCAAAGCTTATAAACTACCTGATTTACTATATCTGAAACATTAAAATAATAACAAGACACTCAAGCCCAGTAAGATGCATGGAAGCTCCCCATTCTATGAAAGCATTTGTGAAGGAATCCAGATAAAACTGGGCCAGAAAAGGTGGTAAAATAATGTGAGGTGGGAAAGAAGAGAAAGGTATTCCAGAGAGACTTCCCAACATAAGCAAAAACATGAGGGGATAGCTGGATATATTTATTAAGAGCTAATTACATGTCAATTACTATGACTCATAAATTATGTGTAATTTAACCTCTCATAAATCCTGTCTCAACTTAAATATGAAGAAACGGAGGCTCATAAATCCCTTCTGTTGGTCAATGGTTGAGTCAGAATCTTCACTCCAGTCTGTCGACCCAGAGCCCATGTGCTTCACAAATCAGAAAGCAAACTCAAGAACAGAGCATTTGCCTTTGGAGTTGTGGGAGGCAATCTGACGGGCTACGGTGAACATGGTGTGTGAACAGCATGGGGGGTCTGAATTTCACCTGATGCAAACTGACCCTCACTGGATGAAGGTATTTACATTTTGTTTTCCTTTAAAATAATGAATCTGATGACACCAGTGTCAGAAATAAAAAAATTAAAAACAAAAACAGCAAATTTGGCAACTAAAAAATGTATAATCTCTTTGCATTTTTTTTTTTAAAGGGACAGAGAGAGACGGAGTCAGAGAGAGGGATAGATAGGGACAGACAGACAGGAACAGAGAGAAGTGAGAAGCATCAATCATTAGTTTTTCGTTGCTGTAGCGACACCATAGTTGTTCATTGATTGCTTTCTCACATGTGCCTTGACCGTGGGCCTTCAACAGACTGAGCAACCCCTTGCTGGAGCCAGCGACCTTGGGTCCAAGCTGGCGAGCTTTGCATTAAGAAAAGCCACATGTGCTTGCTTTGGCAGCACATATTCTAAGAAAAGTCACATAAACCCATAAAATCTGAGAGAAACCTTCTCTTAGAGGGAAATTAGAAAAAGTATATAGAGGTATAACATAAAAGACAAAACATTAATTTCTATATCATTCGTAAATCTATAGGAAAAAGATTAACAATGGAAAAAATTAGTCAATAGTGAGAATACACATTTTTTAAAAGATACAAGTATCCACTATACATAAAAATATATTCAACCTCAATAGTTAAAACAGTAGTGAAATTACACTGTTTTACTCATAAGGTTCGCAAAGATTTTTTTAAAGAGAGAGAAGTAAACCGACTAGTGGTGGTGTAGTATATAGTGCATTGACCTGAGACACTGAGGTCCCTGGTTCAAAACCTTGAAGTCGCTGGCTTGAGTGCAGGCTCATCCAGCTAAAGTGCGGGCTCATCTGGCTTGAGTACAGGGTCGCCTGGCTTGAGTGTGGGATCACTGACATTATCCCATGGTCGTTGGCTTGAGCACAAAGTTTGCTGGCTTGAATCCCAAGGTCACTGGCTTGAGCAAGTGGTCACTGGCTCAGCTAGAACCCTCCGGTCAAGGCACATTTGAGAAAGCAATCTGTGAACAACTCAAAGTGCCACAACTACAAGTTGATGCTTCTCATCTCTCTCCCTTCCTGTCTCTCTCGCACATGTGCAAAAAAAAAAAGAAAAAAAGAGGGAAGTAATATTCACTGTTAGTAAAACCACAGAGAAAGAGACTCTGGATCATCATTGATGGTAGAAAAGTATACTGGTACAAACTTTCTGTAAAGCTATTAAATATGACAGTAGTGTAATAGTTATGAGTCAGATGGAACCAAATTGCATGGGTTTCTGAATCTCTCTGTGTTTAGTGTCTTCACTTAACACTTCAAAGAGGGTTGGATATTGTAAGTGTTCAAAATATATATTTTAAAACAGAGGCTAATATATAAATCATTATTATAAGCAAAACCTTGAAAACAAGCAAATCTTCAAATTAGCAATTTCATGCACAGAAAATAATCTTGAGGAAATCCTTGCTGTGTGAAAAGAAGTATATATCAAAGCATTTCTTACCATGGCAAAAAATTAGAAGTAGACTAAGATTTTCTTGGTAGAAGACTAGTAAATAAAATAATGCAAATACATAAATATTCATACAAAAATTTAAAGTATGCTAAGTAATTTTTTTAAAAGCTTTTTTTTTTCCTTTTTAGCGAGAAAAGGGCAGGGACAGACAGATAGGAACGGAGAGAGAAGAGGAGCATAAATTTGTTGTTGCAGCACCTTACTTGTTCATTGATTGCTTTCTCATATGTGCCTTGATGAGGAGGCTCTAGCTGATCCAGTGACCTCTTGCTCAAGCCAGGGTCCTTGGGCTCAAGCCAGTGACCATGGGTCCATATTTATGACCCCACACTCTAGCCAGAAACCGCGGTGTTTCAAACCTGGGTTCTCAGTATCCCAGGTCAATGCTCTATCCACCACACCACCATCTGGTCAGTCAAAAAAAAAAAAGCTATTTTAAATGCACTATGTAGAATGTCGTCCTTATAGTTTTTAAAACTGGAAATAGTTATGTATATATACTTAATACAAAGATTTGGAATAATAAAATTGTTAGCATATCCACCTCTGGTCAGCAAAATTAAAAGTGGTATTTCAGTTACATTTTGCTATGAAACAAACCACACCAACACTTAGTGGCTTAAAATAGCAACTTACTATTTATTGTTTCTCACGATTCTGTGGGGGTGGGGGCAGGGGTGACAATGGTTTTTCTGTGGGTCTGGTTCACCCATATTGTTGCAGGCAGGTCTCGGGTGAGCTGATCTGCAAGGGCACAGGTAGCCTCACTCACATACCTGATGGTTGGTACTTGTCATTTTTTGAACACTTACAATATCCAACCCTCTTTGAAGTGTTTAAAAGATATTGAATAACTTCATCTTCACACCAGCCTTATGAGGTAGGAACTACAATTGATCCATTTTATAGATGAGAAAACTAAACACAGAGAGATTAAGAACCATGTAATCTGGTTCCAAACTGACTCATAACTATTACACTATTATCATATTATTTGTGATTCCATTATTCATTTTTTTGCAAGTAAATGTAAGCACTCCAACGTCAGACTGATTCTTTCTTTATCTCTTATAATGCTTCAGCAATAAATAGCTTGATCAATTGATGATAATGCCCCAAATTAACACCAGGAAGAAGACAAAGGTATAAAAGGGAAGTCAACTCAGCAGTCCTGTTAGTCAGCTAATATTTATTTAGATCCTGGTTGGTGCCAGGTCCTGGGCTAGCTCTAGTGGAAAAGAAAGTAGACACAATCCTTGCCTTGACCCTACTAAAAGTCATTCATCATCTAATGCTAACAGTGTTGCTCACTTAGTATCCTTTCAACTAGCACCTGCAGTCTCAGATGGCATGGAATTCAACTTACAAAATTCTGGAGAAAGCAGGCAGTGTGAAAACAGTATAGACAGTTAAGTACAAGTGTGGGAATTGTGACAGTAAAAAGGAAGAGAAAAATAGGGCTGTCACTGGAAGGTAAGGAAGAAATAAGCAATTTAATTTCAAGGCAGGGGACACTTGGCTGGAAGTCAGGAAGCTCGGTTTCATTCAGTTTGTGTCTGCCTCTTTCTTACTGTGGGAATGAGGACAAGTCACTTAATCAGTAAGACCACAGTTTCTTCAACTGCAAAATGAAGTTGTTCCACCTCCTCAGCACAGTTGAGAAACATTCATATAGATCAGAATAATCTAATGTGGCTAGTCCATTGGTTGGGGAAATGGGACACAGAAGGGGGAGGTGCAGCTGGACAGATAATTGTACAAAAACTAATTTCAAATTGACTCCCCTTCCCCATCTTGAACAGAAAATAATCATAATAAAATTCTGTTCTAACTCTAGGATAAAGAAAAAGGATTGTAATTAGAAAGAGTAAGAATTTGTTGAAACAGCTCAGAGGACTCTCATTGACAGGACCTCAGGAGGTGGTAAGAAGACTTGCTTAGTAGAGGAAGGCTTCTCTCCTGTTCCCAGTCCTTGCACACAGCAGCCAATCTACTCGTCTACCACTGAGGTGAGAATGATTCCCACTGGCTATATTGAACCTCCATGGACAGTATTTTGATGGGAATCTCTTCTTTCAAATAGAGTGTATACAATCCCAAGTAAACCATGAGGTCAATGTGAAGAGTGACTCCCTGAACAAGTCAGGCCCTAGAGCTACTGTTCACTATTGTTCTTTGAATTGTGGAGATATGGTAAATAGTTGAGCAGACACTTTGTTTGATGAGTTTTAGTCTGATGTCACTGTATGGGTTAAACCAGACCCTTCACCTCTTAAAACAGTAAGTTTCCTGGTAGTTAGGCTTTTTATTTATTTATTTATTTATTCATTTATTTATTTATGGCTTTAAAATTTTTAACATTGATGTGATAAGAACTGGAACTCTACACATGGCTGGTTGGCTCAGCAGTAGAGCATTGTCCTGGTGTGTGGAAGACCCAGGTTCGATTCCTGGCCAGGGTACACAGGAGAAGCGCCCATCTGCTTCTATACCCTCCCCCCTCTCCTTTCTTTCTATCTCTCTCTTCCCTTTCCACAGCCAAGGCTCCATTGGAGCAAAGTTGGCCTGGGCACTGAGGATGGCTCCATGGCCTCCACCTCAGGCGCTAGAATGGCTCCAGTTGCAACAGAGCAATGCCCCAGATGGGCAGAGCATCACCCCCTGGTGGGCTTGCTGGGTGGATCCCAGTCGGGCTCATGCAGGAGTCTGTCTGACTGCCTCCTCACTTCTAACTTTGGAAAAATACAAAGAAAAAGAGAACTGGGATTATACAAAAAAGTAAAAAACAGCTCCTATTCATGTCTCTAGTTTCCTACTTGGCCCTGTGCTGGCATCCACTGTTAAGGGTTTGTTTTATTTTTTAAACATTCAGATTTATGGTGAGCATAAACAAGCACATATATCTCCGCATACACTCGACTCACACATCCTGTAACAATGTTCTGTACCTTATGATTTACCTCAGATATTGTTTCATGCCAACATTCATAGAAGTACCATGTGGCGTTTAATGGCTTCATAGCATTAGGTGGAATCAAATGGATTTACCAATTTTTAAATCAAAAGCAGTCATATATTAGCAAGTTCATATGCTGCCACCTAATATTACATAATTTATGAGCAAATGATCTTCTCATAAACATTTAAATTATTATTTTTTTTTCAAAATCTGAGCACTAATAAGAAAAATGATCCTTTCAACTTTCAATGTATTCAATTCTTTGCTGTTTCCATTCTTTCATGCCTGGGAAAGGTAAGTTACTAAAAGAGAACATAGATGCAGGTATGGTTTAATTCTGTTATGTGTAATGTAAAGTTTGCTCTTAGTACAATCTTAATGGTGAAATCATGCACAGACGTGCTTTAAGCAGAGTTCTGTTCCTTTTGGAAGAAACTGGATTAAGGGTGTGATCATCATTATTTTCTTTGCTATTATTTTCCAGTGTTTATTTCACTTCTGTTCTTTCCTGGATTCTGTTCTTTCACTGGATTATCACGACAGCGTGTAGAATCACAACTTGTTTCATGGAATTTATAATTTGAATAAAGAATTGTGTGATTATGCCACACTGTTCATTTTGTCTGCCAAGTCTGGTGATTGCTAAAGAACGCAAGAGAAAATACTCTGTTGTGTGCACTCCATTTCCCAGGTAAAACTGTATTAGGAATCATGTGGGAATACTTAAAACTGGCCAATACTTTCAAGTTTTCTCCTGCCCAGATTGCTTTGGAAGAAATCCAGCCTTACCTATCTCAAAAATTCAGCAGGGAAAAATAGCTGAAATAAATTAGGCCTGTGATTACTTAGTTCTGTATTTACCTAGACATTCTGGCATTTGGCTCAAAAGACAAAGCTTTTTAGAAGTGTTATTTAAACTTAGTTTGGGCATAGATTTTAAACTGGAAGAACGAAATGGTAACAGGGTAAAGTCTATAAACTATACGCTATGGGGCTCATTACTAAGCTCCTCTCACCAAGCAGTACGAAGAGAATTTGAAAACTTGCTTTTCAGAGTTGAGGTCTGCCACCTAGCAACCACTTGGAAATGCTTCCTGCACTGGCCCAAGACTACTCGAAATGACCAGTTTTGAAATGGGTGAGGTGTTTTGCTGTGCTTGGGCCACTGTCACGGCAGGGAAAATTAGAACTTTGTTTTTAGGGCAAAGACATGCAGATTGGAAAGATTATTTCATTTAACTGCTCAACTGGTTTTGGAATAAAGTTGGCATATTAAAAACAGATTAAAGGTTGCATCAGACATACTATGCTCATAAATTATTTGTTATCTGAAATTCACATTTAACAGGGCATCCTGTATTTTTATTTGCTAAATATGGCAACTCTATTTTTGAGAGACTTTTGAAGTTCAGAGCCAAAGAATATTGATAAAATAGGCATCATGTATACTAACTTGATCCCTCCAAGGCTGCTGATTCTATGACTTTAAAACACCTTTCTCAGGCCACTTGTTATTAAGCCTACCAGTGAGCCTGAAGCATAGGTAAACAAAGGTGTAGGTGGGTGGGAGTTAATGGAAGGACACAAGAAATCATCCGAGGTTGTACCCAGAAAAGCTAAATTGCTGGGAGGACAGGGGAAGATAGGGTAGAGCATGTAGGGGTGGAGTTGCCACAGAATGGAATGGTGCATGGAAAAGAGAGGGTAGTGCCTAGAAGTCTTGGAGGAAGTAGAGTAAGTAGCATGACAGCAGCAGTCATTTCATTTTTAAGAGGAAAAAGAGAGATAGTGAAACCCTCCCCACATAAATGTTCCTTCTGAAACTTGGGCTGAGGTGGGAGGGGCTCAACCAGCTAACCACTAGAGGGCGTTTCTACCTCCATGCAGCTGCCAAACTATGCTCAGTCCAGCAAGAAGAGCCCGCCTGGGACTGCAGATGCTCTGCCAATGCCCGGAGCTTGGGAGAGGCTGTCACTTTGTCTTCAATTCAGATCACAGTTCCTCATCTCTATGCCAGAAACCTGCAGCCCCTGCTTGTTAACTTGACCCAGCAGTACAAAACAGTTAGAATGTAAAATACACCCATCATCTCCATGTGTTTGCACATGACTGATCATCTCCTGAAAGACACACAAGAAGTCCCTACCTGTGGCTACGTGAAGGAAGAAGACGAGAATGGGCAGGTCCCAAATAAGAGTAAAATATACGTGCTCACATATACTGTGTACTCACTGATTTATTTTGCTATGTGTGTATTACTGACACAAACGCTTTCGAATTATGACTGTAGACAAGTTCAGTTCAAAAGCTATCTCACCTTTAAACTATTTGCATTTTAATTTAAGATGGTTCATTATGATAAAGGATTTTTCAATAAATTTCTCTATATGGTTTTGCATACTCTGTGTCTGTTAAAGAGATCTGACATTTCAGGTTGCTTTCTGAAAAATTTGCTGCTAATTCAGTGACAAATCAATAGTAAACCTTGACAGAAAGATTTTGCTTATCTTTTTAAATGTTTGCACTGAGTTTTGGGCCATGTTGTTTTTATATACAGACATTGAAAGGCTCAAAACGTAAGTTTGGTAGAAATTACATACGAGTATTAAATATATATATTTTTTGTTTTGCCAGTTTTTCTAACCGATTGGAGTGAGTTCTTTGCATATTTTAGATATGTATATTTACATATTTTAGATATATATTTACTTAAAGAAATATTGAATCCCATCTGTAAGTTCTATGAGACCAGGATTATTTGTCTCTTTTGTGCAATAATAGATCCCTAGGGCCTAGAGCAGTTTTTAGCATCTATTAGTATTAGATGCTCAATAAATATTTGTTGAATAAAGGAATACGTGATCATCATAAAAATACAAACATTACAGAAATATATGATACAGAATGTATGATCTTCTTTAATCCCTTTCTTCTAAACAATCGCCTTTAACCACTTATTCTAATCTCTTCAAGTCAAAGAACAAATTATTTATATCTTGAAGACTAAAAGTTTCATTGTAAACATGTTTTTAAAATAATAACAATAATGAAATGTCACCATAAAAAATGAAAAGAACAAAATTTGAGAAAATGTTTGCACATCTATAATTGGCAAAGGACTAGCATCTAAAATATGTAAAGAACTCGCTCCAATCAGTTAGAAAAACTGGCAAAACACTTGAACACACACTTCATATAAGAGTTACTTCTAATGGCCAAAATCATATGAAAAGTGTTCTCACATTTAGTCATGAGAGAAATGAAAATTAAAACCAAACAAGTCAACAGATTGTCCAGAATGTTGAGGTCTCACAATACAAATGTTGGCGAGGACCCTGAGCAACAGGAACTCTCATCTATTGTCTGAGGGAGTATATTGGTTAATCCAGTATAGATAACTCCTTAGCATTTTTTTCCTTAAACTGAATATACAGCAACTTCACTCCTACGTGTCCAATAGAAGTTCATTAACTTAGCAGCAATATAGGTAACATGCCTAAATGAAAAACCACCCATTTGTTTACCAACAGAAGAATGAATTTTAAAAATTTGGTATAGTCCCATGATGGAAACTATGTCTTTGGGAAAAAAATATGAATGAATTTCACCCAGTTTCACAACATACAGTTGTCATAAGGTTTTGTCAAGGTTTCCTTAGAGGATCAGCAGGTCGTTTTATCGGAGTGACTCTTGTAGCAATTTGGAAATGTCCCAGCACTGGAATAATTTGTATCTAGACAGCCAGCTCTACTTGAGGGCGGAGGTATTGGGGTGTGGGGGCAATTTTCATGGGAAGAGGTGCATATAGAGTCACAAAAAAGCTTTGTGGGTGAAGGGTAGACTGTGAAGCTGGGGAAACATTCAGACAGTGGCATGAAGTCCCTGACATAGGAATAAGAGGCCACATTTGGAGCTGAGACTACAAGAATCTCTACGGGTTCTGAGCTTCAATTGTTCATATCCTTTGTGCATTCCTATTTTGAGTGGTCAATCATTTTTTTTTATTTGAGCCCTTTGTGTATCTAGAATAATAGTTCTTTTTTGATTATATGTTTTGCAAATATTTTTTGAGTTTGTTGTCTTTTGACTAAGTGCTTATTGCTATACAGATCTAAATGAAGTATTACAGTACTTTTTTTACATCATTCTTAGAAAGGTCTATCTTATTCTACAATGATAAAAAATACATCCATGTTTTCTTTTGTGCTGCTTATGGCCAGTCACATCTTACAGTAAGTGTTTTGGCATTAATAATAGAGACCTCAACAAACGTTTTTTTCCTTCCTTTCCTCTTACAGTAGTATATAAATCACTGAACCAGTTGTTATAGTAACTCACTCTTAAAACCTCATCAAGTATTACTGTCTGTACTTTACCGTGAGACCAAGAGAGTCTGAAAAAGAGTAGCTTTTCTTGTTTCTCTATCTCTGAAACAGTTTAAATAGCACAAGACTTGTTTTTTAAAAGCTGGAAAAGTTAACAGTGAAACTGCCTAACATAGGCTTTGTAGAGGATAATTTTAATACTCCATTAGGATTACATCTGTTTGGATTTTATGGGGGAATTTGAGTTAGTTTTTGTTTGTTTTTTTCTGGACTTATTTAATTTCTCTCTTAACAGCCTTAACGTCCTCTGTTTCTAAGGTCGGTTCCATTTTCTGTTCCATTTTTTAATATTCTGCATTTGTGCACTATTTATTTAATGTTGTCATGTAAGTTTTTCTATTTAATGTGGCATTGCTGTCCAAATGCTTCTCAAAATTTATTAATTCCACTGACTTTCTCTTTCTAACTTATTAATTTCTTCTTTTATCTTTAACAATGTCTTTTGTTTTCTTGCTTTTGGTTTTGTTCTTTTTTCTAACTTCTTGAATTGAATGGTGTGTTCACACATTGTATCAGTCCAGATCTATCAAGAGAGATAAACCACATAATAATTTGAATAGGGAAAGCATAAAAGAAAGAACAGGAAAAGCAAATAAAAGAAGTATCCACTACCCTTGGGATAGAGATAGAGCATCTAAGCAAGAGTCCCCCCCACCCCCCTGGTAAGGGTAGGTACCGAGATCCAGATCTTATTGAAGAAGGTGCTGTCCTGGTCAGAGAAGCCACTAAAGTGCTATGCTGGTGGAACTTGCTGGAACTCTGCACTCTGGAAGGTGCCAAAAATCTGCTTTCTAGTGTGCCAGGGAAAGTTATTCGCAAGGAGGGATTTACTGGGGGCACTTTGCTGCAAACCTCTCAAGGGTGTTGCTAAGGCAAGGTCCTGGCCCTGTGGTTCTTGGGTGAGTTGCACACTGTGGGCTCCATGCATGGAGAAGTTGAGAGTCCTCTAGGAATCTGCAGCTGGAGAAGCAGACAGCCCTGCAGGATGCAGAACCACTCCTCTACAAAACCTGCAAGAGGGAGTGCATGCATCATGGAGAGCTGCTGACCTCTGGGTGCTACTGGCTGCCATGTGCTGCAAAAGCTGGGCCCTCAGGTAGCTGCAAGTTCTGCAACAGTCCGTTGCTGGAGAAAGCCACCCACTGCACTGCAAGAGCCTGCCTGACAAGTACACAGGAATTAGAAAACAAGCCCCTTCCTCCTGCAGAGTCTTTCCAGCACTCTCTACTAATAACAGCTTCAGTGCATCAGTCTTAAAGAGAGAGTCTGATTAGCTCTTACTGTGTCCTGTCTACCCCTTTAACCAATTTCTGTGCACAGAAGAATATGCTATTATTATAGGTCCAGAGAAGATTTTGTTTCTCTCCCTGCCAGGGGAAGGATGACTTACTGTGATAGAAACCCTAATTAGGACATGGATTTGGGGACATTCCTTAAAAGAAAAAGTGGGAAAGAAGGAGGAGGCTGTTACAAAGAAAGAATGAGATGGGCAAGAATATTGGATATTTACAAATAATAGCTATCAGATTTTACTAAAGCAATTCAGCACAACACTGCTGCACCCACAGGATGATTTTGTTTGGGAAATAAAATAAGATCCTCCTCACTTCCTCTGTATTTAGGGGATAGGCTTGGCTGAGGTCCAGGAGATGTACCCAGTGGTGTTAAGAATGATTATTTATGCAAGAGAACAGAATACAGTCATGTACTGGTTAACAAAGGGGATAGTTTTGAGACATACCTCCTTGGGCAATTTGTTGAGCAAACATCATAAAGTATAAACACACAGCTAGATGGTTTATCCCACTACACATTTAGGCTGTAAGGTATAGCTGATTTCTCCTGGGCACCAATCATCTACAACACATTGTTGTACAAAAAACAACAACAACTAAAAACAAAAAACACAAGACTAAATTAAACACTAGAGAAAATAATTCTATCAAGAGATGAAGGGTGTTTCAAGATGGCTGTAGAGTAGATAGAAGATGCATGCACTTCCTTTCGGCACCAAACCAGATTTACAGCTAAATTATAAAGCAGTCAACCTGAATGACCAACTGAATGACAGCTGAAAAGGAGCATTATATCCAAGGATTTATAGAAAAAGCTACACAGAGGCTGGTAAGAAGGTTGGGCTCCTCCCATATACACCCATGCCCAATAGACACAGCCACAATCACTGAATAGCATTGTTTACAATAGCCAAGATCTGGAAGCAGCCCAAGTGCCCATCAGTATGTGAGTGGATGAAAAGGCTGTGGTACATTTACACAATGTAATACTATTTGTCTGAAAAAAAAAAAAGAAGGAAATTTTACCTTTTGAATAGCCTGGATGGACCTGGAAATTATAATGCTAAGTGAAATAACCAATTAGAGAAACAAATCCCATATGATCTCACTTATATGTGGAATCCAGTGAACAAAATAATTTAACAAACAAAATAGAAGCAGAAGCATATATACATAGAACAGACTGACAGCTATCAGAGGGGAGGGGTGTTAGGGAGCTGGGTGAAATGAGGTGAAGGGATTAAGAAAAAAATACATATTATTAAATCACATAGACACAGACAACAGTGCCATGATACCCAGAGGGAAAGAGGGTGGGGTACGGTGGAAGAGTGCAAAGGGGGAATAAAAGGAGACACAAAGAGACTTTAATTTTGGTGATGAGTGTACAAGGCACTATGCTGATGCTGTTTTGTTGAGTTGTACACTTGAAACCTGTATGGTTTTGTTAACCAACGTCACCACAGTAAACTCAATAAAATAAGTAAATAAATAAAATAGACCAGAAATTCTAAATAATAATAATAATAAAGAAACAGACACAATAAACAGGAGATGTATAAAGCCTCTGCCAGGGTAACAAGGCTTACTGTTTTACAACAAACGTTTTTCTTTTTAACAAAAAGAAAAAGTATATGCTACAATAATGATAAAAAGTGCAGTAAACACATATATCAGTAACATAGTTGTTCATTATCATTATCAAGTATTATGTACTCTGCACAGTTGTACAAGTTATAGTTTTATACAACTAGAAGTGCAGTAGTTTTGTTTACACCAGCACCACCACAAACACGTGAGTATTGCACTGTGGGGTGACTTTACGAGGGGCGTGATGTTACTACTACTACAGTATAACTTTATGACAGCTATGACTTTATGACAGCTATGATGTCACTAGTAAGCGATAAGTACTTTTCAGCTCCATTGTAATCTTATGGGAGCGCCTTCCTATATGCGGTTCCTCATTGACCAAAACATGCACATGCATGACTGTTCTCTAAGCAGAGAAATAAGCTGCTCCGAGGACAAGGATGAGCTGGCGGTCAGGAGAGTTGGAGGTGAAGCACCGGAAAGCTCCGGTGAGTTTTGCATAGACGGCTTAATCAGTCTTACCATGACAGCAGTAACTTGCCCTATAAATGGCTTTTTGAGTTATTAGAAAGCTCCTAACAAATAATACCTCATTTTTACAAATGTCAGACTGACAGCAGTTACTGGAGGGAAAATGTAAATTGGTTTAAACTTTCTGACGTTTATAATGTGCATGACCTTTGACTTAGCCATTCCCCTTCTCAGAATTTATTCTAGGGAAATATTTATACATGGAGTGTGTGCTACACGCTGTCAACTGCTGTTTACATGGAAACAATCTAAGTGTCTCACAGTATAAGATTTGAGGGGCAAAGAAAGAGATCATTACAAATACAAAGGAATCCATTGCAGGCATTTAAAATTCTTTTGTAAAAGAGTATTTAAGGAAATGAAAGTTTGTTTATAATATAATGTTCCATGAAAAAACAACTTCCAAGTGATTGAACTAACTTTTATTATGCTTCACTATCTACTAGACAGTTGTATTATCTGCTGTAACCATCACAATTCTATATGGTAGACATTAGCTTTTTTCTCTCATATTACTTAACTTCTTTGAACTTTATCTCTTTATTTATAAATGACATCTGGTTGGGACAGTCATCTGTCAGCTACATGCCAGGATCCAGAGCTGGCTCTGTTACTTAGGATAAGTTGCTTTTTACATTACAATTCACATTAAAAATATATTTTATATTGCAAATGAGCGCCCGTATGCACACATAGACACACAATATAAATGGAAAGCAAAATTTTCAAACCAATACTTATTCTTATTACTTTGGATACATTCTGATATTTTCTTTCCTGCACCATTCCATTTCTTCCTATTCTGATCTACTTCATTCTATTCCATTTTTTAAAATTGATGATTACAACCTACCGAACATAACCTACTAAGGGTAGATGCCCAATAAATGGCTGCTATTATTTTTTTTTGTTATTATTATTATTATTATGAACAGTTGTGGGAGACTGCAAGTGGCAAAGCCCTTTGCAGTTCAAGGCTTAGCAAAAGGCTAAGTTCTCCTCACCATCACCTCCATATGGATGAGAACCTAAGTATTTGCACTCATCCCATCCCCCCCACCCTCCCCACCCCCGTCATTGCTTGCTTAAGTTGCTAGAAGCAATTTACGTGCCCTTCCTCTCACCCTTTGTTTGTTCAGATGTTGGTTGATTACACTTATGCATGGTGGGGGGATTCCTGTTTATGCCTTAAGAGAATTTCTGTTTTTGCCTCAGAGTTGTGACTTTGTATTGGAGATTTCCTTATATGCATATGGCTATATAATAAAGAAATAAGGGCTATTTCTCTCTGTCTTGCCATCAGCTTGCAGAGGCCTCCCGATCCCATCCTATCTCTCTTAAGCCTATTTTCTTCATTCCACATCATTCTCCCTCAGTACCTGGAATTACTAGCCACGCTGGTTCGCAGCAATCAGGAGTCGTGGTAGCAGCAGCATGGAGATTATGAGAAGAGGTAGTTAAAGGTGGTGACCTCCAAAAACATAGGAAAGTGGCAGATTCAACTTGCTTGGATTTTACCATGTGCTTTAGTGTGTAGAACTATTCTGTAAACACAAGGTAAATTGCTACAATTACTATAAATGTAGCAGATTTAAGAAAGCAGGTGGGTTAATAAGGTGACCAGACGTCCCCTTTTTGGCAAAACAGTCCCAATTTTTAACAATTTGTCCCGCATCCTGCGGCATTTTACAAAAGTCCCGATTTAAAAAAAATATATTACAATACTATTTTTGCATTTTATGAAAAATTTTTTTTGCTCCACATAGACCAAATTTTTAATCAAGATCCCACCCCCCACCCTCCCACATCAATGGTGTCCTGCTTTACCAATTTTAAAATCTGGTCGCCTTAGTTTATTATGTACTTCATAATAAACTCAGTTATCAATGGTGGCAGTAAAGATAGAAATTTGGTTTTGGAAGGCAGCCAATACTAAAAGTGAGTCAGAAGACTAGATTGGCTAACAAACTTCAAAAGTATTGGGACTTTCAGTTATAGTTGACTAAAAATCAAAAACAAGATAAAAGAAAAGAGAATTTATGGGCTTATATACAGAAAGACTCAGTAGATCTAGTTAGGCTTCAGGTTCTGTGGGATCCAGGTGCTCAACAGACTCCTCAGAAAATTGTGTGTTTTTCTTTTCTATCTTTCAGTTATACTTTACTGTACTGGTTTCACTCTCAGCCAGGTATTTCTTTAATGGTGGCCTTTGACAACTGATGCTCCACAATTGGAAGAAAGAGAATGTCTCTCCTGCCATGTTCAAATAAATGCCTGGAGGTGGGCTTTCTTTGACTCACATTGTGTTCCATCTTGGTCCTAATTGCTCCAGCCAGGGAGATGAGTTGCTGTAAGTGGCCAGAATTCCCAGAACCCTATGGGCTAAGTGAGAAATAGGTGGATTGCTATGCCCAGTAGTAGGGAGAAAAGATATGAGTTTACAAAAGAAAAAAAATAAGAAGTGTCCACTAGAGTTAGTCATAGTTTAGCTAGACAGAGGGTCAAAAGTCCATGCAGGCAGTCAGCAGGCCCCAGAACCCCACATAAAGTGAGTGGTCATAAGCAGTTAAAACCAGGCAGCAATAACAAAAAACTTTCAGCAGCAATAACAAAGAACTTCAGCACTCAACCTTGGCTGGGTGGTTCAGTGGATAGAGCATTGTCCCTGTGTGCTGAGGTTGTGAGTTCGGTCCCATCAGAGCACATACGACAGAGAAGCAACCAATAAGTGCACAACAAAATAGAACAACTAAGTGGAACAACGAGTTGATGCTTCTCAAACTCTCTCTCCTCACTTCTTTCCCTTCCCATCCCCCTTTCTGTCTCTCAAATCAATAAAAAAATAAAATAAATTCAGCACTCTAGTAACCCATGTGCTTTGCCTGTCTGGTGTGGACAGAGATCTTGTTAGGAACCCCCTCCCTCCTGAGACAGGAAGATAAGAAGAGAGACCTAGATAGAACAAGGGAACTTCATTAAACTAATAAGTATTTTATCATTTAATTTTAAAAGATTGGTTCTCAGGAAACCCTGAAGTTGGTGGTAAGATTTCCATACACACACCAAGAGATTGTAATCATACAGCCAGAAAGTGAGGGAGTCCAAATTTCAACACAGCTCTGTCTTACCCAAAGCCCACACCTCTGCCTGAAATTTTCATCCCATATTTCCCTGAGTGGTGAAATTCCAACTACCCTTAAAACTGTCAGGATTTATCTTGCATCTCTAGGCACTTAATTCACACCATCACCTCAAGCTCTTGTAACTCTTTACTATAGTTAGTTGTTAATATAGCTTGTCTCTAAACTAAATTGACCATGCACCCTTATTGTTCAAAACATTGGGGGCAGTGTTCTGTATATGCATTTTTTAAATTTATATTTAATATTTTTTTATTTTATAAGTACACTTATTCTATATTTAGAATACCATGGTTAGTATTAATGTCAGCCCCTTGAGGGAAATGGCTGTGTGCCATCTTCATCCAGGGCTTAGCATAGTCCTTGATATATGCTATGGCTACCGGATCCTATGATAAAAAGTTTTGAACATGCATTTTTACACATGATGAGATAATTGTCCATTATAGCTAGATATTTGCTGTATGTTACTCCAGAAAATGTAGCTTCATATTAACTCTAAAATGTAGGCACTACTTTTACCATTATATGGGTGAGGAATCTGAGTTAAAAGAAATTAAGAGTGCCTAAAGTCACAAAATAGGTGGCAAAACTCCCATTCTAATCCATGTCTTTATATTATTCTATGATGTTATAGACAAGCTTTATGCTGAGATCTATTTTAACACATAAAGTGACAATGCACGAGACTATTTTAAATTGAGGATCTTCTGTAGAATTTAGGACATATGGCTATTAAGTAATAAATAATTAGATAACCTTATGTTATTGACATCTTCCTTAGTTTTATGCTCTTTCTAGCTAGATAACAAGGTTTTTATGTATACATAATTTATTACTTTTTTCTACACCTCCATACATTGCTCAACTATTTAGCAAATGTTTCTGACTGTGTTATTTTTGAAAAGGACCAAGGAAGGGTGTGCCCAGGAGGGTGGTGATATGAGATGTGAGGGTGGAGACATATTGGAGATGGAGGTGAATTTCATAGAATGGACAATGGTCATGCCTTCTGCCCGCTTACCACTTACCACAGCCTGATAGTAGCCATGGAGAAAACTAGTATATCCAATCGCTTAATTAACATTACAGGAGTATCCAAATGGAAAAAGAAACTTCTACAGAATATTAGGTACTAAGATTTCAAAGCTCCATTATTCAGTAGTGAGGGTGGTATAGAAGCTATCACTCTGAGTCACTGGGGATGTCATTTAAAAATAATTCTTCAAGATTAATTTCTAGTGAAAAGTTGAAAGGTAAAATAAACAGAAAGATGACAGGGTAAACTAGTTATCTGCAATGCTGAATAGAAGTTATGAAAAGCAAAGGGGCTTCTGAACAAAAAAATAGAAATCAAAGGTGGGTAGACATATTGTTACACCATAATAGATAGGAAAACCAGAGAAATACTTAAATGACACTGTAATCCAGAAATAATAGACTATTTTAATTTGCTGATAACAGTGTTTTTCCCTCTTGCCACTAAATTATCTGTATTGAGCAAGGCACTCACTTGGAAATGCACTAATTTATTTGTTTATTGTGTTTTAAAGTTGAAGTGGTGGCATAAAGATTTTTTAGATGAAAGATTGGAAAAAATCCCTCCATACACATAATTTGAAATAACCCAGTTGTGCCCTCTAGTGATCTCACTGTCCTGTTGCTTTATTAGGAGAGTTGAAAAACAATGAAATAAACTGACTCTGGGTGACTTCTCTGTCTGAGAAATTAGCTTTCTGTGGGGAGTGATTGCTTCTCTGGAAAATTAATGCTATTCTGGAAACAGATTTAGTGTATGTGAAACAAAAAGTACTTTATTTTTCTTCTCTGGTGCTCCATTTATCTTCACTCATAAATTCCTTAACCAATTTAGGCCATTGATGAAACACCACACTAGTCAGTTACCAGGGGATTTGCTTTAAGCATAAAATATTCTTTACAGATCCAAAGTTGCAAATAAGTTGGATCAAGTTGAGACAATAATTTTTTAAAGGGGTATTAACCTTCCTTAATACTTTATGATATGGAAAGAATTCTATCAGTGTGAAGGAATTTTCTGTCAAATTTGACTCTTGGATTAATTTCATTTACCAGGAATATATGATACATTTTTCAGCTTCTTTGCTCAGTTGTGAATGCTTTGTGTATAGGTCTTGTAAATCTAGAACTTGGTATTTTTCCCTGTATCTCAAAGTGTGCCTTGCATACAGAAAGTTAAAAACATGATTTTATAAACAATCACAAACTTAGAGAACAGTTGCAAGTACTTTTTTTGAACCACTTAAGGGAAAGTTGCAAATATAAGGGCAGTCTCTGCTGAATATTTTAATGTGTATTTTCTACAAATAAAGACATTGTCCTACATAACCACAATGCCATCAAAATGAGAAACTTAACATTGAGATATTACTAACCAAAACCTCAGAACTCATTTAAGTTTTACAAATTGTTCCAATAATGTCCTATATAGTAAAAGGATCAGTTTTAAGATCTTTTGTTGCACTGTATTTCTCTTTGATCTCCTTGACTCTGGGATAGTTTCTCAGTCTTATTTCACTATCATGAGCTTGATAACTTCTGAAGGTTACCAGCCAGTTATCTTGTAGTAGATTCCTTAATTTGGGTTTGTCTAATGTTTCTTGATGATTAGATTTAGACTGTACAGTATTGATGAGAATATCACTAAAGTAATGCTGTGTTCTTCTAATTACATTCTATCAGGTGATACATGATTTCAATTTATCACATTATTAATGATTTTCACTTTCATCAATTGATTTAAGTGGTGTTTGCCAAGTTTCTCTGCTGTAAAGTTATTTTTTTCACTTGTAATTTATAAGCACTATGTTGGGAGCTCTTTTAGGCTATAGAAATATTTTGTTTATCATTGAATTACCAAATATATTCATTCAGTTATATCTCTTTATAGCCATAGTTTTGATTTTATTCAATTGAATTAATTTCTTTCAGTGATCTGTTAATATCACTATTTATTTTGTTCAAAGTATCCCCAATTTAGCCAATCAGAGCCCCTGCAAATTGTGATGTTTTGACCTGTTTCTATTGTTTTTTGAGGTTTGGGGGGTTAATTTTGGTATTGATCCCTTTATACTTTTCTAGTCTCAAACCTGGAATCAGTAATTTTTCTAAAGTTCCTGGATCCTTGTAGTAGAGAATGGTATTTGGAAACCAAGGTCTGGGCACTAGGCACTTCTTATGCTCTCTCAGAAAACTGAGCTAAAAAGTAGTTGTGTGTGCATGTGCACACACACATTCATATTTATACTGATTTCAATCTCTATCTACATGCACTCAAAACCATGGGTTCCTCTTAATATCTCCACTTTCGGTTTCTTAGAGAGTTTATTCTAGTTGCCTTTGCTCCTTTATTGTAATTCTCTCTCCAAGTGTGGGAAACCTGGCTTTTGTTTTTCTTTTTTTTAATTTTTTTTTTTTAAATAATGAATCTGATGACACCAGTGTCAGAAATAAAAAATTTAAAAACAAAACAACAGATTTGGCAACTAAAAAATGCATAATCTCTTTGCATTTTTTTCTTTTACAGCGACAGAGAGAGTCAGAGTCAGAGAGAAGGATAGATAGGGACAGAGAGACAGGAATGGAGAGAGATGAGAAGCATCAATTATTAGTTTTTCGTTGCCATCGCAACACCTTAGTTGTGCATTGATTGCTTTCTCACATGTGCCTTGACCGCGGGCCTTCAGCAGACCAAGCAACCCCTTGCTGGAGCCAGTGACCTTGGGTCCAAGCTGGCGAGCTTTCGCTCAAGCCAGATGAGCCCGCACTTAAGCTGGTGACCTCGAGGTCTCGAACCTGGGTCTTCCGCATCCCAGTCCGACGCTCTATCCACTGCACCACCGCCTGGTCAGGCTGTTTTCCTTAATAACTAATCAATTTTCTTAAATGTTACCAATTCATACCTTACCACCACAGGCCACTCAGATTGACAATATTCATCTGGCAGCCTTTGGGCATTTTTACTGCCCTCCCCTCACCCTGACCCACACACAAGTCTTACCCCAGACTTAGATAGCTTCCTCATGCTGGTGGCACTCTGACTGCCTCCCCAGTGCAAACCTTGCTTATTTGGATCAGGTTCTCACACACTTTTCCAACTCCTCAGGGATGTCCTCCCCATACCACCTGGACTCCTATACCCTGTGGTTGGTATTGGGGACAGTAATGGCTCCTAGAACCATAGGACAAACTTTTATAAGACCAAAATTTCAGGAAAGAAAAGAAAGGAAGGAGAAAAAGGAAGAGCTTTTTCTCTTTTCCTTTCCTTTAAATATCTTTGAATGAATGAGTAAATGATTGAATGGAGTATCAGTTTTCCAGGGATGTTGTAACAAATTGCTATACACTAGCTAGCTTAGAACAACAGCAATGTATTGTCTCACAGTTCTGGTGACTACAAGTTCAAAATCCAGGTGTCAGCAGGGCCATGCCCGTTCTGAGCATCTGGAGAGGGTCCTTTCTTGCCTCTTCTTAGCTTGTGATCATTGTCTTTTAGCTGCAGAACTCCAATCTCTGCTTCTGTCGCCGTATGGCATTACTTTTGTGTGTCTGTGTCTTTCTTTTCTTATAAGGACACTAATTATATTGGATTATGGGCCCCCTCTACTCATTAACAAATTGTGTCTAATTAGTGAGCAAATTAACAAATGAATAAATGAAGATTTGGTTACTTGGTCACTTTTAAGGAATATCTTCTGCGTCTGACCTGGAGTTGGTTGCTTAGGTTCCTCACAGCTCTATTCAGAGACCTTTTCTATTTTACTTTTAAAGTTTTCAACCATTTTCATGGTTTCAATTAACATTTCTGTAACAAGTGCCAATGTCATATCACTTCCAACCAAACCTCCCCTCTAAGCTTCATAGTTTAAATCACAAGCTTCCTGTGTATCTCTACTCAGTTGTTTCATATATTAAACCAAATTTTTTACTTCCTCCTACTTACCTACCTGCACTCAAAGTTAGATCTCTTCTCTTTTTCATCATAGATGGCTCAAGCCAAACCTGCCAGTCATACTTCATATTTAATCTTTCTTCAACCCATCTTTTCTAAGCCATCAACACAAATTCTCATATCTTCTGCTGACCCTGCCTGTCTTCTGACCATTTCAGCTGCCACCCTCCTAGTCATAACCTTCATTATCCCTCACTTGATTGACTGACTGCATTTGCTCTTAACTTCTATTCTTATTTTTTTTTTTATTTTGTCCTCTCCAGTTTGTTCTCCTTATAGCCAGGGTGATTCTTTAGACAAATGAACTATCAAATTTTTATTATAATGTTTTAACCATACCCCAAAGTAGAAAAATAGTATAAAAACCCCATACACCTGTCAGCTAGATTAAACAGTTATCTGTGTCTTGTCATACTTGCTTACTTGCTTAATCTGTTTTTATTTTCTTTCTCTTTCTACCCCCTTCCCCTCTTCCCTCTTTCCTTTCCTTTTTTCTTTCTTCCTTCTTACATCCCTCTCTATCTTTCTTTCCCTCCCTCCCTCTCTCTGTCCCTCTTCCTCTCTAATTTTTGCAGATATATTTTTCAGGAAATTCCTGACATCTTATAATTTTCCTCTAAATACCTCAGAAACCATTCATAAAGAAAAATGATATTTTCTTATATATTGACAATACCATGATTATACCAAACCAATAATTTCTCAATATCATTTAATTTTCAGTCCATATTTATTTATTTTTTTCTTAAAATATGTCTTTCATCACAACAAACATTTAAAAGTATGAATCATGTTTCAAACAAGATAATGTAGCCTTATTCTTTCTAAGTCCTCCCTCTTTCAACTAAAAATCCTTGAAGATAACACAACAAAAAAGCATAAGTACATTGGAGCAGTGGAAAAAAGGCAGATTGTTTAGGGACCTCAAGACTTGAAGAACACACAGTAAGTTCCTTGAGTGTCTTCCATACAGATCCTACCCTCCAAACTAGAACTGCCAACAATGAGAGAAAAAAAGAAGGAAAGAAAAGCCTGTTCCTATAGCTAATAGATCATGAAAAGGGTAGCTTGACATCAGAAAATTTTTTGGGTAATAATATCTGCCTTATACCAATCAAATACCACCAGAAAAGCTACCTGATTCCTATAGTTTTAGTGGGGACAAACAGGAAGCAGATCTTTCCTTTCTCCTTTACCCCCACCTCCATGGAAGCAGATAAAGAAGCTTCTATTCTCTAGTCAAGATAAAAATTAGTAAGACTGACTGGGGACCTGTTTTTCAATGTCCCACTCAGTGGAAGCACAAGTACTTTGACTCCCTGCTTGGATTGTTTTGGCATGACCAAACAAGGAGCAAATTGATTTTTCCACCAGAAGCAGGCATTATTCTAATTCTGCTGCCAGGGATGTATCAGGGAGGTCCAGCCTCTACTCCCATCTGGCAATAGACTAAATGTGTCAATATTTCCTTATCCCTTTTCCCCCACTCCAGGTATTAGCAGGGCTCAGTGGAGAGCCAATTTTTTTGCCCAGATTCTATAGGAACAAGGCACTCTTACTCTGTCCTCAGCTTTCTCTCTCCCTGGTGTCAACAGCACTTAAAGGGAAGCTGAGTTTTCACCTCCATTCAGATGCGATGAGAAAGCTATTCAGTGCCCTGCTTTCAGCTGGAAGGTATGAGAAGGACTGAGGGCAGAGGTGAACTTATATTCACCCATCCGCGACAAAGTAGTGTAAGTCAGTGCTCCACTTTTTGGGGAGTGCTGTTCGCGGGCTCCAGAGGAAAGCTGAGCGTGCATTACCACTCAACCCTTGCACTATATCTCAACAGGGTGACTTCTTGCTAAAAAAGACTAAATAGGATCTGGGGTCTCACAATGTAATATCCAAAATGTTCAGTATACAATGAAAGTGAAATCTCTTGTCAAAACAACAAATCCCAATATGAATGGGAAAAGAAAACTAGCAGATGGAAACACCAAGATGAATTAGTCGTGAAAATGATCTGAAAGATTTTCAAACAGGCATCATAGTAATATCTCAGCCAACAGTGACAAATTCCCTTGAAACAAATTTAAAAAAAAAAAAAGAAAATATCAATGAAGAAATAGAAGTCATTAAACAAGAACCACATGGAAAATATAAATAAAAAAATACAATGACTGAAAAACTAACTCTCTGAATGGGGTCAATAATTGATTAGAAATGGCAGAGAATAAAATTAGTGAAACTGAGAACAGATGAATAAAACTTACCCAACCTAAATATCAGAGAGAAAAATAGATGGGGCATGTGTGTATGCAAAGAGTCTCAGCATTCTGGAGAACAATAACAAAGGAGCTAGCATCTGTGTCATTGGAGTCCCAGGAGAAGAGAGAGAATGGGACTGAAAAGTATTTGAAGAAATAATGACTTAAAACACCCCAAACTGGCAAAATATGTAAACTTAAAGAACTTAAAGATTCAAGATGAGTCAAATTTAAATAAGATAAATACAAAGAGAGAGATGGCAAGATGGCAGTGGAGTAGACGGACATACCAACTTCCAACTTCTGAAACCAAAGTGGATTATAACTTAATTTTAAGAACCATCATCTAGATAAACCAACTTTGAACTAAACTAAGTGGACTCTTCAATCAAGGAACACTGAAGAAGCCACATTGAGACTGGTAGGAAAAGCGAAAACATGAAAAGGGCTGCCCAATTCCTGGAGCGAACGACAGACTCATGTGGCGGGAAGAGAGTTTAGCGGAGAGGGAGTGCCCTGAGTCCCAGGAACAAAGCCCCAGCCTGCAGCCCCAGAGCCTAGAAGAGGCGTTTGGACAGTATTGAGCTATGAAGCAAGTGAGGATACTGTTTGTGAGAAAGAGACAGTTTTCTCAGACCTAGGATTCTTCTTAAAAGGACAGTGCAGAAAACCTCTCTCATAACCACTCACCCAAAGCTCCAGGGGATGGGGAAGAGGAGAGGACCTGAGCAGCGGGAAGAGAGTGTGGACTGGAAGGCACAGGGAGAAACACTCTGAGGGACAGCCACCCTAACCCCTGGGCTGAGTCACTTCCCTAATCAAAAACAAATATTTCCCCTGGAACCAGCAATACCAGCAAAGGGAGACAGGACACCAGCCAAACAAGCTCTCCCATGGCACTTAGAGCAGAGCTGCTTAGAGAGAGGGAGCTTCCAGGGCTATAGTATGGAGTGTTAAGGTCTGAGCTGCAGTGCCCCTACCCACACTGCTGAGGGCTTGCTGGAGGGACAGTGGCAGTGGGACGTGGAAACGTGGTTCTGTCGATGGGGGCAGAGGCCCAGCCTGCTTGAGCTTGGTCTAGCCCAGCAGGGGCGGAGGGGACTCACAAAAGCGGTCTGGCAACTCCTGGCCTGCAGACAAACCACACCTAAGAAACACAGAGGCAACACCCATTGGACTCCAGTGGCCACACCCTTCTAATACACAGACAAAATGGGCAGGCAGAGAAATGCAACCCAAATGAATCAAGAGAAATCCCCAGAGAAGGACCTGAATGAACCCGATATAACCAAATTACTGGATGCAGAGTGTAAAATAATGATAGTTAGGATGTTCAAAGAAATTAGAGCAACAATGAATAGTCATTACGAACACCTAAATAAAGAGATAACAAGTATAAAAAAGGAAATTGAAATAATTAAAAAGAATCAGACAGAAATGACAAATACAGTATCAGAACTGAAGACCACAATGGAAGGAATTAAAAGCAGGATGGGTGAAGCTGAGGATCAAGT
Organism: Rhynchonycteris naso; assembly: GCA_037038555.1. Lineage (NCBI taxonomy): Eukaryota > Metazoa > Chordata > Mammalia > Chiroptera > Emballonuridae > Rhynchonycteris > Rhynchonycteris naso. Next base: position 176,145,904 of record CM072995.1, on the reverse strand, counting down.
CAGCGAGTTAGAGGACAAAATAAACAAATGCACATAAACAGAAAGAAAAATGAAAAGATACTCAAAAAATGTGAGGAAACTCTAAGGGAGCTCTGTGACAAAATGAAGAAAAATAACATCCGCATCATAGAGGTTCCCAAAGATGAAGAGAAAGAACAAGGCATAGAAACTTTGTTCAATCAAATCATAGCTGAAAACTTCCCTAAATTAAGGCTGGAAAACATTTCACATGTTCAAGAAGCACAGAGAACTCCATTAAAGAGAAACCCAAAGAAATCTACACCAAGACACATCATAGTTAAAATACCAAAGCTAAGTGATAAAGAAAAAATCTTAAAAGCTGCTAGAGAAAAAAAGGCTATCACCTACAAAGGAGCCCCTATAACAATGACATTTGATTTCTCAACAGAAACACTTGAGGCCAGAAGAAATGGCAAGATATATTCAAAGTAATGCAGAACAAGAACCTATAACCAAGACTACTCTATCCAGCAAGGCTAACGTTTAAAATTGAAGGAGAAATAAAGAGCTTCCAAGGAAAAGAAAGCCTCAAGGAATTCATTAAAACCAAACCAATTCTGCAAGAGATGCTAAGGGGCCTGTTGTGAACAGTTCAAAGGGGGAAAAGAATATAGCAAAAGAAGAACACAGCTTTTAAGAATAAAATGGCAATAAACAACTACATATCAATAATAACCTTAAATGTAAATGGATTAAATGATCCAATCAAAAGACATAGGGTAGCTGCGTGGATAAAGAAACAGGACCCATACATATGCTGTTTACAAGAGACACACCTTAAAACAAAAGATGCACATAGACTGAAGGTAAAAGGATGGAAAAAAATATTTCATGCAAATGGAAATGAAAAAAAAAGTCGGGGTAGCAATACTTATATCTGACAAAATGGACTTTAAAACAAAGGCTGTAGTAAGAGATAAAGAAGGACACTACATAATGATAAAGGGAACAATTCAAGATGCTTTTGGAAGAATTGATAATAAATTGAGTTCACACTTGTTTATTTTTTCACTAAGAAATCTTTCTTAAGCCTCTCATTTGTTCTGGGATCTAGGTGGGAGACAGAGGCAAGAAAAAAATGTGATTAAGATTCACTGCTATCTTCAATTCATAATTTGTTCCAGCTTTCTGTGACCTGGTGACAGTAACTGACAGTTTGGCTCTTTTGAGATGTAGATTTTTTGCTTTCTTCCACTTCTAAATCTTGGGATTCTGAAACTCTTATATATATATATCTTTAAAAATAAAGGGTGAGTAAGAATGGTAATAGCTATGTTTAAGAGCTTTTTTGTGTGCACTCTGTTTTAAGTGTGGATTGACCTACTGCTCCAAACTATCATCCCCAATTTACCTAACACTATTCTATATGTCAGGGTGGAATCAGGCAGAATACTGAGCTGACAGGATATATCTAGTCTGATATATTAAATAAAGCCTTTCACTCCATCTTTCCAATGTGTGCAGAATATGTGTGTTTTATAATATTAAATTTCTGGTTTTTTAATCAGTTAATAAAATGGAAAATGGTTTAGCCAACTCTGCATAAACTGGCCCTATTCTCTACTTCTGTTAAAACTGCTTTTTAAAGTATATAGAGTGTTTTTAGGGTGGTACTCATGGCTTATGCTGACGTTTTTTGTCAATGTTCAAGGGAGATACTACTTTTGGCTGATAGGATTTACTCAATACATATTACATGCTAGGCACTTCAAAAACTATCATTATATATACATATCTCACACTGTGACCAGGATAAAGAAGGCAAGAATTTGTGAGAAAGTGAGAGCAAATCTGGGATCAGCTCTGTTGAGCAGATACTACCAGGTTTGAGAAGTATCAGTTGATGTATCCAAGTAGTGGCTTGGCCTTCTTTCCATCAATGTCCCCAAAACCACGCCAAGTAAAAATTTTTTTGTAAAGTCTATATAAAATCAGTGGGTTTGCTAGGCAAATGCATGTTCACGAAAAGCCCCATAGTGCTCTCTTCCAACCATAATGCCCCCTTTGAGTGCCTCTTATATAAAAATTATGGAGCAGCCAGCAGCTAAAATTCATTTTACAGAAGGTTTAAAGCTGCTGTCAATCCCCAACCTGAATCTTGTCCTGATGCTATCATTAGAGTCATTCCTTGAGGCCTACAAGCCTCAAGAAAAACCTTACGGCAAAGATTATATCAGTTATATACAGTGAAGGCTGGCCTGGTTTAATCAATACGAATGGGAAGACTAGAAAGGGAAGGTATTCTGATGATTGAAAAGAAAGAATGTCAATCTTTGTGCACAACCTGAAAAAGTAGGTCTGCTTGGGTGTGAGGCTGCATGAAGACACTCAGGGATGTATGGAACCAAGACCCTAAGATATTTTCTCTTCATTTCAGAATTTTCCTTGGATGGGAAGTAGTAGTGAACCAGAGAGCTAGCTTTTAGAGGTTAGTGGGTCCTTTTCCTAACGCGGCTTATGTTGTCATTCATCCAGGCTAACTTGCTAACTTGTATGTATACTAGGTCAAGTCACTCAGTGATCATCTTGCCAGAGCTTTATTCTGATATGCAAAGTGAAAGCCCTGGACTTCTGGTTCTCTATGGTTTCTTCCAGATCTCTAGGTACGTGTTTCTAGGTGGCTTCTTGGGGACTCCAGTGATATCCAGACCAAATGTTTAAAATGGTTCTGTTTATTACTTTTTGTTTGCAAACTCAGTTGCCTGGGAAAAATTAAAAACATAGATGGCAAGGAGAGACCAAAGTAAAAGCTAGAACACTCCAGATTGATAGGTGGCTGTTGCAGTAAGCAAGGGAAATTACAGATGAGGTTTGCTCAGGCTTTTTAAGAATAGTAGGTTCCTGCACCTGTCCACCAACATCCTAAGAGGTTATATGGAGAACTTAATGAGGTTCAGTCATGTACACAGTCCAGATGGTCTCAAGAGCACAAGGACTCTCTCAAGGCTGCATCCTTGAAGTGGCTACTCGTGAGGAGAAAGTGAGCAGGACGTGCATTCCAAAAGCAGAGGGTGATTGTGAACAACTTTCGACTGCTGGGTCCAGTGCATGGGTTAACCAGTGGTCATGTTCTCTCAGTAACCTCCTCCAACAATCACAAACAATAAAGGCTGTTTTAATACAAGAAAGGAAAAAACGAGACAATGGTTTGGTGTTCCTAGCTTTGAGCAGACTATATTTTTGTGAGTGAACTGAGGCTTATTTGGGTAAAGGTGTTCATAGTGAATGGGGTTCTTTATTCCATCCAGCTCCTTCAATCACACAGAATGGGATAAATTGCAGTGAATCCATTGCAATGGTTACAGAAAATGTGGTTTAAGCCTTAAAGAGTGACATAGTGTAACAGAACGATGTGTTTCATTTAGTTTGACTAAAAGACTTAGCTTCGTCTTTCTTTACTTAAAATATGAGTTCTTTGAGCTGTTCATATAAACAAACCTTTTTTAATTTTGAGAAATAAAAAGTTTTAGACATAAAACCCTGAATGGATGTGACTAAAGCTTCATATTTATACATCTCAAATATTTCTGTGCTATGTTAAATCAAGGATGTGTAACTAATATTGTGAGAATATGGTAAATGGGGTGGAGAAGGAAATAGTTTATAAATTTTAGAGTCATTGCAATTAATAGAAGGAAATACATAAGCTATTTTCATGTAATCAAATACACATGAATGGTTTTCATTTGCATTATGGGCATGGATTTGAAGGCAACACAGAATAAAGAAGGAACCAACTTTAAAGATGTTTGTTTATTTCAGAATATGAGGAGCATGTGGAATTAACTATATAGAAATATACATCTAAAAATTAAATAAATACATAAACAGTTAATATTTAGCTGTTTCTGGAAAGTGATATTTTTATTTATATTTTTAAATTCATAATATTTCCAACCATACTTTCTACCCAAAAGGCATTTGGCATATTTTAATAAAAAAAGGCAAATTTGTTCCTCATGAAATAGTTGCAGAAAGGTTTATTATTGCTTGAATCTGAGAAAGACATAATCGTATTTTAAAAGTGGTAAAAATTCACAAATAAAAACCAGATAATTTTATTGAGTACAAATGAAGTTGCTCTTTTAACAAATGTTTATTCTTTGACTCTACAGGGCTAGATAAAGCACTAGGGCTAACATAGCTAAGAAGAAAACTAAGATACTACTTGACCTTAGGGAATATTCTAGCAAATACAGGAGACTAAAATATATAGAGGCGAACAGTGCCTAAGATATAGAGTGATATAAAGATTTGTTATGTTTTGTCAATGTTCAAGGTAGATACTACTTTTGGCTGATGGAATTTATTAAATACATATTACATACTAGGCACTTTAAAAATTATCATTATATATACCTACCTCACAGATGATGAAACTAAGGCTCAGAAAGACATACATGTGAAGAATTCAGACCTGTCATTTTGTGCTTGGATGCATGGAGCTCTTTTAATTACCACATGGCACCTTTCAGAATCAGAAGAGGTTCATGCAGGAAGTAACATTGGTGCTGGGCTTTGCAGATTTTGTTCCAAGTGGAGGCCTGTTTTGTAATGTGTTCCCTTTATATCAGTGCTCTATGAACTCCTTTCCCTCCTTTTCTCCCCGACCCATCCTAAGCTAGCTCAATTAGAATCTTTTCTTGAGAATTCTGAAACTAACCTGTATGGAACAGAAGCAATCAGACTTGGTGGATAGGAACTGTGGGAAATATATGTGTCCTGGTTGCCCTCATTCACCATGTTCCCACCATGTGGAAGGAGCTAAACCATAGGAAGGAAAATAATGTTGAAGTGTCAATGAGAAGAGGTGAGAATGGGAATGTGTGTGTGTGTGTGTGTGTGTGTGTGTGTGAGAGAGAGAGAGAGAGAGAGAGAGAAAGAGAGAGTAGGAGAGTTGTTTCCAGTTTTCTTAAGGCCTAATTGTAGCACTCTCTTCACTTGCTGTGGGAAATACTCTAGACTCCTTTCAATCCCTTGACTTAGTTCAAGTTTGTTTTCCTATTACTTGTAATCCCCTCCCCCCAAAAAAAGCAAAGTTGAAGTATAAGTATGGGTTCCCAGGAATCAGAGGCCGAGACAGATGCGGCTATACTACCACTTTATTCATGTAGTTCTAGGGAGCATGGGAGACAGAAAGGGGACTGAGGCAGGAGGGGAGGTGATTGATATAATAAATATGTGTTATTGAGTTGGCTACCACTTGTATTAAGTACACATGATTTCTGAAGGGAAGAATTTATCCACTGACTCCTATCTCCTAATGGTCAAAAGTTTGCCTGATGGGGCACCGACTCTCTGCTCTTCTGAGTTGCACCACATTGCTGCTTAGAGGTACACAGTATCAGCAACCACAGGAAGCCTCATGCAGGAGAAGAGAGGTGTGTGTGGTACAGGCCTGAAGTGAACCACTATTGAGTTGTGTCTGCATGAAATCAGTCAGCGTCTATGCAGAGTTGCTAATAATAGCACCTACTTCACAAGGCTGACACAGAATTAAATGTTAGTGCAAGTAAGGTACATAGAACAGTGTGGGACAACTAGTTAGTATTTAGTAGATTTGACTACTTTTGTTACTACTGCTACTACAACTACTTGTACTACTATTATTAAAGGTCATAGAAAAGAGTAATGACATCATAAGGGTATATAGGATGGTCTAGAATGGGGGAGAAAATGGAGCTAAGTAGACCAGTTAGATCCAGGAACACATTTGAGTGTATTAAATGAATTAATTGGAAGGCTATTGAAATAGTTCAGGGAAGCAGATCAATAAAGCAGGTTGGTATATATATAATTTAGAAATCAAATTTACTGGGGTGACATTGATAAATAACAGTACATAGGTTTCAGGTGACATCTCTATAACATTTGAACTGTTGATTGCACCATGTGCCCACCACCCAAAGTCAAGTCATTTTCCGTCACCATATAATTGTCCTTCTTTCCTCCCTTACCCTCACCCCTTCCTTAGGTAACCTCTTCATTTTTGTCTATGTCCATGGGTCTCAGTTGTCTATCCCACCTAGGTATAAAATCATAGTTCTAGCTTTGTCTAATTTACTTATTTCACTTAGTATAATGTTCTCAAGGTCCATCCATGTTGTCGTAAAATGCAATATATTATCATTTAGTTTTAAAAATCATTTGGTCTTCTAAATCTGTCTTTGGTGCCCTTCTTTGATTAAAAAATGTATATAGAAAAATATATAAGAAAAAGAATATCAGTGCAAACATAAATGGCAACTGATTCTTGCTTGGTCTTGCTATCAAAGAGTAATAAGGAGCGGTAGGGACTGAGGTAGACTAGAGTGTACAGACCCTGTGTAAAGGAATCACTATTGCTTGGTAGCTGTTAATGCTGTTGGGAAATCAGGCTGAGTGCTGCCAGATATTCTTATTTTTAAAGAGTAGCTAAAATCCTGAGATTTGTATAAAATTACCCACATTTAAAGTGTTGGTTCAAATTTTTCTAAAATATTATGACTCAATTAAGTGCAGAAGTTGGATTAAAAACCTGTGACTTCCCATCATGCAGGCACCATATCATATTGATGTTTGTATATGCAATATTAATAGTACCTCACTCCCAGAGATATCACTAAAATCCTCTCTTTACAATCAGGTGGGACATAGACACATAGCATATAGTTTTTATGTAGTGCGATAAATACAATGACAGAGATATTTCCAAGATATTATGAGAGCACGCAGGTAAGACAATTAATTAAGGAGCTGAAGTCCAATAAGACTTCTTGGGAGGAGGTGATACACATTGTTAAGTAGTAATTTTTTAAAAAAGAAAAACCTAAGAAAGTTAGACATACTTTATTTCACCATTTGCTTTAAATATATTTTAGTAATTTTGTACCTTATTCAGCTTCATGCTAGGGAAAACAATAAATGCATTAATATTTTTATTGAGGAATAAAAATGTTTGGGGAAGCAGAAAAAGATTGTTTGCCAAACAATGAAATATTTTATTTTCTTAGAAAATAACTATGTCATCTGACAGAAAAAATTATTTCAAAATTACGATAGTACTTGTTCAGCCAACAATAAAGGGGATTAACATTATATTTATTTCCTTATGTGCTTCTCAGACTTGGAAAATATGGTGGACCTTTATTTGACCATCAGATAAGATTGTATTTTCTTTCTTAAGAGACACAGATTTTATCTCAGGAAACAAAAGAGGACTTTTCTATGTGTAATTCAACACTGAAATAATTAACGTTTTTAGAAATATTCTTGAAAATTGTTTAGGTATATGACTGTATGTAAAGATTTACAAAATCATTTTGAAATCTAAAATTCTATTTTTTATTTAAAAAGGCAACATTTTTTTTCTTGATACATGCATATCCCACCAAAAAGAAACCTGAATAAATGTGTAATCAAACTTGCTGAATTAGTTTATCATTTAATCCATGGTTAATGTGAGCAACATGAAGGTTCTGAAATGCAAGGGTTGTGTTACTGTGAGTCAATCACTACAGCAAATTATTTTAAATTCTGTTTATTTTTCTTTCTTTTGATAAAAGATGCAATAGTGACATTTTAGAAGGGAAAAGTTACCTGAGGGGAAGAAATGATCTCCAGACTGAAAGATGATCTTATATTATATGCCTTAGCCATTCACAGAATTCTGGTTCCAAGGGCTACCTCCCGGTACAATAAAATATTAGTAATTCTGGCTTTGGCTAATCAGTAATTTAATAAACCAGTTAGGACATGGGGCAAAATTTGGTTTTGAACCATTTAAAAAAGGGCAAAAGGGATTTTAGAGCAACTTAATGTTATAAATGAGTCTGCTGATGAGTTGTTTAAAATGATAAAAAAAGAATAGGCTGTTCCCAAACACTTTAAAAGTATGTACTGAAATAAACAGATGAGCTTTGTGCAAATCATTTAAACCAATTTTAAGTCTTGTCATATCTGGAAGGAGCCTGAAAAAGTATTCAATGGCATTCTAGCTTCACCAACATAAAAACCTTTATTTAAAAATACCTTGCTTAAAATGTCACTAGTAAATAATAAAACTACTTTTCTTAAAGCACTCTATAATATCCACTGTTCTTTCCAGAAAAGAATCAAAAGTGTTCTTCAAAATAATATCTGTAATTATTTTATATAGACTTATGTACGGCTACCATTAGAGCTGCCTGGCTCGTGCAGGTTCACATTTGATTTAGACAGACAGTAATGAAACAACGGAGCCAAGAACTGGTGGGCCATTACCTTTAATCCTAGCTTGTACCCGCAGGCAAGAAATACACACAGTGGGAAAACACTTCCCTTTTCATTCAGGGCTCCCATAGTCACTGAGTCATCTGAGTTTTCCTACAATCAAAGGTTTCTACCTCACCAGCCTTATTCACCTTTGTTCCCCATCACCTTCTCTCTGCACAAAAACTGGCCTTTCCTTCAGCACTCTGCCATCTTGGCTGCCTCTCCTCTGCAATGCTGATGGCAGGATCTGGGTGAGTGTCCCCCTGGTCTGCCTTATTTTATAGTGTATAAATTAAAGCCATTAAGCCAATATACAAATAAAGAAGTCTCTGATACAAAGCCACTTATCTGAGGCATAAATGGGATTCCTCATTAGAGTGTACCACCCTACTTCATGTAATAGTCAAGGGTGTGGGGAAAAGCTTAGTTTTGAGAAGATCTTAGTATTAGAACAGTGATGGCAAACCTGTGACATGCGTAGCCATTTTCGATGACACACGGTCGCATGTGGCCGCATACCAGAGAAGTATGGGGCCGCATGCCGAGAAGAACGTTTCATCCTTGGCTCCTGCATGGCCAGGTGCAGTAGCCAAGGATAAAACATTTGCTGTAGTGTAGACACTCTGTCCCAGAGGTCTGTAGGCCAAAACAACAGAACACCGGCACAGAGTGTCTAGTTCTGGGACTTCCAGTTAGGCTGTTTTTCTCGAAGTGACACACCACCAGAGTTATGCTCGGTTTTTTGCCGAATTTTGACACACCACACTCAAAAGATTACTCATCACTGTATAGAAGGACGTTGAAAATACCTTAGTATTAAAAGAATGAGAAAGGTTTAGTCTTAAAACTAAGCCTTAGTCTATAAGGACCTTTCTAGTTTATAGCCTGTCTCCCACACACAATGCAAACTATAAGCGAGCAAACATATACATCGTATTTGCAGACTTATTTGACCAACACTTTATTTATGTCTTCATTAGATTTTCTCTGTTTCTAAGTATATAATTTTCAGGTTCAAAAATTTTATTTATCTTTATATAACATATCTTGGGTCTGGCCCAGTAGGGCCTAGACAAACTATGGCACATGGAGTACAGTATGTAGTTAAAGAGACAGACCTGACATTTGACCTATGAACAAACCTGGTTTCAGATGCTGAGTGGAATCTATCTGATAAGCAAGTTAGGGTGGCCAAAATGGCATAGTATAAGAAAACTGAAGTGTTGGGATTTCAAGAGAGCAGCCTGGGAGATTCGTGGGGCAGAGTAAGAAAAAATCAGTGATGCTTCATGGTCAGAAGCCAGACATTCCAATTTCATGAACTTAGTCAATAGACCCCTACACCCAGATACCTAGCAGTAGTGTTGGAAAGAACAAGCCAAGAACCAGTGCTAAATAGTATGGATAAGAAGGCAGGTAACTAAGATAAAAAGACTAAGTTCTAGGAATCAAAGCAGAAAAGACTGAGTCACAGAACTACAATGTATGTGTAGTAGACATTTGTCCTTGTTGCCCAGCCTCCATTCCCTTTTTTCCTACCACAGGTCAGTTATATAGTGAGTATTAAATTGGCCCCATACAGCTCCTGGGATAATCCCTGAACGTCTCAAGCCAAGCAGCATATTGTTCATGACCTAAGCTGGATTAATCACAGTGAAAGTCGGGACTTTTACTAAGACTGTTAAAATGAATATACTTTCTTCTTTCTTCAGTACCATTGCAACCAGTTTTAGTATCATGAAGGGAGACATACTAAAGAGAAAGCTGATTTAAGGAGTTTGGCAGAACTGGACATTAGTAGGGAAATGAAAACAAAGACCTAAGTATGCAGTAAATTTTGGATCTTGTGATGCCTAAAGACAGCATTGCCCTGAACCTGTTAGTTGCTTAAAAGTGAAGGATTCTTTTTTTGTTACAGTTATTCAGGTTGAGTTTTCTGTCACTTGTAATTGAAAGTACCTAATACATTAGATACTGACCAGGAGTAATGAAGAAACTTAGGTTTTTGAAGACAGTTCATACTGAGCACCAAGTCTAAGTAGTAAAATGAAAAGGTCTTGTTATCATTTCGGGTGACTTGAGATTATAGGTGACCTGATGTTGAATCCTAAGATACTAGGCAAGAACTGTTTGTATTCATTTTGTTGAATTTTAGGGTTGGTTCTAAAATTTTAGGTGAATGTTGAACCTGCAGTTGAACAAAAGGAGAAAAATGGGCTAAAAATCAGGCTGTGTGTGCCTGAGTCTATTTATAGAACTATTAATTTTTATTTATTTCTTCAAATTGGGGACACAGTTTTTGAGTAGAACCTAAATTCTAATTTTATAATGTAGGACAAAGAAAACATAAATATACATAAATATATTGATTAAATAAATATTTTAAAATAAATTTTCGTTATAACCAGACTCTTATTCCAATAAATGAAGCAAATCTATGTAATTATTCTTATTTTAATTGGCATGAAAATGCACATGATAATAATATGATAATAATATGACAATTACAATTAAAAATTAAAAGTCTTTGCTAGCCTTTCTCATGGAGACTATATCAATCTTATTGATTGTTAAATTTTCAGTGTCTAGTGCAATTATTGTTTAGAAAATTGAATGCATAACCTAGTTCTCTGCCTGTGGGTTCCTCCCAAAGCTGACCTTGAGATAAAGACTTGCATAAAGTTGTTTTATTTGGGATGTGAACTAAGGCAGCCAAATAAGAGGGTAGGAAAATGATGCAGGGAAGGGAGAACCAACAAAAGCTACCATTATAAGCAACAAGAATGCAATTCCATTGGGGACATTTTGAGAATCCATGGGGAATTTGCCTCAGAATTGTCACTTGGGACAATGGGAAAGCTAGGACTTTCCCTTCCACATTTCCACATTTATGAGGATTGACTGCATCTCTAGAGGTTAACTAGCCAAAATTTCTTTATCTTGTGCCTATCTGCAGTGTTGCAAGCTCCCAGGGTGTAGCAAAATTCCTCAGGCAAAGGAACAGGGATTGCCAGGGAAGATGGGGAGATGCCAGAAACCATCTATCACACCACAGATGAACTCAGAGGCTGGCCAAGAGAGTATGGGGTGGACACCAATAGGACCTGCCACTGCAAAATTCAGGACATCTGCCTTATCAGGCCAATATAACTCTGACCCATATCTTTAGGTCATGACATATCCCCTTTATTGGGTGAACTCCTACATTTCATGCATTTCTGGTGTCTGTTAATGAAGAAATGCTGAATTCCATCTTAACTGCCCTAAGATTTTTTGTGTGGGATCTGAGAAGAAGAGAAAATCTCTCTTTCCTCTGAATTCATTGACTTGACTGATGTAAACCTAAAGTTGTCTGTAGCCATTCTTCTTCCTCCCTTGCAGCAAGGAGGAAGCCACTTGTAGAAGGAGAGAGTGAAACCAATACGTACAGAAGTAAAGAAATGGAGAGACCCATAGAGACAAGATTAATTTTTAAGATAAAGTTATTTCTTAAGGCTTATCTATTCTTCTTATGAAAGTACCTCTGACCTATCCAGTCTCATGAGAAAATCAATTATCAGTTCACCACTCTATCCCACCCTGTTTTTTTTCTTTGCGTATGCTAGATTGAAATGAATTTCTATCACTTATAACCCAAATAGTACTAATGAATATATTTGATATATGTGTGCATACACATACTTTCTTATGTCTTTTGATATATATACATATATAGTATCTCTCTCTATATATAAATATATATTTAGAATATATTTATGTCCTCAACATATCAAATGATTAGTTAGTTTGCAATAATTAGATTCTAGGTAGTTGAGAATCTTAAAATGAACCACACATACCTCTTCTACACTAATGGGCAAGTAACATCTGTGAAGAAAATAATTATCTTAATCACTCTCTAGTAATGAAAGAAAAATGACATGAATATTATATGATCTACAGAAGAGCAAATCTCTTTAAAAGATCCTGAGTTCAGCCTATGTAAAAGTGAGTTTTATACACACTTTATTTAGGACTAGCTGCACCTGGCCACATGTTGCTATGGCACAGTCTGGTTAAATGAAAAAGAAAGAAAAGAGAAAGTGCACATTTCTTAATATGTTTAATTTTACCAATGCTTGTAGATATACAATATTTTTTGTTGTTCCATTGTCTGTGCAGATATAGAGATTGTCTGGTTTGCCAACTCTAGAACACGCAACATATAATTGTGCATGTGAGAAGCAATCCGTGTCTAGATCTAAACTGCACAATTATAAGGATTGGCCCTGAGCTTTGCTGATGGTGATTGAAAATGCCAATTGAATTGGAAATTGCAATCTCTTAAATTGAAATGGTATATCCGTTGGAATCATAGAAATGAGAGGAATGAGGACATCTTCACCTTTAAAAGGTTCTGTCAAGATTGTTGCTTCTACAACGTTGCTCGTTAAGTTTTTTATTGCAAACCGCATGCCGTTGCAAAGCTTTGACTGGTTGATATTTCGCAACATGACAATTGGCACGACAATTTTCAATTGCAGTACATGCGGTGGCATCCCTGGCAGATAGAGAGAATTAAAAAATTCTGTTGGATAATTAACCACTTCATCTGCTTCCACAACAGTGTCGATAGACTTATATGTGACTGCCTTGCTTTGAATGTTAGACTGAATAATATTGTTAAGTTCGTAGACGTCTTTGTTCTTGGCTGCAAGAGTAGCTCATTCACTGAGCCAATCGTGATTCTTATAATTGGTTTGAATATTGGGAAATACTTTTTCAACCAAGTTTTCTTTTGACGTCACTAAATTGCAGAAGTTATGAGACAATGAAATTCATCCTGAGGTCAGATCAACTGGCACCTTTCCATTCCCAATTTCTGGCAATTGATGTGAGAATATCTCAGCTGATCAATCATTTTTCAGCTGGACATGCATATTTGTAGTTAATTTTAACATCTTTACATGTTGCCACCAAGTAGAGTATTTCACACAAGCATTTATTTCTAAATGGATTGTAAATTGGAAACATTGAAATGAAATTGTAAAATATTTAGTATAGCATGTGTTGCTTTTACGTCCAACAGATGGCACTGTTTTTCAAAAAAGCATGTTTTTACCTGTCACAGGTGTGACATCTATATAATAGTAAGTATATAAAAACAAGTGCATATATAAAAACATTCACGTATTAAAATGCAACATTGTTTCAAAATTTCAAAGCAATTGGTGAAGAACTTTTAGAGATTTAAGATTTTGAACAAATGAACATTTACATTTTTAATTATATAGAAGTGCTCAGGGATTGTGGCAAGAGGAGTACATCAAGAAAAGCATTGTATCAACATTGTGTCTTTGGTTTTTGTGTGTTCTTCTAATGATTTTTAAAAAGTTGTTTAATTATATATTTATTATCTTAGCTATGAAGTACTTCTCAATGACATCTTAAACCCTCCTGCATTTTCCTCTTCTTTTTCCTTCAACCTCTAGAAATAAGTTTATGAAGTAAATAGCTTGACAAATCATTACCTACTTACAAGGATTTATTACTATTAATTTTTTTGCCAAATAGAAAATTTATATATTTTCTCAATTTGTTTCTGTAAAACCCAGTTTACTTTCTGATTGGTATTCTATCTGACACTTTCAAGACACTTAACCAAATTTTTAAAAAGTTTCCAATTATTTGTATTTATAGTCATTATTCAAGATGTTTCAAGTAAAAAGAACAAATCAACTTTTGAGAAAATATAATAAATAAGCTTATATATAATTCTCATGTAAAACTGTGGTGTTTAATAGAATTTTACAATTTTTTGAGTAACTTATTGTTGGCTAGGGTTTATATTAGACATCCATGCCTCAAAAACAAAACAAAACACCTGGCCAATGAGTCCTGTTATTAGAGAAGTAATACCAAGAAATTACTGTGAGACTAATCTGTCCTTTCTTTTTGAGTTCTGAGAAGGCAGATTTTGTGATAGTTAAGAAGGAAAGGGAAGGTCATAGTGCAGCTGAGCATCAGGTCTTGAGGAGTTTAGAGCAGTAAACAAGAAATTAATTTGAGATGACAACAAGGAGGATTGGGAAGAATTTAGATAAAAGGAATGAGTGTTATACTGTGTAAATTGTAAAAAGACTGAAGGCCAACTTTTTTTGAATGCCAGTGGGAGTAAATAGGATAGCTCAAAGGAGCCATTTAAAGAATGAGACATTATCCACAAATAAAATAACTAAAAATCAAAACATTGAAGGTAATCTATTAGTTACCACATGACAAATAACTTACTAAATTATGTTTTTCCCAAAGTAGGTGTACCAATTTATATTCCTACTTGCCATGTATGAAAATTCTAGTAGCTCCACATTCTCATCAATAATTGGTATTGTGTCCTTTTTAGTTTAAGATTATCAATATTAAAATATATATCTCATGTATCTCAGGAGGAGCAAGATTGAGAAAAGAATTTCCTATAATCTGAGAGAATTGTACTAGGTAAATAGCAATAGAAACTGATATTTAGAAAAGTTATGTGGTAAAATTACTCCTTCCTCTTAAGTAATCCTCATTCATACAAATAAAAGTAAGATTGCACAAGTTTGCTTGTGGGAATTTAAATGTGTTAAGTCAAGCAAAGCATATTGTGTTTGTAATGTTAACTGTTGCTATTGTATCTTCACCATAGATGCAACCCAATAGTGAGCAACCATTCTTGGATACATTTGCCCATGGGTTGTATAAAGCTTTTTCAAACATTCCTGTATTCTATAGTTTAGTCAGACACTCAGTCATCATGCAGGAAAATCATAAAAAGTCCTTTGTTACTCATTATCTCACTATGCTGAAGGAAAAATACACATGAAGAAATGATTGGTGAGGAGGCAAGAAAAATGAGAAAAAGTTATCTTCTTCCTAATTTATATTATTATAAATATCTTCACAAAAGCTATGAACAGCCAAATATATTTACTTTCTCTTAAATTCAAAACACTGGCTTAAGAACTATTTTTCATAATTTTATAAGTCTAAGAAATAAAATACAGAAAATAATTTTTAAAAGTCCCTCATCATTGCATATATATGTAGAATAATTTCTAGTAATTAATATAATTTCAGATACATTAGAATTTCAAAAGAAGATATGACAGGTGCTTCGGTGGGGTTAGTGTAAGCTGAATTTTGACCTCATGAAAATATTGCTTTTATGTCAAATCAACACATTTTAAAAATACAGTCTGAAATATGAATATTTATAATTAGAAGGAACAACTGAACATCTGAACCAATATGCTTTTATATCAATTATATATATTTAATTTTAATTGATTTTAATTTATAGTGTTTACATAGATTCGAGTGTCCCACCGATATATCTCCCCCCAAACCCCGTGTTCCTTTCGACATTCCCTTTGTCCCTCTCCCCCAAAGCCCTCCCCCTTTCTCTATATGATCTGCTTTTCTGCTCTCTATAACGCTGTATTGTATATATATAATTTATTTATTTATTTATTTATTTTATTCATTTTAGAGAGGAGACACAGAGTGAGAGAGAGAAAGAGAAAGAAAGGGGGGAGGAGCTGGAAGCATCAACTCCCAAATGTGCCTTGACCAGACCAGTGCAGGATTTTGAACTGGCGACCTCAGTGTTCCCAGGTCGACGCTTTATCCACTGCGCCACCACAGGTCAGGCTGTGTATATATAATTTCACCAATCTCTTTTCCTTCTCTGATCCCATCCCCTCATCCCCTTTCCCTCTGGTCCCTTTGATCCCACCTCTTCCTCTATTGCACTCCTCAGTTCACATTGTTCCTTAGATTCCTCAAATGAGTGAGGTCATATAATATTTTTCTTTCTCTGCCTGGCTTATTTCACTTAGCATAATAGTTTCCAGGTTCATCCATGTTGTTGCAAAAGGTAAGATTTCCTTCTTCCTCATGGCTGCATAGTATTTCATTGTGTATATGTACCACTGCTTTTTAATCCACTGGTTCACTGACAGACACTTGGGCTATTTCCAGATTTTGGCTATTGTAAACAATGCTGCCATTAACATGGGGGTGCATTTCTTCTTTTGAATCATTGATGTGGTGTTCTTGGAATATATTCCTAAAAGTGGTATAGCTCAGTCAAAAGGGGGTTCGATTTTTAATTTTTTTGAGGAATCTCCATACTGTTTTCCACAGTGGCTGCACCAGTCTGCATTCCCACCAGCACTGTAGGAGGGTTCCCTTTTCTCCACATCCTTGCCAGCACTTATTCTGTGTTGTTTTGTTAATGAGCACCATTCTGACATCTGTGAAGTGGTATCTCGTTGTGGTTTTAATTTGCATTTCTCTAATGATTAGTGATGTTGAACAGTTTTTCATATGCCTATTGACCATCTGTATGTCCTCTTTGAAGAAGTGTCTATTCATTTCTTTTGCCCATTTTTTGATTGGATTGTTTACCTTCCTGGTGTTGAGTTTCACAAGTTCTTTATAACTTTTGGTTACTAACCCCTTATAGAATGTTTGCCCATTGTGTGGTTTGTCTTTTTATTTTGTTCATTTTGTCTTTAGCTGTACAAAAGCTAAATTTTTAGTTTGATATAGTCTCAGTTGTTCACCCTCTTCTTTATTTCACTTGCCTGTGGAGATAAATCAGCAAATATATTGCTGCAAGAGATGTCGGAGAGCTTGCTGCCCATGATTTCTTTAAGATGCTTATGGTTTCACGACTTACATTTAAGTCATTTAACCATTTTGAGTTTATTTTTGTGAATGGTGTAAGTTGGTGGTCTAGTTTCATTTTTTTGCAGGTAGATGTCCAATTTTCCCAACACCATTTGTTAAAGAGACTGTCTTTACTCCATTGCATGATCTTACCTCCTTTGTCAAATATCAATTGTCCATAAAGGTGTGGGTTTATTTCTGGGATCTCTATTCTGTTTCATTGATCTATATGCCTGTTCTTATGCCAGTACCAACCTGTTTTGAATACAATGACCTTGTAGTATAACTTAATATCAGGAAGTGTGATACCACTCATTTTATTCTTCTTTTTCAAGATTGCTGAGGCTATTTGTGTTCTTTCTTGTTTCCATATAAATTTTTGGAATATTTGTTCTATATCTTTGAAGTATGCCATTGGTATTTAGTAGAAATTGCATTGAATTTATGGATTGCTTTGGGTAATATAGACATTTTAATAATGTTTATTCTTCTTATCCATGAACACAGAATATGCTTCTACTTGTTTGTATCTTCTTTAATTTCTTTTATCAATATTTTATAATTTTCTGAGTACAGGTATTTAACCTCCTTGGTTAAATTTATTCCTAGATACTTTATTTTTTTGTTGTTGCAATAGTGAAGGGGATTGTTTTTTTAATTTCTCTTTCAGACAGTTCATTGTTGGTATATAAAAATGCTTCTTATTTCTCAATATTAATTTTATATCCTGCCACTTTGCCGAATTCATATATCAGGTTCAGTAGTATTTTTCTGACTGAGACTTTAGGGTTTTCTATGTACAGTATCATATAATCAGTAAATAATAATAGTTTTACTTTTTCTTTTCCAATTTGGATGCCTTTTATTTCTTCCTCTTGTCTGATTGCTGTAGCTAGGACTTCCAGTACTATATTGAATAAGAGTGGTGAAAGGGGGCACCCTGCCTTTTTCCTGATCTTAAGGGGATTGCTTTTAATTTTTGCCCATTGAGTATGATGTTGGCTGTGGGTTTGTCATAGATGGCCTTTATTATGTTGAGATATGTTCCCTGTATTCCCACTTTGCTGAGAGTTTTGATCGCAAATGGGTGCTGGGTTTTATCAAATGCTTTTTCTGCATCTATTGATAATATCGTGTGATTTTTCCTCTTCCTTTTGTTTTTATGATGAATCACATTGATTGATTTGCAAACATTTTACCAGCCTTGCCTCCCCAAAATAAATCCCACTTCATCATGATGTATGATATTTTTCATGTATTGCTGAATCTATTTTGCTAATATTTTCTTGAGAATTTTAGCATTTAAATTCATCAGTGATTTGGCCTATAGTTTGTTTTCTTTGTACTGGTTTTGGAATGAGGATTATGCTTGCCTCATAAAATGAGATTGGAAGTCTTCACTCCTCTTGAATTTTTTGAAATAGCTTGAGAAGGATAGGAGTTAGTTCCTCTTAAAATATTTGATATAATTTGCCTGTGAAGCCATCTGGCCCAGGGTTTATGTTTTTTGGAAGTTTTTTGATAACTGTTTCAATCTCATTTTTTTGGAATCGGTCTTTTAGGTTTTCTGATTCTTCCATATTGATTTTTGAAAGATTTTATGTTTCAATGAATTTGTCCATTTCTCCCAGGTTGTTTAATTTTGGGACATATAGTTCTTTATAGTGTTTTCTTACAATTCTTTGTATTTCTGCTGTGTCAGTTGTTACTTTTACACTCTCATTTCAAATTTTATTTATTTGAGTCCTCTCTCTTTTTTTCTTGGTGAGTCTGGATAAAAGTTTACCTTTTCAAAGAACCAGCTTTCATTTTGTTGATTCTCTGTATTATTTTTTTAGTCTCTATGTCATTTATTTTAGCTCTGATCTTTATTATTTCCTTTCTTCTACTTCCTCTGGGCTTCACATGCTGTTCTTTTACTAGTTCTGTTACTTTCAGGGTTAAGTTGTTTATTTGAGATCTTTCTTGCTTCTTAAGGTATGTTTGTAATGCTATGAACTTCCCTCTCATGACTGCTTTTATTGTGTCCTATTAATTTAGAGTTGTTGTGTGTTAATTTTTATTTGTTTCAAGCAAATTTTTTACTTCTTCCTTGATCTCATTCTAAACGCT
This sequence comes from Rhynchonycteris naso, assembly GCA_037038555.1. NCBI lineage: Eukaryota > Metazoa > Chordata > Mammalia > Chiroptera > Emballonuridae > Rhynchonycteris > Rhynchonycteris naso. The sequence continues at coordinate 176,126,845 of CM072995.1, read as the reverse complement.
TTCATTATTTAATAACATGGTATTTAGTTTACAAGTGTTTGAATGTTTTTCAGTTTTTCTATTGTAGTTGATTTCTAATTTCATGCCATTGTTATCAGAAAAGATGCTTGATACAATTTCAATCTTCTTAAATTTATTGAGACTTATTCTGTGTCCTACCATGTGGTCTATCTTGTAGAATGTCCCATGAGCACTTAAAATGAATGTATATTCTTCTCCTTTAGGGTGAAATGTTCTGAAGATATCTATAAAATTCAGTTGATCTACTGTGTCCTTAAAGGTTGCTGTTTATTTGTTAATTTATTTTCTTTAGGATCTATCCATTGATGTTAGTGGGGTATTGAAATTCCCTACTCTTACAGTATTACTGTTGATCTAAAGGCTATATATAGCCTTTGTTTTAAAGTCTATTTTGTCAGATATAAATATTGATATCCTAGTTTTTTTTTTCATTTCCATTTGCAAGAGATATATTTTTTCAATCTTTTTACATTCAGTTTATGTGTACCTTTTGTTTTGAGGTGGGTCTCTTGTAGACAGCATATGTATAGGTACTGTTTTTTTTATCCATGCAGCTTTCTTATGTCTTTTGATTGGAGCTTTTAATACATTTACATTTAAGGTTATTGATAAGTAGTTGTTTATTGCCATTTTATTCTTTAAATCTACATTCTTTTTTTTACCAGATTTTCCCCCCTTTGTTCTGTTTAAAACAGGTTCCTTAACATTTCTTTTAGCAATGATTTGGTTGTAATAAGTTCTTTGATTTTTTTTTTTTTCGGTCTGGGAAGTTTTTTATTTCTTCTTCAATTTTAAACAATAGCCTTAATGGATAAAGAAGTCTTGGTTGTAAGCTCTTGTTTTGCATTTCTTTGAATATTTCTTGCCATTCCCTTCTGGCTTCAAGTGTTTCTGTTGAAAAGTTGGATGTCATCCTTATGAGGGCTCCTTTGCAGGTGATTGACTGTTTTTCTCTTGCCGCTTTTAGTATTCTTTCTTTTTCTGTTAGTTTTGTTATTTTAATTATGATATGACTTGGTGTAGGTCTCTTTGGGTTCCTCTTTAATGGGATTCTCTGAGCTTCTTGCACTTGTGTGACTTCTTCCTCCATCAATTTAGGGAAGTTTTCAGGCATGATTTCTTAAATCAGGTTCTCTACCCCTCATTCTTTCTCTTCTCCATCAGGAACCCTATTATATGATGTTGTTTCTCTTGATGTTGTCACAGAACTCTCTTAGAGTTTCCTCAGACTCTTTGATCCTCGTTTCTTTTTGCTGTTCTGCTTTTGTGCTTTCTTTTATGTTGTCCTCTAAATCACTCATTTGATCTTCTGCTTCATCCAGCCTGCTTTTAGTTCCTTCTAGTGTAGTCTTCATTTCTGAAATTGTGTTTGTCATTTCTGTCTGATTATTTTTTATGATTTCAATGTCTTTTTTGATCATTGCTATCTCTTTATTTAGGTGCTCATTATGTTCGCCCATTGTTGCTCTGAAATCCGTGAGCATCCTGACAATCATTATTTTAAACTCTGCATCTGGTATCTTGGTTATTTCCATCTCATTCCAATCTTTTTTTGGGGATTTCTCTTGTTGATTCATCTGAATTACATTTTTCTGTCTTCCCATTTTGTCTCTGTATAGAATGCTCCTTTGGGTGTGTTGTTTGTGTAGCTAGCTGAGTATAGGATTGGTGTTGTCTGCCTCCAGATTTCAGTTGTGTGGTTTCTAGATCTTCTTGAAGCTACAGGCAATACAGAATTTGTGCTGCCTCTGCTGAGCCCTGATGCCATTGTAAATATCAGCCACACTCATAGGCTGGCTTTTATCTACTCTTGGCCAGCGTGTATAGCCTCTCTATTCCCAAGGTGTGGTCTATCAGTTGGCCTGCCACTGCCACCACCTCCTCAGGCACTCAAGGACTGGCACTGCTGAGTGTGCGTGATACTCTGGGCTCCACCTTCCATGTGTGCCCCGTATGCTCTGCCCCCTACCACCACTGCTTTGGCCACCTGGCTTTGCTCTCTGCCACCATGTGGGCTGCCTCACCAGCTTCACCTCCCACTGCCATATGAGCTGAGTGTAGTATATGCCACTGCAGCTGGGCCCTCCCACCTATTTGAGGGTACTCAGCAGTTTGAGGGGGCAGCATAGCCCAGACCTCAGCACTCAAAACCTGTGTCTGTGATGCACTTCCTGCTTCTAAGCAACTCTTTCCACTGACTGGAGTAGGAGAGCCTCTGATGGGCAGGATAATTGCTTCCCTTTGCTGGTGTTGGTTCTCTTAGAAAAAATGGGAACTTTAGTTTTGGGGAGTGACCCAGTACAGGGTCAGGGTGGCTGTTCCACACGGCTTCTCCCTGTTCCCCCAAGACTAAACTTCCTTCTCACACCTCAGGTCCTCTCGTCACTCCCCACTCCCAGAGCTCCAGGTAAGTGGCTTTTAAGGAGGTTTTTTGCATGGTCCCTTTAAGATGGAGCCTGGGTCTAAGAGTTCTGGCTCCCTCTCACAAAGAGTAACCCAGCTCTTTCAGCCTGCTCTACTCTCTGGTGCCCCAGGCTAGGGTTCCGGTCCTGGTGCTGAGGATCCACAACTCTTTGGGCAGCCCCCCCACCCCCCATGAGAGACCCTATGGGCCACTTTTCAGTCCTTGGAGTGGGGCCGCCATTTTGCACATCTCCGCCCTTCTTACCAGTCTCAGTGTAGATTCTTTGGTGATGCTTGGTTATAGATTTCTCCTAGTTTAGTCCAAAGTTGGTTTTCCAAGATGACTATTTTTAAGTTGTAATCCACTTTGGGTCTGGGAGGTAAGAGTTGTAATGTCTGCCTTCTCCATCACCATTTTCTCTCTGATCTATCAATTACACTGAAGAACAATTTTCTTCTCATTTTCTGTTGCATGAGGTTTTAGAACTGTTTCTATATTTATCTGCATTGCTGATGAGAAACCTGAAATTCATTTTTTAGTGTATGCTCTAGTTTTTATGCAACTTTAATTTCTTTTTGTTACAGTTAATGGCATACATTAGTTTTTAAAATGGAGTTAAAGGGCAACAACTATTGGATTGAACATAACCACAAGGCAATTAATGTTTTACAAACATCACTTTTACATAATTGTAGTTGTTTTTAAATGTAAAAAAATATTATCTTATAAAAACACCATCTTATTTTGTTTTAACATTGAATCATGGCTTCTTCAAGTAGGCATAAATGTAAGAATAGTCCTGACACTTGTTATATATGTGGCTGTTACACATTTCAACATCAAAGGTACAATATTTCATCATTTGTGACACGTGCTTATATTGCCTATTTTCAAGTTCCCCTTGGCAATCAAGAAAGAATTGGGCTCCTCATATTGTGTATCATAATTGTGAGGAAGTGCTTTGTGACTGGACAAAAGGAAAATGCAAAGAAATGCTTCTTGGTATTCTCATGGTTTGGCATGAACCTAAGGACCACAGCAGTGACTATTATTTCTGTCTGATCCATACAAAGAACATCAGCAAGAAAAAACAGCATATGATCGCATATCCTAATATTCCTACAGCAATATGACCTGAGACACTCCTGGTTCCAGTTTTTAATGGTTTTATTTCTTTTAAGGATGAAGAAAGTGAACATAATGATCAAGTGTATTTTGATAAGATGCACGAGAAAATGGTTGTAGAATCTGAAGGGTCTTCTTCTGATACCAAGCAGTCATTAACTGTTCAGCACATAGCCAACCCAAATTGAATGACTTAGTAAGAGATTTGGGCCTTTCAAAGAAAGCAGCTAAGTTATTAGCCTCCAGGCTTCAAGGAAAGAATGTACTTCACCGGTCAGCTAAAGTATCTTATTTCAGGAAGTGTGAACAAATTTTTGTGGACAATTTTCTGAAGACACTTTGTTTACTGTTATAAATCAGTAGTCTTCTAACCAGCTAGGTGTTACCACTTACAGTACAACAGAATAGCGGCTATTTTTTGACAGCTCTAAACAGAGTCTGAAATGTGTTTTCCTACACAATGGTAATGTTTATGCAGTGATTCCAATTGGTTATTCAATTTATCTGCAAGAAGATTATAATGACATAAAAATTTTCCTTGACTTTCTGAAGTATGAGGAGCATAATTGGATCATTTGTGTGGATCTTAAAATGGTATATTTCCTCTTAGGACAACAGAGAGGTTTCACAAAGTATCCTTTCTTTTTTTTTTTTGTTTGTGGGACAATCAAGCTTGGGTGAAACACTGGACACAGAAGAAGTGGCCAAACTGTGAAGCTCTGGAAGTAAGGATGCAAAATATTGTGAATGAACCTGTAGTTAATCAAGACAGAATCATTTTTCCTTCACTTCACATCAAACTTGGCTTAATGAAGCAGTTTATTCAGGCTTTGAATAGAGAAAGTAAATTCTTTCAACATATTATTTCTGATTTTCCTGCCTTGTCTTTTGAGAAGATAAAAGCAGGTGTGGTCAATAGACCTCCAATTCGAACCCTCATACGTGACAAAGAATTTGCCAGGAAGATGAATAAGGAGGAGAAAGCAGCATGGCAGTCTTTTGTTGCAGTTACAAAGAACTTCCCTGGCAACAAAAGAGCAGAAAACTATGAACTTCTGGTTCAAAGATTCTGTTGGCTTTCGTGACATTAGATGTAACATGAGCATTAAGATTTACTTCCTGAGAGGAAATAATAAAGATCAGAGCAGAAATAAATGATATAGAGGCTAAGAAAACAATACAGAGGATCAATGAAACCAGAAGCTGGTTCTTTGAAAAGGTAAACAAGATTGATGAACCCTTAACTAGACTCACCAAGAAAAAAAGAGAGAGGTCTCAAATAGATAAAATTAGAAAGGACAGTGGAGAAATTACAACTAATACAACAGAGATACAAAGCATTGTAAGAAAATACTATGAAGAACTCTATGCCAAAAAATTAGACAATCTAGATAAAATGGACAAATTTCTTGAATCATATAAACTTCCAAAAATCAATCTGGAAAAATCAGAGCACCTAAACAGACCAATTACAAGAGATGAGATTGAAATAGTTATCAAAAAACTCCCAAAAAAGAAAAGTCCTGGGCCTGATGGCTTCACAAGTGAATTCTATCAAAAATTTAAAGAAGAACTAACTCCTATCCTCCTCAAGCTATTTCAAAAAATTCAAGAGGAAGGAAGACTTCCAAACTCCTTTTATGAGGCGAGCATAATTCTGATCCCAAAGCCTGGCAAAGACAACACAAAGAAAGAAAATTATAGGCCTATATCCCTGATGAATTTAGATGCTAAAATTCTCAACAAAATATTAGCTAACCGGATCCAGCAATATATGAAAAAAATCATACACCACGATCAAGTGGGATTTATTCTGGAGAGGCAAGGCTGGTTCAATATTCGCAAATCAATCAATGTGATTCATCACATAAACAAAAAAAAGGACAAAAATCACATGATAATTTCAATAGATGCAGAAAAGGCATTTGATAAAATCCAGCACCCATTCATGCTCAAAACTCTCAGTAAAGTGGGAATACAAGGAACATTCCTTAACATGATAAAGACCATCTACGACAAACCGACAGCAAACATCATACTAAATGGGCAAAAATTAAAGGCAATCTCCTTAATATCAGGAACCAGGCAAGGTTGCCCACTTTCACCACTTTTATTCAACATAGTTCTGGAAGTCCTAGCTACAGCAATCACACAAAAAGAACAAATAAAAGGCATCCAAATTGGAAAAGAAGAAGTAAAACTGTCACTATTTGCAGATGATATGATATTGTACATAGAAAACCCTAAAGTCTCAGTTAAAAAACTACTGGACCTTATAAATGAATTCAGCAAGGTGGCAGGATATAAAATTAATACTCAGAAATCAGAGGCATTTCTATACACCAACAATGAACTGTCAGCAAAAGGAATTAAGGAATGAATCCCCTTCACTATTGCAGCCAAAAAAATAAAATACCTAGGAGTAAATTTAACCAAGGAGGTTAAGGACGTGTACTCGGAAAATTATAAAACATTGATAAAAGAAATCAAGGAAGATACAAACATGTGGAAGCATATACCGTGCTCATGGCTAGGAAGAATAAACATCATTAAAATGTCTATATTATCCAAAGCAATTTATAAATTCAATGCAATACCAATTAAAATACCAATGACATACTTCAAAGATATAGAACACATATTCCAAAAATTTATATGGAACCAAAAACGAACACGAATAGCCTCAGCAATCTTAAAAAGAAAAAATAAAGCAGGAGGTATCACTCTTCCGGATATCAAGGTTTACTACAAGGCCATTATACTCAAGACTGCCTGGTACTGGCATAAGAACAGGCACAGTGATCAATGGAACAGAACAGAGAACCCAGAAATAAACCCACAGCTTTATGGACAACTGATATTTGACAAAGGAGGAAAGAACATACAATGGAGTAAAGACAGCCTCTTTAACAAATGGTGTTGGGAAAATTGGACATCTACCTGCAAAAAAATAAAACTAGACCATCAACTTACACCATGCACAAAAACAAATTCAAAATGGATAAAAGACTTAAACATAAGTCGTGAAACTATAAGAATCTTAGAAGAAAACATAGGCAGCAAGCTCTCCGACATCTGTAGCAGCAATTTATTTGCCGATTTATTTCCACGGGCAAATGAAATAAAAGGCAAGATAAACAAATGGGACTATATCAAACTAAAAAGCTTTTGCACAGCTAAAGACAATAAGAACAGAATAAAAAGACAAACCACACAATGGGAGAACATATTCGACAGCACGTCTGATAAGGGGTTAATAACCAAAATTTATAAAGAACTTATACAACTCAGCACCAGGAAGACAAACAATCCAATCAAAAAATGGGCAAAAGAAATGAATAGAAATTTCTCCAAAGAAGACATACAGATGGCCAAAAGACATATGGAAAAATGCTCAACATCACTAATCATTAGAGAAATGCAAATCAAAACCACAATGAGATATCACCTCACACCAGTCAGAGTGGCACTCATCAGCAAAATAACACAGAACAAGTGCTGGCGAGGATGTGGAGAAAAGGGAACCCTTCTGCACTGCTGGTGGGAATGCAGACTGGTGCAGCCACTGTGGAAAACAGTATGGAGATTCCTCAGAAAATTAAAAATCGAACTGCCTTTTGACCCAGCTATCCCACTTTTAGGAATATACCCTAAGAACACCATAGCACTGTTCGAAAAGAAGAAATGCGCCCCCATGTTCGTGGCAGCATTGTTCACAATAGCGAAAATCTGGAACCAGCCCAAGTGTCCGTCAGAAGACGAGTGGATTAAAAAGCTATGGTACATATATACTATGGAACACTATTCAGCCATAAGAAATGATGACATCGGATCATTTACAACAAAATGGATGTACCTTGATAACATTATACGGAGTGAAATAAGTGAATCAGAAAAAAAAAAATCTGAGAACAGCATGATTTCATACATAGGTGGGACATAAAAGTGAGACTATGAGACATGGACAAGAGTGTGGTGGTTACAGGATGGGGGGAGGGAAGGGAGGGTGGAATTGGGAGAAGGGCAGGGGTACAGGGAAAACCAGATAGAAGGTGACAGAGGACAATTTGACTTGGGATAATGGGTATGCAGCACAATTGAATGATAAGATAATCTGGAGATGTTTTCATTGTGCATATGTACCCTGATTTATTGGTGTCACCCCATTAAAGTTAATAAAAACAAACAAACAAATAAATAAATAAATAAATAAATAAATAAAAAAGATTTACTTCCTGAATAGTTACCTTGATAAGTTTCCCCAAAATCTTGGGCCGTTAATGATGAGCAGACTACTGCTGGAGCATCAAACGAAATTGTCCTCAACAAGTACACAAATGCAAGAACTACAAACGCAAATTTTTGCCTGAACAGAATTTAAATAAATTTTGTGCAAATTTTATGATTAAAATAAGTGTTTTAATATGTTCTATTTTGAAATTGTAGACAAATTCTGATGCAATCATATATTTTAGTGTATTAGTTTATTTACTGCATCATATAAATTATTATATTTTCACAAAGATGATGCCCAAGAAGACATTCTACTTCATTATGTTAAACTAAATGTTGGAATTTTTACAATAAGATGTAAACCTAAAATATTGAATTAAAATAACACTGTAGCTTACAGAGAAAAACTAATGTTAGATTTGAGATCAGCACACTCGAGTTAGGTAAGAACAAGTGTTCTTGTGGATGCAACAAAAATTTTGTTTCCCAGTGTTATATTTTAAAAGAAATAATAGCATATTTTGCTTGTGGTTATTTAGCAATCAGTAACAAATAGACACATTTATTTTACTTTTGTGGTATGATTTTAAATAAGTCAACTATTTTTATTTGCTATCTACTGTATAACCAGAACAAAGTATCTTTGAATGTGTAAGAAACAAATGTGCATTGTCAAATTTTTTACTTGGATTTATATACAGTGTGTCCGTAAAGTCATGGTGCATTTTTGACCGGTCTGGTCAATAGTGCACCATGACTTTACAGACACACTGTATTTATAAATAATTTGAAATATATAGAACCCCTACCACCATTATTGTTTGATGTTCATATTTGAATGTTTAATAAACTCTAGAAGTTTACATCTCTCATGACCATTCATACTGGCTTACTGGGCTACTCAACTTCTAATAAAATACCTTAGAATAGCAAGTTTTATATGTTCACTTGTTGGTTTCTTCACACTTTTCATTCCTCCCTTCCTCTTTTCTAAAAACAACACTAAAATTCCCCATCCATATGTAGACTGTTTTGGTACTTCGTCACCTTAAGCCAACTAGCATGTTAGCCCCAAGGGGTACTTATAAGCTAGGTTAATTAAGATCAGTCAGTCTGTATTCTGGGATTCCAATTGTGGGAAGCATACATTTCTTTTTTTCTGTTGGATACATGTAGGCTGGAGACCTTAAAGCTCCATGAGGACTGCCTCCTGGGGACTGGCAAAGAATTGCTGAGGGCTGAGGGGCAGCTACTACACTCCAGTCACATTGTTGTAATCACTGCGTCAAGCTTCTTCAGAAACAAAACCTACTTTAGACTTTTTTGTTATTTGTGTCAATAAATTCCCTGTATTGTTTAATCTCATTTAAGGTGGATTTTTAGTTACTTGCAACCAAAATCATCATGACAAATATATCAAGCTATGGGTAATTCCATTTTTATTTGACGCTCAGCTCCATGAGGTATTTGGAACAATTAGGAAAGCTCCTGTTTTAGCATGGAGTCTTGGCTCTTGCATGAATCACAACTTCTTAGATATATAACACTTGGGTGTTAGAAGAAATAGGCTTTAGTTTTGTTTGTGTCATTTTTAAATTAAATGAATTATGTAATTCACTTAATTTCAGTTTCTCTATCTAAAATGGATACAAGGGCTTTCATTGAGTTTATCTACTGGTATCTCTATTGAAGTAGGACCCTTTCTTAGAGGTGGATTATGGTTTGTTGAGGCCCTGGGTGCAGAATAAAATATTGGGCCCCTTTAAAAAATGAGAGAGTCAGGGAAAATAAAAATACATGTTAACAATATTTTTAATCAATTAAAAATATTATGTACTATTAATGTTAAAATTGCACATATTACACCAAACTTGGTATCATTAGAAAAAAGTTTCAAGTTGGGGTTCTGCAGGGCTCTTCAGAGGTTGGGGCCCAGGGTGCATGACCCATGCACCCACTGCTAAATCTGCCTCTGCTTTTTCACAAGAAATCTTACACTGAACAAATCAGATACATACAATTATAAATTACAAGAAAAAATAATTGTTTTTCTTATTCCTATATCCTTCGCTCTATTATAAATCTGACAGAATGTATGTACTCAGCAAATAGTTTTTGAATTAATTAATAAAAGCAGAACTCCTCTATGGGGGTGATAACATGAAGTCTGCACCCTCACTTCCTTGGCCTTTTCCTCATTCCTGCGAGTCAACCTTTAGGTCCCACTAAAAAAATCTAGGGCTTGACACAGCACAATTTGAAAGCCAATGACTAAGTCACCTGCAAGGTCCTTCCAGTTCTAACACTGGGTTGTCCAACCCAATGATTTCCAGCTGTGCTGGTAGGGGGTTGTATGTTGATTGCATTATTAGAATTTTATGATAAGACTTTACAAATGATTTTTTTTACCCTACTAAGATTTTACTTTGTCACATTAATCAATTAATAACTATTAATTAATTTTATTTAACTATCATTTGATTGATTAATTAATTAACTAGTTTTTTAAATGAGCTTATAATGCCCAGGTATTGTGCTGTGGCCTGCTGATAGAGCAGTGAACAAGATGGAATGACAGATATGGTCTCATTCTCTAGGAGCTTCCTGGATTACATATTAGACTCTCCCAGAAACTTGACAAATCTTGATGCCCTTAGATCCCACACCCAATGGATCTGATTTAATTAGATCTATGGTCTTCAAATTAGATGAACTAAGCTCCCCAGAGGTAAGATGTCTAGAGACATTTCTGATTATCATTGCTGGGAAGAGATGTACTTCTGGCATCTAGTGGATAGAGGTCAAGGATACTGCCACACAATGCACAGCTGGGCCTCAGCGATAGAATTGTCCAGGGCAAAATAACAGGGGTGCTGAGGCTGAGAACCCCGATGTAAGGCTTGAGCTGGTGATTCAAATGTGCAATTAATTTTGCAAACCACTCTGGTAGAGTCTCGGCAAAAGGTGTTATATGGGTGAGAGACCTGTGGCAGGCTGTGTGGTTTGAAAGTACTTCTCAGGTACTTCTCTGCACCCTCCCACCAGCCAGGTTAGAATTCATGCTTTTAATATTTATAAGCTTCTAATTTTGTGCATATCTTTGAAGGCTAAAAAAATAAACAAAATATGTTCTTTAGCCTCAGGGGAATGAATTATAATATAGAAGGAAAAAAGCACTAACAAACTATTTTGTAACAGAGAATGATGACTGGATTGTACGAAATTTATATTCTTTTTGCTGAGTTGTCTTTTCCAAAATTTCCAATAAACTTGTACTGAAGCAGTAAAAGCAAAAAATAATACCAATGATTAAAAATAATGTAACTACAAAACTAATAAACAATTATATAAAGTAGCCCTTGCAAAAAGCTTTATTTGGAATGTGTTTATTTCTGTTTTGCTGGTGTAGCTGAAGAGACACTGGACAGCTATCTAGTGTGTTTGTTTATCTATCATCAAGGGTTGATTTTATAACTCTGAACTTACAAATGTGTAAAGTTAACACACACTCTTGATAGCACATTTTCTTTCGGTTTTTAAGGAAGCTTTATGACAATATAAAGATATGTGCGGACAGAATTTTATTCTTTTTCCCACAAAGTGTGTGTGTGTTTGTTAGAAAAATCTATATGTGGGGGAAGAATAGATCTAAGAGAGTAATGGCCTCTTAATTTTTTGACAGAAATGATATCTAGCCAGCAGTAGCTAAATGTGAGGTGTGTAGAAGATGAAGCATTTGAGGTGTTGGGGTGATGAAGTTAGATAAAAATTTGACTAGTTCAGCTTTTAAAATTAGCATTATTGAGCTAGATCTAAGTTTACCTGGCTAAAGAAATATACCTATGTGACCAAAATTGAAAAGGAAAGTATAATTGCTTTACTCATTTTGAAGGAGGGGAATCTCTGTATTAATTTAGGTGTTTTCCAGAGTTCTTTTTGTTAGAACTGACCCTGGTATTTAAAATTACTAGAAAATAGTAAATAGGTAAACAAACAAACAAACAATGAATAAATAAGTATGGTCCTTGGAGATAAACCTGATAGTTTAAAACATTTAGAAAAGCTGTTTGCTATGTTCCAAATAGGTACTTTGTTCACCATGTAGCTGGAATTTTAGATGGGCAGGAATCCAACGGGGTGTTTTGTGCTTCTTGCTTCTGTCTGTGCCTTTGCTCCATTCTTTTAAGGCTCAGCTCAACAGACATCTTCTCCTCAGGAGTCTTCTCTGATCTTGTCAGCACATAGGCATTTGACAATCTTAAGGCATGCAAAATAGTCACTTTATGTTATATCATTTATTATTTTTAATGGTAAAATTCTCCTTAATGGGTCACAAACTTTGACTGGTTCACATCTCCCCCACCAGGCTAAGCATGATGCTACAGCATCATAGGTCCTCCAGAAAAGGACTGTTGAATGGGGCACTTCTTTTTCATTTTGGCTTGGATTGTGAGAAGCAACCACAACAAATTTTTCTATAAACCTCACCATGAAGCTGCAGCAGTTCCAGTTTGCAACCTCTGAAGCCAAAGCTGGAAAGGACATTACGTATTGATGTTAGAAATCCACAAATGCTTCTGGTTCAAATACTTTCCGCATTTATTTATTTATTTTTCTTTCATCAAATGAAATCTTTCCATGTTTTAGCTCTAAGAGAGATTAAGCACATTCAATTTAATTATGCAAACTATTGACAAAAGCATTCTAAATGTGAAACACTCTGCTGGTTGTATTTCACAGTTGCCATTGGAAACAGAAACAAGTTTAGAAAACTGCAGTGGAGTCTGAGCCTTGGCATTATCATGGCAGTGAGGGAAGTCGTTTCCTGGGTCGCTCTTTCTCCCCTTCACTCTGTATGCATGCTGCATGTGTCTCATCAGGCTCGAGAGATCCCTGAGATCCGCTGCCTTGGGAGGGAATTCCACTTAGGTTAATAAAAGAAGAAAAACTCTAAAGGTTAAACAAATGAACAACAAACAATATAATCGTGCTGGGGAGTCTGAGACTTTATATTTCTTGAAGAGAGTTAAAACACACTTTCTCTGAAGTGGGAGAATATCAGTTGTCATGGCAATTAAATAATTCCTCATTCTATAGATCTTTGGTGTCTCCATGGCTAATAATTCACCCTTACATGTTACAGTTTTTAGCTGCAGGTTTTGTCTCTTGCTTAGATATTCTGTTCTGTTCTGATACAAAGAAGGTATAAGATTTTCAACACATGTTTCTTAATTATTTCTATTTACTTTAGAATAAATGATGAACAGTATGTTTTTTTTTCTAAAAATAATTTTGCTGATTATTTAGATTTATAGGCTGGGTTTGCATGACAGGTCCAAAACATTTTGGAAATGGAGAAAAGAGCGCTGGCATCCACGTGGGAACATTAAGATGCACTACATGATCTCCTTGACATGCAAGCACTGGGCAATGGACAGATAGTCAGTTTGACCAGAGGGCCAGTTTGACCAGTTTTCTTTTCCTTCAGCTCTGAAGGCTCTCATTGGAAAGAGATTGGAAAGTTATCTGATTGGAAAGTTTCTGCAACACACTGACAGGTATGGCAAAGCCCTGCAGGACAACTCTGCAACAGAAACAGAGCTCTCTGTCAACTCTGAGCTCTGAAGCATTCATCCATGCAGCTCGGACTGTTCTCCTGAGCTTCCCACTGCCCGGCAGGCCCTACACTGATATACTTTGTAGACAAGGAGAGTCTCTCAGGCCCTGGGTTCTACCCCTTTTCTACTCACCTGGGGTGCTGAGGTCCCAGAATGCCTTGAGACAAGGCCTACCCATAGGATTGCTTGGATAGACTTTCGAGTTTATACAAATATTGCAATCATTAAAAATTCAGTTTTTATATTCTATTTCATGTCTCAGTCTTATATTACTATTCTCCACCCAAGACCTTCCAGTTAGACTCAGTGCTTCCGAGTGGTAAAATTATCACTTACTACTTCCTTTCATTCACATTATTAATTAGATGTGAGGCAAGTTCTATGAAGAAAGGTACATGATGCTATAAAGGAGCATACCACTTTGGGGGTAGGGGGGTAGGCAGAAAGTCTTTCTTTCAGAAAAGTTTTAGTTTATCTGAGATGAGTTGGGAGTTATGTTGCCAAAGGAGTGAAGTGGGGGGTGAGGAGAGGAAGCTATATACAAAGCTCCTCTGGCAGGAGAAGGCTTGGATTTTTCCAAGAACTAAGGTAAAGGCAGTTTGAAAAGAACATAGGGAATGAGAAGAAATGGGGGGGGGGGGGTAAAAGGATCCAACAAGGACTTGGAGATCATGATAAAGATTCTGACCAGTAGACTGGGAGAAATGACTGAAGGTTTTAAAGAATGATGGTGGAATAATCAGACTTATGATAATTTTTAAAGATCACTTTGGCTATTACATTGAAAACAGATTAGAGTAGAGGCAGGGGTGAAGTAGGTGATAATATCCTTGGAAAATGGGGTAGTAGATATAGACAGTAGTGGATAAATACTGGAGATTTTTCAAAGTAAATTCATCAGGTATAGTAATGTATTTTATATGGCATATGAAGGAGAGAATTCTGGGATTGCAGAACTTTCTGACTAGTGCAGTCATTCACAGAGATGGGGACCTGGAATAGGGTTCCATTTAGAAGGGTGATCTGTTAAGGCAATTGTGAACAATTTAGAATTTGAAACATTTATTTAACTGGAGACATTCAGTAGGTGCTGGGCAAAGTGATTGGAACTGGAATTATTTATCTGTAGATCATTGGTGTGTAGGTGGTAATTGTATCAGTAAGTATGAATGAACTGTCCTGGAGAGAGACTAGAGTGAAAAGACAAGAGGACCTAAGATTGAGGACATTCCGACATGTAATGGTCAGACAGGAGAAATGAAATTAACAAAGAGATTCAAAAGGGTTATCAGACAATTAAGAAGAAAACCAGGAGAGAATGCTGTGCTTGATATTCTCCATTTGTCTTTACACCCTCCTCCATGCCACACTGTGCCCTGGGATGATTATTTTTGTCACCCAGGCTTCCTTGCCCCCAGTGTGATATTGAGCTTGACCAATGAAAGAAGAGAGATGAAATATATTTCCCTGGCTTCCACCCTGTTATGCTATGGATTTATAGTAGTTTCATTCTTCTAACATGTACAGTTTCTATATTAGAGTGAGTTTAAGAGAATATGAGAAGAGGAGACAGGTAGAGAGAGAGCTATATTGAACTGGAGACTTTTTTGGGGGGTGAGAAGCCTTAAGCAGAAGAATGCAGCCACTGTCAAATCAGTACATTGGATTGTGTTTAAGTCTCCCTGACACGCAAAATGTCTGGTGAGACTCGTCTGTAATGTATTTTATATGGCATATGTAGTATATCTCTCTAACCTTTTCTGCATCTTTTATATTATTCTTCAACTTACTCCAATTTGACAGTTTACCAACATTTTGCATAAAGAAGAAAGGTCATAAAAGAGTAACTGAAGGTTAATATGAACTATAAGAAGAGTTTTAGAAAATCCCCAATCAGGTCAAGAAGTATATTCACAGCTTCAGGATCAGCACTTGGTGGAAATTTAAACTTGTGTAGCTACTATAGGTCTTGTTCAGGGTTGGGGAATTTATGGCTCATGAGCCAGATGTGGCTCTTTTGATGGCTGCACCTGGTTCGCAGGCAACTCTTTAATAAAAACAAATAATAACGTTAAAAATATAAAACATTCTCATGTATTACAGTCCAATCATTTCCTACTGCTCATGTTCATGGTTGTGGGTGGCTGGAGCCAATCACAGCTGTCCTCTGGGATAACACCAAATTTTTATTGGATAAGACGTACATGGGTCATTGTGAGGTCAGGAAGTAAACTTCCTTTCTTTTAATCAAGAGGTCAGCTAGCTAATTGCAGAAACCCTTTTGACAAAGAAGATGGCTAAAAGAATAAAAGATGAGTATCATACTTTTCAGCAGGAATGAACAGAGAAATTTGTCTTTGTGCAGAGAGCAGGTTCTGCAATGTGTCTAATATGCAATGATAAAATTGCATCAATGAAACGATCAAAGCGGCAATTTGACACATGCCATACTATATTTGCATCGAAATATCCAGTGGGGAACAGCAGGAAGAAAGCATGTCGAAAGCTACTGTGCAGAGTGCAAGCTAGTCAGCAGCAACTCCATGTTTGGATCCAACAAGGTGATTGGAATTTGGCTAGAAATGCTGGTGCTTTAGTAATTGTGAGAAACAAAAAGCCATTCACAGATGGGGAGTATGCTAAAACATTCATACTTGATGTTGCCAATGAAGTTTTTGACAACTTTTTGGATAATACAAGATAATCAAATGAATAAAAGACATGTCTCTGTCAGCAAGAATTGTTCACGATCATAGCATCATGATGGCAAATCAAATTGAGGCAACACAAGGGAAGGACATAAATGAAGCACCATTCTTTTCTCTTGCTTTGGATGAGTCAACAGACGTAAGCTATGTATCCCAGTTCAGCGTGATTGCAAGGTATGCTGTCGGTGACACACTACATGAGAAAAGTCTTCCTGTTTTGCCTACATAAGAGACAAGAAGTGTGAAGAATTTATTCAAGTCTTTTACTGAATTCGCTAAAGGAAAATATGTACCGATGGATAAAATTATTTCAGTGTGTACTGATGGTACTCCGTGCATGGTGGGGAAATACAGAGGATTTGTAGCGCTTCTTCGTGAACATAAAAAGAGACCCATCCTAAGTTTTCACTGAATCCTACATAGAAGGTGCTTTGTGCCCAGATGTGTGGCGAGCAGTTTGGTGAGGTGATGTCGCTGGTCATTTGGGTGGTCAACTTTATTGTTGCCCAAGCTTTAAATGATCGCCAGTTTAAAACACTGTTGGATGAAGTTGGGAATAATTATCCTGGTCTGCTTTTGCACAGCAATGTGCGTTGGTTGTCAAGAAGGAAGGTGCTCAGCCGTTTCATGGTTTGTCTGAGCGAAATCCGGACTTTTCTTGAAATGAAAAACGTCGAGCATCATGAGTTAGCTAATACTGAGTGGCTTCTAAAGTTCTACTACCTTGTGGATATGACTGAACATCTGAACTAGCTCAATGTGAAAATGCAAGGTGTTGGAAATAGAGTCTTATCCCTTCAACAAGCAGTGTTTGCATTTGAAAACAAGCTGGAACTCTTTATTGCCAACATTGAAACAGGTCATTTACTACACTTTGAAAAACTGGGAGAGTTTAAAGATGCATGCACAGCAAGTGACCTTGCTCAACATTTTGATCTCCAGCAGCTAGCGAGCTTCACATCTAATGTCCTGCAGTCATTCAAAGCATGCTTTTGAGAATTTCGTGAGCGCACTGGTCTTTTTAAGTTCATCACCCATCCACATGAGTGTGCAGTGGACAGCGCCAACCTGAGTTACATCCCTGGTGTCTTCGTCAGAGATTTGAGCTACAAGCTGCTGACCTGAAGTCCTCAGACATGTGGGTGAATAAGTTCAAGTCACTGAATGAAGATTTGGAAAGACTTGCACGACAGCAAGCAGAGTTGGCGAACAAACTCAAGTGGAGAGAAATGAAAATACTTCAACCCACGGACCAGCTGATTGTCAAACCTTGGAACGCGCTTCCTGTCACATACCACACACTGCAGTGTGTGAGTATTGCTGTACTGACAATTTTCGGCTCTATGTATGCATGTGAGCAATCTTTCTCACATCTAAACAACGTTAAGACTAACCTACTATCACGTTTAACGGATGGAAGTCTCAACACCTGCATGAAGCTTAACCTCACCATGTATCAACCAAACTACAAAGCCATCAACAAAACCATGCAGCACCAGAAGTCACATTAATGGTAAGAAGGACTTTATTCATCATTGGTTCGCAACAGCATAACAACGTTATTAAAAAGAATTCAGAGACTTATTGTACTTTAAAAGTATTGATCTTACATAAAATGCACACCTTTACTTGTATTTAGTGTTAAACATATTGTATGACTCTCAAGGAATTACATTTTAAAATATGTGGCATTCATGGATCTCTCAGCCAAAAAGGTTCTGACCCCTGTTCTACACTTCCCTTAACTCTTACTTTTCTTCTCTATTCACAAAGCAAAGCCTACTGTGTCTTTTTTTTCGTCTGCAAGAGCTTTCTTCTCATTTTATTTTACATCTCACATTCAATTCAACTTTAACATTTCCCCACATACATCCCTTCCAAAATCCATGACTATATAGTATTCATTCCTGAAGCTAAACTGCTGCTTTACCCATTCCTTTCAAACCTCAATAGCTTTTTTCTATTTGTTCAGTAGCTGTTACCATCTTAGTTGTTTCATTTTACTTTCTACTTTATATTTCTAAAGTTAAGCCAGATTTTTCTATCACCTCCTCTCTTCCCAGAGTAATCCTGAGCATTTACATGACTAGACCTCTTTTCTCAGAGGCTACCACAGCCTCATCCCTTAAGTAAGACACTGGAGTATAACTTTCATCCATCCCAAAAGTTCAACACTGACAGCTTGTAATTTCTTGAGCCACAGTAAAAGAACATGTAACCTTAAACTTTTTCTGCCCCCAAATGATATCTATCTTGCTCTTTGCCCTTGACCCAGTTATGTTATTCAAATTTTTTTGGCTCCCACTTTTACTGAGAATTGTAATTTCTTTAAACAGGCCTTAGCAGTTCCTACATGCAGCCTTTCCCTCTCAAGATAAAAAACAATCTTCACACTTGAATGACTCTGTGGATTGCTGCATAAAGTCTCCAGCATACTATAATTCCTTCACTTCTGAAACCAGAGGGCAAATATATAAATCCAGATGACAGCGTATTGTGCTTCCTGCCAGTGCTGATAGACTCCTTTCTCAGAGCCTACGGCATTTTAAAAATGACCACAAACCTTAGATGTTCCACTTGTCAGAAGGTTTGATCTGTGTCTCCACCCTAGACTGGGGGTCAGTTATGAAACTGCTTTGACTAAGCACTTGGTGTGAGAGGTATCCATTTCTGGGTCCAGGCCTCATGATTCTGACAGTTTTCACTTTTTCCCTCCTATCACAGTCAGTCTTGGCACCCTGAACCACTAGGTAAAAATGTCGATCAGCTGGAGAGGGAGATCAAGTGGAAAGGTTTGAAGCCCACATTGAAAAGAAGGGCCCAACTCAGTGTAGTCTTCCAGCCATACCTCCTAAGGCCACCAGCATGTTACTAAAACATCTAGGCCAGACCAGACACCAGCTGTGTAACACTGAGTTCCCAACTCAACACCAAGTGGTGCAAAAGAATCACCTAGTTGAAGCTTGCCTAAATTCCCAAACCACATGTAATATATAACATTATTATTGTCTGAAGCCAGAGTTTTGGGGTAATCTGTGATGCAGTTATAAGGGAATAAGATCTGCATGGGCACACCCAAAGGAATAATACTCATATGCAAAGATAAAGTGCATTTGTTCTTTAGCGTCTTTAGAATATGCTGTTATCCCCATTGTACAGATAAAAAAGAAATAGGAATAACACTGTTGGAGTCACTATGCTATGACGTTAAGAGTGTGGCCTTTGGAATCAAACTATCTGGTTTCAAAGGCCACCTTTGTCATTCATCAGTTAATCTTTTCACTGAAGTTGAATTGAGTTTTAGATAGTCTCTAAATGAACATGTTACATTGAGTTACAGATCATTAAAGGTACAAAGGATCTTGGGACCATCTAGCTCAGTGGCTTTCAAACCATGCTCCTGAGAGCTTCTTCAAAGGGAGGAAGGAAAGGAAGTGAGTAGAGCTCAACCTTGCCC
Organism: Rhynchonycteris naso; assembly: GCA_037038555.1. Lineage (NCBI taxonomy): Eukaryota > Metazoa > Chordata > Mammalia > Chiroptera > Emballonuridae > Rhynchonycteris > Rhynchonycteris naso. The sequence continues at coordinate 176,107,279 of CM072995.1, read as the reverse complement.
CCACCCTGTCAGAGCAACTATCCCTTCATATATTTTATGCATTAGGTTTCCAAATAGAACTTCCTTTAAAAAATTGTTGCTAAAACAAAATGAAATACTAAAATATACACACATACTCTACACTAGTTCCCAAACCCCATAATTCAAAGAGGAGGAAAATGTCATATAAAGTGACTTCTGGCTGGAACCCAATTCCCACTATATTCACAAACTTTTGCTCATTTTTCAGTTCTCAGAGTAGACCTCACTTTCTTTAGAAAGCCTTCTTACTTTTGGTGTCCACGTCTATGACCACTGCTGTGTCCTTCCCAATGTCTTTACCAAAGCACTTGCTGCTATTTTTCATAATCCCAAGATGTGCATTCTTTATATTTTTATATATCCGAAATGAGGACATACCATACAATTGATAATGTCTTACAGTTGTTGCCAGCCAGATGGCAGTTATGACACAGTTGTGTGAAAACTTACTGCTGGGACTTCCTGGTATGATCAAAAAAAGCATCAAAACACCTGAGATTCATTAAAATGTAGGTGCTGTGTAATATATTTATGTGTTTAAATGTTTGTTTCCACTTCTGGATTAGGAGCTACAAAGATATCAACCATATCTTTCTTATTCATCGTTGTAGTTCCAATCCTTAACTACATTCTTAGTGAATATTTGTAGAGTTGTCTAAGAAGATGTTACTTCTCATTCAAAGTATGACAAAATGTTTATTTATTTAATATTTTATTTATTGATTTTTAAAGATAAGAGAGAGAGAGAGAAAGAGGGGTAAGAACAAGAAAAATCAAGCCATTGCTTCTTATTATGTGCCTTGACCAGGCAAGCCTGGGGTTTTGAACCAGCAACCTCAGCATTCCAGGTCTACACTTTATCTACTGCACCACCACAGGTCAGGCAATAAAATGTTTAAATGAAAAAACAATTTTATTTTTTTACAGTGAGTCAAAATCTTTGTATAGATTAGACAGAATTACTTTAAGATTAGTTCAGTATTTGATATTAAAAAATTACAATAAAATCTAGAAAACCTAATATCTAAAAACACTGCTAATGGTTTTGTAAATCTGTGCCAACCTTCAGAAAATAATTCTGCAAATTTTATTAATAAGGACCGTTTGAAATGCAAGTATTAAAACAGACTCCGATCAACTTAAGCAAAAAGATTGAAGGAGTAATTGTCAAAGGACTAATTGAATGACTAAAGGATGATTCTGTATGAATGCAAGATGGAGGATTATGCCACTTGTCACCAGATTCTGGAGCATAGGACTATTCAAAGAGTGACAGGGGAGGAAGTCTCCTTATGTGATAACCAAAAAAAATCCTTGATAGTGAATGCCAGCTAATAGAGGAACAATGATAGAATTACAAAAGCACAACTTTATAATCCACAATTTTTAAATTCATTCAGGCAAGGATTACCAGTTGTTTGTTACTGAAACCATGTTTAGTAATCCTGTTGTAGAACACTATAGTCATCAATTTCAAACATCATCCCACAAATTACTTATCAACCCTAGAAACAAGAATCATTTTACAATGGAGAAATCTGGGAGACACCATCATACACAGGTAATCAAATTTAGCATAACTAGTAATGGGATAGTTGGCATTTGCCTCTTAGTCTGATAGAATAAGAAATATAAAGCATCACTTATGTATTATTTTTGAAAAAAATATTTTGCTTTTAGATTTGAAAATTTTTAAGTAGAAAAAAATGCACAGTTGTTTTTTTACTTTAAATTATCACTCATAAGTCACAATAATATAATCTATTTCACCAATTTTACATAACCTCTTCCTGAAAGTACATCAACATTGGAAAATATTTGTCTTTTCATAGCTCTTTTCCTCTAAATTACTTTATTCATCTATCTATCTATATCTCTCTCTCTATATATATCTATATATCTATTATATCTATCTATATCTATATATCTATCTATATCTATATATCTATCTATATATCTATATCTATCTATATCTATATCTATCTATGTATCTATCTATCTATCTATATATATATTGGAATAATGTTTGGAAAATAACAAATGCAGCTGGCACTGAACTAGCCACTTTTATTTAATAAAAACAAATAACTGGTCTGACTAGTGGTGGTGCAGTGGATAAAGTGTCTACCTGGAAATGCTGAGGTCGCTGTTTCAAAACCCTGGGCTTGCCTGGTCAAGGCACATATGGGAATTGATGCTTCTGGCTCCTTTCCCCTTCTCTCTCTCTCTCTCTCTCTCTCTCTCTCTCCCTTACACCTCTCTAAAATGAATAAATAAAAATCTTAAAAAAAACAACCGAATAGTGAATATTAAATATTTCCCTCAAATTATAGTACTTATTTTGAAACATACTTGTATTCATCTCAGATACAAAATCTGAACAATTTAATAGAATTGTTCTATGTTCTCTATCTAGCAATGATTAACCAACCTGTTTTGCGCAAATCTACCCACTGAGAACAGCTGGAAAAGTAAATTAAACATAAATTATATATTTTGAAGTGTCAAATAACTAATGAGATAATGAGCAACTGAAGAGATCTGGTATTAAAAGAAAGCCCAGAGAAGTTAGTTTGGCTTCTAAAGCTGCTATTTCTTTACAGAAGAATAATGGTTTTTGAAGTGCCAGCTAAGATCTGAGAAGCTGAGCATGGCTTAGGATGGATTCCAGGAACCATGGGGACAAAAAATAAAATCCCGGGCTTCACCAAGGAAAGGAGGCCTTGACAAAGAGCCAGGGTGTTGACAGGGACATGTAAGGGCTGCATCCTAGGAGTCGGGGTAAAGAAGAACTCACAAGTAAAAAAAAAGCCCCGTTTTGTACCATCACTGTACCTAATGAAATAAATGGTCCTCTGAGACCACTAATACTTCAATATGCTTCTCAGAAGCAAAGAAACATATTTTTCTGAAGAAAAATATTATCCATAACCTTAAAATATCTCCAAAAATTTTTACAGGTACCATTTGGCACTAAAAAAATATGATAATATTAAACAAAGAGTGGTCATGCAAAACTAAAAGGGAAATAAATATAAGAAGACAGACTTCAGATCATGGATTTATCAGGTGTAATTTAAAATAAGTATCAGCATTTTCAAGGAATTAAGGACAAGTATAAGAATTAAAAAGAGATTTAAAAACTATTATAAAGAATTTAATGAATAGATTTAAAAGCAAATTAGACAAAGGTGAAAAGATAATAAGTGAACTGAAAAGCAGGTAAATGTTATAGATGATAGGTAGATATAGATACAGTGTGTCCGTAAAGTCATGGTGCACTTTTGACTGGTCACAGGTCAAAAGTGCACCATCACTTTACGGACACACTGTAGATAAATGATAGACAGATAGATAGATGATAGATGATAGATAGATAGATAGATAGATAGATAGATGATAGATAGATATTAAGTTTGACATAAACATAGTCTTTCAAAATACAGAAAAAGTGTTTGAGAGATGTATGAGATAAGAAACCAGGATCTTCCCTGGCCAGTTGGCTCAGTGGTAGAGCATCGGGCTAATGTGTGGAAGTCCAGGGTTCAATTCCCAATCAGGGCACACAAGAGAAGTATGTATCTGCTTTTCCACTCTTCCCCCTCTCCTTTCTTTCTATCTCTCTCTTCCCCTCCTGCCGCCAAGGCTTTATTGGAGCAAAGTTGGCCTTGGCACTGAGGATGGCTCCATGGCCTCTGCCTCAGGTGCTAGAATGGCTCTTGTTGCAATGGAGCAATGGCCCAGGTGGGCGGAGCATCACTTCCTAGTTGGCCTGCTGGGTGGATCCCAGTTGGGCACATGCGAGAATCTGTCTCTCTGCCTCCCCGCTTCTCATTTCAGAAAAATACAAAACATAAATAAAAAGAAAGCAGGATTTAACTTATGATTATTTGTAATTAAAGAAAGAAAATAAGTAAATAATTCAGCAGAAGCAATATTTGTAAACATAATAGCTAAGAATTTTCCAAAGTTGACAAAACACATAAGGCTACAGACTTAGTAATCCCTAAAAATCTCAAGAAAAAAAAAATAAGGAAAACCACACAAAAATATATCAGTATAAAGCTACTAAAATATATATGTAACATGGAAATCTTAAAAGTAGTGAGAAAAAGTCAGATTATCTTCAAAGGAGCAACATGAGACTAATAACTGATTCCTTTGTAAAAATAATGGTAACTTTGGTGGCAATAAAATTATGTTTTCAAAATACTTTTTTTTAAAACTCTCAACCTAGAATTCTACAGCCAACAAATTCCTTCAAAAATGAAGAGGAAATAAGGACCTTTCAAACAAAAATTGAGAGAAATTTTACCAGCAAAATCACCCAAAAGGAAATAAATACCAAAGAAAGCTTTTTTATTAAAGATACATGGTTCTTGATAAAACCTGAAAATTCAGGAAGAAATAAAGAATAATGGAGAGTGAAAATATGTAAATATATCTAAAGTATTAACTGAATAATTATGATAAAAATTAATACTGTTTTGTGAGGTTCAAAATATATAAGGAAACAGGAAGACAATACCATATAACTTATGAATAGGGTAGGTAAAGTTAGCGTAGTCTAAGGTTCTTAAATTATTTAGTAAGTGAGAAAATACTAATTTTAATTGATATTAATAACTTAAGAATGCATGTTATAATCTCTGGTTTGGTGTACCACCACAAAGTAGTAAAAGGATGTATAACTACAAAGATTACAAGGGAGGAAAAGGAATACTTGAATACAATTGATGAGGGATGACAAAGAAAAATGAAAAGAAAAATAGAATAGATAAGACATAAGATAAAAACAACGCAAATTGAAAGATGGTAAATTCATTCCAAAATGCACCAGTAGTTACATTAAATGCAAAATAACTAAATATTCTAATTTAAACAAAGATGGTCAGAGATAATTAAAAAGGGAAGAAACATTGTAAACTATCTATAGGAAACTCCTATATGCCATGCAAACACTAACCAAAAGAAAAACCTAGTGTAGCCTTTAAAGCAAGAAGCATTACTAGAGATAAAGAGGAAATTTCATAAGGACAAATGTTTCAATTAACCAAGAAAAGGTAATAATTCTAATTCATATGCACCTAAAAATGGTTTTAAATATATATAAAACATTAAACAACAGTTTTGAGAAAATTCAGTTTACTAAAATTGGCAAAAAACTAATACCTTTCACATTTTATTACTTTAGTAACCATAAGCCAATGGGGAAAAAATTCTCATTTAAACCATAAAAAAGAAGAGATTCTACTTCAATACTTTGCATGTTAAATTGGAAATTATATTTCAATCTATTCTTATTACACTGGTGCTTCAAAAGAAAAAAAAATCACAATTTTTCAAAATTGTCAACTGGCTGCAAAATTTCATTTGCTTAATTAATATAACACACTTGAAGGCATATCTACCTTCTTTTTAACAAAATTTTAAGAACAAATATATGTTTTAGCCCAAAATGTTTAGAATGAGGCTAGCCTCATGAATTGAAAGTGTGTCTTTCTTGAGTCTCCTAATTGATTTTTTAAATTAATTAATTAATGATTAATTTTAGAGAGAATAAAAGGGAGAAAGAGAGGAAAATGCTGGTTTATTATTCCACTCATTCACACATTCACTGGTTGATTCCTGGATATGCCCTAACCATGGATCACACCTGCAACCTTAGCGCATCAGGACAATGTTCCAAGCAACTGAACTACGTGGCGAGGGCTTCTACTTACTTTAATCTTTGGCCGAAGGTCTTTAGACAAGGGTTTATGGTAATTCATCTATAAGCTTTATGTATATAGAAATTATGTCCATAAGTGAAGATAGCAGAATTATATGTCAACTATTATTCATAATTATGTTTATTCATCTGCTTTAATATCCTGATGCACCCTGCAATTTCATCCCAAACTCAGTGACTTATCATGACGGCATATGGTCTTACTAGTGCCATACAGGATGAGTCAAGAGTTAGGATTGGTTATGAAGAACCAAAATTAGGAACTTTGACAAATTAAAGGGGGCATAGTAGAGTTTGGGATAGAACCTAAGTAGGTAGTTTCAACTAATGCCGAGTAGTCAAAAAGCAGACACCTGGGCAGTTTGGAGTTCAGGGCACAGGTGAACAAGAATAGCACTGCTGAGCCAGAATGGCAATTTTTGATTCAAATCCACAGTTTTCTTCCCTCTCTGTATAGATGGTCTTGGGCCCATAGGCTTTCACCATCAAGAGAAGCCTAGACAACATAAAATTTACTAGGATTGAAAAGCTTGAAATTAAAATCATTCAGATTTGAATTCTAGTCAAATTTTATACTTCATCACTGCACCCTCGCTTGTTAAAACTCCTTTGTATGTATCTAAATGTTGGTATTTAAATCACCCACATAGCTCTAACACAGTTAAATGTCTAAGCTTCCACATTCAGGAAAGATGTCTAACAGACTTAAACAGGAACTTCTATGGCATTACTGTTCTTACCCAATGGGGGATCTTTTTCAGCTCAGACTCAAACTGCAAATTACTTTCCATCACAAAATAAGAGAAAGAAATTCTCTCACACTGCAACATGCAGACAGAAAACAATGGCCTTAAAGACTATTTAAAAATAAGCTAAAATTTGCAATCCAGCAAATGAAAAGGGAAGCCATTTTCCAGGGAATAAGTAAAATTAGAAGAAGGCATGCAGCAGAATGGCCTGGATAGAAGGTCTTCCTTTAAAGATAGTTGATAGTGTTTATATGCTTAAAGTGAACTCAGAACAATAATAAAAAATTTAATAATAAATTTTTAAAACTTCTGTAATTGGTAATTAAGTCACAGATTCAAAGATATCACTGTCTTAGCATAGACAAGAGATGCATATCAGCACAGACCACTAAAGAAAAGAATAAGACCAGGAATAAATAAATAACATTACCTGGTTAAAAGTTTCACCAGTAACTTAAAAAGAAAGATATGAGTATTAATTTCAGAATTAGTTCATAATTTATGCTTTATTATTAACTCTACAGAATATTAGTTCTCATTCCAAAATATAGGTTTAGTCATTTTCAATTGATTTCTCTTTTTGCTACCTCTGCTATAGATAATTATTAGGACTAAATGTACCCACACTTGATTTTGGTCAAGACACTGCTGCCCTGAGAGGTAAACAGGTAAGTAAGCAGAGAACTGATCATACATGCTAGGCCATTTTAGTGAGGAAGAGAGAACAGCAACACATTTCAGATTATTCAGGTGTATATGCAAGGTTCTCCCATTGTACATCAGACACTAGACTAGGGGTCGGGAACCTTTTTGGCTGAGAGAGACATGAACACCACATATTTTAAAATGTAATTTCTTGAGAGTCATACAATATGTTGAACACTAAATACAAGGAAATGTTTGCATTTTATGTAAGACCAATACTTTTAAAGTACAATAAGTCTCTGAATTCTTTTTAATAACGTTGTTATGCTGTTGCAAACCAATGATGAATAAAGTCCTTCTTACCATTAATGCGACTTCTGGTGCTGCATAGTTTTGCTGATGGCTTTGTAGTCTGGTTGATTCCAGGTGAGGTTAAGCTTCATGCAGGTGTTGAGACTTCCATCCATTAAACGTGATAGTAGGTTAGTCTTAATGTTGTTTAGATGTGAGAAAGACTGCTCACATGCATACGTAGAGTCAAACATTGTCATTACAGCAATACTCAAATACTGCAGTGTGTGATGGGAAGCGCGTTCCAAGTTTTGACAATCAGCTGGTCCGTGGGTTGAAGTATTTTCATTTCTCTCCACTTGAGTTTGCTCGCCAACTCTGCTTGCTGTCGTGCAAGTCTTTTCAAATCTTCATTCAGTGACTTGAACTTATTCACCCACATGTCTGAGGACTTCAGGTCAGCAGCTTGTAGCTCAGATCTCTGACGAAGACACCAGGGATGTAACTCAGGTGGGCACTGTCCACTGCACACTCATGTGGATGGGTGATGAACTTAAAAAGACCAGTGCGCTCACGAAATTCTCAAAAGCACACTTTGAATGACTGCAGGACATTAGATGTGAAGCCCGCTAGCTGCTGGAGATCAAGATGTTGAGCAGGGTCACTTGCTGTGCATGCATCTTTAAACTCTCCCAGTTTTTCAAAGTGTAGTAAATGACCTGTTTCAATGTTGGCAATAAAGAGTTCCAGCTTGTTTTCAAATGCAAACACTGCTTGTTGAAGGGATAAGACTCTATTTCCAACACCTTGCATTTTCACATTGAGCTAGTTCAGATGTTCAGTCATATCCACAAGGTAGTAGAACTTTATTTTAGGAGCCACTCAGTATTAGCTAACTCAGGATGCTCGACGTTTTTCATTTCAAGAAAAGTCCGGATTTCGCTCAGACAAACCATGAAACGGCTGAGCACCTTCCTTCTTGACAACCAACGCACATTGCTGTGCAAAAGCAGACCAGGATAATTATTCCCAACTTCATCCAACAGTGTTTTAAACTGGTGATCATTTAGAGCTCAGGCAACAATAAAGTTGACCTCCCGAATGACCAGTGACATCACCTCACCAAACTGCTCACCACACATCTGGGCACAAAGCGCCTCCTGATGTAGGATTCAGTGAAAACTTAGGATGGGTCTCCTTTTATGTTCACGAAGAAGTGCTACGAAACCTCTGTTTTTCCCCACCATGCACGGAATACCATCAGTACACACCGAAATAAGTTTATTCATCAGTAGATATTTTTCTTTAGCAAATTCAGTAAAAGACTTGAATAAGCCTGACCAGGCGGTGACACAGTGAATAGCGCGTTGGATTGGGATGTGGAGGTCCCAGGTTCGAGACCCCGAGGTTGCCAGCTTGAGTGTGGGCCCAACTGGCTTGAGCAAAAGCTTGCCAGCTTGGACCCAATGTCACTACCTCGAGCAAGGGGTTGCTTGGTCTGCTGTAGCCCCCCAGTCAAGACACATATGAGAATGCAATCAATGAATAACTAGGGTGTTGCAATGAAAAACTGATTATTGATGCTTCTCATCTCTCTTCATTCCTGTCTGTCTGTCCCTGTCTATCCCTCTTTCTGACTCTCTCTCTGTCTCAATAAATAAATAAATAAAAATTTGCCTGACCTGTGGTGGCGCAGTGGATAAAGCGTCGACCTGGGAACACTGAGGTTGCCAGTTCAAAACCCTGCACTGGTCTGGTCAAGGCACGTATGGGAGTTGATGCTTCCAGCTCCTCCCCCCTTTCTCTCTTTCTCTCTCTCTCTCTCTCACTCTGTGTCTCCTCTCTAAAATGAATAAAATAAAAATAAAATAAATTAAAGACAATGGATTTTTAAAAAATAAAAATAAATAAATAAATAAATAAATAAATAAAAATTAAAAAACAGACTTGAATAAAATCTCCCCTCTTGTTGTCTCTTTCATAGGCAAAATAGCAAATCTTTTCTTATGTAGTGTGTCACCGACAGCATACCTTGCAATCACACTGAACTGGGATAAATGGCTTATGTCTGTTGACTCATCCAAAGCAAGAGAAAAGAATGGTGCTGCATTTATGTCCTTCACATGTGTTGCCTCAATTTGATTTGCTATCATGATGGTACGATCGTGAACAGTTCTTACTGACAGAGGCATGTCTTTTATTAGTTTGGTTATCTTGTCTTTATCCGAAAAGTCATCAAAAAGTTCACTGGCAACATCAAGCATGAATGTTTTGTCATACTCCCCATCTGTGAATGGCTTTCCGTTTCTCACAATTGCTAAAGCACCAGCAAAGCTAACCGAATTCCAGTCACCTTGTTGGGTCCAAACATAAAGTTGCTGTTGACTAGCTTGCACTATGCACAGTAGCTCTTGACATGCTTTCTTCCTGCTGTCCCCTGCTGGATATTTCAATGCAAATATAGTATGGCGTGTGTCAAAGTGCCGCTTTATATTTGACCGTTTCATCCATGCAATTTTATCATTGCATATTAGACACACTGCTGAACCTGCTCTCTCCACAAAATTGAATTCCTCTGTCCATTTCTGCTGGAAAGTACGATACTCCTCATCTTTTATTCTTTTAGCCATCTTCTTCGTCAAAAGGGTTTCTGCAATTAGCTAGCTGACTACTTGATTAAAAGGAGGGAAGTTTACTTCCTGACCTCACAACGACCCGTGTACGTTTTGCCTTATCCAATAAAAATTTGGTGTTGTCCCAAATTTTTGGCTCCAGCCACCCACAACCATGAACATGTGCAGTAGGAAATGAATGGATTGTAGTACATGAGAATGTATTTTATTTTTAACATTATTATTATTTTTTTTAAATATTTGCCTGTGAGCCAGATGCAGCCATCAAAAGAGCCACATCTGGCTCGCGAGCCATAGCTTCCTGACTCCTGGCATAGAGGAACCAATGAATGGAAAGACCAAAATAAATGAGACAAACAGGTTGTGGCAGAGAGAAAAAGGCCCCATATAAGAACATGATTGGAGGAAGTGGAATGATATGACAGAAGCTGAGGTTGATTGGAAAGCCCGAAGAGAAGTTTACAATTATAATTAATACTATAATTATTTCTATTATTGTGGTTATTATTGTCACTTTGTAATTTCCCAGGGCAGTTATTTCAAACCATTTCTACTTTCTAAGCTAATAATCTCATTTTCTGCCAATAACAGTATCTCCAAATATTAAGAGCATTCGGGTCAAGTTCAGTAACTTCCTTCAAATTTACGTCAGATTGTCTATTTAGTAATTATTAATTCTAATGGGGTGACACCAATAAATCAGGGTACATATGTACAATGAAAACATCTCCAGGTTATCTTATCATTCAATTGTGTTGCATACCTGTCACCAAAAGTCAGATTGTCCTCTGTCACCTTCTATCTGGTTTTCCCTGTGTCCCTCCCCTCCTCCCTATCCCACCCTCTCCTCCCTCCCCCCACCCCATAACCACCACACTCTTGTCCATGTCTCATATTCTCACTTTTATGTCCCACCTATGTATGAAATCATTCTGTTCTCAGTTTTTCTTTTTTTCTGATTTACTTATTTCACTCCATATAATGTTATCAAGGACCATCCATTTTGTTATAAATGATCTGATGTCATCGTTTCTTATGGCTGAGTAGTATTCCATAGTATATATGTACCATAGCTTTTTAATCCACTCGTCTTCTGACGGACACTTGGGCTGGTTCCAGATCTTCGCTATTGTGAACAATGCTGCCACGAACATGGGGGCGCATTTCTTCTTTTCGAACAGTGCTATGGTGTTCTTAGGGTATATTCCTATAAGTGGAACAGCTGGGTCAAAAGGCAGTTCGATTTTTAATTTTCTGAGGAATCTCCAAACTGTTTTCCACAGTGGCTGCACCAGTCTGCATTCCCACCAGCAGTGCAGAAGGGTTCCCTTTTCTCACATCCTCGCCAGCACTTGTTCTGTGTTGTTTTGCTGATGAGTGCCATTCTGACCGGTGTGAGGTGATATCTCATTGTGGTTTTAATTTGCATTTCTCTAATGATTAGTGATGTTGAGCATTTTTTCATATGCCTATTGGCCATCTGTATGTCTTCTTCGGAGAAATTTCTATTCATTTCTTTTGCCCATTTTTTGATTGGGTTGTTTGTCTTCCTGGTGTTGAGTTTTATAAGTTCTTTATAAATTTTAGTTATTAACCCCTTATCAGATGTGCTGTCGAATATGTTCTCCCATTGTGTGGTTTGTCTTTTTATTCTGTTCTTATTGTCTTTAGCTGTGCAAAAACTTTTTAGTTTGATATAGTCCCATTAGTTTATCTTGCCTTTTATTTCAGTTGCCCATGGAGATAAATCGGCAAATAAATTGCTGCTACAGATGTCAGCGAGCTTGCTGCCTATGTTTTCTTCTAAGATGCTTATGGTTTCACGGCTTACATTTAAGTCTTTTATCCATTTTGAGGGTTTTTTGTGAATGGTGTAAGTTGATGGTCTAGTTTCATTTTTTTGCAGGTAGATGTCCAATTTTCCCAACACCATTTGTTAAAGAGGCTGTCTTTACTCCATTGTATGTTCTTTCCTCCTTTGTCAAATATCAGTTGTCCATAAAGCTGTGGGTTTATTTCTGGGTTCTCTGTTCTGTTCCATTGATCTATGTGCCTGTTCTTATGCCAGTACCAGGCTGTCTTGAGTATAATGGCCTTATAGTAAACCTTGATATCTGGAAGAGTGATACCTCCTGCTTTATTTTTTCTTTTTAGGATTGCTGAGGCTATTCGTGTTCTTTTTTGGTTCCATATAAATTTTTGGAATATGTTTTCTATATCTTTGAAGTATGTCATTGGTATTTTAATTGGTATTGCATTGAATTTATAAATTGCTTTGGGTAGTATAGACATTTTAATAATATTTATTCTTCCTAGCTATGAGCACGGTATATGCTTCCACTTGTTTGTATCTTCCTTGATTTCCTTTATCAATGTTTTATAATTTTCTGAGTAAAATATTTAAAGAGTTTAGGGAGGAAAGAAAGAAGTATATCATTTCAAGAAAAAGAGAGAGATAAATTACGCAGAAGAAGAGACAGCAATTCTCATGATCTCCAGTCAAAGATGAGCACAGGGAAGCCAGTGTTTAATGGTTCATGGGAATGGGAGAAGGTGAAGGTAAGTGGTAGAGTGAATGAAAGGCATATGCATGGAGTCTGTAAAGACAGGAGAATCATAATTATGGGGGTAAAGTATCATACATCATACTGATCAAAAACAAAAATTAAGTGAAAAGTAACACACACACTTACACTTACATGAGAAGCCAAATGAGGGAAATGTGTTACTGTATATACATGCCTTTTTGTGTGTGGCTGTGCATTTTATAAGAGTCACATAATATTTTTGAAATTTTGGAAGATAAATTACAAATATATACTGTATATTATAAGTATTAATCTTATACCATATAGCCATATCTGTCAGACATAATACATTACTTTGTTACCTTTAAATCAACTTAGACCCTGACCTGGCTTCTCCATCCTGAGAAGTAGATGACAAATGCGGTACCAATCCTAATTATGATGCTCTCCTCTCTCTAGGATTACACAGGAATTTAGAGCCTGATGTGGTGCTGAGAAAACAAAGACAGGTTTTTGAAGCTCTGACCCAAGTACTAGTGGAACCTTGAAAATCAGCAGTTCTGTGCTTTGGTGCCATGTGTTGCACAAAACTCCTGCATGGGCTTGCCGGTTACTTGAAGGTTTTGCAAGGGAGCAGAATGTAGATGTTCTAGATATTGCTCTTTTTTTAACTGCTTCCCTCCCAATCCATTTTCCACCCCACAACACAGACACTCACATGCCTCAACGGGACTTAAAGAGCATGAGCATAATATACTTGAGTATAGACTTTTATAAAAAATTATCTTTAAACAGCTTCTGTTTCTAGCCCTATAAATATTCTCACAGATTCTGGTTCAGGTTTGAGAATAGGCAAGAACTATAACTTAGACTGTGTTTACTCCTGAAGTAGAATAAAAGCAAAACATAAACACACAAAGATAAGGATGCGTGTGTGCTGCTCCTCACGCCCTTCCTCATATCTGACAGATGTATGCCCAATCTCCAGGGTTTTGACAGTCCCTGAAAAGGGAAATGTCCACCATGTTGGAGGTAGGGGCACTGGATTTTATATTTCTAGACACTTTGGCACCCAGAAATAATGCATAACCATAAAAGACTCTCTAGGAAATCATGTGAACCAAGTCAAAATAATCTGGATTCCAGGCCTTGAAATTGTTGCTTTGCCAGCATCGGGACTGTCTCTTTATCTGAGTTCCCCATTTGAGTCCCCTTTGAGACTTTTTTGTGGGCAGGCTTGGCAACAGCCACCATGCAGAGGAAATATATTAAAAAGAGCCTGTCTACCTTCTTAGAAAGGGGAGAAGGAAGAATACAGAAGAAATAATACACATTAGTACAGCAATAGCCCCTGCCAAACATATGTAAATATCTTTTATTATTTAAGGAAAACAAGTTAAAGTATGTATGTGGAAATGTTCTGATGAACAGACCATACCCTGGGATGTATTTGATTTCTGTTTTCCAAATTATAGTTTTCAAATATCCTGGGTAAGGTTTATGACAAAGACATAACTTTTATTTAGACAGTTGGATTTGTAATAGTTTATTTTGACCAACTATTTTAGGAATTTATTTCTGGCACAATAAATATGATAATGTATTATTCTGAACCTGAGTTTTTCTCACTGAAAGAGATATGTTGTCAAAAACCATAATTAGCTGGCAGTAATAAACTGGAATCATATATTGGGATATTGGCTCCAGTAATTGCTCAATTTAATGTTGTGTATTTCCTTTGAAAACAGCAAAGTAGGATAGATGAGATTTCTGCAGCACCTTTTATTGGAAACATTTAGGAAAAGAATCAATAAAGATCAGTTGCCAAACTCTAATATTTATCTACAATATAAACAATTTTTCCTAGTTCTCTTTAATAATTGAAATACTTCTCTTTATTTATGGTATAAAAAAATGGTCCTTAATATAGAATGATAATTTAATGGATGCACCATTCTCAGTAAGGCATGGGTTTTGAATTTTGCCTCAGTGGCATGGAAAAAGCTTTATACTGAGGAAGTAACTTCTCCAGAATTTCCCTGGTGACTGACTGTACGTATTTGTCAGTTGGCTGACTGTCAGTCATAGTGCTGTCCCAGAAAGTTCCTCCACTATAAAAGGGACCAGAACACAGCAATCTGCTGAGCTAACCAGAGGTTAATTTCTCTCAGATGTAAATCTCCTGAAGGGCAGCCTAAAAATTATGGAAAAGAATTCATATGTGAAAAGATAATGGATGGACATTCTTTAGATGTGCTGATATACACAAATTTAAAAATTTAACAATTAATTACAACAAATTCCAATCATACTTGGCTACATGATGGTGGAACTAAAGAAGTATAAAAGAAAAAGATTTTAAAAACAGAGAGAAGGACAAATGCTACAAAAATGGCAATTAGGCTTATAGCAGATTTAACAATAATAACAGATCCAGAGTATGGTGGAATAATTTATTTAAATTGTTGACGGGGGGAAGGTGTGATAGTCACTCCAGAATTGTAAACTTTGCTAAATTTTTAAGAATGAATACAAAATAAAGGTACAGTGTTCTTATTTTAAGGAGGGTATGATAAAAATATTCTAAAATGTGATGGTTACACAACTCTGAATACTATAAAACCATTGTAATTTATACTTTTATACTTTATTGTGTACAAATGAATGAAATGTATGGTATGTGTAAAAGATTGAGTAGTGTACCCCTTAAATTCATGTCTACCCAGAACCTCAGAATGTGCCTTATTTGGAAATAGTATCTTTGCAGATTTAACTAGATAAAGATCTCAAGAAGAAATAATCCTGGATTTAAGGTAGGTTTCAAATTCAATGAGTGGTGTCCTTATAAGAAGCAAAGACAAACAATGACATAGAAGATCACGTGAGGATGGAGGTAGAGAGTCAGTTACATCACCACAAACCAAGGAACGCCAGAAGCTTTCAGAAATTGGTAGAGGCAAGTAAGAATTCTCCCCCATTGCCTTTGAAGATGTGGTCCTGCCAATACCTTGATTTCAGACTTCTGGCCTCTGCAACTTTAAGAGAATAGATTTCTAAATTTTAAGTCACCACATATGTGGTGATTTGTTTACGAGAGCCCTAGGAAATGAATATAGCATGAATTATGTCTCACTAAAGCAAATACACTGTACGTGATGTTCTTGAAGAAAAAAGAAAATTGTCTGAGAAAGAATCTGAGATGCTAGACTAATAAACAAGGAATTTGGGAATTATATAGGTAAGTCTGGAAAAAATTATTTGATGGTACAAATAGTAACTTTTGATCTGGGTAGTTAAATTAAGATAGAACATAAGTATTAAGTAAAAGTAACATGTAAGATGAGGGGAAGAATCATAGGAGAAAAACAATATAGAAGGAGGTTTAAAATATTGAAAAATAAAGTTTTGCCTGACCAGGAGGTGGCGCAGTGGCTGGAGCATCAGACTGGGACACGGAGGACCTATGTTCAAAACCCTGAGGTTACTAGCTTGAGTGTGGGCTCATCTGGCTTGAGCACAGTGTTGCTGGCTTGAACATGGGTTCATAGACATGACCCCATGGTCGCTGGCTTGAGTTCAAACGTCGCTGGCTTGAAGCCCAAGGTCTCTAGTTTGAGCCTAAGGATGCTAGCTTGAACAAAGAATCACTCACTCTGCTGTAGCTCCCTGCACCCCTCCTGTACAACCCCCGGCAAAGTAAAAATGAGAAATGAGAAAACAATCAATGAACAGCTAAGGTGCTGGATGAAGAATTGATGCTTCTCATCTATCCCCTTCCTGTCTGTCTGTCCCTATCTGTCCCTCTCTCTGTCTCTGTCAAATAAATAAATAAATAAATAAATAAATAAATAAATAAATAAATAAATTTGTATGTTGAAATCTTAAGATTAACAATTAAGTGAGTTGAAGTAGCATATGTACTTTTTAAAAATGGTAAAAAGAAAAATTGGAATTATAAAGTTCAATTTACAGAAGAAGAAAAAGAGAAAAGAAGCTAAAGTCTCAGACACAAGTTGTCAACTTAGGTTAAAAAAAGGTCTATTGTGTGATATCTCCAAGAGAAATCTCAAAAGCAAAAAGACACAAAAAGTCGAAGTCAAAGACAGAACCAGTTCTAAGGTGACTGACTATTCTGACTTATCCTAATCTCTCTGCTTTTGTGTGTGTTTGAAATTGTCCATAAAATGACAAGTCAAAGCAAAAGGATATCATTGGAAAAATGACAGATACTTAAAACAAAATAAGAGATTTCTGTGAACAAATCTATTCAAATGAATAAAGAATCATAAACAAAATGACAAATTTCCCAGGAAATAGAACATGGCAAAACTCAATCAAAAATAAGAAATCTTAGTACTCACATAACTATTAAAACATTAAAGCAATAGTTTACAGTATCATCACAAAGAAAATTCTAGACATTGACACTTTTACTACTGAGTTATACCAAGGCTTCATGGATGAGTTCATTGCAATGCTTTAAAACTTTTCCAGAGAACATAAAAAGAGTGAACACTCTCCAATTTATTTTATGAGGCTCATAAAATTTGAAACTAAAACCAGGCTAGGATATTATAATGAAAGAAAATTATAGGACAATCTCATTCAAAAACATGTATTCAAAAACTCCTAAACAAAATACTAGCAAAGAGAATATAACAAAGCAAAAAACAGTGGAAAAACACAAACCATGGTCAAATTGGATATGACCTAAAAAAATACCCTGTGCTAAAAATTGAACTTTTGTAGTTTTTAATTTTTTGAGTCCCTCAAGACAACCAAACCTTTCCTGGTTTCTTTCTCTCTTTGCATATACCCTGGTAGAGTATTCTGAGTCAGGTTTTGTTCTCAGCTCCTACCAGGATTTGGCAAGGCCCCCAGTCAAGAAAATAACCATTGGCCACGATCAACATTTTACCTAGGAAGTACTCTTCTGTCTTTGGAATTTTAGTTCCTCTAATTTCAATTCTTTCTACAGTTTTTTATTTTCACTGCTGCTTAGTACTTATTTGAATGAATATATTCTAAGTTATCCATCCATTTACTTCTCATGTGCACAAGTTGTTTTCAGTATTTGACTATTATTTATTATGTTATGAACATTTGGCATATGTCTCCTGAAGCACATGTAAGGGGCAGACCTAACAGTGACATTGCTCACTGATAGAATATGTGTATGTTCAACTTTGGTAGTTAAAGTCAAGTGATTTTTCCAATTTACCAGTTTATATTGCCATGAGCAGAATGTAAGAATTTTAATTGATTTTATTAAGTACCTAAGAAGAACTCATTGTGTCTTTAGTTTGCATTTCCCAGATTATTTTAAAGTTGAGAATCTTCTTTTTTCTGTTTACTGACCATTTGGATGTCTCTTTTTTTGAATTCCTTGTTCAAGTCTTTCATCCATTTCTCTATTCTCTAGAGTAGTCATCTTTCTTTCATATTGGTTTGCCAAAGATTTTAATATATTCTGGGTATGAGTCCTTGGTTAGAATTATATATTATATGTCATTAATATTCAAGTGTAAAAGGAAAAACAATAATCAAATGGAGCTGGTGAATATATACTGATAATAAAAAATTAAGCAATAGCTATTAAAGTTCAGCTTGTTTAATTATTACTTAAGGGTGCTTAAGAGCACAAAGGTTTCTGGGCAACCACTTTCTCAAGAAATTCTAAGTCAGCAAGGATGGAGTGATACCCAGTAACGTGCATTCACACTACCATCTCAAACTTGGCAAAATATTGATTGAAAGAATCACAGTTTGCCACTGGAAGCATAGGAATGAGTAATGATTAGCTGAGTTGAGTTCTTCTCTGTCCAGTGTGATTACATTGATCAGTGTATAGCCATCTTTAACATCGAGTTTCTAATCTCCATAATAATTTGCTGGAATTCCCAGAAAAAGCCTAACTTCTTAATGCTCTAGTTCCCTTCTCTGTGAATTAATTATGGACTCACTTTATTTCATATTTACAAAGAGCTGAAAGTGCATTCCTGGAGCGGGGTTAAATACATGAAAACACTTGATAATAAGTAGAGATTGCATTGGAGAGGAGCTAATGAACTGGTGCTCCATTTTGTTGTTGGACTTGCAATTTTAAAATGCTCACCATCTGTGTTGAATCAATATTTATTTCTTTTCACATTTGATGTAGTCCCAACTTGGAGACAAAGGGCTAAGAATTATATTCTAACATTGTTCAAAGAGAGAATTAACTGCCTACCTTATGCCTCTTTTTATTTACTTAAGGCTCCATTTCAGTAATCCACAAACTATTGATACTTGAATATAAACCATTAAAGTGTTGATTGCCAAGTTTTTGTTTTTAGGGGTCAGGGAAGGGTTAGAACATTCTGAGCATTCTGAGCCTGGATTTCATTCTTTTCTGGACTTCTAGTGTAATTTTATGCTCCCCCAATTGCACTCAGGGTTCTATTAGAATAAAAGAGAGATTTCAGTGACTTTCTTTCATTGGTATAGAACTGTGTTTCTAAAAGCAACCTTCTTATACAGGTGCAATTAAGCTTTACACTTCCTACTCAGCACACCCTCTTTCTTTCAATTTTAAAATAAACAAGTCTTCCCCCAAAGATGTTGTGAGATTTCTTCTACTTATCTACTGAACTGAAGCATCTACTTTTTGAGGGTCTATGAGGATGATGACATAGTTATGTGATAGTTATTGTTTTTAACCCTACAATAAGTTTTCCCATGTGCTTCTCCCAACTTCATATAATGGACACTTTCTTTATTCACCCCAGTATTAGTGGGTAGGAATGATACTAAAGTTTTGTCTGGTAGGAGTAGTTGTCTTCCTGGACACATGACTTGGTTTTGAAGTAACTTAATGTCAGCAGCCAAACCAATCAGAGTCCTTAGGATATTTCTGTTAGGAGGAGGGGCAAAAATGGCCTCTTGCCTCTTTGTTACCCTTATTGGAAAAAATATGAATCTGAGGTTACTAGTAGCTACCCTTCTCATCATATGAATAGAATGGAATCTTCCAACAATAGGAGAATATGAGGTTCCCACTCAGATGGAAGCACAGTTGATACATGAGAGAAAAGATCTTAATGACTTGGTCCTGGATATATTTATGCTTGATGCTGGGGCCACCCTTTTTCTTTCTCAGCTACATAAGTCAACATTTTTTTTTTAACCTTAAGCTAGTTGAATTGGGTTTATGCTATTTGCAACTAAAAATGGCCTGATAAAATCAAGCAAGAACAACAAAAGCCAGAAATAGAAGTGTAAAAACATTCAGAAATTAGTAATCCCTTTACTTGTATCAATGAGTTTTTTGATTAGGTCATAGGCCTTGTTATTTTTTTTTATACTTAGTTTTGTGTCAAAATTTCTTATTCTTCATATATTCAACATTAGTAAATAACTATTTCTTGACTAGGGAAACAGGGGACTCTTATTAAGTTTAATCAGATTCCTTCCTAAATTCTTTTATACTAGACACATTGTCACTTTAAGCTTTAGAAACAAAAAAACTTATGGAGATGGAACTACCTCTTTCTTATAAAGAGAATTAAAATGGTTTATTCTTTTTGGGCATCATAATTCCAAGCTTTAACTTATTAACACTTTAGGGGAATTTTTGCCTTTGCCATTGGAGATGTTACTCCAATGATATGAGTAAAATGGATTAAAGATCCAGGGTATAATTTGTTATATACACTGAGACACTTTTGAGATAGAAAAGGCCTCTCTATTGATTAGACCTAGGACAATAGAAGCACATCAAGAACATGCTGGAAGCAGAGGGAGATAGTGGCATTCTAGCTAAAGGTGATACTGGCTCTTTCTCTAGACTAGTGGTTTTCAAACTGGTTCAACATTGTATTTTCCTGGGAAACTTTAACTAGTATAGAAGGCAGGTATACCTACCCAGAGATTTTGATTGAATTGTCTAGGGTGTGATCTGGGAATTTCACTGTAAAAAAAACTTCTTTGGTAAGTCCATTGCATAGCCAGGTTTGAGAAGTATATCATTGCTGAGTTTAAATACTTCTTTTTTTTTAGATTTTACTTATATATTTTTAGAAAGAGAGAGAGAGAGAGAGAGAGAGAGAGAAGTGGGGAGTAGCAGGAAGCATCAACTCCCAGATGTGCCTTGACTGGGCAAGCCCAGGGTTTTGAACCATGGACCTCAGCATTCCAGGTCAACAATTTATCTATTGCGCCACCACAGGTCAGACCCTTGAGTTTAACTAAACCTGAGATGCAAAAAGATAGGATCTAGTCTCCCTTCTTTCATTTTTTTCATTAGCTAAGTGTGTGGCCTTGGGCAAACAATTCTCTGGTCTTTAGTGACTTCACATAAAAAAGTGGGACTTCAACTGGAAAAACTCCCAAGACCTATTGAACTCTCATATTCTACAATCCTGATCCTATTGAAGAATTCTTCTTTCAAGAGATTAAGCATTCTTGAAATCAGAACCTACTTCCTCCAGTCTTGTGTCAGGAGAGAATATTACTTGGAGGAAGACTAAATCAAGTTTATTTTTTGAAAACCAAGGCTTTGTGGTATAAATGAAGTGATAGAACATACGTGGGTATGTTTGTTCCAGAGCTGTTTTACAGCACTACATTGTTTTTCAGACAGCTAAGGGGATGAAAGCCTGCAACCTTCAGAGAGATTATGTAATCTTTTCAATCTAATCTGGCACAACATCCAATGCCCAAAATGTCAAAGGATAGGGTTACTTTTCTCAGAAAGAATTTTTACGGCTTTATACTGCTGTGGGTATATCTTGGTAATGACTTAATTTGGTATGTTCTCTTGTCTATAAAGAGAGATAAACAGAGGGATATACAAATTGTCTAAATTAAGAACCCTAGTTAAGGGTGTGAAATGTATTTTGTGAAGTCCTTTTATGACTCAGCTTCCCATTCCCTTGAACAAGATCCTTTCAAGCCTTAATGCTAGTACTGAATGACTTTAGGAAATAAGAGCCTATGAAAATCCTTTCCCCTCTGTCTGCTCCTTGTGCCCTGTCTAGGCAAATGCTCTGGATAGGACATACTATCTCTTCCCTTTTGCACACCACTCCAAAGCACCTCTTCCTCAGGCTCACCCACTGGCAGTCCTCCCTTCCCTTAAGTGTCATTTTCCCTCCTTCCGTAGAGTAACACCTCATCAATAATAATGTGAGGACTACCTCACTGCTTACCATTTAAATCCTGAGTTAATCATATTTATTCAGAAACATAGTTGAGCTCTTATGGGGTCCTTTAAGTTTTATACTACACCAAGTGTTTGTTTTGTCTTGTTTTTTTCCTCTATCTCTGTATCTCAGCCTGTAAGACTCCCCCAAAAGAGACCCATGCTACAAAATAATTTTTCTCTACCTAAGTTTTAACCTCCTCCCCTCCAAAGTCTCTTTTTTGACAATGATATCAGTTAAGAATGAAGAGGGAAAAGAATCAGATTTAATAAGGAAAAAATCTCTATAAAGATTCTAAGCTGGATTACAACCTAATAGGGTTAGATGTCATCAATTCTTCTTCCATTGATTACATAAAATAAATGTATTAAATAATAAAGTGATGACATAAATTATTTTAATAATCATTTATTTTTTTATAAGACCATATATCCCTTAGGACACTTTTATTTAAAACTCTAGAATATCCCTCTTCTTCCCAATGTTGCTCTTTCGTCTAAACTCCAAAAATGCTGCGAATTTAGCATAGTGTATATTCTCCCTGAATATTCCTGAAAATCCTTTCATTGTAGACATAATATAATCACATTATAGAAAATTTGGGGGAAAAAATAAAAACATCATCTGTAGTAGATAATAATCTTGATATAAATTGCTATAAATTAGGGTAATAGTATTTTTGCTCTTTCTTTCTTTCTTTCTTTCTTTCTTTCTTTCTTTCTTTCTTTCTTTCTTCTTTCTTTTCCTTCCTCCCTCCATCCCTCCATCCCTCCCTACCTCCTTTCTTTCTTCTTTCTTTCTTTCTTTTTCTTCTAAAAATGCCTAGTAATTGTTATACTTTACTTTTGATAGAGCACTCAAGTTTCCCTCCCACTTTAACCCAATAAATCTCAGGGTGTTTGGCATCTAAGAAGGATAATTATTATTATTATTATTAGTTTCTTTTTGTATTTCAAGAGTTTATATATCAGAATCAGACTGTCAAATACATTTATATTAATATCTGTCAAATTCTGTAAGTCCGACAAAATATAAAGTTATTTTAGAGAAAGATGATCATCTTTGAAATAAGTAAATAACATTTATAAATGCACTACTATTATACTGTTTATATTTGTCATATATTTAACATTATGATGTTATGTATTTGCTTCTTACATTCTTGTCTGGATAGTAGGAGGATATGCCAAAACTTGTCAAGAATCTCTACATTATAATGTAGTCAAAGATACTGGCCCAGTCAAGAGAGCCTCTTATTACCATTTTTTTGTGCCCAGTTTCTTCGTTTGTAGTAATGGAACTGAATTCCATGTTCTGTAAAGTTCAGTTCTACTTAGCAGTGTATTCTGCAGAGTTGAGAACCTGAAGCATTTCCATGGTTTAGTACAGAATTATTTTAGATAAAAATTTCTTTTGTGTTCTTAAGACATATCTTCTAAAATTCTTTTTCTTAAATATTTGCTAAAAGAATTTTGAGAAACTATATATTCTCTTACCCATCTAAATGTGCATTTAAAATTTTTAATTATAATTAAAAACAGTTGCAAAATATATCATTTACAGTATAACGTAAATATTGACCTTTAAAATAAAACTCTTTGACAAGAATATAACCTAAAAATAATAGCAGTATGTTATTATAATCCATTCAAAAATTGGTGAGTAAACTTTTGAAACCAGAAATTTTACTTTTGGTTCTAAACCCTGAGGTCACCAACTTGAGAGCGGGCTCATCCGACTTGAGCAGGGGTTCACCAACTTGAGTGTGGGGTTGCTGGCTTGAGTGTGGGATTATTGACAGGACCCCATGCCTGCTGGCTTGAGGACAAGGTTTCTGGCTTGAGCAAGGGGTCACTCACTCTGCTGTATCTCCTGGTCAAGGAACATATGAGAAAGCAATCAATGAACAACTAAGGAGACTAAGGAGCTGCAACAAAAATAGATGCTTCTCATCTCTCTCTCTTTCTGCTTGTCTGTCCCTATCTGTTCCTCTCTCTGTCTTTCTCTCTATCTCTGTCACAAAAAATCTTTTATTAATTATCAGATTACTCTGATATAAAAGTATGCATATGAACTCCGAGAACCAAAGTGGATTATAACTTAATTTTAAGAACCATCATCTGGATAAACCAACTTTGAACTAACTAAGTGGACTCTGCAACCAAGGAACACTGAAGAAGCCACATTGAGACTGGTAGGAAAAGCAAAAATGCAAAGAGGGCTTCCCAGCTTCTCAGAGCGAATGGCAGCCCAGAGAGACCCGCGTGGCAGGAAGAGAGTTTGGCAGAGAAGGAGGGACCTGGGTCCCAGGAACAAAGCCTCAGCCTGAAGTCACAGAGCCTAGAAGAGGCATTTGGACAGAATTGAGCTGTGAAACAAGTGAGGATACTGTTTGTGAGAAAGAGACAGTTTTCTCAGACCCACGACTCTTCTTCTTTTTTTTTTTTTTTGACCCAAGACTCTTCTTAAAGGGACAGCGCAGAAAACTTCTCTCACAACCACTCACCTGGGGCTCCGGGGAATGGGGAGAGAAGAGAGGATCACAGCAGCGGGAAGAGAGTGTGGACTGGAAGGCACAGGGAGAAACACTCTGGCAGACAGCCACCCTAACCCCTGAGCTAAGTCACTTCCCTAATCAAAAATGAATATTTCCCCTGGAACTAGCAATACCAGAAAAGGGAGACAGGACACCAGCCAAACAAGTTCTCCCGTGGCACTTAGAGCAGAGCTGCTTAGACGGAAGGAGCTTCCAGGACTATAGTATGGAGTGTTAGGGTCGGAGCTGCAGTGCACCGACCCACACTGCTGAGGACTTGCTGGAGGGACGGTGGCAGTGGGAGCTGAAATGTGGTTTTGTCGGTGGGGGCAGAGGCCCAGCCGGTGTGAGCTCGGTCTAGCCCACCAGGGGTGGAGGGGATGCGCAAAAGCGGTCTGGCAGCTGCGGGCCCGCCTGCAGCCCCATCTGCGGGGAAAAAGAGGGAAGCAAGGAATGGGCAGAGATATGCTCTGAGACCCTGGACCCTGCGCAAGCCAGCCATGACCTCAGGGGCGGGGCTAGGACAAGGAACGGGAGGAGGCTCGGTGCTGAGTGCATGCCAGCAGCCCCGCCTGGCCTGAGAAACCTCGGTTTGCCATCCTGCATGTGTGAGTGGCTCTGAACATGGGGGTGGGGCTAGAGCCTCTGATGAGCAGGGGCTCGCAGTTGAGCACACGTCAGGAGCCCCGCCTGGTCTAATAAACCGCGGTTTGCGATCCTGCGCAGGTGGGTCCTGGCCTCAGGGGTGGGGCTAAAGCTCCTGAGAGTCAGAGGCTCACAGCTGAGTGCATGTCAGTAGCCCCGTCTAACCCAAGAAACTGGTGAGCAGGCTCTGACCACGGGGACTGGGGGAAAGCATGGGAACAGGCTGGGTCTGCAGCTGAGCAAAGATGCTCACCTCTATCCTTGGTACTGAGGCTTGTGGCTTGAGTGCAGTGCGCAACCCAACCTGAGGGGATGAGGTGAAGGCCAAGGTAGGCTGATGCTTGTAGAGCCGGTCACCAGAATACAGCCCCTCCTGCGGAGGAGATGCAGAAATCACAGCAACAGCCGTAGTGGGCAGGCGCTGGCAACACCCATACCCAACTGCCTTAGGCAAAGGCAGAAGGGGTGGCGGGCATGCAGACAGACCACACCAAGAGAACACAAAGGCAACACCCCTTGGACTCCAGTGGCCACAATCTTCTTATACACAGACAAAATGGGCAGGCAGAGGAATGCCACCCAAATGAATCAAGAGAAATACCCAGAGAAGGACCTGAATGAACCAGATATAACCAAGTTACCAGATGCAGAATTTAAAATAATGATAGTTAGGATGTTCAAAGAAATTAGAGCAACAATGGATAGTTATTACAAACACCTAAATAAAGAGATAATAAGTATAATAAAAGAAATTGAAATAATAAAAAAGAATCAGACAAAAATGACAAATAAGGTATGAGAACTGAAGACCACAATGGAAGGAATTAAAAGGAGAATGGATGATGATGAGGATCAAATCAGCGAGTTAGAGGACACAATAAACAAAGGCACAGAAGCAGAGCAGAAAAAAAAAAACAGACTCAAAAAATGTGAGGAAACTCTAAGGGAGCTCTGTGAGACCATGAAGAGAAACAACATTCGCATCATAGGGGTTCCTGAAGAAGAGGAAACAGAAAAAAAAACAGAAACTTTGTTTAATCAAATAATAGCAGAAAACTTCCCTAAATTAAAGCTGAAAAACATTTCACACGTTCAAGAAGCAAAGAGAACCCCATTAAAGAAAAACCCAAAGAAATCTACACCAAGACACATCATAGTTAAAATACCAAAGCTAAAGGATAAAAAGAAAATTTTAAAAGCTGATAGAGAAGAAAAGGCTATCACCTACAAAGGAGCCCCAATAAGGATGACATCTGACTTCTCAACAGAAACACTTGAGGCCAGAAGGGAATGACAAAATATATTCAAAGTAATGCAGAAGAATCTACGATGAAGATATATTCAGAGTAATGTGGAACAAGAACCTACAACCAAGACTACTCTATCCAGCAAGGGTAACATTTAAAATTGAAGGAGAAATAAAGAGCTTCCCAGAAAAAAAAGCCTCAAGGAATTCATTAAAACCAAACCAATTCTGCAAGAGATACTAAGGGGCCTGTCGTGAACAGTTCAAAGGGAGAAAAGAATATAGCAAATAAAAATACAGCTTTAAAGAATAAAATGGCAATAAACAACTACATATCAATAATAACCTTAAATCGTAAATGTAAATGGATTAAATGATCCAATAAAAAGACATAGGGTAGCTGCATGGATAAAGAAACAGGACCCATACATATGCTGTCTACAAGAGACACACCTTAAAACAAAAGATTCACATAGACTGAAGATAAAAGGATGAAAAAATATATTTCATGCAAATGAAAATGAAAAAAAAAAAGCCAGTGTAGCAATACTTATATCTGAAAAAATGGACTTTAAAACAAAGGCTGTAGTAAGAGATAAAGGAGGACACTACATAATGATAAAGGGAACAATTCAACAGGAAGATATAACTATTATAAATATCTACGCACCAAATATAGAAGCCCTGACATACATAAAGCACACTTTGATGGATATAAAGGACAAGATTAACAGCAATACTATAATAGTGGGGGATTTTAATGCCCCACTAACAACACTGGATAGAACCTCAGGAAAGAAAATTAATAAAGAAACAGCAGACTTAAAGGATACACTAGATCAACTTGATTTAATAGATATCTTCAGAACTTTTCATCCTAAAGCAGTAGAATATACATTCTTCTCAAGTGCTCATGGTACATTTTCTAGGATAGATCACATGTTAGGACACAAAAAAGGTCTCAATAAATTTAAGAAGATTGAAATCATATCAAGCATTTTCTCTGATCACAATGCCATGAAACTAGAAATTAACCACAAAAGAAAAACTGAAAAATACTCAAACAATTGGAAACTAAGTAGCATGTTATTAAATAATGAATGGATTAACAATGAGATCAAAGAAGAAATAAAAATGTTTCTAGAAACAAATGATAATGAGCATACATCAACCCAAAATTTATGAGACACAGCACAAGCAGTACTGAGAGGTAAGTTCACTGCACTACAGGCATACCATAAGAAGCTAGAAAAAGCTCAAATAGGCAACCTGACCCTGCATCTAAAAGAACTAGAAAAACAACAGCAAATAAAGCCCAGGACCAGTAGAAGGAAGGAAATAATAAGGATCAAGAGAAGAAATAAATGACATAGAGGCTAAGGAAACAATACAGAGGATCAATGAAAGCAGGAGCTGGTTTTTTAAAAGGTAAACAAGATTGATGAACCTTTAACTAGACTCACCAAGAAAAAAAAAAAAGGGGGAGAGGACTCAAATAAAATTAGAAATGAGAGTGGAGAAATAAAAACTGACACAGCAGAAATACAAAGTATTTTAAGAAAATACTATGAAAAACTTTATGCCAAAAAATTAGACAACCTAGGTGAAATGGAGAAATTTCTTGACTCATATAATCTTCCAAAAATCAATCTGGAAGAATCAGAACACCTAAACAGACCAATTACAACCAATTACAACAAATGAGATCAAAACAGTTATCAAAAGTCCCCAAACCTGACCTGTGGTAGCGCAGTGGATGGAGCGTCGACCTGGGAACACTGAGGTCGCCAGTTCAAAACCCTGTACTGGTCTGGTCAAGGCACATATGGGAGTTGATGCTTCCAGCTCCTCCCCCCTTTCTCTCTTTCTCTCTCTCTCTTTCACTCTGTGTCTCCTCTCTAAAATGAATAAAATAAAATTAAAAAAAAAAAAAAAAAAAAAAAGTCCCCAAAAAGAAAAGTCCTGGCCTTATGGCTTCACAAGTGAAATCTATCAAAAATTCAAAGAAGAACTAACTCCTATTCGCCTCAAGCTATATCAAAAAATTCAAGAGGAAGGAACACTTCCAAACTCCTTTTGAGGCGAGCATAATTCTGATTTCAAAACCGGGCAAAGACAACACAAAGAAAGAAAATTATAGGCCAATATCCCTGATGAATTTAGATGCTAAAATTCTCAACAAAATATTAGCTAACCGGACCCAACAATATATGAAAAAAAATTATACACCATGATCAAATGGGATTTATTCTGGAGAGGCAAGGCTGGTTCAATATTCGCTAATCAATCAATATGATTCATCACATGAACAAAAGGAAGGACAAAAATCACATGATAATTTCAATAGATGCAGAAAAGGCATTTGATAAAATCTAGTACCCATTCATGCTCAAAACTCTCAGTAAAGTGGGAATACAGGGAACATTTCTTAACATGATAAAGGCCATCTACGACAAACCCACAGCAAACATCATACTAAATGACCAAAAATTAAAAGCAATCCCCTTAAGATCAGGAACCAGGCAGGGTTGCCCCCTTTCACCACTCTTATTCAACATAGTTCTGGAAGTCCTAGCTACAGCAATCAGACAAGAAGAAGAAATAAAAGGCATCCAAATTGGAAAAGAAGAAGTAAAACTGTCATTATTTGAAGATGATATGATATTGCATATAGAAAACCCTAAAGTCTTAGTAAAAACACTACTGGATCTGATAAATGAATTCAGGAAGGTTGCAGAATATAAAATTAATACTAGAAATCAGAGACATTTTTATACACCAACAATGAACTGTCAGCAAAAGAAATTAAGGAAACAATCCCCTTCACTATTGCAACAAAAAAAATAAAGTACCTAGGAGTAAATTCAAGCAAGGAGGTTAAGGACTTTTACTCGGAAAATTATAAAACATTGATAAGGGAAATCAAGGAAGATACAAACAAGTGGAAGCATATACCATGCTCATGGTTAGGGAGAATAAACATCATTAAAATGTCTATATTACCCAAAGTAATTTATAAATTTAATGTAATATCAATTAAAATTCCAATGACATACTTCAAAGATATAGAACACATAGTCTAAAAATTTGTATGGAACCAAAAAAGAACACGAATAGCCTCAGCAATCTTAAAAACAAAAAATAAAGCAGGAGGTATCACTCTTTCAGATATCAAGGATTACTACAAGGCCATTTTACTCAATACAGCCTGGTACTGGCATAAGAACAGGCATATAGATCAATAGAACAGAACAGAGAACCCAGAAATAAATCCACACCTTTATGGACAACTGATATTTGACAAAGGAGGAAAGAACATACAATGGAGTAAAGACAGCCTCTTTAACAAATGGTGTTGGGAAAATTGGACACCTACCTGCAAAAAAATGAAACTAGACCATCAACTTACACCATTCACAAAAAACCCTCAAAATGGATAAAAGACTTAAATGTAAGCCGTGAAACCATAATCATCTTAGAAGAAAACATAGGCAGCAAGATCTGTGACATCTGTAGCAGCAGTATATTTTCCGATTTATCTCCACAGGTAAATGAAATAAAAGGCAAGATAAACAAATGGGACTATATCAAACTAAAAAGTTTTTGCACAGCTAAAGACAATAAGAAGAGAATAAAAAGAAAAACCACACAATGGGAGAACATACTCGACAACACGTCTGATAAGGGGTTAATAACCAAAATTTATAAAGAACTTATAAAACTCAACGCCAGGAAGACAAACAATCCAATCAAAAAATGGGCAAAAGAAATGAATAGAAATTTCTCCAAAGAGGACATACAGATGGCCAATAGGCAGATGAAAAAATGCTCAACATCACTAATCATCAGAGAAATGCAAATTAAAACCACAATGAGATATCACCTCACACCAGTCAGAATGGCGCTCATCAGCAAAACAACACAGAATAAGTGCTGATGAGGATGTGGAGAAAAGGGAACCCTCCTGCACTGCTGGTGGGAATGCAGTCTGGTGCAGCCACTGTGGAAAACAGTATGGAGATTCCTCAAAAAATTAAAAATCGAACTGCCTTTTGACCCAGCTATCCCACTTTTAGGAATATACCCTAAGAACACCATAACACTGTTTGAAAAAAAGAATTGCGCCCCCACGTTCGTGGCAGCATTGTTCAAAATAGCGGAGATCTGGAAACAGCCCAAGTGTCCGTCAGAGGACGAGTGGATTAAAAAGCTATGGTACATATATACTATGGAATACTACTCAGCCATAAGAAATGATGACATCGGATTATTTACAACACAATGGATGGACCTTGATAACATTATAAGGAGTGAAATAAGTAAAACAGAAAAAAAACTGAGAACTGCATGATTTCATACATAGGTGGGACATAAAAGCGAGACTATGAGACATGGAGAAGAGTGTGGTGGTTACGGGGTCGGGGGAGGGCGGAGAGGATTGGAGAGGCGGGATGGGATGGGCACAAAGAAAACCAGATAGAAGGTGATGGAGGACAATTTAACTTTGGGTGATGGGTATGCAACATAATTAAATGGTAAGATAACCTGGAGATGTTTTCTTTGAACATATGTACCCTGATTTATTAATGTCACCCCATTAAAATTAATAAAGCATAAGACTTTAAAAGTATGCATATTCATTTGGAAATAATTTTTAAAGATGTGTTACTATAAGGGTCTAACTTTTCAAAAATCTTTGAAATGAGTTTTTATTATATTTATTAGTACACAGTTGAACTAAATAGCACAGATATAAGTTTTGACACCTAATTACTAAAGAAATGCATTTCTCAGGGCGATGGTTGGAAATTGTTTACAAAGGACCTTGTGTAGACATGGGTGAATATTATTGCTAGAATTCGAAAGGGTGAAACATCAATTCTGCTCTAGTTTTCGTATTTGCAGATGAGGAGATTATATCTATGTGAATAAGTTGATAGCAATAGAAGTTTTTATACTCATGCTACTCAGTTTTTAAAGTCTGGAGTCATATAAAAAATCATGTCTAATCTTTGTGATAGTTAAATTTATATGAACTTGATTAAGCTATGCTGTCCAGTTATTTGATCAAATACTGGTCTAGATGTTGCTTTGAAGGTACTTGTGGAGATAATTCATATTATAAACAGTTATCCTAAGTGAAGCATATGTAGTTCAATATAAATATAGATATAGATGATAGGGATAGAGATAGATTGATTAATTTCCTTCTAAAATTTTTTTAAAGATTTTATTTATTTATTTGAGGAGAGAGAAAGAGAGAGGGAGAGAAGGGAGACACAAGGGGTAGGAGAAGGAAGCATCAACTCCCATATGTGCCTTCACCAGGCAAGCCCAGAGTTTTGAACCGGGAACCTCAGTGTTCCTGGTCAAGGCTTAATCACTGCGCCACCACAGGTCAGGCTCCTCCTAAAAATTTTAAGGCAAGAAATGGAACACTCCCTGGCGACAAAAATGATTTCTTACTCAGTCCTTACTTAATTTTCTCAACACCCATACCAGGATTTCAAATAAGGTCTTTGGTGCTCCAGGAGTTTTTACATCACTAAGACAATGCTTCTTCATTGTGAAGGAGAAGGAGAATAATCAGGAAAGAAATAGATTTATTTCTGTAAAACTGCCTTCATTCTAATGCTCCATGGAAATGCTTTTAGCTAGCCTCAGAGTTA
Organism: Rhynchonycteris naso; assembly: GCA_037038555.1. Lineage (NCBI taxonomy): Eukaryota > Metazoa > Chordata > Mammalia > Chiroptera > Emballonuridae > Rhynchonycteris > Rhynchonycteris naso. Next base: position 176,075,403 of record CM072995.1, on the reverse strand, counting down.
CTATATACTAGTCAGAAAACAGCTGATGTAAACCATCTTGCTACCTACATTATTAAACATTTTTATTATATGTATTTATGAAAAGCATATTGATTATGATAGAAATAAAGTATGCTAACAATGGTTTAGCACAGAAGTAAGGCCAATATCAATAATGATCATTTATTTAGAAATAATATTTTATTGATTTTAATGATATTATTGATATTCAGTTAAGCATATTTCAACACACTAGAACATGTGAATCAAATTCCTTATGGTTCATTTGTAAATGAATTATACATTTTTACATATTTCTAGTTAATAGATTAATCTCAACCGATTTGCTCATCATTTATTTTACTACTGAAAGAAGACATTAAGTTTTGCTTTGGGAATACTATTTGGTGAAATATCTAAAACTCTCTCTTAGGTCATAAATTAGGAAAAGGGATAGATAAACATCTTCATGAACTTAACCCAGATATTTTTGATGCACACAGCCAGGGTTTCTTTCAGATTTAGTGTTGTTTGACACATGGTAGAGAGCTTCATAAACATTTGATGAATTGATTGCAAGTGCAAAAATAGATGGTTGTATTTCAAAGTGAATCAATTACTTTCATGGAAATAACTTTTTATAGATTGACATAAAATATGTTATAATATGATATAAATGAAAGGGCATACTTATAGCAAAGATTGGCATTTATTATCTATGAATTGTTCTATTCCATTTAGATAATTAATATTATCAATACGGTGAAGTATTCTTACTAGTGAAATGTAACATTTATTAACTTTATAAAATGCAATTCAAAATTCCTTATGTGAAATAATATATATATGTATTCAGTAAGTGTTTTTATCATTTCAGTGGTTATTATTCCCAGCTTGCTTCATTCTTTCCATAGGAGGAATACTGTCCTAATTACCAAATATCCATGGTGTGTCTGTTGAACTGGCAGTGTTGATTAATAATGTTTCATTCATCATCTGAATTTCTTTCATTCTTAAAATTCTTTATTTAAGACTACAATTTCTTTGGAGAGTTAATGTTGTGAATCAAAATATTACTAATTTTTCTGTGTATGTGTCTAAGTATGTATGTGTTTGTTGTATGGTATAATGCATAGAACCGAATTGAACAAAATTTATCAATGTTTACAAAATGATGTCTTATTTCAAAACTTAGAATAATAATTAGATGCTACAATAAATTAGAGTGAAAAATAGACTTTGTGCCCTCGAGTTTCGCAATTAAAATGAGCCCATTTCTAGGTTGGAAGAAAATGTCAATAAGACCATTCCTCTTATTTGAAAATCCTACAAAGCTTTTCAGGGTCACACAGGCCAGGAATGCAGCTGAATTCCATCTCTTTCCATCTATAAAAGCTTCTGTCTGCTTTAAAAGGAAAAGCTCTCAGCATGACTTTAATGTTGTATATCTGAAATACAGCTTGAAAAAACTCTTTTCAGGCTGAACCGAGCATGAAGGTAATGGTTATTATCTACAAACATTTAAAAAGAAACAAACTAACACAAAGACTTACTATTTTTAGACTCTGTTTTAAAAAATTCTTTAATATTTCTTTAAATATCTACTTTTATTCTGCAGGGTTGCCTACTACTACAACTTGATTTTTCTTTCTTCTGGGGAACAATATTTTTTCATTTTCTGTTGCATGAGGTTTTAGAACTTTTCCCATATATTTCTGCATCGCTGGTTCCATCTGAAATTCGTGTTTTAGTGCATGCTCTAGTTTTTATGCAATTTTAATTATTTTTGTAACAGTTAATGGCATGCATTGGTTTTTAAATTACAGTTAAAGGGCAATGACTCTTGGATTAAACATAATCGCAAGGCAATTAATGTGTTACAAACATTACTTTTACATAATAGTAGTTGTTTTAAATGTAAAAACTTATTATCTTATAAAAACACCCTCTTATTTTGTTTTAAGATTGAATCATGGCTTCTTAGAGTAGGTGTAAATGTAAGAATAGTCCTGACACCTTCTGTTATATATGTGCCTGTTACACACTTCAACGTCAAAGGTACAATATTTCATAATTGGTGACACGTGCATATATTGCCTATTTTCAAGTTCCCCTTGGCTATCAAGATAAGAATTGGGCTCCTCATATTGTGTGTTATAATTGTGAGGAAATATTTAGTGACTGGACAAAAGGAAAATTCAAAGGAATGCCTTTTAGTATTCCCATGGTTTGGTGTGAACCTAAGGACCGCAGCAATGACTGTTATTTCTGTCTGATCCATACAAAGGGCATCGGCAAGAAAAAAAAGGCATATGATCGCATATCCTAATATTCCTTCAGCAATACGACATATCCCACACTCTGAGAAACTCCCGGTTCCAATTATCAATGGTTTTATTTTTTCTAGGAATGAAGAAATTGAACATGGTGATCAAATTTATTTTGGTAAGATTCATGAGGAAATGGTTGTAGAATCTGAAGGGTCTTCTTCTGATGCCAAGCAGTCATTAACCCCTCAGCAGTTTAGCCAACCCGAACTGAATGACTTAGTAAGAGATTTGGGCCTATCAAAGGAAGCAGCTGAGTTATTAGCCTCCAGGCTTCAAGAAAAGACTGTACTTCATAGGTCAGCTACAGTATCCCATTTCAGGAAGCGTGAACAAATTTTTGTGGACTTTTTTTCCGAAGACAAAAACTTTGTTTACTGTCATGATATCAGTAGTCTTCTCAGCCAGCTAGGTGTTACCACTTACAGTCCATCAGAATGTCGGTTATTTCTTGACAGCTCTACATGGAGTCTGAAATGTGTTCAATGTATTCTCCTACACAACGGTAATGTTTATGCAGTGATTCCAATTGGGTTTTCAACTCATCTGTGAAAAGATTATAATGCAGTGGTTCTTAACCTTTTTAGAGGTACTGAACCCACCAGTTTCATATGCAAATTCACCGAACCCTTCTTTAGTGATAAATAAAATATGATTTTTTTCCCCAAATTTAAGACATAGGTATATGTTTTTTTACTGGTGCGCAAAATGAGCCGTGCATGAACATCACCTTGCTCAAAGAACAAAACCAACAAAGTGCATGAACTCACAACAAATTATGGTATTACTTTATTCTGGCCTCCATGGCAGAGGCTTCTCCGAACCCCTGAGACCGACTCATGGAACCCCTATGGTTCGATAGAACCCAGGTTAAGAACCACTGTTATAATGACATAAAAATTGTCCTTGACTTTCTGAAGTATGAGGAGCATTACTGGATCATTTGTGTGGATCTTAAAATTTCCTGCTAAGACAACAGAAAGGTTTCACAAAGTATCCTTGCTTTCTGTGTTTGTGGGACAGCTGAGCTCAGGAGAAACACTGGACACAGAATGAGTGGCCAAAAAGTGAAGCTCTGAAAGTAGGGATGCAAAATGTTGTGAATGAACCTGTATTTAATTGAGACAGGATCATTTTTCTCCCACTTCACATCAAATTTGGCTTAATGAAGCAGTTTGTTCAGGCTTTGAATAGAGAAAGTGAATGCTTTCAACATATTATTTCTGCTTTTCCTGCCTTGTCTTTCAAGAAGATAAAAGCAGATGTATTCGATGGACCTCAAATTCAAACCCTCATACATGAAAAAGAATTTGTCAGGAAGATAAATAAGGACGAGAAAGCAGCGTGGCAATCTTTTGTGGCAGTTACAAAGAACTTCCCTGGCAACAAAAGAGCAGAAAACTATAAACTTCTAGTTCAAGCAATGTTGTTGGCTTTCTGCAACAATGTAACATGAGCAATAAGATTCACTTCCTGAACAGTCACCTTGATAAGTTTCCTAAAAATCTTGGAGCTGTTAGTGATGAGCAGAGTACTGCTGGAGCATCCAACAAGATTGTCTTCAATAAGTACACAAATGCAAGAGCTACAAATGCAAATTTTTGCCTGAATAAAATTTAAATAAGTTTTGCGCAAATTTTATGTTTAAAATTAGTGTTTTAATATGTTCTATTTCAATATTGTAGGCAAATTCTGATGCAATCATATCTTTTATTGTATTAGTGTATTTACTGCATTATATAAATTATTATATTTTCACAAAGAGGATGACCAAGAAGACATTCTACTTCATTATGTTAAATTAAATGTTGAAAATTTTACAATAAGGTGACAACCTAGAATCTTGAATTGCAAAAATAAACCTGTAGTTTACAGAGAAAAGCTATTGTCAGATTTGGGATCAGCACACTTGAATTAGGTAAGAACAAGTGTTTTTTGTGGGTGCAACAAAAATTTTGTTTCCCAGTGTTATACTCAACCATCTTTTCCTAAGGTTGTGATACAGAATTTTTGCTTAAGTAAAAATATAAGTGAGTATATATCAAAGATTACATTTGCCACAAATAATTTATCCTGAACTACATACTCTGAATAGCATGATACAGATACCGCCACTAATTCAATTTTGATGGGTCAGAGCATTTCTCCTCAGTGGTGTGTTGGAACTGGCTTGCACTGGCTTGGAGACTTGCTTGTTGAATTTTCAGGAATCACGTTGGTAGCCTGAAATCACGGAGGAAGTATTTATACCATGGAAACCAGCAAACATTACAAATCAGCACTTTTATGTTTCTCCAGAGAGGACAGTTCTTAAACATTAACCCTCGCACCACTACCTAAGTTTATGCACACACATATTCAATGATGTTGGATGGGTAGAGGTGAAAAATTCAGTGATTCGTAATTAACTGGCTGTTAAAATTCTCTGTAAAGTGGTGAATCAAACATACTATAATCTTGGGAGAAAACAATGAAGGCTAGGAAAAAAATAAATGTCTTGAAGGAAATTTATAAACTGTTTTTAGAACATACAATTCTAGATTTTCTCTCTAACTGAAAATATGTTCAGTGAAAATAAATAACTGGTTTATTATCTTAAACAAGGGATCCATTTATAACTGATCAACTGCCATTTTTTAGGGGAAACTTTTTTATAAGACTCTTCCTCTTGCCTCGAAAAGGAGTCCAAACTTAGGCTAAATTCCCATTTAATGTGAGGCAATGATTCTTGGCAAAGCAATAGAAATGTAGTGCTATTCTACCAGTATAGAGTTAGCCTCAAGGCACACAGCTGCAAACACTGTTGCTTATATTTTTCCCATTTAAAAGAGCCCCAATCATATCTAATGTAATATATATATACAGTGAAAATCAAGAATCAATATTGGTGGTGGTACTGTGAGTTGCACTTATTTATTGCCTGAGCAGTTATGTGCACCAAGACTGGGTAATGTGTGAGAACTGACATTAGCACCTCTTGTGCCTAAATCAGTGCTTTTCAACCTTTCTATACTTGGGGACCTGTGTCTCAGCCAGCCAGAAATGCAAACATGCAACAAATAAAGTTTTATCATACTGTGCATAACAGTGCAACACAGTACAAGCTGGTGCTTGATTTCTGAACTCCACATGTATGATGCATTGAATACCATATAAGTTTGTCCAAATGCTTTTTGTTTATTGCACATGATTTGTAAATGTTCTGCATGGTGCAAAAAGTTGCTCAAATGAGTCTACAAGTTCCACAGACGTTTAAGACAACCTCTATAGTATTTTCATCAATGATACAGGCTGATCAGTGGCAATCACCCTGAGCATGAGCTAATACAACTAAAACCATTATGTTTATAATTTTCATACAATATCAGGATGGTTAACTCTTGCAAACCAGTACAAAATTTCTGACTGACTGGCAAACACTAGTCTTCAGACTGGCGTTTGAAAAATACTGGCCTAAAAACCCTTCATAATGTATTACTAAGATTCCTTTCTTTGGTCCCAGAGTTCACATGTAAAAACTTCTTGAATTTGCATACCAGTGCAGTCGAAGATTCTCTCAAAGTTTACTTATTAAGAAAACTTGTGAGACTTAGGTCGTATTTCTATTTATTCATATTTTCTTTTACACAGACAGCCCTAAGCAATAATAACAAGAGATTTACCATGGTCTTGTGTATAATTTTACTCTTTCATAAGCCAGATTGCAGTTATGACAGAGAAACATATAATTATTATAGTGATGAATTGTTCACTCATGATTAATACATACACACATCTATAATTATATGATAATATGAGTTCTCATCTTTAGTAAAGCATTTTTTAATTTTATTAAACATAACCTGAAATAAAATTATGTAGCATGCAATTACATTTAAAAATTTTTTCATTTGTTTTGTAATAGTATGTGCATTTTCTTTTTGAGAGAGCCCATATTAAAGTTTCCTCACATGATTATGGTCTTGTCAATTTCTCTGTTGATTTATATATCTTGACTCTTTAACCTTCCTGGTGAATTATTTCTTTATAATCTGAAATATTAGTCTTGGTCTTTTTCAATGTTTTGAAACCTGTATTTTGCTATTTAATATTAATACATCATATTTTTAAAGTATTTATCTGTTACAGTTTTTTTCATATGCTACATTAAGTATTTTGTGTCATTTTACTTAAAAGAGTATTTTATAAGTCACATACACTAAATTTGAAATGGAACTGTACCTGAGAATTTCTTTTTTTTAAAAGGTAAATTTAAAACATTCACATTCTTTGGTAATTTTTCTTTTTAGATTAAGCAGAGAAGAATAGACAGACTAAGAATACATATAATTTTATATTCAACATAAAACATGTTCATGCCTATGCAATAATGACTCAAAGATTTAGCGTTTAGTTAACTCAGTTTAGCAATATTCCTTCCAAAAGGTTACTTTAAGTGATCTTACAATTTACAGTTTAAAACTATACTACATTTAAACCATTCACATTTTTATTTTGGGATTGCTAGTAAGTTTAGAATTATTTCTTTCACATAATATTTTGTGTTCATTTTACCACCCTTTATATTTCTTGGTGTTTTTATTTATTTTTGGGTTGACCATTTTTTCTATTTTTACATCCATCCATAGTTTGGAAGTTCTATATTTAAAAAATATTTTCTATTTTTAGGGGTTCTCTAAATTTTTAAAAACTGTATTGATTTCGAGGTGAGAAATAGAAATATAGTTTTTTTTAAAAATGATTATTATTTTAGAGAAGTTATAAGTTTACTACAAAATGGAGAGGCAGGTTCAAAGATTTTCCATATGTCGCCTGCCCCACTATGCACAGCCTCACATTATTCACACCACTCACCAAGTGGTCCATATATTACCAAAGATGAATCTATAGTGACACAACAGAATAACCCAAAGTTCATAGGACACTTTAGGGATCATTCTTGGATGTTCTGTGTGTTTTCACAAAGGATAACAACAAATATCCATCATTATACCATCATACAGAGTATTTTCATTGACCTAAAGCTCCTCCGTGCTCTGCTTATTTATCCACCTCACCCAGCAATCACTGATCTTTTTATTGTTTGCATAGCTTTGCCTTTTCCAGAATGTCATATAGTTGAATCACACAGGATGTGATATTTTCAGTTGACTTTTTCCACTTAATAATCTACATTTAAGATTTCTCCATGTCCTTACATAATTTGATAGCTCATTTTATTTTAGTGCTGAATATTACATTATCTGGATGAACCACAGTGTATTTATTCACCTACTGAAGTACATATTTTTTAACTATTTAAAAATTGTTTTTTATTTATTGATTTTAGCCAAAAAGGAAGGGGGGGGAGAGAGAGAGAAAGAGAGAGAGAGAGGAAGACAGAGAGAGAGAGTAACATTGAGCTATTCCTGTATGTGCCCTGACCAGGGATTGAACTGGCAATTTTGTGCTTTGGGCCAACTGAGCTATCTGGCCAGGGCCATTTAAAAAAATATTTTATTGCTACCCCTCACCTCTTCCCCTTCAGCAATGATCAACTTGTTGTCAATATCTATAGGCCAGTTTCTGTGTTGTTTTATTTATTTATTTTGGTTTTTGGCTTTCACATAAAAGTGAAATTATATGGTAATGTCTTTCTTTGTCTGGCTTATTTCACTTAGCATAATGCCTTCTACATCCCTCCATGTTGTTGCAAATGGCTAGAAGTTATTCTTTTTTATTACTGAATAATATTCCATTGTATACATATACATCTTCTTTTTCCATTCATTTATTCATGGACATTAGGTGGCTTCCACATCTTTGTTAGTACTCTTCATGCTGCAATGAATATACAGTGTGTCCGTAAAGTCATGGTGCACTTTTGACCGTGTGACTGGTCAAAAGTGCACCATGACTTTACGGACACACTGTAGTGCATACAGCTTTAGAATGAATGTTTTTGTTTTCTTTAGATAAATACCCACGAATGGAACTGCTAGATTGTGTGGCAGCTCTATTTTTAGTTTTTTTGAGGAAACTCCATACTGTTTTCCACAGTGGCCACACTAATTTACATTCTTATCAATGGTGTATGAAAGGTCCCCTTTTCTCCATATCCTTTCCAGTGCTTGTTATTTGTTTGCTTATAAATAATAACCCTTCTGACAGATGTGAGGTGAAATCTCATTGTGATTTTATTTTTATTTCGCTGATGATTAGTGATGTTAATCATCTTTTCATATGTATTTTGACCATCTGTACATTGTCTTGGAAGGAGTGTCTATTCAAGTCCACTACCACAGTGGACTTTCACCCACTGAAGTAAATAGGTCTTGATTGCTTCCAAGTTTTGGCAGTTATGAATAAAGTTGCTATAAACATCTACATGCCAGTTTTTGTGTGGATGTAAATTTTCAAGAGGCATAATTGCCAAATGTGTTGTTTTATAAGAAACCTCAAACTGTCTTCCAAAGTGTCCATACTGCATTGTTCTGGGTTTTCATCATTCTAATAGGTTTGTAATAGTATCTCGTTGTTGTTTTAATTTGTGGTTCCTTGATAACATGGAACATCTTTCATCTGTTTATTTGCCCAACTGTATATCTTCTTTGGGGATGTGTTTGTTAAGGTGTTTGGCCCATTTTTTAAATGGGTGTTTGTTTTCTTTTTCTTTTTTTTTTTTTGACAGAGACACAGAGAGAGTCAGAGAGAGAGATAGAGAGGGACAGACAGGACAGACAGACAGGAAAGGAGAGATGAGAAGCATCAGTTTTTCATTGGAACACCTTAGTTGTTCATTAATTGCTTACTCATTTGTGCCTTGATTGGGAGGCTACAGCAGAGCAACTGACCCCTTGCTCAAGCCAGTGACCTTAGGCTAAGGTGACCAGATGTCCCGCTTTTGGCAGGACAGTACCGATTTTTAACAATTTGTCCCGCATCCCGCGGCATTTTAAAAAAAGTCCTGATTTTTGGAAAGAATGCACATAAAGCTAGGGAACAGCGGAAGAACGGGAAGGAAATATACAGTTTTCAGCTGGGAGACCCCGCCTCGACCTGGGAGCGCCCACACTGTTGCAAGAGCTGGCTTCCCCGTGTGGGGTCCCAAAACAAAGAACTTAGGGCTGGACATACCTGCTGGACAGCGGCTGTCAAGTCCACTAACTACCCATAGGCCCGCATCCTGGACGCTGGCGTGGGGCTCTGGGCTCTGCAAGGCGCAAGCACTGGTCTCCAGCAGGTGGTAGGGCTGGACGTGGGGAGCGCTCACAGCTTCGGCTTTGGTTTCGGGACCGTGTAACCCGATGCCCCTGACTCACTCAAAATTTCCCATATAGTAATATTTCTGAAAATGATCTTTTTAATGAGGTATCATTATTAAAAATATATATATTGATAAGGAAAAGGTTAAATCTTTGGGCATCAGCAAAAAATCACAATAGAGAACAAATGGTTAGAAATATTTCATCATTTTGAAACAAACCATGTTCCATACAATAATGCACTAAAAATTGTGGAATACCCGCTGTCTTTACCAGGAACTAATGCTGCAACTGAATGTGTTTTTTCTACGGTAAATAAAGTGTGGACATCAGAAAAATCACAATTAAGTGTTGAGACTTTGAAAGCCATTTTATGTGTGAAATACAATTTAACAAATCTTGTGAAAAATTTCATGACCTTTTAAACAATGACAGCAATCTACTAAAAAAGATTCACTCAAATGAGAAATATGCCAAAGAATAAAATAATACTATACATAATTTTTTAATGTATTATATTTGTAAATTGTACTTATGTTGAAATTTAAAAAATATATTACAATACTATTTTTGCAGTGTATGAAAAATTTTTTTTCTCAATATAGACCAAATTTTTAATCAAGCCCTTCCCCCACCAGTCAATGGTGTCCCATTTTTACCAATTTTAAAATTTGGTCACCTTACCTTAGGCTCAAGACAACAATCTTGGGCTTCAAGCCATTGACCATGGGGTCATGTCTATGATCCCACGCTCAAATCAGTGACTCTTTGCTCAAGCTGGTGAGCCCTTGGTCAAGCCGGATAAACCCATGCTCAAGCCAGTGACCTTGGGTTTCAAACCTGGGTCCTCCTCATCCCAATCTGATGATGTTCTATCCACTGCGCCACTGCCTGGTCTGAGGGTGTTTGTTTTCTTATTGTTGAAATTTAAGAGTTCCTTAACTAGATGAATTTTTTCACACAGATTAAGAGCAAACATTTTCAGCATCCCAGAGGTTTCTTTAACCTATTCCAGTTCTAATCCCTTTCCCAAGAATAAGCATTATCCTGACTTCTAATTTACAAATTAAGTTCGCCTATTTCTAAGTTGTATGTTTTACATGTAGTTTTAGTTAGTTCATTCTCAGTATTGTATACTACTTGATTGTAACATTATGCCAGAATTTATCTATCTATTCTGGTGTTAATAAGCATTTGGGTAGTCTAATGTTTGGCATTTATAATATAGTTAAGAACAGTCTAGTACATATCATGTGGTCACGGACAGTCTAGTATAATAGTCTTTTGATGCACTTTAGTACTCACTTCTGTTGACTGTATTTCTATAAATAAAATTATTTGGTCTTACAATATATGTATATTCAACTTTGGTAGACAAGGCCATTTTCCAAAATGATTGTACCAATTTAAACTCTCACCACAGTGTATAAGAGTTCTAATTGCTCAACACACTCACTATCACTTCATATTAAATGTCTTTGTCATTTTATCACTTATGTTTTAAATCTTATAAATTTTACACATATTTAAATATAGTTTTAAAAATAATGTTGACTTAATCCTATCCATGGCCGCAATCACATATTTTCTTTCTGCCCCTTCCTGTCCATGTTTAGATCCTCTGGGATTTTAGTTACCTATTTTTATTATTATTACTTCTTGCAAACAGTTACTATTACTGATTTTACTTCATTATTAACTTTTTTCTTAAGTAAATTCTCAAGTTTTTTAGAGAAGATTTATGAGAATTACATTTTAATATCTAAAAATGCCTTTATTTTGCCTTTTCAAGTAAATGATATGAAATTCTAGTTTCAAGTAATTTCTTTCCTTAGGGAGAATTTTGCAAAAGCATATAATCTTTCTGTCTAAGATCAATATGTTTGATGATTTAAATACATAACATGTTTATTATAGTTGATGACACTGTGTTGTATAATAGGAATTTGCTAATAGAGGAAAACTTAAATGTTTTTATAAGAAGAGAGGGGTAAATATGAGCTTATGGATGTGTAAATTAACTAGGTGGAGAATCCTTTTACAGTTTATATGAATATTAAATCATCATGTTGTACACTTTAAATATTTTATCAGTTTAAATATCACTTTAAATATTTTGTCAGTTATATCTCAAGATAGCTTAAAATTATTTTTCTTAAACCATTGATGTATTATTCATTGCTGTGTATACATTCATACCAATAAAAAGTTATATGTCATTCCACTTCTTGCCCCTTAATAGGTTATGTCTTCTTTTCTTTTCTGAAGGGTTTTTACTTATTTTGGATGCCCTGAAATTTTACCCTGATGTGTCCAGAGAATGGATCTTTTTTACTTATTATACTAAGCACTTTAAAAATTCCTGCCTTTTTAAAATTCTGAAGCTAAGACAAAAATTCTAAACTTTTCCCTTTCCATATTCTTTTTTTCTCACATTTGCATTTTCCAATGAGATTTTGAAACCTCTGGATCTGTCCTCTTTCTTGCTCTCTTATGCTTCATTCTGAGTAAGACATTAAGGTTGTGCGTGTGTGCACGTGTTTTTGCAGTGTCCACAATAAAACCCCAGGTATTCATCATTACTCCTAAGAACTCTCAACATTTTCTATTTTGTTTGATTCATTCTTACATAAGTCCATACTTTAATACATCATTCTCTGCTGAAGTATTTTAAAGCAAAATTAAAACATTCTATAAATTATCAGTGAGTACTTAAATGATCTAATAGGTAAAAATTTTTCTTTTCAATTTAATTATACTACCATTATTACTCTTAAAGAGAATTGATAATAATTTCTTAATATTATGTAATATCTAGTTTATGAACAATTTTCTCTGAGTATCTATATTAGTTGATTTGTTTAAATAAGAATTCATCCACATATTGTCTTTGTTTGATTTGTCTCTTAAGTTCTTTTATTCTAAAGATTTCCCACTCATTTAAAAAATATATACTATTTGTTTATTGAGGAAATAAAATCCTTTGTCCTATAGAACTTCACATATTTTCAATTATGTTGATTGTATATTTATAGTATCATTTAACATGTTTTTGTGTCACCTGAATTTTCTGCAAAGTAACATTTTGCTCTAGCTACTTGATGAGATTCAGATTCAATTTTTGGCAAGATTAAACAGGATGTAGTAGGTGTGTAATACAAAGATAGTTTTTTTCTCTCAGTGATGTTAGCTAAGATTAATCATTGGGTCTGGGTATTGTCTGCCAGATCCACTCATTATAAAGATTCTTATCAACATTTTACTTAGTATTTTTAGCAGTCATTAAAAATGTTCCACTATTACTGAAGGCAGAAAAGTGTATGATTTTTTAAATAATAGAAATGATTATTCTACAAAGGAGAACTTTCCCTCATCAACATTTTAATCACCGTGAAATAGTTTGCACAGAAAATATAAAATAAATTCTAATTATTTCACTGTTTTCAGAATTAAAATAATGATTTTGTAACAACCTCTAAAGTTTGTTAGGCATAGAATTTGAAGGTTTTCTTATGAACTTACGGATTTTTAATGTATTTGATGTGTTTCCAACTATTATAATCATGATTATTTTTGTATGTTCAAATGTTTATTCTTGAGCCAAAGGGAGTTAAAATGGGCTTTATGACTTTTCTGAAATGAGACTAGTAGTTCCTGATAAATTTCTTGCTTTCTAGCATAGCAGGCATATCTAATGTGTTCTCTGACCATCCTCATACTAGATGCCTTCCAAGGAACTTCATTTCCTTTTGGTGAGAAAAAGTGGTTAGAAACAACAATCTAATTTTAGGGGTACTCATTGTTACTGGTTTGATTGAACGATCGACTGATTGATTGATTTTAGATAGAAAGAGAAAAAGAGAGAAGGAAACATCAATTTGTTTTTCCATTTATTTATGCATTCATTGGTTGATGTTATTTTATTTAGTGAGAAGAGGGGTGGCAGAGAGACAGATTCCTGCATGCACCCCAATGAAGATTCACCAGGAAAGCCCACTAGAAGGTGATGCTCTGCCCATCAGAGGCATTGTTCCATTGCTCAACAACTGAGCTTTTCTTAGCATCTGAGGTGGAGGCCATGGGGTCATCTTTAGCACCTGGGGCCAACTCTCTCCATTTGAGCCATGGCTGCAGGAATTGAAGAAAGAGAGAGAGAGAAGCAAGAGGAGGAGGGGTAAAGAAGCAGATAGGCACTTTTCCTGTGTGCCCTGACTGGTAATCGAACCCAGGACATCCATACACCGGCTGGCACTCTACCACTGAGCCAACCAGCCAGAGACATTGGTTGATTCTTGTATGAGCCCTGACTAGGAATCAAACATGCAACCTTAGAGTATGGAATGACACTATCCAATTAAACTACGCAACCAGGGCTGCTCTTAGGTTTTTACTGCTTTCACATAGCTTTAGGTAGACAGACCTAATAAATATGCTCTTATGGATATTTCCAATTTCAAGTGATTTTTACCAGATTTTTAAAGCAGAACACTAGAGTTTTTACTTAATTCCTTTGATTTTATTTTTTTATCCCAGGAAAATTTTAATTGTTAATAACAGCGTATTTTATTTGCTTTTATTATGCATATTTAATTATCAAAATAGAAATATTATTGAAATGTATATATTTATTGTTATTTTGGGATAATTATATTTTATAATGATTCTGTTATTTTATTACAGAAGTGGCATCATCTTGTATCATCTCAGAATATTATAGTTCACTGAAAATTTTCTTTCTTTTGTTATCTTAACTTTGATACATCAGAGGTTATTCTTTTTTTGACAACTCACTTTAATAGCTTTGCTTTAAAAAATGTCTGACATGGCTGGGTAGCTCATTTGGTTAGAGTGTCGGCCTGATATGCCAAGGTTGTAGGTTGGATCCCCAGTTAGGGCACATATGAGAATCAACCAATGAATGCATAAATAAGTAGAACAACAAATAAATGTTTTTCTCTCTTCCCCTTCTTCTCTCTCCAAAAATCAATCAATAAATTTAAATAAATAAATCAGTAAATAGCTTATCTTTGTATTTGAAATTTTTATCACCCTGTGAGTATCAGCACCATGCTGCTTACTTCAGCTTGTCTTAATAATTATGAAGTAGAGGTAGCACGTATTGTAAGCCTATGATATGCCAGGAACTGCAAATATTTCTTTCTCGTAAGTCTTGGTAGCCACCTGGTTTCTGCTGTTTCATCCTTAGCACCAGCAGGCATTGTTTCTACCTGTGTTCTGTAGCCCAATGCTGCATGATTGGCACAAGCAAGAAGAAGGAGTGAGGGCTGGGGTGGCATCCAGCAGACTGGCCGGCTGCTACTTTAGCAGTATTCCAATCAGTTGCTCTGATAATCTCCCAGAGCTAGCTCACAGGTGGGAAAATGGTGCATTTCTCAAGCATTTCCACTTTATTTGTAGCAGTTCTTTCTTTTGCCTGTTTTGGGTTGAACTTTCATTTTACAATTCAATCATATCTATCTTCTGTCTCTCAGAAACATATTATTTCTATTCCTCTGTGGTTTCTCATTGTTTTTCCTTTGGAAATTTTAAATGCATAATTATATGTTTACCATATTCTGTGTATTTAAACAGATATAAAATCATGACATCATATAAAATGTATGCTAGCTTAAGAAAATATGTCATATGGAAGTTTTAAACATTTAGTTAGCAATTATTAACAACTAAATGTAGTCTTGTTTTACCTCTATCCCAACTTATTTTTCCTGGATTGTTTTACAGAAAATTGTATGCAGTCATTTTTTTGTTTAAACAGACCCTATCTAGACCATGTAATGAAATTCTCAGTATCTTACTCAAAATATTTTTCTCTCTTCTGTACAGGACTCAATTGTTAGTCCAGAGGCAGTTGGGCTATGACCCTTTTGATAAAAAACACTTTCTTCTTGAGTCCATATACTGTTTCTATTGCTGCATAAAAAATGACCACAGATTTAGTAACTAAAAAAAACACTCACTTATTATTTTCTGGTTCTGTAAATGAGAAGTCCAGCAGTCTTGACTGGGCTCTCACTTAGGGCTCACGAGGTTGAAACAAAGTGTTAACCCAATTGTGCTCTCCTCTGGATGCTTTGAGGATGAATCTGCTCCCAGAATGGTTCAGGATATTGGCAGAATTTAGTAACTATAGACAGAAGTCC
Organism: Rhynchonycteris naso; assembly: GCA_037038555.1. Classification (NCBI taxonomy): domain Eukaryota; kingdom Metazoa; phylum Chordata; class Mammalia; order Chiroptera; family Emballonuridae; genus Rhynchonycteris; species Rhynchonycteris naso. The sequence goes on along the minus strand of CM072995.1, from coordinate 176,059,692 downwards.
ACATTTCCTTGGTGACTGTCAGCTGGGACTCTTACTCCTACAGCTCTCTCTCCAGACCTTGAACATGGTCCTCTCCATTTTTACAGTCAGCAATGGTGCTTTACATCCTTCCTGTGCTTTGAATCTCTCTGGCTTCCTCCTCTACCACCAGCCAGTCAAACCTCTCTATTTAAAGGCTTTATGTGATTAGATTAGGTCCACTTGTATACTTTTAATTTTGATTAACTCAATCAAATGATTAGTAACTTGAACTACTGCATAATCCCTTTGCCGTATAAGATAACATAATCACAGACATACTAGCTCATTATATTCATAGGTTTGAGGATTAGGACAGGGCGTCTTCAGGAGCTAGTTATCTTAGAATCATGCCTACCACAGTCCTGATCATATTTACTTCAGTTTTGCCTCTTTTAGTATGGATTAGTTTTCAAAAATCTCCTGAAAAAAGAGGCTTCTTGTTGATGCTGTCCTCTGGTTTAAAAGTTTATTCATATACATAAGAATTTCAAATTATGTTGTAGCTGATACACATATTTTATATATAAAAATAGCTATTTCAAAGAGTATTTGAATGTTAATATGATTCTTACTTGGAGGAATGCTTAAATCTCCCTTCATAAAAACATTTAGCTTCTTTTATAATATTGCATTTATGGAGAAGACGGTCATTGAAAGAAGCTCAGGTAGTTACTGAGAATCTTGACGTGTGCACAGGATTTTTTTAAATCCTCTCTTTTCAAAGTGCCCACATTTTTTGATAAATAGAAAGTCACATTAACTTTTTGGCATTTAAATCAGCACCATTAACACAATTAATTCAATTAGCATTTAATACATAATTGCTATTAAATGGAAAGAATGAATTGGATCTAGAAGAATATTAAATAATTTTTAGTTAATTTTAATTGTGCTAATCTCTTCATTTAATGTTCTCTCATTAGTTTAATGCAATGAAATAATAACTTTTCTTTTATAAAATGTAACCGTACTTCACATATTATCTTATGCTTATAAAAATTAATGTTCTGAAATAGTCACATTATAAAAATTTAGTAATAATAATAAGCATTTCCAATGTGCAAGTTATGTGGCCATCTGTATTCAAAGAACAAAAATTTAAAAAGATAATATCTTACTTTTAAAAAAGAACAATTGCAGAGACTTAACTTTTAGTCCTTTACTCTTTAAATGTGGTTTATCTTCATTTAAAAGTGGAAATTTTCTTATTTATTTTACTTCTTATCTTTTGTATTAGGAGGAATATGTTGAATAACATGCAAACTCTATTTGGATCCTGAGTCTTTTTGTAAAAATTCCCTTTACTGGTGCCTTGTTCTTTCAAGAGATGGAAACTGGAACTTTAAATTTCATCATTATGGTGAACATTTCTTGACTGTCCAACATTTGTGACCTGTTCATATCACAGTAGCCCTTAAATTTACTTTAGGAAACTCCCACACTCCCTTTGTTAGTACTTTAGTTTTCTCTTAGGCATTATATGCTCTCTTCCTGGACAAAAAGTGGTTGAGACTGATTTATTCTTGATACTGATAGTCTCAAGAAACAGCCTGTTAAATACCGCTACTAAGATCCATGGAGCTTTCCAGGTTCTTGTCCTTCTTAAAGCCTTATCTACAGCTTTTTCTTCAATTCCTTAAACTATCCCTACAGACTTCCAGTATATTTCTTCCCCATGCCCTCCTCAAGTTAGTAAACTCTTTACCTGCAGCAAAAAGAATAAAACCCACCCCAAACTAATTGATGCTCTAGTTTAACTGTATAGAAATTCAATTCAATTCTATATCCACTAAAGAGAGCTTGTATTTATCATGTTACTATCCTCAGAGTTCCCAGTGTTTCAAGGCTATAAGAAGAATTCAGCTGGACATAGCCACGTTTTCCCCTCGGTTGTCTTGATTTGACTATCAGTGGCTCAAATGCTAATAACACATAGAATATTCAATAAATTTTCTTATTGTGTTTATGAGATCCCAAACACTTTGAATGACAACAACAAAAGGGCATGGAAATCAATTTTATGTTTTTATATGTTGACCATGCTTGGAAGGCACACTAAATTATCTAGCAGGTTGAAAAGCATTAGAAATTTAGAGCTGCTCATCCAGGAGCCCAGCCCAATTCATTTCCAGGAGAGAATGTTGGCAAAGGGGACACACAAGGCTTTACATTGTGGTATTTCTCAGATGTTTCTTCATATTTGACTTGTATTTTCACACATTTATGTGATATTGGTGGTTTCTTAAGATTTCTTTAAGATACTCAGTTATTTCTTTGTGCTATAAATTGTAAAAATTATTTTATTTGAAATTTCAGTTGCTTTTAAATAGAATTAATTTTTCTTTGACAGCTATAGGGTATTATGCACTCTTTACTATTTATCTTAATGACATGCTGTGCAATATTTAAAAAACTTAAATCTCATTTGTAAATGTGTATATTTCATGGCACAATGGGATATGTTTGGTGGATGTTAACAAGACTGATAACAAAGAAAAGAATGTTGTGAAAGCAATGTCAACTCAAAGAGGTATGGATATCAAAAGAAATAAGTAAAAAAAAAATATGAGAAAGAAAAAAGTAATAAAATGTTTTTTAAAAAAGAAAAGGAAAAATTTGAAGCCTTCAAATAGTCTAGGTCTAAAAGTTGTAACCATTGTGTCAGATTAAACCTCATAATGTCAATGTAATTATTTGTTTGAGTGCCTGTCTCTATAGAATTCTAAACATTTATACTCAATTTCTTTCTTTCTCTGGGATCAACCTCATCACTGAAAAATGGAAAGGATGAGTTCTAGGACAGTGATCTGATCTCTAGCAGGAGCATTGGTATTGAAATAGCACTTTATTTCTTTCCTTCTTTTTTTCATTTTCTCTCTTCTTGCCCCTTCTCTTTCTCTTTCCCATCCTCTTGCTTCCCCTCCCTCTTCTCTTTCTTCTCTTCTCTCCTTTCTTTGTTTATTTCTTTTTTTCAAAGAAAAGAGAGGTACAATTGGTATTTAGTAAGCAGGCAACATTGACAAACGTCATTCTTTATATTATACTCTTATGTAATTGCTACTGGATATCTTTGACACCCTGCCTTTCTTGATTTCTGCCCATTCTATTACCTGCTATTGAAACCCTAATACTGAACCTTATTTCCCTTCCAAATTTCCCTCCTTTTGCGTCCTGCCAAGCTCCTCTCGTCTTACCCGCTGCTTGGAGTTCCCCTGATGGCCACTGTGCATTCTAGTCTCTTGTAGTATACCCATTTAATTTTTATCAATATTAAAAAAAACTGTTATGGTATTTTTATGGATGTTTATAGATTATCAAAATTATAATTTCATTAAACTACATGCAGTAATCAAGAAACAAATTAAAGAGTCAATAAATTAAGTCTGAAGACATAAAGCTAAAGCAAAACTGAGAAGCTATTACTGAGAACCAAGTGTGGGCTGGTTTCCTTAAGTGTGATGGTTATTGATTGAAATCAGCACAGGACGTGGAGTGGAAAGCAGAGTGGGGGAGTGTGAAGGTTGATGTGACCCCAGAAGGATAAGACAGGAATAAACGGTGAGAAATCTCAGCCGGATATCAGGACTTTATAAGCAGCCCCAGCTAGGTGGTTCAGTGGGTAAAGCATCACCCCAGTGCACCAAAGTCAAGGTCATGGGTTCGATCCCCAGTTAGGGCACTGACAAGAGGTGATCAATGAGTGCATAACTAAAAAGGGAACGGCTGGGTGGAACAGCAAATTGATGCTTCTTTCTCTCTCCTCTCTTTCTCTCTTTATCAAACCAATGGAAAAATAAAAAAGAAAGACTTCATAGCTAGACCTGTTTCTGACATTTTAAAGACAATTTTTGTAACAACTTGGAAGAGTTTTTACTGAATTAGACTTTGATGTTAAGTTTTATAAAATCAAAGCTGTCTATCAAATCTTAGTACATTTTTGTAATTTTGGCTGTTCCCATTACTTTAGAATATTTCTAGAACTCATCTGTAAGTGTAATTTTTAAAACCAAAGCAAATTTTTGGCTCTAAAACAGCATATTATAAAAATATGCCTTAAAAGTAACTTATCAAACTTAAAAATCAAGTGGCTTCTTTCATTAACTCACAAAATTTATGATAGTTAATTTTTTTTGGAATCTTGGGTACACCTGATTGAGTAAGTTTGTATTTACATTATATAACTTAGCATAAAATAAAACAAAAACATTAATTAGAACACAGTTATACTCTACCATTGGTATATTCTACCATTGACTCTAGCACTAATTTGACGTATGAGTTTGTATAAGTCATTTAATATCTTTGGGTTTTAGTTTATAATGCTGATTGTGCAGCAATCATTTTATTTATTTTTAAAAAGTGATATGATTATAAATTATTATCAAAGTACTAAGAGCTTATAGTAATAAAGTTAAGTAGTGACAAAATTGCAAACAAAGAATACTTGATTCTTTTCTCTAATCCCCAATTTTTACATTTTACTCACCAGTAATAATCTCTGTTACCAGTAATTTATAGACTTTCAATAATTTTAACTGCATATACAGGTATAGGAATTCTTAGTCCAAAATGAGAAAAGGGAGCAGGTTTCTGTGCCCGGCAGCCAGCGCAGAGCGTGGCACACAGTAGTCCCTCAGAAAGAACTGCAGAACAGCTGAGTGATACATGAATTCTTTCATCCCTGTGTCCTGGGTCTTGCCTTACAAACTGGCTGGTGCTCAATTTCTTCTTCTGTGTCCTGTTTTTTTTCTTGACATCTCCTTCGTCACTAGGGCTGTGAGCTCTGTCCCTGAATCTCAGTCTGTGGCTGGGACCCCTCTAACTCTGAAGCCAAGAGCAGCTTCCCATCTGGTAAGCAGCCTGACACAGTTAGGCACACCCTGTTCTTGTTTCAGCCCAAGTGGTCTCCCCTTTGCATATTAATGCAGTTGATTCCTCCCAGTGTAGTGTCTGTGTCATAAGCACACACTTAACAGTATGGGTAATTTTAGATTTGTGGTGTTTTCTCCTGTGTCTGCTGTATAGTTGGACTGTCCATGGACACTTCAGGCCAGCACAATTATCTGAAGGCCATGACATAAGTACAGTGGGGCTGCAATTTATTGGCTCTGAGTTTTCCCAGCATGACTGCAAACTATTACTTAGGTCTTGATAAAAGTAAGCAGACAGTAGGTTCCTTACAGGTTCTAGGACAGATGCCTAAAAGATGTTGCACATTAGCCATCTAGAGGACTACATGTGGGATTGGAAGCCATCAGAATATCCAGGGGCTTTCTTAGGATAGTTTTTCTGGAAGTGATGTTTCTGTGTCAGCTAACCCACCTGTCTGATAGGCTGTTGTAATAAATGCACAGGGCCATGAACATGCTTTTGCCGTATTTGGCTTGAATTTAAAATGTTATGAAATATACATGGTATGGTACTAAATGTTATTCTGTTGTGACTTGCTTTTTTCTTCCACATTATGTGCTATACATTGATTTATGTTGGTACATATAACTTTAGTTCATTCATTTAAACTCCCACGTAAGAAGTCATTGTATGAATAACATAACATTCTTCTACTCCACCAGAGTTGTGGACATGATAATGATTACTGCTTCACAGCACAGGTTATTGGGGTGTTTGATACATAGCTTTATTATGACTATAGCTAACTGACACATTAGGTATGTATACAAATTAGATGCCAAAATGCTCCTATTGGGCAAACAAGTGTGTTAGGTTTGCTCGCTTGTACTTTGCCTGATTGGTACATGAGCATGTGGCAGTGCCATGTGTGTAAAGGTGTGTGCAGTCTATATAAGGCTGTGGGTGCTTGCCCTCAGGGCAGCAGATTGTAGATTGTAGATTGCCTGCCCATTTGGGAGGAGCCATGGCTTGCTACTGTTTGTCAGAGAAGAATTTTTTCCCACAGCCTGTTTGGCTTGTGAATCCTGAGAGAGGGAAACAGTCTTCCCTGCCTGCTTGCTCGTTCACACTTATGAGACTAATAAACAGAATGGCTCACCATCCTCTGGCTCTACAGTTCCTTTACCATCTGCCCCAATCCAATGGGCACCTGCGTGGCCACGGCACCCAGCCATCAATCTGGTGCAGCTGGCAGATTTGGATCAGATCTGTATGCAGTCGCCACCACCCTTGAAGGGTGGGATAGAGAAGTGTCACTGTTCTCCAGCATATGGTTTCCTATGGCTCTTCTTTTGGGAGGCATGGGCTGGGTGTTTTTTACAGCCCTGCAAGAGGAAAACAGGAGTTCTTTGTGAGAAGCTGCCCGAGGTTGAAAGCTCCAGGGTGAGTTGCAGTCCCAGCAGCAACAATGGTGTGAACTGCAGTGAGTGCTGGAGAAGGAGGCCAACCAGGTCTTAGTGCTGCAGTGTGAGATGCAGGATGAGCATGAATGGTGCCTGGAACTGGAATAGTTCCTAGAGAAGGAATTATGGGTTCACAAGTTGCAGTTTGCCCTGGAAGTGGAATGCTGGCAGTGACAGCTGTTGGAGAAACAACTGCAGGTTCAAGAGATTTAGTCTCAGTTTCAGGCTGAGAGCCAGCAGCCACAGAAGCTGAAACAGTCACTGAAGCAGCATCTGTGCCAACAGAGTGGCTCTGAGTTGGCAGGAGCAGGCATTTACAACTCCTCCTCTTCTAAAGATGAGGAGGTTTGGGCTGAAGCTGCCATCTGCAGACTAAGAGCCCAGCCAGTGGTCACCCAGAAGGTAAAAACCCAGCAGCAAGGAGTCCTTCAGGGGCAAGGACAGCTCCCTCCACAGATAGTAGAAGACTCTGTGGTCTAGCCCTATGCCCAGGCAGAGCTGAGGGAGTTAGGGGCACAATTCAGGCAGAAACCCATTGAGACCTGGCATCCTGGTTGTTGCAGTTATGAGACATAAAGTGGATGGCATTATGCTCTCCACAACAGCGATGGAGAAAATTGGCTGCCATTACCACACACTACTCCTTGAGGTAGCATCTTCAGATTGCCTTGACAATCCAGAAAACCATACCCTTTTAGAATGGGTGATGGCTGCCATTTGTACGGTCTGGCAGAATGCCAGACTTGCCAAGAGAAGTGAGTCAGGGGCAGTGCTATAGTGAGCTAGTAAAGGTCCTTTGGGAACTAGGTGTGAAGAATGCTGCTTTCAACCCAAGGTCCTGTGGGTCAGATGAGGAAGTGTTTATGGCAGGGATGAGGGACCTTATCCTCTGTAGTGCCCCATCAGCCCTTTTTGGGTCACTAGTGGCTATCTTGGGCCCCTATGTGGGGCAGCCCATCAATGCAGTTATGCAGATGGTAGCAGATTTGGGGAAACTGGAGGCAGCTCGGGATCATAAAGCAGTGAGGGCTGCTGCCCATGTTGCCCCCCTCAACTAACAAGGGAAGCAGGCCTATAAAGGTTACCTGAACACAGAGGTGGGTAGATTTGATTGCAGCTGGGGTAGATAAGGAGAAATTAGATGGCGAGTCTAATAAAGTTCTTTTAGAGCTTTGGCAGCACCTTGAGCCAGAACAGAAGTTTCAGCAGCTGAAAAAGTGGGGGAATTGGGTGGCCCTGGCTGATATTTAAGGAGCACAGTTGCAAGATTACTTGTTAGAGATAGCTGTGGAAGAGGAAGATCCTCCCCTAGACACATTGTTCCCGTTTGAATAGAGGAAAGGCCAGAGACCCACCTACCAGAGATGTGCAGGGAGGCCTGAGGCCCCATGTGAAATTGACAATCCATTGATCACCGTCTAATGTGCAGAAGGTTTTGGCGTTAGAAGGTAATAGGTGCTTTTTTTTTTTTTTTCAGTGGCAGCAGCAACAGATAGAACTATCAAGGTGGCACAGGCCTTGAATGTGTTTGACCCCACCAGGCCCTGTGAGCTTGCTGAGGGGTTTGGATAGGGTTTGTGGAAATTGACAGAGCACTTATGGAAAGTCGCTGAGGTCCATTAATAAAGAGTTACAGTATATGCCTAGTTGCCTGTGATGGAACTTTAGCTGGGTGATTTGCCCAGACACCTTGGCTGTCGATTGTGGACTGATCATTGAATGGTGTAATGTACTCTTGGACTGCCAACAGAGGGAGCATCAGCCTCTGTGGGTGAACATGCTGCTTTTGGACAGTGTAATTGATCCTGATGGGGGGCACCCAGCTCCAGTGGAGACTTCCTGCACCGGGAAGCTGCTCTCATCCAGTCACAGAGATGCACCAAGAACACTGTGTTTTCCATGGACACAGCCCTGGATTATACAGGCCCTTCTACCTACCGTGGGGTAGGGGTTAGAGATGAGCCTTCAGTTCACTCTGGAGTGCTCAGGGAGACACTGTGAAGGACACCTTTGTAATTGTTGTAATTGTATAACTTGTGCTGTAACTATAGTCTGTTTGTTTATGTAACGTACCTCATCCCTTGCACAGGGACCATCAGGAAGATACCTGTCATGTAGAACATGATGCAAGTAACCCTAAATGGGGTGGAATATTGGGCAAACAGGCCCCTTAATATTTCCTCCAGCATTAAATTTATAGATTTCTTTGGGTAAGATAGACATTTTAATGATATTTATTTTTATTATCCATGAAGATGGTATATGCTTCCACTTATTTGTATCTTCATTGATTTTTTTTTCAATGTCTTAAATTTTCTGAGTACAAGTCTCTTTCTCCTTAGTTAGATTGACTCTTAGGTACTTTATTTTATTTTGTTGCAATAGTGAAGGGGAGTGTTTCCATAATTTCTTTTCCAGATAGTTTATTGTTGGTGGATAAAAATGCCACTGATTTCTGAACATTACTTTTATATATGCCAACTTGCTGAATTCATTTATCAGGTCTAGTAATTTTTTGACTGAGACTTTAGGGTTTTCTTTGTACAGTATCATGTCATCAGCAAATATTGATAGTTTTACTTCTTCTTTTACAATTTGGATGCCTTTTATTTCTCCTTGTCTGATTGCTGCGGTTAGGACTTCAGAACTATGTTGAATAAGAGTGGTGAAAGGGGGAACCCCTGCCTTGTTCCTTATCTGAAAAGGATTGCTTTTAATTTTTGTCCATTGAGTATAAAGTTGGCTATCGGTTTGTCATCAAAGGCCTTTATCATTTTGAGGTATGTTCCCTGTATTCCATTTTGCTGAGAGTTTTAATCATAAGTGGGTGCTGGACTTTATCAAATGCTTTTTCTGGATTTACTTATATAATCATGTGATATTTATCCTTTCTTTTGTTTATGTGATGAGTCGCATGGATTGATTTGCAAATATTGTAGCAGCCTTGCCTTCCTGGAATAAATCCCACTTGATCATGATGTATGACTTTATTTCATGTATTGCTGGATTCAGTTTGCTAATATTTTGTTGAGAATTTTAGCATCCATATTCATCGGAAATATTGGTCTATAGTTTTCTTTCTTTGTAGTGTCTTTACCTGGTTTTGAAATGAGGATAATGCTTGCCTCATAAAAGGAGATTGGAAGGTTTTTTTCCTCTTGAATTTTTTGAAATAGCTTGAGAAGGATAGGTTTTAGTTATTCTTTGAATATTTGGTAATATTTACTTGTGATGCCCTGTGGTCCAGGACTTTTGTTTGTTGGGAGTTTTTTGATAAACGTTTCAATTTCATTTGTTGTAATCGGTCTGTGTAGGTTTTATGATTCTTCCAGATTGAGTCTTGGAAGATTGTATGAACCTAGGAATTTATCCATTTCACCTAGGTTGTCCAAGTTTTTGGCATATAGATCTTCATAGAACATTTGTATAATTCTTTGCATTTTTGTGGTGTTGTTACTTCTACTTTTACATTTCTAATTTTATTTATTTGAGTCCTCTCTCTTTTTATCTAGATGAGTCTGGTTAAAGATATGTCTATCTTGTTTATCGTTTAAAGAATCAGCTCTTGGTTTCATTGATCTTTTGTGTTTGTTTGTTTTTTTTAGCCTCTGTGTTATTTATTTCCACTCTGATATTTATTATTTCTTTCCTTTTACTTTCTCCGGGCTTTATTTGTTGTGTTTTTTTCTATTTCTTTTAGATGCAAGATTAAGTTGTTTATTTGAGCTTTTTCTTGCTTCCTAAGGTATGACTGTAATGCTATGAACTTTCTATTCAGGACTGCTTTTGATGTGTCCCATAAATTTTGAGTTGTTGTATGTTCATTTTTATTTGTTTTAAGGAAAATTTTAATTTTTTTCTTGATCTCATTGTTAACCCACTTGTTATTTAATAACATGCTATTTAGCCTCCAAGTGTTTGAATGTTTTTCAGTTTTTCTATTGTAGTTGATTTCTAGTTTTATTTCATTGTGATCAGAGAAGATGCTTGATATGATTTCAGTCTTCTTAAATTTATTGAGACTCATTTTGTTTCCTAACACGTGGTTTATCCTAGAGAATGTACTATGAGAACTTGAAAAGAATTTATATTCTGCTGCTTTAGGGTGAAAGGTTCTTAAATCTAGTTGGTTGAGTGTGTCATTTAAGGCCACTGTTTCTTTGTTAATTTTCTGTCTGGAGGATCTATTTACTGATATTAGTGGGGTATTAAAATCCCCTACTGTTATAGTATTGCTCTTGATTTTTCTCTTTATGTCTATCAAAATCAGCTTTATATGTTTAGATACTACTTCTATATTAGTCACATAGATATTTACAATGGCTATATCTTCCTGTTAGTTTGCTCCCTTTATTATTATGTAGTGACCTTCTTTATCCCTTATTTTATCCCTTTGTTTTAAAGGTTATTTTGCCAGATATAAATATTACTACCTTAGCTTTTTTTTTCATTTCTATTTGCATGAAAATTTTTTTCCATCCTTTTACTTTCAGTTTATGTGTATCTTTTGTTTTCAGGAGTGTCTCTTGTAGAGAACATATGTACAGGTCTTGTTTTCTTATCCATGCTGCTACCCTATTGATTGGAGCACTTAATTCATTTACATTTAAGGTTATTATTGATATGTAGTTGTTTATTGTCATTTTATTCTTTAAATCTACATTCCTACAATCTTTTTTTTTCTTGATTATTTTTCTCTTTTTACTGAAGCCCCGCTAATATTTTTTCCAACATTGCTGTTTTGGTTGTATTGAATTCCCTGAGTTTTTTAGTGGTGCGGAACCTTTTTATTTCTCCTTTCATTTTAAGTGATAACCTTGGTGTATAAAGTAGTCTTGGTTATAGGTTCTTGTTTTGCATCGCTTTGAATATTTCTTGCCAGTTTCTTCTGGCCTCAAGTGTTTCTGTTTAGAAGATGATGTCATCCTTATGGAGGCTCTTCTGTAATTAACTGCTTTTCTCTTGCAGTTTTTAGTATTCTTTTTTTGTTTCTTAACTTTGGTAGTTTAATTATAATGATGTTTTGGTGAAGGCCTCCTTGGGTTCTTCTTTAATGGACACCCTGTGCTTCTTGAACTTGTGTGACTTTTTTCTTCATCGATTTAGGAAAATTATGAGCTATGACTTCTTCAATCAGGTTCTCTATCCCTTGTTTGTTCTCTTCTCCTTCAGGAGCCCTTATAATGCAGTTCCTTCAGGAACCCCTAGGAGCCTCTTTTTTTTCTGCTCTGCTCTGTGCTTTTGTTTACCTTGTCCTATAAATCACTGATTCGATCCTCTGCCTCATCCAGCCTGCTACAGATTCCTTCTAGTACAGTCTTCATTTCTGAGATTGTATTTGTCATTTCTGACTGGTTCTTTTTTATGATTTAATGTCCTTTGTAGTGCTTGCTATCTCTTTATTTAGGTGCTCATTATGTCCATCCATTGTAGCTCTAAGATACTTGAGCAACCTAAAAATTATTATTTTAAACTCTGCGTCTGGTAGTTTGGTTACTTCCAACTCATTCAGTTCTTTTTCTGGGGATTTCTCTTGTTGATTCATTTGGATCTCATTTCTCTGTCCATTTTATCTGTGCATTAGATAACACTGTCTGACTTGGAAATTTTTGTGCTGTCTTTATGAAGAAGATTTGCTTAGTGGTACTAACCTCCAGGCCACCTGTTTTCCTTGTTCTAGAATTGCTTCTCGAGTGTACTTTTCCCCCTCTTTTTGTATGTGAGTATTACATGCAGTTGATCCTTTCATGGGTATGGTTATCCCTTTAGGCTGGCTGGTTCTAAGGGTCAACCTTGATCATGTGTATTACACACTGTGCAATGTCTGTCCTGTAGGCATATTTATTCTCCACAGTATCTGGTGCCTGCTAAACTCCACTTTTGTGTGTGCTGTTTGTGTAGGTAGCTGAGTCTAGGGTTGATGCTGTTGCAACCCACTACTAGTTATTTTGCCTTTAGATCTTCTTGTGTTGGCACCAGCTGTTGTTTGTAACCTGCTGTGGGCTACCTGTCTGCAGCTACTGCACTTTTTATGGTTTGTGTCTGCATTTTCTTTAACTGGGGGTTGTGGGAGGGTCCAAGCTTTGTATAAGGATCAGCTTCCACCTGCTTAGAGATGACAGCAGCTCCGTAAAAGCCCCAAGCTCTGTAAGATTTGATTCCAAATTTCATCAGCTCCTACTACTCTTGCAGCTGCCGGGTCTTCCCACAGTCTTCTGTAGTAAGACTCTAGTTTGGGCTCAGATTGGCCTCACCGACCAAACCCTCTACTTGCACGCTTGGTGGGTTGCACACTTGGTGGGTTAGGGCAGCTGAGGTTGTGAATACAACGTTAGTGGGACCCCTTATACTAGGGGTCTCTTGGTAAGGAGCTTAGTAAGGGCAATGTGGCCCCTACTTCAGAGCTTAATCTCTCAGCCACTGCTGGATACTCAAATTTTATTTCTCCCCAACAAGGTAAGCAGCAGATTCAGACTGAGTGTGGCCTACAGTTTTCTCTGCAAATGTTCTTTCAGCTGATGAGACCCTGGTCTCAGGAAGGAAGACTGAGAGAATCCTCACCTGGAGCTGACTGTTCTCCCACCCAAAGGTGGCTAAGCCCCTTGACCAAATCCAACAATATGCTCCCAGGGTCCCATGCATTAAATGTTCATGCTCCAAGACTCTCTCTCTTCTTCCTGTGGAATCTAGCTACACAGGGCAGGATATCCAGTGTCCAGGCCACCTGACGATGAAGCACCCACCCTATCCAATGCACATGAGCTGCTGTTCCAGTGCTAATCACAGAGAGTGAAACTCACCTCAGCTGGGCCAGATGAGAGGAGCCTTTCCTTAGAATACCTCTCTAGCAAGGGTTGTTAGATCCTGAACTGATGCTTTCCACAGCTGGCCACTGGATGTACCAGCTCTGGGCCTTCCTGGAAAGAACCTGGTGCAGACCAGTGAGAGACACTGACCATGACTGACCCTCAGCAACCTTCTTGAGGCTACAAGCAATCCAGAATTTGTGCTGCCTCTGCTGACCCCAGGTGTACATTGAAATACCAAGTTTCCCTTCTAGGCTGGCTTTTACACATACTGGGTCTGGGGGAATGTCCGCTTAAAAGGCAAGGTTTCCCTGAGTCCCGCCTCCTGCAGTCTCTCTCTGCTGGTTGCTTGTTGGACTCAGCCACTGAAAAAACTTCTGCTAGAGTCTAGCACCAGCAGCAATTCAAGGATTAGTAAGGGTGGTGTGAGTGGCTCTGCCCCTCAGCCCCAGGTGTCAGTCTTTCCAGACTTTTTTCACAGACCTCAGTAGGCTGTGGATCCAGGAGTCCAGTGGGTGTGACCTCTGAGACTCAGAGGTGTGGTCTGCCCACTTTTGGGCAGACACAGTTTTTACTGAGTCCCCCTTGAGGTGGAAGCATCAGTCTTAGAGTCAGGAGAGTGTGTGGGGGAGCTCTGGTCTCAACACCTGAAAACTGAGCCACTAACGCTCCCTCTGCTTCCTGGCCTCTTAGAATGACCCATCAACATGACTGGGCAAGGAAAGTCTGCTGAGGGAGGAGTAGTTGCTTTTCCCCAGGCTGATGCTACACAAAGGGGATGCTCTACACAAGAAAGATGGCGACTGCAGTATTGGAGAATGACTCAACAGAGGGGTTCGGGTGGCCATCCCCCACAATGTCTCTCCCTGGGCCTCCAACATTACAAGTTTCTCACACAACTCCAGTTCTCTCAGCTCTCCCTCCAATGAAGCCCTGGGAAAGTGGCTTTGAATAAGATTCTCTGTGTGGACCCTTTAAGATGGAGTCTGCATCACTTTTTTTAAAATTAATTTTAATGGGGTGACATTAATAAATCAGGGTGCATATGTTCAAAGAAAACATCTCCAGGTTATCTTGTCATTCAATTATGTTGCATACCCATCACCCAAAATCAAATTGTCCTCTGTCACCTTCTTTCTGGTTTTCTTTGTGCCCCTCATCACCCCCTTCTCTGTACTCCTCCCTCCCCCCACCCTGTAACCACCATATTCTTGTCCATGTTTCATGGTCTCACTTATGTGCCACCTATATATGGAATCATACAGTTCTCAGTTTTTTTCTGTTTTACTTATTTCACTCCTTATAATGTTATCAAAGTTGATACATTTTGTTGTAAATGATCCGATATCATCATTTCTTATGGCTGAGTAGTATTCCATGGTATATATGTACCAAAGCTTTTTAATCCACTCGTCCTCTGACAGACACTTGGGCTGTTTCCAGATCTTGGCTATTGTGAACAATGCTGCCACGAACATAGGGGTGCATTTCTTCTTTTCAAACAGTGTTATGGTGTTCTTAGGGTATATTTCTAAAAGTGGGATAGCTGGGTCAAAAGGCAGTTCGATTTTTAATTTTTTGAGGAATCTTCATACTGTTTTTCACAGTAGCTGCACCAGTCTGCATTCCCACCAGCAGTGAAGGAGGGTTCTCTTTTTTCCACATCCTCGCCAGCACTTATTCTGTGTTGCTTTGCTGATGAGCGCCATTCTGACTGCTGTGAGGTGGTATCTCATTGCGGTTTTAATTTGCATTTCTCTAATAATTAGTGATGTTGAGCATTTTTTCATATGCCTATTGACCAACTGTATGTCCTCTTTGGAGAAGTGTCTATTCACTTCTTTTGTTCATTTTTTGATTGGATTGTTTGTCTTCCTGGTGTTGAGTTTTACAAGTTCTTTATAAATTTTGGTTACTCACCCCTTATTAGACGTATTTTCAAATATGTTCTTCCATTGTGTAATTTGTCTTCTTATTCTGTTCTTTTTGTCTTTACCTGTGCAAAAACTTTTTAGTTTGATATAGACCCATTTGTTTATCCTGTCTTTTATTTTACTTGCTCATGGAGATAAAACAGCAAATATATTGCTGCTACAGATGTCAGAGAGCTTACTGCCTATGTTTCTTCTAAGATCCTTATGGTTTCATGGCTCATATTTAAGTCATTTATCCATTTTGAGTTTTTTTTTTGTGAATGATGTAAGTTGATGGTTTAGTTTAATATTTTTTCAGGAAGATGTCCAATTTTCCCAACACCATTTGTTAAAGAGGCTGCCTTTACTCCATTGTATGCTCTTACCTCCTTTGTCAAATATCAGTTGTCTATAAAGGTTTTGGTTTATTCCTGGGTTCTCTGTTCTGTTCCATTGATCTATATGCCTGTTCTTAGGCCAGTATCAGACTGTCTTGAGTACAATGGCCTTGTAGTATAACTTGATATTAGGAAGTGTGATAGCTCCTGCTTCATTCTTCCTTTTCAAGATTGCTGAGGCTATTCATGTTCTTTTTTTGGTTCCATTTAAATTCTTGAAATATGTGTTTTATATCTTTGAAGTATGTCATTGGTATTTTAATTGGTATTACATTGAATTTATAATTTGCTTTGGGTAATATAGACATTTTAATAATGTTTATTCTTTTTAACCATGAGCATGGTATATGCTTCCACTTGTTTGTATCTTCCTTGATTTCTTTTATCAATGTTTTATAATTTTTCAAGTACAAGTCCTTGGGTAAATTTACTTGTAGGTACTTTATTTTTTTTGGTTGCAATAGTGAAGGGGATTGTTTCCTTAATTTCTTTTGCTTACAGCTCATTGTTGGTATATAAAAATGCCTCTGACTTCTGAGTATTAATTTTATATCCTGCCACCTTACTGAATTCATTTATCAGATCCAGTAGTTTTTTGACTGAGACTTTAGGGTTTTCTATATACAATATCATATCATCTGCTAATAATGACCGTTTTACTTCTTCTTTTCCAATTTGGATGCCTTTTATTTCTTCTTCTTGTCTGATTGCTGTAGCTAGGACTTCCAGAACTATGTTGAATAAGAGTGGTGAAAGTGGGCAACCATGCCTGGTTCCTGATCTTAAGGGGATTGCTTTTAATCTTTGTCCATTTAGTATGATGTTTGCTGTCGGTTTATCGTAGATGGCCTTTATCATGTTAAGGAATGATCCCTGTATTCCCACTTTACTGAGAGTTTTGATCATTAATGGGTGCTGGATTTCATCAAATGCCTTTTTTGCATCTATTGAAATTATCATGTGATTTTTTTGTTTCCTTTTGTTTATGTGATGAATCACATTGATTGATATTTGAATATTGAACCATCCTTGCCTTTCCAGAATAAATCCCACTTGATCATGGTGTATAATTTTTTTCATATATTGCTCTATCTGGTTGGCAAATATTTTGTTGAGAATTTTAGCATCTAAATTCATCAGAGATATTGTCCTATAATTTTTTTTCTTTGTGTTGTCTTTGCCAGGTTTTGAAATCAGAAATATGCTTGCCTCATAAAAGGGGTTTGGAAGTCTTCCTTCCTCTTGAATTTTTTGAAATAGCTTGAAAAGGATAGGAGTTAGTTCTTCTTTGAATTTTTGGTAGAATTCACTTGTGAAGCCATCAGGCCCGGGACTTTTCTTTGTTGGAGTTTTTTGATCACTGTTTCCATCTCATTTGTTGTAATTGGTCTGCCTAGGTGTTCTGATTCTCCCAGATTGATTTTTGGAAGATTATATGATTCAAGAAATTTGTTCATTTTCCCTATGTTGTCTAATTTTTTGGCATATAGTTCTTCATAGTTTTCTTACAATACTTTGTATTTCTGTTGTGCCAGTTGTTATTTCTCCACTCATTTCTAATTTTATTTATTTGAGTCCTCTCTCTTTTTTTCTTGGTGAGTCTAGTTAAAGGTTCATAGATCTTGTTTACCTTTTCAAAGAACCAGCTCCAGGTTTCATTAATCCTTTGTATTGTTTCCTTAGCCTCTATGTCATTTATTTGCACTATGATCTTTATTATTTTCTTCCTTCCACCAGTCCTGGGTTTTATTTGCTGTTGTTTTCCTAGTACTTTTAGGTGCAGGGTCAAGTTGCTTATTTGAGCTTTTTCTGGCTTCTCAAGGTATGCCTGTAGTGCTATGATCTTCCCTCTTAGTACTGCTTTTGCTGTGTCCCATAAAGTTTGAGTTGATGTATGCTCATTAGCATTCGTTTATAGAAACATTTTTATTTCTTCTTTGATCTCATTGTTAATCCATTTGTTATTTAATAACATGCTATTTACTTTCCAAGTGTCTGAGTATTTTTCAGTTTTTCTTTTGTAATTAATTTCTAGTTTCATGCCATTATGATTAGAGAAAATGCTTAATATAATTTCAGTCTTTTTAAATTTGTTGAGACCACTTTTTTATCCTAACATGTGGTCTATCCTAGAGAATGTAGCATGAGCACTTGTAAAGAATGTATATTCTACTGCTTTAGGGTGAAAATTTCTGAAGATATCTATTAAATCAAGTTGATCTAGTGTATCCTTTAAGTCCACTGTTTTTTTGTTAATTTTCTTTCTTGAGAATTTATCCAGTGATATTAGTGGGGTATTGAAATCTCCTACTATTATAGTATTGCTGTTAATCTTGCTTTTTTTTAATCCATCAAAATCTGCTCCTATGTTTGGTGTGTACATATTTATAATGGTTATATCTTCCTGTTAAATTGTTCCCTTTATCATTATATAGTGTCCTTCTTTATCTCTTACTACAGCCTTTGTTTTAAAGTCCATTTTGTCAGATATAAGTATTGCTACCTGGGCTTTTTTTTTTTAATTTCCATTTGCATGAAATATGTTTTTTCATTCATTTACCTTCAGTGCATCTTTTGTTTTAAGGTGTGTCTCTTGTAGACAGCATATGTATGGGTCCTTTTTCTTTATCCTCGCAGCTACCCTATGTTTTTTGATTGGATCATTTAATCTATTTACATTTGCCTTAAATACATATTATTGATATGTAGTTGTTTATTGCCATTTATTCTTTAAAGCTGTATTCTTCTTTTGCTGTACTCTTTTCCCTCTTTGAACTGTTCACAACAGGCTCCTTAGCATCTCTTGCAGAATTGGCTTGGTTTTAATGAATTACTTGAGGTTTTTTGGTTTTTTTTTTTGTCTGAGAAGTTCTTTATTTCTTCTTCAATTTTAAACATTAGCCTTGCTGGATAGAGTAGTCTTGGTTGTAGGTTTTTGTTCTGCATTACTTTGATTATATTTGCCATTCCCTTCTGGCCTCAAGTGTTTCTGTTGAGAAGTCCGATGTCATCCTAATAGGGGCTCCTTTGTAGGTGATAGCCTTTTTCTCTCTAGCAGCTTTTAAGATTTTTTCTTTATCTATTAGCTTTGGTATTTTAACTATGATGTGTCTTGGTGTAGATCTTTTTGAGTTTCTCTTTAATGTAGTTCTGTGTGCTTCTTGAAAGTGTGGAATGTTTCCCAGCCTTAAATTAGGGAAGTTTTCTGCTTAGATTTGATTGAACAAAGTTTCTATTCCTTGTTCTTTCTCTTCTTCTTCAGGAACCCCTATGATGTGGATGTTATTTCTCTTCATGTTGTCACAGAGCTCCCTTAGTATTTACTCAGATTTTTTGAGTCTCTTTTTCTTTTTCTGCTCTGCTTTTGTGCCTTTGTTTATTTTGTCCTATAACTCACTAATTTGATCCTCAGCTTCACCCATTCTGCTTTTAATTTCTTCAATTGTGGTCTTCAGTTTTGATACTGTATTTGTCATTTCTGTCTGATTCTTTTTAATTATTTCAATTTTCTTTTTTATACTTGCTATCTCTTTATTTAGGTTTTTGTAATGACTATCCATTGTTACTCTAAGCTCTTTGAACATACTATCATTATTTAAATTCTGCATTAGGTAGTTTGGTTATATCTGATTCATTCAGGTCCTTCTTTGAGATTTCTCTTGATTCATTTGGGTTGCATTCCTATGTCTGCCCATTTTGTCTGTGTTAAGGACGGTTTGGCTACTGGAGTCCAATGGGTATTGCCTCTGTGTTCCCTAGGTGTAGTCTTTCTGCAGGTCCACCAACCCCTTTGCTGCTCCTAGGGTGTTTGGTTGTGGGTGTTGCAGATGCCAGCCGCTTCGGCTGCTACTGCTTTCTCCGCCTCGCCTTTTCTGGAGGGGCTATGTTCTCTTTCCAGGCTCTATAAGCATCTGCCGGTCTCGGCCTTGCCCCCCTCCCACGGGTAGGACCGTGCACCATACTTTGGCCACAAGCCTGGGTACCAAGTTCAAGAGTGAGCACTTTTGCTCAGCTGCAGGTCCCTGTCATCCTGTTCCTGCGGCCGGGAGTGACTTTTGGTGCACCCTCAGCTGCAAGCCAGGCTTCAACCCTGCCCCCGCCAACCTCAGTTCCTCAGCTGGAATGGGCTGCCACTACACACTCAGCCACACGCCGGGCTTTCACCCCGCCACCGCCAACCTCGGTTCCTCGGCTGGATGGGCCTGCTGCTATGCGCTTAGCTGCGAGCCGGGCTTCTGCTCCACTTTCACGGGTAAAGCTGGTTCGTGCAGGGCTTCAAAGCCTCAGAGGCCAGGGGAGGCTGCCCTCCCACTCGCCCCTGCCCAGCAGTGGATCTCTGCCCGTTCTGACTCCCGCTTTTCCCCCACAGGTGGGGTTTCAGGCAGTCCAGCAGCCGCCGGACTACTTTTGCGAAATTCCCTTCGCCCCTGCTGGGCTAGACCAAGCTCACGCCAGCCGGCTGGGCCTCTGCCCCTGCCGATGGCGCCTCCACGTCCCTCCGTCACCCGCCCTCCAGCAAGTCCTCAGCAGTGTTGGTGGGGGCGCTGCAGCTTAAACCCTAACACACCATACTGTAGTCCTGAAAGCTCCTTCCTTTTAAGTGACTGTGCTCTTATTTCCGCAGGGGAGCCTGTTTGGGTGGTGTTTTGCTTCCACTTGCTGGTTCCAGGGGAGATATTGTTTCAGATTTGTGGATTGACTCAGCCCAGGGTTTAGGGTGGTTGTCCCTCAAAGCTTTTCTCCCTGTGCCTTTAAAACCGCACTCCCTTCCCGCTGCTCCAGTCCTCTCCTCTCTCTCTGTCTCCTGGATTCCTGGGTGAGTGGTTGTGAGAGAGGTTTTCTGCGCCATCCCTTTAAGAAGAATCCTGGGTCTGAGACAACTGTCTCTTTCTCACAAACAGTATCCTAACCTGTTTTCCAGCTGAATACTGTTTAAACGCCTCTTCTAGGCTCTGGGGCTGTAGGCTGGGGCTTTGTTCCTGGGACCCAGGTTTCTACCCTTCTGCTGGCTTCTCTTTCCGCCACGCGGGTCTCTTCAGGCAGCCTTTCACTCCAGGGAGCTGGGCATCCCTTTTCACGTTTTCGCTTTTCCTACCAGTCTCAATTTGGCTTCTTCAGTGTTCCCTGGTTGAAGAGTCCTTTCAGTCCAGTTCAGCATTGGTTTTTCCAGATGATGATTCTTAAAATCAAGTTATAATCCACTTTGGTTCTGGAAGTTGGAAGTTGGTACATCCGCTTACTCCATCACCATCTTGCCCCTCCTGGAGTCTGCATCTTTGAAAGCTCAGTCTCTTTTTCACAGACAGAGACCTTGCTCTTTTCACCACCAAATACTGTGTGGGCACCTCTTCTAGGCTCTGAGGCTCTAGGCTGGGCCTTTGGGCCTGGAACTAAGAAGCCACACCTCTCAGGGCAACACTCTCCATGGTGGAGTCCCTTTGGACCCTCCGCCACTGCTGGCTCCTGGGAGTGGGGCAGCCCTTTCAGCATCTCCACTCTTTCTACCAGTCTCAGTGTGGCTTCTTTTGAGATCTTTGGTTATAGAATCCTCTTCCTTTAGTCCAAAGTTGGTTTTACAAGATGATTATTATTTTTTTGTCTATGGAATTATTTTTAAACTTTATTTAATTAATTGTGTTTACATAGATTCTAGGGTAACTTTGATTGCACCCTCCCTCCTCCATATCCCCTCCACATCTCTTTTGCCCCCCTCCTTTCAATGCCCTTCCTCCTTCCCTCCACCCATCCTATCATCCCCTTTCCCTCTGTCCTATTTTCCTCTGGTCCCTTTGGTCCCTCCTTTGTCTCAGTTCCTTTTCCCAGTTCTCAATGTTCCTTGGATTCCTCAAATGAGTGAGGTCATATAATATATTTCTTTTTCTGCCTGTCTAATTTCACTCTACATAATAGTTTCCAGGTCCCTCCATAGTATTCCATTGTATATATATGTACCACTGCTTTTTAATCCACTTGTCCACTGATGGACACTTGGGCTGTTTTCAGCTCTTCGCTATTGTGAACAATGCTGACATAAACATGGGGATGCATTTCTTTTTTTCAGTTGGTAATATGGTGTCCTTGGGATATATTCCTATAAGTGGGATAGCTGGGTCAAAGGGCAGTTCTATCTTTAATTGTTTGAGCAATCTCCATACTGTTTTCCACAGTGGCTGCAGCAGTCCGCATTCCCATTAGCAGTGCAGGACGGTTCCCCTTTCTCCACATCCTTGCCAGCACCTATAATGTGTTGTTTTGTTAATGAGCGTCATCCTGACTGGTGTGGTATCTCATTGTGGTTTTAATTTGTATTTCTCTAGTGATTAGTGATGTTGAGCATTTTTTCATATACCTATTGGCCATCTGTATGTCCTCTTTGGAGAAGTGTCTATTTATTTCTTGTACCCATTTTTTTTTTAATTTTATTTTTATTTTATTCATTTTTAGAGAGGAGATACAGAGAGAGAGAGAAAGAGAGAAAGGGGGGAGGAGCTGGAAGCATCAACTCCCATATGTGCCTTGACCAGACCAGTTCAGGGTTTTGAACTGGCGACCTCAGTGTTCCCAGGTCGACGCTTTATCCACTGCGCCACCACAGGTCAGGCACCCATTTTTTGATTGGATTGTTTGTCTTCCTGGTGTTGAGTTTTACAAGTTCTTTATAAATTTTAGTTATGAACCCTTTATCAGATGTGTTGTTGAATATGTTCTCCCATTGTTTGGTTTGTCTTTTTTTTCTGTTCAAATTGTCTGTAGCTGCGCAGAAGCTTTTTAGTTTAATATAGTCCCATTTGTTTATTCTGTCTTTTATTTCATTAGCCTGTGGATATAAATCAGCAAATATATTGCTTCAATAGATGTTGGAGAGTTTACTGCCTATGTTTTCTTCTAGAATGCTTATGGTTCATGGCTTACATTTAAGTCCTTATAACCATTTTGAGTTTATTTTTGTGCATGGTGTAAGTTGGTGGTCCAATTTCATTTTTTTGAAGGTAGCTCTCCAGTTTTCCCAAAACCATTTTTTAAAGAGGCTGATTTACTCCACTGTATGCTTTTACCTCCTTTGTCAAATATCAATTGTCCATAAAACTGTGGGTTTATTTCTAGGTTCTCTGTTCTGTTCCGTTGATCTATGTGCCTGTTCTTATGCCAGTACCAACCTGTTTTGAGTACAATGGACTTGTAGTATAACTTGATATCAGGAAGTGTGATACCTCCCACTTTATTCTTCTTTTTCAAGATTGCTGAGACTATTCGTGTTCTTTTTTGGTTCCATATAAATTTTTGGAATATGTGTTCTATATCTTTGAAGTATGTCATTGGTATTTTAATTGGTATTGCATTGAATTTATGAATTGATTTGGGTAATATATACATTTTAATGATGTTTATTCTTCCTAACCATGAACACGGTATATGCTTCCACTTGTTTGTGTCTTCCTTGATTTCTTTTATCAATGTTTTATAATTTTCTGAGTACAAGTCTTTAACCTCCTTGGTTAAATTTACTACTAGGTACTTTTCTTTTGTTGTTGCAATAGTGGAGGGGATTGTTTCCTTAATTTCTTTTGCTGACATTTTATTTTTTATGTATAGAAATGCCTCTAATTTATGTGTGTTAATTTTATAGTCTTCTACCTTGCTGAATTTGTTTACTAGGTCCAGTAGTTTTTTGACTGAACCTTTAGGATTTTCTATATACAGTATCATATCATCTGCAAATAATGACAGTTTTACTTCTTCTTTTCCAATTTGGATACCTTTTATTTCTTCTTCTTGTCTGATTGCTGTAGCTAGGACTTCCAGTACTTTGTTGAATAAGAGTGGTGAAAGGGGACACCCTTGCCTTGTTCCTGATTTTAGGGGAATTGCTTTTAATTTTTTTACATTGAGTATGATGTTGGCTGTGGGTTTGTCATAAATGGCCTTTATCATGTTGAGGTATGTTCCCTGTATTCCCACTTTGTTAAGAGTTTTGATCATAAATGGGTGCTCGATTGTATTAAATGCTTTTCTGTATCTATTGAAATTATTATGTGGTTTATCTCATTTTTTTTTTGTTTATGTGGTAAATCACATTAATTGATTTACGAAAGTTGTACCATCCTTGCCTCCCCAGAATAAATCTCAATTGATCATGATGTATGACTTTTTTAATGTATTGCTGGATTCGGTTTCCTAATATTTTTTTGAGGATTTTAGCATCTAAATTCATCAGGGATACTGGCCTATACTTTTTTTTTCTTTGTGTTGTCTTTCTCTGGTTTTGGAATTAGAATTATGCTCGCCTCATAAAAAGAACTTGATAGCGTTCCTTCCTCTTGAATTTTTTGAAATAGCTTGAGAAGGAAAGAAGTTAGTTCTTCTTTGAATATTTGATTTCAATTCACCAGTGAATCCACTGGGTCCAGGGTTTTATTTGGTGGGGAGCTTTTTGATAATTGTTTCAATCTCTTTTGCTGTATTTGGTCTGTTTAGGTGTTCTGATTCTTCCAGATTGATTTTTGGAAGATTATATGTTTTAATGAATTTGTCCATTTCACCTAGATTGTTTAATATTTTGACATACAGTTCTTCAATGTATTTTCTTACAATATTTTATATTTCTGTTGTGTCGGTTGTTATTTCTCCACTCTCATTTCTAATTTTATTTATTTGAGTCATCTCTCTTCTTTTTTTGGTGAGTTTTGTTAAAGGTTTATTGATCTTTTTTTCCCTTTCAAAGAACAAGCTCTTGGTTTTATTGATCCTATGTATTGTTTCTTTATCCTCTATGTCTTTTATTTTTGCTCTGATCTTTATTATTTCCTTTCTTCAACTACCTCTGTACCTTACTTGTTCTTTTTCAAGTTCTTTTAGATGAAGGGTTAGGTTGTTTATTTGAGCTTTTTCAAGCTTCTTAAGGAATGCCTGTGGTGCTATGAACTTACCTCTCAGGACTGCTTTAGCTGTGTCCCATAAATTTTGAGTTGTTGTATGTTCATTTTCATTCATTTCTAGGAATATTTTTATTTCTTCTTTGATTTCATTGTTAACCCATTTGTTATTTAATAACATGCTATTTAGTTTCCATGTGTTTGAGTATTTTTCAGATTTTTTGTTGTGATTGATTTCTAGTTTTATGCCATTGTGATCAGAGAAAATGCTTTACATGATTTCAATCTTCTTAAATTTGTTGAGACTGCTTTTGTGTCTTAACATGTGATCTATCCTAGAGAATATACCATGAGCACTTGAAAGGAATGTATGTTTTAAGGTGAAAGGTTCTGAAGACTGCTATTAAATTCAGTTGTTCTAGTGTGTCCTTTAAGTCTGCTGTTTCTTTGTTAATTTTCTTCCATGAGGATCTATCTAGTGATGTAAATGGGGTATTGAAATCTTCTGTTATAGTATTGCTGTTGATCTTGCTTTTTATATCCATCAAAATCTGCTTTATATATTTAGGAGCTCCTATATTAGGTTCATAGATATTTATGATGGATATATATTCATGTTGAATTGCTCCCTTTATCATTATGTAGTGTCCTTCTTTATCTCTTACTATAGCTTTAGTTTTAAAGTCCATTTTGTCAGATATAGGTATTGCTACCCTGGTTTTTTTTTTTTTATTTCCATATGCATGAAATAATTTTTTCCATCCATTTACCTTCAGTCTATGTGCCTCTTTTGTTTTATGGTGTGTCTCTTGTAGACAGCATATGTACGGGTTCTTTTTTTATTTTATCCATGCAGCTACCCTATGTCTTTTGATTCGATCATTTAGTCCATAAGGTTATTATTGATATGTAGTTGTTTATTGCCATTTTATATTTTAAAGGTGTATTCCTCTTCTGCTATATTTTTTTCCCTCTTTGATCTGTTTACAACAAGCCCCTTAATATTTCCTCCAGCATTGATTTTATTGTAATGAATTTCTTAATTTTTTTTTTTTGTCTGGGAAACTTTTTTTTCCTCCTTCAATTTTAAATGATAACCTTGCTGGCTAAAGTAGACTTGGTTGTAAGCTTTTGTTTTGCATTATTTTGAATATTTCTTGCCATTCCCTTTTAGCTTCAAGTGTTTCTGTTGAGAAGTTGGATGCCATCCTTATGGGTGCTCCTTTTTTAGGTGATAGCCATTTTTTCTCTAGCAGCTTTTAATATATTCTCTTTATCACTTAGCTTTGGTATTTTAACTATGATGTGTCTTTGTGTAGGTTTCTTTTGGTTTCTCTTTAATGGAGATCTCTGTGCTTCTTGAACTTGTGAAAACATTCCTTCCATCAATTTAGGGAAGTTTTTAGCTATGATTTGATTGAATAAATTTTCTATCCCTTGTTCTTATCTTCTTCTTTAGGAACCCCTATTATGTGGATGTTATTTCTCTTCATGTTGTCACAGAGCTCTTTTAGAGTTTCCTAAGACTTTTTGAGTCTCTTTTCTCTTTTCTGCTTTGCTTCTATGCCTTTGTTCATCTTGTCTTCCAACTCGCTGATTTGATCCTCAGCTTCATCCATACTGTTTTTAATTGCTTCCATTGTGGTCTTCATTTCTGATATTGTATTTGCCATCTCTGGCTGATTATTTTTTTAATATTTCAATGTCCTTTTAATACTTGTCATCTCTTTATTTACATGTTCATAATGACCATCCATTGTTGTTCTAAGATCCTGAAGCATTTTAACAATTATTATTCTAAACTCTGCATCTGGAAGTTTGGTTTTTTCTATATCGCTCAATTCATTTTCTGGAGGATTCTCTTGTGGTTTCATTTGGATTGCACTTCTCTATCTTCTCATTATGTTTGTGTGTTTGGGTGTTGTTTATAGAGCTGGATGAGTCTAGGCTTGGTGTTTGTTTTTTTTTAGGCTTGGTGTTTTTTGCCTCCAATTTTCAGTTGTGTTATTTGTAGGCCTTCTTGGGTTGGCTGCAGTTGTTGTTTGTAATCCACTGTGGAATTTGGCTTTTCTAATAGAGCCCCTTTGAAGTCTTGATTTGTTTGTTTTCTTCTCATTTTCCTTAACTAGGTTTTAGTCTTGTTTACTGATCTCAGCACGGGGCTTATTTGAAACTGTATCTAGGAATGCGGTGGGTGTATCCAGAAAACCTGAGAATCTGAAGACCTGATCTGCTAGTTTCTTTATTTCAGTAGGGGGAGGTATATCTCAGATCTCCATGGAGACATGAGTTACTGCCCCTCCTCCCCACTTCTTTTTTTCGCTGTGGCTTAAGAAGGTAGGCCTGGAACCAGTTTAATCTTGTGTTATGTGGAAGGATCAACCCCGCTCCCAGCTATGGCTGCCTCCAGCACCTCTCCCAGATATGGCTGCTTCCAGCTCTGGATTAGTCTGCTGCTCACGTCCTCCTATGCATTCCTCTGTTTGTCACTGGCTGTCTCTCACTCCCCCTTTTCTTTTGGAAAACAAGCCAGCTCTTTCAACACACCTCATTCCCAGGTTCCCAGGCAAGTGGCTATGAGTGATATTTTCTATGGGTTTCCTTGGATTGAGAGTCTTTTTGGGCTCTCGGCCTCACCCCCCACCTTTATTTCTGTAAGCAGGGGAAGCTCACTGCTCCTTGGCATTCCCCAGCATGCTTGGTGTGGCTTCTTCTTTGCTCCTTGGATTTTGAGAGCAGTTCTTGTAGACAAGAGTTGGTTCTTCATGCTGGTTGTTCCTAAATTAATTTGTAATTCAGTTTGGTGGTGTGAGCTGGGAGTCTGTGCATCTGCCTACTCCACTGCCATCTTGTGTCTCTAGGATAATTGTTCTTAAATTAAGTTGTTATCCAGTTTGGTCCTGGGAGGTGGCAGTTGGAACATCCACCTACTCTGTCACCATCTTGGACTCCTCCTGAATGACTTCTCTTGCTTGTCCCCTGTTCTTGAAGTGGCTAAGAGTCATAAATGTGAAATGTCTTATTATTCATAACAAGCCCCTTTCCACCACAACTGGGATTATGTTAATAAGATGACTTTTAGAAAGCACACAAGGATGGGGACTTGTTGCTAGGGGAACTAACCATGTGATTCGAGGTTGGAATTTTCATTCCTACCTTTCTTACCTCCCAGGAGAGGAAAGGGGCTGGAAGTGGAATTGATCACTAGTGATTTGATTAATCACAGTGATCTAGTGAAGTCTCTCTAAAAACTCCAAAGGACAGGGTTCAGAGAGTTTCCAGGTGGATGAGCACATGGTGATTTGGGGAGAGTTGCACTCTTAGAGAAGCCATAGAAGTTCTGCCTGTGCCATTCCCTCTTAGTTTTCCCTGTGCATCTCTGCTATCAGGCAGTTCCTGAGATATATCCTTTTATCATACACTGGTGATCACAATAAAATATTTCTGTGAGTCTTGTGAGCTGCTTTAGCAAATTAATTAAACCCTAGGAGAGGACTCATTGGAACCTCCCATCTATAGCCAGTTAGTCAGAATGAGCACAGGTGACAACCTGGGCTTAGAACTGGTGTCTAAAGTGGTCAGGGTGTCTGTCTTTTAAGAGTAAGCCCTTATCTTATGAAACCTGATGTTGTCTTCTGGTAGAGAGTGTGAGCATTGAGTTGCTTGCTGGTGTTGGCAATTCCTTAACTCCACACATTGAGTTGGTATCAGAAACATTGATGATCAGTGTGGGATCATAGTCAGACTATTACCATATTAGCCTATCAACTTTAAGGTAGTAGCCACTATTTTAAAAACAACCAAAAACTGGCTCTGGCCAGTGGCCCAGGGGATAAAGTGTTAGCCTGGAATATGGATGCCCCAGGTTTGATTTCCAGTCAGGACATACAGAAGTGACCATCTGCTTCTCTCTCCCTTCCTCTCCCCCCTCTTTTTCCTCTTTTCCTCCCACAGCCAGTGGCTCAATTGGTTCCAGAGTGGCCCTGGGCACTGAGGATAGCTTGGTTGACCTGAGCATCAGCCTCAGGCACTAAGAATAGCTTAGTTGATTTAAACTAGGGTTACCAGGTGGATTCCAGCTGGGGCATACACAGGAGTCTATCTTACTATCGTTCCTCTTCTTGTTTAAAAAATAATAAATAAATAAACAACAGAAAAAACCCCCACCAAATACAAAATACCCTTTATGTGAATGTGAGAGAAATATTGATACAATCTAAAAAAATTCTCACTAAAGTTGAGTATATCTTTACATTTATTGACCATTTGAACTTTCTCTTTTACATGTTTGCTATTTGTATTTTTTGCTCATTTTTCTTTTGGATATTTGATTCCTTTTCAACTGATTTGTATATTGTAAAAGGATTTGTCTCACACATGCTCCAAATATTTTCCCCTTTCTTTGACTTATTTCCTAACTTGATGTTGTCATTTTTTTTAAAAATATAAAAATTTTACTTCTCATGCAGTTCAAATTTATCAATTATTTACTTATGGATATCAAAAATATTTTTAGGTAGAATTTTCTTATATGTAAAATACTTTTCTTGTCTTAATATGTTGGCTAGATCCTCTTGAAGAATGCAAAAGAGTGACAGAGTGACAGTAATAACAGGCACTATTGCTTGTTAAGAATAATCCTAACTTTAATTGGAATGTTTCTAAAGTTTCAACAAAGATAGTATATTTACTATAAAATAGATCTGCTTTGAGTATTGCATGAGGTCTATAATATATAAATTATAAATAATAGCTATTATTTATTGTTTGTCAAACCACTTAAATTCTCTGTTCCAAGTCTTTCTATTCGTAAATAAGGAATTGGAGTTCAATAATCTCTAATGTTCTTTCTAGCACAGTTAGTTTTGAAATTCCAAGATAATTTTTTAAAAAGTCTCATGTTATTTTATTAACCTGAATAAACGATGACCTTGCCTAAAAAATAAAAGCACTGAAGCACAAAGAACAAGGAAGCCCCTCAGTCATCTCAGTAACTCCTGTTTAGATCTCTAAAATCATCTGAGGCAAATATTGATCTTAATTTTGGTATATTTCCAGTTACTTTAAAAAGCTGTTTGACAACTTTCGTGAAAGGAAAAAAAATACATGAAGTTGAGAGGAAATGAAAGTAGAGTAATGATTGGAAAATCGTTGGTGAATATGGCAATACCCCAGGTTTAAAAGCCATTTGTAATCAAGTCAGTCTTGGAGTAAAAACATGTTTTATTGTATTATCCCCCCTCAAGCGGAGTGAAGACTTGGTATCTGAGAAGTATAAAGAGAAAAGAAAGACAAAAATTGAAACTAAAATAAATTAATTTCCTATTTCCTATAAAAATTCAAGGATCAAAGGGAGGGGGAAAATGCTAGTTGGGAAAAGCAATTGAAATTGTTAAGGAATGAGAATGGGGAAGCAGCCAGAAAGTATGCTTGGTGGAGGAGCCAAGAAAAATGCAAGCAATTGGCAGGGAGTTACAATAGATGAAGCCAAAAAGGAACACACCAAGGGCCTGGAATGAGTCAGACTTTATTAAAAAAGTTCTGGGGAGAAAGCAAGAAAGGGTGTTTGTGGGCGCCCAGGACAGATGAGGATGAGAAGAGCAAGGAAAGGATCCGAAGGCAGCAGCTTCAACAATGTAAGTTTGAAGCTCATTAAAGAAGTCACCTAGAAACAGAGATGCTCAACAGATTTTCAGATAGCAGTGTGTGGATGAAAAATGCCTAAAAAATGGAAAGGAAGCACATGTTATCATTTTAAGCTCTGGAAGTAGGGGAAACATAGCTAAGGTACAGTGGAGTCAAGAGCTAAGTCATCTTTA
Source organism: Rhynchonycteris naso (assembly GCA_037038555.1). NCBI lineage: Eukaryota > Metazoa > Chordata > Mammalia > Chiroptera > Emballonuridae > Rhynchonycteris > Rhynchonycteris naso. The sequence goes on along the minus strand of CM072995.1, from coordinate 176,029,548 downwards.
CTGAACCAGGTAAGGCAAGGACTATGATGGTAGACAGGGCAGGCCAGGAGCCGGGTGAAAACAACTATCACATCATTTTCTCTGTGGAGTTTTGGGCAAGAAATCAAAAGGAAGTTCATGTTACACATGCTTAAATATGGATATTGTTACGAATCAAGCTACCAAACTGTTATATAAACTGTTCTATCTGTCTACCTTGACAAAACACCTTCTGAAAGCCTGAAAGGCCAGGTTTACATTAGAATTCTTGGAATCAGCCAGAACATGGCAGCATATGGAAAGCTGACTTGTGGCACCTGGTCCTTGGCCAACACCCCTCTCACCTGCCACTCAGCCCTTCTTTTTTGTTTCTTACTTCATCCTGCGTTGGAGGGCGTGGCTTGCTAGTGTGGGCACCCTAGCTTGAAGGTATAAATTACATTCCCTACCCCTCTCAAAGAAAGTTCTTTGCTTACTCCTCAGGCCTCATTGCTCCTTGGGAAGGATGAACAGACCTGCAAAAAGGCTTATGTAGTTTTTGGAAGCATGTTTGGACTGTTGGAATAAGGAATTCTAGGTCTGGAACATGCAGATTGTGGCCTGTTGTCAAGTGCCCAGTGCTGGCTCTATTGACTCTTCACCCGTCAGAGTAAGGATGACCAGAGGAGAGCCAGAGTCTCTAGAGCATAGAGATCAAACAGGGTATCTTCTTGCCCAGGTCTAATGGTAGTCCTTGTGTCCAAACTCTGTAAAATAAAACTAGGAGTTCTTAGCCCTGGGGAAAATAGTTTTTTTTTATCACAACAAAGCTCTTTTATGGAGAGCACAGGCTTTTCACTTATTGATTCAACCTATCTGGCCATTTGTAGCTTGCGTTGGGTTCCAAAGGCTTTCTTGTTTCTACCTGCTATTCATCAGGTTGAGTATTTGTTGTGTCCAAAAAGGATAGAAGCCAAACACAGACAGGTCAACCAGGCTTTTAGAAAAGAAAATTATCTATGCTCATATGCATATGGAGCCTGCATGGTATCACACTTTAGTATATAAAAATATAATTTGTAGGGTTGAGTATAGATTTTGTCATTTTCTTCATGTAACTATTTGCTTACCACTTATTTAGACTTGTCTCACACTTCTTAGTTTTCACATCTCTTTCCTACTAGAGGATATTGTCATTTCTGAAACACCACTCAGCTCAGGCCTGACTGATGCTGGGGCTTCTGAACACCTCTCAACATGGGAATTGTGTCAATGAGCTGATCCCAATTGCCGCACTGAGAAATAGGGGAGTGGAAAGGGCAGATACACTCAGAAGTTTACTCTTCAGGAACCATATTGTTAAATGTCACATCTCACTTTATGTCTGAAGGTGAACAACATCATTTAAATTCCCTCAAGAGTCTATGGGCGTGTGTCTTCCTGAATCAAGAATTGGCATCAAACTGAGTGTTTTTATCTTTCACAGTTTTACAGAAAGCTTAAGGTTAGAATACCAGGCACCCTTAGAACATAAATGGATTAGCTTACAGGGTTTTCAGTACTCTGCAGGGGAATATAAAATATAGGATGAAGAAAGTTATGCCTCTGATTATTTGGCAGAGTTCTGTTTTAAATTTCATGGATATGTGGGTTTTTCATTTCTGAACAAAATAAAAATCTAGTAAAGACTCAGTACTGGTTTTTAAGAGCTCAAATTTAAATTTAGGTTCTCTGAAGCATGAGTGCCTACAGCTTGGCAGATAATACAATAGTTCTGCATGGCTCAGCAAGCTGGGGTCTCTGCTGGTGAAGGTCAGGGTGGGGACAGCTATCTGGAACTCAGCGTTTTTCAGCCTCAGCACTACTGGCATTTAAGGCCAAATAATTATTTGTTGTGAGGTTGTCCTGTGCATTGTAAAGTATTTAGCAGCACCTTGACCGCTAGCATTAGATGCTGTGTCTTGTGCCCTCATTCCCTAGTTTTGACAACCAAAAATGCTTCCCAGACACTGTCCCCTGGTCACCTGTTGGGCAGATAAAATATATTATGCTCACTTTGTTAAAGATGGTGCTGCCCATGTGGGAGCCCATCACCCAGGTGATAATATTAGTTGCCCTTCTTCCTTGGGATGGGCGTGATTATATTAATGTGTGTTGGGGGAGGACTTTCACGCCAAAAGGTTTTAAAAGGAAGAGAGATCATGTTGTTCCGGGGAAGAAGGCTTATGTTATAGGAGGAGAACAGAGAAAGGCCACATGGAGGAGAGGAGAAGCAGCCAAGATGGTGGAGTGCTGAAGGAAAAACCAGTTTGTGAAGAGAAGAAGATGGGGAACAGAGGTATAAGGCTGGTGAGGTAGAAACTTTGATTCTAGGAAACTCGGATAAGTCAGTGACTTTGGGAGCCCGGAATGGAAAAGGAAGTGTTTTCCCCCTGTGTGTATTTTTTTTTTTTAAATTTTTATTTATTCATTTTAGAGAGGAGATGAGAGAGAGAGAGAGAGAGAGAGAGAGAGAGAGAGAGAGAGAAAGGGGGGAGGAGCTAGAAGCATCAACTCCCATATGTGCCTTGACCAGACCAGTGCAGGGTTTTGAACTGGTGACCTCAGTGTTCCCAGGTCGACGCTTTATCCACTGCGCCACTACAGGTCAGGCGTCCCCCTGTGTGTATTTTTTGCCCACAGGTGCAAGCTAGGATTAAAGGTGATGGCTCACCAGTTCTTGGCTCCATTGTTTCATTTCTGTTTCATACCATCTATATTAATCCAATACAAACCTGCATGGGCCAGGCGACTGTGATGGTGGCTGAGGCTACTGGCTTTACATCACCAAAATCACTCTTTTTTTTTTTTTTTTTTTTTTTTTTTTTTTATTTTACAGGGACAGAGAGAGAGAGAGAGAGAGAGAGTCAGAATCAGAAAGAGGAATAGATAGAGATAGACAGGAATAGAGAGAGGTGAGAAGAATCAATCATTAGTTTTTTTTCGTTGCTGTTGCGACACCTTAGTTGTTTATTGATTGCTTTCTCACATGTGCTTTGACTGCGGGCCTTCAGCAGACTGAACAACCTCTTGCTAGAGCCAGCGACCTTGGGACCAAGCTGGTGAGCTTTTGCTCAAGCCAGATGGGCCCGCACTCAAGCTGGCGACCTCGGGGTCTTGAATCTGGGTCTTCTGCATCCGGGTCTGATGCTCTATCCACTGCGCCACCACCTGGTCAGGCACCAAAATCACTCTTGATTGAGAACCACCTAGTAGTTGATTCATTTTCTCACCTGTGCATTTTAGGCAAGAAGAGGGAGAGAGAAACCTGTCCCTGTTGATAATGAAAGCCGCATTTTACTCTGAGGGGAGGGTTATGGAGCACTAGACGCACTCTATTTGTGCTTTTACATAAATACGGCACTTGGAAACTGTATAATTTTATTCACCAGTGTCACACCAATATGCTCAATGACAAATTAAAAAATATATATATTTGAACTTTCTCAAACTGGAGTACACTAAACCAGAATTAGTGTATCAGTTGTACTTGGTATAAATATTGAAAACATTTATATTTATATTAAACTACATGCATAAAGAGAAAAATACAATGTATGTCCAAATAGTGAAGTTAAAGTTAAAACTTTAAATAAATTTTACACCTGGTTTGGGTCTTCAGGACTGGTTCTGCCCCCAACATTTCCACAAACATAAACGTACTCTCACTTGCTGTTGGATTCCCTAGACTGAAGGTTTTTGTCCCCTTGGAATTCATATGTTAAAGCCTAATCCTCAATGTGATGGTGTTTGGAGATGGCCCTTTGGGAGGTAATTGGCTCATGGGATGGAGTCCTCATGAGTGGGATTAGTGCCCTTATAAGAAGAGACATGAGAGAGCAGCTTGCTTTTTCTATCTCTGTTATCAGCCACATATGGACCAGTGAGAAGATGATCATGTATAAACCAGGAGAAGGACTCTCACCAGACACTGAATCTTCTGGCACCTTGATCCTGGGCTCCTCAGTCTCCAGATCCATGAGGAATAATGTTTGTCATTTAAGTCACCTAGTCTATAGTATTCTGTCTAAGCAGCTCAATCTAAAACAGGCCCTTTGGTAGAAGCATGTGAAAAGCATGTTTAATCTCTAAACATTTCTTTGAATTATGTAGGTATACTCCACTTTTTTTTAATTGATAAAGAAACTAAGTTTCATACAGGTTCAGTAATTTCACCAAGTTTACACACCTATCATACAACCATGATCTGGATGTTTTACTTACTTCAAATTTTCTTTTTCTTTTTCTTTTATAATGCCTTAATAGACAGAGTTAGCTCTCTGAACAAATTTTTGTCTTCTCTTTTTCATTGTAATTTCTGTGTTGCCTTTATTTTTTCCCCTTGTAACACCCTTCCCAGGAACCCAAATGCACAGGGCTCTTGCCGTGTCCAACCTGAACATCCAACCATGCACTCATTAACCACCAAGGACTGAGCATTTGTCAACTGGAAGTGTTAAGTAAAGAAGTGTTTTTTTTTTTTAGGTTTGCTTACTTGTATTGGGGCAGTGCCATGTGTGTGTAGTCCATGGAAGGCTATGGGTGTTTACCCTCAGGGCAGCAAATTGCAAATTGCGATTGCCTGCCTGCTTGGGGAGGGGTGATTGCTGTTGTTTGCTGGGGAAGGGGGATTTCTGCCAGGCCTGTTTTGACTGGGGAGTGCTGAGGCTGGTGGGGGCTGTGGTTGTGGGTAGTGAGTCTGGAGGGGGTTGAGGCTTTGGGGAGCCTTGAGTAGAGGAAAGTGGTCTTCCCTGCCTGTTTGCTCATCCACTGTTATGAGACTCTAAGAAACAGAATGGACCACCATCTTCTGGCTTCACAGTTCCTTTACCATCTGCCCAGATTCAATGAGAACCTGCGTGGCCTTGGCCACAGCCCCTGCCTTACTAGAAGAAACAGCTGATATTTCAGAAAGCATATGGGGGCCCTGCCTGGAGGTGATGATGGAGGTGACAGTAGCAGTACATGCAGGTATTGAATTCAAAGCCTTCTTTGTCTTTAAGTTCTGAAGTCTGAAAGATCCTATCATTTATTGGACAGGGAAGATAAAATTATCTTGAATTTTCTAAGAAGCCATATAGAAGGACAAAGGAGCAAAAGTAACTAGGAGCTACATGATGTACTTCCATGGTTCCTTTGTAGGAGCCCCCACCCCCACCCCACACCTCTTTTCGTTCTTTCTTTCTTCAACCCTGCACCGTCACTGGAGCATGAAGGAGACACAGCTGCCTGGTGTTCTTTGGTAAGGTCTTGAAGCAGCTTTTTGTCTGTCTTATTATCCTCACCCCAGCTGACCCAAGAAATGCGTAATTTGGCTGTGTGAAAGTCATGCTTATTTCAGTCATTTATGTAATCATTTGCCATTTATAACAAATTGCTGTGTAATACTACAGTGATTATGCATATCATTAAATATGTGTTGCATTAGCCTTGTGGTGGATTTTATTTGATTATAACACAAAATTATGCTCAGTATTCTTAGGTTTCATGGTTTGTTGTGTATGTGATATTGTCATCATTTCATAACTTTAAACTCAGAATGTTGCCATTGAGAGAAAGTTTGTTTGAATTTACGTCTTCTCCTTCTATTCTCAGTATAATGTCAAAATAGATAGCTTACGTATCATTGCTAGTTTGGACTTCTCTAAATTTACCTTTTGACCTCACAATGTGGATTGTCTTCACAAAGTTATCCTTTTGCTACATTTCAAATACAAACTATTTTAATTTGCCCTTAAAATGAAAGGCTCATGTTCACCATGAATCTTTGCCCATATGTGTAGTCTTAATGTCCAAGAAAGAATAACTGCTCTAGTCAGAATACAAATAGCTTTTTTTCATAGGAGTAAAATCTTAAAAGGTTTACACTGAATGTCAGTAGTGCAAACCTGTAAATCTTGTATTATGGTTTTTGTTATACCTTCTTTATATTTTTTGGTACTGTAATTTTTTTTAACAACAAGCATATTATTACATTTACAGTAATATCTCAGCTTTCATTGACTTCGGTTATAGTCGGTCTTGGTTTTCATCAACTTTTTCTGCAAAAAATTTGTCTCAATTTTCATCGGTTGCCTCAGATTTCATTGGCATGCCCATGTGACCTTGCTGCCAATTTTGTGAAAACAAAGGGAGACCCACACTTTCTCCTGCTCAGTGTGGTGTTGTTTCTCATTGTGTGAGCATCATCCCGCACTTTTAGTCAGAAAATTCTATTGCTTTCCAGTGTTTTTTGTGCTTTTTTAAAATTGATTTTTAGTGCTAATACTACAATTACATGTAATTGATTACTGAATATACAGTATTTGGTGTAATGTGTTTATTTAATGTTTTGCAATTTCAAAATGTACATAATGTTCCTCACCAGGCAGTGACACGGTAGATAGAGCGTCAGACTGGGATGTGGAAGACCCAGGTTCGAGACCCTGAGGTCATCAGCTGGAGCGCAGGACCATCTGGCTTGAGCAAAAGCTCACCAGCTTGGACCCAAGGTTGCTGGCTCCAGCAAGGGGTTGCTCGGTCTGCTGAAGGCCCGCGGTCAAGGATCATGTGAGAAAGCAATCAATGAACAACTATGGTGTCGCAATGGCAATGAAAAACTAATGATTGATGCTTCTTACCTCTCTTTGTTCCTATCTGTCTGTCCCTATCTATCCCTCTCTCTGACTTTCTCTCTGTCCCTGTAAAAAAAATAAGTAAATAAATAAAAATGTATATAATGCACATAAGATAAAATCACATGTGCTCAAATCTCATTGTACTTGTTAAGTGTTTCCTTTGCTAATAAGTTAACCCTTTACTTTTAGCTCCATTATGGGGCCAAAGATAGTTTCTAGAGCCAGCAGCTCTTCAAAGAAGAAAACCAGAAACACGATTGAGTTGAAGAAAATCATTGAAAATTATGAAGGTGGCTACAAAGATTGCTGAAATTGGCCACATGTATGGGTAGTCGCCATCCACGATAAGTTCCATGGTTGCAAAGAAGGAAACAATAAAGGAGGCTAATATAGCAAAAGGCATGAATGTGTAATAAAACAGAGATTGCAAACAATTGAAGATGTTGAACAGTTATTTAATTCAAATCAGTCAAAAACAGTTAGATAGCAATGCTGTTTCAGAGGCCATCATATGTAAAAAGGTCACTGTTGTATGCCAATCACATTAAGAAAATGCCTGGGATGAGTGCTAGTGTACTTAGTGATTTTAAGGTGAGCATAGACTGGTTTGAAAAATTCAAGAGATGCACTGGCATACACAGTGTTACCAGGTAGAGCAAAGATGCAAGTTTGGACAAGTTTGGGGCCAAAAAATTTGTGTCTGAATTCAAAGATTATGTAGATGCTGAAGGATTCATCCTCCAACAAGTCTTCAACTGTGCTGAAACTGGCCTCATTTGGAAGAAAATTCCAAAGAGGACGTTCATTACATAGGAGGAAAAGACACTGCCGGGACATAAGCCTATGAAAGATAGACTAACTCTTTTGTTGTGTGGTAATGCCAGTGGTGATTGTAGCGTGAAGCCCTTACTGGTGTACTATTTAGAAACTCCTAGAGTGTTTGGCAGAAACAATGTGATTAAAAATAATGTAGATTATGTGTGATGCGGAGGGCAAACAAGAAAGCATGAGTTACGAGGCCAATTTTCATTGAATGGATGAATGAAGTGTTTGGCCCGAGTATAAAAATATACCTCCAGGAGTGACATAGGAGAAATGGTGCCATGAGGGGGGTTCCTGATACCTCTCCCCGAAGTTTTAACAAATTCAACAACTACAGACAGAAAAACAATCCCAGGAGCATCTGAAATACACATATATCAAACAAAGGTATGATTGGGTGAAAGTTAGCTGAATATATAAACTACTCTGAAGGAAATAGGATGGAGAATGGAGTATTCTGCTTCTCTCACTGACCTGAGGAAGGTCTGCTTTCACTTGGAACTGAGAGGAAGGAAGAGGGAGGGCTAGGGTAGAGACATTCAAGCTGAGGATAAAGTGATCCTGCAGCTCAACCCACACAAAGCGTGAAGCCAACACCAGCAGTAAACCCTGGCAGAGGTGGGTGAGTGGCTTGCCTGTGGAGTGGGCTTTGATTACTCCCAGTCTCCCATTTAGCAAGCACCGGCAGTGTACGAGGTATACGAGTGGTTCCTCCTGGCACCTTGAGTGTGGGTGCCTGAGTTCCTAGATGGAGGAGCTGAATCATAAACTGTCAGTAGTGGCCTTCTGCATGGATTGTGACCAGAGGCTTCATGTAATCCTCACTTTCTGAACAACAGTGTGCAGGAAGTGCACAAAAGCCAGCTTTCCTATGCCCAGACCTCTCCAGGTAGGGGCACCTCCACCAGCCATAAAGGTTAACAAAGCACATTCCCCAGGAAAAAACAATACAAAAGTGCAAAAGTGCTGAAGGGAGGAGTGTGCAGGAAGCTTGCAGACAGCCTTTGGAGAGCAGACTCGCAGATTGGATTGCTGAAAGGAGTCGAACCCGCAGTCTGCTCACTGCTTACGCTGGCAGCGGCTCTGGCTGACAAGGTCTTCTTTCCCAGATCTGCAAGTTAAGAGAACCTGGAGGAGAGATTTGATAGTTTTTAGGGCCTCTTGCTTTGCAAGCAGTGGCTGGGGCAACTTTCTGCCAGCTGATACAGGTTAAAGAACACATTCCTATGGAGCAGACCTCAGAGAACACTTCAGAAATTGGGAAGGTTAGGCTATGACTTTATAACAAAGGAGAAGCCTGTGGAGAGCAGTCCCAAAAAATGCTAAGGCAAATTTAACTAGACACACCTGGGGAACCTTAGAAAGGAGCCTGACCAGAAGTCAGCTTGCCCCCCGCCCCCACCTGCTTAAGCTGGTGGCTCTGGTCTGCAGAGCTTTCATACCCAGGGCTGTGCTTTAAAAGGACCTGGAGGAGGGACTCAGCAACTTTTAAGACCTCCAGTTCTGCAGGCAGTGACTGGGGCATCTTTCTGCCAGCCAATACAGGTTTCAAAGTGCAAAAAATCTGGGGAGAGTAGTCTTCATGGAGCACTGAGGGATACTAGACATACTTGGAAGATTATAGAAAGACACCTGAGGAGCAATCAGCTCCCAGTCCTGCCTAATTATGCTGGCGGCTCTGGCTAAAACAACTCAATAAACAGAAAGACTATATTATCAAGAAAACTGAAACTATGAAAATGAATCAAACAGAGATAAAAAACTCAATTCATAAACTGAAGAAAGAGATAACAAGCTTAGCTAATAGAACAGGCCAGATAGAGGAGAGAATTAGTGACAGAAAAGACAGGCAAGTAGAGGCTCAACAGAGAGGAGGAGAGAGACTCATGAATGAAAAGAAATGAGAAAGCCCTACAGGAATTGTCTGACTCCATCAAAAAGAAAACATAAGAATAATAGGTATACCAGAAGAAGAGAAAGAAAATAGGATGGAGAACATATTCAAACAAATAATAGATGAGGATTTCCCAAGCCTGTGGAAAGAATTAAGCCTCAAATTCAAGAAGCAAAGAGAACACCGAGTTATCTTAATTCTAACAACCTACCCCAAGGCACCTCATAATGAAATTGGCACAGACCAATGCCAAAGAAAAAATTCTCAAGGCAGCAAGGGAAAAAATAATACAACATATAAAGGAAGGCCTATTAGATTATCATCATATTCCTCAGCAGAAACTCTGCAAACTAGAAGAGAGTGGACCCCAATATTTAAAATTCTGAAAGAGATAAACTTCCAGCCAAGAATACTATACCCATCAAAGCTATTCTTCAAATACAAAGGAGAAATAAAAACATTCACAGACACAGAAAAAATGAGGGAATTTATCACCAGAAAACCCCCAATTCAGGAAATACTTAAAGGGGCTTTCTGACCAGATACAAAGAACAAATCAAAACAAAACCACAAGTTAAAGCTTTATCAAGAACAAAATAAAATAAAATTTAATCCGTGACAACAAAAACAAAAAAGGGGACAGAACGAAGATTAACAGTAGCAAAAGAGAATGGGGTACCACAATGAACATGACAGGTACCCTTTTTATTAATTAATGGTAACCACCCCTGAAAATAACAATACCACATATCAGAATCTCTGGGATGCAGCAAAAGCAATAATAAGAGGGAAGTTCATATTACTACAGGCCTATATAAACAAACAATAGAGAGCCCAAGTAAACCACTTAACTTCACATCTTAAGGAACTAGAAAAAGATGAACAAATGCAACCCAAAACCAGCAGAAGAAAGAAATAATAAAAATCAGAGCAGAAATAAATGAAATAGAGAAAAGAAAAACTATTAAAAAGTTAATAAAACAAAGAGCTGGTTCTTTGAAAAGATCAACAAATTTGACAAACCTTTGGCAAGACTCACGAAGGAAAAAAAAGAAAGGACTCAAATAAACAAAATCCAAAATGAAAGAGAAAAATCACCACAGATATCATAGATATACAAAGAATTATTGTAGAATACCATGAAAAACTATATGCCACCAAATTTAACACTTTAGAAGAAATGGATAAATTCCTAGAACTATACAATCTTCCTAGACTGAATTATAATGAAGCAGAAGGCCTAAACAGACCCATAAGAGGGAGAAAACAAAAATAACTATCTAAAACCTCCCCCCAAATAAAAGTTCAGGGCCAGACGGCTATACTAGTGTATTGTATCAAACATTCAAAGAAGACTTGGTTCCTATTCCACTCAAAGTCTTCTAAAAAATTGAAGAAGAAGCAATCCTTCCAAACACATTTTATGAGGTCAACATAATCCTCATACTGAAACCTGGCAAGGACCACAAACACACAAAAAAAACCCCACTACAGACCAATATCTCTAATGCAGGGGTTGGGAACCTATGGCTCGCAAGTCAGATGTGGCTCTTTTGATGGCCACATCTGGCTCACAAACAAATCTTTAATAAAAAAATAATAAAGTTAAAAATATAAAACATTCTCATGTATTACAATCCATTTATTTCCTACTGCTCATGTTCATGGTTGTGGGTGGCTGGAGCCAATTACAGCTGTCCTCCAGGACAACATCAAATTTTTATTGAATAATGTATAACGTACACAGGTTGTTGTATGGCTCTCATGGAATTATGTTTTAAAATATGTGGCATTCATGGTTCTTTCAGCAAAAAAATTTCCCGACCCCTGCTCTAATGAATACAGATGCTAAATAAAATATTAAACAAAATACTAGCAAATCAAATACAACAGCACATTAAAAAAATACATCACAATCAAGTGGGATTCATCCCAGAATCACAAGATGGTTCTACATATATAAGATGGTTAACGTAATACACCATATTAACAAAAGAAAAACAAAAACCATATGATCCTATCAATAGATGCAGAAATAGGTACATATATATACTACGGAATACTACTCAACCATAAGAAAGGCATTTGATAAAATACAGCACCATTTTATGTTTAAAACACTCAACAAAATGGGTATAGAAGGAAAATATCTCAACATATAAAGGCCATTTATAATAAACCATCAGCTAACATCATATTAAATGGCATAAAACTGAGGACTTTTCCCCTAAAATCAGGAACAAGACAAGGTTGTCCACTCTCTCCACTCTTATTTAACGTAGTGCTTGAAGTTCTAGCCAGAGCAATCAGGCAAGAAAAATAAATAAAATTCATTCATATTGGAAAAGAAGAAGTAAAGGTTTAATGTTTTGCAGATGATATGATCCTATACATCAAAAACCCCAAAGACTCCACAAAAGGACTACTAGAAACAATAAACCAATACAGTAAGGTCACAGGATACAAAATTAATATACAAAAGTTCATTGCCTTTCTATATGCCAACAATAAAACGTCAAAATATGAACTTTAAAAAATAATCCCCTTCATTATTGCAACAACAACAAAAAATACCTAGAAATAAAGACAACAAAGAATGTAAGGGACCTATGTAATGAAAACTATAAAGCATTCTTAAGGAAAATCAAAAAAGATAAAATGAAATAGAAAGATATTCCTTGTTCTTGGATAGGAATAATAAATATAATCAAAATGACTATATTATTTAAAGTGATATACAAATTTAATGCAATTCCCATCAAAATTCCAATCACATTTTTTAAAGAAATGAAACAAAAAATCATCAGATTTATATGGAACTATAAAAAACCCCAAATAGCCAAAAACAATCCTAAGGAAAAAGAACAAAGCTAGAGACATTACAATACCTGACTTCAAGTTATATTATAGAGCCACAACAATCAAAGCAGCATGGTATTGGCAGAAAAATAGACACTTAGACCAATGGAACAGAATAGAAAGCCCAGAAATAAAACCACATGCATATGGTCAAATAATTTTTGATAAAGGGGCCAACAACACACAATGGAGAAAAGAAAATCTCTTAAGCAAATGGTGCTGGGAAAACTGAAAAGCCACATGCAAAAGAACAAAACTCAACTACAGTTTGTACCCTTGTACTAAAATTAATTCAAAATAAATCAAAGACCTAAATATAAGACCTGAAACAATAAAGTACCTAGAAGAAAACATAGGTACTAAACTCATGGACCTTGGTTACAAAGAGCACTTTATGAATTTGATGCCAAAGGCAAGGGAAGTGAAAGTAAAGATAAATGAATGGAACTACATCAGACTAAGAAGCTTTTGAACAGCAAACAAAACTGACAACCAAACAGACAACCAACTACTAAATGGGAGATGATATTTTCAAACAACAGCTCAGATAAGGGCCTAATATCCAAAATATACGAAAAACTCATAAAACTCAACAACAAACAAACAATTCAATAAAAAAGTGGGAAGAGGACATGAACAGACACTTCTCCCAGGAAGAAATACAAATGACCAACAGATATATGAAAAGATGTTCATCGTCATTAGCTATTGGAGAAATGCAAATCAAAACTACAATGAGAAACTACAAAACAACTTCATGCCTGTTAGATGAGCTATTATCAACAAGACAGGTAATAACAAATGTTGGAGAGGCTGTGGAGAAAATGGAACCCTCATCCACTGTTGGTGGGAATGTAAAGTAGCACAACCATTATGAAAGAAAGTATGTTGGTACCTCAAAAAGTTAGAAATAGAACTACCATATGACCCAGCAATTCCTCTACTGGGTATATACCCCCATAACTAAAAAACATTGCTATGTAAAGACATATGCAGCCCCATGTTTATTGTAGCATTGTTCACAGTGGCCTAGACATGGAAACAACCAAAAAGCCCTTCAATAGATAATTGGATAAAGAAGATGTGGTACATATATACTATGGAATACTACTCAGCCATAAGAAATGATGACATAGGATCATTTACAACAACATGGATGGACCTTGATAACATTATACTGAGCAAAATAAGTAAATCAGAAAAAACTAAGAACTGTATTATTCCATACATAGGTGGGACATAAAAATGAGACTCAGAGACACAGACTAGAGTGTGGTGGTTTCTTTTGGGGGAAGGAGTTGAGAAAGGGGGTAGGTGGAGGGGATGGGCACAAGGAAAACCAGATAGAAGGATGATGGAAGATAATTTTACTTTGGGTGATGGGTATGCAACATAATTAAATGTCAAAATAACCTGGAGATGTTTTTTTCTGAATATTTGTACCCTGATTTATCAATGTCACCCCATTAAAATAAAAAAAATACCTCCAGGATAATCAATTGCCCCTTAAGTACCTCCTGGTAATTGACAATACTTCTGCACACCCTCCAGGTTTAGAAGACACATTGTTGGAGGCGTTCAGTTTTATCACAGTGAAGTTTTTACCCCCTAAAACCACACCATTTGTCCAGCCCTTGGACCAGAATGTCACTTCAAATTTCAAGAAACTGTACACAAAAGCAATGTTTCAGAGGTGCTTTGAGATGACATCAGATACAGAATTGTCCTTAAGGGAGTTCTGGAAAAGAAATTTCAGTATTCTCAACAGCATTAGCCTGATAGATAAGGCTTGGCAGGGAGTGACATCCAGGATGATGAACTCTGCCTGGAAGAAATTATGGCCAGGATGTGTGCATGAGATAGATTTTGAAGGGGTTGATCCTTCCCCTGATGACCCTACACATGTGGTGCAGTTGTTGATTTGGGGGAAGCCCATGGGTTTGGAGTGAGTGGTGAGGATGTGGAAGAGCTGGTGGATGACCACAGTGAAGAATGCGCTACTGAAGAGCTGCAAGACCTGCACCTAGAAGTGCAGCACACAGCAGATGAAGAAATTGCTTCAGATGAGGAGGAAGAGACAGGGGGAAATGTGCCTTCTTCAGAGATTAAGGATACCTTTTCCATATGGAGTGAGGTGCAGGGGTTTGTGGAGAAAAGTCACCCGGACAAAGCTGTTGCAGGCCATGTGTGCAACTTGTTTAATGATAGTGGCTTGCCCCATTTTAGGCAAGTCTTTTTTTTTTTCAGGGACAGAGAGAGAGAGTCAGAGAGAGGAATAGACAGGGACAGACAGACAGGAACAAAGAGAGATGAGAAACATCATTTATCAGTTTTTTGTTGTGACACCTTAGTTGTTCATCCATTGCTTTCTCACATGTGCCTTGACCGCGGGCCTTCAGCCGACCGAGCAACCCCTTGTTGGAGCCAGTGACCTTGGGTCCAAGCTGACGAGCTTTTGGTCAAGCCAGATGGGCCTGCACTCAAGCTGGCGACCTCGGGGTCTCAAACCTGGGTCCTCCGAATCCCAGTCTGACACTCTACCCACTGTGCCACCGCCCGGTCAAACCATTTTAGGCAAATCTTAGAGAGGCGGCAGAAATAGACCTCTCTGGACAGCTTTCTTGTGTGACATGGGTCCACTGACTCTGAACCTGGTTCTAGTGCCAAAAGACCAAGAAGGGTAGTGACTTCAGATAGTGCCTTGATACCTAAGGTCCTTATGGAGGGGGATTCCCTTGCAAACAGTTAATATCTGCACCTCTTTCTCTCCTCCTTGCCATCTTCCATATGCCAAGAAGAGTGTTCAGAAAGGTAAATGCTATGTTAAATGTTCATTTATTCTTTACATTAGTCTTTTATATTCATTTCATGTTAACTTTTTATTGTTTTTAGTATTAAACACTACATTTATTCTGTATAAAGTGTGTTTTTGGTATGTTGGAGTGTCTAGGACAAATTAATTGGATTTATATTTATTCATATGGAAAGGATTGCCTTGGTTTTTGTCAGTTTTGGATTTCGCCAATTGTTTTCGGGCAGATTATCCATGAAAACCAAGATATCACTGTATCTCCAGAAAGTAAATATTCTTTTAACACTAGGATACTTCTTGAATATATGTTAAACTGTAACTTTCTAATTGGATTCTTCCATTTTAGTTATACTCTTGCATATTCTCTTCAGCAGACACACATTTTAATCCTTTGATTATTTAATTTGGGGGTACTACCATAGGCTTAATATCTTATAATTGTTATGTATTAAAAAACAACCAAATTGCCCAATCAATTTTAATTCAACTCAGCAACTATATTCTCTATCTCAGACTCAGAAATATCCTGAGCTTCAGCCTTAGTTCACAGTTGGATTCCTTGTCTCTTGTGTTGTATTTTCTTTTTACTTTATTTATTTATTTTTAAAAATCTAATGTAAGATACTTCACACTATTTTTGGAAGTAAATAGGTATGAAAGACAAAGAGACTTTGCCCCAGTTATCAGTGCTTCCAAGAAAAAAACATTGTTGCTTTATGGGGAACCAGGAGCACATAGCTGCTGTTTCTTCATTTTTTCATGTGGTGATCCAGTCACATTTTAGAGTGGTTGTGGAAACAACTGTCAAAAGCAGGACATCCCAGCTGGCACGGGGCAACTCTCTGTCATGTGAAGAATGACAGGATTCTGACTTACAGTCAATTCCAGATTTCTCTAAAAAATCTGGAGAGGGGAGAAGGGGAAAAAGAAGAGAGAGTAAAGATAAGAGCATGCTAAGGTTTGTTTTTATGATTTGGACAAAATGATCTAACAAGAACAATTTTACAAATAAAAATATTTTCTTTTGAATTAAACTACTGAGCTGGGTTTTGCACCTGTCTCTATTAACTGCAGAGAAAATCCAAATGAAGATGACATGATTGATGGCTTTAAGTATTTATCTATTGTGTCTCCTGATCGGGTGAAACAGCCACCTCCTGTATAAGTTGCTTGCCCAGATTTTTAAAGCGTCTGACTTGATGACTATTCTTGACTTTGACTGCAATGATTAAATTTGCCACTAGATAGAGCTGTTTGTCTTATTTTTGACTCTTGCTGAGTTCAGGATTTGCAAGAGTATTGGAGCAAACTCAAAACTGTAAATGATAACATTTTTTATGAGCTAGACGCTCTTACAGCATATACTTAGTGCCTCTTTTCTGCTGGTAATATATAATTTCCTGATTGTTCAGCGTCATTATCACTCAGGAGACTGAAAGTAAGTTTTCAAACTTCCATTGATCACCAGGATGATTTCAATGTCTAATACAGAATAATCAGGGTATATTATGCAATTTGATTATTCTTTTATATTAGAGTAGCTAAAGTCAGAATGACACCCTAAATTTTGAACTTTTTCTGGAAGCTTCTTTGTAATTTATTCTGTTCATTTTTAATTTTTTTAAATCTATCAATAAGCACAAATTTTGGATTAATAATAGTGTTATATATTGCTTGTGTTATATATTTTATTTTCACAGCATTCTTTTACCAAGATATGAAATGTGCTGAAAAATTTTATATCACCACCATCCAAAGTGAGTCCTTTCTGAGCCTAACCCATACAGCACTGAATTGTGGTTAAAAGTGAGGCCTCAGGGCTTTTCCTAAGGAGGGTCTGGGCAGAGAAGTCAGCATCAGGTCCTTAATTTTTATGCAAATCAGTTGCCTTTATTCTCTAAGGCACCCCATATAACCCCAAATAGTAGTTCTCAAAGATTGGTCTCTGGACAGGTAGCATCAGCACCCCTGGGGACATGGTCAGAAATATAGATCCTGGTCCCCACCCTCTACCTCCTGAAACAGAAACTCTGGGGTCAGGCCTTGCCATCTCTGCTTTATTAAGCTTTGCGGATGCTTTAAATGCAGGCTAATGTGTGTGACCTGGTGATGTAGATAAATAGCTTCCAAATGAAGAAGAGAAATGAAATTTTGGACCAAAGAAGCTAGATGAAAAATAAATAATGCATGGAGCAACAGAGAATGTTCAAAATGCCGTAATTGTCCTTGCTGGTTGGCTCAGTGGTAGAACACCTGCTAGGCACGAGGAAGTCCTGGATTCCATTCCTGGTCAGGGCACACAGGAGAAATGACCATCTGCTCCTCCATCCCTCCCACTCCCTCTTCTCTTTCTCTCTTCCCCCCACCCCCGCCGCAGTGGCTTGATTGGTTCCAGCACATCTGCGAGGGGCACTGAGGATGGCTCTGTGGAGATTCTGCCTCAGGTGCTAAAAGTAACTCAGTTGCAAGCATGGCCCTAGATGGGTAGAGCATTGGCCCTAGATGAGGTTAGCGGGTGAATCTTAGTCTGAATGCATGTGAGAGTCTGTCTTTCTATCCCCGCTTCTCTTACCTGAAAAAGAAGAAAAAACAAGAAGAAATAGAAAAACAAAAACCAAAATGCTGTAATCAATGATCTCAAAGATAAAAAAGAATGCTGTGGAAGAAAATAAGAAAAAGCTCCTGGAAATTAAATATACAATAAATATTTAATTTAAAAAATTAAGTTGTTTGTAAAATTAAGTAGGTCCTGGCAGGTTTGTTCAGACAGGTTTTTGTGTCAGTCCAGAGTGTGAATGTCCTGGATTCTATTCCAATCAAGACACACAGAAGTGACCATCTACTTTTCCACCTGTCCCCTCTACTCTCTCACTCTCTCTCTCTTTCTCTCTCATCCTCTCTCGCAGTGACAGCTCGGTTGGAGCAAGTCGGCCCTGGCTCCATGGCCTTGTCCCAGGTGCTAAAATATAAAATAGTTCAGTTACTTAGCAATGAACCAGCAGCCCCAGATGGACAGAGCAATACCCAGAGGTGTATTAAGGTCTGTTGAGGCCCCGGGCGCAGAAGAAAATATTGGATCTTTTGAGAAAAAGAGGGAGACAAGGAAAATAAAAATACATGTTAACCATATTTTTAAATAAATAAAATATATTATGTACTATTAATGTTAAAATTGCATATATGAAACCAAACTTGGTATCATTAGAAAAAAGTGTAAAGTTGGGGTTTTGGGGGACTTTTCAGAAGTTGGGGCCCAGGGCATGCACCTGGTACACCCACCATTAAATCTACCTCTGGCAATACCCCATAAAGGGCTTGCCAGGTGAATCCTGGTGGGGGCACATACAGGAGTGTGTCTCTGCCTTCAAGCTTCTCACTTAAGAAAAAAAATAAAAGAAAAAAGTAAAATTAAATAAAATATAATTAATTAAATTTAATAGAAGTCTTTAAAGATCAAATTGCAAAAAACACCCATATGCTTTTTTTTTTTACAAAGAGATGGCAAATTGAAAAGACTAAAAAAATTGAAGAATTAATATAAGACCACCAAGATATCCTTAACAGAAGTTCCACAGTCACATATAAGAATAAAAGTGCATTTGAGACACCCTCGGGACTTCTAGAAATAGGTGGATAGTTTTAGAGAACTTGAGATTCCTCAGTTATGACCAGATGGGCATATTTGATTCTCGTCTTTGCTACTAAATGACCAGAGAAATATTATTACTTGAAGACTTATTTTCAGGTTTCTGTGACATAGAGAAACATAGATTACATTATCTGCCATGTAGTACTGTTGGACTCCTACCCAAATCACCTGACAACCTATTAATAAAGCAAATCTTAATTTGTTAGAGGTCACAGTAACAAGGGAGACCACAATCCTACCACTTCCTCAGAAGGAAAAAGTCAAAGTGGTAGGATTTTAGGGCTTTGGGATCAAAGCTCAAGTGGTTTGAAGTAGGTTTTACAATTGGTGGAACTTGTAAAGTGAAGTATTTTTAAAATTATTTGTTTACTCATTTTTGAGAGAAAGAAGAGAGAGAGAGAGAGAGAGAGGAAGAGAGAAAATGGGGGAAGAGCAGGAAGCATCAACTCCTTAATGTGCCTTGAGCAGGCAGGCCCAGGGTTTCTAAATGAAAACCTCAGCATTCCAGGTGGGTGCTTTATCCACTGTGTCACCACTGGTCAGGCCAACTAAAGGTCCTGAAACAAGTCGATTTAAAAGAAAAAAAACTTGGTATGATAAACAAGTGTTTATAAGGTGAGGGGACTCTTCTCTCTGATACTTATAACTGATCTGTGGAAATATCTTGAAGCATACAGCCAAGTTTCTTTTTTCTTTCTTGATTGATTTTCCGATTTATCTTTTCCATGTCGTTTTCTGAAACAATTGATTCATGTTGACATAACTCATCTATATTTCATTTTTAAATTATTTTTAATCGAATTTTGTTGGTTGACACTGGTTAATATAGTTTTACAGGTTTCAAGTACCCAATTCTATAACACATTTTTGTATGCAATATTATGTGTTCACCCACCTCTCCCTAGGTCAAGTCTTTGTGCCTCACCACTTATTCCTACATATCATCCTCCATTCCCATCCCCTGCAATCACTGCACTGTATCCATAAGTTATTTTTTGTTGTTTTGCTCTATCCCTCCACCTCCCTCACCCAAACCCTCAGCTCCACAGCTGTCAGCCTGTTCTCCATGTGTAAGTCTGTTTTGCTAGTCAGTTAATTTTGTTCAATAGATTTCACATATGAATGAAATCATATGGACTCGTCTTTCTCTGACTGGCTTATTTCATTTAACAAAATCATCTTCAGGTCTATCTATGCTGTCACAAAAGGGAAGATTTTCTTCTTTTTTACAGCTGTGTAGTATTCCATTGTGTAAGTATACCACAACTTTTTAATTTCCTCATCTACTGATGTGCTTTGGGCTGTTCCCGGATCTTGGATATGGTAAATAAAGTTACAGTGAACATAAGAGTGCATATATTCTTTCAAATTAGTGTTCTGGGATTTTTAGTATATATTCCCAGAAGTGGGAAACTGGGTCAAAAGGCAGTTCTATTTTTAATTTTTTGAAATAACTCCACACTGGAGTTTTATTTTTAATTTTTTAAGATAACTTCATACTGCTTTTCACAATGGCTGTACCATTCTGCATGCCCACCAACAGTGTGGTAGGGTTCTCTTTTCTCTATACCCTCACCACCACGTGTTGTTTGTTGATTTATTGATGATAGTCAGTCTGACAGGTATGAGGGGATATCCATAGTGGTTTTAATTTGCATTTTTCTGACGATTAGTGACGTTGAACATCTTTTCATATGTCTTTTGTTCATCTGTATGTCCTCTTTAGAAAGGCATCTATTCAGGTTCTTTGCCCATTTTTTAATTGGATTATTTATTTATTTTGGCATTGAGATTTATAAGTTCTTTATAAATTTCGGATATTAATTCCTTATCAGATGTATCGGCGAATATGTTCTCCCATTCACTCAGTTGTCTTTTAATTTTGTTGATGTAGTACCATTTGTTTATCTTTTCTCTCGCTTTCCTCATCTATATTCTTAATTAGGCCATATGACTACAGGTGGTCTCAGAACTCATACCTATGAATTGTTTCCATTCTTGAGTACCATAATATATATATGTGTCTCAATAGTTTTCAAGAATAGGTTTGTAAAAGGAGAGAGGTTGAAGAAGTGTAGCCTGAGAAGAGAGAAGAGTACTAGAGAAGGAGGTAACTGTGTGCACCACTGACAAAATGAGGATAAAAATTACTTTTGTACAGTTATGTTTGAGGTAAAGCCTTGCTTCAGCCAAGAGCATGGTCAAGCACAGATTTGATCTTTCCTTCCATACCTATCACCTGTAAAACCAACCTTCTTTAAAGTAATTGAGATAAAAGTCTCCTGCCTCATTTCAGATAGACACCACCCATAAGAATAGACATTCATGGATGATGGTGCGCTTCATGACAGTTTCTCACCTACTCTTGTTTCACAATCCAGTCATCTGAACATCGTGGTGATGGATGAAGGAGTTAGTATGGGGAAATGATAATGTTGTAATATGGCAAAAAGAGATCCATTCTCTGGTATTAAAATTCTTGTGTTTATTTGATTGACCTATGCTCAATGATTGAAACACTGCCTCCTGTCAGTAGCTTAGGCAGTTAGTATCACGTCTACTGATATAACATGGCTGAATGTATGGTGACAATGGACATTTGCAAGGTTATAGATTATAGCAATTAATAGCCCAAGCTCTGGAGTAAAGATGAAAATCCTGACCTTAAAACATTTTTGTTTTGTGGTCATAGGGAAATTGCTACTTAATTGCAACCTCAGTCTTTTTTTTCCTACCCCAAATATTGATTTTAAGGTTATTTTTTTTACATTGAAAATCAATTTCAAATAAATTTTGCCTAAATAATTCACAGGTATTTGATGAGATTATGGGGAATAATAGCAGCTATGTAGAAATTTCAGCCTAGTTCACAGAGTGAATGAAGTAAACGTTAGCTATTTTATCATTATGAAGTGTAAAAGATATGTTGGGTGCTCATTTGAAGATAAAAACATAGAAACATGGATTTAGAGAATAGTAGAATTGGGAGTGACCACTGAAATGTTCTGATCTAGCATTTTTATTTTACAGGAGAACACCAAAGGAGAAAACAATATCCCGACTGAAACAGTTAGTGGAAAAGGCAGACAACATGTTTCATCATGTGTTCTGGTTGATAACCACTGGTGCAGAGCCTATTCCTTACCACAGTTGATTAGAACCCTAGTCAAATTTGCAGTCGTTTTGGTGGAGAATTGAAAGCAGTCAGACATAATTTGACTCTTGGAGCCCAGATTCTGCAATTTGTTGGACATAGTTTCCTTACTTGGCCATCACTGGTTCGTTAGAGTGTGAAGTAAATAGTAAAGAGTTAAATAAGCCCCATGTGAATGCTAAGCTTCTCGCTTGTTGACACATTCTTCCTGTGCTCAGCAGTAACTCCAGAAGCTTTCTTGCCAAGGAAAGACCAAATATCATTAAAAAAACAAAGAGCTATAAATATTAAAAACCTGGCATTTAAACGGTTTCCAAAATAAATGTCTGAAAGACCTAGAAAGTGATTTAACTGTGATGTAAAACAAACCTTTAAGAAATTAGAACTTCTCATTTTAAATCAATAAATTTTTGAGCACTTGCTTTGTACAAGGTACTGTACGTGATTTAAAGACATGTTACTTTTGCCTTACAGATGCTAACAGTTTAGCATGAAAGATGAAATATAAGTAAATTCATCGAAAGTTATATAATAAAATGCAACCACATCTGAGGACGCACAGCAGAGAGCTGGCAGCAGAGCTGAACAATGCTGCCAGATAAATGACCCAGGATCTGCTGGCCCTCATGCACTCCTCCTTTAGGGACAGCACCCAGTTTGTGCTTGGGAATTAGCTTTGCCTTCCAGCCTTCGGAGGGCTATAAATCAAGGTACCACGCATCTAACTAGCCAAGGAGTGATCTTATGAACCAGGTCATGCCCACTGGACTGACATTGTTGATAAAGTAATTCAGATGCTTGGGCTGACTTCGCTGAGCCATGAAACCTCTAGCCTGCTGGCCAATTCCTCTGTTGCTAGCTTGAAACAAAGTCTTTTTCTTCATGAGTTTATTAGACTTGGTGTACATGGTACTGGCAGGTAGAAGGGAAGGAGATGCCACTATGAATGTGGCTGTCAGGGAAGAGGGGAGGTGACATTTGAGTTGGAGCTGGAAAGAGAATGAAAAAAAAAAGGTAACCAAAATGAAGTATATGTTTACCCTGAGGGTAAGCATGGTGGTTTCTTCTCATTGTGTTTAAAAGTCTCCTTTTTTAATGTTGCTTCTATGATAATCCACATTTAATAGTAGAATAAATTCATTCTTTAGTCAATCAAGATTCACTAAAATCTAACCTATACCTTCTTCACTAAAGAAGAAAGACCATGTAGAAATCATATTATTGCCATTTAGCAGTTACTGTTAATATTTGAAACCACATATTGGACCTGGCCAGTTTGCTCAGTGGTAGAGTGTCCACCCAGTGGGTAGATGTCCTGAGTTCGATTCTCAGTCAAGGAACACGGGAGAAGTGACCATCTGCTTCTCTATCCCTCTCCCTCCCTCCCCTCTCTTTTTCCCTTTTGCAGCCATGGCTCAATTGGTTCAAAACAACTTTACCCTGGGCACTAAGGAGAAGTCCATGGCCTCTGCATCAGGTGCTAAAAATAGCCAATTACAGAGCAATGGAACAACAGCCCCGGATGGGCAGAGCATTGTCCTGTAGAGGGCTTACTGGTTGGATCCTGGTCAGGGCATATATAGGAGTCTGCCTCCCCTTCATTCACTTAATAAAAAAAAATAAAAAAAAGAAGGAGACCTGTAAATAATTCTCAGACACCATTAAATATAATTTCCCAAATTCACTTTACCTTCAAAACAGTTACATTCCTTAAATAAATAATGCACATTAAGTTCTGCCTATAGATACATATATATTTCCTAAGCTAGTAAGAAATAAATACCAATATTCTGGACTAGAATTTGGTCCAATTTACACCCTAAAAGAAACAATTTTACTTTTGGCAAAAGCAGTAATATGATGAATACTGGGAAAAGAAAAATGGAAAGATTAGCAAAATCCATTTCTCCTTTTCTTTTCTGAATGTATAATTTTCTTTTTCTAAACTAAGCTCTCTTTAAATTCCAAAAGAGAAAAATATTTTCCTTAATGTGATTTTTGAAGGGGAAATAAATGGATTTTTGAAGGGGAAATAAATGAATTTTTGAAGGGGAAATAAATGCATTTTCACTTCTGCTTATGGAATTAAAACATTTCTTACCTTTATTTTTACAGCAAATTGGTAATGCCCACATTTGAATTTCTCTGGCAATCCCTAGAACATCATACTCTATTTGTCTTGCACTTATTTTTCACTGGCTATATGAATTTTTAAAACATGAAGTAAATCAAGTGGGAAGATTAAAATCAGATAGTTTTGCATAAACTATCAGTAATGTGGATAAAACTGGCATTTCTCCATCTGTTTATTTGATTATGCATTTTAACTTATTTTTTAAGGTCAAACTAGCAGTTTTAGAAAGTATAGTTGAAGTCCAAAATGAAAAGCATTTTTTGCCCATTTTTATAGTGAATCTGGAATATTTAAAATGCCCATGGTCAGACTATATTGGGACATGATCAAGTACTGTAGGTTTTACTTTCCTCAAAGAATTTATTCAAAAATGTATTTTTGACAGAGACTTCTCATTTAGCATATCGAAGAGAAATCTTTGGGAATTTTACCCTTGTCTGCTTGTGTTGCCATGGGAATGTCCATTTTTATATCTTCAGAGAGAAACTCAGTCGCTGGAGCAGAGAGAATGTGAGCCTTGTAGTTGGGGAACAATGAACCTACCTCAGCCTTAACTCCTTAATAGCTGTACATCTGTGAGTAAAAGATTTAAGCTGGCTGGGCCTCCGTGTTTTTTTTTTTAATGAAATTAAAATGAATTTTATTATGAAGGGTTGTTATGATCATTAGAAGTAATGAGTGCATCAGAAGACATATAATAAATATAAATACTAGCAATTATTATATTGATGTGATTGTGAAAAGCTATTTAACATGTAAATATTTCCTGCCTGACTCCATTTTTATATTTCTCCTAGAAAGCTTTATGTCTGTCAGCTCAGTTCCTGGATCTATTTGTGATGTGAAATTAGGAAACAAACAAACACAGAGAAAGAATTGATCTGAGAAGTGGAACAGAGTACCTGCCATTTCATTGTAAAGAGCTGGGGAAGTTGTGGGTGACAGATGGATATCTGGGTGGGTCTCAGAGAGTTTGGTGCTTTGTTGAGGTAGAACAGCACTGTCCAACAGAACTTTCTGCAAATGTGGAACTGTTCTATGCCTAAACTGTTTAATGAGGTAGCCACTGGCTACATGTGGCTATTGAGCACTTGGATGTGGCTCATGTGACTGAGAAACTTTTCATTTTCATTTAATTTTAATTAATTTAAATTTAAATAGCCACATATTGGTTATGGCTACTTTACTGGACAGCAAAACTCCAGAGAATGCAAAGAATATAAGAGACTGAGGGAAGGAAGTAGAGAAGATTTTAACAAGTATTGTCATATATTGTGATTAGATTCTCCTTAACATTTCTTAAGAGATGCACCTAAGCAGTTGAAATTCATTTAAACATATGACTCTATTGACAGAGTCTTTTATCTTCCACACTCTCTCCTCAAATTTGATATTAATAATATTTCTAGTCAATCCTATGATAACCTATATAAAAATCAGTCAAAGTGCTCAAACATATTGCCTAACCAGTGGTGGCACAGTGTATAGAGCATTGACCCGAACACTAAGGTACTTGGTTCAAAACCTTGAGGTTGCCAGCTTAAGCATGGGCTTGTTGACTTTGTGCAGGGTCACCAGCATGAGCAAGGGTTACTAGCTTGAGTGTGAGATCATCAAAATAATCCTAAGGGCACTGGCTTGAAGCCCAAGCTCACTGTCTTGAGCCCAAGGTCTCTAGCTAGAGCAAGGGGGTCATTGGTTCAGCTTGAGCCCCTTGGTTAAGGCACATATGATGATCAATCAATGAACAACTAAAGTAAAGCAACTCCAAATTGATATATCTCATTCTCCTTGCTTTCTCTTTCCCTTTTCCTTTATCTGTCTCTCTCTCTCTAAACGTCAATAAAAAATATTCAAACATATAAACCTCAGTCTAGAACTTGACCATGACTCTAGTTTTGTACAAATTAGTACAAATATATAGTCAGAGGATTTATTCTTGGAAAGTAACATGCAATAAGTAGATTATAAAAGTATAATTTCCCCCTGCATATTTAAATGAGTGCTTCAGTTAAAAAGCCACCTGGACTAAAATTTTAATGAGGCTGGGCAGTTTCATGTTGGGGCTAGCGCTAGAGGTCTGAGATATAATCTCTTTTTCACAAACAGAATAATGGTATTATATTATATTAAAGGAAATATGTTCTTTCATCAGATGCTCTGTTTATGTAACATTCCCATCATTGAATAGTTGACA
This sequence comes from Rhynchonycteris naso, assembly GCA_037038555.1. Classification (NCBI taxonomy): domain Eukaryota; kingdom Metazoa; phylum Chordata; class Mammalia; order Chiroptera; family Emballonuridae; genus Rhynchonycteris; species Rhynchonycteris naso. The sequence continues at coordinate 176,003,413 of CM072995.1, read as the reverse complement.
TATGCATAAAAAAAAAGAACAATAATTTTCTTTCTTTTCATATAATGGAAGTTCTAAATTGCCATATACTTATTTAATTATGAATAAATTCAGAGGTGCATGTTATATCTATAATTGAACAATTCTGCATTTATATTCTTTTTTTATTAAGTTTTTTTTTATTGATTGATTTTATGGGATGGTGGGGAGAGAAGTAGTTGCTTCAGTCTAGCTGTTCAATGGTTGCTTCTTGTATATTTCTTGACTGGCCAAGCCCAGAGTTTCAATTCAGTGACCTCAGTGTTCTAAATTGGCGCTCTATCCACTGCGCGCCACCATTGGCCAGGCTGCATTCATATTCTTAAACACAATATAAATGGAAGCAGCCAAAATGCTCTATTATTTCTATTCTTTCCTGAAATCAAAAAGAAAAACATCATGAAATTTGGGAAATAAACTTTCCCTTAAAAATGTATTTATAAAAAATTTCAAAATGTACAAAACATAGAGCCAGTAGTCTTGTGTACCCCTGTACTGATTACACAACATTCAGTTATACTTGTTTACTCTCTTTCCCCATTCCTGCCACCTCACCCTACCATTTTAATTTTAATTTTTTGTCTAAAGTAGTTTACAATAAATATACAACATCATATCATTTCATTCCTAAATACTTTAACATTTGTTCCCCAAAAAAGTAAAGACATGGCAATATTATATCTAATTAAATTAATAACTATCTAATATTATTTAATACCCACCCCATGTTTTTTTATTTTTTTAAATTTATTTATTATTTATTATTTAGTGAGAGAAGGGGAGACAGAGAGACAGACTCCCACATGCACCCCGACCAGAAACCACCCGGCAAGTGCACTAGGTGGTGATGCTCTGCCCATCTGGGGCATTGCTCTGTTACTCAGCAACCAAGCTCTTCTTAGTGCCTGAAGCAAAGGCCATGGAGCCATCCTCAGCACCCAGGGCCACTTCCCTCCAATTAAGTCATGGCTACAGAAGGGGAAGAGAATGAGGGTGAGAAGAGAGAGCGGAAGGTGTGGAGAAGCAGATGGACTCTTCTCCACTGTGCCCTGACTAGTAATTGAACTTGGGACTTCCACACACCAGGTCAACACTCTACAACTGAGCCAACTGACTAAAGGGCATTTGATTTAAGAAAATCAAATGCCCTTGATTTTCTTAAAAATGTGTTTTTGCAGTTTGTTTAAATCAGGATATAAGCAAGATACTTTGCACATTGTTTATGGTTGTTGTTTCTCTTAAGTCTGTCTCCCTTCTCTCCCGTTACACCACCTTACTTTTTCCAAGCCATCGGTATATTGAAGAAATGGGTTCATTGACCTATACAAATTCCTGCTTTCTTTCTGAAGTAGACTGTTACTTTTTCATTATGCAGTTTAACTTTTTTCTCTCAATCTATGGATTTAAAATTAAATCTAAAGTCAGAGTCCTATTTTTTATTTTTTCGCTCCAAAATACTTCATAAATGGCATACGTGCTTCATTTTGCCCAATTCAGGAAACAGATAGTACCCTACTTTTATGGTACTATGATTAATTATGAGTTCTGGAGATGAACTCTCATCTTTTCACTATAAAATTTTTCTTCAGCATATAACCTAATGATTTTGGCACCTATGATGATTGTCTGTATAAAATTTTTAATTAAAAGTTGTAAAATGTTGATATTTTCCTCTTTCTCATTCCTTTTGCATTTATTTTTTACAGACAAACCTCCTCCCATTCTTGAGTGCTATGTAGTTATTCTTCCAATTCATTTCCAGATTCCAAGATACGTGACTAATTATTTCTCATCAATGATCAATTTTCAGGGGAAAGAGTTGGAGTGAGAAGTTGATTTTGTTGTGCACCACCAATCTCCCTTCAGGATTGAGACACTCATTACCCCAGTTGTGTGGAAGGTTGGATGATGCCAGTTCATTGCTAAACCCTCCCTAGACTGTCCTCAGCAGAAGAAGCTGTCTTATCCAAGTTTTGCACCACTATCCTCCCTGGGGATAGCCAGATTCATAGACAGGTCACTGGGATTGGGGTGAGCAAAGTCCTGACCTGCTCTACTGAAATCATTACAAATCTGAAAGGCCATTCCAGCTTCCATACACAAAATACCTAGACACAAGGATAAACCAAACTCCTTATTATAGTGAAGAAGAGTTACAGTGATTCTAACAAATGACTTGTTTGGAATTTTCTGAGGCACTAACCACGCGTTATAATGCATTATGCTCTGTTGTATTGATGTGGTAATAGCAACTGTGTGAACAAATTCTTAATTAAACTGAAAGGAATTTGACCTGAAGTATATAATTAATAAAACAAAGTAATAAAAACATAACAATACATATACAAGAGTACATAGTGATGTATTTGCAAAAGAATCACTATTTTCAACCTAAGTTTATTTCCTTATCATATATTCAGTTGTAACCAGTTGATCATTCTATTTCATTCACAGTGTGGCTTTCTCTTGATATTTAAATGATCTTCTATTAAACAAAATTCTCTATTGATTATTATTTCTACATCATTAATAATAAAATGTAAAATCAATGTTAAGAAGAATATAAATCTGAGTCTTCATAAAAAATTATCATTATTGGCAATGTCACTTTAATTTTCAGAGTTCTCTACTCTTTCCATCTTTCATGATATTTGGCAATAATATAGGGCAATTGTTTTAAACTGTTTCACAGCCCCCACTTCCCCATATACACACATCCTCCATAGTGGGGGTGCTAACTGAAAGGAATTGGTGAAGTAGGTGGAACTCCTGCTTCAATCAGAACAATTCCATTTTTTGCTTGTTCTATATAGTGGCATTTCATGCAAGATTTCATTTGCAAAAAATGTGCCAGCACTAACATCAGTTTGATTTTACAAGGATATCATTATTTACAGGATTTTACAGGGATATCATTATTTTCTTAAACATTTTAAAATAAGCTATGATATTTTAATATACAATTAAATACATTATATAGAAATTACCTGATAGAAAATACTGAATTGGAAAGTAAGTAAACTCTGTGCCTTTATTGTTACCTCCTATTTTCTGATAAGTTGTAGAAGACCTACTCTGTTTCCTATTTAGCTTCAATTTTCCCCTTTTATCTTTTCTCAAAAGAGAAACTCGCTTTGCATTTATTTTCCCCATTAAAAACCCTAGGGCTGAATCTTAATTAGTCTAAACAAGGATTAGCACATAGGATACACCTCATGGTTTTTATTGGTTCATGTGTTTTGGGTTTGCCCAATTAGACCGAATGAGGATCTTATATTCTCTAACTGGGGGAGCTGTTTTCCTTGCCTTTTGCAGTATCTGATTAAGGAAGCCCCTTTCCCTAGTTCTAGCTGGCTACTGGCTGTGGCTGTGATGTGGTTTAGTCTCAGAGAGGAGGGAAAAATAAGGCCATCAGAGCAGAAAATGGGAAGAGCTTATAACACAGCCAGGCTGCTAAATCAATCTCTAGACTTCTTCTTATGTAACATAAATTTTTCTTACTGCTCAATGCAATCTTAATTAAAGTTTCTGTTATTTTCAGCCAAAATTCTCTCAAAAATCTTCCCCAAACCAAACAAAATAACATTATGAGTATAAATGTAGAAGGCAGTTTGTTAAGATTTTCTGATTGTTTTTTTTAATTTAGAAATTAAATTTAACGTGGTGACATTGATCAATAAGAATACATAGGTTTAACATAAACATCTCTGTTGCATTTGAACTGTTGGTTGTGTTGTGTGCCCGTCACCCAAAGTCAGATCATTTTCTGTCACATATATCTGCCCCCCACTGATTGTTTTTAATCTTAGATTTTACACTGGGATTCTATTAACCTTAACCTGTTTTTAAACTCAGCTCTGGATAAACATGTTTCTGGGAATTCGAGCAAGGTCATGGTGATGAAGTTTTGTGTTGACAGGGAGAAGCAGAAATTGATACAGGGCACCAGAGCTCTGTTTCTGCCAGTTTACTCTGTTACCTTGCCTGGTTTTCTTATTTTTGTCTCCCTTGGCTTTCCAGTCAGTCCCTGACATCTGGCTTGTACCTTGCACTGTTCGCCCTCACTAAAATTTGTCCCATCAGTCAGCGTGCAACCCTGTTTTATGCCAGAATTTTTTTATGTTTTACTTTGACAAATCAGTGGTTTTAAAATATGATTTGATTATCTGTGTCAGAGAAGGAGTGCAAAAGACCCTGGAGGCAAATTTAGCAGTAGAAAATAAAGCAACAGGTAAGTGCATTAGCTGTAGATTAAGTAATATCAACAGTGGGGAAAACAATAATGATCACTGAAAGGAAGAATAAGATAACAAACAGAGTGTGTTTGTGGAGCTGAGAAAGTTTCTTTTTCACACTACTCTTGTTCAGACTAGAAGAGTTTCAAAATATACAATTTTCCCTGAGAAAATCTATTAAGAAAATATATTGATATGAAATTACTTGCCAGTTTCCTAGGCACATTGTCTAGCCATGTCCTCAGTACCAGCGGTACCTTGATGTGCCCCTTCCTCACCTTTTTTGCTTACTTGACATGTTTTCATGTATACTGTCTACCAACTCTCATGACCTCAAAGGGTCTATTAAGTGGGCTTGTACTTCTACTTCTTCAATAGTAAGATATAAGATTAATATTACAAAGTGTAAGGAAAATTATAATTAAACTAAAATTTGTGACTTCAAATATTATAATAAAGGGAGGACTATTTTATCATATTCACTGTTCTCATTCAAGAAGAGGGAATTAAACAGAGTATGTATACCAGGGGATAGGAATCTTGGAGAACATCTCAAAATTCTGCTTATCATCGCTAATTTTAAGGGTTTTTTTTTTTGCTGGTATCATTATGATGTATCTAGATCTAGGAGTTCATTGATCTTCAATCAGTGGATTAAATAGTTTCATTAGTTTTGAAAAAAATGTAGGCATTTTATCCAAATATAGCTTCTGATCCATTCATTTTTTACAGAAACTTTCCTTTTGAAATTCCAATTATTATATGCAATATATTTTTACTACATTGTTTATCATTCTCAAGTACTTTTATGTTTTCCATTGTTTTGCGTCATTCTAGATATTTTCTTCTCTGCTAACTTTGATTTCATTGATTCATTCTTTAGCTAAGTTTGTTGAAAATTAACATTGAATTCTTAATTTCTGTCATTATAGTTTTTAGTTATGGAGCTCTCTTTCTCTTTTGCATCACCTATAAAATTTTTTATAATTTTAACATTTTTATAGCCATAATTTTTCATTTTATGTCCTTGAACATAGTAAGTGCAGTTATTTTAAAGTTTGTGACTAATAATTCTATATATGGAAACCCTGTAGATCTACCACTACTGCCTGTTGTTTTTTCTTTTACTATTTTTTATGATGCCTCTCTCCTCATGTGTCTTCTTATTCATGGTGTTTACTCATTGACAGTACATATGATATGATATTTGGAAACTTGCATGTATAAATAATATGAATCCTAGGATGGTGTTGTCTTTATATAGAAAGAAATATTTCAACTGGTTCTTCTAGCCTCAGTTAAATAGTTATCCCAGATATTTTTAATTCAATTTCAAGGAGTAAGTTTTTCTGAATCATATGAATGATGCAAAACTGGTCTGTATTTTTTGCCAACTCTTATTTACCCCTGGTTCTACATGACTATTAAGGTACAACCCATCAGGATTCTTACCAAAAGGATGTGAATTTATCAGGACCTCCAGCCTTGGCTATTGCACTTTCTAATTAGTCATAATTCTTTCCAAGGTGCTAATTAGTTTTTCCAGTAGGTAAAAGTGGCTTTAAATGATATTCTCATCTCTCTGAATTTCCTTCTTTCTTTTGATGTTGAAAAGCCAATTCTTCATTATATTTTAGCTTTTCCATGCTCTCAAGTATATGTTTTGTATTTTATTCAGCTTTTCTATTTCTCAGTTGGAGGGCTGGTCCAATTTACTTCACACATTGTTTTTCAAAGTGGAAATCCTCAAATTTTATTTTATGAGATTTTTGCATGACTTTAGAAAGCATGCATTTTTCTCTCGAAATCTGACAAATGTTCAGTTTTTTAAAAATTTGTTTTTATATGATTGAATTTATAAATCTATATCCATTTCTATGTATTTATTATTTCTTCAATCCATTTTAATCAATATATGGGTACATAATTTCTCTGTTAATTACTCATATATTTGCCTAAGGGACAACTAAATTTATCATTCTATTAAAACTCCCAATTTAAAATTTTTTCTTTAAAACCCAAAATTTCTTTATTTTTCTTTACTTAAATGAAATTAATTTATTTAATAAAACAAGAATTTTATTAGGTTAATTGAGCAATTACTACCAGAATATATTAAAAACATGCACTCTAATAGCTAAGTTAGTTGTTTTAAATAGTCACTGGGGACTGGGAATATATGTCAACATTTTGGCCACATTTTTTTTTAAGTTTTGAAATAACTTGCTAAAGAATATTAGAATGTATTGTGTTGTAACACTTCTACAGACTATGAAAACTGCATTCAAAATTGATGAGCCAAGGATAAAAATAAGGATCACCTAGAGTTTTATCTCAGTATCCCATCCCATTTAATTGATTCTTATCAAATTAAATGTATTTTTTTCTTTTTTTTACAGAGACAGAGAGAGAGAGTCAGAGAGAGGGATAGATAGGGACAGACAGACAGGAATGGAGAGAGATGTGAAGCATCAATTATCAGTCTTTCTTTTTGACACCTTAGTTGTTCATAGATTGCTTTCTCATATGTACCTTGACCGCGGGCCTTCAGCAGACCAAATAATTCCTTGCTCGAGCCAGTGACCTTGGACTCAAGCTGGTGAGCTTTTGCTCAAACCAGATGATCCCGCACTCAAGCTGACGACCTCGGGGTCTTGAGCCTTGGTCTTCCACATCCCAGTCCAATGCTCTCTATCCACTGTACCACAGCCTGGTCAGCCGAATGTATTTTTTAATATACAAAAGTGATCACATTCAATTTTCCTAATAGGAGTTGCATAAATGGGAAAATATGATTATGAAAACCATAATTTAACTTGCTTGAAAAGCATTTATAAGCCCCAAAATGAATGCGTACCTTTAAAAATATACTCACTTCTAAAGATGATTAGGTCTAAAAGGAAATACATTGTTCTTATCCTGAGACTTTTGTTGGCTCTACTAAAATCATTTTCCTAAAACCTTTTAATACAAGTTTATAGTAAGATTGTGTAGTATTTTAATGATAAACCACCTTATTAATTAAAAAAATAAATATTAAATAACAAAACTGAAACATACCCCTTAACCCAGTAGTTTTTATTTCTTTTTTATTTCTTCTTGTGATAAAAACTGTTAAGATCTACTCTCTTAGCAACTTTTCACATATCTTTTCTTACGTAATTTTTGTATTTCTTAGACTCATTAATAAGACTCATTAATGAGACTCATTAATAAGACTCAAACCCATTGGGAAAAGATATTATCATTATCCTCATGTCACAGATGGGGAAACTGAGAAATGAAGCAACAAAAATACTTTTCATGGTCACATGGGTTGGAAGTTGAATCTAAGTCCTCTACCATTTCCATGTTTTTTCTGTGTCACTATTATTTCTTTGTCTTTTTGATTCTCCTCTGTTGCTACCTTAAGCAAAAATAATATGAAAAGAAAATTCTTTTGGTAGTAAAAAAATGGGTGAAATATTTTTAGACCAATAACTTTGTAGGTGTGTATTTTGAAATGAAAAGTACCATTATCTCTATACAAACTCAATTTCAAGCACATTAATCTTATTATATAATGGTCACTTTACAAAAATAATCATTATGTGGTTTAAGATAGATTTATAGTAGGTAAATATACTTTATTCACTACTGTGTGTATGTGCATACACGAGCTTGTATACTTATGTGGTGGTAGGTGGTGAGGAGAGAGTCTATGGGAAGATATGTTGATAGAATGAATATAGCTTAAAGGCCATACAGAGCTGAAAACATAAAATATTCTAGTTTTTATGTGACTGAATAATTCATAATAATCCACAATAATTCATAACTAGAAGTACTACTGAGATTTTATCAAGTAACTGAATTTAAGATTTAGGCTAATTTATCTCTACTATCTTCATGTATGATTTAGACATTCTACAGAATACCATAGTTTAAGTCAGACCTGGATTTCCATCCTAGCTCTACTGCTTTCTATTCAATGATCTTAGAAAAATTATATAATCTCTCTCTGCCTCTTTTTCTTATCTGTAAAATGTCAATAATAATAGTACATATCTCGTGGCATGATTGGGAAGATTGGGTAAAATGAAATATGTTAGATGCTAAGTAGAATGCCTGGTACTGATCAAGGTAAAAAGAAATTATAATCATTTAATCTTAAATATTAAAATTGGAAGGGATTTTAATGTGCATTGGTATAACTCGACAGTTCTTCAGAGTATAAAGATTTATAATTGAGAAATTGAGTTCTATTTCAAAGATCATACAGCCCTCTAGAGTAGAACTCAAACTTGAGGTTATTGACTCCTAATTACTGCAAATTGTATGGTCATTTATAAAACAAGGCTTCATATATATGAAAATGTTGAGAATCATGATCGTATGCCCTTTATTGTATAAACATTTTTGAAAAGAGCCCCCCTCGCCCCAAAGTGAGGACTAGCTGGTTCATTTAAATGAGCATTGAACTAGACCTTCATTATAAGTGATATGCTAATATTCCCCATTTCAAGAGGTAGATTATTTATATATACTTATCATTGTTGATTTATGGCTTCAGCCATATTTGTTTTCACTAGTATCATTCGGATTCCCTGATATTAGACAGCTTCCCATGACTATCACTGAAGTCGCCTCTAGATTGCAGTAGATAGAAAGCCATTAGCAACTGCAGTAAGGGGGAAATGTGAGGGTAGACATAATTAAATTTTACAGTCTGCTTTTAGCAGGTAACTTTAGGTACTTGGCAATGAATAGTTTTTGCATGAATCCATAACCACAGAAATACAGATATTACTTTTCTAATAGTCAGATCATTTAAAAATGCACAGTAAAAACCAAGCCAGTGCAGATTCAGGAAGACCTATTCATTCGGTGCACAAGAAGCTGTGTGATTGCTGTTCTTGGCCAACAATCCACAAGAGAAAGTGTGGAAACCATGTGTCTGCTTCAGCAAGCTTCTTTCTCTGATGTCTCCTTCTTGGCAATCAACCAATTCCAAATACAGAACAATTATTCCACAAATCAGATACTGCTTGAATATATTAATATAACATGGGTGCATTTTAATGGTAAATTTTATGTTAAGATGGGCAGAAAAATGGCAACATGTCTTAGAATTTCTATGAAGAATGAAAAGAGAAAATAATTTGACTGAGTTTTATGTATAAATTGTGAAAGTTAAGATAGGGTGAACTGTTTTGTGTCTAAAAATATAGTCAAGATGACTTCTTCTGTCTTCCAGTAGGAGATGCATCTACTCCAATGCTTCCTTTCTTCCTTCTTTTGATTTTTTGTTTATTCATTGCCATACTTATTTATCATTAATCAACATCTGTTGAAGACCTACTATCAAGCCAGGCTCTGGGCTTACCTCTGAAGAGACTATGGAAGACAAGTATTAACCCCATATTCATACAAATACAAAATCAACTGTAACGTATATGATATGGGGCTAGAAAGAGAGTCTACTAGAGGAAGACTCAATTCCCCAGAGACCAAATAAGGAAAGGCTTCTCTGAGGAAGTGATGTTTGAGCTGAGATCTGAGAGGTGACTAGAAATTAATTAGACAATTAGAGGGAGTAGAGAGAAAAGATGGAGAGTGACAGGAATGTTTCAGTTTAGGTAAAACTTAGGCTCTGCATTGAGTAACAGGAAAACCACAGTGCTATACAATTCTAACGATGGGTCCCTGCCCTTGCACAGCAAGGTATCCTGACCTGGCACTTTCAGCTCCTCACACAGATTATTTCCTACGGGCACCGTAGTATTTTTCTTCAGGTTTCTTTCCGATATTTTAGGACTGTCTTAAAATTTTAATATACTCTTGCTGTGCCATCACTTTCTCTCCTGTCTTTTACCTCAATTTAAAATTCTTTTTCTAGCTACTCTGACAAGAGAGAGTGCAATGGAGGTTTAACTGAGCTACATAATCTGGGATTACTGGTCTTTGACAGGATTCAATACCACTCATTACATTTGCATTTCTTAGGATTTAGAATTAAACCCTCTACAAATAAGTCATTTGCACCAGAGTTGCACATATTATACCCAACAAAGCCAACAGTATAGAAAATTGAACATTAAAATTATTCCCATCCTCTGAAAAAAAATATTTTCTTTCTTTTCTTTTCTTTTTGTCAAGTAGCTTTTAAAAGCATGACCTAGAATTTCTTCCCCTGCTGTTTTTTTTCTCATTTATTTTGTACATTTCAACAAATTCTAAGTTGGTTACAGACCTTGAACTAACAATTGGGAGTACTTTTATAAGTCTCAGTTAAGAGCTTATGAACCATTATGTAGCTCAGCAAGAAAGCATGTAGCAGAGATGTATAATTACCTTTCTACTAGAGTTCCATTTCTCTTCTCTCCTCATCCAGCTGAAGGTAAAAATTCTCTTGAGGTCATCAAATAAAAGAATGTTTTGTCTTTCTAAGGAAGAAATACACATGTTTTCAGTAAACCAAATGTTCCAATGAGAGCCCTCCCTGGTAAAGATGGCATGAAAATGTTGAAACCGTGTTTTATATTGATTCAGGTTCTGCCAAGACAGCGTTCTTTTTCACAAAGCTGGTGAGGCCAGCATGTTGGAGAGAGAAAAGTAAGAATCCCTGCTGGAACCACGTGGGAAAAGCCTGCCAGGTAATGGTGCTGTTTTCTTTTTATTTCTGTTTGAGCTGCAATAAAGCTGGCACTTTCAAAACACAAAAGCCAGATTCCTGCTGTGAGTTCCCAAAGTGTTTCTCAAAATAGCCAAGCAGCAGCTGACACATAAAAAAATGTACATGAATATCTGGATGGCTGCCTAGAATCTTTCTGAAAGGACAACCATTTTCAGGTAAGCTGAATTTATGATGCTTTGCAGGATGTTTCCTAAGAGCCATGATGTTCCCATGTAGTTGAAGTTGTGTTCTAGCCTGACTGAGTTCCTAGTTCCTAGAAAATCCATCGCTGACTTGTTCAGGATGGCTTCCCTCTCTTGGAGTAAATCAGGGAAGGTGGATAGAGTCCTCAGAAACCATCACAAGTCCAGAGTTCTACCATGGCCCTGCTACTTGGTTGATGTTCAACGTTGGCCTTTGACTAGTAAGTTTCCTCATGGTGAAATGAACAGATGAAACAAGACAAGAGTAGAAGTATAATGTGATTGCAATACAGTCAGCTAGAAACTTGTGTGGCTGATGTCAGTGCCATTGGGATAACTATATGGATTTATTCAGGCCAGGTTTCTATCAATGCCAATAACTTGAAGAAATATACCAATCAATATAGTTTGCATAACCATTCTCAGTTTCACCTCTATGAAAGATTGATGTAAAAGAAACTATACTTTTCCCTGTTTCTCTTAAAGTTAAGCCACTTTTTAGTTTATGTTGTGTTTTTGCACTTGGAATAACATAAGTATTATAATAAACTATTCTGAAATGAGCACATTTGAAAGTTTGCTTTCCTTTCAAAATTCCTTTTAGTTAAAATTATTAAAAAGTTCTCACTTCTTACAATACTACTCAAAATTTTTTCCAAACACCAAGTTTTGATATGGGAATGTTTAAATAATATACTCTGCATAATATTACTACCTTCTTGTTCTTTAGTTCCCCAAATACTTCATTTTCAGCCCAGTAGTGCTGCCCTTTCTGAAAACAGCTAATATTTATTGAGCTACTGGTATAAACCTGTGTTACTTTACTTAATGACCGCAAATCCATGAATTAGGCATGGTAATTATTTCATCACATTTTCTGTGCAATGTCATTAACTGTCCTCCCTTTCTGAAGCAATAGCTCAGGATGCTACTATTTAAGCTTTCAACACTGATTAACATATAAGTAGAAAAGCACTTTAACAAAACTCATTACAAATATATAATGCAGTAATTTTCAAAGTGGGAATAGATCCCACTAAAAGCTTTCCATACGTGTGTTTTTTTATTTATCAATCACCAACCACCTTAAGGTTTCTGATATGTCCCTGACTTAGAAGTGGGTTGAGCCCCTGTAGCTTATGGAAGTATGCTTCCTGTGTGTTGGACAGAAGGCTTAGCTCCGTTGGTATCTTCCTATTACTGTTAGCATAAAATGCATTCACTGGGATCTGTAAACACAGTAGCAAGGTTGTATGTAGGCTCTCTTTAAGATCCTACAAAAATGTTGGTGACTAGAAAATGCAAGTAATGACCCCAAAATATGTGAGGAAACTGTAAAATGGAAAAAGACCAATTTCAAACTCATTAATTTTTAAATTTAGTTTTTATAAAATTTAAGTACATCTGAAAACAATTTATGGGTTATATTTTTTCTTAGCATATAAAATGAGTGTTTAGAAATCATTGCTCATTATTAATTAAATGACATAATCACAGTCTCTGAAATCATCTTGCTTATTTTTTCTTTAGCTCATTATTCATCTCCTACTAGAATATAACCTCTATGTAGGCAGGGACCTTGTCTTTCTTTATATATATTTATATCCCCGTTGTCTAAAATAGTTCTAATATATTTATAATAGATATTCAGCAAATATTTGTTGATAGACAAAACTAGCAAATGCTCATACATGATTAGTTACTACAAGGTATTCTATACTTGGGATGTAAAGATTAAATAAGCTTGTTTTAAGAAAGGGAAACAGTGAAAAGAATAGGGATGAGATAGATGAGCGATTTTAGCACACCTCCCCCCAAATCTCCACAGCATCATGTACCACATAGCAGCAGGGAGACAGAGTGACAGTTATGCATGCTTCTATACAAGCACATACTCATGTGTGGTACCATTTGGGGATAATTCTGATAATTAGCAATACCATGAAGATTGCATGGAAGTCAGTCCATTTCCACAATAAGATTTCAGCATGGAATAGGCTGAACAGTTAAGGACAGGCTAATTAGAACACTGTTTATTTATACAAATACAACAGTCACTTCTGTGGCAACAAGGTCAACCCCAAGAGGTGGCCAAAGTGCAGGGCATTGTCACAATGTGCACAGAAGTGGCTTGCTTGCCTGCCTGCTTGCTCAGACAGCACATTCTCTGTTTTTTCAAGTGTTATCTTTTCTACTTCAGAAGGAAGAAGCCATAGCACTGTCATGCTGCTGATCTTCAGAGCTGAAATTCCTTTTAAGTTCATCTTCTGAACATTTTTTACTCAACTATGTCCATTGAATCAAGTCTCTGGTTTGCTCAGAATATTCTTATTTCTTCCCTTCCTTTCTCTTCCACCCAAAGCCCCAGAATACCATCAACAATTTAAGAAGCTTTACTTCTAGAATTGTCTTCTGGAAATGGTATTACCTGCACATAAGATACATTGTATTTTTGAACTTTGGGGCTAATCAATAATGAGCTTTAGGGTATTTTAAGAAAAGTGTATATATTTCAAGTTGTTCCTAAAAATACAATATAAAAATTTGATTTTGAGTATCCATAGGATTAGCCCATGTGAAAACATTAGGTTAGAATTTGACAGCATTTAAACATAAGTTAAAATCTGAACTCGAGGTTTAGAAGAGTTTAGTTCAAGTAATTACTAATTTAAATCTTTAAGGAATAAAAATGGCTTAGAATTTAAGTAAAATGTAAAAAAATGTTCATCCATATGAATATACTTAAATAGAAAACAGTAATAACAAAACTTTACTTCTGGAAAAAATACTTTTATGGTTAGTGGCTTGGAAGAATATTTTATGTAAATTAGCTCAACTTGACTGTGGGCAAGAAAAAAATTGAGCAGTTGAGAATTTCCCAGAGGATGGGTATGAAAAATCTTTTATAATGTCATTTTTGAAAATTGATAAGTGTGTGGATGGCTAATTACAAAGCACATGTTTTGGTAACCTCTTTTAAAATGATTCCAATTTTTAGTAGGGGTGATTGTAGGGTTTGTTGTAATTTAGGGATTTTAGCCTGTACAATAGTTTAAAACAGTGGTAGTCAACCTGGTCCCTACCGCCCACTAGTGGGCATTCCAGCTTTTATGGTGGGAGGTAGTGAAGCAACCAAACAGCACTGCGATTACATACTAATCGACTAACTGTTGACCAGTCAAGATCAGGACAGCGGTCAGACTCTGTTACAGAGCATTTGTATTGGGACCGCACCCGACCTCTTTTGCGACCACCTGGCCTGCATCCACGAGCAACCAGGTACCTGAATCCGGGTCCACACCCACCACCCGATCCTGTGGGCAGTTTATGACCGCTATTGTTGCCCCAAAACTAGCAGTTCTTCGTTTTATTTCCCTGTAGCTCCATGGTTCAATGCGTCTTTCTATGACAGAAACTGCCAGTCAATGGAGACGCCAAATAACTCATATTTTTGTCTCAATTCCCGGATTTTAGGGTAATAAGGTGACATTCTAGAAACCCCCCCTTGGACTGCCAAAACTAGCCGATTTATAAAGTAGGAAAGTAACTTTACTTTATAAAATTTATAAAGCAGAGTTACAGAAAGTTAAAGCATAATAATAATTACTTACCAAGTACTTTATGTCAGATTTTCACTAAGTTTGGCAGAATAAATCTTTATAAAACAACTTACTATAGTTAAATCTATCTTTTTATGTATACTTTGCATACATAAAAATTATATTAGTTAATTGAATTATTAGAGAGATCCCTGAGGCTGATATTGGGAAACTAAATATTGAATATTCGGTTCAATTTTTGTGAAAAACAAACAAAGGTCTCCCCTTTTGTAAATATCATGTGGTTTCTTTCTTTCGTCATAATATGATTAACAACACTAAATCCTGATTCCATGAGATATGAGGTATGGAAAGGTGTCAATAAACTGAATACCATTTTCCACATATTTGGATATAAGACCAGCATTTTTTTATTTTGTCATAGGTTTTCATATCCACCACTTTGAATTTATGTTTACTTTCTTCATCATATCTAATTTTTAACAGTTCTTCTTGGCAAGTTGTATAAGCCTCTTCAATATTTGCGGTAAAAGTATTTTTCATCCAGTCATATACCTTCAATTTCAAAATATCTTCAAATAATTTTTTTTATGTCCAATTTAAGTTTGTTGAGGTGGCTACTGAATCTGTCAATATCCTCTGGAGTTAATCATCTTTTATTGATAATAATTGAGGAAACTGATGAAATTCTCTCTTCTATAGATTATGACAAAGTAGTTCAAGTTTGTCAATAAATAATAGCACAATCCTTTGGCAACCTATAAGAGTTTTATCAGCTTCTTAAAGCTGCAAATTGACATAATTAAATCTCTTGAAAATATCTGCCAAGTAAAAGGCATCATTCTTTACTGTTTTTAACTGTTGACAAAGATTGGTCTTATTATTACTTTCAAAAAATTGTATGACACTATCATATAATGCTACAAATCTAGCAAAAGATGTACCCTTTGACAGCCACTGAACTTCTGAGTGCAAAAGTAACTAGTAAAATCATTATTGTCCTGGCAAAGCTGCCAAAACATTCTATCATTCTTTGCATTGGTTTCGATCTTGTTTATGGCTCAAATTATTATAGTTTATGATGAATAGAGACTTGTACTTAAATGTTTTCCTACAAGATGTCTGTGCACCACACAATGAATACATAAAACATTTGGCACTTCCTGCTTCAAATAAGCAACAAATCCATGATGGCGACTGACCTACCATTGATGGTGCTCCATCAGTAGCGCATGCAACAATATTATTCAAAGAAATATTATTTTTTGTAAAGTATGTTCTCACAGTATTAAATATAGATAACCCTTTTGTATCTGTGATGAGATTTATTGCAAATAGCATTTCTTCTCATAATATATTGTTTTCATCAAAATAGCATACATATGCCATCAATAAAGCATCATTATCGGCAATGGTAGATTCGTCCAATTGCATGGAAAATAGTTTGGAGAATACTTATAAGTTTGTTTTAACATTAACTGCCATTTCATCAATTCGTCACTTTACTGTGCTATCGCTTAGGGGCAACATTTTTAAAATTTGAGCTATATCCTGATGCATTATTGTTGAGATAAATTCTTTTAAAAAGGGTATTATTACACTTTCTCCAATATTATAGCTTTGACCACTTTTTGCAATTATTTGTGAAATGTGATAAGTGGCAATTAATCCATATAAGTGGTAATTAATCCATCTTTGTTCATTGTATGTTGTTTTTTAAATGATGCAATGATGGTTGAACGATTTTGAAATTTTTTATATATTTTCTGAAAATATTCAATTGGCTTGTCCTTGTCATTTGGATGCTTTGTAGAAAGATGTTCTCGCAATTGACTTGGCTTAATTGCCTCATTGGATAATGTTTTATGGCACAATAAACACATTGAATGTTGTTTATTTGCAAAAGATTCTATGAAACCCATCTTCAGATACTCTGGTACATAGCCTCGTGCGTATTTTTTATTTTTTTTGAGACATGGGCTCACGATATTTCACAATATTTTGTTTGAAGCTGTAAGCATGTGCTTACTCTCAGAAATCTAACTACATACTGACTTTAGTTTCAGTTATGTAATGATTTAGCTTCACTTATGTTACGTGAACAAAACTTATGCACTTGAAGTTTGTTGCGTGGTTGTGACGTTTCAAGTGTCATGGTTGAGCAAGAGTTTGTCCAGACGAGACTAAGTTAGTGCGTATCCGTGGTTGTGCATTTTATAAAATTTTATGTAGCGGGTGTTGGCCAATGGCATTACTTCTTTGCGATTGGGGCGAAGTAGCAAGACATTGGCTAGTTTTGGCAGTCCAAGGGGGGTTCCTAGAATGTCACCCTATTACACTAAAATTCAGGAATCGAGACAAAAATATGAATTAATCGATGTCTCCATTGTCTTGCAGTTTCTGTCATAGAAAGAATCATCGAACCATGGAGTTCTTTGTCTATGCCATGGGGTAATAAAACAAAGAACTGCTAGTTTTGGGGTGACAATAGCAGTCATAAACTGCCCGCCAGATTGGGGGGCAGGTTTGGACCCTGGGTCAGGTACCTGGGTGCTCGTGGATACAGGCCAGGTGGTCACGAAAGAGGTCGGGTGTGGTCCCAATACAAATGCCCTGTAACAGAGTCTGACCGCTGTCCTGATCTTGAATGGTCAGCAGTTAGTGGATTAGTATGTAACTGCTACCACCCAGTGATAGGTTCACTATCACTGGTCTAGTCATTATTTTGAATTCCAGAAACTAATATAATACTGTATGTCAACTGTAACTCAAAATTAAAAATCATTTTTTTTTAAATAAAGAAAGGAAGTGATTACTGAAGTCAGGCAGATTTTAACAAATTTCAATTCTACTACTAACTTGCTTTTTACTTTCAGACAAATGATTTGACTTCTCTAAACTGATCACTTACTTACTTCAAAACATGAAGAAAATTATGCCGTCTTCAGAGTGATTAAAACATTTAAGTGAGAAGGTACATAAAAATTTATCTCATAATAATACATGCTGTATGCACTCAGTGGTAGTTCTCCATCTTTAACTTGCCTGCAGATCTGCTGGGTGCTGCTGGAGAATGTACAGATTTAAGTCTTATAAATTCTTTTTTTATTAATTTTAATGGGGTGACACCAATAAATCAGGGAACATATGTACAATGAAAACATCTCCAGATTATCTTATAATTCAATTGTGTTGCATACCCATCACCCAAAGTCAAATTGTCCTCTGTCACCTTTCATCTGGTTTTCCCTGTGCCCCTCCCCTCCTCCCTATCTCACCCTCTTCACCCTTCCCTCACCCCGTAAGCACCACTCTCTTGTCCATGTCTCATAGTCTCACTTTTATGTCCCACCTATGTATGAAATCATGCTGTTCTCAGTTTTTTTTTTCTGATTTACTTATTTCACTCCGTATAATGTTACCAATGTCCATCCATTTTGTTGTAAATGATCTTATGTCATCATTTCTTATGGCTGAGTAGTATTCCATAGTATATATGTACCAAAGCTTTTTAATCCACTCGTCTTCTGACAGACACTTGGGCTGTTTCCAGATCTTCGCTATAGTGAACAATGCTGCCACGAACAGGGGGCGCATTTCTTCTTTTTGAACAGTGCTATGGAGTTCTTAGGGTACATTCCTATAAATGGGATAGCCGGGTCAAAAGGCAGTTTGACTTGTAATGTTTTGAGGAATCTCCAAACTGTTTTCCACAGTGGCTGCACCAGTCTGCATTCCCACCAGCAGTGCAGAAGGGTTCCCTTCTCTCCACATCCTGGCCAGCACTTATTCTGTGTTGTTTTGCTTATGAGTGAGTGCCATTCTGTCTGTTGTGAGGTGATATCTCATTGTGGTTTTAATTTGCATTTCTCTAATGATTAGTGATGTTGAGCATTTTTACATATGCCTATTGGCCATCTGTATGTCCTCTTTGGAGAAATTTCTATTCATTTCTTTTGCCCATTTTTTGATTGGATTGTTTGTCTTCCTGGTGTTGAGCTTTATAAGTTCTTTATAAATTTTGGTTGTTAACCCCTTATCAGATGTGCTGTCGAATATGTTCTCCCATTGTGTGGTTTATGTTTTTATTCTGTTCTTATTGGCTTTAGCTGTGCAAAAATTTTTAGTTTGATATATAGTCCCATTTGTTTATCTTGCCTTTTATTTCATTTGCCCATGGAGATAAATCAGCAAATATATTGCTGCAACAGATGTCGGAGAGCTTGCTGCCTATGTTTTCTTCTAAGATGCTTATAGTTTCACAGCTTACGTTTAAGTCTTTTATCCATTTTGAGTTTGTTTTTGTGAAACAAACTGGAGTAAGTTTGGTGTAAGTTGACGGTCTAGTTTCATTTTTTTTGCAGGTATATGTCCAATTTTCCCAAAACCATTTGTTGAAGAGGCTGTCCTTACTCCATTGTATGCGCTTTCCTCCTTTGTCAAATATCAGTTGTCCATAAGGTGTGGGTTTATTTCTGGGCTCTCTGTGTTCTGTTCTATTGATCAATGTGCCTGTTCTTATGCCAGTAGCAGGCTGTCTTGAGTATAATGGCCTTGTATAAACCTCGATATCCAGAAGAGTGATAACTCCTGCTTTATTTTTTCTTTTTAAGATTGCTGAGGCTATTCGTGTTCTTTTTGGTTCCATATAAATTTTTGGAATATGTGTTCTATATCTTTGAAGTATGTCATTGGTATTTTAAGTGGCATTGCATTGAATTTATAAATTGCTTTGGGTAATATAGACATTTTATTGATGTTTATTCTTCCTAACTATGAGCACGGTATATGCTTCCACTTGTTTGTATCTTCCTTGATTTCCTTTATCAATGTTTTATAATTTTCTGAGTACAAGTCCTTAACCTCCTTGGTTAAATTTACTCCTAGGTATTTTATTTTTTTGGCTGCAATAGTGAAGGGGATTGTTTCCTTAATTTCTTTTCCTGACAGTTTATTATTGGTATATAGAAATGCCTCTGATTTCTGAGTATTAATTTTATATCCTGCCACCTTGCTGAATTCATTTATCAGATCCAGTAGTTTTTTGACTGAGACTTTAGAATTTTCTATATAAAATATCATATCATCTGCAAATAATGACAGTTTTACTTCTTCTTTTCCAATTTGTATGCCTTTTATTTCTTCTTCTTGTCTGATTGCTGTAGCTAGGACTTCCAGAACTATGTTAAATAAAAGTGGTGAAAAGGGGCACCCCTGCCTTGTTCCTGATCTTAAGGGGATTGCTTTTAATTTTTGTCCATTAAGTATGATGTTTTCTGATGGTTTGTTGTAGATGGCCTTTATTATGTTAAGGAATGTTCTCTGTATTCCCACTTTATTGCGAGTTTTGAGCATGAATGGGTGGTGGATTTTATCAAATGCTTTTCTGCATCTATTGAAATTATTATGTGATTTTTGTCCTTCCTTTTGTTTATGTGATGAATCACATTGATTGATTTGCGAATATTGAACCAGCCTTGCCCCTCCAGAATAAATCCCACTTGATCATGGTGTATGATTTTTTTCATATATTGCTGGATCTGGTTGGCTAATATTTTGTTGAGAATTTTAGCGTCTAAATTCATCAGGGATATAGGCCTATAATTTTCTTTCTTTGTGTTGTCTTTTTCCAGTATTGGGATCAGAATTATGCTAGCCTCATAAAAAGAGTTTGGAAGTCTTCCTTCTTCTTGAATTTTTTGAAATAGCTTGAGGAGGATAGGAGTTAATTCTTCTTTGAATTTTTGACAGAATTCACTTGTGAAGCCATCAGGCCCAGGACTTTTCTTTTTTGGGAGTCTTTTGACAACTGTTTCGATCTCATTTGTTGTAATTGGTCTGTTTAGGTGTTCTGATTCTTCCAGATTGATTTTTGAAAGTTTATATGATTCAAGAAATTTGTCCATTTCATCTAGATTGTCTAATTTTTTGGAATAGAGTTCTTCATAGTATTTTCTTACAATGCTTTGTATTTCTGCTGTGTCAGTTCTTTTTTCTCCACTGTCCTTTCTAATTTTATCTATTTGAGTCCTCTCTCTTTTTTTCTTGGTGAGTCTAGTTAAAGGTTCATCTATCTTGTTTACCTTTTCAAAGAACCAGCTTCTTGTTTCATTGATCCTCTGTATTATTTCCTTAGCCTT
Organism: Rhynchonycteris naso; assembly: GCA_037038555.1. Lineage (NCBI taxonomy): Eukaryota > Metazoa > Chordata > Mammalia > Chiroptera > Emballonuridae > Rhynchonycteris > Rhynchonycteris naso. Next base: position 175,982,602 of record CM072995.1, on the reverse strand, counting down.
TATGTCATTTATTTCTGCTCTGATATTTATTATTTTCTTCCTTGTACTGGTCCTGGATTTTATTTGCTGTTGATTTTCTAGTTCTTTTAGATGCAGGGTCAGGTTGCTTATTTGAGCTTTTTCTAACTTCTTCTGATATGCCTGTAGTGCAATGAACTTCCCTCTCAGTACTGCTTTTGCTGTGTCCCATAAGTTTTGAGTTGATATATGCTCATTATCATTTCTTCCTTGAAACTTTTTTATTTCTTCTTTGATCTCATTGTTAATCCATTCATTATTTAATATCATGCTATTTAGTTTCCAAGTGTTTGAGTATTTTTCGATTTTTCTTTTTTGGTTAATTTCTAGTTTCATGGCATTGTGATCAGAGAAAATGCTTGATATAATTTCAATCTTCTTAAGTTTATTGAGACCATTTTTATATCCTAATATGTGGTCTATCCTAGAAAACGTACCATGAGCACTTGAGAAGAATGTATATTCTACTGCTTTAGGGTGAAAAGTTCTGAAGGTATCTATTAAATCAAGTTGATCTAGTGTATCCTTTAAGTCTGCTGTTTCTTTATTAATTTTCTTTCTTGTGGATCTATCCAGTGTTGTTATTGGGGTATTGAAATCCCCTACTATGATAGTATTGCTGTTAATCTCGTCCTTTATATCAGTCAAAGTCTGCTTTATGTATGTCGGGACTCCAATATTTGGTGCGTAGATATTTATAATAGTTATATCTTCCTGTTGAATTGTTCCCTTTATCATTATGTAGTGTCCTTCTCTATCTATTAATACATCCTTTGTTTTAAAGTCCATTTTGTCAGATATAAGTACTGCTACCCTGGTTTTTTTTTTCATTTTTATTTGAATGAAATTTTTTTTTTATCCTTTTACCTTAAGTCTATATGCATCTTTTGTTTTAACGTGTGACTCTTGTAGACAGAATATTTATGGGTCTTGTTTCTTTTGCCATGCAGCTACCCTATGTCTTTTAATTGGATCATTTAATCCATTTACATTTAAGGTTATTATTGATATGTAGTTGTTTAGTGCTATTTTATTCTTTAAATCTGTATTCTTCTTTTGCTATATTCTTTCCTCCCTTTGAACTGTTCACAACAGGCCTCTTAGTATCTCTTGCAGAATTGGTTTGGTTTTAATGAATTCCTTGAGGCTTTCTTTGTCTGGAAAGCTCTTTATTTCTTCTTCAATTTATTCGTTAGCCTTACTGGATAGAGTAGTCTTGGTTGTAGATTCTTGTTCGCATTTTTTGATTATATCTTGCCATTCCCTTCTGGCCTCAAGTGTTTCTGTTGAGAAGTTTGATGTCATCCTTATGGGGGCTCCTTTGTAGGTGATAGCCTTTTTCTCTCTAGCAGCTTTTAAAATTTTTTCTTTATCCATTAGCTTTGGTATTTTAACTATGATGTGTTTTGGTGTAGATCTCTTTGGGTTTCTCTTTAATGGAGTTCTGTGTTCTTCCTGAATGTGTGGAATGTTTCCCTGCCTTAATTTAGGGAAGTTTTCTGCTATGATTTGATTGAACAAAGTTTCCATTTTCTGTCCTCTCTCCTTTTCTTCAGGAACCCCTATGATGCGAATGTTGTTTTCTTCATGTTGTCACAGAGCTCCCTTAGAGTTTCCTCACATTTATTGAGTCTCTTTACCTTTTTCTTCTCTGCTTCTGTGCCTTTGTTTATTGTGTCCTCTCACTCGCTGATTCGATCCTCAGCGTGATTCATCTTGCTTTTAATTCCTTCCATTGTGGTCTTCAGTTTTGATACTGTATTTGTCATTTCTGTCTGATTCTTTTTTATTATTTCAATTTCGTTTTTTATACTTGTTATCTCTTTATTTAGGTGTTCATAATGACTATCCATTGTTGCTCTAATTTCTTTGAACATCCTAACTATCATTCTAAATTCTGCTTCTGGTAATTTGGTTATATCTGGTTCATTCAGGTCCTTCTCTGGGGATTTCTCTTGATTCATTTGGTTTGCATTCCTCTGCCTGCCCATTTTGTTTGTTTATAAGCAAGTTGTGGCCACTGGAGTCCAGTAGGTGTTGCCTTTGTGTTCTCTAGGTGTGGTCTGTCTGCAGGCCCACCTCCGCTTCTGCCACTGCCTAGGGCGGTTGGGTATGGGCATTGCCAGCGCAAACCCACTGCGGCTATTGCTGTGATTTCACCTCTTCTCCGTGGGAGGGGCTGTCACTCAAGCCACAAGCCTCAGTACCAAGTGTAGAAGTGAGCACCTTTGCTCAGCTGCTGATCCAGCCTGTTTCTGGGCTTCCGTCCATCACCCGTAGTCAGAGCCTGCTCGCTACAGTTTTGCGGGTTGGGTGGGCCTTTTGATGTGCTCTCTGCTTTGAGCCTTTGCTCATCTGGAACTTTAGCCCCACCCTCGATGCCAGGGCCCTTCTGCACAGGGTCGCAAACCGCAGTTTATTGGGCCGGGTGTGTTTGCTGGCTTTTGCTCAGCTGTGAGCTTCCGCTCGTCCCGGGCTGTACCTCGCCCCCGTGTTCGGAGCCAGCTCGCGCATGCATGATGGCAAACCGTGGTTTCTCTGGCCGGGTGGGGCTGGTAGCGTGAGCTCAGCCGCGAACCCCGCCCGTCCCTGGTCCTAGCCCCGTCCCCGGGGTCAGGCTGGCTTGCGCAGGGTCACAGAGTAGATCTCTGCCTGTTCCTGACCTCCCGCTTTTTCCCCGCAGGTGGGATTTCAGGCTGGCCCACAGCTGCCAGACCACTTTTGCTTGTCCCCTCCTCCCCTGCTGGGCTAGACCAAGCTCACATCAGTTGGGCCTCTGCCCACACTGACAGAACCGCATTTCAGCGTCCTGCCACCACATTTCTTCAGCAAACCTCAGGAGAGTAGGAAGTGCCCTAAGTCTTCATACTGTAGTCCTGGGAGCTCCCTCCCTCTAAGTAGCTCCGCTCTAATGGCCATGGGAGAGCTTGTTTGGCTGGTGTCCTGTCTCCCTTTGCTGTTATTGCTAATTCCAGGGGAAATATTCGTTTTTCATTATGCAAGTGACTTAGCCCAGGGATTAGGGTGGCTGTCCCTCAGAATGTTTGTCCCTGTGCCTTCAGTCCACACTCTCTTCTTGATGCTCTGGTCCTCTCCTCTGTACCCGTTCCCCAAAGCGCCGGGTGCGTGGTTGTGAGAGAGTTTTTCTGTGCTGTCCGTTTAAAAAGAATCTTGGGTCTGAGAAAACTCTCTCTCTCTCACCAACAGTATCCTCACTTGTTTCACAGCTCAATACTGTCCAAACGCCTCTTCCAGGCTCTGGGACTGCAGGCTGGGGCTTGGTTCCTGGGACCCAGGTCCCACCCTCTCCACCAAACTCTCCTCCCGCCACCTGGGTCTCTCCAGGCTGCCGTTTGCTCCGGGGAGCTAGGCAGCCCTCTTTGCATTTTTGCTATTCCTACCAGTCTCAGTGTGGCTTCTGCAGTGTTCCTTGGTTGAAGAGTCCACTTAGTTTAGTTCAAAGTTGTTTTATCCAGATGATGGTTCTTAAAATTGAGTTATAATCCACTTTGGTTCTGGGAGTTGGAAGTTGGTACGTCCGCCTACTCCATCGCCATCTTAAATCACCAAGCCTTGTAAATTCTTGCTGTCTATCATGCATTAAACTTTTATTCATTTCTTACTTACTCTTGTTTTATTCAGGGTTTCTGGTTGCCAGCAACAAAATCCACCCCAGCTTGTCCTCTCTCCCTCCCTCCTTTTTTTTCTCCCTCTTTCCTTTCCTCCCTCCTTCTTTTCCTCCCTTTCTCCCTTCCTTTCTTTTTCCCTTCCTCCATTTTTCCCTCTCCTTCTTTCTTTCCTTGGCTCTCTTCTGTTTTTTCTCACTATATTGAAATGTAACATAAATATAGGTCAGTGAAGTTTTCCATGTATATAGATACATTTTGTATCCAGCACCCCAATCAAGATAGAACTTTTTAAGAAACCCAGAACCACTGTTCTACCTTCTATCACCAGAGATTACTGTTGCCTGTTTTTTGGGTTTTTTTTTTAGTTTTGCCTACTCTTAAGGTGACCAATCATCCTCCTTTAGGGAGGACAGTCCTTCTTTTGTAAGTTCCATCCTCCCTCAAAAAGTGCCCTTCTACATGTCCTTTTTGATACTGGAAGACTAATCTGTGAATGTCTGTATTCGATTGATGCAGAGTCAATCCATTGTGTGTGATGTGATGTATTTGTATCTAAATGACTACCTTTTTCTTACAATTCCACAGTGGAGAACATTGCTTTTTCCTGTTGCATGAGGTTTTGGAACTATTTCTATATATTCCTGCATCAGTGATTCCAAATATGAAATCTATATTTAGGTGTATGCTCTAGTTTTTATGCAATTTTAATTTCTTTTTGTTACAGTTAATGGCATGCATTGGTCTTTAAAAATCTACTGATCTATAAAACATATTTCAGAGAGAGGAATAATTTTTTTACAGTTTTACAGCATTTTTTGGTGTTATCTAATAATATATTACTCAATACCACATTCTCATCATCTATACCCTACCAACCTTTACTCCATGTGCTGCAGGGGAAAGAGAGAGAAGTATGACAAGGCTTTTTCTCTCAAAGTGTTTAAGATTGGTATGAGTGTATTCAATATTTACAAGTGAAAAGTGTTAGCTGACAAAGTACTTAAATGTCTATATAGTAGTGGGAAAACATTGACATATGAAATCCAAATGGACTGGTCAACTTCTGCCTTTTTTAGGTTGGCATGAATGATAGTAAAAATTAAAATTATATCTGTTTCTAAATCTCTTTGGGATAAAAAGACAGAAATTTTAAAATGTGTTCCAGAGAAAAGATGTTAGGAAAATTTTGAGGAAATAAAAAGGAAGTCAAGCCACATGGCAGAATGACAGACCTTGGGGGAAATGGGACAGTGAGTGGTTCTCAGTGACAGAAAGTCTGAAGTTGTTTTAAGACCAAAGAAATTGAACTTTGAGTGCTAAGCTATTTGTGTTTCTGTGATTTAAACACCCTCCAGTCTTTCAAATCTGAAGTACTGCTTTCTTATGTCCTTGTTTTGGGAAGAACCAAGGAGTCCGAAGTATGGGTAAATATGGAACAGAAGCTGTAAGTGAAGATGGAGAGACAAGAATGAGACTGAAAATTTCAGCAATAGCCAGATATTGAAGCTAAGACATGGCACTGGAACTCCAGGCCAGAATTCTCCAGGATGTGATACAGTTTTTGGAACCACACCAACCTTCATGTAAGGTATGGGATAAAAAGCTCTAGAACTTTTTTTTCCCCAAAAGGTAGAGAGACTTGAGCTACCATCTGAATTTCACATGGTACCCAATTAATTGGAAAAAATGGGACTAGGTTAGGGTCTGCCTAAAGTAACGCATTCTAAAAATGTCACTTCTCTCCTCTTACTTTATCAACTGAGGGAAATAATGCTGAAATAAAAAGTATGTGCTTTGGAAGTAAGATGAATTCTCTTAAAGTTTAGCTCTATCAATTACTTGGTGTGTGCCCTTTGGTAAATTTTCTACCCATTCAGGGCTTTATCTTTCTTACACGTAAACTGATCAGCGTAATACCTACCTGGCAAGGTTATGCAGGACACAGCATCTGAAAGACAGCAAGCATGGTCTTTCCTCCTTCTCAGGGAGCTGTCTGGAAAAATAATTTTAAAGATATTCTGCACTTGTCACTGGAGGAAAACTTAGGAAGAATTTAGTCTTATGAAGAGAAAGCTAAGTTTTTCTCCTTACTGTAAATTTTTCTCTGAATTATAATTATGAAGTTAATGCTAAGTCATTATTTTATGAGAAAATAAGATCTTAGCTTACATGGTTATAATGCATTAATAAACTCTTTACAGAATTAAGGACTACATATATATTTTCCCCAAGAATTGCTATTCCCTCTAAAACTAGTAGAAATGTTATTCTTAAGTAGAAATTGTTTATTATTTAAATGTGTTTAACATATAACTTTTAACACTGAATTATATTTTTAAATGAAAACATATGACATAATAAATTTGCAAATTTTCATTTCCTTTTTACTCATTAGACAAGCCATATATATCATACGGTTATTTCATAGCCCACACAGTCTACAGAAAGAGTCGTAGACACTAGGATGTTAAAGTAGGTGACCGGGACTAGGTGCTTCTGCACCTGCTGCACCATTGCAGACGTGAGAAGGCTGTATTCTTTGGGCCCTGCCTGCTGATCCCATATCACTGCTCTGGCACTTCTGGTATCTCTGCTCTTTCCAGTTTTTAGCAGATCTCAGGGATGAAATTTGGGCTTAGTTCTTTCTTCAGTCCATCCTGGGGCTTTCATCTCTTATCCTTTTTTTTCTGTTTTCTTTTTCACCACATTGTAAGATGCAGATGCTTGCCTTTTATGGTTTATTACTAAAAGAAAAAAGATACATGGTGACAGAAATCACATACACATCTACACACACACATTTCTCAGTCATTGAGATAAAATGTGAGAAACTATCAAGGTTATCAGGGCAAAAACAAGTCTTGATAAAATTGCAGAGGGAAGCTGTTTATTTTTTGCCATTGAACCTATACATTTTTGTGAATCTACACTCACCTTTCTTTTTAATTCCTTTTTATTATAGTTGAGAAGGTATTGCTTCTTTTGAGGTCAGTCTAATAGTATTCTGAAAATTGTTTAAGAATCAGTTTTTTTTAAAAAGAAAACATATCTTGATTTGCATTAATTGCTGTTTTCTCCGGTATAAATACTTCCACTATGGTGGATTTCAAGCTACCAATATGGCATTACTGAATAATGGATGGGAAGAGTGTGAACACAGGCTCTTGCAAACCAGAACAAGTCAGCTTCAGCACATTACTGGGTAATTAATTCCTTTCTGTCTTTCCAAGAAGCAATAAAGAATAGTGGGTCTGTGCACAGACGCTAGAGTTAGTTAGATTTGTCTGAGTTTGTATCCTAATTATACCCATTAATATATCTATGGTTTTGAAAAATCGTAACTTTTCTGTACCTTAGTTTCCTAATTGGTAAAATGATAATTAATGCAAATATACTTTGTGTAGTATAGCAACATTACTAATCCAATATTAACAAAAGGAAAAAATATATTTGAGGCAGAGTTTACTAATAATCCCCATTTTACAAATGAGACCCTTAGAAAACTTTTTCTTCCAGCTACTGCTGTAATTTGTTCCTTTTATTAAGGCAATTTTACTCCACTTCCTACTTTTCCACCTACTTTTTAATGCATTCCCATCTGGTATCTGCACACATTATGCAAACATCCGGGGTTATTTGACATACATTCTATCTTAGGTTGGATTTTCTGGACATGGTCTTTTAGTGAAAGATTTGCATGTAGGCAATTCATTAGAGAGTGTTTTCAGGAATGACTATAAGGGAACAAGAGAGGGAGAGATTGATGGCATTACTGTGATGCATTTGCACCAGAGGCCTTACTTCATTTAATTAGAGCTCTGGAACCAAGATGGTCCTTTGAAAGTGTCATTTGTTTACCACATTAACCTGTCATTGAGCAGAAATGGGAGGAATCGTGGACAAGGAGGTTTCCTTTGGCACCTTCTAGAGAGTGACACAGTCCTGAGGCCCAGCAGCTCAGAAACCCACCAGGCAGCTGGGGGAATGCGTGCCTCTTCTAGTAAGGATGGACTTATGCCACTGACATTGTTCAGATCCATTTGCTTTCTATGCTAAGTTCACCACATTGAGGAATAGTTGCTTCAGGATGCTTATTGGTCAGTTTTCTTAGGAAAACTTAGAAGGTGAATGTTAACAGGATGAATTATAGTTCCACTGCTGTCCATAGTTATATTTTACATGTCAGTACCAACATCACTACTTCTGAAAATGTTCTCATTGAGTGAATAGGAAGAAGAAAATAAGAACATTAAGTATGAAATACAACACTGGGGAACAATTTTTAAAAATTTTCTGTTGCATGAGGTTTTAGAACTTATTCTATATAATTCTGCATTGCTGATTCCAAAACTGAAATCTGTTTTTCGGTGCATGCTCTAATTTTTATGCAATTTTAATTTATTTATGTTACAGTTACCGGCATGAATTGGTTTTTACATTGGAGCTAAAGGGCAACGACTCTTGGATTGAACATAACCACAAGGAAATTAATGTTTTACAAATATCACTTTTACATAATTGTAGTTGTTTTTAAATGTAAAAACTTATTATCTGATAAAAATATCCTCTTATTTTGTTTTAAGATTGAATCATGGCTTCTTCGAGTAGTTGTAAATGTAAGAATAGTCCTGATACCTTCTGTTATATATGTGGCTGTTACACACTTCAACAACAAAGGCGCAATATTGCATCATTTGTGACACGTGCATATATTGCCTATTTTCAAGTTCCCCTTGGCGATCAAGACAAGAATTGGGCTCCTCATATTGTGTGTCATCATTGTGAGGAAATGCTTCGTGACTGGACAAAAAGAAAACACAAAGGAATGCTTTTGGTATTCCCATGGCTTGGCATGAATTAAGGACCACAGCAGTAACTGTTATTTCTGTCTGATCCATGCAAAGAGCATTGGCAAGAAAAAATGGCATATGATTGCATATCCTAATATTCCTTCAGCAATACAACCTATCCCACACTCTGAGACACTCTCGGTTTCAATTTTCAATGGTTTTATTTCTAGAAAGGACAAAGAAAGTGAACATGGTGATCAAGTGTATTTTGATAAGATGCATGAAGAAATGGTTGTAAAATCTGAAGGGTCTTCTTCTGATGCTAAGCAGTCATTTACCCCTAAGCAATTTAGCCAACCCGAATTGAATGACTTAATAAGAAATTTGGGCCTATCAAAGAAAGCAGCTGAGTTATTAGCCTCTAGGCTTCAAGAAAATAATGTACTTCACTGCTCAGCTAAAGTATCCCATTTCAGGAAGCGTGAACAAATTTTTGTGTACTTTTTTTCTGAAGACAAACACTTTGTTTACTGTCATGATATCAGTAGTCTTTTCAGCCAGCTAGGTGTTACCAATTACAGTCCAACAGAATGGCGGCTATTTCTTGACAGCTCTACACAGTGTCTGAAATGTGTTTTCCTACACAATGGTAATGTTTATGCAGTGGTTCCAATTGGTTATTCAACTCATTTGCAAGAAGATTATAATGACATAAAAATTGTCCTTGACTTTCTGAAGTATGAGGAGCATAACTGGATCGTTCGTGTGGATCTTAAAATGGTAAATTTCCTGCTACGACAACAGAGAGGTTTCACAAAGTATCCTTGCTTTCTGTGTTTGTGGGACAGTCGAGCTTGGGAGAAACACTGAACAAAGAAGGAGTGGCCAAAATGTAAAGTAGGGATGCAAAATATTGTGAATGATCCTGTAGTTAATCGAGACAGGATCATTTTCCCCCTACTTCACATAAAAATTGGCTTAATGAAGCAGTTTGTTCAGGCTTTGAATAGAGAAAATGAATGCTTTCAACGTACTATTTCTACTTTTTCTGCCTTGTCTTTTGAGAAGATAAAAGCAGTTATATTTGATGGTCTTCAAATTTGAACCCTCATATGTGATGAAGAATTTGCCAGAAAGATGAATAAGGAGGAGAAAGCAGCATGGCAGTCTTTTGTGGCAATTACAAAGAACTTCCTTGGCAACAAAAAAGCAGAAAACTATGAACTTCTGAACTTCTGTCGGCTTTCCGCAACATTGCATGTAACATGAGCGTTAGGATTCATTTCCTGAACAGTCACCTTGATAAGTTTCCTGAAAATCTTGGAGCTGTTAGTGATGAGCAGTCTACTGCTGGAGCATCCAACAAGATTTTCCTCAACAAGTACACAAATGCAAGAGCTACAAATGCAAATTTTTACCTGAATAGAATTTTAAAAAGCTTTTTGCAAATTTTATGATTAAAATAAGTCTTTTAATAAGTTCTGTTTCAATTTTGTAGACAAATTCTGATGCAATTATATCTTTTAGTGTATTAGTGTATTTACTGCATTATATATATTATTATATTTTCCCAAAAATGATGCCCAAGAAGATATTCTACTTCATTATGTTAAACTAAATGTTGAAAATTTTATAATAAGATGAAAACCTAAAATCTTGAATTGCAAAAAAAAATTCTAGCTTACAGAGAAAAAGTATTGTCAGATTTGAGATCAGCAAACTCGATTTAGGTAAAAAGAAGTGTTTTTGTGGATGGAACAAAAATTTTGTTCCCCAGTGCAATCTATTCCTATTTGGAGTCAACTGAAAATAGATTTCTCATTTGGAAGGAAACCTGGCTCTTCCTTGTTTAACATCAGTGAATGTTTCCAGGAGACTGTAGAGTGGGCTTTGCTGTTAAATAATTTTGTAATTACTATCATGTGGATTACAAACACTTCCTAGTGCTAGCCCAAATACTAGTTCATACTAATATTTATTTTACATGAGATAATTCTCTGATTCTTATTTGAATAAATATCTTAACACTTTTAGAACAAGAAAGCTGGCATAAAATGTGAGTGAATATTCTTTTTTGTTTTCACTGCTCTCCTTTTCCTTCAGACTAAGCTCTAATCCAACAAATACTTTATATCAGATTTTTATGCTGATATGACTGATCTTGTTTTCTCTGCCTGGGATGCTCTTTCTCAACCCTTACTCTTTGTATCTCTACTTACACCCAACTTGCATATATTTTGGGCTTTCAAATTCTACCCATCTTTATTTTTTCCTCGGAAAAAGTTTTTTATTCCATGGCCCAAGTTTCTTGTTATCCTACTAATTCTTCTTAACTAAGAATGCACATTTTCTGCACCTCTCTTTTGGTATCTATCTATCTATCTATCTATCATCATCATCATCTATCATCATCATCTATTTATCATCTATCATCTATCTACCTATTTATATTTTAGTATATATATTTTGTGTATATATTTATTTGTATTTTAGTCTTTTGTGTGCAAACTTTATTATCCTATGAGGTCCCTGGAGCTATTTATGTTTGATTTTTAAAAATTCCTCACTGTATCTAAGGAAGGCAATCAATTAGTATTTATTAAACACATAATTAAATTAATAAACAAAAGGTTCTGGCTACCATTGAGGAACTAAGGATCATGCAAGAGACAAAGATTAGTAAATGGATAGATGATAGATAGATGATAGATTGGTGTATAGGTAGTAGATAAATAAAATAAGGTAATGGATTAAAAGCCAAATAAAAGACCAAAGGAAAAACATGTGGAACTCCTCAAGAAAAAATCATGAGATTAAAACTAAACATTAGGTAATTCAGTTGAAATAGCTGAAATTATAAGAATTTCAAAATCAAGGTCAAGTTAGGTGTCTCGTGTCTTGAGTCATGAAACCTCCCTGATCAAAAGGAGGGTGCTGGTTGGTTTGAATTATTATATTATTTTAGGTGGTTTTCCTTCTCTAATCTAAAGCAGGAAATTGGTGTGTCCTCTGGGTGGGAAGATGACTGGGAAGATACGAAGAGTATTTCAGCAGGAAAACCAATCTTGAAAAGTGGAATGATAGACTGAAAAGAAGAAGAAAAAGCAGAGTAAGAATTTTTCAAAAAGTTCAAGGATAAATGGGAACGCAATTGCTCAGAACGTTTGAAGTCTGAAAGAAAGAGAGAGTACAAAGAGCTAAATCAGAGCCTAAGGAGGCAGAAAAGTTAAGGAAAACAAGAAGCAAATTTAAAAGTTTTCTATAAATCTTTAGGATATATTTAATCCTCCTTGTGTATTTTTGGTATAATGTAGTCAAAAATTTCTGTTTGACTGAATTTAACTTTTATCTTGATGTGCTGATATTATGTAAGTACAGTTTTAAAAATCCACTGAAAATAACACAAAATATCTTTAAAAAAACTCTCAGTTTCTTATATGTTTTCTTTTGATAACCCTGGTCACATTTGACAAAAGATATTAAAAGTTAAAAAATTTATACCTCAGATGACTGTATCTACATCATTTAGTCTTTCAGTTCTTAAATTCAAAGAGAGATAAAAATCTTTATTTGACATCAAGGCATACCAATTTTCAATACCCCAGTTGACACTAGTGAATTTTATGCATGAGCTCATCTCCTCTTTCATATTATATGCATTCCTTGGTGCTTATAAAAGTTTTTCAACACAAGATTCATTGTATTCTATCACTCTTACATTCTAGAATGCAGGCACCCAAATAATAGTGATCTCATAGTTGATGAATCAAGTCTTAGATATAATATGAAAAGGACAGATTATTGTTAGAGGAATTAGGGAACATAAAATGCAGTGGTATTTTTAATTATACATGCACAAACAAAAGAGAAGCTCAATTTTGTGTAATATTCATGATAATACATAAGAATGTTTTTTTCTCTTTTCTTTGAAGGCAGTCTTATAGCATACATATTATTTACTTGTCAAAGTTAAAATTAAAAGCATTAACAATAAGCCATATAGCTGTAATGATTATTGGAAAAAATATTCTAAACTGCAAAGTATTTTTCAGAAAACAAGAACACTTTGATTACAGCTTGGCTTTCTATCTAGTTGTATAGAATGGTATATTACAAATGTCTGGAGAGACTGAGAATAGCTTCAGAAACACTTTTCTTAGGCTATAACAAATATTGTTTTTGTATAGTATTTTAGAATTTCTTGTTACCTAGCACCATTCTTATTTATCTTTTATTTCAATAATCTTAAGATATGTTTATATCTCTCTCTTGCTCTCTTTTTTTCTTCCTTTTTTGAAATTTTTTTTTTCATTTTATAGGCAGAGAAGTTAAACAGAAACATTAGCTGATGGTGTCAACACAAATAACTTTGAGCATTATTTGAGACTTGTTGAAAATATAATTCCCATCCTACCTATTATACTGAAAGTCTCACGAAATCAGTGGTTCTTAACCATTATTACACAATAGTAAATGTTTTTTATTAGGGTGCAAAGATCATGTGAATTAGACATGCTGTAATTGTTCTTACTGAGGATTAGTGGTAGAATTGAATGCACATGGGCAACACATTGTCCAGAGCTGAAAACTTTCTAAAATGATTATAATTTTAGGAGTGGTTTTTATGTTATGCCAATATTTTGTTTTTATTTTTTTTCAAAATTTATGTATATAATTTAATGGTCAAAGAATTGTACAAGGGTTGTTAACAAAATAACAATGTCAGCTCTTTTTTCTTTCTTTTCTCTTTTCCATATGCTTTTTACCTCTCTTAGCTGACTCTCTTGGTATCATGTGTCTAAATGACAGATTTTTCAGTGTTACTCCTTGACATTTCAGTTTTAGCCATTATCTGTTGAGTTTCCTTTGTGTATGACAACAATTGAGCTGTCCTCTCTCCCCCAGTCTTTATCATTCTCCCCAAATGTAATTTTGCTTGGATGAATATTCAATGTTTATATATATGAAATGCAATTTACAGCTGAGCCATGTAGTCAACTATTATATTTTCTTTTTCTACACAACTCTTTGTTTTCATTGGAGTCAATTATTATTTCTTATCTTTTTTTTCTTCATTTCCTAATATACTTATTTCTAATTTATCCTCAAAGCTTTTGGGCAAACTTTCCCAAGAAGAGTATGGAGTTACCTCAAAAAAATTAAAAATGGGACAGCCTTATGATCCAGCAATTCTACTTTGGAGAATATATCCAAAGAAACCTGAAACACTAATTTGAAAAGATATAAGTATGCACCCCAATGTTCATTGCAGCATTATTTATAACAGCCAAGATTTAAAAAGCAGCCCAAGTACCCATCAGTAGATGAGTGGGTAAAATTATTTGTGGTACATTTACACAGTGGAATACTACTCAGCAGTAAAAAAGAAGGAAATCTTACCTTTTGTGACAGCATGGATGGACCTGGAGAGCGGGTTAGGGTTATAATTAGGGTTAGGGTTATTGTTAGAGTTAGGTTAGGGTTAGGGTTATAATTAGAGTTAGGGTTATTGTTAGGGCTATATTTATTGTTAGGGTGAGATTTAGGGTTCTGGTTAGGGTTAGAGTTAGTGTTAGGGTTATTGTTAGGGTTAGGTGTGTAAGATTTCTTATAGACTTTTTGGCCTTTAGAGCTTGTAGTTTCTGTTACAACTACTCAACTCTTTTATTGTAGAGTTGACCCTGTGTGCTGTAGTTTGTCAGCCTCTGGTCTAAATCATCCCTCAAGATTTTTGTTTGCTTCAGATATTCTTCACTTTTCTCTCTTTTCTTTAGAAAAATTTCTCAAGGGCTCTTAGGTTTCTCTGTACACCTGTGTCATAGATGTCATCTTAGTGTCTCCTTAGCCATCACTATTGAGATTTTTTTTGCCTCTTTTTTTTTTTGATGGATCTTCAAGTACCTGTATCTCATGTCTTTTCTTTTCTTGGCTAACTCCCTCATTTCAGTGGATAACCATATCCAAAAGCTTTTAGAGAAAGAGTTCAGAGGAAATAATGCATATTCTTTCTTAACACACGATCTTCCAAGCAAAGGATTCACTATGATGTTAAATGTTTTTAGTTTGTTTTAGACACACATCGGACTTACCAGGATTTGACCGAGAGAAGCTAATTCAATTTCATTTAAAATGTTTTATTTTACTTATTTTAAAATAAGATTAGGAAAAAAGAATCAAATATATGTTTGAGACTTGGAAGTACAATACTCCACTGACTCATTACATTTTTTCCTTCAAATAAAAACCATCTAGGAAGTGGAAAGGAAATCTTGGAAAGAAATATGGAGATAGCAGTGCATTCAAAGGGGGGTGGAATTAAATTAATAGAGATTTGTTCTTCTCTTAACTCTTTAATAGCTCCAAAATGATCTTCACTATGATTTCCATTTTAATGGTGGACTAAATATTTTATATTATAATGTGCTATGAAGTTTCAGGAAGTTAGTATTGATGCTTTATACAAATGTTTCCCATAAGTAGATAGATTAGCTGTACAATTTTGAGTTTTTGTTGAGAAAGAATTGACTTTATCAAGTTGGAATTTATTTGTGGCACTTGTAGTATTGATTGATTATAGCATCAAATCTATTTTAAAGAATTAATTTTTTTACATAAGAAAATCAAATACTTAGATGTATTAAACTAAAATATATCAAATTTAAAAATAACTTTATGGCCATTAAATTGGAAAATCAACTGGTGAATGTATGGTATTCTTAATCCCAATGAAGTCTAGTTAGTAGTATTTTTTTTTTTAAGCGAGAGAAAGAGAGTGAGAATGATAGGAAGAGGAGGACAAACAGGAAGAAAGAGAGATGAGAAGCATCAATTCTTTGTTGCAGTACCTTAGTTGTTCATTGACTGCTTTCTCTTATTTGCATTGACCAGGGAGCTACAGCAGAGTGAGTGACCCTTTGCTCAAGTCAGCAGTCTTGGGCTCAAGCTGGTGAGCCTATGCTCCAGCAGGATGAGCCTGCGCTCAAACTGGTGACCTTGGGTTTTTGAACCTGGGTCCTCTGAATCCCAGTCCGATGTTCTATTCACTGTGCCACCACATGGTCAGGTAGTAATGTCTTTTTAAGAGGAAATTGGTGTTCCCAGGAGATATGTTAAGAGACATGTTTATAGCACAAATGAATTAGACAAGAACTAGGTATATTCCTGATTTCCAGTATTCTGTACAAACATACTTGTTGGTTTATTTAAATACAAAACCAAATAAAAATAGAAAGACAGAGTTCCTGAGGCTGATAGATGGTTTCAAGTTTGACCATTGTGACCTTGGTAGGTTTCTTCTTTCTTTTTTTTTTATTTTTTTATTCATTTTTTTTTTAGAGAGGAGACACAGAGTGAGAGAAAGAGAGAGAGAGATAGAAAGAGAGAGAGAGAGAGAGAGAGAGAGAGAGAGAGGAGAAGCTGGAAACATCAACTCCCATATGTGCCTTGACCAGGCCAGTGCAGGGTTTTGAACTGGCGACCTCAGTGTTCCCAGGTCGACACTTTATCCACTGCACCACCACAGGTCAAGCAGTTTCTTCTTTCTTAATGTTATTTTTATATTCTTTAATTTTAGATGAAACATGGTTAGGGGTTTATCATGTACTGTTGCTTTCCTAGAGTAATTGCTTAATTCAATATTAATTACCAAGCCCCCAAATTGTTGTACTTATAAATTAGATCCATCACTTGTTACAGATTTTGTCTTATCTATTTTTTTTCTTTTTTATTATTATTAATTTTAATGGGGTGACACCAATAAATCAGGGTACATATATACAATAAAAACATCTCCAGGTTACATTATCATTCAATTATGTTGTATACCCATCACCCAAAGTCAAATTGTCCACTGTCATCTTCTTTCTGGTTTTCCATGTGCTCCTCCCCTCCTCACTATCCCACCCTCCCCTCCCTCTGCCCGCCCCGTAACCACCACACTCTTGTCCATGTCTCATAGTCTCACTTTAAGTCCACCTATGTATGAAATCATGCTGTTCTCAGTTTTTTTTCTGATTTACTTAGTTCACTCGTATAATGTTATCAAGGTCCATCCATTTTGTTGGAAATGATCCGATGTCATCATTTCTAATGGCTGAGTACTATTTCATAGTATGTATGTACCAAAGCTTTTTAATCCACTCGTCCTCTGACGGACACTTGGGCTGTTTCCAGATCTTCGCTATAGTGAACACTGCTGCTACAAACATGAGGGCGCATATCTTCTTTTCGAACAGTGCTATGGTGTTCTTAGGGTATATTCCTAAAAGTGGGATAGCTGGGTCAAAAGGCAGTTCGATTTTTAATTTTTTGAGGAATCTCCATACTGTTTTCCCCAGTGGCAGCACCAGTCTGCATTCCCACCAGCAGTGCAAGAGGGTTCCCTTTTCTCCACATCCTCGCCAGCACTTATTCTGTGTTGTATTGCTGATGAGCGCCATTCTGACTGGTGTGAAGTGATATCTCATTGTGGTTGTAATTTGCATTTCTCTAATGATTAGTGATGTTGAGCATTTTTACATATGGCTATTGGCCATCTGAGTGTTCTCTTTGGAGAAATTTTTCTATTCATTTCTTTTGTGCATTTTTTGATTGGATTGTTTGTCTTCCTGGTGTTGAGTTTTATAAGTTCTTTATAAATTTTGGTTATTAACCCCTTATCAGACGTGCTGTCGAATATGTTCTCCCATTGTGTGGTTTATGTATTTATTCTGTTCTTATTGTCTTTAGCTGTGCAAAAACTTTTTAGTTTGATATAGTCCTATTTGTTTATCTTGCCTTTTATTTCATTTGCCCATGGAGATAAATCGGCAAATATATTGCTGCTACAGATGTCGGAGAGCTTGCTGCCTATGTTTTCTTCTTATATGCGTATGGTTTCATGGCTTATGTTTAAGTCTTTTATCCGTTTTGATTTTGTTTTTGTGAATGTGTAAGTTGATGGTCTACTTTCAATTTTTTGCAGGTAGATGTCCAATTTTCCCAACACCATTTATTAAAGAGGCTGTCCTGCCTCCATTTTATGTTCTTATCTCCTTTGTCAAATATCAGTTGTCCATAAAGGTGTGGGTTTATTTCTGGGTTCTCTGTTCTGTTCCATTGATCTATGTGCCTGTTCTTATGCCAATACCAGGCTGTCTTGAGTATAATGTTCTTGTAGTATAACTTGATATCTTGAAGAGTTGTACCTCCTGCTTTATTTTTTCTTTTTAAGATTGCTGAGGCTATTTGTGTTCTATTTGGTTCCATATAAAGTTTTGGAATATGTGTTCTATATCTTTGAATTATGTCATTGGTATTTTAATTGGTATTGCATTGAATTTATGAATTGCTTTGGGTAATATAGACATTTTAATGATGTTTATTCTTCCTAGCTATGAGCACGGTATATGCTTCCACTTGTTTCTATCTTCCTTGATCTATTTTATCAATGTTTTATAATTTTCTGAGTACAAGTCCTTAACCTCCTTGGTTTAATTTATCCCTAGGTACTTTATTTTTTGGCTACAATAGTGAAGGGAATTGTTTCCTTAATTTCTTTTGCTGACAATTCATTGTTTGTATATAGAAATGCCTCTGATTTCTGAGTAATAATTTTATATCCTGCCACATTGCTGAATTCATTTATAAGGTCCAGTAGTTTTTTGACTGAGACATTAGGGTTTTTAATATACAATATCATATCATGTGCAAATAATAATAGTTTTACTTCTTTTCCAATGGATGCCTTTTATTTCTTCTTCTTGTCTGATTGCTGTAGCTAGGAATTCCAGAACTATGTTGAATAAAAGTGATGAAAGGGGGCACCCCTACCTGGTTTCTGATCTTAAGGGGATTGCTTTTAATTTTTGTCCATTTGTTATAATGTTTGCTGTGGGCTTGTCGTAGATGGCCTTCATCATGTTAAGGAATGTTTCCTGTATATCCACTTTACTGAGAGTTTTGAGCATGAATGGGTGCTGTATTTTATCAAATGGCTTTTCTGCATCTATTGAAATTATCATGTGATTTTTGTCATTCCTTTTGTTTATGTGCTGAATCACATTGATTGATTTGCAAATATTGAACCAGCCTTGCCTCTCCAGAATAAATCCCACTTGATCATGGTGTATGATTTTTTTCATATATTGCTGGATCCATATGACTAATATTTTTTTGTCATTTATTTCTGCTCTGATCTTTATTATTTCCTTCCTTGTACTGGTCCTGGGTTTTATTTGCTGTTGTTTTTCTAGTTCTTTTATCTGCAGGGTCAGGTTGATTATTTGAGCTTTCTCTAGCGTCTTATGATATGCCTGTAGTGCAAAGAACTTCCCTCTCAGTAATGCTTTTGCTGTGTCCCATAAATTTTGAGTTGATGTATGCTCATTATCATTTGTTTCTAGAAACTTTTTTTATTTCTTCTTTGATCTCATTGTTAATCCATTCATTATTTAATATCATGCTATTTAGTTAACAAGTTTTTGAGTATTTTTCAGTTTTTCTTTTTTGGTTAATTTCTAGTTTCATGGCATTGTGATCAGAGAAAATGCTTGATATAATTTCAATCTTCTTAAATTTATTGAGACCATTTTTGTGTCCTACCATGTGGTCTATCCTAGAAAACACACCATAAGTGCTTGAGAAGAATGTATATTCTACTGCTTTAGGGTGCAAAGTTCTGAAGATATCTATTAAATCAAGTTGATCTAGTGTATCCTTTAAGTCTGTTGTTTCTTTATTAATTTTCTTTCTTGAGGATTTATCCAGTGTTGTTATTGGGGTATTGAAATCCCCTACTATGATTGTATTGCTGTTAATCTCACCTTTATATCCATCAAAGTCTGCTTTATGTATGTCAGATCTCCTACATTTGGTGTGTAGATATTTATAATAGTTATATCTTCCTGTTGAATTGTTCCCTTTATCATTATGTAGTGTCCTCCTTTATTTCTTACTACAGCCTTTGTTTTAAAGTCCATTTTGTCAGATATAAGTACTGCTACCCCGGCTTTTTTCATTTCCATTTGCATGAAATATATTTTTTTCATTCTTTAACCTTCAATCTATGTGCATCTTTTGTTTTAAAGTGTGTCTCTTGTAGACAGCATATGTATGGATCCTGTTTCTTTTTCCACGCAGCTACGCTATGTCTTTTGATTGGATCATTTAATCCATTTACTTTAAAGTTATTGTTGATATGTAGTTGTTTATTGCCATTTTATTCTTTAAAGCTGTATTTTTCTTTTACTATATTCTTTCCTCCCTTTGAACTGTTTACAACAGGCCCCTTAGTATCTCTTGCAGAATTGGTTTGGTTTTAATGAATTCCTTGAGACTTTCTTTGTCTGGGAAGCTCTTTATTTCTCCTTCAATTTTAAATGTTAGCCTTGCTGGATAGAGTAGTCTTGGTTGTAGGTTCTTGTTCAGCATTACTTTGAGGGTTTAGGGTGGCTGTTTCTCAGATTGTTCCTGTGCCTTCAGTCCATACTCTCTTCCCGCTGCTCTGGTCCTCTCCTCTTTCCCTGTTCCCTGGAGCCCCGGGTGCTTCGTTGTGAGAGAGGTTTTCTGCGCTGTCCCTTTAAAAAGAATCTTGGGTTTGAGAAAAGTGTCTCTTTCTCACAAACAGTATCCTCACTTGTTTCACAGCTCAATACTGTCCAAACGCCTCTTCTAGGCTCTGGAACTGCAGGCTGTGCTTTTGTTCCTGGGACCCAGGTCCCTCCCTCTCCACCAAACTCTCCTCCCACCACGTGGGTCTCTCCGCGCTGCCGTTCGCTTCGCGGAGCTGGGCAGCCCTCTTTGCATTTTCGCTATTCCTACCAGTCTCAATGTGGCTTCTTCTGTGTTCGTTGGTTGAAGAGTCCACTTAGATTAGTTCAAAGTTGTTTTATCCAGATGATGGTTCTTAAAATTGAGTTATAATCCACTTTGGTTCTGGGAGTTGAAGTTGGTATGTCTGCCTACTCCATCGCCATCTTGCTCCTTTATCTGTTTTTAATATATGCATTTTTATATGCTTTGATACTTAGTTTAACATTCATCCATGTACTTTTTCATGGTTAACAAAGCTAAGAAGCTCACAAAAACCTCATTGTTCAATATATGTTCTACCACTTTATTTCGTGCTTGAAATACTTTCCAGAAAGATTATTTTCAATCTGACTTGTCCTTTTAGATGTAAGTAGCATGACTTCTTTCTTCTATTTTAGAATGTTATTAAATTTATCATATTGAGTATACTAAAAGTATTCTTTTTAAAATAATAGTTCTTGATTATTTTGGGGTGAAAAATCAGTCTTACATTGGACAAATTATGTGTAATATTGAATTCTGGTTTTTAGGAATTTGCAATTGACTTATGAAAGTTGTCCAAAGAGTCATATTAAAATATATTAGTAAAGAGAATCATAAATTTTAAGACTATGTCTTAGAAAAATATAACCTACTACAAAATGTGGAAATAAATGAAGACTACTCAAATGAAAATAAGAAAGAGATATTTGTTTAGAGCTTCTTATATATCAAGAGGCATATGCCATCATTTGTATTTTGGCAGAAACTGAAAGGTAGGCAGGGGGAGTAGAAAATCTTCATAGTGGGAAGGCATCAAGATTGCTCTGCTTGAAGATCTTTTGGTACCAGTCAGCTGGTTCCAGCTAACTAGAAGTGAGGCATTCGACAAAATTGGTTAGAAGAACATATTTGACTTTATTTCATTGGACCTAAATTGGAAATGGAGGCAAATATTAAGGAAGCTGTCAATTATTAATCAAGTCCTGACTGTTTGGGGTCTATTGCTACAAAAAGCTTGCGGCAGGTTGCCAGTAAGGGTTTTATTTTAGTACATGGTCTGGCAATTGTCTCTCTGCATCAGAGGTCCCTAAAATTTTTACACAGGGGGCCAGTTCACTGTTCCTCAGACTGTTGGAGGGCCGAACTATATATATAAAAAACTATGAATAAATCCCTATGCACACTGCACAAGATTATCTTATTTTAAAGTAAAAAAACAAAACGGGAATAAATACTATATTTAAAATAAAGAACAAGTAAATTTAAGTCAACAAATTGACCAGTATTTCAATGGGAACTATGGGTGCGGATGCATCCTGTGCTCCTCTCACTGACCACCAATGAAAAAGGTGCCCCTTCAGGAAGTGCAGCGTGGGCCAGATAAATGGCCTCAGGGGGCTGCATGCGGCTGTGGGATATAGTTTGGGGACCCCTGCTCTGCATATTTAGTCTCTCACAAAATACCAAATATCTGTTATCCAATGAAAAATTACCAATAATTCACAAGAACTAATTCAAAATTCAGAGTGATTTTCTAGTCATTATATTGTTCTAGGTGTATAAGATGCTCTCATGTATAAGACACATCTTAATTTGGGGGCCTAAATTTTGAAAAAAAATTATATAAAGTTATTGAACTAAAATTTTATTCATCATAAAATTTATGTAACTCATCAATGTCAAAACTCCCATTTATTAGCTTGTCCTTATCTGTGTCTAATGACGAATCACTGTCTTCAACAATGAGGGCAAAAACAAGTGTCTTATACAATGGGAAATATGGAATTCTTCTTAACAGTGAAATAAACCACAGTTAATTTGCTCCCTTTTATTTTTCAGTTAAGAATTCTTGACAATTATCTCAAGTATTTAAAGAATGGAAATCAATTTTTGATTCAGTAAAATCATGAGCCAGTAAAATGACTTAATCATAAAATACTTTTTCTTGCTTCTAAGAAGGATGAGGATGATACTCTCATTATTTCAAAGTTTGTAAGCACAGCATGCTTTAAATTCCTTACAAGAAAATCTTTATTCTAATGAAGGAAACCAAGCAAAGGTCATTCTATAACACTTTTATCATATTGCTTTGATTCAATGTTACCAATATATTACTTTGCAAGATAGAAATATATTTATTTTACAATTCAAAAATGTTTCCAAGCACTACATTCTTGTCAGTGGATCTGAAAAATCTATTCTATTATATATGGGTAAATAAAAAAATCATACAAAAGAAAACAAAAATCATATATACAGATGAAGTACACTAATGGTAGTTCTACTTTCTTAAAATAGCTCACTCTGACATAACAGTTAACAGTAATTAATAAGTGATAAACAAAATAATAAAGTATCAGTCTGCAAGTAACCTTACCAGACTCCTGGTAGTTCTCTGACCCCCACCAATCAGTCAAGCTAATTAGGAGGATTAGACAGCCATTACATCTTGCCGTCTGTGAGATACAAGGCATGTTAGGAATAGTGTAGAGTTAAAGAATATCCTGAGGGCAGAAACCAATAGAAAAAAAAAAAAAGAAAATGTTTCTCCAATTTTCTCTTCCCTGGCTGCGATTTGCACCTCTTTCAAATAATATGCTATTAAAATTTATTGTACTAGTGGCTCATGGAAAGCATATAAATAGTTCAATTATTCCATTGTATCTTTTATACTGGAAAAATATGCTAAATGTACCATCCCTTTCTGCATAATGAATATTCATTTCAGTAGGTTGTAATTATAAACAATACCAATAACCATTTTACCTTTGTAGCCTCTCATTTTAACAACAATGCATGTATTTGTTTACTTGTTTTTTCCTCTATGTAAATTATTAGCAATGAAAAATAATAAAGTCATTCTTTCTAGTATAATGTAAATGATTAATAATTAAGTAATTAGAAGATACAATTTTCCAGTCCATTTTCAAGACATTGTTGGGCTGATGATGTCTTGGGTAAAATCATTTGTTTTGAATGTGGCAATTATCCCTGAAATAAACTATTGGTATTCTCTCCCAACTCTGAACTTTTGCAGTAAATACAGACAAGATTTTATTAAGAGAACTTCCAATCCAAATGAATAATGGAGTGCAAAATAGAATGGGTAAGGCCTTGACCTTCTGTATCGAAGAGCTGCACTGATTCAGAAGTCTCCACTTTAGAATGGTGACTATAGAAAAATGAAAGTATGAGAGAGGAACCAGAGGAGAGTGAGGTCTTCCAATTAGTTTTCAAAAGCTGTCAGGCAAGGTTGAATGGAAGGTTTTTCAGAAATAGAAAACTAATAAAAGTTACACTACTCACTATTTCTTCAATTCAAAAGGGTCCTGTAAAGCCCGTATCCACGGCCACCAATACAGCCACCTGGCCCATGCTGGTTTGCATTAGATTTGGACAGACAGTAATGAAACAAGGAGCCAAGAACTGTTAAGCCATCAGCTTTAATCCTAGCTTGCACCCAGCGGGCAAGTAAAAACACACACTGGGCTCCAAAACCCACTCATTCAGTGCTCACAAAGCTACTGACTTATCCGAGTTTCCTAGAATCAAAGGTTTCTAGCTCACTAGCCTTATTCACCTCTGTTCTCAATCTCCTTCTCAGCACGAACTCTACACAAACTGGCTTTTCCCTCAGCACTCCGCCATTTTGGCTTCTTCTCCTAGCCTCCTCCACGTGGCCTTTCTCTGCCTTCCTCTCTAATGCTAATCTCAGGAACAAAGAGAGATCAAGCTCCCGGTCTGCCCCACTTTACAGTGTAAAAATCAAACCTTTAAGCCAATCTACAAATAAGAAAGTCTCTGATACAAAGCCACTTATCTGAGGCATAATGGGAGGATTCCTCATGAGAGTGCACCACCCTACATCATCTAATCAGTCAAGGGTGTGGGGAAAAGCTTAATCTTAAAACTAAGCCTTAGGCTATAACAACCTGGCCTGCCCACAGCCCGTCCCCCAACACACATTAATATCAATGTACTTGCACATGTGCAGCGCCATCTTTAACAAAGTAAGCATAATATATTTTATCTGCCCAACAAGTGCCAACTAAACATAAAGTGAGACTAGACAGTTTGGAAGGGCCCATCTTAAATTCCCTGCATTAAACAGCAGTGCAAAGAAGCATCTGCCCTGTTCCTGATACTTACCCAGGTTAAACTAACTCAGCCACCTCTGTCCAGGATGAGACATTGTGGGATAACAAGTAGCAGAGGCACTCCATTTAGGAAGTGGGTACCATGGTCCATCCAAAGATAGCCCCCTCTGTCTTGTACCCAGCTTGCAGAAAGCCCAGTGCATCTCAGGTACCTGGGAGCTTGGGGTAGTCAAAGTCAGAAATCTTTAATAAGGCAATTCTATTCCTGGTTCTTGACAACTAAGTTACCTGAAGGCTTGGGGCAGTCCAAATCAGACATCTTTAATTAGGCACTTCTATTCTCGATCCTTGACAACTAAATTGGAAGTCCTTCTGGGCCTTGGGGTTATTACAGCTTGTTGTAGGAGGCAATAGAGAGGGCGTGATCACCAGTTGGCCTGAAAGCTGGCCCTGGGCATTCAGAGGCTTTCCGCCCCTTCTCTGTCCTTGGAAGGTATGTTCTGCCCCCTGTTCCCACACTAGGAGCTGTTTCAATAACACGATCTTGAGAAAGTGATGGATGTGCTATTGAGACCATCTGGACAGTACATATGACTGAACCCTGGTAAGATAAGGTGACCAATCGTCCTCCTTTAGGGAGGACAGTCCTTTTTTTGTAAGTTTCATCTTCCTTTGAAAAGTGTCCTCCTACATGTCCTCCTTTTTTATATTGAAAGACTAATCTGTAAATGTCCGTATTTGATCGATTTCTGTCGGTCCATTGTGTGTGATGGTGACGTATTTGTATCTAAATGAGTACTTTTTTCTTACCATTATTATTAAAAATTAATAGGCATGTAAGCATAATTACAATATAAAATATCACAAATGTTTTTATTATGCATTTATCATATTATAATGTATTGTTGCAATGAGTAAAATGTTTCTTTTATCTATGATATTGTTTTCTTCAATTTATTTTTGTCTTCCTTTTCATTGTAAAAATGTTGGTCACCTTAGGTAAGGCCACTGTACAAACTTTTAAGATTCTGGCAGATGGGTATGGAGATCTAGCTACTCAAGACAAGTCTCCTAAGTAAAGTCTCTTTCTTATTGAAACTGTCACCTACAATCTAGAGTGATCTGCCTTTTATTTTAATCTCTCATTGACCCCTGTAAATATGTGGCCAGTTTGCTAACCAATAGGACTTTAAAAAAATCCAATTACTATTTAGTCAGGACATTAAATTATAAATATCTGAGGCTTTAAAAATATTTGAAAACCAAAATGATTGTCTGTGAAAATTCTTCTGAAGTTACTAAATACCTCAGGCCAGGAGAATAGAAAACATTTTTGTGAGGTCAATCCTGCAAATGATTTTGTTGTTTTAAGAAAGTCTCTTTGGCTTTGGACAATCTGTTCTCTTTTCTGGAAAAGTTCCAGGTTGAACAATGAATAAAACTGAGGAAAATCTTACTGTGAAAATGAGTGGTGTTTATTGAAGGCCTGTTGCAGACAGGCACTGTTTCTAGATCCCTATTAAATCATCAATGGTAACTTTATGAGGCAAGTGCCATAATTATATCCTTTTTACAGATGAGGTTACTGAGGTGATTGTCCCAAAAATGTGAGTCTATTTAAATGTCTAGTCTTAGGCATGAATTTTGATGTTCAGGGTGTCAGAGGGATCCATATGGACATTTTTTGTCACCAGAACTGCAGATACTGTGGCTTTGGTTTCTCCAGGGATTTTAATTCAGTTTGTGTCCTAGCCTATGTCCAGGCTCACAGGAGCATCTCATTGTTTCCACGCAACTCCACACACCACGTGGATAAACTCAATGGTCATGTACTCAGGCTCTCAAAACAGAAGTGTTTTTATTGTAATGAGGAAAAAGCAGAACCATATCCCCACCTATGTTCCCAGGGATTTTCATCATGTCTTCCCTCATGTTGCTTGTCAATGGAAATTGAGGCTGTGGGAGTCATTTCTCTAGGACTGCAGCTCAACCTTTGCTGGATGTTTGGCAAAGATTTCTGTCCTGATGACATAATAGAGTGAAATTTGATTTCAGGGTGTCACCAGAAAAAAATTTGTGCTGAGACTTTACCAGTGACCAGGGTTTAGCAATGTTAAAATCTATTTTCTCTATTTCTGTGTTAAAACATTCAAGAACTTAGTTGTCCATCTTGCTGAAGGTGTCCTATGAACTTGGAGACTTGTTCTCTTACAGTTTTTCATATCCATAATATATATTTGTGCCTGGAGTAGAATTACCAGATAAAAGCACATACCATCTAGTTAAACCAGGCTTTCAGTGAATTTTAGAGAAATGCCAGTTTAACTGGGCATCATGTGCTCTTTCTTGTTTGCTGAATCTGACAACCGTGTTCTACATCCAACTCCTTAGAAGTGAGGGGAGAGGCAAGTTACTTTTTACTAGGAAAACCATCTTGTTTAGTATAGAGTAATTTAATAGCACCGGAAAAAAAGTATTTCTGTGGTTAGCATCTGCAGATGGGTGTAAAGTTTTCTCTAACTCATTTATATAAAAATGTACATTCCAAATTAATTATACTCAGAGTCTAAGTCAAAACATATTTAGTGTTATTCCCACAGTCCTTCATCCCATGGTAAGATAATCACCATAAAAGTTTTTAGGAACTTTCTCTCATCATTTGTGATTAAGGTATCCTCTAACAATGAATGTTCTTGAGTATCAAAACTTTTAATTTGTCATAGAAAGTTTTTCTGAAGTGTATGTTTCATTCCATTATATACTTGGGAGTGATATAGTGAACATTATTTCCTCTGGAAAAATTAGTGTTAGCTTTATTGATATGAATTATTTTGTTTTTTAATACAGTAATATACCCTCAAAATCTACAGTTTTGTTTATTTGTTTATAGAATTTTTTTCTTGTCTGTAAACACTCTCACTGTGCTATATGCTCTTGTGATTGTCTGCATGTTGTTTGGTCTCCTTGATGTCACCTCCTGGCGACAGCAGTGTGGGTGAAGGACTGAGAGAAGCTCATCTACAGGTGTGGGTGCATTTGTTTTGTGCCAGCTCCTTTAGCTATAGCTATTTCAGACACACCTGCTTGCCCATCTACACCGATGCTTTGTACTTCACAGGTGAGCACTGTTAGATCTGGGAAGTACGGTTCTATGCTTATCATTATGCTTCCCAAGATATGTTCTACAGAACACAAGTTCCATACATTGTTAATAGGTGTGTCAAGAAAAACTACCAGGATTGAAGAGTTTGAGAGACAGTGGGTTTTTTGAAAACTATTACAAGTTAAAGCTACTTTCTAGGGATTTTGATATCCTGATGGGGTTTGTAAAGCCTAGGTGTTTAATGGGGTACATGGTAAAATTTAATTGTATCTATTCATGTAATCCCTTTGCTGAAAGATTTCACTGGACACATTGTAACATCTTGTCATGACTTAACACAGGAATTGCACACAGAAATAAAAGTCTTAAACATGACCTAACTTCTATCCTAAACATTTAGATGCAACAGGAATGAAATGTAGTAAAGTGATTTATAATGGGGATAAAATTAATATTTTTTATGTATTTAACTAATTATGCATTGGAGATAGTTCTTTGAAAATAATACATAGCAGGTGTACAAATCTTCAGGGTATTAATTGGAGGGCAGTTTTCTTCTTTGGAAGTAAAGGATTAAAGTTTTTGAATGCTAATATATTAGAAAGGTATAATGTGTCAAAATATACAACCCATAAAATATAAAAATAGAACTTCTTTCCACTCTCCGAACAAGTTTAATGAGAAAATAAAACTAAAGGTTAAATAGAAGTCAATGCTGCAAATAGAAACTTAAAAAAACAAACAAACAGATAATAACCTTGCTTCTTTTTTCTCTTGAACAGCTACTTCTTTTTCCCTTTGCTTTTAAAATATATTTTTTAGATGAATATTATTGATTTTAATCAAGTGTTTGGATACAATTTTTTCATTTTAAGGAAAGTTATTACTACTTAATGAAGAAAATGGCTGTTAAATATTGTTCAGAAGAGCACAAACTAATATTTGGCTTAAGCGTGTATGCCATTTATCACACTCACCCACTCACAAATATATGTATATTAATTATATTATAAAACATCTAGTCATGTGTATAATATCATCCAGTTTTGGTTTTGTCTCATGTCAGAAATACATTTCCATGGCTTGACATCCATGATAAATTGTAACTTAAATATTTATCTAATCTGTGTTTAGAACTTGTTTCAAAGACAAATTTATAACTGTCTATAACTATTTTAGTGCCTCCTGGATCCTGCATCTTAGTGATCTGTGTAGAAAGGTTAATCTTTTAAAATTTATTTTAAAATTTTTTATTTTATTTATTGATTTTAAAGAGAGAGGAAGGAAGAGAGAGAGAAAGAGTAAGAGTGAAAGAGTGAGACCCATTAATTTATTATTTCTGTTATTTATGTATTCATTGGTTGCTTCGTTTATGTGCCCTGACCAGGGAGTGGACCCACAACCTTGATATGTTGGGACACTGTTTCTACCAAGCTACTCAGCTACGGTCTTGGAGAAATTAATTTTAATAATAATAGCTAACACATACATCAAATTGCTTCTAAAGTTTTTTACATGTATTCATTCTCAAAACAATGTGTTCATGATTTTCACTTTAGAGATGAGAAAAATCAAGGCATACTTGCCTAAAATCAACAGTTAGTATACTTACATATAACCCAAGTAACGTAAGTCCAGAGGCTGTTTTTAATAACCATTAATCATAGAAAGATGGAAATGATACTTAAGCTATTTCATTAAACTGAAATTCTGAATTCCTAGAACCTTTCCATTGATTTTCCTGAGGCAGTACATCCACTGAGCTGAGTCCTTACATTCTTCATGAAGAGGAATAAATAAAGATTTCTCCACTATAGTGGGCACAGTTGACATCTTAATTAAGAATAATGAAGTGCTAATTTTATCAGTGGCCAGTGTTTTTATTTCCTAGAAGAACTTAGAATTTAGGTTATCCTAAATCCTGGGAGAGGTGTATGTAGGTTCTGTCTTACTCTTCTTAATATCCCAGAATGCTAACTACAGAACCAAGTGCTTTGTAGTTGTGCAGCAGACTTTCTGGGTGGTCCAAACTTTATTGCAAACATTGAGGCCTAGAGAGATGAAGACCATGACTGAGGTGGCAAAGTAAGTAGCAGAAATTTCACCCATGGTCACAGGTCCACTTTACTTTTCACTTTACTATGTTCACACTGGGTGTTTGTTTCTTGCACTAACAACTCATAGAAAGGCTAAATCACCAGCATTATTAAAACTCATATTGATTTGCCAGGCTTACCATGACTGTATTAGAATATGCACAAATGTCTTCATTATAGTGGCTGGATCTTGCTGGTAATCAAGTTGATATTACTAGTAGTTGCTAAAGAAAATAATTTTCCAAATGTATTTGGGCCATATTTTCAGTAGCACTTTTTGGCTTCTTCAAAGAACATCAGTCCCTTATAGCAGGCTGGGCAAACCTTCATGTCTTCACTAGGAGAATCTCAAGTGGTAGCAAAATAATGCTTCTCCTATTTTCCCTCTGGAAAAGCTAATGAATCATGATTAATGGTCCAGAGTTGACAGGCCCACAGCACATCTTTCTCCCTTTCCTGACAATGCTTTTTTCCCTAAAGCACTTTGAAAAGCACTTTTCCCCCAAACAAGAATTGTTTACAAGGAAACCTTCCTATATGTCTTATTAACCCATCAATGTTCTGATGGGTCTCTTTCATTTATTTTTGTCCACTCACTAGTCCCCTGGTGTAATATTTATATTTTTCACTTTTGACCAATTTTTAATTTTTCATGTCTTTGAATCTTATCCATCTTGATGTTAAGAAGGCCAAAAGTGCATGTTATCACACTTCAAATATTCCATTATGCCTTCCTTTTCTTTTTTTTTCTTTTTATTTTATTCATTTTTGGAGAGGAGACACACACACACACACACACACACACACAGAGAAAGTGAGAAAGGGGGGAGGAGCTGGAAGCTCAACTCCCATATGTGCCTTGACCAAACTAGTGCAGGGTTTTGAACTGGCGACCTCAGTGTTCCCAGGTCGACGGCTTTATCCACTGCGCCACCACAGGTCAGGCCATCCTTTTCTTTTTTTAGGAGAAAACTATGCATAAAAATTTTGTTAAAAATTTTGGAATAAAGTATATAGAATGAAGGGTTTTGACATCACTGACTTTGTGGTCAGATTAAATTTGGATTAGAATTCTGGCTCTGATAATTACCACTGAACTTAAACAAGCATGGTACCCCAATATAATCAGAAAAAATACTTAGCATACTTAAAACACAAATCTATAAGAGCTTTGCAGTGCATGAATAAATGCCAGTGGCACTGGGTAGCCAATCAATGTAATACACATTCATGTACACACATAGAATAAAAGAAAAAGTTGCTATTTAGACAGTCACAAATGCGACAAGAACACACACACACAAAATAATAAGTCTATAATACTACATTTTGGGAATTAACATCTTTAAAATCATGTGTATAATTCATGCCTTTAGTTCTACTTTACACATTAAATATACCAGCCTTCATAATTCTACTTCCAAACATTAATATAAAATTCTATTTTCTTGGCTGAAAGCATACATCTGTGTGAGTTCTTCGTGATACACTTAAATTGTGAAGGTCAGAAATGCTCTGCATTTGGGTAAGGGAAATAGCTCTGTGGTTAACACATGTTCTCTTGATCTTTGTACTTCTTGGACTGCAACAGCAAACTTAAACCCTCCCTACCCTCCTCCCAATGCTCCAGACTTTCCTAAAAATTTTTTTTAGCAAGCTCATGGGTGTACACATATTTATTGGGTTATTTCAGTACCAGCACCTAAAAAAACCACTGGGCAATTTTCTGGTATAAACAATAAAATTAGGTGCTGGCGGTGTAGACCCAAATCTTCAGGAGATTTTCACTGCCTTATTAATTCTTGTTATCAATAAGTATGTGGAGAGATCACTTTTGGAAGGCTCTTAAAAAGCCTGACTTGAATAGCTTCTTTTAGATAGGCTGATTGTAATACCCAAACAAATTAGTAATTACACTGGGAAGCAAAATTTTTGTTGTATCCACAAAATAACTTGTTCTAACCTAATTCGAGTTTGCTGATCTCAAATCTGACATTAGTTTTTCTTTGTAAACTACAGGTTTTTTTGCAACTCAAGATTTTAGGTTGTCACCTTATTGTAAAATTTTCAACATTTAGTTTAATATAATAAAGTAAAATGTCTTCTTGGGCATCATATTTGTGAAAATGTGATAATTTATATAATGTAGTAAATACACTAATACATTAAAAGACATAATTGCATCAGAATTTGTCTACAATTTTGAAACAGAACATTAAAACACTTATTTTAATCATAAAATTTGCAAATAATTTACTTAAATTCTATTCAGGCAAAAATTTGCGTTTGTAGCTACTGCGTTTGTGTACTTGTTGAGGACAATCTTGTTGGATGCTCCAGCAGTAGTCTGCTCATCACTAACAGCTCTAAGATTTTCAGAAAACTTATTAAGGTGACTCTTCAGGAAGTGAAACTTAATGCTCATGTTACATGCAATGTCGTGGAAAGCAAACAGCATCATTTGAACCGGAAGTTCATAGTTTTCTGCTTTTTGTTGCCAAGGAAGTTCTTTGTAACTGGCATAAAAGACTGCCATGCTGCTTTCTCCTCCTTATTCATCTTCCTGGCCAATTCTTTGTCACATGTGAAGGTTCAAATTGGAGGTTCATTGAATACACCTGCTTTTATCTTCTCAAAGGACAAGGCAGGAAAAGCAGAAATAATATGTTGAAAGCATTCACTTTCTCTATTCAAAGCCTGAACAAACTGCTTCCTTAAGCCAAGTTTGATGTGAAGTGGAGGAAGATGATCCTGTCTCGATTAACTACAGGTTCATTCACAATATTTTGCATCCCTACTTCCAGAGCTTCACGTTTTGGCCACTCCTTCTGTGTCCAGTGTTTCTCCCGAGTTTGGCTGTCCCACAAACACAGAAAGCAAGGATACTTTGTGAAACCTCTCTGTTTTCCTAGAAGGAAATTTATCATTTTAAGATCCACATAAATGATGTTGAGGACAATTTTTATGTCATTCTTACTAAGTCATTCAATTTCGGTTTGGCTAAATTACTGAGGGGTTAATGACTGCTTGGCTTCAGAAAAAGACCCTTCTGATTCTACAACCATTTCCTCATGCATCTTATCAAAATACACTTGATCACCACATTCACTTTCTTCATCCTTAGAAGAAATAAAACCATTGAAAACTCGAACTGGGAGTATCTCAGAGTGTGGAATAGGTCGTATTGATGAAGGAATATTAGGATATGTGATTACATGCCATTTTTTCTTGCTGATGCCCTTTGTATGAATCAGACAGAAATAACAGTTACTGCTGTGGTCCTTAGGTTCATGCCAAACCATGGGAATACCAAAAGGCATTCCTTTGCATTTTCCCTTTTTCCAGGCACAGAGCATTTCCTCACAATGATGACACACAATATGAGGAGCCCAATTACTGTCTTGATCGACAAAGGGAACTTGAAAATAGGCAATTTATGCACGTGTCACAAATTATGAAATATTTCACCTTTGATGTTGAAGTGTGTAATAGCCACATATATAAAAAAAGGTGTCAGGACTATTCTTACATTTATGCTTACTCGAAGTAGCCATGATTCAGTCTTAAAATGAAATAAGAGCACGTTGTTTTATCAGATAATAATTTTTAAACTTAAAAACAACTAAAATTATGTAAAAGAGATGTTTGTAAAACATTAATTTCCTTGTGGTTATGTTCAAACCAAGAATAGTTGCCCTTTAACTCCATTTTAAAAACCAATGCATGCCATTAACTGTAACAAAAAGAAATTAAAATTGCATAAAAACTAGAGCATGCACCAAAAACTGGATTTCAGATTTGGAATCAGTGATGCAGAGGTATATAGAAAAAGTTCTAAAACCTCATGCAACTGCAAATGAAAAAGAAAATATTTCCCCAGTGTTATGACTGAATAAAAATTTGCTTCCAGATGTGGTAAGCAGCCTCACAAGTGACTGAACTGTAGTATTTTTGAGGTTTATGGAAATGGTTTTTAAACTTCTTTGGGGATATGCTGCGGATCCCAGGCAGTGCGAGGGTGGAAGGGTGGAGTCGCCACATGGCCAGGGGCTTCCAGCTTCCCTCTCAGTCTTCAGTGAGAACACCTCGGTTTATTTGCTATTCATATTGGAATTCAACTTTTAAAAATGGAGATATAGTTTATATAACATAAGATATAGCATTTTGAATTGTTGAATTCAGTGATTTTTAGTATTTTCACAAGGTTGGGCATTGATCGCCATTAACTAATTGTGGAATATTTTCATTAACCCCTAGAGAAACTCTGTTCCCATTAGCCATCATTTTCCATTGTCCTTTCCTACTGGCTCCCACTAATCACTAATCTACTTTTTATGTCTATGAATTTGCCTATTTTGGACATTTTATGTAAAAAAATCCTTCACTATGTGGCCTTATGTGTCTGGCATCTTTCACTTAGCATCATGCTCCCAAGGTCTATCCATGCTGCCCTGTTCATTAGAACTTTGTTCCCTTTGATGGCTGACCATGCTATTGCATGGCTATACTGATTTCTGTTTAGTTTCCCACTAGTTGATGAACATTTAGGCTGTTTCTATTTCTAGGCTATTAGAAATGCTGCTGCCATGAAAATTCATATAGATGGACATTTGTTTTCAGTTCTCCTGGGTATATACCTAGGAGTGGAATTGTAGGGTCATATGCTAACTCTGTTTAACTTCCTTTTTTAAAAAAAAAAAACATTCAACCCATTTTCTACTGTGACTGCATCATTTGCATTCCCACCAGCATTCTGTGAGGATGTATATTGAGGGTGAAAAAATTTTATGGGGGAAATATAGCCAGGGAATCATTTTTAAAATCTACAATAGTTTATGAGTAAAAGTGGAAAAGTATTTGAAATCAGGATGATCTAGTAATATGTAGGACACGACTCCCCCATTACCACCTTTAGGGCTTTTCATAGTAATAATGCTTAACCATGTGTGTTACAGTGTTCATACAAACTTCCTCCCCAGTTAGGGTGAGAAGAGCAACAGTTCTAATTCCATGGATAGCTCACTAGGGCCTCTTCTCTTTCTCTGCCCATGCCGAGTCTTCTTTGCTCTACATTTGTAAATACTACTTAATTCTGTTCATTTTCTAAGGATCAGCCTAGATGTCTTTCAAGTCTTTCCTGATTAATCCAACTTCTGGTTAGATATCACTTTTACCCATCTTGTGTTTGGTCTTACCAGCTACCTAATATTGGTTGCTTTGTTTGTGCATATAGATGTCTTGTCTTCCTAACTCTGAGGGCAGCATCACATGTAATATTTCTTTTGATTTCCAAAGGTGTTGTGATTTTTATATTTAACAAATAATTAGATTATTTATTTAAAAATTATTTTTTGAGCAGTTAACAGGTAATTCCCATATTTTGAGCAACTCTTGGGCTAGGTTCCAACATAGAGGATTATCAGTTAATCTTTATTATAACTCTATGAGTGGGCCATTTATATTTCCTCATCCTTTGGGGAAAATTGAATGCTAGAAAGCTTTCACCATATCAGATGGCCAGTAAATAACTGAGGTGGGATTTGAGTCCAGATATGATTGCACCATGTTATAAAGCTTCATTAGGTTTTAAAGATTAAAAAAACAGCTATTTAGAAAAGCTATTTAAAAACATAGTAGATTCTTATGCATCTGGAATAGTTTTAGTATGGGAATTCCTGAAAACTAGGAAAAACACTTTAAGCTTTGATTGAGGTTCTTTACAGTCTTTACAATCTGATTTTAATAGGTGATGCTAATTCCTATTTCTCTTTTTCTTAAACAGAAACTAATTTTAAAAAAGATATGACTTTTCAAAATAACTTCAAAATATTGACATAATTAAAGCTAGCAAATAATTTTCTTCTTTAAAAATTATTTTTTAATTGTGGGTCATTGCTTACAATAATTTAGCTTTATGTGTACTTTAAAGTCCGTCTGCCACAGGATAAATGCAGGTAATATTTCTGTGCTATTAAAAGTATATTTATACTGCTTTGCACATCACCTTTGTTGTATAATCATGACTCAGGAAAGTCTTGACATGTGAATACAATCTACCTAAGTAATTCATATATTTATAATATTGAAAGAGCAAGGAAAGTGCCTTGATGTAGGAGAAACAGCATTATACTTGCAGAAGGGAGCCCTGGGCTTTGTCCTCACATTTTTGTAGGTGGGTGTATAAAATTATAAGGTTGGACCAGGTGATCTGGAGGGTTCTTTTGGTTTTAAGGCTAATGCTCATCAAAATGAGAAATCCCGGAGAACTAAAACTACACTGGAACTAAAGAGGTTTTGCATGCTCTGAGCTGCCCTTTAGAAAGCTGGCAAGTAACCTTTAAATCAGTCATAAGTCAGAAGGCAGAGCTGCAATATGTGAATGGTAAAGCTCCTTGCTCATAATTTTAGGGTGCGTCTCTGACACTTCAGAGTGGTTTAAATGGCTCGGAGTGCCCTAGTGCCACACAAAACTCACATCATTCTAATCATTATAAAACCTTCACAGATGTGCGCTGGCAAGATTTTTCTGAGGAAGTTGGAAAAATAAAACTGTAAATGCCTTCCAACTGGCATGCCTAAATGTTCTTCATCTCATTGGAGACATGCTCAAGTTAATTTCAGGTGATGACTGATAGCTCATCCAAATGTTACTCAAGATAATGCGGAGCAATTTTTCTCTCCTAGTGATGAACTCAGATAAGAGGGTGATGATTGAAAAAAAAAGTAACTAAGATTTCTCAATTGAAAAAAATGGTATCATTATAAAAACACAAAACTAAATTATTTCATCTTTTAAAAAGAAGACAAGAACTCAAGGTCAGTACATAAAAACATAAGGCTAATTACACACATGCATATGGTGTGCGTTCTAGTTAAGGTCGGAGGGAGTTAACACCTTCGTTCCCAGCTGGTTTAGGTCATGCCATTTACATCGTGCTGTTTACAAGCATAATGATAAGAAATGGGCTACCTTCTTTTGACAAGTGCCAGATTCAGACCATATGGTAACAAGGCAACATCAAATTTTAAAAAAAGATAAAAGTTTTCTTGAGATTTAACATACTTTTATAGCTTAACACATGCAATCTATTACACATATCCTTAATTTTTTAAAATTCCTTTTCTAGGCCTGGCATTGATGTTGGCTGTATTTCAGCTGTTTAATGTGAATGTGAAAACAAGCAGGGAGCATGATTAGAAAATCACCAGTCCTGGAAGCTAAGTTCTCTACACTGAATCAATTCCTTCTTTAATTGATAGCTACTTTCTTTATAGAAAGAGCAGGATTTCAGAAATGAAAACATAAAAAGGGATGACAGATGTGCATGTAGACAGACACAGACAATGTGAAATGATTTTCTTTGAAATAGAGATGACAATAATGGAATGATAGGATGTTTAAGTTTGAAAGGATTCTCAGGGCTCTCTAGTCTCACCCCTGTGCTTTATAGAAAAGAAAACTGCAACAGAGCTGTGCTGCCCATGGGAATAATTGATAGAAATTAAGCTATAATTCAGGCCTACAGGCTTCTATTCTAGTGCCCTTCAAAAATCAATGTCCTATGATAGAGCCAAATATAAGAGGATTTCAAAAAATTAATCATGACAGTTGATTAAGAAATTCCTTGGTGTGCAACAAATAAACAGACCTGGACCTCATGATTCAAAATAATAAATTTCTAACAAATATGATATAGATTTTGAGGGAAATTTTAATACTTCTCTAATATGATTTTACTTGTTAACTGAATTAACAAGTTGCCCTAACCACTCATCAAATTATTTTTGGTATTGATTTCACATTATTTCAAAAATCCTCCTCTGTACATAAACTAAAATTAGCATATTTCTCATGGTTGATGATGGATATCCTCTTTTTTAAAATGGGCCTATGTAATTTCAAAGGTCTATTTTAATGTCTGGAGGATAATGGTTCTAAAGTGTCCTCTTCACAATGAACTATGCCTTTAGAAGCTATAATAATCTGACTTCAAGGCAGTTGAAGATTTCAACTTTTGCTAAATTTTAAGAGGCATTGCTTTATAATGTTGGTTAAAAGTACTTTTTTTTATTAAAAATAGTTTTATAATTTCAAATCATACATGGATATTTCAGAATATTGTTCTCAAGATAAAAGTTCAGAAATTTCTACTATTGATGGAAACATTGTCCATTGGAGTTTTTCCAAAACTCATATAAAATATGAAGCCCTTGAGGTTGTTTGTATTTGTACAAAATTTTTTGCACAAAAAGGTATATAAGTGGCAATGTATTTTTAAAAGCATATAAAATGAAACCATACTTATCATTTATATATCATTAAACCTTTTACATGTCTACATTTTCATATTTAAAATCCATAATGAAAACCAACTTCAGGTTTCAGAACATCAGGAAGACAAGTATTAACAATGAGGAACAACAATGGGTAACAATTTTCAATTACAAAGAAGAGTAAAAAAAATTGAGTTTAGAAGATTAAAATTAAAGTTTGAGCTCACAACTTACTTATTGAAAATGATTTTGTTATTCAATTTTGATTTGTTTATAAATTACTCAAGGCCTTTAAATGGTAAAAATGAATAAATATTAAAAACCACAGTAGGAATTATGTAAAAATCTATCATGAATTCCAGAAAAGTCATTACTCATTTCAATTTTTGTTAAGGTCTTGTTGGGGGGAGGGTACAAAAAATAACTTTTTTTCCCCACTAAGTTTTTCTAGCTGGGTTAATAATCAAGTTAACATGAAACAGATTAACAGGAGAAAATCTTCTACAGCTGTATGTTTGGGGATGTCATAAGACAGGAGATTTGAGGATACACTGTGCAGCTGAGGTTTATATACAACTTTGGACAAAGAAGAAAGAGATTTGGGTCTGAGATTTCAAAGGGAAGCAGGTAATTCACAGAAAAAAAAGTGGTAAACAAATTCCTGCTAGACAACACAGAAACAATGGGACACAGAGGGAAATCAAGCAGAGATTCTTGCTTGGGTCCTCCGTGTCTGCCCCACTCAATTCAGATAGGTGAAAGTGAACATGCTGGGATGTCCTTCCTGAAGCAGGTCTTTCCATTTGAATTCCCTGAGGCAGGAAAGGTCAAAGTTGCTTCCTGAGTCCTTTGTTTCTTAATAACCAGCTTAAAATCATTCTTCCAAAAGGTACATTTTAAAGTGGAAAAACTTTGGGTCCCATTCAGCTTCTAGAATATGGTAGGTCAACTGTTCCGTTTATTTCAATGCTGGCAATATACATGACAATAACTTGTATCACAAAAAGAGACATTTTTTTTTCTTTAATACTATTTATTGTTCAGTAAAAGGAATCAGAGATTGTTGAAAAAATGTCTGATTCTAGGGCTGGGGCAAGGAACACATAAGAGTCTGGATCATCTTATAGTCCCAGAAAAAAAAGTAAAAGTTCTCAAAAACCCACAACCATGGAAGAGAGAATGTTAAAGTGATATGGGAGCTACAGAGAAG
Source organism: Rhynchonycteris naso (assembly GCA_037038555.1). NCBI lineage: Eukaryota > Metazoa > Chordata > Mammalia > Chiroptera > Emballonuridae > Rhynchonycteris > Rhynchonycteris naso. The sequence continues at coordinate 175,943,613 of CM072995.1, read as the reverse complement.
AAATGCCTAGTGTCCAAAACGGGATCAATCTGAGCAACAGAATAAATAACATAGTATTGGCTTACAACCCAATGTGTAAAATAAATAGCCATTAATATACACTGACATAAATAAATGTTTGAATAAGTAAATGAGGCAAAGATAAATCTCTCATATAAAAGAATTGCAAATAATTTATATAGCTATTCACCCCCTAAGGAGGTGGATCTTGACTGTCTATCCTTTAAGTGTGAACTGTGCTTAGTGATTTGCTTCCAAAGAGTAGAAGTTGGTAAAAAAAAAAAAAAAAAAAAAAAAGACCTTTACAGTGACTAAACCTGGCAAAATGCTATTTCAGTTGGGTGATCAATGTTAGCACACTCAATGTCAAGTCGCACTGATAGCCTATTTCTTGGAAACGATGTGACAAGAATGGCACCTCATCCCTGTGGTCTTCTTACCCGAAACCCATAATCCCAGCCTAAGAGAAAAAAACATGATACAAACTCAAATTGAGGGACATGGTCAGTACTCAAAACTGTTGAGGTTGTATTAAAAAATAAAAACAAAAACTGTTGAGGTTGTGTAAAACCAGGAAATTCTGGTAAACTTTCAAACCAGAGGAGACCAAAAAACATAACTGAATCTAATACATATCTTGGATTGGATCCTGTAACCAGAAAAGGAAAAGGATAGTATGGAAAAAATAAATGAAATCTAAATTAAGTATAAGTTTAGTTAATACTAACTTACCTGTATTGGATTATTAGTGACAAATATATGACACTGATATACTAACAATAAAAGAAACTGGGTGTAGGGTCAGTGGTAACTCTTCATATTATCTTTGTAACTTTTGGTAAATCTAAAACTATTCTCAAAAAGTTATTTGAAAATAAAGAAATTTGACACTTTTTGTTCTCTAAAGTCTCCATAAGGCATGTTGCATGTTTGAGCTATCATATTCTATTTGATTAAGTCTTTTTTATGAAGACTTTTAGAATAGGCAATGGAAGACTTGCATGATGGCAACAATTTATATGAGTATAAAATAAAGAAATAAATTGTTTCAGGTTATGCTGCCCTTTCCCGCAAAGTTTTGATCACTTTATAAAGTCTTCACTCATTTTCAAAGGTGATAAGTTTTATGAAAGTATAGTAGCATTCCTCCATCTGTGGCTTCTTTTTTAGTGGTTTCAATTACCCATGATCTGAAAATATTAAATGGAAAATGTCAGAAATAAATAATTCCTAAGTTTTAAATTGTGTGCTGTTCTGAATAGTATGATGAAATCTCGTGCCATCATATTTCTTACCATGTAGGATGTGAATCAACCCCTTGGCTCTATATACCAGTGGTTTTCAACCTTTTTATACTTGGGGACTGATGAAAATAGGGGGCCATTATGGCAGAGATTACCCTGAGCATAAGGAAATTCGACTAAGATCATTGGGTCTATAACCTTCATATCACATCAGGGTGGTTAACTCTTTGTGGATGACCAATAAATTTCTGGTGGACCAATCTGCAGACCAATGGTTGAAAAACATTACTATATACTACGCATCAGGAAGTCATTCAGTAGCCACCTAGGTTATTGGATCAGCTGTCATGGTATAGCAGTGCTTGTGTTCAAGTCATCCTCATTTTACTTAATGCCACATTCACATTCCTTTTATTATAATATATTGTTATAATTGTTCTGTTTTATTATTAGTTATTATATTGTTAATCTCTTAATGTGATTAATTTATGAATTAAACTTTATTATTGGCATTCATGTGTAGGAAAAAGATATCAAATATTATGTTTGATAGTATCTACAATTTCAGGCTTCTATTGGGAGTCTTGAAACATCCTTGGTGTATAAGAGGGAACTATATATATATTGTAAGTTTTAAAAGACTGTAAAACATACTATAATTAGTATTGCTTTACAATTATTATTTCTGAGGACTCAATAATGTATTGGTTACTAGGGGAAGTTTCTATATGTTAGAGAATCTGTATCTTCATAAGGTTAATACAAAAACAAGAAAAGATCGCATTTATGCCCCAAAATAATACTTAATGTCATTTTAATTATATAGATATGACCTTACAATTAAGTATAATTTTCCAGTTTTGTTGATTTCTTCTGCCTTGGTCAAACCAAGTATTTCATATTCCAAACCTTATACTTGATGAGCCATTTTAATAATAAAAGCTAAAAAGGCTCATATCTTTTATATGCTTGTGATTTGACCTTGAGCATATGAACACAGGCTGACTGAAATCAGCAAGACAAAGTGGGTGACAGTAAAGCAAATTTACTATTTATTTTCTTAAGAACAGAGTCTCTGAGTATGAGTGGGTGATTAACATTCTTTTTATGAATTTGGACTTTAGTCATCTTTTAAAATATATAAGTGGTGGAAATGAGAAGAAAACCAGAACTAAAATGCAAATACTTTGATGGGACAGATTGGCAGTGGGGGAAACTGTACCGCTGCTCTGAACTTTCTCCGTGGATTTTTCTTTTTTTTTTTTTTTTTTTACAGGGACAGAGAGAGAGTCAAAGACAGGGATAGATAGGGACAGACAGGAACAGAGAGAGATGAGAAGCATAAATCATCAGCTTTTCGTTGCTGTTGCGACATCTTAGTTGTTCATTGATTGCTTTCTCACATGCACCTGACCGCGGGTCTTCAGCAGACCTAGCCACCCCTTGCTGGAGCCAGCCACCCTGGGTCCAAGCTGGTGAGCTTTTGCTCAAACCAGATGACCATGTGCTTGAGCTGGTGACCTCGGGTTCTCGAACCTGGGTCCTTCCGCATCCCAGTCTGACGCTCCATCAACTGCACCACCGCCTGGTCAGGCTCTGTGGATTTTTTTTAAAAAAAGGCTTTACTGAGGTATAATTGAAATACAATATACTGCACAAATGGTCGTTTTGACATATGTATGCAACCATAAAATAACTACCACAATAAAAACTACGAACATAATTATTATGGTACATTCTTACTGATCTTACCGATCTTATATAATGCTTGAAGCTAAACATATATATGAAACTGAATCACTGGGAAACAATTCTTTTTCATTTTCTGTTGCATGAGGTTTAGAACTGTTTCTATAAATCTCTACATTGCTGATTCCAAATCTGAAATCCGATTTTTGGTTCATGATATAGTTCTTTTTTTAAAATTTTATTTTTATTTTATTCATTTTAGAGAAGAGACACAAAGTGTGTGTGTGTGTGTGTGTGTGTGAGAGAGAGAGAGAGAGAGAGAGAGAGAGAGAGAGAGAGAGAAAGAGAGAAAGGGGGGAGGAGCTGGAAGCATCAACTCCCATATGTGCCTTGACCAGACCAGTGCAGGGTTTTGAACTGGCGACCTCAGTGTTGCCAGGTCGATGCTTTATCCACTGCGTCACCACAGGTTAGGCATGATCTAGTTCTTATGCAATTTTAATTTCTTTTTTTTACAGTTACTGGCATGCATTGGTTTTTAAATTACAGTTAAAGGGTAACAACTCTTGGATTGAACATAACCACAAGGAAATTAATGTTTTACAAACATCACTTTTACATAATTGTAGTTGTTTTTAAATGTAAAAACTTATTATCTGATAAAAACACCCTCTTATTATGTTCTAAGATTGAATCTTGGCTTCTTCAAGTAGGCATAAATGTAAGAATAGTCCTGACACCTTCTGTTATATATGTGGCTGTTACACACTTTAACATCAAAGATGCAATATTTCATCATTTGTGACACATGCATATATTGCCTATTTTCAAGTTCCCCTTGACGATCAAGACAAGAATTGGGCTCCTCATATTGTGTGTCATCATTGTGAGAAAATGCTTCGTGCCTGGAAAAAAGGAAAATGCAAAGGAATGCCTTTTGGTATTCCCATGGTTTGGCATGAACCTAAGGACCATAGCAGTAACTGTTATTTCTGTCTGATCCATACAAAGGGCATCAGCAAGAAAAAACAGCATATGATCGCATATCCTAATATTTCTTCAGCAATACGACCTATCCCACACTCTGAGACACTCCTGGTTCCAGTTTTCAATGGTTTTATTTCTTCTAAGGATGAAGAAAGTGAACATGGTGATGAATGCATTTTGATAAGATGCATGAGGAAATGGTTGTAGAATCTGAAGGGCCTTCTTGTGATACCAAGCAGTCATTAATCCTTCAGCAGTTTAGCCAACCTAAATTGAATGACTTAGTAAGATATTTGGGCCTATCAAAGAAAACAGCTGAGTTATTAGTATTTAGACTTCCAGAAAAGAATGTACTTTACTGGTCAGCTAAAGTATTCCATTTCAGGAACAAAGTTTTGTGGACATTTTTTCTGAAGACAAACACTTTGTTTACTGTCATGATATCAGTAGTCTTCTCCGCCAGCTAGATGTTAGCACTTAAAGTCCAACTGAATGGTGGCTATTTCTTGACAGCTCTTAATGGAATCTGAAATGTATTCTCCTATGCAATGGTAATGTTTATGCAGCAGTTCCAATTGGTTATTTAACTCATCTGCGAGAAGATTATAATGACATAAAAATTGTCCTCGACTTACTGCAGTATGAGAAGCATAACTGGATCATTTGTGTAGATGTTAAATGATAAAAATGATAAATTTCCTGCTAGGACAACAGAGAGGTTTCACAAAGTATCCTTGCTTTCTGTGTTTGTGGGACAGCTGAGTTCGGGGGAAACACTGGACACAGAAGGAGTGTCCAAAACGTGAAGGTCTGGAAGTAGGGATGCAAAATATTGTAAATGGACTTGTAGTTAACCCAGACAGGATCATTTCTCCCCAGTTCACATCAAACTTGGCTTAATGAAGCAGTTTGTTCAGGCTTTGAATACAGAAAGTGAATGCTTTCAACATATTATTTTTGCTTTTCCTGCCTTGTTTTTTGAGAAGATAAAAGCAGGTGTATTTGATGGACTTCCAATTCAAACCCTCATACGTGATGAAAAATTTGCAAGGAAGATGAATAAGGATGAGAAAGCAGCATGGTAGTCCTTTGTGGCAGTTACAAAGAACTTCCTTGGCAACAAAAAAAAAGAAAACTATGAACTTCTGGTTCAAAAGATGCTGTTTGTTTTCCACGACATTGGATGTAACATGAACGTTAAGATTCACTTCCTGAACAGTCCCTTTGGTAAGTTTCCTGATAATCTTGGAGCTGTTAGTGATGCGCAGACTACTTATGGAGCATCCAAAAAGATTGTCCTCAACAAGTACACAAACACAAGAGCTACAAATGCAAATTTTTACCTGAATAGAATTTAAATAAGTTTTGTGCAAATTTTATTTTAAACTTATTTTAAAGTGTTTTTATACGTTGTTTCAAAATTGTAGACAAATTTTGATGCTATCATGTCTTTTAATATATTAGCATATTTACTGCATTATATAAATTATTATAATTTTACAAAGATGCTGTCCAAAAAGACATTCTACTTTATTATATTAAACTAAATGTTGAACATTTTACATTAAGATGAAAACCTAAAATCTTGAATTGCAAAAAAACTGTAGCTTACAGAGAAAAACTAATGTCAGATTTGAGATCAGCACACTCGATTTAGGTAAAAACAAGTGTTTTTATGGATGCAACAAAAATTTTATTTCCCAATGTAGTCCATATTGTATACTTAAAATGCAAAATCATGGACCATTTTTGCATAATAAAGTTGTTTGGAATACAAGAATTTATATTGTTTATGAAAATAAAGTTTCAAATCAACTTCTACTGTTTTTAATAAACTATTTATTTTCTCCCCATAGCTAAAATATGAAGTATGTTCATGAGCAGAGTAAATTTTGAAAGATAGCTATTATCAGTGCATTAACCAGGACAAAATTCCACCTCTGGAAAGATTCCAGAAAATTTACAAGAGAGCCCAACATCCTGTTTATTGTTTCAAACTTTACAGCTCTCTTCCTGGTTTTCAGAGGGCTACCTTCTTGCTGTGTCACCACATGGCAGTGAGAGGTGGGGAATAAAGGAGAAAGAGATAGAGAGGGAGAAAAACAGAAAGAGAGAGAGAGAGAGAGAGAGGAAAGAAAGGGAGCTCTTTCGTTTCTCTTTATAAAAGGTCATTAATCCCATCTAAGGCCATAGCCACATGACCTTATGTAAATTTTATTATCTCTGCTAATTCCCATCTCCAGTGTCATCCATTGAGAGTTAGGGCTTCAACATATCAATTTTGTGAGGACTCACTTCAGTCCATAATAATGGATCCTGAACAACTACACCCCAAAGTAAAACCCACAGGGAGTAAATAAACTTGTAGAGAAAGATTTACATAAGGCCCTGGCCAGTTGACTCAGTGGTAGAGCATCAGCCCGGAGTGTGGAAGTTCTGGGTTCAATTCCTAGTCAGAGCACACAGGAAAAGCACCATCTGCTTCTCCATCCCTCCCCCTCTCCTTCCTCTTTATCTCTCTTTTCCCCGCCCGCAGCCAAGGCTCCATTGGAACAAAGTTGGCTCAGGCACAGAGGACGGCTCCATGACCTCTGCCTCAGGTCCTAGAATGACTCCAGCTGCAACAGAGCAACACCCCAGATGGGCAGAGCATCGCCCCCTGGTGGGCATGCTGAGTGAATCCTGGTCAGGCAAATGCGGGAGTCTGTCTGACCACCTCTCTGCTTCTAACTTTGGAAAAACACACATGCGCGCGCACACACACACACACACACACACACACACACACACAAGATTTACACAAGAAGTAACAGGTTGTTTTCTAATCTCAGCCTTGGAAAACATCTCTTCCTGATCCCTCAGTTACCTCAGTGGCAAAGTGAGAGAGTTTAATTAGATTTTTAAGTCCCCAGTTGTCATATAGTGATTAAATCTGTTTTGTAATTACCTGGTACATTTTTATAGTCTATGATTTCTTTCCATTTAATGTCAATATGGCAGTAGAGCAAACTGCGGGTAGTGAGGCTGTGGCTATGAGCCTGCTCTAACTTGATATTATGACTCTGTACGTATCCCCAGGTCATGTGAATGTGAGATAATCACTCAACAACAAGGTCATGGGCTGTAGCCTCTTCACCAGCTTTAATGTGACATAGCTTCTGGCTTTCGAAGAACTGAAACTTTAAGTGCAAAACATATACACTCACAAGCAGTTTTACCATTCTCTCCTCCTCACAAGCAAATATTTAATTTATTTTAGCTAATTATTTTGGAATTAATTGTGATTTTTAAAAAATTTTATGCTTGGCCCTGGCTCGGTGGTAGAGCATTGACCTGGTGTGTGGATGTTCCAGGTTCAATTCCCAGTCAGGGCACACAGGAAAAGCACCAATCTGCTTCTCTACCCTTCCCCCTCTCTATTCTCTCTATGTCTCTCTTCCCCTCCCACAGTCAAGCCTCCATTGGAGCAGGGTTTGCCCAGGAGCTGAGGATGACTCCATGGCCTTGGCCTCAGGCACTAGAATGGCTCCAGTTGCAACAAAGCAATGTCCTAGATGGGCAAAGCATCACCCCCTGGTGGGCATACTGGGTGGATCCTGGTCAGGCACATGTGGAAGTTTCTCTGCCTCCACATTCTCACTTCAGAAAAATACAAAAAAAAATTTTTTTTATGCTTGATAATTCTTGACTTTCAGTTTTAGGCTTTATTGATAGATTTTACCATGGAAAATAGAAACATTCTCATTACCATTCTTTTAATTGTCACATTGTAATTTTGATTAAATCAGTATCTAGGGATTACATTGATATGATTATTCACAGCTACAGTGTATTATAAATTATGATAAAATTTTCTTTTCTACTGAAGTTTTTGTTTCCCTGGAGATCTTTAAAACTTTCTCTTGGAGCCCTTTTATCCATAGCTTTCCCTCAGCTTGCAACCCTTGGCTTCCTACTTCTCATATGTTTTGCAAATGTTATTATTTCTCTTTATTTTGACACAAAGGTAGCATATTATTATGTAGTAAATTTCTGGTATTAGAGTCCAGAAAACAATCATCTTTTAATAAGTATTTATTTGATGACTACTTTGAATTAGGCACTGTTCTAGTACCTCTTGTGTTATAGGAGAATTTAGATATGTAAGTTTCCAAACCAACCAACACAAGTGTCTCTAAATGCAATACTTTTTTTGTGTGTGTTTTCTTTTAAATAAGAAACTCATTTAACAATATATGCTTACCTGTATTGAGCTCATAAATATGCAGGTAAATTACTTATCCAGCTTAGGTTTATTATCTCTTTTAAGATCCAGGGTTTTGTTTAATGATTCAAATTTTTAAAATCACTGAGCAGAACTAGAGAGCCCTAAATTAGTGCCAAAGTCAAGACAAAAAACATTTGGGATTTTACAGAGCAATTAAATATAGGAATAACCAGTTTAGATCTGAAATCTTCTTAGAGAAATCACCATTCTACATAATGAAATGCTTTATTTTTTAAAATTTGTTTTTGAAAATAAAAATGAGGTGACATGTTTTCCAAAACTTTATATTTACCATTCATCATGGCCTACTTAAAATAAACCTTTTCCTATCCAGTAGCCAGAGACTATTATTTTATAAAATAAATTCTGAAAGTGTTACCTACTTGTCCATCATCTTAATCTCTGGAGCTTGATGTCAGTTACCAAGTTCTCTGCCTGCCTGTGGATGACCAATGGTATAGTTGGCTAGTTCAAGAAGACCCAGGTCATTGATTCAAAACATGAGACAAACAAAGTTACACTCATATTTTACTTCCACTTCCAAGAGAAAGCAGCTCCTCATTGCCACTATTGATTCTGTAAATCTTTCAGTGCTGGTAAATACCTTTCAGACAATATCCACCTAATGAAACTGTGGGAAAAATGATAAGCTTGCCATTAACCTTTACAGCAACTGATGGTGGTAGCTTCAAAATTTGTCACTTATAAAAATTACTTGTCAATATTTTATGGATCATTCATTGAGAAGATAACTGTTAATGAAGTAGGTTTTAACCTTAAAGAGTTAGCCTTCTACAAATAAGTTGTTAAAATAATTATGTGAACAATCACTAATTTTAACACTAGAAAAAAGAGGCATAAATGCTTATCAAACTTTAAAGCCTGAAAAGTGATATCAGAGAAATGGTGCCATGAGGGGTGCTCCCAATATCTCCTCCTGAAATTTCAACAAATTCAACAACTAGAGACAGAAAAACAATCTCAGGAGCATCTGAAATATACACACTCCAGACAAAGGTACGATTGGGTAAAAAGGTAGCTGAATATATAATCCACTCTGAGAGAAATAAGACAGAAAATGGAGTATTCTGCTTTCCTCACTGATCTGAGGAAAGGCTGTTTTCACTTGGAACTGAGGAAAGGGGGGCTGTGTGCAAGTGATGAAGCTGAGCTAGGGCAGACGACCAAGCTGAGGAGAGTGCGCTGGTGGTTCAGCCTGAGGTCACAAATGCAGAGCTAGCATGAGTGGCAGACTCCAGCAGAGGTGGCCCAGTCGGCTGCCTGCGGAGGCCTGGACGAGAGCAGTTTTGGGCTTTGTTCACTTCCTATCTGTGATCACGGATGGTGTGCGAGTGGCTCCAACTGGCGCCTCTGGTGTGGGTGTGCACACTTGAGCTAGGTCAGAGACTGTCAGCAGTGGACTTCTGCATGGACTGTAGCCAGAGTTGTTTTGTGTGTGTGGTCCCAGCTCCCCGAACAACAGCATGGGAAGTGTTCAAGGGCCAGGATCCCTAGACCTGGACTTGTCCGGACAGGGCACCTCCACCAGCCAAAACAGGTTACAAAGCACATTCCTGCAGAGCAGACCTCAGAGAGCACTGCAGAAATTGTGGGGGCTGGGCTGCAGGCTTCCAAACAGGGCATGAGAGAGAAGCCTGTGGAGATTAGACCTGCAGAGCACTGAGGCAAAATAGACATACCCAGGGACCCTTAGAAAGAAGCCTGACCAGCAATCAGCTCTCTGCCCTGCCTGCTTATGCTGGTGGCTCTGGTTGACAAAGCCTTACCCAGAACTGTGCTTTAAGCAGACCTAGAGGAGGGACTTGGCAGCTCTTAGTTGCCTCTGGCTCTGCAAGCAATGGCTGGAGCAACTTCCTGCCAGGCGATACAGGTTACAAAGTGCGTTCCCGCAGAACAGACCTCAGGGAGCACTGATGAAGTTGTGCGGGCTGGACTGTGGCTTTCAAACAAGGCACAAGTGAGAAAAGCCTGTGGAGATTAAACCCACGAAGTGCTGAGGAATACTAGACATGCCTGAAGGCCCTTAGAAAGGCACCTGAAAAGCAATTGGCTCCCTGCCTTGCCTGCTTACACTGGAAGCTCTGGTTGGCAAAGCCTTACCCAGAACTATGCTTTCAGTGGGGCTGGAGGGGAGACTTGGCAGCTCTTAGAGTCTCTTGCTCTTCAAGTAGTGGTTAGGGCAACTTCACACCTGGATCCCCTGGCTGCTGGCTCAGGAAGGAGAGAGACATGGGGCACCAGAGAAACTGAGTTTTCCATTGTCAGAGCCTGCAGAACCTAACAAACCCCGCCTACCAACAGGACTAAGGCCTAGTTTATGTAATCACCATAGTGACACATCAATTGCAAATCTCTACTCAAGAGTGCCACAGGGGCAACACCTGGCAAAAAGAAAAGGAAAAAGAAGATAACCTCTCAAAACCAGGAATAAATTACATTTTTTATAACTTTTTTCATTTTTTCTTGTATCTTTTATCTTTTTTTCCCCCCACTTTGGTCATTTTATCCTCTTTGAGTCTTATTCCTTTCTTTTCATTTTAAACCTCATTACCCATAGCTGTTACATTTTTCATTCTTTATTTTTATTATGAGGGTAACATTCCAAAATTCTTAGCTCTTTTCTATTTCTTTTTTCTTCTTTTCTCTTTCAATTTTTCTCTCATTCGATCATTTATAAACAAATTATTTTATTCTGAATTCAAATTTTTTCTTTGTGGCATTTTACTTCTTTTTTTTTTTTATCTCTTTGTAGTTTTCCTACAACTCTGGCTCCCATTCTATGTAGTTTTTGTTCCACTTAGCACAATAGAATTTTCATTTTTTCACTATATTTTTTCAATTTTTTTCTTTTTCTTATTTTAAATAATTTCTTATTAGTGTTATTAACAATACCACTCTCAAATGTTATTAAGGAAAAGGAAATCAAATATTATGGATACAAAAGACAGAGATGTAGCTCAGTTGGACAAGAAAAAATCTCTAGAAAAAAATTTCAGTTGCTTGAAAACCTTGGAGTTAAATGACAGAGAATTAAAAATTGAAGTTCTAAAAATACTCAGGGAAATACAGGAAAGCATGGAAAGGCAATTTAGAGAGCTCAGAAAAAAAATTCAATGAACAAAAAATATACATCACCAACGAAACTGAAACTATAAAAATGAATCAAACAGAGATGAAAAACTCAATTAATGAACTGAAAACTGAGGTAACAAGCTTAGCTAATAGAACAGGCCAGAGGGAGGATAGAATTAGTAATATAGAAAACAGGCAACTAGAGACACTACAGAGAGAAGAGAAGAGAGACTCATTATTTAAAAAAAAAAAATGAGAAAGCCCTAGAAGAACTGTCTGACTCCATCAGAAAAAGCAAGATAAGACTAATGGGTATATTGAAGGAGAAGAGAGAGGAAGATGAATGGATAACATATTCAAACAAATAATAAATGAGAATTTTCCAAGCTTGTGGAAAGAATTAGAGCCTGAATTCAAGAAGCAAACAGAACACTGAGTTATCTTAACCCAAATAAACCTACTCCAAGGCACATCATAATTAAATTATCACAAAACAATGACAAAAAAATATCCTCAAGGCAGCCAGGAAAAGAAGAATACAACATATAAAGGAAGGCCCATTAGGTTATCATCAGATTTCTCAGCAGAAACTCTACAAGTCAGAAGAGAGTAGACCCCAAAATTTAAAGTTCTGAAAGATAGGGACTTCAAGCCAAGAATACTATATCCATCAAAGATATCCTTCAAATACGAAAAAGAAATAAAAACATTCACAGATATAGAAAAGATGAGGAAATTTATCACTAGAAAACTCCCACTTCAGGAAATACTAAAGGGGATTATTCGACCAGATACAAAGAACAAAACAAAACAAAACCAAAAAAAACAAGTAACAGTTCCATCAAGATCACCATAAAAACAAGATTAATCTGTGACAGCAAAAACAAAAAAGGGAGAGGACAAAGATTAACAGTAGCAAAGTAGGATGGAAACACTCATGAGATAATGTACTACAATAAATATGATATGTATTCTTTCTATTATTCAATGGTAACCATCCCTAAAAAAATCACCACAGAAACACATGACTTAAAAAAAAAGAAGAAACAGAGGAAAGAAGTATAGAATACAACCAAACAAAAAATAAATAATAAAAAAACAAAAGAGAAGAACCAAACAAGATACAAAACTATCAGAAAGCAATATATAAAATGGCAATAGAAAACCCTCAAGTGTCGATAATTACACTAAATATAAATGGATTGAACTCACCAATAAAAAGACACCGAGTAGGAGAATGGATTAAAAAAATCCAACTGTATGCTACCTTCAAGAAACACATCTAAGCTACAAGAATAAAAAGAAATTCAAAATGAAAGGTTGGAAAATAATTCTCCAAGCAAATAACATCAAAAGAAAAGCAGGTGTAGCCATACTCATATCTAACAATGCTGACTATAAGATAGCAAAGGTAATCAGAGACAAAGATGGCAATTTATAATGATAAAGGGGAGTTTGAATCAACAAAACATAACATTTCTTAATATATATGCACCAAACCAAGAGCACGAAAATATATAAGACATCTACTAACTGACCTAAAAATAAAAACTGACAAAAGTACAGTAATACTTGTAGACCTCAATATATTGCTGATGGCTCTAGATCAGGGGTGCTCAATATGTCGATCGCGATCTACTGGTCGATCGCGAAGGAAGTGTGGGTAGATCGCATGACATTAAAAAGACATTTGTCTTTTGATTGGCATACAGGGTAGCCAATCTGATGTCTGAACTTTTGACACCCTACATATGCAAGTTAAACCGTGCTAACTTGTTCAGTTACATTGCTGCGTAGTTAGCCTTCAATTTATTTAAATTAAATACAACAAAGGGTATAAAAATGAGTGCTGTAGCTGGTCCAAGTAAAAAGCCTAAAACCTACCACTTTCATACAGAATGGGAGGGGATTTTTTTCACTATGTCATATTCTAAGTGTGTTTGTCTCATCTGTTTGTGTGCCAATGCTATTCCAAAGAAGGGAAATGTGGAGTGGCTTTTTCGGACTGTTCACAAAAACTATGACATTGACTTTCCTCTAAAAAAGAGAGCTGAGAAGGAGAAAGGTGAAAGAAGAATACACAATATTAAATAGTAATAATAGTAACTTAAATAATGATAATATAGAAGAAATAAATTTATGTTTTGCATATTTATTGTAGGTAGATTATTTTGACTTGGTCATCTTATAAGTAGCTCGCAAGCTGAAAAGTGTGGGCACCCCTGCTCTAGATCATTCATCCAAACAGAATATCAATAAAGAAATATTGGCCTTAAATGAAACACTAGAACAATTGGATATGATAGACATTTACAGAACTTTCCATCCCAAAGTGCCAGAGCATAGATTTTTTTCCAGTGTATATGGAACATTCGTAAGAATTGATCATATGTTGGGCAACAAAAATAACATCAACAAATTCAGAAACATTGAAATTATACCATGCTCAAGCTGGCGAACTTGGGGTCTCAAACCTGGGTCTTCTGCATCCCAGTCCGATGCTCTATCCACTGTGCCACTGCCTGGTCAGGCCTGACCGTAAAGCTTTGAAACTAGAATTCAACTGCAAAAAAAGAGGAAAACAAACCCTCAAAAATGTGAAAATTAAACAACATACTTCTAAAAATTTAGTGGGGCAAAGCAGAGGTCAAAAGATACAGACAAACAAAAATGACAATACGACATATTAAAGTCTCTGGGATGCAGCAAAAGCAGTAAAAAGAGGAACGTTCATATCACTACAGGCTTATATGAACAAAAAAAAAGAGAGTTCAAGTAAACAACTTAAGTTCACATCTTAAAGGAACTAAAGAAAGAAGAACAAAGGCAGCCCAAAACTAGCAGAAGAAAAAAATAGTAAAAATCAGAGCAGAAATAAATAAAATAAAGAAAACTATAGAAAAAATCAATAAAACAAGAAGCTGGTTCTTTGTTCTTTGAAAAGATCAACAAAATTAACAAATCCTTGATAAGACTCACTAAGGAAAAAAGAGATAAGGACTCATATAAACAAAATCTAACATGAAAGAGGAGAAATCACCACAGATATCATAGATATACAAAGAATTATTGTAGAATATTATGAAAAACTATATGCCACCAAATTTAACAATCTAGAAGAAATGAATAAATTCCTAGAACAATACAATCTTCTTAGACTGAGTCATGAAGAAGTAGATAGCCTAAACAGACCCATAAGCAGGGAGGAAATAGAAACAACTATCCAAAACCTCTCAAAAAATAAAAGCCCAGGAACAGATGGCTATACTAGTGAATTGTATCAAACATTCAAAGAAGGCTTGGTTCCTATCCTACTCAGTCTTCCAAAAAATTGAAGAAGAAGCAATCCTTTCAAACACATTTTATGAGGTCAACATAACCCTCATATCAAAACCTGGCAAGGACAACACAAAGAAAGAAAACTACAGACCAATATCTCTAATGAATACAAATGCTAAAATACTGAACGAAATACTAGCAAATTAAATACAACAATACATTAAAAAAATAATTCATCATGATCAAGTGGGATTCATCCCAGAATCACAAGGATGGTTCAACATACGTAAAACAGTTAACGTAATACACTATATCAACAAAAGAAAAACAAAAACTATATGATTCTATCAATAGGTGCAGAAAAGGCATTTGATAAAATATAGGACCATTTTATGTTTAAAACACTCAACAAAATGAATAAAGAAAGAAAATATCTCAACATAATAAAGGCCATTTATGACAAACCATCAGCTAATATCATATTAAATGGCAAAAAACTGAGGACTTTTCCTCTAAAATCAGAAACAAGACAAGGTTGTCCACTCTCTCCACTTTTATTCAATGTAGTGCTGAAAGTTCTAGTCAGAGCAATCAGACAAGAGAAAGAAATAAAAGGTATTTATATTGGGAAAGAAGAAGTAAAGGTTTTACTTTTTGCAGATGATATAATCCTATACATAGAAAACCTTAAACACTCCACAGAAAGACTATTAGAAACAATAAACCAAATACAGTAAGGTTCCAGGATACAAAATTAATATACAGAAGTTTATTGCCTTCTTATGCCAATAATGAAACATCAGAATGTACTCAAAAAAATAATTCCCTTTATGGTTGCAACAACAACAACAACAAAAATACCTAGGAATAAACATAACAAAGAATGAAACCTATATAATAAAAACTACAAAGCATTGTTAAGGGAAATCAAAAAGGATACAATGAAATGAAAAAATATTCCTTGTTCTTGGATAAGAAGAATAAATATAGTCAAAATGACCATATTACCCAAAGCAATATACAAATTTAATGGAATTCCCATCAAAATTCCACTGTCATTTCTTAAAGAAATGGAAAAAATCATCATGTTTATATAGAACTATAAAAACTCCGGATAGCAAGTGTAATTCTAAGAAAAAAGAATGAAGCTGAGAACATTACAATACCTGACTTCAAATTATATTACAGAGTCACGATAATCAAAACAGCATGCTATTGGCAGAAAAATAGACACTCAGTCCAATGGAACAGAATAGAAAGCCCAGAAATAAAACGACATATATATGGTCAAATATATCTTTGATAAAGTGGCCAACAACATACAATGAAGGAAAGAAATCCTCTTCAATAAATGGTGCTGGGAAAACTGGAGAGCCATGTGCAAAAGAATTAAACTCGACTGCTGTTTGTCCCCTTGTACTAAAATTAATTCAAAATGGACCAAAGACCTAAATATAAGACCTGAAGCAATAAATTATATAGAAGAAAACATATGTACTAAACCCATGAACCTTGGTCATAAAGAGCACTTTATGATTTTGGCTCCAAAGGCAAAGATAGTGAAGGCAAAGATAAATGAACGGGACCACATCAGACTAAGAAGCTTTTGCACAGGAAAAGAAACTGACAACAAAACAAATAGCCAACTAAATGGGAGATGATATTTTCAAACAACAACACAGATAAGGGTCTAATATCCAAAATATACAAACACCTCACAAAACTCAACAACAAACAAGCAAACAATCCAATAAAAAAATGGGAAGAGGACATGAACAAACACTTCTCCCAGGAAGAAATACAAATGTCCAGCAGATATATGAAAAGATGTTCATTGTCATTAGCTATTAGAGAAATGCAAATCAAAACTACAATGAGATACCACCTCACGCCTGTTAGATTAGCTATTATCAACAAGAAAGGTAATAACAAGTGTTGGAGAGGCTGTGGAGAAAAAGAAACTCTCATCCACTGTTGGTGGGAATGTAAAGTAGTACAACCATTATGGAAGAAACTATGATGGTTCCTCAAAAAATTAAGAATAGAACTACCATATGACCCAAAACATTTTTCCTTCAACTAGGTATATACCCCCAAAACTCAAAAACACTGGTACGTAAAGACACATGCAGCCCCATGTAAATTGCAGAATTGTTCACAATGGCCAAGACATGGAAACAACCAAAAAGCCCTTCAATAGATGACTGGATAAAGAAGATGTGGTACATATATACTATGGAATACTACTACTCAGCCATAAGAAATGATGACATTGGACCATTTACAACAACATGAATGGATCTTGAAAATATTATACTGAGTAAAATAAGTAAATCAGAAAATACTAAGAACTGTATGATTCCATACATAGGTGGGACAGAAAATTGAGACTCAGGGACACAGACAAGAGTGTGGTGGTTACCAGGGGGATGGGAAGGGTGGAGAGGGTTGGAGTGGGGGGAGGGGAGGGGCACAAAGAAAACTGAATAGAAGGTAACAAAGGACAATTTGAATTTGGTATGATGGTTATACAACATAATCAAACATCAAAATAATCTCGAAATGTTTTCTCTGAATCTATGTACCCTAATTGTTCAATGTCATCCTGTTAAAATTAATTGTCTAAATAAAATAATTTTAATTTAATACCTTTTTTTAGCTTCAAACTCAGGGACACATAACTCAACTACAACAATAAAATTTTCTCCTAATTATGCAAAGAGAGAGACTCTATCAGAAAAACAATAGAAAGGTAAATATATACGGTGATAGAAAATGATTTGACTTTGGTGATGGATATACAACATAATCAATAGTTCAAATGCTATAGCAATGTTTACCTGAAACCTATGTACTCTTATTGATCAATGTCAACCTGTTAAGTTTAATTTTCTAAATAAAATAAAAATAAAACAAATATATATATATATATATATATATATATATATATATATATATATATATACTCAGAATTTACTGTGTTCCTTCTCTTGTTTTAGTAAAATAAAATGTAGAAAATGTCCTAAAATCTGGTTATCTAGAATTTTATGTTTAGCATACCTTTCTCGTAACTGAAATGTGAGTGCAGTGGAGTCCACGGCAAGGTCCTGAATACTCCTGAAGCATTTTACAAATTTTAAAAACATTTTTAATAATCAAATTCTATTCATCACTTTGCAAGTCATCTGCCATTTTTAAATTTCCCGCTTAGTTCAATGAGTAGTGGGAGTTGAGGCCAGGGGTCAGTGTTTCTCAAAGTGTGCACTGAAAACGACCTGCCTCAGAACCACCTGGATCTTGTTGAAACTGCAGGTCCCTTGCTCTCTACTCTGCACCTATGTCAGAATCTGTGAAAAATCTATGTTTTTAAGAATGCACCTCTACTGCACTTAGGGTTACTCAAAGGCTAAGGAGAAATGTTGCAATAAATCTTGATTTTATTTTTTATTATCAGCAGCCTCCTAAAGTACAAACAGTAGTCACAGCAACCTTACTCTGCTTTGTGGTATCAGGCTATCAATATTTGTTTTATTATTTGTTTATTTTTAACTTCCCTGCTTGCTCAAATATTTGAGATCTCAGACCAATTAATTTCTTAATGCATTGGAGGGAAGTGTTAGTTCTTCTTTTAATTCTGACATAAGCTTGATGAGAAATCTCAACCATTAATTGTTTGAGAAAGAAGTTCTTTAAGGTTTTTTAGAATGTAGCAAAATAGGCAGTCCCATGGTACTGCCTTTTGGAATATGGCCTTTTCATCTGGGAAGCTCAGGAAGGTCACCCTGGGCTCTTATGGAAGGTGGCTACCTTCCTGTGAGTCAGCCTTGCACTCCATCTTCCCCAAACCTCACTATATTGCAGATTATGGGAAACTTCAGTCTCCCACATGCCTGAGCTAGTGTGAGCCCAGACAGACTATCTCTACCAGTGGGTTACCTACTGTTTTATGTTTTGGCATGAGCCTTGAACACTGGCATGGGTTACATGATTCTTTCTTTGTAGTGTCCTTAAATTACTTTGCTGATGGGTATATCGCTGCAACTTGACATACTTAGAGTCCCCTGACAACTCTTCTTCATGGAGATATACTTATAAAGGGGAAAAACTTTATTTTTATTGAATATTATACAGATTTAGAATATAAGGAAAAGCAGTGTGCAAATTAATATTAGTTATGAGCTATTTTGGTAGCTACCACATATCAGGCACTGTATCAGGCATTTCAAATAAAGTATCTTTAATATTCTCACAAAAACTGTAAAGTAAGTGATATTGTTTTCATCTTATTGGTAGAAATAAAGGCTGAGATAGTTAAATTTGAAGTCATACAAATAAAGAGTATAATTAAATTTGAATTCAGATGTAAACTCAGTAATTAAAGTACTATACGCAATTCTACTTTTCCTCAACTTTAAATGAATATTAGTCAACAATACCTATATATACAATAAATTTAAGGATTTACCTGGAGCCAGACTGATATAATTTTTTCACTACCAATGTGAACATGGGAAGATCTCTCAACCTCTGGGACTTTGTTTGTTTACCTACAAAATGGGATTGTTTGAGGATTAAATAAAGACATAGGTGCCAAGAGCCTAGTCCATAGGGGTTCCTGTCACTATCTACCTGTTCTCATTCGAACCCAATTGTAGTGTTTACCAGGCCCATACTATTATTTCATAGCATATCAAAAGTTGAGAATAAGACTGATAGTTTTTAATCTAAAACTTTAGCTTGAGAATAAAAGGTTGGATTTCTACTCATTGTGAGAAAGGAAGTAATTATAAAATAACCTAACACTGAAACCCTAATATGAGCTCAGTCTTATAAAAAGACAGAGCTACCTTACAGCCATACCTCACTGAAAAACAGCTAATCACCAATTGCCATATGGAGAAAGATATGTTCCTTTTTCCAGTTCTTCCAGAACAATTCTATTATCATCTTGCCAAAATACTTTCACACTGTGACAAGTCGGAAAAATTCAAACAGGTGATAATATTGATCTCAAGTGGTGAAATAGAAACTTTGATAGTTTCTCACTTCAAATCCTTCTTCACATATTTTGTCATTTAGTCAATTGTCCTATTTTCAGAATCTGGAGATGTGTTTGGAGGGTAATCCAAAAAAATGTTAAGAACTTAATGAAACAATAAAAAAACACATATGTTTAAGAGCTTTGTTTTAATAAGTTATGAATAAAGCAAGCAACCAGTTTTCCGTAATTCTTATTCAGCACCAAGAAAACTAATGAGAGGTTTCTCTAATCTTAGGAGTTTTGGAATCAATGACTTGAGATCTTCGCACTGAAGTCACAGCAGGAGTCACAGTGAACCTGGAGTGCTTGGTGTAAATACAGGAATTACTCTTGACTGCTTCACTAGAGATCCTTTTATGTTTGAACATCCAGAGAGAATATATTAATTAACATCCAAAAGATGACAAATTCTATGGTTCCCTATTAGACAGTGTATTAGGCTCCAATTTAAAACATATTTATTTAAAAAACATATTTATTTATAGGGAAACCTTTCATATTCATTTAGAAGAGAATTATTACAAAGAATGTATGCTCTTAGTAGTAAAACAATGGACTACTGAGTCAGGATGTGTGGTGATTGCTCTTAACCCTGCCACTAACTAAATGTGTGACCTTGGGAAGGATACTTAACCTCTCTGTGCCTCTATTTTTTCACCTGTAAAGTGGGAATAATATGTGGATAAAAAATATTGTGAATAGTAGTACCAGGTAAATAATGGTGGCCATCTCAACTGATTTTCTTCCTTTAAGCAATTTGTCTGAGTCACGTCTAGCCATTTGATCTTGAGAATTCTGAATCTGATTTTCTTAATCTTAATATAGGAAATATATTTGGTACCTAGCTTCAGAATAAGAATTAGAAATTATCTTCAAAACAAGACTATAAAAACAAGGCTATATATAGTGAATATATAGTGACTATATATTGTTGTTTATTGCATTATAACTATTTATGGCTCTTTATATCTTTTAGATTTCTCTTCCCACCTTCTACCTTATAATATAATTATAATTATTTGTGTGTGTGTGTGTGTGTGTGTGTGTGTATTCTCTAATTCACAAACTCACGTGTCTTCAACTATTCACTACTTTATCTTTTTTTTTTTTAATCTCTTAGTGGAATACTATTCTCCTGTGGCTACTGTACAAATGTTTGCAAACTCAGTCACTGAAAAGAACACAGACTTATTGTCTGACAATTCTGTAGGCTAGAGAAGTTCGACAGAGATCTTGCTGCTGCAAACAAGGTACTGGCAGGGCTGTGTTTCTCTTTAAGCCTCTAGGGATTAATCCCTCCCCTTGAACTTCTAGAGGGCACCTGCAATCCATGGCTGGTGGTCTTCCTTCTACATCTTCAAATCCAGTGACAGTGATGCATTGTTCCCCCAACACATCTCTCTGATCTGTTCCTCAGTCTTCCTCTTCCACATTTATGGTCCTTTGTGATTACATTGGGCCCACACAAACAATCCAGAATAATTTCCCTATTTTAAGGACACCTGATTAGCAACTTGGATTCAATCTGCAACCTTAATTCCCATCTGCCATATATTCACAGGTTCTAGGATTTAAGACATACATATCTTTAGAGGGTCATTGTTCTGTGTGCCACAAGTTATTCAGAAATATGCTACACATTCTTAAAGACCGTGCAGATGAGCACATGCTAGAAAATGGATACGTTAAAACTGAGGTTCTTTAAGGCATCTGGGGACATCAGAACTGTATAAGGGAAAGGTAGCAAATGATTGGAAGCACACCCATCCTGTAGTGCTAAGAGAAGGGATTTTTGCTCTCAGAAGTCAGGTTTCCACGGTGACCAACACCGCACAGCATCATCTGTTTTTCTGCAGCAGCATTGTAGGGCAGTCACCCTGACGCCAGCAGGAACAAACAAGTGACAACACAGAGCTCTCCTGGCAAGCATGCTTTATCTAAAAGTCCACAGACATAGAAGTGTGATGTAAAATTCAGTCTCTTCCAGCCTCATCTGTGTCTCACGCTGTGCTTGGCAATGCAAGGGACTGAATGGAAAGATCGCATTGATGTTGGATGGCTCCTGCTGACTGACAAGTTAACTGCAAAAGGAGATGTGTGGCAAACAGAGAACACCTCAAGGTCACCTGAGGATGTGAAAGTGCCCAGTGTCACAAATGAGCTACAGTTGGAGTGTGGAGATCTGGTTCAGGTGGAAGCCAGCCTTCTGGAAGTCCAATTTCTATTTTTGTTATTGTTTGTGATTAGGAGCGTGGTCTGGGAATCAGACAGCCAGGTACAAAGCTCAGCTCTTTTCCCTAAGAGATGTGTCATCATGGACATTTTACTTTTTAGGTGTCAGTTTCTGCAATGGTAAAATAAAGGTAATTATTATTACAATATAAGATGATTATGCGGAAAAGTGAGGCAATGTATTACTACTTCCGTACAGTGCTTGGCCCTCAATGAATGGTACTAATTTTACTTTTTCTTTTTTCAATCTGTTAGACTTTAACGCCCTGAATTCCACCTAAAATATTAGAGAGAATTTAAAAGATGCATCTTTCACCCATGGAAAAATTTACTAAATTTTTATTTCATTGATACAATATTTGCCACCATAGGAGACAAATTTGAGTGAAAAAGTGGCTATGTCTCTAGACTAGAGCTAACTCTTATGTCTTGTGTCTGGTAATAAATCACTTCATAAGTGGTTTTGAGTTATGAATCATCCTATGTGATAGATAATAATAAAAGAAAGTCTTAGAGTCATAACTTATGAGAGTTCCACCTGCCTACTTATGTTAAAAGCTGACCAATGTTTTCCAGGTTTCCTATGTATTGAATTGAGTAGTTAATGGCAAATAAACAGCAAGTTTCGTGAGTGTGAGGATGGGAGACCAGGACAAACTCTTATAAATGTAAGATGCCAATACAGACTTGAAGAAACCAGTTTGATTTTGTGGGCAAATGCAAGATGTCTTGGTGTAAATATGAATGCCAAACATAAATTTTGCTAAGTTTATAAGTAGATGCTTTTGGAACTCTTTGGAAGTGTACAGAAACTGAATGAGGCATAAAAAATAGTTTGCTTTTTCTGACTTTGTTACCTTTAAGCTGTCAGACTTACCAAATACATTCATTCTTGTCAAAGCCTGTTTCTAAATCTTCAAAACTTTAATACTGACCCTCTCCTACTGACTTTGTTCCATGTGAATAATTTTCAGTTTGTAGTGAACCATGATCTTTGGTTCTAGCACTCTCGCCATTTTCCCCTACACTCCTTCCCTCTGTCAATATCAAAGACTTCCTCAAAATTCACCCTACCTATTTCTATCCACTAGGACAGGGGTTGGGAACCTTTCTGGCTGAGAGAGCCATGAACACCACATATTTTAAAATGTAATTCCGTGAGTGCCATACAATGCCCCGTGTACATTACTCATTATCCAATAAAAATTTGGTGTTGTCCCAGAGGACAGCTGTGATTGGCTCCAGCCACCCACAACCATGAACATAAGCGGTAGGAAATGAATGGATTCTAATACATGAGAATGTTTTATATTTTTAACGTTATTATTTTTTTATTAAAGATTTGTCTGTGAGCCAGATGCAGCCATCAAAAGAGCCACATCTGGCTCGCAAGCCATAGTTTCCTGACCCCTGCACTAGGACCATCTCCTGTTGCACAGACCCCTCTGCAAGACAGATATGCTCCAGCTGTATGCAGATCCTGAACAAGATCCACCAGAAATTTTTTTTGTACAGCCAGAGAATTGACAAAAACATTGAAAAAGACCTATTCTTTTAATTTACCAACACTCAATGTGCATTTGATTTTTGAACATATAATTATAGAAAGTAATTGTCTACTTCACTTTTGTAGAGGGCACTTAGTTATCTCTAAGTATATATTGCAAAATTATAAAGAAATCAGTACACCCACATTCATTCATATTTAGAAGATATACACATACCAGATAATAAAAAGTGAGTATAATATATTACAAGTAAATAGTAACAGTGTTTCTATTTCTAAAATGTGATACACTGGGATGTGTTTCTAAAAAATGTTTAGATATTAACAGAACAAAGCATTGCTTTATAAATATTTTCATAAACAAGACCTGGTTTTTCAGGATAACTTTTAGAGTTATTTTTCAAGCACAGATAAACATCCCTATGGAATAGACACAAACTTGCTTTCTTGGTCCTCATTGTTTCCCAAAGCTATGGGCTGAACAGAAAGGCCGTAAGGGCAGGAATCTTATTAGTCTTGACATTCCTGGAATCTTGATGCTCAGTAAAATGAATGACCTAATAGGTGTGCTGCTCTTTAAATGTGTATTTTTTCATTAAAAAATTGCTCTGATTTGTGTCTGACAGTTGAAAGCACTGAAGCAAACTGTGGTGTGGTCATGAACATACAGAAGACAATGTAAGACACCAGTGACTGATTCACACCATGAATCCTTAGAGTCAAAGTGGCACGATGCAGTCTCCTCCATTGCTCTCTCACCAACTGGGTCACCCACTCAGTCATTTCTCTGAGGCATTCTTTCAGAAGAAGGACAGGAAGAACTCTACTCCATCTTCTGTATGACTGGATTTTCAGATCTAGACAATAGCTGTTGCTTCTACATGTGAACAGTTCCCAATTTTTTATGACATTATTTCTTCATTCCCATATTGTCTTCATATTTGCTCATCTCACGTTTCTCTGGGACACAATTGTCTCTTTAAAATGTGGTATCAAAGAACTGAACTTGATGCTCCTTGTGTATTCTTTTTATCCCAATCTTTTAAATAAAAATATTAAGCCTAGAGAAATATTGAAGGAATACTACATTGAACAACTCCATACTGTTCATGTGCAATTCACAAATTGTTAACATATTGCCATATTTGCTTTATTTCTCTCCATCTATGTATACAAATTTTTACCTGAAACTTTGATATTAAATTGCTGATATTATAACACATTGCCCTTAAATACATCCTAAATACATGAGCATATATTTTGTGAGAACAAAGAC
This sequence comes from Rhynchonycteris naso, assembly GCA_037038555.1. Classification (NCBI taxonomy): domain Eukaryota; kingdom Metazoa; phylum Chordata; class Mammalia; order Chiroptera; family Emballonuridae; genus Rhynchonycteris; species Rhynchonycteris naso. Next base: position 175,918,998 of record CM072995.1, on the reverse strand, counting down.
ATTGACCCATGTAACAACTATACCATCAACACATCCAAAAATTATTGACATATTAATGATAATATATAGTCAAATTCAAATGTCCCCAGTTCCCCCCAGTTGTTTTTTTATAAGTGTTTCTCTTTTTGTTCTGCCTCAAAATCTAGTCAAAGATCATGATTTGCATTTTATCATGGTGTTTATGTGTTTTTAATCTTTTTAAGTTCCCTTACTTTTTTTTTCTGTGATCATACTGACATTTTTTTTAAATTTCTTTTTATTTATTTATTTTAGAGAGGAGACAGACAGAGAGAGAGAGAGAGAAAGAGAGAGAAAGGGGGGAGGAGCTAGAAGCATCAACTCCCATATGTGCCTTGACCAGACCAGTGCAGGGTTTTGAACTGGCGACCTCAGTGTTTCCAGGTCGACGCTTTATCCACTGCGCCACCACAGGTCAGGCGACACAAATCTTTTTATTGCATGCTTAAATAAAATGAAAATTATAAACATGAAATAGGGGAATCAGATTGTTGGTCAAAGAAGTTTGTAAATATGATATATATGTTTGTTTGCTTATATGAAAGTAAGAAGCATTATGAAAGTAAGTCTTCTTCTTTGTAATTAATCCACAAATTGTGGGATGCTACTTTAATCCATAAATTGTGGGATGTATAAGTATCTTGTCCTCCAGTAATTTACATGGATAGTTCTAGCATCCATTGATGATTTTGTTTTTATCCATTGTGACACTGGCAATTCAACATTTCTGTTTCATTTCTTTAACCTTTATTATCTGGCATTCTACTGTAAAGAAGAGCTTTGCCTTTCCTCATATACTTTGAGTACTTTTGATTTTCTTTTATCTGGATATTGCACTCTCAGTATTGAAGCCCAAGATTGCAGTAAATGATTTTTCATGATTGGGTCACACAGTTCACTCATTCAAAGAACAAATTGTAATTCCATTTGAACATGTAGAATTTTAAATCATTCATGAAATGTGAGAGCATTAAAGTGTATGTATTAATTAGAAATGTTTATATAATTTATAAGGGATATGACTACTTTTTTAGCATCCTGACTGGTTTTATGTTGTCAAAGCCCTCTACTGATTTCATTCATGTATTTTTCTGACCTCTTACTATACTTCTCACTACAGGGTTATCTACCTGTCTCCACTGGTCTGCAATGCCTACCAATAAAAATGATCACAGACAATTTATAGAAACTATTGTAATTCTACCCTTAGCTACAAAATCATGTGCTAATAAATTTTCTTCACATCAGTACTGTCTGTTATCATATTAGGACACAAATCTTTTTAAATTTATTTTATTTTTATTTTATTCATTTTTTTTAGAGAGGAGACACAGAGTGAGAGAGAGAGAGAGAAAGAGAGAAGGGGGGAAGGAACTGAAAGCATCAACTCCCATATGTGCCTTGACCGGACCAGTGCAGGGTTTTGAACTGGCGACCTCAGCGTTCCCAGGTCGACGCTTTATCCACTGCGCCACCACAGGTCAGGCGACACAAATCTTTTTATTGCATGCTTAAATAAAATGAAAATTATAAACATGAAATAGGGGAATCAGATTGTTGGTCAAAGAAGTTTGTAAATATGATATATATGTTTGTTTGCTTATAGTTTGCATTAGGTGTGGGGGACAGGCTATAAGCAGGCAGGGTTGTTACAGCCTAAGGATTAGTTTTAAGACAAAGCTTTCCCCCAAACCCTTGACTGCTGCACAATGTGCAGTGGTGCACTCTCATGAGGAATCCTCCCATTATGACTCAGATAAGTAACTTTGTATCAGAGACTTCCTTGTTTGTAGATTGGATTAAAGAAAGGTTTTGATTTCTACACTATAAAATGGGGCAAAGGAGCCCATGCTGGAGGGGAGCAAAGAAAAGCCACATGGAGGAGAGGAAAAGCAGCCAAGATGGTGGAGTGCTGAAGCAGAAGCCAGTCTGTACAGAGTTTGTGCAGAGAGAAGGAGATGAGGAACAGAGGTGAATAAGGCTGGTGATGTAGAAACCTTTGATTCTAGGAAACTCGGATAAGTTGGTGGCTTTGGGAGCCTTTAATGGAAAGGGAAGTGTTTTCCCACTGTATTTCTTGCCCGCTGGGTGCAAGCTAAGATTAACGCTAATGGCCCACAAGTTCTTGGCTCTGTTGTTTTATTACTGTCTGTCTGAATCAAACCTGAATCTGCATGGGCCAGGTGGCTGTGATGGTTGCTGTGACTACTGACTTTACACAGATGAATACCCTTAAGATACAATTAACACTTATCATATTAATTAATCAGAAAATGGACTAAATAGTTTGAAATTAGGGTCATTTTGCCCACTTTTTCACCCCCAAAGAATACAACACAGATTGGATAAACTAAAAATCATTCCCCCCCGCCAAGGACTTGCTGATCTGTTCTTTTGTTTATTGGTTCATAAAATACAAGAATTTCTGAATTGGTGTTTCTCTCCAGAGTGTCATTACCCCTCCAACAAGCTTACAGAAGAAACAGATGTGGCTCTTCCCCCCAGACAGCCTGCACGAGGCTGCCCCAGAGGAGCGACCCTCTCAGCTGTCTTCACTGCTGCAATTCAGCATTGCTTTCTCATTTATCAAATTGAAAAAAAGGGGCAAAAATTATGACTTATTTCTCTCATTATTATACTGATTACACAGATTCAGCATGACAATAGATGTACATAAAATACATTCCTTTAGACAGGAAAATATACATAAGTTGTAGTTGAAAAAAGACAACAAAAATACTTTAAAAATGTCTTAGGATTTCTATGGAATATAGCCAGTGGAAGACGTGAGCTTTCGCCTTGTCACACCAACAATAATTTCTAGATATAGCATGCTGGCAAAAGCACCCAAACAAAATTCTTCCTGTGGAGCCAGGTGCCATGACGATGGCTAATTCTCTAACAGGTGGTGAATCCAAGCAAATCAAGAAAGGCAGAGTGATAATAGTCAGAAAATAATGGGTCTCCTGTAGCGCTGCTGCCTTCTAGCGCCATTTCTTCTGTGAGAATCCCAGTTTGACCTTCAGATTCCCTTAACGTCTTTAGGTCTCTGTCTTCTCCTTGTTAGATTCAAGATATTTGGGTTACAGGCTGGCTTGTGTACCTTTTAGCTATAATATTTGATATATGGATTCTATTTTTTTAGCTATCTAGAATGAGTTTGTGATGTAAGTGTCTTTAAACTGATATAAATTTAGAGTCAAATAACCCTCATGACAAGTGGGTTTTCTCAACATCCCATTACAACCCAGAAAATTTGGTAATAAAAGCAACTTCCTTCCTAATAACCTTAGAAGTACTTAAGTGCCATAAATTCAAGGCCCAGTTAGTAGAATGGCAATGATGTCCACCAAGAATGATGGCACAGTGTTTTAAAAGGGTGCAAGATTAAAGTTTAAAGCTGGGGAAATGTTCATGGTGATGAATAAATTTCTTTCATTTTACCTATAATAAAATCATACTCTTCTTGCAATGCCTATTCAAAAGGCTGTTTACACCAAAAAAACTTCCCAAGTGCCCCTCGCTCACTTTGTGTGTTCTTTGGCTCTTTGATTTAGTTTTCTAATAAAATGAGCTGTTTGCATATTAATCCCTCCCCTGTTTTGTAAGTGTGAGGGGTCCTACGACATTTCTCTCTCTTCTCTTTTAGCCCCTCTTCCAGGCCACACGGTCTCCATACAGTACACCAAGAACATTTATTTTCCAAACTGAATATTATTTCAATTGACAAATGCAAATGCAAATGACAGAGCATCTGAATAATTGCACTGGGACAATATCTATAGTTCAGATGATCAAAATGGCAAGTTGCTGTGGTGTTCTGTACATGCAGTCTCTGAGTTTCTCTTCATTACTCAAAGTCAATTACTCAATGTCAAGGTATAAGAATCAACTGCTCTTTGCTGCAATTACTATTGATTAATGATTACTAATATGTATTTTACACTCTTTGTTCTCAATATGATTGCCAACAGTTAAGTATCCATCAATCTCTGGCAGACCAATTGAAAGATTTATGTGACTTTGAGCTTCTTGAAGTCAGGGACCGTGTCTTGTTCAACTTTGTGCCCCCAGAACCAGGCACAGTATTTGACACTAAGTGTGAGCTCTATCGGTGTTTATTGAGTAGAACAATACTGACATATGCGCAAGGTCAAGATTTGGTGGTAAAATACAAACAAACAAAAAATTCTTCTCTTCTTTTTTTGGATAAATTAAAAAGAGAAAACACTTTCAGGACAGCAGATAAGTGATTGCAGCTCTCTATGGACCAAAATATTTACAATATCGTCATAGTAGCTAACAAGCATCAAACTGGTCTCAATTCAACAATATTAATTTTTAATCACCTCACATCAGGGGAATGTGAGACAGTAGAATCATATTAACATTCTAGAGTAAGCAACCTGCTTAACTATCTCATTACCATATATGTCTGGGGTGTTGATAAAAAATAAGTTTACAATTATATTTTCTTCATTCTAGCATGCAATTGAGATTTTTTTTAAATTTTAATGTTTTGATAAAAGTTTGTTAGAAATTTGTTTCTGTAAATAGTTTCTGTCACAGAGACAATAACTACCCAGAGACCAGATGGAGTGCAGAGAGGAACCTAAGGGAGACTGTCTCACAATCCTCTATACAGGTTTCATGAGATGGCATCAACCCCCAGTCCTTACAGGTTTTATTTATACACACAAATAGAAGCAGGGACAAGAATGAAGAAGTCTGGAAGGGAAACTTTTTTAAAGCAAATTAAAGGGTAAGAGAAGTAGCTCACTTCTGAGATTTCTACCCCACCTATTGTTTAATCAGAATTGCTAATTCTATTCCTATTGTGCTGCATTCAGCACTGTACTGTAGTTAAGTACTTTCTTTCACTGACACCATTGTGGTTTTTGCCTCAGGGCACTGAACTCAGTCCCTGTTCTATGTTCCTATTCATGGCCTATACAAGTTTCCAGTATATAACATTCACTCTTAAGAGTTCTTACTAGATACTAATAATGCAAGTAAGGAAGTTGATCTCTTTTCAACTACAGGTAAAAAATTAGAGAGTCCCAAATTGCATGAATAAAATTTGAACAAACCTTTGTTGCTGAAGTTAAGAGCTTGAGTAAGGTCAGTGGCAATAAATAACTGTCAGTTATTTTTCTGACAGTTCTCTAGGTCCAAGGCCAGTGTATGTGGAATGTTCATCTGTCCAACAGAGTTTCTACCATGCTCTTTTCTATAAAATGTGTATCAATTGTACTATCCTCTAAATAATGGGTAAATCACAGGAGGCCTTCCTCAGGCAGAATGTGAAGGGACATGTAGAAAACCACAGTCTGTGCTGCTGGCTGTACATTGGTCAAATGACCAGTATCGAGCAATGATGACCGTGGTGAAATTGAAGATATTCAGTGTATTAATTTCTCAGTTTCCTACTGTGCAATCTATATAAAAGAATATATTATTCTTTTATATTCTATATGAAATAATAAAGAAAAATTTGTGCCAAATGCTCTAAAAAAGAGGGGGCTTTTAAGTCATATAATGGAGGAAAGGCTATGTGCTTTTCTTGAACGTTCTTAAAACACATTAGAAAACCAACAACCTTTGAAACATTCACATTGTGATCCTGGCATTTCCTAAATTCATCTGACTGTTCTCCATTCTCCTTCTTCTTTCCCTTCTCTGTCACTCTTTCTCCTCCTCCTCCTTCTCCTTCTCTTCTTTTTTTCTTTTTCTTTTTTTGGCAGAACATCTACAATTAACACATTTTAACCTCTGATGCATTTTTTGAGGAAACTCTAGACAGGTTAGAATTTATTTTGAAATAAAATTATTAGCAGAAAACTATAGCATTGTCTAGAATGTGTAGCCCTGCTGGTTTGTGCTCATGGTGTGGCTTTTTGGTGCTATGTCCTCATTAGATTCTTCTAAAAGATATCTCTATAATCATTACAGGAAGGTTGTTTATGGATATTGTCATCCCAATGCTCATTGCCTTTCCTATGAAGTCTCATAGGAAAATGTTATGAAGATAATTATAAGGTATTTTTTCCCACTGAGAAAGAAGAAACAGGAGGGCCGGGAGCCACAAAGTGTGGATAACAAACAGTTTTATTAAGTAACGCGCATCCCGCCAGACAATATCCCCCAGCCCTGGGGTTAAGAAGCTAGGTGAGGCGCCCTAATTTGACTGTGTGAGAGGTATTTAAAGGGGTCCTCTAGGGTGGGCAAGTAGTTATGACATGGTAAAATCTCACTGGCTTATGGACAGTCAGTCTTTTCCCAAGGTCCTCTGGGAACTTTCTTTTGGCGCACTTGGATGTGTGCGTTGCCCCAGCCAAAGTTCCCAGGGTCTGAGTTCCCCACGTGACCTTCCCTCATTAGCCATCCCACATTCCAGCCTTTTTTGTTAAATAGATTTGGGGTGCCATGTATTCATCTGGTTGATTTCTGCTGGTTAGGGGCGTCATGGGGAGGGAAGACTGGCAGGTGGTGGCTTTGAGGGGTGTCAGGAGGAGTATCTGTTTGGCCGTGAGTTGAGAAACCTCGCGGATGTGGTTCTGTAAGAATTTAAAAGGAGAGAAGTAAATATGAGTTATACATTGATAATCAGAAGAAGATTTAGGATAGGGGCAGCCCAGGTAAGAATGGGTGGCTGCCATCAGGAGTTAAGCAGGTTGTAGGAGGAGAGATTCTTGCTTTTTTTCTCTCACAGATGGTTGAGGAGTTTGAAGCTTCTGTAATCAGGCCAGTCTTACTGAACTGCATTGCTTCCTTGCTTCAGCTCACTCCAGTGGCAGGTTCCTTGGTGGGAGGGACAGGAGCATCAGGAGGGTCTTCAGGGCCCAAATTCTTGGTGAGCCACAGACAAGTAGGGCCCAGGGGTTCCAAACTGCCAACAATCCTGCATGGGAGCAAGCCATTAGTTGCAGCATAACCTGGGTTCTCCGAGTCCAGGCCGTGTTCTAGGAATCTGAGCAATGCACCCACATAGCTGCCTTGTCCTCCACGTAGAGGCATTGAGGATGAGCCTGCTGCCCAAAGGGGCAATCGCTCTGCCAGTGACCGGGTTGCTTGCAGTTAGGGCAGGGCTTAGTGAGCAGCCACGGGCAAGGGCCCTGTCAGGCACAGTGGCCCTGCTTGCCACACTTAAAGAAAGATGCTGGTGGGATCCAGACTTGAGCTAGGCACTTCCTGTGCCTTGGTTTGGAGCGTTACCTTCTGCTGCATGCAGGCCTGGCAAACAGCCTTCACCTGTTCCTACTAGCCGTGACCATTGAGAACTTTAAATGCCATGTTTACAGGTCCTTGATAGGGGTTTGGGCATTGAGAATAAAAGGAGGAGGGCTCCTAGGGAGCCTGGCCCTCAGGTCCAGCTGGAAATGCTGGATCCAGGGCAAGACGGGGTCAGAACTTTCTGCAAGCAGGTTGGAGTTGGGCGTCCTGCAAACTGGTGTAAGAGCCAATGACAGGCTGAAAGTGGCCTGATGGAGGAGGGACTTAAGAACACAGTATAGAAGGGAGGAGCCCCTGTCCAGCAAGGGAAGAGAGAGACTGGTATTTGCAAGTGAATGAAAAATAGGATTTAGCAAAGGGAGAGGGAGGGGGTTCTCTGGAGGGAAGAGACTGAGCAAAAGAGGTCCGCAGAGGGACCAGAGAGTGGGGCGAGAGAGGGGCGCCCTTGGGGGTCAGGCAGGAAAGAGAGAAAGTTGAGAGTCCGTGGAAAAGAAAAGATTACGAGTGGAGGGTTTTCTCTGGCCAAAAAAAGGCCTGCATGGTGAAACAGGCAGGTGGCACAGAGATTAAGGATGGGTGCATGAATAATTAGAGGCCTTGAGTGTAAAGGGATCTCCAATCAGCTCCCAGCTTTTTCAGCGTTAGTTAAATTGCTGAGGGTGTTAAAACTGAAAGTCCCTTTAGTAGGCTACCTGGTTCGATTATCCAGTGGGTTCTGTGGCTTGGCCACAGCAGAGAAGAAGAAACAGTTTCATCTTCTTTGGGGAGAAAGAGATTTTGGATAAGGCAACTCCTGGAGTATTTTGGGATTCCTGTACCCTCACGGCTAGCCTCAGTTCTTGGGGTGGTCAGTGTTGAGAATTGGCATCCCAAAACTCAAGCTCTGGCCATGGATAGGGCAAGTGGATGTGCTCAGACATCTCCAGGGCACACATGCACTGGGACAGAAAAGACTGCCCGGACATAGCTATGGTTTCAGACAGGGAGTCTCAGCGGAAAGAACTTGAGGGGAAAGTCTGAAGGCGGGACTTACCACACCGTGCATCGAAGTAGGTGGAAGGTCGGAGATCCTGGGATCCTGCTTCTTTCTCAGAGGTGATGGGGAGAGGAGCAGCCCCAGCGGGCTTCTGACTCCTCCCAGGTTTTCGGCACCAGAATGTAAGGTATTTTTCCCCGCTGAGAAAGAAGGAACAGGGGGCCAAGAGCCACAAAGTGTGGAATAACAAACGGCTTTATTAAGTACCGCACATCCCACCTGATGATGTTCCCCACTCCCGGGGTTCAGAAGTTAGGCAAGTAGCCCTAATTTGACTGTGTGAGAGGTATTTAAAGGGGTCCTCTAGGGTGGGCGAGCAGTTATGACATGGTGAAATCTCACTGGCTGACAGTCAATCTTTTCCCAAGTTCCTCTGAGAACTTTCTTTTGGTGTGCTTGGTTGTGTGGGTGGCCCTAGCCAAAGTTCCTGGGGTCTGAGTTCCCCACCTGACCTTCTGCATTAGCCACCCCACAATAATTTTCCGCTAATTACTAATAAAACATTGTTTCTCCCAAAGAACTGATAACTTTTCTTTTACAGACTATGAGCATTATCTGAAACACTATCTCTAATTACTAAAGTGCCAGTACATGTATAATTTCAGTTAAGATGTCAGGAGATAGTTTGATTTAGAGTCTGATCAATTCAGCAGCTCAGTAACATCTATAACTTCTCATTTTTCTCAGCTCTGTCACCATCGGTGTCAAGCTTGTTATCAGACCACTTGCTCACAGTTATTGGATGGTTATAGTAGCACCAGAAGTCAATTCCTTATGCAGTAACATTCAGAAAACATGCGTTTCTCACAGAATAGTCTTATTAACTTCAAAAAACATCTTCCAAAGCCCCTCGACCCCAGATAGTCCTGACCATGTTATTGGCTCAAACCTAGAACAATTACTAACAGAAATCTACTAGCAGGAAGAATGAGATTATATAAACAATTTAGGATAATCAGAATTTGCCCCCAATATACTTAGTTACCTGAATAAAAGAACATTTGGGTGATGAGGAAAGAGGAATAGATCTTGGTTTGAAACCAACAGTATCTATTAGAAACAGTAAAGATTTCCTTTATGTTCTCAAACAGAAAGCTTATAATTGAATTTTGTAAGTTTATGCATGTGTCTTTATGATCTTTCTGTATTTGCTCTAGTTTCTTCCTCTTAGTTTTGGTATTAATCTAAATTTATTTATTTTGCTCATCATTTCTTTGCATACCATTTTTTGGCATGTGTTTTTAATGTTCTATACTTAGTGAATTTTAAAAAATTATGTGTAATGTATAAAAGCTGCAGCTAATATATCAGGCTCAAACTAGGTATCAGGAGATAAATAGGTAACTGTTGTCTGGGTTTAGACATACAGGATTCATTGACATTCAGGAGAATAGTTAGAACTTGTCAGTTCAAAGTGACTTTGAGTTGAGCCTTTAAAAACATGGCTCTAGTAATAGACTTCCCAAACATGTTAACACTGAATATTCTCATATAATTAACATCTATAATTTATAGACAAGAAGTGGTGGCACTTATTGTCACAGGTAAAATTTAATTAGTCAAGACAAATAAATTAGATTTCACGCTTCTATCAGTATAGTGGAATTGCAGAGGCTGCTTTGGAAATTTCAAGCCATTGAAAATGACATTTGACCTCTCAAGGAAATTTACTTTTCCAACTGTCATTCTAAAAAGTTCTAATTAGATTAAGACACATTGCTATTACTGATTTATTTATTATAATGGATACCATGTAGGTGACTTTCTTGGAATTCTGGAAAATTCTTTAAATATGTTTTTACTCACTGTAAACCTGCATGACAGGTGAGGGGGAAGGTATCTTAGGACTTGAATACATATGAGTTGGACCATAGGAAGAGGAGATTTATACGAAATAATCATATACACTCAAAAAACTTACTTTAGTCTTGTCATGTGATGACTTTACTTGTATCACATTTCTTTTTGTACAAGAGCCTTAAAAAATACAGAATGCGTGGTTAAAGGCATTTGAAGAAAATTAGCCTGTATGGTAGTGGTTCTCAAACTTTTTGCAGTCGGGGCACATTTAAAATCCTACACATAATTGTAGGTGCACTATATACAAATTTCTGAGAAATATGTTATAATAATTAAGTCAAATATTAAAGAAAAAATATAAAGTCCAAGTGTGCTTTTATGGTAATTAAACAAAATAAATATGACAAAATTAAATTTATTCTGACATTAAGAAATATTTTTGTTACATTTTTTGAATTATGCTTTTTACAATTTATAAAAGGAGGGGTTAAAAATAAAAAAAAATGACAAAGAAGTTATCTTTTTATCTATATAGATACATTCTTAATAAGATTTAGTAAATTCAGCTGGCCCCAGAGCAAATGTGTTAAGTTTTTTCATTCTTGTGTTTATGAGAAACATGAGCCTGATGTGTCCTAGCAATTTCTTCAATGTTTGGGCATAGATTTGAGAGGCAAACTCTCCTTTTCTTGTCAATACATTGAAGAATTCCTCTCTCTTTACCGGTAATTGTGTTGAGTGCAGAACCCCCCCCCCATATATATCATCTTAACTTTACACCAAACAAAGGATAGAAGAAACTTGCCTCTAGTCTTTCTGGGGAACATGGGGGTTAGTGTAAACAATACAGCGCCACAGCTTAATAGCCTTTTGCAACCTAATCAGGCAAGTGAGGTGGGGGTTGGGCAGACTGTCAGCTTACAGCCAATTCCCCATACCTCTGTCCCCCAAAAATCTAAACTCCAAAAACTCTGTTGGTTTTTTGGTCCCCAACAAGCACTTATTTCTCTGGAATAACATAAGGTGCACTTGGAAATCTTCTAGGGTGCACCAGTGTGTGCCCTGGCGTACACTTGGAGAACCACTGCTGTATGGTAATGAGAAATATTGCAGAGATGAGGGAAGTGTTGAAAAGGCAAATGTGAATTTATTTTATAGAGAAATAAATAAATAATGAAAGACATTCAACACATAAGGGTGATGGTTAGTAATGACCCAGAGGGAAATGGTTTAATTGTATTGTATATAGGATAATAAGTATTACAAAGGTTTTGTAGGTAAAGAGTTATAATTAATTCCAGGCTTATGCAAACATGGAAACACCAAGTTGAACTTGATTGTTCAAATTAAATTATATTGAAATTAGTACAGTTACTTATGGAGAAACTGAAAAGAAAGAACATATTGAAATCAACAGGAACCCTGGAAGAATAAACATAATAAAGAGGAAGAGAAAATTCAATATTCTTGATGCCAGAAAAGAAAGAAAGGGTGTAGAACAGTTAAATACAACGTGTAATTGTTATTAAGTTATCCTCATGAGATGTGTGATGCATATTTTCTCAGTTTCCCCATGAAAGAACTCATAAAAGCTGACATTTGGCATGGATTCTTTGTGGAGTGGTTGTTTTCAATAGTGACAAAGGCTGGGTTCTGCTTTCAGGTTATTCAAATTAAACTTGGGAGAACACCCACTTAAGTGTTTTATTGGTTGGATTTTGTTATATAAGTGAATTTATTTTATGTTTGTATTTATTTTGCTTTTGGAAGGAGATATTTTTTTTTCCTTCTTCACTGCAGAGGCATAGAATTATCTTGCGCTCTTCTGTGCTATTCTCTTTCAAGCACTCAAGAAAGGCACATATTCCCCACCCCACCTCAACACAAAGCCAATGCCCCTTCAGAAAGGACCTCCTGTTTTGGGCCTGGGGATAAGGGACCCAGGTAGTTCATGTTATGGAAAGTGAGGAGAGGTGGCAACGCACCCCCTCATTTGGCATTCTTACAGTCTTCTAATAACCTTGATTATTTGCCTTTGGCAGCCGCTGCTCTCTAATTACTTCCTGTGGACTCTTAGGGAACTTCTTTGGAGTTTTCTCTAGGGACTGTTAGAACTCATGGCTTTAATCTTTGTAGTGGTCCTCTCTGCCTCTTTTAGGTTGTGTGCATGTTTTTCTGTGTATGTGTGTCTTTTAAATGTTGACTCTCTTAAGGATTTCATCTTTCTTCAAATTCCACAAATCTTTTGCCCATCAGGGTAGTTTTACTGTTCCCTAACTAATATTTATTTATTTTATTTCAATTGGATTTTGGAAGGAAAGAGAAGTATATGTAATTTGTTAAGTCAGCCATCTTTAAGGAAAGCCACAGGTGTACTGTATATTCTTTAGACTTTAAAATGCTCAGTGTATACATTGTTCCCATACCATTTTTTAAAATAGGTTAGCAATACTAAACTAGATTCAGTGTTTCATACATTATGCTTTCATACTAGGTTCTTCCTGGAATGACCTGAAGTATACCAATTTTTATATAACCCAACTCATGTAATTGTTATTTTGGTTTTAGAAATTGGCTTCATGGGGAGAGGGGCAAGGCTCTGATTTAGTAAACAGCAGCTATTCACTTTTAGTGGTATTGACTCCTGGCATTGTGTTTGAATGTAGAAAGCTCATAACTAATGAAATATGAACTGGTATTATACTTTGTGCTTGCTGCTACTTTTTAATTTTTCTTTTAGAGCTAAATTATTAAAGTTGAATTTATTGATGAATATTGCTAAATGTATTCTCAAGCTAATAAATACACTTAGTGAGGAATCAGTTTCCAAAGTGTTAAGAGTAACAATAGGCCAGTATCATGGAATAAGTTTTGAGCATAAAATTAATAGACCTTGGAAAAAATCTTGACACTAACACTTTTTTATAATTTTTTTATGCAAGATAGTTATCTGTGCTCCTGATCTTTCCCCTCATTTTCTCCTCTCCTCTGTTAACTAGGAATAATATCATCCTTTCATTGTTGTTAAGAGTAAATGAGAACATCCTAGTATAGGGGGTCCTCAGGTTACGACAGTCTCGACATACTACATTTCGAGTTTACAATACTCACTCCCACAAAAACTTCAAAAAATTAAGATGTGAGTGTTTCAGCTTATGTTGTTAACATCATACTTATGGACTACATGGGTAAACTAGTTTGGTTGCACATGGCAGAAGAACATGCAGAATTCTTTTTCTGTGGCTTAGTTTGTTTTTATGTTCTAGGTTATAATTTTATAACTGTGATAAGATAGGTAAGTGACTTAGGCTAGTATGTTTCAACTTACACCAAAATTTGGTTTACATCACTGTCATAGGAATGGAACTGTGTTACAACTCAAAGACCCTCTGTATTTGATAAGTGCTCAATAAATGTAAATTAAATCTACCGCTATTTTACCATTTGATCTTCTTTTTCTGCTTCCTCTTCCCATTTCCTGCACCCCTCCATCCTTGGCTCTCCCCTGTGTGTTGGGACAACTATAGTCTGATATGCTTCTGCTGGCACTTTTGTTCTCATCTTCAGCCCTGTTCATCTTTTTCTTGACTTATGAATATTGACTCAATCATAAAGCCAGAATGTTATTTTTTTGTGTTTTTATCCCTTTTCTGCCCAGATCTTCAAAACTATATTTCCTTTCACCTTTCATCCAACATCTGCCACAAGGCCAACCTGGGATTCCTGAGTGACACAGAATGCTGGATGGCAGAGCTTTCGTTTTATATCTCTCTTTCAGACAGGTCCTCAAATAGCAGGTCAATTGTATTTATTTAATTGGTAAAATAAAAGAATTAAGAAACATAGAAAGTGCAGAAGTCACACATTCTACTAAAAAGATAATCATGAAATGTTTTAGAAGCAATATATTGTTAATATTTTGCTTTTTTATTTACTGTATCATATACAATTTTAAAATTATTTCCAGATGAAAACAAACTTTTATTTTAAATGTTACTCTAAGACTCTATTGTGGCATTGGTAGTGCCAAAATGAGTGTAATAATAATAAATTAGAGCAATAATGAAATGGCAGGTTTAAAGTTTAAATGCTATGCATGACACACCTCCCTGCAAGGTGCACACTCTCCTTGAAGCTCCATTGAAGCAAACTCAATTTCCCTCTCAACTCTCACCCTCTCTTTTGCACACACATACACTCACACTGAAGTGTAAAAATTAACAATTTTTATATAATATCTAAGTAATGTAGACAAGAGTTTTGTGATCAATTAATATAAGAGTCAGAACAGAGGCAGATTTAACAGCATGTGCACTGGGCACGCACCCTGGACCCCGACTTCTGAAGGGCCCCACAAAACCCCAACTTTACACTTTTTTCTAGTGACAAGGGTCTCAATATTTCCTTCTGTGCCCGGTGTCTCAGCTGACCTTAATCCGCCTCTGAGTCAGAAAAGTAATATTTGATGCAAAATTGAGTTATAAATCTCATACTGTCATCCAATAGGTTTCAGAAAAATTCACATGAAAGTCTATTGACTTCACCATTGTTTAGTTACACAAAGGAATGAGCTTTCTCCCTAACCATTGCTTAAGCTCCTTGACTTCTTACACAGTTAGTGGAAAAGATTCTACTAGAGAGTTATTTTTCAAATAGAATAATTGAATATGTAACATTCTGTATTACAAGTGACTTGTATCTAGCATCCAGTCACCTTTCTTTAAGATGAATTTCCTCTGGGGGAATGACTAATTTTCTGTACAGCTCCTGATCTAACTTTCCTCCTGGCTCTGAGGATGAGGGTGAGAGCTATACCAGCCCATCACCTGGCCACAGTGATTAGTTGAGGTAAGAACAGGCACATAATCCAATGAGATGCCGTCTAGATAATTTTGACTCCCTTTGGAGAGGCACGTCATTTTCTGGTGGTTTTAAACATGGAAGGGTGCAAGCCTAGACCTCTGACAACTGTATTATCTTCATAATATATGAATAAAGCCAACCTGGAGGAGCGGAGACCTGAGTGATGGGTCCTGATGCTCTTTTTGTGAGCACTGGCACCCAGCTGTGCCTGGACCACTCAGTTACACAGGCTCCTAAGAGCCCTAAATTCTCTTGTGCTTAACGCAGCTGGATTAGATATGTAGTTGCTGAAGGGGACAACAGTTCTGTCACCTAAAAATATACCTCTTGGTATATTCATTTTAGGCTGATTGTTAAGACACAAAAGACTCAGAAAGAATCTTCGACCCTCATCTTTATGTGTTTAAAGAGTTCAGATTAAAAATAAAAGTTTTTATTTAAAGTAAGGAAACATCTCAATAGCACCATAGCATAAATGTGACAGACAAGGTGAAGCCTGTTTGTTGAACTTCCTTATTGTACCATTGTTTCTGAGTGGCCCGAAAATTTGTTTAATACATGTTTGCTTTTTCTCATCTACATGTAAGTTACCTACTGATCCTTTGAATCCCAGGCCACTGTACCCTTTCTTTTTTGTCTGAAATGCCATATAAACTTTTTTTTATTAATTTTAATTTTAATTGAATGACATTGATAAATCAGGGTACATATATTCAGAGAAAACATCTGCAGGTTATTTTGACATTTGATTATATTGCATACCCACCACCCAAAGTCAAATTGTCCTCCGTCACCTTCTATCTGGTTTTATTTGTGCTCCTTCCCTCCCCCTCGCTCTTCTCCCCATTCCCCTGGGTAGCCAGTGTACTCTTGTCCTTGTCTCTGAGTCTCGTATTTATGTCCCATCTATGTATGGAATCATATATTCTTAGTTTTTTCTGATTTACTTACTTCACTCAGTATAATGTTATCAAGGTCCTTCCATGTTGTTGTAATGCTCCGATGTCATCATTTCCAATGGCTGAGTAGTATTCCATAGTATATATGTACCAAAGATTTTTAATCCACCAGTCCTCTGACAGACACTTGGACTGTTTCCAGATCTTTGCTATTGTGAACAATGCTGCCACAAACATGGGGGCGCATTTCTTCTTTTCAAACAGTGCTATGGAGTTCTTAGGGTATATTACTAAAAGTGGGATAGCTGGGTCAAAAGGCAGTTCGATTTTTAATTTTTTGAGGAATCTCCACACTGTTTTCCCCAGTGGCTGCACCAGTCTGCATTCCCACCAGCAATGCAGGAGGGTTCTCTTACCTGCACATCTTCGCCAGCACTTATTCTGTGTTGTTTTGCTTATGAGCGCCATTGTGACTGCTGTGAGGTGATATCTCATTGTGGTTTCAATTTGCATTTCTTTAATGATTAGTGATGTTGAATATTTTTTTATATGCCTATTGACCATCTGTATGTCCTCGTTGAAGAAGTGTCTATTCATTTCTTGTGCCCATTTTTTGATTGGATTGTTTGACTTCCTGGTGTTGAGTTTTACAAGTTATTTATAAATTTTGGTTATTAACCCTTTATCAGATGTGTTGTCGAATATGTTCTCCCATTGTGTGGTTTGTCTTTTTATTCTGTTCTTATTGTATTTAGTTGTGCAAAAGCTTTTTAAATTGATATAGTCCCATTTGTTTATCCTGTCTTTTATTGCACTTGCCTGTGGAGATAAATCGACAAGTATATTGCTGTGAGAGATGTCAGAGAGCTTGCTGCCTATGTTTTCTTCTAAGATGCTTATGGTTTCACGGCTCACATTTAAGTCTTTTATCCATTTTGAGTTTGTTTTAGTGAATGGTGTAAGTTGATGGTCTAGTTTCATTTTTTTGCAGGTAGATGTTCAATTTTCCCAGCACCATTTGTTAAAGAGGCTGTCTTTACACCATTGTATGTTCTTTCCTCCTTTGTCAAATATCAGTTGTCCATAAAGGTGTGGGTTTATTTCTGGGCTCTCTGTTCTGTTCCATTCATCTATATGCCTGTTCTTATGCCAGTACCAGGCTGTATTTAGTACAATGGCCTTGTAGTATAACTTGAAATCAGGAAGTGTGATACCTCCCACTTTATTCTCCTTTTTCAATACTGCTGAGGCTATTAGTGTCCTTTTTTGGTTCCATATAAATTTTTGGAATATGTGTTCCATATCTTTGAAGTATGTCATTGGTATTTTTTGAATTTATAAATTGCTTTGGGTAATATAGACATTTTAATGATGTTTATTCTTCCTAACCATGAGCATGGTATATGCTTCTACTTGTTTGTATCTTCCTTGATTTCTTTTATTAATGTTTTATAATTTTCTGAGTACAAATCTTTAATCTCCTTGGTTAAATTTACTCCTAGGTACTTTACATTTTTGATTGCAATAGTGAAGGAGATTGTTTACTTAATTTCTCTTTCTGACAGTTCATAGTTTGTGTGCAAAAATGCCTGATTTTTGAGTATTAATTATATATCCTGCCACCTTGCTGAATTCATTTATCAGTTTCAGTAGTTTTTTGACTGAAACTTTAGGGTTTTCTATATACAATATCATATCATCTGCAAATAATAATAGTTTTAATTCTTCTTTTAAAATTTGGATGCCTTTTATTTCTTCTTCTTGTCTGATTGCTGTGGCTAGGACTTTCAGAACTATGTTGAATAAGAGCGGTGAAAGGGGGCACCTGCCTTGTTCCTGATCTTAAGGGGATTACTTTTAATTTTTGCCCATTGAGTATGATGTTGGCTGTGGGTTTGTCATAGATGGCCTTTATCATGTTAAGGTATGTTCTCTGTATTCCCACTTTGCTAAGAGTTTTGATCATGAATGAATGCTGGATTTTATCAAATGCTTTTTCTGCATCTATTGAAATTATCATGTGGTGTTTGTCCTTCCTTTTCTTATGTGATGAGTCACACTTATTGATTTGTAAACATTAAACCAGCCTTGCCTCTCCAGAATAAATCCTACTTGATTGTGTTGTATGATTTTTTTTATATATAGCTGGATCCGGTTAGCTAATATTTTGTTGAGGATTTTAGTATCTAAATTCATCAGGGATATTGGTCTATAATTTTCTTTCTTTGTGTTTTCTTTGCCTGGTTTTGGAATCAGTATTATGCTTGACTCATAAAAGGAGCTAGGAAGTCTTCCTTCCTCTTGAATTTTTTGAAATAGCTTGAGAAGAATAGGAGTTAGTTCTTCTTTGAATTTTTGGTAGAATTCACTTGTGAAGCCATCTGGCCCAGGACTTTTCGTTGTTGGGAGGTTTTTGATAACTGTTTTGGTCTCATTTGTTGTAATCGGTCTATTTAGGGTTTCTGATTCTTTCAGATAAATATTTGAAAGATTGTATGTTTTAAGGAATCTGTCCATTTCATATAAGTTGTCTAGTTTTTTTGCATACAATTCTTCATAGTATTTTCTTACAATATTTTGTATTTCTGTTGTGTCAGTTGTTATTTCTTCACTCTCCTTTCTAATTTTATTTATTTGAGTCCTCTCTCTTTTTTTCTTGATGAGTCTAGTTAAAGGTTCATCAGTCTTGTTTACTTTTTCAAAGAACCAGCTCCTGGTTTCATTGATCCTCTGTATTGTTTCTTTAGTCTCTATGCCATTTATTTTCACTCTAATCTTTATTATTTCCTTCCTTCTACTACCTCTGGTCTTTACTTCCTCTTGTTTTTCTAATTCTTTTAGATGCAGGGTCAAGTTGCTTATTTGAGCTTTTTCTAGCTTGTTATGTTATGCCCGTAGTGCAATGAACTTCCCTCTCAGTAATGCTTTTGCTGTGTCCCCAAATTTTGAGTTGATGTATGTTCATTATTATTTATTTCTAGGAATTTTTTATTTCTTCTTTGATCTTATTGTTAATCCATTCATTATTTAATAACATGATATTTAGTTTCCAAGTGTTTGAGTATTTTTCAGTTTTTCTTTTGTAATTAATTTCTAGTTTCCTGCTATTGTGATCAGAGAAAATGCTTGATATGATTTCAGTCTTCTTGAATTTGTTGAGACTGCTTTTGTGTCCTAACATGGTCTATCCTAGAGACTGTACCATGAGCACTTGAAAAGATTGTATATGCTGCTGCTTTAGGGTGAAAAGTTCTGGAGATATTTATTAAATTGAGTTGACCTAGTGTATCCTTTAAGTCTCCTGTTTCTTTGTTAATTTTCTTTCTTGAGGATCTATCTAGTGAAGTTAGTGGGGTATTGAAATCCCCTATTATTATAGTATTGCTCTTCACCTTGACATTTGTATCCATAAAAGTTTTCTTTATGTATTTAAGAGCTCCTATATTAGGTGTGTAAATATTTATGATGGTTATATCTTCATAATGAATTGCTCCCTTTATCATTATGTAGTGTCCTTCTTTATCTCTTACTACAGCCTTGGTTTTAAAGTCCATTTTGTTAGGTATAAGTATTGCTACCCCAACTTTTTTTTTATTTCCATTTGCATGAAATATTTCTTTCCATTTTTTTACCTTTCGTCTGTGCGCTTCTTTTGTTTTAAGGTGTGTCTCTTGTAGACGGCATATGTATGGGTCTTGTTTCTTTATCCATGCAGCTATGCTATGTCTTTTGATTGGATCATTTAATCCATTTACAGTTATGGTTATTATTTACATGTAGTTGTTTATTGCCATTTTATTCTTTAAAGCTGTATTCTTCTTTTGCTACATTCTTTCCCCTCTTTAAACTGTGCATAACAGGCCCCTTAGCATCTCTTGCAGAGTTAACTTGGTTTTAATGAATTCCTTGAGTTTCTTTTTGTCTGGGAAGCTTTTTATTTCTCCTTCAATTTTTTTTTATTTATTCTTCAATTTTAAACGTTAACCTTGCTGGATAAAGTAGTCTTGGTTGTAGGCTCTTGTTCTGCATTTCTTTGAATATGTCTTGCCATTCCCTTCTGTCCTCAAGTGTTTCTTTTGAGAAGTTAGATGTCATCCTTATGGGGGCTCCTTTGTTGGTGATAGCCTTTTTTTCTCTAGCAGCTTTTAATATTTTCTCTTTATCACTTAGGTTTGGTATTTTAACTATGATGTGTCTTGGTGTAGATTTCTTTGGGTTTCTCTTTAATGGATTTCTCTTTGCTTCTTAACATGTGAATTGTTTTCCAGCCTTAATTTAGGGAAGTTTTCAGCTATGATTTGGTTGAACAAAGTTTGTATCCCTTGTTTTTCTCTTCTTCTTCAGGAACCCCCCTATGATGTGGATGTTATTTCTCTATATGTTGTCACAGAGCTCCCTTAGGGTTTCCTCAGTCTTTTTGAGTCTCTTTTTTTTTCTGCTCTGCTTCTGTGCATTTATTTTGTCCCCTAACTTGCTGATTCGATCCTTAACTTCCTCCATCCAGCTTTTAATTCCTTCCATTGTGTTCTTCAACTATGATATAGTATTTGTCATTTCTAATTCTTTTTTATTATTTCAATTTCCTTTTTTATACTTGTTATCTCTTTATTTAGGTGTTTGTAATGACTATCCATTGTTGTTCTAAGCTCTTTGAACATCCTATCTATTATTATGTTAAACTCTGCATCAGGTAGTTTGGTTATAACCAGTTCATTCAGGTCCTTCTCTGGGGATTTCTCTTGGTTCATTTTGGTTGCATTTTTCTACCTGCTCATTTTGTTTTTGTATAAAAAGTGTGTGGCCACTGGAGTCCAATGGGTGTTGCCTCTGTTTTCCCTAGGTGTGGTCTGTCTGCAGGCCCCCCACCCCCTGTGCAGCTGTCTAGGGCGGTTGGGTATGGGCTTAGCTGGCGCTGCCCCTCTGAAGATGTTGTTGGGGTTTCTGCCTCTTCTTCATGGGAGGGGCTGTGTTTTCATGCTGGCTCTACAAACCTCAGCCTCTCTTGGCCTTCGCCCTGCCCCCCATGGGTGGGGTTGTGCACTGCACTGTGCCACAAGCCTCGGCTTCAAGGGCAGGGGTGAGCACATTTACTCAGCTGTGGTCCCGGCCTGTTCCTGGGTTTCCGCCCAGCCCCTGCCATCAGAGCCAGCTCGCATATGGGCTTCCGCCCTGCCCCCATGATCAGGGCCAGCTTGCACAGGATCGCAAACCTCTGGGGCTGCTGGCGCGCACTCAGCTCTGAACTTCCACCTGTCCTGGGCTTTAGTACTGCTCCTGTAGTCAGGGCTGGCTTGGACAGGGTCACAAATCCCAGATACCTGGTGATTCTGTGTGCCTACCCATCCCTGCTCTGCAGCAGATCTCCGTCCATTTCCGGGCTCCCACTTTTCCCCCATAGTTAAAGCTGCAAGGGGCCCCACAGCTCTATACTGCTTTCATGTGTCTCATCTGCCCCTGCTGGGCTAGACCAAGTTCACAGACAGCTGGCCAGGCCTCTGCCCCTGCTGACAGAACCACGTTTCTGCATCCTGCCATCACCATCCCTCTAGCAAGCCCTCAGTGGGGTGGGTGGGGACGCTGCAACTCAGACCCTAACACCCCATACTGTAGTCCTGAAAGCTTCCTCCTTCTAAGCCTCAGTGCTTTAAGTGCTGCAGGAGAGCTTGTTTGGCTGGTGTCCTTCCTCCCTTTGCTGGTATTGGTAGTTCCAGTGGAAATATTCATTTCAGATTTGGGAAGTGACTCAGCCCAGTGTTTAGCGTGGCTATCCCTCAGAGTGTTTCTCCCTGTGACTTCCAGAACACACTCTCTTCCTGCTGCTTCGGTCCTCTCTTCTCTCCCTGTCCCTGGATCCCCGGGTGAGTGGTTGTGAGAGAGGTTTTCTGTGCCGTCTCTTTCAGAAGGATCCTGGGTCTGAGAAAACTGTCTCTTTCTCACAAACAGTATCCTAACTTGTTTCACAGCTAAATACTGTCCATACACCTCTTTTAGGCTTTGGGGATGCAGGCTGGGGCTTTTTTCCTGGGACCCAAGTCCCTCCCTCTCTGCTAAACTCTCTTTCCACCACATGAGTTTTCTGGGCTGCCATTCGCTCCAGGGAGCTGGGCAGCCCTTTCCGCGTTTTTACTTTTCCTACCAGTTTCAATGTTGCTTCTTCAGTGTTCCCTGGTTGAAGAGTTCACTTAGTTTAATTCAAAGTTGGTTTATCCAGATGATAGTTCTTAAAATTAAGTTATATTCCACTTTGGTTCTGGGAGTTGGACGTCCGCCTACTCCATCGCCATCTTGCTGTTCTCCTTAAATTCATATAAACTTCAATGCCTAATATGTCTTTAGGTCTCATTGTTTGGCATCCCCCCAGGTACATCCATAATAAATTTTGGATATTTTCTTTTGATAATCTCTCTCAAGTTAATTTGAGGGTTAGCCCAGCTAGGAGAATTTAGAAGACTATGTTTTACTCTCCCTCATCCCAACCCAAAGTGTTTAACTGATACTGTGTACCCTTCTAACTTTCTTGGGTTTCACCAGTTATTCCTAATCCAATTGAGCAGTGCTACTGAATCTTATGCCAAATAGCTAAATCAACCAGCTAAAATTTAATTTGCTTGCAAAATTTAGTATTTCATATTTATATGGATGTACCACAAACATTATCTCCCCAAATCTAGGCAAAGCTTTAAAGAAAAAGTGATAGATTAAACATCAGAAAGGTATTACTTTCTGAATATTTTTTGTCTTAATTCTGTCCCTCCTTTATTAGTATTCAATATCACTTAGCACTTTCTACCTTCCTTAAATTTAGATATTGTGTTATAACATCTATTTTTAGACACAAAAGAACAGAAAATGTTCTTAATGTAAAAAAACCAAAAAAACAAAAAGCACCAAATAATTAGTTTAGTAACTGATTGCTCAGTTACTATCTGGGGACCTGAGATTATTTTTCCCCTGATTTTTTACCTGGTATGAGGTCTGGAGCTGTGGGCATCTCAAAAATGCTCATTGTTTGCTAAAACAACTATTATTGTCAGTTTTGTTTTCTTAGAACACTCTAGATTTGGACCAAGCTTAGAGGTGTTTGGGTTAATACTTAGATGAGTATCTTGAGATCCACAAGTTAAAGATTTTCTATGAGTGTTTTATGCTTCTACAACATAGCATATAATGTGGATCATATACGAACAAGCTCTTTAAGAAAGGAACAATACATTTTCGTCCTGCCGCAGTAACTGTGAACAAATTCCTTCTAATGCTTAGCAACTACAGTTTGGATATAAAGAGTATTAATAATGCTTTGAGGCAGTTTTGCAACATAATAGAAAATCATGACTTTTAGATGCTCTGATTCTTGAAAAAGAGATTTGTTTTTAAAAAGCATGATGACAACATCCAGCTGTCATTATATGCTCTAAACAAAGGGAAATCACTCTATCTGTGTGGACTTGGGAAGCAGCATAGGCAAGTCCTACCCCCGTGGGTGTATGACACAGTTCATGGCGTTCCTTGTAAACGGTGCAGCAGGTGCTGCAGAGACTGGGCCGCTCACGTAGAAGACTCCTGAGCGGGCTTTTTGTGATGTGCTTGGCCTCTAACACTACTGAAACTACTATAGCACAGTTCATTTTTTCACAGGTTTGTATATACCTCTTTATTTCCCTTAGAAAAATAGCTCTTAAAATTAAATGGTGAGGGTTTAGCAAGAGTTTTTATTGCTTAAGATTTTATTCCTAGCTTCAAACCTCACTTTTAAAAAAGAGCTTTGGTATCATTATGACACATGGAAGATGCTGTCACTACCTTATTGTAGCCAACAGATCAGCATATCAAATCCAGTCAAAGCAAACAAACTGGTGAATTCAAGTATGCAAAATAATGTAGGATTTAAATAAAAAAGTAAATATATAATGTCTTATATGCATAAAATAAATACAAGGAAATACAAAGAAAGACTATTATATGTAGATATAGACATCAAAAAACCAAATTTGTAACATATATGTGTTTTCTGTCAAAACATTAAATTATAAGATCTACAGTGGGTCTAGTAGCTACCTTAATTTCCAAGTAGTTAATGAGCATTAAATAATATTTGCAACAATTATAAAGTGACAAAGTTTCAAATATTGCTATTACTACTGTGGAGATAAATAAAGGAAATGTAAAATTTCACTTCAAGGTTTGTGAAAATAAAGCTGGAGAGAGGGAGAGAGAGAGAGAGAGAGAGAGAGAGAGAGAGATTGTGTGTGTGTGTGTGTGTGTGTGTGTGTGTGTGTGTATGTTTGGGATGGATAATATTGGCCAAAGACAGCTTCTAAGTAAATTAATTTTAGAAATGCAAATTATCCTCTTTTAACGGGTAGCTCTCTAAATAGCATTTGAGAGATGCTCTTATACTTTGCAATTTCTTCCACTTTATCCCCCTTCGATATTCACTATTTTCTTCAAACTGTTAAGCAATGAAGAAAAAGAAAAAAATTATCTAGGGCCTTTGTGGGAAGTAGAAGAAATTATTTTTTCACTTTTTTCACAGTCTTGCTGTCTGTTTAGAGCCGGGGTTCCCAAACTTTTTACACAGGGGGCCAGTTCACTGTCCCTCAGACCATTGGAAGGCCGCCACATAAGTACTCCATACACTGACCACCAATAAAAGAGGTGACCCTTCTGGAAGTGCGGAGGGGGCTGGATAAATGGCCTCAGGTGGCCGCAATTTGGTCCGCAGGCCGTAGTTTGGGGACCTCTGGTCTAGAGAGTCAAAGGGGTAATAGGATGGATGCAGACTGAGAGAGGAAGAGCTTTCAGAAAAGGATGTCAAACAAACTGTGTGCCTAGAATTTGCAGAAGGGGAGGAAGAAAAACCTGAGGAATTGGTCCAGGAAGATGAACAGAGGGAAGACCTAAGAGTTCACTGATAACAATTTGGAATTCACTTATGCTTTCTTGAATGCCAGCAATCATTAATTATCTGTACTTCATGTATTATAGAAACATACTATATTTTTGTAAATATGTATGATGTCTAGTTGTCTATGTGTCAATGCTTGATGATCTTCCAAAAGAACACTATTATGAATGTTGTTACCCCCAATTTAGAGACGAGGAAACTGAGGCACAGTGATGTTAAACACTTGCCTCTAGTCCAACATTTTGTAAGTGGCAGAGCCAGACTTAGAATCGAAAGCTTATTTCCTAACTCTTCCTCATATGGACAATCATAGGGATTGGGCTAAACAAGTATAGTTAGGATATAAAAAAATGTTTACACAAAATTTTGAAAATGTCCTGAAATATATTTTTTAGTTTGCTGAATTTTCACTGGCATAAAATTATTTTTGTGCTGTTATGCACTTAAAATGAGATGCTTCATAGTGGAACTTTCTCTGAAGTTACCAAGTATGTGAATTTCTTCCTTGGCTAATTCACATGCTCATTGACTCCAAGTGTTTCCAGCGAAAATTCCCTACCACGGCTATGCCTGGGCTTCTCCACGTTACCTGCTCAGCTTGCTCAGAACTGACAGGGCATGAAGCAGGTCATTAGGGAAAGGAATTGAATTGCATTAACTTCTTCTATATACTGATTGACTTAGGCAGTCTATTTTGTTAACATTCATATTGCAATAAAGTTTAATTAAGGAATATTTTGCCATGAGGCAAACAAGGCTGACATAAAACAGAATAAAATTTACAACGTCATATAAATATCTATTTCTAATTTTCTGCTAATAGCTTTCTATTTTATTTATGGCTTTCTGTACCCACTTTTGTAAGTAGATACAATTGAGTTCCTAAAGTAAAAGATAAAGCAAAATTAATAAGGACAAGAAATAGATAATAAAAAATATAGAATCAGTATCCAATATGATGATTTCTATATACACACATTTACTTTTACTCTGTTGGCTTGATGTTAATGGTCAAGTCAGTCAAAAACATGCCATGGAACGTGGCAGTTTCAGGACAGTGTTTGGCTTTTGCATATCGGGGTCGGGGAGTACAGAATATAGTGAGCTTTTCAACTGCAGGACACGACAAGCTTCATAAGGGTTGTCACCAGAGCCTTTTTTTTTTCTGTTTTCTTTTCCCAGATACCTCTCTATTGGCTTGCTTTTCAAAGTGATTAAACGATTATAGAGACTGCTTCAAAATTAGTCAAGCTCAACCAAGGTATTTCCTAGAGAATAAATTGTTAAATTGAAAAAGAGCTCATAACAAAGTGATTGGATGAAGAAGGGAGATATTAAGGGAGATATGCATATTCAGGGGCAAAAGTTCCAAATTAATTGTGTGTCCAAGTTCATATTTGGTAATTGCTGTTTATATTGGTTTCTGACACAGAAAGATTTGCAGAGCTGTGACAGTCAGACAAGCACTGAAAGGGAAGTGTACTCACATTAAACTCAGGTCCAAAGCCAGTTCTGTTTTATTGACCGACCTTGGGTATTAGATAACAAAGAATATAAAATAATTAGTAAGACTATTAAATTGCATAGCTGAAGTTCTTATTTTTAACTCAAATCTTGCCCTTATTTGATCACCAAGACCTCCAATAAAAATGATTTTCTGAGTTGTATCATACAATAAGGCATTTCAGGAGAGTCAATAGGTTCATTTCATTATTAAAATTAACATCCAGGTTTATAGCTTCAGCAATAAAAATTCTGGTGTCATATACAGAACAAAGAACCAAACACAAATCAGCTCAAAAGAATAAGTGCATGTATTTCACTATTTTCTTTTTAGGATGAATTTTTAGTTAGCATCTTTCTAGCCCATCATATAAAAACTTGGTCATGGAACACTTATATTTTTAAAATTTCTTTCAACATTTTCATTATGCAACAGATAATAGTTTGCTCTAGAATAAATTAACTAAATAAATAAGATCAAAATTAAAAAATAAATATTGCCTATAATCCTTCCTGCCTTCACTACATCTAGATAACCACTATAAACATCTGGGTGTATGACCTCAGAGACATATATGTAGGTGCATAGTTTCCTGATTTATGCATATATTTCTGATGAAAATATTTACTATTCACATTTAGAAACATATTTTAAAAGTTGCATCTTTTACATCTCACCTCAAATAAAATTTCTGGTTTCCTTCACATTCTTTCAGAATCTCTCATTATTTAAATTTGCATCAAGCAAATGTACAATTAAGCTAATGTTTATTAATTAGCAAATTGCTAGTTAAACATCTTTTTCTTTCTTGAGAATCAGACATGTTTCAGTCTCCTCTTAGCTTGCTGGAGTTCAAATTAATATTTAAATATAGACATTGAAGTTTGACAACAAGTTCAGAGATAAATTAGGGGCTGGGAGCAATAACAAAGCATTAAGAATTGATCATTCTCTTTAAAGCGATTCCAGTGTGCTTGAGGATATAAGAAAAACAGAAGGAATGGATGGGACAGCTGGTGATTGACTAGAAAGGAGAGGAAGGACAAACACTTGAAATTAAAGATGCCTCTGGCAAGACTTCAAGGGCTGGCAGGAGGTTGCTAGCACTGAGCAATATAATCTGCAGGAAGGTGGAGGTGAGGGGGACTATTTAAGGAAGGGAAGCATAAATCCAAGCATGAAACTGATAATGAGCTTGGCATGGCAGGCCAAATGTGGAGAATATACACAGAAGAGAAAGGTGGTGGTAACATTTGATGGTGGAGGTTACAAAAAATGTAATCATGATTAGTTTAAAACAGTTTGACTGGAAGCCATATTTTGCCTGTTTGCATAATATAATCTTGGTATATGGAAAACCTCATCAAATATTATCTTTATCTCTATCAACTCTTGAGCTCTCCATGCAAATGCTCAAGAACTTGCTGAAGTCCCACAGAGCTGTCATGTCCCCTGTCCCAACCTGCACTCATCATAGTCCCTCTATGGAAATCTCCAGATCACTGGAGAACAATTTTTTTCAGTTGCATGAGGTTTTATAACGGCTTCTATATATACCTGAATCACAGATTCAAAATATAAAATCCATTTTTAGAGGTATGCTCTAGTTTTTATGCAATTTTAATTTATTTTTGTTACAGTTAACGGTATGCATTGGTTTTTAAATTAGAATTAAAGGGCAACAATTCTTGGATTGAACATAATCACAAGGAAATTAATGTTTTACAAACATCACTTTCAACAAAATTGTAGTTGTTTTTAAATATAAAAACTTATGATCTGATAAAAACACCCTCTTTTTGTTTTAAGATTGAATCATGGCTTCTTTGAGAAGGCGTAAATGTAAGAATAATCCTGACACCTTCTGTTATATATGTGACTCTTCCAAACTTCAAAGTCAAAGGTGCAATATTTCATCATTTGTGACATGTGCATAAATTGCCTATTTTTAAGTTCCCCTGGGCGATCAAGACAAGAATTGATCTCTTCATATTGTGTGTCATAATTGTGAGGAAATGCTTTGTGATTGGACAAAAAAAAAAATGCAAAGAAATGTCTTTTGGTATTTCCATGGTTTGGTGTGAACCTAAGGACCACAGCAATGACTTTTATTTCTGTCTGATCCATACAAAGGGCATTGGCAAGGAATAATGGCATATGATAGCATATCCTAATATTCCTTCAGCAATACAACCTATCCCACACTCCGAGACACTCCTGGTTCCAGTTTTCAATGGTTTTTATTTCTTCTAAGGATGAAGAAAATGAACATGGTGATCAAGTGTATTTTGATAAGATGCATGAGAAAATGGTTGTAGAATCTGAAGAGTCTTCTTCTGATGCCAACCAGTCATTAACCCCTCAACAGTTTAACC
The DNA here is from genome assembly GCA_037038555.1 of Rhynchonycteris naso. Lineage (NCBI taxonomy): Eukaryota > Metazoa > Chordata > Mammalia > Chiroptera > Emballonuridae > Rhynchonycteris > Rhynchonycteris naso. Next base: position 175,890,365 of record CM072995.1, on the reverse strand, counting down.
AACCTAAACTGAATGACTTAGTAAGATATTTGAGCTTATCAAAGAAAGCAGCTGAGTTATTAGCCTCCAGGCTTCAAGAAAAGAATGTACTTCACCAGTCAGCTAAAGTATCACATTTTAGGAAGCATGAACAAAGTTTTGTGGACTTTTTTTCTGAAGACAAACACTTTGTTTACTGTCATGATATCAGTAGTCTTCTCAGCCAGCTAGGTATTACCACTTACAGTTCAAAAGAATGGCGGCTATATCTTGACAGCTCTAAACGGAGTCTGAAATGTGTTCTCCTACACAACAATAATGTTTATGCAGTGGTTCCAATTGGTTATTCAACTCATCTGCGAGAAGATTATAATGGCATAAAAATTGTCCTCCATGTTCGTGGCAGCATTGTTCACAATAGCGAAGATCTGGAAACAGCCCAAGTGTCCGTCAGAGGACGAGTGGATTAAATAGCTTTGGTACATATATACTATGGAATACTACTCAGCCATAAGAAACGATGACATCGGATCATTTACAACAAAATGGATGGACCTTGATAACATTATTCGGAGTGAAATAAGTAAAACAGAAAAAAAACTAAGAACAGCATGATTTCATACATAGGTGGGACATAAAAGTGAGACTATGAGACATGGACAAGAGTGTGGTGGTTATGGGGTGGGGGGAGGGAGGGGAGGGTGGGAGAGGGGGGAGGGGAGGGGCACAAAGAAAACAAGATAGAAGGTGACAGAGGACAATTTAACTTTGGGTGATGGGTATGCAACATAATTGAATGATAAGATAACCTGGAGATGTTTTCTTTGAACATATGTACCCTGATTTATTAATGTCACCCCACTAAAATTAATTTTAAAAAATTGTCCTCGACTTACTGAAGTATGAGGACCATAACTGGATCATTTGTGTAGATCTTAAAATGATAAATTTCCTGCTAGGACAACAGAGAGGTTTCACAAAGTATCCTTGCTTTTTGTGTTTGTGGGACAGCCAAGCTCGGGAGAAACAATAGACACATAAGGAGTGGATGAAACCTGAAGCTCTGGAAGTAGGGATGCAAAATATTGTGAATGAACCTGTAGTTAATTGAGACAGGATCATTTTTCCTTCACTTCACATCAAACTTGGCTTAATGAAACAGTTTGTTCAGGCTTTGAGTAGAGAAAGTGAATGCTTTCAACACATTATTTCTGCTTTTCCTGTCTTGTCTTAGAAGATAATAGCAGATGTATTTAATGGACCTCTAATTCGAACAGTAATACATGACAAAGAATTTGCCAGGAAGTTGAGTAAGAAGGAGAAAACAGCATGGCAGTTTTTGTGCCAGTTACAAAGAACTTTCTTGGCAACAAAAAAGCAGAAAACTATGAACTTCTGTTTCAAAGGATGCTATTGGCTTTCCGTGACAATTGATGTAACATGATCATTAAGATTCACTTCCTGAACAGTCACCTTAATAAGTTTCCTAAATATCTTGGAGCTGTTAGTGATGAGCAGACTACTGCTGGAGCATCAAATGAGATTGTCCTCAACAAGTACACAAACGCAAGAGCTACAAATGCAAATTTTTGCCTGAATAAAATTTAAATAGGTTTTGTGCAAATTTTATGATTAAAATAAGTGTTTTAATATGTTCTTTTTTGGAATTATATACAAATTCTGATGCAATCATATTTTTAGTGTATTAGTGTAATTACTGCATTATATAAATTATTATATTTTCACAAAGATGATGCCCAAGAAGACATTCTACTTCATTATGTTAAACTAAATGTTGAAAATTTTACAATAAGATGAAAACCTAAAATCTTGAATTGCAAAATAACTGTAGCTTACAGAGAAAAGCTTATGTCAGATTTGAGATAGCACACTCGAATTAGGTAAGAACAAATGTTTTTGTGGATGCAACAAAAATTTTGTTCCACAGTGTTATCAATGCTGTTGAAAAAATGACACTGATCGATTTGTTTTACACATGGTTGCCACAACCCTTCAATTTGCAAAGTGCCATAAAGAATAGCACAATAAAATGAGGTTTGCCCATATATACTTTTTAACCGTTTATTTTTATTCTACCTATGTTTTTATATTTTAAGTAAGTTGGATCTTGTTGTTATATTTTATCTAGCTTGACAATTTCTGCATTTTAATTTGTGTAGTTATCTCATGTCTATGTAATTATTAATATATTAGCATTTGTATATCAACTTATTATTTTCTTTTTATTTTATATAATCTTTGTATTTTTGAAAGCTTATTTTAGATTTATTTTTTTCTAATATTTTCTATTTGACTTTAGCTACATTTTTAATATATTTTTAATGGTAAGCTAGGATTTATATTAAGCATCTGTAGCTTATTATACTCTACTTTAAAATGATATCATTGTATATTTTTATGTATAATTTCAAGAATCTTATAGCAGTATATTTTCATTTTTTCTCTCCTGTGGCTTTGTTCTTTAGTTGTCATATTTTTCTTTGACATAACTAATATGTTCCACAGTATTTCATTGTGAATTATACTTTAAAGATTTAACTTTTCAAGAGATTTTAAAAACAAGGAAAATAAATTACACTTATGTAAAGCCAGTAGCCAGGGCCACCATCACTGCCACCTGGCCCATGCAGGTTCGCATTTGATTCGAACAGTTGGTAATGAAAAAATGGAGCCAAGAACTGGTGAGCCATTAGCTTTAATCTGAGCTTGCACCTGGTGGGTGAGTAAAATCATACACTGGGCTCCAAAACCCACTCATTCAGTGCTCACAAAGCTACTGACTTATCCGAGTTTCCTATAATCAAAGTTTCTACCTCACCAGCCTTATTCAATTCTGTTCCCCATCTTCTTCTCTCTGCACAAACTGGCTTCTCCTTCAGCACTCCACCATCTTGGCAGTTTCTTCTCTACTCCACATGGCCTTTCTCTGCTCTCCTTCCATGCGCTCTTCCTAGAATGTAGTCACTCTTCCTCGGAACAACGTGATCTCTCCTTTTAAAACCTTTTGGCATGAAATCTCTCCCCCAACACACATTAACATAATTATGCCCATCCCAAGCAAGAAGGGCAACTCATATTATCACCTGGGCAACGGGCTTCCACATGGGCAGCACCGTTTTTAACAAAGTGAGCATAATATGTTTTATCTGCCCAACAACTTACCATATATTTACTATTTGTAATGTTCTTCTTTTCTCTGTGAAGACCTGATTTTACATTTGGTATCATTCACTTTCAATCCTAAAACTTTTAACATTTCTGGTATTAAAGTTTACTGGTAACAAATCATCTCAGCCCTTATTTTATGACAATGTCTATTTCACTTTCATTTTTAAGAACATTTTCTTTGGCTTTAAAATCCTAAATTGACGTTTCTCCCAGCAATTTAATGACACTTTGTTTTGTTTGTTATCTGTTATTTCTGATGAAAAGTTAAAGGTAATTTAATCATTTTATCAATTGTGTGTGGTCTATTTTTTCCATTTGTTGCTTTAAGAATTTTTTTTCCTTTACTATTCATTGTCCACAATTTGATTATGATTTGTCCTGATGTGACTTTGGTTATGCTTATTCTGCTCTTGGTTAATGAGCTTCTTGGGTCTGCATTTGTATTTCAAATCAAATTCTGAAAATTCTTGGATATTATCCCTTCAAATATTTTCTGTATCAGCCTGGCTCTTATCCTTCTATGGGACCCCAGTTACATATGTATTAGACTGTTTGATTGTAGTAAGGTATCAAAAAGTTGCAAAAATTAATATTGATATTTTAGAAGAAAAGGTCAGGCTTTCTGTCTCCTCTTTCCTTTGGGGATTGGAGGGAGAAGAACATAAAAGTTTCTGGCTTGCAAGGACTATGGGTCATTTAGTTTTAAATCTAAAATAAAGGTTAACTGAGGAACTTCTTCTCTTTCAATAAGAGACAGAATTTACATACCACCCTACATTGATTGTGGTTCCTCCCCCGCTTTCTGGAAGCCTGAGAGTAACGTACTAGAATCTAGGCAAAAGAGGGGAGATAGTTACTAAATAATTGTAAATATCTTTGATTTTATTACCTTGAAAGTCTTAATGTTTTTTGTGTATCCCCTAAACAAATGTGGGCTTGTTAACAATTGTGCCATGATGTCATGCTTTCCCCAGCCTGTGTGTTTGATCAAGGGTATATATCCAGCCCCTGAGATGTATTGGTGATGCACGATTTGGGTCTGCAAATGCCCTGTGTCAGCCATATGTGGCTGCATATTTAATAAATCTCCTCCTTTAATAAAACCATTCAAAACTCATCTGGACTTAGTGTCTCTACATAAACCCACAAAAGTGAGGTACAATTCTTTTCAGCATCTGGGGTATGGTACTTTACAACAATATTGTCTCATAGATCACTGAATTTCTGGTCACGTTTTTAAGCCTTTTCTTTCTGGGTTTCAGTTTGTGTTGTTTCTATTGAGTGGTCTTGAAGTTCACTGTATTTTTCTTACATTTAATCTTCTGTGAAGCCCATGCAGAAATTTTTTTTATTTCATTGTAATTTTAGCTTTAGAATTTTCATGTAATTCCTTTGTATGGTTTTTTATTCATTTATCAAGAGTTATTACCTATTTCCTCATTAGACTCATTTTATTTTAAACCTTCGAATATGAAAATACTATTATGCTTTTTACTTAAGGTCCTTGTCTGTTAATTGAACCACCTTTGTACTTTCCAGTTCTATTTTTTTTTTTTTTATGAACACGAGGTATATATATTCTTTTGAATTAGTGTTTAGGAATTCTTAAGATATATTTCTAGAAGTGGAATCAGTAGGTCAAAAGGCAGTTCCATTTAAAATTTTTGGGATAACTCCATACTGCTTTCCACAGTGGCTGCACCAATCTACATTTCTACCGACAGTGCATAAGCATTCTCTTTTCTCTACACACTTACCAGCACTTGTTTGTTGATTTATTGATGAGAGCTATTCTGACAGGTGTGAGGTGATATCTCACTGTGGTTATGATTTGCATTTCTCTGATGACATTGAGCATATTTTCATGTGTTTATTGACCATCTGTATATTCTCTCTGGAGAAGTGTCTATTCAGGTTCTTTATCCATATTTTCACTGGGTTGTTTGGTTTTTTGGTGTTGACTTGTATAAGTTCTTATAACTTATAAATTTTGAATATTAACCTTTATCAGATATATCATTGGTGATTATGATCTCCCATTCATTGAGTTATCTTCATTGAGTTGTAATTTGTTGATGGTTTCCTTTGCTGTGCAAAACCTTTTTAGTTTGATATAGTCCCATTTGTTTATTTTTTTCTTTTGTTTCCCTTGCCCAAGGTGATATATTAAAAAAATATTGCAACAAAAATATCTGAAATTTTATTCCCTATCTTTTCTTCTATAACTTTTATGGTTTTAAATCTTACATTTAAGTCTTTAATTCATTTTGAGTTTATTCTTGTACATGGAATAAGTAGGTGGATTTGTATTATTATTTACTGCACGTATCAGTTCAATTTTTCCAATACTATTTATTGAAGAGACTGTCTTTACCCCATTGCTTCATTTGTCAAATATTAATTGGCCATAAAGGCATGGGTTTATTTCTCAGGTTTCCATTCTGTTTTGATGCCAGGATTATGCTGTTTAAATGTCTATGGCATTGTAATTTAGTTTGATATTAGTTATGATTCCTCCAAATTCATTCTTTTTTCTCAAGATTACTGTGGCTACTACAACTTTCCTCATCTTTCTCAAGATTGCTGTGGCTATTGAGAGTATTTTGTGGTTTCATATAAATTTTTGAAATATTTGTTCTAGTTCTATGAAATATGCCATTGGTATCTTGGTAAGAATTATGTTCAATGCCCTGGCTGGTTTGCTAAGCGGTCGAGCGTAGGCCTGGTGTATGGAAATCCCAGGTTTGATTACCAGTCAGGGCATACAGCAGAAGCAACAAACTGATTCTTTTCTCTTCCTGCTCCTTCCCCCCTTTCCCCTCAAGCAGCCATGGCTCAAATGGTTCAAGCAAAGTTGGCCTCGGACACTGAGGATGGCTCCATGGCCTCGGCCTCAGGCACTAGAATAACTGCTGCCAAGCAACGGGGCTGCGGCGTAGCCGGCAGAGTATCACTTGGTAAGGGCTTGCCCAGTGGATCTTGGACGGGGTACTTGCGGGAGTCTGTCTTTGCCTCCCCAACTCTCACTTAAACAAAATCTATAGATTGCTTTGGGTAGCATGTACATTTTAATGATGTTAATTCTTCCTATCTGTGTACTCAGTATATATACTTCCACTTATTTGTGTCTTCTTCATTTTCTTTCTTGTCATAATTTTCAGATTAACAGCTTTTTCATAATTGGTCAAATTTATTCCTAGGTAGTTTATTCTTTTTGAAGCAATTGTAAATGGGATTGTTTTTTTAGTTTCCCTTTCTGATAGTTCATTATTGGTGTATGAAAATGCAGCTAATTTTAGGGTATTTATTTTGTATCCTGCTACTTTACTCAATTTGTTTATCAATTCTAGTAGTTTCTTGGTGGAATATTTAGGGTTATCTATATACACTGTCATGTCATCTGCAAATAATGACATTTATACTTCATCTTTTGAAGACATCTTTCAAATTTTGATGTCTTCTATTTCTTCTTCACTGATTGCTTAGGTTATAACTTCCAGTACTATGTTGAATAAGAGTGGTGGAAGCTGACATCTCTGCCTTGTTCCTCATCTTTAGGGAAATAGCCTACTGAGTAGTGTTGGCTGTGAGTTTGTCATAGATAGCCTTTATTATGTTGAGGTATATTTCCTCTATTCCCACTTTGCTGAGTTTTGATCATAAATGGGTGCTGGATTTTATTAAATGCCTTTTCTGCATCTATATGATCATGTTATTTTTATCCCTTATTTTGTTTATGTTGTATCACATTTATTGATTTGGGGATATTGTACCAACTTTGCATCCCTGGAATAAATCCCACTTAATCATGGTATTTGATCTTTTTAATGATTTGTTGGATCCAATTGCTAATATTTTGTGAAATTTTAGTATCTATGTTCATCAGGGATATTGGCCTATAATTTTCTTTCTTTGTAGTATCATTGTCAGATTTTGTAATTAGGATAATGCTGGCTTCATCAAATGAGCTTGGAAGTCTTGCCTTTTCATGAAATTTTTGAACTAGATTGAGAAGAATAAGTATTCCTCTGGAATGTTTTGTAAAATTAACTTGTGAAGCCATTCAGTTCAGAATTTTTGTTTATTGAAAGTATTTTTAATAACTATTTTTTAAGTAAGATACAGAGGGACAGATAGGGACTGACAGACAGAAAGGGAAAGGAATAAGAAGCATCAATTCTTTGTTGAGGCACCTTAGTTGTTCATTGGTTGTTTTCTCATATGTGCCTTGACTGGCAGGCTCCATCCAAGCCAGTGACCCCTTGCTCAAGGCTGCGATCTTGGGCTCAAGCCAATGACCTTGGCCTTCAAGCCAGCACCCATGGGGTCACATCTATGATCCCATGCTTAAGCCAAAGACCCAGTGCTCAAACCAGTGACCCCACGCTCAAGCCAAGTGAGCCTGTGCTAAAGCAGCAACCTCAGGGTTTCAAACCTAGGTCCTCTGTACCCCAGACCAATGCTCTATCCACTGCACCCCCACCTGTTCAGGCAACTATTTCAATTTCACTAGTTGTAATTAATCTATTGAGATTCTCTGATTCTTCCTGATTTAGCTTTGGAAGATTATATGTTTCTAGGAATTTATTCATTTTATCTAGATTGTCCAATTTGATAGCATATAGTTGTTTTTAATATTTTCTTATAATCTTTTGTATTTCTGTGGTGTCAGTTGTTACTTGTCTTCTTTTATTTCTGATTTTATTTATTTTGGTCTTTTTTTTCTTGATGAGTCTGATTAATGACTTATTAATCATGTTTATCTTTTCAAAGAACCAACTCTTGGTTTTATTAATTTTTTGTATTGTTTTTTAGATTCTATTTTATTTATTTCTGCTGAGATCTTTATTATTTTGATTCTTCTACTGAATTTTCAATTTATTTTCTAAGTCTTTAAGTGTAAAATTTGATTGTTTATTTGAGATTTTGTTGTTTCTTGAGATAAGACTGTAATGTGATGAATTTTCCTCTTTGGACTGCTTTCCTATGTCACATAATTTTGGGTTCTTGTATTCTCATTTCTTTATTTGTTTGTTTGAAGTTATTTTTTGATTACTTCCTTATTCTCATTGTTAACCCATTTATTGTTTAGTAACATGTTACTTAGCCTCCACTGTTTTGTGTTATTTTTTATTTATGATTTTAATTTGTGTTTACATAGATTCAAGTGTCCCACCGAATATATCTGCCCCCAATTATTCTGCTTTGGCTCCCCCATCCCCTATCCCCAATACCTTCCCCCCCTTCCCTCCAGAATTTGCTGCCCTGTTCTCTATAATGCTGTATTTTGTATATATAATTTCATTAATCTTTTTCCCTTCTCTGATCCCATCTTCTCTTCTACTTTCCCTCTGACCTATTTCCCTCTGGTCCCTTTAATTCTACATCTGCCTCTGTCCTGTTGCTCAGTTCACATTGTTGATTGGATTCTTGAAATGAGTGAGGTCATATGATATTTTTCTTTCTCTGCCTGGTTTATTTCACTTAGCATAATTGTTTCCAGGTCCATCCATGTTGTCGCAAAAGGTAAGATTTCCTTCTTCGTGGTGGCCGCGTAGTATTCCATTGTGTATATATACTAGAGCTTTTTAATCCACATGTCCACTGACAAACACTTGGGCTGTTTCCACATCTTGGCTATTGTAAACAATGCTGCCATAAACATGGGGGTGCATTTCTTCTTTTAAATCAGTGATTTGGTATTCATAGGATATATTCCTAAAAGTGGGATAGCTGGGTCAAAGAGCAGTTCCATTTTTAATTTTTTGAGAAATACCCATACTGTTTTCCACAGTGGCTGCACCAGTCTGCATTTCCACCAGCAGTGCATGAGGGTTCCCTTTTCTCTGCACCCTGTCCAGCACTTATTATGCATTGTTTTGTTAATGAGTGCCATTCTGACAGGTGTGAGATGTAATCTCATTGTGGTTTTTACTTTGCATTTCTCTAATGATTAGTGATGCTGAACATTTTTTCATCTACCTATTGGCCATCTGTATGTCCTCTTTGGAGAAGTGTCTATTCATTTCTTTTGCCCATTTTGATTGGATTATCTTCCCAGTATTGAGTTTTACAAGTTCTTTAAAATTTTGGTTATTAACCCAATATCAGATATACTAGCAAATATATTCTCCCATTGTGTGGGTTGTCTTTTTATTTTGTTAGTGGTGTCTTTTGTTGTGCAAAAGCTTTATAGTTTAATACAATTCCATTTGTTCATCCTGTCTTTTATTTTACTTGCCCGTGGAGATAAATCAGCAAAAATATTGCTACGAGAAATATTGGAGGGTTTACTGCCTATGTTTCCTCCCAAGATTTTTATGGTTTCATGACTTACATTTAAGTCATTTATCCATTTTGAGTTTCCTTTTATGAATGGTGTAAGTTGGTGATCCAGTTTCATTTTTTTACAAGTACCTGTCCAATTTTCCCAAAACCATTTGTTAAAGAGACTGTCTTTACTCCACTGTATGCTCTTTCCTCCTTTGTCAAATATCAATTGTCCATATAGGTGTGGGTTTATTTCTGGGTTCTCTGTTCTGTTCTATTGATATGTATGCTTGTTCTTATGGCAGTACCAAGCTGTTTTGAATATGATGGACTTGTAGTATAACTTGATATCAGGAAGTGTGATACCCCCCACTTTATTCTTGTTTTTCAGGAATGCTGAGGCTATTCGTCTTCTTTCTTGGTTCCATATAAATTTTTGGAATATTTGTTCTATATCTGTGAGGTATGTCGCTGGTATTTTAATAGAAACTACATTGAATTTATAGATTGCTTTAGATAATATAGACATTTTAATGATGTTAGGTACTTTATTATTATTATTATTATTATTATTATTTTGCATTAATGAAGGGGACTGTTTTCTTAATGATTCTTTCAGACAGTTCATTGTTGGTGTATAAAACTGTTACTGATTTATGAATATTGATTTTATATCCTGCCAACTTGCTGAATTCATTTATCAAGTCTAGTAGTTTTTTTGACTGAGACTTTAGGGCTTTATATGTATAGTATCATATCATCAGCAAATAATAATAGTTTTATTTCTCCTTTTTCAATTTGGATTCCTTTTATTTGTTCTTCTTGTCTGATTGCTGTGGCTAGGACTTCCAGAACTATGTTGAATAAGAGTGGTGAAAGGGAGCACCCCTGCCTTGTTCCTGATCTTAAGGGGGTTTCTTTTAATTTTTGCCTATTGATTATAATGTTGGCTTGGGTTTTTCATTGATGGCCTTTATCATGTTGAGGTAAGATCCCTGTATCCCTACTTTGCTAAGAGTTTTGATTATAAATGGGTGCTAGATTTTATCAAAAGTTTTTTCTGCATCTACTAATATTATTATGTGATTTTATCTTTTCTTTTGTTTATGTGTTGAATCACATTCATTGATTTGCAGATATTGTACCAGCTTTGTCTCCATAGAATAAATCCCACCTGATCATGATGTATGATTTTTTTTTATGTATTCCTGGATCCGTTTTGCTAATATTTTGTTGAGAATTTTAGCATCTAAGTTCATCAGGAATATTTGTTTATAGTTTTCTTTTTTTTTTTGTAGTTCTAACTCACTGATTCAATTCTCAGCCTCATGCATCCTCCTTATAATTTCTCCCAGTGTGGTCTTCATTTCTGATATTGCATTTGTCATTTCTGACTGATTCTATTTTATTATTTCAATGTCCTTTTTTATGCATGCTATCTATTTAGGTGTTTGTTATGTCCATCCATTGTTGCTCTAAGATCTTTGAGCATCCTAAAAATCATTATTTAAATTGCATCTAGTAATTTGGTCATTTCCATCTTTTTCAAATCTTTTCTGGGGATTTCTCTTGATTCATTTGGGTTGGATTTCTCTGCCTTCCCATTTTGTCTGTGTATAAGAAGGGTGTGGTCACAGCAGTTCAATGGGTGTGGTCTCTGTGTTTTCTACGTGTGTGGTCTGTCTGCATTCCCCCCCTTTCTGCCACCATCTTGAACCATTTGGACATGGGCATTGCTGGCGCAGTCCTGCTACAGTGGTCTCTGGGGTTTCTGCCTTGCCTCTGTGGGTGGGACAGTTCTATTTTTATTTATTTATTATTCTCCTGATTATGGTTTATGTTCTTGTTCTTCTTTGCAAGTCTACAAAGTATATACTAGATCCTTGATGTAGTGAATGCTATGCTTCTAAAGGTCTGAAGTTTGTTTCCTTCCTTGAAATTATTGAATTTTTTGTCAGATGCTTAATATATTTGAAGATCAGTTTGATCCTACTGATGGTTTTTCAAGATCTTTTATATAAGCTTAAAGTAGGTTTTGTTGAATTAGCCCTACTCTTCAACTCTTGTCTTTCTGGAGTCTTCAGAATTTTCAAAATGTTTAAGAAAGACTCTCCACTCTACTTGATCATATGTCTCTCAGTCTTATGCTACCTATGATGGCTATTTTGGTTATAGTCTCTGGTAGTTGTTCTTTACCCAATAGTTCTTCTTTGCTTGGTTTTATGTAAGCTTACCCTATGTGTGTTCAATTTAGTATTCAAACAAAGATTTAAGGCTACTAAGGTTGACTTCTGGAGCTCCTTCTCTGCATGGCTCTCCGTTTGTCTCTAAAATTCTGGGTAACTTTACCTCCCTCACCTCTGATCCTTGTCTTCTAATCTCAGTGATACTACTGTGTTCCATTTATTTCTGCCTTATATTCTTTGGTTCTTAAAGTGCCTTCGTGATCAACCTGGGTCAATTGGGTGATTTCTCTCATTTGTTTCCATTCCTCGTGAACCAAATTCCTGTGATGTCTATTGTTAAACATCTGAAATTTTTTTTTTATATACATTGACCAGTTTTGTAGTTGTTACAGTAAGAGAGATAATCCAGGATTAGTTAAACCCATCATGGCTGACATTGGGAGTCTTGCTAAAATTAGATTAAGTCATAAAAAGTATCCTTTAATGTTAGAAATTTATGGCCTAAATATAAATTTGTGGTGGTTAGAAAATCAAAGTATTATTTACTAAAGCAAATTTTAAAGATATATTGATCACTTTTTCATTCTTTTAAAAGAGCTTCTATGGTAGTCACACTTCAACTTCTGTAATATCATTCTTTTGCTCTTATAAGAGAGTTATTTAACAACAAAGCTTCTGAAGAATATTGCTCATTGATGAGTGAGTGTCTTTCTGAAGTTTTTGATTTTTATTTTGTTTTTATTAATCATGAAAACATAACTTGTGCATAAAAAATTATCATAGGAAGGAGATTTGGAGGATATTTGCAGATAGCATGCATCTTACTAAATTTATACATACTGAGCTGTGGTATCTCCCTTCATCTGGATGAGTGAGCACATGGTATGGCTCATTGAAATACCAAAACAGTTCTCAGAAACTTAAAGCATAAAGCCACAATTTAATAATGTTCTTTTGACAATAGCATGTTTATTTAAGAAAATGCTTGATTTGACTAAAGGTGGATCTTTAAGAAGTTTTTAAAATGCTGATATTACAATGACATTGGCCTCATAAGCAGGCTGTTTTTCACTTTTCTGCCTTTCAGGAAAAACTGAGCAATAATCAGCCTTGAAACCAACTATGGAAGAGAAAATGAACAACCTGCAATATATATTTTAAACTCTGACTTTTATCAAGTATTTTATTATTGAGGGGAGAAAACCTTTTTGATGCTGGGGGAAAATTCAGAGTAGTAAAAGTTTTGAAAATATAATAAAAAGGGTAGTTTTTATGGCCTGTTACTTGGAGATTAGAAATATTAGAGAGTAATAAAGTGTTGCTTTTACTCTATTGGCTTTGGAGGTAAAAAAAAAAAGGACATTATAAAAAGGCACATAAGTGCTTTTCAAGCCTTCTGCATACCAAAGAACAACAACAACAACAAAAACAATTGAAATTATATTACCTACCAGTAAACATTCTTTACTTTTCAAATGTGCCTATAATTCTTTTCAAATCATCATTGAAACAGAACCGTGAAAAGATAGGTTATTGTAAACCATTTGTACCCAAGTAAAGTGAAATATCTGATTTCTTTTCTATATTCATTTATGTGCTGGTAAACCAGCTTTCTGGGGCTAAGGGAAAGGCCCTTGTTTTTGGTAATTGTTATTTTCCATTGTGCAAATATTCCTACCATTGCCAAGTTCAAATTACTAGATTTTAACAACTGGCTTGAACAATTGTGGAATATTTAACAGTTGACATAGCCAATCTAGGTAGATCCAACACACTAATGGCTACATTATAAAGAGGGGTGCAATGGTTTTAGTTTAGAATTCTTGGCCCCATATGTTTTTGAAGTATGACTTCAGTAAAATAACATTTCTGACTGTATCCAATAATTTGAGTTGTATTAAATGCAAAAGAATTGATCAAGTGTAAAAAAAACTAAATGAAATGCAAGTAACCAACTATAAGATGCAGAGTTTAAATTAATGATTTTTAGGATGCTCAAGGAACTCAGATCAACAATGGATGGTCATACCGAGTACATAAATAGATAGGAAGCATCAGAAATGACATTGAAATCATAAAAAGAGCTAGTCAAAAATGACAAACACAATTTGAGAAATGAAGACTGCAATAGAAGGAGTCAACAGCAGGTCAGTTGAAGTAGAGGATCAAATCAGTGATTTAGAAGACAAGATAAACATAAGCACAGAAGTAGAGCAACAAAACAAATAATGTTCAAAAAGACTGAGGAAATTCTAAGAGACCTCTGTGACAACATGAAGATAAACAACATATACATCATAGGGATTCCTGAAGGAGAAGAGAAGAAACAAAAGATATAGGACCTGTTTGAAGAAATCATAGCTGAAAATTTTCCTAAATTTATTAAGGAAAAAGTCACACAAGTTGAAGAAGCACAGAAAGTCTTATTAAAGAAGCCAAGGAGGCCTCCACCAAGATATATCATAATTAAAATGCCAAAGTTAAGCAACAAAAAAAGAATACTAAAAACTGCAAGAGAAAAGCAGTTAATTACTTATAGACGAGCCCCATAAAGATGACATCTGACTTCTCAACAGAAACAATGAGGTCAGAAGGGAGTAGCAAAAATATTTTAAACTGATGCAAAACAAGAATCTATAACCAAGACTACTTTACCCAGCAGGGCTAGCATGTAAAATTAAAAAAAGAGGCTATGGCTGGCTGGCTCAGTGTTACAGCATCGGTCCGAAGTGTGGAAGTCCCAGGTTTGATTCCTGGCCAGGACACACAGGAGAAGCAGCCATCTGCTTCTTCAGCCTTTCCCCTCTCCTTTCTCTCTGTCTCTCTCTCTTCCTCTTCTCCAACCAAGGCTCCACTGGAGCAAAGTTGGCCTGAGCACTGAGGATGGCCCTATGGCTTCCACCTCAAGTACTAGAATGGCCAGGTGGATCCCAGTTGGGTGCATGCGAGAGTCTGTCTCTTTGCCTTCCGGTTCTCATTTAAAAACAATAAAAAAATAAAATAAAATAAAGAAAAGAAAAGACAATTAAAAGAGAAATAAAAAGCTTCCCAGACAAAAAGAAACAGAAAAGAAAAGAAATAAACCTCAAGGAATTTAATACAACCAAACAAGTACTGCAAGACATGTCAAGGGGCCTTCTGTAAAAAGAACAAGAAAAAAAAAAGAAAAGAAATAGAAATTGGAAAAAAATGTATGTAGATTTAAAGAATAAAATGGTAATAAATAAGTACATATCAATACTTTAAATGTAAATTAATTAAATGCTCCAATCAAAAGACATAGGGTAGCTGCATAAATAAGAAAACAGGACCAATACATATGCTGTCTACAAGAGACCCACCTGAGAACAAAAGATACACATAGACAGAAAGTTAAGAAATGGAAAAAAGTATTTTATGCAAATGGAAATAAAATTTAAAAAGCTGGGGTAGCAATACTTATATCTGACAAAATAGTCATTAAAATAAAGGCTGTAATAAGGAATAAAGCAGGCGACTACATAATGATAAAGGGAACAATCCAATAAGAAAATATAACTATTGTAAACATTTATATATATAATATAGGAGCACCTAAATATATAAAACAGATTTTGATGGACATAAAGGGTGAGATTGACAGCAATACCATAAAAGTAGGGGATTTTAATTCCTTTCTAACATCAATAGATAGATCCTCCAGACAGAAAATTAAAAGAGATAGTGGCCTTAAATGACACACTAGATCAACTGGATTTCACAGATATCTTCAGAACTTTCATCCCAAAGCAGAAGAATACACATTCTTATGAAGTGCTCATGGTACGTTCTCCAGGATAGACCACATGTGAGGACACAAAACAAGTCTCAATAAATTTGAAAAGATTGAAATCATATCAAGCATCTTCTCTAATCACAATGGCATGCAACTAGAAATTGATTACAATAGAAAAACTAAAAAACATTCAAACACTTTGAGTCTAAACAGCATGTGATTAAATAACAAATGGCTTAACATTGAGATCAAGTAAAAAATAAAATATCTCCTTGAAACAAATGAACATAAGCATATAAGAAGTAAAAATTTATGGGACGTAGCAAAAACAGTCCTGAGAGGGAAGTTCATAGCATCACAGGAATACTTTAAGAAGCAAGTAAAAGCTCAAATAAACCACTTAATCCTGCATCTAAAAGAACTAGAAAAAGAACAACAAATAAAGTTCAGGGGAAGCAGAGGAAAGAGAGTAATAAAGATCAGAATGGAAATAAATGACATTGAGGCTAAAATACAATATAAAAGGTCAATGAAACTAAGAGCTGGTTCTTTTAAAAGGTAAACAAGATTGATGAACCTTTAACCAAACTCATCAATAAGAAAAGAAAGGACTCAACTAAAATTAGAAATGAAAGTGGAAAAGTAACAACTGACACAGCAGAAATGCAAAGGATTGTTAAGAAAATACTATGAAGATCTATGTGCCAAAAAATTAGACAACCTAGGTGAAATGGATAAATTCCTAGAAACATACAATCTTCCAAAACTCAGTCTGGAAGAATCAGTACAGCTAAATAGACCTATTACAACTATATTTGAAACAGTTGTCAAAAAACTCCTAGCAAACAAAAGTCCTAGACCAGATGGCTTCACAGGTGAATTCTACCAAACATTCAAAGAATTACCACCTAACCTTCTCAAACTATTTTAAAAATGTCAAGAGGAGCGAAGACTTCCAAGCTTCTTTTATGAGGCAAGCATTACTCTTATTTCAAAACCAGGTAAAGACACTTCAAAGAAAAAAAACTGTAGGCCTATATCCTTGATGAACATAAATGCTAAAATTCTCAACATAATATTAGTAAACTGAATCCAACAATACATTAAAAAGATCATACATCATGATCTAGTGGAATTTATTCTTAAAAGGCAAGGCTAGGACAAGATTTGCAAATCAGTCAAAGTGACTCATCACATAAACAAAAGGAAGGATCACAATCACATGATTACATCAATAATTTTAGAAAAAAACATTTGATAAAATCCAGCACCCATTTATGATCAAAACTCTCAAAAAAGTGGGAATATAAGGATCAGACCTCAACATAATAAAGGCCATCTATGGTAAACCCACACTCAATATCATACTCAATGGGTAATAATTAAAAGCTATCCCCTTAAGATTTGGAATAAGGCAGGGATGCCCTTTTTCACTACCCTTATTCAACATAGTTCTGGAAGTCCTAGCAATAGCAATCAGACAACAAGAAGAAATAGAAGGAATCCAAATTGAAAAAGAAGTAAAACTATCATTATTTGCTGATGACATGATTCTATACATAGAAAAATTTAAAGTCTCAGTCAAAAGCTACTAGACCTCATAAATTAATTTGGCAAGGTGGAAGGATATAAAATTAATACTCAGTAATCAGTGGCATTTTTATACACCAATAATAAATTGTCTGAAAAATAAATTAAGGAAACAATCCTCTTCACTATTGCAACAACAACAAAAAATAAAGTATCTATGAATAAATTTAACCAAGGATGTAAAGACTTGTACTTGGAAATTGTAAGACATTGAAAAAAGAAATTAAAGAGATAAAAAAATGGAAGCATATACTGTGTTCATGGATAGGAAGAATAATCATCATTAAAATGTCTATACTATGCTAAGCAATCTATAAATTTAATATAATTCTTATTAAAATACCAATGGCATACTTCAAAGATATAGAACAAATATTCCAAAAATTTATATGGAACAAAACAAACAAACAAACAAAAAACCCCACACAAATAGCCTCAACAATCTTGATAATGAAGAATAAAGTGGGAGGTATCCAACTTCTTGATATCAAGTTTCCTACACGGCCATTGTAATCAAAATAGCTTGGTACTGGCATAAGAACAGGCATACAGATCACTGGAACAGAATGGAGAGGCCAGAAATAAACCCACACCTTTATAGTCAATTGTTATTTGACAAAGGAAGCAAGAACATACAATGGAGTAAAGACAGTCTTTTTGATAAATGGTGATGGAAAATTGGACAGGTAACATGAAAATAAAAAAGAAACTATACCACCAACTTACACTATTCATAAAAATAAACTCAAAATGGGTAAAACACCTAAATGTAAGTTGCAAAACCATAAACATCATGCAAGAAAACATAGGCAATAAACTCTCAGATATCTCTCGTAGCAATATTTTTGCTGAGTTATCTTCATGGGCAAGTGAAATAAAGGACAAAATAAACAAATGGAACTATATCAAACTAAAAATCTTTTGCACAACAAAAGACACCATGAACAAAATAAAAAAAACAACTCACATAATGAGAGAACATATTCACCAACATGTCTGATAAGGGGTTAATAACCAAAATTTATAATTAACTTCTAAAACTCAACACCAGAAAGGTAAACAATCCAATTAAAAAATGGGCAAAAGAACTGAATAGACACTTCTCCAAATAGGACATGCAGATGGCCAATAGATATATGGAAAAATGTTCAACTTCATTAATCATCAGAGAAATGCAAATTAAAACTGCAATGAGATACCACTTCACACCTGTCAGAATGGTGCTCTTTAACAAATCAACACACAGTAAGTGCTGGCGAGGGTGTGGAGAAAAGGAAACTTTTCTGTACTGCTGGTAGGAATGCAGACATGTGCAGTCACTGTGAAAACAGTATGGTGTTTCCACAAAATATTAAAATTGGAATTGCCTTTTGACCCAGCTATCCCACTTTTTGGAATATATACTAAGAATACCAAATCACTGATTCAAAAGAAGATATTCATTCCCAGGTTTGTTTATCTATCTATCTATCTATCTATCTATCTATCTATCTATCTATCTATCTATCTATCATCTATTTAATTATTTTGTATTTTTCTGAAGTGAGAAGCAGGGAGGCAGAGAGACTGACTCCTGCATGTGCCCCACCAGGATCCATCCGGCATGCCCAGGAGGTGGCGATGCTCTGCCCATCTGAGGTGTTGCTTGGTTGCAGCCAGAGCCATTATAGCAACTGAGGTGGAGGCCATGAAGCCATTCTCAATGCCCCGGCCAACTTTGCTCCAATGGAGCTTTGGCTGTGAGCAGGAAATAGAGAGACAGAAAGAAAGGAGAGGGGAAAGGGTGTAGAAGCAGATAGGCGACTCTCCTGTGTGCCCTGGCTGGGAGTCAAACCCGGGATTTCCATAAGCTAGGCTGATGCTCTACTGCTGAGCCAACTGGCCAGGGCTCACCCTCAGGTGTATTGCAGCGTTGTTTACAATAACAAAGATCTAGAACTAGCCCAAGTGTCCATCAGTGGACAAGTGAATTAAAAAGCAGTGGTATACACACACACACACACACACAGTATAATACTACATGGCAGTGGCAAAGGGCAAAGAAGTAAATATTACCTTTTGCAAAGGCATGGGTGGACCTGGAGTTTATTATACTAAGTGAATTAAGCCAGGTAAAGAAAGACAAATATCATATGATCTCACTTATATGTGGAATCTAATGAACAAAGTGAACTGAGGAACAGAATAGAGGCAGAGGTGGGGTCACAGGGAGTAGAAGGACAGCTGTCAGAGGGAAGGGGGATGAGGGATGGGATGAGAAAAGGCAAAGGGATTAGTAAAATTATATATTCATAATTCATAGATATAGATAACAGGACAGGAATTCCCAGAGGGAATGGGAGAGGTTGATAGCAGGAGGTGAGCAAAGGGGGTACAATGGGGGACAAAAGGGTGGTGGTAAGGGTGTTATATTGAGTGGGACAGTTCAATCCATGTTAACACAATAAAAATATTAATAAAAATTAAAAAAATAAAAGGTTAAAATTTAAAAAATGATTATAACATAATTTGTGAAACATAATAAGCTATTATTGATAGGTATTTTTGAGATATTGTATTGCAATTACATGAAAATAACTGCTTAATCTAAAGGTTGAAAAAAATAAATTAAAAACTACTATCAAAAATTACTATGAATTCATAGTAACAATTGTCTTTTTGAAAACATTCTTATTTAATCACATCAGGTTTTATCTACATTTGAAAAATTATTTATATGACTACTTATTAACTCCAACTACAGACAGTACTTGTATGCATATGGCTTTTTAGATCTGTTTTAATAAATTAATGGCCTTCCAAGAGTTGAAGATCCGTGGATTCTGGGAACTATCATTTTGAGAATTTTGCAGTGAAAAATTGGTGAGAGGGCACTATCTCCACCTACAGAGATGGGCGAGTGACTGAATTGATAAACTCCTTTAGGCACTCCTGCTTTTACAAATGTCATCATCTAATCCAAACAGTCAAGCACTTTTGTGGACTTGATAAGGAAATTTCAAGTAAAACTAAATTTTATGTAAATTGTAGAATACTTATTGTATTTTTTCTAAGGTTATATTATGTTTTCAAGAAGATTAAGTGCTTTTACTTTTCAGACCCCTATGTTTTCAGGGAGCATATTGAGATATTTTGACCCATGCGGAAAATATTGATGGAAGTCGCTTATGTACTAGTTTTCTTAGGATGCAAATGTCTTTTTGTCAGAAACCTTCTAGAGATTTTGATCTTGAAGTTTACTCAATGATTATCATTAGTTCTAAGAGTGGGAAAAAGTAATATTGCAGTTGTAATACATATAGATAGTGCAATAATTAATAAATAATAATATAAGAATAATCTCTGCATATTTCATACTCACCACTGTAAATGTACTTTTGCCAACCCCTGTACTTAGTTCTTCTAAAGTTCAGTACAAATAATTTTAATAACTTTTAACTCCAAAGAGCTAATATTTTGTTATTTAATCATAAAAATATCATTAAAATTTTATTAAAAATATTTTGAGAAGTAGCATGGGAATATTCCTAATGCTTTTTTTGATAGAAATCATATCACCTTTTTTTTTTTTTTTTTTTTTTTTTTACAGGGACAGAGAGTCAGAGAGAGGGATAGATAGGGACAGACAGACAGGAACGGAGAGAGGTGAGAAGCATCAATCATTAGTTTTTCGTTGCCATTGCGACACCATAGTTGTTCATTGATTGTTTTCTCACATGTGCCTTGACCGCGGGCCTTCAGCAGATCGAGCCACCCCTTGCTGGAGCCAGCGACCTTGGATTCAAACTGGCGAGCTTTTTTTGCTCAAGCCAAATGGGCCTGTGCTCAAGCTGGTGAGCTCGGGGTCTCGAACCTGGGTCTTCCACATCCCAGTCCAATGCTCTATCCACTGTGCCACCGCCTGGTCAGGCCATATCACCTTTCTTAATGCTCTTGTGACAAAGCTATCAAAATATATATTCTTCAGTGTTATTCATGTTTAACAAAAGACTGTGATTATATTTGAATTTAGGCCTATCAGTGGCAATAAGACTGCAGCTACCATAATTCAGAATAAGATAGGCAGCATCTGTAGAGCTCTCTAGCCTTCCACTTTCGTGTAATCTTACAGCCTTCCAGTAACACTTCTGGAAAAATCACTGAAAAATGGTAATGGATAAGAGGTTGTCAAGCAGCCATGTGAGCTGGTGAGAATAATAATGTTAGCAGTTCTGTAATAGCTGAGCATACAAAAGCTGACAGGACAAGTACTTTCTTACCACCAATTATTGCTGCATGCTTTAAAAAACACAGGTAAAAACACACCGTTCTTTGAACTGGTCTTTTAAGCATTTTTGACTAATCATGGCTTGCTGACTTGCAGAAAGTAAAAATGCTGTTTAATATTTGGTTAGTTATTCCATAATCAGTTGTGTTGAATGTATTATCAGAACACATTTCTTTTTCAGCTAAGGAGCAGTGGCCAAATATCCTACTGAAAACTATCTACATAGAGTCTGTCTAAGCTTATGCATTGATTGAACACCATCCGAGGCACCATCAGGACTGTTGTCCTGTCTGGAAAGCTCTGATTAGTTGGTGAGCTAGGTGCAGACCCTGGAGGGCACCATATCTGCTCATTTATCAGAGAGCCTGGGCTACTGGTGCAGGGAGTCCTGAAACACAAAGGCAAGGAAGGTCACTGAGGGGCAAACTGAAGTGAATCTGCTCAGTGTCTTCTTGTCCAGGCTCTGTTTATCTGCCTCTGAATTACATTTTCTTTTTCTAAAAGAATATGTATTAGTTTTTTAGGGCTGTGGTAACAAATTACACCAAACTGGCTGGCTCAAAACAATAGAAATATATATTTTTACAACTCTGAAGGATGGAAGTCAAAGTGTGGGCAGGACTTTGCTCACTCCCTCCGAAGTCCATAGGGGAGGAGTCTTCCTTGCCTCTTCCAACTTCCAGTAGCCCTAGGTATCCCCTGACTTTTGGCAACATAACTCTAATCTCTGCCTTTATCTTCATATGGCCATATTCCTTCTATTGTCTGTGTCTTCACTTGGTCTTCTCTCTCTGTGTGTGTCCAGTTTTCCCACTTATGAAGACACCAGTCATATTGAATTAAAGCTCATTCTAATGATCTCATCTTAAATTTGATTTACATCTATAAAGACTTTTTTCCCAAATAAAGTCATATTCACAGGCACCAGGATTTAAGACTTTACGATATCATTTGGAAAAATTCAATCCATTACAGAACCCAAGGAGACAAATCACTTCTGACACTAGCTGAGAAGTTTGGATCAATTGTAGCAATAGGCTATGAGTGCTCCAAGACATTTGAGACAAAAAATAAATTAGAGAAGTGTGACTTATTTATTCATTTATTCATTTAGCATTATATATTGCGAGCTTACTATGTGACAGAAATAACCTGGCCTTGCCCATATAGTAATGAACAAGGCAATGTGGTATATAAATATCCAATTGATCATAGTGGAGTTAAATCTAGTGAAGGAAGAGTTTGGAATGTTACAAAGCCATATACTAGAAGGATTTGATATAGAATGGGAAACACAGAAGACCTTGAAATGCAAGATAATTGTGTCAATGATATTAACAATAATAAAAATGATGATGCTGACATCTATTGAACATTTATCTCAGGCACTATTGTAATTTGTTTTACCTGTATTAACTCCTTATCTTCTTGTCTACCCCTACTTTATAATAGAGAATTGAGGCAAAGAGTGGTAGGTAAATTGCTGAAGCTTGTAACAGGGGTAGAATTTCTAGGAAGGAGAGAAGTAAGGACATAGGAAAAGAGAGCTCCACATGGCAGTGGCAGCATGTGTGAAGGCCCTGAGGCAGGATGGTCTCCCCTGTGGCTGGAGGGAGGTGAGCAAGGAGGAAGGTGATGTGAGAAGGGTGAGAAAGATAGTTAGGGGTCAGATCCTGAAAGACATGTAGGCCAGATTAAGACATATTATAAAAGTAATGTGGCCCTGGCTGGTTGGCTCCATGGTAGAGCATCAGCCCGGGTGTGGAAGTTCTGGGTTTGATTCCCAGACAGGGCACACAGGAGAAGCGCCCATCTGCTCCTCTACCCTTCCCCCTTTCCTTTCTATCTCTCTCTTCTCTTCCCATAGTCAAGGCTCCATTGGAGCAAAGTTGGCCCAGGCACTTAGGATGGCTCTATGGCCTCTGCCTCAGTTGTTATAACGACTCCGTTGCAATGGAGCAACACCCCAGATGGGTAGAGCATCACCCCCTCGTGGGCATGCCGAGTGGATCCTGGTCAGGCGCATGTGGGAGTCTGTTTCTCTGCTTCCCTTCTTCTCACTTCAGAAAAATAAAAAAAAAAATGTAAAGTGAAACTACTGATCGATTCATATAAGAAAATGTCTTCAAGATATCAGTATATTAAGAGGAAAAAATGTTTATTTGCAATGTCAAAAAATATTGGAGAAAGACAATGTTTGCAGGAAGGTTTAATAAGAAGCTTCATGAAAAAAATAATGATGACTGGGCCTAAGCTGGTGACAATAGAGATAGACACATGTAGACACATTTGTGTTTGTTAGGAAGTAGGGTAGAGAGGACCAGCTCAACATCTCGTGTATTTTCATAATCAGCTGGGTAGATAAGGATGTCATTTACTGCCATATGGAGTATAGGGGGAAGAGCAGGTTTCACAATGAAGATGGTAGCTTGGTTTGTACACAGCAAGTTTGAGGGCCTTTGTGACATCCAAAAGTCTCTCTCAAATGCAGTTCTGCAGTATGAAGAGAGGGTAAGAATAGAGCTATAATTTCTGATGTCATTGTA
This sequence comes from Rhynchonycteris naso, assembly GCA_037038555.1. Classification (NCBI taxonomy): domain Eukaryota; kingdom Metazoa; phylum Chordata; class Mammalia; order Chiroptera; family Emballonuridae; genus Rhynchonycteris; species Rhynchonycteris naso. The sequence goes on along the minus strand of CM072995.1, from coordinate 175,866,584 downwards.
ATATTGATAGCATTTGCAGTTGTAGAAATGAGTGAGTTTGACCAGAAGAGAGAAGAATATGAATAGAATAAGGTTCCAAGGATCTCTAGTATTAAAAATAGGTAGAGAAAGAAAAGTGAGAATTGAAAAAGTGGCTGCAAAGTAGGAGGAGGTAAATTAGAAGATGTGACAAAAGCTGTGGAAACAGGTGTTTTCAAGGCAGTAAACATGTCCAATATTTCTGAATAATGTGACAAGTGAAAATGTTAATTAGATTTAGTAGCATAAAAGTCATTGAAGACTTTATCAAAAATAAATTTAGTGATGTGGAGAAAGCAACGGTATCTTGAAATGAATGTGGACTTCTGAAATAAGGAAACTCAATAGTAAGAATTTTGTACCTTTTAAAAAAGTGTAGCTTTGGGAGAAGGTGGAGTAGTATCTTAAAATGAGTGTGGACTTGTGAAATAAGGAAACTCAAAAGTAAAAATTTTGTACCTTTTTAAAGAAGTGTAGCTTTGGGAGAAGATGGAGTAGTGGCTGAAGGTAATGTGGATCTTGGTTTGAGTGTGTGTGTGTGTGTGTGTGTGTGTGCGCGCGTGCGCGCGTTAAATGGAGATTCTAGTTTAGGTCAAACATAAACACTCATAGGAAGGAAGTCAGTGGAGGAAGAGAGTGATAGCTACTATTTCAAATCCCAGGATAAATAGGGGAAATTAATTGCCTAAGATTCGACAGTTTAAAAATGATGGCATGATTAACAAGCAGAGAGGAGAGGAAGGTACAGAAGTAAAATTACTGGCAAGAAGTTAAGTGAGCTTCTATTTCATGGCTGCCAACTGTCTAAAGGGATAGAAAAGGAAGTGATTTGCACTGAGTTGGAGAAGAGGGATTGGCAGTGTGAAGAGTTTGGAATAGTCATCACAGGGAGGGGAAAGGCTGCTGTAGAAACCTGAGTGGGTTCAGAGACCTTTGTCGTTTTGTTTTCCAAATGTGTTTCAAATGTCTGTGATGAAAACCGGTATATGTTTGTTGAAGCACTTAGCATATTTGTTGAAAGAAGATTTTATAAATTTGAGTTTGTGAGTTAGCCTGAAGGTAAAAGCAGAGAGCTAGTGTTCCCTCTTTGTTTATATTGACCTTGAGTCTCTCTTTGCAGATTGAAAGTGGTTCTTAGCAGACTCAAAGACACTACTAGTTTTAGGGATTTAAAATGCTGTGAAGAAATGTAACTTCTTTTATATTAGAATTTCCATTTATAAGAAATAAATTATACATATTTGCACTCTAGTTCCTTTAGAAAGTAGTCCATTTTCTGTTAGTCTTCTTCTTGTTTTAGACAAATTTTTCTTTCCTTTAAAGTATCTTTGCTAAGGACACACCCATGCTTACGCAGCTTTTGCCAAAAGATTATCACTTAAAATTATTTCCATATTAGAAAGAGATCTATCATGAATAATATAATTATTTCATATTTAGTATTAGTATTGCCATTGGAATGGTGTGCTTTTTATATGCTTCCCATGTATCAGTCTAGTTGCTCTGTACCAAGTGATTTGAGTCAGCTTTCACATTTGCCTCTTTTGATGAAAACTTGTTAAGTAATTTGACAGTATTCCTTTTTGTCAATGCTGTTGATTAGTGAAGTAACTCACCTGAAATTCCGTAGTAAATTTTCTTGTATTACTACATATGTTGATGATGTTATTTAAGCTTTTCTTTTAAAGCTTATATTTTATTTTGGAATTGAGATTAGCATAATTCTTTTACAACTCTCATTCTCGATAATGATTTAATAACTTCGGATTTACAGAAAAAAAAATCTTCTCAAAATAATCCAGGAACATGTTTTTAAAAGTTTTAAATTATAGTTGACATACAGCATTATATTAGTTTCCAGTGTATAATATAGTGATTGAACATTTATGTAACTTATAAAGTGATCACCCCAATAAGTCTAGTACCCATTTGATACCACACGTACATAGTTATTACAGTATTATTGACCATATTCTTTGTGCTGTACTTTATATTTCTGTGACTATTTATTTTAACTGGAAATTTGTTCTTCTTAATCCCTTAAAGCCCCTCCCATCTGGGAACTATTAGTTTACATCTGATATCTTGATCATTTCCTGCATTCTTCCTGTTCCATTGTCCAGCTTGACTGTGTCCCTTCCTTCTAATAATAATTGAAACCTTTCTTTGACAAAATGTTTATAAGTGATAGCACTTTTTTTCCAGTTTCCCTTATTAGAAAAAAATTAAAAAACATTCCATGTTTTCAAAGGTGATACTGGTTCACTCCATAGAGCCAGGAAATTCTCAAAAAATGTTACATACTATCAATGATAAAATACCCTAAGAATGACTGTCAAATATAGCTAATTGTGAGAATCATCTCAGTAGCTTCATAATAGCTTTTATTTTAGTTTATAAAAATGCTATTCATCACCTAGAATTATCAGCTTTTAGACATTTCATTGCAGTTTGTTTTCTGCAAGAAATGACTTGTACATTAAATTCATTTCAGAATAGAGCCTAATACCCCATGAATGGGTTGCATATAAGTGACTCATTATGGACTAATTAGTTCATTTTCATCATTCATTGATTCACTTCAACTTTGGTTAGGCAAATTAACCACCTGAGGTGCACCTGTTTGAATGCATGTGTTGGGTCTACATCTAAAGTAACTACAGGAAAAAAAGTTGTACTCCTCCAGGGATAAGCAGAGGTGAATGCTGAATAAATGAAATTTGCTTAAATCCCCACTATTACTCATTTTTAATGAAATGTTTTTCACTACCACAACTATATTTTTGTAGATTTACCTTTATGCTATCAAAATATTTGCTGACTTTGCAACAACTATTGCTAAGATATTCTTCCAATAAATGTTTATTATGTATTTGGAGAAGATGATATATTCAAGTATTTAACCCAACTCCAAGAAATATGGATTCTTTAGCTACAGAGAAAACAGTTTTAGAATGCCAGTGGCCTTAGCACCTAAAAGCCTCTATGATATGGCCTCAAAATTTTGCCTTTTCCAATAGGCAGAAGAGAGCAGAGACCTTGAACTGTTTTGAAAAATATTACCTTTTTTAAAAGAGCATCAAAATATTCATTTAACCACTCCATAGATACAGATGGGCCCCATCCAAAATTTGGTTCAATGTCAAGACTGATAGTTGGGCAGATAAAATATATTATGTTCACTTTGTTAAAAATGGTGCTGCCCACTTGGAAGCCTGTTGCCCAGATGATCATATTAGTTGCCCGTCTTGCTTGAGATGGGCATGATTATATTAATGTGTGTTGGGGGCAGGCTGTGGGCAGGCAGGATCCCTGTAACCTGGGGCTTGGTTTTAGGACTAAGCCTTTCCCACCCTTTTTACTGTGGGGTGGTGCACTCTCATGAGGAATTTCATTATGCCTCAGATAAGTAACTTTGTATCAGAGACTTCCTTGTTTTTATATTGGATTAAAAGGTTTTTATTTCTGTACTATAAAGTGGGGGCAAACCTGGAGCTTGCTCTTTTGGTTCCTGCTATCACCATTGAAGGGGCCTCCCTCATCCCACATGTGAATGGCCATGATGGCGGCTCCTGGCCATACACTGATGATGGCACTCATATACCCAAAGTGTATGAAAAGATTTATTGCTTACCTTCCAGGCAGGTCTGAACTGACTTAAGCAAGAAGGAAAAGGAGACTTGCTTGGAATCCCTGTGGCAGTTAGGAGGTGGGTCTGGGTGAGGGTTCCTGTGTGGTTTGAACCTTCCCACTGACGCCTAGGGAAGAAGAACCTGAACTCACCCTGGGTGAGGGCAGAAGGAAAGAGCACAGGGTGAGACTTAAAATATGTCTGCAATCAAGCATCAAAAACAGTGTCAGATTCTTTATTACAGACATCATCATGGAAAAAAATCAGGATTTTGGGTGGAACAGTATGAACTTGCATTTTTGACTGAGTGCTCAAAGCCTTGCTCTTCTTCTGGGGGGTATAAGCCAAAGAGAATTTGAAGAAGGTTACAATGTTTGAGCTCAGATATGCCTTCCCTAAATTAATGGTGTTAAAATCCAATGTCAAAAATCTCTATCTAAAATGAAAAAAAAATCTTTATCTAAATTAGATTTTAAAAGACGGTCATTTAAAAAAAATTAGCTTCCCGCCTGACCAGTGGTGGTGCAGTGGATAAAGCATCGACCTGGGAACCCTGAGGTCGCCAGTTCAAAACCCTGCACTGGTCTGGTCAAGGCACATATGGGAGTTGATGCTTCCAGCTCCTCCCTCCTTTCTCTCTTTCTCTCTCTCTCTCTCTCACTCTGTGTCTCCTCTCTAAAATGAATAAATAAAATTTAAAAAAAAGTTAAAAGAAATAGCTTCCTTACTTTTCTCTGTATCTTTCCGTATTTAAGAACTTAGTCCGCCCTTCATTATTAGGTTACAGGTGCCACAGTGACAAGGATGAAAGGGAAAAGCAAAGAATACTAGATTATTGAAAGGGATGATCAGTAGGACTAGGAGAACTAGTAAACTGATTGCTAAGGAGCCTGGGGTAGATTGTAGTTTCCACTCCTTGCATCTGCTCTGGTTTCATGATTTGCTTTGGTGAAACTGACATCATATTTTATTCAAAGTTCAGGCCTTAAAAGGCCTTGCAGCTTTTGCCTTTGCCCTTCTGGATGCTCACCTGAATCTCCACGTAAGAAGCCAGGAGAGCATATCAGCAGGGGAGAGGTCCCATGGAGAGGAGCATAGGTACCCAGGAAAGAGTCTGCACCAACCTCCAGACACGTGACAGCAGCCATCTTGGGCCACTTCTTTCTGTTGAACCACCAGTTGAATGCAGTGCTGTGAGTGAGTCTGGATGAAACCTGCAGAAGAACCACCCAGACAGCTCACGGATTCATGAGAAATAATCAATCATGTTGTTTACAGCTGCATTTGGGTGATTTGTTACATGCTAACAGTAAATGACACACAACCTGGTTGTGGGTTTTACATTTATTTAGTCTACCTGCCAGGTCTTATTATTTCTTCCCACTTCCTAGTTTCTCAGTTTTATCAAAACAATAAAATTTCAGCATATTTAACTGTAATATGTCTCTAAAGTGTCCTTAATAACAAGTGTTCTTGTTTATGTGTTCATATGTTCATTCAGTATAATATTGTTTCAGTATCAGGTATATGTTAGAAAGTAATGAAATGAGACTTTAGAGTTAGTCTGACATGAGACCTGTCCTTTTGAAATCAATATGGGCTGAAAAGTAAAAATGAAATAGAATAGAATAGCTATCAACATGATACACAGTAAAAGTAAACATAATTCCAGTCATTGAAATGTATATGTGTACTGAGTCATAATTTAAACGTAGGTCCTTATTTCTTAAAATTTATAAGCCATTGGATAATATCTTAAAAACTTTATATTTTTTCTAAAGTTTGAGGTGTCATTGAAGGGTCATCTATTTGAATGAGAATGACAGAAGTTGGAAGAGCAGTTAAAAGTCTAGACTGAAAGAGACATAAGCAGAGAGACTGTCTTCTAACAAGGCCCCTATTAGGTTTGGAGAAAAAGAAATCGACTTGAGAACTGTTTAGGAATTTAAGTTTTAAAAACTCTGAGGTCTGTTGGATATGGGGGTGAAGGGGAGGGAGAAAATGATTAATAAGTAGAAGATATTGATAGATTTTATGTGGGAAGTAATGTTAAGAAAGGCATCAAGGATAACTCACAGAAATCTGTCTGGTATGAATAGCATGGTTCCCAATAGAGGTACATAATGTAGTTATAAGAACAACATTTGTACTGGGGACTCTATTAATTCATTGAGTTGGGGCTTAACAAGACTGCACTGATTATAGGACATTCAGTAGCAGGTAGCTAGAGATATGAGTTTGAAGCTGGAGTAACAGATGTGGGCATAATTAAATGGTGATTGAAACCCAAATGGTGGATGTGTAAAGAGACTGTAAAGAGAAAAAAATGGACCACCCCCCAAAATAACTCATATGTTGAGAAACTGTTCATATTTTAGGGGCTTCTTTAATAAATGCACAGAACTCAATGAGTAAAGATTAATTAATTTATCACTCTCAGATTATAACAGTTAAAATAATATTGTCCAGTTAAATTGGCTTTTGATTCAAAATAAAGAATTTAGCAAGAGTTAACTGTATTCGCACAAAAAAATTTGCCATTGATGATGATGACAATTTAGTGAGAAAATCAATAGTAATGCAAAAACAGAGATCGTTTCCAAAAGAGAAGGCTTTAGCACACTATCAACAGGCTAGCTTTGCATGTATTCTCTAAAAAAATAATTGTGTTTTATTTGAATTACAAAGCCATTGACATTGAATTCAGTGTGTGTGTGTGTGTCTGTGTGTTTGTGTGTGTGTGTGTGTGTGTGTGTGTGAGAGAGAGAGAGAGAGAGAGAGAGATTATGTATATACCTTCTTTCTTTTTAAGTGAAGTTACTGTTACTGGGGGTAATGATTTCTTCATAAGTTAGACGCACAATAACAAAGCCTTATTGTTGAAATTGTTTTTATGATAGTGTAACAAACCACTCAATTATAAAATATTTTTATCCTTGAAACTGACCTTATCCTAGTCATGGATTGTTGGCATTTAATATTCAAGCTCCATAATTCCTCTTGAAAGGCTGTTCAGCAGGAGGATTGCATGTAGAATATATAATGATTTAGTCAGACTCACGGTCCCTTTTATCTGGGAACCAAAGAAAAGATAAACAAGACAAGATGATTCTTTCATATTAATGGAAAAATAGCCTTTCTATGAATTCAGTTTAAGCAAATGACAGTAGAAAATTAAAAACAATAACAAAAGTATTTGAAACATCTGTATTGTAAGTGCCTTAAGGTAGGATATTTCAGCCTTGCACTGTTTCCATTAGATTCACCCAAGTAGAGTATTAACACCTTAGATTTCATTCAGTCTCCATAGTGAATTCCAGTGACTTTAATGTAGAAAGCTACTTATTCAGTAACCCAGAAGATTGTTGTGAAGTAAGACAATACTGATGGCATAGGGCTCATAGAGATCATTTTTCCCCATAAAAAATTCAGAAACAAACCAACAAGCAAAAAATAAGCAACATCAATACATTCAAATGTTTGAAAAATATTAGACAGATAACTGGTTATCTTTAACAAGAAAGAGAAAAAAGTTTTAATTCAAGTAGATAATCAGGTAAATTCCATCGCATTTCCCCCCAGTGTTTGTGTTGGGGATGAAAGAAATAGTAAGTAGAATTTGCTTCCTGGTGTGGGTAGTATAAGCATAATGATTGAGAAATTAAAGCCAGTCATATGTCCTTATTTCCAAGTACAAATGTGGTGCCTGGAAGGAGACTTTTGACTTCCTGGTGTTTACCTGTAAACCAGTTACCTTTGCAGCAGTGTCTGTTGGAAGACACAGCTACAAGGGCCATACCTGTTTTTAACATGGGTGCAAGAAGAGTTTGGCTTTAACAGGGCAATAAGCCATTTGCCATCTCCATTATGATGTTTAATAGATGTCCCAGACTTAACCAGTCCAAATCATGTCTCCTCTAAATTTACTCCTCTCTTGGTCTCTGCTGTATCAATTATGCAGGCTAAAAAGGTTTGCTTAGTATCCTCCTTGGCTGCTCTTTCTCTAACAGCCTACCTCCAGTGTGTCAAAGAATCCTGTTGGGTCTCTCTTTAAAATGTACTCAGAACCCATCTACTTAGCATCACCCATGCAACCCAAAGCACTCCAACTCTTACCTGAAATTATTGTAGTGGCAACCTCACGGGTACCTGTTTTCTCTCTGGTCTCTCTGCTATCTAGTCTCAACACAGCAGCCAGGATGATCTGTTTTAATATTCAGAGTTCCAACTTGAAGTCCTCCCAACACTTCTGTCTCTCTCAGTAGAGTCCAGTCTATATTACGGCCTACACTGTTCTGCTTGCCCTGATTGCTAGCTTACTTTGCTCCTCGCTGTTTATTCCTATCCATGCCAATTGTAATGCCAGTGGCTGAAGCCAGGCAGGTTCACATTGGATTCGGGAAGACAGTAAAGTGACTGTGGAGCCAAAAAGCATTAGGGCCACTCCATTTAATAAAGTTTCACAATGACAGATGAGCAAACAGGCAGGGAAAACCTCAGGCAAACAAACAGCAAAATGGCCCCTCACAGTGGCGGGCAGGCAGTCCACCATCCACAATCCCCCTGACAGCAAGCATCCATAGCCCTACACAGGCCATATCATGGTGCTACCACGTGCTCACGCACCAATCAGGCAAAGCATCTTAAGCTGGTAAATCAGCGAGCAAGCCTAACACAGCTGCCCTCCCCCCACTACCCAGTTCATTATTCTTTCTCCAGTTTTCTTTGCCTCTGTAGCATTTATCACCATCTAAGCCATGGTATATTTTTCTTATTTATTTACTTTTTATTGTCTGTTTCCTCAAGTAGTAAATAAGCTCCCCAAGAGTAGAGGTATTTTGTTTGTTTGTTTGTTTTGTGACGGAGAGACAGAGAGAGGGACAGATAAAGATAGAAAGGAAGGGAGAGAGATGAGAAACATAAATTTTTTTGTTGCAGCTCCTTAGTTGTTCATTAACTGTTTTCTCATATGTGCCTTAACTGGGGGACTACAGCAGTGTGAGTGACCCATTGCTCAAGCCAGTGACCTTATGCTCAAGCCAGTGACTATGGGGTCATGTCTATGATCCCACACTCAAGCCAGCAAACCTGCACTAAAGCTGGTGAGCCCATGCTAAGCCGGCGACCTCGAGGTTTCAAACCTGGGTCCTCCACATTCTAGTTCACTGAGTGACTGCCTGGTCAGGCTGTTTGTTTTTATTGCTGTATTGTGTGTGCTTAGAAGAATACCTGACACATAGTAAGTGATAAATATATGTTGGATAAGTGAAAAAAAGTGTAGCCATGGAGCTATTTAACAGTATGTTGTGTCACATTTTTTAAAAACATGCTACCATACTGTCCATGAAACTCTTGCTATTTCTATTTATTTATGTAACAACATGGTTCAGAACTATTTCTACATTAGTGTACATGTCAGCCTCATTTGTTGGAATTTGTAAGTATGTCTTACATGAACATAGCTCATGCATTAAGGGATTTTTAAATTATCACTAATTTTAATTAGTACAATGTAATATGCTTATTGTACACTTGCTACCTTGGACACATGAAGGTGTCTAACGTTAAGGTAGTGTGACAGATTTGTGTGTTTTCAGTATAGTTTGCTATAATGCTGGTGGCCAAGACCAGGCAGGTCCACAATAGATTCAGGCAGACAGTAGAGAAACTGCAGAGCCAAAAAGCGTTGAGCCATTACCATTTAATAGATTCTCGCAACAGGCATAAAGGCAAACAGTCAGGAATAACCTCTTCTCTGGCAAAACAAACAGCAAAAAAAGTGGCCCGTCACAGCGATGGGCAGGCAATCTACAATTTGCTCTCCATAATCCCCCTGAGCACAAGCACCCATGGCCTTCTGTAGGTCGTACACACAGGCCACACACACGTGGTGCAGCCACATGCTCACGCACCAATCAGGCAAAGTGCTAGCAGCTGGTAAACAGAGAGCAAGCCTAACGCTGTTGCCCTACATTCGCTAAACTGAAAATATGTTTCTTGGAATTCCTTTTTCTGAATAGTTCCTACATAGTATGGGCTCTGCAAGACATTTGTATAAGATTTGGAAGGTGGAAGCAGCAGGAAACATATTCCTTTTCATACTTGGAAGGCTGATGCTGGACCCAGGTGCTGTCTGTGAGTCTTTGGGGCAAGAGCTGGGCCACTGGAGAGGCTGGTTCCAGCCGGACAGCCACAGCTTCTCTTCTGTGCAAGAACCCTGTGTATCTCTATGACAATAAGAACCTGTTTTCCTGTGGGCACTTCAGTCATTCAGTTGAGAAGTTTAGTGGGAGTGAGAGACTAATGCATATTCCCCCCCTTCTTCTTGGCACCAGGCTCAGCCTCCCAGCTTCAAGTTCTTTTTTCATCCCTCCATGTTCCTTCTTGACCACCTGCCCTGTAGATTTCAGACTCCAACAGCAGACATGGAAACAATGGCAACACAGAGACTGTGCAACAGCTCCCCCAGTTCATACCCCAAAGATACGTAATTCTTAGTGGTTCTGCTTCCCTGGGGAAAGCCTGACTGAGGCAGGTAGGCAATCAGAAACAAATCTGTCAGGCCATAGCATTCGTACATTTTTTTTCAAGTTAATAGATTAAAAGTTTGATTTCTTTTCTATGAAATGTTGGAAGCATTTCCCTTCAGGGTGCTATAAATTGTGAATTGGTTTCATTTGTTTGCACCTTAACAACACTGAGCAGATAGTGGAGTGTTTTCATGCTGTGAGGGGACTGGGGAGGAAACAAGAGTAATATGAGAACAAATGATGTCTACTCCTCATCTGCACAGCTGGCCTCAGTTAACAGGACCACTGTGGATCAATTTACATTTTAAATATTCCTTTTATAATGCCAGAAATCAAAAACATAATTTCAACCAAACAGTTTTTTTCTTTTTTGTCAACTGTCACCAAAGGTTTGCTGTTCGTGAACAAAAACAATTTTCTTTCAGTGTGTGCATTCTTACTCTTGGCAGATGTTGGACAGATGTTTTTACTATAGATACATGGGGACTTTCAGGAAAAACACTCCCCTAATTATTCAAAACAGCTCAAAAACTGTGTTTTATAATTTAGTATTATGAAAAATGTCTCATAGCTTCAAACACTCATATTAAGATGTCATCCTAGTCTGTTGTTCCTTTGATCATATCTGCATCCCAGAGTAAGTTCCTTAAGGCTCTCTCCTTACAGAGACCTGGCACGGTACTTGCTTATGTCATCTCTTGCCCCTTTGTTATTACTCATTGAAATGGGTTCTAACAGAAACATTAGATTCTGAAGTTTCCTCTGATATAAAAAGCTCCCATCAAGCAGTAACCTCCAGAGATGTCAATTCAAAAAGTGAAGGAGTTTCCCTCTTTCAATGTGTGGGTGGAGGTGTAATGCTGGTGGCCGAGGCCAGGCAAGTTCCCGTTGGATTCGGGCAGACAGTAGAGGAACTGCGGAACTGCGGAGCTGGAAAGTGTTGGGCCATTACCATTTATTGGAGGTTTGCAAGGACAGGCAAGCAACTCACAAAAGGGAAAGAGCTAATAAACAAAAGAAAATCTGTTATTAGCAGTAAGGACAAGGGAGCAAGGAAAACCGCACCTAACGGAGGTGGGAGAGCAATCTGGGAGAATTGCCACCCAGGAGAAGCACCCATAGCCTTATACAGGCCATGCACACGTGCCTCCGCCAGGTGCTTGTGCACTAATCAAGCACAGTGCTTGCAGCCGTAAACCCACGAGCAAGCCTAACACGGCTGCCCCACAGGAGGGATATGCTTAACAGAGGCAGCAGCATTGTGCAGTATGGGCTTTCAAAGCTGACCTTGGCCAGAGAAAGCTTCACAGTCAAAAGGTCACTGTGGCTGACCCATAGGGTCCCAGAGATAGGTCCCATGGGCGCCTTTAACTGAATCAACATTTCTAATTGGCATGAGGTTCAGCAATTAAGAAAACACAATTTCTGTGTAATTTCTATTTTTTTCTGCAAAAATTGTATGAGTTTAGTCACTATAGCAGGGGTTAATGCTTATCTCTTACTTGAAAGCTGAATTCCTTTCATCAAAGAACGTGGTCACTGTGGGTCTCTGGGGAGCTCTGCCTCCTCGCTTTCTGCTGGAAGTCAAGTACTTGGGCACAGGTGGGAGAGAGCAGGTTAACCTGTGATGCAGTGAGGTGCTTCACTAAACAGTCTCTTTTGCATTCCAAAGCCACCTGGTACATATTCTCAAGTCATTCTCCAGGGAACTTTAGACTGTGTTCTAACCAGCTCAGGTGAGGACTAGGGAGGCATTCAACCTCTGGGTCAGCTTTACTGAAAATGTATAAAATTTGAACAGATCAGCAGAAGGCCTGTCCTGCTCAGGTCCCTAATTAATAAGTTCTTGGAAAGAGGTGTTTTGTTTTTATTTTTTAATATCATAGAAGTTCACTGCTATTGAGTAATAGCTTTATTTTCTGAGGACTTTTTGTCTAGGGTTTTGTGTGATGCTCTTCTCTTCATCTGACCTTTCTGTGAGGACGGCAACAATCACCACAGCTATTCTTGGTGAATTCTAGAACACTCCCTGCTTTTGCAGCCCCTTAGATTCAGTTTTTCTCTTCTTGAGTAGAAAATAAGTTACTACCCAGCCCTGGCTCTGATGTCGTTTCCTCTTCCCCTTAGGTCACAGAGGGTCTGCATTGTGGGAGACTACATTTAGGCTTATGGGAGGATGTAATGCTGTTGGCCAAAGCCAGGCAGGATTTGGGGAGACGGTAGAAAAACTGCAGAGCCAGAAAGCATTAGGGCCATTTCATTTAATAAAATCTCACAATGATGGACAAGCACACAGGTAGGGGAAACTGCCTCTCAGGCAAACAAACTGCAAAATGGTCCCTCACAATGGCAGGTAGGCAATCCACCATCTGCACTCCCCCTGAGTGCAAGCAACTATAAATAGCCTTATATAGGCCACACACACGTGATGCTGCCATGTGCTCACGCACTAATCAGGCAAAGTGCTTACACCTGGTAACTGCCTCCCTCCCACCCCCAGCAAGCCTAACACAGCTGCCCCACATTTCACCCCTTTAAGGTTGCTCGCTTCACAATCTACATGACAGGAAACAGAGACTACAGCAACAGCAAAAGTTACACAATAATTACAAAGGTGCTTTTCACAATGTCTCCCTGAGCACTCTGCCCACAGAGTTAACTGGAGGCCCATCTCAAGATGCCAAAATGGCCACTCATTGTAGGGATGGGCCTGTGCAGTCCAGGGCCAGGGCCATGTTCATGGAAAGCTAAAGGTGTCCTTGGTGCATCTCTGCAACTAGGTGAGAACAGCTTCCCGGTGGAGATGGGTATCCACAGGTGCCACGCCCCCAATCAGGGTCTCTCATACTACTTACTGTCCACAAGCGATGTGTCCATCCATCAAAGGAGCTGGTGTCCCTCTCTGGTCGCAGTCCAAGAGTCGGTCCAGGACGGACAGCTCAACTGTCTGTGCAAACCAGCTCTTCATCAACAGACCTTAGCACCTTTCCATAAGTGCTCTGTTCTTTGCCACAAGTCCCATCCAAACCCCTCAACAAGCTCACAGGGCCTGGCGGGGTCAAACACATTCAAGGCCTGTGTCGCCTTAACAGTCTCTTAGCAGCTGCTGCTGTTAAAAAAGCAATTATTACCTTCTAATGCCAACACCTGCTGCACATTAGAAGGGACCAGTGGATATCCAGTTCTATGTGTGAACTCTGGTCCCCGCTCATCCCCCTTCGATGGGTCCTTTAGCCTTCCCCCTATTCAGGGGTGGATTTAATGGTGGGTACACTGGGTGCACACCCTGGGTCCCAACTTCTGAAGAGTCCTGCAAAACCCCAACTTTACACTTTCTTCCAATGTAAGGGGACCAATATTTTCTTCTGTGCCAAGACCTCCACCAATCTTAATCCACCTCTGTCCCTATTCAAACTGGAACAGCAGGTCTTTAGGGTCCTTCTCTCCTTCAGCAGTCTCTGTCATATTATCTTGTAACTGTGCTGCTCACGCACCAACCATTTTATTGGTAGCCACTGGGGCTGTTTGTCTCAGCGGCTGGAATCTCTGTCCTGGTTTAAGCACTTCCAAAGCTCCAAAAGAACCTTGTTAGGCTTGCCATCCAATTTCTCCCCACCTGACCCAGCCACAATTAAATCTACAGCCACATCTGTGTTCGGGTAACTTTCACAGGCCCATTCCTCTTGCTAGTTGGAGGAGTAGCATAAGCAGCATCCCTCAGTTTTGTGATTCTGTGCTACCTCCAGCTCCCCCAAACCTGCTACCATCTGTGTAACCATGTTGATAGGCTGCCCCACATAGGGGACCAGGACAGCCACTAGTGAACCAAAAAGGGCTGATGGGATACCGCAGAGGATAAGATTTCTCATCCCTGCTGTAAACACTTTCTCGTCTGGTCCACAGGACCCTGGGTGGAAAGCAGCATTCTTCATACCTAGTTCCTGAAGGACTTTTACTAACTCACTATTGCACTGCCACTGACTCACTGCCCCTGGAAAGCCCCCAGCATTCTGCCAGACTGTGTGAATGGCAGCCATCATTCATTCTAATAGGGTATGGTTTCTTGTGTTGTCATGGTAGTTCTGAAGATGCTGCCTGAGGGAGGAGTGTATGGTAATGTGGCCAATTTTTCCATCTCTGTTCTGGAGAGCATGACACCATCCACCCCTATGTTCTACAACCTCAGTAACCATGCTGCCAGTGGCTCCCTGGGTTTTGGCCTGAATTGCACACCCAACGGCATTAGCTCTTCCTGGGTGTCTGGTTGGACCACAAAGTGCTCCACTATCTGTGGAAGACACTGTGGTTGCCCCGGAGGAACTCTTTGCTGCTGGGATTTTACCATTTTGGCAACCACTGGCTGGGCTCTGAGTTTGCAGATGACAGACTCAGAAGAGGAGTCGGAAATGCCTGCTCCTGCCAACTCAGAGCCGCTCTGCCCATAGGAAAGCATCTCTGTATTCTGTGATTGCAGCTGCTGGCTCTTAGCCTGAAGATGACTCTCAAGCTCCTGAACCCACAGTTCTCTCTCCAACAGCTGTTGCTACCAATGTTCAGCTTCCAAGGCAAACTGCAACTTGTGAACCCACAATTCTTTCTTCAGAGATTGCTCCAGTTCCAGGCGCTGTTGGCATTCAGCCTGCCCTTCACAATGCAACTCTCTGACCTGGTTGACCTCCCTCTTCAGTCCTGGCTTTAGTTCATGGCATCACTTGTGCTCAGTATGCAGCTCATCCTGAAGCTTTTGACCTCACTCAGCTTCTCACACAGAGCTCTTAGTTTCTTCTTGCAGAACTGCAAAAAACACCCAGCACATTGTTCCCACTGGGAGAGCCACCGGGAACAGCCACTCCTCTATTCCACCCCTTAATGGTGTCAGCGGCTCCATACCAATGTGCTCGGAACCCTGCCCACTATGCCAAACATAATGCCATTGGCTGAGGCCAGGCAGGTTCACATTGGATTAGGGCAGATGGTAGAAAAACTGCAGAGCTGAAAGGGGTTGGGCTATTCTGTTTAATAAAGTCTTACAACCTTGGATGAGCACACAGGCAGGGGTAACTACCTCTCAAGCAAACAAGTAGCAAAATGGCCCCTCCCAGTGGTGGGCAGGCAATCCACACATCTGCAATTCCCAGTCTTTCTGGAGTGCAAGCGCCCATAGCCTTATATAGGCCATTCACGTGTGGCACAACCACGCACTCACATACCAATCAGGCAGAGTGCTTGCAGCTGATTACCCCGCCAGCAAGTCCAACACAGCTGCCCCCCAGAGGAGTTATATTGCAAGGTATGGCATAGAGTTTTCATAGGTAACTTCAGGTCCAGAGTTGTTTTTGGCTTAGCAGTGACGTCAGATGCATATCTGCTATTGACCAGTCCATTCTCACTCACCTCCACCCTCTAGCAGAGAGCACCTCCAGCATAGACAGTGTACCTGACCTTTCCCCACCTCATTTCCACATGGTCTTAAAGAAGCGTCCCTAGGGACCACATTTCATGCAGTAGTGGTGAAGAGTAGTCTCTGAGAGGCAGGTTGTGTGGGCTCCAGATCTGGCTCTTCATTAACTACTTGTGTAAGATCAGACAAATTACTTAATCTTCCTGTATCTCAGTTTTCTCATCTAGAAAATGGGAGGTAAAAAGAGTATGTTTATCACAGAGTGTTGTGGGACTACCATGTGTCTGTTTTCTTGAATACTGCTTGGTGAAATATCAGTATTATGTAAGTGTTAACTATCTTCTGGAATATTTGAAATACTGCAGGTATTACCAAGGTGTTTCTTTTAAAAAGACAATGCTGGATTATTGATCCTCTTTAGGTTGAAAGAATGTCCAGACTCTTCAATTATCTCTTGTCCTTCTCCCTTCACTTTTCTTTTAATGTCCTCTCTGTGACTGCATAGGGAGCGAAGGCTCAGAACTCCCATGTTGCATCCTGATGTCTGTAGCATGACATAGATGGTTTTCACCATATAACCATGATAGCAACACAAAAGTAGAAGTAGCTACTCTGCATGGACTAGAAGATCCTGTGATAGATATGTATACCTACAGTCCGTTTCTTTATAAATATTTTCCCCCAGAATTTAGAAGCGGGGAGGCAGTCAGACAGACTCCTACATGCACCAGACCAGAATCTACCCAGCATGCCCACCAGGGGGCAATGCTCTGCCCATCTGGGGTGTTGCTGGGCTGCAATCACCCCAGATGTCATTCTAGTGCCTGAGGCAGAGGCCATGGAGCTGTCCTCAGCGGCGGGGCCAACTTTGCTCCAGTGGAGCCGTGGCTGTGTGAAGAGAAGAGAGAGATAGAGAGGAAGGAGAGGGGGAAGGGTAGAGAAGCAGTTCTACCTCTGAGCCAACCGGCCAGAGCCTCTTTAGAAATTTAAACTTAACTTTTCAAAGTATTGTGGTAAATACCAGATGAAACCACTAATAGAGTGGAAGTGATTTCTCTGGGAAGGGGAATTGAGAATGGGAATGGGTACAGCAGGGGCCTGCAATTGTCTTGTTGTTTCACACTTTGTAGAATGGTTTGACTGTAGCCATTTCTTCCGGTGTTTATTATTATCAAATAGCATGATTATACTTCCCCTGCTTGATTTTTTCCAGTTTTACTTATTATCTCATGGTTACCTGTTCATGGGAGGCAAGGCTTTAGGACTTTTACAGCTCTCCTCTTATTATCCCAATATAATATATTTGGATTTGCTCCATACTCTATTTAAACAGTATATGAACTGTAAATATTGTTCACTGCTGAGCTATGTGACCTATTTTTATTTCATTTTTCTTTTTCATCCAATGTTGATTAACCTTGGAGTTAATAGCCATTACTTTTGTTTCCCTCTCTGTGTATTAATCATGTATGTATACCTTTTGATATCTTTAAACACAACAGGTAATCGACCAGACTTAGTTTTGTTGGTGATATCTTACTCCTAGCCCTCCTTCTTCCTGCTACTGTGACTTAATAGTTATCCTGGGTCTCTTCTCATCATCACTAGGAAACAGGGAGTGTGATTCCTTTGTTAGATATCTTGTTCCTTAATTCCCACCTTCCTTTCCTTGTGGAGCACAACCTCTAGCAATCTTCTGATAAGGGACAAAGGAGGAACTTTTTTTTGAGGCTTTCCACATGTGCACTTCTATTATCACTTATAGCTATGATGATCTTCAAGATTGTCTTTATTATGTTGTTTTATTGATGAGAAAACTGAGGTATAAAGAGGTCTTAAAATTCTGCCAAGGTTCGCATTACTAAGTAGAACCAAGAAAGGAATTAGCATAGCTGCATATATATAATTAGCTAGGATAATTTATTAATTGATTTTAATCTCATAGAAGCACACTTTAGAGAATTAATCTGAGACTTATAAATTTTTCTTTTCTTTATTTAATTTTTCCCTTTTTCTAGTTTTACCTAACAAATTAATTCATTCCTACTTTTGAAAGATAATCCTAGATTAAAATGCTATTTCTGTGATTAAAATATCAGCTTAAATATTAAAAGATATGGAGACATTTTTCAAATATTAAAAAAAACTGAGTTTGACTATAATATACCATATAAATGTTAGTTTAAATACTTATGTTTTTTCATGGGCATAATACAAAGAAAAATAAGACTATTAATATTTTTAACTGCTGAGTTATTAGAAACATATCTTAGAAATACTGACTATAGTTCTTATCAGAGAAATAAATATTCATCCCCAATTCTTTATAGAATTATTTGTTTATTGAACTTGATGTTTAGGCAATGGTTTAGATGAAATTTTGTTGTCTTCTTTAGTCCTAACATGTTAAAAATCACTTCATGTAAAATGGGGGACTAGAACAAAAATGATAGACCAGTATCTAATTATTCCATAACTGTTAGAAACTGAATGTTGTGCCCCCCCTCAAAATTCATATGTTAAAGCCCTAACTTCCAATGTAATGGTATTTGGAGGTGGGGAGATAATTAGGTTTAGATGAGGGCATGAGGGTGGAGTCCTTATGATGGGATTAGTGTCCATATGAGAAAAAGAAGAGAAACCAGGGCTCTCTCTCTCCACTGTGTAAGGACACTAAGAGAAGGCATCTGTCTACAGGCCAGGAGAAGGGCTGTCACTAGGAACTGAATTCACTGGCACATTGATCTCAAACCTTCCAGTTTTCAGAACTGTAAGAAACAGATTTTTGCTGTTTAAACCACTCAGTCTATGGCATTTTGTAATAGCAGCCTGGACATATTAATACAATAATTCATTTATAAAAATTTTAAAAAATTTAAGACTTAGAATATTATAATATGACAAAGAACACTTTATATTTAAAAGTAACACTTTATATTCTTGCTTAAGTTATGTAATTTGGAAAACTGTAATTTTTTAAATCAGAGCTGTGAAGCTGGAAATATTGGGGTGCAGGTTCCCCTCCTGCCAAGTTTGGGTATAGAAATCTGAGCAAGTGTCTTTATCTGTAACATAGTGTTAATAATGTAGATCTTGTAGGGTACTGTAAGTCAAGAAACAAATGTTCGTCTGGTGCCTAGCATCAGGTCTTGTAGGTAATAAGTATTCAACATAGATTAGCCTTGTTGTTTTAATGACTCTCTCTCTCTCTCTCTCAGTTGGTAAATAAAGGCCCAGATCAAAAGTAGTTTCCTGACTCAGATGTCTGTGTTACTTCAGATCAACTCAGAAAATAAAAGTCACAGTGTTTTGAAAAGGAAAATTTTAATGTAAAGAATTGTTGATAGTAAAATCAAGTAACAGAAAAAAAAAAAGACTGTGAGAGTTAAAGAGAATTGTGAAGAATTCAGAAATAGCACACATAAACAGTGGCCACTATGCCTAGGGTGAGATTTAGTATCCAAGGAAGGGGACTTGCTTCTCCTGGGCTAAGATCCTGGCCTTCTGGGAGGGGACAAGGGTATCTTGCTGAATGGCAGCAAAGTCACTATGGTGTTGCACTGGTAGAACTTGCTAGAAATCTGTCATCTGGCTTGGTAGGGAAGACTTTCCACAGAAAAGCCTCAGAACTTTCTAGGTGCTGAGGGCATCTTCTGGTTGCTAGCTGCTGATGAAATGGAACTGGGGAGCCACCCTCTGCAGCGGTCTTGCCACTTGTGTGTGTGATTTGGACCACAAAACATCTCGGTCACCTAAATAAGATGAAGGTCAGGCAGCTGGCTTCCTATGTGACAACAGTGCAGGGTCCTGGGTAACGGTATACATGAGGCTGGGAACAAAAGACCCAGGCTTGGACGCCAGCCTACAGTATTGGGGCTCCAGGCTATGCCACTAATGCCTGAGTTAAGAGGGAGAAAGACCATACTGCAGCCAGATACTGGTTAAAAGCGCATCCTTCTAAAACTCAGCACAGGGGGAACTGTTAGATCTCCCTCCAGCACCCTGTACTACTGATGAGCAGAACATCTGGTTGGGTGGCGAAGGAGAAATACCACAGGGCCCAATTCTACTACCATAGAGCATGTGAAAACGGTGAGTTTACAGCTGGGATGTAACACAGTACTAAACAAGTACCATGTCACAATCAGAAACATGCTTGCAAAGAAATTATCAAATCAGGACTTTATAGTGTTCTGGGCAATCAAGCATGTTAATCCCTAATAGCGTGAGAAATGTCACACACACGAGACTAATTATAAGACATCCAAATAAAATTTTTTAATCTGCTCCTCAGAGAACTTAAAGTATGATTGAAAAAATAAGAGTATAATGTAAGGAACAATTAGAAACAAACAATACAATACTGTCAGGTGCTAAACAGGGTCAGGCAATCCTTTTTGCCACAATACTACAGAGGTGACAGATTTTTTTTTACTGTTGTGTTTATGTTCTTATGTCTCCCTGTTTCTCCATAGACACACTTAAACTGTTTTTTTTTCAATATTTACTTTTTATTTATTAATTTTAATGGGGTGACATTAATAAATCAGGGTACATATGTTCAAAGAAAACATCTCCAGGTTATCTTATCATTCAATTATGTTGCATACCCATCACCCAAAGTTAAATTGTCCTCTGTCACCTTCTATTTGGTTTTCTTTGTACCCCTCCCCTCCCCCTTCTCCCACCCTCTCCTCCCTCCCCCCACCTCATAACCACCACACTCTTGTCCATGTCTCATAGTCTCACTTTTATGTCCCACCTATGTATGAAATCATGCTGTTCTCAGTTTTTCTTCTTTTCTGTTTTACTTATTTCACTCCGTATAATGTTATCCAGGTTCATCCATTTTGTTGGAAATGATCCGATGTCATCATTTCTTATGGCTGAGTAGTATTCCATAGTATATATGTACCAAAGCTTTTTAATCCACTCGTCCTCTGACGGACACTTGGGCTGTTTCCGGATCTTCGCTATTGTGAACAATGCTGCCACGAACATGGGAGCACATTTCTTCTTTTCGAACATGCTATGGTGTTCTTAGGGTATATTCCTAAAAGTGGGATAGCTGGGTCAAAAGGCAGTTTGATTTCCAATCTTTTGAGGAATCTCCATACTGTTTTCTACAGTGACTGCAGCAGTCTGCATTTCCACCAGCAGTGCAGGAGGATTCCCTTTTCTCCACATCCTCGCCAGCACTTGTTCTGTGTTGTTTTGCTGATGAGCGCCATTCTGACTGGTGTGAGGTGATAACTCATTGTGGTTTTAATTTGCATTTCTCTAATGATTAGTGATGTTGAGCATTTTTTCATATGCCTATTGGCCATCTGTATATCCTCTTTGGAGAAATTTCTATTCATTTCTTTTGCCCATTTTTTGAATGGATTGCTTGTCTTCCTGGTGTTGAGTTTTATAAGTTCTTTATAAATTTTGGTTATTAACCCCTTATCAGATGTGTTGTCGAATATGTTCTCCCATTGTGTGGTTTGTCTTTTTATTCTGTTCTTATTGTCTTTAGCTGTGCAAAAACTTTTTAGTTTGATATAGTTCCATTTGTTTATCTTGCCTTTTATTTCATTTGCCTGTGGAGATAAATCAGCAAATATATTGCTGCTACAGATGTCAGAGAGCTTGCTGCCTATGTTTTCTTCTAAGATGCTTATGGTTTCATGGCTTACATTTAAGTCTTTTATATTTAAATATTTATTAAATTACACAATAAAATGTATTTCTCTATAAGCTTTAAAAAGCACAAATAAACATTACTTTAAAATCATACAAATCATATAATATAGTCCATATGCACACTAATTATGAATTTCTCAAAACCTGGAGATCATTACTTTGTAGACTAGCCAGAAATTTTTTTATTCTGGTTAAATAAATGTTCTTCTCCCATCATAGTGACTTCTTATTTGCTGCTAATTTCCCACTTACTTTTCTTGCTATTGCTTCTCTTAAGAAATGTATCAGTAGTAAAAAATAAAAAAATAAGAAAACATTGCAATCCTGTATAATTGGTATGAATCCCAGCTCTGTCACTTATTAGCTATATGGGCTTGACTAACTCAATACTTGGGTTACCCCAAGTATTTCAGTTTTTTCACCTTTGAAAGGGAAATATACATATTTATAAGAATTAAACAATTATATAACTTATGTACATACTAAGAATTATGGCTTTTGGCATGTTGTTGGTACACTATAAATATTATCTTTTCAAGTTTTAACTGGCATAAAAAGGAGAGCAACAAGTGAATCAGTTTATTATTTGCTTGACAGTAACTGTGATAATAAAAGTAAAGTGAGTAAATTTTCAAACTCGTGGATAAATACAGCTTGGTTGTTACCCATCAGTGGGCATTTGTATGATGCACAAGCTCTTCCACATATTGACAGAGGTGCAGAACTGGCTCTACCAACCAGAAAGTTTTAACAAACTAAGGTGTGTGCTTGGGGTGATGGCAAGTCTATTTCTTTACCTCTTTGCTACTCCTGGGACTAGAGCTGATGATATAACATTAAAGCTTGATATTATATGTGACTTGGTTCCTGGAGATTAACATCCTGAAAGCACACAGTTTATATGTTCTGAACTTATCTGGCTTCGTCATGATTAGTCAGTACCAACTTCCATTAATACATCTTTAGGGATAATGAGCTCTTATTTACTGGAATGTTCCCACAGGATTTGGGAGAAGTTTTATATCATGTAAGGCATTGTCCTAAAATGACCATTAATTCACAGCTTTTATTAGTATGATGATCTATATTTATCATTAAATATTTTTCATAATTTATCACATGATAGTGTTTGTATTCTTATTATTCATTGATTAAAAGAAGCACGAAAAAACTCCTATGGAAAATGTAAGTGAAAATTACAACACATGGAGTTATTACTGTGTGCTAAGCACTTTACAGTAGCTCTATAACAAAGTTTATTACAATAAACACTTTGCAATAAACTCTATGGGGCAGATGGACAATCTAGGGCTTTTATAATTTAAAAATATTAGACTGCACTAACAGGACTTTCAGGTAACAGTATAAATTTTAAAACACTGAATACCCCAATTCTTATCAAAATGAATAGTGAGCATATGTCTAATTGTTATTTATCAATAAGAAAATCAGAGGATGAAAATTTGGTCCAACTGTTTCTTGATAAAACTCAAAAGCAATTAATGGCTGAATAAACCATTTTTGCCTCACAAGGTGGTGGCACAGTGGATGGAGCATCAGACTGGGACATGGAGGACCCAGGTTTGAAACCCCGAGGCTCACCAGCTTGAGCCCAGGGTTGCTGGCTTGAGCAGGGGGTCACTCAGTCTGCTGTAGCCCTCTGGTCAAGGCACATGTGAAAAAGCAATCAATGAACAACTAAGGAGCCACAACAAAGAATTGATGTTTCTCATCTCTCTCCCTTTCTGTCTGTCTGTCTATATTTGTCCCTCTTTCTGTCTCTCTCTGTCATGAAAAAAAGAACAACAAACATTTCAACGAATGGTCCTGGAGTAATGAGACATCTGGGGTGGGGATGGGGGACAAAACAAGAAACAACCTAATTTTCACACCTTATACAAAATTTAATTTAAAATGGATTATGTTGCAAATGTAAAAGTTAAAAAAAAAGAACTAAAAGAAATCTTCCAGATCTAGCACTGAGATATTTTTAGATTTGAACCAAAATAATCTATGAAAGGAAAAGTTGATAAATTGAACTTCATAGAAATAAAACCATTGCTCTATGAAAGTTCCTGATAAGAAAATGAGATAAGAAATCCCGACCTGAAGAAAATATTTACAAACTATACGAGAGAACTGGTATTTCCATTACATAAACTAGCTCTCAAAACTCAATTGTAAAATTAGAACTAATCAAATTAGAAAATAGACAAAAGTGTGAACAAAGATGTGAGAACATTCAGATGACAGATGAGCGCATAAGATGTTCCCCATCATTAACCAATGAGATACAGTACACACCTAGTACACACCTATCAGAATGATTAAAATGAAAAGTAGTAACATTACCAAATACTGGTGAGAATATGAAACACTGGATCACTCATACATTGTGGGTAAAAATGTAAAATAATACAGTCAATCTGGAACATTTTGGTAGTTTCTTTAAAAACTGACCTTGCTACAAACACCCGAGAGGCACTTATATTCTGGGTGTTTCTCACTGAGCTATTAATGTTTATGTTTATACTAAATCCTACACTCAAATATCTTTAGCACCAGAATAGAAACAGCCCAAACATCCTTCAATGGGTGATTAAACAAACTTTTATACATCCATACTGTGGAATATTGCTCAGCAACTAAGAAGAATGAACTGCTGGTACATGCAATAATAACCTGGCTCAATCTCCAGAAATTTACACTGAATGAGAAAAGCCAATCCCCAAAGTTATCCATTCATTTATATAATTTTCTTGAAATAACACTACTGAAATGGAAAGCAAATTAAGGGTTGCCAGAAATTGAGGAGGGGTAGGAAGGGTCATGGATGGGAGGGAAGCATGCATGACTATAAAAGGGCAGCCTGGGGGTTCTTTTAGGGGCGGAAGTGTTCAGTATCTTAATAGCATTTATGTCTGTATTGTGGTTGTGGCACCATACTATAATTTTGCAAGATGTTACCATTGGGTAAAACTAGGTAAATGACATACATATCCCTCCGTGTTATTTCTTCCAACTGTGTATAAATCTACAATTATCTCAAAATCCAAAGTTTAATTTAAAATACTATGATACAATATGAGAAAATAGCATTTTTAAATGCTTAGAAATTGGAAGAAAATTAATAATTGTATATTTTACATGTTTGTATATGTAGTAAATATGTTTATACATATTAAAATGTACATAATTGTATAAATACAAACAAGCCTAAATATTTACTATTTGGACATTTACAAAAATATTTCTCAACACACACACCACACACGCCACAGTAGGTTAGTAGGTTTTTGGTGTTAGAAGATTCAGCATTCACAGTTTCCACAGGACTTAATTAGTTCAGGGCATATAGGAATTTATACTTTGCCAATTCACAATTCATAGAGTTTCTTTGCATACTTCAATTCTGGTTGTTTGCAAGTTGATTAGCAATTCAGCAAGCAACCACAACAGAATTTTATGCTTCTGTTGTCATCTCATAGCCTTTATATTACCCTATGTGATATAAAATTATATTCTTTCTGAAAAAATAGCCATTAAATAAGAGAAAGATGCTAATAAAAAGTAAATTTTGAGTATTAGGGTATGCAGGAGAAAAACAAAACAAAGTGCTAGTCAATTACACTTTTGTTTTTAAAATTTGAGATATTCAAAACTTAAAGGAAAATATTGGCATGTATCCCTTGAAATGTTGATGGGTCAGAAATACACATAAAATGCGTATTACCATTTTATCGAAGAATTTAAGTAGAATGTGAAATAATTTTAATAGCCAGACATGTATATTACATAAGGATTTCCAGTAATGTAAAAACAAATAGAACTTCATAAAAATTCTTATAACTAAGTGTAAGGTATTTTTCCCCACAGAGAAAGAAGGAAGGGGCCACAGCCACGAAGTGTGGAATAATAAAAGGCTTTATTTAGTACAGAGTGCATCCTGTCCGATGAGGTTCTCTGGTTTCAGGGGACAGAGGCCAGAGAAGTTGCATGGGATGATCTGCGTGAGAGATATTTAAAGGGGTCCTCTAGGGTGGGCGAGCTAATATAATGTGGAAAAATCTCACTGGCTGATGGACAGCTCTTTTCCCAAGGATTCCTGGGAAGTTTCTTTTTGGTACTCTTGGTTGTGGGCGGTTCTAGCAAAAGTTCCCGGGTCTGAGTTCCTCACGTGACCTTCTCCCATTATCCACCGACCTTACATTTCGATCATTTTGTGTTAATTAGGGGTGCTGCTTATTCATCTGGCTACTTTCTGCTGATTAGGAGCACTGTGGGGAGGGGAGATAGGCAGGTGGTGGCTTTGAGGGGTGTCAGGAGGAACATCTGTTTGGCCATGAGTTGAGAAACTTTGTGGATGCAGTTTTGTAAGAATTTAAGAAAGAGAAGCAAATATGAATTATACATGGATATTTAGGATAGGGGTAGCCCAGGTGAGAATGGGTGGCTGCCATCAGGAGTTAAGCAGATTGTAAGAGGAGAGATTCTTGCTTAATTTTCTTGCAGATGGTTGAGGAAATTGATGTTTTCTTCCATCAAACCAGTCTTACTGAACAGCATTGCTCCCTGCTTTAGCTCACTCTAGTGGCAGGTTCCCGGTGGGAGGGACAGGAGCAACAGGAGAGTCTGCAGGGCCCAATCTTTTGGTGAGCCGCAGATGAGTAGGGCCCAGTGGTTCTGACTGCCAGCGATCCTGCATGGGAGCAAGCTTGAGGCGAGAGACATGGTTAGAAATGAGGGTAGTATTGATTATGGGGGAGCCCTTGGTAATGAGGAATGGTATGAGTAAGTGGGAAGATGCTATCAGCTGGATAGTGGCTCCAAGACTATAGAATGTCTCGACCCAGAAGGGGTACAGGGCACAATGGCATAACTAAGAAGGAGTGCAAAAAGGGGGATTCCATCCAAACTGCATGTCAGGGGTGGTGTGTGAAGGGGAAAAGAAGGGGTTCCATCCATTCCCATAATTGAGACTCATGAAGGAATTGGAGGTTCAGAGTGTGGTGGCAAAATAGAGAAGGCAGCTCCTATGTCCACAAGAAATGAGATGGACTTACCAGTTTCTGCAGCATTACCCTGGGGTTTGGTGAGGCTGATGGGGCTCTCTGAGTCCAGGGCATCAGTCCTAGGAGTTCAAGCAATGAGCCCAGCTGGCTGGCTTGTCCTCCAGGTAGAGACGTTGAAGACGAGCCTTCTGCCCAAAGGGGCAATTGCTCCACCAGTGACTGGGCTACTTGCAGTCAGGGAAGGGTTCAGTGAGTGGCCTTGGGCAGGGACACTGTCGGGACCAATGACCCTCCTTGCCACACTTAAAGCAAGCTCTTGGTAGGGATTTTTTTTGCAGTCCAGACTTGGGTTGGGCACTCCCTGTGCCTTGTCTCTGTTGCTCTACCAGCCTCAGGGCTGCCACAAGAGCCTGGGTTTGGAGTGTTACCTTCTGCTACATGCGGATCTGGCAAACAGCCTTGGCCTTTTTCTACTAGCTGCAACCATTAAAAATTTTAAATCTCATGTTCACAGGTCTTCGATAGGGGTTTGGGGGTTGAGAATAAGAGGAGCAGGGCTCCTAGGGAGCCTGGCACCCAGATCTGGCAGAAAATGCTGGAGCCAGTGGCAGGACAGGGCCAATGGCTAGCAGAGGGTGACCTGATGGAGAAGGGGCTTAAGAACACAGTGGAGAAGGGAGGTGCCTCTATCCAGCAGTGGAGGAGAAAGAGAGACTGGTATTTGCAGGTGAGACTGGTGAATGAGAAACAGGATCCTGCAAAGGGAGGGGAGGGGGCTCTCTGGAGGGAAGAGACCCAAGCAAAAGAGGTCCGCAGAGGGACCAGAGAGGAGTCCAGAGAGAGGGGCATCTTCGGGGGTCAGGCAGGAGGGGGAAAGAGTTGGTATTCCGGGAGAAGAAAAGATTAGGAGCGGAGGTTTTAGGTGAGGGTTCTCTGGCCAAAAAAACCAAAAAACAAAAAACACCCCTGCACATAGAACAGGCGGCACAGAGATTAAGGATAGGTGCACAAATAACTAGAAGCCCTGAATGTGTGGGATTTCCAACCAGATCCTATCGTTTTTGGTGATAGTTAAATTGGTGAGGGTGTTAATTCTGTTCAGGAGGCTACCTGGTTCGATTATCCAGTGGGCTCTGTGGCCTGACCACAGAAGAAAAGAAGAAGTTTTTTCTTCTTTAGGGAGGGAGAGATTTTGGATAAGGCAACTCCTGGAGTATTTTTGGATTAAGTTTAGATTCCTGTGCCCCCACAGCCATCCTCAGTCCTCGGAGTGGTCAGAACTGGCATCCCAAAACTCAAGCTCTGGCTACAAACGAATGGCGAAAGTGGATGTGCTTGGGACGTCTCCATGGGCACACACACACTCAGAATTGAAAGAAGTCCCTGACATAGCTACAGTTTTGGGCAGGGAGTCTCGGTAGAAAAAAAACTGAGGGGAGGCTGGAGGCAGGGGACTTACTGCACCATGCACTGAAGTGGGTAGAAGGTCAGAGATCCTGGTTCTTTCTCAGAGGGGAAAGGAAGAGGCGCAGTCCTTGCAGACTTCAACTCCTCCCGGGTTTCGGCACCAAATGTGAGGTATTTTTCCCCATTGAGAAAGAAGGAAGGGGGGCTGGAGCCACAAAGTGTGGAATAATAAAAGGTTTTATTTAGTACAGAACACATCCTGCCTGATGAGGTTCTCTGGTCCTGGGGGACAGAGGTCAGAGGAGTCACATGGGATGAACCATGTGAGAGATATTTAAAGGGGTCCTCTAGGGTGGGCGAGCTTATATGATGTGGTGAAATATCACTGGCTGTCAGACAGTCACTCTTTTCCCAAGCATTCCTGGGAAGTTTCTTTTTGGCACGCTTGGTTGTGGCAGTTCTAGCAAAAGTTTCCGGGTCTGAGTTCCTCACATAACCTTCTCCCATTATCCACCAACCTTACACTAAGGATAAACCAATGATGTTAAAATTATATGAACACAGCTAATATTTTTTAAATGGTTAATTGTGGAAATATATTGTCTAAAACTGTTTCTGCATAATTTTCTCCATTTTTCTTACTCCTTTCTGAAGTTGGTTTTTTTTTTTTGAGGATTATAATTTCTAGTTCAGACCAAAGATTTCTCTTTCAGTTGGATACAGCCATTACAATTTTAAATGTCTTTGCTAAAGAGGCCCTCTGTACCTCCAAATTGATGATGAACAGCATTCTAACACTATGATTGCAGTCAAAGTAGGTAGTGTCTCTAGCAGGAAATACCTCTCACAAAAATGCTCAATATCCCTATCCTTCAAGTCTAGACACATACAGCTCACTTTAAGCAATTGCCCAAATTATAAAGAAAAAATATTGCACATTATTATATTTTCTTTTACTTTTTAGTATCTAAAAAATATATAATGATTGATTCTTAGAGTGGGAAGAGAGAGAGAAAGAGAGAGAGAGACATTGATTCCATCATTGGTTAACTCATGCACATTCCCTGACCAGGGATCGAACCCACAACCTCGGTGTGTCAGGATGACACTCTAACCAACCAAACTACATGGCAAGGGGTTTACTTTTTAGTATTATCTTCCTTTTCAAACATCCATAGCTTCCAGTTCCGCTGAGTTTGGCTATTATAAATAAACCATTTGGAAAATATTTTTTTTTTTCAAAATGATTTTTTTCTTCCATGAAAGTTTCAAAGAATTTTCATTTCAAGTTTAGTCTACTTTTATCACCACACATGGAGACTACAGTTCAATAATTTTGTTTCACATGAGTTTTTAATAGCTTTCTGTGGTGCTAACAGAGTTATAAAATGTTTGTGGGTATATCAACATACAGTCTTACACTCATAAATAAATTGTAAAATTTATACTTAACCCTGAGAGAACTTTGGCATGACTATTTATTTTAATTATCTGAGGACATATGAAGTTGGGACAAAAACCATGAGACAGTTTCTGGAACTTTTTAGTGCCCTAAGGAAATAATTAAATGGTGATCTACTTAAGATTCAAGAGTAAATTGCCTTGACCACAATGTCTGCAAGTGATAATTTCCCTTTTCTCAAAAAACTTTTTGTAACTAACTTAATATTTAAGCTGGGAAACAATACAGTTTTTGAGAGTTTGGGGAGGGAGGCATAATTATACAGACAACAGCATTTATTTTACATTCCTGTTTTAAGTCTCAGAACATCAGGTTGAAATGTTTTATTTGTTCTTTAGAAACCTAGACCTATTACAGAGCCCTTTAAAATTGTAATAAATTTGTGCACCTATCTTATACCTTTCATATAGTGGAAAGGAAAAACTACTGTATTTCAGGGCTTTTCTAAAAAAGAAAAAGGTTAGTCTCTATTCAATGTTCTTATGTCCAATCAAAAATACAAAATCTTGTTAGTTGCAAAGCAGAAAGTTGCAAGTCTTTTTTACTTAGGTCACAGCCATGCATGTTTGTAAAATACTTAATATTTCTAAAGTGGGAGTGGAGGTTGGGGGAGGGGACAAAGGGAGAAGATGGGGGTGGAGGCTGGGGGAAGGGACAAAAAGGAGAAGATGGAGGTGGAGGCTGGGGGAGGGGACAAAAGGGAGAAGATGGGGGTAGAAAGAGATTTTGCCTGGATATGGGGGCACAATGTGCTGTGTAGAGAGCGTTATATTAAGTGGGACACTTGAAACCATGTCAACACAATACATTAAAAAAAATTAAAAATAGTTAATTTTGCTGTCATGTTAATTAAGCTAGAAGACAGTTAATGCTTATTCCTCTCTTTTTATATATAATCAAGCTTTTTAAGCATATTGTACAGATTATCTCCATTTTGACTCTTGTTTTAGCTGCTGAATTTATTAGTTCTTGTGAAAACTATTTGATGTTTTTTCCATTTTTATATTGGGTTTATATTGTTATAATAGACATATGTTATAATATGCATATGGGTTCCTTTTTTATTTAGTTAATTGTGTTTACATAAATTCTAGGTTAGCCCCAACTGCATCCCCCCTCCCTCATATTCCCCTCCACATCTCCCTTGCCCCACTCCCTCCCCTCCCCTACAGCGCCCTCCCACCTTCCCTTCAGGTTTATCACATCCTATCATCCCCTTTCCCTCTGTCCTCTTTTCCTCTGGTCCCTTTGATCCCTCCTCTGTCTCAATTCCGTTCCTCAGTTCTCAATGTTCCTTGGATTCCACAAGTGAGTGAGGTCATATAATATTTTTCTTTCTCTGCCTGGCTTATTTCACTCAACATAATAGTTTCCAGGTCCCTCCATATTGTTGCAAAAGGTAAAATTTTCATTAAAAAAAAAAAAAAAAAAAAGGTAAAATTTTCTTCTTTTTCATAGCCCCATAGTATTCCATTGTATATCTGTACCACAGCTTTATAATCCACTCATCCACTAATGGACACTTGGGCTGTTTCCAGCTTTCGCTATTGTGAACAATGCTGCCATAAACATGACGGTGCATTTCTTTTCTTCAGTCGGTAATATGGTGTCCTTAGGATATATTCCTGTAAGTGGGATAGCTGGGTCAAAGGGCAGTTGAATTCCTAATTGTTTGAGGAATCTCCATACTGTTTTCCACAGTGGCTGCAGCAGTCCGCATTCCCACCAGCAGTGCAGGAGGGTTCCCCTTTCTCCACATCCTCGCCAGCACCTATAATGTGTTATTTTCTTAATGAGCGCCATTCCGACTGGTGTGAAGTGGTATCTCATTGTGGTTTTAATTTGCATTTCTCTAATGATTAGTGATGTTGAGCATTTTTTCATATGCCACTTCAACACTTTGAAAAAGTGTCTATTCATTTCTTGTGCCCATTTTTTTGATTGGATTGTTTGTCTTCTTGGTGTTGAGTTTTACAAGTTATTTATAAATTTTGGTTATTAACCCCTTATCAGATGTGTTGTTCAATATGTTCTCCCATTGTGTGGTTTGTCTTTTTATTCTGTTCATATTGTCTTTAGCTGTGCAAAAGCTTTGTAGTTTGACATAGTCCCATTTGTTTATCCAGTCTTTTATTTCATTTGCCTGTGGAGATAAATCAGCAAATACATTGCTTCGATTAATGATGAAGAATTTACTGCCTATGTTTTCTTCTAGAATGCTTATGGTTTCACGGCTTACATTTAAGTCCTTTATCCATTTTGAGTTTATTTCTGTGGATGGTCTAGTTTCATTGTTTTGCAGGTAGCTGTCCAGTTTTCCCAACACCATTTGTTAAAGAGACTGTCTTTACTCCACTGTATGCTCTTTCCTCCTTTGTCAAATATCAGTTGTCCATAGCTGTGGGTTTATTTCTGGGTTCTCTGTTCTGTTCCATTGATCTATGTGCCTGTTCTTATGTCAGTACCAGGCTGTCTTGAGTACAATGGCCTTGTAGTATAACTTAATAACAGAGAGTGTGATACCTCCCACTTTATTCTTCTTTTTCAAGATTGCTGAGGCTATTTGTGGGGTTTTTTTTTTTTTTTTTTTTGGTTCTATATAAATTTTTGGAATATTTGTTCTATATCTTTGAAGTATGTCATTGCTATTTTCATTGATATTGCATTGAATTTATAAATTGCTTTGGGTTATATAGACATTTTAATGATTTTTATTCTTTTTAACCATGAACATGATATATGTTTCCACTTGTTTTTGTCTTCCTTGATTTCTTTTATCAATGTTTTATAATTTTCTGAGTACAAGTCTGACCTCCCTGGTTAAATTTACTCCTAGGTACTTTATTTTATTTGTTGCAATGGTGAAGGCGATTGTTTCCTTAATTTGTCTTTCTGACATTTCATTGTTTGTGTATAGAAATGGCTCTGATTTCTGTGTGTTAATTTTATATCCTGCCACCTTGCTGAATTCCTTTATTAGGTCCAGTAGTTTTCTGACTGAACCTTTAGGGTTTTCTATATACAGTATCATATCATCTGCAAATAATGATAGTTTTACTTCTTCTTTTCCAATTTGAATGCCTTTTATTTCTTCTTCTTGTCTGATTGCTGTAGCTAGGACTTCCAGTACTATGTTGAATAAGAGTGGTGAAAGAGGACACCCTGACTTGTTCCTGATTTTAGGGGAATTGCTTTTAATTTCTGTCCATTGATTATGATGCTGGCTGTGGGTTTGTCATAAATGAACTTAATCATGTTGAG
Organism: Rhynchonycteris naso; assembly: GCA_037038555.1. Taxonomy (NCBI): domain Eukaryota; kingdom Metazoa; phylum Chordata; class Mammalia; order Chiroptera; family Emballonuridae; genus Rhynchonycteris; species Rhynchonycteris naso. The sequence continues at coordinate 175,834,177 of CM072995.1, read as the reverse complement.
GTATGTTCCCTGTATTTCCACTTTGCTAAGAGTTTTGATCATAAATGGGTGCTGAATGTTATCAAATACTTTTTCTGTATCTATTGAAATTATCATGTAATTTTTGTCCTTCCTTTTGTTTATGTGGTGAATCACATTAATTGATTTACAAATTCTGTAACATACTTGCCTCCTCAGAATAAATCCCACTTGATCATAATGTATGACTTTTTTCATGTATTGCTGGATCAAGTTTGCTTATATTTTGTTGAGAATTTTAGCATCTAAATTCATCAGGAATTTTGTTCTATAATTTTCTTTCTTTGTGTTATCCTTGCCTGGTTTTGGAATCAGAATTATGGTAGCTTCATAAAAGGAATTTGGTAGCATTGCTTTCTCTTGAATTTTTTGAAATAGCTTGAGAAGGATAGGAGTTAGCTCTTCTTTGAATATTTGGTAGAATTCACCAGTGAATCCATTGGGCCCAGATGTTTTGTTTTTTGGGAGCCTTTTAATAACTGTTTCAATCTCTCTTGTTGTAATCAGTCTGTTTAGGTTTTCTGATTCTTACAAATTGAATTTTGGAAGATTATATGTTTCAAGGAATTTGTCAATTTCACCTAGGTTGTTTAATTTTTTGGCATACAGTTCTTCATAGTATTTTCTTACAATATTATATATTTCTGTTTTGTCAGTTGTTATTCCTCCACTCTCATTTCTAATTTTATTTATTTGAGTCCTCTCTATTCTGTTCTTGTTGAGTATCCTTAAAGGTTTATTGATCGTGTTTACCCTTTCAGAGAACCAGCTCTTGGTTTCATTGATCCTCTGTATTGTTTTTTTAGCCTCTATGTCATTTATTTCTGCTCTAGTCTTTATTATTTCCTTCCATCTACTACCTCTGGGCCTTACTTGCTGTACTTTTTCAAGTTCTTTTAGATGAAGGGTTAGGTTGTTTATTTGAGCATTTTCAAGCATCTTAAGGAATGCCAGTAGTGCTATAAACTTCCCTCTCAGGTCTGCTTTAGCTGTGTCCCATAGATTTTGAGTTGTTTTGTGTTCATTAATATTCATTTGAAGAATTTTTTTTATTTTTTCTTTGATTTCATTGTTAACCCATTTGTTATTTAATAACATGCTATTTAGTTTTCATGTGTTTGAGTATTTTTCAGTTTTTCTGTTATGGTTGATTTCTAGTTTCATGCCACTGTGATCAGAGAAAATGCTTGATATAATTTAAATCTTCTTAAATTTGTTGAGACTGCTTTTTTTGTCCTAACATGTTATCTATCTTATAGAATGTACCATAAGCACGTGAAAAGAATGTATATTCTGCTGCTTAAGGGTGAAAGGTTCTGAAGATATCTATTAAATCCAGTTGATCTAGTCTTTTAAGTTTGCTTTTCTTTGTTAATTTTCTTTCCTGAGGATCTATTTAGTGATGTGAGTTGTGTATTGAAATCTCCTACTATTATAGTATTACTGTTGATCTTGCCCTTTATATCCATAAAAGTCTACTTTATATATTTAGGAGATCCTATATTAGATGCGTAGATATTTATAATGGTTATATCTTCATGTTGGATTGCTCCCTTTATCATTATGTAGTGACTTTCTTTATCTATTACTATAGCCTTGGTTTTAAAATCCTTTTTGTCTAATATAAGTATTGCTACCCTGGCTATTTTTTCATCCTTTTACCTTCAGTCTATGTGCATCTTTTGTTTTAAGGTGTGTCTCTTGTAGACAGTATATGTATGGGTCCTGTTTTACTATCCACGCAGCTACCCTATGTCTTTTGATTGGATCATTTAATCCATTTACATTTAAGGTTATTATTGATATGTAGTTGTTTATTGCCATTTTATTCTTTAAAGCTGTATTCTTCTTTTGCTATATTTTTTCCCCACTTTGATCTGTTTACAACAGGCCCCTTAACATTCCCTGCAGCATTGGTTTTGTTGTAATGAATTCCTTGAGTTTTTTTTTTTTTTTTTAATCTGGGAATCTTTTTATTTCTCCTTCAATTTTAAATAATAGCTTTGCTTGATAAAGTAGTCTTGGTTGTAGGCTCTTGTTCTGCATTACTTTGAATATTTCTTGCCATTCCCTTCTAGCCTCCAGTGTTTCTGTTGAGAAGTTAGATATCATCTTTATGGGGGCTCCTTTGTAGGTGATTGCCTTTTTTTTTTTCTAGCAGCTTTTAATATTTTCTCTTTATCACTTAGCTTTGGTATTTTAATTATGATGTGTCTTGGTTTAGGTTTCTTTGGATTTCTCTTTAATGGAGATCTCTGTGCTTCTTGAACTTTTGAGACCCTTTCTTGCATTAATTTAGGAAAGTATTCAGCTATGATTTGATTGAATTACGTTTCTATCCCTTGTTCTTTCTCTTCTTCTTCAGGAACCCCCATTATGCGGATGTTGTTTCTCTTCATGTTGTCACAGAGCTCTCTTAGAGTTTTCTCAGACTTTTTGAGTCTCTTTTCTCTTTTCTGCTCTGCCTTCATGCCTTTGTTCATCTTGTCTTCTAATTTGCTGATTCGATTCTCATCTTCATCCATTCTGCTTTTAATTCCTTCCATTGTGGTCTTCATTTCTGATATTATATTTGTCACCTCTGACTGATATTTTTTAATATATCAATGTCCTTTTTTATACTTGCTATCTCTTTATTTATGTGTTCATAATGACCATCCATTGTTGTTCTAAGATCCCTAAGCATCCTCACAATCATTGTTCTAAACTCTGCATCTGGAAGTTTGGTTATTTCCTTATTGCTCAGTTCATTTCCTGGAGGATTCTCTTGTGGTTTCATTTGGATTTCACTTTTCTGTCTTCTCATTATGTCTGTGTGTGTGGGTATGTTGTTCGTAGAGCTGGTTGAATCTAGGCTTGGTGTTGTCTGCCTCCAATTTTCAGCTGTGTTATTTCTAGGCTTTCTTGGGTTGGCTTCTGCTGTTTGTAATGGACTGTGGAATTTGGCTTTTCAATAGAGCCCTTTTGAAGTCTTGATTTGTTAGTTTTCTCAGTTTTCTTAACTCAGTGGTAGTCTTGTTTACTGGTCTCAGCAGAGGTTTATTTGAAACTGTATATAGGAATGCAGTGGGTATAACTGGAGACTCTGAAGACCTGATCTGCCAGTTACTCTCTCTGGGGGCAGGGTGCTTTCTCCACTTCAGTAGGGGGAGGTGTATCTCAGATCTCCTGGAGACCTGAGTTACTGCTCCTTCTCCCCACTTCTTGTTTTCAGCTGTGTGTTTTTGTGCTGATTGGAGCTGGAGAGATATCTTGAGAAGATTGACCTGGAACCACTTTAGTCATGTGTTCTGTGGAAGGATCAACCCCTCCCCCAGCTATGGTCACTTCTAGCACCTCCCCAAGGTATCACTGCTTCCAGCACTGGATTAGTCCCACTACTCAGGGTCCTTCCATGCATTCCTCTGTTTGTCACTGGCTATCTGTCTTTCCCCCCTTTTTGTGGAAAACAAGGCAGCTCTTTCAACACACCTCGTTCCCAGGTCCCCAGGCAAGTGGCTGTGAGTGGTATTTTCTACTGTTTTCCTTAAATTGAGAGCCTTTCTGGGCTCTCCTAATTTCCCTCCCCTTTGTTCCTGTAAGCATGGGAGGCTTACCACTCCTCGGCGCTCCCCACCAGGCTCGGTGTAGCTTTTTCTTTGCTCCTTGGTTTTTGAGAGCAGTCCTTGTAGTCCAGAGTTAGTTTTTCATGCTGGTTATTCCTAAATTAATTTTTAATCCAGTTTGGTGTTGTGAGCTGGAAGTCTGTGCGCCTGCCTACTCCACTGCCATCTTGTGTCTCTGCATATGGGTTCTTAATGTTTATATCAAGTAATGTTCATATTTATATATAATGTCTATATTTGTATATAATAATGCTTTTAATTCTGAAATTTTTTTCTATTGGTAATATTATTTGTTATATTATCTTTCTCTTGGTTTAGTATCATTTCTATTTATTTTAAAACTTCCTACAACATTAAGTTGTAAATTTGAATTTGTAAATAGCTGAATTTTATTTCTTTTCATTCAGATTGAGAATATCTGCCTTTTACATAAACTTATTTTGATTATATTGATAAGTATTACATTTATGCCATCTTAGTTCTTTATCATGTAAGTTCTTTACTTCTTTGGACTCATTTCTTCCTTGGATAACATCCTTATTTCACTTTTTCTCTATGGGCTTTAAAGTTACACTTGTTATACTTATTTATTTGAATCATGTTTTCTTAACAGTGGTACAAGTGAGCTTTTGGGCTAGGTAATTTTCTGTTATGAGGACTTTGTAAGATACTTAGCAGCATGTCTAATCTCTACCCACTAGATGACACAGCACACCCCATGCTAGGGTCATGGCAACCAGAAATGTCTCCAATCGTTGCAAAATGTTTCAGAGAAGAAAAAAAACACTTTCACCTGAGAACCAGTGTTTTAAAGATTATGGTTAATTGTTATGTGCACATATGTTTTAACAAAGCTTAATATTAAGATACATTGTATCTTCTGCCCAGAAAAGATGAGAATCTCAAAATGCTGTATCTGAACTTCTTCCTTATAGATGCAGTTTCCATTCTGGTATGGCCATTTCTTCTGCAATTGTGCTTTCTGTAAGTATAAAGTCTCTTAGTCTGTGTATATACCTAAAAATATATTTACTTTGTCCTGTTATGTGATAGTTGAAGTTGGGTTAGAAAGATGATATTACTTTTCCTCAACAATTAGGAAATATTACTTCATTTGAGTTTGGCATGTATTGTTTCTCATGAGAATCTTGAGGATCTGGTGATTATTTCTTGGATGTGATCTGTCTTCTCTAAGTTGATATTATTCTCTTATCTCTAATATTAGTTCTGTAGTTTCCTTATGATATGATATTCTATATGTGGATTTGTTTTCTATTTCTCTTACTCAGAATTTGACAAATGTTTTTCATCTGAATATTCACGCTTTTTTCAACTCTGGAAAATTCTCCAACATCCTCTCTTTAGATACTGCTTTTTCCTTATGTCTGGAATCTCTTCTGGAACTGTAGTAAAAATAACTTGGCCCTGGCCAGACAGCTTAGTTGATTAGAGCATTTTCCTGAAGCACAGAAGTTGCTGGTTTGATCCGGGGTCAGGGCACAGACAGGAACAAATGTAAAATAGTATTTTTTTAAAAAAAGAAAAATTGGAATATCTTATTCTTTCTTTGCATCTCAATTCTCACATTTCCACCCTTTCTCTGATGTTGGCTCAGTCTCACTGCTTCATATTTATCTATCATTTTATTAGCTTTCTTTCTAGCACTATTTGACATAACTGTTTAAACATGTGAGTTTTTAATGTTAATGGCCAGTGTGTGGCAGCTATGTTAGGCTTGCTCACAGGTTTACCAGCTATAAGCACTTTGCTTGATTAGTGTGTGAGCACATGGCAGAGACATGTGTGCATAGCCTTTATAAGGCTATGGGTGCGTCCCCTGGGCGGGGATTCTCCCAGATTGCTTTCCAGCCACTGTGAGGTGCGGGTTTTCTTGCTTCCTTGCCCTTACTGCTAATAGCAGATTTTCCTTTGTTTATTAGCTCTTTTTCTTTTGTCGTTTCTTTGCTCACCTGTCTTTGCTGGCCTCCAATAAACAGAATGGCCCAATACTTTCCAGATCCACAGTTTCTTTACCTTCTGCCTGAATCCAATGTGAACCTGCCTGGCCTTAGCCACAGGCATTCCAGCCATCTCTGAGTTATTGCACTATCACCTGGTCCCATAAGCAGGCTCTGTGGAGACATGTGTGGGGAGTTGAAGGGGAAAGAGTAGGTGGTTACATAACCCCACACAAGACCTCTGGGATGAAGAGGATTTTTGAAGAAGACAAATTGTCAAATACACTGAAACTTCTGAAATCATTATATCTCGGTCCAGCACATAGTAACAGTAAATTACTATTTTCATGATGGGGACACAGCTAGAATACTTGCTAAATTAAAAGTATTCCTTTTGCAATCCTCAAAAAGAATTGTATAGATCATAGTAATGGTCATTTTGACTTTCAAGGACCTTCAGTTATGTTATGTTTTTTCATCTTCAAAATTCAAGTAGCATAATTTAATGTTGTAATGCTGGTGGCCAAGGCTAAGTGGGTTCACATTGGATTCAGGCAGACCTTAGAGCAATAGTAGTCAACCTGGTCTCTACTGCCCACTAGTGGACATTCCAGCTTTCATGGTGGGTGGTTAGCGAAGCAACCAAAGTATAAATAAAAAGATTTAACTATCATAAATTGTTTTATGAAGATTTATTCCCCCAAACTTAGCAAAAATCCAACATAAAGTACTTGGTAAGTAGTTATTATATGCTTTAACTTGCTGTAACTCTGCTTTATAAATTTTATAAATTAAAGTAACTTCCCTACTTTATAAATCATCATTACTGTGGAACCGGTGGTTGGTTAGAAAATTTTACTACTAACAGAGATACAAAAGTGGGCAGTAGGTATAATAAGGTTGACTACCCCTGCCTTAGAGAAACTGTGGAGCTGGAAGGCATTGGGCCATTTCGTTTAATAAGTCTGACAATGGTGGACAATCACTCAGGCAGGGGAAACCACCTTTCAGGCAAACAAACAGTAAAATGACCCCTTGCAGTGACGGGCAGGCAATCTGACATTCACAATCCCCCATTTCTCTGAGCACAAGTACCCATAACCTTATATAGGCCATACACACGAGGTGCTGCCACTTACTCACGAACCAATCAGGCAGACTGCTTATAGCTGGTAACCCTGCAAACAAGCCTAACACAGCTGTCCCACAGTATTCACCACTATTGGTCTGTTACCATCATTAGAAAATAAGATAACCTGACCTGTAGTGGCGTAGTGGATAAAAGCGTCGACCTGGGAACACTGAGGTCACCAGTTCAAAACCCTGCACTGGTCTGGTCAAGGCACATATGGGAGTTGATGCTTCTAGCTCCTTCCCCCTTTCTCTCTCTCTCTCTCTCTTTCTCTCTCTCTCTCTCTCTCTCTCTCTGTGTCTCCTCTCTAAAATGAATAAATAAAAATAAAATAAAATAAAATAAAAAGCTTAAAAAAAAAGAAGAAAATAAGATAATATATTTGTGGGTCCCAATACTTTCTGGCCCTGCAGTTTCTCTATAGTCTGCCTGAATCCAACGTGATCCATCCTGGCCTCTGCCATTGGCATTACACCTGGTCTCTGCCATTGGCATTACATCTGGCATAATGGGCAGGGTTTGGTGCAAATTGGAATGAAGTCACCAATACCCTTGAGGGGTGGAATAGAGAAACAACTGTGGGTTCAGGAGCTCGAGAGTCAGCTTCAGAGAGCCAGCAGCTGCAGGAGCCGAAGCAATCACAGAAGACAGAGCTGCTTTCCTATGGGCAGAGCAGCTCTGAATTGGCAGGGGCCTCCTCTTCTGAGGGGGAGGCTCAGACTGCATTTGTCATCTGCAGACTCAGAGCCCAGTCGGTGGTTGCCAAGAAAGTAAAGTCCCAGCAGCAAAGATTTCCTCAGGGGCAACCACAGTGTCTTCCACAAATAATGGAACACTCTATAGTCTGCCCGACACCCAGGCAGAGCTGATTGAGTTGGGGGTGCAATTCAGGCCAAAACCCATGGAACCGCTGGTAGCCTGGCTACTGAGGTTTTGGGACATAGGGGTGGATGGTATTGTGCTCTCTGGAACAGAGATAGAGAAATTGGCTGCAATTATTATACACTCCTCCCTGAGGCAGCATCTTCAGAACTGCCGTGACAACCCAAGAAACCATATCCTATTAGAATGGGAGATGGCTGCCATTTACACAGTCTAGCAGAATGCTGGGGACTTGCTGGGGACTGTGAGTCAGTGGCAGTGCTATAGTGCTAGGTATAAAGAATGCTGCTTTCCACTCAGGGTCCCGTGGACCAGACGAGGAAGTGTTTATGGCCGGGATGTGGGATCTTATCCTCTACAGTACCGCATCATCCCTTTTTGGTTCACTAGTGGCTGTCCTGGTCCCCTATGTGGAACAGCCTATCGACATGGTTACACAGATGGTAGCAGGTTTGGGGGAGCTGGAGGTAGCACAGAATCACAAAACTGAGGGATGTTGCTTGTGCTACTCCTCCAACTAGCAAGAGAAATGGGCCTGTGAATGTTACCCGAACACAAATATGAGTAGATTTAATTGTGGCTGGGTCAGGTGGGGAGAAATTGGATGGCAAGCCTAATAAGGTTCTTTTGGATCTTTGGCAGCAACTTAAACTAGAACAGAGATTCCAGTCACTGAGATGAATGGCCGCGACTACCAATAAAATGGTTATTGCACCGGTAGCTCGGTTATAGGATTACATGATGGAGGCCGCTGAAGGAGAGAAGGTCCCACAAGTCCCACTGTTTCAGTTTGAATAGGGGGAAGGCTGAGGGCCCCATCTGAGGAAGAGGCAGGGGCCAGAGGCCTCATATGAAATTGGCAATCCACTGGTCCCTTCTAATGTGCAACAAGTGTTGGCATTAGAAGGTAATAGGGTTTTTTTTTTTGTTTTTTTTTTTTTTTTTTTTTTACAGCAGTAGCATATCAGCTAAGTTGTGTTAAGGCAACACAGGCCTTGAATGTGTTTGACCCTGCCAGGTCCTGTGAGCTTGTTGAGGGGTTTGGATGAGGCTTGTGACAATGGACAGCACACTATAAAAAGGTTCTGAGGTCCTTTAATAAAGAGCTGTATGGCTAGTTGCCTATAATGGATATTTACCTTGGTGATTTGCACAAACAGTTTGGCTGTCTGTCATGGACTGACTCTTGGACTGTGACCAGAGTGGGGTACTGGCTCCCTTGATGGATGGACACATTGCTTATAGACAATACTATGAGAAACACTGATGGGGGGGCATGGCACCTGTGGATGCCCTCCTACACCGGTTCTCATCAAGTTGTAGAGGTGTACCAAGGGCACTTTACAGTTTCTATGGACACAGCCCTGGACTATTCAGGTCCTTCTACCTACCATGGGGTAGGGAGTTAGAGGTGGGCCTCCAGGTGACACCCTGGGCAGAGTGCTCAGGGAGACATTGTGGTGGGCACCTTTGTAATTATTGTGTAACTTTTGCTGTTGCTGTAGTCTCTGTTTCCTGTCATGTAGATTATGAAGCAAGCAATCTTAAAGGGATGGAATGTGGGGCAGCTGTGTTAGGCTTGCTCGCTGGTATACCAGCTGTAAGCACTTTGCCTGATTGGTCTGTGAGCCCGTGGCTGTGCCACGTGTGTGTGGCCTATATAAGGCTATAGGTGCTTGCAGTCAGGGGGATTGTGGATGGTGGATTGCCTGCTTGCTACTATGAGGGGCCATTTTGCTTTTTTTTTTTTTTTTTTTACCTGAGAAGTGGTTTCCCCTGCCTGTGTGCTTGTCCGTCATTGTGAGGCTTTATTAAACAAAATGGCTCAATGCTTTCCGGCTCTGCAATTTCTCTACAATCTGCCTGAACCCAGTGTGGACCTGCCTGGCCTTGGCCACCAGCATTACAGATATTATAAGCAAATATATTCTCTCTTTTTGTTATTTACACCTAGGACATATGAATCTTCTTTTTAAATTTTTCTTTTTCTTTTATTTTATTCATTTTCGAGTGGAGACACAGAGTGAGAGAGAGAGAGAAAGGGGGGAGGAGCTGGAAGCATCAACTCCCATATGTGCCTTGACCAGACCAGTGCAGGGATTTGAACTGGCGACTTCAGTGTTCCCAGGTCGACGCTTTATCCACTGCGCCACCACAGGTCAGGCTGAATCTTCTTTTAATTATCATCTATACAATCCTTTTTCTATTGAGAAGGGAGAGTGCTAATACCCAATAAAATGTCTTAAAGAAGTATAAGAAACATATCAAAATGTTAACAACAGTTACCTTTGGGAGTAAGATTGGTGAGTGATTTTCTTTCATTTAAAAAAACTATGTTAAAACTATAATTAATTGTTTTCCTTTAATGATAAAAAAATAACTCTCAAAGTAATGAATTCTAAGTAAACAGGGAAAATAGTTTTGTAAATGAGAATAACTATGGGTAGAAACAAGTGATTAAAGTTATATAAGATCCAAGTATAGATGAGATAAGCCCAGAGGTAGAAACAAGGTAACACTAGAGAAGAGTGCTAAAAAATAGTAAATAAATTTAGCGTTGCAATAAAAAAGAAAAAGTAAGAACTAAAGGTCAGCATAAGATAAAATAAAGGAAAACTAGAAGTTGGACATTGACACGCACTTCTAGCAGAATTGCAAATAAGATTTGCTTTTGCAATAAAGAAACACAAAGTCTTTCAGTTAGAAACTTCTGAAAAGGCAAACTCTTAATTCATTAGTAACCTATATGTTCAAAAAATCTTTCAATGGTCTGGGCATGAAAGATGAGAAAGGTTTATGATTAGAACAAAAAATATGAGAAGATAAATATAATTGTAATTTGATTACTTAATCTGATCATTCAAAAATTTATTCTCTGCCAAAAGTCTAGGGCAGGAAGTAGAGAAATAAGTGCAACCAACAGTAGAGCAGTGATTTCTGAACTCTGGTCTAGAGCAACCAGGGCTGCCACTGGTCAAAATTTTATTAGTTTTAGTAAAGGAAGGGAAATATGAACAATATTGTGAGCTTTATATTAACTTAATTTATATGAAATTATATACTGAATAGATTCTTGTTGTTAAAATGTCCTTTCCCTTATGATATGACGTAGATAGTGAATGATGGCTTTTAATGTAGTTTCAGCAAAAAGAAGAGCTGGATGCTATATTCCCCACAAATTTTAAGAATCTGTTAGACCCAAGAATTTGGGAACTACAGGTTTAAACCATCATCATTGTACATTTACTTTCAGAAATAATAGAGACAGTCCCCAGGTTATGAACAAGATAGGTTGTGCAGGTTTATTTTTAAGTTGAATTTGTATGTAAGTTGGAACAGGTACATTTACCTATTAAATCTAACTTTGATGTTTGTCTTAATGTAGTATTTATTAATTGATTAATTGACCGATTGATTTTGGTATTTTTCCGAAGTTAGAAGTGGGGAGGCAGTCAGTCAGACTCCCCCATGCACCTGACCGGGATTCAAGACCCCTCTGCTCTGTCAACAATCAGGCTGTTCTCTGTATCTATGAGTCTGTTTCTGTTTTGTTTTTCATTTATTTTTTATGAACACTATTTAAAATGATAACAAGTTGTTACATCAATTTCTTGGTTGGCAGATAGTTTAAATTTAAATCTCAGAATTTCATGAAGTACAGCCCTGTGGTTATAAGGTATTTGGAGTAAATTTCTCCTTCAACATGCTGGACAAAGCTCCCTGCTCTCGCCCTTTAATGGTGATTGAATTTTTATCCCATCTCTCCTTTTACTGCAGACATAGCCTATTAGGGAGATTGGGGTCTCAGCTTTATTTGGAATCTGTTTTCTAAACCTCTTTCTTGAGTGGACACTTTGCCTTGTTTCTAGCTCTGGCAAAGGCTGAAAAGCTCAAGCTCACTGTTATGACCTATCAAACTCCCAAAGATTTCTGCAGCTTCAGCTCATTACTTATCACTCTGGTTTGCAGTCAGCTCTTCATTTTAGGTTTTTGAGAATTTTTTATTATATTTTTATGATCTTAGGTATTTATTTATAAAAATATTCATGATATATTTTCTTTCTCACATTTCTAAGTGTTTTGTAAAAAAATATATATGCATAAAAATTTATATATTATGCCCCATTGGTGTGAATAAAAATAAACTAGTGTTTTAAAAATATTGACATAGTACAAGGCAATATTAGAAATATGCAAACTCAGTCTCAGTATGTACCAGTTACAATACACTTTTATTTATTTAATTAAATGAGAGGCGAGGAGGCAGAGAGACACACTCCCACATGTACCCAGACAGGGATATACCCAGCAAGCCCCCTACTGGGTGATGCTCTGATTATCTGGAACTGCTGCTCTGTTGCTCAGCAACTGTGCTATTTTAGTAATTGAGGTGAGGCTATAGAGCCATCTTTGGTGACTGGGGTGAACTTGCTTGAACCAATCCAGCCATGGCTGTGGGAGAGAAAGGGAGGGGAGGGAGGCAAGATAGAGCAGATGGTTGCTTCTCTTGTGTGCCTTGAATGGGAATCAAACCTGAGACTTCTAGACACTGGGCTGATGCTCTACCACTAAACCAACAGCCAGGGCCACAATACACTTTTTAAAAGACTTTTTCAGAGCAGTATTAGGTTTACAACAAAATTGAGAAGGAGGTGCAGGAATTTCCCATATACCACTTGCTGCGATAGATGAATAATTTCCCCCATTGTACATCACTCACTTGAATGATACCTTTTTTTTTTTTTAACCAAGAATGAACTTACATTGACATATGTAATCATCCAAAATACATAATTTATCTTAGGGCTCAGTCTTGGTTTTGTATATACTATATATTTAGAGAAATATATAGTATCATGTATCCATCATTATAGCATCACCCAAAGTATTTTCACTGCCCTAAAAATTCTCTGTGCCCTGCCATCCCATTTCCATATCCTCCAGCCCCCAGTACCCTTGGTGAGTTCTTTTTATTGTCTCTGTAATTTTACCTTTCCCATAATGTTATATAGTTGGAATCATAGATGAGTATGTAGCCTTTTCAGATTAGCTTCTTTCACTTAGTAACATGCATTTTAATGTTCCTCTGTGTCTTTATGAAGCTCACTTCTTTTTAACACTGAATAATATTCCATTGTCTGGAAGTACCACAGTTTATGCATCCATTTACCTACTGAAGAACAGCTTCGTTGCTTCCAATTTAGGGGCATTATGAATAAAGCTACTATAAATATCTGTGTACAGGCTTTTATGTGGACTGAAGTCTTCAACTCCTTTGAACAACTGCTAAATACAAAGGAGTGTAATTGCTGAATCATATGATGAGTGTTTTTAATTTTAGAAGAAACAGCCAAACTGTCTTCCAATGTTGCTGTATCTTTTTGCATTCCCACCCGCAATAAATGAGAGTTTCTGCTGTTCCACTTCCATACCAGAATTTGAAGTTGTCAGTGTTCTGGATTTTGGCCATTTTAATAGTGTGTAGTGGTTATAATGAACTTTTGACTTAACAGCTTTATGTGCTTAGTCATAAATTAAGATAAATTTTTAAATTAATTTTAATGGGGTGACATTGAGCAATCAGGGTACATAGGTTTAGAGAAAACATCTCCAGGTTATTTTGACATTTGATTATGTTGCATACCCATCACCCAAAGTCAAATTGTCTTCTGTCACCTTCTATCTGGTTTTCTTTGTGCACTTTCCCTTTCCTACCCCTTCCTCTCTTTAAATTTAGAAATATTTTACACACACCAAATAAGTATAAAGAAAGATTGTAAAGGAACACTTTGTTTTTGTTGGAAATAAAGCTGAAGCAGGAGAAAAGAATTTGGAGGAAAGGGACAAGCAGTTGAGGAGGAAGGGTTATTTTATTACCTGACAAAGCAAATGGGCAACTTTGACTTTTACAGAAGGCAAAGGGAAGATGTATTAACCATGCTTGAAACAGCAGGAGCTGACTGATATCTCCTGTTGAAACTTACTTAGAAAGGCTCTTTCTACTTCTTTAAACATTAAATAAAAATTATAGGAAAATCCAACAATTTATGGTATAAAGAAAATATAACTACATCCCAGTGAGATGTTAATGCCAGCAAGAGTTAGCCTAAAAAAAAGTGAGGCCCTCCTGATAATTGAATAGGTTACAAGTCCCCGAGCAGTGATACAACTTAAAAAGAATTTTATATTTTTACAGATAAAACTTCATGTCCATATTTATAACTCCATTAATCATTGAATTGACTAAGTGATTGTATGCTTTCAATCTCCAAAGAGTAGGAGATTACTTAGCAAAATTTGTTTCCAAAGCATTGAATGCATGAACCAATTCTGAATTTAGACAATATTACAAATATTTGAGGGAAAATGTTATAATAAAATGGAAGCAATCTTGTTTGTTTAAAATGTAGATCCTCTATGCCCACTTACTTGAAAATATAAGCTGCTTTCGTAAAAAACAGTAAGCAAGTAAATACCCTCATGGCATGTCACTTAGAAACAACTTACTCTTGCATGAACGAAATGTTAACGGTCAAGAAGGCAGTTGAAATTTTTCTTTGACTTTTTTTACTGATAGTGATTTGATCAACAAGGATTTTAAATTGTTAGTGTATGACATGTAAAAAACTGTTAAAATCCATTAAATGACCATCAAGTTGAAAGGGAATGTAAGAGATTTTCTTGCTCAAGTTATTTTCTTAGACAGATGAAACTCTAAATCAGACATACCCAACAAGTTGCTGGAATCAACTCATCAATGAAGTAGCTGGTATGACACAATGTGGCAACATCAAAAAGAATAGCCATCACCCCTGGGTAGGAGGTTTGACACCTGTTTTTCCTTTACACAGTGTTTTTGAGTTGCCATACCCTTTCTCTCTTGTTTCTGACTTGTGTTATTACTATCTCCCACATGTAATTTGGAACTTCAGCTTTCAGTGGAAGAACTTATAGCAAATAAAAACTTCACTGAGAAGAATCAGAAATTAGGTGCAATGCACACACATATGCACGGTCACCTGTATGAAGGTGCAGAGCTTCTCAGAAGCTAGCACTTGGCCCAAGACTTCCAGAGACGAAAAGCTCGCTGACACCAGCCCACTGTCTGTGTGTTGTGAAGCTCTTTAAGCTTGGCAGAGTGAGAGGCTGAGGGCAAATGCTAAGGGGCAACTAAACTAGCAGAACTTTCAGCACTCTCACAGGGCTTAGGACACAAAAATAGACTATAGACCTGGAGGGCAGGCAGAGCTTGATGGTCTAAGTTTCTGAATATAAGTGAAGCATTTTGGAAGTAGTAAAAGAGCAGGCAACTTCCCCTCCAGGAAGTTGTTGATTTGTAAGGTCTACAGGGCAAGAGATCCGAAGCTGAGCAAAATATAAAAGTCAAACAAAGATTTCAGCAGTCAACTTTTTTGTTGGGGAAACAAAATTACAGTAAAGAATAATTTAGGTCCTGGCCAGTTGGCTCAGTGGTAGAGTGTTGGCACATTGTGTGGATGTCCTGAGTTCCATTCCCAGTAAGGGCACACAGGAGAAACACCCATCTGCTTCTCCACACCTCCCCCTTTCACATCTTTCTCTCTATTCTCCTTCCTACCTGCAGCCAATGCTTGATTAGAGTGAGTTGGCACTGGGCCATGGTTCCATGGCCTCCACTTCAGGTGCTAAAAACAATGGCTTGGGTCACAATGAAGCAAAGGCCCTAGATGGGCAGAGCATTGCCCACTAGTGGGCATACCAGGTGGATCCTGGTCGGGGCACATGCAGGAGTCTGTCCCTGCCTCCCCTCCTCTCACTGAAAACAAACAAACAAACATTGCAAATGGAGAGGTCTTGGTAAAGGATCCAGGCTGTCAGCAAGAAACCTCTGGAAGATGGGGTGGTTGTTCTAAACACCAGAAGACAGAGATAAAGCCTTATAGTGTCTGAAACACAGCCTCAAGTCACCTAGATAGAGACAATCTGCCAGCACTCTGGCTGGCTGCCAGAAAATGAGGTGAGTGGTCTCTGGAGATAGATATTGTCCAGAACCTCTCTCATTTTTTCATGTCCAGTGGTTTTCATAAAAAATTACCAGGCATACCGAGAAGCATGTCCAAGAGAAAAAGACAGACAACAGAATTAGCCTGGTGATTGAGGCAGGCTATTACAATAAAATATTAATATTCTATTTAAACTTATGGTAATTAATATGTTCATGGTAATAGAGGGTGAGATGGGCAATTTAACCAGAGATCTGAAATCTATAAAACAAAATTGTAGAACTAAACATATAATTTAAAATAAAAACTCAATAGATATATTTAACAGCAGACCAAGTCATCAGAAAAGAGGACATATGTCAAGAAAGACTGACGCTCAAAAAGGAAAAAAGTGGGAAATACAAAGTGATCGTAAAGGATGCACAGGCATCCTGAAAAGACCCTATGTGTAATTTTAAAAACAGGATTGGAGGAAAAGCAATATTTGAAGGTCAAATGATTGAGAATCTTTCAAAAGTGATGAGAGTAATCGAGCTAAAGAGTCATGAGGAGCTATGAACCCAAGCAGAGATAAATTGGAAAACCAAACAAACCAAAAACCATGCAAGTGCATCATAGTAAAACTATTTCAAACCAAAGAGAAGGGGAAAAATATCTAAAGAACAGAGAAGCCTGAGACAAAAAAAAATATATTAACCTTTATAAAATCAACAATAAAATGAATGACTGACTTCTCAAGAGAATCGGTGTAAGTCAGATGATGGAATGATTTCTTTTACAGTATTAAAAGTAACTGCAAACCTAGAATTCCTCACATAGTGAAAACTTTCTTTAGAAGTAGAGGTGAAATAGAAACATTTGTAGGAAAGACTGAGAATTTCCTCTGGGAGGCTGGCACTTCAAGAAATACTAAAGGGAATTCTTCAAGCAGAAGGGGATGATTCTAGATAGAAATGTGGAAATCAGGAAGGAATGAAAGCCTCAAAATGGTAAGCATGTAAGTAAATCTAAGTGACAATTTATCATACAAAGCAACAGTAATACTGAGTTCTCTGGGAGTTCACATTAATTTTTAAAAAACTTAATATAATAAATCCTTTCAGAAGCATGTTTTTCATCTTCTATCTGATTTTCCTTTTCCCTTGAGCTGTTAAAAAAACTTTTAATAGTTAAACAATGAGACATCATGTAAGCCTATTTTATCTGATTATTTTTGCTAACATGTCTGATGACTACAGCATTCTAGTCCTTTTCCTGGCCCTGTGAGTGCTTTCTTTGCTGATATAGATTTGGGAGGGGCCATTCCTGTGCACAGAAGAACTTTGTCTAGTTCTGGTGCCCACATTACTTTTACCTTGTTTGTCTTGCTGTCCCTATTTTTATTTTTGTGTAACTACTCCATCTACATACCCCCATTGCCTAGGATAGCTCTCAGAGCCCCTTTTCTTTCTGCCTTTGCATATCCACATTTTTTTTCAGTGACTCCATATCCAAACATAAAATATGTTAATAACTTTATCATTTATGTACTCAGTTGCTTGTAGGCTTTCAATGACAAGTTTAAAAAGTACTTTTCATGTAGGGGAGATGTTTTATTGGATCTGTGACTCAGAAAACTAATGGATCCTAGGGCTAAAGACAGACAGTAAAAGGAAGACAAGGTGTTAGTGTTTTAATGATTTAAAATATATGCATCTTATTTTCAGGCACAGCTGCCATGCTGATTCAGAGGTTTGGACATGCTCAGTCAAAGATTACAGAGTCTGCCTGGGACATGCCATTTCATTGCACAGAGAAATGACTAATTGACATTTCAAATGGACACTATTTATTAAATGTTTATTCAATATTTATTTAGTATAGAGAGGAAGGGGCCTAACTTTTAAATTACTGAACTGCCCACTTGTTTATTCATATTTAAACTATATAATATATTTAAGTACTGAACATTATATAGTATTTTATTTTATTTAGAATTATCTTTTACAATCTTTCAGTTACTCGTAGCTTAGAAGATAGAGGTAATATATATAATTACAGTCACATCCAGAATACACTTAAAAAGTCTTTTTTTTTACTTGCTCTTATAATGGAAAAATATATTTTCTACTTCTCTGTATTACTGTTCTCTTTTATTTATTTTTTTAAAAATTGAGATGTAATTGACATATAATATTGTGGAAGTTTAAGGTGTACATGTTGATTTTATCCATTTATATATTGCAGTATGACTACCTTCCTAGTGTTAGCTAACACCTCCTTCAGGCCACATAATCACCATTGCTTTCTTATTGTGAGAACAATTATGATCTAGTCTCTTAGCTACATCAAGGTTTATGATGTAGTATTGTTGACTATCACTATGCTATGCATAGATTCATAGGACTTATATCTACTAATTGCAAATGTGTACCTTCAAACAACATCTCCCCAATTTTCCTTTGAAAATCCCTGAACCACTTGCGTTTCTAGAAGGCACATTAAGTATGAAAACTGAGAAAACAAAACCTTCCACCCGCTCCTGGGCATTGCACTGTACAAATATGATTTTGATTCAACATTTCTTCTTATAGTTACTACTCAGTGTTGGCTGGCTCTCAGCTGGCTGTTCTCTGAGTTGAAGGTGGGCTTTGCCAGCAGTTGCCATGTGTGCACAGCAAACGTGCTGTGTGAACTACAGAACCCACTCATACAAGAGAGGGTGGTGTTATTAGTGTTTTAAAACAAGTGTCCACAAGAGGACACTATCTACTTCAGTGGGCAAATACCAGGGTACATTCTGTAATGAATGTTAAGAAATTCTGTGAGGCAAGTCCATTAAACTGGCAGCAGTGCCTGATTTATGGCAATGAAAGTTTAACTCTCTTTATTGGTGTGGTCTCAGGTAGCTTTCTGGCTTGTGGCTCTATTGTGTTTGTCAGTATAACCCTACTGACACAGCAACTAGTGGCGTTCCCCACACTGGCCCCTCAACACCATCTTCTCTAAGCTTTGTTTCTGTAATATTGGATGTTTTTGCCATTTGGTATATTTTTTGTGAGTATTTTAAATTAGATGAGGAGAGAGTATCAGATCATACCACCACAGGAAATTCATGTCACTGAAACTAGTTTTCCCAACACTTCCTCATGCTTCTGCTGTTGTGTTAAATACAGCAGCACTCCTTCCAGATAAGCAAAAATCAACATGCTTTAGGGTTAAATTTTATAAGCTATAATTCCAAAACAAGTTGAAAATGTTATATCTGTATAGCACTTTAAGGCATAAGAGCATTTCCATTGTGGAAACCAGCTGCCCCCATGGACAGCCACAGCAAAGGAAGAAAGATTCGAGAGCTCAGATCATGGGGACTGTTGACTTTCTTCTCAAGTATCTAAAATACAATATGCTTTGACAAACAAGAGTGAATTTATGTATTCTCTTGTTTAGTTTGCATGGGATATTTGAGTTCTTCCTAGGGGTGGATGTACTCTTGTGTGTGTGTTTATGAGTGTGCATGAGCGTGACACAATCACTTTAACTTTATTAAGGCTCCATCTTGTTCCCTTCCTGTTGTGTGTAAAATTTTAGCATTTCCTAGCATTCATTAAACATAAGTGGTATTGTGTTCACAATTCTTCTAATTTCCAAGTTGTTGCCTTGATATAGGTGGCAGCAGGAGGAAATAAGAAGAAATAAGTTTGCTTTTCTTCAATATGTTTAATAATATTGATAGTACATGTTCAGCAAAGTTACAGCATTTTTATGAAAATAGAATTGTTTTATATCATTGTTTATTTCTTTTATATTAAATCTGTTTTTAAATATGTTAAAAACTAATTTAAAATATTCCATTTCTGAAAGATTAAAGATGTTTCAGGTTTATAGCATGTCACATGAGATTAAAAATGTTTTAATATGTTTATTTTATGGAGAAATACTGCTTTAAGAAATACAACACAATTCATAGGGCAATGTATAATTGAATTGTATCAAGTTTATACATCCCATAATTGATTATACTTAATGATGTAGTAATATTCGCAGGAATTGATTACTAACATTCTTTTTTAACTGGAGAAAAAGGTTCTTTTTCTGACTGTTGACATATAATCAAAAATAAATAAAATAAAACCTGTAAAAAAACAAAATATTTTCATCATTTATTAGGTATACAAATTGAAAAAAGGTATGAATAATTTGGAAAACTCCTTTGAGGCAAAAAGGTTATGGGGAAAGTGACTTGGGAAAAAGTGGTTTATTTCTGTGACAGTAATCTTAAAGTTTCTAAATCTATCATATAATTTATACATACATATATATATATATATTGCACATAACTATCCAGGAACATATTTTTACTCCCTTCAACACATTTCTAAGTATTCATGTCGTAATGTTTAAATATGTTTATGTATACGTATGTATTGTATATACTCATATATATTAGTTACCTATTGTCACAATAATATTGCATGACAAACAATCATGACACCTTAAAGCAGCAATTTTCTACCAGTGTGTCACAAAAATTTTTAAAACATGCAATACCTGACTATTTGGTCAGGAGTACTATCTTCTTTTGCCTCAGATGGTCAAATTATAAAATGACAACAGCTGACACAATAGCTGTCTGGTGAATGAATCATAATTGTGCCTACTTTTTCTTGTCAGATAATCAAAAATTATAATAAATATTTTGGAGTGTTGCAGAATTTTAGTAATTAGTTTATGTGTACCATGAGGTAAAAAAGGTTGAAAATCACTGCCTTAAATGTATAAAAAAATACACATTTATTTATCTCACACTCAGATCATTTTGGCTGGGTTTGCTCATGCACCTGTAGGCAGCTGGAGCAATGAGGTGGTTCTGCTAATCAGAGCTGGCCCACTCATACATTGGGGATGCACTAGTGTTGGCTAATGAATAATGGCTTTGGCTGGAATGACTTATACATGTGTTTTTCAACCACCAGCAGACTAATCTGGCCATGTTCACAACTGGTAGAAGTGCAAGAGCAATGGCAGACACTTCTACCATTTTTGAATGGATTTTTCAAGCCCTGAATGTAGCATAACTACTACTATTCCACCAAGGAAAGAAGGAAAGCAAGTAACAGAGCTAAAGTAAAAATCAAAGGGTAAGAAAATATATTCCACTTTTTTTTTTTTTTTTTTGATGAAGGATGTGTAAAGTCCTTTGGCAAAGAGTGTGAGTGAAAGAGAAGATAAAGAATTAAGAGGTATTAATGCAATCAATCTACTGTAACTTTTCTATTTAGATTTTAAATTGTTTATACCTTTATAGAATTAGGAGTTTTTATAGTCTATCGCTCAGACAAATCTCTATAGATAAGTTTTAAAAAAAGGCCTTAATGTTTTTCCTAAAATTAAATAAAGGTAACAGTTTTACTTTGACATGTTAATATAAAATTTTTAATTTAATTATAACTAAGATTTAATTGATGAAGGTGGAATTGAATATGTCCTAAAAGGATCTGAAAGTAAAGGGTAAAAAGCAGACAGGAAAATACAGAGCATGATATGGAGGATGGCTTTCTGGAATTCGATGACATTACTGTTCCCTCTCTGCTTGGAATAGATCTTGTACTTTTCTTCTTCCTTCATGTTCAGACATCATAGAAACTCTTAATGATACTGAAGCTGCATTAGGCAAAGAAAAAGAAATAAACGAGCTAAAACAAACTGATATCATTTCCAAATTCAAAACACGAGATGGGAAAGATGTCAAGGCTTTAGAAACTAGGTCTGGACATCAGTCATATAAATGATGCTTGCTTGGGGATTTTAAGCCCACATACAATACACTAGAGTAGGAAGGGGGAAAAAGTGCAGATCAAAGTTGTATAATCTAAATTCTAAATTACAAATTTGCAGAGATGAAATATAAGGAAGTGTAACTACTATCAAATTAGGGGTACAGGCTTAGTTTCTTAGAACAAGGAATCCTGAGTCTCACTCTTCCAATCCTTGTTATTTCTAAATATTTGTAGGCTTGACAGGCAATGCTAGGATTGTCCCTTCTAGTTAATACATCCACCCTGTGTTAGTGATACTTTTGGAAACCCCATGTGTCAAAGTTCCTTCCTTCTGGAAAAGCATGCTTTTCTCTTTAATGACAGGCTAAGAAAGAAAAAATTTTCAGTAAAAAAGGACTGAAAAATTAAATATTCAAAAAGACGTTGAGTTTATTTTTGAGAATAAAATTCTAGCTGAAAAGAAAAGTAAATTACTATTAAAAACAAAGAAGAATACTCTTATAATTTATACATTATAAACATGTAAAATATTTGCAAAGCTCTATTTTGGCTGCTAGAATATTTTTTATTCAACTTGTAACCATTAGGTACAGTTTCTAATTAATCTATTTGAATCATTTATGCTTGGCATTGTTCTTAAATTTATGCAGTTATTTTAGGAAAGAGAAAGTTCAAGAGACAAGTAGATAATGGAGATAACATAAATCTGAATTTGTTAGCACATACTTTTAAAATCCATAGGTCTCATGATTTAAAAACTACTTCCAGCCTGACCTGTGGTGGCGCAGTGGATAAAGCGTTGACCTGGGAACACTGAGGTCGCCAGTTCAAAACCCTGCACTGGTCTGGTCAAGGCACATATGGGAGTTGATGCTTCCAGCTCCTCCCCCCTTTCTCTCTTTCTCTCTCTCTCTCACTCTGTGTCTCCTCTCTAAAATGAATAAAATAAAAAGAAGTTTTTTTTAAAAAAATAAAACAAAACAAAAAACTACCTCCAACCCATAGTTAAGCAGTTTGTTCCTCTATCTTTTTGAGATGAAGATCCCTTGAGAAGCTAGTCTGAACTCTCCCACCAAAGAAAATTCAGCAATTTTAGATATACATGTGGAAAGTAACTAATGATTTTTAGTTTTATTAAAAATAGTATAATTCTGTTGAGTTTAAAGATATAAAAGCCATGTGTAATGTGGCTGATTATAGATGAGATGACCAAATGGGGAATTTTTACCACCTAACAATAACATTATTATTTTTGATAATTGGTATGCTTTACTTTTTAAATATATTTTTTTAATTTACTCATTTTAAAGAGAAAAGAGAGAGAAAGAGAGAGAGAGAGAGAGAATGAAGGTGGGGAGGAGCAGGAAACATCCACTCCCATATGTACCTTGACCAGGCAAGCCCAGGGTTTCAAACCAGCGACCTCAGCATTCCAGGTTGAGGCTTTATCCACTGAACAATCACAGGTCAGGTCAAATTGGTATGCTTCATAAAGCATTTTATTTACATAATGTAAGTTGATCCTCAAAACAACATTATATGATAGACATGACTATTATTATTATTTTATCATTATTATTATTTTATGATTAAAATTACTAAAATCTTCATTCAAATAATTTTTTCAGTACAGCACTAAATGACAGAGGTTGCATGTAAGTGGTATATTTCTTATAGTTTATACCACTCTGTGTGTGCAGTGTACTTCATTCTCCTCATCTGAAAATGAGCTTAATAATAGTCCCTACCTCACAAAGAAATACAAGGAATTCATTGAGATTATTATTATAACAAATACATATTTAAGTCAAAAACTGCAATGGCTGAATAGAAACTTTATACATCAAAAAGTGCTGAAAGTAAACTGATTTTAAAGACAAAGAAAATTCTTACTTTGGCTAGAGTCAGCAAGTATTTATCCTTGTGACTTCTATACAAATATGTGGTTTTAATAAAAGATTTAGTTGCATTTAACCATGTTAATTACATTTTATCAAACTAGTTATTCATTTAATTTTGAAACTCTAGTGAATGAAAATTTCTTTTAAGCCCTGGAAATAATTATCAAAGAGTATATGGTGCCCATCAAATAGTTCTCTAGAAAACTCATTTTTATGAGGGTGCCTTACCTTCCTGTATGCCAGGTACCAAGCTCAGTTTCTACATAAAAGTACATACAGTACTCAGGACACACTAACAAAGTTTTGTTTTAGGCAGAACTTCCTATCTAAACTCTACAGGATGAAATAGCTCAAGGGGCTTAAGTTAGGAGACATCTTTTTACTTAATTTAGAAAGAGAGCCAACAAATGATCAATCCTATCAGGATTGATGATGTTTACATTTCGTTTTTTAATTATAATCTCTGTAACTGTTTTTTTTTTTTAGTTCTAGAATTAAAGGGAATTTACATTCATCACCAGTCTTTTTTGATACTATGCCTTCATTTATTTTTGGGTGGCTGAAATTTGCTCTTGAGTAATTCCTGCAAGATGAAATAACAGGCATTATATACCCTGAGTTCTTGCATATTTAAAGTTTGGTGCTTTTACTTTCGTGAGAATTTGCGTGGGTATAAATTATTGAGTCATAGTCTCTATCTTTGAGAACATTGTAGAAATTACTCCACTGTATTCCAGAATTGCTGTCTAACTTTTGGAAATTAGCTTGATGTTTCACCTCTGGTAAGTATCTTGATCTTTATAGTTGTACATTTAAAGGACTCTTTTGTTACTTTGAAGTTCAGTGATTTTATCATTTGATAGAAATATTATTATTCTACAACAAAATTAGTCATTGTATATTTATCCCCTCCCTGGGGACATGATGTACTCTTTTTTACCTCTAACTTTATTATGTTTTTAAAATTTCTGCTTCATAAAGCTTTTTGCATCATATTTTTAAATATTTGTTATTTTATTATTTTAATTTTCACTTTTAAGGGAGCTGTTTATGTATAATTTACCATTGAATAACACTAGTTTAAAGAATGCATGTCCACTTATATTTGGATTTTTAAAAAGTTTATACCTGTATTGTTTTTAGTTTGTGGTTAGAAGTTCACAGATGCAGTCAACTGACAGAATTCATTGCTCCACAACATTTTCTATAGGAGTCTGGAGCATCCACAGACTTTTGTATCCACAAGGGCTTTTGTAACCAATCCCTTGGCTACCAAAAGATAACTGTGTAGTTAAGTTTTTTGAGAGTCAAATGTTATATGTGAATTTTTGACTGCCTAAGGTAGGGGTCGGTTCCCCTGACCCCCATGTTTTTCAAGGGTCAATTGTTTATGTTTGATTCCACAGTAATAATTTTTTCATAGTCTTCTTTAATTCTGTTTCTATCCCATTTTGCTTGCTGGTCTCCATTTTATGCTCTACATTCTTTGCAGTACTTTGTCCTGTATGATTCTGCCAATGTACTTTTTATTTCTGTGGTTTTACCTTCTATTTCTCTCCATTCCTAAGTTCTTTCAGCTCATATTTCACTCCTTTGTTATATTCTTAGGTTCTGTGATTCTTTTGTACCTTTGATTTTAGTAGTTACTTTATGTAGTTAATCACTTTATTAGGTGTTTTTAATTTACAGCAGTATTTTTGGTCATCTGCTCTGTGGCAAAGCTATTTTGGTAAGTGTTCTTTCCTCATCCTATATTGTTCCTACTTCATGTGTTGTTATATTTGATAAGAACCAATGTTGATTAGTTTTTTGTGTTTTTTTGTTGTTGTTCTTTTTTTTACAGTGACAGAGAGAGAGAGAAAGAGATAGATAGGGACAGACAGACAGGAACGGAGAGAGGTGAGAAGCATCAATCATTAGGTTTTCTTTGCCGTTGCGACACGTTAGTTGTTCATTGATTGCTTTCTCACACGTGCCTTGACCACGGGCCTTCAGCAGACTGAGCCACCCCTTGCTGGAGCCAGTGTCCTTGGGTCCAAGCTGGCAAGCTTTTGCTCTTTTGCTCAAGCCCGATGGGCTCTCACTCAAGCTGGCAACCTCGGGGTCTCGAACCTGGGTCTTCTGCATCCCAGTCCGACGCTCTAGCCACTGCGCCACTGCCTGGTCAGGATAGTTTATGATTCTATATTATCTATGAGTGAAGTTCTTATCCTGAACCAGTTATTCATAAGAATATCATTTTAAGACTGAGTTGTTTTTACACCGTAGGGTTTTAGACTTCTTTTTCTCCATCTAACACAGTGGTTCTTAACCTGGGTTCTATTGAACCCTAGGGGTTCAATGAGTTGGTCTCAGGGGTTCGGAGAAGCCTCTGCTGAGGAGGCCAGAATAAAGTAATACCGTAATTTGTTGTGAGTTCATGCACTTTGTTGGTTTTGTTCTTTGAGCAAGGTGATGTTCATTCCTGGCTCATTTTGTGCACCAGTAAAAAACATTTACCTATCTCTTGAATTTGGAAAAAAAACCCATATTTTATTTATCACTAAAGAAGGGTTCAGTGAATGCACATAAATGAAACTGGTGGGTTCGGTACCTCAAAAAAGGTTAAGAACCACTGATCTAACATAAATGATCAACATGGGAAGGCCTACATTTACGTTGTTATCTTCTGCTCTGCCTCTGAATAAATGCTTCCTGAAACTGGCATGCATGTGAGAGTCTTTGTTCAGCCTGCTTACCCTGAATTTTTGTTGCCACAGTATTTCATGGAAGCTCCCACAGTTAGCCCACACATTTCTTTGTTCCAGTCCAGAGCTGCTGACTTATTTTACCCAATTTGGAAATTCTGTCAGGTTAGTCTGAGATCTGCAGCCATAAACATCCATCCTCCCTTGTGTACTTCCCACTATTTTAACTTTCCTGCTTTGGGAATCCTTACTCGTACTAGTGTTACTCTATTTGAAAATGCATCTCCTAGGTTTATTGAAAGTAAATGCTTTTTTCTATTTCTTGTTCTCTTTTTTTTCTAGTGTAGTACCATCTTTGATATCGAGACATACTAATGTGCATTTTAATAACAATTTTAGAAGCATTATTCAGAAGTATTGGCATTGGATAACCCTTATTAATTTGAATTAATTTTCAGTGTGAAGAACATTATTTTTATTTATTTATTTATTTATTTGACAGAGACAGAGAGAAACAGATAGGAACAGACAAACAGGAAGGGAGAAAGAAGAGAAACATCAATTCTTCCTGCGGTTTCTTAGTTGTTCATTGATTGGTTTCTTAATTGTGCCTTGACAGGGACATACAGCAGAGCAAAGTGACCCCCCTGCTCAAGCCAGCAATCTTGGACTCAATCCAGCTACCTTGGGCTGCAAGCCAGAGTCCTTTGGGCTCAAGCTAGTGACCATGGGGTCATGTCTATGATCCCTCACTTAAGCCAGTGACCCTGCATTCAAGCTGGTGAGCCTGTGCCCAAGTCAGATGAGCCTGTGCTCAATATGGTGACCTCAGAGTTTTAAACCTGGGGCCTCCGTGTCCCAGTCCAATGCTCTATCCACTGTACCAGCTCCTGGTCAGGCCATTATTTTTATTCTTTAAAACATAAACCATCTAGGATAGGAAATGTCACAAAATATACTTATAAAATATAAGTTCACATATTAACCCAAATACATTTGTTCATTTAGTAAGGAATAATTATATCTAGAAAACTTTAAAGGGATGATGAATATGAATCAAATTAAGAATCTAATATAGTCGGGACTAAAATGGCTCACCACAGGAGAATCTTCTCAGTATTAAACCATATCAGACTTAGACAGCGACAACACTTATAAAATTCTTAGTTATAGTGGGCTTTATTCTGATGTTGTAAAGAGTCTCACAAATGTTTTATGATGAAATGATGATAAATATTCAGTGTTTAGCAGTGAAACTGAATTTTACCTCACCATAATAATACCCATGAATAAAATCTTACTAAAAATGTATTTGAAGCAGAAATATAAAGAGAATAAAAGTGAAGAAGGTTTTAGAAGTGAATCTATGTTTTTAAAAAAAGGATTTATCTGCATTAAAGTAAATGGAAACACATTGTGAGGGTGAGCCAGGTTCCTGCGGCTGAGTTCTTTACTTTGAATTTTTTCTCTTCCTAGTGCGAAGTCAGGAGCTGCATACTTAAATGCTTAATGTACATTCAAAACAGGTCAATGATCTGAAATATATTGTATACCATAACATTAAGAGATACCATAATAATGCTAACAATTATTATTCAGTTCCACTGTCCTGTAATCAGGAACAACAATTTTACCATACCATCTGCTGGTAACCAATCTAGTTTTAAAGGAACTAAGAAATATATTTGCTGAAATTAAAATAAATGATTAAGTATGTAAAAAAAAATCAAAGGCTCTTTTATAAAAGGAGATTCACTGTGACTGACAGAATTTTCAAAATAAATCTTTGTTAGTTTTATTCAGCATTTTTCTCTTCATGGATATTAATCATTGTTTTGTGATTTTGTTTTTTGTCCCTCATAATTCTTATGCTATATGGAATGTTACCAAGTCTTGCCTATCCAGGCAGTGGATAGAGCATCGGACTGGGATACGGAAGACCCAGTTTCGAGACCCCGAGGTCGCCAGCTTGAGCGCGGGCCCATCTGACTTGAGCAAAAAGCTCGCCAGCTTGGACCCAAGGTCGCTGGCTCCAGCAAGGGGTGACTCAGTCTGCTGAAGGCCTGCGGTCAAGGCATATATATGTGAGAAAGCAATCAATGAACAACTATGGTGTCGCAACAGCAACGGAAAACTAATGATTGATGCTTCTCATTTCTCTCCGTTCCTGTCTGTCTGTTCCTATCTATCCCTCTCTCTGACTCTCTCTGTCCCTGAAAATAAAAAGAAATATTAACAAGTCTTATATTTTTCAGATTCAATTATTTTTAGAAAACTCATGAATAAAACCTTTCTCCAATTGTTGATATCTCTTCTTTCTAAAAATATATTTGGTATGCTATAAAATGGCTTAATAATGCTTTTGATTAAATAAAGATTAAAAAGGGTTTGAAAGAATATATTAAATAACAACAAAAAGCTCTCAACTATTTATATAAAAGATCTATATATTTCATTTCAAGAATACTTTAGCTTTTCTATCTTTTGAAGTTCATGTTTCATAACCTTACTGGGACAGACTTTATTTTCTATTTTTACTTCTTCTTTGTAATCTGCCCTACTTTACCAGTGTTCTTGTCTGTATGTTCTTCAGGGTCTTATAACTAGCCACAGCTATTACCCAGAAGACTAGAAGAGAAAGTACCTGTCATGCATGTGTACCTCTATAGTGCTCAATATAGTGCTAATTCAAAGAAAGTGTTTTGTAGACACATGTGCTTTTGATTGCTTGATCCTAGCTTTTCCAGTGATGAAAAACCCTAATGCTTCAGAGACATTTTCTTCTGTTCTTTTCCATCCCTCAGCTTTATTATACATAGGATTTCCTCCACTGTTTTTAAAACACTCTTTACTTATTATTCTTCTGTTGCCCACCCAACTCCATCAGACAATTTGACCTCACCTTAGCTTTATATTGTTTTTCTTCAACAAGGTCCTGATACCACCAAAATCTACTTTATTTAAAAGTTATTTTTTGCCCTGGCTGGTTGGCTCAGTGCTAGAGCATCGGCCTGGTGTGTGGAAGTCCTGGGTTTGATTCCCAGCCAGGGCACCCATCTGCTTCTCCACCCTTCCCTCTCTTCTTTCTCTCTGTCTCTCTCTTCCCTTCCCGCAGCCAACACTCCATTGGAGCAAAGTTGGCCTGGGCACTGAGGATGGCTCCATGGCCTCTGCCTCAGGTGCTAGAATGGCTCTGGCTGCAATGGAGCAAAGCCCCAGATGGGTGGATCCTGGTCGGGCATTTGCAAGAGCCTGTCTCTGTGCCTTCCTGCTTCTCACTTCAGGAAAAAAAAAGTTATTTTTTGCATATACTGTTACTTTTTTGAAGGTATTATTCACATTTTCTATAACGTGGTCTTAGAATAAAAATAAATTCATAAATACATATTCTTTTAAAAGCTCTCTCCCTTTTCAGATTCCGCACATGTGGTCGGTGGATTGTCCTGAATGGACTGTGCAATGCTTTTTTTCTTTCTTTCTCTATTGGTGGTGGAATAACTCCTCTTGATGCTGACTTCAAGAGGAGCTATTCCATGACTATGCTCACTACAGATTCTGCTGCTATTCCATGTCTGCACTGCAGTCAGTGGGGCTCCACGTCAAAAAACCGACTGTGTGTGCCAAGTGCATTCTCTCACATCTCTGACAAGGCACTGGTACAATTTCTTGTTTTCGTGTCAACGATTTGCCCCACATCCTATTGCTGCAGAAACCATGACCATTTTTGTGAATGATTTGTACTTGCAGTTTGATTTTTACCCATTTAAGTTTTACTCTTTTTCTTCTACAACTTCTTTGCCTTAGGAACCAGGCAATAGCTTGCACAAGGGTTTCAAGGTCTGTGTCATTCTTACTAAATGATAGTCTTGCTAAATGTTAAAATGTAGCACAGCCTGACCAGGCAGTGGCACAGTGGATAGAGTGTTGGACTGGGATGTGGAAGACCCAGGTTCGAGACCCCCAGCTCGCCAGCTTGATCACAGGCCCATTTGGCTTGAGCAAAAGCTCGCCAGCTTGGACCTAAGGTTGCTGGCTCCAGCAAGGGGTTGCTCGGTCTGCTGAAGGCTCACGGTCAAGGCACATGTGAGAAAGCAATCAATGAACAACTAAGGTGTTGCTACGGCAATGAGAAACTAATGATTGATGCTTCTCACCACTCACCATTCCTGTCTGTCTGTCCCTATCTATCTCTCTGTCTGACTCTCTCTCTGTCTCTGAAAAAAAAAAAAAAAGAAAGAAATGTAGCACAATATTTTGTAAATCAGCTGTAAACAGGCTGAGCTTGATAAGAACTCAACCAGGTAAATATAACTACCTTCAAAGAAGAAACCAATGTGTAATTAAACAAATAATATATCCAAGGAAAGGCTAACACTCCCTTTGGAGACAGAGCTTTGGATATAAATCCCTTGTCTCCTTTACTTTCTGCAAGTAAATCAAACTACCTTGTGACTATCACCTCTTGTTCTTAAATTGAACACACCAAGCAGCAAACCCTTGAGTTCATTCAGTTCAGCATAGTCTGGCTTAAACGACAAACTGAGTAATAAGCATCATTCTTTGTTCAGAACCACACTGATAATTACCATTTTTCTAGTGTAATTGCATGTAAAAATGTAAAAATACTGGACTAGTGGCTTATATGTGATATTACCTTAAAAAGAAAATATTATTACTGCAACATAAAGTAATAAAAATTTGAAATGTACCATTTATTTCTAAACATAAATTATAGAGTACTATTTTTCCCAATTATTTTTCTCTATACACTTTATTTTTATTTAGAATTTAGGATAAGAGTAAGAGCATTTACTTTCTTCAAGAGTCATCTATGCTTAATATAGAGCCATTAAAATAGAAAATCTGTTATAGATGGTAATTGTGAGTGACCTTCACATTTAGAGGCAGATACTTATTTGAAAATTGTTTGTGTGAACAAAGCATTTCCACATGTTTAGTACCTTAGTCTATGACTCTAACACAATCATGGCTAATGGAGTGGCATACATGACTTCATATTTATGGAATTGGGAAGTTGAGTAACTTTCCTGGAAGGGTTGCAAGGTAGAGAAAAATGATAAGTGGCTCAAATACCAGTGAGAGAATGTTGACCAAGTGCTCAGGATACTAGAAGTTGGGGAGCATAAACTGAAATCCGAAGTCTATGTGATTCTTGCCTACAAGTCTTTAAAAATTAGATAGATCATTTGCCTTAGGTTTCAATAAATAATAAATAATAAATAGGGTAAAGAAGAAAAATAATTTTCAGAGGTGTTTTTTCTAAGACCTCTAACATCAATGGCATACCCCATAGTCATGGAGACTGAGCATGCTAACTCTTTGAGTAATGATGGTTTATGTCAATAATTATCACTGGTAACAATGCTTCTTAAGAAATATGGGATTTATAGCATCTATGGCTATGGACACACACAACCTTCTAAGTTTTTAATCACATAATGTTATTACAGAATGTTAAATTTTTGTGCCATTTTATTCCTCTAGTTAAATGTTTACTAAGGTGTGGCCATGAGGATGCTAGTTCATAGGGAAATTGCCAGGTATCGTCTGATAAATAAGTTTGAAACATTTCATGTTAAGTAAAATAAAGTGGATTTCCTTATCATAGGGCTTCTCAGAGTTGTATTTTTTTGTTATTGTTTTTTTTTTTTAATGCTATTTAAACCTATGAATGGGCAGGAGAGAGATTTTGAGTCAGAAATTGGGTCAGCTAAATATAACAAAAGCCCATTTACAGTGGTTTGACTAAAAAAGGAAATTGGACATTTACTTATTTAATGAAAAAGAAGTCCTGAGGTTAGCATCCCAGGACTGGTTCAGTGGCTTCATTAAATTATTCAAATCAGAGCTCTTTCACTCTTTCTGCTCAGCTAAACGTTACTGGGTGATTTCCCACCTAAAGTTTTTGGGGAGAATGCCACAGCTAAACTCACTGTGTTATAGTTGCTTTCTTAGGTATACTACTCAGTATGTTTTTGTTTAAATTTCATGGCCAGACTCGGTTATATGGTCTCAGCAAACCCAAAGTCTATGGAAGATTTTAAACTAAGAACATTGTCACTTTGAATGAAATCAGAATTCTACTAGTGAGGAAGTTCTAAAGAATGGATATTGAAAAACAAATAAGAATGTTTTTCATATAGCATTTTCTAATTTATTATTTTCATTGATCCCTTCATTTCAACCCCCCCCCCCGCTACCTTTTTAAGAGATTAAAGGACATATATGACATAATGATTCTGGTTTAACCCTTCAGATGTACATTGTAAAATGTACATCTCATATATGTAAAATATATGAGAAATAATTTCTTAAGTTTACATGCTTCCATTAGTCAGAATTTGAAGTCAACGTATAAGAAAATAGTCAGTAGATAAGCATATTTATTTGTCTTCAAAAGTTCAGAAGCTCCTGACCAGGCAGTGGCGCAGTGGATAGAGCGTTGGACTGGAATGCTGAAAACCCAGGTTCGAGACCCCAAGGTCGCCAGTTTGAGCACGGGCCCATCTGGCTTGAGAAAAAAGCTTGCCAGCTTGTACCCAAGGTCGCTGGCTCCAGCAAAGGGTGGCTCAGTCTGCTGAAGGCCCGCAGTCAAGGCACAAGTGAGAAAAGCAGTCAATGAACAACTATGGTGTTGCAACGGCAACGAGAAACTAATGATTGATGCTTCTCATCTCTCTCTGTTCCTGTCTGTCTGTCCCTATCTATCCCTCTCTCTGTCTCTCTCTCTGTCCCTGTTAAAAAAAGAAAAAGTTCAGAAGCATTTCTTTCAGCTCTTACACTGTTAGTCAATTTAGGTCTTTCTTTATTCTGTTCTACAATTTAGAGTTTAAAAAATTATCTCACATTTATCTTCGTTTGAAAATTAGAAGGTTTAGTTATTGAGACCATCATAAAAAGGAGCAATTTTAGAACTTCTAGCAGACATTTTTAAAGCAGGTCATTTGTCTCTGGTATCAATTTTAACTGATTGCTGCATAAGCATGGTACAAGTGACAGTTTTAATATAACCATGATTAATAGAATATGTTTCTTAGGTTCTACTGCAGAGAGCAATATAATGATGAAATACTGATAAAGTTTTTTGAAGAGCAGCAGAATTTCATGGTACTTAGGCTTTAAAACAACACTGTATTTTCTGTCTTAATAGGTAAGGTGTTTTACAGCTGACAATTCAAATACTCTATTGATTTTTGCTATAAAAAATAGTCTCATGAGATTTCTGTGTCATCTATTAAGGGTCTTTCCAATTACCTTGGTTTCCATGGACTTAGGTCACCTTTGACAGAAAATAAGATTAAATTTGCCAATGATATCCCATTGGAGAATCTGTAACTTAGAAATGCATATTAAAATCACAATGTCTGAGCTAAATTGTAAAAAAATGACTACAGAATATTTAGTAGAAACAAGTGGGGTGCACTTCATTTTAGAAAAAAAAACTTGGTAAAAACCATAAAATGTATCATTTTTAAACTTGTATTAAAAGTTAAGGAAAATATCTTAGGTAGAGTGAAAGAAGAGATCATAGATATAGTGAAGTAATCTAGGCATCAAACACCTAGGGGTATGTTTCATTACTCATTTTATCCCTGATCTGGCCCTCACTTCTTTGACGAATTGTATTTCCCATTGATATTGGGCTTAACCATGCCACTAGCTTTGGCTAATGGAATTTGAAAACACATAGCATTGAATGTACTTGTGTGGATTGGCTGTGTTCCTCTTTGAGCATCTGCTTTTTGTTATGATAACAAACAGCAAGCCCAGAGAATGGCTATACTTCAGCCTAGGGTCTGGAATAGGAAGATACATAGAGCTAAGTCAAGCCCAGGAGAGCTGAAGGGAAACTGCAGCCTTCATGTAAAGTAAGCAAGACGTAAATGTTTGCTGTGGTGAGCCATTGAAAATTGGAAATATTTTGTTGCAGCATTATAAGCTGATTAGGAAATCTATCAGTAATATTTGGCTGAAATGGGCCTAACATGTAATTAGATGCATGATGTCAAACATTAGTTAATTCTCCTACTGCTCAGTATTACCTAGATTGCCTCTGGTATCATTTTTTAAAATTTTTTCTACATAAGTTTGCCTTCAATTTTACAGGAAAAATATTAAGGAAAGTATACTTAGAAGATGACAGGAGTGTTCTAGAGTTGTACATTCATATATTCAAAAATATTTATTAAGGGAAAACTATTGTGAGGCTTTGCTCTACACGTCACGGAAGACTGTAATGAACAAAAATGTTAAGTCCCTGCTCTTATATACTTTAAGTGCTAATCAAAGAAGATACACATAAATCAAGTCAATTTAGCAGTGACCAGAGGGGTGAAGAAAGATAAGACAGGGTGCAGGAAACATGAGTGACTGAGGCAGGTACTGTTTTAGATATGACCACCAAGAAGGACCCACTGCAGATACAGTGTTTGCACTAGGTGCTAATACTATGAAAGAGTCTAGGTTTTGACTTCAGTCAGACCTGAGGTTGACATGCAGCTCCAGCACTAATCAGTTGAGTCCCTGACCTTAGCTAAGTTGCCTTACCCTTCTGATCTTGGTTTCTTTAATTGTAAAAGGGCAATTATAACATAAATGCCATATACACATAAGAAGATTAATACTTAAACATTTAAAAGAATCAGCACAATATTTAACACATAGGTATTTAATGATTGGCAGTTATTTTAATGCAAGCATTAAATACAAGGAATGGCCTAGGAACCTAGGCCCAACTATTATTCTCACTATGAAATGAGATGGTGTTGTCTCTAGTCATCCAGAGTCCATAAGAGAGTTTATACAAGGTCTTGCAAAGGCTATGAGATGATGGTAAAGGTAATAGAAAACCAAAGTTCTTATGGTATGGTGTGGAGGACAGGATGTTATCGACAAGATTATAGACATCTGCATCATGTAGGCCCTCATCACACAACCCCAGGAGGCTTCAAGGACCAACAAAAAGAGAAAGGAAACACCAGTGGGGGCTTTGCTCAATGAGCTGCTGCTACCACTGGCTTTTTCACTGCATATCTATCTGCCTATTCTACATTTAGCAAATACTCTTGCTCTCTATCCCAGGAGTCACTGTTTAATTTTTCTCATTCTTCCAAAGACACAGAGTAATAGAGTGAAAATGGCATCTCATTGAAGTCAGAAGACCTGGATTCATGTCTTGACTTTACAATTATTTAGTATCTTTAACTCTAAAACTATTTTATATAATTCTATCAAATATTAAGTGACAAAAATTTATACTGAAACAGCCTGTCCTAGCTGGATGGCTCAGCTGTGTGGAGCATTGTCCTGAAGCACAGAGGTTGCTGGTTTGATCCTCTGGACAGGGAACATACAGGAGCAGATCCATGTTCCTGTCTTTCTCTCTCTCTCTCAAATCAATAAAATAAACATTTTGTAAAAAGTGTTAAATAAAAGAAAAATAGTCCTATTCAAAAAACTTTATCCCTCCCAAGAATAAAAGTTTATTCATTCATTCACTAATTCATTCATTTACTCATGTACTCACTCATGAAACATTAATCAACTTGGAGAAGACATGATTCCTACATTTAAAGATTTCTTTAGTGAGGGGAGAAAAAAAAATACAATACTTCCAGACATGTCTTAATTTAGGAGAAGAAAGCAAGCTATGGGTGTGTCCTGAAAAGATGGTGAATATTCCCTCCTCCTTTTGTCCATTATTGGTGTACAAAACACAGTCCCTTCTCCCCTCACTTATTCCCCTTCAGCCTAAAGCAAGACCAGAGCTTAAGAACCAGTTTTGATTCTTTCAGAGACAAAGTATAACTTAACCTGGGGTGTGGGAAGAGAAATAAGGGTGACAACCCAGTGAGGAGAGGAAGGATGGATAAGAAAAACAGAAAGAGCTTCTTGCCCTGTTATCCCTATGAAAACACCACTATACAATAGTCGTAACCACTTGTACTGCCTCTGAAGAGGAGGGATTTGTACACTGTGTGTAGAATGGACAGCAAAGGAGCTCAAGACTCAAAAGTAGAACTGGACAAACCATCAATTTTACGTACAATTCACTATCTTATTTTTTTAACTTAAAAATATTTGCAATGGCTTTCTGTTATTTCTACCTAAATATATGCATGCATATGTGATTGTGTGTGTATATATACAGATTATTTTAAAGAAGGATGTGCTAAAAGTAAAAGTAAGTTTAAGTTTAAAATTTGGTTTCTTTTCAAGGATCCTTTCATCAACCTGAGAGACCAAGTGCCTACCGGGAAAGATTACTTAAACTCTGTGTTTACAAATAGTGTTATAATTTACATAAATATTTTCTTTCTAAGCCACAAATTTAGACAGCAAAGTATTAGTTAAATAATGTCAAAAATTAGAAAATACATTTTCTAAAAAGGCATTTAGTTAACACATAAATATTGCCTCTATGAGAATTAAACACAAATAATAACTCTCTCCTTTCAATTTATCCTCTGGGCATCCCCTAAACTTCCAGCTGTTTGCTGGAAATTCACATCTGGGGAATCACATGGGTTGCAAATATTTCACTTGTTATAAACTGAATTGATTTTTCTTCCAAAACTTGATTCTTAGACTGGGATTTCTCAGAAACTTATGGTTAAAACCTTAGATTCATTTGTAATTAGTCTCTTTCTTTTCTCATCCATGACTAGCATCCTCATCTTATTCTACCTGAAATACTCAGTGCTATGGAGGTCCCTCCTGAGACTGATATCACAATGTTATGGTATTACATATCTGTCTTGGGAAGAATATGGTATTAATAAGTTGCGACTAATAACCAAGTTGCAAAAAAGACCTTTCTCTCACTCATTTTCCACAAGATAAATGATACATTATGTAACAAAGTGAGGAGACAAATGACACCTATTGCAAATTACCACGAGAATGCCCTCTTTGTCTAGCCAACTCTGTATATTTGCTACTTGAAGTTTATATTATAGATAGATAAAAACTTGTCTGTAGGTACCCAAATTAGGTTAAGGATGTTTTGATTCAAAGTCACCATTGAATCTGCCTCAAATGAACTAAGAATTATAATTGGATATTACCTGGGGTACTTGATTTCTCCTGTAAGAAAGTTATAAAAAATTTAGAACATATTTCCCTATTAAAATAATTGCCTGGTAATTCCATTTAAACCATTCTGTTGGTTTTAGGCAAAGTCTACTCTTTGTGTTGTCTGAGGACCAAGTGGATGAGGTCAGCTGTTTAGGTTGCTTGGATTTTGAAGAAATATTACATTTGCCAGAGAATTGTAGGCAGGGCATATAATATCTGGTTATTGCTTAGGAATTTCTTAAATAGATAATAAAAGAGTAGTAAAACCTTTTTGAATGACCTCTATGTCTTACTGTTCTGAAACATTGTCCTGTTCTAATGAAACTAAACAAAAAGAAGGCCTAGCCAAAGAAATGTCAGCCTCTAATTTTTGTAAGTCCTAAGGCACTAGATGAGTTCACTACCTTATCTTATAAGTGCATATGTGGCCTTGGGGGCAATACATGCAGTCAAAACATCATGAAAGTGCCCTGGACAGACTACCCAGCAACTCCATGTGGAGACATTTTAGTCTTAAAATAGATAATATTAAGATTTTTGATGGTATGATTAATTAATAATTGGCATTATTTATCTTGCATGTATGACAGATATGACACATGCCTAAAGAGGTATACTGAACTCTCCCAGCTTAAAGATATTTTATCACATTTCCATGGTAGATATTTCTAGAGTTTTTTAAATATGACTATAGCTGCCATGTTGTTTAATGCCTGGATTGTAACTGATATATATGCTTCTTAATTATGCCTTTTATCATAACATATTTTCTCTCGGTCATAGTTAGCTCCTAATCCTTACATTTCACCTTGACTAATATTATATTTGACACTCCTGATCTTTTATTTGATTTTCTTAGCATGCCTTTGACCATCTCTTTATCTTCTAAATTTATCCCATTAAGTATGACTTTTATAGATAACAACTGCTTTCTTAAAAACACAGTTTGACATCTTGTCATTCTGTAAGAGATTTGAATTAATTTGTGTTAGGTTTTATACTTGGTGTCAATACTTTAGTCTTTCTTAGTAACCCTTTTTATTTTAATTTGCTTTTTTCTTTATTCTTTCCTATCAGAATTGTGATCATTTTCAAAAATTTTAAATTATGTAAAACTTCAGAAATGCATGAGACATCCTTATGAAGGAGTCATGCTAACCTTTGCATTATTCCAATTTCTACACATAAGTTACAAGTTATATAGATCAAGTATGTTTTGTTTTCTTTTTCAAAATTAAGTTCTTCTTTTATATTTTATTATTATTAATTTTAATGGGGTGACACCAATAAATAAGGGTACATATGTACAATGAAAACATCTGCAGGTTATCTTATCATTCAATTGTGTTGCATACCCGTCACCCAAAGTCAAATTGTCCTGTCACCTTCTATCTGGTTTTCCCTGTGTCCCTCCCCTCCTCCCTATCCCACCCTCCCCTTCCTCCCCCCACCCCATAACCACCACTCTCTTGACCATGTCTCATAGTCTCACTTTCATGTCCCACCTATGTATGAAATCATGCCGTTCTCAGTTTTTCTTCTTTTATGATTTACTTATTTCACTCCGTATAATGTTATCAAGGTCCATTCATTTTGTTATAAATGATCCGATGTCATCATTTCTTACGGCTGAGTAGTATTCCATAGTATATATGTACCATAGCTTTTTAATCCACTCGTCCTCTGACGGACCCTTGGGCTGTCTCCATATCTTCGCTATTGTGAACAATGCTGCCACGAACATGGGGGCACATTTCTTCTTTTCAAACAGTGCTATGGTGTTCTTAGGGTATATGCCTGTAAGTGGGATAGCTGGGTCAAAAGGCAGTTCGATTTTTAATTTTTTGAGGAATCTCCAAACTGTTTTCCACAGTGGCTGCACCAGTCTGCATTTCCACCAGCAGTACAGAAGGGTTCCCTTTTCTCCACATCCTCACCAGTACTTATTCTGTGTTGTTTTGCTGATGAGTGCCATTCTGACTGGTGTGAGGTGATATCTCATTGTGGTTTTGATTTGCATTTCTCTAATGATTAGTGATGTTGAGCATTTTTTCATATGCCTATTGGCCATCTGTATGTCCTCTTTGGAGAAATTTCTATTCATTTCTTTTGCCCATTTTTTGATTGGATTGTTTATATTCCTGTTGTTTAGTTTTATAAGTACTTTATAAATTTTAGTTATTAACCCCTTATCAGATGTGCTGTCGAATATGTTCTCCCATTGTGTGGTTTGTCTTTTTATTCTGTTCTTATTGTCTTTAGCTGTGCAAAAACTTGTTAGTTTGATATAGTCCCATTTGTTTATCTTGCCTTTTATTTCATTTGCCCGTGGAGAAAAATCGGCAAATATATTGCTGCTACAGATGTCGGAGAGCTTGCTGCCTATGTTTTCTTCTAAGATGCTTATGGTTTCATGGCTTACGTTTAAGTCTTTTATCCATTTTGAGTTTGTTTTTGTGAATGGTGTAAGTTGATGGTCTAGTTTCATTTTTTTGCAGGTAGATGTCCAATTCTCTCAACACCATTTTTAAAGAGGCTGTCTTTTCTCCATTGTATGTTCTTTCCTCCTTTGTCAAATATCAGTTGTCCATAAAGCTGTGGGTTTATTTCTGGGTCCTCTGTTCTGTTCCATTGATCTATGTGCCTGTTCTTATGCCAGTACCAGGCTGTCTGGAGTATCATGGCCTTATAGTAAACCCTGATATCTGGAAGAGTGATACCTCCTGCTTTATTTTTTCTTTTTAAGATTGCTGAGGCTATTCATGTTCTTTTTTGGTTCCATATAAATTTTTGGAATATGTGTTTTATATCTGAAGTATGTCATTGGTATTTTAATTGGTATTGCATTGAATTTATAAATTGCTTAGGGTAATATAGACATTTTAATGATGTTTATTCTTCCTAGCCATGAGCACGGTATATGCTTCCACTTGTTTGTATCTTCCTTGATTTCTTTTATCAATGTTTTATAATTTTCCGAGTAAAAGTCTTTAACCTCCTTGGTTAAATTTACTCCTAGGTACTTTATTTTTTTGGCTGCAATAGTGAAGAGGATTGTTTCCTTAATTTCTTTGCTGACAGTTCATTGTTGGTATATTGAAATGCCTCTGATTTCTACGTATTAATTTTATATCCTGCCACCTTCCTGAAATCATTTATAAGGTCCAGTAGTTTTTTGACTGAGACTTAGGGTTTTCTATATACAATATCATATCATCTGCAAATAGTGACAGTTTTACTTCTTCTTTTCCAATTTGGATGCCTTTTATTTCTTCTTCTTGTCTGATTGCTGTAGCTAAGACTTCCAGAACTATGTTGAATAAAAGTGTGAAAGGGGACACCCCTGCCTGGTTCCTGATCTTAAGGGGATTGCTTTTAATTTTTGTCCATTTAGTATGATGTTTGCTGTGGGTTTATCGTAGATGGTTTTTATCATGTTAAGGAATGTTCCCTGTATTCCCACTTTACTGAGAGTTTTGAGCATGAATGGGTGCTGGATTTTATCAAATGCCTTTTCTGCATCTATTGAAATTATCATGTGATTTTTGTCCTTCCTTTTGTTTATGTGATGAATCACATTGATTGATTTGCGAATATTGAACCAGCCTTGCCTCTCCAGAATAAATCCCACTTGATCATGGTGTATGATTTTGTTCATATATTGCTGG
Source organism: Rhynchonycteris naso (assembly GCA_037038555.1). Lineage (NCBI taxonomy): Eukaryota > Metazoa > Chordata > Mammalia > Chiroptera > Emballonuridae > Rhynchonycteris > Rhynchonycteris naso. Next base: position 175,793,488 of record CM072995.1, on the reverse strand, counting down.
ATCCGGTTGGCTAATATTTTGTTGAGAATATTAGCATCTAAATTCATCAGGGATATAGGCCTATAATTTTCTTTCTTTGTGTTGTCTTTGCCTGGTTTTAGGATCAGAATTATACTCTCCTCATAAAAGGAATTTGGAAGTGTTCCTTCATCTTGAATTTTTTGAAATAGCTTGAGGAGGATAGGAGTTAGTTCTTTAAAGTTTTAATTGAATTCACTTGTGAAGCCATCAAGCCCAGGACTTTTCTTTTTTGGGAGTTTCTTGATAACTGTTTTGATCTCATTTGTTGTAATTGGTCTGTTTAGGTGTTCTGATTCTTCCAGATTGATTTTTGGAAGGTTATATGATTCAAGAAATATGTCCATTTCACCGAGATTGTCTAATTTTTTGGCATAGAGTTCTTCAATGTATTTTCTTACAATGCTTTGAATTTCTGTTGTTTCAGTTGTTATTTCTCCACTGTCATTTCTAATTTTATTTATTAGAGTCCTCTCTTTTTTTTTCTTGTTGAGTCTAGTTAAAGGTTCATCAATCTTGTTTACCTTTTCAAAGAACCAGCTTCTGGTTTCATTTATCCTCTGTATTGTTTCCTTAGCCTCTATGTCATTTATTTCTGCTCTGGTCTTTATTGTTTCCTTTCTTCTACTTGTCCTGGGTTTTATTTGTTGTTGTTTTTCTAGTTCTTTTAGATGCAGGGTCAGGTTGCTTATTTGAGCTTTTTTTTTATATGCCTGTAGTGCAATAAACTTCCCTCTCAGAACTGCTTTTGCTGTGTCCCATAAATTTTGAGTTGATGTATGCTCATTATCATTTGTTTCTAGAAACTTTTTTATTTCTTCTTTGATCTCATTGTTAATCCATTCATTATTTAATATCATGCTATTTAGTTTCCAAGTGTTTGAGTATTTTTCAGTTTTTCTTTTGTGGTTAATTTCTAGTTTCATGGCATTGTGATCAGAGAATATGCTTGATATGATTTAAATCTTCTTAAATTTATTGAGACCATTTTTGTGTCCTAACATGTGGTCTATCCTAGAAAACATACCATGAGCACTTGAGAAGAATATATATTCAACTGCTTTAGGGTGAAAAGTTCTGAAGATATCTATTAAATCAAGTTGATCTAGTGTATCCTTAAGTCTGCTGTTTCTTTATTAATTTTATTTCTTAAGGATCTATTCAGTGTTGTTAGTGGGGTATTGAAATCCCCTACTATGATAGTATTGCTGTTAATCTCGCCCTTTATATCCATCAAAGTCTGCTTTATGTATGTCGCCGCTCCTTTACTTGGTGCATAGATATTTATAATAGTTATATCTTCCTGTTGAATTGTTCCCTTTATCATTATGTAGTGTCCTTCTTTATCTCTTACTACAGCCTTTGTTTTATTTTATTCATTTTAGAGAGGAGACACAGAGTGAGAGAGAGAGAGAGAAAGAGAGAGAGAGAGAAAGGGGGGAGGAGCTGGAAGCATCAACTCTTATATGTGCCTTGACTAGACCAGTGCAGGGTTTTGAACTGGCGACCTCAGTGTTCCCAGGTCAACACTTTATCCACTGCGCCACCACAGGTCAGCCTTTGTTTTAAAGTCCAGTTTTCTCGCTATAAGTACTGCTACCCCAGCTTTTTTTTCATTTCCATGAAATATTTTTTTCCATCCTTTTACCTTCAGTCTATGTGCATCTTTTGTTTTAAGGTATGTCTCTTGTAGACAGCATATTTATGGGACCTGTTTCTTTATCCACGCAGCTATCCTATGTCTTTTGATTGGATCATTTAATCCATTTACATTTAAGGTTATTATTGATATGTAGTTGTTTATTGCCATTTTATTCTTTAAAGCTGTATTCTTCTTTTGCTATATTCTTTCCTCCCTTTAAACTGTTCATAAGAGGCCCCTTAGTATCTCTTGCAGAATTGGTTTGTTTTTAATGAATTCCTTGAGGCTTTCTTTTTCTGGGAAGCTCTTTATTTCTCCTTCAATTTTAAACATTAGCCTTGCTGGATAGAGTAGTCTTGGTTGTAGGTTCTTGTTTTGCATTACTTGGATTATATCTTACCATTCCCTTCTGGCCTCAAGTGTTTCTGTTAAGAAGTCCGATGTCATCCTTATGGGGGCTCCTTTGTAGGTGATAGCCTTTTTCTCTCTAGCAGCTTTTAAGATTTTTTCTTTATCCATTAGCTTTGGTATTTTAACTATGATGTGTCTTGGTGTAGATCTTTTTGCGTTTCTCTTTAATAGAGTTCTGTGTGCTTCTTGAACATGTGGGGTGTTTCCCAGCCTTAATTTAAGAAAGTTTTCTGCTATGATTTGATTGAACAAAGTTTCTATTTTCTGTCCTCTCTCCTCTTCTTCAGGCACCCCTATGATGCAAATGTTGTTTCTCTTCAGGTTGTCACAGAGCTCTCTTAGAGTTTCCTCACATTTTTTGAGTCTCTTTTCCTTTTTCTTCTCTGCTTCTCTGCCTTTGTTTATTGCGTCCTCTAACTCGCTTATTTGATCCTCAGCGTGATTCATTCTGCTTTTAATTTTTTCCATTGTGGTCTTCAGTTCTGATACTGTATTTGTCATTTCTGTCTGATTTTTTTATTATTTCAATTTCATTTTTTATACTTGTTATCTCTTTATTTAGGTGTTCATAGTGACTATCCATTGTTTCTCTAATTTCTTTGAACATCCTAACTATCATTATTCTAAATTCTGCCTCTGGTAATTTGGTTATATCTGGTTCATTCAGGTTCTTCTCTGGGGATTTCTCTTGATTCATTTGGTTTGCATTCCTCTGCCTGCTCATTTTGTCTTTGTATAAATAAGTTGTGGCCACTGGAGTCCAGTAGGTGTTGCCTTTGTGTTCTCTAAGTGTGGTCTGTCTGCAGGCCGCCACCCTCTCTGCCACTGCCTAGGGCGGTTGGGTATGGGCGTTTTCAGCGCTGGCCCACTGTGTCTTTTGCTGTGATTTCTGCCTCACTTCCGCGGGAGGGACTGTCACTCAAGCCACAAGCCTTAGCACTAAGGGTAGAGGTGAGCACCTTTGCTCTGCTTCGGACCCAGCCTGTTTCCAAACTTCCACCCTGCACCCGCAGTCAGATCCTTTTCTCCAGTTTCGTGGGTTAATCAGGGATTTTGACGTGCTCTCAGCTTTGATCCTTTGCCCGTCCATAGCTTTAGCCCCGCTCTCAAGGCCAGGGCCCTTCTGCACAGGCTTGCAAACCAAGGTTTATTTGGCCGGGCGTGTTTGCTGGCTTCCTCTCGTCCCGGACTCTACCTTTCGCCCCGCGTTCGGAGCCTGCTCGTGCACGTAGGATGGCAAACCGCGGTTTCTCCTGCCAGGTGGGGCTGGTAGCTTGAGCTCAGCCGCAACCCTTCATCCATCCCTGGTCCTAGCCCAGTCCCCACAGTCAGCGCCGGCTTGTGCAGGGTCCCAGAGAAGATCTCTGCCTGTTCCTGGCTTCCCGCTTTGTCCCCGCAGGTGGGATTACAGGCGGGCCCGCAGCTTCCGGACTGCTTTTGCGCATCCCCTCTGCCCCTGCTGGACTAGACCGAGCTCACACCGGCTTGGCCTCGGCCCATGCCAACAAAACCGCGTTTCAGCATCCTGCCACGACCATACCCTCCAGCAACCCTCAACAGAGTAGGAAGGGCCCTAATACTCCACACTGTAGGCCTGGGAGCTCCCTCACTTGTTTCACAGCTCAAAACTGTCCAAACGCCTCTTCTAGGCTCTGGGACTGCAGGCTGGGGCTTGCTTCCTAGGACCCAGGTCCCTCCCTCTCCACCAAACTCTCCCCCCGCCACGCGGGTCTCTCCGGACTGCCGTTTGCTCCGGGGAGCTGGGCATTCCTCTTCGCGTTTTCGCTATTTCTACTAGTCTCAATGTGGCTTCTTCTGTGTTCCTTGGTTGAAGAGTCCACTTAGTTTAGTTCAAAGTTGGTTTATCCAGATGATGGTTCTTAAAATTGAGTTATAATCCACTTTGGTTCTGGGAGTTGAAAGTTGGTACGTCCGCCTACTCCTTCACCATCTTGCTCCTCCCTAGACCCCAAATTAAGTCTTGATCTCTCTTTCAGAGCTATTCTCTCCATCTTTTCCTCAAATGTGATTCCTGGGCATCAACTACCATTCCTGACTATTTCTCATGGCCACTTTCAGCCTTTCAACAAGTCCTGTCAATTGTATATCTCAAATACCCATCCACTCTTCTGCATATGCATGCTACCACTCCAGTCCAAGGAGCTCTCACTTTTCACCAAGGTAACTGCAACTGATTTTTCTATTCACAATTAGAAAAGAGAATATGTAACCTTTGTAAAATTCCTGTAAGAAAATTTTCTTTGTGCTTGTCTCACATTTTCTACACATCCAAAAAACAAACAAACAAAAAGCAAACAAATCCCTGATTATATTGTCTATCCTGCCCAAAGTCTTTCAATAGTTTTCAATTTTGTGTGGGATAAAATGTCAGATCTTTAAGAGTAACTTAATATAAATTTGCATAATCTGATTCCAAACCTTCTTCTTTAATCTCATGTCATACTTATGTACTCTTTTTCCCCCAAATACTCCAGATATAGAAGCCTTCCTTCTGCTTCTTAAATGTTCCAACTCCATTCATACTTCTGAAACCTCTTATGCCTTGTTCCATCAGCCAAGGATAATCTTTTTCCCTAAAGTTTGCATCACTTTTTATTTCTCTTTGGTCAGATCTAATTTTCTTGTTAGTCAGTAGTAGGGCCACATTCTCCATCATGCTTATTTATTACAATTTACAACTAATTATTTTTGTATGCTTGTCTAGTTTCTTTTATATATCATCTTTCTCATGAGCCTATACACCCCATGGTAACAGGGACCATGTTGGTCTTGTTCATTGATGTAGTGAGTACCCAATAACCCAGTACTCAGCACAGTTTAAGACAAATCAGACAGTCACCAGTAAATATTTAATAAGTAAATACATAAACAATGTCAGTAAAACCCCAGTATGCACTAAGAAGTACATTGTAGATGCCCAAATGAATAAAGACTATACAATACAAGTTTCTAATTAACTTATGCTTAACTCAAACAAATGCAGCTAAAGTAACCTTACTGAGAACAACAAACTTGTTTGCTAAGCATCAGTGTTTATGACATCCAAACTCTGGAAATTTTAAAAGGCTCGAAATTTGGAGGGATCTCTTTTCTATTCCTTCTTATTAATACATCTAGTACTTATAATACACAATTAATAACAATGATATAAACAACTGAAAATATCTTGTAACATGTTTTTTCCTATTAATAATAATAAATTTAATAAATATAGCTGGTTGTTATCTGAATATATGCATTTAATGACAATAGCCCAAACTTTACTTTTTTTCTAGTATGAAATGAAATATACCTTTAAAAACTTGTTTTATTTTTTTCTTCTTTTAAGAAAATACACATGTAAAGCTGGTACATTTCATCTTTTTAAAATTTTATTTATTTTAGAGAATGAAGAGAGAGATAAGGGGGTAAGGAATAAGAAGCATCAACTCCCATATGTGCCTTGACCCAGCAAGCCGAGGGTTTCAAACCAGTGGCCTCAGTGTTCCAGGTCGATGCTTTATCCATTGCACCACCACAGGTCAGGCAAGCTGGTACATTGTAAAATATTGTTCTTTAGAAACAAAACAAAAAGAAGAAAGCATCCAATTTTATACAGTAATTAATGGATGAGGTTATGAACCACAGGCTTGTTGAAAAAAGAAAAGGAAAAAAGAAACTCTGACAGTTGAAATTTGGGATTGTGTCTGAAAAAAGTAAAATATAAGGTTTAACAAACAGACACCAAAGAATGAGGGCAAAGTCAAAATACATCATTTTGTGAGACTTAAAAGTAGAACTTTAAAAAGTGCAATGACCTACAATGTAGTCTAAAAGAGAAGTAAACTGTCTCCAAAGGCATCAGCTAGAGCTCCCCATTTTCTCACGGAATACTTCTCATTGATGACATTTTGTAGACAAACACCCAGCTGCCTTCACTATTGGCTTTTTACCATTGTGGTTCCATCATTAGAGGAGAATAAAATTTTCTCCCTAAATTGAGAAAGCAAATTTGTAGCTGCGACATTTAGTATTGGGAAAGGCAGCCTTAAAAGTTCTGGTTCTGAAAATTTTATTTATTTATTTAGGGAAAAAACAATTATCTAATAATTGGCCGATTCATAAGCTTCAGAAGTATTTGACTTTGAACTTAATAGATAGAGGAAAGAAGGTGAGATATACATAACAAGATGAGGGATAACAGAAACTTTTGACTAGCTAACCCATGCCTCTCTTCTCTTTATTTGCCAACAAAATAGAAGATAGAAAAGTTAAATGCTTCATACCATTTATAAGTAGAGAATGGTTGCATGGCATAATTTTAGCTAATAATCCTTAGTAAAAATGTGCTGGAGGGTTATTGGAAAAGAATATGTTTTGTTCTGATAAAAATATCGTCATGAGCAGCCCCTCACAGTACCCTAACTCCACTCTTTCTGCCATAGAAGCCATCTTGCAATCCTGGAGAAACACTGAGTGCTGCCCTGACATTCATGAACCTCCAAATCAATGTCTACAGCTATCTAGTTCTAGTTTTCTTGCTAGGTGAAAAATAAATTTTATATATTTTTATTTTTTTTACATGTAGCCAAAGCCATTCATACCTTTACATAAGAATAAATCTGAAACAAGACCTTTAATAGATTAATTTCAACATTCTGATTCAGATTCAACCATAGAATTATCACTCCCTTACTATCTAACATGTTTTAAAAGTTTCAGTGTAATTTTATTTATTGATTTATATTTAGTTAAATATAATAGCTTTTCTTTTATTCCATTTTATTGAATTTATTGGGGTGACACTGGTTAACAAAATTTTGCACATTTCAGGTGCATGATTCCACAGCACATCATCTGTACACCATATTGTGTGTTCAACACCCTAAGTCAAGTCTCTGTCTACCACCATTTATCCCCTCTACACCCTTCTCCACTTTCCCCCCACTGCAATCACCACACAGTCCATGTCCATTCATTTTTTCTCTTATTTTTTCCTTTTCCTTTTTGCTAAATTTCTCCACGCCACCATCATCCAGTCTCCTAATACCATCACCCCTGGACAGCTGTCAGCCTGCTCTCCACCTATGAGTGTGTCTCCTTTTTACTTATTAGTACATTTGATTCATTAGATTCCACATTTAAGTGAAATTGTATGATTTGGTCTAGTATAAAATTTATTATATTTTAATATTTTCATGCTTGTAAATGCTACAAATATACACATAAGAAAACTTAAAAATGCTCATTAATTTTATCTGCACTACTTTTTTATCATATCAAATTTTGAATAAACATAATATTTATAATAATTATAATTATATAATAACTTTAATTATTTTTCAAGTGATGTTTGCCACTTTAATTCAGAAGAACTAAGGCAAAACATTCAAATTAAAAGTCTATTGAGCCAATTCTAGAAATAGATAAATATATGTGAAATTGATATATAATTAAACTATCAAATAATGCTTATTTTATGCTAATATCATTTATACTTCTGAGATTATTAAAGTTTCAAGTTTCACAGTGACTTTGAGCAAACCCTGTTTAGAAGGCACTGTAAACATTGGGATAAAGAGGCAGATGAGACATGGTCCCGAGTTTGAGAAGATCACAGTCTAATGTAAAGGTTCTTCATTCTGGCTGCATAATAAATTACAGCAGAGATTAAAGCTACAACACTCAGCTCCCAGTCAATACTCTCCAGGATTCTGCCTTTATTGATCTGGGGTGGGACCTCTGTGATTCTATTGTCCAACCAGAGTTGAGAACCATTCCTCTAGTGGGTTCATATTTCTTTTCAATTGGATCTAAGCAAACAAACTCTTGACAAGGACTACTAGTTTATGAAGAAGAATAAAAAAATGTGTTTGAATTCTTTACACTGAGGACTTCAAATGGCAGTAATTACAATGTTTGGTATTCCTATAACACTCTTCCTGCTCATGATTTTTTCTGAGTAACCAATGAGTAGCCCTTTCCTAGTAAGTTCTTGTTTAAAATAATTTTGAGATACAATGGCCCACACATGCTGTCCACAATAAGCCCTCTCCTTGATGGGTGGTGCCAGGCAGTCATGAGAGATGCAGTCTTGTCATCGACTAATGTCTTACCAAAAACTATACTTCTTACCTTGTAAAAATGAAGATATAAGAGAGTTTTAATTAAGGATTTTTATTCATTGTGTTTAATTATTTGATGTTGTTTCTTATATTGATTATGTGCTTGTAAAGAGAATGCAAAGGCACAGAATAAAAGAGTTCTGTATTTAGTATTTCTTCTTAAGTTTTAAATATTAATAAACAATGTGCAATGATGGTAGTAATAAGGTGATATATTAAACCTTCAAATAAACAGCACAAAAGAGGCCCTTTGTTGGGATTTAGATGTGTGGGGGTTCAGAATACTCACCCAAAGATATGCCTGTGTGAAGTATTTTGAGCTAAAGACAACTTTAGCCATGGGCTCAAGAGAACTTAGGGAACTTGCATATATATATATATATATATATATATATATATATATATGAAAAAGAAAAAATCTAAAGTATATATAAGAGATAACTACTTTTTAAATTTATTGTGTTTACATAGATTCAAGTGTCCCACCTAATACATCCCCATTACCCGTTGTACCCTCAACATCCCCTTTCTTCCCACCCCCAACGCTTTTCTGCTCTCTATAATGCTGTGTTATGTGTTTATAATTTCACCAATCTCTTTCCTTTCTCTGATCCCATCCTTTCATCCCCTTCTCTCTGTCTGCTTTCCCTGTGGTCCCTTTGATTCCACCTCTGCCTCTATACTGTTTCTCAGTTCACATTGTTCATAGAAATCCTTGTTGTCGCAAGCTGTAAGGTTTCCTTTTTCATGACCACATAGTATTCCATTGTGTATATGTACCACTACTTTTTAATCCACTTGTCCACTGACAGACTCTTGGGCTAATTCCAGATTTTGGCTATTCTAAACAAGGCTGCCATAAACATGGGGGTGCATTTCTTCTTTTAAATCAGTGATTTGGTGTTCTTAGGATATATTCTTAAAAGTGGGAGGGCTGGGTCAAAAGGCAGTTTGATTTTTAATTTTTTGAGGAATCTCCATACTGTTTTCCACAGTGGCTGCACCAGTCTGCATTCCCACCAGCAGTGCAGGGGGATTCCCTTTTCTCCACATCCTCACCAGCACTTGTTCTGTGTTGTTTTGCTGATGAGTGCCATTCTGACTGGTGTGAGATGATATCTCATTGTGGTTTTAATTTGCATTTCTCTAAAGATTAGTGATGTTGAGTATTTTCTCATATGCCTATTGTCCATCTCTAGATGTCCTCTTTGGAAAAGTGTCCATGCATTTCTTTTGCTCATTTTTTGATTGAATTGTTTATCATCCTGGTGTTGAGTTTACAGTTTTTTATAAATTTTGGTTATTAACTCCTTATCAGACGTATTGTCGAATATGTTCTCCTATCATGTGGTTTGTCTTTTTACTTTGTTCATATTGTCTTTAGCTGTGCAAAAGCTTTTTAGTTTGATATGGTTCCATTTGTTCATTCTGTCCTTTATTTCATTTTCCCGTGAAGATAAATCAGCAAATATATTGCTACGAGAGATGTTGGAGAGCTTACTGTTTATGTTTTCTTCTAAGATGCTTATGGTCTCACAACTTACATTTAAGTCTTTTATTCAGTTTGACTTTATTTTTGTGAATGGTGTAAGTTGGTGGTCTAGTTTTATTTTTTTGCAGGTAGCTGTCCAATTTTCCCAATACCATTTGTTAAAGAGGCTGTCTTTACTCTATTGTATGCTCTTAACTCCTTTGTGAAATATTAACTGTCCATATAGGTGTGGGTTTATTTCTGGGTTCTCTGCTCTATTACATTGATCTATATGCCTGTTCTTATGCCAGTACCAGGCTGTTTTGAGTACAATGGCCTTGAAGTATAACTTGACATCAGAAAGTGTGATACCACCTACTTTATTCTTCTTTTTTCAAAATTGCTGTGGCTATTTGTGTTTTCTTTTGGCTCCATATATATTTTTGGAATATGTGTTCTATATCTTTGAAGTATGTCATTGGTATTTTTATAGGAACTGCATTAAATGTATAGATTGCTTTGTGTAATATAGACATTTTAATGATGTTTCTTCATCCTATTCATGAACATGGTATATAATTTCACTTGTTTGTATCTTCCTTGATTTCCTTTATCAGTGTTCTATAATTTTCCAAGTACAAGTCTTTAACCTCCTTGGTAAAATTTACTTCTAGGCACTTTATATATTTATTTATTTGCAATATTGAAGGGGATTGTTTTCTTAATTTCTCTATAAGACAATTCATCATTGGTGTATAAAAAATGCCTCTGATTTCTGAATATTAATTATATATCCTGACAATTTGCTGAATTCATTTATGAGGTCCAGTAGTTTTTTGCCTTGTTCCTGATCTTAAGAAAATATCTTTTAATTTTTGCCTACTGAGTATGATGTTGGCTGTGGGTTTGTCATAAATGGCCTTTATCATGTTGAGATATGTTCCCTGTACTCTCACTTTGCTAAATGTTTTTATCATATATAGGTGCTGGATTTTATCAAATGCTTTTTCTGCATTAGTTGATATAATTATGTGATATTTCTCCTTCCTTTTGTTTATGTGATGAATCACATTGATTGATTTGCGAATTTTGTAACACCCTTGTGCCCCAGGATGAATCCCACTTAATCATGATGTATGATTTTTTTCATGCATTGCTAGATCTGGTTTGTTAATATTTTGTTGAGAATTTTAGCATCTAAATTCATCAGGGATATTGGCCTATAATTTTCTTTCTTTGTATTACCTTTGCCTGGTTTTGGAGTCAGAATTATGCTCACCTCGCAAAAGGAGTTTGGAAGTCTTTCTTCCTCTTGAATTTTTTTAAATAGCTTGAGAAGGAAGGATAGGAGTAAGTTCTCCTTTGAATTTTTGGTAGAATTCATCTGTGAAGTCATCTGGCCCAGGGGTTTTGTTTCTTGGGAGTTCTTTTGATAACTGTTTTGATCTCATTTGTTGTAATGGTCTGTTTAGGTTTTCTGATTTCTTCAGATTGATTTTTTGAAAGATTATATGTTTCAAGGAATTTGTCCATTTCACATAAATTGTCTAATTTTGTGGTGTACAATTCTTTATAGTATTTTCTTCCAATCCTTTGTATTTCTGCTGTCAGTTGTTACTTCTCCACTCTCATTTCTAATTTTATTTATTTGGGTCCTTTCTCTCTTTTTTTCTTGGTGAGTCTGGTTAGTGGTTCATCAATCTTGTTTAACTTTGCAAAGAACCAGCCCTTGGTTTTATTGATCCTCTGTATTGTTTCTTTAGCTTCTATGTCATTTATTTTCACTCTGATCTTTATTATTTCCTTCCTTCTACTTCCTCTGGGCTTTACTTGCTTTTATTTTCTAGTGTTTTAAGTTGCAGAATTAAGTTGCTTTTTTAAGCTTTTTCTAGCTTCTTAAGGTATGCTTGTGATGCCATGAACTTCCGTCTCAGAACTGCTTTTGCTGTGTCTCATAAATTTTGAGTTGTGTTTTTATTTTCATTTCTTTCAAGGAAATTTTTTATTTATTCATTGATCTCAGTGTTAGCCCATTTGTTATTAAATAACATGCTATTTAGTTTCCAAGTGTTAGAATGTTTTTCAGGTTTTTTATTGTAGTTAATTTCTAGTTTCATGCCATTGTGATCCAAGAAGATGTTTGATATGATTTCAATCTTCTTAAATTTATTAAGACTCGTTTTGTGTCTTAACATGTGATCTATCCTAGAAAATGTACCATGAGCAATCGAAAAGAATGTATATATTCTGCTGCTTTAGAGTGAAAGGTTCTGAAAATATCTATTAAATCCTGTTGTTCTAGTGTGTCCTTTATGTCTGCTGTTTCTTTATTAATTTTTTTTCTTGAGGATGTATCCAGTGATGTTAGTGGGATATTGAAATTCCCTACTTTTATAGTATTGCTATTTATCTCACCCTTTATGTCTATCAAAATCTGCTTTGTAAATTTAGGTGCTCCTATATTAGGCACATAGATACTTGTAAAGGTAATATCTTCCTGTTGGATTGCTTCCTTTATCATTATGTAGTGATCTTTATCCCTTACGATAGCCTATGTTTTAAAGTCTATTTTGTCAGATATAAGTATTGTTATCCCAACTTTTTTTCATTCCCATTTGCATGAAATATTTTTTCCATCCCTTCAATTTCAGTCTCTGTGTCTCTTCTGTTTTGAGATGAGTCTGTTGTAGACAACATATGTTCAGGTCTTGTTTTCTTAACCACTCAGCTGCCCTATGCCTTTTGATTGGAGCATTTAATCCATTTACATTTATGGTTATTATTGATATATAGTTATTGATTATCATTTTATTCTTTAAATCTACATTCCTGTTTTTCTACATATTTTTCCTCTTCTGTTTCCAACAGGCCACTTCACATTTCTTGTAGCATTGGTTTGGTTGTAATGAATTCTTTGAGTTGTTTTTTGTGTGGGAAACTTTTTTGTGCTCCTTCAATTTTAAATGATAGTCTTACTGGATAGAGAAGTCTTGGTTGTAAGCTTTTGTTTTGTATTACTTTGAATATTTCTTGCCATTCCCTTCTGGTCATTAATGTTTCTGTTGAGAAGTCAGATGTCATCCTTATGTGGCCTCCTCTGTATGTAATTAACTAATTTTCTCTTGCAGCTTTTTGTATTCTTTCTTTATTTTTAATTTTGGTATATTAATTATGATGTGTTTTGGTGTAGGCCTCTTTGGGTTCATCCTTAATGGAACTCTCTGTGCTTCTTGAACTTGTGTGACTTTTTGCTTCAATTCAGGGAAGTTTTCAGGTATGATTTCTTCAATCAGATTCTCTCTCTCTTCAATCAGGTTCTTTATCTTCTTCTTCAGGAACCCCTATAATGCAGATGTTGTTTCTTTCCATGTTATCACAGAATTCTCTTAGAGTTTCCTCAGGCTCTTTGAGCTTCTTTTCTTTATGCTGCTCTGCTTCTTTGCTTTGGTTTATCTTGTCCTCTAAATTGCCTATTCAGTCCTCAGCTTCATCCATCCTGCTTTTAATTTCTTCTAGTGTGGTCTTCATTTCTGATATTGTATTTGTCATTTATGACTGTTTTTTTTAATGATATTAATGTCCATTTTGATGCTTGTTACCTCTTTATTTAGGTGCTTATTATGTCCATCCATTGTTGCTCTAAGATCTTTAAGCATCTTAAAAATCATTATTTTAAACTCTGCATCTGGTAATTTATTTATTTCCATGTTATTCAGATCTTTTTCTGGGGATTTTTCTTGTTGATTTGTTTGGGATGTTTTTCTCCCCCATTTTGTTTATGTATAGACTCCTCCTTTGAATGTGTTCTTTGTATAGCTAGTTGAGTCTAGGGTTGGTATTATCTGCCTACAGTTTCCAGTTGTGTTGTTTCTAGAACTTGGGTTGGCATCAGCTGTTTTTTGTAAACTGCTGTGGGCTATTTGTCTGGTCACTGTTTTTTTTTTTTTTTGCTATTTGTATCAGCATTTTCTATATCTTAACTGGGTCTGGTGTGAGGAGCCCTTCTTTAGGATATCACTCTAACAAGGGTTGTTAGGTCCTGAACTGATGCTCTCCATATCTGGGCTCTGGATGTGCCCTCCCTGGATCTTCTTGGCCAGGGCCTGGCACAGACCCATGGGGGTCACTGACTATGATTTGTCCTTATCTACCTTTTTGGAGCTACAGGTGACCCAGATCCTATGGCTGACTCTGCTGAGTGCAGTGCTGTTGTTAATACCAACTGCACTCTTATGCTGGCTTTTATCCACTTTTGTCCTGGAGGATATTTGTTTAAAGGTTTCCTAGAGATCTGTTTTCTGTTATCTCTAATTGGTGGCTACTTGTTGGGTTCAGTAATATAAACCATGGGTTTGGTAAAGCATTGGATGTGGCTTGTCCCTTAGCCTCAGGTGTCATTCTATCCAGACTTCTTTTTTTTTTTATTTTATATTTTTCTTCTTTTTCAGTCCTCAAAAGAGTGTGACCACAGAAGTTCAATGGGTGTGGCCTCTGATTTCCGGAGGTGTGGTTTGTCTACAGGCCCACCACCACTGCTGCCACCACCTCAGGCATTTGGATATGGATGTTGCTGGTGCAGTCCTGCTGCTGCACCTGATGTGGCTTCCACCTCTCCTCCATTGGTGGGACTGCATGTGCGCACCCAGGCTGCAAGACTTGGCCAGTCCCTGGCCTCCGCCCCACCTCCATGGGCTGGACTGCACTCGTGCCCCTGGGTGGCAAGCCCCTGCCAGTTCAATGGCTTCTGCCCCACCCCCACAGGCCCGACTGACTGTGTTTGCTTGCCTGGGCTGCAAGTCTCTGCCAGTTCCCTGGCTTCTGCCCAGCCCCCGCAGGGTAGGACTGCAGGCAGACCATTCTTGCGTGCCCATCCTGTAGACATGGGCCAGACCACATTTGCACTCTTGCATCCTGCCTCCACCTGCCCTCTGGCAGGCACTCAACAGTGTGGGGGTGGTGATGTAGCTCAGACGTCAGCCCTCAATACTGTATCCCTGATGGGCTCCTCGCTTCTAAGCAATTCTTTGCTCTGACTGCATCAGGAGAGGTTCTATTTGGCTGGTGACCTGCTTCTTTTTGCTGGTATTGCTGGTTCCAGGAAAAATATTCACTTTAGATTTAGGGAGTGCCTCAGCCCAGGGGTTAGAATAGCTGTCCCTCAAAGTGTTATTCCCTATGTCTCCTAGATTATACTCTCTTCCTGCTACTCTGGTCCTCTCAGTTCTCCTCATCCCCCGGAGCCTCTGGTGAGTGATTATGAAAGAGGTTTTTTGCACCACACATTTAAGATGAACCCTGGGTCTGAGAAATCTGTTTCTTTCTCGCAAACAGTATCCTGACTTGTTTTGCAGCTAAATATTGTCCATATACCTCCTCTAGGTCCAGGGCTGCAGAATGGGGTTCTGACCCTGGGTCCAGGACCCTTCCCTCTCCTGGAAATCCAACCTGCCTCATGAGTCCCTCGGGTTGCTGCTTGCTCCTGGGACCCGGGCAGCCCTCTCCGTGTTTCCACTTTTCCTACCAGTCTCAATGTAGCTTCTTCTGTGATCTTTCATTATAGATTCCTCTTGGTTTAGCCCATATTCGGTTTTTCCAGATGATTGTTCTTACAATTAAGTTGTAATCCACTTTGGTTCTGGGAGGTTGAAGTTAGAACATCTGCCTACTACATCGCCATCTTACCGACCTTCTTTCCTTTTCTTCCTTTGTTTTTCAGCCATGGAAACTTTAGCTTACAAAAATAATTCTTATGAGAAAACAAAATTCAAACAAGTAGAAGTGGTTTGGGAGCCCAAGGCATCTTATCCAGTCAGCACCTCCTATCACTTGTCACCTTGAACCTGAATGCTCCAGAGACCTGAGTTTCAAATCCAGTGATCTAATCTGTAATGTTATTTAATGTGATGCTTTAGTACCAATTTTTAGTTGCCCCATTCATATATATCAAATTATTTAAAAAATTCTACCTCCTGTTGAATTGGAATCAACCCTTTGGTATTTACCCTTGAGCCCTTTTTCTGTCCACTACTAGAGCATATTGAAAGGTCCAATTCCACACTTTTGTTCATTTGTTGTATCACACTCATTCATTTCCTTTTCCTCACCTCCATTTTCTCAGGCATTCACAATCTAAAACAGTTTGGGTTTTACCAATTGCCCTGGCCATTCTAACCTGCATATACTCAGGGTTGATGCTTGCCTCCTAGGGTCTGGTGCCTGGCACTGAATCAAGTATAATAGGTAATATTCCAAACATTTATGTATAACAAGAACTCCAGTTTCCTTGTATTTCTGCTCCTGCCACCTAAAACAAGTGAAACTTTCCTCAAGTACACTCTGCTGTGTTACATCTCCTTCCTACTCTTTAGCTCAATTTTGGCTTCACATAGAAGTTTTTGTACATATCTTATGAATTTCAGCTTGTTAAGTCTTGCCTATTGTTTCAGACTGTTGAAAGTTGTTGGCTTCAGACTCTGTCAATGAGTGGATAAGACATATATTTCCATTTTGTGTGATTTTCCAGCAAGATAATTAAATCATTATAGAGAAAACCAAAGGCAGAATGCAGCAGGCCATTTCTAAAGACTCCCTTCCAGACTGACATTGATAGCATTTAAAAATCTATGCTGTTCAATCAGATATAAATCTCCACAATTCTGTTATCACTAGCTCACAATCATCTGTCATGCTCAAATGAATGAGTGCTAAATACTTTCAAGATGAAACCAAGTTACCTTCAGATGTTCTTCCCTTACTACAAGACTAGTACTACTAGTTACAGAATGAGGACAAAAGTTGTCAGTCCTCTCTGCAGGCTCTCTGTTGTCTTCTACTGAGAATATTTTCTTTACACAATAAGCAAACAGTCATATTCTAAAAAACTACTTTGTAATTTTTCTTAGAATTAATGTGAACTACACTGTCCTATGTTTTTCATGAAATTTTGTATATGTTAAGCTTTCTTCTTAGTAATAACAAAGCTTAGAAGTACTTCTCATCTCTTTTTTTACCCCTAAAAAACTAAAAACACCCTCTTGCATATTCTTTGAACATGAAACTTTTACATTCACAAAATGCAAGTTATGATAAAGGGTTATAAAAATTTCCCAAATAATCTTAACTGTCCAAGATAAATGTAAAGAACAGAACAAGGTCAGAAGTACTGAATATTATCAGCAATATCAGAATACTATCAACTAAAATACTGGACAATAATTGCTTTTGAAAGGAGTACATTTCTGTGTCAAAACAGGTATTATATTTTTATAGAATCTTTTTAATAAAACTTCCTAGTATCCACATGTGGCCATTATTGACACACAAGTTTGGCGTAAAGAACTCAGTGGTCAAAGGAAATTACATCATTCTAGCTGATATACAGGCTGATCCCTGGTTATCTTTTCACAGTAAAAATGTTATTATCTGCCTTATGGCTTTGACATTCAGGAAACCTCACTTTGACTTTGTGACCACCTAAGTCCAAGTTCTCTCCCTGTGTGGCTATTGTGTTTTTTTCAAGAGAGTATACGTCAGATTTTCTTTGTAATATTCTGACTTTTAAGGTCAATTGTCTCTATCATTTTAATAGTAACATTAATATGATATTTTTCTTACTATAATTAAACTTACATTTGTACGGTTGATTTTCTGAACTTGAATAGCTAGCAATGAAATTTTAAAGCTTCAATTGTATTGTTGCCAAGGAAGACAATGCTTTATATAACTGACATGTCCTTAAATAGATGTGTGCCAGATCATATATTTTAACTACATTAAGCAAAGAATCACTGCATGAGAATCCCAGGCTGCTTATTAAAAATGCAGGTTTTGGGTTTTAATTCTGAGGGCTGGGTATTATTATTTGCATACCATCATATTAGACAAACTTATTTTTAAATAAATTATCTGGAAAATATTCTTGAAAAATAATTATTTTTTTACACCCACCCACAATTTATTATTTTAAAATTTGGGATTTAATAGCTTAGAGGTTCTTGATATAGAATATTTACAGACTGGTGAACTTGACAGTGCCTGGAATTTTTTCTGACTCCTGGCAGAGAGAAACTGATAGGTGGCAAAATAAGTTGGCCTGGAAGTGCCCCTATAAGGAGTTATGCCTGTGGCCCTTGGAACAGGGCTTTTTCTATGAAAAAAGTCAAAAGGGTGAAAGTTGTGATGGTTGAAAGCATACTGTAGCCTCTTAATAAACAGCTGTGATATTACCATTTGTTGGGAAAACTTCCCGCACAGGCCACCTATTACAGGCAACTGAATGACCATTTCCTTAACCCATAATTAGTTAATGGAGGCTGTGAGAACAAAACATTGTGCTAGGTTTTGACTGTTAGAAGAAAGAAAGAAAAGCCTATGCCACTCTCTTGAAGGATTCACAGGTTAAAAGAGAAAAATAAAGCACTTGATTCTGTTTGGACAATCTTTAAATAGCAAAACAACCTGCTGGTCTGTTTATCTCACTCTGCTGCAGAGCCAGCCTCCAGAGGCCCTTCACTTCCAGGGAAATTCTGAAATACCAAGTCTGGGTGTTAAGTGTCTTCTAAACTTTTAATATCTTATCTGTGCTCGTCAGAGTCAAGAGGTGTTTCTCAGGGTACTCGGAGACTTAAGGGTATTTTTGTCTATTTTTTTTCTTTCCCTTACAATGAAGAATGACCTAATTTGGTATTTCAGAAGTCTAAAGTTGCTCACCACACTTTTTCTCTTGTTGTTCCAACCAATTATAAGGCTGACTTGAGCCAATGATAGTAGGTTTAGTTTTATTGGGAAATTTTGAATGAAAAGCTGTATGATATAGGAGAATGGCCAAGAGGATGGGTAGGTGGCCAGAACTTTGGTTTTATTCCTATTCTAACTTACTGATTTGGTCTTAGGAATGACAGCTCAATTATTTGAGACTAGTGTCCTCACATATAAAATAAGAGTTTGGACCAGATCATTTCAATGGTATCTTAAGGAACAAACATTTGAACATTATTCTGAGAAGAATTATTATTTTTTAGAATTAAAAAATCTGTTCTCATGTCATTCTGCATCTATTGGTATTATGATCAACAGCAAGAGATATAAAAATACTGTATCAAAATTAAATCTAAACAAATGTTGCATCTCTACTAAACAGAGATTTTCTACCATTCTATTCTTTTCTCCACATTGTAGTTCTCTTGATTTGTGAATCTTTTCCAGAATAAACAAAGTATTGATTATCAAACCTTTTTTCAAATAATTTGATAAATTTGATAATTGCTTTCAGTTTATATGCTGTCTTGAATAATTTCTAAATTTTCAGAGATAGAAAGATAAGCACCAAAAAGCTAAGCAATGCATCCAATACAAGTTGCAGATATAAAGTGAAAAGTTAAAGTGATAAACACCAAATGCACACTGCCCTAAATTAAAAAAAAAGCAGAATATTTTTTGGATTTGATTGCTTAAAATTTACTTAGAAGCTTTTTTCAATTTTACTTTTAGTTGGGAGAAAAACAGATGCACTGATAAGTTATTCTTTCATTACTTTTGAAATCAATAAAATCTAATAAATGTTAGGGGAAAATGGGGAAAGTGAATAAATCTTTATTTTTCTTAACCTCTTTCAGTTGCACTTTTCTAATCTGCATGATAAAAATAATACTGCTACTTACCTCAGGAACTTATGATGAGGTTGAATGGGGTAATGTGAGTAAAGCCTTGTACTCAATACCCTGTAGGTATTAATGGCTTACTTATGGGTTTCCTGAGCTGACCATGGTGCCTATTAGAGTAAGTACATTGGAAAAAGATTTTTCCCATTGATACTTATTATAAGATGATAATTCTTACGCTCATTAAAAGTGAAAAAACAAAACCCTGAATATCAAAGAATTTAAGGTTGTTATCCAACATCACACAAAACAAGGTTGTTAAACTAGAACTTGATTGACTTCAGGTCTATGTGGATTTAAACACCTCTTTTCCTTGTTGTATTATGTGTGTCTTCTTGGGCTTCAATCCAAATGTGTAAGCCTTAAACTGTTTATTTTGAACTCATGGGGGAACTCTGAATTGGTAAAAATGCATGGTAGAATCATATTATTGGTTTTCATGTATAAAAAAGCAAGTACAATTTATTGAGATTTTGAAAACTTACTGAATCTTATTTATCAAAATGAATGCTAGTTATCAAAAATAATCTTCATGGGACACAGACCAGTGTTTTCCTTTCATTGTTTGCAGTACATTGAAATTGCTTACTTATTTGTGACTCAAGTCAATTGGTTTCATTATTAACTCTCTCTTTTTTTCTTTGCTTCCTTCCATTATTTCTTCTCTCAAAAAATATTCTTTTAACCAATTTATTCATTTGCCGTATTTATTTTGGTTAGTTAAAAAGAATAAAATTATCCCATAAAGTATCAATACTCACCAACTTTAAAGATAGTTAAAGGAACACCATATAATTAAAAAACACATCTAGATGAAAAGACTTTAATATTTTATATAATGCCATTCTTTAACATAACTGTATAAAGTCCCCTTCTTCTTTTTATCATCCCTGTTTATTTTAGAAAGAATATACCATCGAATTTAAACACTCGGACCTAGCATATTTGGTTGAAAGAATTTGATTTATTTCAACAAATGCTTATTAGTTTCTACTAAGTGGCAGGCCTTGTTCTGAGTTATTGGGATGCATTGGCAAACAAATCTAATTCTTGCCCTTGTGGAGTTAAATTTTGTTAGGTGGGTGAGGGAGACAGAAAATAACTATAACAAATACATTAATTACATATTTTGCTGAAATGTGCTAAGAGTTATGGAAAAAGATAAAAATAAGGCAGGTTAAGGGGGCAGGGAGCAGATTACAATTTTAAATAGAGCAGTTAGGGTAGGTCTCATTAAGAAGGTGATATTTTCACAGAAATGTAAAGGAGTTAAGGACATTAGTCATGTGGCTATCTACAAACAGATGGTATCAAGAAGAGAAAATAGCTAGTTCAAAGGCCCTGAGTTGGGATGTGCATGATGGGGTTGAGACCTCTCAAGGAAGCCAGTGTGGCTGTAAATGAGTAAATGAGGTATGTAGAATTAGGAGAAGAGGTCAGAGAGGAATGGGCAGATCCTGCTGGACCTTGTAAGCCAGTTTAAGAAATCCAGCTTTTATTCTCCACGAAATGGAAGCTGTTGCTATGTTTTGACAAGCAATATGCTATAATCATACTAACCTTTTAACAGGATTCTTCTACCGGCTACATTGAGAATGAACTGTAGGGACAAAAGTAGAAAGTGGGAACGACTTTGCAAGCAAGAGATGATGAAATGAGGGGGAGCAGTGGTGGTGGTAAGTGGTGCGGGATATGTCGTTATACTTTTTATACAGTGAAAAATCATATAACGCAATCAGACTTTCCAGAAAGTATGCAAACCATGTCTGTTTTGACCATAGTTGTATCATGGAGTGCCTGGTACAATAGTTAATACATAGTAAGATCTAATAAATGGATATTTTAGATAGAAAATGAATTTTTATAAATAAAACTAGCCATTATTTTCCTAGTACCTAATTTCAGTATTTACACATATTTGTCATGTAAATTTTAAAACATCCCTAAGAGATTGGTGCTGTTCTCATGTCTACTTTCTTAATGAGGAAACTGAGGCACAGGGTGGTTATATAAGTTGCTCAAGTCTAGTAGGTGGCAGATGAGACTCTGAGTGATCTGGCTCTAAGGTACCTGCTCTTGACACTATGCAATACTGCTTTAAAGAACTATAAGTCATAATTTACTATAATTCATGGATTCAAAAATATGTTTCATGCTTGTCACCTGTTCATTTTCATAACTGCAGAAACATGATAGATGAGGTAGACCCAGATACTAAGATAAAACATACTTTCTTTATAAAATTAAATCACCCACATTAAGAAAATCTAAAGTGTGCTCTAAAAAAAAGCAAATTGTTAGCAATAGTTGAAATTATACCATTTATTTTTATTCACTTCTGAAATATGTTGGAATAAAAAATGTACCATGAACCATTTGTTGTGTAAAACACTATAGCAGCTTTCTGGAACATTAAGATAATATATCTTCTTGCTGTAATGTTTTATTTGAATGCATAGAATTGGTGTATTTAAACTTAAAAATGCCACATTTTTCTGACTCAGTTGGTGTATATTTTGAGATATGTGACTAAAGAATTCAATCATACACTTCAGGAAAAGGGCATAACAGACAACCAAAAAGGGAATTTAGTTAGAAATACAGCACACCATATTTATCTCAGAAGGGGGAAAATAATAAAAAGCATACAATTAAAGATTAATGAGCCACATGCAAAATTTACTGAAAAATTTGATTAAATAGAGGGAGCACATGAAGAAGCTATATGGAAAATTAGCATTGTCATTTCTGCAGTGTTAAATATTGTGTCAAAATACAAAAGGAGATGTAGAGTTGGTTAAGACAGATGATTTTATCAGTAAAGAGTAATGATCCAAACATGCTCATGTATTTCTTATAGCATAAGGCTGTTTCAAGCTCTCCTAGGTCTCCAGACCATTAGGAAATCCCTAGATAGAAGATTTCTTTGTCTAAAAATCAATTTAAAATTATAGATAAGGCTCAAAAAAGGCAAATAGAAGGCCTGCTAATGTTTGGGAATTTTAATTTTTTTGATTTTTAAAATATTTATATTTTTGAAAGCATGCCAGGGATATAAATGGGCCTTGACTTACCAATTATATGAGATCCTGAAAATGTGTCTCAAGAGAACACATTTTTCTCCTATTGTTTTATTATAACCCAGATTTTCAAAAAACGAAAGAAATGATACACTTAGAATATTTCTATGTGTGATCCATATATCTTCCCAAATGATTGCAAAAAAGTAATCAAAGATAGTCAAATATCATCATTTTTTTACACTGATCAAAACAATGTGAACTGTACTCACAGAGCCCCCTCAGCGACAAGAACACTGGGCATTTAGAATTGCCTGGCAATTAAGAAGATGGAAACTGGAAACTTTGCTACTCTGAAATTATGAAAATGTGCTTTCACAAAAAACCTGATTAAAGACTTTAATCAAAAGAAGACAGCTTCACAAGTTATGAATCACTTCTAGGTTTGATTTCAACATGCTTGCAAATATTCCTTGCCTACCTAATTCGTATACAGAAATATTCGAGGATCTTGGTGGAAAAATTTAAAAATGAATAAAATGGAGCCTGAACTGTGGTGGCACAATGGATAAAGCGTTGACCTGGAATGCTGAGGTCGCTGGTTCAAAACCCTGAGTTTGCCTGCTCAAGGCACATATGGGAGTTGATGCTTCCAGCTCCTTCCCCCTTTTCTCTATCTCCTCAAAAATGAATAAATAAAAATAATTTAAAAAACAAAACAAAGCAAAAGGTTAAAATGAATAAAATAGTCTCTGGTCTCAAGGAATTTATTCAATCAATACATATGCAATGTCACCTCTCAGGTGCTGTCCCGGGACAGGGTATATAGTCAGGAACAAGATAAAGTACCTTGCCTCAAAGAGTTTACATAATAAAGGGTTTGGAAATAAATAAGCAATGAAATAATAAATTTCAGGGCAGAGTTAAAGGAGTAAAGAGCTTTCTACTGTTGGTATAGTTGACAGGGAGGATATTCTAAAGATGTGACTTTTTACCAAGACCTGAATGAATTTCAGGAGCAAGCAATGGGAAAACACACAGAAAAGGAGAAGTCCAGCCCCAAAGCAGAAGTTGCTTGAGATGCCTGAGCCAGCAAGAAGGTCGATGTGCTAGAACAGTGTGAGGAAGGAAGTATAAAGTAAAGGAAATGAGGTTAGTGAAGGCACCTGGAATTGGATTATATAGAGTCATGGCAAAGATTTTAGATATTGAGGTAAGCATGGCAGATTGAGTATAGGGAATGTCATAATCTGATTTATATTTTACAAGATCAATCAGCTTGGAATATAATTTTAAGGTAGAGTTAACAGGGCTTACTGTGGCTTGAATGAAGTGTGGGAGAAAAGGCAGAACTGAAGGTAGTAACATCTATGATATTTATTTTGGGCAACTTATTGATTCTAGGTATCATATGATCAGATAAGGAGACCAGGACTTAAGTTTGTTGTGCCAAATTTAAGATGTCAACTAGACATTGAAAAGACATCAAGGAGGTCACTGGGTATACTGCAGGAGCTACAGACATAAACTAGGAAGTTATAATCTAAAGATGAAGAAAATTTCTCCAGGCAATGAGTACATATAGAAAAGGGTTGGATATCTGGGCCATTAGTATTTAGGTGATGAGAAAAAATGTGAGATTATAGTAGTTAATAAAGTAGGAGTAGAAAAGAAAATACCCTTTTATGTTGATTATTATTCTAATTATCTACTGCTGCATAACAAACCATCTCAAAATTAGAGGCATAAAACAGCCACATTTTATAAGCTCATAATTCTATGGATCAACAATTCAGACAGGACAAAGAAAAAATAGTTTGTGAAGTCTGGGGCCTCACTTGAGGTTGCTTAAATAACTGGAGGTGGCTGAGGTCACACATCTAGGGCTTGGTTCTTCTCTATCCAGCCTTTCTATGTGATAGTTTGAACTCTCTCACAGAATAGTGGCCTCAGGATAGTCAAACATCTTATAGGGTGGTTTGCACTCCAAGAAACCAAACTAAAAGCTGCCATTACCTTTATGGTCGGGCTACAAACTGGCAGTGTCACTTCTGTTGTAATCTATTGGTAAAATCAGTATTTATATTCAGCCCATATTTAATGAAAGAGGAATATACCCCACCAATATTTTCCATAGTGATTAACTGTTTAGAAACTGTTTGTTCAGTTCCTGAACAATAAATGAATCAAAGTATCTTAAGAAAATAAAAGCATTGAAACTTATAGAATGTAGTAATAGCAGTTCTATTAGGGAAACTCATAGCTATAAACAAGTCCATTAAGAAAATCTCAAATAAAAAACAACTTTACACACCAAGGAACTAGGAAAAAAGAAAAACTAAGTGAAAAGGTAGCAGAAGAAAGAAAATAATAAAAATTAAAGCAGGAAAAAATAAAATAAAAAATAGAAAAACAATGGAAATAATTAACAAGCTGAAAGTTGGTTCTGTGAAGAGATAAACAAAATTGACAAAACTTTAGCCAAGCTAACCAAGGGGGAAAAGACTCAAATCAACAAAATTATAAATGAAAGAGCAGACATTAGAACTGATACCACAGAAATACAAAGGGTCACAGTAGGCTACTATAAACAATTATAAAACAACAAGTGGGCCATGGCCAGTTGGCTCAGTGGTAGAGTGCCGGCACAGCATGAGGAAGTCCCAGGTTCAACTTCTTGTCAGGGCACACAGAGGAAGTGATAATTTGCTTCCTCACCCTTCCCTTCTCTCTCTCTCTCTCTCTCTCTCTCTCTCTCTCTCTCTCTCTTGCTCTCTCTCTCTTCTCCTCCTGTACCCATGGCTCAGGGATAGTTGGCCCCGAGTGCTGAGGATGGCTCCATGGCCTTGCCTCAAGCACTAAAATAGCTCAGTTGTGGAACAACATAGCAGCAGCTTCAGTTGGGTAGAGCATTTCCTGGTAGAGGCTTGCCAGGTGGATCCCAGTCAGTGCACATGTGAGAGTCTGTCTCACTGCCTCCCTGTCTTTCACTTAATAAACAAACAAATAAAACAAAAACAAAGAATACTGGACAACCTAGCAAATCAAATTCAGCGGCACATTATAATTATCATTCCCCATGATCAAGTGAAATTTATTCCAGGATGTAAGGATGCTTCAACATATGAAAAACAATAAATAATACAATGCATTAATAGAATGAAAGAAAAATTGTATCATCATCTTAATAGACATAGGAGAGCATTTGACAAAATTCAACATCTGTTCATGATAAAAACTGTCAACAAATTAGATACAGAAATAAAGTACATCTACATAATAAAGACAATATATGACAATTTCAAAGTTAATATTATACTTAATAGTGAAAGATTAAAAATTTTCCTGTAAGATCAGGAACAATACAAGATTGCCCCTATTAAACATAGTACTGGAAATTCTAGTCAGAGTATTCAGACAAAAAAAAATATTAAAAGCATCAGAATTAAAAGGAAGAAGTAAAATGTCTTTATTTGAAGATGAAATAATTTTGCATATATAAAATTCTAAAGACACCACTGAAAAACTGTCAGATCTAAACATTAAATTCAGTAAAGTTGCAGGATATAAAGTTAACATAGAAAATTCAGTAGTATTCTTGTACAAAATGGACAAATTATCTGAGAAAGAAGTATAATGATCCAAATTATAATAACATCAAAACCATATTCCCTCATGTATAAGACCATCCTTTTTCAAAAAATTTGGGGTCTCAAAACTGGGTGCGTCTTACGCAGTGGTTATAGTTTTTTACTTGCATTTCCTGCTTTTTCGTGCTTGTTTTTGTGCTTATTGCTGTAGATTTTTTTCTTACCTGTCTGGGTACAATTTGACACCAGCAGGAAGAGTGAAGAAACCAACTATAGGAGAAGTTTGTACCTGGGTGAAAAGATCCTGGGATATATCAAGATTGAGATTGTTCTCAAGTCATTTAAGAAGTGTGGCATTTCAAATGCCATAGATGGAACTGATGAACAGTAATTTGTCATCAGATACAGATGAGGACAAGCTAATGGATGGAAGTTTTGACAGTGGTAAGGAGTTGTATGAATTATATGAATAAAAGGAGCTCAATAACTTTATATAATACTTTTTTTTTTCAAATTTCAGGTCCCAAAACTAAGGTGTGTCTTATATATGGGAGTATCTTATACATTAGGAAATAAGGTAAGGAGGAAGATATCCCATGCATAAGGATTGGAATAATTAATATTGTTAAAATGTACATACCACCAAAAACCATCTATAGACTTAATGAAGTCCCTATCAAGATTCCAATGACATTTTTCACAGAAGTAGAAAAAAACAATCATAATATTTATATGGACTCCCAATAGACCCCAAGTAGCCAAAGCAATCCTGAGAAAGAGAAAATTGTGAGATATCACACTTCCTGACTTCAAGCTATATTATAAAGCCATAGTATTCAAAACAGCATGGTAATGGCATAAAAAGGACAGCTAGACCAATGAAGAGAGCACAGACAGAATTCCATACATATAATCCCATGCTCACATAGAATCAAGAGCCCAGAAAGAAATCCATCCTTATATGGTCAACTAATTTTTAATGAGGAAATGGATAATACCCAATATAGAAAAGAGAGTCTCTTTAATAATAAATACTACCAAGGATATGAATATTTAAATATAAAAAAACTCCTAGAAGAGAACACAGAAAAAAGGCTTCTTGGAATGTATCTCGGTGATGATTTTTTAGATGATACCTAAAGCATGAACAACAAAATAAAAAAATAAACAAGTAGGACTACATCAAACTAAAAAGCGTTTGCACAGCAAAAGAAATAAACAACAAAATGAAAAGGCAATTTATGGAATTGGAGAAAATATGTGAAAATCGCATCTGATGAAAGGTTAATATCTAAAATATATTAAAAATCCATACAACTCTATACCAAACAAAAAGAAGAACAGAAACAAGAAATAATTCAACTTAAAGATGGGCAAAGGACATGAATAGACCTTTTTCTTTCCAAAAAAATATATTCAAATGGCCAAAAAATAGATGAAAATATGTTCAACGCCATAAATCAAAACCACAATGAAATGTCACTTCAAGCCTATTAGAATGGCTATTATTAAAAAAATAAGAGAAGATATTCTGGAAGTAATGAGAAATGGAAACCCTGTGCACTGTTAGTGAGGTTGTAAATTGGTACAGAAACTATAGAAAAAAATATGGAGGGTCCTCAAAATAGTAAAATTGAACTAACATATGATCCAGCATTTCCACTTCTGGGTATATATTCAAAGGAAATAAAATCACTATGTCAAAATAGCTGCACCACCATGCTCATTGCAGCATTATTCATAATATAAAGGACAGGGAAACAATTTAAGTATCCACAACAGATGAATATAATAGATAAAGAACTTGTGATGTACATATAATGGAATACTATTCAGCCATAAAAAGGAAGGAAGTCCTGCCATTTGCAACAATATGAATAGACCTTACAGGCATTATCCTAAGTGAAATAAGTCAGACAAAGACACATACTGTATGATTTCACTTATATGTGGAATCTAAGAGAAAATAAAGATCCAATTCGTGGTTACCAAAGAAATGAGCGAAAGGTGAAGGTATTGCAAGAAGGTGGTCAAAAGGTGTAAACTTCAGTTTTTGAGATACAAAAGTGTTTGGAGTATAATGTGCAACATGATAACTCTAGTTAACACTGCTATGTGGTATCTTTGGGAGTTGCTGGGAGAGTAGGTTCTAAAAGTTCTCATCACAGAAAAAAACCCTTTCTTTTCTTTCGTTCTTTTAAAAATATTTATGAGATTACAGATGTTAACTAAATTTATTGTGGTAATCATTCTACAATACCAAAATTAAGTCATATCATTATGCTGTACACCTTAAACTTATACTGTGCTGCATATTAATCATTGATCTATAAAACTGAAAGAAAAACATAGCCAGTTTACAATAGGATCACCACTAAAAAAGAGGTACACACAATGCAGTGGAGAGGACGAGAAAAGGCTGTGTGTGGACATTTCAGATGTACAAATTGATAATAAGACATAATACAACATACTGTATATTCTATTATGTACTCACTACCTGTTACCATATATTTGGCCCTCTTTACCCTCTTTGTTCTTCTCACAGTCTCCTTTCCCCTCTGGCAAGCAGCATTTTGTTGTTTGTATCCATGCATTCAGCTTTTTGTTTGTTTGTTCATTTGTTTGTTGCTTTTGTTTAATATACCACTAGAAGTAAAAAACATATGATTTTTGTACTTTTCTGTCCAACTTAATTTTAAGAGTGGGCACGAGAGTGCCTTTGCAGTTCTCTATATAGACAATCATTACATCTGGAAGAATGGAACCTTCCCCCCTTTCTTTTGCAGAGATATCTTGCTACTTAATTCAAATGGCAATTTTCAGCTGGGCATACTGTTCCTATTCCTAAAAACTATCTTTCTAGGTCCATCCATGCTGTTGCAAAGGGTAAGATTTTCTTTTTTAAGGCTGTGTAGTGTTCAATTGTGTAAATGTACCACAGCTTTTTTATTCACTTATCTACTGATCGGCACTTGGACTGCTTCCAAATTTGGGGTATTGTAAATAATGCTGCAATGAACATAGGGGTACATATATTCTTCTGAATTAGTGATTCAGGTGAAGATCATTACACTAAGTGAAATAAGCCAGTCAGAGAAAGACAAGTACCATATAATCTCCCTCAAATGTGGAATCCAATGAACAAGATGACTGGGCAAAATAAAGACAGACTTATACATAGAGAGTAGCCTGACAGCTATGGGGGGAGGCTAGGGGACTGGGTGAGGAAGGTGGAGGAATGAGCAAGAAGGGACAAAAGAAAAAAGAAAAACCCTCACAGACACGGACAACACATTTCCAGGAGAGGGTACGATGGAGGAGGGTATGGGGGCAAAGATAGTAAGGCACAAATACTTGATTGGTGGAGTAAACACACAATATGGCATAGACAGATGTGTTACGGAATCAGGCATCTGAAACCTGTATCATTATGTTAATTAGTGTCACCCTAATAAATTCAACTAAAATATTACTCAGCAATAAATATTTGGAGAAGACACTTTAAGACTAAACAAACAAAAAATACAAAATAAAATAAAAGATTACAGGTTCTAGGAAATTTTGCAACTAGATGTGACCTCGTGACTTTGGTTCTTTTTTCAGAAGTCAAATACCTACAAAATATAATAAATGTATTATGTTGTGCGCAAACACTTCGTAATTCCCGTTTTTAAAACTCCAGTAAAAGTGTCTGCTTACACAGGTCTTTTCTTTGGGATTTCAAACACACACCTGAATTTCTTGGCAATATGTGAGGGAACCTTAACACCACGTCATCTGATGACACAGACAGTTTTGGATTAGCTACCTAATATAGATTTTGAAATTTATATGATCTCTGTCCTTTATAGAACCTCAAACCTTAGTGTTTTATTTTACAAAAAATTTGCAGTTATGACTCCATTATAATCCTCAGGTATATAAAAATACTACCAGTATACAAATTTATTTTTTCCTGGAATATAATAATATTGCAATGCATACTGTTTCAAATCAGCTTGATCTTTCTAGGTTAGGTTCATGTTTTCCATCTCTTGATTCAATTACTTAGAATATAGCCTCAAGGAAGCAGATGGTAAGTGGGTGAATAAAGATGAATTATGATTTCATAATTATTAGCTCTTTGAGTCCCAGAGGCTAGTTGATAAAGTATGCTTTCCTCTCCCTACCCCAGACAGCATATCTGAATCCTCTCCAAAGGTGCTGATACTAATGATTATCTTCATTGTACAACAGTGTTTAAACAAAGCATGTAGTATTTCAAAAATAATTGTAATTTTTTTAGTATTTCTTAGTGCAAACAAATATCATTCTGCTTCCACCACTGAAAAAGTTAAGACATAAGCTTTAAATTTTCTCCCAAGAATTGCATCATTAAGTCAATCATATTCCCAGATAATGTGCGGTACCTGTTTACATCGGGCAAACAGGAAATTGCCACTAGTTCCATGCTTTGACAAATGTAAAATTAAATTATATTAAGTTGCTAATATTTGGCTGTTTGGCTTTCAAAATGGCAATTCCATGTTTCTCAAACTAACATTAATAGCTAATACTTAAGCACTAGGATTTTATATGTATTCAATAGCTATTCAGTGTAATGAATATTATAGTAATCCTCATTTTATGAAAGACAAAAATAATCCACAAGTGGGTTTAGAAATATTTCTCTAATCACAAAGCTAGTAAGTCTTGTTTTTTATTTTAATTTTTTGAGAGGAGGGGAGGCACAGACAGACTCTCACATGTACCCCTACCAGGATCCATCTGGCAAGTCCACTAGGGAGCGATGCTCTGCCCATCCCTTGCAACTGGATTCATTTTTCAGTGCCTGAGGTGAAGACCATGGAACCAGCCTCAGTGCCCAGGGCAAACTCGCTTTAATTGAGTCATGGCTTTGGGGGGGGGGTAAGAGAGAGAGAAAGAGAGAGAAGTGAGAGGGGGTGGGATGGAGAAGCAGATGGGTGCTTCTCTTATGTGCCCTGACCAGGAATTGAACCTGGGACTTCCACATACCTGGCCAATGCTCTGCCACAAAGCCAACCAGTCAGAGTCACAGCTAGTAAGTCTTGGAGGCAGGTTTAGGACCTAGGTGCTCTGGCTCTCATATACAGGTTGTTTTGTTTTGTTTTGCGCAGATTCTTAATCCCTGGGCTATACACTATTCTATATTTGATCACAGAATATGTTAAGTTCACTTTCCAACTTTGAACAGCAAAATGCCCCCAAATTACTACCCATTGGCCAAATGGTAAAGCTGCACTCTAGACCTACAGACATGACTTCCTCCTGGACAGCTCCACTTGAATATCGTGAAGACTTCTTCTACTCAGTATCCTCAAAGAAATCTTACCATCTTCCTCCACACTACTCAGTGGTCCATACCCAAATCCTGAGCATTTTCTTGGATTCCTCTTCCATTTCAAAGTTATATCAGTTACCACATTCAGGCACTGCTACTCCTGACTTGTTATTATCACACGTATACTCTTCTATCTAATGCAATTGTTAAAGTTTCTCACATGGACAATTATATGAACTACTATTATTCTACTTATATCAACCATTGTTCTCCCTCAAGGTCAATAATGCATTAGTTATAGGGTGAATTTTTGAACAAACATGTCTAATGTGATATCCCTCCTTTCTTTTAAGCTAGAGAACACTTTCATAAAACATTTATCACATAAAACCTATTATTGTTTCTGTGTCCTTACTAATCCTTTAAAGAAATTATTGGGGTGGCACTGGTTAACATAATTATACAGGTTTCAGGTGCCCATTTCTAGAATACATCTCTGCACACCATATTATATCCCAATTAGCCCTAAATTCCACAAGTATTAGCTTATCTTTTGTCAGAGCTATATCAATATGCCACAGTGTTATGTCATACATGTGTGTGAAATTTAAATTCAATGACATTCCCTTATAATTGAGGTACTTGGCATCTATATAAGTATTTTAACCTCAGTTTGCTTGTCCATTTCTTTAAAACTACTCTAGGTTATTTTTAAGAAAAGCACATGAAATTAAATACTCTGACCGCCAAAATGGCTGCACATGACTAGTAATTGGCTTGAGGTTTCACTTTCTGATTTAGGGGGTCAATCCTCTTTGACTTATAACTCTTAATTTATTTTGAAGTTACTGAAGTTACTGTAAACTGGTATTTTTTGCTGTTACTTCTTCCTATAGGAGAGTAAATTATGAATATTTTTTCTTTACTGTTTACTACTGCTTGAAAGAGAAAGCCTAATTAAAAGTAACAGAAAAAATAGTGGTTTCTATATTTAAACATTTTGGACTATGTGCCATATCATTTTGGTTGTTTTATTATAATTTTAATCTCACTTATTGTTATAGTGCAAACTTAATTCTGGCTAATTAGGGCTACTTTTGGTATTAGTAAAACATTGACAGAATAAAATTTTAAACATTCAGCCTTTCCCCTAGTCCTGCTGTTGGAATCACATTGTACCTAGAATAGGCTTCCTACATGTGTTTCAACTGCCTTACTATACATATTTTGGCTAATAAGTAAAAATTATTTGTAATTAGGATATTAATGTGTCAACTTGTACAGTTGCCTAACATTATATTTATATTCAAATTTAATTTTTGTCCACGTTTGCTTCAAGTTACATCTAGTCCAGTCATTAGTTTTTTATTTTTGCTGTTTTTTAAAAATTATGTGCCTTTTAAATTAATGAGAACTTAATTATATAGAATAAAACACCAAATAAGAAAAGCCACAAATTTTATTTATTTATTTATTTATTTATTTATTTATTTATTTATTTATTTATAGTGGATCATTTGTTTATTTTGAATCTTTAGATTCGTCAAAAATATTCCTGGAGCCCAGGCCAGTTTGCTCAGTGGTACAGTGTCAGCCCAGCATGTGAAAATCCTGGGTTCGATTCCTGGTCAGGGCACACAGGAGAAGCACCCATCTGCTTCTCCACTCCTTTTCCTCTTCTTTCTCTCTTCTCCTCCTGCAGCCAAGGCTCCATTGGAGCAAAGTTGGCCCGGGTGCTGAGAATGGCTCCATGATCTCTGCCTCAGGATCAGGTGCTAGAATGGCTCTGGTTGCAATTAAGCAACACCTCAGATGGACAGAGCGTTGCCCCCTGGTGAGCTTCCCAGGTGAAGCTCGGTCGCATGCTGTTGTCTGTCTCTCTGCCTCCCCGCTTCTCACTTCAGAAAAATACAAAAAAAAAAAAAAAATCCTGGAAATTTAAAGAGTTAAAATAAAAAATAATTAAATAAACTTCAAATGAAGAATTTAAAAGGGGGTACTGTTTTCAACTGGTGTCTAAAATCAGTTACCCAGGACATTTGGTATAGTTTTAATTCTGTTAGTTCTAGCCACAGTTGTGGTAAAATAAATTATTTGTTAATACTGATAATAGTACTTCCTTCAGGAAGTTATTGTGAGGTGTAATTGAGATAGAACAGAGTCTAGCACATGATAAATTCTTGAGAAATGCCTAATAAATATTTTTCTAGTAGCATCCTGGGAGAAAACCCTATCAGAAAATGTTAAAACTGTTTCTGACACTGTGCAGCAAATGAGACCTTCTTTATTGGTGATATCTTTGGTGGTTTGATGGCAGAGGTCACAGAGCACACAGCCTTAATGGAGAGAGGGAGGTCCCTCAGTGTGTTGAAACTCTAATGGGGAGAGGAATTGCCTAAGCCTATCATGACCACAGATAGGAGATCTTTGGTCTGCCAGAGAGCAGCTAGGGCTTGCTCCAAAAAGTGGAGCTGCTCAGGTGAGATAAGGTACTTTAGAAAGGAAAAGATAAAGGGAAAGTAAACCTACAGGAAATGGCAGGGAGCACAGCAAACCCTGAGCAATAAGACAGACAGTAAGACACTTAGTAAATAGTGTGTTTCTAGCTGAGTTCTTCCCCCTGCAGAACCAGAAGCCGAGAAAAGGCAGGAGGACCCAAACATTGCCAAGGAAACATTTAGCTGCTGGAACTGGCTTAGGATTGGTTGTCAAAATTAAATTAGATATAGCACTTTTATTTAATGTGAATGTATACTGTATAATGATAATGTTTGAATGTTCTCAAGTACACATTGCTCTTTCTAACTCAAAGTTTTAGTTAAAAATTCAGACAACTGTCTATATTTTTATAAACCATATGACAACAAGAAAGGGAGGGAAAGTGTATCTATTGATGTTAATATTTCATTGATGAGCTAATTCAGAATAAAATTTGAGGAGAGGGAAAGATATTTAAAATTGAAATAATGAGCTGTGGCCAGTTGGCTCAGTGATAGAGTGTTGGCCCAGCATGTGGAAGTTCTGGGTTCCATTCCCAGTCAGGGCACACAGGAGAAGCGACTCTCTATTTCTCCACCCTTGCTCTTTCTCTCTCTCTCTCTCTCTTCCCCTTCCAAAGCCATGGCTATAATGGTTCTAGCAAGTTGGCCCAGGGAGCTGAGGATGGCTCCACGGCCTCAACTCAGGCGCTAAAATAGTTCAGTTACTGAGCAATGGAGCAGCAGCCACAGATGGGCAGAGCACCCCTAGTAGTGGGCTTGCTGGGTGGATCCCAGTCAGGGCACATGTGGGAGTCTGTCTCTCTGGCTCCCCACCTCTCACTTTATAATAGTATTAATAAACAAAATAGCCTGACTTGGCAGTGACTCAGTGGACTGAGCATGGGACTGGAACACAGAGGACAAAAGTCTGAAACCCCAAGGTCGCTGGCTCGAGCGCAGGCTCATCTGGCTTGTGTGTGGGCTCACCAGCTTGAGTGCGGGGTCGCTGGCTTGAGCATGGGATCACAGGCATGATCCCATGATCACTGGCTTGAGCCTAAAGGTTGCTGGCTTGAGCAAGGGGTCACTTGATCGGCTATAGCCTCCGGGTCAAGGCACATATGAGAAAGCAATCAATGAACAACTAAGGTGCCACAATGAAGAATTGATATTCCTCATTTCCCTCACTTCCTGTCTGTCTGTCCCTGTCTGTCCCCTCTCTCTGTCTCTGTCCAAACATTTAATAAATAAATAAATAAATAAAACAAAACAAAATTGAAATAATAAATAACAGTCATTACATAAATATTTAAACATAAAAGTGTTGCTATTTTCAAAATTATTTGAAAATAATTTAGGTTCATCATGATTATGTTAAATCCTCCAAGTCATTTAATAAACAATCAAATGTATTATGTTATTAAGTGATTATTTGGGGTCATTAGTTAATATACTTGAGACCACACTAATTTGAGGGGCTAACAGTGAGGGTCTTCATAAACTAAGGTCCTTGAACTGTGTTCTCATGAAGCATGCAGAGAATTATGAATTGAAGACCATTCCTCCCACACACAATGATGTGTCAATTTCCCTCATTTCTGCCTCCCTATTTTCACAAGTCTCCCATCTATCTCATTTTCTTTTCACGCTGTATGATTCTAACCCATTTTCTCACTGACATTGTCACTGTATATTTATTCATTTCCTTCTAAGAGGAACACTAAAGAGAAAAAGAAACAAATATAAAAAAAATTAGTCTGCTTTGTTTAAATAAATCCTTGACATTTAAGGAAGAGTTTAATTTAGGTTCATGTTAAAATATTTCCTTTTTTGGACTATTATTAGCACTCTTTTTACATATAATGAGTTATCTGTGATTATTTGCAGCATTTTATTTAAGTTCTGGCTTTTCTAGAATAGTGAGCCCTGTGAAGGCAGGTCTGCCTCATTTATTTTTGTATCTCACCCACTGCAGTGCCTAGCATGCAGTAGGCACTGGGAACAGAGAGTCTTCTCAGATATGCATTAATCACTCATGCATCCACTCAACCTTAGAATGAAAGACACTGGTCTAGCAGTGGCCCTACAGCTATGCACAGAGCAGAGTCCTTACCATATGGAGCGTACATTCTAAAAGGGCACACACACAAGAAACAATGAAGAACAGAATATGTGCACATTACTGTGCTAGAACTGGTGTGAAAAAGCATCTACTGATTCTCCAGCTTGTTTCCAGAGCTTTTTTGCACAGAGAATCTTTTCGATGAGTGAAATGGCATGCACATTAACATTATAAAAATTCATGTAAGTGGAAATGAAAGAGTAATAAGTCCACTTTAAAGGCAAATAGAACAGATCAAAAATTAAATGTTTTTATTCCGAATAATTTAGAAACAATTACTCAATACACTCAAAGGTCATGGTGAATAGTTTTGAAGAAATACAATAGCTTCATTGTTTTCCATGCCCAAGTTACAGAACTGAAGATACAGGCTAGAAATATCTGTTCATTATTTTTTTATACTGAAAAAAAATCACGTGAGTTTATGATTTAAGTGATTTATAAACATCGGCAGTCACATGCCAGTTTAATAAATGGAATGAAAATTTATATTTTGCTGCAGTTAGAGGAATTTGCACCATACTCTTTCAGTCCATAGGCTAAATCTGCTAAAAGACCAAAGATAAAAGTCTAACAAATGAAATAAGGCACTATACCCATGGAACATAATGGGCTCCAAAGACTTATTCTCACTTCTTTGTAACTGCTCACATGTGGTAAACCACAAAAACAAGCAAGAACTAAAGGCACTCTGTTCATGTTTGAAGTTTACAAATAGTGTCAATTTTTTCATGCTTTGGATGGCTCTTGCTAAAGAATTCCCCTTTTACTTTCTGTTTTACTTCCATATGTTCCAAGAAATGTAATCTATAGGTACAGTTTAAAGGATAATCATGAAATGGACATCCGTTTATCTAGCACTGAACTTAATTAAGAAGTAGGACTTAATATCTGAGGTAAGAGCAGCCCTCTGACTGCCCTTTCACCCTCCCAAGAAACCACACTCTTGACAGTGTTACCACATGCTTATGTATTTCTAGGCAACTATTTTAACACTATACCCATATTATGATTTTAAAGATATACCAATTTCTATGACTTTTTCTTCCCAATTTATGTATGTATGTATGAGCTGTGCTTCATTTATTATCACTAACGCAGAGTATCAAATTACTTGAATACATTATAATTTACTTATCATTTTCCAAATGAATGCTTGAGTTTTCAGAGGTTTTATTTCAATCACAAACAAGCTATTGTGAACATTTTCCTACATGTTTAGAAGTTGATTTTAAAACACAAAGCTTTGCTTTTAGAAAAACAGGCACAAAGTGATGCAAACGCTCTGGAACATGTTTCAGTCTATGACATTAGAAATAGTGCAGCTACGTTTTAGTCTTATAAATAAATTAACATAATAAGCGTGTTCCTGTAAGTTTCCAT
This sequence comes from Rhynchonycteris naso, assembly GCA_037038555.1. Classification (NCBI taxonomy): domain Eukaryota; kingdom Metazoa; phylum Chordata; class Mammalia; order Chiroptera; family Emballonuridae; genus Rhynchonycteris; species Rhynchonycteris naso. The sequence continues at coordinate 175,756,262 of CM072995.1, read as the reverse complement.
GAATATAACCTTATTTTATAATGTGACCGGATGTCTGTTTCTTTAAATATAAACTAGAAAATTTTCCTATATAAAGGGATCCTTGCATAAATAATTATGGAGATAAAGGATTCTTTATAAAATAAATAAGCCAAATTAAGCTGATAAGCTATACTTGATGCACTAATGATACTTAGAAAAGAAAGATTGGTATTTTTCTTGTCAAATGACAGTAATCTTTCCAACCTTACACCTTCCCTTAATTTATTGAAACAAAGTCACAGTACCCCTGAACCATGTGTGTTTGGCATTTCTTTTGGATCGGGTGTCTCTAACAGCTGTGTAGCTGCATGCAGCTTGACAATGTTTTATCGAGGGCACACCTGTGAAGAAGGCTCAACCTCCTGAGCCTGCCATTTCCTCCAACACGAAAGGTTAGGAGTGCCCATGGCCTTGTTTAATATGAACACCCAGAGCAAGGGTCTAATGTCATTTCAAGTTATTCAACAATTTCAAGTAGATTCTTTTTTTTGTGTATGACATTTTTCCAATTATATATTTCATATCTAAAATGCCTGTTCTGTATAAGAAGCAGTTATGACTCATTCCTTCTGTGTTTGTGTTTTTATTTAAATTGAAGTACACTAATCAAACTACGCAGCTTTAAGCAGATTTACAATAAAACATTAATTATATAAATATAAAAGTTATTTTTAAAACTATAGATAAAACTTAAACTAGAGAAAGAGAAAGAAACACCAACTTGTTGTTCCACTTATTTATACATTCTTTGGTTGACTCCTGTATGTGCCTTGATTGGGGATTGAACCTGAACCTTGGCGTATTGGCATGGTGCCCCAACCAACTGAGCTACAAGGCCAGAGAAATAAAACTTTTAATAGGCAAATTTGTTTTATGCACTATTTAAAACACAAGTTATTATTTTCACTAACAGATCCTATTAAAAGTACTGATTCATCAGACGACCATTTAAGTGTTGCTGGAGACAGGTATTTACTTGAATGAATTCTTATGAATTCCTTTTGTACACTATGTTATATTTTATTATTATTAATTTTAATTGGGTGACACCAATAAATCAGGGTACATATGTACAACGAAAACATCTCCAGATTATCTTATCATTCAATTCATTCCATTATGTTGCATACCCATCACCCAAAATCAAATTGTCCTCAGTCACCTTCTATCTGGTTTTCCCTGTGCCCCTTCCCTCATCCCTATCTCACCCTCCCCTCCATCCCCCCACCCTGTAACCAACACTCTCTTATCCATGTCTCATAGTCTCACTATTATGTTCCACCTATGCATGAAATCATGCTGTCCTCAGTTTTTTTTTTCTGAATTACTTATTTCACTCGGTATAATGTTATCAAGGTCCATCCATTTTGTTGTAAATGATCTGATGTCATCATTTCTTATGGCTGAGTAGTATTCCATAGTATATATGTACCAAAGCTTTTTAATCCACTCGTCTTCTGACGGACACTTGGGCTGTTCCCAGATCTTCGCTATTGTGAACAATACTGCCACAAACATGGGGGCGCATTTCTTCTTTTCTAACAGTGTTATGGTGTTCTTAGGGTATATTCCTAAAAGTGGGATAGCCGGGTCAAAAGGCAGTTCGATTTTTAATTTTTTGAGGAATCTCCAAACTGTTTTTCCACAGTGGCTGCACCAGTCTGCATTCCCACCAGCAGTGCAGGAGGGTTCCTTTTTCTCCACATCCTCGCCAGCACTTATTCTGTGTTGTTTTGCTGATGAGTGCCATTCTGACTGGTGTGACGTGATATCTCATTGTGGTTTTAATTTGCATTTCTCTAATGATTAGTGATGTTGAGCATTTTTTCATATGCCTATTGGTCATCTGTATGTCCTCTTTGGAGAAATATCTATTCATTTCTTTTGCCCATTTTTTGATTGGATTGTTTGTCTTCCTGGTGCTGAGTTTTATAAGTTCTTTATAAATTTTGATTATTAACCCCTTATCAGACGTGCTGTCAAATATGTTCTCTCATTGTGTGGTTTGTCTTTTTATTCTGTTCTTATTGTCTTTAGCTGTGCAAAAACTTTTTAGTTTGATATAGTCCCATTTGTTTATCTTGTGTTTTATTTCATTTGCCCGTGGAGATAAATCGGCAAATATATTGCTGCTACAGATGTCGGAGAGCTTGCTGCCTATGTTTTCTTCTAAGATGCTTTTGGCTTCACGGCTTATGTTTAAGACTTTTATCCATTTTGAGTTTGTTTTTGTGAATGGTGTAAATTGATGGTCTAGTTTCATTTTTTTTTTGCAGGTAGATGTCTAATTTTCTCAACACCATTTGTTGAAGAGGCTGTCTTTACTCCATTGTATGTTCTTTCCTCCTTTGTCAAATACCAGTTGTCCATAAAGCTGTGGGTTTATTTCTGGGTTCTCTGTTCTGTTCCATTGATCAATGTGCCTGTTCTTAAGCCAGTACCAGCCTGTCTTGCGAATAATGGCCTTGTAGTAAACCTTGATATCTGGAAGAGTGATACCTCCTGCTATATTTTTTCCTTTTAAGATTGCTGAGGCTATTCGTGTTCTTTGTAGGTTTCATATAAATTTTTGGAATATGTGTCTATATCTTTGAAGTATGTCATTGGTATTTTAATTGATATTTCACTGAATTTATAAATTGCTTTTGGTAATATAGACATTTTAATGATGTTTATTCTTCCTAGCCATGAGCACGGTATATGCTTCCACTTGTTTGTATCTTCCTTGACTACTTTTATCAATGTTTTATAGTTTTCCAAGTACAAGTTCTTAACCTCCTTGGTTAAATTTACCCCTAGGTACTTTATTTTTTCTGGCTGCAATAGTGAAGGGGATTGTTTCCTTAATTTCTTATGCTGACAGATCATTGTTTGTATATAGAAATGCCTCTGATTTCTGAGTATTAATTTTATATCCTGCCACCTTGCTGAATTCATTTTTAAGGTCCAGTAGTTTTTTGACTGAGACTTTAGGGTTTTCTATATACAATATCATATTATCAGCAAATACTGACAGTTTTACTTCTTCTTTTCCAATTTGGATGCCTTTTATTTCTTCTTCTTGTCTGATTGCTGTAGCTAGGACTTCCAAACTATGTTGAATAAAAGTGGTGAAAGAAGGCATCCCTGCCTGGTTCCTGATCTTAAGGGGATTGCTTTTAATTTTTGTCCATTTAGTATGATGTTTGCTGTGGGTTTGTCATGGATGGCCTTTATCATGTTAAGAAATGTTCGCTGTATTCCCACTTTACTGAGAGTTTTGAGCATGAATGGGTGCTGGATTTTATCAAATGCTTTTCTGCATCTATTGAAATTATCATGTGGTTTTTGTCCTTCCTTTTGTTTATGTGATGAATCACATTGATTGATTTGTGAATATCGAACCAGCCTTGCCTCTCCAGGATAAATCCCACTTCATCATGGTGTATGATTTTTTCATATATTGCTGGATTCAGTTGACTAATATTTTGTTGAGAATATTAGCATCTAAATTCATCAGGTATATAGGCCTTTAGTTTTCTTTCTTTGTGTTGTCTTTGCCCAGTTTTGGGATCCGAATTATGCTCGTCTTGTAAAAGAAGTTTGGAAGTCTTCCTTCCTCTTAAATTTTTTGAAATTGCTTGAGGAGGATAGGAGGTAGTTCTTCTTTGAATTTTTGATAGAATTCACTTGTGAAGCCATTAGGCCCAGGACTTTTCTTCGTTGGGAGTTTTTTGATAACTGTTTCGATCTCATTTTTTGTAATTGGTCTGTTTAGGTGTTCTGATTCTTCTAGATTGATTTTTGGAAGGTTATATGATTCAAGAAATTTGTCCCTTTCACCTAGGTTGTCTAATTTTTTGGCATAGAGTTCTTCATAGTATTTTCTTACAATGCGTTGTATTTTTGTTGTGTCAGTTGTTATTTCTCCACTGTCATTTCTAACTTTATTTATTTGAATTCTTTCTCTTTTTTTCTTGGTGAGTCTAGTTAAAGGTTCATCAATCTTGTTTACCTTTTAAAAGACCCAGATTCTGGTTTCATTGATCCTCTGTATTGTTTCCTTAGCCTCTATGTCATTTATTTCTGCTCTGATCTTTATTATTTCCTTCCTTCTACTTGTCCTGCATTTTATTTGTTGTTGTTTTTCAAGTTCTTTTAGCTGCAGGGTTAAGTTGCTTATATGTTCTTTTTCTAGCTTCTTATGATATGCCTGTAGTGCAATAAACTTCCCTCTCAGAACTGCTTTTGCTGTGTCCCATAGATTTTGAGTTGACGTATGCTCATTATCATTTGTTTCTAGAAACTTTTTTATTTCTTCTTTGATCTCAATGTTAATCCATTCATTATTTAATAACATGCTATTTAGTTTCCAAGTGTTTGAGTATTTTTCAGTTTTTCTTTTGTGGTTGATTTCTAGTTTCATGGCATTGTGATCAGAGAAAATGCTTGATATAATTTCAATCTTCTTAAATGTGTTGAGGCCTTTTTTGTGTCCTAACATGTGGTCTATCCTAGAAAACGTACCATGAGCGCTTGAGAATAATGTATATTCTACTGCTTTAGGGTGAAAAGTTCTGAATATATCTATTAAATCAAGTTGATCTAGTGTATCCTTTAAGTCTGCTGTTTCTTTATTGATTTTCTTTCTTGTGGATCTATCCAGTGTTGTTAGTGGGGTATTGAAATCCCCTACTATGATAGTATTGCTGTTAATCTCGCCCTTTATATCCATCAAAGTCTGCTTTATGTATGTCAGGTCTCCTATATTTGGTGCGTAGATATTTATAATAGTTATATCTTCCTGTTGAATTGTTCCGTTTATCATTATGTAGTGTCCGTCTTTATCTCTTACTACAGCCTTTGTTTTAAAGTCCATTTTGTCAGATATAAGTACTGCTAACCCTGCTTTTTTTTCATTTCCATTAGCATGAAATATTTTTTTCCATTCTTTTACCTTCAGTCTATGTGCATCTTTTGTTTTAAGGTGTGTCTCTTGTAGACAGCATATATATGGGTCCTGTTTCTTTATCTACGCAACTACCCTATGTCTTTTGATTGGATCATTTAATCCATTTACATTTAATGTTATTATTGATATGTAGTTTTTTATTGCCATTTTATTCTTTAAATCTGTATTCTTCTTTTGCTATATTCTTTCCTCCCTTTGAACTGATCACAACAGGCCTCTTAGTATCTCTTACAGAATTAGTTTGGTTTTAATGAATTCCTTGAGGCTTTCTTTGTTTGGGAAGCTCTTTATTTCTCCTTCAATTTTAAATGTTAGCCTTGCTGGATAGAGTAGTCTTGGTTGTAGGTTCTTGTGTTGCATTACTTTGATTATATCTTGCCATTCCCTTCTGGCCTCAAGTGTTTCTGTTGAGAAGTCCTATGCCATCCTTATGGGGGCTCCGTTGTAGGTGATAGTCTTTTTTTCTCTAGCAGCTTTCAAAATTTTTTCTTTATCCATTAGCTTTGGTATTTTAACTATGATGTGTCTTGGTGTAGATTTTTTTGGGTTTTTTTAATGGAGTTCTGTGTGTTTCTTGAACGTGTGGAATGTTTCTCAGCCTTAATTAACGGAAGTTTTCTGTTATGATTTGATTGAACAAAGTTTCCATTTCCTGTCCTTTCTCCTCTTCTTCAGGCAACCTTATGATGCAAATGTTGTTTCTCTTCATGTTGTAACATAGCTCCCTTAGAGTTTCCTCACATTTTTTGAGTCTCTTTTCCTTTTTCTTCTCTGCTTCTGTGCCTTTATTTATTGTGTCCTCTACCTCGCTGATTTGATCCTCAGCGTGATTCATACTGCTTTTAATTCCTTCCATTGTGGTCTTCAGTTCTGATGCTGTATTTGTCATTTCTGTCTGATTCTTTTTTATTATTTCAATTTTGTTTTTCATACTTGTTATCTCTCTATTTAGGTGTTCATAATGACTATCCATTGTTGCTCTAATTTCTGTGAACATCCTAACTATAATTATTCTAAATTCTTCTTCTGGTAATTTGGTTATATCTGGTTCATTCAGGTCCTTCTTTAGGGATTTCTCTTGATTCATTTGGTTTGCATTCCTCTGCCTGCTCATTTTGTCTGTATATAAGCAAGTTGTGGCCACTGGAGTTCAGTATGTGTTGCCTTTGTATTCTCTAGGTGTGGTCTGTCTGCAGGCCCACCACCCCCTCTGCCGCTGCCTAGGGCGGTTGGGTATGGGCGTTGACTGTGCCGGCCCACTGCGGCTGTTGCTGTGATTTCCACCTCTTCTCTGCAGGAGGGGCTGTCACTCAAACCAGAAGCCTCAACACCAAGGGTAGAGGTGAGCACCTTTGCTCAATTGTGGACCCAGCCTGTTTCCGGGCTTCTGCCCTGCACCCGCAGTCAGAGCCTCCTCGTCACATTTTCGCGGGGGGGGGGGGGTGCGGCTTTTGACGTGCTCTCAGCTTTGAGCCTTTGCCTGTCCATAGCTTTAGCCCTCCCTTGAGTCCAGGGCCCTCCTGAGCAGGGTGGCAAACCGCGGTTTATTTGGCCCCCTGGCGTGCACTCAGCTGCACAGGTCCTCTCGTCCCGGGCTCTACCCTGCCCCCGTGTTCCGAGCCAACTATCGCACGCAGGATGGCAAACCACGGTTTATTGGTCCGGGCGTGTTTGTGGGCGTGAACTCAGCCGCGAGCTTCCTCTTGTCCCTTGTCCTAGCCCTGTCCCCGCAGTCCGGGCCGGCTTGAGCAGGGTCGCAGAGCAGAATTCTGCCCGTTCTTGACCTTTTGCTTTTTCCCCGCAGGTGGGGTCACAGGCGGGCCCGCAGCTGCCGGACCGCTTTCGCGCGTCCCCTCCGCCCCTGCTGGGCTAGACCAAGTTCACACCGGTTGGGCCTTTGCCCCCACCAACAGAACCGCATTTCAGCACGTCCTGCCGCCACCATACCCTTCAGCAACTCTCAGCAGAGTAGGAAGGGCCCTAATACTCCACACTGTAGGCCTCCCTCTAAGCAGCTCTGCTCTAATTGCCGCGGGAGAGCTTGTTTGGCTGGTGTCTGTCTCCCTTTGCTGGTATTGCTAGTTCCAGGGGAAATATTTGTTTTCGATTAGGGAAGTGACTTAGCCCAGGGGTTAGGGTGGCTGTCCCTCAGAGTGTTTGTCCCTGTGCCTTCAGTCCACACTCACTTCCCGCTGCTCTGGTCCTTTCCTCTGTCCCCATTTCCTGGAGCCCCGGGTGTGTGGTTGTGAGAGAGGTTTTCTGTGCTGTCCCTTTAAAAAGAATCTTGGGTCTGAGAAAACTGTCTCTTTCTCACAAACAGTATCCTCACTTTTTTCACAGCTCAATACTGTCCAAATGCCTCTTCTAGGCTCTGGGACTGTAGGCTGGGGCTTGGTTCCTGGAACCCAGATCCCTCCCTCTCCGCCAAACTCTCCTCCTGCCACGCGAGTCTCTCCGGGCTGCCGTTCACTCCGGGGAGCTGGGCAGCTCTCTTTGCATTTTCGCTATTTCTACCAGTCTCAATGTGGCTTCTTCTGTGTTCCTTGGTTGAAGAGTCCACTTAGTTTAGTTCAAAGTTGGTTTATCCAGATGATGGTTCTTAAAATTGAGTTATAATCCACTTTGGTTCTGGGAGTTGGAAGTTGGTATGTCTGCCTACTCCATCGCCATCTTCCTGTCCTTTGTACACTATGTTTTAAAGAGGAAATAACTTAAAGGTGCTGTGCATTTAATATGTGACACACATTTAGCAAATGTACACACAGTAGGAATCCAACATAGATTGTTTTTAGTAAATATTAACTGTATGCCAAGCCCTGTTCTTCATGATTAAAATACAAGGAAAACAAAGTGGACAATGTTTCTGCCTTTGAGAAGTAGATACTGTAACACAGGGATATATATAATCAACAAGTAAGAAAAGCTAAAATTAATACATAGCATTTCCATTAACAATGCACGAGGGTTCTCTTTTCTCTACACCCTCACCCACAATTGTTTGTTGATTTATTGACCGTAACCATTCTGACAGGTGTGAGGTGAAATCTCATTGTGGTTTTAATTTGTATTTCTCTGATGATCAGTGACATTGAACATTTTTCCATATGTCTACTGGCCAACTGTATGTCCATTATGGAGAAGAGTCTAATCAAGTCTATTGCCAGTTACTTAATTAGACTGTTTTTGGTATTGAATTTTATAAGTTCCTTGTAAATTTTAGATATTTAGCCCTTATCAGAAGTATAGGCAAATATGTTCTCCTATTCAGTGGGTTGTCTTTTCATTTTGTTGATGGATTCTTTTGCTGTGCAAAATCCTTTTTAGTTTGGCCTGACCTGTGGTGGCGCAGTGGATAAAGCATCGACCTGAAATGCTGAGGTCGCCGGTTCAAAACCCTGCACTTGTCTGGTCAAGGCACATATGGGAGTTAGTTGATGCTTCCTGATCCTCCCCCTTTCTCTCTCTCTGTCTCTCTTAAATGAATAAATAAATAAATAAATTTAATAAAAAAAAATAAAAAAACCTTTTTAGTTTGATATCATCCCATTTGCTTATTTTTTCTTTTGCTTCCTTTACCTGTGGTGATCTATCAAAAAAAATATTGGTATAAGAAATGTCTAAGATTTTATTATCTATGTTTCCTTCTAGGATTTTTACAGTTTTGAGTCTTATGTTTAAGTTTAATTCATTTTGAATTTATTCTTGTGTATAGTGTAAGAAAGTGGTCTAGTTTTAGTTCTTTGCACATATGATACCCAATTGAACCAACATCATTTATTGAATAGACTATCTTTTACCCCATTGTATGTTTTTGCCTCCTTTGTGAAATACTAATTAGCTATACAGCTGTCAGAAGAGAAGAGGATTGGGGACTGGGTGAAACAGGTGAAGGAATTAAGCAAAAGAAGAAAGGGCTCACGGACAACATACAACAATGTGGTGATTATGAAAGAGAAAGGTGTTGGGGGGAGGTAGAAGAGGTTAAAGAGGGGACAAAAGGTGATGGAAGGAGACTTGACTTGGTGTGGTGAACATGTGGTGCAATGTACACATGATGTATTATGGAATGGTGCACCTGAAACCCATGTAAATTTATTGACCAATATCATTTTAACAAATTTATCTGTATTCATGTGTTTTATACATAGTTATAATAGATAATATGATTAGTGCCTGGAATGAAGTAGGGTACAGTGACAGCAAATAATGGAATAACAGAAGAGAACTTCTTAGAATAGTTGGCTAGGAAAAGCTTCTCTGATGAAGTAATGTTTATAGTCATGATGTTCTTTTCTAACAGGGCGACGTGTCTTTGTATTGATATTTTATAGGTCTATTTCTTTTCTGGGGAGTAATTTAGAAACATATTTTATGTGAATTCTATTTGAAAATCTGTATATCAACTTGTCCATTTTAAGTTACAGATAGATTTCATAATTCAAACTCCCTTTCATATTGTTATATTTCATATTACGTATTATACAACTTTCATAATATAATGTATTGGTGAAACCAGTACTTACCCCTGTATGCTTAATCATATTTATTTTAATTCAATTATTGGTATCACTTTGTGTTTTTTTTCCCTCTACTAGATTGCTTGCTTCATGAGGCAGAAAGTTATATAGTACCTAGCACAAGTCTTAGTTTTTGGTGAGGAGTCATTTTTTAAAAAATACTCAAGTTTCTAAGATGAATATTAATGGTATGATCTCATTATTATTACACTTCTTATTTTTCCAAAAGAGCCTAACTTTGCAGATGTGAAGACTGAGAACCTTAAAAAGAAAAAAAGAAAAAATTCTGATTGTCACCTGCCAAAGAATGGTAATAGAAAAAAACATTTCTGAGTATTAAGGATCACATATCATTTATGCTTGTTTTTTTCTATTTCCTTTAATCTTTTTAATAAGGCCTCTTTTTTACTAGACAGGAGAGGAGACTCAAGGAGAAACCAAAATAGAGAGACGTCTTTACAGACCAGTTTCAAACAGATTCCAGTCCCCTGAAACATCTGTTGTGCTGTTAGAACGCTGAGATAATGTGAGACCTAGCAAATGTGTAAATGGCAGCTGGTAAAATTTCCAGTGACTATTAGGAACGCTGATAAATTTTGAAAAATATTGTGTGCTTCAATTTAGTTGTTTGGTCAAAAGTAAATAAAAAAGTAATTTCATATATTTATATGACTTTGTTGCTTTCATAGAACTGCTTTCTGTAATGAATTATTTTTTATGGACACACATGAATGTACACACACACACACACACACACACACACTCCTGGGGAGGAGTTAGTGACATGGGCCCTCTTATTGGAAGTGTAAATCCATCAACTCCTTCAATAAATGTTGTGTGTCAGGCATGGTTTGTAGTGCTGAGGATATAGCAGTGAGCCCAGCAAACCCCCTATCATCATAGAACCTACATTTTAATTGGCAATATACAAATAGTACATATGTAGTAAAAAAGAAAAAAGAAAAAAAAATTCTTATTTTATGCTATGGATGGAATAAAAGCAAGTAAAGTGGGATGGGAGTCTCAGGGTTTGAGGGGAGGGTGTTAAGGAAAACCTGACATTTGAATGAGTTGTGACAGAAGCATAATAGATAACCATGCAAATATTTGGAGAAAGATCAAACTAAAGATAGAAGGAACAGGAAATGCTAAAGCTCTGAGGTCTGAGCAAGCCTAGGGTAAACAGAAGCTGATGTTGGCGAATAGACAGAATGGAGAGAGATAAGATATGGTGCCAGGGTCCAGGTCTAAATGAGATAGGAAGTCTCTACTTTTTGTTTTCAAAGGGTTTTTAAATAGGAGTGATATGACCATTTTCACCACCCTTTAAAAATTAAAATTTATTTCATCTATCACCATTTATCCCTCTTATATCTTATACCTTCCTCCACAACACCGCCCCCCCCAACTGATATGACCTTTATAAAAGACTCCCTTTGGCTTTTGTATACCATTTTTCAGTACATTTGATATCAGAGAGGTGGGTTAGGACCTCATAGTCCTCCAACCGAGGGACAGTAGTAGGCAGGACTAGTGGAGTAGCAGTGCAGGTGGGAAAGCTGTCAGCTGAAAGCATTGTTTTTAGATGTAAAAGGTAACCTTAGTCAAAAATGATCCTAACATTTTTTGGCTTAAAAAATGTTGCCATTTTATCAGGTAAGGAATTCTGCAGAAGAAGCAGATTTGAGAGAAGAAACAAAGAATTTGGTTTTGTATATGACCAATTTGAAATGTCTTATTAGAAATCCAGTTGGAATTGTCAGTGCAGAAGTTTGGTACTGAAGTGGAGGGATCCTAGGTGGAGATGTGATAGTGGGATTGTCAGAGTGCAAGTGGAGTTCAAATCCATAAAATGTGGTGAAATTACCTAAGAAGTCAAAGTACCTAGGAAATGGAAAAGGAAAACAGAATTATTGAATTTAATTTCCCATGAGTTAGATAATAGAGTTAGTGATTAATAGCATGAACTCAGCGGTCAGAGTGTTTGGGTTCAAACCACAATTTCAGCATGGATTGATGTTGTGACCATGGAGCATAAGTAAAATGGTAGTATTATAGTTACTTCTCTCATAGAAAGAAATATTATGTAGATTAAATGAGAACCTGCTCACAAAGTACTTAGCATACAAGTGCTCAATAAATATTAGTTATCATTATCAGTAACATCCTCTTCATCATTAATAGGTGATGCCTTCTAAGGAAGCAACATGATCATATATTGTGCTATAATTTTCAAAGGATAAAATAAAGTGGTAGACTCCTGTTCAAGTTTCTATACCCTTCACAGCCCCAGATTTTCTTATGCCCCTATGTGTTTGCTTTTACACAGATCTCATTTACTTATAGACATTAGCCATATGGTTGACATAGCTCTTTATGTTTAATTTTTTGCTCTCTGGTCCTTTAACTTTGCTGTATAATTGTAATATCATAAGAATATCTGGGCTTTTCGGTGCTTTGCACTGCATGTATAAACCCAAGATTACACATGTGTACCTGTCCCTCACTAGTCAAGGATACAGTGAGTGGATTAGAAGGACTATATCAGTTGAAATGGTTCACTGACTAGGCTGAGTAAGAATAGCTGAACAGGAAGCCAGCTGGCATGCAAGTGAACAAAAAAACCAGAAATCCATGGAGAAAAGAAAGTCAGGGAGTTGCAGAGAGGGGAACTGGGAGGAGCAGAAGCATAAGAAGAACGTGCCGATGGTGGAGTCTGACCTGGGCAGGGCTGCTTGTTCCCAGTGTAGGACTAAGTAATAAAACTGCATTAATTAGGGACCTCAACTAAGGAAACAGTGGCATTATGATTTAAAAAGTAGTTATTTTCTTCCACGTTAGTTTCACTCAAATTCTGTGGTGGCACAATCTATAAAGCATTGACCTGGAATGCTGAGGTCTCTAGTTCTAAACCCTGGGCTTGCCCCATCAAAGCACATATGGGAAGCAACTACCACAAGTTAATGTTTCCCATTCCTCACTCCCTTTCTTTCTCTCTCTTTCTCTCTCAAGAAATCAATTAAAAAACTATTAATTTTTTAAATCAAAATTAATATTACTAATTACCATGCATTCCAAGTCTAAGTAAAATCAGGCAATGAGCCTAACATAATTCAATGCACTGTGCTTCTGTTTTGGGCAAAACTGTATATAATAGTAAACAGAAATGAAGTTTTAAAGATCAGAAATGTTGTTGAAAGAATCCTTTTTTTCTCTTCTCTATTTAAAAGTTGCAGAATTATTTGTGAAATTTTATTTCTAAGAAGTTCTTATCTGTCTGAAAAGAATTAGTCAGTCATCAACAATTTATTTAAATCTCCTAGGTTCTTCTTTAGTACTAACAAAAATGTTAGGTTGTTTCTAGATAGTTAGCTACTGAAGCTATCTAGAAACTGTTTTGAACAAGTGTATTAACCTGAAGTCTACAGAATCCTAAAGGGTCCTCCATAGATGAGCTTCAGCCTCCCTGAAATGACATGAAAATTTGTATATGTGCCCCATGAGTTTTTCTGGGCACAGGGTCCAGAGACATCACAAGATTTTCAAACATTCTTACTCCTCCAAAATTTTGACCTGCTTTACATAAAACCATGTATCAATTATTTAAAATAAAACAGATATCAGAACATTGATGAATTATAACCTGGAAGATTTAAAAATCTATTAGCAAGATGTTACTTCTACGCACACACCTTCTGCATTCTGTAGTCATTTCTCTCAAAAATTATTTATTCTAGATAGTCGCCAACTTTTTTTATCTTCTACACTAGATAATGAGATGTTTAATTTGGGATGTTTTTTCTAACTACTCCCTCCCTCTGGCAAAGACATCTGATCTAGGATATGGCATGCATCTGAGTCAAAACCATCTACGTAATTTTCTTTTCTACAGTCTCATCCCAAGAGCTTTGACTTGATAAACTGGAGGGTGGAACACAAGGTTCTTAAAGCTACAATAACTCATTTATTTGTAATGAAACCCTGCTTTCCTTAATTTTGGTGGATTTGGTAGAATGTTGTGAGGGACAAAAGGAGAAAGAAGGGCGGTGGGGAAAGAAGCAGGCAGGATAAAAGGAGAAGTTAAAAAGAAAATTTACTACACAGAAACTTATTTCTTTCTTTGGGACCTGAAGTATGCAAATACTATGTTACTAATCTGCTTAACATATGAGGGTTTCCAGTTTAGTGAATACATTTTGCATAATCAGTCAATAATTATTTATTTTTTATATACAAGATACCTAATGTAGGTCTAGTCACTGAAGTGGACAGAAGAGAAATAGAAATCACATCCTGATCCCTTAAAGCATATAGAATTTGAGGGGAAAATTAAAATACTACTGCTCAAATAGAGGTAATCATAAAGTCTCACAGATACATACATACACATAATCAACTAAGATTATATTAAGACTGATTTTAGACTTCTCCTGCATTAAGAATTTTTTAATTTAAAATATGAAACATTTGAATCAGACAATTATAGAATTTAAGATACCAGTAAGATATCCAACAGGAAAGTTAACTAGATACTAATGTGTTGGCATATTTTGTTTAGATTTGTTTTCTGACTTTGAGTGATGGACATACAACACAATTAACATTTCAAATGCTATAGAAATGTTCATTTGAAACCTATGTACTCTTCTTAATGATCAATGTCATACCATTAATTTTAATTTTCTAAAAAAAAAAAAAAGAAATATGACAAAATATACAGTTTCAGCAAATCTCCATCCTTTGGGCTCCCTCAATTTCCAGAGATAAAGGCTATTCCAAAGCTAGTATGTTCCACATTGCTGAAAAATATATGTTGGGAGTTTCAAACTTTCCATAAATAGTATCATGCAGTACATATAATTTTCTGCTTGTCTTGTTTTCATTGTTTTGGAAATTCCGTGTGTTAATACACTTGAATCCATTTCATTCATTTTAATTATTATATAAAGTATTCTGTTAACCTATTTCTATGCTTAAAGAACAACTAAGTTGTTTTTATTTTTATAATTTTTCTAAATAAACATCCTTTTGTACATGTGTGAATTGTTCTCTAGAATAGGTACCTAGAAGTCAAACTGCTATGTCTACATCTTCAAATTTACCAGCTACTGTTAAATGTCCCTAATATGTTTGCACCAATATAGCATACTTCCCATTTCTTCATGTCCTCATTGACTTGGGAAATGAACTTTGCTGGTCTTATATCTTGAACTTGAATCTCATCATTGTTTTAAGTTGCTTCATAAAGGTAATCAGCTTTCAGATGCTTGTTACCTTCTAATTTTCCTGCTCTGTGAATTGTCTGTGAGTTTTCATTCTCACTTGTTTTTAAATTTTATTTTTCCATGAACTTTTCCCATCCTGTGGCATTTTTTCCCACTTTGTTCTTTCACTGAAGTTGTAGTTAAATATTATGCAGTTAAGAGTTTTTTCCATTATGGTTTCTGTTTCTTGTGTCTTATTTGAGAAACACTCTCCATAGTAGTTTTGGGAAGAATAAGGGCATTCCAAACATGGAAGCCTAGAACTAAAAATTAATTAGCATGGTAAAGGACAAAAAGAAGGCTGGCTTGACTCCAAGAAAATGATTATCAAAGAGTCATTTTCTCTACCTAAAAACAAATTCTGACAGAAAATGGTTATAATTTAGGCAACTGAAGATAAGTGGCAGTGCCTGCTCAAGAATGAAGGAGAGAGCATTTGAGTTCAGTTGTGGCAGGCCTCCACACACATGGCTGATGCTGAGAGGCCCACCGTGTCCACACATTTGTAACTGGTGGAGGCACTGAGGTGTGCCAAGTCACAGAATTTGGAAAGCTCTGACATTTTTCCACAAGAGACAAATTATATTTGGCAGACGTTTGCTGAATTTAGATTATCTCAGAGGCTCATTTTCATAGATTCACCATTGCAAAGTCTGACAAACCTCTTTCTAAGAAATGTTCCCTCCCATCTATCCTTATTTTTTTTTACTTATGATCATCCTAATTCTGAGGCTGTAACGGTATCTTATACAAAGGCAGGTATGTTCCCCATACACACCCCTTATCACTGCTCTCAGGTTCAAGTTCCTGCTGACAGTCCTTCTCAGTTGTTTTTTCTAAAAATATTTCTTTAAAAAAATTTCATATGTGGATTTTATAGAAAGAGAGAAAGGGAGAGAGAGGGAGAGAAAGAGAATAGAGATATGAAATAGAGAGAGAGAGAGAGAAAGAGAGAGAGAGAGAAACATCATTTTGTTGTTCCGCTTATTTATGCATTCATTAGTTGATTGATTCTTGTGTGTGCCTTGACCAGGGATCAAATCCACAACCTTGGTGTATCAGGTCAAAGCTCTAACCAACTGAACTCACAGCCAGGGCCTTCCAGAAATATTTTTAATAATCAGGTTATTAGGGAAATTTTACATTGAATTATGAAGAAAACAAAGATTAAATGTATATACAATGCAAACTTATTTACTTTGTAATTCACCATTTTGCAATCTTTCCTCATGTTATTCTTGTTCAATTCTTTTCACCATGTTGTATCTGATGTGTTACAAGTGAATGGCAGCATATTTTTATAAAGCCAACTATAAAATAAAAATATCACAGCTGATTCTGATGTAATTTAAAAATTGCCTTAGTAAATATTTTAAAAACACCAATGAATTTACTTTGTCATACCTTTTCCTCAGAAGAATAACAAAGAAAAAAAGAACATTGTAGATTACTTCCATATAATCCAAAAGACATATTATAGCTGCTGACATTATATAGGAAAGAATTTGAAAAAATGAAGCCAATTAGAAAATAGTTCACTGACCCAGCAATCAGAGTTCATTAATCCAGAATAAACCATCATTCCCACATGTTCTTATGGGTACCAAGTCAATCAAAATGGAAGAAATAGAAATTATTTGCCAAGATTCATCAGAGTTTAACAACAGTAATTGATGCATGCTTCTCAAATAAAAACAATAGGAAAACAAATCAACTACTACTAAATGTGTGCAAAACCATTATTATACCTTAGAAAGTAAATAGTGACTCCCTGGCATATATAATTTTACACATTGATTAGCATTTGATTTCCATAATTTCATGCTGATGATTCTAACATTTTACACAGATATTTTGCCAGTTCATATAAATGTCTTTCATACATATAAAAGTTTGCCGAAATAATTTGCTCTGGGGAATCTATATAAGCTCTTCTGATGATTCCTACATAGGCTAAAAGTTTAAGTATCACTGCTTTAATTCAATGACTCTAGAAATGTTGTGTTGTCAAACATGTATTAACAACATAAATGACTATATATTATATTATTACAACATTATTACATCAGCCAAAGAAAACTGGGGTTCAGTAGTATCTATTCTATTGTCTGCGAGTCACTGATCTTCCTTGGAAGTAAAACCCACACTGATCAATTATTTTAACCAAAAAAAAATCTAACAGCAGAAATAAAAAGGGACATCTAAGAGGATTCCACACTAGTTGTCAAAGAAAACAGAAAATCAATTCTCTATCCAATTTTACAGAATTCATTTGCACAAAGCATATTAACCTATGGCATCAAAATGTTCTTTCTAATGTCATTAACACAGACATGCAGACAGGAAGAACCATCCCATCTGCTCAGAGATCTGTTAACTTTTAATACACATAAAAACAGTAATAACAAATGTTATAACCAAATTTAAAGGAAATGTTATGTCTCAGAAATAGCAATTGAGAAAGCAAGAAGGCCTTGTGCCAAAATTCATTATTAGGTCTGAAGAGATGTAAATCAAAAAAAAAAAAAAAAAGAGAGGCAAACAGGTACTTGATTTATAACTAAAGTGAATGGATTGTTTATACGATCCTAACAATCAATCAAATCTTTCAAAAATAGAGACAAAAATTGTTCATTTTCACAGTTCTCAAAATATGAGAAAGAACATGGATATATGAGTTGTTGCAATTTTAAAGTATGACTGAAAATTTTTTCTTAAGAAAAATAAATATGAACAATATTAAGTATATTGTTTATTTTAAATATGTATTCCATAAATATACAATAGGAAAAATAAAAAAAACCTTAAGATGTCCATATTATCTTGGTATAGATATGCTTTTAAAATAATTCCAACTGGTTAGGTCACTTAGAGTTATGATGGTGTTGCTTGGAATACTATGAGATTGGGTTCTCAGGATCTTTACATATTATCATAAAATGCTGATTAGAAAATAATGTTACTTTGTTTTTCTGTGGTAAACCTGTGTTTGGTTGATATCTTTGTTTTCATAGAGAACTCGTTTTTATTCACTAAGCCATAATTCAGCTATATTGTCTTGATCATTATTCACTGTGCATATTCCTGTATTTAGTGTTTAAGTTTACGCCTTTGAGTTTAGCTTCTGTTGAGTTTACATGTATTGTTTTATTTTCCACAGGGGAAAAACATGTAAAAAAGATGTCATTGAAAGAAATGCTATTGTAAAACAAAGCTTTGTCTAGAGAAATGGCACCGTGAAGGAGGCTTCTGATACCTCTCCCTGAAATTTCAACAAATCCAACAATTAGAGACAGAAAAACAATCCCAGGAGCATGTAAAATACACATACATCAAATAAAGGTATGATTGGGCAAAAAAAGGTGACTGAATATACAGACCACCTTGAAGGAAATAGGATGGAGAACGGAGTATTCCACTTCCCTCACTGACCCGAGGAAATTTTTTTTTTCCCCTTGGAACTGAGAGAAAGGAAGGGATAGGGTGGAGGCATTCAAGCCAAGGAGAGAGTGTGTCCACGGGTCAACCTGCACAGAGCTAGCACAAGCAGCACAACCCGGCAGAGTTGTGCGAGTGGCCTGCCTATAGACTGGGCATTGTTTACTCCCGGTCTCTGGATCTGAGAGCACACGCAGTATATGAGAGGTCCCATCTGGCATCTTGGGTGTTGGTGCCGTGTTCCTGGACAAAGGGACTGTCAGCAGTGGCCTTCTGCCTGGGCTGAAGCCAGGGTCTCTGTGTGGTTCCTGCTCCCCGAACAAACAGCGTGTGTGGAGTGCAGGAAAGTCAACTTCCCTATACCCAGACCTCTCCATGTGGGGCACCACTGCCGGCCATACAGGTTAGCGGGGCAAGTTTCCAGGGAAAGGGCTGGGGGGAGGGGCATGCAGGCATCTTGAAGACAGCCTATGGGAAACAGGCTTGTTGATCTCTGAAGGGAGCCAAACCCGCAGTCTGCTCACTGCCCGGCTGGCTCATGCTGGCAATGGCTCTGACTGACAAGGTTTTCTTTCCCAGGTCTATTAACTAAGATAACTCGGAGGAGGGACTTAATAGTTCTTAGGGCCTCTCGCTCAACAAGCAGTGGCTGGGGAAACCTCCTGCCAGCTGATACAGGGTAAAAAATGCATTCCTACAGAACAGACCTCAAAGAACACTGCAGAAGCTGGCAGGCTGGGCTGTAGACTTCCCAATAAGGGAGAAGTCTGTGAAGAGCAAATTTAACTAGACATACCTGGGGAACCCTAGTATGGAGCCTGACTAGATTTCAGCTTGCCCCCTGCCTGCTTAAGCTGGTGGCTCTGATTGACAGAGACTTTATACTCAGAGCTATGCCTTAATAGGTCCTGGAGGAGGAATTTGGCAGCTTTTAAGACCTCTTGTTCTGAAGGCAGTGACTGGTACATCTTCCTGCCAATGGATACAGGTTACAAAGGGCAAAAAGCCTTGGGAGAGTAGTCCTGTGAAGTGCTCAGGCATACTAGACATACCTGGAAGCTCAGAAAGACACAAGAGGAGCGACAGGCTCCCAGCACTGTTTGATTGCATTGGCGACTCAGGCTGGCAATGCCTTACCCAGAACCCTGCGTTGAGTGGGGATAGAAGAGCATTTTGGCAGCTCTTAGAGCCTCTTGCTCTCCAGACAGGGACAGCAGCAAACTTCACTGTGGGGTCCCCCAGGCTGCTGGTTCAGGAAGGAGAGACTGGGGAAGAAGCTTTGGGAAAACAGACTCTCCCATTGTCAGAGCCTGCAAATGCTGACAAGCCCTGCCTACCATCGGGACTGAGACCTAGTTTATGACATTGCCCTAGCGACACATCAACTGCAATTCTGTACTTAAGAGTGCCACAGGAGAAGAACCTGGGGTACAGTGCCACCAGCCAAAAAAAGAAAGAAGAAAAGGGAAGAAGATAACCTCTCAAAACCAGAAAAAAACAAGTCTTTTTAACTTTTTAAATTATTTTTCATTTTTGTATCTCTTTTTCTTCCACTTTGGTCCTCTTATCCTCTTTCTGTTTTATTCTTTTCTTTTCATTTTAAAGTTCATTACCCATAGGTGTTACATTTTCCATTCATTTTATTTTATTTTATTTTATTTTTTCTCTTTCTTTCTCCTTCTCTTTTTGTTTCTTCTTTGCGCTCTCACTTTTCCTCTCATTCAGCCTCACTCACAAACAAATTATTATCTTTTTGGTTTTAAGTTTTTTCTTTGTGGCACATTGTGTGCTTTTTATTTCGCTTTTTATCTCATTACCATTCCCCCAACTCAGGCCCTCCATTCTATGTAATTTGTGTTCCACTTATTACAATAGAATTTGCATTTTTCACTGTATTTTTTCTTTTTTTTTCTTCTTTTCTCTTTCACTATATCTCTCATTTGACCATCATCTACTATATATATATAATTCTTGATCCAAATTTTTTTCTTGTAGTATTTTGTGGGTTCTCACTGTGTTGTTTGCCTCTTTGTTACCTCTCCACAACTGAGGCCCTCTGTTCTATGTAATGTTTGTTCCATTTAGTACAATATAACTTTCAATTTTTCACTGTATTTTCTTAAAAAAAAATTTTCTTTTTTCTTTTCCTTTTCTTAAATTTTTATATTTTTATTCTTTATCAACTCTTATTAGGTACATTAACAATACCACTCTCAAATGCCATTAAGGAAAAAAAAATCAAATATCATGGATACAAAAGACAAAGAGGTAGCTCAGATAAATGAGGAAAAATCTATAGAAAAAAAGTTCAATAACTTGAAAACCTTGGAGTTAAATGACAGAGAATTTAAAATTAAAATCCTAAAAATACTCAGGAATATACAAGAAAGCATGGAAAGGCAATTTAGGGAGCTCAAAAAGCAATTCAATGAACATAAAGAATACATCACCAAGGAAATTGAAACTATGAAAATGAATCAAACAGAGATGAAAAACTCAATTCATAAACTGAAAAATGAGATAACAAGCTTAGCTAAGACAATGGGCCAGATAGAGGAGAGAATTAGTGACATAGAAGACAGGTAACTAGAGGCACTACAGACATAATAGGAGAGAGATTCACAAATTTAAATAAATAAGAAGCTCCTACAAGAACTATCTGACTCCATCAAAGAGAGCAACATAAGAATAATGGGTATATCAGAAAGAGAAGAGAGAGAAAGTAGAATGGAGAACATATTTATTTATTTATTTTTAATTTCTTTTTATTTTATTCATTTTAGAGAGGAGACACACACACATAGAGAGAGAGAGAGAGAGAGAGAGAGAGAGAGAGAGAGAGAGAGAAAGGGGGGAGGAGCTGGAAACATCAACTTCCATATGTGCCTTGACTAGACCAGTGCAGGGTTTTGAACTGGCGACCTCAGTGTTCCCAGGTCAACACCTTATCCACTGCACCACCACAGGTCAGGCGAATGGAGAACATATTTAAACAAATAATAGATGAGAAGTTCCCAAGCCAGTGAAAAGAATTAAGCCTTGAATTCAAGAAGCAAACAGAACACTGAGTTATCTTCACCCTAACAAACCTACTCCAAGTCACCTCGTAATGAAATTGGCACAAACCAATGACAAAGAAAAATTTCTCAAGGCAACCAGGAAAATAAGAATACAACACATAAAGGAAGGCTCATTAGATTATTAACAGATTTCTCAGCAGAAACTCTACAAGCTAGAATAGAGTGGACCCCAATATTTAAAGTTCTGAAAGAGAGGAACTTCCAGCCAAAAATACTATACCCATCAAAGCTATCCTTCAAATATAAAAAACAAATAAAATCATTCACAGATACAGAAAAGATGAGAGAATTTATCACCAGAAAACCCCCACTTCAGAAAATATTAAGGGTGTTTTCAGACCAGATACAAAGAACAAAACAAAACAAAACCACAAGTAAAAACTCCATCAAGAAAACAATAAAAACAAACTTAATCTGTGACAACAAAAACAAAAAAGGGGAGAAGACAAAGATTAATAGTAGCAAAAGAAGATGGAGTGCAGAAGCACTAATGAGGTAATGTACTACAATGAACATGAAAGGTACCCTTTCCATTACTTAATGGTAACCACTCCTGAAAAAACTACCACAGAAGCACATGGACTGAAAAAAGAAGAAATAGAGAAAAGAAGTATGGATTATAACCAAACAAAAACAAATGATATAAAAACAAAAGAGAAGAATCAAACAAGATACAAAACTATCAGAAAGCAATATATAAAATGGCAATAAGAAACCCTCAAGTGTCAATAATTACACTAAATGTAAATGGATTGAACTCACCAATAAAAAGACACAGAGTAGCAAAATGGATTAAAAAAGAAAATCCAACTGTATGTTGTCTACAAGAAACACATCTAAGCTACAACGATAAAAACAAATTCAAAGTGAAAGGCTGGAAAACAATACTTCAAGCAAATAACATCCACCCCCAAAAAAGATGTAGCAATACTCATATCTAACAATGCTGACTATAAGACAACAAAGGTAATCAGAGACAAAAATGGTCATTTCATAATGATTAAGGGGACATTGAATCAAGAAGACATAACACTTCTTATATATATGCACCAAACCAAGGAGCACCAAAATATATAAGACAGCTACTGACTGACCTAAAAACAAAACCTGACAAAAATACAATCATACTTGAAGACTTCAATACACTGTTGATGGCTCTAGATTGTTCATCCAAACAGAAAATCAATAAAAAAATATTGACCTTAAATGAAACACTAGAACACTTGGATATGATAGACATCTTTAGGACATTCTATTCCAAAGTGCCAGTGTATACATTTTTCTCTAGTGTACATGGAACATTCTCAAGAATACACCATATGTTGAGCCACAAAAATAACATCAACAAATTCAGAAAGATTGAGATTATACCAAGCATATTCTCTTTTTATAAAGCCTTGAAACTAGAATTCAATAGCAAAAAAGAGGTAAACAAACCCACAAAAATGTGGAAACTAAGCAACACACTTTTAAAAAATGAGTGGGTCAAAGAAGAAATAAAAGCAAAAATACAAAGTTTCATACAGACAAACGAAAATAACAATACGACATATCAGAATCTTTGGGATGTAGCAAAAGCAGTAATAAAAAAGAAGTTCATATCAATAGAGGCCTATATGAACAAACAAGAGAGAGCCCAAGTAAACCACTTAACTTCACATTTTAAGGAGCTAGAAAAAGAAGAAGAAAGGCAACCCAAAACCAGCAGGAGAAAGGAGATAATAAAAATCAGAGCAAAAATAAATGAAATAGAGAACAGAAAAAGTATAGAAAAAATTTTTTCTTTGAAAAGATCAACAAAATTGACAAGCCCTTGGCAAGACTCACTAAGGAAAAAAGAGAAAAGAGTCAGATAAACAAAATCCAAAATGAAAGAGGAGAAATCACCACAGACATCACAGATATACAAAGAATTATTGCAGAATACTATGAAAAACTATATGCCACCATATTTAACCATCTAGAAGAAATGGATAAATTCCTAGAACAATACAATTTTTCTAAATTAAATCATGATGAAGCAGAAAGTCTAAGCAGACCCATAAGCTGGGAGGAAATAGAAACAACTATCAAAAATCTCCCCAAAAATAAAAGTCCAGGGCCAGACGGCTATACTAATGAATTCTATCAAACATTCAAAGAAGATTTGGTTCCTATTCTACACAAGGTCTTTCAAAAAATTGATAAAGAAGCAATACTTTCAAACACATTTTATTCGGCCAACATAACTCTCATATCAAAACCTGGCAAGGATAAACAATAAAAGAAAACTGCAGACCAATATCACTAATAAATACAGATGATAAAATACTAAACAAAATACTAGCAAATCGAATACAACAACACATTAAAAAAGTAATTCACCATGATCAAGTGGGATTCAACCCAGAATCAGAAGGATGGTTCAACATACGTAAAACGGTTAACATAATACATTACATCAACAAAACAAAGGACAAAATCCATATGATCCTATGAATAGATGCAGAAAAGGCATTCGATAAAATACAACATAATTTTATGTTTAAAACACTCAACAAAATGAATATAGAAGGAAAATATTTCAACATAATAAAGGTCATTTATGATAAACCATCAACTAACATCATATTACTTGGCATAAAACTGAGGAGTTTTCCCCTAAAAATAAGGAAGAAGACAAGGTTGTCCACTCTCTCCACTCTTATTCAATGTAGTGCTGGAAGTTCTAGCCAGAGCAATCAGACAAGAAAAAGAAAAAAAAGGCATACATTTTGGAAGTGATGAAGTAAAGGTGTCACTATTTGCAGATGATATGATTCTATACATTGAAAACCCCAAAGACTCCACAAAAAGACTACTAGAAACAATAAACCAATACAGTAAGGTAGCAGGATACAAAATTATTATACAAAAGTCCATTGCCTTCCTATATGTCAACAATGAAACATCAGAAAATGAACTCAGAAAAATAATTCCCTTCATGGTTGCAACAACAAAAATAAAATACCTAGGAATAAACATATCAAAGAATGTAAAGGACCTATATAATGAAAACTACAAAGAATTGTTAAGGGAAATCGAAAAAGATACAATGAAATGGAAAAATATTCCTTGTTCTTGGATAGGAAGAATAAATATAGTCAAAATGACCATATTACCCAAAGCAATACACAAATTTAATGCAATTCCCATCAAAATTTCAATGTTATTTTTTAAAAGAATGGAACAAAAAATCATCAGATTTATATGGAACCATAAAAAAACCCAAATAGCCAGAGCAATTTTAAGAAAAAAAGAATGAAGCTGGGGGCATTACAATTCCTGACTTCAGATTATATTATAGAGCCACGACAATCAAAACAGCATCATGGTACTGGCAGAAAAATAGACACTCAGACCAATGGAACAGAATAGAAAGCCCAGAAATAAAACCACATGCATATGGTCAAATAATTTTTGATAAAGGGGCCAACAACATAAAATGGAGAAAAGAAAGTCTCTCTAACAAATGGTGCTGGGAAAACTGGAAAGCCACATGCAAAAGAATGAAACTTGACTACAGTTTGTCCCCTTCTACTAAAATTAATTCAAAATGGATCAAAGAAAAAAATGGATCAAAGACCTAAATGTAAGACCTGAAACAATAAATTACATAGAAGAAAACATTGGTAATAAACTCATGGACCTTTGTTACAAAGAGCACTTTATAAATTTGACTCCAAAGGCAAGGGAAGTGAAGGCAAAGATAAATGAATGGGCCTACATCAGACTAAGAAGCTTTTGCACAGCAAGAGAAACTGACAGCAAAACAAACAGAAAGCCAACTAAATGGGAGATGATATTTTCAAACTACAGCTCGGATAAGGGCCTAATATAAAAAATATACAAAGAACTCAGAAAACTCAACAACAAACAAACAATCCAGTAAAAGAATGGGAAGAGGACATGAACAGATACTTCTTCCAGGAAGGAATACAAATGGCTAACAGATATATGAAAAGATGCTTATCTTCATTAACTATTAGAGAAATGCAAATCAAAACTACAATGAGATACCATCTCACACCTGTTAGATTAGCTATTATCAACAAGTCAGGTGATAACAAATGTTGGAATGGCTGTGGAGAAAAAGGAACCCTCATTCACTGTTGGTGGGAATGTAAAGTAGTACAACCATTATGGAAGAAAGTATGATGGTTCCTCAAAAGATTAAAAATAGAACTACCATATGATTCAGCAATCCCTCTACTGGGTATATATCCCCAAAACTCAAAAACATTGGTACGTAAAGACACATGCAGCCCCATGTTCATTGCAGCATTGTTCACAGTGGCCAAGACATGGAAACAACCCAAAAGCCCTTAAATAGATGACTGGATAAAGAAGATGTGGTACATATATACTATGGAATACTACTCAGCCATAAGAAATGATGACATCGGTGCCTGACCAGGTGGTGGCGCAGTGGATAGAGCATCGGACTGGGATGTGGAAAACCCAGGTTGGAAACCCTGAGCTCGCCAGCTTGAGCGTGGCTCCATCTGGCTTGAGCAAAAGCTTGCCAGCTTGGACCCAAGGTCGCTGGCTCCAGCAAGGGGTTGCTCGGTCCGCTGAAGGCCTGCGGTTAAGGCACATGTGAGAAAGCAATCAATGAACAACTATGGTGTCTCAACAGCAACAAAAAACTAACGATTGATGCTTCTCACCTCTCTCTGTTCCTGTATGTCTGTCCCTATCTATCCATCTCTCTGACTCTCTCTCTCTGTTTCTGTTAAAAAAAAAAAAAAAAAAAAAAGAAATGATGACATCGGATCATTTACAACAACATGGATGGACCTTGATAACATTATACTGAGTGAAATAAGTAAATCCGAAAACACTAAGAACTATATGATTCCATGCATAGGTGGGACATAAAAATGAGACTCAGAGACATGGACAATAGTGTGGTGGTTATTGGAGGTTGCCGGGAGAAAGGGGAGGGGGTCTGGGGGTAGAATAAGGTAAGGGCACAAAGAAAAGCAGATAGAAAGTGACTGAAAACAACTTGACTTTGGGTGATGGGTATGCAACATAATCAAATGTCAAAATAACTTGGAGATGTTTTCTCTGAACATATGTACCCTGATTTATCAATGTCACCCCATTTAAATTAATAAAAAAATTAAAAAGCTTTATCAATTCACTATTTGTATAGTTTATTTTTCATAGTTAAAATCAATAGTCATTGAACTTTGTTTTTACTATTTCCGGTTTGAGATACTTTTTAAATTTTTGAGATAGTTTAGCAGAAAATGAAGGAAGTACAAATAGGAGGGAGACAGAGCCGACTACCTACTTCCCAAATGTAGAGGGAACAGTCTTATTTCCATACCATCTCATCTCCACTACCATCATGAGTCAAGTGGCGGTGGAAAGAATGACATGGGGTAAGAGAGATGAATTCTGAACCTCCAAAATGACCATTGTTAAAATCCTGAAGCAATACCCTTCTGGAGTGATAACTAGTCACTTGGAATTGGGGCTGCTTTCCCATATGACTATAGGCTGCCATAAATCGCTCTGTTTGGAAACAATAATTTGTGTTTCTGTATGGTCAGGGTTTTTGAACAAGCAGTACTGGAAGCTGGGGTTAAAGCTGAGAGAACAGATAACAAGCCTTAGACATTAAAGATAGTTAAATATTCAGAGGAGATTTATAAATTTCTCTTCCTAAAAGTTTGTTTATACTGTAACAACCTAGGACCCTTCCTCTTCCCTTTTCAGGGAGGATTTGTTTTCATTACAGAGCAAAAATTCTCTTCCCTCCTCAACAGGCTAATAAAGGTACAGCTAGTGCTCGACATACGACCACGATTGGTTCTGACAGACCGGTCGTAACATGATTTGGTCATAAATTGAGTAGGATATAGACAAAGACAATTTCCTCTTGGTAGACATCTTGGGAGGTGTTTGATGAAAATTATGCAAGACACAAAACTCAAATTGCTGTACAGTTGAAATGGTGCACGCGGAGATGGTAGTGCTCCTGGAAGTTGGTTTGCGCTGTCGTATGCTCAGCTGAGCAATGCTTGCGCTACAGATGCGGAGCAGTCATGGCTAGCGATTGTTGTAGTAAAGTCGAATGGTCATAAGTTACATAGGTTGTAAGTCGATCAATACCTGTGCTGTATCTTTCTGCAGCAGTTCCTATACAGGCTCTAAGGTTCCTAATTTTCAGGTACTCACCTAGAGTCAAGAGTCCCTACTCTTTACCTACAGGGTGATATATGCCCTCATCATATTACCCCAAAAGGAAAATGCATAATGGGAACCAGCACTAAGGTTGCTATATAAATAAATAATTAGTCTGTGTCTTACCTAGAAACCTTATGCTTACAGTCAGGATAAAACCAATAAATATAGACATACAAAGTTCTTACTCTCTCTCCTCCCAAACTAAGAAACTAGTCATCTTTTACAGTCTGTTCTCAGACCCTTAGAGACTGGCCTGGGTCCAGCTCGCAGGACAGACAGCAGTCACATCATGGAATAGTTTCTCCTTACACCTGTTCCATCCACTAATTTTAAAGGATCCCTCAATACATCATGGTCCTAAATCTTAAACCAAGTGGCTTCAGTCTTGCTAAGATGTTTTGCCTCCCACCCCAACTTGTTTTTAGTATGTTGCTATCTCCATAAATAATCTTGTTACCTCCATAAAACATGAAAATGTGATCAAAATGAATAACTGATAAAATTAATATTTAGGGGGACTAAAGTACATGTTGTAATATATTTGAAATCATTGTACAACTTAAAGAATGCTTTGTTTATTCATTTAAACAGGTTGGAAAACATGTTTACTCAGGAGAATATGAGTTTCTGAATTCTGAAGTTTGCTTTATTAGATCTGACATGATACTTACTTACCTGCTTAGAAAAATGCAGATATATAGACTTATAAATCTGCCCTGTTAGTTGTTTAAAGGGCTTGAGAAAATCATATAAATCTGGAAATATAGTATAAAATGTCTAAAGAAATGAAACTTTCTTATAAGTGCTATTAAATATATAGAAGAATTTAGTTTGCCAAAGCAATTAGGCATTATCAAAGTGAAAGTGCGTTTATTCTAAAAAGAATTACTACATTCATAAACAAACTAAGAGACTTAATGATTTGAGTTTTAAGTCTTAAAAACAATTAGGTACCTATTTAAATGTACAAATTTATAAGCTGAATACCAATCAAAGCAATGTAATTGACAGTATCCATTTCTTCTTACTAGAATACTCCTTACACATAAAAAATATAATAACCCACTTAATTTGGAGTCTATTATGCAATATAATGCAGTAGTTGGTTATATATACATAACTTTGCAAAATACAGATATCTGACGGAAATCTCAGCTTTGTTACTTAATAGCTACATGACTGGTCACGTTATCCCCACCTCTTGAGCTTGAGTTTTCAATATTAACAAGGGGATGTTAAAAGTACCTACATAAATTTGATGAGTATGGTAAATGACTTGCTTTAGGAACTGGTAAATAATAATAATGCAAATGGTAATAATGATAACAAATAAAGTTCGCTAATAGTACTTGTTCAATATTAAATTTCAATGAGACCTGACCTAGTAAGGAAAGACTTTATGGAAGTTGGTAGGATTTAAATGACAAGAGATAAGCAAGCAGGATTTTCAGATTGAGGTTTAGAGGCAAGAAAACACAGGGAAAATCTGGAGGTCTGTCTAGTAAAAGTTTACCAAAGGGTTATATTAAGAAAATAATTATGAGCAAATGGGTTAGGTTCCGATAATAGAGAACCTGGAATAACAATGGAGGTAGGGCTTAAACTAGATGTTAGTCAATAATGGCTTAGGTATTAACATCTGGAAGATATAAAAAGCTAAGTAGTAATAAATATTGAACATTGGACCTAGATACAAATGGAATGCTTGTCAAAATGATACTTAATGGGCTAGAACATATGGAATGCAAAATTGCTCCCAATAGCACTTTCTAATAATAAAATTGTTTTTTATAAGTAGACATGCATTTAAAAATGCACATTATAACTTTCATGACTTCAATATTTGAAGATGACATATTTATTTTATTCATGTGTGTTAAATACAGTATGTCTGTAAAGTCATGGTGCACTTGTGACTTTTGACCGGTCAAAAGTGCACCATGACTTTACAGATACACTGTACTTAAATGATTCTAACCACAGAACTACTAGGCTAATGCAAACACCTCAATTCCAAGTGATAATTTGCCTGGAAAAAATATATTATTAGTCTTGGTTATGAACCGAGCAAATGACTCTGAAATACACTGATTCTTTGCTTTGCTTTAGAAAATTTAATCTCTTCACATGATGATAAAATCACATATTACCTAGGATAAACATGGGATTTTTAAAACTAATTTTGCTCCCTGTAAAGCAGAAATAATTAATCTGGCATCTTTTTATGTTAAAAATAAAAAAGTTTTTAAATAATAAAACATGTTGATTGTCGAGAATAAGAACTATATGCTTTGAGATATGAATTCCTTAGTCAACAATAGTTTTTAGGGCCAATAATTCTTAGGTCAATAATGCTCGGTTTTGGAATGGATGTTTGTTTAAAATTTTTTCTTTTCTTTTTTTTTTTTTACAGAGATAGAAAGTCAGAGAGAGGGACAGAGAGAGACAGATAGGGACAGACAGACAGGAAGGGAGAGAGATGAGAAGCATCAATTCTTTGTCGCAGCTCCTTTGTTGATCATTGATTGTGTTCTCATATGTGCCTTGACCAGGGGGCTACAACAGAGTGAGTGACCCCTTGCTCAAGCCAGCGACCTTGGGCTTCAAGCCAGTGACATTTGGGCTCAATCCAGTGACCATGGGGATATGTCTATGGTCCCATGCTCAAGCTGGTGACCCTGCACTCAATCTGGTGAGCCCATGCCAGATGAACCCATGCTCAAGAGGGTGACCTTGGGATTTCAAACCTGGGTCCTCTGTGTCCCAGTCTAATGCTTTATACACTGCACCACTGCCAGGTTAGGCAAAATTATTTTCTATATTTTTCTTTTATATCATTTGCAAAAATTTGGTAAATTTAAAATTTTTAATGTGTGTGTGTAGAAGCAATTCAGTTTCTTTAATGCACCTTGAGAATACTTACATATGAGGAGGACTACTGTTTACAAGGACCTGGTACTTATTTATCTGAGAATTCTTTTTTAAAAAACTTTATTTTTTAATTACAGTTCAGTATTATTTTGGGTATATAGTGGAAGAAATGCAGAACAGTAATTCAAATGAATATATTCACTCATATGTTCATTAAAGTATTATTTACAATAGCCAAGATATTGTAGCAACTCAAGTGCCCATCAATAAGAAGTGGATTAAAAAGCAGCAGTACATATATAAAATAGAATATTAGTCATAAAAATATAATAAAATTTTAGCATTTGCAACAGCATGGAGGGACCTAGAGGGTGTTATGCTAAGCGAAATAAGTCAGACAGAAACAATAAAACAAATGAACAAAATAGAAACAGACTCATAGATACAGAAATCATACTGATGACCGACAGAGGGGAGGGGATGGGCAAAGGATAAAAAAGATAAAAAAATTGAGAACTATAAATTTGTAGTTTCAAAATAGTCAGTAAGGTCTGCAGAGCTGCTATGGATGCCTTGCAATGCTATAGGCAGATTTTGGAAGAGAAGAAGCCATCAATCAACCTTCCAGACTAGCCTGTAACAATTCTTTAAGAAGGTGGAGAGGCCTGCAACAGATCCTGTACCCTCTACATCAGCTGATTCTCAAGATGAAACACCTGTAGTACAGGTAGAATCATCTCCAGCGTCCCTTGCATTTTCCTTAGGCAATCCTGACTCACCTGACCCAGTATCTCCAGCACCTGCTGCAGGTTCTCCTGCCTCTTCAGCTTCCTCCTCCCAATAGGTCACTCTCTCCCACCTTGCAATGCCCCTTCCAGTGTGCAAGCTAACCACAGGAATAAAGGTAAGAATTTTTTAAAAACTATTTTTTGTCATTTTTTCTGTTAGTATAATACAGCATTATATTACAGTACAGTATATTTATGTTCTTTTACTTTTTCTGTGGCTTAGTTATGTTTTTATGTTCTAGATTATGATTTTCCAACTATATTAGGATAGGTAAATAACTTAGGTTAGGGTGTGTTTTGACTTACACTAAAATTCAAGTTACAGCACTGTCATAGGAACGGACTGTGTCATAACCCAAGGACCCCTGTATTATATTTCTAGTTGTGTCTAACACACAAATGCATGACCATACACATGCACATATATGTACATGCAACTCCCTTGCCAAAACACTTGTGATTCAGGATATGAGTAATGGTGTCCCTAACTAAAATTAGGATTTTTTTCTGACCCGATAGAAACAGGTTTTATCAAGTATTCTATGGTGGTGACATGAAGGATTATACTTCAGGTGCCATATGGGCTAAGCAGGTTTTGTCAACTGTCTTAGGAACCCCATAAATTTACATGACATCATTTCTCTAAGGAAAAGATGTCCAAACAACTAACCTTATCAAAAAATAATTTCTTATGTAAGGACATCTATGATATAATTTAGCATTGTCCTGAAGAAATAAAATGTGAAAATTCAGATTTTCTAGTAGCTTCATTAAAAAGATAAACATAATAATAGTTATTTAATACATCCAAATTAATACCAAGTCAAAATGTAACCAATATAAAATTATTAATGAGATATTTTACATTACTTTTAGTATTAATAGCCAGTCTGATTTGGCACGTAGCTGATGATTTCAGCACCCCTAAATTCAGACTAGCAAAGTCCTACAGCTGCTGGCTATTGTATTGACATCACAGTTCTGGCCTCAGAAACTGGTCAGAATTCCTGAGATAGGACAAAATTAAAAAATCAAATTAATGTATCCCTTCACCCAATCCAATGTTCCTACAAAAGGCTATACTTTTCTTTCTGTTCTCTTTCACGAAACCAAAGTATAAGAAGACTACATTCATACACTCAAATTTGCTTCAGAATGTCCTATAATATATTAACAGAAGATCTAAATGTCATTTTATTGTATTTCTTCAGCTCTAGAATTCTTTTAAGCAAAACAATATCTATATAAATATTTCTATGTTATACTAATTAAGTTAAGAATGTAAGCCATGATTAGAGTAGCTATTTATAGTTGGGCTCATTTTTAAAAAATTTTATTTTATTTGTTTATTTTTTTGTGACAGAGACAGGGTCAGACAGAGTGACAAATAAGGACAGACAGACATAAAAGGAGAGAGATGAGAAGTATCAATTATTTGTTGCAGCTCCTTAGTTGTTCATTGATTGCTTTCTCATATGTGCCTTGACTAGGGGGGAGGGGGCTACAACAGATTGAGTGACCCCTTGCTTGAGCCAGCGACCTTGGGCTCAAGCTGGTGAGCTTTGCTTAAACCAGATGAGCCCGCACTAAAGCAGGCGACCTCAGGGTCTTGAACCTGGGTCCTCTGCATCCCAGTCCGATGCTCTGTCCACTGAGCCACCACCTGATCAGGCTAATTTTTATTTTTTTTATTGTAGTTTACATTCATATTATTTTGTATTAGTTTCAGGTGCACAGCACAGTAGTTAGACAAATCATAGCATTTTCAAAGTGGTCCTCCCCACAATATTTCAAGGATACACCTGGCACCATGAATTGGGCTCACTTTAAAAGAAAGGGATAAACAAATGGAATTTTCCTGGGTTGTACTGGGAATCCAGCTTAAGAAGATGATGCCCACTGCCATAATATTTCAGATCGATACTGGCATAATTTTTTTCTTGTCTTCCTCAGTAATTTTTTTGCAGTCTCCAACTTACTTAAGGTCTTTACATTAGCATAAAAGACATCTGAAGTCGCCCTTACTAGCTTGATGGTATTGACCATTTTGTTGGTCCCCTAAATAATATGATTTTGACACTTTCTCTGAATATCCTTCACTCATTTCTGCACAAGAAAGTTTATAACCTCCTCTTAAAATTAACTGTCAAATAGTTACATCAATTTTATTTATTTTTTACTATTAAAGGTAATTAAACATTTTGGGGAACTAAATATTCCAAAACTATTTCTGCTTTTTAAAGTGATAGTATATTTTGATTTGGTAAATTGTATTTGAATATTTTGCCATCCTGTTTCCTTGATTATTAATAAATATGTTAAATGTCATAAAGTTGCAACAATAGCAAAATATTGGTTTAAGGGATTAAACATGTTTTACTCAAAAAAGTTATCTGAATGCCCTCAAATTACATATTGGACAAGATAGACTCCAAGAAGAAACCCTAGTTCAGTAAAATATAATATTTTCCTTAATTATTATTTTTTTAATTTAATTAATTATCTTACATAGATTCTAGGGTGACCCCGACTGCATCACCCCTCCCCCATATTCTCCTCAAAATCTCCCTTTCCTCCCTCCCTACATTGCCCTCCCCCATTCCCTTCAGGTTTATCCCATCCTATCATCCCCTTTCCCTCTGTCCGCTTTTCCTCTGATCACTTTGATCCCTCCTTTGTCTCAATTCCTTTCCTCAGTTCTCAATGTTCCTTAAATTCCTCAGATGAGTGAGGTTATATAATATTTTTCTTTTTCTGCTTGGCTTATTTCACTCAATGTAATAGTTTCTAGGTCCCTTTATATTGTTGCAAAAGGTAATATTTCCTTCTTTTTCATGGTGCCATAGTATTCCATTGTATATATGCACCACAGCTTTTTAATGCACTCGTCCACTGATGGACACTTGGGCTGTTTCCAGCTCTTTGCTATTGTGAACAATGCTGCCATAAACATGGGGTGCATTTCTTTTTTTCA
This sequence comes from Rhynchonycteris naso, assembly GCA_037038555.1. NCBI lineage: Eukaryota > Metazoa > Chordata > Mammalia > Chiroptera > Emballonuridae > Rhynchonycteris > Rhynchonycteris naso. The sequence goes on along the minus strand of CM072995.1, from coordinate 175,722,139 downwards.
GTCAGTGATATGGTGTCCTTGAGATATATTCCTATAAGTAGGATTGCTGGGTCAAAGGGCAGTTTCTTTTCTAACTTTTTGAGGAATCTCCATACTGTATTCCACAGTGGCTGCACCAGTCTCTTATAATGTTCTCTTATATTTGTGTTATGATGAATCATTTTTCAGTCACCAATTTCTCCTCCACTACTCTCTAACATCTTCTGAGAATAATTTGGTTGAAGAACAGTCTTGAAACTCATTAAAAATGAGTAATTATATAGCAACCTCTATGTTACATCCCACTCACTTCTGTAAAAGAAATAATGACAAAATGTGCTGAGGTAAAGCAAAAGAAAAGAAAAGCCAGTCATGTTATTCCATTGCTTCCGATTTTGAGCTATCTCATGAAGACCAGTGACACACAGCATATTCTTTGACCCACTGTTTCATTTTCTTTTTAATCAGATTTGTTGTGGGTTTTTTCTTTCTTTTTATTCCTTTCTTTTTTTAAATTTGCTACTATATATTTTTAGAAATTTTGTAGACCTTTCAGATTGTATTCCTTCCTGGAATACTGACCCCTGAGCACACATATGTTCTTCTTACTTTCATCTTATTTTTTTATTAATCAACTTGTAGTATTTCTTTTGGCTTTTCTAAGAGAAAGAAACCTCTAATGTACTACATAGAGATAGTTATATAATTTAAGCCTCTGGCCTAATTCCATTTTTCCAATTAGAAATTTTACTTCTAATTCCATTTATTTCAAACAACAAGCATCCAGATGTCTTTTCTGTCTATTACAACATTAAGCTATTATTTTCTCATCTTGTTCAAGGTCTTAGAATTTTAATCTTGTTAACAAAAAGCTGTTCTTTAATGATACTCTGTACATTGTTAAGTGAATCTTCCAATATATTCCAAGCCACTTTTACACAGACATTCATTAAAAACAAACAAATGTATTTAAGTCCTTCATATTATAAAATATTAGAAAAGGCACCTTACATGGGATGTATATTTTCAGTATACCTATAAGTCCAGATTTCCTAAGATTGAACCTACATTCTATAATACAGTATAGGTTCTTGGTGTATTGCCTTCTCAACCCATACTGCCCATCATCTATCTACAAATTCATGCCATGTTCAAGCCCATGCTGGTGTGGGTGGTGCATTTCATTTCACTAGGCTGTCACAGAAAATTTTCAAAGTTTTAGTTATAAAAACCACGACTGAGGCTAAATTAAAACTCAGCATTGCCACCTCCTAGAGCATGTAGGCTACCGTGTTCCACTTTGCTGCTTAGTAGAGACTTCTGCAGGTGCTTTGTTGTCTGGGAGGGACACCGTTTACCTATCAGCCATGGTCATAGGCTTTCTAGGGAAACTTCTTCATTCCTCTTTAATTGCAGCTTTACCCTAAGGTAAGATGACCAGATTTTAAAATTGGTAAAGCAGGACACCACTGACCCGGGGGTGGGGGTTCTTGATTAAAAATTTGGTCTATATGAAGCAAAAAAAATTTTATAGAATGCAAAAATAGTATTGTAATGTATTTTTTTAAAATTTCAACATAAGTACAATTTACAAATATAATATATTAAAAAATTATGTATAGTATTATTTTATTCTTTGGCATATTTCTCATTTGAGTGAATTTTTTTAGTAGATTTCTGTTGTTGTTTAAAAGGTCATGAAATTTTTCACAAAAATTTGTTAAATTGTATTTCACACATAAAATGGCTTTCAAAGTCTCAACACTTAATTGTGATTTTTCTGATGTCCACACTTTATTAACTGTAGAAGAAAAGCATTCAGTTGCAGCATTAGTTCCTGGTAAAGACAGCGCGTATTTCACAATTTTTAGTGCATTATTGTATGGAACATGGTTTGTTTCAAAATGATGAAATATTTCTAACCATTTGTTCTCTATTGTGATTTTTTGCTGATGCCCAAAGATTTAACCTTTTCCCTATCAATATATATTTTTTAATAATGATACCTCATTAAAAGGATCATTTTCGGAAATATTACTATATGGGAAATTTTGAGTGAGTCAGAGGGATTGGGTTACAAGGTCCTGAAACCGATGCTGGAGCTGCATGAGCCAGCGGGAGCAGGCAGGGCAGTGCCACTGGCGCGTTCCCTGGGTCCAGCCCCGCCGCCCACTGGAGACCGAGTGGCCTGCGCCTCGTGGAGCTGGTGCCGCTGGCCAGCGTCCAGGCCACAGGCTTATGGGTAGTTAGAGGACTTGACAGCCACCGCCCCAGCAGGTACGTCCTGCCTGAAGTTCTTTGTTTCAGGCCCGATTGGGGCAGCCAGCTCTTGTGGCAGTGCAGGCGCTTCCAGGTCGAGGCGGGGTCTCCCGGCCAAACTGTATATTCCCTTCCCGTTCTTCCACCGTTCCCTAGCTTTTCATGCATTCTTTCAAAAATTCAGTATCTTTTTAAAATGCCGCAGGACGCGGGACAAATTGTTAAAAAGCCGACGTCTGGTCACCTTACCCCAAGGGCACTGTCCTCTGTGCCTGATACACTATCATTACATAGTCATCTGTAGGTTAAGGCTTTTCATCTTCAGAAGTTCTCTATCAAAATGAAAATTTTCCTCAAAGGGCTAGAAACAGCCATGCTAAGAGGCTATTTATTAGGAAGAATCCTAGGGAAGCTGAAACTCATTCTTGGCATGAAACTCATTCTAAGAGTATTTTGATGCTGATTTGAAACCTGAGGCAGGGAAAGAATGAAAGTGGAGAATGTTCTCCAGGGCCAGGGCAGAGGGAAGGAACAGGCCTTGCAGCAAAACAGAGGCAGCTATAAATGTTGAATAAATGTGTCCTGAATCAAATAGCATTAATGAGTCATTTGTCATAGGAATATGCTCTTCTCATTCATGGCTAGAGAGAAGTGCAATTTGATGGAAAAATAGGAGACTTGCATTCAAAAGACCTGAACTTAAGCCACTCAAAGAGCAGTATATTATAATGTGGAGCCTAGGCTTGAGGTTTTAATGCCAGCTCCATATTCACCAGCTGTGTGGCTTCTGACAAAACCCACTTCTCTTTTGTCCCTCTGACACAAGGCAGAGGTGACAGTCATATCCATCTCTATCTTGTAAGGTTATTTGGAAGATTGAGTCAAATGAAACGTGTGTTAAGTGCTGGAAAGATTTAGTTATCACCACAACCCCTACTATATCTACTATTATCATTATCTAACATATATCAAGTTTGTACTACATGCTAGGCACTATTCTAAGCATTTTATTTGAATCTATTAATTTAATCATCCAGCCCAACAGCAAGAGTTAGGTCCTTTCAAAATTCCTACCTTACTGCTGAGAAAACAAAAACACAAAAATATTGAGCAACTGACCCAAGATTTTACATTTGCTGAGTAGCAGAGTCAGGATTTGAATCCAGGCAGTCTGACTCCAGAGCCAGCTCTCTTCACCACGTAGGTGTGCTGCAGCTATTTTTCCTTATTGCTATATTATGATTCATAGTACTGTCACAGGCTATATTCTTGAGGAGTTTTAAGATCATTTTGAATAACATTTTAAAGTCTCCATTTCTTCATAACCATGCAAGGGATTATGGTAATAATCTGCCTCATGAGTTTGTTGCAGGCTTTAGCAAAACACTGTGTGCTATAATAAGACTTCTCAAAGTTTAATGTGCATATGAAGCACCTGGAGTCTTGTTAAAATGCAGTTTGTAATTCAGTAGGTCTGCAGCAGGATACTGCTAATAACAAATTTCTGCATTTCTAATCAGTTTACAGGAGGTGCCAATTCTGCTGGTCCAGATACTATAATTTGAGAGGCAAGGTGCGATGAATCTCCTAGAAAAGTATGCAACTTCAGTTCCATTGCCTCTTGACTATTTGCTATATGACAGATTTTCCTGATGTTGGCAAATGGGGATTTGATCAACGTACACTAGGGTAGAGTTCCACAGACAGAACCATTCTGTTACCTAGAGATATGTGAGATGTTCTGCAAACATTTTTATCTTATTATCTGTCTTGAGAAATTAACTATGTGACTCCTTTGTCATTTCCCTATTAAAGAATTATATTTTTCTATTAAAGAATATTAAGTGCCTCCTAAATTAGAAAAATTATAATCAAATACAACCACTATTAGTTGTCTAGGATACAAGAAATGAAGTTCTGCTTCCTTGCCCCTTAGAAATGGTGATCTTGTGTTATAGAAAAGGATTTTATCACTGGCTAAATTCCTCCACTCTTCCCTAAAAAATAGAAGGGCATTTCACTATTTTTTTTCTTTTGAAACAAAAGCAACATCACCCAGCAGAGCACTGAGGATGTCTGATTCTTAATCATTACTATCTTGGGAGAAAATTAAAAAGAATATATCTTTGCCAGAAAAATAAAACACTTTTCATGGCTGTATGTGCCTTGAGATTGGGAATCTCTCATTACCGGTCTTATTTAAACACAGATAAAAATTCAAAGCAAACAAAAAGCTTGACTAATTCAGTCTCATAGGGAGAAGGAAATTTTTTTGATCATCGGCTAATAATTCCCCCAAAATGTTTTGTAAAAGTTCTTATGAACCATAAAATATTAGACCATCGTCAGCATAATAATCATTGCTGCCATGAGATTACTTCACATAGTATAGTGAAGAAAAAAAATTAGTTTAATCTAAACAAAACCTACAGTGTTTAGAGAATTGTTTCCTCTTACCAGTTTCTACAGGTCACAGAAAATATTGCAGTGATGAATATCTGCCCCTTCCTCTCAACCCATCCTGGATAGTTGTTTTAGCAAAGGAAAAAAATACAATGCGTTGTCAGTCACTGAAACTCACAGTCTCTACAGTGGCCATCTGGAATGCTTTCATATTCACTAGTTCATTCCTCCCACAAATGTTTGAGATGTCAAGAAGGAGAAACAAGGTCATGGACATGTGGGAGCGTCTCTGAGAAACTGACTTTACTCCCTTCATGATTTTGCCTTCAATCATGCAAATGAATACAGATGGAATTGATGTAAGAATGCCATAAATGTTACCAATTTCCAAAAGAGAAGTGTGGGGTGATAATGGTAAATGCTGTATTGTAAAAATTTTAGATTATATAAAAACTTGTCCTTATTTAAAAAAGAAGGTGTTTGATTTACAACTAGGTGGAGAATTAAGGTAACATTAAAACAGCACTTCTATGATAAGAAATAATGTCAAAAATTGAACATCTAGACTGATATTCATGCTCAAATGGGTGATTTTTATAGATAAAAAGCACATAATGGTAATACTCAACTCTGGCATTTTGGAGAATTCAAAATGGTGAGGCATGTGTTATCTTTAGATTAATGTGCAGATTAATGTGTGACATAGAAGGAGAGGCAGAAATGTCTCTCAAGTGTGAAAATCGCACTCCTTCCCGGGCATGTAAAGTCCTGCCAAACTTGAGGGCACTTCTTGATAATATGTAAATTATAGTACAGTTCAGAAGGTGAATAGACACGGAATGGACCAAAAGACTCAAAAGCTTTTTGAACATTAAAAAATAACTCTTACATAAACATCATTCTTATGTTTAAAGAGAAATAAATTAGGAATAAACAAAAGGTTTAAGATTTTTAAAAACAGAGATAAATTTTAAAATCGAAATAATACATTTGGCCAAATATTTTGGAATATTTTGCATTTCTAAATAGTTAAAAATTCTTCATGCTTTCAGAACACAGTTTTTTAAATCTTTATTATGTGTATCATTAATTTTTTTACTGTTACTTGTTTATGCATAATAATCAACATAACATTACTGCATTAAAATAGTGACCAAACCATTAGTAATAGATTACCACATTTTTGAGAAGATGTTCTATTAACCTAGGAAATGCATTGTGAATGGAATAGCCATGATTGAATATGAGATACACTCCTGAAACCTTGTCCTTTGAGATGTAGAAAATGACACCGTTCCTTGCAAACATAGGGAATATTCTCAAATGCTTTCTTACAAAGGTGCTGATGGGACTAAGTTATATAAACAATTCCTTATCTTCCACCACTGGGAAAAATTATACATATATTTGTGGGTAGGGTTGCCAGATTAACGAATAAAAATACAAATTACTCAGTTAAATTTAAATTTTAGATAAATAAAATTTTAGTATAAGTCTATTCCATAAAATACATTAAAAGTTATTTGTTGTTTTTCTAAAATTTGCATTTGCTGATTATCCTGTATTTTGTCTGGCAACTTTATTGAGAAGGTCATTTCAATTTAAAGCTATTATCTGAAAAAGGAGGAGGAGGTAGAAGAGTGAAGGGGAAGCTTTGATTGTACAGTAGTAGAAAAAGTAACTATTATTATTTATCAAATACCTCCTTTTTGCTCTGTGTTCATTATGTCATTTATTCTTCCCACAGTCCTTTCAGGTAAGTACAGTTAACACTGACCCCTACACAGTCGAAAATTCACATATAAATTTGACTCACTAAAACTTAATTGTCCCTTCATATCAGTGGAGGATTGGTTCAAGAACCTCCACATGTACCAAAATCCACAAGGCTAAAGTCCCTTATACAAAACGTCACAGATCGATGCATATAGTCAATCCTCCACATGGTGGCCTTCCAACAACAGATCAGTAGATATTTTTTAAAAATTCATATATAAGTGGACCCACCCACACAGTTCAAACCCATGTAGTTTAATGGTCAACTGTACTTTATGGGTGAAGAATTTATCACAATGCCTGAGACATGATAACTGTTCATTATTTCCATTGTTTTAATTTTTAACATCATCATACCTCCTCTTAAAGAAGAAGAAACTGAGGCTCTGAATACTGCAAGTTCACTTAGTTTAAAAAAAGGCATTTGGGCCTGACCTGTGGTGGCGCAGTGGATAAAGCGTCGACCTGGGAACACTGAGGTCACCAGTTCAAAACCCTGCACTGGTCTGGTCAAGGCACATATGGGAGTTGATGCTTCCAGCTCTTCCCCCATTTCTCTCTTTCTCTCTCTCTATCTCTCTCACTCTGTGTCTCCTCTCTAAATGAATAAAATAAAAATTAAATTAAAAAAAGCATCTGGGATTTGAATCATGGTTTGTTTCTGGAGCCCAAGAGATTAGACATTTTGCACTATTGTCTTAGATGTAATTTTACTCTTTGAACATTTGAACTGCTGAAGCCTGAGGTTTTTTGACTCTGTTCTAACTCATGTCAACGTAACCTGGTTGGGTGGAACAAACTATGGCTCAAATGTAAGAATGCTCGCTGCACAGCTATACGGAGCAGAGGTGCTTGGGATGAGAGCTTAGGGCCACTGAAACTGACAGGCTTTGACAAACAACAGACTTCAGTGGCAACTGTGAAAAAACTTGAATATGATTACGGAGGAAGTGAATATCTGCAAAATAATAAAAATTCAGGTCCTCTGACTCCCAGTACTGGTTATAATGTCATCATTTTCATTTCAGTTTTTCTTTCTGATGTGTTGAATAAACTCATCAATAAGAGTCATTTAATAATGCCCACTGATTTTTTCCAGAAGGCATGAGATGTAGAAATCAGCACTAACATCATCTATTATACATTCCTTCAATCAAACTTACCTAAATTACTAAACCTGTGATTAATTTTTGATAAATTCTTTAAAAGTCTTTATTAATTATGAATTTTTCTTCAATTCTGTAAGGATGATACAGCACTTAAATAGCAGGAGTGCACACTTTATTAGAAGAGAAAGGCCTGCCGGGCACTTCTCCGGAGAAGAGCACCAAGCAGATTTTAAGGCAACATTATATAAGGTGATGAAGAGCCCTGAGTAAGTGTGTGTTGAGTCAGCAGTTCTAGTATGGTCTCTTCTGCAGTTTTGTGATTTTGGCTTCCTGGAACTTTTCTGCTTCAAGGGTGTTAGTCCAGTGAGTAAGGGTGGGGTCAGATGAACAAGCAGAACAGCAAAAGGGTAATTAGAAGTTCTGGTAAATATCATGTATCTATCAATTTCCAATCTAGGTAGTCCAATATTCTCTATATTATTTTTATAGAACATTTGTTATTAATTCATCATCTGAATAATATGGCCTCATAAATAACTCAGATATCAGCTTTCAATAACTAATTACTTACACCATTAACCTATCACAGCCATTCTATTTGAAGAGTTGCAGAGCTAAGAAAATATAAAAAGATTGGAAGTCCTTCTGATAAGTAGCCATCTTCACCTGATCTCACCATTTAGCCAATGAAATAGAAGAAAAAATAGCTTGACAGTTTAATTAATTACTTGTCAAAATATCAATTTCTCCTAAATTAAATCAAAATATAGTTTATGAAATGTATAAACAATAATCATTTAGTAGGATTCTAATGGTAGAAAACTTCAGATTTTAATTTCTAAAAATTTAAACTATAATAAAGTAGTTATGAGCTATAATAAGCTAAAATTGCACTGCTGGTGCTTAGTGGCCCTATAATCACTGGCAATCTCTAGTCATCTAGAAACTGGGAATAATATATTTGTGGCATCACAACTCCATCTGAAGAAACTGATGCTGGAGCTGCACGAGTGGGCAGTAACAGGCAGGGCAGCGCCGCCAGCGCACTCCCTGCGACCAGCCCTGCTGCCCGCTGGAGTCCAAGCGCCTTGTGCCTTGCAGAGCCCGCACCCCACGCTGGCATCCAGAACGCGGGCCTATGGGTAGTTAGGGGACTGGACAGTCGCCAGCCCAGCAGGTACATTCCGCCTGAAGTTCTTTGTTTCGGGGCCCCACACGGGGCTGCCAGCTCTTGCGGGAGTGCGGGCGCTTCCAGGTCAAGGTGGGGTCTCCCTGCCAAAAACCATATATTCCCTTCCTGTTCTCCCACTGTTCCCTAGCTTTTCGTGCATTCTTTCCAAAAATCAGGACTTTTTTAAGACGATGCGGAACGCAGGACAAATTGTTAAAAATTGGGACTGTCTGGTCACCTTAATCAAGTTATACATTTGAAGTTCAGAAGATTTTGGCATTGGAAGGACTTAAAAGGTCAGAAGTATCAATAATTGCAGAGTTTACTGATTTACTCACTTGGCTCTTCACCCTGCCTCCAGCACAATGGCCCCAGGCATAGCTATCCCTCTGTCCTGCACATATCTGCCTTGGATGTACAGACTCACATCCAAGTTTTATTATGCTAGCACAAATTTCAATATTAACAGGAAATCATACACGTCATTACCTATCTTACAAGCAGCATCAACACATTCTGAATGGAAGCCACAGTAATTCCCAAGTCATATTGGAGTAAACTATGTAGATCACCACACAACTGTCAGATAACTAACTGCCTTTTAAAGAAATTATGTATGATGCTGTTTCAAAAAGCTCCAAACTCTTATATAGAATTTTCAATCTAACAGGAACAAAAATTAGAAAATATTTGAAGAATTGCAGAGCTAAGAAAATAAAAAAAAATTGAAAATCATTCCAATGATATGGTTTTAAGTGTTGTTCCCAAATACAAATCTGGGGAAAATTTTTACACATAATGGAGATTCCAGTATTCTCTTGTAAGAGACAGAATATTAACAACCAAGGCCTTTGTTGTAATGCAATCTATACTCGCCCAGAGCAAGTCACCAGATGAGAATGTGACCCTTGGTCAGAAGAGCACAACTAAGCTTACTGTTAATTTAAACAGACACTGCAGTATAAAACAAAGACTGAGACCAAAACCTTGTCAGTTAGAATGTAAATGAATCGTGCTGACAGAGAACTCTGACGCAGCCAGAAGCCGAGTCATCTGGGAAGGCTCTGTGAATGCTGCCTGTGAGAGCTCAGGGAGAGCAGACTTCCCCACAGTTTCTGTGGCATTGAGGAGAGGAGGGTAGGAGGGAGGAGAGTGGGAGGTAATGGGCACAATAGAGCACCGGAGACAGTCAGTACTGTATGCCTTGCGGTTTAGAAGTCTAGAAAACTAGCAAGGTGTTTGGTTTTCTGATTTCTTTCTAACACCCCACCCCACCCCATTCAAATGTTTGAACTTGCAGGAATTTCAAAGCAAGAGGCAGATTTGGGCAAGCAAATGAAAAGGATATCTTTTCTATGCCAACAGAGTGATGGTTCAATTAATTATTTGCTGGCATCCAGCCTAGCCGGGAGGAAGCATTCTCCAGCATGGTTCAAAGTCACTGCCACCTCTATAAAACTGTCCTGGAGTCTCAGCTGACTTCAAAATTCAGCATTTCATGCTCTGGAATTTACCAAACACTTTGCAGTAATGGAGAAAACAGCTTTCCCACAGGCCCCAACCAACCAGGTGATGCAGGGGAGGAGCAGCTCTTTGGAAAAGCTGACACTAGTAACTGGATGTTACCTGAGTTCTGACACAGAAGGTCCCATTTGCCAATGGTCTGGGGAAAGGAGCCACCAGCCAGCAGGTGCAGTGTGGCATCCATCTACCTGCTCTGGTAATCCTTGCTTGTCCTTGCTGAGGCTTCTTTGGAGACAAAGTTACCTGTAACACACAAGAAGTTTTTACATATTGTGGGGGAAAATGTATCTTTATACCAAGTAGCAGTTCAAAATGGACACATTCTTTTGAGAACAGTAAGAGGCACACTTTGCAGATCTCCAGATCTTTTATTTACCTCTGCTCCCTCATGCAAGAAGTTGGAAAATTTTACATCAGTAGTTTTGACCTCATCTGTTCCTTTTTATAATACAGAATTTCTACTTAACCAATTACACGTTTTCTTCTAGTTACATCAGACTTTCATGGTATGCCTAATGTACTATTTCTTGCTCTTATATAATTTTTCTCCTTTGGCTGCAAATATGCTTGGAAGAAACACATTGGGTTCTGTTTGTTAGTCTCACTATAAAGTAAATTAATTCAATTAAAAGATGGACTGCTTTCTTCTCACTGAGCAGGTCAGTCAATTCCTGACTAAATTAGAACAGAAAGTGGAGTTTGTAGTCATGCATTTGCACAGAGAAACCTGGTGGAACTGGAAATCCAGGGTGTGGGATGCAAGGCAGGGGTCTGTACAGGGAAAGCAGAGACATCACCAAGAGGTGAGCAGGGTTCTTGAAAAAGAACTTACTGGTGCCCTAAATTCTAATTTCATTTACTCTATAATTTTGCAAAGAATGAGGACCATCCCAGCTTAAATAAGCAGGTAAGACCAAAAGAGACAATTAAAAGAGCTAATAGTTTGAACCTACAGATATTACATTTCATGTGTTATACTTAAAAACATGAGAATGAAAAATGCTTGAAAAATATAGAATCACAAAATAAGCCAATTATGCTTTTGTTTCTGGAGAAGTGTATTAAGCATCTAAGCTTAAGAGGTTTTCTTGGCCTGAGTTTTACCTACACAAACTATGTGATCTGGGATTCTGAGCATGACTGTCCCAGTGCAATATCTTTTTGATATTCTTTCCTAGGGTCTTAAAACACATCTGCCTTTTATCTCTTACAATCAGTAGTAGACCAGAACACGAATACCACTGATTCTTTTCATAACTAACAGTGTAACAGTATAGTGTGGTTCTTAGAGAAGGCTTTATAATGCTTATCAGTTTTCTTTTAAAAGTATTTTCTGGGAGGGCAGAGACCGCATTATACTTACTATTTATCCCCATGGTTTCTAGTACTATGAGTATTTATTGAATGAGGGAATGAAACTGGGTGGGAGCCCAGCCTGAGTCTTTGACATCTTCCTCTCACAGCCTGGGCTGTGGTGTTAAATGTACTTTGAGTCAAATCTCAACTATGTATGACTTTTGGCAAGTTAGCTTTGCTGGGCCTCAAGTTTCTCGTCTATGGAATGGGGTACGAGCAACACCTACCTCTCAAATGACTGTAAGACATTTAAAACTCAGGTAAAAATGAGAGATAAAATTTATACATTCTTTTTTCTAAGTGAGAGGAGGTAGGTAGAGAACCCCTCCCACATGAACCCTGACAAGAATTCACTCAGCAAGCCCCGTCTAGGGCCAATGCTTGAAACAGCCGAGCTATACTTAGCACCTGAGGCTGACACTCGGACCAACAGAGCCACTGGCTGTGAGGACAGGTAGAGGGAGAGAAGGGAAAGAGTGAGGAAGAAAGAAGCAGGTGGTCTCTTCTCCTGTGTGCTCTGACCAGAAATTGGACCCAGGACATCTGCATGCCAGGCCCACACTCTATCCCCTGAGCCAAGCAGCGAGGGTCAAAATTTCTATTTTTACTAGCAATTTGTTTTGACAGTGCTGGCATTTCTCATTGTTGGGCAGTGCAGTAGAAGGCCTGAAATTATTCTGTGCTATCTTGACACTGAAACCAGGAATACCTCTAATAGCCTCCTGTAGGCTCTTTTCATACTCTGCTTCCATGAAGAAATAAAGAAATAAAGTCCTTATAGAAAATAAACAAGGAAAAATTAATATCTGATATCTATTGCATATCCAACCAATGCCACGTGCTACCCCAGTGAGTTTTTCTGATGGATAAACATTTAGAGAATAAAGGTAGAATGTGTAAGAATGCACACTCATTAATGGCAAAACAAATATTCAAACCCAAGCTATCTGGTGTGGCATTCCATACTCTTTTCACAAAGCCAAAAATCTATGTGGTAGGCTTCCAGGTCTTTTAAATTATTTTTCATGTTTTTTGTAGAAGGAGTGTCTTCTCATTTTCTTGAACTCTTTTAATCATAGGAGTAAGAGAGGCAAGAGAAAGGGTGGAATACAGAATCCAAGAGTTCAGTGACTGTAACTGTTATGTCAAATGTTATATGTCAGGCACTGGCACCTCATGTCATGGGCGTTCAGTGCTTGTGCAGCAAATAACAGAGACACATGTGTTTCATTCAGGTTCTTAACTTAAGGCTGGGCTACTGAGAGGCTGATGTCAGAGACTCAGGCTGGGGCCCCACCCAGTTTCATTCCCTTAAGCAATAAATATTTATAGTACTAGAAACCATAGGGGTAAATAGTGAATAAGATGAGGTCTCTGCCGTCCCAGAATATACTTTTAAAAGAAAGCAGAGAAAACTGATAAGCATTATAAATTGACTGTTATTACAAAGTTCATTATTAAGGATACAATATAGATATAAATAAGAATACTATGCTATTCAAGTTAGGTTTTGGCTGTGTGTTAAGTGCAAGAGAGTTGGGGTCAGAAAAAAAGAAAATTTCAGAGATGAAAGAGATCAGAGAGATGATTCCTCTCGTTGCTCCATGCTTCCTGCTGACTCAAGATAAAACTAAAACTCATTCATGTGGCACAATGAGATCCTTCACACCTTCCTCCTGCTCACTTATCTGGCTGTTCCCTCACCACTGTCTCTCACATGTCAGGGGCTGCACTTGTTCAAGAGCATCTCATTCTGACTCCTCTCTGAGCCTTTGTTCTCCCCTCCCCTTTTGACGTGATCCTCTATGCACCCTTCCTCACCTTTGGAATCAGTGCCCTTCTAAGCACATATGGCCCTGTGGGCATTCATCAAAGCACTAGATACACAGTGTGGCCACAGGTTTCCTAATGGAAAACAAGCTCCCTGAAGACAGAAACCTGCTGTTGCTATCCAACTCTTTGGAGATTAGCTCAATCATCTAGAAGTAAAGCTTATAAACAAGATATAAGGTATATAAGCCAAGTCTTAAAAGAAGAGTAGAAGTAGAGTGGAGAAGATAGTATTTGGGAATTTTAAGTAGAGTCTAAGAAAGCAGAGAAGTCAAAGGCATGCTCAGACCTTGATACTGGACCTGTTTGGCTAGAGCAGAGAGGTAAATGGAGTCCAGCTTCAAAAGGCAGATGGTGCCTGGTTTAGGAGGAAACTAATATCACAGGCATCCTCTGATATAATTTGAGCTCTTTCACCTCTTTATACTCCTTGACACTTTCTGTGCACTCAGAGCTAAGCTAGCTATTGCAAGATTTAATGTAAAGATATGATAATCACATATAAATGTATTTAATAATAATCTATAACTTAGAGGAAGAGCCAGATAACAGACTACAGAAAACTCCAAGCTTTATATCTAGCAGAGCAATGAGTATAGGCAAGGAAATCTCTGGGGTAAGGTCTCCAGGGCAACATAGTTTGATTATACACAAAGTAAGAGGTCAATACAAAAAAAGTAGTTATCCAAAGGCATCTTAGACATCCTCTGAGACAGACATTTACAAGCCATTATTAGTCCCTTCAATTCTGGCAAGGCAATAAAAGATTGGCAATATTTTTATTCTGACATCATTTACAGGGATGTGAACTATAATAAAGTAACAAACATTTTTGCTGAAATACATATTTATTATACCTCTTACAAAACCTACTATTTTTCTTTTTGGTGAATAATATTGCTTTAATAGTTTCTAAGTGCTGCTTAATAATTTTTCCAGAGAAATCTGGAGGTTGTCATTCTGTGCAATGTGTGTAGGTGTGCTGACTGGGACATCCATATGTGACAATGTATAGACAGAGCTGGTTAATTACCTCAGTTACAGAATATGAATGTGCTAGTTTGCATGAGGCATGAAGCAGCTCTTTAAATTTCTTGATTTAACACAAGTGTCAGTCAAATTGCTAATTATAAACAATCCTGTGACATGCGGAGTGACCACAGTGATAATGAGACATTTATTTCAAAACAGAGTTTAAAAAAGGTGGCAAACATTCCATGTAAATATATTAAAGGATAATATGTGGAAAATTTATAAATTTCTATCTGTTATTCAAAAGACATTTTAAAGTTAACAATGAACCCCTGTAAAAGTACAATTCTTTAGTTGAATTTACCAAATTGAATGCATCTAATACATATTCTGGAATCATGGTGGGACTCTACACAGAGATCTTTTGTTTAAATTTGTTGCTTGGCAGTGAAATCATTCCATTACATGCATAACTCACCTCTGCACACAGAAAGTGATGGTTTTTATAGCATATTAATACAAAGCAGCAGATATAACGCTTTTTGAATGAGTAAAATCTGAAGTGAGAAGGCACCAGATCTGACTATAATGAGTTTATTAATGGCTTCTTTTTAGCTGAAGTCACTCTCACAATGCCCTTCAGCAGGGAGGAACTTACACCTGCCCTTCATGGTCAGCTGATGTCCCTCCATGGTCCCAACTCTGAAACTGGTCTGCCTGCCTTTTGTTAAATGTGTTGTAGATTTTTTAATTAAAAAGGTGGGAAGTAGCTTTATTAAAATGGAACAAAACTTTTTGATCCAATTTGGAGAAGGATGATTTGAATGGATATTGCCTGAAAAAAAGAATCATTAAAACATTTGAAAGGCGACAAAGAAAGAACAGGAAGAACACATAATCAGAGCATCTGAACTCATTTCTGCCATTAAATCTATGTGACCCAGAGGTTGTAATAAAATGTCAGCAAAGTTCTAGCAGGATCAGAAATTACTGAGGCAGATTTGATGGAGGTTGTAAAAACTCCAGTATTCTAAGATAACTTGATTTTTCAAGAGAAGCCAGAAATATATTTCTGTGAAAGCTCTTGATTTTTGAATATTGAAACCTCAACTAAATTAAAATGTATTGAAGGTAAAATAAAGCAAATGTGCAGGCTGTATTCTGCCCATAGGCCTTCAGGATGGGTCACTGACAGCATTTACGAAGATCATTTTCTTGACTACTGCAGGAGGAACTGAGATAGTAATCACTAAGGTCTTCCCTCTCTAAGACTCCTAACTGGGCTGTGGCATGCAGCCTCCTGAGAGGCTCAGAATCTGTCCTCTCCTCTTTCCTATCCAATATACCTTCTGGCATCTTCTGTTTAGTCTTTTACTTAAATTCACTCAAAACAGAGACTTCAACTGACCAGGTGGTGGCGCAGTGGATAGAATGTCAAACTGGGATGCGGAGGACCCAGGTTCGAGACCCTGAAGTCACCAGCTTCAGCACGGGCCCATCTGGCTCGAGCAAAAGTTCACCAGCTTGGGCCCAAGGTCGCTGGCTTGAGCAAGGGGTTACTCAATGTGCTGAAGGCCCACAGTCAAAGCACATATGAGAAAGCAATCAATGAACAACTAAGGTGTCGCAACGAAAAATTGATGATTGATGCTTCTCATCTCTCTTCATTCCTGTCTGTCTGTCCCTATCTATCCCTCTCTCTGACTCTCTCCTTGTTCCTGTAAAAAAACAAACAAACAAACAAAAACCTCACAGACTTCTTTCCTGCACTAACAATGATGAAAACAAAAACAAAAAAAGTAAAACAGAAGATGAAATCAAAATGACAGCAATTAGAAATCTACAATATGGGCACATATTTGAAATGTGAACATGATGGCAAGAATTTCCATATTTCATAATGCAAATGGTTGTTTCCATGGTAGAGAATTTTTATATTGCTTGAAATTTTTTGGACAAAAATATGTGTATTGTTTGACATAATTATAATATTATTTTAAATGACAAAATTCCATTGCACCTATGTATGAAAAAGTGAGACTCTGAGACATGGACAAGAGTGTGGTGGTTATGGGGTGGGGGGAGGGAGGAGAGGGTGGGATATGGAGGAGGGGAGGGGCACAGGGAAAACCAGATAGAAGGTGACAGAGGACAATTTGACTTTGGGTGATGGGTATGTAACATAATTGAATGATAAGATAACCTGGAGATGTTTTCTTTGAACATATGTACCCTGATTTATTGGTGTCACCCCATTAAAATTAATTAAAAAGAAAAAAATTCCATTGCACTATGGAGAATTTCATGCAATTTTATACATGATTTTTCAAAAGAAACCAAAAAACATATTGATGCGAAGTGTCAGGCCAATAAGTTAATTTTTGCTCACTCTGTTAAAGACGGCTGCTGCTCTCACATGTTGATGCTACCACATGATACAGTTAAATGCCCTTCTTGCTTGGGAAGGAACTTGGATATGCTAATGTGTGTTGGGGGAGGGGCTATTGTGCCAAAAGGTTTTTAAAGGAGGGACTAGGAGGCCATTTTGGGGAAAGTGACCACGTTCTTGTAGAGAGGAAGAGCCCATGTTATAGCAGGGCAGGGAGGCCACATGGAGAAGGCAGCCAAAATGGTGGAATGGTGAAGGAGAACCCATTTTGTGCAGGAGAAGGAGATAGGGAACAGAGGTGAATAAGACTGGTGAGGTGTTAGCCTTTGATTCTAGGAAACTCGGATGAGTCGGTGGCTTTGGGAGCCCTGAATGGAAAGGGAAGTGTTCTCCCACTGTGTGTTTTTACTCACTTGCCAAGTGCAAGTTTAGACTAAAGGAAAATGGACCTCCAGTTTCTGGCTCTGCAGTTTCTTTACACTCTGTCTGGATTAAATGCGAACCTGCATTGGCCAGGCAGTTGTGATGGTGGCCACGGCTACTGGCTTTACATGAAGCCTTTTAATTTTTGAATGTTGAAAGTTAAATTTAACCAAAAATTAATTAAAGTGAAACATAGCACAGGAAGATCATTGTTTTCTGACAAAGAAAGTTTTACGTTTATGTCCTAATTGATATTTACCACTATGCAGCAAGTTGAACCATGAAGAAGCTATGGATTATAACCGTAACAACTCTGTTGGAAGCTGTCAACTTTATTCTGTAGGTTTAAACAATAATAGAGGGACTACTATCCAGTGTTAGCCTCCTAACTGGTCTCTTGTTTATTATTCATATAGAAACCAGTGTAATCTTTGAGAAACAAATTAAGCACATATGACATCTGTACTTAAAATCCTTTGTTGGGCAAATACATTTTTAATAAATGTTTTTTAGGTTTGCTCACTTGTATTGGGACAGTACATTGTGTGTATAGTCTATGGAAGGCTGCTGGTGCTTGCCCTCAGGGCGGCAGATTGCAAATTGCAAATTGCCTACAGTGGGGAGGGACAATTGTTTGCTATTTGCTGGAGAGTGGAGAGAGAGAGAAAAAGAGAGAAAAGAAAGTGCTGGGAGGCTTAGGAGCCCTGAGATTTCTGCCTGGCCTGTTTGGCTGGGGACTGCTGAGATAAGTGGGGGCCTGTGAGTCTGGAATGGCCAAAGGAAAAAGGTCTTCTTTGCCTGTTTGCTCATCTGCCAGTATGAGACTTTAATAAACAAAATGGTCCCCATCCTCTGGCTCCACAGTTCTTTAACCGTCAGCCCAAGTCCAATGTGAACCTGCATGGCCATGGCAGTGACTACTGGCCTTACATCCTTCCATTGCTTCTCATGACTCTTAAGTCTTTTTACAACAGCCTGTGTGTGAGGGGGGGTAGTTAAATAGCAACAGATGTTTTGCTGCTCATCCCAATAAGAGGTAGAGTCTCTTTCCATAACCCCAAATCTACACTGGCCTTTTGACTTCCTTTAATTATTAGAATGTGTCAGAGGGGATGTTGAGCAAGCCCTGAACCTATGCTTCAAGAGGCCCAAAGCTTCCACTCTCATCTTCCTGGAACACTTCTGCTGCTACATGAAAAATGTCAAGCTGGAAAAAAAAAAACATGTCAGGGAGATGTGAGTGAGGATATCCTTTACTACTGGATGTTAAACCACTACAGTTTGATGTGATTTGCTTTTTGGCAATAGATAATTAACAGCCTACAAGGCACTGGATGGCCTGACCACTGGGTACCTCCCTGACTCACCTCCCACTCCTCTATTTCAACCACTCTGGTCTTCTTGCTATTCCTCAACTAGCAAGCATGCCCTACTTTTGCTCTGCTTCAGGCACCTTTGCTCCCAATTTGCACCTGACTCCTTCAGTTGCCAAGTTCTCCTTACCATTCTGTGGGAAGGAGAAACTACCTTCCTCACATAACTCTCTACCCTTTCCACTTCATTTTTCTTATGTACTTATGTACTATCATCTCAGCTGGTTGTTTATGGTCTCTCTTTTTGTTTTTTCTCCCTGGCATGGAAATCCTGGGTTGGTGGACCTGGTGCAGGGCTTGAATGCTTCACTCTTCACTGGAGACCTCTGTGAAGGCCTAGACAGCCCTCCCAATTTTTATGTCATACATGGTGTGGGACCAGAAAGTTCCACATTTCTACTCTGCCTACCAGTCTAGATGTGGCTTCTTTAGTTTCCTAGTTATAGGACTTCCTTGCTTCACATGTGAGCATCATTGTAATGTATTACAGAATAGTCACATGTAAGCATCATTGTAATATCATACAGAATAGTCACATTGTAAGCATCATTGTAATATCATACAGAACAGTTACACTGCCTAGAAATCTTGTGTTCTACATGTTTATTTCTCCTTACCTCTTCCCCCCAACCACTGTCTAGTTTTGGAAACAAGGTGTCAGTGAGAGCTTAGGTAAAGGTCCTAACTACTGAGGATACATTACATGTGCCAAAGAGATTAAGAAAACATCACTGGTCATTCTGGTGCTTATTGTGCAAAAGTAGTAGGTCGATCTTATGTACCAACTACACACAGCACATTGCTGAGTATTTGCAGGTCGGTTCACACAACTTAGAACCTATTCCTATTAAACCAGAAACCTGGGTTTCATGCTAGACTCTTCCATTTTTGTTTTGTTTTATTTTGGTCAACACCCTCATTTATTCAGCTAAGCCATATGACTTAACTTTCTAAATAGACATGTGATTCCTCCTCTCATCTTCCTTCAGTCATCCACATAACCATAGCCAAGGTGCTTATTATCTCTCCTTTGGGCTGTCAAAACAGCTCCTTACCTGATGTCCCTGCCTTCAGCCTTGGCCCACCTCCTATTCACCAACAGCTGGCCTATGTGTTCTGTCAGGGGATGCAAGGACTAAGGAGGACAAGAATTAGCTATTATTCCTGGTATGCTTTTTTCTAGAATCTCAAGATAGTCAACCTTTTTCACCATGCTCTCCTATTTTCCTGTGAGGCTAGAAATAATCTCGTAGAGAACCTAGAGTGAGCTCTTCTCATATATTATAAAGCCAGTGCCCGTAGCCATCATCACAGCCACCTGGCCCATGCAGGGTTGCATTTGATTTGGACAGTTGGTAATGAAACAATGGAGCCAAGAACTATTGGGCCATTAGCTTTAATTCTAGCTTGCACCTGGCGGGCAAGTAAAAACACACACTGGGCTCCAAAACCCACTCATTCAGTCCTCACAAAGATACTGACTTATCTGAGTTTCCTAGAATCAAAGGTTTCTAGATCACCAGTCTTATTTACCTCTGTTCCCCATCTCCTTCTCTCTGCACAAACTCTGCACACACTGGCTTCTCCCTCAGCACACCACCATCTTGGCTGCTTCTCCTGGCCTCCTCCATGTGGCCTTTCTCTGCTCTCCTTTCTAATGCTAATCTCAGGAACCGAGAGAGAGAGAGAGAGAGAGAGAGAGAGAGCAAGCTCCTGGTCTGCCTCACTTTATAGTGTAGAAATCCAAACCTTTAAGCCAATATACAAATAAGAAAGTCTCTGATACAAAGCCACTTATCTGAGGCATAATGGGAGGATTCCTCATGAGAGTGCACCACCCTACATCATCCAGTCAGTCAAGGGTGTGGGGAAAAGCTTACTCTTAAAACTAAACCTTAGGCTATAAAGACCTGGCCTGCCCACAGCCCATCCCCCAATACACATTAATATCAATGGACTTGCACATGGGTGGCGCCATCTTTAACAAAGTGAGCATAATATATTTTATCTGCCCAACATATGTGTTCCATTTTGATCCTTTGAGAATATAATCTTTCCTATCAGAGCAAGCCTAGAACATTTATCTGCTCCTTCTTTTCTGTTTTTAGCTTCATTGTCAACAAAATGTAGGTCTAAAACCCATTTTATGAAGTCCCAAAGGAGATGGTGCTGTCCTTTTATTTTCTGAAAATATACATTTTTAACACTAGTCTCTCGGATGGCCTTATTTCTTCTCATTATTATGTTTTCCCAGTGTTCTATTTAACTCTTTGAGTAATGAGTTTTTTTTCATGCTTGCTGACCCCTGAGAATGAGTTTTTCTTTTTCAAAAAATGAAATTAGTTCCAGTTATTCTGGATGGTCAGGAGGCATGAGAATGTATATGAATGTTCGTACTACTCAAAAGGTTAATGCATTTTGTTTTCTTTGGTTCCCATTTTATTTCATAAATATATACTAATTTGGTAGTCTATTCTGTGAGAGTTATTTATAAGAGCCTCAAATTCTCATAGTTTTCTCTGTTTACTATTAACTTATTAGAAATCGAGTTCTCTCTGCATAAAAGGTTTGAGATATGTAATGTCCACAAGTAAAACTCTGCTTGGGCCTCTGCACTCATATAGAACTTGCAAAATAGTAATCTTTTTTTGGTTGAAGTCTCACAGGGTCCCAGGACATTAAGAAAACGAGGAGAAAGATCTTTTTGAGATCCTCTTTATTACTAGGGCAAGGTTTGAGGAATAGGCATAGAGCTTTCATGCCCTCCCTATGAGCTCTAAACTGTTGTTCTGCTTCTGATAATTTGGTTATATCTGGTTCATTCAGGTCCTTCTCTGGTGATTTCTCTTGATTCATTTGGTTTGCATTCCTCTGCCTGCCCATTTTGTCTGTGTATAAGCAAGTTGTGGCCACTGGAGTCCAGTATGTGTTGCCTTTGTGTTCTCTAAGTGTGGTCTGTCTGCAGGCCCGCCACCCCCTCTGCTGCTGCCTAGGGCGGTTGGGTGTGGGCGTTGCCAGCGCCGGCCCACTGCAGCTGTTGCTGTGATTTCCACCTCTCCTCCGGTGGGAGGGGCTGTCACTCAAGCCACAAGCCTCAGCACCAAGGGTAGAGGTGAGCACCTTTGCTTAGCTGTGGACCCAGCCTGTTTCCGGGCTTCTGCACAGCACCTGCGGTTAGAGCCTGTTCACCACAGTTTTGCGGGTTGGACGGGGCTTCTGATGTGCTCTTACCTGTGAGCTTTTGCCCGCCGGGAGCTTTAACCCCGCCCTAAAGGCCAGGGGCCCTCCTGCGCAGGGTCACAAACCAAGGTTTATTGGGCCAGGCGTGGCTGCTGGCGTGTGCTCAGCTGCGAACTTCCGCTTGTCCTGGGCTCTACCCCGCCCCCGAGTTCAGAGCCACAGGATGGCAAACCGTGGTTTCTCCAGCCAGGCGGGGCTAGTGGCGTGAGCTCAGCCATGAGCCCCCGCCTGTACCTGGTCCTAGCCCCGTACCCCAAGGCCAGCTTGTGCAGGGTTGCAGAGCAGATCTCTGCCCGTTCATGGCCTCCCGCTTTTCCCCCGCAGGTGGGGTTACAGGCGGGCCTGCAGCTGCCAGACTGCTTTCGCGTGTCCCCTTGGCCCCTGCTGGGCTAGACCGAGCTCACACGGCTGGGCTTCCACCCCCACCGACAGAACCGCTTTTCAGCGTCCTGCTGCCACCATCCCTCCAGCAACCCTCAGCAGAGTAGAAAGTGTCCCCACAAATCAGCTTCTAACACTCCATACTGTAGACCTGGGAGCTCCATCCCTCTAAGCATCTCTGCTCTAATTGCCGCTGGAGAGCTTGTTTGGCTGGTGTCCTGTCTCCCTTTGCTGGTATTGCTAGTTCCAGGGGAAATATTAGTTTTTGATTAGAGAAGTGACTTATCCCAGGGGTTAGGGTGGCTGTCCCTCAGAGTGTTTGTCTCTCCTCTGTCCTCGTTCCCCGCAGCCCCGGGTGTGTGGTTGTGAGAGAGGTTTTCTGCGCTGTCCCTTTAAAAAGAAACTTGAGTCTGAGAAAACTGTCTCTTTCTCACAAACAGTATCCTCACTTGTTTCACAGTTCAATACTGTCCAAACACCTCTTCTAGGCTCTGCGACTGCAGGCTGGGGCTTTGTTCCTGGGATCCAGGTCTCTCCCTCTCCGCCAAATTCTCCTCCCGCCACGAGGGTCTCTCCGGGATGCCGTTTGCTCTGGGGAGCTGGGCAGCCAACCCTCTTCGGTTTCGCTATTCCTACCAGTCTCAATGTGGCTTCTTCTGTGTTCCTTGGTTGAAGAGTCCACTTAGTTTAGTTCAAAGTTGGTTTATCCAGATGATGGTTCTTAAAATTGAGTTATAATCCACTTTGGTTCTGGGAGTTGGAAGTTGGTACGTCCGCCTACTCTGTCGCCATCTTGCTCCCCAGTTTAGTATTTTTATGAGCACCTGGACCCAGCAGAGACAGCCACAAACTCTAGAATGCTTGTAACTCCAAGAAGGTTGCTGAGGGATAGTCACAGGTAGTGTCTCCCACTGGTCTGTGCCAGTTCCTTCCAGGAAAACACAGGGCTGATCCAGGGAGATCCAGTGGCCAGCTGTGGAAAACATTGCTTTAAACCTAACAACCCTTGCTAGAGTGGTATACTAAAGAAGGGCCCCTCACACTTGGCCCCGCTGAGGTGAGTTCCACTCTATGTGATTAGCACCAGCACAGCTGCTTATGTGCACTGGACAGGGTGGAGCTTCACAGTTATCCAACCAGGTGCTGGGTATCCTGCCCTGCTAGGCTAGATTCCACAGGGGGAAGGGAGAAAGGCTTGAAGAATAGACATTTAAAGTGTGGATCCCTCTGAGCTTATACTTGTATCTTGTTGCGGGGCTTAGCCATTTTCTGGAGGGTGGGATAAAGTCAGCCTAAGGAGAGGACTCTCTCAATCTTTCTCCCAGAGAAGAGGGTCTCAACAGCTGAAATAACTTCTACAAAGGGTACTCTTAGCCCCACTCAATCTGAACCTGCTGCTCAACTTGTTGGGAAGAAATAAAATTTGAATATCCAGCAGTGGCTGAGTGATTAAGCTCTGGAGTTGAAGCCACATTCCACATACTAAGCTTCTGACCAAGAGACTCCTGAAGTAGAAGGTCCCACTAACATATTCCCAAACTCAGCTATCCTAACGCAACAAACATGCACCCTGTAGAGGGGTTGGTTGAGTGAGGTCACTCTGAGCCCACACTACAGTCTTTCTAGAGTAGTCTGAAATGGGCACTCTAGGGTTAAAAGTCTAAGCAGGCAGAAAATGAGGGGGTTCAATTTTAAAAACAAAAGGGCACCACACTTGATGAAGGTAGAAAATTTAGAAATATAAATGTATGTTTACTTTTCACAGCGGCAGGGAGATAGTGGCATTTGGTGCTAGGACCTGGAAGGTCACAAGTCAAGCAATGAGTGACAGTTCCTCCCACCAAAGAACTATCTGACCCAATGTAAAAGTAGGGCCCCCATAGAGGAACATGGGCAGGATAAAGCACATTTTATAGGTCTTTATAGGGAATTGTATTCAAGTTTAAAAAGGTGATCTAGACAGGCAGATTTAAGAATCTAGGCCTAGAGACAGAGCAGTGAAACCAGGGTCTCGGTTGCAAGGTGTTGCCCAGAATCACCAGTCTATTAAATGATGGCCATCTCATCAACAACCCAGAGCCTACTGTATGCAAAAGCCATGCCCATCACTTTAGGGGGAAAACAGAAGATGAGAACCTTCCCTCCTGGTCCACTGCTGACATGAGTGCTTTATCACACACAGCCCTGGACAAGAGTGCAATGGCCAGCACTGCCTTCAGTGAAACACAAATCAGATTCACATAGCACATTGCTGGTCTTGCAGGCTCACTAATCTGATGGGAGAAATAGCTCACCCACTTCCTTACCCTCAATTTATAACTCTTATACTCACTTTATTCCCAAGGTCAGACTTCGTTGGATCCAAGGTATAAGTTGTGATCTTCAAAGTCCCTTGACCATCCCCGTGGCTTCCACTCCCCAGAAGTGAATCACTTCTCAGCTTTTGCCACATGTTAGGCCTCCAAGATAGATGCAGAGTACTTCCTGGTGCCTGTGTGTGGCTTCCCTGGCTCCCAGACCATAGACAGACACATTAGTACCTGTAGGCTATGCTGTGACCTTGCCACTATAACTTTTCATATTAAATGACCTAGATTTTTTATTCCTGAGCCACAATAATCAAGGACATTGAACTATGAAGCATTTTAGAGGCAATAGTAGTTGGTTTTTAGCTTTAGAGTTACTGAAATATATAAATCATATGTCTAACAGCTGTTTTCATTTTTTATATCTGGTCCCTAGAGGGAAATCTGTAGCACTGGTGATGCACAAAGCAAAGATCTGCAATAGGATGTTGGAGGGTGAGAGGATGCAGAGGTTGATAACTCAGAGACTTATCCTGCACACTTGGCTTCCGGGAGCCATTTGGTTATTTGTGGTAAAAGGCTCTGCTTTTTTCCCCCATAAATATATTTTACTTATCATTTGCTAATCACTGGGCTCTTTTATCTTTGAATGGCTTGAGATCAGTCCTCTGTAAGGAAGCTTAGAGAAGTACAGATTTCATTCCTAACAGCCTGTAGTACCAGCCTTCCTTCATACCAGGATGCAGAGAGGGGGCAAGCTTCTGCTGAGTACATTAAGTAGTGGGGGCTTTCTCCATAGGAGAGACCCTACATGCTGCTCCTGGGTGAAGGACTTAATTTGATCTGCCCTTCGCTGTTCTACTTGGTTACAGAGGGATCCTCATTAGAAGGACTGTGAGACTTAAAGTTCATTCTCGGCATAAGTATTTGGCATGAAGGAGGACGTCCTTTCCCTCAGGACTTCACAGATTAAGGGATGTTATTCTAGATAGAGGTAAAAATCATTTTGCCATTTCCCTCATTTTAAAGGAAGATGAAAGTCTATTGCTATTTATTTATTATTAATTATAATGGGGTGACATTAAAAAATCAGGGTACATATGTTCAAAAAAAACATCTCCAGGTTATCTTATCATTCAATTATGTTGAATGATATTTTTTAATTCACTCCTCAGAGAACTTAAATTATGGTTGAAGAAATAAGAGTATAATGCAAGGAACAATTAGAAACAAACAATACAGTACTGTCAAGTGCTAAACAGGGTCAGGCAATCCTTTTTGCCAAAATACTACAGAGGTGACAGATTTTTTTTACTGTTGTGTTTATGTTCTTATGTCTCCCTGTTTCTCCATAGACACAATTAAACTGCCTTTTTTCTAAAAGATTTACTTTTTTAAATTAATTTTAATGGGGTGACATTAATAAATCAGGGTACATATGTTCAAAGAAAACATCTCCAGGTTATCTTATCATTCAATTATGTTGCATACCCATCACCCAAAGTTAATTGTCCTCTGTCACCTTCTATTTGGTTTTCTTTGTGCCCCTCCCATCTTCCCTCTCCCACCCTCTCCTCCCTCCCCCCACCCCGTAACCACCACACTCTTGTCCATGTCTCATAGTCTCACTTTTATCTCCCACCTTTTATGTATGAAATCATGCTGTTCTCAGTTTTCTTCTGTTTTACTTATTTCACTCCTTATAATGTTATCAAGGTCCATCCATTTTGTTGTAAATGATCCGATGTCATCATTTCTTATGGCTGAGTAGTATTCCATAGTATATATGTACCAAAGCTTTTTAATCCACTCGTCCTCTGATGGACACTTGGGCTGTTTCCGGATCTTCGCTATTGTGAACAATACTGCCATGAACATGAGGGCGCATTTTTTTCTTTTCAAACAGTGCTATGGTGTTCTTAGGGTATATTCCTATAAGTGGGATAGCTGGGTCAAAAGGCAGTTCGATTTTTAATTTTTTGAGGAATCTCCATACTGTTTTCCACAGTGGCTGCACCAGTCTGCATTCCCACCAGCAGTGCAGGAGGGTTCCCTTTTCTCCACATCCTCGCCAGCACTTATTCTGTGTTGTTTTGCTGATGAGCGCCATTCTGACTGGTGTGAGATGATATCTCATTGTGGTTTTAATTTGCATTTCTCTAATAATTAGTGATGTTGAGCATTTTTTCATATGCCTATTAGCTATCTGTGTGTCCTCTTTGGAGAAATTTCTATTCATTTCTTTTGCCCATTTTTTGATTGGATTGTTTGTCTTCCTGGTGTTGAGTTTTATAAGTTCATTATTTAATAACATGCTATTTAGTTTCCAAGTGTTCGAGTATTTTTCAGTTTTTCTTTTGTTGTTAATTTCTAGTTTCATGCTATTGTGACCAGAGAAAATGCTTGATATGATTTTAGTCTTCTTAAATTTGTTGAGACCACTTTTGTGCCCTAACATGTGGTCTATCCTAGAGTATGTACCCTGAGCACTTGAAAAGAATGTATATTCTACTGTTTTAGGGTATAAAGTTCTGAAGATATCTATTGAGTTGATCTAGTGTATTCTTTAAGTCTGCTGTTTCTTTATTAATATTTTTTCTTGAGGATCTATCCAGTGATGTTAGTGGGGTATTGAAATCCTCTACTATTATAGTATTGCTGTTAATCTCGCCCTTTATATTCATCAAAGTTTGCTTTATGTATGTTGGGGCTCCTATGTTTGGTGCGTAGATATTTATAATGGTTATATATTCCTGTTGAATTGTTCCCTTTATCATTATGTAGTGTCCTTCTTTATCTCTTACTACAGCGTTTGTTTTAAAGTCCATTTTGTCAGATATAAGTATTGCTTCCCTGGCTTTATTTTCATTTCCATTTCCATAAAATATATTTTTCCATCCTTTTATCTTCAGTCTATGTGCATCTTTTGTTTTAAGGTGTGTCTCTTGTTGACAGCATATGTATGGGTCCTGTTTCTTTATCCACGCAGCTACCCTATGTCTTTTGATTGGATAATTTAAACCATTTACCTTTAAGGTTTATATTGATGTGTAGTTGTTTATTGCCATTTTATTCTTTAAATCTGTATTCTTCTTTTGCTATATTCTTTTCCCCCTTTGATATGTTAATAACAGGCCCCTTAGCATCTCTTGCATTATGGGCGTGGTTTTAATGAATTCCTTGAGGTTTTTTTTTGGGGGGGTAGCTCTTTATTTCTCCTTCAATTTTAAATGTTAGCCTAGCTGAATAGTCTTGGTTGTATGTTCTTGTTCTGCATTATTTTGAATATTTCTTTGCATTTCCTTCTGGCCTCAAGTGTTTCTGTTGAGAACTCAGATGTCATCCTTATGGGGGCTCCTTTGTAGGTGATAGCCTTTTTCTCTCTAGCAGCTTTTAATATTTTCTCTTTATTCCTTAGTTTTGCTATTTTAACTATGATGTGTCTTGGTGTAGATTTCTTTGGGTTTCTCTTTAATGGAGTTCTCTGTGCTTCTTGAATGTCTGAAACATTTTTCAGTCTTAATTTAGGGAAGTTTTCAGCTATGATTTGATTGAACAAAGTTTCTATTTTTTGTTCTTTAACTTCATCTTTGGGAACCCCTATGATGCTGATGTTATTACTCTTTATGTTGTCACAGAGCTCCCTTAGAGTTCCTTCAGATTTTTTGAGTCTCTTTTTCTTTTCCCACTCTGCTTTTGTGCCTTTGTTTATTTTGTCCTCTAACGTGCTGATTCAATCTTCAGCTTCATCCATTCTGTATTTAATTCCTTCCATGTGGTCTTCAGTTCTGATACTGTATTTGTCATTTCTGTCTGATTCCTTTTTATTATTTCATTTTCCTTTTTTATACTTGTTATCTCTTTATTAGGTTGTTCATAATGACTATCCATTATTGCTCTAAGCTCTTTGAACATCCTAACTATCATTATTTTAAACTCTGCTTCTGGTAATTTGGTTATATCTTGTTCATTCAGGTCCTTTTCTGGGGATTTCTCTTGATTTATTTTGGTGCATTTCTTTGCTTGCCCATTTTGTCTGTGTATAAGAAGTGTGTGGCCACTGGAGTCCAATGGGTGTTGCCTTTTGTTCCCTAGGTGTGGTCTGTCTGCAGGCCCAGCACTCACTCTGCTGCTGCCTAGGGCAGTTGGGTATGGGCGTTGCTGGCACTGGCCCACTGCAGCTGTTGCTGTGATTTCCACCTCTTCTCCATTGGAGGGGCTGTGTTCTGGTGCCTGGCTCTACAAGCCTCAGCATGTCTGGGCCTTCGCCTCACCCCCACAGGTGGGGTTGCACACCACACTCAAGCCACAAGCCTCAGCACCAAGTGAAGGGATGAGGACCTTTGCTCAGCTGCAGACCCTGCCTGCTCCCAGGCTTCCACCCAGCCCCCACATCAAAGCCTGCTCAGAGTGGTTTATCGGGTCAGGCGGGACTGCTACCTTGCACTTAGCTGCGAGCCTCCGCCTGTCCCGGACTTTAGCTCCTCCCCAGTGGTCAGGGCCCGCTCACACAGGGTTGCAAATCTCAGAGGCCAGGTGATGCTGCGTCCCATGGGGCCCTGCCCAGCAGCAGGTCTCTGCCCGTTCCTGGCCTACCGCTCTTCACCCCACAGGTGGGGCTGCAGGTGGACCCGCAGCTGCCAGACCGCTTTTGCGCATCCCCTCCACCCCTGCTGGACTAGACCGAGCTCACCCTGGCTGGGCCTCTGCCCCTGCTGACAGAACCGTGTTTCAGCATCCCGCCGCCACCTTCCCTCCAGCTAGCACTCAGCAGTGTGGGTGGGGGCACTGCAGTTCAGACCCTAACATCCATACTGTAGACCTGGGAGCTCCCTCCCTCTAAGCAACTCTGCTCTAAGTGCCACAGGAGAGCTTGTTTGGCTGGTGTCCTGCCTCCCTTTGCCAGTGTTGCTAGTTACAGGGGAAATATTCATTTTTGATTAGGGAAGTGACTCAGCCCAGGGGTTAGGGTGGCTATCCCTCAGAGTGTTTGTCCCTGTCCCTTTCAGTCCACACTTTCTTACCGCTGCTCTCGTCCTCTCCTCTCTCCTTGTCTCCCGGAATCCTGGGTGAGTGGTTGTGAGAGGTTTTCTGTGCTGTCCCTTTAAAAAGAAACTTGAGTCTGAGAAAACCGTCTCTTTCTCACAAACAGTATCCTCACTTGTTTCACAGCTCAATACTGTCCAAATGCCTCTTCTAGGCTCTGGGGATGCAGGCTGGGGCTTTATTCCTGGGACCCAGTTCCTCCCTCTCTGCTAAACTCTCTTCCTGCCATGCGAGTCTCTCAGGGCTGCCGTTTGCTCCAGGTAGCTGGGCAGCTCTTTTCACGTTTTTGCTTTTCCTACCAGTCTCAGTGTGGCTTCTTCAGTATTCCTTGGTTGAAGAGTCCCTTAGTTTAGTTCAAAGTTGGTTTATCCAGATGGTGTTTCTTAAAATTAAGTTATAATCCACTTTGTTTCTGGGAGTTGGAAGTTGGTACGTCCGCCTACTCCATCACCATCTTACCATCCGCTATTTCTGATAATATCACTAGTACTTCTTGTGTAGCTTCATGCCCACAGAGCCATGTATGCTTACCTTTGAATGGTTTTCTTGAATGCCAGCCTACACCCATTTCCTAAATACATTTGTTTCCACTGAGTTTTGGAAATGAATTGCATGAATTACATATTAACCAACTTTCTAAGTGTTGCAACACTTCCCATGCTAGCAATTGAGAAACTAACCAAACATAATTATAAATTACAGGCATCTAAAACAGATAATTATCTTTCCAGAATTAAGTTCCTCTTGAGAAACTATTTTTTCTCAAATGGGTCACTGGAATGGATTTCCTCTAAAGAAAATGTAGTAACATCTTAATCCATAATTAACCCATTGCCTCTACTTCAGCTTTGATTTTTAGTAGCAGTAAAACCAAAGATTAAGCATGTTATACTCTTGTCAGAGATACTTACAGCACAAAGGACCTGCTTTAAATTGTAAAAATGACAGAAATCTCTTCGATTAAGGTCCTAATCAGAAATCAAAGAATGTTTTTTTGAACAAAATGTCAACAAGTATTCTGATAGCAAGATTTAATTAAACTGTCCATAAAGAAGTCAACAAGTTGTATAACTTCCAACAAGAGAAAATGTACATTTCAAAAAAGTTTTTAAGACATTGGACATGAAAAAAGGAGAACTAATGAACCTGAAGAGGTGGAAAAAAAACAGTGAGCCATAATATTGCTCCAGCACTGCCTTGAGGTAGTGGTTTCTCACTCACTGAGTCTGTGATTCTGCCTGTTCACCTGCTCTGCTCTCCTGTCTTTATGGACTGTTGTCCCAGAACTTTAGCTTGCATGGTACAAGAGGGGCACTGCAGCTCCCAGTAGCCATGACATGACTGTTCCCATGGCTATGGATTCAATCTCCCTGTTTCACTCCTTTGCCCAATCAGCTGTGAACTATGGACTGAACACAACTTCCCCCCTCATCAGCTGCTGTGGTTAGGGCAGAGTCACTTATCAAAGAGTGTTAGGCTGTTTAGAATTCCTCACAAAAAAGGAGCCATAAGGAAGAGCAGATATATGCCAAGTTGGAAGAGAGGAAAAGCATTCTGTGCAAAGAAAACCGAAGAGATATGAGTACACAATATCTAGTGCCTACAAGCTAAACGGCCTCTCACTGGCCTCCTTTACTGTTAGTAAAATAAAAATGTTTTTAAATTTTGATATGTAAGTATCTGGACAGCCAGTTCATAACCCTGTCTGCCTGTGTGGTCCCTTATTTGGCATTCTTTTCTTAGAGAGACTGTCTATTCAGTGATTTTTCTGGCTTAGCTAAATGCATTAATAAAAAAGAAGCATCCAGAACAAGTTCTGTATCTGTGCTGTCTGGGTGGTCAGACAGAATCTGCAGAATTGTACTGTACCTGGGAAACACCCTTAATGGGCAGTTGGCAAAGCAAGTTGAGTTGAGAGGAAGTAATGAGTTGTAAGAAGGGTAAGAAAACCACATCTTGTAGGAGGACTGAAGATATTACAGATATTTCACGAGAAGACAAGAAGATAATTCACAGTAGGCTACCTTACAGCTGATTGAATATATCTAAATGGGCTGTTGGGTAATAAAAAAGGCTACAGTGAATCTGAGAATAATGATACCAGAGGCAAAAATAAGCCCAGGGAATGGAAGTGATTGAAAAACAGATTTCCACTCAATATAATGAAACAAAAAACCACTCTAACAATTACACTAGCATAGCTGTTAAAAAAGGAAATGAGCCTTTTTGTGACCCATAGAATGCCTCTAGACTAAAATAGAAGACTAGATTACAGCTATTGCAGGTATGGCAACTGAGGAAAGAAAGAGACAACCCTGTAATTGCTTTAGCTTTTGTCACTGAGGTACTGACAAGGGAGTTTTCCAGATTGAAAGATATTTGGAAGTGAATTCAGAGAATCAATGTTAGGGTAAGATATGAAATTTGCACATAAGTAAAATAGAGGAAAGAGAAATTATTTTTGTTTCTCCCACTTACTATGCCCCCACCCCCATCAGTTTGAGGTTTTATTGTGGAGAAAACTTAGTGATACAGAGAGGTAAAGACAATCAAGTGATTAAATAACTATGCTGTATTGTGAAGCATGGCTCACAGGTATAGAGGAGCTATTCGCAATTTGAAGTGATTCCAGTTCTGAAACCAGAGGCTTTTTGTTTTGTTTCTGATAGGGACTGACTCAGTGTACTAGTAAAGATACAGACAGCATCATTTACATTTACATTCTATTCAATCAATTCCTCATATTAATTTGACTATAAAAGGGAAAGGGGGAGCATAAAGATGAAGGGATAAAAAATGCATTGTCTTGGCATCTTTAAAATTAGCTGTGAAAATCCTCAGCTAAAACCTACCTCAACCCCATAGGAACCTCTCTGACTTGTGCCTGTCAAACCTGCACCTTTTTCCTAAACTCTGACAGTGTGACACACTCAGCAAAAACCTGTACCTTACCACTATCTTACTAACTGTAAGAGTCATTTACTTAGATCTCTGTGCCTCAATTTCCTTGAGCAAAAATGGAGATAATAATGGTAGCTTCTTCATTGCATAACTGTAAGAATTAAAGTTTCTTGTATATAAACCCCTCAAGATTATCTCTCCCTTTACCATTCTAGATGCATACTCCTGCTCCACCTATGCCTCTATACACTCACCCATAGGATCTCACCCCCTTTTGTTAATAAATACTAGAGATAAGAAAGCAAAAACTTTGATACTCTTACATTTGTTTCTATTTAAATAAACAGTAAGTGTACATTTCAGAATTATTCTTAGGTAGTTCAGAATTTGAATTCATTTATCCCAGTTTTTAAAATTTTTCTTTAAATGTAGAAATGAGAATAGCTGTTAATTTGATATATTTTGAAGTGATATTTTACTGGGTAGATTTAAACAATTTTTTTTTTTTATGTTTCACAGCATTCTTTTAATTCTGCAAGCACCTGCTTGCTCCCAGAACTGAGTCCCTCTGTGAGGCTCAAATTTCAAATTCAGCATCTCATGGAGCTGAGGACACAATTTCAGCCTCTGTTACTAGAATCATCTGTGATAGTGAAATCTTTCTATTGGCCATGTTTGTTTCCTAAGCTGTTTGGCAGGCACAGTTACAAGTATCTGACAGACATGTGTTTTTCCATTGCAAAGAAAGAGAAGTTTTCTAAATCAGGGTGCTCAACATTCACGGCAGATTTCAAAAATGCATTGTTCATTTTCCTTACGCTCAGCATGTGTGCTGGTATGCCCACCAACTAAACAGGTATCATCAGCACCTAAACAAACACCTGCAACTAAATCTCCTTAGCTGGTGCTGGCAAAGCCCAGGCTTATACTATACACTGGTTTGTAATGCAGGAACTTGTAAGATAGCCTTCAGCTCTGTTAATATGCAGTTGACAGAGCATCACCAGGACTTACTACTAAATATTGATCCTGCACACGTGTTCTTCCTCACAATAATGTGGCACACAAAATTATGGCCACCAGGGATATTTGCATGTGGATTAACTATCTGAAAAACAAAAGGAGAATTTTTACCAAAGGAAAGCCCTGAGAAAAGTTATTTATGAACATAAAGGTAACCCACTATTCATGACAGTGTGTTATGAGATTAAAGAATGCATTTTCTGACTGGTGTGGCAATAGAAAAAAAATTATGTTGCCCCATGAAGTAAAAAAATACAAACAAAAAACCTATTATATAAATATATAATAGTAGAGGAGAAATTTATTATTATATTTTTCAAATAGAAGAATCCACTGTTCCTCATGCCCTAAAATTAGATGAAGGAACATCTAAAGTAAGAGGATCACAGAACCTTTGAACTCATATCACTTCCAACTAAAAACATTCTCTGCTAAAATAATGTTTTAAATATTATGGGGAATGATGCCCTCTAGAAGTTTTTTTAATTGCAGAAACATAGACATGCTTATAAAAATTATTGTTTATATATAAGTAAAGAACCATTTTATAATTTTAAATAAAATACTGAATTATAAGTTTTTTAAATTTCACTATGCTAAAATTTACTCATATTTTTCAGAGAATATAGCTAAACTGCTCTAAAAAATAAGCTGAAAGATCCCTGGCCATATAACATATGATGGGACAAACTCTCCAGTTATAAACATGAAAAATGGCTGGACAAAATCTGACGTTTTTTTTTGAAAAAGAGAGAGAGAGAGAACAGAGACCAAGTTCAAAATAATAATAATAAAAATCCCCAGGTGCTATAAATAAAAAGAGCAAGAGAAGTCAGAACTTCAATCTGCAGCAGAGGCCATAGTGGTCATAGGGACTATAGTTTTTGATTTAGACTTGAGGGCTAAGGGCTGTAAGAAACCTGATCATTTAAATCAGCACTTTTCAACCTTTGTTATCTCATGGAACTCATAAATTAATTACTAAATTTCTGAAGCACACCCCAAAATTATGTTTTTTGCTATTCTAACACTAAAAAATAGGTGTAGGAGACACAAGATGGCATCAGAGTAGGCAGACACACAGACTTCCAGCTCACACAACCAAACTGGATTACAAATTAATTTAGTAACAACCAGAGTGAAAAACCAACTCTGGACTATAAGAACTTCCCTCAAAATCCAAGGAGCAAAGAAGA
Organism: Rhynchonycteris naso; assembly: GCA_037038555.1. Taxonomy (NCBI): domain Eukaryota; kingdom Metazoa; phylum Chordata; class Mammalia; order Chiroptera; family Emballonuridae; genus Rhynchonycteris; species Rhynchonycteris naso. The sequence continues at coordinate 175,687,482 of CM072995.1, read as the reverse complement.
AGCCACACCGAGCCTGGTGGGGAGCGTCGTGGAGTGGTGAGGCTCCCCTGCTTATAGGAACAAAGGTGGGGGTGAGGCTGTAATCCAAGAAAGGCTCTCAATCCAAGAAAAACAGTAGAAAATATCACTCACAGCCACTTGCCTGGGGACCTGGGAATGAGGTGTGTTGAAAGAGCTGCCTTGTTTTCCAAAAGAAAAGGGAGGGGGAGAGACAACCAGTGACAAACAGAGGAGTGCATGGCAGACCTGAGCAGTGAACTAATCCAGTGCTTGAAGTAGCCATACCTGGAGGAGGTGCTAGAGGCAGCCATAGCTGAGGGAGGGGTTGATTCTTCCACATAACACAAGACTAAAGTGGTTCCAGGTCAACCTTCTAAAGATATCTCTCCAGCTCCAATCAGCACAAAAAGACACAGCTGAAAACAAGAAGTGGGGAGGAGGGGCAGTAACTCAGGTCTCCATGGAGATCTGAGATATACCTCCCCCTACTGAAGTGGAGAAAGCACCCTGCTCCCAGGGAGAGTAACTGGCAGATCAGGTCTTTAAAGTCTTAGGATACACCCACCTCATTCCTGGATACAGTTTTAAAAAAGACCCCTACTGAGATCAGTAAACATGACTACCACCAAGTTAAGAAAACTGAGAAGAAAACAAAACAAATCAAGACTTCAAAGGGGCTCTATTAGAAAAGCCAAATTCCACAGTGCATTACAAACAGCTGAAGCCAACCGCAGAAGACCTAGAAATAAAACAACTGAAAATTGGAGGCAGACAACATCAAGCCTAGACTCAACCAGGTCTACAAAGAACACACCCAAACACACAGACATAATGAGAAGACAAAAAAGTGCATTCCAAATGAAACAACAAGAGAATCCTTCAGGAAATGAATTGAGTGATATGGAAATAACCAAACTTCAGGTGTAGAGTTTAGAATAATGATTGTTAGGATGCTTAGGGATCTTAGAACAACAATGGATGGTCATTATGAACATGTAAATAAAGAGATAGCAAGTATAAAAAAGGACATGAAAATATTAAAAAAGAATCAGTCGGAGATGACAAATAAAATATCAGAAATGAAGAACACAATGGAAGGAATTAAAAGCAAGATGGATGAAGCTGAGGATCAAATCAGTGAGTTGGAAAACAAGATGAACAAAGACATAGAAGGAGAGCAGAAAAAAGAAAGGAGACCCAAAAAGTCTGAGGAAAGTCTAAGAGAGCTCTGTGACAACATGAAGAGAAATAACATCTGCATAATAGGAGTTTCTGAAAAAGAAGAGAAAGAACAAGGGATAGAAACTTTATTCAATCAAATCATAGCTGAAAACTTCCCTAAATTGATGCAAGGAAGGGTCTCACAAGTTCAAGAAGCACAGAGATCTCCATTAAAGAGAAACCCAAAGAAACCTACACCAAGACACATCATAATTAAAATACCAAAGCTAAGTGATAAAGAGAAAAGATTAAAAGCTGCTAGAGAATAAAAGGCTATCACTTAAAAATGAGCACCCATAAGGATGACATCTGACTTCTCAACAGAAACACTTGAGGATAGAAGGGAATGGCAAGACATATTCAAAGTAATGCAGAACAAGAGCCTACAACCAAGACTACTTTATCCAGCAAGGCAATCATTTAATATTGAAGGAGAAATAAAAAGCTTCTCAGACAAAAAAAAAAAAAAAGAAACTCAAGAGATTCATTACAATAAAACCAATGCTGCAGGAAATGTTAAAGGGCCTGCTGTAAACAGAACAAAGTGGAAAAAATATAGAAAAAGAGGAAAAACATTTAAAATAAAAAATGGCAATAAACAACTACATATCAATAATAACCTTAAATGTAAATGGATTAAATGATCCAATCAAAAGACATATGGTAGCTGCATGGATAAGAAAACAGGACCCGTACATATGCTGTCTACAAAAGACACACATTAAAACAAAAGATGCACATAGACTGAAGGTAAAAGGGTAAAAGAAAATATTTCATGCAAATGCAAATGAAAAATAAAGCTGGGGTAGCAATACTTATATAAGCCAAAAGGAATTTTAAAACCAAGGCTCTAGTAAGAGATAAAGAAGGTCACTACATAATGATAAAGGGAGCAATCCATTATGAAGATATAACCATCATAAATATCTACACACCTAATATAGGAGCTCTTAAATACATAAAGCAGACTTTGATGGATATAAAGTTCAAGGTCAACACCAATACTATAATAGTAGGAGATTTCAATACCCCACTTACATCACTAGATAGATCCTCAAGGAAGAAAATTAACAAAGAAACAGCAGACTTGAAAGACACACTAGATCAACTCGATTTAATAGATATCTTCAGAACCTTTCACCCTAAAGCAGCAGAATATACATTCTTTTCAAATGCTCATGGTACCTTCTTGGATAGATCACATGTTAGGACACAAAAGCAGTCCCAATAAATTTAAGAAGATTGAAATCATATCAAGCACTTTCTCTGATCACAATGGCATTAAACTGGAAATCAACCACAACAGAAAAACTCAAACACATGGAAGCTAAATAGCATGTTATTAAATAATAAATGGGTTGACAATGAAATCAAAGAAGAAATAAAAAAATTCCTAGAAACAAATGATAATGAACATACAGCAACTCAAAATTTATGAGACAAAGCTAAAGCAGTCCTGAGAGGGAAGTTCATAGCACTATAGGCATTCCTTAAGTAGCTTGAAAAACTCAAATAAACAACCTAACCCTTCATCTAAAAGAACTTGAAAAAGAACAGCAAATAAGGTTCAGAGGTAGTAGAAGGAAGAAAATAATAAAAAAACAGAAATGATATAGAGGCTAAAGAAACAATAGAGAAGATCAATAAAACCAAGAGCTGGTTCTTTGAAAGGGTAAACAAGATCGATGAACCTTTACAAGACTCACCAGAAAAAAAAGAGAGAGGACTCAAATAAATAAAATTAGAAATGAGAGTGGAGGAATAACAACTGACAGAACAGAAATACAAAATATTGTAAGAAAATGCTATGAATAACTGTATGCCAAAAAATTAAACAACCTAGGTTAAATGGACAAACTCCTTGAAACATATAATCTTCCAAAAATCAATCTGGAAAAATTAGAAAACCTAAACAGACTGATAACAACAAAAGAGATTGAAACAGTTATCTAAAAGTTCCCACAAAAACTAAACCTCTGGGCCCGATGGATTCACTGGTGAATTCTACCAAAGATTTAAAGAAGAACTAACTCCTATCCTTCTCAAGCTATTTCAAAAAATTCAAGAGAAAGGAACACTATCAAGTTCCTTTTATGAGATGAGCATAATTCTGATTCAAACACCAGGCAATGACAACACAAAGAAGAAAAATTATAGGTCAATATCCCTGATGAATTTAGATGCTAAAATCCTCAACAAAATATTAGCAAACTGGATCCAGCAATACATGAAAAAAATCATACATCATGATCAAGTGGGATTTATTCTGGAGAGGAAAGGATGGTACAACATTTGTAAATCAATTAATGTGATTCACCACTTAAACAAAAGGAAGGAGAAAACCCACATGATAATTTCAATAGATGCAGAAAAAGCCTTTGATAAAATCTACTACCCATTTATGAACAAAACTCTTAGCAAAGTGGGATACAGGGAACATACCTCAACATGATAAAGGCCATTTATGATAAACCCACAACCAACATCATAATCAATGGACAAAAATTAATAGCAATTCTCCTAAAATCAGGAACAAGGCAGGGGTGTCCCCTTTCACCACTTTTATTCAACATAGTTCTGGGAGTCCTAGCTACAGCAATCAGACAAGAAGAAGAAATAAAGGGCATCCAAATGGGAAAAGAAGTAAAACTATCATTATTTGCAGATTATATGATATTGTATATAGACAACCCTAAAGTTCGTTCAATAAGTACTGAAATTGATAAATGAATACAGCAAGTTTTCAGAATATAAAATTAATACTCAGAAATCAGAGGCATTTTTATATACCAACAATGAACTGTCAGAAAGAGAAATTAAAGAAACAATCCCCTTCACTATTGCAACAAAAAAAAATGAAGTACCTAGGAGTAAATTTAACCAAGGTGGTTAAAGGCTTGTACTCAGAAAATTATAAAACATTGAAAAAAGAAATCAAGAAAGACACAAACAAGTGGAAGCATATACCGTGTTCATGGTTAGGAAGAATAAACATCATTAAAAAATCTATATTACCCAAAGCAATTTATAAATTCAATGCAATATCAATTAAAATACCAATGACATACTTCAAAGATATAGAAAACATATTCCAAAAATTTATATGGAACCAAAAAAGAACACAAATAGCCTCAGCAATCTTGAAAAAGAAGCATAAAGTGGGAGGTATCACACTTCCTGATATCAAGGTATACTACAAAGCCATTGTACTCAAAACAGCTTGGTACTGCCATAAGAAAAGGCATATAGATCAATGGAACAGAACATAGAACCCAGAAATAAACCCACAGCTTTATGAACAATTGATATTTGACAAAGGAGGGAAGAGCATACCGTGGAGAAAAGACAGTCTCTTTTACAAATGGTGTTGGGAAAACTGGACAGCCACCTGCAAAAAAATGAAACTAGACCTGGTACCAACTTACACCATGCACAAAAATTAACCCAAAATGGATAAAGGACTTAAATGTAAGTCGTGAAACCATAAGCATTCTAGAAGAAAACATAGGCAGTAAACTCTCTGACATCTATCAAAGCAATATATTTGCTGATTTATCTCCACAGGCAAATGAAATAAAAGACAGGATTAAACAAATGGAACTATATAAAACTAAAAAGCTTTTGCACAGTTAAAGACAATATGAATAAAATAAAAAAGACAAACCACACAATTGGAGAATATGTTTGACAACACATCTGATAGTGGGTTAATAACCAAAATTTATAAAGAATTTTTAATACTCAACACCAGGAGGACAAACAATCCAATGCAAAAGAAATAAATGGGCACTTCTCCAAAGAGGACATACAGATGGCCAACAGGCATATGAAAAAATGCTCATCATCACTAATTATTAGAGAAATGCAAATTAAAACCACAATGAGATACCACCTCACACCAGCAGAATGACGCTCTTTAACAAAACAACACATGATAGGTGTTGGCGAGGATGTGGAGAAAGGGGAACCCTCCTGCACTGCTGGTGGGAATGCAGACTGCTGCAACCACTGTGGAAAACAGTATGGATATTCCTCAATAAATTAAAAATAAAACTGCCCTTTGATCCAGCTATCCCACTTATAGGAATATATCCCAAGGACACCATATCACCTACTGAAAAAAAGAAATGCACCCCCATGTTTATGGCAGCATTGTTTACAATAGCAAAGAGCTGGAAACAGCCCAAGTGTCCATCAGTGGACAAGTGGATTAAAAAGCTATGGTTACATATATACAATGGAATTCTATGGGGCCATGAAAAAGAAGGAAATATTACCTTTTGTAACAATATGGAGGAAGCTGGAAACTATTATGTTGAGTGAAATAAGTCAGGCAGAAATAAAAATATATGACCTCACTCATTTGAGGAATTTAAGGATCATTGATAACTGAGGAAAGGAATTGAGACAGAGGAGGGATCAATAGGACCAGAGGAAAAGAGGACAGAAGAAAAGTGGATGATAGGATGGGATAAACCTGAAGGGAAGGGGGGAGGGCGCTGTAGGGAGGGGAGCAAGGGAGATGTGAAGGGGAATATGGAGGAGGGGTGATGCAGTTGGGGTTGCCCTAGAATCTGTGTAAACACAATTAATGAAATAAATTAAAAAAATAGTTATAATTTTGATTCATTCACACCAGATGGCTCTTGTTTTATTGGCTATTGTCATTTTTTGTTTTCATTTAACAATCTAAGGAAAAAGAGGTCAGTTTCTCTGATTAAATAGTCAGGTATTGCATTTTTTTTACAAATTCTTGTGGCATAACAGTGTACCTCTGGCAACACAGTGGTTGAAAATCACTAATTTAGACAAATAATGAATCAAAGAATCAAGCATTTCAATTGCCTTTACTATGTAAACTATAACTCAGGGCTACCAAATAGTTTAATGATGCAAATCTTCACTTTAAAGAAATATCTTGCCTCATAAGAAATAAGGAATGATAGAACTAAATTATTTAGCAATGCCTAGTGAATTAATGGATTGATGACTGCTAAAATTATGAAATCAGACTATAGATTATGTATGTCTGAAGAAAGTATAAAGCACATTATATGTGAAGTAGACTTGACCTTATAATAATGGAATTTTCAATTTTAGAACATACAAATCTAATTACAATTTATAGAAAGTTCTCGAGTGATAGACACGTGTGAAATGATGTCATGAAGATATATAATCATCAAATTAAGAAACTCCACAGTAACTAAGAATGACCAACTTCATCAACAAATGAGATAGAGAAAAGGAATCTATAGAATAAGTAAGACTTATGAAAAATCAACCAATTGTATATAGAACTTATCTTTAATTTGTAATTTTGCTTTGCATTTTCCTAATAATTAGTGATGTTGGGCATCTTTTTATATGCCTATTGACCATCTATATACCTGCATTGGAAAAAATGTTTATTTCTATACTCTGACAATCTTTAAATTGTTTTATTTTTTGTTGTTTAGAGTTCTATGAATTCTTTACATATTTTAGATATTGATCCCTTATTAGGAATACATCTTGTAAATATCTTTTTTTCTTTTATGTTTTTCTTGGCTGTGCAGAAGAATTTTAGTTTGATATAGTCCCATTCATTTATTCTTGCTTCTGTTTCCCTTGACTTCAGAGTCAAATTAACAATATTCCCCTATTTCAAACTACACTAAAAAGCTATAGCAATAAAAAAAAGTATGGTATTGGCAGAAAACCAAAAATGCAGACACATGAACCAATGGAACAGAATTCAAAGTCCAGAAATAAATTCACATATATATGCACAACTAATCCATGACAAAGGAGCCAAGACTATATGGAGAAAAATGTCCTTTCAATAACGGTGTTGGAAAACTGAACAAATACAAAAAAAATTAAACTACCTTCCAATAGACACAAAAGTTAACTAAAAAATGGATTCAAGACTTAAATGTAAGACCTGAAACAATAAAAGAGAATGTTGCTTTAAGCCACTACTATTTGGGTGGTTTGTTGTACAGTAGTAGCTGATAGTCTGGCTCCACAATAACACAGATAACTGAACCTGTAGGTATCAGACAAACTTCTTCAGTTTCGAAATGTATTTTAAAAGAAAACTAAACATAATAATTTTAGACTTAAAGTGCATATTACTAAATTAGTAACCATAACAAAATAAAATACTATTAAAACTTCCATACCAGTTTTAAGCCAGAGGCAATATAATAAATAAAACTCAAATCAATTTAAGTATAAAACAAGAAAAAAATAAAAACACAAAACAGGCAAATATAATAATAAAACAAATATAAGCAGTACAGTACATATAAACATACTAAATATTTCTTTAAAATATATTTATAAATTATAATTTTAAAATATGTATAAGGATTTTATTCTACTCATTTATTAACAAATGACTTAGTAAGATGGTAGAGCTTACTCAAAAAAGAAATTTGAAGAACGGGGACATTTATATAGTAAGTTAAAGGAATGTAGAAATAAATTTGCTAAAAGATACAAAATTGATTAATATTCCACAAGGCAATGCAATTGCAACCTTAGGGACAGAAATCTGTAAGTTAATATTATTTAAACAATGTTTGTTCTTTAAACAAGTAGTGAATGATCAAATCAAACAAAGTCCTAATTAAATGCATGTCTGAAAAATTAGATTAAAAATAACTACTGCTATGTACTATTTTTAAAATATATTCCTAGAATTCAGAAAAATATATTAAAAATAAAAGGATGGGCTGTTACAGCTATTATTATCGAAATGTTTATGGAAAAGTAGACCACTATAAAGATGGCAATTTCTTAAAGAAATTTTCACATTCAATAGAATTTTAATAAAAATCTCAGCTGTAGTTTTTCATAAACCTTGATAAGTCTATCTAAAATGTGTGTGTGTGTGTGTGTGTGTGTGTGTGTGTATATATATATATATATATATATATATATATATATATATATATGCTCCAAATAGCAATGAGTATATTGGCATAAGAGAATAAAGAGAGCTGACTTGGTTCACAGATAGACAAGAGGACCCGTGGAGCAGAACAGAAAGCCCCCAAAGACTAATAACAATACAGAACTTGCTATATGAAAAATTTTACATTATATTGATATATTAGTGGGTGAAAAGGGAACATTCAACCACGCTTGGGCAACACACATATGGGGGAAGATATGATATAGTATAAGAATTTATTACACTTTATAAAAATTTATAAAACTTTTAAAGTTTTGCTTTTCATATTTATGTGTAAATATAAAAAAAAGTATTTTAATGCCTTTCAGTAATGATTGATTTATTTAACAAGACACAAAAAGTAAAAACCACAATGGGAAAGATTAGATTAAATATAATAATAATAAAATATTTTAAATATCTGATTTTGAAAGCCCACACTTACAAAGTTAAAATAAAGCAACCGATTGAGAAGATATCTGCAATGCATAAAACAGAAGAAATATTGATATTCAAGAATATAAATAGAATTACTAGAGAAAAAAGTGGAAAAAGAAAGAACTCAATTACAAAAATAAAAAGATATTAGCAGGCAACTAACTCATTGACAAGAAAATCCAAATTATTAACATACGAAAGATTTGTCATGTTGAGAGAAATTTAAAAAATATATATTTTGTGAACCATTTAACAGTTTATCAGAGGAACAGTGAGAGATTTCATTGTGTTACTCATATTGGCATGAAATTTACAATTAATGAATTGTTTATGTCTAGAATTTCTCATTTAATATTTTCAGTCTGTGGTTGACTATGGATAACTAAAAACTTAGTGAAACCACACATACAGGGGGACTATTATTATGTAATATCTTCCTTCTGCCCTCCCAAGTATTAAAAGTTTACCATAGGGAAAACCCTCAAAGTGTCATTACCTAGGAAGAAATAAGTCCTAAAATTCAATACTGTAGTGGTACTCCATAGGAAGCCTCTATGTTAGTCTGCTCTGGGTAAGAGTTTTCCATTAGCAGTATGGACATCATGGAAGAATCTTACAAGTAGTGGGACATAGGATTGGGAAGGCAGTTCAGTCTTAGATTATGAAGGATGATGAATCTCAATTTTCTGTATAAATGTTGAGAACCAGTGAAGGGCTGTAAGACCCAAGAACTGTTTGAATGAGTGATATGGACACATTATAAACAGGAACTCAGTGCAAGACTACATAGGTTATCTATACTGTACAACTCCATGTGTTTCCAGTTATATTGGAGTCCATGGCATGTGCTTGGTCACTCTAATCAGATTTATGAAAAAATTTGCTGTTAGTTATAAAGATATTCAACTTTTCAGTAATCTGTACAAAAACATTTGAAGCAGTTATTTTTTTGTTTCTCTTCTTTTTGAGTAAATGTATGAGACAGAAAGCTTAATTAGGAAACTACTGCAATTGTCTGCGAATAATATAAGGATTAGGTTGGGATTAGCAGTGGGAATAAAAAGAAAGGAACAAATGGCAAAGCCATTATAAAGAGAGGCAACAAAATTAACCCTTTGAGTAGTGAGCTTTTTTCATGCTCACTGACCTCTGGGAATGAAGTTTTTTTTCAAAAAATGTAATTAGTTTCAGTTACAGTTTCATTAACTTAAAATCATGTTTGTTTGATAACCAATCTATGGAAACTAGAAGAACATATATTTGCCTTTTTTTAATGTTGTCTTACATATTTTTAAAATAAATCGATCATACTCTGGATGATCAGGAGACACGAGGGTGTAATGAATATTCATACTACTCAATGGGTTAATAACTCCTTAGATGTGGGGAGGAAGAGCAAAAGAATCTGATGATGTCTGATATGTATAATTTAATATTGTCTCACAAGAAGATCTGGGATAATGAACAAACTTAAAGGGAAGAAGAGAGATTTCATGTTTGAAATATTTTTTTGAACAGAAGTAGAACTAGCAAAAGGTTTTCTGACTCCTGAAGACTTCCCCATTATTCTATCATGATTTTCTACAAAAACAAAATTTTTCCTTTCATTTTACTTTATATTTCCAGAAGACAAATTATTCAATATGCTTAGCATTTTGATCCAGTCATAAAAAACCCAAAATCATTAGATGAAGTTCTTTTACATTTTCTCTCCCATAAATTAATTTTTAACTCTAAATATTAAGATCAATACCATATATATTTGAGGAGAAGTGAATCTAAATAATATTTAAAACCAGCTTACCTGGACAGTCATATGCTAGAAACATTCTGGTTTATTCAACCAAAGCCCTGTGGAGTTATGTATTTTCTCTACTTTACAGAAGAGAGGTGGCTGAGCGAAGTGACTCAAACTTCCAAGTCCCTATGGGTAGAACGTTATGAGGTGAAGATTCAAACCAGATAGAATGATAAAGGCCTCCCGTGTCCCCTCTCAATAGATATCTCAACATGGATTATTCTTCTAAGCGTGCTAAGGCTGATGGAGGAAATAAAAATTAAAGCCAATATACAGTTTTTTCTCTTGACGATGCTATTATTTTGTTTGTTTGATAAGTTTTATTGAAACTGGAAAGTACTGGATGGATTATTTAAGATGGTAAAATTTTATCTCATTGGGTTTTACATGCAGGAAAGTTTATTGCAATCTCCAAGTATCACTTAAGTGTTCACTAGTATAATTATTATTGGTTAGGTGGCATCTGTCCCAACAGATCATTGTCAAATCATCTCAAGTCTCACTAAATTGTATTTTCTCTAAAGCAAAAACAATGCAAAATGTTGTAGTAATATAAGGTTATAGTAATTAAATATATAAAAATATAAAAAAGTATTTAAAAATATTAAAAATAATTATTAAAATGAAATAAAATTATGCCATATGAATAGAAATTAATATAGTGGCTTAGTGCCATAACTCTGTAATATAATAAACAGACTCTGACTTTCAAGCAAAGCCTAGTTAGTATGTGTGTGAAGTTATACATAGATAAGAAGTATCTTGGTGTTATTTACATTAACTTTCTAAACTGACATAAATAAGAACATCTTAAAAAGTGGTTTGATGTAAACATTTCAGTAAATTGTCTTAAAGGGAATTCCCTGCAAGGAACTCCCAAAAAGGTGGTTTGAGGTGATAATCCTGTAAATTGGCAACTGTTAGAAGGCATTGGCCAAAAAAGGTACTAACACTGAGCGGCCCCCTGCTGCAGTAGTTGCCCAGAATCCAAAGTTGATGTGGACTGTCTCCACACCACTCTGAGCTCTGACCAAAGCAAGCTGAGAGGAGCACACTGACGGGGCCCCCTTAAGCTGTACCCAGGCACACCAAAAGAATTTGTGAGTAATAAACTGCCTGTGTGATTATTGCAACTAATTTGTGTGTCAGTCATGTCTTTCCTCCAGTGACACTTAACAACAGCATCCTCATAGCCGCCTCAAGAGTAGTCTCGAAGAGGCTGCCAGCCCTGCTGATAAGCAGGAGTGTCCCACTGCATGGGGAAGTCGAATCAGAGACGCCTGATTGACATAGAGCTTGGGCTCTACTGGGACACAAAATATCTTGCCAAAGCCAAGTGTGAGGCTTCTGAATAAGTAGGCAAACCAGACTGTAGGTGATGTTTCTTCGTGTTGGAGAACTGAAAGAATTTTTTCATAGAGGAGACATGGGGCATTAAAATTCAAGTCTGATACTAACAAACTCATTAATATTATAATGAGATAATAGTAAAAATTGGAAAGACCAATTCTGCCCCAAGAGACTGTGAAGAAACTGTTATGAAACTGCTTTAAAAGGCACAAATAGAAAATATTGTTCTGTTTATGTATAAAGTTTGATTTAATGCATTCTACACTTCAATTTCAAAATGACCAGTAATGTACCTATTGGATGTCATGCTCCATGTTATGATCTAAGGGTGACAAAGAGCAACAGAACAGGGCTTTGCCCATAAGTAAATTCCAATAACCTAGAGAAACAAAGAAACAAAAAAACACAAAATAGTCTGGCCCTCTTTTTCAGTGGAATACAAGTGAATCTATAAACTTAGCCAGTATGAATGAAAATCTGAACAAAAAACAGAGAAGAAAGACAGTCATATACCTGTAGATATTCCTGGAAAGCAGAGGTTGTATGTATCTTGTACATTTGCAATAAAATAGTACCATATTTTTTTCTGAAGATATTCTGTTATGAAAATCTTTGGTAAGATAAAAAAATAAAGGTTGACACTAATATTTCATGGGTGGAAGAGGGGTGGAGGAGGGATGGCATTATTGACTTCAGATACTTGGTTTTCATAGACCAATCTGTGAACTGATAGATGGGACAGGAAACCAATTAAAGTTTGTTGCAGTCTGAAGTTACAGGCAGGAGTCTCTCCAGGCCATGCTAATATCCTTAAAACCCACTGAAGTCCTCAGAAACACAAACCACTAAAGTTTTAAGTGGAGTCTGGAATATTCATGACTCTGGGAGGAAATGTCCCAAGTCACTCCTGATCCAGAAAGAGAAAATACACTGGTGTCCCCAATGTTGGGGGAGTCTCCAAAATGTAAAGCGTTTTCTATGGCAAAGGGGAGGACAAGAAAGCAGCTTTGATCTTAGAGGTGCTTGGAACTGAGGAGTGCAAAGGTCGATGTGGCTTCTCCGATCAAAACATTTCATATTCTGTCCTTTCAATCCTACTCTGCTTTCACCCTCTCCCTGCTTCCTTCCTCCTTTCCCTTTCTTCTTTCCTAGTATCAGTGGCTGCAGAAATGAGTATATTTCACAAAATAAGGATCATCAGAAACTAAAGATCACATAAGCAAATAATGATAGTTGACTTTGATAAGGTATTTACAGATGTTGTTATTTCTTTGAATATTTTTCTACTGTAGCTTGACAAGAATTTCATAACCAATGATATTAAAATCAGAATAATAAATGAGTTGGTGATATCATTCTCTTATTGAAATTTCTAACTATATAGAAAAAGCATCATTGGCTGAATAGTAGGCAAGTGTTTTGTGAGTCGGCTGCAGACACCCAGTAAAGCATGAGGCGGTACCCCTCTCCCGGAGGCTCATCTCAAATCCCCATGACATGGCCACAAAGGGGTGACTGACCTTTTTGGTTCTGAAATTACACTCAAGTTGATTAAATTTTGGCTTATGTCCTCACTTCATACAAACCAGCTTCTGTTGTACCATCACTTACAGTGGGGGCTCTCTCCTACCTGCATCACCTACCCATTCTCTACATGCTATATATTATGGATGATCACATTTTACTTTTCACTCAGTGCTCTAATTTTCTGAATAAATGTAGATGTTCAAATGAGCAGCTATTCCAGAAGAAATAAGTATGTAATTCAGTAACTTGGGTGGTAATTTTATAGCAGATGGTAAAAAGTTAAAACTATAATTTTCTCTGCCTTTATAAACATCCTTATTTCTGCTTTCATATTTGCTTGGAAAAATTCAAAAAAATAGAGGTGTTTCTATAAATAAATATAGACTTTTTAAAAAATTACCCAAATTAAAGTTTCATGGGACAAAAATGCTGTTTTATCTGCTGCTTTTAAGCTAACACAGGCACTGATGAGATGACATAAAATGAAAAATAATTAAGAACCTTTCAAAATAGTTGTCCAACTATATGAAATGACACTGAACCTTCCTCATAACCTGCTGTTTTTGCAGGCAAGTTTTATGTAGAAAAGTTCAATAAGCAGAAGAGAAGTCACAGAGATAATATCTCAGTAAGATTCCCACAGTCAGTGCAGAGGCGCTGACCCAAGTGCACTACTGAACGCACTGCACCCACAGGTAGAAGAGGCAGGAATCCAATAGTTATTAATACCACAGTGCTCTCCACCCATCACATTCCCTTCTGAGGCTAAACTCTGTCATATGCCTGCTTCACTTTTGTGCAATTGAAAACAATTTTTGTTTTTCTCCCTCAGGCAAAAATCTCTATTCTATCCCCACCGTCAGTTTCCCAAAACAGAATTATATCTTAAGTCCTTATAAACCAAACCCCTCTATTCACCGCCTCAGGCATTCAAGTATAAAACCAACTTTTAGGACTACTTCTGGAAATGTGACAATTGTGTCCTTCAACATAACCCAGTTATTATAACATACAATTTTGGAGAAAGTATCGTTCACTGCATCTATATTTACAATCTCTTTCAACATCAACTGTGTATTCACTCCATTCTCTGAGTGCTAATGGAAATGCCTGCTGTTATGAGTATGGTGCTGGTAATATATTTACTTGCACATGCCGCAAAAATACTTCTGTTCAGATTAGCATAATCTAGCATTGCTAAAACTTATTTTAAGCTTTGCTGCATGGTTTTAGATTATTTAAATTGATTCAAAGTAAAAATAATGCCAAAATTTCTTTTCCCCATTTCCCTAGCCACTAATGAAAGAGTTCCTACTATACCCCCCCCAAAAAAGAATTATTAGTGAAATAATGAATCACACCTTAACTAACCTGGCCTAACAGTAATATATATAGAATTATAGGTTGCTAGACAATTAGAACCATTTTGTTTTAATAAGGCCTCTCATTGTGTTAGATAAAAAGCACAGTATGTATTTCTTCTTTTCATAAACTACTATTACTAAGAAATGAGAAGGAAAATACCTTACAATAATAGCAGCAATGACTATCACAATCTTTGGTGCATCATTAAGCATTGTGACAAATCTCACTCCTTTTCCCTGAACTGCACCTCAGATAACACAGCATCTGTTTCTGGTATGATATCATAGAGTCAGGTCCTCTTTGTATAAGTCCAAGAGAAATGATGAGCTAATGTTACAAGGCACAATGCCTGCTCAGAGAAACTACCAATTATGAGCAGAGTAAGTGGTTCTACTGGAAATGGACAGCAAGGCAGCTGACTGGTGGGCATGCCAATCTCCTGAGTCTTCAGATACTCTATTTTAGAAAGATATATCAAAACTAAAGAAGTCTAAAGGAGCACTGTGCATTGTTGCAGTTGAATCTACCACTATTTAAGGTTAGAGTTGATCTAACTATTGGAAGAATATTGTAAACCTTTCTGAATATTTTTTTCCAATTTTTACTTTAAAGAGATAAACCTGTTTATGATTTTTAGAAATATGAACTTTTGAATGATAACAAAATGCATAATGGCTATTTAAAAACAAAACTAGATTGAATGGGGCTCAAGTTTTTTTTTCTTTTTTCTTTTTGTTCTCTTTGGGTAATTGTTAAGTCTTTTAGTATGTAATTTAATTGGGCATATGCCTTTGTAATTTGAAAGTGAAAGACAAGTGTGACCATTTGTGATATTCAGTTTTTAGTTGTTGTGCCTTCTTGTGAGAACAGTTTAACTAAGAGTAGAAAAAGAAATGGTATATACAATATTATTTCAACAGTAATCAGAAGACCCCATAAATATTAACCCTAAAAACAGGTGAGAGTTGGCCTGACCTGTGGTGGTGCAGTGCATAAAGCGTCGACCTGGGAACACTGAGGTTGCCAGTTCAAAACCCTGCACTGGTCTGGTCAAGGCACATATGGGAGTTGATGCTTCCAGCTCCTCCTTCCTTTCTCTCTTTCTCTCTCTCTCTCACTCTGTGTCTTCTCTCTAAAAATGAATAAAATAAAAAGAAGTTTTTTTAAAAAAAACAGATGAGAGTTGGAGTAAGGTACCAATTATGGTAAGGAAAAATATGGTAAGGAAAAATTGGTTTTCAGGTAAACAAACTCAGAAATATTTTACCTTCAAACTTGCAAACACAAAATTTCAAGGCATGTTTAGTTGTAGCTCTTAGTTTTTATATAATTTCATTTTAGATAGTTCAGTAAAATGGAATCTGATGTTACTTTCAGATGTTTTATCCTGCTCTCATTTTATTCTGCTTGAATTTGTGAGAACCCCTTGATTCTAACATTCTGGCATTTTCCAACAAATTGATTTAAGCCCTCTTCTATGGAAAACATGTACATACAGGAACTCCTTATGTGCTTTATGGATCACTTCCAATTCCTAGTAAGTCAATATTGTCAGCAGGCATAGTAGAGGAGGCAATAACATACTATTAAAAGTTATCAGCTACTGCCTGATGAGGCAGTGGCACAGTGAATAGAGCATTGGACTGGGACACAAAAAACCCAGGTTTGCAACCCCAAGGTTGCTGGCTTGAGCACGGGCTCATCCAGCTTGAACATGGGCTCACCAGCTTGAGCATGAGGTCACTAGCTTGAGAGCGTAGGATCATAGACGTGAGCCCAAAGGTCACTGGCTTAAGCCCAAGGTTGCTGGCTTGAGCAAAGAGGTCACTCACTCTGCTGTAGCCGCCCAGTCAAGGCACATATAAGAATGCAATCAATGAACAACTAAGGAGACTAAGAAGCTACAAAGAAGAATTGATGCTTCTTATCACTCTCCCTTCCTGTCTGTCTGTCCCTATCTGTCACTCTCTGATTCTCTCTCTCTGTTAGGGGAAAAAAAAGTTATCAGCTACTAGCCCTCTGATTTCAAGTTATGGTCATAGCTCCATAACTCTGATATTCAAAATTCAGAAGTTATAAATAACGTTGGTTTAGATAAATGAGTAACTACTGTGTGTATGAGAGGGAGAAATTGATTGATTGATTGATTGATTGATGGGACACATTAGCTTCAAATATCCTGATAAAGTTCTAAGAGTTCTGGTCACAATTAAAGAGCAAAAGCTGATATATACTGATTAGGCAGAGTTTTCACACAGAGAAGCCAAATGTGTATGAGGAGAGCACAGCTGAGATCTATCTATTGTGCTGAAACCTTAGAAAACTTACTAAAAGCCTATATTCATCCTTAACTCCCCACAAAGGATGTATTTTCAAATATCACAAAGCTTGGTGGTATAATGCGTAGATGACAGTACTGAGTTTGGAAGATCCTAACAAGCTAAACTGATGCTTAGAACCATTAATAAAATTCAATATAAATTTTGAGCTGCCAGTTAAACATGAACCCCTGCATTTATTTTCACTCTTCCAAAACTCCACTAATGACAGTTAAGAAGTTTTAAAAAGACATAAATGTACAAGGTTACAGAGAACAGGAGATAAGATCACAACAGTTAAGAAATAGAAACAAAGTTTTGGAAGCAGAAAACCAGATTCAGGAGTAGCTGGCCTAGTATAACCAAAAGCAGAAAATGAAACCAGCAAAAAGCAAGTTAATTCACATCACAGAGCTTCCCTGCTCTCTTCCCCAGAGGATATAAATCTCTAGTTTAAAAGGAGATAAAGAATTTAAAAAGTTACTGTACTATAACATTTCTAAATATTAGGGATAATGGAAAGCTATTAGGTATTTCCACTGAAGGATTAAAAAAAGAATAGGTCACATATATTAGGTATAAGAACAGCATCAGATTTCTTAATGGCAAATCTCAAAGTTTAAACGAAAATAGAGCACTGCTTCCAAAACTCTAAAGGAAACATTTCTCTATAGAATTAATTATCTAGGCAAAAGATCAAATTAAGAGTGGAATTAAGGAATTAAGGCACTACTAGACATAAAATATCTCAAAATGTATCTTCCTTTTTAGGGAGCAGTTATAGAATATACGGTAATCTCTCAAAATTCAGGAATCAATGAAAGAAAAGACATGAAATTCAGGAGACAGGAAATCTTACACAAGAGAGAAATGAGGGATTTCTCAAGACAGTGGCAGAGAGCTTTCTAGTTCACAGTGGGACAACACATCTACAGGTCAATCACTGTACACTAAAGTGGAAGAAACAGTTAACTATAAGATAAGAGAAAGAACATATGAGACTATTTGATGTCTGAAACTTCTAGAATCAGATTTTCAGTCCTAACAAAAAGATTTGAATAACAGATAATTAGGAAGCTAAACAACCAATCAAAACCAGTGGTAATTATTAACTCCAGGGGAAACAAAATATTGGACATGATAGAAAACAGAAAGTACCATATCAATCACAGATACATAGTTCCACTGTGGATAATATTTACAAAGCCATAATGCTGTAAACTAAATATTGATTTTTAAAAAATAAATGATGAATAGTTATTCTTAGTGAAATAAACCTAGAAAGTCATGTTTTTTTCTCCCCTACTACAGTGGCTATTTATAGTAATAAGTAGGCTTTTTTAGAAACAACAACATTAGTCATAGTCTCAACAGCCAGGGATGAAGGGAATGAATGACTAGTAAGTATCCTAAAATCCTCAGGTGAGTCTGGATGATTTTCTACTCATACAAAGGGATACAGAGACACAGACCCCCTCAGCTGCCACAGCCCTCCCATCATTATAGATGATGATAAGTGTAGGATCTTAGCAGAAATGCTGGTAAAGTCCAAACCTAAAATATATTCAATTCATTTGGAAATGTTCTCTGTGTGAGAAAAATCAAACGAGTGTGTTGACTTAGAAGCTGGCTAATTTACATAGCCAGTTATTTTGATTTACAGGTATATACCAAACATGTTTTTAATTACCTATATAACTGGAGATATTCTGAAATTATTCACTGAATTTAATGGGCCACTACTATACACTATTATTGTTAGGCACCATTGTTCTTGACTTTAATGTACAAATAGAGGATTTTTACAGGAAATGAGGTATAAGACTCAGAAGCTGAAGAACTAAAAATGTTAAGTTAAGGTTAAAAATAGGAAATAGCCAAAGAGTTAGAAGTATACTTTTCCACTAATTTTATCATCAGAAGATGAACAGCATTTCTGGTGATGAGTTTCACAGAGCAGAAAACAGACCCAAATGGTTATCTCCACACAGGACATCTACAGCCTCTGCTGAGATCATAGTTGCTGACAAACGAGGTCATGAAGTCCTAAGGTTTTTAGTTAGGCTGTGTCACACCTGACAGTTACCAGCTAAACATAAATGATTAGAGGAAGAACTTGATCCTCAGTCAAAGGGTAATGGTAGATCTGAAACATCTCATCTCTATTGTTCATTCTTCATGACTCAGAGTGCATTGTGGGGCACTCTTGATGGGCCTTTATAAAACACAGCATGGGTTCCTTACTTAAAAAAAAATGTTTGATGAAACTTTTTGGTGAAAGTCATATTGATATGCGTCCAATTTTCTGGTTTATTCCTTCAAAGTATGAGTAATTTGATACTGATTAGAGTTTCTATGAAACTTAGCATTTGTATAAAATAACCAGGGGTAAAATGGTGGCTAAAATAACAATATAACATTGTTAGTATTAGAAAAAAAAAAGGTGAGAGCTCGTAGTAAAATTATTATTTGAAAAGTTTCCCTCTAATACTAAAATTAATCAGACACAAAACTGTTTAACTGACTCAGAAAGCTGTTACCAGATTTTATTATTTTGCCCAGACCTTATAGTTTGCATGTATATTTTCACAAGTAATAAAAATGTCTTTGAAAAGCCTCTGGCAATTATATTAATTTGCCTTTTCAAGCAGAGGGAAAGTCCCCATAATGCTTACAAAGAATTTTTAAGACTGTCACTATTTTATTAAGTTTGATTGATATATAATTTATATACTATATGTCACCCATTAAAAATGTCAGTCCAATGGTTTTAGTGTATTAACAGAATTGTGCAACCTCCACCATCTAGTTTTCTAATCTTTTCTTCACTTTCAAAAAGCAGCCCTATAGTCAGTAGCAACCAAGAGTGGCAGACTTCTGGAGTTTGCTTCTTCCTTAGGAGAAAAAAAAGATTTAGATATTGTTCCTTTGTTTAGACACAGTGGCTTAATGCAGTTTTGGGGGTCGCCTGGGATAGAAAGAATATAGTGCTAAAGAACTTCACTCCTTCCAGAATTCAAACATCATACTGACATATGTATATAAAATCTAAAAAAACTGGACATACATTTGATAACTCCCAGGATTTGTTAACTCCTAGGATTATTCTCATAGCCCTGCTTTAAAACCTGAGAAATGTCAATAGCCATATCATTGGGAAACATGGCTCATTTCTTTGCTGGTTATTATTTTGTCTCCTTGTTAGTGCTTTAAATTTTATTGTAGTTAAAACATTTTCCATGTAAACATTTTTGTTTGAAGGAAAGAAATGTCATTTCTATTAAAATTGCCTCCAAGATATAGTAATTTGAAGAGATTATAGAGTTTGGACTTAATAGACACAAATACATATATTTTTCTCTATTCTTTCTGAATGAGAGAAATAGATAAAAATGTTTGATAAATGTTAGATATTCCTGATAACAATTGTAAACCTCTAAATTTTATAAAACACACTGTTTTAGAGAATTAAAATTCTGTATGAAGTTAATCAGTCTTACTTTATAATTTTATATCTTTTCCCAACATTATAATAAGAAATTTAAACTTTCTATCTGAAATCATCATAGTCAAACTCACATTTCAGGAAATAAGTCTATTATCAGCCTTTCCTGATGTTTCTTCAACTTGTCTGAGGCTGCTGAAACTAATTTGCTTACTCTGAAGACACAGGGCCCTTTCCATTCCCTTTGTGACCATTCTCAAGTCGAGAGTACAGCATATGCCCAACATTTAATTCATTTTTCTAAAGTTATCAGTGAACATGTGTGTGCATGCTATTCTCTCATCTACGGAAACGTGTGTCAATGCAGCTTCCTTGATCAGAAATGTCCTTCTTACAAAAAGGAAATGTATTATTCTTTTTAAAACACTACTAATTCTGAAAATCCTCACCCCAACCTGGAAGTTTTTGCAGAAACCTCTATAACAACGTCTGAATGTAAGAAAAGTTATTAAGGGTTTTTATGACCTCTCATTCAAGGTCCCACCTGATTTTTCTTGCACTTCCTATTGCCAAATAAGAGTGCTACAGATGTTTAGGGGGAAATGTAGTTATTCAGCATGTGATTTGTTTGTTAAATTTTCCCGATATTGCATCACTTAGAGGTTGTTGAGTATGAATAAAACCATAGACAGTAGATCAGACCCTCCTCTGCCACCCTCATGACTGGGATTAGGACTCTGACGGGTTACATGTCAAAGCACTTGTATACACTACTTTACATCTTTGTCAAATGCAATATTTTTCAGTTTCAACCAATGCAGCTTATTTACTATAAGTTTTCATTTAGGAGCTAGAAAGCTATCTCAATAAATCATGGACTTTATTTACTTCCTTTCATAGAGCTCTTCTGATATGTCCTAGGTAGTCTCTGTCTATAATCTCATACCCCCCAACCCCAAACTCCTTTTCTCCAATCTCCTATTGCTGGCTTTCATGCTCAATCACTTCTTACCCACTTTAACAGCTTTCACAAGACTCAAGGTAGGGGATATTTTCTGCATTTTATAGGGGAGATGATATTTCATATTTGACCAATTTATATAAGAAAATGGTTTATCTATTAGAAAAGAATATAGCTTAGAAGTTAGACACACATCTATTCTATTCAAAAGCTATCCCTGTGAAAAAAATTCCTTTAAATCTCGGTTTCCTTATCTTCAAAATGGCAACATCATGGCCACGCCACCTCCAGAGGACTGCAGTAATAATGAGAAAGTAAATGTAAAGTGCCTAGAAGAATGCCAGGAGTCCAACAAACATGGATCACATACATTCCAGGTGTTATAGTAGGTCCTAATGTCACAAAGAAGAATAAGGTAGTTTCCCTGCTCTTATGAGGCCTCTGTCCATGAAGTAAAAATGTTGAATGGAATGAAGCATCATCACAACTTCAACTATTCTATTTTGTTGACCAACCATGTTGACACAATATTAAAAACAGAAAGCATCAAAACTGTAGCCCTAATAGATGATTAAGCAAACTGCTATGGAAACAAGGCTGGAATAAAAACATCTCCAGAAAAAGAGATTATAAAGAAGAGTCCAGAAAAGCTTCAAATGGGAAGTTATTTTACTTTTCTTTTGTATTTTTCTGAAGTGAGAATCAGGGAGGCAGAGACAGAGAGACTTCCACATGCACCTGACCAGGATCCACCTGGCATGCCCACCAGGAGGCAATGCTCTGTGCATCTGGGGCATTGCTCTGTTGCAACTGGAGCTCTTCTAACACCTGAGATGGAGACCATGGAGCCGTCCTCAGTGCCCGGGCCAACTTTGCTCCAATAGAGCCCATGGCTGCAGGAGGGAAAGAGAGAGATAGAGAGAAAGGAGAGGGGGAAGGATGGAGAAGCAGATGGGTGCTTCTCCTGTGTGCCCTGGCTGGGAATCGAACCTGGGACTTCCATACGCCGGGCTGATGCACTACCACTGAGCCAACCGGCCAGGGCCAAATGGGAAGTTATTCTTGAATTGAGCTTTTATGGAGAATTGGGGAGCAGGCATTAGTAAGCACAAACACCACAGAAAGAGGGGTGAGAGGCTACATAGCCCATGCAGACCATGACAGTATAGTACATGGCAAGAGGGGTTGTTGGAACAGCAAAGCACTCAAGTGCCAAGGGCTTTAGATAATATATTGAAGAGTCATTGGGAACCACTGATTCTATATCTGCAGTGTAGAAAACAGAATGGGTGGTGACTAGGCTGAAAGAAAGGAGACAAGTCAAAAGATTACTGGAGAACAATACAGAGAGGTTACAATGACTGAAATAGAACAGGGCTAATAGGAATGAGGAGAGGAACTATTTGAGAGGCATTCCAGGACATGCTTAATTAGCATGGTTCATCAAATGATCACAGGAAAAATATTTACCTTTTCACTATCACCCATTCAAATATTTTTGAACAATATTCTGAAGGGCTCTGTGGTGACATTCTCCCTCTGCTTTTCTTGCCTGAATCAGAAGAACATTGGGGAAGAATTGGAAACAGGCAGAGAAATCTGTTTGTTCCTCTGTTTTCCCAATCAAAAACTCCTTCATCCTTTACCTCTGTTTAGGTGTAAAATAAAGCTCTTGGTAAGTTACAGTGCTCACTTCCAAGAAATTCTCTGAGAAGAGAAGAATGCTTGAGGTGAGAAGAATGAGAGAATTCAGAGCTTTGGGGACAATGGAATTGTGCTCTGGGGATAGAAAATGGAGGCCTAGAGGCCTCTCTTCCACCAGCAGCTGTGTGACCTTGGCCAAGCTGCTCAATATCACATAGCTTCGGCAGCAGCCTCTGTGGCAGGAAGATAATGAAAAATACCACCTGCCCTGCTTGCCTACTAGAGACGCAAAAAGACAAACAAAGAGCTGACATGTCAGAAAATTATTTGCTAGAGAGCTATGCAAATATAAAGTATTAAAGACTCACACATATTTAAATAATGGGCATTTCACTTTAATGGGGACTAGAGAGACAGTGCCTGCACTCCCATAGATGTTTATTTCACAAAGATATATTCATACTCACAAACACATGCATAATTCACTGAAGGCATGAAGAATAGGGCTACATCCAACCATTTAATTTAAAATGCTATTTGACATTTCAACATGCTATAGTGGAAGAAAACAATATCTCAATCCATTATATAATGAGCTCATTTCATAGAGTTAGACTGGCCATTCATTAAGGACTTATGAAGCATTATAAAGTTCCCACTTTTTTATCAGTGAACTGGAGAAAATAATACTTATCTCACAATAACTATGGAACTAATATAATAATACTCAGCACAATGCTTGGCATAAAAGTATGGGTCTGTAAACATCATTTTCCATTCCTCACATTTTTTCATTCATTTAGCAAATTAGCAGTATATGTCTAGTGTGCCAGTCATCATTTTAGGACTTAATACAAAAGAAATTAAGAATGACATGGTCTCTGCCCTCCTGGGATCTAGAGTATATGAGAGGAAGCAAAAACAATCAAGTAAATAAGAAAAAATGACTGTGAGAGGTTCTATGAAGAAAATAGAAGGATGTCATCGCAGAATCATCAACGGGACACAGTGGGATGGGGGATGGGAAGGTTGTTTGAAAAAGAATTAGGGAAGAAATATGACATTAAACTAAGACTAGAGGAGTGTGAGAAAGACAGCTATAAAAAATAAGTCGACAGGAAATGCATATTCCAGGCAAAAGTAACAGCAAGCAGAAGGGACTTAGAGTGGCAAAGGGCTTGGAGACAATAGAAAGTCTGCAGCTGGAAAGCAGTGAGCAGGAGTGAGGTTCCCACAGATGAATGCCAGGTCACACAGGGCCATTGGCATCACTGTCAGTGTTTAGACTTGATTCCAGACCCAATGGGAAGACGCTGAAAGATTTTAAACAACTGGCCTGACCTGGGTTACAGCACCTAACACGGTCTCATGCATGATTAAGTGTTGACAAAAAGAGTATCATATTTGAGTTCTCTACATTTTACATTTAGATGTCTTTTATCTTTAAAGATGTGGCACAAATTATTATGTACCATATTGAAATCATTTACAATTTTGTTGAATGTTCTTTATTATGAGATGCACTTATGGACCATTGAATTCTGGGTCTGACGTATTGAACTTATTTTCATCAATCTGGTATAAACCTTCTAATTTCTAAACTACATACTTCATTTTACTCTAAAATCTGGCTCGAAATAAACAGTTCTTCATGCAGCTGTTTTTTGTCCGTTCTTCTGGTATCTGTTTTTCTTCCTCAAACATGAGAAAGAAGATGAAAAGCAGGGGGTTATTTTTCTGGTAAGCTGTCATCATTATTTTGACCAATACTAAGAAGCAATTTTCTTTGCCAGCCCAATGTAGTTATCAAGCCCTTTAACAAAGGAAAAGAATATATGCCCTACTCTTCTCCCTCTCACATTGAATCAGATTTCTGTATGCTGTGTGGTACTTGTCTGCAGGCCCAGCCCCTCCAGTTCCTGTCCTAAGCTGGCTTTTGTTTGACTTGTAGACGCCATTCTCTGTGTTTCTATATGGCAATGTGCTGTTTGGCTGAATTCCTGCTTATATCCATTCCTATTCTCTCATTTATTTCTATTTCCTTTCTTTTTCTCCTCTCGATGGTAGAGTCAAAAGAACATAAAATTTCAGAAGCAACTGTGTTAGGACAAAGTTTCCACATTCTGCCATAGTTCTTCCTGTGATTTTAACTAACAGTGTTTCTGGATATATGCTCAGCAGTGGTCCATAATTTTTTTTTTAAAGCCCATAGGTTAAAATGTTCACTGTTTAGAAGAAAAGTTCTCCAGTATTGGGATCACAGAAACAGTGGTAAAATAACCATTCAATGAACAGGAGCCTCAGGTGGGCTGGGTCTCTTCTCATCTTCATCTTTTACTGGTCCCAGAGAAAGACCATATAATTAGGGTAAAGTTGGCACATAAAGATGTAAACTGTACTACAACAAAAGTGATAGGGCAAGGGATCATTCACTTTGGATGAAAGATGTAAGAAGCAATTAACAGAATTTCCTCTGAGAAACAGAATAGTTACTGCCATCAAAAGTGGAATCACCGAGCAATATGCCAAAACCTAGCTGGTGCCAGGTAAGTGCCAATTAAACCAGCAACTGTATAACAGCTTATAAAATGTTTGTCACATATATCATCACATTTAACTTTTATAACAACTCATACTCCAAAAACTAGAAATTAGTCAGGGCCAAATCAGTGGAGAAAGTTTGCATAATAGAGCTTATTCTCTAGAACAGGGTTGCTCAACATGTGGATCGCAATCTACTGGTTGATCGCAAAGGAAGTGTGGGCAGATCGCATGCCATTAAAAGGACATTTGTCTTTTGATTGGCATACAGGGTAGCCAATCTGACGTCTGAACTTTTGACACTCTACGCATGCGAGTTAAACCACGCTAACTTGTTCAGTTACATTGCTGCGTAATTAGCCTTCTATTTATTTAAACTAAATACAACAAAGGGTATAAAAATGAGTGCCGTAGCTGGTCCGAGTAAGAAGCCTAAAACCTACCACTTTCATACAGAATGGGAGGGGATTTTTTTCACTATGTCATATTCTAAGTGCCTTTGCCTCATCTGTCTGTGTGCCATTGCTATTCCAAAGAAGGGAAATGTGGAGCGGCTTTTTCGGACTGTTCATAAAAACTATGACATTGACTTTCCTCTGAAAAGAGAGTTGAGAAGGAGAAAGGTGAAAGAAGAATACACAATATTAAATAGTAATAATAGTAACTTAAATAATGATAATATAGAAGAAATAAATTTGTTTTGCATTTTTATTGTAGGTAGATCATTTTGACTTAGTCATCTTATAAGTAGCTCGCAAGCTGAAAAAGTGTGCCTGCTACTTTTTCAGCTTGCCAGCTGAGGCAGTGGCCATGCTCTAGAATGAGACCAGTCTGGCTCCAGGACATGACGCTACCACTTTTTTAGTTGTGCAACCTTGAACAAGGTACTTCACCTGTCATCATGCTAATATGCTGATGTATCAAATGTGGGATAATAATAATATCTGCTTCAGGGCTCTGAAAGTATAATCAGAAAATTAATGTAGAAAATTAACTATACTTTCTAGTTATACAGTATTGTTATTATTAAAACCATAAAATAAAACTAGGGTTGAAACCCTAAACCCAATTTCACATTTCATAATCTAACTTGTTGGAAGTTTGGAAGATTTTATAAATTGTTCTTCTCACATATAGTGAATATTAAATAAGTATATTTGAATAAATATCTTCCCCTAACTCTGGGATTAGTTGCTGCATAATACAGGTGTGACCACCACACTCCTTTCAGCCTTCCACCAAAAGGTTTAATCCTGTCTTTATGGTAAATCCAGACTCCTCCTCCTCATCCCCAACAAGAGCCTCAACTCTGCATTGACTGAGAAGTGACCTCTGCTGAAGCCTTTTTGTTAGAGGTGCTGAATTCAAATAGAATAATGTTTACTTCAGAGGAGAGGCTACATAGCCCCTCTGAGCCAATCTACCAGAGATGGGGTTTTATTCCTATATCTGGCTATCCTTTATCCAATACCTAAACACGTTCTGTCTTTCCCCTTCCCAGTTCCCAGCCAGCTGCTTCTGTGTAAATGAGCATGTATGTGAGTCCTACCTCCCTCTAGGGGTATGGAGAATGATCCTCTTCTAGGGGCCACAAAGCAGTGGCCCACAGGTTAATGCAGTCACAGAGTGTTTTGTTTGCGAGCCATGTACATTATAACACTCAGCTACTGTTTAAATAATCATACTTTATTGAAAGGTGTTCTAGCTTTTCCTGAACAATCAGAACATCTGGGAGGGCGGCACTCACATCCCAATAGTAAAATGAGTTAGGACTGACTCTGTGGTGGGCCAAGTACTGTGCAGTAGTTCCCCATGGCCCCAGTGTCATCTTCGTGTTGCACCTTGCACACTTCACTCATTTAGATGATCTGCTGGCTCCCTCCCAGCATTTGGGTTTGCAAATTCTTGTGCTATATCCTCTAGGATTTGATAATTATGCCTTTGTGTTTGCTAATATTTTATTATGTTGTATTTTCTTTGTAAGCTTTTGAAGCTCAAGAGTCCTCACTAATGAGTCCTCATACCTGGCACATCACTGTGCTCCCCATGCAGTCACTGCTCTCTCTGCATTACTGATGAAGACATTCCGTCCGTGTGAACTGCCTGGGAACTCTGATCACACCACCCTTCTCACTCCTCCATCTGTTCAACCTTGAAAAAGAACAGAACCTCAATAAGCCCCATATGTATTCCTCAGGCCATTATCCAGTTTTAACCCCGGTAGAGTGTGTGTGGAGACCTAGCATATCCTTAAATTCAACAACAGTTTCTGAACCATAACCTCAGCTTCTTGTCATCTGAAGTAGAAAAAGTTACTATGTCATCTTAACCTTGTTCTCTAATTCCCAGTCACACTACCACCAGCTGTCACCTATTAGGTGCCATCTCAACCCAGTACTTTGTAAAATACTTGACTCTCTATAAAAGCTTCATGTGTTGCCTGACCAGGCGGTGGCACAGTGGATAGAGTGTCGGACTGGGATGCGGAAGATCCAGGTTCGAGACCCCGAGGTCGCCAGGCCCATCTGGCTTGAGCAAAAAGCTCATCAGCTTGGACCCAAGGTTACTGGCTCCAGCAAGGGGTGGCTCAGTCTGCTGAAGGCCCGCGGTCAAGGCACATGTGAGAAAGCAATCAATGAACAACTATGGTGTCGCAATGGCAACGAAAAACTAATGATTGATGCTTCTCATCTCTCTCCGTTCCTGTCTGTCCCTATCTCTGACTCTCTCTCTCTGTCCCTGTTAAAAAAAAAAAAAGCTTCATGTCAAATAAGTATCATCCGTGGCCCTGACTGGTTGGCTCAGTGGTAGAGCATCGGCCTGGCATGTGGATGTCCCGGGTTCAATTCCCTGTCAGGGCACACAGAAGAAACGCCCATCTGAATCTCCACCTCTCCGCCTCTGCTTCTCTCTCTCTCTCTCTCTCTCTCTCTCTCTCTCATTCCCCCTCCTGCAGCCATGGCTCGACTGGAGCGAGTTGGCCCCAGGTGCTGAGGATAGCTCCATGGCCACTGCCTCAGGTGCTAAAAAATAGTAAGGACCCCAGATGGGCAGAGCATCACCCTCTAGTGGGCTTGCTGAATCCCAGTCGGGGCATATACAAGAGTCTGTCTCTGCCTCCCCTCATCTCACTAAATAAAAAATAAATAAAAGAAAAAAATAAATATAATTCACAGCAGTCTTGCCATTAATACCAATAATTTTTTTCACTGATGCATTTTTATTACTTAAAGTCTACTTCTAAAAAGTAAGATGTGGTGGCTTATAAAAATAATTAAGTAAAATAACACCTAATAGGCAAAAGAAGCACATACAGGGGTTCCTCTGTATGTCCTATTAGGACAGTCTTGACATATGACATTTCGAGGTTATGGTGCTCTCTCCTATAAAAACTAAAATAAATTGAGACTTATTTTGGCTTACCCTGTTAGCATTGTAATTATGGACTATGTGAGCAAACTAGTTTGGTTGCATGCGGCAGAAGAATACACAGTAACATGTTATATGAGTGAAGGAGTTGGCCTCCGTTTGTGTTAGGCTAGAGTGTGTTTTGACTTACACCAAAATTCAGGTTTTGTCACTGTCATAGGAATGGAACTGTGTTGTAACCTGAGGATCCCTGTATATGATTTGAAAGATGAAGTTGAAAGGCAATCACATTCTAAATCTGGATAAATGATAGCTATTACAAGTCAGCACAGAATGTAACTATGAGTTTCCTGGCAGGCCAGGAAAACAGAAACCATGCTGATCACTCCATGCCTGGATTATTCTTCCCAGCTCTAGTCTAAATTGTATGTGTACCTGTCCATGTCTTCCTATTTTGACCATGATTATGTGGCCTTAAAGCACTTAGCTCATTTCTTCCCGTGCCCATGGAGCGTGGAGAGGGAGCACAGAGAGGGAGGATGAGGAGAGGCTGACACAGCTGTAGAACTGGAGCAAGACTGCACCTGCCCACACAGCACCTCAGGCCTGATGAGAACCACTGGGAGAATGGCTTAAGGGCAGGGAGTGAGCACTGCACCTGGACATGAGTGTGAATCAAAGTCTGCTAGATCTGCACCAGCTGGCTATTGAGAAGAAGGACGCCCACCTGTGGAACTTCCTGAAGAGTCACTACCAGCATGAGCAGGTGATGTTCATCAAAGAATTGGGGAACCATACCACCAACCTTTGCAAGATGGGAGGCTGAAACCAGCCTTGAAGAGTAGCTCTTTGATAAGTCTACTCTGGGCAACAGTGACAAGAACTGAGCTTAGACTGCCTTCCCCGTAGCCATGACGACTTCCCCTGGTCACCATGCTAAGCATGCATATTGCAATATTGTCCTTGCAAAACGTTCACTTAAGGTTTTCTTCTTTTTCTTTCTTTTTCTTTATTAATTTTAATGGGGTGACATTAATAAATCAGGGTACATATGTTCAAAGAAAATATCTCCAGGTTATTTTGTCATTCAGTTATGTTGCATACCCATCACCCAAAGTCAAATTGTCCTCTGTCACCTTCTATCTGGTTTTCTTTGTGTCCCTACCCTCCCCCCTCCCCTTCCCTTTCCCTCCCCCCACCCTGTAACCACCACACTCTCGTCCATGTCTCATAGTCTCATTTTTATGTCCCACCTATGTATGAAATCATGCAGTTCTTAATTAAGATTGTTAAGATATTAATTATATGATAATGCAACAGAGGTATTCAGTAGAATTTTTTTTTAATTTAGGAGCCAATGACTTTATTGGAAGAAATGGCAAAGCTTGAAGAAGAAAACCGATGTTTGCAAAGAAAGCAACTGGTTCAGAAACTTCACTGACAAAAGGGGAAAAAACAGTATGGCTTTTTTTCTCACTAAGGCTTTATGCAAGCAGTACGCTGATAAAAACTGTCTCCAAACAGAAAGAAATTTCACCCTTAACCCCTAATTACAGAAGATTAGAAACACCATAAATACTTCAGTGGCAGCTAACCAGAAGCCTTGCAGAAAACAAAACAAAACAACCCATCACAGGTGAAAATATGAAGAGTAGTTTGGTGTGGTCTGACAAAAGACCAACTACAACAGATTTTGATGACTGTAAACCAAGGAAATAGATCTATTTTCCTGATTGAGAATGGAAAGAAAGAGGAAACAAGTCAGTATAGTCTACTTTTAACCAATATTCCTAATCCGCCAAAGGATGAGGACATTATGGGACTACTACTAAATACTGAGGATGAACATACCAAGATGAACATACTGAGGATGTTTCATAGGCCCAGGATGAACAAATGAACATGATTTTAATTTAAAATCTGTTTTAAATTAAAATCATGTGACATATGAGCAGAAAATGGCTATAGAGAATGTATGAAAACCTGCTGACATTTAGTATTCTGGGGGAAAGAGAATGTGATAGAAGTTTATTAGAAGAAGAAAAAAAGCTCAGTGGAGGCAAGAGCTTCAAGAACAGGTTGATTTAAAGGGAAAAAGAAGCTCCTAAAAAATAGAATAATTCTTGGAACAAAATCTGAAAATGATAAAATAATATGAAAAACACTTTAACTTCTTGACCAGTCCAAGACTTCTGCAGGTGTTTCCAGCATTCTGTCATAGTCTCCCAGGCAGGTAACTGTGGTCCGTGCTGATGTGCACTCACTATTTAGAACTAGTCAGATTTTAGAAGGTGAGGAACATGACAGATGGGCAATTCTTTTTGATTCATTAAAGAGCTCTGCTGGTTCTCAGTTTCCACTTTCCTCTCAGCTAGGACACAAACAACCAGAGTACTTGTGTCTCCCTGGACACTCAGGAACTGGCTAAGAGCCAGGTTGAACCTTCAGAAGAGGAGTATATAGCAAAACCTGTTAGAGGTGTGGCAATGGCAAACAGTTGAAAAACATACTTTCCCATTCTATGACTGCCCTCTTGAACCCAGCTCAGACTGTGGAACAAGACAGGCAGTGACAAAAAAAAAAAAAACATTTAGAACATCAGAAAATCATCTCTGTTCAGGTAGAAGAGAAGTGTAAGACAAGATAGCTGCAAGAAGAACAAAGAAAGAACAGGAAGAGAAACTTCACTTAGCACAGGAAGGAGAAGAGATGCAGAAACAGTATGAAGAAGACATACTTAAGCAAAAACAAAAAGAAGAAATTATTACTCGGAAGACAAGTGAACTGTTCTAGACAGTGCAGAGTATGCAGAAGCTGGCACAGAGACTGAAACAAGAACAGAGAATTGGAGAACTGCCTCAAGAGACATGACACTTCTAGGTTGATTAAAAATTTTGGTGTTGATACAGTACAGTGGAATTAAATGAATCTACTAACGACATTTCAAATTTAAGACATGACTTGAATGAAGTCAGTGGTAAAATGAATACATGCATCAATTCTACAAACTCTGCTAGGAAGGATATTGGTGTGCAAACAATATCCTGAGAAAGGAAGGAGGAGAAGAAGAGAGAGACAAGATCATGGATCTATTCCTATATGTGCCCTGACCGGGAATCGAACAGACAACCTCTGTGCTTCAGGATAATGCTTTAACCCACTGAACTATCCAGCAAGGGCTTCTTGTTTCTTGATATAGGCACTTATTGTGATGAACTTCACTCTTGAAACTGCATCCCAAAAGTTTTGGTATGTTGTATTTCCATTTTAATTTGTCTCAGAATATTTTTTTAAATTCTTGATTTCTTCTTTGATCCATTGATTGTTGAATAGCATGCCATTTAATATCCACATATTTGCAAATATTCCAGTTTTCTTGTAATAAAGTTCTAGTTTCATATATATAAAGAGTAATACAGCATTAGTGGTGAGGAGGAGAAAAATACTAACAGAACATCGAGTTTATTACTAAAACTTTTTCTCAAGTTCCACTCCTTCCCCTGTTCTGCTCACTCGTGGTTGGACTCAAGATTGAGCCCTGGGAGGTAGGAAGTATGAGTAGGATATAAAGCCAGTAGTAGAAATTAAAATAATTGTTTTTCTTTTCATCTGTAATACATGAGGGCACACATATCTGTGACACAGGGAACATCCTGCTAAAGCCTTCTTGCTGCTCTGTGGGGCAGGTGATACACAACAGGCCAGCCAGGGGTTGAAGGAGTGAGTGGTAGTCCTATTCTAGTGGAGAGGTGGTAGTAAGGGAAAAAACAATTAGAGCAATACAAACATGGATAGCACATAGTAACTGATTCGACTCATCTGTGAGTTCAGGTAGGACACCTTTTGTAATTCCCTGAAATACTCCACGGATGTTTGGGGTTTACAACCCCACATTAAAGGAGAGTTCCCAGGTGGGTCACAGTAATATGTATTCTCCAGAATATGCACCGAGGCTAGGGATAAAGGATTACTGGTGCCATGACTATATAAATTCCTTCTCTGGGATCCATGGGACAGATCAGCAAGGACAATACCAAACTAGTTTCTCCTTCATGGATCAATTTGTATCTTCTCTTTTGGGCTTACTTGTGCCACTCAATCACCACTCAGACTGCTCCTTGGGACAGAGCTCCCTTCCAGTTTGGTTGGAGCCTTCCATCTAAGCAGCACTTAGCCCCGTCTGTGCATTTTCTTGTGCTCTTCCCACACCCAAGTCTTCATTTGCCTTCTATCATCAAGTCTATGCATCTAAATATCAGTGTAAGTTTCACTAATCATTCCCTTGTACTTGCATTCTCAGCATCAATATTAGGCACGTACTTCAGGGGTGGCTTTTAGAGTTGTTGGCTGTGCATCCATATTCAGCTGAATCATTTTAACTCAGTCATTAAGAAAGATAGAAGTTAAAGGCCATCTTCATTCAATTAACAAGAGTTTATCTAATATTATGTGCCCAGCAATGTTCTGGATACTCATACAGAAGAAAAAACACTATTCACCAGCCCTAAGAGTTTGCGAGGGCAGCACTTTAAGAATATGAAACAGTAAGTAGCTGAATGAGAAAGACCATTTAGGACAGAAAGAGTCAGAGATGGTTTCAAGAAAACAATTAAATTTGAGCTGGTCTTGTGAGATGGACAAGAGACTTGACAGGCAGGAAGAAGAACAGAAAACAGTCTTTTTTTTTATACTCCAGTGTTAAGTTCTTAGTTTATATAAAGAAATCTCTATTATATTTCAACTGTCCTCTAAATCTAAATATATTTCAAAATATAATATTTAAAAAGAAAAGCAAAACAATAGGAAAATAATACATAGCATTTAGATACATAACTGACAATTCCAGGAACAACTTGGATTTGACTGCTGTTAGAAATCACCGGTCTCCTAATATTGCTGATAACAACTTAAAATCAAGCTCTGTGGGTGGTGGCAGACAGTGAAAATGCTGCCAGACTCTCAGCTGGGGAACCTCAGTAAGGAGACAGAGCTCACCATATTCTCGGGGTGGGAGGTGGTATCAACGATTTTCCCTTTGGGAAAAATATGAAATTCTGTATTAATCTGATAGAACTTTTGAGGTTTTTGTTCAAGAATCTGTAGTTCATATTTAAATGGAAAGCCAGGTGCAATCACATGATGAACTAAGTGTAACAGTAGCATATGAGACAGCTTGTATTTCTCTCCAGAAATGTGAGAGCAGGTAAAAGACAGCTCTTTTGATATCGAGAAATATCTCTTTGCAGACCTTTGGCTTTTGTTTTCATGGGAATGGTTTCATCTATATGTGCAAAAATAACTCCTTCACTTATCTGCCTCCTAATAAAGTGGGGATTTTAACTGGATTTTCTAAAAGAGGTAATTCATTATTTCCCAGTTTAGCAGTTTGAATTTGTTAAATAGAGTTTGCTCAGTACATGTTGTTTTCTAATTGACTTGTTTTAGCTATTGAATGTTTTACAAAGAATAAGGCAAGATCTTGAGTTAATAAGACACAGAAAGGAGGGAATTTAGATTAATTTATCTGCTTTTAATTTCAGATTTGCAAGCAAGTTCTAAAGGTAGCTAAGCTGCAATCCCTAGACTTTCAAGCATGACAGCTTTCAGTGGTGCTACTGTTTCTAGCCCCTTCCACCATTCCCCACTGTTCTGCCTGAGGATAACTTGAGCACCATTTATAATGAAAGAAGTAAATGTTTAATTGATAAAACAGAAACTGTAAGAGGCAATATGTTCAGATTTATAGAAAGTTATTAATTCAGTGTGTTTTTTAAAGTCAATTCTCATCTATACTTAGGATGTGGATATATCAATTAATGAACAAAATGTAACTGACTACCTACTCTGTGCTTAACATTGCCAAAGCTCAGTGGAGATAGGAAGTATGTATCTCAAAATGACTGCTATGAAATTAAATGTGTCCCATCCAAAATTCATACACTGAAGCTCTAATTGTCAATACGATGGTATTTGGAGAAGGGTACACCAGAAAAAATAGATTTAGATGAGTTCATTAGGGTGGGGCTCTCATGAGGGGATTTATGCCCTTATAAGAAGAAACAAGAAACACCAGAAAACTAGCTTGCTTGTTCTCTCTCTCTCCTTTCATGTGAAGATACAATGAGCCCTGGCCGGTTGGGTCAGTGGTAGAGGGTGGGCCTGGTGTGTGGATGTCCCAGGTTTAATTCCCAGCCAGGGCACACAGGAGAATCACCCATATGCTTCTCCATCCTTCCCCCTCTCCTTTCTCTCTATCTCTTTCTTCCCCTCCTGCAGCCAAGGCTCCACTGGAGCAAAGTGGGCCCGGGTGCTGAAGATGGCTTCATGGCCACCACCTCAGGTGCTAGATAGAATGGCTCTGGTTGCGATGGAGCAACACCCCAGATAGGCAGAGCATCACTCCCTAGTGAGCTTGCTGGGTGGATCCTGGTCTGGTGCATGCAGGAGTCTGTCTATCTGCCTCCCTGCTTCTCATTTCTGAAAAATGCAAAAAAATAAAAATAAATAAATAAATAAATAAATAAAATAAAGATACAATGAAAAGGTAACCATCTGCAAGCCAGGAAAAGAGCCCTCACCAGGGGACCAAATACCTTGATCTTGGACTTCCCAGTCTCCAGAACTGTGAGAAATAAATTTGTTGTTTAAGGCACCCAAACTATAGTATTTTATTATAGCAGCATGAGCTGACTAATACAATGAGAGTTTAAGAAAACAGAGCAAAATATTAAGTTAGTTCAGAACTGTGCAGTATAACAATCTTTGGACAGAAAACATTGAAAGTGAGGATGACCAAGTAATGGGCTTTAGAGGATTCGGGACTGGATCTAATCCTCGCAGGCCTTTCCAATTTATCAGCTGGACTCACTGGAATCTTCAACTTGTAGAAGTAGTCTATTCCAGTCCCAAATCCACCCTAACCATGCATAAGCCTCACCAGCCAGCAGAAGCTGCATGGAATTTTCTGCTTTTAGAACTTATATCTGCCAGAGGGGCCCTAGTCCTTGGTGCCCACCAGGTTGTTTCAAGGCCATATTCCCTTACTTAGTTCGCCAGTCCTTATGGTGAAGCTTTTGTTTTAATTACATTTCTTTACTTTAATTGATTAATAAGTCAAAAAGACTTGATTTCCTTATTAATATGAGAACCTATATGCTAAGCTCCCACCAAAACTGGTGAGAAATTAGATGAGTGGTGGGGGCAGAAAATAAAGAATTTTGATAAATATGGAAGGACAGGAATGGAGATACACAATTGGAAATCAGTATGATAATTTTATGAAATAATCTAAAGCTCTGTCTTCAAGCACAGACACACTTACTGATGAGATAAATAAGCTAGGCTAGGGAATAATAGAAAATAAAACCAGGGAGCTACCTTATGTGGAACCTGGATGAGATTATGTGATAGTTAATGTTGTCTACTTGGCTGGGCTAAGGGATGCCCAGGTAACTGGTAAACATCAGAGTGTGTCTGTGAGGGTGTTTTGAGAAGAGAGTACCAGTTGAATCAGTACACTAACTAAAGATGGTGGACATCATCCATCTGTCCATGGCCTGAATAGAACACAGGGCAAAGGAAGGGTGAACTGCCTCTCTCTGCTTGAGCAGACATTCATGTCCTTCTTCCTTCAGCTGTCAGTGCTCCTGGATCCCAGAAGGCTTGGACTCACCCATGACACCCACCACTGGCCCCTTGATTTTCAAGCCTTTGGACTCAGACTGAATTACACCACAACCTCTCCAGTGCTCTGGCTTGGAGAGAGCAGATCATGGGACATTTTGGCCTTCATAGCTGTGTGAGCCAATTCCTCTAATAAATCCTCTTAACTATCCTAATGGTTCTGTTTCTCTTGAACTCTGATGCAGACTATGTCTCAAGTGTATAGCACAAGCAGAAGAAAGGTAGCAACAGTAACGGGATAGATCTTGCTTTTGTTGTAGCAATACTCCGCCAACATAATTCTACTGAGAGCCGGCTGCCATCACACTGGAAACCACAAACATATGGGCAATTTATTAGTGAAATTAATCACCCTTAAAAATTATCTGTGTGCAGCAAAGTATCAGCACAAACAGAATAAGTTTGTAGGAAAGAAAGAAGTGCTTTCTAAGTATTTTACTTTATTTTACAGTGTCTGAATTATTAATAAGCAGTTAGAAATGAAGAGGTAAAAGAAATGACAGGTGCCACTAGCTTCTCCATAGTCTGAGGCAGGAGTCCTTAACCATGGGCATGCATCAGAATATGTGTGTAGAAGTTCTGAGGCACCTGGGGAGGGGTGTCATGGAATGAGCAGACCAAGAAATTATATTCCAACAAGCTCCCAGATGGTGCTAATGCTGCTGGTCCAAGGATCACATTTTGAGAAATGCTCATCTAAGAAAAGAAATTTTGAGCACATTTGCCCAAGGAAAACTCTGCATCAAGAGTTATGTCTAATTGCCTTTTATTATTCAAGAGAGCATTTGACAGGCCAGTGTCTGCCATGTGTACCATTAGCACCCTCTCCCTAAAACTTAAAATATTCCTTGTCATTAAAATGTGATCTTACTCAACAAAGTCAAAGAGTGAAAAACATAAAACATTCTTTCCATTTGATTAATTTACTAGGCATGTCAGGAGATAAAACAAGTCAACATCAAAAAGTAAAAGAAATTATTTTAATTCAAATGCTTTACCTCATATAACCCTCACATGAATCAGAATTAAGAATGGGGTTTGCATACAGAACATTAAAAAGATCAGATATTGTTTTTTAAGAAATAGTAATTTTATAATATTTTATATATTGCATAACCCAACAAACAGTTTAATAATGCCATTAAAGTAAAACTGTTACATTCATTTAACTTTAAAAAGCACAAGCAACTTTGAGAGGCATTATGTAATCAGGCTACAAGTGTATTTTTCTTTTGAAGTCTGGAGGTTGCTAAATGAAATATTTGTTCCAGCCTTTAAAATTTCTTCAGAAACTTTAGGGCATTATACCATTGAAAATAAAAATTCCCACAATACTTGGAAATGACTCATTGTTCTTGGCTACAGTAATCAGTAACCACTAGAACCAGTTACAAACCAGCCCCCTCTATCGGTGCAATGCATTTCAGCAACCACACCTCTGGGGAGGTGAAAAACAACCCTCCATCAATACATCAATAAATAATAATGTACTTCCACCACTTAGTATAATAATGATACTTCCATCACTAAAGTACAACTGATCTTTAAATATTTTCTGCTTCCAACATCTGTTAATTCCAGGACTTCATGATTTGGTAAACCTTATACAAATTCAGCTCTCTCCTTTGCTCAGAGAGCCTGTCTTGTAAGTATAGCTCTCCCGTAGTAAGCAATAAATTCAGTATAATAAGGAAAAAATTAGCTTTTTGTTGTTTCAAATAATTCCCAATATGTAATACCTATAAAAGTTTCAATTATCTGGGGCTGATGAACTATTCTTCTTAATACCTCCTTCGAGAACATATAATCACCTCACTGATCAGGAGGATCTTATCAGTCGTTCTCTAGAAAGGGAGAGGGGAACAATTTTGTTCTGAGGAACATTTGACAGTCCACAGAGATTTTTGGTTGTCATGACGGAGGGGAGAAGAGGGCTACTGACCAGGGATTTGCCAAACATCCTACAATGTGCAGGACAGCTCCTCCACAGCCCAAAATGTCAATGGTACCAATGTTGAGAAATCCTGGGTTAAAATTATAAAATGTGCCTGACCTGTGGTGGCGCAGTGGATAAAGCGTCGACCTGGGAACACTGAGGTCGCCAGTTCAAAACCCTGCACTGGTCTGGTCAAGGCACATATGGGAGTTGATGCTTCTAGCTCCTCCCCCCTTTCTCTCTTTCTCTATCTCTCTCTCTCTCACTCTGTGTCTCCTCTCTAAAATGAATAAATAAAAAAATAATAAAAAAAATTATAAAATGTAAAGAAGAATATTAGGAGGATGGCAAGATGACGATGGAGTAGGTGATGTACCAACTTCTAACTCCTGAAACCAAAGTGGATTATAACTTAATTTTAAGAACCATCACCTGGATAAACCAACTTTGAACTAAACTAAGTGGACTCGTCAACCAAGGAACACTGAAGAAGCCACATTGAGACTGATAGGAAAAGTGAAAACGTGGAAAGGGCTGCCTAGCTCCCCAGAGCGAACGGCAGCCCAGAGAGACTCAAATGGCGAGAAGAGAGTTTAGCAGAGAGAGAGGGATCTGGGTCCCAGGAACAAAGCCCCAGACTATAGCCCCATAACCTAGAAGAGACGTATGAACAGTATTTAGCTGTGAAACAAGTTAAGATACTGTTGGTGAGAAAGAGACAGTTTTCTCAGACCCAGGATCCTTCTTAAAGGGACAGCACAGAAAACCTCTCTCACAACCACTCACCTGAGGCTCCTGGGGATGGTGAGAGAGGAGAGGACAAGAGCAGCAGAAAGAGAGTGTGGTCGGGAAGGCACAGGGAGAATCACTCTGAGGGACAGCCACCTTAAACCTTGGCTGAGTCACTTCCCAAATCTGAAATGAATATTTCCCCTGGAACTAGCAATACCAGCAAAGGGAGGCAGGACACCAGGCAAACAAGCTCTCCAGCGACACTTAGAGCACAGTCGCTTAGAAGGAGGGAGCTTTCAGGATTACAGTACGGAGTGTTAGGGTCTGAGCTGCAGTGCCCCAACCCACAGTGCTGAGGGCTTGCTGGAAGGACAGTGGTAGCAGGATGCAGAAACATGGTTCTGTCAGCAGGGGCAGAGGCCCATCCAGCCGGCATTAGCTTGGTCTAGCACAGCAGAGGTGGAGGAAATGCAAAAGCGGTACAGCAGCTGCGCACCCGCTGACAGCTTCATCTGCAGAGGGATGCAGGAGCCTGGGAACAGGCAGATATCTGCTGCTAAGCACCAGTGTACGGATGTGCAGCATCAACTGACCTCTGAGGCTTGCAACCCTGCTCGAGCCAACCTGGACTGAGGGGCAAGGCAAAAGCCTGGGACAGACAGAGGCTAGCCGCTGAGTGTGCACCAGGAGCCCCAGATGTTTACAATCCTGTGCAAGCCATTACTGACCGTGGGGTCTGGGCAGAAGCCTGAGTGTGAGCTGGCTTTAATCAGAGGGGCTGGGAAGAAGCCCTGGAATAGGTGAGGACTGCAGCTGAGCAAAGGTGCTCACCCCTGACCTTGGTACCAAGGCTTGTGGCTCGAGTGCAGTGCACAACCCCACCCATGGGGGCGGGGCAAAGGCCGAGACAGGCTGAGGTTTGTAGAGCCTGCACAAGAACACAGCCTCTCCTGCAGAGGAGAGGTGGAAACTGCAAAAACAGTGGCAGTGGCCGATGCTGGCTAAGCCCATACCCAACTGCCCTAGGCAGTGGCAGAGGGGGTGGTGGGCTTGCAGAAAGACCACACATAGGGAACACAGAGACAACACCTATTGGACTCCAGTGGCCACACCCTTCTTATACACAGACAATATGGGCAGGCAGAGAAATGCAACCTAATGAATCAAGAGAAATCTCCAGAGAAGAACCTGAAAGAACCAGATATAACCAAAGTACCAAATGCAGAGTTTAAAATAATGATAGTTATGATATTCAAAGAGTTTACAGCAACAATGGATAGTCATTATGAACACCTAAATAAAGAGATAACAAATATAAAAAAGGAAATTGATATAATAAAAAAGAATCAGACAGAAATGACAAATACAATATCAGACCTGAAGAACACAATGGAAGGAACTAAAAGCAGGATAAATGAAGCTGAGAATCAAATCAGCGAGTTAGAGGACAAAATAAATGAAGGAACAGAAGCAGAGAAGAAAATATAAAAGAGACTCAAAGAGCCAGAGGAAACTTCAAGGGAGCTCTGTGACAACATGAAGAGAAATAACATAGACATCATAGGGGTTCCTGAAGAAGAAGAGAAAGAACAAGGGATAGTAACTTTGTTCAACAAAATCATAGCTGAAAACTTCCTTAAATTAAGGATGGAAAACGACTCACATGTCCAAGCACAGAGAACTCCATTAAAGAGAAACCCAAAGAAATCTACACCAAGACATATCATAATTAAAATACCAAAGCTAAGTCATAAAGAGAATATTTTTAAAAGCTGCTAGAGAAAAAAACGTTATCACCTACAAAGGATCCCCCATCAGGATGACATCCAACTTTTCAACAGAAACACTTGAGGCCAGAAAAGAATGGCAAGAAATATTCAAAGTAATGCAGAACAAGATCCTACAACCAAGACTACTTTATCCAGCAAGGCTAACATTTAAAATTGAAGGAGAAATAAAGAGCTTTCCACACACAAAAAAAACTCAAAGAATTCATTAAAACCAAGCCAATCCTGAAAGAGATGCTAAGGGGCTTGTTATTAACATATCAAAGGGGGAAAAGAATATAGCAAAAGAAGAATACAGACTTAAAGAATGAAATGGCAATAAACAACTATATATCAATAATAACCTTAAGTGTAAATGGATTAGATGATCCAATCAAAAGACATAGGGTAGCTGCATGGATAAGAATACAGGATGCATACATATGCTGTCTACAAGAGATACACCTTAAAACAAAAGATGCACATAGACTGAAGGTAAAATGATGGAGAAAAATATTTCATGCAAATGGAAATGAAAAAATAGCCATGGTAGCAATACTTATATCTGACAAAATGGACTTTAAAACAAAGGTTGTATTAAAAGATAAAGAAGGACACTACATAATGATAAAGGGAACAATTCAACAGGAAGATATAACCATTATAAATACCTATGTGCTGAATATACGAGCTCCAAATACATAAAGCATATTTTGGTGGATACAAAGGGTGAGATCAACAGCAATACTATAATAGTAGGGGATTTCAATACCCCACTAACTTTACTGGATAGATCCTCAAGAGAGAAAATTAACAAAGAAACAGCAGACTTAAAGGATACACTAGATCAACTCAATTTAACAGATATCTTCAGAACCTTTTACCCTAAAGCAGCAGAATATACATTCTTTTCAAATGCTCATGGTACATTCTCTAGAGTAGACCACATGTTAGGACACAAAAGCGGTCTCAACAAATTCAAGAAGATTAAAATCATATCAAGCATTTTCTCTGATCACAATGGCACGAAACTAGAAATTAACCACAAAAGAAAAACTGAAAAATACTCAAACACTTGGAAACTAAATATCATGTTATTAAATAATGAATGGGTTAACAATGAGATCAAAGAAGAAATAAAAAAGTTTCTAGGAATGAATAATAATGAGCATACATCAACTCAAAATTTATGGGTTACAACAAAACCAGTACTGAGAGGGAAGTTTATTGCACTACAGGCATACCATACATAGAAAGCTAGGAAAAGCTCAAGTAAGCTACTTGACCATGCATCTAAAAGAATTAGGAAAACAATATCAATTAAAGACCAGGGGTAGTAGAAGGAGGGAAATAATAAAGATCAGAGTGGAGATAAATAACATAGAGACTAAAGAAATGATAGAGTGGATCAATGAAACCAGGAGCTGGTTCTTTGAAAAGGTAAACTAGATAAATAAACCTTTAACTAGACTCTCCAAGAAAGAAAGAGAGAGGATTCAAATAAATAAAATTAGAAATGAGAGTGGAGAAATAACAACTGACACAACAGAAATACAAAATATTGTAAGAAAATACTATGAAGAATTGAATGCCAAAAAAGTAGACAACCTAGATGAAATGGACAAATTCCTTGAAACATGCAATTTTCCAAAAATCAACCTGGAAGAATCAGAAACCCTAAACAGAATGATTACAACAAATGAGATAGAAACAGTTATCAAAATACTCTCAACCAAAAAAAGTCCTGGGCCTGATGGCTTCACAAGTGAATTCTACCAAAAATTCAAAGAAGAACTAACTCCTAACCTTCTCAAACTCTTTCAAAAAATTCAAGAGGAAGGAAGACTTCCTAGATCCTTTAATGAGGGAAGCATAAATCTGATTCTAAAACCAGGCAAAGACAACACAAAGAAAGAAATTATAGACCAATATCTTTGATGAATTTAGATGCTAAAATCCTTAAGAAAATATTAGCAGACCAGATTCAGCAATATATGAAAAAAAAATCATACCCCATGATAGAATGGAATTTATTCTGGGGAGGTATTGCTGGTTCAATATTTGCAAATCAATCAATGTGATTCATCATGTAAACAAGAGGAAGGACAAAAACCACATGATAATTTCAATAGATGCAGAAATAGCATTCGATAAAATCCAGCATCCATTCATAATTAAAACTCTCAGCAAAGTGGGAATGCAGGGAACATACCTTAACATGATAAAGGCCATATATGACAAACCCACAGCCAACATCATACTCAATGAGCAAAAATTAAAAGTAATCCTCTTAAGATCAGGAACAAGGCAGGGTGCCCCCTTTCACCACTCTTATTCAACATAGTTCTGGAAGTCCTAGCCACAGTAATCAGACAAGAAAAAGAAATAAAAGGCATCCAAATTGGAAAAGAAGAAGTAAAACTATCATTATCTGCAAATGATATGATGTTGTATATAGAAAACCCTAAAGTCTCAGTAAAAAAATTACTGGACCTGATAAATGAATTCAACAAAGTGTCAGGATATAAAATTAATACTCAGAAATCAGAGGCATGGTTATACACCAACAATGAACTGTCAGAAAGAGGAATTAAGGAAACAATCCCCTTCACTATTGCAACCAAATAAATAAAGTACCTAGGAGTAAATTTAACAAAGGAGATAAAAGACTTATACTCGGGATATTATAAAACATTGATAAAAGAAATCAAGGAGGATACAAATAACTGGAAGCATATACTGTGCTCATCGTTAGGAAGAATAAACATCATTAAAATGTTTATATTACCCAAAGCAATTTATAAATTCAATGCAATACCAATTAAAATACCAATGACATACTTCAAAGATATAGACACATATTTCAAAAATTTATATGGAACCAAAAAAGAACACGAATTTCTTCAGCATTATTAAAAAAGAAGAATAGAGCGGGAGGTATCACTCTTCCTGATATCAAGTTATACTACTTGTCAAGACCATTGGACTCATGACAGCCTGGTCCTGGCATAAGAACAGGCATATAGATCAATGGAACAGAAGAGAGAACCCAGAAATAAACCCACACCTTTATGGACAACTGATATTTGACAAAGGAAGTGAGAGCATACAATGGAGTAAAGAAAGCCTCTTTAACAAATGGTGTTGGGAAAATCGGACATCTACCTGCAAAAAAAATGAAACTAGACCATCAACTTACACCACTCACAAAAACAAGCTCAAAATGGATAAAAGACTTAAATGTAAGGTGTGAAACTATAAGCAACTTAGAAGAAAACATAGGCAGTAAGCTCTCCGACATCTATCAAAGCAATACATTTGCCGATTTATTTCCACTGTCAAGTGAAATAAAAGACAGGATAAACAAATGAGACAATATCAAACTAAAAAGCTTTTGCACAGCTAGAGACAATAAGAACAGAATAAAAAAGACAAACTACACAATGGGAGAACATATTTGAAAATACGTCTGATAAGGGGTTAGTAACCAAAATTTATAAAGAACTTGTAAAACTCAACACCTGGAAGAC
Source organism: Rhynchonycteris naso (assembly GCA_037038555.1). Classification (NCBI taxonomy): domain Eukaryota; kingdom Metazoa; phylum Chordata; class Mammalia; order Chiroptera; family Emballonuridae; genus Rhynchonycteris; species Rhynchonycteris naso. The sequence goes on along the minus strand of CM072995.1, from coordinate 175,642,915 downwards.
AAACAATCCAATCAAAAAATGGGCAAAAGAAATGAATAGACACTTCTTCAAATAGGACAAGCAGATGGCCAATAGGCATATGAAAAAATGCTCAACATCACTAATCATTAGAGAAATGCAAATTAAAACCACAATGAGTTATCACCTCACACCAGTCAGAATGGCACTCATCAACAAAACAACACAGATTAAGTGCTGGCTGGCGAGGATGTGGAAGTGAGGGACCCCTCCTGCACTGCTGGTGGGAATGCAGACTGCTGCAGCCACTGTGGAAAACAGTATGGAGATTTCTCAAAAAATTAAAAATGGAACTGCCTTTTGACCCAACTATCTCACTTTTATGGTGATAGCACTGTTCTAAAAAAAAGAAATGCACCCCCCTGTTCGTGGCAGCATTGTTCACAGTAGCGAATATCTGGAAACAGCCCAAGTATCCTTCAGTGAATGAGTGGATTAAAAAGTTTCGGTATTTATATACTATGGAATACTACTCAGCCATAAGAAATGATGACATCGGAGCATTTACAACAACATCGATGGACCTTGATAACATTATACTGAGTGAAATAAGTAAATCAGAAAAAACTAAGAATATAAGATTCCATACATAAGTGGGACATAAAAATGAGACTCAGAGACATGAACAAGAGTGTGCTGGCTATCGGGGGTGGAGTGTGAACGGTGATGAAAGGGAGGGGACAGGAGAAGGGGAGGGACACAAATAAAACCAGGTAGAGGGTGACAAAAGACAATTTGACTTTGGGTGATTGGTATGCATTATAATCAAATGTCAAAATAACCTGCAGATGTTTTCTCTGAATATATGTACCCTGATTCATCAATATTACCCCATTAAAATTAAAATATAGAAAGAAAGCAAGAAAGAAAAAGAATATTAGGAAATGATATTTATTTTAAAAAGGGAGAACCATCCAGGGCCAGCTGGCTCAGTGCATAGAGCATCTGCCCAGTGTGCAGATGTCCTGAGTTCAATCCTTGGTCAGGGCACACTTGAAAAGGGACCATCTCTTTCTTTACCCCTTCTGCTTCTCTGCCCTGCTCTCTTCCCCTTCTCTCTTTCTTCCCTTCTTGCAGCTAGTGGCTTGATTGGTCTGATCATCAGCCTCAGGAGTTAATGATAGCTTGGTTGATTCGAGCATTGTCCCCAGATAGGGGTTGCTAGGTAGATCCTGGTTGGAGTACATGTGGGAATCTGTCTATCTCTCCTCTTCTCACTTTAAAAAAAAAGAGGACCCTGACTGGTTGGCTCAGTGTTAGAGTGTTGTCCCAGTGTGTTGATGTCCTGGGTTCGATTCCCAGTCAGGCACACAGGAGAAGTGCCCATCTGCTTCTCCACCGTTCGCCCTCTCCTTTCTTTCTATCTTTCTCTTCCCCTTCTGCAGCCAAAGCTCCATGGGAGCAAAGTTGGTCTAGGCGCCGAGGATGGCTCCATGGCTTCTGCTTCATGTGCTAGATAGAATGGCTCTGGTTGCTCTGTTGCAACCAGAGCCATTCTATCTAGCACTTGAATGCCCCAGATGGGCAGAACATTGCCCCCCCTAGTGGGCATGCCGGTGGATACTTATTGGGTGTATGTGGGAGTCTGTCTCTCTGCCTCCCCACTTCTCACTTCAGAAAAATACAAAGAAAAGAAAAGGAGAACTTGGGAAGATTTTAATCACTTTTTGCCTCCTTACTATCTTAGCCACATTTTAATTGAATTTCAAGTATATATTAGTTCCTCCAAAAATATATCAACAAAGTATACCTAAGAGAAGGATGGAGATTAAACTCTCCAGAGAGTGATGCTTTCTCTTTCATCCCATCCCATCACATACTTTTCTGGCCTAAGAGACTCAATATGTATATATTTATTAATCAGCCAATCAAATCTCTCCAGAATCCATTCACTATAGTTGCTTTCAAGCCTGTCTCCTATGACCCCTTAATGTACCTTTCATTTCATCAGACTAAGCTATTCTCACCCTTTCCCCATTCCTCTCAATCTTTCTGGCACTGACAGCTTGGAATAGTTACACACATTCACCAGTTCCTTCTCTCCTTCTCATTCTATGCCACTGAAATAGGCTTCTACCACCTTTTATTTTTTTCCAAATGTTTCTCTTAATGTCAGCCAGGACACCCTGATTTCCAAGTCCAATAGCAATTTCTCAGTATTCTTTCACTTCAAACACTTTACTATACAGTAAATGCCCACTTAACATAATGGATAAGTTCTTGAAACTACAATGAAACAATATATAATAAAACCAATTTTAGCATTAGCTAATTGAAGAATTAAATTCCCAGAGCATTTTATCACCATTATAAAAGAACAACATTGAACAAAACATTATTCAAGGGCCTGCTGTATGCCTTAATAGAGTGGTTCCTCTTTGCCTGTATAATTCAACTCCCAGTTTACTTTAACACTGAACTCTCTTTGCTCCAATCTCTGATGTTTCTCTTTCTTTCCTGCCCCTCTACCATACCCCTCTAAATGTATGCATTTAGACATTTCTTAAAATTCTATTCTCATATATTTTTTTCTTCCTAGTTGCCATTCATAGGATAATCCATGTCCTAAATCCACAATTACAATCCCAACACTATCTCCATTACCTCATACTTACTTTAGGGAGACATACAGAGTTGATTAGGGTGGTTCATACACAAATTTTCTCCTGACTTCAGTGAAATTCATACACACTGTTTTTCTGAGTGTAAATTAGTATAATACCTTTGTAAAATATTTGTCAGTATCTAAAAAAGCTGAACATATACCTATCTTATGGCTCTAGCATTCCACTTCTAGGTTTATACCCAACAGAAGAACGTATATGTACGCACCAAAAGACATGTACCAGAATATTTTTAGCAACATTAATCACTATAGAAACAAACAAACCAAATGTGTATCAATAGAAAAGATATGTAAATTTATAACATAGTCTTCCAATGGAATACTATGTGGTATTAAAAGAGAAATACTATATGCATTAATATGGTTGCATTTCACAGATAAAATGTTGAGCAAACAATTACATGTAGTATTAACTTTATTTATATAAAGGCCCAAAACAGGCAATGCTGGTTGGCTCAATGGTAGAGTGTCGGCCCTAGGTGTGGATTTTCCTGGTTTGATTCTCAGACAGGGCACACAGGAGAAGTGACCATCTGCCTCTCCACCCCTTTGCTCTCCCCCCCCCTTCTCTCCCTCAGCCATCGCTCAATTGGTTTGAGCACATTGGTCCCAGGCACTGAAGATGGCTCCGTGAAGACTCTGCCTCTGGCATTAAAAATAGCTTGATTGCAAGCATGGCCCCAGATGGGCAGAGCATCAGTCTCAAACAGAGATGGCCAGGTGGATTTTGGTTGGGGCACATGCAGGACTCTGTTTCTCTACAAACTTGGAGAAAAGTAAAAAATAAAAAAATAAAGACCCCAAACAGAAAAACTGAATCTCAGGTGACAGAAGTCAGAATAGTAATTACCTTTAGGGGGTAATGTATGGTACTTCTGGGGTGCTAGTATTATTCCATATCTTAAATCTGGGTGAATTACACAGGTGTGTCTACTTCATAAAATATTATTGTGAGGTTGGTCGGCAATGGGGGAAGGTCACATGAGGAACCAGACCCAGGAACTTTGGCAGGAACTGCCCACACCCATGCCACCAAAAGAAACTTCCCAGGAGTCCTTTGGAAAAAAGTGACTGTCCGGCAGCCAGTGAGATTTCACCATGTCGTATCAACTTGTTTTCACCCTGCCGACCCTATAAATTACCCCCACGCAGATCCACCCATGTGACTTCTCTGGCCCCTGTCTCCTGGACCAGAGAACATCAGGAAGCATTATACTAAATAAAGCTTTTACTATTCCACACTTCATGGCTATGCCCTTCCTTCTCCCTTGGTGGGGAAAATACCTTATATTTGGTGCCAAACCCAGGAGGAGTTTGAAGCCTGCTGAGGTTGTTCCTCTCCCCTTCCCTTCCAAGGAAGAACCAGGATCTCTGATTTTCCATCCAGTTCAGCACATGGTGAAGTAAGTCCCCTGCCTCCAACCTCCCCTAAGTTCTTTCCTCTGAGATTCCCTGTCCATAATCACAGCTGAGTCAGGGACCTCTTATCCATTTGAGTGCATGTGTGCCCATGGAGACATCTTGGATACATCCACTCTACCTAACCGTCCAGTGGTCAGAGCTTGAGTTGAGGGATGCCAATTCTCATCTCTGATCACTCTGAGGGCTGAGGGTGGCCATAGAGTCACAGGAATCTAAACTTGACTCAAAAACACTCCGGGAGTAGACTTATTCAAAATCTCTTCCTCCTTAAAAATAAACAAAACTGTTCTTCTTCTCCACTATGGCCAGGCCACAAAACCCACTAGATAATCGAACCAGGTGGCCTCCTGAAGGGGCTTTTGATTTTAACACCTTCACCAATTTAACTATTGAGAAAGAACTGGGAATTTGTTGGAGATCCCTTACATTCAGGGCTTCTAGTATTTGCGCCTCTGTCCTAATCTCTGTGCTGCTTGCTACATGGTGCGGACCCTTTTTGGCCAGAGAAACCTCAGTAAACCCTTCACTCCTGATCTTTCCTCCTTTGCCAACCCCCAACTCTCTTCTCTTCCTGCATGGCTCCCTTCGTCCTGTCGGGCTCCTCTCCCTCCTTCACAGGATACTGTTTCTCATTCAGCTACAAATACCAGTCCCTCTTTCTCCTCCCCTGCTGTCCAGGGTCCCCTCCCTTCTCCATTGTGTCCCTCCCCCATTAGGCCCTCCTCCACCGGCAATTGGCCCTCACGCCAGTTTACAGGGCTTCTGATCCCATGGCCCAACCCAGGTCTTCTTGCAGGAATGCCCGGCATTGTCTTGCCTCTGGCTCCAGCATTTCCAGCCAGATCTGGGTGCCGAGCTACCAAGGAGCCCCCCTCCTCTTATTCTCAACCCCCAATCCCCTATCCGAGACCTGTGAACATAGCATTTGAAGTTTTTAATGGTCACGGCTAGTAGGAAAAGGCTGAGGCTATTCGCCAGGCCTGCATGCAGCAGAAGGTAACTCTCAAACCCAGGCTCTTGTGGCAGCCTTGAGACTGGCAGAGCAACAAGGGCAAGGCATAGAAGGTGCCCGACCCAAGTCTTGGCTGCAAAGATGAACCCCACCAGGAGCTTTCTTTAAATGTGACAAGGAGGGTCACTGGTCCTGGCACTGCCCCTGCCCGAAGACACCCACTAAGCCGTGCCCTAACTGCAAGCAGCCCAGTCACTGGCAGAGCAATTGCCCCTTTTGGGCAACAGGCTTTTCCTCAGCACCTCTACATGGAGGACAACCCACCCAAATGGGAGGCCAAGCTAGCCGGGTGGGCCCACCGCTTGTACTCCTAGGCCTCATGGATGACTGACGTGACCTGGACTCGGAGACCCCCATCACCCTCACCGAGCCCAGGGTAATGCTACAGGTAGGGGTAAGTCCATCTCATTTCTTGTGAACACAGGGACTACCTTCTCTGTTTTGCCATCTCACTCTGGACATCTAGTTCCCTCATAGGTCTTGGTTATAGGAGTTAATGGGACCCCTTCTTTTCTTCTTCACATGCCACCCTAGACATACAGTTTGGATAGAATTCCCTTTTCACACTCCTTCTTAGTTATGCCATCATGCCCTGTACCCCCTGGGTTGGGACATTCTACAAAGTCTTGGAGCCACTATCCAGCTGACAACATCTCCCTCACTACCAAAGGCTCCCCCACAATCAATACTACCCTCATTTCTAACTATGTCTCTGGCCTCAAGCTTGCCCCAGTGCAGGACTGCTGGCAGTTGGAACCACTGGGCCCTACCCATCTCCGGCTCACTAAAAGTTTGGGCCCTGCAGATCCTCCTATTGCCCCTGTCCCTCCCACCAGGAACCTGCCGCCAGAGTGAGCTGAAGCAGGGAGCAATGCTGTTCAATGAGAATGGCCTAATGGAAGAAAGCATCAGGGTCCTCCACCGTCTGCAAGAGAAACTACACAAGGACTTCTCCTTCTACAACCCACCTAACTCCTGATCGCAGCCACCCATCCTCACCTGGGCTGCCCCTATCCTAGGTCCTCTTCTAATTATCAACATATTGCTCATATTTGCTCCTTTTTAAAAAAATTTTTACAGGACCGCATCTGCGAGTTTTCTTGAGTCACGGTCAACCAGATGTTCCTACACCCATATATGCGACTCCCCTCAGAGCCAACACCTTCCGACCTCTCCTCCCCACGGTGCCCCTAACCAGCCAGATGAACAGTGGCACCCCTATTTAACATAAAAGGTCGAAATGTGAGGTCGGTCAGCAATGGAGGAAGGTCACATGAGGAACCAGGCCTGGGAACTGTGGCTGGAATTGTCCACACCCATGCATGCCAAAAGAAACTTCCCAGGAGTCCTTTGGAAAAGAGCAACTGTCCATCAGCCAGTGGGATTTCGCCACATCATATCAACTTGCCTTCACCCTGCTGACCCTATAAATTACCCCCATGCAGATCCTCCCATGCGACTTCTCTGACCCCTGTCCCTCAGACCAGAGAACATCATCCAGGAAGCACTGCACTAAATAAAGCTTTTGCTATTTCACACTTCGTGGCTATGTTCTTCCTTCTATGCTCTCTTTATATAAGCAATAGAACCATAACTTTCTAATACAACACTGTAATGTCCGTTTATCATTACTCAAACTGTGTGAATTTTGTCCTTCTTAGAAGAATAAATCCTTAGACACAATATTGTCACATAATTGTCAGTGTCACTAAATAACTTTATAAAAGTCATAACCAAACATATTTAAGATGAATTTAAGAATAGAGACACAAAGAAAGTCATTTATCATGTCACTGTCAACACATGCCACTTACATTTTTCATATTCTCCATAAAGAAGTTGGAAAATTATATTCTCTAAGGCAGAGATATACTGTCATGGCCTTTCTGAAAACTATTCTTTTGACCCTTCTCTTCTCAATGTGATTGAATTTCAATGGAGCTTTCCAATTCCTTCATAGAAATCACTTAATTAGAAACTAAAAAGTTAAATTGACTTTAACCTCTTCAATATGTAGAAAATTAAATGATAATTGCACTAAAATATGTGTGCTTCTATAATTAAGTGCTATAGTGAGGATGCCTTTTTCCAGCTAAGTGTTTTTCTCCAAGACACAGGAATAAAATGAAACAAAGGTTAGTTCTACAGAAAGCCAATCAATAAAAGTTCAGCCTACTCTTAAACTTAAATTAAGGTTTAAAATAAATTAAATTCATATAGTTCTTTAATATTTTTGAAAAACCAAAATGTTTTTATAAAAAAAATAAGTTTAGCCTGACCAGGCAGTGGCACAGTGGATAGAGCATGAGACTGGGATGCAAAAGACCCAGGTTCAAGACCCCGATGTCGCCAGCTTGAGTGCATGCCTTCTGACTTGAGCAAAAGCTCGCCAGCTTGAACCCAAGGTCACTGGCTTGAGCAAGCGGTTACTTGGTCTGCTGAAGGCCCCATGGTCAAGGAACATATGACAAAGCAATCAATGAACAACTAAGGTGTCACAATGAAAAATTGATGATTGATGCTTCTCATCTCTCTCAATTCCTGTCTGTCTGTCCCTATATATATCCCTCTCTCTGACTCTCTCTGTTTCTGTAAAAAAAAAACAAAAAAACCAACAACAACAACAAAAAAGCAAACAAGTTAAAAAAAGTTGTTTGATTATGCAAATGAGATGCAAAACCAACTTTTATTTCATTGGTGAAAATACACTACAGAAAAGGCTGAAAGAACTGGAGTATCAGCACATTCTCTGATCCCCTAATTTTTGTGAGCAGTGTACTTTCAAGAGGGACATGTAATATGCAACATTTGCAAATATAGTTTTAGAAACGTGGAGTGCCGCTTGCTCACCCTTACTACTTTCACAGTTTTCTGGAAGTGGCAGTTTCCACTCATTTGCCCTTCTCTTCATTTGCTAGTCCTGCAAAGCAAATTCACTAACAAAAATATTCCATTACTAGTTGCACACTTTGTTCTTGCTCAATGAATTATAAAATACACCATAAGAATATGGTACAACATTTAGAATAGGCCCCTACCTGGGGCTGGACTTGTGGTTCACCTTTTCATTTCAACAGAAAACTCTTATAAAGCAAGAAGCAGCACTTTCCAAGAATATCTGAAATTTGTAGATCACTGGTTAATTGGATAATATTAAATCCTTTGGATAGTTGCAATAATGAGTAGAACTTTTTATTTGGATTAGAGAATAAACCAATATATTGAACATGATATAAACTGATTATGCAGAATGAAGAAATGATAACATGTGATAAAGGCTACCTGGAGAATGCCAACTTAGCTAAACATTAACCTTTAGGAAGACACAACTCAAGTCCCAAGTGAATATTCCTTTTTCACTGGACAATTTTCTAAAATATTTTTCTCTCTCTTATTATTCTTTGCTTTTTATAGACAGGCTGTAATACTTCCAGGTTAATTTTATTACATTTTAAATGACTTAATTTTTATTCTTGTACCATTGGATTATGGACAGGCTGGGGCTGTTTAAAATGTTGTTGACTTCATTCCTGGCTGGTTAGTTCAGCGGTAGAGCGTTGGCTGGCATGTAGAAGTCCCTAGTTCGATTCCCAGCCAGGGCACACAGGAGAAGCGCCCATCTGCTTCTCCACTCTTCCCCTTCTCCTTCCTCTCTATCTTTCTCTTCCTCTCATGCAGCCAAGGCTTCATTGGAGCAAAGGTGGCCTGGGCGCTAAGGATACCTCCATGGCCTCTGCCTCAGGCTTCTACCACAATAGAACAACACCCCAGATGAGCAGAGCATTGCCCCAAGTGGACATGCCAGGTGGATATAGGTCAGGTGCATGTGGGTGTCTGTCTGACTGCCTCCCTGCTTCTAACTTCAAAAAAAATACAAAAAGAAATGTTGTTGACTCCAAAGGAAAGGGAAGTGAAGGCAACAATAAATAAATGGGACAACATCAGACTAAGAAGCTTCTGCACAGCAAGAGAAATTGACAAAAAACCAGACAGTCAACTAAATAGGAGATGACATTTTCAAACAACAGCACAGATAAGGACCAAACATATCCAAAATATACAAAGAACTCACAAAACTCATCAACAAACAAGCAAAAAATCAAATAAAAAAATGGCAAGAGGACATGTACAGACACTTCTCCCTAGAAGATATAAATGGCCAATAGAAATATGAAAAGATGCTCATCTCCACTAGCTATTAGAGAAAGGCAAATCAACCTACAATGAGATAGCACCTCACTCCGGTTAGATTAGCTATTATCAACAAGACAGGTAATAACAAGTGTTGGAGAGGCTGTGGAGAAAAAGGGACCCTCATTCACTGTTGGTGGGAATGTAAATTAGTACAACCATTACACTGGGGAACTTTTATTTTTCACTTTCTGTGGCATGAGGTTTTAGAACTCTTTCTATATATTTATGCATTGCTGATTCCAACTTGGAAATCTATATTTTGGTGGATGCTTTAGTTTTTTTGCAATTTTAATTTCTTTTTGTTACAGTTAATGGCCTGCATTGGTTTTAAAATTGCAATTAAAGGGTAAAGACTCTTGGATTGAACAAAACCACAAGGTAATTAATGTTTTACAAACATCATTTTTACATAATTGTAGTTGTTTTTAAATGTAAAAATTTTTTATCTGATAAAAACACCCTTTTTCTTTTTTTTTAAAGAATGAATCATGGCTTCTTTGAGTAGGCATTATGTAAGAATAGTCCTGACACCTTCTTTAGTATATGTGGCTGTTACACACTTCAACGTCAAAAGCACAATATTTCATCATTAGTGACATGTTCATATACTGCCTATTTTTAAGTTCCCCTTGGCGATCAAGACAAGCATTGAGCTCCTAATATTGTGTGTCATAATTGTGAGAAAATGCTTCATGACTGGACAAAAGAAAACCACAAAGGAATGCCTTTTGCTATTTCCATGGTTTGGCATAAGCCTAAGACCCACAGCAGTGACTGTTATTTCTGTCTGATCCATACAAAGAGCATCGGCAAGATAAAATGGCATATAATCGCATATCCTAATATTTCTTTAGCAATACAACCTATCCCACACTCTGAGACACTCTCAGTCTCAGTTTTCAGTGGTGTTATTTCTTCTAAGGATGAAGAAAGTGAACATGGTGATCAAGTGTATTTTGATAAGATGCATGAGGAAATGTTTGTAGAATATGAAGGGTCTTCTTCTGATGCCAAGCAGTCATTAACCTCTCAGCAGTTTAGCCAACCCAAATTGAATAAATTAGTAAGAGATTTGGGCCTGTCAAAGAAAGCAACTGAGTTATTAGCCTCTAGGCTTCAAGAAAATAATGTACTTCACCAGTCAGTTAAAGTGTCTCATGTCAGGAAGTGTGAACAAATTTCTTGTGGACATTTTTCCTGAAGACAAACACTTTGTTTACTGTCATAATATCAGTAGTCTTCTCAGCCATCTAGGTGTTACCACTTATAGTACAACAGAATGGTGGCTATTTCTTGACAGCTCTAATCAAAGTCTGAAAGGTGTTCTACACAACAGTAATGTTTATGCAGGTTTCAATTGATTATTCAACTCATCTGCGAGAAGATTATGACATAAAAATTGTCCTCGACTTACTGAAGTATGAGGAGCATAATTGGATCATTTGTATGGATCGTAAAATGATAAATTTTCTGCTAGGATAACTGAGAGGTTTCACAAAGTATCCTTGCTTTCTGTGTTTGTGGGATAGCCGAGCTCAGGAGAAACACTGGACACAGAAGGAGTGGTTGAAACATAAAGCTCTGGAAGTAGGAATGCAAAATATTGTGAATGAACCTGTAGTTAATCAAGAGAGGATAATTTTTTCTCCACTTCACATCAAACTTAGCTTAATGAAGCAGTTTGTTCAGGCTTTGAATAGAGAAAGTGAATGCTTTCAACATATTATTTCTGCTTTACCTGCCTTGCCTTTTGAGAAAATAAAAGCAGGTGTATTCGATGCCCCTCAAATTCGAACCCTCATATGTGATAAAAAATTTGCCAGGAAGATGAATAAGGAGAAGAAATCAGCATGGCAGTCTTTTGTGGCAGTTACAAGGAACTTCCTTGGCAACAAAAAAGCAGAAAACTATAAACTTCTGGTTGAAAGGATGTTGTTGGCTTTCTGTGACATTGGATGTAACACGAGTGTTAAGATTCACTCCCTGAACAGTCACCTTGATAAGTTTCCTGAAAATCTTGGAGTTGTTAGTGATGAGCAGACTACTGCTGGAGCATCAAACGAGACTGTCCTCAACAAATACACAAACGCAAGAGCTACAAACACATATTTTTGCCTGAATAAAATTGAAATAAGTTTTGCACAAATTTTATGATTAAAATAAGTTTTTTAATATGTTCTATTTTGAAATTGTAGACAAATTCTGATGTAATTATATCTTTTAGTGTATTAGTGTATTTATTGCATTATATAAATTATTATATTTTCACAAAGATGATGCCCAAGAAGACATTCTACTTCATTATGTTAAACTAAATGTTGAAAATTTTACAATAAGGTGAAAACCTAAAATCTTGAATTGCAAAGAAACTCTAGCTTACAGAAAAAAATTGATGTCAGATTTGAGATCAGCACACTTGAATTAGGTAAGAACAACTGTTTTTGTGGATGCAACAAAAATTTTGTTCCCCAGTGTTATGAAAGAAAATATAGTGCTTTCTTAAAAAATTTAGAATAGAACTATTATATGACCCAGCAATCCCTCTACTTGGTATATACCCCCAGAACTCGAAAAGATTGGTACATAAAGTCACATGCACCCCCGTGTTCATCACAGCCTTTTTAATGGTGGCCAAGGCATGGAAACAACCAAAATGCCCTTCAATAGAGGATTTGATAAAGAAGATGTGGTACATATATACTGTGGAATACTACTCAGCCATAAGAAATGATGACATAGTATCATTTACGACAACATGGATGGATCTTGATAACATTATGCTGAGTGAAATAAGTAAATCAGAAAAAACTAAGAACTGTATGATTCCATACATAGGTGGGACACATATTTGAGACTCATGGACATAAATAGGAGTGCTATGGTTACCAGGGAGAGGGGAAGAGAGGAGGAGGAGCAGAGTGGGGGAGAGGGGCATAAAGATAAAGAAATATGGGGTAACGGAACGTGATTTGACTTTGGGTGATGGATATACAACATAATTGAATGTCCAGATGATGTGGTGACATTTTTTATAAATCTATGCACTCTAGTAGACCAGTGTGACCCTGTTTAATTGTCTAAATATAAATAAATAAGTAAATAAAAATGTTGTTGACCTTTCTCATTTCACCTTTTGCACCATGCTTAATTTGAATAGAAGGTGCATCTTTTTTATCTTGAATTGTGAGACACTGAAACTCCTTCAGCTGGAAGTTTTCTTTCTCTCAGTTTACAAAAGGCAGAAGTGATGAAAATATTAAGGAAATTTGTCCTCTCAATTAAGTTATCAAATTATACCTTACTTAACTGTACTGATGAATAAAAATACTAGTTAAGTATAATGGTTTGTTAACTTACTTTGCTTGGAGAGAAATTTAATTGCTATAAATATCAAATATTTCAAGAAGGACGTGGAGGATAGTTGGGCCTTCTCATTTTGGATGTGCTTTTGCTATTCTGTACAAGTAAATAAGGTCTGAAAAAACATTCTCTATAATCTTATATAAATTATTGCCATTATTACTTGAGAACCTGCCAATGGTAATGTTTGGTAAAATGCTAGAAATACCTGAGAGGTAGCACATATACACCAAATAATAGCTATTATTATATAAAATGTACATTTTGTGTGCTCACTCTGCATTCAAACCAACTACAATGAAGTGCAATTTAACACCTTTGATGACCACCATTCTTCTGGGCATTGCACAGATCTATGGGAAATACATCATTAACTACATATTCATCACGCTGTCCTCTTTACCCTCTATCTACAAAACCCAAAAAGGTTCACTCTAATATTCAAGTATTCTAAAAAGAATTAATTACTTAAAACTAAACCTATTTATTATCCCACATTGTTTATTGTATATCTGGCTGCTGACCTATATTGCTCACATAATTTGTGTTTGTTTGGGGGTGTGGTTGCTGTTATCATTTAATGGAAACAATCTAGCTATAAGAAAAGTGAGAACAATATTTTTGTGTACTTCTTCAGTTATAGATATAATGAATGATAACTAATAATATTGGATTGGTGTTTATTTTTTATGTATTTTTTTATTTTTTGGAAGAAAGAAACTTTTTAATTTCCTCGATAAGAAAACTAAGATCATACATATTTAAATTTTCAAACATTTTATTTACATGTCCTGTAGTACATACTTACTAACAGTATGTTTAAAAACACATGAAAAACTCATTCAAAGGGCATCACAAAGATACATTGTTCTCTGTCTATTCTATTGGGTGCCAAACTCCTCATTCTAAAAGAACATGAATTTTAATTTGACTTTCTTCATTGGAAATAGTCTTCAATATGGCAACAAAATAAACAACCTTTTTACAGACATTTGAAAATTAGTCTTAGTAAATAATAACCTATGGCTCTCTCTCACTTTTATAATACATTTTGTACTTGTATTCACTTTATAAAGACACAAATAATTTTAAAGAACTGCAGTGGGAAACTCACTCTACTGTTCTAAAGTCCCATTCCCATAAATATTTCAGAAATCTCTTGTGTGTTTTTTTCTTCAGAGTTGAGTAGTCTGAAAAATATACCCCTAGAAAAATGTCAGAAGGAAGGGATAATTGAAGGTGTGAAGAGTATAAGAGGTAAGAAAGGTGAGAATGAAAATAGCACTATTCTTAAATAAAAACCAAAGTCACTTTTCATCCCATTATAAAAATTGGTTAAACTGTGTGTATTTTCATATTTAAGGAAAATAAGAAACTTTAAAACTGAACTGTTAATACAATAGTATTAAAGCTAAACTATGTCAAATGGAAATCCATATATGCAACTAAGACATTATTAAACATATAACCAATACCCAGGTCCAAATTTACACTTGTTTCTATGTATTTTATATCCACCCTATAGACCATAGCTTAATTTTCATCTCTATTGCATGGTCACTCAATTAATAATGCATTTAAAACTGAAGTAAGCCAGAACTATGATCATTTGTAGAAGCTGGATACATGGAAATTTACTATACGAGTCACTATCCTTTATTGTATCTTTGAAATTTTCCATAATTTTCATAATAAAGTTTCACTAAAAATTAGTCTAAATACCAAGAAAACCATGTGAAGACACAGAAAAGTTGATGTGAAATCACACACTCAGAAATAATGGTTATGTGATGACAGAAGTAAAAATTGGAGTAATGCAGCAATATAAGTCAAGGAATTTTAAGGGGTTCTAATTACCAGAAGCTAGGAGGAAGCAAGGAAGGCTCTTATCCTAGAGCTTTTGAAGAAACAATGACCCTGTCAACACACTGACTTCAGAATTCTAGCCTCCAATTTTTGAGAGAATAAATTCTTGTTTATTAAAGCACCTAAATTGTGGTAATTTGTTTCAGCAATTCTAGGAAACCAGTACAGCACCTATAAAAGAAACTACAGCGAGCCTCACACTTTATGGTTAAAACATAAACATCATTCCTCTAAGAATGGAAAATAGGCAGGAATGTCTGCTTCAATCCTTTTATTTAACATTGGGTTTGAGATCCTGTTCAGTGTAATAATGCAAGAAAAAGCAAAGAAGGCATACAGATTGAAACATATAAAGAAAAACATTTTTTAATTGCAGCAAACATGATCTCATATGCAGAAAAATCCTATAAAATCTGAAAAAAATCCTAATATAATTAATAAGTGGGTTTGACAAGTTGCACAATATGAAACATCTACCAATTTTTAACAAAATATGTACAAAACATGAACACTGTAAATTACTAAATGTTAAGAAAAATTTAAGCAGACCTGAATAAATGGACAAATATTATTACCTCCATGGATTGAAAAATTCAATATTGTTAAGATGTCAGTTTACCCCAAATTAGTCTATACATTTGATGCAATCTCAAACAAAATCCCAACAGGCTATTTTCTTATAGAAATTGACAAACTAGATCTAGAATTTACATGGAAATGCAATAAAAACTTGAATAGTCAAAACCATTAGAAATAGAAAAGAAATGTTGGAGGACTATCTGATTTGAAGGTTTACAAGAAAGCTATAGTAATTATGACAATATGGTATTGGAATAAGGACAGACAGAGATTAATGAAAAGTAATAGTTCAGAAACAAACCTACACATAAATAATCAATAAATTTTCAACAAAGGTAACAAGGTAAATTAATGGGCACAAACAACCTCCTTAACAAATGATAATAGAGACAATTAGATATTCATTAGAAACATAAACCCAAGCCTTCACTCTCAGGACACAGAAAAAAAATTACTCAAAATGATTCATACATCTAAAACTAAAAGCTCCTGGAGAAAACATAAGATAGAATCTTGACTACCTTAATTAGGCAAAGATTTCTTAGAATATAGAAAGCATTAAACATAAAAGAAAAAAACTGATAAAATGGACTTAATCCAAATTAAAAACATCTGCTTTTGGAAAGATATCATTTAGAATATTAAAAGGCAAACCACAGACTGGGAGAAAATATTTGTACTGCTTATATTAGTCCTGATAAAAAACTAATATCTAGAAAGAATTTTCACAACTCAGTAATTAGATGACAAGCAACTCAATTTTTTAAATTGCCAAAATGAGTTTAAAAAATATTTCTCAAAATAAGATGCAGAAATAATTAATAATGAAAATAATGCTCAGCATCACTAATCATTATGAAAATAAAGAAGTAAAACTACAATAGTAAGGTAATGCATGCCTCCTAGGATGACTAAATTTTTTTTTTTAATTTATAAGAACAAGTGTCAGTGAACATGATTAATAGCCAGTGTTCTATATATTGCTGATGCTAGTGTAAAACCCCTTTGTTTTACATTTTGGAAAACAGGTTAGCACTTCCATAAAAATTAAAGATATCGTATATTTATCATATAATATAGCAATCTAACTTCTAGTTATTAACAGGTGAATGAATAAATTTTGGCATATTCAGTCAATACAATACTACTCAACAATAAAACATCAGTTATTAATAAATGCAAAACATAAATTCTCAAACCATTATTATAAGCAAAAGACTCAAGACACAAAAGCATATACTGTATGATTCCACTTACTTGAAGTTCTAGGACAGGAAAAACAAATATATGGTGACAAAAGGTTGCCTGGGCATAGAGGGGATGGCAATATACTGTCAGGGCAAAAGGGAAATTTGGAGGATGATGGAAATATTCTGTATCTTAATTTTTGTGACAGTTACATGGGTAAATTCTCTAGTGAACTGACCAAATAGGAGAAAGTTTTCGACCTACCTTATCTAACAGCTTTTATTACCATAACTCATAATATCAATGGGTACATTGTGTTTTTTTAGTTGGTTTTAAGTTGTACTAGAAGAGGAATAGTTCCTGCACAAAATGGACTTTTATACTTGCTTTCCTCAAGGGTCACTCACTTATCCTTCTCACTTGTGATGATACATGGAGAGAACAGGGCAACATTGGAAGAGATCACAGTCTTGGAATACAGTGAATGTAACCTGAAGAGTTCAAGAAAAGACATGTTTAAAAGGTTTTGTTCTATTTTTAAGATTCTGAACAGATTTAACATATTCAGAAAACTAATTATGATAAGACTTGGATTTGTGGTCATCATCAACAAAGCACAGTAACAACCTTCAAGGGAATCATTGTAAACTAGTAAACATGGTGGCACAATGAATGATGTAGCATCATGATTAATGATGTGACTAGAAAAAATAAATGATATCTGGGAACTAAAGAAGTAAAAAAATATCTAGTGTTTTAATATCAACTCTGTGAGTAATAACAGTGCTGGTATCTGTTACTAATGATAGGAGATATGAAATTAGCCAGAAATGGCTCATCAATAATTAAGAATATGAAGTCATGGTTTCTGGTTCTGAACAGGAAGAGATAATGCCCGATACCATGAAGAATCTTCTCACACAATGATTCATAATAAGCAAATACACAGATGCCTCTTCTCTACCCCCTATTCCAAATCTTCATCAATAATCACTAAACCTCATATGACTCCATTAATTTAGTAGTACATTTTTTTAAATAAAATTCTTTCTACAAATACAGATTCTGCAAGAAATTATTTTCTTTGGGTCCTATGTACTCAATACACAGCCCTAAATGGAGATAATTCATATTTGTTCATCTTAATTTTATCTGTAAAGTAAAAGTTAAGGTCATCTACCATAGTGAGAAGGGTAAAGTTTTTGGAGAGGCTTGAAAAGAGTTGTGAAGATTTACTACAGTCATTACTGATAATAAGAGACAGACCAGCTTGTGGCCACATAAATCAAGACCAGTTTTAAGAACTGGTTAACTGCAGAGACAATGAATTTGTATTTAGTCTGTATATTTGAGGAATTTATTTGATCAATTCTCGACAGCTCAGATATAAAAGACAGACAATGAAATTACTTCTAGGCCAAGGACAAGACACATGTAGCAGAAAGAAGAGGATTCAAGGGAATTAAGAGAAGTTCAGGGTTCCATGGGTTCCAGGATGGATAATGAAGTAAGGTGAGTGGGAATTGCAATAGTATTTCTGAGATACAAAATCCAGAGCACAACTAAGGTGGTGGACCTCTAGCATAATGGGAGAACAAAAGATGAAAAGAGCCAGGTGACAAATAATTGGCATTTTAAGGATTATGAACATATGGCATAAACCTCTTAGGGAAGCTTTTTGCCACAAAAATTGATGATTAATGGTGTTTTACTTTCCTATTTATGGTATAACAAATTATAGAAACTTAGTGATTTTAACTCAACATAAACTGTCTTACAACTCTTGCAGTCAGAAGTTTGAAACAGTTTCACTAGGCTGAAATCAAACATGGCAGCAGGACTGCAATCAAGAGATTGAGAAAAGGATCTGCTCCTGTACTTGTTCTAATCTATGGAGATCACCTACATTTCTTCACTTATAGGTCTTTCTTCCATATTCAAAGCCAGAAGCATAGCATCTTCTCTTGTCTATGAGCTCTGCCTCCTTCCTTATAATTTCTTTCTCCTTGACTCTTAACTTCCCTTATTAGGATCCTTGCCATGATGTTAGGCCCACCCATACTACTAACAATACTCTCCCCAGCTCAAAATCTATAACTTAACACATCTCCAAAGTCTCTTTTTACCAGTTAAAGTAACATATTCACAGGTGCTGGGTATTATAATTTGGACATTTTGGAGGGATGAGGAGAGCACCAAACTACCATAGATGGTATATTGAGAAAATAAATACTTCCACCTGGAAAGTTCCAGTGGCACTTATAGTCACAAGGAGAGGCAGGGGTAGCTAGGAAAAAAAAAGTAAAAATAGTAGTGTCAAAAAGTTTAGCAACTATAGTACTTTAATGTGGAAAGGGAGTCCTAGAAGTAAGTAAGTAGTAAGAATTAAAGTTAAGCAAGGTTGGAAATTGTCCCAGCAGAGCCCGAGCTCTATGTTGATCAGGCATCTACTATTCAACTTTCTTGCACAGTGGGACACTCCTGCCTATTAGCAGAACTGGCAGCCTCTTCGAGACTACTCTTGAGGTGGCTATGAGGATTCTACTTATCAGTGCTGACACCAGCTGACACCAGAGGAAAGACACAACCAACACACAAGTTAGTTGCAAGAATCACACGGCAGTTTTTTACTCACAAATTCTTTGGCTTGCCTGATACAGCTTAAGGGGACCCTGTTGGCGTGCTCCTCTCGGCTGTCCTTGGTCAGAGCTGCGTGGAGACCATCCATGTTCACTTTGGAGTTTGGGCGACTACTACAGCACGGAACCCCTTAGATATAGACCTTTTCTGTCCAAGACTTCTAACAGGTGTCAATCTACAGAATTATCACCTCAAGCCACCCTTTTGAAAGTTCCTCGAAGGGAGCCCTTTTTATGTTAATCTACTGAAATGTTACATCAAGCCACTTTTAAGGTGTTCCTAGGGAAGCTTCTTGTTTATGTTAACTTACAGAGTTATGACATCAAGTCACTTCTTATCTATGTGTAACTTCACACAAACACCAACTGAGCCCTGTGCGAAAGTCAAAGTCTATCATATTGGTACACGCTATATTAATTCCTATCTAGACGGCACTTTATTTAATTTTCTTAATTGATTTTAATATCATATCTTAATTATTTTTATATATCTTCCATAGTTTTCTATATTTCTATATATTTAATTACTGTAACATTATATCACTGCAACAGAAATATGGGTGAGAACAACAGATAGAAGTACCACTAAAATGATGACTACGAGTGGCAGTATTGTGGAATTACAGGGGCACTTTTTACCTGGACTTACAACTGAAACAGATCTATGGTTTCAGGACTGAGCCACATCACACACAGTATAGAGTGCCAAGAGATACACCATGAAGGGTCTGTGATAGAAGCTTCCAGGTAAAGTGACTGGGCTTTATGCTATTTATTTCAATCAGTAAACAAGTCTGCAATGCCTCAAGAGATTAGTGTATTTTTTTCATGTTTACATTGTTTTCTCATTTATAAGAAAGGGCACTCCATTTTACAGCAGGATTTAGAAAAATATAACATTGAAAGCTCCTATTTTCTCAAAAATGTATAAATTTAGAGTCAATTCTGAAACTCTGAAAACTATCATTATAGTGAAAGAAAAATTTTCTGTATTTCATACATTGCATGATGTAATTATTCCATAAGCTCAAGCTAATAGAATGAGAATATCAATATAAATTATGTCAACCTTAAATGGTACATTTGAAGAAAAAATAAAAAGAACAGCAGAAAACCTTGTATAAATATCCTATAAAAATCCTGGGTATTCTGGTTTCCAATTAAATACTGTCCATAATTTGGAAGCTATCCTACTAAAGTTTAAACATTCTCATTTTTATTTTCACACTCACAAAATTGCATTTCTTCAGACGAAATGATTTAAGGTGTAACTCCTGGAGGGTGGATGGTGGTTATTAGGGACTTGTATAGTTACAGAGTCCACATGGTATTATTTCTTTCCTATTCATATCTGGTTAAGGGTAAACTTATCAATCTTTTCCATTGATTTTTATCCAAAATGGTACAGAAGCCATGATGCTGAGTGAACCTACACTGTACAACCTTGATTTTAAGCTTTTCATCTCTTAGGCAAATATTCTTTTTCTATTTTGTTAAAAAAGTTAAAACAAAAAGGAAATAAATGAAAAAGATCTCTGTGCCTTAAATTCTAAGAACACTTGGATGAACTACAAGATGGGAAGTTGTATGGTGGCCTTTTGCTCTTTTCTCCAACCTTGTGACCCAACTGTGAGAAGAACCTCTCATCCCAAGGGTCCATTTCATTTCATCTAATAGCAAAACTTGAATGAAACAGCCAATAAGTGAGTCTAACTGGCTGGTAAGGACCCCTACAGCATTGTCAAATCATCAGCAATTCTCTTTTAGAAACACACAAGAGATGGACTAGTATCTTCTTCTTTGTTATAACCAAGAAAAATGATACATACAATTTAAGTGTAAGAAGTTTATTTATTTTTTCTAATTTTTCCTCTGCAAACTTTTTTTTCTCCCTGTGTGCCTTATAGTTGAATGTCAGAAACTTTCACATAAGGCTTACAAAACAATAAACAAACTACAAATAATGGGTAAATAAATATATATTTCCTAAGTATGAGGTACTTCACTTCCAACCTAGAGAAAGATAGTTCAAATCTGGAGTCTAGAGAGAGAGTATTGGGTCAATAGGTGATTTTATTCCACAGAGGATAGCAGAAATGAAAATGAGAACTTTCTTTGTTTTGGAATAAGTTTTATCACCTTAATGTAGTAATACTGGTCCAACTGGCAATAATATAATTTATAGTTAATTAAGAGAAGGGAAATAAATTAGTACTTAAAACAAATTGGTTGTTAAACATAGTCAAGGGGATGTAAAGTCATAGGGAAAAGAGTCAATAATATTGTAATAACTACATATGATATCAGATGAGTACTAGATTTATTGAGGCAATTATAAGTTATATAAATGTCTAATTACTATGTTGTGCAACTGAAATAATATAATATTGCGTGACAATTATAATTGCAAATAAAAAATTATTTTTTTAAATATTAGTACTTAAATGTATATTTTCCTTCTATGTAGTACATCTTTTAGAATAGCATTTTTCAAACTCTGTATTCTTAAATTAATTTAGTGTATCCTAAGTAGTATTTTTTAGTAAAACAAAATAGAAATATCTAGAAAGTTTTAAATAGTAAAAGTGTACATTAATTTTTGACACTGTATTTCAGTTTCAGTAAATAGTGCTAAAATCCATCAGAGTCTGAAAAGATCAGCGTACAGGCTTTAAAAGGAAGGAAACCTGCCAAGCCGGCTTGCAAGGGGAGTCACATTAGGTACAGGGTAGGACAAGGCTTTCAGGGCTTAGGGGAGGGGGAGTGAGAAGGGTTGTGGCTGCTGGACAAAGGATTGTGACATCAGACATTCCTTTGTGGTTGGTCATCTGCTGCTAACCCTGAAATGAGACTTACTGGAGGGGTTAAAGAAATAAAACCTAAGAAATAGGTACACATAAATGTGTGTCCACTGTTGTGAAAATAAAATGTATTTCTTAATTGTAGATTATTGTCATTGTTAAAATAGATTACTTTTTAACATTGGATTACCTGAGGAAAGTAATTATAATGGCATTCTCTTTGTATAGGTAAGCCCCACGGCAGACTGCAGGAAAGATGAGTGAGGGTCATGAACTGCCAGTGGATAAACAGGATCAATTGTGGTAATATTCTTATCTAAGCATAAAATAAATATTGTAGGCAACACTTCAGAGAGGTCACTGAAATACACTGTGACTGATACATATCATAAAATCACCATAATAAGTTTGTTTCATATTGCCAGTCTATTTTCTCATGTAACTTGTAAGGTATTTTCCCCACCGAGGAAGAGAGTGTAGCCACCAAGTGTAAAATATTAAGGCTTTATTTGGTACAGAGCACTTCTCGGATGAAACTCACTGGCCCAGAAGATGGAGGCGAGAAATATTGCACTGGGGGACTGTGTGGAGCCAGATTTTAAAGAGGTCCTAGGGGTCCTTCTAGGGTCCTTTGGGGTCGTCCAGCTAATATGATGTGGTGAAATCTCACTGGTTGATGGACAGCTGCTTCTCTCCCAAAGACCTCTGGGAAGTTTATTTTTTGCATGCTTAGTTGTGTGGGTGGTCCTAGTCAAATTTCATGGGCCTGGGTCCCCCACGCGACTGTTCTCCATTAGCCACCCCACATTCTAGCCTTTTTTGTTAAATAGAATAAGGGCACTGTGTATTCGTCTGGCTACTTCCTGCTGATTACTGGCATCATGGGGAGGGGAGGTTGGCTGGTGATGGTGGCTTTGAGGGGTGTCAGGAGAAACATCTGTTTGGCCGTGAGTTGAGAAACTTCACAGCTTCGCTTCTATAAGAATTTAAAAAAGAAACACATATGAGTTATAAGCTGATAATTAGAAGATTTAGGATGGGGCAGCCTAGGTGAGAATGGGTGGCTGCCATTAGGAGTTAAGTGGGTTGTAGGAGGAGAGTTTCTTGCTTAATTTTTCTCGCAGATAGTTGAGGAAATTAAAGCTTCTTTCATCAAGCCAGTCCTACTGAACAGCTTTGCTCCCCATTTCATCTCACTCTGGTGGCAGGTTCCTAGTGGGAGGGACAGGAGCAACAGGATTTGCAGGTCCCATCCTTTTTGTGAGCCGCAGATGAGTAGGGCCCATTGCTTCTGGCTGCCAGCAGTCCTGCATGGGAGCAAGCTTGAGACGAGAGACATGATACCAAGGTGTTTGCTCTAGGAGTTTAGCTGCAGTAGGAATAGTCAGTATTACTGTATGGGGTCCCATCCATCTGGGCTGTAGGGAGACAGGCTGGAGCTCCCTCAGAAGAACCCTGTATCCTGGCTGGAGGGGGACCACTGGGTGTTTTTCATCTGGGCTCCCTATGGGAGGAAGGGTCCGGTCCGTGTGTCCCCTGAGAAGATGGCAAAGTAAAGGCAGAAAGGAGAGGTACATGGCAAGAGGAGGGTGGTTGACAGGTAAGTTGTGATTAATTAGGAATGGTCTACTGTAAACCAGCTCAAAGGGACTGAGTCCAGTGGGGTTTTATGGTGTTTCCCTGATTCTGGTGAGGACCAGGGGGAGGAGGTTTGGCCAGGAGGGTCTGGTCTTAATGGAAAGTTTAGTTAGCTGACCCTTCAGGATGCCATGGGCCCTTTCCACCTTACCCAACGATTGAGGACAATAGGGTATGTGGAGTTTCCAGGTAATGTTGAGAGAGGTGGCAACCTGCTGGACTATTTGGGCCATGAAGGCTGGGTCATTGTCTGACTGGATTGTAGTCATCAGTCCAAACTGTGGGATTATGCATTCAATGAGAATGGAGGCCACTATGTCTGCAGTCTCTCGAGAGGTGGGAATGGCTTCTATCCACCCTGAAAAGGTATCCACAAAAGTTAAGAGATAACAGAGTTTTTTGTGAGGGGGCATATGAGTGAAGTCAATTTGCCAATCCTGGCCTGGCACGTGCCCCCTCAGTTGATGAGTCAGGAAGAGGGGACAAAGTCCCCCTTGTGAAGAGGCTTTGAAACAGACAGTACATTGCTGTGTGTACCTTTTCAATAGTCTGTTGGAGGCCTGGGAAGAAAAAGAGTGGTTGCAAGAACTGATAGAGAGCTTTTGGCCCTATGTGTAAGGAACAGTGGATATCAGAAAAGAGATTTTCAGCCTGTCCTTTTGGTAAGGCAATTCTATCTCCGATAAATATCCATCTATGGTTGAACACATCTCCACCCTTTTTGAGGACGGTATGTTTTTCCTCAGGAGTGTAGGAAGGTTTCAAGGAGGTGAAGAGAAACATGAGAGGAGTGGGGAAGGTTCCCAGGGTGAGGTTTCTAGCTGTCGCATCGGCCCGAGCATTTCCCAAGGCCACCGGCTCCTGAGAGGTTTGATGACCCCTACAATGTACCACAGCCACCTCAGTGGGAAGCTGTAATGCCTGTAAACATTTAGAAATGAGGGTAGCATTGATTATGGGAGAGCCCTTGTTAGTGAAGAAGCCCTTTTCCTTCCAGAGGGCAGAGTGGCTGTAGGTGATAAGAAAAGCATATTTAGAGTCAGTATATATAGTTACACGTTTTCCTTGGACCAGGGTGGGTGCCCACGTGAGGGCAATTAGCTCTGCTCTCTGGGAGGTGGTGCCCTCTGGCAGCTATTGAGCTTCTAGGGTGGAAGAGGTGGTGACCATCACATAGGCCGCCAATCGTTGTTCGTCGGGTTCCTGTACAGAGCTCCCATGTACAAAGAGTATTAGATCTGGATCTTTTAAAGGAGAATTTGATAATCCATCTCGAGGTCTGTTGAGAAAATTTATTATTTCCATACAAAAGTGGGTGTGTTCCAGAAGTGTCATTGGAGCTGGCAGTAGAGTGGTTGGGTTGAGTCAGGTAGAGGGAAAAAGAGTGATTGAAGAATTTTCGAAAAACAGGAGGTGAAATTCTTGTAGGTGGGAAGGACTTAACAGGCAAAGAGACTTGTGTAAAAGAAGGTCAGTGAGCCTGTGGGAGGAGAAGACAGTAATGGGTTCGGAAAGGGTGAGCTTAGCAGCCTCCTTCATAAGTTCACCTGCTGTGCCCAGTGCCCAGAGGCAGGGCTGCCAGCCTTTGATGGTGGTGTCCAGTTGTTTAGAGAGGTATGCACAGGGCGGTATGTAGGCCCCGCAGGTTGAGTTACGCCAACAGCATTACCATGCTTTTCATCAGTGAAAAGAGGGAAGAGGCATCTGGAGTCAGGTAAGGCAAGAGGGGGAGAGGAGATAAGGGCGTCTCAAAAGGTAAAGAAAGCCCTTTTGATGGTGTTGGGAAATGTGAGAGGTTCTGTGGAGTCTCTTTTGCAGCCTTGTAAAGGGGTTTGGCTAAGAGAGCAAAATTGGAAATCCAGTGTCTAAAGAACCCTATTAGACCAAGAAAAGAAATAATCTTATTGGCAGTGCTAGGTGATTGGAGACTGCAGAGAGTCTGAGTTCAATCTAGGGTGAGACCTTGATTAGTGGGGGTTAAGCAATGCCTAAATAGACTACAGACTGAGAGTGAAGTTGAGCCTTAGTAGGGAGACACAATATCCCTTCACAACAAGGAAGCTGAGAAGTGTGGCAGTGTGTCTTCTTGAGGCAGACAGGGAAGGGCTGCAGAGAAGTAGATCATCTACATATTGTAAGAGAGTACTTGTCTTGAGATCGCATGCAGCTAAATCCTGAACTAGTGCCTGTCCAAACACATGTGGGCTGTCTCTGAACCCCTGGGATAAGACAGTTCACATAAGCTGCTGGGCTGCATTAGTGTCTGGGTCAGTCCAAGTAAAAGCAAACAGAAAGTAAGAGTCAGGATGTAGATGAATGGTAAAGAAGGCATCCTTGATATCTAGGACTGTGAAGTGAGTGGTGTCTGAGGGTATATGTGAAAATAATGTGTAAGCATTAGGAACCACTGGATGAAGGGGAACTACTGCCTCATTCATTAGGCATAAGTCTTGTATGAGGCAATAAGCTCCTGAACGTTTTCTAACAGGAAGGATGGAAGTATTGTAGGGAGAATCCATAGGGATGAGTAAGCCTTGGTTTGAGGCAGTTAATTATTGGTTTAACGCCTTGTCAGTGACTTGCTGAAATAGGAAATTGGGGTCTAGATGGGAATTGGAAGGGATTCTTTAAGCAGATGCATACAGGTGGGTGCATACCACAGGGGTAGAAGTGTCCCAGACATGAGGGTTGACAACATTAGGTGGAATAGGAGGCATGATTAGGTTAGGGTGATCTATAGTAGCAGGAGAGCCTTCAGTCAGGAGTGGTAGGAGTAGGTAAGTAGATGCTGTCAGCTGGATAGTGACTCCAAGACTGTGTAGAAGGTCTCGACCAAGAAGGGGTACAGGGCATGATGGTATGACTAAGAATGAGTGTGAAAAGGGGATTCTGTCCAGACTGCATGTCAGGGGTAGTGTGTGAAGAGGAGTCTGGCCGCATCAGTCATCCACGAGGCCTAGGAGTTCGAATGATGAGTTCAATTGGCTAGCTTGACCTCCCATCTGAGCAGCCTGTTCTCTATGCTGGCATGCTGACGATGTGCCTGCTGTCCAGAGGGGGCAATCATTTTGCCAGTGACCAGGCTGCTTGCACTTAGGGCAGGGCTTAGTGGGTGGCCTTGGGTAGGGGAACTGCCAGGATCAATGACCCTCCTTGCCACACTTAAAAAAAGCTCCTGGTGGGGATTCTTTTTGCGGTCCAGACCTAGGTTGAGCACTTCCTGTGCTTTGCCCCTGTTGCTCTGGCCTAAGGGCTGCCACAAGAGCCTGGGTTTGGAGTGCTACCTTTTGCTGCATGCGGGCCTGGTGAACAGCCTCGATCTGTTCCTCTCGACCATTAAAAACCTTAAATGCCATGTTCATTAGGTCTCGGATAGGGGTTTGCGGGCCCTCCTCTGCCTTCTTAAGTTTCTTCTGAATGTCCGGGGCCAATTGGGAAATGAAGTGAGTAGCTAATACAGTGGCCCCGGCACTGGAAGGAAGGTCTAAACGAGTATGGAGGACCATAGCATCAGGGAGGCCATTTAAGAAGAGAGCCAGATTTTCCTCAGGTCCTTGAGTAATTACTCTTAATTTGTCATAGTTAACTCCCCATTGTGCTGCATCCTGCATGCCAACTATAAGGCATTCAACCATTTAATCGCGTTGTCTCCTACCTATTTGTTGTCTGGTAATTGCAATTGGGGTCTGCTGGGCAGATAAAATATATTATGCTCACTTTGTTAAAGATGGTGCTGCCCACATGGAAGGCTGTCACCCAGGTGATATTAATTGACCTTATGCCTAGGATGGGTATAATTATATTATTGTGTGTGGGGGGACAGGCTGTAAGCAGGCAGGGTTGTTATAGCTGAAGGCTTAGTTTTAAGACTAAGCTTTTCCCCACACCCTTGACTGATTGCATGATGTAGGGTGGTGCATTCTCATGAGGAACACCATTATGCCTCAAATAAATGACTTTGTATCAGAGACTTCCTTGTTTGTATATTGGATTAAAGGTTTTGAATCCAAACTATAAGGTGGGGCAGACCGGGAGCTTGCTCTCTCTCGGTTTCTGAGATTAGCATTAGAGAGGAGAGCAAAGAAAGGCCACATGGAGGAGGCCAGGAGAAGCAGCCAAGAAGGCGGAAGATGGCAGAATGCTAAAAGAGAAGCCAGTTTGTGCAGAGAGAAGGAGATGGGGAACAGAGGTGAATAAGGCTGGTGAGCTAGAAACCTTTGATTCTAGGAAACTGAGATAAGTCAGTAGCTTTGTGAGCACTGAATGAGTTTTTGGAGCCCTATCTGTGTTTTTACTTGCCACTGGGTGCAAGCTAGGATTAAAGCTAATGGCCTACCAGTTCTTGGTTCCATTGTTTCACTACCGTCTTTCTGAATCTAATGCAAACCTGCATGGGCCAAGTGGCCCTGATGGTGGCTGTGGCTACTGGCTTTACAGGGACTGTGTCAGGAACCACTTCTGGGCCCACTGGCATTTGAGTGTTTGATGTGTGGAACTTATCTGCATGAGCTCGGGCTGCCATCCAGATTCGGTCCTGTTTGTCAGGGGTAAGGGTAGAAGACATAATAATATAGAGATCATGCCAAGTGAGGTCATATGCCTGAGTGAGATATTGGAATTCCTTGGTATAGTTGGTAGAATTAGAAGAATAGGAGCCCAAATGCTTTTTGATTGCAGACAGATCAGAGAGGGAGAAAAGCACATAAATTTGAATGACTCCTTTTGTCCCGGCCACCTCACAGAGAGGGCGTAGGAGGTTGGCTCTCTTTTGTGGCCTGGAGTGGGATTGGGTGTAAGTGCTAACAGGGGAGGAGAGAGAGAAATCAGCGTTTGCAGGCTGAAGAGAAACAGAATCCAGCAAAGAGACGGGATGGAACTGAGAGAGTCATGCAGGAGGGGAAGAGAGTTCCTCAGGGGAGTCAGCAAAGGAGAAAAGATCTGGAATGGAAAGTTTAGCTGAGGTTTCTCTGTTCAGAAGGACCTGCATTGTAGAGCAGCCGGCGCAGAGATTAGGTTGAGACCCCAAATGAAGAAACCCCTGTATATAAGGAATCTCTGTCCATTTTCCAACATCTTGGCAATAGTTCTGTAAATCAATAAGGGTGTTGAAAATGAAACTTCTTTCCTGAGACAACCTGGTCTGGTTATCCAGTGGGTATTGTGACCAGGTTATGCTGCAGAAGAAAATTAGTTTCTTCTTTTTTAGTGAGAAATAAATGTTTCAGGGGTTTTTATTAAGGCACCCCAGGGGTGTTTTAGAGTCAGACTTGGATTTCTTTGTCCCCATGGTCACCCTTATTTCTCAGAGTGGTCAAAAGATGAGTATTGGCATCTCAAAGCTCAAACTCTAGCCACAAATGGATAGAGAAAGTGACTGTGCTTTGACCATCTCCACAAACACACTAACTTGAACGGAAAAAGACTTCCCTGACACAGCTGCGGTTTTGGACAGGGAGTCTCAGTAGAGAGAACTTGAGAGAGTTTGGAAGCAGGAGGCTTACCACACTGTGTGCTGAGGTAGAATGTTGGAAATCCTGGGTTCTGGTTCTTTCTCAGAGGGGACAGGACGAGAAGCGACCCCAGCAGGGTGTTGACTTCTCTCTGTTTTTCGGCACCAAAATGTAAGTTATTTTCCTCACCGAGGAAGAGGGCGTAGCCACCAAGTGTAGAATATTAAGGCTTTATTTAGTACAGAGCACTTCTTGGATGACACTCACTGGCCCAGAAGATGGAGGCCAGGAATATCGCACCGAGGAACCACATGAAGCCAAATTTTAAAGGGGTCTTTTGGGGTCATTCAGCTAATATAACGTAATGAAATCTCACTGGCTGATGGACAATTGCTCCTCTCCCAATGACCTATGGGAAGTTTATTTTTGGCATGCTTAGTTGTGTGGGCAGTCCTAGTCAAAGTTCCTGGGCCTGGGTTCTCCACATGACCATCCCCCATTAGCCACCCCACATAACTTTTTACTCAATCTTATGATTAGCCCAAAATGCAAATATTTATTTTAATAACAACACATTTAGTCATCACTTAAAAACTGTATATTTTAAGGAATGATAAGCTCTCCTGTGATTATTAATAGTTTTAAGAATCATTTAAAACATAGTACTCTTAAATTTAAAAATTATTTCTGTCTTTCTTCAAATTAAAAATAGCTTTTAAAAGAGAAGAGAATTCCAGGATATCACCTCTTCATTACTAGGTTTCAGATCCCTTGAAATATAAACCCTGATTCATGCATAAATCTCAAAGTCATTCACTTGATAAAAAAAAGGGCTTGCCCTCTAATGGAAGATAGAAATATATTAGCATAATACAACCTTGCACACACCATTTGGGCAGTTTATTATTCCAAAATTTACCTTCTCTAGTGCTATTTCCACAAACAAAACATCATTAGAAAATCTTTATTTTCCAAGTCTTTTTGAAATGTGTAAAACATGCATAAATTAAATGCAAACCAGAACAATTAGTTTAAATATTAGATATTTAAACCTCGAATAAAAAGAAAAATCTCAAATAAACTACCTACCTTTACACCTTTAGGAAGAGAAAAATAAGAAAAAATGAAGTACAAAGTCAGAAAATGTAAGTAGATACTTAAGGAACTGCAGACATATATTTTTTAAAAGAATTTAAAAAATGTTCAGCTATAATCAGCTGAGCCATTACTAGTAATGAAACTAAGTAAAAGTAATTTAATGTGCTAAATGTCTCACCTTGACTAATTAGTAGATTTAGAATAAGTTTTTTCATTCTTTTTTCTTTTAATTAATTTAAATGAGGTGACATTGATAAATCAGGGTACATATGTTCCGAGAAAACATCTCCAAGTTGTTAGAATCCATGCAGTCCAAAAGGACCAGTGTACAGGCTTTAATGAAAGGGACCCTGCTGGGCTGGCTTGCAAGGGAAATCGTGCCTAGTACAGGGTCGAACAAGGCATTAAGGGTCTTTTAGGAAGGGGCAGTGAGAAGGGTCGTGGGCATCATCTAATTGGCTGCTGGACAAAGGATTGTTTTTTATGGAAGTTTGCCAGGACTTCTTTCTTGGCTTGTTACATCAGACATTTCTTTGTGGTCAGTCACCGGCCATGAGCCCCAAAACGAGGCTCACTGGCAAGGTTAAAGAAATAAAACCCAAGACAAGTTATTTTGACATTTGATTATGTTGCATACTGAGAGGTCTGGAATGTGTTAATGAATATTTTAACAATGCTAGTCTATGATAATCCCCAAGAAATTTACCACTTGAACTGAGTGCTGTAAGTAAGTGGGATCTGTGAAATCTTTTCCCCTTTAGTGAGGACCTATAGTTTTAAACCCCAGGAGAAGTGAATAGTGACAAGCCAAGCAGCTCCTGAAGAAACAAAAGAAATAGGGAAAAGATAATCTTTGAAACAAAAATATTTTTTAACTACATTTTCAAATTTAACTCTTCATCTAAAATGTTTAAATTTATGCTAAGAAAAAAATGGACATTTCTCATCACATTAAATTACATACACTTTGGTTCTTAGTCATCTAAATAAAGTAAACTAAGAGTATAGTTTATTTATCTTTGTGCTCACATTTCCAAAATACTTCTATCTGCACCTATCACTGGAAGTGCTTCAAGCAAAAGTATCTCTTTAGAAATAAAGGAAGGAAAAGATGGTCATGATGTTTGGCTTTTTGAGATGAAACTAAAGAGTAAACTTAATAAAAATTACCATAATAATACATGTAGTTTTTAAAGGACCTAATGATTCTTCTTCTCTCTGCTGCATTCCCTCTGCCTTGATGTCTCAGACCTTCTGGAAATTTAGAAGAAAGTCCTCAGATGGGCAGGGCAGCCCTGAGGCAGCTATCGAACCCAAGTGTACCTCTGAGATGTCTACAGTTGGCCCTCTTTTGTACCGTTTATACTAAACCTTTCTCCCATCAATACTTCATCTTTACTTTCTGAAGTGGGTTACAGGTACCAGTAATTCAAGACATCCACCACTTGTAAATCAGTCTACACCCTGATTAATAGAAATTATGTCAAAGACTCAGTGCTTGAGGCTTAGAGGAGGAGCAATAGAGATAATGATAACCAATATTTATTCAGTTGTTACAGAATAAGTGCTGGCGAGGATGTGGAGAAAAGGGAACCCTCCTGCACTGCTGGTGGGAATGCAGACTGCTGCAGCCACTGTGGAAAACAGTATGGAGATTTCTCAAAAAATTAAAAATCGAACTGCCTTTTGACCCAGCTATCCCACTTTTAGGAACATACCCTAAGGACACCATAGCACTGTTCGAAAAGAAGAAATGTGCCCCCATGTTTGTGGCAGCATTGTTCACAATAGCAAAGATCTGGAAACAACCCAAGTGTCTGTCAGAGGACGAGTAGATTAAAAAGCTTTGGTACATATAGACTATGGAATACTACTCAGCCTCAAGAAATGATGATATCGGATCATTTACAACAAAATGGATGGACCTTGATAACATTATATATGGAGTAAAAAAAAAACTGAGAACAACATGATTTCATACATAGGTGGGATATAAAAGCGAGACTATGAGACATGGACAAGAGTGTGGTGGTTACGGAGTGGGGGGAGGGAGACAGGGGAAGGGAAGGGCACAAAGAAAACCAGATAGAAGGTGACAGAGGACAATTTGTCTTTGGGTGATGGGTATGCAACATAATTGAATGATAAGATAACCTGGAGATGTTTTCTTTGAACATATGTACCCTGATTTATTAATATCACCCCATTAAAATTAATTAAAAATATTTATTCAGTTGTTGAATTCCTTACATGCATTCCCTCATCCAATACTATCCATAGTTTATATACTACTGAACCAAATTTACATTTACATAATGTGAGAAACTGAGGTTCACATAGGTACATTTTACTTTGCGGAGCTAGTAATTGGTCAAGTCCAGATATGAATTCAATATAATAATAGTTTATTGCCTTAACCACTAGTCTGGACTGTCTCTTAACAAAAAAGAGAAAAAACCCAATTATGTAATAGTATATAATTTTGAAGTGATATTAGCATATAGAAATTTGAACAAATGACCAAATACCCAAAACAAAACCTAGAAAACACACTATAAATTCTAGCCCAGGAGCTAAAAAGATGCAGAGAATCGGTCGGTGCAATGTCTTATTTCCCCAACTTTGCACTGTGACAAGGTTGTGGCCCATTTTTGATATATACAACCCATAGTAAGGAAAAAATGAACAAGAACACGAATCTGTGAAAACAAAAAATGAGATCTACAGAGACTTCATATCTTAAGATCAACCAAAAACAAAAATATGGTTAATATATATAAAGATATAAAATAAGTATTTCTAAGTACGAATTAAGAACAAATATAACTGAACAAGCCCTGACCAGTTAGCTTAGTTGTTAGAACATTGTCCCAAAAGGCCAAGGTTGTAGGTTTTATTCTCAGCCAGGGCATATATAATATGGAAGCAACTAGTGAATGCACAACTCAGAGGAAGAACAAATGAATGCTTCCCTCACCCTCACTTTCTCTCTGTTCCTTCCTCTCCATTTCTCTCTAAAAGCAATCATTACAAAAAATTTTTAAAAATACTACTGAAAAGATACAAAAAAGAGACAATTAGAACTTGCATAAATAAAAACATAGTATGAGAGAACTCGGGAACTGGATTCGGAAATATATACAGAAGCCTGACCTGTGCTGGCGCAGTGGATAGAGCATAAACCTGGAATGCTGAGGTCGCAGATTTAAAACCTCAAGCTTGCCTGGTACAGGCACATATGAGAAACAATTATGAGTTGATGCTTCCTGTTCATCCCCCCATGCCTTTCTCTCTCTAAAATCATAATAAAAAATTAAAATAATAAATAAATAAAATGCATACAGAAAAGCAAAGAACCAATATTCACTCATACACTTCTCATGGTGACAATTTGGGAGGTCTTAAAATATATCAAGAAGTATAAGAAGCTTTAGTATTCTTTTCTTTTAAAAATGTTTAGTGTTTAAAATGTGTGTCATTGTTACAAAGCTAAAGCAGTTGACTAGAAAGCAGAAATACAGATCAACACATGTGTAATACCTTAATATGACAGTGATGAATCGTACATCAGAGGAGAAAAATTATATTCAGAAAATGGTGAAGGGAACATTGATTAACATGCACAGAAATCAATTCTTGATGGATTCACAATGTAAATAGAAAAGGCAAAATTTCAAAATTTTAATAAAAATTGAAGAAAATATTTATCGCCTTGCAGAAGAAAACTGTATTTTTTTTTTTTTTTTTTAGTGACAGAGAAAGAGAGAGGGACAGAGGACAGACAGTCAGGAAGAGAGATGAGAAGCATCAATTCTTTATTGCAGCTTCTTAATCTCCTTAGTTGTTCATTGATTGCTTTCTCATATGTGCCTTGACTGGGGGGTTTTAGCAGAGCGAGTGACCTTGGGCTCAAGCCAACAATGTTGGGCCTCAAGCCAGCGACCTTGGGATTAAACCAGCAACAATCCTGTGCTCAAGCTGGTGAGCCCACACTCAAGCCAGATGAGCCCGCCCTTAAACCGGCAACCTTGGGGTTTCAAACTTGGGTTCTCCACATCCCAGTCCAATGCTTTATTCAATGCACCACTGCCTGGTCAGGCAGAAAACTGTATCTTAAGACACAAACATTACAATCATTTTTAAGGAATTTGAGCTTAATAAACTGGAATTTTCGTCCATCAAAAGACATCATAAAAAAAAAAAGACATCATAAATAAAAGGACAAGACCCACACTGGAAGAATATATTTGTAAGACTAGTAAACAACAAGTATGCACACCCAGAACATATAAATAACACAAAAGCAATAAGAAATCTAACAGAAAAAAATGAGCAAAAGATAAACAGGTATCTCACAAAAGGGCAAAACTCAAATAGCTCATACCCATTTTAAAAGACATTATTCAATACCACTAGTATTTGAGGAAATAAAAATTTAAATTACACAGTATTATTTCATGCCCATATATTATCAAAACTAAAAGTCTTACAATGACAAATGGTGGTAAAGACGTAAAACATTTATGTCCTTTTATTTATATAAACATCCAGTGAGACTGTAAATTAGTACAATCACTTTGAAAAACTCACTTGGCACTAACCTACTGAAGTTAGGAAATGAGCCTACCCCATAACCCACGCATTTTATTTTTAAATACACACCCCAAAGAAGCCCTCAGGTATAGCATCAGAAGACATTAATAACAATATTTTCATAACATCAAAAAAATATCCTGGAAACACCCAATGACTGAAGAATAGATATACATATCATACTCTATTCACAGAGGACTGTCACTCTTAATGAATTAACTAGAGCTACATGCATCAACATGGATGATTCTCAAAAACATATGTGACATAAAGCACGGAGTAAATAATATGCAGCATGATATTTTATATAAAAAATCATAAGTATCCAAAACTAATTATATTCTTGGGAATGTATGCATGCATGCATATTGAAACTAAATGAAAACCAAGGGAATTACAAACGCAAAATCCAAGGCAGCATTTGGCAGGGATGCAGGGGTCTGTGATGGCAAAGGGAACATGGACAACTTCAGCCTTTTTAACATGGGTAGTAAAACCCTCTTCTGGGAATTTCAGAAATGCACGGTTAGGTGCCCCCTAGTGACACGGGACTTCCAGCTGTCTTGCTGCACTACACCCTTCCAAATAGAAATCGGCAGTATTTTACATGATAATACTAAGACAATTTTATAAGAGATGATGCTAACAGCTCAGTAAGGTAACATATTTTATCAAGAGGGAAACTTAAAGTTATCATCCTGAAACTATTCAATGTTTTACTTGTCACATTCTGCCCACTCAGTATACTCTAGCATTTCCAGCTACTCATGTGAACTGAAAGGGTTCTGGTCTACAGTGCATGTATAGCAGCGCCTTGGGCTATAGCAAAGGAAGTCATTTTGACACTGCAGCTTCAGATCCAACTCTGCAGAACACCTGAGAGACTGGAAATTCCTCATTTCTCCCCATTGGCAGTCTGTCATTTGCCTTGGTCTGCCATCCTTGTTTGTTTTCTCACCTTTCCTTTTCCTTATACTAACAAGTCTGATCTAGAATTACTTACCAAAACTTTAGGTTGTATTTATTTATTATTTATTTAGTGTACATAGTCCATCCTTAGTTCTGTTTTTACATGTAAGGGCTTTTTATCTTAGGCATCCGACAACACAACAAATTTACAATAAGCAGGTAAAAAGAAATGTAACTGCTTCATGAGGTCTCTAGTATGCATGTACCCCAAACAGATGGAAACACATTTTATAATGTCACTTTCTATTTCCTTTTATAGTTCAGTTACTTCATTATATTTATGTTTTTTAATTGTGTGTGTGTGAATTTGTGACAAATCTATTGTCAGAGAGTGAAATATTTATTATTAAAAGCTGTGTCATGGTGTAGACAGGTGGTCATTTCACTATGATTTATTATACCTATCATATCTCTGTGAAATCGCTCATAATAAAAAAATAACCCCTTTATTCAAACATTGTTGGAGAAGGGAAATATCCAGAGACTGGCCAGACCTGGGAGAGAAATATCAGCTGACTTGGACTAAAGGCACTATGCTGAGAATAAACAAAGGGCCCTTCCACTTTCTTCAACAGCTGGAAACCGCCCCCACAGCCAGGTCCCTGGAGGGTGGGAGGGACAGTTTCTAGAAAGCCTGAAAACCATAACTTTCCCACATCTTCCATGAAAGTAGTCAGAAGAGAGTAAATAATGTGTTACTGGCTTTCCACCACAGCTTTTATGGTCAAATCAAGAATGAACCCTCCACCTACGTGAAATTTCTCTTGGGAGAATTTTTCCGCAGTTGACCACCATGAGACATCCGATTGTTGACCTGTGGCACCATAGGAAAGTGAGAGCACAGAACACAAGCCAAATCATCATGCATGTGCATACCCAGATCACAGACCCTGAGAGGGGAAGCCAGAGTTATGTGTGAGAATAAGTCAATGGCAGAGACACAACATGACTGCTATCAGGCAGCAATGAAAATACTGGGGAACAATTTTTTTTTTCATTTTCTGTTGCATGAGATTTTAGAACTGTTTCTATATATTTCTGCATCATGATTCCAAAGCTGAAGTCCATTTTTGGGTGCATGCTCTAGTTTTTATGCAATTTTAATTTCTTCTTATTATAGTTAATGACATACATTGGTTTTTAAATTGGAGTTAAAGAGCAGCAACTCTTGGATTGAATATAACCACAAGGCAATTAATGTTTTACAAACATCACTTTTACATAATTGTAGTTGTTTTTAATTGTAAAAAATTATTATTTGATAAAAACACCCTCTTATTTTGTTTTAAGAATAAATCATGACTTTATTGAGTAAGGCATAAGTGTAATAGTTCTGACACCTTCTGTTATATATGAGGTTGTTTCACACTTCAACATCAAAGGTGTAATATTTCATCATTTATAACACGTGCATATATTGCCTATTTTCAAGTTCCCCTTGGTGATCAAAACAAAAATTAGGCTCCTCATATTGTGTGTCATAATTCTGAGGAAATGCTTCATGACTAGATAAAAGAAAACCGCAAAGGAATTCCTTTTGGTAATCCCATGGTTTGGCGGGAACCTAAGGACCACAGCAGTGACTGTTATTTCTGTCTGATCCATACAAAGGGCATCAGCAAGAAAAAATGGCATATGATTGCATATCCTAATATTTCTTTAGCAATACAACCTATCCCACATTCTGAGACACTCCCGGTTCTGGTTTTCAATGTTTTTATTTATTCTAAGGACAAAAGTAAGTGAACGTGGTGATCAAGTGTATTTTGGTAAGATGCATGAGGAAATGGTAGTAGAATCTGAAGGGTCTTCTTCTGATGCCAAGCAGTCATTAGCCTCTCAGTAGTTTAGCCAACCTGAATTGAATGACTTAGTAAGAGATTTGGGACTATCAAAGAAAGCAGCTGAGTAATTAGCCTCCAGGCTTCAATAGAAGAATGTACTTCACTGGTCAGCTAAAATATCTCATTTCAGGAAGCTTAAACAAATTTTTGTGGACTTCTTTTCCAAAGACAAACACTTTGTTACTTTGTCATGATATCAGTAATCTTCTCAACCAGCTAGGTGTTACCACGTACAGTCCAACAGAACTGTACTGGTGGCTATTTCTTTACAGCTCTAAATGAAGTCTGAAATGTGTATTACACAATGGTAATGTTTATGCAGCGGTTCTAATTGGTTATTCAACTCATCTGCGAGAAGATAATAATGACATAAAAATTGTCCTCGACTTACTGAAGTATGAGGAGCATAACTGGATCATTTGTTTGGATCTTAAAAGGGTAGATTTTCTGCTAGGACAACAGAGAGGTTTCATGAAGTATCCTTGCTTTCTGTGTTTGTGGTACAGCCAAGCTTGGGAGAAACACTGGACACAGAAGGAGTGGCCGAAACGTAAAGCTCTGAAAGTAGGAATGAAAAATATTGTGAATGAACCTGTAGTTAATTGAAACAGGATCATTCCCTCCCCCCCCCCCCACTTCACATCGAACTTGTCTTAATGAAGCAGTTTGTTCAGGCTTTGAATAGAGAAAGTGAATGCTTTCAACATATTATTTCTGCTTTTCCTGCCTTGTCTTTCAAGAAGATAAAAGCAGGTGTATTCGATGGACCTCAAATTCGAACCCTCATACATGATAAAGAATTTTCCAGGAAGATGAATAAGAAGGAAAATGCAGCATGGCAATCTTTTCAGCAGTTACAAAGAACTTCCTTGGCAACATAAAAGCAGGAAACTATGAAAACAGGTTCAAAGGATGCTGTTGGCTTTCTGCAACATTGGATGTAACATGAGTGTTAAGATTCACTTCCTGAACAGTCACCTTGATAAGTTTCCTGAAAATCTTGGGCTGTTAGTGATGAGCAAACTACTGCTGGATCTACAAATGAGATTGTCCTCAAGAAGTAGAGAAACGCAAGAGATACAAATGCAAATTTTTGCCTGAATAGATTTTAAGTAAGTTTTGTGCAAATTTTATGATTAAAGTATTTTAATATGTTCTAATTTGAAATTTTAGACAAATTCAGATGCAATCATATATTTTATTGTATTAGTGTATTTACTGCATTATATAAATTATTATATTTTCACAAAGATGATGCCCAAGAAGACATTCTACTTCATTATGTTAAACTAAATGTTGAAAATTTTACAATAAGATGAAAACCTAGAATCTTGAATTGCAAAGAAACTGTAGCTTACACAGAAAAACTAATATCATATTTGAGATTAGCACACTCGAATTAGGTAAGAACAAGTATTTTTGTGGATGCAACAAAAGTTTTGTTCCCCAGTAAAATTAGTTGGAAACTGAGATTTGGAAACTGAGGCTCAGCAAAAGCATGGCATTAGTGGAAATAGTCAAAACACTTTACTGCCTAAGTGACCAAAACAAGGATCTTGATCAAAGAGGAAACAAACAAAAGTCAAATGTTTTGCAGCTCAGTCTAAAAACAGTGATTTTTAACATGCTGCAAGAACTTTTAAAACATGCAATACTTATTTAGTCAGGGGCACTGACCTTTTTTCTAAAGTAAGGGCCTAACTACAATATGCATATCTGATCCTTAGCTGCATGAGAGAACCAGTGCAAACAAGGCAGAGAAGTAATAATGTCACAGAGTTCAGAAGCATGATTTGCAATTGATTAAAAAAAAGGTGGATATAATATAAAAGATATAATTGACTTTACACTTATCGGTTTGTCTGACATTTCAAGTTACATAATGTTTTTCTTCATATTTTATAGGTTAGAGAGGTAAATTGAAGAAAAGACAGTGAAGAAGACAAATATTTTATTATAAAAGAAACATCAGGGCAGGAAAAGTAATTTTTTATTTTGCTGTATGTGCTATGTGTATTTGAGATAGTCATAGTACAATATCAGATTTAAATAAAGCCTTCCACTGCTAACACCAAATTAATTCATGTAGCTAGCTTTATCTCTAATGAGTATCTGATATTTTGTTTAATATTGGGAAATATTTGATAAGGGAGAGAGGCTTTTCAAATATTTTAAAATATAAAAGACTTTTTTTTTTTTTACAGGGACAGAGAGGGAGTCAAAGAGAGGGATAGACAGGGACAGAGAGAGGTGAGAAGCATCGATCACTAGTTTTTCATTGCTGTCGCAACACCTTAGGTGTTCATTGATTGCTTTCTCACATGTGCCTTGACCACGGGCCTTCAGCAGACCAAGCAACCCCTTGCTGGAGCCAGTGACCTTGGGTCCAAGCTGATGAGCTTTTGCTCAAGCCAGATGGGCCCACGCTCAATCTGGTGAGCTCGGGGTCTCGAACCTGGGTCTTCCACATCCCAGTCCGACGCTCTATCCACTGCACTACCGCCTGGTCAGGCAAATATTTTAAAATATAAACTGTGTGTGTGTGTGTGTGTGCGCGCGCGCGCATATGTGTTTACAACCTATTATAAAAGTAACACATCTCCTGTTATAATATAGATTCAGTTCCATTTTGAAATGAGAAGATTGTCTCCTATCAGGAACATTTCCAATGTTCAGAATTCTACTTTGACAGTTTGGCTTTGCATATCAGAAGATTAGAACTGCGAGTAGGCATTGAGATCTGACGACTAAATTAGGGACCTCTCTCCAAATTAGACATAAAATTTGCCAAATGTTAGATACAAACTCTCTGCAAGATGCATTCAGTCATGAGAAACTTTTAGATATTCAAGTAGTTTTTCTTACAAGATAAGGACATACAATCTGTTGGTTGAACGGGACACTTTTTCTATACTTGGCTAATTAAATACCAATTTTACATGAAGCAAATTAGGAAACCCTGTCATCAGTTTGAGCCATACTGCATTATAAAACCACTCTTTTTGAGTTTGTCCAATACAATAATGTGTTGCTACATTCAACTGAAAGTATACAGGACCAAGGATCTTCCTGAATGTTAAATGAGATTACTTAAGAACATGCCATGTTCACCTTCTACATTCTTTGGTACTTTTAACCAAGTTCTGCATGTCAGGCAGAGTAGGCTAAAAGTGAGGGAGACCCATGGTATCATATTTACTGCCTATTCAGTACATTTAAATGCTTAATGATCAATCTCAACCAACTAAATCATTCTCTTTATCTAACCTAGCGTTATAGAGATATATAATATATGTAACTTTAGGTATGGCATGGGATGATTTGGTACACACATATTGCAAAATGAGTACCACAAGATGGTTTGTTAAACCTTCATCCCATTACATAATTACATTTTTGTGTGTGATGTTAACTTTTAAAATCCATTTTCTTAACAAGTTTCAAGCATGTAACATTTTAATTATATT
Source organism: Rhynchonycteris naso (assembly GCA_037038555.1). NCBI lineage: Eukaryota > Metazoa > Chordata > Mammalia > Chiroptera > Emballonuridae > Rhynchonycteris > Rhynchonycteris naso. Next base: position 175,602,151 of record CM072995.1, on the reverse strand, counting down.
TATCATACTGATGTTAGAGTTCTAGGACTTTTTCATCTTATAGCTGGGAGTTTGTGACCTTTGACCAACATCTTTCTGTTCCCCTACTGCCATCCCCTGGAAACACCATTCTACTCTATTTATGTGAGTTCAGCTCTTTCAAATGTTGCCTATAATGAAAACATACATAGTTTCTCTCTGACTTCACTTACAATATGCCCTGAGGGTCCATTCATGTTGTCTCAAAGGGCAAAATTTTCTTCTTTTTATGGCTAAATAATAATATTTCACTTGTACACATACAGGCACACACATATGTATCACATTTTCTTTAGCTATCCATCTATAGATGGACACTTAGGTTGTTTCATGTCTTGGCTATTACAAATAATGCTACTGTTAACATGGGGTGTTTACATCTTCAAGATAGTGTTTTCATTTCTTTCAAATATATATCCAGAAGTAAAATTGCTGGATCATATGGTAGTTCCATTTTCAATATTTGAGGAAACTTTATACTGTTATCTATAATGACTGTACAAATTTGCATTTCCACTAACAGTGTACAGGATTATCTTTTTTTCCACAACCTTGTCAACATTTGTCTCTTGTCTTTTTGCTAATAGTTAATCTAACAGATATGAGGTGATATGCTATTTTGGTTTTAAATTGCATTCTTTTGATGACTAGTGATGTTGAGCATATCTTCAAGTTGGCCACCTGTATGTCTTTTTTGGAAAAAATGTCTAGTTAGGTCTTTTGTCCACTTTGTTTTATCAGACTTTTATTTTTTACTATTGAGTTGTATGAATTTCTTATATATTTTCATTATTAACCCCTCATCAAATCGATGGTTTGCTAATATTTCCAGCTATTCTATAGGTTGCATTTCACAAGAATTGGTCTTAAAGAAGTTTTAAGTGTTAGAAGTTTTAAGTGTTTGGTAGAATTTACCAGGGAAACCATTTCTGTTGGGCTTCTTTGCTGAGCATTCTTTGATTGCTGATTCAATCTTTTCATTTACTATTGATCTTTTCAAATATTCTATTGCTTTATAATGAAAGCTTGGTAAGCTTTATGAATTAATTGGCAAGTTATTGGTATATACTTGTTTATAATAGCCTCTTATAACCTTTGTATTTTTTTTTTTTTTTACAGGGACAGAAGAGTCAGAGAGAGGGACAGACAGACAGGAATGGAGAGAAGCGTCAATCATCAGTTTTTCATTGCAACACCTTAGTTGTTCATCTATTGCTTTCTCACATGTGCCTTGACCACGGGCCTTCAGTAGACCAAGTAACCCCTTGCTGGAGCCAGCGACCTTGGGTCCAAGCTGGTGAGCTCTTGCTCAAGCCAGATGGGCCCGTGCTCAAGCTGGCGAGCTCAGGGTCTCGAACCTGTGTCTTCCACATCCCAGTCCGATGCTCTATTCATTGTGCCACCACTTGGTCAGGCAATCCTTTGTATTTTTATTGTATCAGTTATAATGTCTCCTCTTCCATTTCTGATTTTGTCTTTTTTTTCATTTATCTTTGTTTATCTAAGGTTTGTAATTTTTGTTTTTCTTTTCTAAAAATCAGCTCTTATTTTCATTGATTTTTTTCTATCGTTTTTTGGTCTCCAATTCAATTATTTCTGTTCTGATATTTGTTATTTCTTTTATCTTACTAACTCTGGGCTTAGTTCATTTTTTTTCTGGTTCCTTGAGGTGTAAAGTTAAGTGGTTTATAATCTTTCTTCTTTCTTATTAATGTAAAAATTATGACTATAAACTTCCTACCTGAACTGCTTTTTCTGAATCTCATGAGTTTTTGTTTTTTAATGTTTTATTTATTTATTTATTTATTTTACAGGGACAGAGAGAGAGACAGAGAGAGGGATAGATAGGGACAGACAGACAGGAACAGAGAGAGGTGAGAAGCATCAATCATTAGTTTTTCGTTGCCGTTGCGATACCATAGTTGTTCATTGATTGCTTTCTCACATGTGCCTTGACCGCAGGCCTTCAGCAGACCGAGCAACTCCTTGCTGGAGCCAGCAATCTTGGGTCCAAGCTGGCGAGCTTTTGATCAAGCCAGATGGGCCTGCGCTCAAGCTGGCGAGCTCGGGGTCTCGAACCTGGGTCTTCTGCATCCCAGTCCGACGCTCTATCTACTGCGCCACCACCTGGTAAGGCTGAATCCCATTAGTTTTTATAGGTTATGCTTCCATTTTTGTTTGTTTCAAGATAATTTTTGATTTCCCTTTTGATTTCTTTTTTGACCTATTTGTTATTAAGCAATGTGTTGCTTCATCTCCACATGCTTGAATATTTTGTTTTCTTTATATTATTAAATTCTAGTTTTATAGCATTGTGTTTAGAAAAAAATACTGTTGTGTTATGGGTATTCCCATATATATACATACACGTTTGTGTGTGTGTGTGTGTGTGTGTATTTTAATTTTCTCTTTGTCTTTGATTTTAGACTGTTTTATTATAATATGTCTTGAGAAAATCATTCTGGGTTGAGATTTTTGGGGTGACATTAGTTTTACAAACATTGATATCAATATCTCTTTAAAATATTCTTAGCCATTGAATTGTTAAGTAAGCTTTCTGATCTTATCTCCCTCTCTTCTTATTCTGTGACTCCAATAATGCAAATATTATTTTTTAATGGTATCCCATAATTCTTGTAGGCTTATTTATTCTTTTTCTTTTTGTTTCTCTGACTGTATGATTTCAATTGGCCTTTCTTTAGTTCATTAATTATTTCTTCTCCTTGGTCAACTTTGTTGCTGAAGGTCTCTATTGAATTCTTCAGATCAGGGATTGTAACCTTCAACTATAGGATTTCTGCTTGATTATACTGTGGAACAAAATTTTTGTTGCATCCACAAAAAAACACTTCTTCTTAACTAATACGAGTGTGCTGATCTCGAATCTGACATTAGTTTTTCTCTGTAAGCTACAGTTTTTTTTGCAATTCAAAATTTTAGGTTTTCACCTTATTATAAAATTTTCAAGATTTAGTTTAACATAATGAAATAGAATGTCTTCTTGGGCATCATCTTTGTGAAAATATAATAATTTATGTAATGCAGTAAATACATTAATACACTAAAAGATATGATTGTATCAGTATTTATCTACAATTTCAAAATAGAACATATTAAAACACTTTATTCATAAAATTTGCGTAAAACTTACTCAAATTCTATTCAGGCAAAAATTTGCATTTGTAGCTCTTGCATTTCTGTACTTGTTGAGGGCAATCTCATTTGATGATCCAGCAGTAGTCTGCTCATCACTAATGGCTCCAAGATTTTTGGGAAACTTATCAAGGTGACTGTTCAGAAAGTGAATCTTAACATTCATGTTACATTCAATGTTGCAGAAAGCCAGCAGCATCCTTTGAACCAGAATTTAATAGTTTTCTGCTTTTTTGTTGCCAAAGAAGTTCTTTGTAACTGCTGAAAAGATTGCCATGCAGCATTCTCTTCCTTATTCATCTTCCTGGAAAATTCTTTGTCACATATGAGGGTTCGAATTGAGGTCCTTCGAATAAACCTGCTTTTATCTTCTTGAAAGACAAGGCAGGAATAGCAGAAATAATATGTTGAAAGCATTCACTTTCTCTATTCAAAGCCTGAACAAACTACTTCATCAAGACAAGTTTGATGTGAAGTGGGGGGAAAATTATCCTGTTTCAATTAACTACAGGTTCATTCACAATATTTTCAATATTTTTCATCCCTACTTCCAGAGTTTCACTTTTTAGCCACTCCTTCTGTCTCCAGTGTTTCTCGCGAGCTCGGCTGTCCCACAAACACAGAAAGCAAGGATACTTTGTGAAATCTCTCTATTATCCTATCAGAAAATTTACCATTTTAAGATCCACACAAAGGATCCAGTTATGCTCCTCATACTTCAGTAAGTTGAGGACAATTTCTATGTCATTATAATCTTCTCTCAGATGAATTGAATAACCAATTGGAACCACTGCATCAACATTGCTGTTGTGTAGGAGAACACATTTCAGAATCCGTTTAGAGCTGTCAAGAAATAGCCATCATTCTGTTGGACTGTAAGTGGTAACACCTAGCTGGCTGAGAAGATTACTGATATCATTATAGTAAACAAAGTGTTTGTCTTTGGAAAAAAAGTCTACAAAAATTTGTTCATGCTTCCTGAAATGTGATACTGTAGCTGACCGGTGAAGTACATTCTTTTCTTGAAGCCTGGTGGAGGCTAATAACTCAGCTTCTTACTTTGATAGGCCCAAATATCTTACTAAGTCATTCAATTTGGGTTGGCTAAACTGCTGAGGGATTAATGACTGCTTCACATTAGAAGAAGACCCTTCAGATTATGCAACCATTTCCTCATGCATCTTATTAAAATATACTTGATCACCATGTTCACTTTCTTCATCCTTAGAAGAAATAAAACCATTGAAAACTAGAACCGGGAGTGTCTCAGAGTGTGGGATAGGTCTTATTGCTGAAGGAATATTAGGATATGCGGTCATATGCCATTTTTTCTTGCTGATGCCCTTTGTATGGATTAGACAGAAATAACAGTCACTGCTGTGATTCTTAGGTCACTGCCAAACCATGGGAATACCAAAAGACATTCTTTTGCATTTTCTTTTTGTCCAGTCACAAAGCATTTCCTCACAATGATGACACACAATATGAGGAGCCCTATTCTTGTCTTGATTTCCAAGGGGAACTTGAAAATAGGCAATATTTGCACGTGTCACAAATGATGAAATATTGTGATTTTGACGTAAAAGTGTGTAACAGCCACATATATACCAGAAGATTTCAGAATTATTCTTACATTTACACCTACTCAAAGAAGCCATGATTCAATCTTAAAACAAAGTAAGAAGGTGTTTTTTCCAGTAATTTTTTACATTTAAAGACAACTACAATTTTGTAAAGGTGATGTTTGTAAGACTTTAATTGTCTTTTGGTTATGTTCAATCCAATAGTCGTTTCCCTATAACTCCAATTTAAAAACCAATGCATGCCATTAACTGTATCAAAAAGAAATTAAAATTGCATAGAAACTAGAGCATGCACCAAAAAACAGATTTCAGATTTGGAATCAGTGATGGAGACATATATAGAAACAATTCTAAAACCTCATACAACAGAAAATTGAAAAAAAATTGTTCCCCAGTGTTATTTTTAATGTTTTTGTTGTTGTTGAACTCATTTTCTTCATTCACTGTTTTTTCATTTCTAATTAGTTGTGCATATTTTCTTGTAGTTCATTGAATTTTTTTAAAGAGGATTATTCTGAATTGTTTTTCAGCCAGTTTATAGATGTCTATATCTTTGAAGTCAGTCATTGACTTCTTTTTTAGTTTACTTTGGTGTGTCATGTTTTTATTATTATTATTATTATTATTCATGATCATTTTGGCCTTGCATTGGTATATATTTATTCCAGGACATAGGTTCTTCTTTTAGTTTTTATAGACTGACTTCAACAAGCAAAGCTCTTTACCAGTCAGCTTATCTAGAAATAATGGAGTCAGTTTGCTAAGTGTCCATAGTTGGGCTCGTTGCTATAGTCCTTGGGCATCCCAGTTTTGGGGTGGGTCAGAACTAGGATACCTATAGCAGCTTTGCACTAGGGGCCCTTGCCAGAACCTTAAGTTCATAGGTGCTCCCTGGGAACCATTTTTCATGGGTGTTCATTAGGATCTGGAGGTCACAGGAGCCACCCCAGGCCATAGTAGAGGGTCAGTTTTGGGGTGAGTTAGAAAAATGTTTTCATAGGAACCTGTGAGTGTTTGGTGCCATGAATGTCAGTTGGTTCTGGGGTAGGCTGAGAACCTGAGGCCACTGGATATTCCTTTGGCCTACAGGAGCCTTCAGGCACCATCTGAGATGGGGGTCTGGGTCCACAGAATTGTACAGATAGCCTGTGGCCATAAGAGCTTCTTGGAGCCTCTGAAACCAGAAAACAGTAGGATGACTTAAGGTCCTGGTGTCATGAACACCACCTGGGGTTACTGGAGATTGTAGGCACTGGAGAGAACTAAGGGGCTGGGTTTATAGAAGCTTCTGAGAGCCATTTGAACTGCTTGAGCCTATAGGAGCTACCTGGAGCTGCTAGAGTTAACAGGCAGTGCCGGCTCCTTGGGCTGCTGGAGGAAGCAAGTGCTAGAGTGAACAGTGTCTAGGTTTATGGGATCCTAGTACCAAAGATGCTGTTTGGGACAGCCAGCACAACCTGAGGCCGCAAGACCTGGTAGGCACCAGAGTGAGCAGAGTTGAGGGAGCCCACAGTCATTTAAAGCTGCACAACTTTGCCCAGTGTTGACACTCGCTGGATCTGGAGATCTGTTATAAAAATAAGCACCCACTTTATTGTCCTCTCTTGTGAGGAGGGTATCTCTCTCTGCACTGGGATGCCCAGGATTGGGAGAGGAGAAATGGGGCATGGGGGTAAGATGAATATATCTTTTCTACATTTATCAGCATATCCTTTTTTGTTTCTGTGCTTCATGTGGGTGCTATATTTTTTCACCTGTAATTCTTGGCTCTTGTGAAGGTATTTTCATGTGTAGAGAGTTTTTCAAATTGATGTTTCTGGGGTGGGGGATGGAATGGGACTAGAGGTAAAAATTCTTATGCTGTCATTTTGTTGAAATTGCTCCAACCCACTAAATCTTTCCAACAGCATAAAATCCTACTAACAATAATATAGCTGTAGAGTAAATTCTCTTTTGTTTCTTTCTCTAAAAGTAAAAATAGTTCAAATCTCAGTTTTTCCCATTATTGGCTGCTGGCCTTTCAATATAATCATGGTCTATGTCTCAATTTTATTATGTGTAAAAAAAAGTCTCAAAAGATGACTTCTGGGGTCCGCTAATCTCCACAAATTTCTCAACACAACATAGTATGTATTGTTTGATAAAATCTTTGCTTTCTATACATAAAAAAGAAAATAAAAAAGAAAAAGAAAAAGTAGAGGATATATTAGAGAATTACACTGTATTGAAAGGAAGAGTTTGAGGTCAGCCAAAGAGGGCCAGCCAGAGAAGTGACCACAGAAGAAACAAGAGACATAAATTAAAACACTTTTTCATAAATTAACGTAACCTTGTGATCTTTCTCTCATGTGGAATTTTATGTTAAAGATCTTTTAAAGCTGAACTCTGTTGTGAAATCTGTAGGAAACAAAAATTTAAAAAATTTTATAAGAATACGTGTAGGGCCTGACCAGGAGGTGGCACAGTGGATAGAGCATTGGGCTGGGATGCAGAAGACCCAGGTTCAAGACCTTGAGCTCACCAGCTTGAGCGCGGGCCCATCTGGCTTGAATAAAAGCTCACCAGCTTGGACCCAAGGTCGCTGGCTCTAGCAAGGGGTTGCTTGGTCTGCTGAAGGCCCGTGGTCAAGGCACATGTGAGAAAGCAATCAATGAACAACTATGGTGTTGCAACAGCAATGAAAAACTAATGATTGATTATTCTCACCTCTCTCATTCCTGTCTGTCTGTCACTATCTATCCCTCTCACTGACTTTCTCTCTATCCCTGTAAAAAAAAAAAAAGGAAAATAAAAATAATAGGTGTAGGAACAATAGACAATAAAAGAGGCAAGAAGAATTTCAAACAAGTTAGAAATAAAATTTTTTCCTTCAAATAAAAAATACAATGCCAACCTGAAACTAATTTAATAATGTATGTCAACTATATTTCAAAAATAAAAAATGAATTAAAAAGAAAAATATTACAATGTAATTTTAATATATATAGCCTTCAAACCTAGAGCTTGAAAAAATAATGTCACTATTTTTTTTTACCTAATATCACATAACTTAGAGTACACGAATCCTATCAAAAAATAGTGATTTCTTTTTCCTGACCAGGAGGTGGTGCAGAGGATAGAGTATTGGACTGGGATGCAGACAATCCAGGTTAAAAATCTTCAAGTGTGGGCTCACTAGCTTGAGCATGGGGTCACTGGCTTGAGCGTGGGATCACAGACATGACCGCATAATCACTGACTTGAGCCTAAAGGTCCCTGGCTTGAAGCCCAAGGTTGCTGGCTTGAAACCCAAGGTCACTGGTTTGAGCCCAACATCGCTGGCTTGAGCAATGGGTCACTTGCTCTGCTGTAACCCCTCCCCCACACACACACTTCAAGGCACACATGAGAAAGCAATCAATGAACAACTAAGGAGACTAAGGAACCTCAACGAAGAATTGATGTTTCTCACCTCTCCGTTCCTGTCTGTCCCTATCTGTCCCTCTCTCTGACTCTCTCTCTCTCTCTGTGTCCCTGACTCTCTTGTTAAAAAAAAAAATAGTGTTTTTTCCTTTCACATTCCAATATGATGTCTAAACAAGCCAGTCCTAAAAAGGTAACTTTATGAATGAGTCTTATTTTGTCTATCTAAATTAGCAATATAGCAAAAAAGGAATTGGATTTTTGAGGATTCCCTACATGGGGATACTAAGTCTATAATTTATATATTTAAATAAAGGAAGAATTGTACAAAGGCATTTGTGGTGACAGTTTTTAAAGCATCTTACAGATTCACTGTTGCTTTCAAATAAGAAGTTTATCTTAATCCTCATTAAATAAAAGTGATTTCTTTTGGTTCAGAGACTCTGAGTCACATATGAGAAGAATGGTAAAACCTGGTAGACCCTAAGACAGGGGTGCTCAATACCTCTATCGCGATCTACTGGTCAATCACGAAGGAAGTGTGGGTAGATCGCATGACATTAAAAAGACATTTATCTTTTGATTGGCATACAGGGTAGCCAATCTGACGTCTGAACTTTTGACACCCTACGCATGCGCGTTAAACCACGCTAACTTTTCCAGTAACATTGCTGCGTAGTTAGCCTTCAATTTATTTAAACTAAATACAACAAGGGATATAAAAATGAGTGCTGTAGCTGGTCCGAGTAAGAAGCCTAAAACCTACCACTTTTATACAGAATGGGAGGGCATTTTTTTCACTATGTCATATTCTAAGCGCGTTTGCCTCATCTGTCTGTGTGCCATTGCTATTCCAAAGAAGGGAAATGTGGAGCGGCTTTTTTGGACTGTTCATAAAAACTATGACATTGACTTTCCTCCAAAAAGAGAGCTGAGAAGGAGAAAGGTAAAAAAAGAATACACAATATTAAATAGTAATAATAGTAACTTAAATAATGATAATATAGAAGAAATAAATTTATGTTTTGCATTTTTATTGTAGGTAGATCATTTTGACTTGGTCATCTTATAAGTAGCTCACAAGCTGAAAAAGTGTGGGTACCCCTGGTCTAAGATAATACAACTTGTTAAATAAATATTTTACCTGTACACTCAGAATAGTATTAAGTTGAGATTTACCTAGTAGCTATAATACCAACCTCAGTTTTGATTTTTCACTTGTGCTGAAGTGAACTCCTTAGCACTCTTAATGGAGTAAATGGTAAATAAGAAGATAAGGATAAAATACTCTATTTATATGACTACAATGAGTCCATCATTATGTGAAATGATTTGCCTTCATTGCCATTTAGGTCTTTTTTTATCTTTGAGATATGTTTATTTCCATTTACACAGAAATAAAATTGTCCAAGATGGCATTGAAAATAACTGAGGCAGCAGTTGACTTGGGATCAGGTTTCTTTGATGCAGCCAGCACTCTTCTCATATGTGATGCAAGTATTTGGAACCACAGTGTAAGACCCCAGTGGGTCTAATTTCTAGAAATCAAAAGGCTGTTCATCTTACTGTTAAATTAATTATCTTCAGGTAAACTGCCCATTGCCTTTTCCTGGCTTAAAAAAAAATGTAGACAAATAGTTTTTTCCTACTTACAGGTGTGTTCTGATGCTCAATTGATTAATGTTTATGGGCTGCTTTGACCTTCTTTAGGTAATAATGAAAATTTTATTTTATGAATACAATAGATATTTTGAGGTTGCTTTTTGTTTCCATGAAGGGGATTTTAACTGCTTATAATTGAAGTTCAAGTTCACTTACTGTTCAATATGCTGTTCTCAGACGTGTCTCCCACTGAGTTCCGCATCACCTGGATCCAGAAATTCATCTGAAAATAAGTAGTGAATTGAGTTCCTTACAAAATCTATGCAAACTCAAACTATAATCATAATCAATTTTAGCAATCAGCCTATTTTGTCAGTGTAGTGTGTCTATTTAATTGCTGTGTTCATGGCTCTACTCTTTATTTCCACTCTCCTTGATCCTGTTAATGTTATGTGAAAGCTATATATGGGATAATACTTAATAACTATTTCATAATTTTGTTAATCTGGAAGTCCCGGTGCACTTAATTCTAATTCTTTTTTTTTTTTTTAAGTGAGAGGCAAGGAGACAGAGACAGACTCCCTCGTGAGCATTGGCCAGGATCCACCTGGTAAGCTCCCGACCGGGCGATGGTCTGCCCATCTGAGGCTGCTGTTCTGTTGCTTGCCAACTGAGCTATTTTAGTGCCTGAGGAGAGGCCATGAAGCCTTTTTCAGCGCCCAAGGACAACTTGCTTGAACCATTCAAGCCATGGCTGCGGAGAAGAAGAGAGGTGGGGAATGAAGTAGCAGATGGGCGCCTCTCCTGTGTGCCCTGATGAGAATCAAACTCGGGACTTCTGCACACAAGGTTGATGCTCTGCTGCCATTAATTAAACTTAACAATTCATATAGAAAATATATTTGAAAATGTGGCTACTTTAAACCAGGCTACTTTATGTCATGGTAATAAGTTAAACTCATAAGCCCAATGAGTTAAGAAAACAAAAGTTTATGTCTTGCTTATGCTATATATTCATTGCAGTTTGATGGGGTCTCTGCTTCACATTGTGGCAGAGACTCAGGCTCATAGAGTCTCCTCCACTGTATAGCTGTACCATCTCAGCAAAGAGGGGTTGGAGAATCTTAAAACTTTGAAAATATTTTCACTGCTTCAACCCCTGAAATCACACAGATCACTCAACTCACATTTCATTGGCCGGTACTAATCACAAGGTTCTGCCAGGAAACAAGGATGCCAGGAAACACATGAAAGTAAATGAAGTGCTTGCTGATGTTTACTGTTGTTACCATAAACAGGAGCCATTGAAGTCTCCATCCTGTTTACCTAGCCAGCTTTAAGAACCCACAAAACAACAAGAATTCTTTAGAATCTTTGCTAGCAGCATAAGTCATTCTTAAACATGATTACCTAACCTATAACTAGTGGCTCAATTGGTTCCAGCATGGCTCCAGGCACTGAGGATAGCTCCCTTGGAGAGCATCAGTCTCAGGGCTAAAAATAGCTTGGTATTTGAACATCAGCCCCAGCTGGGGTTGCTGGAAAATTTCAGTCAGGGCATATGAGGGAGTCTTTCTCACTAACATCCCTTCTATCACTTAAAAAAAAAAAAAAAAAACACAACCAAATCATGTTTAGTAAACTCATCTGCGAATTGTACAGCCTTGCTTCTTCCTTATTTTGGGCATTTTACAGTGCCATAACCCAGGTGGTTATGACACAGGTTGTAATAATCCACATTTCAATGAGGCAAACCAAGACTTTTAAAGATCCAGGAAAAAAAGCTAAAGAAAAAGCTAGTAAGTGGTAAAATTTCATTTTAAATGGGCCTTTCTGAATATGAGGCTTCTCTCATATCAGAATTCACTTAGATCTATGCAGCTTCAAATGAGGTAAGGATAGATATTCCCTATCCAAGCATCAGTTTCTTTCTTAATGAAAGTAATTATCATATCTTAGTCATAACAACATCATAATACTTGATTTTTTTACAGACTCTGAAAGGAGAATATCAATCTACCATGAGTCTAGAAACAAGTGATATCACATATATGAAACTAAACTTTGATCAGAAGATGATGTGAAGGAAATGGTTTTTACATTAAACTTAGTCATTAAGAGGAATTTAAAAAGGCTCCTTTTGTATTACCGAGGTTTTTAGTTCAGAATATTTTTACTTCCCCAAATTCTACAACTAAAATTCTGAGAACTAATAATTTTCAAAGTCCCTCATGTAGAAATACATAGGACATATAGTTCTTAGCTCATCCATTGGAATCTACAGGATAATCAAGCTAAAATTTGGGAAATAAAAATTTAGTGGCATACAAATATGACCATTGATTGTTTGAAATAGCACTCGAACAATAAAAAAATTCAGATAGATTCAAGCTTTTCTACTAATAAAAGAAAATATTTATCATTTTAATTTTGACAAGTTTATGTCTAAACCTCTTATACTCTATTTACTCCCACTATTTCATTAAAGACTAAATTATGTTTAAAATAATTATTAAGAGCAGGCTTTATACTGGTATTTAAATCACTTCAAAACACTGCTAGAATCACCAATAAGTTGATTTTTTAAACATGTTTTGAGTTTAAATATTTTATCTTTGAAACACTTTCATAATTAGAAATGTCCATTAATTCCTATTTTGTTTACTTGGTTTATAAACCAGATTGTTTTCAAAACTCTTAGTAAATGGATATACAAAGCTTAACATGTTGATAGTCCACTTATCCAGAAACCAACTACACAGTAACCTCAAACATCCAGAACCAAAATAGCAGAAAAAATCCTGACCAGCTAACCTATATAACACAAAATAGATTTATTTACTTAAGGAAGATCTCATCTGGGGTATAAGCTGAGCCTTTCTGTTATATTTTTAGTTATAATTTTACTATAGTCAATAATGTGATTTATCAACTCAATAAGATGGAGGTAAAATAATTTTAAAAGGTGAAAATGATTTTATAGAGGCAGGTAAGCTCCACTTTTATATTTATTTTAGTTGCTACATATTAATTGTACCTAGAATACAGTCAAAGATCAAAAGGTGAAACTTATATCTGATAAAAAATTTAGGTCTTTTCAGGATGTTCTTTTCATAGCAAGTACACTTTAGTACCAATATGGTGCTAGGGAAAGGGGCACTTAGGTGAACACTGGGACATACAGGATGCTTTGGGATGAATAACAGGACTAGATATGAAGGCTGAAATAGATATCATAGAATTTAACACTGATGTCAAAACACGAAACACACAGTTTTCTCCCTAGAATATATGTGTGTACCAGTGTCTGTATTACAGAGAACAAAACCTTTTTCATTAGTCAACAATTCATAACTAAGTTCATAAAAGAACCTTTTATATCCTTAACGATATTCTAAATCAAGACAGGAAGCACTGGCTCAGCTTGTTGGAGCATTGTTCCCATCTGCCAAGGTGGTGGGTACAACCGGGTCAGGGCACATGCAGCAATCAACCAATGAATCCATGGATGGGTGGAATAACATATCTCTTTCTTTCTCTCCTCCTTCCTCTCTCTCTCTCTCTCTCTAAAAATAAAATTTTAAAATATAAATAAGAGAGGAAGCAACCAATACCTTGACATTAAGTTGAAAAAATATACTCAGACCTTGTACTTCTCTTTCCCTTTTTTATTTGTTTGTTTTCTTATTCATTTTAATTTTAATGGGGTGACATTGATAAATCAGGGTACATATGTTCAGAGAAACATCTGCAGGTTATTTTGACATTTGATTATAATGCATACCCATGACCCAAAGTCAAATTGCCTTCCGTCACCTCTGTCCGGTTTTATTTCTGCCCCTTGCTTCACCCTACGCCCACCCTCTCATCCCCCTTGCCTCCCCCCGATAGCCAGCACACTCTTGTCCATATCTCTGAGTCTCATTTTTATGTCCCATCTATGTATGGAATCTTATAATCTAAGTTTTTTCTGATTTACTTATTTCACTCAATATAATGTTATCAAGGTCCATTCATGTTGTTGTAAATGCTCTGATGTCATCATTTCTTATGGCTGAGTAGTATTCCATAGTATATATGTACCAAAGCTTTTTAATCCACTCGTCCACTGAAGGACACTTGGGCTGTTTCCAGATCTTTGCTATTGTGAACAATGCTGCCACAAACATGGGGGCACATTTCTTCTTTTCAAACAGTGTTACGGTGTTCTTAGGGTATATTCCTAAAAGAGGGATGTCTGGGTCAAAATGCAGTTCAATTTTTAATTTTTTGAGAAATCTCCATACTGTTTTCCACAGTGGCTGCACCAGTCTGCATTCACACCAGCAGTAATAGAGGGTTCCCTTACCTCCACATCCTTGCCAGCACTTAATCTGTGTTGTTTTGTTGATGAGCGCCATTCTGACTGGTGTGAGGTGGTATCTCATTGTGGTTTTAATTTGCATTTCTCTAATAATTAATGATGTTGAGCAATTTTTCATATGCCTATTGGCCATCTGTATGTCCTCTTTGGAGAAGTGTCTATTCCAGTGGTTCTTAACCTTTTTTGAGATACCGAACCCACCAGTTTCATATGTGCATTCACCGAACCTTTTTAGTGATAAATAAAATATATATTTTTCCAAATTCAGGACATAAGTATATGTTTTTTTACTGGTGCACAAAATGAGACATGCATGAACATCACCTTGCTCAAAGAACAAAACCAACAAAGTGCATGAACTCACAACAAATTACGGTATTACTTTATTCTGGCCTTCGCGGCAGAGGCTTCTCCGAATCCATGAGACTGACTCATCGAACCTCTAGGTTTCAATAGAACCCAGGTTAAGAACCACTGGTCTACCCATTTCTTTGGCCCATTTTTTGATTGGATTGTTTGTCTTCAGGTGTTGAGTTTTACAAGTTCTTTATAAATTTTGGTTATTAACCCCTTATCAGACATATTTTCAAATATGTTCTCCCATTGTGTAGTTTGTCTTTTTATTTTGTTCTTATTGTCTTTAGCTGTGCAAAAGCTTTTTAGTTTGATATAGTCCCATTTGTTTATCCTGTCTTTTATTTTACTTGCCCATGGAGATAAATTGGCAAATATATTGCTACAAGAGATGTTGGAGAGCTTGCTGACTATGTTTTCTTCTAAGATGCTTATGGTTTCACACCTTACATTTAAGTCTTTTATCCATTTTGAGTTTGTTTTTCTGAATGGTGTAAGTTGAAGGTCTAGATTCATTTTTCTTCAGGTAGATGTCCAATTTTCCCAACACCATTTGTTAAAGAGGCTGTCTTTACTCTATTGTATGCTCTTACCTCCTTTATCAAATATCAGTTGTCTATAAAGGTGTAGGTTTATTTCTGGGTTCTCTGTTCTGTTCCATTGATCTATATGCCTGTTCTTACGCCAGTACCAGGCTGTCATGAGTACAATGGCCTTGTAGTATAACTTGTTATCAGGAAGAGTGATACCTCCTGCTCTATTCTTCTTTTTCAATATAGCTGAGGCTATTCATGTTCTTTTTTGGTTCCATATAAATTTTTGGAATGTATGTTCTATATCTTTGAAATATGTCATTGGCATTTTAATTGGTATTGCATTGAATTTATAAATTGCTTTGGGTAATATAAACATTTTAATGATGTTTATTTTTCCTAATCATGAGCACAGTATATGATTCCACTTGTTTGTATCTTCCTTGATTTCTTTTATCAATGTTATATAGTTTTCCGAGTACAAGTTTTTAATCTCCTTGGTTAAATTTACTCCTAGGTACTTTATATTTTTGGTTGCAATAGTGAAGGGGATTGTTTTCTTAATTTCTCTTTCTGATATTTCATTGTTGGTGTATAAACATGCCTCTGATTTCTGAATATTAATTTTATATCCTGCCACCTTGCTGAATTCATTTATCAGGTTTAGTAGTTTTTTGACTGAGACTTTAGAGTTTTCTATGTACAGTATCATATCATCAGCAAATAATGATAGTTTTACTTCTTCTTTTCTAATTTGGATGCCTTTTATTTCTTCTTCTTGTCTGATTGCTGTGGCTAGGACTTCCAGAACTATATAGAATAAGATTGTTGAAAGGGGGCACCCCTACCTTTTCCTGATTTTAAGGAGATTGCTTTAACTTTTGCCCATTGATTATGATGTTGGCTGTCAGACTGTCATAAATGGCCTTTATCATGTTGAAGTATGTTACCTGTATTCCCACTTTGCTGAGAGTTTTGATCATGAATGGATGCTAGATTTTATCAAATGCTTTCTCTGCATGTATTTAAATTATCATGTGGTTTTTGTTCGTTCTCTTGTTTATATGATGAATCCCATTGATTGATTTGCGAATATAGAACCAGCATTGCCTCCCCAGAATAAATCCCACTTTTCATGGTGTATGATTTTTTTCATATATTGCTGGATCTGGTTGGCTAATATTTTGTTGAGGATTTTAGCATCTAAATTAATCAGAGATATTGGTCTATAATTCTCTTTCTTTCTTTTGTCTTTGCCTGGTTTCAGATTCAGAATTATGCTTGCCTCATAAAATGAGCTAGGAAGTCTTCCTTCCTCTTGAATTTTTTGAAATAGCTTGAGAAGGATAGGAGTTAGTTCTTTTTTGAATTTTTGGTAGAATTCCCTTGTGAAGCCATCAGGCTCAGGACTTTTCTTTGTTGGGTTTTTTTTTTATAACTGTTTTGATCTCCTTTGTGGTAATCACTCTGTTTAGGGTTTTTTATTCTTTCAGATTAATTTTTGGAACATTGTATGTTTCAAGGAATTTGTCCATTTTATCTAAGTTGTCTATTTTTTGGCATACAATTCTTCATAGTATTTTCTTACAATATTTTGCATTTCTGTTGTGTCAGTTGTTATTTCTTCACTCTCATTTCTAATTTTATTCATTTGAGTCTTTTCTCTCTTTTTCTCTTGGTGAATCTAGTTAAAGGTTCATTGATCTTGTTTACCTTCTCAAAGAACCAGCTCCTGGTTTAAAACATCCTCTGTATTATTTCTTAAGTCTCTATGTCATTTTTCTCCACTCTGTTCTTTATTATTTCCTTCCTTCTACTACCCCTGGTCTTTACTTGCTGTTGTTTTTCTAATTCTTTTAGATGCAGGGTAAAGTTGCTTATATGAGCTTTTCCTAGCTTTTTATGGTATGCCTGCAGTGGAATGAATTTTCCTCTTAGTACTGCTTTTGCTGTGTCCCATAAATTTTGAGAAGATGTATGCTCATTATCATTTGTTTCTAAAAACATTTTTATTTCTTCTTTGATCTCATTTTTAATCCATTCATTATTTAATAACATGCTATTTAGTTTCCAAGTGTTTGAGTATTTTTCAGTTTTTCTTTTGTGGTTAATTTCTAGTTTCATGGCATTGTGATCAGAGAAAATGCTTGATATGATTTCAATCTTCTTAAATTTGTTGAGACCACTTTTGTGTCCTAATATGTGGTCTATCCTAGAGAATGTACCATGAGCACTTGTAAAGAATGTATATGCTGCTGCTTTAAGGGTGAAAGGTTCTGTAGATGTCTATTAAATTGAGTTGATCTAGTGTATCCTTTAAGTCTGCTGTTTCTTTGTTAATTTTCTTTCTTGAGGATCCTATTCAGTGAAGTTAGTGGGGTATTGGTATCCCCTACTATTACAGAATTGCTATTGGTCTCGCCCTTTATATCCATCAAAGTTTGCTTTATGTATTTCGGAGCTCCTATGTTTGGCACGTAGATATTTATAATGGTTATATCTTCCTGTTGAATTACTCCCTTTATCATAATGTAGTATCCTTCTTTATTTCTTACTACATTCTTTGTATTAAAGTCCATTTTGTCAGATATAAGTATTGCTACCCCTGCTTTTTTATCATTTCCATTTGCATGAAATATTTTTCTCCATCCTTTTACCTTCAGTCTATGTGCATATTTGTTTTAAGGTGTGTCTCTTGTAGACAACCTATGTATGGGTCCTGTTTTCTTATCCATGCAGCTACCCTATGTCTTTTGATTGGATCATTTAATCCATTTACATTTATGGTTATTATTGATATGTAGTTGTTTATTGCCATTTTATTCTTTAAAGCGCTATTCCTCTTTTGCTATATTCTTTTCCCCCTTTCAGCTGTTCATAACAGGCCCCTTAGCATCTCTTGCAGAATTGGTTATGTTTTAATGAATTCCTTAATTTTTTATTTTTGTCTGGGAAGCTTTTTATTTCTCCAATTTTAAACGTTAGCCTTGCTAGATAAAGTAGATTTGCTTGGAGCTTCTTGTTCTGCATTTCTTTGAATATGTCTTGTCATTCTCTTCTGACCTCAAGTGTTTCTGTTTAGGACTGTTTTTTCTTTTTTTACACAGACAGAGAGAGAGAGTCAAAGAGAGGGATAGATAGGGACAGACAGACAGGAACAGAAAGAAGTGAGAAGCACCAATCATCAGTTTTTCATTGCCGTCACCACACCTTAGTTGTTCATTTATTGCTTCCTCACATGTGCCTTGACCACGGGCCTTCAGTGACTTTGGGTCCAAGCTGGTGAGCTTTTGTTCAAGCCAAATGGGCCTGCGCTCAAGCTGGCGAGCTTGGGGTCTCAAACCTAGTTCTTCCGCATCCCAGTCCGTTGCTCTATCCACTGCGCCACTGCCTGGTCAGGTTCAAGTGTTTCTGTTTAGAAGACAGATGTCATCTGTATGGGGGTTCTTTGTAGTTAATACTCTTTTTTTCTCTAGCAGCTTTGAATATTTTTTTTTATCACTTAGCTTTGGTATTTTTATTATGTGTGTCTTAGTGTAGATTTCTTTGGGTTTCTCTTTAACGGAGTTCTCTGTGCTTCCTGGACATGTGAGTCATTTTTCAGCCTTAATTTAGGGAAGTTTTCAGGTATGATTTGGTTGAACAAAGTTTCTATCCCTTGTTCTTTCTCTTCTTCTTCAGGAACCCCTTTGATATGGATGTTATTTCTCTTCATGTTGTCACCGATCTCTCTTAGAGTTTCCTTAGTCTTTTTGAGTCCCTTTTTCTTTCTGCTCTGCTTCTGTGCTTTCGTTTATTTTGTCTTCTAACTCACTCATTTGATCGTCAGCTTCATCCATCCTGCTTTCAATTCCTTTGATTGTGTTCTTCAATTCTGATATTTGTCATTTCTGTCTGATTCTTATTTATTATTTCAATTTCCTTTTTTATACTTGTTATCTCTTTATTTAGGTGTTTGTAATGACTATCTATTGTTGCTCTAAGCTTTTTGAACATCCTAACTATCATAATTTTAAACTGCATCAGGTAGTTTTGTTATATCTGGTTCATTCAGGTCCTTCTCTGGGGATTTCTCTTGATTCATTTGGGTTTCATTTCTCTGCTTGCCCATTTTGTCTGTGTAAGAGAAGGGTGTGGCCACTGGAGTCAGTGGGTGTTGCTTCTGTGTTCTCTAGGTGTGGTCTGTCAGCAGGCACACCACTCCCTCTTTCTCTGCCTAGAGTGGTTGGGTATGGGCTTTTCTAGTGCTGGCTTGCTGCGTCTGTTGATGTGGTTTCCGCCTCTCCTCTGTGGGAGGAGCTGTGTACTTGTTCGGGCTCTATAACCCTCTGCCTTTCTCAGCTTTTGCTCTACCCCCAAGGGTGTAGTTGTGCACTACACTCGAGCCACAAGTCTTGGTACCAAGGAGAGGGGTGAGCACCTTTGCTCATCTGTGGTCCCCGCCTATTCCCTGGCTTCCACCTAGGCCCCACGGTCAGGGCTGGCTTGCACAGGATTGCAAACCTCCGGGGCTGTTGGCACATGCTCAGCTGCGAGCATCCGCCTGTCCCAGGCTTTTGCCCTGTGCTAGCGGTCAGAGCCAGCTCGGGCAGGGTCTCAAACCTCAGAGGCCAGATGATGCTGCACTCCCGCGTGCTCCTACTCAGCAACAGATCTCTGCCCGTTCCCGGGCTCCCGCATTTTCCCCAGCAGGTGAAGCTGCAGGTGAGCCTGCAGCTGCCAGACTGCTTTCGCACATCCCTTCTGCCCCTGTTGGGCTAGACCGAGCTTACAGCTGGCTGACCTGGCCTCTGCTGTGCCGAAAGAACCATGTTTCCACGTCCCACTGCCCCTGTCCCTCCAGCAAGCCCTCAGCAGTGTGGGTGGGGCCACTGCAGCTCAGACCCTAACACTCCATACTGTAATCATGAAAGCTCCCTCCTTCTAAGCGGCAGGGCTCTAAGTGCCTCAGGAGAGCTTGTTTGGCTGGTGTCCTGCCTCCCTTTTCTGGTATTGCTAGTTCCAGGGGAAATATTCATTTCCAATTTAGGAAGTGATTCAGCCCAGGGTTTAGGGTTGCTGTCCCTCAGAGTGTTTCTCCCTCTGCCTTCCAGTCCACACTTTCTTTCCGCTGTTCGTTCCTCTCCTCTCTCCCCATCCCCCAGAGCCCCCGGTGAGTGGTTCTGAGAGAGGTTTTCTGTGCTGTTCCTTTAAGAAAGATCCTGGGTCTGAGAAAACTGTCTCTTTCTCACAAACAGTATCCTAACTTGTTTCACAGCTAAATACTGTCCATAGGCCTCTTCTAGGCTCTGGGGCTGCATGCTGGGGCTTTGTTCCTGGGATCCAGGTCCCTCCCTCTCCACTAAACTCTCTTCCCTCCATGCTAGTCTCTCCAGGCTGCCATTTGCTCCAGGGAGCTAGGCAGCCCTTTTCACGTTTTTGCTTTTCCTAACAGTCTCAATGTGGCTTCTCCAGTGTTCCTTGGTTGAAGAGTCCACTTAGTTTAGTTCAAAGTTGGTTTATCCAGATGATGGTTCTTAAAATTAAGTTATAATCCACTTTGGTTCCAGGAGTTGGAAGTTGGTACGTCCACCTACTGCATCGCTATCTTGCCATCTCTCTTTATTTCTTTATAAATATTAACAGACTATGTCCTGTGACTTAAGAAAAGTCAGAAAATAGATATATTTAAGTGTTTTGTTGTTTTGTTTTTATAGATAAGAAAATAGTAGAAAACTGACACACAAAAAAGGAAGTATAGACCCTTAGACTTCTTTCTAAATCAAAATACACTAGTATAAAAATTTTTTAAATTATAGCTTTTACTAGGGATGCCTGATATGTTCTGAACATATATAGATACATAAGACATATATTTCTGCAATGTTGCTATTAGTAGAATAGGACCAATACTTCTGCTGATAACTAGAAAAGCTAGATATTTGGAGTTATCAGTTAGCAGCCAGGATAGAGAAGAATTAAAAACATTTTTATTATTAAGAAATAGCTAAGATATTTTAAGGTATGTTATATAACTGCAATAATTAGATCATTTTTTTTTAAAAAATAGACAAGTAAAGTAAAATACAATAATAAATTCAGAAATACATAATAAATACTTGGTATATGATAAAAATGTCACTTCAGAGTAGTAGGGAAAGATACATTCATTCTATCTTATAGATGATACTTATTTGATTGAGTATTCACATAGAAAAAATAAATCCAGTACTTCAAATTATATACATGCTATAAATATACTATTTACATACCCAGAAAGATTGAAGTATGAAAAGTGAAAGAATAAAGTTTCTAGAGAACAATATAAAAGAAAAACTTTGATGATATCTGGGTTGGAAAAAGACTTTTGAGGACAAAAAGTAATTACTCATGAAGGAAAAGACTGATAAATTTGGCTACATTAGAATTACAAAGTCCTTTTCACATAAAATACTATTAACAGAAATAAAATGCTATTCATCAAGTGGGAAAAAGCAATAAGCACATGAAAAGATGATCAACTTCATTAATCATCAGGAAAATGCAAATTAAAATTACAAGGAGATACCAGTACCCATCCATGCTTTGATCAAAAGCAAAGAGATAACAATGCAAAGTGTTGGAGAGACTATGGAACAACCGAAGCTCTCGCACACTGCTTAAGAGCATTTAAGTTGGTACAACCAGTATGGACAACATTCAGGCATTGTTCACAAAGGCTAAAGATACATAAACGCTATGACCAAGATATTCTAAAACCCAAAAGCAGACACATTTAAGAAAGAGGACCAAGACTGTTGATAGCAAGGATATTCATTAAAACAAACAAACAAAAACCCAATATCTTCCAACAACAGACAGGAGATAACAATTCTAAGTCACCAAGTTATATACATCCAACTTACATACAATTCATACAGCATATAGGTATCATATCATTTATTCAAACTTTTAAAAAGAGGTGAAAAGTAAATTATAGTGTTCAGTAACTCATATTGTATGATTAAACTATGAGAAATAAAAGGAAATGATTACCATTGATATCAGAGAGTGATTACTTTTGGGGGAGAAGGAAACAAGAAGGAATAAGATTGGGAAGGGGCATGATCGTTATTATGGTTGCTGTCAATGTTCTATTTCCTGACCTAGATGGTAACAAATCATTTGGCTCTACAAATTCATTCTGTACACTTGTCTTTATACTATTGGTAATAAAAATATTAAAATAAATTAAAGTTTAGAGTTTACAGTAATATATGAGTCACTACTGTCAAAAAATATAAATGTATTGTATTCTATTATTATACTAGTATGTCATGGTTAAATTACGTCATGTTGTGCTATATTATACATACTAATAACTTATAGCCAAATTTTTTTATTACTGAAGACTGAAGACTTGAGTAAGCACATTCATAGCCATCGATGCACTATATTCTACCCCTTTTTTCCTTTTCAGAGGCTTTGCTTTCTTTATCTTTTGAAGCATCATTTCCTTCTCTAGTAGGTCATTCTCAGCAATCTAACTATGTAATATTCCCCATGTAATTTTTAAAATTCCCTTGTCCTTTGTCCTGAAATTACACTCTGATAGCCTTTCTATTCTGTTTCACTTTAAAGCAAAACTCCAAAAAAAATTTATCTATACTTTCTGTCACTTCTCTTCCCATTTTCTCTTGAACCATTCCAATCAAGTTTGTATCACAACTTCATTGAAAGTGCTATTATCAGTTAAACAAGAACATTCATATTGTTTAGTACACCTCAATTTTCAGTCATTTCTTGATCAACCTACATATTAACCATATTGGACTCAGTTTTTTTTTTTTTTTATCACACCCTCTTTCTTGAAATACTACTTCAATTAGCTTCTTGGATACCACTTAGTACTGATTTTTCTCCTGCCTCACAGGGTTCACATCTGTTGGGCAAAAATAAATGAATTTGTAATATTTGTGTTTTTTGAGTTTGTTTACTTTTTTTTTAATATATATTTTATTATTATTAATTCTAATGGGGTGACAACAATAAATCAGGGTACATATGTACAATGAAAACATCTCCAGGTTATCTTATCATTCAATTGTGTTGCATACCCATCACCAAAAGTCAAATTGTCCTCTGTCACCTTCAATCTGGTTTTCCCTGTGTCCCTCCCCTCCTCCCTATCCAACTCTTCCCTCCCTCCCCCCATCCCATAACCACCACTCTCTTGTCCATGTCTCATATTCTCACTTTTATGTCCCACCTATGTATGGAATCATGCTGTTCTCAGTTTTTCTTTTTTTCTGATTTACTTATTTCACTCCATATAATGTAATCAAGGTACATCCATTTTGTTCTAAATGATCCAATGTCATCGTTCCTTATGGCTGAGTAGTATTCCATAGTATATATGTACCAAAGCTTTTTAATCCACTCGTCTTCTGACGGACACTTGGGCTGGTTCCAGATCTTCGCTATTGTGAACAATGCTGCCACGAACATGGGGGCACATTTTTTTTTTCGAACAGTGCTATGGTGTTATTAGGGTATATTCCTAAAAGTGGGATAGCTGGGTCAAGAGGCAGTTCTATTTTTAATTTTCTGAGGAATCTCCAAACTGTTTTCCACAGTGGCTGCATCAGTCTGCATTCCCACCAGCAATGCAGAAGGGTTCCCTTTTCTTCACATCCTCGCCAGCACTTATTCTGTGTTGTTTTGCTGATGAGTGCCATTCTGACTGGTGTGAGGTGATATCTCATTTTGGTTTAATTTGCATTTCTCTAATGATTAGTGATGTTGAGCATTTTTTCATATGCCTATTGGCCATCTGTATGTCCTCTTTGGAGAAATTTCTATTCATTTCTTTTGCCCATTTTTTGATTGGGTTGTTTGTCTTCCTGGTGTTTAGTTTTATAAGTTCTTTTAAAATTTTAGTTATTAACCCCTTATCAGATGTGCTGTCGAATATGTTCTCCCATTGTGTGGTTTGTCTTTTTATTCTGTTCCTATTGTCTTTAGCTGTGCAAAAACTATTTAGTTTGATATAGTCCCATTTGTTTATCTTGCCTTTTATTTCAGTTGCCCGTGAAGATAAATCGGGAAATATACTGCTGCTACAGATGTCGGAGAGCCTGCTGCCTATGTTTTCTTCTAAGATACTTATTGTTTCACGGCTTACATTTAAGTCTTTTATCCATTTTGAGTTTGTTTTTGTGAATGGTATAAGTTGATGGTCTACTTTCAGTTTTTTGCAGGTAGATATCCAATTTTCCCAACACCATTTGTTAAAGAGGCTGTCTTTACTCCATTGTATGTTCTTTCCTCCTTTGTCAAATATCAGTTGTCCAAAAAGCTGTGGGTTTATTTCTGGGTCCTCTGTTCTGTTCCATTGATCTATGTGCCTGTTCTTATGCCAGTACCAGGCTGTCTTGAGTATAATGGCCTTATAGTAAACCTTGATATCTGGAAGAGTGATACCTCCTGTTTTATTTTTCTTTTTAAGATTGCTGAGGCTATTCGTGTTCTTTTTTGGTTCCATATAAATTTTTGGAATATGTGTTCTATACCTTTGAAGTATGTCATTGGTATCTTAATTGGTATTGCATTGAATTTATAAATTGCTTTGGGTAATATAGACATTTTAATGATGTTTATTTTCCTAGCCATGAGCACGGTATATGCTTCCACTTGTTTGTATCTTCCTTGATTTCTTTTATCAATGTTCTATAATTTTCCGAGTACAAGTTCTTAACCTCCTTGGTTAAATTTACTCCTAGGTACTTTATTTTTTGGCTGCAATAGTGAAGGGGATTGTTTCCTTAATTTCTTTTGCTGACAGTTCATTGTTGGTATATAGAAATGCCTCTGATTTCTGAGTATTAATTTTATATCCTGCCACCTTGCTGAAAACATTTATAAGGTCCAGTACTTTTTTGACTGAGACTTTAGGGTTTTCAATATACAATATCATATCATCTGCAAATAGTGACAGTTTTACTTCTTCTTTTCCAATTTGGATGCCTTTTATTTCTTCTTCTTGTATGATTGCTGTAGCTAGGACTTCCAGAACTATGTTGAATAAGAGTGATGAAAGGGGGCATCCCTGCCTGGTTCCTGATGTTAAGGGGATTGCTTTTAATCTTTGTCCATTTAGTATGATGTATGCTGTCGGTTTATCGTAGATGGCCTTTATCATGTTAAGGAATGATCCCTGTATTCCCACTTTACTGAGAGTTTTGAGCATGAATGGGTGCTGGATTTTATCAAATGCCTTTTCTGAATTTATTGAAATTATCATGTGATTTTTGTCCTTCCTTTTGTTTATGTGATGAATCACATTGATTGATTTGCGAATATTGAACCAGCCTTGCCTCTCCAGAATAAATCCCACTTGATCGTGGTGTATGTTTTTTTTCATATATTGCTGGCTGCGGTTGGCTAATATTCTGTTGAGAATTTTAGCGTCTATATTCATCAGGGATATAGGTCTATAATTTTCTTTCTTTGTGTTGTCTTTGCCCAGTTTTGGGATCAGAATTATGCTCGCCTCATAAAAGGAGTTTGGAAGTCTTCCTTTCTCTTGAATTTTTTGAAATAGCTTGAGGAGAATAGGAGTTAGTTCTTCTTTGAATTTTTGATAGAATTCACTTGTGAAGCCATCAGGCCCAGGACTTCTCTTTTTTGGGAGTTTTTTGATAACTGTTTCGATCTCATTTGCTGTAATTGGTCTGTTTAGGTGTTCTGATTCTTCCAGATTGATTTTTGGAAGGTTATATGATTCAAGAAATTTGTCCATTTCACCAAGATTGTCTAATTTTTTGGCATATAGTTCTTCATAGTATTTTCTTACAATGCTTTGTATTTCTGTTGTGCCAGTTGTTATTTCTCCACTGTCTTTTCTAATTTTATTTATTTGAGTCCTCTCTCTTTTTTTCTTGGTGAGTCTAGATAAAGGTTCATCAATATTGTTTACCTTTTCAAAGAACCAGCTTCTGGTTTCATTGATCCTCTGTATTGTTTC
Source organism: Rhynchonycteris naso (assembly GCA_037038555.1). Taxonomy (NCBI): domain Eukaryota; kingdom Metazoa; phylum Chordata; class Mammalia; order Chiroptera; family Emballonuridae; genus Rhynchonycteris; species Rhynchonycteris naso. The sequence continues at coordinate 175,576,159 of CM072995.1, read as the reverse complement.
CTTCACCTCTATGTCATTTATTTCTGCTCTGATCTTTATTATTTCCTTCCTTCTACTTGTCTTGGGTTTTATTTGTTGTTGTTTTTCTAGTTCTTTTAGATGCAGGGTCAGGTTGCTTATTTGAGCTTTTTCTAGCTTTTTAAGATATGCCTGTAGTGCAGTAAACTTCCCTCTCAGAACTACTTTTGCTGTGTCCCATAAATTTTGAGAAGATGTATGCTCAGTATCATTTGTTTCTAGAAACTTTTTTATTTCTTCTTTGATCTCATTGTTAATCCATTCATTATTTAATAACATGCTATTTAGTTTCCAAGTGTTTGAGTATTTTTCAGTTTTTCTTTTGTGGTTAATTTCTAGTTTCATGGCATTGTGATCAGAGAAAATGCTTGATATGATTTCAATCTTCTTAAATTTATTGAGACCATTTTTAAGTCCTAACATGTGGTCTATCCTAGAAAACGTACCATGAGCGCTTGAGAAGAATGTATATTCTACTGCTTTAGGTGAAAAGTTCTGAAGATATCTATTAAATCAAGTTAATCTAGTGTCTCCTTTAAGTCTGCTGTTTCATTATTAATTTTCTTTCTTGAGGATCTATCCAGTGTTGTTAGAGGGGTATTGAAATCCCCTACTATGATAGTATTGCTGTTAATCTCGCCCTTTATATCCATCAAAGTCCGCTTTATGTATGTCGGGGCTCCTATATTTGGTGCATAGATATTTATAATAGTTAAATCTTCCTGTTGAATTGTTCCCTTTATCATTATATAGTGTCCTTCTTTATCTCTTACCACAGTCTTTGTTTTAAAGTCCACTTTGTCTAATATAAGTATTGCTACCCCTGCTTTTTTTTCATTTCCATTTGCATGTAATATTTTTTTCCATCCTTTTACCTTCAGTCTATGAGTATCTTTTGTTTTAAGGTGTGTCTCTTGTAGACAGCATATGTATGGTCCTGTTTCTTTATCCATGCAGCTACCCTATGTCTTTTGATTGGATCATTTAATCCATTTACATTTAAGGTTATTATTGATATGTAGTTGTTTATTGCCATTTTATTCTTTAAAGCTGTATTCTTCTTTTGCTCTATTCATTCCTCCCTTTAAACTGTTCACAAGAGGCCCCTTAGTATCTCTTGCAGAATTGGTTTGGTTTTTATGAATTCCTTCAGGCTTTCTTTTCCTTGGAAGCTCTTTATTTCTCCTTCAATTTTAAATGTTACCCTTGCTGGATAAAGTAGTCTTGGTTGTAGGTTCTTGTTCTGCATTACTTTGATTATATCTTGCCATTCCCTTCTGGCCTGAAGTGTTTCTGTTGAGAAGTCTGATGTCATCCTTATGGGGGCTCCTTTGTAGGTGATAGCCTTTTGTTCTCTAGCAGCTTTTAAAATTTTTTCTTTATCCATTAGCTTTGGTATTTTAACTATGATGTGTCTGGGTGTAGATCTTTTTGGGTTTCTCTTTCATGGAGTTCTGTGTGCTTCTTAAATGTGTGGAATGTTTCCCAGTCTTAATTTAGGAAAGTTTTCTGTTATGATTTGATTGAACAAAATTTCCATTTCCAGTCCTCTTTCCTCTTCTTCAGGCACCCCTATGATGCAAATGTTGTTTCTCTTCATGTTGTCACAAAGCTCCCTTAGAGTTTCCTCACATTTTTTAAGTCTCTTTTCCTTTTTCTTCTCTGCTTCTGTGCCTTTGTTTATTGTGTCCTCTAACTCGCTTATTCGATCCTCAGCGTTATTCATCCTGCTTTTAATTCTTTCCATTGTGGTCTTCAGTTCTGATACTGTATTTGTCATTTCTGTCTGATTCTTTTTTATTATTTCAATTTCCTTTTTTATACTTGTTATCTCTTTATTTAGGTGTTCATAATGACTATTCGTTGTTGCTCTAATTTCTTTGAACATCCTAACTATCATTATTCTAAATTCTGCTTCTGGTAATTTGGTTATATCTGGTTCATTGAGGTCCTTCTCTGGGGATTTCTCTTGATTCATATGGTTTGCATTCCTCTGCCTGCCCATTTTTTCTGTGTATAAGTAAGTTGTGGCCACTGGAGTCCAGTAGGTGTTGCCTTTGTGTTCTCTAGGTGTGGTCTGTCTGCAGGCCCCTCACCCCCTCTGCCAGTGCCTAAGGTGATTGGGTATGAGCGTTACCAGCGCCGGCCCACTGTGGCTTTTGCTGTGATTTCTGCCTCTCCTCCATGGGAGGGGCTGTCACTGAAGCCACAAGTCTTAGCACCAAGGGTAGAGGTGAGCACCTTTGCTCAGCTGCGGACCCAGCCTTTTTCCGGACTTTGGCCCAGAACCCTCAGTCAGAGCCTGCTCGCCAGTTTCGTGGGTTTGGCGGGGCTTTTTACGTGCTCTCAGCTGTGAGCGTTTGCTCGTCTGGAGATTTAGCTCCGCCCTCGAGGCCATGGCCCTTCTGCGCAGGGTCGGAAACCAAGGTTTATTAGGCCGGGTGTGTTTGCTGGCTTCTGCTCAGCTGCGTACTTCCGCTCGTCCTGGACTCTACCCCGCTCCTGCGTTCGGAGCCCACTCGTGCACGTATGAATGCAATCCGCGGTTTCTCCTGCCGGGCAGGGATAGTAGCGTGAGCTCAACTGCAAACTTCCACTTGTCTCGGGGTCTAGCCCGTTCCCGGGCTAGGAGCCTGCTTGCGCACGTATACTGGCCAACTGCGGTTTCTCCGGCGTGGGGGGGGGGCTGGTAGCGTGAGCTCAGCCACGAGCCCCTGCCCGTCCCTGGTCCTAGCCCGGTCCCTGCGGTCAGGGCCGGCCTGCACAGGGTCGTAGAACAGATTTCTACCTGTTCCTGGCCTCCCACTTTGTCCCCGTAAGTGGGGTTAAAGGCGGGTCCGCAGCTGCCGGTCCGCTCTCGCGCTTCCCCTCTGACCCTCTGGGCTAGACCGAGCTCCCACCGACTTGGCCTCTGCCCATGCCGACAGAACCGCCTTTCAGCATCCTGTCACCCCAAACCCTTAAGCAGCCCTCAGCAGAGTAGGAAGGGACCTAATACTCCACACTGTAGGCCTGGGAGCTTCCTCACTTGTTTCACAGCTCAAAACTGTCCAAACGCCTCTTCTAGGCTCTGGGACTGCAGGCTGGGGCTTGGTTCCTGGGACCCAGGTCCCTCCCTCTCTGCCAAACTTTCCTCCTGCCCCACGGGTCTCTCTGGGCTGCCATTTGCTCCGGGGAGCTGGGCAGCCCTTTTCGCGTTTTCGCTATTCCTACCAGTCTCAATGTGGCTTCTTCTGTGTTCCTTGGTTGAAGCGTCCACTTAGTTTAGTTCATAGTTGGTTTATCCAGATGATGGTTCTTAAAATTGAGTGATAATCCACTTTGGTTCTGGTAGTTGGAAGTTGGTACGTCCACCTACTCCGTCGCCATCTTGCTTCCTTGTTTACTTTTATTGTTAAAAATGACACTGGGCAGTGCCAGGTATGTGATCTGTAAAATTGCTAATTACCTTTCTGCTTGGGAAAGGCCTTTGTTATGCTAATGTGTGCTGGAGGAGAGGTTTTGGTACCAGAAAAGTTTTAAAAGAAGGAGGAGGAAGGAGAGAGAATCCAAGAATGCAGGGAAAGAGTGAGAAGCCAGTTTTGCAGAGTGAGAAGCCATGTCGGCAGAGGTGAGGGGCTTTTTTGAGCTCTTGTGAGATTGGTGGGTGCCTCTGATTCTAGAAAAAAAACAGAGAAGATTCTCCTGGTTGTGGAACTGAAAAATGTGTCAGTAGCTTTGTGAGCTCTGAGTGAAAGGGAAGTGCTTTTCCCTGTGTGTTTGCTTGTCAGCCGGTATAAGACTTGAAGAAAATATAACCCACCTTTCTTTGGCTCCACTGTTTCTTTACTGTCTGTTTGAATTCAGTGAGGACCTGCACCTGCATGGCCATGATGATGATGGCCATGGCTACTGGCCATATAACAATCTTTCCAGGGTCTTTACTGAATTGTCCTCATCTTTTGAATTTTACCTCTATACATGCTCTCAATAGAAAAGAGATTCTATAAAAATAGGAAGCTTTTCTTTTTTTATCACTACTATATATCTAGCACTTAGAACAGTGCCTGTCATATAGTAAGCATTTAATAAATTTTTGTGGAATGAATGAATGGACCACAAATCTACCATGTACCAATATTTCACCTTTTTTATTATTATTTCTTTAAACTAATCAGTAGTCACCTAACAAAACAGGTTGTGGTCTACTTATACTTTGTTTTATGTTTTTTTAGTTTTTAGTCATAAGAAACCTAGAGGCCATTATTTTTTAACCTTGGGCCAATAAATGGTCTTATTTCAATTAATTTTATCAAACTCTTTGTTCCATTACAATTTTTAACGTTTATTTTACTCTCACTCTACATTGTACTTTTATGATGAAGCAAGGTCAAAATTTTTAAAAATATTCTTCAATAATAAGTTTAAGTTATTAAATTTTTTTTGACCTTCCCATTTCTACCATTTATTTCATGTTTTTCACTGCCTTTAAAATTATTTTTATTTTTTATTGCCTTTACAAAGTTTCCCTTGAGACCAGAGAACATTCATTGTCTTTATCTGAGCTTAGTCCTATTTCTTAACAGGAATCTAAAGAAAAGGAAGAAGAATGAAGAAGAGATTATTCATTTTTGAGAAATTAGCTTCTACTTTACCCATACAGAATTATACTCATCAATTTATCAGACATTTATTGAGTACCTACAAGATTCTGGACATATTTGAGGTCTAAAGACACAAGGACTAAAAGAGATTTTCTACCTTCAAGTAACTCACAGCTTAGTAGGGGAACTTATATGACTAAGAGGAACATTAATTCATTATAGATTTAACAATCTGCTGTGTCAGAAAATATTCATGACTTGGAAAATACAAAAGAATTTATTAGATGTCCTTTCAATGAAGTGCTGGTTATTACTATAGCTCTGTAAGGGGAAAGGTTCACTTATAGATTTTGTTCAGCAGAGATGCAAATGATTTTTTCCTGACAAAAAAATTGCTCTAAGAGTTTGTTTCTTCTTGAGACAGTAATCAATTTCATAACCTACATACCTTATCTTAACATTCTTTAATTGAATTAGACATATAATGGTGTGCTGAAGCCACTTCAGACTGGCTCATGAGAACCGATTGTTCAGTTTGCACACATTTTTTCCTAATTTTTAAGATTTATTCATTGATTTTAGAGAGAGAGAAAGGAAGGAAGAAAGAGAAAGAGAGGAACATCAATTTGTTGTTCCTCTTATTCATGCATTCATTGGTTGACTCTGATATGTGCCCTGACCAGGTATTGAACCTACAATCTTAGTACAGTATGTGGGGACAATACTCTAATCAACTGAGCTAACAGATCAGGCTTTCAGGAATTTTGAAAGCTCATTAGCTTTACATTGTCAGTTTAAAATGAGCCATAGTGAGAGTACTAATATTACAAAAACTGGCAGACACTACAAATCAGTGCTTTTGTTTATTTCCTGAAAAGTCAGTTGATCTAGTTTTAACATCTTATTGGTTCCTTCATTAATTGATTATTTAAACAAAAATTTTTGACATGTTTATGTCATGCCTTTATAAAAGCAATGATTTCTTACCTTTTGAAAATTGTACTTTAAAAGTTAATGTCAGTTGCCTTTCTTAGGGTTTTTTTAACCATCATTTTATTATGAAAATTGACTTGCACAGTCACTGGAACAAATACAAAGATAGTTCAATATTGCCTGTTTTTGTATGACAGTCTAAAAGATTACAACTGTAACAATTGATCTCCACAGAAAGGGAAACAATAGACAAAGTAATACACAATTCTCATACTTGAATGTTCTATATATTCACCAACTTGATTACAAAGTAAGGTCTCATTCCCTTTTAATGTACTCCTTAACTGCAAAAAAATTGCTATTTTCAGTGTGCCCCAGATATTTCTGAGGATTTTATTTACTAGTTAAACTGAGTTTCTAAATATATAAATTAAAATATTTACTTTTTAGAAGAAAGATACCTGCTTAAATTTTAAAGAGGTTTTAAGTAACTTATATAAAGTTTCAAAATTCTTTTTAGTTCAGGCTTAACCATAATAATTCACTCTTTATCTTTACACTGCTGTTTTTTTAAAAATGTCACTTTAAAGAACTAAAAAAGCCTTGTAATATAATCAGATAGAGGTATTATTATCCTCATTTTACAAATAAGAAAACAAAGGCCCAGGATCTTGTTTTGGAAAACTTGACATACTCAATGGGAAATTCTAAGTGACTTGGCTGTGACATCCTCTACAAAATGTAAAAAACAGAATAGTGACTGTATTAAATTAATAGAAAATAGTTATATAGAACTAAGTTAAAAAGTATACAAACAGTATGCACACATGCATCATAAGACCAAAACACAAGTTAAAAGGTTAGGTCCTTAATTATTTCTATTTTCTGAGCATAATTATTCAACATCTCATAATTACCAAATCTGGCAAGCAGAGAAAACACTAGGTGTTTTAGATCCTTAGTTTGTATGTTTAGATTTGCATATTTGCAAAGGAGTAGTTTCTTGGCTCTTTACATAAGAATCGATGTTCTTCAGCCATGAGCTAAATTAGGAGCATATATTTCTCTATAGTTGGGCCATTGGGCAGCAACTTTTTCTTTTTCCATAGGAAGTTTTGCTGATGTTTTCACACCACTAATAAATTTTTTTTTTTATTAACTTTAATGGGGTGACACCAATAAATCAGGGTACACATGCACAACGAAAACATCTCCAAATTATCCCATCATTCAATTGTGCTGCATACCCATTACCCAAAGTCAAATTGTCCTCTGTCACCTTCTATCTGTTTTTCCCTGTGTCCCTCCCCTTCTCCCTATCCCACCCTCCCCTCCCTCCCCCCATCCCGTAACCACCACACTCTTGTACGTGTCTCGTAGTCTCATTTTAATGTCCCACCTATGTTTGAAATCATGCTGTTCTCAGTTTTTCTTTTTTTCTGATTTACTTATTTCACTCCGTATAATGTTATCAAGGTACATCCATTTTGTTATAAATGATCCGATGTCATCATTTCTTATGGCTGAATATTGTTCCATAGTATATATATACCAAAGCTTTTTAATCCACTCGTCTTCTGACGGACACTTGGGCTGTTTCCAGCTCTTCGCTATTGTGAACAATGCTGCCACAAACATGGGGGCGCATTTCTTCTTTTCTAACAGTGTTATAGTGTTCTTAGGGTATATTCCTAAAAGTGGGATAGCTGGGTCAAAAGGCATTTCGACTTTTAATTTTTTGAGGAATCTCCAAACTGTTTTCCACAGTGACTGCACCAGTCTGCATTCCCACCAGCAGTGCAGAAGGGTTCCCTTTTCTCCACATCCTCGCCAGCACTTGTTCTGTGTTGTTTTGCTGATGAGTGCCATTCTGACTGGTGTGAGGTGATATCTCATTGTGGTTTTAATTTGCACTTCTCTAATAATTAGTGATGTTGAGCATTTTTTCATATGTCTTTTGGCCATCTGTATGTCTTCTTTGGTAAAATTTCTATTCATTTCTTTTGCCCATTTTTTGATTGGATTGTTTGTCTTCCTGGTGTTGAGTTTTATAAGTTCTTTATAAATTTTGGTTATTAACCCCTTATCAGACGTGCTGTCGAATATGTTCTCCCATTGTGTAGTTTGTCTTTTTATTCTGTTCTTATTGTCTTTAGCTGTGCAAAAGCTTTTTAGTTTGATGTAGTCCCATTTGTTTATCTTGCCTTTTATTTCATTTGCCCGTGGAGATAAATAGGCAAATAAATTGCTGCTACAGATGTCGGAGAGCTTGCTGTCTATGTTTTCTTCTACGATGCTTATAGTTTCACGGCTTATGTTTAAGTCCTTTATCCATTTTGAATTTGTTTTTGTGCATGGAGTAAGTTGATGGTCTAGTTTCATTTTTTTGCAGGTAGATGTCCAATTTTCCCAGCACCATTTGTTAAAGAGGCTGTCTTTACTCCATTGTATGTTCTTTCCTCCTTTGTCAAATATCAGTTGTCCATAAAGCTGTGGGTTTATTTCTGGGTTTTCTGTTCTGTTCCATTGATCACTGTGCCTGTTCTTATGCCAGTACCAGGCAGTCTTGAGTATAATGGCCTTGTAGTAAACCTTGATATCCGGAAGAGTGATGCCTCCTGCTTTATTTTTTCTTTTTAAGATTGCTGAGGCTATTCGTGTTCTATTTTGGTTCCATATAAATTTTTGGAGTATGTTTTCTATATCTTTGAAGTATGTCATTGGTATTTTAATTGGTATTGCATTGAATTTATAAATTGCTTTGGGTAATATAGACATTTTAATGATGTTTATTCTTCCTAGCCATGAGCACGGTATATGCTTCCACTTGTTTGTATCTTCCTTGATTTCTTTTATCAATGTTCTATAATTTTCCGAGTACAAGTCCTTAACCTCCTTGGTTAAATTTACTCCTAGGTATTTTATTTTTTTGGCTGCAATAGTGAAGGGGATTGAATCCTTAATTTCTTTTGCTGACAGTTCATTGTTTGTATATAGAAATGCCTCTGATTTCTGGGTATTAATTTTATATCCTGCCACCTTGCTGAATTCATTTATAAGGTCCAGTAGTTTTTTAACTGAGACTTTAGGGTTTTCTATGTACAATATCATATCATCTGCAAATAGTGACAGTTTTACTTCTTCTTTTCCAATTTGGATGCCTTTTATTTCTTCTTTTTGTCTGATTGCTGTAGCTAGGACTTCCAGAACTATGTTGAATAAAAGTGGTGAGAGTGGGCAACCCTGCCTGGTTCCTGATCTTAAGGGGATTGCTTTTAATTTTTGTCCATTAAGTATGATGTTTGCTGTGGGTTTGTCGTAGATGGCCTCTATCATGTTAAGGAATGTTCCTTGTATTCCCACTTTATTGAGAGTTTTAAGCATGAATGGGTGCTGGATTTTATCAAATGCCTTTTCTGCATCTATTGAAATTATCATGTGATTTTTGTCCTTCCTTTTGTTTATGTGATGAATCACATTGATTGATTTGCGAATATTGTACCAGCCTTGCCTCTCCAGAATAAATCCCACTTGGTCATGGTGTATGATTTTTTTCATATATTGCTGAATCCGGTTGGCTAATATTTTGTTGAGAATTTTAGCGTTAAATTCATCAGGGATATAGGCCTATAATTTTCTTTCTTTGTGTTGTCTTTGCCCAGTTTGGGGATCAGAATTATGCTCGCCTCATAAAAATGGTTGGAAGTATGCCTTCCTCTTGAATTTTTTGAAATAGCTTGAGGAGGATAGGAGTTAATTCTTCTTTGAATTTTTGATAGAATTCACTTGTGAAGCCATCAGGCCCAGGACTTTTCTTTTTTGGGAGTTTTTTGATAACTGTTTCAATCTCCTCTGTTGTAATTGGTCTGTTCAGGTGCTCTGATTCTTCCAGATTGATTTTTGGAAGTTTATATGATTCAAGAAATTTGTCCATTTCATCTAGATTGTCAAATTTTTTGGCATAGAGTTCTTCATAGTATTTTCTTACAATGCTTTGTATCTCTGTTGAATTAGTTGTAATTTCTCCAGTGTCCTTTCTAATTTTATCTATTTGAGACCTCTCTCTTTTTTTCTTGATGAGTCTAGTTAAGGGTTCATCAACCTTGTTTACCTTTTCGAAGAACCAGCTTCTGGTTTCATTGATCCTCTGTATTGTTTCCTTAGCCTCTATGTCATTTATTTCTGCTCTGATCTTTATTATTTCCTTCCTTCTACTTGACCTGCATTTTATTTGTTGTTGTTTTTCAAGTTCTTTTAGCTGCAGGGTTAAGTTGCTTATATGTTCTTTTTCTAGCTTCCTATGATATGCCTGTAGTGCAATAAACTTCCCTCTCAGGACTGCTTTTGCTGTGTCCCATAGATTTTGAGTTGACGTATGCTCGTTATCATTTGTTTCTAGAACCTTTTTTATTTCTTCTTTGATCTCAATGTTAATCCATTCATTATTTAATAACATGCTATTTAGTTTCCAAGTGTTTGAGTATTTTTCAGTTTTTCTTTTGTGGTTGATTTCTAGTTTCATGGCATTGTGATCAGAGAAAATGTTTGATATAATTTCAATCTTCTTAAATGTGTTGAGGCCTTTTTTGTGTCCTAACATGTGGTCTATCCTAGAAAACGTACCATGAGCGCTTGAGAAGAATGTATATTCTACTGCTTTAGGGTGAAAAGTTCTGAATATATCTATTAAATCAAGTTGATCTAGTGTATCCTTTAAGTCTGCTGTTTCTTTATTGATTTTCTTTCTTGTGGATCTATCCAGTGTTGTTAGTGGGGTATTGAAATCCCCTACTATGATAGTATTACTGTTAATCTCGCCCTTAATGTCCATCAAAGTCTGCTTTATGAATGTCGGGGCTCCTATATTTGGTGCGTAGATATTTATAATAGTTATATCTTCCTGTTGAATTGTTCCCTTTATCATTATGTAGTGTCCTTCTTTATCTCTTACTACCGTCTTTGTTTTAAAGTCCATTTTGTCAGATATAAGTACTGCTACCCCGGCTTTTTTTTCATTTCCATTTGCATGAAATATTTTTTTCCATCCTTTTATCTTCAGTCTATGAGCGTCTTTTGTTTTAAGGTGTGTCTCTTGTAGACAGCATATGTATGGGTCCTGTTTCTTTATCCACGCTGCTACCCTATGTCTTTTGATTGGATCATTTAGTCCATTTACATTTAAGGTTATTATTGATATGTAGTTGTTTATTGACATTTTATTCTTTAAAGCTGTATTTTTCTTTTTTTTGCTATATTCTTTTCTCCCTTTGAACTGTTCACACTAGGCCCCTTAAAATCTCTTGCAGGATTGGTTTGGTTTTAATGAATTCCTTGAGGTTTTCTTTGTCTGGAAAGCTCTTTATTTCTCCCTCAATTTTAAACGTTAGCCTTGCTGGATAAAGTAGTCTTGGTTGTAGGTTCTTGTTCTGCATTACTTTGATTATATCTTGCCATTCCCTTCTGGCCTGAAGTGTTTCTGTTGAGAAGTCCGATGTCATCCTAATGGGGGCTCCTTTGTAGGTGAGAGTCTTTTTTTCTCTAGCAGCTTTTAAGATTTTTTCTTTATCTATTAGCTTTGGTATTTTAACTATGATGTGTCTTGGTGTAGATCTTTTTGGGTTTCTCTTTAATGGGGTTCTGTGCGCCTCTTGGACATGTAGAATGTTTCCCAGCCTTAGTTTAGGGAAGTTTTCAGCTATGATTTGATTGAACAAAGTTTCCATTTCCTGTCCTCTTTCCTCTTCTTCAGGTACCCCTATGATGCGAATGTTGTTTCTCTTCAGGTTGTCACAGAGCTCCCTTAGAGTTTCCTCACATTTTTTGAATCTCTTTTCCTTTTTTTTCTCTGCTTCTGTAACTATGTTTATTGTGTCCTCTAACTCACTGATTCGATCCTCAGCGTCATCTATCCTGCTTTTAATTCCTTCCATTGTGGTCTTCAGTTCTGATACTGTATTTGTCATTTCTGTCTGGTTCTTTTTTATTATTTCAATTTCATTTTTTATACTTGTTATCTCTTTATTTAGGTGCTCATAGTGACTATCCATTGTTGCTCTAATTTCTTTGAACATCCTATCTATCATTATTCTAAAGTCTGCTTCTGGTAGTTTGGTTATATCTGGTTCATTCAGGACCTTCTCTGGGGATTTCTCTTGGTTGATTTGGTTTGCATTCCTCTGCCTGCCCATTTTATCTGAGTGTAAGCAAGTTGTGGCCACTGGAGTCCAGTATGTGTTGCCTTTGTGTTCTCCAGGTGTGGTCTGTCTGCAGGCTTGCCACCCCCTCTGTCGCTGCCTAGGGCGGTTTGGTGTGGGTGTTGCCAGCGCCGGCTCACTGCAGCTATTGCTGTGGTTTCTGCCTCTCCTTTGCGAAAGGGGCTGTCACTCAAGCCACTAGCGTTAGCGCGCAGGGCATAGGTGAGCACCTTTGCTCAGCTGCGGACCCGGACTTTTTCTGGAAGGCTTACGCCCAGCCCCCTCAGTCCGAGCCTGCTTGCCACCGTTTTGTGGGTTGGGCGGGGCTTTTGACGTGCTCTCAGCTGTGAGCCTTTGCCCGTCCAGAATTTAGCCCCGCCCTCGAGGCCAGGGCCCTCCTGCTCAGGGACTGAAACCGAAAACCGGGGATTATTGGGCCGGGCGTGTTTGCTGGCGTGCGCACAGCGGCTAGCTTCCGGTCGTTCCGGCTCCTACCCCGCCCCCACGCTCGGAGAAAGCTCGCGCACGTAGGGCGGTACTCCGCGGTTTCTCCGGCCGGGCAGGGAGAGCAGCGTGATCTCCGCAGGGAACTTTCCCTGGTCTTAGTGTCTCCCTCGCCCCCAACTTAGGAGCCCGCTCGCGCCCACAGATGGCACGCCGGGGTTTCTCCTTCTGGGCGGGGTTGGCAGCGTGAGCCTCGGGCCCCTCGCCCGTCCCTGGTCTTAGCCCTGTGCCCTCGGTCAGGGCCGGCTAGCGCAGGGTCGCAGGGCTGATCTCTGCCCGTATTTTTCCCCACAAGTGGGGTCACAGGCAGCCTGCAGCTGCCGGACAGCTTTAGCGCGTCACCTCTGCCCCTGCTAGGCTAGCCCGAGCCCTCACTGTTCGCCCACACCGACAGGACTGCGTTTCGGCGTCCTGTCCCGACCATAGGCTTCAGCAACCTCAGGGGGCTAGAAGTGCCCTAAGTCTCCACACTGTAGGCTTGGGAGCTCCCTCCCTCTAAGCAGGTCTGCTCTAATTGCCGCGGGAGAGCTTGTTTGGCTAGTGTCCTGTCTCCCTTTGCTGGTATTGCTAGCTCCAGGGGAAATATTCGTTTTCGATTAGGGAAGTGACTCAGCCCATGGGTTGGGGTGGCTGTCCCTCAGAGTGTCCTCGTGCCTTCAGTCCACTCTTTGTTCCCGCTGCTCTGTTCCTCTCCTCTGTCCCAGTTCCCCGGAGCCCTGGGTGCGTGGTTGTGAGAGAGGCTTTCTGAGCTGTCCCTTTAAAAAGATTTTTGGGTCTGAGAAGACTCTCTCTTTTTCCCAAATAGTATCCTCATTTACTTCACAGCTCGATACTGTCCAATCGGCTCTTCTAGGGTCTGGGACTGCAGTCTGGGGCTTGGTTCCTGGGACCCAGGTCCCTCCCTCTCCGCCAAACTCTCCTCCCGCCACGCGGATCTCTCCGGGCTGCCGTTTGCTCCGGGGAGCTGGGCAGCCCTCTTCGCATTTTCGCTATTCCTACCAGTCTCAATGTGGCTTCTGCAGTGTTCCTTGGTTGAAGAGTCCACTTAATTTTGCTCCAAGTTGGTTTATCCAGATGATGGTTCTTAAAATTGAGTTATAATCCACTTTGGTTCTGGGAGTTGGAAGTTGGTACGTCTGCCTACTCCTTCGCCATCTTCTCCTCTGCCTAAAATTTTGTTTTAAGTCGCTATTTTGTGTGGAGGTTTTTTGTTGTTGTTTTTGTTTTACAGTTGAATGTTAGTTGTGGCTTTTGAAATAACTCTAATGAAGCTGTCTTATTTCAAAGCTTTTTACTGAGTAGAAAAGCTTTTCTTAACTAAGGTAATTTCAGAGAAGCTATTTGATAAAGAATTTAGACAAAGTTTCTGGTAAAAAAAGAATGCTCAGGGAAGGTAAATTTGACTAAACACTCCTTTTTGCTTCATTTTGTACATGGAAAAGACAGTTAAAAGATCAGCTTCAGAGAGTCCTGAATACAAAATAATTGTCATTGGAATGAATTTGTATGAACTTGAACATCAAATCAAAATACAGAGTATAATAAATCGTAAGGATTATTATTCTCTTTATTTTCTCATAAAAATGCAAATATGAGTAATTTACAACATGATCGCTTAGATTTTGTCACTTTCTTGTTTGATTTTCAAGAAGTGAATGAAATAGAAAATAAAAGTTGGGTCTGATTATGTCTCTTTGAAATAAAGCCCTAAAGCAAGGCCCTACTTTGTTTGAGGTTAATAATAATAAATACAAGGGTACCTATGTCCACTTGGTTAGGTTGAACTACATTTTCCAGAATTTTCTTCCTTACATGTTTCTAGTTAGGATGGTCTATAATGAGAGAGATTGTTGAGATAAATATTCACAAACTGATCACAATTTTGTTATTAGCACCCATACCATGCTACATCCCCACTATCCTCTAAGCCAAGGGTCCCCAAAATACAGCCAGTGGGCCACATGTTGCCCCCTGAGGCCATTTATCTGGCCCCCGCCGCACTTCCAGAAGGGGCACCTCTTTCATTGGTGGTCAGTGAGAGGAGCACAGGATGCATCCGCACCAATAGTTCCCATTGAAATACTGGTCAGTTTGTTGATTTAAATTTACTTGTTCTTTATTTTAAATATTGTATTTGTTCCTGTTTTGTTTTTTTACTTTAAAATAAGATATGTGCAGTGTGCATAGGGATTTGTTCTTTTTTTTTTATAGTCCGGCCCTCCAATGGTCTGAGGGACAGTGAACTAGCCCCCTGTATAAAAAGTTTGGGGACCTCTGCTCTAAGCACTCCTCACTCAACCTTTGAATCACTTCTGCCAAATAGAACCAGTGGTCTAACTTCTGACATCATAAAACATCTTACCGGTTTTTGAACTTCATGTAAGTGGCATCATACAGCATGTACTCTTTGATGTCCCGTTTCATTTACTCAATAATGTATTGTGTTTACATAATTCTTTTGTATTGTTGCATGTAGTGGTAGTTTTCTTCTCCTTTCATATATATTCTTCCTCTTGGAAGGTTGTTGGCATAATATGGTCCATGAGCCAAATCTGACCCACTACCTGTGTCTACATAACCTACAAGATACAGTTTTCATATTTTTAAATGATTGAAAAAAATCAAAAGAAGAACACTATTTCAGAATATAAGTATAGCCAATGAATAAAGTTTTATTGGAATAAAGTATGTTTATCTTTCTTTGTATTGTCTATGACTGCTTTCATGCTACAATGGCAGAGTTGAGTTCTGACAGAGACCATATTGCCTGCAAAATTAAATATTTACTATCCGGTCCTTTGTAAGAAAAAGTTTGCCAACCCCTGTACCACAATTTATTTATTTGTTGAGAAGCATCCGGATCATTTCTACTTTGAAAATAGTGCTGTTATAAATGTTCTTCGGCATTTCTTGTGTGAACATATGTGTGCATTTCTATTTCATGTTATACTTTGGGGTGGAATTGCTGTGCTTTAGGGAGACACTGCCAAATGGTATTCCAAAGGAGTTGCACAAATTTATACTCCATCTGGTGTGCTCAGGAGTATCCTTTTAAATTTTCTGTTTGTTTATTGTTATATATAGAAATATAATATATTTTTATATGTTGACTTTGTGATCAGCAATCTTGCTAAATTTATTTGTTAATTCTAATAATATATAACTTGTTGAATTTGCTGTCAATTTTATCATGTCTTCTGCACATAATGATAGATTCATTTAATCTTTTTGTCTTTTCTTTTTATTTTCTTTTCTCCTTTGCAAAAAGGATTTGTTTTTGTTTTCATTTTATTGCATTTGTGAGGATCGTCAGAACAATGCTCAATCGAATTGATGGTAACTGACAAAATCTTTGTCTCATTACAACCATAGAAAAATTTTTTCAATATTTCACCATTAAATATAATTTTTCTTTAAGAGTTTCGTAGATACTCATTCTAAGTTTTTCTTTTATTTATAGTTTACTAGGAACCTTTTTAAAATTATAGGTGAGTGTTGTATTCAATGCTTTTATTTATCTAGTACAATGTTCATTTTTTTTTATATTTTTCTCCTTTAATGTGATAAAGACTTTCATTAAATTTTGAACAGTAAATCATACATACATTTCTATAATGTACTACACTTGTTTGTAATGTATTCTCTCTTCAATATGTACTATATTGGATTTTCTAATTGCCAAGAACTTTGAAGAGTCTTAAAATTTGTAACTGAAAAAATGACCTGCCCATCCAACTGCCGGGAAAACCAAGCACATGACATAATAAGTGCTGATGATAAGGGGAAAGGTTTATTCAAGAGCCAGCCTCTTGAGATGATAGGAGAACTCCTGTCCTCAAAATTCATCTTAATTTTTTTGATGCAAGCAAAGGTTTTTATAAGGAGGAGAAAGAAGGGGGAATAAGCAAAAGATAAAACAAAAGGGGGTTGAGAGTTCTTTGCTGCGGGGGCTACTTGCAAGCTAGTTCAATGTGTTCAGATAATTAATTGAAGGTCAACACATCTGGAGCTGGCATATCTGAGTTCAGTGTTGCAGTAATATAAGGTTAGAGTAACTAAATTTATAGAAATATAGAAAAGTATAAAAAATAATTAAGATATATAAAAAGCAATTAAGGAAATTAAAGTTATGCCATATGGATAGAAATTAATATAGTATGTACAGATATGATAAACAGATCATAACTTTCAAGTAGGGCCCAGTTTGTGTTTCTGTGAAGTTATACATAGATAAGAAGTGGCTTGATGTCATAACTCTGTAAGTTAACATAAACAAGAAGCTTCCCTAGGAACACCTTAAAAGTGGTTTGATGTAACATTTCAGTAGATTAACATAAAAAAGCTTCCTTCCAGAAAGTCCCAAAAAGGTGGTTTGAGGTGATAATCCTGTATATTGACACCTGTTAGAAGGCTTGGCCAGTAAATGTACTAAAGCTGAGGGGTCTCCCTGCTGTGGTAATCGCCCAGACTCCAACGTTGATGTGGACTGTCTCTACACTGCTCTGACTAAAGAAAGCTGAGAGGAGCATGCCGACGGGGTCCCCTTAAACTGTATCCAGGCACGCCAAATGATTTGTGCATAATAAACTGCCTGTGTGATTCTTGCAGCTAACTTGTGTGTCGGTCATGTCTTTCCTCCGGTGGCAGTTGGTATCAGCACTAATAAGTAGAATCCTTATAGTTGCCTCAAGAGTAGTCTTGAAGAGGCTACCAGCCCTGCTGATAAGCAGGAGAGTCCCACTTTGCAGGGAGGTTGAATCCGGGATGACTGGGTAGACATAAAGCTCGTGATCTACTGGGATATTAGACTTTATTCCCTTGGCTGTTGGAACTGAAGCTACCAAATAACTTATAAAGTAGGGGTTTTGTTTCAGGTAACAAGTGTTCACAGAGTCCCAAGTCAGGTTGTCATCTTGGCCTTGAGCAAGATTCAGAACTACAAGCCTAAATGTAGGGAGTGAGGAGAAAGGAGGGTGTGAGGTATAACTCCCACATATGCTTATTCTTCTTGCTGAGCTGTTAGTTAACCCTTTATGTGCACCAGCCAAGGGTATAAGCCTTTTGACTGTAATTAGAACTTTGCCAGAGGTGAAAAAACAAGATAAATTATATAGTTTTGGTTTATTGTAGAATACAGAACTGTGATCACTAAACTAGTAATATTAAATCATGGTTATAAAAGCAACAAACTGGATTTAAAATTATACAGAACTTCTTTTGTAAGCTAGTCAGATAAATATCAGTAAAACAGTAATATAGCATATTTAATCCCAGTTAAAATTTAATCTTATGAAAGCTACTATTCTTAACAATTTAGCCTGCTAAACCTTCGTGGATGCTGGTAAAAAAAAATAGGAGGTACCTGGGAAAGAAAAATAAAATTTATTTGTTCACAGTAATAGCAGTAGTCAAAGTACCATCATTCATTGTGCCCTGCACTCCAATCCCTACAGGGAAATTAAAAAAAGATAAAACAACACACACAAAAACACCGTATTTGCAACAGGTTACATGACAAAAGAGGAGACCTGAATTTAGAAACTGCATATATTTGTAAGGGGAAGTAGGCATATTGCCCTTTGCTCTTAAAAGAGGTTGCATCTCTGTCTTCTATGGCTGTTTCCTGTAGAAATATTCTTAAAAAGAGTTTGTATTAGTCTGCTCAGGTGGCCATAATAAAAAACTACAGGCTGGGTAACATAAACAGAAGTTTATTTTCTATAGTTCTGGAGGCTAGAAATACAAGATCAAGGTGCTAGTAGGATTGGTGTCTGTTGAGACATCACATCTTGGGTTGCAGATGGCTGTTGTTTTGATGTATCTTAACATGACCTTTTCCCTGTGCACGCTGGAAAAGAGATAAACAGGAAAATGACATTTTTCTAACTTTCACCTTCTAAAATTCTGCTCAAGAGTATTTAGCTAATGAAATATATTTTTGCATCCACAGCCTTAGATGAAAGAAAATATTGGAAATAAAGTGTACATTTTAACTTACTAGCCCCTGACTCACAGCAAAGCACACTTCAAAAAGGTTTAAGTGGATGGCATGTATCAGTTCACCACAGTCTCCACCCAGTACAATTTCCAAAGGTGATTTTTTCTCCCTTCTTAGTAAAATTTATATTCTGAAAAAAGGGACATATATCCTGAGGTAACTTAAGAACAGTAGTTGAATTATGCCTGTTAATTTTCATCAACTTTTTCATAAACATTATCAGCCAGTTTTTAATACATGTTAGTCAAATAAGTTTGTAAATATGATATATATGTTTGCTAACTTATAGTTTGCATGAGGTGTAGGAGACAGGCTGTAAGCTGACAAAGTCATTATAGCCTAAGGCTTAGTTTTAAGACAAAGCTTTTCCCACCTTTTTAATATCAAGAACTTTCCACATCCTTCTAATACTAAGATCTTCTCAGAACTAAGCTTTTCCCTACACCCTTGACTATTGCATAAAGTGGGGTGGTGCACTCTTATGAGGATTCCCATTTATGCCTCAGATAAGTGGCTTTGTATCAGAGACCTCCTTATTTGTATATTGGCTTAAAAGCTTTAATTTCTACACTATAAAATAAGGCTGACTGGGGGCTCCTTCACTCAGATCCTGCCATCAGCATTGCAGAGAAGAGGCAGCCAAGATGGCGGAGCACTGAAGGAGAAACCAGATTGTGCAGAGTTAGTGCAGAGAGGAGATGGGGAACAGAGGTGAATAAGGCTGGTTGGGCCTTTGATTCTAGGAATACTCAGATGAGTCAGTGCCTTTGGGAGCTCTAAATAGAAAGAGAAGTGTTTTCCCACTGTGTGTATTTTCTTGCTAGCCGGGTGCAAGCTAGGATTAAAAGTAATGTCCCATTAGTTTTTGGCTCCATTGTTTCATTACTGTTTGTCCAAATCAAATGCAAACATGCACGGGCCAGGTGGCTGTGATGGTGGCCGTGGCTACTGGCTATACAATATCATATGAGTGATTTGACTAAAGTAAACAGTAATATAGGTCAAGAGAGAATAAAAATAGTCATATCCTTTGACACATTAATAGTCATGAAGAGTTATGTATGTAGAAAAATCTATCTAATTGCATTATATATACTGAGAAAGATTTAAATATCCAATTGTCTTAAATTAGAAAAATGCTTAAGACACTTGGAAGAAAAGCCTAACATAATATTAGACAGATATTAGAACATTTTATTGTAATTCTGAAAGAAAATAAATTTACAAAATTTTATACACAACATGATTTTAACAACATTAAAAAATACATTAAAAAAATAAGAAAATAAACCAAAATGCCAGATTGTGGGTAGTAGTAGATTATGGGTAGTTTTTAAAAACAACTCTTTGGCTTTTTTATATTTGTTACTATTCTCTAAATTTACTACAAAAAGTATGGATTTATTTTTTAATAAACTTTTAAAAAAGTTTTTATTCTAATAGGAGAGTAATATTTGGAAGTAAAATAATTTTTGAATTGTTGAAATTATGTAAATTAAAGGTATTTGGGAACAATTGAGACTTGTTTTTGCTCCCTGTGCATGCCTCTAAAGGAATGTTGTTACAATTCTTTTCTTTATTATTAAATTTATTGGGTGACATTGAATAACAAAATTATACAGATTTTAGGCTCACAATACACACTGCATTGTGTGTTCTCCATCCCAAATCAAATCTCCATCAATCACCATTTATTTTCCCTATTCTCTCCTTCACCTCCTCCTTTCTCTTCCCCCAGGCAATGAGCACAATCTTGTCCATGCCCATGAGTTTTTCCTCTTTTTTTTTTCTCAATCCTCCTTTCCCATAGTTGACAGTCTGATATCTATGTGTCTGTCTCTATTTCAATTGTTAGTTTATTTTGTTCATTAGATTCTACATGAATGAAATCATGTGGTGTTTGTCTTTTTCTGACTGGATTATTACACTTATCATAGTAATCTTCAGATCTATTCATGTTGTCACAGAGGCTAAGATTTCCATCATTTCTACAACCAAGTAGTATTCCAATTTATAAATATACCACAGCTTTTTTATTTACTTACATACTTATGAACACTTAGGATGTTCCCAGATCTTGGCTATTGTAAATAACTCTCCAGTGAACACAGAAGTGCATATATTCTTTCAAATTAGTGTTTCAAGTTTCTTCAGATAAGTTCCCAGAAGTGGAATTGTTGGGTCATAATGCACTTCCATTTTTTATTTTTTGAGGTTGCTGCTTACTGCTTTCCACGGTGGCTGTACCAACCTGTATTCTCATTAATAGTGCACAGTGATTCTCTTTTCTCCACATCCTCACCAACACTGGTTGTTTGCTTCTGACATGTGTGATGTGATATCTCATTGTGCTTTTAATTTGCATTTCTTTGCTGACTAGTGACATTGAAAATATTTTTATATGTCTACTGCTCATTTGTATGTCCTCACTGGAGATGTATCTATTCAGGTCCTTTGCCCATTTTTTAATTGAATTGTTTCTTTTATTTTAATATTAAGTTTAGAAGTTGTTTATAAATTTTGTATATAAACCCCTTAACAGATGTATCCATGAATATGTTTGCCTATTCAGTGAGTTGTCTTCCCATCTTGTTGTTGGTTTCTTCTGGCACTGGCACAAAACAATCAAACAGATCAATGGAACAGAATAGAGAGCCCAGAAATAAACCCACACCTTTACGGTCAATTGATATTTGACAAAAGAGACAAGAACATATAATGAGGTAAAGAAAGTTTATTTAATAAATGGTGTTGGAAATATTTAACAAATACATTAAAAAATATATCTAGACCACCATCTTACACCATATACAAGAATAAATTCAAAATAGGTTAAAAACTTAAAATGTTAGACTCAAAAAATTCTAAAAGAACACATAGACAGTAAAATTTCAGACGTTTCTCATAGCCCTATATTTTTTCTGATATATTTCCTTGGGCAAGAAACACACAAACAAAATAAACAAATGTTATATGTATATTATTTAATAATTAATTTCAGAAAGAAGGGAAACCACAGAATGTGCAATATCTGTTTCTGTTGATGTTTGGTTTGGTTTGATTTTCTAGGAGTCTTATTTACATTCTTACTATTGGAATGTGTAAACAATAGGCCCTGTCCATTTGCTTCTATTGAGAACAAGAAGAAATTTAACACAATTACTTAAATTTGCTTTTGTTTTAATTAAACATTTTATTTAGGGAAAATTGTGGATTTACATGAAGTGTAAGAAATAATAGAGCGTTCATAATCTCTTCATCCAGTTTCCTCCCACTGGCATTTACAAGGTATTGTTAAAGATTATAATCAGAATGCTCACATCCATACAATCAAGGGGTACAGTGTTTCTTCCTCTTCTACTTTTAACACAATAAGATCCCTCATGTTATCCCTTTATAGCCACATTCACTAGTACTTCACAATATTGATATGCCACAGTTTGTTTAACCACTGAAGTACATTTGGGCTGTATGCAGGTTTTGACTATCTATATAAATAAAAATGTAAATGTTTGTTTGTTCAAAATTTTAAATCTCCAAAAGTTCTTCACCAATTGTTTTGAAATTTTGACAAATGTTGTATTTGAATATGTGCGTGTTTTTATATACCTACTATTACATAGATGTCACACCTGTGTTAGGTAAAAAGGTAAAAACATGCTTTTTTTGAAAAACAGCATCATCTGTTGAACGTAAAAGCAACACAAAGTATCTTAAATATTTTATGATTTCATTTTGATCTTCTTGGGCAATCACTGGTGGATAGGCATAACATCACAGCACGTGTTTTCAGACAGAAGCTGAAGTTGCTCATGGATTTCATGGAAAAACAGGAAGTTTTTGGGTCTGTGTGCTGCTGGATGCATTCAGCGAAATGGCATAAGAGATGATTGCCACATGCACATATAGTAATCTGGCTCTATAACAAAATCACTTCAAACAAAATCGACAAGGTAATATGCACTGAAATATCCGATGCTGAGTTGATAAGGTTTTGAATGAAGTTGTGACAAAAAATATGATACATGAACCTTGAGGTACACTGAATCCAAATTCACCATGCATGATAGACGGAAAATGCTCTAAGTGATATTCTCGAGCATTAGTATCCAACACAGTTACAAAAATCGATGGATATCCTTTATACAGAAGAAGATCAGCAGAAGATGGCAGTAAATTAGCAACTATACAAATGCTAAATGGTCACATCAAAGTAGATAACTGGTGGGTTGTTCCATATTTGCCTTTTCTATCAAAAACATACAAAGTGCACATAAATGTGGAGTACTGTAACTTTGTTAAATCAATCAAATAAATACATTTGTAAGTACCTAAATAAAGGCAGTGACACGGCAGTGTTCGGTGTGTAACCAGAAAGAAGTGATAGTAATGTGGTCATATATAACGACTGGCAGAGTATCAGGCTAGAAGATACATTCATAAGCAGCAATGAAGCTGTATGGTGAGTTCTTTCATTTCCCATACATGAACAAAGTCCAGCTGTTGTTCACTTAGCAGTACATCTAGAAAATGGACAATGAATTTATTTCACAGCTGCAAATGTGCAACCAATAGCCCTGAATCCACTGGCTATAATGTTAACTGCTTCCTCCACGTTATGTCAAAATGACACGTTTGCGAAAACACTGCTGTATTTGGAAGTACCTACTTATTACATATGGAATGCAAGTAGTAAATCATTTGAAAGATGCAAATGAGAAGAGCAAGTAGATGGACAACCTAGCATATTCAAAGAAACTACAATAGTCAGACTATAGACCATGCATCCCAATCAAGATGAATGCTTCTGCCTTCGTATGCTGTTGGTAAATGTGCCTGGTCCAACATCTTTCCAGCACTTGAGAATTGTCAATGGCATTATACATGCCACTTCCAGCAATGCATGTCAAGCTCTGAATTTATTGGAGGATGACCAACACTGGGATGTGTGCATTAATGACGTGTGCAACACGTCACATCCAAATTAAATTCGTTCATTGTTTGCAATCATATTGACCGCCTGCTCTCCTTCATCTTCAACAGAGTTATGGGAGAAATATAAATCACACATGGTTGAAGATATTTTCCTACACACGCAAGGAAAATTCAAATATAAACATGGATTTCACAGCAAAAATCTACAATGAAGTGTTAATAATGATAAAAGATTTGTGCTTAGAAATTGCGAACAAAGTTCTCAATCAATTGAAAATGCCATCACCAAATTAATCTGCTGCTGCTTTCTTTGATGTAGAGTTGTGTTGTGAACAAAATTACAACACAGGTGATCTTTTGTCATATGTGCAATCAAATATTCCTAAACTAACGCTTGAACAAAAAGGCATTTGCAGTCAATAACGGAGGTTGGAGAAATCTTTTTCTTATATGCGCCAGGAGGAACTGGTAAAACGTTCCTAATTAGATTGATTCTGGCAGCAATTTGATCCCAAAATGACATAGCCTTAGCTCTTCATCATCCAGAATAGCTGCAACATTGCTACCAGGTGGAAGAACTGCTCATTCTGCTTTGAAATTGCCATTGAACATGCAATTAATTGAAACTCCCACATACAACATTTCCAAAGTATCTGGCATGGGAAAAGTATTGCAGAAATGCAAACTTATTGTTTGGGATGAATGCACAATGGTGCACAAAAATTCACTCAAGACTCTTGATCAATCATTGCAAGATTTGCGTGGAAACATCAGACCATTTGGGAACACATTAATATTGCTTGCAGGAGATTTCAGGCAAACATTACCTGTAATTCTTTAATCGACACCAGCAGATGAAATAAATGCTTGCCTGAAATACTCTACTGTGTAAGAGTATTTGTTAAAATGTTAAGATGTTAAAATTAACTACAAATATGCGTGTCCAGCTGAAAAACGATCAATCAGCTGAGATATTCTTACATCAATTGCTGAAAATTGGGAATGAAAAGATCTCAATTGATCTGACCTCAGGACAAATTTCATTGCCTCATAACTTCTGCAATTTAGTGACATCAAAAAAAGTATTGGTTGAAAAAGTATTTCCCCATATTCAAACCGATTAGAAGAATCACAATTGGCTGAGTGAATGAGCTATTCTTGCAGCCAAGAACAAAAATGTTTATAAACTTAACAAATTTTTCAGTCTAACATTCAAAGTGAGGCAGTCACATACAAGTTCGTCGACACTGTTGTGGAAGCAGATGAAGCTGTTAATTATCCAACAAAATTTTTGAATTCACTCGATTTGCCAGGGATACCACCACACGTACTGCAATTGAAAATCAGCATGCCAATTATCGTGTTGCGAAATATCAACCAGCCAAAGCTTGCAATGGCACGTGGCTTGCACTATAAAAATTAACTAGCAATGTGGTCGAAGCAACAATCTTGACAGGACCTTTCAAAGGTGAAGTTGTCCTCATTCCTCACATTCCTATGATTCCAACGGATGCCATTTCAATTTAAAAGATTGTAATTCCCAATTCGATTGGTGTTTGCAATCACCATCAACAAAGCTCAGGGCCAATCTTTAGAATTGTGCAGTTTAGATCTAGACACAAATTGCTTCTCACATGCACAATTATATGTTGAATGTTCTAGAGTCGGCAAACCAGACAATCTCTATATCTGCACAGAGAATGGAACAACAAAAAATACTGTATACCCACAAGCATTGTGAAATTAACCATATTAGAAATGTGGGCTTTCTCTTTTCTTTCTTTTCCATTTAACCAGACTGAGCTACAGCAACACGTGGCCGGGTACAGCTAGTTATAAATAATGCTATTATAAACATTTAAATACAGGTTTTTTTGTTTTTTGTTTTTATAAACATAAATCTTAATTTATAAGAAATAAGTTCCCAGGAGTGTCATTCCGAGATGTATGGTATTTTTGTGTTTGATTTTTTTTTTTAAAACATAATTACGAAGTTTTCCAGAGTGGATATATCATTTTACATTCTCATCAGCAACATACGAATGACCCAGATTCTCTGCATCTACATCACCATTGAATCTGGGCACTATTTTCTATTTTAGCCATTCGGATAGGTATGTAGTAGTATCTTATTATGATTTTAATTTTCACTTTTCCAGTTGCAATGAGATCAAACAATTTTTCATGTGGTTTTTGCCACCTCTTTATTTTCTTCTTTTTTTGCCTTTTTTTCTGATTGACTTGTTTTTTTAACTGTTGAATTTTAAGAGTTCTTTATATATTTCAGATACTAATTCTTTGTCAATATGTGGTTTATAAATATTTTATTCAAGTTGGTAGCTTGTCATTTCATTCTCTTAACAGAGTCTCTCACAAACTAATTTTTTTTAAATGAACCCTCGTTTATCAGTGTTTCTTTTTAGGGGTCATGTTTTTGTTTTGCCTAGCCCTGACTCTGAAGATTTTCTCCTTTCTTCTAAAAGTATTATAGTGTTACATTTAAGTCCATGATCCATTTTGACTTAATTTTTGTAGCAGGAGAAAGATTTAGAGCAAGGTTTATGTTTTGGCTGATGTATGTCCTATTGCTTCAATATCATTTGTTGGAAAAACTATGTCTTCCATTGAATTACCTTTCTACCTCTATCAAGATCACTGAGTATATATTTGTCTATTTCTGGGTTCTCTGTTCTGTTCTGTTCATCCATGTGCCTCTATTTCTACCACCACCATGCAAGCTTGACTATTACAACTACCTAGTACGACTTAAAATTGAGTAAACTGATTTTTCTATTTCCTTCTTTTGCATAATTGTTTTAATCATTTCAGTTACTTTGACTTTTCATCTAAGTTTTATAATAATCTTGTCCATATCTACAAAAACATTTTCATGATTCTGACAGAAATTGTATTAAATCTGTATGTCATTTTAAGGAAAATTGATGTCCTTACTATATTGAGTCCTCTAATTTGTGAACATAATATGGCCTCTCCATTTCTTTAATCCTCTTTTGTTTCTTTCATCAGCACTATGTGGTTTCTATTATGTAAGTCTTGTATATATTTTGTTGGCATTATGTCTAAAGAGTACAATTATTGGTAAATGATATTGTATTTTCAATTCCAACTTCCATGTATTCATTGCTGATATATAGAAATGCAATTGATTTTTGTTTACTTATCATGTACCCTACAACATTATTAAACTTTTAGTTTTAGAAGCTTTCTGTAGAATCCATAGAATTTTCAACATAATACAATTATGTCATCTGAAAATATGAAGTTTTTATTCATTTCTGATCTGTATGCTTATTTTCTTCTATTGCTCAATGACTCTAACTAGAACCTCCAATATTGTTAAACAAGAGTGGTGGGGGTAGACATTATTATTTTCTGCCTAATCTTAGACAAAAACCATTCAGCTTTTTAATCACTAAATGTGAGCTAATAGATATGTTTATAGATGCTCTTCATCAAATTTTGTTCCATTCTTTTCTTATTTTTCTTAGTTTTACTATGAATGGATGTTGAATTTTGCATTATTGATATAATCGTGATTTCTCTTTCTACTTTTGTTTGTTAATATGATAGATAGATTACATTAATTGATTTTCAAATATTGAAGCAGACTTTCATCCCTGGGATGTATCTCTGGAATTACTTGTACAATATGATGCATAATTCTTTTAAATATATTGCTAAGTTCTATTTGTCAACATTTTGTTAAGGATTTTTATATTTATATTTATGAAAATATTCATTCAATAGTCTTATTTATTTATTTATTATACTCTCTTTGTCTGGTTTTTATATCAGGGTAACAACAGCTTTATAAAATGATTTGAAATGTGCTCTAATTTATTCTAGTTTTTGGTAGAGATTGCATAAAATTGGTGTTAATTATTCATTAAACAATTGGTATAATGCTCCCCAGAAGCTACCTGGGACTAAAGATTTTTGTCATGGGAAATTTTTAAATCATGAACTCAATTTTTTTATTAGTTTTAAAGTTATACAAATTATTTATTTTACATTGAATAAGTTGTGATAGTTTGCATTGTTTTTAAGGATTTGGTCCATTTTATTGAAGTTGTCAAATTCATGTGCATAGAGTTGCTTGCAGAATTCTCTTACTATCCTGATATTCCATATTTCATTCCTAAATTGGTATTATGTCTTTTCTTTTTCTTCTTTTTCTTTTGCCTCTTTTACCATATATGCTTCTTATATACACCTTTAAAGTGATGTTACAGAAAATTTAACAGTTAGTTTTAGAGGGAAATAGGAAAACCATAGAATATATAATATCTCATTCAGCTGATCTACTTAAATTTCTGGGACTGTAGTTTAATATTCTTACTTTTTAATTATTTAAAAAATAGAAACCAGGCAGTTGTTCTTATTGAAAACAAGGGTAAATTTACTGCAATGCCCTAAATTAAAAAAATGTAACTGCCTGATTTAATTTTTATCATTCTGGGTTGGGCCTTTAGGGAATTCTAGAGAAAAGGGAACGGACCACATGATGGAAGTTTTGTTGTGATTTAATTTTTGTTATTTATATCCTAGATGAAGTGAGAAAAATTCTGTGGGAATAAGTAATGCCCTAACTTAATCCTAAATTAATTGAGATGCCTATTTTACCTTTTCAAAGAACTTTGCAAGGCAACGGAGTTGTCCTAGACCTTGGAGCAGTTTCTTCACTCTCCTTTCTATAAACTGATGTTGTCTGGCTAGACTGCTCTCCAGGATTTGATTCTGTATTTTAACTATACTGGATTTTCCACAGAAATACATAATTGGAAGGAATCATCCCCCGTCCCCCCCCCCCAACACACACACATAAAGTACCAATTTTAAGGATAGCAGAGTATCTATACATGGATTGGGAAAAAATAAGTAAACTGGGAAACAAGAGACCTAATTATAAACACTATATTTTTTATTTGAACTTTAAGCAGATTCTTAAAATGTCCCAATTTCCTGTTTTCTGGAGGCATATGTTTATTCACTGCCTTTAACTTTGGGGAGAGGAATTACCAAAACAAAACACTTAACCAAACACTGAGTCATACAGAATTAAATTCAAAAAGATATATGGCATTAATTGACCTAATTCTTTCTAGTAGATAGATGTTATGTGATTTTTGAACACTAGTACATGGCTAGGAAGAGCTGATTTTATTTATTACTGAGAGCAATAACTTTCTTAAATTTCTGAATTCAATTTACAGGGATGACACTGGTTAACATAATTATACAGGGGTCAGGTGCCCAATTCTATAACACATCTTTGTGCACTTGTATTGTCTATTCACTCCCCCAGGTCAAGTTTTCTTTTATCACCATTTATCATCCCTACACCCTCTTCTGCCTCCACCCCTTCACCCACAGTCACCATACCATTGTTTGTGTACATGAATTTTTGCATTTTTTGTCCTCTTTTGTTAAATCCCTCTATCACCCTCATCCAGCTCTCTCACCCCTTACAGCTGTTAGCCTCTTCTCTATGTATAATTCTGTCTATATTTTGTTTGTTAATTCATATATGCATTAGATTCCATATATGAGTGAAATAACATGATTTGAAAAAGTGCAAATGATCTATTTTTAATATTCTGAGGAATCTCCATACTCTTTTCCACAGTGGCTGCATCAGTCTGCATTCCCACTACCAGCACAGGAGGGTTCCCCATTCTCCACATCCTCGCCAGCACCTATCCTGTTTTGTTTTGTTAATGAGCGCCACTCTGACTGGTGTAAAGTGGTATCTCATTGTGGTTTTAATTTGCATTTCTCTAATGATTAATGATGCTGAACATTTTTTCTTCTGTCTATTGGCCATCTATATGTCCTTTTTGCCCATTATTTTGTCGGATTGTTTGTCTTGCTGGTGTTGACATTTATAAGTTCTTTATAAATTTTGGCTATTAACCCCTTACCAGACGTATTGTTGAATATGTTCTCCCATTGTGTGCTTTGTCTTTTTATTCTGTTCAATTGTCTTTAGCTGTACAAAAGCTTTTTAGTTTGATATAGTCCTATTTGTTTACCCTGTCCATTATTGGAAGTGCCGTAGAGATAAATCAGCAAATATATTGCTGTGAGAGATGTCGGAGAGCTTACTGCCTATGTTTTCTTCTAAGATGGTTTCTTGACTTACATTTAAGTCTTATATCCATTTTTAATTTATTTTTGTAAATGGTGTAAGTTGGTGGTCTAGTTTCATTTTCTTGCAGGTAGCTGTTCAATTTTTCCAACACCAGTTTTTAAAGAGACTGTCTTTACTCCATTGAATAATCTTACCTCCTTTGTCAAATATCAATTGTCCATAAAGGTGTGGGTTTATTTCTGGGTCCTCTGTTCTGTTCCAATGATGTGTATGCCTTTTCTTATGTCAGTACCAAGCTGTTTTGAGTACAATGGCCTTGCAGTATAACTTGATATCAGGAAGTGTGATACCTCCTTCTTTATTATTCTTCAAGATTGCTGAAACTATTTGTGTTCTTTTTTGGTTCCATATAAATTTTTGGAATATGTGTTCTATATCTTTGAAGTATGTCATTAGTATTTTAATTGGTATTGCATTGAATTTATAATTTGCTTAGGGTAATATAGACATTTTAATGATGCTTATTTTTCTTAATCATGAGCATGGTATATGCTTCCACTTGTTTGTATCTTCCTTGATTTCTTTTATTAATGTTTTATAATTTTCCAAGTACAAGTCTTTAACTGACTTGGTTAAATTTACTCCTAGGTACTTTATTTTCTTTGTTGCAATGTTGAAGGAGATTGTTTTCTTAATTTCTCTTTCAGACAGTTCATTGTTGGTGTATAACAATGCCTCTGCTTTCTGTGTATTAATTTATATCCTGCCACTTTGCTGAATTTATTTATCAGTTTGAGTAGCTTTTTGACTGAGACTTTAGGGTTTTCTATGAACAGTATCATATCATCTGCAAGTAGTGATAGTTTTACTTTTTCTTTTCCAATTTGGATGCCTTTTATTTCTTCTTCTTTTCTGATTGCTGTAACTTGGACTCCCAGTACTATGTTGAATAAGAGTGTCGAAAAGGGGCACCCCTGACTTTTTCTTGATTTTAAGGGGATTGCTTTTTAATTTTTCCCATTGCTTATGATGTTGGCAGTGGATTTGTCATAAATGGCCTTTATCATGTTAAGGTATGTTCCCTGTATTTTCACTTTGCTGAGAGTTTTTATCATAAATAAGTGCTGGATTTTATCAAATGCTTTTTCTGCATCTATTGAAATTATGTGGTTTTTCTTCTTCCTTTTGTTTATGTGGTGAATAACATTTATTGATTTACGAATATGTACCAGCCTTGCCTCCCCAGAATGAATTCCACTTGACCATGATGTATGATTTTTTTCATGTATTGCTGTTTTTGGTTTGCTAATATTTTGTTGAGGATTTTAGCATCTAAGTTCATCAGGGATATTAGCCTATAATTTTCTTTCTTTGTGTTGTCTTTGCTCGTTTTGGAATCAGAATGATGCTCACCTCATAAAAGAAGATTGGAAGTCTTTCTTTCTCTTGAATTTTTTGAAATAGCTTGAGAAGGATAGAAGTTAGTTCTTTTTGAATATTTGGTAGAATTTCCCTGTGAAGCCATCTGGCCCAGGGCTTTTGTTTGTTGGGAGATTTTTGATAACTGTTTCAATCTCATTTGTTGTAATCGGTCTATTTAGGTTTTTTTGATTTCTCCAGACCGATTTTTTTTTTTTTACACGAACAGAAAGAGTGTCAGAGAGAGGGACAGATAGGGAAAGACAGACAGAAATAAAGAGAAATAAGAAGCATCAATCATCAGTTTTTTGTTGCAACACCTCAGTTGTTCATTGATTGCTTTCTCATATGTGCCTTGACCACAGGTCTTCAGCAGACTGAGTAACCCCTTGCTCAAGGCAACGACCTTGGGTTCAAGCTGGTGAGTTTTTGCTCAAGCCAGATGGGCCCGCACTCAAGTTGGCGACCTTGGGGTTTCAAACCTGGGTCCTTCACATCTCAGTCTGATGCTCTATCCACTGTGCCAACACTTGGTCAGGCCAGATTGATTTTTAAAAGATTATATTTTTTAAGGAATTTGTTTATTTCACCTATGTTGTCTAATTGTTTTGCATACAGTTCTTCATAGTATTTTCTTACAATATTTTGTATTTCTGTAGTGTCGGTTGTTATTTCTCCACTCTCATTTCTAATTTTATTTATTTGACTCCTCTCTCCTTATTTCTTGGTGAGTTTGGTTAAGGGTTCATTGATCTTGTTTACTCTTTCAAAGAACCAGCTCTTGGTTTCATTGATCCTCTGTATTGTTTCTTTAGCCTCTATGTCATTTATTTCCACTCTGATCTTTATTATTTTCTTCCTTTTACTATCTCTGAGCTTTACTTGCTATTCTTTTTCTAGATTTTTTAGATTCAGGGTTAAGTTGTTTATTTGAGCTTTTTCTAGCTTCTTAAAGTATGGCTGTAGTGCTCATTATCATTTATTTCTAGGAAATTTTTTATTTCTTCTTTGACTTCATTGTTTTAATTTCTTCTTTGATCTCATTGTTAATTCATTTCTTATTTAATAGCATGCTATTTAGTTTCCATGTGTTTGAGAATTTTTCAATTTTTCTGTTGCTGTTGATTTCTAGTTTCATGCCATTGTGATCAGAGAAAGTGCTTGATATTATTTCAACCTTCTTAAATTTGTTGAGACAGCTTTTGTGCCCTAATATGTGGTCTGTCCTAGAGAATGTACCATAAGCACTTGAAAAAAACGTATATTCTGCTGCTTTAGTGTGAAAGGTTCTGAAGATATTTATTAAATCTAGTTGATCTAGTGTGTCCTTTATTCTGCTGTTTCTTTGTTAATTTTCTTTCTTGAGGATTTATCTAGTGATGTTAGTGGTGTATTGAAATCCCCTACTCTTATAGTATTGCTGTTGATTTCACCCTTTATATCTATCAAAGTCTGCTTTATATATTTAGGTGCTCCTATATTAGGTGTGTAGATATTTATAATGGTTATATCTTCCAGTTCGATTGCTCCCCTTATCATTATGTAGTTACCTTCTTTATTTCTTACTATAGTCTTTGTGTTAAAGTCCATTTTGTCTGATATATGTATTGCTACCCCAGCTTTTTTTTATTTCCATTTGCATGAAATATTTTTTTTCATTCTTTTACTTTCAGTCTATGTGTATCTTTTGTTTTGAGGTGTGTCTCTTGTAGACAACATCTGTATTGGTCCTGTTTTCTTACCCATGCAGCTACCCTATGTCTTTGATTGGATCATTTAATCCATTTACATTTAAGGTTATTGATATGTAGCTGCCTTTTGACCCAGCCATTCCACTTTTAGAAATATATCTAAAGAACACCATATCACCAACTGAAAAAAAGAAATGCACTCCCATGTATATGGCAGCATTGTTTACAATAGAAAGATCTGAAAATAACCCAAGTGTTCGTCAGTGGAGGAGTGGATTAAAAAGCTGTAGTACATATATACAATGGAATACTATGGGACTATGAAAAAGAAGGAAATCTTATCTTTTTAGCAACATGGGTGGACCTGAAAACTGTTATGTTAATTGAATTAAACCAGGAAGAAAAAGAAAAATATTCTATGACCTCACTCATTTGAGAAACCCAAGGAACAATGTAAACTGAGGAATGAAATTGAGAAAAAGGAGAGATCAAGGGGACCAGAGGAAAAGAGGAAAGAGAGAAAAGGGATGATATGATGGGATAAACCTGAAGGAAGGGGGGAAAGTACTGTAGGGAGGGGGACAAGGGAGATGTTGATGGAAAT
Organism: Rhynchonycteris naso; assembly: GCA_037038555.1. Lineage (NCBI taxonomy): Eukaryota > Metazoa > Chordata > Mammalia > Chiroptera > Emballonuridae > Rhynchonycteris > Rhynchonycteris naso. The sequence goes on along the minus strand of CM072995.1, from coordinate 175,543,168 downwards.
AAGAGGGAGGGTGGATGCATATGGAGCAACCCTAGAATCTATGTAAACACAATTAATTCAATTTAAAAAAGATAAAATAATTGTAAATGAGTAAAAGCCAGTCAAATAAATTAAATCTCAATCCTTGTGAGTGGTAAGTTTGCACTTAAATAATAAGATCATTTTCCTTTCGCAAAGTTCCAAGTTAAATTAATAAAGATTTCTCCCTTTTCATCATTTGAAAGTGTAAATTAAATTTTGCCTTATTTTGATTAGTTAGACCATAAGTGTATGTGTCTTTGTGGGTATAATTAAATAAGGCTCAATTTGAGAGTGGAGAATTTACAAATTGCCTCGTTTAACTTGACTATTCGTTAAAATAATCTTTATTTAGCCAACTTTATTAAGAAATTATATCTAGATAACATATTTAGAAAATCAAACAGGGAGCCCAGCTGATAGTCAAGGCCAGTGGTTCTCAAACTTTTTGAATTTGGAGCACACTTAAAATCCTACAAATAATTGTAAGCACACTATATACAAATTTCTGAGAAATATAATAATTAAGTCAAATATTAAAGAAAAAATATAAAGTCCAAGTGTGCTTTTATGGTAATCAGACAAAATAAATACAACAAAATTAAATGTATTCTGTCATTAAAAAAATTTTATGTTACATTTTTTGAGTTATGCTTTTTAGAATTCATAAAAAAGCTGGGTTACAAAATAAAAAAAGATAAAAAGTTGTCTTTTTATATATATAGACACATTCTTAGTAAGATTTAGTAAATTCGGCAGGTCCTGGCACAAATGTATTAAGTTTTTTTATTCTTGTGTTTATGAGAAACATGAACCTGATGTGTCCTAGTGATTTCTTCAATATTTGGGCATATATTTGAAAGGCAAACACTCATTTCTTCATCATTACATTAAACAACTCCTCTCTTTTTACTCTTGTGTTAAGTGCAGAAAACCCCCACTGTACATATCGTCTTAACTTTACACCAAACAAAGGATAAAAGAAACTTGCCTCCGGTCTTCCCGGGGAACATGGGGGGTAGTGTAAGCAACGCAGCACCACAGCTTAACAGCCTTTTGTAATGTAATCAGGCAAGTGAAATGGGTGGTTGGGCAGACTTTCAGCTTATAGCCAATTTCCCACACTTTTGTCCCCCAAAAATCTAAACTCCAAAAATCTTGTTGGTTTTTTTGGTCCCCAACAGGCACATATTTCTCTGGAATATCATAATGAGCACCTGGAAATCTTTTAGGTTTCCAGGTGGGCCCTGGCACATACTTTGAGAACCACTGGTCTAGGGTCTTAGTATGAGAGCCATTAGGAGTTGGGTGTAGAGAAAGTTATCCTGGAGACAAATCAATGCTGATGGCAGATTTAAGAGATGATCTAAGCCTAGAGTATTGCTAGAATTAGATGTAGATAAAAATCGAGGGCAATAAAGAGATCAGGCATGGCAAGTAAAGGCTCTGGCTCATTCAGCTAGAGAAATTTAGAATTGTGTCAGTGTTATCCAGTCAAAAATCCCAGGAAGTAAATTGTAGTTAAACAAGTTGAATGCATTGATTTTTTTTTTGCAGCAAGGCATAGTGCATACTGTGAAACACAGTGAGGCATCTCAAGAAGAGAATGTTAGAAAGAACTTATTATAGGATGTGGGCTTTGGATGGGTGATTTTAGGGATAATCCAAGGTAGTGGGAATTCATTGATTGGGTTTTGTCAAAAAGTGGGAAAAATTTTATAATTTGATATGTCAATAAATCTCATCTATAGTGAGGGCAAACTAACATGAAGCTAAAGTTGTGATTGGTAAAGAAGCAGCAATCACTCATATTAGTCAGAAAAAGGTAATGTTTGGTAATTTTTATGGTTAGGACAAGATCTACATTTTGTCTGTGTTTAGGCATGATTACAGAGTAGTCTTGTTTATTGTCTTCACCCATTATAGTCACAAAATGGTGAGGTTCTCCAGAATTGCTTATGTCCAACAAGAGAACACCAAGACCTATCTGTGAGCATCAGGTGAAGTCATAGCAATACTAAGGTTGTGCCATGGCAGCTCCTGAATGTCAGGGTCTGCTTTTTTCTTTATCACTTGGTCATGGTCCAGTAATCTAGACAGCTCTCTAAAAAATTAGGTCTAATAAAGAAAAATCACACTCAAGTCTTTATTCCCTTTAATTCCAACATGTTATACTGAATTAAGCTTGACTTTAGAATACAGATATTGTGAATAAGATCAATAATAAGGTTGTCATGTGCCTTACCTTTGTGATATGAGTGTGTCTTACCTAGTTGGAAGGGTTTAGTACCATGAGTCACACAGTTGAGTGACTGAAAGTCAGACCCATGACATGGTCAAGAAGAAGCTTCTGAAATTGGGCCAAGTATCATACTATATTGAAGCAAGGTTGGGTTTATATAAAAAATAACCAAGACCTTCATCAAACCAGTTCTAGATTGAGGGTATAGATGAACACTTAGATACACACAGGCACAAAGCAACACATGAAAAAACCCTGAATAAACAAAGAAACCAGTATAAAAGATGACAGATCCAAAAATGCATATTTAGAGGACTAGTCCTTCTTAAATTAAATCTCACTGTAGCTGCCTGCCTCATTTTTTCAAATTAATTTATATAAAGGTACATCAGGATTTCCACATGCTTGTGATTCAAAATTATTTTTATTTTCATTTTATAGTAATACTAAAACAAAAGATATATACACATATAATGATTTATATACTAAATTTTAACAATGAAGAGTTATAAAGATAATCAAATTGTTACCTTTTGATGAAAATTTAATTTATATATCTGAAGACTTTAGAATGAACAGAGTATTGTGCACATAAAATTTTTCTAATGAGTATATCTCCACTCAGTATTATCTTGGGCTCCATTAGTGATGAGATAAGAACTAGTCTCATGTCACCCAACTGTGTGATGATGGCACATTAGAGATATTTTAGATACAGCTTAAGTGTTGGATTTGAGGGTGTTTGCTTTATTTTTTTCATGACTGTGATATCTTATACTGCTCTGGGTAGCTGTGTTTGTTGCCAAGTGGTGTTAGCTGTGTTAGATGGGGGTGGTGTGACATCTATACTGCTCACAAATATTAGGGGATATTTTATAGTTTCATATTCATTTTGAAATATCCCCTAATGTTTGTGAGCAGTATAGATGTCACAAAACTATAAAATATCTCCTAATATTTGTGTATATTTATCACAGAGAACTCTACTGGTGGCAGAAACAAAGAATAAGCTCTTTGAATAAAAAACCACTACATAAAACACCTACCATAATGCTTTGCACATGACAAGTATTCATACATCAGTTCTTTATTTCTTGTTTTTAATAATGTTATTTTATGCCAAATTTAAATTCAATTCCTGCCCCAAAGTGGATGCTCTTATGTCCTTTTTCACTACTCAGGTGCCAAATCCTAATGGAAGCACAGTCTAAGTTATATATACAAACCCTCACATGGTACTCTTCTGTGAATTCTCTAAGGCCTCCCAAATACAACCATGGTGAAAGCAAAAAAAAGAGTTTTATGTGTATGTGTTTTAAAATAGTTTTTATGAAACTCCTTAAGAAATATATTCGTTTTTTCTTTCCTTCAAGTGAGTCTCTCTAGACATGACTTAGCTTCTTTGAATGATTCTGGGATACCATTTGGACCATGAGTTACACAGTTCTCTGTTGCAATTAAAGAACTTCCTCAGGCACTACACAGCAACATAGGTGTGTTCCAATGCTAGTGACCCCAGACTGTTGGGTGTTTCTTTACTCGGTCTGCTCCTAATTTTTAGTTCCTCTTTCTGGGTTCGGACAGAGACATCTCCCAGAATGCTGTTGGTTTGCCTACTTTGATCTAGTTATTCTTGGCCTTCTCCACCCTTTTTAATAAAATTAAGTTTCCTGAACTTGGTTAAATTCCAAAATTTCCAAAGGTTCTTTTTTAAGAATACAGATTTCCATGCTCTCAGGAGGAACCTGGTAATTAATTTTTATTTTTTTTAGCTTAAGTAATAAAAAAATACAATACAGTGAGCTAATCTGGCCATATAATCAAGTACTCTTAGCCCTTTTCCCTGTTTATATGCAAAATTTTCAATTTAAGATGGTATAAAGCCTAAAGCAGAATTTTCATTCTTTGTTATGTAGAAAATGAAAAAATGTAGTACAAAAATTGAAGCAATAAATTTGCATTTTATCAACTTGAATATGCTTTTTACTAAAGCAATTATCTTGGAAGTTGATGTAATAGTACCCTTCACATCTCTTCCTAAATTAGCTAATTTGGGCAATTATTTTAGAGGGATTTCAAATTTTGCTAACTCTATGTCTAAAAAAAAATGTATCTTTCTGTCAGTGAAAATTGGAGAGAATTAAAGGGCACATTAACATAAAAATGTAAAAAAATACAGTGCTGAAAAGTCAAACGTTCTTGTTTTTAATTCTGGTAGCAAAAAGCAACTATGAATTTAGCATTGTGTGTATATTTTGCTAGCAGACTAAAGATTAAATAAATTCAAACTGTTGGCCTGAAACTAACCCTTCAAACTGCTTTCAACTTAATTTTTCTGGTGAATCAAAAAAGAAGAATGAATAGAAGCTTTTCCTTTCAGGATAGAGCAGTGGTTCTTAATCTGGGTTCTATCAAACCCTAGGGGTTTGATGAGTCGGTCTCAGGGGTTCGGAGAAGCCTCTGCAGCAGAGGCCAGAATAAAGTAATACCGTAATTTGTTGTGAGCTCATGCACTTTGTTGGTTTTGTTCTTTGAGCAAGGTGATGTTCATGCACAGCTCATTTTGTGCACCAGTAAAAAAACATATACTTATGTCTTGAGTTTGAAAAAAAACATCATATTTAATTTATCACTAAAGAAGGTTTCGGTGAATGCACATATGAAACTGGTGGGTTCAGTACCTCAAAACAGGTTAAGAACCACTCAACTATAGGAACACTTTACCTGCAGCAACTTTTCAGACAATCTCAATTATCAGGAATACATCTTTAACTAAGAATAAGTAGAAAAAAATAATAATAGCAAAATGCTTTGCCTACAAAGTGATTGATAAGAGTAGTGTCCAAAATTTATATAGGAATTCTAATCAACAGATAATGGGAAAGGCAATAAAATGAGTAGGTTTTGTTGGGCAAAGAATTAGAAAAATCAATTCACTGAACAGGAATTCAAATAACCATAGAACATTTGATAAAATGCTCATCCTCACAAATGAACAAAACTGTACAAACTAAACCACCAAGATACCATTTTATGCCCCTCAAATTGTCTGTAATACTTTATTGTAATTAGCGGTTTTATGGGTAAAGGTAACTCACACATTGGTGGTAAGAATACATATAAGCACCAGTTTGGAGAGTGCTTGAGCAATTTCTAATAAAGTTAAAAATGTACAAACTAGATAACCACTCTGATTTATAAACCCTAGAAACTCTTGTGTATATGCACAATATGTACAGAGATAGAACCTAGGATGTACATGGCAACACTAAATACGTGAGCAAAATATTGGAAAAAGCCGATTTCCAACAGCAAGGAAATGAAAAATTAACAGTGAATTATTTACACATATATACATTGCAAAACGGTGTCAAATCAATGAATTAAATTCATATAAATCAAGTGGGAAAATCACCAAAATAATATTGAGTTTTAGAAGCAAATTGAATAAAGATATATATTTGTTAGGGAATAGGAAAGGGAAGAGGAACTTGGAGTAAATATGAGTAAATATATTTACTAGTAGTATTTATTTTAATTAAAAATTCTGAAACAAATTTTAACTTTTAAATGCTGGGTGGTAGATATATAAATATCTGTTATATTATTTTTGTGATTTTATGTATTAAAAGCAACTGCTGGCTCTGGCTGGTTGGCTCAGCGGTAGAGCGTCGCTGGCATGTGGAAGTCCCAGGTTTGATTCCCAGCCAGGACACACAGGAGAAGTCCCATCTGCTTCTCCACCCTTCCCCCTCTTCTCCTTCTCTATCTCTCTCTTCCCTTCCCACAGCCAAGGCTCCATTGGAGCAAAGTTGTCCCAGATGCTGAGGATGGCTTCATGGTCTCCGCCTCAGGTGCTAGAATGGCTCCAATTGCAGCAGAACAATGCCCCAGAGAGGCCAAGCATCACCCCTGGTAGGCATGCAGGGTGGATTCTGGTATGGCGCATACAGGAGTCTGTCTGTCTGCACCTCTTCCCACTTCTCACTTCAGAAAAATACAAAAAAAAATGCAGCATAGTCTCAAAAAATCATTTAAAAAGTAAAAACATTTTCTCATAAAGAAATAATACAGGTCCTCATTTGGATCCTATTTATTTTTAATATTAATTTATTTCAGAAGCTTGTTATAGGTAGCCTTGAATTTTTGTAAGTGTTGATTTCTACATAATTTTAATTCATTTTTTGTTCATCTTACTATCTTGAAAATGTCAAACCCATTCATTGTATAAGATCTTCATTATTTGAAATAGGAAGATATTTAGATGATTTTTTTTTTTTTAAATGAAAACATCTCCAGGTTATCTTAACATTCAATTGTGTTGCATACCCGTCACCAAAAGTCAAATTGTCCTCTCTCACCTTCTATCTGGTTTTCCCTGTGTCCCTCCCCTCCTCCCTATCCCACTCTTCCCTCCCTCCCCCCATCCCATAACCACCACTCTCTTGTCCATGTCTCATAGTCTCACTTTTATGTCCCACTTATGTATGAAATCATGCTGTTCTCAGTTTTTCTTTTTTTCTGATTTACTTATTTCACTTCGTATAATGTTATCAAGGACCATCCATTTTGTTATAAATGATCCGATGTCATTATTTCTTATGGCTGAGTAGTATTCCATAGTATATATGTACCAAAGCTTTTTAATCCACTCGTCTTCTGACAGACACTTGGGCTGGTTCCAGATCTTCGCTATTGTGAACAATGCTGCCAGGAACATGGGGGCGCATTTCTTCTTTTCAAACAGTGCTAAGGTGTTCTTAGGGTATATTCCTATAAGTGGGATAGCTGGGTCAAAAGGCAGTTCGATTTTTAATTTTTTGAGGAATCTCCAAACTGTTTTCCATAGTGGCTGCACCAGTCTGCATTCCCACCAGCAGTGCAGAAGGGTTTCCTTTTCTCCACAACCTCGCCAGCACTTATTCTGTGTTGTTTTGCTGATGAGTGCCATTCTGACTGGTGTGAGGTGATATCTCATTGTGGTTTTAATTTGCATTTCTCTAATAATTAGTGATGTTGAGCATTTTTTCATATGCCTATTGGCCATCTGGATGTTCTCTTTGGAGAAATTTCTATTCATTTCTTTTGCCCATTTTTTGATTGGGTTGTTTGTCTTCCTGTTGTTGAGTTTTATAAGTTCTTTATAAATTTTAGTTATTAACCCCTTATCAGACGTGCTGTCGAATATGTTCTCCCATTGTGTGGTTTGTCTTTTTATTCTGTTTTTATTGTCTTTAGCTGTGCAAAAACTTTTTAGTTTGATATACTCCCATTTGTTTATCTTGCCTTTTATTTCATTTGCCCGTGGAGATAAATCGGCATAAGAACAGGCACATAGATCAATGGAACAGAACAGAGAACCCAGAAATCAACCCACACCTTTATGGACAACTGATATTTGACAAAGGAAGTGAGAGCATACAATGGAGTAAAGACAGCCTCTTTAACAAATGGTGTTGGGAAAATTGGACATCTAACTGCAAAAAAAATGAAACTAGACCATCAACTTACACCATTCACAAAAACAAACTCAAAATGGATAAAAGACTTAAATGTAAGTCGTGAAACCATAAGCATCTTAGAAGAAAACATAGGCAGCAAGCTCTCCGACATCTGTATTTAGATGATTTTTAAAAGGTTTTTTTTATAAATAACTATCCTTAGAAATCTAGAGAGTTTTTAAATTGTTTAAATAAAAATACTTGTTTGTAGAACTTTGTTCTTTTTCTGAGCACATTTTATCATGTTTTTAAAATAAAAATAATTAGCACAAAATACTCTTTCCATTTTATCATTACAAACTGTCCATTGACCCAATTAATTGCAAGTGCTGTTTTCTGAATTTTTGCTTATTTGTCTCATAAAAATTCCAGTTGGCATATTAAAAGGATGGAGTATTACCTCCAAAACAAAAACATGTCTAAAATTCAGTAGGAGAATTAAATAGATCATTATGAAGCAATTGTAGAGGAAGAAAAGTTTGTCTCCAGAAACCTATCCCCCTTATTTTTACTCTTTCTTTTAACATTCTTCCCAACTACCTGGCACACACACACTTCCTCACCTCTTCACTCCTCTCCTCCACATATAAATATAACACACACATATGCATATGTCCTAGTGACTTTACCAGTCATCTCACTTCTCACCTCTTGAATTGTATTAACCACCAACAAATACCAACATATTAAGCTCATTCCACGTGAAATGTTAAGTAATAATATGATATCCTTTGCTGAAAATTTAATATTGTGATAGAGATAATGGGAACCCATTACTTTGCTTGGTTCCTTGCTCTAGCATCTGTGTAGCCTGGTTTAGACTAAACTTTATTTTCTGATCCATAGACACAGAAAGTAAAATCTCCCAGAAATCATCAAAATTTTTCTGTAAAACACAAGGGGTATTTTAAGCTTTGCAAGCCACATAGTCTCTGTAATAACTACTTAACTCTTTCATTGTAGCACAAAAGCAGCCATTGATAGCATATGAATCAATGAGCATAGTTGTGTTTTAATAAAACTTTATTTACAAAGATAGTGGGCCAGACATGATCCACAAGCCAGATTTTGCCAACCTTTTTCTAGACCCATGGTGATATGACATCCAATTATCATTGCTCATTCATTCATTCATTCATTCACTCATTTACTTATTCAATATATAAAGTTGAGTACTTACTACATGTCAATTACTTGACAATGCTTATTACATGGTAATATAAATATAACTGAGATGCAATTTTTCACCATGTGAGCTCAGAGCTCCAAAGGAAAGATAGGTTGTTAAGGTGTGTGCCATCTTCAGTTTGTTGTTGTTGCAAACAACAGTAAACTTTTCCCACACTGGCTTAAGCATAAGATAGCATATTGGTTCATATTAACCAAAGTGTTCAGGAGACCCTTGATTCAGGGACCTAACCAGATCCGTTTCTTATCTCTGCTTTTCTGAGTGGACTCTATCTTCAGGCTCCATGTAGGAGTTTGAGGAAGATGCAGGGTCATAGTAGCACCACACTTAATACCAGAGAGATCATCTGACTCCATGATAGCATGGAGTTCTGGGTTAGGTCCCCTTGGCTCTCATAAATTAATTTAGGTGATGTGCCCATCTTAAGTCAATCACTGAAGCTAGAGATATGGGATATGCTAAATGGTTTAGTTAAGGTTGCTTTCTTTTTTGGAAATATTGGTGGTGGGTGGTCAAATAACCACTATTCACCACAAAGTAAAAATATTAGAGTGGGTAAACAGCCATGGAGCATTCTGTCATATTGCTGGACTGGATTATTAATTTTTTCTGTGTGACTAAGATATGATTTGCACACCAAAAACTGGTAACGAGAACCTGTCCTCTTAGTCCATTATTCATAACAGGAGATTTGCCTTCATAGATTCTTTAAAGGTGTGAATACTGTCCTTGACCTTTAATATCATGACTAGCTCATGATATCTGCTGCCAAACCCTACTACCTCCCTGACATGAGTTGTTTGCTGCCCATGACCTACAGATGACCAAGTTCCCTCACCCTATAGTCTTTCCACTTGATGGGATAATCAGTCACCTGTTGGATGGCGTTGATTATCCAATTCAAAGACATTGTCAAATTGGCAGAATTACTGGTCATGCAAACCCCTCTGAAACTCTGATTATGTCCATAGTCCTAGTAAGAACAAATTGCTAATTTATAACTTCTGATATTAAAGGAGTTTATCAGACAGAGAAAAGAGGTAATTTTAGTAACAATAAAATACAATTAGAACAGTAGAAATATAACATTATTTAGATGAATACTATGCACCAGATTGATTTTTAAGGATTTGTATGAACTCTTCATCTTCAGCTCACACTGAGCAGTAGATACGATGTTACCCTCAATCTATAGTAGAAAATTTAAATACTCTGCTTATCTGGAATAGGGCACAGTTAATATTTGAACCCAGGCAGTTGGGTTCTCTATGTTAGGATTCTGCCACTCTGATTTATGTGGAGTTCTTCTCTGAAACCACAGCCTTGGAGCTTGGACATCATGTACATTATAAGCAGCTCAGGATCACCAGGGTGAAGAAAACATCCTTTTGTTTAAAGATCAGAGCCATATCTACTGGTAGTTGTCCTAAATTCCAACATAACATTTTAATAAACTGTGTTACATGACATCCAAACATTTCAATTCTCTCTCATATCTTTCTGGGCATTTACTAAATGGAAATTCATCTACTTTATAAAGGACTTTTAACTAAAAATTAGAATATTTTATCTATCTGAAATATAATAATTGGACTAAAAAGTTCTCATAGGGCCTGACCAGGCAATGGTGCAGTGGATAAAACGTTGGACTGGGATGTGGACGACCCAGGTTCGAGACCCTGAGGTTGCCAGCTTGAGCGCAGGCCCATCTGGCTTGAGCAAAAAGCTCGTCATCTTGGACCCAAGGTCGCTGCATCGAGCAAGGGGTTTCTCGGTCTGCTGAAGGCCTGTCGTCAAGGCACATATAAGAGGGCAATCAATGAACAACTAAGGTGTCGCAACAAAAAACTGATTGATGCTTCTCATCTCTCTCCGTTCCTGTCTGTCTGTCCCTATCTATCCCTCTCTCTGACTCTCTCTCTCTCTCTCTCTGTCCCTGTAAAAAAATAAATAAAAAATTTCTCATAGGGAAATTATAACTATATTAAATATCTACATTTATAAGCCAGGTTGTTTTTTAAAAGAGTTTAGTGGCTTTAAAGTAGCTGAAATTCAATATATAATTTTCAAATCTAATTTTTCTTTTATCTAACTTCTATGAATTTTTTTTTCTGGAGTAAGAAGCAGGGAGGCAGAGAGACAGACTCTCACATGCATCAGACCCCGATCCACCCAGAGCGCTTACTAGGGGGCAATACTCTGCCCATCTGGGGCTTTGCTCCTTGCAATTAAAGCCTCTCTAGCACCTGAGACAGAGGTCATGGAGCCACCCTCAGCACCCGGGCCAACTTTGCTCCAATGGAGCCTTGGCTGCTGGAGAGGAAGAGAGAGATAGAGAGCAAGGAGAGGGGGAAGGGTGGGGAAGCAGATGGGCACTTCTCCTATGTGCCTTGGCTGGGAATCGAACCTAAGAATTCCACACGCCAGACCTGTGCTCTATCACTGAGCCAATCTGCCAGGGTATAATTTTTTTTTAAAAAGGGTTAGTGGTTGATTCTTGAGTTGTTTTTTTTATTATTATTATTATTCATTTTAGAGAGGAGACACAGAGTGAGAGAGAGAGAGAGAGAGAGAGAGAGAGAAAGAGAGAAAGGGGGGAGGAGCTGGAAGCATCAACTCCCATATGTGCCTTGACCGAACCAGTGCATGGTTTTGAACTGGCGACCTCAGTGTTCCCAGGTCGACGCTTTATCCACTGCGCCACCACAGGTCAGGCGATTCTTGAGTTTTAATAACAATATAATATAAAGTGCCACTTGCAAGCTTTTTTAGAAAATTATTATTCTTATAAATCTATAGTTGAAAGTAATTGGTGGTGTGGTTTTTAAAAGTGTGTGTTTATGTGTGTGTACATGCACATGCATGTGTAAGGTCTTCTGTGGTTTGGAAACATGAGGGATTTTTTGTTCTGCTAAAATTAAAATACTAATTTGGAAGGACTAAAATGTCCATAATTCCCGCTGCCTTTGGATTCTAAAACAAGACCATTGAGTAGTAATTCTACCAAAGCACACTGGAAATTATGGCTAATAAATGAACTCATGTTGTTTTTAGAATTACTTTGCTGCAACATGCATGTCTTTTCACTCTGAATTTAAATGCTAGAATTGTTTGATTATATTTTACAAATCTTTCACTGTTTTCCTCTTCAATAGGGCATCCATATGAATATTAAATAACCGTGAAACAGGAATGAATCCACCATTCATTTCTAAATGCACATAATTTCAGAAGATTCATGGGAGTATGAAAGAGCTAGTGGTAGTCCTGGCCAATGAGCATGGAACTGCTTCGGTTTTAAGATATTAAATTTCTTTTTATGCTTATTGTTTTTCCATGTTTGTAATAAAAGAAATGCTTATAAAATGGTGCAACAGTTCAAAACATAAGTTTATATTTGAAAATTGGTGATCATACCCAGAAATAATGGAAAGAAAATTAACGCATTTTTATTCAGTTTTTGGTTGTGTATAATATAACATTTCTCCTTCCCTTTATTAGTGCAGACTGATTGAGAATTACACCAACTATTATGATGCATTTAAAAATAAATGTTAATATGAAATGACTCAAATAAGGTTTTTACTCATAATACAATTTAGTGTTTCTTAAGTTTTTAAAATGTAGCAGACACTCCTCAAAGTGACAATGATTACCTTATTTAATGCTTACAATCCTATTAGGAAGTTACTATTATTTTTTCTGTGTATGGGTGTGAAACCTGAGGCACAGACTGTGTCAGGAACTTGCCCAGGATCACATAGGTAGTCAGTGGGAAAGCAGGGCTGAGAACTCAGGCAGATTGACCCCAGAAACCATACACTTAATTATGCAATGTTTTGTATCTATCAGAAGAAGTTCTGCCAAAAAACTAGTTATAGCACTCATTTCTTTTCTTATATGTCCCTGCCCAATTAAAGACAATAGCATTACAACACATATTTGAAGTTCATAATGTATATAAGAAAAACACTCCTGGAACTCAATCTATGTCCATTATTGAGCTGGGGAGGTCCCTGATATTTAACTTAAATCATGGACACAGCTGATTATATTAGAGGGGGTCATACAGCAGGTGAAATCATAGGTCATGAAGGAACTATCCTGACAAACAAAGGGAAAAGAAAAACTTAATAATAAACCAAATAGCCTGACCTGTGGTGGCACAGTGGATAAAGCGTCGACCTGGGAACACTGAGGTCGCCAGTTCAAAACCCTGTACTGTTCTGGTCAAGGCACATATGGGAGCTGATGCTTCTAATTCCTCCCCCCGTTCTCTCTCTCTCTCTCTCTCTCTCTCTCTCTCTCTCTCTCTGTCTCCTCTCTAAAATGAATAAAAAATAAAATTAAATTAAAAAAAAATAATAAACCAAATATATTTTATTTTATGTATTTGAATTGGAGACACAAGTATATTTAGTTTGAGAAAAGGGAAAGGTATTTACCTAGCACAATATATAGTTTCTTATCCAATATTTTCAAACCTTTCTTTTTACTCTAGTTGTTCTAAAATAATTTGGCAAGACTGTGTATTTCATATCCAATTTTAAGTTGTAATGTACATTTTCCATCACAAATTTAAACATTGCAAATGATATATTTTCTTATATTTTTAAATATTACTTTAAAATAAAAATTATCTATTCATAGGTGGACCTTAAGCTTAAATAAGAAAAGCCCTGCAAATCATGAAGGTACAACATGTAAATTCATTAAAAACCACCTGAGGTCTTTTATATTGCTCAGCATATGGCAACCAACACACACAACAGTCTGTGACTCTCAACATCTGTTCTCAGTGTGAACACCAGTCCAGCTCCAGGGAGCTGCTTCTGCAGATCTCGTAGCCTGGTTCTCGCGCAAATGAGACTGCGTCTCCACCTCACAGAAGCTTGCAGGATGCACTGTCACCGATGTCTGAATCAGACCCTTCTTTGCAGAGCAAAGGAAATTTGAGTAGACAAAGTGCTTTAGAAAGAGAAGGACAAATTAACTAACTCATCAAATCCCTATGTCAGATGGCATGAATGCCACATATTCTTGCAGTAACAAAGTAATTTTTCCAATAGAGTCAAATAACCATTTTCTTGACTCTCTTTGATTTTGGACTAAAGCAGTATTCACAATGGTTTAGAAATATTTATCAAAAATAAACAATTTATACTAGCCTATTATTTGTACACATGAATATCTAGGCCATTGTTTTTGAACTGGCAATTAGATGCAAATTGAACATCAGAATTGCAAACAATTTTCTTTTTATAAATATATTTAATAATGTTAAATGTACTATTCAAATTTTAGCATTTAATGTTGTGTTTATGTGTTTAATGTTGATTGCTTATAATTTGTATTATGCTTTCTAACTTTAATAAAATATTTTGAATATGTTAGTAGAAATGACATTTTCCAAAACCACGAAAAAATATTCCTTATTTTTTTTACATAAAGCTTTATGAACATGTTTTTAAGATTTGTGTACTTTGATTATGATTAAAATACATTTTATTTTTAATTCTTTAGGTTAATACCATCAATAAAATAAAAATTATGTGAAAATTTTGATTATGACAATATAATGTTATTCCTAAATAAAGACAAAAATGAAATAACTTATGAAAGAACATATAACAGTTTATATACTATATATATCCCTGTATTTTTTATATGCATAAATAAAGTTGGTTTACCAGCTGAATACCACATCCAAACTTACACATTAATAAAAAAATTCAGTCCTCATTAATATTTTGCCAACTTGAGACATATAAAAACCAAAACATTATATGTTTGTTTTTCTGTGTTATTGAGAGTACATTTTTCAGGGTAAAATAGAGCATATTTTACTTAGTAATCTGTTAGCTTGACTTCTAACTCAGCTATTTCAGCATATTGTAGGTGAGCCTCCATTTGTATGCATGGCTTGGGCTTCACTAATGTTTGAGACAGCCCAGTTTGACTGCAAATAGAATTTAAATACTATAGTGATTTGATGCTCATCTTTATTCATCTTAAAAATTAATCATCACATTTTTCTTAAAGAGTTAAAAACTTTCACTGTTTCTTTCTTTGTACTGAAATATCCATTTTACTTCCCCACAGATGTTTATTTTAATGTAACATTGTTATTCAATATGTTTTAATATTAAGTCCTGTTACTAACTACTCTATTAATCTTTTCTGCAAAATTTATATAAATTGAAATTATTTTTTTTAATCCTGTGACTATACAGCTTTGCATATTAAGACACTTTTTTGTAGACTAAGATTTAATACTATTATTATTAATGTACAAATAATGAAAAACTATATTAAAAGTTTTAATATAAAAAATAAGCACAAAGCATGTCTCTTGATTAGATAGCTGGGGAGGTTTAAATTAGTTCATGTATCCGTGGCTATGTATTACTTGTTGCACAGATGGGGTTAGATTTCAGCATCAATTCTATTCTATGTGCCCATTTTAGAGAAACAAGTTTGAAGAAAACTTTTTTACATAAATAAGTAGAGAGAATAGAAGCAGATTTCAATACTGTATCAACAATATCTGCTTTCAATTTTGTTGAAAAGGTAGGAATTGAATCTGACAACTTTTCACTGCCATCGCCCTAGCCCAGCAACTATTCCTTCTTGCTGGGTTATTACAACAGACTCTTAACTGGTGTTCCTGTTCCTACTTTGCCCCCAATCAATCTATACCACATTATCATCATCTATACCACATCATACCATATTATATTATAACAGAGACAGTGAGTCTGCTCTAAGAAAAGTCAAATCATATCTATTCTGTGCTTAAAATCTCCCTGGGTTTCCTTGTCACCAAAAATTAAAGCCAACAAGCTTACCATGACCTCTGAAGCTCTGCATGTCCAGTCTCTTCTTCTTCCTCTGACTTCATGTCCTTCCCCATCCTCATCCACTCCACTGCCCGTACCTGTCCCTCCCCCTCCTTTTTCCTTTTCTCCCTCTGACCACATGCCCCCCCATTCAAATCATTTCCTATTTTTCTACTTTATTATCTTTCACTCTGACAACTATCACTATCTAAAATGCTAGATATTTTACACTTAATACTTGATTGCAGTGATTTTACTTACCAAAAGTTAAGTCTTATGAGGACAGAGATTTTGGAAATTGATGTTAAAGAGGATCTCTCAGTGTCTAAAATATAGTGTGTGCTCAAGAAACACTTTTTAAACGGTTGCACTGGTCTTCTATGCTGAATGACAAAGTACCACAAAAGTAGCAGCTTAGAACTACATAAACTTACTGTTATACCCTTTCAGTGGGTCAAGAGTCTAGGGCCTCTGCCCAGGGTCTCATAGACTGCAGGGATTTCACTGGGAATCAGTGGGAACATTTTCTTCTGAACCCAGGCTTCTCTCAAGGTGGTTTTTGGCAGATTCTGTTCCCTGGAGCTTTAGAACTTGTCTTCTGGCTGTCCTTCAGGGGCCAATCTCATTTCCTGGAGGTCCCCACAATTCCTTGTTCTATGTTGTTCCCATAAGACCTCTCACCACATGGTAACATATTTCCTAAAAGTCAATCAGAGACTCTCTTCTTCTTGTCTGAGATAGTCTTATACACTGTAATGTGCTCTTGAGAGTGCCTATCCCATAATATCCACAGGTTTTGCTTACTCTCTAGGGGAGAGGATTATACAGTGCTATACATCAGGGGTTGGAGTCTTGAAAACATCCTAGAATTTTGCCAAACAATGACTGAATAAAAGAATACATACATTTTGTGATGCCTGATTAAAGAAAACCTAAAGGTACCATTCTTATGTTTCCCTATCATTTGGGATCTGGAGGCTTTTACTTCCCATGAAGTTTTTGTTTCTTTGGGAGTAAAGTAGGAAAAGAGCAGTTGTGGATAAAAGGGGAACTGACCTAATATTTTTGACATTACTGAGGCAGATCAGTTTCAGGGAAGTGTATGCATGAAAGTTAACTCTCTGGAAACTGAATTTCCTTGAAACTACCTGTGCCCTAGGCACAGGACCTGAATAGACACTTCTCCAAAGAGAACATACAGTTAGTCAATAGACATATAAAAAATGCTCAATGTCACTAATCATCAGAGAAATATAAATTAAAACCACAGTGATATATCACCTCACATCGGTCAGAATGGCTATCAATGATAAATCTACAATTAAGTACTGGTGAGGGTGTGGAGAAAAGGAAACTCTCGTGCACTGTTGGTGAGATGCAGATTGATGCAGCCACTGTGGAAGATAGTATGGAGGTTCCTCAAAATATTAAAAATGAAGCAGCAATTACACTTCTGGGTATATATCTGAAAAAACCTGATACACTAATTCAAAATAACCATATGCACTTCTGTGTTCATCCCAGCATTATTTAAAATATCCAAGAAATAGAAGCAACCCAAGTGCTCATCAATAAGTGAGTTTATAAAAAATGATGGTAGATTATATATATATGACAAAATATTACTTAGTCATAAAAATGAATGAAATCTTACCATTTGCAACAACATCAATGAACCTAGAGGGCATTATGCTAAGTGAAATAAGTCAGTCACAGACATACAAATACCATATGAACAAAATAAGTGAATAAACAAAATTAAAACAGACTCATAGACACAGATAGCAGACTGATGGTTGCCAGAGAGGAGGGAGGTTAGAAGGCTGGTTTAAAAAGAGAAAGGATTGAGAAGTACAACTTGGTAGTTACAAAGTAGTCATGGGTATGTCAAGTACAGCATAGGGTATATGGTCAATAATATAGGAATAACGATATATGGTGCCAAGTGGATACTGGAAATATTGGCAAGAATACTTTGTAAGGTATATGACTATTTAAGTACTATACTTTATACCTGAAACTAAATCAAAATAAAATAAATAAATAAAACTGTTCTCTTGGAAAAACTTTGTATACTCTTCCAATGTAAATAGTACTGGGCAATTTGAAAATTAGTGATATAGTCTACCTGAGGCATGTTACTTGTATCAAAAATTAGCAATCTCCTGCCATCATGACTTGCCTTCAGCCATAATTTCTTCCAGCTACTGTGATAAGATGTAGTTGCCAGAGTGAAAGGCCTTCCATCCACCCATCCTTAATGCCAGATCATCTCTGTCTTCTGATTTCTTGACCAATTTTTTAAAAGTGGCCCAAGCCCAAACTTTCATTCTATCATCCAGCTTAACCTTCTTCTCCTTTTCCTTCTTCTTCTTCCTTCTTCATCTTCTTCTTTTTCTTCCTTCTTCATCTTCTTCTTCTTCTTCTCCTCCTTCTTTGTCTCTTCTTCTCCTTCCTTTTCTTCTTCTTCTTCTTCATCATCATCATCATCATCATCATCATCTTCTTCTCCTTATCTTCTTCCTCCTCCTTCTTTTTTCTTTCTCCTCCTCCTTCTTCTGCCATAGTTTTATAACACATTCAGCACTATCACTGTCCAACATCTTGTCAACCATTAAGGGTCAAAATATATGACACAAATAAAGACCAAGAGTTGAAAACTACATGTTGCAGAATCCACTCATTTCTGATGCAGAAAGCTCATTGGCCAAGAATATAAAGTACCATTTGTAGAACTGGCTTGCATTGGCTAAAAACATATGACTGTAGTCAAATTATGGGAAATATAAATATATGTAAATGTGTTCAAATGAATATTTAGTCAACCTGCATACATACGAGTATGTCTGTGTGTTTGAAAAATATTTAATATTAGTAACATTATAGCAAGACAGGTTGCAAGGGTGGTATTAAAGTAGGCATGCATGTTTGGGAGAAAGAATAGTTGATTTAGAAGTGCCAAAGGGTAAGAAGACACAATGAGGAGACGGAGCAAAGGAAGTTGAGTCACACTAGTGAAGCAGTGAGGAGAGATTCAAAGCAAGAAAAACTAAAGCCTAGGAAATGTCAGTATTGCCTGATCAGTTAGTTTGAAACCTGAAAGCTCTTCCAGTTCCTAGACTCCAAGATGTCTGGCTGTTCTGTGTTCTGGGAAGATTTCTAGCTTCCTTAATGCTACATGAATTTTTTAAAGAAATCTTCAGTTTTGAATGTAATTTGGGTCAATTTTTGTTTCTTCTGGCAAGGATATTGCTTTAAAGATTTTTCTTTTTCAAATCATTTACTATGCTTTGTTTGTAGCAAAATAGCATAATTTGATTGCTGACTATATATTTTAAATTAAAAATGTCAACCTACTTTATAGATATATAATCTCATTTTCTAAAATTTGTGTTTATGTATATAAAAATATCTGTAAAATATACTAAAATATTATCCATTGCTAATTCTAGGATTTTAATATTTTTTAATTTTAATTTATTGTGTTTACATATTCAACTCTGCCACCAAATGAGATTTTCTTTTAATCTAAACCTTTTCCTTTTTTGCTGTCAATATTTTTATTATTTTTTAAAAACCAATTTAAGTATAGTGAACTATGCCTCAAAAACAAAACAAATCTGTGTTGTTTTGAAATAAAACTTATTTTAAAAAGCTGCTCATAAAAAAACCAGTAGGACTCTCTTTGAAAATATATTGTAGGCCCTGGCCAAGAGGTTCAATGTATAGAGTGCTATCCTTATGCACTGAGGTTACAGGATTGATCCCTGGTCAGGGCCCATGTGAGAAGCAATCAATGAGTGCACAACTAAATGGGACAACTAAATGAAACAATGAGTTGATTCTTTTTTTACTCTCTCTCTCTCCCCCTTTTCTCTCTCTCACCATCCTTCTCCCCCTCTTCTTGTCTCTCTCTCAAATCAATGGAAAAATAAAATATACGCATATTAAAAAACATGCATTATAGAAAAATTATGTATCTTAAGTGAAACATTCTGACAGAATAGAATTACCTCAATTATACTGTGTAAGGGAGTAAGAAACTTTCCACTACCCTTAAGAATCTTTCAGCTGCTCTCATAATCAAATAAACATGAAAAAGGTTAACAAGAGAAAATAACCTAATTTAATTCATATGCATGAGAACCCTGCATACATGAGTCAGAGACCCCACATGCACCAGAGGATCAGAGGCAGAAGAGGGTGTTGAAGTGAATAATACATTATGAGCTAGGGATGATGTATTGCACTTGAGGCCCTCAAAGGGTCATTGCAGAATGATAAGAGAAGATGTTTAGTAAGTAGAAATTTGTCCTGCCCTATAGATAGGTCAAAAGTAGTTATCTCAAGGGGGCGGCAAGATGGTGATGGAGTAGGCAGATATTCCAACTTCCACCTCCCAGAACCAAAGTGGATTACAACATAATTTTAAGAACAGTCATCTGGAAAAACCAACTTTGGGCTAAACCAAGAAGAATCTATAACCAAAGACAACCAAAGACCACCAAAGAAGCCACACTGAGACTGGTAGGAAAAGCAGAAACAAGGAGAGGGCTGCCCAGTTCACAGGAGTGAGCAGCAGCCTGGAGTGACTCATGTGGCAGGAAGGGTTTCCGAGAGAGGAGAGGGTCCTGAGACCCAGGACCGGAGCCCCAGTCTACATCCCTGGAAACTAGAAGAGGCATACGGACAGTATTTTGCTACAAAATGAGCCAGGATACTATTTATAAGAATGAAACAGATTTCTCAGACCCAGGATTCGTCTTAAAGGAATTGCACAAAAACCTCTTTCACAACCACTCACCCAGGGCTTTGGGGGATGGGGAGAGCTGAGAGGACCAGAGTAGCAGGAAGAGAGTGTAATCTAGGAGGCACAGAGAGAAACACTTCAAGGGACAGCCACCCTAACCCCTGGGTTGAGTCGCTCCCCAAATGTAAAGTGAATATTTTTCCTGGAATGAGCGATACCAGCAAAGGGAAGCAGGTCAGCAGCTAAACAGAAGTTCTCCTGCTGCAGTCAGAGCAGAGTTGCTTAAAAGCAGGGAGTCATAAGTGATACAGTATTGAGTGCTAAGGTCTGAGCTACATTGCCACCCCCACACTGCTGAGGGCTAGCCAGAGAGTAGGAGGTGGCAGGATATGAGAGCACAATCCTGCCAGTGGGATATGAGGCTGAGGCTCACTGTGGCTGTGGTCGGGGCATGTGAATGCAGTCTTGTGCATAGGTATGGCCTCACCTGCAGTTCCACCCACGGGGGCGAGGCGGAAGTTGGAGAACTGACTGAGGCTTGTGACTGGGTGCACAAATATAAAGCCCATGGGGGCAGGGCTGAGGCTGGGGGTCTGCCAAGGCATGCAGCTCCAGCGTGCAACCAGGGCTCATGAATGCAGTCGCATTCCTGGGGACATGGTGGAGGCTGGGGATCTGGTGCAGTGGAGGCTGGGGAGTGTGCACGCAGTCCCACACAAAGAGGCAGGTTGGAAGCCACAGTGGCCGCAGTGGTGGGCCTGTGTCATCAATGCTGTGTCTTAACGCAGGAGGCAGCAGCAGCAGTTCTGATGGGCATGTGGACAGACCACACCACTGGAACACAGAGGCCACACCCATTGAACTCCTGTGGCCACATCTTTCTGAGGGCTAAAAAACAAGAAAAATATAAAATAAAAGAGCTTGACCAGGCGGTGACGCAGTAGATAGTCAGAATGGGATGTGGAAGACCCAGGTTTGAGACCCCGAGGTGCCAGCTTGAGCGCAGGCTCATCTGGTTTGAGCAAAAGCTCACCAACTTGGACCCAAAGTCGCTGGCTTGAGCAAGGTGTTACTCGGTCTGCTGAAGGCCCACGGTCAAGGCACATATGAGAAAGCAATCAATGAAAAACTAAGGTCTTGCAACAAAAAATGATGATTGATGCTTCTCATCTCTCTCCGTTCCTGTCTGTCTGTCCCTATCTATTCCTCTCTCTGACTCTCTCTCTCTGTCTCTGTAAAACAAATTTTAAAAAAAGAAAAAAAAAAGAAGTCTGG
The DNA here is from genome assembly GCA_037038555.1 of Rhynchonycteris naso. Classification (NCBI taxonomy): domain Eukaryota; kingdom Metazoa; phylum Chordata; class Mammalia; order Chiroptera; family Emballonuridae; genus Rhynchonycteris; species Rhynchonycteris naso. The sequence goes on along the minus strand of CM072995.1, from coordinate 175,521,354 downwards.
ATAGAACAACACCTGAGGCTAAGGGGCAAGCCACATACAATACCTTACGTAACCCCTGATTTATAATACTAAGCCCAGCAAGTAAACACAAATAAGATACAGCAGAAAGCTGATCTCAGGAGAACCTGAACATTTAAAGAAACATCCTCCAGAACAAAAGTAGATAAAAGCCAGCCTAAGAGTGCAGATGATATTAACAATGTCACCTTGGCTCAGGAGAGGCAGCCACAGGATATGAATAGACTATTGCTCCAAAAAGATAGATAAGGGAAAGTCATAGGAAGTGGTGATCCCCACTGGTCTGTGCCAGGCTCTGGACAAGAAGGTCCAGGGCTGGTACATTCAGAGGCCAGATACACAGAGCATCAGTTTAGGACCTAACAACCCTTGATAGAGTGATATCTTAAGAAAGGGTTCCTCACACCTGACCTAGTTAAGATATAGAAAACACCAATAAAAATAGCAAAGAAAACTGTGACCAGACAAATAGCCCTAGCAGTTTATAAACAGCAGCTTCTGCCAACTCAAGAAGTTCTAGAAACAACACAACTGGAAAATGGAGGCAGACAATACCAACCCTAAACTTAGCTATCTATACAAATAGCACATTCAAAGGAGGAGTTTATGCACAGAAATAAATGAGAAGGCAGAGAAACACAACTTAAATAAATCAACAAGAGAAATTCCCAGAAAAAGATCTGAATGAGATAGAAATGACCAAAATCACCAGATTCAGAGTTTAAAATAATGATTGTTAGGATGCTTAAAGATCTTAGAGCAACAATGATGGACATAATGAGCACATAAATAAAGAAATAGCAAGCATCAAAAAGAACATTAAAATCATAAAAAATAACCAGTCAAAAATGACAGATACAATATTAGAAATGAGGACCACAGTGAAAGGAATTAAAAGCACGATGGATGAAGCTGAGAATCAAATCAACAATTTAGAGGACAAGATAAACTAAAGCATAGAAGCAGAGCAGAAAAAAAAAAAAGAGAGAGGCTCAAAATGTCTAAGGAAACTCTAAAAGAACTCTGTATCAACATGAAGAGAAACATTTGTATAATAGGGGTTTCTGAAGGAGAAGAGAAAAAATAAGGGATAGAGAACCTGATTAAAGAAATCATAGCTGGCCTGACCTGTGGTGGCGCAGTGGATAAAGCCGTCGACCTGGGAACACTGAGGTCGCCAGTTCAAAACCCTGCACTGGTTCGGTCAAGGCACATATGGGAGTTGATGCTTCCAGCTCCTCCCCCCTTTCTCTCTTTCTCTCTCTCTCTCTCTCTCTCACTCTGTGTCTCCTCTCTAAAATGAATAAAATAAAGTAAAAAAAAAAAACCAAAACATTAAAAAAAATGTTTAAAAGGTTTAAAAAAAAAAAAGAAATCATAGCTGAAAACTTCCCTAAATTGTTGAAGAAAAAGTCATACAAGTTCAAGAAGCACAGAAAGTCACATTCAGGATGAACCCAAAGAGGCCTACATCAAGACACATCATAATTAAAATACCAAAATTAAGGGATAAAGAAAGAATACTAAAAGCTTCAAGTAAAAGCAGTCAATTACCTACAGAGCAACCCCCATAAGGATGACATCGGACTTCTCAACAGAAATATTAGAGGCCAGAGGAGAATGGCAAGACATATTCAAAGTAATGCAAAACAACAGCCTACAACCAAGACGTCTCTATCCAGTAAGGTTATCATATAAAATTGAAGGAGAAATAAAAAGCTTCCCAGACAAAGTAAAACTCAAGAAATTCATTACAACCAAATCAATGCTGCAAAAATGTTAAGTGGCCTGTTGTATACAGAACAAAAAAGGAAAAAAATCTAGAAAAATAAGAATATAGATTTAAAGAATTAAATGGCAATAAACAGCTACATATCAATAATAACCTTAAATGTAAATGGATTAAATGTTCCAATCAAAAGTCATAGGGTAGCTGAGTGAATAAGAAAACAAGACCCATACATGTGTTGTCTACAACAGACTCACCTCAAAGCAAAAGAGACACACAGACTGAAAGTGAAGGGATAGAAAAAAAATAATTTATGCAAATGGAATGAAAAAAGCTGGTGTAGATATACTTATATCTGACAAAATAAACTTCAAAACAAAGGCTATAGTAAGAGATAAAGAAGTTCACTACATAATAATAAAGGGAGAAATCCAACAGAAAGGTATTACCATTATAAGTATCTATGCACCTAATATAGGAGCACATAAATTTATAAAGCAGAATTTGAGAGACATAAAGGGCGAGATCAACAGCAATACTGTAATAGAAGGAGATTTCAATACTTCACTAACATCACTGGATAGATCCTCAAGAAAGAAAATTAATACAGAAAGAGCAGACTTAAAGGACACACTAGATAAACTGGATTTAATATATATCTTCAGAACCTTTCACCCTATAGCAGCAGAATATACATTTTTTTTCAAGCACTCATGGTACATTCTCTAGAATAGACCACATGTTAGGACACAAAATGAGTCTTAATAAATTTAAAAAGATTGAAATTATATCAAGCACCTTCTCAGATCACAATGGCATGAAACTAGAAATCAACTACAATAGAAAACGGGAAAACACTCAAACACTTGGAAACTAAATAGCATGTTATTAAATAACAAACGGGTTAACAATGAGATCAAGGTAGAAATCTAAAAATTTCTTGAAACAAATGAAAATGGATACACAACAACTCAAAATGTATGGCATACAGCAAAAACAGTCTTAAGAGGGAAGTTCATAGCATTACAGGCATACCTTAAGAAGCTAGAAAAAGCCTAAATATACAATTTAACCCTATATCTAAAAAAAATAAAAAAAGAACAGCAAGTAAAGCTCAGAGGAATTAGAAGGATGGAAATAATAAAGATCAGAGCAGAAATAAATAGCATAGAGGCTAAAAAAATACAGAGAATCAATGAAACCAAGAGCTGGTCATTTGAAAAGGTTAACAGGATTAATGAACCTTTAACCAGACTCACCAAGAAAAGAAGAGAGGACTCAAATAAATACAATTAGAAATGAGAGTGGAGAAGTAACAACTGACACAGCACAAATACTAAGCAATAAAAAAAAAATACTAAGAAGAATAATACGCCAAAAGGTTAGACAACCTCGGTGAAATGGACAAATTCCTTGAAACATATAATCTTTCTAAAATCAATCTGGAGGAATCAGAAAACCTAAACAGACCATTTACTACAAATGAGTTTGAAACAGTTATCAATAAACTTCCAACAATCAACAGCATTGAGCCAGATGGTTTCAAAGGTGAATTCTACCAAATATTCAAAGAAGAACTAACTTCTATCTTTCTCAAACTATTTCAAAATATTCAAGAGGAAACACAGCTTCCAAACTCTTTTTATGAGGCGAGCATAATTCTCATTCCAAAACCAGGCAGAGATAATACAAAGAAAGAAAACTATAAGCCAATATTTCTGATGAACTTAGATACTAAAATTCTCAACAAAATATTAACAAACCAGATCCAGAAATACATGAACAAAATTATAACATCATGATCAAGTGGGATTTATTCTGGGAGTCAAAGCTGGTACAATATTAGCAAATCAACCGATGTGACTCATCACATAAACAAAAGAAAGGAGAAAAACCACATGATAATTTCAATAGATGCAGAAAAAGTATTTGATAAAATCCAGCACCCATTTATGATCAAAATTCTCAGCAAAGTGGGAACACTGGGATCATACCTCAACATGATAAAAGTCATCTATGACAAACCCACAGCCAAAATCATACACAATGGGCAAAAATTAAAAGCAATCCCCTTAAGATCAGGAACAAGGCAGGGATGCCCCCTTTCACCACTCTTATTCAACATAGTTCTGGAAGTCCTAGCCACTGATCAGACAAGAAGAAGAAATAAAATGCATCAAAATGGGAAAAGAAGAAGTAAAACTATCTTTATTTGCTGATAATATGATACTGTACATAGAAAACCCTAAAGTCTCAGTCAAAAAACTATTGAACCTGATACATGAATTCAGCAAGGTGGCAGGATATAAAATTAATATTCAGAAATCAGATGTATATTTGTACACCAACAATGAACTGTCTAAAAGAGAAATTAAGAAAACAAGCACCTTCATTACTGCAACCAAAAAAATAAAGTGCCTAGGAGTAAATATATCCATGGAGGTTAAAGACTTGTACTCAGAAAATTATAAAACATTGATAATAGAATTCAAGAAATATACAAACAAGTGGGAACATATACCATGTTTATGAATAGAAAGAATAAATGTCATTAAAATGTCTATATTAACCAAAGTAATTTATAAATTTAATGCAATTACAATTAAAATACCAATGACATACTTCAAAGATATAGAACAAATATTCTAAAAAATTATATGGAATCGAAAAAGAACACAAATAGCCTCAGCAATCTTGAAAAAGAAAAATAAAGTAGATGCTATTGCACTTCCTTATATCATATTATACTACAAGGCCATTGTACTCAAAAGAGCTTGGTACTGGCATAAGAACAGGCATACAGATCAATGGAACAGAACAGGGAACCTGGAAATAAACCCACACCTGCTGATTTACCTCCATGGTCAAGTGAAATAAAGGACAGCATGAACAAATGAGACTATATCCAACTAAAAAACTTTCACACCTAAAGACAATATGAACAAAATAAAAAAGACTAACCAAACAATGGGAGAACATATTCGAGAATACGTCTGATAAGGGGTTAATAGCCAAAATTTATAAAGTACTTGTAAAACTCAACACCAGGCAGATAAACAATCCAATCAAAAAATGGGCAAAAGAAATGAATAGACCAGTGGTTTTTAACCTGTGTTCTATTGAACCCTAGGGATTAGATGAATCAGTCTCAGGGGTTCGGAAAAGCCTCTGCCGTGGAGGCCAAAATAAAGTAATACCGTAATTTGTTGTGAGTTCATGCACTTTGTTGGTTTTGTTCTTTGAGCAAGGTGATGTTCATGCATGGCTCATTTTGTGTACCAGTAAAAAAAACATATATCTATGTCTTGAATTTGGAAAAAAATCATATTTTATTTATCACTAAAGAAGGGTTCAGTGAATGTGCATATGAAACTGGTGGTTTCGGTACCTCAAAAAAGGTTAAGAACCACTGGAATAGACACTTCTCCAAAGAGGACATACAGATGGCCAATAGACATATGAAAAAATGTTCAACATCACTAATCACTAGAGAAATGCAAATTAAATCCACAATGAGATACCACCTCACACCAGTCAGAATGGTGCTCATTAACAAAACAACACAGAATAAGTGCTGGTGAAGATGTGAAGAGAAGGAAACCTCCTGCACTGCTGGTGGGAATGCAGACTGGTGCAGCTACTGTGGAAAACAGTATGGATATTCCTCAAATAATTAAAAATGGAACTGATTTTTGACCCAGCCATCCCACTTTTAGGAATATATCCTAAGAATACCAAATCACTGATTCAAAAGAAGAAATGTACCCCCATGTTTATTGCAGCATCGTTTACAATAGCCAATATCTGGAAACAACCCAAGTGTCTGTTAGTGGAAGAGTGGATTAAAAAGCAGTGGTACATATACACAGTGGAATACTATGTGGCCATGAAAAAGAAGGAAATCTTATCTTTTGTGACAACATTGATGCACCTGGAAAGTATAATGTTAAGTGAAATAAGTCAGGCAGAGAAAGAATAATAGCATATGACCTCACTCATTTGAGGAATCCAATGAACAATGTGACATGGGGAACAGAATAGAGGCAGAGGTGGGATCAAACGTATCAGAGGAAAAGCAGACAGAGGGAAAGGGGATGAGAGGATGGGATAAGAGAAGGGAAAGAGGCTGGTGAAATTATATATACATAACAGCGTTATAGAGAGGAGAAAAGCAAATCCTGGAGAAAAGATGTGAAGGCATTGGGGGGACGGGGGTTAGGTGGATGTTGAGGGGAACATGGGGTGTGGGGGAATGTATCCGGGGGGACACTTTAATATATGTAAACACAATAAATTTAAATTAATAAAAAAAGAAATAAAAAGGAAAGAAAAGGATCAGATAATAATTTGTCTCTTCTCGAGTTGTTGATATAACTGAGATATATTTGAATAGTGTTTAAAATAACTGAGATAGTCTATGTATTTCTTCTATTTAGAAAGTTTTAGAAAATTACATCCCCCAGTTTGTGCACCCAACACACAATCAATGTCTTTCCATCTCTCTTTCTTTCTCTATCTCCTTCATTTTCTCCCTTCCTGCTTCCCTTTCTGTTTTTTTCTTCCTCTCTCTCTCTTTTTCTGAGTAAGCATTTTAGGGCCTTTATCACTCAGTGCTTAGCTGGTTATTTTGTTTATTTATTCTCTGTATGTGCTAGTGCTCATGATTGTAAGATTCCCACTAGTATAAATAGTTAACAATTTTCTCTTGTGATTTAAAGATCTATCTCAATTCACTTTACATACAATTAAGATAAATGTCAAATACCCAGTTTATCCCTTAAGGACAGTTAAGAAAGCTTCTTTCCTCTAATCAGCAGCCTAGTTCCTGATCACCAGATCAATCTAAAGAGGGACTCAGGTGAATATGTAGCTTAGAGTAAATCCCTTTAAATCAAGATAGTGTACAGATGTGCATTTTTGCATTTTAAAATGAAATACCACATTTAGTCATATGTGTTGTAATATTCTGTTTATAATTCAATGACAAAAGAAATAAATTATCATATATTGAGATTATAAAAAATAGAACCAGTTAAGTAAAGAGTATATCAGTACCTACTTTAACAAATACTTATTGAGAAACTTTCAACATGTCAGGCATGATTCTAGTCACGAGGGACTAAACAGCAAACCCTGACCTTGTGAAGGTTATATTCCAGTAGGGAAATTTAGACAACATATATATATATATATATATAAACATGCCAAGTGGTTATTGAGAAAGATAGAGCAGGGCCATTGGGTAGAGAATAGCAGAGGCTGTTCTTTTCTACAGGTGTATGAAAACAAAAGATCTGTGGGCAACAGCAAAGAGAGTCTCAATCAGGTTGCTTATATAAAAAACATGGGCAGTCCATTTACATAATGCTCGTGTTTCAAAAGTTTTGTGTGGAGCAAGTATCAGCTGCCTGCTTTAACAACTCTCTTCCCTTTTTATGCATCTTTTTTTTTTCTGTGGTTTGCCTGGTTTTCTTTTGACTTCTTCAAGATGTCCAGGGTTCTACAGGATTGGGTTACTTGCAACTTTCTTCCCATTGACTGATCTATTTAAAATAGAGAGCCTAAAATGGTTTCACTTTTATTCCATTTCAGCCCACAAACATATTTTTTCTTCAGCTTTTCAGTCTATATACATTTACCTACTTAACATTTACATATTTTTTCATTTCTTATAAATATATTTATTGTTTCACTCACATAGGACTTTATTTAGCTTTTCTTTCTCTGCATAATAACATAGTAATGGACAGATAAAGACAAAATCTACTTCCTTCAGAAAGGGCTGGAGATAAAATGTTTGTTTCTTCATATTTTAAGCAAATTTTTCAAATGATAAATCCCAGAAATGCTCTATTTACCATGTACAAAGAAATGCATCAGTTTTGAATTTTAATCTCTTGAAACAGTTATTATACTGTCCTAATTAAGAAATTATATATAGAGAGGTTATGACTTTGGGATTCTATAAGTATAAAAACAAACTATAAATAATAGCATTGCTTGAATTATAAAATTGATTCTTGGCAAGATTTGTATTAGGCTTTGGATAGATACCAAAGTTTATATATAGCTTTTAAAATTTTTAAATAAATAACCTCTCCCCTGCCTTACCTCTCTCTCTCACTCTTGTCAATTGCTTTTGAATATAGCTTTAAGTATCAGGAAAAGGTGATAGGACAAAGTAATAACATGGGAGCTTTCTCTTAGAGGTTAGAAGGCCTTTGGTAATATTTTAAAGCATAATCCAGAAATGTTTTACACAGAGTAGAATTAAAGATTTCATTTGGTTATAATTTATAAGAGTCTTGTAAAATGTTTTCTGTTGTTGTTAGCTTATTACCGGTACCTAAACATTTCATGATTCCAGATTCATTCTTCTGCATTACTATGAAAATATCTCTGAAAGGTTAAGACACCAAGCTATATGCATTTAACCTATTATAAAAAATATTTATGGTATGATTTGTAGTGTTTTCTATGCACTAACAAATATCTGTACTATCTCTAGTTTTGAATCAGGTGATTTTGACCTTTTAATACCACAGTACTTGGGGACAAGAAGCAGGTTCGCATATAGAAAGAATCATTTGATCAAAAGCATCTTGATAATGCAACTAATTGAGATAAAAGGTCTCTGAAAAATAAAATAAATAAAACATTCAGTTTAAGCCTGGCAGTGTCATTAGGATAATTCACTGTCATTTCAGGCAACTCAGTGAAGGCCTTTGGGATACAGAACCTCATGGGTGCCAATCCAGGATTACAGCTGAGAATGCTTCAGAGACCAAATAAATGTGAAAGTTTAGGCCAAAGTGGTGGGGACTATGGTGACCTAGAGACACAGATCCTTTACAAGATTTTAAGTTCAAAAGTTTGAAGCTTGGTGGTAACTGTAGTATACCTTTTAGTTCAAACACTTTGTTCTTTTGTACTGAATTCTCAAATAAAATCAACAGGTATTAAGTAGGTCCTTCGAGTAGAAAACCTTGCTAGAACTTAAGAGGAATGACATAAAACTATGAGTAATGGTTTCTGCCTTTGAAGCATACAATTTAGCTAAAGAAATGGGGCAAGGAGATTAGAGAGGTTAGTTCCTTCAGTGACAAGGGGAAAACGCCAAAAAGAGCTATGTCTCCTCTCAGAGACCTCAGCAAATGCTATGGGCGTTCTAGAAATGGAAGGACATCAAGCATGAGCAGGTGAGGAAGACTTCACTGAAGAGGTAAAAGGTCAGATCCAAGTATCAGGAGTAAGACCTGGCCAGGGACAGAAGCGGTGGCCCCTCAGTCAGGGTACTGAACTTCAGGGAGACCTGCTGTGAACGAACACTGTTAAGAAATCTTTGTTTTGTTTTGTTTAAGCTTTCATTTGTTTGTTTCTTTCTTGGTTTTTGTTAGTGGAAGATTCTTGTTAGAAAAATTAGTAGTAAAATTGCCACTTGGACTCTTGAGAGTCTTTCCGATATATTCTAATATCAGTCAAACATTTGGTTGTGGTATGTAAATTGCAGCATTGAATCTGGAAATTTTACACAGATTTACTTCATGAATTAAAATGTTCATTTGATCACAACCAAATAAATTTATCACCAGTGTATTTGCATTTTTATCCCATTAAGCATCTGCTTTCTCTACACTGTTGTCTCTAGTTATAGTCATATTTTCTTTGGCAAAACATTTTTCACCATGTACCCAAATGCTAGGAAATGTAGGATGATGAAGAGAGATGCATCCAGACAGATGACCTAATAATGGCAAACACTGCAATTATGCTTTTAAATTTATAAGCATTTTCACACGCATTTCAAACATTTATTTCTTTAAAGAATTTCATAGTCTACATTGTATTATTCTTGGTTTTGTAATAAAGAAAATTCAGGAGAGAAGTCTTTTCCATGTCTATTAAGAATGGTTAACACAGCCATAGCACACGGTTGGTTTACTGTAAAAGTCATTGTGATTAGCACTTGAAGTTAGCATTGTTCATACCTCTCATGTCATTTGCTTACTCAAGTATTTATGTTATTGAATGTGTGTCATGCACTGCTCTAAGATACAAGCACACAATAGTAAACAAGACAAACAAGATTATTGCTTTCTATAATCTACAGAGGAGATTTGCCCATAGTTTTCCAGTCTAGGACCCAGATTCTCTGATCCCCAGACTGCAGTGGTGGGATCCAAATAATTTCACAACCAGTTCTCTGCCCTAAGGACTGTTTTAAGTGTAAAAAAACAATATAGCAAAAAGTAGTTTATTATGTCATAAATTTAATACTCAATAATAAAAGAGGCACACAAAACTAGATTATGCTGTAAGAAAGAGTTTTAAAATATTAATGGAAAATATTAAATAATACCTGACAAAAAACAGTAAAACTGTAATTTAAAATATTTCCATATTACTTCTTGATCGGCATTCTCGCTTGCAGTTTTTTTCACCTATGGAAGAAATGAACATTACTCCGGGTACTTAGAATATGCTGCTGCACAGATGAACATTAAAAAGGAGTAAGAAATGTAAATATGTGATTTCCACATTCGGCGGCTGCCCAGGCGCCCACTTTAGAGAAAAACCTAATGACAAGTGCCATTTTAACAACCGGTTTGCTCAACTCAACAAAAAATTAGGTATCGATTCTGCTGAACCAGTGTGAACCAGCTGAATCCCACCACTTCCAGGCTGTGATCTTTCTACTAAACTGATTATATCCTCAGATGTATCTGGTTGAATATTTTAATGGTAGTACTTTGTTTCAGGGCAGATAAAAAAAAAAGTTCCTAAAGTGAGCTCTTTGAAATATGTGTTGAATATGAATAAAATCACTGTGAAGCTTATTCTATCTGCCAAGAATGGATCTTATTTTGCTTCCCTGGTAGTATGACCAAAAAAACATGTACTCAGATGCATTTTGCCTCTTAGGTTGGCCTCTAATTATGTTATATGGAGGTAAATATAATAATTCAAAAATATGTAATAAAATCTTCTTAAATATAACTAAGACTCACTTAGGGGCTATTTCTGCTGAATAAGCATAGAGAAAAGTCACTTTATTACTTCAATTACTCCAGCAAGATCACACCTGGTGCTAGATGCATGGTTTAAGAACCTTAGTACGTTAGTGTAGCAGTTAGGTTATTAATCATGGATGTCAAGTGCTTTCTTCTAGTTAACTTTAATTGAGCTCTCTCTTATAAAAGCACCATTTTCAATGAAAAAACTTATCAGTGATACCAAAATAACAGAGCATGGTAAAACTCAGGATTAACATTACTTCTTGTGCTTGAATACTAATACCTAATGCACTTTGTTATAATACAAAATCTTTTATCTTCTATAAAAGTTTGAAAATTACATACAACAAACATTGGTAGAATATGTATACTATTTGCATAATAAAGTGACTAGAAAAGCATCTCTTTTAATATTTTTATTTAGTTAATTGTGTTTACATACATTCCAGGGTCACCCCGAATTCATCCCCCTCCCTCATATTCCCCTCAACATCTCCCTTGCCCCTCTCCCTACAGCACTCTCCCCCTTCCCTTCAGGTTTATCCCATCTTATCATCCCCTTTCCCTCTGTCCTCTATTCCTCTGGTCCCTTTGATCCCTCCTCTGTCTCAATTTCGTTTCTCAGTTCTCATTGTTCCTTGGATTTCTCAAATAAGTGAGGTCATATGATATTTTTCTTTCTCTGCCTGGCTTATTTCACTCAACATAATAGATTCTAGGTCCCTCCATATTGTTGCAAAAGGTAATATTTACTTCTTTTTCATGGCGCCATAGTATTCCATTGTATAAATGTACCACTTTTTTAATCCACTTGTCCACTGACGGACACTTGGGCTCTTTCCAGATCTTCACTATTGGGAGCAATGCTTCCAGAAACATGAAGGTGCATTTCTTTTTTTCAGTTGGTGATATGGTGTCCTTGGGATATATTCCTATAAGTGGGATAGCTGGGTCAAAGGGCAGTTCCATTTCTAATTTTTTGAGGAATCTCTATACTGTTTTCCACAGTGGCTGCACCAATCTGCATTCCCACCAGCAGGCAGGAGGGTTCCCCTTTCTCCACATCCTTGCCAACACCTATCATGTGTTGTTTTGTTAATGAGCGCCATTCTAACTGGTCTCTCATTGTGGATTTAATCTGCATTTCTCTAATGATTAGTGATGTTGAACACTTTTTCATATGTTTATTGGCCATCTGTATGTCCTCTTTAAAGAAGTGTCTATTCATTTCTTGTGCCCATTTTTTTATTGAATTGTTTGTCTTCCTGGTGTGGAGTTTTACAAGTTCTTTACAAATTTTGGATATTAACTCCTTATCAGATGTATTGTCGAATATATTCTCCCATTGTGTGGTTTGTCTTTTTATTTTGTTCATATTGTCTTTAGCTGGGAAAAAGCCTTTTAGTTTGATATAGTCCCATTTTTTTATCCTGTCTTTTATTTCATTTGCCTGTGGAGATAAATCAGCAAATATATTGCTGCTATAGATGTTGTTGAGCTTACTGTCTATCTTCTTTTCTAGAATATTTATGGTTTCACGACTTTCACTTAAGTTCTTTATCCACTTTGAGTTTATTTCTGTGCATGATGTAAGTTGTGGTCTAGTTTCATTTTTTTTTTTTTTTTTTTTTTTTTTTTTTTTGCAGGTAGCTGACCACTTTTCCCAACACCATTTGTTAAAGAGACTGTCTGTACTCCACTGCATGCTCTTACCTCTTTTGTCAAATATCAATTATCCATAAAGATGTGTGTTTATTTCTGGGTTCTCTGTTCTGTTCCATTGATCTATATCAGTGGTTCTAAAGTTTTTTTGAGGTACCGAACCCACCAGTTTCATATGCTCATTCACTGAACCTTCTTTAGTGATAAATAAAATGTGATTTTTTCCTCCAAATTCAAGACATAGGTATATGTTTTTTTACTGGTGCACAAAATGAGCCATACATGAACATCACCTTGCTCAAAGAATAAAACCAACAAAGTGCATGAACTCACAAGAAATTACGGTATTACTTTATTCTGGCCTCTGCGGCAGAGGCTTCTCCGAATACCTGAGATCGACTCATCGAACCCCTAGGGTTCGATAGAACCCAGGTTAAGAACCACTGATCTCTATGCCTATTCTTATGCCAGTACCAAGCTGTTTTGAGTACATTGGCCTTATAGTATAACTTGATATCAGGAAGTTTGATACCTCCCACTTTATTGTTCTTTTTTAAGATTGCTGATGCTATTCATGTTCCTTTTTGGTTTCATATAAATATTTGGAATATGTGTTCTATATCTTTGAAGTATGTCATTGGTATTTTAATTGGTATTGCATTGAATTTACAAATTGCTTTGGGTAATATAGACATTTTAATGATGTTTATTCTGCCTAACCATGAGCACGGTATATGCTTCCACTTGTTTGTGTCTTCCTTGATTTTTTTTTATCAGTGTTTTATAATTTTCTGAGTACAAGTCTTTAATCTCCTTGGTTAAATTAACTCCTAGGTACATTATTTTTCTGTTGCTGTAGTGAAGGGGATTGTTTCTTTAATTTTTCTTTCTGACATTTTATTGTTCGTGTATAAAAATGCCTCTGATTTCTGTGTATTAATTTATACCCTGCCACTTTGCTGAATTCATTTATCAGTTTGAGTAGTTTTTTGACCAAGACTTTAGGGTTTTCTATGAACAGTATCATATCATCTGCAAGTAGTGATAGTTTTACTTTTCCTTTTCCAATTTGGATGCCTTTCATTTCTTCTTCCTGTCTGATTGCTGTTTCTAGGAGTTCCAATACTATGTTTAATAAGAGTGGTGAAAGGGGGCACCCTTGCCTTGTTCCTGATTTTAGGGGAATTGCTTTTAATTTCTGTCCATTGATTATGATGTGTGGGTTTGTCATAGATGACCTATCATGTTGAGGTATATTCCCTGTATTCCCACTTTGCTAAGAGTTTTAATCATCAATGGGTGCTAGATTTTATCAAATGCTTTTTTCTGCATCTATTGAAATTATCATGTAGTTTTTCTCCTTCCTTTTGTTTATGTGGTGACTCACATTGTTTGATTTACGAATGTTGTACCATCCTTGTCTCCCTAGAATAAATCCCACTTGACCATGATGTATGATTTGTTCATGAATTGCTGGATCCAGTCTGCTAACATTTTGTTGAGGATTTTAGCATCTGAATTCATCAGGGATATTGGCCTATAATTTTCTTTCTTTGTGTTGTCTTTGCTGGTTTTGGAATCAGAATTATGCTCACCTCATAAAAGAAGTTTTTCTTTCTCTTGAACTTTTTGAAATAGCTTGAGAGGGATAGGAGTTAGTTCTTCTTTGAATATTTGGTAGAAATCCCCTGAGAAGCCATCTGGCCCAGGGCTTTTGTTTGTTGGGAGTTTTATGATCACTGTTTCAATATCATTTGTCATAATCGATCTGTTTAGGTTTTCTGATTTTTCCAGATTGATATTTGAAAGATTATATTTTTCAAGGAATTTGTTTATTTTATCTAGGCTGTCTAATTTTTTCCATACAGTTCTTCATAGTATTTTCCTACAATATTTTGTATTTCTGTTGTTTTGGTTGTTATTTCTTCACTCTCATTTCTAATTTTATTTATTTGTGTCCTCTCTCTTCTTTTCTTGGTAAGTCTAGTTAAAGGTTCATTGATCTTCTTTACCCTTTCAAAGAACCAGATCTTGGTTTTATTAGTCCTCTGTATTTTTTCTTTAGTCTCTATGTTATTTATTCAGCTCTGATTTTTATTATTTTCTTCCTTCTACTACCTCTATGACTTACTTGCTGTTCTTTTTCTAGTTGTTTTAGATGAAGGGTTAGTTTGTTTATTTGAGCTTTTTCAAACTTCTTAAGGAATGCCTGGAGTGCTATGAATGTCCCTCTCAGGACTGCTTTTCCTGTGTCCCATACACTTTGAGTTGTTGTATGTTCATTACCATTCGTTTCTAGGAATTTTTTAATTTCTTCTTTGATTTCATTGTTAACCAATTTGTTATTTAATAACATGCCATTTAATTTCTATGTATTTGAGTATTTTTCAGTTTTTATTGTGGTTGATTTCTAGTTTCATGCCACTGTGATTAGAGAAAATGCTTGATATGATTTCAATCTTCTTAAATTTGTTGAAACTGCTTTTGTGTCCTAACATGTCTATTCTAGAGAATGTACCATGAGCACTTGAAAACAATGTATATTCTTCTGTTTTAGGGTGAAAGTTTCTAAAAGTATCTATTAAATCGAGTTGATCTAGTGTGTCCTTTAAGTCTGCTCTTTCTTTGTTAATTTTCTTTCTTGAGGATGTATCTAGTGAAGTTAGTGGGGTATTGAAATTCCCTACTATTATAGTATTGCTGTTGATCTTGCCTTTTATATCCATCAAAGTCTTCTTTATATATTTAGGTGCTCCTATATTAGGTGCGTAGATATTTATGATAGTTATATCTTCCTGTTGAATTGCTTCTTTTATCATTATGTAGTGACTTTCTTTATCTCTTACTATAGCCTTGGTTTCAAAGTTCAGTTTGTCTGATATAAGTATTGCTATCCCATCTTTTTTTTCATTTTTATTTGCATGAAATTTATTTTTCATCCCTTTACCTTCAGTCTATGTGCACCTTTTGTTTTAAGGTGTGTCTATTATAGACAGCATATGTATGGGCTCTGTTTTCTTATCCATGCAGCTACCTTATGTCTTTTGATTGGATCATTTAATCCATTTACATTTAAGGTTAATATTGATATGTAGTTGTTTATTGCCATTTTATTCTTTAGCTGGATTTCTCTTTTGCTATATTCTTTTTTTCCACTTTGATCTATTTATAACAGGCCCCTTAACATTTCCTGCAGTATTGGTTTTGTTGTAATGAATTTCTTAAGTTTTCTTTTCTTGTCTGGAAAGCTTTTTATTTCTCCTTCAATTTTAAATGATAGCCTTGCTGTATAAAGTAGTCTTGGTTGTAAGCTGTTGTTCTGCACTACTTTGAATATTTCTTGCCATTCCCTTTTGGCCTCAAGTGTTTCTGTTGAGAAGTTGGATGTCATTCTTCTGGGGGCTCCTTTGTAGGTAATAGCCTTTTTGTCTCTAGAATCTTTTAGTATTTTCTCTTTATCGCTTAGCTTTGGTATTTTACTTGTGATGTGTCTTTGTGTTGGTTTCTTTGGGTTTCTCTTTAAGGGAGTTATCTGTGCTTCTTGATCTTGTGAGAGCCTTCCCTGCATCAGTTTAGGAAAATTTTCAACTGATTTGATTAAATAAAGTTTCTATATCTTGTTCTTTCTCTTATTCTTTAGAAACCCCTATGATGCAGATGTTATTTCTCTTCATGTTTTCACAGAGCTCTCTTAGAGTTTCCTCAGACTTTTTGAGTGTCTTTTCCTTTTTCTGCTTTGCTTCCTTGCCTTTGTCCATCTTGTTTTTTCAACTTGCTGATTCTATCCTCAGCTTCATCCATCCTGCTTTTAATTCCTCCACTGTGTCCTTCATTTCTGATTCTTTATTAATATTTCAATGTCCTTTTTTATACTTGCTATCTATTTAGGTGTTTGTAATGATCATCCATTGTTGTTCTAAGATCCCTAAGCATCCTAACAATTATTATTTTAAACTCTGCATCTGGTAGATTGGTTATTTCCATATCACTCTGTTCATTTTCTGAAAGTTTCTTTTGTGGTTTCATTTGGATTGCACTTCTCTGTCTTCTCATTATGTCTGTTTGGGTATGTTGTTTGTAAGAGCTGATTGAGTCTAGGCTTGGTGTTGTCTGCCTGCAATTTTCAGTTGTTTTATTTCTAGGTCTTCTTGGGTTGGCATTAGCTTTTGTTCATAACCCACTGTCGGATTTGGCTTTTCTAGTGGAGTCGCTTTGAAGTCTTGATTTATTTGTTTCCTTCTCAGTTTTCTTAACTCAGTGGTAGTCTTGTTTACTGATCTCAGCAGGAGGCTTATTAGAAACTGTATCCAGGAATGCAGTGGGTGTAACCTGAGAATCTGAATATCTGATCTGCCAGTTACTCTCTCCGGGGGGCTGGGTGCTTTCTCTACTTTAGTAGGGGAAGGTGTATCTCAGATCTCCATGGAGACCTGAGTTACTGCCCCTCCTGCCCACTTCTTGTTTTCAGCTATGTCTTGTTGTGCTGATTAGAGCTGTAGAGATATCTTGAGATGGGTGACCCAGAACCACTTGAGTCTTGTGTAATGTGGAAGGATCAAACCCTCCCCCAGCTATGGCTGCCTCCAGCACTGGATGAGTCAGCTTCTCAGGTCATCCCATACATTTCTCTGCTGTCACCAGCTGTCTCTCTCTCCCCCCTTTCCTTTTGGAGGACAAGCCAGCTCTTTTAACACACCTTGTTCCCAGGTCCCCAAGCAAGTGGCTGTGAGTGATATTTTCTACTCTTTCCTTGGAATGAGAGCCCTTCTGGGCTCTCAGCCTCACCCCCCCTCTACATTCCTGTAAGCAGGGAAGACCCACCGCTTCTCAGTGCTCCCTATCAGGTTTAGTGTGGCTTCTTATTTGCTCCTTGGTTTTTAAGAGCTGTTCTTGCTGTCCAGAGTGGGGTTTTCATGCTGATTATTTCTAAGTTACTTTGTAATCCAGTTTGGTGGTATGAGCTCAGAGTCTGTGCATCTGCCTACTCCACTGCCATCTTCAGGTCCCCCTAGAAAAGCATCTTGACACAACATTTACTACTTAAAAGCAACTAGAATATACCAGTTTTAATAAAACACATAGAATTTTTAAAAGCTCAAAGATTAAAATCTCATATTATCCATTAGTTAATGTGACTGGGAACTTAGTCATGCTTGAAACTAAATCTCTATTTTATATATGTTCAGTATTTATTTCAAATAGTACAACAAAATGTCCATTCTACTGCAATAGGCAGCTCTATTAATCTACCTGGAGATATGCAATGCAATTAACTCTAAATTTGATAACCAACAAGCCCTTACTTCAAATATTCAATAGGTTATTTATTGAAAAGTAAATCAAAAAGGAATAAGCTTTTCTGTCAGTGAAGAAAATGCTTAGATGTAAAAATGGCCAGAAGACTACTAGTATTAATAAGCTTTGTTAAAATCATTTTCAGACATGCATGGGGGAGTTTGTACTATTTTTCTGTTCATGTCACAGTGTCTGTCAAGAGGAGAGCTCAGATACCTTGGGGAAAGTGTTCTGATGTACAAATATTTGGACATAAAAAGGCAAAGATAGACATTTAGTAGATTCACAAGGGAAAGGAAACTCCAAAAGAATCTTGAGAAAAATTAAAGCCACGACAATGGAAGTGTTAGAAAGGTTTAACTATGTGTATAAATTTGGGCAAGAACAACAAATACCAATACTGGTGATGAAGTTAAAATTAGTATTAATAAGGATTTATATGGCATAAATAAGGCAACAACCCAGGATATGAGCAAATATGTCATATGAACCCTTTCTTTATGCAGACACCAAACAAGTGGCCCATTATTGTTAGATAGTTATACATATGTCTAAAATATTTGACTACATGGACCTAGTAGAGTGTGATAGAAAGAACATCCCTCTAGGCACCTAAAACTTGAGTTAACATAATAGTTCTATCACTGTACTGGGTGTGTAATTATGGACAAATCACTTAAGTTTCAGTCCCACACTGGTGCTGTAGACCTTTTTGCAATGAAAGAAATGTTCTACCTCTGTGCTATCAATAAGGTAACGTCTAGCCATATGTGACTCTTGGTCAACTGACATCTGGCTAGTGTGACTAGGAACTGAATTTTTAGTGTTATTATAATGTGAATTTAAGAAGATACATGTGGTATTGAACAGTGCAATCCAGCCCTGGGTGGTTTCATCGTCAATGAAACAGTAGTAGTATCAAATCTGATTCAATGCATTGTGTTTTCCATTGCAAGGGAGAGAAAACTCAAAATGTAAATGATAAAAGAAATTCATTGGCTTATTTTTACTAAAAAGACCAGAAGTGGGAAGTGTCCGGCATAGCACAAGCAGAGCTTTCTATTTTTTAACTCAACTACTGTTGCTTCTCCTTTATATTTGTACCTGGACTCTGTTCTTATGTTGGTTTTCCTGATTGTCACAATCTGGCTGCCAGAAGCAACAGGAGTTACATACTTCTGTTATGTATCTAGAATGAGTGAGACAAAGATCATTGTCTCCCACAACCGCGTAAAAGGCCTGAGTTTTGCTCGACAAAATTTATCTGAAACAATCAGTAGAGCTAGAAGAAGGCTGTGTATTACTTGTTTTGTATCTGGTTTCCTGCCCATACCCCAAACAAATTACTTTGCCAAATGAAAGCAGATTTCTGATGAATGTTGGAACTAATGTTTGGATTGGGGGAAGAATATTTTCTCAAGGAAAAATCTGAAAGATATTAGGAAGTAGAAAGAGAGGGAGTGAAAGCTGAGTAGGTAACTGATAATACTCATCCATTATCTCAAAGGATTATTTTAATATAGTCAAGAATGTAATGTGGATAAAGTAACTAACAGTGCATGGTATTTTTCAGCTTGTTCACATACCCAACTCTCTCTATGTACCCAGGAAACTATGTTAACCCACTGGTGTCTAAGTTTTCTCACATGAGAATACTTGACTGTTAAGATTGCTTTTATCACTACAAATCTGTAAATGATCATTTTTACTGATGGTATGTAAACTCATGGCATAGGAATAGGTGTGTCCAAGGAGAGTTAATTGCATTGGGAGGAAATAAATGTCTATAGCTAGCCAAATACCACTGGGTCTTCTGTACCCACTCTAAGAAAGTAACTCTCATGCGAATATTTCAACAAATAGAGATAAGAAGTTACAACATGCCCATTTAATTCCAGCTTCTCCTGAACCCAGTTCTATCCCTATGACAATGGGGAACAACATTTTTGTTGCATTCACAAAAACACTTGTTCTTACCTAACTCAAATGTGCTGATTTCAAATTTGACATTAGTTTTTCTCTGTAAGCTACACTTCTTTTTGCAATTCAAGATTTTAGGTTTTCATCTTATTGTAAAATTTTCAACATTTAGTTTAACATAATGAAGTATAATGTCTTCTTGGGCATCATCTTTGTGAAAATGTAATAATTTATATAAGGCAGCAAATACACTAATACAGTAAAAGATATGATTGCATCAGAATTTGTCTACAATTTTAAAATAGAACATAGTAAAACATTTCTTTTAATCATAAAATTTGCACAAAACTTATTTAAATTCTATTCAGGCAAAAATTTGCATTTGTAGCTCTTGCATTTGTGGACTTTTTGAGAACAATTTTGTTTGATGTTCCAGCAGTAGTCTGCCATTATATTTCTGTCCCATTGCTCCTGATAACGCTCTTCCATCGTCTTCAGATCTTGATGAAAGCGTTCTTCCTGTTCAACACTAACAGCTCCAAGATTTTTAGGAAACTTATCAAGGTGACTTGATATCAGGAAATGAATCTTAACACTCATGTTACATCCAGTGTCGCAGAAAGCCAACAGCATCCTTTAAACCAGAAGTTCATAGTTTTCTGCTTTATTGTTGCCAAAGAAAGTTCTTTGTAACTGCTACAAAGACTGCCATGCTGCTTTCTCCTCCTTATTCATCTTCCTGGAAAATTCTTCATCATGTTTGTGGGTTTGAATTTGAGGTCCATAGAATTCACCTGCTTTTATCTTCTTGAAAGACAAGGCAGGAAAACCAGAAATAATATGTTGAAAGCATTCACTTTCTCTATTCAAAGCCTGAACAAACTGCTTCATTAAGCCAAGTTTGATGTGAAGTGGGGGAAAAATAATTCTGTCTCGATTAACTACAGGTTCATTCACAATATTTTGCATCCCTACTTCCAGAGCTTCACGTTTTGGCCACTCCTTCTGTGTCCAGTGTTTCTTCCAACCTCGGCTGTCCCACAAACACAGAAATCAACGATACTTCGTGAAACCTCTTTGTTGTCCTAGCAGGAAGTTTACCATTTTAAAATTCACACAAATGATCCAGTTTTACTCTTCATACTTCAGATAGTCGAGGACAGTTTTTATGTCATTATAATCTTCTCGCAGATGAGTTGAACAGCCAACTGGAACCACTGCATAAACTTTACTGTTGTTTAGGAGAACACATTTCAGACTCTGTTTAGAGCTGTCAAGAAATAGCCGCCATTCTGTTGGACTGTAAGTGGTAGCACCTAGCTGCTGAGAAGACAACTGATATCATGACAGTAAGCAAAGTGTTAGTCTTCAGAAAAAAAGTCCAAAAATTTTTTTTCATGCTTCCTGAAATGGGATACTTTAGCTGACCGGTGAAGTACATTCTTTTCTTGAAGCCTGGAAGCTAATAACTCAGCTTTTTTCTTTGATATGCCCAAATTTCTTACTAAGTCATTTATTTCTGGTTGTCTAAACTGCTGAGGGAATAATGACTGCTTGGCATCATAAGAAAATCCTTCAGATTCTCAACCATTTACTCATGCATCTTATCAAAATATACTTGATCACCATGTTCACTTTCTTTGTCCTTAGAAAAAATAAAACTATTGAAAACTGAAACCAGGAGTGTCTCAAAGTGTGGGATAGGTCGTATTGCTGAAGGAATATTAGAATATGTGATTATATGCCTTTTTTTCCTGCAGATGCCCTTTATATTTGTCAGAGAGAAATAACAGTCACTGTTGTGGTCCTTAGGTTCATTCCAAACCATGGGATTACCAAAAGTTATTCCTTTGCATTTTCCTTTTGTCCAGTCACAAAACATTTCCTCACAATTGTGACACACAATATGAGGAGCCCAATTCTTGTCTTGATTGCCAAGGGGAACTTGAAAATAGGCAATATATGCACATGTCACAAATGATGAAATATTTTTTCTTTGAAGTTGAAATGTGTAACATCCATATATATATAACAGAAGGTGTCAGGACTATTCTTACATTTATGCCTACTCAAAGAAGCCATGATTCAATCTTAAAACAAAATAAGAAGGTTTTTATCAGATAATAATTTTTTACATTTAAAAACAAGTAGAATTTTGTAAAAGTGATGTTCATAAAATATTAATTGCCTTGTGGTTACGTTCAGTCCAAGAGTCGTTGCCTTTTAACTCCAATTTTAAAACCA
The DNA here is from genome assembly GCA_037038555.1 of Rhynchonycteris naso. Taxonomy (NCBI): domain Eukaryota; kingdom Metazoa; phylum Chordata; class Mammalia; order Chiroptera; family Emballonuridae; genus Rhynchonycteris; species Rhynchonycteris naso. Next base: position 175,499,472 of record CM072995.1, on the reverse strand, counting down.
ATGCAGGCCATTAACTGTAATGAAAAGAAATTAAAATTGCCTAAAAACTAGAGCATGCACCAAAAAACAGATTTAAGATTTGGAATCAGTTGTTCAGAAATATATAGAAAAAGTTCCAAAACCCCATGCAACCAAAAATGAAAAAAAAAAAATCCTCAGTGTGATCAAGCCCATGAGCTGGTAATAAAGACCAATGATATCTCTCCTTCTGCTCAATGGCATGAGAAACTTATTTGAGGCCTACCTCTGAATCTTGAAATTTAGTCATGCTAAGCTGGACTCAGGCATCTTTATTTTTTTAAAATGTAATTTTAAAGAGCAGTTACAGTTGAAAAATATTACTCAAATGATTTTCTGATAAATAGGAAGTGAAATCTGAAGAATATACCACACTAGTGTCAAGTATCGGGCCATTATTAAATGACATGAAAATAAAATAGCAAACTAATCAATGTTAGAACGATGCAAAAGTTCTTTAGCCAATAAAAATAAGATCATAAAAGTAAATGCACTTTTTATCTGGTTCTGAAATATTTCTCTTATATACTTTCTGTTACATGATCTGTGATTATTAAGGTATACCCCTAGTAATTTAGAATATATTGATTCTATTATCTGGTTTATTACTCGTTGCTTTGTATATAATAATGGCAGCTTTAATTTAACTTTCCCAAGTCATTGGCCTCTGAAACAACAAACTAATTTCCTCTGTTGAAATACAAAATAAAAGCCATAAAATCACATTATGCGAGTGATTTTAAAAAACTAGAAGTGAATAGAGAAACAGTCACTCCCATATATTTTTCAGGGGACTAGAGATCTTCAAAGACTTTCTGAAGGGCAATTTGGCAGTTTCTAAAGTGTTCATACTCCGTGGCTCACCAATTATATTCCTAAGAATCTAAAATAAAATGCAGAAAAACAAAAAGATGTTTGCACAATAGTGATTCCATTATAAAGAAACTTGTGTGTCAGCAAGAGAAAAAGAAACTACAGAAACAATATCAATGCATATCCACTTGAGGATTAAAATATATGTGTGTTTGTGTTATATGTACTTTCTGATAAAGTATCTTGATAAGCATATATATATATATATATATATATATATATATATATATATATATATATATATATAAAACAATCAGGAAAACCACTATGTGTTGACATAAATCTTTATGGACTACAAAGTCTTAAAAAGCCAAAAATAGTTATAATTATATGATTTCATTTATGCTAAAATGTGTACAGAATCATATGTTTAAGTAAACAAATAGAAACTGTCCTAAAAACATACACTCAAAAGTGTTAACCATCATTATTTTGGGGGAAAATCATAAAAATAAGGGAAATAATAAGATAAAAATATTTTATTCCACTCTGTTTTAAATGTTTATAATGAGAATGTTTACAGTAATATTTTCAATGTGATTTTAAGAACCAATTGGAAAAATAAAAAGGAAAAATATAGCCAAGAGAATTCTCAATATGAAGAGCAACAGACCCCTGAGTAATATGCTTGACAAAGAAAAAACATCTTGAAAAAGGTTTGGTCACTACCTTTCACTATATAACTAAGTAAATTTTAGATTTATCAAATATTTATTTTACAAAAACAAATCCATAATATTATCAGAAGGAACTATAGCTTGTTACCTTAATTATTTTGGGTTTGATATGCTTTTTCTCAACATGAAACTCCAACCAGAAACCAGAATGACAAAAAAAAAATTACATGGTTTGTCTGCATAAAAGCAAAACATTCTGTATGGAAAATAAACATACTATATATAGATTATAATAGATAGAAAACAAACATGAGTAATAAGTAATTAATAGCCTAGTATATAAAGGGTTCTTACCAATTAGTGAGTAAAAGATACATGTGCCAGAAGAAGGAGCTTATGGTAGGTATGCTGTCTTTCATACCTTTGTCACTGCAAATTCCCAAGATTTAGGTGTCACTGATCCCAAAGAGCCTATGACATGCAAACCACAAATGATGCCATCTAGAATTCAGCCTGCAGTATATTTTCATGCTTTTTTCAAGAGGAGTGAAACCATCTGGTATTAATTTAAACAAACATTGCCAATTGCTATTTTCATATTTCCTCCAGTCACTCTGGACAGTTTATGTTTGAAAGTTGAAGACAAACAACTTTTCCCCACTGATGTTTTCCTGTATTTGGCAAACACAGATGCTGCTCTGGGATTTTGGGTGCCAATCAAATTTCACTTTACTCATTCACATTTGGATAGACATTTCACAGGAAGAACAAGTTCACCTCTGTTCAAAACATTTATTTCTTTGTTGTTTTGGCAAAACAGCTTATGAAGCTTGCTTTTGATAATTGGTGAATTTAGTCAAACTCTGATTTTAAAAGCAGGTCAAGATATTAGTGAAAGAATAGAACTTAAACTCCCATTTTGAAATATTTGCTTGGGAAGTAGTTAGGGATTACCACTCAAGCATTACTATAGTGTGAAATACTTTAATCAGTACAAGAGATAAGCACTGGCAGAAAGAAATTATAATTTAACAAACATTTATTGAGTTCACTCTGCGTGCCAAGTTCTCTTCCAAACAGTATACAAAACTCTCAGTAGTTATATAAGTGTTTTTTCTCCACATGAAAAATGTATTTATTTTGTGCTTTTTATCTTTGTGCTAAAGAAGTTTTTGCATGCTGAAGAAATTTTTGCATAGTTCTAATAGTGGTGATTTTGCTATGTTATCTTTGCATTAGTTAATTTTATTTATTTACAGAGACAGAGAGAGAGAGTCAGAGAGAGGGATAGATAGGAACAGACAGACAGGAACAAAGAGAGATGAGAAGCATCAATCATCAATTTTTCATGCTACATCTTAGTTGTTCATTGATTGCTTTCTCATACGTGCCTTGACTGTGGGCCTTCAGCAGACCGAGTAATACCTTGCTGGAGCCAGCGACATTGGGTCCAACCTGGTGAGCTTTTGCTCAAACCAGATGGGCCCACGCTCAAGCTGGTGACCTCGGGGTCTCGAACCTGGGTCCTTCCACATCCCAGTCCGATGCTCTGTCCACTGTGCCACCACCAGGTCGGGCTGCATTAGTTAATTATGCCTTCTAGTTGACACTAAATAGTGTGATATAGTTAAGATGTTATCTAGAATCTCTACTGTTATTGAAGGCTATCAGTGGTATTACATGTCCTTGTAACATTCCTGACTTTAATGGGAATGGTTCTAAGGTAGCCAATTACTAGAAACCAAATTTTAATGTACAAGCTATAGTATTAAATATATAAATATTAAGTATATTGTTTCCTATAGATTTCTAGAAAATATCCTTTATCCAATGAATGAAGTTTCATGTTATGAAACTTTATTAGATGTACTGATAGATATTAAAGTGTTAATTTTTTTCAAATGCCTATTCAGCATCAAATTTGATTACCCTATATATTTTACTGTTAATACAGTAAATTATAGTGTATTTCTTAATGTTGAATTGCATTCATTCTTGGAATAAACCACTCTTTGCTACAAAGCATTGTATTACAATATCCAGATAAATTAAACATTTTTGGCTTAGAATTTTTTTTTTTTTGCTTTTAGACTAATTATTGAGGTCGTAACATTGATTTACATTTTTATTTATTATTTTTAATTATTTCTAGACCTCAGTTTTGTAGCTTAAAGTTTAAATGCTCCTCAGTACATGAGTGGTGTTTCAAGGGTTATTTTACAGCATGTATTTCAAATATTTGACTTTTTTTGTTTGTTGGTTGGTTGGTCTGTTTTTAGACTTTATTCATTTTAGAGAGTGGGGAGAGAGAGAGAGAGAGAGAGAGAGAGAGAGAGAGAAAGAGAGAGAGAGAGAGAGAAGGTGGAAAGGAGCAGGAAGCATCAACTCCAATATGTGCCTTGACCAGACAAGCTCAGGGTTTTGAACCGGTGCTCAGCATTCTAGGTTGATGCTTTATCTACTGTGCTATCATAGGTCAGGGCAAACATTTTCTTACTCTCTGGATTCTTCGTAGTCCTCAATATGGTAGCAAATTAGCTGGGTTATCTTGGCCAGGGTCTCTATAATTTGGAGTTCAGCTCTAGATCAGGGTACCAGTTGTCTTAAAATTCAACTCAGTAATTCTTCACTTTCAAGTTCACACACATGTGCAGAGCTTTAGTGTCTGCAGCATGGGCCTTTCCATAGGGCTGCTGCCAGTGGCAGTTGTGTTCCCCAACAGTGAGCAATGCTCTGAGAGTGAGTCATGAGAGAGTGTCCAAGATGGAAGCCACAGTCTTTTATAACCCAATTTGAGAAATGATATACCATCACTTCTGCTGCATTGTATTAATCATATAGACCAACCATGGTAACCAAATGTCCTGGTTCTTGGACTAAGAGATTTCTCAGATTTTAGAATGTGACTTTCAGGTTTTAAAAATGGGTAAGCCCTAAGTACACCTAGGCAGTTGGACCTAGCCTGTTGCAATGTAGTTAAAGATCATATGTACAGCATGTAAATACCAGAAAGAAGAAATCACTTGGTTTGATTTTAATTGGTTTAATGCATTCTCCTTTGCTCACTCTCAGATCCCTTTGCCTCAACAATGTGGCAAACATTCTATTCTGTTTAATGTGCTTTTTTTGTTCACAATTTATCAAGTTATATCTATTTTACCTTCTTCACAAATAGTGCAATGAAGATCCTCATACATGTCCTCCATGAATTCTCATTCTTTCACTTATAGCCTTTCTTTCTTTCTCTTTCTCATCTGTCTATGTATATTCAAAATAACAATGATATTTTTAATAGAAGTAAAACAGAAATTCTCAAATTTGTATGGAACCACAAAATACCCCAAATAGCAAAAGTAATTCTGAGAGAAAAAGAACGAAGCTGGGTGTACTATACTTCCTGACTTCAAACTATACAACAAAGCTACAATACTCAGAACAGTATGGTATTGCAGGAAAACAGACACACAGATCAATGGAACAGAATTGAGATCAGAGAAATAAACCCTCACATATGTATATAGGCAACTAATTGTCTACAAAAGAGGCAAAATGTACAATGAAGAAAGGAAAGCCTCTTCAGTAAATGGTGTTGGGAAAACTGGAAAGCCACACACAAAAGAATAAAACTAGATTTCTGTGTGACACCACATACAAAAATTAACTAAAACTTGGTTACAGGCTTGAATATAAGACCTGAAACAATACAATATATAAGAAAAAACATGGGCACTAAACTTATGGACTTTGGTCTCAGAGAGGTTTTCTGAACATGACTCCAAGTGAAGGAAAATAAAAGAAAAAATATAAATAAATGAGACTACATCAGACTAAAAAGTATTTTCACAGCAGAAGAAACCATCAACAAACAAAAAGGCAACCATCCAAATGGGAAAATGTATTTACAAATGATACCTCCAATGATGGATTAATATCCAGAATATATGATGAACTCATATTCTCAACAACAACAAAAACTGTCTGAGTTAAAAAATGGACTTAAAGAGACATCTTTTTCAAGGAAGACATACAGATGACCAACATATATATGAAAAAATGCTCAATATTACTAGTTATTAGGGAAATGCAAGTCAGAACTTTAATGAGATACCACCTTCCACCTGTTAGAATGACTGTTATCAAAATGACAAGAAAAAAGCATGGGAAATGATGTGGAGAAAAGGGAACACTCACACCTGCCAGTGGGAAGGCAAATTAGTGCAGCCATTATGGAAAACTATGTGGAAGTACCTAAAAAATAATTAAGAATAGAGCTACCATATGTCCCAGCAATTCCTTTCTGGGGCCTGACCAGGTGGTGGTACAGTTGAGAGAGCATTGGACTGGGATGCACAGTACCGAAGTTCAAAACCTGAGGTGGCCAGCTTGAGCACGGGCTCATCTGGTTTGAGTAAAGCTTACCAGAGCCCAAGGTTGCTGGCTTGAGCAAGGGGTCACTCAGTCTGCTGAAGCCCTCATCAAGGCACATATGAGAAAGCAATCAGTGAACAACTAAGGAGCTGCAACAAAGAATTGATGCTTCTAATATCTCTTCCTTCCTGTCTGTCTGTCCCTTCCTGTCCCTCTCTCTGCCTCTCTCTCTGTCTCTGTCACACACACAAAAAATTCTTCTTCTGGGTGTTTACCAGAAAATTTTGAAAACACTTATTTATAAAGATATATGTGCCTCTATGTTTATTGTAGTATTATTCAGAATAGCCGACATATGAAAACAACCTAAGTGAATTTTGACAAATGATTAGATAAAGAAGTGATATATATATACAACTATAAAAAAGATAAAATATCCTACTTGTGACAAATAAGTCAAACAGAGAAGGACAAAACCATGTGATATCACTCATGTGGAACATAAAACAAAAATGAACAAATGAACTCATAGATACAAAAAACAGAATGGTGGTTACCAGAGGGAAAAGGTGGTGGTGGGGAGGATGGAGAAGGTAAAGGATTAAATATATGGTGACAGAAGGGGAGTAGACTTTGGGTGGTAAATACATAATAGAATATAGAGATGTCATATTTTAAAATTGCTCTCCTGAAATTTATATAATGTTATTAACCAATGTTACCCTAATTAATTAAAAATACTATCATCTCATTATTAAATTAATTTTCATTTATATGATTAATGATGTTAAGTATCTTTTTACATGTTTATTAGTTTTTTGGATAATCTAAGCTTTTTCTTTTAAGATAGTAAAGAAAACAGAACTCTGGCAATATTAATCAATGTGAAAGAGAGAAGATAAAAATAATCAACAGAGTTAAAAATTATGTAATCACAGGGTTAAAATAAAAGGAAAATAGTGAAAATTCTAAAAGCTGGAAATAAAAACTAATAATTAGCAGGAAAAGAAAAAAGAAAAAATATCAGTCTTAGATTTCTCATCACCTACACCAGATACTAGAGGACAATGTAGCAACATATTCATTGTTTTGACAGAAAATTACTCTAGAATGCTATCCTTAGTATAATTATTGTTCAATTGTGAAGTTGAAATAAAGACATATTCAGACACAGAAAACCTGAAGTTAATATTCACAGAAGTCCTATGAAAAAATTTTTTATGTGTGACCAGCTCACAGGCCCTTATCTCTACAACTCTTTATGACTGCCCCTTAGAGCAGTCCTCACCATCCCTCCTGGCACTTGCCTGGCTCCTTACTGTGCATGAAGGGAGAAGGGTGGAGGTGGGAGAGAGGGAGGGACTTTCCACAGTTTCAGAACACACATACCAACATACTCCACCGAGTGGATTTTATTCCTAATATTCTTGGTCTCTCTGTGGCAGTTATGATGTATTTTAAAGTTTTTTCTGCTCTTTTGCTATTCATCCAGAATCTGGCATCTGCTTGTTTGTCCTTCTCACATCTTTGACCTCTAAGCTGACATCTTCCTTAGATGTTCCACAAGACAGGATGTTAACAGGTTTTACTGTTTGTTTATTTGAGGATTGATAAAGCTAGAGTGACTTTTCCTGCGGATCTTCTCAGGCTTTGTGTATTAGTGCATACTGTGACTTTCCTTCTAAGAAGAGACTATAGTATGCAATGCAGTGTGAAGTAGGTGAACTTGGCTACAGAACACTTGGGGAATGGGAAGCACCTTGCAAAATTACTGCTTTAGAAAACAACTTTGGAAAACTGTTCTGGAATTTTGTGGCCTTGTATTTGATGCTATGGTTTCTGATGATCATTACCAAAACTCATTCTTTGTCCTTCACCCAATGCTTAGTTAATACTATCTGTATAATTAATATTTGTTCAACAAAAAATAAGAGAACAAAGAAATTTATTATTATCTGAGTGCTTTAGAAGTTAAATATGAAATCTGTGATAAGTCATTGCTTATATTCATGCCGGAATGTGATCTCGCTCAGAAATTGACAGCTTTTAAAGAAGATAATAACTGGCCTAATTCTAAGTGCATGAAAAGTCACTAAAAGCTCTTATCCTGTACATGTGGTCAAAATCCTCTGCTGTGTGTGCAATTTGCTGTGGCACAGGCCAGTGCTCACTGTCTTCAACCAGCTTTGTCACCCTGGATCCTTGAGCCTCATCTGCAAAGCAATCTGCATGAACTCACATTTGTAAGCGCTTCATTATATGAGGCTCAAGTGGTTATATATTTACTACTTTTACCAGGCTCGACATTTATATTTTGTGTTTTTAAGAGTCAGTGTCCATATTTCCTACTTCCTCCCAATCTCCTTATATAAATCTCTGTCTCATTTGATGCTATCTTTAAAATTGCTCAGATTTGTAGTGAATTTGTATCCACTAAGATACAAATAAATGTTGGGATTGTAAAAGTAAAAAATTACAGTCAATAGATTGTAAAATGGAAGAGATGTTTCAAAATGTGGCAGGTAATTATAAAAAACACTGTCACATTTCATTGAAAAAGTAAAATTTCCTTGTTATCTATGTTGTTTTGTAAAATAAAGAATGATAAAATTACCGGCCAGGCAAAATTCATGAATTTGCTCTCTGCAGTTTTACTTCCTCTGCCACCTTTGCCAAAATACTAGAAAGTTTGTTTCCCCTATCAGCAAAAAACAGACAGTAAGATAGAAGGCACAGAACAAACTTCAAGCATTATAGCCTGGGAGCTTGAGAAAATGACTTCTGTCTTCATTTGTAAAAATGTCCTGTTACTACCACCTCCCCAGGTTGATAAACACAGGATTACATGAAATAAAATGTGTACAGCGAAGTGCATAGCACAGCATGCCTGCTCTCCAATGATTAATTCTTCCACTTTCCCACACACACAACTTTGCAGTGCCTATTCTAAAAAATCTCATGTCAAACTGTTTGCTATTTACAGTAAAAGGTAAAGATTTCCCTTCTTCCAAAGAAACCTTGCATGAACGCAACTCCCTTTTCCTAATTTTTCTATTATTTAAACCCCATTTAGACAAAAAAGTCCTTATATAACATGTCTTTGTGTTCTCTATCATACTTCAGTGTAAGTCACTTCAATATTTTATTCTACCTGATTCAGTTCTTACAATTTCAGAGTTCACACAAAGGATTTGGCATCCTAGCAATGGGGTTAAAAGTTGGAAATTTGCTATTTCCAAATAGCCTCACTTCTCTTCAATGTACATTTGGAAAATTACTTTCCTAGCCTTTGCTGAAACAATGGAATGCTCACCAAAGTTCATTTCATCATAGAGAATTAAAGTTGAAAAGTAGGGAAAATTTGCAACCAAGAAAGCTTTTCATTTGCTTCTTTCTTCATGAAAGATTTTGAAGTAGACATAAACTTCTTGGGAATGTTCAGCTGTGGTAGTTTGAATCATTACTGCCTAAGGATTGCGAATTTCACAGGCCAAGACTTTGAACCCCACTCTGGGACCTGAGCTGCTCCAGCTCGCTCAGCAATCCGGGTCAGAACCAAGACAGGCAGTGATTCTGAATCATGAGTCAGCAAAGGGTTAGAGGAGTAGGAGCAAGTGAGTTTAGTGAAGAGGTAGGAAGAAGGGTGGAGGAGACAGATTTTTCTGAATAGAACCAAATAAATTACTAAAAATGCTTTCTTTATCCTTTGTACTTGTAGTGAAATGAAGGATCCTTTATGCTTTCCACACCCAAGTTTAAACTAGATGGCTAAGTGAAGATATTTTCTTTTAGAAAAGCGGCAAATCACTCTTTTCAAAGCTTGAATTAAGAAGGCCCTTTGCAACAATGTTTCTCTGTGACTGTTCAGTTTTCAAAATGGAAATCTGTAGAATGTCAGTTCCTTTTTAGTGGGAAGAAATATGACCTCATGAAGCCCCCTTTAAAACATTCCTCCAGCTAAAGAAAGCATTTTAAATAATTTCTCAAAGGAAAGCACTATATTCTGAGTGAACAGCATAACATTATGAAGTACATCTAACATAAGATTTTGCTTCGACAGGCCTCCTTAGTTCCACTGTAATGAAGTGAAAATCATGTGAGCTTGGAAGAAATATCTTCCTTACCCTGATGCTCTTTATTAACTGTGGAATTGTACTATTTTCTTCACCATGACAACAAAAGCACACAATAGAGTTAGCTCTCGGCTGCTGTTGCACAAGGTGACAGGGAAAAACAGTAACAAAGAAAAGCAAGGCAGACGCAGACTTCAGAAAGCAAGGAGTTAAGGAAACTACGAACGAAGGGCAGTGTAGGCTCAATGATAAGCGTTAAGAATCCTGTTTCAGAGATTATGAGACTATATGCAACCACTGAAAAGAATTTCCCTTTACATTTCACCATAATCTCAGAATGGATGACTTCTAATGTCAGCCAGTCAACTGAAAGACCAATTTAAATGATGCCATTTTACAGTAAGGTTTATGTCAGTAAAAGACATAGATTGATCAGCATTCTTAAAATAAGGCTCTGAATTACTAATATTTAGTGTTACTTAAAAGCGAACAATTTGTTCTTATCAGAACATATCATTCATTCTTTTAGTGATTTTTAGAGCATCAAGGCTTATTTGCACTATGAAATATTTTAGCCATAGATTTTCCCCCGGAAAAGTTTGATTTAAAATGTCAGATAGCCTATAGTCTGTTCAATTTACATTGTTCAAAATATTAAAAGCTATTCATCTTCTTCTGACGTTCTGAGGTTTGTAATAGTTTGCCTTTCACTATGGCATGACAGCAGAGGCAAAACTACCAGAAAAGAGCCAATTGACCATTCTCTGTTCAGGAAAAAGGAGCTGGTATGGGAAGTCGGGGTGGGGAGACACATCAGAGTTCTGTTTTGCCACCTGAGAAGCAATGCAAGATCTAATAAAAGAAGTAAATGCTAGCAAAATAGAAATCAAATCATTGCATTGCAGCCAAGAAGTCAGGAAAAAAAATTATTTCATCAAGAGATTTTACTGGTGTGGGATTTTAAAGATTAAAAGAAAAATCAACTTGGCCATCTATCTTAAAATAAGGTGATGAATACTCTATGTTGTGATCTTGGCTCCCATATAGGCTTTAGTGTCATTCATGTTAAAACTTATTAAAAGAAAGATTGATGCTGCTATTCAGGTAAAAGATTTTTAATTTCTTTTTTATTTTTATTTTTTCTCTTCTTTTCTAAGTTAGAAGAATGGAGTTAGAGAAACTGACTCCCACATGCACCCTGACTGAGATCCACTTGGAAATCCCTGTCTGGGGCCATACTCAGCCCATCTGGGGCCATGCTCACAACTGAATTGTTTTTAACCCCTGAGGCAGAGGATCCAGGAAGCTATCCTCAGCAATCAGGGCAATGCTCTCAAAACAATCAAACTATGGCTGCAGGGGAGGGAAGAGAGAGAGACAAAGAGAAGGGAGAGGTGTGGAGAGGTAGATTGTTGCTTCTCCTCTGTGCCCTGACCAGGAAACAAACCCAGGACACTCACAGGCCTGGCTGATGCTCTACTACTGAACCAACCAGTCAGGAAAAGATTTACAATAGTATTTTCAATACAGAAAAATAATTTGGGGAAAATTTTAGAAAGGTGATGGAGGGAATGCTTGTTAAAATAACTCTCCTCGCCCTGGCAAGTTAGCTCAGTCTGTTAAGAAGGTCTTCCTGATCTGGAAACAGTAAGGTTCTGTGTTTGATCCCTGGTCAGGGCACATACCAGAAGTAATCAAAGAATGTAAGACTAAGTGGAACAACAAATAAATGCTTCCCTTCTCCTTCCCCTCTCTCACCCTTTATATTTCTGTTTCTCTAAAAATCAATAAAACTTAAGTCCTAGCCAGATAGCTCAGTTGTTTGAAACATCCTCCAAAAGAGCAGAGGTTCCCAGTTTGATTCCACCATCAGGGCACATAGAGGAGCAGTTAGATGTTGGGCAGATGAAATATATTATGCTCACTTTGATAAAGATGGCTCTGCCCACGTGCAAGTTTTAAGAATAAGCTTTGCCCCACACCCTTGACTGATTGGATGATGTAGGGTGGTGCACTCTCACAAAGAATCCCATTATGCCTGAGATAAGCGACTTTGTATCAGACTTTCTTGTTTGTAGATTGGATTAAAGGTTTTGAATCTACGCTATAAAGTGGAGCTGGCCGGGATCTTGCTCTCCCTTGGTTCCTAAAATTAGTATTAGAGAGGAGAGCAGAGTAAGGCCACATGGAGGCAGGAGAAGCAGCCAAGATGGTGGAATGCTGAGGAAGAAGCCAGTTTGTGCAGAGAGAAGGAGATGGGGAACAGAGGTGAATAAGTCTGGTGAGTTAGAAACCTTTTGTTTCTAGGAAACTCGGATAAGTCAGTAGCTTTGTGAGCATTGAATGAGTGGGTTTTGGAGCCCAGTGTGTGTTTTTGCTTGCCTGCTGGGTGCAAGCTAGAATTAAAGCTGATAGCTCAACAGTTTTGGGCTCCGTTGTTACATTATTGTCTGTTCGAATCGAATGTGAACCTGCATTTCCAGGCGGCTCTGGTGGTGGCCTTGAGCACTCACTGGCTTTACACTATCTATCTCTTTCTCCCTGCCTCTCTTTATAAATAAATAAATAAGCAAACAAATAAACAAATGAATTACATAACTCCCTCTTTGAAGCCCCCCAAAATGAAGAAATATAACTAAAATTAGCAAAAAGAAGTACACTAGTATTAAAAGTAGACAGTGGTACCACTATGATGTTATAAATGTCAAAACTGACAGTTACAACATGCTTTGAACAAATTGAGTGAACGCATTGTATATCAGCACCCAGGTTCCGTAGATGAGCATGCCGTCAGCGCTCGAGGAATTAGTGAAGGGAAAGCAAGGTTCAGGATGACCCACAGCTGAGCCCTTACTCTGTACTAAGCATAGTGCTAAGAACTTTACCTGAGTCATTCTGATGACTCCTCTCAATAAGTTGTTATTTTCATCTTCATTTTATAGATGGTAGAACTAATTTTTTTCCCCAAGGCCACAATGCACTGGTTTCTTTGACTTTAAAAATTTCTTCAAGTGACTACATGCTTCAATCTTATAGAAGGAAGATCCGGAGCACCCTGCTTATAACCCTGAACTTGGAAGAAGAGTTGGGGGCATGAGAGAAAGAGTAACCCAGCAGCAGATGATATGTACGAGGTAGAGGGGGAGTACATCAGCCTGGACAAGTGGAGAAACAAGGCAGAGAAGGAAAAGGCTGTACAAGAGCTAGGTTTTTCATTAGGATCATTGTCTAATAGGGAGAGAAGGTCTAGATGCAAGTCTGGGCTAGAAAGATTCAAAATAATAGGTCTGGGCTCACTGTTAAATCACAGGCCAAAGTGGTCTGTGCAGAGAAAATAAGAACTGCACAACCAAGTGTGAGACTGCTGAGCCACAAAACATCAAAAAGATGTGATCACTCCCAAAGGTAACTGGACTGCCCAGAAAAGCAAGAGAAAGGTGAAATGTGAGGGATTACCTCAGGTTAGTTCCTCTGCCCTCCACAGGTGGAGCTGGCTGCTGCTGAGTTTACAGATGTCAAAAGTACCAAAAAAAGTGATGAGACTGTAGTTGTTACATATATCCAGATTCCAGGTTGATGGGCTCTGGAAGTCTCAGAATCTCTTGCAGTGGGTTCTGTGAAGCATGAGTTGGGTCCATATTTTGGAAAAAACATGAGTAATTTCTTTTCTGTCATTTTGCCAATAATTCACAGCATCACTGTGCTCACAGTTCACTGTGTCATTGGTTCAGCCTCCATTTGCCAGTTGTAATTCAAGTAAATTACTTTTAAACTCTAAAAGCTCTTTTCAATCAAATTTCTGTGATCCCTTAGGACGACTAAGGAGTTTATCAGAACCTATAGGCAAGTTAGAATAATCTCATCTTCACAAGAGCCTATAAAGATTTGGAGGCGAAGGACTAGGCTGAAGAAGATATAGTAACTCTAAGTTAGAGATGTAATTGAAAATTATACAATCCCAATTCTGAGTTGAGAGACAGCTTTCAATTTGAGATGAATATTGGATGTGCTCAGTGGCTTACTTGTAGCTTGTTGTTAACTTGCACCAATTAGGTAGCACAAGGATAAATTACAAATGTTCTTACTTACAAAGGTTGTACAGGTTCACTGTATGATATTTAAAAATCAGTATATTGAATATAAACATATAAATTGCTCAGCTATATACTCTGGAAACCATATTAATGTTTTGATTTGTTAGTCTGGATACTTGATTTCTCCCACTCAACACTATACCTTCTTATTACAGGAATTTTGTTTCTTTTATCTTGAGGTTCCTGAGCTTGGCATAGTGTTTTAGAAACATAGACTTACCTTATGTAACAAAAATAAATAATGGTTTCTGAAAAGTCCTGCCACTTTTCTAACAACTCCTTTTTATCTTGTTATAACTATTTTACCTAAAACTACATTAAATAAATATGTGAAGTGATATTTGACCTTCTGGTTCAGGTTTGAATACATAGAATATTTTGGTTACAATTGTGTTGATTAAATGCTCCCAAAGAGGTGGCAGGGAACCTACCAAAATGATCATACTATTCATATACATAATTTTACCAAATAATTTTTTTTAAAAAAAGGACACTTATAAACTAGAGTCAAGTGTGCTTTCCTCAGGAATTTTAAACATTATTCTTTTAATGTTATCCACCCTTTTCAGGGCCTTCATATATCCAAATCTAGTTCTCCTGCATGTCCATCTCACCATACATTGTGAATGAATGGCGTCTGAATTTACTAATATGTATGACATAAAGGAGGATATGAGTATTGTGTGCTCTCAATGCCTTGGAAGGTGGATAGCTGAGACAAAATGCATCACATTATTTTCCATTAAATTTAAGGAGAATATTTTTATTGAAATTTTAATAATTTAATTAAATTTTTTGCCGTGACATGGGTTAGTAAGATTTTGTGCTCCAAGTGTACAATTCTGTAATGCATCATCTGTGTTCTGCATTCTTTGTTCACCACCCAAAGTCAGGCCCCTTTTCATTACCATGTATTTGACTCACCTTTCTCTCTTCTACCTCTCCTACTCCCCTCCTTTCCAGAGACACAATGTCCATGAGGTTTGTGTTTGTTTGTTTGTTTTGTTTGTTCATCTGTTGCTTTCAGTTTTATATCCCACATATGATTAAAATCATATGCTCCTTTACTTTTTCCATTTGACTTGTTTTGTTTAGCATTAATTTTCAATATCCATCCATGTGGTCACAAAGGCACTATGTCATCTTTTCTAATGGCAGAGTAGTATTCCATTGTATATATATATACCATATCTACTTTATCTAATCATCTATTAAGGATACACAGGTTGTCTCCATGTGTTGGCTACCATGAATAAAGCTGCAATGAACATAAGGGTATCTATATCTTTATGAATAAATGTTTTCAAATCTCTCAAGTATATACCCACATGAGAAATTGTTGAGTCACATAATAACTCTATTCTTAATTTTGGGGGAACATCCATACTGTTTCTCATAGCAGCTGTACCAATTTACATTGCCACCATGTATGAATTTTTCTTTCTCTCCACAATCCTTTCAACAATTGTCATTTGTTGTCCTGTTGAAAGTGGCCATTCTCATAGATGTGAGGTGGTATCTCATTTTGCTTTTGATTTGATGGGCTTCCTTTGTAGCTAGTGAAGTTAAATATCTTTTCATGTATCTGTTGGCTATTCGCACATCTTCTTGGGAGAAATTTCTGATCAGGTCCTCTGCCCACTCTGGGAAAGCAAATTGGTTTTCTGACAATATGGCTGGTTTAAAGAGGAATTATATCACCAAAGAAACACTACCAGAATGTCTGAATCTATGGGCACCAGTTTTGGATGAGGGCTTTATATTTGGAAAATAGACTTAGTTACACAGATTTACTGAGGGTGGGAGGAAGGACATGGCCCTGGGTTGTCACTGTTAATTATAGGTTTATCTTCTAATGGTAACAGCTACTGGAGGAAAGTTAGAAAGCAACATCTTCTCATGAGAACTATGAATGATTCAATGTTCTCTAAAACATTTTAGGACTTTAAACAGATATGTCATCATTTGTAGGGGTAAAATTATACCTATGAGTGCACTAGTCCTTTTAAATTCCCAAAGTCTGCAAACTCTCCATTTCATTACTTCACAATACTTCATTGTAATTTAATGAACATCACCACTGTATAGAGAAAATATCTTGAATTACTATTTTTAATTTATTTGTTGTCAATTTCCAGAACAAATAGCACATCTAGTTGTAATCACCTGATAGTAATAGTACTATAACCCTCCCCCAAAATTTAAAAATATTTAGAAAAAAATAGCATTTAAGTCATGCAGGTTATTTTTATATAAAATTATGCTGAAAATCTATTATGTATGAATTATTATGCAAACTGTTTTAATAACACATCAAAATAGTGACTAGTTTAGTGTGCTATAAATTTTCCCCAGTTGACCTGTGAATTCCTAAAATAAGATTTTATGTTTAAAATAAATTTTATTTTAATAATTCTGTTTTTAAAAAAATGTATTTCAAAACTAAATTTTGAACTCAGATTTTCTATAAAGATGCATAGATTGACTTCAGAATAAGGACTGATAATGCCAAATGAAGGCCAATCAGGGTTAAGTGGTGTTTCTGATTGAATCTTGATCTAGTTCTTATTTTTCTTTTGACACCACAAGTCTTTGCTACATCAGAGGACAGGACATAATAGCAACACATATGATAAACATATATTAACAACCTTGTAACTACTTTTGGTGTCATGTGAATATACAAGGTTGCCCTAGGAACAATAATTAAGTTCATCCAGATGTCATCACCTCAAGCACATCACTAAAGTGGGAACAATGTTTCTTTTCTGTTTTATCCTTTAGTGACTTCCCCTTCAGGGTTTTGACATCTTTCATTGTACACCACAGAGATAGACATACCTCTCTTTGCTCCTAGACCCCTCTTAGGGCCCTACCTAAGTTTTCACATAAGCCTACTCTATATGGTTCCCACCATGACATTAGTTCAGAGGCACACTGGGCAGCTCAATATATACTTGACTCAATATACATGTATTAAATAGATGAATAAATTATTGAATAAATATATCCATATGCATGAATAAATATATGCATATGCATGAATGAGTTATAAAGTGAATAGGCTTCCTTCCCAACCATTATCTCATACTTGGGTTCTTCTCTTTACTCATTTTCCATGCTTGTATTAATATTCAAGATGATTCTACTGCTCGCCTACCCCCAATTGTACAGTAACTGAAGGAATAGATAGGAATAGATAATGATAGATAGATAGATGATAGATAGATGATGATGATGATGATGATGATGATAGATAGATAGATAGATAGATAGAGATAGATAGATAGATAGATAGATAGATAGATAAGATACATACTAGATACATAGATAGAGATATTTCTAGAGAAATATCTGCTGAGAAGAGAAATTTAGAAGAACATACTGAAAGAAGCCTCTTTTCAGTGTTGTAATTACTAAATAACTTTGGTGAGAGGCTAGAGATCTTGCCCTGTTAGTAATGAAAACTTGAGTCATGTAGAATCAAAATGAGACCCAGAGAGTTATCAGAGCCTGGACAACACCAACAGTAAAATTCTGACAGAAGCATACAAAAGATTGTTTTTTAATCTTGTTTGGTAAAGGTGTTTTTCTTTAAATCAATTTCTAATGACAAATGTCAAAACACCAGATATTATTTTTACTTTTAGAATTGTTACCCCACAGGAATCATGAGAATTACTCTGAATTAGTTATTCCAATCAAGTTTTGTTTATTGCTCACAGTTGCAAAAATAATATTTTCCTCCTAAGAGTCCCGTGCCTAACTATATCTCTAGTATATCCAGATGTGCTGGCTGTTTTTAAGGCACAAGGATGGGGTTTTATGTCTTATACAGAGAATCTGTGTCTTTTCAAGATTAGCTTTTACTCTAAAAGTCAGAAAAAGAGACTGTTAGTACTTACTCCATGTTCAAATAATGACTGGAAACTTCATTTCACCCATATCCTTTCAAACTCCAGAGTCAATAGTCAAGTTTTAGAGGAGATGGTGTGAACCACTGGTGTCCCACAGTTCACTCACTTGTGCTGTCAGAGATCCTAGGCAGGAAGTGAAGTGTCCCCAGGAGGCATTTGGCAATTTCTGGAGATGTTCTTATTTGTGACAACTGGGGAGATGGTACTGATATCTAATAGAGGTAGAAGGTAGGCATGATGAACAACCAAGTTGCTGCAATGAAAAATTGATGCTTCTCATCTCTCCCCCTTCCTGTCTGTCTCTGTCTGTCTGTCTGTATCTCTCTCTCACTAAAAACAAACAAACAAAAGCAAAAAATGGTAGAAATACTAAAATTTCTATAATGCCTACAATTCCTACAAAATAATTACCGATTCAATATGTCAATAGTACTAAATTGGCAAACACTGCATATAAGTGATAAATGCTGTGTTGAACCCTAAGTAATTTGTCAGAGGCAAAATGCCATGTAATAATGATACATGTTATAATATTCTAACACCATGTTGCAATATGATAGGTTTCCTACTCCCCTAACAGGAGGATCACATCTATCAAAGCACAGGTAATACTGAACAGGGGGGCTGGCCCTTTGGGTTTGCCTAGGGCTGGCCAGTAGTGTGTGGATTCTTGACTTCATGCAGGAAAGATTTCACAACATGAGTCCAGATTATTTTGAGAATAAGTTTATTAAAGTTCAGGACAGTAAAACAAGGAAGAGCCTAGAATTGAAGAAGCAACAGGAGAGCCAGACAGGGCTGCTTTGGATCACTGGAAAGTCAGAAAAAAAGAGGACCTTGGAGACAGGTTCAAGGGGTTAGGATTCTTTCTACTTAAAAACTAGAGAGAAATGACTATTACATTGAAGCTCAGTAATTTTAAATGTTAAAACATATTTTTAACTAATACTACATTGGTATGTTTAATCATTTTATCAAAGGTGTATTTAAAAATCCAAAATCTAGTACACAGCCCTGCCTTACAGACTAAAAAAGTCCCTTAGCATCTATGCACTTCAATGCTTACATTTACAAAATGAACTAAAACATATTTACCTACCTCACAAGAGTTTTTAAGAAACAAAAAACAACTTATAGCTGATGTGTTGTGGAATTATGCATCTGAAACCTATATAATTTTATTAACCAGTGTCACCCCAATAAATTCAATAAAAGAGGAGAAAAATTTTAAATGATATACATAAAATCACTTTTATAATTGTAAGATAAATGACAATTATTACAGTGGTTTTTATAATACATAATTTCTTTTGAATAATATAGCAAGTGATTTTATAAACTTTTCTTTTTCAAGAATAATTACATCAATTTTCCAGATAATTTAAAGACCCTATATATTTTTAAATAAGTACCATATTTCTTAGGATTCTAACCCACACCAATTTTACTTTAATAAAAAGGGAAGAAAAATATAAATTTTAAATTGAATCTTTAAATAAATAACAGTGTCGCTTTTATATGTCATCTTTAACTCATTGCTATATGTATATTGACTCCTAAAGCCATGGCAATTTAATGTGTCAGAAGATATGTATGTTTTTAAGACCGTTAGCTAAGAAACAAATCTTATTATACAATTACTAACACTGGCTAGATCTGTAACCACAGTATATAGTAAAAAGAAATAGCCTGACCAGGCAGTGACACAGTGGAAAGAGCATTAAACTGGGACACGGAGGACCCAGGTTCAAAACCCCCAGGTCTTGAGCACAGGCTCACCAGCATGAACGCAGGATCATAGACATGACCCCATGGTCGCTGACTTGAGCCCAAAGGTTGCTGGCTTGAAGCCCAAGGTCACTGGCTTGAGTAAGGGGTCACTTGCTCTGCTGTAGCACGCTGGTCAAGGCACCCATGAGAAAGTATCAATGAACAACTAAGGAGCCACACAAAGAATTGATGCTTCTCATCTCCCTTCCTGTCTGTCTGTTCCTATCTGTCCCCCTCTCTGATACTTTCTCTATCTCTGGCAAAAAGAAAAAGAAAAGGAAAAAGAAATTCAAGTTGATATGTACACTGAGAAGAGGTCAGTTGATGTACTCAATAAAGAGTCACATACTCATATGCCTGCAGAGGACGAGGTAGACCATGTAAGTGAGGCAGGTTAGCAACAGGAAGCTGGGCAAGGGCACATGCTACTCTCAAAGCCAATGTTGCCATGGAATTAGAGGCCCAGTAACTCCAGATCTTAGTTTTTAAAAAGAAATCAGAAATTCTAATGTTGATGTGATGTGAAATGCCCATATTTTTAAAGCATGTGCATTGCAAAATTTTCCTAATGACTGTTGGCAACCACTATTCTAAACAATGTTTTTTGTAAACATTTTTTTATTTTTTTGTATTTTTCTGAAGTGAGAAGCTGGGAGGCAGAGAGACACACTCTCACATACGCCCAGTTGAGATCCACCCAGCACGTTCACTAGGGGGTGATGCTCTGCCCATCTGGGACATTGCTCCATTGTAACCAAAGCCATCCTAGCACATGAGGCAGAGGCCATGGTGTCATCTTCAGTGCCCAGAACAACTTTTGTTCCATGTTCCAATGGAGCCTTGGCTGCAGGAGGGAAATAGAGAGAGATAGAAAGGAGAGGGGGAAGGGTGGAGAAGAAGATAGGCACCTCTCCTGTGTGCCCTGGCTAGGAATCAAACCCGGGACTTCTACATGCCAGGCTGATGCTTTACCACTAAGCCTACTGGCTAGGGCCTAAACAAACCATTTAAAGACAACACTTTTTCAGCCCCATGTTCCAATCTTTAAAAAAAGAAGAAGAAAAAAACAAAAAAATGTTTGACCAGTGATAATTTGCATCTTTCCTTAGCAATGTCCTTCTATGGAACACGGACAAGAGAAACCATGCACAGTAGCCCAGACCCCTTATTCAACGCTGGCCCTGATGCCTTGGCCTCTCCTTCCTTCCCACCCTCCCAAGAACCCTGAGCTGAGAAGACCAGGATCTCACAGAGGTCTGAAAGCACTTGTCATTGAATGTAGCGCCTTTTGTAGGAATAAATCACTCAGTCATATTTATGCCAACTTCAGAACCATTGCTCCTTACAGAGCAGAACAGTTTTCAACTCAAGATAAATAACCAGACACACTCTGGTACAGGTTTAGAAAAAATATTGAAAAATTACACTAAGTATTTCAACAAGAATATTCAAATAATCTCCGGGATGCATTGTTTACTAAGTTATATGCACAATGCATATTTTTTGATAATTTATATCATTAAGGTATATAAAATTTTATACTCTGTTCTTAGCACCTTTAACAGCTCTAACAGCTTTGCAATATATTGACTATTTCAACTATTTGATTTTCAACCAATCAGAACCTTTATTAGATACATGATTTTGATTTCAATACTATTGACATGTTCTCTAATTTTCAGTTGCTTCCATGGAATTCACATTTGCTAATAATATTTGGTGCACTTTCCCTTAATCTTATGTCCAAAAAGAGAAAAAGCCTTTGAAGCCAAACAGAAAAATTTCATTCTATTTCAACTTGTCTTTTGAAGCATTGTTGATAATAAGTTCTAAATTGTTCAACTTCATTTCAGATAGGCATCTCAGCAAGCTTATCAGTAATATTCCATCACTGTGGGTTTTGGGGAATAATAAGATACTCAAAACCCAAAACCACTCTGAAAAAAATTCAGATCATTGACACCTTTTAAAAATGTGCTGAACTTCAAACAAGCAAACACAAACAAACAAACCCACACGGCTTGGCTGGTTTGCGGGCAAATATATAACCAGTCACATACGTCTTCCACCAGATTCACCTCTCAAACCATCATTTTCAAGGCAAGTTCGAAGAACTAGAAACTCCAAACACACAGTTATTAACAGGAGGCTAACATGAATGCCATTGAAAAAAAAAAAATAACCCAGGCCCTGGCTGGTTGGCTCAGGGGTAGAGAGTCGACCCAGATGTGGGTGGCCAAGGTTCCATTCCTTGTCAGGGCACACTGGAGAAATGACCATTTGCTTTTCCTTCCCCTGCCCTTCGCCTCTTATAACCAAGGCTCGATTGATTTGAGACCCTGTTGGCCCAGTGCTGAGGATGGTTCCATGGAGCCTCTGCCTTAGGCACTAAAAATAGCTCAGTTAGGAGCACGGTCCTAGATACCAAGAGCATTGGCCCCAGTCAGGGGTTGCCGGGTGGATCCTGGTCAGGGCACATGTGGTAGCCTTCTCTATCTCCCTGCCTCTCAAAATAACCCTGAAATTGATATATATTACTTATAATTATTGAAAATTTGACACTGTAGAAGATGAGAGTAGTAGAAACCATAATCTTGCTATCACTGGGATCTAGAGAAAACTAAATATACCTGAGTCAATCAGAGATTTACAACTATGCTCCAGCACGCACAGGTAGTGAAAATTGAGAGCAAGGGGTGGGTCTAAAATGGTCAGAGACACTTCTTGTAAAATACAGAGTTTGGGGTTTACTATCCCCTAAATATCCCTGTGTGCACTGCTTTGTTATAACAGAGCCCACGCTCTGGGGTTTAATTATCCTGCATGACCAAATTAGCCATAGTGATATGATGTACCTGACTTTCAAAAATCTGTAACTATAAAGTTAGTTGTTTGTTTGTTTTGCCTTCATTTTGCAAGAAAATCACATTTTCTAGTTTATTCTCATTTCATTAATAAGTATATAAGGCACATACACATAAATGGTATACATTTTAATATGATAAAGTATGCTTAATTTTAAGACATAACTTTGATGGGATCAAACCCCAATTATGATGCTATAAACTGAACTTCAATTTAATCTATCAAGTAAGTTACCAAGAAACAGCAGTGGGCATGGTGGATAAAATCTACTAGTTCATGTGTATTGCTGAATAGTCTAAACATAAGATTGTTATTTTTCATTGTTATTAGAACCATCCGTGGGTATAACTCTGGGGTGAGCTAAATCATTGCCAGTTAAGAGAGCAACTCCAGAGCCCAGTGTAAAAGATAAACACCCCATGATGGCATGGCATATATTAAATATATTTACATATATACATATACATATATAATGCATATATATAAATAAAATTACTAAGAGAAAGTATTTTCTAATATCTATTCAAATAAAATATTTTGTATATGTGTGTGTATGCGTGCTTGTAATGGCTGCATGAGAAAATCTTTGCATTACTCTGACATTTATTGAGTAATGTTTTTAGAAGTGAAACAATTTTAAAAGCCTGCAGTTATCATTTATTTATTTATTTATTTTTTACAGGGACAGAGAGAGAGTCAGAGAGAGGGTTAGATAGGGACAGACAGACAGGAACAGAGAGAGATGAGAAGCATGAATCATCAGTTTTTTGGTGTGACACCTTAGTTGTTCATTAATGCTTTCTCATACGTGCCTTGACTGCGGGTCTTTTTTTTTTTTTTCTTACAGGGACAGAGAAAGAGAGTCAGAGGGATAGATAAGGATAGACAGACAGGAATGGAGAGAGATGAAAAGCATCAATCATCAGTTTTTTGTTGCCGTTGTGACACCATAGTTGTTCATTGATTGCTTTCTCACATGTGCCTTGACCGTGGGCCTTCAGCAGACTGAGCCACCCCTTGCTGAAGCCAGTGACCTTGAGTCCAAGCTGGTGAGCTTTTGCTCAAGCCAGATGGGTCTGCGCTCAAGCTGGCTACCTCGGGGTCTGGAACATGGGTCTTCAGCATCCCAATCTGATGCTCTATCCACTGCGCCACCTCCTGGTCAGGCTGACCGTGGGTCTTCAGCAGACTGAGTAACCCCTTGCTTGAGCCAGCAGCCTTGGGTCCAAGCTGGTGAGCTTTTTGCTCAAGCAAGATGAGCTCGCGCTCAAGCTTGCGACCTTGGGGTCTCGAACCTGGGTCCTTCCGCATCCCAGTCCAATGCTCTATACACTGTGTCACCACCTGGTCAGGCTGCAGTTATTATTTATAATGTAAACAACCACATGCACAATGTACAGCTTTTCCCCATCATTTTTATAAATGTGAATAAGGTCAAGAGGTTCTAGTGTTATTCAGTTCTATGTCTTTACTGTTTTGTTTTGTATTCTTTTGTCTTGTTGACCTACTAAATTTCTGAGAAATATTAAAATCTCTAAATAATTGAGAAATTCTATATTTCTCCCCTTTATTCTTTCTGTTTTTATTTTATATAATTTTAATCTCTCTCTCTTTTTTTTTTTTTCTATTTTTCCAAAGTTAGAAGCGGGGAGGCATTCAGACAGACTCCCTCATGGGACCGACCAAGATTCACCCAGCATGCCCACCATGGGGCAATGCTCTGTTCATCCGGGGTGTTGCTCCATTGCAATGGGTACCATTCTAGCACCTGTGGCGGATGCCACAAAGCTGTCCTCAGTGCCTGGGCCCACTTTGCTCCAGTGGAGCCTTGGCTGTGGGAGGGGAAGAGAGAGGTAGAGAAAAAGGAGGGAAGGGTGGAGAAGCAGATGGGCACTTCTCCTGTGTGCCCTGGCCAGGAATCAAACCTGGGACTTCCACACGCTGGACCAACGCTCTACCACTGAGCAAACCAGCCATCGCTATTTCATATATATTTTAAGTTTTATTATTAGTCACATATACATTTAAAATTATTGTATCTTCCTAATGAAATGACCCTTTACCATTTAGAAATGTCTCTATATATATTTGATGATACTTTTGCCTTAATGTATTCTTTATCTGATAGTAATATATTCACTCCAGGCTTTTTATTCTTACCGTTTGCATGGCATATCCTTTTTTCCTTACATTCACTTTAAACCTACTTGTGTTTTATGTTTAAATAACATTTCTTTTAGACTATAACATAGTTGGGTCTTGCTTATTTTTTAAAGGTCATTCTGACCCCTGCTACCTTTAACTGACATGTTTTAGATCATTAACATTTAATATAAGTTTTTATATTACTGGCTTAAGACCTATAATTTCATTATTTTTTTCTGTTTGTCAAATATTTTTGTTTCCCTGCATAATTGGATTACTGAATATTTTTAATAATTTTATTGATCTTTTAGTTATACACATTTACATGATTTTATTGGTTGCTTTGTGTATTATAATCATCATTCTAACTTTCAGTTTGTGTAATTATTGTTCTGTTTTATTCAAAATATGGAAACATGCAACTCTACAGGAAGGCAAAAGTAGGTTTAAAGTTGTAATACTACAATAATTAATATATAGTAATGCAAGAATAAACTTTTTCATGTACTCACAATTGTAAACCTACTTTTGCCCACTCATGTATAGTTTGAGGATATAGTATATCATTTTCTTTTAGAGTTGCAGAAATTGAGATCTAGAAAAATAAAATGATTTAAGAAAAGCCATACAAGTAATAGACAAATTTAGAGTGGAATATGTCTCCTGAATTCTACAGATCAGTTCTTGCTTGAAATTCAGGTGCTTTCACACCCAGTAAATGTGCTTTCTTACATTCTAGTGTCTTCTTACTCCTACCAGATAGTAAAAGCTTCAAAGGCAGAGTATGTTGAATCCTTAGCGTTAGAACAATGTCTAGCCCATTAAGTCAGAGTTGCAAATGGAGGACCACAATGTATATCAGTATTGTTAGCCCCATCCCTTTTTTAAAAATCTGAATTTAAAGCTGGTAGGAAAAAGGATATCTGTAGGTGCCTCTGTGGGACACAATTTTCTATTTCATTTGTCCATGTGTCCTATGGAATGTTTTTGTTTGTAAGTATGCAGTGTCAAATGAATAAACAAGATAACAGATACTTAGGGTTTGTTTGTTTTTTCTGTGAGATTAGGTGGTGGGGTGACTAAACTCCCTGGTTTACCCAACACTGTCCTGGATTTAGAACTGCAAGCTTTACATTTTTGGACAAACCCCTCCCCCCAGTCTTGGGCAAATCAGAACGGGTAGTTATTCATAGCTAGTCATTTTTCCCCAAGTAAAAATAAGTTCTTATCAACTTAATAGCAAACTGTTAATGATTTATGTGTCCATTCCTCATGGTATAATAAAGAATAATTTAACACTATATTGTATAACTGGAATTTGCTAAGAAAATAGAACTTAAATCTCTCACCAAAACAAAAACAAAAAATAATAAATATGTGTGATGATAGCTGTGTTAATTACATAGATGGGAGGAACCCTTTCACAATGTATGCAGACATCAATTCATCACAACGTACACTTTAAATGTCTTCAAATTTTATTTACCAATTAAACCTCAGTAAAACTGAAAATAATAAATTCTAGCTTTTCCGAAAGAAAAAATTCCAACATCTAGGTATAATCTGTGTACCTTCCCTCAAGAAACTTGTAATAAATCATGACCTAATCATACCCTCAGTTTATTTATTAATCCTTAAGTGTTAAATTGGTTTTCAAAATATAATCTGTATTTCAGGTACCGTACCCTGAATATTAGAATGAGATAAAAACAGTGAGAATTTATAATTAATTAATTAAATCTCTTTAAAATATTTGCAATTAAGACTTCTAAATTAGGATGTAAATTTATGCAAAAAAAACACAAATAAGAAGTTACTCTAGTTTTGATGAAATAAAATTGGGCACTGTTATAATAAAGCCCTACAATTTTTTCTCCAGCTCCATTGAATGATAAACGTGCCAAACACTGCCTTTTTGCAGCCTTTCCCCTTGGAATTCCTGTCACTCTTATTTAGCATACCTTATTTCTTCACAGAAATACACTGTTTAGTTTATTAAAAGTTTATGAGACACAATTTTCTTATGAGTAAATAAGGCCTAAGGCTTTTAACCATGTCTATATTATTGCCTAAATATTACCTATATTTAAAAGGTTTATGAATTTAGAGTTAAAAAGCAATGTTCTTTTTAGAGTCATAGAACATCAGACTAGAGAAAGCTATAAGAGGGCATTCAATCTGTCTTTACATTTAAAAAGACTTTCTCTGCATCAATCAAAACAGATAAATAATATTATTCTTAAAAAAGAATATGTCAACACTCACCTTGGTGTTTAGCTATTTTAATGAAGAGTTATTTCTTATGAAATGATGCTCTTTCTGACAATAGCAATTCTATTTTTTTCTTATCAGATAGAGTTTTAAGTAGCTTCTCTGCTTCAAAATGCCTCTTTTCCAAATTTTTATGATCACGTGTTTTCTGATCCACATTCTTAAAGTTGTTATATCTCTCTTAAATTACTAATCTAGATAGTATTTGACTTCTTTGATCCCACGTATTTTTGTGTATTTTTTGAATTTTACAGTTTTTTATATTGTTTATTTTATAACCCAAGCACGTAGCACGGAGCCTGTAAATCAATAAATATTAAAATGACAAAAACCCCAAGAAAATGGAGATCCACAAAGGGAGTCCAATAGGCTTCAGAGCCTGCAAGTTTGTGATATAGAGCTGAAGACCCAAACTAGTCTACGAAGAGCTACATTTATATTATGATTATCATGTGCTATTATTAATATTGTTCAAGATTTAAGTACTTCATTTATTTTTTTTAAATATCTTTTTTATTTTATTTTTTTTTTGAGAGAGGAGACACAGAGAGAGAGAGAGAGAGAGAGAGAGAGAGAGAGAGAGAAAGAGAGAAAGGGGGGAGGAGCTGGAAGCATCAACTCCCATATGTGCCTTAATCAGACCAGTGCAGGGTTTTGAACTGGCCACCTCAGTCTTCCCAGGTCGACACTTTATCCACTGCACCACCACAGGTCAGGCAGTACTTCATTTATTGAGTATTTGCTTGATGGGTATTAAAACTAGGTATCATTATTTTCCTGGTGACAAAGCCACTCAGAATTAGTCATCTAAATTACTGTATCTATTTCATCCCTTCAGGGCTACAAGCCTATCTAAAAGAGACGATATTAAGATGTCCAGGATTTTTATCTAGATCTGAAGTCATGAAAGTAATTTAAAATTATTTCTTGAGCACCAGCACCTTGATACGTCTGTTAATAACTTCAGTCCCTTCTCAAGCACATACTACGTTTCAAGGACCAGGCTCAAAAGCACTCCGCAGACACCATTTTATCTAATCCTCCACGGGTCCTATCAGCTAATGCTATCACTTCGTTTTACAGGGGAGGACACTGAATCTTAGAAAAGTTAAATGGCTTACTCAAATTTGCAAAGCTAGAAAGTGGCAGAAATAAGATTTAGCCCCATCTTTCTGATCTCAAAGTCTCGTATATTTCCCATTAAGTCAATCTTTCCCATAGATTGATTTACTTTTTAATACTGATAAAAAATTAAGCTTTGGATAATCATAGAAATAAAAGTAAACTTTATTTTTAAAATAAGAGTACAGAAAAACATTAAACCACAATGGATAATTTAATGAATAATTTCAACATTGTGCTCAATCTCAGAACATAGAAAACCCAGAGAAATATATGGTACATTTCTTTGCCATTAAGCAGAATCAAGCTTTGATCATCACAAAAAGCTGACTGGATTTTAAAATATTTTTCTATATTAATTTATATTTTTTATATTAATAGATTTATTGTTAATAGTTTATATATATATATTTTAAATTGCCTAACCATATTTTTATATAATTATACTAAAAACACGTAACTTAAAATTTACTATCTTACCCATTTCTTAGTATGCCATTCAGTAGTGGTAAATATATTCACATTGTTGTGAAACCAATCTCTAAAACTTTTTCTTCTTACAAAATAGAACTTTATACTCATTAAAAACATTTCCCTTGCCTGACCAGGCAGTAGCACAGTGGATAGCATTGGCCTGGGATGCTGAAGAACAAAATTTGAAACCCGTAGCTCCCAGACTTGTGCGTGGGATCATAGATATGATTCCACAGTTGCTGGCTTGTGCAAGGGGTCACTGACTCAGCCAGACTCCTTAGAATTGGGGTGCCACTCATGAACTACTTAAGGAAGAAGAGCTTTAGCAACAGTCTGGACTACAAAAGGGTTTTGTTGTTGTTTTTGTTGTCATTTACTGATTGATGGTTCATGGAAATGCTGCCTTGTTGGTAGGCCACGGGTCAAGTCACAGACACATTGAGTAGGGATGACACTAAAGAGGTGAGGAGGGAATATAAATGAAATCTGAGCATTCAAATTTCTTATCAGTGGGCAGGAAAAGTAAATGGCTTCACAGTAGAATCACTTTGCAGTGAGTCAAGTATGGCAGTTCAGAATCTAAATTTTCCAACGGTGGCTGTCCATGCAGAAGTCGTGTTTTTTCCTTGAGGGCCAGGTGTTTCTGGAAAAGCTGAGAAAAGCCTTTAAAGGCATTCATCTGAGTTTGTAAGAAGTCAAATTAAATTGCAAATATGAGCTTCACAAGAAGTCCCACACTTAAAGATCTTTAGAGCAGTTGTATTCATGATCATTGGGCTTATAAAAGTGTAAGTGGTATCTGACCTATATCCCTAGCGCTTCTCTCCATTCTCTGTCTGGCTAATACATTCGTGGTTTTTTCAAATTGGTTTTTATTTTAAAAATAGGCTGTACTAAATCCTGTCTTGACTAAACTGTTGGTCAAGATAATTGGATATGTGGTTGATTCCTATGGGAAACAAGGGCCCAGGCTGACAGAAACCCCAGTCACTTTCACTCTCTATTCAGTATAATCGTCCTCCAAATCAAAAATAATTGTTTTTTTACATAGACAATGATAATTTTCACTCTAAATGATGGTTTTTTTTAATCCCAACTCTATAACATTTTAAGCTAAGTAATTATTTGTGCTGGCTTGTCTCACCTATTATAGGATATTTAGCCTCTATTCCTTTATCTCTAATTACTAAATGCCAGTAGCACCACCCCATCCCAGTTGTGACCATCAAAATGTCTCTTGATATTATCACATGTTCCTTAGGGTACAAAATTATCTTAGACTGAGAATCACAGGCTCTGACAGAAAGAAAAAGGTGCTCGTTTCTAAACATAAAATCTATTTACATGAGTACCTATTGTTCTACATACACAAGATGTTCAGGTAAGAAAAAAAAAATCATAAGGCATATGGCAAGCTGGGGACAACTTAAAAAAAATCAGGCATCAGAGCCAGTCTCAGGTATGACCCAGTTGTTAGGATGTTTAAATTTTTGTTATACTGCCAAAACAGATTTCTTTGTACACACAATAATGAAGACAAGCACTCTTCTGTCAAATGGAGATTAAGATTCTTTTCTTTTTCCGATTTTTAGAGAGAGAGAGAGAGAGAAAGTGACAGAATGGGACAGAGAAACAGGAAGGAGATGAGAGATGAGAGGCATCAACTCATAATTGCAGAAACTTAGTTGTTCATTGATTGCTTTCTCATGTGTGCCTTGACCGGGGGTGCTGCAGCTCAGCCAATGACACTTTGTTTAAATCAGTAACATTTGGGCTCAAGCCAGTGACTATCGGGTTATGTTTATGATCCTATACTCAAGCCAGTGACCCTGCACTCAAGCTGATGAACCTGTGCTCAAGCTGGTGACCTTGGAGTTTCAAATCTGGGTCCTCAGCATCATAGGCAGATACTCTATCCACTGTGCCACCACCTGGTCAGGCAAGATTAAGATTTTTAAGTAGCTGATTTTGGAACCTACTAAAATGGAAAGATTTGGCATGTTTCCTTCAGATATTAAGTCTCTTTACCTGACAGTTCAACAGGCTTTTTAATTGTGTCTTCCTTCTGGACCTGTTTTTCTAATCCCTTATAATATACAAGTGATGTACCAGGTAGCCTGTGTTTCTCTTCCTTTTATCCAAGTTCTTTCCAATAAAGCATAAGAGATCAGTTTAAATGTTGGCAGAAGCCATGGTCTTCAGGTCTTGCAGGAGCTTGGTTAACTTGTTCTCCAAATCCAGAGCATATGCTAGACCAGGGGTCGGGAACCGATGTCTCGCAAGCCAGATGTGGCTCTTTGATGGCTACATCTGTCTCGCAGACAAATCTTTAATAATAAAAAAAAAAAGGTAAAAATATAAAACATTCTCATGTATTACAATCCATTCATTTCCTATAGCTCATGTTCATGGTTGTGGGTGGCTGGAGCCAATCACAGCTGTCCTCCAGGACAACACCAAATTTTTATTGAATAACACTTAACATGCATGGGTCCTTGTGAGGTCAGAAACTAAACTTCCCTCCTTTTAATCAAGTAGTCAGCTAGCTAATTGCAGAAACCCTTTTGACAAAGAAGATGGCTAAAAGAAAAATGATGAAGAGTATTGTACCTTTCAGCAGGAATGAACAGGGAAATTCGCCTTTATGGAGAAAGCAGGTTCTACAGTGAGTCTAATATGCAATGATAAAATTTCATCAATAAAATGGTCAAATAAAAGGTGACACTTTGACACATACTATACTACATTTGCATCAAAATATCCAGTGGGGGAAAATAGGAAGAAAGCATGTCAAGAGCTACTGTGCAGAGTGAAAGCTAGTCAGCAGCAACTCCATGTTTGGACCAAACAAGGTGACTGGAATTTGGCTAGCTTTGCTGGTGCTTAAGCAATTGTGAGAAACGGAAAGCCATTCACAGATGGAGAGTATGCCAAAACATTCATGCTTGATGTTGCCAATGAACTTTTTGACGACTTTTTGTTTAAGGACAAGATAATCAAATGAATAAAAGACATACCTCTGTCTGCAAGAACTGTTCACAATTGTACCATCATGATGGAAAATCAAATTGAGGCAAAACAAGTGAAGGACATAAATGCAACACCATTCTTTTCTCTCACTTTGGATGAGTCAACAGATATAAGCCATTTATCCCAGTTGAACGTGATTGCAAGGTATGCTGTTGGTGACACACTACGTGAGGAAAGTCTTGCTATTTTGCCTATGAGAAAAATCACAAGAGGGGAGGATTTATTCAAGTCTTTCACTGAGGTTGCTAAAGAAAAAGATCGACCAATGGATAAACTTATTTTGGTGTGTACTGATGGTGCTCTGTGCATGGTGGGGAAAAACAGAGGATTCGTAACGCTTCTTTGTGAACATGAAAAGAGACCTATCCTAAGTTTTCACTGCATTCTACATAAGGAAGTGCTTTGTGCTCAGATGTGTGGTGAGCAGCTTGATGAGGTGATGTCACTGGTCATTCAGGTGGTCAACTTTATTGTTACCCAAGCTTCAAATGATCGCAGTTTAAAACACTGCTGGATGAAGTTGGAGATAATTATCCTGGTCTGCTTCTGCACAGCAATGTGCGTTGGTTGTCAAGAGGGGAGATGCTCAGCCATTTCGCAGCTTTTCTGAGCAAAATCTGGACTTTTGTTGAAATGAAAAACGTCGAGCATCCTGAGTTAGCTAACACTGAGTGGCTCCTGAAGTTCTACTATCTTGTGGACATGACTGAACATCTGAACCAGCTCAATGTGAAAATGCAAGGCATTGGAAATACAGTCTTATCCCTTCAACAAGAAGTGTTTGCATTTGAAAACAAGCTGGAACTCTTTATTGCCAACATTGAAACAGGTCGTTTACTACACTTTGAAAAACTAGGAGAGTTTAAAGATGCATGCACAACAAGTGACCCTGCTCAACATCTTAATCTCCAGCAGCTAGTGGGCTTCACATCTAATCTCCTGCAGTCATTCAAAGTGCATTTTGGAGAATTTCTTGAGCACACTTGTCTTTTTTTTAAGTTCATCACCCATCCACAGGAGTGTGCACTGGACAGCAGTGAGCTGAGTTACATCTTTGGTGTCTCTGTCAGAGATTTTGAGCTACAAGCTGCTGACTTGAAGGTCTCAGACATGTGGGTGAATAAGTTTAAGTCACTGAATAAAGATTTGGAAAGACTTGCACAACAGCAAGCAGAGTTAGCGAGCAAACACAAGTGGGAAGAAATGATAAAACTTTAATCTGCAGACCAGCTGATTGTCAAAACTTGGAACATGCTTCCTGTCACATACCACACACTTCAGCATGTGGGTATCGCTATACTGACAATGTTTGGCTCTATGTATGCATGTGAGCAGTATTTCTCACATCTAAAGAATGTTAAGACCACCCTACGATCATGTTTAAGGGATGGAAGTTTCAATGCCTGCATGAAGCTTAACCTCACCACGTTTCAACCAGACTACAAAGCTATCAGCAAAACCATGCAGCACCAGAAGTCGCATTAATGGTAAGAAGTAATTTATTCATCATTGGTTAGCAACAGCATAACAACGTTATTAAAAAGAATTCAGAGACTTGTTGTACTTTAAAAGTGTTGGTCTTACATAAAATGCATTCATTTACTTGTATTTAGTGTTAAACATATTGTACAGCTCTCACAGAATTACATTTTAAAATATGTGGCATTCATGGCTTTCTCAGCCAAAAATGTTCCCGACCCCTGTGCTAGAGCTTGCATACCAGTTCCCCAGTTATCTGTTTCAGACCTCTGAATCACTGGAAGGCAGATTTTTATTCTTATATTGTTTTTAGATATCATAGCATTCACTTTGCATGTTCCCTCTTTACCGTAGTTTGGTCTTCAAGGAATGCAGCAAAAAGGGTGCTCCCATGTCTTCACTGTAATAAAAGGCCATAGATAAACCTTACTGATGTGTAGCTCATAAGATACCACCTGATTATTGCATCAGAGACAAACTCATGTATGACACAGTTGTTGGAACTTCTAGACAGGTATTTACGATAACTATAATTAACCCTTTGAGTAGTACAAACACGCATATACGTCCTCATGCCTCCTAATCATCCAGAGTACAATCATCCAAAAACTTTTATTTTAAAAATGTGTAAAACAGTAAAAAAAAAAAAAGACAAATGTATGTTTTTATTGTTTCCATAATTTGGTTTCAAAAAAACATAATTTTAAGTTAATAAAACTGTACCTGTAACTATTTTCATTTTTTTGCAAAAAACTAACTCCCAGGGTTCAACGAGCATGAAAAAAACTCACTATTCTAAGGGTTAATCTGTTAATTTAATGGAAAAGGTAGAGAACATGCAAAATCAAATGGGTTATTTCAGCAGAAAGATGGAAATTATTAGAAGAATCATACGAAAATGCTAGAAATCAAGAATGTTTTAATGGACTCATCTATCAAATTGACACAGCTAAGGAAAGAATCAGCAACCATGAAGACAAGTCACTAGCAATAACACAAGATGGAGATCAGCTTGTAACAATTTTTTTTAAAGTTTTCCACTTAAAGAACAATCTTCTAAGTATTATGGAGTAATGGATTCTCTTCAATTACATTTTAGTTTTTTAAACTTTCTAGGTCTACTTAACTCTTACTGTTTCCTATACTTTATGCCAGTCTTTTATTCCTTCTTGGCTTTGCTTCTTTCCTAAAGTAATTTTTTTCCATATATAGAGTCTTTTTTATTATTAATATATTGTGTTTACATAGATTCTAGTGTCCCCACTAATTCATCCTCCCCTCCCGTGTGTTCCCCAGTACACCCTCCCCGTACCCCTCCACATAACACCCTCCCCACTTCCCTCCAGGATTTACTTTTCTGCTCTCATCCCATCCTATCATCCCCTTTCCCTCTGCCTGCTTTCCTTCTGGATTTTTTGATCCTGCCTCTGTCTCTTTTCCATTCCTCAGTTCATATTGTTCAT
This sequence comes from Rhynchonycteris naso, assembly GCA_037038555.1. Classification (NCBI taxonomy): domain Eukaryota; kingdom Metazoa; phylum Chordata; class Mammalia; order Chiroptera; family Emballonuridae; genus Rhynchonycteris; species Rhynchonycteris naso. The sequence goes on along the minus strand of CM072995.1, from coordinate 175,464,893 downwards.
CGGATTCCTCAGATGTATGAAGTCATATGATTTTTTTTTTCTCTGTCTGGCTTATTTTACTTAGCATAATAGTTTCCAGGTTCATCCATCTTGTTGCAAAAAACATCTCCTTCTTTTACATTGCCCCATAGTATTCCATTGTATATATGTATCAGAGGTTTTTAATCCACTCATTCACTGATGGACACTTGGGCTGTTTCCAGACCTTGGCTATTGTGAACAATGCTGCCATATACATGGGGTGCATTTCTCCTTTTGACTTATTGATGTGGTGTTCTTGGGATATAATCCCAAAAATGGGATGGCTTGGTCAAAAAGAAGTTTGATTTTTAATTTTTTGAGGAATCTTCATATTGTTTTCCACAGTAGCTGCACCAGTCTTCATTCCCACCAGCAGTGCAGGAGGATTCCCTTTTCTCCACATTCTCACCAGCACTTATTCTGTGTTGTTTTGTTGATGAGCGCCATTCTGACTGCTGTGAGGCGATATCTCATTGTGGTTTTAATTTGCATTTCTCTAATGATTAGTGATGTTAAGCATTTTATCATATGCCTACTGGCCATCTGTATGTCCTCTTTGGAGAAATTTCTATTCATTTCTTTTGCCCATATTTTGATTGGATTGTTTATCTTCCTGGTGTTGAGTTTTACAAGTATTTTATAAATTTTGGCAATTAACCCCTTATCAGACATATTGTGAAATATGTTCTCCCATTGTGTGGTTTGTCTTTTTATTTTGTTCATATTGTCTTTAGCTGTGCAAAAATTTTTTAGTTTGATGTAGTCCCATCTGTTCATCCTGTCCTTTATTTCCCTTGCACATGGAGATATATAAGCAAATATATTGTTGCAAGTGATATCGAAGAGCTTATTGTTATGTTTTCCTCTAAGATGCTTATGGTTTCATGATTTACATTTAAGTCTTTTATTCATTTTGGGTTTACTTTTGTGAATGGTGTAAGTTGGTGGTCTAGTTTCATTTTTTTGCAGGTAGATGTCCGATTTTCCCAAAACCATTTGTTAAAAGACACTCTTTACTCTATTGTATGCTATTCCAACCCTTGTCAAATATCAATTGTTCATAAAGATGTGGGTTTATTTCTGGGTTCTCTGTTCTGTTCCATTGATCTATATGCCTGTTCCTATGCCAGTACCAAGCTGTTCTGAGTACAGTGGCCTTGTACTATAACTTGATTTCTGGAGGTATGATACTACCCACTTTATTCTTCTTCTTCAAGATTGCTGCGGCTATTCCTGTTCTTTTTTGGTTTCATATGAATTTTTGGAATATTTGTTCTATATCTTTGAAGTATGTCCTTGGTATTTTGATAGGAATTGCATTGAATTTATAAATTGCTTTGGGTAATATGGACATTTTAATGATATTTATTCTTCCTATCCTTAGACACAGTATATGCTTCCACTTGTTTGTAAGTTTCTTGATTTCTTTCATCAATATTTTATAATTTTCTGAGTACAAGTCTTTAACATCCTTGGTTAAATGTACTCCTAGGTATTTTGTTGGTTTATTTATTTATTTATTTTTGCAATAGTGAAAGGGATTGTTTTCTTAATTTCTTTTTCAGAGAGGTATTGTTGGTTTATAAAAATGCCTCTGATTTCTGAGTATTAATTTTATATCCTGACACCTTACTGAATTCATTTATCAGGTCCAGTATTTTTTTGAGACTTTAGAGTTTTCTATGTACATTATCATATCATCAGCAAATAATGATAGTTTTACTTCTTCTTTCCAATTTGGATGTCTTTTATTTCTTCTTGTCTGATTGCTCTGGCTAGGACTTCCAGAACTATATAGAATAAGAGTGGTGAAAGGGGGCGCCCCCTACCTTTTCCTGATTTTAAGTGGATTGCTTTAACTTGTGCCCATTGATTATGATGTTGGCTGTCAGCCTGTCATAGATGGCCTTTATCATGTTGAAGTATGTTCCCTATATTTTCATTTTGTTGAGAGTTTTTATTATAAATGGGTGCTGGATTTTATCAAATGTTTTTTCTGCATCTATTGATATTATCATGTGGGTTTTGTCCTTCCTTTTGTTTATGTGATGAATCACATTGATTGATTTGCAGATATTTTATCAGCCTAGCCTCTCCAAAATAAATCCCACTTGATCATGATGAATAATTTTTTCCATGTATTGCTGGATCCTGGTTTGCTAATATTTTGTTGAGAATTTTAGCATCTAAATTTATCAGGGATATTGGTCTATAATTTTCTTTCTTTGTGTTGTCTTTGTCTGACTTTGAAATCAGAATTATGCTCACCTCATAAAAGGAGATTGGAAGTTTTTTCTCCTCTTGAATTTTTAAAATAGCTTGAGAAGTATAGCAGTTAATTCTTCTTTGAATGTTCAGTAGATTTCACCTGCGAAGCCATCTGGTCCAGGGCTTTAGTTTGTTGAAAGTTTTTTGATAACTGTTTTAATCTTATTTGTTGTAATCAGTCCATTTAGGTTTTCTGATTCTTCCAGATTGATTTTTGAAAGGTTATATTTTTCAAGGAATTTGTCCATTGCACCTAGGTTGTCTAATTTTTTGGCAAACAGTTTTTTATAGTATTTTCTTACAATCTTTTGTATTTCTGCTGTGTCCATTGTTACTTCTCCACCCTCATTTTTAAATTTATTTATTTGAGTCTTTTCTTTTTTTTTTTTTTTGGTGAGTCTGGCTAGGGGTTCATCAATCCTGTTTACTTTTTCAAAGAGCCAGCTCTTGATTTCATTGATCCTCTGTATTATTTTTTAAGTCTCTATGTCACTTATTTCCACTCTGATCTTTATTATTTCCTTCCTTCTACTTCTTCTAGGTTTTACTTATGGTTCTTTTTCTAGTTCTTTTGGTTGCAAGATTAAGTTGTTTATGTGAACTTTTTCTAGCTTCTTAAGGTATGCCTGTAGTGCTATGAACTTCCTTCTCGGGACTGCTTTTGCTGTGTCCTACAGATTTTGAGTTGCTGTATGCTCATTTTCATTTGTTTCAGGAATATTTTTAATTCTTTCTTGATCTCCTTGTTGGCCCATTTGTTGTTTAATAACATGCTCTTTAGTTTCTAAGTGTTTGAGTTTTTTTAAGTTTTTCTACATTAGTTCTTTTTTAGTTTCATGCCATTGTGGTCAGAGAAGATGCTTGATATGATTTCAATCTTCTTAAATTTGTTGAGACTTGTTTTATGCACTAATATGTGGTCTATCCTCGAGAATGTACCATACACACTTGAAAAGAATGTATATTCCAGTGCTTTAGGGTAAAAGGTTCTGAAGATATCTATTAAATCCAATTGGTCTAGTGTGTCCCTTAATTCTGCTGTTTCTTTTTTAATTTTCTTTCTTGAGGATTTGTCCATTGATGTTAGCGGGGATAACCATTTATTAAATTTTTTTTCCCTCCATTGTGTGTTTTTGGCTCCTTTGCCAAAGAATGAAAAAATTATATGTCGTTTTACTTCTGTGTTCTCATTTTTGTTTCTTTGGTCTATATGCCTGTTTTTCTGCCAATACCATGCTGTTTTGATTATCATGGCTCTATAGTATAATTTGAAGTCAGGTAGTGTGATACCTCTGGTTTCATTCTTTTTCCTTGACACTATTGACTATTCAGCGTTTTTTTGGTTCCCTACAAACTTGATAATTTTTTGTTCTATTTCTTTAAATTATGACATTAGGATTTGGGTGAGGATTGCATTAAATTTGTATAATGCTTTAGGTAATATATCTATTTTCACTATGTTGATTATTCCAATTCGTGAACGTGGAATATTTTTTCATTCCACTGTGTTTTTTTTCAATAATGTTTTGTATGTTTCAGTACATAGGGACTTCACATTCTTTATTAAGTTTATTCCTAAGTACTTTATTTTTTTGTTGCAATTGTAAAAATAATTTTTTAAGCTCATTTTCCAAAGTTTTATTGTTGGCATATTGAAAAGCAGTAGACTTTTGTATATTGACTTTGTATCTTGCAACTTTATTCGCTTATTGTTTCTAATAGTTTTTGGGTAGTCTTTGGGGTTTTCTATATACAGGATCATGTCATCTGCAAAAAGTGACACCTTTACTTATTTTTTCTTAGTTAGAATACCTTTTATTTTTTCTCTTGCCTGATCACTCTGGCTAAAGCTTCCAGAACTATGTCAAATAAGAGTGGAGAGAGTGAGAAACCTTGTTTTGTTACTGATTTTAGAGAAAAGCTTTCATTTTTTTACCATTTAGTGTGATATTAGATGATAGTTTGTCATATATGTCCTTTATTAAGTTGAGGTACTTTTCTTCTATTCTGATTTTATTGAATGTTTTAAACATAAGTGGATATTGTATTTTATCAAATGCTTTTTCTGTTTATTGGTAGAATCATATAATTTTTGTTTTGTTGATGTGGTATATTACATTGATCAATTTCTATATGTTGAACCATCCTTGTGCTCCTGGAATAAATTCCACTGGATTGTGATGTATTATTTTTTTAATGTGTTGTTCTATTCAATTTGCTAGTATAGTCATCCCTCACCATATTACGATTCACTTTTCCTGGTCTCACTGTAGCATGAATTTTTAATTGTACATATCTTAATTTGTATTGCATTTTTTTGCTATATCATGGGAATTTTTGGTATATAGTTATTTTATATGTTTGTTATTTTAATTATTTTTGCAGTAAAATATGTATTTTATAGCCTAAAAATTTAAAACAGTATAAAAATATTAATTAAAACATATTAAAATAATATAAAATCAAAAGAAAGCCAAAATAAAATAAATATAAGGTCACTACTTTGCAGATTTTTACCTATTGCAGGGGAATCTAAATCCTAACCCCTGCAATAGATGAGAGACCATTGTATTTTGTTTAGAATTTTAATATCTGTATTTATTAAAGATATTGATCTGTAGTTTTCATTTTTTTGTGTTGTCCTTGCCAGGTTTGGTCTGAGCATTATTTTGTTCTCATAAAGTGTGTTGAGGAATATTGCTTCTTCTATTTTTTGGAAGACTTTGAGAAGAATAGGTGCCAAATCTTTCAATGTTTGGCAGAATTCACTAATGTACCCATCTGGTCCTGGACTTTTGTGTTTGAAGAGGTTTTTGATAATTGTTTCTATTTCCGCCCTGCTTATAGGTCTTTTCAGGTTTTTCACTTCTTCGTGACTCACTCTAGGAAGATTGTATAGTTCTAGGAATTCATCCATTTCCTCTAGGTTATTGAATTTGGTGGCATATAATCTTTCATAATAATCTACTTTGACCTTTTGTATATCTATATCTACGGTATTTCTTCTCTTGCATTTCAGATTTGGTTTTTATGAGTCCTTTCTCTTTTTTCCATTGTGAGTCTAACCAGTGGTTTGTCAATTTCATTGATATTTTCAAAGAACCAACTCTATGATATTAATTTTCTATAGTTTTTTTGCATTCTATTTTGTTTAATTCTGCTATAATTTATACTATTTCCTTTCTTCTGCTGACTTTCGATTGACTTTGTTCTTTATTTTCTAGTTTCTTATGAGGTGATATTAGGTTGTTTTGATATCTTTCTTGTTTCTTGATATAAGCCTGTAGTGATATCAACTTTCTTCTTATTACTACTTTTGCTGCATCCCAGAAATTTCAATATGTTGTGTTGTCATTTTCACTTGTCTGTATGTATCTTTTGATCTCTGCTTTTATTCTTTGACCCAGTAACTTTTAAAAATATGTTGTTTAATTTCCATGTTTTGTGATTTTCTTTACTTCTGTTTTACAGTTGAATTCTAATTTTAAAGCCTTATGATCAGAAGATATGCTTGATATAATTACAATCTTTCTAAATTTGTTGATGTTAGTTTTCTGGGCCAAAATATGGCTTATCCTTGAGAATGTTTCATGAACACTAGAGAAATATTTATAATCTGACGTTTTAGGATGAAATGTCTTATAAATGTCTATTATGTTCATTTGATCCAGAATGTTGTTTAAAGCCAATATTTCCCTATTGATTTTTTGTTTAGATGATCTAGCAAAAGCCATCAATAGTATATGAAATATCCAAGGATGATTATGTTTTTGTCTGCTTCTATTTTTAGATTAGTCAATGTCTTATATATTTTCTTGCTCTCTGGTTTGTTGCATATATATTAAGAAGTGTTATGTCTTCTTGATACAATGTCCCCTTTATCATTATGAAATGTTCATTTTTGTCTCTGGTTACCTTTGTTGTTTTGAAGTCAGCATTATCAGATATGAGTATGGCTACAGTTGCTTTTCCTTGAATATTATTCTCTTTGGAAATTATTTTCCAACTTTTTATTTTGAATCTCCCTTTGTCCTTGCAGCATAGATGTTTCTCTTGAAGGCAGATTAGTTGGGTTTTATTTTTTGATCCAATCTTGTACTCTGTGCCTCTTTATTGGTGAGTTCAGTCTATTTACATTTAGTATAATTATTGACACTTGAGAATTTCATATAGCCATCTTATGTTTTGTTTTCTGGTAGCTCTTTGTCTTCTTAGGTATTTTTCTTCTTTGTTTCTGTCAGTTGTATTTGTTTATGATATTTCATAGTTCTTTCTTGTTTCTTTTTTTAAAAACTCTATTTCAGTAGTGGCTTTTTCGGGTAGTTACAATTAGGTTAAGAAAAAATGTTCATATGTATGAGTCCTTTGTCATATGAGTGCTTCTGTACTCTATCTTCCTTTGCTACTGCAGCTTTTTATCCTCTCCCCTTTACATTATTGTTGTCACAGATTATACTTGTTTTCATTGTAACTTTGGAGATTTTATTTGTGTTTTGATTTGTTTTGTTCTTTGTGTCTGGTCAAATAATCCCCTTAAGTATTTCCTGCAGTGGGGATTAACTGGTGATAAATTCCCTCAGCTTCTGTATGTCTGTAAAAGTCTTTATTTCTCCTTCATATTTGAAGAATAACTTTGATAAATATAATATTCTTGGCTGGTAATTCTCTATTAGTACTTTGAATATTTGTGTACACTCTCTTCTGTCTTGTAGATTTTCTGCTGGTAAATCTAATGATAACCTAAAAGGCTTTTCTTTATATGTTATGGAGACTTTTCTCTAGCTGCCTTGAGAATTCTTTGTCATTGATTTTTGATAATTTTTTTATGATGTGCCTTAGAGTAGGTCTGTTTTCAGTAACTTGGTATTCTGTTTGCTTCTTTGATTTGAGGTGCTAACTCTTTCTATAGGTTTGGAAAATTCTCACCAATTATTTGTTTGAATATGCTCCCCATTCCCTTCTCTCTGTTTTCTTCTTCTGATATATACATTATTCTTATATTGCTGTTAATGATGGATTCAGTTAATCCTTGTAGAGCTCTATTTTATTAATTCATGAATCTCTCTTTTCTTCTCTCTGTAACAACTCTAGTTGCCTGTCTTTAATGTCACTGATTCTTTCCTCTATCTGGCTTGTTCTATTAACTAAATTTGCTATCTAAGTCTTCAACTTACATACTGAATTCTTTATCACTGTTTTTGAATATTTAATTTCCTTGGTGAAGTATGTGTTTTTGTTCATTAATTTGTACTCTGAGTTTATTAAGTTGCCTATTGGTGTCTTCTTGCATCTCATTGAGTATTTTCAGAACTTCAATTTTAAATTGTTTATCATTTAACTCCAAGGCTTCCATGTGATTGAGATTTTATTTCTTTTTGAAATATGTCTCTATCTTGTGTAGCCATAGTATTTTATTTCTTTTTTACTGATGGCATTTAAAAGTGGTATTGTTAAGAACCCTATCAACAAAAACAACAAAACTAGAAAAATATTGATTGAAAAAAAATCTAGGAAGATACAAACAAGTGGAAGCATATACTGTGTTCATGGATAGGAATAATAAATATCATGAAAATGTCTATATTACCCAAAGAAATTTATAAATTTAATTCAGTTTCTATTAAAATACCAATGACATACTTCAAAGTTATAAAAAATATTTTAAAAATTTATATGGAACCAAAAAGAACACAAATAGCCTCAGCCATCTTTAAAAAGAAGAATGAAGTGGGGGAGTATCACACTTCCTGATATCAAGTTATACTACAAGTCCATCATACTCAAAACAGCCTGGTAGTGGCATAAGAACAGGCATACAGATCAATGGAACAGAATAGGAACCCAAAAATAAACCCACATCTTTCTAACAATTGATATTTGACAAAGGAGATAATAGCATACAATAGAGTCAAGACTTTCTCTTTAACAAATGGTTTAAAAAAAATTAACAGGAATGTGCAAAAACACCTGAAACTGGTTCATCAACTTACACCAGAAAACATGGGCATTAAACTCTCTAATATATCTCACAGGAATATTTTTGCTGATTTATCTCCATGGGCAAGTAAAATAAAGGACAGGATGAACAAATGGGATTGTATAAAACTGAAAAGTTTTTTGCACAACAAAAGACATCTTTAACAAAATAAAAAGACAACCCTCACAATGGGAGAATATATTCACCAATATGTCTGAAAAGGTGTTAATAATTACAATTTATAAAGCCTTGTAAAACTCAACAGCAGGAAGATAAGCAATCCAATCAAAAAATGTACAAAAGAAATGAATAGACACTTCTCCAAAGAGGACATACAGATGGCCAATAGGCAGATGAAAAGATGTTCAATATCACTAATCATTAGAGGAATGCAAATTAAATCCACAATGAGATATCTCCTCACACCTGTCAAAATGGCGCTCGTCAACAAAACAACACAGATTAAGTGCTGGTGAGGATGTGAAGAAAAGGAAACCCTCCTGCACTGCTGGTATGAATGCAGACTGGTGCAGCCACTGTGGAAAACAGTACAGAGATTCCTCAAAAACTTAACAATGGAACTGCAGTTTGACCCAGCTAACCCACTTTTAAGAATACATCTTATGAATATGAAGTCACTGATTTAAAAGAAGAAGTGCACCCCAATGTTTATTGGAACATTGTTTACAATAACCAGGGTCTGAAAACAGCCCAAGTGTCCATCAGTAGATGAGTGGATTAAAAACTGTGGTACATATACACAATAAAATACTATGCCACCGCGAGGAAGAAGGAAATCTTACCTTTTGTGACAACATGGATGGACCTGGAAACTATCATGCTAAGTAAAATAAGCCAGGCAGAGAAAGAAAAATATCATATGACCTCACTTATTTGAGGAATCCAATGAACAATGTGAACTGATCAACAAAACAGAGGCAGAGTCAGGATCAAAGGGACCAGAGGGAAAGTAGAAAAGATGGAATCAGAGAAGGGAAAGAGATTAATGAAATTATATATACATAACACAGCGTTATAGAGAATGGAATAGCAAATCCTGGAGGGGAGGGTTAAAGTCATTGTATGGAGGGGTCATGGGGGGACTGAGGGAAATAAAGGAGTGGGGGGAGATACATTCTGTGAGATACTTGAATTTATGTAAACTCAAATTAAAATCATAAATTTTAAAAAAGTCTGCTACACACACATAAATGTCTGTGATAATTTTTTTTTCAAATGGCTAAGTGCTGGTCATAAAATTCACACAGAAATTCATGAAGTCAGTGTGTGCATTTTTAATAAAAATATTTATGTAATAGATAGTATGTATTCTTTGCCATCTATTTCTATATGTAATAAAGTTATATGAAAGCTCTGTGAAAATAAAAAAGACTGCTGAGCTATTTTAGTGCCCGAGGCAGACATTGGAAATATCCTAAGCTCTCAGGGCCAAGTTGCTGAAATCATTGGAGCCATGGTTGCAGGAAGGGAGAGGAGAGAGAGATCAGGGAGAGGGGTGAAGAAGCAGATGGTCGCTTCTCCTGTGAGTCCTGACTGGGAATCAAACCTGAGACCTCCACCTGCCATGCTGACACTCTACTATTGAGCCAACAGGCCAGAACTCTATCAGTTCTTGTCTTATAAAATGTCTTACAATACTTGAATCTCTGATGTCACTTTTTTTCTCAGAACTGGATGCATTATTATTAATTATTATTATTATTATTAAACACTTTTCTACATTTCAATGAGAAACTGGCTGAAAAGAGAGAAATAGATGTGTTCGGTCACCATCTGGTTTTGCCATTACATGAGATTTTTCAGATACTCTCAATTGGACTACACCTTGGAGAGGTTTTTTGTTTTCGTTTTGTTTTGTTTTGTTTTATAAATATCAATCTGGTATTTCAGTCTCAAAGATAATATTTTATTTAGTCTGAAATAAAACCCAGGCATCAATAGATTTTTTTAAACTTCCTAGGTGAAGGTAATATGGAGTCATGTTGGAGAATGATCTTTCTAAGCAAACATATGTCCATGTTTAAGTAAAGGAGTAACTCTCAAACTTCAGGATCTATAAAAACACTCAGGGAATCACTACGACTTTCTACTCAAGATGCATATTAGATAGGAGTCTGATTGTTGCTTCTATTTTAGATAGCCTTAAAAAACCCAAAATTTCATACAGCAGTTCCTGAATATTTGTTTCTTTCTGTATTCATTTTTATGGAGTTTGGAGGGCCCTAACCCTCAATTTACCAATGGAATGTAAAGATAATCTGCCACTGCTTTGACATTCTAAATGATGTGAACCAGAAAGCACCCACCAAATTTGAGTTGAAATTGACATACCCTATGAACCTTATTTGTTATCCCCAACATAGCCCATCCTGGTTCTCACATACCAGATGCTTAATCTTCTCAGAATGACTAAATGACCCATTTTAGAATTGCTCAGTTTTTGAAGGTAGTCAGTGGCTTTTCAAAATTAACAATCTAGGAAACAATGGTGATAATTACAGACATAATTTTCATCAATAAAAAATAGGGCAGTCATTTCTTCACACTTTAAAAGCAACATTACAATAATATTTTGCCATAATTTTTTAAATAAAACTAATGGAGGAACCAAATTTGTCACTTTTTACAAAGAATATGAATTCCTTTTTTTTTTTAAAGATTTATTTAATTTATTTTATTTTTATTTTATTCATTTTTAGAGAGGAGACACAGAGTGAGAGAGAGAGAGAGAGAGAGAAAGGGGGGAGGAGCTGGAAGCATCAACTCCCATATGTGCCTTGACCAGACCAGTTCAGGGTTTTGAACTGACGACCTCAGTGTTCCCAGGTCGACACTTTATCCACTGCGCCACCACAGGTCAGGCAAGAATATGAATTCCTTAAAGTCAGAAAAAAAGAAATCTCATCTCTATGTCCGTGGATGCCATAACTTAGTTTCTCACCTTTCTAAGACTAAAACATACTTAAAAGCTCAAAGACTTTCTCAGAAAACTTTGTAGGACATATGTGAAGAATCCTTTCTGGTAATGAGGGCTGCTACATAGATTCTTAACCAACATGGGAAGTAAAGTGCTTCCAAATAACCTGCCAAAGTAGAAGGTCAAATATATTCACATTTTATAAAAACTTATACTGACATTATATTTAAAGTTTATGATAGCCCATTCTTTCAGATAGTATATTTTCCACAAACTAAAATTCTAATTTTGGTCTAAGGCAATTTTAATCACCTGGCATTAAAATAAGGAGAATGACCAAAATAAAAAAAATTAATTCTAAATACAAATAATTCTTCTGTAATGAGTACATTAATATTAAATAAAAATGAAATATATTTGATTTTTTATTTCATTATGAAACATACATTCATATTTTATATAAAATGTTTGTCTTTTTAATTATAACCTTAACAAAAGTGAACATCTTTTAACTTCTAATTACATATTATAAGAAACAAGAAAGAAAGGCTTGGAGTGGAGGTAGGGAAGAAGGACAAAGGGGGGAAATGAGGCAGAATGAGACTTTGCTTAGGGCAGGGGAGTATGATACAGTGTGTAGATGGTGTTATATTAAGTTGTACACTACAAACCTATGTGATTTGGCAAACTATGTCACCCTAATAGATTAAAAAATAATTTAAAGAATGACATATGAACCATCATTTATTAACAGTAAAGAAAAAAGGTTTTCTCACCTAACCAGGCCATGGCACAGTGAATAGAGTGTTGGACTGGTATGTAGAGGACTCAGGTTCAAAATTCTGAGGTTGCAGAGGGGCACAACATCAGTGCATTGCCAGCTGGGTCGTGCCAGTGGCTAGGAGGGAGAGACAAAAAGGAGAATGGGTATGAAAAGAAGGAGGAGATGGTTATTTGCCATTAACCTGATTGGACATACATAAGTGGAGACATTAGTCTATTTGGATTATCAGGTATATCAGAAATATGCATTAAAAAAGAGAAAATGCTGATGGAGTAGGTGGATATTACAACTCCCATCTCCCAGAATCAAAGTGTATTACAACTTAACTTAGAAACAATCATCTTGAAAAACCAAATTTGGACTAAACTGAGTAATCTATAAATAAGCATCACTGAAGACACCATACTGAGAATTGTAGATAGGGTGGAGACATGGAAAGGGCTGCCCTGATCCCAGGAGTGCAAAGCGGCCAGGCAGGTCTCACATGGTGGGGTGGGTTGCCCAGAGAATTGTGGGTCCTCAGCCCCAGGACTGGAGCCCCAGAGACTAGAGGAGGTTTATGGACAGTATTTAGCTGAAAGAAGATCCAGGATACTGTTTGTGAGAGGGAGACAAAACTCTCAGACCCAGGCTCCATCCTAAAGGGACCACACAGAAAACCTCATTCACAGACACTTACCTGGGGTTCTGGGAGAGGGGAGCACCAAGAAGCCTGGAGTTGCAAGAAGAGAGTGTAGTCTCAGAGACACAAGGAGAGACTGTGGGGGACAGCCACCCTGATTCCTGTAATGGGTCACTCCACAAACCTAAAGTGACCATTTTCTCCTGGGAAAAACAATGCCAGAAAAGGGAAACAATTACCTTGCCCACTAGAGGTTCTCCTGCTCCAGTCAGTGCAGAGAGTCACTTAGAAGCAGGGGGTGCATCAGGAACACAGCTTCTGAGTGCTTAGGTTGGGGCTACACTGCCCTCCCAGACTGCTGGGTGCCCTCCAAAGGGTGGGAGGGCTTGACTGCGATGGTGACCAGGACACATTGTTCACATGGCTGTGGGAAGTAGAGACCAGCAAGGCAGCATGTGCAGCAGCAGCAGTGGGTAAATCCCTGTGACCTGCATGGCAGAGGCGAGGGGCAGAGTCTAGAGAGGTGTCCCATGTACCTGCAGTGTGGCAGACTCCACTGGGGCGAGGCGTCCCCCATGCCCACAAGGTGCGGGGCTCGGCATGACATCCAGCACACATGTGAGGAGTGGAGCCTGGCGGGGCAGCTCACATGCTCATGAGACAGCCCAAGCTGTGGCCTGTGAGCCCATGACACACATGCCCAGTAGTACTGGTGCCTGAGTGCCCAAAGAGGTGGTGGCAGTGGTGGGCTGGTGAAAAGACCACACCTCAGGAATAAAGAAGCCACACACATTGGCCAATAATAGACAAAAGCCAACCTAAGAGTGCAGGTGATATTCACAACAGCATCAGGGCCCAGCAAAGAGAGCCACAAATTCTGGATCACCTGTAGCTACAAGAAGGTTGCTAAGGGACAATCATAGAAAGTGACCCTCACTGGTCTGCACCAGGATTCGTCCAGGGAGGTCCAGGGCTGATACATCTAGTGGCAAGATACAGATAGCATCAGCTCAGGATGTAATAACCCTAGTAAGAGTGGTATCTTAAGGAAGGGCTCCTCACACATGACCTAGTAAAGACATAGAAAATGCTGACACAAATAACAAAAAGAGCAGTGGCAGCAGACAAGTAACCCACAACAGATTACAAACAACAGCTGAGGCCAACCCAAGAAAATCTAGAAACAACACAACTGAAAACTAGAGGCAGACAACACCAATTCTATACTCAGCTAGCTATACAAACAGCACATCCAAAGGAACAGTCCATATAAAGAAAAAATGGTAAGACAGAGAAATGCAATCCAAATGAATCAATAAGAGAAATCCCCAGAAAAAGAGCTGAATGAGATAGACATTACCAAGATGCTGGATGCAGAGTTTAGAATAATGATTGCTAGGATGCTCAAGAATCTTTAAGCAACAAAAGACAGACATAATGAGAACCTAAATAAAGAGATAGCAAGCATCAAAAAGGACAATGAAATCATAAAAAAATAATCAGACAGAAATGACTAATAAAATATCAGAAATGAAGACTACACTAGAAGAAATTAAAAGCAAACTAGATGAGGCAGAGGATTAAATCAGTAATTTAGAGGACAAGATAAGCAAAAGCATAAAAGCAGAACAGCAAAAAGAGGATATAAAATGTATAAAGAAACTTTAAGAAAGCTCTATGAAAACATGAAGAGAAACAACATTCACATCATATGGGTTCCTGTAAGAGAAAAGAAAGAACAAGGGATTGAGAACCTGATTGAAGAAATCATAGCCGAAAACTTCCCTAAATTGAAGAAGAAAAAAGTCACACAAGTTCAAGAAACACAAAGAATCCCATTAAAGAGGAACTCAAAGAGACTTACACCAAGACACATCATAATTAAAATAAGAAACCTAAGAGATAAAGAAAGAATACTAAAAACTGCAAGAGAAAAGGAATCAATCACCTACAAAGGATCCCCCATAAGGATGACATTTGGCTGTTCAACAAAAGCACTTGAGGCCAGAAGGGAGTGGCAAGAAATATTCAAAGTAATGCAAAACAAGATCTTACAACCAAGACTTTTTATCCAGCAAGGTTATTGTTTAAAATTGAAGGAGAAATAAAAAGCTTCCCAGACCCCCCCTCCAAAAAAAAATTCAAGAAATTTATTACAATGAAACTAGTACTGCAAGAAATATTAAGGGGCCCATTGTTAACAGAACAAAAGGGAAAAAATCTAGTAAAAGAGGAATATAGATTTAAAAAATAAAATGGCAATAAACAACTACATGTCAGTAATAACCTAAAATGTAAATAGATTAAATGCTCCAATCAAAAGACATAGGGTAGCTGTGTGGATAATAAAACAGGACCTGTACATATCCTGTCTACAAGACACCTACTTAAAAAAAAAGATACATATATACTAAAAGTAATGTTATGGAAAAAATACTTTACAGAAATAGAAATAAAAAACAAGCTGAAATAGCAATACTTATATCTAACAAAATAGATTCTTAAAACAAAATTTGTAGTAAGGGACAAAGAAGGTCACTACATAATGTTAAAGGGAGCAATCCAAAAGGAAGATATAACAGTTATAAATATTTATGTGCCTAATATAAGAGCACCTAAATATATGAAGCAGATTTTGATGAACATAAAGGGCAAGATCAACAGCAATATTATAATAGAAGGGAATTTCAATACCCCACTAACATTAATGGATAAATAAATATGACAAAATTAAATTTATTCTGACAATAAAAATATTTTACATTACATTTTTTGAGTTATGCTTTTTAGAATTCATAAAAATGACATTAAAAATAAAAAAACGGCAAAACATTATCTTTTTATATATATAGATACATTTTTATTAAGATTTAGGTAGTTTGGCAGGTCCCAGTGCGAATGTGTTAAGTTTTTCCATTTATGTGTTTATGAGAAACAGAAGCCTGATATGTTTACCAATTTCTTCAATGTTTAGGCATATATTTGAAAAGCAAACTCTCATTTTCTTGTTAATACATTGAAGAATTCCTCTCTTTATACTTTTAATTATGTTGAGTGTAGAAAATCCTAATTCACATAAATAGGATGTTGAAAATTGTAGTAAAATGTTTCAAGCTTTTTTAGATATTGCCACATATTCTTCTTTTATAGAAATCCAAAAGGCTTAAAGAGGCAATTTCTTATGTTTAATCATCAATCCATGATCAGTGGATATAGCTGCCAGTTCTTACTCTTCTGTTAATGTTAAACCAAAATCACTTGAAGCTTCTATGAATGGGTTTCTAATCCAATCATATTGTTCAGTGTTAAGTGACGGAAAATGCTATAAATTAAATTCTGCCTGTGAGCCTTCAAGTCCTATTTTATTTACACTTAACTTTTGCTTACTTCCAGAATCGTATTCTTCAATATCGCACTTCTTTTTGGGAAATCTATTTTCTTTAGGTGTATTTATCTAAAAATAATATAATAATGTGTTAATAATAAATATAATAATGATGTGTTAACAAAAAAAGTGGTGTTTCCATAATAAAATAGTATAACAGAGTAACTATATGTATTTTTATATCTGGCACATGCCACGAACCAGAACAGCTAGTAATTCCAGGTCCCGAATGGGAATAGTGTGGAATTAAGAAAATACACAGAATTAAGAAAATACAGAGTTGGGAGGGCCCTGTAATTGCTGTTAGCAAAAGCAAAGTGTGCCCAAAAACCATATCTTGCTTTATTTATAGGGGAAAGTGAGGCCATTATCAAATTAATGATCTCTGATTATGTTTCCAAGGCAACCTCAGAATTTTACCAAGTGCAGAAAACCCCCACCATACTTATCACCTCAACTTTACACCAAAAAAGAATAGAAGAAACTTTCCTCCAATCTTTCCAGGAAACATGGGGGGTAGTGCAAACAATCCAGCACTACAGCTTAACTGCCTTTTGCAACCTAATCAGGCAAGTGAAGTGGGGAGTTGGGCAGACTGTCAGTTTACAGCTAATTCACCACAACTCTCTCCCCCAAAAATCTAAACTTCAAGAACCCTATTGATTTTTTGGTCCCACAAAGGCACATATTTCTCTGAAATATCATAGGGCACTCCTGGAAATTTTTAGGGCACACCAGTGCACCATGGCTTACACTTTGAGAACCATTGCCTTATACAGACTCACCAAGAAAAAAAGAGAGAGGACTTAAATATATTAAATTAGAAATGAGAGTGGAGAAATAACAACTGACACAGCAGAAATACAAAGGGTTGTAGGAAAATACTATGAAGAACTATATGCCAAAAAATTAGACAACCTAAGTGAAATGGCAAAATCCCTTGAAACATATAATCTTCCAAAAATCAATCTGGAAGAATCAGAAAATCTAAACAGACTAATAACAACAAATGAGGTCTAAACAGTTATCAAAACACTTCCAACAAACTAAAGCCCTGGGCCAGATGACTTCACATGTGAATTTTACCAAATATTTAAAGAACTAACTCCTATCCTTCTCAAGCTTTTTCAAAAAAAATCAAGAGGAGGGAAGGCTTTCAAGCTCCTTTTATGGGTGAGCATAATCCTCATTCTAAAACCAAGCTGAGACAATACAAAAAAAGAAAAATATAGGCAAATATCAGTGATGAATTTAGATGCTTTAATTCACAACAAAATATTAGCAGACCAAATCCAGCAATATATGAAAAAAATCTGACACCATGATCAAGTGGGACTTATTCTGTGGAGGCAAGGCTGGTACAATATGTGCAAATCAATGAATGTGACTCATCATATAAACAAAAAGAAAGATAAAAATCACATGATAATATAAATATATTCCAGAAAAGCATTTGATAATATCCAGCACCCATTTCTGATAAAAACTCTTAGCAAAATGGCAATACAGGGAATATACCTCAACATGATAAAGGCCATCTATAACAAACCCAATGCCAATATCATAATCAATGGGCAAAAATTAAAAGTTATCCCCTTGAGATCAGGAACAATGCAGGGGTGCCCCCTTTCACCACTCAAATTAAACATAGTTTTGAAAGTCCTAGCTACAGCAATCAGACAAAAAGAAGAAATAAAAGGCATCCAAATTAGAAAAGAAGAAGTAGAACTATCATTATTTGCTGATGATATGATACTGTATAGAAAACCCTAAAGTCTCAGTCAGAAAACTACTGGACCTGATAAATGAATTCAGCAAGGTAGCAGAATATAAAATTAATTTTCAGAAATCAGAGGCATTTTTATATACCACCAATGAACTGCCTGAGAGAGAAATTAAGAAACCAATTCTTTTCAGTATTGCAACAAAAATAAATAAAGTACCTAGGAGTAAATTTAACTAATGAGGATAAAGACTTGTACTCAGAAAATTATAAAACATTGATAAAAGTAATCAAGGAACATACAAATATACCATGTTCATGGATAAGAAGAATAAACATATTTAAAATGTCTATATTACCCAAAACAATTTATAAATTCAACACAATTCCTGTAAAATTTCCAATGACGTACTTCAAAGGTATAGAACAAATATTCCAAAAATTTATAAGGAACCAAAAATTAACACGTATAGCCCCAGCATTCTTGAAAGTGAAGAATAAAGTGGGAGGTATCACACTTTCTGATATCAAGTTATACTACAAGGCCATTGCACGCAAAATATCTTGGTACTGGCATAAAACCAGGCATACAGATCAATGGAACAGAACAGAGAACCCAGAAATAAACCCACACCTATATTGACAATTGATATTTGAGAAAGGAGGTAAGAGCATACAATGGAGTAAAGAGAGTCTCTTTTATAAATGGTGTTGGGAAAATTGGACAGCTACCTAAAAAAAAATGAAACTGGATCACCAACTTACACCATTCACAAAAATAAGCTCAAAATGAATAAAAGACTTAAATGTAAGTCGTGAATCCATAAACATCTTAGAAGAAAACATAGGCAGTAAGCTCTCTGAAATTTCTCACAACAATGTATTTGCTGATTTACCTTCAGGGGCAAATGAAATAAAGGACAGGATGAACAAATGAAACTATATCAAACTAAAAAGCTTTTGCACACCTAAAGACAATATGAACAAAATAAAAAAAGAAACCACACAATGGGAGAACATATTCGACAATACGTCTGATAAGGGGTTAATTGCCAAAATTTAGAAAATACTTGTAAAACTCAACACCAAGACGATAAACAATCCAATTAAAAAATGGGCAAAACAAATGAATAGACATTTCTTCAAAGAGGAGATACAGATGGCCAATAGGCATATGAAAAAATGTTCAACATCACTAATCATTAGAGAAATGCAAATTAAAATCACAATGAGATACCACCTCACACCAGTCAGAATGGTGCTGACTAATAAAACAACACAAATAAGTGTTGGTGAAGATGTGGAGAAAAGGGAATCCTCCTGCACTGCTGGTGGGAATGAAGACTGGTGCAGCCACTGTGGAAAACAGTATAGAGATTCCTCAAAAAATAAAAATTGAAGGACCTTTTGACCTAGCCATCCTACTTTTAGAAATATATCCTAAGGATATCAACTCACTGATTCAAAAAAAGAAATGCGCCCTCATGTTTATTGCAGGATTGTTTATAATAGCCTAGATCTGGAAACAGCATAAGTTTCCATCAGTGGACAAGTGGATCTAAAAGCTGTGGTACATATACGCAATAGAATACTATGGGGCTGTGAAAAAGAAGAAAATCTTATCTTTTGCGACAACATGGATGAACCTGGTACCTATTATGCTAATTGAAATAAGCCAGGCAGAGAAAGAAAATATCATACGACCTCGCTCATTTGAGAAATCTAGTGAACAATGTGAACTAAGATGCTGAGTAGAGGAAGAGGTGGGATCAATGCGACCAGTGGGAAAGCGGACATTTGGAAAGGGGATGAGAGGATGGGATCAGAGAAGGGAAAGAGATTAGTGAAATTATATGTACATAACACAACATTTTAGAGAGCATCAACACAAATCCTGGAAGGGAAGAGGAAGGTTCTGCTGGGGGGGCGGGGGCAAGGAGAATGTTTAGGGGTGAGATATATTCAGTGGGACACTTGAATCTATGTAAACACAATAAATTATAATCAATAAAAATTTTAAAAATATACCCATGTTCGCAGGCTTGAGTGCAAGATCATCCAGTTTGAGCACAGGGCTTGAGCATGGGATCATAGATATGACCATATCATAGCTGGTTTGAGCCTAAGCGTCACTGACTTGAGCAAGGGGTCACTTTATCTTCTGTAGCCTCCTATCCCCTGTCAAGACACATATGAAAAAGCAATCACTAAACAGCTAAGGAGCTGCAAGAATAATTGATGCCTCCCATCTCTCTCCCTTCCTGTCTGTATGTCCTATCTGTTCCTCTCTCTGTTTCTGTCACACAAAGAAAATAGAAAAAATGTTTTCTCCCCATAGAAAGAAATGAAATGCAGGATGTTGCAAGAGTATGTAATTAAGAAATTAGTACCTAAAATTTCACTTAAATAAAATGTAGGGCAAAGAAATGTGTTTATATTTTTTCATGAGATTTATAAAATCTTTTCTGGAAAACATTTTGGTGCATTGCAAATTGGGAAATTCAGATACATTTAATTTGCATCATAATTAGATGAAAACAGTATTTCTGAAAAAGGTGATAGTGACTGGAAGACTTGCCATCAAAATTGAGAATGTGTTGGTCTGACCTGTGGTGGCGCAGTGGATAAAGCGTCAACCTGGGAATACTGAGGTCGCCAGTTCAAAACCCTGCACTGGTCTGGTCAAGGCACATATGGGAGTTGATGCTTCCAGCTCCTCCCCCTTTCTCTCTCTCTCTATCTCTCTCTCTCACTCTGTGTCTCCTCTCTAAAATGAATAAATAAATAAATTTAAAAAAATTGAGAATGTGTCAAAATTATCAATGACAATAAATACAGTAGTCCCCCCTTATATGTGGGCGATATGTTCCAAGACCCCCAGTGAATGCCTGAAACCATGCAAAGTATCATTAATCTATACTTTTTTTCCTATACATACTTTTCACTTAAAGGACGCATTTTACAGTCTCTCTTTAGCCTTTTGGAGTTTCCAGCATCACTGCTATTGAACTTTGGGACCATTATTAAGTAAAATAAGAGTTCCTAGAACACAAGCACTGTGATTCTGTGACAGTCAGTTATATAACTGAGACTGCTACTGAGTGATTGACATGTGGGAAGTGTGTACAGACAGCATAAATATGCAGGACAAGGGAATGATTCACATCCGTGGTGGGATGGAGCAGGACAAGAAAAGATTTCATCATGCTGCTCAGAGTGGTGCACAATTTATAACCTTGAAATTATTTATTTCTGAAATTTTCCATATAATATATTTTAGCCCTCAGTTGACAATGGGTAACTAATACTTCAGAAACAAAAGTGGGGGTGCGGGGAGACTATTGGATATATTAACTGTGTAAGTACTGGTTTGAAAGAGCCACAGCACAAAAGATTTATTCAGTGATTCAGAAATATTTATCAAATAACTAGTAAAATTCAGTCATTGCACAAGATGCTGGAGATGTAATAGTACAAATTAAAAAAGAAGACTCCTCTTGTGTAGCTCTGGTCTACATGAATGTGCATACATCAATTAAAATATAACAAAAATTATATAAGTACAGGTTATTCTATGAAAAGAGTTCTGTGAAAGTAGAGGCTGCTATAAAGGTTTGGAAATAATTGGTGCAGGAAAGCAAGTCTTCATAAAGTCTAATAACTTACTAAAAATAAAGTTATTCAAGTTTATGACTCCCTTTGTATATATTTTATCAACAGTAAGACTGATTGTTGTAGTTGAATTCATGAAGAAAAAAGTTGAAATTTAAAAATAGTAATCATGACAAACTATGGTTAGCGTGTATCAATACAGAAACGCTACAGGCTGCATTGGCTATTGATACTAGAGGTGGCCTCTGCAGGAAATTTATCTGAAGTTAAGCCTTTCAGGCATACTAAAATTCAAAGAAAGAATTGAGAACATGATAAGAATGTGATAATAAAAAGTTAATAAGCTTTATCTTGGATGGGAACTCTTAAAGCAGAGGGGAAACATGACCATAAACTTTAAGCTAATTAATTGTGATTATTATCTAAGCTGGTGAATTTCTGATTAATTCATTTCTAATGAGTAAGGTAAAGTTGGATCAAATTATGTGTATCTGTTTTCCAGAATACAAGCAAGAGTATGATTCAAAGTAAAATATCTAAAGTACTGACATACATCATTATTTTTTACAATAGTGAACAAGTTAAATTACTCGTGTAATTTGTTAACATGGAATATGTTGATTTGTAACATTCTACTATCTCACAGGATATCTTAAAACATACCAATTATTAAGCTTTTTGGTTATCATACGGGTAAAGATATAATTCAACATTAAAGCTGCTCCTTAAACTTATTATTAAACTTCAAAGAAAATTTATAAACAGTTTACATGATAATGTAAGGTATAATTATGTAAATTAATAAATTAAAACATTGTATAAAAGATATATGTAGTTAAAGTATTTATTTCTTAACTAAATTTTTAAAATACCCAGTGTTTCCTTTCTCAGCCCTAAAGGCAATGAGCAAATAGCTTGCTCACAAATAAAGGACATTATTTATTAAAAGGGCAAGAACAGAAACTCAAAGCCACAAGAAAAAAAATCAACCTCATGAATTTTCAGAAGTTACCACCTGTGGCTAATAAAGTATTGCCAGGAGAGAATCTAGTATTCATCACAAATAACTCAATCTCTTTATTCATTTGAATGCTTTCTTCCTGTTAGTTACTTCACTGTACTCAGAAATACAAGGATTTTGATGTACATTATGAAATAAGTTTATCTTTACTCATTTATAAAGTGTCAACCCAATCCATGTAGTTATAAATGATCCAATTTATGTGTATTTGCTTTAATACTGTATAATATAGGTTAACAAATAGGATGAGATTGTGCAATATCATTCCTTGGATTTCTCTATGCTGTAATTTACGATTGGAAGAATATTTGTAACTACATTTAAAATTTAAAAACGTGATAAACAACATACTAGAAATTTAACAGGCTTGATAATGCCAAAAGATATTGACAAGAAAATAGAATTCACTTTTTCTATTTCATTGAATATCACAAAATATTTTTAATTATGTTAACTGTAATGTAGAAATAGATATTGTGTTCTGTATTTTTTAATAAAATATTTTGTTTATATTTTACATGTAATTTTAGAAAACTAAGTATTTTTCTGTCAATGACTCAGATATCTTAGCTTTTGTCAGTTAGATGAAAAGTAGTATATTTTCAAAATTACCTAAGGAAAAATCTTTAAGTATACTAAAAGGTCAATTATATGTTGTCAATAGTCCGCTAAATGTTCAGGCTTACGACGTTTTTATGAGGAGAAAAAAGTACCATAGGTTAAATATCTATAAACACTCTTTTTTATTTTTATTTATTTTTAATTTTTCCTGTGTGCCCTTACTGGGAATCAAACCCAGGACCTCCACATGCCAGGCTGATGCTCTACTGCCAAGCCAACTGGCCAGGGCTTTAAACACTCTTAATGAGAAAAAAGAAGAGAAAACATCTTCCTCCAACCTGTGAAAAGTTTGTGAAGTTGTTTAGATTTGAAATTTATACCTAAAAACTATGTTTTGGATTTTATTTTATTTGCAAGAGAAACATATAAGAACAGATAGGAAGGGAAAGAAACGAGAAGCATCAGTCTTTTGTTGCAGCACCTTAGTTGTTCATTGATTACTTTCTCTTATGTGCCTTGACCAGGAGGCTACAGCAGAGCTAGTGACTCCATACTCAGGTCAGCAATCTTGGGCTCAAGTCAGAGACAATGGGGTCATATTTATAATCCTATACTCAAGCCAGTGACCCTGTGCCCAAACTGGTGAGCAGGACCTGATCAAGTGGGTGACCTCGGGTTTCACACCTTGGTCCTTTGTGTCCCAGGCTAATGCTGTATCCATGGCGCCACTGCCTGGTCAGAATGTTTTCGATTTTATACCTGTATTTGTGTTTAATCATAAATACCTAAGACTATCAAAATATAACTCATTAGCATTATCAAGAAACAATATAAAAACATGAAAAAATAATGAGTTAAAATAAGGACTATAAGGCTGGCAAGATGGCGATGGAGTAAGCGGATGTACCAACTTCCAACTCCCAGAACCAAAATGGATTATAACTTGATTTTAAGAACCATCATCAGGATAAACCAACGCTGAACTGGACTGAGAGGACTCTTCAACCGGGGAACACTGAAGAAGCCACATTGAGACTGGTAGGAAAAGAAAAAACATGGAAAGGGCTGCCCAGCTCCCAGGAGTGAAAGGCAGCCTGGAGAGACTCCTGTGGTGGGAAGAGAGGCCAGCAGAAGGGTAGGGACCTGGGTCGCAGAAACAAAGCCCCAGTCTACAGCTCCAGAGCCTAGAAAAGGCGTTTGGACAGTATTTAGCTGGGAAACAGGTTAGGATACTGTTTGTGAGAAAGAGACAGCTGTCTCAGACCCAGGATTCTTCTTAAAGGGACGGCGCAGACAACCTCTCTCACAACCACTCACCTGAGACTTTGGGAGACAGGGAGAGAGGAGAGGACCAGAACAGTGGGAAGAGAGCGCGGTCTGGAGGGCACAGGGAGAAAAGCTCTGAGTGACAGCCACCCTAAACACTGGACTGAGTCACTCCACAAATCTGAAACAAAATTTACCCTGGAACCAGCAAAGGGAGGCAGGACACCAGCCAAACAGGCTCTCCTGCGGCAATTAGAGCACAGTCAATTAGAAGGAAGAAGCTTTCAGGACTACAGTATGAAGTGTTAGGGTCTGAGTTGCATAGCCCCCACCCACAGTGCTGAAAGCTTGCTGGAGGGCGGGAGGCAGCGGGAAGTGAAAGCGCGGTTATGCTGGCGGGGGCAGAGGCCGAGTGGGCGTGCGCTAGGTCTAGCCCAGCTGGGACAAAGAAGACATGTGAAAGTGGACCAGTGGATGCGGCCTGCCTGCAACCCCACCTGTGGAAGAAAAAGCGGGAGCCCAGAACGAGCAGAGATCTGCCACTGGGCAGGGGCAAGCAGGCGTGCAGCCGCACCCAGCCACCGAGGCTTGAAGCCCTGCCCAAAATGGCTTTGCAGAAGCCTGGCATGTGGCTGAGTGCATAGCAGCAGCCCTCCCCCAGCCGAGGAGCCAAGGTTGGTGTTGGCAGGGTGGAAGCCTGGGCTAGGAGCTGAGCATGCACCAGAAGCTCATCTCGGCCAGAGGAACAGGCTGACAGAAACCTGCAACTGAGCAAAAGTGCTCACCCTTGCCATTGGTGCCCAGGCTAGTGCCCTGAGTGTGGTGTGCAGTCTCACCCGTAGGAGAGGGGTGAAGGCCAAAACCTTCTGAGGCTTATAGAGACGGGCATGAGAACACAGGCCCTCCTGCGGAGGAAAGGCAGAGACCTCAGCAGCTGCGGCAGTAGGTTCTGCCAACACCCACACCCAACAGCCCTAGGCAGCGTCAGAGGGGGTGGTGGGCCTGCAGACAGACCACACCTAGGGAACACAGAGGCAATACCCATTGGACTCCAGTAGCAAAATCCTTCTTACACACAGACAAAATGGGCAAGCAGAGGAATGTCACCAAAAAAAATCAAGAGAAATCCCCAGAGAAGGACCTGAATGAATCAGATATAACCAAACTACCTGATGCAGAGTTTAAAATAATGATAGTTAGGATGTTCAAAGAGCTTAGAGCAACAACGAGTAGTCATTACAAACAACTAAATAAAGAGATAGCAAGTATAAAAAAGAAAATGGAAATAATAAAAAAGAATCAGACAGAAATGACAAATACAGTATCAGAACTGAAGACGACAATGGAAGGAATTAAAAGCAGGGTGGATGAAGCTGAGGATCAAATCAGCAAGTTAGAGAACAAAATAAACAAAGGCAAAGAAGCAGAGCAGAAAAAAAAAAAGAGACTCAGAAATCTGAGGAAACTCAAAAGGAGCTCTGTGACAACATGAAGAAAAATAACATCTGCATCATAGGAGTTCCTGAAGAAGAGAAGAAATAACAAGAGATAGAAACTCTGTTCAATCAAATCTTAGCTAAATTAAGACAGGAAAACGTTTCACACGTGCAAGAAGCACAAAGAACTCCATTAAAGAGAAATCTACACCAATATAAATCATAGTTAAAATACCAACGCTAAGTGATAAAGAGAAAATTATAAAAGCTGCTAGAGAAAAAAAGGCTATCACCTACAAAGGAGCCCCCATATGAATGACATCTGACTTCCCAACAGAAACACTTGAGGCCAGAAGGGAATGGCAAGATATATTCAAAGTAATGCAGAACAAGAACGTACAACCAAGACTACTCTATCCAGCAAGGCTAACGATTAAAATTGAAGGAAAAATAAAGAACATACCAAACAAACAAACAAAAAAACCCTCAAGGAATTCATTAAAACCAAATCAATTCTACAAGAGTTGCTAAGGGGCCTGTTGTGAACAATTCAAAGGGGGAAAAATATAGCAAAAGAAGAATACAGCTTTAAAAAATAATATGGCAATAAAACAACTACTTATCAATAATAACCTTAAATGTAAATTGATTAAATGATCCAATCAAAGACATAGGGTAGCTGCATGGGTAAAAAAACAGAACCAATACAGATGCTCTACAAGAGATACGCATTAAAACAAAAGATGCACATAGACTGAAGGTAAAAAGACAGAAAAAAATATTTCACACTAATGGAAATTAAAAAAAAGGCAGGGTAGCAATACTTATATCTGACAAAATGAACTTTAAAACAAAGGCTGTAGTTAAAGATAAGGAAGGACACTACATAATGATAAAGGGAACAATTCAACAGGAAGATATAACAATTATAAATATCTACACACTAAACATAGGAGCCCTGACAAACATAAAGCAGACTTTGATGAATATAAAGGGCGAGATTAACAGCAATACTATAATAGTAGGGGATTTCAATACCCCACTAACATCACTGGATAGATCCTAAAGAAATAAAAATAACAAATAAACAGCAGACTTAAAAGATACACTAGATCAACTCGATTTAATAGATATCTTCAGAACTTTTCACCCTAAAACAGTAGAATATACATTCTTTTCAAGTGCTCATGGTACATTCCTTAGGATAGACCACATGTTAGGACATAAAAGTGGTCTCAACAAATTTAAGAAGATGGAAATCATATCAAGCATTTTCTCTGATCAGAATAGCATGAAACTAAAAATTAACCACAAAAGAAACACTAAAAAATACTAAAAAAAAAGGGAAACTAAATAGCATGTTATTAAATAACGAATGGATTAACAATGAGATAAAGAAGAAATTAAACGTTCCTAGAAACGAATGATAATGAGCATACATCAACTCAAAATTTATGGGACACAGCAAAAGCAGTACTGAGAGGGAAGTTCATAACACTACAGGCATACCATCAGAAGCTAGAAAAGGTTCAAATAAGCAACTTGACCCTGTATCTAAAAGAACTAAAAAAATAACTGCAAATAAAGCCCAGGACTAGTAGAAGGAAGGAAATAATAAAGATCAGCTCAGAAATAAATGACATAAAGGCTAAAGAAACAATACAGAGAATCAATGAAATAGAAGCTGGTTCTTTGAAAAGGTAAAAAAGATTGATGAAACTTTAACTAGACTCACCAAGAAAAAAAGAGAGAGGACTCAAATAAATAAAATTATAAATGAGTGTGGAGAAATAACAACTGACACAACAGAAATACAAAGTATTGTAAAAAAATACTATGAATAACTATATGCCAAAAAATTAGACAACCTAGGTGAAATGGACAAATTTCTTGAATCATATAGTTTTCCATAAACCAATCTGGAAGAATCAGAACACCTAAACAGACCAATTACAACAAATGAGATCGAAACAGTTATTAAAAAACTGCCAACAAAGAAAAGTCCTGGGCCTGATGGCTTCACAAGTGAATTCTACCAAAAATTCAAAAAGAACTAACTCCTATCCTCCTCAAGCTATTTCAAAAATTCAAGAGGAAGGAAGACTTACAAACTCCTTTTATGAGGCAAACATAAATCTGATCCCAAAACCAGGCAAAGACAGCACAAAGAAAGAAAATTATAGGCCAATGTCCCTGATAAATTTAGACGCTAAAATTCTCAACTAAATATTAGCCAACCGGATCCAGCAATATATGAAAAAAATCATACACCATGATCGAGTGGGATTTATTCTGGGGAGGCAAAGTTGGTTCAATATTTGCAAATCAAACAATGTGATTCATCACATAAAAAAAAGGAAGGACAAAAATTACATGATAACTTCAATAGATGCAGAAAAAGCATTTGATAAAATCCAGCACCCATTCTTGATCAAAACTCTCAGTAATGTGGGAATACAGGAAACATTCCTTAACATGATAAAGGCCATCTACGACAAAACCACAGCCAACATATCATATACTCAATGGGCAAAAATTAAAAGCAATCCCCTTAAAATCAGGAACAAGGCATGGGTGCCCCCTTTCACCACTCTTATTCAACATAGTACTGGAAGCCCTAGCCACAGCAATGAGACAGGAAGAAGAAAATAAAGGCATCCAAATTGGAAAAAAAGAAGCAAAACTGTCATTATTTGCAGATTATATAATATTGTATATAGAAAACCCTAAAGGCTCAGTCAAAAAACTACTGGACCTGATAAATGAATTCAGCAAGGTGGCAGGATATAAAATTAATACTCAGAAATCAGAGGCATTTCTATATACCACCAATGAACTGTCAGAAAGAGAAATTAAGAAAACAATCTTCTTCACTATTGCAACCAAAATAATAAAGTACCTAGGAGTAAATTTAACCAAGGAGGTTAAGGACTTGTACTTGGAAAATTATAAAACATTGATAAAAGAAATCGAGGAATATACAAACATATGGAAGCATATACCGTGCTCATGGTTAGGAAGAATAAACATCATTAAAATGTCTATATTACCCAAAGCAATTCATAAATTCAATGCAATACCAATTAAAATTCCAATGACAAACTTCAAAGATATAGAACACATATTGCAAA
Source organism: Rhynchonycteris naso (assembly GCA_037038555.1). Lineage (NCBI taxonomy): Eukaryota > Metazoa > Chordata > Mammalia > Chiroptera > Emballonuridae > Rhynchonycteris > Rhynchonycteris naso. Next base: position 175,436,148 of record CM072995.1, on the reverse strand, counting down.
AATTTATATGGAACCAAAAAGGAATATGAATAGCCTCAGCAATCTTAAAAAGAAAAAATAAAGCAGGAGGTATCACTCTTATGGATATCAAGGTGTATTACAAGGCCATTGTTCTCAAGACAGCCTGGTACTGGCATAACAGGCACATAAATCAATGGAAGAGAACAGAGAACTCAGCAATAAACCCACACTTTTATGGACAACTGATATTTGACAAAGAAGGTAAGAGCATATAATGGAGTAAAGACAGCCTCTTTAACAACTGGTGTTGGAATAATTGGACAGCTACCCGAAAAAAAATGAAAATGGAAAATGTACTTACACTATTGACAAAAACAAACTCAAAATGGATAAAAGACTTAAATGTAAGCCATGAAACCATAAGCATCTTAGAAGAAAATATAGGCAGCAAGCTCTCCGACATCTGTCACAGCAATATATTTGCCGATTTATCTCCATGGGCAAATGAAATAAAAGGCAGGATAAACAAATGGGACTATATCAAATTAAAAAGTTTTTGCACAGCTAAAGACAATAAGAACAGAATAAAAAGACAAACCACACAATTGGAGAACATATTCGACAATATGTCTGATAAGTGGTTAATAACCAAAATTTATAAAGAAGGTATAAAACGCAACACCAAGAAGACAAAAAATCCAATCAAAAAATGGGCAAAAGAAATGAATAGAAATTTCTCCAAAGAGGACATACAGACGGCCCATAGGCATATGAAAAAATCCTCAACACCACTAATCATTAGAGAAATTCATATTAAAACCACGATGAGATATCACCTCACACCAGTCAGAATGGTGCTCATCAGCAAAACAACACAGAATAAGTACTGGCGAGGATGTGGAGAAAAGGGAACCCTCCTGCACTGCTGGTGGGAATGCAGAATGCTGCAGCCACTGTGGCAAACAGTATGGAGATTCCTCAAATCTTCATAATATACTGTTGGAAAAGAAGAAATGTGCCCCATATTCATCCCTGCATTGTTCACAATAGCGAAGATCTGGAAACAGCTCATGTGTCCATCAGAGGATGAGTGTATTAAAAAGCTTTGGTTTATATATACTACGGAATACTACTCAGCCATAAGAAATGATGACGTCGGGGGAGGGAGCAAGATGGCGATGGAGTAGGCGGACGTACCAACTTCCAACTCCCAGAACCAAAGTGGATTACAACTCAATTTTAAGAACCTTCACCTGGATAAACCAACTTTGAACAAAACTAAGTGGACTCTTCAACCAAGGAACACAGAAGAAGCCGCATTGAGACTGGTAGGAATAGCGAAAACGCAAAGAGGGCTGCCCAGCTCCCTGGAGCAAACGGCAGCCCGGAGAGACCCGCGGGGCAGGAGGAAAGTTTGGCGGAGAGGAAGGGACCTGGGTCCCAGGAACCAAGCCCCAGCCTGCAGTCCTAGAGCCTAGAAGAGGCGTTTGGACAGTATTGAGCTGTGAAACAAGTGAGGGAGCTCCCAGGTCTACAGTGTGGAGTATTAGGTCCCTTCCTACTCTGCTGAGGGCTGCTTAAGGGCATGGTGGGCGGCAGGACGCTGAAAGGCGGTTCTGTCGGCGTGGGCAGAGGCCAAGCCGGTGGGAGATCGGTCTAGCCCAGAGGGTCGGAGGGGACGCGCGAGAGCGGTACGGAAGCTGCCGGCCCGCCTTTAATCCCACTTACGGGGACAAAGCAGGAGGGCAGGAACGAGCAGGCCCTGCGCAAGCCGGCCCTGACCGCGGGGACCAGGCTAGGACCAGGGACGGTCAGGGGCTCGTGGCTGAGCTCACGCTACCAGTCCCCCACCTCCCCCCCCCCGGGCCGGAGAAACCGCGGTTGGCCAGTATACGTGCCCGAGGGCACCAAGCGCGGGAACGGGGTGGATCCCGAGACAAGTGGAGGCTCGCAGCTGAGCCCACGCTACTATCCCCATCCGGCCGGAGAAACCGCGGATAGCATTCACACGTGCACGAGCAGGCTCCGAGCGCGGGGGCGGGGTAGAGTCCGGGACAGCGGAAGTACGCAGCTGAGCGGAAGCGAGCAAACACGCCCGCCCCAATAAACCTTGGTTTCCGACCCTGCACAAAGGGCCCTAGCCTCGAGGGCGGGGCTAAAGCTCCAAACGCGCAAAAGCTTACAGCTGAGAGCACGTCAAAAGCCCCTCCTAACCCACGGAACTGTAGCGAGCAGGCTCCGAATGCTGGTTCTAGGCGGAAGTCCGGAAATAGGCTGGGTCCGCAGCTGAGAAAAGGTGCTCACTTCTACCCTTGGTGCTAATCTTGTGGCTTCAGTGACAGCCCCTCCCACGGAGGAGAGGCAGAAATCACAGCAAAAGCCACAGTGGGCTGGCGCTGGCAATGCTCATACCCAACCACCCTAGGCACCGGCAGAGGGGGTGGGGTGCCTGCAGATAGACCACACCTAGAGAACACAAAGGCAACACCTACTGGACTCCAGTCGCCACAACTTGCTTATACACAAAAAAAATGGGCAGGCAGAGGAATGCAAACCAAATGAATCAAGAGAAATCCCCAGAGAAGGACCTCAATGAACCAGATATAACCAAATTACCAGAAGCAGAATTTAGAATAATGATAGTTAGGATGTTCAAAGAAATTAGAGCAACAATGGATAGTCATTATGAACACCTAAATAAAGAGATAACAAGTATAAAAAATGAGATTGAAATAATAAAAAAGAATCAGACAGAAATGACAAATACAGTATCAGAACTGAAGACCACAATGGAAGGAATTAAAAGCAGGATGGATGACGCTGAGGATCGAATAAGCGAGTTAGAGGACACAATAAACAAAGGCACAGAAGCAGAGAAGAAAAAGGAAAAGAGAATTAAAAAATGTGAGGAAACTCTAAGGGAGCTTTGTGACAACATGAAGAGAAACAACATTCGCATCATAGGGGTGCCTGAAGAAGAGGAGAGAGGACAGGAAATGGAAACTTTGTTCAATCAAATCATAGCAGAAAACTTTCCTAAATTAAGGCTGGGAAACACTCCACACATTCAAGAAGCACACAGAACTCCATTAAGGAGAAACCCAAAAAGATCTACACCAAGACACATCATCTTTAAAATACCAAAGCTAATGGATAAAGAAAAAATTTTAAAAGCTGCTAGAGAAAAAAAGACTATCACCTACAAAGGAGCCCCCATAAGGATGACATCGGACTTCTCAACAGAAACACTTGAGGCCAGAAGGGAATGGCAAGAAATAATCAAAGTAATGCAGAACAAGAACCTACAACCAAGACTACTTTATCCAGCAAGGCTAACATTTAAAATTGAAGGAGAAATAAAGAGCTTCCTAGAAAAAGAAAGCATCAAGGAATTCATAAAAACCAAACCAATTCTGCAAGAGATACTAAGGGGCCTCTTGTGAACAGTTTAAAGGGAGGAATGAATAGAGCAAAAGAAGAATACAGCTTTAAAGAATAAAATGGCAATAAAAAACTACATATCAATAATAACCTTAAATGTAAATGGATTAAATGATCCAATCAAAAGACATAGGGTAGCTGCATGGATAAAGAAACAGGACCCATACATATGCTGTCTACAAGAGACACACCTTAAAACAAAAGATGCTCATAGACTGAAGGTAAAAGGATGGAAAAAAAATATTTCATGCAAATGAAAATGAAAAAAAAGCAGGGGTAGCAATACTTATATCAAACAAAATGGACTTTAAAACAAAGGCTGTAGTAAGAGATAAAGAAGGACACTACATAATGATAAAGGGAACAATTCAACAGGAAGATATAACTATTGTAAATATCTATGCACCAAATATAGGAGCCCCGACATACATAAAACAGACTTTGATGGATATAAAGGGTGAGATTAACAGCAATACTATCATAGTAGGGGATTTCAATACCCCTCTAACAACACTGAATAGATCCTCAAGAAAGAAAATTAATAAAGAAACAGCAGACTTAAAGGATACACTAGATCAACTTGATTTAATAGATATCTTCAGAACTTTTCACCCTAAAGCAATAGAATATACATTCTTCTCAAGCGCTCATGGTACGTTTTCTAGGATAGACCACATGTTAGGACACAAAAATGGTCTCAATAAATTTAAGAAGATTGAAATCATATCAAGCATTTTCTCTGATCACAATGCCATGAAACTAGAAATTAACCACAAAAGAAAAAATGAAAAATACTCAAACAATTGGAAACTAAATAGCATGTTATTAAATAATGAATGGATTAACAATGAGATCAAAGAAGAAATAAAAAAGTTTCTAGAAACAAATGATAATGAGCATACATCAACTCAAAATTTATGGGACACAGCAAAAGCAGTTCTGAGAGGGAAGTTCATTGCACTACAGGCATATCATAAGAAGCTAGAAAAAGCTCAACTAAGCAACCTGACCCGGCATCTAAAAGAACTAGAAAAACTACAACAAATAAAACCCAAGACAAGTAGAAGGAAGGAAATAATAAAGGTCAGAGCAGAAATAAATGACATAGAGGCTAAGGAAACAATACAGAGGATCAATGAAACAAGAAGCTGGTTCTTTGAAAAGGTAAACAAGATTGATGAACCTTTAACTAGACTCACCAAGAAAAAAAGAGATAGGACTCAAATAAATAAAATTAGAAAGGACAGTGGAGAAATAACAACTGACACAACAGAAATACAAAGCATTGTAAGAAAATACTATGAAGAACTATATGCCAAAAAATTAGACAATCTTGGTGAAATGGACAAATTTCTTGAATCATATAACCTTTCAAAAATCAATCTGGAAGAATCAGAACACCTAACAGACCAATTACAACAAATGAGATCGAAACAGTTATCAAAAAACTCCCAAAAAAGAAAAGTCCTGGGCCTGATGGCTTCACAAGTAAATTCTATCAAAAATTCAAAGAAGAACTAACTCCTATTCTCCTCAAGCTATTTCAAAAAATTCAAGAGAAAGACAGACTTCCAAACTTCTTTTATGAGGCGAGCATAATTCTGATCCCAAAACCGGACAAAGACAACACAAAGAAAGAAAATTATAGGCCTATATCCCTGATGAATTTAGACGCTAAAATTCTCAACAAAATATTAGCCAACCGGATCCAGCAATATATGAAAAAAATCATACACCACGATCAAGTGGGATTTATTCTAGAGAGGCAAGGCTGGTTCAATATTCGCAAATCAATCAATGTGATTCACCACATAAACAAAAGGAAGGACAAAAATCACATGATAATTTCAATAGATGCAGAAAAGGCATTTGATAAAATCCAGCACCCATTCATGCTCAAAACTCTCAGTAAAGTGGGAATACAGGGATCATTCCTTAACATGATAAAGGCCATCTACGATAAACCGACAGCAAACATCATACTTAATGGACAAAGATTAAAATCAATCCCCTTAAGATCAGGAACCAGGCAGGGTTGCCCCCTTTCACCACTCTTATTCAACATATTCTGGAAGTCCTAGCTACAGCAATCATACAAGAAGAAGAAATAAAAGGCATCCAAATTGGAAAAGAAGAAGTAAAACTGTCACTATTTGCAGATGATATGATATTGTATATTGAAAACCCTAAAGTCTCAGTCAAAAAACTAATGGACCTTATAAATGAATTCAGCAAGGTGGCAGGATATAAAATTAATACTCAGAAATCAGAGGCATTTCTATACACCAACAATGAAATATCAACAAAAGAAATTTAGGAAACAATCCCCTTCACTATTGCAGCCAAAAAAATAAAGTACCTAGGAGTAAATTTAACCAGGAGGTTAAGGACTTGTACTCGGAAAATTATAGAACATTGATAAAAGAAATCAAGGAAGATACAAACAAGTGGAAGCACATACCGTGCTCATGGCTAGGAAGAATAAACATCATTAAAATGTCTATATTACCCAAAGCAATTTATAAATTCAATGCAATACCAATTAAAATACCAATGATATACTTCAAAGATATAGAACACATATTCCAAAAATTTATATTGAACCTAAAGAGAACACGAATAGCCTCAGCAATCTTAAAAAGAAAAAATAAAGCAGGAGGTATCACTCTTCCTGATATCAAGGTTTACTACAAGGCCATTATACTCAAGACAGCCTGGTACTGGCATAAGAACAGGCACATAGATCATTGGAACAGAACAGAGAACCCAGAAATCAACCCACACCTTTATGGACAACTGATATTTGACAAAGGAGGAAAGAACATACAATGGAGTAAAGACAGCCTCTTTAACAAATGGTGTTGGGAAAATTGGACATCTACCTGCAAAAAAATGAAACTAGACCATCAACTTACACCATTCACAAAAACAAACTCAAAATGGATAAAAGACTTAAATGTAAGCCGTGAAACCATAAGCATCTTAGAAGAAAACATAGGCAGCAAGCTCTCCGATATCTGTACCAGCGGTATATTTGCCGATTTATCTTCATGGGCAACTGAAATAAAAGGCAAGATAAACAAATGGGACTATATCAAACTAAAAAGTTTTTGCACAGCTAAAGACAATAGGAACATAATAAAAAGACAAACCACACAATGGGATAACATATTCAACAGCACATCTGATAAGGGGTTAATAACTAAAATTTATAAAGAACTTATAAAATGCAACACCTGGAAGACAAACAACCCAATCAAAAAATGGGCAAAAGAAATGAATAGAAATTTCTGTAAAGAGGACATACAGATGGCCAATAGGCATATGAAAAAATGCTCAACATCACTAATCATTAGAGAAATGCAAATTAAAACCACAATGAGATATCACCTCACACCAGTCAGAATGGCACTTATCAGCAAAACAACACAGAATAAGTGCTGGCGAGGATGTGGAGAAAAGGGAACCCTTCTGCACTGCTGGTGGGAATGCAGACTGGTGCAGCCACTGTGGAAAACAGTTTGGAGATTCCTCAGAAAATTAAAAATCAAACTGCCTTTTGACCCAGCTATCCCATTTTTAGGAATATACCCTAAGAACACCATAGCACTGTTCGAAAAGAAGAAATGCGCCCCCATGTTCGTGGCAGCATTGTTCATAATAGCGAAGATCTGGAACCAGCCCAAGTGTCCGTCAGAAGACGAGTGGATTAAAAAGCTATGGTACATATATACTGTGGAATACTCCTCAGCCATAAGAAACGATGACATCGGATCATTTATAACAAAATGGATGTACCTTGATAACATTATACGGAGTGAAATAAGTAAATCAGAAAAAAAGAAAAACTGAGAACAGCACGATTACATACATAGGTGGGACATGAAAGTGAGGGTATGAGACATGGACAAGAGAGTGGTGGTTATGGGATGGGGGGAGGGAGGGAAGAGTGGGATAGGGAGGAGGGGAGGGATGTAGGGAAAACCAGATTGAAGGTGACAGCGGACAATTTGACTTTTGGTGATGGGTATGCAACACAATTGAATGATAAGATAACCTGGAGATGTTTTCATTGTACATATGTACCCTGATTTATTGGTGTCACCTCATTAGAATTAATAATAATAAAATATATATAAAAAAAAGAAAGAAAAAACTTAAAAAAAAAAAAAAAGAAATGATGACGTCGGATCATTTATAACAAAATGGATGGACCTTGATAACATTATATGAAGTGAAATAAGTAAAACAGAAAAAATCTCAGTACAGCATAATTTCATACATAGGTGGGACATAAAAATGAGACTATGAGACATAGACAAGAGTGTGTGGTGGTTACTGGGTGGGGGGAGGGAGGACAATTTGACTTTGGGTGATGGATATGCAACATAATTGAATGATAAGATAACCTGGAGATGTTTTCTTTGAACATATATACCCTGATTTATTAATGTCACCACATTAAAATTAATAAAGGAAATAAAATAAAATAAAGAGATAAGGACTATGATTAAATACCTCAATTAACAGAAGATAGAATGAATTAAAAGGGAGCAAGCAATGCCTAGAAACATGCTGGTATTGAAATTCTAAAAAAAACCATCACAACAAAAACACATAAAGTATCTTAGATATTAAAACAGAAACATCATGTGGTCTTAAATAATGTGGCATTAAACATATTACAAAATACGTGGGAAACTGGTGAAAATTCATAGATGTAAATGTTTTATAAAAACATTAAAAAGAGTCCTGGCCTGCTGGCTCAGCAGTAGAGCGTTGGCCAGGTGTGTGGCTCTATGGCCTCTGCCTCTAGCGCTAGAATGGCTCTGATTGCAAGGGAGTAATGTCTCAGATGGGCAAAGCATCGCCCCCTGGTGGGCTTGCCAGGTGGATTCAGGTCTCTCTCTCTGCCTCCTTGCTTCTGACTCAAAAAAATACAAAAAAGAAAAAAATATTAAAAGGAATTAAAATTAGTGAACTGAAAGCTTTCAGCTCAGATAGATTTTAAAAGGCAAAAATAACTATTACAATAAAGCAGAATTAAAAAACTAAAGATATGAACAGAAAGAACAGAAACTGATGAATGGAAAACCAAGAAAGAAAGAGAAGAATGAACAAGCAAAGGAAAGATTGTAAGAGTGAATCCTAGAAAAAGAAAACAGTGAAGACAGTGGCATTTCTGTATAAAATTCTATTAAAAATATATTAGAAAATATTAATCAAAAAGATGATTTTCTGATTTAAGAAAGAATATATTTGGAAAGAAACAAGAGGATTAACTAAGACCTATTTTAGCTAATCAAAGAGTAGAATTCAGTCGGAAAATATAATCTACATTACATTAATAACCTATTTTGGAAATGCAATGGCCTGACCTGTGGTGGCACAGTGGATAAAGTGTTGACCTGTAACACTGAGGTTGTCGGTCCGAAACCCTGGGCTTGCCCGGTGAAGGCACATCTGGGAGTTGATGCATCCTGCTATTCTCCTCTTCTTTCTCTCTCTCTCTCTTCTTTAAAATGTCTAAAAATGAATATATATGGATATATGGGTGTGTGTGTGTGTGTGTGTGTGTGTGTGTGTGTGTGTATGAAATAGAATGGAAATCTTCCATTCATGGTATCAATAAAATATTTTAAAAGTAATAAACAACATAAAGTATGAAAATTTATATAAAGAAAAATATAAAAGTTTTCTGTGAAACCAGAAGTCTTTAAATAAATAGAATAATATATTATTTCTGTTAGGGATGGCCATATTTATTTTCATTACCTTCAAATTGATAACAACAATTAATGTAACAAAATAATTTGAAGTAAGACATTGAAGAACTTGAGCAAGACAACAACCAGGCAAATTTTGTAAAAGTGATGTTAAAAGAGAAGGGTTATCCTGTCATATATTTAAAACATGCTATTAAACTAGAATAATCTAATAATATGAACCTCTTAAATGAAAAAAAAATTGAAAAGCCATATTTAAAATGGAACAATAATTTCAGAAACAGAAACAGGTATTAAAAAATTAATATATCAAAGGTACCAATTTACACCAGTAGGAAATTGTTCATTAAATGGTACTGAGACAACTGGCTTATTTTTAGGAAAATTAAAGTACATCCCTATCTTAGATTGTAAAATAAAATTAATTTCAGTGAGAACAAAGATTTTAAAATTTAAAAACAAAGATTAATGTTTAAATATATACAAATTCAACATTCTTTATGTTTTGAACATGAAAAACTAAACTGAAAAAAATGGACACAATAAGAAAAAAGATTTGTAACCAACTTACCAAATTTATTTGCATGTTATAATAATCTTTAAATGCAAAAACCTGAAATAAACCATTCTAAACCATGATCAACTTTTCAATAGGAAAACAGACCATTGCCTCTCAGCCTTTGGCTAAGATCCAGTGAAAAATAGTCCTAATATTTATATATAAAAGATTTCCAAAGGAAATCTATGCTATGGGGATGTTTACCTGAAATCTATGTGCTTTTATTGATTCATGTTGCCTCATTAAATTGTATTTTCTGAATAAAATTAAAAAAAAGGAAATTTTAGTGATTCAAACCGTTGGATCTCACTAAATGATCAAAGGCAATATTAATTAAAATTGTCATCTATTTACCCCCAATTTTAGTACATAATAAAACAAATGGTAATAGGCAAAAAGGTTTTACGAGTGACAAATAAAACTATAAAACACCTTTCAGATGCGTTTAAGTTTTTCTTTCTATTTTGTTGCTTTTATAAAATAGAATGATATAAAGAACATAAAATGATAAAAGAGAATAATGTGGTACTTCCAGCGCTAGCAACAGCTAGAAGCCATTACCTCCGGGGCCTGAACAGGCCATAGAGCAAGGGTTTTAGAAATGTAGAGAGGAGCTCTTTGGAGCTGTGGCCTTCTATAGAATATTTCATCATCCCTCAAATACTAACATACTTTGGAATTGAAAAACAAACATATAAGGTATGAAACTTAGGTGAGGTGGAATATTGTTTGAAAAGCCTAAAATATGTATACTTAAATGTATACTTCATTCTAAAATTAGTTTACCCTTTCTAATAAGGTATTAGTTTCTAAAATCTGTAGATATAATTTCTAATATTTTTAATTTTATATATTTATATAAACTATATTTAATTTTTATTTTCAATTACAATTGACTTTTAATATTGTATGTTTCAGGTGTATAGCATATTGATTAGACCTTTATATAACTTAAAAAAATTATCCCTCCAATAAATCTAGTAACCCTGACACTATATAGTTATTATAATATTACTAACTGTATTCCCTATGCTTGTGACAATTTTCTGTCAATCTGTACTTCTTAAGAATAAAATATATTTTAATATAAAAATTAAAATTATATAAAATTTAGAAGGACAGGGTTTGGGGAGAAAAGTGTAAGCAAAGGCGAAGAACAATTTTTTTTTTAATTTTGTGTTCAGGATAGAAATATTGCAAGCCATAGGTATTTTATTATAAGAATTCTTTTATGCAGTGTCCCATTTTGTCAGTCAATAAAGGCTAAATAGCAAAGGTAAGATTGTATTGTTAGAATTCATTAATAAGTCCAAATTAGGAAGTCCAGCAGTGTGTTGGCTCAAGAGAGTTGACTATTAAATGTTTAGGAATTTTGAAACCTGGTTGTTAAATCCAGTCTTTGTTAAAAATTAAATTATACAGGGGTGCAAAAAATACATTCACAGTTATAATACAAATAAATAGTACAATAATGAATTAATAATAATAAGCTGTTTTGCATATTCATAGCTATAGAGCTATTTTTGCCTACCCCTGTATAAAGTAATAACTAAATAAATTACATTATATAAAAAAGTAATAAATATTCAGAACTCACTCCTTTCTAAATATTACACTATGTTTTTATTATCTATATTTTGATGTTATTTACATCTAATGAATTTGTATGGTAGAAATATTAATAATATTATGACTTGTCTTTCCAACTTTCAAAGGTATCATATCATTGAAATCAGCTATGGAGAAAATATTTCTACCAGGGACTTGGCTACCTTTACAAATCAGAGAGTTATTTTGTTTTTCTTAGACTCAGTTTTTATTTGTTTTTTATTTGAATTTTTAAAGTCAAATAAAGTCTTACAATGATCCTTTCACAAAAATAAGGCTGCTTTATGCTGTGAACACATTAGTTCTTTGCCAAAAGTTATGTTCTTCCATCTTCATCTGCTGTCACCATCTGTCAGCATCTTCTATAAACATTACTTTTTTTCTTCATAGCAACACCTACTCATGGCTCATTGGCTGTCCAGGTATGGTTTGCAGCCAAAACGTATAGCACTGTCAAACAAGAACCCCACTGTTTCAGATGCCCGAATGTGCTGAGCTAGTACTAGTGTGGAATCAGTTTTTAGACATTTATCAGCATACCACTAGAAAACTGAGTAGTGGTCTGGGTGAATGAAAACATGAATATTCTAAGCAAAGAGGCCTGCATGAATGAACAAGGTAGTATACAGTGATGTTAGCAGTAGGAACAACAAATGTGGTAGTTCGTAGCGATAGTGGAGAAAGTGGTACAATGATGATAGTCATTTCAAAAGCTATCTTTATTAAATGTTAAATCTGTGTTAGACGCAGAGATTCATTCAATCCTCATAAAGAACCTATAAGGCAGATAATATTAATAATTTCCATTTTGCCAGTGAGGTGACTGAGGATTAGGGAAGTTGAAAGACTTGCCTAAGGGCTCAGTAGTAGAGTTGAGCTATAATCCTGAACGACACGGTTGAAACTCTTATTAACCACATACTGTGTATTTGGCATGGTAGACTGAAGTATCAATCTGGGGGTGGGCAATGATAATAAATTAACTGGAGAGGTTAGCAGGGTCAGAACATAAAATACTTGCAGCAAAGTGATGGTAATAATCATTCTAAGAGTTTATTACATGGTGGGTAATAAACACAGAACTTAATTCACTTCTCCACATGATTCCTCACAATTAGCAGTTAGCAGCTACCCTTTACTATTTTAGCACATTATTGTTTTGATTAAAATGAACATGTTTATAATGATAAAAACAAAAAGAGGAAAGTTAAAAATAGGCAAATAGTCAACCATGAAATATTTTAAATATGCAAACGTCATTCTACATATTACCCCATGCATACATACAAATGACTGTGTCATATAGCTAGACAGAATGTTATGAGATAATGTTATGAGTCTATATTCTTAATGAAGTTTTATTTCATATCATTTTTGATTTATAAAAAAATTGCAAAAAGAGTATTCTCATATATCTCATACTACCCAGGTGGTTTCATTGATGTAGTCTACCAAAAATTTAAGGAAAAAATAATACCAATTTTCTCCAAACTTTTCCAGAAAATAATAGCAGAGGGAATAATACTTCCTAATTCATTTATTGAAGCCTGCATTACCCTAATAATAAAACCAAATAAAAAGATACATTATAAGGAAGGAAAAGTATAGACCTAGTAAACATAAATGGAAAAATCCTTGTGAAAAGACTAGCAAATCAAATAAACAATACTGGTAAATCAATAATGTCTTATAAGACTTTTACACTACAATGAAGTGAGATTTATTTCTGATATATAAAGCTGCTTAAACATTTAAAATGCAATTCATTATATTAATAGGTTAAAGAAGAAAAATTATATGATTATATCAATTGACATAGAAAAAAATTTGACAACGTTCAACGTTCATTCATTTTAATTATTTAATAGTATTCCCTTATATGGACATATCACTCTATGTTTATCTACTTATCTATAGATGGAAATTTGAATTGTTTTCAAATAAAGTTGATATAAATATTCATGTACAAGTCTTTGAATAGACATATGCTTTTATTTCTCTTGGGTAAATACCTAGGAATGGAATAGTTAGGTCACATGATAAATGTATACCGAACTTTTTAAGATTCTTTCTAAAAAATAAGTTGTGCCACTTTACATGGTATTGAAAGTACTTTTTTTTTTTCTGTTAGCATTATAAGAAAGCGCCAGGTTCTCCACATTCTTGCCAAGACCTGGAATGGTGAGTCTATTTAATTTTAAGCTTTTGTTGTTTTATTTTTTTTTTGATATGTAGTAATACCCCATTGTGGTTTTAATCTTTCATTTCTTTAAAGAAAAATAATGTTGAATCTATTTTATGTGTTTATTTAATATCCATAGATCTTATTTTTAGTATGTATGTATTTAGTATGTAATAAATTTATTATTTAGATTTATTAAAATAAAGAAAAATGAAAAGAACATCAGATAGTCTTTCTCTTAACATATGAAAATGTCTAATACAATTACACATCAATGCCTTGTTGTTTTATCGGAAATATCCTTATAGTTATACCTCTTACACTATTACCTTTTTATTGTAAATATGTTAACCATTAGAGAGTCCAATAAAAAATGAGCATAAAAATTATAGGAGAATTTTCAGGGCTTAATTATTACTGATGAGATAGTAAAGTCAAGTCCAAAAGAACTCCTGCTAGAGAACTTCTGAGTTCAGCTTTCATGCCGTGTATCTGTTAGTAAATACTTAGTAATAAGTAGAAAGTAGATAAAAAGTTTAAATTTACATTATTTACCCATATAATGAGAAAAAAGACTTATGTCATTTTCCTCAACTCTTGTTTAGTTATCATCATCATGAATATTATTTTAATTATGATTCATAATATAATAATCAACATTATTATTATTTTAAAAACTTGTTACTTCTTATGTGGCAGGCCATTTTATAATTGCTTTAATTCTGTATAGATCTTATTTTTTGAAGGGTATATTCAAATTTTTGCTTAAATTTTTATTAGATTTTTTTAAATTATTGAGTTTTGAGAGTTTTTTATCTATTCTGAAAATGAGTTCTTTATCAAATATATAACTTGTAGTTTCTTTTTCAATCTGTAGGTTGTCTTTTCATTTCTTTAACAGTAACTTTTAAAGAGCAGAAGTTTTTAATGAGTTTCAATTTACATTTTGTTCTATTATGAATTGTGGTTTTTGTGTTGTATCTAAGAGTGCCTTGTCTAATCTGAGTTTATATAGGTTTTCTTACTAAGTTTGCTTCTATAAATTTTATAATTTTAGGTTTTACATTTAAGAAGATGATAAATTTTGAGTTAATTTTTGTATGTGTTTTAAGGTTTGTTCAAAGTTTTGGAGATTTTTTTTTTTTTTTTAATACATGGATATCCAATTGTTCCAGTACCATTTGCTAAAAAAAAAAGTAAGTATTCTTTCTCCATTGAAATATCTTTGCACGTTTTTCAAATCAATTTTTATGCATATTTGTGTATGAATTCTATTCCAGCAATCTATTCATTTGTTTTGACACCAATATTACATTTTCTTAAATATTGTAGCTGTGCAATGGGTCTTAAAATTAGTTGGTGTGAATCCTCCAATTATTCTTTTCAAAGATGTTTTGGCTATTCTAGGTCCTTTGGATTTCCATAGAAACTTTGAAATTTTCTTGTCAATTTCTATAACAACAAAAAAAGAGCCTGCTGAGATTCTGACTGACATTGTATTAAATCTATATCAATTTGTGCGGAACTGAAATCTTAAATATACTGAATTTAAAATAACACTTGTTATGTCTTATTTCATAATGAGAAGTAGTTTTCTGGAATTTTGTTGAGGGAACACTGGAAAGGGAAGAATGGTGAGAACACTGAAGTTTATAGTATTTATGTGTAAAAGCCATGAGTCATGCCTGGACCATAACCTCATATCTGGTACTCTCTGGACTTTCTCACTGAATCTCAAGGCCAAAGATCTTCAGGAATTTAAAGCAAACAGGTTAGAAATTAATACTCGAGTCCTCTCCTTGGATTCATGTAAAAATTTTAAGGCTACAATAAAATCAAACTGAATTTCAACCAGTTCTATAAACCAGAAGCCAATCTGAGCCAAATGTATAGTCTCTTGATTCAGTTAACTTCTTTCAACCCTTCAGTTCACGGTACTAATTATGAAAAACAAAACTTACTCTTTGTTAATAGACTACTGACGTTGTTTCTTTCTGATAAAACATGTAGGCTATAAGAGGATCTGTTGTTTAGCTGAGTTTCACAAAAGAGTCTAAGAACAGATTGTATGATCTCGTTAAGAATCCAAGCTCTTTCACATTTCAAGATCTCATTTTTCTTTCCCATTACACACCAGCTGACTCGTACTTTAAAGTGTAGCCACTACTGCTTTGAAGGTGAAGTATAAAGCTAGACCTATTCATTTCATTTTGCTTTGTTTGTATTTTAATATCCTTTGTTTAACTTTCTTGTCCTAGTGTTTATCTTCCGATTTAAAACAAATACATATATATATAACTTTTTGCATGTAGAAGAACATCTGCATCATCACTACAAGCCATTTTGGCTGAAAGGTACTAATAATGTATTTTTATACCCAAATACAATTTGATTTTATGGAACAGAAAATTTGGAATTTAAAAAAGAATTTCGTATTGATCAATAATAGTCTTTTCAGTTTTGCTGTCCAATGGGGCAGCCAGCTTTTGCATATGGTTTGGTTTAATTAAATAAATTTTAAAAAGTTTCAATAAAAACAAATAATATTCTAGTCTTGCAGAATGTTTCATGTTGATAATCTAAAATGCTAGAATATTCTAAAATACACTAATCACTCTTGCATCTTTATTTATGATAATACCAATTCATTATATGGGTAATACTTAAATTTCAGATAATCAGCTAAATGTTTAACAAAATAACTTCATATGTAACATTTGGGTAAAATTTTACAGAGGATCTTGATTTTGCTGACACTGACAAAGCTTAGCAAATTTAGAAATCCATCTTCAATTTCCAGCATTTCTCAATTAGGCAAAGGTAGGATCTTAATAATGTTGTACCAACCATCAGAGAGTAACAAATTGAGAGTAAAAATTTAACCCAGGAAAATAATGATAAATTGGAATTAAAATGTATGCATGTCTTAGTGGGCTAGGCATTCAATAAGTATTTGGTATTGAATAATTTAAATTTTAGGGGATCAAAGTCCTAAAAAACTTAATTATATGTGTTCTGAATCAAATACTGTACAGTCATTCATATAGTAGTCCATGTGCATTCCCTTGAGAGTTGTTGAAGTTCTCTTATTTTCCCTTTTTTTGTGTGTGTGAAAAGACAGAGAGACAAAGAGAGGGACAGATAGGGACAGACAGACAGGAAGAGAGAGAGATGAGAAGCATAATTTTTTTGTTTTAGCCCTAAGTTGTCCATTGATTGTTTTCTCATATGCTTTGACTAGGATGGTACAGCAGACTGAGTGACCCCTTGCTCAAGCCAGCATCCTTGGGTTCAAGCTGGTGAGCTGTGCTCAAACCAGATGAGTTTGTGCTCAAACCGGTGACCTTGGGGTTTCTAACCTGGGTCCTCTGAGTCCCAGTCTGACACTCTATCCACTGTGCAACCACCTGGTCAGGCCTCTTGTTTTCCTTTTATATGTTAAGTAATTTTCTATTATATCCCTCATATTTTGACTACTGTTTTGAGACTCTTGGTTCTATCAAAATCTTCTAGAAAATATTGATTTTTTTGTATTAAAAAGCAATTAACTTGATTAGATTCAAGCTGAGACTAAAAGAAGGATAATGACAGAGTATGCGGACATTTGAACTGCCACCTTACAGAACCAAATAGGATTACAACTTAATTTAAGAACAATGATCTTAAAAATCCAAATTTGGACTAAACTAAGGAATCTATAACCAAGGATCACCTAAGAAACCACACCCAGAATGATAGGAAGAGCGGAAACACAGAAAGGACTGCCCTGCTCCCAGGAGCGAGCAGTGGCCTGGATGGACTCTCAGGGAAGGGTGAGTTTCCCTGAGAGGTGTGGGTCCTCAGCCCAGGCCTGAAGCCCCAGCCTAGAGCCCCAGAGCCTAGAAGAAAGTGAAAAGAGCTGTGAAAATAGCCATGTTTCTGTCCACTAGAAGGGGACATACCTCTCAGACACAGACTCAGTTTTAAAGAGCTCACACAGAAAACCTCATTCACAGCCATATACCCAGGGCTATGGCAGGGGAGAGCTGAGAGGACTAGAGTTGCAGGAGGAGAGTATTAAGCTGGAGGTCTAGAGAGTGACACTGTGGTGATGGCGACTGGAATCCCTGTGCTGAGTCATTCTCCAATACTGCAGTCTCCATCTTTCTTGGGCAGAGTATCCCCTCTGTGTAGCATCAGCCTGGGGAAAAGCAACTGCTCTGCCCTCAGGAATTTCTCCTACCCGAGTCATGACTACAGGTCATTCTGAGAGGCCAGGAAGCAGGGGGCACATCAGTGACTCAGTTTTCTAGTGTTGAGACCGGAGATTCCCCCTACACTTTCCTGAGTCTATGACTGCTGCTTCTACCTCACAAGAGAGTCAGCTGGAACTGTCCATAGAGGGGGAAGATCACACTTCTGGGTCTCAGAGGCCACACCACCAGGCTCCTGGGGCCACAACCTACTAAGGTCTGTGAAAAATGTCTGGACAGAATGACACATGGGGCCAATGGGCTGAGCCACACCCACCACCCTTCCTAATTGCTGAATTGCTGCAGGCTCTAGACTCTAGCAAAGATTTTCTCAGTGGCTGAGCCCAACAAGCAGCCAGCAGACAGGCTAAAGGAGGTGAGATTCAGGGAAACTTGGCCATTTGAGCATACTTTCCTCCAGGACCAGAGTGGGTAAAAGCCAGCCTAGGTATATAGCAGGTATTTTCATGTACATCAGGGCCCAACAAAGGCAGCCACAAACTCGAGTTGCTTGTAGCTCCAAGAAGGTTGCTGAGGGGCAGTCACAGGCAGTGTCTCTCACTGGTCTGCACTGGATTCCTGCTCGAGAGGTCCAGGGCTGGCATATTCAAGGGACAGCTATGGAAAGCATTGGTTCGGGACCTACCAACACTTACTGGGTATCCTAAGAAAAAGCACTTTACACTGGGCCCAAATGAGGTGAGTTCCACTCTCTGTGATTAGCACTAGCACAGTGGCTCATGTGCATTGGTTAGGGTGGAGCTTCAGTCAGCCAGCCTGGGTAGTGAATATTCTGTCCTGCTAGGCTAGATTCCAAAGAGGGAAGGGAGAGAGGCTTGGAGCATGCACATTTAAAATGTGGGTCCCTGTGAGTCTGTTGTTGGATCTGGTCGAGGGGTTCAGCCACTCTCTGGGGGGCACAGTCAGCCCCAGAAGAGGGGTCTTTTAGTCTTCCTTTCTGAGACTGGGGTCTCAACAACTAAAAGAACTTTTGCAGAGGGGACTGTTGGCCACACCTGGTTTGATGTTGCTTGTAACTTTGTTGGGGAGAAATAAAATTTGAGTATCCAGCAACGGCTGAGCGATCAACTTCTGGTATAGGGGCCACATTTTCTGTACTGAGCTTCTGACCAAGAGACTCCTGAAGTAGAGGGTCCCACAAATGGTGTATTCACAACCTCAGCTGCACTAAACCACCAAGGGTGCAACCCGTACAGGGGTTCACTGGGGGAGGTTAATCTGAGCACACACTACAATATTACTACAGACCACTCTGTGGGAAGACTAGGCAGCTTCAAGAGGAGGAAACACAGCTGAAGAGTGGAGACATGCCTTACAGAGCTTGGGGCTTTTATGGAGCTGTTGTCATCTCTAAGCAGGAGGAAGCTGATCCTTATGCAAAGGTTGGCCCTTCCCACACTACCCAGATATAGAAAATGCAAACACAAACAATGAAAAGTGCAGTAGCTGCAAACTGGTAGCCCACAGCAGATTATAAACAACAGCAGATGCCAACTCAAGCAGAACTAGAGACAACACTACTGGTAGTGGGTGGCAGACAGCACCCACCCTAGACTCAACTACCTACACAAGCAGCACACTGAAAGATGGAGTCTAGCAGGCACCAGACACTGTGAGGAATAAATATGCCCAACAGTACAAACATTGCACAGCATGTAATACACATAATCAAGGTTGACCCTTAGAGTCACCCAGCCTGAATAGATAATTGTACCTATGAAAAGACCAACTGCATCTAATACTCAAAGGTAAGAGGGACAGTAGTACCCTCAAGAAGCTTTCCTAGAACAAGAAAAATAAGTGGCCTGGAGGACAGAACCACTGAGCTCATCTTCATAAAAATCACACAAGAATTTCAAAGTCAGAAAGTACTACCTAATACCCAGGCAAAATGGGAAGACAGAGAAATGTGACCCAAATGAATCAACAAGAGAAATCTCCAGAAAAAGAACTGAATGAGATAGAAGTAACCAAGATACCAGTTGCATAGTTTAAAACAATGATTTTTAGGATGCTCAAGGATCTTAGAGCAACAATGGATGGACATAATGAACACCTAAATAAAAACATGGCAAGCATCAAAAAGGACATTAAAATCATAAAAAGTAATCAGTAAGAATAACAAATGCAATATCAGAAATAAAAACTTCACTAGAAGAAATTAGTAGCAGGCTGGGAAAGGACATCAGAGAAATGATGCCATGAGGGGTGCTCTTGATATCTCCCCTTGAACTTTCAACAAATTCAACAACTAAAGACAGAGTATAAATCTTAGGAGCACCTGAAATATATACACAGTAGACAATAGTATGATTGGGCAAAAAGGTTGCTGAATATATAATCCACTCTGTAGGAAAGAAGACAGAGAACAGTTTTTCACTTTCCGAACTGATCTGAGGAAGAAACACTTTCAACTGCAGCTGACTAAAATGGAAGGTCTAAGGCAGAGGGAAGTAGCAGGGCTAAGGTGGATTATCAAGCATAAGAAAGACCACACCAGCTTCTACCTAAGATTGCAAATGTGGGGCAAGCACTGGTGGCAGGCACCAACAAAGGTTTATGGTTCAGGGTGCCCATGGAACACAGCCCCAGCCCCAGCAGCTTTGTGCGCTCCCAGAGCTGTTCTCCTGGGTGGTGTGTGAGTGGCTACACCTGGCACCACCAGGTGAGAGAGAAAATAGAATGGAGACCATATTCAAACAAATAATTGATAAGAACTTTCCAAGCCTGTGGAAAGTATTGGAGCCTCGAATCCAAGGAACAAACAGATCACCAAGTTATCTTAAACCAAACAGACCTACTCCAAGGCACATTGTAATGAAATCACCCCAAACCAATGACAAAATAAAAAAATTCTCAAGGCAGCCAGGGAAAAGAAGACTACAATATATAAAGAGAGGACCATTAGACTATCATCAGATTTCTCAGAAAAAACTCTACAAGCCATAAGAGAGTGGGCTCTAATATTTAAAGTACTGAAAAAGAGAAACTTTCAGCCAAGGATACTATATCTATCAAAGCTATTATTCAAATACAAAGGGGAAATAAAAACATTCACAGATACAGAAAAGGTGATGGAATTTATCACCAGAAAACCCCCACTTCGGGAAATACTAAAGGGGGTTATCCAACCAGATACAAAGAACAAAACAAAACAAAATCACCAGTAAAAACTCCAAGATCACAATAAAAACAAGATTAATTTGTGACAACAAGAAAAGAAAAGGGGAGAGAACAAAGATTAACAGTAGCAAAGGAGGATGGAGTACAGAAGCACTTATGAGATAACGTACTACAATGAATATGATATATATCCTTTTTATTACCTAATGGTAACCACGCTAAAAAAAAAAAAGCCACTACAGAAACACATTGCTTAAAAAAAGAAGAAACAGAAGAAAGCAGTATGGAATACAACCAAACAAAAACAAATGACAGAAAAACAAAAAAGAAGAACCAAACAATATACAGAGCTATCAGAAAGTAATATATAAAATGGCAGTAGGAAACCTTCAAGTGTCAATAATTACAGTAAGTGTAAATGGATTGATCTCACCAATAAAAAGACAGAGAGTAGCAAAATTGGTCAAAAAAGAAAATTCAACTGTATGCTGCCTTCAAAAAACAAATCTAAGCTACAAGGACAAAAACAAATTCAAAGTGAAAGGCTGGAAAACAATTCGTTAAGAAAATAACATTCAAAGAAAAACAGGTGTACTCATAGTAATATCTAACAATGCTGACTACAAGACAGCAAAAGTAATCAGAGACAAAGATGGTCATTTCATAGTGATAAAGGAGACATTGAATCAAGAAGACACAACACTTCTTAATATATAAACCAAGGAGCACCAAAATATATAATAAATCTACTAACTGATCTAAAAATAAAAACCGACAAAAATACAATAAAAAAATACAATTATACTTGGAAACTTCAATATACCACTAATAGCACTAGAACGTTTATCCTAACAGATTATCAATAAAGAAATGTCAGCCTTAAACAAAACACTAGAACAATTGAACATGATAGACATCTACAGGAAATTTCATCCCAAAATGCCAGAGTATACATTTTTCTCCAGTATATATGGAACATTCTCAAGAATTGACCATATGCTGAGCCACAAAAATAACATCAACAAATTCTGAAAGATTGAAATTATACCAAGCATATTCTCTGACCACAAAGCTTTGACATTAGAATTCAACTGCAAAAAAATGAAGTAAACAAACTCACAAAAATGTGGAAATTAAACAACAAACTTCTAAAAAATGAGTCGGTCAAAAAAGAAATAAAAGCAGAGATCAAAAGATATATACAGACAAACAAAAATGAAAATACCTCATATCAGAATCTCTGGGATGCAACAAAAACAGTAGTAAGAGGGAACTTTATATCACTGCAGGCCTATATGAACAAACAAGAGAAAGGCCTAGTAAACAACTTAACATCACATCTTAAGGAATTAGAAAAAGAAGAACTAAGGAAATCCAAAGCCAGCAGAAGAAAGGAAATAATAAAAATTAGAGCAGAAATAAATAAAATAGAGAATGGAAAAATATACAAAAATATTAGTAAAACAAGGAGCTGGTTCTTTTAAAAGATCAACAAAAATTAACAAACCATTGGCAAGACTCACTAAGGAAAAGAGAGAAGAAACTCATATAAATAAAATTCAGAATGAAAGAGAAATCACCATAGATATCAGAGATATACAAAGAACTATAGTAGAATACTAAGAAAAACTATATGCCACCAAATTTAACCATCTAGAAGAAATGGATAAATTTTTAGAATAATACAATCTTCCTAGACTGAGTCACAAAGAAGTAGATAGCCTAAACCAGGGGTCGGGAATCTTTCTGGCTGAGAGAGCCATGAATGCCACATATTTTAAAATGTAATTCCATGAGAGCCATACAACAACCCGTGTACTTTATGCATTATCCAATAAAAATTTGGTATTGTCCCAGAGGACAGCTGTGATTGGCTCCAGCCACCCGTAACCATGAACATGAGCAGTAGAAAATGAATGGATTGTAATACATGAGAATGTTTTACATTTTTAACGTTATTATTTTTTATTAAAGATTTGTCCGCGAGCCAGATGTGCATCAAAAGAGCCACATCTGGCTCGCAAGCCATAGGTTCCTGACCCCTGGCCTAAACAGTCCCATAAGCAGGGTGGAAATAGAAACAACTATCAAAAACCTCCAAAAAATAAACATCCATGACCAGATGGCTATACTAATGAATTCTATCAAACATTCAAAGAAGACTTGGTTCCTATTCTACTCAAACTCTTCCAAAAAATTGAAGAAGCAATAGTTCCAAACATATTTTATGAGACCAACATAACTCTCATATCAAAATCTGGCAAGAACAACACAAGAAAAGAAAACTACAGACCAATATCTCTAATGGATATAGATCCTAAGATCCTAAACAAAATACTAGCAAATCAGATACAGCACATTTAAAAAAAAAGTTCATCATGACCAAGTGGGATTCATCTTGGAATCACAAGGATGGTTCAACATATGTAAAACAGTTAACATAATATACCATATTAACAAAACAAAGAACAGAAATCATATGATCTTATCAATAGATGCAGAAAAAACATTTGATAAAATACAATTTCATTTTATGTTTAATACAGTCAACAAAATGGGTATAGAAAAAAAATATCTTCACACAGTAAAGGCCACATATGACAAACCATCAGCTAAGATCATATTAAATGGCAAGAAAATGAACACTTTTTCTCTAAAATCAGGAACAAGACAAGGCTACACACTCTCTCCACTCTTATTCAATGTCATGCTGGAAGTTCTAACCAGAGAAATCAGACAAGAGATAGAAATAAAAAGGCATTCATATTGGGAAAGAAGAAGTAAAGAAGAAGCAGATGACATGATTCTGTATATAGAAAATCCCAAATATTCCACAAAAAGACTATTAGAAACAATAAACAAATACAGTAAGGTCACAGAATATATAGTTAATATACAGAAGTTTATTGCCTTCTTATATGACTGCAATGAAGCTTCAGAAAATGAACTCAAAAAAAAATAATCTCTTTTACGGTTGCAACAAAAAAGAATAAAATACCTAGGAATAAACATAACAAAGAATGTAAAGGACCTATGTAATGAAGAATAAATATAGTTAAAATAAACATATTACCCAAAGCAATATACAATATTAGTGCCATTCCTATCAAAATTCCAATGACATTTTTTAAAGAAATGGAACTATGGAAAACACCGAATAGTCAAAGTTATTCTAAGAAAAAAGAACAAAGCTGGAGGCATTACAATAAATGATTTTAAATAATACTACAAAGTCACAATAATCAAAACAGCATGGTATTGGCAAAAAATATACACTCAGACCAATGGAATAGAATAGGAAGGCCAGAAATATATATATATACATTTAAATCATCTTTGATAAAGAAGCCAGAAACACACAATGATGAAAAAAAAGCCTCTTCAATAAATGGTGCTGGGAAAATGGAAAAGCCACATGCAAAAGAATAAAACTCGACTACAGTTTGTATCTTTGTACCAAAATTAATTCAAAATGAATCAAAGACCTAAATGTAAGGTCTGAAACAATAAATTACATAGAAGAAAACATAGGTACTAAACTTATGGACCTTTTCCATAAAGAACATTTTATGAATTTGACTCCAAAAGCAAGGGAACTAAAGGCAAAGATAAATGAACAGGACTACATCAGACTAAGAAGCTTCTGCACAGCAAAACAAACTGAAAACAAAACAAACAGTCAGCCAACTAAATGAGAGATGATATTTTTAAACAACAGCTTAGATAAGGGTCTAATATCCAAAATATACAAAGACCTCACAAAACTCAGTAACAAACAAGCAAACAACCAATAAAAAAATGGGAAGAGGACATGAGGAGACACTTCCCCCAGGAAGAAATACAAATGGCCAATAGATGTATGTAAAAATGCTCATTTTCACTAGCTATTAAAGAAATGCAAATCAAAACTACAGTGTGATACACCTCGTACCTGTTAGATTCGCTATTATCAACAAGACAGATAACATCAAGCATTGGAGAGACTCTGGAGAAAAAAGAACCCTCATTCACTGTTGGTGGAAATGTAAAGTAGTACAACCATTATGAAATAAAGTATGGTGGTTCTTCAAAAATTTAAGAATAGAACTACCATATGACCCAACAATTCCTCTACTGGTTATATACCCCCCAAAACTCAAAAACATTGTTACTTAAAGACATGCAGCTTTATGTTCATTGCACCATTGTTCACGGTGGCCAAGACATGGAAACAACCAAAAAGCCCTTAAATAGATGACTGGATAAAGAAGATATGGTACATATATACTATGGAATGCTACTCAGCCATGGAAAATAATGATGGAGTATCATTTATGACAACATGGATGGACCTTGATAACATTATATTGAGTGAAATAAGTAAATCAGAAAAAACTAAGGACTGTTTGATGCCACATATAGGTGGGACACATATTGAGACACATGGACATTGATTAGAGAGCAGTTATTACCAGAAGGAGTGAAAGAGAGAAGAAGAAGGAAGAGGTAAAAGGGAGGGGTATAAAGAAAACCAAATAAAAGGTGA
The DNA here is from genome assembly GCA_037038555.1 of Rhynchonycteris naso. Classification (NCBI taxonomy): domain Eukaryota; kingdom Metazoa; phylum Chordata; class Mammalia; order Chiroptera; family Emballonuridae; genus Rhynchonycteris; species Rhynchonycteris naso. The sequence continues at coordinate 175,410,770 of CM072995.1, read as the reverse complement.
CAGAGGGCAATTTGACTTTAGGTGATGGGTATACAACATAATCAAATGTCAAAATGATCTGGAGATGATTTCTCCGAATCTACGTACTCTAATTGATCAATGTCACCCTGTTCAAATTAATTCTCTAAATAAAATTTAAAAAATAGCAGAATGGATGAAGCAAAAGATCAAATCAGCAATTTAGAGAACAAGATAAATGAAAGCACAGATGCAGAGTAGCAAAAAGAAAAGGGGCTCAAAAGGTCTGAGGAAACTCTAAGAGAGCTCTGTGACAACAAGAAGAAAAATAACCCACATCACATGTGTTCCTGAAGAAGAGAATGAACAAGGAATAGAGAACCTCTTTGAAAAAATCATAGCTAAAATTTTTCTAAATTGATGAAGGAAAAAGTTATATAAATTCAAAAGCACAGAGAGTTCCATTAAAGAGAGACCCAAGGAGGCCTACAGCAAGACACATCACATCATAATTAAAATGTCAAAGTTAAGAGACAAAGAAAAAATGCCAAAAGTTGCAAGAGAAAAGTAGTTAATTACCTACAGAAGAGCCACCATAAGGATGACATCTGATTTCTCATCAGAAACACCTGAGGCCAGAAGAGATTGTCAAGAAAAACTCAAAGTGATGCAAAGCAAGAATCTAAAACCAAGACTCCTTTATCCAGCAAGGTTATAGTTTTAAATTAAAGAAGAAATAAAAGTTTTTCAGACAAAATAAAACCTCAAGGCATACATTACAACCAAGTTAATACTACAAGAAATGTTAAGGGGCCTGTTGTAAATACAACAGGGGGAAAAATGTAGAAAAAGAGGTTTATAGCTTTAAAGAATAAGATGGCAATAAACAACTACATATCAATAATAATCTTAAGTGTAAGTGGATTAAATGCTCAAATCAAGCAACATAGGGTAGCTGCATGGGTAAGAAAACAAGACCAGTATATATACTGTCTATGACAGACCCACCTCAGAACAAAAGACACACATAAACTGAAAATGAAGAAATGGAAAAAAGTATTTCATGGAAATGGAAATGAAAAAAAAAAGCTGGTGTAGCAATACTTATATCTGACAAAATAGAGTTTAAAACAAATGTTATAAACTCTATTTATAGAGATATTCCAGCTCCTCCCCCTTTCTCTCTTTCTCTTTCTCTTTCTCTTTCTCTCTCTCTCTCTCCTCTAAAATGAATAAAATAAAAAAAAAAGAAATTAAAAAAAAAAATTCAAGAGCAAGGAAGATTTCCAAGCTCCTTTTATGAGGCAAGCATAATCCTTATTCGAAAAACAGGTAAAGACACTACAAAAAAGGAAACTGTCAGCCAATATCCTTGATGAATATTGATGATAAAATTCTAAACATAATATTAGCAAACCAGACCCGGCAATACATGAAAAAAATCATACATCATGATCAAGTGGAATTTATTCTGGGGAGTCAAGGCTGCTACAATAGTTACAAATCAATCAATGTGATTCATCACATAAAAAAACGGAAGGATAAAAATCAAATAATAATATCAATAGCTGCAGAAAAAGCATTTAATTTATCTTCAAAACTCTAAGCAAAGTGGGAATACAGGAAGCATATCTCAACATGATATAGGCCATCTATGACAAACCCATGGCCAACACTATAGTCAATGAGCAAAAAATTGAAAGCAATTCTTTTAAGATCAGGAACAAGGCAGGGATGCCCCCTTATACCACTCAAATTCAACATAGTTCTGGAAGTCCTAGCCACAGCAATCAGACAAGAGGAAGAAATAAAAGGCATACAAGTTGAAAAAGGAAAAGTAAAACTATCATTATTTGCTGATGATATGATACTGTATATAGAAAATCCTAGTCTCAGTCAGAACACTACTAGACCTGATAAATGAATTTAGCAAGGTGGCAGGATATAAAATTAATATTCCGAAATCAGTGGCGTTTTTATACACTAACAATAAACTGTCTGAAAGAGAAAGTAAGAAAACAATCCCCTTCACTATTGCAACAAAGAAGAATAAAGTACCCAGGAGTAAATTTAACTAAGGACATAAAAATTGTACTCAGAAAATTATAAAACATTGATAAAAGAAGTCAAGGAGAATACAAACAAGTGGAAGCATACACTGTGCTCATGGATAGGAAGAATAAAAATCATTATAATGTTTATATTACCCAAAGGAATTTATAAATTCAGTGCAATTCCTATTAAAATACCAATGGCATACTTCAAAGATATAGAACAAATATTCCAAAAATTATATTGAACCAAAAAAAAAAAAAAAGAAATAAACAAAACCATGAAAAACTCAGCAACTTTGAAAATGAAGAATAAAGTGGAAGGTATCAAACTTCTTGATATCAAGTTATACTACAAGGCATTGTAATCAAAATGGCTTGGTACTGGCATAAGAACAGGCATATAGATCAATGAAACAGAATGGAGAACCCAGAAATAAACCCATGCCTTTATGGTCAATTTATATTTGACAAAGGAGGTAAGATCATACAGTGGAGTAATGACAGTCTCTTTAATAAATGGTGTTGGGAAAATTGGACAGGTTCATGAAAACAAAAATGGAAGTAGACCACCAACTTACACCATTTACAAAAATAAGCCCAAAATGGATAAAAGACTTAAATATAAGTCACAAAACCATAAACATCTTGGAAGAAAACATAGACAGTAAACTCCGACATCTCTTGTAGCAATATTTTTGCTGATTTATCTCCATGGGCAAGTGCAATAAAGACAGGATGAACAAATGAAACTATATCAAACTAAAAAGCTTTTGCACAAAAAAAAACACCATGAACAAATAAAAAGACAAACCACACAACGGGAGAACATATTCGCCAATACATCTGTTAAGGGGTTAATAACCAAAATTTATAAAGAACTTCTAAAACTCAACACCAGGAAGGTAAACAATCCAATTAAAAAATGGGCAAAAGAACTGAATAGACATTTCTCCAAAGAGGACATACAGATGGCCAATAGGCATATGAAAAAATGCTCAACATCACTAATCATTAGAGAAATGCAAATTAAAACCACAATAAGATACCACCTCACACCTGTCAGAATGGTGCTCATTAACAAAACAACACAAATAAGTGCTGGCAAGGATGTAGAGAAAAGGGAACCCTCCTGCACTGCTGGTGGGAATGCAGACTGGTGCAGCCACTGTGGGTTTCCTCAAAAGATTAAAAACAGAACTGCCTTTTGATGTAGTTATCCCACTTTTAGGAATATATTCTAAGAATACCAAATCACTGATTCAAAAGAAGAAATGCACTCTCATGTTTATTGCAGCATTGTTTACAATAGCCAAGATCTGGAAACAGCCCGAGTGTCCATCAGTGGACGAGTGGATTAAAAAGCAGTGGTACAAATACACAATGGAATACTATGTGGCTGTGAAAAACAAAGAAATATTACCTTTTGTGACAGCATGGATGGACCTGAAGATTATTATGCTAAGTGAAATAAGCTAGGCAAAGAAAGGAAAATATAATATGATCTCACATATATATGGAACCTAAAAAACAGTGAACCGAGGAGAAATAGAGGCAGAGGCGGGGTTACAGGGAGCAGAGGGACAGCTGTCAGAGGGAAGGGGGATGAGAGGATGGGATCAGAGAAGGTGAAGGGATTAGTGAACTTATATATACATAATACAGAGATTCAGATAACAGGACAGCAAATCCTAGAGAAAAGGAGGGAGGGAGTCAGAGGGAGGGGGGCAAATGGGTATGAAAAGGGATGTGGGGATGGGGGTGAGAGGGTTATATTCATTGGGTCACTTGAGTTCATGTAAACACAATAAATTAAAAATTAATAAAAATTAAAAAGAAAATATTCAAACTAAGAATCTTGGGCTGTGATTCCAATATCAGTTTAGGCTTCAAAGTCTCTGTGTGGTATGATTCAGTTTGGCTTCTCATGTGTATCACTCAGGGGTCCATCTGGGACCTGGACAGGGGCCTGTACTGTAAATAAGTTCTCAAAGCATTTGCTATGTTCATTCTGGTCAGTTCTCTATATATGTAGCTTGAAATTGAGCTCAGAAATTCATATCAAACTTAAAGAATTCTTTTCCCCAGCTCTGCCTTGCCTGTGAATTCCTCAATCTTTCTGAATTCCACTGTCCCCTCTCCTGATGCCATCCATGGTCTTCATGAGCTGTCATAAGGCAGGACTGGCTAGAAAATGTGCAGGACCCAGTGGAAAATGAAAATGTAGGGCCTCTATGTTCAAAAACCTTGAATTTAAAGATGGTAACAGCTAAGTATTAAACCAAGTGTGGGCCCTATTGAACTTCGGGTCCTGTGCAGTTTTATTAATTGTACACACATAGCTCTACTGAAAACTCAGAGGCCAGCCAGGGAAATAACATAAAGAAGCCTATCATCTGGGAAATCAGAGTATTTTTACTTTGGGTGACGGTAATATTCATGTATATTCAAAAGCAAAAGGGAAACTTGTCTGCCTTATAATATGTATTCATAGTTTTATAAATATATTAGATCAATGGTTCTTAACCTTTTTTGAGGTACCGAACCCACCAGTTTCATATGCGCATTCACCGAACTCTTCTTTAGTGATAAATAAAATATGATTTTTTTTCCAAATTCAAGACATAAGTATATGTTTTTTTACTGGTGAACAAAATGAGCCATGCATGAACATCACCTAGCTCAAAGAACAAAACCAACAAAGTGCATGAACTCACAACAAATTACGGTATTACTTTATTTTGGCCTCCATGGCAGAGGTTTCTCCAAACCCCTGAGACCGACTCATCGAACCCCTAGGGTTTGATAGAACCCAGGTTAAGAACCACTGTAATTAGATCCTCATTATGTCTGGATTCAACATTTGTGAATTTGCCTAAAACTTATTTGCAATCCCAAATCAGTATGCATGGATGGTTCTTTCACTGTCATTTGTGAATATGTGCAGAATGGCAAAAACTGGAGGGTCCCAAGGTGCATGGTCCCAGCAAAAGTCAACCAGGCCACTCTCTGCCATCTTGTGTCAGCTTTTATACTGTGAATAAGTGTCCCTTTTGCAGTCTATTTAGTGCTACTTCTTTGCATAGTTTGCTCTTTGGTGGTAAGTTTATTGTTTAAAATGGCCTCCAACCATAATACTGAAGTTCTGTCCAGGATGCTTAAGCAGGAGGAGATTGTCATTTGCCTTACAGAGAAAATATGTGTATTCTTCACATACTGTTTAGGCATGAGGTACAGCTGTGAGTTTAATGTTAATGAGCCAACAATATAGATTAAGATGTCTTCAAACAAAAGTACATATATAACAAGGTTATGCTTTGATCATTTGATAAAATATTGTGACTAGAAACTTGTGGGGAACTAGCCCTGCATCTCCTCTAAGAACAGTGGTTCATTATTTGCTGCTTCACTGTGCGCAGAGACGGTGGGCCATAACTACAGTGAATAATGAGAATCAACTGTGTGGACAGCGCAGCTCTAGAATCCTGAAAATAGTGAGTGCATGGTAGTAAAGACATACTTCAGGAGGCCTTATTTCCTATAAAAGGGGTAAAGAACAAGCAGTACTCATTCTTTATTCTATGCCAGGTATTTTATATACATTACAAATCTTTACATTATTACATTTCTTATCTTATTATCTCTGCTGTGATCTTAGACAGGTGATATCTTGGATCCCCTTTCTGCTGTGACTGCTGGGCCAGAATTTGAGTTCTCATCTCTATGAACCTTGTCTTCATGATGTCTATAGGGTGAATGGCCAGTCCATTTATCCCCTTGGACATATCTTTTTCTCTGCATGCATACAGATACTGTGACAATTATCTATAGGAGGCTAAAAGGAAAATGGTAATAAACAAAGATCGAATGGGAGCAACATGAACAGACAGTCCAAGCTGGAGGCCTACCTCTATCGCGTGTAGAAGGGAAGCTATGTAGTCACATCCATGCCTGGTTCAAAATCACTTGCGCATTCAGTTGAGGCTGGTTTAACTAGCCATGGGATCCAAGCTTATGGGAGAGGTGGATCAGTAGCTATCTCTCAGGGAAAATCTGAATTATGGCTCTAGGGAGCTCTGTCTGAATACAATTCATTCCAGGTTCTAGAGGTCTGAAGAACAGATTCCCTTTACCTCCCACAATAAAGTACATGACAAAAGAAAGCAGAGACCCTAATAAAAATTGTGTTGAGGTATAACACATATGATAATCAATAAGTCATAATAGAAATTCGATCATAAAGGAAGGTTTGGTGGGAAGACAGATGTCTTGTATATATATATATATACATATATATATATATATATATATGTATATGATATGGCAGGTAACTACTTTAAGTTCTCTGTGAGCCAGGCTAATTAAAATTCTACCTTACTGGTAAAAATAAATACCCACTTTTACTCATAGTCCTGATCAGGATTTGAATAGAAAATACTCAGCAAGACTGAGCCTGTGAGTTCAAGGTCTTTGCTACCCATAAATGAAATACCCCTCAAACCATAAATTGCCCTGAAATTCAAGACCCATATTTTATGCAGGAAGTAAAAAACATTACTAATTACCAATATCGAATAAATTAGGGGGGGAAATCGTATTGCAAGTGATTAACCAAATAGCATATCTCATTGCTAATTTTCTCCGTTGTTATATGTTCATATGGCTCATGTACTATTTATAAAGTAGACACAGGTTTTCCTCAAAAATCCTGAAAAAACTCAAAGAATGCTTTCAAAATTATATATATATATATATATATATATATATATATATATATATATATATATGATGAAAATAATTACTTTATGCTCCTCTTAGTGGAGACAGAACTGAGCAAGTGTAGCATGCTGCTGTCTTTCTCCCTACTGAAGCTTGCTGCTATCACCTTAGACCATGACCCCTATTCTGACCTCTAACCTGAGGTCCTCTAAGGTACATGTTCACCCACCACTCTAGAATCATTTTTACATGGCAGCTTTTCACTTGCAAAGGTTAAATTAATAAACCTGTGTTATTCTTGTGTTTGTTTAAAAAAAAACATACATGAGAGATATTACAGTATGCAAATTCGCAGCTGCCAGCAGTGCACAGATGGGCTTGAGAACACAGAATGATTCAGATCCGCAGGACCGGAGCAATCTGTGGGGAGTTTGGGCAGAAGATCTGATACAGGAGACAGTAAAGGACTATTGAATGCTCCGTGATAGATGTGCTTGTTCTCTTGCCCCTATGCCCTTGAATAAAGCCATTTTGATCTCCAAGGCTAACCTGAAAAACATATAATTGAATCTGGTTTTGAGAGAAGAGCCTGGGTACACAAACACTGGTTCAAAATTAGCTAAAATTTCAAAGGGATTTCATATTTTATTAAATGTCCTATACATTTGATATTTCCCTTTAACCGAGTATTTCTTAATTCATTTAAAATGTATGGGCCTACTAGGTTAAATTCATTGTTGCATGTGGGAACACCACCTTTCAGAAAAGAGACATACAAAAGACCTGTTTGCTTCTACACTCAGTCCCAAACTATAGTTCACATCTACTTCTTTCCATTTCTTTACTTTTCTCTTCTTTCCACTTTCTTCTCTTATTATTCTTCATTTTCTTATGCTTAGTTTATGTTTTGAAAAAATATATTTGCCTTAAGAGTAGACCTTTTTAATTAGTTAGTGAGATCACTAACTAACCTTGGTCTTGAGAGACTGAATCTACAAACAGAAAACAGCCAGATCATATATAAAAATAGAACTCTGACCCACAATCTGCAGAAGCCAGTCCAGGGAGCCAAACCACAGTTCCTATAGCAGTTGGCCCCAAACTGTCAGGACTTGATTAATAACTGACAGCTTCTATAATGTGTGTCCCTGCTTCCAATTTAGGACCAGTGGGAGAGAGACAGATCTGCTCCCCTAACCAATCCCACAGGATGCCCTGCTTCTAGTTAGCTTCCTCCACTTCTCCACACCAACAGCATCCAATCAGGATATGTCCGAAGCCTTCCCTTTTTTGAACTCTAAAGCTTTCCTGCTTTTCTGTCTGCCTTTCAGTCCCTGCCACAATATAAGTGAGGATGCTTGCCTCCCTTGCTATAGCAAGCCCTGAATAAATAGCTTTTTGCTTTTCTCATTTGTGTAAACTTCATTTATTTTGTTCCATGAACTTGTCAATACAGAAGCTCTTCGAATAAATACCATGCATGGCCTTCGCTTTTCTGGATGATCAGCTCTCTCTAACTCCTGCCTTTAATATCCCACTTTACCCAGAAGCAAATTATCCTAAGGAGACTTTATAGAGAACCTCCCTTTTTTCTTTTATTTGATTTAAAAAGGCTGTAAAATTATTATTTAAATTGGATATATATTAACTGTGAGTCTTAAGCTAGAAATAAAATGATAAATTTGTTTCCATGAAAATAATAAGACAGCTAATAATCCTCGTTATATTTATCTATTGAAGAGCATGTTCTAAAATGTCATTCGGTCATGTGCCAAAAAGAAACTATTAAAATAAAATGAGGTTTATTTACTTAGGTCTAAAACTGTTATTGTTATGTAAGACCTTGGAGGTTTCTAGTTTTCTAGAAGTTCAGTATTTTCCATTCTATTCACATTTTTGTTAAAATCAAAGGTAAAAAAATAATAATAATCTTGTATATGCATATTAGAACTTCTAACGGGTAAAGGTTTCCATGAATATGATTATACAGCCAAAAGTTTGTGTTTGGAGAAAGGTATTCATTTCTAGTTGTAAGAGATTCTCTTCTGCTAAAGAACTCCTGCCAAACATTTCATGTCTTTAGTTTCTAAAAAGATAAAAATAATATATAGCATGTGTTATATTATAACAAGTAGTATATATATATATTTAAGTTATGAGATAGTTCTATCTTAATAATCTTTTCAATCATCTGGCCTGGTCTTGGAATGCCTTGAAATTTTATTAAAGCTAAAAAAATCTATGAAGGTTTAATAAGCAAATTTTAATGAATTTAAAATTTATAAAGGACCTTTGCTTCTTTTTTTGTCATCATTTAGGCAGTTAAAATTACCAATATTAGAACAAAATTTTATCTTTTATTAATAGTAGCTTTTGGAACAGTTTTATCTTCAGTTTTATATTGACTTGAAAATATTTATGAATCTTTGAGTGAATCTTATTTTCTGACATTCTACCCAAATTAAATTTTCTGCAACTTTTCTACCCCTTTAAGAAATGTCAATAAAATAAAAAAAGATGCAAGAGTTTAGATCATGAAACTGCTAAGTTAATTTTAAGCCATATATTTTTATGAGGGACTTAATAAGCTCCTATGATATTTTAATGAGTGAATTTTAATTCTAAATAACATGTTTTTAGTATAGCACTGACATATGTCTAAGCAATTATAAATTGTGGATGTGGCCCATACCACTGTTTTTAAATAATCTGAAAAATAATTTTATTTTATTCTGATGTAAGAGTTGACTCTCAGATATCTTCTATTTTTACCAGGTTATATGGCTTGAATAGCACCAAGTATAAATCATAATTAAAATGATAAAAATGAAAGGCAACCAAAATATTACTCAACCACCAAACTGCTCAAATAATACATTTTAATGTCAAATATTCATGATTTATGTTTCCAAGTCCACAGAGGCAAAGTGTTTTCCATTGAGAGCAATGTTGCCATGGACCATTAGACTATTATAATGTAAGATAAACGGCTGTCAAACATATAAGTTAAGGGAGACGGAAAGAAGGCGATGGAGAAGGCAGATATACCAACTTCCAACTCTTGGAACCAAAGTGGATTATAACTTAATTTTAAGAGCTATCCTCTAGATAAACCAACTTTGAACTAAACTAAGAGGACTCTTCAACAAAGGAACATTGAAGAAACCACATTGAGACCGGTAGGAAAAGCAAAATGTGGAAAGGGCTGCCCAGCTCCCTGGAGCGAAAGGCAGTCCAGAGATAATCACGTGGCGGGAAGATAATTTAGTGGAGAGGGAGGGACCTGGGTCCCAGGAACAAAACCCCAGCCTGCAGCCCCAGAGCCTAGAAGAGGTGTATGGACAGTATTTAGCTGTGAAACAAGTTAGGATACTGTTTGTGAGAAAAAGACAGTTTTCTCAGACCCAGGATTCTTCTTAAAGGGACGGTACAGAAAACCTCTCTCACAACCACTCACCCAGAAGGGGGGGGGCTCTAGGGGGATGGGGAGAGAGGAGAGGACTGGAGCAGTGGGAACAAAGTGTGGTCTGGAAGGCACAGGGAGAAACACTCCGAGAGACAGCCACCGTAAACCCTGGGCTGAGTCACTTCCCAAATCTGAAATGAATATTTCCCCTGGAACTAGCAATACCAGCAAAGAGAGGCAGGACACCAGCTCTTGCAGGACTTAGAGCACTGCCACTTAGAAGGAGGGAGCTTTCAAAATTACAGTATGGAGTGTTAGGGTATGAGCTGCAGTGGCCCCACCCACACTGCTGAGGGCTTGCTGGAGGGACGGTAGCAGCAGTAGATAGAAATGAAGTTCTGTCAGCAGTGGCAGAGGCCAAGCCAGCTGGCCGTGAGCTCGGTCTAGCCCAGCAGGTGCGGAGGGGAAATGCAAAAGCAATCTGGCAGCTGTGGGCCACCTGCAGCTTCACCTGTGGGAGAAAAGCAAGAGCCTGGAAATGGGTGGAGATCTGCTGCTGAGCAGGGGCATGTGGGCATAGAGCATCACCTGGCCTCAGATATTTGCAATCCTGCGCAAGTTGACCCTGAAAGCGGGGGATGGGTACAAGCCCATGCGTGAACCAGCTCTGATCACTGTGGGGTGGGGGCTGGGCGAAAGCCCGGGAACAGGCAGGGAACACAGCTGAGCAAAGGTGCTAACCACTGCCCTTGGAACCGAGGCTTGTGGCTTGAGTGCAGTGAGCAACCCCACCCGTGGAAGCAGGGCAAAGGCCGAGACAGGCTGAGGTTTGTCGAGCCCACATGAGAATACAGCCCCTCCCACAGAGGAGAGGCAGAAACTGCAGCAACAGCTGCAGCGGCTGGTGCCAGCTAAGCCCATACCCAAGTGCCCTAGGCAGTGGCAGAGGGGTTGGTGGACCTGCAGACAGACCACACCTAGGGGACACAGAGGCAACACCCACTGGAATCCAGTGGCCACACCCTTCTTATACACAGACAAAATGGGCAGGCAGAGAAATGCAACCCAAATGAATCAAGAGAAATTCCCAGAGAAAGACCTAAATGAATCAGATATAACCAAACTACCAGATGCAGAGTTTAAAATAATGATAATTAGGATGTTCAAAGAGTTTAGAGCAACAATGAATAGTCATTATGAACACCTAAAGAAAAAGATAACAAGTATTAAAAAAGGGAATTGAAATAATAAAAAGAATCAGACAGAAATGACAAATGCAAAATCAGAATTGAAGAATACAATGGAAGGAATTAAAAGCAGGATGGATAAAGCTGAGGATCAAATCAGCGAGTTAGAGGACAAAATAAATAAAGGCACAGAAGCAGAGCAGAAAAAAGAAAAGAGACTCAAAAAAACTGAGGAAACTCTAAGGGAGCTCTGTGACAACATGAAGAGAAATAACATCGGCATCATAGGGTTCCTGAGGAAGAAGAGAAAGAACAAGGCATACAAACTTTGTTCAACCAAATCATAGATGAAAACTTCCCTAAATTAAGGCTGGAAAATGACTCACATGTTCAAGAAGCACAGAGAACTCTATTAAAGAGAAATCCAAAGAAATCTACACCAAGACACATTATAATTAAAATACCAAAGCTAAGTGATAAAGAGAAAATATTAAAAGCTGCTAGTGAAAAAAAGGCTATCACCAACAAAGGAACCCCCATATGGATGACATCTGACTACTCAACAGAAACACTTTGAGGCCAGAAGGGATATTCTGGCAAGAGATATTCAAAGTAATGCAGAACAAGAACCTACAACCAAGACTACTCTATTCAGCAAGGCTAACGTTTAAAATTGAAGAAGAAATAAAAAGCTTCCCAGACAAAAGAACACTCAAGGAATTCATGGAAAACAAGCCAAGAGATGCTAAGGGGCCTGTTGTGAACAGATCAAAGGGGGAAAATAATTTAGCAAAAGAAGAATACAAATTTAAAGAATAAAATGGCAATAAACAACTACATATCAATAATAACCATAAATGTAATTGAATTAAATGATCCAATCAAAAGACATAAAGTAGCTGCATGGATAAATAAACATGACCAATATATATGCTGTCTACAAGAGACACACCTTAAAACAAAATATGCACATAGACTGAAGGTAAAAGGATGGAGAAAAATATTTCATGCAAATGGAAATGAAAAAAATAAGCTGGGGTAGCAATACTTATATCTTACAAAATAGACTTTAAAACAAAGGCTATAGTAAGATATAAAGACGGACACTACATAATGATAAAGAGAGCAATTCAACAGGAAGATATAACCATTATAAATATCTACACACCGAACATAGGAGCTCAGAAATACATAAAGCAGACTTTGATGGATATAAAGGGTGAGATCAACAGCAATACTATAATAGTAGGGAATTTCAATATTTCACTAACTTCACTGGCTAGATACTCAAGAAAAAAAATTAATAAAGAAACAGGAGACTTAAAGGATACACTAGATCAACTCGATTTAACAGATGTATTCAAGAAACTTTCATCGTAAAGTAGCAGAATGTATATTTTTTTCAAGTGCTCATGGTACATTCTCTAGGATAGACCACATGTTAGGACACAAAAGCAGTCTCAACAAATTCAAGAAGATTGAAGTCATATCAAGAATTTCCTCTGATCACAAAGCCATAAAACTAGAAATTAACCACAAAAGAAAAACTAAAAAATACTCAAAAAAATGGAAACTAAATAGCATGTTTTTAAATTACAAATGAGTTAAAAATAAGATCAAAGAAGAAATAAAAAATTTCCTAGAAATGAATGATAATGAGCATACATCAACTCAAAATTTATGGGACACAGCAAAAGCAGTACTGAGAGGGAAGTTCATTGCACAAAAGGCACACCAGAAGAAGCTAGAAAAAACTCAAGTAAGCAACTTGACTCTGTATCTAAAAGAACTAGAAAAACAACAGCAAGTAAAGACCAGGGGTAGTAGTAGGAAAAAATTAATAAAGATCAGAGTAGAGATAAATGACATAGAGACTGAAGAAACCATACAGAGGATCAATGAAACCAAGAGCTGGTCCTTTGAGAAGGTAAACAAGATCAATGAACCTTTACAAGACAAAAAGAGAGAGAACTCAAATAAATAAAATTAGAAAGGAGAGTGGACAGATAACAACTGACACAACAGAAATACAAAATATTTTAAGAAAATACTATAAAGAATTGTATGCCAAAAAAATAGACAACCTAGATGATATGGACAAATTCCTTGAAACATACAATCTTCCAAATATCAACCTGGAAGAATCAGAAACCCTAAACAGACCGATTACAACAAAGGAGATCGAAACAGTTATCAGAAACCTCCCAACAAAGAAAAGTCCTGGGCTTGATAGCTTCACAATGAATTCTACCAAATATTCAAAGAAGAACTAACTCCTATCCTTCTCAAACTATTTCAAAACATTCAAGAGGAAGGAAGACTTCCTAAATCCTTTAATGAGGCAAGCATAAATCTGATCCCAAAACCAGGCAAAGACAACACAAAGAAAAAAAATTATAGACCAATATCCCTGATGAATTTTGTTGCTAAAATTCTCAAAAAAATATTAGCCAACTGGATCCAGCAATATATGAAAAAAATCATACATCATGATCAAGTAGGATTTATTCTGGAGAGGCAAGGCTGGTTCAATATTCACAAATCAATCAATGTGATTCATCACATAAACAAATGAAAGGACAAAAACCACATGATAATTTTAATAGATGCAGAAAAGCATTTGATAAAATTCAGCATCCATTCATGATAAAAACTCTCAACAAAGTGGGAATACAGGGAACATACCTTGACATGATAAAGGCCATCTATGACAAATCCACAGCCAACATCATCCTCAATGGGAAAAACTTAAAAGCAATCCCCTTAAGATCAGGAACCAGGCAGGGGGCACCTTTCACTACTCTTATTCAACATAGTTCTGGTAGTCCTAGCCATAGCAATCAGACAAAAATAAGAAATAAAAGGCATCTAAATTGGAAAAGAAGAAGTAAAACTATCATTATTTGCAGATAACATGATATTGTATATGAAAAACCCTAAAGTTTCAGTCAAAGAACTACTGGACCTAATAAATGAATTCAGCAAGGTGGCAGGATGTAAAATTAATACTCAGAAATCAGAGGCATTTTTATACACCAACAATGAACTGTCATAAAGAGAAATTAAGAAAGAAATCCCCTTCACTATTGCAACCAAAAATAAATAAATAAATAAATAAAGTACCTAGGAGTAAATTTAACCAAAGAGATTAAAGAATTGTACTCAGAAAATTATAAAATATTGATAAAAGAAATCAAGGAAGATATAAACAAGTGGAAGCATATACAGTGCTCATTAGGAAGAATAAACATCATTAAAATGTCTATATTACCCAAAGCAATTTATAAATTCAATGCAATACCAATTAAAATACCAATGACATACTTCAAAGATATAGAACACATATTCCAAAATTTTATATGAAACCAAAAAAGAACACAAATAGCCTCAGCAATATTGAAAAAGAAGAATAAAGCGAGATGTATTACTCTTCCTAATATCAAGTTATACTACAAGGTCATTGTACTCAAGACTGCCTGGTACTGGCATAAGAACAGGCATACAGATCAATGGAACGGAACAGAGAACCTAGAAATAAACCCACACCTTTATGGACAACTGATATTTGACAAAGGAGGTAAGAGCATACAATAGAATAAAAGCAGCCTCTTTAGCAAATGGTGTTGGGAAAATTGGACATCTACGTGCAAAAAAAATGAAACTAGACTATCAACCTACACCAATCACAAAAACACACTCAAAGTGGATAAAAGACTTAAATGTAAGCCGTGAAACCATAAGCATCTTAGAAGAAGAGATAGTCAGTAAGCTCTCCGACATCTCTCGCCGCAATATATTTGAGGATTTATCTCCACAGGGAAATGAAATAAAAGGCAGGAAAAACAAATGGGACTATATCAAACTAAAAAGCTTTTGCACAGCTAAAGACAATAAGAACAGAATAAAAAGACAAAAACACAATGGCAGAACATATTTGAAAATATGTCTGATAAGGGTTTAATAACCAAAATTTATAAAGAAGTTGTAAAACTCTACACCAGGAGGACAAACAATCCAATCAAAAAATGGGCAAAAGAAATGAACAGACCCTTCTCCAAAGAGGACATACAGATGGCCAATAGGCATATGAAAAAATTGCTCAACATCACTAATCATTAGAGAAATGCAAATTAAAACCACAATGAGATACCACCTCACACCAGTCAGAATGATGCTCATCAACAAAACAACACAGATTAAGTGCTGGCGAGGATGTGGAGAAAAGGGAACCCTTCTGCACTGCTGGTGAGAATGTAGACTGTTGCAGCCACTGTGGAAAGCAGTATGGAGATTTCTCAAAAAATTAAAAATGGAACTGTCTTTTGACAGTTCTATTTTTATCTCACTTTTAGGAATATACCCTAAGAACACCATAGCACTGTTCAAATAGAAGTAATGCGCCCCAAGTTTGTGGCAGAATTGTTCACAATAGAAAAGATCTGGAAACAGCCCAAGTGTCCTTCAGTAGACAAGTGTATTAAAAAGCTTTGGTACATATATACTATGGAATACTACTCAGCCATAAGAAATGATGACATCAGCATTTACAACAACATGGATGGAACTTGATAACATTATACTGAGTGAAATAAGTAAATCTGAAAAAACTAAGAATATAATGTCCCATACAATGATGGAACATAAAAATGAGACTCAGAGACATGGACAAGAGTGTGCTGGCTATGGGGGGGAGGGGTTGAACAGAGAGGAGAGGGATGGGCGAGGGGCTGAGGAGGGGCACAAATAAAACCAGATAGAAGGTGACTGTATTTCCCTATGTATAAGATGCACCCATTTTTGAAAAATTTGTGGTCTAAAAACTGGGTGCATCTTATACAATGGTTGTGGCATTTCAAATGCCATTAATGGAACTGAGGATGAGGCAATATATGAAGACTGTGATTCATCATCAGAAATAGATGAGGACAAGCTAATGGATGGGAGTTTTGACAGTGATGAGGAGTTGTATGAATTTTATGATGAATAAAACTTGAGTTCAATATTTTGATGTAATGCATTTCTTTTTCAAAATTTGGGCCCCAAAATTAAGGTGCTTCTTATACATGGGAGCATTTTGTACATGGGGAAATATTATATATGCCTAAAACTGTGCTAGACTTTACAAGATGATCAGTCTACACTTTTCTTCATGGTTTATAAGAGTTAGACCTATTTAGAGCTAGCTTTCTAGATTTAAGCACACAGAACTGTAAATGTAGGAGCAAATACTCAGTAAACCACAAGAATTATGTTTTAATAATTGAAAATATAATAATTTCATATGCTGTAACTCAAAAATCAAGATATTTGCTCAAATGTTTTCAATAACTGTCAAAATATTTGTAGAAATTTGTAAGTTTTGATAAGGCAAGTTTGTTGATAGTTTTTATTTCATTCTCATGACCAGATGTTTAAAGAAATTAATTAGGTTCTATGTGACAGCATTTCTTTTTAGATACTCATGAAGTTCAAAGTGTGTGTGCAGGATGGAGTTAGCATTCTAAATCTATGTAATCTACTTGTGTGGTTTGTTCTGGTCAGTGATATATTTAATCAACAGTCACATTTTATCACTACTTTTTGCACAGCATTGTATTTATTAGTAATATGAACAAGAAGTATCACACGAGGCTCTGAAATCCAAAATCTAGCACAAAGGAGGTGCCAGTCCTGGACAAATTAGCCTGTGAATGATTTCTCCCTACCCTTACTCTTAGTTCCTCCTAGCACCAAGGAAAAAACTAATAGTTACAATGATAATATTTAACACAATGCATTTGCAATGTGCTGGGTACTTTAACCTAATGTGAACTTGATAATCAACAAATAATCATTTCAGCACCAGTTCTTTCACAATGACTGAACTTCAGTAAAATTAGTAATCTTTCATTGTTCATAGTCATCATTTGTTGTACATACCTTTAGTAGAGCAGCTCTCAAAAGGGTAGGTGTTACTATTTTCCTTGTTTTACAGAGGTGGAAACTAGGAGACAGAAATGGTAAGTTGTGTTCTCTTATACAGCTAAGAACTGATACCATTGGAATTTAAGGCCAGAGAGCCTAATTTACAAATCAATGCTTCTAAATAACACATTATAATTTTATCCTGGGGGAATTAGACCAAAAAAATAAAGGACGCATCAGCATTGAGAGAGAATTGGAGTCTATAAGGATGAAAGCTTTATCTTGAAGATATTGAGATTTATGGGCCCATTAGAAGATGCATGCAGTTGGGCCTCAGGTCTGTTTAGTACCAGCCAATGAGCCTGCTACTCTTTTCTGAGCCAGGCATCTGAGATCCTAAAAATGTATCAGTCCTTCCTCTGGTATTCATCCCAGCCGGGAATAACTCCTCCATCTGTGAAGAGAGTAAAGCGCTCTTAAAAAAGGTTAGTTGCTCCAGGGGAAAATATATTCTAGTAGAGAAACCCAAGAGAATGTATCTAGAAGTTAAATCATAAGGTAGACTTAAATTCCAATGCACTGAAGCCCCGGTGCATGTCTCCATGGACAATAGGTGGTTCATTGTACCACTATTCAGAGAGAGAGAAATCCCTTTTTAGTTAATTGATTGGTTGATTCATCCATCTACTTATTTACAATGTGCAGCAAGCCTGTGCAGGTGCCATGCCATTTTTTTTTTTCTTATACCATAGTTGAGAAGGCCAAGTGCAAACATTTTATTTGCCTGATACTCTGCAGCATTTACTTAAAGTACTCATTATTCTCAGTTATTCTCTCTTTCTCTGTGTGTGTCTGTCTCTCTCTCATCTTTTCTCTGAGGTGAACTGTAAGAATCTGAATATGCTATATATGCATGCAGTAGACTTCCTTTGGACAAGGAGACAGGGAAAAGGGCCATGCTGAGAGGATTCCTGCATTCTGTTTCTCTTCTGAGATTTGGTTGAATGTCCTGGACCGGGATTTTCTAAGTTTGGTCGGGGATGCAACCCCTTTTCCTAGGGGTAGGTGCAGGTGGACCTATTATACTATTATACTTTGGACCATTTTACAAATCTAGAGTGTAGTTGTGGGGATTTTATTTTTGAAGGAATTAACTTTCTTGCTCATTTTCCCCATTTTCTCAATAATTTATAGCAGTGATTTTCACCATGGCCATACCAAAAAAGAAAAAAGGTAAATTATTGATTGCTTTTCTGCATATCTAGGAATATTGTAAGAATATCATGATTTAGTTCATATAGCAAATTGACTTCTGGATTTGGGTAGTTTGAACCCCACCTATACTGCCTTTTTTATATAAAACCTTCTATTTCCCTACTAAACCTTATATTTCTTCCCATAATTATGTTATGGAAGCTCACACTGTCACATTGTAACATTATGCTCCTTTCCTTGTTTTATTGTTGTTAAAATATATGTGTGTGTGTATGTGTGTATGTGTGTGTGTGTGTGTATGTGTGTATGTGTGTGTGTGTGTGTGTGTGTGTGTGTGTGTGTGTGTCAGGCCTGGAGGAAGAGAAGTTTATGTAACTTAACTCACAAGTCCAGAGTCTCAGAATAGCAGACAGTTCTGGAACTATGAAGTACCTCTGTTCCAACAGTTTCACTAATCCAGCTTTTTGTTTTTTTAAGTACTCTTCTTAAAAAAAAGAGCAAGAGTTCCTCCCTTGAGCCACATTTTAAATTGGAAAAAGCTTCAGCTAAAGCCCCATCTAGACTTTTAAATCTTTTGACATTTTAGCCAATGAAGGGCCTTTCTTTTTTTGGAACTATCGAAGGAATTAACTTGTTCGATATTAATCTCTTTTAAGATCTTTGAACTAAATCACATTGTAGAACACATTGCCCTAACAAAGGACATGGTAAAGATATAATAGTTGGTTATGGTCTTATTTTGAACAATAGATTTAAGGGAAAATTTTATTACTTATCTTAAAAAAGAATCATAATAAAGGGTATAACACAAACATATAGCATTTTCTGAAATTAAAAAAAATGTTTTTAATCATTTTATACTATTTTGCAGAGGAAGTGGGGAGAAATATACATTATAAATCAAGAATTTAGAAGACAAGTAATAGTACTTCAGAGAGGCTTAGCAAAGTAAAAGTCAATAATGACTGACTGCTAGGTAATGAATTAAGCAAATAGTTATTTATGCATTTACATTGTAAAAATTAAATATCAGAAACAACCTAAATATCTAACTATAGTGAAGTATTTAAGAAAATTTTGATAATGGATTATTATACAGCAATTGATATTTAGGTTCTTAAAAAAGGTTGATTTATATAGTGAAAATTTCACAACCTAGTGTAAAGTGAAACAAGAAGTTATACAACTCTATTTATGGTATGATCTCAATTACTCAAAATAATCAACATATTTGACTGCTTGAAAACTGAAAGGAATTTCCTTAACATTTTTGGATAATTGTTTTTTAGATTATAGACTTTGGGTTAATTTATTTTCTTTTTCTATACTTTGTTATATTTTTAATTTTTTTCTTTTTATTAAATTTATTAGATGAAACTGGTTAACAAAATTATACAGGTTTTAGGTGCACAATTTTATAATACATCATCTGTACACTATATTTGTGTTCACCACCTCATCAAGTCTTTGTACATCACCATTTATCACCCCTGCACCCGCCTCCATCTCCCCTAACTCCCTCACCCTGGCAATCACCACCCTGTTGTTTGTGTTCATGAGTTTTGTTTTTGTTATTGTTTTCTTTTGCTCAATCTCTCCACTTTCCCAACCAACAACTCCCCAACAACAGCTGTCAGCCTGCTCTCTTATCTATCAATCTGTCTCTATTTTGCTTATTAGTTAATTTTGTTCATTAGATTCCACATATGAGTAAAATTATATGGTACTTGTCTTTCTCTCACTGGCTTATTTCACTTAGCCATAATGCTTTCCAGGTTCTACCACGCTGTTGCAGAGTAAGATTTATATCTTTTCTACATCCAAGTCGTATTCCATTGTGTAAATGTACCACAACTTTTTTTATTCACTCATCTACTGATGGGCACTGAGGTTGCTTCCATATCTTGGCTATTGTAAATAACTCTGCAATAAACACAAGGGTACATAGATTTTTTCAAATTAGTGTTTGTTTTGGGTTTCTTCAGATAAATCCACAGAAGTGGAATAACAAAAAAGTTCATTTTTAAATTTTTGAGGCCTTCTTACACCATACATAAGAATAGACTCAAAATGAGTTAAAAACTTAAACATTAGACTTGAAACCATAAAACTTTTAGAAGAAAACATAGGCAGTTAAATCTCAGACATTTTGTAGCAATATTTTTTTCTGATATATCTCCTTGGGCAAGAAAAACAGAAGAAAAAATAAACAAATGGAACTATATCAAACTAAAACGCTTTTACACAGCAAAGAAAACCATCAAAATAAAATGAAAAAACAACCCACTGAATGGGAGAACATTTTCACAGATACATCTGATAAGGGACTAATATTCAAAACTTGTAAAGAACCTATAAAGCTCAACACCAAAAAAACCCCACCCAAATAAACAAAGAATCCAATTTAAAAATGGGCTAAAGACCTGAATAGACACTTCTCCAAAGAAGACATTTATATTACAATAGACATGAAAAGAGAGTCACGGTCACTAATCTTCAGAGAAGTACAAATTAAAACTGAAATGAGATATCACCTCAGACCTTTCAGAATGCCTATCATCAATAAATCAATATACCTTGTTATACTTAATGAGCATACAGTCCTCTTAAAAGAATAAAAATATTTTTACTTTAATTAACAGTAAACTGAAGCGTCAAAAAAATAAGTCATATTAATCACAATAAAGAGAGCCTAAAAAAGATTAAGACACAGTCTCAAAGCAAAAACTACAGACGTGTTTCCAGGAGACCAAGGCTAAGTGAAAAGATCAAAGAATGGAGCTTTTAAGTCCTAGGCATCTCTCTAGATGAAAGAAAATCAAGATTTTCCTATGACTAGAATGAAAAGCCATGATTTATTTAAATACTTGTTGCAAATGGTTGAATACTAATGATTATAATTTATAGTGTATCATAAAATTTTAGATTTAGTTAAGACTTTAGAGATTATCAAATCTAATTTTTCAAGAAGTTCAAAAATCCTTCCTTCAGTATCTTGGTAAATGATGATCCTTCTGTTTGAATACCTCCAGTTGACATGCAGCTTACCACCTTTAGAGATAGTGTCCTTTATCCCTTCACAACACTAGGTGTTAGAAAATTCTCTCTTATGTGAAATTGAAATCAGAGTTCTTATAACTCTCACATGTTCATTTTGAAGAGTACTAAGAACAGAAGGGAAGCAATTTTTTAACAGTAAAAATATTGATATATTTCCATAGAAGTAAAAAGAGAAAACTTGGAGGCTTTGTACTTGTGAATTCAATTTCCCCTTCTACACAATATTCTAATATTTGATGGTATTCCCCTTTTTAATACCTTTTTTTCATTCCAGAATGATAATCATCAGTTTCATAAGACAGTTCTTCCTACGTCAGGTTTCCAAACCCCTAAGAGTCCAGGGAGTCTTCCTTCAGAAGCCATACTGAATTGTTCTGGTGACAAATGGGTTAATCGGGGAACTCTGCTTCTCATAATCCCTTACCCTGTCTGGTTCTGAGTTAAAGCAGCCAAAAGAAGAACTCACATAAGACTCAGAAGGCAGAGGAAATAGTAGTCATTACTTCTGAAGGTCTTAGTAGGCAAATATGGTAATGGGCACATGCAGAAGGGTTTAGAGGATTACAGTTTGTGCTCATTTTCCTCTGCACCACAGCTGGGTTTTCTTTTCTTCCTGCTGACTCTGCCAACCTAGAGAAGCCCCATGCCCACCACTAGTCACCTGGGGGAAGATACAATGAGGTGGCAACACCCTAGAGGCAACAACCAGTGCTGTTCCATAGAAGTATAATGTCAACCTTATACACGATTTTAAATTTTCTAGTAGCCTCATTGAAAAGGTAAAACAAAAACAGGCCAAATACATTTTAGTAATATATTTTATATAACCCAATATGCCAAAAATGTATCACTTTGACACATAAACAATATAAAAACTGATTACTGAACCAGCAAGAAAACCTGTGTGGCTGAAACACAGTGAGGGAGGTAGAAGGTAGCAGGTGACAAGGAAAAGATGTAAGCATAGCCTAGCTCACAGAGGACACCATAGACCACAGCAATGGTGTGTGGCTTTGCAGGGTATAATAAGTCTTTTGAGCAGAGGCGTGGTGTGAGCTGACTTATATTGTTGAAGAATATGCCTGGCTGCTCAGTGGAGAACAGACTGTGGGAAGCAAACGTGGACATGGAGAGCAGTGAGGAGGCTTTGTGAGGAACCAGATGAGACAGCGTGGGCTTGCACTAGGGTTATAGTACAGAAGTGGTAAGACATGGAACACCTATGAGGTATTTTCAAGGTAAAACTGACTATGTGTGCCTACAGTTGAATGTGTAATGGGATTGAAAAAAGGAAAATTTAGGGACGGTGCCTATTTTTTTGGATTAAGCACTTAGGAAAGATAGTGTCCTTTACTATGAGAAAGAAGACTAAGAAATAACTAGTTTATTTTGTTTGATTCTAGCATAAAACATGACTTTAAATATTGATTCTTTCTTTGTTATTTTGTTAAGCATATCTTTACTAAATTACAAGCATACATCTTGAGCTAAGGAGAGCTAATTATAGAGTTCATAGTTCCATTTAGCCTAATACCCAGGCATTATCATTACATCCAGGTTATGGCTAACTCATCTTACTCCACTACTTATTCTCAGAAATACATTTACACATCTGGTCCATTTAAGTAGAAAATTTATTTAGCGTCGTGTTTCATTTATGAAATTACTGTGATCTCCCAAATTAGTAGCCTCATTTCTGCCTTCCCTACTGAGCTTGGACCAACAAAGCTATCAAGTTTTGTCTTTTTCCTTCAGTCCCTCAAATCCTTGTATTTCCAGCCTATCTTACTTATCAGTCCATAACCTATGATTAATCCAACCATCTGCTTGCTCAACAGATACTTCAGAGGTGCCAAAACTGTTGAAGAAAAATTACATGATTGAATGTCTAAAACATATTACATATAGGCAAACCTTTCATTGGCCTCTATTCAGATATTTTTTCCATTCACTTTGGTAACTATTTTATGTATTTAGACTCCTCTTCAAGCTTTCATTTTTATATCCAGGTGAAAAAAAAAACATTGCTTTCTGGGAAACAATAAATAATCTAGGTAATTAGTTGATTCAAATATCCTTCTTTAACTGCAATGATATGTACATTAATATTCATCCTCACCTACCATATTCACACCCTGTTGTTCTCATGTCTAAACATCTCTTCCAGATCCTGAACCATTATCAATCTCTCCCTCTTGTTGATTGTTTTTCCTTTCTCAACAATTATGCTTGTTTCCTCTTATTCTAAAGAAATATTTCTTTTCTTCCTCATCCCTTTTAAGCTAGTGTATCTGTCTCTCTTCCTTTCACTGCAGATTTCATTATGGAGTTTTAGAATTTTTGTAATCAAATTCCTCCACTGAACCTGTTCTTTCCAAGGTCATCAGTGACCTTCAAGTCTTAAATTCAGTTATTTCACATTTTTATCCCATTTGTCATCTGTAGTATTTAATGCTGTTGACCATAGTCTCTTTCTTGAAGTTCTCAACTCTTAGTACCTAGCCCTAATTTCTCTGATCAATCCTAGATCATTTTGATTGATTTACTTTTCTTCACAATCACTTACACATGGTATTTCAAGAGTCCTTTCCACATGCTTTTCTTCTCATTTTCATTCTTATTCTTGAGTGATATTATTCACACATAAATTCAACTTTCACTTACTGCAGCAGGCATAAAATGTGCTGCTCAGCTCTGTCGTGGTGGAGATCAGAGCTGACTAATAGCCCTAGCTGCTGCCAGTATGAGTCAGCCACCACACTGACACCTCCCCACGCCACGCTTCCCCTGGGCTGCTCCCTCCCAACAATTGAGAGTGCCAGTTCGAGTGCAGGGCAGCACACAGAGTGACTTCTCTAAAGAGTGACTTTGGCTTCTCTAAAGAGTGACTTTTGGCTCAAGGTCTCCTTCAGCTCAGAGGAAACTTCCTTATGCTTGCCAGAATTTGAGATTCTTCCCGATCATGTGTCATTTGTGCTACTAAGCCCTAACTTAAAAGCATGGATGGTGCATAAAAAAGTGGAGAGAAGAATGGAATTAATAATGTATTCTTTAAATTCATTTCATAAAGTCTTATTTACTAACCTTGGACTGATTACAAATTTAACCCTATTATTTTAAATATTGTTCAATAACAAAAGTTTGGTGTTACTCTTAATAACACAATTTCAGGTCAGACTGACTTTTTATATTATAATTTTAATTGCCAAAGAGAGAAGTGAAGTATGATAATAGCACAGTTTAGAATATAAAAAATGAAAATCAAATCAAATTATCAGAAGAAGCACAATTGTTTCTTAATCCCAAGCCAATAAACTAACTTCTTTTGTGAATATTTATAAATACAGCACTGAGTAATGGCCCTAAAAGTGTTCTTACTTAGAGAGAATTATGCTAAGTGAAATAAGCCAGTCAGAGAAAGAAAAATAATATGAGATTTCACTCATATGTGGAATCTAATGAACAAAATGAACTAACAAGCAAAATTGAGACAGACTCATAGAGAGCAGGCTGACAGCTATGGGAGAGGGGTAGGTAAGTGAGGGAGGGTGGGGGATAAGCAAAGAAAAATAGAAAAACTCATGTACACAGACCACACTATGGTGATTGCTGGGAGGAGGTGATTATGGGAGATAGAGGAAGGTATAGGGGGATAAATGGTGATGGATGGAGACTTGACTTACTGTGTTGAACACACAATACAGTGTACAAATGATGCATTGTAAAACTGTGGACCTGAAACCTGTATAATTTTGTTAACCAGTGTCACCCAAAATTATTTAATAAAAAAGAAAAAAAAAAGATTCTATAGGTAACACAATATCTACCTTTATTAAACTATTTTATATAGGATCTGCTGAACATCCAGATATATATCTTCAGCATTTTAGCATATTTCTAGTAACAATGAGTAACAAACATTGCACAGTGTATTCAGTATATTAAATAAAGATTATGGTTTGAAAAAAAGATTCTGGTTGTAAACTTTTTTTTAAATTTTTTTTATTTTATTTATTTTAAAGAGGAGACACAGAGAGAGAGAGAGAGAGAGAGAGAGAGAGAGAGAGAGAGAGAGAGAGAGAGAAAGGGGGGAGGAGCTGGAAGCATCAACTCCCATGTGTGCCTTGACAAGACCAGTGGAAGGTTTTGAACTGGTGACCTCAGTGTTCCCAGGTCAATACTTTATCCACTGCGCCACCACAGGTCAGGCCTAAACTACTTTTTATATATTTATTTATTTTTTACAGGGACAGAGAGTCAGAGAGAGGTATAGATAGGGACAGACAGACAGGAACAGAGAGAAATGAGAAGCATCAATCATTAGTTTTTCGTTGCCGTTGTGACATCATAGTTGTTCATTGATTGCTTTCTCACATGTGCCTTGACTGCGGGCCTTCAGCAGATGGAGCAACCCCTTGCTGGAGCCAGCAACCTTGGGTCCAAGCTGGCGAGCTTTTGCTCAAGCCAGATGGGCCCGCGCCCAAACTGGCGACCTCGGGGTCTCGAACCCAGGTCTTCCGCATCCCAGTCCGGTGCTCCATCCACTGCACCACCACCTGGTCAGGCTAAACTACTTTTTAATAGGCATCATATAGCACAAAACACAAAGAATAGAGTAAAATTCTCTTCTAACCCTGTTCTTCAGCACCTCAGTTCCCAATGGAAAAGAATATTTAATACTATAATTAAAAAAAACCTATCTAAAATATAGGAAGACTGGATCTGTATATCGCATAGATCTTTAATCTCAAAATTTCAATTCAGAACTGTTGACTGTGAGACATATCCTAGTAAACCACTGAACTTTAAAAATAAATAAAAAGATCCCTCTGGGTTTGCAGACAGAATCAAAGTCACTTAGAAAGAAGAAAAAAGAACCCAGTTGGCATCAGACTTCTTGTCAGCAACATCAAAGCAGGAAGGCACTTTCCAGAAACTTAAAGCAGGATAGGTAATTAAAGGCTATTGTATCTAGCCACACTCTTCTTCAGACATTAATTCTACCTAGTAGTTTTTCCTGGGAAATCTACTAAAGGGTGAATTTTATTTAATAAAGAGGTGATTAAGGAAACCAGCAAAATAACTAGTATTGAGGATTAAATATACTTAATTTGTAGATCTATGCCTATAACATAGGTGGGAATGAGAAAGAACAATTAGCATGCAAATATTCTTTATTCTGTCAAAGTTGCACATCAAAAGAAAGAAAGAAAGAAATGGGAGAATAGAGAAAATAGGATACACTTATTGACATTTATAATAGGTAGAAGTAAAAGAAATTTTTTTAAGTTGGCAAAACAGTTGACATCTAAACTAAGGAAGAAGGGGACTAAACAGTAAATAAAAATATTAATATAAGGTAATAATTTTTGTTAACTACACATCTTCTTAAACTAAAGGTATTATAAAATAAAAGATTTCATTAAAAAGCAAAGAAAATAGATCACTTAATGAAAACCACATAGTAAATATAATTTTATATTATAAAAGAGCAACACATACTTACAGTGATAAACGTAAATAAGCTCAATTTGTCAATTTAAAATTTTAAATTGACTTACAAATCAAAAGCAGAACATGAAATATTCTACAAGGCAGTTGATTTCATTTCTTCCAAAGTCATTGTCATCCCTCTGCATTTTCCTACCTGGAGCATTGCCAACATTGGCTTTGTTCCTGTTTATAACTACACACTTGCAAAGTAAGTTTTTAATTTCTTAAATCTTACTGTTCCCAATTCAGGTCTCCCAAAGCAATTTAGCATTGAATGCTTATTAGAGAGGAAAAATAAATGAGCAAATGTTGGTTTTTGAGGGGGAAAAAAGAAAATCCACTGTGTAATGCATTTTATTCTTAAATGCTAAGTGGTTCCAGGCTATTTCGATTTCTTACTGAATTGTGTCAGCTTCTTAAGACTAAATACAAAAGATTAAAACACACACACACATCAGAACAAGGTACTATTTATTTAGCAAAAATTGTTTTAGAATCCCTCTATTTTCTTGCTATGTAATGACAGGCAAATCAGTAATCCTCTTCTAAAATTTTGCACTCTTCCTACATCGCAGATAATAAAAAATAAGCCATTTTAAAAGCAGTATATGCCTGACCTGTGGTGGCGCAGTGGATAAGGCGTTGACCTGGAATGCTGAGGTTCCCGGTTCAAAACCCTGGGCTTGCCCGGTCAAGGCACATATGGGAGTTGAAGCTTCCTGCTCCTCCCCCGCTTCTCTCTCTCTCTCTCTCTCTCTTTCTCCCTTTTCTCTAAAATGAATAAATAAATAAAAATAATTTAAAAAAATAAATAAAAGCAGTATATATACTACTATTCACATCTTTATCTTATAGACTTTCCACTGACTTTTGGATGAAATAATATTATTGTATGGAAAGTTAGACTATATAAGTGGGAAAAATAATAATTAAGTCAGTGCCAATTTCACCATAACACTGTTGCAAATTGTTCTCTATATAGTCCTCTTTAGCTACTCTCTCACTGTGTGGAAAAGAAACCTGCACAACAGCCACCAACCCTGCTCCCCCTTCTCTACTTCTTAGATTTGTAAATGGATATGGATGATGGGGCTGAGAAGGACAGGATCTGGGTGGGAAAAGTCATAGCAAAGACTCTGGCTGCATTATACACACTGACACCTGGGTACCCTTAGTTCAACTTTCACCAGAGGGTTAAATACAAATATAAAAATATCCTTAGATAAATTGTAATATACTTAGAACTCATTTGTAAACTCCTAGCTTTCTGTTTATATCAGAGAATCAGAAACAGAAAACATATTTCTCTAACATATTAATGCATGATTTTTCCAATTTCAAATGATACATATTCTATGCAAAAACTATTAGATAATATAGAAAACTACAAAAAAATAAAATAAAAAACCTCACACACCACTGAACACTGTCATCATTTTTTACATCGCTAAGTCAATGTAACATGCTATTAGTGGCCAATAAAACTGCAAATATCAGGATATTACCTATAGATGAAATGAACAATTATTGACTACTGTGTACCCTCCGCACCTTCTTCTCATTAGATAGCCTTAGCTAGTATTGGTTCTTAACCACAATTTAATCACAGTTAAATCACATGATGTCTTAAGTCTTAATCATCAAATATTAGATAGTAAGCATTCATGTCTATGTAGTAATTGCTCCAACTTAAAAAAAAGTATGCTGGTGATATGAAAATTTAATTAGGTTACAAACTATTTAGGTTTCACAATTATAAAATCTTTCTTAAGTGCACATACTTTGGTTTGGATTGGGCTGGATGATCCTTGAGTTTCCTTTTATCATCACTAAAATGTGTTGATTTTCTAAAAAAGTAATAAGACATGCTCTACAAATAGGTTAGCTTTGGTGAGATTTTCTTAAAGTTATCAAAAAAATCAATTCAGACATTCTCTTTTAATGCATTTTTACATTTACCCTTTCAGTATAAAGTCAATTACCATGCAAAAGCAGATTCTTAATAATTGATGTTGTTTACTTTGAACGTGATGACTCACAAAAGGTTAGAGAAATGAATCAATACTTGCTTAGCTTCTCAAAAATAAATCAGAGATCATTGTTAAAGTAATGCACATTAATTTAGGCTGTAAAATTAACTTCCCAACACCTTCTTATGTGACAAGAGTCTTAATTAAGGCCTGACCAGGTGGTGACGCAGTGGATAGAGTGTCAGACGGGGATGCTGTGGACCCAGGTTCAAGACCCCAAGGTTGCTAGCTTGAGAGCGGGCTCATCTGGCTTGAGCAAAAAGCTCACCAGCTTGGACCCAAGGTCGCTGGCTCGAGCAAGGGGTTACTCGATCTACTAAAGGCCCGCGGCCAAGGCACATATGAGAAAGCAATCAATGAACAACTAAGATGTTGCAACGAAAAACTGATGATTGATGCTTCTCACCTCTCTCCGTTCCTGTCTGTCTATCTCTCTCTCTGACTCTCACTCTGTCCCTGCAAAAAAAAAAAAAAAAAAAGAGTTTTAATTAAGGAATAACTAAGGTTGCCATTTTTTATTACAGGCATTGCTGAGCTACTGCCTCTGAACAAACTTGTTTAATCCCTCCCTTTGATATATGTAATTTAAAGAACATCAGAAAAAAAATCTACAGGTATTAGTGCATGAGTGAGAGGGATTTACAGTTTGCAGAGAGCTTTTCTACTCTTTCTGAAACACACTCTGATGTGGTGCGCTCTATGTTGCAGCCTAAGTTCGCTGTGGACCATTCTAGAACTGTTTGGACCCCTAGAGAGTGTCCAGTTCCAAGCTCAGAGGGTCACTGACAAATTAGAGTGTCTCAAAGGGTTGAAATGCGATGAAGTTTGTGGAAATAATGATAAAAGGAAAGTTTCAAGGAAATGGGAATATTCAACCTAAAGAAGAAGGGATATCATTGTCTGACCAGGTGGTGGCACAGTGGATAGAGCATGAACCTGAGATGCTGAGGATCCAGGCTTAAAACCCAAGATTTCAGCTTGAGCATGGGATCATAGACATGACCCTAAGGCCACTGACTTGAAGCCCAAAGTCACTGGCTTGAGCAAGGGATCACTGGCTCAGCTGTAGCCCCTCATCCTTCATCAAGGCACATATGAGAAGCAATCAATGAACAACGAAAGTGCTAAAACTATGAGTTGATACTTCTCATCTCTCTCCTTTCCTCTCTCTTCGTCTTTCTCTCCCCCTTAATTAAAAATAAAAAGAAACAGAAGAGGGAACATCATAATAATTAGGAGGATCCTCTCTTGTTGAAATGTCTGTTATATAGTCAAGCGTTATATATTGTCCCAGATTGTGGAATCAGCAGTGATGATTGGTAATTACCAGGAGGTAAATAAGGTTCAATATAAAGAACTTTTGGCAATAGAAAGGGATACTTTACCCAGGAATAAACTTCCTGGTAGTAAGCATCAATTGAAGCACCAATTAGAAGGGGTGAGGGCTGACACTAAGTGACAGTTTTCTAAAGACCACAGACTCAGGCTTTGAAGCCTGCCAAACATGAGGACACCTCTCCTTTCTGGCCCAGTCCACCCTTTGACTCTTGTTAACACCATGATAGACATTTCAAAACGCCAAAAGTCAGGGACATATCAGACACTTGCAGTCCCCTTTACACAGGAAAGCCATGTTTAGGAATGAGCCACTGCTACACTGTAGAGGTGGCCCTGCTAGGGTGTAGGCCAGGCTGCTGGAGAGCAAGGGCACTGTTCCCTGTTTTCAAAGCTTAAGGAGAGCATTGCAGTTCATGCGCAACCCAACAGTCCTGTCTAGCACTTATTGTGTAATATTTTTTGTACAACACTCTGATGTGGTAAGCTCTATAAGAGCTGAAATTGTTCTATTTATCTTTATAATTCCATAGTTTACCCAAGTGCTGGAATTTATTAGGTATCAAAATATACTCAATGGAGGAATAGCTGAATTTAAAATAAGCATTGTCTCACTGCAGGCATTCTATAAATGGCAAGATATTCAGAATTAAAATAAGACAGAGCCCCTGCTCTTAAGGAGTATTGAATAATCAGCAGGATGAATGTGTGACTGGTGAGGAAAGGCACCTGCAGGGGATGCAGTCTGGGGTTTTCCCTTTTAAGATTCCTTTCAATGTTAAGATTCTATAAATCTGTGTTTGTTTCCTCAATTAAAATAACTTAAATGCAAGAGCAAAAAAATGGTTGTATTTTATTAGGATATTCTGACTTCTAATCTTTTGTGGGCAATACAGCTCAGCTTCCAGCAAATCAGATAAGTTGAAATGTTACTCTATGGTGAAAACAGGGTTCTTTTAATTAAAGAGTTGAGAAACATAAGGTTTTGGTGGAAATTTGTGTCAAAACTATACAAAATGCACTTTCATTGTATGAAGAAAAAAACACTTTCTGGCCCTGGAATATAAAGTATATGGTAATTATCTCTATGTACTAATGCAGAATTTAAACTATTTCAATTCTATTAAAAACAATAAATTCTGTCACAATGTTTATTTTCCACTTTAATAAGCGTGAATAGAATAAATCTGTTCACTTAGGATGTGGTTACTCTTATTATTTTGGATGAAGCAGGACTCAAGTTAAGTGATTTCCCCCTAGTTCGTGAAATAGAAAGTGAAGACCCAGTTGAGCACCAAAGTCCATGTTCATTACCATTTCACCATACTGCTTCTTACAGTATATTCCTACATCAAAATAAGAATTCATTTCTTAAATTGTGGAAAGATTCTTTTCCAAAGTCTTGTAATATAGAATCAATGATGCATGATTAGGCTTGTTTCTGATGCAATAGTGAATAAAGTCATGCCCAGGCTGTGAGAACAACTATAAGGAGCACTGAGGTCATGCTCTTTACCAGGAAAACAGCAGCCTGTATTCCAGCCCTTACTCAGCTTCTCTGGTATTACTATGTAAACCTATACAGTCACTACACTCTGCCCCATTCCTCATGGGTATATCAAAAAGGTACAATTGTATTTAAAAAACTGATTATTTTAATAAATAACATTATATCAGCTCTATACATTCACACACACACACACACACACACACACACACACACCAACTGTCTTTCTAAACTATTTCAATTTACTGAGAATGAAGTTGTTTGCTCTAAAAGGCAAGGTGAATTTTAAAAAAAGAATGATCATTTTTTCTGCTTAGTTTCACATATATTCTGTTTTTCACTTTGAGCTCTAAATAGTTAGTTAATTGGAATTATTTAACAGATTTTATATGTGACTGCTGAGAGTCATTGCATCTTAACAACTGAAGTTTTTACTTAATTTGCTAGCTGGTTCAAGGTTTGCTGGAGAATGTCCTTGCCCCCTTTAGTTGGATTCAAAGAGTGAAGCAGAGGCGGCCGTGCTCCTGATTGTAGGAGGTGAAACTCATTCATGTTCTTTTGTACACAAATTAGCAGTGAGTTGCCAGTATGTTTTCAGCCCACAAAAATCACCTTAATAACATGGATATAAAAAGAACATTAACTTCTCCTCAGAGTCTCCAGTAGCTCCCAGCATGAGGCATCAACAACAAATAGGACTGGCAAAATTCTCCATTTATTTTAATTTTCAAAATGAGTTTCAGAATTTCCACAAAATACTGTAGATTCCAGAGGTAACTAGAAAGAAGATAAACTCTTACATATAAAGTTTGTTCTTTCATAAGACAGCTGTCTTTGGCTTTCTTATTTTCCTGACATGGCAAACAAACAGCAAAAACAGCCCCTCTCAGTGGCAGGTAGGCAATGCCCCTGAGCAACAGCACCCATACAAAGCCTTACACAGGCCACACACATGTGGCCCAGCCATGCACTCACGCACCAATCAGGCAGAGTGCTTGCAGCTGGTAAACCAGCGAGCAATCCTAACACAGCTGCTTCCCAACATTCCACCCCTTTAGGGTTGCTTGCCTCACAATTTACGCAACAGGTATCTTTCACAATGGTCTCTGTAAGAGGAGTGAGGTACATTACATAAACATGGACAGTGCAGACTACAGCAACCAAATTACAAAGACTTAAGCTTTTACCAGAAATGACAATTACAAAGATGCCCTTCACAATGTCTCCCTGAGAACTCTGTCCAGGGAGTTAACTGGAGGCCCACCTCTAACTCTTCACCCCACAGTAGGTGAGAGGGCCAGTATAGTGCAGGACTATGCCCATTGAAGCCATTAATCTTTAAGGAGAGATGTTGGGGCAAGCAGGAACACTTGCCCTGCTGTCCGAAGCCCACCTTGAGTAAAGCGTCCATGGTGCATATCTGCAACTGGGTGAGAAGTAGTCCATGATAGACAGCCCAGCTGTCTGTGCAAATCACCAACATAAGAAGTCCATTATAGGCAATGCTAACACCTGCTGCACATTAGAAGGGGACTAGTGGATGACCAATATCACATGGAGTCTCTGGCCCCCACCCATCCTGTTGGATGGGTCCCTCACCCTTCCCTTATTCAAATTGGGACAATGGGTCCTGGAGATCTTGCTACCTAAATGCCAGCCATTTTTATGACAGATGACTGGACCACCCACTTCCCCTGATTTTTCAGTGTTTGGAACCTCTGTTCTTACTCAAGCTGCCACCAAAATTCCAACAAGACTTTATTAACCCTTTGAGTAGTGAGTTTTTTTTCATGCTCGCTGACCCCCGGGAATGATTTTTTTTTTAAAAAATGAAATTAGTTCCAGTTACAGTTTTATTAACTTAAAATCATGTTTGTTTGATAACCAATTTATGGAAACAAAAAGAACATACATTTGCCTTTTTTTAATGTTGCCTTACACATTTTTAAAATAGAAATTTTTGTTATCTGGATGGTCAGGGGGCACAAGGATATACATGAACAGGTTTGTATTACTCAGAGGGTTAAAGGGCTTGCCATCTAATTTCTCCCAATCTGCAACAACCATAATCAAATCTACGCACTCAAATCTGTGTTTGAGTAACCTTTACAGGTCCATTTTTCTCATTAGTCAGAGGTGCAGCACAATCAGCAGCTTTCAAGCCTTACGGTCCATCACTGGTCTAGAGAGCATGATGTCAGCCATCCCTTATGTCCCACAACCACAGCAACCAGGTTGCCAGGGACACGGTGGGTTTCTGTCTGAATTTCACCCCCAACTCCATCAGCTCTGCCTGGGTGTAGGTCTGGACCACAGAGTTCTTCATTACCTGTGAAAGGGCTGCTTGGGTTTTACCTTCTTGGCAACCACTGGCTGGACTCTGAGTCTGCAGATGGCAGTTTCAGCCTGAGCCTCCCCCTCAGAAGAGGAGTTGGAAACACCTGCTCTTGCCAACTCAGAGCCACTCCGTTGGCACAGATGCTGCTTCAGTGACCATTTTGGCTCCTGCAGCTGCTAGCTCTCGGCCTGAAGCAAAAGCTGAAACTCTTGAACCTGCAGTTGTTTCTCCAACAGATGCCAGTGCCAATATTTTGCCTCCAGTGCAAAATGCAACTCACAAACTCACAGTTTCTTCTCCAGAGGCTGTTCCAGTTCCAGGTGCCATTGGTGCTCAACCTGCATCTCATACTGCAGCTCTCAAACCTGGTCAGCCTCCTTTTCCAGTGCTTGCTCCAGTTTACACTGTTGTTGCTGCTTGATCTGCAGCTCTTCCTGGAGCTTTCAACCTCTCACAGCCTCATGCACAGAGCTCTTCTTGCAGGACGATAAAAAGCACCCAGCCCACATTCCCCAGCAGGAGAGCCATCAGAAACAGCCACTCTTCTATGCCACCCTTCAAGAGTGTTGGTGGCCCATATCAATGTGCTCCAAATCCTACTGACTACACCACATATAATGCTGGTGGCTGAGGCCAGGCAGGTCCACAATGGATTCAGGCTGACAGTAGAAAAACTGTGGAGCCTGAAAATGTTGGGCCATTCCATTAATAGAGTCTGACAACAGGGGATGAGTACACAGGCAGGGGAAACCACTTCTCAAGCAAAGAAACAACAAATATTGTCCCTCTTAGTGGCGGGCAAGCAATTCGCCATCCACAATCCCCCTGAGTGCAAGCACCCATAGCCTTACATAGGCAATACACAGATGGTGCTGCCATGTGCTCATGCACCAATCAGGGAAGGTGCTTGCAGTCAGCAGACCAGTAAGCAAGCCTAACACAGCTGCTTCCCCACACCCTTAAACAACACCGGGGCTCAGCACTGATACCCATGCAGGTGATAATCAATGTATAACTTTTGATTCCCAAGAACTTAACTACTTAGCATACTGTTGACCAGAAGCCTTACTGATATCATAAACAGTCAATGAACATATATTTTGTATGTTATATGTTATCTGCATAATATGCCATATTCTTTTTTTGTGTGTGTGTGTGTGAAAGGAGGGGAGACAGAGACAGACTCCTGCATGCAGTCCAATTGGGATGCACCCGGCAAGCTCACTAGGCAGCGATGCTCTGCTCAGCTGGGGCTCATGTTCCATTTGCAACCAGAGTCATTTTTTAGCCCCTTAGGCAGAGGCCATGGAGCCATCCTCAGTGCCCAGGGCCAACTCTCTCTAATTAAGCCTTGACTACAGGAGGGGAGGAGAAGAGAGAGAGAAAGAAGCAAGATGGAAGGGTGGAGAAGCAGAGGGGTTCTTTTTCTGTGTGCCCTGACCAGGAATCAAACCCAGAACATCTACATGCCAGGTCGATGCTCTACCATTGAGCCAACCGGCCAGGGCCTTATATACCATATTCTTATAATCAAGTAAGCTAAAGAAAATAAAATGTTCTTAAGAAAAATCATAAGAGAAAATATATTGACAGTATTTATTAAAAATATTTCACATATAAGTGTACCCATGAAGTTCAAACTGTGTTGTTAAAGGGTCAACTGTTTGTTTATTTGTTTTGATTGCTGTTTATCCTCACTTTAGAAAGAAGAGAGGTAGTTGAAACTATAGCATAAACATACTTAAGAACCACACCCCTGGGCCTCTGCCATCTACTGTCTCTTCGGTGTCTTGTCTACCTCTTTAGGTTCTTGAAAAGATCTGTTCCTCCAACAAATGTCCCACATAGTTCAAACATCAGTAGTGAGAATTTTATGTTTACACAATTAGAAGAGGGTTTACCCTGATATTCAAAGTTTGAAAAAAAGATAGACTATCACAAGAAAAAGCATTTTTTGTATGTGATTATTATTACCCTTAAATCTAGAAGTACTTGCATTTTTATTGCTGCATTTCAAAAATTTCTAATTATTAGTTTGTATATTTAAGTTTTTAAATGTTTTTAAAATTCTTAATAAGTTAAGATGTTATAAGCCATACTTTCCTAAATTTCTGTCTTGCATTGGTGTGAATAGATTCTATGCTGGACTTATTGAAATGATCTATCAATTCCCAGTCAGGGCACATATGAGAAGCAACCAATGAGTGTACAACTAAGTGGAACAACAAATGAATGCTCTTTTCTCTCTCTTATTTGCCCTCCCTCTGTCTTTCTAACATCAATAAGTTTTTAAATTTTTTTTAAGAAATGCAAAACATAAAGACTCTTAGATGCCACAGGTGCCGGTGTAAATTGGAAACCAATTGGCAATAGAGATCAAGATCCAAAAAAAGTTCTTATGCGAGTTTTTCAACTGAGTTTAGGTTCCTCAAAAACCAGATTGAGGTAGATGTTCATGCAGGACTTTTGCTAGAAAGCACCCTTGGGATTAGTACCTCTGGAGGAATATAAGAAGCAGGACTAAGTAAAGAGAAAAACTGAATTGCAACATGGTTGCTTGGGGGCCTCAGCAAACCCTATAGGGAGTCCTGAACCTTGTATACTTTTTCAAAGATTGCCCAAACTGACTTTTATACTACCACCACCCCCAACATAGAGCAGTTTCTGGATGTGGGCAGCTATGGGGGAGGCGATCTAACACTGGGCAAGGCTGTTCTCCTCTACCAAGACAATTCCTAGGTAAGAATGCAGCTGGATACTAACATTAGCCACCTTCACAACAGCCAGCATGTAAGGGCCTTGGTCCTGATGTGGGGATGTGGGTGCCACACCACAACATCCACTGGAGTCCAGTGCTTGCAGAAATCCACATCCACTTTTTTCAGGTAAGTTCACCATGAGAAGCATCTTCTCCAGGATTCTAGCAGGTTCCTTTTCCCCAGGATTAATGGGACCTACTACAGCCCTCACCACTGAAGCTGGTTTGGGGAACTCAACTAATACACGTCTCCATTCTTTAGTATCTCTTCTTGGTTCCCTTCGATCTCAAATAGCACATTCACTGGTCTAGGAGGCTTACTTAGCAAGGTAATCCAAACCCTCATTCTTAAGAGTTCTAATCCTCCAGTCACCATACACTTCTCAAGCTGTGATATCTATGTTTGACTATTTAGTGTCAATATTGGGTAAGGAGTACCAAGAAACACCTCAGTAAATTGTTCACCTGGCTTCCCAAGGTATTTCTGCCTAAATTTTTTTTAAGAAAGGATTTCGCATTACATACCAGCAGTGCTATATACATTTGTAAGAATCAGGGTCTGTTATCTCAGCTAGATTGGTGCTTTCTTTCCTGTCCTTTGGCACATGGAACCCATAGTGCAGGTTGACTAAAAAGCAAACAGAACTTAAAGTTTGCTAGTAAAAGCACTTATCTTCTGGGGACTAAACCTCTAAACCTGCAAAGCTTATTATTACAGAATTAGAGGCACAAATTCTTCAAGTGAATCTCTAGGAGTGATAGTAAAAGAGGCCCCTTATACTTTCACATTTTCTTTCTACTGGGGACACAGGACTACATAAGATCACTGCTTTAGAATGTATGTTGTAGGAATGGCATCCCGTCTTTGCAAGTAATCATCTTCAAGCGTATGCTTCATCTATACCTTCAATAATCAGTCCCATTGCTTCTTAAAACTGGCAGCTTTTCAGTGGTATGATCTGTTATAAGAATAGCTTCCGCCAAGTATGGCATGTCTAATGCCATACCTCTTTTACTTTAACATGACCCTTGGTCTGAGGAACTGTCAGGTGGTGATACCATGTCTGTGGATCAGACATTCTGCAAACATTGGGGATGGCTGAGGCCCTACAAGTGGGAAATTCAAATCCATACCTAGAATATGTGCTGCTTCCAATAACGATAAATTTCTGCCTCTTCCAGGATGTAATTGACTTGCCACCAAGAGACTGGTTGGTTTCCTTGGGAGATAGTGTCCTCTCTAGTCTTAGTGTTGTTCTTTGATGCTGACTGGTGGGATATGTGGCAGCATTAAGTAGATGGATTCACCATAGTGACTGAGAACCTTGATGTGGGTTGAAACCATCATCACTGCAGTTTCTGTCTCTTACACATGGCCATTCTGTTCATGCTGCCTTGTACCAGGGCTGCAGTAGGTGATAATAGAAGCTGGCTGTCGTGCATCTGCCTTTTTTGTGGTAAATACTCTCTGGTGGGAATTAATGAGTTCTACAAGGACCTTCACAATTTTGGCTCACTCTCATAGGTCCATCACATGCCTCTTTCTTGGACCTTCTTGTCCCTAAAGTGTCAATCTGTCTCCTTTCCTATCTCTGACCAAGCAGCTGTACTAGTTGTCACTGTTTCAAAGTCCATGTGTACTTCTACCTTAGGTCATTTCTTTTTCCATGTAAACTAGACATCCTGGTGCAGTGCCTGAGCTTGGCCCATGAGAGAATTTTTATTCATTACTGTCATTCAGGGCCATCTCAATGGGATTTAAATAAAGCAGTGTGGTTCATTTTCAGCTTATACTTTAATATGAAGATCACCTACATATGAACCAAACTCAGCTTTTCCCCATCTTTATCAACTGAGACCAAGGCACAGACGTAACTGTGGTAGATGAGAGAGGGTGTGGGTCATGGCTTTATGCAGCTTATTTGTGCTGCCTGGCCCCACTCATGCCCAATCCTGGGTGTATATTTTTATGATAGAATGCCACTACACTCACCTCACATTACAACTTTGTGAGCTTTTTTGAACTAAATGGCATTAACTTCCTGAGATATATATATAATCAGTTAATGACCACAGAAGACACTTGTAAGCACACATGGTCTTTCTGAATGAATTTTTCTCTGTTCCTATGATTGGTTTTTCTTTTGCAAATTGATGTTTTAAACATGGTTCTCCTTTGATCACCTTTGCCATCCATGTGGGTCTAGTGTAGAATCTGACAGCTGAAACAAAAAGAACCCTGAATTAAGTGCATACTCTGGTTTTGGTGCTGAAGTTCTCACGGTCCTCAGCAGGGATAAAAAAAAGAACTTGGTGTGCATGGCAGAACCCAAAAATTGGTGGGCTTGACTTCCTGGCAAATTGCTGCATTTTTCCACTTTTCTGTTCAGGACCACTAAACGCTAAGGTGAATGTATACGAAAATAAAAGCAATTCAATGTGTTCTAAAAAAAAATGGCACTGGCATTACCTTGTTCCAGAACCTTAAGGAACTTCACTGTAATTTTTCTAGTGGCGCTTGCCAGAAAATCCACATGACATCTTTTCCTACCACAGGTACCGTCAGTATTTATGGTGGCACTACACTCTGCCTTTCTTCCTGAGCTGTAGTGTTATATTTAACATGCAGTATTGCCAGATATGTGCAGATTCAGGAGTTTCTACTTGGCCTGCCCAACTAAATATGTGACTCCACAGGTCTAAAACTCAGTATTGGGTCTCTTATAATTACTTTGTGATTCTCTCCAATTGTACATTTTTAGGGGACTAATAAAAGTAGCAATAAGTGGGTATACAGACCAAGAGATCTACTGTGAACCAGACCTGCAGTAGGACTCCATTTATTACCTGGCTCCTTTATGCCCCTACTCTAATATAGAGGCTATAATTATACTTTAGGTCCCTAAGTATTAATGTCAATTCAAACTCCTTGTTCAAGAGTAATTCAAAGATTTAGTTTTTCTCCTAATATAGGGTTACCCAAGTAAATTGTCATAGGTCCCTTTGAGGAAAACAAAGGGGGAATCATTACCATGTCTACTTGTAGTAGTAGACAGGGCCCTTTCTTATGGGAACCCAGCCTCTCTTTCAGTCAGTGGCTTCTAGATTAGAAAACTGGTTCCAGTTTGAAAATAGGGCAAAGACAGATGACCTTACACTGGCACAGGTTCCTCAAGTTCCTGATCATTCAAACTTGATTTCTTTGGTTTATCCCCTGTTGGCTGTGCATCTACCTTGCCCATAAGGATGCATATCTCATTAACCATCTCCATATTTCTTCACTTTGGATGCCATTCCATTATGGTGATTTACCCACACTGTTTCTAATCATCAGATGTCACTACCTTCCTTTTCTGTGTTGGTATCCTATCATCCCCATTGTTATCAGGGAGCCTACTTTAGCTGATCTTTACTGAAAGGCACTGCTAAGTTATCCAGTGATGCCAAAATTTCTCTCATTAGCACATTTCTTATCATATTGGTAAGTGGTTTTTCTCTGGACTCTCCCACCAAACAAATGGCTGGTAGGTATTTGGACCTTATTGAATATGTCCACTCTAGCATGTTAATTTCTTTAAGCTTGTTGATCTCTCTTTCTACTCTTTGCATGGCAGCTCTGGAATTTTAGCTTGTTGATCTCTCTCTCTACTCTTTGCATGGCAGTTCTGGAATTTTAGCTTACTAAATAGGAACCATCAATTTCCCAGCCTTTCAAAGCCAATGAATGGCACATCGGCGCTGATTCCCAGAGTCCTTGCCAGCATGTATGTTCTGTATCGTTCCCACATCAATAAATCCTTCCTCATCTAATTTTGTATCTCTCCCCCCTGACAGCATTCTCAGGATCTAGTCCCCGTATTTTCTCAGCTCCTGAGAGTACATATTTTCTAAGTCCTACAATAATCCGTTTCCTCTCTTAACAGGCACAGAACTTCCCAGGACAGATTATGTTGTCTCCTGATGCTGGTCTTTGTTGTCTAGTGGCCAAGAAAAAGAAGGTACATTACTTAGCAAGACAAATGTTTCTGAATTGTTTTTCATGCAAAAAGAAAACAATAACTTTTAATGAGAAGAATTGGACCACTTATGCAAGACCAGAGGGTCCAAAATATCAGGAGGTTTAAGGTTCTT
The DNA here is from genome assembly GCA_037038555.1 of Rhynchonycteris naso. Lineage (NCBI taxonomy): Eukaryota > Metazoa > Chordata > Mammalia > Chiroptera > Emballonuridae > Rhynchonycteris > Rhynchonycteris naso. Next base: position 175,369,678 of record CM072995.1, on the reverse strand, counting down.
TAGTTTGTCAACTTGGATGCCCCCAACATAAGTCTCAGGGTTTCACATCTTCCTAAAAGGCCCTGACATTAGCATAATAGACTCATTTTGCAAGGGCAGAGAATTCAACATTTTCCAGAGATCTATTACCCTCATAATTAACTCGTCAAGTGTTTCTGTCATTTCACAGCAGGAGTCAAAGTTTGTTTTTTGTTTTTTTATTTCTTATTTTCCACCCAGGAGCCTATCTAACTTCATATTTTGCCTTAAATTGATTATTAATCACCCTTAGCCTTTCATTATTTTTCTCCAATGTATACAAGAGAGAAAATAATTTTCCTTCTACCTTTATAAATTCTTGCTGAGACCATAATAAAAGACAGATTAACAAGAGAAAAACAAACAGAAGTTTATTAACTTGATCCTTTGGAGGAACTGTTTTTAAGTTGACAAGGGGAGTTCAGGCAAAGCCTCTTCTTATATTTGCTGTTTGTCAGGTGGCTACAGTTCAAAAGAATCAATATACCAGTGTCATATTTGGGGGTGCCATGTTCTGCTACACTTCAAATGTATGAGCCATTCAGTTCTTCTTTTCTTATAATTACTAGTCTCCCTGATCTTTATAATGTCTGAGATACTTCATCTTCCTATTCCCATACCAGTTTACAACCTATGAGAGATTTAACAATTGCCCCACTATAGTAGGTCAAGGGCTATTCATCATCTATCTACCATTAGGGACAGTGTTCATATTTCCAGAGAGAAAATAGGTAACCCAGCTCCAAAATCATCAGTTTCCTTCCTAGGAACACTCCTGGCATCAATGGTCTGACATTAGATTTTCCAAGAAACAGACCATGAGCTGGAAGTTTGCATCTAAGTGGTTCATTGGACCACCTGTAAGGGACAAGGGTTGGGATAAGGATAAACATAAAAAGTTTCCACAGAAGTCTCAACTGATTGTATACGGAGCTCTGAAGCTGGAATGACCTACTTAGATTGAGGGGAGATTATGAACCTGGGTTCTGTATCATCCCATACTAAAGAGTCACTGGATGTGGGCTGCTGGGATAGGGGGATGAAGACATTGGGCAAAACAGCTCCTTTTACCCAAGGGAATTGCTCGAAAAAGACTTTGCTGTGAGCTCACAGCAGGTCACAAGCCATGAAGTTCGGAGAATGAAAACTGCTGTCCTAAAGGCTGATCTGAGTGCTGTACCAAATACTATACTGTTGGTTTTGACTACCTGATATGATTTGGGGACAACATATTTAACTCCTTAATTATATTTTACTAGATGAATATTTTGAAGCCTGTAAATTCTTACTACACACAAACAATTTAAGGGGAGATGATCTAGAATTATGCAGGGCAAAAGGGGAAATGCAACCTAGGATTGCAAAATACAGAAAACTCAGAAGTCTATAACGTACACACCTAAATAATCAAAGATTGAATGTTTTAGAGAGTAATTAAGTGACCTTGTGCTAAAACATAGTTTATTTTGAGAGGCCAGAAATTCCAAGTTTTATGACAAAAGGAAAGGAGAGCTCTGTTCTTATCTGACATTCTTTAGAGGCTTGTGGTAAAGTAGGAGTTCATAGTGAGATTCTTTTGCAGAAAGGAATGGTCATATTTCTGAAGAACATTTATTGAGTGGTCTGGAGACCTCAGGTATGCAAACATAGGTCTGGAGGTTTCAGTGTGACTTGTTTATATCTAGAAGGGTCCTGGAAAGTTTGTGTCTTGGACAGTTGTATTTAAGAATATTAATTTTATTCTCTGTATATCATATGTGTGTGCATGTGTGTGTGTGCATGTGTGTGTGTGTGTGTGTGTGTGTGTGTGTGACTATGATTTGGCAATTTTCAGTAATAAAGAACTGAAGTAATGGATTAGGAAGGCAGAAGTTATAGTTCTTTTATAATAAATCAGAGTATCCTAAAGGAAATAATATAAACAACTAAATTAAATGACCAAAGAGAGAAAGATAAATTTTAGAATGAAAACTTAAACATCTGGGCACAGTTATCTTCAATTCTATCAAGTGGCATGAAAGGGAATTCAGGCAAAAGAAAATGTGAGCTCTCAGATCATCCATTTTCTAGACTAGAAACTATCTAATTGCTTTTGTAATGAATTGACTTAAGTTTGAGCAAAAATAGCTATCTGAATTTTTTTGGTAATCACTTAGAACTCATTGAGTAGCTATAATTGTATAGTTGGACTTGTCATGTTACTAAATTCTTCACTTAAAAATTCATTTATCAAAAAAAAATTCATTTATCAACACAGTTAATCATATTTGAATACATAAAAATGATCATGTTGCCAACATATTGATTTTCCTCTCACTTTTTTCACTCATACTCTTTTTGTTGCAGACATTGCCAACTAAAGGGGATTAAAGATGACTAAATAATAATTCCTGTTCTTGAGAAACTCATGGTTTAGTAGGGTAGGTAGACATAAGTTAAAATGATACAAATACAGAAAGAAAAGAGAGTGAGTCATTAAACTGAACATTTGTTCACTATCTACCAGGGCCCAGGTTCTAATATTCATAAAACAGGAATAAAGTATGGTACATGTCCTCAGCAAGCTGTTGGGAGAGGATTTGTGTCTGGGCTAGATTGTCTTTGAGTAGGAATAAGAACATTTTCTCAGACAGAAAAGATGAGTGAAGATGTGCATGTTTTAAGGCAATTTATGCTTAATGCAATTTTTTCCAAGAAAATAGGAGATTTCTACCTGCTCATAGTGTGACAGTGAGTATTGACTTCCTAAAGTAATACTCGATATACTACTGCTACCTTGGTACAGAAGGTGAGAAGAGAAATTGTAAATATGTAGACTGGAAAAATGCCATGGAGGATAGAGAGGGAAAGCAAGTATGGGAGCTCAGGTTATTGGCGAAAGAGTAGTTCAGCTTTTTTAGATTACTGTGTTCTTTATAGTTGAACACCATAGACCATAGAATCTAAATAAGGTAAGAAAAAAAGTGAAGATGACAAATAGCTAAGACATTGGGAAAAAAAAGAATCAGTAAAGTAAATATAACTTTTTATGAGGCTAACAATTATTCTGGGGTGATAGAAAAAAAGCTGGAAAAATATGAAGTTGTGGTTTGAATGTGAGTTATTGAAGTTCGAGAATTCAGAGGAGGATTTTAGCAAATCATGACAAAGGTCAGAGAATGTGAAAGTCAATGAAGTTTCAGAAAGCTATCAGGAGCAAGGACATTGCAGGGGTCATCCATCTGAAATTAAAAGCAAGCAGGATGATGCTGTAACTTGGGGTACAGAGAAAGGTAGCAAGCTGGCAACCATGCTCAGTGGAAGTTGTGACCACCATGCAGTAGCTCACTTGACGGCGCTTTGGCAGAATTGCATCAGTGGGTATATTTCCCCTCTGGGGAGAGTAGGGAGAAGCCAGTGAGAATCACCTATAGGAGGCCTCATTTTATGTTAGTCCCTGCTCTTCCTGAGAGAAGGACCTAAGGTCTCTAGATGAGCATCAAGGAGAGATCATTTACCTCTCAATATAAGGAAAATAAATGAGCAGTGTAACCTTCACGGTGTTTTTACTTTATCGTGTTAACTTCTCCTTATTGTTTTCTACATGGCTGCTTTCTAGTTAAAAGGGTATGAGGAATAGAAAATGCTTTGTTAGGGGTCTCAGAAAATTTAATGACTCCTTAAATTTGGGTAAGGAATGCTGTTTAAGACACTGAGTCTCTGTATTGGCAGCTACACAAACCACTTGTGACTAGGGGCTCCACAGTCAATTTTCAACCTTAAAGGTTACTCTGCCCAAAGAAGTAGCCCTCATTCACATTTTGAATTATATAAGGTATAGTTCTCATCATAAATGTCTAGTGCATATTCTGAGGATATATAAATACTTTTCTAACTGTTTACCTTTGCTATGTTCTAAAAGAGTAAATTTTTATTTACAGCAAATGGGGAGGAAGAGGCAGGGTAAGCTTAAAACATTAAATCCTCTTTAGAAAAGAAAGAATTGTCAGAGCCATTCTTGATCTTGAGAACCAGTGTCAGCAACACAGCTTTGACAATAGCATAGATAGTTCCTGGGAAATGGAAACCAAATGACAGTTGGGTAAGAAAAATATAAGAAGTAAAATAGACCAAGAGAGCTCACAGGGTTTAGAAACAAAAAACAACATTTCTATCTTTCATTCCCCACTTAAAATTGATTTCTGTATCTTAAATGTAATCTTTTATATTTTTTATTGATCACATTGCCTCTTGTCACAAAAAAATCTAATATAACATTTCTCTTCAGTGTGACTGAAAATGTGCACTGTGTGATAACTTGTGAGATATTCATCTATATCTAAATAAAATGATCTGTGGCATTTTGGTGAAATACTTTATCCCAATTTTATGCTTGGCTGGTAGTATTTTACAGGTTTGTTTTCAAGTTGATTCACTTTTTAAACTTTTATTTCAAGGTGGTGATGAAAAATTGGCAATTGATAACTTGATGATGTCATACTTAGAGATTCTAGAATTGCATAAAGATAAGTGAATTTACTTTACCTTTCCAAAAATATTATTATAAATATAAATTCTCTGTTTTGATGTTCATATTTCTTAACTGAATTTAGAACATTACTATTTGAGTGTCAAAATATATTTGTAAATAGATAATTTCTCTTCCTTTAATGAGTTAAAGGAATCTGGAGGAATTTCCAACCAATTCAGAAGGTTCAACTTGTTTCCATCAGGGGCCTGAAGAGATCAAGCCTGTGTTTTTATGTAAGAACTTTTTGAAGTGCTTAGAACAACTGTTAAAGCATCTGGATGTCTGGTGGTTTAAGTAGTCTTTTCTGAGAAATATTAAACATTTACTTTCTAAAAATGCATGATCGGAGAAGGAATGAAATAAATTCATGTACTAGAGTGGTTCTGACAAATAGCAAATAAATTACATATAAGGAGTATTGTTTGCTTTTTACTTTGCCACCATAGAAACTCCCCTTTCACATCTCTAACAATTTCATTTTTCTTTCTATTTTAATATTGCATGATGGTGGGAAATGTCAAGAATGCTGGGAGAGTAGGAAAATGCTGGGAGAGATAGTATTACTAGATTTGAATAGAAGAGAGAGGGGGTTATCTCTCCGCCACTGTTACCAGTCTGCCTTGCAAAATGTGAACAATAGAGTCCTCAGCAAAAAGTAGTGTGTTGTGGTTATCTAGTCTCTCCTCTATCCTTTAAACAAAATTGTCACCTATGTAAGATACAGCATAGGAAGCCTTAGAAGAAAACCTGAAACTACAAAGAAATATTCTCCCTACTGCCAGTCCATTCCCATCATCACAAAAGATCCATAATTTCATAATTACTAAAACCAATTCATTTGGTGAATTTCCTGTCACTATCCCAGTAACATGGAAACATGGGGATTTTTTTTTCTTCAAAAAGAGACTATATTCTTAGGTCTTGTAGATTTTATTCATTTTTCTAGCAGCAGTCCTTTCCTCACTCTAGCCTCTATGGTCCATCAACTTCATCAGCCAACTGTATTTATTGGGCTCCTTCCTTGTGGGGCATGACCACATAGTGTATTGCACTATGGGCAATGCATAAAAAGGGGAGACACAACATCTGATATAAAGGAACTACCAACCTTACTACCTCTCCTCTTTCTGATGGACATTTTACTCTCCTTTTTCACCTTTTGATGAGTCTACCATCCTTGAAGATTGAGAACAAATGTCCCCTTTCTATGAGTTCTCTGATAATGATTGTTTGCTTTCTGACTCTCTCTTCTATTCTGGAATTAGGAATACAAAAGTTGAGAAGGAACTCATTGTAAACTGAAGTCACTATGAGGTACAACTGAAATAAGAAGGTATTGAAAACTCAGCCAGAGTGAGACAAGTATGAAGGGCTAGAAAGGATTTCCTGGTGATGGGACAATACTTGTAAAGTGCAGAGGTATAGAATAAAGAATTCCATATATGTCCTGGTAAAGTTATTGTGGAGAAAAAAATCTGTATAGGAAATCATTCAAAGCAGAGATCATAGATCAGTCATTCTCAATTTTCAGACCAGTGTTTCCCAATAGAAGTGCAATGCAACCCAAATGTGTAACTTCTAATTTTCTAGCAGAAACATTAAAAAAGAAATAGTTAAAATTTATTTTATTTCAATAGTATAGTTAATTTAACCCAAACTTACATATTATCATTTTAACATATAATTATTTAAAATATTATTCATGTGGCTTTCACTATCTTTGTATTGCATCTTTGAAATCCATTGTACACTTGTGCACTTGACATTATAGCTTTTATGAATTTGAACCAACTACATTTTATTTTTACAGGGACAGAGGGAGAATCAGAGAGAGGGATAGATAGGGACAGACAGACAGGAACGGAGAGATGAGAAGCATCAATCATCAGTTTTTTGTTGCAACACCTTAGTCTTCATTAATTGCTTTCTCATATGTGCCTTGACCATGGGCCTTCAGCAGACTGAGTAACGCCTTGCAAGTAACCCCTTGCTTGAGCCAGCGAGCTTGGGTCCAAGCTGGTGAGTTTTTTGCTCAAGCCAGATGAGCCCGCGCTCAAGCTGGCAACCTTGGGGTCTCGAACCTGGGTCCTCTGCTTCCCAGTCCGATGCTCTATCCACTGTGCCACCGCCTGGTCAGGCTGGACCAACTACATTTTAAGTGCTCAATAGCCACCTGTACCTAGTGGCTAGCATATTATACAATATAACTTTGAAGTATGTCACAATCACCTGTGAGGCTTCTTAAAACACAAATTGTTAGTCCCCACCTTCAGAGTTTTTGATTCAGTAAATCTGGAGTGAGTTTCAATGACTGTCATTTCTAACAGGTTCCCAGGTGATGTAGATGGTACTGGTCTGGAAGCACATTTCCAGGACAAGAGCTTCTCAAGCCTGGCTGCTCATTAGATATATATATTAATTAAAAACAAGAGAAATAACATATATATCTTCCAGGTCACTCTCTAGGCCACTTACCAAAGCTCTAAATGTCTTATCAGGGCATTGCTTTTTAAACGTTTTCTAGGGATTTTACTTACTAGCCAGGTTAGAGTACAGAAGTATGAGGAGGAAAGAGATTAGAAACATATTTTAGTAGACAGAAGAGGGCTAATTAAAAATATATAGATGTTGCAAAAAAGTTACAGGGAGTCTCAATAGATTTTTAAACAGGGTAGAAATATATAATGAAAGTATCATTATGCTGAGTTGCTTGAACTGCTAATGATCTGTAGCAGAAAAGAGAGAAAGGTTTAAAGTTGTTCAAGAGCTTGACAAGGTTGGAGCAATGGAAAGAGGAGTGAGGGGAAATGAGAAATTATGCATACTTGTTTCAATTACGTAACTGTACATATGTGAATGATGAAAGCTACATGTGATGAAATTTGTTAGGCCTGATCCATAGGGGGCAGTCTCCTCCAGATATTACCTGTTATTTGTCTCCCAGTCCCTTCCTGGCCCCCATGTCTCTAAACTTAGTTTTACCCTCAGTCTAACTTGGTACTCTCCTCAGACTTCTGGTCTCTAGTCAGTAGAGTCTTTCCTTGTCTGAGCCTCTGGCTTCAGGTTGGAACTTTGTGAAAAGGAATTATCAAAGGTACTTGAAGTGAGCTGAAACTATGAACCAAAGCCAATCAAAGTCAGCAGTTCCTGGAGAAACAGTCCCCAGTTTAGAATGACTAAAGATAGGAGTGTGTGTGAGTGGGTGAACAAGCATATGTGCCTGATGAAAATAAGATTTCACAACCTGAAACCACATTATCTAACAAATGCCACAGGCACCAGTCTGTGAGAGGAGAGGTGCATAGTTGCCAACATATCACAGATTTGGATCACATAAAAGCAATAGGGAAAAAGTGACAGTAATTAAGCTTCTGGTATCATAGGTCCTCCCTATATCAGCTCAGCTGTGGAATTTAACTTATCATGCTTGAAATCATGCTTAAATACCATAGGTAGCCAATAGAAAATAAAGTAACAATTATAGGCATCAGCCAACACATGATTAAATCAGCTGTTTGAGATAGATTGTAATTTATATTCATACTTACTCTTCATTTCAGGCTGACTTCTGTCTATTTAGGGGTTTGGGCAGAGTCTTCAAAGCCCACTAATAGGAGCCTTGATAAGATTATTAATGAGTTATTGTGATTGAGCTGCTGTCACCATTACTGACTCCGGGGTTCCTTGTTCTCCATCTGGTGTTTTTTCTGTCACCTTAGCATCTCCTTTTTCTCACCCATATTTTTAAAAAATTTCTACTGAGTCCATTAACAATTTGCCAAACCAAACTGACAATTAACTTGCATCTTTGAGCCTAAATTTTATATCTGAAGATCCTTATTTCTTTATACAACATACCCCCACCACCTTAAACTGCTGTTATAAATCTTGCTTTGGGCCAGAAACCCTATTTTCCTAAGGAGAATTTGCCATACTCCCAAACCCATGATCAGCATTCGACAGAACACCACCACGTTCATCTAGAACATATTTATTTTAATATTCAATAGGACATTTTATTATATTTATTAGCTGTGGTACCTTTCATTTTCTTATACCAATTTACTATGAAATTAGTTTCTCATGTATAATTTCTAATTTTGTTTTTCATAAGGCCCAAAACTATATAAGTTGTAAATGTATATGAATTTTGACAATAAAATGGCATATCTTAATACAACCTATTTTTGTATAGTAAAAATTATTCTACTTATTTTGCCATTAAAAGTTGTCTTATTTAAGAAGTTTATTTTTCTACATGTTAAATAAAAAACACTGTCGACATATCAGTACTTCCAATGTTGAGTTAATTGGATATTACTTAGCTTTTCTTTTTTTTTTGCAACTGCTTATAAATTCAAAATTGCTACTCAAACCAATGTTCTAAAATCTGCACTTTGAAAATGCTTTTTTAGGATGGTTACAACATAAAATAATAAAAAGAATGTTATAAAATAGCATATAATACAGCTACATAAATATAAAAATCACCTCCTTTCTTGACTTCAAATGTAGATTTCTGTCTTTCTTAAATTTTTTAAAAAATAAAAGAATGCCTGACCAGGAGGTGGTGCAGTGGATAGAGCGTCGGACTGCGACTCGAGGACCCAGGTTTGAAACCTCGAGGTTGCTGACTTAAGCACAGGCTCATCTGGTTCGAGGAAGGTTCACCATCTTGAGCTCAAGGTCGCTGGCTTGAGCAAGGGGTCACTAGATCTGCTGTAGACCCCCCCCCCCCATCAGGGCACATCTGAGAAAGCAATCAATGATCAAAAAAGATGCCGCAATGAAGAATTGATGCTTCTTATCATCTCTCTCCCTTTCTTTCTGTCCCTCTCTTTCTCTCTCTGTCTCTGTCACACACACACACACACACACACACACACGCACACACACACATACACACACAAATATCAAACACAGACAATAGTATGGGCAGGAAAGAAAGGGTGTGGGGGAAGCAGGATGACGGTAGAGGTGGGATACGTGGTGACAGAGGGAGACTTGACTTGGAGTGGTCAACACAGTAATGTATTATGGAACTGTACACCTGAAACCTGTATAATTTTATTTTTTATTATTTATTTTAACTTAATTTTTATTTTTAATTTTACTCAAACCCCAATAAATTCAATAAATTTTTTAACTAAAAAACTAAAATAAAATAGTCTGACCTGGGGTGGCGCAGTGGATAAAGCGTCGACCTGGAAACAGTGAGGTCGCCAGTTCAAAACCCTGCACTGGTCTGGTCAAGGCACATATGGGAGTTGATGCTTCTAGCTCCTCCTCTCTCTCTCTCTCTCTCTCTCTCTCTGTGTGTGTGTGTGTGTGTGTGTGTCTCCTCTCTAAAATAAATAAATAAAAAGAAATTAAAAAAATAAAAACTAAAATAAAATAATTTAAATCAAAGAGAACATCTAGGCAACTGAAACATGGCAGGGCAGGGGGGAACTTAGCCAGAACTAGGGCATCTCACTGACGTGATTATAAGGCAATTTATTTAAACATCCATTAACTAGAAACATTTTTTTCATTCTCCCTTTCTCTCTCTCCTCTATCTTTTTTTCCATTTTTTTAAATCATCAGACAATGAGGTCTTTCACTGCTAAGTTCCATTACATCAAAAGGACACAGTGTTAATATTGCACTTAAAGAAATAAAATAATTTAAAACAATGAAAATAAATCTATGTTCCTTAACAAACCATCCATGCTGGTTTAGTCTTTTTAATGGGTGATGGTCCAAATCTAAACTGCAGAACACTATTCAGAAATAAGGAATTTAATTTAGATACCGTCAGTGTCTTCATCAACATTTCCAATATCATCAAACTGGATTTCATCATCATCTCCAGAACCAAATGTATCTGTTTCATTGATTTTAACATGTTCTGGAAGCTCATCATATACCTTCAAACTTCCAGCTTCATCTGCATTGCACTTTTAAAATAACATCAGCTTTGTTCTCCTGATAGTCTCACATACCAACCAATATGATATCTGATGTATTCATCTAAACCTTTTTTCTCAATTTTCCTCTGATATTATATAACTTCTTCACACCATCAAAGTACATTGCATCTAATCGTCCATTTTTCAACATTTTGATGATTTAAGCACTCTCTTGACCATCCTCTTTAAAGACCAGTTCTCTTTTTCAGATTCATTCTCATTCTAACTCTACACTTGTTTTTGCCTCCTTTACCTTTATTTCTGGTCATGGTGGTGCTGGTTACCTCCTGGCATTTTGACCTTTATCTGGTACTACCTGCTCAGGTAATTTCTCCAAGGGGCCTGTGAGACGTAACAGTTCCCAGTTTCATGTGACAACCGACTTCTAGGGCAATCTATAGGTGACCACGTCCCTGAATGAGCAAAATTAAAATATCTTCATACAATTTTTTCTGAATTCATTGGTGTTTACCCATAAAGTCAAAATAATTTTTGATTTATGGGGGATGGAATTATTTTGAAAACAGTTAACCTCAGTTTGATACTATGGATCCTACTACTCTCCACGGTCCCCATTAGCTCTTATTTAAGAGCTTATTTCCTCCATCTCTTTCTACATGTCTTGTTTTTGACAGGGTTTGAGAATATTCTGTTTCTATAGCATAACCAGTAAATTCTAATGCTTCCTAGTCAGTCATTAAATCTCAGGTTAAAGCATGAGGCCATGAGATACTAAATTTTACTCCCAACTCAGTTTTTCAAATTAAAATTTGTTTGAATGTAAAGCTTAAAATACACAGATGATGAATAATTCACTATTTTAACTGACAATAAAAATTTCATCAAGCCCTTGCCAAGACAAAAGTGAATGAGAACATTTACATTGTAAAATAAATTAATTTAAAAGAATGTTTTAAATACTTTTCTTAGAACAGCAAATAGGATTCAGATCTACTTTAAGGAAGATATTCAAGCCTTGTTATAACTAAAATAAGTCATATGGTTCTAGTGCAATGCAACTCAGCGAATATTTTCCCAAATAAAGTGGGCTTCATTGAATGTATTTGAGATGCTGTGCATCATAAACTTGGAAAATGCTTTCAGCAGAACTTGAATTTCTAGAAAAGAACTTCTCCTTCTAGTATGCTGAGTAGGTGTTGGAACATTCATTCTGGGTAAACATCTTTACAATGTAATCCATCAGAAAATAGCTGTAGCAGATACAATATCCATACTCTCATGTAATTAGTATTTGTGGACCTTCCTAAAAGAACTCTTGCAGGGATCAGCACTTATGAATATTAAACATAAAGGAGAAAAACCTCACAAGTAATAACTGCCTTATAACCACTTGGTTAAGCAAATCTTTTGTATTTATCAGCTAATTCTCAACTAGATATTAATCCTTTTCAAATGAACTAGCTTGCTACTTGGCTCTCATACAGATTACGGCTTGGTTGTGAACCTATGCAGCAAAATTAAGCTGTGCAAACATCAGTCCACAATATGGTGCTATTAGAAAGATCTTAAGTTACACTGCAATGGGAAATGAAGCCTAGAAGGCTTTGCTGGAACCACACTTGTGATATATGCTTTAAATTAAAGCTAATCTTAAAAAGAAAAGGAAAAAAAGAAAGAAAACAACTGTTAAAGCAAATTTTGATTCAAAGTCTAGAGAACTGTTACTAACAGAAAAAAATCTATATCCAATGCCTATAAAGCATAACGTCTAGGACTCCAAATACAAAGGAAAATTATAAAAGACACCTTCTTCATTTTCAGATATGTCTACACGTCTTCTAATGAAGAAGCTATAATTTAGTTATTGAAAAGGAAACATGAGTAATTTTACCTTACTAGAATTCAGGTTAGCTCTGTTTCTTGAGTTTTGTAGGGTTTTTTTGTTTTGTTTTGGGTTTTTTTTGCTTCTGTCTACACCTGAGTCACTCAGAAGTATTATTGTTCAGTTATCTGAATAACTGATTTTTATCACTTGACTTGAAAGCAAGATCTATATTTATTTATTTTGCTAGATATTTTGGGTATCTAGCAAAATGTCTAGTCATAATACTCATTAAATATTTGTTCTAAAGAATTTAACTTCAGTGAATAGATATAGATGACTATTTGATCTATATAGAGTCAATAGGGACATATAAAAGAATACTCCCAATGCCATGACTTCTAAGAGTCTGTGGGCCCTTGATGCTTGAATAGCTCTTTGTGCAGGAACTTAATCTGTGTATGGAGAAGAAAATCAGTCTTAAACTGGGCTGTAATTCAACTATGTAGAAATCAGAAGTTACTCATAAAACCGAGTAAAATAACAATCATTATACATAACTTTAGCACTGATCAAGAATTTATGTCAAACATAATAGATTTTTTTACCATCCAAATATTACCAGCTGGCCTAAAATTTCAGCCCCAGCTTTAAAGTCTTCTTTTTGTATCTGTGCCCTTAGAAACTGACTGTTATTATTTCCTTAAATTGACACAGTTTTTTAAAAATTTAATATACAATACTATAATACATAGCTAATGTAGAACATTCAGAATATCCAGGAATCTTTGGGGGATATTCTAAATTATCTTTATTCCTCTACACTCAAGAAAAATTAGCATTTTTGTTATCAGTATGTAATTAAAAAAAAACACATAGAAACTACAACCCTCAAGGACAAGACTGACTCAAGACAGAAACCCTACAGGAAAGCTTTCTCTAATAGATATCTTCAAGGCATCACTCTTATGTATTGACAGCTAAAAGAACAGAGAAGAATGAATGCAAAGATACCTATCATATATGAAAAGTACTTCTGACAAAGAAGAAGAGTAGAACTTTTATTTTATTCTATATATTTTGTAATACTTGAATTATTTAAATGATGTGTTTGTGCGTTCTCATAAAACACTTAAAAATAGTTAAACAATGATTTAAAATGAGGGTAATATTACCTAAAAATATATTATATACCCTATCATAATTTTTTCTCTTTGATTTAATTACTAGAATATTCAAAACCTGTTTTACATGTAATTGTGTGGCTACCCTACACTAAAACTACATAGTGTTGTTGTTGTTGTTGTGTGTGTGTTTTAAATATATTTTTTTTTTACATTTCCTACTCAACTGTCACCTTTAAATTAATTTTTGTCACTTCTTATATTTATTCTTTTATTGTGATGTATTTCAATAATTTTTTGTTTCTTCAAATATTTGTTTGCTTTCAGAACTAGATGGAATATAAATTACTTAAAACAAATACAATACTAGAAAACATTCCAAATCACTGTAGCTAGCAAAAATTAAGCCAACTAACCCATGTGATATTTAAGACTTCATGAAGAAATTTGTATAGACTACTATGGCCTATTTCCCCAGAAAACTCCAACCCCAAAATTAAAATTGTATTTCACCAGTATCAGTAAGCCACATTCACAGGCACTTGTCCCACCTGCTCTTCCAGAACTTTATTCTGCCAAATGCCCCTCTCATCCTCATCCTGCGCATGAAATCCATAGGAAATATCATGTGAGCTGAGAAGGCAGCAAACACCTAACCGTTTCCTTTCTTGCTCTGCCTCCCTTTGGAGACGCTTCCTTTTGGAGATGAAATGAAAGCCCTTCCACAACTTCCAGTGAGTGTCTGCAGTTGTGTTCTTCCAGGGATTGCTTAGAGGGAAAATATTTCTTTTATTTATGAACTTAGTTTTTACATGCTTTGACTCATAAACTTAACTATTATTAAATAAGTGAATATTGCAATATAGTTTTATAATTATTGGTCACTGAGATCTCTGTGGTTATCAAGAATGTAAATAATTTAATGTAATTATTTTATTAAGATAATGCATTTAGTTTGCACACATGGCATTGACTCTATCTATTGTATTTTTTCTAGTGAGAGAGAGAGAGAGAGGCACAGACAGGAAGGGAGAGAGATGAGAAGCATCAATTCTTTGTTGCAGCACCTTAGTTGTTCATTGATTGCTTTCTCATACATGCCTTTACTGGCAAAGCCAATGACCCCTTGCTCAATACAGCAACCTTGGGGGTCATGTCTATGATTCCATGCTTGATCCAGTGACCCTGTGCTCAATCTGATCAGTCCACATTCAAGCTGGTGAGCCCGCGCTCAAGCACACAACCTCAAGGTTTCAAACCTGCACCACTGCCTGGTCAGGCTATCTATTGTATTTTAAACAGAGGACACTTCAGGGAAGAATTTTCTAAAATTTATTATTTATTTACATATGATATAATTGACATATAACATTGTGACAGTTTCATGTGTACAACATAATAATTTGATATATGTATCCTGAAAGTTATTTAACTTGCTTCCTTCTTGTTTTTCATGGTGCCTCTTACTTGACCAATTCAAAGGTAGTCATCAACAAATGAACTTTAAAAAGTCAACCTATCTAGAAAGGAGAGTGAGTGGATAATATTCTGAATCTGGAAAAAAATTTTAACAATCATCACATTGAAAAGTCAAAGTAGTAATGATATTTCAGTGAATTTGCTTTAGCTTAATTGGAAGCCTTGGGGAAAACCTTTATTTATGTATTTTTGTTAATACTCAAAAGGAATAGAATTCAAAACCATTACTAAGCTAATTAAAATGTTTTGAAATGCCAAGGAGGGGACATAGTGGTTTTATAAATTTTGATTTATGCATGCTTGTTCTTTTCTAATAATTCTTTGAAAAAATATGCTTGATCTTTTATGATAGGGAAAATGCCATTAAACGGTGAACTCTCAACTATTCAGTTTTATGTTTGATAATGAAAGAGTCTAATTGACTGCAGAATAAAAGATAGCATGCATAACTTTTTAAAAAATTATCAAAAGCATTGTCCTTGATCTTAACCTGACATGTTTCCCTTTGATTAGTCATGGATTTATATAGCACTTGCCTTCAACGAAACCAAACTATTTGCCTTAAAAATATGTTAATCTCCCATTATTTTTATAGGGCTAAAGGTGGAAGAGATTTTCATTTTTGCTAATGAGTAGAGTGGCTGTCTGAAAAAAGTCTAACAAGTTCTCCTATAACACATCCCCTTCAGCTATCCACATTCTCTGTCCTTCCCAAACCCACCTTATGGCAAGTGGTGGTCTGCCCTACACACTCCAGTGTCCCTTTAACAGGCCCTAGTAAAATAACAAATTCAGCTACAAATGGTCACTGTTGGGAAGGTGCTTTGGTTGGCAACTTTACTGCCTTTCAGAATTAAAATAAATAAATAAATAATCAAAATACTCTTCTTAGTTGATAGCAAGGAACTCAAGCCATGTCAGTTCTTCATTTATTATTTCTCCATTCATTCCACAAATAACTACTGAGCTCCTACTATGTGTAATACTCTGATGCTTATTAACACTATTATGGCTATTGCCTGAATTAAGTAGAAGCCAAAAAATCAATATTGAACAAGATCCACTAGGGTCCTGCCCTTATGCATCTAACATTCTAGCAGGGGAGTCACATATTAATTAATTAATTATGTACGTAATTTTTACAATAAAATTGTAAAAAATAATATGAAGTACAAATAGTGAGTACTTTGAAAGCGCTGAATGGGTAAAGTTGACTGAGAGTTCACAGATGGTTTTCTTGACATGAAGACATTTGCTTGGATTCTGAAATATCAGTGAAAATTAATAAAGCTAAAATAAGAAAAGGGGAACTCTAGGAAGAGGCCACACATTGCCACAAGATCCTGAAGTGCAAAGAAAACAGTATTGGTTATTGTTGTATTGAGGAAGACCAAGAATATAATGTATGTAAGTTAGACCATGTGAAAGTGCTTCATAAAAAAATAAAGTTTGAACAAAGGTTAGTGGTAACTTTTGCTGCTTATTGCTATTGTTGTTATTGTCTGCAAGTAGTGAAAAATCAGGGCTATATGCTGAGACCAGCTCAGCAGTGGGTGTGCACAAAAAGAAAGGTACTGTGTGACTTAAGGAAAAACACACATAAGTCACAACATACAGAAAAGATGGCTAGAGGGCACTCCCAGCCTCTAGGGCTGACAGCCTAGATCTCTGCAGCCTCATCATATTTATTAGTATCTTTGCTCATCAAGCAAATTAGAAGAGCCTGGGTCAAATTAGTTGACAGTAGATTCAGGTGCAGAGAAAGATAACCAATGCCCGCCAGGTATATAGAAAAAAATGGCTAGAGGGATCAGCTGTTTTCTATAAACAATCATAGTGCTTGCTGGAGCTGTGTTCTGCCCCCACAGAACTTGGCATTTGGAAGTCCACACCAAAGACTTGTCTCAAGGCTGCAGTTTAATCTCTCAGCTATCTTCTTACAGCTATATTTTTCTCTTACTGCCTTTAAGCAGTAAGATAAAACAGGCTTTTACACTTTTCTATCTCTAGCTACTATTGTGAACAGAGATAGTAGTTGTTTAGAAAATCACAGTGTTAAGAGTAGTTACACTTTTAAAAATCTAGACGAAATCAAAATTTTAATAATATTGAATTCAGTATCAATTTCCACAATGCCACCCCTCATCTCTTATGCATTTACTTCCATCAGTTCAGGCCATATCTGTGGATTAAAAGTGTTTGCTGATCTTTTATCATTCTTCCCCTTTTTTGCCTGGTACTGGTATTCCCAAGATCATGGGTTAGAAGAGAGTGAGAATGAGGATACTTAATGGAGAGGGAGTTAAAGGAAAGCATCAAAGTCTTACTTGCATGATGTTATTATAATCTATCTCTTACATAGATTATTTGAGGTGATGGCCACATGGCCACGTCTTTTAGTGAGATGTGCATGAAAGTGTTGCTCTTTAGATCATGTGAGTTGCCATTCATTAGGCTCAGCTGGGGCCTTCAGCTGAAATTCTGAGGCAATGGAAAAAGTGCCATTTTACTTCTGTTTCAGAAATATTGGTTATTGTTATTTGTAGTTTTCTTATTTTTCTTGTTATCATCATCATATTTTATTACTGTAGTTATATTTATTGTTTAAATAATACTAAGGTGAAAATATTGTGAAAATAAAATCTTTCCCCATAAAAGTTTGAACAGTAGACGCTGCCCATATGGCCCTTCAGGATTGAAGGACTTATTACCTCAGCTTCTAGGAGTACTTCCAGCAGAGAGCCCTTTGTAGTCCACCCTCTTTAAGAAATGTGTTAACTAAAGAAAGTCACCTCACCCAAAGTCACACAACCTCCCATACCTAGGCAGTCTTCAATCAATTAAGTGGATTAAGCCTGGTAACTTTTCATAGTCAGAGTAACTTGAATGAGATATTTCAGCTTCAGAGCTCCTCAAAGATTGACTGATTCATTCACTGAGATCACATCATAGCCTAACTTCTTTCTCAGGCCAGTCATCATAATTCTACTCCATCCACATCAACAGATCCCAAGAACATTCCTAACAAGTTTTCACACACTCATCTCTATCTCAAGATCTGCTTCAGAGGGCCTCCAACCTGTACTGGGTCATGAATAAGTAAAGAATGCCCACTCTTTCCACTAAAACATTCTGCTGAAGGCCCTAATCAACACAAAATGACAAGAAAAGGAAATAACATTGAACAAGGAAGTCTAAAAAATATTTTGAAATTAACAAATATTATTATATGTTCACTTAATAAATTCTTTTATTTTAAAATATATATTTTTTTATTAATTCTAATGGGGTGACACCAATAAATCAGGGTACATATGTACAATGAAAACATCTCCAGGTTATCTTATCATTCAATTGTGTTGCATACCCGTCACCAAAAGTCAAATTGTCCTCTGTCACCTTCATTCTGGTTTTCCCTGTGTCCCTCCCCTCATCCCTATCCCACCCTCTCCTTTCTCCCCCCACCCCGTAACCACCACACTCTTGTCCATGTCTCATATTCTCACTTTTATGTCCCACCTATGTATGAAATCATGCTGTTCTAAGTTTTTCTTTTTTTCTGATTTACTTATTTCATTCCGTATAATGTTATCAAGGTCCATCCATTTTGTTATAAATGATCCGATGTCATCATTTCTTATGGCTGAGTAGTATTCCATAGTATATATGTACCATAGCTTTTTAATCCACTCGTCTTCTGACGGAAACTTGGGCTGGTTCCAAATCTTCGCTATTGTGAACAATGCTGCCACGAACATGGGGGCGCATTTCTTCTTTTCGAACAGTGCTATGGTGTTCTTAGGATATATTCCTATAAGTGGGATAGCTGGGTCAAAAGGCAGTTCGATTTTTAATTTTCTGAGGAATCTCCAAACTGTTTTCCACAGTGGATGCACCAGTCTGCATTCCCACCAGCAGGAATCTCCAAACTGTTTTCCACAGTGGATGCACCAGTCTGCATTCCCACCAGCAGTGCAGAAGGGTTCCCTTTTCTCCACATCCTCGCCAGCACTTATTCTGTGTTGTTTTGCTGATGAGTGCCATTCTGACTGGTGTGAGGTGATATCTCATTGTGGTTTTAATTTGCATTTCTCTAATGATTAGTGATGTTGGGCATTTTTTTCATATGCCTATTGGCCATCTGTATGTCCTCTTTGGAGAAATTTCTATTCATTTCTTTTGCCCATTTTTTGATTGGGTTGTTTGTCTTCCTGGTGTTGAGTTTTATAAGTTCTTTATAAATTTTGGTTATTAGCCCCTTATCAGACGTATTGTCGAATATGTTCTCCCATTGTGTGGTTTGTCTTTTTATTCTGTTCTTATTGTCTTTAGCTGTACAAAAACTTTTTAGTTTGATATAGTCCCATTTGTTCATCTTGTCTTTTATTTCATTTGCCCGTGGAGATAAATCGGCAAATATACTGCTGCTACAGATGTCGGAGAGCCTGCTGCCTATGTTTTCTTCTAAGATGCTTATGGTTTCACGGCTTACATTTAAGTCTTTTATCCATTTTGAGTTTGTTTTTGTGAATGGTGTAAGTTGATGGTCTAGTTTCATTTTTTTGCAGGTAGATGTCCAATTTTCCCAACACCATTTGTTAAAGAAGCTATCTTTACTCCATTGTATATTCTTTCCTCCTTTGTCAAATATCAGTTGTCCATAAAGCTGTGGGTTTATTTCTGGGTCCTTTGTTCTTTTCCATTGATCTATGTGCCTGTTCTTATGCCAGTACCAGGCTGTCTTGAGTATAATTGCCTTATAGTAAACCTTGATATCCAGAAGAGTGATACCTCCTGCTTTATTTTTTCTTTTTAAGATTGCTGAGGCTATTTGTGTTCTTTTTTGGTTCCATATAAATTTTTGGAATATG
This sequence comes from Rhynchonycteris naso, assembly GCA_037038555.1. NCBI lineage: Eukaryota > Metazoa > Chordata > Mammalia > Chiroptera > Emballonuridae > Rhynchonycteris > Rhynchonycteris naso. The sequence goes on along the minus strand of CM072995.1, from coordinate 175,349,942 downwards.
TGTTCTATATCTTTGAAGTATGTCATAGGTATTTTAATTGGTATTGCATTGAATTTATAAATTGTTTTGGGTAATATAGACATTTTAATGATGTTTATTCTTCCTAGCCATGAGCACGGTATATGCTTTCACTTGTTTGTATCTTCCTTGATTTCCTTTATCAATGTTTTATAATTTTCTGAGTACAAGTCCTTAACCTCCTTGGTTAAATTTACTCTTAGGTTTTTATTTTTTTGGTTGCAATAGGGAAGGGGATTGTTTCCTTAATTTCTTTTGCTGACAGTTCATTGTTTATATATAGAATAGCCTCTAATTTCTGCGTATTAATTTTATATCCTGCCACCTTGCTGAATTCATTTATAAGGTCCAGTAGTTTTTTGACTGAGATTTTAGGGTTTTCAATATACAATATCATATCGTCTGCAAATAGTGACAGTTTTATTTCTTTTCCAATTTGGATGCCTTTTATTTCTTCTTCTTGTCTGATTGCTATAGCTAGGACTTCCAGAACTATGTTGAATAAGAGTGGTGAAAGTGGGCAACCCTGCCTGGTTCCTGATCTTAAGGGGATTGCTTTTAATTTTTGTCCATTTAGTATGATGTTTGCTGTCGGTTTGTCGTAGATGACCTTTATCATGTTAAGGAATGTTCCCTGTATTCCCACTTTACTGAGAGTTTTGAGCATGAATGGTTGCTGGATTTTATCAAATGCCTTTTCTGCATCATTGAAATTATAATGTGATTTTTTTTCCTTCCTTTTGTTTATGTGGTGAATCACATTGATTGATTTGTGAATATTAAACCAGCCTTGCCTCTCCAGAATAAATCCCACTTGATCATGGTGTATGATTTTTTTCATATATTGCTGGATCCGGTTGGCTAATATTTTGTTGAGAATTTTAGCATCTAAATTCATCAGGGATATAGGCCTATAATTTTCTTTCTTTGTGTTGTCTTTGCCCAGTTTTGGGATCAGAATTATGCTCGCCTCATAAAAGGAGTTTGGAAGTCTTCCTTCCTCTTGAATTTTTTGAAATAGCTTGAGGAGGATAGGAGTTAGTTTTTCTTTGAATTTTTGATAGAATTCACTTGTGAAGCCATCAGGCCCAGGACTTTTCTTTTTTGGGAATTTTTTGATAACTGTTTCGATCTCATTTGTTGTAATTGGTCTGTTTAGGTGTTCTGATTCTTCTAGATTGATTTTTGGAAGTTTATATGATTCAAGAAATTTGTCCATTTCATCTAGATTGTATAATTTTTTGGCATAGAGTTCTTCATAATATTTTCTTATAATGCTTTGTATTTCTGTTGTATCAGTTGTTATTTCTTCACTGTCCTTTTTAATTTTATTTATTTGAAACCTCTCTCTTTTTTTCTTGGTGAGTCTAGTTAAAGCTTCATCAATCTTGTTTACCTTTTCAAAGAACCAGCTTCTGGTTTCATTGATCCTCTGTATTGTTTCCTTAGCGTCTATGTCATTTATTTCTGCTCTGATCTTTATTATTTTCTTCCTTCTACTTGTCCTGGGTTTTATTTGTTGTTGTTTTTCTAGTTCTTTTAGTTGCAGGCTCAGGTTGCTTTTTTGAGCTTTTCTAGCTTTCTATGATATGCCTGTAGTGCAATGAACTTCCCTCTCAGTACTGCTATTGCTGTGTCCCATAAATTTTGAGTTGATGTATGCTCATAATCATTTGTTTCTAGAAACTTTTTTATTTTGTCTTTGATCTCATTGTTAATCCATTCATTATTTAATATCATGCTATTTAGTTTCCAAGTGTTTGAGTATTTTTCAGTTTTTCTTTTGTGGTTAATTTCTAGTTTCATGGCATTGTAGTCAGAGAAAATGCTTGATATGATTTCAATCTTCTTAAATTTATTCAGATCATTTTTGTGTCCTAACATGTGGTCTATCCTAGACAACGTACCATGAGCGCTTGAGAAGAATGTATATTCTACTGCTTTAGGATGAAAAGTTCTGAAGATATCTATTAAATCAAGTTGATCTGGTGTATCCTTTAAGTCTGCTGTTTCTTTATTGATTTTCTTTCTTGAGGATCTATCTAGTGTTGTTAGTGGGGTATTGAAATCCCCTACTATGATAGTATTGCTGTTAATCTCGCCCTTAATGTCCATCAAAGTCTGCTTTATGTATGTCGGGGCACCTATATTTGGTGCGTAGATATTTATAATAGTTATATCTTCCTGTTGAATTGTTCCCTTTATCATTATGTAGTGTCCTTCTTTATCTCTTACTACAGCCTTTGTTTTAAAGTCCATTTTGTCAGATATAAGTACTGCTACATGGCTTTTTTTTCATTTCCATTTGCATGAAATATTTTTTTCCATCCTTTTACCTTCAGTCTATGTGCATCTTTTGTTTTAAGGTGTGTCTCTTGTAGACAGCATATGTATGGGTCCTGTTTCTTTATCCACGCAGCTACCCTATGTCTTTTGATTGGATCATTTAATCCATTTACATTTAAGGTTATTATTGATATGTAGTTGTTTATTGCCATTTTATTCTTTAAAGCTGTATTCTTCTTTTGCTATATTTTTTCCTCCCTTTGAACTGTTCACAACAGGCCCCGTAGTATCTCTTGCAGAATTTGTTTGGTTTTAATGTATTCCTTGAGGCTTTCTTTTTCTGGAAAGCTCTTTATTTATCCTTTAATTTTAAATGTTAGCCTTGCTTGATAGAGTAGTCTTGGTTGTAGGTTCTTGTTCTGCATTACTTTGATTATATCTTGCCATTCCCTTCTGGCCTCAAGTGTTTCTGTTGAGAAGTCCGATGTCATCCTTATGGGGGCTCCTTTGTAGGTGATAGCCTTTTTTTCTCTAGCAGCTTTTAAGATTTTTTCTTTATCCATTAGCTTTGGTATTTTAACTATGATGTGTCTTGGTGTAGATCTTTTTGGGTTTCTCTTTAATGGAGTTTTGTGTGCTTCTTGAACGTGTAGAATTTTTCCCAGCCTTAATTTAGGGACGTTTTTTGCTATGATTCGATTGAACACAGTTTCCATTTCCTTTTCTTTTTCCTCTTCTTCAGGCACCCCTATGATGCGAATGTTGTTTTTCTTCATGTTGTCACAGAGCTCCCTTAGAGTTTCCTCACATTTTTTTAGTCTCTTTTCCTATTTCTTCTCTGCTTCTGTGCCTTTGTTTATTGTGTCTTCTAACTCGCTGATTCGATCCTCAGCGTGATTCATCCTGCTTTTAATTCCTTCCATTGTGGTCTTCAGTTCTGATATTGTATTTGTCATTTCTGTCTGATTCTTTTTTATTATTTCAATTTCATTTTTTATACTTTTATCTCTTTATTTAGGTGTTCATAGTGACTATCCATTGTTGCTCTAATTTCTCTGAACATCCTAACTATCATTATTCTAAATTCTGCTTCTGGTAGTTTGGTTATATCTAGTTCATTCAGGTCCTTCTCTGGGGATTTCTCTTGATTCATTTGGTTTGCATTTCTCTGCCTGCCCATTTTATCTTTGTATAGACAAGTTGTGAGCACTGGAGTCCAGTAGGTGTTGCCTTTGTGTTCTCTAGGTGTGGTCTGTCTGCAGGCCTGCCACCCCCTCTGCTGCTGCCTCGGGTGGTTGGGTGTGGGTGTTGCCAATGACAGCCTACTGCGGGTGTTGCTGTGATTTCCACCTCTCCTCCGCAGGAGGGGCTGTCACTCAAGCCACAAGCCTTAGAACCAAGGGCAGAGGTGAGCACCTTTGCTCAGCTGCGGGACCAGCCCGTTTCCAGAAGATTTACGCCCAGCCTCCGCAGTCAGAGCCTGCTCGCCACAGTTTTGCGGGTTGGGCGGGGCTCTTGACGTGCTCTCAGCTGTGAGCCTTTGCCCGTCCAGAATTTAGCCCCGCCCTCGAGGCCGGGGCCCTCCTGCGTAGGGTCGCACACTGTGGTTTATTGGGCTGGGCGTGTTTGCTGGCGTTAGCTCAGCTGCTAGCTTCCGATCCATCAGGACTCTACCATGCCCCCACGTTTGGTGCCAGCTCGCGCTCGTAGGGTGGCCACCAGCCGGGATTTCTCTAGCCAGGCCAGGCGGGGCCAGTAGGGAGAGCTCAGCCGCAAAAGCCGCTCACGCGCTGGGCGGGGCCGCGGAGGCCGCTCGCGCGCCAGGCGGGGCCAGTAGCGCGAGTCCAGCTGCGGAAGCCGGGTGCCAGGCGGTACCGGTTGCGCGGGCCCCGGTTGCGCGGGACCAGCCGCAGAAGCGGCTCGCGCGCCGGGCAACGCCACTGAAGCCGCTGGCTCGCCAGGCGGGGCCATTGGCATGAGCTCAGCCGCTGAAGCCACTCGCGCGCACAAAGGATTTCAACCCATCGCGGTTTCTCCCTTTGGGCGGGGTTGGCAGCATGAGCTCAGCCTCGGGCCCCTCGCCCGTACCTGGTCTTAGCCCCGTCCCCGTGGTCAGGGTTGGCTTACGCAGAGTCTTAGAGCCGATCTCTGTCCGTATTTTTCCCCCACAAGTGGGGTCACAGGCGGCCCGCAGCTGTCGGACCGCTTTTGCGCGTCTCCTCCGGCCTTGCTGGGCTAGACTGAGCTCACACCCTTCCGCCCACACCGACAGGACCGCTTTTCAGCGTCCTGCCGCCAACCGCCTTTCAGCAGCGTTTAGAGAGATAGCAGTGTCTTAAGTCTCCACACTGTAGGTTTGGGAGCTCCCTCCCTCTAAGCAGCTCTGCTCTAATTGCCGCGGGAGAGCTTGTTTGGCTAGTGTCCTATCTCCCTTTGCTGGTGTTGCTAGTTCCAGGGGAAATATTTGTTTTCGATTAGGGAAATGACTTAGCCCAGGGGTCAGGATGGCTGCCCCTCAGAGTGTTCTTGTGCCTTCAGTCCAATCTCTGTTCCCGCTGCTCTGTTCCTCTCCTCTGTCCCCATTCCCCAGAGCCCCGGGTGCGTGGTTGTGAGAGAGGGTTTCTGCGCTGACCCTTTGAAAAGATTCTTGGGTCCGAGAAAACTCTCTCTTTTTCACAAACAGTATCTTCACTTGCTTCACATCTCAATACTGTCCATACGCCTCTTCTAGGCTCTGGGACTGCAGGCTGGGGTTCGGTTCCTGGGACCCAGGTCCCTCCCTCTCCGCCAAACTCTCCTCCCGCCCCGCGGGACTCTCCGGGCTGCCGTTTGCTCCGGGGAGCTGGGCAGCCCTCTTCGCGTTTTCGCTTTTCCTACCAGTCTCAATGTGGCTTCTTCAGTGTTCCATGGTTGAAGAGTCCATTTATTTTAGTTCAAAGTTGGTTTATCCAGATGATGGTTCTTAAAATTGAGTTATAATCCACTTTGTTTCTGGGAGTTGGAAGTTGGTATGTCCGCCTACTCCATCGCCATCTTGAACTCGAATAAATTCTTGTTTAATTTTTACCTTATACCAGTCCTCAAGCTAATAGGCCTTATTGGTGACACAGCATTATGAAATGGATACTTTCTCTGAAGAATCTATCAATTAGGTTGAGAAAATCAAAAATATTCAGAATAACCAGTGTGAGTGAGGAGACAATTGCCTCCATCTAAATAAAGGAATATTGCTTAAGGATATTTTATTTGATCTATACATAGAAAATATCACCTAACCAGGCAGTGGCACAGAGGATAGAGCATCGGACTAGAACACGGAGGACCTCGAGTTTGCCAGCTTGAATGTGGGCTCATCCAGCTTAAAGGGAGCCTCACCAGCATAAGTGCAGTTTCACTGGCTTGACCATGGGACCAAGGACATGACCCCATTGTCACTGGCTTGAGCCCAAGGTTGCTGGTTTGAGCAAGGGTCACTAACTTTGCTGTTGCCCCCTGATCAAGGCACATATGAGAAAGCATTACTGAACAACTAAGGAGCTTCAACAAAGAATTGATGATTCTCATCTCCCTTCCTGTCTGTCTGTTCCTATCTGTCCCCTCTCTCTCTGTCTCTGTCAAAAAAAAAAGAAAGAAAAGAAAATATCAACAAAGTTGAAATGTCATTATCTTGTTATATATCATTTTGATATAAATATGGCTTGTTTTTGAAAGTGTTACAGCCAGTGTAATCATGCTATTGTGGGTTGTTATTGTTTTTATTTTATTTATAAATGATTTTCCATAATCAGAATATTCCACATTTTGTGAATCTTTAATGACAATATAGCATTTATGGACCACTCAGTTTATGTAGCCAGTTCACAATTCTTCAGATCTTATTTTTTCCAGATTTTCACTGTTAAACTTTTCTACCTTCAGTGTGTGCGTGTATGTATGTGTATTCTCACTTTGGGTTATTTTCTCAGAGTATATTTTTTAAATTAACCATTTATTATTTGCCCTGGCTGGATGTCTCAGTTGGTTAGAGCATCCTTTCAAAGTACAGAGGTTGTCAGTTTGATCCCTGGTCAGGACACATACAGAAACAAGTCAATGTTCTTGTCACTCTCTCTCCATCCTTTTATCTCTCTCTCAAATCAATTTAAAAGAAAAACAATTAAAAAAACCCAGTAATTTAAAAATATATTTAGATTCACAGAAAAATGGTAAGTATAGCATAAAACGTGATTTATTTCATATGTATGCACACCCTAGTTACATGCAGAGACCATAGAAGGAGAGTACACTTTTGATACAGTTGGCTCTTTGTTCTGAAATCTGTTGCCATCAGAAGTCATGAAATTGCTAGAAATCTTAATAATCATCTTAAGCTTTGATACACTTCTACACTTGAAGCTTGAGTCTCCAAGAGCATGCAAATGAATCTTTCTTTCACAAATATGTTTTAAGTAACCATGTTTTTAATAACTAAATTTGACAGTAAAAATACAAAAAAATGAAACAGTACTAGCATTTACTGCAAGTCTACTAAGTGTCACACACTGTATTAAACACATTGCCTATATTATGTAATTTAATGCCAATGATACACCTAAAATAAAGGTAATTTAATACCACTTCATTTATAAGAAAGAAAACTCAGTGTTTCTAGCTTATAAATAAAGTCAGAAAATTTTTTGAGTTTATTTAACTGCAAAGCCCACCAGAGTCTGTCTCAAACTAAGCACATTTTGAAACTAGGTCATAGTCAATAATTATATTTCATAGTTTGTTAAACATATGTACTATACCTTGAATACAGTGACCTATAGAAGTGAAATAGATGGAAAACATTTGACCCTACTATGGATTAAATTTGTTGGAAACCTAGATATATTTGTAGTCTAAATCCTCCTGTAAATTTAAAGGCACACACACTTTTTTTTTTTAGCCATATAATAGCTAATTTATATACTTCACCTGTTTTGTTATTCTCAACCAAGGCTGATCAGGTCATAAATATTTTATGAAATTTTCATGTGTTGTAGCAGAGTTTAATTTTCATACAGATTAGAATTCAACTGGAACAAAGCATTGTGATATTTGGGCTTTGTATTTACAAAAGCCATATGATGAATTATTTACATTAAAAGAGGCTTTTTAATACTTCTTAAGACTGCATTTGCAATCTGTGGGATAACTAAGGATCTATGTTAGCAAGGAAGACAAATTTTTACACCTTTTCTGTCTTCGAGTATATCCAAAGTTTTCCTGCATTTCACGTGTAGAAAACATGCATATATTCTCCTGGAGATTTTATTTTTAAATTCTACCTTTTTACTTCTTAGCCTTTATTTTAGTGTAGGTGTTATCTTGGTCATTAAATACTGCAATTAAAGATCTGCTAGTGGCCCTGGCCAGTTGGCTCAGTGGTAAAGCATCAACTTGGCATGTGGATGTCCCATGTTCTATTCCTGGTCAAGGCACACAGGAGAGGTAACCATCTGATTCTTCCCCCGCCCCCTCCTTCTTTTCTCTTTTTCTTTCTTTCTTGTTCTCCCACAGCCATGGCTCGATTGGTTCAAGTGCATTGGCTCTGGATGCTGAGGATGGCTCCATGGAGCCTCCACCTCAGGCACTAAAAGTAGCTCAGTTATGAGCAGCCCCAAATGGGCAGAGCATTGGTCCTAGGTGGGGGGGGGGTGTCACTAAGTGGATCCCAGTCGGGGAGCATGTAGGAATCTGTCTCTCTATATCCTCTCTTCTTACTAATTAAAAAAAAAACTGCTAAAAATATTTGGTATAATCACAGGAAGCAAAAAATATTATGAAGACCTAGATTTATCTTTTTTAGAAGATTGATTAGGAGAAGACATACTCTTGTCCCTCTTTTGATATAGAATAGTGTTTAAAAAGGTGAACTAACACAAAACCTAGACTTAATCTGGTGGAGCATGTATACAGAATTCTTGTGATACACATGTAATGCTTATAAAGCTATAACCCCTAAACTTCATCCAAGAGTAGTGTCCCTCTTATAGACTTTGAACCCAGAAGGAATATAATTTTTATTCATGTCTCTACTTCTAAAGAGATACAGATACTAAGGCTACAGCAATTGTTGTTAACATATGGCATCCCAAATTCTCAGGAGTCTCCTCTACTATTCAGCAGATTTTTTCTCATATGGTCTGTTCCTACACCTTGGTCCTCCTTTCCAACATTTACCACTAAATGCACAGTTTCTTACAGTATACTTGTGTCATTTCTTTACTTTCTGTTGCTAAGCACCTAAAAAGTGATTTTCTTTATTTTGAATATCTTTCTCCTTGAACTCCATCTATCCTGAAAATTTTATTCTTTCTTCAGAGGATGGGGAGGAGAAAAAACTAAGTAGGTAATGTGTCTCTGCCCCATTCCTCAGTACAGAGCAGATAATAAATTTTCATTGAATGTAATAATGTTGCTGTACAGTAGAAGAACTTAAATATTTGGTCTTGGTTCAGGAAGAAAATTCATTCAAGTCCTTGCTCTTCTTCTCTACCCAGGCAGGATCTGGTCAAAGATAATAGAAGGCTCTTTAATTTTGACAGTCAAATGTAATAATGCAATCTCTAAAGGTTGCTCTGGAGTCTAAAATTCAGCTAAATTTTTTACATATTTATAGACATTCATTCCCAAAGTGTTTCTAAATGGTATATTTCATGTTCTGGTAACTAGATTCCAGTGACAACCCCAACAAATGCTCTCCTCTTGTATGATTGCCACTTCTCTTCCTTTGAATCAGGCCTGGCCTTGTAACTGGCTTTCACAAATAATAGAAGTGACTCTTTGAGATTTTGAGTTCACATCTTAAGAGTACTAATAGTCTCTACTTCTTGACTCTTTGAATGCTTCTTCTTGAGATCTAGTTGCCATGCTAAAAGGAAGCTCAATTATCCACATGTAGAGTTAGTTCCCCATGTAGAAGACTTCTGACAGCTATAGGTCAGTTTCCAGCTGGTGGCCAAAATAACTGTCATTCACATGTATGGACATTGTATATTTTCCAGCTATCTGAACATAGAATTGCACAGAATCCTAAAAAAGAGGTAATGATGATTTATTTAGCTACTACTTTTGTTTATACTATAACTAATAGCTGAAACATATGCTTTAAATTTATTAATTATAGCCTGGCTAGGTGGTGTGCAGTGGATAGAGCGTCAGACTGGGATGCGGAAGACCCAGGTTCGAGACCCCAAGGTTGCCAGCTTGAGCATGGCCCCATCTGGCTTGAGCAAAGGCTCGCTGGCTTGGGCCCAAGGTCACTGACTCCAGCGGGTGTTTACTCAATCTGCTGAAGGCCCGCAGTCAGGGCACATGTGAGAAGGCAATCAATTAACAACTAAGGTATCACAACGGCAACAAAAAACTGATGATTGATGCTTCTCATCTCTTCTGTTTCTGTCTGTCTGTCCCTATCTATCCCTTTCTCTGACTCTTTCTCTGTCCCTGAAAAAAAATTTAATTACAAATATATAATATAATTTTACATGTCACTGTAGTCCAAATTCTAACTGAAAGGAGTAGATATTATGTAAACTTAGGCCAATGAAAAAGCCTAAAATATCATCTAATGAATTAGAAGAGTTTTTATTCATATATACCAACAAATGAACATAAATATATTGTTACCAGCCTGACCAGGTGGTGGCGCAGTGGATAGAGCGTTGGACTGGGATGCGGAAGATCCAGGTTCGAGACTCCGAGCTCGCCAGCTTGAGCGTGGGCCCATCTGGCTTGAGCAAAAGCTTGCCAGCTTGGACCCAGGGTCACTGGCTCCAGCAAGGGGTTGCTCGGTCTGCTGAAGGCCCGCGGTCAAGGCACATGTGGGAAAGCAATCAATGAACAACTATGGTGTCACAATGGCAACAAAAAACTAATGATTGATGCTTCTCATCTCTCTTTGCTCCTGTCTGTCTGTCCCTGTCTATCCCTGTCTCTGACTCTCTCTCTCTGTCCCTGTACAAAAAATTATATATATACCAGAATTTGATTAGACTTTAATACCATTTTATAGCCTGATTTTATAATATAAAAATATATTTCCTTGTCAACAATTATAAATAAATCTTTATTATCATTTATGTATACCGCTAAGTATTCTATTGTGTGAATAAAGCTTATTTATTCTATTTCTGGCTCTGAAGCTCTTTTTAGATTTTCAATGTTGTAAACACAGTAACAACATAATAAATAAGTTATGTATTCCTGAACAACTATCTTATTTCCTTAAAAATTGATAAGTAAAAAGATTATGAATATTTTTAAGCTTTTGGATATAAATTTCAAATCGTCTTCCATGAAAATTTGTAACAATTTATATCCTCAAAAGCAGTATAGAGAGGTGCTATTCTGTTACTTGGCATACTTCTGTGATATAAATTAATGTGTAAATACATGATAATCCATAATTTTTATCTAAATGAGAGTGATGCATCACCATTCTTTCAGCTTCCCCTTCAAGCAGACACATAGGAAATATAAATTGCTTGGATTTGCTCAAATAAGAGTAGATCATCCTAAATATATGCCATTCAAATTACTTCTCAAGATGTACACAATTCCCCAGGCTCCATTGTTAGCAGAGTCTGTTTGAATCATCTTGTGAATACCCAGACAGCATTCAAAAGAACACACAGTTCTGAATTTACCCCTGCAAGATGTTTTAGAAGTGACTGCTCTCAGGTGCAGTATACCATCCTCCTTTGATCTGCACAATTCCTAAACCAGTTTTGTCATGAAATTATCCTCCTGTGGTGTGGATACCTGAACATGAGAGGTTTTTTGTTGTTTTTTTTTTTCATTTTAATGGGGTGACATTGATAAATCAGGATACATATGTTCAGAGAAAATATTTCCAGGTTATTTTGACATTTGATTATATTGCGTACTCATCACCCAAAGTCAAATTGTCCTCCATCACCTTCTTTCTGGTTTTATTTGTGCCCCTCCCCTCCCCCTACTCCCTCCCTCAGTTCACCACCCCACTCCCCAGGTAGCCAGGTCACTCTTGTCCATGTCTCTGAGTCTCATTTTTATGTCCCATCTATGTATGGACTCATATAGTCCTTAGTTTTTTCTGATTTACTTACTTCACTCAGTATAATGTTATCCAGGTCCATCCATGTTGTTACAAATGATCCAATGTCATCATTTCTTATGGCTGAGCAGTATTCCATAGTATATATGTACCATAGCTTTTTAATCCACTCGTCCTCTGATGGACACTTGGGCTGTTTCCAGACCTTCGCTATTGTGAACAATGCTGCCACGAACAGGGGGGTGCATTTCTTCTTTTTGAACAGTGCTTTGATGTTCTTAGGGTATATTTCTAAAAGTGAGATAGCAGGGTCAAAAGACAGTTCGATTTTTATTTTTTGAGGAATCTCCATACTGTTTTCCACAGTGGCTGCACCAGTCTGCATTCCCACCAGCAGTGCAGGAGGGTTCCCTTTTCACCACATCCTCACCAGCACTTATTCTGTATTGTTTTGCTGATGAGCGCCATTCTGACTGGTGTGAAGTGATAACTCATTGTGGTTTTAATTTGCATTTCTCTAATGATTAGTGATGTTGAGCATTTTTTTTATATGCCTATTGGCCATCTGTATGTTCTCTTTGGAGAAATTTCTATTCATTTCTTTTGCTCATTTTCTGATTGGATTATTTGTCTTCCTGGTGTTGAGTTTTATAAGTTCTATATAAATTTTGGTTATTAACCCCTTATCAGACATATTGTCGAATATGTTCTCCCATTGTGTGGTTTTTCTTTTTATTCTGTTCTTATTGTCTATAGGTGTGCAAAAACTTTTTACTTTGATATAGTCCCATTTGTTTATCCTGCCTTTTATTTCACTTGCCCCTGGAGACAAATCCGCAAATATATTGCTGCTTCAAATGTCGGAGAGCTTACTGCCTATATTTTTTCTAAGATGCTTATGGTTTCACGGCTTACATTTAAGTCTTTTATCCATTTTGAGTTTGTTTTTGTGAATGGTGTAAGTTGATGGTCTAGTTTCATTTTTTTTCAAGTACATGTCCAGTTTTCACAACACCATTTTTTAAAGAGGCTTCCTTTACTCCATTGTAAGCTCTTTCCTCCTTTGTCAAATATCAGTTGTCCATAAAGGTGTGGTTTTGTTTCTGGGTTCTCTGTTCTGTTCCATTGATCTATGTGCCTGTTCTTATGCCCGTACCAGGCTGTCTTGAAAACAATGGCCTTGTAATACACCTTGATATCCAGAAGAGTGATACCGCCTGTTTTATTTCTTCTTTTTAAGATAGGAGTTTCTTTTCTCTACTGAGAAAAACAAGAGTGGAAAGGTGACCTGTAGAGATATTGCACCAACCTGAATCATCATTGTAAATAAAATAATCATCCCAAAGAGAATGATTCATTATATTTTTTAATTGAAAATATATTTTCTATTTTTTTCTTTTGTTTGTGTGAATCCTTGTGTTTTCCCCCACTTTAATTTTTTTTAAGGAATTGAAGAATTTACCTTAGACGTGAGAGGAAACATGAACTGACATTTCCTAGAAAATATAATTTTAAAATATTTCTTGAAGTTATTTTTCATCGTCCTCAGAACCCCACATAATCTGTCCCTGAATAATTCTCTGAACTCATCTTCTCCTATTTCTGTTCTTTTATCCATACCATTTTTGATCACTTAATATTCCAACCTCATTCCTATTTTAGGCTTTTAAAGGTCCTGTCTGTCTGCCTGGAGCACTTGTCTCATTATTCACATGGCTGACTCCTTCTTCACACTTAGATTTGAGCACAAATGTTTCTTTTTCAGAGAAGCATTTTCTTCATCTTTGTTCAAATTATTATTTTCTAAAAGTTAAAATCAAGACTCTCATACTAATGCTGAATTAATATTAAAATATTTAGTTTATTAATAAGAGAACAATAAAGATGATAAAGCTTTTTCCAAGAAGAATTTGGTAATAGATCCTTATGTCATATGTTACCTAAAAGCATCTAACAATATTTTAGTGAAAGTAGCTAATGCATAAAAATTAGAAAGCAGAGGAAACGAATACCTGGTTGAAAGTGAAAGCAAAAAAAAATTATATATATAATGGTGCTGAATAATAAACAAACTAAGTGTTTCAGAAGGACTGTCAAAATGGTAACCTCTACAGGAAAATAATATAACTTCTAAATGTTGAAAATAGGACAAACACATCAGCAATATTTATAGCTAAATTTTATACTAAAAATTCTGTAATGATAGAAACCTTATTAGATGGCACTTAGGGAGAAGTATAAAATCTTAACATTTGTGTTCAAAATTTGTATTATGGTATAATTAAGTAGCAGTTGTAGCTCTGGCTGGTTGTCTTAGTGGTAGAGTGTAGGCCCAGCATGTGGATGTCCAGGGTTCAATTCCCAGTCAGGGTACCCAGGAGAAGCAACCATCTGTTTCTCTACCTCCCACTTCCCCAACCTCCCCCTCTTCTCTCTCTCTCTCTCTCTCTCTCTCTCTCTCTCTCTCTCTCCCCCTCCCATAGCCATGGCTCGATTGGTTCAAGTGCATCAGCTCCGGGTGCTGAGTATGGCTCTGTGGAGCCTCTGCCTCAGTCACTAGAAATAGCTCATTTGCCCCCAGATAGGCAGAGCAAATCTAAATGGAAACTCAAATTACTTAAAGCAAAAAGAACAGTAGTTTTTTTCTCTTTCTTTTATTCTCTGCATTTAGCTCTTATCATTCCAGAAATTAATCCACAAATATCTGGAAATAGACTGGGGGAAAGGGAAACATTTTTGTAAGATGTATACTTCTTGAAGAAATTTTTAAGCCTTCTTTCCAAAATAGAAGGTAGCAAAAAGGCAGAAAATATGAAGTTGATTTGCCTGTTTAAGACAGAAAGCATAAATAAAAAGTAATGCATTTTACTCTATTTAAAATTCTTTACAAATTAACATTTTGTGTGTACCTGTGTATAGAAATAAGCAGGAATCTTGTTGGTGTTATTTATAACTACATTTCTGCTTAACTTTATAATCTTAAAAACCATTAAGCTCTCCTACCTCATCTGGAATTGTGTGGCTGAAATGGGGTGAGTAGGAAGAATAACAAACATAATGTAAAGCTTCTGCTGCAACAGAATAATATGCATTTCCTTCCATGTAATCATCATAAATATTTTTTTCTAATTAAAGGAACAGTTTATCAATACTAAGTTTTTCAACTGAGTTTTCATTTCTATAATAAAAGGAAAACATAGAAATTCCCAAGCCCATTAGTAATTATCTGTTCTATGCTGCTTATTCATTGACATGACAATTCTGTGAATAATGGTTAGTTTATTCATGAGGAACTAAGAGCTTTTTATAGATTCTCATAAACAATCCGCAACAAGTTGAACAAAAAAGGGAGTCGTCGATAAATTGCACCAGTATGATGTGTATATAAAGTCTGACGATACACAAAAGTAAACATTATTTTTAGAGGATATTCATGTAAAAACTGAAATTATTAAGAAAACCAGAAAATTCAGGATAACTTACAACCCTATTAGGGAGGGAGGAATATATAATCATGGAAAGCAAACAGAGAATTTCAAATATATTAAAAAAAATTTAGTTTTTAAGGTAATTGATGGGAGCACAAATGTAATATATATATTATAGTTTATATTTTATATGTTATATATGATAAAATAATTCACAGCTTTCAAAAATGCCTTATATTTCTGTTTCTAGTGTTTTTTTTTTTCACTGTGATGGTACACAAACAACCCTAAAACTCCTTATCTATAAAGAGTTAAAAATGCCACATAGAATATTTTCAGATTGATAGAACTTAATAATTTCGGGTCATCCCTGCAGCCAGGAGCAAAGTGGAAGCAGAACCAGCAGGTATGAGAAACTGTGTGTAGGGCATAACCCAAGGGCATCTTTGATATCGTGCAGGTAGCCTGGAGCCTCAGGCACCTGTGCAGAGTACCATAAAAGATCTGAAATCCCTCACCTAAAGCTGGGACAAAATAGTACTATGTATATAAAAACAAGATGATCTATATGAAAACCCTTTTAACAATGGTAGACTAAAAGAAAACTGCCTGATCTTTGTTTTAGTTAACAGAGAAAAATATCTGTGAGATTGAGCAAGAACACAAGCCTGGACTCACTCAACTATATGGTCTCAAAATACTCAGGTATCTGAGATGTAGGAAAGATGTGAAATGCTGTGCTCTGACTTCACTCCGTGTGTCTACCCATGAGGATGAGGCCCCATCTGAAGCTCGCTCCTCCCTGACCAGCTAACCTTGCCCTTCTCCCATGACTTGCCTCCCACCATCTCCCAGTCTACCACTTTCTTCCTTGAGACCTGGCCCAGCACGTGCCTGCAGCACCTGCCCAGGGTGGAACTGTGGCCAAGGCTCTGCCCAGCCTGCTCTGTCCCTGGCACCAAGAATCAGTGTCTGACATCCAAGGTGCAGGAGGCATCTGCTGCTCTTGTCCATACTAGGACCTCCAAAGGGGCAGCTGATGGCAGGTGATGAGACACCACCAGTGGACACTGAGACTGACAGTAGACAGGCTGAGGGACAAACAATGGCAACTGGTTGGAGAGTTTCAGGAACTACATCTTAGTATAAAGGAAAAAAACTTTGTTTCTCTACTCTCAGGTCACACGAGAAGAAACATCTGTGAGTGCAGGGATAAAAAGAAAGAGTATTATGACTGGACAAGTTGAGGCAAATTTGGGGATGGGCTCTAAGAAAGTGAAGAGGCTCTAAGAGCCCAAATCAGTCTCTTCATGTTGCCCTCTGGGTATTTATTTATTTATTTTTAAGTGAGAGGAGGGGAAATAGAGAGACAGACTCCCACATGTGCCCTGACCAGAATCCACCCTGCAACCCCTGTCTGGGGCCAATGCTCAAATTAACTGAGCTATTTTTAGCACCTGAGGCTGACTTGCTCAGACCAACCAAGCTATCCTCAGAGCACTTGCCATTGCTCAAACCAATAGAGCCAATGGCTGCGGAAGGGGACGAGGAGAGAAGGGAAAGAGTGAGGGGGAGAGAAGTAGATGGTGGTTTCTCTTGTGTACCCTGATCAATAATTGAACCTGCAGCATCTATATACCAGGCCAAGGCTCCATCCACTGAGCCAGTTGGCCAGGACCCCTCAGGGTATTTGAAGTCTCCTATTTCTGCAGGAGTGAAGCCCCCTTCCTCGGCTTGTCTTGGATTAGATACAAATGAGGTATCAGACATTTATTAGAAATTTTTATTCCCCAAAATCCATGCCACAAAGGAACTTGTGGTAATCGTGAATATATGTATTTGCAAAAAGTCATTCAAGTAAGAAAAATAAAAAAGATGAGTTAGAATAAAAAATATCATAAAGGTTCAAAGATTTAAAAAATAAAACTATTAACCTGACCAGGTGGTGGTGCAGTGTTTAGAGCTTTGGACTGGGACGTGGAGGACCCAGGTTCAAAACCCGAGGTCGCAGGCTTGAGCACAGGCTCACCAGCTTGAGTGCAGGATCACAGGCTTGAGTGTGGGATCATAGAGATGACCCCGTATTTGCTGGTTTGAGCCCAAAGATCTCTGGCTTGAAGCCCAAGGTCACTGGCTTAAATCCAAGGCCACTGACTTGAGTAAGGGGTCACTCACTCTGCTGAAGCCTCCTGGTCAAGGCACATATGAGAAAGCAAACAATGAACAAGTAATAAATGAACAACTAAGATGCCGCAATAAAGAATTGATGCTTCTAGGTCTGACCTATGGTGGCACAGTGGATAAAATGTCGACCTGGAAATGCTGAGGTCACCGGTTCAAAATCCTGGGCTTGGCTGCTCAAAGCACATATGAGAGTTGATGCTTTCTGCTCCTCTCCCATCTCTCTCTCTCTCTCCCATCTCTCTCTCTCTCTCTCTCTCTCTCTCTCTCTCTCTCTTTCTCTTTCTCTCTGTGTCTCTCTAAAAACACTGAATAAAGTTAAAAATAAAATAAAGAATTGATGCTTCCCATCTATCCCTATATGTCTCTCTCTCTGACTCTCTCTGTCAAAAAAATAAATAAGTAAGTAAAACTATTAGTAGTAAATGCATAATAACCCAAAGGAAAAAAATGATGGGTTAAACAGAAGACTCGGTCAAACTAAAAAGAGAATTAATAAACTGGAAAGGAGACCTGATGACATGATGTGATATGTGCTCTATAAAACAACAGGGGGAGGAAGAAGAGCAGTGGAGGGGGAGCAAGACTGCAGGTGGAGGGCTGGAGGCTGCTTGAGATTCTGAGAATAGTCAGAGTAGGAGTCACAGAGAAGGAGGAGAGGGAGACAGCTAAGTGGAAATGGGTGGCATCAGTTTCAGGCAGAAGGAGCAGCCATTAGCTGAAATAGAAACAAATCTCTGTACATCATAGTGAAATTACTGAATGCAGAGGAGAAAATGAAGTAAGTTTCCTGACAAAACAAAAAGACATCATCAGAAAGTAAATGGAATAAGGACTTCAGAGTTCTCAACAGCAGTACTGAAAGCTGGAAGATTCTAAGTGAGCCTTTCAAAATTTAAAAGGAAAATTCTACCTACCAGTAATTCTACACAGCCAAACGATCCCAATGAGCATGCAAACATTTTTTGACAAGCAAGTCTCAAAAATGCACCTTTCTTGCTCTCATTCCTTGAAAATCTTTGGAAACCATAGTTCACCAAAATCAGGAAATAAATCAAGAGCGAGGAAATCCTATTATATAATAGAGTTGCTCCAACAGAGGAGCATGGTGAGGGGAACCCAAAGAGTAGTGCAGAAAACAGATGCCCAGGTGCTGGCTGTGCACTCGATGAAAACAGCAGCTACTGTGGTGTGTAGTAGATTTGATGGCACTGAAGGGGACTTCTGCAGAAAATGAAACTGAGAGAATACCTGGCATATCTGAAGTCTTAGGACAGGGGTTGGAAACCTATGGCTCGCGAGCCAAATGTGGTTCTTTTGATAGCTGCATCTGGCTTGCAGACAAATCTTTAATGTTAAAAATATAAAATATTTTCATGTATTATAATCTGTTCATTACCTACCGCTCATGTTCATGGTTGCGGGTGGCTGAAGCCAATCAAAACTGTCCTCCGAGACAACACCAAATTTTTATTAGATAATGTGTAACATACACGGGTCATTGTAAGGTCAGGAAGTAAAATTCCCTCCTTTTAATCAAGTAGTCAGCTAGCTAATTACAGAAACAGTTTTGATGAAAAAGATGGCTAAAAAAAAAAAGGATGAGGAGTACCATATTTTTAGCAGAAATAGACAGAGGAATTGGCCTTTGTGGAGAGAGCAGGTTCTGCAGTTATCTAATATACAATGATAAAATTGCATCAATGAAATGGTCAAATATAAAGTGGCACTTTGACACATGCCATACTATATTTGCATCAAAATATTCAGCAGGGGAACAGCAGGAAGAAAGCATGTCAAGACCTACTGTGCAGAGTGCAAGCTAGTCAGCAGCAACTTCATGTTTGGACTAAACAAGGTGACTAGAATTCAGTTAGCTTTGCTGGGGCTTTAGCCATTGTGAGAAACAGAAAGCCATTCACAGATGGGGAGTATGCCAAAACATTCATGCTTGATGTTGCCAATGAACTTTGTGACGACTTTTCAGATAAAGACAAGATAATCAAATAAATAAAATACATGCCTCTATCGGCAAGAACTGTTCACAATTATACCATCATGATGGCAAATCAAATTGAGGCAACACAGGTGAAGGACATATATGCAGCACCGTTCTTTTCTCTAGCTTTGGATGAGTCAACAGACTTAAGCCATTTATCCCAGTTCAGCGTGATTGCAAGGTATGCTGTCGGTGACACGCTACATGAGAAAAGTCTTGCTGTTTTGCCTATGAAAGAGACAACAAGAGGGGAAGATTTATTCAAGTCTTTCACTGAGTTTGCTAAAGGAAGTAATCTACCAATGGATAAACTTATTTCAGTGTGTACTGATGGTGCTCTGTGCATGGTGGGGAAAAACAGAGGATTCGTAGCTTTTCTTTGTGAACATGGGAAGAGACCCATCCTAAATTTTCACTGCATCCTACATCAGGAGGCGCTTTGTGCTCATATGTGTGGCGAGTAGCTTGATGAGGTGATGTCTCTGGTCACACAGGTGGTCAACTTTATTGTTACCCGAGCTTTAAATGATCACCAGTTTAAAACACTGCTGGATGAAGTTGGGAATAATTATCCTGGTCTGCTTCTGCATTGCAATGTGCATTGGTTGTCAAGCGGAAAGGTTGCTCAGCCATTTCGTGGCTTTTCTGAGCGAAATCTGGACTTTTGTTGAAATGAAAAACGTCAATCATCCTGAGTTAGCTAACACTGAATAGCTCCTGAAGTTCTACTATCTTGTGAACATGACTGAACATCTGAACTAGCTCAATGTGAAAATGCAAGGAGTTGGAAATACAGTCTTATCCCTTTAACAAGCAGTATTTGCATTAGAAAACAAGTTGGAATTTTTCATCGCTGACATTGAAACAGGTCATTTAGTACACTTTGAAAAACTGGGAGAGTTTAAAGATGCATGCACAGCAAGTGACCCTGTTCAACATCTTTATCTCCAGCAGCTAGTGGGCTTTGCACATCTAATCTCCTGCGGTCATTCAAAATGCTCTTTGGAAAATTTCGTGAGTGCACTTGTCTTTTTAAGTTCATCACCCATCCACACGAGTGTGCAGTGGACAACACGAACCTGAGTTACATCCCCAGTGTCTCTGTCAGAGATTTTGAGCTACAAGCTGCTGACCTGAAGGCCTCAGACTTGTGGGTGAATAAGTTAAAGTCACTGAATGAAGATTTGGAAAGACTTGCATGACAGCAAAAGGAGTTGGCAAGCAAACACAAGTGAAGAGAAATGAAAAAACTTCAACCCATGGACCAGCTGATTGTCAAAACTTGGAATGTGCTTCCTGTCACATACCACACACTGCAGTGTGTGAGTATTGCTGTACTGACAATGTTTGGCTCTACGTATGCATGTGAGCATTCTTTCTCACATCTAAAGAACGTTAAGACCAACCTACAATCACGTTTGATGGATGGAAGTCTCAATGCCTGCATGAATCTTAACCTCACCACATATCAACCAGACTACAAAGCTATCAGCAAAACCAGGCAGCACCAGAAGTCACATTAATGGTAAGAAGTAATTTATTCATCATTGTTTAGCAACAGCATAACAATGTTATCCAAAAGAATTCAGAGACTTATTGTACTTTAAAAGTCTTGGTCTTACATAAAATGCACACATTTACTTGTATTTAGTATTAAACATATTGTATGGCTCTCACAGAATTACATTTTAAAATATGTGGCGTTCATGGATCTCTCAGCCAAAAAGCTTCCCGATCCCTATCTTAAGATCAGATCTAAAAAACCGATGAACACTTTAGGGCTGTATCATTTGTAAGTACATAGCAAACACAGCAAATGAAAAACAAGAAACCATGCCAGGGAATCAAAATGTACAGAAAAGCTGGTTGGTCATTGTTTTCCACTTGCCTGCATTGTGATTGATGTACTCACCAGCCATAATGACTCAAATACTTCCATAGGGTGAGAAGTAATTCTTGGTTGTGGAGGAAGGGCAGATGAGGAACTGAATGAGAAGTCAAGACATAATTGTTGTGACTAAAAAATCAAGAAGCAGCCACAAAAGCATGTTGTTTAGAGATAAATTTATAATAACCAAATCACCCTCTTCAATAACCTAAAACAGGTGACAGTGCGTGCAGAATAGAAGTGTGGAGACAATGACCAGGAGGGAGGCATACTGATACTTTCTTAACAAACCTCAGAAGGTACAATAGTGCTTTAAAAGGAGTAAAATGAATGCCACTGCCCTGGCCAGTTGGCTCAGTGGTAGAGCATTGGACAGGCGTATGGATGCTCTGCATTTGATTCCTGGTCAGGGCACACAGGAGAAGCCCCAACCTGCTTCTCCAAACCTCCCTCTCTTGCTTCTCTCTGTCACCCTCTCTCTTTCCCTCCTGCAGCCATGGGTCAATTGGAGCGATTTGGCCCTGGGTGCTGAAGATGACTCCATAGCCTCTGCCTCAAGAATGAAGAAGAGTTTGGTTGCTGAACAACAGAGCAATACCTCAGATGGACAGAGCATCACCCCCTAGTAGGTTTTCAAAGTGGATCCAGGTCAGGGCACATGCGGAGTCTATCTTTGCCTCACATCCTCTCACCGAATGAATGAATGAATGAATGAATGAATGAAGTGCCACATATATAAGTATAACATTTCTAATAGCCACATTTAAGAAAAAGTGAAAATAAACAGGTAAAATTTAATGTATTTATAACCCAATATATACAAAACATTTCAACTGGCAATTATTCTAAAATATTTTTTAAAAGTTATTTAACTCCTTTTTTTTATATCAAGTCTGCAATCCAGGGTGTGTTTTATACTTGCATCATATCTCCATGAAGACAAGCCACATTGCAAGTGCTCAGTTGCCACACAAGGTTAGGGCTACTTTACTAGACAGTGCAATTATGAATTATGTGCATGGATAACTTTGATTAAATTTTTTAAACTCATAGATTTTATTAATATTCTAAAGAAAATGTTTTCACATAACAAGTAAAACCTCTACTAGACAATTCATAGTACTGAATGATATCAAATTAAAAATAAAAACTCACTGATGTCCATCAAGTTTCAATGAGTGATCTCAGAAGCTAAAATTTCAATTATTACCAACACAATAAGAAATGTTTGCTATAATAATCAATTGAGTTAGAGAAGGTATATCCAGAGCATTCACTCTGTAAATACTCCTGCATGGTAAATCTTGAATGGAACAAGGAGGCCTATATTTCTATTTTAAATATAAGTCATGATGTTTTTCTGACTGCCAGTGTGTGTCCAGGCAGAACTAGCAGGATGGAAATGAGATGGCAGCCATTTTGTAGCATGCACATACTCATTTTTATAAATTTTTTAAAACTTGTAAAAGATGTACTGGTGTGGACAGTCTGTCCACTTATTTCATGAATGCAGAAATGCACTAATGTCATTAAAACAATAGGCTGAATACTCAGAGGCGGATTAAGGTTGGTTGAGGCCCCAGGCACAGAAGGAAATATTGGGTCCCTTAAAAAAAAAGAGAAAGACAAAGAAATAAAAATACATATTAACCATATTTTAAAATAAATAAAAAATAACAAATAAATAATATTATGTACTATTAATGTTAAAATTGCACATATAAAACCAAACTTGGTATCATATGAAAAAAGTGTCAAGTTGGGGTTTGAGGGGCCCTTCAGAAGTCGGGGCCTAGGTGAGCCTGCTGTTAAATCTGCCTCTGCGGATACTTGAAAAGACAAGAAAAAATGGAACTTCCTTTAGAAAACTTCATAAAATTGTAGATTATTCATTCACCAACAAAGCATTGGATATCATCACCCCCATGAACTACTCTTGATATAATTTGTGTATTTTTACAACCCAGTCCCTTTCCCTTGTAAGTAAAAACACTAATGCAGATAAGTGACTTGCCCAACTTTATTAAATTAATATGCCACAAAACTGAACTCATATTTAGACATTCTGACATCCTTGACCACAGTCTTCATCACAGCATGCTGCATGGGGACTCCCTCTGAATGTGTGGGCAGTTTGTTTAAAATTATACATGCCTAAATAAATATATTACTCACCTTTATCTTAATGTCATGCTTACCCATATAACAGTAAAAAGACCATCAAGATGTTTCTACTTCTCATTCTTGATAAAGTAATTCAGAACAAATATTTCTATTTTAACTATTTAAAGTAATTCATGCCTTTGAGTAAAGTAATTTGATTTACAGTCATTGAATTAAGTTGGAAATAAAAGGATAATATTTCTCAACAAACTTCCAATGTCTTTCAGGGGTTTTGCAGTTAAATGGAATTTTTATAACTAATGAATTCAATTTAGCATATTAATTCAACTGTATCAACATTTTATTTCTGTATAACAAATTATCATGAAATAAAAAAACAAACATGGGTTATCTCACAAGTTTTGGTGGGTCAGGAATTAAGATACAACTTAAGTGTGTGACTTGGGCCTTGGCCAGTTGGCTCAGTGGTAGAGCATTGGCTCAGCCTGTGAATGTCCCAGGGTTGACTTCCTGTCAGTCCACACAGGAGAAGTTACCATCTGCTTCTCCAGCGCTTCCCCCCTTCTCTTTCTCTCTCTCTTCCCCTCACATAGCCACGGCTTGGTTGGTTCAAGTGCATTGTCCCAGGGACTGAGGAACCTCCACCTCAGGCACAAAAAATAGCTCGGCTGTGAGCATGGCCCCAGATGGACAGAACATCGGCCCCAGATGGGGGTTGCCACATGGATCCCAGTCAGGGCACATATGGGAGTCTGTCTCTCTATCTCTCCTCTCACTTGGAAAAGAAGAAAAAAAAGTGTGTGACTCAGACTCAAGGTCTCACATTGGGCTGAAATCAGAATGTTGACCAGTACTGCCATCATTTCAAAGCTCAAGTGGAGAGTCTCTGCTTCCAAGGCCACTCATGTGGTTATTGGAAAGTGTCAGATTTCTCTGGCTGTCAGCCAGAGGCATCAGGTCTTTGCTGTATGGGTCTGTCCATCAGGCAACTGGTGACAAAGGCAACTTGATTTCTCTAGAATAAGGGTAAGGAGCAGTAAGCCTGGACAAGCAAGATGGAAGTCACAGTCTTTTTGTAACCTAATCTCGGAAGTGACATCTCATCACATTTGCTATATTTACTCCCTAGGACAGAGGTCCCCAAACTTTTTACACAGGGGGCCAGTTCACTGTCCCTCAGACCGTTGGAGGGCCGGACTATAAAAAACACTATGAACAAATCCCTATGCATGCTGCACATATCTTATTTTAAAGTAAAAAAAAAAGAAAGAAAAGAAAAAAACGGGAACAAATACAATATTTAAAATAAAGAACAAGTAAATTTGAATCAACAAACTGACCAGCATTTCAATGGGAACTATGGGTGTGGATGCATCCTGTGCTCCTCTCACTGACCACCAATGAAAAAGGTGCCCCTTCTGGAAGTGCGGTGAGGGCGGATAAATGGCCTCAGGGGGCCGCATGCGGCCCGCGGGGTGGAGCTGTAGTTTGGGAACCCCTGCCCTAGAAGCAGGTCACTAGATCTAGCCTACACTCAAAGAGAGGAAATTACAAAGGGAGTGAATACCTGGAGGCAGAGGTCATTAGAAAAGAACAAGAGATTGCCTCCCACAATGACAAACACTTGTTCAACCCTTGACTTATGGAAAGATGCAGCTCCTTCACCATTCCTTCATTCACCACTGTTCACTGAGCACCTGCTTGTGCCAGGCCCTGGAAATCGGGCGAGCAAACTAGATATTCTGATGGACTTTCTAAAGCCTACTATCTAGTGTCCTCAAAACTAAGCACGTAAATGGTTTTGATAAAAAAGAATATAATGTCAACAGCAACAAATCATAGTTCTGGAGCTTTTGTTTCACTAACTGTCATTTTTTAATTGCTGTGCTTGTAAATCAAATACAGATAGCCTTTCAATTAAGGTGAAGAATTACCCTGGTCTTTCTAGGTCACAATTTTATGAGAGCTCAATACTTAGATCTGCAGACTTCTTAGCTCAGTGAGACTTAAGGTTATGCACTGACAGTGCGGTATATAAGTCCTAAAGATCGAAAGTTTGAGTTCATCATCTGTGGAAAGAAAAGCTGATTAAGAATTTAGCTCCTTGACTGTCCCTTTACACTAAATTATAAACTGAAAGAAAAATCTATAATGTCAGTCAGGTTCTATTCAGATCCCATGACCAGTCTTTGTTGTCTAACAAAACAAAACAAAAAAATTAGACATTTTTGACAAGAATTGAAACCAGAATGATTTCATTGATTTCCAAATAAATAAACATATGATTAAAGTTCTTTCTGTTATTTTTATCAGTCTGTCTCCTCAGTGAATATTTTATATCATGCCAAGAGTCCATACCCTCATAATCTAGTCCCTTTCTTGAGAGAGCCCACTTATTGGGTTTTATTTTATTTTAGAGATTATAACATCTTCAGATTTTTTTTATTAATTTTAATTTTTTGTGTTTACATGGATTCAAGTGTCCCACAAAATATAACTCCCTCATCCCCTACCCCCGTGTCCACTCAACACTCCTCTTGCCCCCTCCACTCAATACCCTTCCCCCTTCCCTTTGGGATTTGGAGCCTTGCTATCTATATCTCTGTGTTATGTATATATAATTTCACAAATCCCTTTACCTTCTCTGAGCCCATCCCCTCATTCCCCCTCTCTCCGACTGCTGCCCCTCTGGTCCCTGTGATCTTTCCTCTGCCTCAATTCTGTTCCTTAGTTCACTTTGTTAATTAGATTCCACATATAACTGAGATCATATGTTTGTCTTCTCTGTCTGGCTTATTTAACTTAACATAATAGTCTCCAGGTCCATCAATGTTGTCGCAAAAGGTAAGATTTCCTTCATTTTCATGGCTTCATAGTATTGCATTCTGTATATGTATCACAGCTTTTTCATCCACTCATCCACTAATAGACACTTGGGCTGTTTCCAGATTTTGGCTATTGTAAACAATGCTGCAATAAACATGGGAGTGCATATCTTCTTTTCAATCAATGATTTGGTATTCTTAGGATATATTTCTAAACGTGAGATAGCTGGGTCAAAAGGTAGTTTCATTATTAATTTTTTTGAGGAATCTCCATACAATTCTCCACAGTGGCTGCACAAGTCTGCATTCCCACCAGCAGTGCAGGAGGGTTCCCTTTTCTCCACACCCTTGCTAGCACTTATTGTGTGTTCATTTGTTAATTAGCACCATTTGACAGGTGTGAGGTGGAATCTCATTGTGGTTTTAATTTGCATTTCTCTGATGATTAGTGATGATGAACATTTTTTCATATGCTTATTGGCCATCTGTATGTCCTCTTTGAAGAAGTGTCTGTTCAGTTCTTTTTCCCGTTTTTTAATTGGATTGTTTACCTTTCTGGTGTTGAGCTTTAGAAGTTCTTTATAAATTTTTGTTATTAACCCCTTATCAGACATGTTGGTAAATTTGCTCTCCCATTGTGTGGGTAGTCTTTTCACTTGCCCGTGGAGATAAATTAGCAAAGATATTGCTACGAGAGATATAGGAGATTTTACTTCCTATGTTTTCTTCCAAGATGTTTATGGTTTCATGACTTACATTTAAGTCTTTTATCCATTTTGAGTTTGTTTTTGTGTATGGTGTAAGTTGATGGTCTAGTATTATTTTTTTGCATGTACCTGACCAATTTTTCTAACACCATTTATTTGTTTAAGAGACTGTCTTTACTCCATTGCATGCTCTTACCTCCTTTGACAAATATCAATTGACCTTAATGGTATGGGTTTATTTCTGGGTTTTCTGTTCTGTTCCATTTATCTGTATGTCTGTTCTTATGCCACTACCAAGCTGTTTTGAGTACAATAATAGCCTTGTAGTATAACTTGATACTGGGAAATGTGATGCCTCCCATTTTATTCTTTTTCAAGATTTCTGAGGTTATTCATGTTTTTTTTTAGCTCCATATAAATTTTTGGAATAATTGTTGTATTTCTTAGAGGTATGCCATTGATATCTTAATAGAAATTGCATTAAATTTGTAGATTGCTTTGGGTAATATAGACATTTTAATGATATTTATTCTTCTTACCCAAGAACACAATATATGCTTCCACTTGTTTTTATCTTCCTTGATTTCTTTTATCAATGTCTTATAATTTTACGAATATAAGTCTTTACTTCCTTGGTTAACTTTACTCCTTGGTACTTTATTATTTTGGTTACAATAGTAAAAGGGATTGACTTATTTTTTTTTCATACAGTTTGTTGTTGATGTATAAAAATGCTGCTGATTTCTGAATATTAATTTTATATCTTGCCACCTTGCCCAATTAGTTTATTAGGTCTACTAGTTTTTTAACTGTGACTATAGGGTTTTCTAAGTACAGCATCATGTCATCAGCAAATAATGATAGTTTTACTTCTTCTTTTCCAATTTAGATTCCTTTTATTTCTTCTTTTGTCTGATTGCTGTGGCTAGGACTTCTAGTACTATGTTGAATAAGAGTGGTGAAAGGGGGTATCTCTACCTTGTTTCTAATCTTAAGGGGGTTGCTTTTAGTTTTTTCCCATTGAGTATATTAGCTGTGGGTTTATTATAGATAGCCTTTATCATGTTGAGGTATGTTCCCTGTATCCCCACTTCACTGAGAGTTTTTATCATAAATGGGTGCTGGATTTTATCAAATGCTTTTTCTGCATCTATTGATATTATCATTTAATTTTTCTCCTTTCTTTTGTTTATGTAATGAATTACACTGATTGATTTGAGAATATTGTACCAGTCTTGCCTCCCTAGAATAAATTCCACTTGATCATGATGTATGATTTTTTTCATGTATTGCTCAATTTGGTTTGCTAATATTTTGTTGAGAATTTTAGCATCTAAGTTCATCAGGGATATTGGCCTATAGTTTTCTTTCTTTTTAGTATCATTATCTGGTTTTGGAATAAGTGTTATGCTTGCTTCATAAAAAAAGTTTGAAAATTTTCCTTCCTCTTGAATTTTTTGAAATAGCTTGAGAAGGATAGGTATTAGTTCTTCTTTAAATATTTGGCAAAATTCACCTGAGGAGACATCTGGTCCAGGATGTTCGTTTCATGAGAGTTTTTTCATAACTGTTTCAATTTAATTTGTTGTTATCTACTTGTATAGGTTTTCTGATTCTTCCAGATTGGTTTTTGGAAGATTATACGTTTCAAGGAATTAATCCATTTTACCTAGGTTGTCCGGTTTTTTGGCATACATGTCTTCATAGTATTTTCTTATAATCATTTTTATTTCTTCAGTATCAGTTGTTACTTCTCCACTTTTATTTTTAATTTTATATATTTTAGTTCTCTCTATCTTTTTTTTTAGTGAGTCTGATTAAAGTTTCATCAATCTTATTTACCTTTTCAAATAACCAGCTCTTGGTTTCATTGATCCTCTGTATTGTTTTTTTTAGCTTCTATGTCATTTATTTCTGCTCTGATCTTCATTATTTTCTTCCTTATACTTCCTCTTGGCTTTACTTGCTGTTCTTTTTCTAGTTCTTCTAGTTGCAGGGTCAAGTTATTTATTTGAACTTTTTCTTGGTTCTTAAGGTGTGCCTGTAGTGCTATGAACTACTCTCTCATGACTGCTTTTGCTGTGTCCCATGTATTTTGAGTTGTTGTTTGTTCATTTTCATTTGCTTCAAGAAAATTTTTTATTTCTTTCCTGATCTGATTGTTAACCCAATCATTATTTAGTAACATGCTATTTAGCCTCCAAGTGTTTGAATGTTTTTCAGTTTTTTTATTTTAGTAGATTTCTAGTTTCATGCCATTGTGATCAGAGAAGATACTTGATATGATTTTAGTCTTCTTAAATTTATTGAGGCTCATTTTGTGTCCTAACATGTGGTCTATCCTAGAGAATGTACCATGAGCACTTGAAACGGATCTATATTCTGCTGCTTTGGGATGAAAGGTTCTGAAGCTATCTATTAAATCCAGTTGATTAAGGCTGCTGTTTCTCTGTTAATTTTCTGTCTGGAGGATTTATCCCTTGATGTTATGGGGTATTTAAATCCTTTACTATTATAGTATTGCTATTTATCTCACTCTCTATGTCCATTAAAATCTGCTTTATATATTTAGAAGTTCCTATATTAGGAGCATAAATATTTACAATGGTGATATTTTCCTGTTGGATTGCCCCCTTTATTATTATGTAGTGACCTTCCTTATCCCTTACTATAACCTTTGTTTTAAAGTCTATTTTGTCAGATATAAGTATTTCTACTGCATCATTTTTTTTAACTTCCATTTGCATGAAATATTTTTTTAATCACTTCACTTTCAGTCTATGTGTATCTTTTGTTTTGAGGTGTGTCTCTTGTAGACAGCATATGTACAGGTCTAGTTTTCTTATCCACATAGCTGTCCTATGTCTTTTGATTTTAGCATTTAATTCACTTACATTTAAGGTTATTATTGATATGTAGTCATTTATTGCCATTGTATTCTTTAAATCTAAAAACGTCTTTTTCTACATTTTTCCCCTTTGTTCTATTTACAATAGACCCCTTAACATTTCTTGTAGTATTAGTTTGGTTGTAATGTATTCTTTGAGGATTTTTTGTCTGGAAGCTTTTTATTTCTCCTTCAATTTTAAATGATAACCTTGCTGAATAAAGAAGTCTTGGTTTTACATTCTTGTTTTGCCTTACTTTGAGTTTTTTTTGCCAATCCCTTCTGGTCTTAAGTGTTTCTATTGAGAAATCAGATATAATTCTTATGGGGCTTCTTTGTAGGTAATTAACTGCTTTTCTCTTGTAGCTTTTAGTATTCTTTCTTTGTTTCTTCACTTTGACACTTTAATTATGATGTGTCTTCCTGTAGGCCTCCTTGGGTTCCTCTTTAATGGAACTCTCTGTGCTTGTTAAGCTTTTGTGCCTTTTTCTTTCATCAATTTAGATAAATTTTCAGCTATAACTTCTTCAAACAGGTTCTCTACCCCTTATTCTTTTTCTTCTCCTTAAGGAACCCTTATGATGTGGATGTTGTTTCTCTTCATGTTGTCACAGAGCTCTCTTAGAGTTTCCTCTGACTTTTTGAGCCTCTTTTCTTTGTGCTGCTTTGCTTCCGTGCTTTTGTTTATCTTGTCCTCAAAATGCCTAATTGGGTCCTCTGCTTCCTCCAGTCTGCTATTAATTCCTTCTTAGTGCAGTCTTCATTTCTGATATTGTATTTTTCATTTCTGACTGATTTTTTTTTATGATTTCAATATCTTTTTTGATGCTTGCTCTCTTTATTTAGGTTTTTATTATGTCCATCCACTGTTGCTCTAAGATCCTTGAGCATCCTGAAAATCATAGTTTTAAACTCTGCATCTGTTATTTTGGTTACTTCCATCTTATTCAGTTCTTTTTCTGGGTATTTCACTTGTTTACTCATTTGGATTGCATTTCGCTGTCTCCCCATTTTGTCTGTGTATAGATTCTTCCTTCAAGTGTGCTGTTTGTATAGGTAGCTGAGTCTAGGGTTGGTATTGTCTGCCTCCAGTTTCCAGTTGTGTTGTTTCTAGATCTTCTTTGGTTGGAATCAGCTGTTGTTTGTAATCTGCTGTGGACTACTTGTCTGCTGCTACTGTTCTTTTTGCTACTTGTGTCAGCATTTTCTGTGCCTTAGTTGGGTCAGGTCTGAGGAGCCCTTCCTTAACATACCACTCTCACAAGGGCTGTTAGATTCTGAACTGATGCTCTCCACATCTACTGCTAGATGTGCCAGCCTTGGACTTCCCTGGTAAGAATCTGGCACAGACCAGTGGGGTTTACTTCCTATGACTGGCCCTTAGCAATCTCCTTGAAGTTACAAGTGATATAGAATTGTGGCTGCTTCTTCTGGGCCCAGGCACCATTGTAAATATCAGCTGCACTCTTACACTGGCTTTCACCTACCCTTGGCCTGGGTAAAGTTTGCTTAAAAGTTCAAGTTCCCCTGAGTCCTGCTTTCTGCCTCCTCATACTACTGGTTGCTTATTGGGTTCAGCACAGCAATTCAGGGATTAGGAAGGGTAGTGTGTGTGACTTGCCCCTTATTTCAGGTGTCATTCTATACAGACTTTTTGTTTTAGCCCTCTGAAGGTTGTGGCTACAGGAGTCCAGTGGGTGTGGCCTCTAAGATGCAGAGGTTTGGGCTGCCCATCAGCTCCCTGCCACTGCCGCTGCTGCCCACCCTCTAGCAAGTACTGAGCATTGTGAGAGGGGACTGTGTAGCCCAGACCTCAGCACTCAAAACCTGTCCCTGACATGCCCCCTGCTTCTGAGTGACTCTTTTTCTGACTATAGCAGAAGAGTCTCTGCTGGGCATTGTAATTGCTTCCCTTTGTTGGTGTTGCTCTTCCCAGGAAAAATGGCCACTTTAATGTTGGAAAATGACTAAGCACCAGGGTAGCCTTCCCCCAAAGTGTTTCTCCCTGGACCTCTGAAATTACACTCTCCTCTGGCAACTCCAGTCTTCTCAGCACTCCAGACTCCTAGAGCCCAAGTTAAGTGGCTATGAACGAGGTTTTCTGTGCAGTCCCTTTAAGGTGAAACCTGGGTCTGAGGATTCTGTTTCTTTCTTGCAAACTGTAACCCGCTCTTTTCTCAGCTAAATACTGTCCATGCACCTCTTCTAGTCTCTGTGGCTCTAGACTGGTGCTCTGGTCTTGGGGCTGAGGACCCACAACTTTCAGGGCAACCCACCCCACCATGAGAGTTCCTCAGGGCTACCACTTGCCCTGGGAGTGGGGTAGCCCTTTTTGCATCTCCGCCCTTCCTACCAGTCTCAGTGTGGCTTTTTCGGTGATCCTTGATTATAGATTCCTCTTAGTTTAGTCCAAAGTTGGTTTTTTAAGATGATTGTTCTTTAAGTTGTATTCCAATTTGATTCTGGGAGGTGGGAGTTGGAATGACCGTCTACTCTGTTGCCATCTTCTGGTCTCCAACATCTTCAGATGTTTAAAGTTACTCATTTGAGTAGATGCACAGTAGCTACATACACACACACACACACACACACACACACACACACACACACCACTCCATGCTCACTCAATAGAAGTTGCATCAGAGATTTCTCAACCTGACTTTTCTTCTACTTAGTTGAATTTAAATAATCTGAGCATTTCAAAGTGACAGAAAATAATGTCTTATTTTAAAAATAACAGATTATTAGGCTTTAAATAACATCACTGAATGTATGTGAAGCAAGTTTATGTTGCAAATCACTTAGGTTAATTGCATATAAGAATGCTGACATATCTAATGAAAATGTTTTACAAGAACACATTGACCAGATCTCCATGCACTTAGACCTTGTATAATTCACTAACACTCAAGAATCCACCAGTATCTGACTTTAACATTATCTTCAATTCTGAATGGCTTGATTCTCTGCTGCTGTGTTCTAGTTCTGAAGATTGTTGTCAGAATAACAGATATATACCTATTTCATAGCTGAGGAAATCACTTTTTTGGAATCTACTTTGTGAACATCAGTGTTCGTTATTTGAACAATTATAAATGTTTTCTCTACTTTAATTACAAGTATACCTTAAGGACAGACACTCTCTTCCCTGAATAAGTGGGACATTGTCAATCTCACTCTGAAGATGTGTTAATGGACCCTGAAATATAAGAATTCAATTTACTCTTTGTTAACATAAACATGATCTAAAATATTTCACTATTTCTTAAAATGAATAGATAATTCATAAATTAAAAACTTGTAGCTAATATGAATTCCAGAACCAAAGATTTTAATCCACAGAATATTCAAAAGGTGAAACAATGCAGAACTCTATGAATTCAAAAGGTGGGGTACCTTCAGAGTTCAGTTGGCAACTGGTTGGGGGTAATAAATTGGCAAATATTTGTATACAAATTTGGAATTGTAGCCAGGGTTATTCTAATAATTGCAAAATAAATACATGATCAATGATCAAAGAAATCTGTAAAATTTATTTTTAGAGTTCTATCTCCTATAGAAAGTCATATATTATACAAAGATATATGTGTAGTGGTGTTTACTGGTGCATTTTTTTGCAAAAGCAAAAGGCATATAAAAGTTAAAAACTTGAAAGAAACCTAAACTTCTATAAGTAGAAGAATGATTACAATGACTAAGATTCTATTGGTAGGAGAATTATTATAGCTATAGAATAGTTCACAGCTTTTATAGAATATGAAGTAGCACTGTGTCCTGACCAAAGAGACTATATATTATAAAAAGAAAGAAAAAAAAACACTTGTTGCATAAATGTGTTCTATTAAAAATAGAATTAACATAGTATTATCTTATTAAGAAATAAGTGAAGCCTGAGCAGGCAATAGCACAGTGGATAGGATGTTAGACTGGGATGCAGAGGACTCAGGTTCAAAACCCTGAGGTCACCAGCTTAAGCATGGGCTCATCCAGCTTGAGTGTGGGTTCACTAGCTTGAGCTTGGAATCATAGACATGACCCCATGGTCACTGGCTTAAGTCGCTTGCTTGAGTCCAAGGTCACTGGCTTGAGTAAGCGGTCACTCACTCTGCTTTAGCCCCCCCCCCATCAAGGTATATATGAGAAAGCAATCAATGAACAACTAAGATGCCGTAATGAAGAATTGATGCTTATCATCATCTCTCTCCCTTCCTGTCTGTCTCTATCTGTACCTCTCTTTATCTCTCTGCCTCTGTCACACACACAAAAAAACAGTGAAATATAAAATAATACAATCTCATTAAAATAGGTGGTCAGAAAAAGTTAAAGGACACACGTCAGCTATTGAGTGGTTACTTTGAAGGATTAATATTAAAGCAGTTGGCAAGAGAGTAGTAACTGTTACTTTATATGCTTCCATTTTATTTTATTTACAGAAAGTGCACATTACTATTGCACTACTCTGTGTGGTCTCTAAGACTGCACTTTTTATATATTGTGAATTTGTACCACATTATCTGCATATATAATTAATTACAGACATGTTGACACATAACAACCTAGAAATTTCAGTCACATTAAATGGTTGTATTATAATAGTTATAATGCAGATTAAAATACATTAATATATACATTGCTATATTATGTATAACTTATGTAATAATCCCAAAGCTGAAAGCTATTCAAGAATAAAGTAATCAGTGGCTTGGCCTGCTATTCTTCTAATGAGGAAGTCTGTTCTTCGGAAGTGTCTACTATAAGAAGTATTTTGGTCATCTACATATTCATCAATAATTTCCTTCGAATCCGGTCTTTATTTATTGTTTCATTTTCTAAAAAAAATAGATGGAGAAAATGTTAATAGTGCAGATTAAATTTAAATGCTTGTTACAAATTAGTTATTACATTATACATAGTACAAGAAAACTGAAGAACTGTTCTTCTAATATCAAAAACTGATGGTTCAGCCTGACCAGGCGGTGGCACAGTGGGTACAGCTTCAGACTGGGACACTGAGGACCCCGGGTTGAAACCCTGAGGTCACCAGCTTGAACATCGGTTTATCTGGTTTGAGCAAGGCTCATCAGCTTGAGCCCAAGGTCACTGGCTTGAGCAAGAGGTCACTTGATCTGCTGTAGCCCCCCAGTCAACACACATATGAGAAAGCAACAATGAGAAACTAAGGTGCCAGCACAAAGAATTGATGCTTCTCATCTCTCTTCCTTCCAGTCTGTCTGTCCCTCTCTCTGTCTCTGTCACAACAACAACAACAACAATAAAACAACTGATGCATCAATAAAGTTGTGCATGTCACTGAATATCAAATAAAATTCCAACATAAGACTTCAATGTTTTACTTCTGTCTTACAAAAGCAAAAATATTACCTAATTTTCATGTAGAACATATCTGTAGATAGCCTACAGATATAAGAATTTGGCCAAAATCAATAAGTCATTCCATGAAAATCAAATGGCTATGTGAAATATACAATCGTGAATATTAAATATTTTATTTTTATTTGCAAATAGTGTGCTCCATATCTCTTATAACACAAACACAGATTTTTCTGAGCCAGCTGTTTAACATATCAGTATACTGCTGAACTATGGGGGCATGACTAATGCTCACCCAGCTCAAGGCTTCATTAGCAGATACTGTTGATTTATCTGTTCAAAAGAACTTATGCAGGCCTGACCTGTGGTGGCGCAGTGGATAAAGCCATCAACCTGGGAACACTGAGGTCGCCAGTTCAAAACCCTGCACTGGTTCGGTCAAGGCACATATGGGAGTTGATGCTTCCAGCTCCTCCCCCCTTTCTTTCTCTCTCTCTCTCTCTCTCACTCTGTCTCCTCTCTAAAAAATGAATAAAATAAAATAAAATAAAATATTTTTTTAAAAAAAAGAACTTATGCATTGTGTATGACGAAATTGGCAGAGATAAATTCAAAACAAGCAGATGATGACAAAAGGCCATATTTTAATCCCAGGATCAGCTTTTTTGTGTTTGGCTGCATGTTTCTTAGAACTAGCTGGTTAAAAATCAAATTTTTCACAGTCTATGAATATGCCTTTTCAGACAGGGGTTAATTAAGATTTCATACACACCTACAAAAAATTGTTTTGAAAATAAGGTGGAAGAAAAATGGATTGGAGTTTTAAAATAATCACCAATAATCATTCCATGTTAAAAGACATCACCTGACTTTGTTTTAAACTTCAGAAAAAATATACAACACACACAGACACATACATATGCTTTCATACAAAAAGCACTATGGCTCTGGGATGTCAGGGTAGAAGAAGGGAGTTTGGCTAAAATATACTGGGATTTGGCAACATACAAAGGAAATTGTTAGAGGCTAGAGTTATACTCTGTCACAGTAAACCATTTTGTTTTTAAACCTGGAGGATAGATAAAGCACAATAAATTTATTCAATTATCTATCATTTTCTTGCTTGGTTGAAATGTGCACCAAATTCTAGCAATTCTCTTTTGTGTCTGCTTTAAATGCAGTATTCTTAGAAAGACACATGAAAATGGTTTAGAAAAAATGGAGATATGTACAGTCAATAATAACAACAAAATAGAGTCCAATTATCTTATTGGTCTGCGCATTCATTACGCAGTTCTGCTTTTGCATATTATTTTCCAGAATATAGGCAAGTCCAACCAGTGACTTGCTAAATTCCTCTCATGTATAAATTTCCACAGAAGCTGCAGGGCCCAATCCGCTTTGTTCTCTAGCTGGGCCTCCCAGTCCTCTTGTCTTTCGCTACTGTTTAATACCAGTGTTTGTTCTCTCCGGTCCTCCCCCTTCTCGACTTCCTCAAGGTTTCATTTTAAAACCTACCTCATAGATATACAATTCAATCCTTCTGAGTTGTCTTGGCAACTCTCAAAGATGGGATAACTCACAGCTTTCCGGTCTAATTCCATCATATCCCTCAATTAATTTAGTTAAGCCTTCTATGAGCAGTCAGATATTTCTTAGACCTGTAATCAGGAATTGGCTCACTCTAAATTGTGTTTATAGATGCTCACAGGGAGATTTTCTATGCACATACGCTGGGCTCTCTTTATCCAGGGTACCTTTACCCATTGGCAGAAAGCAGGACCAGATTGTTAGACAACCCATTTTCATGCTTCCTTCCATTCACTATCTGTCGACTTTACCTTGAAGATTTACTTTTTTAAAGCGTCTCTTAGCCACCCTACCTTTTGGCATCTTCGAAAGCTCAGAAGCATTCCTTGGTCGGCAATCGTTATCAAGGTTGTAGGGTTTTTAACTTCAGATTCTTAAATGAGAATCAAAATGTGTGTGTTTCAAGCCAAATATTCTATTCCATATGATGTTTGCAAAACACACAGGCATGTCAATCTCTGTTTCTATTTTGAGAAGAGAAAAATCACCCTGGCCACCTTATCATCCAGGTGGTACAATCACACCACAGACAGCCACTCTGACTTTCTGCTTCCAGCCTCACTAGGATGGCTACCCAAGAGTTACCTGGCTCTTCAGATCTGCAGAAAGTTATTCTCATTTTGAAAAAATTTGGTGGGAACAAATTTTTATCATGAGAATTTGACTATATTCCTTTGAAAATCTAGTTCTATGTACTAAATGCATTTACCATCAGGCATAGGAAAACTAAGAAGGTTGTTTAATTCATTGCATAAAATGTATAAATTAATTAAACATTTAACACCACTTTAAAGATGGTTGAATATAAAGAAACATACAATCTTGTGCTGGCTTACTTTCGTACATAAGCAAATTGAATTAGATTTCCATCCTGCAGTTTATGCTGAATGAAACCAATCCTTTGCAATTACAAACTTCCAATGACTATAAAAGTGAGACAATAAACACGAAGCTGTTATGAAGTAAGAAATCACAAATAGATGAATAGCGACATTTTCCTGAGTATTAATTCAGTTCTTGGGATCATGCACTGTTGTACTAGATCTGAGATTGCCTATACAAGTCTAATGTGAGCTGTGAATTCACACCTCATAGAAAATAAATGTAACTTTCTGCGCTGACCTTGACAATGGGCATTTAGGAGAATTGAAATTAGTATCTGTGGCAATATTGTCTGTTGCTGGGAGCACTTCAAAATGAAAATGTCCTTTCTCTCTTTCTTATATTTATCTTTAACCTTTAAAATATGTGTATAATACACATCTTTGACCAAAGCTAAGCAAGGCTGGTCTGATTCATTGTTTACTGCCTACAGTAAATTTTGAGAAAAGCAGCAGATATTATCTCTTCAGTTTGAACATTCTGAAATATCTTGCAATTCTGCTTTCCAATAATTGCTTTTATTGTTATTATTGAGTGATTGATTTCAGAGAGAAAGGGAAGCTTTCATTTGTTGCCCCACATAGTTGTGCATTCACTGGTTGCTTCCCGTGTGTGCCCTGACCGGGAAGCAAACCTGCCTGGTGTTTTGTGACGATGCTCTAACCGACTAAGCTAACTGGCTGGGGCCTCTAATAAGTTTTTAATATCCAAAGAACTGAACCCTTCATAATTCAGCAGCACCTACAAGACAACATGAAAAGAACTAAAATACAATGGATTCAACAAAACCATGATCATATAGGGATTTGGTTTTGTTTTGTTAAAGCCATAAGCCCATGGAAAGTCAAATAATTTTTTACTGTGTTGTGGCCTATGTGAGATAGTTATATATCAAAAATTCATGCACTAAGAAAAAAATTAGCATTAGCATTGACCTAAAAAACTTAAGATATATTGTTCAGTCTATCTCTTAACTTAAAACACACACTTCAATATACAAGGGTGGGCAAAAAGCAAGTTTACAGTTGTTCATATGGAAAAAGACATGTAGTTTATGATTATTACAATATATTTATTAACACAAAAGAATGTCATAATGCAACTGTAAACCTACTTTTTCCTGCCCTTGTATTGGTTTAATCATGGGAGGGACAATCAAAGTACACCGCAAGAAAGAGTTGCTGAACTTTGCTTATGTACTAAGCAATCTGCATATATAGTACCTTAGAGATAATTTCAACCAATATAACTGCCCTCCAATATTGTCATGTAATTGTCACCATTACTGAAGAAAGTTGGTTGTATTTTCAGATAAATAGAATTATTCCCTATTCCTCTCTTATGTAATAGTAATTTTAAAAACAAATTCCTGTGGAGATAAAATAAAATTTGTTTTTTTTATCAGACTGCCATATAAGAATGTTTTATTATGATCCAGTCTAGATGCCTTTTTCTAGCATCTACTTATTTATAAGACAGATTTACTGCTAGAAACTCTTTGTTCATGCCTAATACCAGTCACTGCTTCTACAATTTGTTCTTGTTGTCAGTGAAAGATGAGGTTAACATGTTATTCTTCCTCATATATAACTGCATGAATATAGCTACTTTCTAAAGGCAGTAACATACTCTAGCTGCTGACTTGTTTATCCTACTGTGGTTCCACGGAGAAAAATAGTTTTGTTTTCTTTGTAAGTATAAGTAAACATTTTTTGTATTTACTAGAAAACATTACCTAATTAAGCTTGTTGAGTAGAATATACACAAAAGACTGAATTTTTCTCATGGTAAGAGATAAATCTGAATCTTATTATAAGCCATTTTTGTCCTTCCTTATGTTCTCAAAATAAAACCCTTTGAAAATAGAATCTTTTAACCTGAATATACATTTTTGCCACCCGTTACAGCAGTGAAGATATTTATCATGATTAAAGATTGAAATTCTTTGCCTGACCAGGCGGTGGCACAGTGGATAGAGCGTCAGACTGGGATGCAGAAGACCTAGGT
The DNA here is from genome assembly GCA_037038555.1 of Rhynchonycteris naso. Classification (NCBI taxonomy): domain Eukaryota; kingdom Metazoa; phylum Chordata; class Mammalia; order Chiroptera; family Emballonuridae; genus Rhynchonycteris; species Rhynchonycteris naso. Next base: position 175,310,725 of record CM072995.1, on the reverse strand, counting down.
TTGAGACCCCGAGCTCACCAGCTTGAGCACGGGCACATCTGGCTTGAGCAAAAAGCTCGCCAACTTGGACCCAAGGTCGCTGGCTCCAGCAAGGGGTTGCTCGGTCTGCTGAAGGCCCGCGGTCAAGGCACATGTGAGAAAATAATCAATGAACAACTAAGGTGTTGAGACGGCAATGAAAAACTAATGATTGATGCTTCTCACCTCTCTTCATTCCTGTCTGTCTGTCCCTACCTATCCCTCTCTCTGACTCTCTCTCTGTCCCTGTAAAAAAAAAAAAAGATTGAAATTTTTTAATTTGTGGCTTTTTTTAAATCAAAGTTAATTAAATTTACAGAAAACAGCCTTAAGGGATTTTTAGGGACACTTCTTAGTTGTGCTAATGAGATTACTATTCTTTTAACATTTGGTGTATACCTGCCTTTATCTTAGTTTTCTCCATCTCTGCATCACTGGCCAAGTTATTCAGGTCCAAACAGAGTCATACACTTTATTTGTTCTTCTTTTCTTGAGCCTAAAATTAAAATCCAACAGCTAAGCATATCACTTATGCCTATAAACTAGACTCCCAATCAGATCATTTATTCACCCTTACTATCTTGGTCCAGACCAGTGTCTCCTCTCTCTGTTTTCCTATGGTATGTTCTTCACTCAACACTCAAAGGGATCTTTAGAAATGTAAATCAGCCTGACCAGGTGGTGGCACAGTGGATAAGGCTTTGGACTGGGACACAAAGGACCCAGGTTGAGTGCAAGCTCACCAGCTTGAGTGTGGGATCGCTGGCTTGAGTGTGGGATCATAGACATGACCCATGGTCCTTGGCTTGAGCCCAAAGGTAACTGGCTTGATACCCAAGGTCACTGGCTTGAGCCCAAGGTTGCTGGCTTGAGCAAGGGGTCACTCGGTCTGCTGTAGCCCTTCAGTCAAGGCACATATGAAAAAGCAATCAATGAACAACTAAAGAGCTAAAATGAAGAACTGATGCTTCTCATCTCTCTCCTTTCCTGTCTGCCTGTCCCTATCTGTCCCTCTTTCTATCTCTCTCTCTGTCTCTGTCAGAAAAAAAAAAAAAAAAAGAAATATAAATCAGATCAAGCCTTTCCTCTGCTTAACATTGACCAATCGCTTCCTACTACCTTAGACCAAACTCTGAATCCTTGACTGAGACCATCATGACCTGGTCCTGTCTAACTCTTCAACCTCACCTCTTATTATACCCCTATTTGCTCAATGATGCCTTGTCACGATGGATTCCAGGATTTCTCACATATTCAAAGATTATGGGCCTCTGGGACTTTTACCCTTCTCTCTTTTACCAAGATGGTTCCTTCCCTACAACATTTTATTGTCATAACTCATTATTAAGGTCTCTGCTTGGGTATCATCTTTTCAGAGAGCATGTTCCTGAACAATTTCTCTATACGCTGATTAACTTTTTACCTAACATTTATTACTATAGAAATTACCTATTTTTTTCCTTGCCTACTTCCCTCATTGAAATGAATGTTTATGAGCACATGGACTTTATATATTTTACCTCTGTGTCCTCCAGGTCTCAACAGTGCCTGTTACATAGTCAGCATTGACTACGCATTTGTTGATTCAATAAATAAATAAGAAGAACTTATTCAAAGATATGTTGAACTTTCAAAATCCCATTTACTTATAATGTTTACTGTACCTTCTTCATTTATGCCATATCTTTTAGGAATTTTTAAAAATATCCTGATTTTTTTTGCCTGACCTGTGGTGGCGCAGTGGATAAAGCGTCGGCCTGGGAACACTGAGGTCGCCAGTTCAAAACCCTGTACTGGTCTGGTCAAGGCACATATGGGAGTTGATGCTTTAGCTCCTCCCCCCTTTCTCTCTTTCTCTCTCTCTCTCACTCTGTGTCTCCTCTCTAAAATGAATAAAATAAAAAAATAAATTTAAAAAAAAAATCCTGATTTTTTTCTAAAATATTTCTGTTAACCTTGCTAGGAGCAGAGAAGTGAGCACTCAGAAAAACCTACGCAATCTATACTGTGTACTAAAGTATTGTACATTTTACCTAAAACACAAATTACAATTTTTTCATGTAGTAGGTTAATTTTCATTGTTCAAATAAGTCTTAATCTCAAAATTACCTACTTAAAGGTAAGTGTTTAAAAATATCTCCCTTTAATACTGACTTTAAGGTCATTTGTCTCTTTGGAAGTTTAAATTCAATAATTATGTCATTTGCCACCAACAAGAGTGTTTTTAACAAGATATCCTATTAGTAATGTGTCAATCTAAAAACTGATGAATGTCAGTCACAAATAATGCTGTTGTCATTTTTCTTTAATGTTCATAGCAGGGACCATCTATGAATTCCAGAGAAAGTCACAGAGAGCCGCAGATGAATAGTGTTTTCTCCCTCAAGGTCAAATAAGTTTATCAAAATTTTAGACAGGTTGGGGCTTATTTTTTCTTCATCTCAATCAATCAGTCTTATGAACTTAAATCAAGGCACTTTTAATGACTTTACCAACCCAGTCATTATTGTAGATTTAACACACAGAAAATGATATTACATGATTTGATAATTAAAGTATATAATATGCTTTTCACCCTCAAGTTCTAGTTTATTAAAAATTTAAATTATGATAATTATGACAAATAGTCACAGGGATGTAAAGTATAGCACAGGAAATATAGTCAGTAATATTGCAGCAACTATGTATGGTGCCAGGTGGGTACTGGAAATATCGAAGCAAACATTTTGTAAAGTATATGACTATGTAACCACTATGCTGTACATATGACACTAATTAGAAATTATATTGAATGTAAACAGTAATTAAAAAATAAAATAATAACAATAAATGAAAGTAATAATAGATTTAATTCTTGGGTATGATTAAGAAGAAAATATAAACATTTAGTTGTTGCTCTAGTACTTCTATGTCCCTCAGTTGTTTTTTCCATCCCTTAATTAGTTAATGAATTGAAGTATTTTCTCTTTGCCAGTGTACTCTGGCCTGAAAATACAAATCAGTATTCCCCCAAGTGCATTCTGCAGTTAAACTGTACTTTGCAAATAATAATGTTAATTGATCAATAAGCTTAGGAAATGAAACTTCGAGCTGATCAAAGATGAGTTTCTTTGCTGTAGGATTTCTCTGAGTCTTAAATGTGTTCAAATGCATTGTACATTTCCATGGGGAATTAACTGTCAGTTTCCCAAATTATCTGACTACTGAAACATTATTTTAAGGAAAACTTTTTGGACAAGTGTTCTAGAAAATGCTTCTTTAACTCATTATCTGAAAACTTTTGACACTTTGTTGTAACATTTCTCTGATGGTAAGACTGGTGGAACTTTTCTATTGACTAGTGAATAATAATTTCAGCAGAACAAAGAGGGTGATCATAACTGGTCTCTTCTACCTTCTATTTTATTCCTGCAATTCCAAAGTTAGTGCTTATTACTGATTGTCAAAAATTATTTGCTGTTAAACAATAACTTGACTCGGTAGTCCTAAGACCTTCTCAGTGACAAATCTTAAGAACTCTTTTCATTCCTTATTTCACTTAATCTCTTTGGGATAAGGATTATCCCAAAGGAGATTAAATCAGTAACATTTGTGGTTACAGATTATTCACTATGATTTGAAATTCTTGAACCTTTGGGGTTCTTCTCTTGGCTTCCTGTGTGATTCCATGTTCTCTGTTCACCTACTATATGCTGTTTCCAATTATTGCTAGCCTTTTCTTCTCTCTCTAGACTCTCTTCTTGTTTAATCTCACTCATATTTATTGTTTCAAATACTATTATAGACTAAAGGTTCACAAAATTATAGCTCTGAGATCTCTGAAATGTATAACCTCCAATTAGTTAACAGTCCTCTTCGCTATAGTGTCCGCAGGCACCACAAATTTAATTCGCAAAAAATTATTATCTTCCTACCCACCACCCAACAAACTTCCTGCTTTCTGGTATTTCTTATCTTCATTCAATGTTGAATTCACAGAAGTTATCATGGTTGATAGTATGATATGGTGAGAAAACATTTATCTTGGAGACAGATTGCTTGAGTGTGAGTTGTATGGCTGAGTTAATAATTTACAGAACCCTGGGTAATTCAGTTTATACTTTTGGATTTCAGTTTTCTCATGTATAAAATATTAGATAATCCTATACTTACTTTTTTGTTGCAGTCTTTATTATTTCTCTTCATTCTTGAAAGATTTTAGCTCCTGGATTATTAGTGCTCTATTCAACACTATCCTTTAGTAATTTAATTTGCTTGTCCAATATCCTTTCCACTTAATTTTCAGAATTCCTTTGCTTCAATGGTCATGTTCCCTAGAAGACTTCAGCCACTTGTTCCATGGTGAAGTAATAGTCACAACAAGTAAAGCAATCCCTCTAAAGTTTTAATTCCAAGCACCCATTCAAGGATCTTACTGCATCAGCCCTTTATTCCACTGGGACCTACAATCCATTGATCCAAATAATTTTTCTCTAGCACTTCTTCTACCCATTCCTCCCCTCCCCCCAAAAAACAAAACAAAACAAAAAATACAGTTATTTACTTCTTACCTGGAAGATTCAGTTCTATGGCTAAGCCTTGTGGAGTTCCTTTGCATTCACCCTGAAATCTCTTACTCTTCTCTTCTTTGTACTCATTTGGCAGACCTCCTACTCTGGTTAAATTTAACTCTATCTGACCAAAACCTGCTTTGATTCAGGTTCCAATAGCTGGAGGAAAACGTACAATTATCTAATATATTAGTTATCAATTTCCCCTTATTGAAATATAAGCTACATGTAGACAGGAATTTATTTTTCTGTTTGGTTTTTTAATATATCCCCTGTATCTAGACAGTTTTTGAATGCCATAAGCCTTTAATAAATATTGTAAAATATCTGTGCTCATAAATCACACATTTCATTGATTCAACTTGTGAATATGTAACCCATTTCTTCTACTATAAAGAGCCCATATACTTCAGAAGAGGCCTAACTAATTTTCAATAAGATGGATTAGTAATGTTATGTGTTTATCTTCAAGGTGTCCCTAAGCATGTATGTAAATTATTAAATCTAAAGTTAATATTTTCACTTTGACGATGAAACTTTTATATCAACCTGTGATGATTCACAAGAACCGTGGGATTTTCCTGCCTTAAAGCTTTGAAATAATTAAATCCTTAACTAATTCATTATGTAACAGGGAATTCTAGTCTAGAATGCCACAATATTGGTGTTTTAATGATGAGAGAAGGCCAGCAAGACTCCTTTATCCATGACAACAGGAAGTTCTTCTTTTCATCATTTAAGTGATCAAAGATGATTGCGTCTTTTCTTCACATTATTATGTCAGTTTGTCACAGAGGTAAAGAGCCAGTACTAGTAGCATTCAAATTAAGCAAAGATATTTAAGGCAGAAGTAGACACAGCTACCACTGCCCCCCACAGAGTCCTTTCCCTCCTCCAGCTAAAGCAATTTAAAATTCTATTTAGAAGCAAATGGGTTTAAAACAAGACTTGAAATATGTATAACTTGTCAATTAAAACTTTCAACTAGGTTGGGAAAGAAAACAACTATGATATACAATCTTAATCATTAAAATAATGCCATAAAATATTAGGGAAGCAGAAAAAAATCAATGAGATCCATAAGAGTCCTATGAAATAAGTCAAATTCTTTAGGAGGAAGAATTTATAAGTGAGAAAGAGAGAGACAATGACAGAGACCTAAAGACAACATAGTGAAAGTTAATATGAGAACAATTTTTTAAAAGGGAGGTAATATTGTCTGACCAGGCGGTGGCGCAGTGGATAGAGCCTCAGACTGGGATGCGGGGAACCCAGGTTCAAGACCCCGAGGTCGCCAGCTTGAGCATGGGCCCATCTGGCTTGAGCAAAAGCTCGCCAGCTTGGGCCCAAGGTCACTGGCTTGAGCAAGAGGTTACTCGGTCTGCTGAAGGCCTGTGGTCAAGGCACATATGAGAAAGCAATCAATGAACAACTAAGGTGTCACAACGAAAAACTGATGATTGACGCTTCTAATCTCTCTCCGCTCCAGTCTGTCTGTCCCATTATTTTGATGAACATGTCAAATATTTTATAATAAAAATAACTTTAAAGTTAAGAGAAAAATTATGAGATATATTTTTAAATATGCTAAATTATAGGATTAAAGGGCTTGAAATCTAAGTTCTGCTTGAAACTGTCTTTGTTGTATGTGACTTACTCATTATGAGAATTAACACATGACTGGGAAAGAGTTCATCAAATAATCTCTTTATCCGCAAAAGCTATATTCACCTACTAATAAAAAATTTTTACCAATCTGTGACCAAAATAATTATTTGATGGTCTAGGATGCTATGCACTTAAGACATCTGTCTCTTATTTTCTAGGAATCAGTATGCATTAGATTGATTTTTAATTTATGTCCATAACCCATCAGACTTGTAGCTTCCATTTCTTCTTCCTTTCTGCCAAATGACGGCAGCAAAAACATTAAGAATCATATCAGCAACAACACATATCATGCCACAGGTTGTCCTATTTAGGACATCGTATTATTTTTTAAGGTTTTTGTGTGTGTGTGTGTGCATGACAGAGAGAGAGAGAGAAAGAAACAGATAGACGGACAGATAGGGGCAGACAGAAAGGAAAGGAGAGAGATGAGAAACATCAATTCTTCATTGCTGCCTCCTACTTGTTCATTGATTGCTTTCTCATATGTTCCTTGATTGCAGTGCTACAGCAGAGTGAGTGACCCCTTGCTCAAGCCAGCAACCATGGGCTCAAGCCAGCGACCTTTGAGCTTAAGCCAGCAACCATGGGGTCATGTCTATGATCTTATGAGTAAGCCAGCAACCCTACACTCAAGCTAGTGAGCCTGCACTCAAGCTGGTGACCTCAGGGTTTGAAACTGGGTCTTCTGTGTCCCAATATAATGCTCTACCCACTGTGCCACCACCTGGTCAGGCCTAAATACATCATATTTATTTGGTCCTCATTCATTTGGCCTTATGAAGTGAATACTGTTAAGTATCCTCTATTTTACAAATAAGAAAACTAAGTTAAAGAGAAGTAAGAAATTTATCCAGAATCATAGCTAGTTCCATGGTTTGTGCTCTTAAACATTACCTGTACTGCCTCTTGATCATAGCTCTAGGAAGTTAAGGAGTTTTTATTAACTATACACTGTAATTTATTTATACTATAAATAGTTATTTTATTTTACCCTTTTGGGTATTAGGAATTTTATTGAACCCAAGGAAGATAGAGAATGAATTAACCAATACCAACATGAGATAAGATCAATGGTTCTAGAAATATTAGGAGCTGTAGGATATAGCAAGAACAACAAAGCCAATTGTTGGGCAGATAAAATATATTATGCTCACTTTGTTAAATATGGCGCTGCCCACGTGCAAGTTTTAAGAGTAAGCTTTTCCCCACACCCTTGACTGATTGGATAATGTGGGGTGGTGCACTCTCATGAGGAATCCTCCCATTATGCCTCAGATAAGTGACTTTGTATCAGAGACTTCCTTGTTTGTAGATTGGATTAAAGGTTTGGATTTCTACACTATAAAGTGGGGCAGACTGGGAGCTTGCTCTCTCTTGGTTCTTGAGATTAGTATTAGAGAGGAGAGCAGATTAAGGCCACGTGGAGAAGAGAAGCAGCCAAGATGGCAGAGTACTGAAAGAGAAGCCAGTTAGTGCAGAGTTTGTGCAGAGAGAAGGAGATGGGGAACAGAGGTGAATAAGTCTGGTGAGCTAGAAACCTCTGATTCTAGGAAACTCGGATAAGTCAGTTGCTTTGTAATCACTGAGTGAGTGGAATTTGGAGCCCAGTGTGTGTTTTTACTTGCCCACCAGGTGCAAGCTAGAATTAAAACTGATGGTTCACCAGTTCATGACTACGTTGTTTCATTACCGACTGTCCGAATCTGATGCAAACCTGCACTGGCCGGGCGGCTGTGATGGTGGCCTTAACCCTGACTACTGGCTTTACACCAGTGTAAGAATAATATGATATCTTGCCAAAGTTGGAATTTATACAGGTTATGAGAAAAGGCCAATAGTCCATTGGTTCATGCTGGGAGCAGTGATCTCTGAATGATGGGAGCAAGAGAAAGGTGGTCAGAGGTGATTAGGAAATCAAGCTATCACCAAAGATAAAGAAATCATACCATTTAAAAGGCCAGATAAGAATATACCACTTGGCCAAGGTCCTTGCTGGAGTACAGGGGCAAGTTCTGTGTACATACAGAGATGTACTGCCTGGAATCCTCTCCATGTTGCAGGAATCAAAGGAGGACAAAATCACCCAACTTGATGAAGGAAGTAGGATTTATTTAGCTGGTGGAACTGTGTGACGCCAAAAGAGGCAACAAAACACGTGCTCCCCAAAGTTAGATTTCTTACTTCTTATATACCTTTACAGCATTAGCTTTCATGTGGCAAATGCCTGATTTCTATGACTTCTTTGTTTGCAGGCCTACGTGACTTTCTTGTCTTAGGGAGGGGAAGGGGAGAAGAGGCCAGAGGGTCTGTCCTTGATAATCATATTACTCATTCTTCTTGCTGGAGCTGCAAGTTCATTTCAAGGAACTGATAACAAATAGGATACACACCCATGATTTGTTATTTTTCAAACCCTTCTGTCTACACTTGTTCTCTCAGTCCTGAACACTGAGGTCACAGGCTTGAACATAAGATCCCAGACATTGCAGGCCCCCCTCTCCTCTTCTTTCTTCTGGTTTCTCCTCCTCCATCCAGGGAAGGCCTTGCTGCCTGTGTGTGGGGGTCAGCAGCAGGCTCCAGCCATCACTCCTCAGATAGGGCCCTGCCGCCAAGGCTCACCTTCCCGATAGAAACCTCCTTCCTAGAGGAACCCACATGAATAAAGGCATTCAGATCTTTACTTCAAGATAAACAACAAGCACAATTTTTATTTTCTATTAAAAATATGTATACTCAAATAATTTTGTTTGATTTCTGGGTTTTGGTGTAAATAAATTATTTGAATAAGAATCCATTATGTAATGCCCGTCCCAAAGGATCTAAATAGCAAGTGTAAGGGAAATACTTCTATGAATAATGTCCTTTCATGACTCTTTGACATTTTCGTAAAAAAAAAAAAAAAAAAAAAAAAAGCTTGATGATTTTCTGTTCCTAAGCTTGCAAAATTGGAGTCAGTTTGTGAACATTCATGCCCAGTTCACCTAAGCACAAATCTTCAAGATTCTCATTGAAAACAATCTGTCACACACATTGATTCTTCTGTTCATGTTTGGCATTGGCAGAAGTCAAGGCCATGTGCTTTCTCTGTGCCTCATTTTTAAGTTTCCCCAACCATCTTCTCCTCATTCCATTTGTTTCCTTTGAACCGATGAAATCAGCATGCTATCTGAACTTAGCATGGAATAAAAGGAAAATAAAAGAAGACAGAAAATAAATAGATAATCAGGAAATTACTATTCAAAGAACAAGTTGGAGGAACTAGTAAATAATGGAAAGCAGACAGATGTTAAAGGTAGATGGTTCTTCTTGGAACAGTTCTAAAATAGGTCAAAACTCTAAAAACTCTTCCAGTTATACTATGATTTACCACCATTACTGTCTGAATGCAATTAAAAACAGTCACTTAGGTTTACAGCTAGACTACTTTAAATAAATTTGAATTTTTCTCATTTCCTTCTTAGAAATCACCCAAAACCTGCAAAAAGAACTAGAAACAAAATGCAAATTCTATACTTGATGTATCTAGAAAATAAATAAAGCCCCAAACCAGAATATAAGCAGAAGGGCAAGAACAGTGAAGGTCAAACAAGTATGTTGAAATATATGAAAAGAAAATATTTCTGTAGCTCCACATTCTCAAAAAATGATGGCAGAATTTACCCTTAAACAAACAAACAAAAAAGGTGATTTTTAAAACAAATAACAACTTCATCATAACATCAGGAAAAGTATAAGATCTGATGGTAGGAACTTGTCTAACCTCAGTTTGGCTCTGAAGAGCAGAGGAGGCAGGGATAAATTATAAAGCACATAGCCCAGATGTACGGAAAGTATACCATCTATGAGGCGACCCAGGGATACCCTGTGCCTAATCACCAGCCTTGTAATGCTAATACAGGTCAGTCTTTGGGGACAAATTCTACAGGAATTTGCCAATCTTTGAGGGACACAGAAAACGTCTGCTGTATAAAATAATGTCCTGTCTCCTCTGTTACATGAACTTCTAGCAAAGATCTGATCTAGGAAGAATGTACCTAATTTAAATATAAATAAAAATAAAGCAGAAACCAACACAGATATAATACAGAATGACTAAAAATGTTGGAGGACAAGAATAGCAAAAATAAATGGTAAGGAAACTAAAAAACAAACAAACAGAAAATATATTAATTTGTAATCAAGTTTATTGGTGCAAATTTTTTTTAAATATTAAAAGAAGCCAGCCTGACCTGTGGTGGCGCAGTGGATAAAGCGTCGACCTGGGAACACTGAGGTCACCAGTTCAAAACCCTGCACTGGTCTGGTCAAGGTACATATGGGAGTTGATGCTTCTAGCTCCTCCCCCCTTTCTCTCTCTCTCTCTCTCTCTCTCTCTCTCTATCTCTCTCTGTCTCTCTCTCTCACTCTGTGTCTCCTCTCTAAATAAATAAATAAATAAAAATTTAAAAGAAGCCTGACCTGTGGTGGCACAGTGGATAAAGTATCAATCTGGAATACAGAAGCTGCCAGTTTGAAACCCTGGGCTTACCCAGTCAAGGCACATATGGTAGTTGCTTCCTGCTCCTCTAGCCTTCTCTCCCCCCCCCCATCTATGTCTCTCTACTCTCTAAAATGAATAAAGTCTTTAAAAAATTAAAAAAGAAAAACTTTAACAATAAATAAAAATTAAAAGAAAATTAACTAATGTATAAAAACTCAGGATGATGAAACAACAAAAGGAGATGATACAAACCTATTAGAAAACAGTATATAAAATGGCAATAGGAAATCCTCAAGTTTCAATAATTACACTAAATGTAAATGGATCGAACTCACAAATAAAGAGGCAAAGAGTAACAGATTGGATCAAGAAGCAAAACCCAATAGTATGCTGCCTTCAAGAGACTCATCTAAGCTACAAGAATAAAAATAGATTCAAAGTAAAAGGTTGAAAAACAATTCTCCAAGCAAATAATATTCAAAGAAAAGCAGGAGTAACTATACTCATATCTGACAATGCTGACTGCAAGACAACAAATGTAACCAGAGACAAATATGGGCATTTCATAATGATAAAAGAGACAGTGTATCAATAAGACATAACACTCCTTAATATATATGCACCAAACCAAGGAGCACCAAAATATATAAGACAACTACTAACTTCTCTAAAATGCAAATTAAAAAATATATAATCATACTTGGAGACCTCAGTACAACATTGATGGCTTTAGATTGCACATCCAAAATAAAGAAATATTGGCCTTAAATGAAACACTAGAAAAAATGGACATAATAAACATATACAGGACCTTTCATCCCAAAACACCAGAGTATACATTTTCTCCAGTGTACATGGAACATTCTCAAGAATAGACCATATGCTGGGCCACAAAACAATCACCAAAAAATTCAGAAAGCTTAAAACTATACCAAGCATATTCTCTGACCATAATGATTTGAAACTAGATTTCAACTGCAAAAATAAAAGAAATAAAAACACCACAGCCTGACCAGGTGGTGGCGCAGTGGAGAGAGCGCTGGACTGGGATGCGGAAGACCCAGGTTGGAGACCCCAAGGATGCCAGCTTGAGCACGGGCCCATCAGGCTTGAGCAGAAAGCTCACCAGCTTCGACCCAAGGTCACTGGCTCCAGTGAGGGGTGGCTCAGTCTGCTGAAGGCCCACGGTCAAGGTACATGTGAGAAAGCAATCAGTGAACAACTATGGTGTTGCAATGACAACGAAAAACTAATGATTGATGCTTCTTATTTCTCTCTGTTCCTGTCTGTCTGTCCCTATCTATCCCTCTCTCTGACTCTCTCTCTCTGTCCCTGTAAAAATAAATAAATAGACATTTTTAAAAAATTAAATAAAAACACCCACAAAGATGTGGAAATTAAACAACATACTTCTAAAAAAATTATGTGTCAAAGAAGAAATAAAAGAAGAGATCAAAAGATATATACAGACAAATGAAAATGACAACACAACATATCAGAATATCAACAAATCAACATATCCCCCCAGAGGGGATGCAGCAAAAGCAGTAATAAGAGGGAAGTTTATATCATTATTTTCTGCTAAATAAAAAAGCAAGAGAAAGTCCAATGAAACAGCCTAACATCACATCGTAAGGAACTAGAAATAGAAAAACAAAGGCTAACCAAAACAAGCAGAAGAAAAGAAATAATAAAAATTAGAGCAGAAAAACGATATAAAAAATTAATACAACAAAGAACTGGTTCTTTGAAAAGAGCAGTAAAATTGGCAAACTCCTGGCAAGACTCATTAAGGAAAATAGAGAAAACACTCATATAAACAAAATCCAAGATGAAAGAGGAGAACTTACTACAGATATCATAGATATAGAAAGGATTATCACAGAATACTATGAAAAATTATATGCCACCAAATTCAACAACCTGGAAGAAATAGATAAACTCCTAGAACAATACAATCTTCCTAGACTTAATCACAAAGTAGAAAGGCCAAATAGATGAATAAGCAGGGAGGAAATAGAAACAGCTGTCAATAACCTTCCCCAAAATAAAAATCCAGGCCAGATGAATATAATAGTGACTTCTACCAAACATTCAAAGAAGAATTGGTTCCTATACTTCCCAGAGTCTTCCAAAAATTGAAGAAATAATACTTCCAAACACATTTTATGAGGCCAACATAACCCTCATACCAAAACCTGGTAAGGACAGCACAAAAAAGAAAACTACAAACCAATATCTCTAATGAATGCAGATGCAAAAATCCTAAACAAAATACTAGCAAATTGAATACAAAAACACATCAAAAAAAATATAATAATACATCATGATCAAGTGAGATTCATCCCAGAAACACAAGGATGGTTCAACATATGCAAAACATTAACGTAATACACCATATCAACAAGGAAAGAACAAAAACCATATGATCATATCAATAGATGCAGAAAAAGCATTTGATAAAATACAACATCCTTTTATGTTTAAAACATTCAATGGGTATAGACGGAAAATATATCAACAAAATAAAGGCAATTTACAACAAACCATCAGCTAACATCGGCTATATGGTAAAAAACTCAAAACTTTTTCTCTAAAATCAGGAACAAGACAAGGTTGCCAACTCTCTCCTCACCCAATCAACATAGTGCTGGAAGTTATAGCCAGAGTAATCAGACAAAAGAAAGAAATAAAAGGCATTCATATCTGGAAAGAAGAAGTAAAGGTTTCACTTTTTGCAGATGACATAATCCTGTATATAGAAAACCCCAAGGACTCTCCAGGAAAACTATTAGAAACAATAAACCAACACAGTAAGGTTTTAGGATACAAAATTAATATACAGAAGTCTATTGCTTTCTTATATGCCAACAATGAAACCTCAGAAAAAGAACTCAAAAATGTAATCCCTTTTACAGGAGCAACAAAAAAATAAAATACCTAGGAATAAACATAACAAAGAATGTAAAAGACCTATATACTGAAAATTACAAAGCACTATTAAAGGACATTGAAAAGGCACAATGAAGTGGAAAAATATTCCTTGTTTGTGGATAGGAAGAATAAATATAGTTAAAATGGCCATACTACCCAAAGCAATATACAAATTTAATGCAATTCCCATCAAAATTTCAAAGTCATTTTTTAAAGAAATGGAACAAGAAATTATCAGGTTTATATGGAACCATAAAAAACTTGAATAACCAAAGTAATCCTAGGGAGAAAAAACAAAGCTGGAGGCATTACAATATCTGACTTTAAATTATACTACAGAGTCACAATAATCAAAGCAGCATGGTACTGTCAGAAAAATAGACATGCAGACCAATGGAACAGAATAGAGAGTCCAGAAATATAGCCACATCTATATGGTCAAATTATCTTTAATAAAGGAGCCAAAAATACACAATGAAGAAAAGAAAGCCTCTTCAATAAATAGTGCTGTGAAAATTGGAAAGCCACATGCAAAAGAATAAACATTGACTAAAGTTTATTTCCTTGCATAAAAATTAATTCAAAATGGATCAAAGAACTAAACATAAGATCTGAAACAAATTACACAGAAGAAAACATAGGTACTAAACTAATGGACCTTAGCCATAATGAGCATTTTATGAATTTGACTCCAAAGGCAAGAGAAGTAAAGGAAAGATCAATGAATGGGACTACATCAGACTAAGAAGCTTCTGCACAGCAAGAGAAACTGACAACAAAACAGACAGCCAACTAAATGGGAGATAATATTTTCAAACAACAGCTCAGATAAGGGACTAATATCCAAAATATACAAAGAACTCACAAAACTCAGCAACAAACAATCAAATAAAAATATGGGAAGAGGACATGATCAGATACTTCTCCCCAGAAGAAATACAAATGGCCAGTAGATATATAAAAAATAATGCTCATCATCACTAACCATTCAAAAAATGCAAATCAAAACTACAATGAGATACCACCTCACACCTGTTAGATTAGCTATTATCAACAAGACAGGTAATAACAAGTGTTTGAGAGGCTGTGGAGAAAAAGGAACCCTCAATTCACTGTTGGTGGGAATGTAAATTAGTGCAACCATTATGGAAGAAAGTATGGTGGTTCCTCAAAAACCTAAAAATAAAACTATATGACCCAGCAATTCCTCCATTGGCTATATACCCACAAAACTTAAAAACATGGGTACATAAAGACATATGCACCCCCATGTTCATTGCATCATTGTTCACGGTGGTCAAGACATGGAAACAACCAAAAAGCCCTTTAATAGATGACTGGATAAAGAAGATGTGGTACATATATACTATGGAATACTACTCAGCCATAAGAAATGATGACGTCGGATCATTTACAACAACATGGATGGACCTTGAGAACATTATACTGAGTAAAATAAGTAAATCAGAAAAAGCTAAGAACTGTATGATTCCATACATAGATGGGACACAAAGTTGAGACTCATGGACATAGACAGGGGTGCAGTGGTTACCAGGGGGATGAGGGGTGGAGAGGGAGTGGCATTGGGGGAAGGAAAGGGGCTTAAAGAGAGACAAAATATAGGGTGACAGAAGATGACTTGACTTTGTGTGATGGGTATACAACATAATCGACTGTCCAAATGATGTGATGTTTTCTCTAAATCTATGTACTCTGATTGACCAATGTCACCCTGTTAAATGTAATGGTCTAAATATAAAAGAAGAGAAAAGAAAACTCTGAATATGCAAGAATCCAAAGAATATATTTTTCATCAATTTTTCTTCATAAAATTGTTAGGTCACAATATACATCTGTACCAAGTCATCATGTTATGCATCTTAAACTTACACAAAATTGTATGTCTGTTATATCTCAATAGAGCTGGAAAATTAAATTAATTAAAAAAAATTGTTGAAGGACAAACTTCAATCCACCAAGAGATGCCTGAAAGCACCATAGCAAACTGACTGACAATGAGTAGTAATTGCTTTTATCAATAGAAATGATGAAAAATAGTATTATCTGGAAGAAAGAAAGAATAAAAAGGGAAGACAGGTAAAGGTATACTGTTTCCCTCATCTACCAATATCATTTAAAGATAATGAAGTGATACCATGTACATTTATCACCAGTATAAATATAAATGTCAAATATTTAACTTACAAAATACTTATATATCTTCTTTTATATCACCAAATTTCTCTGAAATGAACATTATTATGCCTATTAAGTTAGATTGGAAAATTGATATATTTTACATATGCATATTAACAAGATTCAATCAACTAATAAACGGTATATGAATTGTTATATGGAGACAAATCCTCTGATTGCCAAGCTCTGTTTAGTTTTTGGGCCTAATATCCTTCAAATGAGTCCTGGCAGTGCATAGCATGATGGTAAAGAACAGAAAAGAACACAAGCTTTGGAAAAAATTCTAGCTCTACCATTTGCCTGCTGTGTGATTTTGAAAATTACTTTAACCTCTCTGTGCCTTCGTTCCATTTACAAAATGAGGATAATAAAAGTACCAATGTCATGGGTTTATTGGTGTTGCTGCTGCTGCTGCTTTTTATAACAATTTAGAAAAATATTGAAAATAGAGGTCTGAGTTTATATTCATGCAAACCTTGAACTAAATAAAGGCTTTAACCTAAGATATTAAACTAACAAAGTATTTGTATGAATTTTATTATAAAAGCAATGTAGCTATTGTATAATTTAGGAAATAAATAAAATTATACTTTATGCAATTATCTAAAGTACTATATGCTTTCTGAGTATTTTCCAAAAAATCACTAAAAGGCAGCTACTTTGTAATTTGCATTTTTTTTCTGAAATCTTTCTGTTTATTTTTGCCATAGTTGTGATCAAATTACATAACATTTCATATATCACATAAATGTTTTAACTTTATTCAAAATCCTTCTTACATATTATTTTAATAGCTGTAAAAATCTTATTCTATAAATAAACTATTATATCTGACTGTTCTCCTTTTGATGAAATACATACCTTTTGAAAATAAATTATTTTCATTTGTTGAAATATAATACAATTACTTGGTCAAAATAATTAATATTTTGAAGACTTTTGACATATATTCACAAATTGCTTTGTGATAAACCATGCACTGAAATAGTACCTAAGGCACAGAATAATGTTTAACATATTAAGACTATTAATTTTATATCTATTTATGTGTTGACCAGGGATTCAACCCTCAACCTACGACACTCTATGAACCGATCCATCCAACCAAAGGTCCTAGCAACCCAATATTGACAACAAAAGTGTGTCCTCAACTGATTCTGGATATAAAAAGAAAATAATCTCGACACTATTAATTCTATGAAAACCTCCACATTTTAACATCTCTCAACCAGACTTCTGTTTTCCTGTTCCCAGACATCACAGCAGAGGGAGTTGCCTCCCACATGAAGGTTTTCTTCAGCCACAGGCATTTCATATGAGAATGTTTCTTTATTCTTTTCTCAATGGTATAATCCTCCTTAAGAAAAGCTTAATAAAAATTTTTAGATTCTCTAAAATTTCCTATCCTGCCCACAAGTTCATCTATAAAAGTAGAATATAAATCTGACTTTTCATGTAATATACTAAGGGGAAAAAAAACATTTTTAACTCAAAGATACAGTTTTCACAAATTCAGTGTTTTTAAACATTATTAAACAACTTAGTTATATATCATTTGTTTCTTTATTTGCATATCCATTTTGTAAGTTACTTATTAATTTAAAACAAATTTATGATGTATCTCATTAAGAGTGATATAGACTGAGGCTTTAGATTTGGAGCAATAAAATATTTCACCCTTTGGACACATCCATTATATTGTCTGTACTGACAATAAGTCTTCAAAATCTTTTAGGCACTGTGGAAGTAATAATTTATTTTAAAAATTATTATAGAAAGTGATTTTTAGCTTATTCAGTACCTGCTGTTTATAGCCTAATTAAGCCCTTTTTCTATTTTTAAATAATCAAAAAGAGAAGAAAATAACGTCACTTGCTATTTTCCTTTTTATTAATTGTATCTCTCCTTAGTGTAAGAAACATGCCTAAATATGTTTATATCTGAATAAATGTTTTACAATTAAGTGCCCCATGTCTGTCATTTAACTCTATTGCAAAAGAAAAAATGCTTTGATTGCTATTGTTGAAAATGTATTTTCTTTCCTTTGCTGATGTCCACGTAAGTGAACACATTACAGCAATCTGTTCCTAACCCTTCTCTTACCACCAATTTTATTCAAACAAAATGAAGTCAGTGTACTTCCTGCTGCTAGACACCCTTCTTAGGTGTGGTCATGATCACATGACATTTTTCTGTAGTCCCTGAAGTGATTAGGTTTTCAAGATGCAACTCCTAAGTGCTTGTTATCACTAGGGTTTCATCTCCCTATAATCTCATAACTAGTCCCTCTCTTTTACTTCATTAACATCTCTGCTGCTCTTTTACCTTACAACCTACTGTACATCCTTTCCCAATTTGGAGATCTTTACCCCCACATTCCCTCTTCTCTTGGCCTCTTGTTAGCATTCATTCTGCAACCTCCTGCTGTCTACAATACCATTTTGCAAACATTATCCTCATAGCCCCCAAATAAAACCTTGTTTCCCTTCAATCTCTTAGTAAACCAAACCCATATGCCTTACAGAAGATCTTTTATACCTCCCCATCCACCAGTCCATCCTCTCACTCTGCCTCTCCATGAGAAGTTCTGCTACTTCACATTTCTCAACCGTAGAGATAGAAAGTCCAGAATCCAAGGGGTTACAGTGTGAACCTGGCATAGCCAATAGTGCAGAATCAATCAAGGTGTAGTACTGTTTTATCAGTATTACATCTTCCCTTTCAGGGGGTCTCTACATACTCTCAAATTATGCTGGAAAACCAAAGCAAAACATAAAATGTCAATAGCTGATATGGGGAACTCATATCGACTGCCAAGTAAATAATCTGCTCTACTAATACAGAAACCACTAATAAATACCATTTAAGTAGCAATTAGATCATTGTTCTCAGCAATTACCAGAGGTGAGGTGACAGTCAAGTTGAAGGGTACATGTGAGTTCATCCATAACAGCCTCATGAGTTGCTAGATAATTCAAGCATAATCCATTAGATGTTATGATACAGTGTTACATGAAAACAGTTTCTCAAGGAAAACTTAAACTATAAATCCTTTTATTTTTATTTCTTGAAAGAAATGTTAAATTTTCATGAAGCTCATTAAAGAATAAGAAGCAAAACCATAATTTCCCCAATTATTCATACTTAGTTGACGTTGTTCTGCATTTATCCTTCCTGAAAATTCATAGCACTTACTCTGTCATTTAACCTCAAACTGCCTTTTCTTGTCATTTACTTTGTGGAAAGAAACTATTGACAATGAAAGTACTTACTCATTTGTTTTTCTATTTTTGTCACTTTGAGTATACCCAGGTACTTTAGTACTGCATTAATTATACAAGTGCTCTTGTAATACAGGTGCTGTTCTATGTGTCAGTGTGATGGCAGGAAAGAGCTATTGTTGAATGGAATGTTTTTTACACTTTAGATCTTCTGAGTCCCCCAACCCAGTGCTCTGTATGTAGTAAACTTACTGAATGATAGTGTGGTATACACCTGAAAATTCATGTGATTTTTGTTCTCTAATCATCCATTCATTTCTTTATGTAATTATTATTAAATCATGATTTTGCATATAACTCCTCTGATCTAAAACAACACACACACACACACACACACACTTTTTTGGGGAATTCTCAATCTTATAGTCAAGACCCTCTACAATCAGTTCCTTGTTGACTTCTCTGATCTCATCCCTTGATATTATCATACACAAATCAGCAATTCCAGCAAGAGACACAAAGAGAATGGCTTTCCACCTTTCTCAAATCTTGGGTTTTAAAATTCTTGAAGACTTTTTTATAAACATCAAAGACAGGAAACTAGTCCAGGCAATATAGATAGAATACTCCATGTTTCTTTATTCAACAAGGACACCAGCCAAAGTCAGCAACCAAAATAACAGGTCAACAATGCCTGGAAATTCTCTTTTCTTTGCTTTATGTCTTATTGACTTTATTTGCACTTAATGCAGTTGCCATAAGGTAGAGATCTTCTTGGCAGAGCAGAAAGGAGAATGTGCAAAGCAATGTTGACAAAGCCTCAAGTGGATATGGTCAAAAACCCACTGTCTTCAGGCTACACTCCTTCTTATAGTTAAAAGACTGCAAACCAGACCAGAGTTCTAATGTTTATTCTATTATTTTATCCCTCTCATTCCACAAAGTATGACTGACCTCTGGGCAGTGGTTTCTAAATTTATTAGCTGAACTTCTCTTCATTTCTACCAGTTAAACTGGATATTTTTCACCTCATCTTATGCAATAGATTCATATTTTGATAAAAATATATTATTTAACACATGCATTAGTCTGTGATATCCCTAGAAACAAATCCAGTTATATATGTAATTTATATTTATATGTATATTATATATATTTATTTATATAGAGAGAAATTTATTATAATTTTATAAGAAATTGGCATGCAAGGCAGTTTTGAGGCTGAAAAGTTACAATATCTGCAGTCAGCAAGGTGTAGACCCATGAGAACTGATGGTTTACTTCTAGTGCAAGTCCAAAGGTCTG
Source organism: Rhynchonycteris naso (assembly GCA_037038555.1). Classification (NCBI taxonomy): domain Eukaryota; kingdom Metazoa; phylum Chordata; class Mammalia; order Chiroptera; family Emballonuridae; genus Rhynchonycteris; species Rhynchonycteris naso. The sequence continues at coordinate 175,290,350 of CM072995.1, read as the reverse complement.
ATAACTAAGAGAACCAAGGGAGTAAGTCTGGTCCAAGTCCAAATCCAAAGGCAGAAGACTTAAGTCTCAACTAAAGAACAATTAAGCAGAAAGAGTTATTTCTCCCTTTATTCAGCATTTTATTCCATTCAGGCCTTCAATTAACTGCCCTCCACATTGGGGGGGAAATCTAGTTTACACAGGCTACCAATTGAATGCTAATCTTATCTATAAACACCCTCACAAATCCAGCATAATGTTTAACCAACTATCTCGGCACCCCGTGGCCCAATCAAGTTGACATATAAAATTAGCCATCGGTGCACATGACATGTGTTTTCATGTCTACATACTTGCTCAAATTCTCATCAATTTAAAATGTTGTTTCTCATCTTTTCTACTTAGAATCATACCTTCTTCAAGGTAAATCTTATAACTCCATAGTTCATAAAAGCCTTTTCAACCATACCTTTGTCGTTTTAATTCAAACCCTGGTTATTCTTTTCTCTGTTAGACTCTTGTAACAATGATGCATAGACACATTTACTACTGTACATCCCTTTCAAAAAAAAAAAAAGAAAGAAAAGAATACTATATGAGATGACCCAGTTTTTTAAAAATTTTAAATCTGAATATTACAGACTCTATAGTCTCAAAAGGCATGAAGGCATCTGTAGGCTCTGCATAAGTGTATACAAAATATTATATTTGTATACAAACTAATGTGTTTGTAACATACTCATGAGGGATCCAAGCTCTGCTCATGTTCTCAAGAGTCTATGACCCCATTTGGTTAAGGACCAGAATTCTTGGTCTTTTTTTCTTCTTCCATATCTCTGGGCATGAAAACTTCCTCTTTTAATATTTTTATTAAATATTTTCTCTCCCTTAGTAGAATAAATGTACTTATAATAGAAAAAATTTTTTCTATTATAATGAAATCAGTTTGAATTAGAACCAACTGGAATGTGGCTATTAACTGCTGTATCACTCAGTCTTTAGTGTGTAATAACCATAAAATCTCAAAAGCTTATAATAACAGCAAGAATTTATTTTATCTGTTGAATATACTTGCAATGAAGTAAAAAAAAAAACATCATTGAAAACTGTCATTTCCTGTGATGTTTGTTTCAGACCAATATTCAATATATTAAAAAAGTGTCTGGTAAAAATTTGGCACTTCTTTGATAAAATTTTCTGTTATGCCTGGATTTGATTCCTCTAAGTCTGACAGTTTTCTTTTTATAATTAAAGGAAGAAACTTTTCTTCAAAACAAGATTTATTTTGAAGGTTAAAGTCATTCAAAATAAAACTAATTTCCATAGCTGAAATGTGTTCACTTTCAATCTTTTGAATCATTTTGTGAAAAATGGATGCTTGATTATGTACAAAAAACATTAATATCTCAGGTATTTTATTATAGAAAAACAATTCCAGGATTTTAGGATATTTCTCTAAACTTAAAAAATATAAATGGAGAGACTCAAATAATTGTAGAACACGCTCTATAGCAGGTGTTAGATCAAGCCATCTTACTTTTGAATATCCTAAAAGTTTTTGGTATTCAACATTTGCTTCTTCACAAAATTGTTTTAAAGTAGCAACACAAACAGTAAAACGACTAAAATGCAAATAAATTGAAGTTATTATTACTTCTACATCAATTGACATGGCACATGATGCTGTGTTGATTGCAATTTGACAAAATATATGCATTACAACCTATTCCTAATATTTTCTTTTGGAGTAACTTGTAATTTTACATACATATTATTCACCTCTTTACCCACCAAAATTTGTATTTGTATTATCAGCCATTAGTGCAACAACTTTGGATTTCAAATTGTTTTCATTTGTTACTCTGTATAGATGGTTTGACAAAATTTCAGGAGTTTTGCTCTCAATGGATTTTAAATTGAAAATTTTTACTTCAATGCCCTTGGTAACATTAAAATATCTTACTACTATTGGATGCAACTTAATTTCATTATGATTTGATGCATCAGATAAAATCATTACAAATGCCGCAGTTTCCAAGTCCTCTGTAAGTATTTTGTCACAGTAATTTTTAAATACTAATTTCAAAATAGCCTTGCATTTTGTCCTGACACATAAAAATTTTGCATTGTGAAACTTTTTCAATAATTTAGTTGTACAATTCATACTATAAAAACTTTGATTGTGAGTTATTGTATGAAATGCAAATGTTCCTCCATTGCAGCCAACTGTATTTCATCTTCAGAATAATTTGAAGTTTTAAAAAAACTTGTTACTTTACAACTGGAAGCTGATGCATCTAATGATTGCTTATGTTTGTTGGTGGTCAAGTGTTTCATTATTGCTGCTCTGCCCCCCAACTGCAATACAAAATTTTCCACTGCAAATATTGCAGAAAACAATGGTATCTTTCTTTGATATGAGAAATGGAAATTTCTTTTTCAATTTATCGTTGAAATGGTATTTTCTCTTTTTTGATTTTTCCGTCCCTTAAATGAAATTTAAAAAACAAATAGAGAGCTAAGCAAACAATGCAAGCACATTAAGAACTAAAAATGTTACATTATGGTAGGCGAATTTTCTGAAAGCTAAATTAACAAAACTAAATATCAAACAAAACCACTAATTTGGAGTGATATTTTGGTGTATTTATCATTTTTTAATTAAAAACGTCTGTTTTATGCAACTATTTAATCAAAATGCATTATTAATAAATATGGCTTGAGGTTAGATTTCCACTTTAAAACTCAAATTTCAGGAAAATACTTGTAAATAAAATTATAGATATTTGGAAATTATTAGATAGATAATTAATTAATAAAACATGAATTGTACTTACCTGTCTAAGATTGAATATTCACTGAGAAAAAAATAATCGTGAGTCTACAATGTTGTATGTGCCCTGTTGTCTTTCAGTAAGAAGTACACAAAGCCATTTGCTTGCTCAGTATATCCCGTGCTGTCTCAAGGTCTTTCGTGAGGAGTGCATGTGTCTCATAGTCATGTCTCACCGCACTGTACTGATCCTTGATGAATTGTCATGTCAAATACAAATACATCACATCATATGCAATGAATCGACTCTGCATCAATCAAACACAGAAATTTACAGATTAGTCTTCTGGTATCAAAAAGAAAAACATGTAGGAGGGCACTTTTCAAGGGAGGACAGAACTTACAAAAGAAGGACTGTCCTTTCTAAAGGAGGATAATTGGTCACCTTACAAAGGAGTCAATTAGGATGAGACCCTTATTACAATTAATTGAGGAAGGGTACTAGTAATTCTATTCCCAAGAGCAGACAGTCAAAACACCTATTGATAACGATCACAAAATTGAAATAATTATTTAGCAATTAATTTTTAAATGTTCCTTCTGCAATGTTCAAAAAGTATAAATTATTTTTCTTCTCCATAAAACAACCATGTTTCAACTATTCATTTAAGTAGTTTTGCCTTTGAGAACTGTTACAATCTCAATTTGTATTGTTTCTGAGTGTTCTACCAATTCATTATGGATTTAAATATAAATCAAGTCTTCTTATAGTCATCCATAGTAATACTATACAAATCTGTCATTAAGAAAAAATATGGTGGAAGCAAGATGGCGACGGAGTAGGCGGACGTACCAACTTCCAACTCCCAGAACCAAAGTGGATTATAACTCAATTTAAAGAACCATCATCTGGATAAACCAACTATGAACTAAACTACGTAGACTCTTCAACCAAGGAACACATTGAGACTGGTAGGAATAGCGAAAACGCGAAAAGGGCTGCCCAGCTCCCCGGAGCAAATGGCAGCCCAGAGAGACCCGAGGGGTGGGAGGAAAGTTTGGTGGAGAGGGAGGGACCTGGGTCCCAGGAACCAAGCCCCAGCTTGCAGTCCCAGAGCCTAGAAGAGGCATTTGGACAGTTTTGATCTGTGAAACAAGTGAGGGAGCTCCCAGGCCTACATTGTGGAGTATTAGGTCCCTTCCTACTCTGCTGAGGGCTGCTTAAGGGTTTGGGGCGACAGGACGCTGAAATGCGGTTCTGTCAGCGTGGGCAGAGGCCAAGCCGGTGGGAGATCGGTCTAGCCCAGAGCGTCAGAGGGGAAGCGCGAAAGTGATCCAGAAGCTGCGGGCCCGCCTTTAATCCCACTAACGGGTACAAAGCGGGAGGCCAGGAACGGGCAGGCCCTGCGCAAGCCTGCCCTGACCGCGGGGACCAGGTTAGGACCAGGGACGGGCAGGGGCTCGCGGATGAGCTCACGCTACCAGCACCCCCCCACCCGGCTGGAGAAACCGCGGTTGGCCAGTATACGTGCACAAACGGGCACCGAGTGCAGGAACGGGCAAGACACCGAGACAAGTGGAGGCTCGCAGCTGAGCCCACGCTACTATCCCCATCCGGCTGGAGAAACCGTGGATTGCATTCATACGTGCACGAGCGGGCTCCAAACGCGGGGGCGGGGTAGAGTCCGGGACGAGCGGAAGTACGCAGCTGAGCAGAAGCCAGCAAACACGCCCGCCCCAATAAACCTGGGTTTGCGACCCTGCACAGAAGGGCCCTGGCCTCGAGGGCAGGGCTAAAGCTCCAGACAGGCAAAAGCTTACAGTTGAGAGCACATCAAAAGCCGCGCCTAACCCGCGAAACTGTGGCAAGCAGACTCTGACTGAGGGTTCTGGGCGGAAGTCCGGAAATAGGCTGGGTCCGCAGCTGAGAAAAGGTGCTCACCTCTACCCCTGGTGCTAAGTCTAGTGGCTTCAGTGACAGCCCCTCCCACGGAGGAGAGGCAGAAATCACAGCAAAAGCCACAGTGGGCCGGCACTGGCAACGCTCATACCCAACCACCCTAGGCACCGGCAGAGGGTGTGGGGGGCCTGCAGACAGACCACACCTAGAGAACACAAAGGCAACACCTACTGGACTCCAGTGGCCACAACTTGCTTATACACAGAAAAAATGGGCAGGCAGAGGAATGCAAACCAAATGAATCAAGAGAAATCCCCAGAGAAGGACCTGAATGAACCAGATATAACCAAATTACCAAAAGCAGAATTTAGAATAATGATAGTTAGGATGTTCAAAGAAATTAGAGCAACAATGGATAGTCATTATGAACACCTAAATAAAGAGATAACAAGTATAAAAAATGAAATTGAAATAATAAAAAAGAATAAGACAGAAATGACAAATACAGTATCAGAACTGAAGACCACAATGGAAGGAATTAAAAGCAGGATGAATAACGCTGAGGATCGAATAAGCGAGTTAGAGGACACAATAAATAAAGGCACAGAAGCGGAGAAGAAAAAGGAAAAGATACTTTAAAAATGTGAGGAAACTCTAAGGGAGCTTTGTGACAACATTAAGAGAAACAACATTCGCATCATAGGGGTGCCTGAAGAAGAGGAGAGAGGATAGGAAATGGAAACTTTGTTGAATTAAATCATAGCAGAAAACTTTCCTAAATTAAGGCTGGGAAACACTCCACACATTCAAGAAGCACACAGAACTCCATTAAAGAGAAACCCAAAACGATCTACACCAAGACACATCATAGTTAAAATACCAAAGCTAATGGATAAAGAAAAAATTTTAAAAGCTGCTGGAGAAAAAAAGGCTATCACCTACAAAGGAGCCCCCATAAGGATGACATCGGACTTCTCAACAGAAACACTTGAGGCCAGAAGGGAATGGCAAGATATAATCAAAGTAATGCAGAACAAGAACCTACAACCAAGACTACTTTATCCAGCAAGGCTAACGTTTAAAATTGAAGGAGAAATAAAGAGCTTCCCAGAAAAAGAAAGCCTCAAGGAATTCATAAACACCAAACCAATTCTGCAAGAGATACTAAGGGGCTTGTTGTGAACAGTTTTAAGGGAGGAATGAATAGAGCAAAAAAAGAATACAGCTTTAAAGAATAAAATGGCAATAAACAACTACATATCAATAAAACCCTTAAATATAAATGGATTAAATGATCCAATCAAAAGACATAGGGTAGCTGCATGGATAAAGAAACAGGACCCATATATATGCTGTCTACAAGAGACACACCTTAAAACAAAAGATGCACATAGACTGAAGGTAAAAGGATGGAAAAAAATATTTCATGCAAATGGAAATGAAAAAAAAGCAGGGGTAGCAATACTTATATCAGACAAAATGGACTTTAAAACAAAGGCTGTAGTAAGAGATAAAGAAGGACACTACATAATGATAAAGGGAACAATTCAACAGGAAGATATAACTATTGTAAATATCTATGCACCAAATATAGGAGCCCCGACATACATAAAGCAGACTTTGATGGATATAAAGGGCGAGATTAACAGCAATACTATCATAGTAGGGGATTTCAATACCCCTCTAACAACACTGGATAGATCCTCAAGAAAGAAAATTAATAAAGAAACAGCAGACTTAAAGGAGACACTAGATCAACTTGATTTAATAGATATCTTCAGAACTTTTCACCCTAAAGCAGTAGAATATACATTCTTCTCAAGCGCTCATGGTACGTTGTCTAGGATAGACCACATGTTAGGACACAAAAATGGTCTCAATCATTTTAAAGATTGAAATCATATCAAGCACTTTCTCTGATCACAATGCCATGAAACTAGAAATTAACCACAAAAGAAAAACTGAAAAATACTCAAACACTTGGAAACTAAAAAGCATGTTATTAAATAATGAATGGATTAACATTGAGATCAAAGAAGAAATAAAAAAGTTTCTAGAAACAAATGATAATCAGCATACATCCACTCAAAAGTTATGGAACACAGCAAAAGCAGTTCTGAGAGGGAAGTTTATTGCACTACAGGCATATCATAAGAACCTAGAAAAAGCTCAAATAAGCAACCTGACCCTGCATCTAAAAGAACTAGAAAAACAACAACAAATAAAACCCAAGACAAGTAGAAGGAAGGAAATAATAAAGATCAGAGCAGAAATAAATGACATAGAGGCGAAGGAAACAATACAGAGAATCAATGAAACTAGAAGCTGGTTCTTTGAAAAGGTAAACAAGATTAATGAATCTTTAACTAGACTCACCAAGAAAAAAAGAGAGAGGACTCAAATAAATAAAATTAGAAAGGACAGTGGAGAAATAACAACTGACACAACAGAAATACAAAGCATTGTAAGAAAATACTATGAAGAACTATATGCCAAAAAATTAGACAATCTTGGTGAAATGGACAAATTTCTTGAATCATATAACCTTCCAAAAATTAATCTGGAAGAATCAGAACACCTAAACAGACCAATTACAACAAATGAGATTGAAACAGTTATCAAAAAACTCCCAAAAAAGAAAAGTCCTGGGCCTGAAGGCTTCACAAGTGAATTCTATCAAAAATTCAAAGAAGAACTAACTCCTACCCTTCTCAAGCTATTTCAAAAAATTCAAGAGGAAGGAAGACTTCCAAACTCCTTTTATGAGGCGAGCATAATTCTGATCCCAAAACCGGGCAAAGACAACACATAAAAGAAAATTATAGGCCTATATCCCTGATGAATTTAGACGCTAAAATTCTCAACAAAATATTAGCCAATCGGATCCAGCAATATATGAAAAAAATCATACACCACGATCAAGTGGGATTTATTCTGGAGAGGCAAGGCTGGTTCAATATTCGCAAATCCATCAATGTGATTCATCACATAAACAAAAGGAAGGACAAAAATCACATAATAATTTCAATAGATGCAGAAAAGGCATTTGATAAAATCCAGCACCCATTCATGCTCAAAACTCTCAGTAAAGTGGGAATACAGGGATCATTCCTTAACATGATAAAGGCCATCTACGACAAACCGACAGCAAACATCATACTAAATGGACAAAGATTAAAAGCAATCCCCTTAAGATCAGGAACCAGGCAGTGTTGCCCACTTTAACCACTCTTATTTACATAGTTCTGGAAGTCCTAGCTACAGCAATCAGACAAGAAGAAGAAATAAAAGGCATCCAAATTGGAAAAGAAGAAGTAAAACTGTCACTATTTGCAGATGATATGATATTCTATATTGAAAACCCTAAAGTCTCAGTCAATAAACTACTGGACCTTATAAAGGAATTCAGCAAGGTGGCAGTATATAAAATTAATACTCAGAAATCAGAGGCATTTCTATAAACCAACAATGAAATATCAGCAAAAGAAATTAAGGAAACAATCCCCTTCACTATTGCAGCCAAAAAAATAAAGTACCTAGGAGTAAATTGAACCAAGGAGGTTAAGGACTTGTACTCGGAAAATTATAGAACATTGATAAAAGAAATCAAGGAAGATACAAACAAGGGGAAGCATATACCGTGCTCATGGCTAGGAAGAATAAACATCATTAAAATGTCTATATTACCCAAAGCAATTTATAAATTCAATGCAATACCAATTAAATTACCTATGACATACTTCAAAGATATAGAACACATATTACAAAAATTTATATGGAACCAAAAAAGACCACGAATAGCCTCAGCAATCTTAAAAAGAAAAAATAAGCAGGAGGTATCACTCTTCCAGATATCAAGGTTTACTATAAGGCCATTATACTCAAGACAGCCTGGTACTGGCATAAGAACAGGCACATAGATCAATGGAACAGAACAGAGAACCCAGAAATAAACCCACAGGTTTATGGACAACTAATATTTGACAAAGGAGGGAAGAACATACAATGGAGTGAAGACAGCCTCTTTAACAAATGGTGTTGGGAAAATTGGACATCTACGTGCAAAAAAATGAAACTAGACAATCAACTTACACCATTCACAAAAAGAAACTCAAAATGGATAAAAGACTTAAATGTAAGCCGTGAAACCATAAGCATCTTAGAAGAAAACATAGGCAGCAAGCTTTCCAACATCTGTAGCAGCAGTATATTTTCCGATTTATCTCCACTGGCAAATGAAATAAAAGACAAGATAAACAAATGCGACTATATCAAACTAAAAAGTTTTTGCACAGCTAAAGACAATAGGAACAGAATAAAAAGACAAACCACACAATGAGAGAACATATTCGACAGCACATCTGATAAGGGGTTAATAACTAAAATTTATAAAGAACTTATAAATCTCAACAACAGGAAGACAAACAACCCAATCAAAAAATGGGCAAAAGAAATGAATAGAAATTTCTCCAAAGAGGACATACAGATGGCCAATAGGCATATGAAAAAATGCTCAACATCACTAATCATTAGAGAAATGCAAATTAAAACCACAATGAGATATCACCTCACACCAGTCAGAATGGCACTTATCAGCAAAACAACACAGAATAAGTGCTGGCGAGGATGTGGAGAAAAGGGAACCCTTCTGCACTGCTGGTGGGAATGCAGACTGGTGCAGCCACTGTGGAAAACAGATTGGAGATTCCTCAGAAAATTAAAAATCGAACTGCCTTTTGACCCAGCTATTCCACTTTTAGGAATATACCCTAAGAACACCATAGCACTGTTCGAAAAGAAGAAATGCGCCCCCATGTTCGTGGCAGCATTGTTCACAATAGCGAAGATTTGGAACCAGCCCAAGTGTCCGTCAGAAGACGAGTGGATTAAAAAGCTATGGTACATATATACTATGGAATACTCCTCAGCCATAAGAAACGATGACATCGGATCATTTATAACAAAATGGATGTACCTTGATAACATTATACGGAGTGAAATAAGTAAATCAGAAAAAAAAAACTGAGAACAGCATGATTTCATACATAGGTGGGACATAAAAGTGAGAATATGAGACATGGACAGGAGAGTCGTGGTTATGGGATGGGGGGAGGGAGGGAAGAGTGGGATAGGGAGGAGGGGAGGGACACAGGGAAAACCAGATTGAAGGTGACAGAGGACAATTTGACTTTTGGTGATGGGTATACAACACAATTGAATGATAAGATAACCTGGAGATGTTTTCATTGTACATATGTACCCTGATTTATTGGTGTCACCCCATTAGAATTAATAATAATAAAATATATATATAAAAAAATAAAAAAATAAAAAAATATGGTGAAAATAGCTATATCAATGAAGAAAAAACTCAGAAGCAGCAGTTAAGATTATAATTTTTTAATTAAGTTAATTTAATTAAGCTTTTTAATTAAGTTTACTTTAGTTGTATTTCATCAAATTATATAGTGCAGGGGTCGGGAACCTTTTTGGCTGAGAGAGCCATGAATGCCACATACTTTAAAATGTAATTCCATGAGACCCATACAATATGTTTAACACTAAATACAAGTAAATGTGTGTATTTTATATAAAACCAACACTTTTAAAGTACAGTATGTCTCTGAATTCTTTCTTATAACGTAGTTATGTTGTTGCTAACCTGTGATGAATAAAGTACTTCTTACAATTAATGTGACTTCTGGTGCTGCCTGGTTTTCCTGATGGCTTTGTAGTCTGGTTGATATGTGGTGAGGTTAAGCTTCATGCAGGCATTGAGACTTCCACCCATTGAACGTGATTGTAGGTTGGTTTTAACATTCTTTAGATGTTAGAAAGACTGCTCACATGCATACGTAGAGCCAAACATTGTCAGTACAGCAATACTCACACACCACAGTATGTGGTATGTGATGGGAAACACGTTCCAAGTTTTGACAATCAGCTGGTCTGTGGGTTGAAGATTTTTCTGCTTGCTGTAGTGCAAGTTTTTCCAAATCTTCATTCAGTGACTTGAACTTATTCAACCAGATGTCTGAGGCCTTCGGGTCAGCAGTTTGTAGCTCAAAATCTCTGATGGAGACACTGGGGAGGTAACTCAGATCAGCACTGTCCACTGCACACTTGTGTCGATGGTTGAAAAACTTAAAAAGATGAGTGTGCTCATGGAATTCTCCAAAGCATGCATTGAATGACTGCAGGAGATTAGATATGAAGCCTGCTAGCTGCTGGAGATGGAGACGTTGAGCAGGGTCACTTGCTGTGCATGCATCTTTAAACTCTCCCAGTTTTTCAAAGTGTACTAAACGACCTGTTTTAATGTTGGCAATGAAGAGTTCCAGCTTGTTATCAAATGCAAACACTGCTTGTTGAAGGGATAAGACTGTATTTCCAATGCCTTGCATTTTCACATTGAGCTGATTCAGATGTTCAGTCATGTCCATGAGAGAGTAGAACTTCAGGAGCCACTCAGTGTTAGCTAACTCAGGATGTTCGATATTTTTCATTTTAAGAAAAGTTCGGATTTTGCTCAGACAAGCCACAAAACTGCTGAGCACCTTCCCTCTTGAACCAACACACATTGCTGTGCAGAAGCAGACCAGGATAGTTATTCCCAACTTTATCCAGCAGTGTTTTAAACTGGCGATCATTAAAGCTTGGACAACAATAAAGTTGACTACCCAAATGACCAGTGACATCACTTCACCAAGCTGCTAGCCACACATCTGAGAACAAAGTGCCTCCTGATGTATGATGCAGTGAAAACTTAGGATGGGTCTCTTTTCATGTTCACAAAGAAGTGCTACGAATCCTCTTTTTCCCCACCATGAATGGAGCACCATCAGTACACACTAAAATAAGTTTATCCATTAATAGATTTTTTTTCTTTAGCGAACTCAGTGAAAGATTTGAATAAATCCTCCCCTTTTGTGGTCTCTATTATAGGTAAAACAGCAAGACTTTATTCACATAGGGTGTCACCGACAGCATACTTTGCAATCACGCTGAACTGGGATAAATGGCTTAAGTCTGTTGACTCATCCAAAGCGAGAGAAAAGAATGGTGCTGCATTTATGTCCTTGTGTTGCATCAATTTGATTTGTCATCATGATGGTATGATCGTGAACAGTTCTTGCTGACAGAGGCATTTCTTTTATTCATTTGATTATTTTGTCTTTATCCAAAAAGTTGTCAAAAAGTTAATTGGCAACATCAAGCACGAATGTTTTGGCATACTCCCCATCTGTGAATGGCTTTTCATTTCACACAACTGCTGAAGCACTAGCAAAGTTAGCCGAATTTTAGTCACCTTGTTGGCTCCAAACACAGAGTTGCTGCTGACTGGCTTGCACTCTGCATAGTAGCTCTTGACATGCTTTCTTCTTGCTGTCCCTTGCTGGATATTTCAGTGCTAATGTAGTAAGGCATGTGTCAAAGTGCCGCTTTATATTTGAATGTTTCATTGATGCAGTTTTATCATTGCATATTAGACACACTGCAGAACCTACTCTCTTCACAAAGACGAATTCTTGCTGAAAAGTACCATACTCCTTTTTTATTCTTTTAGCCATCTTCTTCATCAAAAGGGTTTCTGCAATTAGCTAGCTGACTACTTGATTAAAAGGAGGGAAGTTTACTTCTTGACCTCACAACGACCTGTGTATATTACGCATTATCCAATAAAAATTTGGTGTTGTCCCAGAGGACAGCTGTGATTGGCTCCAGCTACTTGCAACCATGAATATCAGTGGTAGAAAATGAATGGATTGTAATTCATGAGAATGTTTTTATATTTTTAATGTTATTATTTTTTTATTAAAGATTTGTCTGCAAGCGAAATGCAGCCATCAAAAGAGCTGCATCTGGCTCATGAGCCATAGGTTTCCGACTCCTGATATAGCCTATAAATCCCTAAGAACATGACTTTAGTCAAGGCTGAAGGAAGAGCATTTTATGTTGAATGACAAATCCCTCTCAGAGATGAAATAACTGTTTTGCATAGACGGAAAGGTATTTATTTTATTTAACCTTCTGACCCTGACAATATCACCGGACTAGCACTGTGAGCTATGTCATAATCATATCTGTGGACGACAGTAAAAGAAAAATAAAAGAAAGCATTGAGCATCAGTAACCTGGTCAGATTAAGAATGTGAAATGCATTCTCATTTTCATCTTTCTTCTCTATCTTGGGGTCTGAAAGTTTGATCATTCAAAGTATGGATATCTTTGCAGCAGAACAATAATGGAAGGATTCATAGAAAAAGTGTGATTAAGTGAAATGGACTCAGGGTTTTTGGAGATTGACTTGAACTTTGCAGGTTACTTTACCTTTCTGATCTGTGGTTGCTCTTCTTTTAAAATGAAGATGACTCTAATAATAACCAATTTACAGAATTGTTAAAAAGGATGAAATAACTATTTTAAAAGTATTATAAGCTGCAAAGTGCAAAAAGCTTCAAAAGTTATGGACTGGATGAATGTTATCAAGATGACATTGCTGATACGAATATTTCCCCTTTCATACTTAAAACACACAGGGTATCACTCTTTCCTGTTAATAACTGATAAGAATATCTTGAACTAATTAATCCTGTTAATGAGACCCTAGAAGTCTTATTTAATCTATTCTAAGAAATGAATTTGGTCTGACTAGGCAATAGCACAGTAGATAAAGTGTCCACCTGTGACACTGAGGCCCCAAATTCGAAACCCCAAGGTTGCCAGCTTGAGCATGGGCTCATCTGGCTTGAAAGTGAGCTCAGCAGCTTGAGTGCAGGGTCTCCAGCTTGAGCATGCAATCACAGACATAAACCCATGGTCACTGGTTTGAGCCCAAAGGTCGCTGGCTTGAATTCAAGGTCACTGACTTGAACCCAAGGTTGCTGGCATGAGCAAGGAGTCACTGGCTCAGCTGGAGGCCCCCTGTCAAGGCACATGTGAGAAAGCAGTCAATTAGCAACTAAGGTGCTGCAACAACGAATTGATGCTTCTCATCTCTCTGTCTATCACTGTCAGTTTCTCTCTCACACACACTAGACAAAAAGAAAAAAATAAAAAGAAATTTATTTTTAAATTATGTAACATATTACTAATTTCAAATGTCATCTCTTTATGAAAACAAGTCAAATCAGAATCGAACATTCTAAATGGAAAGTTAACTTTGTTAGTAAGTTCTAGTTAATGAATATAACTGCAAGTAATAGAAGTAATTTGCAAAAAAAAAAAGAGAGAGAGAGACAATTTGTTGGGTAAACAAATGTTTTTTAAGTTTGCTCCCTTGTATTGAGACAATGCCTTGTGTGTACAGTCTATGAAAGGCTGCAGATTGTTCATTGCAGATTGCCTTCTTGCTTAGAAGGGGCCTTTGTTTGCTGGAGAAATATTTTTTTCCCCAGCCTGTTTTGCAGAGAATGAAGAGAGAGAGAGAGAGAGAGAGAGAGAGAGAGAGAGAGAGAGAGAGAGAGAGAGAGAGAGTGTGCTGAGGGGCTTGGGGAGCCCTGATTTGGGCTCAGCTTGTTTGGCTGGGGAGTGTTGTTTTGCTTGTGTGTTGGAGTAAGTCCAGAGGGAGAAAGGGAAGCAGTTTTCCCTCCTGTTTGCTCATCTGCCTTTACGAGACTTGAATAAACAGAATGGCCCACCATTTCCTGTCTCCACAATTTCTTTACTGTCTGCCTGAATCCAATGTTAACCTTCATGGCCACAATGGCAGCAGCCCCTGGCCTTACACAATTATTGTAGTTATTTTTTTTTAAGTTTTTATCTTTGAATATACATAAAGACATATTTATGATAAATTATAAGAAGTCTAAGTTTTCTATACAATATGTGGAGAGGTGAGTGTGGGTATAAATGAAAGAAAATTGACCATGAGATGATAATTGTTGAATATGGGCATTCATTCTCTGCATGTTTATATATGCTCACATTTTTATATTAAAAAATTAATAAACATCCAGGGATCACATTTTCTCAAATTTGAAATAACAAGGTTTGTGAGTATTCATTATTTTGTGTATGTAAATAAGTAAATTTTTACAGGTACATTCGCACTTAATTGACATCTAGGTAGTTTTACATAGGCTGAAATATCTGGCAATTTCTTTATCATTGTATTACAATAAGGTATAGACAGACAGATGATAGACAGATGATGATGATAGATAGATGATATAGATAGATGAGAGAGAAGAGAGAAACTAATAGGTAGCCTTTATGAAACTGAATATTTTGGGTGACCTCATTCATAATTGTTCCTTTTTCTGATGACAGACTTTCATAGGGAGAGTTTATTCTCAACCCAGGCCTTAGTAACTCTATGAGACACAATTACTTTGGCCTCTAGAAAGACTTACCCTATAACTCCATGGGGTAGCATACCCCTTCCCCTGAGCAGGACTTACGCAGAGCACACACTGTGTAGAGCAGAAAAAGTAGGACAGTGTTTTCAAATCAGTCCCACAGAATGCCATCCATGCTCTCTGGCAGCAGGAGTATTCCCTCTTACTTTTTCTATTTTTATCCTCTCTTTCTACAGTCTACCTCACCATCACAAAGAGACTCCCCACTACAGATCTACCACTGTGCTATGTTCCCACTGTTAAGACAATTCCATACAACAAATTTGTTGAACACCCATAATATGTCAGGCCTGGAGCCTCATCCGTGGAATACAATGACACCCAAGATATACACCTACCATTCCTACTTTTAGAAAGTGCATTTTCTTGGGAAATGAGTAATTTTGACTGTGCTGAGTTTTCAGAAGATGAAGTGCAGGGAGCTATGGGGAGCATAGAGAAACTTGTAAGTCCTTCCTTGTTTTGGACTACGAGATTTGTTTGGTTCTGAAGAATCCCAGAACAAATCTGTGTTATAGACACTTAGTAAACTATTCTATGATACGTAAATCTTCAAGTTACACTATTTCTGATGAAGTACACTTTTCAAACTAGTCACTGATCATGTTTTTCACCTCAGTTGATGATTAAAATAAGTGTAGTTTTCTAGTGTGTAGCAACATATGTTGGGGTGTTTGTGCTTATGGACATTGCATTTTAAGAGTCTCAGATCCTATCCAAAGAATGCCACTTAGCTGTTTTCAGGAAAAGTTGGCTGACTCCATTAAGCCTAGCCTTATCTTTTTAGGGTGGGCTTTGGTGTCTGTGAGTCCATAATGCCCACCTGTGATCTCTCAGTGCACTCATGAGGCTATTGTGTTAGTCAGAACTCTTCAAGGTTCATAGAAGCAAGGGTCAGAATGTCTGGATATAAGTGATCGAATGGTGTCATGATGACTGGGTCTCTTTCTGTTACTTCTACTTCCCTCTGTCTGTTGTTCTCATTCTCAGGCTAGCCCTTTCTTATATGGGAATAGTCCCAAATCTGTAATTCAAAAGGAAAAAATATCTTGTCTCTCTTGGTATTTATATATCAAATTTTATAAATAGCCCTGAGTAGAAATATTTGGCTCTTGTTCTTCCTCTTGGACCAAACTCTGAGTTCCGTGTAGAAAACATGGAATGATGGGATAGTTGTTTTTCAAAGGTACATTTACTGTGCAGACAAAAGTGCCACTTCAAGTATTTTATGAATATTTTATTGTGCGTCTATCTTCTCAAATGGACTACATGCTAAGATGAAGATTGTGTCTTATTGATCTTTATATGTTCAGTAACTAGTATAGGACCTCACACATAGTCAGCATTTAATAAGTGCTCATTGAATAAATATGATGTAAAACAATGTAAGTAACCATGTAGAAAGAGAAGAGAGAGAGGATGAACTGTGCTAAACTAAGTCCTGATGCACATCTGAGTGTGTCAGTACAGGGTTGCCAACCCCAGACAATGTGCACAGGATCAGAATAAGTAGCTCTTAACCTTTAAATTAATTTGAAACTGGGGACGGCAAGATGGCAATGGAGTAGGCAGACATCAATTTACAACTCCCAATACCAAAGTGGATTATAACTTACCTTTAAGAACCATCATCTGGATAAACCAACTTTGAACTAAACTAAGAGGACTCTTCAACCAAGGAACACTGGAGAAGCCACATTGAGACTGGTAGGAGTAGCGAAAACGTGAAGAGGGCTGCCCAGTTCCCCGGAGAAAATGGCAGCCCAGAGAGACACCATGGCCAGAAGAGAGTTTAGCAGAGAGGGGAGGGACCTGGACCCCAAGAACAAAGCCCCAAACTGCAGCACCAGAGCCTAGAAGAGGTGTATGGACAGTATTTAGCTGTGAAACAAGTTAGGATACTGTTTGTGATAAAGAGACAGTTTTCTCAGACCCAGGATTCTTCTTAAAGAGACAGCACAGAAAATTCTCTCACAACCAATCACGTAAGGGTTTGAATGACAGGGTGAGAGAGGAGAGGACAGGAGTAGCAGAAAGAGAGTGTGGTCTGGAAGGCACAGGGAGAAACACTTTGAGGGACCCTAAACCCTGGGCTGAGTCACTCCCCAAATCCAAAACAAATATTTCCCCTGGACCCAGCAATACCAGCAAAGGGAAGCAGGACACCAGCCAAACAAACTCCCCCATGGCATTTAGAGCACTGCCACTTAGAAGGAGAAAGCTTTCAGGACTACAGTATGGAGTGTTAGGGTCTGAGCTGCAGTGCCCCCACCCACACTGCTGAGGGCTTGCTGGAGGGCCAGTGGTGGCAGTGGTACGTGAAAATGCAGTTCGTTGGGGGGGGGGGACGAAGGTTGGGCCAGCAGGTTTGAGCTTGGTATAGCCCAGCAGGGGCAACGAGGACAAGTGAAACTGGTTCGGCAGCTGCCGGCCTGCCTGAAGCCCCACCTGCAGGGGATAAACTGGAGCCCGGTAATGGATGGAGATTTGCTGCTGAGCAGGGGCATGCAGGTACGCAAACTTACCTGGCCTCTGAGGCTTGCAGCCATGCACAACCTGGCTCTGACCGCCAGGGCAGGGCAGAAGCCCAGGAACAGGTGAAGGCTCGCAGCTGAGCAAAGGTGCTCACCCCTTCCCTTGGTGCTGAGACTTGTGGCCTGAGTGCAGTGTGCAACACCACCCATGCAGGCGAGATGAAGACTGAGACCGGCTGAGGCTTGTAGAGCCGGGCACAAGAACACAGACCCTCCAATGAAGAACAGGTGGAAACCATAGCAACAGCCACAGTGAGTCAGCGCCAGCAATGCCCATAACCAACCACCGTAGGCAGTGGCAGATGGAGTGGTGGGTCTGCAGAAAGACCACACCAAGGGATCACAGAGGCAACACCAATAAGACTCCAGTAGCCAAACACTTCTTACACACAGACAAAATGGGCAGGCAAAGAAATGCAACCCAAATGAATCAAGAGAAATCCCCAGAGAAGAACCTGAATGAATCAGATATAACCAAATTACTGGATGCAGAGTGTAAAATAATGATTGTTAGGATATTCAAAGAGCTTGGAACAACAATGGATAGTTATTACGAACACTTAAATAGATAGCAAGTATAAAAAAGGAAATTAAAAATAATAAAAAAGAATCAGACAGAAATGAAAAATGCAGGATCAGAACTGAATGACAATGAAAGGAATTAAAAGCAGGATGGATGAAGCTGAGGACTGAACCAGTGAGTTAGAGGACAAAATAAACAAAGGCACAGAAGCAGAGCACAAAAAAGAAAAGAGACTCAAAAAATGTGAGGAAACTCTAAGGGAGCTCTGTGACAACATGAAGAGAAAAAACATTTACATCATATGGGTTCCTGAAGGAGAAGAGAAAGAACAAGGGATAGAAACTTTGTTTAATCAAATCACAGCTGAAAACTTTCCTAAATTAAGACTGGAAAATGTTTCACACATTCAAGAAGCACAGAGAACTCCATTAAAGAGAAACCCAAAGAAATCTACACCAAGACACAATACAGTTAAAATACCAAAGTTAAGTGATAAAGAAAAAATTTTAAAAGATGCTAGAGAAAAAAAGGCTATCATCTAAAAAGGAGCCCACATAAGGATGGCATCCGACTTCTCAACGGAAACACTTGAGGCCAAAAGGGAATGCAAAGAAATATTCAAAGTAATGCAGAACAGGAACCTACAACCAAGACTACTTTATCCAGCAAGGCTAACGTTTAAAATTGAAGGAGAAATAAAGAGCTTCCCAGACAAAAAAAAGAAAACCTCACCTCAAGGAATTCATTAAAACTAAACCAATTCTGCAAGAGATGCTAAAGGGCCTGTTGTGAACAGATCAAAAGGGGAAAATATAGCAAAAGAAGAATACAGATTTAAAGAATAAAATGACAATAAACTACTACATGTAAATAATAACCTTAAATGTAAATGGATTAAATAATCCAATCAAAAGACATAAAGTAGCTGCATGAATAAGAAAACAGGACCCATACATATGCTATCTACAAGAGACACACCTTAAAACAAGAGATGCACATAGACTGAAGGTAAAAGGATGGAAAAATATATTTCATGCAAATAAAAATTAAAAAAAAAGTCGGGGTAGCAATACTTATATCTGACAAAATGGACTTTAAAACAAAGGCTGTAGTAAGAGATAAAGAAGGACAATACATAATGATAAAGGGAACAATTCAACAGGAAGATATAATCATTATAAATATCTACGCACCAAACATAGGAGCCCCGACATACATAAAGCATACTGTGATGGATATAATGGGCGAGATCAACAGCAATACTATAATAGTAGGGGATTTTAATACCCCACTAACATCACTGGATAGATCCTCAAGAAAGAAAGTTAACAAACAAACGGCAAACTAAAAGAATACACTAGATCAACTTGATTTAATAAATATCTTTAGAACCTTTCACCCTAAAGCAGGAGAATATACATTCTTCCCAATTGCTCATGGTACATTCTCTAGGATAGACCACATGTTAGGACACAAAAGCAGTCTCAACAAATTTAAGAAGATTGAAATCATATCAAGCACTTTCTCTGATCACAATGGTATGAAACAAAAAATTAACCTCAAAAGGAAAACTAAAATATACTCAAACACTTGGAAACTAAATAACATGTTATTAAATAACAAATGGGTTAACAATGAGATCAAAGAAGAAATAAAAAAGTTTCTAGAAATGAATGATAATGAGCATACATCAACTCAAAATTTATGGGACACAGCAAAAGCAGTACTGAGAAGGAAGTTCATAGCACTACAGGCATGCCATAAGAAGCTAGAAAAAGCTCAAATAAGCAACTTGACCTTGCATCTAAAAGAACTAGAAAAACAACAGCAAGTACATCCTAGGGGTAATAGAAAGAAGGAAATAATAAAGATCAGAGTGAAAATAAAAGACATAAAGGCTAAAAAAACAATACAGAGGATCAATGAAGCCAGAAGCTGGTTCTTTGAAAAGGTAAACGAGATCGATGAACCTAGACTCATCAAGAAAAAAAAATAGAACTGAAATAAATAAAATTAGAAATGAGAGTGGAGAAATAACAACTGACACAACAGAAATACAAAATATTGTAAGAAATATTATGAAGAATCGTATGCCAAAAAATAGATAACCTACATGAAATGGACAAATTCCTTGAAACATACAATCTTCCAAAAATCAATCTGGAAGAATCAGAAAGCCTAAACAGACCAATTACAACAAATGAGATCGAAACAGTTATCAAAAAACTCCTTATAAAGAAAAGTCCTGGGCCTGATGGCTTCACAGTGAATTTTACCAAAAATTCAAAGAAGAACTAACCCCTATCCTTCTCAAGCTATTTCAAAAAATTCAAGAGGAAGAAAGACTTTCAAGCTCCTTTTATGAGGTGAGCATAATTTTGATTCTGAAACCAGGCAAAGACAACACAAAGAAAGAAAATTACAGGTCAATATCTCTGGAGAGGCAAGGTTGGTTCAATATTTGCAAATCAATCAATGTGATTCAACATATAAACAAAAGAAAGGACAAAAACCACATGATAATTTCAATAGTTGCAGAAAAAGCATTTGATAAAATCCAGCACTCATTCATAATCAATACTCTCTGCAAAGTGGAGATACAGGGATCATACCTTAACATGATAAAGGCCATCTACGGGAAACCCACAGCCAACAACATACTCAATGGGCAAAAATTAAAAGCAATCCCCTTAAAATCAGGAACCAGGCAGGGGTGCCCCCTTTCACTACTCTTATTTAACATAGATCTGAAAGTCCTAGCCACAGCAATCAGACAAGAAAAAGAAATAAAAGGCATCCAAATTGGAAAAGAATAAACTGTCATTATTTGCAGATGATAGGATACTCTATATAGAAAACCCTAAAGTCTCAGTCAAAAAACTACTGAACCGAATAAATGAATTCAGCAAGGTGGCAGGATATAAAATTAATACTCAGAAATCAGAGGCATTTTTATACACCAACAATGAACTGTCAGAAAGAGAAATTAAGAAAACAATCCCCTTCTGTATTGCAATCAAAAAAATAAAGTACCTAGGAGTAATTTTAACAAAGGAGATTAAAGACTTGTACTCAGAAAATTATAAAACATTGATAAAAATCAAGGAAAATACAAACAAGTGGAAGTATATACCATTCTCATGGTTAGGAAGAATAAACATCATTAAAATGTCTATATTACCCAAAGCAATTTATAAATTCAATGCAATACCAATTAAACTACCAATGACATACTTCAAAGATATAGAATACATATTCCAAAAATTTATATGGAACATGAATAGCATCAGCAATCTTGAAAAGGAAGAATGAAGCAGGAGGTATCACTCTTCCTGATATCGAGTTATACTACAACACCATTGCACTCAAGACAGCTTGATACTGGCCTAAGCACAGGCATATAGATCAACAGAACAAAGAACTCAGGAATAAACCGACAATTTTATAGACAACTGATTTTTGACAAAGGAGGTAAGAGCATACAATGGAGTAAAGGCGGCCTCTTTAACAAATGATGTTGGGAAAATTGGACATCTACCTGCAAAAAAATGAAACTAGACCATCAACTTACACCATTCACAAAAACAAACTCAAAATGGATAAAAGACTTAAATGTAAGCTGTGAAACCATAAGCATCTTAGAAGAAAACATAGGCAGCAAGCTCTCTGACATCTGTAGCAGCAATATATTTGCTGATTTATCCCCACGGACAAGTGAAATAAAAGGCAGGATAAACAAATGGGACTATATCAAACTAAAAAGCTTTTGCACAGCTAAAGACAATAAGAACAGAATAAAAAGACAAACTACACAGTGAGAGAACAAATTAAACAATATGTCTGATAAGGGGCTAATTACCAAAATTTATAAAGAACTTATAAAACTCAACACCAGGAAGACATACAATACAATCAAAAAATGGGCCCAAGAAAGGAATAGACACTTCTCCAAAGAGGACATACAGATGGCCAATAGGCATATGAAAAATGCTCAACATCACTAATCATTTGAGATATGCAAATTAAAACTACAATGAGATATTACCTCACACCAGTCAGAATGGTGCTCATCAACAGAACAACACAGCAGGATTCTCCAAACTACCACCAGAGGGCTGCATGCAGCCCCCTGAGGCCATTTATCTGGTCCCCCGCCGCACATCCTGAAGGGGCACCTCTTTTATTGGTGGTCAGTGAGAGGAGCCCAGGATGCATCCTCCAAAAACAGGCCCATAGTTCCCATTGAAATACTGGTCAGTTTGTTGATTTAAATTTACTTGTTCTTTATTTTAAATATTGTATTTGCTCCCGTTTTGTTATTTTACTTTAAAATAAGATATTTGTAGGGTGCATAGGAATTTGTTCACAGTTTGTTTTTTTTTATAGTCCGGCCCTCCAATGGTCTGAGGGACAGTGAACTGGCCCCCTGTGTAAAAAGTTTGGGGACCCCTGCAACACAGATTAAGTGCTGCAAGAATGTGGAGAAAAGGGAACCCTCCTGCACTGCTGGTGGGAATGCAGACTGGTGCAGACACTGTGGAAAACAGTATGGAGATTCCTCAAAAAATTAAAAATCGAACTGCCTTTTGACCCAGCTATCCCACTTTTAGGAATATACCCTAAGAACACCATAGCACTGTTTGAGAAGAAGAAATGCGCCTCCATGTTTGTGGCAGCATTGTTTACAATAGCGAAGACCTGGAAACAGCCCAAGTGTCCGTCAAAGGACGAGTGGATTAAAAAGCTATGGTACATATATACTATGGAATACTACTCAGCTGTAAGAAATGATGACATCAGATCATTTACAACAAAATGGATGTACCTTGATAACATTATACGGAGTGAAATAAGTAAATCAGAAAAAACAAAGAACTATATGATTTCATACATAGATGGGACATAAAAATGAGACTCAGAGACATGGACTAGAGTGTGCTGGCTATCTGGGGGTGGATGGTGGGGGGTAAGGGGGGAGCTGATGGAGGGGTTAGAAAGAAGGGAGGGGCACAAATAAAACCATATAGAAGGTGATGGAAGAAAATTTGACTCTGGGTGATGGGTATTCAATATAATCAAATGTCAAAATTACCTGGAGATGTTTTCTCTGAACATATGTACCCTAATTTTTATCAATGTCACCCCACTAAAATTAATTTTAAAAAGTACTGATGTCACTGTAAGTGCAAAAAGGAAATCAATTTGAAACTATTTCTAAGAGGGTACACTGACATATTACTCTACCGACATCATTCAGGGAGGCTTCATTTTAATCTAAATTTCTCTCTTTTTAATAACAGATAAGAATTCTCAGGGGATGACTAAAGTTACACCAGCTCTCTGTAGTTTTGTGCCAGCTCTGCCACTGAATCACTGAAAGTTCTGGTCTATGATTCATTAGGGACATGGGCCCAAGGTACCAGCTAGCTGCAAAGCTAGAAGCCTTGCTGACTTCCATTATTGAGAACTTTGGTCACAAATATTTCAAAAGCAGAAAACCCTATATCATTTTTATTATATCCTGATGTTAAATGTTTACATGAGTAAATTATTATTTTTCCAAAATGAGGAGTTAGAGATTGGATGAACATATTTTATGTTGGGGCAGTGGTGATGACTCAATGTGGTGCAGTGATCATGAACAGGACCATACTGTAATAGTCAAGACAGAACCACAGAGTTCAGGAAAGTAAGAGTTTGATTAAGTCATCAAGTGCCCAGAGAAGTTAGAGAACTGCTGGAGACCTTTGAGACAGTACAGGCAGTTGAGACCTGAGCCAGTGATATGGGAAGAGGGAGGTTATTGAAGCAAAATAGGCAAGGGTAGATTTTGCAAGATATTTAGTTTAGTAGTAAAGGAAGTTGCAGGACTGTGGCCAAGGTGATGGTGATTTGTTTGTTTGTTTTAGTGAATAAAGGAGCATTGATGGTGTTTGTAAGTAGAAGGGAAGGAGCCAGTCAGGAGAGAGTTACCAATTTCAGAGAAAGGAAGCTGTTCCACTGAGAAAGGACTTGGAAAAGGCAAAAGGAAATGTGTTAAATAGCATGGCTGAATAAATTACTTTAGGTAAGTAAGAAAAACCAAAACCCTGAATTATTTCTTTTATAATTGGATAATTATTGTTTTTAAAAGATACAATAGTCAGATTATTTCTATACTCCGATATTTCAGTCAACACTAAGCAACTATTTTCACTGATTTGCTTTTATTTAAAAAAAATGTTCATACCTGGCCAGGTGGCTCAGTGGATACAGCACCAGCTGGCACACCAAGGTCACAGGTACAATCCCTGGTCAGGACACATACAAGAAGCAGTCAATGAGCACAAAACTAAATAGAATGACTAAGTAGAACAAGTTGATGCTTTTCTCTCTTTCTCTCTCTCTCTCTGTCTCTCTCTCTCTCTCTCTGTCTCAAATCAATGGAAAAATTAAATTAAAAAATGTTCAGATTACAATGGAAAAATTAATAATAAAAATTTTGTCTTCCACTTGAGACATTATTAAATGTAAAATAATATACATATACAACACTCAAATATTAAAAATAAACATACTAAAACACTAGGAAAATAAAATGGCAGATTATTCACATATCTGTATAGAGTAATTCAGAGTATTCAGAGTTAACACCACAAAAAAAAAAAACACAATATAAAATTGAAGTACATTGATGCAAAGCACATTTATGGTTATCCGTCTGTATTTGTTTCTGTGTTGTGAGCAAACTGTGCTTAAAATAACTCATTGTCTTGCTTTAGACAAGGGAATACTATATCCCCCAAAAAGTGTAAAAAGACAGAAAAAAATATATTTTATTAATGTATTATAAGAAAACATGCCAGTAAAGAAGTAGAGAGCAGGGGGAGGAAAAAGAATTGATTATTTATCTTGGGGAAGTATATCAGTTTTTTGAGATAAGTTTAGTTTTCTACAAAATAAGTTATTCAGGACACTAATTCAAAGGCCCTTTTTAAAAAATTGATTTGTTATTCCACTTATTCATACATTCAGTGATGGATTCTTTTTATTTTATTATTTTAAGATTTTATTTATTGATTTTTAGAGAGAGTGGAGAGAGACAAACAGAAGGCAGGAGAGGAGTGGGAAGCATCAACTCATAGTAGTTGCTTTTCTTATATGCCTTGACCGGGCAAGCCCAGGGCTTCAAATAGATGACCTCAGCATTCCAGGTTTACACTTTAACCACCACAGGTCAGGCCAAAGGCCCATTTTAATCCAAAGGTTAAAACACCAAAACCAAAAATGAAGATAATAATTTATCTTTAACCCTTTTTATGATGAAGCACAAGTCAATTTAAAGCAGTTCTCTGAGAACAACAAATTAGCAAAATATGAATCCATTCCTAGGAAAAATATTCTTGACTACTAAAGCAGTACTCTCTATTTTTATTCTTGTGTTGGAAAAGCTTGGAGTTATATAACACAATAAAGATAAATCAGACAGACATGACCATATTAATGTGAGAGCACAAGCTAATCAGTCAAAAATGCGCTCTAGTTATTTCCAAATTGGCTCTCACCTGAAAGCAAACTGAGTCATAGTGCTCATTTTGTCAACACAGAATCTTTGAGTAACTGCCTAACACAGGAGCCACAGGATTTCAAAAGACCAAGATTCAGACTGATAAATGTCTAATCTCTCCTATTTGATAAAGGGTTTGGCATTTTATTAGATCAATTTAATTTGGAAAAATGATTTAAGATTCACTGTAAATTGAATCTCACTTATTCCATAAAGTTGCTGAATCCATTCAACAGATAAATTCTTAGAATTAGTGAGTGCTCTCATTTTCCACATATAATTACTCCAGTCCACGCTTTAAGTTACTCTTGCCCCACCAGCCTGGAGGTCAGGTGAAGTCACATAGAATTCCTTCATAACTGAAGTCTCTCCCCAGCATGTGAGATAGGTGAGATAGTCTGCAGGGCAACTACCAACATGTCCCAAACAAATCAATTTCTTCAGCAATGCAGCCTCTTAGAGAGGCCCACCACTTACAACACCCTTTGGAGGACACTGACCACCACCATCAAGGCCCTCTGTGTGGGGCCAGAAGGTCTCTGATTTACCTTAACCTTCAGA
Organism: Rhynchonycteris naso; assembly: GCA_037038555.1. Taxonomy (NCBI): domain Eukaryota; kingdom Metazoa; phylum Chordata; class Mammalia; order Chiroptera; family Emballonuridae; genus Rhynchonycteris; species Rhynchonycteris naso. The sequence goes on along the minus strand of CM072995.1, from coordinate 175,264,173 downwards.
CTTCAGTGATGCAGAGGGTCTATCTTCTTTGCCAAGATGCGAATCTACCTTCTGTCTCACTCTATGTGCAGGGTAAACATGTAACATATTTTCTTAACTTCAACAGCTTTGAAAGTAAAAGGGGACTTTAATTCACACTTATGCCCCAAATAAAAAACTAAACTGGGCCTCTCCAAGGCAAACCAAGACCTGTAGTCAACATACTTACTATTCCTTTTCCATCTGGAGATCTCAGGTAATGGGCCTACCTCCTTGTTCTTCACCAATCCTTGGGTTGAAACAGTTCCTTTGGTTTCCTTTTCTTCATAGGCCTCAGACCTAGTTTCCAGGGCTGGTAGGGAGAAGATATGATATTGTCTTCTCCTAGTCCTCTTGCCTCACTCTAGCTGCCTGCCCGTACATAAAATTCCACTTCACAGTTACTCCCTCCCCAAGACACACCCAGGCCAAGATACCCAAAATAAAAGAAAAAGTAAGACACCACACTCTGTTTGGGCAGCTCAGTTGGTTAGAGAGTCATCTGGATATGGCAAGGTTTTGTGTTCAATCCTGGTCAGGGCACATCCAAGAATCAATCAATGAGTGCATGAATGGGTGGAACAATGAGTCAACATTTCTTTCTCCCTTCCTCTCTGTCTGGAATCAATAAAGATAAACAAACAAACAAAAAACAAATAAATAAAAATTTTAAAATAAGACACCACAGGGTGATGAGCCCACTCTCAGCTCAGTAATCAACATACTACCCCAATGAGAAATAAAGCAGAAAAGATAACATTACCTTTGCCAAGGCCAGTTAATAAGTTTGGCTATAATGAATATATAGAAAGAAATCTTGATTATTTTCCTTCTCTTTGTCATTAAATATTGATGATCAGATCTTCTGTGTATCTGAAAAAAATTACAAGGCAATATTGGTAAAATAATATCTATATAACATTATTGAGCCATGGGAAAAGAGAATTACATAACGACAATTAATAACATTGTCTTCAAAGGAGAAGTTGGGATGGGAAATAACATACTCTTACCAGAAAAGCATCCATGAAATTTATTTACTATTGCTTATCTAAAACAAATATACCAGACATATTTGCTAACATTTTATGACTGTGGTTAATTGTAAAGCCAATAGCCATGGCCACAATCATAGCTGCCTAGCCCATGCAGGTTTGCATATTCGAACAGATGGTAATGAAACAACGAAGCCAAGAACTGGTGGGCCATTGGCTTTAATCCTATCTTGTACCCGGCGGGCAAGAAATACACACAGTGGGAAAACATTTCCCTTTCCATTCAGGGCTCCCAAAGCCACTGACTTATCTGAGTTTCCTAGAATCAAAGGTTTCTAGCTCACCAGACTTATTCACCTCTGTTCCCAATCTCTTTCTCTCTGCACAAACTCTGCACAAACTGGCTTCTCCTTCAGCACTCCACCATCTTGGCTGCTTCTCCTCTCCTCCATGTGGCTTTTTTTCTGCTCTCCTTTCATGGGCTCTTCCTAAAATGTAATCACTCCTCCCCAGAACAGCGTGATCTCTCCTTTTAAAATCTTTTGGAGCCTGACCAAGCGGTGAACAGTGGATAGAGAAACCCACTGGGATGCAGAAGACTTGAGTTTGAGACCCCGAGGTTGGCAGCTTAAGCGTGGGCTCATCTGGCTTGAGCAAAAGCTCACAAGCTTGGACCCAAGGTCACTAGCTTGAGCAAGGGGTTACTCAGTTTGCTGAAGGCTCATGGTCAAAGCACATATGAGAAAGCAATCAATAAACAACTAAGAAACCGCAAAAATAAACTGATGATTGATGATTCTCATCTCTTTCTGTTCCTGTCTGTCTGTCCCTGTCTATCCCTTTCTCTGACTCTCTCTTGTCCCTGTAAAATAAATAAATAAATAAATAAATAAATAAATAAATAAATAAATTCTGTTGGAGCAAACCCCTTCCCCAATACACATTAATATAATTACACCCATCCCAAGCAAGAAGGACAACTAATATTATCACCTGGATGACAGGCTTCCATGTGGGCAGCGCCATCTTTAACAAAGTGAGCATAATATATTTTATCTGCCCAACAATCCACCCCTATGCTCACTTTACTACCCATAATTTACACCACTGGCATCCCTGTGCAAGGAAATTAGACACATTACACAAATTACAACATGATAAATCATACAATTACAACAATTACAAAGATACACTTCACCAGTCTATGAGCACTTTGCCAAAAGCGCTAAATGTCTTCAGCCTTCTCTCTTGCCATTTGAAAGGCTTCTCGAGGCAGGGGAGTGCTTCCAGCAAAGCCACCCCACCCCCACCCCCATCAGGGTATTTCACATTGTTCAAAATCCATAAGTTCATCCAACAAAGGAGCCAGTGCCCACTCCTGTCATAGTCCAGGAACCAGTCCAAGCATATGGGCCTCAGTCACCCCTTCTTATCCCTGCCATCCTGGCAGGTCTTACACTGTCCCAAGGAGGAGGATGTGACTGCAATGGCAGTCAGCATTTCCATCTCTGCTCCAGAGAGCATGATGGCATCCACCCCTATGTCCCAAAATCACAGACCTACCAGAGGCATAGGCGGTACTCCTTGCTGCTGGGCTCTCATCTTCTGGAGACTGTGGATCGCAACTCCAGCCCGATTCTCCTCATCCTCCAAAGAGGAACTAAAAACATCAGCTCTTGCTACCAGCCTTGCAGCCCCAGGCCTGGTGTCAGCCCCGGCCTCCTGCCACAGCTGGCTCTCCACAACATCCAGGGCAATCTGTGACTCACGAACCTGTGATTCCTTCTCCGGCAGCTGCTCCATTTCCAAGCAAATCTCACACACCTGGTCAGCATCATCCGGTACTTGCTCCAGCTCCTTCCGCTGCTCAGTTTGCAGGTTCCGAGCAGCCTCTTCCACAGATCTCTCGGTTTCCTTATGCATAGCTATCAAAGTGAGCCAACCTCCGGCCCCCAAATGGATAGCCATGGGGAACCATAACAGCAACCAGTCCTCTACCATGCACCTCAAGGGTGGTGGCTCCATACCAGTCTTCGAATCCTGCTACAGACTACGGCAAATGTAAAGCCAATAGCCATGGCCACCATCACAGCTGCCTGGCCCATGCAGGTTCACATTTCATTAGGACAGATGGTAATGAAACAACAGAGCCAAGAACTGGTGGGCCATTAACTTTAATCCTAGCTTGCACCCACAGGCAAGAAATACACACAGTGGGAAAACACTTTCCTTTTTATTCAGGGCTCCCAAAGCCACTGACTTATCCTAGTTTCCTGAATCAAAGGTTTCTAGCTCACCAGTCTTATTCACCTCTGTTCCCCATCTCCTTCTCTCTGCACAAACTCTGCACAAACTGGCTTCTCCTTCAGCACTTCGCCATCTTGGCTGCTTCTCCTCTCCTCCACATGGCTTTTTTTCTGCTCTCCTTCCATGCACTCTTCCTAGAACATAATCACTCTTCCCCGGAACAACATGATCTCTTCTTTTAAAACCTTTTGGTGCGAAAACCCTCCCCCAACACACATTAATATAATCACACCCATCCCAAGCAAGAAGGGCAATTAATATCACTTGGGTGATGGGCTTCCACATGAGAAGTGGCATCTTTAACGAAGTGAGTATAATATATTTTATCTGCCCAACATTAATGTACTAAAAATTAGTGATCACAGCCTAATAGTTCTGGGTGTATGTTTCAGAGAAGGTCCCAAACCTTTGAAGGGAGTTTTCAATAACAGACTACATAACAATCTTCTGAAGCAGAAAGCTATAGGGACAGCTCATGACACAGTTGTATGTATGACTTAATATAATTTCAGTGGAGACCTTAACAAAGATCTTACTTTGCTTTCTATTTGCATTCAAAATAAGACCATGACATTTGGTTAAACATTAAATAATTGGACAAACAAGTTTAGTCTGTTCTATTAACCTAGATTGCCCTCGAGGTACAGGGAAAACTATGGCCTCTTAGACAAACACAAAGCATAGGACTGCACATTTTGGTTGCTCAGTGGGTATTGTTGATTTGATAACCTTGGAGTGTCATGACTTTTGACTAAAACTAAGGATATCATCTCTGAGAATAGAGAAGTCATGCAGTTTCTCAGACTGTTCTTCCAGATTCAACAAGAAGTTTCACAGAAAATGAGCTTAGCTCTGGAGTGGGGAAGAGGAGGGAAAGTGATAACATGAAAGCTGTGAATAATAGAACAATTGAGTTTGAACCAGCTCACAGCAGCATGCTACAAAACGGGAGCTCGTACTCTGTACTTCCATGAGGTCACTGGAAGGGTCAGTGTTATCAGGCAAGATACATCAGACTGTGCCAAAATACTCTCCTCCTATTTGTAACTTTCCTAACTTTCTCAGTGCCTGAAATTCCACCGAGATAGCATCAGTCTCTTAGGGCATAAAATCATTTTGGTCTTCTAGAATTTCTTCTAGAGTTTCCAGTTCTTCAAGATACATCATGAAAAAAAAATTTTGGTAAATGCTTTATTCTCTGTTAACATTTTAAAATTCACAAGAACATATTAAATAAAGGCTCTGAAATATATTGCAGGAAAAAAACAATTTTTTAACCTAGTCTTTGCCTTTTTAGCCTCCGGAGAACTGTAATTTCAACTCACAATGAATCATCAGTTTCTGGAAACACGGACGTTGTGATCAGCTGCTAGGGAGCCAGGAATCATTACCGGGTGACTGATGCCATTGTCACTGCAGGTATTCAGTGCATGTTATTAAATAATCTCAACAGTGCCAGTGTTTTTCTAAAATATGCTGGCCTTATAGAAAGTTACATATCATAGCTCATACATTTAAGATTCAATCATGTCCATTACTAGAAAAATAGAATAGGCCCCACATGAAAAGTTAATAAACAAGAAAATACTTAGTAGAATGATGAATAGGTTATACAACATGTTTATGAATTCTGGAAAATTAGTGGTCGGTGGAATTAAGCTAAGCTTTGAAGTTTGGGCAACATTTGAAAGGGTGGAGAAGAAACTGTCCTGGGCAGGGATCTTGTCATTTAATAAAATCAAAGAAAAGAAAATTAACACTGGAAAACTGGCTGCTCAAATAGAAAGAAAGAGAATGTATATAAAGACTAGAAGACTTGACTAAAATTATTTCTTAAAGAGCCTAACAGAAGGTACTTCTGATTTTTCAATCAGCAAGTAGTTACTATTTTTCCATACTTAATGTATACAATTCCTGGGGCTACATGATCAAGTACCACAAACTGAAGAGGTCTGAGCAACAGAAATTTATTTGCTCAAAGTTCTGTAGGCTGGAAGTCTGAAATCAAGGTTTTTGCAGGGCCATGGTCTCTCTCTGCAGTCTCCACGGAAAATCTGTACCATGCTGTTCTCTTAGTTTCTGGGGTCACTGACAATCCTTGGTGTTTCTTGGCTTATTGTTTTCATTCCTATTCTTGGCTGAGTAGTCATGGAGTGTTCTCTTTGGATGTCTCTGTGTCTCCTCTTATATGTACACAAGCCACAGTGAATTAGGGTCCACTCTCATGACCTTATCTTCACTTGATTACATCTGCCAATACACTATAGTATTTTAAAATAAGGTCATGGATCTCTAAGAATAAGACATCAATTTATCTTTTTGGGAGACACAATTCAACCCAAACACTTGGGTAAAAATATGTTTCCTTAAATAGAAATGAAAAACTGCATAGTTAAAGAAAATTCCTGAGTTATCTGGTAGATAAGGAAACAAACTATTCTACCTTGTTAATGAATCGTGCTGCTACTTGCATTGGCTCCCTAGTGTATGTCTGATGTGTACATGTCCTCTTCATCTTAAGATGCAGCTAGCACCTAACATTTCAGTCACTGCTTAAATATTGCTGGATAGGAAATGGAACCAGTAGGAGTCTTCAAAATCTTGGCCTGTGGATGAAATGAATTGATAGGCATATTTATTACAACTGGTACATGTTGGTTTGAAGTGGTAACCTTTCTAGCTGATATTAATTGGGTCTTTTCAATGACACTACTTATACATGAATATACTTTCCTGATTCAGAGAAAACAGAATAAGAGGTCACAAAATCAATCAGCTGGAAAAGATTTAATGAAGCACATTCTAGGTAATAAATCACAGCACACTAAGACTTCAATAAATATGACTAAATATTTTTAGCTGGTTCTGAATTCCAAAAGTCTATCTGCCACAAAGAAGTGGCTGAACTAAGATGGGAATCTGGCAAATACTTTGGATGGACTAGAAAGCCATCCATAATACCCTTCTCCCTGATTCTATTATAGGGGCTGTTAACACTAAGAATTGGAATTCCTAGCTTTTTTTCATGGCTAGAGCTGTCCATATGATACTCCTTTGACCAGTAACATGTAGAAAGAGTCACTGGGAGGGTATCTGTTCTCAAGAAAATACAACCTCTTTAAGAGGAGAATTCTTGCCTCATTATTAGACAATTCTCTATCTTCCTGTGAGGAATGTAAATGTGATACTAAGAGATGAAGCAACTATTTTCCTACCATTAGTTCAAGTTTTCATAGAAATGGTGAAGTAAGACCATTGAAGGTGGAATAGAAATCTCCACACTTGGATTTTAATATTGAATTGTCCCATGATTGAATTTGAACTTAACTTTTTGTGGTAGTGATTATTAACAAGGGGCTATTTTGCCTACCTGGTGACATTTGGCAATGTCTGGAAATATTTTTTTAGTTGTGAGAGTGTAGCTACTGGCCTCCGGTGGGGTAGAAACCAAGCTTTTTTGCTAAACATCCTACAATGTGCAAGACAGCCCCAAACAACAAAGAATTATTCAGCACAAAATGTCAATAATGCTGAGATTAAGAAAGTCTAGTTTATTTCTCAATTTCTTTAAGATTAAATAAAAAGATTTAAGTATCACATCCCTAATTCCTTTGAAAATAAAAATGTAGTCTGAATATTTCTGACAAGATATTTCTTAAGTAATAGTGTACTCACTAGGTAGCAATTTAAGCTATCTTTTAAAATAACTCGTTTGAAGACTTAAATTATTTTAAAATAACTGGTTTGAAGACTAAATAGCAATAGCAAAAGCTGAATATGTATTAAGTAAAAAAAATCAGTGTACGAAAGTGTAAGTGCTGAATGATTACTACCATTCTAATAGAAACTGTATGTAAGTGATGCTAAAAAAGTGAATGGAGAATTATATAGAGGCGTTTGTTTCTTTGATTGTGCAAAGGTTATTTAACATGATCATGCTACTTTTATCATTTAAAAAATTATTTTTAAAGTAATTAATGGAAAGAAAGTTTAAAATACTCAATTAGTGTTTATTTCTCTATAATTTATAAAATTTCTTTTTAGCCTTACAAAAACATTATTCAAGCTAATGAAGTATTTAATGCAATTGAAACCCTTTCCATTGAGTCATCATGTAAGCAGCATTTCTTTACTATTTCTTTATATCTCCCTAACCATGAAATTCTTAGAGTTCAGCTCATGGACTGAGCTTTTGTGAAAGCATCAGAACTACCTCCAGCATTAAAGTGCTTGTGTGGACATTTGTCCCTGTGCATTAGTTTTAGGTTCCTGTGCCTGCGAAACAAACGACCACATTAGGTGGCTTAAAACAGCAGAAGTGCATTTTCTTATCATTCTGGAGGGCAGCAGTCCAAAGCCAAGAGCACTGGTCCCAAATCAATGTATCAGCAGGGTCGTCCTCCTTCTGGAGGCGCTAAGGGAAAACTCTTGCCCTTACCAGTTTCTGGCAGCTGCAGTCACTCTTTGGCTTGTGGCCCCTTCACTCCAATCTGCCTCTGTCTTCATATGTCTTTCTCCTCTGTGTATTTGTCATCTACATTTCTTCTAGATTCATGTGATGCCATTTAGGATGCAAATAGGTACTCTAGGATAATCTCCCCGTTTCAAAAATTTTAACATAATCATACCTACAAAGACCCTTTTTCCAAATAAGGAAAATATTTCAGAGATTAGGACCTAATATTTTTAGAATCTACTATTCAAGTTACTTCAATATAATATTAAAAATATATAAATCTAATTACTAGCCTGAACACCTGAATTTCTTTTTATACCTAACTGGGACTTTAAGTCTGAAAGGATCATCCAGGATCTTAATCCTAGGAACATAGAGTGAGAGTAAATAATTTATTATCCTACTAAATGAAAAAAGCATGAAATAATAAATTGTGTGGAAATTAACTTTTCAAACCCATCAGTGTAAAGTGGTTTTTTAAATTGTGAATGCACCAATAAAATTTGTTTTGCCTGAATTAACATTTGTATATATAATGGCCCTTTATATCAAAGACAAGAGAGCTTAACATTGCTTTACCATGTTTCAGCTATGAAGGGTTCTGAAGCTAATTGGAGGATTCAACCTTCATGACACAGTTCAATAAACATAAGACTGTGAAATAGCTGAAAGGCGGAACGATACTTATTTTGCTTGAGTTGACTTTGAAGGTGAAAATGTCTTAATTCACCAAGTAAAAGATATTGTAGCAAAATGTTGTTAGTACACAAACAAACAAAGCCCTAGGGCTTTCATTTCTTTTTCTCATTTGGTTAGCTTAATTCTTCAGATTTAGTTTCAGAATAACCCTTGCAAAGAAAGGCTTTACTTTTGGGGGTAGTTACATATCATAACTGCTACTACATTTCTGGTTTAGGCCAGGAATGTTTCTAAATCTAACATGAATTTGCATATAACTTGGAATATATTTGACCTTGGAGATTTAGAACCTTTAATGCTATTCATTTAGCTGCAATTAATCAGTAAAATGTACTCCAGTTATTCTCAAAGCCAATATTAATGAAGCTACCTGCTGAACCTTAAATAAATCAATAGATTTATTCTCTACTGAAGGCAAGTCATGATCCAAACTTATTGCAGTTAAAACTGTGATTATACCTCCTGCTAGAAGAAAAATATTCCCCTGGCACAAGATAACCTTAGCATAAAACGAGGTTTGTGTCCTCTCTCTTTCAGGAAATGACAAATGGGTTAAATGATGTTTTGGAGGGTTTTAAAGTGTATTTTAATACTTGATTGCCATGAAATAAAAGGACAAGATTTGGAAGTTTCAAAAACAATCTTTCAGATTCTTTAAAAGTTAATAGACTGTAGGAGCCTAATATATCTGTATAAACAAACTCCTCCCTTTTACCAATCCCTCTCCTCTTGCTTTCATTCTAGCCTTTGAAATCTAATTGCATCTCTCCATTCCTGTCTTTCATGGCCTTAGTTTTTCCTTCTAAACTGGGCGCTTTCATCCATCTATAAGCAAGCCCTATCCTATCTGTACTTGAAAGAACAGAAGTTTGTCATCTGTCCCTGGCTTTTTACACGATTATCTTATATTTGTTCCCAAAACTCTGCTGAATGGTAGATTTTACTCAATACTTCTTCCATTTCCTTGCCTCCCTTTTATTCCTTAAACCCTCTGTAATCTTCCTTACATGAGATAATAATAATTCATGAACACTTTATTTTTAGTTCAGAATATTTTTATTATGGTAAATATACATAATATGAAGTGAAGCATTTTAATCACTTCAAAGTGTACAGTTCTGTGACATTAAGTATGTTCATATTGCTGTGCTATCATCACTCCATTCATCTTCAGAACTTTGTCATCTTCTCCAACTGAAACTCTGTACCCAATAAATATTAATTCCCTATCTTCCCCATTCACCCACCGTCAAACTTAGCCCCTGGCAACCATTAATCTATTTTCCATCTCAATGAATTTGACTAATCTAAGTACCTTACATAAGTGGAATCATAGAATATTTGTCCTTCTATGTCTAGATAATTTTATTTAGCTTAATGTTTTCAAGGTTTGTTCATGTTATAGCATGTGTCAGAATTACCTTCCTTTTACAGACTGAATAACATTTCATTGTATGTATATACAACATTTTGTATATTTATTCATTCATTGATGGGCACTTGGGTTGCTTCCACTTTTTGGCTATTGTAAACAATGCTGCTATGAATGTGGGTGTACAGTACCTGTTCAAGTTCTTACTTTCAACTCTTTTGAGTAGATACCTGAAAGTGAAACAGTTAAATCATATAGTAATTCTATTTTTATTTTTGGGGATATTTGTCATACCATTTTCTATAACAGCTGCCCATAGTATACACCTATCAGAAATATGCAAAGATGCAGGTTTCTCTACATGCTCATCAACTTGTTATTTTTTTATAAGAGCCACATTTAATGTATATAAAGTGTATCCATTAATATGAATGTAATAATAAATATGATTGTAGTTTTGATATAATGATTTTGAATATTTTTCATGTGCTTATTGGCCATTCATATGTCTTCTTTGAAGAAATGTTTATTGAAGCCCTTTGTCCATTTCTTAATTGAGTCATTTAATGAAGTCACTTAATCAATTCAGGGAATTATAGTTCCTTTTATAGTCTGTATATTAGTCCCTTACAAGATATGTAATTTACAAATATTATCTTCCATCCCATGGGTTGTTCTTTCACTGTTATAGGGTCTTTTGATAAACAAAAGTAACATGGTACCATTTTAAGCACAACTTATTTAATTTTTAAAAAACTCTATGAGGCAGGTAATGTTATTATTATCCCCATTTACAGATAAGAATACTGAGACATAGAGGGCTTAATAATGTACCAACATACTATTGTAATGACTAAGCTTAGATTTGCATCTGTTATGGACTGAACTGAATATTTGTGTGCTCCCTAAATTCATATGCTGAAACTCTGCTTTCCAATGTGCTGACATTGAAGTTGGGGCCTTTGGGAATTTTAAGATTAGATGAAATAATGAGGGTGATGTTCTTATGAGTGGGATTGATGCCCTTATAAAAGTTATGAGAGAGTTTATATCTCCTCTCATCTCTCCTCCAAGTGAGGATATAATGAGAATTCAGCATTATATAACCTGGAAGAGGGCTCTTACCCAATCAATAAGGCTGACCTCAAACTTTCAGCCTCCAGAACTTGAGAAATAAATTTTATTAGTTTACAAGCCCTTAGTCTATGGTACTTCACTATAGCAGCCTGAAAAGACTAAGACAAAGGTTTATTACAGAAACACCATGTCATAGACACCTCTTATAACGAACAGCAGTAACCTATTCATTACCAAATCCAGTTATCTTTTCTCATTCCTCATTCTACTGCCTAACTTTTTTCCTATCATTTCAAACCATGACCTTTTCTCTAAAAAACTTTCCTTCCCTTGGCTATTACACATCTCTTTGTTCTTCTCCTATTTCCTTGAAATGGTTATATCTCCATCTTCAGTCTTTTGTGTTTTTCTTCATATTCAAAGTTCTCACTTAAGCTTCCCTCTTGGCTTGTTCTATGTTCTCCAGAAACCACCTTTCTTCTCTGTTGTTATATCTTTCTTCCCAGTACAGGTGAATGTGATCTTGTTTGAAAATAAGGTCTTTGCAAATGATCAGGTTAAGATGTAGTTTTTTGAGTAGATTTTAATCCAATTTGACTGTGTCTTTATAAAAGGCAGAAATTTGAACACAGATACAGACATGAACACATTCTACAAAGAACACTTGAGGCTACCAGAAGCTGGGAGAGAGGAATATAACAGGTTCTCCCTGAAAACCCCTCAGAAGGAACCGACCATGCAGGTACCTTGGTTTCAGACTTCCAGCCTCCACAACTGTAAAATAATAATTTCCTGTTGTTTATGCCTCAGCTTATGCTATACTCTGTTATGGCAGCCCCAGGATCTTGTCATTGGTCTTGTTTATTTCCAAAGACTTGGAAGCAACTGTCTGTGAACCACTTCTCAAACTCACACCTTGATCCTCATTATCCTTCTGAGTTCTAGATCTAGAATATCAGCATGATCTCTTGACTACTCAGGCAGGATCATTCTATGACAGAAGATGACTCTTTTCTCCCATCTTCCTTCTTTCTCACCTTTGGCCCAAACCTTGCAACCTTGGTAAATGAGACATCTGTGGCTGCAGGCACTTGGGCTGAAACCCACAACATCACCTTTGAGTCCTCATTTTCTATCCTCTTGAAACCTTTTCCATTTTTGTAACCAAGAATCATGTGTGGTCCTTCAGATTGTGAGACCGTTATCAGGTGTCCAGAGTTGGCAGCCTGTGGATCCCATGGTCAGAGCCTTATTTGCAGACTCAACTCTAACTAATTATAATCAAAAGGATTAAAGGGCACAATAGCCCAAATATTGAGACACAGTTACAAGGACTTCCTGCTGTTCTCTCAGTTAATAATATTGCCCATGATCTTGGCACTGTTCTGTTTCTGCTTAGTTGCATAACCTAAATTTTGCCTATCATATCAATACATTTAAAACTGAGGCTTTCTGACTAAATCCAAGCCAGGTGGCTAGAGGACTGATAAGTGCTCACAGTTATCTTTGAGGTCTAAAATTCCAACTCTCCCTCAACACTAGATTACTTATTATAGCACTTGACCACCAGCTAAGACATCACTATCAGGGCTCATCAGAGATTGTCTCATATTGTCTAATTTAGTGCCCACTGTCCATCTTTTCTGTTTTAATTAATTCAAATATATTTAGCAAGTAATTGTTCACAGAGCATATTTACATCTGTTTTCTTATTTAATCCTAAAAACCTAAAAGAAATTCAGAATTTTGATAAATTAAATGACTCACACTTGTCACATTTGAAGCACCAGCACTCACATCATGTCCAGGGCCCCTGGCTCTGAATTCCATGCTTTTTTCACTTCACAATATTGCAGGCTCCCCTGTTCCTGGAATCTCTTAGTTAGACAGAACTTCTTTGCAGCTTCCATTGGCCTCATCAGGATCTCTCACTCCAGATTCCTCTCTCTCCTCATCTGCGCCACCCAGGCTGTAAATAACTGATCCATATCCTATCGCAGGGGTCAAGAACCTTTTTGGCTGAGAGAGCCATGAATGCCACATATTTTAAAGTGTAATTCCATGAGAGCCATACAATATATTTAACACTAAATACAAGTAAATGTGTGCATTTTTTGTAAGACCAACACTTTTAAAGTACAATAAGTCTATGAATTCTTTTTAATAATGTTGTTATGCTATTGCTAACCAATGATGAATAAGTACTTCTGGTGCTACATGGTTTTGCTGATGGCATGTAGTCTGGTTGATATGTGGTGAGGTTAAGCTTCATGTAGGCATTGAGACTTCCATCCATTAAAAGTGATCGTAGGTTGGCCTTAACATTCTTTAGATGTGAGAAAGTCTGCTCACATGCATACGTAGAGCCAAATATTGTCAGTACAGCAATACTCACACACTGCAGTGTGTGGTATGTGACAGGAAGCGCATTCCACCTGACCAGGCAGTGGCGCAGTGGATAGAGCGTTGGACTGGGATATGGAAGACCCAGGTTCAAGACCCCGAGCCCACCAGCTTGAACGCGGGCCCATCTGGCTTGAGCAAAAGCTTTATCAGTTTGGACCCAAGGTCGCTGGCTCCAACAAGGGTGGCTCAGTCTGCTGAAGGCCCGTGGTCAAGGCACATGTGAGAAAGCAATCAATGAACAACTAAGGTGTTGCGACGGCAACGAAAAAATAATGATTGATGCTTTTCACCTCTCTCCGCTCCTGTCTGTCTGTCCCTATCTATCCCTCTCTCTGACTCTCTTTTTATACCTGTAAAAAAAAAAAAAAAAGAAAGTGCATTCCAAGTTTTGACAATCAGCTGGTCTACGGATTGAAGTTTTTTCACTTCTCCCCACTTGTGTTTGCTTGCTGTCGTGCAAGTATTTCCAAATCTTCATTCAGTGACTTGAACTTATTCACCCACATGACTGAGGCCTTCAGGTCAGCAAATAGTAGCTCAAATTCTCTGACAGAGATACTGGGGATGTAACTCAGGTCTGCGGTGTCCACTGCACACTCGTGTGGATAGGTGATGAACTTAAAAAGATGAGTGCGCTCACGAAATTCTCCAAAGCACGCATTGAATGACTGCGAGAGATTAGATGTGAAGCCCGCTAGCTACTGGAGATCAAGATGTTGAGCAAGGTCACTTGCTGTACATGCATCTTTAAACTCTCCCAGTTTTTCAAAGTGTAGTAAACAACCTGTTTTAATGTCAGTGATGAAGAGTTCCAACTTGATTTCAAATGCAAACACTGCTTGCTGAAGGGATAAGACTGTATTTCCAATGCCTTGCATTTTCACATTGAGCTGGTTCAGATGTTCAGTCATGTCCACGAGATAGTAGAACTTCAGGGCCACTCAGTGTTAGCTAACTCAGGATGCTCGACGTTTTTCATTTCAACAAAAGTTCAGATTTCGCTCAGAAAAGCCGCAAAACAGCTGAGCACCTTCCCTCTTGACAATCAACGCACATTGCAGTGCAGAAGCAGACCAGGAAAATTATTCCCAACTTCATCCAGCAGTGTCTTAAATTGGCGATCATTTAAAGTTCGGGCAACAATAATGTTGACCACCCAAATGAGCAGACATCACCTCACTAAGCTGCTCACCACACATCTGAGCACAAAGCACCTCCTGATGTAGGATTCAGTGAAAACTTAGGATGGGTCTCTTCTCATGTTCACAGATAAGCACTACAAATCCTCTGTTTTTTCCCACCATGCACAGAGCACCATCAGTACACACCAAAACAAGTTTATCCATCAGTAGATTTTTTTCTTTAGTTAACGCAGTGAAAGACTTGAATAAATCCTCCCTCTTGTTGTCTCTTTCATAGGCAAAACAGCACGACTTTCCTCATGTAGTGTATCACCAACAGCACACCTTGCAATCACGCTGAGCTGGGATAAATGGCTTACATCTGTTGACTCATCCAAAGCGAGAGAAAAGAATGGTGTTGCGTTTATGTCCTTCACTTGTGTTGCCTCAATTTGATTTGCCATCATGATGGTACGATCGTGAACAGTTCTTGCCAACAAAGGCATGTCTTTTATTTATTTGATTATCTTGTCTTTATTCAAAGAGTCATCAAAAAGTTCATTAGCAACATCAAACATTAATGTTTTGGCATCTCCCCATCTGTGAATGGTATTCTGTTTCTCACAATTGCTAAAGCACCAGCAAAGCTAGCCAAATTCCAGTCACCTTGTTGGGTCCAAACATGGAGTTGCTGCTGACTAGCTTGCACTCTGCACAGTAGCTCTTGACATTCTTTCTTCCTGCTGTCCCACACTGGATATTTTGATGCAAATGTAGTATGGCGTGTGTCAAAGTGCTGCTTTATATTTGACTGTTTCATTGATGCAATTTTATCATTACATATTAGACACACTGTAGAACCTGCTCTCTCCAAAAAGGAAAATCCTCTGTCCATTTCTGCTGAAAAGTACGATACTCCTCACCTTTTTTTCTTTTAGCCATCTTCTTCATCAAAAGGGTTTCTGCAATTATCTAGCTGAATACTTGATTAAAAAGAGGGAAGTTTACTTCCTGACCTCACAACGACCCATGTACATTATGCATTATTTAATAAAAATTTGGTGTTGTCCTGGAGGACAGCTGTGATTGGCTCCAGCCACCCACAACCATGAACATCAGTGGTAGGAAATGAACGGATTGTAATACATGAGAATGTTTTATATTTTAACGTTATTTTTTTTTATTAAAGATTTGTCTGCGAGCCAGATGCAACCATCAAAAGAGCCACATCTGGCTTGCGAGCCATAGGTTTCCAACCCCTGTTCTATCATTTCCAAGGATTTGACAGATGGCTGCTTTTGAAGTTACCTTAAAGCTATTGATCCCCCTTCTCAAAGAGATTTTGAACATGGCTTAAGGAAATGCAAAACTACATAGTATCATAGTTTGCCAATTTCCAAATGTAAGGCAATCATAATAGTCCCATGAAAACATATCTTCAGAGAAAGTTTTGAAGCTAAAGTAATGAGATTCCAGGTGGTGCCAGTATAAACTTTAATTAATGCAAGAGAAAAGCACAAGTACTGACTCTAGAATAAGTCACCACCTAGGACAAATTTCTCTCCCCAATATGTTATACATATTTCCGTTTCTAGATGATGCTAATTTTTAATTTATACTCTCTCTCTTACTTAATACTGAAAGACAGCTTGATAATGTTGTTTATTACCATCTCCTGGCCTGGCCTGTAAGTTGTTGAACATGTAGGGGGAAGCTTGTAGAGAGAACAAGGGATCCAGAGCAATAGTGGGATTCCTGGCCCCACCACCATCGGCAGTAATCTTGAGCAAGTTACTTAACCTCTCTATACCTTATTTTCCTCACTATTCATAGAACAGTTGCCTCCATGTTGTCAGGAGGATTAAAAAATTACTTTAAGTAAAGCTCCTAGAATAGCTCTTAGCCTGTAGAATGGGCTACTTCATGGTCTGCTATTCTTTAAGCACAGGAATGAGGATGTAGCACACCCAGGTCCCTGGAGGAACCATTCCCAAGGGATAGTCAAAAGATATTTAAAAATGAAGACTTCAGAATGCTCACTCTATTAGTTGCCATAAAATGTCTCTATATTCCTTTCTTCCATACAGCAAATGTAAATAAATAGTTTTTATAGAGACAATTCTTTAAATTTAATAAATATATATGACCTCATGTGATATCTAGAAGATGCCAGCCACCTGACTTAGATGCAGAGCGAGCAAACACTACTGCAGAATAAGTAGTTGGTCATTAAGGGAAAAAAGTTGGCAACAAGTATAAGGGTCAGAGCAGCCTGCCAAAAATGATTTTTTTAAAAGAGATGAGGTGAAGGCCCATTACAATTTATCTCCAGTGGCCTACTTAGAGTAGGCCACTGGAGATAAATTGTCATTAACAAATTAAAGGTCTGCAATGAGCCTGACCTGTGGTGGCGCAGTGGAAAGAGCGTCAACCTGCAACACTGAGGATCCAAGTTTGAAACACTGGGATTGTTCCGGCACATACAACAATCATTGAACAAAAAAGTGAAGTAATTATGATCTCACTCCTTCTCTCTCTGAAATCAATAAATAAAATTAAAAAAAATATATCTACAATGAATTAAACCTTCCTATGTTTTCCTTTTATAATCTTAAAACTTAAAATCTGCCTGACCAGCAAAACAACACAGAATAAGTGCTGGCGAGGATGTGGAGAAAAGGGAACCCTTCTGCACTGCTGGTGGGAATGCAGACTGGTGCAGCCACTGTGGAAAACAGTTTGGAGATTCCTCAGAAAATTAAAAATCGAACTGCCTTTTGACCCAGCTATCCCACTTTTAGGAATATACCCTAAGAACACCATAGCACTGTTCGAAAAGAAGAAATGCGCCCCCATGTTCGTGGCAGCATTGTTCACAATAGCGAAGATCTGGAACCAGCCCAAGTGTCCGTCAGAAGACGAGTGGATTAAAAAGCTATGGTACATATATACTATGGAATACTACTCAGCCATAAGAAACGATGACATCGGAGCATTTATAACAAAATGGATGTACCTTGATAACATTATACAGAGTGAAATAAGTAAATCAGAAAAAAAGAAAAACTGAAAACAGCACGATTACATACATAGGTGGGACATGAAAGTGAGGGTATGAGACATGGACAAGAGAGTGGTGGTTATGGGATGGGGGGAGGGAGGGAAGAGTGGGATAGGGAGGAGGGGAGGGACGCAGGGAAAACCAGATTGAAGGTGACAGAGGACAATTTGACTTTTGGTGATGGGTATGCAACACAATTGAATGATAAGATAACCTGGAGATGTTTTCATTGTACATATGTACCCTGATTTATTGATGTCACCCCATTAGAATTAATAATAATAAAATATATATTAAAAAAAAAAATCTGCCTGACCAGGGAGTGGCACGGTGGGTAGAGCATCGACCTGGGATGCAGAGGACCCAGGTTCTAAAACCCTGAAGAGCGCAAGCTCATCCAGCTTGAGCACAGACTTGCCAGCTTGAGTACAGGATTGATGGCATGAGCCTGGGATCATAGATGTGACCCCATGGTCGCTGGCTTGAGCTCAAAGGTTGCCCATGGTTGCTGCTTGAACACAAGGTCACTGGCTCGAGCAAGGGGTCACTCATTCTGATGTAGCTCCAATCAAAGCACATATAAGAAAGCAATCAATGAACAACCAAGGTGCTGCAACAAAGAATTGATGCTTCTCATCTTTCTCCCTTCTTGTCTGTCTGTCCCTATCTGTCTCTTTCTCTCTTTCTCTGTCTCTTTCACTTAAAAAAATTATAATTTGGCCCTGGCCAGTGGCTAAGTGGATAGAGTGTCACCCTGGTGTATGTATGTCCCAGGTTTGATCACGGTCAGGGCACTCGAGAGAAGTGACCATCTGCTTCTCTCTCTCCCTCTTCTTCTTCTCTCTCTCTCTTTACCTTTCGCAGACAGTGGCTCAACTGGTTCAAGTATGGCTCCAGGCCCTGAGAATAGCTCATTTGATTCTAGCATCAGCCCCAGACAGGGGTCGCCAGGTTGATTTTAAAAGGGATCTGCCCCTCTATCTTTCTTCCTCTCACTTTATTAAAAAAATAAATTACAATCTGAGTTAATTACCATAGATGTCAAAAATATTAAAACAATAATAGCATAACTTTATCATATCTCGTGTTTCTGTGTTACTTCCTTACACAGAATAAAATAGTATTTCCTATAATAGTGTCAGGTTATACAGACTCCTTAATAATATAACATATACAAAATTATCTTTATTATTAGTTCTACTCAGTAATTTTTGTAGAAACTAAACCTACAATCAGAACTATTTTTTAAAAAACTTTATTATATTATTGTTCTAGACCACAAAGTAACATAAAAATTAAAATATGAACACTAGATATAAAATAATGTGATAAAAATAAAGCTGACACAATTATATGAATTATCAAAATTATATAAGTACACTGTTAAGAAAAAGAAAAGGTCAGGAAATATATTAAATCATCTGTTTTCAGGTATAGAGGACCTAAAGTTTTTAAATAATACTCTTTATATATTCACTTTTTTAAAAAAATGTGACTAAAAATGAGTGTTTGTAAAGCCAGTAGTCACGGCTTCCATCACAGTCAACTGGCCCATGCAAGTTCACATTTCATTTGAACAGACAGTAATAAAACAACAAAGCAAAGAACTGGTGGGCCTTTAGCTTTAATCCTAGCTTGCACCTAGTGGGCGAGAAATACACACTGTGGGAAAACACTTCCCTTTCCATTCAGGGCTCCCAAACCTACTGACTTATCCAAGTTTTCTAGAATCAAAGGTTTGTACCTCACCAGTCTCATTCACCTCTGTTTCCCATCTACTTCTCTCTGCACAAACTCTGTTCAAACTGGCTTCTCCTTCATCTTGGCTGCTTCTCCTCTCCTCCACGTGGCCTTACTCTGCTCTCCTTCTCTGCTCTCCTCTAGCATGGCCTCCTCTGCCCCATTTTATAGTGTAAAAATCAAAACCTTTAATTCAATATACAAACAAGAAAGTCTCTAATACAAAGTCACTTAGGGTGGAAAAGGCTATAACGACCCTGCCTGCTTACAGCCAGTCCCCCACACCCAATGCAAACTATAAGCGAGCAAACATGTATGTCATATTTACAAACTTATTTGACCAACAGTGTCACTTTTCAAAACCAAATGTAGAGTGATACTACAAGAGAAACAACCACTGTGAAAATAAATAAAAACCAGGAATAAGAATTTATTTAAAGAGGGAACAAAGGAGCTATTGATCAAGTGAAATTTAATTGTTTTAATAAATTAATTTCAAAGTTTTTATTGTGATCTTGAACTACAGAATGTTGACCAAGTGGTCTCTAAATAGACCACTTAGTAATCCTGTGAAAGGCAGATTAAACTGATTCATTTTGGATTTTTAAAAGCTAGATTGAATGTCCAGTGGTAAGAATCCTGTTCTGATAAATTCTTTTTTATCTAATTGCTTGCCTTTCTCTTAGTCTCCATTGACTACACTCTCCCTGAACATATCGACTGTATCTTCTGACAGAAGACAACCTCTGAACCCATGTGCCTGTTCTCCACATACACTAAAAAACTCTTTGAATTTGTACCTTGGGCCTGAAGATAGTTATCGTACAATCTTTAGTTGCCTAGAATTCAGAAGTGGGCCATGTCAGCCTCTGCTGAAATCTACCTTCATTGCTTTTACTTATTTAAATACATACCATATATCAGCATAGAATACTTAACTGAATTATAGTACACTTAATGCAAAAGATTGTGTAATACCCGCTTGGAAAGTCAGTGGCCAGAGCCACCATCAAAGCTGCCTGGCTCATGAGGGTTTGCATTTGATTCGGACAGTCGGTAATGAAACAACAGAGCCAAGAACTGGTGAGCCATCAGCTTTAATTCTAGTATGCACCCAGCAGGCAAGCTAAAACACACACTGGACTTCAAAACCCACTTATTCAGTGCTCACAATGCTACTGACTTATCCAAGTTTCTTAGAATCAAAGGTTTCTAGCTCACCAGACTTATTCACCTATGTTCCCGATCCCCTTCTCTCTGCACAAACTCTGCACAAACTGGCTTCTACCTCAGCACTCCGCCATATTGGCTGCTTCTCCTCTCCTCCACGTGGCCTTAATTTGCTCTCTTCTCTAATACTAACCTCAGGAACCTAGAGAGAGCAAGTTCACAGTCTGCCCCACTTTATAGTGTAGAAATTCAAACCTTTAATCCAATCTACAAACAAGAAAGTCTCTGATACAAAGTCACTTATCTGAGGCAAATGGGAGGATTCTTAATGAGAGTACACCAACCCACATCATCCAATCAGTCAAGGGTGTGGAGAAAAGTTTACTTTTAAAACTAAGGCATAGGCTTTAACAACCCGGCCTGCCTACAGCCTGTCTCCCAAAACACATTAATATCAATGACCTTGCATGTGGGCAGCACCATCTTTAACAAAGTGAGCATAATATATTTTATCTGCCCAACAATCCACCCCTATGCTCACTTTACTAACCACAATGTACACCACTGGCATCCCTGTACAAGGAAATTAGATACATTACACAAATTACAAATGACAAATCATACAATTTTAACAATTACAAAGATACACTTCACCAGTCTCTGAGCATTTTGTCAAAAGTGCAAAATGTCCTTGGCCTTCTCTCTTGCCATTTGAAAGGCTTCCCGGGGGGAGGGGGAGGGCCTCCATCAAAGCCACCCCTCACCCCCATCAGGGTATTTCACATTGTCCAAAATCCACAAGTCCATTCAACAAAGGAGCCACTGCTCACTCCTATTGTAGTCCAGGAAATCAGTCCATGTACATGGGGTGTTAGCCTCCCCCCCTCATTTCTTCCATCATGGCAGGTCTCACACTGTCCTAAAGAGAAGCATGTGGCAATGGCAGCCAGCATTTTCATCTCTGCTACAGAGAGCATGATGGCATCCACCCATATGACCCAAAATCGCAGACCTAATAGCAGCGTAGTGAGAGCTCCTTGCTGCTGCACTCTCACCTTCTGGAGAATGTGGATTGAAACTCCAGCCCAATTCTCCTCATCCTCTTAAGAGGAACTGAAAACATCAGCTCCTGCTGCTGGGCTCGAGGTCCGGGCCACCGCTGCCTTTTGTTCAGCAGGCCTTGCAGCTTCAACCCCGGCCTCAGCCTCAGGCTCTTTTACAGAGCTCTTGGCTTCCTCACGCATGGCTATAAAAGTCAGCCAGTCTACAGCCTCCAGAAGAATAGCCATGGGAACCATAACAGCAGCCTGTCCTCTACTCCACCACTCAAAGGTGGTGGTGGCTCCATATCAAACTATATCGAATCCTGCCACAGACTACGCCAAATGTAAAGTCAGTGGCCAATGCCACCATCAGAGCCTCCTGGCTCATGCAGGTTCGGATTTGATTCAGGCAGTCAGTAATGAAACAATGGACCCAAGAACTGGTGAGCCATCAGCTTTATTTCTAGATTGCACCCAGTGGGCAAGAAAAAACACACACTGGGCTCCAAAACCCACTCATTCAGTGCTCACAATGCTATTGACTTTTCCGAGTTTCCTAGAATCAAAGGTTTCTAGCTCACCAGACTTATTCACCTCTGTTTCCCATCTCTTTCTCTCTGCACAAACTCTGCACAAACTGGCTTCTTCCTCAGCACTCTGCCATCTTGCTGCTTCTCCTCTCCTCCACGTGACCTTAATCTGCCAACCTCAGGAACCTAGAGAGAGCAAGTTCACGGTCTGCCCCACTTTATAGTGTAGAAATTCAAACCTTTAATCCAATCTATGAACAAGAAAGTCTCTGATACAAAGTCACTTATCTAAGGCATAATGGGAGGATTCCTCATGAGAGTGCACCAACCTACATCATCTAATTAGTCAAGGGTGTGGAGAAAAGCTTACTTTTAAAACTAAGGTGTAGGCTATAACGACCCAGCCTGCCCACAGCCTCTCCCCCAAAGCACATTAGTATCAACGAACTTGCATATGGGCAGCGCCATCTTTAACAAAGTGAGCATAATATATTTTATCTGCCCAACACCGCAGCTGGAATTTATTTAAACTATGTGGCATGTCTGCTGAAGAAAAGCCATTCAAATGTTCCTGATAATGTCTTAGCCCCCATTACAGTTCTAATTTCATTTAGGCTCTGGATACTTTTAAAATAGTATGGGTTAAAACAGTTTGTAACACCTAAAAAAAAAAAAAAGCAGTTTGTAACGCAACATGGAAAAAAAATAGATTTTGAATTTGAGAAGTCAACTCAAAGTAGACTGAAAGCAGAATCTGAAGTTAAACTGACATCCTAAAGTTAAACTACTCAAATTTATTTCAGGATTTTGGTCCTCAAGGTTTAAAAGGGATCTCAAATCACAAGAAGTGTTTTCAAAAAACATTTTTTTTATTTTACTAACATTTATTTTTATTTAGGGAAAGAAAATAAAAATGGTTTTATTTTTATGTTTCAAAGACCCAAAGATCCTGGCATTTAGAATGTGCTTAACCTAATTTAAGCAAATTACCCTGTGAGAAATTATTTCCAGCAATTTTTCTTCCTCAAATTTTTCTTTCCCCTGCTATTAACTCCCTTAAACTATTGTCCTGCTCTCCCTTTTTTCACCATATCCAAGTCTCCTTAGCTTGGAACATCAAATTAACCTCACTAATAAATCCATGCTGACATCTGAAGGAGCCCCAGGAAATACAAATTCAACTTGGTTCTTTCTAAACATAATGCTTCTTCCCTGTATTACTGAATTCACCTTTATCCCCAAAGAAGAATTTTGTATATTGGCAGTCAGTGAGTTCTTTAATTTTAGTTCAGTGGTAAACACCTACATTTAGTATCTGTTTTTCTCACTAGCATCTCAAAACTCTTAGTCTCTTTTCTCTATTAATATTCAGCCAACATTTATTGGGAACCAAACAAAATGCAAAGTATTGAGGGCTGAATAATACAGAAATAATATCCAAGTACGGTAGACCAGAGTATAAATAATGCAAGGAGTAAATCGGTGTGTTTCACAAAAGGATTACTTCTGGTTGTGTTTTTGACATCTTAAAAGCATCACAACTTCAGTTTATGAACAACTGTTCTAAATCCTGAAAAGTTAAAATGAATCTACAATCTCCTTTTTAGTAAATTAAAATAAATCTGATTTAGAAAGTTGTTATAATCCATATATAATCATTTCTCTATTTCTTAAATTCAAAGATTTTTTTGTCAAAATCCTTATAGTAATCAAAGTAAAACTGCTTTGCTGATCAGAAATGTATTCATATGTAAATTAAATTACTATTCAAACGTGAAGAACTATTCTAAAGTATCTGAGATTTCCTTCTATTGTTTCAGTTTTATTTTAATTTTTTCATTAACTATCAGATTAAATGTGTCTAATGGGTTGAGAAGTTTCCAAAAAGATATCAGAGAATTATTTTATTAAAGTATACTTGATATATAATATTATAGTTTCAAGTGTACAACACAGTGCTTCAACATTTACATCCCTACATTGTGATCATCACAAGTTTAGTAACCATCTATTACCATACATTATTATGAGATACAGACTATTTTTCTTATGCTGCATATCACATCCCCATAACATTGTTATTTTTTAATATAACTGGAGATTTGGATCTCTGTTGGTCAATTAGGTTTGTAAATATGATATATATGTTTGCTTGCTTGTGATTGGTATTGGATATGGGGGACAGGCTGGCCGGGTCGTTACAGACTAAAGCAGGTGTCTGGAACCTATGGTTTGCAAGCCAGATGTCTCTCTTTTGATAGCTTCATCTGGCTCACAGACAAATCTTTAATAAAAAAATAATAAATCTTTAATAAAAAAAAATAAAAATATAAAACATTCTCATGTATTACAATTCATTCATTTCCTACTGCTCATATTCATGGTTGCGGGTGGCTGGAGACCCGCGCAGCTGTCCTCCGGGACAACACCAAATTTTTATTGGATATTGCCTAACATACACGGGTCGTTGTGAGGTCAGGAAGTAAACTTCCCTCCTTTTAATCAAGTAGTCAGCTAGCGAACTGCAGAAACCCTTTTGACAAAAAAGATGGCAAAAAGAAAAAAGATGAGGAGTACCATACTTTTAGTAGGAATGGACAGAAGAATTTCCCCTTTGTGGAGACAGCATTTTCTGCAGTGTGTCTAATATGCAATGATAAAATTGTGCCACTTAGACACACGCCATACTACATTTGCATCGAAATATCCAGCGGGGGACAACAGGAAAAAAGCACGTCAAGAGCTACTGTGCAGAGTGCAAGCTAGTAAGCAGCACATATAATCAAACAACAAGGACATTTCATTTTTATCTTGTTAATCAAGGGCAAATTAGATTACCAGAGGGAGAACTTAGCCTTTGAAAACTAAAACTACCATCTTTATAATCCAATTTTTGTAATTTAGATAAAAGTGCTTTTCATATTGGTAAAATTTTATTTTCTGTTGATATTTTGTGTACTTTTATTCATTCAAGTGGTGGGGCAGTGGATAGAGCATTGACCTGGAACACTGAGGTCACCGGTTCAAAACCCTGACTTTGCCTGGTCAAAGCACATATGAGAAGCAAGCAATGAACAACTAAAATGAAGCAACTACAAGTTGATGTTTTCACCCTCCCTTTCTTTCTCTTCTCCCTCCCTATAAAAGTCAATAAATAAAATCTAAAAAAAAAAAAAAGCTATAAGACAAATATGTCATGGCCTGAATAGGATTAGATGTAATTGCCCAATTTTCATTAAACTACAATTTTGCTTAACTATTTTTTATAAGATTTTCTAATTTTTAATTTTTAACAGTTATTTAACTGTAGTATTATTCCACAGATACCATGTCAAACTCTCATCCTGGAAATAAACAGTATTTTTTAATTCTTTTTGAATTTTAAATTTAATTCAACATTTCTTCATTAATTTTCAATAAGGACTCAATAATTGTTTATTAATACTCTCATTATTCCACTAGACACTGGGAAGGGTGAAAAAGATATATGAAATTAAAGGTTTTACAACTATAAAAAACAAGGTCAACAGTAGATTTTAAACCAGAAGCTAGCCAAAGCATCAGATAGCAATATGAGGTCACAGTTGTAGCAATGGAGCGTAAGCACACAGGACTCCAGGAGGCCCATGTGATGGCTCTAAAGTTAACAAATGACTTCTGTTCTCTGTCTTACTTCCTGCACATGACACTCATGAGGTTTACACTAGAAAAGAGACTACAGTAAAAACTAGTGTCTGAGCAATGAGTTAATATTTAGAAATTAGTCATGGACTTAGAGAAGTACTTTTCATTATTTATACACAAGCTTACTAATAAAAAAAATTAAAGAAATAATATGAAATTAACACAGAGCTTTTTACTAGAACTTCAGGCTTCAAATATTTTTTAAGCTGTTTTGCTTTATACTGCTGGTATATATGACAGTTACAACATGCCATGGGTATAGTAACGGTTACCAAACATTTATCAAGCACCACTTTTCTGCAGCAGAAACAGGACTAGGCTAAGAGGAAATTATTTTTCTCCTCACCCTTCTTTGCAGTATTTTGCATTGCCCTTTGGCTTTTCCTTCTCAGTAATCTTTGTTTAACTTATGTATGATGATAATTCAGACTGTAGAGAGCAGGGTTAAGTCTAGTTGCTTTCTTGATTAGCACTTGAGATATGGAATATTTTAATTTAATTTGCCAGGACTCAACAGTTGTTTATTAAATATTCATGTGATGCTCCGTTCTCCATTAGAAACTAAAAAGATACATAACATATGCAGAAGATACATAACAAGACTCCTCACCTCTAGGAGCAGGAACTCTTGTTGAAAAGTAGATAGACAAGAACTAATGGAATACAATGCAATGGCAGTGAAACTTTGGAGATGATGGTGTTGATGGCAGTGACCCTTAACAAAAAGCTGTCTTGGGTACATTATACTTATTTTCATTTTGTTTTGTTTTGTTTTTTACACTTGCTTTTAATACTCAAGAGACTAACAGTAACAATATTCTTGGGTAAATCAGGACAGATTGTGCAGATGAAATGTACAAATTGCAAGCTTATCATTGCCTCTCTCAGAGGTAGGAGAAGGCCAGCTTACATGAAGCAGATGTGGATCATAAATAAAAGGAATTCCATATCTATTGGAATGCACATCTGGAAGATTCTCCTGTCAAAGAACAGGGATTATCAGACTCTTAAGCCTCAAGCATCTCTAAAAAAAATAATACATGTCTAGCCACTTTAAAATTTTGCCCAACCAGTATCAAACATAATGTAATAAACTGAGCAATTAGGATAGAAAGAGAAATATAACATGAACCTCAACTCCAAGAAAGTGATATTTTCCGCCTGTTTGGAGCTGGGTGGCCTTTAAGTCCCTTCTGGATTCTGTCTTTATTTTATAATTGCAAGAACTGACCACAGTGTTGTCACCTGCTTTCCCTCTGCTAAAGTAAATGGTTAATCGGGGGTAAAAATCAGCTTGGGACTACCACAAAAATTATAGATTTTAATAAGTTAATTTTATTCATGGTTGTGTGAGAGCCATGTTGCCCACAATATAAAATGTTACAGAGCTTTAGCATTGTTTTTCATCGTGGAGGAAACAATTGGTGATGAAGAGCAGCTCTCTTAGGAGCTCATAGGTCAGTTTAAACTACTTCTTCAGCAATACATTAAACAATGCTTTAGCAAGCAGAAAAACTGTGGAAATTTACTACAGGGGTCGTTGGGTTGTAACAGTCTTCACATACGACATTTCAAGTTTACAAGACTCACTCCTATAAAACGTTTTTAAAAAATTGAGATGTGAACCTGACCAGTTGGTGGTGCAGTGGGTAGAGCATTGGACCTGGAGACAGAGGACCCAGGTTTGAAACCCGAGGTCATTGGCATGAGCATGGTATCATAGACATGATTCCATGGTCACTGGCTTAAGCCAAAAGGTTTCTGGCTTGAGCCCAAGGTCACTGGTTTGAGCAAGGGGTTACTTGGTCTGCTGTAGCCCCCCCCCCCATCAAGGTACACATGAGAAAGCAATCAATGAACAACTAAGGAGCCGCAACAAAGAATTGATGTTTCTCATCTCTCTCTCTTCCTGTCTGTCTGTCCCTATCTGTCTCTCTCTCTGTCTCTGTCAAAAAAATTGAGACATGAGTGTTTTGGCTTATGCTGTTAGCGTTGTGCTTACGAACTATATGGGTAAAGTACTGTAGTTTGGTTGTGTGCAGCAGATGAACATGCAGTATTCTTTTTCTGTGGCTTAGTTGTGTTTTTATGTTCTAGATTATGATTTTGCAACTGTGTTAGGATAGGTAAGTCACTTAGGCTAAGATGTGTTCTGACTTACACCAAAATTTGGGTTACATCACTGTCATAGGAACAAATCTATGTTGTAACCCGAGAAGCCCCTGTATATAAGAGAAAGTGACAAATATTTGGAGACTAATTAATAATAAAGGTGACAGAATACTGTTTTGCTAAAAACAATCAAGAATTTGACCAAATAGAAAATGAGTTTTTAACAAGCTGATGAGGCAGGAGAACTGGTGAAAATAATGCCAGCTCACTTTGTAGAGTGAAATGTTTCTCTTCCATACCATTTCCCAATTTTAGGGCTCCTTCTATATACTGTGTAAATACCATAGGTTCCCAGACAGGAGAAGCTCTCTGTTAAACCTTTACCAAGCAAGTCAAGCCATGTTCTGAGCATGCATCTTGTTGAAAGCACCATTCTATCATCTAAGGAGTAGGATATACCATATTTCTCATGTAGAAAATGCACCTTTTTTCAAAAAATTTGGGATCTAAACCTGGGTGCATCTAACACAGTTTCTGTAGACTTTTTACTTGAATTTTCCACCTTTTTGACAGTGATGAGGAGTTGTATAAATTTTATGATGAATAAAACTTGAGTTCAATATATATGTAATACATTATTTTTTTAATTTTGGTCCCCAAAATTAAGGTACATATTATATTATAAATGGGAGTGTCTTATACATGGGAAAATATAGTGTCCAGCTTCTATCCAGTGTTCTGTAATATTTCCAGTAAAGATACTGAATAAGGTGATTATATTACCTACACTTTCAGAAAATTTGAAAGTCCACCCACAGATTTTAGCATCATTCTTCCCTACTCTCTATTCTCAAACTACTACAGCCACTGCACACCTGTGTATATGTACAGGAGCTTCCACTTTTGGCCAATCACAATGCTGTGATTCCTTGTTATGCACCATGCAAACTCAGACTACAACTAGCAAATTCAACAAAAATGATGCAGTGCTGGACTGGAAAACTCTGGCCCAGATAGCTTCAGGAAAATCCAAATATCTTTTCCAAACCCTATCAAATTCTTATATCAGAGTAAAGGTATTAAGAATAACAGAAATGGGCCCTGGCTATTTGGCTCAGTAGTAGAGCATTAGCTTGGCGTGTTGATGTACCCCATTCAATTCCTGATTAGGGCACACAGAAGAAGCGACCATCTGCTTCTGCACCCCTCCCCCTCTTGCTTCTCTCTCTCTCTTTTTCTCCTTTCTCTTCCCTTCCTGAAGCCATGGTTCACTTGGAACGAGTTGCCCCCAAGACACACACACACACACACACACACACACACACACACACACACACTGAAAATGGCTCTGTGGCCTCCACCTCAGGCACTAAGAATAACTCTTGTGTCTATGAGGGTTTTTATTTATTTATTAGGGTGACACTGAAATGTAGAAAAGAAAAGCTGTTAACATGAGTAATTTTTGGCAAAACTTACTTTCTCTAAAACAAAGAGACTTTTAGCAGAACTTACTTTTTCTGAAAAGACACCCCATTCCTGGCCTTGAGGCTGGTTTCCCAGACTGTGACCTTGGGATAGCCTTGCAAGGTTGCAGGTGTTCTTGGATTGTTTCTCCCTGAATTAACCCTATGGGTAAACATTGTAAGAAAGCTTGTTTCAGTGCTTTGTTTTACTGCTATGCTTCCTCTCCTCCCCATTCCTCAGTCAGTATGTAATTTTCCCTTTAAAAGCCAGCCCCAACCTGTGTTTCTTGCCACATTGATTTGAATGACTTAGATCTCTGTGTGGTCCATGCAGATGGTTAATTGAAGACTCCCTAATTTGGCTAATTAATTGAATGTGTGGCAAGACGCTTGTTTCTCGCTGTTCTGATACATATTAATGGAGGCCGCAGTGAGATAAGGGTCCTTTGGGTTCATTTGTCTTTTTGCCTTTGCAACACAAGTGGGGTGGCTGACCTCCTCGGCCTGACTCCCAGGAGCAGAAACCCAGCAAGAAAGGCGCCACCTGAAATGTTCCAGGGCCCCACTGGTTTTTCTGTCTGGACAACAATAAGCCATGGACAATCAGCATGCCCATCCATCTATTTGGAGTCATCAAGAAAGTCTCCAGAGGTAAGCAGAGAAGATTTGCAATCTGTTCAATTTGTGGTTTGTTTGTGACTAGTCATCTGTACTATTATGATTGAGTATTGTGACACGATCTAACTCACACGATAGGCTCTCCAGTGCCAAGACATTGTGGAGAGTTATTTGGAAGAGAGATATGTGTGCTCTTGGGAGGACAGTTTCTGGGACTAGGTCTCACCTCAAGCTTCCCAGGACACGTTTGGATTTGCTCTCATATGTTCGCCCTCTGCTTGTTTTGCTGCTTTTGTTTATTTTAACAGGATATCTTAAGAGACATCTCCTGGTTTGGTCCCTCTTTGGTATTTCCTTCCTCCATTCTTCTCTGGATAGAGGACCTTTATTTTCAAGGGTCCTTCTCTGATTTTACTACTGCCAAGATTTCATTCTTTGTTTTTGTTTTGTTATTCTGTCTCTATGTTGAAAACCCCTGCGTGAATGTGTGAATAAGGAGCTCAGGCACCTGAGCCCGAGTTTCCTGTGTGTGGTTTTCCATGGGCACCCCTTCACTTTTGTCTGAAAGTTCTTTGTCCTTTGGTTCTCCAGAATATGATCCAATGGGGGACATTTTAGAAAACTAGCCAAAACCTCAGTTCTTGATCCTTTTTGTGATCTTGGAAAGTTCATTTGTACTCATATTGTTTGTAACAATGGAAGAAGGGCAAAGTAAGAGTTAAACTCCTCTTGAGTGTATGCTTAAGAATTTTAAAATTAGATTTTTTTATGATTACAGTGTAAAACTAAGCAAGAGGAGACTTCGAACTCTTTGTGAACTAGAATGGCCATCCTTTGGGGTAAAGTGGCCAAAATAAGGCTCATTAGATCCTAGAGATGTCAGAGCTGTATGAAATGTAGTAGCTAAGCCTCCAGGCCACCCAGACCAGTTCCCCTATATAGATCAATGGAAGGCTGTAGTAGGGAATCCCCGTCCCTGGCTAAAAGGCCATGCTGTCAAAGACAATCATCATGTTTTGCTAGCAACAGTCCCAAAATAAGAAAAGAAGGTCCCTGTTTTATAAGCTGTTCAGAAAGACTCAGGATTGCACTCCTAATAACTTCCTCCTTCGTCGGCTCCATCTTCTTAAGAGAAGCCTTAGGTTCTAAACAGGACTGTTAGAATCTGTGCTGTATACATACTGCCCCACCTGGGATGAGTGCCAGCAACTTTTAATTACTTTGTTTACTATTAAAGGGAGAGAAAGAATCAAATCAGAGGCAAGAAAAGCTGTCATGCTAGGGAGAAATGGCTCTAAGGAGGACAATTGGGACCACCTTGAAAAGGTGGTCCCAATTATCCGGCCTAAATGGGACCCTAACACTATTGCGGATTGGAAGCTTTGAACACTCTTCACCGGTTTCTCTTAGCCAGGATCAAGGGAGCTGCTAAGAAATCCATGAATTTGTTTAAGATGTCAGAGTTTGCTCAAGGCTCCCAGGAAACTCCCTCAACTTTCTTAGAGAGACTTCAAGAAGCTTACAGGTTCTACACACTTCTAGACCCTGAAGCACCAGAGAATGCTAACTTAGCTTTCCTGTCACAGTACACTCCAGATATCAGGAAGAAGCTACAAAAATTAGAAGGCTTCCCAGGGATAGTGATTTCCCAATTGTTAGAAATAGCTCAGAAAGTTTATAATAACAGAGACACCTTCAAGGAGAAACAGAATAAGACAATGACAAAGGTAGTTGTAGCTGTTTTAGAACACCAGAGTAAGAAGAAAAGAAAGCCTAAGTTAAGCAGAAATCAGTGCGCTTATTGTAAAGAAGAAGGACATCAGAGGAAAGACTGTCCAAAGCTGAAAGGAAAGTCACAGCAGACCCCAAGAGTCCTTAATCAAAAGGAGGACTAATGGGGCCACACATTTTTAAGCCTGTTGTCACCGGACTTAAAACTTTACATGGTCTTAAATTTGAAAGATGCTTTCTTCAGTATTCCCCTGGCCCTTACAAGTCAGCCCATCTTTGCCTTCAAGTGGAATGACCCAGAGGCAGGCATTTCAGGACAACTAACCTGGGCCAGATTACCACAGGACTTTAAGAATTCACTGACCCTCTTTGATGAGGCACTACATCAGGACCTGCTCGTCTTTCACCAGGAACATCTGGAGTGCACGTTGCTACAGTATGTAGATATTTTGCTTCTAGCTGCGGAAATGGAGGTAAGCTGCTGCACAGCTACTGAGGGACTTTTACAAACACTGTAGACTCTGGGGTACTGGGTGTCAGTTAAGAAGGCACAACTTTGCACCTCTAAGGTGACCTATCAAGGCTACCACACTGAGGCGGGAAATGGACTCTCTCCTCCAGTCGTATAGAGGAAATCCTTCGAATTCTAACCCCCACTAGCAAGAGACACATTCGAGAATTTCTTCTCTGGGTAGTTGGATATTACAGGTTGTGGATCCTTAGGTTTGCAGAGATAGCCAAGTCTTTATACTCCTGTACAGCAGAAACCCAATAGCTAATTTAGACAGATAAGGAACAAGAAGCTTTTGAAACCCTTGAGAAGGCCCTCACTGAGGCCCCTGGCCTGACTTTGTCAGACATTACCAAGCCCTTCCAGCTCTTTGTTCATGAAAGCAAGGGAATAGCAAAAGGGGTTTTGACCCAAACTTTGGGGTCATGGTACAGGCTTATTGCTTACCTCTCTAAGTGTCTAGACCCTGTTGCATCTGGATGGCCAAACTGTCTTTGAGCCATAGCAGCCACTGCCATACTAGTGAAGGAGGTAGATAAACCTACCATGGGGCAAGAACTATTCCTGACAGCCCCACATGCATTAGAGACTTTGCTTAGAGAAACTCCAGAAAGGTGGATGTCTAATGCTATGATCACACAGTATCAAGCCCTGCTCATACATAGATCAGTTTCGCATTAAGTTTGTCCAGATGCAGGCTATCAATCCAGCAAGCCTGATACCTGATGAAGAAGCAAGCATCCCCTTGCATGACTGCTCTGAAGTGGTAGACTCTGTTCAAACTGCAAGACCAGACCTTACTGATGTACCTTTATTTAATGCACAAGTACAGCTATTCACTGATGACAGCAGTTGTGTCCTAGATAGGGTTCAATCTGCTGGAGTGACTGTAGTAACTCCTGATGAGACCATATGGACCCAAGCCTTGCCCCACGGGACTTCAGCTCAGTGGGTAGAACTTGTTGCTCTCACCCAGGTATTAAGATGGGCCAAAAGAAAGAAGGTCAACCTTTACACTGACAGTAGGTATGCTTTTGCTACTGCCCGTGTTCATGCAACAATCTGTAAGGAGAGAGGATTTCTGACATCTGCTGGTAAGGACATTAAAAACAAAGAAGAGATTTTAGCTTTACTAGAAGCCATTTAGTTGCTGGAAACTGTTGCCCTTATTCATTGCCCAGGACACCAGCAAGGGGACTCAATAGAGACAAAAAGAAATCGGGCAGGTAATAAGACAAAGAAGTCGCTTTAAAACCAGTAGGGCCTCTAGAAATTTTAGCAACTTTACCAGAACGCTTGTTGCCAGAGATACCTTTTTATAATCAACTAGAGGAGGATTTTTCTGTAAGAAAAAGAATATCTAAAAATAAAGAAAGGTAGTTAAAGTTATTACCAGATAAAAGACCTTTCTTATCTGAAGCTCTGGGCAGAGAGGTGATTAGTCAGTTACATCAAGCTATTCACTTAGGCCAAACTAAGCTAATAGAATTATTTAAGAAAAATTACTACTTGCCAGGCTTAGAAGCTATTTCAGAAAGCATAGGGTCCAAGTGTCTATTTTGTGCCCAAATAAATGCTAAACAAAATAAAGGAGTCATAAAGAGAAACAGGGATAGAGATTGCCCAGGTGAACATTAGGAGACAGATTTTATTGAGATGAAGTCACCAGCACAGAGATATAAGTATCTATTAGTTCTTTACTGACACCTTTTCAGGATAGGTAGAGGCTTTTTCTACTAGAAATGAGACCGCAATAACAGTTGTTAAGAAATTGCTATATAAAATTATTCCCAGATTTAGCTTGCCCATTAACGTTGGGTCCGATAATGGGCCTGCATTTGTATCTAAGCTCACATAGCTAGTAGAAAAAGCACTCAACATTAATTAGAAACTACATTGTGCTTACAGGCCTCAGAGTTTGGTTCATCCTTTCAACTTGTCCCAAGCTCTGAATTCCTAACTAAATTTATTTTAGAAACTGGTGAAAACTGGACTGACTTACTTACTCCCACTAGTTTTGCTGGAAGCTAAATACACCCTCTACTGGGAAAAATTTACCTCACATAGAATTGTGTTAGGCAGGAAGACACCTCTTCACCTTAAGCTCCCTTGAAGACCCCCTTGGAGACGGAGACGGTGCAAACATATCCCACCAACCCCTGTAAGTTGACCCTGAGAAGGACAATGTGCCCGGCTCCAGCCACAAACCAGAAGCTGGCTGGTCTATGTATGGCAGAAGTTTGAGGAAACTCACAGTGGGACTCCTTTATAATTAAACTTTGGGAAGGTGGGGAGCTCGGGTCAGGGGAAGACCAGAGTGAGTCATCTTAACATTTAATATATGTACCGCTGTAGGTCAAGCAGAAGGGGGGTATAAGTCCTTTCGCTAAGAGAGAAGCTCCAAGGTAAATAATATATATATACTCATAGCTACCCCTGTAAAGTAACCTATACATATTAATCATGTGTCCAACAAGCTACTTAAAGGGAGGACACCTCCAAAAAGAAGCATATTTTGAAAGAAAATTACTTATTGCTAACTTAAGTTGTCACTAACGGTTAAGATCTTTAAAAATTAAGAGTTCTAAGTAAAAAAGGATTGTATAGTTTTAATAATAGAAGGTATAAGGTATAAATGTATGTTTAAGAAAAGAAAAGAGAAAAAGTAAATTGCTATGAAAGCTAGTTATTTCTGAATCGATAAGAAAGTTCATGAAAGGCTAAGGGTATATGTAAGCTGCATAAGGTTTGTGCAGGTTGTATGCAGTTTGTACAAAGAAAAAAAACCAGAATTACCCTCTATTATATATTCTAGAAAATGTTATGCCTTAAGTTTATTTGTGTAAAGGAAATAGTTTTACAAAATAGAAAAAGCTTAGATTTACTTTTCCTTCAACGAAGTAGCTTATGTACAGCATTAAGAGAAACTTGTTATCTCTATGCTAATAATTCTAGTATAATTAAAGAAAGCCTATCTTTAGCTAGGAAAAACATAGAAAAGAGAAGAAAAGAATTTGAACAATCAGAGAATTAGTTCCAAAGGATGTTTAATTAGTCACCATTGTTCACTACCCTTTTGTCTGCAGCAATTGGTCCTCTTACTTTGATTTTAACTTGTCTGATAGTAGGATCATGTTTAATCAATTTTGTAACAGGGTTTGTGCAAGAAAAGATAAACTTTATCAAATTAATAGTAATCAGAAATCAATACACACCAATACAAGAGGATAGCAACAAAAACAAAAATGAATTAATGATTTGATTAAAATTTAATTAAAACCAGTAGGGAATGAAGTATTGAAAAAAAAGGCTCTTAACAATAATAATTTTTGGCAAATCTCACTTTCTCTAAAACCAAGAGACTTTTAGCAGAACTTACTTTTCCTGAAAAGACTCCCTATTCCTGGCCTTGAGGCTGGTTTCCCAGACAGTGGCCTTGGGATAGCTTTGCAAGGTTGCAGGTGTTCTCAGAATATTTCTCTCTGAATTAACCCTATAGATAAACATTGTAAGAAAGCTTGTCTCACTGCTTTGTTTTACTGCTATGCTTCCTCTCCTCCCCATTCCTCAGTCAGTATGTAATTTTCCCTTTAAAAGCCAGCCCCAACTTGTGTTCCCCACCGCATTGATTTGAATGACTTAGATCTCTGTGTGGTCCATGCAGATGGTTAATTAAAGGCTCCCTAATTTGGCTAATTAATTGATTGTGTGGCAAGATGTTTGTTTCTCGCTATTCCAATACAACAACACTAGTTAACATAATAGGTTTCAGGTGCCTAGTTCTACAATACATCTTTATACACCATATTGTGTGTTCACCACACCCCCAAGTCAAGTCTCTGTTCATCATCATCTATGCCCCATACCCTCCTCCATCTCCCTCACTTCCGGTAATCACTATACTCTTGTCTGTGTCCATGAGTTTGTTTTGAATCCTTCTTTTTTACTCAGCCCCCCAACCCTCTTTGTCAGTTTGTTTTCTGTATCTATGAGAATGCTTATATTTTGTTTATTAGGTTCCACATATAAGGGAAATCATATGCTACTTGTTTTTCTCTGACTGGCTTATTTTACTTAGCATAATAATCTCCAGGTCTATACATGCCATCACAAAGTGTAAGATTTCCTTTCTTATTTTTAGGGCCAAGTAGTATTTTATAGTATTAATGTGCCACAGCTTCTTTATCTACTCATTTACTGATGGACACTTGAGCTGCTTTCAAATCTTGGCTATTGTAAATAATATTGCAATTAACATAGGGTTGCATACATTCTTCAAATTTGTGTTTTGGATTTCTTTGGATGTATTCCAAGAAGTGGAATCACTGGGTCATAGGCAGTTTCACTTTTAATTTTTTGAGGTAACTCCATGCTGTTTTCCATGGTGACTGAACCAATCTGCATTTCCACAAATAGTGAACAAGGGTTCCCTTTTCTTCACATCTTCACCAACACTTTTTTGTCAATTTATTGGTTATAGCCATACTGAGAGGTGTGAGGTGATATCTCATTATGGTTTTAATTTGAATTCTCTGATGATTAGTGATGTTGAGCATCTTTTCATATGTCTATTGGCCATCTGTATGTCCTCTTTGAAGAAGTATCTATTCAGATCATTTGCCTATTTTTTAATTGGATTGTTTGTGGGGGGGTGGTGTTAAGTTG
Organism: Rhynchonycteris naso; assembly: GCA_037038555.1. Taxonomy (NCBI): domain Eukaryota; kingdom Metazoa; phylum Chordata; class Mammalia; order Chiroptera; family Emballonuridae; genus Rhynchonycteris; species Rhynchonycteris naso. Next base: position 175,227,394 of record CM072995.1, on the reverse strand, counting down.
TATAAGTTATTTATAAATTTTGGACATTAACTTTTTTTTGACAGAGACAAAGAGAGACAGATAGAAAGGAACAAATAGAGACAGACAGACAGGAAGGGAGAGAGATGAGAAGCATCAATTCTTCACTGAAGCATCTTATTCACTGATTGCTTTCTCATATGTGCCTTAATGGGGGGTAGGAGGGGGATACAGCAGACCGAGTGACCCCCTGCTCAAGCCAGCGACCTTGGGCTCAAGCTAATGAGCCTTGCTCAGACCAGATGATCCTGTGTTCAAGCTGGTGACCTCAGGGTTTTGAACCTGCGTCCTCTGTGTCCTAGTCCAACACTCTATCCACTGCACCCATCACCTGGTCAGGTGGATATTAACTTCTTGTCAGATATATTATTGTGAATATGTTCTTCCTTTCAATGGGTTATCCTTTCATTTTATTGATTATTTCCTTTGTTGTGCAAAAATATTTTAGCTTGATATAGATCTATTTGTTTATTATTTTCTTTTGTTTCCCTTTCCTGAGGTGATACATAACAAAAAAATACTGCTACAAGAAATATCCAAGATTTCACTGCCTATGATTTCTTTTAGGATTCTTATGATTTCAAGTCTAACATTTAAGTTTTTAATTGATTTTGAGTTTATTTTGTGCATTGTGTAAATCAGTCTAAGTTTTTATTTTGTTTTGTTGTTGCAGGTATCTGATCAATTTTCCCAACATCATCTATTGAATAGACTGTTTTTATTCCATTGCATGTTCTTGCCTTCTTTGTCAAATATTAATTGGCCATTTAAGCATGAATTTATTTCTGCATTCTGTCTACTCTGTTCTACTGATCTGTATGTCTGTTTTCATGCCAGTACCATGCTATAATTGATTACTATGACGTTGTCATATAGTCTGATGTCAAGAAGTGTGATACCTCCAACTTTGTTCTTTTTTCTCAAGGTAGTTGTTGCTATTTAGAGTCTTCTGTGGTTTCATATAAATTTTTGGATTATTTGTTCTAGGTCTGTGAAATATGTCATTGCTATCTTGATAGGAATTGAGTTGTATTTATAGATTGTTTTTAATAGTATGGACATTTTAATCACGTTTATTCTTCCTGTTTATGAACACGGTATATGCTTCCACTGAGTTGTATTTTTTTTATTTCTTTCTTCAATGTCTTAAAATTTTCCATGTACAACTCTTTTATATCCTTGTTTAAATTTATTCCTAAATATTCTATTTCCTTTTTTGATGAAGTTGTAAATGGATTATTTTCTTAGTTTCCCTGTCTGATAGTTTATTCTTAGTATAAAAAAGTGCAACTGATTTCTGAATAATTATTTTGTATTCTACTAATTCACTAAATTTCTTTATCAGTTTTAATAGTTTTGGTAGAATCTTTAGGGTTCTCTGTATATAGTATTTTGTCATCTGCATATAGTGACAGTTATACTTCTTTCTTTTTAGGATGCCTTTTATTTATTTATTTTTTCTTTTGGTTTGATTGCTGTGGCTAGGACTTCCAGTGCTTAGTTAAGTAAGAGTGGTGAGCCTGACCAGTGGTGGTGCAGTGGATAGAGCCTCAACCTGGGACGTTGAGGTACCAAGTTCAAAACCCCAAGGTCACTGGCCTGAGAACGGGCTCATCAGGCTTGAATACAGGCTCACCAGCTCACCAGCAGGCTCATCAGCATGATCCCATGGTCTTGGCTTGAGCTCAAATGTCACTGGCTTGAAACCCAAGTTTATTGGCTTGAGCCCCAGGTTGGTGGCTTGAGCAAGGGGCCACTGACTCAGGTAGAACCCCCTGGTCAAAGCATGCATGAAGAAAAAAATCAGTGAACAACTAAAGTGCTTAACAATTAAAGCTAAGTGATGCTTTCCATGTCTCTTCCTTTCTGTTTCTGTCTCTTAAAGAAAAAGTGGTGAAAGCAAAAGCAAACATTCATATCTTGACTCTGATCTTAAGGAAAACACTTAGTTTTTGCTACTGAGTATGATATAGGCCAGTGGTTGGCAAACTCATTAGTCAACAGAGCCAAATATCAACAGTACAACAATTGAAATTTCTTTTGAGAGCCATTTTATTTTTTTTAACTTAGACCAGTGGTTTTTAACCTGGGTTCTATCGAACCCTAGGGGTTCGATGAGTTGGTCTCAGGGGTTCGGAGAAGCCTCTGCCACAGAGGCCAGAATAAAGTAATACCATAATTTGTTGTGAGTTCATGCACTTTGTTGGTTTTGTTCTTTGAGCAATGTTCATGCACGGCTCATTTTGTGCACCAGTACAAAAACATATACCTATGTCTTGAATTTGGAACAAAAATCATATTTCATTTATCACTAAAGAAGGGTTCGGTGAATGCACATATGAAACTGGTGGATTCGGTACCTCAAAAAAGGTTAAGAACCACTGACTTAGACTATATAGGTAGGAGCATTGTTATTAACTTAATTAGGATACTCCTAAACTGGCCTTTGCTCAAAACATCCTCAATCTGATTCAGGTACATTCGCTGAGGTCGACCCCTTCCAACTCTCTCATCCACACTCATATTGTATATTAGTTTTGTCTATCCCCTTTCATTCATCCTCTCTGTATGTCCAAACCATCTCAACATGCCTTTCTCAATCCTCAACACTACATCTTCTTTCACTCCACAGTGCTTCCTAAAATTAACTTAATGAACTTTACTTAAAGTTTTAAGTCTTAGTTAAACTATAGGTACATTGACTAAAACTTGATATCATACTTAATAATGATATTATTTGTTGATAAAATTAAATTGTAAGGTATCCATAAAATTAAATCATGACAATGACTGACAAACACTAATGTGAACAATGGCCTTCCATCTCCTTGGAAAGTTTGGGTAAGTTAGGTTTGTATGTTGTTCTTTTTAGTTTTAGGCATGACTCCAGGTTCTCATCAATAAGATGACTTCTCAACTTACTCTTGATAAGGTTCATGCTTAAAAATGATTGTTTGCATGAATGTGTACACCCGAATAAGGAAAGAACAGCAAAATGCTTGTTTTTTCAGCTGATTATATGAGTCAGGAAAACTATTCCAGGTGTTAAAAATCAACATATCTTCCTCCTCCAGGTCTTTCAAAGCAGACCACTTGTGCTGTGAACTAAGTTCACATTTGTTTTTCTCCAATATTTCTATATCAGCACAAAGATGTTCAAATTTTGAGCTCCACAATTCTTTGTTTTTTAAATCCAGTAATTGCATTTCAAAGTTGCCAATGTCGATATTAAAGGGAGAAAAATTAATTCTATTACAGTAACATTAAGAGGGTTTTTTTTAACAAAGGCTAACGTTGCTTTACTGTTTCAGAATTCCTGAAACCTGTTGAGAAAAGCTTCCCTCATATTTAAAAGTGTTGTTGTGAAATAGCAAAAGTCAATATCAGAATTATTTTCTTGGTGATGTTTCAACAGGCATGGAAAGTGAATCAAAGTTTCTTTTTCAAAATCTTGAACAAAAAGAGATAAATTGTTTTCAAATGAAATAACTTTTTCTAACATAAAAAAATATGTGTTTTCTTTCCCTTGTAGTTTACGATTAAGCTGGTTTAGATGAGACGTAACGTCTACCATGAAATAAAATTTTTGTACCCACTGACCGATTGTTAGTTTTAAATTTAGAAATTAGTTTTAATTTTAAATTAGTTTTTAATTTTAATTAGAAATTATTTTAAATTTGTTAGTTTTAATTTAGAAATTAAAACTTCTCAAGGAGAAATGTTTTAATTTCTGTTAATAAGAAAGAAAAACATTTCAAAATGTTTCCTCTTGATAACCAATGTACCTTGTTATGTAGCAGAAGATCTGCTTACTCACTCTCCATTTCAACTAAAAATTCTTTAAATTGGCGATGATTAAAAGCTTTAGCTATAATGGAGTTGATAATCTTAATTACCAATTCCATAACTTTTCAAATTTCTTCTGGAAATCTCTGCACACAAAGCGCTTCTTGATGAATGGTGCAATGGTAAGTAAGTATCACATGATTAATTTTTTCTTTCAAAATAGCAACAAACTGCCTGACCTATGGTGGTGCAGTGGATGAAGTGTCGACCTGGGAACACTGAGGTCACCAGTTCAAAACCCTGCACTGGTCTGGTCAAGGCACATATGGGAGTTGATGCTTCCAGCTCCTCCCCCCTTTCTCTCTTTCTTTCTCTCTCTCTCACTCTGTGTCTCCTCTCTAAAATGAATAAATAAAAAAAAAAAAGAAAAAAGAAAAAGATCCTTTATTTTTTAAAAAACAAAAGCAACAAACCCATTTCTTATGCCGGTCATACTTTTTACCCTGTCTGTTGAAATTGAAACAATTTTATCAAGTGGAATATGATATTTTTTCATGCACTCAATTATAGCATTTGATATATCTTCTCTGTGTGTTTGACCTTTGAGTGGCAATAATCCTGAAAGTTCTTTTTTAGGACCTGTAAATGAAATAAATCGTACAAAAAGTGAAACTTGAGCTGTATTATTTATGTCACAAGACTCATAAACTGTTATTGATAAAGCTGAAACCAATTTAAGATCTTTGACTTGCTGGTTGGTTATATTTGAAGACATTTTGACTTTTGTATCTTGCATTGCTTTAGCAGACAATGGTAACTCTTTAATTTTTTTAGAATATTTGCTTTGTTATTAAAATCCTGAAATAGCTCCTTGGATGCATTTATAGAACAACTTTTTATGTATTCACCATCTGTATATGATTTTCCTCTCTTAGCAATCTCTTGACTAACCACAAAACTTGCAATATTAACATTGTTGGAAGATTGCATCCAGTAATTAAATACAAAACTTGATTTTTCTTGACTCTTCTGAAGTTCCTCAGCTACTTTCTTCCTTGCATCACTGACAGGATATATAGTACTAAATGACACGTGTTTAGTTGTAAAGTGACTCTCCAAGTCTGATTTCTTGTTATGTGCCAATTTTTCCTGACAAATAAGATAGGTTGGAAGGCCATTTAAGTTTTGGATAAATGCTAAAGTCTCGGTTCATTCAACTTTAAATTCATGGTTTTCATCTTCTGTTTTTCTTTGCTTCTTCTTTGTAGCCGTGTCAGACAGGGCACTTAAAAAGAGTTTCATTTTATAATAATAAAGCCACCAACACAAAATAATTACAATTCTTAAATTGATGACAAAAATACCTGTAGGATTTGCAGCTGATTGGAAAAATACAGGCAACTTTATGCTTTGAGTAGGTACTTCTGTCACATGCGCAATTTGCGAACATGACTAGCACTAATCACTGCACAATGAGACTGCTGACTGACTGGCTCACTCAACTCGTGCATGAATCACGTGTGCCTCCCCCATGTTATGTATCCTGCGGCTGACCTGCACTGCATCTCCTGTCGTTTGACCGACTGACACCCTCCTGTGTACTTGCGTGCCCGCACATGGAATTTTGTGGAAGAGCCACACTCAAGTGGCCAAAGAACCACATTTGGCTCGAAAGCCATAGTTTGCCAACCACTGATATAGGCTATGGGTTTGTATATGGCTTCTATTATGTTGATGCATGTTCCCTTTATTCCCACTTTATGAAGAGTTTTTATCATAAATGGGTGCTGGATTTTATCAAATACTTTTTCTGCATCTATTGACATGCTTACGTGATTTTTATCTTTCATTTTGTCATTATTATTTTATGAATTTCTGGATATTGTACCAACCTTGCATCTCTAGAATAAGTCTCACTTGATCATGGTATATAATCTCTTTAATGTATCAATGGATCTCTTTCCTAATATTTTGTTGAAGATTTTAAGGTCTATGTTCATCATGAATATTGACCTATAATTTTCGTTTCTTTAGTGTTTTTATTGGAATTAGGATAATGTAATTAGGATAATGCTGGACTCATAAAATAAGATTGGGAGTCTTCTCTTTTCTTGATTCTTTTGGAATATAGAATAGGGGTTAGTTTTTCTTTGAATGTTTGGTAAAATTTACCTTTGAAGCCATCCAGTCAAAAATTTTTGTTTGTTGGAAGTTTTTTGATTACTGCTTTATTTTCCCTAGTTGTAATAGGTTTGTTCAGATTTTTTTACTCCTTCTGATTCAGTTTTGGAAGACTGTTTCTAAGAATTTATCCATTTTGTTCAGATTGTCTTGTTGTTGGCATATAGTTGTTTGCAATGTTTTCTTACAATCTTTTGGCTACTGCTCACAAAAATTAGGGGATATTTCAAAGTGAATATGAAGCTATAAAATATTCCCTAATTTTTGTGAGCATTATATTTCTGTGGTGCTTTACTGACATCTTAACTCCTTCAATAAGAGTTTCAACTCTGCATAGTTGAGAACTTAAAGTTAAGGGGTATTTCTAGTTTTATAATAAAAACCAGTAAAAGAAAACAATTTCACTTTACTAAATTGTCCATTGTTGTTTCTTGTGTTAAATATAATTGCTTTAAAAATGACAAACCTATCTAGATTTAGTTTATATAATGTAGAAAATTAAGGAGAAAGGAGGAAAAAATATATCTTGGCTATGAGGCAAGTCTGAGTTTGCCTAGTTTGCATCATCACTATTAAGTTTTTTTGCTCTGAAAAACACTCAAGTTTCTTTTTCTTGCTACTTACTACCAGACTGTTATCCCTCAGATGTGGGTTGTCCATTGTGCGCAACAAAGATATCAAATACCCAAATTATGGGGGGGGGGGCACAGCTTATATTTTAGTATAAGAGTAATTCTATCTCAAGCAAGTAGGACTTGTTTAGAATTCTACTAAACAACTAGAAAACCTCCTTTCATGATTGAAAAACTCATGTTAAGCTCAGCAATAATAGTAGCTTAAAAATACTTTTATGTTATAGCCTCAGGACATCTATGAACAATAAAAGCTACAACCAACATTGTTGCCATTAGTTAAGTTAGTTCATATAAATATCTTATGAACTCTTAAAAGAGAGACATATTCTCTCTGGAGAAATTTCTATTCATTTCGTTTGCCTATTTTTTGATTGGATTGTTTGTCTTCCTGGTGTTGAGTTTTATAAGTTCTTTATAAATTTTGGTTATTAAACCCTTATCAGAAGTGTTGACGAATATGTTCTTCCATTGTGTGGTTTGTCTTTTTATTCTGTTATTGTCTTTAGCTGTGAAAAAGCTTTTTAGTTTGATGTAGTCCCATTTGTTTATCTTGCCTTTTATTTCATTTGCTCATGGAGATAAATCGGCAAATATTTTGCTGCTACAGATGTCGGAGAGCTTGCTGCCCATGTTTTCTTCAAAGATGCTTATGATTCAGGGCTTACATTTAAGTATTTTATCCATTTTGAGTTTGTTTTTGTGAACGGTGTAAGTTGATGGTCTAGTTTCATTTTTTTGCAGATAGATGTCCAATTTTCCTAACACCATTTGTTAAAGAGGCTGTCTTTACTCCATTGTATGGTCTTTCCTCCTTTGTCAAATATCAGTTGTCCATAAAGCTGTGGGTTTATTTCTGGGTCCTCTGTTCTGTTCCATTGATCTATGTGCTTGTTCTTATGCCAGTACCAGACTCTCTTGAGTACAATGGCCTTGAAGTAAACCTTGATATCTGGAAGAGTGATACCTCCTGCTTTATTTTTTCTTTTTAAGATTGCTGAGGCTATTCGTGTTCTTTTTTGGTTCCATATAAATTTTTGGAATATGTGTTCTATATCTTTGAAGTATGTCATTGGTATTTTAATTAGTATTGCATTGAATTTATAAATTGCTTTGGGTAATATAGACATTTTAATGATGTTTATTCTTCCTAACCATGAACACAGTATATGCTTCCACCTGTTTGTATCCTCTTTGATTTTTTTTAATCAATGTTTTATAATTTTCCTAGTACAAGTCCTTAACCTCCTTGGTTAAATTTACTCCTAGGTACTTTATGTTTTTAGGTTGCAATAGTGAAGGAGATTGTTTCCTTAATTTCTTTTGCTGACAGTTCATTGTTGGTATATAAAAATGCTTCTGATTTCTGGGTATTAATTTTATATCCTGCCACCTTGCTGAATTCATTTATCAGATCCAGTAGTTTTTTGACTGAGACTTTAGGGTTTTCTATATACAATATCATATAATCTGCAAATAATGAGAGTTTTACTTCTTCTTTTCCAATTTGTATGCCTTTTATTTCTTCTTCTTGTCTGATTGCTGTAGCTAGGACTTCCAGAACTATGTTGAATAAGAGTGGTGAAAGGGGGCACCCTGCCTGGTTCCTGATCTTAAGTGAATTGCTTTTAATTTTGTCCATTTAGTATGTGTTTGCTGTGGGTTTGTCATAGATGGCCTTTATCATGTTAAAGAATGTTCCCTGTATTCCCACTTTACTGAGAGTTTTGAGATGGCCAATAGGCATATGAATAAATGCTCGACATCATTAATTATTAGAGAAATAGAAATTAAAACCACAATGAGATATCACCTCACACCAGTCAGAATGGTGCTCATCAGCAAAACAACACAGAACAAGTGGTGGCGAGGATGTGGAGAAAAGGGAACCTTCCTGCACTGCTGGTGGGAATGCTGACTGGTACAGCCATTGTGGAAAACAGTATGGAGATTCCTCAGAAAATTAAAAATTGAACTGCCTTTTGACCCAGCTATCCCACTTTTAGGAATATACCCTAAGAACACCATAGCACTGTTTGAAAAGAAGAAATGCGCCCCCATGTTCGTGGCAGCATTGTTCACAATAGCGAAGATCTGGAAACTGCCCAAGTGTCCCTCAGAGGATGAGTGGATTAAAAAGCTTTGGTACATATATACTATGGAATACTACTCAGCCATAAGAAATGATGACATCGGGTCATTTACAACAAAATGGATGGACCTTGATAACATTATACGGAGTGAAATAAGTAAAACAGAAAAAAACTGAGAACAGCATGATTTCATACATAGGTGGGACATAAAAGTGAGACTATGAGACATGGACAAGAGTGTGGTGGTTATGGGGTGGGGAGAGGGAAGGCAGGGTGGGAGAGGGTTGAGGGGAGGGGCACAAAGAAAACCAGATAGAAGGTGACAAAGGACAATTTAACTTTGGGTGATGGGTATGCAACATAATTGAATGATAAGATAACCTGGAGATGTTTTCTCTGAACATATGTACTCTAATTTATTAATGTCACCCCATTAAAATTAATAAAAGAAAATAAATAAATAAATAAAAGAAAGACATATTACATTTCACTTATTTCCTTTTATCCTTTTTAAAAAGGTGGACTCATATTTCTGGATAATACCTTTTAAACAGTTTATCAAATATTTACTAAATGAATATCAATTCTCATAGAAAAATACAATTGTCTCAGTTTTTGTAATCATGACATACAGGGGGTCCTCAGGTTATAATAATATCAACATGTGTTTCAGTTTTACAACACTCACTCCCATAAAAACTTTAAAAAATTGAGACATGAGTGTTTCATCTTATGCTGTTAGTGTTGTACTTATAGAGTATGTAGACAAACTAGTTTGGTTGTGCGATAGAAGCATACACAGTACAGGGTGCAGTACAGTATATGTATGTCCTTTTCCTTTTTCTGTGGCTTAGTTGTGTTTTTATATTCTAGATTATAATTTTACAACTGTGTTAAGATAGATAAGTGGCTTAGGCTAAGGTATGTTTTGACTTACACCAAAATTCAGGTTACATCACTGTCATAGGAACGGAACTGTGTCCTAACCCAAGAACCCCCTAAACATGATAATTATCCAGGTCATACATTTAATTTGTGACACATAACTGGAGACTTTTCAGTAGTAGAGGTTGTAGGTACAAGTATAGTAAGAATTCTGTGAGCAGATATTGTGAAATAATATGAAGACCTTGTAGTAAATAATCACTATTTAAGAATGTTTATTTTAGCCTTTATGTCTAAGTATACTTTGCAAATATATTTTTAGTTATGCAGATATAATTAGAACCCAGTGTTTTTAGCTTCTAAAATTGTGGAAAAGAATGCTACTTATTTAATAAGTCTTTAGGCCTAACACAAGTCTACAAACAGCTTGCCTAAACATAAAACAGTTATGTTTCAGACATATACCAGAGTGGTACCAATGTGTTTGCTGAGTCTTTTATATTTTATTTTTATTTTTTTAATTTTTATGTATTGATTTTTAGAGAATTGATTTGTTGTGTCATACATTTATACACTTGTTGGTTGGTTCTTGTATGTGCCCTAACCAAAGGATTGAACCTATAACCCTGGCATATGCAGATGACAGTCTAACCAACTGAGCTCCCTGGCTAGGGTTTGCTGAGTCTTTTAAATGTACTAACAAAGTCTACATTCATTAAATTTTCCATGAAAAGTAGAGAATGGCATGAAGTGTATTAAAAGTAACCTGTATTGTTTTAAACAAAAAAAAAAATAAGTATTACTATTTTCTACACTAAAGTATAAAATTAGAAAAATATTGAGAAAAAGAGCTGTTTGTTTAATAAAATAATTATTATTTTGAGAGCTGACCCAGCTTCCATGTATAAAATAAAAGATTTAATTGTGCAAATTAAATAAAATATTGAAAATATCTAATTCTCCAAAGTACCACAGTGACCACTATCCAACTTGATCTTTCTCTCCCAATGAATACATAATTTGAAAGGTCAGGTTTCTGGTTTTCTTGAAGCATCCACTTAATCACTAGCAATTTGCATCACAACTGAGTTCATTACAACCTTCCTACCAAAGTGCTAGATTCAATTTATATTGTCATGATCAGACAATGTAATGGAAATTAAAATGCATGTTTAACAATTTCTTTTTCATCACAACCCTTTTTCAAGTCTCTAATTCAAATAGTTACTTTAAATATACCTCATGAGAATCTCAGACTATGTTCCTTCTGGGCAGCAAACTCTTTCCTCTATAATATTCCAATACGTTTGACTATCATACCTGTCCTTCTTTCCACAAACATTTTGAAAAATGATCAAGTACCTAATTAACAACTCTAAAGATTTCTGCATCAGTTCTAGAAAAAATGAAAAACTAAAGAGAATCCATATTTGTAATGAACCTTCTATGTGTCAAATATAGTTGTGGAATTTCAACATACAATCCTTATGAATTATGTAATGAAAGAAATCACTGTTATTGTAGCCATTTTGCAGGGGAGGAAATTGAGGCCCAGAGATGTTTAGCAATGGTCCTACCGATATAACAGAGCAAGAGCAGTATCTGAACCTAGTTTTGTGTAACTTTGAAGTTCATGCTCTTTGTAAATGAAGTAAAATATTATCCCTGAAATTTTTACTGTTAATTATAATTACACCTTTATATTAAAATGCCTTTATTTAGTGATATTTTTTAAAGGACTGTCACTATCACATACATCATCCCATATCAAGGCAGCAGGTAGAAATGAAGACTTTGGGGCTGGTTGTGAAGATTAGGTGTAATGTATATAAAATATAATACCAAGTGTAAAACAAGTGCTCAACAGCTATTATTATTAATTCTCTCAGCAAACTCAGACGGCAAGTACACCTGTTATTATACCCTTTGAATAGACTTTCTTCATAAAAATTGATCATTTTTACATTTAACTCCAAAAACAAGACTTGCTCTCCATTTTTTATTTACAAGGCATTTACTTACAGAAATTTCCATATCCCACATTCAACTTCAGTTTGTTTGCAATGCAGGCAGGCAAGGGATAGAAGGAAAGTTTGAGGTGGGAAATTTTGCCTTCAGTGTCCAAAACAAGACTCCTGCTCCACAGCATCTCAGTGGTAACTATAGCTATTTTTTCTCAGAAGCTGCATTATTGTTTTCTTTCAAAGGATAATGGAGAGTCCTTCTTTCAATTTCTGGCTTTCCATAGGAGGGAAGCATCCTCTGTCCCCTGCAGAGGAGCAGACCATGCTTGTTTACAGTGGTGAGAACAGTTATCATTACGGAGCGATGGTTCCAGTTTAACTTCTGTGGCCACATTCCTGCTTTCTGGTTAGTAGGCAGTGAAGTACAAGAAAAGTGCTCAGTATCAGTGACTCACAGTGAAACAGGAAATTTCAAGCAGTCCCACCCTTCCTTCCTGCCCTTCCTACCAGCTGAGTTGCAGAGCCACAAGCCACAACCAGTGTAGAGTCTTGGTGAGAAGGGTTTGAGCAGACAGAGACAGGGCCTTTATCTAGCATTACGCTTTCTAAATGTATTAGAAAAGCATGCACTCTTTATCCTAAAAAGCACTTTTTCAGTTGAGATGTCTCTCTGCACCTTTATCTAGTAGCTCCCCAGTTTATTCTGGTCTTTGTATTGATTGTGTGTGTGTGTGTGTGTGTGTGTGTGTGTGTGTGTGTGTGTGTGTGTGTTGCAGAGACAAAGAGAGGGACAGATAGGAACAGGCAGACAAGAAGGGAGAGAGATGAGAAGTATCAATTCTTCATTGTGGCACCTTACTTGTTCATTGATTGTTTTCTCATATTTGCCTTGACCAGGGGGCTACAGCAGACCAAGTGGCCTCTTGCTCAAGCCAGAGACTTTGGGCTCAAACTGGTGAGCCTTGCTCAAACCAGATGAGCCCACGCTCAGGCTGGTGACCTCAGGGTTTTGAACCTGGGTCCTTCGCATTCCAGTTCGATGCTCTATCAACTGTGTCACTGCCTGGTCAGACTTTGGCCTTTGTATTGCTTTTAAACATGAAAACAATGGGCTTGACACAATTCAATTGAGTTATCCTCATTTACAGCATGTTTTACAAGCATGCAAGAAATGACTAATCATTATTATCAATGAATGTATCCTCGATAACAAAATGGCACAATATGTGTTTCCTGAAAAATGTAAACAGATTTACAGGAGCTTTTTGAAGCCAGTATAAAATTTCTTCAATAAAGTTATACCAGTTTACCCTCATGAGAGCAGCAAATGATTATAAAGATGATAAAGGCTAACAATTATGCCAAGGATAGTTCTAAACACTTTCCACATTTCAGGTCATTTAAGGTTTACAACTACCATTTGAGATAAGCATTATTATTGCTCCGAATTAAGAGTAAAGGGAAGCCTATTCACTGTCTCCCAAAATTGTCTTTAAACCTTACAAAAAATAGACAAAGCTCAAACAACAATAAAAAAAATAAATTATCTAAAATACCATTTCCCCTTGTAATGATTTATTGTGAGTGAATGAATGAATGACACAAAATGATGATATACATGTTTCTCATGTTTGGCCAAGCTCAGTAATATATTTCTAATTCATTAATTGAATAGTAAAAAAATTATTCCTACAAAATGTCAAACTCTGAAATAAGTTATTACAACAAAGCAAATTTGTAATTATCTGCTAGAAGGTCACTTCCCTATTATATCAGAAAGTGTTAGAAGTATGCATTATTCTGTGTCAATAAACTAGGTCTTATGTTGAAAAACCATTTATTGGGGGAATGGGACAGAGTGTAGGTATATAAAATCTATCAGTTCTCATTTCCTTTTATTTCCTGCTCTCTCCAAGCTCAACTCAATCCCCACACCTGTGTTGTAGCCATACTTCTAACACACTTGTCCATTGTCTTGTATCTTTGAATAAAGTGTTGTTTTGCTTTTTGAAAATTCACTCCTCCATTCTCTCTAGCAAGTACCTGTGAATCTTCCAGCATTCAGAATTCTGTCCATCTGTTCATATACTTGAAGAGTATTTATTAAACAACCATTTTGTACACATGGGATGGGGGTGAGGTCCAGGTCACTGCTCTGACAGAGTTTTCATTGTAGTGCAAAAAGAAACACAAAGTTACAAAAGAAAATAAAAACAGAGGAGAGAGAAAAGAAAAAATAAAAAAGGAGGAGTAGGTGGGATGGAAGGAAGAAAGGAAGACAAGTAGGCACTACCATGTCATGATTAGAATAATGCAGAAGGGAGTGACATCAGAGAAATTGTGCTGTGAGGGGTGTCCCCAATATCTCCCCCTAAAAATTCAACAAATTCAACAACTAGAGACAGAAAAAACAATTTCAGGAGCACCTGAAATATACATACACCAGACAAAGATACAATTGGGTGAAAAGGTGGCTGAATATATAATCCACTCTGAAGGAAATAAGATGGAGAATGGAGTATTCCACTTTCCTCACTGATCTGAGGAAAGGCTGCTTTAACTTGGAACTGAGAGAAAGGGAGAATTTGGGGCAGAGGGAATAAACTGGGCTAGGGCAGATGACCAAGCTAAAGAGAGAGCACCAGTGGCTCAGCCTGAGATCACGGATGTAGAGCTAGCATGAGTGGCAGACTCTGGCAGAGGGGGCCAAGCAGGTTGCCTCTGGAAGAGGGCACCAGAGTGGTTTGGGGCTTTGTTCACTCTTGGTCTGCAATCATGGGCAGTGTGTGAGTGACTCCACCTGGCACCTCTGGCATGGGAGCACATGTTTGCGAGTAGAGGGGCTAGGCCAGAGATTGTCAGCAGTGGACTTCTGCATAGGCTATAGCCAGAGTTTCTGTGTGGTCTCGGCTCCCCAACCAACAGCACAGGAAGTATGCAAGGGCTGGTGGGCTCTCTAGGCCTGGACCTATCTGGGCGGGCACCTTCGCCAGCTGATACAGGTTATAAAACACAATCCCCATGGAGCAGACCTCAGAGAGCACTGTGGAAGTGGTGGGTGCTGGGTGCTTGGCATGCAAACAGCTCACTGTGGACTACCAAAAAGGGCACAAAGAAGAAGCCTAGGGAGATCAGACCCGCGGAGCACTGAGGCAAACTAGACATGCCCAGAGGCTCTTTCACAGATACCTAAAAACCAGTTGGCTCCCTGCCCTACCTGCTTATGCTGGTGTCTTTAGCTGGCAAAAACTTACCCAGAACTGTACTTTGAGTGGGGCTGAAGGAGAGACTTGGCAGCTCTTAGAGCCTCTTGCTCTGCAAGCAGTGGCTGGGGCAACTTCACAGCTAGGTCCCCAGACTGCTGGCTCAGAAAAAGGAGATGTGCGGAGAGGCACCAGGAAAACTGGCTCTCCCATTGTCAGAGCCTGAAAACCCTAACAAGATCCACTTACCAATGGGATTGAGGCCTACCTTATGTCATTGCCATAGTGACACATCAATCTCTATTCAAAAGTGCCATAGGGCAAAACCTGTGGTACAGAACCACTGGCCAAAAAAAAAAAAAAAAAAAAAAAAAAAAGAAGATAACATCTCAAAACCAGAAAAAAATCACATTTTTATAACTCTTTTTCATTTTTTCTTGTACTTTGGTCATTTTATTCTTTCCATCTTATTCTTTCCTTTTCATTTTGAACTTCATTATTCATAGGTGTTATATTTTCCATTCTTGTTTTATTTTTGAGGGTTATATTCCAAAAACCTTAACTCTTTTTTATTCTTCTTTTCTCTTTTACCTTTTCTTTTATTTGACCATAATTAACAAACAAATTATTTTACTCAGGATTCAAATTTTTTATTTGTGACATTTTGTATTTTACTTTGTTTTCTATCTCTTTGGCATTTTCCCCCAACTCAGGCTCTCCATTCTATGTAGTTTTTGTTCGACTTAGCACAATAGAATTTTCACTTTTTCACTGTAGTTTTTTAATTTTTTCTTTTTTTAATCATCTCTTATTACTGTTATTAATAATACCACCCTAAAATGCCATTAAGGAAAAAGAAATCAAATATCATGGATACAAAAGACAGAGATGTAGCTCAGATAAATAAAAAAAATTTATAGAAAAAAATTTCAATTGCTTGGAAACCTTGATGTTAAATGACAGAGAATTAAAAATTAAAGTCTTAAAAGTACTCAGGGAAATACAAGAAAGCACACAAAGGAAATTTAGAGAGCTCAGAAAACAATTCAATAAACAAAAAGAATATATTATCAAGTAAATCAAAACTATGAAAATGAATCAAACAGAGATGAAAAAATTCATAAACTGAAAAACAAGGTTACAAGCTTAGCTACTAGAACAGGCCAGACAGAGGAGAGAATTAGTGACATAGAAAACAGGCAACTAGAGAAACTACAGAGAGAAGAAGAGAGAAACTCACGAATTAAAAAAAAATGAAAAAGCACTACAGGAATTGTCTGACTCCATCAGAAAGAGCAACATACAAATAATGGTTATATCAGAAGGAAAAAAGAGAGAAAATGAAATGGAGAACATATTCAAACAAATAATAGACGAGAATTTCCCAAGCTTGTGGAAAGAATTAGAGCCTCAAATTCAAGAAGCAAACAGAAAACCGAGTTATCTTAACCCAAACAAACCTACTCCAAGTCACATCATAATGAAATTCTGAAAAACCAATGACAAAAAAAAAATTTCTCAAGGCAGCCAGGGAAAAGAAGAATACAACATATAAAAGAAGGCCCATTAGATTATCATCAGATTTCTCAGCAGAAACTCTACACAGTAGAAGAGAGTGGACCCCAATATTTAAAGTTCTGAAAGAGAGAAACTTCCAGCCAACAATACTATAGCCATCAAAGCTATCATTGAAATACAAGGAGAAATACAAACATTCACAGATATAAAAAGATGAGGGAATTTATCACCAGAAAACCCCCACATCAGGAAATACTAAAGGGAGTTTTCTGACCAGATACAAAGAACAAAACTACAAGTAAAAGCTCCATCCAGATCACAATAAAAAACAAGACTTATCTGTGACAACAAAAATAAAAAGGGGAGAGGACAAAGATTAACAGTAGCAAAGGAGGATGGAGTGCAGAAGCACTTATGGTATAATGTACTTCAATGAACATGATATGTATCCTTTCTATTACTCAATGGTAACCACCCCTGAAAAAATCACCACTGAAACACATGGCTTAAAAAAAGAAGAAACAGAGGAAAGAAGTATGGAATACAACCAAACAAAAAAAATGATAGAAAAACAAAAGATTAGAACCAAATAAGATACAAAGCTTTCAGAAAGCAATATATAAAATGGCAATAGAAAACCCTCAAGTGTCAATAATTTCACTAAATGTAAATAAATTAAACACACCAATAAAATGATATAGAATAGCAGAATGGATTAAAAAAGAAAATCCAATTGTATGCTGCCTTCAAGAAACACATCTAAACTACAAGGATAAAACAGAATTTAAAGTGAAAGGTTGGAAAAAAATTCTCCAAGCAAATAACATCCAAAGAAAAGCAGGTGTAACCATACTAATATCTAACAATGCTGACTACAAGACAGCAAAGGTAATCAGAGACAAAGATGGTTACTTTATAATAATAAAGGGGACATTGAATCAAGAAGACATAACACTTCTTAATATCTATGCACCAAATTAAGGAGCACCAAAGTATATAAGACATCTACTAACGGACCTAAATATAAAAAACAACAAAAATACAATCATACTTGGAGACCTCAATACACTGCTCATGGCTCTAGATTGTTCATCCAAACAGAAAATCAATAAAGAAATATTGGACCTAAACAAAACACTAGAACAATTAGATATAATAAACATCTATAGGACATTTCATCCCAAAGCGCCAGAGTATACATTTTTCTCCAGTGTACATGAAACATTCTCAAGATCTGACCATATGTTGGGCCACAAAAATAACATCAACAAATTCAGAAAGATTAAAATTATACCAAGCATATTCTCAGACCATAAAGCTTTGAAACTAGAATTCAGCTGCAAATAAATATATAAATAAATAAACAAACAAAAATGTGGAAATTACACAATATACTTCTAAAAAATGAGTGGGTCAAAGCAGAAATAAAAGAGATCAAAAGATGTTTACATACAAACAAAACTGACAATACCACATATCAGAATCTCAGGGATGCAGCAAGAGCAGTAGTAAGAGGAAAGTTCATATCACTCCAGGCCTATATGAACAGACAAGAGAAAGCCCAAGTAAACAACTTAACATTACATCTTAAAGAACTAGAAAAAAAAAGAACAAAGGCAACCCAAAACCAGAAGCAGAAAGGAAATAATAAAAATCAGAGCAGAAATAAATGAAATAAAGAACAGAAAAATTATAGGAAAAAATAAAATAAGGAGCTGATTCTTTGAAAAGATCAACTAAATTGACAAACCGTTGGCAAGACTCACTAAGAAAAAAGAGAAAGGACTCATATAAACAAAATCCAAAATGAAAAAGGAGAAATCACCAGAGATATCATAGATATACAAAGAATTATGGTAGAATACTATGAAAAACTATATTAACAATCTAGAGGAAACAGATCAATTCCTAGAACAGCATAATCTTCCTAGACTGAGTCATGAAGAAGTAGAAAGCCTAAACAGACCCATAAGCAGGGAGAAAATAGAAACAACTATCAAAAACCTCCCAAAAAATATAAGTTCAGGGACAGATGGCTATACTAGTAAATTCTATCAAACATTCAAAGATTTGGTTCCTATTCTACTCAAAGTCTTCAAAAAAATTGAAGAAGAAGCAATCCTTCCAAACACATTTTATGAGGCCAACAAAACCCTCATACCAAAACCTGACAAGGAAAACACAAAGAAAGAAAACTTCAGACCAATACAGTGGTACCTTGAGATACAAATAGACCAACATAATTTTTTTTTTTTTAAGATACAAGCTGCAACTCAGTCCATATTTTGTTCGAGATCCGAGCAAAATTCCGAGATACGAGTTGTGATTTGGGACGCTGCCACTAGTTGGTGCATTGGTGCATGGTCCAGTATTGGCAGTTTGATATATGAGTTGACTGACTTATGAGCTTGGTTAAAGAATGAATTAAATTCATATCTCAAGGTACCACTGTATCTCTAATGAATACAGATGCTAAAATATTAAACAAAATACTAGAAAATCGAATACAATAACACATTTAAAAAATGATTCATCATGATCAAGTGGGATTCATCACAGAATCACAAGGATGGTCAACATACACAAAACAGTTAATGTAATATACCATATCAACAAAACAAAGAACCAAAACCATATGATCTTATCAATAAACGCAGAAAAGGTATTCGATAAAATACAATGCCATTTTATGTTTAAAACACTCAACAAAATGGGTATGGAAGGAAAATATCTCAACATAATAAAGGCCATTTATGATAAACCATCGGCTAACATCATATTAAATGGCATAAAACTGAAGACTTTTCCTCTAAAATCAGGAACAAGACAAGATTGTCCACTCTCTCCACTCTTATTCAACGTAGTGCTGGAAGTTCTAGCCAGAGCAATCAGACAAGAGAAAGAAATAAAAGCATTCATATTGGGAAAGAAGAAGTAAAGGTTTCACTTATTGCATATGATATGATCCTATACATCAAAAACCCAAAAGACTCCACAAAAAATAAACAATAAACCAATACAATAAGGTCACAGGATACAAAATTAATATACAGAAGTCTATTGCCTTCCTATATGCCAACAATGAAACATCAGAAAACAAACTCAAAAAAATAATACCCTTCATGGTTGCAACAATGACAAAAAAAATATTTAGGAATAAACATAACAAAGAATGTAAAGGACCTATATAATAAAAACTACAAAGCATTGTTAAGGGAAATCAAAACAGATACAATGAAATGGAAAAATATTCCTTGCTCTTGGATAGGAAGAATAAATATAGTCAAAATGACCATATTACTCAAAGCAATATACAAATTTAATGCAATTCCCATCAAAATTCCCATGGCATTTTTTAAAGAAATGGAACAAGAAAATCATCAAGTTTATATGGAACTATAAAAAACCCCGAATAGTCAAACTAATTCTAAGGAAAAAGAACAAAGCTGGGGGCATTAAAATACCTGACTTTAAATTATATTATAGAGCCACAATCAAAACAGCATGGTATTGGCAGAGAAATAGACACTCAGACCAATGGAACAGAATAGAAAGCCCAGAAATAAAAACACATATACATGGTCAAATAATCTTTGATAAAGGGGCCAACAACACACAATGAAGAAAAGAAAGCCTCTTCAACAAATGGTGCTGGGAAAACTGGAAAGCCACATGCAAAAGAATGAAACTCAACTACAGTTTGTCCCCTTGTACTAAACTTAATTAAAAATGGATTAAAGACCTAAATATAAGACTTGAAACAATAAATTACATAGAAAAAAACATAGGTACTAAACTCATGGACCTTGGCCATAAAGAACAGTTTATAAATTTGACTCCAAAGGCAAGGGAAGTGAATGCAAAGTTAAATGAATGAGACTACATCAGACTAAGAAGCTTTTGCACAGCAAGAGAAACTGACACCCACTAAATAGGAGATGATATTTTCAAACAAGAGCACAGATAAGGACCTAATATCCAAAATATATGAAGAACTCATAAAACTCAACAAAAAACAAGGAAACAACCCAATAAAAAGATGGGAAGAGGACATGAACAGACACTTCTCCCAGGAAGAAATACAAATGTCCAACAGATATATGAAAAGATGCTCATCTTCATTAGCTATTAGAGAAATGTAAATCAAAACCACAATGAGATACCACCTCATACCTGTTAGATTAGCTATTATCAACAAGACAGGTAATAATAAGTGTTGGAGAGGCTGTGTAGAAAAAGAAACCCTCATTCACTGTTGGTGGGAATGTAAAATAGTACAACTATTATGGAAGAAAGTATGGTGGTTCCTCAAAAAACTAAAAATAGAACTACCATATGATCCTGCAATCCCTCTACTGAGTATATGTCCCCAAAACTCAAAAACACTGGTATGGCCTGACCAGGCAGTGGCGCAGTGGATAGAGCATCGGACTGGGATGCGGAGGTACCCAGGTTCGAGACCCCGAGGTCGCCAGCTTGAGCGCGGGCTCATCTGGTTAGAGCGAAAGCTCACCAGCTTGAGTTGAAGGTCGCTGCCCCGAGCAAGGGGTTGCTCGGTCTGCTGAAGGCCCATGGTCAAGGCACATATGACAAAGCAATCAATGAACAACTAAGGTGTCAAAATGAAAAACTAATAATTGATGCTTCTCATCTCTCTCAGTTCTTATCTGTCTGTCCCTATCTATCCCTCTCTCTGACTCTCTCTCTGTCTCTGTAAAAAAAAAAACAAAAAAACACTGGTATGTAAAGACACATGCACCTCATGTTCATTGCACTGTTGTTCACAGTGGCCAAGACATGGAAACAATAAAAAGTCCTTCAATGATGATTTGATAAAGAATATGTGGTACATATATACCATGGAATGCTACTAAGCCATAAGAAGTGATGACATAGGATCATTTACAACAACATGAATGGACCTTGATAACATTATACTGAGTGAAATAAGTAAATCAGAAAAAACTAGAACTATATGATTCCATACATAGGTGAAACACAAAAATGAGACTCATGGACATGGACAAGAGTGTGGTAGTTATCATGGGGAGGAGAAGGGAGGAGAGGGAGGGGGTGGGGGAGGAAAGAGGCATAAAGAAAACCAGATAGAAGGTGATGGAAGACAATTTGACTTTGGGTGATGGGTATACAACATAATCAAATGTCAAAATGACCTGGAGATGTTTTCTCTGAATCTATGTACCCTAATGAATCAATGTCACCATGTTAAAATTGTCTAAATAAAGAAAAAAAGTTATCACCCCCTTAAAAAAATAAAGAAGAATGCAGGGCCATATGACAATGGGTGACTGGGTGGTTAGTTACATCAGGTGTCAGTGATTCAGCCACAAGAGCTGAGCTATGAATGACAAGAAGTCAATCGTGCAAAGATAGATACCACTAGTTCAAAGGTGCTAAGCTAGTGTACAAGCTTGATTTTCAATGCACTGAAAGGAGCCAGCATGACTGAGGTATGTGGGAGAGAAAGGCAGCTGCCAGATTCTAATGACTTTGTAAGGCTAGTAAGAAACAAATTAAAATGTTAAAGCAGAGAATTGATATAATCTAATATATTTTAATAACTCCCTATGACTGCTGAATGCACATTGGATTTTAGGGGTTCAAGTGCAGCAGCAGGAAGACAAGTGAGGATAAAAGCACATTAGTCAAGCCTGACCAGGCGGTGGCGCAGTGAATAGAGCATCGGACTGGGATGCGGAGGACCGAGGTTCGAGACCCCGAGCCCACCAGCTTGAGCGCAGGCCCATCTGGGTTGAGCAAAAGCTTGCCAGCTTGGACCCAAGGTCGCTGGCTCCAGCAAGGGGTTGCTCGGTCTGCTGAAGGCCCGCCGTCAAGGCACATGTGAGAAAGCAATCAATGAACAACTATGGTGTTGCAACAGCAATGAAAAACTAATGATTGTTGCTTCTTACCTCTCTCTGTTCCTGTCTGTCTATCCCTCTCTCTGACTCTCTCTCTGTCCCTTTTAAAAAAAAAAAGCACATTAGTCAAGATGATTTTTGTTTTCTGCACTCACACAACATTTTGTAAATACTCAGTATTAACACTACAAGGTCTTTAAAAACTAATTCATGTTGGGGGGAGCAAGATGGCGACGGAGTAGGCGGACGTACCAACTTCCAAATCCCAGAACCAAAGTGGATTACAACTCAATTTTAAGAACCATCACCTGGATAAACCAACTTTGAACTAAACTAAGTGGACTCTTCAACCAAGGAACACAGAAGAAGCCACATTGAGACTGGTAGGAATAGCGAAAACGCGAAAAGGGCTGCCCAGCTCCCCGGAGCAAACGGCAGCCAGGAGAGACCCGCGGGGCAGGAGGAGACTTTGGCGGAGAGGGAGGGACCTGGGTCCCAGGAATCAAGCCCCAGCCTGCAGTCCCAGAGCCTAGAAGAGGCGTTTGGACAGTTTTGATCTGTGAAACAAGTGAGGGAGCTCCCAGGCCTACAGTGTGGAGTATTAGGTCCCTTCCTACTCTGCTGAGGGCTGCTTAAGGTTTTGGGGTGGCAGGACGCTGAAAGGCGGTTCTGTCAGCGTGGGCAGAGGCCAAGCCGGTGGGAGATCGGTCTAGCCCAGAGGGTCGGAGGGGACGCGCGAGAGCGGTCCGGAAGCTGCGGGCCCACCTTTAATCCCACTTACGGGGACAAAGCGGGAGGCCAGGAACGGGCAGGCCCTGCGCAAGCCGGCCCTGACCGTGGGGACCGGGCTAGGACCAGGGACAGGCAGGGGGCTCGCGGCTGAGCTGACGCTACCAGCCCCCCACCCCCTGGGCCGGAGAAACCGCGGTTGGACAGTATACGTGCGTGAGCGGGCTCCGAGCGCGGGAACGGGGTGGACCCCGAGACAAGTGGAGGCTCGCAGCTGAGCCCACGCTACTATCCCCATCCGGCCGGAGAAACCGCGGATAGCATTTATACATACACGAGTGGGCTCTGAACGCGGGGGCGGGGTAGAGTCCGGGACGAGCGGAAGTACACAGCTCAGCGGAAGCCAGCAAACAGGCCCGCCCCAATAAACCTTGGTTTCCGACCCTGCGCAGAAGGGCCCTGGCCTCGAGGGCGGGGCTAAAACTCCGGACGGGCAAAAGCTTACAGCTGAGAGCATGTCAAAAGCCTCGCCTAACCCGCGGAATTGTAGCGAGCAGGTTCCGACTGCTGGTTCTGGGCGGAAGTCCGGAAATAGGCTGGGTCCGCAGCTGAGAAAAGGTGCTCACCTCTACCCTTGGTGCTGATCTTGTGGCTTTAGTGACAGCCCCTCCCACGGAGGAGAGGCAGAAATCACAGCAAAAGCCACAGTGGGCCGGCGCTGGCAACTCTCATACCCAACCACCCTAGGCACCGGCAGAGGGGGTGGGGTGCCTGCAGATAGACCACACCTAGAGACACAAAGGCAACACCTACTGGACTCCAGTGGCCACAACTTGCTTATACACTGAAAAAATGGGCAGGCAGAGGAATGCAAACCAAATGAATCAAGAGAAATCCCCAGAGAAAGACCTCAATGAACCAGATATAACCAAATTACCAGAAGCAGAATTTAGAATAATGATAGTTAGGATGTTCAAAGAAATTAGAGCAACAATGGATAGTCATTATGAACACCTAAATAAAGAGATAACAAGTATAAAAATGAAATTGAAATAAAAAAAAAGAATCAGACAGAAATGACAAATACAGTATCAGAACTGAAGACCACAATGGAAGGAATTAAAAGCAGGATGGATGACGCTGAGGATCGAATAAGCGAGTTAGAGGACACAATAAACAAAGGCACAGAAGCAGAGAAGAAAAAGGAAAAGAGACTTAAAAAATGTGAGGAAACTCTAAGGGAGCTTTGTGACAACATGAAGAGAAACAACATTCGCATCATAGGGGTGCCTGAAGAAGAGGAGAGAGGACAGGAAATGGAAACTTTGTTCAATCAAATCATAGCAGAAAACTTTCCTAAATTAAGGCTGGGAAACACTCCACACATTCAAGAAGCACACAGAACTCCATTAAAGAGAAACCCAAAAAGATCTACACCAAGACACATCATAGTTAAAATACCAAAGCTAATGGATAAAAAAAAAATTTTAAAAGCTGCTAGAGAAAAAAAGACTATCACCTACAAAGGAGCCCCCATAAGGATGACATCGGACTTCTCAACAGAAACACTTGAGGCCAGAAGGGAATGACAAGAAATAATCAAAGTAATGCAGAACAAGAACCTACAACCAAGACTACTCTATCCAGCAAGGCTAACGTTTAAATTTGAAGGAGAAATAAAGAGCTTCCCAGAAAAAGAAAGCCTCAAGGAATTCATAAACACCAAACCAATTCTGCAAGAGATACTAAGGGGCCTCTTGTGAACAGTTTAAAGGGAGGAATGAATAGAGCAAAAGAAGAATACAGCTTTAAAGAATAAAATGGCAATAAACAACTACATATCAATAATAACCTTAAATGTAAATGGATTAAATGATCCAATCAAAAGACATAGGGTAGCTGCATGGATAAAGAAACAGGACGCATACATATGCTGTCTACAAGAGACACACCTTAAAACAAAAGATGCTCATAGACTGAAGGTAAAAGGATGGAAAAAAATATTTCATGCAAATGGAAATGAAAAAAAAGCAGGGGTAGCAATACTTATATCAGACAAAATGGACTTTAAAACAAAGGCTGTAGTAAGATATAAAGGAGGACACTACATAATGATAAAGGGAACAATTCAACAGGAAGATATAACTATTGTAAATATCTATGCACCAAATATAGAAGCCTGAACATACATAAAGCAGACTTTGATGGATATAAAGGGCGAGATTAACAGCAATACTATCATAGTAGGGGATTTCAATACCCCTCTAACAACACTGGATAGATCCTCAAGAAAGAAAATTAATAAAGAAACAGCAGACTTAAAGGAGACACTAGATCAACTTGATTTAATAGATACCTTCAAACTTTTTACCCTAAAGCAGTAGAATATACATTCTTCTCAAGCGCTCATGGTACGTTTTCTAGGAAAGACTACATGTTAGGACACAAAAATGGTCTCAATAAATTTAAGAAGATTGAAATCATATCAAGCATTTTCTCTGATCACAATGCCATGAAACTACAAATTAACCACAAAAGAAAAACTGAAAAATACTCAAACACTTGGAAACTAAATAGCATGTTATTAAATAATTAATGGATTAACAATGAGATCAAAGAAGAAATAAAAAAGTTTCTAGAAACAAATGATAATGAGCATACATCAACTCAAAATTTATGGGACACAGCAAAAGCAGTTCTGACAGGGAAGTTTATTGCACTACAGGCATATCATAAGAAGCTAGAAAAAGCTTAAATAAGCAACCTAACCCTGCATCTAAAAGAACTAGAAAAACAACAACAAATAAAACCCAGGACCAGTAGAAGGAAGGAAATAATAAAGGTCAGAGCAGAAATAAATGACATAGAGGCTAAGGAAACAATACAGAGGATCAATGAAACAAGAAGCTGGTTCTTTGAAAAGGTAAACAAGATTTATGAACTTTTAACTAACTCAACAAAAAAAAAACAGAGAGGACTCAAATAAATAAAATTAGAAAGGACAGTGGAGAAATAACAACTGACACAACAGAAATACAAAGCATTGTAAGAAAATACTATGAAGAACTATATGCCAAAAAATTAGACAATCTTGGTGAAATGGACAAATTTCTTGAATCATATAACCTTCCAAAAATCAATCTGGAAGAATCAGAACACCTAAACAGACCAATTACAGCAAATGAGATCGAAACAGTTATCAAAAAACTCCCAAAAAAGAAAAGTCCTGGGCCTGATGGCTTCACAAGTGAATTCTATCAAAAATTCAAAGAAGAACTAACTCCTATTCTCCTCAAGCTATTTCAAAAAATTCTAGAGGAAGGAAGACTTCCAAACTCCTTTTATGAGGCGAGCATAATTCTGATCCCAAAACCGGGCAAAGACAACACAAAGAAAGAAAATTATAGGCCTATATCCCTGATGAATTTAGACGCTAAAATTCTCAACAAAATATTAGCCAATCGGATCCAGCAATATATGAAAAAAATCATACACCACGATCAAGTGGGATTTATTCTGGAGAGGCAAGGCTGGTTCAATATTCGCAAATCAATCAATGTGATTCACCACATAAACAAAAGGAAGGACAAAAATCACATGATAATTTCAATAGATGCAGAAAAGGCATTTGATAAAATCCAGCTCCCATTCATGCTCAAAACTCTCAGTAAAGTGGGAATACAGGGATCATTCCTTAACATGATAAAGGCCATCTACGATAAACCGACAGCAAACATCATACTAAATGGACAAAGATTAAAAGCAATCCCCTTAAGATCAGGAACCAGGTAGGGTTGCCCACTTTCACCCCTCTTATTCAACATAGTTCTGGAAGTCCTAGCTACAGCAATCAGACAAGAAGAAGAAATAAAAGGCATACAAATTGGAAAAGAAGAAGTAAAACTGTCATTATTTGCAGATGATATAATATTGTATATTGAAAACCCTAAAGTCTCAGTCAAAAAACTACTGGACCTTATAAATGATTTCAGCAAGGTGGCAGGATATAAAATTAATACTCAGAAATCAGAGGCATTTCTATACACCAACAATGAAATATCAGCAAAAGAAATTAAGGAAACAATCCCCTTCACTATTGCAGCCAAAAAAATAAAGTACCTAGGAGTAAATTTAACCAAGGAGGTTAAGGACTTGTACTCGGAAAATTGTAGAACATTGATAAAAGAAATCAAGGAAGATACAAACAAGTGGAAGCATATACCTTGCTTATGGCTCGGAAGAATAAACATCATTAAAATGTCTATATTACCCAAAGCAATTTATAAATTCAATGCAATACTAATTAAAATACCAATGACATACTTCAAAGATATAGAACACATATTCCAAAAATTTATATGGAACCAAAAAAGAACACGAATAGCCTCAGCAATCTTAAAAAGAAAAAATAAAGCAGGAGGTATCACTCTTCCTGATATCAAGGTTTACTATAAGGCCATTATACTCAAGACAGCCAGGTACTGGCATAAGAACAGGCACATAGATCAATGTAACAGAACAGAGAACCCAGAAATAAACCCACAGCTTTATGGACAACTGATATTTGACAAAGGAGGAAAGAACATACAATGGAGTAAAGACAGCCTCTTTAACAAATGGTTTTGGGAAAATTGGACATGTACGTGCAAAAAAATGAAACTAGACCATCAACTTACACCATTCACAAAAACAAACTCAAAATGGATAAAAGACTTAAATGTAAGCCGTGAAACCATAAGCATCTTAGAAGAAAACATAGGCAGCAAGCTCTCCGACATCTGTAGCAGTGGTATATTTGCCGATTTATCTCCACGGGCAACTGAAATAAAAGGCAAGATAAACAAATGGGACTATATCAAACTAAAAAGTGTTTGCACAGCTAAAGACAATAGGAACAGAATAAAAAGACAAGCCACACATTGGGAGAACATATTCGACTGCACATCTGATAAGGGGTTAATAACTAAAATTTATAAAGAACTTATAAAACTCAACACCAGGAAGACAAACAACCCAATCAAAAAATGGGCAAAAGAAATGAATAGAAATTTCTCCAAAGAGGACATACAGATGGCCAATAGGCATATGAAAAAATGCTCAACATCACTAATCATTAGAGAAATGCAAATTAAAACCACAATGAGATATCACCTCACACCAGTCAGAATGGCACTTATCAGCAAAACAACACAGAATAAGTGCTGGCGAGGATGTGGAGAAAAGGGAACCCTTCTGCACTGCTGGTGGGAATGCAGACTGGTGCAGCCACTGTGGAAAACAGTTTGGAGATTTTCAAAAAATTAAAAATCGAACTGCCTTTTGACCCAGCTATCCCACTTTTAGGAATATACCCTAAGAACACCATAGCACTGTTCGAAAAGAAGAAATGCGCCCCCATGTTCGTGGCAGCATTGTTCACAATAGCAAAGATCTGGAACCAGCCCAAGTGTCCGTCAGAAGACGAGTGGATTAAAAAGCTATGGTACATATATACTATGGAATACTACTCAGCCATAAGAAACGATGACATCGGATCATTTATAACAAAATGGATGTACCTTGATAACATTATACGGAGTGAAATAAGTAAATCAGAAAAAAAGAAAAACTGAGAACAGCACGATTACATACATAGGTGGGACATGAAAGTGAGGGTATGAGACATGGTCAAGAGAGTGGTGGTTATGGGATGGGGGGAGGGAGGGAAGAGTGGGATAGGGAGGAGGGGAGGGACACAGGGAAAACCAGATTGAAGGTGACAGAGGACAATTTGACTTTTGGTGATGGGTATGCAACACAATTGAATGATAAGATAACCTGGAGATGTTTACATTGTACATATGTACCCTGATTTATTGGTGTCACCCCATTAGAATTAATAATAATAAAATATATATATAAAAAAATAAAAAAAACAAAAACTAAAAAATACAAAAAATGCATTTAACACTAAAACTCACTAAAAAAAAAAAAAAAAAAGACAAAAACTAATTCATGTTTTTCTACTTCTACTTAGACAATAAGACCCTTGCAAGCAAGGATGAACCAACATTATGCAATTGTCATTCCCTATATGAATAAATTAATGAAAGAATGAATGAATAAAACAAAGTGCCTGCCCACAGAAAGCTTCAAATCTTTCAAGAAAACAGACATTTATTCAAATAACCAGATCTCAAAGTAGATGATTCACATTGCCAGAGATAGGAAGCATTATATTCAAGGGCAGAGGAGGGAGAAAGCATGTTGTCCAACCAAGTGTATGATCGTGAGTCAGAACATTAGGCTCTGGTGTTGTTTCTTTCTTCTTTCTTTCTTTCTTTTTTTCTTTTTTTCTTTCTTTCTTTCTTTCTTTCTTTCTTTCTTTCTTTCTTTCTTTCTTTCTTTCTGTCTTTCTTTATTTCTTTATTTCTTTCTTTCTTTCCACGAACAGAGAGAGAGTCAGAGAGAGGGACGGATAGAAACCAGACAGACAGGAACGAAATGAGATGGGAAGCATCAATCATCAGTTTTTCGTTGCAACACCTTAGTTGTTCATTGATTGCTTTCTCATATGTGCCTTGACCACGGGCCTTTAGCAGACCAAGTACCCCCTTGTTCAAACCAGCGACCTTGGGTCCAAGTTGGTGAACCTTGCTCAAACCAGATGAACCCGCACTCAAGCTGGCGACCTCGGGTTCTCGAACCTCGGTCCTCCGCATCCCTGTCTGATGCTCTATCCACTGTGCCACCACCTGGTCAGGTTAGGCTCTGGTGTTTTTTCATAGAGTGGGATATTAAAACAAAGTGGCAGGATTTTGACAGAGAACAAATTGAATCAGCTTCCCATTCTGGTGTTTCAGTTTCAGATAATGGCCGCATTTAGATTCAGAGCTCTGGGTCAAAGTAAAGTTCAATGAATCCAATGAGAAATTATTTCTCTCTGCTGGACTATGACATACAAAGTAAACAAGAGAGTCATATTACTGTTGGATTGTCCAAATCACAGCGAAACCTTGACATTGGGAAACAGTGCTCACATTCTAAACTTTTCTTCTTGAAGCTACAAATGGATCAGTTCTGAGGAAGAGTAATGTTTGTTTAATGTATTCCTTTCTCTTTTTCTGTACTTCACTCTCCTTGGAGGCTCTCCTGCCTCTACCCAAACATTGAGTCCTCAAGTGGCACAAATAAAACTATTTGTCTATCTGTCTATCTAGCTATATAATCTATCTATCTATCATCTATCTACCTATCATCTTCTATCTGTTAGCTATTGCCCCATAAGGAAACACCACGAAACCTGACTTAAAACAACTATTATAATGTCTCACAATTCTGTGAGTGACCTGGCTAGTTCTTCTGCAGTAGTCCAGCTCACCTGGGCTGAGTGCTACACAATGGCCTCCTGCTCGTGCCTACAGCCATAGCCCAGACAGCTGGGTTGCATAAGGTCTTTCTTTCATGTTGCTTCTCTCCTCAAGGAAGCTTGCCCACATGGTGGCAGAAGGGTTCCCAGCAGCAGAAGATGATAAACCCAATTGCAAGCAATTTTTGAGCTTCCACCCCACCCCACCCTCCATTTTCTAATGTCCTGTCAGCCAAAGGAAGTTAGTGGGTCAGGCCCAGGTTCAAAGAATAGAAAAATAAATTCTACCTTTTCATGGGAGGCATGGCAACAGTCCCCTTGAAAAGAAATGTGCACATGAGGATATACGTAATTTGTGACCATTTTGTGATCCACTGTGTTCTCATATTGGAGAAATCACATAAATTTAATTTATCCTAAGAGGACAAGGACTGCTATCAAGGTGGTTTGCTTCTTAACTTGGCAAATACCTCACCTCAAGGGAATGAACCTTCAGTGTCAGGATTGCAGTCCATGGCGGATGAGGAGCTAGCTGTTCTTCTGCAGAGGGTGTTTCTGAGCGCTCACTGTCCTGATCCAGGGCAGCCCCTACCTGAGCACAGATATCACACCGCACACCTCTCCTTAAACTTTGCATCACAGTGTGCTTCGGAGGTCTGAGTTGACCCATGGAAGGGAGCATAACAATCATTTGACTCTACCAAACACCTAGTACATAACTGCTCAGTAAACGTTGGTTGAAATAGTTAATTTGTGTGCATGTATGTACATGTGTGTGCACCTATGAGTGTACTCAGAGAGAATGAGGAAGGGTGACCATGCACAAACAATAATTCCATTACAAATACTCCCCTTTAAAGTCAAGTGGCAGCCCAATTAGAGAAATGAACATGGCAGGGAGCAGAGAAACTCATCTGCATCATTAGGTTCTATATCACTAAGAGGCTGTTCCAGCTAAGGCAGTAGAAGGTAGTGAAAGTGATGGGAAGTAGTAACCACAGCAGTCTTACCCCTAGAAGTAAGCCGCTGGCTATTCCTTATCTGCCATGGTGGGACCCACAACCACACAGCAGAAGCCACTGCCACCTAGACCCAGATTTTTCCAACAGTTTTTGTGTGTTTAGCATGCAGGATGTACAGATAGATTTCTGTTAAAGAGTGCAGACAGAACACATGCCTTTCCTTTTCAGCCTTCACACCTCCCATCACTGAAATACCTGTATATATATATATATGAAAGAGAAAAGTTCATAATAAATCCCAATACCAGGAAATGAAAAAATTTCTATATTTTTCTTCAAGTTGTTTGAATGGGATCATTGTCCGTCTGTATTCAAATGTCAGTTTGGCCAATCATAAGCTGTGTGCTTTGAGAAAGTCCTCTTTATAAAATGTAAATAATTGTAGAACCCTACCTCAGAAGGTTGTGTGAATTGACCAAGTTAAGTGAGGCACCTAGAACACTGCCTGAACACAACTAAGTAAAAGTTAGATTTCACTGTTGCAAACAGAAGCTAAAGAAATTACACAGAGGAAAGGTGCAAGTTCAAGGTTTAGAATTGGCAAGAATTCCGGGGAAAGTGAGGCAGAAGTCAAGGGTAATAGTTTAATGTCTACAGGAAAACTATGCAAGTCCATCTTCACCCCATTCAATAATTGGACAACTACATGCATGGGTGAGATGTAACCTAATTAAACTAAAACCAAAGTCGTTTTCTGTAATGAAAACTTCCTGTGAAGGCTGAGGCTCCTGTTTGGGTGCCTGGAACATGATGGGTAGTCTCTATTTTTGTTGACTAAATTGAAAAATTCCTTAATAGGATCACCAAATGATACATGAAAATAACAGGGATCCACATCTAGGCACCTTTTCTGAAAACTTGTCTTGTCAAAAGATAAAAACCTGAAAGTTTTCTGAGAGAAGAAATCCTTTATTTATAAGGAAATAAGAATGAGACTGGTGTCAATCTCCTCCCCAGCAAAATCAGTTGCTAGAAAATAATGGGAACTGCTTTAAAAGTTCTGAAGGAGAAATCCTTTTGAAATTACAATTGTATACCTATCTAAACTGTTTTTCAAATGTCTAAAAGACATTTTTAGACATGGAAGAGCTTAGAAAAGTATATCCCCTGTGCATACTTCCATGAAAAAAAATATTGGAGGGTGTATTAGAACAAAAAATAAAGTAATAAAAAAATAATGTCATGGCAGCCAAGAAAATAGTGAAATTGATTTATGTTGGGCAGATGGTGGAGTGCTGAGGAAGAAGACAATTTGTCCACCAGGGAAGGAGATGGGGAACACAGGTGAATAAGTCTGGTGAGCTAGAAACCTCTGATTCTAGGAAGCTTGAATAAGTAGCTTTGTAAGCACTGAATGAGTGGGTTTTGGAGCCCAGTGTTTTTACTTGCCCTTCGGGTGCAAGCTAGGATTAAAGATGATGGCTCACCAGTTCTTGGCTCCATTGTGTCATTACTGTCTGTCCAAATCTAATGCAAACCTGCATGGGCCAGGTGGATGTGATGGTGGTCGTGGCTACTGGCTTTGCAACCTATAAATCTGAGAAAAATAATTATTAGATGAAAGTTGTTCAGCAAGCTTAGAGATTCAATAGTTCAAATAGTAACAGGCAATCAGAAGGCTCTGAAGAGTTACTGCTTAAGTAAAAATATTCTTGCAGGAAATCACTCATGTCAATAAACTAAATGATCTTTGACAAGATGAAAGACTACTAAAATTCTGTCCACAAGAGAAAGAAAATTAATTAGACATTTTAAATAACTAAATATGCAAAGAAAATGCATATTTTCTAAATATAAAACAAAACTATAATATTTTTTGATATTTAATGAATTGGAAAAGAAGAATCAATTTGACCTTGACACTTGGAATATTCTTCAATTAGTATATGTTTATTAACACAAAATTTAATCTCTTTCTTTATGGGGTCTAATCATGCTACTTTTTGCCCTAAGTAATAACATTCATATTATTATAATAATAGAGAAGATTTGTAATTAAGTTTTTTTTTACTCAATCTATTGGCAAAGCATAGGATAACCAACTATTTAGAGCAATCCACATAATAGAAACATTGACAATATAAAAAATTGGGACATGTAAGTGGAGCAGAGATGGATGAGAGTATATGAGCCATTAGTTTTCTCACTTATTATGACTGTGAACCCAAATTTCTGAAGTTGATAGATCAAGAAAAAGACATTATTATTATTTACAGATATAAAGGCTATCTCTCAGAGTCTGTTTCGTTTCCTGAAAAATTGGATTGATGCTGTATATCTTATATATCTCACAACAGCTTTGCCATGGATGTCAAAACGAACTAAAGTTGTGGGAGCTCTTAGGGAAATAAAAGTGTTTTTTATCATCGAAATGTGTAACCTCTATCATAGTTTGACCATTTGTTTATGCATCCTAATTATAAATCATCAAAGCATATTTAATATACCCAGTTATTTTCAT
The DNA here is from genome assembly GCA_037038555.1 of Rhynchonycteris naso. NCBI lineage: Eukaryota > Metazoa > Chordata > Mammalia > Chiroptera > Emballonuridae > Rhynchonycteris > Rhynchonycteris naso. The sequence continues at coordinate 175,193,672 of CM072995.1, read as the reverse complement.
CAGCTTTCTGCTCTATGTAGTTCTCATAGTTTCTTTCCATCCCATATAGAATCATAGGCCTATACAGTTGAAAGGGTTTTCAAATATTCTTGAGGTCACCATCATCATTTCCTAGGTGAGGAAACTGAGGCCACACACAGTTATCTGACTTGGTAAAGTCAAATAGCTCTTAAATGACAGAATTGGTCCCAAAGCTAAAAGTCCTGAGTTATAGGGCAATGCTTTACTGTGACATAAACAAATGACCAAATAATAACAATTAGTTGTATAATTATTATTATATAAGTCCAGATAATAAATTGAATCTACATGACTTCAGGAAAAATACTAAAACATCCTAGTTTCATATGATCAGGGAATGTCCACTGGTATAAATAAATATGCCGAACTAACTTGTAAAGGTTAATTCTATAACTTGTATGTATACAGTTGTCACTATTTTATTTTTATTTTATTATATACAATTCACTATTGTTTCATATGCTAATGCAGTTTTATCAAGTAGATTTAAAAATTCTAATGGGAGTTAAATGTCTCTTAGTTCCTCCTTGTTTTTCAGAGTGATGGGGCTATCATTAGCATTCTATAAAAATGAGTTGGCATAATGTTTTTCTTTTAAATTTGTGTTTGAAGTCATTTCAAACTTACAGAAAAATTGTAAAAACAGTACAAAAAACACTTGATTACTCTTTACCAATATTTACCTAATTTTAACATATTCTTTATACTTATTTTCTATCATCTATTTAGATCTATCATCTATAATGTATTTATATTATATATTTCACATATTAAAAATATACATATTATGCCTGGCCTGGGGTGGTGCAGTGGGTAAAGCATTGACCTGGAATGCTGAGATCACCAGTTTGAAACCCTGAGCTTGCCAGGTCAAGGCACATATGAGAAGCAACTGCTTCTCACTCCTCCCCCTCCTTCTCTCTCTCTGTCTCTCCTCTCTCTAAAAATTAATAAATAAACTCTTTATATATATATTGAGAGTAGGTTGCACACATTTGAGTGTACGTTTTCTAAGAACAAGATTTTTCTTTACATAATCACAGTAAAATTATCAAAAATTATCAAATTCAGGACAATTAGCATTAATACCATACTTCAAAGTCCACATTTCAATTTTATCAATTGCCCCAATAATATTATTTATAAATTGTTTTTTCTAAGTGAGGAAATTGTCGAGGATGACACACTGCATTTAGCTGTCAAGTCTCTTTAGTCTCTCTCTCTCTCTTTTTATTTTAAGATAATGTCTTTATTATTGCACCTTTTTTTTTTAAGTGAGAGGAGGGGAGACAGTAAGACAGACTCCCTAATGTACCCTGACCAAGATTCACCCAGCAAGCCTGTTGGTCAAATAAGTTTGTAAATATAATGTATATGTTTGCTAGCTTTGGGTGTGGGAGACAGGCTGTAAGCTGGCAAAGTCATTATAGCCTAAGGTTTAGTTTTAAGACTTTGGTTTTGGCTTAAAGGCTTTAATTTTCTACACTATAAAATGAAGCAGACCAGGGGCTCTCGCTCTCTCAGATCCTGCCATCAGCATTGCAGAGGTTTCCCTGATCCCTTCCCCTCCATGGGATAAGCAGGTTTTCTACTTTTCCCTTGGCTTCTCTTGTAGCTTGCCTGTCTTGGTGAGACACCAGTAAACAGAATGGCCCACCATCCTCCAACTCCGCCATTTATTTACCGTCTGCCCAAATTCAATGAGAACCTGCATATGAATGGCCACAATGGCTTTCTCTGGCCATATAAAGCCCCATCTTAGGCCAATGCTCAAATCAACCAAGCTATTCTCAGCACCAAGGGCCAATGCTAGGACCAATCTAGCCACTGGCTGCAGGAGGGGAAGAGAGAGAAGGGGGAGAGGAAGGGGAAGAGAAGCAAATAATTGCTTCTCATGTGTGCCCTGACCAGGGATCAAACCCAGGACATTCACATGCTAGGGCTGATGCTCTACCTACTGATCCAACTGGTCAGAGCCTCTCTTTAGTCTCATTTAATATAGAACTGTTCCTCAGCCTTCTTTTATCTTTTGTGCTATTATAATTTCTAATGAATACAAACCAGTTATTTCATTGACCATACTGATTAAGATTTGGGTTTCTCTGTTGTTTTCTTACGACTAACTTTAGATTACTCATTTTTAGTTGGATTGCTACATGAGTGATGTGTCTTTCTCATGATTTCACATTTAGAGGCACTAGATATAACTTTGCCTCTTCTTGGTGATGAGAATGTTAATCTACTTGGTTAAAGTGTTATCCATTTCTCCACTGTATACTATTTTCTCTTTTATTCTTAAGTAATTTATAAAGAGATATTTAAAACTACTACAGTGGTACCTTGAGATATGAATTTAATTCATTCTGTAACTGAGCTCATAAGTCAATCAACTCATATATCAAACTGCCCATACTGGACCCGTGTGCCAATACGCCAACTAGTGGCAGCTTCCTAAATCACGACTTCTATCTCAGAATTTTGCTTGGATCTCGAACTAAAATACGGACCAAGTCACAGCTCGTATTTTTTTAAGAAAAATATTTTTATGCCGGTCTGTTTGTATCTCAAGGTACCACTGTATGTAAATATCTTGTTCTTCATCAAACTTGCCTCCCCTAGATTTAGTCTATTGAACATTCCAGCTTGAATAAATTTTACTGAAATGGTTGCAGAATGGTAATTTTCTACCTCTATTTTATATATCTGTCAGCCTTCTTTATCCACAGGCAGTAAGGAACAGTTTTCTTTTCTTTCTTTTTTACCATATTTCCCCATGTATAAGACGTTTCCATGTATAAGATGTGCCTTAATTTTGGGACCAGAACTTTGGGGAAAAATGTATTACATAAAGTTATTGAACTCAATTTTTATTAATCATAAAATTCATACAACTGTTCATCACTGTTAAAACCATCATCCATTAGCTTGTCCTCGTCTGTGTCTGATGATGAATCACTGTCTAACAACGAGTGCAAAAAAGCAGGAAATGCAAGTAAAAAAATTCTACAACGACTGAATAAAACACACCCAGTTTTTAGACCCCATATTTTTCAGAAAAAGGTGTGCATTATGCATGAAGAAATATGGTTATTTATTCTCAGTTTGATCTGAGGGATTCTTGTTTATTCAACTATATTCCATTAAGGTTCATCCCTCTCTCTGTTTCTTTCGCTCTTTGTCATGCACAAATTATACTAGATTTGGCCTGTGGACACTAATTAAAGCTGGCTTCGGTGTACTTTTGACATGTTCTCATCATGTCAAAAGTACACAGAGCAACTCACTATTTCTGGCATTTAAAAAATAAATCTCAGGCTCATCACATACCTGCCCAGGAATCAGCCATTTCAAGTAGCTCTCGTTCCTTTCAGTAGAGATTGGATAGATCTTTGAAGTTGACATCATGGAGGTCAGTCATGTCCTTCTAAAACACATCTGCTGTTTTTAGTAAGAAAAAGAATTTTAACTGAAAAGGCATTTATTGGTCCTCATCCAAAATATAAATACTCTAAACTCATTTTTCATTTTCTTTCCAGGATTAGGCAGTAGACATGAGGAATGAATCCACAGCAACAAAATGTACTGAAGTCTGTAGAAAATGAACATTTTAAATAACACATAAAATCAGTCTGCAAAATAAACTAATTAAATTAAAACCTAGTATTTTAAATGGGTTGAAAATCATTATGATTCTACTGAACAGTACAAATGAAGATGAAAGTTGTATCTTCAGTTTCTTCAAGAGAGTGAAAATGACTCAGCTTGAAAATATTATATAAACATGCCTGACCTGTGGTGGCCCAATGGATAAAGTGTCAACCTGGAATGCTGAGGTTGCCAGTTCGAAGCCCTGGGCTTGCCTGGTCAAGGCATATATAATAAGCAACTATGAGTTGATGCTTCCCACTCCTCTCCCACCTTCTCTCTCTCTAAAATCAATAAATTTTTAATTATATTAAAAATTTAACTATATTATGTAAACAAAATCTCAAACTAGGATTTTAAATGCACAATTTGAAAAAACTATTATGAAACATGAAATTTAAAACCTTTAGTGACAGCATAGAATAGGTGCCAGCAGTTTTATTAAATGAAATTTTATTAAATTTAATTTATTAATTTAAGGAGATTTAAGAAACACATAGCCACTTCTAAGAACTCAAGTAAAAATATGTGTATGAAATTTATAAACTAGTATGTGTGTATGTAACCCAGTGCCATGTTAACCCTCCCTGTAGAATAGTGTGTGGCCACTTCCAATTTAAACCCCAATAAAATTTTAAAAACTTTTTTTGGCTATTTATTAAGTCAGCGGAGAAAGCAAGAAATACAGATGAAAGAGCAGCCTATCAAACACGGTATTACAAAGACAATCTGGAGTTCATGTTGTCTTTGCCAAAGAAAAGCAGACCAGCACAAACCAGAGCATCTCCAGAGTGGCCTTGCATTGTGAAGCCAGCTTGTGGCAAGGCCTATCCCCCAGTCTGGAGGCAATTAAATGACTAAGAATGGACAGTCCTGCAATTGCTTCATAAGTGTTAAATCAGCAGCAGGGCATGTTCTAACTCACCATATGCTGTAATTAAACGTAGGAACTCACACTTCTGTGTGGCCATAAAACCTTTGTTTGGGGAAGGAGGCTGCACACTTGTAATTGTAGCCAACCCGAGATCAGACGGTGATAACGGGAGAAAGATCTGGCTTTGCACGCTCACAAACACACCTTCATACAATCCCTTGGTTTATTTCAGATTCCCCCGGCTTCTCAAGCTGTCACATTTGTAATAAGGAGAAAGAAATTTAGATCAAAAGAGAGCGCGGGGCAAGACAGGAGTCCAGGCGCATGACTGGACTAGAGTTTCCAGATCCTGCTGTTTCCTTTCACTGGTTGGAAGTCCTAGGCTTGCCCCATCAAAGCACATGTGAGAAGCAACTGCTAATTGAAACTTCCTACTTACCCCAACCCCTGCCATTCTCTCTCTCTAAAAAATCAATAAAAAAGTCTTTAAAATAAATAGTACCTGAATGTCTGTGGAACTATTGACTAAATCAAGGAGGGAAAAATGAACCAGTATTTAAATACACACACACACACACACACACACACACACACACACACACACACTCATACTTTCTTTTTTTAGAGCAGCTTTAAGTTCACAGCACAACTGAGCAGACATACAGAGATTTCTCTCCCTTATGGCCTCATTTTGACTTAATTACCTTTATAAAGACTTTATTGCCAAATACAGTAACATTCTGAGGTGCTGGGTATAAGCCTTCAACATATAAATTTAGGGGACAAAATTCTACCTATAACAATACCACATCACTAATTTCTAACTATTTTTCTGTGGAACTGGCATAAATTATTGATATCTAAATATATGAACTCTGTCATAATTATGTTAGTCTAGTGGTTCTTAACCTGGGTTCTATCGAACCCTAGGGGTTTGATGAGTCGGTCTCAGGGGTTTGGAGAATCCTCTGCCGCGGAGGCCAGAATAAAGTAATATCATAATTTGTTGTGAGTTCATACACTTCGTTGGTTTTGTTCTTTGAGCAAGGTGATGTTCATGCACGGCTCATTTTATGCACCAGTAAAAAAACATATACCTATGTCTTGAGTTTGGAAAAAAAATTATATTTTATTTATCACTAAAGAAGGGTTTGGTGAATGCGCATATAAAACTGGTGGGTTCGGTACCTCAAAAAAGGTTAAGAACCACTGTGTTAGTCCAATGAATTAAAATTTTTAGAAAAACATAATTCTTAATACCAAAATCTATGTGAAAAGAGGTCTTCCCAAATAAAAGAAAACAGAATTCAAGTCACAGCTTAACTATAACAATGACACATAGTATCATAAAGGAATCCTCTATAATTATTTCTCTATGCCACATACAGAATATAATTTTAAAAATGAGAGTTCATTTGCAAATTGTCAGTGAAGAAATGGCCAAGAGCAACAAAAACAAACAAAAATAACCTTTCAAAATATGTCGAGTTAAGTGATTTTTAAAAGCTAAATTAAAAAGTAGTGATTTTAAAATTAATAGAACTTGAACATGCAATGAATAAATTTAATAATACTGAGGACAGTAATTCATTTGAAAATTTAGGTTAGTTTAATAAATATTGTCATTTTCCTTTTTTAATTAACATTCCTCTGCCACTAAGAAAATTATTGATAAAATTTTATCACCTCTAAGTCAACTTTTTTTCTTGCTCCATCATTGTCCACTTTGGGGATAGATTGTTCACTGAAGTTATGTCTGTCTATATTAATGCAGACCTGGAATATAGTAAAACACAAGTAAGCAATAAAATGTTAAGGGTTATATATTTTAGTCTTAGATTCCAACCAGATTTATTATTTTAATACTTAAAATAACAAAAGAAATGGAAATATGTGAGAAAAAAATCAAAGTAGGTGTTATAAACTTTAGGATACAGTTTATCCAGGGTTAAACAAATTTGTCTAGGAGCGATACTCAAATAAGTTATTGTATAAGAAATCATTTTATAACAAAACTGGACAGTAGCACCACCTGCTCTCCTAATACATCATTTGTCCTGTAGCACAAAAGGACAAAGATCATCTGTTATGCAGTTTCTTGCTTTTAGTGATAAATAGAAGATATAGATAATAAATCAGCTTTTCCAAACATATTACCTCCTGCCACTAAAAAATATTATTGATAAAATTCCATAATTTTTATAAAGTGCAAGTGACTTTGATATAAAGTAAAGCTTTAAGAATTTTTGAAGAAAAAATTTAAATGCTGTAGGAATTATTGATGTATAGTTTAATATATTTGCAGTTAAAAGTTAAAGAGATGGATTCAGAAGTGCCAGGCCTGAGTTATTCACCATAAAACGCCTTGTTTAATGTTTCTTTAATGAAATCATTTCATTAAGGTAATGAAAATAAAGAGAAAGGTCAAATCACTGAGGATAAGCCACTTAACCTTATATCTTATTGCATATAACAGCACAGAGTAAGAAACCAATCTTCATAAATTGAATTTATTTCATAGTCCTAATGCTTTTGAATAAATCATCTTCTGTAATTAAGTGATGTGCGCTGCTTTCCTGCAAACCCTACTATGGTTAGGGCTGGTGGGTGTTTTCCGGATTAGATGTCTATTTGCAGAGGCACTCCTGTGGCGCGGGAGGGTGTGCTGTCCCCTTCAGCACTCCCTGGCTCTGTCTGAGCATTTGAGAAACAGTGGGAGGGGACCTAATAAAAACTCCAGCAGTGAGACACCTCAAGATAATGCTCTCAGTTCCCTAAATTAGCCTGGAATTACATTTTATTTTTCACAAAAGAAAGCAACAGGTAATGTCACTATACTGTTGTAACCCCCTCCCACACATTTAATTTTCTAGAAATATAATTCAGATGTTCTACCTGTAGGTACATGAACATATACCATCAGAAGCACACAATAAAAGGTGCTATTGGTTTTCTTTTTTTTTCTTTTCTCCAGATAATTCTTTTTTCTGCAATAAAATTCTCTTCAAATAATCAAATTCTTAAATGTAGTTGAAAAGAAAGAATTCAGAGCTAAAGCTAATATTTCCTGTTATCTTTTAGGCAGGATACTAAAGTACATTTAAAGATCATTTTCAGCTTCTGGAATGTTGCTGATTTTCACCTAGGAAGTATATAAAAATAGGAGGCTTTTCTTTTATGCAGGGTTCATTTTGTATTTCTCTGAAGTCAAATGGGTTATTTTTGGAAACTAAAATGGATCAAAAGGAAAAGTTAATCATTTATTTTCTCTCTATAAAACTTATACTACTTCCTTTTGTTTTCTGCACAATAGGACATTTCAAGTGAAAAAGCCACCTTTACTGTGGCCATGCATCCCACAAGAGCAGCTCTCTGCTATTTTTCTGCAGAAACTCTCACTAGTGATGATGTTCACACTGCAGACACACTCCCTTGCATAATCCCGAGACAGCTTACTCTAACTTCACTTTTTCTTCCCTCTCAAGAGACATCAGAATGAAAGGGAATGAGAATAAGTATGGCTAAACTCAGTTATACTCTGCTTTATAAAGAAAAGAAACCATTCCCCAAATTTTCATAATGTAATTACTATTGGTAAACAATTTCATATGATACATTGATGTATTGCAATTCTTCAATGAAAAATCATATTTTAGATTCCTTCAAATAAGATTTTCTTGTGTATATTCAGTTTCAAAAATGAGACCCCAGTATTCCTCTTGAGTATACCTATATTTTTCAGACATGTATTTAAAAGCTATTAAAAACAAATTTTCCATGCAAAGACTAAGAAAATATATTCAGTTCCACTTCCTGGGACGTGAGACTGCACTATGCACCTCATTGTCTTATTTCAGGTCAGGTCAATTGCACCACAATCTTTCAAAATTATCTGACATTGACACCAATTATGTAAAAATCTGAAATGCTTAAATGGATTAAATTCTTAAGATTAATTTTTTTTAAGATTAATATTTTATAAACTACTTTCTTAAACTGAAAACATAACTAGTTGATGCTATACTCTAATTAAAACACTGTTCTTTTCAGTATGATTCAACATAAAAATAAATGAAAACCTTCCTGCAATAAAATAAAAGTATCTGTCACATTTAAAACAACTACCCAAAGTATTTTTTTAAAGATTTTTATTTATTCATTTTTTAGAAAGGAGAGAGAGGAAACGGAGTGGGGCGGGGGGAGCAGGAAGCATCAACTTCCATATGTGCCTTGACTGGGCAAGTCCTGGGTTTTTGAAGTGGTGACCTCAGCATTTCAAGTCAACACTTCTATCCACTGTGCCACCATGGGTCAGGTAACTACCCAAAGTATTTAATAAAAAATAAGGCTTTTACCTTTTGACTTTAGCTAAGTTTGAACTTTTGTGATGGTTAGACTCCCAAAATTTCATTTTTATAAAAAAGTTTAACTTGCATTATTTACAAATGGACACTTCTATTGCACTGAAATAACTGTTGCAAACTCATAGTGACTCCATTAGTCATATGGGCGGAAAGTTTTGAAGGAACGGAAAGCTCTACTAATAAATGCAAAAATAGTCACTAAGCAGTGAAGCAACTTTAAACAAAGAACCAGAATAGAGCCATTTTGCCTAAGTGAGCATGGGACGGACATTATTACCCTTCAATGCAGATGGTGACACTGACTGACAGTCTAATAAGCTAATGGGGAAATAAGGAATAAAAGCACACACGATTAGTGTGTCTAAGGGTAAGTAAAGAAATGTAATTTGCTGAAAAATGTTTAATAGATGGCATTCCCTTTCTCTACTTCACAGCCACAAGAGGATAGGTGATTATTTTATGTTTGCAAAGCAGACATATCTCCTGGGGGAAAATTCCAGCCATGATGTAAGGCCAGTAGCCACTGTTGCCACCATTGTGGCCATTCACATGCAGGTTCACATTAGATTCGGGCAGATGATAAAGAAACAGTGGAGCCAAAAACTGGTGGTCATCCCTTTATTCTACTCTCACACCTGGCTGGCGAGTAAGAACACACAGGGAAAAGTATTTCCCTTTCACTTAGGGCTCCGAAAGCCACTTACACATTCTCCGGTCCACAAACAGGAGAATCTTCTTACTCTGCAAAACTGGCTTCTCTGTCCCTTCCTTTCATCTTGGCTTCCTTTCTCCTCTTTCCTTTTTAAAACGTCTTTGGCACCAAAAATCCTCTGGCCAACATTAGCATAAAAAAACCCCTTCCCATTCCCAAGCAGAAAGGTAATTAGCAGTTTCATGTGGGCAGCACCATTTTTAACAATAAAAGTGAGCAAACTAAAAAATCATATTTTACAAATTTATTTGCCCAACACATGATAACTTGAGTAAGAGTTCTAGGAGTATGTGAAAAACTTTTTTGGATAAAAATGTTGAGAAATCTCTTTTTGGACAAGAGATTTTTTTTTTTTTTTTTGCTTCAAAATCTATGTTAGAATTAAAACTAAATAGTTTATAAATTAGTTTATAAGTAAGTTCATTGATCCTTCATTTTCCAGCTAAACTCAAAAAATGGTGGCAGGATTTTAAAAGGGTTATGTTCACTTGGGTAGTATGTGACAAGATTTATGTTTTAAATGAAGGTGAACAGAATGGAGGAATCTTCACCAGACATAATCTGTATTCTTCTTTCCCTGTCACTCTGTGCTTACACTTGGTTTTATAAATGAACCACTCAAAGTACTTTATCCTTATAAAGCATTGAAGAGAATACAAAAAGGTTAATTGTAAAGTTTCATTTGAGAAATTGGACTTTAAATAAATCTGTTTATTGAAAAATTAATGTTTGAATTATTTTTATGCTGAACATTTATTACTCTTAAAATAAAAAAAAAACTAGGCAATAATATCATGAAGAAATGCTAGTAACTATATCCAGGACAGAGACTCAGAGACAGCACTCATGGTTGCTTCTAATGAACCACAGTCGCCAATCCTTATTCTGGGGGCATACATCTCCCAGTGGATACCTGAAACCATGGCTAATACAGGACCCCACACATACTGTTTCTTCCTGTAAGACATACCAGTGATAAAGTTTAATTTAGAAATTAGACACAGTAAGAGATTGACAGTACAATTATAACAATATACTATAATAAAAGTTTTGTGAATGTTGTCTCTCTCTCAAAGTATCTTAAACTGTATTTCTTCACTTCAAAGATGAACTTTACAGCTTCTTGGTGGCATATCTGAAATACCAGCATCACTATTACTCTTGTGCATTGGGGTCATTATTAAGTAAAATAATGGTTACTTGAACACAGTTACCAAGTTACCTCAAGAGTTGATCTAATAACCAAGAGGGGATCTAATAACCTAAATGACTGAGGAGAGTGTATATACTGTGGATACTCTGAACAAAGGGAAGACTCACATCTTGGGTGGAACAGGCAGAGCAGGACAGCACAAGATTTCATCACACTACTTAAAATTGTGTGCAATTTAAATCATATGAATCGTTTACTTCAGAAACTTTTCAGACCAAGGTTGATCGTGGGTAACAAACTGTGGAAAGTGAAACTGTGATAAGGGAAGACCACTGTAAAACACTGGATTAGAATTTTTAAAATAATTACTAAAATGGCCAAGTAATGAAAATTTTATAAAAAGATTAAATACCTTAATGAACAGAGTAAAACAAGAAGGGAAAATCAAAAGTCACAATCAATCACTTGATGTTAGAATGCAAGTAACTTATTTTTTTCTACAACAATAACTTTATGAATCACAGTTGCATTCTTTGTAGACAAATGTTTAAAATTAGTTGGCTTTTCAGCGCTGTATGGAAGGCACCTCAGAGAAGAATACAGACTTGGAAGCAGAAAGCAGACACAGAAAACCAGTTCACTATCTTTTCATGTGATGGCCCATAAATTACTTATCTTCTCCGGTTTTGTAAAAGAAAACATGTTATCTACATGTAAGATTATTCTGAAGATTTTATGAGATTATACGTAAAGTGTGTGGCACACAGTAGGTGCTAAATAAACCACTGACATTGATCATTGCAGTTGATAGATAAAGGTGACTATAAATTAGAAATCCAACAAAAGACCAGTTATCTAGAAAAGGAAGCTCAGGGTGAATCACCCAAAATTTAAATGACATATAACTTTCTACCAATACAAAACTGAGAATTATATATCGGGAGGAATAAACATAGATTTTTAGAACTCCTTTAAAAAATACAGGGAGTGGCAAAAGTAGGTTTACGTTGTAAGTATGTGAATCAGAGTTTATTTTTGTATTATTTATTATTATATTATTTTCCATACAAACAACTATAAAGCTATTTTTCCCAGCTGTATTAACCTATACTATTAAGAGTGATTTAATTCAATCACATTCAAGTAACTAGACTCTAAATAATGGGACAATCAAAGTCTTTTAAAATATACCCTCAAATTGAATGCAAAATTAATTATTTTAGTATTCTATCAAAAAGTAAATATTTTTCTATGGAGATATAAGGAGCTGTATTTTGCTCAGGCCAGAAGAGATTAGACTCTCAATCTCAAAGTTTATGTAAATTATTAATGAAAATCACCATAGCTTAAATTGTATTGTTAGGAATGATCAAAATAAAAGAACTATAAAATGTCATTGATGCTATATTACCACATGAACACTATAATTTAAATGACTTAATCATATCTGTAAGGCTTTATAGTTTAATTGTTTTATTTCATTTGCATTATAATATATTAATATGTAACATTATTATGTATTATTATGATTTACAATTTAATTATAAATTGGATGCAGAATATGCTATTCTTTCACTGGAACTCCAAATCCTGGGTTTCTATTATTTTCTTAAATGTATGTTATTAAGAGATATAAAATCATCCTAAACAGTTCAACTGGTATCAAACCATGACATATTTAGTTGCTATTTAGACTCCTAAAATTTAATATTCTGAAATTAAATTTACTCATATTTATAAACTGAAAGCTGACTTTGAGAGACACTAAATTTCTAAATGCTGACATTCATTTTTCAGTGAGAACTGAAGAATTTAGTCAAGATAGTCAAAATTAATCATTAGAAATTAGTAGCATTTCAAACTTCTTTATTTAAAAGAGATGCCAAGTTTTTGTTTTGTTTTGTTTTGTTTTTACAGAGACAGAGAGAGAGTCAGAGAGAAGGATAGACAGACAGGAATGGAGAGAGATGAGAACCATCAATTGTCAGGTTTTTTTGTTGCTGTTGCGACATCTTAGTTGTTCATTGATTGCTTTCTCATATCTGCCTTGACTGCTGGGCTTCAGCAGACTGAGTAACACCTTGCTGGAGCCAGCGACCTTGGGTCCAAGCTGGTGAGCTTTTGCTTGAACCAGATGAGCCTGCACTCAAGATGGCGACCTCGGGGTCTCGAACCTGGGCCCTTCTGCATCCCAGTCCGACACTCTATTCACTGTGCCACCGCCTGGTCAAGCAAGAGATGCCAAGTTTTTTAATGGTAGCATCTTGTTTCCATTACTGAAAAAAAAAATTATATTCCTTTCTAAGTCCAAATTTTTTACCCTGAAAAAAAAACACTATTTTTATGCGTTTCAAAATGCTATTGTTTCTGACAATGATTTATAATCTTGTTTTCTACAACAAAACACTTGAATTCCAGAGACATTATTTTATCTTGAGAAGTTGCATGTGAATCAAAATAGATAGGAAGGAGAACAAGACACTTAATTATAAACTCATTTGAATAGCATTGTGCATATGCCAGAGGGCCAGTGGCACCAGCAGCATCATGGAGCTTGTCAACATCACAGAATCACAAAAACCTGCCTTTCAGTAAGTTCTCCTCTCAGTAAGTTCTGAGGGTCTTACACATGCATATTCAAGTTTGAGTCTTGTGGTAAAACAATCTCATTCACTGATATTAGAAACATAGGACTCTTTGATATTATCAATAATGAAATCACATTGATGCAGTGCTGAAGTTCCTCTATCTACTTAAAAGGTAGGAAGTTGGAGTTGAAGGTCACTTCAGAACTTCTGCCCATAGAAGAAGTAGATAGGAGAAAACAGATCTAGTAGACATCTGCTTCATCTTTAGTTTAAATGATCTCTTCTCTCACACCAACTTCACTTTTCTTTTTCTTTTTAAAGCCTAAGAAACCAATTTCAGGAAACTGAGCCAATTAAACTAGAAAACAGCTTTCTACCAAACTGGGATTATTAAAGGCATTAAACTCTTAATTAAGAAAGAGATCACACAGTTATTTGGCTTTATTTCACCAGGAGAGAAACAACTTTGTGCTGTCCCTAATAATACAGGTATACTAGATAAAGTTTTTCATGTAATTTTAAGAATGCTATATTTAGGGACAAAATAAACTAGTTGTTCTCAGGATGAAAATAATAAATGGTCATCCAAATTACTCATGAAAGTAATGTTGAGTTTTTGTCTCCTAATAAAAAGTGGATGATTACTTGAAGTTCTAGAGAATCAGAAATAGTTCAAATTGAGCCCCACAGGAAGTTGGAAATAAGTCTCATCATGTCCTCCCCAAGAGGATATGAACAACTGTTCTTCATTTGAGAGACTGGATAATGACTAACTGTAAAGCCAGTAACCACGGCCACTATCACATCCGCCTGGCCCATGCAGGTTCGCATTTGATTTGGATAGACAGTAATGAAACAAAGGAGCCAAAAACTGGTGAGCCATTACCTTTAATCCTAGCTTGTACCAGGCAGGCAAGAAATACACATAGAGCGAAAATACTTCCCTTTCCATTCAGGGCTCCCAAAGCCACTGACTTATCTGAGTTTCTCAGAATCAAAGGTTTCTAACCTCACCAGTCTCATTCACCTCTGTTCCTCATCTCCTTCTCTCTGCACAAACTCTACACAAACTGGCTTCTCCTTCAGAACTCCACCATCTTAGCTGCCTCTCCTCTCCTCCATGTGGCCTTTTTCTGCTCATCTTCTAGAACATAATCACTCTTCCCCTGGAACAACATGATCTCTCTTTCTTTTAAAACCTTTGGCGTGAAAGCCCTCCCCCAACAGACATTAATATAATCACGCCCATCCCAAGCAAGAAGGGCAACTAATATTATCAACTGGGCGACGGACTTCCATGTTGGCAGCACTATCTTTAACAAAGTGAGCATAATGTATTTTATCTGCCCAACAATCCACCCCTATGCTCACTTTACTTCAAATAGACGGTAATGAAACAACAAAGCCAAGAACTGGTGGGCCATTAGCTTTAATCCTAGCTTGCACCAAGCGGGCAAGAAATACACACAGGGGAAAAACAGTTCCCTTTCCATTCAGGGCTTCCAAAGCAACTGATTTATCTGAGTTTCCTAGAATCAAAGGTTTCTAAACTCACGAGCCTTATTCACCTCTATTCCCCATCTCCTTCTCTCTGCACAAACTCTACACAAACTGGTTTCTCCATCAGCACTCCACCATCTTGGCTGCCTCTTCTGTCCTCCATATGGCCTTTTTCTGCTCACCTCCTAGAATAGGGATCGGGAACCTATGGCTCACAAGCCAGATGTGGCTCTTTTGATGGCTGCATCTGGCTCGCAGACAAATCTTTAGTAAAAGAAATAATAACATTAAAAATATAAAACATTCTCATGTATTACAATTCATTCATTTTCTACTGCTCATGTTCATGGTTGCGGGTGCCTGGAGCCAATCACAGCTGTCCTCTGGGACAACACCAAATTTTTATTGGATAATGTGTAACATACACTGGTCGTTGTGAGGTCAGGAAGTAAACTTCCATCCTTTTAATCAAGTAGTCAGCTAGCCAATTGCAGAAACCCTTTTGATGAAAAAGATGGCTAAAAGAAAAGATAATGAGGAGTACCATACTTTTAGCAGGGATGGACAGAGAAATTCGACTTTGTGGAGAGAGGAGGTTCTGCACTGTGTCCAATATGCAATAATAAAATTGCATCAATGAAACGGTCAAATATAAAGCAGCACTTCGACAGACGCCATACTACATTTGCATCGAAATATCCAGCCGGGAACAGCAGGAAGAAAGCATGTCAAGAGCTACTGTGCAGAGTGCAAGCTAGTCAGAAGCAACTCTGTTTTTGGACCAAACAAGGTGGAATTTGGCTAGCTTTGCTGGTGCTTTAGCAATTGTGAGAAACAGAAAGCCATTCACAGATGGGGAGTATGCCAAAACATTCATGCTTGATGTTGCCAATGAAAATTTTGACAAATTTTCAGATAAAGACAAGATAATCAAATGAATAAAAGACATGCCTCGCCTGACCTGTGGTGGCACAGCGGATAAAGTGTCAACCTGGAACGCTGAGGTCACTGGTTCAAAACCCTGCACATGTCTGGTCAAGGTACATATGGGAGTTGATGCTTCCTGCTCCTCCCTTCTTTCTCTCTCTCTCTCTCTCTCTCTCTCTCTCTCTCTCTCTCTCATACTCTCTCCTCTCTCAAATGAATAAATTAAAAAAAATTAAAAATGTTAAAAAAATAAAAAAGACATGCCTCTGTCGGCAAGAACTGTTCACGATCGTACCATCATGATGGCAAATCAAATTGAGGCAACACAAGTGAAGGACATAAATGCAACACCATTCTTTTCTCTCACTTTGGATGAGTCAACAGACGTAAGCCATTTATCCCAGTTCAGCATGATTGCAAGGTGTGCTGTTGGTGACACACTACATAAAGAAAGTCTTGCTGTTTTGCCTATGAAAGAGACAAAAAGAGGGGAGGATTTATTCAAGTCTTTCACTGAGTTCACTAAAGAAAAAAAATCTACCGATGGATAAACTTATTTTGGTGCTCCGTGCATGGTGGGGAAAAACAGAGGATTCATAGTGCCTATTTGTGAACATGAGAAGAGACCCATCCTAAGTTTTCACTGCATCACACCAGGAGTCACTTTGTGCTCAGATGTGTGGTGAGCAGCTTGGTGAGGTGATATTGCTGGTCATTCGGGTGAACAACTTTATTGTTGCCCGAGCTTTAAATGATCACCAGTTTAAAACACTGCTGGATGAAGTTGGGAATAATTATCCTGGTCTGCTTCTGCACAGCAATGTGTGTTGGTTGTCAAGAGAGAAGGTGCTCAGCTGTTTTGCGGCTTTTCTGAGCGAAATCTTGACTTTTGTTGAAATGAAAAACTTTGGGCATCCTGAATTAGCTAACACAGAGTGGCTCCGGAAGTTCTACTATCTCGTGGACATGACTGAACATCTGAACCAGCTCAATGTGAAAATGCAAGGCGTTGGGAATACAGTCTTATTCCTTCAACAAGCAGTGTTTGCATTTGAAAACAAGCTGGAACTCTTCATCACTGACATTGAAAACGGTCGTTTACTACACTTTGAAAAACTGGAAGAGTTTAAAGATGCATGTACAGCAAATGACCCTGCTCAACATCTTGATCTCCAGCAGCTAGTGGGCTTCACATCTAATCTCCTCCAGCCATTCAAAGTGCACTTTGGAGAATTTCATGAGCTCACTCATCTTTTTAAGTTCATCACCCATCCACTTGAGTGTGCAGTGGACAGTGCCAACCTGAGTTACATCCCCAGTGTCTCTGTCAGAGATTTTGAGCTATAAGCTGCTGGCCTGAACACCTCAGACATGTGGATGAATAAGTTCAAGTCACTGAATGAATATTTGGAAATACTTGCACCAGAGCAAGCAGAGTTGGCGAGCAAACGCAAGTGGGAGAAATGAAAATACTTCAACCCGCGGATCAGCTGATTGTCAAAACTTGGAACGCACTTCCCGTCACATACCACACACTGCAGTGTGTGAGTATTGCTGTACTGACAATGTTTGGCTCTATGTATGCATGTGAGCAGTCTTTCTCACATCTAAAGAATGTTAAGACCAACCTACTATCACATTTAATGGATGGAAGTCTCAACGCCTGCATGAAGCTTAACTTCACTACATATCAACCAGACTACAAAGCCATCAGCAAAACCATGCAGCACCAGAAGTCGCATTAATGGTAAGAAGTACTTTATTTATCATTGGTTAGCAACAGCATAACAACATCATTAAAAAAGAATTCAGAGACTTATTGTACTTTAGAAGTGTTGGTCTTACATAAAATGCACACATTTACTTGTATTTAGTGTTAAACATATTGTATGGCTCTCATGGAATTACATTTAAATATGTGGCGTTCATGGCTCTCTCAGCCAAAAAGCTTCCCGACCCCTGTCCTAGAACTTAATCACTCTTTCCCTGGAACAACGTGATCTCTCTTTCTTTTAAAACCTTTTTGAGTGAAAACCCTCCCCCAACACACATTAGTATAATTACACCCATCCCAAGCAGAAAGGGCAACTTATATTATCACCTGGGTGATGGCCTTCCACATGCGCAGCACCATCTTTAACAAAGTAAGCCTAATATATTTTATTTGCCCAACACTGACAGTGCAAGTGCACTGGAGTCTAAACATTTTTTATACCCTATTTGACAAAATGACAGAAAAGAAAGATTAACTACAGGGAAGAAGAGAGACCTGGAGACAGAGATATTTCTTCTATCTTTTATGTGATAACTGATTCAGTGGTAAGAAATTAGTGTCTATCTATCTATCTATCTATCATCTATCATCTATCTGAAATAAATATCTAAAACATGATGTCATCCCTTGATAGGCCATTAATCACAATGGGATTAAACAAATCATTCCTCTAGTATTCACAAGGATTCAACACTAAGTCAAGGTGAGATACCATCTGTCTACTATGCCTTTGTCTCATTTCTAGTCTTTCCTTGGTGTTAACCTTCAGGTAATCAAAATAGTTTTCTTACCAGACTTAATTTTAAATGAAGTCAATTAAAAATAGATTTTGAAATTTTCAAAGGAAGTCATAATACAATTCAGAATACATTATTTTTTATCTATGCCCAATTTTCCACAATATCATTTAAAATGCAATTACATGATTTGTGCTGAGGGGTCTGAGTTTTTCATGTTATCATTCAAGAATGCAAAGTAGATTAATTAAATTTGAGGGAAATCAATCTTTATCACCACTTAAAAGATTAATATGTTTTCTCTAATTTATAGAATTAGAGAACTTAATCATGGATTTATGGATAAAACACACCCAGTTTTTAAATAGACCTCAAAGCACATGATCTCCATTAATTTTCTCCTAGTACATATTTTAATTCCTCAACAAACCTGGTAATATTTTTGTTAGCTCCACCATGAGTCTTCTAACGGAGAGGTACTATAGAGAAAAGTGTTTCTGTAATAGAAGATCTTGATAGTATTAGTAAGTCTTTGAATTGCCTTTTAAAAATGATAATGTGATTCAAATATTACTCTGTTATACACACTAGCTCTCCATACACAAAATAGAATGCCTGTTGGTTCAAAACTGGGATTGTCGATGTTAAGAACATGACTGGTTTTAAAATAAGAAATAAAAATAAAATATAAACAACAGCCAGATGGAAGTTCATTAAGTTATCAATTATTTACTCTTGTAATTGTTTTTAGAATTATTGTGAAGTCAAGCAGGCATCCTCTTCAGGGTGTCCCAAAGGCAGTCTATAATGGAGGTTATATTGAAATGGGAGTTGGCAATCTGGTTTTATTTCCATCTCATGCTTTAGTTAACTTTGCTGGGTAAGTTGTAGTTCTGAGCATTAGTATTACCATCTCTAACATCTCTAATTTGGAGTTACTGATGATATCCGTGATTCTCAGGCTAAGGCCCAGCAACCCAGGGCCCAGGCTGTGCTGAATCCAAAACTCTGGGACTAGACTTCAGAAATCTGTGTTTTAACAAGCCAGCCAGAGGATTCTACTGTACTCTCAAGTTGGATTATGATAATTTATTCAGTTTCTTTTAGTTGTGAGGTAATTAATTAGCAAGTAGAACACCCTATTTATGAGCTTATGTCAAGGACTTAATGAGTTAAATCAAGGGTTATATCTTAATGAACCCCAGCGCCTAGAAAGCTACAGTAAACAAATGAATGATTTGGAATATTATCTCCATAGTAGAATAATCTCCTCTCCTCCTAAACTCCAATTACACTTTATCTATGACTGTTTTATGGCAAATGCCACCCTTTTATTATTGTCAGCCTATTGCACATGGCAATATTCATTACAAGTTTTCCTTCCTGTACGCTGTAGAACAGTGATTCTAAAACCTTACCAACTATAAAAGCATCTGGAACACACCTTAACACAAATGGTGGAGCCCCACTCTTAGAGTTTCTGATACAGTAGGTCTGAGGAGATAGCAATTTTTAAAGGTTGCTGCTGGTGCTGGGACCTCATTTTGAGAACCAACTGCCACAGAGCAAACTCCACTGGGCACATGAATGACTGCTTGTGGAGCTAACAGAAAAATTATAAGATTTTCTTAAATGTTAACAAAAATCTGCAACAAGGATAGAGTAGATACATTTATAGGGGGTCCTCAGGTTACGACACAGTTCCATTCCTACGACATTGGTGTAACCCGAATTTTGGCATAAGTCAAAACACACACAAGCCTAAGTCATTTACCTATCTTAACACGGTTGTAAAATCATAATTTAGAATATAAAAACACAACTAAACCACAGAAAAAGGAAAAGGACATAAATATACTGTACTAGACACAGTACTGAAGTAACAGAAAAAATGAGTGTAAAAAATATTTCTTACCTTTATTCCTGTGGTTGGCTTGCACACTGGAAGGGGCATTGCAAGGTGGGAGAGAGTGACCTATTGGGAGGAGGAAGCTGGAGAGGCAGGAGAACCTGCAGCAGGTGCTGGAGATACTGGGTCAGGTGAATCAGGATTGCCTAAGGAACATGCAGGAGATGCTGGAGATGATTCTACCTGTACTACAGGTGTTTTCATCTTGAGAATCAGCTGATGTAGAGGGTACAGGATCTGTTTCAGGCCTCTCTGACTTCTTAAAGAATTGTTCCAGGCTAGTCTAGAAGGTTGATGACTTCTTCTCTTCCAAAATCTGCCTATAGCGTTGCAAGGCATTCATAACGGCTCTGTAGACGTTACTGAATCTGTCATTGCTAAAGTCCTCAACCTGAAATTTTACCAACCCATCCTCTACCATAGAGAAACCTTCTGCCAAACCCTCGGTAGGAAAGCTCTTGGGTTCTGGGGTTTCCATCTACCTCACTCATAGATATGTTACTGCATATTCTCCCACCACATGCAACCAAACTAGTTCGCCCACATAGTCCATAAGGATGACACTAATGGTGTAAGCCGAAACACTCACATCTCAATTTTTTTAAGTTTTTGTGGGAGTGAGTGTAGTAAACTTGAAATGTCAAATATAAAGACTGTCGTAACTCGAGGATTCCCTGTATATGGTTATAATACATGTAATATTTATATGCAACTTATTTTTAGAAATAGCTATGTTTACTACTAATAATCTTTGATAGGCACAAAATAACTTATCTTTTTACTAATATTTTTCTAAATGGCATCTCTCTTCCTACAAAGAAACTTTTTAAAAATCTTAAAGCTAATAAGTTAAATTATTTTAAAAATACTATAATATAAAAATTCAATTTGTTTCTGCTAGTTTACATTTCTCTAGGTTCTCTCTCAAACTTCGATAGGTTTCTTGAACAGCTTAAATTCTTGTTTAGAAAGCAATTCCAAGTCAGTTAGAGTTCAAATACCTCTCTCAGGCCAGACAGACTTGAGGTTCAGCAAATAGGCTGCAGAGAATCAAGTAATAAGTCATAGATTAGAAACAATGTAGTCAACTTGACTGGGGTGAACACTACTAAATTTACTACTAAGTTTAAATGAGAGTCTGACATTCCAAAAAATAGAATTACAGGTGTTCAAATTAAACAAATGAAGTAATTTAAGGAACAGATGTCTAACGAGAAAAATCTAGTGTATGATAATACAAATTCAAATTGTTGGTTGTTATTTGTACTGTAATCTATCTCCTTTGTAATGACTAAAAGGTGTGTCCATTAAATAGTATATTTCTTAATTATATCTTAAATATGATTTAATTTTGTTTGCTTGTTTTTCTTTTCAAATCATACCTACTCCATGCACCCAGGCATACCTGCACAGCAGGCCACAGATTTATAAGACAATATACTAATTTCCCCAAAGTTCTGGACCTCTACTGACTTTGCTTCTGATAACTTATAATAGCATTGTCATTGCAAGCTGTAAGTTTTCAAGATGATGAGTAAAGAACAGGTCACAGATTTTCATTCTATAATATTTGTCTGCAATTATGCAGAATTTTGAAATATTCCAACTTTTCTGGAAATTGTGACCTATTTAGAGTTGCAGTCAAACTTACTTCCTTTACCTTTGTGACTAATTGTTCATTTATTCATTCAACTAATAGTGTTGAATCATGACAGACTCTTATTTAGGCATTGGGGATATATGGGTGGGTCCTTGCCCTTATAGATGTAGCTTCTAGTGGAGGAAATCAATAATAAGATTCAATGAATAAACAAATTAAATATATTGAAGGCAGAGATGGTATTCCTGACACTGGGCTAATTTGGTTTCCAATATTTAATTAACTACATGAATGCTTGCTTCATAGTTTGCAGATGGTTATGTCCTTAAAATAATGGTAACTAGCTGAAATATATATTTGAACTCATCTTAAAATCTAGTATTCTAATCAAATAAGCTAACAAATTTTCTTATGCTTGTAAGACTCTAATTCAAGATCTGTAATGTTAAGAAACTTCATTCATGCATATACTAGATATCATGAATTTAAATGCTCGTTTTAATACATTTTTTTTCTAATTCAAAAACATAGTAAAATATTATGGCTGAAATCCTAAGTAAATTCTTCTTCTATGACTTAGCAATCCCCCTTGTTCTCACTCTGCAGAATCTACAAACACAGCATCACTCCCCACCTTCCTCCACCTTCTATTCCTGGAAACCACACACTCAGTCTAAGGAAAGAAGAAAGTTAATTAGAGTTCCATTGCATACATTACCATGGCATGAAGCAGGGAGTTATATAAGAGAGCAAATTATGGTTGCTATGGGAACCTTTGAGCTTTAAGTCTATTCAGGTCAACTATATTTTACAGAATAATGCCAAGAGAAGAATACTCTGAAAGTTCAATTGTTTTAAAAAACAAATTTACAGAGATTTCATTTTTTTCTAAAATGTCCATAAAAAATAGCCAAGAAAATGCCTGCTTCACAAACTTGAATAAGGATATGCAATTTCAGTAGCACTGATGTTCACAGTAATTCTAAAATCCATTCACTTTCTCTACTATATCATTTGATTATTTTTAATAAAATGTTCTTCTGCTAGACTACACAAATTGGTATTTTGATACTAAAAATGTAAAAATCATGTTCTCGTAATCTATTTAAGTTCTGATATATAGTACTTTAAACTCCATTTGAAATTGGCAGAAAACAAAATCTTTTCATATTCTCTGGCAAATGAAAGACTGTGTTTTCAATAGTCAAAGTAGGCCAGCCACTTTGAAGATAACTTTGAAGAAAAACAAGATAATTTACAAGGTCAGGAAACTTTTTAACATGGAAAATTGATGATTCTCACTGTATGGTACTATGTTATCACACTGATAATTATCATATTTTTTTAAAAAACTGCATGTTCAAATGACTATACAAAAAAATACTTTCTAGGAGGCCACTTTATAGTTTATTTCTGGTGTGTTATCTATTCTATACACTATCCAAAATTGCTAAGACTGTAGATAGTTCTACTATGTGTGCATTTGTGATGCTTCCCTATAGGCTAGTACAAATCAATTATTTGCTTATAATTAGGAAGGTAAATGTTTTGTCAGATAAATCCAAACAACTACTGTATGATTTTTTGGTAATTCATATGCATGCTTTTTCTTTTCTACTTATAAAGTGCTACTTTTTAAAATAAAACATTCAAATGAAAAATTGTTAGTAATTTGGCTACTAAAAGTAAACTAGAGAGAGTTAATGGCAGTGCTTTAAAAAATAATTTCTACTTATTTCTAAATAACTCAACTGGTAATTAATCAAAGAAAAGGGTAAATTTCATTTACCACTAAAATTGTTACACTGAAAATAATTTCAAAGCTCTAAAAGGCAAATGCACATAATAACATTACAAAACATCCTACACAATTTGTTTATATTTATGAACACATATATTTTCTTGGCTATTGGCTACAGTGATTCATAACTTAATATTTTCTTGTTAAAGACTTTTTAATTAGAAAGAAAACATTCCCCAAAGCCAATAAAACCTTCAGATAAGGGGAAAAAAAGTTGCAAAACAGTACCGATGATTATAAAGAGGAAAACAGTATAAGAAAAACAGAAAATTGAGATATACCAAATCTGTTTTCTCTATCTTGTGATCACATTACCAATTACATCTGATTTTTCCATGTTTAATTTAATACAAAGATGCTAAACTGAATAAAATATTTTTACAAACATCTTCCAGTCTAGATGGTTCTTAAATTTGAGAAGCAAGTTTCATCCAATCACTCAGACACTCTCACCAAACAGTACCTTTTATTATATAGAACTATTTTATTCACTGCCTACCTTTTTTATAGTGGTTCTTCTAACTGGTTAGAACCTTCCCATGGGCTTAAAGATTATTCTTGCTCAGTTACTAAACTGTTACATCTACCTTCAAGCAATGTTCAATTTCCAAATGGGTACCCTGTTAAGGTAGACTTATACTTGTCCCACCAGGTAGGGTGTCTTGTTGCTCAAAGTTTTTAGGGGTATTTTGCACAAATATTAAAATGTCTATTTCATTTAAAATGTAAGGACAAAAACAACCATGTCTGGTTCAGAGCAAATTAAATATCCATGGTCATTAAGTTAATTCCACAATAATGAACTTGCTGACAGGATACCTAATGCTGTTTGTTATTTCAGGGTTGGCAGCCGCAGCGTAAGCGCTGGCGAGAGATTGCCAGGTTCTAGAGAAGCTCTTCAGTGTAAGGCCGTGATGGTGAACCTATGACACGCGTGTCAGCACTGACACCCGTAGCCATTTTTGATGACATGCAGCCACATGCGGCCACATACCAGAGAAGTATGGGGCCACATGCCTAGGGGGACGTTTCATCCTCGGCTGGCTCCTGCACAGCCAGGTGCAGTAGCCGAGAATAAAACATTTGCTGTAGTGTAGACACTCTGTGCCGGAGGTCTGTAGGCCAAAACAACAGAACTCTGGCACAGAGCATCTAGTTCTGGGACTTCCAGTTAGGCCATTTTTCTCAAAGTGACACACCACCCGAGTTATGCAGGTTTTTTGGCGAATTTTGACACACCAAGCTCAAAAGATTGCCCATCACTGGTGTAAGGCAATCCCCACGGCCCTGCTGCCCCCTTCCTGACAGCTGGGCTCAGGGGTTGGGCAGAGGTAGGAGTGCGTATTAAGTCACAAGAGTCTACCCTGGACAGGAACAGTCATTTGTCCTGAAGGCAGCTGAGAAAAAGGAAGGAAATGACAGAGGGAGGGAGGAATTGTTAAAAGTTAAAGAGGGATGGGATGTGCAGAACACATTATTTCTCAAAGTGAGGAGTCCAGATGTGGAACAGGGCTCCAGATTCATTCCAAAGGTAGTGAGGTTAAGTGGGGGAAGCTGAGTAAAGCTGAAAACCTTCAAGATGTCTCCCAGTGGAGAATTAAGGGGCCCCAACAAAACTGCAACATTGTTGCCCTTGACCTCTCTTTCAGGATTCCTCCTACTCTTTTAGGTCTCCATCAGCATGCCCTGAGGTACTCCATGATCATCCAGGTTCATCACCTTAACCACTGTCTCCTTTTGAATCCTATTCCTTCTCCTTCCTTCCAGCTAATTTAAAATTCCAGTTTCAATCCCTGAATATTGTGTGTGTCTCTGAGGTGTGAATTTAATGAGCTAATCAAAGTGATATTGTCACAAGTACAATAGAGAACATTGATATTTGAAAAGGAGAGCATTCATTGCAATGCTAGAGTAAGGAAGGTCTTAACTTACCCCAGGTTCAACCTTCTATCCTCTGGTGTCTGCCTCCTTCCATTCTCTCTCTCCATGGTCAAGTTCCAAGTAGGGCTTCTCAGCCAGAGACTATTATGTCCCCGAGGGAATTATTTGTCAATGTCTGCATTTTTTATTATCAGTACTAAGGAGGGTGGGTGCTACTGGTGGTATCTATCTAGTGGCTAGAGGCCAGATACTACTAAACCTTCTACAACAGACAGGAGAGCCCTTCTCACAAAAAGAATTATCAAGCTCATATACTGTGGCTGAGAAACTCTGAGTTAAGAGTCAAATTTACTACAGTAGCATTAAGATCCCATCCCATGGTCTTGGTCCCCTTTTAGACTGCAGGAGCCTAAGCCTCAGTAGAGTCTGAGTCACAATGAATCAAGAATTTGAACTCAAGGAAATCCTTTAGTTTGGAGGACCACGGGGGTGGGGCTGAGGAACACGTCCACCAGCCTGCAGACGGTTCCCTTCTCAGCTCCGTCAGTCTTCTGCCTTAGCAACAAAAGTACTATGGCCTCCAGCTGAACACTACCAAAGTGATTACAGAACATATTTTATTGCTGTCCCACCATTTATGCTGCCCCACTGACAAAATAAAAGCCTCAATGACAAAAATGTAGGAAAATAGTTTTGCTTTTTGGATTAGGTTTTTGTTTGTTGTTGGCTCTGACTTTCAATATGCAAGATTCTCTTAAAGAAAGAGAATGCATTTGGGTGATTTCTCATATTTTGACCTCAGCACAAGATTAGTGAGGAATAAGAGATGGTGTGGAATTATGTTTAGGTTGTTCTAGGTATATTAAATGAATATGCATACCACTGAATTTGTTTTTTTAAAAGTATCCTTTATCAGTTTAAAAATGAAACACAAAGGCTATGCCCAAATTCACCAGTAATGTCTGTTTAGTGAGCAATCTTCTATCTAGTTGGATCTGTTTCAGTCTGTATCTCAAACTCTGTGAAAAATACTTCTCTCTTTACATTGTTACATGGAAAACACATTTATATAGCCATTAATTAAGCAGTTTTTGGCATTTTTATCAAATAATATGAATTACACTTGTGACAGAGAAAAACGTTTGCATAAATCAATATGAGTGAAATGATGTACAGAAAGAAAAGTTAACGGCATAACAAATTAGAGCTAAATAGCCAGACTTGGAGGAAAGAATTCTGCACTAAGCCTTTCTCTACAAGGTGATGAATGATGTTGAAATAAAACTTAGTAATACACTTGTAATTCATTTACCAACTTACATGTTAAATTAAAATCTATCTAATATATACATTCTTAAAGAATTATGCTAGAATAGATCTCTATAGAGGCTTTTTTTCTTGAAGATGATTCAATGTTAGCCTTTAAAGAGAATACGTTTAAAATAGTAAATTAATTTTAACATGTATATTTAATAACATTAAAATACTGAGTTCAGGATTAAAACCAGATTTTGATATTTTTATAAATGATCTGATCGCAGATATAAAATATTAAGACCTTTACTGAAGCTATAAAAGTATAATAAATTTGCATCTCATAAATGGTCCTATATTAATCAGATTTTTTAAAAAATAAACAATGAAGTACTTTCAGATGAACTATCTCTGTAATTCTGTAACTTTCAATATTTAAAGAGCATGCTGTTAAATTCTGAGAATCTGTATCAGTCAATAAAAATTGTTTTGCAAACTACAGGTTAATAGTCATAATTCCCTTCAATTCATAGTTTTATAATAATTACTATTATTGTTATCACTTACAGTTTGTAGTCCTGTTTCTTTCTCTGAGCTGGAAGGCTTTTTCCATCCATTAAGCAAGCACTAAAGGCATGAGAATATGCTTTTGTATAAAATAACTATAAGCTTAGCAAACTTAAGACAGCTTAATTATTTGGCACATTCATTTTCAAAGCATACCCTACCCTGAATCTTTTTTACATGAAGAACCCTATAACACTATATGCCAACAGCTGCTTCTTTCTTTAAGGATATAACCTGACTTATTCTCTTTTGTTTAGTCATTAAAAAAACAACAACAATGATTAAGTTTCATGTCTTTTCCTTCATTTCACCCCTCTTTCCTTTCACATGAAAATATGGAAGCAAACTGGTTTTCTTTTTCTAAATGGTCAATGTTAGCTAATCTCAAAAGAGAAGTTGTAAATGATGTACAAAATTAAAGAGTTCTACATGAAACCAAACACCTGTTAGTTACTTGAATCTCATGGGATCCATTTTTACTTGCAATATCCACAGATCTTTCAAAGTTTATTTCCATTTTCAACAAACTTACCTACTTGATTGCTTGCCATCCAGACCCATGGATTACAGCTACACATACCATTACCACAGTGATGATATGTGTAGCTCTGCTTTTCCACATACGTACTATACTCCTATTGGTTAATGTGCTATTCTCACAGCCTATGGCGATAAAAGCACCAAGTTGTTGCTTTTTTGCCTGATTTCCTCCCATTTAAGCATTATTCTTTATACCACAGTACATGCCCAATAAATGCTTGTTGAATAATGAATGAATCAATTTCAGCTTTGTTTACCAATTTTCAATGCAACCATATTAACAATTAAGGAACAATCTCAGGCCCTTTTGGGGTACCTGTATTCTCAATGCATCAATGATCTATCTTTTTCTTATTTAAAAAATATTTTTTGCTACATCTGCACAATTACCACAAATAAACCAACCATACATTTTGAAACCACTGATACACTTAGCCCCACATAATTCTGCCAGTTAACTCTTTTGAAAAAAAGTAAGATTAGTTAACGGGGCAGAAAAAGCACATACCTTTTACTTTGCTATTCTAAGAAAAATATTTCCTCAAAGATTTCTGTTTAATATCAGAGGAAGAATGGAGATAGCTCCCCTGTCCAATGTTCAAAATAGATCAACACTCACAGATCCAAAAGATTCACTCACACACAAAAAATAAGATGTATGGCAGTTTTGTTATGCTTTGTCCCAGGATGAAGAACTATAGAACTACTTTACACTGAATAGCCTAATTCCGGAAAAGTTTGGGTAAGAAACTGGGTGTACACGTTTGCATACACACACACACACATAGACACACACATGTGCTTACCATAACCTGAAGATTTAAATACTCAGATATAATTGTTTTTTGAATCCTTAGTGGGAAGTGTAACAAGTTTAAATTTTTGCCTTTTAATCTTAGAGAAGGCAAATACATACTTAAAAGTACAGGGGTCCTTGGGTTATGACACAGTTCTGTTCCTACAACAGTGACGTAACCCAAATTTTGGTGTAAATTGAAACACAACCTAGCCTAAGTCACTTATCTATCCTAACACAGTTTTAAAATAATAATATATAACATAAAAACAAAACTAAGCCCCAGAAAAAGGAAAAGGACATAAATATACTGTACTGTATACTGTACACTTGTGCTTTTAACAGTCCAAAGTGGCATAGGTAAGCATACTGAGGGACGCCAACTCCCTCACTCATACTCCGTTTCTGCAACCAATTACGATGATAAGGTGTAAGCCGGAACTCTCATGTCTCAATTTTTAAAGTTTTTATGGGAGCATCATAAACTTGAAATGTTGTATGTAAAAATTTGGGGGGAGAAAATGTTGATTCTGAGTCTGTAGGCCACGCCCTATTCTACTCATTTTCTCATTTTGATCAACTTTGGAATTAACACTGAAAGTCACTACCAAAATGCAAAACTGGTCACTCTGACTGCAAAGTGTTTATCCCATTTCACATTAAACAATTTAACAGGCTTAGTGTCAATGGTATATGTCCTCTTCAGCTATAGATTTTCAATCAAGATATTCTATACTCTGTGGTGGGCAGCACTCTAATGTATCACATGGGTTAGGTCAATGTCCCTAAATAACTAGGTTGCTGTCCATATAGTACACATTTTGAGCTTGGACTAGATCATTGGTTCTCCAAGCGTGGTGGCTGGGATATCACCATCACCTGCAAACTTTCTAGAAATGAAAATTATGAGGTCATATCCAAACATACTGAATAAGAAACTAATGCCTGTTTTAACTTCCAGTTAATTTTGATATTTTGATATGTGGTCAAGTTTGATAACCTCTGACTAGATGATCCCTAAAGCCTTTCCAAACTATCAAAATCCTACTGCTATTAGATCAAGTACATCTTCTAGAACTAGCACTATGTTCAATTAAATGCATTCAAGTATTTTTAGTAGTCTGAGTAAAAGATAATCAAGAATATACCATATTCTACTAGTAGTATTTGAAAATTTGACATTTTTCACAAAAACAGAGTTCTTTTAGCAAGCTTTTCCCAATAAAGTAGACACTATGACAAATATTTGGTATCAATTTTAACTAAGAGTTGTGATCTCCAAATTAAAATCTTTGTTTCCTTCAAATTCCAGCTGTGGTGCAAAATATTTTTGTATGGCAGATAAGGGGCAGGCATTTTGCATATATTTCTCAAGACCAGATGCCACATACAGTATTCTCTAACTTTCCCATTCCACCTGCAAGAAATACTGGATATTTAAAAGGGGTGCAGTCACATGCTGGTGAAACATTTATAAAACTATGTGAACAATTTATATAGATGAGGCATTTTAAGATTCCCAAAACAAGAAAGGTTAACTAATCAGGAAGCATATAGCCTCACATATGTTTAAAGAATTCTAACCCCAGATAGATCTTTTCCTAAAATGTGATTCAATATAGTCTTATTTCAACACTTAACAGCATGGAAATTGCTTTACCTAAAAAGCCGTAACTCCCAAACACAAAAATATTAGACTTAGGATGATACCTTCAATTTTCTGAGGTTATTACAAAAGAAGTACAGAAATAATCCCTTGACATAAAGTAAAGCCTGGGTGACTGTCAGGGACCAAAAGGAAAAGCTGTTTTTTTTAAAAAAAACAGCAGGGATCAAGTTTAAGTTAACTTTTGCTCTCTAAGATAAAAGGTTCCTTTCCCAGCCAGTATCTGTTTTGACAGGTGACTTGCCTTACAGCAAACTCCTCCTCCCTCCTACCCTCTCTTTCTCCCTCCTTCCCTCCCTTTAACACTCAAGTCAGTCCAACTTTTTCAAGGAAACAAATGCTCTTATCTCTTCACACCATAATACTAAGAGGTTCTTACTACATATGAGATAAAGAAACTGATATACTCTTTAAAAAACAATGTCCCTCATTTCTCTCAATTTTGCTCTCAATTTTGTCAAGAACATAGTAGAGAAGGCTACCCAACTCAGAACTATGATTTTCCTGCTCCAGGAACACACACAAAATTGCTTTCATTGAGTATCCAAAAAGCATTTATTTTATAGTATTCAGTTAAAGCATATTAAGTTCTTCTGCCCTGCCATCTTAGACCTATTAAGAATTTAGTTATTATGCAAGTGACTAAATCCTGTCCAATTTTCCATTGTCAAGCATTCCCTGTCAGGAGTATATACATTTCTTAAGTTACATTTCTTGGCACCAGTTTAGGTCAAAAGGCTTCCAAAAAACAAAACCAGAGAAAACCATTTAAAAAAAAAAGAAGTCGACAAATGCCTTTTTAAAAATACCCTTCATAATACTTGATATTTCTTCAGAATTTTCAACATTTTAGATCTATGAAGCAACTAAACTTAATGCAAGAAGGAATCTCTGCAAAAGCATACATTTGAGTAGTTTCCCTTAATTCCTCTATTTAGAATATATATAGTACCTTCTGAGTTTGATACTAAAGTGAGATCAAGAGTGAAAAGGCCATAGGACCACCACAGGCAAAATTCTTTATTCCTCCTCCACCCTGAAATACTGAGATGTCTCCTGGGCAAAGGACACACATTTTAAGGCAAGTTATATTAATACAGCTTTAAATAAAACCTGTAATTTATTTTGGCTTTCTCAACAGAATCAATCCCTTTGTCAAAAGATCCTTGAGAAGACTTCATCTATACTCACAGACTTAAGATATATCAAATACTCTTGATATATATATATATATATATATATGTATATAGCATAAACCTTTTATTCTACATAAATTCTATCAGTAAAGTGGCCCTTGAGAAAAATAAAACAGAAAATAAAAAGCTCACACTGCCTCCTACTGTTAGAAAATTTCATAAGGTCAAAATGGTCCATACAATCTGCAATGAGTGCAAGGGGTTTGTCTTAGTTTTTTCTATTTTTCTTCTTTCTAAATTCAATGATCTATTTCCAAATCAAAACCTCAAGAGTTTGATTTGTACAATCCATACAAATTACTTCAGAATCCACTACTAGATACGACTTCAGAATGGAAGTAATCTTTCCTAAACATCCTTGTGACTTGGTATGTGACCTAATTAAAACAAAACAAATTAAAAGTGCTCCCCTGCCTGATTGGATAGATGGTGACTTTCCCAGATCTATGGCAGTATTGGCAGCTGGTTTCCCCTTCCTCATCTACTGTGAGGTCAACTGCTGCATGTCCACATAAGAGATTCAATATTCTGCTCATCTTGTAGTCAGATGGTATGGCCATACTCCAGGGCTTCCTAGACCGTGATATTTCCCATATGTAAGAAGTTGGGAGTAATGTCACCCAACCTGCCACTGAGATACTTCTGTTTTCAAAATCTGACCAACAACTCTTAGGGACATCATGCACCACCTGCTCAGTCCACCTCATCCATGATGCTGTATTAACTCACTGAATATGAAACACAGAAACACAATAGTTTGGGATTTGTTTCTTTAAAAATGACGTTTGTATTAAAAGTCAAAATGAAGAGACGATTAAATGCACGTCTGGAATTAAAAATTACAATCGGTTAGAATTCTCTTGGTACATCACAACAGTAAAATTTTGCTCTTTGCTTCTGGAGAATTACCCTATTAACAGATAACCAAAAAGTATTTAAAAATAATATAAAAGGGGACCTAAATACCTGAACATTTGAACAAAATGAAGGAAAAAAAAGTTTAAAAAAAATCGCAAGACAAGAAAATTACATCTTATAGGCTGGAAAAATAAAGAAAGTCACCAAACAACAGGCCCTATTGTCCTGGCTCCTTTGGGAAGATTACTGAAAGGAAAATGGGAAGTGTTTTGGGGAATGACAGATTGTGGGGTAGGGTAGGAAGTTCACAGGTTGGCACCGGCTGGAACAGCTGAGTTTTGAAGGCACTCTGCAGACACAGGGGTGCTGGGGGCCCTGAATCACATTTGTGAAGTCTTTGTACTGTATTTTAAAGAGCTAGTTATCAAAAATCTGTTACTGCCAACCAATAAGAACAAAAAGCTAAACTTAAAATAAAACACCACACACACAATAGTACACACAAAAATGTGCAGATCTGTAACATTTTTTTCACAGCTGGTAAAAAGAAAACAAACAAAATAAAACAAAACAAAACACCATTATCCCCTAGCCTTCCCGTAGATACAGTAGGTAAACAAAATAGATTTCCCCCCGCCACACACACACACAAATATCAGCAGACACTTTCTGGCACCCCACACTGTATTGGCATCAGTGTTAACAGTCCCAGTTCAGATGTGCAATACTTCAGATTGGATACACTGTAACAAGAATCCAACTTTGCATAGACATCCTCAGAATCGCAGTCAGGGGGTTGCCCTTCCAATGGCAGAAAAGGAACCTGACCATAATTTCCAGCTACTTCTGGAAAAACAAGGAAAAAACAAAAGTTTCTTCCTCTCCTCCTGCTCCTTCATTTGGTTCTCCTGGACATCCTTCCGTGTGTTTAAAACTTGAAACTAGAAAAACGGTGTTGACAAAAAACAAAAATAAAAATATGAAACCAACGCCCTCTCCCCCACCCCGTTCCACCTTCTCTCCCTGTCCTCTTCCTCCCCCAACCCATTTCTCCAGGCTGACACTTTCGCTTGCTGGGTGTCAAGCCGCCAATACATCGCCCTGAACGGTTGCTTAAAGGGGGAAATATGCGTCAGCCAAAATCAATGAGAAACGTACAGGCTGCAAAGAGCCACATTTCCACTGGGCCTCAGATGGTCAGGACCCGACTCCCCTTTGGACGCGGGGCAGAGGCAAGGGACGTCGGCCACAGAGGCCCCCCGGGCTCCCGGGACGACCCGGCGAATGCAAAGTCGCCTCCAATCTCAAAGCAATTAGAGAAATCACATTTAGACAGTCGGGTGCTTTTGGCTTTTGTGCGCAGAGCGCGGCAGGCGCGGGCGCCTCAGAGAATCACGCAGGCCGAGCAGCAGCCCTCGTCGCCGTTGGGCTGTGCCGCGTAGTTCATCTGCCGCACGATCTCGGCGAACAGCTCGTCCACCGAGGCTTTGTTTTTGGCCGACGTCTCCATGAAGGGGCAGCTCCACTCCTCCGCCAGAGCCTTTCCCTCACCGTAGGAAACCTCGCGCTCGCCCTCCAGGTCCACCTTGTTCCCCACTAGGATCATGGGCACGCGCTCGTACCGCTTCACGCGGATGATCTGGTCCCGCATGGGCTTGATGTCCTGGAAGCTCTGCTGGTTGACGAGACTGTAGACGAGGATGAAGCCCTGGCCGTTCTTGATGTACAGGTCCCGCATGGACGCGAACTGCTCCGTGCCCGCCGTGTCCAGGATCTCCAGCACCGACGGCGACGAGTCCACCTCGATCTCCTTTCGGTAGAAGTCCTCGATGGTGGGGTCGTATTTCTCGATGAAGGAGCCGGTCACGAACTGCACAGTGAGCGCGGACTTGCCCACGCCGCCCGAGCCCAGAACCACCACTTTGTACTCTCTCATGGCTCCGTCGGCGCTCTCGCTGCGCCTGCCGCGGCCCCGTCGGGGCTGCGCGCCCGAGAAAAGCTGGGCTTGGCGGCTTGACTTGTCCCCTTCCTCAGCTCCGCAGGAAAATCCTAGGAGAGGACAGGCAGGGAGCGCAAGGCGCCGGAATCAACAGACAGGGGCCGGGCTGGCGGGCCGCGGCGCGTCCCAGGGGCGCGGGTCGGGGCCCCGCAGCAGCCCGCGGTGGCGGCGGCGGCGGCGGGAGCCCTGGCGGCGGAGCCAGAGGACAATGCCCGCAGCCTGTGTGAGGCGACGGCTGCAGCTCCTCACCGCGGCAGCCCGGGAGGGGGGGGACGTGGCGGCGGCGGGCTGCAGAGGTGGCTGGTAATTGCACACCGAGCCGGGATACGCGTGGCATGAGTCCCCGCAGAGTGTGCGCCCACTGCCGCGGCCCACAGCGCTCTCTCTCCGGCTGCCTCTGTGGGGCGAGGGCTTCCTACTCGCCGCGCGCAGCCGGGCCCTCCCCGCAGCGGCGAGCATGCTCAGTGTGCCGCCGGCCGCTCCCGCTGGATATTCTGCTCCTGGTTTTCCGGGAAACTGAGCCGGGGCGGGGCTGTGGGTCGGGCTCAGGATTTGAGTCTGAAGGAGCGGATTCCGGAGATAAGCGAGACTCGGAGCTTGATATGGTTTGTAGGGTTGCGGAGCTGTTGGAAGGGGTACTGGGAAAGCGCAAGTACAACGATGGAGGCCGCTTTCTCTCCTGGCTCTGGCGTACGCGTATACAACGGTGGTTCTACGAGAAGCGTGTGGGCGCGGCGGCCCCCCGGGGTCATGGAAAGGGCCCCGCTCTTGCCGACTCCTGTAGTCAAGTCTGTGGACTCCACTCCGCCAGCCTCAGCGGGTGTGCGTCTCCGGGTCGGAGATGCAAAGACGTTTGGCTCATCTCCCACCCGCGGCGCAGCTCTTTCTTTAAAAACGGCCCCGGATACGCTGCTCAGCCAAAGGCCAGCTGTTTGCGCACTGTGTCCCCCGGACAAAGAAAACGAGAACATTAGGCCCGTCACCGTCCTGACGAAGGAGGGGACAGTCTCCAGTGACCCTAGTCCTATCAGGGATGGGACTTGGCGGGTCCCACCCACCACCCTATTGGGCTAGGGCCAAAACCCGGAGAGCAGATAGAAACCAAGTCCGTAATTGGCGGCTGCGCCTACACTAGTCAGGGCATGCTCAGTGGGCTGAGCCGGTTTTCGGTTTTAAAAGCAGGAAGCTTTTGCACCACACACCCACTCTCCAGCTCAAATTACCTCTCCAAGGCTCAGGACCTATTGGTTCCGGGACGCAAATCTCACACTCCCAACTGTTCTCCCATTGGCTACTGCCAAGATTTTGTCAGTTTGGGCTGCTTCATTGGCTAAAAAGTAACCTCTGCTCATGATTGGTTATTTATAGAGATTGAGTTAAAAGCTGGAGGCGCAGCTGTTCTTTCTTTTACTCCCCCGCCCCCTTCCTCCCACTTCCCCAACCTAATCGTCTTGAAGCTAAGAGTGCAAAAATAAGAGGAATTTAGGTGGAGAGCTCAGAGCTAAATATAGCCCTTTGTTGGAGTTTTCCAGAGACTGATTTTTCGGTGCCCAGTCACGACCGTCCCTTTAAGAGAGCAGAAAGGGCTGGTTACAGTTCTTGGTCCACAGTCTAGTGCAAAGTTTCCAAGGGTTTTATTGCAGAAGGGGTAGGGTGGTTAGGACGTGGAAAGGGGCTGCTTTGATATTTTTCCACCGGGTTGGGTGGGGGAATGCCCATGCTCGCCCTTAGAAAACGTCTTTACTTTCGGCAGGCAGTCACTAGACTTGGCTCGGCTTGCACTCATGGGAGGTGCGAGGGAGATGCCTTGGCTTGTCCCCCAGTCTCCCTCCAACTGGCTCGGAGAGATGTCAAGACCTGTCAGAAGGCTTAGCGATACAGCATGAGCTCCAAGGTGAAGGGAATGGGAGGGGACCGCGCTGCATCAACCTGGTTCCGTGTCCTGCCTTTTTTTTTTTCCTGTCCGATGCCACCTAAAAGTGGTTTAAGAGTCTGCTTAAAGGGATGAACCTGGTGGCGTACTGTGTGCTAACCCTCGGTTTTGGTTCCAGAGCCCCTTGGTGACTCAAGGCCACATTTGTGAATTCATGTTCTCAGAACCCCTGGCTGTGGCTCACACTGTGCGTGTCTGCAACCTGAAATCCTTGGCTGTGAGACGTGGGCAGGCAGCCTGCGCCTGGGATGGAGTGAATGGTGGCCACCCCCACTTCTGGCTCCACTTTTTAGTGGAGAGAAGGGTTGAACTTGATGAACAGAGCTCTTGGATATAATTGTGTTTATATAATTCTCCAGATAAACCTCTAAGGCAAATTCACCCAATACAGCTGGAGAGAACCTCACAAAATTTAACCAGCGTTTATTGTCTGCCAAGCCTTTTTACACTTGTGTGGGGCAGATAAAATATATTATGCTTACTTTGTTAAAGATGGCACTGCCCACATGGAAGTTCGTTAATATTAATGTGTGTTCCGGACAGGCTGTGGGCATGCTGGGTCATTATAGCCTAAGGCTTAGTTTTAAGAGTAAGCTTTTCCCCACACCCTTGACTAATTGGATGATGTAGGGTGGTGCACTCTCCTGAGGAATCCCATTATGCTTCAGATGGGTGACTTTGTATCAGAGACTTCCTTGTTTGTAAATTGGATTAAGGGTTTGGATTTTTACAATATAAAGTGGGACAGACCAGTAGCTTGCTCTCTCTCGGTTCCTGAGGTATTAGAGAGGAGAGCAGAGTAAGGCCACATGGAGGTCAGGAGAAGCAGCCAAGATGGCGGAGTGCTGAGTGAGAAGCCAGTTTGTGCAGGAGGAGATGGGGAACAGAGATGAATAAGTCTGGTGAGCTAGAAACCTTTGATTCTAGGAGACTCTGATAAGTCAGTAGCTTTGTGAGCACTGAATGAGTGGGTTTTGGAACCCAGTGTGTGTTTTTGCTTGCCTGCCCGGTGCAAGCTAGAATTAAAGCTGATGGCTCGCCTGACCTGTGGTGGCGCAGTGGATAAAGCGTCTGCTCGGCAGATAAAATATAATATGCTCACTTTGTTAAAGATGGCGCTGCCCACATGGAAGCCCATCACCCAGGTGATATTATTTGCCCTTATGCTTGTGATGGCTGTGGGGGAAAAGTTGTAATGTAAGCAGGCCGGGTTGTTATAGCTTAAGGCTTAGTTTAAGAGTAAGCTCTTCCCCACACCCTTGACTGATTGGATGATGTAGTGTGGTGATGTAGGGAGGAATCCCATTATGCCTCAGATGGGTGGCTTTGTATCAGAGACTTTCTTGTATGTATAATTGGATTAAAGGTTTGGATTATCTATGCTATAAAGTGGGCGGACCGGTAGCTAGCTCTCGCTCCCAGTTCCTGGGTTCCTGAGGTTAGTATTAGAGAGTAGAGCGGAGTAAGGCCACGTGAAGGCCAGGAGAAGCAGCCGAGATGGCAGAGTGCTGAGGAAGAAGCCAGTTTGTTAAGAGTTTGTACAGGAGGAGATGGGAAACAGAGGTGAATAAGTCTGGCGAGCTGGAAAGCTTTGATGCTAGGAAACTCGGATAAGTCAGTAGCTTTGTGAGCACTGAATTGTGTGGGTTTTGGAGCCCAGTGTGTGTTTTTGCTTGCCCGCCGGGTGCAAGCTAGAATTAAAGCTGATGGCTCACCAGTTCGTGGCTCCGGTGTTTCATTGCCATCTGTTTGAATCCAATGCGAACCTGCACGGGTCAGGCTGCTGTGATGGCGGCCTCGACTACTGGCTTTACAGCGTCGACCTCGGAACACTGAGGTCGCCAGTTCAAAATCCTGCACTGGTCTGGCTGGTCAAGGCACATATGGGAGTTGAGCTTCCAGCTCCTCCCCCCTTTCTCTCTCTTTCTCTCTCTCTCTCTCACTCTGTGTCTCCTCTCTAAAATGAATAAAATTAAAAAAAAAAAAAAAGCTGATGGCTCACCAGTTCTTGGCTCCATTGTTTCATTACCGACTGTTCTAATCTAATGCGAACCTGCGTGGGCCAGGAGGCTGTGATTGTGGCCGCGACTACTGGCTTTACAACTTGCTATCTTATTTACTCATAATAATCATTATATCTGATTTTTTTAAATTTCTTTTTATTTTATTCATTTTAGAGAGGAGACACAGAGTGAGAGAGAAAGAGAGAAAGGGGGGAGAAGCTGGAAGCCTCTGCCGCAGAGGCCAGAATAAAGTAATACCGTAATTTGTTGTGAGTTCATGCAATTTGTTGGTTTTGTTCTTTGAGCAAGGTGATGTTCATGCACGGCTCGTTTTGTGCACCAGTAAAAAACATATACCTATGTCTTGAATTTGGGACAAAAATCATATTTTATTTATCACTAAAGAAGGGTTCAGTGAATGTGCATATGAAACTGGTGGGTTCAGTACCTCAAAAAAGGTTAAGAACCACTTCCCTAAGATGTTCAGTAAAAAGTTTAAGATTTCACAGCGAGTGAGGGTCTGTAAAACCAGTAGCCAGGGTCATTATCACAGCAGCCTGGCCAGTGCAGGTTTGCATTGGATTCGAACAGTCGGTAATGAAACAATGGAGCCAAAAACTGGTGAGCCATCAGCTTTAATACTAGCTTGCACCCGTCAGGCAAGCAAAAACACACACTGGGCTCCAAAACCCACTCATTCAGTGCTCACAAAGCTACTGACTTATTCGAGTTTCCTAGAATCAAAGGTTTCTAGCTCACCAGACTTATTCACCTCTGTTCCCCATCTCCTCCTGCACAAATTCTGCTCAAACTGGCTTCTTCCTCAGCACTCTGCCATCTTAGCGGCTTCTCCTCTCCTCCATGTGGCCTTAATCTGCTCTCCTTTCTAATACTTCGGGAACCGAGCGAGTGTAAGCTTCTGGTCTGTCCCACTTTATAGTGTAAAATCAAAGCCTCCAATCCAATTACACAAACAAGGAAGTCTCCAATACAAAGCCACCCATCTGAGGCACAATGGGATTCCTCAGGAGAGTGCACCCCCCACATCATCCAATCAGTCAAGGGCGTGGGGAAAAGCTTACTCTTAAAACTAAGCCTTAGGCCATAACAACCCGGCCTGCTTACATTACAGCCTTTCCCCCACACCCATCCCAAGCATAAAGGCAAATAATATCACCTGGGTGACGGGCTTCCATGTGGGCAGCACCATCTTTAACAAAGTGAGCATATTATATTTTATCTGCCCAACAGGGTCCAAGCTAGAGTCGAAGGTGTTTGGCTGCTTGTAACTAACTTGTTGTCTATACTGAGTTGCAGATTTTACAATTAGGTTGAATCTTGATGTCTAGTAATCAGGCTGGCTCTTGAAACCAAGCAAAAGGAACCTCTGCCCAATGCCCCATCTACTGTCCTCTGGCAGCGCCCCTTCCCACAGGCCTGAGAGCCTGAACCCTCTTGAGTCTAGATCTGGGGTCCCCAAACTTTTTACACAGGGGGCCAGTTCACTGTCCCTCAGACCGGTGGAGGGCTGGACTATAAAAAAATACTATGAACAAATCCCTATGCACGCTGCACATATGCACACGCATCCTATGACGCGCTTCTGGAGCCATATGGTGTGTGTACCCCGTCACCAGAAGTAGTACTGTACATGAGTGACGCCGTGCTTTGCGGCACCACCACTTACAGTACTCCAGGAGCACAGGGTGCGGATGCATCCTGTTCTCCTCTCACTGAGACAAATGAAAGAGGTGCCCCTTCTGGAAGTGCGGAGGCCAGATAAATGGCCTCAGGGGGCCAATGCGGCTGGCAAGCTATAGTTAGGGGACCCCTGGTCTAGACCGTGCTCATTGGCGCCAGAATTCTGGAATCCCCTATCTAAATAGTACCAAACCCTCTCTCAGGATCAGCCTGAGCCTCTGGACTCACCCTGTGAGGAATGGGTCTTTCTTGAACTGTGAACATTGCTTGTACGTGTGGGCTGAGGGGTGTGTCCTTCTTGGTACTTTGAGCAGGAAGAAGGTTCAGGTTGAGTCAGCTCTCCCTTCCTATTGACGTTTTTTCCTGCCTGGCCTGGCAGGCCTTTGGAGGGGTCTAAGAATTCATAGTTCACACCTGGTCATCCAGGTCCTTGTGAAGAGGTATTTGTCAAGGTGGAAGGATCCTATTTTAACAGTTTCTTATCTTGATTTATAACTTACATTCTTAGATTAATACTATGTAGGCCTCTATTTGTCCTCTTGCACATAAATGTTAGGTGTGGTTCTGAGTAGTATGATACAGTAGAAAATGCTTTTTTTTTATAAGTCTGGTGTCTAATCTCAAGCATTGGATAGCAATTATTATCCGAGACCTTGGGCAAGTCCTTAAACCCTCCTGACCTTAGTTTCCCCAGCTATAAAGTGGTGATCAAATTTGCCCTACCCACCTAGCTATAAAAGAAACCTTGGAGAGAATCTAGCAACCAAACCTCTCATTTTACATCAGAGAGAGCTGAGCAGAATTAGAACCCTGGTATCCTGGCTGCCCTTTCCTTGGTGCCAGCCTGTCCTCAGGGATAACAATTAACAGATAATGGTTGGAAACGTACTTTTAAAGCTGCAACATCTCATAAATGCATGACAATTACCCAGACTCAGGGGGCCTGACAACACCATCTAGAAGAGACCATCCCCAGGGCTCTGGTTAGCCATGTGGGTATTATTGAATCTTAGTGGTCTCTCTAGTGCCAGAAAGATGCAACACTTTGAATACTTTCTATTAGGGATTCAATAGCTGTTTTGTACTACATTCAGACAGTCTCCCAGAGCAAAATTTGCCCTGGGGCTTTGGGATTCAAAATAAAGGAATAAAATTGCTGATGCAGAAAATTTTTAAGGTTGGTCAATTTCTCTTATAAAATCTTAGAAGTCTTAATTTACTTTACTGAGATATCATTATATATCCTGAACCATAGTTGTTTACATGTCTGTGTCTTGTCACCCAGCACCATGTGAATCCCTTGAGGGCAGGGTCCCTATGGTCCTATGTTGGGAGCCACCTCAGTGCCTCATAGCTTATAATGCAGTGCTTATAATAGTAGGCTCTCAATAAATACTTATTGAATATATGGATGGCATTTATTTCTTTTCCAAACTCTTGTTTGTGGTAAAATATTTTAATTAATATATATTTTTTTATTTTTTTAGTGAGAGAGATAAAGAGAGGGACAGACAGACAGGAAGAGAGAGAGATAAAAAAAATTAATTCTTTGTTGCAGCACCTTAGTTGTTCATTGATTGTTTTCTTATATGTGCCTTGATGGGGGGAGGGGGGTAAGTCTGCTTCAAAGCCAGTGACCCCTTCCTCAAGCCAGCAACCATGGGGTCATGTCTGTGATCCCACGCTCAAGCCAGTGACCTCAGGGTTTCAAACATGGGTCCTCTGCATCCCAGGCCAATGCTCTGTCCACTGCACCACCACCTGGTCAGGTTTAATTAATTTTTGTTGAGGCATAACATTTCCTGGGTCCTTAGAAAAATACATACTAATGCTTCAGTCTCCCTAGCCATAAAGATGCTGGATGAACAAAGTCTACCCTTAGCTGAGTAGAAACACTAAATCAGTGTTA
This sequence comes from Rhynchonycteris naso, assembly GCA_037038555.1. Taxonomy (NCBI): domain Eukaryota; kingdom Metazoa; phylum Chordata; class Mammalia; order Chiroptera; family Emballonuridae; genus Rhynchonycteris; species Rhynchonycteris naso. The sequence goes on along the minus strand of CM072995.1, from coordinate 175,151,764 downwards.
TCTTGGGAATAATGAATAATTATGTCCAATAGATAAAGGCTTTATTTTAGGAAAATTTAACATTTGCAGATACTATGAAAAGGCATTTCTAGAAAACCATTGAAAGTACAAGCTACCAGGTAAGGACTACTTAACCTTTGGTACTGAATGTTACATAAAAGTCTGTGTCTCTGACCTCTGCTCACCCAGGGAGACTGCTGAGATTCTGTGACACTGGGATTGGACCTTCAACAAATTAGCATGTTTGCTAGAACATGAAACTTCGAAGCCCTCAAGAAGATACGTACCACCTGTCCTCTTTATTTGTATAAAGTAACTAGAGTTCATTTTATCATGTTCATAGTTTTAGCTGGTGCCACCTTTAGGTAACCAAATAATTCTGGGCAAATACTTATAATTTTGAAAACACTAAGGATAAGTTGATAATAATCATATATTATCACTTTTTTATGTATTATTATTTTAAAGGGAAGTGTAAGTGTAAGTGTAAAATTGAGTGCAGAGTTCTCAATAGTATTTGGTAAGAACATGAACATGTTATAACCAGATATCTAAGAGCAAGCTAAGGATATTTTATTTTATTTTTTTAGTGGTGTTTTAAAAGTAATATCTAGAAATTCCCCTAAAATTATTTTCTAAGCCTACAAAACCATCATTTTATACTATTCACATTACATTTTGGGCAACCAACTTGTAAGAACAGTGACTTGTGCTGCTCATAATGAGATTGTGTATCTTTAAATCTTAAAAATGCCCTATTAGCCTAGCATGGTAATTAAAGAGAGACAAACCTGTGTTTGGATTTTATAATTTCAGTGTCTGCCTCTGTCACTTGTACTTTGGCTCTTTTTCTTATTTTAATTATTTTTCAAAGAGAAGTGTAGGAGGGAATTAAATTTTAAATTAAATAACCTGTTAAAATACAATCACTCAAGCTTTTTACAAACTTTTTGAGAGGCCAATACAAAGAAACAAAAGACTCAAAATATTGTCCCAAAGTTGTTGTTTATCAGATTACTATTGAACAGTGATCTCAACATAAAAATTAATGTACTGTGTTATTTTTGATAATGAAAACCACATATCTCCATAAGGGTTACACACACCTACGCTAATATTGCACAACTACTCAGTCGGTTTGAGTTCTGTCATACACTCTTCCTAATGGTTTGGCATGTTTGCCTTCTTTTACCATACTTTTTAAAAATAACAATTTCCTTTTCTCTCAGCAAGTGATCTGATCTTCTCTATTACCCTCAGATTTGCCTGAGATCCTGGTCTGTAGAGATGAGAACACAACTCTCTATAGCACCACTTCTATGTGATGAATGTATTTCACTCCAGGGAAATTTTAGATTTTACTAATCCTGTTTTGCTTAGTTAAATGCTCAATTTCAAATCTTAACCTGTTTTAAGATTTGTCTTCTGACGAGTGGATTAAAAAGCTATGGTACATATATACTATGGAATACTACTCAGCCATAAGAAACGATGACATCGGATCATTTATAACAAAATGGATGTACCTTGATAACATTATACGGAGTGAAATAAGTAAATCAGAAAAAAAGAAAAACTGAGAACAGCACGATTACATACATAGGTGGGACATGAAAGTGAGGGTATGAGACATGGACAAGAGAGTGGTGGTTATGGGATGGGGGGAGGGAGGGAAGAATGGGATAGGGAGGAGGGGAGGGACGCAGGGAAAACCAGATTGAAGGTGACAGAGGACAATTTGACTTTTGGTGATGGGTATGCAACACAATTGAATGATAAGATAACCTGGAGATGTTTTCATTGTACATATGTACCCTGATTTATGGATGTCACCCCATTAGAATTAATAATAATAAAATATATATATAAAAAAAAAATAAATAAAAAAATAAAAAAAAATAAAAAAAAAAAAAAAAAAAAAAAAAAAAAAAAAAAAAAAAAAAGATTTGTCTTCTGAGAACCTCTTTTCCAGAGAATCAAAGACATCAAGAATGGAAGAAATTTTCTAGCTCCATTGAAAAGAATTTTTCCTCTCACTTGCTTTTTTCCTCACTAGATTAAAGGAGCCCCATTTGCTCCTGCAGAGGCAGAAATTCACCACTTCCCCTGGTATGCAGTGGGGGGCTATCACTCCTTCTGCAGGAGTGGCTACAACAAGTCTTTCAGACTTTGTGGTTTTGATGGGGACAACCATAGTCCACACTGGGGGAAAAGAAGTTTCCTTTGTAGATTGTCAGCAGTAGGGTTTGGTTTAAGGAATCTACCTCTCAGGAGCTGTTTCACTTGCATTTTACACAATCTAGCAGTTTGGAGATAGAGAAAAGGATCTGTGATGGTGGTTTAATTAGATAACACACAAAACTGCAGATAGTAGTCTAAATAACTGATTGTTACGGTCAGTTCTCTCATGGACATTTATAACTCTTCTGAAGGTGCTTTGTTGTTTTATTATTCAATTCTTTAATGTGTACATATTACTAAGCCCAAAGTATAAAAACTAAACCTTTTCTATTAAGGAATTTATGTCTTTTTAAAAAACAAAATACTTATTGCCTTATAGAAAATAATTTTGTGGAATTAAAAGGGAGTGATCCTGGGAAACTGATTATATATTTCTGTGTCTCCTATAAGCTACATATTCTAAGTAAGTGGTTGGCAAACTTTTTCTGTAAAGGCCCAAATGGTAAACATTTCAGATTTTTCAGGCCACACCATCTCAGTTGCAACTACTCAGTCCTGCCCTTGCAGCATGAAGACAGCTTGAAACAATATGTAAATAAACGGACATGACAGTGTTTCAGTAAGATTCTCTTTACAGAAATAGGTAGTGGGCTGCATTAGGCCTACAATCCCACGGTTTGCAAATCTCTACACGAGGTATTGAGAAAAGATTGTTGTTGGAGGCCAAATGTTTTTTTTTTTCTTTCTTCTTTTTCAAGTGAGAGGAAGGGAGATACAGAGACAGACTCCCATATGCACTCTGGCCAGGATCCACCTAGCAACCCCCATCTGGGGCTAATGCTCTGTCCATTTGGGGCCATGCTCACAATTGAGCTATTTTTAGCACCTGAGGCAGAGCCTTCAAAGAGCTATCCTCAGAGCTCAGGGCCGATGCACTCGAACCAGTCGTGCCATGGTTGTAAAAGGGGAAGAGAGAGAGAAAAAAAAAAAAACAGGAGAAGAAAGGGTGGAAAAGCAAATGGTCGCTTCTCCTGTGTGCCCTGACTGGAAATCAAACCTAGGATATCCACACACTGGGACAACAATCTACCACTGAGTCAGCCAGTCTTGGCCTCATTTTTTAATGGTTACCCTTTGGCTTGCTTTTCAGCTGAAAAGACAGCATCAGTAAAAATAGGATAGCCACTGAATATAAGTTTCTGAGAAGAGTGAAGGCAGAGGAGTCTGAGAAGTCTGGTGGGAAGGCTGAGGAAAGCATCCCTCCTCTTGAACAGGAAAGAAGAGCCAAGAGACCTGAAAACTGTAGCTAAGAAGGAGAAAAGTTGAGACAGTTCAAGTTGCAAATAAGCTTCTGTCTGTAAATAAAAATGACGAGGACAACGGCGAGGCCCCTGCTCAAAGAACAAAGACCAGATGTGAATTTGGAAATGAGTGTAGAAATGAAACTGTTTCCAGCAGTGACTATGCAGAGGCATAGCATGAAGTTGCTAAGTAGCTAAATTGGGGTTATATTAATTAGTAAAAATACCAGTTCAGCTCTTGTTCCTCCTCCTGTTTCTCCACCTCCTCTTTCTACTCCTCCTCCATCTCCTCCTCCTCCTCTTCCCTTCCTTCTCCTCCTCCTGCTCCTCCTCTTCTTCTTCTTTATTTTTTAATGAAAATATTACTAATTTACCTTAAGTCTGTCAGATCAGATTCTTTTAAAAGTTCTGGTGGCTTTTTCTCAACATTTTCAAATAAATAATTATAAAATTAACTTACATCTCTCATATGACCATACTTTTAGTGAAAATATGCATATAAGCCTGTGACTTATGTGATTAAAAATTCCATTACTAATAGGAAATTAAATGCACTCATTAAAACTGCCTTACCATATAGTCTCTTGACTGTATCTATTACAAGCTAAATTACAATAAAACCTTGGCTACCTAAACTCAGAAATTGAGTCATTTTAAGTAGTTGAATATTTGTCTAGAACAGTGGTTATTAACCTGGGTTCTATCGAACTTTAGGGGTTCGATGAGTCTCTCAGGGGTTCAGAGAAGCCTCTGCCGTGGAGGCCAGAATAAAGTAATACTGTAATTTGTTGTGAGTTCATGCAATTTGTTGGTTTTGTTCTTTGAGCAAGGTGATGTTCATGCACGGCTTATTTTGTGCACCAGTAAAAAAACATATACCTATGTCTTGAATTTGGAAAAAACATCATATTTTATTTATCACTAAAGAAGGGTTCAGTGAATGCACATATGAAACTGGTGGGTTTGGTACCTCAAAAAGGTTAAGAACAACTGGTCTAGAAGATGTTGCAATTATGCAGGGTGTTCTGTCACAATAAGAAAAACACATATATACTTTTCATGAGATACATAGTATATGTTTTACAGTAATACACTTGGAATGTATTTTAAAAAAAGAATAAGATACATATAACAAATTATCCCAAAACAAAAATTTAAGGGTGGCAAGATGGCAAAGAAGTAGGCCGATGTACCAACTTTCACCTCCCAGAACCAAAGTGGATTACAACTTAATTTTAAGAACAATCATCTGGAAAAACCAACTTTGGACTAAACTAAGAGGACCCTTAAACCAAGGATCACTGAAAAAATCAAACTGAGACTGGTAGGAAAAGCAGAAACGTGGAGAGGGCTGCTCAGCTCCTGGGAGCAAATGGCAGCCTAGAGGGACTAGTGCAGCAGGAAGTGAGGTTAGCGGAGAGGGAAGGGTCCTAGGCCCCAGGAACGTAGCCCCAGCCTGCATCCTCAGAGCCTAGAAGAGGTGTACGGACAGTATTTAGCTGTGAAACAAGCCAGGATACTGTTTGCAAGAAAGAGACAGATTTCTCAGACCCAGGATTCGTCTTAAAGGGTCCATGCAGAAAAACTCTTTCACAACCACTCACCCGAAGCTCCAGGCAATGGAGAGAGATGAGAGGACCAGAGTAGCAGAAAGAATGAAATCTAGGAGGCACAGGGAGAAACACTTTGAGGGACAGCCACCCTAACCCCTTGGCTGAGTCACTCCCCAAATCTAAAGTGAATATTTTTCCTGGAACCAGCAATACCAGCAAAGAGAAGCAGGTCACCAGCCAAACAGAAGCTCTCTTGCTGTACTCAGGGCAGAGTCACTTAGAAGCAGGGAGCCATCTGGGATACAGTATTGAGTGCTGAGGTCTGAGCTGCATCGCCCCCCCCACACACACTGTTGAGTGCTCACTGGAGGGTGGTGGGTTGTGGGACACAGAAGCGTGGACCCGCTAGTGGGGGTGGAAGCTGGGGGCTGGCCACGGCTGCGGTCGGGGTGCGAGCAAAGTCCTGATCATGGGAGTGGAAACTGGACCAGACACAAGTGAGGCCCAGTGCAAGTGTAGTCCAGCCAGGTGGGGCAGAAGCTGAGGGCAGCCACAGCAGTAGAATGGGTGCACAAAAAAGGTTCAACCCACAGCTACGAGCCAGGTACACAAGAGCAGTCCTGCCTGCAGTGCCACCCACAGGAGCAAGGAAAAGCCAGGGAACATGCTGAGACTTGTGGCTGGGCACAGGAGCTCAGCCCCACCCTCAGAACTGAGGTTTGTGGCCTGGCATGCGAGTGCAGTACAGTTCGCGGGGGCAGGGCAAAGGCTGGGAGCTGGCCAGGGCTTTCAGTCCAGGCACATGAGTGCAGTCCTGCCCATGGAGGTGAGGTAGAAACTGCAGCAACTGCCACAGAGGGCCGGTGCTAACAACGTCCATGCCTGAACACCCGAGGTGGTGCCTGAAAGTGTGGCAGGCCTGCAGACAGACCACACCTAGGTAACAGAGAGGCCACACATGTTGGACTCTTGTTGCCACACACTTCTTATACAAAGACAAAATGGGAAGGCAGAGAAATGCAATTAAATAAATCAACAAAGGAAATACCCAGGAAAAGATTTGAATGAAACAGAAATAACCAAATTACTGGATGCAGAGTTTAGAATTACAATAGTTAGAATGCTTAAAGATCTTAGAGCAACAATGGATGGACATAATGAGCATCTAAATAAAGAGATAGCAAGTATAAAAAAGGACATTGAAATAATAAAATAGAATATCTCAGAAATGACAAATACAGTGTCAGAAATGAAGACCACACTGGAAGGAATTGAAAGAAGGATGGATGAAGCTGAGGATTAAATCAGCATGTTAGAGGACAAAATAAATAAAAGAATGGAAGCACAACAGCAAAAAGAAAAGAGGCTCAAAAAGTCTGAGGAAACACTAAGAGAGCTCTGTAAAAACATGAAGAGAAATAACATCCGCATCATAGGGGTTCCTGAAGGAAAAGAGAAAAAAGAAGGGATAGAGAATCTGATTGAAGAAATCATAGCTGAAAACTGTCCTAAATTGATGAAGGAAAAAGTCATACAAGTTCAAGAAGCACAGAAAGTTTCATTAAGGATGAACCCAAAGAGGCCAACACCAAGACACATCATAATTAAAATACAAAAATTAAGAGATAAAGAAATAATACTAAAAGCTGTAAGAGAAAAGCAGTCTATTATCTACAGAGAAGCCCCCATAAGGGTAACATCTGACTTCTCAACAGAAACATTAGAGGCAAGAAGGGAATGGCAAGAAATATTCAAAGTAATGCAAAACAAGAGCCTACAACCAAGACTTCTCTATCCAGCAAGGCTATCGTTTAAAAATGAAGGAGAAATAATAAGCTTCCCAGACAAAAGAGACACACTCAAGGAATTCATAACAACCAAACCAATGCTACAAGAAATGTTAAGGGGCCTGTTATAAACAAAACAAAGAGGGGGAAAAATCTAGTAAAAGAGGAATGTAGATTTATAGAATTAAATGGCAATAAACAACTACATATCAATAATAATATTAAATGCAAATGGATTAAATGCTCCAATCAAAAGACATAGAGTAGCTGAATGGATAAGAAAAAAGGACCTGTACATATGCTGTCTACAAGAGACACACCACAGAAGAAATGATACACATAGACTGAAAGTAAAAAGATGGGGAAATATTATTTCATGCAAATGGAAATGAAAGAAAAAAACTGGGGTAGCAATACTTATATCAGACAAAATAGACTTTAAAACAAAGGCTGTAGTAAGAGATAAAGAAGGACACTACATAATGATAAAGGGAACAATTCAACAAGAAGATATAACCATTATAAATATCTACGCACCAAACATAGGAGCCCCGACATACATAAAGCAGACTTTTATGGACATAAAGGGCGAGATTAAAAGCAATACTATAATAGTAGGGGATTTCAATACCTCACTAACGACACTGGATAGATCCTCAAGAAAGAAAATTAACAAAGAAACAGCAGACTTAAAGGACACACTAGATCAATTGGATTTAATAGATAACTTCAGAAACTTTCACCCTAAAGCAGCAGAATATATATATTTTTCAAATGCTCATGGTACATTCTCTAGGATAGATCACATGCTAGGACACAAAATGAATCTCAAAAAATTTAAGAAGATTGAAATCATATCAAGCATCTTCTCAGATCATAATGGCACAAAACTGAAAATCAACTACAATAAAAACCTGAAAACCACTCAGACACTTGGAAACTAAATAGCATGTTATTAAATAACAAATGGGTTTACAATGAGATCAAGGACGAAATAAATATTTTCTTTGAAACTAATGAAAACAAACATACAACAACTCAAAATTTATGGGAACACAGCAAAAGAAGTCCTGAGAGAGATGTTCATAGCACTACAGGCATACCTTAACAAGCTAGAGAAAGCTCAAATAAACAACTTAACTCTTCATCTAAAAGAACTAGAAAAAGAACTACAAGTAAAACTCAGAGGAAGTAGAAGGAAGGAAATAATAAAGATCAGAGAGGAAATAAATGACATAGAGGCTAAAGAAACAATACAGAGGATCAATGAAACCAAGACCTTGTTCTTTGAAAAGGTAAACAAGATAGATGACCCTTTAACCAGACTCACCAAAAAAAAAAAAAAAAAAAAAAAAAAAAAAAAAAAAAAAGGGAGAGGACTCAAATAAATAAAATTAGAAACGAGAGAAGAGAAGTAACAACTGACTCAGCAGAAATACATAGAAGAACTGTGTGCCATAAAATTAGACAACCTAGGCAAATTGGGTAAATTTATAAAAACATATAATCTTTCAAAAATCAATATAGAAGAATCAGAAAACCTAAACAGACTGATTTCATCAAATGAGATTGAAACACTCATCAAAAAACTTCCAACAAACAAGAGTCCTGGGCCAGATAGCTTAACAGGTGAATTTTACCAAATATACAAAGAACTAACTCCTATCCTTCTCAAGCTACTTCAAAAAATTCAAGAGAAGGGAAGACTTCCAAATTTCTTTTAAGAGGTGAACATAATACTGATTGCTAAACCAGGCAAAGGCACTACAAAAAATGAAAACTATAGACCAATATCCCTGATGAACTTAGATGCTAAATTTCTCAACAAAATATTAGCAAACCGGATCCAGCAATATATGAAAAAAAAATCATACATCATGATCAGGTAGAATTTATTATAGGGAGACAAACAATATCTGCAAATCAACTGATGTGATTCAAAACATAAACAAGAGAAAGGGTAAAAATCACATGATAATATCTATATATGGAGAAAAAGCATTTAATAAAATTCAGTACCCACTTATAATCAAAATTCTCAGCAAAGTGGGGATACAGGGATCATAACTCAACGTGATAAATGCCATCTATGACAAACCCAAAGCCAACATCATAATAGCCAATATTATAATCAATGGTCAAATATTAAAAGAAATCCCCTTACAATTTGGAGACAAGGCAGGGGTACCCCCTTTCACCACTCCTATTCAATATAGTTCCAGAAGTCCTAGCTACAGCAATCAGACAAGAAGAAGAGATAAAAGGCATTCAAATTGGAAAGGAAGAAGTAATACTATCATTATTTGCTGATGATACGATACTGTACATAGAAAACCCTAAAGTCTAAGTTAAAAAACTAATGGACTAATGATAAATGAATTCAGCAAGGTGGCAGAATATAAAATCAATATTCAGAAATCAGTGGCATTTTTATACACCAACAATGAACTGTCTGAAAGAGAAATTAAGAAAACAATTCCCTTCACTATTGCAACAAAAAATAATAATAAAGTACCTGGGAGTAAATTTAACCAAAGAGTTTAAAGACTTATACTCAGAAAATTATAAAATATTGATAAAGGAAATCAAGGAAGATACAAACAAGTGGAAGTATTTACCGTGTGCATGGATAGGAATAATAAACATCATTAAATTGTCTATATTACCCAAACTAACCTATACATTTAATGCAGTTCCTATTAAAATACCAATGACATACTTCACAGATATAGAATAAATATTCCAAAAATTTATATGGACCAAAAAAGAACACGAATAGCCTCAGCAATCCTGAAAAAGAAGAATAAAGTGGAGGGTATCACACTTCCTGATATCAAGTTATACTACAAGGCCATTGAACTCAAGACAGCCTAATACTGGCCAAAGAACAGGCATATAGATCAATGGAACAGAACAGGGAACCCAGAAATAAACCCGCACCTTTATGGACAACTGATATTTGACAAAGGAGGTAAGAGCATACAATCAAATTAAAGACAGTCTCTTTAGCAAATGGTGTTGGGGAAACTAGACAGATACTTGCAAAATAATAAAATTGGACCACCAACTTATACCATTTACAAAAGTAAACTCAAAATGGGTAAAAGACTTAAATGTAAGTCATGAAACCATAAACATCTTGGAAGAAAACATAGGAAGTAAACTCTTCAATATCTCTCGTAGCCATATTTTTGCTGATTTATCTCCACGGGCAAGTGAAATAAAGAACAGGATGAACAAACGGGACTATATCAAACTAAAAAGCTTTTGCACAGCAAAAGACACCATTAACAAATAAAAAGACAACCCACACAATGGGAGAATATATTCGCCAATATGTCTAATAAGGGGTTAATAACCAAAATTTATAAAGAGCTGTAAAACTCAACACCAGGAAGATAAAAAAATCCAATAAAAAAATGGGCAAAAAAGATGCATAGACACTTCTTCAAAAAGCACATACAGATGGCCAATAGGCATATGAAAAGATGTTCAACATCACTAATCATTAGAGAAATGAAAATTAAAACCACGATGAGATACCACCTCATACCTGTGGAGAAAAGGGAACCCTCCTGCACTGCTGGTGGGAATGCAGACTGGCGCAGCCACTGCGGAAAACAGTATGGAGATTCCTCAAAATATTAAAAATGAAACTGTCCTTTGATCTAGCTATCCCACTTTTAGAAATATATCCTATGAATATCAAAATCACTGATTCAAAAGAAGAAATGCACCCCCATGTTTATTGCAGCATTGTTTGCCATAGCCAAGATCTGGAAACAGCCCAAGTGTCCGTCAGTGGACAAGTGGATTAAAAAGCAGTGGGACATATACACAATGGAATACTACACAGTTGTGAGGAAGAAGGAAATCTTACCTTTCATGATAGTATGGATGGACCTAGAAACTATCATGCTAAGTGAAATAAGCCAGGCAGAGGAAGGAAAGTATCGTATAAGCTCACTCATTTGAGGAATCCAATTAACAATATGAACTGAGCAATGAAACAGAGGTAGAGGCGAGATCAAAGGGACCAGAGGGGAAGAGGTCAGAGGGAAAGCAGAAGAGAAGATGGGATCAGAGAAGGGAAAGAGATTAATGAAATTGTATATACATAACGCAGTATTATAGAGAACAGGACAGCATATCCTGGAGGGAATGAGGGAAGGTATTGGGAGGGAGGGGGATGGGGGGCCTACGAGAATAAGGGTGTGGGGGGAGATATATTTGGTGGGACACTTGAATCTATGTAAACACAAATTAAAACCATAAATAAATAAAAAAATTAACATTTTGGTTAATAGACATCTTGTCTTTTTATCATAGAATTATTTAAAATATAGAAAGCCTTGTGACGGTTTTAACTTACAGCTCAATGTAGGCAGCAGGTATTCTATGGCCAATGGTCAGGAAATAAAAACTTGAATAAGACGTAGCTTAAGTATTTATTTATTGAGTAATTTTGTTTTATTTAATGGTTTTGATGACACTATGTGTATCTCTGATACTGAAGTTGTTCTCTTGACTAAGTCCTCAATGACAGCCTGGTCGGTCACATTTGCCTGTTTGTGCTGAAGGTGGGATGCAGCACGTTCAGGTTCATGACCTCTGGGGCAGCAGAACATAGCTGTCGGTCTACATAATTAGCTAGTAAATCAAAGGCTTCAGCTGCATTCTCTCAAATGGTTTTGTCCTTCTCCAGAAACAATCCTCTTTGTAGCAAACACTGCCTTTTGATGTGTCCACACCATTCCAAGTTAGAGCAGTGACTGCATCATTAACACACTTGTGCTTTCTTTGTCACTCTGCACCCAGGCCTTCCTCTCTCTTGCCCCGAGTTTTTCCTAAGGGTTAAAAAAATCCCTCCTCACTCTCTTCAAAGTATTTGGGAAACAACTTATACTCGAGACTGCAAATTCTTTATCAGGAAAAAAAAGGATACTTTTTTTTTTATTAATTTTAATGGGGTGACACCAATAAATCAGGGTACATATGTACAACAAAAACATCTCCAGGTTATCTTATCATTCAATTATGTTGCATACCCATCACCCAAAGTCAAATTGTCCTCTGTCACCTTCTATCTGGTTTTCCCTGTGCCCCTCCCCTCCTCCCTATCTCACCCTCCCCTCCCTCCCCCCATCCCATAACCACCACTCTCTTGTCCATGTCTCATATTCTCACTTTTATGTCCCACCTACATATGAAATCATGCTGTTCTCAGTTTTCTTTTTCTGATTTACTTATTTCACTCCGTATAATGTTATCAAGGTCCATCCATTTTGTTGTAAATGATCCGATGTCATCATTTCTTAGGGCTAAGTAGTATCCCATAGTATATATGTACCAAAGCTTTTTAATCCACTCGTCCTCTGAGGGACACTTGGGCAGTTTCCAGATCTTCGCTATTGTGAACAATGCTGCCACGAACATAGGGGCGCATTTCTTCTTTTCGAACAGTGCTATGGTGTTCTTAGGGTATATTCCTATAAGTGGAATAGCTGGGTCAAAAGGCAGTTCGATTTTTAATTTTCTGAGGAATCTCCATACTGTTTTCCACAGTGGCATTCCCACCAGCAGTGCAATATTTTCAGACTGAGATTTTCTCTAAACTGTTTTCCAAATTTGATTTGAATTCCAGGCATATGCAATATTTATATTAAAAGTGTATTTTCACTTTATAAGTAAAATTTCTGAATATTACATGACTGATAAGTATACTTTCTCATTAAATCTTATATGTGGTAAAATTTTCTATCTTGAATAACATTTTCTATAGGCTGACCCAGGATTTAGTATTTGGTGTCTGGGAGCTACAAATGGCATTCACAGACACCACCATATTTCCTCTGTGTGAGCAAAATAATTGTGTAATAACAGATAAGTTTTGTTACCCTGAGGTAAGCCTGTGGCTCTGCAAAGATCCTTCATTAAATGTAAGGAGGCTGGGTGTGAAAGACTGTCTTCCAAACATTACACTGGGGAACAAAATTTTTGTTGCATCCACAAACATTTATTCTTACCTAACTCAAGTGTGCTGATCTCAAATCTGACATTAGTTTTTCTCTGTAAGCTACAGGTGTTTTTGCAATTCAAAATTTTAGGTTTTTATCTGACTGTAAAATTTTCAACATTTAGTTTAACATAATGAAGTAGAATGTCTTCTTGGTGTCATCTTTGTAAAATTATAATAATTTATATAATGCAGTAAATACACTAATACACTCAAAGATATGATTGCATCGAATTAGTCTACAATTTCAAAATAAAACATATTAAAACACTTATTTTCACCATAAAATTAGTGCAAAACTTATTTAAATTCTACTCAGGCAAAAATTTGGGTTTGTACCTCTTGCATTTGTGTACTTGTTGAGGACAATCTCGTTTGATGCTCCAGCAGTAGTCTGCGATCATATTTCTGTCCCATCACCCCTGATAATGCTCTTCCATCGTCCTCAGATCTTGATGAAAGCGTCCTCCCTGCTCATCACTAACAGCTCCAAGATTTCCAGGAAACTTATCAAGGTGACTGTTCAGGAAGTGAATCTTAATGTATAATAAAGTAGAATGTCTTCTTGGGCATCATCTTTGTGAAAATATAATAATTTTAGGTCCATCAAATACACCTGCATTTATCTTCTCGAAAGACAAGGCAGGAAAAGCAGAAATAATATGTTGAAAGCATTCAGTTTTTCCATTCAAAGCCTGAACAAACTGCTTCATTAAGCCAAGTTTGATGTGAAGTGGGAGAAAAATGATCCTGTCTCAATTAACTATAGGTTCATTCAAAATATTTTGCATCCCTACTTCCAGAGCTTCACGTTCCAGCCACTCCTTCTGTGTCCAGTATTTCTCCCGAGCTTGGCTGTCCCACAAACACAGAAAGCAAGAATACTTCGTGAAACCTCTCTGTTGTTCTATAAGGAACATGACCATTTTAAGATCCACACAAATGATCCAGTTATACTCCTCATACTTCAGAAAGTTGAGGACAATTTTTATGTCATTATAATCTTCTCACAGATGAGTTGAATAATCAATTGGAACTGCTGCATAAACACTACCATTGTGTAGGAGAACACATTTCAGACTCCATTTAGAGCTGTCAAGAAATAGACGCCATTCTGTTGGACTGTAAGAGGTAATACCTAGCTGGCTGAGAAGACTACAGATACCATGACAGTAAACAAAGTGTCTGTCTTCAGAAAAAAGTCCACAAAAATTTGTTCACGCTTCCTGAAATGGGATACTTTAGCTGACCAGTGAAGTACTTTCTTTTCTTAAAGCCTGGAGGTTAATAACTCAGCTGCTTTCTTTGGTAGGCCCAAATCTCTTACTAAGTCATTCAATTTGGGTTGGCTAAACTGCTGAGGGATTAATGACTGCTTGGCATCAGAAGAAGACCCTTCAGATTCTACAATAATTTCCTCATGCATCTTATCAAAATATACTTGATCACCATGTTCACTTTCTTTGTCCTTAGAAGAAATAAAACCATTGAAAACTGGAACCGGGAGTGTCTCAGAGTGTCGGATGGGTTGTATTGCTGAAGGAATATTAGGATATGCAATCATATGCTGTTTTTTCTTGTCGATGTCCTTTGTATGGATCAGACAGAAATAACAGTCACTTCTGTGGTCCTTAGGTTCATGCCAAACCATGGGAATACCAAAAGGCATTCCTTTGCGTTTTCCTTCTGTCCAGTCACAGAACATTTTCTCACAATTATGACACACAATATGAGGAGCCCATTTCTTGTCTTGATTGCCAAGAACTTGAAGATGGCAATATATGCATGTGTCACAAATGATGAAATATTGAACCTTTGACATTGCAGTGTATAACAGACACATATAACAGAAGGTGTCAGGACTATTCTCACATTTACGCCTACTCAAAGAAGCCATGATTCAATCTTAAAACAAAATAAGAGGTTGTTTTAATCAGATAATAACTTTTTACGTTTAAAAACAACTACAATTATGTAAAAGTGATGTTTGTAAAACAATAATTGCCTTGTGGTTATGTTCAAGAGTCGTTGCCCTTTAACTCTAATTTAAAACCAATGCATGCTATTAACTGTGACCAAAAAAAATTAAAATTGCATTAAAACTAGAGCATGCACCATAAAAAGAGTTCAGATTTGGAATCAGCAATGTAGTATTATATAGAAAGAGTTCTAAAACCTCATGTACCAGAAAATGCAAAAAAAAAAAAATGGCTCCCCGGTGTTATTTATACAATGTAAGTAAGCAGCAGATAACACTAGGATACTATGGAATTGTGCCATTTAATGTCCCAAATATTAAGCTATCTTACTATTCTTATTTTAAGTCAGATGAACTGTTATTAGTGTATAAAGCTACAAGTTAAGTTAGCTTTTTATGACTTTTGTGAAGTTATAATTCTTGATTTATAATTCTTATAAATCAAGAATTATAACTTTATTATAATTCTTGATTTATAATTCTTATAAATCAAGAATTATAACTTTAGCCTAAGAAGGTTTTATTGTAAGATGAGGGCCAGGAAAGGAAGGGAAGGCAGGGCCAAGTAAGTCCAGCCAGTTCATGTACTATTTTGTATGGGACCAAGAGACCACTGGCGGGGCGGGGGTAAAAAACAGATGGTTGAGGCTCATAATGTGATTCAAGGATAGCAGAAATCATCAAAGAGAAGGAACATATCTGTTCAATGTAGCATCTACCTCTTAGCTTACTCTTGGGACTGCCCCAATGAGACTCCTTAGGGGCAAGAGATGCCAATAGAGTAGCAGTCTCTGGGTCAAGAGATAGCAAGGTGTCCAGCAGCATTTGGGCCCATGGCTTCTGCAACATTTCGTGCCAGGGCCTGCAGCTTTGCTGACTGCAGCAGCCGCAGGGGGTCCTGGGGTGGCCTGCTGCAGTAGCACATATCCTCTGCAGTGGATAGTAGCAGAACTGTTATGTTGGACAATGGCAGCTGCAGCAAAGACCTCAATCAGATAAGCTGATGCAGGAGAAAAGGGAATGAATGATTCAACATACAGAGCAGTCACAGAGCAGATACCCCAAAAGGACCCCAGCACTACTTTCAAGGAACTGAGGAGATCTGGACTTACTAAACTGTTGTTAGAGACTGAGACAAAATAATAAGATTCGTGACTGTGGTTGTCTTACCCTGGCTTACCCCCAGTGGGTATGATGTAAAAATTTAGATTAGTTGGGAAATTGTTTAGAAATAAGTTTTCTTAACTAGACACTTTTCTAACACTCCCTCCTTCCCTCAGGATTTGCTGACTTTATTTTTCATGTCTCTTCAAGTTACCTCACAGTGAAAGAATTAGGAATACTTAATGCTGGACTTACCAGGAAACCCAGCGAAGGGTAGCGGGGCTAAACAAATGCAGGTTTATTTCTTGCTTACTAAGAAGTCTGGAATCAGAGTTCTTCTGGATTTGGTGTAACAGTTCAGTGAAGGGAAAGGCAGTCTCAGAAATCAAGTCTGCTTTTGTGGCAGGAAATGGATGGGGCTGCAGCTGGGGCTGAGGATACAGAAGGAAGACCTTTTCAGTCCAAAGCCCCAGGAGACATATACTTAAATTTCCTTGGAAGGTCCTGGATTGACTGTTCTAGCTGCAAAAGAAGCTGGGAAAATTCATATTTAACTTTTCTATGTTTTATAGTGGAGGGTGACAGAAAAGTAAATAAAGAATGGCATTAGTTAAGCCAGCTTGTAGTGTTTACATCAAACATCAAAGTACTCTTCAGAAATTCATGATCTTTCTGGCAATTGAATGTGCACAAAATTTTTTCATGCTTGCTCAATAAATTTGGCGTGAGAGATAAGCATAATCTCTTATACCGTATTATTGAAAATTACACTTAAAAAGCCTTATTTTCAAGTTTGGCTTGTATATATGATATAAAGTTTTAGTTTACACAAAAGTCTACAAAAAGTAACTTTTTAATATTTTTTTACTCCTGATGTCCAACCATTTATAGGAAGTCGAAAGAGTGCTGGAGTTTTAGATTGACTGAATTACTTTCAAATTTTGGCTCAGTCATATTCTACCCGTTAAACCAGACAATTTATTTACTGTAATTTCTGATGTAACCCGCCTCCTGGCCTTCATAACCTTGAAGAGTCAGCTCTCCCAGTGTATCAGGGTTGGTCTGGGTGACCAATGAACCATGACAGAAATGATAGTATGTCATTTCCAAGATTAAGTTGTAAAAGACAGCAGCTTTCTTCTGGGGCCTTGTTTCTCTTTAGTTTCTCTAAAACATGACAGCTGCCATGGTTTAGGACACCCAGGCAACCCTGGGGAGGTTCATGTTTCTAGGAACTGAAATCCTAACTCCAAACACCATGAGTAATTGAGGCCTGCTCGTAACCAAGTAGGCAATTTGGAAGTTAACGTTCCAGCGTTCAGGTAGATGACTGCTACCCCAGCCAACAGCTTGACTTTAACCTCCTAAGACACCCTTAACCAGAAGCACCCAGCTAAGCTGCTCCCAGAGTCCTGAATGTTAGAAACCATGAGATAATAGTGTTTCTTATTTTAAGCTGCTAAGTTGTTGAATAATTGGTTGTACAACAAAAAGACTAATACAACTTCTTTAAACTTCAGTGACATTATCCATAAACTGGGAATATAAATGGTTGTTGTGAGGATAATAAGATAATGTAGGTGAAACTGCCCAATGCAGCTCCTGCAACATAAAGAGGGCATAGAAAAAAATTAATTAAAGAACTATTACTTGTTTGTGATTATTTTCACATGTTTACTTTTTCAGAGATTTTTTTCAGTCTTAGCACAATTTTTAACAATGTCCTTGCCCTTTCTTTTTCACTAGTGTGGAATACACATTGTTGAATACTGACTTTGTCACATTACCTTAGCACGCTACTGCACTGGGTCACTGTGTTTAATAATGAATGTCTTTCCCAGAATGCGTCAGAACTGTAGTATCTGATGTGTCTTCAGTGGGCTATCCACTAAATAAAAATTGCCCTCTTGTTATAAATAGCTCCTGTTTTCCCTCTAGAAAGCTTCTGGTGATGCCCTACTTGGGAAGCACACCCCATCATAAGTCAGTGCTATGAGGAGTGCATGGTGACGGTGATGGCCCACTGCCCACCTTCAGAGTGTCCAGTCATATTTAGTGTGTTTTTTCCTCTCCGCCCACCTCCACTGCTCCGTCCCTTTTTAATCCCAGAGCTGTGGTCACAGCGCAGCTGCAGCCACATTTGCTATACAGCCTCACATCATCTCTGCTATTTTTCCTTTTCCTTCTGAAAAATTACTTTCTTACTTCTTGTCTCATATTACTTCTATACCTTACTTTATTTGGACCAAAAAGAGTGTGTGTATAAATGTATTTATCACATATATATGTGTGTATACATATAAATGTATGCACACATATGTGTTCTATACAATTAGAACACTTTTTTTCTTTGCTGACATAACATACTGGGAACAATTTTTGCTTCATTGAACTGTAACATGTATTGCTGGATGCTTAGAGCCTGTTTCTTGGCCCGAGAGTAGGGTTTTGTTGTTGTTTTGGATTTTAAGTTTATTCTGCATCTGCAGTAGTTCCAAATGTCTAAGGACTCTGAAATGCTAGTTTCAAGACAGCAAAGATTTTTCTATCCTATGATTTATGGTCCCAGGGTCTCACACTGTAATTGTCACTAAGTCCAACCTCCAAACTGGTTCCTTTGCTTCCAGTCTTGCTACCCTCTACCTACTAATCAATCCTGTGTAATCTAATAGATAGAGCTCATTAAAAGTATAACATTGATATAATGCATGAATCACAATATGATGCCTCTCAAACACAATGCTCAGTGAAGAAAGTCTGAGACAACAGAATACATCCTGTATAAGTCTATTAATAGAATGTTCCTAAGAGACAAAATTAAACTATTTTGTTCAGATACATAATTTGGGAATAAACTGTAATGGAAATAAAAATTTTAAAATTATGATTAGCCATGAAAGGGAGAGAACTGAACACTGGAATCTGTTACAGAATGACGTTGGGAACAGGAAAGGCTACACTGTGGGACCCAATGCTAAAAACAAAGGTGCGTTCCCTTGTTCAAGATTTATGAAGAATTTCAAGATGCAACAGCAGAGCATTGTGGCAGCAGGGAGTCCTGCTCAGTTCCGGGCCCTGCACCACCGCTCAAGGGGCACCCCCGTCAAGCCTTGGCCCTCATTTGAGAAATTCTGGGGTTCTTCCAATACTTTATATATTTTTTAACTTGTTAGGAATACTGGAAAGTGATATAGGTATTTATTTTTTTAAAAAAAGTTGAACATTTCTGATCTATGTATTTTTCAGTACGTTTAGTCTATTTCACAACTTTCAAAACATGCAAAACAAAAATAAGAACTGATCAGAACACTTCCCGGTCAAGAATCTATTAGATGGTTTCCCATAGACGAAAATGTCTGTAGCCAGATGTCTTCTGTGTGTCTGCATTTCTCACAGGCCCAGTTCAAGTGCCAGCTCATCAATGGAAACTCATAGATTTCTTCCACCAAACTAACCATTTCTTCCCCTCCACTTCCTTCACACTCTCCCTCTTTACAGCACTTGACTCTCCCTCAAATCAAAGTTCTTTGAGATTTGTTTTTTCTGATGAACATGAAGTCTTGGGGAAATATGCCTCTTCATATTTAGTATACTCCAGGGTGTTAGATAAATAATTGTTGGGTTGAATTTAATTAAAGTTCTATCCACAAAAAAGTTATAACCCACTGTCAAACCTAAACCACTCACAACCCTTGTTCTTAAACTATACAGTGACAAAAGTAAAAGTTCTGCAACTGAGATATGTTTATTCACCTGCTGAAAATTTGAAATAGGCATCAAATGTTTTGTGTTATCATTCAATATTTTTTTGTTTCAAATCTGAGATGAATCTCATAGCCATCTTTAATATACTTTGAAGTACTTTTTATATAACACACACCCTGGATATCATTTTTACCAGAAGCACATTTTAAAACACTATTGGCCACTATTTGATTCATTTTGTTGTTGTTGTCCTTGGCGTATTTTATCTCTCACTAACACTTTCAATTTTTATTTGATAAACATGTAACTTGGATAATTTCTTACAATAGACAGATGAGTATTATTTCTAAAATGAAGAAAATGTTCCTCTTCACCAGCATCTGGGTAAGATTTGGAGTTCTGTCCCAGATTTAAAATATGGACAGAAGTAATCATCTCTCTCCCACATAAGGCATCTCTACAAGTAATTTTTCAATTTCTTTTTTAATTTCTTATGCCAAGCTTTGAAATCACAAATGAAGTTTGGGTTCAGAAAAATAATACTATAGAAAACAGTACTTGGACATTTCTTTACATCATTCACTTTTATGAATGTTCTGCAATCATATTACCCAGATGGACAGGTTATGAGTCTGCAGTAACATAAAAGCCTTGAGATACGAGCAGATCAACATACGATTTTTTTTTAAGATACAAGTTGTGACTCGGTCCGTATTTTTGTTCGAGATCTGAGCGAAATTCTGAGATACTAGTTGTGATTCGGGAAGCTGCCTCTGGTTGGCACGTTGGTGTGTGGATCCAGTATTGGCAACACAACACCAGCATCTCATTTTTTCTCATGTGTTACCCGTAGAATAAAGTCAAATCTTGTGCGCTGTACTCATTCTTGCATCATTTTTGCATTTTTACTAACACTTTTTGTGTGATATCATGGGGCCGATAAAAGTGAGTATAAAGGACAGTGGTGAGAAGAAGAAGAGAATGATGTCAATAGAAGTAAAGCAAGAAATAATATAAAAACATGAGCGTGGAGAATGAGTGATTGAACTGGCAAGGTTGTACGACCATAATACATCTACAATTTGTACCATCTTTAAAAAAAAGGATGCCATCAAAAGTGCAGACAGGGACTTCGAAGTATTCAACCAGAGACCGAGACCAAGGTAGAAGTGTTGAAGGAGATTGTGTCCCTCAGAAAGTCGATGGGTCTGGAGGTAGATGAGGGTGATGAAAACGACCTCATTGAGGAACATGAGGAGGAACTCTCAACTGAGGAGTTGAAGGAGCTACAGATGATGCAACATATGGAGTCTCTGCAGGAGATTAGTAGTGAGGAGGATATAGAGTCAGAAGAAGTGATTTCTACAAGTGAACTTAAAGACATGCTGGCAATGTGGGAGAAGCTTTCAAGTTTCATTGAAAAGAACACCCAGAAAAAGTTTCAACAGGTCGTGCTTCAGCACTTTATAATGACACTTGTTTGTCACATTTCCATAACATTTTAAGAGGCAGGCAAAAGCAAACCTCTTTGGGTAGATTTTTATTCAAAAGTCCTGCAAGTGAAAGTGCTGAAAGTACAGCCAAAAAGGCAAAAACAGGTGATGATTAAATGAAAGATATGTAATGTTAAGCTTACATTAAGTTTAAAGTTGAGAAAGTGCATTTTTTTTTACAATTTACAATTAAGTTTTTGTGGTTTCATTTTAAGTCAAAAAGTGCAGTTTTAGTTTTTGGGTTTTTTTGGGTTATTTCGCTATGGGTTTATTTCAACTATGTAGAAACATACATGCATAGACAAAAACAGGAAGGAAATATAAACAAACAAAAATAGTTTGTGTTATAGTGCTAGTGTTAAAAAGAATTCTGAACATTTTTTGAAATATTTATTTCTTTACAAGCTAAAATAATCTTATTATATTTCTTTTCAAATAAAAAAGTAAACTAAAGGTAAGAAAAAACAAGAAAAGTCAGGATAGATATTAATAATTGTTAATATTTATTAAGGGTTTTATGTGAAAGGCACTATTCTATGTTCTTTATAGCGTTTAGTTCATTTAATCCCCTCAACAACCTTTGGTCTAGTAACTGTACTTACTACCATTTCGCTGATTAGGAAACTGAGGCATGTGGGGGATGGATATACAACTGATAAACCATATAGGTTTCAAGCCCAACTCTTCTTGACCTTGGTAAATACTCGACCTTCATAAAATGATCTTTACATAATTCTTTAAAGACCAATACTTTTATCTGGGGCAAGAAAGATTCAGCCATAACAGTTTGTTTGCCTTGTTGTTGTTTGTTTTCTTTTTGTTTCTTTGTTTTGTTTTGTTTTGTTTTTTTTATTATTAATTTTAATGGAGTGACACCAATAAATCAGGGTACATATGTACAATGAAAACATCTCCAGATTATCTTATCATTCAATTGTGTTGCATACCCATCACCAAAAGTCAAACTGTCCTCTGTCACCTTCTATCTAGTTTTCCCTATGCCCCTTCCCTCCTCCCTAACCCAACCTCTCCTCCCTCCCCCCACCCCGTAATCACCAACCACTCTCTTGTCCATATCTCATAGTCTCACTTTTATGTCCCACCTATGTATGAAAGCATGCTGTTCTCTGATTTCTGAGTATTAATTTTATATCCTGCCACCTTGCTGAATTCATTTATAAGGTCCAGTAGTATTTTGACAGAGACTTTAGGGTTTTCTATATACAGTATCATATCATCTGCAAATAGTGACAGTTTTACTTCTTCTTTTCCAATTTGGATGCCTTTTATTTCTTCTTCTTGTCTGATTGCTGTAGCTAGGACTTCAGAACTATGTTAAATAAAAGTGGTGAAAGGGAGCACCCCTGCCTGGTTCCTGATCTTAAGGGGATTGCTTTCAATTTTTGTCCATTTAGTATGATGTTTGCTGTGGGTTTGTCGTAGATGGCCTTTATCATGTTAAGAAATGTTCCCTGTATTCTCACTTTACTGAGAGTTTTGAGCATGAATGGGTGCTGGATTTTATCAAATGCCTGTTCTGCATCTATTGAAATTATCATGTGATTTTTGTCCTTCCTTTTGTTTATGTGATGAATCACATTGATTGATTTGCGAATATTGAACCAGCCTTGCCTCTCCAGAATAAAACCCACTTGATCATGGTGTATGATTTTTTTCATATATTGCTGGATCCGGTTGGCTAATATTTTGTTGAGAATTTTAGCGTCTAAATTCATCAAGGATATAGGCCTATAATTTTCTTTCTTTGTGTTGTCTTTGCCCGGTTTTGGGATCAGAATTATGCTCGCTTCGTAAAAGGAGTTTGGAAGTCTTTCTTCCTCTTGAATTTTTTGAAATAGCTTGAGGAGGATAGGAGTTAGTTCTACTTTGAAATTTTGATAGAATTCACTTGTGAAGCCATCAGGCCCACGACATTTCTTTTTGGGAGTTTTTTGATAACTGTTTCGATCTCATTTGTTGTAGTTGGTCTGTTTAGTTGTTCTGATTTTTCCAGATTGATTTTTGGAAGTTTATATGATTTAAGAAATTTGTCCATTTCACCTAGATTGTCTAATTTTTTGGCATAGAGTACTTCATAGTATTTTCTCACAATGCTTTGTATTTCTGCTGTGTCAGTTGTTATTTCTCCACTGTCCTTTCTAATTTTATTTATTTGAGTCCTCTCTCTTGTTTTCTTCGTGTGTTTAGCTAAAGGTTCATCAATATTATTTACCTTTACAAAGAATCAGCTTCTGGTTTCATTGATCCTCTTTATTGTTTCCTTAGCCTCTATGTCATTTATTTCTGCTCTGATCTTTATTATTTCCTTCCTTCTACTTGTACTGGGTTTTATTTGCTGTTGTTTTTCTAGTTCTTTTAGATGCAGGGTCAGGTTGTTTATTTGAGCTTTTTCTAGCTTCTTATGATATGCCTTTAGTGCAGTGAACTTCCCTCTCAGTACTGCTTTTGCTGTGTCCCATAAATTTTGAGTTGATGTATGCTCATTATCATTTGATTCTAGAAACGTTTTTATTTCTTCTTTGTTTTCATTGTTAATGCATTCAGTATTTAATATCATGCTATTTAGTTTCCAAGTGTTTGAGTATTTTTCAGTTTTTCTTTTGTGGTTAATTTCTAGTTTCATGGCATTATGATCAGAGGAAATGCTTGATATGATTTCAATCTTCTTAAATTTATTGAGACCATTTTTGTGTCCTAACATGTGGTCTATCCTAGAAAACATACCATGAGCGCTTGAGAAGAATGTGTATTCTACTGCTTTAGGGTGAAAAGTTCTGAAGATATCTATTAAATCAAGTTGATCTAGTGTATCCTTTAAGTGTGCTGTTTCTTTATTAATTTTCTTTCTTGAGGATCTATCCAGTGTTGTTAGTGGTATTGAAATCCCCTACTATGATAGTATTGCTGCTAATCTCACAATGTCCATCAAAGTCTGCTTTATGTATGTCGGGGCTCCTATATTTGTTGCATAGATATTTATAATAGTTATATCTTCCTGTTGAATTGTTCCCTTTATCATTATGTAGTGTCCTTATTTATCTCTTACTACAGCCTTTGTTTTAAAGTCCATTTTTGTCAGCTATAAGTACTGCTACCCCGGCTTTTTTTTCATTTCCATTTGCATGAAATATTTTTTTTCATCCTTTTACCTTCAGTCTATGAGCATCTTTTGTTTTAAGGTGTGTCTCTTTTAGACAGCATATGTATGGGTCCTGTTTCTTTATCCATGCAGCTACCCTATTTCTTTTGATTGGATCATTTAATCCATTTACATTTAAGGTTATTATTGATATGTAGTTGTTTATTGCCATTTTATTCTTTAAAGCTATATTCTTCTTTTGCTATATTCTTTCCTCCCTTTGAACTGTTCACAAGAGGCCCCTTAGTATCTCTTGCAGAATTGGTTTGGTTTTAATGAATTTCTTGTGGCTTTCTTTGTCTGGAAAGCTCTTTATTTCTCCTTCAATTTTAAACGTTAGCCTTGCTGGATAGAGTAGTCTTGGTTGTAGGTTCTTGTTCTGCATTATTTTAATTATATATTGCCATTCCCTTCTGGCCTCAAGTGATAGCCTTTTTTTCTCTAGCAGCTTTTAAAATTTTTTCTTTATCCATTAGTTTTGGTATTTTAACTATGATGTGTCTTGGTGTAGATTTTTTTTGGTTTCTCTTTAGTGGAGTTCTGTGTGCTTCTTGAATGTGTAAAATGTTTCCCAGCTTTAATTTAGGGAAGGGTTCTGCTATGATTTGATTGAACAAAGTTTCTATTTCCTGTCCTCTTTTCTCTTCTTCAGGCACCCCTATGATGCGAGTGTTGTTTCTCTTCATGTTGTCACAGAGCTCCCTTAGAGTTTCCTCACATTTTTTGAGTCTCTTTTCTTTTTTCTTCTCTGCTTCTTTGCCTTTGTTTATTGTGTCCTCTATCTCGCTGATTGGATCCTTAGCGTGATTCATCCTGCTTTTAATTCCTTCCATTGTGGTCTTCAGTTCTGATACTGTATTTCTTATTTCTGTCTGATTCTTTTTTATTATTTCAATTTCATTTTTTATACTTATTATCTCTTTATTTAGGTGTTCATAGTGACTCTCCATTGTTGCTCCAATTTCTTTGAACATCCTAACTATCATTATTCTAAATTCTGCTTTGGTAGTTTGGTTATATCTGGTTCATTCAGGTCCTTCTCTGGGGATTTCTCTTGATTCATTTGGTTTGCATTCCTCTGCCTGCCCATTTTGTCTATGTATAAGCAATTTGTGGCCTCTGGAGTCCAGTAGTTGTTGCCTTTGTGTTCTCTAGATGTGGTCTGTCTGCAGGCCTGCACCCCCTCTGCCGCTGCCTAGGGCGTGTGGGTATAGGCATTGCCAGCACCAGCCTACTGCATCTGTTGCTGTGATTTCCGCCTCTCCTCTGCGGGAGGGGCTGTCACTCAAGCCACAAGCCTCAGCACCAATGGCAGAGGTGAGCACCTTTGCTCAGCTGCGGACCCAGTCTGTTTCTGGGCTTATGCCCAGCACCCGCAGTCAGAGCCTGCTCGCCCCAATTTCGCGGGTTGGGAGGGGTTTTTGATGTGCTCTCAGCTGTGAGCCTTTGCCTGTCCAGAGCTTTAGCCCTGCCCTTGCGGCCAGGGCCCTCTTGCACAGGGTCGCAAACCGAGTTTTATTGGGCCGGGTGCCTTTGCTTGCATGAGCTCAGCTGCGAGTTTCCGCTTGTCTGGACTCTACCCCGCCCTTTGTTCTGAGTCAGCTCGCGCCCATAGGATGGCAAACCGCGGTTTCTCCGGCAGGGCAGGGCTGGTAGTGTGAGCTTAGCCGCGAGCCCCCAGTCCCATCTCTGTTCCTAGCCCTGTTCCCACTGTCAGGGCCTGCTTGCGCAGTTTTGCAGAGCAGGGCTCTGCCCTTTCCTTGCCTCAGTTTTTTTCCTTGCAGGTGGGATTACAGGCAGGCCCACAGCTGCCAGACCGCTTTCGTGTGTCCCCTCCACCCCTGCTGGGCTGGACCAAGCTCCACAGTTTTAGTTTTGTTTAAAGTAAAGAAAATGCAGTTTTAGTTTACATTTAGTGTTAAAAAGTACAGTTTTAATTTACGTGTGTACAGTGCCTGCATCCCTTCCTCTCTTTCTCCTCCTCCACCATTCACCTCTGTTAGCCGCACTGTATGTCTCCAAGGTAAGAATACAGTATTAAAAAACACATTTTTTTAAATTTCATATATTTTGTTATACATTGGTAAAGTATACATGTGTGTTTCTTAATTAAAAACATATTTTTTCATAATTTAGGATGATTTGGGGATGTTTCACAGGGCTGGAATGGATTAATTCTATTTTAGTTATTTTAAATAGGAGAAATTTGTTTGATATACAAGTTGACTGACTTACATGCTCGGTTACAGAATGAACTAAACTCCTATCTCAAGGTACCACTTTGAATATGTAAAGCACTAATGAACAGATTTCTAATGTATATACGAATGAATATATGTTATTCATCTTTGCACATAATTTCACTGCACAAAGTCTATCGACGTGAATTAAAACATTTGGCTGGAAAATATATGGTTATGTACTCAATAACATAGACTAGGGTGAAAACATTCAATAAAAAATGTCTACCATTTGTACAGGACAATTAATTTTAATTGACACAGAAATGTTAAATGATTCTCCTTGTACTCTGCCAAGTAGTCATACACAAGGAAAAAAAAAATCAACTTACCATTTTTTTGCCAGAGATGATGACAGTAGGAGAATATGAAATTTCATTAAAGGATGTTATGTGTATGCCATCTTTTTAAACATTTATCACCTAATGACTGGAGATGAATGACCAGAAATGAAATAAGACATGTATTTCTAAAGGTTTTATCCTTAAATGTTTTATTCCTTAACAAAGCTCGATGCACAATATGAGGTGTCTAGGACTCTTGCTACTTCAGGGTTTTTCTCTCTGACTGGAGTGCTTTCCCTACATTTCTTCCCATAGCTAGTTCTCTCCCATCCACTGAGATGTCACCTCGGCAGAGGAGCCATACTAAGTTCTATGTAGGTTAGCTGTACTCCCTTTTCCCTGAATCATGTAGTCGGGAGTTCATGTAGAAAAGACATGCCTTAGTTCATTGGTGCTGCTATCACAAATGACCACCGACTGGGTGGCTTAGAAGCAACAGAACTTAATTTGTCACAGTTCTGGAGGCTGAGAAATCCAAGATCCAGATGCCAGCACAGTCAGGTTCTGGAGAAGAATGTCTTGCAGGTTGCATACTGCTGACTTGTCACTGTGTCTGTGTACGTTCCATTCAGAAAAACTCCCCACCAGACCCCCATGACCAAAGCACCTGCCAAAAGTCCCACTTTATCATGGGGCTTTAGGATTTCAACATATAAAATTAGAGGGACATGAACATTCAAATCATAACAATCCATGTTTTTAGGCAAAATCTGATCTGCCACTTTTTTTTTTTATTACAGTCCATGAGCTAAGAAGAGTTTTACACTTTCAAATAATTGTTAGGCTAACTAACTAACTAAATAATGTCATGACATGAAAATAAAAAGGAATTCAATTTTAGTGTATGTAAATAAAGTTTTATTAGGGAATATATATATTTATGTATATAGGCTGTATGGCTGTGTCCAGGCCACAAGGACAGACAAGAATAGTTGCCGCTGAGACCATGCAGCCTATGTGACCCTTTTTGAAAAAAGTGTACCTCCCCTGATGTAGGCTATTTTGGTTTTCTACATGTGTCATTGCACTGATCAAATCTGTGATTATGTTTTTTTTATTTATTAATTTAATCATAATATGTGGAAGTACTAAGAAGAGCTTTATAAATATGTGTTCAGACTATAAAATAACAAATAAATGGCACTAGAACCCCTGGATAAAACCACTTAGCTTATTTTTTTATCCATTTAAATGAGTGAGGCAGAATGCAAGAAACCCATTTATTGCAATTAAGAGAGGGTATTTAAAACATTTTAAACCACAAAGGCAAGTTCACAGAATAACAGCACTGTAGATTGACATTAATTTTTCCCTTAAGCTCTCAAATTTTATGATGACTCTATCTAGCCCCCAGAGTGGGACAGATGCTGGGACCCTATAGAGGTTGGGGAGGTTCATTGTGATTTCACTCTTGAATCACCTGGAAGCTCCCAGGGAAGAGTAGAGATCTGCTCAAGTTCCGTGCCCAGCAAACTTCCTTGCCCCCTGGCACTGCCTTTCATTAATTATACTCTTTTGCTCCCTGACTCACACACTTTCTTTATTATTTGGAGCTCATCTGTTTCCTGACAATGTCAGAGGTCTTCTCTTCTTACCTGTTCACAGTTCAACTCTAGAAATTAGCTATAGTCAGTAGTACATATGTGTCTCAGTCTGGATTAAGATTCAGATATCCTACATAGAGCTGAGTTTCCAGGGCCCCTTTTCTCTCAACTTTAAATAGAAGATGAGCTATCACACATGCTAATGAAAGTGTGCTCAGGTACCCTTCCATGCCCCACATGTGGGCGGGGCACTGACCTGTCCCTTATGAAGCTATAAAGCCCTGAGAAAAGTGACCTTTATACCAAAGAAACTCACTACTCAGAACTCATAGAAAAATGTCTCACCATCACAGGTGGGAATCATTATTTTGTGAGGTACTTCCATGAAAAGAAAAACTTCACTCTCACTTAAATAATGATCTGAATAGGGTGTTGACCCTCCTGGAAGTGAAATCTGGATAATGGGTTATAAAACATTGGTCTAGAGTTGTGTTGGGGAGCAGGTCATGTTAAAGGAAGGATAGATTGTAATACATATACCTGTGTTTTATTTAAGTTTATTCAAACATATGGAACTTTAGCTGGTCTACCTGGTGCTATTAGGTGACTTCTTGGCCATGGTTTAATAAATATATCTCTGAAAATTTACTGAGTTTTGCTGCATGTTCATAGAACCATGTTTTGTTTTCTCTGCATGGCAACTCTTAATGCAATGAGCATGTCTACCTCCAATGTTCAATAGGGAAAATGTGGGGGGAGGTTCACCAATGCCCGCTTCGAGAAGGTGATGGCTATAAATTTGAATAACCCTTAAGACCCTTAAAGTAAATTTTATGTCTGCATATAAAAGAAGCCAGACCATCCCAAATATATTCTCCAAGTTTCATAAAAGAAATCTGTCCAGTTATTTTTGAATGATGGGTAACCAAGAGAATCTTTGATTTCTTTACACATATTCTGTGGCCTTAGAGTTTAATAAACTGAAACTTATAAGAAAGGCATGCATGTGCACTCAGGGTTAGAGTAACTTCTCTAACCTCACTTCAGATGTTCACAATTCAGCTGAGTGATACCAGAGGAAGGCGAATTCTGGGTTGGATTTTAAAGAGGGCAGGAGATTTGGCAACGTCACACATTGGTGCAGCCTCTGGAGAAGTGGACACTTGTAGACAGCGTGAATCATATTTTCCCCTTATGTTAGCTTCCATGAGGCAAACTCAAAACTCATCTTTCTTTTTTTTAAATTAAATTTAATGAGGTGACACCAATAAATCAGATACATATGTACAACGAAAACATCTCCAGGTTATCTTATCATTAAATTATGTTGCATACCCATCACCTAAAGTCAAATTGTTCTCTGTCACCTTCTATCTGGTTTTCCCTGTGCCCCTCCCTTCCTGCTTATCTGACCCTCCCCTACCTCCTCTCACCCCGTAACCACCACTCTCTTGTCCATGTCTCATAGTCTCACTTTTATGTCCCACCTATGTATGAAATCATGCTGTTCTCAGTTTTTTTTTTCTGATTTACTTATTACACTCTGTATAATGTTATTAAGGTCCATCCATTTTGTTATAAATGATCTGATGTCATCATTTCTTAGGGCTGAGTGGTATTCCATAGTATATATGTACCATAGCTTTTTAATCCACTCGTCCTCTGAGGGACACTTGGGCTGTTTCCAGATCTTCACTATTGTGAACAATGCTGGCACGAACATGGGGGCACATTTCTTCTTTTCAAACAGTACTATGGTGTTCTTAGGGTATATTCCTATAAGAGGGATAGCTGGGTCAAAAGGCAGTTCGATTTTTAATTTTTTGAGGAATCTTCATACTGTTTTCCACAGTGGCTGCACCAGTCTGCATTCCCACCAGCAGTGCAGGAGGGTTCCCTTTTCTCCACATCCTCGCCAGCACTTATTCTGTGTTGTTTTGCACCATTCTGATTGGTGTGAGGTGATATCTCATTGTGGTTTTAATTTGCATTTCTCTAATGATTAGTGATGTTGAGCACTTTTTCATGTGCCTATTGGCCATCTGTATGTCCTCTTTGTAGAAATTTCTATTCATTTCTTTTGCTCATTTTTTGATTGGATTGTTTGTCTTCCTGGTTTTGAGTTTTATAAGTTCTTTATAAATTTTGGTTATTAATCTCTTATCAGACGAGCTGTCGAATATGTTCTCCCATTGTGTGGTTTGTCTTTTTATTCTGTTCTTTTTGTCTTTAGCTGTGCAAAATCTTTTTAGTTTGATATAGTCCCATTTGTTCATCTTGCCTTTTATTTCATTTGCCCGTGGAGATAAAACAGCAAAAATATTGCTGCTACAAATGTCGGAGAGCTTGCTGCCTATGTATTCTTCTAAGATGCTTATGGTTTTGCGGCTTACGTTTAAGTCTTTTATCCATTTTGAGTTTGTTTTTGTGAATGGTGTAAGTTGATGGTCTAGTTTCATTTTTTTGCACGTAGATGTCTAATTTTCCCAACCCCATTTGTGATAGGCTGTCTTTACTCCATTGTATATTCTTTCCTCCTTTGTCAAATATCAGTTGTCAATAAAGGTGTGGGTTTATTTCTGGGTTCTCTGTTCTGTTCAATTGATCTATATGCCTGTTCTTATGCCAGTACCAGGCTGTCTTGAGTATAATGGCCTTATAGTAAACCTTGATATCCGGAAGAGTGATACCTCCTGCTTTATTTTTTCTTTTTAAGATTGCTGAGGCTATTCGTGTTCATTTTGGTTCCATATAAATTTATGTAATATGTGTTCTATATCTTTGAAGTATGACATTGGTATTTTAATTGGTATTGCATTGAATTTATAAATTGCTTTGGGCAATATAGAAATTTTAATGATGTTTATTTTTTCTAGTCATGAACACGGTATATGCTTCTACTTGTTTGTATCTTCCTTGATTTCTTTTGTCAATGTTTTATAATTTTCCGAGTACAAGTCATTAACCTCCTTGGTTAAATTTACTCCTAGGTACTGTATTTTTTTGGCTGCAATAATGAAGGGGATTGTTTCCTTAATTTCTTTTGCTGACAGTTCATTGTTTGTATATAGAAATGCCACTGATTTCTGAGTATTAATTTTGTATCCTGCCACCTTGCTGAATTCATTTAAAAGGTCCAGTAGTTTTTTGACTGAGACTTTAGGGTTTTCAATATACAATATCATATCATCTGTGAATAATGACACCTTTACTTCTTCTTTTCCAATTTGGATGCCTTTTATTTCTTCTTGTTGTCTGATTGCTGTAGCTAGGACTTCCAGAACTATGTTGAATAAGAGTGGTGAAAGTGGGCAACCCTGCCTGGTTCCTGATCTTAAGGGGATTGCTTTCAATTTTTGTCCATTTAGTATGATGTTTGCTGTCGGTTTATCGTAGATGGCCTTATCATGTTAAGGAATGATCCCTGTATTCCCACTTTACTGAGAGTTCTGAGCATGAATGGGTGCTGGATTTTATCAAATGCCTTTTCTGCATCTATTGAAATTATCATGTGTTTTTTGTCCTTCCTTTTGTTTATGTGATGAATCACATTGCTTGATTTGCGAATATTGAACCAGCCTTGCCTCTTCAGAATAAATCCCACTTGATCGTGGTGTATAATTTTTTTCATATATTGCTGGATCCGGTTGGCTAATATTTTGTTGAGAATTTTAGCGTCTAAATTCATCAGGGATATAGGCCTATAATTTTCTTTCTTTGTGTTGTCTTTGCCCGGTTTTGGGATCAGAATTATGCTCGCCTCATAAAAGGAGTTTGGAAGTCTTCCTTCCTCTTGAATTTTTTGAAATAGCTTGAGAAGGGTAGGAGTTAGTTCTTCTTTGAATTTTTGATAGAATTCACTTGTGAAGCCATCAGGCCCAGGACTTTTCTTTTTTGAGAGTTTTTTTGATAACTGTTTCAATCTCATTTGTTGTAATTGGTCTGTTTAGGTTTTCTGATTCTTCCAGATTGATTTTTGGAAGGTTATATGATTGAAGAAATTTGTCCATTTCACCAAGATTGTCTAATTTTTTGGCATATAGTTCTTCATAGTATTTTCTTACAATGCTTTGTATTTCTGTTGTGTCAGTTGTTATTTCTCCACTGTCCTTTCTAATTTTATTTATTTGAGTCCTCTCTCTTTTTTTCTTGGTGAGTCTAGTTAAAGGTTCATTAATCTTATTTATCTTTTCAAAGAACCAGCTTCTGGTTTTATTGATCCTCTGTATTGTTTCCTTAGCCTCTATGTCATTTATTTCTGCTTTGATCTTTATTATTTCCTTCCTTCTACTGGTCCTGGGTTTTATTTGCTGTTGTTTTTCTAGTTCTTTTAGCTGTAGGATCAGGTTGTTTATTTGAGCTTTTTCTAGCTTCTTATGATATGCCTTTAGTGCAATTAACTTCCCTCTCTATACTGCTTTTGCTGTGTCCCATAAATTTTGAGTTGATGTATGCTCATTATCATTTGTTTCTAGAACTTTTTTTATTTCTTCTTTGATCTCATTGTTAATCTATTCACTATTTAATATCATGCTATTTAGTTTCCAACTGTTTGAGTACTTTTTAGTTTTTCTTATGTGGATAATTTCTAGTTTCATGGCATTGTGATCAGAGAAAATGCTTGAAATGATTTCAATCTTCTTAAATTTATTGCCACCATTTTTGTGTCCAACATGTTATCTATCCTAGAAAACATACCATGAGCGCTTGAGAAGAATGTATATTCTACTGCTTTAGGGTGAAAAGTTTTGAAGATATTTATTAAATCAAGTTGATCTAGTATATCCTTTAAGTCTGCTGTTTATTAATTTTCTTTCTTGAGGATCTATTCAGTGTTATTAGTGGGGTATTGAATTCCCCTACTATTATAGTATTGCTGTTTATATCCATCAAAGTCTACTTTATGTATGTCGGGGCTCCTATATTTGGTGCATAGATATTTATAATAGTTATATCTTCCTGTTGAATTGTTCCCTTTATCATTATGTAGTGTCCTTCTTTATCTCTTACTACAGCCTTTGTTTTAAAGTCCATTTTGTCTGATAAAAGTACTGCTACCCCGGCTTTTTTTTCATTTCCATTTGCATGAAATATTTTTTTTCATCCTTTTACCTTCAGTCTATGAGCATCTTTTGTTTTAAGGTGTGTCTCTTTTAGACAGCATATGTATGGGTCCTGTTTCTTTATCCATGCAGCTACCCTATGTCTTTTGATTGGATCATTTAATCTATTTACATTTAAGGTTATTATTGATATATAGTTGTTTATTGCCATTTTATTCCTTAAAGCTGTATTCTTCTTTTGCTATATTCTTTCCTCCCTTTGAACTGTTCACAACAGGCCCCTTAGTATCTCTTGCAGAATTGGTTTGGTTTTAATGAACTCCTTGAGGCTTTCTTTGTCTGGGAAACTCTTTATTTCTCCTTCAATTTTAAACATCAGCCTTGCTGGATAGAGTAGTCTTGGTTGTAGGTTCTTGTTCTGCATTACTTTGAATATATCTTGCCATTCCCTTCTGGCCTGAAGTGTTTCTGTTGAGAAGTTCGATGTCATCCTTATGGGGGCTCCTTTGTAGGTGGTAGCCTTTTTTTCTCTAGCAGGTTTTAAAATTTTTTCTTTATCCATTAGCTTTGGTATTTTAACTATGATGTGTCTTGGTGTAGATTTTTTTTGGTTTCTCTTTAGTGGAGTTCTGTGTGATTCTTGAATGTGTGAAATGTTTCCCAGCCTTAATTTAGGGAAGGGTTCTGCTATGATTTGATTGAACAAAGTTTCTATTTCCTGTCCTCTTTTCTCTTCTTCAGGCACCCCTATGATGCGAGTGTTGTTTCTCTTCATGTTGTCACAGAGCTCCCTTAGAGTTTCCTCACATTTTTTGAGTCTCTTTTCCTTTTTCTTCTCTACTTCTGTGCCTTTATTTATTGTGTCCTCTATCTCGCTGATTGGATCCTTAGCGTGATTCATCCTGCTTTTAATTCCTTCCATTGTGGTCTTCAGTTCTGATACTGTATTTCTTATTTCTGTCTGATTCTTTTTTATTATTTCAATTTCATTTTTTATACTTATTATCTCTTTATTTAGGTGTTCATAGTGACTATCCATTGTTTCTCTAATTTCTTTGAACATCCTAACTATCATTATTCTAAATTCTGCTTTGGTAGTTTGGTTATATCTGGTTCATTCAGGTCCTTCTCTGGGGATTTCTCTTGATTCATTTGTTTTGCATTCCTCTGCCTACCCATTTTGTCTATGTATAAGCAAGTTGTGGCCACTGGAGTCCAGTAGTTGTTGCCTTTGTGTTCTCTAGGTGTGGTTTGTCTGCAGGCCCGCCTC
This sequence comes from Rhynchonycteris naso, assembly GCA_037038555.1. Taxonomy (NCBI): domain Eukaryota; kingdom Metazoa; phylum Chordata; class Mammalia; order Chiroptera; family Emballonuridae; genus Rhynchonycteris; species Rhynchonycteris naso. The sequence continues at coordinate 175,117,025 of CM072995.1, read as the reverse complement.
CCCCTCTGCCGCTGCCTAGGGCCATTGGGTATGGAGGACGTTGACAGCACTGGCCTACTGTAGCTGTTGCTGTGATTTTCGCCTCTCCTCTGCGGGAGGGGCTGTCACTCAAGCCACAAGCCTCAGCACCAATGGTAGAGGTGAGCACCTTTGCTCAGCTGTGGACCCAGCGTGTTTCAGGGCTTCTGCACAGCATCCGTGGTTAGAGCCTGCTCGCCACAGTTTCGCTAGTTGGGCCGGGTTTCTTACGTGCTCTCAGCTGTGAGCCTTTGCCCGTCTGGAGCTTTATCCCCACCCTTGAGTCCAGGGCCCCCCTGTGCAGGTTCGCAAAATAAGGTTTATTGGGCCGGGCGTGGCTCCTGGCGTGTACTCAGCTGTGAACTTCCGCTCATCCCAGGCTCTACCCCGCTCCCGCGTTCAGAGCCAACTCACGCACGCAGGATGGCAAACCACGGTTTATTGGGCCAGGCGTGGCTTCTGGCATGAACTCAGTTGCGAGCTCCTGCCCGTCACTGGTCCTAGCCCCGTCCCCTTGGTCAGGGCCGGCTTGTGCAGGGTCACAGATCAGATCTCTGCTCGTTCTTGGGCTCCCGCTTTTCCCCCACCAGTGGGGTTACAGGCAGGCCCATAGCTGCAGGACCGCTTTCATGCGTCCCCTCCGCCCCTGCTCGGCTAGACCGAGCTCACACCGGCTGGGCCTCCACCCCCACCGACAGAACCGCGTTTCAGCATCCTGCTGCCACCATCCCTTCAGCAATCCTTAGCAGAGTAGGAGGGGCCCTAAGTCTCCATACTGTAGTCCTGAGTGCTCCCTCCTTCTAAGCAGCTCTGCTCTAATTGCCGTGGGAGAGCTTGTTTGGCTAGTGTCCTGTCTCCCTTTGCTGGTATTGCTAGTTCCAGGGGAAATATTCATTTTTGATTAGGGAAGTGACTTAACCCAGGGGTTAGAGTGGCTGTCTCTCAGAGTGTTTGTCCCTGTGCCTTCAGTCCACACTCTCTTCCTGCTGCTCTAGTCCTGTCCTCTGTCCCCATTCCCGGAGCCCTGGGTGTGTGGTTGTGAGAGAGGTTTTCTGCGCTGTTCCTTTAAAAAGAATCTTGGGTCTGAGAAAGCTGTCTCTTTCTCACAAACAGTATCCTCACTTGTTTCAGAGCTCAATACTGTCCAAATGCCTCTTCTAGGCTCTGGGGCTGCAGGCTGTGGCTTTGGACCTGGGGCCCAGGTCTCTCCCTCTCAGCCACACTCTCCTCTCACCACTCGGGTCTCTCCGGGCTGCCGTTCACTCTGGGGAGCTGGGCAGTCCTCTTTGTGTTTTCGCTATTCCTACCAGTCTCAATGTGCTTCTTCTGTGTTCCTTGGTTGAAGAGTCCACTTAGTTTAGTTCAAAGTTGGTTTATCCAGATGATGGTTCTTAAAATTGAGTTATAATCCACTTTGGTTCTGGGAGTTCTCAAAACCCATCTTTAATTATAAATTTTTAAATTGCTTAAAATTTGAGGGCCTGCTGCCCTGAGTCCGAACTTGGGTATCCGGGAAATGAGCATGGCCTTCATTCTCATGAGGCCCCTGAGTTCTTATTAGTAAAATAAAAGCATCAGGAAACATCTATGTTTTTTAAATAATTTGGAGTAGGATCCCTTACAGTGGCCTCCTTGGGAGAAAGGAGCTTTGGGACGAGAGCCTGGTGGTTCTTCCTCTCCTGGGTTCAAAAACAACAACAACCATGCCACTTCAGCTTGGCTACACCCTAAGTAAAAGTCTTCACTGGAACCAAACAAAAGTGCAAATTGAAAATTTTTGTGCCCCATAATTGAGGCCTCTTTTAACTTTGAAAACTTTTTGGATTAAGACTAAGAGTCTGGCAGCTGTCACTGAAAAATAAAAAATAATAAAATAACAACAAGTGAGCAAGTAACTAAAAAGGAAAAAATATATATTAGGAATCAAAAGACTGGAATTCTAACTCAATTTATTTCACTTGCTTGCTGTATAATTTAGACAAGTCATTTTTTTTCTTTGGGCCTTCAAGTTTCTCATCTAGAAATTTAGGATATTGAATGCAATGATTTTATCTCCTTTCTTACATTTGATTTTCTCAAGCATATGTTCAGGTAGAAAGTGGCTTCAAGTGCAAGGATAACACTGGGGAAAAAATTATTTTTTCATTTTCACTTGCATGAGGTTTTAGAACTATTTCTATATATGTGCATCACTGATTCCAAATCTGAAATCCATTTTTTGGTGCATGCTCTAGTTTTTATGCAATTTTAATTTCCTTTTGTCACACTTAATAGCATGCACTGGTTATTAAATTGTAGTTAAAGGGCAATGACTCTTGGATTGAACATAACTACAAGGCAATTAATGTTTTACAAACATCACTTTTACATAATTGTAGTTGTTTTTAAATGTAAAAGATTATTATCTGATAAAAATACACTCATATTTTGTTTTATCATTGAATCATGGCTTCTTCAAGTAGGCATAAATGTAAGTTCTGACACCTTCTGTTATATATGTGGCTGTTGCACACTTCAATGTCAAAGGCACAATATTTCATCGTTTGTGACACGTGCATATATCGCCTATTTTCAAGTTCCCCTTGACGATCAAGACAAGAGTTGAGCTTCTCATATTGTGTGTCATAATTGTGAGGAAATGCTTCGTGACTGGAAAAAAGAAAAATGCAAAGGAATGCCTTTTGGAATTTCCATGGTTTGGCGTGAACCTAAGGACCACAGCAGTGACTGTTATTTCTGTCTGATCCATACAAAGGGCATTGGCAAGAAAAAATGGCATATGATCGTATATCCTAATATTTCTTCAGCAATATGACCTATCGCACACTCTGAGACACCCCCGGTTCCAGTTTTCAAGGGTGTTATTTCTTGTAAGGATGAAGGAAATGAACATGTATTTTGATAAGATGCATGAGGAAATGGTTGTAGAATCTGAAGGATCTTCTGATACCAAGCAGTCATTAATCCCTCAGCAGTTTAGCCAACCCGAATTGAATGACTTAGTAAGAGATTTGAGCCTATGAAAGAAAGTAGCTGAGTTATTAGCCTCCAGGCTTCAAGAAAATAAAGTTCTTCACTGGTCAGCTAAAGTATCCCATTTCAGGAAGCGTGAACAAATTTTTGTGGACTTTTTTCTGAAGACAGACACTTTGTTTACTGTCATGATATCTGTAGTCTTCTCAGCCAGCTGGGTGTTACCTCTTACAGTCCAACAGAATGGCAGCTATTTTTTGACAGCTTTAAATGGAGTCTGAAATGTGTTCTCCTACACAATGGTAATGTTTATGCAGTGGTTTCAATTGGTTATTCAACTCATCTGTGAGAAGATTATAATGACATAAAAATTGTCCTCAACTTTCTGAAGTATGAGGAGCATAGCTGGATCATTTGTGTGGATCTTAAAATGGTACATTTCCTGCTAGGACAACAGAGAGGTTTCATGAAGTATCCTTGCTTTCTGTGTTTGTGGGACAGCAGATCTCGGGAGAAACACTGGACACAGAAGGAGTGGCTAGAACGTGAAGCTCTGGAAGTAGGGATGGAAAATTTTGTGAATGAACCTGTAGTTAATCGAGACAGGATCATGTTTCCCCAATTCACATCAAATTTGGCTTAATGAAGCAGTTTGTTCAGGCTTTGAATAGAGAAAGTGAATGCTTTCAACATATTATTTCTGCTTTTCCTGCCTTGTCTTTCGAGAAGATAAAAGCAGGTTTATTCGATGGACCTCCAATTTGAACCCTCATACGTGACAAAGAATTTGCCAGGAAGATAAATAAGGAGGAGTAAGCAGCATGGCAGTCTTTTGTGGCAGCTACAAAGAAATTTCTTAGCAACAAAAAAGCAGAAAACTATGAACTTTTGGTTCAAAGAATGCTGTTTGCTTTCTGCAATATTGGATGTAACATGAGCATTAAGATTCACTTTCTGAACAGTCACCTTGATAAATTTCCTGAAAGTCTTGGAGCTGTTAGTAATTAACAGACTACTGCTAGAGCATCAAACGAAAGTGTCCTCAGCAAGTACACAAACGCAACAGCTACAAAACGCAAATTTTTGCCTGAGTAGAATTTAAATAAGTTTTGTGCAAATTTTATGATTAAAATAAGTGTTTTAATATGTTTTATTTTGAAATTGTAGACAAATTCTGATGCAGTCATCTTTGAGTGTATTAGTGTATTTACTGCATTATATAAATTATTATATTTTCACAAAGATGATGCCCAAGAAGATATTCTACTTTATTATATTATACTAAATGTTGAGAATTTTACAATAAGATGAAAACCTAAAATCTTGAATTGCAAAAAACTGTAGGTTACAGAAGAAAACTAATGTTGGAGTTGAGATCAGCACACTCAAATTAGATAAGAACAAGTGTTTTTGTGGATGCAACAAAAATTTTGTTCTTCAATGAATGGGAACATAAAGAGAGGAAGACAACATCCCCTCCTTGTTTTTTGCTGTTTTATATTACGATTGGATCCATTTCAAGAAAAGTAAATAAAATAAAGGGCAAGTAGAGGTTTGGATAAGAAAAGATATAACATAGGACTATGGTATCATGGTGAAACTCTTATTTGCCTAACAGAAGTTTCATAAAACCAACCTGGCACTTCTGATAAAGAAGTGAGTCAGAGTAGGATTACCTCACAACATTGCAATTTTACTTGTTTATAACCCCACTGACTGCTGACCTGACAGAACACTTTGGGGGGTTTACTCCCTGTTGGCTTTCGCCTTAGTAATGCTTGGTCATGCTTTCCTTCACCTCCTCAGTTTCTGGAACAGACTGTGCTGAGTGTCAAAGGGAATGGGCAGGGCAGTTTCACCAGCGCTCTTTGCAGGAGTTTAATGAGCTCTATACCCTGTGCCCTTGGGGCAGCATTCTCATAAGTTATGACAGGTTGTTTAAAGGTTATCCCAAAGTGTGTGTATATCTTCACCCACTCACAGCTCTCTTTCCAACACTGCAAGGAGGAAAATAATTTGGCCCCAGATGCAGTGTAGGGCTTACAAAGGGAAGGCTATTGATTCAACGGTGCTCAGGAGGGCCCTAGGGGCACCAATAAGTATGGGCTGGCTCAGGAAAGGGATCATGTGTAGAAGGGAAGGCCTTTAACAATTGCTCATATTGGTTATTACTTGGTCCACTCACAGTCTCATGCCCACTGGTGCTTGGAGTGAGATTTCAGGGCCTCTGCAGTTCTTTCCAAAGGTGTTTAGTCATTGTTTTCCTCAGTCACTTCCTGTTTGCATTACAGTCTGTTCTTAAAAGATTTTTCTTTCAAGATTTTTATTTGCTTTATCTGCATTTCCTCTTCCCACCTCATCACCTTCTACGCCCTCATTTTTTGTGTATGATTTTCACCTCCAATTCCTTGCCACCTATGTTATATAGATCTCACCACTCTTCCTTTAGTTCCATGATTATTTAAGAGAATCCCTTTATAATATTGGTGAGAGATAGACTGTAATAGTCAGGCTCATCCTATGGCAAATAGGGAGGGGGTGCTTTTCATAGACATCAGGTATTTATATAACCAGGTTTTAATTTAAAAAGAGAAAATTATCAGATTGAATGACCTGAAATAAAACCTGACTTTCTTAATATTGGATTGAAGCACTCATTTTATTAAAACATTTAGTTATAGATATATCTACTCTGTGGCATTGATTTGATCTTTTGTATTTCTAGAACATTGCAAGAATAAACTCTGAAGTGACATGAGAGAGTTTCACAGTGAGAAACAATTAGAATGTCTGCTTTAATTTTGTTTTAAATTAGAGGTAAGTTTTCTAATGAAAAAAAAAAACTTGTGAGAAATGTTATCATTGTAAAGAGGAAACAGTATAAAGGAAACACTAATCAGCCCCTTTTCTTGGCCTGCTTCAGGCTTCATTCACTCTATGCCACTTCTTTCTTTTCCATTTGAGCTCACCAACTTTACATGCCCTTTATTTCCTCTGGTCATGTTTTCTAGTTATTGGTTTTCAAACAGGGCTACTGATTTAAATAGCAAAGGAGCTAATTGCTTTCATGTAAACACCCTTGCTGAAACTTGGAAACAATCAATAGTAAGAAAAGAAAAGTGATGAACTGAGTAATTACTCATATCCTGTTGTTAAAAGTTACACACAGCTCATGGAAATGACAGCACTCTATCGATACACATGATAGGCATGACTGTGACTCAGGAGAGAATCAAGTGCAAAGTAAATTGACCTTTGCCCATGGGTGTGGACAAATGAGATGTAATGTACATCCCATCTCTCATTGGTTTTTATCAGAACTTCCCATGTCATTCGTGCTCAATTTCTGTTTCTTCCTCCCCCCCCCGCCCCCCGACACTTTTTAAAAACTGTTTTTCCTGTTTTCCGGAGTGAAGGAAAGTAGATTAAACACTAAAATAGACCACATTGCCTGGAGGGGGTGAAAAAAACAATGGGGGGTTATACCCATAAAGAGCCAGTTTCCTCTAGTTTTGACTTTGCAACCAACTGACTTTGGCAAGTTGCAACCTATCAGTATCTTATTTTCTTTACCAGTCAAAAGAGGATAATATTGCTTACCCTATCCACTCACCTCACAGAGTGATGATAAAAATCAAGAGAGATAATAGATAGGAAAAGATTTTGAAGTTAAAAGTGCTGTGCAGATGGAAGTGATCATTATGGGGGAAAGGCTACTTACTGTAGGCAACTCAGCTGGAAAAACTATAGGCTGGTTGAGCCACAAGGAGCCTGAGAAATTGAGTCCAACCCCCTAATTTTGTAGATGGGAAAACTTTGACCCAAAGAGTAGTGAAATGCACAGATAATTCCCATAATTTGAGATAATAATAATAATTAGAGGGCTTATTCTTGGCCAGACAGTGTGCTGAGAGTTTTACATACATTATTTCATTTAATCTTCTCAATGTTCCCATTAGGTAGGTGTGAGACATGAGACTCAGTAACTAATCTCCTCAAGATCAAATAACTAGCAACTGTTAAGAGCTGTGATTCCAAGTATAGAGTTTGCAATGCCACACCCAATGCTCTTATCTACCTTGCTATACTGTCCAATAGTTGTGAACCTTTTTTTTTTCTAGGTTGGCTACTAAACATTAGACAACTTGAAAAAAAGGAAACTTCTTTCTTCTATCTGAGTGAAGCTACTCAGCGAATAGATAGAAAGTTAGAAGAACAGCAAGTCCATCTAGAGTGGACTACATGCAGGACAGGGGTGTTTCCTACTTCTTAAGAGTTATTCATACATCTTGAACATCCTTCTCCTGGTATTCTAAAACCACTACGTAGGTATCGTTAACAGATGCAGTGGTCCACAAGCAACATTAGCTTACTCGTGTATCATCTATAAACCCTTTATCATAAAACATATGCAACTTAAAGTAGAAAGCTCTCACAACACAAGAGTTTTCCATGCTTTACCTTTTGTAGATGCAGTAACCAGCACCCCACATTAAATAGCTAGAATCTGTAACCAGTAGGATATTGCAAAAATAATGGACCATGATTTTATTCTGTAGGCCCAGTAGTCGCGGCCGCCATCACTGCCAGACAGGTGCAGGTTCCCATTAGATTTGGACAGACGGTAAAGAAACTGCAGAGCCCCGAACTGATGGGCCATTCCTTTATTCTAGCCTTGCACCTGGCAGGCAAGTGAAAACACACAGGGCTCCAAAACCCACTTAAAAGGCAATTGATACATCCAGGTTTTTCTAGAATCAAAGCCCCCACCAGTCTAAGTCACCTCTCGTTCCCGATCTGCTGACATGGCTTTTTACTCTGAAAAACTGGCTTCTCTCTCCATCCCTTCCATCTTGGCTTCCTTTTTTTTTCTTCTTACTCACAAACTTTTCTTGGCACAAAAATCCCTCCTCCATCAGCATTAGCATAACAATGACCATTCCCAAGCAAGAAGGCAGTTAGCATTTTCACAGATCACATATCTGGGAAGCCATTTTTAAAAATAAAATTGAAAAAACTCAGAAAATACAGATTTTACAAACTCATTTGCCCAACACATTTCAAGCTCAAGGTGTGTAAATATTTCTAGTTCCAATATTTTTCTGGAAGAGTTTCAGAACTACTATGAACCAGCAACTCCTTTTGTGCTTCCAGTTTCCTCACTTTTTAAGGAGAGTTTCTATAGCAGTTGTATTATGCCTGTTGTACTATTGTATAATAGGTGAACGGGGGAGGGGACAGATAGCATGTTTCTAGGTCTTTAGATCTTGGAGGAACTGTACTCAAAAAGCTGAACCTAAGGAACTACGCCTGTGAGGCCACATCAACACCTGGACCCAACATAGGAGAGAAGACTCTGGATGTTGAGTTAATGATGTACTGGGATGAGACTTGGGGGTCCTTGAGGAAGAAAGAATACATTTTGCTTGATATGAATCAGTGGGGACCAGGAAGAACTGTAGTAGCCAACTTCCATGTCAATGACCCAAAATATTCTCACTTCCTATTACTCATGCCTTTGTGTAGTCCACTTCTACATTGAATAACACTGACCTCTAAAATCAACAGTTTACTGTGCAAATGCAGATTAACTTTTGGGATTACAATCATCCCTCGCCATATTGTGGTTCACTTTTCACAGTGTCACTGTATAGCGAATTTTTAAATTGTATATATCCAATTTTGTATCATGGATTTTTTGCTATATTGCAGGATTTTGCAGTATATAGGCATTTTAAAATATTTATTATTTTAATTATTTTGTGGTAAAATAAGCATTTTTCTATTTTAAAAATTGAAAACAATATAAAGAATATAAAATATATTAATTAAAACATATTAAAATAATATTAAATTGAAATAAAACTCGCAAAACTACTGGGAGGAGATGGCTTCAATAATATGACTCCTGATGATGTTAATGACCTGATCGATACCCACTCACAAGTGTTGATGGGTGAAGACCTGACAGAGATGACAAAGTCAGCAAGCAAAGAAGAAGAAGAAGAACAAGAGGAACTAAGGGTTGAAGAAGAGGAGGTTGGCCTAAAACTCGATCGCCTCACAACCAAAAAACTTCAGTGAGTGGCTCAAGAATGGGACCCCCAGATGCTTCATTCATTGCAGTTCTCAAATACATTGCAGTTCTCAAATCAAGGGTGACATGTTGGTTTATAAAAATCTTCTGGCTCAGAAGAAAAAGCAGTGCCAGCAACTCACTATAACTATGTTCTTCACTCAGAAGAAGACACCAGTTGTGCCTACACCTTTAGCAAAAACAGAAGTTACGGATGAGGGCAAAGTTACTGCATCACCTGATGGAGCACCTGATGAAGTGGTTTCTTCAGAAGAGATGTAATGCTCTTCTTGGCTTTGGAGTACAGTGGTACCTTGAGATACAAATTTCATTCATTCTGTAATGGAGCTCGTAAGTCAGTCAACTCGTATATCAAACTACTGATACTGGACCCATGCGCTAATGTGCCAATTAGTGGCAGCTTCCTGAATCATGACTCGTATCTCGGAATTTCGCTCGGATCACGAACAAAAATACGAACCAAATTGCAGCTCGTATCTAAAAAAATGTATGTTGGTCTGTTTGTATCTCAAGATACCATTGTACATTCATTTTATCATCACCTTCATTGTCATCAGTATTGCACAGCTAATTCATGATCATCTTCAATATTCAAGTTGTAGTATATTCACTGGTGAGTACCCATAAAGAATTTTTTATATTGTTAAAATTACATAGGTTTAAGAGTGTAGAAAGTGTTTTAGAACATAGGATGTGTTTATAAGAATCTGAGAAAGGTTTATAAGAGTGTGGGGAGGGTTTATAAAGCCTATATATATATATATATATATATATATATATATATATATATATATATATATATATATATATAAAATTAAATATAAGGTCGCTATTTTGTGGATTTTTGCCTATTGCAGGGGGTTCTGGGACCTAACCCCCACGATAGACAAGGGACCACTGATCGTAAAAGTCACTGCAACTTGCACTTAGCTTTCTATTGGATCACTTGTTCTGGAAAAATCCAGCAGCCATGTTATGAGGACAACTGAGTAACCCAACGTAGAGGGCCATGTGGGGAGCAACTAAGGCTTCCTATCAACAACAGTTATTAACTTGCCAGCCATGTAAGTGAGCCATCTTTGAGAAAGGCAATCCAGGCCCAGTCAAACCTTCCAATAACTACAACTTCAGCCCACATTTTATTGCAGCCTTATGAGAGACTCTGAACTAGACCCTGCCAGCTATGTCATGCCTGAATCCCAGATCATGTATGAGATATACATTTTTATTGTTCTTTTAAGCTGCTAAATTTTAGGAATGATGTGTTACAGAAAAATAGATACAGCAGAATATTGAAGTCTGCTTATTTCAACCATTTAACTGACTTCAGAGATTACTTTTTCAACCATAATTTTAAGATTGAGGGAGCTAAAATAGCAGGTTACCATGTTTATTTCCAAGTGCAGTGTTGTGTGCATTTGTGGTCTGTGTGTTCTCTAAACTATTACAAATTATTATCTTTCACCTGACTATTTGGCTCAATGGATAGAGTGTCGGCTCAGCATATGAACCTCTTGGGTTCAATCCTAGGTCAAGGCACACAGGAGAAGCAATCATCTGCTTCTCTCCCCCTTTTTCATCCCCTTCCGTCTCCCTCTTCTCCTTCTGCGGCAAGTGGCTTGATTGGTTCGAGTGTTGGACCCAGCATTGGTCTCAGACAGGGTTGTCTGGTAGATCCCAGTTGGGGCGCATGCGGGAGTCTGTCTCATTATGTTCCCTCCTTTCACTTATAAAAAAATCTTTGTTGGGCTCTTCCCATACCTTAAAACTTTTATTTCACTACACTAAAAGCACACACAACCTAGATTGTCCTAATATTTCCAGCTCAGAAAAAAACAGAGTCCCAGATGATTCGCACTGAGATCAACTCCAGCTTTGTCCTTTTTAAGGGATGGACAAATCTGTCTTGGAGGAAAAGAGTGAGTAGCTTTTCTGTTGTCAAAACGTGAGTATGGAGAACAAAAGGTTATACTCTATGAAATTATCATATAATTTAAATGTAACAGAGGAGGGTGAGAAGTGATGGACACACTATTGTACAGCTAGATGAATTGCACGTATGATTCCATCCATGCAACTACCACCCAGAGCAAGATATTAAGAAACTCCCAGGCTCCCCTTTACTAGTCCGTAACCAGCTACCTTAACCCCAAGGTCACAACTATTCTTGCTACTATCACTGAAGATTATTTTCATGTGGTCACTTTTAAAATAAAATAAATCTTAAAACCTCATAAATAGTAATTTGTTTGTTATTTCGTGGTTTATATGAATTGGAAGTGATTACATTATATAACTTGTGAGGAAACATTTATTATAAAACCTTCTCCTGCCTGACCTGTGGTGACGTAGTGAATAAAGAGGTGACCTGGAATGCTAATGTCGCTGGTTCAAAACCCCGGGCTTGCCTGGTCAGGCACACATGAGAGTTGGTGCTTCCTGCTCCTCCCCCTTCTCTCTCTCTCTCTCTCTCTCTCTCTCTCTCTCTCTCTCTCTCTCTCTCCTCTCTAAATGAATAAATAAAATATTTTTTAAAAATTAGAAAAGAACCTTCTCCTTGTGGGATGCTTCATCCACATCACTCTGAGGATGTAAGGAGAGCAATGTCTATTTGGAAAAATGAAATTGCATATTTGTGTGCTTTAAAAGTAAGTCTCGCCTGACCTGTGGTGGCACAGTGGATAAAGCGTCGACCTGGGAACACTGAGGTCGCCAGTTCAAAACCCTGCACTGGTCTGGTCAAGGCACATATGGGAGTTGATGCTTCTAGCTCCTCCCCCCTTCCTCTCTCTCTTTCTCTCTCTTTCTCTCTCTCTCTCTCTCTCTCTCTGTGTCTCCTCTCTAAAATAAATAAATAAAAAGAAATTAAAAAAAAAAAAAGAAAAGTAAGTCTCTTCTTGTCCCATAGGTGATATTTAAACTTTGTAAGTAAATATAATCATTTTAAAAATCACAATAAATAAAAGTAAAAATAGAACTGCATTTCATAGTACCAACTTCTCATACGTTTTCTTTTTAACAACAACGAATCCAAAGCCCAGACATGTAAACTTTCCACAGTCAGACAAACAGACAGAGACTGAAAGAGACCAAAGCATTATTATTATTTTTTTATTCTGAACTATTAAGTTATTTTTGAAGGCTGATTAACCCTGTGTGTTTTATTTCCAGAATGCTCTTTAGCAAGTACTTGCTTGGTTGAGAAAGCAGTGTCATCGCTGATGCAGGGAATCTATTTTGCATATTGCAGGAAAAAAATGCACCAGATATACCCTTTTCACACTTTTCAGAATGGTTCATTCTCGGTTATTCCTAGGGAAGAGAAAAGTTAAAAATAAAACACTCAGTGAAAGTTCTGTGTTTCACCTAAGCCTTTGTAAACAGCCTGCAACTTAAAGACAGTGAATTAAGAATTCCATGTTGCATTAGAAATTAAAAATAGCTGCAGTAGTGAAAAATTTATTTAAGGCCTTGCCTACACTGAAGTTAAAATTGTGTTTGCAAAAAGTAGGATGATTCTTGCTAGCATGCTGTTAGCACAATTTCTCTGACCATAAAAAATGCAGTATTTTTTTGTTTATATTTTAATAACCAATTAATTTAATTACTGTTATAAGTAGTACATATATTTACCATTAACATTTATTTTGTGTGACTATTTTAAAATGAATTAGGTTGAAGAGACTGAAGTAGTATCATTTGAATTATGTGTTAATTTAATAGTGTTTGAGCTCAATTTTCATGATCAGTTTTACATATATAGTACTGAAATGCAATTCTAGCGAAGTCATTACTGGGGACTTGTTTAAATTATAATACTACTATTGAGAAATAAGATGGCTTGTTCCTTCTATGTACACACACACACACACACCCTAGCAAGTATGAACTTTAGAATATACTATCAAATAATAAAGGGGACTATTTCTATAAGAACATGTAACCAAAAATTATATGTCCTTATTTCCTAAGGGTAAACACTGTTCATAAATGAAAGCATGACAGTGTTTTGTTAATAGACTTCAAAACACTCTTCTTTGCTAGAGTACATGTAATTAATATGTCAGTATATTCTGGAGTGGAACATTCCCTGACTCCACTGGAATAAGTTTAAGTGAGCATGCTGATAATTTTTGTTCTCAAAACTTTCAGAAAGTAGTTTTTACTCTTTATTAGCCCTAAGGCAGTAAGGGCACTCTCTTGACAATTAATTAATTCATTCACATGGTAAGGTTTGTTTAAATTATCATCCCTGACTTGTAAACTTGCCTAATCTTTTGCCTGGAAATATAAGATGGCATCCAACCTGACTGCTCTCCTTTCTTCTCTCTTTGCCTTTCCTGCTATCTGTTTTTCACCCAGAAGTCAGAGTCATTATTTTCAAGTGCCAACCATTCATATAAGAAATGTCCAAACCTGTAGTGAATTTTTGTGTTTGCTTGCTTCAAACTGATGATGTGCTGAAGAGCAAAATCGAAGATGCTCAGGAGAATCAACACTTTTTGCATTTTGAATTAAAGAAGAAATAGGGATTGGACTATATAGCACATGTTTGAAGGAGGGATCTGAAAGGGTGGTCACGTGTTACATAAGGGGTCTTAGAGGAGGCATTTCAAAGGTGTGTCAGTTAACCTAGATGCACAGAAATAATGGACTGGATTTTGCTTAAGGCAACGATAAGCCTTTTACTAAAGAAGTTATATGCCTGAGGTATAACTACCTGCCTGTGACCTATTATTCAGTTAGGAACTTATGATGAGATCACCCTGTGTGTTACTTTCTATAAAATCCCCTTTTCATCTACACACCACAACTTGTTACTCCATGGTCTCATTCCTCCAAAGGTACCATATTTAGAATAAAATTTAAAGGCCTCATAAAATCAATAGCCCACGAGATGCTAAATAAAGTGGCACTATATTACTGCTCTAATCTGTGTCCTTCCATTCTCCTTCTTTATGGCCACACTTTGGACAAACTGACATGTTTGTTCTTCTTCCAAAACACTGAGTTGCTCCCCTCTCTCTAGAAGTTTCCCTTCAGATTTGCTCAACTCTGGACTCGTATGTCACCTCAGGCTGGTTAAAATTTTATGTAATTCTTGAGTAGCCAGATGGTGAGGAACTGAATTAAGTGAAAGGGGTCTGGTCAATGAAAGGAAAAAAATGAAAAATTATTAACTATAAATAATGCCAAGGCAGTGTGTGGGTGAATTTCTAAGAGAAATCATGTGTGTGTGAGAGAGAAGACGGGAAACCTACCTTGGGAATGGCCCACAGTTAAAGGACCTGAGAGAAGAGCCATTGAAGGAAAGAGGGAAGGGGTAAGAGAACCTCAAAAGGAAATGTTGTTGACTATCTGTGATAAGCAGATAGCAAAAATAAATAAAAATAAAAAAAGAAGGTCCTTAGTTGAGTAGCTCAGTTGGTTATAGTGTCATTCTGATGCACCAAGTTTGCAGGTTTGATTTCTGGTCAGTGCACATACAAAATTCAACTAGTGAATGCATAAATAAGTGGAACAACAAGTCAATACCTTCCTCTCTTTCTCCCTTTTCTTTTGTCCCTAAAATCAATAAATACTAAAAAAAATGTAGGTGAATAATCAGGTGAAATGTGAGGATCAAGGAAAAAATCATGGACTTAGCTGACTTATTGCATTGTTTCAATGTGAAAAATGTCTTTTGCACTTCAAATATCTATCTGTTTTACCTAATGAATTTTTTTAACTTTTGAAAGTATCTGTTATATTTATGGAGCAAATGTTCGGTGTGCCCAGCACTAACCCCATTTAGAGAATCCTTGTTTTTTCTTGATTCTATGCACAGTAGTCAGAAAGTCTATTCACAATCACATTGTCCCTTGAAGGGTTCTTTGGAATCACTTCTTGTAAAAGATAGAAGCTGTGACATATAATAAGGTAACCAACCGTCCTCTTTTAGGGAGAACAGTCCTTCTTTTGTAAGTTCTGTCCTCCCTCAAAAAGTGTCCTCCTACATGTCCTCCTTTTTGATATTGGAAGACTAATTTGTAAATGTCCATATTCAATTGATGCAGAGTCGATTCATTGGGTCACATCACATGCAATGAATTGACTGCATCGATCAAATATGAACATTTACAGATATGTGATGCATTTGTATCTAAATAAGCACTATTTTTTACAATTATTATTAAAAATTAATAGGTATGTAAGTATAATTACAATATAAAATATTACAAATGTTTTATTATGCATTTATCATATTATATTGTATTATTGTTGCAATGAATAAAATGTTTCTTTTATTTATGATATTGTTTTCTTCAATTTATTTTTGTCCTTTTCATTGTAAAAAAGCTGGTCACCTTACATATAAGGGATTTGGGAGTATCAGGAAACATTCACAGAATAATATTCAAATCAATAAGAAAAATTTTTGCTTATTTTATGTTTAAAAATATTTTTCTCTTTGTATGCTTTGGTTGAGCAGTAGTCTCTAGAAGTAGGTTAATGTCATCTAAAACATTATACCACCAAACGCTTCCTGGGATGTTATAGACTAAATCAGCATACTTATTAGTAAAAGAATTGCTGTTATCAACTGTCAGTGCTATGGAAGTCCTATAGTCAAGCAAAGTTATAATTCTATGGAATTAATATTTCCGTTTGCAACTAATCAAATTAAAGGAAGACCTGAAAAGCCATCATCACTCTATAATAGTGTATTGAAGCTTGAAAGTTCGGACACTTAATAAAAAAAAGCATATCTATTTTTGCTTCCTTTTACACCTCTCCGTAACAAAAATAGTTCACCAGCTCCAGAATAGAAATCTCAAGTTTTGAAATTATGTGCTATTCAGTTGAGTATAAAATTTGCTGTCATATTTTTAACATGCACTTTTAAATTCAGATTTTGAAAGGCTTAAGGTAGTTAAATTTGTAAATTGTAAACAACACAATTAAAGCAAAATTATTTAAATAATTAAAACAAAACAGAAGGCATACAAACAAAGACAGGCAAAAAGACACCACATCCTTATTGGCTGACAGAATTTACTTTCATATGTATGTATAGACTAATTTAATTTAATTAACTCATTTTTATGTCTGCTAAGAACCAGATTGTTTTCAAATGTTAGTATTAGAATTGCAGACAGTAAATTTTATGTTACAGAGAAACAAGAATATTTTATATTTTAATAGGATACAATTACAGTCCCAAATATGTATATAGAGCATGACTTTTCCATCAATATAAACTTTATTTACAAAACATAAATTAAAATTGATCATAGAAGAATACCTAATGTTATAGAAAGGAAGAATCATTGTTTCAGAAAAGTATTTTTTGATATGGAAAAGTTTTACAGTGAAAAAGTCTAATAATAAAGAATAATATTTTGTGGGTATATCTATGCAAAAAAGAGGTATATGTTTGTTAAAGACTGAAATGACATATACCGAAATGCAATATGTTGGGATTAAAATTAATGTTTTGCTTATTTGCATTTTCTGAATATTCTGCAATGTACCTGTATTATTTTAATATTTATTTTAGAATTACTTAAGAACTATGTACCAGGCACTTTATAAGACAGTATATTTAAAGGTAAGCCAAATAAACAAACAAACAAACAAACAAACAAAAACCCTACAATTTTGTCTACAGGGCGGATATTTATAACACACAGTTACTTTAAAATCTATATTTCCTAGTGGTTAGAAGCACAGACTTTGGATACAAATTGCTTAGGTTTAAACGCTAGCTTTGCCACTCCCTAGATGTGACTTTGGATAAGTTATTTAACCTCTCTATGCCTCAAGACTCCACATAAGTATTAGAAAGATAGCAGTAATAATACCTACATCATATAGATGTTTTGAGAAATAAGTGACTTGATGTCTGTGAAGCACTTAAATCTGGTAAGTCCTTTGTAAGCGTAAGCTACTGTTATTACTATTCATTGCATTTTTAAATTCCTGAAAATATATAGATAAGAAGTTTCATCACTCATTTTTTTGTTTGTTTCTTCATTTCTGTTTGTTTTTAAATGAGGAGGCTGAGCAGGCAAAACCAAAGTATTCGCTCTACAAAATTTATAAAGCACAATGAAATTTAAGAAGTGGTAGTTAAATTGAGGAAACTTTAATGCAATCAAACTTTATTATAGGGAATGGGCTAAGGTTTTACTGTTAAACATTCTATTGTAGATACAGCAGTCAGCACACATTTGCTCATCAGAAAATAAAGAACATTTTTCCAAGCCATTTTTAATATGGAAAGAATAATTATACTTAATAGACTTGGTATGAAGTGCAGCCATAAGGTATGGGAAGAAAAGATGCTCTGAAGCTATTTAGTTATTACTTTTAAAATAAGTATAAGTTCTACTTTCCCACTCATTAGGTTTAATTAATTACTGTGCTTCTGATCTGGGGTGTATAGTACATGTGATGGCTGTGAACATTGCCATTTACTTCTTTTCAAAATGTGATTTAAAGCTTTCAGATTGTATCCTAATGAGATAAAGACAGCATTATAGAGAGCAGGACAGAAAATCCTGAAGGGAAGGGGGGAGTGTGTTGGGGGGAGGACATTGGGGGAGGGGTCAAAAGGGGTATCAAGGGGAACATGGGAGTGGGGGGAGGGAAATATATTTCATGGGACACTTGGATCTATGTAAGCACAATAAATTGAAATCAATAATAAAAGAAAAAGAGTGTTGGGAGGTAGAGTGGTGTGAGGGATGGGATGTTAACCATAGTGAGTGGCCTTTAAAGTTCAAACAGCTATTTTGGCAATACACTAAACACAAACAGGACAATTTCTCAGTCATGTTTGTTGCTAATAACAACTAACTGGAAAAACTAGGCCTGAGGATGACAATCTGTTTCTTAGGCTTATTTATTATTGAACTATTTGTCACTAATTACTATGCCAGTCTTAGGTGAAGCTACTCTCATTGATACTTACTTCATGTGCCAGTCATCTGCAAATGCTAGCTCCCCTGTCAGCCAAGATAAATAAGGTCTAGACCCTGTACCCAAGTAGTGTAGGGAAAAAGACATGAGATAAAGCCATTACTGTCCATTATTGTCCAATAGAAAATTAATAGAGATGAGTTTAAAAGGAGTCGTACCTTTCTTCTTGGCAATAAATATGTGACTTTTTCATGGCACTATCTGTTATCATAAAACTTTAATATAATACATACATTTCAAGGCCTATTAGCACTGATTTCTATAATGTATGTGCAGTTTAGGCAAATAATCAAGGTTTAACATAAGAATTGACTAGAATAGAAGGAATAGGGTGGAGGATGTCAGAAAGACAATGTTATTTCTAGGCAGGGCTTATTTTTTAGAGATAGAGAGACAGACAGACAGGAAGGGAGAGGGATGAGAAGCATCAATTCTTTGTTGCAGCATCTTAGTTGTTCACTGAGTGCTTTCTGATATATGTTTTGACTGGGGGGTCTCCAACAGAGTGAGTGACCCCTTTCTCAAGCCAGTGACCATGGAGTCATGTCTATGATCCCATGCTCAAGCTAGTGACCTCGGGGTTTTGAACCTGGGTCCTCTGCATCCCAGGCTGATACTCTATCCACTGCACCACCACCTGGCAGGGATTTTTATTTTAACTTGAAGTACTGGTGCTCACATCTACATGAACTAGATTCATTTTTGATGGATTTTTAAAACCTTACTTGTGCTATTTTGCGCCCCTTACTTGCAAAGGGTGTGAAGTTGATCTAGGTACAATTGAACTAGTCAAAACAAACATTCATTTATTTTAGCAAAATTGTATTAATAATACTGTAAAAGAAAAGTGTTAGAACTCAGGAACAACATATAAAACCAGAAAACAAAAGAAGTGCCATTGTTAATAGGGTAATGATCTATTTTTAAGTTGGAACATAAGGCATAACTAGGCTTCCTAATTATTTCATGGATCAAAGTTTTATTCTGCTAAAATTTTTGATAAATAGACTTTCTTTATTTACAGTCTAGTAACTTCCATAGTTAAAAACTGAATATTAGCTTTGTGATAAGCTGTTTCTTATAAACCGATACATGTACAAGACAATGAATTCTTTAATACCTAAATTATTTTATTATGAAAAAATCTCAACAGAGGATATTAAATGAACAATCTATGATAATTTTATTGTAAGCTTAATGTCAATTCCCATCCTTAGTTTAAATGGAAGTAAATTAGTCTGGAGTTTTGGTCTGCATTTTTTTTTCTAGGTTGCATGTACCTTTAAGATGGAGACATATTGGCCCTGGCTTGTTGACTCAGTGGTAGAGCATTGGCCAAGGTTTGGTTCCCTGTCAGAGCACACAGGAGAGGCAACCATCTGCTTCTCCACCCCTCTTCCTTCTTTTTCTCTATCTCTCTCTTCTCTTCCTGCAGCCATGTCTCAGTTGGAGCAAGTTGTCCCCAGGTGCTGAGGATGCCTCCATGACCTTGCTTCAGGCACTAAAATAGCTTGGTTACTGAGTAATGAAGCTATGGCCCCAGATGAGTAAAGCATCGCCCCCTCGTGGGCTTGCCAGGTGGATCCTGGTCAGGGTACATGCAGGAGTCTGTCTCTGCCTCCCTGCTTCTCAATTAAAAAAAAAAAAAGATGGAGACGTATCTTATTCATCTACCCCCTAATATTTAGAATTGGGTCTGAAACAAAGAAATTCTCATTAGGTTGTAAATGAAGAAATTAGTACATTTTCAACCTCTAAAAGTACAAGAGAATAAAAACCAACTTGCTGATTTTTATGTATTTTAAATATTTTGTTCTGAGTCCTATCTCCCAAGATGTAACTATATAATTAAATTGTTATGACAAAGTTAACCTTAGAATTCTATAGCTTAATGTAAGTCCTTTTAGGAGTTTTAAATTGGCCTGATCTGTGGTGGCACAGTGCGTAAAGCGTCGACCTGGAATGCAGAGGTCGCTGGTTGGAAACCCCAGGCTTGCCTGATCAAGGCACATATGGGAATTGATGCTTCCTGTACTTCCTTTCCCCCCACTAGATTAGGGCTCACCCCAAAACTTCATTTTCACTTAACTATTATTTTAAAGGTGCCACCCCAAATACAGTAACCTTCTGGGGCACTGAGGGTTCAGGCTTTAACATAATTTTTGGGGAAACACACCTACCTGATAACATATTCTTTTCTTTGAAATGCTAATTCATTAACAATAAAAAGTAGGCCCATTTTTTTTTATTGATGACTGCAGGCCAGTCATTAAAACACACACACACACACACACACACACACACACACACACACACACACACAAGATAAATATTATTTGCTGATGAAACTGAAGCTGGAAAAAGACAATTTGGTAAAGATCCCAGAGGTAGTGTGATAGTGTGATGAGGCTAGGGTTTAAACCCAGATCTTTCTGACCTTGAGTCCTGTTCTCTGAGCAGCTGAATATTGTTCTACTCCTAACAGAATAATTGTGAATGTGTGCATGCAAAGGACTTGACACAGTGTATAATACAGAGTGACTCAACCACTGTCTGTTCACTTCCCTAACACACAGGACAACAGCATTTAAATCACCCCTTTCTGGTTCTCCTGGTTTTTCTGAAATGCTAATTTGAAACATGCTTCTGTGAAAGTGTCAAAAGCATCCTCACTACTTCAGTAGATACCTCTGTGTACATATGAATTCACAAGAGCTAAATAATGAAAGTGCTTTTAAATATAAAAATAGTTTTCACAGATTTCAAGATGGCAACAGAGTAGGCGGACATTACAACTGCCACCTCACAGGACCAAATTGGATTACGACTTAATTTAAGAACAATCATCTTGAAAATCCAACTTTGGACTAAACTAAGAGAAGTCAATAACCAAGGATCACCGAAGAAGCCACACCGAGACTGATAGGAAAAGCAGAGGTGCAGAAAGGGCTGCCCCGCTCCCAGGAGTAAGCGGCAGCTGAGGGTCCAAAGGGACTCTCACTGTGGGGAGGGGTGGGTGCTCATCCCTAGGCCTGGAGACCCAATCTAGAACCCCAAAGCCTAGAAGAGGCACCCAGACCAAATTTGGTGGTGAAAACAGCCAGGTTTTTGTCTGCAAGAAATAGACAGCTTTCTGAGACGCAGACTCCATCTTAAAGGGCCTGCACAGAAAATTTCAATCACAGCCACTTACCTGGATCTCTGGGGGAAAGAGATGAGAGTACTAGATTTGCATGAAGAGAGTGTAAAGTTGGAGGCTCAGGGAGAGACATGGTGGAGGACGGCCACCAGAACCCTTGTGCAGAGTCATTCTCCAATCCTGGGTGGAGCTGTTATAAAGTACTGTAATCTGTGGGTTACATAGAGATATCAAGGCAGGTTACAGAGTAAATTTGAGAAGTTTATTAATTAGCCGGCTAGCTACATGTGGCAAGGTCCCATAGAGTTCTGAGCCTTATTTTATACAAAATCAAATACTGTTTGGGTGGGCAAGGAGGGGAGCATGGTTGTAAACTAACAAGTTTACAACATTTATCTATAGGATTTATTAAAAGTAAAAAGCATTCCCACATATCAGGACCACAAGATAACACAGTAGTGATAAATGTTTTACATATCCAGCAAATACATTACCAAATCTTCTAGTGTCTACCCCCTATCCCTGTCACCACAATGAAATGTCTAGCTTAGGTTAAGAAGAGAAGCTAAATGAAATGACCTTTGCTAAAAGTGTTGGGACTTACTTTTTAGGTAAGTCCCCACTTGCTCAGTTTACAAGTTTTATATGTATAAAGAATTTTAAAAGGAATGATTATCAGAAAGTATATACAATGTTATAGAATGCAGGTTTTTCAAGCAAGGGGAGTGGGCTCGTGATCGCTTTGTCTAGAGGTATATGTTACTCTCAGGACTCCAAGGGGGAGGAATAGTTAGAATCAATGTAGGAATTTTTAATTAAGATATGTAAACATTGTCTTCTAAAGGCTCTTAAGGAAGGGGAATATGAAGTTTTCAGATAAGTTTTACTTTCTTTGCTGTCTAGCAAGTGGCCTCAGTCCTTCCAGAGAACTATAGTTAAATTATGATTAGTTACTAATCTCTTTCTCTAGGTTTTTTTTTCTCTTCAGAAAGGAGGGGTAAGAGGGCCTGACTCCTCCTTTTAAAACACTAATGTTAACAATTTTTGCAGTTATTTGGCACCTTATCACAGAGCAGTTCCCTCTGAGTGGCATCAGACTGTGGAAAAGCAACTGCTCCCCCCTTGGGAGTCGCTCCTGCCCCAGTCATGGCCACGGGTCATTCTGAGAGGCCATGAAACAGGAGGCGTGTCAGTAACTCAGTCTTCTGGTGTTGAGACCAAAGCCTTCCTCTCCACACTCTCTAGAGTATATGACTGATGATTCCCCCTCACGGAGACTCAGTTGAATGTGTCCGAAGGGAAGACCACATCTCTGGGTCTCACAGGCCACACCCACAAGACTCCTGGGGCCACAGTGGGTCTGTGAAAAAAGTCTGGACAGACGAATACCTGGGGCTGAGGGGCGGAGCCACACCCAACACCCTTCCTAATCACTGAATTGCCATAGGAACTAGACTTCAGCAAAAGGTTTTTCAGCAGCTGAGCCAAAAAAAGCACCCAGCAGACAGAGGTTGCAAGAGGAGGAATTAAGGAAAACTTGGCCTTTTGAGTGGACTTTTCCCCAGGCCCAATGTGGGTAAAAGCCAGCCTAGGAGTGCAGTTTGGTATTTCTGTGTGCACCTGGGCTCAGCAGAGGCAGTCACAAACTCTGGATTGCTTGTAGCTCCAGGAAGGATGCTGAAGGTCAGTCACAGGCAGTGTCTCCCACTGGTCTGCACAGGGTTCATGCTAAGGAGTCCAAGGGTTGGCATATCCAGGGCCAGCTGCTGAAAGCATTGGTTCAGGACCTAACAACCCTTGCTAGAGTGGTATCCTAAGGAAAGGCTCCTCACATCTGGCCCAGCTGAGGTGAGTTCCACTCTCTGTAAACAGCACAGGCACAGCAACTCAAGTGCATTGGATAGGGAGGAGCCTCATAGTCAGCCAGCCTGGGCACTGAATATTCTTTTCTGCTAGGCTAGATTCCATGGGGTGGGGAAGAGAGGCTTGGAGAGTGGACATTTAACATGTGGGTCCCTGTGAGCCTATTGTTGGATCTGGTCAAGGGGCTGAGCCACCTTTAGGAAAAGCACAGCCCCAAGAGAGAACTCTCTTAGTCTTCCTCCCTGAGATGAGGATCTCACGAGCTGAAAGAACTTCTGCAGAGGGGACTGTTGGCGATACTAGATCTGAACTGCTTCTTTTCTTGTTGGGGAGAAATAAAATTTGAGTATCCAGCAGTGGCTGAGGGATCGAGCTCTGGAGTAGGGGCCACATTTCTCATACTGAGCTCCTGACAAAGAGACCCCTGAAGTAGGAGGTGTCACAAACGTATTCACAACCTCATCTGCCATACTCACCAAGCATGCAACCTATAGAGGGGTTGGTTGAGTGAGGCCAATCTGAGCCCACACTACAGTTTTTCTACAGAAGACTTTGTGGGAAGACTAGGTAGCTGCAAGAGGAGGAGAAGCAGCTGAAGAGTAGGGACAAATCTTACAGAGTTTGGGGCATTTGCAGAGCAGCTGTCATCTCTAAGCAATAAGAAGCTGATCCTTATACAAAGGTTGGCCCCTCCCACAGTACCCAGGCACAGAAAACACAGACATAAACAGCAAAAAGTGCAGTAGTTTCAGAGCCCACGGCAGGTTACAAACAACAGCACACACCAACCCAAGAAGAACTGAAGACAACACTACTGGTAATAAGTGGCAGATAGCACCAACCCTAGAAAAAACTACCTACACAAGCAGCACACCCAAAAGTGAAGTCTAGCAGGCACCAGGCATTGTGGAGAATAAATACTCACAATAGGACAGACATTGCACAGTGTGTAATACACATGGTCAAGGTTGAGCTTTAGAGCCAGCCATCCTAAAGAGATAATCATATCCACAAAAGGACCAACTGCTTCTAATAATAACATACAACAAGACAGAAAATAGTACCTTCAAGAAGCACTCCTAGAACAAGGAAAACATGTGGCCTAGCGATCAGTACCAGATCAGTACCACAGAGCCCATCTTGTTCATAAAAACCTCACAAAAATGTTAAAGTCACAAAATGCTACCTAATACACACAAAAAATGGGAAGACAGATAAATGTAAACCAAATGAATAAACCAAAGAAATCCCCAGAGAAAGAACTGAATGATATGGAAGTAACCAAACTCCCAGATGCAGAATTTAAACCAATTATTTTTAGGATGCTCAATGATCTTTGAGCAACAATGAATGGACAAATGAGCACCTAAATAAAGAGATAGCAAGTGTCAAAAAGGACACTGAAATCATAAAAAATAATTGGACAGAAATGGTAAATATCATATTAGAAATGAAGAAGGAATTGAAAGCAGGCTGGATGAAGCAGAAGATTGAATCAGCGATTTAGAGGACAAGATAACTAAAGCATGAAAGCAAAGCAGCAAAAAAAAAGGGGGGGTCAAAAAGTCTGAGGAAACTCTAAGAGAGCTCTGTAACAGCATAAAGAGAAACAACATTCGCATCATAAGGATTTCTGAAGGAGAAGAGAATGAACAAGGGGTAGAGAACATGTTTGAAAAAATCATAGCTGAAAACTTGCCTAAATTGATGAAGGAAAAAGTCACACAAGTTCAAGAAACACAAAGAGGTCCATTAAAGAGGAGCCCAAAGAGGCTTACACTAAGACACATTATAATTAAAGTGCCAAAGTTAAGAGACAAAGAAAAAATACTAAAAGCTGCAAGAGAAAAGCAGTTAATTACCTACAGAGGAGCCCCCATAAGGATGACATCTGACTTCTCAACAGAAACACTTGAGACCAGAAGGGATTGAAAAAAATATTCAAAGTAATGCAAAATAAAAACTTACAACCAAGACTTCTTTATCCAGCAAGGTTATAATTTAAAATTGAAGGAGAAATAAAAAGCTTCCCAGAAATTAAAAAAAAAAAAAGACTCAAGGAATTTACTACAACCAATTCAGTACTGCAAGAAATGTTAATGAGTCTGCTGTGTAAAAAGCAAGGGGAAAAATATAATGAGAAAAAAAGGTGTGTACATTTAAAGAATAAAATGCCAATAAACAATTGCATATTAATAATAGCCTTAAATGTAAATGGATCAAATGCTCCAATCAAAAGACATAAAGTAGCTGTGTGGTTAAGAAAAGAGGACCTATACATATGCTGTCTACAAGATACCCACCTCATAACAAAGGATATACATAGACTGAAAGTTTCAGGATGGATAAAAGTATTTCACACAAGTGGAAATGAAAAAGAAAGCTGGGGTATCAATACTTATATCTGACAAAATAGACTTTAAAATAAAGGCTATAGTAAGGGATAAAAAAGTTCACTACATAATGATAAAGAGAGCAAACTAACAGAAGGATATAACCATTGTAAATATCTATGTGCTTAATATTGGAGCACCTAAATATATAAGGCAGATTTTGATGGACATAAAGGGTGAGATCAACAGCAGTACTATAATAGTAGGTGATTTTAATACCCCACTAACATCAGTGTATAGACCCTCCAGACAAAACACTGACAAAAGAAACAGTGGCTTTAAATGACACACTACATCAATTGAATTTAATAGGTATCTTCAGAACCTTTCACCCCAAAGCAGGAGAATACACATTTTTTTCAAGTGCTTATGGTACATTCTCTACAATAGACAACATGTTAGGACACAAAACAAGTCTCAATAATTTTAAAAAGATTAAAATCATATCAAGCATCTACTCTAATCACAATGGCATTAAAATAGAAATCAACTACAATAAAAGAACCTGAAAAATATTCAAACACTTGGAGGCTAAATAGCATGTTGCTAAATAATGAATGGGTGAACAATTAGGTCAAGGAAGAAATAAAATGTTTTCTGGAAATGAATGAAAATAAACACACAACAATTCAAAATTTTTGGACACAGCAAAGGCAGTACTGAGAGGAAAGTTCTTAGCCTTACAGGCATACCTTAAGAAGCAAGAAAAAGCTCAAATAAACAACTTAATCCTGCATCTAAAAGAGCTACAAAAAAGACAGCAAATAATACCCAGAGGAAGTAGAAGGAAGAAAGTAATAAAATCAGAGAGGAAATAAATGACATAGAGGCTAATAAAAAATACAAAAGATCAATGAAACCAAGAGCTGGTTCTTTGAATAGGTAAACAAGATTGATGAACTTTTAACCAAACTCATCAAGAAAAAAAGAGAAAAGACTCTAATAAAATTAGAAATGAAAGTGGAGAAGTAACATCTGACACCACAGAAATACAAAGGATTGTAAGAAATTACTATGAAGATTGGTATGCCAAATAATTCGACAACCTAGGCAAAATGGATAAATTTCTAGAAACATATCTTCCAAAACTCAACCTGGAGGAATCAGAAAACCTAAATAGACCAATTACAACAAATAAAATTGAAAGTTATCAAAAAAACTCCCAGCAAACTAAAGTCCTGGACTAGATGGCTTCACAGGTGAATTTTACCAAATATTCAAAGAAGAAGTAACACCTATCCTTTTCAAGCTATTTCAAAAAAGTCAGGAAGAGGGTAGACTTTTAAACTTCTTTTATGAAGCAAGCATTATCTTCATTCCAAAACCAGGTAAAGATGTTATAAAGAAAGAAAACTATAGGGCAATATCCCTGATGAACTTAGCTGCTAAAATTCTCAACAAAATATTAGCAAACCAGATCCGGCAATACATGAAAAATATCATACAGTGGGATTTATTCTGAGGAGGCAAGGCTGGTTCAATATTTGCAAAACAATCAATATGATTCATCACATAAACTAAAGGAAGGAGAAAAATCACATGCTAATATCAATAGGTGCAGAAAAAGCATGTGATAAAATCCAGCACCCATTTATAATCAAAACTCTCAGCAAAGTGGGAATAAAGAGAACATACCTCAACATGATAAAGGCCACCTATGACAAACTCACAGCCAACATCATACTCAATGGGCAAAAATTAAAAGCAATCCCCTTAAGATCAGGAACAAGGCAGGGATGTCCCCTTTTACTCCTCTTATTCAACATAGTTCTGGAAGTCCTAGCCACAGCATTCAGACAAAAGAAGAAATAAAATACATCTAAATTGGAAAAGAAGAAGTAAAACTATCATTATTTGCTGATGACATGATACTGTACATAGAAACCCCTAAAGTCTCAGTCAAAAACCTATTAGACCTTACAAATAAATTTGGCAACATGGCAGGATATAAAATTAATATTAAAAAATCTGTGGTATTTTTATACACCAACAATAAACGGTCTGAAAAAGAAATTAAGGAAATCATCCTCACAATTGCAACAACAACAAAAATAAAGTACCTAGGAGTAAATTTAATCAAAGAAGCAAAAGACTTGTACTCATAAAATTATAAAACATTGATAAAGGAAATCAAGGAAGATACAAACATGTGGAAGCATATACTGTGTTCATGGATAGAAAGAATAAAGATCATTAAAATGTCTATATTACCCAAAGCAATTTATAAATTCAATGCAATTCCTATTAAAACATCAATGACATACTTCAAAGATATAGAACAAATATTCCAAAAATTTATATGGAACCGAAAAAGAACACAAATAGCCTCAGCAATCTTGAAAATGAAGAATAAAGTGGGAGGTATCACACTTCCCAATATCAAGTTATACTACAAGGCCATTGTACTAAAAACAGCTTGGTACTGGCATAAGAACAGGCATACAGATCAATAAAACAGAATGGTGAACCGAGAAATAAACCGAAGTCTTTATGTCAATTGATATTTGACAAAGGAGGTAATAGCATACAATGGAGTAAAGACAGTCTCTTTAATAAATGGTTTTGGGAAAATTGGACAGGTACATGCAAAAAAGTGAATCTAGACCACCAACTTTCACCATTCACAAAAGTAAACTCAAAATGGGTAAAAGACTTAAATGTAAGTCATGAAACCATAAACATCTTGGAAGAAAACATAGGAAGTAAATTCTCTGGTATATTTCGTAGCAGTATTTTTGCTGATTTATCTCTATGGGAAAGGAAATAATGGACAGGATAAACAAATAGGACTATATCAAACTAAAAAGTTTTGCACAGCAAAAGACACCAATAATGCCTGACCAGGCGGTGGCGCAGTGGATAGAGCATCGGATTGGGATGCAGAGGACCCAGGTTCGAGACCCCGAGCTCGCCAGCTTGAGCGCGGGTCCATCTGGCTTGAGCAAAAGCTTGCCAGCTTGGACCCAAGGTCGCTGGCTTCAGCAAGGGGTTGCTCGGTCTGCTGAGGGCCCGCAGTCAAGGCACATGTGAGAAAGCAATCAATGAACAACTAAGGTGTCACAATGACAATGAAAAACTAATGATTGATGCTTCTCACCTCTCTTCGTTCCTGTCTGTCTGTCCCTATCTATCTATCTCTTTGACTCTCTCTCTGTCCCTGTAAAAAACAAAACAAAACAAAAAACAAAAAACAAAAAATGACACCATTAACAAAACAAAAAGAAAACCCACACAATGGGAGAACATATTCGACAATATGTCTGATAAGGGGTTAATAACCAAAACTTATAAAGAACTGTAAAACTCAACACCAGGAAGGTAAATAATCCAATTAAAAAATGGGAAAAAGAACTGAATAGACACTTCTCCAAAGAGGACATACAAATGACCAATAGGCATATGGAAAAATGTTCAACATCTCTAATTATTAGAGAGATGCATATTAAAACTACAATGAGATACCACCTCACACCTGTCAGAATGGTGTTCATTAATAAAACAACACATAATAAGTGCTGGAGAGTACGTGGAGAAAAGGGAACCCTCCTGCACTGCTGGTGGGAATGAATATTTGTGCAGCCACTGTGGAGAAGTATATGGGGCTTCCTCAAAAAAATTAAAAATGGAACTGCCTTTTGACCCAGCCATCCCACTTTTAGGAATATATCCT
The DNA here is from genome assembly GCA_037038555.1 of Rhynchonycteris naso. Taxonomy (NCBI): domain Eukaryota; kingdom Metazoa; phylum Chordata; class Mammalia; order Chiroptera; family Emballonuridae; genus Rhynchonycteris; species Rhynchonycteris naso. The sequence goes on along the minus strand of CM072995.1, from coordinate 175,087,908 downwards.
AAGAATACCAAATTACTGATTGAAAAGAAGATATACACTCCCATATTTATTGAAGCATTTTTACAATAGCCAAATCTGGAAACAGCTCAAGTGTCCTTCAGTGGATGATTGGATAAAAAAGCAGTGCTACATATACACAATGGAATACGACGAATTCATGAAGAAGGAAATTTTCCCTTATGTGACAGGATGGATGGGCCTATTATGCTAAGTGAAATAAGTCAGGCAGAGAAAGAAAAATATCATGTGATCTCACTTATATGTGGAATCTAATGAACAAAGTGAACTGAGGAACGGAATAGAGGCAGAGGTGGGGTCACAGGGAGCAGAGGGACAGCTGTCTGAGGGAAGGGGGATGAGGGGATGGGATCAGAGAAGGTAAAGGGATTAGTGAAATTATATATACATAACACAGAGATGTAGATATCAGGACAGCAAATCCTAGAGGGAAGGAGGGAGGGAATTAGTGGGAGGAGGGCAAAGGGGGTATAAAAAGGGACACAGGGGTGGGGGGTAATGGAGTTATATTTATATTCACTGGGACACTTGAATCCATATAAACACAATAAATTAAAATTAATAAAAATAGTTTTCATAATTCTAATGCTTAGCAACTAGCATTAAAGAGGTGGGGGGAGAGCAGAGTAATATTCCTTTTCAGGATCATTCTGTTTAGAAAACCATATCTATCTCTGATTTCTTTAAATCAATAGGCATTGAGGCAAAATACTGTAAATTCCAAGTTTAACATAGCAGTGAGTTAACTAGTCTTCATCTCTACCATGAGTATTATTTACCAGTTCACAGAGGTAAAAGTTGAGAGTAAAATGAAATATATATGAAGAAATGAAAATTAACTCTCAAAACTAAGAGGACACCCACCAACTCTAGAAATGCAATCATCAAGGAGTTTTCTAAATAAAACTTCTTTAGTTATTTTACTGTTACTTCTATAATTCTATACATGCTGTCTCAAAATGTCTAATAATAACAATAGAGGTATTATTAGAAAATCTGTAACCTTTTAAAAATGCTCCAGCATAGAGGTTATCATATCACATATGTGTCTGTTAGATTGAGCTTTAAACCAAGGGGCAGGCAGTTAGTTGCCTTAATGGAGATGATAACAATTTAATGGGCAGCAAGCAATTTATCAGAAAGACCCCTTTACAGAGAGAACTGGTACCAGTGCTTTAGCTCTCTGCACTTCAACATCCGAGACTTGGCTAATTACCATACTAATGTCACAGGTGGTTTTTTATATGGTTAATGGTTAATATTTTGGCATGATAAGTGTTCAGAAATGAGCCATAATTGGTGACATTAAAAGTATTTGTAGATCCTTAAGATCAGGGGTTCCCAAACTACAGCTCACGGGCCACATGCGGCCCCCTGAGGCCATTTATCCGGCCCCCACCACACTTCCGGAAGGGGCACCTCTTTCATTGGTTGTCAGTGAGAGGAGCACAGGATGTGGATGCAAAATGCCGTGTTGCTCACATACAGTACTACTTCCGGTGACACTGTACGCACACATCACGGCTTTGGAAGCGCGTCATATGACGCGTGTGCATATGTGCAGTGCGCATAGGGATTTGTTCATAATAGTTTTTATAGTCTGGCCCTCCAACGGTCTGAGGGACAGTGAACTGGCCCCCTGTGTAAAAAGTTTGAGGACCCCTACCTAAGATAGTTTAGAAATACTTTCTACTTTAGTATGAATCTGGCCAATCCTGAAACTTGTGCCAGTAAGGAGGGGACTCAAGGCTGAATTTCTAGATAATCTTGTGTCTATTCATTGGTTCTGCGATTTTCTGGCTGTCCAAGGCAGAATATAAAGGACAGAATTTTGCCTGTGAATTATTGTTTTCACCCTCAGACATGCTTTCATGCAGAATAACTAAAGAACAGAGAGCTGGCATGTCTTCAAGCTTCCAGATCAGGTTGTAAGAACCTTTCTTTGAACCTGTTTGTTTCAAAAGTTTATTAAATACATGTCTATGTGATTAAGTCTGAGATTTCTTCTCTTTTCTTTATTTTTTTTATTGAGTGACAGCAGGAAGGCAGACAAACAGGCTCCCGCAAGCATCTGGACAGGGATCTACCCAGCAAGTGTCCTTCTGGGGTGATGCTCTGCCCATCTGGGTGGGGCTGCTTCTCCGTTTCTTGGCAATAAGCTATTTTAGTGCCTGAGGCGAGGCCATGGAGCCATTCTCAGTACCCAGGGCCAACTTGCTTAAATTATTTAAGCCATGGCTGCAGGAGGAGAATAAAGAGAGAGAAAGAGAGAGGGAGAAAAGGGGGAAGGATGTGGGGAAGCAGATGGTTGCTTCTCCTGTGTGCCCTGACTGGAAATGAAACTTGGGACTTCCACATGCTGGGCGGATGCTCTACTGCTGAGGCCAGGGCTGAGATTTATTTTCATTACAAGAGGAAGCCAATCTTTCCCCATCCACGTTCCTTTGGAGTCTGATAGATTTCAAAATTTGTATATGATCAAAGTGTCTTAGGTCACACAGAGTAGCATTTTAATAGATTTTTTATTTAATTTTAATCTTTAATTTTCTGAGGAAATGTTAAGATGATTCATAGAAAAGGTAAAATACATTAATTTAAATTAGAGGAGGGAAGACAGACAGATTTCTACATGTGACCTAACCAGGATCCACCCAGCAACCCCCATCTGGGGCCAATGCTCATAACTGAGCTATTTTTAGCACCTAAGGTGGAAGTTCCATAGAGTCATCCTTAGCACCCAGGGCCGATGCATTTGAACCAATCAAACCATGGCTGTGGCAAGGTAAGAGAGAGAGAGAGAGAAGGGGAGGGGAAAGGGAGGAGACAGAGATATTTTCTTCTCTCATGTGCCCTGACTGGGAATTGAACCTGGGAATCTACATGCCAGGAGGATGCTTTACCACTAAGCCAAACAGTCAGGGCCAAAATATATTAATTTTATTATGCAACTCTAAGTAGATCTTTAATAATAATAAATGTGAAAACATTTATTTAAATAAATATTTCTTTTTTTTTTTTAGTTTTCAATTAACATTCTTTTCCATCTTCCTAGAAAACAAGGAAAAACAACAAAAAGTTGCTTTGAGAGTTTGAACATTACAAAATAAGAAAAGCTTTGTCCTCAATGAGAATAAAGAATTCAGAGGGGGAAAAACAAACAAATCAAGAATCAGTGCTTTAACCTTAGTTAAATTTCATAAACCATTTTGTTCTGGGTTTGGAAGAACAAAAAATGTTTTTGCCAGATTTTTCCCTTATTATTTAAAGCCACATGTTCTATGAAGGGGATTTCATTTATATGTTACAAATGTGTTTATAAATATATTTTACTAGTAGAGATTACTGAACTAAGGTAACCAAGCATAAACATTAGCCCATTATAACACAAGCCATGTTATTGTTTTAATTATATCCATCACTTTCCTAAGGTTCGAGGGAATGGAATTACCTACAAAGGAAACAGATTTTAGTTGAACCACAAGGAATTGAGGTTGAATATATTTATCACCATTGAGATTTATTGAGCCTTGTAATGTATGGAAGGCTTAGGAATGTACAATAGATTCACTAGACAAATAAAAATTCAGTTGGAAGGAGGTTTTGGCAAGATGCAACCTCATTTGGCCTCAGTTTCTGCTTCTGCAAAAGTTAAGATTTGGTGTATGTTGATCAATTCCAAGCTATTCATATTAAGGACCATCTTTATTATTCACTCATTCCCCATGGGCCCGATGTTTCAAAAACTTTGCTGACCACATCACATCTAATGATGAACGAATACTTCTTCAGATTTTTTATTAGTGAAACAAACACTGCTAACAAAAATTAGAAGATATTTTATCGCTTCATATTCATTTTGAAATATCCCCTCATGTTTGTGAGCAGTATATTAATTGCTGCTTCTGATCAGTGTAAGGTGTTCAGCATTACTATCTTGGGTGGATATACTTTTGGCCAAAGCCAAAGAAATTTGATATTTTAGTTAACCTATGCAGGTCGACTATGGCAAAATTTATTATTTCCATCAGACATTTAAAAATATAGGCAAGTGCTGATTAGATGAGAATAATTGATTCCAGAAAAGAGTAATTTAAAGTGAGTCCCTGTAAAGGAGAGTTCACACTGCCCTGAATGTTGGTGTTAAATTATAAAAATCAGATTTTTTTCAATTATACTTGTAGCTAAAGGTATGTTTGTACCTAAAGGTATCAGAATAATAAAGAGAGTGACAAGAATATTGATTGTTTTATTTTGGTGTAATTTTTCCATCAAACTTTAATCTCATATTTAACTTCCTCTGCAAATTTGCAAAAAGGGTCATTTTTGCAGGTGGGTAAGGGGGTTCAAAATAGTCCAGGTCCAAAGACCTTCTTAATCCTTTGATATTTAAATTATTATTATTATTTTTTTTGCAGACCCACCATCCCTGTCTGGATCTTTGACTTCAGTTTAGAGTTGATTTTTGTGTTGTACAGTATTTGCATTCCGTGGTTCAAAGAGTACCAGCATCTAGTACTATGAGAGAGAACAAAGATGCTGAAGTTAAGGTTAAATCCAGTGCTAGCATGGGACTGGAGCAAGGCTCTGTTTTTATAAGTTGTTAATTTAGGAGTGATTTTCTTTTTTCATATTACTACTTCCTCCTTCTCTTTGCAACTTTGTAATGTGGCGCTCCCTGTAAGGGGTCTCTGGAGGAACTCCTGTAAGAAAAATATTTCATTGTCTGTCTGCCACTGAAAAGCATCATTAACTTGGCTGGCCCAGGAACCCTATGTTGGGAACCATTAGATCCTTATTATCACCTGTAATATTATTATAGTCTGTAATATTCGATAAGTTTGGTTACCCACCCTTTTTTCTGATGTAAATGTTGACAGCCTGAGGAATTATTTGCTGTAGGTTATATGACCTAATATTGGCCAAAGCAAGCCTAGAATCTGGGTTCTTGGTATTATTTTTAACATTTAAAACTATTTTGTAATTGCAGCCATTTATGATTTTGTTAATTCAATTTATAACTTATGTTTAAACTTTAAGATATTACAGTTTGATTAACTTTTAATGCTAAGTATTGAAAACAATAACTCAGGAAATCTCATGGGTTTTGAAAAGATATATATAATTTTTTCCATTGATTTGAGTGGTGTAGGAAGAGGGAGAGAAGCATTAACTTGTTATTCCATTTAGTTTTGTGCTCAGTGGTTGCTTCTTCTGTGCGCCATGGCTAGGAATTGAACCTGCATTTAGGATGATGCTCTATCCACTGAGTAACCCGGCCAGGGTCAAAAGCTATCTTTTTTAGGTATGTTATATGCTGTTGATTTTAATCAAATCTTTCTAGTTTGAAGATCAATACTAAGCTGAAACTTCAAACACTGGCACTTCAGAACAGCACAATTTAACACAACCAAACAAAGGGAATTTCATTTGTTAAAATGTTTTGAAGACTAGTGTCAGGTGACCTAAGTTTCAACAAGGCCCTATATATTGAACATTCAAGATACCCAGGATGGGAGGGAGGGAGAGAGTCTAGGTTCCCACATTGCCACCACGGAGAAGGAATAAGCTTGAGCATTAGAATCTAGGGTAAAGTTCAGCATTACTGGTATTCAAACTTTATTTAAAGTTATCCACAGTATGGATTCACCTTAAATAAGATTATAAAATGTTTCTCTTATGAATTGATTGATCTGATGCTTTTTATTTCCCTTGGGTATCTTGAATGGAAACTCCCAAATAGCAAACTTCTATTGCTATTCTTCATAATCTTCCTCTCTGAAGATCTATTTAAACAGAAAAACGGGAGAAAGGCACCTTAATCTGACCTTAGGTCGAATCTGAACAGTGTCACAGGAGAATCCTATGCATGTTCTAATCAACCTTCCATGGCCAGGTTTTGATCACCCATCTTTAACCTTTCTTTCCTTTTGCTTTTTCAAATTCATGGAAAGCTCATTTTCCCATTACTCACTAAACTGCCTATCAGATGATACACTATGAGTAGAGCCTTTCTGAGAGTGGTAAAGAGGATGATCAGTAAGAGAAGGGAGACTTAGGAATATTTGAGTTACTTCTCACTTAATGGTAATACTGTTTACATACAGGATATGCATGTAGTATAATTGTGGAAAGTCTTGTGGAAATTCAGAAAGGTTTTAAAATTAAACCAGTCTATGATCATACCACCCTGAATGTGCCCAATCTCATCTAAAATTAAAACAAATTACAAGTAAATGCACTAATAGCTTTTAACTTTTCTAGATTGCTATGGATAGTGATGAGATACATGGGTATGGAGGCTGACTGCCCAGGCTCCACCACACCCCAGCTGTAGGACCTGGAGCAAGCTTCTGAACCTCAAATGGGCCACAGTTTCCTATCTTTAAAAAGTAGGAATAATAATAACACTTACTTCACTGGGTTGTTGAAGGGATTTAAACGAGTTCACGTATGTGAAGTGCTTAGAACAGCGTCTGACACATGCTAACTATTTTAGTACTGTGTTACTATTATAAGTTTATCCTTATAAATCCCTGATAGACACATAAATGAATGACTTCACAGATATTATTTTATAATTAGAGAGATAGAGAAATCACCAATAGTATGTGAAGAATCAAGGTTAATCTGTAACCTTACATCCGTAGAATTGGGTGCCTTTAAAAACAAAAGCACAGCTATAAATATTTCTAAATGTGTGAAGAACATGAACAACAAGTGTGTGTAAAAGGACCTGGTGAGGTTCGTGGAGAAAATTCAGAGTTGATCAGAGGTTTAAACAAGGCTCTATCACAATTATCTTAGAGATTTATACAATGCATCTTTTTCCTAGATAGTCTGATAAGAAAGAGGTGAGGTCCTCAAGGCCTAGTTGCCAGACCAGCAGCGTCAGCACCACCCAGGGAAGTAGTTAGAAATGCAGATTCTCAGTTCCCTCCTTGGACTCACTGAGTCAGAAACCCTGGGAATCGGCCCATCTCTCTGTGTTTCTGCAAATGCTCCACACTAATGTTCCTGAACACTGGAACATAGAGATCATGTGAAAATTGAAAATACCTCACTCACCCTGTGATTCTAATTCTGGCATATATTCACATTTACCTCCTCAAAAAGTTAAGAATACTGCCTAGATGAAAATCAACCTTAAAGAAAACAAAACACATTTTGAAAAAACATTTTCAGGAAGACAAAAATTTTAAATTTTATATGTTTATTGACCAAAGACCCTTATCTTGATAACTTAAATTTGAACTCAAATCACCCAGAAATGATTGAGACCAAAATGATTGAAAAATCAAGTGCTATTCTCTGAAGGCCTTTTGTGTCTACAGTTCCACTTTTTGAGCTGATGTATGTTATGGTATTTGTTTTTCTTTCTGCGTTACAACTAGCCTGCAAAATCTGACAAACTTTCCAGGTCTGAGCATCTTTGTAATCTTGAAGCTGATCTAATGTAAGCACTGAAAAATGTTTTTCAAAATAACTAATTAATTGAGCCAAATGTTTGTCACTTAGGAAAACACAGTTCCTGAATTAATAAAGAGATGATAGAATTAACATTTCACTTTCAATGTACAATTTAAAAAATAATTTTATAAATTTGCAAAAGAAATGTGTTTTTAACAGGGCTATTCTTTAGAAATAAGTAAAGAAAATAAAGTGTCTTATGAAAGCAATGTTATCAGATTTTTATTTTTAAAGAGACAGTTGAGATTGACTGCTTCAAGTATGTATGTAAGGATTCTTAGAAAAATTTAGTTATAGTTCCATGATGTGACATAGCAAATCACATGAAAAATATATATTTCACCTGCAATCTGGTGGTAAGATGTTAAAAAAATATTTCCTCTAATTAAAAGGAAATTTTACTGTTTTTATTGAAGGATGTGAAGAATTAATTTAAAGACTAGGAGAATGAGAGTATGGAGGGATAAGAGAACTTTAGACTGAGTCACTGGATTAGAATGCTGGAGAAATGGTCCACTCACAGTCTTCCAGGGAGAAGACTGGCATTTGCAGGTGTGGGTTCTCAGAAGTGCACAGCTGGTGACCAGATGGTGACAGTTTGGGAAAAAAGCAGGTTGTACAGATATTCTATGTGGGCTGGGTCAGAGGGGAGCCTAGCCTGAGCAATGATAGAAACTTGGGGAAGAAATTACTTAGAACAATTCACTTAAATAATGGGGGAAATAGAAAAATGTTTTGAAATATTTAATCTATTGACAAGTAGCTATAAAATAGAAGGAAACGTGTCTGAAATCTTTGAAGTCATACTTCTGACAATTCTAGTAAATGGAATTAGGAAAATGTTGCTTTAAGCAAATAATTAGAATGTTGCAGACTGTCTTGGGAATCTTACAGGGTAAAAGAAAAAGAGAACAAAAAATTATATGCTGTATCCTCAGCTTCACTAGCTCCAGCCTGTGAGTCTGCCAATGGGCTGGCTCTTCATGCCCCAGCCCGTGAAACAAGCACTTTGAGGAACAAACAGTATGCTTCTAGTGACTGCTACATGTTTAACCCTGCTGTTGTCCGTAAATTTGACTCTTCCACAGAGACTGAGAAACCTACTAATTAGGTTGAAATGTGCTGAGGAAAGGATGGGGGATTAGAGAAAGGAGATAGGAGAGCAAGTAGCAGGGCAGTGATAATTACATCGTAGATGTATGAGGGTAGAAAATCCCAGGAAAATCCAGTCTGGCTTGTTTGGCTCTAAGCACCATTTGAATTATGCTCTCTTTCGAATGTTAAATTAGTAGAAATCTGTAGGCTACAATGGTTATCAATTCCATATGAAGTATAAGTGTGGGATCAATTTTAACTAAATTGCATGGCTGAATAATACCTTCTCTGTCCAGACTGTGCTGAGGTCCATGAGACACCCACTATGCTTCAAAAAAGTGTGTCTTTCAGTCTTCTCTTGACATAGTGTCAGGGGTCTGAGTGTTGCAATCCCATGCCTGTTGGCAGAATGGCTTTATTCATTGGGCTAGCCTTAGAAGTACTCTCTCTTTCTTAGTTTCAGAGGGATATAAAATTGGAGAGATGGCAGACCATGCCCTCTCGATAGCAATCTCCCCTTCCTTCCTGTCATGCCTGAGGATGGTGAGAACAAAACCTGCTTGCCTAAAAGTGAAAATGTTCATGTGCTCCTTATTTCTGGACACAACCTATAGGTAAAGAGCCTTATACAAGTCTATAATTTTGCTGACTCCCAGCCATCACCAAAAAGGAAATTTAGGGGCTAGTCTAGATGAGGAGACTGAGGGCAAGCAACTGGTTCATGATTGACTTCTGGAGGAAAAGGAAAGGTTTCTCATCATAGTGTCTTCCATGGTGAGCCATTCACAGGACTCTGGAGTTCACAAAGTGTGCAGGGACTTGACTTCAGTTCTCCATTTGCTGTACTTTTGGTCCAGAACAGGTGTACAACCAATTTTCTCATCCTTGGAAATGGGAATAGGGCCAATGTTGCTCAACCCACAGAGATTGAGAGTAAGGGAAGAAAATCCAGGTGCTCTTATCCATTTAAGGGTGCTAGGTAAGCACAGCAGGACACTACAGATGTTATGATTTCCTCCAACACAGTTTTGAATTTAAAAGTCTTTTAAAATTATACGTTTTCCTTTTCATGCTTAAGCTTTTCAAAGCCTTTTCCATACAATTCTCTAAGTTTAACTTCTCTGTTATCTCTTTAAAGATGTTGTAGAAAGCACTGATTAAGAGCACAGTTGCTATGGTCATTGTTTAAATCTTGTTAAGTCGTCTGATCTTTGGTGAATTATTTAGTTTCTCTATGTACCACAATTATATCGTATGTAAAATAAGGATTAGATTAGCGACATCTTGATTAGTTGTTGTGAGGACTGTATAAATAATATTTGTAAAACACACAATGGCTCCTCATTTATGCTAAACCATCAATAAATGTTAACTATTATGAGGAAACTGGGGATCTGAAAGGTGAAATGATTTAGGCTAAATTTCACCAAAATCTCAAGGTCACAAGACTAGTAAGTGGTGGTGTCAGGACTTGAATGCTACTTATTTATTTATTTGTTTGTTTGTTTTCTTAAGTGAGAAGCAGAGAGGTGGAGAGACAGACTCCTGCATGTGCCCCAACCGGATCTACCTGGCAAACCCCCAAGTGAGGCAATGCTCTGCCCATCTGGGGTCGCTGCTCTATTGCTTGGCAACAAAGCTATTTTAGCACCTGAGGCAAGGCCATGGAGCCATAAGGGGCCAACTTTCTTATTGGAGCAATGGCTGTGGGAGGGGAAGAAGTGGGGAGAGATGGAGAAGCAGATGGTCACTCACCCATGTGCCCTAACTAGAAATCAAACCTGAGACTTTCACACACCGGGCACTACTGTTGAGCCAACCAGCCAGGGCTATTTATTTATTTTTAAAGGTTTTATTTGTTGATTTTTAGAGAGAGGAGAGAGAGAGAGAGTTGAGGAAGAAGCAGAAAAAATCAACTCATGTTATTTCTTGGATGTCCCTTGTTCAGGTTTACCTAGGGTTTCAAACTGCTGACCTCAGCATTTCAGATTGACACGATGGCATGGAACCCTGCAGCATCCCATTATGCATGTTACTTTACTGCAATTTGTAGATTCATTTGATTTCTCCTAATTTTAGGTTTTCAGATTAATTTAATTAGTTCTCCTCATGAAACCATGAAAACTAAATTTAGTCTACATCTCTGAGCAATTTACCTCAGAGATGTAGACTGAATTTACCCTTCCTTCTCTCCTCTTTCCTCAAATCCTCAGGGGCCTCATTCTTAGCCTCTTACTTCAGTATTTAACATTTAGAAAGTCGTATTTTTAGTTAATATCAAGACCTTTATTTTCACTCTCATATTCAAATAACTGAGGCTGTACGATCCATTTGCAAGATACATGGTAATAAGTATATGAGTGAACATTTTTATGCTAACTTTTTTGTGTTGGGTCAAAATATGCTGCCTTCTCAAACCTTATTAATATTTTTTAAACTCTTCCACAAAATCAGAAACACTCTCAAACTTACTTCACAGTAGCATGTTTATAAACTAACAATAAATTGTCTGAAAAAATAAATTAATCTCATTTACAATAGCATAAAATAATATAATTTAGCCTGACCAGGTGGTGGTGGCACAGTGGATAAAGCATTGCCCTGGGACACAGAGAACCCTGGTTTGAAACCCTGAGATCACCAGCTTGAGCACAGGGTTGCTGGCTTGAGTGTGGGATCATAGACATGACTCCATGGTCACTGGCTTTAGCCCAAAGGTCACTGGCTTAAGTCCAAGCTGGCACGAGCAAGGGGTCACTTACTCAGCTGTAGCCTCGTGGTCAAGGCACATATGAGATAGTAATCAGTGAACAACTAAGGTGCCACAACGAAGAATTGATGTTTTACATCTCTTTCCCTTCCCTGTCTGTCTGTCTGTCCCTAACTGTTCCTCTCTTTGTCTCTTTCTCTGTCTCTGTCTCTCTTGCTAAAATAACCCCCAATCAATAAGTAAATAAAATTTATACTTAATCCAGGAAGTGAAATATCTTTATTCTGAAAACTGTAAAACATTGATGAAAAAAATCAAAACAGACACAAATAAATGGAAAGGTGTCCCGCGTTCATGGACTGGAAGAATTAATATTGTTAAAATGCTGATACTAATTAAAGCTATTTTTAGATTCAGTGAAATCCCTATCAAAATTCCAATGACAATTTTTACAGAAATAGATAAAACACTCCAAAAACTTATCTGTAACCACAAAAGACCCCAAATAACTAAAGATATCCTGAGAAAGAACAAAGGTGAAAGCATCACACTTCCTGTTTTAAAGCTATATTATAGAGCTATCATAATTAAAACAGTGTAGTCATGGTATAAAAACAGACAACTAGACCAATGGAACAGAATTGGGATTCCAGAAATAAACCCAAGTATATATGGTAAACTAATATTTGACAAGGGAGACAAGAATACTCATTATTAAAGATAAATGGTGCTCAAAAAACTGGATATTCACATATAAAAGAATAAAACTCAACCCCTATCTTACACCACTCACAAAAATTAACTTGAAATGAATTAAAGACTTAAATGTAAGACCTAAAACCATGAAACTGTTAGACTAAAATGGAAAAGCTCCTTAAAATGGGTCTGGGTAATCATTTTTTGTAAATTACATTTAAAGTACAAGTAACAAAATAAAACATATGTAAGTGAGATTATATCAAAATAAAAAGCTTTTGCACATCAGAAGAAGCTATCAACAAAATGAAAAGACAACCTATGAAATGGGAAGAAAATATTTGCACACCATTTATCTCATACAGGTTAATATCCAAAATATATAAATAAATAACTAGTAAAACTCAATATCAAAAACCAAAAATATTCAAATAAAAAATAAGCAAAGGGCCTGAATAGACATTTTTCTAAAATAGAAAAATGATAGCCAACAAGTACATGAAAAGATGCTCAACATCATTACGAAGTATCACGTTTTTAAATACCTATCATCAAAATGACAGAGATAACAAATGCTGCCTGGATACAGAGAAAAGGAAACCTTTGTGCACTGTTTGTGAGATTGTAAATTGGTACAGCCACTGCAGATGACACTATGGAGGTTCCTTAAAAAATTAAAACGAGAACTACCATATGATCTAGTAAATCCAATTCTAGAGATATACCAACAAAAAACAAAAGCACTAACTTGAAAAGATGTCTGCATCCCCATGTTCATAGCAGCATTATTTACAAAATCCAAGACATGTAAACAACTTAAGTGTCCGTCATTGGATAAAGAAGTTGTGGTTTATATACAATGGAATAATTACTTTATTCATAAGAAAATGAGAAAAATTTTCCATTTGTGACAACATGGATGGACCTTGGAGGCATATGCCAAGTGAAATAAGTCAGACAGAGAAAAATAAATTCTATATGATCTATATATTTTGTGGAATCTTATGAAAGGAACACCAAACTCATAGAAAAAGAGATCAGATTTGTGTTTACCAGAGTCAAGAGGAGGGGGAGGTGGAATAAGAGGAAGATAGTCAAAAGGTATAATTCAGTTATAAGATAAATCACTACTAGGCATGTAATGTATGACATGACAACTATGATTAACACTGCTGTATGATATATAAGAAAGTTGTTGGCCCTGGCCAGTTAGCTCAGCAGTAGAGCAACAGCCCAGCATGTAGATGTTCCAGCTCAATTCTTGGTCAGGGCACACAGGAGAAGTGCCAATCTGCTTCTCTACCACCCCTTCTCTCTCTCTCTCATTCTCTCTTTCTCCCTTCTCACAGCCATGGCTCAAATGGTTCAAGCAAGTTGGCCCTGGGTGCTGAGAATGGTTTAATGGCCTCTCCTCAGGTGCTAAAATAGCTCAGATGCCAAACAATGGAGGATTGGCCCCAGATGGGCAGAGCATTGCCCAGTAGGGGGCTTGCTGGGTGGATTCTGGTTGGGGTGCATGTGCAAATCTGTCTCTCTGCCTCCCTGCCTCTCACTTAAAACAAATGTTATTAAGAGCTGGATCTTAAGAATTCTTATCACAAGGAGAACTTTTTTAAAATTATATCTATATGAATGATGTATGCTAACTGAACCTATTGTGGTAATCATTTCACAATATGTGAAAATTAAACCATCATTAACACCTTAAACTTATGCAATGATGTATGTCCACTATTTCTCAATAAAACTGGGAAAAAATGCTGCCAACAGTGTGGAGTGCAACTCTAGCATGGAGCTACTGAAGATATTAACATTTCCTCTGCTTTAGAATAATTCAATTCTATCAGCTTTTTCCATTGCTAACTATCATTTTGGTCTGACGGCAAAATCTGAGAATAAGGAGTTGGGAGACGTAACTTTAATTTTTAATTTTACTGTTGACTCATGTTTTGGCTGAAGGCAACAAGGCCACCTCTATTCTTTCGAAGAGGGTGGATACTTACAAAGTAAAGTTTGGGTGTACTAGTATTATTTCTCACACTAGTGCCGCAGTGCCTGGTGCTGTGGCACTGAAACTTAATTTACTTGAGGTAAACATTTCTTTCACTTTTAAAAAAGCAAAAGAAAGTAATGCATTAACACCCTAATAACATGCTATGGCTTACTCTGCAATATACTATATTTCTGCACTCAGCCTTACGACAGCATGTGCACACATGTATGTGTGTGGGAGATTATGTTTAGAGGCACGGTGAGAGAGCAAACAGCAGAAACGGTTGCTGTGGGACATTGAGGACAAGTTGCCTTGTTCAATTTCTTAAACTATAAAACAGAAAAAAATCACTGAATGTATATAATTTTTTGAAGATATGTCAGCTAATGGTTGATAATGTGTTTAGAAAAAAGTGTAAGACAAATTAAAGCTAGTGGTCATCTAAACGAGAACATCAGACAGCCCAGTGGTATGCTATCAGTGGTGTGCTGTTAGGAAACACACACACACACACACACACACACACACACACACACACACACACACACCTCTGATGCTGTTATAGAATGACTTTCATATTGAACCACCTAAATTAGCCAGTCATCATGGCATTTAAAATAATGACACTTAAAAAAACAAAAACAAATTATTTCTCCTCTTCAGATTTATATTTTTGATAAAATGTTATTCTATTTTTTAGTCTTTTTAACATGGCATGTAGAAGGTAATGACAGGTTGCAATTTTAAATACACTTAGCTCTCTTTCATCTGAATAATCCTATTTGACAGGCTGGCCTGCACCCCTTTTTCTCATCGTTAAGAACAGTCTCAGTTTGGTCTGAATGAAAAGCAGACTAATTGTGTAATTCGAGAAACATGTGGCCATGTTCTAAGAGGTAAAGAAAGGAATTTCAAAAATGGATTTCTCTTTATTAGGAAAAATAGACTTAACATCCCTGAGCTATAAGGTAATAGTCACCTATTTATGTCATATTAGTGGATTATTACATTTTATGAATTAATTTATAGTTTAAAATACAGAGTATATGATTGAAATCTTTTGGTCAGGATCTCAGAATTTTTCCCAAATTCTATTTGCCTTGTCTTCCAGGAAGATTTAAGAGATGAAAATATGTATTATTTTGAAAGTTGCCGTTTTTAATGAAACATTAAATTTGGAACTGATATTTTTAACTATAAATTACGATGTGCTATTCTCAATAGATATCAAAGAAGACATTTCTCACAGGAAAGATATATTATTTTTCATTTCAAAAGAAATTTTAAAAAGAAGAAAAAATATTATTTATTTATTTGAGAGAAGGAAAGACAGACTTCCACGTGTGCCCTGATTGGGATCTACCTAAACCCCTGTCTGGGGCCAATGCTCACAGCAGATTAATTTTAGCACCTGAGGTGGAGGCTCTTTGGAGCCATCCTCAGCACCTGGGGCCAACATGCTTGAATCAATTCAGTTATTACTGTGGGAGGTGAAGAGATAGAGAGGAGAGAGAGGGAAGGAGAAGCAGATGGTCGCTTCTCCTGTGTAACTTGACTGGGAATTAAACCTGGGACTTCCACACTCTGGATTAATCCTCTACCACTAAGCCAACTGGCCAGGTCCAAAAAAACAGTTATGAGATAAATTAGTTAATTATAATAAGTGTTTGTGGTAACTCATCTTTGAAATAGCCATGCCATCCTCAAGAGAGCACATATCCTGGAGTTCAGTCCCTGATTTGCTTTCTTCCACCTCCATGTTGGGATGTGTCTTATGTCAACACATTTTAGCAATTTCCTTCAATAACCTCCATTCAAGTTCATCCAGCATTTCAGGAGTAAAGAAAGGTGCATGCATCAGTCCTGTAGAAAAAACTGTTATGGTATTAGAGGTTAAGCATCTTGCCAAGTTCACCAACTCAAGCAGAGGATAAAACGATAGGTTTCTTCCCTTCTAGATGGTAGTGGAATAACATAAGATCTAACATGACGTGTTTCTGAGCAGAAAGATAGACACTATCCTTCAAGAGCAAAAGCTTTGCAACTCTTTTCATAGGACAGCTGAAGCTTATTGTTTTTGTCTGGGTCCGAGGATGGCAGGGAGATTTTTGAATTAAACAATAAGACTACCTATGGAAAAATGAATCGTGATTTATGTTGGGCAGATAAAATATATTATGCTCACTTTGTTAAAGATGGCGCTGCCCACATGGAAGTTCGTTGATATTAATGTGTGTTTGGGAACAGGCTGTGGGCAGGCTGGGTCGTTATAGCCTAAGGCTTAGTTTTAAGAGTAAGCTTTTCCCCACACCCTTGACTGATTGGATGATGTGGGGTGGTGCACTCTCCTGAGGAATCCCATTATGCTTCAGATGGGTGGCTTTGTATCACAGACTTTCTTGTTTGTATAATTGGATTAAAGGTTTTGAATCTATGCTATAAATTGGGGCAGGCCGGGAGTTTGCGCTCTTGGTTCCTGAGGTTAGTATTAGAAAGGAGAGTGGATTAAGGCCACGTGGAGGAGAGGAGGCAGCCAAGATGGTGGAATGTTGAGGAAGAAGCCAGTTTGTGCAGAGTTTGTGTAGAAAGAAGGAGATGGGAAACAAAGGTGAATAAGTCTTGTGAGCTAGAAAACTTTGATTCTAGGAAACTCGAATAAGTCAGTAGCTTTGTGAGCACTGAATGTGTGGGTTTTGGAACCCAGTGTGTGTTTTTGCTTGCCCGCTGGGTGCAAGCTAGAATTAAAGCTGATGGCTAACCAGTTCGTGGCTCCTGTGTTTCATTACTGACTGTTTGAATCTAATGCGAACCTGCCTTGGCCAGGCTGCTGTGATGGTGTCATCGACTACTGGCTTTACATGCACTCATGAGGAATCCTCCCATTATGCATCAGATAAGTGACCTTGTGTAAAGCCACTAGTCGAGGCCACTATCACAGCCGTCCGACCCGTGCAGATTCACATTGGATTCGAACAGTTGGTAATGAAACACAGGAGCCACAAACTGGTGAGCCATCAGCTTTAATTCTAGCTTGCACCCGGCGGGCAAGCAAAAACACACACTGGGCTCCAAAACCCACACAATTCAGTGCTCACAAAGCTACTGACTTATCCGAGTTTCCTAGAATCAAAGGTTTCTAGCTCACCAGACTTATTCACCTCTGTTTCCAATCTCCTCCTGCACAAACTCTTAACAAACTGGCTTCTTCCTCAGCACTCTGCATCTTGGCTACTTCTCCTCCACATGGCCTTAATCTGCTCTCCTCTCTTCTACTAATCTCAGGAACCCAGGAACCGAGAGAGAGAGATCAAGCTACTATTCTCTCCCACTTTATAGCAGACTCAAAACCTTTAATCCAATTATACAAACAAGGAAGTCTCTGATACAAAGTCACCCATCTGAGGCATAATGGGATTCCTCCCTACATCACCACCCTACATCATCCAATCAGTCAAGGGTGTGGAGAAGAGCTTACTCTTAAAACAAAGCCTTAAGCTATAACGACCCGGCCTGCTTACATTACAGCCTTTCCCCCACAGCCATCACAAGCATAAGGGCAAATAATATCACCTGCGTGATGGGCTTCCATGTGGGCAGCACCATCTTTAACAAAGTGAGCATATTATATTTTATCTGACAAACACTCCCCAACCTCCTTTTCTCTTAGGGTAATGGTGCTCCAGGGTACAATTGAGTTTATCTCAAATCCACAGAAAGAGTCCATTCCCCCTACTGGTCCCTGAAGAAGTAGCAAAGGGGGTGGGCTTCATTTTACTGCACAGTGATGATCCCTGAGACATATGACATCCTGCTTGGCCCTGAAACTCTGGGAGTCCTAGTTGCTAGATCACTATCTTTCTGGAAAATTATGGTAATAAACCACCTGAGGCAAGTGGCTATTTCATAGTAGAAAGAACAGAAGAGGATGAAGAGGGCAGGAACAAAGCTGAAAAGGACAAACAATGGAAGCTCGGTGCTTTGTGCAGGTAATCCCATTTTCCCACTTTAGAAATTGCATATCTAAATGAAATGCAATGACTAGATTCCATCTGACCACACCTGGTTTTCAGACATTACAGAAGTAATTTAGGAGATATGCAGTATCTTACTAAGGCTTGCTGGGGAAATGCAATTCTGATTATTCAACTTTCAGTGGCTTCCTGATACCCCCATTGCATGATATTTTCTATAGGAGGAAGCCATCTGGAAAATGTCTGCTGCTTCTAACAGGATTTATGAAGTCCATCCTCCACCCTCCTTAAGTATCTCTCTAGTCAACTTCCTGCCACCTCTGGACCTCACCTGTTGCATACTTATAAATACTCTCCATTTCACATATTTGCAGTTTTCCAAACCCACTAGGCTCCTCCCTTACTTTTAGCCCTCCCATCCTGGGGTCATTGGCCTTGCAAGTATCAACCAGTTTATCTTTCAAGGATCAACTCAAGCTTCACTTCCTGTGTAAAATCTAAACTGGCCACATTCACCCCCATAAAATTGACATTTTAATTTTATACCCTACTGTTGGGCAGATAAAATATAATATGCATAATATGCTCACTTTGTTAAAGATGGCGCTACCCACATGGAAGCCCGTCACGCAGGTGATATTATTTGCCCTTATGCTTGGGATGGGTGTGGGGGAAAGGCTGTAATGTAAGCAGGCCAGGTCGTTATGGCCTAAGGCTTGGTTTTAAGAGTAAGCTTTTCCCCACACCCTTGACTGATTGGATGATGTAGGGTGGTGCGCTCTCCTGAGGAATCCCATTGTGCCTCGGATGGGTGGCTTTGTACTGGAGACTTCCTTGTTTGTGTAATTGGATTGGAGGTTTTGATTCTACAGTATAAAGTGGGACAGACCAGTAGCTTGCGCTCGCTCTCGGTTCCTGAGGTTAGTATTCTGAGGAGAGCAGATGAAGGCCACATGGAGGCCAGGAGAAGCAGCCAAGATGGCAGAGTGCTGAGGGAGAAGCCAGTTTGAGCAGAGTTTGTGCTGGAGAAGGATATGGGGAACAGAGGTGAATAAGTCTGGTGAGCTAGAAACCTTTGATTCTAGGAAACTTGAATAAGTCAGTAGCTTTGTGAGCACTGAATGAGTGGGTTTTGGAGCCCAGTGTGTTTTTGCTTGCCTGCCGGGTGCAAGCTAGAATTAAAGCTGATGGCTCACCAGTTCTTGGTTCCATTGTTTCATTACCAACTGTCCGAATCTAATGAGAACCTGCACTGGCCAGATGGCTATGATGGCGGCCTCGACTACTGGCTTTACACCTACATAGTTGAGTTGATGCTATCTACTTATTTGCAAGTGTTCCCTGTCTGGCTACACTGTGAGTGCTGGGCTGGTGCTTGGATCTTATTTTCCAATCTCTTGATCCTAACACAAGTGTCCCAAAGCTTAAATACATTTATTGAGTGAATAATGATTAAAGTTCTCTGCTTTGTTCTGTCTATCCTCCTGACTGGAACAATTGACAGCAGCAGTATTTTAAGCAGTGAGGAATTTGAGAGAATAGAATGGAAGGACCCTAGAAACTCCAAGTCAAACACTAGTTTCTAGACAAGTTTTTGTTCTGATGGAATAACTTCTATGTGTGACACAATTCACTAGAAAAATTTGTTCTGTTGATTATGGTGGACTGTATCTAAGTCAAGTTTGACTGCTGAGTACTAACTGGAAATAAATCCATTCCTTTTATTTTTCTTTTAGTTGGACTATTTCCACCCCTAGTGCATAGCCAGTAGCTGAAGCCACCATCACAGCTGCCTGGCCCATGCAGGTTTGCATTTGATTCGGACAGACGGTGATGAAACAATGTAGCCGAGAACTGGTGGGCCATTAGCTTTAATCCTAGCTTGTACCCAGTGGGCAAGAAATACACACAGTGGGTAAACACTTCTCTTTCCATTCAGGGCTCCCAAAGCCACTGACTTATCCAAGTTTCCTAGAATCAAAGGTTTCTAGCTCACCAGCCTTATTCACCTCTGTTCCCTATCTCCTTCTCTTTTCACAAACTGGCTTCTCCTTCAGCACTTTGCCATCTTAGTTGCTTCTCCTCTCCTCCACATGGCCTTTCTCTGCTCTCCTACAGCATGGGCTCCTCCTAGAACGTAATCACTCTTCCCTAGAACAATGTGATCTCTCTTCCCTTTAAAACCTTTTGGCACAAAAGCCCTCCCCCCACACACATGAATATAATCATGCCTATCTCAAGCAAGAAGGGCAACTAATATTATCACCTGGGTGATGGGCTTCCATGTGGGTAGCGCCATCTTTAACAAAGTGAGCAACACTTAGATTAGTGTAATACAGGGAATTCTAAAACAGTACTGAAGTCTGGGTCTTGTCCTGCATATTCTGATTAAATGGGGCTAGAGTTGGGCCTGGATTGGGGATTGTTAAACTCACCATATGATTGGAATATGAAACCAGGACTGAGAACCACCACTTTAAGGTGACTCAGACAGGACTAGGGCTTTCAGAGATCCTGTATATTGACAACTGGGCATCTCCAGCCCAACATGATTGAAAGCAAACATGGCCCATGTACAAGAGAAAGTGGCAATTCCATTCTTCCAAAGACTCACATGAAAATCCTTGCAGCTAAGGAGATAAAAAGAGTAAATTCAATGATGGAGGGAAAAGCCAGAAAAGTGGGTTGAGAAGTGATAAGGGAAATAAAGAAAGGGGAGAGTTTGGCCGTGAAAGGAGAAAGAACATAGGGAGCATAGAGAAGTGTAAAGCCAGTAGTCAGGGTCGGGATCACAACCACCTGACCCATGCTGGTTCGCATTGGATTTGAACAGTCGGTAATGAAACACAGGAGTCAAGAACTGGTGAGCCATCAGCTTTAATTCTAGCTTGCACCCAGTGGGCAAGCAAAAACACACACTGGGTTCCAAAACCCACACATTCAGTGCTCACAAAGCTACTGACTTATCTGAGTTTCCCAGAATCAAAGTTTTCTAGCTCACCAGACTTATTCACCACTGTTCCCCATCTTCTCTTGTAAAGCCAGTAGTCGCGGTCAAGATCACAGCAACCTGACCCACGCAGGTTCGCATTGGATTCGGACAGATGGCAATGAAACACCGGAGCCAAGGACTGGTGAGCCATCAGCTTTAATTCTAGCTTGCACCCGGCAGGCAAGCAAAAACACACACTGGGCTCCAAAACCCACTCATTCAGTGCTCACAAAGCTACTGACTTATCCGAGTTTCCTAGAATCAAAGGCTTCTAGCTCACCAGACTTATTCACCTCTGTTTCCCATCTCCTCCTGCACAAACTCTTAGCAAACTGGCTTCTTCCTCAGCACTCTGCCATCTCGGCTACTTCTTCTCCATGTGGCCTTAATCTGCTCTCCTCTCTAATACCAACCTCAGGAACTCAGGAACCAAGAGAGCGAGAGAGATCAATGGGGGTATCAGGAAGCCACTGAAAGTTGAATAATCAGAATTGCATTTCCCCAGCAAGCCTTAGTAAGATACTGCATATCTCCTAAATTACTTCTGTAATGTCTGAAAACCAGGTGTGGTCAGATCTCGCTCTCTCTCGGTTCCTGGGTTCCTGAGATTAGTATAGAGAGGAGAGCAGAGTAAGGCCACATGGAGGCCAGGAGAAGCAGCCAAGAATGCAGAGTGCTGAGGAAGAAGCCAGTTTAAGAGTTTGTGCAGGAGGAGATGGGAAACAGAGGTGAATAAGTCTGGTGAGCTAGAAAGCTTTGATGCTAGGAAACTCGGATAAGTCAGTAGCTTTGTGAGCACTGAATGTGTGGGTTTTGGAGCCCAGTGTGTGTTTTTGCTTGCCTGCCGGGTGCAAGCTAGGATTAAAGCTGATGGCTCACCAGTTTGTGGCTCCTGTGTTTTATTGCGGACTGTTCGAATCCAATGCGAACCTGCGTGGGTCGGGCTTCTGTGATGGTGGCCTTGGCCACAGGCTTTACATCTCTCTACACAAACTCTTAACAAACTGGCTTCTCCCTCAGCACTCTGCCATCTTGGCTGCTTCTCCTGGCCTCCATGTGACCTTACTCTGCTCTACTCTCTAATACCTCAGGAACCAAGAGAGAGATCAAGCTACTGGTCTCTCCCACTTTATACCGTAGAATCAAACCCTTTAATCCAATTATACAAACAAGGAAGTCTCTGTATAATGGGATTCCTCAGGAGAGTGCATCACCCTACATCATCCAATCAGTCAAGGGTGTGGGGAAAAGCTTACTCTTTAAACCAAGCCTTAGGCCATAACGACCTGGCCTGCTTACATTAGTCTTTCCCCCACACCCATACCAAACATAAGGGCAAATAATATCATCTGGGTGACGGGCTTCCTTGTGGGCAGCGCCATCTTTAACAAAGTGAGCATAATATATTTTATCTGCCGAACAAGAAGTAAAATTCAAATCAAGGAATTTGTTTTACAAATTTGGAGAAGACTGATCTTATTTAAAAGGTGATGGAAAAAAAAACAGTAAAGAAGTGCATTGAACAAACTGCCTGCATTCTCTGAGTCTCTTGGTTATCACGTTTATCAAGAGTGCACAGGGTGTACTGATGATGAAACAAAATCGATGAATTGGAGAGTTATTTAGCAGGTGCACTTATAGAATTTGTATCTGGGTATAGGGTGAGGTACAGGGAAGAATCAAGAATAACATCCAGGGTTTTGCTGGCTCATGGGTGACTGGTGTTGTTCTTCACTGAGCTAAAGAACAGAGAAGAAAGAGATTTCAGGTAGAAAAGAAGAAATTCTGTTTTACACATAGTATATTCTAGGCAGTATTTATTATTCAACATTACAAATTTTTTATTGAAGTACTTAATTCCCCCTAAGGGCTACAAGAATATTAGTAAGGAATAAGTCCCAGTTCCTGTCTACAAGAAGCTTGCAAGCTTTTAATAAGGACAGAAATATATCCACACTAAAAGAAGAATAAGGTAAGTGCCATAAGAATTATGCAAAGCTCAAAAAGTATTCAAAGAAGAGTGAAATGTTTTTTCAGTGTGAGTGAAATGTTTTCCACTGGTGAGAGGTCACTGGTGATAAGATCCAGTGAAGATCTTAAGAGGAAATGATGTTTTGAGATTAGTCCTGAGGATTAGCAACATTTCTATAAGCAGTAGGATTGTGAAGAACATTCCAGGTGGAAAAACTGTCTCCACACTAGCACAAAACTGTGACGGATTCAGGAATGCTCGTTAGACTAGCACCACTAGGCTTGTGGTAATATAATCTATGTATGTCTTAGTGGTCAAAAACCCATCTAGAAAAACAGGCCGGACTTTGGATTTAGGTGGACCTGAGTTGGACTCTGATGCTATCACTTCATAGATACCAACCTAGAGCAAGTTATTTAACCTCCTTCAGCCTCAGTTTCCTCACTTCTAAAACTCACCTAATTATACATTTCCCAGTATAGTTTTGAGATGTCTGTTCTTTAGTAGTTGTTTAATAAATGTTAGATATTATTATTATTATTTTTATTTTTTACAGGGACAGAGAGATAGAGTCAGAGAGAGGGATAGATAGGGACAGACAGACAGAAATGGAGAGAGATGATAAGCATCAATCATTAGCTTTTCATTGCCTTTGCGACACCATAGTTGTTCATTGATTGCTTTCTCACATGTGCCTTGACCGCGGGCCTTGAGCAGACCGAGCAACCCCTTGCTGGAGCCAGCGACCTTGGATTCAAGCTGGCGAGCTTTTTCTCAAGCCAGATGGCCCCGCGCTCAAGCTGGCGACCTCGGGGTCTCGAACCTCGGTCTTCTGCATCCCAGTCCGATGCTCTATCCGGTGCAACACCGCCTGATCAGGCTAGATATTATTTTTCAGACACCTCAAATACCAACCAGGGTGGAGAGTTTATTTTTTCTTAGCCAGCTTACAAAAGGTTTGCACAAGGTAACTACTGTTAGAATAATCTGCCAGGAATATACTCAGGGTGGAGGGAAGGGGGTGGGGAGACAAGTTAGGAAGCTATTTTGTGGTCAGCTAGTAGATCAATAACTAATCTTCAAGATGATGCTACTTCATAGTCAATCAATGCTATCAAAGTTTTATTTTTGAATTTTTATAACATACAGATATTTTAAATTTTCATTTCTGCTGTATTGCCATTAGTTTTTTCTATAGGAGGGTACAGGAAAATCAGTGAAATATCAATCAACCAATGTTACCATAAATAAAAGAGGAACTGAGATATCTGTGTTTGATATGTGAATGTAAGCATCTTTGAAAGATTTGGAGGGAACAAACTGAAATTAACCACTTAGATTTAATAATTTATGCAGTGTATCTGGTCCAATAATTCTTAATTTCCCTTTGTTCCAATAATACAGCTGAGTCACTATAGCATTCTAAGAACTTCAATATAAATAATTTTCTACCAGTTAATTAAAAAAAGCAGTATAGTGCTGGGCTTACTCAGAGTGAGTGGTCATGTGCTATTGACCAACCACAGAAGACTTTGAACAAGTCATTTAATAATCCTGAACTGCAGCTATTACATCTGTAATTTTGTGAATGTTATTTATTCCCTGCCTCATTCTCAGGATTGTTGTGAGAATCAAATGAGGTAGCCAATGATATAAAGTACTAATGTAGCCCTAGCTGGTTGGCTCAGTGGTACAGCATTGGCCCAGCCTATGGATGTCCTGGTTTGATTTCCAGGGCATACAGGAGAAGCACCTATCTGCTTTTACACTCCTCCCCCTCTCACTTCTCTCTCAGTTTCTTTCTCTCTCTTTTCCTCCCTTCCTGCAGCCAAGGCTCAATTAGAGTGAGTTGGCCTCAGGCACTGAGGATGGCTCTATGGCCTCTGCCTCAAGCGTTAAAATGGCTCTGGTTGCAATGGAGCAAGGGTCCCAGATGAGCAGAGCATCGCCCCCTAGTGGGCATGCCGGGTGGATCCTGGTCGGGGCATGTGCAAGAGTCTATCTCTGCCTTCCCTCCTCTCGCTAAAAAAAATAAAATAAAAATAAAAATAATTTAAATACTAATGTATTATAAGCCACAAATAAGAAGGATTATTATTTAGGCAAAGCTACATCGACATCCAGTAGGCACAATCACCGGAACTATATTAAAAACTTTCACACTCTGTCTTCCCTGCCCTCTGATGATTGGCTGGCTCCCTTTGTCCTTTTCTTCAGTTGGCAAGCATTTTACCTTCATCTACTGACCGCAGTTAACCTCCCATTTTTGGTGAGATTTCCAAAGCATCGTTTCCAACTGAGTAGACATTTTGTTATTTTGAAGTTGTGTTGTTTGCCCTCCCCTGTGTTTTGGGATCAGTACAGGAGAGTTTGGTTTC
Organism: Rhynchonycteris naso; assembly: GCA_037038555.1. NCBI lineage: Eukaryota > Metazoa > Chordata > Mammalia > Chiroptera > Emballonuridae > Rhynchonycteris > Rhynchonycteris naso. Next base: position 175,062,616 of record CM072995.1, on the reverse strand, counting down.
AGGCTTCAATTATTTCACTAACAGCAGTGTTGGAAAAGAAAAAGTCATCTGTTACTCATTTAATAAAACAACTTTCTTGCACAGCAAACTCTCTCTCATTAAGGGCTGTGCAGTAAACTCCAGGGATTATTTAAGAGACTGAGTCAGCATCTTCATCTGGTGATGCATTGGAAGATGTGTTAATTCCCCTCAGGAGAAAGGAGGAAAATTGAAAATAAATCTTATTTTTCTTCTTTTTGTTGGTTTCCTGCTTTTGCCAACAAAATGAAATTTACAATAGTTACTTTTGAAATATAAACACACAGATGAGAAAATGTGTGTACTTAGTAAAGGTGGCACTTGCATACTTAAACTAGAATTTAGTGCATTTCATAAAAAGGAGAGACATTCTAACTAAGTTTCTGGCAGATAATAACAAAGAAAAAAAACTGAAGAAATTTGAGGCTCTGAAGTCACACTTCTGTTGATACATATGGCGTTAATGGATTTTGAGCTCCTCTGCCTCCTGGTAAGCAGATGGTTTTATATTTTTGCTAAAACTAGAGGTTAGAAGGCTTGGGTGGAAAAAAACAATGACCTTCCATCTTCAATTCAGTTTTAGACCTAATGATTTATGGATTAGCTCTGTCAAAGGACGAGCCTGACAAACTTTTCAAAAATATACTGTCACGCTTAATACCCTTTAAGATGCTCAAATATTAACAGAGCTAGGTTAATAAATCACAGTTGATTCTCAGAGTGATTTTATATATATATAATTTCGTGTCTGAAGCAAAGTTTTATAACAGCTACCAGGCAAAAAGTTAAGGGAATTGATCTCTCATTAGATTAACTGCTCAAGTATGCAAAATGCAAGCAATAATAGCACATTGAAAATATATACTAGTTTCTGATAGTTTAACTAGAAAGTATATTCTTGTAAATAATTATACTGCTATGGAATTATAGAAATGAGATTTCCCTTGAAGCACACGCACATTTTATTAGAAAAATATTGGGTCTATTCCAAATTCCAAGGAACTTAATTTAAAACTGCATGTTCTATAAAGTGATAACATATTTTTTAGTTAAGTAACCATTGTTGCACCAGTTCATATATTTTATAAATGGAAACAGCACTTCTAATTGATAAGCACGGCATGCTTTATAAATGAGGTTTAAACGAAAGTGACTCTGGTAAACAAATGTAGTTATCTGACTGCTTCCCATAAGTAGTTTGTTTAGAAATGATCTAAGAAAATTGCAGACCTTGGCAGTCAAGATTCATGACTGAAAGTAGAGGAGGAGTTGACACTTCCCTTTTGGTTGAACAGATGTGTGAAGACCAAAATGAAGGGAGGAGATGGGCTGGAGTTTAGAGAACTAAATCAATAAACACATTCTCACCTGGGCTTCCTGGGTCCCAGGTGCCAAGCTGCTTTCAACACCAAACACTATTGTTGTGAGATAATTCCACAAAGACCAGGAACTCTCACCTTCTTTAGAACTTGGTGTTTACAGAACACTCAGGAGAAAAAATCTATATAAGTATGTAACATACTGATTGAATGGTGTTATTTAGACCAAGAAATCACTGGATGCAAAACTGATATATTAAGAAGAAAAAAACCAGGTTTCAAAACAACATGTGCTGTATGATTAATTGTTTTCTAAGAAAATAGAGCTATGAATGTACTATATTTCCCCATGTAAAAGACTCACCCTTTTTTGAAAAATTTTGGGTCTAAAAACTGGATGCATCTTATACACTGGCTGTGGCATTTCAAATGCCATAGACGGAACTGAGGAAGAGGCAATACATGAAGACAGTGATTTGTCATCAGACACAGATGAGGACACCCTAATGGATGAGAGTTTTGACAGTGATGAGGAGTTTTATGAACTTTATGATGAATAAAACTTGAGTTCAATAACTTTATGTAATACATTTGTTTTTCAACTTTTGGGCCCAACAATTAAGGTGCATCTGATAAATGGTAATGTCTTATACTTGGGGAAATATAATATTTCAGAAAGACTAAAATGAGATGTAACAAACAATGAAATGGGAGAAATACTGATGATTTTTAATTTCTTCTGACTTAATCTGTATTTTAAAACAATCATATATTTATTACCTTTAGGATAAAAAAAGTTCTTTAAAAGACTTAGAAAATATTCAAGTGGTAGAAGCATGGGGTAATAATTATCACTTAGGCTAGTAAATCTCCAGACTTAAGGGGATAAAAAGCAATTAAAATATAGACATAAAGAACACAGTATTTGTTTCCTTTTATACCCTGGAACAATACTTATTTGACAAGTGAAACATTCAGATATGTAAGGGTAGGTTATATCTATTATACAACTTATATCATGTTATCTGTTAGCATTTGAAAAAATTATTATCTGAAGAATAAAACACAAAAATCTAGTTCATGCAAATATTATATATGAATAACTTAGCTTTACAAAATAAAAACTAGTCTCTGTCTCTCTGAAATAATTTGAGATTTGAATTGAGAAATATCGCCATTAGTAGGTATAATATGCTGAAGTCAGAAGCCCTCAGGAATTGTAATGATTAAAGAAAATTATAGCAAACAGGCATGAAAAGATATCAGGAAACACGCACTCTCACATGCTACTGGCAGAAATATATTTTCATCACTCTAATGGACAATTTAGTAATACTCATCAAGTCTTAACATCATGAATATTTTTACAAATAGCATTTTCCATTTCTAGAAACTTAGCATGCATGTAAAGAATGTAACATAGATGCTAAGTGCAGCATTGATTAAGACAATGAGACATTAGCTACACCTATGTCTCGTAAAAGAACATTTTTTCACTGATGCTTGTTTACTTTCATGAATGTCTGCTCCCCTTCAGTAACATTTATCAGAAGAAAGGTTATAAAGTGTCTTAATAGTGAGAAAGAGGTTCAGCAAATTTTACTAAGGTAAAAAATAGAAAAGTTCGTAATCCTATTTTCTGTATTAAAAATTTATAGGAAAAGAAGGAGATGGATGTTCACAAAGTGGCATTGGTGGATGTCTCTGGGTAATAAGATAATAGGGGATTTTTATTTTCAGTATTTTCTAAAATGTGTATAATAAATATTACTTTTGGTGGAAGAAAGAAGTCATTATAATATCATTTTAAAAATGAGAAAAGTGTGTGTAAATTTGTTGAAACCAAGAGGAAGTAATAGGAATATGTTAATGGTAAGAACCTAGAGAAAGTGTTGACTGGGATTAGTTAGGGCTAAACAAGCTGGCATGTTACAAAACCCTGATTTAAAAATAGAATGCTTTGCATTCTGGAAGCCCATGACATGTGGCTCCAAAGGGGAGGTGGGATGTGAACATTCTAAAGCAGTGGTTCTTAACCTGGGTTCTATCGAACCCTAGGGGTTTGATGAGTCAGTCTCAGGGGTTCGGAGAACCTCTGCCTTGGAGGCCAGAATAAAGTAATACCGTAATTTGTTGTGAGTTCATGCACTTTGTTGGTTTTGTTCTTTGAGCAAGGTGATGTTCATGCACGGCTCATTTTGTGCACCAGTAAAAAAACATATACTTATGTCTTGAATTTGGGAAAAAAAATCAAATTTTATTTATCACTAAAGAAGGGTTCGGTGAATGCGCATATGAAACTGGTGGGTTTCGTAACTCAAAAAAGGTTAAGAACCACTGTTCTAAAGCCAGTGTATAATGACAGACTCTGCCTCTTGATTCACTAGGTGATACAGAGTATAGGGTCTGTGATGAAGGGAGGTGGTCACGTGGGGAAATCAGAACCCCAGTCTTTGTCTGGGATCGCCCACATGGCCAGGCAAACGGAAACTACTGTATAGTGGTGAGTATCCCTGCCGGTCACGTGGAGAGTGGGGTTCAATTCCCTGATGGGGAGCCATCCGCAAAGTTTCTCAACTCACAGCCAAACTGATGTTCCTCCTGACACCCCTCAAAGCCACCACCAGCCAACACCCCCCCTCCCCATGACACCTCTATTCAGCAAGAAGTAGTCAGATGAATAAATGGTGCCCCTTTTCTTTTTTTTTTTTTTAAATTTTTATTTTATTCATTTTAGAGAGGAGACAGGGTGAGAGAGAGTGAGAGAGAGAAAGAGAGAGAGAAAGGGGGGAGGAGCTGGAAGCATCAACTCCCATATGTGCCTTGACCAGCCAGTGCAGGGTTTTGAACTGGCGACCTCAGTGTTCCCAGGTCGACACTTTATCCACTGCGCCACCATAGGTCAGGCGGTGCCCCTTTTCTATTTAACCAAAAAGGCTGGAATATAGGGTTGGTGAATAAGGGGAGCGGTCATGTGGGAAAAATCAGAGCCCCAGTCGTTGTCTGGCATTGCCCACATGGCCAGGCATGCAGAAACTACACTTCCCAGAAACTTTGGGAGAAAAGCTACTGTCCGTGTCAGCCAGTAAGATTTCACTATATCATATTAGCTGGACGACCCTGGGAGGGCCCCTTTATAAATCTGGCGCCATGCGGTCCCTGTCACGAGATTCCTGGAATTCATCTTCTGTGCCAGTGAGTCCCGTCGGAGAAGCGCTCTGTACCAAATAAAGCCTTAATAGTCCATACTTAGTAACTACGCTGATTTCCTTCTTTCTTGGTGGGGAAAATACCTTACATTTTTGATGCTGAAAACCCAGGAGGAGTTTAAAGTCCTCAATTGACCACTCCTCTTTTCTTGTCCCCTTCAAGAAAGAATGAGGACCCAGGATATCCAACCGACCTTCCACCTCGGCGCATGGTGTAGTAAGCTCCCTGCCTCCAAGCCCCCTTAGATTCTTTCCACCGAGGCTCCCTGTCTGAAAACCATAGCTACGTCAGGGAAGCCTTTTCCGTCAGAGTGCGTGTGTGCCCTGGAGAGGTCCAAGCACATATCCACTTTCCCTATCCATTCAGTGGCCAGAGTCTGAGTTTTGGGACACCAGTAGCTCATCTCTTGACCATTCTCCGAGAACTGAGGGGTGACCATGGGGGCAAAGGGATCCAAGCCTGACTCTAAAACACCCTTGGGGTGCCTTATCCAAAACCTCCCAAACATTGATCCCTCCCTAAAAAAGAAGAAACTAATTTTCTTCTGCAGCGTAGCCTGGCCACAATACCCACTGGATAACCAGACCAGGTGGCCTCAGGAAGGAACTTTTGATTTTAACATCCTTATTGTTTTACAGAACTGTTGCCAAGAAGTTGAAAAATGGACAGAGATTCCTTATATACAGAGGTTTTTTCATCTGTGTTCTCATCCTAATCTCTGCGCTGGTTGCTCTACAACACAGGTCTTTCTGGCCAGAGAAATCTCAGCTAAACTCTCCACTCCAAATCTTTCCTCCTTTGCTGACTCCACTGAGGAACTTTGTTCTCCTCCTGTACCACTCCTTCGGTCCCATCTCGTCTCTTCGCTAAATTCTGTTTCTCTTCCTTCTGTAAATGCTGGTCTCTCTCTCTCCTCCTCTATTAGCGCTCACACCCAATCACACTGCAGGCCACAAGAGGGAGCTGACCTCCTATGCCCTCTCCGAGAGGTGGCCGGAACGGAAGGGGTCATTAGGGTTCATGTGCCTTTCTCCCTCTCTGATCTGTCTGCAATCGAAAAGTGATTGGGCTCCTATTCTTCTAATCCTACCAACTATACCAAGGAATTCCAATATCTCACTCAGGCATTTGACCTCACTTGGCATGATCTCTATATTATTTTGTCTTCTACCCTTACCCCCGACGAAGGAGACTGGACCCGGACAGCAGTGCGAGCTCATGCAGATAAGGTCCACACCTCTAATGCTCAAATGTGGGTGGGCCTAGAGGTGGTCCCTGACAAGGACCCCAACTGGGATTAGCAGAAGGAACAACCAGGTAGGAGATGACATGATCAGATGGTTGAATGTCTTATAGCTGGCATTCAGGATGCAGCACAAAAGGTAGTTAACTATGACAAGTTAAGGGAAATTACTCAAGGACCTGAGGAAAATCCTGCTCTCTTCTTAAATCGCCTCCCTGACACTATGGTCCTCCATACTCGTTTAGACCCTCCTTCCAGTGCTGGGGCTACTGTATTAGCTACTCACTTTATTTCCCAATCAGCCCCGAACATTCGGAAGAAACTTAAGAAGGCAGAGGAGGGCCCGCAAACCCCTATCCGAGACCTGATGAACATGGCATTTAAGGTTTTTAGTGGTTGAGAGGAACAGGTCGAGGCTGTTCACCAGGCTCGCATGCAACAGAAGGTAGCACTCCAAACCCAGGCTATTGTGGCAGCCAGAGCAACAGGGGCAAAGCACAGGAAGTTCCAAACCTAAGTCTGGGCTGGAAAAATGAACCCACCAGGAGCTTGCTTTAAGTGTGGCAAGGAGGGTCATTGGTCCCAGCAGTGCCCCTGCCCTCGGCTGCCCACTGACCCTTGTACTAAATGCAAGCAGTCTGGTCACTGGTGGAGTGATTGCCCCCTCTGGACAGCAGGCACATCCTCGGCATCTCTACATGGAGGACAGGCCGTTCAGATGGGAGGCCAAGCTAGCCAAGTGGGCTCATCGTTCAAATTCCTAGGGCTCATGGACGACTGATGCAACCCAGACTCGAAGACCCCCCTCACTCTCTCTGAGCCGCGGGTGAAGCTACAGGTAGCAAGTAAGTCCATTTCATTTTTTGTGGATATAGGGGCTACCTTTTCTGTTTTGCCATCACACTCTGGACCTCTAGTTCCCTCACAGGTCTCGATTATGGGGGTTGATGGGACCCCTTCTTCTCCTCTTTGTGCACTACCCCTGACATGCAGTTTGGATGAAATCCCCTTTTCACACTCGTTCTTAGTTATGCCATCATGCCCTGTACCCCTTCTTGGTCGAGACATTCTACACAGTCTCGGAGCCACTATCCAGCTGACAGCATCTTCCCACTTAGTCCTACCACTCCTGACTGAAGTCTCTCCTGCTACTACAGATCACCCTAACCCAGTGGTTTTAACCTTTTTTGAGGTACCGAACCCACCAGTTTCATAAGCGCATTCACCAAACTCTTATTTAGTGATAAATAAAACATAATTTTTTTTTCCAAATTTAAGACATAGGTATATGTTTTTTTACTGGTGCACAAAATGAGCCGTGCATGAACATCACCTTGCTCAAAGAACAAAACCAACAAAGTGCATGAACTCACAACAAATTACGGTATTACTTTATCCTGGCCTCCGTGGCAGAGGCTTCTCCAAACCGCTGAGACTGACTCATCGAACCCCTATGGTTCGATAGAACCCAGGTTAAGAACCACTGCCCTAACCCAATCATGACTCCTATTCCACCAGATGTTGTCAATCCTCAGGTCTGGGACACTTCTACCCTTGTGGTAGCAACCCACCACCCACCTGTACGCATCCGCTTAAAGAATTCCTCCCAATTCCCATCTAGACCCCAATTCCGTATTTCAGCAAGTCACTGACAGGGCCTTAAACCAATAATTACCTGCCTCTTGAACCAAGGCTTACTCATTTCCACGGATTCTCCCTGCAATACCCCCATTCTTTCTGTTTGAAAACCTTCAGGAGCTTATCGCCTCGTACAAGACTTATACCTAATCAATGAGGCAGTAGTTCCCCTCCATCCAGTGGTCCCTAATGCTTACACCTTACTATCACACATTCCCTCAGACACCACTCACTTCACAGTCCTAGATATCAATGATACCTTCTTTACCATTCCTCTACATAGTGACTCTTACTTTTTGTTTACTTTTACTTGAACTGACCCAGACAGTCCAGCAGCTTATGTGGACTGTCCTACCCCAGGGGTTCAGAGACAGCCCACACCTGTTTGAACAGGTGCTAGCTCGGGATTTAGCTGCATGTGATCTCGAGACAAGTACTCTCTTGCAATATGTAGATGATCTACTTCTCTGCAGCCCTTCCCTGTCTGCCTCAAGAAGACACACTGCCACCCTTCTCAACTTCCTTGCTGTGAAGGGATATCATGTCTCCCCTAATAAGGCTCAACTTCACTCTCAGTCTGTAGTCTATCTGGGCATCGCCTTAACCCCCACTATTCGAGGTTTCACCCTAGATCGAACTCAGACCCTCCACAGTCTCCAACCACCTACCACTGCCCATCAAATTCTTTCTTTCCTTGGTCTAATAGGCTTCTTTAGACACTGGTTCCCAATTGTGCTCTCTTAGCCAAACCCCTCTACAAGGCTGCAAAAGAGACTCCCACGGGACCTCTCACATCCCCCAACACTGTCAAAAGGGCTTTCTCTACACTTCGAGACATCCTCATCTCCTCTCCCCATCTCGCTTTACCTGACTCCAGATGCCCCTTCTATCTTTTCACTGATGAAAAGCACGGTAATGCTGTTGGCGTGTTAACTCAACCTGTGGGGCCTACATAACTTTCCACAGCATACCTCTCTAAACAATTAAACATCACTGCCAAAGGCTGGCAGCCCTGCCTCCAGGCACTGGGCACAGCAGCTGAACTCCCCAAGGAGTCTACTAGCTCACCCTTTCCCAACCCGTCACTGTCTTCGACTCCCACAGGCTCACTGACCTCCTTTCACACAAGTCTCTTTCTCTGTTAACTCCTTCCCACCTACAAGAATTTCACCTCCTGTTCATAAAAAACCCTTCAGTCACTCTTTTTCCTTCTCCCCAACTCAACCCAGCCACTCTATTGCCAACTCCAATGACACTTCTGGAACCCACCCACTCTTGTACGGAACTAATAGATTTCCTCAACAGACCCCAAGATGAATTATCAAATTCTCCTTTAAAAGACCCAGATACTTCGCCATCTTCTCAGGGAACACGCGGACAGGACCCTTCCTCCCATAGGGGGCCCAAATGAAGCACACCCAACGGTCTCCCTCCAGCCAGGAGGCAGGGTTCTTCTGAGGGAACTCCAACCTGGCTCCCTACAGCCCAGATGGATGGGACCCCATATGGTAATATTGACTACTCCTACTGCAGCTAAACTCCTAGGACAAACACCTTGGTACCACGTCTCTTGCCTCAAACTTGCCCCCATGCAGGACCACTGGCAGTCAGAACCACTGGGCCCTACTCATCTGCGACTCACAAAAAAGATGGGCCCTGCAGACCCTCCTGTTGCTCCTGTCCCTCCCACCAGGAACCTGCCACTAGAGTGAGCTGAACTGAGGAGCAATGCTGTTCAATAGTACTGGCCTGGTGAAAGAAGCTTCAATCTCCTCAACTGTCAGCAAACAAAAATCTCTCCTTCTATAACCTACTTAGCTCCTGATGGCAGCCACCCATTCTCACCTAAGCTGCCCCTATCCTAAATCCTCTTCTAACTATCAATATATAACTTATATATGTTTCTTTTTAAAATTCTTACAGAAGTGCATCCGCGAAGTGTCTCAACTCACAGCCAAATTGATGTTCCTCCTGACACCCCTCAAAGCCACCACCAGCCAACACCCCCCTCCCCACAACACCCCTATTCAGCAAGAAGTAGTCAGACAAATAAATGGTGCCCCTTTTCTATTTAACCAAAAAGGCTGGAATATAGGGTTGTTGACTAAGGGGGGAGCTCACATGGGGAAATCAGAGCCCCAGTCTTTGTCTGGGATCGCCCACATGGTCAAGTGCACGGAAACTACATTATCCAAAAACCTTTGGGAAAAAAGTGACTACCTGTCAGCCAGTAAGATTTCACCATATCATATTAGCTGGACAACTCTGGGAGGGCCCCTTTGTAAATCTGGCGCCATGTGGTCCCCTGCATGAGATTCCTGGCATTCATCTTCCATGCCAGTGAGTCCTGTCCGAGAAGTGCTCTGTACCAAATAAAGCCTTAATAGTCAATACTTAGTAACTATGCTGATTTCCTTCTTTCTTGGCAGGGAAAATACCTTACACAGAGCAGTCTGGAAATCGGTTGCCCTATATGAAGAATGGACTTAATTATACCTCCCATGTATCCTTCCAGAGGTATTTCAAGAATAAATGATATAAAGATAAAAGAATATCATTGAACTTTTCAGAGATGATAGAGCTGTTATTATAAGGATAGTTTATGAAAAATATGGAATTAGATATCCTTTGAAAATTCTGTGGCTCTGATGAAACTATACTTTACACTTAAGAAGCACCTATAAAGATTTTAGGATAATGCCATTCATTTTTCAGACTCTTATACAGGAACGTTTCATAAAGAAAAAATGAAAAGATAATAACCTATTTGGAATTTGAGAATAATGGAACAATTTTAAGATACAAATTATTTTCAAAAATTGGATGATAGCACTAATTTTATAATTCTTGTGATCAACTGAATATTTCTGACTGGGGAGAGATGAAGAGATGAGTTCTCTACCATAGAAAACACTTTTGCCGCAGCTTGTATTAGAATCCTACATATCTCATTATTGTCAGTTGTCTTTAATTTCAGATGCACAGCCATCTTGGACTGGTTAGATAAATACTAGAGAATGATGGTTAAAACAAACTTAGAAATTTTTCTCTCCCTCTTATCCCTACCCCACCACCTACCTTGTATGGTCTTCATGCCATTACCTCAAGGGCTTGGTATGTATATAAATGTAATATTTTACAAAGAATTCTGTTTTCAACTACTACTTTTATTTTGCCAAACAATTTATCTAAGGGTTGCTTATCCATATTCACTTTTCCCAGAGGACAAAACCATGTCCTGCAATTCATTCATTCAGTGGTGCGTTAAATGGATGTTACTGGATTGACATAATAAGCCAAGCCAATGTGCCTCTGCAGCATTCTCTACAGCAGTGGTTCAAGGTATGTCCATGGACCAGCAGTATAAACATCATCTGGGAACTTGTTAGACATACACATTATTTTTTAAAAGATTTTTAAAATTGATTTTTAGAGAGAAGAAGGGAAAGAGAGAAACATTGATCTATTGTTTCACCCATTTATGCATCTATTGGTTGTTTCTTTTTTTTAAGTTCTTTTACTGATTGATTGATTTTTAGAGAGAGAGAGAAAGGAAGAGAGAGAGAAACAGGCATATATTTTTTGTTTCACTCATTTATGCATCCATTGGTTGAGGCTTGTATGTGCCCTGATCAAGAATCAAACCCACAACTTTGATGTATCAGGATGACACTAACCAACTGAGCCAGGGCCCCAGAAATACAAATTGTTGAATCCCACTCTACACCTACTGAATCATAAAATCTTGAGGTGCCACCCAGCACTCTGAATTTTCACAAGCCCTTCAGGTGATTTTGATGCAAGTCAAGTTAGGACACTGCTGCCCTAGAGGAGTCATAGGCGACTTCCCTAGAGGCAGAGTATGTTCCCCTGAGGCAGCAGTCTGCAAACCTCGGCTCCCGAGCCACATGCGTCTCTTTGGCCGCTCAAGTGTGGTTCTTCCACAAAATACCACGTGTGCAGGTATGAACAGGGGTGTCGGTGGGGCGATGTGAGACGTGGCACAGGTGGGTCGGGATACTAGTGCAGGGGAGGCACGACTGATTCATGCACAAGTTGAGTGAACCAGTCAGTCAAGAGTCTCATAGTGCAATTAGTTGGAAGGGGTTGACCTCAGTGAATGTACCTCAATTAGATTGAGGGCATTTTCAGCAAAAGACAGTTTAGGAGTACCCTAATAAAGTTACTAACAATGTACCTACCTACATAGTTTAAGTTTAAAAAATGTGGCTATCAAAAGAAGTTTCAGTCCTTGTACTGGCTCTGTTGACTAATGAGTTTGCCAACCACTGTGAGGGATCTGATGAAAATTCCAGTATACACTGGCTTATTTTAAAACAACAATGAAATCTCAAGATAGGTGTTCATCATAAAAACATATTGTAGCACTAACCGCTTTGCTTTGCAGCCAGTTGGCCATTTTTCAGCTCACTAGTATGGTGTATCAGAACTACTGTTAATTTATAACAAGAATATAAAAAATCAGAGCCAGGGAGGGTACCCTGAGATATTTTATGCAGCTTTTAGCATTGTCTGAAAGTTGCTCTAATGTGAATCGCAGTAGAGTGTTGCTACACTGCCTTTGACACTTTTCTTCTTGGCAAACCTGAGAGCAAAAACTTGAATGTGGGTCTAGTTTCTTCCAGTAAATCATCTTAGTCTTTGAAGCGAGGTTCAAATACAGAAAACCCCTGAAGAACAGAAGATCTTTACTATGGAGTCATCAGTCCCCTGTTCAGTTTCTCAACCTAACCATTTCCATCTGTGTAAAAGAGAAAAGAGATTTGGTCTTTCCCAGAACTTGCTTGAAACCAGACACAGAAAAGGAAGTCCTCCTCTCTCTAAAGTAAAATAAGTTTATGAACCACAAGATGGCTCCTTATCTTACTAAGGAAATACAGTATAAGGTAATAGTAGGAAAGAACATGAGCAACACTATTACAACTACTAAAAATTTTGTTTTACATTAAAAAATACCCGCTGACTCATCTCTTGGCCAACTTGAACTTACTAGTTCATTTCATCTAAAGATTCTGATGTACCTGAGGCCCATCCCAATACGTTGGATTTGATTATCTATATGTTATTTAAATACAATTGTGTAAGCTATCAGGAAAGTCTCTAAAAGAATTTAATCCACTGGTATGAATGTGTAAATGATTTGTGAACAAATTTACCCTCTTGATTCTGGGTTAAGAATTGGAATGGTAACTATCTTTCTGATAAAACTATACATAAATAATAGTTTAAATTTTTAAATTGTGAACTGTTTTCCACAGTCATAAATAAATAAGGCTTTAGGGCAGTTACGTAACCATTCTAAGCCTCAGTTTCCTCATCTCTAAAGAAGAAGAACAAGATGATTATGAGGATAACAGTTTATTCTGTAAATTGCTTGGGATATTACAGAGCTCCTAGTAAGCACTCAAAATGTTAATGACAATTATTTTTGCAGCTGTAAATATTATTCTGCTTTTAGGTGAAATTAACTACAGGATACTAAAGTCAATACAAAGATTAAATTTTTATTGAATTTATTGAGGTGACATTGGTTAATAAAATTTTATAGGTGTCCACTATACAATTCTATACTACATCATCTGTATATTGTATTGTGTATTCACCACTCAAAGTCAAATCTCTCCTTTTGTAACCACTTATATCCTCTTTATCCTCTTCTACCTCCCTCTTACCCCTTTCCTTCTTGTAATCACCATACTGTTGTCTGTCTCTATGAGCTTTTTGCTTAATCCCTTCACCTCTTTCACCCAGCCCTCCTCCCTCTTCCCCTCTAACAGCTGCCTCTCTGTTTACTATATCTATGAGTCTGTTTCTCTTTTTGTGTTTATTTTGTTCATTAAATTCCACATATGAGTGAAATCATATGGTACTTGTCTTTTCTGACTGGCTTATTTCACTGAGCATAATAATAATCTCCAGGTCCATTCATGCTGTTGCTAAAGGTAAGATTTCCTTCTTTTTTGTGGCTGTGTGGTATTCTATTGTGTAAATGTATCGTGGCTTTTTTATCCTCTCATCTACTGATGGGCATATGGACTGCTCCAAATCTTAGATATTTTAAATAACGTTGCAGTGAACATTTGGGTGCATATCTTCTTTTGAATTAGTGTTTTGGGTTTTTTCAATATATTCCCAGAAGGGGAATTGCTGGGTTGAAAAGCAGTTTCATTTTTAATTTTTTGAGGAAAGTCCATACTGTTTTTTCTTTTTTTTTTAAACTTCTTTTTTTAATTTTATTCATTTTAGAGAGGAGACAGAGTGAGAGAGAGAGACAGAGAGGAAGATAGAAAGGGGGGAGGAGCTGGAAGCATCAACTCCCATATGTGCCTTGACCAGACCAGTGCAGGGTTTTGAACTGGCGACCTCAGTGTTCCCAGGTCGACGCTTTATCCACTGCGCCACCACAGGTCAGGCCATACTGTTTTTTTAATAAAGATTATTAATTTCTTTTTTTTATTTATTCATTTATTTTTAGAGAGGAGACACAGAGTGAGGGAGAGAGAGAAAGAGAGAAAGGGGGGAGAAGCTGGAAGCATCAACTCCCATATGTGCCTTGTCCAGACTAGTGCAGGGTTTTGAACTGGCGACCTCTGTGTCGACCTCCCAGGACGACGCTTTATCCACTGTGCCACCATTGGTCAGGTAAGTCCATACTGTTTTCCACAGTGTCTGCACCAGTCTGCTTTCCCACCAACAGTGCACAAGGGTTCCCTTTCCTCCACTTAAACCTGGTCTCTTCAATGCAGCAACTGTCTTTCAAAAAATGCATGCATAGGCTTATTCCTAAATGCTAGAACTTGAGAGAAAGTCACTGAACAATGAACTCTCATAAAGCACAGGACAATTATTCAAACAGGGGTTCTTTCCCCAATAGATTTCAGCAATCTACAGTGAAAGGCAGAAACCACAGGATGAACCTAAAATATAAGGCTAGTGTGTTCCAAAAGGAAAATTTATTTTAAAAATGCCTGGATGGGCCCTGGCTGGTTGGCTCAGTGGTAGAGCATTGGCCTGGCATGTAGAAGTCCTGGTTTTGATTCCTGGTCAGGGCACATAGGAGAAGCACCCATCTGCTTCTCCACCCTTCCCCTTCTTCTTTCTCTCTGTCTCTCTCTTTCCCTCACACAGCCAAGGCTCCATTGGAGCAAAGTTGGCCTGGATGCTGAGGATGGCTTGGCCTCTGCCTCAGGTACTAGAATGGCTTCCAATTGCAGCAGAGCAATGGCCCAGAGGGGACCTACATCGCCCTCTGGTGGGCATGCGAGAGTCCGTCTGTCTGCCTCCCCCACACACCCCTCTTCTCACTTCAGAAAAACACAAAAAATAAAAATAAAAATGCCTGGATGGAAGCATACAAGCAGGCTGAGACCAAAGGGTTTAAGCCCTGAGCTGCGGGAGAGGGCATTAGATACAGGGGATTTGCTGGCATGGGGTTCATGCACCTGCACAAGCTTAGATTAGCCTATCGGGGTTCTTGTGGCCTTGGTTACTGATTTAAAGAGGGGAATCCTGCTGCAGTGACACAAGTGCTTTGATGTAGCACAGAATTTGTGTCCTTGGTAAATCCTGAAGACAGCAAAGAGGTCAGTCTCCCAATAACAGCTGGGGGTTTGAGTATGTGAGCCTGCTTTCACAAACAACTACTGTGATTTAAAGCTCACTTAATGGTCAGGTTCATCCCCAATACAAGCTTTTTAAAATATTTTTGTGAAGGTAAGCTTTTGCTACATTTCAAAATGAAGGCCAAGCAGCTGTTAGGAAAGAGAATAGCAAGCCAGTTAACTCTATCTTTAAAAAATGTTTGGGTGATGAGAATATAAATTTTACAGGGACTAATTTAACCCTAACATCTAGTCACCCTAAAATTGTGTATACAATTTTTACCTGTGCCTGACCAGATGGTGGCACTGTGGATAGAGCACCAGCCTGGGACTCAGAGGACCCAGGTTCAAAACCCTGATGTCACCGGCTTAAGCATAGGTCCATAGACATGACCCCATGGTTGCTGGCTTGAGTCCAAGGTAGCTGGCTTTGAGCAAGGAGTCACTCAGTTGGCTGTAGCCCCCTGGTCCAGGTAATATGAGAAAGCAATCAATGAACAACTTAAGTGCTGAAATGAAGAGTTGATGCTTCTCATCTCTTTCCCTTCCTGTCTGTCCCTCTCTCTGTCTCTTTCTTTGTCTGTCTCAGTCACAAAAAAAATAAATAAATAAAATAAAAAGGTTTTCATAAGCCAAAGGTTATGATTAATTGAATCCTATAAACCTTTCCTGTCTGTCTGTCCCCTCCCCTCCCCTCCCGTCTCTATCTCTGTCTCTCTCTCTCACTAAAAAACAACAATTTTTTTTTTTTTTACCTGTCTGGGAGTGGGTATTTTTCTAGAGTGGAAGTGAACAGTTTTCATCAGCTCAACAAACACTGTATGGTCCCCAAAGGTCAGCAGCAGCAAGGTAGGAGCCATGACCTTGCAGTGGATGAAATTCACTGGGTATATTTAGTCATTTTCTAAACCTGATGAAGGATCAGAATAATGTAGAGATTAGGAGACATACAGAGTTCTGAACTTTACCCCAGAACTTCTGAACCAGGACTTGTAAAGGAGAAATGAACTGATTTGGGTTTCTAGTCAAGTTTGGGAACCACTGAGATGTTTCTGTACTCACAGTATTTACTTTACGTCTCCA
Source organism: Rhynchonycteris naso (assembly GCA_037038555.1). Classification (NCBI taxonomy): domain Eukaryota; kingdom Metazoa; phylum Chordata; class Mammalia; order Chiroptera; family Emballonuridae; genus Rhynchonycteris; species Rhynchonycteris naso. The sequence goes on along the minus strand of CM072995.1, from coordinate 175,046,483 downwards.
TTATCTTTATTTTTGTATACTTCATTATTTATGCAGAAACCCTGATGTAGAAACTTTTTATTTTTTATTGATTTTTAGATAGAAGAGGGAGAGAGAGTGAGGAGAGAGAGAGAAAAAAAGAAGGGGGGAAAGCAGGAAGCATTAATTCGTAGTAGTTGTGTCCTGTGTGTGCCTTGACCAGACAAGAACCAGGGTTTTGAACTGGTGATCTCAGTGTTCCAGGTCAATGCTTTATTCACTGTGTCACCACGGGTCAGGCTTTTTAAATTTTTTTAAATAATACATCATTAATTCTATAGCTCTTTAAATAGGTAGCATATTCACAATTCTGGAGAATTGTTTTAGTTGAAAAGTTTTTTGTTGTTTTTCTATATCTCTGCTCTGCTCTCTCACTACCCAGAATTACCATTCAGACATCTCTCCTAAGAGTACTCTTTCTACTGAAGAGTTCTGTGCCAAGTGAAAATCATTCTAAATTGCCTTATCTCAGCACTTGAAATGAATGGATACTCTTTTTTTCTTTTTTTTAAAGAAAGAGGCTTTCTGGTTTGGGGGAAATATTTGCTCTTGCATGTGAATCTGGCTCTCCCATGAATAGCGTTTTATTTTTCTCTCCTTGTGCTATCTGTTCTGCATCTGGTATTGATCATAAGGCAGAAACAGCATGTGATCAACTAGGACAAGAAAGAAACATAAGGCTCTTAGACATCTTGGGTCTCATTGATTGTACTACACAGGAAAGCTTCAGATGATTCCAAATGAAATGTAAGAATGTGTCATCCTAGACAATGATGAAGGCAGAAAGGAAATCTTTTGTATTTTGCTGAGCCGTGACTTCCTCCAAGGACAGCTTGGAATAGCAGCGGGAACACTGAGATACTCAGAAGGACTGATTATGTAGGGTTAATACAGTGTTTGGTGTGATGTCTAGTACTATCAAATTTAATGAGGTCCATTTGACATAGCCAAGCACTCTGAATAACAGCAGCACAAGTGCTGTTCTGATGCAAAACTTTCTAAAGGGGAAATATTCTGAATAAGTTTTATAAAAATGATCATGCTGAAACAATTTAATTAAAAAAATTTTTTTCTAGGACTGGGGCTTAAACTCTTCTGGCAAGTTACTTTATACCTACCCCCTCTTTGTTTGTATTCTTTTGTCCTGCTTCCTCTTGTTTCTTTTTTTCCGCATTTCTACCTCTTTGCTATTCCTCTTCTGCTCTGGTATTGACCCCAGCTCCTGCCACACAGCTCACCACTGCAGCCTACGGCTTGGCAGAGGCTGTGTGTGGATGGGTTGGTGGGGAGGATGTGTGTGCACCTACTAAGGACAGCAGGGAAAGGGAGGGGCGTGGGTATCTGAAGTGGATCTAGTCCCCGTGTGCGGTTTTGATCTTTTGTTTTCTATAGACTCCCTGCCCTGTCATCCTCATGACCTTGCATTGGCAGGAGTTATCTTCCCATTCAATTTTTTCTTTTTTTATTAGTGTATAATTTTTTATTGTTCTGGTAGTAACAAGGTATGAGAGACTTCTAGGTTTAGTCTTTGCTGTCAACCTAGAATACTACCAGGTAAAGAAATAAAGTTTGTTGAAGCCTGACAATTTTTTCATTTGCCTGAAAAGATGCCCTCCAATTCACATCTTATGTCTGATTCTTCCCCTCCTTACTGTGAGAAGAAATGGTTTAAAGACTGTCCAAACCAAAAGGGTGCTACTGCCTTCTGTGGGGGGTAGAGGCCAGAGATGTTACTAAACATCTTACAATGCCCATACTCCCTTGGCCCCCTCATTTACCCTCTGTCATTAAACAAGGAACTGTGATGTGCTGAGGTTGAGAAGCCAACTGAGTTTGAGACATCAGTCATGCCCTATTGCATGACTCTCTTGGTCAATGTGCTACAACAGGGACATGCGTCCATGACACCTGGTGCTGACTCAGCAATGACAATTGTGCTACCTTTGGGGAAACTGGCTATGCTTGTTAGACTTGATGGGTGTTTCTGAGTCTGCCTGACACTTGGTTTGAAATGGGAAGTTAAGTGTAGTTTGCTCAGCAGGGCGGGACAAAGCATGATCTACAGTATTGACCTAAATAACATGGGCTGTGAGCCAGCTGCCCTGGCCCTGCCTTCAGCTGGTCGTGGGGCTTGAACCAGTCACCTCCCAACTCTGGGCCTCTGTGCTTTCATCTGTCAAATAACCCTTTGAACAAGAGTCATCTTGAAATCTCTGCTCTCAAAATTCACTGTCTTGAGTAAGCTTTATATTTTAGGAAGATGGAATATTCACTGGTGTTTAAATGTTGCCCCTTTGCCATGTGATTCTTAGAAAAATCCAGTTTGTCTAGCTATATGTTTGACCACTCAGCTTGAAGAACTGTCAGCATGTGTCTACTTCATATACACCGGGCTGCTGACTGCTGCAGCTCCCTGAAAAGATGAGGGTGATCAGATCTAAGGAAAGTCACTGGGATTGTGGCTATTGGAATGACCTCAGTCCTTATCCGCACCACTCCCTTCTCTGAAAACTCCTTGAATCCATGGAACACTGGCTCTGACTCATCAGTATCCAGAAGTCTATAAGAGAAGAAGAAGAAAAGAAAGGAAATTGATTAAATAGTTGCTGAATACTCAGCACATACCACTCGCTTTACAAATGTTATCTGATTTGATCATCATGAATACCCGAAGAGATGGGTAATATTAATATCCCTTTACTGATAAGAAACCATGGCTCAGGAAAGCCACTTACAAGCTATAGAAAACCCAATTAAAGGAGACTTAAATAATAAAATGAATTTATTGGGTTCCATAGCTGAGAAGTCTGCAGGTAAGTGTAGAAGTAGAGTTTGGTCCAAATACTTAACACATACCACCCTTGTCCCAGTTTCTACTTGTCTGTTGTTGTTTTTTTCTGAAGTGTTTTTTGGTTTGGACCACAGGGTTTCTCCCAGAAGCTGTCAACCACTCACAGGACTTCCTACCTCATTGCATTTGGGTAGACTGTGATTCCTACAAGCAGTAGAATTTTCTCTCACTGGCTCTTGTTGAGTCACATATTTCTCCCTAAACTATTCCCTCTGTGTTTAAGGGAGTGAGTTTGTGCTGGGAAATGCTGATCAGTCATGGCCATTCCTGGTGCTGCTGAGTACATACTACATTTTAGGAGTGGAATTTCTCAAAAGAATATCTCAGTAAAAAAATTTGAAGGACTAGATATTAAGGTGGCAACTTAAAAAGTTAGAAAATGACCAAAGTGCTTGGAGTTTTTTCTATAGAAATCATTATTAATAAATCAAAAACAAACATTAAAACCAAATGTCAAATAAACAAAGATTAGAACCAGAATCTGGGCTATTAATCCTTAATTCTGAAGCATGTTCTAGAAACTTGAGATTTTCTGCTAGTAATGTAGAGTTTATTGTTTAGTGATTTTTGAAGTTGGTCTAGATAAGGCATGGAGACTAAACAACAGTTCCACTAAGCAAGATTTCTTTTAACTGCTCATGTGACCGGACACATTTCCCTCCCTCACTGTTTAGTAGAAATCCTCATGAGAAGAACCAGGGAAGCTTGGTTCCTTGAATCCAACTCTTCTGCTCATCCTGGAACAGGATCATAAGAAAAATCTGAAAGATATCAGGAACCATTCCAGTATTCCTCCTCCCCCCCCCCAAAAAAAAAAACATCTTAACCTCTTCCAAAGATGACTCCATTTGTTTTCAGCTATAAAGTATTTATTCATGATTAATAACTTGACAATTGAGTCAATTCAACATAACCTAAAAATAATAAATTTTAAGCTTTAAAAAGGAAAACTATGTATGCTTATTAAAGAGATTTTTTCTTTCTATAACATAAAATCCAAACAGCTTTGATTGAGAAAATTCACATGGGCTTAGGGAAATTGTCTAGGTGGTGTGGAAGAAAAAGAAGTTATATAGTCAGTGGGAAGGAATGTTATAGAGTGATATGATCATAAACTCCTAACCGGGCAGGTCATGGTGGGTAGTAAGACCCCAGGCCTATAAATACTTCTTTTTTTTTAAAAGTGAGTGGAGGGGAGATAGCAAGACAAACTCCCACATGTGCCTGACCAGGATCCACCTGGCAACCCTTGTCTGGGGTGATGTTTTGCCCATGCTTACAACCAAGCTATTTTTAGCACCTGAGGGAAAGGCTCCATGGAACCATCCTCAGAGCCCAATGTCAATGCACTCGAATCAATCCAGTCATGACTGCAGGAAAGGAAGAGAGGGTCTGGTGAAAGGTGGAGGAGTGGAGAAGCAGATGGTCTCTTCTCCTGTATGCCCTAACTGGGAATTGAAACTGGGACTTCCACATGCTAGGTCAATGTTCTACCACTAAACCAACTGACCAGGGCCCCTACAAGTTCATTAGTTAAAGGCTAATCTTTGCCTTAAGCAAAGCCTGTCTATGGTTTCCATGCATCTAGGTTAACACACATTTGACATACCCCCTTCAATCTCTCCTAATACATGACCACCCTTTCAGATTCATCCTTCTAAAGGTGGGAGAGCACAAAATGTTATTTTCCTGTAAAGTAATCATTACCTTGCTATATCCCACTCCATGCCATCTTTCTCAAGTTCCTTCCTTAATTTTCAAATGCATAAAAGAAACTGCAAAACTGTTATTCTCTGGAGCATTTGAGGTTTTACTCCCTGGCATATGTCATTAGCTTGGGCTCAAATAAACTCAACGCCATCAACAGTCCAAATGCTATAGAAATGTTTACCTGTGTACTCATTGATCCACGTCACCCCGTTAAATTTAATTTCTAAATAAAGAAAAATCTGTGAAAACATTATATACAGGTTTGAAAGTTTCCTACACTGATAGGAGCAACCACTTACTCCACTGAAACAAAAACCATGGAATGTGGACACTAAAACTATTTGTCCTCAAGAAATAAAGGGAATTCAGTAATATTTAATTTGGAAAATGTGGAATTTATTTTAGTTGGATATTGCAGCATTTACCTGTAAAAATGGAGATCAGGTAAGAGTAAACACAGGTATCGGATCCATCATGGAAGTAGCAATATACCAAAATAGACCTTAATTAATAACAACCTATCAGGATGGAAAACATATTTTCCTGTTTTAGAAATTACTTGTTTTGCTAGTTCAGAAACCTGTGGTTGAACAAAATATTGCTTGTGAAGAAATCAGCACAAACATTTCAATTTTAATTTTTTGGTTTACCTCAAACTAGCCTTAGAACACAAAGGTAAAAATAATTTTTAAAAATCCCCTCTGTAATGTTAGCTTCTAGGACAGAAAACAGATCGCACTTATTTGCTGATGAATTTTATTTGTCGACTTATTTAGAAATACCACCTGTGAGAAGAAGTCAGGTCACTTATTGTTTGTTTGTTTCTTTGGAAGTTTGGTACAGTGTGGACACCACAGTCTGCGTGATCAAGTATTCCATGGAATATTCAGAAAAGAGTGACTTCAGTGACAAATGACCTCAAAATGTGATCATATCCACTGTCTTGGTTTGTTGAGAGAACTTGGATGTTTAACCTAGGAAGTGACAAAACTACATTTCTTTTTGCAAATATTCAAAAGGTTAACTTGACATCAAGAACTAAATGGGTCCTTAGAGAAAACCAGGAACAATGAAAGGAGGTGCAAGAAAGTGGTTAAGCATACAAATGAAGGAGTCAGAAAGTTAGGGGTTCAAACACTTGTGCTACCTCATACTAATTGTGTAAGCGTGGCACAATATTTAACCATGGTGCATCTCCATTTCTCTGTCTGAGAAGCAGGGGAAATGACATCTAAGTTGTAGTGTTATTATAATAAGCAAATGAGTCAACAACGTGTAGCAACTGACATAGATATGAATTCAACAAATAGTGGCTCAACAGTTGCTTTATAAATCATTATCATACTGTTACTGTTAGGTGTCAGAAACATCCAATGGTAGTGCCTCAGGCACTAAAAATAGCCAGGTACTCGAGCCTTGACTCTAAATGGGGGTTGCTTGGTGGATCCCGGTCGGGGTGCATGCAAGAGTCTGTTTCACTATTCCCCCTCCTCTCACCAAAAAAAAAATTTTAATTCTAACATTAACCAGCTCTGTACATTGGATAAGATATTTAAATTAATGAGCCTCAGTTTTTCTATCTTAAATTAAGATAATAATATCTCTTTAATAAGTTTTTTAATGAGTAATAAATAACATTATAACCCAAACAGTAATATTGTTTTTTGAACATAAACCCAATGTCAGGCATGATTCTAAATGTTTTGTATGTACTTTCTTTTTTCATCCTTATGAGAACACAAAGTGAAGGTTATTACTATTGTCCTCATTTTACAGATAAGGAAACTGTGGCAAACAAGATTAAGTTGTTTGCCCAAGGTCACATAGTTAATAAGGGGTAGAGCAGGAATCATGAGCATAATATGTCTGGCTCCAGGGGCCATGTTCATGACTCCTTCCAGGTTAGTGTTTGACACTGAACATGCATTTTCTCATTCCTCCCCCAAGCACGGAACAACCACTTAGCCACCAAACAGAGACAATAAAACAAAGATTCAAATTAGCTAGGGATAGTAATTCAACAGTTTAGACTTACCTTTCTTGAACGTCAATCTATAAACTGAAGTCAGACTGCCTGAAGCTAAATGAAATATTGCTTTGAAAAGTACCAATTCCTGGAGTATATGAGTCAGTACTCTGGGGTAAGCTAGAAATCTGTAATTCCCCAGACATCTGTTGCACAGTTAGGGTTGATAACTAAGTCTATATATGATTCTATATGTCTTCCAAATGGGAATTTCTGCAATTTGCTAAATTTTCTAAGCAAAAACAGATCCTTGATTGTTGGATCTTATTGTCAAAGTAAGAAATATTCGAACCTGTAGAGAATTTTTATAAGAGTTTATCTGAGCCAAAATGGATGACACATGCTGGGAGGAGGATCTCAAGTGCTCCAGAGAATACCACTTTTACTGTTTCTTTTATGCACTTGAAATTAAGGAAAGAACTAAGGAAGATTATGTGAAGGTGGAAGCAAGAAAGGCGAATATTGGAACTGAGGATAGTTAAGAGTTTGTGATCTCTTGAGGATGGTCATTCTTTAAAAGGAAGGGCCGGAAAAGGGGTCGTTTCAAAAGTATGTTAACCTAGTTGTATAGAAACAATGAGCAGGGTTTTCTTAAGGCAAAGATAATCCTTTTACTAAAAAAGTTATAGGCCTGGGATGTGACTAGCCAGCATGACCGGCCCAGTTAGGAATTTATGATCAGATGACCCTGTGAGATTCCTTTCCACAGAATCCCTTTTGTCACCTACACTAGATTTTCTAGTTTGTAATCATGGATCTCTCCTCCCTCTGACTGATTAGGGAAAGAGACATAATATCCATAGAATTTACTGTATTTGCTCTATAGAAACACTCCCTGACCTTCTTCCTAAAGAGTGTGTCTTAACTGACTATTGCAGTCACCTCCCTGGTCACCTAGTACCTTCTCAAATAAATGGAAGAAGGAGATAAAAATTCCAAACAAACAAGCTCAAAATTTGAGTGCAAACCAATTCCTTGGCCTCTAGGAGATAACGTAAATAAATTAAAAACACACAAAAATATAGGGCAAATTGAGTTAGTAAAGTAAATGGGTGTAGAAACTCTATCTCCACCTTACACTGCAGTGCTGTACATCTAGAAGTAGCACATCTAGGTGAAACAATATTTGGGTCCAGGAGGACTTTGTCTATAAAACAACACCCTTAGTTATTTATAGTCCTGTAAAGCCAGTAGTCGCGGCCACTATCACAACCGCCTGATCCACTCAGGTTCACATTGGATTCGGACAGATGGCAATGGAACACAGGAGCCACGAACTGGTGAGCCATCAGCTTTAATTCTAGCTTGCACCCGGTGGGCAAGCAAAAACACACACTGGGCTCCAAAACCCACACATTCAGTGCTCACAAAGCCACTGACTTATCCGAGTTTCCTAGAATCAAAGGTTTCTAGCTCACCAGACTTATTCACCTCTGTTTCCCATCTCCTCCTGCACAAACTCTTAACAAACTGGCTTCTTCCTCAGCACTCTGCCATCTTGGCTACTTCTCCTCCACATGGCCTTAATCTGCTCTCCTTTCTAATACTTCAGGAACCCAGGAACCAAGAGAGAGAGAGAGAGATCAAGCTACTGGTCTCTCCCGCTTTATAGCATAGACTCAAAACCTTTAATCCAATTATACATACAAGAAAGTCTCTGATACAAAGCCACCCATCTGAGGCATAATGGGATTCCTCCCTACATCACCACCCTACATCATCCAATCAGTCAAGGGTGTGGAGAAGAGATTACTCTTAAACTAAACCTTAGGCTATAATGACCAGGCCTGCCCACAGCCTGTTCCAGAACACACATTAATATCAATGAACTTCCATGTGGGCAGCACCATTTTTAACAAAGTGAGCATAATATATTTTATCTGCCCAACAAGTCCATATACAATAGTTAAAGGGTGAACTTAGAGCCCAACGCATAATTCTTACGGAAATAAATGGCTAAGGAAATGATTCAAAGACCCTGATTCAAGTTCTCTAAAAGCTAGGTCATGTGAAGAACTCTGTTCCTATAACAGAGTAGCTGTGACATTGGGTAGAGATGGCAAAGAGAAAGATTTTATGTATGTATGTATTCTGTTCACACACAAATATAAATGCACATGCATTCACACACATACATAGCTAAGTATACATATATTTTGAAATTATATATACAAAAATAATTTTAATAAATCATCAGTTATTTACTCCTTGACTTTTGGACAGAGCATTTTCTCTTAACTTGTGGTATAGAATACAGAAGGGAGCAGGAAGGGTTTTGTAATTCTTCAGCTGGAATTGACACAGCCAAATTCATTTCTCTTTTCAGTGTTTTTTGGGAGTTTTTTTCTTTCTCTAAATTGAGCTTGGGAAATGATGACTCTTTTGTCATGAGAGTAAACATGTATAATTTGGTTCCCATATTTTATTGTGGAATAGACACTGAAAAGAGATACAGTGTCATAAAAACTCCAAAGTAGCTGCAAAGCAAAAGGACAATGTGGTTTTGTTAGGGTTCACTCTGACAAGGGGTGGCAGAATGTGGAGTGAGCACAGGAATGACACTTGGTCATTCTCTAATTCTCAAGAGAAGATGACTCAAGTGCTTTTAAAAAAGCAGAGCAGTGTATGCATCAGAGTAAGAAAAGGACAAAATAACTGCTGCTGTATAAGATAAAGGAATAGGAAAGACTTATTGTGAATGAGAAAGGTCTTTACAAAATTGTAGTGAACTTGAAAAGGCTATTTTTAAAATTAACTGTGAATGTCAAGTGATAATAAAAAACATGTGTGCATCTTTTCCCAAAAGCAAATAAATAAAATAGAAATTAAAAAGACAGCGGAGACCTCGTCCTTTTCACACTGTGAAGATTTACTGTTTTATCTGTACTTTTTTTGCAGTCGTTTGGAGGAAAATAGATTATTTGCGCGCCATCTAGTGATTAAATGGAATAATGCAACTAAAGACTTCAATTCCCCACCCACCCCCTCCACCCCCAGTTTTGGTATTTCCTACAGAGGAAAAATGTGTACAACAAAAACATGTGAGGGTAAAAAGGGTGAAAGGATTAAGATGTACAAACTTGTCATTATAAAAACAGTTTTGGGGATGGAATGTACAACGTAAGAAATATAGTCAACAATATTGTAATAACCATGTGTGGTGTCTGATAGGTACTAGACTTATCCAGGTGAAATCACTTCATAAGGCATATTCGTGTCTAATCATAATGATGTACACCTGAAATTAATATAATATTGTATTTTAATTGAAAAATTAAAATATATATATATATATGAAACAGTTGAGTTTCAAGGATAAGGCATTAGTTTAAATTTACTAAGAAAATCAGTACTCATTGGTACAAGCAAGAATATGGACGTGCTTTGGAAAAGGCAGAACATTTGTTTCTTTCCATTTTACTTAGCCCCCATGTAGAACAGAATGACATCCAGAGTAGTGTATGAACTTCATGTAACCTGTTTGAAACAAAATGAATTAATGAAGACAATTACAGGATTTTAGAGATAATATGCATTTTGTTCTACATATATATTGCATCTACCTATATTTTTACAACATGGCTGTGAGAAGGGAAGGGAGAGAGAGAGAAAAATAGAAAGAAGGGGGAATGGTGGAGAAGCAGATGATTAATTCTCCTGTGTGCCCTGACCAGGAATCAAACCTGGGACATCCACGCACTGGGCTAATGATCTACCACTGAGCAAACTGGCCAGAGCCCTTTCCGGACTCTTGATAGTGATTTCTGTAAACGTGATGCTTGGAGCTTCTGCAGTCATCTTGTGACCATGAGGGGAATGTGCTCACACATCAAGGATGACAAAGTAAACATGACAAAATGGGTATTAATGACCCTGTTGAACCACTAATTTAACTACCTAGAAGTTGCCTTACCTTGAGTATTTTATGATCTGTGTAATAAAGAGCCACCCTTTAAAAACTATTCAAAACTATTCAGAGATTATTTTTTCTCTTACTACTAGTTTTCATTTTTTCAAGAAAAAGAAAGTGAGTGAGAGAGAGAGAGACAGGACGGGAGAGAGATGAGAAGCATCAACTCATAGTTGCGACACCTTAGTGGTTCATTGACTGCTTTCTCATATGTGCCTTGACCTGGGGCTACAGCAGAGTAAGTGAACCCTTGCTTCAGCCAGCGACCTTGGGCTCAAGCCAGTGACCTTGAACTTCAAGCCAGCAACCTTTGGGCTCAAGCCAGTGAGCATGGGGTCATGTCTATGATCCCATGCTCAAGCCCCGCACTCAAGCTGGTGAGCCTGCACTTATGCTGGCGACCTCACAATTTTGAACCTGGGTCCTCAGTGTCCCAGGTTGATGCTCTATCCACTGCACCACTACTGGTAGGGCATCCTACTCCTAGTTTTAAAATATCTTATTTAAAACATATATGTGAAATACAAGATATAATCAGAAATATTTTGTTTAAACACTATTGAAAAAAATTAATGTGAAAATGTCTCATTTTAATGAACCAGAGAAGTAAGCCTACATTTTTAATAATCAACAGGTGGCATATTGAAAATAAGGCTAGCAAAATATATTTGGTAAACTTTAAATTGAGACAAGAAAGAGGTAGGCCTGACTTGTGGTGGCACAGTGGATAAAGCGTCGATCTTGAATAGTGAGGTCACCGATTTGAAACCCTGGACTTGCTCAGTCAAGGCACATATGGAAAGCAACTATTCTGAGTTGATGCTTCCCACTTCTCTCTCTTTCTTTCTTTCCTCTTAAAAAAAATAAAAGAAAGAATAGAAAAAGAAAGACAAGAATGAGTTAAATCTCATAGAAAAATAAATTTAAAGAAAGACAAGAGCATGACCAGGCGGTGGCACAGTGGATAGAGTGTGAGACTGGGATGTGGAGGACCCAGGTTCGAGACCTCAAGGTTGCCAGCTTGAGCACAGGCCCATCTGGCTTGAGTAAAAGCTCGTCAGCTTGGACCCAAGGTCGCTGGCTCCAGCAAGGGGTTACTCGCTCTGCTGAAGGCCCGCGGTCAAGGCACATGTGAGAAAGCAATCAATGAACAACTAAGGTGTTGCAATTTAAAACTGATGATTGATGCTTCTCATCTCTCTCCATTCCTGTCGGTCTGTCCCTATCTATCCCTCTCTCTGACTCTCTCTGTCTCTGTAAAAAATAAATAAAATTTTAAAAAAAGACAGGAAAATTGAAACTATCCTTACTATTTTATGAGTGCCACAGTATAATAGACTGCTAAAAATTAAACTTTGATAACTTTCTCAAATGCTCTATGATGCAAATGAAAAAACAAGTAAGCCAAACTTCAATTCAGCACACAGGATCCATGCTGCACTGAGCTTGCTCTCTACTAAAAGTGATGCTTTCATATATTTTATACATCAACATAATATGGTAATACAAATTTACTTTACTTTTTCTGTCTCAGAGTAAGGTTGTTCCTGCCAAAATTAATTTTCAACACTAAGTTGCAAGTTCCAATTATTAAATGTTTCCCTCATAAATTAAATCAATCTACGTTTTAGCTCTCTACTTCAACCTTCTGGAAAACAAATCAAAATAAGTAAAAAACAAAGACAGAAACAAACTTCAAAGTAAAAATATAGTTTATTTTAAAAATTCAAATAAGGAAATAATGGAAACATTTTCAAAGTTAATTGGGCTTTAATTTTAATAAATACAAAATTATTTGTATTATTCTTGCATTGTCTTCTGTCTCAGCACACACACGTTCACAGAGGTAAAAGTAAAAACAAAACAAGACAAGCAGAAATGACAGCTCCTTTTAGGATAGTGTTCTGATCACTATAATTGCCTTTGAAATGTTTTCTTTTGACAAAGGATTTAAAAAGTAAACACTTTCTTTTCCTCTACCATTCTTCAGCAGGAGTGACTGATGGATGGGAGGAGCTGACCATTTGACCATCAATCATCTTGCCATCTTTTTTTTTTTTAATTTTTTTAAAGTTTTTTTTTTTAATTTTATTCATTTTAGAGAGGAGACACAGAGTGAGAAAGAGAGAGAGAGAGAGAGAGGAGGAGCTAGAAGCATCAACTCCCATATGTGCCTTGCCCAGACCAGTGCAGGGTTTTGAACTGATAACCTCAGTGTTCCCAGGTTGACACTTTATCCACTGCGCCACCACAGGTCAGGCCACCTTTTTATCACTTCCAGGATGGTTAGAACCATCTCGTTTCTCACCCAGTCAATTTCAGTAACAGTGAACTTCTCCAACCTCAGGCTTATGAAAATATGCTTATAATTTGGTACACATTTGGAGGAGTCATTATGTTACTTTCCTACACTTTAAAACATCACCTTTGTGTCATTATTTCAATGTGATTAAAATTTAATAAATTGCAAGTCCAAAAGAATTTATGTGTAAAACCATAATTATATCACAACCCATAGACATTTCCAAAATCTTTTCCTTTTCCTGACATTGTCAGTGCCAAGATAAAGTATGCAGTGTTTTTCATCAACTTCCTGCATACCTTTTATTTCTTCACAATTGCATCATAAATGATCAACCAAATGATAATTCCATTCTATAAATGGAGAAACTGAGGCTGAGTGGAATAGTAACTTATCTGTGGTCACATGGATATCAAGTTGCTGAACCAGCTTTTGAATCCAGGCTGATTTAACATAAAAACTCTGGCACAGCAGTCATAATTTCATTGCTCTTGTGAGATAATAATAGTCTTTTCATTAGCTTGTTAAGATTACATCAGAAAGGATCATTCATTTATTGTTTGTGGGAATGTAAAATGGCAACACTCTTACAGTTTGACAAATTCTTATAAAACTAAAAGTGCACTTACCATATGGCCAGGCAACTTCCTTCTTGGGCATTTAGCCCAGAGAAACAGAAACTTGTTTTCTTGCAAAAACCTGTAGACAAATGTTCACAGTCGCTTTATTTCTAATTGCCTCCAAACTGGAAAAAATCCAGACATCTTTTAGTAGGTGAAGAGTGAAACAAAGTATGGCATATTCATACCAGGAAACACTACTCAGCAATAAAAAAGAAACTGTTGATGCACACAACTTGATTCTAAGATCACAAATAAATTATGCTGTGGGGTGAAAGCTATTTCAAAAAGGCCATGTGCAGGTTTTAGTTATCTAATATGATTGAAGTGGCAGAAACTGTGGCGAGCAGATTGGGGTTGTCTGTGGTTAGGGGTAGGGTAACTGCGTGGTCAGGCAAGAGTGTGATTTTAGAAGGGCAATTTGAAAGACACTTGTGATAATAGAACTATTTTCTCTCACTACTGTTGGGGTAGGTACACAAATCTACCTTGGTGATAAAATCACATAAAACTAAGCACATACACAGAGCTATGAGAGAAACAGAAAATCTGGAAAAGACCTATGAATTACATCAATGTCAACATCTGCTGCTGATATTGTAATATATTTTTGTAAGTGTTACCATTGGAGGAAAACTGAGTCAAGGGTATATGAGAGCTCTTTATTATTACTATTATTTTTACTTCTACATGTGAATCTATAATTATCTCAAAATAAAATAGTAACAAAATTATATAGATAATTCTATTATCCTATTGGAATTATTTTCCCACATACCTAAGAAAAGTGACGTAAAAACTTTATACATGTTTTTGGTTACAACATAAGAAATAAAAGTAAGGTTTCATTCAGCAACAAAGCCACCACCCTCGATTGGTACATTCTTTCATTGTGAGTGGCATAGCCACTGACAAGTGCGTCTGTAGTAATGCATTTTTGTGCTCTATGGACATGCGTTATACAGTGTTTTTTTAAGTGTGAAAAGAAATCCCTGAACAGCACAGCTTTCCTTTTGCATTAATTCATCATCTGAGCCGGGGCTTATATTTGTGATTTCATTCTCTTCGTGTGGCTCTTGTCAAAGATATTGATTTAAAAAATATGTTCTTATTTGTCAATGCCCACTTATTTTTAAAATACACATAATTTAGTCATTTTTTTTTCTTAAAAAAATGGCATAATAGTTGTCTCACCTTTCATTTGAACAAGATGGAGGAGAAATATCTTTAAAAAAAGATTTTAAAGTCTCATTTTTTTTCAAATGCTGTACTAATGAATCAAGGTAGTCAAATTAGTGTCTGATTTAGGTTATTTTCCTTGTTTACTCTCCCTCCAAATCTCCTGGCCTCTGCTCCCCCGCCATTTTTGTTCAACCTGTCCCAGCTGTTACTGGTGTTAATATAATACATACAAAGTGAGACTTGCCTATATGGTTACCATGGAGACACTACTTATTACAAAAGAATCTTTCTTCTGAAAGAATTGAGACATTATGCATTCACACAGGTCTGTAAGCAAGTTTTCTACATTCTGACATTACATATTTAATAAAGGAAAAGTTCTGTAAATTAACCTCTGGCATTCACTGCCTACCTTAGTGACCCTGTCTATTGTACTCACTATTTCCCTAAAGTTGTAATCACATTCTTCTGGCCATGGCAAAGTAAATATAAAAAATAAAACAGCTAATTATTCTCCCCTTTCCTATAATCTCCTCTTAATTTAAAAATCTATAACAATTACTTATATTGCTTCCTACTCTGTTCAAAATTATGACAATATATTTTGTAAATGTATCAAGTATGATGGCATTTGGCACATGGATGGTTGGCATGATGCAGTTGAAAAATTGATTGCACATTGTCAAACTGCATGTTTTGTCATGCATACTAACATTGTCACTCCCATTAGACTATAAATGACTCAAAGACAACATCATACTCTTCTGTGCTAATTTGCTATCTCTTTTATCCTTCCCTCTTCTTTCCCTCACAAATTCAAAAATGTTAATTAAGCTACTGTGTGCCTGGTACCTTTTAAGAGCTGGAGATACAGTAGTGAGTAAGGCAGGTCCCTTTTAATTATATTTGGAGAGAAGTTGATTTAGTTTAAGTATAAAGATTCTTTTACTTCTGTTCCTTTTGATTAAAACTCCTGTTGGTACTGCTCATCACTGAGACCTTTTTGTCCCTTATACTTTAAACACACCACAATGATAATTAGAATATGGAGAGAAAATTTAAAGTAATATGGCATTGCTCAGAAAGAATGTCAGGAGCCTGGGAGGAAAAATATTGGGGTGGGGGTGTGCCTGCTGAGCTCCATGACCCGAAGTTGAAGAGAAGGCTGCAATTTTAGCACCTGTAGCTAAAGAAGAACAGGGGATCAGAACCTGGCCCATTGCTTAAAGTAAAGGCCAGGGGTAAGGGTTTTCCAGCCACGAAAGACATAAAAAATGCCTTTAACCAACAAGCAGGGTTATGGCTTATATAAATTTACTTTACTGGGATGAGGAAGAAAGAACAAACTGCTCTGCACCCAGGACTTGTGCCAACCTGTCTGCTGCCACTGTGTTTGGACCTGCATTTGCCCCCACCCCCACCCCCGTGTCGCACCTGGCAAGCTCAGACTCAGCTACATCTGACTTTGTTCTGGACCAAGGTTCCCAGTAGTCTGGGTGGTGCATTCCCTGGGAGAGGTAAACATACACAGAAGCATAAAAAGAGTACAAGTAACACAGGAGGGAAAAAACCTTCTTATCAAAATGAGCATGAAAACCAAAACATTACAAAGTAACCATACACCATACATCAGAAATATTATAACTGAAAAATGACCCAGATTATTTCAGCTTGGTGTGTGTGTGTGTGTGTGTGTGTGTGTGTGTGTGTGTGTGTGTGTATGATATATATTATATATATATATGGTATATACCATATATATTCACCCTGAATGGAATAAAAATAATACAGCAATCTGAAAAATTAAAACACATGTTTAATATTTTAACAAGATTTTTCAGAGAGAAAAGAAAGAATAACAACTCTAAGAATATAATGGTTCTGAAACACAAAAGTATAGCATATGAAAGAGAATCAGGTAAAACCTTTGAGATAAAAAATATTATTATAGAAAATATAATAAACAATATTAACTAAAGACCAAATGCAGTCAAAAAGAAAAAAATTTAAATATTAAGAGAAAGATACTGAGTCATATATATATACATGGGCTCCAGCCCCCCAGAGGTAAGACATTGATACACATGTATGTTATAGAGAGATCCCAAAATTGTTTACTAAGAGTTTTTGAAAACAAGAATAGAAGACATAGCTGAGAAGTAAAAGTTAAAGTAAGTGTAGTATTATACAGATCTGAAAAGAATGTAATTTCATATTGAAATACAACATAATACATTGCAGGATACATTTTAAAATAAACTTATTTTTATCCTAGCGAGAAGATTTCCACAAAATAACTCTTTTGTCTATTGTGAAACTATGACCTCTAAAGGACATTGGTGAAAAAGTAAATTTGTTACTTACAAAAATTAATTTACTACTCAGTCACACACATATTTAAATTAATGCATATTATTTAAACATAGTAATTTAGGCTGACCAGGCGGTGGCGCAGTGGATAGATCGTCAGACTGGGATGCGGAGGACCCAGGTTCGAGACCCTGAGGTTGGCAGCTTGAGCGTGGGCTCATCTGGTTTGAGCAAAAAGCTCACCAGCTTGGACCCAAGGTCGTTGGCTCTGGCAAGGGGTTGCTTGGTCTGCTGAAGGCCCATGGTCAAGGCACATATGAAAAAGCAATCAATGAACAACAAAGGTGTCACAACAAAAAATTGATGATTGATGCTTCTCATCTCTCTCCATTCCTGTCTATCCCTCTCTTTGACTCTCTCTCTCTGTCCCTGTAAAAAGAAAAAAGAAAAAGACATAGTAATTTAGAAAACAACCATCCAACCTCTGGCAATGTGTCCTTGACGTCAGTGTCTGTGTCATCATGGGAGTATTTTTAAATCATCACAGCAGCTACCAGGTGTCAGTTGTTTTGAGACACAGCATGGGCTTATTGTACATGTGATGTTTCCAATAATATACATCAGTACAGTTTTCCGTTTTTAAAATTTGTATTGAACTTATTGGGGTGACATCGGTTGATAAAAGTATACAGGTTTTAGGTGCACAAATCTACAACACAGCATCTGTGCACTGTATCCTGTGTTCACCCCTCAGTCAAGTCCCCGCCCATTATCATCTGTCCACCTCTCCCCAACAGTATAGTTTTGTTTGCATTTTTACTCTACCTCTAGCTTTTCCAATCCTCATAATGCAATAATTGTTCCTGCTTTAATTTTTTAAATTTTTATTTATTGATTTTAGAGAGAGAAAGAAGGTGGGAAATAGAGAGTGACACACTGATTTTTGTTTCACTTTTTATGAATTCATTAGTTGATGCTTGTATGTATCCTGACCGAGAATCAGACCTACAACCTTGGTGTAACAGGACAGTGCACCATTCAATTGCGTACCTTACCAGGGATAACCAATATTTCTCTTTAAAGTAATTTTTAAAGTATTATATACAATGACCTTCAACATTCCCGGAAGTAATGTCAAAACTCAGGAATAAATATTGAAACTATTAACTGTTTTTGTCTTCTTTTTGCTAATTTTTACAGATGGTAATTGTCAACACCAAAAGTAGTATTAATTGTAGAAAAAACACTGTAGTTTCTGGCTAATGTTGCTATCCTACACAGCATTTTGTAGTTTATGAAAGTGATCTTTAGCATGATGAAGTATGTAAGAACTCGAATATAGGTGGTTATTTTCTTTTCTGGAAATTTTGGGGAATAATTTCCCTTATCTTTAGGTTTTATATGGCTTTTGTGACTTCTTACTACATAGCAGGTATGAATGTCAGGCATGTAGTTGTGAACAAGACAGAGAATGGTCCTAACCTCCTGGAGTCCACATTCCAGTGTGGTAATTCAGACAGTAAACAACCAAGTAAGAAAATACCAGGTGGTGATGGCTGCTATATAGAAAATTAAAAATAACTTTAAGGAATTGGATGAGGTTTATAAGGAATCTGGAAGATTTCCAAAAAATCTAAGTATCTGATTGAGGGAGCTGTGAGACCAGGAAGACCTTAAGTTTCATTTACAGACCAGCATAGGCCTAGATTTTACCAGTCCTGAATCTAAATCCAATAACTTGCCTTTATATCATTCACCTTATTGTTTAAAACATTTTGACCTCACATGAAAATATATGATACAGAAATGTATTACAAATCTGAAAAAAGTAGAAAGGAAAAGACAATTGTAGAAAATCAAAAATATAAACCAAAAAAACTCTGGTTTACTGATAGGTGGAAAAAGCATAATGCTTGGTCTTAGTCATGTTTAGAATGTTTAGGTAACTTCAGACATGCTCAGTGGGTATATGTGAACTTTTGCTTGTTATTTTCTTTCTTTCTTCTCTCCCTCCCTCCGTCCCTCCCTCCCTTCCTTCCTTCCTTCCTTCCTTCCTTCCTTCCTTCCTTCCTTCCTTCCTTCCTTTCATCAATTTTTGTGTTTTCTAAAAGAAGCATGTATTTTTTTAAGTGATCTGAAAAGAAAACACATTATTTTACATTAGAATCATTAGCTTTCTATTAAGCATTTCAAACATTTTTTCTTTTTTATTTAAAGTGACTGAAGTGAGCCTGACCAGGCGGTGGTGCAGTGAATAGAGCGTTGAACTGGAATGCTGAAGACCCAGGTTTGAGACCCTGAGGTCACTTGCTTGAGCGCAGGCCCATCTGGATTGAGCAAAGGTTTGTCAGCTTGGACCCAAGGTCGCTGGCTCCAGCAAGGGGTTACTCAGTCTGCTGAAGGCCTGCGATAAAGGCACATGTGAGAAAGCAATCAATGAACAACTAAGCTGAGGCAACGAAAAACTAATGATTGATGCTTCTCACCTCTCTTTGTTCCTGTCTGTCTGTCCCTATCTATCCCTCTCTCTGACTCTCTCTCTGTCCTTGTAAAAAATAAATAAATAAAGTGACTGAAGGGATATTTTTAAACCTTAGACCTAAAACTTCTTATAAATACATTTTAATGTGTATGCTGTTTTACTAATTTTGCTTATTTCAATTAATGTGTAACAATAAAAGAATATATTGAATATAATTCAAAAATACTGATTTTAAATGGCCTCTGAAATGGTTTGCCTATCTGCAAAAGTTTCCTAAGAAACTTTATTACTTAGAATTGAATAAAACTCAGCCATTTACTGACAGTTATTATCTCATGGTATATTTTATATTGTTAGATTGATTTCAGTGTGTTGATTTGCTAATGTTATAAGTTAATACTTAGGTCTTAGATATTCAGTCCTAACACTCATTTAATATAGGAAATATATTTTATTTTTCTAAATTTATTGCTTTTGAATATCAGAAAGAATCCAATAGAAAGAACAGCTAAACAATCAATTCATAATAATCCCAGTTAAAAATTTTGGCTTTACTCTCCTATGCCCTATTCTGTTTCAGACAATAGAGTAATTCAGAGTAATTTCTACTCTTAATGAAGTCAGAGTGTTTTTGCGTGGTTAATCTTCTAATGGAACTAATTCATTAACTTCTTCATGGCTCCCATACAATCAAATCACGTTTTAAAACTGTCATTTTTTCCCCTACACCATAACTCTGAAAGGACACACATGTATTATACCCCTTAACTCTGCTTTTATTCATCTTGCTGCATTGTAGACTTTCACATATTTACTTTTACTTAATTGAATTGTTAAAGGCAGCATTATTCACAGTGGGCAAGACATGGAGACAACCAAAGTGTCCTTCAATAAAAGGACTAGATAAAGAAGGTGTGGTGCATATACACTATGGAACCCTACTCAGCCATAAGAAACGATGATATACTGCCATTTGTGACAACATGGATGGACCTTGGGAATATTATGCTAAGCAAAATAAGTCAGTCAAAAAACCCCAATATGGTGGTTACCAGAGTGAAGGGGGTGCGAGAGTAATAAAAGGTAACTGGTGATGGAGGAGGATTGACTTTATATGATGGGCAATCAATGCGATACACAGATAATGTATCATAGAAATATACACTATTAAAAAAAAGAGCATTTGAAAATTTCTCATAATACTAAAGGTAAAATTTTATTTTGCAATCAAATGCAACTTCCAAAAGAATATTAAATTATAAGGGTGAAATAAAAGTTTTCCAAGTTTTCTTTCAACTATATAAGTACAACATTTAAGAAAGAAATCTTTTTAGGTCTCTAAAATTTTTTCAATATTGGAATATTTAATGTATAATTACATTGGGGAACAATTTGTTTTTCATTTTTAGTTGCATGAGATTTTGGAATTGTTTCTATATATATCTGCATCACTGATTACAAATCTGAAATCCGTTTTTTGGTGCATGCTCTAGTTTTATGCAATTTTAATTTTTTGTTATAGTGAATGGCATGCATTGGTTTTTAAAATTGGAGTTAAAGGGCAACGACTCTTGAATTGAACATAACCACAAGGCAATTAATGTTTAACAAACATCACTTTTACATAATTGTAGTTGTTTTTAAATGTAAAAAATTATCATCTGATTAAAACACCCTCTTATTTTGTTTTAATATTGAATCATGGCTTCTTTGAGTAGGCGTAAATGTAAGAATAGTTCTGACACCTTCTGTTATATATGTGGCTGTTATACACTTAAACGTCAAAGGTACAATATTTCATAATTTGTGACATGTGCATATATTGCCTATTTTCAAGTTCCCTTGGCGATCAAGACAAGAATTGGGTTCCTCATATTGTGTGTCATAATTGTAAGGAAATACTTCATGACTGGACAAGAGAAAAATGCAAAGGAATGCCTTTTGGTATTCCCATGCTTTGGTGTGAACCGAAGGATCATAGCAGTGACTGTTATTTCTGTCTGATCCATAAAAAGGGCATCGGCAAGAGAAAACAGCATATGATCGCATATTCTAACATTCCTTCAGCAATACGACCTATCCGACACTCTGAGACACTCCCGGATCCAGCTTTCAATGGTTTTATTTATTCTAAGGATGAAGAAAGTGAACATGGTGATCAAGTGTATTTTGATAAGATGCATGAAGAAATGGTTGTAGAATCTGAAGGGTCTTCTGATGCCAAGCAGTCATTAGCCCCTCAGCAGTTTAGCCAACCCAAATTGAATGACTTAGTAAGAGATGTGGGCCTATCAAAAAAAGCACCTGAGTTATTAGCCTCCAGGCTTTAAGAAAAGAATATACTTCACTGGTCAGCTAACATATCCCATTTCAGGAAGCGTGAACAAAGTTTTGTGGACTTTTTTTCCAAAGACAAACACTTTGTTTACTGTCATGATATTAGTAGTCATCTCAGCCAGCTAAGTGTTACCACTTATAGTCCAATAGAATGGTGGCTATTTCTTGACAGCTCTATAAACAGAGTCTGAAATGTGTTCTCCTACACAATGGCAATGGTAATGCTTATGCAACGGTTCCAATTGGTTATTCAATTCATCTGTGAGAAGATTATAATGACATAAAAATTGTCCTCGACTTATTGAAGTATGAGGAGCATAACTGGATCATTTGTGTGGATCTTAAAATGGTACATTTATTGCTAGGACAACAGGGAGGTTCCATGAAGTATTCTTCTTTTCTGTGTTTGTGGGGCAGCTGAGCTAGGGAGAAACACTGGACACAGAAGGAGTGGCCGAAACGTGAAGCTCTGGAAAGTAAGGATGCAAAATATTGTGAATGAACCTGTAGTTAATCAAGACAGGATCATTTTTCCCCCACTCCACATCAAACTTGGCTTAATGAAGCAGTTTGTTCAGGCTTCGAATAGAGAAAATGAGTTCTTTCAACATATTATTTTTGCTATTCCTGCCTTGTCTTTTGAGAAGATAAAAGCAGATGCATTCGATGGACCTCAAATTCAAACCCTCATACATGAAAAAGAATTTTCCAGGAAGATAAATAAGTAGGAGAAAGCAGCATGGCAGTCTTTTGTGGCAGTTACAAGGAACTTCCTTGGCAACAAAAAAAGCAGAAAACTATGAACTTCTTGTTCAAAGGATGCTGTTGGCTTTCCATGACATTGGATGTAACATGAGCATTAAGATTCACTTTCTGAACAGTCACCTTGATAAGTTTCCTGAAAATCTTGGAGCTGTTAGTGATGAGCAGGGAGAACACTTTCATCAAGGTCTGAAGACAATGGAAGAGCATTATCAGGGCGATGGAACAGAAATATGATGCAGACTACTGCTGGAGCATCAAACGAGATTGTTCTCAACAAGTACTCCAACACAAGAACTACAAACGCAAATTTTTGCCTGAGTAGACTTTAAATAAGTTTTTCACAAATTTTATGATGAAAATAAGTGTTTTAATATGTTCTATTTTGAAATTGTATACAAATTCTGATGCAATCATATATTTTAGTTCATCAGTGTGTTTACTGCATTATATAAATTATTATATTGTCACAAAGATGATGCCCAAGAAGACATTCTACTCTATTATGTTAAACTAAATGTTGAAAATTTTACAATAAAATGAAAACTTAAAATCTTGAATTGCAAAAAGAACTGTAGTTTACAGAGAAAAACTTATGTCAGATTTGAGATCAGCACACTTGAAATAGGTAAGAACAAGTGTTTTTGTGGATGCAACAAAAATTTTGTTCACAAATGTTATCAAAGAACTAATAGGTATTTTTAATTGCTTTTGTTGCATCATTTAAATATATTAGTATATTACTAATAAAGAGATTTTTTTCCAGAGATAGAGAGAGAGTCAGAGAGAGGGATAGATAGGGACAGACAGACAGAAATGAAGAGAGATGAGAAGCATCAGTCATCATTTTTTGGTTGTCGTTGTGACATCTTAGTTGTTCATTGATTGCTTTCACATATGTGCCTTGACCACGGGCCTTCAGCAGACCGAGTAACCCCCAGCTCGAACCAGCAACCTTGAGCTCAAGCTGGTGAGCTTTTGCTCAAACCAGATGAGCCCGTACTCAAGATGGCAACCTCGGGGTCTCGAATCTTGGTCATTCTGCATCCCAGTCCAACGCTCCTTCCACTGAGCCATCGCCTGGTCAGGCTAATAAAGAGATTTTTGTGGAAAGTCTCTGAAGAACAGCCTTGGTTCTTTATTTATTTTTTATTTTTTATTCATTTTTTTAAAGAAGAAAGATGAGAGAGAGAGAGAGAGAAGGGAGGAGGAGCAGGAAGCATCAGCTCCCATATGCCCTGAGCAGGCAAGCCCAGGGTTTTGAACCCAAGACCTCAGTGTTCGAGGTCAACGCTTGATCCACTGCGCCACCAGGTTCTTAATAAGGCTTGAAGATATTTCTCTGGCACACACATGTGCCCGTGTGTGCGCACACACATGCACAGACATGCAGGCACACACACACACCTGTTGTATGGTGCCTGGAGCAGGTCCAAGCAGCTGTTGGGGTTGGGTGGAATAAGACAGCTGAAGTTGGCTTTCTGTCTCTCAGAATAGCCAGCAGTGTAATGAGACATACTGGCAATGATGTAGGTGAAGAATCCAGTTTTTTCTGCCAAGTATTCTCCCAAAAATAGTGGCAACAATACCAAATATGCTCTAGTTGACCTTGATGAAAATAGCAAATATGGGGAGAGAACCCCTGAAGCTTGATCTAGGACTAAAGTGAAGCAAAACAGGAACCTGGGATGCAAAATGTATTTATTTATTTATTTTTATTTTTAATTCAGTGAGGGGAGGCAGGGAGACAAATTATCACATGCGCCTCCACCAACTATCACATTCACCTGGCAAACCAACTAGGGAGTGATGCTCTGCCTACCCGGGTTGTTGCTCTCTTGCTCAGCAACCAAACTCTTCTTAGTGCCTGAGGAAGAGGCCATGGACCCATCCTTAGCACTTAGGAGCAGCTCGCTTCATGCAAACTATGGCTGCAGAAGGAGAAGAGAGAGAGAGAGAGAGAGACTGAGATAGATAGAGAAAGAGAAAGAAGTGAGAGAGAGAGGGTTGGAGAAGCAGATGGGTACTTCTGCTGTGTGCCCTAATCAGGAATTGAACCTGGGACATCCACATGCTGGGCCAATGCTCTGCCACTGAGCCAAACAGCCAGGGCCAGGGATGCAAAAATAAGATGGCATACACTACCAGTTATAGTCTTTGCACTTGCACAATTTGAAAATTGTATACCACCTTAAATTCTGTGCCTTGCTTGCCACACTCTGGTCCCTGCTAAATTTGTTTGGCAATTTTTAGTGTCTCTATGATACAAGCAACCAGGCACGAATCAGGTGTCAAGACAATCCAATTGAAGTAGAAAGTGTACTTTTCTCCCATTGACACATCTGGGAGATATTTGATAATGGACTTAGAAAAAGGACCACATTGAGAGTTCTGAAATCAGGGATCTTACAAGTTAATTAACTAAAGCATGCTCTAAAAACATTTTATTTATACACACACTCACCTCCATGAACAAAAGAGAAATATCTAATTTGATCAAACTATATATCATACCCTCTTTGCTTATTAAACTGAATTTATATCCTCAACTGATCCCAGTTAGGCTGCTTTTTTTTATGCCTTTGACTTAATCTGCAATTTTCCAAGTTTATTTTTAATACTGATTTTAATTAGTTGTGTTTATATAATCGCGAGTATACCCCCAAGTATATCTCACTTTCTCCCCCCTTGTTCTCCTTGACAGCTCCCCTTGAACCCTAATCCCAATACCCACCCCCACCTCCTCCATAATTCACTATTCTTCCCTCTATCTCTCTGTGTTATGTTTATATACTTCCACTAATGTCTTTTTTTCTTTGATCCTCTCCTCCTTCCCCTTTTTCTCTGTACTCTTTGACCCCTTATCTGCCTCTCTTCCATTCCTCAGTTCTTCGTTTTCTTTTTTATTAAGTATTTCAGTCTTTTATTTATTTATTCATTTTAGAGAAGAGAGGCAGAGAGAGAGAGAGAGAGAGAGAGAGAGAGTGAGAGAGAGAGAAGAGGGAGGAGCAGGAAGCATCAACTCCCATAAATGCCTTGACAAGGCAAGCCCTGAGTTTTGAACCAGCGACCTCAGCATTCCAAGTCGATGCTTGATCCACTGCGCCACCACAGGTCAGACCAGTTCTTCATTTTCATTGGATTCCTCATATGAGTGAAGCTATACAATATTTTTCTTTCTCTGCCTGGCTTATTTCACTTGGCATAATAGACTCCAGGTCCATCCATGTTGCCACAAAGGTTAAGATTTACTTCTTTTTCTCGGCTGCATAGTATTCCATTGTGTATATGTAGCACTGCTTTTTAATCCACTCATCTACTGATGGACAATTGGGCTGTTTCCAGATCTTGGCTATTGTAAACAGAGCTGCAATAAACATGGGGGTGCATTTCTTCTTTTGAATCAGTGATTTGTTATTCTTTGGATAGATTCCTAGAAGTGAGATAGCTGGGTGAAAAGGCAGTTGTATTTTTAATTTTTTGAGGAATCTCCATATTGTTTTCCACAGCGGCTGCACTAGTCTACATTCCACCAGCAGTGCAAGAGGGTTCCCTCTTCTCCGCATCCTCACCAGCACTTATTATGTGTTGTTTTGTTAATGAGCGCCATTCTGACAGGTGTGAGGTGATATTTCATTGTTTTAATTTTCATTTCTCTAATGATTAGTGATGTTGAACATTTTTCATATGCCATTGGCCATCTCTATGTCCTCTTTAGAGAAATGCCTATTCAGTTCTTTTGCCCAATTTTTGATTGAATTGTTTACTTTTCTGGTGTTGAGTTTTACAAGTTCTTTGTAGATTTTGATTATTAAGTCCTCATCAAATGTGCTGGAGAATATCTTCTCCCATTGTGTGGGTTGTCATTTTATTTTGTTCATGTTGTCTTTTGCTGTGCAAAAGCATTTTAGTTTGATATAGTTTCATTTGTTCATCCTGTCCGTTATTTCACTTGCCCATGGAGTTAAATCAGCAAACATATTGTTGCAAGAGATGTCGGAGAGCTCACTGCTTATGTTTTCTTCCAAGATGATCATGGTTT
This sequence comes from Rhynchonycteris naso, assembly GCA_037038555.1. Classification (NCBI taxonomy): domain Eukaryota; kingdom Metazoa; phylum Chordata; class Mammalia; order Chiroptera; family Emballonuridae; genus Rhynchonycteris; species Rhynchonycteris naso. The sequence continues at coordinate 175,019,931 of CM072995.1, read as the reverse complement.
CCCGACTTACATTCAAGTCTTTTATCCATTTTGAGTTTATTTTTGTGAATGGTGTAAGTTGGTGGTCTAGTTTCAGTTTTTTGCATATATTTGTCCAAATTTCCCAGCATCATTTGTTAAAGAGACTGTCTTTACTCCATTGTATGCTCTTAACCTCCTCTGTCAAATATCAATTGACCATAATGGTGTTAGTTTATTGCTGGGTTCTCTCTTCTGTTCCATTGATCTATATGCCTGTACTTATTCCAGTACCAGGCTATCTTGAGTACAATGGCCTTGTAGTATAACTTGATATCAGGAAATGTGATACCTCCCACTTTATTTTTCTTTTTCAAGATTGCTGAGGCTATTTCTGGCCTTTTTTGGTTTCATATATATTTTTGAAATATTTCTTCTATATCTTTGAAGTATGGCACTGGCAATTTAATAGTAATTGCATTAAATTTATATATTTTTTGGAGAGTATAGACATTTTAATGATATTTATTCTTCCTAACCATAAACACGGTATGTGCTTCCACTTATTTGTATCTTCCTTGATTACTTTTATCAATGTTTATTAGTTTTCTGAAACAGATCTTTAAACTTTTTGGTTAAATTTACTCCTAGGTACTTTATTTTTTTGGTTGTAATACTGAAGGCGATTGTTTCCTTAATTTCTCTTTCTGACAGTTCATTGTTGGTGTATGTATATACCACTGATTTCTGGATATTGATTTGATAACCTGCCACCTTGCTGGATTCATTTATCAGTTCTAGTAGTTTTTTGACTGAGACTTTAGGGTTATATTTGTACACTATCAAGTCATCAGCAAATAATGAAAGTTTTACTTCCTCTTTTCCAGTTTGGATGCCTTTTATTTTTTCTTCCTATCTGATTGCTGTGGTTAGGACTTCAACAGAACTATGTTGAATAAGAGTTTTGAGAGGGAGCCCTGCCTTGTTTCTGTTCTTAAAGGGTATTGTTTTTAAGTTTTGCCCATTGAGTATGATATTGACTGTGAGTTTGTCATAGATGGCCTTTATCATGTTGAGGTATATTTTCTATATTACCACTTTGCTGAGAGTTTTTACCATAAATGAGTGCTAAATTTTATAAAATGCTTTTTCTGCATCTATTGATATTATCATGTGGTTTTTCTCCTTCATTTTGTTTATGTAATGAATCACGTTAATTGATTTGCAAATATTGTACTTGCCTTGTCCTCCTAGAATCAATCCCACTTGATCATGATGTATGATTATTTTCATGTATTGCTGAATCTGATTTGCTAATATTTTGTTGAGGATTTTAGCATCTAAGTTAATCAGGGATATTGGCCTATAGTTTTTTTCTTTATATGGTCTTTACCTGGTTTTGGAATAAGGATTATGCTCACTTCATAAAAGGAGTTTGGAAATTTTTCCTCCTTGAATTTTTTGAAATAGCTTGAGAAGAATAGGAGTCAGTTCTTTGAATTTTCGGTAAAATTCACTTGTGAAGCCATCAGGTCCAGGACTGTTTTTGTTGGGGTTTTTTTTATAACTGTTTTAATCTCTTTTGGTGTAATTGGTCTGTTTAGATTTTCTAATTCTTCCATATTGATTTCTAAATGATTATATTTTTTGAGGAATTTATCCATTTCATTGAGGTTTTCTCATTTTTAGTTCTTTATAGTATGTTCTTACAATTCTTTGAATTTCTGCTGTTTCAGTTGTGACTTCTCTCTCATTTCTAATTTTATTTATTTGAGCCCTCTTTTTATCTTGGTGAGTCTGGTTAAAGGTTCATCAATTTTGTTTACCTTTTTAAAGAACCAGTTCTTGGTTTCATTGATTTTCTCTTTTTTCTTTTTCTGCCTCTATGTCATTTATTTTCACTCTGATCTCTATTATTACCTTCCTTCTACTTCCTCTGGACTTTACTGGCTGTTCTTTTAGATTTAGGGTTAAGTTGTTTATTTGAGCTTTTTCTAGCTTCTTAAGGTATGCCTGTAATGCTATGAACTTCCCTCTCAGTATTGCTTTTTCTGTGTCCTATAAAGTTTGAGTTATTTTATGTTCATTTTTATTTGTTTCAAGAAATTTTTTATTTCTTCCTTGATCTCATTTTTAATCCATTCATTATTTAATAGCATGCTATTTAGTCTCCAAGTGTTTGAATGTTTTTCAGTTTTTTATTATAGTTGATTTCTAGTTTTATGACATTCTGGTCAGATAATGTGCTTGATATGATTTCAATCTTTTTAAATTGATTAAGATGTTTTTGTGTGTGTCCTAACATGTGGTCTACCCTAGAGAATGTACTGTGAGCACTTGAAAAAAATACATATTGTGCTGCTGTGGGGTGGAAGATTCGAAACATATCTAGTAAGTCCAGTTGATCTATTGTGTCATTTAATGCTGATGTTTCTTTCCTAAATTTTTTCTAGTGGTTCTATCCATTGATTTTAGTGGGGTATTAAAATCCCCTACTATGATAGTATTGCTGTTGATCTCGCCCTTTTTGTTCACTAAAATACGTTTTATATATTTAGGTGCTTCTGTGTTGGGCACATGTACATTTATAATAGTTATATCTTCCTGTTGTAATGCTCCTTTGATCATTATGTAGTGAACTTCTTTATCTCTTACTATAACCTTTGTTTTAAAGTTTATTTTGTCAGATATTAGTATTACTATCCCAGCTTTTATTTCCTTTCCGTTTGCTTGAAATATTTTTTTCCATCCCTCTACTCTCAGTCTATGTGCATCTTCTGTTCTGAGGTGGGTCTCTTGTAAAAAGCATATGTATGGGTATTGTTTTCTTATCCATGCAGCTACCCTATGTTTTTTGACTGGAGCATTTAAACCATTTACATTTACGGTTATTATTGATATGTAGTAGTTTATTGTCATTTTATTCTTTTAGTCTATAATCCTCTTTTTCTTGATTTCTTTTTTCCTTTGCTCTTTCTACAGCAAGCCCCTTAACATTTCCTGCAGTACTGGTTTGGTTGTAATAAATTCCTGGATGGTTTTTTTGTCTGAGAAGGTTTTAATTGCTCCATCAATTTTTTTATTAACTTTAATGGGGTGACACCAATAAATCAGGGTACATATGTACAATGAAAACATCTCCAGATTATCTTATCATTCAATTGTGTTGCATACCCACCACCCAAAGTCAAATTGTCCTCTGTCACCTTCTATCTGGTTTTTCCCTGTGCCCCTCACCTTCTCCCTATCCCACCCTCACCTCTCTCCCCCCACCCCATAACCACCACACTCTTGTCCATGTCTCATAGTCTCACTTTTATGTCCCACCTATGTATGAAATCATGCTGTCCTCAGTTTTATTTTTCTGATTTACTTATTTCACTCCGTATAATGTTATCAAGGACCATCCATTTTGTTGTAAATGATCCGATGTCATCATTTCTTATGGCTGAGTAGTATTCCATAGTATATATGTACCAAAGCTTTTTAATCCACTCGTCTTCTGAACGGACACTTGGGCTGTTTCCAGATCTTCGCTATTGTGAACAATGCTGCCACGAACATGGGGGCGCATTTCTTCTTTTCGAACAGTGTTATGGTGTTCTTATGGTATATTCCTATAAGTGGGATAGCTGGGTCAAAAGGCAGTTCAACTTTTAATTTTTTGAGGAATCTCCAAACTCTTTTCCACAGTGGCTGTACCAGTCTGCATTCCCACCAGCAATGAGGAAGGGTTCCCTTTTCTCTGCATCCTCGCCAGCCCTTATTCTGTGTTGTTTTGCTGATGAGTGCCATTCTGACTGGTGTGAGGTGATATCTCATTGTGGTTTTAATTTGCATTTCTCTAATGATTAGCGATGTTGAGCATTTTTTTATATGTCTTTTGGCCATCTGTATGTCTTCTTTGGAGACATTTCTATTCATTTCTTTTGCCCATTTTTTGATTGGATTGTTTGTCTTCCTGGTGTTGAGTTTTATAAGTTCTTTATAAATTTTGATTATTAACCATTATCAGACGTGCTGTCGAATATATTATCCCATTGTGTGGTTTGTCTTTTTATTCTGTTCTTATTGTCTTTAGCTGTGCAAAAACATTTTAGTTTGATATAGTCCCATTTGTTTATCTTGCCTTTTATTTCGTTTTCCAGTGGAGATAAATCGGCAAATATATTGCTGCTACATATGTCAGAAAGCTTGCTGCCTATGTTTTCTTCTAAGATGCTTATAGTTTCATGGCTTATGTTTAAGTCGTTTATGCATTTTGAATTTGTTTTTGTGAATAGTGTGAGTTGATGGTCTAGTTTCATTTTTTTGCAGGTAGATGTCCAATTTTCCAAACACCACTTTTTAATGAGGCTGTCTTTACTCCATTGTATGTTCTTTCCTCCTTTGTCAAATATCAGTTGTCCATAAAGCTGTAGGTTTATTTCTGGGTCCTCTGTTCTGTTCCATTGATCTATGTGCCTGTTCTTATGCCAGTACCAGGCTGTCTTGAGTATAATGGCCTTTTAGTAAACCTTGATATCCGAAAGAGTGATACCTCTGGCTATATTTTTTCTTTTTAAGATTGCTTGAGGTTATTCGTGTTCTTTTTAGGTTCCATATACATTTTTGGAATATGTTCTCTATATCTTTGAGGTATGTCATTGGTATTTTAATTGGTATTGCATTGAATTTATAAGTTGCTTTGGGTAATATAGACATTTCAATGATGTTTATTCTTCCTAGCCATGAGCACGGTATATGCTTCCACTTGTTAGTATCTTCCTTGATTTTTTTTATGAATGTTTTATAATTTTCCGAAGAGAAGACCTTAACCTCCTTGGTTAAATTTACTACAAGGTAATTTATTTTTTTTTGCTGCAATAGTGAAGGAGATTGTCCCCTTAATTTCTTTTGCTGACAGTTCATTGTTTGTATATAGAAATGCCTTTGATTTCTGAGTATTAAGTTTATATCCTGCCACCTTACTGAATTCATTTATAAGGTCCAGTAGTTTTTTTACTGAGACTTTAGGGTTTTCAATATACAATATCATATCATCTGCAAATAGTGACAGTTTTATTTCCTTTCCAATTTGGATGCCTTTTATTTCTTCTTGTTGTCTGATTGCTGTAGCTAGGACTTCCAGAACTATGTTGAATAAGAGTGGTGAAAGGGGGCAACCCTGCCTGGTTCCTGATCTTAAGGGGATTGCTTTCAATTTTTGTCCATTTAGTATGATGTTTGCTGTGGGTTTGTCGTAGATGGCCTTTATCATGTTAAGGAATGTTCCCTGTATTCCCACTTTCCTGAGAGTTTTGAGCATGAATGGGTGCTGAATTTTATCAAATGCCTTTTCTGCATCTATTGAAATTATCATGTGATTTTTGTCCTTCCTTTTGTTTATGTGATGAACCAAATTGATTGATTTGTGAATATTGAACCAGCCTTGCCTCTCCAGAATAAATCCCACTTGATCATGGTGTATGATTTTTTTCATATATTGCTGGATCCGGTTGGCTAATATTTTGTTGAGAATTTTAGTGTCTAAATTCATCAGGGATATAGGCCTATAATATTCTTTCTTTGTGTTGTCTTTGCCCGGTTTTGGGATCAGAATTATACTCACCTCATAAAAGGAGTTTGGAAGTCTTCCTTCCTCTTGAATTTTTTGAAATAGCTTGAGGAGGATAGGAGTTAGTTCTTCTTTGAATTTTTGATAGAATTCACTTGTGAAGCCATCAGGCCTAGGACTTTTTTTTTTTAGAAAGTTTTTTGATAACTGTTTAGATCTCATTTGTTGTAATTGGTTTGTTTAGGTGTTCTGATTCTTCCAGATTGATTTTTGGAAGATTATATAATTCAAGATATTTGTCCATTTCACCTAGGTTGTCTAATTTTTGGCATAGATTTCTTCATAGTATATTCTTATAATGCTTTGTATTTCAACAGAAATACAAACAGTTGTTATTTCTCCACTGTCATTTCTAATTTTATTTATTTGAGTCCTCTCTTTTTTTTTCTTTGTGAGTCTAGTTAAAGGTTCATTAATCTTGTTTACCTTTTCAAAGAACCAGCTTCTGGTTTCATTGATCCTCTCTATTGTTTCCTTAGCCTCTATGTCATTTTTTTCTGCTCTGATCTTAATTATTTCCTTCCTTCTACTTGTCCTGGGTTTTATTTATTGTTGTTTTCCTAGTTCTTTTAGCTGCAGGGTCAGGTTGCTTATTTGAACTTTTTCTAGCTTCTTATGATATGCCTGTAGTGCAATGAACTTCCCTCTCAGTACTGCTTTTGCTGTGTCCCATAAATTTTGAGTTGATGTATGCTCATTATCATTTGTTTCTAGAAACTTTTTTATTTCTTCTTTGATCTCATTGTTAATCCATTCATTATTTAATATCATGCTATTTAGTTGCCAAGTGTTTGAGTATTTTTCAGGGTTTTTTTGTGGTTGATTTCTAGTTTCATGGCATTGTGATCAGAGAAAATGCTTGATATGATTTCAAACTTCTTAAGTTTATTGAGACCATTTTTGTGTCCTAACATGGCATCTATCCTACAAAACGTACCATGAGCACTTGCGAAGAATGTATATTCTACTGCTTTAGGGTAAAAAGTTATGAAGGTATCTATTGAATCAAGTTGATCTAGTGTCTCCTTTAAGTCTGCTGTTTCTTTATTAATTTTTTTTTGAGGATCTATTCAGTGTTGTTAGTGGGATATTGAAATCCCCTACTATGATAGTATTGCTGTTAATCTCGCCCTTTATATCCATCAAAGTTTTCTTTATGTATGTCGGGGCTCCTATATTTGGTGCCTAGATATTTATAATAGTTATATGTTCCTGTAGAATTGTTCCCTTTATCATTATGTAGTGTCCTTCTTTATCACTTACTACAGCCTTTGTTTTAAAGTCCATTTTGTCAGATATAAGTGCTGCTATCCCAGCTTTTTATTCATTTCCATTTGCATAAAATATTTTTTTCCATCCTTTTACCTTCAGTCTATGTGCATCTTTTGTTTTAAGGTGTGTCTCTTGTAGACAGCATATGTATGGGTCCTGTTTCTTTATCCACGCAGCTACCTTATGTCTTTTGATTGGATCATTTAATGCATTTACATTTAAGGTTCTTATTGATATGTAGTTGTTTGTTGCCATTTTGTTCTTTAAAGCTGTATTTTTTTTTTTTTTGCTCTATTCTTTCCTCCCTTTAAACTGTTCACAACAGGCCCCTTAGTATTTCTTGCGGAATTAGTTTGGTTTTAATGAATTACTTGAGGCTTTCTTTTTCTGGGAAGCTCTTTATTTCTCCTTCAATTTTAAACGTTAGCCTTGCTGGATAGAGTAGTCTTGGTTGTAGGTTTCTGTTCTGCATTACTTTGATTATATCTAGCCATTCCTTTCTGGTCTCAAGTGTTTTTCTTGAGAAGTCCGATGTCATCCTTATGTGGGCTCCTTTGTAGGTGATAGCCTTTTTTTCTCTAGCAGCTTTTAAGATTTTTTCTTTATCCATTAGCTTTGGTATTTTAACTATAATGTGTCTTGGTGTAGATCTTTTGGGTTTCTCTTTAATGGAGTTCTGTGTGCTTCTTAAATGTAAATGTATGGAATGTTTCCCAGCCTTAATTTATGGAAGTTTTCTGCTATGATTTGATTGAACAAAGTTTCCATTTCCTGTCCTCTTTTCTCTTCTTCAGGCAACCCTATGATGCGTATGTTGTTTCTCTTCATGTTGTCACAAAGCTCCTTTAGAGTTTCCTCACATTTTTTGAGTCTCTTTTCCTTTTACTTCTCTGCTTCTGTGCCTTTGTTTATTGTGTCCTCTAACTCGCTGATTCGATCCTCAGCGTGATTCATCCTGCTTTTAATTCCTTCCATTGTGGTCTTCAGTTCTGATACTGTATTTGTCATTTCTGTCTGATTCTTTTTTATTATTTCAATTTCGTTTTTTATACTTGTTATCTCTTTATTTAGATGCTCATAGTGACTATTCATTGTTGCTCTAATTTCTTTGAACATCCTAACTATCATTATTCTAAATTCTGCTTCTGGTAGTTTGGTTATATCTTGTTCATTCAGGTCCTTCTCTGAGGATTTCTCTTTATTCATTTGGTTTGCATTCCTCTGCCTGCCCATTTTATCTGTGTATAAGCAAGTTGTGTCCACTGGAGTCCAGTAGGTGTTGCCTTTGTGTTCTCTAGGTGTGGTCTGTCTGCAGGCTTGCCATCCCCTCTGCCGCTGCCTAGGGTGGTTGGGTATGGGCATTGCCAGCATCAGCCTACTGCCGCTGTTGCTGTGATTTCTGCCTCTCCTTGGTGGGAGGGGCTGTCATTCAAGCTACAAGCCTTAGCATCAAGGGCAGAGGTGAGCACCTTTGCTCAGCTGCGGATCCAGCCTGTTTCTGTAAGGCTTACGCCCAGCACTCGCAGTCAGAGCCTGCTTGGCACAGTTTCGTGGGTTGAGCGGGGCTTTTGACGTGCTCCCAGCTTTGAGCCTTTGCCTGTCCAGAATTTAGTTCCACCCTCGAGGCCAGGGCCCTCCTGCGCAGGGTCGCAAACTGCGGTTTCTGCTGCCGGTCGGGGCTACTAGCGTGAGCTCAGTTGTGAGCTTCCGCTTGTCTCAGGGTCTACCCCGCCCCCACGCTCGGAGCCTGCTTGTAGAATGGCATACCGCAGTTTCTTTGTCCGGACGGGGCTAGTAGCGTGAGCTCAGCCACGAACTTCTGCTCCTCTCGGGGTCTACCCCACCCCCGCGTTAGGAGCCCGCTTGCGCATGTAAGATGGCAATTCGAGGTTTCTCCGGCCAGGTGGGGCTGGCAGCATGAGCTTAGCCGCATGTTTCCCCTCGCCCCTGGTCATAGCCCCATCCCCACAGTCAGGGCCGGCTTGCGTAGGGGCACAGAGCAGATCTCTGCCGGTTTCTGGCCTCCCGTTTTTTTCCCACAGGTGAGTTACTGGTGGGCCCACAGCATCTGGACCACTTTTGCGTGTCCCCTCCACCCCTGCTGCGCTAGACCGAGCTCACATTGGTTGTGCCTCCGCCCATACCGGCAGGACCGCGTTTCCGCGTCCTGCTGCCACCATCCCTTCAGCAACCCTTACAGAGATGGAAGTGCCCTGAGTCTCCACACTGTAGGCCTGGGAGATCCCTCCCTCTAAGCAGCTCTGCTCTAATTGCCATGGGAGAGCTTGTTTGGCTAGTGTCCTGTCTCCCTTTGCTGGTATTGCTAGTTCCAGGGGAAATATTCATTTTCGATTAGGGAAGTGACTTAGCCCAGGGGTTAGGGTGGCTGTCCCCCAGAGTATTTGTCCCTGTGTCTTCAGTCCACACTTTCTTCCCGCTGCCCTCGTCCTCTCCTCTGTCCCCATTCCCCAGAGCCCTGGGTGTGTGGTTTTGAGGGAGGTTTTTTGTGCTGTCCCTTTAAAAAGAATCTTGGGTCTGAGAAAACTGTCTCTTTTTAACAAACAGTATCCTTACTTGTTTCAGAGCTCAATACTGTCCAAATACCTCTTCTAGGCTCTGGGACTGCAGGCTGGGGCTTGGTTCCTGGGACCCAGGTCCCTCCCTCTCTGCCAAACTCTCCTCCCGCCACGCGGGTCTCTCCGGGCTGCCGTTTGCTCCGGGGAGCTGGGTAGCCCTCTTCGCGTTTTCACTATTCCTACCAGTCTCAATGTGGCTTCTGCAGTGTTCCTTGTTTGAAGAGTCCACTTAGTTTAGTTCAAAGTTGGTTTATCCAGATGATGGTTCTTAAAATTGAGTTATAATCCACTTTGTTTCTGGGAGTTGGAAGTTGGTATGTCTGCCTACTCCATCGCCATCTTCGTTCCTCTGCTCCTTCAATTTTAAATAATAGTGTTGCTGGATAAAGAAGTCTTGGTTGTAGGCTCTTGTTTTGCATTACTTTAAATATTTCTTGTCATTCCTGGCCTCAATTGTTTCTGTTAAGAAGACAGATGTCATCCTTATGGGGGCTTTGCTATAGGTAATTGACTTTCTTTCTCTAGCTGCTTTTAGTATTTTTTCTTTATCTCTTAACTTTGGCATTTTAATTATGATGTGTCTTGATGTAGGTCTCATTGAGTTACTTTTTATCGGGACTCTCCGTGCTTCTTGAACTTCTCTGACTTTTTCCTTCATCAATTTAAGAAAGTTTTCAGCTACAATTTCTTCAAGCATGTTCTCTATCTCTTATTCTTTCTCCTCTCCTTCAGGAACTCCTATGATGTGAATGTTATTTTTCTTCATATTGTCATAGAGTTCTCTTTTAGTTTCCTCAGACTTTTTGAGCCTTTTTTCTTTTTGCTACTCTGTTTCTGTTTTTATTTATCTTTTTTTCTAATTCACTGATTCAATCCTCTGCTTCATGCAGCCTGCTGTTTATTCCTTCTAGTGTACTCTTCATTTCTGATATTGTAAAGACCATTTCTGATTGATTATTTTTTATGATTTCAGTGTCCTTTTTGATGCTTGCAATTTCTTTATTTAAGTGCTCATTAAGTCCATCCATTGTAGCTTTGTGATCCTTAAACATCCTAACAATCATTATTTTAAACTCTGCATCTGGTAATTTGTTTACTTCTATCTCATTCAGTTTATTTTCTGGGGATTTTTCTTGTTGATTGATATGGTTTATGTTTCTGTCTTCCCATTCTTCCTGTGTATGGTTTGCACACTTGTTAGAGTTGTGGGTCTGAGGTTGGTTTATTGAATGTGACTTCTCCTCCAGGCCTTTATTCCTTAGCCCCTGTCAGTTGTTTGGAATTTTAATTCTCTTAACTAGTAGTGCCTTATTAAAGTTTTAATTGCCCTGCTATTTGTTTGCTAATCCCATCAGGAAGCTTCAATGTTTGCTGAGAAGCTTCTGTCTTTAGGAGGGGAGAAGTGGTTGTATATTTTCTTTTTTTTAATTGAAACTGTATTCAGGAATGTGGTTGGTGTGACCTCTTAGAATCAGAAAATGTGTTTTTCCCAGTGCCTCTCTGGGGGCTGGACACATCCTCAGTATGAAGGGGGAGTTGTAGCTCAGGTCTCCCTCAAAACCTGAGTCAATGCCTCTTTCCTTTACTTCCTCCTTTCCTAATGGGCTTTTTGGAGGTGCATCAACTGGTTTCATGCTAGGCTTGTGCAGGACAGAGGGAGTGACTCTTTTCCCAGCTGTGGTCACTTCAATATTGGAGAATGACTCAGCTCTGCTCTCCTCTCCCTGTCACCGTTTGTGTCCCCGTGTCTCAATCTCTCCACTCTCCTCATGCAAGACTAGTCCTCTCAGCCTTCCTAACCCCCTCCAGTTAACTCCTTGGGCAACCAGCACCTGGACACCTAAGGTAGAAGTGTATTATCCCTTGAGTGCTCAGGGAGACAGCATAGTGAAGGGGACCTTTGTAATTTCTTTATGACCAATAATGAGTTCTCTTATTTTACTACACATAGAACCAGCAGATGCTGGTGTATTGGCCAATAAGGGCAGCCTCTGGTACCAGCTATGGTGCTGTCTGCAGACAAAACTCTGGCCTGTATTCTGCCAGAGGGAAAAGATTTGCCTCTCTTGGTGCTGTTGACAGCTCTCTCATTTCGCCCATAGCTTTTGATTTGTTAATCCTATTGCTGTAGTTGGTACTGTTTCTGTTTATGAAATGTACCCAACTCCTTGTACAGTGACCATCATGGAAGATATCTGTGGTTTTGATTGTGAAGTGAGCAAAAGGGGTGGAATGTTGGTCAAATAAGTTTGTGAATATGATATATATGTTTGCTCGCTTATAGTTTGTATTGGGTGTGGGAGACTGGCTGTAAGCAGGCCAGGTCATTATAGCCCAAGGCTTAGTTTTAAGTCTAAGCCTTTTCTACCCTTTTTGATGTAGGGTGGTGCACTCTCATGAGGAATCCCATAATGCCACTGATGAGTGACTTTGTATCAGAGACTTTCTTGTTTGTAGATTGGATTAAAGGTTTGGATTCTACACTACAAAGTGGGGCAGACCCTGAGTTGCTGCTCTCGGTTCCTGCTATCACCATTGAGGGGGCCTCCCTGATCCCTTGCCGTCCATGGGAAAAGCTGTTTTTCTGCTTTGCCCTTGTCTTCTCTTGTGGCTTGCCTGTCTTGGTGAGACACCAATAAACAGAATGGCCTACCATCCTCTGACTCCGTCATTTCTTCATCGTCTGCCAGAATCCAATGGGAACCGCAAAAGAAACGAATAGAAATTTCTCCAAAGAGGACATACAGATGGCCAATAGGCATATGAAAAAATGCTCAACATCACTAATCATTAGAGAAATGCAAATTAAAACCACAATGAGATATCACCTCACACCAGTCAGAATGGCACTCATCAGCAAAACAGCACAGAACAAGTGCTGGCGAGGATGTGGAGAAAAGGGAACCCTCCTGCACTACTGGTGGGAATGCAGACTGGTGCAGCCACTGTGAAAAAACAGTATGGAGATTCCTTAAACAATTAAAAATCGAACTGCCTTTTGACCCAGCTACCCCACTTATAGGAATAAACCCTAAGAACACCATAGAACTGTTCGAAAAGAAGAAATGCACCCCCATGTTTGTGGCAGCATTGTTCACAATAGTGAAGATTTAGAAACAGCCCAAGTGTCTTTCAGAGGACGAGTAGATTAAAAAGCTTTGGTATATATACACTATGTAATACTACTCAGCTATAAGAAATGATGACATCGAATCATTTACAACAAAATGGATGGATCTTGATAACTTTATACGAAGTGAAATAAGTAAATCAGAAAAAAAACTGAGAACGGCATGATTTCATACATAGGTGGGACATAAAAGTGAGACTATGAGACATGGACAAGAGTGTGGTGGTTATGAGGTGGGGGGAGGGAGGAGAGGTTGGGATAGGGAGGAGGGGAGGGGCACAGAGAAAACCAGATAGATGGAGGACAGTTTGACTTTGGGTGATGGGTGTGCAGCATAATTGAATGACAATATAACCTGGAGATGTTTTCTTTGAACATATGTACCCTGATTTATTGGTGTCACCCTATTAAAATTAATAAAAAATAATAAAGTCTCAGTTTGGTATGAAAAAGAAATAAAGAATCCAATGGGAACCTGCATGTGAATGGCCATGATGGCAGCTCCTGGCCTTACAATGTGCTTCTGGGAGCATGGATGTTATGGCTAAGGAACAGTAGAAACTGTTTGCTGTGGCATCCTCTTGAACCCTTCTGTCTATGTGTGTGTGTGTGTGTGTGTGTGTGTGTGTGTGTGTGTGTGTGTATGTGTGTATCTTTAAGTCCCTGTATATCATTGATTTCAATTCCATACCTTTACCCTTTCGAAGACCCCATATTAAATTCATTGCGGCTGGATCGCGACAATTGGCACTCATATATGTGGCCATCGAAATAAGGAAAGAGGGGAGGTAATGAAATTCCCCAGAAGTGTGCACATGAAGTAAGTATAAAGCTTCTAGAGTATGAAGCTTTTAAGTAGAGTTTTGGGGGAGAGTATAATAGTAAAGTATAAAGCTTTTAGAGAGTAAAGCTTTTAAGTAGAGTTTGATGAAAAAGTATGATAAGAAATAATTCAGGAGAAAAATAAATATGAAAGTTGCTGCACCTTACAGTTTGAAGCAGGGTGGATTTGCTTAACAAAGGTATAATTTTTTTGTCCTTTAAGTAGTTTATTTACACTTCTGAATGTTAAAACTCTATTTCCTAAAAATATAGTACAATTAAAAAAAACTCACTAAAGTCATACAGATTTAAATTCCACAGGATCCCTGACAATTAAAAATATTATTCCCTATAAGGTAAATTTGTGGCAAAACAATAAAGTGTGTTTCTCTGATTAATTCATTGAGATTTATTTTACTCTCCAGCTAATTTAGACAGGAAGACTAATAGTAATTTATACTGTCTTTAAGTAAATTAACAAAACATATCCAAAATGTTAATCAGCACATGCATGATTCTGAGAGAGTGACTATCTATACATATATACCAAACACAAACAAACAAAAAACACCCCAGCACTTTACCAATTGTCAAGAGCCAATGTGGATTTTTATTCATCTCTCAAAGATCTCTGTGGGTGTTGATAGTCTTTATTTTCTGCTGCTTTGTTTAATATATAGTATTTCCTTTATTCCTCCTGCCTTAATGTTCCATGCCTGTTTTACACTGGAAACTGTTCCTAATTTAGATGAATTTACCTCTGCCACCCAGAATAGTTCATCCCAAGGTTCTCTTCACCACACCATGGCTGCAGAGCTCTAGAAAAAGACACCCTGGGTTCATCTCTCCAGTTTAAAAAAAACAAAATCTCCATCTCCATACATGCTGCAGATAGCTTTACCAGTCTATCTCACTCATTATCAGCTAGAAGCAGTGGTCATTGGGACTTGAACTCTAGCTGCAAAGTGTGGAAATATGACCACAACCCCAGTGCCTTGTGGACTTTTCTTGAATGTGTGTGACTCCTGCTCCTTTGGACAGTTATCAGACTTGGTGAAATTATATGAACATGTTAAGGACATCTAAGTCCGTAAGAATTTTATTATAGATCCTGTTGTATTAGTTAAGACTTTGCTTGATAATATAATCACTTAATTGTATTAGGACACTTGCTATAGTATCTGTTAGCATTGGTTATTTCAATTTTGTTATTTATTTTATATTTTTCCAGTCTACCTCCAAATCAGAACATTGAAATTCAGATGAGTATAAATCACAGCACACAAATTGAAGTTTTAGAAAAATAAAAGTAAAAGGGGGATATGTTGGGGACCGAATAAATAAATAGGGTATTTTTGCAATCTGGACAGAGGTGCTGGGCCCAAGCCCCATCTCATTTGCCTAGTTAATAAAGAGCTACACCTGATTCTCATTTATCTCACCCATGTTCTCTGGAGGAGGCTGGAAGCTAGTTTCTTATTGGTGTAAAGTAGATTTGGATGGTATGGTGGGGGTTGTCCTTGAGTTGCCTTGGAAACTTAATTGAATTGCTGATGGACCACATTTTTTCTATGAATAAAAGTGGATGTGCTTCTGGGAGCAGGAACATTATGGCTAAGGAACAGTAGAAACTGTTTGCCGTGGCGTCTTCCCAAACCCATCTGTATCTATCTATCTATATATCTATATCTATATATCTATATATCTCTATATATCTATCTATATCTATCTATCTATATATATCTATATCTATCTATCTATATATATATATATATATATATATATATATATATATATAGATATATATATATATAGATATAGATATATATATATATAGATATATATATATATATATATTTAAGTTCCTGTCTATCAATTATTTCAATTCCATACCTTTTCTCTTTCAAAAACCCTGTAATAGACTCGTCATGGCTGGACCATGACACAAGTTGGCCCCTAACATATGAATTATTTATCCATTAAAAGGAGAAATTCTTTCTGTGTTCTCTTTTCCCTACATACACCTGCCCTTCCTGTCCTGATTCTTCAGAGTGCCCGAGGCAAGGGTCCTGACCTTCAATGCAGTAAGTCCAGTTAGGATGCACAAGTGAATAAAGCTGACAGGTGAGAGAAGACAGCAGAACTGTTTATGGACCTTCTTGAGTGGTCCTGCATGAACTGCAAGGTCAAACCCAGATGTAAAAATGTAGCATAATCCATAGATATAAAGTAAAACAATGCAAAATAGATAGTGCTTACACACACGTGTGTGTCTGTGCTGTTTTCGGACTATCCTGCTCAAAAGGAGGCTTAGTTTATATAAAGTATTATATATTACAAAATGTACATGTATAGCTGTCTTTTTTGTGTGTGTCAGAGACAAAGAAAGAGACAAAGAGAGGGACTGATAGGGACAAGCAAACAGGAAGGGAGAGAGATAAGAAGCATCAAATTGTCGTGGCTACTTAGTTGTTCATTGATTACTTTCTCATATGTGCCTTGACCGAGGGGTTACAGCAGAGCAAGTGACCCATTGCTCAAGCCAGTGACCTTGTGCTCAAGCCAATGACCTTGGGCTTCAAGCCAGTGATTTTGGGCTCAAGCTGGTGACCTCAGGGTTTCAAACCTGGGTCCCCTGGGTCCCTGTATGAATCTTTCTCCACTACACTACTGCCAGGTCAGGCATAGCTGTTTTAATAAAGCTAATTAAAAATAAAAATTTGGGACCAGCAAGCAACATTTTCACAATTGATTTAGAATTCCAAACTTCAGGTAAGTCAGTTTTCTCATGGAGAGAAAAGCAGCAGAACTCCATTTCTAGGTGTTGGGCAGATAAAATATATTATGCTCACTTTGTTAAAGATGGTGCTGCCCACGTGCAAGTTTTAAGAGTAAGCTTTTCCCCACACCCTTGACTGACTGGATGATGTGGGGTGGTGCACTCTCCTGAGGAATCCTCCCATTATGCCTCAAATAAGTGACCTTGTATCAGAGACTTCCTTGTTTGTAGATTGGATTAAAGGTTTTGATTCTACACTATAAAGTGAGGCAGACCAAGAGCTTGCTCTCTCTTGGTTCCTTAGATTAGTATAAGAGAGGAGAGCAGATGAAGGCTACATGGAGGCCAGTAGAAACAGCCAAGATGGTGGAGTGCTGAGGAAGAAGCGAGTTTGTGCAGAGTTTGTGTAGAGAGAAGGAGATGGGGAACAGAGGTGAATAAGTCTGGTGAGCTAGAAACCTTTGATTCTAGGAAACTCGGATAAGTCAGTAGCTTTGTGAGCACTGAATGAGTGGGTTTTGGAGCCCAGCATGTGTTTTTGCTTGTCCACTGGGTGCAAGCTAGAATTAAAGCTGATGGCTCACCAGTTCTTGGCTCCGTTGTTTCATTACTGACTGTCTGAATCTAATGCAAACTTGCATCAGCCAAACTGCTGTGATAGTGGCCTTGGCTACTGGCTTTACACTAGGAGAAAAAAAATGCTAAAAATAAACTCCTAGTAGTGAGTCTGAAAGGAGGCTTTAACAGAAATGTCAGAGTCTCACTCCTGCTTTCAGGAGAGATCATTGAGAAAGCAACTTTCACACAATTAATGGTCATAACATTTTAATCCGAAACACTCCCAGGGTAAACAAAGTCAGCATGGAAGCAGTACCAGACCTCTTATAGGGATGGTTCTGCTAAGCATCTGCCTTTCCACATTTGTCCTTAAGTAAATAAGTAAATGTATCTGAAACCCTTGAATTTTTGAACTATGAAAGCACGTAACACAAAAAGCATGATGGAAAGCCCCATAAGTTTTCTTTATTTTGAAAAACAAAGCTTAAAATCTAAAGTGTCTTGAAATCAATCTTCTATATGAAAACAACAGCAATGAAAACCAGTTCTTCATTCTGATATTTCCAAATAACTAGATTTTTGGTATCACTTATTAAAATACTAAGTAGTAATCAAAAGTAAATGAACAGGGACAAAAAGTATAATTTCAGATAGTAATATCAGTTTAGCAAAATGTCATAATTCAGTGAGAATATAAACCATGATTAAATAATCTTTAAGACTATGTTTGAATATATATTCTTCCATTGAAATAGTATCTGCTTTTAACAAGGAGATGGGAAAAATAGAGAAAAACGAAGACGCATGGGTTTTAGAGTGGCATATTTCTTCGTAAAACAAACAAAAACACAGTTCTCATGGTATTTCTTGCAAATAAACTTTCTGAAAGGTGATTGAGCACTTGGTAAAATAGAAATCATTTAGAGCCATCTTGTGGTCATCATCTGTAATTGCATGTTTTTGTTTTTGTTTTTGTTTTTTAAAAAGAGGTTCAACTATATTTTAGAATAAAGGTGTTTCATAACTGAAAAATTATCTAATTTCTTTCAGAAAGTAAGCTTTTAGGTATAGACAATATATTTATGTGGAAGAAATGCCAACAAATACATATATTTGCAATGCAAATTATAGTAATAATCATTTACTCAGTGCTTCCTATGAGCCAGGCACTGGGGCTGTGGTCTTTCGAGTATCTGCTCCCTGGATAGGAAGGGTTCTGCGGGAAAACAAGATAGATTAAATCAGCTTCTTGCCCAAGGTCACATGGAGTTAGTAAGGTGTGGAACTGGGATTTGAAAACTAAGTTCTTAGTAACTACTACCCCTTTAAAAATGCCTACTCTGTATGTCAGACATCAAGTTAAGTACTTTCTACTTGTTATCTGACTACAATAACACTCTTATGAGATAAATATTAGTATATACTTTATAGAAATAAAGAGATTCAGAAAGATTATATTAGGAATTTAAACCTAGAGATATTTAATTCTGAAGACCATACTCTTATTTATGTTATGTCCTTTTACATTAACTACATCATGATGCTTTAATTATATATGTACAAATATCTATCTATTTATTTATTTATTTGTAACAAAAGGTCATTATACTCCTGTCTCTATATGCTCTTTTTAAAATAATTTCAAATATAGAATTACAAATCTTAATACAGATTTGCCAAATATTAATATTTGCCTTATTTCTTTCACTCTCTCTCCTTCCCTCCCTTTCTTTCCCTCCCTCTTTCTCAGCCTGTATACAGAGTAGGCAAAAGCAGGTTTACAGTTGCAATACTAACAATTAATAAATAATACAAGAATAAACTGTTTCAGGTACTCACAACTGTAAACCTACTTTTACTTACCCCAGTATCGAGTTTGTATTCAAGTTTTAACAATCCTGCCAGTAATGTTCTGTGCTGTTACTTACACATTTCTGAATAAAATGTTTGTATTTTCTTTCCATGTATGTATGAATTTTTAAACCTTTCTTTCACTCATGATAACACATATGCACCCCCCCCCACACACACACACACATCTTAGGTCTTAGTGCTGATACACTCTCTTCTTCCTTATCTAAAGGTGTTATAAAAATTCAGTGTGTTAAAACTACAAATGTAAAGTTTTATAACAACGCTTGGTACAGAGTGAGAAGATGTGAGTTTGAACTGCTTTTATTCTTGCTTTATCTTAGGAACCTCTCCTAAACTATGGGGCTTTGTTTTACCACCTTAGTTGCAATCACTTCAGCAACTGCTGACACATGCACCAACCACTACCAAAATGTGACAAGTAGGTGGTAATGGCCTCTGACTTGGGTTTATTCTAGAATTTAGTTTATTACTACATCACTGTTAGAGGTGGTGGCTCTCAAAGTCAGACCAGACTGGTAGTCAGGTCCCCATGCAGAGTTCATGCATTTCTGACTTGACCTCATTTACATGATTAATTATCCAGGGTCATCATGCCAAGCTGGAGATAGTAGGGAGCTTGCTGAGCACCAAAATTTATTGTCTAGTACCCAAAATCTGAAGATTTCCAAAGATCACCATAAATATTCTTTATTGCCTTTCCTCCTGTATCTGGGAATGGTGGAAGTTTATAGAAATAAAACATTTTGGAATCTGGAATTTTGTGAAACTGACCATATCAGGATTTAAGTATCATGGATTCCAGATTGCTCCTAAGAGCAATCCTTATCCCGAGTTTGTTCTCTCTAGCTCAATAACATAATGGTCATGGGCTAATTAAAGAAAAACATAAGCAGATGTGTTCTGCATAACTTTTGCACTAACGTGATAGTAAAAGAGTTTTATTATTAGCAAGACACATACACACACACACATACACAACCTTGGAGAATATTCTACTAGATAGTGTGTGACTTCAGGATCAAGAAATCTATAACTTGCCCAGAGTTCTCTTGGTGGCAAAAAATCAGGACTATCTTCTTTGTTCTATTCAACTTACTCTGGTTTGCATCCTTGGCACATTCCCCATGGATATGCCTTCAGTCAGCAGGGGTCATCTCTCCTGGACCCTCTTCCTTAAGATTTCTTTCTCTTTCTTCACCCTGGCCTGCCTCCTTCCTTTGGTTTTGTTAACCCTTTTCTCCACCCTTAGAGTTATGTCCCTAGAGTCCAGAGTAGGTCAGGACTCACTGGAGCCCAACTAGAACTTCTCATTATTCTTGCCTCTGTGTATTGGTGTCTGTGTCCCCAAGTAGGGTACATGGTCTTTATACAAACAGTGCTTATCTTCAGTCACACTTTAGAAACTGGCTGAAATCTTTCTCAGTCCACCACCAAACGCTGGGTCCTCCTCACAGTTCTCTGATGACTTTCTACAACACCACACTCTAGGCCAGAGCTGATGACTGGCCCGTAGATTCTGATCCTATGTGCACAGTGAGTCATTGATTTTATTTCACAAGGAGTTAGGCCAAGGGCATACCGTAGCCAGAGGAAAACTCATTAGAGTTTTTCATGAAGGGAGGGGTTATTTTTAACTTTTTGAAATCAAAACAGAGAAAAACAGCTGAAGACCGTACCCAAATGTCAAAAAATGGGACTGAGAAGGTCATTGATTGTAATGTCTAGGAAATCTATCTAGTCTTTTAGCTCCATTGTCTTTTGGCTCTGGGTATAGAGTTCCTAGAAAGTTTTGCTTACTCTCTGGGTGTTCCCCTGAAAATAATAGCATATTTTGTTCCCTCATTGAAACACACTTCTGAGAAACCTCATCCCATGCATCCTCCCTTGATGGAAAAGGGTTTAAACTGGGAAATCAGGGACTTCTGGGCCACATGGAACAGACTTGGAAGTAGCAACTGCAGGGGGCTATCCCCATACATAAACTGCTTCGATCAAGACGATCTGGTTCTTTTGTGCTTCAGAATTGAATTTGAGTCAGCTTAGAATAGAAAGAGGTTTGCTGCTTTCTCTCAACATCTGCCAGGTCACCACTATAGGCAAGGTTTTCCCCGAACCCTGAGAACTTTCATCATTACGATGATATGGAGAGAGTGGGGGCAGGGAGTTCTAACCCTTCAAATCTGACCCAGACCTTCTGGCCTCTCCTTAGCAGCCTAAGGCATCCAGCATCAAGTCACACAGCTTGTTCAGTGTATAATAATTCACATCCTATTTTTCTACAATTCTTTTCTACAACAAAAATATGCAAATTTGTTGACTATGACACACAAAAACATGCATATGGTCACTTGAGTCCTCAAGTTCTCTGAACATACCATCCTTCTGGATGCTTCTGTGAAGATCCTTAAACCCCATTCAGGACTACTCTCCTTTTTGTGTAGCCCTGTCCCTTGTTTTGGAAGGCAGAGCAGACACCTTCTCTGAGCTTAAAGTTTTTGGTTTGACCTTTTTGTCCACCTTCCACAGGACTCAGCTGAGGTGAGTTTGCCAACACCTTGTTTCCACTCAGGTTTTCCCTGACCAGGGTCACTCACCATGGAACCTGTCTGGGAAGCTCACTGTACACAGGAATACTTCAGTGCTTAGAAGGGACTGAGGTGATACTGATAGATACTGCTATACATTTGGTGTCTAAACTGACTCCCCCACCAGTGCCCATGGCCTCCTTAACCCACAACCTCTTCTGGAAGTCCCAGACATGACACCAGACACTGTAGCTGTAGGGCGCTCCAAACGCTCAGGACCAAGAGGCCTGAGCTCTCCGGTCTTACAAGGGTATGTTGTCAAATCTCTTTCATAGATTTGAATGGAGTAAGTTCACACTGCCTCCTGGCATGGACCTCTATCTATCTGCATTCACATCTCTGCCTGTAGAATTAAGGGCTTCTGAGGATGTGACCTGATGTCAGTGAATGGCCATTCTTGAGGGCATCATCAGGAGGGTTCATGCAGGGTTGAGTCTAATAACAAGCCCAGGCCATTCCCCGAAGGACTCTCTTCTCCTGGCATTCAGCATGCTTTGTCCTGCTCCAAGAATAATAATAGCTAATGCATATTATGCTGACCCCGTGCCAGGCTCTGTTGTAAATTTTTCTCAGTCTTCTTAACCCTAACAGTAAAGAGAGATTTATGAGTGACAAATACCCTAATATCATCATTTCATGCATGAATCACTTAAAAAGCAATCCAACTTCTTTTTTTTTTACTTCTACATCAAAGTACATTGGCTAACACATCATTTTCTGTTTTCCTTGGCATTTCTATAAGACAATTCATGTCCAAACTGGCTCCATGGTAAGACAGTGAGCTTAGTCCTGACTCTGTTGAATGTTGACTCTGTTGCAACCTTGGATGCCTCTTCCTTGCCTCTTAGTGTCCAGTGAGCTTTTGCCATTCACGCTGTGCCTGCTTCTTCTATAGCACCCTCAGCTATGGTGGGTCTTTTATCTCTGATCTGCATGATGATGCAATTCAGATAAAGCAGAACACTATCAAAAAAGTTTAGCAATCCCAGACCACATCTTTCAAAGTGTAACTTTAGCATATTGCTCCTGTAATTCATTGCTAAAAATGAATGAATGAATTGTTTTTCTCTCCTACCCTTGATTGATAATGCTAAAGCCCTTTTGTATTGTTTTAGAACTCCTCATCTAACCCCTTTGTCATTCTATTCAAATAAAGCCATGACTATTTGCTCCAGGAAGTCACTTGTCTCACATAGTCAGCAGTCTAGACGTCATCATAAGCTCAGCTGGGATTCTCTATCTACAGAAATATTTCGCAGTTGGTTGAATGAAAATAGTGACATTTCAGAAATGAAGCATTCATTTTCTCCCACTGACTAGGCAGCTTGTAGCTGACTTAACACTGCGCTCTGTTCTGCCCCTTCCATCCTCAACAACATGAGCTGCATGCTGCTCATGTACACAACCTTGGATTTCTGGATTTCCACCCAACTGTGTTTCCTCTTGGTCAACAGTGCTTATCTGTCTTTGTTTCATGTGGAGAGACGGTATTATTCCATCATCATATCCATTAGGTACCCTCTACTGGAAAACCTAACTCAGTCTAGGTTAAGCAATCAAAATGATTGATCAGTTTACATAAAATAAAACCCAGAATTAGTGTAAATCCCAGGTAAAGCTTTAATCAGTAACTCAGAAAAGGTAGCCTATGATTAAGCTGCTTCATTTCCTACGGGGTTACAGATGGCTTTCCACTGCTTACAGGGGTGCTCATCACAACCAGCAGCAAGATAGAGGTCCTCTGTACGTTTCTGATGAAAGCAAAAAAGTTCTTTCTCCCAAGGCCCCAATGCACATCTTTCTATATTTCAGTGTCTCGTTGAATCACATGCCTGGCTCTAGGCAGTCAGTTTGGGTTGGTAGATGGACTTGCTGAAGGGGTTGAACTAATCATGGCTCACCTCTGACCACATGCTGGCATCAGCTCCTGCTAAGCCAGAGGCTGTATTCTGTACTCTGTATTGGAGAAGGTATTTTACCAGAAGAAAGTGGGGCTTGGATGGGACAAATAAACTTATAATTACCACATTTCCATCATAAACCTAACCCCACTAATGTTCAAGGAAACCTGTGAACTGTTACTTACCAATGTGTGGTGGCTTCCGTTTCAGATGCACTTTCTCCATCCCTGGCCTTTTGCTTGGTACACAGGGACAGCTGAGACCTTAGCACTCTTACTGGACTGCTTCTCGGCCATTTTCTTTTGTAAATAATGAGATTGGCAGCCAAGTGTTTCACGTGTTTACGCATAAGATTTTCACAAAAGCCCTGAGCACTAGACACCATCACCCACTTCTTCTTTGCAGTAGGCTAGGGAATGACAAAAGTAGAGGAAAAAGAGTTCCACGAGCAAATAAGTAAATAAATGCACCAGAGATTGAAGATGTATTTGTTGATTGTGGGGCAAGTTCCAAAGGAATTACCAGAGCATACATTATTAACACTTAGAAAAGGTACCAGACCTTACAAATAAAAATGGCACAATGAAATTGAAGATGGATGTTTAATTCTACTTCTTTTCATTTTCTTTTATTCAATAAAGAAACTTTATTTCCTTCCCTAGTTAAAATAATTCCTGAGAAAAACGTTGGATCATCATTCCATGTCCATATACTCTACTGTCTCTGAAGTATTTCTTTTTAAATTTTAATTTATTGTGTTTACATAGATTCTAGTGCCCCCCCCAATGCATCCCTCCTCCCCTGTGTTCCCCACAACATCCTCCTTTCCCCCGTCCCCACAACGCCCTCCCCAATTCCCTCCAGGATTAACTTTTCTGCTCTCTATAACATTGTGTTATGTGTGTATAATTTCACCAATCTCTTTCCCTTTTCTGATCCCATTCTCTCATCCTCTTTCCCTCTGCTGATTTCTCTCTGGATCCTTTGTTCCCACCTCTGTCTCTATTCTGTTCCCCAATTTATATTGTTCATTGGAGTGAGGTCATATGATATTTTTCTTTCTCTGCCTGGCTTATTTCACTTAACATAATAGTTTCCAGGACCACCCATGTTGTCACAAAAGGTAAGATTTCCTTCTTTTTCATGGCCGCATAGTATTCCATTGTGTATATGTACTACTGCTTTTTAAACCACTCGTCCACAGATGGACACTTGGGCTGTTTTCATAGCTTAGCTATTGTGAACAATGCTGCCATAAACATGGGGTCCATTTCTTCTTTAGGATCATTGATGTGGTGTTCTTGGAATATATTCCTAAAAGTGGGATGACTGGGTCAAAAGGCAGTTCCATTTTTCATTTTTTGAGGAATTTCTATGCCCTTTTCCACAGTGGCTTCACCAGTCTACATTCCCACCAGCAGGGCAGTAGGTTTCTCATTTTTCCACATCCTCGCCAGCACTTATTATTTGTTGTTTCGTTAATGAGCATCATTCTGATAGGTGTGAGGTGCTATCTCATTGTGGGTTTTTTTGTTTTTTTTACAGGGACAGAGAGAGAGTCAGAAAGAGGGATAGATAGGGAAAGACAGACAAGAACAGAGAAAGGTGAAAAGCATCAATCATTAGTTTTTCATTGCTGTTATGAACTTTAGTTGTTCATTGATTGCTTTCTCACATGTGCCTTGACCACGGGCCTTCAGCAGACCAAGCCACCGCTTGCTGGAACCAGCGACCTTGGATCCAAGCTGGCGAGCTTTTTGCTCAAGTCAGATGGGCCTGCGCTCAAGCTAGTGAGCTCGGGGTCTTGAACCCAGGTTCTGCATCCCAGTCCGACGCTCTATCCACTGCGCCACCACCTGGTCAGGCTCATTGTGGTTTTAATTTGCACTTCTCTAATGACTAGTGATCTTGAGCATATTTTCATTTGCCTATTGGCCATCTGTATGTCCTCTTTGGAGAAGTGTCTATTCATTTCTTTGCTTATTTTTTGATTGGTTTGTTTATCTTTCTTGTGTTGAGTTTTACAAGTTCTTTATAAATTTTGGTTATTAACCCCTTATCAGACATATTGTTCAATATATTCTCCCGTGTGTGGGTTGTCTTTTTATTTTGTTCATATTGTCTTTAGCTATGCAGAAGGTTTTTAGTTTGATATAGTCCCATTTGTTTATCTTATCCTTTATTTCACTTGCCTGTGGAGATAAATCAGCAAATATATTGCTTCGAGTGATGTCGGAGAGCATTGCCTATGATTTCCTGACTTACATTTAAGTCTTTTATCCATTTTGAGTTTATTTTTGTGAGTGGTGTAAGTTGGTGGTCAAGTTTCATTTTTTTGCAGATAGCTGTCCAATTTTCCAAAATTATTAGTTAGAGACAATCTTTATTCCGTTGTATGCTATTACCTATTTTGTCAAATATCAATTGTCCATAAAGGTGCAGGTTTATTTCTGAGTTCTCTGTTCTGTTCCATTGATCTATATACCTGTTCTTATGCTAGTAATTAGCTGTTTTGAGTACAATGACCTTGTAATATAATTTGATATCAGGAAGTGTGATACCACCCACTTTATTTTTCTTTTTTAAGAATGCTGAGGCTACTCATGTTCTTTTTTGGTTTCATATGAAATTTTGGAATATTTGTTCTATATCTTTGAAGTATGTTATTGGTATTTTAATAAGAATTGCATTGAATTTATAGATTGCTTTGGGTAATATAAACATTTTAATAATATTTATTTTTTCTAAACATGAACACAGTATATGTGTCCACTTGTTTGTATCTTCATTGATTTCTTTTACAATGTTTTATAATTAAATATTTACTCTTAGGTACTTTATTTTTTTCTTGCAATAGTGAAGAAGATTGTTTTCTTAATTTCTCTTTTAGATAGATTATTGTTGGTGTATAAAAATACCTCAGAATTTATTTATCAGGTCCAGTAGTTTTTATACTGTGACTTTAGGGTTTTCTATGTAGAGTATTATACCATCAACAAATAATGATAGTTTTATTTAACTATGTTAAATCAGAGTGGTGAAAGGGGGAACCCCTGCCTTGTTCCTGATCTTAAGGCAATTGCTTTTAACTTTTGTCTATTGAGTATGATGTTGGCTGTGGGTTTGTCATAGATGGTCTTTATTATGTTGAGGTATGTTGTCTGTATTCCCATGTTGCTTTGAGTTTTTATCAAAAATGGGTGCTGGATTTTATCAAATGCTTTTTCTGCATCTATTGATATTATCATGTGGTTTTTCTCCTTCCTTTTGTTTATGTAATGAATCACATTAATTGATTAGCGAATATTGTACTAACTAGCCTTGCTTCTACAGAATAAATCCCACTTAATCATGATCCATGATTTTTTTCATGTATTGCTGGATTCGGTTTGCTAATTTTTTGTTGAAAATTTTAGCATCTAAATTCATCAAGGATATTCGTCTATAGTTTTCTTTCTTTGTGTTGTCTTGCCCTGGTTTTGAAATCAGAATTATGCTCACCTCATAAAAGGAGCTTGGAGTCTTCCCTCTTCTTGAATTTTTTGAAATAACTTGAGAAGGATAGGAGTCAGCTTTCCTTTGAATGTTCTGTAGAATTAGCCTGTGAATCCATCTGGCTCAGGGCTTTTGTTTGTTGGTAGTTTTTGATAACTGTTTTGATCTCATTTGTTGTAATTGGTCTATTTAGGTTTTCTGATTCTTCCAAATTGATTTTTGAGAAATTATGATCCAAGGAATTTGTTCATTTCAGCTAGGTTGTTTAATTCTTTGGCATACAGTTCTTTATAGTATTTTCTTATAATTCTTTGTATATCTGCAGTGTCAGTTGTTATTTTTCCACTCTCATTTCTAATTTTATTTATTTGAGTCTTCTCTTTGTTTTTTTTTTTCTTTATTTGTGATTCTAGTTGATGGTTCATTGATCTTGTTTACCTTTTCAAAGAACCAGCTCTTGGTTTCATTGATTCTCTGTATTATTTTTTTAGCCTCTATGTCATTTATTTCCTCTCTGATCTTTATTATTTCCTTCCTTCTACTTCCTCTGAGCTTTACTTGCTGTTTATTTTTTAGTTCTTTTAGTTGCAGGGTTAAGTTGTTTATTTGAGCTTTTCCTACCTTTTTAAGGTATGTGTATAATGCTATGAACTTCCCTCTCAGTACTTCTTATGTTGTGTCCCATAAATTTTGAGTTTTTGTATGCTCATTTTTGTTTCAAGGAAAATTTTTATTTCTTTCTTGATCTCATTGTTGACCCATTTGTTATTTAATAACATGCTGTTTAGTTTCCAAGTGATTGAGTGTTTTTTAGTTGTTTTTTTTTATTGTAGTTGATTTCTAGTTTCATGCCATTGTGGTCAGAGAAGATGCTTGATATAATTTCAATCTTCTTAAATTTGTTGAGACTTATTTTATGCCCTAACATGTAGTGTATCCTAGAGAATATATCACGAGCACTTGAAAAAAAATGTATATTCTGCTGCTTTAGGGTGAAAAGTTCTGAATATATCTATTAAATCCAGTTGATCTAATGTGTCCTTTAAGTCTACTGTTTCTTTATTAACTTTCTTTCTTGAGGATCTATCCACTGATGTTAGTGGAGTATAGAAATCTTCTATTATGATAGTATTGCTGTTAATCTCACCCTTTATGCACATCAAAATCTGCTTTATATATTTAGGTGCTCTTATATTAGGTGTATAAATATTTATAATGGTTATCTCTTTCTGTTGGATTGCTCACTTTATCTTTATGTAGTGACCTTCATCTCTTACTATAGTCTTTGTTTTAAAGTCTATTTTGTCAGATGTAAGTATTGCTACCCCAGCTTTTTTTTTCATTTCCATTTGCATGAAAATTTTTTTTCATCCTTTTACCTTCATTCTATGTGTATCTTTGGTTTTGAGGAGGGTCTTCTATAGACAGTATATGTACATGTCCTGTTTTCTTATCCATTCAGCTACTCTATGTCTTTTGATTGGATCATTTAATTCATTTACATTTAAGGTTATTATTGATATGTAGTTGTTTATTGCCATTTTATTCTTTAAACCTACATTCCTATTTTACTAGATTTCTTTCCTACTTTGTTCTGTCTACAGCAAGACCTTAATATTTCTTGCAACATTGGTTTGGTTGTGATGAATTTCTTGAGTTTTTTGTTGTTGTTGTTGTTTTTGTCTGGGAAGCTTTCTATTTCTTCTTCTATTTTATTCTTTTTATTTTTAATTTTTTTACAGGGACTGAAAGAGAGTCAGAGAGAGGGATACACAGAAACAGACAGACAGAAACGGAGAGAGATGAGAAGCATCAAGCATCAGTTTTTGTTGTGACACCTTAGTTGTTCATTGACTGCTTTCCCATATGTACCTTGACCACGGGACTTCAGCAGACCGAGTAACCCAAGCTGGCAAGATTTTGCTCAAGAGAGATGAGCCTGCACTCAAATTGGCTACTCTGGGGTCTCAAACCAGGGTCCTATGAATTTTAGTTTGATGCTTTATCCACTGCACCACCACCTGGTCAGGCTCTCCTTCAATTTTAAATGATAGCCTTGCTGGATAAAGAAGTCTTAGTTTTAGGTTTTTGTTTTTATTACTTTGAATATTTTCTGCCAATTCCTTCTGGACTCAAGTGTTTCTGTTGAAAAATCAGATGTCATTCTTATGGGGGCTCCTTTGAGGGTGATTGACTGCTTTCCTCATGCAGCTTTTAGTATTCTTTTCTTTTATCTCTTAGCTTTGGTATTTTGATTATAGTGTGTCTTGGTGTAGGTCTCTTTGGGTTCTTTTTAATGGGGTTCACTTTGTTTTCTGAAGCTGTATGACTCTTTCTTGCACCAATTTAAAAAATATTTTAGCTATAATTTTTTCAGTCAGGTTTTCTATCCCTTGTTTTTTCTCTTCTCCATCAGGAACCCCTATTATGTGGATATTGTTTCTCTTCATGTTGTCACAGAGCTCTCTTAGAGTTTCTTCAGACTTTTTGATCCTCTTTTTTTTTTTGCTGTTCTGCTTCCATGCTTTTGCTTACCTTGTCCAGGAAGTCACTGATTTGATCCTTTGCTTCATCCAGCATGCTTTTAATTCCTTCTTCATATCTGATATTATGTTTTTCATTTCTGTCTGATTCTTTTTTATGATTTCAGTGTCCTTTTTGATGCTTGTAACTTCTTTATTTAGGTGCTCATTAAGTTCATCATTGTAGCTTTGAGATCCTTAAGCATTTTAACAATTATTATTTTAAACTCTGCATCTGGTAATTTGATTACTTCTATTTCATCCTGATCTTTTCCTGGAGATTTTTCTTGTTGATTCATATGGCTTATGTTATTCTATCTTCCCATTGTTTCTCTTTGTGGTTTGCAGGTGTGATCTCCTTAACTAGTAGAGCCACTTTTTATTTTTTTATATCTTAACTTGGTTAGGTGTGAGGAACTCTTCTTTAAGATGTCACTCATACAATGGTTGTTAGGTCCTGATCTGATGGTTTCTCTATCTGGCCTCTGGATGTGCCCTCCCTGGACCTTCTTGGTTGGAGCCTGGCACAGACCAGTGGGGGTCATTGCCTATGACTGGCCCTTATCTGCCTTTTTGGAGCAACAGGCACTCCAGATCCTGTGGCTGCTTCTTCCGAGCCCAGCTGTCATTGTTAATATCAGCTTAGGTGTCTTTTCTCTTCCTTTGGCCTGAAAAATGTTTAAATCTTCAGGTTTCCTTGAGATTCACTTTCTTCCTCCTCTTATTGGTGGCTACTTGTTGGAGTCAGTACTATAAACAGGGGTTAGGTAAGGTATTGGATGTGGCTTGCTTCTTAACCTCAGGTGTCATTCTATCCAACCTTCTATTTTATTTTATTTTTTTTCCTTTTCAGCCCTCAGAAGGGTGTGGCCACAGGAGTCCAATGGGTGTGGCCTTTGTGTTTCTGAGATGCAGTCTATTCACAGGCATGCCACCACCGCAGCTGTCGCCTTGGGCATTCAGGCCCAGGCATTGCTAGTGCCAGCCTGCTGGTGCAGTCACTGTGGCTTCTGCCTCACCTCTGTGGGTGGAATTGCATGCGCATTCCAGTCTACAATTTCTGGCTGGCCCCGGCCTCCACCCCATCTTAGGGGGTGGGACTGCTTTGGCACAACCTGGGATGCAAGCCTGGGCAGGTTCCCCGGCTTCCACAATGCTCCTGCAGGTGGGACTGCGTTACATGCTTGGGCCACAGCCATGGCTGGCTCTTGGCTTCTGCCCCAACAGAAGGGACTGCGCTCCTGCATCCTGCCACCACCCACCCTCCAGCAAGCACTCAGCAGTGTGGGGTTGGCATTGTAGCTCAAACCTCAGCACTCAATACTGTATCCTTGATGGGCTCCCTGCTTCTAAGCAACTCTGCTCTGACTGCAGCAAGGGAGCTTCAGTTTGGCTGGAGACCTGCTTCCCTTTGCTGATATTGCTGATTCCAGCAAAAATATTCACTTTAGATTTGGGGAATGACTTAGCTCAAGGGTTAGGGTGGTTGTCCCTCAAAGTGTTTCTCCCTGTGTCTCCTAGATTACACTCTCTTCTTGCTACTCTGGTCCTCTCAGTTCTCCGCATCCCCAGAAGCCTGAGGTGAGTGGTTGTGAAAGAAGTCTTCTGCGTAGACTCTTTAAGATGAATCCTGTGTCTGAGAAATCTGTCCCTTTCTAGCAAACAGTATCCTGACTTGTTTTGCAGCTAAATACTGCCCATACACCTTCTAGGCTTTGAGGCTGCAGGCTTGGGCGTTGGTCCTGGGACACAAGACCTCCCTCTCTGGTAAAACTCCACCACCTTGTGAGTCCATCCAGGCTGCTGTTCACTCCTGGGACCTGGGCAACACTCTCTGCATTTCCACTTTTCCTACCAGTCTCAGTGTGGCTTCTTCAGTGATCTTTGGTTATAGATACCTCTTGGTTTAGCCCAAAGTTGTTTTTTTCCAGATGATTGTCCTTAAAATTAAGTTGTAATCCACTATGTTTCTGGAAAATTAAAGTTGAAACATTTGCCTACTCCACCGCCATCTTGCTGCCCTGTCTCTGGTTCTACTTTTTTCTTAGGACTCAAAGTCCACACACAAAAAACAATTTTTAAAGGCATAAATCTGAGTGTATATGGGGCAAAAGAGGGGCTCCTATTTTTAAAACTAAATATTAAAAACATGATTACTAAGGAAGAAAGAGAGAGAGAGAAACATCAATTTGTTGTTTTACTTATGTATGCACTCGGTTGATTCTTGTATGTGCCCCGACTGAGGATCGAAACTGCAACCATGATGTATCAGGACAATGCTCTAACTAATTGAGCTACCCAGCTTGGGCTTCAGTGTCTTTTTTATGGCCACCCCCCATGACTCCTTGTCAGTTTGATGGATTGACTATTTTTCATCCTTGAAGACTCGGCTCGCCTGACCAGGCAATGGCGCAGTGGACAGAGAATTGGAATGGGACACAGAAGACCCAAGTTTGAAACCCCTAGATTACTACATTAAGCGTGACTCACTCGGCTTGAGTGCAGAACCACTGGCTTGAGCGTGGGATCATAGACGTGACCCCATGGTCGTTGTCTTAAACCCAAAGATTGCTGACTTGAAGCCCAATGTCACTGACTTGAGCCCAGGGTTGCTGGCTTGAGTAAGGTTTCACTCACTCTGCACTAGCCCCCTCCCCCTGGGTTAAGGCACATATGAGAAAACAATCAAAGAACAACTAAGGTGCCACAACAAATAATTGATGTTTCTCTTCTCTCTCCCTTCCTGTCTGTCTGTCCCTATCTGTCTCTCTTTCTCTCTGTCTCTGTCACACACACACACACACACACACATACACACACACACACACACACACAAACACAGCTCAAATATCAGGACTTTGCTGATCACAGAGAGTAAGCACTTTGTTCATCCATGTCCCCCATGTTTTTCATAAGTAGTTGTGTTTTGACATTTTACTGTTTTCATTATTTGGGTTCAAGCATGTCTCCTTCTTCACTAGGCCATGAATCTCAAAGGTAGGGACCATATTATCTTCAGGTCTGTGCTCTATTCCCAACCTCTATCCTATCCCAGCCTTCTTTGCCTGAAGCAAAGAAGGACAGTGGCAAACAATATTTTTAATGTCAATTGGATACTGTGAGAATTTATAGTATCTGTCTTCAGAGCATTCTTTTTGAAACTTGACGTGGTTACAAAAATAGATTTATTTTCCTAAGAAATAATCAAGATATTTATAATGGAATGTGACCATATAATTATATAATTAAGCAACAGGAACTTTTATTTCTTGCTGGTGGGAGTACAAAATGATACAGCTACTTGGTAAAACAGTTTGGCAATTTCTTACAAAACTAAACATACACATACCATTTGATCCAACAATCTCACTACTTGGTTCATCCAAATTGGTTGAAAACTTATGTCGACAGAAAAACCTACACATGGATTTTTGCAGTAGCTCTATTCATAATTGCCCAAACTTGTAAGCAACTAAGATGTTCTTCAGTAGGTGAATAAATAAAAAAACTATGGTACATCTAGACAGTAGAATATTATTCTATGCTAAGAAGAAGTGACCTATCAAGTCATAAAAAGACATGGAGGAAACTCAAATACATGGTACTAAGTAAAAGAAGCCAATAGGAAAAATCTGCCTACTGTATGATTTCAACTATATGACATTCTGGGAAAAGCAAAACTATGGAAGCAAAAAAAAGATTAAAGATGCTTAGGAGTGTTATTTACACCCTAGGTTTGCTTTAGTTGAAATCTTTAGCTGAAAACATACACATACAGTTTTTATTTAAGTTTATTTTAATCTCAAAGAAATGTAGCATTATATTGCTTTGGTTAATACCATTGGAAAATATACAGGTATAAATAAATGCACCTGAGCTACTGCATCTTGACCAAAGCAGATCTAGAGAAAGGTTGCTTCTTTGAGTTCATCCTTTTTATAAAAGCACCTCCAGGTATTGGTCTTCTATATTGTCTTTACAATTTAAAAAAATATATTACTTGTTTATATTTTAAACAGGTTATATATTTATATTATTCAAAAATCACCAAGAATTAAAAGGCACACAATAAGACCTTTTTCTCTCTTTCACCACCTCCTTGAATTTATTCTTTTCTCCTTCTAGGGAGCTTTTCTGAACTATATAATGTTAGAATCTACAGGAGTTCAAAAGGATCAGAGTATAGGTTTTAAAGAAAGAAAACCTGCCGGCTGGCTCGCAAGGGGAGTTGCGCCAGGTACAGGGTCAGACAGGGCTTTCAGGGTCTTTGGGGGAGGGAGTAGAAAGGGCTGTGGGGTATTAGCCATTTGGCTGCTGGACAAAGGATTGTGACATCAGACATTCCTTTGTGGCTGGTCATCTGCTGCGAGCCCTGAAATGAGACTTACTGGCAGGGTTAAAGAAATGAAACCTAAGACATAATACCTAAAAATAAGTTGGATAAAAGGTGTATATGGGTAAAGCAGAAGGCAATCCTGATCAAAAAATCAGAGAAGATTTTTAGTGAGGAACATGGGTGGGGAAATGTGTAATTTCAAGCAGACTTATAGGGGGAAACACTTTATGTGACCCTTGAGTTTGGGGTCTATTAGGGCAGTCCTGTGAACACACACTATGGCCAGATAGCAGGATTGAGGTGATGGTCTGTAGCATAGAAGACTCAGGATAAGCAGACTCAGAATTTCTGAACTTTAAAGGATCCTAATATTCATTAAGATCATGCTGCTAATGAAGTAACCGAGGGCAAGAGAAATGAAAGGATCTCCTTAAAGTCTCAGAGTTATTGGTGACTGTTGGTCAAATTAGTTGTAAAATCTGTATTTTCTGGTTTTTCTCGCTCTCATTGTTAAATATGGCTACTGCTCATGTGATAATACTCTCACATGATATAGCTAATTACTTTCTTGCTTGGGAAGGGGCTTGGTTATGCTATTGTGTGCTGGAGGAGGGGGTTGTCCTGAAAAGTTTTAAAAGGAGGAGCTAAGAGGCCATTTTGAGGAGAGGTCATGTTCTTGCAGAGAGAGAGGAGACCACATCACTGTAAGGAAGGAGAGGCCACGTGGAAGAGCCAGCCAAAATGGAGGCACGCAGAGGGGACTGAATGAGGCCTTTGATTCTAGCAAAAACCTGAGAAAGTCAGTGGCTTTGGGAGCTCTGAATGGAAAAGAAAGTGTTTTTCCACTGTATTTTCTTGCCTGCCAGTTGCAAGCAGGAATGAAGCAAAATGGCCCACCAGTTCTTGGCTCTGTTAATTTTTTTACCATCTGTCCGGATTAAATGCAAACTTGCATTGGCCAGGTGGCTGTAATGGTGTCCGTGGTCCTTGGCTTTACAGTGACTGTGCTGGGTCTCAAGTCACGGATTCTGTTTGGTGTCTTTCCCAGTATACACACTGTCTCTAGGAGTCAGTAGTCAAAGTGGAAGGTGGTTTTGAGTGCTAGGGAAAGAATATGAAAAGGATCTGGGATGATTAGATCTATAATTAAAGATATTATTGGAGGAAAGGAGAGACAGATGCAGGAATAAGGTGTCATGAATCAAGACCTGCCTATCTGATGTAGGTCCCACTTTGCTCTCTTAACTCACCCTGACCATGTTACATATTGCTTTCATTTTAGGATACTTGTGCAAAGGTCACTTTTCCCAAGGTCATCTCTTAGAAAGGATACAATTTTAAGCAAATGAGCATGTTGTGTAGGCATAAAATCAACTTGTGTAATTTAACAATCAGATTGGAACTCATTGCCATGGGCTTCAATCAGTATCAGCACAGAAGTACAGCTTTTTATATTTTATCACTTTTTTCCTCCTCCATCAACAGCTGAGTATGTTTTAAGTTCATCTTTTGTATAAGCAATCAATTTGCAGGAAAACTGGCTGTCAAGTCTATAGCTAGAAGAAAATAAAAAGAGAATTTCAATAAGCTTCCTGCTGCTCTGTCCTTTATAAAATGTTCAGATTTATGCCTGTTACCTATCTTCTGAAGCTAAGCTTCCAGAGGAGAAAAAATCCCATGAACCATCCACTTTAAAGATCTTGGCATTTATCTCTGGGCCTAGTTAGTTATCTCCTTAGATTTTTTCATCTGAAGTAAAGACAGATTAGAATACAGAGGAATAATTACATTCAGTGGCATTATATTGCTGATTTTATTATTGATTTAGTCTTAGTTGATGTGGCTGGTTTCAAGTCTAACAGCCAGAAAGCAAGATGCATAGTTGAGATGATAGCATGACCACAAGAAATATAATTAGCTCATAATTGGAGTTTCCTCTTCAGTACTAATTATGGTGCACCAGAATTGTTACTAAGGAAGAAAACCCCCCACCCCCTTGAACCCAGAAGATTCAGGAACATTTTATGTTTTAGGCCAAGTGTTCAGAGAGATTTTGTAAAGAACACCTTTTTAATTGTACAATGTACTTCGTTCCCTGTGTTGGAATGCTGTGGTGTAGACAGCAAAGCAAGCAAAAGGGGTAGAATGTTGGCCAAAATAAGTTTGTAAAAATATTATTTTTATATTGTGTGTGATTTACAATGAGGGCTAGGCAACACCAGCTAAAAATGGTCAGTAAAGTTACAGATTGCCTTCCTGTTTGGGAAGGGCTATTATTTTGCTAAGGGAGAGGTTTTCGTACTAGAAAGTTTGAATGAAAGAAGGATGGAGAAATCAGATACCCCCCTCTACTGTTCACTGAGGAGGAAGAGAAGCAATGAAAAACCCAAGGGGGAAGGGAGATCTGAATAGCCCTGTTGGGCAGATAAAATATATTGTGCTCTCTTTGTTAAAGATGGTGCTGCCCACATGGAAGCCCATCACCCAGGTGATATTAGTTGCCCTTATGCTTGGGATGGGCGTAATTTATATTATTGGGTGTGGGGGACAGGCTGTAAGCAGGCAGAGTCCTAAGGCCTAGTTTAAAGCGTAAGCTTTCCCCCACACCCTTGACTGATTTGTCTCAGATAAGTGACTTTGTATCAGAGACTTCCTTGTTTGTAGATTGGATTAAAGGTTTTGAATCTACGCTATAAAGTGGAGCAGACCGGGAACTTACTCTCTTGGTTCCTGAAGTTAGCATTAGAGGGGAGAGTAGATTAAGGCCACGTGGAGGAGAGGAGAAGCAGCCAAGATGGTGGAGTGCTGAGGAAGAAACCGGTTTGAGCAGAGTTTGTGCTGCAGAAGGAGATGGGGAACAGAGGTGAATAAGTCTGGTGAGCTAGAAACCTTTGATTCTGGGAAACTCGGATCAGTCAGTAGCTTTGTGAGCACTGAATGTGTGGGTTTTGGAGCCCAGTGTGTGTTTTTGCTTGCCCGCCGGGTGCAAGCTAGAATTAAAGCTGATGGCTCACCAGTTCTTTGCTCTGTTGTTTCATTACCGACTGTTAGAATCTAACGAGAACCTGCACTGGCCAGATGGCTGTGATGTGGCCTTGAATACTGGCTTTACAAGCCCCTTCCTCTTCCTTTTCAGTTTTTAAGACCTTAATGGGCGATTTCCAACTCTTATTCTCTGACATCACTTAAACCTCCTTCCATCTTGAAATCGTGTGATTGACGTACCTCTAGACAAAGGGGATCACAAGCCCCCTTGCATGTGAACTTGTGTTCTGTAAAGGGTAGATAAGATGTAAGAAATCTAATTTCAGGGAGCACGTGTCTTTGGAGTCACTAGCCCCACATGCTCTGTCGGCTTTTTAAAAATAAATTCTCTTTTCCTCTTCTAAAGTTATCTGTCTGTACTCCATTGGGTCACTTTCCTCCAACATTACAGCTTAAAAGTAATAAAAATTATGTCCATAGTTGGGAGCTTTTTGATAAAATGCATGTAGGATTTTTTTAATGGCAAAAGTTCTGTGGTGATTCCAGCTACGGTGAATCAGAGATGATTAAAATATCTTTTCACTTCCACACAATCAAACAATTATCTTTGGGAGCTGGTGCAAACCCACAAACCACTCAGTGTTGTCACAGTCATACTCTAAGTCAAGGTTCCCAAATGCTACCAAGAAATTTACTCTTATCAAGAGATCGGAAACCTGAGGCTTCAGAGAGCATGAGGTTTGGTCAACACCTAATTTGAAAGTAAATGCAATCCTTTGAAATTTAAAGTTTGACAAGCCTGAAAATGTAAACTCCACTGAGTTAGTGATTTGGCAGTAAATTTAACAAAGAAAACCAAAAGATCCAGGCATTCGGGACAGAATTCAGTGTTCCACAGTGACTTCTGGCTATAGCGGGTCAATCACTGAAAAATGAGATGTAAATCTGCATAAGAAGAAATGGAGAGAGTTCAAGTAAATGTCGTCATTGAGGGCTTTAGAAAATCAAATACACTTTTTATAAAAATTCATATTTACTAAGAAAATCATATCCTTTTCTGAGGAGGTAGGCTCTGAGTAGAAAGAACAATGAAAACCATGTGATTACCTCTTTTTATTTCTCTATTATGCCCCTCATTTGCTTAAAATCTATCCACCTTGAATAAATAGTTTAATTTCCCAAGTCTGAATGTGTCTTTATATACAGCAGGAGAATGATGCTACTCATGGAAGGGGTTAGACCCTGTTTAGAAAGGAGCTGCTCTGTTTGAACGAGAACATAAGTGAAAGGTCCCATTAGCGAGCCTGATAACACAGAAGCAAGCCATGTCTTGCTGCCCTTGATGTCAACATTATGGTTTCACACCTGAGCTTTACCACTTTGAGGTTATACGGCAAGCATTAACTTTCTTCTCAACCTCTTCACCTAAGAAGTTTGATTTTTGCAATATTTTGAATGTAAAAATAATTATTTTTTTATTCAGGCATTGACAACTAGAGTCAAAGGGTCCTATATGATCTGTGTCTATTTCATATTTTTAAAGTATTGCAAACCAACCAAACAAACAAACAAAAGATAAAGAATATGAAGAACATGGGACCAAGATTGAACGGGTCTGTGACCCAAAAATATTTACCATCTGGCCCTTGACAAAGTTTGCTAACCTTGCACTATGGGGTTACACAACTTTCTAGGATCCTTGAATGAGAAATATTAAATAATGCATTTTTATTCTTTATTATTTCAAGTTGCTATTATAAAGTAACCTCCAACCTGTCAATATTTGCAATCAAGGGTATAGCCACTTATGGTTCAAGGATGCTATCTTTGTTATATAATAAAGACAGCTCAGTGCACATCAAATGTTTTAAGATCTAGGAAACTCTTCATTCTGTATCTAATACTTAGGAACTATTAGATTAGTATGTAGATCAGTGGTTCTTAACCTGGGTTCTATCGAACCCTAGGTGTTTGATGAGTCGGTCTCAGGGGTTCGGAGAAAGAAGCCTCTGCCGCGGAGGCCAGAATAAAGTAATACCGTAATTTGTGAGTTCATGCACTTTGTTGGTTTTGTTCTTTGAGCAAGGTGATGTTCATGCACAGCTCATTTTGTGCACCAGTAAAAAAACATATACCTATGTCTTGAATTTGGAAAAAAAAATCATATTTTATTTATCACTAAAGAAGGGTTCGGTGAATGCGCATATAAAACTGGTGGGTTTCATACCTCAAAAAAGTTTAAGGGCCTGACCTGTGGTGGCACAGTGGATAAAGCGTCGACCTGGGAACACTGAGGTTGCCAGTTCAAAACCCTGCACTGGTCTGGTCAAGGCACATAAGGGAGTTGATGCTTCCAGCTCCTCCCCCCTTTCTCTCTTTCTCTCTCTCTCTCTCACTCACTCTGTGTCTCCTCTCTAAAATGAATAAAATAAAATAAAATAAATTAAAAAAAAGTTTAAGAACCACTGATGTAGATATATTCCTTAGGTGCTCAACATTAGAATAAGTCAATTCCTGGGATGGCAGTTTGGCCAATGATATAAAAAAATGTATATGATGTCAGGGGTCTAATTTAAATTTGAACTTTACTTCTTATTCAATGTGTGACCTTGGCCAATGAAGCCAAGTTTTCTCAGCTGTAGTGTTCACACCAACTAGTCTAATAGCACCTCCCAGAATTGGGTGACTTTTAAATAAGAAATGATAGTTAAAAGCATCTTGTTCAGTTTCAAATGCATAAACACTCAAAAAGTATGCTCAGAAGTATCTCTAAATCTGAGGTCTAAACAATGAATAAAAATATCACAGCTTTAACTCCAAGTTGGACCACAAAATAATAATACCTAGTAATGAACTGATTTATTTATTTCATTCACATTAATCTCTATCATTTTCCTTATACCCTCTATTGTCTAAATCTTTTAGACATGCCAAATTTTATGACACATATAGTTGTCTATATTCTATACTGAGAATCTTTACCTTAATTTTTTACTTACTATATAAATGAGCTCTCTGATCAGGGAAGTTAGAGAACTGCAAGGTCCCTGGGTTTCTGAGGATTTGAAAGTTTGCATAAAACCTATATTATATCTCTCCAGAATTACCTTATGTGAGATGGAAATGATCTTACATTTTGTTTCAGTACATACAAGTTCAAACATATCAAACATACCACTAAATAATTATATGTGTTGTGTATATATATATATATATATATATATATATATATACACACATATATAATAACCAGGATACCATAAATATTTCTAGACCATTGTATTAAATAACATGAAATTCCAGTTTTTGTGTCTGGTCTTGGGCAGAACTGATTAGCCAATCAGAGATCTTATGTGTATGAAGTAAAAATAAAATCATCCAGCAACATTTCCTTAACACAAACCAACTTCATTGTGGGAAGAATTAAGAAATTCTGCCAAAAATGTGTGGATTATATTATTTTGAAAGAAAAGTTATGTTTTCTGTTTCATTTTTATCTTGTTCCTTCATTTACAACAGCAACTGGCAGATGGCACTAAATCATTAGCTGCTACCAATGAATAGAACTGCTATTTAACAATCACAGCATATATCTTCTACAAGTTATACAATATAGTTCTGCCTCTGCAAATAAAAGTCCTTCACTGGCCACATCATAATTTAAAATATTTTTATCTGTGAACTGTACAATCTAGCCAGGTAAAGTTGTTAGACTCATATGTGAAATAAGGGGGAAAATGCACATATAGACATTGTTGTTTTTTTTCCCTAGGGAATAATGGATTCAAAGTGAAGTGTAAATTACTTATAAACATATTAAATTAACCAACTGTTCTATAATTAAAGCAAAGTATAAATATTAGTCTTATAGAATAGTAAGCAGCTCTTCTTTACATAGCTGAAGC
Source organism: Rhynchonycteris naso (assembly GCA_037038555.1). NCBI lineage: Eukaryota > Metazoa > Chordata > Mammalia > Chiroptera > Emballonuridae > Rhynchonycteris > Rhynchonycteris naso. The sequence continues at coordinate 174,979,615 of CM072995.1, read as the reverse complement.
ATAGAAAACTTAAAATCACATTAAGTGAATGCTAGAGGTAGAATGAGGATCCATATTTCTTCATTTCCAGACTGGTGCTCCTTTGGATATGTTGTGAGGAGGTTTAGAAATGATGAATTATTGATGAATGTCATACTGTTGTTGACTCTTCTGAGCGAGAGATTTAAAATTCAGTTTGAGCTTATACAAAAGCTTTGGAATTAATTGTAGACACCTGCCATTTTTTTACTCTGTCCTTTAACTGAGGACATTATCACTAAACCTCTGTCATTCATGGTGTTATCACATTCTGCCCCCAACAGGATTCTACTGCTCACTCATCAGAGCAGACCTATAGTTCTTCTACAGCCCAGAAGTAGAAAATAATATGGAATCGAATCAAACTGAAGGAAATAAAAACCCTGAAGTTTTAATCAAACAACTGGTTTTGGTATTTTCAATTCTCTGGCTCATTAATAAAAAACCTTGCACTTGCTGTTATTGTCCTAAAGCCTATAAATAGTAAAAAAGATCAAACACTTCTCATAAATATTAACATTATATACAAATAAATTATTTACAAAGTGACTATTGATATTAAACTACAGGATATGGAAAGAGAGAGAAATTCCTGGAGAAAAATAAGTCACAGTGGAAATATTTTGACAAGTTGGTTTGGGCAAACTCAGAGAAAAGCACTTAGGTGGTAATTTTGTAAAGAGGAATGATGATCTGTACAATTTCTGAATGTTTGTTTCTACCAGTAAAAACTTCTAGAATAAAGTCACATGATAAGTGTCCAATGGGAGATTGTAGTTACAGAAGGGGAAAGACAGGAGGTCAAGTTTTGGTTTTCTTTATAGCATCCCACATTTTCCCACACAACTTCAAAACAGTTTTCAGCATCTTTTTTGACTTTGTTTTATTGTCACTATTTCTGTGTCTATAGGCAACATATTTTCTTCCACAAGAAATACAATGATATATGTTTTGTTATCAAATAGCCAGTGTTGTTAAGCATCTGTTTCTATATGTTGAATGCTTCAGGTGAAGAGGGTATGTGAGTTATTGATTGGTGAAAGATAAAATGATCTAATTAAAGTAATATCTGGGAAATTTGTCACAATCTGACACCATGAAATGGCATAAAAAGGAAAAAGCTACAAATACATGAAGGAGATGCAATATATATATACACATACATATTGCACACAAACACACACACACACACACACACACACACTGTGCAATGGAATATTATTCAGCCATCAAAAGGATGAAATCTTATCATTTGGAACAACACAGATTGACCTAGAGAGCATTACGCTAAATAAACTAAGTCAGACAGAAGAAAGACAAACACCTGTCATTTTACTTATATATAAAATCCAAATAATAAAATAAAGAATAAACAAAACAAAAACTGATAGATATACAGAACACAGCAATGGGAGGTGATTAGAGTGATGAATGAAAAAGGTAAAAGGGATTAACAAGTACAGATTGGTAACATTGGGGAACAATTTTATTTTCATTTTCTGTTGCATGAGGTTTTAGAATTGTTTCTACATATTTCTGCATCACTGATTCCAAATTTGAAATCCATTTTTTTGGTGCATGCTCTAGTTTTTATGCAATTTTAATTTCTTTTTGTTACAGTTAATGACATGCATTTGTTTTTAAATTGGAGTTAAAAGGCAACAACTCTTGGATTGGACATATCCACAAGGCAATTAATGTTTTACAAACATCACTTTTACGATAATTGTAGTTGTTTTTAAATGTAAAAAAATATTATCTGAGAGAAGCAAGATGGCGACGGAGTAGGCGGACGTACCAACTTCCAACTCCCAGAAGCAAAGTGAATTATAACTCAATTTAAAGAACCAGCATCTGGATAAACCAACTATGAACTAAACTAAGTGAACTCTTCAACCAAGGAACACAGAAGAAGCCACATTGAGACTGGTAGGAATAGCGAAAACGCGAAGAGGGCTGCCCAGCTCCCCGGAGCAAACGGCAGCCCGGAGAGACCCGTGGAGCAGGAGGAAAGTTTGGCGCAGAGGGAGGGACCTGGGTCCCAGGAACCAAGCCCCAGCCTGCAGTCCTAGAGCCTAGAAGAGGCGTTTGGACAGTTTTGAGCTGTGAAACAAGTGAGGGAGCTCCCAGGCCTACAGTGTGGAGTATTAGGTCCCTTCCTACTCTGCTGAGGGCTGCTTAAGGGTTTGGGGCGACAGGACGCTGAAACGCGGTTCTGTCGGCGTGAGCAGAGGCCAAGCCGGTAGGAGATCAGTCTAGCCCAGAGGGTCGGAGGGGACGTGCGAAAGCGGTCCGGAAGCTGCGGGCCCGCCTTTAATCACACTTACGGGGACAAAGCGGGAGGCCAGGAATGGGCAGGCCCTGCGCAAGCCGGCCCTGACCGCGGGGACCGGGCTAGGACCAGGGACGGGCAGGGGCTCGCGGCTGAGCTGACACCACCAGCCCCCCGCCTCCCGGGCTGGAAAAACCGCAGTTGGACAGTGTACGTGCGCGAGCGGGCTCCGAGCACGAGAACAGGCTAGACCCCGAGACAAGTGGAAGCTCGCAGCTGAGCTCATGCTACTATCCCCGCCCAGCCAGAGAAACTGTGGATTGCATTCATACGTGCACGAGCGGGCTCCAAACGTGGCGGCGGGGTAGAGTCCGGGACGAGCGGAAGTACGCAGCTGAGCAGAAGCCAGCAAACACGCCCGCCCCAATAAACCTTGGTTTCCGACCCTGCGCAGAAGGGCCCTGGCCTCGAGGGCGGGGCTAAAGCTCCAGACAGGTAAAAGCTTACAGCTGAGAGCACGTCAAAAGCCCCGCCTAACCCGCGGAACTGTAGCGAGCAGGCTCCAACTGCTGGTTCTGGGCGGAAGTCCGGAAATAGGCTGGGTCAGCAGCTGAGCAAAGGTGCTCACCTCTACCCTTGGTGCTAAGTCTTGTGGCTTCAGTGACAGCCCCTCCCACGGAGGAGAGGCAGAAATCACAGCAAAAGCCACAGTGGGCCGGCGCTGGCAATGCTCATACCCAACCACCCTAGGCACCGGCAGAGGTGGTGGGGGGCCTGCAGATAGACCACACCTAGAGAACACAAAGGCAACATCTACTGGACTCCAGTGGCCACAACTTGCTTATACACAGAAAAAATGGGCAGGCAGAGGAATGCAAACCAAATGAATCAAGAGAAATCCCCAGAGAAGGACCTGAATGAACCAGATATAACCAAATTCCCAGAAGCAGAATTTAGATAATGATAGTTAGGATGTTCAAAGAAATTAGAGCAACAATGGATAGTCATTATGAACACCTAAATAAAGAGATAACAAGTATAAAAAATGAAATTGAAATAATAAAAAAAGAATCAGACAGAAATGACAAATACAGTATCAGAACTGAAGACCACAATGGAAGGAATTAAAAGCAGGATGAATCACGCTGAGGATCGAATAAGCGAGTTAGAGGACACAATAAACAAAGGCACAGAAGCAGAGAAGAAAAAGGAAAAGAAACTTAAAAAATGTGAAGAAACTCTAAGGGAGCTTTGTGACAACATGAAGAGAGACAACATTCGCATCATAGGGGTACCTGAAGAAGAGGAGAGACCACAGGAAATGGAAACTTTGTTCAATCAAATCATAGCAGAAAACTTTCCTAAATTAAGGCTGGGAAACACTCCACACATTCAAGAAGCACACAGAACTCCATTAAAGAGAAACCCAAAAAGATCTACACCAAGACACATCATAGTTAAAATACCAAAGCTAATGGATAAAGAAAAAATTTTAAAACCTGCTAGAGAAAAAAAGGCTATCACCTACAAAGGAGCCCCCATAAGAATGACATCGGACTTCTCAACAGAAACACTTGAGGCCAGAAGGGAATGGCAAGATATAATCAAAGTAATGCAGAACAAGAACCTACAACCAAGACTACTTTATCCAGCAAGGCTAATGTTTAAAATTGAAGGAGAAATAAAGAGCTTCCCAGAAAAAGAAAGCCTGAAGGAATTCATAAAAACCAAACCAATTCTGCAAGAGATACTAAGGGGCCTCTTGTGAACAGTTTAAAGGGAGGAATGAATAGAACAAAAGAAGAATAGAGCTTTAAAGAATAAAATGGCAATAAACAACTACATATCAATAATAACCTTAAATGTAAATGGATTAAATGATCCAATCAGAAGACATAGGGTAGCTGCATAGATAAAGAAACAGGACCCATACATATGCTGTCTACAAGAGACACACCTTAAAACAAAAGATGCTCATAGACTGAAGGTAAAAGAATGAAAAAAATATTTCATGCAAATGGAAATGAAAAAAAAGGAGGGGTAGCAATACTTATATCAAACAAAATGGACTTTAAAACAAAGGCTATAGTAAGAGATAAAGGAGGACACTACATAATGATAAAGGGAACAATTCAACAGGAAGATATAACTATTGTAAATATCTATGCACCAAATATAGGAGCCTCGACATACATAAAGCAGACTTGGATGGATATAAAGGGCGAGATTAACAGCAATACTATCATAGTAGGGGATTTCAATACCCCTCTAACAACACTGGATAGATCCTCAAGAAAGAAAATTAATAAAGAAACAGTAGACTTAAAGGAGACACTAGATCAACTTGCTTTAATAGATATCTTCAGAACTTTTCACTCTAAAGCAGTAGAATATATATTCTTCTCAAGCGCTCATGGTATGTTTTCTAGGATAGACCACATGTTAGGACACAGAAATGGTCTCAATAAATTTAAGAAGATTGAAATCATATCAAGCATTTTCTCTGATCACAATGCCATGAAACTAGAAATTAACCACAAAAGAAAAACTGAAAAATACTCAAACACTTGGAAACTAAATAGCATGTTATTAAATAATTAATGGATTAACAATGAGATCAAAGAAGAATAAAAAATGTTTTTAGAAACAAATGATAATGAGCATACATCAACTCAAAATTTATGGGACACAGCAAAAGCAGTACTGAGAGGGAAGTTTATTGCACTACAGGCATATCATAAGAGGCTGGAAAAAGCTCAAATAAGCAACCTGACCCTGCATCTAAAAGAACTAGAAAAACAACAACAAATAAAACCCAAGACAAGTAGAAGGAAGGAAATAATAAAGGTCAGAGCAGAAATAAATGACATAGAGGCTAAGGAAACAATAGAGAGGATCAATGAAACAAGAAGCTGGTTTTTTGAAAAGGTAAACCAGATTGATGAACCTTTAACTAGACTCACCAAGAAAAAAAGAGAGAGGACTCAAATAAATAAAATTAGAAAGGACAGTGCAGAAATAACAACTGACACAACAGAAATACAAAGCATTGTAAGAAAATACTATGAAGAACTATATGCCAAAAAATTAGACAATCTTGGTGAAATAGACAAATTTCTTGAATCATATAACCTTACAAAAATCAAGCTGGAAGAATCAGAACACCTTAACAGACCAATTGCAACAAATGAGATCGAAACAGTTATCAAAAAACTCCCAAAAAAGAAAAGTCCTGGGCCTGATGGCTTCACAAGTGAATTCTATCAAAAATTCAAAGAAGAACTAACTCCTATCCTTCTCAAGCTATTTCAAAAATTTCAAGAGGAAGGAAGACTTCCAAACTCCTTTTATGAGAAGAGCATAATTCTGATCCCCAAACCGGGCAAAGACAACACAAAGAAAGAAAATTATAGGCCTATATCCCTGATGAATTTAGACGCTAAAATTCTCAACAAAATATTAGCCAACCGGATCCAGCAATATATGAAAAAAATCATACACCACGATCAAGTGGGATATATTCTGGAGAGGCAAGGCTCGTTCAATATTCGCAAATCAATCAATGTGATTCATTACATAAACAAAAGGAAGGACAAAAATCACATGATAATTTCAATAGATGCAGAAAAGGCATTTGATAAAATCCAGCACCCATTCATGCTCAAAACTCTCAGTAAAGTGAGAATACAGGGATCATTCCTTAACATGATAAAGGCCATCTATGATAAACCGACAGCAAACATCATACTAAATGGACAAAGATTAAAAGCAATCCCCTTAAATTCAGGAACCAGGCAGGGTTGCCCACTTTCACCACTCTTATTCAACATAGTTCTGGAAGTCCTAGCTACAGCAATCAGACAAGAAAAAGAAATAAAAGGCATACAAATTGGAAAAGAAGAAGTAAAACTGTCACTATTTGCAGATGATATGATATTTTATATTGAAAACCCTAAAGTCTCAGTCAAAAAACTACTGGACCTTATAAATGAATTCAGCAAGGTGGCAGGATATAAAATTAATACTCAGAAATCAGAGGCATTTCTATACACCAACAATGAAATATCAGCAAAAGAAATTAAGGAAACAATCCCCTTCACTATTGCAGCCAAAAAAATAAAGTACCTAGGAGTAAATTTAACTAAGGAGGTTAAGGACTTGTACTCGGAAAATTATAGAACATTGATAAAAGAAATCAAGGAAGATACAAACAAGGGGAAGCATATACCGTGCTCATGGCTAGGAAGAGTAAACATCATTAAAATGTTTATACTACCTAAAGCAATTTATAAATTCAATGCAATACCAATTAAAATACCAATGACATACTTCAAAGATAGAGAACACATATTCCAAAAATTTATATGAATCCAAAAAATACACGAATAGCCTCAGCAATCTTAAAATGAAAAATAAAGGAGGAGGTATCACTCTTCCAGATATCAAGGTTTACTATAAGGCCATTATACTCAAGACAGCCTGGTATTGGCATAAGAACAGGCACATAGATCAATGGAACAGAACAGAGAACCCAGAAATAAACCCACAGCTTTATGGACAACTGATATTTTACAAAGGAGGAAAGAACATACAATGGAGTAAAGACAGCCTCTTTAACAAATGGTGTTGGGAAAATTGGACATCTACCTGCAAAAAAATGAAACTAGACCATCAACTTACACCATTCACAAAAACAAACTCAAAATGGATAAAAGACTTAAATGTAAGCCGTGAAACCATAAGCATCTTAGAAGAAAACATAGGCAGCAAGCTCTCCGACATCTGTAGCAGCAGTATATTTGCCGATTTATCTCCACGGACAAATAACATAAAAGGCAAGATAAACAAATGGGACTATATCAAACTAAAATTTTTTGCACAGCTAAAGACAATATGAACAGAATATAAAGACAAACCACACAATGGGAGAACATATTCGACAGCACATCTGATAAGGGGTTAATAACTAAAATTTATCAAGAACTTATAAAACTCAACACCAGGAAGACAAACAACCCAATCAAAATGGGCAAAAGAAATGAATAGAAATTTCTCCAAAGAGGATATACAGATGGCCAATAGGCATATGAAAAAATGCTCAACATCACTAATCATTAGAGAAATGCAAATTAAAACCACAATGAGATATCACCTCACACCAGTCAGAATGGCACTTATCAGCAAAACAACACAGAATAAGTGCTGGCGAGGATGTGGAGAAAAGGGAACCCTTCTGCACTGCTGGTGGGAATGCAGACTGGTGCAGCCACTGTGGAAAACAGTTTGGAGATTCTTCAGAAAATTAAAAATCGAACTGCCTTTTGACCCAGCTATCCCAGTTATAGGAATATACCCTAAGAACACCATAGCACTGTTCGAAAAGAAGAAATGCACCCCCATGTTCGTGGCAGCATTGTTCACAATAGCGAAGATCTGGAACCAGCCCAAGTGTCCGTCAGAAGACGAGTGGATTAAAAAGCCATAGTACATATATACTATGAAATACTACTCAGCCATAAGAAACGATGACATTGGATCATTTATAACAAAATGGATGTACCTTGATAACATTATACGGAGTGAAATATGTAAATCAGAAAAAAAGAAAAACGGAGAACAGCATGATTTCATATATAGGTGGGACATAAAAGTGAGAATATGAGACATGGATAAGAGAGTGGTGGTTATGGGATGGGGGGAGGGAGGGAAGAGTGGGATAGGGAGGATGGGAGGGACACAGGGAAAACCAGATTGAAGGTGACAGAGGACAATTTGACTTTTGGTGATGGGTATGCAACACAATTGAATGATAAGATAACCTGGAGATGTTTTCATTGTACATATGTACCCTGATTTATTGGTGTCACCCCATTAGAATTAATAATAATAAAATATATATATTAAAAAAAATATTATCTGAGAAAAACAGCCTTCTATTTTGTTTTAAGATTGAATCATGGCTTCTTCGAGTAGGCATAAATAGTTCTGACACCTTCTGTTATATATGTGGCTGTTACACACTTCAATGTCAAAGAGGCAATATTTCATCATTTGTGACATATATTGCCTATTTTCAAGTTCCTTTTGGCAATCAAGATAAGAATTGGACTACTTATATTGTGTGCCATAATTGTGAGAAAATACTTCATGACTGGACAAAAGGAAAGTGCTAAGGAATGCCTTTTGGTATTCCAATGGTTTGGCGTGAACCTAAGGACCACAGCACTGGCTGTTATTTCTGTCTGATCCATACAAAGGACATCAGCAAGAAAAAAAGCATATGATCGCATATCCTAATATTCCTTCAACAATACAACCTACCCCACACTCTGAAAGTAGGGATGCAAAATCTTGTGAATGAACCTGTAGTTAATTGAGACAAGATCATTTTACCCCCACTTCACATCTAACTTGGCTTAATAAAAAAGTTTGTTCAGGCTTTGAACAGAGAAAGTGAATGCTTTCAACATATTATTTCTGCTTTTCCTGCCTTGACTTTTGAGAAGATAAAAGCAAGTGTATTCGATGGACCTCAAATTTGAAACCCCATAAATGACGAAGAATTTGCCAGAAATATGAATAAGGAGGAGAAAGCAGCATGACAGTCTTTTGTGGAATTTACAAAGAACTTCCTTTGCAACAAAAAAGCAGAAAACTATGAACTTCTGGTTCAAAGAATGCTGTTGGCTTTCCAGGACATTGGATGTAATGTGAGCATTAAGATTCACTTCCTGAACAGTTACCTTGATAAGTTTCCCTAAAATCTTGGAGCTGTTAAGTGATGAGCAGGGAGAATGTTTCCATAAAGATCTGAAGATGATGGAAGAGCATTATCAGGGGTGATGGGACAGAAATATGATGGCAGACTGCTGCTGGAGCATCTAACGAGATTGTCCTCAACAAGTATACAAACGCAAGAGCTACAAAAGCAAATCTTTGCCAGAATAGAATTTTAATAAGCTTTGCACAAATTTTATGATTAAAATAAGTGTTTTAATATGTTATATTTTGAAATTGTAGACAAATTCTGATGCAATTATATATTTTAGTGAATTAGTGTATTTATTACATTTTATAAATAATTATATTTTTGCAAAGATGATGCCCAAGAAGACATTCTACTTCATTACGTTAAACTAAATATTGAAAGTTTTACAATAAGATGGAAACCTAAAATATTAAATTGCAAAAAAACTGTATTTTGCACAGAAAAACTAATGTCAGGTTTGAGATCAGCACACTCGAATTAGGTAAGAATGAGTGTTTTTGTGGATGCAACAAAATTTTGTTCTCCAGTGTAATTAGAAAACCAATCACATGATGTAAAATACAGCATAGGGATTGTAATCAATAATATTGTAATAATTATGTATGGTGTCAGACGGGCACTAGACTTATTGGGCTGATCACTTCATAAGGTATATAAATAATCTCTATGTTGTACACTTACTATAATACTGTTTTGCAATAGTAATTGAAAAAAAATATTTTTATAAAGGCAAAAGCTGGTAAGAGTTCACAAGCAAACAGACTTCCAGGAATAACAATTGGCATGTGTATATCAGTGGATTGCAAAAAACCAAAAGGACTCACCCAAGAGGACAAGTAATGCTATTGTTCAATATTTATCATCATGCAGAGACTTCATTCAGGGAGCTCTGCACCATAGAACACTTTTACAACCCATAATTATTAGAAGTGTGTCTTTGTGCATTCACATTAGTCTTAGAAAGAGATGATGAACTGAATGTCAGAAGAGACTATGAGCCAAGTTTTTTGACAAGAGTTCCAGAGAGGGAAATTTGTTAGTGTCTTCCAGGAAGTTTGAGAGAGTTCAGAATGGACAGTATTTCTTAAGGGAAGAGGGGAGTACTGAGGAAGGAATTGAATGACAAGTCCACTTCCCTGGTCTATAGAAATTTTTTGTAGCTGTTGACCTTAGGATGCTGGAGGAAGCAAAATTTAGACTAAAGCTAGGGATGAGCATGTGTAAGTCTCCATGTTTTGGAGAATTCCTGGCTGAAGGGTCTGAGAGCTGAGAGAATGAGGTTCATGGTATTGAGTGCAGATCACACAGATAATGCTCCATCCCCAGCATTCAAATAGTTCAGGGTTGAAGGGAGTTTCTCTTTTCCTGTGTTACTTACAGAACTTTATTTTCTTTTCCAAGTGAAAGGAGGGCAGATAGAGAGACCCCTGCATGTGCCCCAACCAGGATTCACCCAGTAGCCTTGTCTGGGGCTAATGATCTGACCATCTGGGGCCATGCTCACAACTGAGTTAGTTTTAGCACCTGAGGTGGAGGCTCCATGGAGCCATCCTCAGCACCCAGAGCTGCAAAAGGGGAGGAAAGAGAGAGAGAGGGTGAGAGAGAGAGAGAAAGGGGTGGAGTGGAGAAGCAGATGGTCACTTCTTCTGTGTGCCCTGAATAGGAATCCAACCCAGGACATACACACGTTGGCTGATGCTCTACCACCAGCCAGGGCTTCACATAATTAATACTTGTAGCATATTGTATCTAGATTCCTCTGGTGAAGTGCTCTACTGTGTAAAATTGGCAATTACCCACTGTAACACCTCTTTGAAGATTGCGTGGGAGTCTCCAAATTGAGTGAAGCACTGGGTTTTCCATCACAGAACTCAGACTCTTTGGTAATATCAACAGCATAGTACTGCCATCAAGTATAATAAATAACTCTTGCTCTACAAATTCAAGAGTATTAGAAATACAGTATGTTTCCTTTTATATAATTCCATTTAATTTTTTTATTTCCATTACCTCTCTTGTCTAAATGTCCGGAGAAAAAAAGAACCAGAAAAGCAAACTATAGCATTAATGTTGTAAGGTGTCCTTTAGTCTCATTTATTCACAAATCTGTGATCCAATGGGTAGGGTACAGGGAGGTCTTTGGGCCCTTTGTTATTCATGGTCATTGATTACTCTACCCAATCTTCTTGTTACTCACCCCATCCTTGGTTACCCTGCCCCATCATTGATTAAATAGCTTACATAGACCTTCATGACACTTAATTTTCTTCTGTGTATGTACCACTGTTGGGTCATGAGAATCTTTGCCTAAGTTGCTCATGTTCCAGCCAGCACATACACAGTCATCCTTTTCTCAAGTCAGGTTACTGTCTATAGGCAATGCATCAAAGGGCACCAGACACGTTTGGTCTGAGAAGCCATCCAATGCTTAGGTCTCAGCTTTCCTTTTGCTCATCCCAACACTGTCATATTTTTTCAGATAACTGCTAATTCTCTTAAAAATTGTTCTTGAGGGGTAAATAGCATAATCTCTCAAATGGGTTTTGCCTGTGCAAGGAACCCAGAAGTTGGCAAAATGCTTGAAATTTAGGGGAGTTGATGTAGGGAAAAACAATAAATTAATATCATGAAATATTATTTAGCTTCCTTTTTATTTTTGCATATTAGTCCAATAAGAAGTGTGGTTTGCATAAATCATCATGATAACTCACGAGCTGACAGCTCATTGACTTACTTACCTTTCAGATGCCAATGTCAAACATACATTAAAACCTTTGAGATGAGTAGGTGGTTGTTGCTGATCACAATAAGTATTGCTTTAAAACTGCTCTAGACTGAAGCATATTGTATGAGATTCAAAGGGAAGAAAAAATAACCTTACTTTAGATTTCCTTCAGGATTTATTGTTTTTCCTTTTAACTTGGGAATTTCTGGTAGTGATGAATTTGAACCACTGGCCCATATTACATACATAATTTAAAATGATCATCTCCCTGAACACATTTGATCTTAAACACTTTTCCACTTGGTTATATGATAGTCAAAAATGTCAACATCTTTGCATTGTTTTCACATTTTGTTCTTCTAGATGTTTTGGTTGGGTAACTGAGGATTTTTTTCACCCTGTGAACCAGCATATTGCATTTTATATTAAAAGAGAGAGAGAGAGAGAAAGAGGATGTCATTCTTGCCCACCTAAAATCCACGCAAATGGGACTTGATTTTTTTTTGTTAAATTTATACAAGTGTCTGGAATTGTCTTTTTTTTTTTTATTCCCAGAACAGTGGCCAGAATTTAAACTCAGATCTGTCTGGAATATTTTTTTAAACAAATGACTTAATGGGTTTTTGTTTAATTTTTCACTTATTGATTTTAGAGAGAGAGAGAGAAGAAGGGGAAGAGAGAAACATGAATTTGTTGTTCCATTTATTTATGCGTTCACTGGTTGATTTTTGTTTGTGTCCTGATCAGGGATTGAACCCACAACCTTGGTTTTTTGGGAAGATGATCTAAATAAATGAGTTACCCAGCCAGGGCTGTCTGGGTTTTTTAATTGTATGTTATATATAACATTGTGACTGTAATATATTCACTGAATAGCTTCGTAAAGTATAGAAAGAGAATGATGCACACAAAATGCATACATTTATTAAAATATACTTAGCTGAAACATTATTACATGAAAAACTGTTCATTTCACAATTTAAGAAATAAATCTTAATGAACCAGTAGTCTGGATGGTGGGATTTTGCTAGAAGAACCTGCAAATACTCAATAGGCCACCCTTGAAAATAAAATAGCATATACAAATCTAAGTAATATGCAATATTACACCTAAAAAAGCTAAATGTAAATCTGTAGTGTTGAGTTATTGCTATTTGATACGAATTAAGGGAGGAAAACCTGATGTTGCTGAGTAAATTAATGAAAAGTTATAACTTGGTTTATGCACTCTCCCAAAAAACTATCTGTATAATTGCATCAAACTGGACCAACTATACACATTCTAACTGACTTCTAAATACATTGGGTTTTCTTTTCTTTTCTCAAGGCAGAAGAACACATATAATTTATTTTCTCTCCACTTCGCCTAGTCTTGTTAACACGATGATGTGCAGCTGGTTTCTACACACATATACTCTTCTCTTTCAGTCTTTCAAGAAAACCAGTGCTTTGCCTGACCAGGCGGTGTCGCAGGGGATAGAGCATCAAATTAGTATGTGGAAGGACCCAGGTTCGAGACCCCGAGGTCGCCAGCTTAAGCACGAGCTGATATGGTTTGAGCAAAAGCTCGCCAGCTTGGACCCAAAGTCGCTGGCTCCAGCAAAGGGTCACTCGCTCTGCTGAAGGCCTGTGGTCAAGGCACATGTGAGAAAGCAATCAATGAACAACTAAGGTGTCGCAAAGGCAACAAAAAACTAATGATTGATGCTTCTCATCTCTCTCCGTTCCTGTCTGTCTGTCCCTCTCTCTGACTCTCTCTATATCTGTAAAAAAAAGAAAAGGAAAGCCAGTGTTTCTACTGGACTTCGTCCTTGGCATATGTAGATAGATACTTTCCCCCAATTAAAGCTAAGCCTTCACTGCCAAAGCAGATGAATGAATCTTCCCCTGAAAATTGGATGTGCTCACTGCAAAGAATAAATATACAAAGGAGAAAATGACATTTCAGCAGAATTTGGTTTTTTAGTAGCACAGTGGGGCATGCTGAAATCATTTAACTAATAGCACACTATACTGGATACTTAAAATAAATGAACCGAAGTTCCTGTTTTCAATATTTCTCCACTTAGACTCCACTACATTGAAAATACACAAAGACAAAGGAGGGTGTTTTTTTTTGCATTTCTACTCCCATTTTATTGATTTTAATTTATTATGTTTACATAAATTCTAGTGTTACCCCAAATGCATCCTCCTTCCCCCGTATTCCCCTCAACATCTCTTCTTCCCCCCTCCTGATAGCACCCTCCCCCCTTCCCTTCAGGTTTATCCCATCCTATCATCCCCCTTCCATTTGTCCTCTTTTCTGCTGGTCCCTTTGATCTCTCCTCTGTCTCAATTCCATTTCCCAGTTCACATTGTTTATTGGATTCCTCAAATGAGTGAGGTCATATGATATTTTTCTTTTTCTGTCTGGCTTATTTCACTTAACATAAAAGTTTTCAGGTCCATCCATGTTGTCGCAAAAGGTAAGATTTCCTTCCTTTTCATGGCCTCATAGTATTTCATTGTATATATGTACCAAAACTTTTTAATCCACTCATCCACTGACGAACACTTGGGCTGTTTCCAGATTCTCGCTATTGTGAACAATGCAGCCATAAACATGTGGGTACATTTCTCCTTTTCAAACAGTGCTATGGTGTTCTTGGGGTATATTTCTTACAGTGGGATAGCTGGGTCAAAAGGCAGTTCGACTTGATTTTCTTTGTTAAATTTCTACAAGTGACTGGAATTGTCTTTTTAATGAATGCTCTACTCTAGTTAAGTACTTTTTATATTTTGAGAATGTGAAATCTTACTCAAACATGCAAAAAGACATGTTCAAGAATATTTACCAAAATTGTTTACAATAATAGTTGAAATAATTTAAATTTTATCTATTAAAGAAAAGACAAAAAATTGTTATTTGCAAATGATAGAATACAACAATACAGATGCCACAGTTAACAAACTTATAGAGCATCAAGGACAAAATAAAAAATATAAGTTTAAGTTATAAATTAAGCCAAATGAGAAGTAACACAATACCATTTATGAAAATTACAAATACCATACTGTTCATGGCTATATACATTTGTGTATACCCATGTGTAGGTATATATAAATATGCATTATGTATTATATATATGTACACATATACATATGATCACACATATGTGTGATATATATCACACATATATCTTGGTAGATATAAATATTATATATCTATAATAATAAATTATGTATATACACATGTTTGATATAATTAATTATATATACATACATGTATACATGTATATATACATGCATGATATATATAATATTGTATATATTATATGTACATTCCTACATCTATAAACATTATATATATTTTTATATATGAATGCACTTTAAATACATAAAAACATTTACCTGTGGGAAGAAAGAATAGAGATTAGATTAGAAATGAGAACCTAAGGGAATATTAATAAAATGGAGGCAATCCAAGGACTTCTTCAAGTCAAAGGCAAACTCCAAGTCACTTTTCTCAATGAGGCTTACTCTGAGTCCTCCAACTTCTTATCTCCTTATTGTGCAGTCACTGTTCTTTTCCCCCTAGTCTAACATTATGATCAGTTAGAATCTTAGCAGAAAGCAAAACATCTCAGACTACATTAATGAATTATAACTTAAGCAGCTTTAATGAAAGGATTAATTGTGAAATTGTGATCCAGTTTAAGGGAACTGACAAGGAATATTGAGATACCTGGAGACCTGAAGAGAAAGCAAAGTGAGGAAATGATGCTTTTGGAGTCCACTGAACCACCGCTGTGCAAAGGAAGATGCCCAAGGGGCTATGTAGCTAGGCAGGAACATAGCCTCTGCTGGAAATGCAGCCCAGTACAGGATGGAAGTAGGGAAGAAATGACTTGACTTCTACCTAACATTGGCCAGACTCAACCAGAAGCCAGCTGACTGTTCATAAGGCAAAGAATGGATTTGGGAGAGGGGCAAACAGAGTAACCAGCACATATTATATACAAACAAATGCATTTAAGAAGTGTAAAATAAATAATAAAACATATTAATAAATTTATAATAAAATATATTTATATTATAAATTTGGCATTTATTATCCGTCTCTTCTTGCTAGAATATAAGTGCCTACAGGCAAGGACCGCTGTTTTGTTCACTGTGCCTTGAAAAGTGGTAGGTATAAATAGGCAACCAAGGAATAATTGGTAAATGAGTGGTATCCACTAATCCAGAATTTTAATTAATATAATTCTTAGATTCTGAGATATAAGAAGAAAAGATGACTAGCTTTGGGTAAATTAGGGTACAAAAGTATCCTGTGACCCCAGAAAATAGTGATGTATATAATTATGGGGAACATTTTCTGGTTTGAATTATTTATTCCAGTCAGATACAGTACAAGTAAAATTACTTAATTATCTTAAGGTTTCAGATGAATACATCTGCATCTAAATCTTATAATTACAGGTATGGGAATAGATTCTTTCATATCTTGAGGTCAGCTAACAACATCTCATCATTTTAATGGCCACCTCTCATTTACCTCCTTTCTTAACTAGTCAGCATTCAGCTCTAGTAATTTTTCCAAGTTCTGAGGAAGTGGTAACCACCAAGAATTATTTTAGAGTATAGCCTCTTATGAAAGATGTTTCTGACATGAATTTCCATCCCAAAGTAGATGATGTCCAAACACTTTATAATATGACTTTTATGCTTACTATTTTAGACACTGGGATACCATGACAATCAGGTTATGCTACTTGAGACATGGCTTTATTTAATTATTAATATTATAATAAAGTGTTTTGCCTAGCACCTTAATAAACTGAACTGCATGAGGCCTTAATGAGGTGAAATGTGTCCAGTGACTTTGAACTCTGTTCAACCTTGTAAGTATTGAAATAATTTGCATATTGCTTCATCAGCCCACATGTGAACAATTTGTTCAGAACAGAAGATAGTTTTAGATTCCCCAGGAAAAAATGTCAACTTAACCCTTGAGGCAACGGCAGTGAAATTCTTATTTGTGGTCATTATTAAAAAATGACCTTGAAATTCTTTGATACTTATCCCATTGAGAAGCAGAGGTTGAGTCTCTCCCTTCCATCCTGTGCTTTTGGACTTCCTGACTAATAAAATACAACGTACACAACATTGTGCCAGTTAAATCTTAAGAAACTTGTAGATCATGCTACTTGTCCTTTGAGCTAGTGGCTCTTCACAGTCATCCACCATCCTCTGAAGAAGCCTGTCAGTCACAGGAAACAAATCGTGGTGACACATTCTAGCCAACAACCCCAGCTGAGGTCTTGGACAGCAGCCAGCACTAACCCCCATATATGTATAAGTGAGATTTGGGATGATTTCAACCCCCAGTTGAGTCACTCTAACCTTTCAGACACCAAAGCTGGGAATGAGCTCTGTGCAAAGTGCAGATTCATGAGCAACATAAGTAGTTGTTTTAGACCAGTAAGTTTGTTTCACAGCAGTAGCTAATCAGAACACTATTTCAGATCCATGGTAACAACAGAAATTTATCTACGTAAAGCTTTCATTTGTGAGTATTGGGTTGTGAGAAAGGTTTTGCTCTGTTTCTTTCAAGATAACAGATGGAATAGGCTGTGAATTTCTTTTCAGATGATTACAGTTCAGGTTTGATTAACGGAAGCATTTTGGAAATTGACACACTTAAGGTAAAATGAGAGCAAAATAACCTAAGATGCTTTCCTCGGGTGTTGAGTGGGTCTATGTGGAATCTAAGGATTTTTGAGAGTCTAGATTTTCAGCCATCTTACAATCATCCTTTCTTTTCACAGAGAAACCTTCCATTTGCTTATTAGCTCCCTTCATACCCACCTTGACCTTGTTGCCTTTTATCTTGTGTTAGGTAGACTGCCACTTTAATAAGCTTTCTATTGTTCTTCAAGTAACTCTACCACACTTTCTCATTCTTCTCCATATCCCACCTCTAAAAAGTGTGTTTGATTGATTGAATGCATACAGCGTTGTCTTCTTTGTGAGCTCCCAGCTAGTATTCATGTCTGGCTTGATGACAAAGGTGGATGACTAAAATCATGTATTTTGTGTAGATTGCACATTATCAGGAAAATTTTGGACTGTCTAGCATCTTGTACCCTAGAATGTCAAGTATTTATTTGAATTAAATATTCACAATCTAGCATTTCTGTGTTTAATTACTTCATTTTTGTCTTTTTTGGTAGCTTTCCAGGATTTACAGAAACCAAGGAAATTAAAATGTGGGCTTAATTAATGGAAGAAGATTAAACCACCACAGTATATAATTTGTAGTGACAAGTACAAACCTATTTGTGCACAAAATTCTAAAAAAAATTAAGGAGAACTAACAAACATCTCCGATTTCAACTAAATACTTATTACATCTGGAAAAATAAGTTAAATGTGGGATTTCATGCTGAATTATTTTCATTCTTGCTATTTATATTTAACTATTTGTAATATAATTTAAAAACATATTGATTTAAATAATTATATAAGCAATTTTATGCTATATTGTTTTTTAAGTTTTTGTTTTACCTTTAAAAATATTACAAGATAAATATTGCAGAAAGTCCAAAAAATAAGTAAAACTATAATTTTAACAGAGAAAATCTTCAGATTTACTAACTTCTACCTGTCCCATGAAATGTTTCCTAAATTGTTATGCTTAGTCTTGTCTGGTGCCCAAACACAGCTGCCAAATTAAATCTTTCCTCTGGGAAAATTCATG
This sequence comes from Rhynchonycteris naso, assembly GCA_037038555.1. Taxonomy (NCBI): domain Eukaryota; kingdom Metazoa; phylum Chordata; class Mammalia; order Chiroptera; family Emballonuridae; genus Rhynchonycteris; species Rhynchonycteris naso. The sequence continues at coordinate 174,961,086 of CM072995.1, read as the reverse complement.
AACCATTTTTACATGACCCCTTTGACATTCTCTAACAAAATGACATGACAAACAATTAGAGTCCTTTTTAAAAAGTTTATTCATAAAGTGAACCGCCATCTCTGAAGATAAAATTGAATCTTATTTCTTTCCCAATATAAATGTCAGCAGAATCAACTTTTCAGACTTATTTTGCCATATATGTCACAATGCTTTAACATATACATTATGCCTTTATGTTCATTATTTCAAATTGTCTAAGGAACTTATTTCAAAGAAATGAGCACTGCTATTATATATAATAAAATGGATCCTAAAAAAGTTAAGGAAATCTTCCACATATATAAATAAAAGGCAGGAGCCCAGGGATCCATTGCTCTCCCAATTCTGCATTGCTGAGCTGACAGTGATTAAGTAGACTCATCATCAGAGATTTCAGGTAACTGCTGAGTAAATAATGGTGCTCCCATTCTGCCTATTGTAATTAAATGTTGCTTGTTATTTAAAGTAAAACCTTCCTCCTATGGAACTCTTTGCCCAAAGAGGTAAGAAACAAATTGAAAGAACACCTAAATTCACATTTTGTCACAGATAACTTCTGTGGTAATTTAAGCCTTCGATTTCTATTTTAGGATTTTTCATAGGTGACGTAAAAAATAAATAACCAGGATGACATTTTTACCACAACTGAAACTTGAAGTGAATCTAATAACCTTATCAGACATGGGAACGTCACTCAAAGGAGCCGAGACCTCATTCTTAATTATGAGTGTATGCCGCCTCTCAGAAGGAAACAGGTGACCACAGTGGTTTTTTGTTGTTGTTGATTTTATTTTTTATAAATTTTAATGGGGTGACATTAAAATATCAGGGTGCATATGTTCAAAGAAAACATCTCCAGGTTATCTTGTCATTCAATTATGTCGCATACCCATCACCCAAAGTTATATTGTCCTCTGTCACCTTCTATCTGGTTTTCTTTGTGCCCCTCCCCTCACCCCTCTCCCACCCTCTCTTCCCTCCCCCCACCCATAACCACCACACTCTTGTTCATGTCTCATAGTCTCACTTTTATGTCCCACCTATGTATGAAATCATGCCGTTCTCAGTTTTTTTTCTGATTTACTTATTTCACTTCGTATAAAGTTATCAAGATCCATCCATTTTGTTGTAAATGATTCGATGTCATCATTTCTTATGGCTGAGTAGTATTACATAGTATATATGTACCAAAGCTTTTTAATCTACTCGTCCTCTGACAGACACTTGGGCTGTTTCTAGATCTTCGCTATTGTGAACAATGCTGCCACGAACATGGAGACGCATTTCTTCTTTTCGAACAGTGCTATGGTGTTCTTAGGGTTTATTCCTATAAGTGGGGTAGCTGGGTCAAAAGGCAGTTCGATTTTTAATTGTTTAAGGAATCTCCATACTGTTTTTTCACAGTGGCTGCACCAGTCTGCATTCCCACCAGTAGTGCAGGAGGGTTCCCTTTTCTCCACATCCTCGCCAGCACTTGTTCTGTGCTGTTTTGCTGATGAGTGCCATTCTGACTGGTGTGAGGTGATATCTCATTGTGGTTTTAATTTTCATTTCTCTAATGATTAGTGATGTTGAGCATTTTTTCATATGCCTATTGGCCATCTGTATGTCCTCTTTGGAGAAATTTCTGTTCGTTTCTTTTGCGGTTCCCATTGGATTCTGGCAGACGATGAAGAAATGACGGAGTCGGAGGATGGTAGGCCATTCTGTTTATTGGTGTCTCACCAAGACAGGCAAGCCACAAGAGAAGACAAGGGCAAAGCAGAAAAACAGCTTTTCTCATGGACGGCAAGGGATCAGGGAGGCCCCCTCAATGGTGATAGCAGGAACCGAGAGCAGCAACTCAGGGTCTGCCCCACTTTATAGTGTAGAATCCAAACCTTTAATCCAATCTACAAACAAGAAAGTCTCTGATACAAAGTCACTCATCAGTGGCATTATGGGACTCCTCATGAGAGTGCACCACCCTACATCAAAAAGGGTAGAAAAGGCTTAGACTTAAAACTAAGCCTTGGGCTATAATGACCTGGCCTGCTTACAGCCCGTCTCCCACACCCAATACAAACTATAAGCGAGCAAACATATATATCATATTCACAAACTTATTTGACCAACATTCCACCCCTTTTGCTCGCTTCACAATCAAAACCACAGATATCTTCCATGATGGTCACTGTGCAAGGAGTTGGGTACATTTCATAAACAGAAACAGTACCAACTACAGCAATAGGATTAACAAATCAAAAGCTATGGGCGAAATGAGAGAGCTGTCAACAGCACCAAGAGAGGCAAATCTTTTCCCTCTGGCAGAATACAGGCCAGAGTTTTGTCTGCAGACAGCACCATAGCTGGTACCAGAGGCCGCCCTTATTGGCCAATACACCAGGATCTGCTGGTTCTATGTGTAGTAAAATAAGAGAACTCATTATTGATCATAAAGAAATTATAAAGGTGCCCTTCATTATGCTGTCTCCCTGAGCACTCAAGGGATAATACACTTCTACCTTAGGTGTCCAGGTGCTGGTTGCCCAAGGAGTTAACTGGAGGGGGTTAGGAAGGCTGAGAGGACTAGTCTTGCATGAGGAGAATGGAGAGATTGAGACACGGGGACACAAACGGTGACAGGGAGAGGAGAGCAGAGCTGAGTCATTCTCCAATATTGAGGCAACCACAGCTGGGAAAAGAGTCACTCCCTCTGTCCTGCAGAAGCCTAGCATGAAACCAGTTCATGCACCTCCAAAAAGCTCTCCAGCTCCAATCAGAGTGAAAGCTCATTAGGAAAGGAGGAAGTAAAGGAAAGAGGGAGTGACTCAGGTTTTGAGGGAGACCTGAGCTACAACTCCCCCTTCATACTGAGGATGTGTCCAGCCCCCTGAGAGGCACTGGGCAAAACACACTTTCTGATTCTAAGATGTCACACCAACCACATTCCTGAATACAGTTTCAATTAAAAAAAAGAAAAGATACACCCACTTCCCCCCTCCTAAAGACAGAAGCTTCTCAGCAAACATTGAAGCTTCCTGATGGGATTAGCAAACAAATAGCAGGGCAATTAAAACTTTAATAAGGCACTACTAGATAAGAGAATTAAAATTCCAAACAACTGGGTTTATTCCTATAAGTTGGGTAGCTGGGTCAAAAGGAAGTTCGATTTTTAATTTTTTGAGGAATCTCCATACTATTTTCCACAGTGGCTGCACCAGTCTGCATTCCCAGCAGTAGTGCAGGAGGGTTCCCTTTTCTCCACATCCTCGCCAGCACTTGTTCTGTGTTGTTTTGCAGATGAGCGCCATTCTGACTGGTGTGAGGTGATATCTCATTGTGGTTTTAATTTGCATTTCTCTAATGATTAGTGATGTTGAGCATTTTTTCAGATGCCTATTGGCCATCTGTATATCCTCACTGTAGAAACTTCCATTCATTTCGTTTGCCCATTTTTTGATTGGATTGTTTGTCTTCCTGGTGTTGAGTTTTATAAGTTCTTTATAAATTTCGGTTATTAACCCCTTATGAGACGTGTTGTCGAATTTGTTCTCCCATTGTGTGGTTTGTCTTTATATTCTGTTCTTATTGTCTTTAGCTGTGCAAAAACTTTTTAGTTTGATATAGTCCCATTTGTTTATCTTGCCTTTTATTTCATTTGCCCGTGGAGATAAATCCGCAAATATATTGCTGCTACAGATGTCGGATAGCTTGCTGCCTATGTTTTCTAATAAGATGCTTATGGTTTCACGGCTTACATTTAAGTCTTTTATCCATTTTGAGTTTGTTTTTGTGAATAGTGTAAGTTGATGATCCAGTTTCATTTTTTTGCATGTAGATGTCCAACTTTCCTAACACCATTTGTTAGAGAGGCTGTCTTTACTCCATTGTATGCTCTTTCTTTCTTTGTCAAATATCAGTTGTCCATAAAGGTGTGGGTTTATTTCTGGGTTCTCTGTTCTGTTCCATTGATCTATGTGCCTGTTGTTATGCCAGTAACAGGCTGTCTTGAGTACAATGGCCTTGTAGTAAGCCTTGATATCCGGAAGAGTGATACCTCCTCCTTTATTTTTTCTTTTTAAGATTGCTGAGGCTATTTGTCTTCTTTTTTGGTTCCACATAAATTTTTGGAATATGTGTTCTATATCTTTGAAGTATGTCATTGGTATTTTAATTGGTATTGCATTAAATTTATATATTGCTTTGGGTAATACAGACATTTTAATGATGTTTATTCTTCCTAACCATGAGCACAGTATATGCTTCCACTTGTTTGTATCTTCCTTGATTTATTTTATCAATGTTTTATAATTTTCCGAGTACAAGTCCTTAACTTCCTTGGTTAAATTTACTCCTATGTACTTTTTTTTTTTTTTTTTTTTTTTGGTGCAATAGTGAGGGGGATTGTTTCCTTAATTTCTTTTGCTGACAGTTCACTGTTGGTATATAAAAATGCCTCTGATTTCTGAGTATTAATTTTATATCCTGCCACCTTGCTGAATTCATTTATCAGATCCAGTATTTTTTTGACTTATACTTTAGGGTTTTCTATATATAATATCATATAATCTGCAAATAATGACAGTTTTACTTTTTTTTTCCAATTTGGATGCCTTTTATTTCTTTTTCTTGTCTGATTGCTATAGCTAGGATTTCCAGAACTATGTTGAATAGGAGTGGTGAAAGGGGGCACCCCTGCCTGGTTCCTGATCTTAAGGGGATTGCTTTTAATTTTTGTCCATTTAGTATGATGTTTGTGTGGGTTTGTCATAGATGGCCTTTATTATGTTAAGGAATGTTCCCTGTATTCCCACATTACTGAAAGTTTTGATCATGAGTGGGTGCTGAATTTTATCAAATGCTTTTTCTGTATCTATTAAAATTATCATGTGATTTTTGCCCTTCCTTTTGTTTATGTGATGAATCACATTGATTGATTTGTGAATATTGAACCAGCCTTGCCTCTCCAGAATAAATCCCACTTAATCATGGTGTATGATTTTTTTCATATATTGCTGGATCTGGTTGGCTAATATTTTGTTGAGAATTTTAACATCTAAATTTATCAGGGATATTGGTTTATATTTTCCTTTTTTTGTGTTGTTTTTGCCTGGTTTTGAGATCAGAATTATGCTCACCTCATAGAAGGAGGTTGAAAGTCTTTTTCCTCTTTAATTTTTTTAATAGCTGAGGAAGATAGGTGTTAGTTCTTCTTTGAATTTTTGGTAGAATTCACTTGTGAAGCCATCAGGCCCAGGACTTTTCTTTGTTGGGAGATTTTTTATAACTGTTTATATCTCGTTTGTTGTAATTGGTCTGTCCAGGTGTTCTGATTTTTTTCAGATTGATTTTTGGAAACTTATGTGATTCAAGAAATTTGTTCATTTCACCTAGGTTTTCTAAATTTTTGGCATAGAGTTCTTCATAGTATTTTCTTACAATACTTTATATTTCTGTTGTGTCAGTTGTTATTTCTTCACTCTGATTTCTAATTTTATTTATTTAAGTCCTCTCTCTTTTTTTCTTGGTGAGTCTGGTTAAAGATTCATCGATCTTGTTTACCTTTTCAAAGAACCAGCTCCTGGTTTCATTGATCCTCTCTATTGTTTCCTTAGCCTCTATGTCATTTATTTCCACTCTGATCTTTATTATTTCCTTCCTTCTACTAGTCTTGGGCTTTATTTGCTGTTGTTTCTCTAGAACTTTTAGATGCAGGGTCAGGTTGCTTATTTGAGCTTTTCCTAGCTTCTCTTGGTATGCCTGTAGTGGTAGAACTTCACTCTCAGTACTGCTTTTGTTGTGTCCCATAAATTTTGAGTTGATGTATGCTCATTATAATTGGTTTCTAGAAACTTGTTTATTTCTTCTTTGATCTCATTATTAATCCATTCATTATTTAATAACATGCTATTTAGTTTCCAAGTGTTTGAGTATTTTTCAGTTTTTCTTTTGTGGTCAATTTTTAGTTTTATGCCATTGTGATCAGAGAAAATGCTTGATATGGTTTCAATCTCCTTAAATTTGTTGAGACCACTTTTGTGTCCTAACATGTGGTCTATCCTAGAGAATGTGCCATGAGCACTTGAAAAGAGTGTATATTCTACTGCTTTAGGGTGAAGAGTTCTGAAGATATTTATTAAATTGAGTTGATCTAGTGTATCCTTTCAGTCTGCTGTTTCTTTTTTAATTTTCTGCCTTGAGGATCTATCCAGTGATGTTAGTGGGGTATTGAAACCCCCTACTATTATAGTATTGCTGTCGATCTCACCCTTAATATCCATCAAAGTCTCCTTTATGTATGTCAGGTCTCCTATGTTTGGTGTGTAGATATTTATAATGGTTTTATCTTCCAGTTGAATTGTTCCCTTTATCATTATGTAGTGTCCTTTACTTCTTACTACAATCTTTGTTTTAAAGTCTATTTTGTCCAATATACGTATTGCTACCCCAGTTTTTTTTTATTTCCATTTGCATGAAATATTTTTTCCATCCTTTTACCTTCAGTCTATGTGCACCTTTTATTTTAAGGTGTGTCTCTTTGTAGACAGCATATGTATGGGTCCTGTTTCTTTATCCACGCAGCTAGCCTATGTCTTTTTATTGGATCATTTAATCCATTTACATTTAAGGTTATTATTGATATGTAGTTGTTTATTGCCCTTTTATTCTTTAAATCTGTATTCTTCTTTTGCTATATGCTTTTCCTCCTTTGAGCTGTTCACAACAGGCCCCTTAGCATCTCTTGCAGAATTAGTTTGGTTTTAATGAATTTTTGAGGGTTTTTTTGTCTGGGAAGCTCTTTATTTCTCCTTCATTTTTACACATTAGCCTTGCTCGATAGAGTAGTCTTGTTGTAGGTTCTTGTTCTGCATTACTTTGAATATATCTTGCCATTCCCTTCTGGCCTCAAGTGTTTCTGTTAAGAAGTCGGATTTCATCCTAATGGGGGTTCCTTTGTAGGTGATAGCTTTTTTTTCTCTAGCAGCTCTTAAAATTTTCTCTTTATCCCTTACCTTTGGTATTTTAACTATGATTTATCTTGGTGTAGAATTCTTTGGGTTTCTCTTTAATGGAGTTGTCTGTGCTTCTTGTACATTTGAAACGTTTTCCAGTCTTAATTTAGGAAAGTTTTCAGCTATGATTTGATTGAACAAAATTTCTATTTCTTGTTCTTTCTCTTCTTCTTTAGGAACCCCTATGATGCGAATGTTATTTCTCTTCATGTTGTCACAGAGCTCCCTTAGAGTTTCCTCACATATTTTGAGTCTCTTTTCTTTTTTCTGCTCTCCTTATGTGTCTTTGTTTATTTTGTCCTCTAACTCTTTGATTCGATCCTCAGCTTCGTCCTCCTGCTTTTGATTCCTTCCATTGTGGTTTTCAGTTCTGATACTATATTTGTCATTTCTGTCTGATTCTTTTTTATGATTTCAATTTCCTTTTTTATACTTGTTATCTCTTTATTTAGGTGTTCGTAGTGACTATCTATTGTTGCTCTAATTTTTTTGAACATCCTAACATTATTTTAAACTCTGTATCATGTAGTTTGGTTATATCTGATTCATTCAGGTCCTTCTCTGGGGATTTCTCTTGATTCATTTAGGTTGCATTCCTCTGCCTGCCCATTTTGTCTGTGTGTAAGAAGGGTTTGGCTACTGGAGTCCAATGGGTGTTGCCTCTGTGTTCCCTAGGTGTGGTCTGTCTGCTGGCCTGCCACCCCGTCTGCCGTTGCCTTGGGCAGTTTGGTATGGGTGTTGCTGGTGCCAGCCGCTGTGGCTGCTGCTGCAGTCTCTGCCTTGACTCCATGGGAGGGGCTGTGTTCTCCTGCCAGGCTCTATAAGCCTCAGCCGGTCTGGCCTTTGCCCCTCTTCCATGGGTGGGACCGTGCACCACATTTGGGCCACAAGCCAGGGGACCAAGGGCAATGGTGAGCACTTTTGCTCAGCTCTGGGCCCCTGTCAGCCTGTTCCTCTGGCTGGCAGGGGCTTCTGGTGGGCCCTCAGCTGCAAGCCAGGCTTCTGCCCAGCCCCCGCCAACCTTGACTCCTGTGCCAGGATGTTGGTGCACACTCACACTTCGAGCCCGGGCTTCCGCCCCACCTCTGCGGGAAAAGCTAGTTCTTGCAGGGTTTCAAGCCTCAGAGGCCTGGTGAGGCTGCACACCAGCTCGCCCCTGCCTAGCAGCTGATGTCTGTCCATTCCGGTCTCCCACTTTTCCCCCACAGGTGGGGATCGCAGGTGGGCCCATAGCTGCCGGACCACTTTCACGCATCCCTTTCGCCCCCGCTAGGCTAGACCGAGCTCATGCCAGCCGGCTTGGCCTCTGCCCCTGCCGACAGAACCGTGCTTCCATGTCCTGCCACTGCCCGCCCTCCAGCAAGCCCTCAGCAGAGTGGGTGGGAGTGCTGCAGCTCAGACCCTAACACTCCATACTATAGTCCTGAAAGCTCCTTCTTTCTAAGCAACTGTGTTCTGATTGCCACAGGAGAGCCTGTTTGGCTGGTGTCCTGCTTCCACTTGCTGGTTCCAGGGGAAATATTATTTCATATTTGTGTAGTGATTCAGCCCAAGGTTTAAGGTGGCTGTCCCTCAAAGCTTTTCTCCCTGTGCCTTCCAGACCACACTCTCTTACCGCTGCTCTGGTCCTCTCCTCTCTCCCTGTCCCCCGGAGTCCCGGGTGAGTGGTTGTGAGAGAGGTTTTCTGTGCTGTCCCTTTAAGAAGAATCCTGGGTGTGAGACAACTGTCTCTTTCTCACAAACAGTATCCTAACTGGTTTCCCAGCTAAATACTGTCCATATGCCTCTTCTAGGCTCTGGGGCTGTAGGCTGGGGCTTTGTTCCTGGGACCCAGGTCTCTACCCTTCCGCTGGCCTCTCTTCCCGCCACACAAGTCCCTTCGGGCTGCCTTTCGCTCCAGGGAGCTGGGTAGCACTTTCTGTGTTTTCACTTTTCCTACCAGTCTCAATGTTGCTTCTTCAGTGTTCCTCAGTTGAAGAGTCCTCTCAGTCCAGTTCAACGTTGGTTTATCCAGATGATGGTTCTTAAAATCAAGTTATAATCCACTTTGGTTCTGTGAGTTGGAAGTTGGTATGTCTGCTTACTCCATTGCCATCTTGCCCCTCCCTGACCACAGTGTTTTATACTTGCTCATTCAGCAAGCTTTTACTGAGTACCAGTATGTGCTGGGCATTGTGATAAGCACTGAAAATACAACAGGTAACAAACTAGATCTAGTTTTAGCTCTTCATGGAGCTTATATCTCAGTGAAGAGAAGCAAATAGAAGACAACCAAGTGAACAAACATAATAATCATAGCCAGTAATAAGATAATTAAGTATGTGACTATTTATGAGTAGCCAACAAACAGGTTGATGTCATAGGGGTAAGGTCTTGGATGTGGGTAGATGCGGAAAAGCCTTTCAGAGATGAGAGCAGAACAAAGTTCTGGGAGAGGGAGAACCAACCCTGAAAGGAGTGCTGAGAGGCTCTCAAGCAGAGATAATCTAGATCTGATTTATGACCGTGCATGTTCTACAATCTACATCCTGATATTTGAACACAATGTTTTCTAGGTTCCAAAAACCAGTTTTATTTACCAACTCTCTTATTTTCTGTCAGGAATTGTTCGCAGTGAGCGAAAAAGTTGATCAATAAACCAATGGCAGCTGAGCTGTCATTTCTTGCTGATTGGCCCGGGAGTAAATTTGGCCACATTGAACATTAACTTTCTTTAGTAAAAAATCAGAAAAAAAAAGCACAGGAAAAAAAAATCAAGGGCACATAAGTCCATCTAGCCACTGTTATAAGAGAAACAAATCAGGTAGAGACTCAAGAGAAAGATAATTTAAGTCAGACACAGAATTAAGATGTCAAAGAAGATCACCTAGGTTATTAACAAAGAGCATGCAACAAAGTGTTTTTGGAATTTTTAGACCTATAATACAAGTCAAGCTATCATATAGCCTATTTCTAGTTATATTTACATGTACTGTGTGAAATAAATAATTGTTGAATTAATATACAAATAAAATTGTCCATTATGAAAACTGTATGGAGTTCATTCATGGTATCGATTTATTTTATTAATTTGTTTCTTTGGTTTAAAAAGTAATCTCTTTCATCCTGTTTCCTTAGAGTCAAAAACTAGCATCTTCTCCTCCAGGAAGCCTTCACAGACCACCAGGTTGTGCTAAATGTTCTTGTCTGAGCTGTCACACCTCTGCACAAAGCCCTTTTATAATACATAGCATATCAAGATGAGGCTATATGTGCTCAAAGACAGGGCCAGAGTCTTATCATTCATTGTGTGTATGTTCTGCCTGACACCTTGTAGGTGATTTCTATATATTAACCTGAAACAAACTACATTCACTAAACTGGCATTGTAAGCACTATTTCTAGGTTTTGAAGAGAATTTATGTGCATGGAGACTTCTTAGAAAAAAATTTGGGAGAATTCCTTTAAAACCATGGAGTAAGAAAAGCCTGATGTAATTATGGCTTAAAATGTAGAAACCAAAAAGGATTAATGATTTTGACAATACACACACAGAGAGACTCACACATACTGACTTTTATATTGCAATAAAACATATAAGCAAAACCAAATTATATATTGAAGCCTTTGGGAAAATATTTGCATCTATAGTCCAGACATAAGGTTGAGTTCCCTAGATGATGAAGCAGTCAGATAGAGTGAGAAAAGACCAATGAATATAAGAGAATATAAGCAAAAGAACATAAAATAGTTTATGAAATCTAAAATACAATCTTATAAAAATAGTTAAAGCACGTACATTCACTAATAAAAAGAGAAATATATAACCCACACTGAAACCCTATTTTCTTACCTATCACTGTCAAAAATCCACAAATTTGAGAGAATTCTGTATTGTTGAGGTTGTGAAGAAAGAAGCCCGCTAATAAGTTACTGGTAAAAATACTAAATGGTAAAATCCTATAGAGGTTGGTGATACTTATAAGTTCTGAGGATGTATTGACCTTTGTAATCTCACTTCTGAAAATTTATTCTACAAATATAGCTACATGTATGAAATTTCCATTTATAAGGTTATTGTGACAATTTTGATATTGGACCTAGACTTAAAAGTCCACCTCAGAATATTTTTTATGTAATTTTTTTCCCTTAGTTAAAAATGGGGAGGCATGCCTGAACAGGCGGTGGCACAGTGGATAGAGCATCAAACTGGGATGCGGAAGACCCAGGTTCGAGACCTCGAGCTCGCCAGCTTGAGCTCAGGCCCATCTGGCTTGAGCAAAAACTCGTCAGCTTGGACCCAAGGTGGCTGGCTCCAGCAAGGCATTGCTCGGTCTGCTGAAGGCCTGCGGTCAAGGCACATGTGAGAAAGCAATCAATGAACAAATAAGGTGTTGCAACAGCAACGAAAAGTAATGATTGATGCTTCTCACCTCTCTCCGTTCCTGTCTGTCTGTCCCTATCTATCCCTCTCTCTGACTCTCTCTCTGTTCCTGTAAAAAAAAAAAAAAAAGTGAGGAGTCAGTCAGACGGAGTCCTGCATGACCCCGACCAGGATCCACCCGACATGCCCAATAGGGGGCGGTACTCTGCCCATCTGGGGCGTTGCTCCATTGCAACTGGAGCCATTTTAGTGCCTGAGGCGGAGACCATGATGCCATCTTCAGCACCTGGGCCAACTTTGCTCCAGTGGAGCCTTGGCTGGGGGAGGAAAAGAGAGGGACAGAGAGGAAGGAGGGGTGGGTGGAAAAGCGTATGAGTGATTCTCCTCTGTGCCCTGGCCAGGAATCGAACCTGGAACTTTCACACACCGGGTGGATGATCTACCACTGAGCCAACTAGCCAGGGCCTTTATTTGTTCTTTTTTATTTTCTTGTACTATCCTAATTATTTTTTAGTTCCCAAATCTTGATTTTCAGCCTTCCACTGATTCCATGATCCTTTGCTAAATTTCTTATAAATACTTTTCTCTCTTTTAGGAAAGCTAGGGTCATCTGACCAGGCAGTGGCACAGTGGATAGAGTGTTGACCTGCAAATCAGAAGACCCAGGTTGAAACCTTGAGGTCACTGGCTTGAGCGTGGGCTCATCTCGTTTGAGCCCAAGGTCACTGCTTGAAACCCAAGGTTTCTGGTTTGAGCAAAGGGGTCACTGACTCAGCTGGAGCCCCCAGGTCACGGCACATATAAAAAAGCAATCAATGAACAACTAAGGTGATGCAATGAAGAATTAGTGTTTCTCATCTCTCTCTTTCCCTGTCTGTCTGTCCCTATCTGTCCCTTTCTCTGTCTTACTGTCTCTCTCTCTAAAAAAATGCAAGAATCAACTTCTGTCATTTGTAAACAAGAACTCTGGTTGCTATGTGTTTCAGTTAGGGAACTACATAGGGTTAAATCAGACTTTCAAAGACTAACCATATATTCATCTTAATGGCTATATATCAAGACTTACTGTCCAAGTCTTATATGCATTATAGAGTGAAGGAAAATTTTCTCCTCATGAAACCCTTTACTGATTCAAGAAAAGTGAAAGACATACTCTGCTTAGTACCCAATTATTGCCTAGGTTAGCTCTATTTTACTGAATCCTAAAATAGCAAATAATTTTTTGCTGTCCACCTTGCACAGTTGGAGAATAACAATGTGATCTAAGGGATGGGCACAAGTAGAACTAATTACCAGGTCAAGCAAAATAAATTAGATTCAATGTCTAAGTCAGTGGTTCTTAACCTGGGTTCTATCGAACCCTAGGGGTTTGATGAGTCGGTCTCGGGTTCAGAGAAGCCTCTGCCACGGAGGCCAGAATAAAGTAATACCGTAATTTGTTGTGAGTTCATGCACTTTGTTGGTTTTGTTCTTTGAGCAAGGTGATGTTCATGCACGGCTCATTTTGTGTACCAGTAAAAAAACATATACCTTTGTCTTGAATTTGGAAAAAAAATCATATTTTATTTATCACTAAAGAAGGGTTCGGTGAATGCACATATGAAACTGGTGGGTTCAGTACCTCAAAAAAGGTTAAGAACCACTGGTCTAAGTGCTATGAACAGACACTCTCTTCAGAACCTTGGGGTTATAGAGCTGAGGGCCAAAGAGAATAAAACATAAAATTGGTCCAATCATTTTCAATATGATGACCAAGAAATGTAAACACTTGAGGGAGTCTATTCACAAGCTCAGAATATTTCTAGTTCTCTCTTTTGTCAGATCTTCAGGGTAGACTTGAGGGCTTTAAAAGCCAGAAGCAACAGCAAGTCATTCTAAAGTGTGTGGGAAGTGGAAACTTGAGGAAGCAGGAGACCTCGGTTTTCTTGTGAGCCTTCTGGGTGGGGAAGATTAAAGAAAACCAGTAAAAGAAGAAATGATAGTATCTTTTCTTCTAGCAGCCATAGGCACCTTAGATTTTTGCTCCTAAAAGAAATGTCACCAGAAAGCACTTATTGAAAAAGGGAAAAGAAACTTTCACTGGAAGTTAGACATGAAAGAAATGAGTTCTGCTTTGCAACTCAACCCAAGTTAGAAATAACTCTGACTGTTGCACCTGTTCACATCATAAAAGCCATATATTTATATATCATTTTACAGCTTCTAACACCCTTTTACATCCACAATCAAATAGGAAATATGAGTTAACTATCCCGGGATTCCATAAAGTTAATATTACCTCCACTTTGCAGATGAAGACGCTTAGCTCATCATCGTGCCTTAAATCATACAAATGAGGAACTCTGGAGCCCAGCTCAGAAAATAAGTCCTCAGGATCATAATGGTTTCAAAAAATTATAATCATTTTAGTTTGCATTTATCACAAATAAAGTATTTTGATTAAATATATGAACATTAATAATAATCATAGAAAAGAACAAATCCAATGTTGTCAACATTAAATTCTCATTTCTGACCTAAATGACCATGTGGGTTAACACAGTCATGATAAGATGTGATGCCACAGTCAAAATAATTTTGGTGTTCCTAAGAACAATTCCTCAAAGGACTGTTTTTGGAGATGATTATAATTAGATTGAAAATTATGCAAAAGTAAATTTGGTAAAATTGAAGTGTCCTTACTGGGCTTCCACCACTCATTTGTTTTCAAAAGTATCAAGCTGCCTCTTTTTACATTGAATTTATTAGGATGACACTGGTTAAGAAAATTATACAGGTTTCAGTTGCCCCAATCTACAGCTTCTCTCTGTGAAGTGTATTGTGTGCTGGTCTTCGCCCATCACCATTTACTCCACCCTCTACCCTCCTTTACTTCCCCCTCCTCCCCAACTCCCACACCCGGATAGCACCACAGCACTGTCCTTGCTAACTAGCAAGCCTCTTTGTTTTTCAAGAGAGAAATAATGTTTGAAATTATTAACTATAATTTTTCAATGGATTCATATATTATTGGATTGAATTATATATTATAGAAGAATATATATCACACTTAATTTTCAATGTACTCTACTTTGCACCGTCATAGGTCCCAATTTATTAAGAGAAGAATATATTGACCACTAAATTTTAAAAAAACCACATAGAAATGGTGTTATCAACTCTTAGAATACTAATAAATAACAATAATGGCTAGAATTTATTAACTATTTAATATATATTGTTATCAATTAATCCCTTAAGAAATCAGCGAGACTGGTATTATTATTTTCATTTTATAGTTAAAATAACCAAGTCCAGGAAAACATAAGTAAATTGTCTAAATTACCCAAGGCTACACAGCTTAAAAGTAGCTGAGTGGATAATTGGAACCTGGGTACCTTGACTAAATTCTATACTTTTGATCACTATTGTCTTTACCAGGTAAAATGTATATCAATAAAAGTGCATTCCATTTACTAGACAAAAGGGATAAATTTTAATGAACCATTTTATGTTAAAACCATATAACCTGAGAGGTTTGTAAACAATCTGTGCACTACCATGCGCTATTGTAAAATAATCTTGTGTTCTATTTCAGAAAGCTTGCATTCCATTTCTCAACCTGCCACAAGCTGGTGCTGTGCAAAATAGACAGTTCACCACCATCATCATCATCCTTATATTTTTTGAGATAACCTATCAAAGATCTTTTTAACAATTATACAATACTGCATTATAATTTTAAATTAAAATTTAATTATTATTGTTAAGAAAAACAGAGCCTACAGAAAAGGAACGTGAAAAGTAATATGACTGAACAAAAGAAGCATATTCTGAAGACTATTTTTTCAAAGATGTCAACTTTCTTCTTGAGTGTTATTTTCTCACTGCCAATAAGATTTCCAAGAGTTATTTATAGTAGAAATGACATTCACTGAAGCATTTGTTTTTTGTGCCCTGAAGCCAGCCAAAGAAAAAGACACCTTTGGGTAGGAGTGCTCACAGTCTGATCAGTGATATCTTTAAGAATAGATGCCTTGGCCGGATAGCTCAGTTGGTTCAATCATCTTCCCAAAGCACAGAGGTTGCTGGTTTGATCCCAAATCAGGGCACATACAGAAACAGATTGATGTCCCTGTCTCTATAACGTCAATAAATGAAAAATTTTTAAAAAAAGAAAGAATGGTTGCCTGGTTGCATTGTTCAGGCAGTACATGTCTCCAAGAGAAGGAACTGCCATTTTCATCATTAATATTAGGTATTTTACAAAGAAATGGGAAAGTCAGAGGTAAAGGCAGAAGAAGAGATGGGAAAAGTAAGAAGTAGTTTTATGGAATCCAGGAGTAGGGAAGAGAGTAAAAGTGCTGATGAGCCAGCTAGAAAAGAAGTTTCATGTTACTGATAAACAGAGAAAGGGGCAGATCAGATGACAGAGGGAGAAAGGAAGGTGAAGTTGACATATAAATTTGAAAACTTAAATGGGAATTGCATGATTAGTGAAGAGACTAGAACTGATGTGGTATCTTAAATAACATAAGCATGCTTCATCTAGCAGAACTTTCCCATACATTTTATGGGAGTGTTTTTTATGCTGAGGAGAGTGTCAGCTTTAAGATTTGAGAGATTTTGGAAGAGTGGAATATTGAGGGGAGAAAATATTATGACTCAATAACTTTGCTTGACCAGGTGGTGGTACAGCATTAGAGCATTGACCTGGGACGCTGAGAACTCAAGTTTAAAACCCCAAGGTCACCAGCTTGAATGCAAGCTCATCTGGCCTGAGCTTGGATTCACTAGCTTGAGTGCAGGGTCTCTGGTTTGAGTGTGGGATCATAGTGACCCCATGGTCACTGGCTTGAGCCCAAAGATTACTGGCTTGAGCCCAAGGTTGCTGGCTTGAGCAAGGGGTCACTGGCTCAGCTGGGAGGCCCCCCCAACCCAGTCAAGGCACATATGAGAAAGGAATCAATTGAAAACTAAAGTATGGCAACAACGAGTTTATGCTTCTCATCTCTCTCCCTTCCTGTCTGTCTCTCTTGCTCTCTCTCTCAATAAATAAATAAATAAAACAAACAAACAAAAAGAAACTTGGTTAGCCTTGTAAATTCCTAAGGAGATATTTTCTGCACGGGAAGAACTGACAGCCTATTTCTCACTTCCCTCTTTATCTTAAAATGTACTTTAACTTGGCTTTTAAACATATGATACATGTATATATGTATTACATGCATATATTGATATGTATATACTTACACATAGATACACATACTCATCTAAGAGTTCAGAGAGTTCATTTTGTTACACAGTCATCTAGGACTATATTTTGTATAATGGAAAATGTAAGCTTTGTGAATACAGAAACTAATTATATATCTTATTCACTGGTATGTGCCCATATAAGGCAAAGAATCTTATAAATAAAAGATGCTTTACAGATTTTGGCTGAATGAATGAATGTCACTTATTTGTGGTTTCATAGTAAATCCTCTAATTTTTTGAAGTAGACATCAAAATACCGATTTTATCATGAAAGGCCTAATTTTGAACTGTAAACTTATTTGGGACTAGTAAAAAAATAAGTGCATATTTTAATTTATGAAATAAAAAATCTCACAGAAGTTGCATATGATGTTCTCATGATCTATATGATAAAATGTCAGAGCACTCAACTATTGGGAAAATATTTACAATTATACATAGAGGTTAATGTGTTAATTTTCAAACAAATTTCTTTGTGAAGTAAAGGATGACAGAAAGTCATTGTCTTTTACAAACTGGCAATATTCACAGCTTAGTTGAATAAAGATATAAATGAAAACCAACTTTCAGAAACTAATACTGAAATGTCATTTGTGTCAGTTTAGCACTGGTGGCTGATATTAAAATCTCTTTAAAACTGACATTTTTAATCAAAGTGATATTTTTAATAACAGTGCTTTTGTGATCATGGCAATCACTCATTATTCAAAATTTATTTTTTGATCCACATGCATCGGAACAACTCTGAATGTGAGTGGTGTAGGCAGCACAGAGGGTGATCTGAAGGTCACCAAAAAGGTTGTGTCTCCTAAATCCATCCACAGAGTCAATAATATGGTGTTATGTTTGTAGACAACTCTATAGTATGATTTGGCTATATTATTCTGTTAGTTTTATTTCCAGAGCATCAAATAGGGTGAGCATGTAGCAACAGATGCTTGAGCAATTTAAATGACTTGTTGAAGGCTGTTGAGTAAATAATATAGCTGGTACTCAAGCCTAAGTCTTTTTACTCCAACTCAAATATTTCGTTCACTGTAAAACATTCATTCTTGACTCCTAAATCTTCTGCACTAGGGTCCTTTCTTTAAGTTGAGTAAAATGATGTCCCTGGAAGATCCTTGTTTTAGATTACTCAGGGCATGTCATGCATTAAGGCAGGGGTGCCCACACTTTTTCAGCTTGCCGGTTACTTATAAGATGACCAAGTCAAAATGATCTACCTACAATAAAAATGCAAAACATAAGCAATTTATTTCTTCTATATTATCATTATTTAAGTTACTATTATTACTATTTAACATTGTGTATTCTTTTTTCACCTTTCTCCTTCTCAGCTCTCTTTTTGGAGGAAAGTCAATGTCATAGTTTTTATGAACAGTCCGAAAAAGCCGCTCCACATTTTCCTTCTCTGGAATAGCAATGGCACACAGACAGATGAGGCAAACGCACTTAGAATATGACATAGTGAAAAAAGTCCCCTCCCATTCTGTATGAAAGTGGTAGGTTTTAGGCTTCTTACTTGGACCAGCTATGGCACTCATTTTTATACCCTTTGTTGTATTTAGTTTAAATAAATTGAAGGCTAACTATGCAGCAATGTAACTGAACAAGTTAGCGCAGTTTAACGCGCATGTGTAGGATGTCAAAAGTTCAGACATCAGATTGGCTACCCTATATGCCAATGAAAAGACAAATGTCTTTTTAATGTCATGCGATCTACCCACACGTCCTTCGCGATTGACCAGTAGATCGGGATAGACCTATTGAGCACCCCTTTATTAAGGCAAAACACAAAAGTGTTAACTCTTGGAAAGAAAGATTAGACGTCCAATGAGATGCAAAATAGGTCAATTTTGATAGTTAAAAAACAGCAGGTCCACAGACAGAACACTGCTTTTTTTTTTTTTTTTTTTTTTTTTTTTTTACAGGGACAGAGAAAGAGTCAGAAAGAGAGAGAGATAGGGACAGACAGACAGGAATTGAGAGAGGTGAGAAGCATCAATCATTAGTTTTTTGTTGCCACACTTAGTTGTTCGTTGATTGTTTTCTCACATGTGCCTTGACCGTGGGCCTTCAGCAGACTGAGCCACCCCTTGCTGGAGCCAGCGACCTTGGGTCCAAGCTGACGAGCCTTTGCTCAAGCCAGATGCGCCCGCGCTCAAGCTGGTGAGCTCGGGGTCTCGAATCTGGGTCTTCTGCGTCCCAGTCCGACGCTCTATCCATGTCCTGCCACCGCCTGGTCAGGCAGAACACTGCTTTTGTTGGAGAAATTTGGTTCAGCCAAGTAATAGCATAGGTGGCCCTGAATACAGGTACACAGGTCTGGAGAGCACAGAGGCTCTGGCATTGCCTCTTAGCAGATGCAGCAACTGGCATAATAAGTGGATTTGAGGAAGGGCAGGGTCCAGAGAGCGATGTTTACTTGTTTTGTTAAAAATTACGTATATTTTTATCGAGACAAGTAATTTGCTTTGAAAAGAGATACTTTCTCTTTGGGCAATCAAAAACTCATTGGGGTATAAAGTATCAAATAGGGAGTCAAGTCACTAATTTTATAATAACTGTACAGTGCCAGGTGGCTACTGAAAATTTGGGAGAAATACTTTGTAAAGTATATGATTGTATAAGCACTATGCTATACACCTAAGACTAACACTGAGCGATATTGAATATAAATTATAATTTTAAAATAACATTTAAAGTTCTTTTTAAAAAACTTTTTCTGGAGATTCAAATTTTCAGATGTTACACATTTATTTATATTTTTTATATTTTTGTTATTATTTAAGTGAGAGGACAGACTGCTACATGCAACCCAACTGCGATCCACCCTGCGACCTGTCATCTGGGACCAATCCTCTGGCCATCTGGAGCCCTGTTCACAACTGAGCTATTTTTAGTGCCTGAGGCCATCACACTAGAATCAACTGAGCCAGGACTGTAAGAGGGGGAGAGAGAGAGAGAAACAAGAGGGGGAGACGGGGAGGAGCAGCTGGTCACTTCTCCAGTGTGACCTGGCTGGAAATCAAACCCAGAACATTCACACACCAGGTCGATGCTCTACTACTGAGCCAAGTGACCAGGGCCCAGATGTTACATTTATTATTATTATTGTTAAGTAAGAGACAGGGAGGCAAAGATCGACTCCCTCATGCGCGCCTACCAGGATCCACTTGGCAAGCCCTCTGTAAGGTGATGCTCTGCTCATCTGGGGCTGCTGCTCTATTGTTCAGCAACTGAGCTATTTAGCACCTGAGATGAGGCCATGGAGCCATCCTCAGTGCCCAGGGCCAACTTGCTTAAACCATTTGAGCCATGGGGTAGAGAGAGGAGAGGGGAGAAAGAGAGAGAAGGGGAGGGGTAGAGAAGAAAATGGTTTCTTCTCCTGTGTGTCATGACTGGGAATCAAACCTGGGACTTTCATACGCAGGGTCAACACTCTACCACTGAGCCAACTGGCCAAGGCCACACATTTTAAAAAATTATTATTTTCTAAATAGCTGGGCACTTTCACCACAGTCATGTAATAGGGAATAAACAGGAAAGACTACTATAAAAGTGCATCACTCCCCACTCCCTGCTTCTCAAGACACACACAGGTCTAAGTGCAATAAGTGGATGTGTTCTTTGGGAAAACCTAGACCTGTCCTCCTTTCGTACCCTAGGACTTCAAGTGCCCCATCAAGGGTTCCCTGTCAGAGTGCTGTGTTTGCTGATATGGACTCAGGGCAAAGTATTGTATTCTGTGCCCAGGGAGTTCCTGAAAAAGACATTTGAGCCCAAAAGTTGAAAAATGAAGGCTTCAGATCCCATCACTTCAGGCAACTAAGTGCTTGTTTGGAAAAGCCAGATGAAGAGCTGAAATGTACGCCTTCTACCTGCATCATCATTTTACCTTCATTTTACAGCTTGATATCAAAACCTCTTTCCATTAAGATACTAACATTCGATAAAAAGCCCAGATTAGGTCTTGCTAAGAGAAGGTCCAAGTTAATGTCAGGCTCTTTTGGATTATTGTGTCCTTATTTTCAGAAAGCTCTCCTGAGACAAAGTGCAAGGCCCTGAATACACTATTCAGCAAGGAGAGTCTGGGGTGTTAAATAGAAAGGCTTTTATGTAAGTGAGTATTCTAAAGACTGGTGAAAACAGTAAGGTGCATGTCTTAATTTCAATTGTAGATTTTATTTTTTCAGAAAATTTTCAGTTCAGTTCACCACATTTCCAGCAGTAACTTAATAATAATAATATAGTAAGACCAATTTGTTTGAGGATAGAGCCTGTTTTAGTTTTTTTCCCTGAGTTTGAACTTCTTTTCTCACATATTTTCTTAAGCAATTAATAGATCAATTGAATTATTGAGGAGGAGGAGGAGATGGAGAACTTTCTGTAACATGGAATCAACATCTATTTAACAAAATTCATTGAACATATGTAGCATGTCAGACTGTTCTAAGTGGTAGGGCTACAACAGTGAAAAAAATTCAGAACAGAGATCTCCACCTTTGTGGGTCTTATTGCCTCATGGGGGAGACAAAGAGTTAAGAAATGAGTAAATTACACAAAATACTAGAAGATGGTAAATGCTGTGGAGAAAATAAAACTTGAAAGGGATTAGAGAATGTCAGGGTGTGATGGCCATTTGCAATTATAAAGAGGACCGGCAGGGAAAGTCACATGGAGAAGGGGTATTTGAGCAAAGATTTAAAGCAGGTAAGAAAACTATTTAGGGAGTATCCAAGGGAGGAGGTTTGCAAAGCAAGAAAACAGCAAGTGCAAAGAAATGAGGCAAGGAAAAGCATGGCATGTTCCAGGTACAGCAAGACAGCCTGTGTAGCTGAGGTGGAATGATCTAGAAGAAGAGTGATAGGAGAGGGAGTCAAAGCTGATGGATGGCTCAGACCACATCAAGCTGCAAATGCCAGTGCAAGGTTTTTATGCCAAATGAAATGGGAAGCTGTTGCTCAGTTTTGAAAAGAGAACTGGGGAGGAGTGAGATATATTCAGGAGAACACTTGTAACTATGTAAATACAACAAATTAAAATCAGTAAAAAATTAATTGATTAATTAATAAGTTAATTTAAAAAAAGAGAACTGATACGCCTTTTCTTACACATGGGCCACTTCATCTGGCTGCTGTATTGAGAATAGACTGGATGGGGAGAGGATGGGGACAGGGAGACCAGGTAGGAAGTCATTGCAATAATCGAGAGGAGCTATGATGCTGGTTAGAAAAGAGTAAGAAGCAATCAGATTCTGGATCTGCTCCAAATAGAAAAGGAGCAAGATTTGCTCAGGAAGTGAATGTGATGTCTGAAAGTAAACAGAGTGGCCCAGGATGCTGCTGAGGTTTTGGCTTGAGCAACTAGAAGGATATACAGTGGTTGGCACTTACTGACATGAGAAGAACAGTATGGTAGCAAGATCAGGTACTTATTGGGACACTCCAAGTTGAGATGTCTGTCAGATATCCTAGTGTAGATTTCAAGCAGGAGGCAATTGCGGGAGTCTGCAGTTCTGGAGAGAGGTCTCTGCTGGAGGTTTGGGATACACCTTGGGATGGCTGGCTTATCAGGAAGTATTTAAAATAACACACTGGATGAGATCACAGAGAGTAAGAGAGAACGAAGAGACAGGACCTAGTCCTGAGCCCTAAGACACTCTATAATTAAGAAGTTGTGGAGCAGAACAGATACCAGAACCTTACTTTAAGATAGTCCAACCAGTAACCAGTGAGAGAAGAAGAAAACAGGAGGGTGTTGTCCCGGAGACCAAGTGACACAGTAACTGCTTCCAGGAGGGGTCACCACCAGAAATGCTGCCATGAGGTTAAGTAAGATGGACACTGACCATCGAATTTATCCCTGTAAATTTATTTTTTGGGTTTGATTCAGAGTTTCTTTTTCTTTGGCTTTTTCTCGGTGTATTTTTCTTTTTGGCAGGCAGTTCTGTTTTCTGAAGCCCAGCCTGACTCATCTGAAAATGTAGCTTGTAAATTCTGGCTTGGTGCCAGGTCCTGTGCCTATTTCCTTAGGCTAGAAACCAATTTCTCTGATAAGTTTGGTCCAAAGCCTCTCATATGTCTGGTGGGTGGTAGCAGAGAAGAAGTCAAGAAGAATTCAGTCCCATTCTCCCAGAACATTTCCATTGTGGTCTAGTTAGTCTGCAGGCTCTCAGAGAACATGAAGGACCCAACTCACTGCACTGCAGGAGCAGCAGGGAAGGTACTGCCTCGGTTATTCCTTCAAGAAATATTAAAAATGGAAAGGTTCTTTAA
The DNA here is from genome assembly GCA_037038555.1 of Rhynchonycteris naso. Taxonomy (NCBI): domain Eukaryota; kingdom Metazoa; phylum Chordata; class Mammalia; order Chiroptera; family Emballonuridae; genus Rhynchonycteris; species Rhynchonycteris naso. The sequence goes on along the minus strand of CM072995.1, from coordinate 174,938,191 downwards.
AAAAGTGTCATAGGCTTGGAATTTATATATTAATTTTCCACATCATTTATTTTAATATAGGTATTTCAATGTCCACTCTGGTCTCCTAGCCCATAAATCAGGTATTGCAATATGCCACATTCCCAGAATAATAAAAATATATATATATTAACTATGGTTCAAAAGCACTTTAAAGATATAGAGCAATTTAGTACTTCTTTAAAAATAAAATTCCATCACAGTGCAAACATCAGATAACTGGAACCTAATAAGTAGCTTGTAAACTGATTTAAATAAAGTTTTTTTTTTATATATTTTGACTAAAGAAAAAGAGAGATGCTGGTCACCAAATAATTTTATTATATTTTCTTTTCATACTAATTTTTTTAAATGACAGTTTTATTTTCTGTAACATTTTAATAAGGAAAATATGACAATAATTGTGTTTGAACTTCACAAATCTGTTATATACTGAAGATCTAAAATCAGAAGACAAATTTCTTTCTTATTTATCTATTGCTACATAACACATCACTCCTAAACTTAGAAGCCTGAAACTACAAATAATTTTTTCTCTTAGTGATTTTCCTGGTTAACTAGGTTCAGCTATATGTTGACTCTATTAGCTGAATGGCTCTTCTGCTTCAAGTGATGTGAGCTAAGGCCATATCATCAAGGTGCTCGGCTGGCTAGAGTACAGCTGGCTCACTCCCACAGCTGGCAGTGTATCTGGCTGTTTCCAGGAGCTCAGCTGTGGCTCTAAGTGTCTTGGTGTTTCTGCATGACTTCTCCACATGGATTTGGATTTCTATAATAAAGCAGCTGAGTTCTAAGAGGCAGAAAGTAAAACTGTCAGGGCTCTTTTATTTATTTATTGTTATTAAATTTATTGGGTTGACATTGGTTAATAAAATTATATAGGTTTCAGGTGAACAATTCTACAATAACATCATCTGCATATTGCATTGTGTGGTCACTGCCCCAAGTCAGGTCTCCTTCCATCACCATCTATCCCCCTCTATTCTCCTCCAGTGCTCTTTTTTTATTATTATTATTCAGTGAGAGGAGGAAAGGCAAAGACAGACTTCCACATGCACCCTGACTGGGATCCATCCAGAAAGCCCACTAGGGAGCTTCTGCCCATCTGGGGCATTGCTCCATTGCTCAGTAACCGAGCTCTCCTTAGCACCTGAGTCAGAGACCATGGACCCATCCTCAGTGCCTAGAGCCAACTTGCTCCAACCAAACTATGGCTGTAGGAGGGGAAGAGAGAGAGAGAGAGAGAAGTGAGGGGGGGGGAGGTGGAGAAGCAGATGGGTGCTTGTAAGACCAGAGGTCATTGCCGTGGCCATGCAGGTTGTAATAATTTGGGCAGACCTTAAAAGAACTGTGGAGCCAGAGAATTGTGGGCCATTTTATTTATTAAAGTCTCCTAACAGAGGATGAGCAAACAGGAAAGATGACTTTCCTCTTACTCAAGGCTCACAAAGGCCTAAAGCATTCTCCAGACTTTCCCGGATTCATAGGCCCTCATCAGCCTTAGCACCCTTTTACTCTCTCTCTCTGCACTCTCTTTCTCTCTGGATTTTCTCTGCATTCCTCCTCTCAGCAAAACAGGCTGGGGAGAAAACCCTTTCTCCAGCAAACAATAGCAAACAATCCTCCTTCCCAAAGAGGAAGGCAATCTGCAATTTGCAATCTCCTGGCCTGAGGGCAAGCACCGCAGCCTTCCATAGACTATACTAGGGGTCCAGAACCTTTTTGGTTGAGAGCCATAAATAGCACATATTTTAAAATGTAATTCCATGAGAGCCATACAATATGTTTAATACTAAATACAAGTAAATGTGTGCATTTTATGTAAGACCAACACTTTTAAAGTACGATAAGTCTCTGAATTCTTTTGAATAATATTGTTATGCTGTTGCTAACCAATGATGAATAAAGTACTTCTTAGCATTAATGTAACTTCTGATGCTGCATTGTTTGCTGATGGCTTTGTAGTCTGGTTAATACATAGTGAGGTTAAGCTTCATGCAGGCATTGAGACTTCCATCTGTTAAACGAAATCGTAGGTTGGTCTTAACGTTCTTTAGATGTGAGAAAGACTGCTCACATGCATACGTAGAGCCAAACATTGTCAGTACAGCAATACTCACACACTGCAGTGTGTGGTATGTGACCAGAAGTGCATTTCAAGTTTTGACAATCAGCTGATCCGCAGGTTGAAGTGTTTTCATTTCTCCCCACTTGTGTTTGCTCACCAACTGTGCTTGCTCTGGTGCAAGTCTTTCCAAATCTTCATTCAGTGACTTGACCTTATTCACCCACATGTCTGAGGCCTTCAGGTCAGCAGCTTGCAGCTCAAAATTTCTGACAGAGATACTGGGGATGTAACTCAGGTTGGCGCTGTCCACTGCACACTCATGTGGATGGGTGATGAACTTAAAAAGACGAGTGCACTCACGAAATTCTCCAAAGTGCGCTTTGAATGATAGCAGGAGATTAAATGTGAAGCCTGCTAGCTGCTGGAGTAAAGATGTTGAGCAGGGTCACTTGCTGTGCATGCATCTTTAAACTCTCCCAATTTTTCAACGTGTAGTACACAACATGTTTCAATGTCAGCGATGAAGAGTTCCAGCTTGTTCTCAAATGCAAACACTGCTTTTTGAAGGGATAAGACTGTATTCCCAATGCCTTGCATTTTCACATTGAGCTGGTTCAGATGTTCAGTCATGTACACAAAATAGTAGAACTTCAGGAGCCACTCAGTGTTAGCTGACTCAGGATGATCAATGTTTTTCATTTCAAGAAAAGTCCGGATTTTGCTCAGACAAGCCGTGAAACGGTTGAGCACCTTTCCTCTTGACAACCAATGCACATTCCTGTGCAGAAGCAGACCAGGATAATTATTCCCAACTTCATCCAGCAGGGTTTTAAACTGGCAATCATTTAAAGCTCGGGCAACAATAAAGTAGACCACCCAAATGACCAGCGACATTTCCTCACCAAGCTGCTGGCCACACATCTGACCACAAAGCGCCTCCTCATGTGGGATGCAGTGAAAGCTTAGAATGGGTCTCTTTTCATGTTCACAAAGAAGCGCTACAAATCCTCTGTTTTTCCCCACCGTGCACGGAGCACCATCAGTACACATTGAAATAAGTAGATTCTTTTTCTTTAGCAAACTCAATGAAAGACTTGAATAAATCCCCCCCTCTTGTTGTTTCTTTCATAGCCAAAAGAGTAAGACTTTCCTCACATAGTGTGTCACCGACAGCATACCTTGCAATCATGCTGAACTGGGGTAAATGGCTTTCATCTGTTGACTCATCCAAAGCGAGAGAAAAGAATGGTGCTGCATTTATGTCCTCCACTTGCGTTGCCTCAATTTGATTTGCCATCATGATGGTACGATCATGAACAGTTCTTGCCGACAAAGACATGTCTTTTATTTAATTTATTATCTTGTCTTTATTCAAAAAGTCATCAAAAAGTTCATTGGAAACATCAAGAATGATTGTTTTGGCATACTCCCCATCCATGAATGGTTTTCTGTTTCTCATAATTGCTAAAGCACCAGCAAAACTAGCTGAATTCCAGTCACCTTGCTGGATCCAAACATGAAGTTGCTGCTGACTAGCTTGCACTCTGCACTGTAGCTCTTGACATGCTTTCTTCCTGCTGTCCCCTGCTGGATATTTTGATGCAAATGTAGTATGGTGTGTGTCGAAGTGCCGCTTTACATTTGACCATTTCATCGATGCCATTTTATCATTGCATATTAGACACATTGCAGATCCTGCTCTCTCTACAAAGGTGAATTCCTTTGTCCATTTCTGCTGAAAAGTACGATATCCTCATCTTTTTCTACTTTTAGCCATCTTCTTAGTCAAAAGGGTTTCTGCAATTAGCTAGCTTACTACTTGATTAAAAGAAGGGAACTTTACTTCCTGACCTCATAATGACCCGTTTACATTATGCATTATCCAATAAATATTTGTTGTTGTCCCAGAGGAGAGCTCTGATTGGCTCCAGCCACCCACAACCATAAACATGAGCAGTAGGAAATGAATGGATTGTAATACATGAGAATGTTTTATATTTTTAATGTTATTATTTCTTTTACTAAAGATTTGTCTGCGAGCCAGATGCACCCATCAAAAGAGCCACATCTGGCTTGCGAGTCATAGGTTCCCGACTTCTGGACTATACATAGGTGGCTCTGGCAAGTGGGAAACTTAAAAAACATTTGTTTACCCAACAGTGCTTTTTCTGTGTGCCCTGACTGGGAATCAAACCCAGGACATCGAAACACAGGACCAATACTGTACCACTGGGCCAACTGACCAGGGCTATCCTTTAGAGCTCTTAAGGCCTGGACTTAGAAGCTTAATAATGTCAGTTCTGTGGCACTGTATTGGACAAAACCTGGCCTAAAGTTAACCTAAATTCAAGGGAACAGGAAATTGCTCCAAATTTTGATATATGGAATATTATGTGGTCCATGAAGGGAAGCAATGGCTGAGGACCATCTTTGAAGAGTAGCTACCACAGTGCCCTCAGCCCCAACAGTTTATGATCTGAATATGTACAAAATAACCCCAGTCTTCCCTAAAACTTCCAAAGCCTGGTCCCATGATTTTCATTTTTTAAGTGAGAGGAGGGGAGATAGACAGACTCCTTCATGCACCCCAACTGGGATCTATCTGACAACCCATGTCTGAGGCTGTTGCTCGAATCAACCAAGCTATCCTCAGTACCCGGGGCCACGCTCGAAACAATCAAGCCAATGGCTGCAGGAAGGGAAAAGGGAGGAAAGGAGGAGAGGGAGGGCTGGGGAAGCAGGTAGTAGCTTCTCTTGTGTGCCCTGACTGGGGATTGAACCCAGATGTCCTCACACCAGGCCGACATTCTATCTACTGAGCCAGCCAGCTGCCAGATTTTCTTAATTTTTTATGTGGTTCTCTTGACTCATTTACTTCTGAATCAACTATATCACATTAAGAATGAGAATTATTTCCAGGTAATAATAATAAAATGTGTGTGTGTGTGTTGTGTGTTTGTGTGTGTGTGTGCATGTGCATTAGTACAGGAGTGAACAAAAATAGGTTTATAAATAATACAATTAATCAATTACTAATAATATAAGAATAAACTGTGTTTTGCATACTCACAACTCTAAACCTACTATTGCCCACCCTGTATGCATTATTTCTTATACCTATGTGTAATTATTCTTATGTAAGATTACCTTAATTAATTTAATTAAAAGTATGTATTAAATATTTATTAAAACCAAGATATGCGGCATTAATGTTGAAACTAATACAACATTTAATGTGTAATTTCTGTTTTTCAGGTACCATTTTGAAAATACAGGGCTAGTTCCTGGTAGATCTGGGGCATAAACCCAGGCTGTCTGTTTCCAGAGCCGAAGCACTGATTCTAAATTGCCTCTTAGTATGTATTTATAAAACTAAGCGTTCTCTTTGAACCACAAAAACAATTTTGTATAACACCTGTGGGCACATCTATACTTTGTGGCTCCCTAGAACCTGGATGAAGTATATAAGTGACTAAAGTCCAAACAGTTACACACTGTGAGAATGGGTGTTACGATGAATTGTTAAAGGGGATAACAAAAAAATTGTAAGCACAGCCCAGAAAAGTAGAAAGATTTTGTGGAGGAAGTGGCATTAGACTTGTGTCTGCAGAGATGGGCATGAGAGGGGGCATTCCCAGCTGTGGAGATAAGCACAGGCTGTGTGCAATGCAGCAAGCAGATGATTGTGCAGGAGAACAGTATGCATGAATGGGACTAACAGGAAATGAGACTAAAATAGCACTGTATGAAAGCATTAGGTTCTTCTATTTGATACTGGCTGACTGTGTTAAGAAGAGTAAATGAAACATCTGGACTGATGCCTACAAACCTAGACATGTACAGAAAAGGGCTTTGAGTTCGTTTTATGTTTTAATAAGTTGAGAGTGGCATTGATAAATGTATTATTAAAATACAAGAATTTTTAAGTTTCTGTTGGGTAAACTACTACTACCAGGTGGTAGCAGATATGCTGATTTCTCAGTCCAGATGACTTGATTTAAGCTAGAAGCTTGTGTGTTAGCTGGTCCAGGCTCTTTTGTGTGCATAGTTTTGCTTGTACCGCATATAGTTCCTACATCAAGGCTCAGGTTTGTGCAAAATGATGCACTTCTTGCCATACAGTAGTGACCTTATTTACAGAAACAACACAACATGTTTCTTTGCCAGACAGCTTAGTCTTAGAAGTAGAATGTACAGGAAAATGGGGTGGTTGGAAATTACTATTCTAAATATCATTTCAAAGAAATTAGAAAACATGTTTATCTGGAAATATTGTGCTCACATAGGTGTGAACAACACCTGGGTTCATTAAGATTCAGAGTTCTGGCCTGCAGCCGAATAGCTCCGTTGGTTAGAGCATTGTCCCAAAGCACAGACGTTGCCGGTTTGACCCCCAGTCAGGACACACATAGGAACAGATTGATGTTCCTGTCTCTCCCTCTCTCCTTCTCTCTCCCTTCCTCTCTCACTAAAATCAATAAATTTTTAAAAAAAGATTCAGAGTTTTGGGAGGGGCCCATCTTTGGCTTACACACAGACAGTGGGTAGAATCTGAAGGACTTGACTGTGGGCATATCAGCCTCCAGGAGGCAGTTAACATCTCTTATCATCTAACTTAATCCTCCCGACAACGTTGTGGAATGGTAAGTGTTATCTCCGTTTTTATATAAGAAGACTGGGGCTCAGAGAGCTTAAGCAATCATCTAATTTATCTGCACAACTAAATAACAAATATGGAGTTTGAACCCTCATCTGTTTCACTTTCTCTCTGCCCTTTCTTCTCAATATCCAAGAGCTACACAATCTACCTACTTCAGAGACCAATTGGCCTTTGCTCTCATCAAAGCATAAAAGGTAATATTCTTTTATATTGGTTAAGTAATCATTGCATTTTCCCAACATTTTATTATGAAAAACTTAAATACACAAAAATTGGAAGAATTTTACAGGGTACCCCTCACATGTCTATAATCAAGATTCCATAATTGGCTTTTATGCTACTTGTTTGATCATATATCTATCTGCCTATTCACCCCCTATTTAATTATTAACCTAAATTTTATACAATGTAATTCACAGTAAATTAAGTACATCAGTCCACTTCACCCCTAAAGTCTTCAGTGTTCATGTCATTGAATGGAGTTCAATATTGGTTTATAGATTTATTAAATATTTGAAGTGAACTTTTCAGACAATGAAATGCACCAATCAAATGCATCATTCAATAACTTCAGACAAGTGCATAGATCTGTGCAACCCAAATTTCTCTTCAGATATTGAATATTGCTCTCAGACATGAAAGCTTCTTATATTCCTTCCCAGTCAAGTTCCACCCCCTTAACCCAGCCAAGGACACCATCATTCTTTTTTCCCAATGTTGTTAGTTGGTTTAACTATAGATTAATATTATCTCTTTTAGAATTTACATAAGTAGAATGTAGTCTAAACGCTCTTATAGAGGACTTGTCACACAACACAATGTTTCTTGAGAGTCACTTATTTTGTTCTATCTGACAGTAATTTATTCCTTTTCATTCCTGTTGATGGACAGCTGGAATGTTTTGGTTTTGTTGATTATGGAATAAAGCAGCTATACATATTCCTGTACCCATTATTCATTTCTTTTCTTCTAACTACTGAGTCTTAGGGTTAGTATAGATTAACTTTATAAGAAACTGTTAGAAACTTTTGTAAAATGGTTGTACCATCTTACACTCCCACTAACAATGTATGAGAATTTTGGTTGCCCCTATCTTACTATTGTCAATCTTTTTAAGTTTCTCCTTCTGGATTTGTGTTGTTTTTTCATTGAGGAAGACAACTATACTCAGTCAACTTTAGTTGGAGCCTTTGCTTCATTTGAGTCAACTGCTATTATGAGCTTTCCCTATACTTTTTTGTCACAACATGTAAATGTTCAAGTCCCTCATTTATATCTCTTTTTGGCTTTTTCACAATATATTTTTTTTAATTCTCAGACTTCAACATATCTATTTCTACTAACTTTGATAGTGCCTTCTATTCTAATGCAATAGATTTTCCCTTTTGATTAATATGGCTTATATGTTAAATTGTTGTATTTATTAGTAGTAGTTAGATAAGAGGACCAATTTCCATGCTCTTTGTAGCCAAAATTACACAGTATTTGGGTAAGAAATTTTGTCAGACATTTTAGAAGAATTTCAGGCTTAAAGTTTTCAAGTTATATAGGCAGCAACTGCTTTTATTTGCAAGAACTTTTCAGGCCTGTGAAGAAGTAATGATTGTCTTATGGTGAAGTTGTTGTCAAGAGGTTGCTTGATCAAATGAGTTTAACACTACATGGAAGACTGGTAAATAAAAAAGCAAAAGGTGATGATTAGTAGGTTTTGTTTGTTTTAACTTTGCAAGACTAAAATGAGCCAATGAGCAAAACCTAGGGATGCCTTATGCTAAACTTTGGGTTAGTTAATCCCATTGTATTTGTAATTCATTGTGAACTACAGAGGTTATTGGTTTCTTACCTGCTTTATACTTATGAGAGGAAAAACTTGCTCAAATGCTTCTTGAGATGGCTTTATTGAAGTTTGAATATTACTTTTATGAAAATATCCTTATAATAATGTGGAATAATTTATATGCTGCTGGTGAATAAAATATAACTGATTCCAAAAGGATAGGTACCCAGGCTAGAAGAAGAGTTTTAAAAATGACATTTAAAGGATATTTCATGACATGAACTTTAAATTTAGTAATGCTCAAAGATTATACATTAATATTTCACATTTATAGTTTCAGTAGCAAGACATTCTTAATTATTTATGTTTGTGTCTATCGTTTCTCGGCCTTTTGGCTAAGATCAAGTGTAGTATTTATGTTTGTGTCTATATTCATTTTAAAAAGTAGAAACGATAGTTTGTGGCTTCGGTAGAAATTGTGAATAGAGGCTACAGAACCCAAAACAATAATGAGTGTACTTAGACATTCCATGCTCCAGTGCCTACAGCTAAACATGTACCAAGACAAGTAAATGATAGTTCAGCCTTTCTCTCTCCAGTGTCATTTCCAGTCAGGGGATGTAATTACGTTTGATTGAGTTGAGGCACATTGCTACACTGATGCATGCCTCTCTTGATTGTAAATAACAAATCTGTGGTATTTTGTAACACTGGAAAAATGCTTTCAATCGGGATAGAGTAAAAATTGGTGTGGCGGAGTGACATAAGAGAAATGGCACCATGAGAGTGCTCCTGATATCTCCCCCTGAAATTTTGACAAATTCAACAACTAGAGACAGAAAAACAATCTCAGGAGCACCTGAAATATACACACACCAGACAAAGGTATGAGTGAACAGAAAGATGGCTGAATATATAATCCACTCTGAAGGAAATAAGATGGAGAACAGAGTATTCCGCTTTCCTGACTGACCTGAGGAAGGGCTGCTTTCACTTAGAACTTGGAGGAAGGGAGGATTTGGGGCAGAGGGAAGAAGCTGGGCTAGGGAAGATAACCCAGCTGAGTAGAGACTGCTGGTGGCTCAGTCTGAGATTGCAGACACGGAGCTAGCGTGAGCAGTAGACTCTGGCACAGGTGGCTGAGCGGGTTGCCTGTGGAGGCTGGCACCATAGCAGCTTTGGGCTTTGTTCACTCCTAGTCTGCAATTGCAGGTGGTGTGCAAGTGGCTCCACCTGGTGCCTCTGATGTGGGCACACACACCATTCACGGACTGAGGGGCTAGGCCAGAGATTGTCAGCAGTGGACTTCTGCGTGGGCTGTAGCCAGAGTTTCTGTGTGGTCCCGGCTCCCTAACCTCAGCACAGGAAGTGCTCAAAGGCCAGGATCCCTAGTCCTAAACCTGTTTGGGTGGGATGCCTCCACCAGCCGATACAGGTTACAAAGCACATTCCCACAGAGCAGACCTCAGAGAGGACTGCAGAAGTGGTGGGTGCTGGGTGCTGGGTGCACAAGCAGCTCACTTTGGGCTACCAAATGGCATAAGAGAGTAGCCTGTGGAGATGAGACCTGTGGAGTGCTGAGGAAAACTAGACATATCCAGGGACTCTTAGAAAGGAGCCTGATCAGCAGTCAGCTCACTGCCCTGCCTGCTTATGCTGGTGGCTCTGGTTGACAGAGCCTTACCCAGAACTGTGCTTTGAGTGGGACTGGAGGGGGGACTTGGCAGCTCTTAGGGTCTCTTGCTCTTCAGGCAGTGGCTGGGGCAACTTCCTGCCAGCAGATACAGGTTACAAAGTGCATTCCTGCAGAGCAGACCTCAGAGTGCACTGCCGAAATTGTGGGGGCAAGGCTGTGGGCTTACAAACAGGGCACAAGGGAGAAAAGCCTGTGGAGATTAAACCAGTGGAGCACTGAGGCATACTAGACATGCCTTGGGGCCCTTAAAAAGGCACCTGAACAGCAATCAGTTCCCTGTCCTGCCTGCTTACACTGGCAGCTCTGGTTGACAAAGACTTAACCCAGAACTGTGCTTTGAGTGGGGCTGGAGGGGGGACTTGGCAGCTCTTAAAGCCTCTTTCTCTGCAAGCAGTGGCTGGGGAAACTTCACAGCTGAGTCCCCAGGCTGCTGGCTCAGGAAGGAGAGACATGGGGAGAGGCACCTGGAAAACTGACTCTCCCATTGTCAGAGCCTGCAAACCCTAACAAGCCACACCTACCAATGGGACTGAGGCCTAGCTTATGACATCACCATAGCAGCACATCAACTGCAAATCTCTACTCAAGAGTACCAGAGGGGCAAAACTTGTGATACAGCATCACTGGCCAAAAAGAAAAAGAAAAAAGAAAATAACCTCTCAAAAGCAAGAAAAAATCACATTTTTATAATGTTTTTCCATTTTTTTATTGTATTTTTCATCTTTTTTTCCACTTTGGTCATTTTATCCTCTTTTCATCTTATTCTTTCCTTTTCATTTTGAACTTCATTATCCATAAATGTTACATTATCCATTCTTGGTTGTTGTTTTTTTATGAGGGTTACATTCTAAAAAACTTTAACTCTTTCTTTTCTTCTTTTTTCTTTTTATTCTTTCACTTTTTCTCTCATTAGATTATTATTCACAAACAAATTATTTTATTCTGGATTTAAAGATTTTCTTAATGGCATTTTGTGTTTTTTACTTCATTTTTTATCTCAGTCATTTCTCCCAACTCAGGCTATCCATTCTACTCAGTTTTTGTTCCACTTAGCACAATAGAATTTTCATTTTTTCACTGTATTATTTCAATTTTTTTTCTTTTTTATCATCTCTTATTAATGTTATTAACAATACCACTCTCAAATGCCATTAAGGAAAAAGAAATAAAATATCATGGATACTGTAAGGTATTTTTTTCTGCCGAGAAAGAAGGGGCCATAGCCACAAGGTGTGAAATAAGAAAGGCTTTATTTAATACAGTGCATCCTGTCCAACAAGGTTCTCTGGTCCCACAGGACAGAGGTCAAAGGAGTCGCATAGATTAACTGGTGCGAGAGATATTTAAAGGGGTCCTCTCGGGTGGGTGAGCTAATATGACGTGGTGAAATCTCACTGGCTGATGGACGGTCGTTCTTTTCCCAAGGACTTCTGGGAAGTTTCTTTTGGGGCACTTAGTTGTGGGTGGCCCTAACCAAAATTCCTGGGTCTGAGTTTCTCATGTGACTGTCCCCCATTGCTGACCACCCTACATTCCGACCTTTTGGTGTTAATTAGGGGCACTACTTATTTGTCTGGCTATTTCCTGCTGATTAGGGGAATCATGGGGAGGGGAGATAAGAAGTTGGTGGTTTTGAGGGGAGTCGAGAGGAACATCTGTTTGGCCATGAGTTGAGAAACTTTGCAGATGCAATCCTGTAAGAATTTAAAAAAGAGAGGAGTAATAGGATGGTTTGCAGTGTCCAGCCTTTGGGTAAGCTGGTGATGGGTAGGGTCCAGTGGTTCCAAACTGCCAGTGATCCTGCATGGGAGCAAGCTTGATGTGAGAGACACAGTCAGAAATGAGGGTAGTATTGATTATGGGGGAGCCCTTGGTATTGAGGAATGCTAGGAGTAAGTGGGAAGATGCTGTCAGTTGGATAGTGGCTCCAAGACTGTGTGGAATGTCTCAACCGAGAAGGAATACTGGGCAAAATGGCATAACTAAGAAAGAATACAAAAAAGGGGATTGTGTTCAAACTTCATGTCAGGGATAGAGTGCAAAGGGAAAGAGTAGGAGTTCCATCCATTCCCATAATTGAGACCTGTGAGGGAATTAGAGGTCCAGAGTGTGGCAAAACAGAGAAGGTAACCCCTGTGTCCACAAGAAATGAAATGGACTTACCTACTAGTTGCAGCATACCCTGGATTCTCTGAGTCCAGGCCGTGTACTAGAAGTTTGGGCCATGCACCCACCTGGCTCACTTGTCTTCCATGTAGAGGCATTGAGGAAAAAGCCTGTTGCCCAAAGGGGCAATCACTCTGCCAGTGACTGGGCTGCTTGCAGTTAGGACAGAGCTCAGTGGGCAGCTACGGGCTGGAGCCCTGTTAGGCACAGTGATCCTGCTTGCTACACTTAAAGCAAGCTTCTGGTGGGGATTTTCTTAGCGGCCTAGACTTGGGTGGAGCACCTCCTGTGCCTTGCCCCTGTTGCTCTGGTGGCCTCAGGGCTGCCACAAGAGCCTGGGTTGGGAGAGTTACCTTCTGCTGCATGTGGGCCTGGCAAACAGCCTTGGCCTTTTTTTAGTAGCTGCAATTACTGATAATTTTAAATGCCATGGTCATAGGTCCCATATAGGGGTTTTGGGGGTTGAGAATAAAAGGAGGAGGGCTCCTAGGGAGCCCGCCACTCAGATCCAGCTGGAAACACTGGAGCCAGAGGCAGAACAGGGCCAGAACTCCCTGCAAGCAGATTGGGGTTGGGCGTCCTGCAAACCGGTATAAAGGGCCAAAGACAGGCTGAGAATGACCTAACAGAGGAGGGACTTAAGAACACAGTGGAGAAGGGAGGGGCTCCTGGCCAGCAGGGGAGGAGAAAGATAGACTGGTATTTTCAAGTGAATGAGAAACAGGATTCTGCAAAGGAAGAGGGTTTTCTGGAGGGAAGAAACTCAAGCAGAAGTGGTCCGCAGAGGAACCAGAGAGGGGTACCGAGAGAAGGGCGCCCCCAAGGGTCAGACTGGAGGGAGAGAGAGTTGGGAGTTCATGGAGAAAGACAGATTAGGAGTGGAGATTTTAGGTGAGGTTTCTCTAGCCAAAAAAAAAAAAAAAAAAAAAGCCTGTGCATAGAACAGGCAGCACAGAGATTAAGGATGGGTGTGCAAATAATTAGAAGCCCTGAATGGAAGGGATCTCCAACCAGCTTTCAGCTTTTTTGGCAATAGTTAAATTGGTGAGGATGTTAAAACTAAAAGTCCCTTCAGGAGGCTACCTGGTCTGATTATCCAGTGGGTTTTGTGGCCTGGTCACAGCAAAGAAGAAGAACAGTTTCTTCTTCTTTAGGGAGGGAGAGATTTTGGATAAGGCAACACCGGGAGTGTTTTTGGATTCCTGTGCTCCCACGGCTGCTCTCAGTCCTCGGAGTGGTCAGAGTTGAAAACTGGCATCCCAAAACTCAAGCTCTGGCCACAGACAAATACGGAAAGTGGATGTGCTCAGGATGTCTCCACAGGCACACATAAACTCTGACAAAAAAGACTTCCCTGATGCAGCTGTGGTTTTGGACAGGGAGTCTTGGCAAAAAGAACTGAGGAAAATTTGGAGGCAGGGGACTTATTGCACCGTGCGACAAAGTGGGTGGAAGGTCAAAAATTCTGGTTCTTTCTCAGAGGGGAAGGGAAGAGGAGTGGTCCTTGCGGACTTAAACTCCTCCTGGGTTTTTGGCAACAAATGTAAGGTATTTTTCCCAGCTGAGAAAGAAGGAAGGGGCCAGAGCCACGAAGTGTAAAATAGTAAAGGTTTTATTTAGTACTGTGCTGCCTGGATGATGTCCTCTCTCCCTGGGAGGCAGGGGTCAGAGAAGTCGCATGGGATGATTCACGTGAGAGATATTTAAAGGGTCTGTAGGGTTGGCGAGCTAATATGATGTGATAAAATCTCACTGGCTAGTGGACGGTTGCTCTTTTTCCAAGGACCTCTGAGAAGTTTCTTTTGGTGTGCTTGGTTGTGGGTGGCCATAGCCAAAATTTCTCTGGTCTGAGTTTCTCAAATGACCACCCCCCATTGCTGACCACCATACAGATACAAAAGACAGAGATATAGCTCAGATAGATGAGAAAAAATCTATAGAAAAAAATTTAAATTGCTTGGAAACATTGAAGTTAAATGACAGAGAATTAAAAATTGGTGTCCTAAAAATACTCAAGGAAATACAAGAAAGCACAGGAAGGCAATTTATAGAACTCAAAAAACAATTTAATGATCAAAAAGAATATATCACCAAGAAAATTGAAACTATGAAAATGAATCAAACAGAGATGAAAAACTCAATTCATAAAATGAAAGCAAGGTAACAAACTTAGCTAATAGAACAGGTGACATAGAGAAAAGAGTTAGTGACATAGGAGGCAGGAAACTAGAGACACTACAGAAAAAAAGGAGAGAGACTCACAAATTTAAAAAAATGAGAAATCCCTACAAACATTTTCTGACTCCATCAGAAAGAGGAACATAAGAATAATGGGTATATTAGAAGAAGAGAGAGAAAATGGAGTAGAGAACATATTTAAACAAATAATAGACAAGAACTTCCCAAACCAGGGAAAGAATAAAAAAAAAATCAAATTCATAAAGCAAACAGAACACCGAGTTATCTTAACCCAAACAGACCTACTCCAAGGCACATCATAATGAAATTATCACAAAACAATGACAAAGAAGTAATTCTCAAGGAAGCAAGAGAAAAGAAGAATACAACATATAGAGAAAGTCCCATTGATTATCATCAGATTTCTCAGCAAAAGATTCTGCAAGCCAGAAGAGAGTGGGCTCCCATATTTAAAGTTATGAAAGAGAGGAACTTCCAGCCAGTAATACTATATCGATCAAAGCTATCCTTCAAATATGAAGGAAAAATTAAAAAAATTCACAGATATAAAAAATGAGGAAATTTATTACCAGAAAACGCCCAAATTAGAAAATACTAAAGTGGGTTATCTGACCAGATACAAAGAAAAAAAAAGTAAAAGCTCCATCAAGATCACTATAAAAACAAGATTAATTTGTGACAACAAAAACAAAAAAGGAGAAAGGACAAAGCTTAACAGTAGCAGAGGAGGATGGAGTGCAAAAGCACTCATGAGATAATGTACTACAATGAACATGATATGTATTCTTTCTGTTACTCAATGGTAACCACCTCTGAAAAGATCATCACAGAAATATATGGCTTAAGAAAAGAAGAAACAGAGGAAAGAAGTATGGAATACAATCAAACAAAAACAAATGATAGGAAAACAAAATAGTAGAACCAAACAAGATACAAAGCTATCAGAAAACAATATATAAAATGGCAATAAGGCCTGACCTGTGGTGGTGCAGTGGATAAAGCGTCGACCTGGGAACACTGAGGTCGCCAGTTCAAAACCCTGCACTGGTCTGGTCAAGGCACATATGGGAGTTGATGCTTCCAGCTCCTCCCCCCTTTCTCTCTCTCTCTCTCTCTCTCTCTCTCTCTCTCTCTGTCTGTCTCCTCTCTAAAATGAATAAATAAAAAGAAATTAAAAAAAAACTAAGCAAATATTTTAAAAAAATGGCAATAAGAAACCCTTAAGTGTCAATAATTACACTAAATGTAAATAGATTAAACTCACTAATAAAAAGACAAAGAGTAGCAGAATGAATGAAAAAAATTCAATTGTATGCTGCCTTCAAGAAACACATCTAAGCTAAAAGGATAAAAAAAATTCAAAGTGAAAGTTTGGAAAACAATTTTCCAAGCACATAACATCCAAAGAAAAGCAGTTGTAGCCATACTCATATCTAACAATGCTGATTACAAGACACCAAAGGTAATCAGAGACAAGGATGGTCAATTCATAATGATAAAGGAGACATTGAGTCAAGAAGACATAACACTTCTTAATAAATATGCACCAAACCAAGGAGCACCAAAGTATATAAGAAATCAACTAACAGACCTAAAAATAAAAACCAACAAAAATACAATCATACTTGGAGACCTCAATACACCACTGATGGCTCTAGATTGTTCATCCAAACAGAAAATCAATAAAGAAATATTGACCTTAAATGGAACACTAGAACAATTGGATATGACAGATAGCTACAAACATTTCATCTCAAAGCACCAAAGAATACCTTTTTCTCCAGTGTACATAGAACATTCTCAAGAATTGACCATATGTTGGGCAACAAAAATAACATCAACAAATTCAGAAAGACTGAAATTATGCCAAGCATATTCTCTGACCATAAAGGTTTCAAACTAGAATTCAACTGCAAAAAAGAAGTAAACAATCCACAAAAATGTGGAAATTAAATAACATAATTCTAAAAACTCAGTAGGTCAAAAAAGAAATAAAAGCAGAAATCAAAAGATACATACAGACAAACAAAAATGACAATACAACATATCAGAATCTATGGGATAAAGCAAAAGCGGTAATAAGAGGAAGAAAGTTCATATCTCTACAGGCCTATATAAACAAATAAGAGAGAGCCCAAGTAAACAACTTAACTTCATATCCTAAGAAACTAGCAGAGAAAGAACAAATGCAACCCAAAACTAGCAGAAGAAAGGAAATAATAAAAATCAGAGCAGAAATAAATGAGAGAACAGAAATAGAGAACAGGAAAACTATTAAAAATATCAATAAAACTAGGAGCTGCTTCTTTTAAAAAAATCAACAAATTTGAAAAACCATCGGCAAAACTCACTAAGGAAAATGAGAAAGGACTCATATAAACAAAATCCAAAATGAAAGAGGAGAAATCACCACATATATCATAGATATACCAAAAATTATGGTAGGATACTATAAAAAAATATATGCCACCAAATTTAACAATCTAGAAGAAATGGATAAGTTCCTAGAACAATACAATCTTCCTAGACTGAGTCATGAAGAAGTAGATAGCCTAAACAGACCCATAAGCAGGGAGAAAATAGAAACAACTATTAAAAACCTCCCAAAAATAAAAGTCAGGGCCAAACAGCTAATTCTAGTAAATTCTGTCAAACATTCAAAGATTTGCTTTTATTCTACTCAAAGTCTTCCAAAATATTGAAGAAGCAATACTTCCAAACACATTTTATGAGGCCAACATAACCCTCATACCAAAACCTGGCAAGGACAACACAAAGAAATAAAACTACAGACCAGTATCTCTAATAAATACAGATGCTAAAATCCTAAACAAAATACTAGCAAATCGAATACAACAGCACATTAAGAAAATAATTCATCATGATCAAGTGGGATTCATCGCAGAATCATAAGGACGGTTCAACATATGCAAAACAGTTAACGTAATACACTATATCAACAAAACAAGGAACAAAAATCATATGATCCTATTAATAGATGAAGAAAAGGCATTCAATAAAATACAACACAGTTTTATGTTTAAAACACTCAGCAGAATGGGTATAGAAGGAAAATATCTCAAGATAATAATGGCAGTTTATGATAAACTATCACCTAACATCATATTAAATGGCATAAAACTGAGGACTTTTCCTCTAAAGTCAGGAACAAGCAAAGTTGTCCACTCTCTCCACTCTTATTCAACATAGTGCTGAAAGTTCTAGCCAGAGCAATCAGACAAGAAAAAGAAATAAAAGGCATTCATATTGGGAAAGAAGAAGTAAAGGTTTCACTTTCAGCAGATGATATGATCCCGTACATCGAAAACCTTAAAGACTCCACAAAAGGACTATTAGAAACAATAAACCAATACAGTAAGGTCTATTAGAAACAATAAACCAATACAGTAAGGATACAAAATTAATATACAGAAGTCTATTGCCTTCCTATATGCCAAAAATGAAACATCAGAAAATGAACTCAAAAAAATAATCCCCTTCATGGTTGCAACAACAACAACAACAACAACAATAAAATACCTAGGAATAAACATAACAAAGAATGTAAAGGACCTATATAATAAAAACTACAAAGCATTGTTAAAGGAAATCAAAAAAGATACAATGAAATGGAAAAATATTTCTTGTTCTTGGATAGGAAGAATAAATATAGTCAAAAATGACCATATTACCCACAGCAATATACAAATTTAATGCAATTCCCATCAAAATTCCAATGTCATTTTTTACAGAAATAGAACAAAAAATCATCAGGTTTATATGAAACTATAAAAAATAAAAACCCGAATAACCAAAGTAATCTTAAGGAAAAGAACGAAGCTGTGGGCATTACAATACCTGACTTCAAATTATATTAGAGCCACAATAATGAAAAACAGGTAATAACAAATGTTGGAGAACCTGTGGAGAATAAGGAACCCTCATCCACTGTTGGTGGGAATATAAAGTATGTATAACCACTATGGAAGAAAGTATAGTGGTTCCTCAAAAAATTAAAAATAGAACTACCATATGACCCAGCAATCTCTGTACTGGGTATATACTCCGAAAAGTCAAAAACATTGGTATGTAAAGACACCTGTAGCCCCATGTTTATTGCAGCATTGTTCACAGTGGCCAAGACATGAAAACAACCAAAAAGCCCTTCAAATGATGATTGAATAAAGATGTAGTACATATATACTATGAAACACTACTCAGTCATAAGAAATGATGACATAAGATCATTTACAACAACATGGATGGATCTTGATATCATTATACTGAATGAAAAAAGGAAATCAGAAAAAACTAAAAACTATATAATTTCATATATAGGTGGGACACAAAAATGAGACTCAGGGACATGGACCAGAGTGTGGTGGTTACAAGGGGGGTGATGAAAAGAGAGAGAGGATGTGGGGACATGGAAGGGACACAAAGAAAACCAGATAGAAGGTGACGGAAGACAATTTGACTTTGGATGATGGATATACAACATAATCAAATGTCAAAATGACCTGGAGATGTTTTTTTCTGATCTATGTACCCTAATGAATTAATGTAACCCTATTAAACTTAATTGTGTAAAAAAAGTTGATGTGGCAGCCAATTTATGCTTAGTCCAAACTACAGACAATTAGGAATGATCTTTGGTATTTTAGAAGGCATTTCTGATGATTGATGGAAACGTAGGTCAAATAAATGAAAAATGTATTATACAAAGCAATCTACATATACAAATAGCATGAAGAAATAGTGGGGAAAATGATGTTTAGAGATACTAAAAACTTGAATTGCAGTTCTAACATCATGACCTAATAGTTTTACTTAAAGGAGGTACCCATTGCTTCATCAATGAAATGAAGTTATTCCAAGTGTACCTTAAAGATCTCTTCCTTCAGAGTTCTGTCCCTATATGCATAATTTATACTTAAAGAAAAATGTGTCCTGAGAAATATGTTAATGTTATTGCCAATCACTTAAATTATTCAAAAATATATTATTTAAAGAAAAATGTAGATGTCTTACAATAATTGTGTTTTTGGTTCAATGAATACCCAACATCTCCATTCTCTACATTGTGTTTCACATCACATTGTTTCTTCCTGTTAGTGATTATATCAATTGTATTTTCACTTTAAATCAGGATTCGAGAACATATGGCTCATGAGCCAGATGTGGCTCTTTTGATGGCTGCATCTGGCTTGCAGACATTTCTTTAATAAAAAAAATAACATTAAAAATATAAAACATTCTCATGTATTACAATCCATTAATTTCCTACTGCTTATGTTTATGGATGTGGGTGGCTGGAGCCAATAACAGCTGTCCTCCAGGAAAACACCAATTTTTTTTTGGATAATGCGTAATGTACACGGGTCATTGTGAGGTCAGGAAGTAACTTCCATCCTTTTAATCAAGTACTAAGCTAGCTAATTGCAGAAACCCTTTTGACCAAAAAAATAGCTAAAAAAAAAAAAAGATGAGTATTGTACTTTTCAGCAGTAATGGACAGGGAAATTTGCCTTTGTGGAGAGAGCAGGTTCTGCAGTGTGTCTAATATGCAATGATAAAATGGCATTGATGAAATGGTCAAATATAAAGCGGCATTTCAACACACACCATACTACATTTGCATCAAAATATCCAGCAGGGGACAGCAGAAAGAAAGCATGTCAAGAGCTACTGTGCAGAGTGCAAGCTAGTCAGCAGCAACTTTATGTTTGGACCCAACAAGATGACTGGAATTCAGCTAGCTTTGCTGGTGCTTTAACAATTGTGAGAAATGGAAAGACATTTACAGATGAGGTATATGCCAAAACATTCATGCTTGATGTTGCCAATGAACTTTTTGATAACCTTTTGGATAAAGACAAGATAATCAAACAAATAAAAAATATGCCTTTGTCAGCAAGAACTGTTCACGATCATACCATCATGATGGCAAAACAAATTGAGGCAACACAAGTAAAGGACATAAATGCAGCACCATTCTTTTCTCTTGCTTTGGATGAGTCAACAGACGTAAGCCATTTATCCCAGTTCAGCGTGATTGCAAGGTATGGTGTTAGTGACACACTATGTGAAGAAAGTCTTGCTGTTTTGCCAATGAAAGAGACAACGAGAGGGGAGGGGAGGATTTATTCAAGTCTTTCATTGAGTTCACTAAAGAAAAATATCTACTGATGGATAAACTTATTTTGGTGTATACTGATGGTGCTCTGTGCAAGTTGAGGAAAAACAGAGGATTCCTAGCGCTTCTTTGTGAACATGAAAAGAGACCCATTCTAAATTTTCACTGCATCCTACATGAGGAGCCGCTTTGTGGTCAGATGTGTGGCCAGCAGCTTGGTGAGGAAATGTCGCTGGTCATTTGGGTGGTCTACTTTATTGTTGCCCGAGCTTTAAATGATTGCCAGTTTAAAACCCTGCTGGATGAAGTTGGGAATAATTATCCTGGTCTGCTTCTGCACAGCAATGTGCGTTGGTTGTCAAGAGGAAAGGTGCTCAGCTGTTTCACGGCTTGTATGAGCAAAATCTGTACTTTTCTTGAAATGAAAAATATCGAGCATCCTGAGTCAGCTATCACTGAGTGGCTCCTGAAGTTTTGCTATCTTGTGGACGTGACTGAACATCTGAACCAGCTCAATGTGAAAATGCAAGGCATTGGAAATACAGTCTTATCCCTTCAAAAAGCAGTGTTTGCATTTGAGAACAAGCTGGAACTCTTCATCGCTGACATTGAAACAGGTCATGTACTACACGTTAAAAAACTAGGAGAGTTTAAAGATGCATGCACAGCAAGTGACCCTGCTCAACATCTTGATCTCTAGCAACTAGCAGGTTTCACATCTAAGAGTGCAGTCATTCAAAGCTTGCTTTGGAGAATATTATGAGCGCACTCATCCTTTTAAGTTCATCACCCATCCACATGAGTGTGCAGTGGACAGCGCCGACCTGAGTTACATCCCCGGTGTCTCAGTCAGAGATTTTGAGCTGCAAGCTGCTGACCTGAAGGCCTCAGACATGTGGGTGAATAAGGTCAAGTCACTGAATGAAGATTTGGAAAGACTTGCACCAGAGCAAGCAGAGGTGGTGAGCAAACACAAGTGGGGAGATATGAAAACACTTCAACCTGCGGACCAGCTGATTCTCAAAACTTGGAATGCACTTCCTGTCACATACCACACATTGCAGAATGTGAGCATTGCTGTACTGACAATATTTGGCTCTACGTATGTATGTGAGCAGTCTTTCTCACATCTAAGGAACGTTAAGACCAACCTATGATCACGTTTAATGGATGAAAGTCTCAACGCCTGCATGTTGCTTAACCTCACCATATTTCAACCAGACTACAAAGCCATCAGCAAAACCATGCAGCAGCAGAAGTTGCATTAATGGTAAGAAGTACTTTATTCATCATTGGTTAGCAACAGCATAACAATGTTATTAAAAATAATTCAGAGACTTATTGTATTTAAAAGCATTGGTCTTATATAAAATGCACACATTTATTTGTATTCAGTATTAAACATATTGTATGGCTCTCACAGCATTACATTTTAAAATATGTCGTATTCATGGCTCTCTCAGCCAAAATGGTTCCCAACCCCTGCTTTAAGTACACATTGAGATGCACAGTTCATAGCCTATATAAATTCAACATTTTTAATATTTTTAATATAAAGATAAGACATAAAGTCACTAGGTAGAGTTTCAGATTGTCAGTATTCTAGTAGGTTCCCAGGTTTAACAGGGCCTAGCATAACCAGTTTATTGAAATTGATAACCACAGAAAATAAAGAGAAGTATTAACAGCTTAATCTGATTGCTTCATTTTGTTCAGTGCTTTGAGGGTACATATTTAACAATGTTAAACTCCTTCCATTTGCAACTAATTACTCTATACCTCTGAGTTGCCCTTTTGTTCTTATTCAAAATTTGAAAGTGGCTGTCTTTAAGGCTTTGTTGAAAAGAATTCTGAGGCTGCCTCTGGACTTGTTAGGAAAGTACAGTATAATCAATAAATAACAACTGCTCTAGGCAGGAAAGGAAGCGATGGTCACCTCCCTGCCTTTATTCTTTCATGAATCACAATGAGTGGCACAATTTTCAAAGTGGAAAATAAATGGTTATCATTTGTTGAATACATTACATATCTTATAAATTACATTAACAATCTTTGGCTCCTCTCCTTTCCTTTTGTCATCAAGCTGGAGTGGAACAAAGGTTCAGGTTGTTGGTAACACTGTATCACAACTCTCTCCTATGGGATAGCCCTGAAGGCCATAACTTGGTAATGAGACTCTGTAGTACAGCAATTAGCAATTCAACTATTCCATTCTCTTCTCAACAAGCTAATATTTTAAGAGTCTCACCCTTTCCTACATACAAAAAAAAAAAACCCCTGAAAATCCACAAAACTTTAAATAGCATTTAAGAGTTTTTTATTGTCTCTCTGAGCATCACTTTCCTGCATGCTCTAAATGATACTGCAAACGTAAAGTTGACAAAACACACAGGTGATAAAGAATTAGATTTTTTCTATTAAGGTAAAAAGAAAATCCAAGTTCATTGGGCTTGGTAAATACACCTATGCTCTGAGACACAAGCAAAATCCACATTCTGAAACCTACCATTTTCTAAAGATTGTTTTCCAGCAGCCGAAGTAGAACATACCAAAACTACTTTTCCTCACTAATAAAGCAGTTTGGAAAAATGTTCTAAGAAAGTACCCATATACACAAGCAAATCACAGTGAGAATAAAAGAAAACTATAGGAATATTCCACAACATGTTATACTTAATGGCTTACTCTGAGTTTAGTGTGGGGTGTACAAAAGTCTTACCATGTCAAGGCATTTATGGTATTGTTGGTTGTAAAAAACATATGCCCTGAGTCACTGAAGAATCATTAAAGACAGAATTATAAGCAAGAGAATGAAGAAGAAAAGATATGATTCACAACTGATTGGTTACATAGAAATAGAAGGGACTATGAATATTTGCAAATAATTTGTAAATAATGATGTATTAAAAATCTAATAAAGTTTTTAGGGATCTACTTAAGGAGACATTTTCATGTGTGTTGACACACTATAGCACGGAAGTCAATAGCATATATTGGAAATAAAACCTATATCCAAAGTATAATTCCCAAAAACTAATAGCTCTTTGACCTTGATTGAGTTATTAAGTTTCTGAGTCTATTATTTCTTTTATAAAATAGCCATAATAACAGGACTCAATATTCTAGTTTTTTTAGTTTTTTGTATTTTAAATGATATATTTAATACAACTAATATTTAGCAAATGTCTATGATATGCAAGACATTTTTTGAGAGCTATATAAAACAAGAGCAAGGCAAAAATCCTGTCCTCGTGGAGAGAATATTCTTATGGGAGCTTCATTAACAGATTCATTCATTGAACAACCTTTTATTCAATGCATACCATCTTTCAAGAATGCTGCTTTTGCTTTTGTGACCTTTACTCAGGAAATAGAATATACAAAAAAACAGAAGTGCTTATGGGCACTTGCTGAGGGAGGGAAAACAGGGTATCTGGGAGAAAAATAAAGGGCAGCTATTTTAGTTTGAGTGGAAAGGAATAACTTTCCTAATAAAATAACATATACACTAATTCATTAAAGTATCAGAAGGATCAAAAAGAGATTCCCAGCAGAAGAAAGAACATGTTAAAAAGGTCCTACATTTAGAACGAACTTGTTTCATTTCAGGACCCCCCAAAACATCAGTGTGCCTGAGACATAGCAAGTGAGTGAGAAAATGTTTAAAGAGATAAGTCAGAAGCCAGATTTTGTATAATGCTTCTTTTTCCATTTTTAGAGTTTGACTTTTATTATAAGTGGCATTAAAGCAATTTAGAGATTTCAAACAAAGGGATAAAATAATGCAATTTAGCTTTCAAAAAATCCCACTGGGTGCTGTTGAAGAGTAGATTGAAGAGGACCATATTTGGCAACACAGAGAATAAGAGGTTATTGCAGAAGTCCAGGCAGAGTCATGATTTATATTTGGGTAGTGGTGGTAGACTCTGAAAGGAATGGATGGGTTTGAGACATGTTTTAGAAGTAGAATTAAGTGGTGGACAGTGCATGAGACATGATGGATAATATCAAGTCATGTCTAACTATGGTACTTAAAGTTCTGGCTTGAATAACAGGGCAGATGGTTCCATCTAAAGTGTATATAAAATGTATGACACAATATCTGACATATGTTAACTGTTCAATAAATGGTAGCTTTGAAAAGGTAATTGATCATAATATACTTTAAGAAGTCAATCCTTCTTGCTGAGAGGGGAGAAACCAGAAGAATGCAGGAGAAGGAGCCTGCAGTGTCTGTGATGTTACCCTCAAGCCAGTGACCTCAGGGTTTCAGACTGAAGAAGGAAGGGCTGACTGAGAAAGTTTGAAAAGTAACAAACTACAACTGTAGCCCCTTTATCAGTTCCCTGAAATAAACTTGCACCACCAAGCAAGAAAAATGGGATATGTGAATAACCAAGGACAGACAATCCAAATCTCCCCTTATTCCCTCCCCTCCCAGAGACACAAAAGTCATGTAGGTCTGCAGACAAGGAAGTTAAAGAAATCAGGCACTTGTCACGTGAAAACTTAAACTGTAAAGGTATATAAGATTCAGAAAAACTAACTTTGGGGAGCTCGTGCTTTGGTGCTACTAACTCATGTGCTCTGCCAGCTTCTAATAAATTCTTCTTCCTTTATCAAGTTGTCTGAATGTCTATTATCCTTTGTTTGTGGACCATTTCCTGCTGCATTACCAACTTTGCTTTACCTGGTGGTGGTGTGGCATAGCCTAAAAACTTGCTACTCAAGGTAAGGTCCTTAAAATAGTGTCAGCATCACCTAGGAATGTAAAAAAAAAATCAGAGTATCAGGTCTTTCCAGATATGTAACAAATTAGATTCTATACTTCTAGAAGATGTTTGCGTAATTCATATGACACTCAAGTATGAGAAATACTACTCTAGCACAGGAATAAGAAACTGTAGTCTGGAGGTCAAATCTGACAAACTGCCTATGTTTGTAAACAAAATGTTATTAAAACACAGCCACGCCCGTTTATGGCTACTGCTACGGTAGCAGAGGTAAATAGTCATGACAGGACCTGGTGGCCTGTAAAAGCTAAAATATTATCATTTATCCATTTATAGAAAAAAAATAGCCAATCTCATAGCTTCTAAAGCAATGTGAATTTTTAATACCAGCTCTTTCATTTACTAGATCATTAACATTAAACAGATTATGTAATTATTCTTTGCTTTAGTTTGACCTCTAAAATAAGGATAATATTGTATCTTGTAAGATGGCTATTATAAGGAATAAATAATGCAACAATAGTCAATTGCCTAGCATATGAGCAACAGTTATTGTCATCTTTACTTGGTCTAGAATTTAACCTACAAGACTGTGTAATATATATAGTGAAAAAAACCTTACTGAAACATTAAATTAAAAGCCAAATGGTGTTCATCACACAAATGATACTTTTTGGAAATTGGCTGGAATTTTAACTGTAGCTGTTGGAAGGGGACAAAATAGGAAGCAATAGGCAGCTCAAAATGTCCCAGGTCCTGTTGACACCAGGCAAAATATTTTTCTAGACTATGTGTGAGAAAACCATGGCCTGTGCAAATGTAGCCTGATGTCTGTTTTGTATAACTATGGAGTTATAATGATGTTTACCTTTCTAAGCATTGTGAAAACAAAACAAAATAACAGTGACTACGTGATAGTGACTAGCTGGGGTTCCCACAGCCTATAAAATATTTACTATCTGGCCCTTTGCAGAAAAAGTTTTGTCAGTCCTTGTTCTAGGCAAAAGAAAGTTCTTTAAGTTTCTCTTTTATACTTTTATTGAATTAAGCACAGATTTAATCTATGTTCATTCTTTGGGACTCATTTATTTTGGGGGGTGTCATTTGCATTTATGAAATGTATTTTGTTTTCTTTTGCCTACATACAATGTATTATGAATATCAGTCTCCTTTTTGAAGTTTATTTTGTTTTTCATGGTGATATCTCAGTGGCCAAAAACCTGTATCTCTGTCCCAAACTGTACCATTTTTTTCAATCACTCCAATAAAGATCAGATCAATGGCTGGTAAGTCACTTATCTATTAGGCAAATTCTTTGCATCTAGGTAAGGCTAGAGAATTTTTAAATGGCATGTGTCCTAGTTTCCATTGTCTAATTGGTTCCACCTTGAAATTTACCAAACCCAGAAAGGTGCTCAGAATTTCTAAAGCAACTTTTCAGTAAACTCAAGAGAAAAAAGGTACGCAGGCAGTAGGAGAAAAAGAAGGAAGTCTGGAGACTGCAGTGGCCCACCCCAGCACTTCTTTGTTATTGTTCAACCCAGTCTCCTAAAAGCCACACTGACCTCTTTTGCAATCTCTTGGGGTTTTGGATTTAATTCAAATAAAACTCAAGAAAGGACAGCATCTTTAAGTCTTGAAGGAATACATAAAGGCTGTTGTGACAACAAATAAATCCACAATCTTAGATACCCACAGGCATTCTCTAATAGGTTGGTCTATAGGGGCTCACTTGCCTATGGTTTGTAGCTTATTTGCAAAGCTAATTTTTTGCTTTGTTTTAGTAAATACTTGCAAATTTGGACATGGAAAGAAAAGTGTATTTTTTAACACCTAACTTTTGATAAATATGTACACTATCTGAGGTTCTGGAGTAGTTTTCCAGATATCTCAACAATTGACAACATTTGACAAGTAGATCTAAGGTTTCCAAATGGTATTCTAATCATATATATATATATATATATATGGCAGGCTTATTTAGAAAATTCCTCCTTTGTTTTTTACAGATTGCCTGATAATACATGTAAGTTGGAGATCCAGTTTTGTCCCAGAGTACAATAGTAGAAATGATGAGTAAAATATAGGAAGAGGGAGGTTTGGGCTTATGCGAAAAAACTTTTAGAACTGCATTGTCTGATTCTGTATCCACTAGCCACATGAGGTTTATCAAACAATTAATGTGGCTGATTAGACTAGGGAACTAAAATTTTAATATTATTGACTTTTAATTAATCAGTTTTAGTTTAAATGGGTACTCAATTAAGTATTGCAAAATTTTAAAGTAGGTTTACAACAACTTAGGTATGAGAATCTACTCTTCCCACTGTAAATTTTGTAAAATTGAAATGTTAGCTGTCCATTATGCTAAGTAAAATAAGCCAATCAGAGAAAGAATGTACCATATGATTTCATTCATATGTGGAATCTTAATGAACAAAACAAACTAACAAGCAAAATACAGATAGAGAGAAGGCTGACAGTTGTCGTGCAGTAGGGGCTGGGTGACCGTGGTGGAAGGATTGAGCAAAAAAGGACAAAAAAGGAAGAAAAATAAAATTTCATGGACACAGACAGTGTGGTAATCTCCCCGGGCATAGGGGAGCCAGAGAAGAATGTAGGGGGGAAAATGGTGATAGATGAAGACTTGACTTGGGGAAATGAATACACAATACGATGAACAGAGATGTGTTGTAGAACTGGACACCTGAAACCTGTATAATTATGTTAACCAGCATCACCCCCATACATTTATTTTTTAAAAATAATCATAGGAACCTTTTTTCTCTATTAAATGATACCATGAAGACAAGGAAATATTAAATTAAATTAATGGAGAAGAAATAAATGTTAGCTGTTCAAATTGAAATAAGCTGAGAGTTAAAAAGACAGAATGGAATTAGAAGAGTAAATACAAAAGAAAAGAATGTACAATATCATAATAATGTTTTCTATATTGATTTTCATATTGAAGTAATATTAATTTGGGATGTCAAGTTAAATAAGATTTATTAATAAAATTAATTTACCTTGTTTTTAATCTTTTAAATATGGTTATTAGAAAGTTTAAAATGCCTTTATATGTCTTATACAATATTTCCCTCAGACAAAAAATAATGATTCAAAATGGAAGGGTGGCTTCCAGAGACAGTGAGCTTAATTAACATTTTTGGATATATTTAAGTTATTTTCTGGAAACTTGTGTGAGCTGAAGTCTCAAGTCATTCACAAACGTACCTAAATTCTGTGTTATTCATTCATTTGTTATTTTAATATGCATTTATTTATTTTTGTGTTTCTGTTTTATAAGATTTAAAAAATTTGTTCTTCAAATTTTGAATATTGACATTTGATATTATATTATATTAGTTTCAGGTATACAGAATAGCGGTTAGACAATTACATAATTCACAAAGTGATTCCTCTAATAATTCTTGTACCCACCTAGCACCATACATAGTTATTTTTAGTCTATATTTCCTATGCTGTACTTTATACATACTATGACTGTTTTGTGATTAACAATTTATACTTCTTAATTCTTTTCACCTTTTTAACCAAGCCCCCTAAGACTTCCCTCTGACAACCCTCAGTCTGTTCTCTGTGTCTATGAGACTGTTTCTGGTTTGTTTATTTTATTCTTTGGATTCCACATGTAAGAAAAATCATATGGTATTTTTCTCTGACTTATTTCACTTAGCATAATACCCTCTAGATCGGTTCATGTTGTCACAAATGGTAAGATTTTATTTTGTTATGGCTCAGTAATATTTCATTGTATATATGTTTCATTCTTCTTTATCTGCATGTTTATTGATGAGCACTTGGGCTGCTTCTATATCTTGGCTGTTGTAAATAATGCTGCAATGAACTTAAGGGTACATATATCTTTTTGAATTAGTGTTTTAAATTTCTTTGGATATATATCCAAAAATTGAATTGCTGGGTCATAAAGTAGTTTTATTTTCAACTTTTTGAAGAATGGCCATACTGTTTTCCACAAAGGCTATGCCCATCATCATTCCCACAAATATTGCATGAATATCCTCTTTTCTCTACATCCTCTCCAGCACTTATTGGTTGATTTATTAATGATAGCAATTCTGACAGGTGTGAGGTGACATCTCATTGTGGTTTTAATTTAAAAATTTCTGGTAATTAGTGACAGTGAATCTATTGGTCACCTGTGTGTCCTCTTTGGAGAGGTGTTTAATCAGGTTATCTGCCCAATTTTTAATTGAATTATTTGTTATTTTTGTGCTGAGTTGTATGCGTTCTTAATAAATTTTGGATATTAACTCTTTATCGGATGTATCATTGGCGAACATCTTCACCCACTCAGAAGGTTGTCTTTTTATGTTGTTGATGGTTTTCTTTGCTGTAAAAAATACATTTTTAGTTTCATATTATCCCACTTGTTTATTTTTAATTTTTTTCTTTAGCATGCATTTATTAATCACCTACTGTGTGTTATGGACTTTGCTAAGTATTGGTCCTTGATATTAAGATGGAATTGCAAACTAATTTAATATAAATAACAAATATTATAATGGGTGTATATAAACCATGATGTTAAGAATGTCAGAAAAGAAGCACCAAGTTCTTTCTAAGAGGTTGATATTTGAGCTCATATTTATAAGGTAAGTAGGAGTTTTACAGATCTAGAGAATGGAGGAGGAAGTACTTGATAGTGGGAAAAACAAATACAAAAACAAGAGCAGGAGAGGACTTGGAATGTTTGTGGAACTGTATTCCAGTGTCACTGTTACTTAGCAGAAGGGCAAGAGATGAAGGTGGATAAGGAGAAAGTACTGTATCATAAGGGTCTTACATGCTACTTTAAGTACTTAGATTTTACTCTGTAGGCAACAATGAGTCATTGAAATTTCTGAACATGGTAATTTTATTATAAAAATTGTAGCCTAACCAGGTGGTGGTACCATGGATAGAGCATCAGACTGGGACACAGAGGACCCTGGTTGGAAACCCAGAGGTCAGCAACTTGAGCATGGGCTCACCCAGCTTGAGTGCGGGGTTGCTGGCTTGAGTGTGGTATCATAGACATGACTCCATGGTAGCTGGTTTGGGCCCATAGGTCACTGGCTTGAGCAAAGGATCATTTGTTCTGCTGTAGCCTGCTGGTCAAGACACATGAGAAAGCAATCAATGAACAAGCAATCAATGAACAATTAAGATGCCTCAATAAGAATTGATGCTTCTCATCTTTCTTCCTTCCTATGTCTGTGACTATCTGTCCCTCTCTCTGACTTTGTCTTTGTCAAAAAATAAAAAAATAATTTTGTTTATAAAAATCATTTAGTTATTTTTGAGAATAATTAACAAGAGATACTTTTGCCTAGAAATAGAAAAAAATAAAGATATACATGATCAATATCAGAAATGTAAGAAGGGTCATTAATACAGATCTTATAGGTGTTATAAAGATAAGTAAATAAAATAAACTACTTGGTACTCATAAATTTCACAACGTAAATGTATAAGACATTTTTTCTAAAAGATGCAAAATTCTAAACTAACTCAAGAGGATCCAGAGCAACCGGGATTGTTTTATACTTATTAATAAAAATAAACTTACAGTTAAATTTCTTATAACAAAGACATTTTCAGGTCCAATAGCTTTATGGGGAATTCTACCATATATACAAGGAAGCTATAATACCAGTGTGAATCAAACAAAAAAGTACAAGGGAAGAAACATTTAAAAGGTATTATTCTTATAAAGTTCAGACAAAAATTACAGATGAAGCAATAATACACACTAATAATCAATATATATGCCTAAATCCTCAACAAATATTAGTAAATTAAATATAGTAATATATAAAATATATTCAATATTATATAATAAATAAAATATATAATATATCATTACCAAAGTGCTGGTTTTCAATATTTGAGAATCAATCAATATAATGTATAACATCAGCAGATTATTGAAAAATAGATCTCAATAGATACAGCAAATGCATTTAACATGCATTCATGATTAGCAAATGCATTTAACATGCATTCATGATTAGCAAAATATGAATAGAAGGTAAATTTCTTGATTTGATAAAAGACATCTATAAAAATTTATAGCTCTCATCATACACATTCTGTAGAGGGCCAGAGAATAAATAATTTAGGCTTCAAAATTAATGGTTGCATGTGGCTCTGTTCCATGAAGATATTTTGAAAAGCTGTCAAAGAGCCAGCCAGTTTGGCTTCTGAGCCATAGTTTCCCAACTCCTGTCCCATATTTAATTGTGGTGGTAGTTAGATGACTGTATGGGTTTATCCACATTTTAGATCTCCATACCCTAAAAAAAAGTTTAGCCATCAGAAGAAAATTAACTTATCATGATTCTTATCTTTATGAATAGCTTCAAAAGTATGTTTTGTACTGTACTTTGCTCTGCAATCAAAGAAATTTAAGTGAAGATTTCATCTAATTAATGCTGTAGAAAAGCAACTTCAGAAAGTTAGATAACAGAAAAGCATTGGCCGCACATAAATGAACAATATTAGGACAATGGTTCAGTAAACAACAGCCTGTGTCATCTTGGGAACATAATGTAGCCATAAAAATTATATTTTGGAGAATATTTAATCAGTAAAATAGTCATGTTATGATAAGTAGAAAACTCAGATATGAAACTATATAAACAGTACAAATCTCAATTTTACCATAAATACAAGGTAGGCGAAAGTAGATTTATAGCTGTTTGTATAGAAAAAAATACAATAATTTATAAATAAAAAATAGAAAAATAAACTTTGTGTTTTGCTTACTCACAACTGTAAACCTACTTTTGCCACATCCTGTATCTGCATGTAAATATAGAGATATATAGGCAAGAACTCTTTTTGTAGATAATTTGAGAAATTATCAAAGATACCAGAGAAGAAATGGTTTATATAAAAGGAAGCCTTTAATTCCATTGAATTTTAAAAATTATGTTACTAAGTTATAAATAAATAAACATAAAGCTTAAATCCATTTTAAAACCTCATTTTGGATGTGAATATGGTATACTTTCACTTTCTGTCACTATGATCTTGGAAATAGAAAAGTTCACTTATTTAAACAAATTAATATACATCCTATTTGCAATTAGACTCATTACCAAAAAATAGAAAAATCTTTTGTCATTCAAACTGGGACAAATTTGAGAATAAAAGGGACATTAATAATAATGATTTTAGAACAACAGGGACAAATCTGAACATGTGGTCACACAGTCAACTGGATCAAGGTTTAAGACCTCTATTGAGTGAGACACTTGAAACCATGTCAATACAATAAATTAAAAATAGAAATTAAAAAAAGATTTAAAACCCCATATTATGAATAAGAAGTTAATCTTTAGCATTATTTAATTTTTCTTTTATTGTAATGTAAACAGTTTGGGAATAGCATGTATAAATAAACTAAATCACACATAATATGCACAAACAGTTCTTTTTGCTAATAATGTGTTCACTCACAAGATTGCAAAATCAAGTTTGAAAGTAATTCATTCATTCTTGGTGGGCTTGATAAAATGAAAAAGGAAAGAAAAGGGGGAAAACCCATCTATTTTAAAAATGATTTATACCATGTAGGCTTTCTGGAGTTTATAAAGTTTCCTTTGAAACTAAAAGATGCTGTGTTGTACATCGTATTCTGACCTTCTAACTCATTTTATCTCTTGGATGGTCTCTTAAAAACTAAAATGGAAAAGTGGTTATGATACTTATTTGCAAATGTTCATAGCTGATGCCCTAAAGTTGCTTTATTACAGATGACATAAAACTTCACAAGGGTCAATGTGAA
The DNA here is from genome assembly GCA_037038555.1 of Rhynchonycteris naso. NCBI lineage: Eukaryota > Metazoa > Chordata > Mammalia > Chiroptera > Emballonuridae > Rhynchonycteris > Rhynchonycteris naso. The sequence continues at coordinate 174,904,919 of CM072995.1, read as the reverse complement.
TAAATAAAAAATCAAAGATAATTTAAATAGTTAAGATTTATACTAACTTCTGTAGTTATTGAAAAAAGTAGTCTAGATAGGGGAAGCACTTGTGTAAGGAACTGAGTATAGTGAATGTTTTAGAAAGAATAAAAAACATCATGTCTCCTTTTTGCTAATTGATACTCTTATAAAGTGGTGACAAAGGTAAGAAAACCCAACAATCCATAAAATCATACACTAATTTTATCACTGTCTTCTGATTGTTGAATTGAACCAATATCATAAGCTTCTGTTTGTTTTTTTTTCTTTACAGGGACAGAGAGAGAGTCAGAGAGAGGGATAGACAGGGACAGAGAGAGAGTCAGAGAGAGGGATAGACAGGGACAGAGAGAGAGTCAGAGAGAGGGATAGACAGGGACAGAGAGAGAGTCAGAGAGAGGGATAGACAGGGACAGATAGACAGGAACGAAGAGAGGTGAGAAGCATCAATCATTAGTTTTTCGTTGTCATCGCAACACCTTAGTTGTTCATTGATTGCTTTCTCACATGTGCTTTGACCGTGGGCCTTCAGCAGACTAAGCAATCCCTTGCTGGAGCCAGCGACCTTGGGTCCAAGCTGATGAGCTTTTGCTCAAGCCAGATGGGCCTGCATGCAAGCTGGCGAGCTCAGGGTCTCGAACCTGGGTCTTCCGCATCCCAGTTCGATGCTCTATCCACTGCACCACCGCCTGGTCAGGCTATTATAAGCTTCTTAACACCTTTCATTGTCACATGCAGCTCTTAACACAGTATGTGCATTTTGATTTTCTTTAATTAATGTATCTTGAAAATGATGTCAAACAAGCAACTATTGACAATTGCTTTGAATTTTAAAATAAAGCTTTGGTGGTGCTGGGACTAATGGATAAAGGGAAACTCTTGTTTGTTCATCTTCTATGCTGTACCATGAAGTAAGCCAAGCTCTCCAAAACTTTTATCTGTTAAACTTCAAGAAATCTGAAAGGCAGCATTACAAATGATATGCCTGAAAATTGAAGTATTTAAGTGTTATTGCTAAGGACTAAGATTATTTCAAGCCTAGGTATTCATGTGCTTAAAAAAGCATTATATTATTAGTTATGTTAAAGTATGCATAAATAAATTTGTAGGGTGTGTACCCCAAATATCTATAAAGATTACCAGGCAGTTAAAAGTTTTAAATATTTTCTCATTTTAACATTAAAAATATGTTTTAGAATAGCTTTGGGGCAAATACTATTCTATCCACTTTGACAAAGATATTTCTAACTAAACATTCATTCCAAAACCTCCATGAAGAATTAAACAGATTTAAAAACCATATCAAGGCATGAAAGCCAATCTGGTGTTGTTTTATATTTATTTATTTATTTATATACAGTGAAAGGAGGGAGGCAGAAACAGACTGCTGCATGCACCCTGACCGGGATCTATCCGGTAAACCCACTAAGGGGTGATGCTCTACTTATCTGGAGTGTTGCTCTGTCCCTTAGCAGCAAAGCTCTTCTTAGCACCTGAAGCAGAGACCATAGAGCCATCCTCAGTGTCCAGGGCCAACTTGCTCCAATTGAGCCATGGCTGCAGAGGAGAAAAGAGAGACAGAGAGAAGCAAGGAGGGAGAGGGGTGAAAAGGCAGATGGGCGCTTATCCTGTGTGTCCTGACTGGAAATTGAACCCGGGAAATCCACATGTGGGGCCTATGCTCTACCACTGAGCCAAATGGCCAGGGCCTGGTGTTTTTATAATTCAAGATATAGTTTAATTTTCGGGTGGGGGGAAATGAGAGGAGGGAAAATAGTGAGGCAGACTCCTGCATGTCCCCTAATCGGGATCTACCCCTCAACCCTGTCTAAGGCTAATCTGAAGTACTGAGCTATTTTAAGCACCTAAAGTTGACGAGTTCTAATGCAGCTATCCTCAGCTCCCAGAGTCATGCTGGAACCAACTGAGCAACTGGCGGTGGAAGAGGAAGAAGGAGAGAAGTGGAGAAGAAGTAGATGCTTACTTCTCCTGTGAGCCCTGACCAGAATCAAACCCAGGACGTTCATATGCAGGGCCGATGTTCTATCCACTCAGCACCAGTCAAGGCCTAGTTTAATTTTTAAAGATACACTGAATGTAAACAGAGAGAAGGGTCTTGTGGCCAGCACATCATGATGTTACTTGGGAAAGGGTGCGGCGTGGTTATGGTAGAGAGTGGTGAGAGCACACCTGGATGTGGATCTATCCTTTTTCTTAACCAGTTATTTGATGTCAAATAAACACCTGATCCTCAGTTCCATCATTTTTTCCTGTGGATGACTTCTACTCCCCACCTCCACAAAGCCTAAACTTCTAAGGAAAGAACTAACAACTTAAGATGATAACCAAGAACATTGTAGAGTCACCAGTTATTTGACATCGAATAAACACTCAATCCTGAGTGGCCTTATATTTTACTGTGGATGAGTTCTAACTCCGCACCTCCACAAAAACTAAATTTCCAAGGAAGGAACTAACAATTTAAGATGTTAACCAAGTACATTGTAAAATCCTGGAGGTAATAGTGACAGTAATGATGATATTATATTGCTCTCTAAAGTTTCACCCAAGCTTTGAAAGTATAATATTCTCTGAGTTGTTCCTCAATTTGTTCTGAGAAGGTAACTAGCGCTCAGTACACCAGTCTGACTCTGTCCACTATGGAACAGTAGTAAGTGTGCAAAAAGCTATATTAAAAAATTACAATGTGGATCACTAAAATAAAAACCTATCTTGCAGAAAAAATCTTATCCAAAAAACACATGAATGAAATAAATTTAGGGTCAATATGCTGAATAAAACCACAAGCATTAGAGGATTATAGAAATTTCTGATCTAGTAGAAATTTAAACACCCTAGTATGTAACTAAGCAATTGCTCTGGGACTAGCTCCTAGCTCCTTTGTAAGAAGTCAGCTGTGTTGAGAATGAAAGATGCCTAAGCTCACCACCAAACATACAAACTGTATAAGTAAGTGGAGTGTGTGAAAATCCCAATTATTCTTGTGGGGTGCTCCTAGTCTCATGGTGGGCTCCAATCTCCTCAGGGTATACTAGTATATGCATTTTTTTAATTTAAAAAAAATTTTTTGAAGTGAGAAGTGGGGGAGGCAGACAGATTCCTGAATGCACCTGACTGGAATCCACCCAGCATGCCCACCAGGGGGTGATGCTCAACCTTTCTGGGCTGTTGCTCCACTGCAACTGGAGTCATTCTAGTGCCTGAAGCAGAGGCCTTGGAGCAATCCTCAGCACCCGGGCCAACTTTGCTCCAACGAATCCTTGACTGTGAGAGGGGAAGAGAGAGACAGAGAGAAAGGAGAGGGGGAAGGGTGGAAAAGCAGATGGGTGCTTCTCTTGTGTGTCCTGGATGGAAATCAAACCTGGGATTTCCACATGCCAGGTCAATGCTCTACCACTGAGCCAACTGGCCAGGGCCAATAGTATATGCTTTTTGTATCTATAACACAGCGCTACATTCTGTGTTTAATCAAAGCTGGTCAATCAACCCTGGATGTTCCCAGAACTTGGCTTCCTATTTTTCTGCTTCTAAGCTTTTTGCTTTGGAATAAATCACTTAACTTCTCTCAGACTCTGGTGGTGGTGTTTTTTGTGGATTCACTTTAGCATCCTAATTTATGTATTTAACAATCTCACCTTTTGAGATTTTTTGTTTGTATTTTCTTACTGACTTTACTTGCCTAAGAATAAGTCAGGCTTTCTAATTATGATTTTAATATATTTTAATGCCAGATTACTTTCTTTAATTGATTTTAATTTATTGTCTTTACATAGATTCAAGTGTCCCATCAAATACCCCCCCCCCACGCCAGTGTTCCCCTCAACATTCTCCTTGCACTCCTCCCCACAACACCCTCCTTCCTTCCCTCCAGGATTTGCTTTTCTGCTCTCTATAATGTTGTGTTATGTATATATAATTTCAGCAATCTCTCTCCCTTCTCTAATCCCATCTTCTTATCCCATATCCTCTGTCTGCTTTCCTTTTGGTCCTTTGATCCCCTCTCTGCCTCTATTCTGTTCCTCGGTTCACATTGTTCATTACATTGCTCAAATGAGTGAGGTCGTATATTTTTCTTTCTTTGTCTGGCTTATTTCACTTAACATAATAGTTTCTAGATCCATCCATGTTGTCACAAAGGGTAAGATTTCCTTCTTTTTCATGGCCACATAGTAATCCATTGTGTATATGTACCACTGCTTTTTAATCCACTCATCCACTAACAGACACTTGGGCTGTTTCCAGATCTTAGCAATTGTAAACAATGCTGCAATAAACATGGGGGTTCATATCTTGTTTTGAATCAGTGCTATGGTGTTCTTGGGATATATTTCTAAAAGTAGAATAGCTGGGTTAAAAGGCAGTTCCATTTTTAGTTTTTGAGGAATCTCCATACTGTTTTTCATAATGGCTGCATCAATCTGCATTCCCACCAGCAGTGCGGGAGGGTTCCCTTTACTCCACATCCTCGTAAGCACTTACTCTGTGTTGTTCTGTTGATGAACGCCATTCTGACTGGTGTGAGGTGATAACTCATTGTGGTTTTAATTTGTATTTCTCTAATGATTAGTGATGTTGAACATTTTTTAATATGCCTATTGGCCATCTGTATGTCCTCTTTGGAGAAGTGTCTATTCATTTCCTTTGCCCATTTTTTGATTGGATTGTTTATCTTCCTAGTGTTGAGTTTTACAAGTTCTTTATAAATTTTGGTTATTAACCCCTTATCAGACGTGTTGGCAAATATGTTCTCCCATTGTGTGTGTTGTGTTTTTGTTTTGTTTATGCTGACTTTTGCTGTGTAAAAGCTTTTTAGTTTGATATAGTTCCATTTGTTCATTCTGTCCTTTCTTTCACTTGCCTGTGGAGTTAAATCAGCAAATATATTGCTACTAGAGATGTCAGAGAGCTTACAGCCTATGTTTTCTTTAAAGATGAACATAGTTTCATGACTTACATTCAAGTTTTTATCTATTTTGAGTTTATTTTGTGAGTGTTGTAAGTTGGTGGTCTAGTTTCAATTTTTTGCAGGTAGATGTCTAATTTTCCCAGAACCATTTGTTAAAGAGGTTGTCTTTACTTCATTGTATGCTCTTACCTCTTTTATCAAATATTAACTTGTCCATAAAGATGTGGGTATAATTCTGGGTTCTCTCTTCTCTTCCATTGATATGTATGCCTGTTCTTAGGCCAGTGGCAAGCTATTTTGAGTAAATGGGCTTATAGTATAACTTGCTATCAGGAAGTGTAATACCTCCCAAATTATTTTTCTTTATCAAGATTGCTGAGGCTATTTTTGTATATTTTGTTTTTGTTTCCATGTAAATTTTTGGAATATTGGTTCTATATCTTTGAAGTATGACATTGATAATTTAATAAAAATTTTATTGAATTTATATATTGCTTTGGGTAGTATAGACATTTTAATGATGTTTATTATTTCTATCCATCTACACGGAATGTGTTTCCATTTGTTTGTATCTTCCTTGATGTCTTTTATCAATGTTTAATAGTTTTTCGAGAAGAGGTCTTTAATCTTCTTGGTTAAGTTTACTTCTAGATACTTTATTTTTTTTGTTGTTGCAATACTGAAGAAGATTGTTTCTTTTATTTCTCTCTCTAACAGTTCATTGTTGGTGTATATAAATGCCACTGATTCCTGAATATTGATTTTATATCCTGCCACCTTGCTGAATTTATTTTTCAGTTCCAGTAGTCTTTTGACTGAAACTTTAGGGTTTTCAACATACAGTATCATGTCATCAGCAAATACTGAAAGTTTTACTTCTTCTTTTCCAATTTGGATGCCTTTTATTTTTTCTTCTTGTCTGATTGCTGTGGCTAGGACTTCCAGAACTATGTTGAATAAGAGTGGTGAAAGGGGGGACCCCTACCTTTTTCCTCTTCTTAAAGTGATTGCTTTTAATATTTGCCCATTGATTACTATGTTGGCAGTGCATTTGTCATAGATTACCTTTATCATATTGAGGTATTGTCTTGGTCCAGCCACAATGAGTCTATTATGAGGTCTTCGAATGGAAAAAGGTATGGAATTGAAATAAATGATAGACGGGAACCTAAAGATATATATCTATATATATATATATCTATATCTATCTATCTATCTATCTATAGATATAGATATATAGAGATATATAGATATATATATATATAGATATATATATATAGATATATATATAGATATATAAAGATATAGATATATATAGATATATCTAGAGATATATATCTAGAGATATAGATACATAGATAGATGTATTTGGGAGGACACCACGGCAAATAGTCTCTACTGTTCCTTAGCCATAACATCCCTGCTCCCAGAAGCACATCCACTTTTATTCATAGAAAAAATATGGTCCATCAGCAATTCAATTAAGTTTCCAAGGCAACTCAAAGACAACCCCCACCATACCATCCAAATCTACTTTACACTAATAAGAAACTAGCTTCCAGCCTCCTCCAGAGAACATGGGTGAGACAAATGAGAAGCAGGTGTAGCTCTTTGTTAACCCGGCACCTCTGACCAGATTGCAAAAATACCCTGTTTATTTATTCAGTCCCCAACATATTCCCCTTTTTATTTAAAAAACTTTAATTTGTGTGCTGTGATTCATAATCATCTGAATTCCCATGTTCCGATCTGGAGATAGACTGAAAAAATGTAAAATAAACAACAAAATTGAAATAGCCAATGCTAACAGATACTATAACAAGTGTCCTTATGCTGTTAAGTGATTAGATTATCAAGCAAGGTCTTAAGTAATACAACAGGATAAAAGACAAAACAACATTACTAGCTGGATCAAATAAAAGAGGATAGAGGTTTGCAAAAGAAAGAGGCCTGATGTCTCCTGTACATCAGCATTCAAAAGAAATTCTTCAAAGTAAATAGATCTGCAGGAGTCCTAGGACATATATCCCCCCCTATTTTTTTTAATATGTATTATTTAAAATTGACCCTTAAGCATTTGTTGAGTACACTCCACAACATCTTGACCTCAAAAACTGCAAGAAACACCCATCTCAATGCCAACCTCCAACATAATACAGCAAATGCACTTTCAAGCAACATTCCCACACCCATCAAAACACTTCTGCCCAATCAATCAACAGACAATTCAAAGAGAAAAAAAATTTACACCTTTGTTAAGCAAAGTCACCCTGCTTCAGTAACTTTAGCTTGGAGCAGTTTGGCTAAATTAGGAAGTCTTTAGAATCTACCTTTCATTTTATCCAAATTTTAATTAGCACACTTGTTCCAATTAAATTTTTAATTTTGTAGGGATATTTTATTTTTACAATATTAGAGCCAGCATTTTTAATTTTTTGCAAGCAAGAATATAATTCAGGCCTTGAAAACAGACACACTTAGACATTAAACAAAGACTTCACATACAATAACACAAATCAAGAGTGAAACCCAGGATTTTAGAGATTTGAATGTGGTCTGCTTAATCTTAAGTAGGGCTATTTTAATAGGAATGTGGTAAAGATAAATACCAAACAGAAATCTCTTGAAAAATCTCAAGTCGGCCGTATGAGATTTTTGTTTAGGCATATCCGAACAGCCCCCCCCCCCTCTTTGCACTCTTTATAGGCATGGAACGGGAAAGAAATAAAATTATCTAGAACATTAAAAAAAATTAGATAATAATACAACTTTAAGAAGCTTCCCAGTCTTCTAGTTATTTTCAAGTTCTAATAGCTGTTGCAAACAGCAGGCAAAATCTCTCTCAACCCTCGCTTAATGGCAGATTCAGCTTACCTGGGAGGAGAATGCTTCTCTGCTCCTCTCTCAGGGCTGGGTTCCCAGGCAGAGCCATTCCCCACCCATATGAGGATCAGCCTGCCATAGCACTGTGGCTCCTGCCACCAGGATCTGGGGTCAGTGGCCTTGGCGGCGCTTCTTCTGCTGCTGCACCTTTTGTATGTGAATTCCGAGCACCGGCCAGAGCTCTCTCCAGCCGTATTTGTGTCTATTTTGTCCCGCTGACTTGGGAAGCCACCCCTTCTGCCTCCGCTGTCACCTGCTCGCTTCACCTTGGAGGTACAGGGCAGGGTAAGCTGCGAGGCTAGCACAAACTCTGGTCCGCAGGTGGTCTTGTCCCTGCCACTTTACCAGCTCTCAGCTAGTTTCCCTTGCTTGGGGAGGCCAGCCTCCCACTCTTTGGAGCAGGGATTTCCAAGGACCTGAGACAAAGACTTTGAGAGCAGAGGGCTGTGGAAACGCAAAGTTTAAAATGGCCACAGCTGTCATATTCTCATCTCCTGAGTTATTTTCAGACTCCAAGTTTTTCTCATATTTACATTCCTCTGTTTATACCTTATTCTGTTTAAACAGTTTCTTCTCAAATAAAAACATTTGTACAAAAAGAAAAAGGTCCCTAACTTTTGACCTACAACTCACATATTTATTTTTCTCCTGAATTATTTCTTATTATACTTTCTCACCAAACTTTACTTAAAAACTTTACTCTCTAAAAGCTTTATATTTACTTTGTGGACTTTACTATTATACTCTTCCCCCAAACTCTACTTAAAAGCTTCACTTTCTAGAAGCTTTATACTTACTTTGCCTACACACTTCTGGGGAGTTTGATTACCTCTCCTCTTTCCCTTTTTCGATGGCCCCACATTGGGCGCCAATTGTCATGGTCAAGCCACGATGAATCTATTATGGAGTCTTCAAACGGGAAATGGTATGGAATTGAAATAAATGATATGGACTTAAAGATTATATATATATATATATATATATATATATATATATATATATATATATATATATACACACACACACACGTATATACATATACACACACACACACACACACACACACACACACACACACACACGTTTGGGAGGATGCCACGGCAAACGGCAAACAGTCTCTACTGTTTCTTAGCCATAACGTCCTTGCTCCCAGAAGCACATCCACTTTTATTCATAGAAAAAATTGCTGATGGCAGCAATTCAATTAAGTTTCCAAGGCAACCTAAAGACAACTCCCACCATACCATCCAAATCTACTTTACACTAATAAGAAACTAGCTTCCAGCCTCCCCTGGAGAACATGGGTGAGACAAATGAGAATGAGGTGTAGTTCTTTGTTAACCCAGCATCTCTGACCAGATTGGAAAAATACCCTGTTTATTTATTTGGTCCCCAAGAATGTGTATTCCCTATATTCCCACTTTACTGAGAGTTTTGATCATAAATGGTTACTGGAATTTATCAAGTGATTTTTCTGCATCTATTGATATTATCATGTGTTTTTTAACTTTTTTTTTTTTTGCTTTTGTGATGAATCACGTCGATTGATATGCAAATATTGTACCAGCCTTTCCTCCCCAGAATAAATCCTACTTAATCATGATGTATGATTTTTTTCATGTATTGCTGGATCCAATTTACTAATATTTTATTGAGAATTTTAGCATCTAAGTTCATCAGGGATATTGGTTATAGTTTTCTTTCTTTGTAGCGTCTTTGCCTAGTTTTGGAATGAGGATTATGTTCGCTTCATAAAAGGAGTTTGGAAATTTTCCTTCCTCTTACATTTTTTTGAAATAGCTTGAGAAGAATAGGAGTTAGTTCTGCTTTGAATTTTTAGTAAAATTCACCTATGAAGCCATCAGACCCAAGACTTCTGGGTTTTTTTATGAGTTTTTTGATAACTGTTTCAATCTCTTTTGGTGTAATCAGTCTTTTTAGGTTTTCTGATTCTTCCAGATTGATTTTTGAATGATTATATTTTTCAAGAAATTTATCCATTTCGTTGAGGTTTTCCCATTTTTGTGCATACAGTTCTTCATAGTATTTTCTTACAATCCTTTAAATTTCTGCTGTGTCAGCTGTGACTTCTCCTCTCTCACTTCTAATTTTATTTATTTGATCCTTCTCTCCTTTTTTTCTTGGTGATTCTGGTTAAAGGTTCATCAATTTTGTTTACCTTTTCAAAGAACAAGCTCTTGGTTTCATTGATATTCTGGATTTTTTTTTTTTTTACCTCTTTGTCATTTATTTCCACTCTGGTCTTTATTATTTTCTTCCTTCTTTTTGCACTGGGTTTTAATGGCTGTTGTTTTTTTTCTAGTTCTTTTAGGTGCAGAGTTAAGTTGTTAATTTGAGCTTTTTCTTGCTTCTTTAGGTATGCCTGTAATGCTATGAACATCCCTCTCAGGACTGCTTTAGCTGTGTCCCAAAAATTATGAGTTGTTATACTTTCATTTTCATTTGTTTCAAGAAAGTTTTTCATTTCTTCCTTGATCCCACTTTTAATCATTCATTATTTAATAGCATGTTATTTAGTTTCCAAGTGTTTGAATATTTTTCAGTTTTTCTATTGTAGTTGATTTCTAGTTTCATGCTGCTGTGGTCAGAAAAGGTGCTTGATATGATTTCAATCTTCTTAAATTGATTAAGACTTGATTTGTGCCCTAACATGTGGTCCATCCTAGGGAATGTACCAGGAACACTTGAAAAAAATGTATATTCTGCTGCTTTGGGAAAAAAGGTTCAGAAGATATCTATTAAATTCAGTTGATCTAGTGTTTCATTTAAGTCTGCTGTTTCTTTGTTAATTTTCTGTCTGAAGGTTCTATCCATTAATGTTAAAATCCCCTACTATCATAGTATTGCCAATGATCTTGCCCTTTTTGTCTATCAACATCTGTTTTATATTTTTAGGTGCCCCTATATTAGGCATATATATATATATGTATATATATATATATATATATATATATATATATATATATATATATATATATATATACATATATATATATAATTTTTATAGTTATATCTTTCTGTTTTAATGCTCCTTTTATCATTATATACTGACATTTTTTATCTCTTACTACAGCCTTTGTTTTAAAGTTTATTTTGTCAAATATGAGTATTGCTATTTCAGCTTTTTCTTCCTTTCCAGTTGCGTGAATTATTTTTTTTTCATCTCTTTATTCTTAGTCTATGTCAGTGGTTCTTAACCTGGTTTCTATCAAACTCTAGGGGTTTGATGAGTTGGTCTCAGGGGTTCAGAGAAGCCTCTACCACAGAGGCCAGAATAAAGTAATATTGTAATTTATTGTGAGTTCATGCACTTTGTTGGTTTTGTTCTTTGAGCAAGGTGATGTTCATGCATGGCTCATTTTGTGAACCAGTAAAAAAACATATACCTATGTCTTGAATTTGGAAAAAAAATCATATTTTATTTATCACTAACAAAGGGTTCGGTGAATGCACATATGAAACTGATGGGTTTGGTACCTCAAAAAAGGTTAAGAACCACTGGTCTATGTGTATCTTTTGTTCTGAGGTGGGTCTCTTGTAGAAAGCATATGTACGGGTCCTGTTTTTTTATGCATGCAGCTACCCTGTGTCTTTTGATTGTAGCATTTAATCTATTTACTTGTAAGGTTATTATTGATATGTAGTTGTTTATTGCCATTTTATTCTTTAGATCTATAGTCCTCTTTTTCTCAATTTCTTTTTCTCTTTGCTCTTTTTACAGCAAGCCCCTTAACATTTTCTGTAGTACTAGTTTGGTTGTAATTAATTAATTAGTTAATTAATTAGGTCTGGGAAGCTTTTTATTTCTCCTTCAATTTTAAATGATAATGTTGCTGGATAAAGAAGTCTTGGTTGTATGTTCATGTTTTGCATTACTTTAAATATTTCTTGCCATTTCCTTCTGACCTCAGGTGTTTTTGTTGAAAAGTCAAATGTCATCCTTATGGATGTTCCTCTATAGTTAATTGACTTTTTTTCTCTTGCTGCTTTTAATTTTTTTTCTTTATCTCTTAACTTTGGTATTTTAATTATAATATGTCTTGATATGGACCTCATTGACTTTCTCTTTATTGAAACTCTGTGTTTCTTGAAGTTGTGTGACATTTTCCTTCATCAATTTAGAAAAGTTTTCAGCTATAATTTCTTCAAACAGGCTCTCTATCCCTTCTTCTTTCCCTTCTCTTTCAGAAATTCCTGATACAGATATTATTTCTCTTCATATTGTCACATAATTCTCTTAGAGTTTCCTCAGAGGTTATAAGCTTTTTTTTTTTTCATTTTGCTACTCAGTTTCTGTGTTTTTATTTATCTTGTCCTCTGAATCATTGATTCAATTATCTGCTTCATCCAGCCTGCTGTTTATTCTTTCTATTGTAGTCTTCATTTCTGAAATTGTAATTGCTATTTCTGATTGATTCTTTTTTACTATTTTAGTGTCCTTTTTGATGTTTGCAATTTCTTTATTTTGGTGCTCATTAAGTCCTTCTATTTTAGCTCTGAGATTCTTAAGCATCTCATAACAATTATTATTTTAAACTCTGCATCTGGTAAGTTGGTTCCTTCCATCTCATTCAGTTCTTGTTCTGGAGATTTCTCTTGTTGATTTGTATAATTTACAGGTTTCTGTCTTCCCATTTTTTCTGTGTGCAGTTTGCAAGCTTATTAGAGTTGTGAGTCTGAGGTTGGTTTATTGAATGCAGCTTCTCCTCCAGAATATTTTTCCTCAGCCTCTGCTGGTTGCTTGGATCTTAATTCTCTTTAACTATTAGAGCCATTTAAAAGTCTTAATTTCCCTGCTGTTTGTTTGCTGAGCCTAGCAGTCAGCTTCTGTGTTTGCTGAGCCCAGCAAGGATCTTCTGCATTTAAGAGGGGGGAAGTGGGCATATCTTGTTTTTTGGCCCCAGTTGAAACTATATCCAGAAATGTGGTGGGTGTGACTTCTGAGAACCTGAAGGTGTGGTCTACCAATTAACTCTGGGGGTGGGGTGTGTTCTCTGTGTCAGAAATGGAAGGTGTAACTTAAGTCTTCCCAGAAAGCCGAGTCACAGCCCCTCCCCTTTATTTCCTCTTTTCTGAACACTCTTTCATGCTGAATGGAGGTGGAGAGCTTTTTGGAGGTGAGTCAACTGGTTCCATGCTAAGTTTGTGCAGGACAAAAGGAGCAGCCCCTCCACCAGCTATGGCTGCCTCAGCACTGGAGAATGACTCAGCTTAGGTATTCTTCTCCCAGTCACTGTTTGTGTCCTTGTGTCTTGATCTCCCCACTCTCCTCATCCAAGGCCAGTCCTATCAGCCCTCCTTGCCCCCAGAGCCTCAGGCAAGTGGCTGTGAGCAATACTTTCTGCTCTAGCCCTTTAAGCCTGAAACTTCTTTTGTCAGAGGCTTCCCACAGACAGAACTTTCACTCTTATTCCCACTCAATGCTGTCAGGCTGTCTCCTACAGTCCCTGAGTTTCTAAATTGGGACTTCAGACCTGGGACTGAAGATGTTGCCTCTGAGGGTCTCTCTCACAGTGAGACCTTCTTGACCTTCAGCCTCAGCCTACCCTTGCTCCTGGGAGTGGGTGAGCCTCCACCATACCCCTACACTCCCTACCAGGTTAGTGTAAATTCTTTGCTCCTTGCTTTTCAAGTCCTGATCTTTTAGTCCAAACTTAGTTTTTCATGATGACTGTCCTTAAATTAACTTGTAATCCAGTTTGATCATGGGAAGTGGCAGTCTGTGCATATGCCTACTCTGCTGCCATCTTGAAATCTCCTAATCCATTTACATTTAAGGTTATTATGGCTATATAGTTTTTTATTGCCATTTTTTACTTTAAATCTACCCAACTCTTTTACTAGATTTCTTTTCTTTTTGATTTGTTTACAACAGGTCCCTTAACATTTCTTGCAGCATTGGTTTGGTTGTAATAAATTCCTTAATTTTATTTATTTATTTTTTTGTCTGTGAAGCTTTTTATTTCTCCTTCTATTTTAAATGATAGCCTTCCTAGATCTTGATTGTAGACTCTTGTTTTGTATTACTTTGAATATTTCTTGTCATTCCCTTCTGGCCTCAATAGTGTCTGTTGAAAAGTCAGATGTCATCCTTATGGGGGCTCCTTTTTAGGTGATTGACTGTTTTACTCCTGCAGCATTTGGTATTCTTTCTTTATCTCTTAGCTTTGGTACTTTAATTATGATGTCTCTTGGTGTAAGTCTCTTTGGGTGCCTCTTTAATGGAATTATCTGTACCTCTTGTACTTGTGTGACTTTTTTCTACATCAATTTAGGGAAGTTTTCATCAATGATTTCTTAAATCAGGTTATTTATTCCTTGTTCTTTCTCTTTTCCTTCAGGAACTCCTATTATGTAGATGTTGTTTCTCTTCATGTTGTCACAGAGCTCTTTTAGAGTTTCCTCAGACTTTTTGAGCCTCTTTTGTTTTTGTTCCACTGCTTCCATGCTTTCACTTATCTTGAATTCCAAATTGCTAATTCGGTTCTCTGCTTCATTCAGCCTGCTTTTAATTTCTTCTAGTGTAGTCTTCATTTCTGATATTGTGTTTGTCATTTCTGCCTGATTCTTTTTTTATGATTTCAACATCCTTTTTGATGCTTGCTATCTCTTTATTTAGGTCAGGGATCCCCAAACTTTTTACACAGGGAGCCAGTTCACTGTCCCTCACACCGTTGAAGGGCTGGACTATAAAAAAAAAACCCTATGAACAAATCCCTATGCACATTGCACATATCTTATTTTAAAGTAAAAAAACAAAACGGGAACAAATACAATATTTAAAATAAAGAACAAGTAAATTTAAATCAACAAACTGACCAGTATTTCAATGGGAACTATGGGTGTGGATGCATCCTGTGCTCCTTTCACTGATGACCAATGAAAGAGGTGCCTTTTCTGGAAGTGCAGTGGGGGCCAAATAAATGGGCCTCAGGGGGCCACATGTGGCCTGTGGGCCATAGTTTGGGGACCCCTGGTTTAGGTGCTCATTATATCCATCTATTATGACTTTAAGATCCTTGAGCATCCTAACAATCATTATTCTAAACTCTGCATCTGGTATATTGGTTATTTCCATTTCATTCAGTTCTTTTTCTGAGGATTTCTCTTGTTGATTCATTTGAACTGTATTTCTTTGTCTTTCCATTTTGTTCGCATATAGACTGCTCCTTTGGATGTGCTGTTTGTGTATTTAGCTGAGTATAGGGTTGATATTGTCTGCCTCCAGCTTTCAGTTATGTTGTTTCTAGATCTTCTTAGGTTGCTATCAGGTATTGTTTGTAATCCACTGTGGGCTACTTGTCTTCTGCGAATGCTCTTTTTGCTATTTGTGTCAGTGTTTTCTATGCCTTAGTTGGGTCAGGTGTGAGGAGCCATTTCTTAAGATAACACTCTAACTAAGCTTGTTAGATCTTGAGCTGATGCTCTATGTATCTGGCCACTGGATTTGTCAACCCTGGACTTCCCTGGCTGGAATCTGGCACAGACCAGTGGGGTTCACTGCTTATGACTGGCCTTTAGCAACCTTCTTGGAGCTACAGGCGATCCAGTATTTGTGGCTTCCTCTGCTGGGTCCAGATGCTGTTGTAAATACTAGATTCACTGCTAGGCTGGTTTTTATCTACTTGAGTCAATGTGTGTGGCCTCTCTGTTCTTGAGGTGTGATCATTTTGCCTGCCCCCCACTGCCACTGCCTCATCAGGGACTTGGGCACCAACACTGCCAGGCACGTGGTCTTGCAGGCCACAGCTCTGGCTGCCCTGCAAGCTCAAAAGATGCCTCACCAGCTCTGCTGCCCACAGGTGCATGGGACACCCCACCAATCTCTGCCCCCTTGAGGATGCAGGGAACTCCCCATCTTGCCTGGCTCTGCCTCCCTTGGGCATATGGAACACCTCTCCAGACTCTGCCTGTTGCTGCTGCTGCACCGGCCACCAGGCTCTACCTTCCACAGGCGTGCAGGACTCTTTTTTCAGGGTCCAAACCCCTAATGAGCGCACTCATTGCCTCACCTTGCCAGGCTCAGCCCCCTGCCACCACTGTGTGGGCTGCCCTGCTGGGCTCTTTCCCTGCCATCACATGGGCCAAGTGCTATGGCTACCACCCCAGCCGGGCCCTCCCACCTTTTGGAGGGTACTCAGCTGTCTGGGGGGAGACAGTGTAGCCCAGACTTCAGCACTCAAGACCTGTGTCCCTGATGAGCCCCCTGCTTCTAAGCATCTCTTTGCACTGACCAGAGCAGGAGAGCCTCTGGTGGGTGGGGTAATTGTTTCCCTTAGCTGGCATTGGTTCTCCCAGGGAAATGGCCACTTTAGTTTTAAGGAGTGACCCAGTACGGGAGTTAGGGTGGCTGTCCCTCATAGTCTTTCCCTTGCCCACAAAACTATACCCTCCTCTCACAATTTGAGTCCTGTCAGCACTCCCGCTCCCTAAGCCCTGGGTAAGTGGTTGTGAATGAGGTTTTCTGTGCAGTCCCTTTAAGACAGAGCTTCGGTCTGAGAGTTCTGCCCCCTCTCAGAAACAGTAATCCAGCTCTTTTGTCAGCTAAGTACTGTCTATATGCTTCCTCTATTCTCTGGGGCTCTGTGCTGGGGTTCTGGTCCTGGAGCTGAGAACCCACAACTCTCCAGGCAACCCACCCCATTATGAGAGACAGTACAGGCTGCCTCTCACTCCTAAAAGCAGGGCAGCCCTTTCCGCATCCTGCCCTTCCTACCAGTCTCAGTGTGGTTTCTTTTGGTGATGCTTGGTTATAGATTCCTCTTATTTAGTCCAAAGTTGGTTTTTTAAGATGATTGTTCCTAAGTTAAGTTGTAATCCACTTTGGTTCTGGAAGGTGGGAGTTGTAACGTCTGCCTACTCTGTTGCCATTTTCTTTCCAGGTTACTTTTTTTAAAATAAAGTTTCGGCCTGACCTGTGGTGGCACAGTGGATAAAGCGTCGACCTGGGAACACTGAGGTCGCCATTTCAAAACCCTGCACTGGTCTGGTCAAGGTACACATGGGAGTTGATGCTTCCAGCTCCTCCCCCCTTTCTCTCTCTCTCTCTCACTCTGTGTCTCCTCTCTAAAATGAATAAAATAAAAACAAAATTAAAATAAAGTTTCCATATAAATAGAGTAAGTTTAGTGGCAGGTAGACTGCCTAAATGTGTATCTATGAGTACTTATTTTAATCTTTCTGAGATTCAAATTCTTGAATAGCAAGTGAGAGTACTATCTGTCTTACAGTGTTGCTAAAGATAAAATAGGATATAATATTTAAAGCATCTTGCACAAGGGTAGACATTTGGTTGGTTTCTAACAAATAATAGTCTGTATTTTTTTCTTTGACAGATCTTGTATTCTGTGGCTGCATTATCTTCTATTTATACACAGAATTTTATGGGGAATCTTATTAAAATAGGATGTTTTTAGTACATAAAATGTCATATTATGTCCTCTGCAATATAACTACTAAATACAGAAATGGTTTCATATTATTAGGATACAGGTAAGTAATACTCTCTTTCTCAAAATAAAGGTCTTTACAATAGTGTAAGTCCAGTAGCCATGGCCATCATCACAGCTGCCTGGCCCATGCAGGTTCGCATTTGAATAGGACAGATGGTAATGAAACAATGGAGCCAAGAACTAGTGGGCCATTAGCTTTAATCCTAGCTTGCACCTAGTGGGCAAGAAATACACACAGTGAAAAAACACTTCCCTTTTCATTCAGGGCTCCCATAGCCACAGACTTATTCGAGTCTCTTAGAATCAACAGTTTATACCTCACCAGCCTTATTTACCTCTGTTCTCCATCTCCTTCTCTCTGAACAAACTCTGCACTAACTGGCTTCTCCTTCAGCACTCCGCCACCTTGACTGCTTCTCTTCTCCTGTACATGGCCTTTCTCTGCTTTCCTTTATAGTTTAGAAATCAAAACCTTTAATCCAATATACAAACAAGGAAGTCTCTGATACTAAGCCATTTATCTGAGGCATAACGGGATTCCTCATGAGAATGCACCACCCCCCACCATGCAACAGTCAAGGGTGTAGGGAAAAGCTTAGTTTTAAAACTAAGCCTTAAACTATAAGGACACTGCCTGCTTACAGCCTGTCCCCCACACCTAATGCAAAGTATAAGTGAGGAAACATATATATCATATTTATAAACTTATTTGAACTACAAGTAGGATCTAAATTTCCTAAAATAATTGGAATAAATTAACATGTACCCTATATAGTGACCAAATTTGATAAAAATATTTTTATTGATGAATCTATAAATTAAAAGAAAAGTTCTGAGTTTTTAATTATATGTGATTAAAATAAATTCTTCCCTTTTAAAGTTAGTCCGCCACCCTGTAATGTTTTGCAAGTGAAATGTTCATTTTCTTAGAACAACATGTATTGTCATCCTTACTTTCAATGTGATGATGAGATGGAAACAACTTCAGTGTCTGAATCATTTAGCCATTTCTGACAGTGAAATAAGCCCATAGGTATAATAGAATTAAGAAATTAAGTGTTTTAATTCCAACAAAGGCAAAATGACAGATTGATTTGGGAATAGCTGTTGACAAGGCATAAATATAATACCTGTGACCAATCCAGACATGACATTTTATTATTTTTCTGACTCTGTAAGTAAGTGAGGTGTATGAAAATCCCAATTCTTCTTGCCTCATCATGAGGAATAGAGAGGTGACTGGACAATGGGGCCTCTTCTTCCTGCTGAGCACCTCAGTTCTGTAGGAAGACTGAAATAGAACCCAGAGTCCTGGAAAGACTGATGATAGAGGCTATTCATTCCATGGGCAGAAATACAGAGATTGTCTTCCTTGACCCCCAAAGTATTCTGTGTTTCAGGAACTTCTCTCTCTCACTTTTATTTTTGGTTTCTCTCAAGAATGTTTTCTTCTAAAACATAAAGGACTGTAAAAACAGTTTTTCAAGGAAATGTCTTTTATGGGGGGTAAATGCAGTCATTCTGTAATAGGGGATGCAGAGTGTCTAACTTAAGCTGAAGGAAGAACCTTCCTTACATAACCTTACACAAGCCAGGTAGAGAAACAGAGCACACCATAAATCTACTAACTTTGGAGAGGCTTGAGAAATAAACTAGAAACTAAAAAACAACAAACTGTAAATGCTAGAGTGAGAACTGTATCTTTCTCATTAGAGCTGGCCTGTCACCAAGAATCCCTAAAATAGAAGACATGATTAATTTCTTGACAATTCTCTAATACTTTCATCACCAAATACCTTATAGCTCACTGTACAGGCTTTTTACAATTTTGCCCTAACCCAACTTTCAACTTTGTCCTTAGAATTACCAGTGCCCTCCATATATAGGTTCCATTCTCACCAAACACTGTTCCCAGTGATCCCTTTCCCAAGGCTTTGCTTGGCTGTTTCCTCTGCCAGAAATATCTTTTCTTCATTTCTGGTGAACTGTGACTAAACCCTCAAGGTTAGCTCAAATGTCAATTCTGAAATGAATAGCTTTCTGAGAATATCTTCTCCTTATCTCTTTATACCTAAGCATAATTAAGTTCTTCCTTTCTCTGTATTACTGTAATTCTTGTATTTACCTACACATGACACTTGACACATTGTGTTACAAAATATATATGGTATTCCCAGTGCCATTTTTGTTACATTTTCTTTCATATATCCACCTCTATTCCTAGCTAGCAAGTTCTTTTTTTTATCTCCCACACTTACAATTCAGGGCTGGGAATCTAGGAGCCATTATATAACTTGTGTATGCTTTAATATCTCAATACATTTATTTAATAAGAACTATGCACTCGATGTGTACAAAAGTCTAAAGTCTTCACATGCAAATAAAATGGTGTCTGTCAATCTGTCATTTAAAAGAAGGAAAGAGGAGCATGTTACCTTTGCAGATATCTGTTCACTGAGTATTTGTTTATTTAATGATTAATTTTTAGATATATTTAGCATATCAAAATTGAGTTTATTTAACATAGAAAAGTAATAGAGTCATTTATTTTCTTCTATTTTGCAAGTTAATTGTTGAGTTTGCTTTATTTTTAAACCCTTTTTAAAAAATGTATATGTTTACACACATATACAGTTTGTTGATTCCCAAATATTTGTTAGATTTAGTTTCAACTTGCCTAGGTGTTGAAAATTATTAGAAAAAATACACTGCTGGTACTCTAGGGCATAAAGATAGCTTTTAAGTTAAATTATCTTGAAAGTCTGCTTTTTATTGGTAGATCATAGATTCAAATGACTTGTGAAGAGATATAATTTAATGTTAAAAAATTAATATACTTTTTTTGTCCATAATTAAAATGACTTGAAAATGAAGAAGGTTTAGGAATACTTAAAACTGAGATTTTTGAGAAAAAAATAAGCTTGATCAGATGGTTAGACCTGGGAATTAGAATCAGAAAAAGGGAAACCACAGTAATAAATATAGTCATGAGCAATAAGACCCTAGACATAGCTAACTAATTAATAATGAACATTTTAAGATAACGTTAAAAAGCATAAAAGGTTATTGTGATTTGATTCCATCCTCTTTGCAAGAGAGAGGTGTCAGTCATTTTGTAGACAAAGTGATTTCTTTCTTAAGATCAATAGGAGCCTCTGACCTGACTAGAAAGGACCTTTTCAGTCAGTCACTCCTTCAGGAACAGGAGATAACCACGTGAAAGACTCAGCTGGGGGTATGGAGAGAGACTATTTCAGCCAGAAGAAACAACAGAAACAGTCTCTTGTGATGATCAATAGTAGTTCAGTGTTGCTGGGGGGTGATGCCAGAAGGCTTGGTTGAGATAAGGCTGAAGTAGCAGGCAGGGACTTGATTTGCCACATAAAGACAAAGGGATTTGGGGGCAATTACTACAGTGACTTGACTTCCCAACATGGCCCACCAAGTAGAGGGATGGAGTCATTGTGGACATGTGCTCTTTTTCCCCCAAAAAAATATTTTCTGGCATGTTCTAAGTGTCAAATATGACAAAGAGATAATCATCTGGGAGCATTTTATCTCTGCTTTCATAAAATTTTATTAAAAGGCATATAACCGTATTTCACATCTCCCAGTGTGAGAAAGCCACCAGACTATTATAAGAATCTGTGCCTCACATACAGTGAGGAGAGTGTGGTTTACAGGGCACACAGAGTTATTTCCAAAACATAAAATTCTGCATCAGGTTTAGACACAAAGTCTCAGTTGAACAAATGGCTAAATATGCTTGATTATGACAGGTACAAAGAGTTATTCCAAGCCAGCCTGGTTTGCCAACTCCAGTACAAAAGAGGCTGGGCGTCAGTCTTAGCATTTGGGAGTTATATTTACAAAATGCATCTCAGTTTGTACAGAAGGCTAGCTTCACCTCACTCTAGTGTTACATAGTAAACACAGAATAATGGGATACCATTTCTTTCAGTAGCTCCAGTTAAAGTTTTCTGTAATGACAGGTTTTTACTGAAAGAATGAGCTTAACCACATTTACACACCAAAGTCCCCATCACTGCAAAGTCTCATGAGGGTCAAAGCTATAAATGGTACAAAAGTAGGTTATTTTTGATTTATAAATCTATTATCTGGATCTAATTTCATTTTCATCACTCAGGTCTTAAAATAATAAAAACAAATAGATTCTCAATGTCTTTACTCTTTGCCTTTCCTACAAGCACACTCACACATAACTATCTACACATGTGCGCATGCAAACACACACACACACACACACACACACACACACACACACACACACACACACACACACACGGAAAATAGTCCTCCCAGAAATATTTCTGAGGGCAAAATCAAAAGGGAGTGCCTTTGGGTTTCAAACAAACATACCTTTTCCAGATAATAGATTCTCCCCAGACAGGTCTAGACAAAAAAACCTCAGCTACCAACTGTTTGCAGTAGGCAAAATTAGGTCTCTGAATGTGTAGAATTCACCATTCTCTTGGTATTTTAAAACTCTTAACTTAGATATAAGTTTATTATAATCTATTCGATGTGACAGAAATTTCAATACAAAAATTATAGGGAAGTATTGAATAGTCATATAGGAAAACACATTTTAGCAATATAATAATTAACAAACTGTTTTTTGCACATTTAGTGTATATACATACACAAACCAAATTCTGGTAGAGCCACTATTAAATCCTAAGATGGTACTCAAACATTTACCTTGCTCTATAAAAATGAGCCTTTTCAACTGTGGAAATAGCCTTTGTTCTTCAACCAAAGGGAACATGAGACAATGGTTAACAAACTACAAAAAACTTTTAAAACTTTAAAAGTATTTTTTAATTCAATTTACTGGCATCTTTATCCCTTAACTCACTTATGACAACAATCAATGTGGCTAGGACAACAGCCAATACCAGGTTTCTCTGCTCAAGTTATTGTTCCATCCTTGCTCATAATAGGTGATGTATTGGATTATGACTGTATAAATGGTCGATTGACATGTTGAGGGATAACTTGCCAACTTTACAGAAATTATAAACCTAAAACAAATAAAGGAAATTTTTACGGTTACCAGGTCCAGAGCTCTAGGACAAAACTTATTCATGTTCAGATGCACCTCAATTTCTTTTTCTTTTTATTCTTTTTTTTAATTTTTATTAAGTTTTTAATTTATTGTGTTTACATGAATTCAAGTGTCCCAGTGAATATAACTTCCTCACCCCCCCCCCCACCGTGGTGTCCCTTATTATACCCCCTTTGCCCTCATCCCTGTAACTCACTTCCCTCTTCCCTCTAGGATTTACTGTCCTGTATCTATATTTCTGTATTATGTATATATAATTTCACTAATCCCTTCACCTTCCCTGATCCTGTCCCTTCATCCCCCTTCCCTCTGACAGCTGTCCCTTTGCTCCCTGTGGCCCTGCCTCTGCCTCTATTCCCTTCCTCAGTTCACTTTGTTCATTAGATTCCACATATAAGTGAGATCATATGATGTTTTTCTTTCTCTTCCTGGCTTATTTTACTTAGCATAATAATCTGCAGGTCCATCCATGCTGTTGCAAAAGGTAAGATTTCCTTCCTTTTCAAAGCCGAATAGTATTTCATTGTGTATATGTACCACTGCTTTTTAATCCATTTGTCTACTGACGGACACTTGGGCTGTTTCCAGATCTTGGCTATTGTAAATAATGCTGCCGTATACATGGGGGTACATTTCTTTTTTAGAATCAGTAATTTGGTATTCTTAGGATATATTTTTAAAATTGAGATAGCTGGGTCAAAAGGCAGTTGCATTTTTAAGTTTTTGAGAAAACCTCATACACTTCTCCACAGTGGCTGCACCACTCTGTATTCCCACCAGCAGTGCAGGAAGGTTCCCTTTTCTCTGCACCCTCTCCACCACTTATTATGTGTTGTTTTGTTAATAAGCACCATTCTGACAGGTGTGAGGAAGTATCTCATTGTGGCTTTAATTTACATTCCTCTGATAATTAGTGACTTTGAACATTTTTTTATATGCCTACTGGCCATCCTTGCTCCCCCTTTTCTTTAGTTCTTTTTACAGCAGGTCCCTTAACATTACTTGCAGTACTGGTTTGGTTGTAATGAATTTGTTGAGTCTTTCTTTTGTCTGGGAAGCTTTTTATTTCTCATTCAATTTTAAACAATAGCCTTGCTGGATAAAGAAGTCTTGGTTGTAGCTTCTTGTTTTGCATCATTTTGAATATTTGTTACCAATCTTTTCGGGTTTGAATTGTTTCTGTTGAGAAGTCAGATGTCATTCTTATGGGGGCTCCTCTGTAGGTAATTAACTGCTTTTCTCTTGCAGCTTTTAATTTCTTTCTATATCTCTTAATTCGGACACTTTAATTATGATGTAACTTACAGTAGGTTTCCTTGAGCTCCTCTTTAATGGTACTCTCTGTACTTCTCAAATTTGTATGACCTTTTTCTTCATTAATTTAGAAAAATTTTCAGCTTTGATTTCTTCAAACACGTTCTCTATCCTTTTTTTGTTTTCTTCTCCTTCAGGAACCCCTATGATGCAGATGTTGTTTCTCTTCATGTTGTCACAGAGCTTTCTTCCAGTTTCCTCAGACTTTTTGAGCCTCCTCTCTTTTTGTTCCTCTGCTTTAATGCCTTGTTTATCTTGTCCTCTAAATAGCTTATTTGATCCTCTGCTTCATCCAACAGGCTATTAATTCCTTGTAGTGCAGTTTTTACTTCTGATATTGTATTTGTCATTTCCGACTATTATTTTTAATGATTTCAATGTCCTTTTTGATGCTTGATATCTCTTTATTTAGGTGCTAATTATGTCCATTCATTGTTACTCTATGATCCTTGAGCATCCTAAAAATTATTGCTTTAAAATCTGCATTTGAGGGGGAGCAAGATGGCGACGGAGTAGGCGGACGTACCAACTTCCAACTCCCAGAACCAAAGTGGATTACAACTCAATTTTAAGAACCACCACCTGGATAAACCAACTTTGAACAAAACTAAGTGGACTCTTCAACCAAGAAACACAGAAGAAGCCACATTGAGACTGGTAGGAATAGCGAAAACGCGAAGAGGGCTGCCCAGCTCCCCGGAGCAAACGGCAGCCCGGAGAGACCGGTGTGGCGGGAGGAGAGTTTGGTGGAGAGGGAGGGACCTGGGTCCCAGGAACCAAGCCCCTGCCTCCAGTCCTAGAGCCTAGAAGAGGCGTTTGGACAGTATTGAGCTGTGAAAAAAGTGAGGGAGCACCCAGGCCTACAGTGTGGAGTATTAGGTCCCTTCCTACTCTGCTGAGGGCTGCTTGGGGTTTTGGGGCGGCAGGACGCTGAAAGGCGGATCTGTCAGCGTGGGCAGAGGCCAAGCCGGTGGGAGATCGGTCTAACCCAGAGGGTCAGAGGGGACCGCGAAAGCGGTCCGGAAGCTGCGGGCCCGCCTTTAATGCCACTTACGGGGACAAAGCGGGAGGCCAGGAACGGGCAGGCCCTGCGCAAGCCGGCCCTGACTGCAGGGACCGGGCTAGGACCAGGGACGGGCAGGGGCTCGCGGCTGAGCTGACGCTACCAGTCCCCCGCCCAACCCCCCCCCCCGGGCCAGAGAAACCGCGGTTGGACAGTATACGTGCGCGAGCGGGCTCTGAGTGCGGGAACGGGGTGGACCCCGAGACAAGTGGTGGCTAGCAGCTGAGCCCACACTACTATCCCCATCCGGCCGGAGAAACCCCGGATAGCATTCATACCTGCACGAACTGGCTCCGAACGCGGGGGCGGGGTAGAGTCCGAGACGAGCAGAAGTACGCAGCTCAGCGGAAGCCAGCAAACCCACCCGCCCCAATAAACCTTGGTTTGCGACCCTGCGCAGAAGGGCCCTGGCCTTGAGGGTGGGGCTAAAGCTCCGGACGGGCAAAAGCTTACAGCTGAGTGCACGTCAAAAGCCCCGCCTAACCCGAAGAACTGTAGCGAGCAGGCTCCGACTGCTGGTTCTGGGCGGAAGTCTGGAAATAGGCTGGGTCCGCAGCTGAGGAAAGGTGCTTACCTCTTCCCTTGGTGCTAATCTTGTGGCTACAGTCACAGCCCCTCCCACGGAGGAGAGGCAGAAATCATAGCAAAAGCCACAGTGGGCCGGCGCTGGCAATGCTCATACCCAACCACCCTAGGCACCGGCAGAGGGGGTGGGGGGCCTGCAGATAGACCACACCTAGAGAACACAAAGGCAACACCTACTGGACTCCAGTGGCCACAACTTGCTTATACACAGAAAAAATGGGCAGGCAGAGGAATGCAAACCAAATGAATCAAGAGAAATCCCCAGAGAAGGACCTGAATGAACCAGATATAACCAAATTACCAGAAGCAGAATATAGAAAAATGATAGTTAGGATGTTCAAAGAAATTGGAGCAACAATGGATAGTCATTATGAACACCTAAACAAAGAGATACAAGTATAAAAAATGAAATTGAAATAATAAAAAAGAATCAGACAGAAATGACAAATACAGTATCAGAACTGAAGACCACAATGGAAGGAATTAAAAGCAGGATGGATGACGCTGAGGATCGAATAAGCGAGTTAGAGGACACAATAAACAAAGGCACAGAAGCAGAGAAGAAAAAGGAAAAGAGACTTAAAATGTGAGGAAACTCTAAGGGAGCTTTGTGACAACATGAAGAGAAACAACATTCGCATCATAGGGGTGCCTGAAAAAGAGGAGAGAGGACAGGAAATGGAAACTTTGTTCAATCAAATCATAGCAGAAAACTTTCCTAAATTAAGGCTGGGAAACACTCCACACATTCAAAAAGCACACAGAACTCCATTAAAGAGAAACCCAAAAAGATCTACACCAAGACACATCATAGTTAAAATACCAAAGCTAAAGGATAAAGAAAAAATTTTAAAAGCTGCTTGAGAAAAAAAGGCTATCACCTACAAATGAGCCCCCATAAGGATGACATCGGACTTCTCAACAGAAACACTTGAGGCCAGAAGGGAATGGCAAGATATAATCAAAGTAATGCAGAACAAGAACCTACAACCAAGACTACTTTATCCAGCAAGGATAACATTTAAAATTGAAGGAGAAATAAAGAGCTTCCCAGAAAAAGAAAGCCTCAAGGAATTCATAAAAACCAAACCAATTCTGCAAGAGATACTAAGGGGCCTCTTGTGAACAGTTTAAAGGGAGGAATGAATAGAGCAAAAGAAGAATAGAGCTTTAAAGAATAAAATGGCAATAAACAACTACATATCAATAATAACCTTAAATGTAAATGGATTAAATGATCCAATCAAAAGACATAGGGTAGCTGCATGGATAAAGAAACAGGACCCATACATATGCTGTCTACAAGAGACACACCATAAAACAAAAGATGCTCATAGACTGAAGGTAAAAGGATGGAAAAAAATATTTCATGCAAATGGAAATGAAAAAACAGCAGGGGTAGCAATACTTATATCAGACTAAATGGACTTTAAAACAAAGGCTGTAGTAAGAGATAAAGGAGGGCACTACATAATGATAAAGGGAACAATTCAACAGGAAGATATAACTATTGTAAATATCTATGCACCAAATATAGGAGCCCCGACATACATAAAGCAGACTTTGATGGATATAAAGGGCGAGATTAACAGCAATACTATCATAGTAGGGGATTTCAATACCCCTCTAACAACACTGGATAGATCCTCAAGAAAGAAAATTAATAAAGAAACAGCAGACTTAAAGGATACACTAGATCAACTTGATTTAATAGATATCTTCAGAACTTTTCACCCTAAAGCAGTAGAATATACATTCTTCTCAAGCGCTCATGGTACATTTTCTAGGATAGACCACATGTTAGGACATAAAAATGGTCTCAATAAATTTAAGAAGATTGAAATCATATCAAGCATTTTCTCTGATCACAATGCCATGAAACTAGAAATTAACCACAAAAGAAAAACTGAAAAATACCCAAACACTTGGAAACTAAATAGCATGTTATTAAATAATGAATGGATTAACAATGAGATCAAAGAAGAAATAAAAAAGTTTCTAGAAACAAATGATACTGAGCATACATCAACTCAAAATCTATGGGACACAGCAAAAGCAGTACTGAGAGGGAAGTTTATTGCACTACAGGCATATCATAAGAAGCTAGAAAAAGCTCAAATAAGCAACCTGACCCTGCATCTAAAAGAACTAGAAAAACAACAACAAATAAAACCCAAGACAAGTAGAAGGAAGGAAATAATAAAGGTCAGAGCAGAAATAAATGACATAGAGGCTAAGGAAACAATACAGAGGATCAATGAAACAAGAAGCTGGTTCTTTGAAAAGGTAAACAAGATTGATGAACCTTTAACTAGACTCACCAAGAAAAAAAGAGAGAGGACTCAAATAAATAAAATTAGAAAGGACAGTGGAGAAATAACAACTGACACAACAGAAATACAAAGCATTGTAAGAAAATACTATGAAGAACTATATGCCACAAAATTAGACAATCTTGGTGGAATGGACAAATTTCTTGAATCATATAACCTTCCAAAAATCAATCTGGAAGAATCAGAACACCTAAACAGACCAATTACAGCAAATGAGATCGAAACAGTTATCAAAAAACTGCCAAAAAAGAAAAGTCCTGGGCCTGATGGCTTCACAAGTGAATTCTATCAAAAATTCAAAGAAGAACTAACTCCTATTCTCCTCAAACTATTTCAAAAAATTCAAGAGGAAGGAAGAATTTCAAACTCTCTTTATGAGGCGAGCATAATTCTGATCCCCAAACCGGGCAAAGACAACACAAAGAAAGAAAATTATAGGCCTATATCCCTGATGAATTTAGACGCTAAAATTCTCAACAAAATATTAGCCAACTGGATCCAGCAATATATGAAAAAAATCATACACCACGATCAAGTGGGATTTATTCTGGAGCGGCAAGGCTGGTTCAATATTCACAAATCAATCAATGTGATTCACCACATAAACAAAAGGAAGGACAAAAATCACATGATAATTTCAATAGATGCAGAAAAGGCATTTGATAAAATCCAGCACCCATTCATGCTCAAAACTCTCAGTAAAGTGGGAATACAGGGATCATTCCTTAACATGATAAAGGCAATCTATGATACACCGACAGCAAACATCATACTAAATGGACAAAGATTAAAAGCAATCCCCTTAAGATCAGGAACCAGGCAGGGTTGCCCACTTTCACCACTCTTATTCAACATAGTTCTGGAAGTCCTAGCTACAGCAATCAGACAAGAAGAAGAAATAAAAGGCATACAAATTGGACAAGAAGAAGTAAAACTGTCATTATTTGCAGATGATATGATATTGTATATTTAAAACCCTAAAGTCTCAGTCAAAAAACTACTGGACCTTATAAGTGATTTCAGCAAGGTGGCAGTATATAAAATTAATACTCAGAAATCAGAGGCATTTCTATACACCAACAATGAAATATCAGCAAAAGAAATTAAGGAAACAATCCCCTTCACTATTGCAGCCAAAAAAATAAAGTACCTAGGAGTAAATTTAACCAAGGAGGTTAAGGACTTGTACTCGGAAAATTATAGAACATTGATAAAAGAAATCAAGGAAGATACAAACAAGTGGAAGCACATACCGTGCTCATGGCTAGGAAGAATAAACATCATTAAAATGTCTATATTACCCAGAGCAATTTATAAATTCAATGCAATACCAATTAAAATACCAATGACATACTTCAAAGATATAGAACACATATTCCAAAAATTTATATGGAACCAAAAAAGAACACGAATAGCCTCAGCAATCTTAAAAAGAAAAAGTAAAGCAGGAGGTATCACTCTTCCTGATATTAAGGTTTACTACAAGGCCATTATACTCAAGACAGCCTGGTACTGGCATAAGAACAGGCACATAGATCAATGGAACAGAACAGAGGACCCAGAAATAAACCCACAGCTTTATGGACAACTGATATTTGACAAAGGAGGAAAGAACATACAATGGAGTGAAGACAGCCTCATTAAAAAGTGGTGTTTGGAAAATTGGACATCTACCTGCAAAAAAATGAAACTAGACCATCAACTTACACCATTCACAAAAACAAACTCAAAATGGATAAAAGACTTAAATGTAAGCCGTGAAACCATAAGCATCTTAGAAGAAAACATAGGCAGCAAGCTCTCCGACATCTGTAGCAGCGGTATATTTGCCGATTTATCTTCATGGGCAACTGAAATAAAAGGCAAGATAAACAAATGGGACTATATCAAACTAAAAAGTTTTTGCACAGCTAAAGACAATAGGAACAGTATAAAAAGACAAACCACACAATGTGAGAACATATTCGACAGCACATATGATAAGGGGTTAATAACTAAAATTTATAAATAATTTATAAAACTCAACACCAGGAAGACAAACAACCCAATCAAAAAATGGGCAAAAGAAATGAATAGAAATTTTTCCAAAGAGGACATACAGATGGCCAATAGGCATATGAAAAAATGCTCAACATCACTAATCATTAGAGAAATGCAAATTACAACCACAATGAGATATCACCTCACACCAGTCAGAATGGCACTTATCAGCAAAACAACACAGAATAAGTGCTGGCGAGGATGTGGAGAAAAGGGAACCCTTCTGCACTGCTGGTGGGAATGCAGACTGGTGCAGCCACTGTGGAAAACAGTTTGGAGATTCCTCAGAAAATTAAAAATCGAACTGCCTTTTGACCCAGCTATCCCACTTTTAGGAATATACCCTAAGAACACCATAGCACTGTTCGAAAAGAAGAAATGCGCCCCCATGTTCGTGGCAGCATTGTTCACAATAGGAAAGATCTGGAAACAGCCCAAGTGTCCGTCAGAAGACGAGTGGATTAAAAAGCTTTGGTATATATATACTATGGAATTCTACTCAGCCATAAGAAACGATGACATCGGATCATTTATAACAAAATGGATGGACCTTGATAACATTATACGGAGTGAAATAAGTAAATCAGAAAAAAAGAAAAACTGAGAACAGCACGATTACATATATAGGTGGGACATGAACGTGAGGGTATGAGACATGGACAAGAGAGTGGTGGTTATGGGATGGGGGTAGGGAGGGAAGAGTGGAATAGGGAGGAGGGGAGGGATGCAGGGAAAACCAGATTGAAGGTGACAGAGGACAATTTGACTTTTTGTGATGGGTATGCAACACAATTGAATGATAAGATAACCTGGAGATGTTTTCATTGTACATATGTACCCTGATTTATTGATGTCACCCCATTAGAATTAATAATAATAAAATATATAAATAAATATTAGCAAACCAAATTCATTAACATATTAAAAAATTATATACCAAAAAAAAATTAAAATTTGGAGTGATTAAACTGAGTTTTATATGGGCATGCAATTTAGAGAAAATTCATTCATACTGTTACCTTTTCTCCTCCATGTCCCTTTCTAATAAATACTATGTCAGACTTAGATTCTAAGAGACTAAAGAAGGTAAAAGAAGCTACTTACAACATCAGAATGTAACTTCAAGAACATAGAAGACAGAGCATTACAATAGTGGAGACTTTACATACTTGCTAATGAAAGAGAAGACCTAGAAACCTAGATTTTCTCATTAGTGGGTTCAATGTTTTTCCTGTTGCAAAGGTGATGAGAAAATAAATATATCTACTGAAAAAAAAAATCTGCATTTGATATTTTTGTTACTTCCATCTTATTCAGTTCTTTTTTGGGGTATTTCTCTTGTTGATTCATTTGGGTTGCATTTCTCTGCCTGCTCATTTTGTCTGTGTATTAGATAGCACTGTCTGACTTTGAAATTATTGTGGGGTCTTTATGAAGATGGGCTGTCCTTCAGGTCACTTTTTTCCTTGTTCTAGGAATGCTTCTTGAGGGTACTATTTTCCCTCTTGTTGTATGTGAGTATTAGATGCAGTTGGTCTCTTTGTGGGTACATTTATCCCTTCAGGCTGGCTGTCTCTAAGGGTCAATCTTGATTATGTGTATTACACACTCTGCAATGTCTGTTCTGTTGAGCATATTTATTCTTCATAGTTTCTGGTGTCTGCTAAACTCCACCCTTGGGTGTGCTGCTTATATAGGTAGTTGAGTCTCGGATTGGTGTTGTCTGCTACCCACTTCCAGTAGTGTTGGCTCTAGTTCTTCTTGGGTTGGTGTCAGCTGTTGTTTGTAACCCACTGTGGGCTACCAGTCTGCAGTTGCTGCACTTTTCACTTTTGTGTCTGCATTTTCTGTGTCTGGGTACTGTGGGAGAGGGCAATCTTTGCTTAAGGATCAGCTTCCTTTTTCTTAGAAATTACAGCAGCTCCATAAAAACCCTAAGCTGTGTGATATTTGTCTCTTTTCAGCTGTTCCTCCTCCTCTTGCAGCTGCCTGGTCTTCCCTCAGAGTCTTCTTTAGTAAGACTGTAGTGTGGGCTCAGATTGGCCTCACTCAACCAACCCTTCTACAGGTTGAACACTGATTGGTTAGGGCAGTTGAGGTTGTGAATACACCATTTGTGGGACTCGATACTGCAGGAGGCTATAGGTCAGGAGCTCAGTACAAGGAATGTGGCCCCTACTCCAGAGCTTAATCCCTTAGGCACTACTACATATTCAAATTTTATTTCTCATCAACAAGGTGAGCAGCAAGTTCAGACCGAGTGTGGCCAACAGTCCCCTCTGCAGAAGTTCTTTCAGCTGTTGAGACCTTAGTCTCAGAAAAGAAGCTTAAAAGAGTCCTCTCCTGGAGCTGACTGTATCCCTCCTGAAGGTGGCTAAGTCCCTTGACCAGATCCAAAAATAGACTTCTGAACCCACACTTTAAATGTCCATGCTTCAAGCCTCTCTCCCCTCCCCCTGTGAAATCTAGTAGGACAGAATATCCAGTGCCCAGGCAGGCTGACTGTGAAGCTCTACCCTATCCAATGCTCATGAGCCTCTGTGCTGGTGCTGATCATAGAGAGTGAAACTCGCCTCAGCTAGGCCTGGTGTGAGGAGCTTTTTTCTTAGGATATCACTCTAGTAAGGGTTGTTAGGACCTAAAACAATGCTTTTCACAGCTGGCCCCTGGGTGTGCCATCCTTGGGCCTCCCTAGGAGGAAGTCACCACAGCACAGACCAGTGGGAGACACTGCCCATGATTGACCCTCTGCAACATTCTTGGAGCTACAAGCAATTTAAAATTTGTGGCTGCAATTACTGGGCCCAGGTGTGCATGGAAATACCAAGCTGCACACCTAGGATAGCTATTACCCACTCTGGTCCTGGAGAAATCTCCTCAAACAGCCAAGATTCCCTGAGTCTTGCCTCCTGCAATGTGTCTGCTGGCTGCTTGATGGGCTCAGTCATGGAGAAAACTTGAGTGACTATGAAGGGTGCTGGGTGTGGCTCCGCCCCTTGGCCCTAGGTGTCAGTTTGTCACAACCAGTGATGGGCAATTTTTTGAGCTTGGTGTGTCAGAATTCGCCAAAAAAAAACAAGTATAAATCCGGTGGTGTGTCACTTCGAGAAAAACCGCCTAACTGGAAGTCCCAGAACTAGACGCTCTGTGCTGGAGTTCTATTGTTTTGGCCTACAGATCTCTGGCACAGAGTGTTTATACTACAGCAAATGTTTTATCCTCGGCTACTGCACCTGGCCATGCAGGAGCCAAGGATGAAATGTCCTCCTCGACATGTGGCCCCATACTTCTCTGGTATGCGGCCGTGTGTCATCGAAAATGGCTACGTGTGTCAATGCTGACGCGTGTCATAGGTTCTCCATCATGTGTCTAGACTTTTTCACAGACCTCAGTCAGGTGTGGCCCCATGATTCCAGTGGTTGTGGCCTCTGTACCCCCTCTCAGGACAGTTTTAGGTGAGTCTCTTGTAAGATGGAAGCACTAGTCATAGACTCAGGAGAGTGTGGGTGGGGACTCTCATCTCAACACCAGAAAACTGAGTCACTGACATGCTCTCTGCTTCCTGGCTTCTCAAAAAGACCTTTTGCCATCCCTGGAGTAAGAGAGACTCCTGAGGGTGGA
This sequence comes from Rhynchonycteris naso, assembly GCA_037038555.1. Taxonomy (NCBI): domain Eukaryota; kingdom Metazoa; phylum Chordata; class Mammalia; order Chiroptera; family Emballonuridae; genus Rhynchonycteris; species Rhynchonycteris naso. Next base: position 174,871,570 of record CM072995.1, on the reverse strand, counting down.
GCTGCTTTTTTCCCCAGGCTGATGCCACCCAAAGGGAATGTTCTGCCCAAGAAAGATGGCAATTGCAGTACTGGAGAATGACTCAGCAGAGGGGCTTCAGTGGCCATCCCCCACAGTGTCACTTCATGGGCTTCCAACTTTACACTCTTTTCCTGCAACTCCAGGCCTCTCAGCTTTCTCCTGCCAGAGTCTCAGGTAAGTGGCTGTGAATGAGGTTTCCTGTGTGGGCCCTTTAAAATAGAGTCTGCGTCTGAGAAGTGTGTCTCTTTCTCACAGACAGAAACCCAGCTCTTTCACAGCTAATTGCTGTCTGGGCACCTCTTCTAGGCTCTGGGGCTCTAGACAGAGCTCCGGGGCTGGGGCTGAGGACCCAGATATCTCAGGCCAACCTACCCTGCTGTGAGAGTTCCTCCAAGCCGCCACTCATTCCTGGGAGTGGGGAAGCCCTTACTGTATCTCTGCCCTTTCTACCAATCTTGGTGTGGCTGCCTTGGTGATCCTTGGTTATAGATTCCTCTTCATTTAGTCCAAAGTTGTTTTATCAAGATGGTTTTTCTTAAATTAAGTTGTAATCCAATTTGGTCCTGGGAGGCAGCAGTTAGAACATCCACTTACTCCATCGCTATCTTTCTTCTTCACACCTCCATTTCTTTGAGGAAACATACTATCTTACATGTCAGGCCATGTGCTTTGGATGGGCTTTTCTATAGCCTCAACTTCAGGGATGAGCTGGGGGTTGCTTTAAACCCATGATGGTGAACCTATGACACGCGTGTCAGCACTGAAACGCATAGCCATTTTCAATGAAACGCGGCTGCATGCAGCCACATACCAAAGAAGTATGGGGTTGCATACCGAGGAGGACGTTTCATCCTGGGCTCCGGCATGGCCAGGTGCAGTAGCCAAGGATAAAACGTTTGCTGTAGTATAAACACTCTGTGCCGGAGGTCTGTAGGCCAAAACAACAGAACTCCAGCACAGAGCGTCTAGTTCTGGGACTTCTGGTTAGGCGGTTTTTCTCGAAGTGACATACCACCCGAGTTATGCTTGGTGTTTTGGTGAATTTTACACACCAAACTCAAAAGATTACCCATCACTTTAAGCCAATCAGCATTTCACATTTCTTTGACTAGAGTAATTGATTTAAGATCTACTTGCAAACACATTTGGGCAGTGAGTAAGCCTCGTACTTTTATCTTTTAGAAGAGATGAGTTCCATTTTGTAAACCTGAAAATGAAAAAGTATAAATCCTGAAGCCACAGTAGCCATCTGGAATCCAAGAGGGAAAAACATTAAAGACAATGCATTGAAGAGAGCCAAGTTCAGAGATGTAGAGAATCAGACCTCGGTAACTTTACTGGAGTCCCTGAACTAAGTCCCATCTGAAGTCCTTACTCTTAGATTTCTCATTACAGGGTTTATTCCAGCGGTAGTCAACCTGGTCCCTACCACCCACTCGTGGGCATTCCATCTTTCATGGTGGGCGGTAGCAGAGCAACCAAAGTATAAATGAAAAGAGATTTAACTATAGTAAATTGTTTTATAAAGATTTATTCTGCCAAACTTAGTGAAAATTCAACATAAAGTACTTGGTAAGTAATTATTATTATATGCTTTAACCTGCTGTAACTCTGCTTTATAAATTTTATAAAGTAAAGTTATTTCCCTACTTTATAAATTACCATTAATGTGAAACTGGTGGGTGGTTAGAAAATTTTATTACTAACAGAGATACAAAAGGGGGCAGTAGGTATAAAAAGGTCGACTACCCCTGGTTTAGTCGATTGCTTATATTTTAAGACCAATTTGGTCAGGTTTCAAGTTAGTTTCTATAGGATCCTGTCTAATACAGCATGTAACCTTATCATTGAAGCACCAACTTAGATTTTTACCATCTTAGTTGTGACTCCATAAGAAGGATGACAGCAAGTAAAACCACATCATCACATCTGTCAATGATATAAAAAAGTGGGATCTGGCCGGTTGGCTCAATGGATAAAGCATTGGCTCACTGTGCACATATCTCAGATTCAATCCCTGGTCAGGACACATAAAAGAAACAACCATCTGCTTCTATTTCCCATCCTTTCCCCCTTCTCTCTCTCTTCTCCTTTTACAGACAATGGCTCAATTTGTTTGAGCATTGGCCCTGGGCTCTGAGGATAGCTTTGGTCTAAGCCATATCCCTGAGTGCTCAGAATAGGTTGGTTGATTCGAGCATTGACCCCAGATGGGGGTGCCTGGTGGATCATGGTTGGGGTGTGTTGGGCAGATAAAATATATTATGCTCATTTTGTTAATGATGGTGCTGCCCACATGCAAGTTTGTTGATATTAATGTGTGTTGGGGGACAGGTTGTGGGCAGGCTGGGTGGTTATAGCCTAAGACTTAGTTTTAAGAGTAAGCTTTTGCCCATACCCTTGACTGATTGGATGATGTGGGGTGGTGCACTCTCATAAGGAATCTTCCCATTATGCCTCAGATAAGTGACTTTGTATCAAAGACTTCCTTGTTTGTATATTGGATTAAAGGTTTTGAATCTACGCTATAAAGTGGCGCAGACTGGAAGCTTGCTCTCCTCTCGGTTCCTGAGATTAGCATTAGAGAGGAGAGAAGAGTAAGGCCACGTGGAGGAGGCCAAGAGAAGCAGCCAAGGTGGCAGAGTGCTGAGTGAGAAGCCAGTTAGTGCAGAGTTTGTGCAGAGAGAAGGAGATGGAGAACAGAGGTGAATAAGTCTGGTGAGGTGGAAACCTTTGATTCTAGGAAACTTGGATAAGTCAGTAGCTTTGTGAGCACTGAATGAGTGGGTTTTGGAGCCTAGTGTGTGTTTTTACTCACCCGCTAGGTACAAGCTAGGATTAAAGTTAATGGCCCACCAGCTTTTGGCTCCGTTGTTTCATTACCGACTGTCCGAATCTAATGCAAACCTGCATGGGTCAGGCAACTTTGATAGTGGCTGCGACTACTAGCTTTACAGGGTGGATATAGAAGTCTGTTTCCCTATCTCCCTTCCTCTCACATAAAAAAAAAAACAACTGTGATCTCATTTTCCTTAAAGTGTGTGATTCTATATATGTATATATGCTATCAGTATGTGTATACAGTATTTGTACATGTGTGTATGTGTATATATATCATATATGAAAATAGAGGTTTTCTTAGTTAATTAAGAAATGTCTGATAGTTTAAACAAAAGGAGATTGGGCTTGCAATTTTTCTTCAAGCAATGATAAAGCATGAAAAGACAATTGTGTGGCTTCAATGGGGAAAATGAGCCGAAGGATGATCCAGATCTAATATCTGAAGGGTTAAACAGTGTTTATTCTTTTTTTTTTTTAACAGAGACAGAGAGGGAGAGTCAGAGAGAGATATAGATAGGGATAGACAGAGAGAGATGAGAAGCATCAATCATCAGTTTTTCGTTGTGAGACCTTAGTTGTTCATTGATTGCTTTCTCATATGTGCCTTGACCGCGGGCCTTCAGCAGACCGAGTAACCCCTTGCTAGAGCCAGCGACCTTGGGTCCAAGCTGGTGAGCTTTTTGCTCAAACCAGATAAACCCGCGCTCAAGCTGGAGACCTCGGGGTCTCGAACCTGGGTTCTTCCGTATCCCAGTCCGATGCTCTATCCACCGTGCCACCGCCTGGTCAGGAAAGGGGTTAAGCAGTGTTAAGAGAAGAAGTGTTCTGATGAAAAGAGATTCACTAGTGAATACACACAGGAAGTTGTCACATTGTGTTCAAGTAAGTTCAAATGAAGTTGGTTAGTGAAAAATTGTGGCCTATAGGTCAGCAGCAATCCTGTGCATGGGATGGTTTGGAAGCTGATGAGACCAAAGTGGTTTCTAATACCCTAGAAAATATATGAGGTCAGCTGTTTACTGTATAGTCTTCAGCAACATTATGAAAATCTGTTATAGGAAATGTGACACCTCATTATGTCCCAGCAGTAAAGGTTAGGAGAAACTGTCAGTTATGGACTGTCTCCCTGCAGGAATAGAAAGTTTACTTCGAAGATCCTCTCAGTATCTGTTAACCAGTATGAAGGGTGCAAATGCTTAAAGGTACTCTCCATTTTATATTGGTACAAATATATTTTAAGATAGCCACCATAAAATGTAGCTATTAAACCATATAGTAAAAAGCAATAATACATAAAGTTATAAAAAATAATGACATATTTCAACCTGCTTCTCTTCATCATATTGTGACAGAAAGGCTCATAAATCATCTAAGAGTATTTCAGTGTCCTTGAAAACCTATTTGCAATTAATTAAAATCAGTTGAACTTTCTAGTATGGAAACCTGGGTATAGTGAGACAAAAGAAACAAATTAAAAAGCCAGTAGTCGCGGCCATCATCACAGCCTCCTGGCCAGTGCAGGTTTGCATTAGATTTGGACAGTCGGTAATGAAACAACGGAACCAAGAACTGGTGAGCCATCAGCTTTAATTCTAGCTTGCACCCAGCGGGCAAGCAAAAACACACACTAGGCTCCAAAACCCACTCATTCAGTGCTCACAAAGCTACTGACTTATCCAAGTTTCCTAGAATAAAAGGTTTCTAGCTCACCAGACTTTTTCACCTCTGTGTCCCATCTCCTCTCTACACAAACTCTGCACAAACTGGCTTCTTCCTCAGCATTCCACCATCTTGGCTGCCCCCTCTCCTCCATGTGACCTTAATATGCTCTCCTTTCTAATACTAACCTCAGGAACCAAGAACAAGCTCCCAGTATGCCCCACTTTATAGTGTAGTAATCCAAACCTTTAAGCCAATGTACAAACAAGGAAGTCTCTGATACAAAGTCACTTATCTGAGGCATACTGGGAGGATTCCTCATGAGAGTGCACCACCCAATATCATCCAATCAGTCAAGGATGTGGGGAAAAGCTTACTCTTAAAACTTGCACGTGGGCAGCGCCATTTTTAACAAAGTGAGCATAATATATTTTATCTGCCCAACACAAATAATAAATATGTACCCATTTATTTTAAAAATAATGTTGAGTTTCTAAAAATAGGATAAATATTAATTGTTCAGAAACAAAAATAAATTTAAGGCTAACTCAAGATAACATAAGTGTCATAATTTGGAATGGTTTGTTTGACATAAATCCTTCAGGATAAATTTGGCTTCATAATGTGGTTCTAATAATAGGTTGACAGACTTGACTCTTTGAGTGCCTGTATTAATATTATAGTAGAGACCAGTTTGAAGTATAGAATCTTTAAAGAGTTCTTATTTCTCACAGCCTAATGAGAGCTGCACTACAGTTTTACTAGCTCAGAGGATGAATAATGTGACAAAGAATGTATAGTTAGACAACTTATGTAAATCACTTTTAAAATCTTCATTGCAACATTTTTCCTCCTTTTCACAACTTATTGCCTCACACCACCAAAGATTATGGGGCAAGATGTCAGTTTGCCAACTATAACCTTCTCTTTTAACTTGGGACTATTTGCACTTGTATGAGCTACTGGCATTTTATGACATTCAGCATCAATATATGAAAACTGGGGCACCAACTTTTGGTACAAAGTATATTGTATAGTCTTTCTAATTCCAAACATCAATAGATCAACAAATACCAACATTGTATATTCTGTAAACTAAATATTAAAAATATGAATGGTATTAACCAAGTGTAAGTCCTTACTGGTTCCTAATAGCTAAAGAAATTCAAGATGTCAAATGACTACAGGATAATATAAGATAGGATAAGATCAGAACAAAAACAACTACTTAAGTGGACAGTCAAGATTAATCTCTTCAATTTTGATGTTTACCAGTAAGAAAACTGAGAATGAGGTTAACAGAACTTGTCCAAGTCACATTGCTAAAAAATGGAGTCAGGATTCCAACCAGGGAAATGTGACTTCAGAGCTCTCCTGTTTAATTAGCCCTTTAGCACGGCAATACATGTACTACGAGCACGTCTTCAGCTAGCACCGAACTCATTAGGAAAATTAGTGACTAAAATATAAAAGTAGTTAGATTTGAAGCTTCTGAACAGACTTACAATATAAGTTTCTGTATTAGAATCATTCTATTATCTCTATTATTATCATATTCTCTTTAGAAGATCTTTTTATGTTATATACATCTGCATAGCAAAAATGTATCTGTTGGTAATTATATTATTCAATATATCATTCATTCCATGAATATTTATGGAGTGCCTTTGGTGTGGCCCAGCACTCTTCTAGTTCTAGGTCCTGTGGATACACCAGAGAACAAAATCATGACACTTTTCCTGAGCTTATGAAGCTTCATGCTAGCATGGCAAGACAGAAAATAAACATGAAAAATAACTACATTATATAGTTTGTAGTATAGCCAGAAGATAAAAAAATAAAGTGTGGCAAGTAGGATTGAGCTGCTGGGGTAAGGGATTCATTTATTCAAATTTACTAAATTAATATTTAAGGTGGACAGTGACATTTCAGCAAAGACATGACAAAAGTGGGGAAAGGAGACACACAGACATCTGACAAAAAACAAATAAACAAACCCCAAAACATTATGGAAATAGTAGCAGTCAAATATTCTGAACAGAAATGTGCCCAGTGTATTTAAAGTCTGGGCAGAAGGGCTGTGTGTTTGGGACAGAATATACAAAGGGTGCAGGTGTAGGTGATGGGAGCAGACAAGTACTAGCTAGAGTCTTATAGGTCCTTGTAAGGATTTAGATTTTTAGTGTTCATTAAATGAACTACCCAGGGATTTTGTGCAGGAGAGTGACATGACCTAACTTAGTGTTCCAACAGTTTTACTCTGGTTGTATTGAGAAGATACTGTAAAAAGGAGAAGGTGGAAGCAGGGTATCCATTATTGCAATAGTCCATGTGAGAGCTGATGCTGATTTGGACCATGGGAGTAACTGCGGAGGTGGTGACAAGTAATACAATTCTAGATGTGCTTAGAAGGTAGAGCCAACAGGGATTCTACTGCTTGACATACAGAATGGAAGAGAAAGAAAAGAGACGAAAATTATTACAAGGTTTTTGGCCAAAGCAATGAAACTTTGGATTGCCATTTACTGAGATGTTAAGACTATATGTGGAGCCTGCCTGTGGCAGCACAGTGGATAAAGTGTCAACCTGGAATGCTAAGGTTGCTGGTTTGAAACCTTAGGCTTGCCTGGTCAAGGCACACATGGGAGTTGATGCTTTTTGCTTCTCCCCTCTTCTCTCTCTCTCTCTCTCTCTCAAGTGAATAAATAAAAAATCTAAAAAAATAAAAGACTGCGTGTGGAGCAAGTTTGAGAGTAGCTATATGATTCTGAAGTTCAGAGAGATCTTGACTGAGATGTTTAAGAAGTGTCTATTTAAAACCATAAGACTGGATGCATAATGGCAAACAAACAGACACAATTTCTATTATGAGCCATTTGCTAGATTAAATATCCAGAGAAATTTCTCTGTGTACAAAACATCTAAAATGCTAGATAAAACACAATAAACTTTAAATAAGTAAGTCTGAGCTTCGGTAATAAAAACAATCAGAAGCCAGACAAAAAATAGTGATTGTACAGCGGTAAGCCACACTCAGAGTGTGTTTTGATCGAAGAGCATCTGTCAGTTCCTGACAGCTCCGTGCCTGGGTTTAAGTGGTCACATGCTCAAGACTGGAAACAGAGCTTTGAGCCCACAAAGTATGGTGGTCAAATCAAAGACAGTGTACCAAAGCAGAAATCATCAAATTGCAACTTTTTAAAAGAGGGTATTAGGTTTAGTCAACTGACTACCATTGGAAAAGAGATAGCCATAGATTTGGGACTGGTTGGAGGCATATATTTATGTTAACTAGACGATAGAATTACTTTTACCTGTGTGGTCCATGAAAATCCTCAGTCTAAAAATTGTTTCTGACCTAGTCTTAGATTGTTGGTGCTATTAGGGATGTACCAAGTTAAAAACCATTCCTCTCTGAAGAAGAGTTTGAACAAATTATTTGATTGTAAAACTCAGTTCTGAACTTTTACAAATCAGGTTGAATAAGCACATTCCAAGCACTATCTGTAGGCCAAACATCATCTGCTCACAAGCTTGGCTGCCTGAACTGAGTCAATGTCTATAACAATCCTTCCCCAGGCATGGACAAGCTGGTCCAGGAGCTTATATTAGACATCTTGTAGAGGCCTTCTCCACCCTGTGGCTTTTTATTGGCTCACTCATTTCTGCCATGAAGTGTCCAGCTGCACATGCTCTCATGCTGCAAGGATTTTGTCCAGTTCCTAGATTCCACCTTGCCCTACTGGCTTGGCTTCAGCACAACTCCAGCCTTGGCTCCCACTTGCCTGGGCAGAGATGTACAACAGAGAGGAAAATATGAAGCTTGAATTTTGTTTAGAAGTGACATTAAGTAATGTACTGGCATACATATATCTTCAACAGATACAATGTTCAAAAATCCAACATCCAAACATGAACATATCTTATTGAAAGGAATAAAGTCTATGCTAAATGTTAAATTATCTTGAAAAGGCTGTTCCAGGGTGGAAAAAAAAGATGTTGTTGCAGATGAGTTCCAAAGCCCTTTTCAATTTTGAAAGCATTTAATTCTACTATTTCTCACAAGGATGCTTGCTTTAGTATAGGGATCACATGAGGCAAGCAAACTTAATGATCATATATATATATATATATATATATATATATATATATATATATATATATATATATTCTCACTGTTGAAGAAGACATGGAAGAATAAAAGGTATTTTTCCAGAATTTGACCAAGCCCTTTCTCTCTCAGGTTTAGGATGCTCCATTGCTTTGTTTGAGAGGATTTCAAAAGGTTTTGTGTTTTTATGATGAGACCTGGAGCTGTAGTAGACATGAAAATGATCAGAACCTAGATTCTTACAGCTCCTTGTTGTGCTCTGATTCCCACCTTGCTAACAAGGGTCACATCAACTCCTTAACTATATATACCAAGTGCTCTTTTGTCCCAGACTTTTTGCACAGTAATTTCCTCACTTGTAATGTCAGACATCTCAGACAATCTTATCAAAAAGAGAGTCTCTGGTTCCCCTTCTAGCACAGTTTTTTCTAGCTACTTACTTCTTTCTTTTAAAAAATTTATCACCTTTTCAATTATTTTCTATCTCTATAGATTTACTTTTGGTCTGTCTTCTTTATTGGAATGTAAGGTTCATGAGGGAAGGAATTGTGTCTACTCTTTTTACTACTGCATCTCCAGTGCCAAGCACAGTTCTTAGAGGACTGTAGATTCTCAGATAGTAGATAAATATTCATGCAAATATATAAGTGCACGGGGGTACTCCAACCAAAAAGTAAGTGTTGTTCAACAAGCATAATGGCTCTAAGTTTAAGCCAAAAAGTAGAAGTTATCAAGAAAGCACAAAAGAGTTTGAAGTTAACCAGAAAGGCAAATTTTATGATTATAAACTGGGAAATCTTACTGAATAGGATAAGAGAGTCCTGTCAACAGATAACCCAATAAAGTTACTTACTTAAGTAAGTAGAAGATTATTTTGATAAAAATGACACATTATTTGAAGTAGAGTTTATTATTTAAAAGGTTAATGACAGTATGAAACAAGCTAAAGATGGAAAAGAATAAGTTAGAGTTTAAAATTACTGAGATGTGTCACATTAAAAGAGATACTGAAGGGAGGGTATGAGAATTTAAATTCTTTATGTTTCTGGTAAAGAATTTGAAAGGTACTGTATAGAATGCCACTAAAAGAATTGTGGCTTAAGCACTGAAACATGATTATAATAAGTAATGGAAATGTCACCTAAGATAATGTGTGTTGTTACTCAAGTAATAAGCTTGAGTAGGAATTGGAATACAAGGACTTCTTGCATAATATTCTAGTTCAACAAAAATCATAGAAAAGTGTTTCATGGCCACTGCATATATTTCAGACCATATTTCTAATTGTATATGTCTTATTAAAGTATTAAGAAGAGTTGCCTAAGTTCAAGCAGAATGGATTAATAACATGGGTGGTACAATCGCTCGGGCCAGAAGAACTAAGACGGGGACAGGAGGAGATAGAATTACAGACATAGGCTTTAGGAATGGACAACGTGATTAATTCTTCTCCTTAGGAGTAGATTAAGCTCTGAAAACAAAAAAAGAGTCAGAAAGACTGACAGATGAACAATAGGATAGGGCAACCAAATGACAAAACAACTACAATTCTTAGAGATAGGAGTTTGAATCCAGTTCCTCCTTGATTCTTCACTTCCCTTAATCAGTCACTTTCCAGTGTCATGGAGAAAGAGAGAAGTAAAGCCCACTAATCTCTCACTAAGAGGCAAAACGCATATGACCAAGCCTCTGTGAGAGTAAATATATTGATCAAAATGTAATAAAACTGTCTATATGCTATAATAAAAATATGAAAGATTGATGAGTCAAATGCATATATTCTCAACTGGGGGAGATTGTTAATGTTTACCAGGTAAGGCTTTTTGAGTTGGGTTTCTGCTAAATTTGATGAGAAGATGGCATACACTAATATGTCTTTCAGTTCTAGGCAAAGTCGATCTCAAGTGCTGGTCTTTAAACATGAAATATGTTCTGAGAGAGATCCAATTAAGGTTTTACTGAAGAACTGAATTTTTCAAGCTTAAAATTAAAACAGTAGCAATAATTCCCTGGCTCACTAACTCAGTAGTAGAGCATCAGCCTAGTGTGTGGAAGTCCCGGGTTTGATTCCTGATCAGGGCGCACAGGAGAAGCACCCATTTGCTTCTCCACCCTTTTGCCTCTACTTTTGCTCTATCTCTCTTTTCCCCTCCCACAGCCAAGACTTTATTGGAGCAAAAGTTGGCCCAGGCGCTGAGGATGGCTCCATAGCCTCCACCTCAGGCACTAGAAAGACTCCGGCTGCAACAGAGCAATGCCCCAGAGGGGCAGAGCATTGTCTCCAAGTATGCATGCCAGATGGATCCCAGTCACGCACATGTGGAAGTCTGTTTCTCCGCCTCCCTGTATCTCACTTTAGAAAAATACAAAAAAAAAACAAAAACCAACAACAAAAAACAAACAACAAACAAAAAAGTAGTAGCAATCATAAAACGAAGAGAAGATGTGAGGTAGGCTATCTACTTATAAGCCATTTATTCTGAAGAAATAACTACAAGGCTTTTGCCAAATCTGTAGCTCTTCAACAAATCTATATGCAATGGTACTTTATTTACCCACCACTGCCAAGAAATCATTCACACAGATAAACTTTCTATATAACTGAAGCTTGGAAATATAACATCCTATGCTGCTTTGCCAGCAGAAGATGCTGAACTTAATTACTCCTTCTCTCCTTTACTGGATGAATCAAAACCATCATAATTGTTGGGCAGATAAAATATATTATGCTCACTTTGTTAAAGAGGCATTGCCCACGTGAAAGCCTCTCACCCAGGTGATGATATTGGTTGCCCTTCTTGCTCGGGATGGGCATGATTATGTTAATATGTGTTGGAGGAGGGCTTTCACGCCAAAAGGTTTTAAAAGGAAGAGAGATCACGTTGTTCTGGGTGAAGAGTGATTTCGTTCTAAAAGAAGGGCAGAGAGCAGGGAGGAGAACAGAGAAAGGCCACATTGAGGAGAGGCAGCCAAGATGGCAGAGCGCTGAAGAAGAAGCCAGTTTGTCCAGAGTTTGTGCAGAGAGGAGATGGGGAACAGAGGTGAATAAGGCTGGTGAGCTAGAAACCTTTGATTCTAGAAAACTCGGATATGTCAGTAGCTTTGTGAGCACTGAATGAGTGGGTTTTTGGAGCCCAGTGTGTGTTTTTACTTGCCCACTGGGTGCAAGCTAGGATTAAAGCTAATGACCCACCAGTTCTTGGCTCCGTTGTTTCATTACCAACTCTCCGAATCAAATGTGAACCTGCACTGGCCAGGTGGCTGTGATGGTAGCCGATGCTACTGGCTTTATAGTAATGCATTGTCATTGGTAATGACCTGGAACTCTTTTGAAGTGAGGACTAAAAGATTTTCCCCCGACCAAATGTATCCAACATACTTTGTTTATGTAGTCCTATCAGATTTTAGAACTTCTTGGTCTTATACCTTTGGTATTTGATTCTCTTCTCCTGTATCCTTTTTTTTCTAATTTGTCGACTTTTTCCACCCACTTTGACTGTTTTATCTCTTCTTTAAAGTAAAATTCTCTGGCCTTATGGTAACAGTTTCACAAGTACATTCATCACTCAACAGTACTTTTTGTTTAATTCCAAGTTTGTTGCAGGTTTTCAAATGGTTAAAAATGTGTGAAATTGCATATCTTAATCACCCACAAGGAAATACATTATTCTTTTACAGTTAGTGACTTGAAAAATAAGGTAAACTCCATTAATATTTAAAGTTCAACATGTATAATTTCAAGAATAAAAATATGAATATTCATGAGAAATATTGGTTAGACTATTTATAAAAAATATATACGCTCATATTTCCAGACTACTGGGTGGTATAAAACCACAAGCAGATACTTACATATACCTTCTCCCAAACATATTTCTATAAAGCTTTGCCTGTTATTTTGAAGCCAGTATTGTATATATCACATAAATCAGGGTGCTTAATATCTATGTTAAGTTATACATGTTGCACATTATTAAATTCTAAAACGTAAAAAGGATTCTGAACATATTTATCTGAGCAAAAGATTTAATTTCTAAAATCCATAACTTAGCCTTTGTAATTTATTTTATGTAGTTTTCTTTCCCACCCTCAGTTGCACAACCCTAGTCTGCCATCTGCTCTTTCCAGGAATATGTGGAGAAAAACAGCAGCCAGACCTGCATCTCTTAATGCTTTAGGCTTTTCAACTGTCTACATAGATTAAAATTTAGGGGAAATGCAGACTTTTTGGTGAAAAAAAAAAATTTAATCCAAACCCTGAGCTAAGAACAATGTCCTAAAATTAACCTAAAGAATTATGTAACTGTGGGAGATCCAGCTCTTTTGTGTTTCTAGTTGACTCTCTTTTAATGATTCCACCTTCTTATACTAAGTGTTTATTGCCCCATTGATCTTTTTTATGCTTATTTAACTTTATTGTATAATCAAATATTCTAGATATGTACTTCTTCTTTATATACAATACTTTCTCCAAAAAAGCAGAAGCTCTGAGAAGTTTATTTGGGCCTTCTCTGGGTAGCACAGTTGGTTAGAGCATTGTCCTGATACACCAAGGTTGTATGTTTAATACCCGGTCAGAACACATACAAGAATTAACCAACAAATGCATAAATAAGTAGAAGAATGAACTGATCTCTTTCTCTCTCTCTCTTTGCCTCCCTATCTCTCTAAAGTGAATCATAAAGAAAATTACTAAAATAAAAAATAAAAGATTTCTTTGGAAGAGAGCCTACTCAGAAAGGTACTTTCAACTATATCATTAATATTCTCCAAATTTTTATGGATTGAATGATAAGCAGGTAAAAACTCTAACAAAAAAGTTTCATTTCTTCTCATTGTCTCTCATATATGGTATCTAGGGAGAAAATGATTACACATCTTTAATTTTATATGTTTCCCCAAATGTATGTGATAATCACTTAGCCTTAGATTGAACTGCTTAAAGCATAGAAATGAAAAGCAAAAGCAAGGATATTCCTGTGCCTAAATACTTTGCTATCTATAAAGTCAGATATCTGGCAAAGTATTAGTTTGAGAAGATATTAGAGAAACATGTAGGGCATAAACAGCTTTCCGAGGACTCTGTCTTACTTCAGCTAATGTATTTTAACTATGAGACACTTCAGTTTCATTTGTTTTTATTGACTGACTATTTTATATATTATGTATATAAATAAAACTTTTTTGTCCATAAATAAAACCTTTTCAAATATTTTTTCCTGTTTATTATTAATTTCTTTGGAAATATTTTCTTTAGTTTCAGAAATTGTATATGGTTTTTATTGTCAAAACTACTCTTTTTTTTCACTCTATGTTTACTGCTTTGGATGTGATGCTCAGAATGGCTTACAGCTCACCAATATTATATAACTACTCTAAATACACTCTTATATTTCCTTTATTGGTTTATTTTTTACATTAGCTTTTAAATTTACTTGAAATTTATTTTAGTGCATAGTATAATATAATAATTTTGTGTGTATTAAGAACATGCACACCCACAAATAAAACACATACAAACACAAATGATTTTAAAGCATGTTACATCCTCTTGGTTGGAGTCTTAAGATTAATTCTTGTAGACTGAATCAGGAGGCTAAAACATCTTCATCTTGAAGTTAAGAAAACCTTCCCCAATGCAATATCATTCCTTTTTCTGAATTTAGGAATTTGTTAAAATTCCTATTACATGACAATTATGACCTGGGATTAAGCACTGAGGATAACTGGATTGCAAAGCTGCAGTATCTACCTTCAAACTCACAAGCTAATTGGGGGCGTGGGTTGGCTCTGAATGCAATCAGACACTCCCAGAGCAGTAAGGTAAGAGCTATGCTATTTGGCTCTGCCTAAGTTAATTTCTTAGCACAGGAGGGGATATTTGAGTACTGTCTTGGAGGATGAATAGGGAACCATTAAGAAGACAAAGGCAGAAGGCTTTACAGGTTCAGGAGCAGCAATTGGCAAGATGCACGTGTAAAGTATGTCTGCACAATAAAAAAAAATTATGAGAAGTATGCTATAATTAAAATAAATGTGCCAGAAAAAAATATTGTGCTTGGAAAGATCAATCTTTTGGCTGTAAAGGGCAAGTGTTAAAAGATAGAAGAAGAAACATGAGCCTTGGTTGGTTGGCTCAGCTGTAGAGCATTGAGCCAGCTTGTGGAAGTCCCAGGTTCAATTCCTGGCCAGGGAACACAGGAGAAGCACTCATCAGCTTCTCCACCCTCCACCTGCTTCCTCTGTCTCACTTTTCCCCTCCTGCAGCCAAGGCTATATTGGAGCAAAGTTGGCCCAGGCACTGAGGATGGCTCCATGGCCTCCACCTCAGGTGCTAGAATGGCTTAGGTTGAAGTAGAGAAATGGTACAGATAGGCAGAGCATCACCCCCTGGTGGGCATGCTGAGTGGATCCCGGTCGGGTGCTTGTGGGCATTTCTCTCTCTGCCTCACCACTTTTCACTTCAGAAAAAGAAAAAAATAAATAAACTGGAACTTATTGGTTGAGAGTTATTTTAATAACCCAGCTAAAATATGGCAAGTGTCTGAATGGAAGTCATAGCAATAGGGATAAAGAAAGGAAGTGACCAGAAAAGAGAAGCACTCAGGCTCTCAGGTTTTTTTAGATGGCAGTACCAAAGCCAGGATATAAGTTACAGGAGGCACATCAAGTTTGAGAAATTATTTACATCTGAAGATACTGAATTCAGTTACCTAAAGATTGATCAATTATTGGTTATTGATATCTGGAGTATAAGATTTATATCCGAGCTGAAATTAAATATTTAGCGGTCATGGATTAGTAGGTTGAGAATTATGAGGTCAAATGTCTGCAGGATACAGTTGCTGGGTAGAGAAAGTAAAAGAGTAAAGTAGATAATAAGGAATGGTGTACCATCATAAGCTAGGGAGAACATGACCCATCTGAGAGGGCACCTGCTGCTCAACTCCAAGCCATTATTGATGGGACTGTGGGCCCATGGCTGCCAGTTTCTTTTTTATTTTTATGAGAAACCAGAATCCTGGATTTTAATATAAACTCTCCCAATCTTTAACTAGTTTAATATTTAAACCATGCTTTTTGAGCCAAAAGCTACATCAAGTCAATGAACACCTCTGTCATAGATAATAATGCAGACTGTAAACCTGAACAAATTTCTAAGAAAAATGTAGTCTGAAGTGAAGGGGAATAAAAAAACAACAGCCTCAGAATGAAACTCATAAAAACTTGAGGTTGAAGAGAGAGCCTTGAGCAAGGTATTGCACAGTGTATCTCAAATATTTTTACTGGTGGGAGAGCAAAAATAACATTTTATTTTGCAGCATAAAGATATATCCAATTATAGGCAATTATACTACACATTTCTTTTATTAAATCAATCTCATCCACCACTATCATTATTTCAATTCCTCACTATCTTAAAACTCTGACCCTCACTGCTAACCCAACCACCCCCTCTTTTAGCTGGTGACCCCATCTCGTGCTTTATGTAGAAAATAAAAACTAGAAAATAAGAATTTCCGAATTCCTGCTACTAAGCATATGATCCCATCTTCTGCATCTCGATCCTGTTTTCTCTTTAACTTCTCATGAATCATACACCCTCAAAGCTCTCTCCCCACTATATATTCAGCTACTTTATATGAATCTTTCCCTAGGTTTTTAAGTAGGTTCAAGTCTCTTCCACAAACAAACAAACAAACAAAAAAACAAAACAACCACTCACTCCCAGTCCCACAAGTTACTCCACCTTACTCTTCCTTTCTTCCCTGTTACAGTCAAACTTCTTGAAAGAATTGCATACACGCCCATCTCCAGTTCCTTCCCACCCCTCTCTCCTTAGACTATCTGATCTAGCTTCTGTTTCAAATCCCTACCAGGCTCTCTCTTGTTAAGGTCACCATGCTACTCAATCCATTGAATGTTTTCAGTCCTCACTTTTCTTGTTCTCTTAGCATCATTCAACCCTGTTGGCCACACCACCCTTCCTGACCCACTCTTTCCCTGGTTTCTGTGACAATCAGCTCTCGTGGGCTTCCTCCTACTCCTTCTTTAGATCAAATCTTTTCTTCACTTCCCTTGGGGACCCTGCCTTTACAGGTTTAAATATCACTATTATACATTCTCTGAGGGCAATAAAACTCTCCTTTGTAAAAATTTTCACTGTGAAATTTTATATTTACCTGTGTGCTCCTCCCATTCATAAGCTGAAGAAGAGCAGGAAGCATGCTGTTTTTCTCATCATCAAATGCACTGTACCTGATTGTAGACCTATCAATAACTATCTATCTATGGATGAAGGACTAAATAACTGACAATGCATGAATTTAAAGCCTAGAACTAAAGAAAATAGAGGCTGCATCACTTGCTAGTACAGGAAGAGATAATTAGTATACAGGTTTGTTTCAAATTATTTCACATTTGTATCATTTAATTTTAAATTTTACTAATTAAACACACAATCAAGATAGTTCAGGAATTTATTTAAGCAGGGTTGTTCAATCTACTTAATTTTTGAATCATTTTTATTTTTACTTTTTATTCTTCAACCCACACTTAACATTTAATATAACCTTTAAGTAGAGTAGCATAAAAATGCATAAGACTGTCTGTACTTTTAAAGGCATAATTCTTTCCCTCTCTGTATATATTAAAACTTAAATTGGAAACAAATTTTAAATACCTGTTTATTTAGACAGCTGCAAATGAGGAGAGGATAACTATGCGAATGATGAAGAACAAAAGAGGTGAAGTCTTAAAAAGATTATTAAAATTATATTTTAAAAAACCTTCTATTTCACTCAAAATATTTTTACGTTATCAAATTTGTTCATACAAATTATTTATATCTAGAAAACTATATAAAGGATTTATATTTAGAAACTGGTATAAACATTTTCAGTTTGAGAAATGAACCAAATATTATTCTTATGATCATCAGCTATATTTTTTCAACAAGCATATATTGAGCACTCACCATTAGCCAAGGTAAGCCAGGCCATCTTCATGATCATCTATCTGGATGTGGGATTGTACATAAGGGAGAGGAAGCGATCAAAGGACACAAATGTTTCTAGATGTGTTGACTTCAGGGAGAATGAATAGGAATTATTTCTGAAAGTTTGAATTTGGGCCACCAGTGTGTAATTAAATTAAGGCTAGTTGAAAATATGCCTATAGAGAGAAGTGAAGAGTTCTTGCTTATAAATATCATTTTGGTAGTAACTGATACACCAATAATGGTTGAAGGTCAAAGAGTAGTCAACAGTGTTGAATGTCATGGAGAGTTCAAGCCACATAATATATGGAAAAAAACCTTTGGGTTTTTTAGTTAAATACAAATTAAACTATTCTAGAGTCTAGGAGATGTATCTGGAGTTATAAATCAGAATTTTTCTCTAAACTGAAGGTATCAAATCAGTTTTTTCTCTGTTAGCAGTGTGTTCAAATCCCAGTTTTGTCACATTTACATGTAACATTAGTCAAATTAACCTCTCAAAGCCTCAGAGTTTCCAATCTGTAAAGTGAAGATAGCAATACCTGTCTTCCAATGTTTGGGGAAGAATTAAATAAGATGCTTAGTTCAGTAATTTAAATAGTAAGTGTCAAATATAAAGAAAAGGATAATGATGACAAACGTCTTGTGTTTATGACGACCAGATTTATTTCCCACTGTATTCTCAGACCTATAGGGACTGTGTCAGGATAGTGTCCAGTTGAGAGGCAATCACAAGACATCACCAGGTGAAAGGGGAATAATGGTAGAAGATGACTGCCCCCAGCATTCTCCCTGCACAGTATCAGGTTGACATTGTCTGTGTTTTCCTATGGAAAGCCTCAGCTCCTGGCCAGAAACACCCTCTACAACTCTACTTCCAGTCGTCACTTACTTCCCTTGCCCTCTGTAGACAAGGTGTGACAAGGGATTTCCCTTACTTGCTAGCCTAGGGCCCAATCCCTTTTTCCATATATCTGCTCACAATCTAGCAAATAATCCCTTTATTAACATCTTTATTTACTTTAATCGGGTGTGCATTTATTTTCTGTTGGAATCTTGGAAAATATAATATGCATCATTCTCATTTTACAGCTGATAACAGGAAGGCTTTGAACAGTGGTTCTTAACCTTTTCTCAGGTACTAAACCCACCAGTTTCATATGTGCATTCACTGAACCCTTCTTTAGTGATAAATAAAATATTATTTTTTTTCCAAATTCAAGACATAGGTATATGTTTTTTACTGGTGTACAAAATGAGCCGTGCATGAACATCACCTTGCTCAAAGAACAAAACCAACAAAGTGCATGAACTCACAACAAATTATGGTATTTATTCTGGCCTCCGTGGCAGAGGCTTCTCCGAACCCCTGAGACCAACTCATCGAACCCCTAGGGTTCGATAGAACCCAAGTTAAGAACCACTGGCTTTGAAAGACTGTGCCTGAGATAATAAAAACAGTAGAAATTTCAAACTAGACAGCTACCTACTGTTTCGAATCCTGTTCAAGTTTGAGCAAATCAAATTCCTTTCTAGATGTATGAGTCATACACTTATTTGTAACTGTGTGACTTTGGGCAAGTTATTTAAATTCATTAAGGCTCAGTATTTCCTTCTGCAAAATAGTCCTAACACATTTTTGTGAGTATTATAAAAGATAATAGATTTTGAAGTAATCATCATAATGCCAGGCATAGAGTAGTTAATAAAAAATGTTAGTCTTGTATCCCAAAAGTCTTTAGAAGTTGGTAAAATTTTGTATATAGTGCAGCAATTTGTGATTCAATATCAGTGGCCTCTCTGAAGACTAAACTCTCTCATTTTTTTTTTTTATTTTGTAAGTCATCTTTGTATGCACTATTATCAGTAAGATTCTTATATAGACTTCCCTTTGTTGTTTTATTCTTAGTTTGTTTTGATTTTTCAAATTTTACTATAGAATCATGCTTATGCCTCCATGATATACCTCTACCTTATTTTTCACAGTACAGTAGTACTTTGACACACAAGCACTTTAAATCACAAGCAATTTGAGAGACAAGCAGTCACTCATGGGATGTTTTGCTTTATGTCGTGAGCGAATATTTGAATCACAAGCTTCTGCCACCCTCCACTAGAAAACCTGCCAAACGTTCTGAAAGGGAGGAAGAAACAAAATTCCATGGAAAGGTTTTTGTTGAAACGGTCTCTAAGTGAAAGGGAGGAAAGTGTAGCAAAAATGCCAAAAGTCAGTAAAGAAAATGATGATTGTAGGGTAAATGAGTTTGTAAAATTTGTATTTTCTGAGTTTGCTCACTTTTACTGTTAAAAATTATTCTGGGCAGCTGTCTGTGAAATTGCTAAATACCTTTCTGCTTAGGAAGGGTCATTGTTATGCTATTGTCTCCTCCCCCTCTGCCAGCATCTTCGCCTGACCTTGAAGGTAAATACACTTCATAAACCAGTTTATTTCTTTACAATTTCTCTTATATATATATATATATATATATATATATATATATATATATATATATATATATATATATATATATATATATATATATATTTGTTATTTATAAAGTACATTTTCTTATTTAAAAGCATATAAAACAAAAAATTTGTTTGATTTTTGGGGGCCAAAATAGATTAATTGCATTTTCATTAATTTAAATGGGGAAATTAAATTTGACCTTTGAGCAAACTGAGTCACAAGCTTGGCCATGAAATGAATTAAACTCATCTGTCAAGGTACCACTGTAGTAAAGTTAGACAAACATTATAAAAACAAAATCTTCCTGTCTGCTTTCTAATTTATAAAATTTCTTAGCAGGTTGACCTACGCAGAAAATTTTCAACAAAATGAATTTTATTGATGATTATAACAATTATTGATACTAAATCTCCCTTTTTGACAACCTTTTCCTATTGTTGCATTTGATCATTGCTTATCTTACACAGAGAGACAGATTTAATTCAAAGTTATCCCTGAAAGCTCCTCAGAAGGTGGAGAGAACTTTCTTCACATTTGGGATTTTCAGATATTATCAGAAACCATTTATAATCCAATTGGCAATGGAAGTGGCACTGGCATGTTTTATTTAATCAGACATTTATACAACAAGTATATTGATCAGAGTATGTCAGTTCTAGGCACATTCCAATTTCGTTACCTTTAACATAACTGACACTTGGAAATTTTATTACAGAATGGTGCACTGGGCCTGATACTACCAGGAGAGAAAGAAATTAATTCTTTTAAAAAATATATTTTAGGAGGAGAGAGCAAGATGGCGACGGAGTAGGTGGACGTACCAACTTCCAACTCCCAGAACCAAAGTGGATTATAACTCAATTTTAAGAACAATCATTTGGATAAACCAACTTTGACCTAACTAAGTGGACTCTTCAACCAAGTAACACAGAAGAAGCCACATTGAGACTGGTAGGAATAGCGAAACGCGAAGAGGGCTGCCCAGCTCCCCGGAGCAAACAGCAGCCCGGAGAGACCCGTGTGGCGGGAGGAGAGTTTGGCGGAGAGGGAGGGACCTGGGTCCCAGGAACCAAGCCCCAGCCTATAGTCCCAGAGCCTAGAAGAGGCATTTGGACAGTTTTGAGCTGTGAAACAAGTGAGGGAGCTCCCAGGCCTACAGTGTGGAGTAGTAGGGCCCTTCCTACTCTGCTGAGGGTTGCTGAAGGGTATGGTGGCGGCAGGACACTGAAACGTGGTTCTGTTGGCGTGGGTGGAGGCCAAGCCGGTGTGAGCTCGGTCAAGCCCAGCAGGGGCAGAGGGGATGTGAGAAAGCGGTCCAGAAGCTGTGGCCCGCCTGTAATCCCACCTGCGGGGACAAAGCAGGAGGCCAGGAACGGGCAGAGATATGCTCTGCAACCCTGCGCAAGCCAACCATGACCGCGGGGATGGGGCTAGGACCAGGAACGAGTGGAGACTCCCAGCTGAGCACATGATACCAGCCCCGCCCAGCCGGAGAAACCACGGTTTGCCATTTACATGCAGAGCGGACTTCGAACGTGGGGGTGGGGTAGAGTCCAGGACGAGCGGAAGTTTGCAGCTGAGCGGAAGCCAACAAACATTCCTGGCCCAATAACATTGGTTAGTGACCCTGCACAAAAGGGAACTGGCTTCAAGGGCAAGGCTAAAGCTCCCAACGGGCGAAAGCTCACAGCTGAGAGCACGTCAAAAGCCCCGCCCTACCCGTGAAACTGTGGCAAGCAGACTCTGACTGTGGGTTCGGGCCGAAGTCTAGAAATAGGCTGGGTCCGCAGCTGAGCAAAGGTGCTCACCTTTACCCTTGGAGCTGAGCTTTTGGCTTGAGTGAAAACCCCTCCCGTGGAGGAGAGGCAGAAATCACAGGAAAAGCCAGAGTGGGCCGGCGCTGGCAACGCCCATGCCCAACCACCATAGGCAGCGGCAGAGGGGGTGGCGGGCCTGCAGACAGACCACACCTAGAGAACACAAAGGCAATACCTACTGGACTGCAGTGGCCACAACTTGCTTATACACAGACAAAATGGGCAGGCAGAGGAATGCAAACAAAATGAATCAAGAGAAAGCCCCAGAAAAGGACCTGAATGAACCAGATATAACCAAATTACCAGAAGCAGAATTTAGAATAATGATAGTTAGGATGTTCAAAGAAATTAGAGCAATAATGGATAGTCATTATGAACACCTAAATAAAGAGATAACAACTATAAAAAATGAAATTAAAATAATAAAAAAGAATCAGACAGAAATGACAAATACAGTATCAGAACTGAAGACCACAGTGGAAAGAATTAAAAGCAGGATGAATCACGCTGAGGATCAAATAAGCGAGTTAGAGGACACAATAAACAAAGGCACAGAATCAGAGAAAAAAAAGGAAAAGAGACTCAAAAAATGTGAGGAAACTCTAAGGAAGCTCTGTGACAACCTGAAGAGAAACAACATTCGCATCATAGGGGTGCCTGAAGAAGAGGAGAGAGCACAGGAAATGGAAACTTTGTTCAATCAAATTATAGCTGAAAACTTCCCTAAATTAAAGCTAGAAAACACTCCACACATTCAAGAAGCACACAGAAATCCATTATAGAGAAACCAAAAAAAATTTACACCAAGACACATCATAGTTAAAATACCAAAGCTAATGAATAAAGAAAAAACTTTAAAAGTTGCTAGGGATAAAAAGGCTATCACCTACAAAGGAGCCCCTATAAGGATGACATCGAACTTCTCAACAGAAACACTTGAGGCCAGAAGGGAATGGCAAGATATAATCAAAGTAATGCAGAACAAGAACCTACAACCAAGACTACTTTATCCAGCAAGGCTAACGTTTAAAATTGAAGGAGAAATAAGGAGCTTCCCAGAAAAAGAAAGCCTGAAAGAATTCACTAAAACCAAACCAATTCTGCAAGAGATACTAAGGGGCCCGTTGTGAACATGTTCAAAGGAAGGAAAGAATATAGCAAAAGAAGAATACAGCTTTAAAGAATAAAATGGCAATAAACAACTATATATCAATAATAACCTTAAATGTAAATGGATTAAATGATCCAATCAAAAGACATAGGGTAGCTGCATGGATAAAGAAACAAGACCCATACATATGCTGTCTACAAGACACACCTTAAAACAAAAGATGCACATAGACTGAAAGTAAAAGGGTGGAAAAAAATATTTCATGCAAATGGAAATGAAAAAAATGTCGAGGTAGCAGTACTTACATCTGACAAAATGGACTTTAAAACAAAGGCTTTACTAAGAGATAAAGAAGGACACCTCATAATGATAAAGGGAACAATTCAACAGGAAGATATAACTATTATAAATATCTATGCACCAAATATAGGAGCCCCGACATACATAAAGCAGACATAGATGGGTATAAATGGCGAGATTAACAGCAATACTATAATAGTAGGGGATTTCAATACCCCACTAACAACACTGGATAGATCCTCAAGAAAGAAAATCAATTAAGAAACAGCAGACTTAAAGGATACCCTAGATCAACATGATTTAATAGATATATTCAGAACTTTTCATCCTAAAGCAGTAGAATATACATTCTTCTCAAGCGCTCATGGTACGTTTTCTAGGATAGACCAAATGTTAGGACACAAAAATGGTCTCAATAAAGTTAAGAAGATTGAAATCATGTCAAGCATTTTCTCTGATCACAATGCCATGAAACTAGAAATTAACCACAAAAGAAAAACTGAAAAATACTCAAACACTTGGAAACTAAATAGCATGTTATTAAATAATGAATGGATTAACAATGAAAACAAAGAAGAAATAAAAATGTTTCTAGAAACAAATGATAATGAGCATACATCAACTCAAAATCTATGGGACACAGCAAAAGCAGTTCTGAGAGAGAAGGCATATTATAAAAAGCTAGAAAAGCTCAAATAAGCAACCTGACCCAGCATCTAAAAGAACTAGAAAAACAACAGCAAATAAAACCCAGGACAAGTAGAAGGAAGGAAATAATAAAGATCAGAGCAGAAATAAATGACATAGAGGCTAAGGAAACAATACAGAGGATCAATGAAACAAGAAGCTGGTTCTTTGGAAAGGTAAACAAGATTGATGAACTTTTAACTAGACTCACCAAGAAAAAAAGAGAGGACTCAAATAAATAAAATAAGAAAGGACAGTGGAGAAATAACAACTGACACAACAGAAATACAAAGCATTGTAAGAAAATACTATGAAGAACTATATGCCAAAAAATTGGACAATCTCGGTAAAATTGACAAATTTCTTGAATCATATAACCTTCCAAAAATCAATCTGGAAGAATCAGAACACCTAAATAGACCAATTAAAGCAAATGAGATCGAAACAGTTATCAAAAAACTCCAAAAAAAGAAAAGTGTTGGGCCTGATGGTTTCACAAGTGAATTCTATCAAAAATTCAAAGAAGAACTAATTCCTATCCTCCACAACCTATTTCAAAAAATTCAAGAGGAAGGAAGACTTCCAAACTCCTATTATGAGGCGAGCCTAATGCTGATCCCAAAACCGGGCAAAGACAACACAAAGAAAGAAAATTATAGGCCTATATCCCTGATGAATTAAGATGCTAAAATTCTCAACAAAATATTAGGCAACCGGATCCAGCAATATATGAAAAAAATCATACACCATGATCAAGTGGGATTTATTCTGGAGAGGTAAGACTGGTTTAATATTCGCATATAAATCAATGTGATTCATCCCATAAACAAAAGGAAGGACAAAAATCACATGATAATTTCAATAGATGCAGAAAAGGCATTTGATAAAATCCAGCACCCATTCATGCTCAAAACTCTCAGGAAAGTGGGAATACAGGGAATATTCCTTAACATGATAAAGACCATCTACGACAAAACCACAGCAAACATCATACTAAATGGACAAAAATTAAGATCAGGAACCAGGCAGGGTTGCCCCCTTTTACCACTCTAATTCTACATAGTTCTGGAAGTTCTAGCTACAGCAATCAGACAAGAAGAAGAAATAAAAGGCATCCAAATTGGAAAAGTAGAAGAAATCTGTCACTATTTGCAGATGATATGATATAGTATATATAAAACCCTAAAGTCTCATTCAAAAAACTACTGGACCTTATAAATGAATTCAGCAAGGTGGCAGGTTATAAAATTAATACTCAGAAATCAGAGGCATTTCTATATACCATCAATGAACTGTCAGCACAAGAAATTAAGGAAACAATCCCCTTCACTAATGCAGCCAAAAAAATAAAGTACCTAGGAGTAAATTTAACCAAGGAGGTTAAGGACTTGTACTCGGAAAATTATAAAACATTGATAAAAGAAATTAAGGAAGTTACAAACAAGTGGAAGCATATACCGTGCTCATGGCGAGAAAGAATAAACATCATTAAAATGTCTATATTACCCAAAGCAATTTATAAATTCAATGCAATACCAATTAAAATACCAATGACATACTTCAAAGATGTAGAACACATATTCCAAACATTTATATGGAACCAAAAAAGAACACGAATAGCCTCAGCAATCTTAAAAAGAATAAATAAAGCAGGAGGTTTCACTCTTCCAGATATCAAGGTTTACTATAAGGTCATTAAACTGAAGACAGCCTGGTACTGGTATAAGAACAGGCACATAGATCAATGGAACAGAACAGAAGACCCAGAAATAAACCCACAGCTTTATGGACAATTGATATTTGACAAAGGAGGAAAGAACATACAATGGAGTAAAGACAGCCTCTTTAACAAATGGTGTTGGGAAAATTGGACATCTACCGGCAAAAAAATGAAACTAGACCATCAACTTACACCATTCACAAACACAAACTCAAAATGGATAAAAGACTTAAACATAAGCCGTGAAACCATAAGCATCTTAGAAGAAAACATAGGCAGCAAGCTCTCCGACATCTGTAGCAGCAATATATTTGCTGATTTATCTCCACGGGCAAATGAAATAAAAGGAAGATAAACAAATGGGACTATAACAAACTAAACAGTTTTTGCACAGCTAAAGACAATAAGAACAGAATAAAAAGACAAACCACACAATGGGAGAACATATTCAACAGCACATCTGATAAGGGGTTAATAACTAAAATTTATAAAGAACTTTTAAAACTCAACAACAGGAAGACAAACAATCCAATCAAAAAATGGACTAAAGAAATGAATAGAAATTTCTCCAAAGAGGACGTACAGATGGTCAATAGGCATATGAAAAAATGCTCAACTTCACTAATCATTAGAGAAATGCAAATTAAAATCACAGTGAGATATCACCTCACACCAGTCAGAATGGCACTCATCAGCAAAACAACACAGAACAAGTGCTGCTGAGGATGTGGAGAAAAGGGAACCCTTCTTCACTGCTGGTGGGAATGCAGACTGGTGCAGCCACTGGGGAAAACAGTATGGAGATTCCTCAAAAACTTAAAAATTGAACTGCCTTTGACCCAGCTATCCCACTTATAGGAATATACCCTAAGAACACCATAGCACTGTTCGAAAAGAAGAAATGCGCCCCCATGTTCGTGGCAGCATTATTCACAATAGCGAAGATCTGGAACCAGCCCAAGTGTCCGTCAGAAGACGAGTGGATTAAAAAGCTATGGTACATATATACTATGGAATACTACTCAGCCATAAGAAACGATGACATCGGATCATTTATAACAAAATGGATGGACCTTGATAACATTATACGGAGTGAAATAAGTAAATCAGAAAAAAAGAAAAACTGAGAACAGCATGATTTCATACATAGGTGAGACATAAAAGTGAGACTATGAGAAATGGACAAGAGAGTGTTGGTTATGGGGTGGGGGGATGGAGGGAAGGGTGGGATAGGGAGGAGGGGAGAGACACAGGGAAAACCAGATAGAAGGTGACAGAGGACAATTTGACTTTGGGTGACAGTTATGCAACACAATTGAATGATAAGATAACCTGGAGATGTTTTCATTGTACATATGTACCCTGATTAATTGGTGTCACCCCATTAGAATTAATAATAATAAAATGTAATAAAATATATATATATATATATATATATATATATATATATATATATATATATATATATTAGCCTCTTAGACTGCCAATTCAAAGGAAGAAATTGTCTTTTTTTATGTTAAAGGATTCACTGTCATGGTTTTTAAAGTTAGAAAAGAGGGCAGAAAGAAAGCTAATGTTAATTGTATATCCACATATACCACGTACTGTCCATATTTGATTTAAGCTTTCCAACAAATGTTTCAGGGCAGAAATTACCTTTAGTGCATCGAATTCAGACAGGTTAAGTATCTTACCATGAGGCCCCCGTCTTTCAAGTGAGGGATTTGGCTCTCAACTGCAGGCTTCTCTGATTTCCAAATCCCTGGTCATTTCACCCTAATTTAATCATCAGCTCGATGTTGTCAGTGCAGCAATTTATTAAAGAATGACTTTTTAAAAAATTATCAAAAACCTTATTGTACCTCTAATTTAGACAACTTTCTCAGCTTTCTCAAACTGATCTCAAAGCTTTCTCTTCCTCTCCCATTACTCTGTTCTCAATTTAAGACCTCATCATCTCTTGCCTGGATTGCTGCAATACCATTTAACTTGTCTCTCTCAATCTAGTTTTGTCCACACTGATACATTATCCATATTAATATTTTAAACACAAATATTTTAATCCTTATCAAAATTCTTCCACAACTTATCATCACCAATGAGATAAAGTCAGAACTACTCAGTATCATGTTCAAGACATTCTACAATGTATATCCTGACTAAATAGTTAGAAAGCATGGTAACTTTTCATACCCTTTGCTCCAGGCTTATGGAAATTTCCTAAATCCATTATGCTGTTCTATTCCTCGCAGGTTGCACACGGTTCCTGCAACAATCAAACCCATCTTACCTGGAGAATATTTATCTTTTGAGACCTGGTCAGAAATTACCCTTTCAATAAAGTCTTCCCTGTCCTTTCTGAATGATTTTCTACCCCAATCATTATTTCTGTTTTTTTTTTATATATATTTTATTATTATTAATTCTAATGGGGTGACACCAATAAATCAGGGTACATATGTACAATGAAAACATCTCCAGGATATCTTATCATTCAATTGTGTTGCATACCCATCACCAAAAGTCAAATTGTCGTCTGTCACCTTCAATCTGGTTTTCCCTGTGTCCCTCCCCTCCTCCCTATTTCACCCTTCCCTCCCTCCCCCCATCCCATAACCACCACTCTCTTGTCCATGTCTCATACCCTCACTTTCATGTCCCACCTATGTATGTAATCGTGCTGTTCTCAGTTTTTCTTTTTTTCTGATTTACTTATTTCACTCCGTATAATGTTATCAAGGTCCATCCATTTTGTTATAAATGATCCGATGTCATCGTTTCTTATGGCTGAGTAGTATTCCATAGTATATATGTACCATAGCTTTTTAATCCACTCGTCTTCTGACGGACACTTGGGCTGGTTCCAGATCTTCGCTATTGTGAACAATGCTGCCACGAACATGGGGGCGCATTTCTTCTTTTCGAACAGTGCTATGGTGTTCTTAGGGTATATTCCTAAAAGTGGGATAGCTGGGTCAAAAGGCAGTTCGATTTTTAATTTTCTGAGGATATTTCTGTTTTTAAGAACAGTACTGTACTGAAGTTACTTGTTTGTATTTGTTTCTTCCTAACAGCTTTTGAGCTCTTTGCCAGCAAGGACTGTGTTTAGGTATTCAATAATTATTTATAAATGAATAAATCTATTAAATATATCCAAAGTTATGTTCTTATTTTCAAGCAAATATCTTTAAAATTAGCAACTTTGGGGATCTACTTCATCACACTGATGCTCAGAACATTTTTATCTGACCTTACTCTTGGAATCTTCTAAACTGGACAGGGCATACTTACAAAGTGAGAATTTCTGCTCATTAGTAAAAGTTGAGAAGAAGGCTCAAGAAGAATGGAATCAATAGACTGGTGACTAAAAAGAAGGAAAGCCTGACCTATGGTGGCACAGTGGATAAAACATCGACCTGGAATGCTGAGGTCACCAGTTCAAAACCCTGGGCGTGCCTGGTCAAGGCACATATGGGAGTTGATGCTTCCTGCTCCTCCTCCCTTTTTCTCTCTCTCTCTCACTCTCTATTCTCTCTAAAATAAATAAATAAATAAATAAATAAATAAATAAATAAATAAATAAATAAATAAATATTAAATTTAAAGAAAGGAAAATATAAGAAGCGGAGAGCAAGAAGTGATAGCAGCACCCAGAGTATCACAGGATTGAAAAAAGTACCAGCAGAATAAGAAGTACATCTATAGCTTCAAGAGACTTAAAAATGGCTGTTTATTTCCAGAGCATGTAGCAAGTGAGGGGAGGTCATGGATTTAGAAGCGGGGTCTGTAGGATGAGCTAAAGAAGCCAAAATAAAAATTCCAGTCTGTGGGGCTCACAACTATGTGTCCTTCAATTTCTTCATCCAGTATAGGAACACCACTCAAACCCTAGGAAAAATAATCAATAGCATGTCACTCACAGTTCTTTTGTCACTAACCAGATTATTTGTAAAGGAAAAAGGCAAGGAGTTTGGAGAGACACAGACATTTGAAACTGACCAAAACAAACCAAAAGAAAACTTCAGGCAAATAATAGTGTTTTCTTTCTTCACCATCAGATCCTTTGCAACATAATTTTCCCTGATCCTCCAGGCAAGTGATATTGACAACCAAGGAGTCTAAATGGAAAACTGGAAAGAGAAGCAAACCATGGGCATAAGCACTAGAAAAGCACTAGACAAGGATAATTAGATCCTTTATGATTGAAAGTTGGTTGTAGGCACAACTAAACAATTAATTTATTTCTTAATTCAACAGAAAACTGGATTGCCTACATTTTTCTGAGCACATATAAAGAAAATGGTATGAGAACAAACAAACACTTCTTACCGTATGACAATGTCACACCCACAGGTGCAGTCAGAGCCAGAGCCCCCTCTGACAACTGATGTCTCCAATTAGTCTTTATATTTGCAGCCTCTAAGCCTGCACTGTTGAATACAGTAGCTGTTAGCCACATACGGCTATCTAAATATAAATTTAAAGTGACTATAATGATAAAAAATTTAGTTTCTCTGTTACATTAGCCACATTTCAAGTGCTCAATAGCCACACATGGCTACTGTATTGGACAGCACAGATGTAGATCATTGCCATTATTGGAATAACCCTTCCAGTTGACCCTAAACAGCCCCACCAAGCTAAGCTTGCTCATGCATAATTTTAACATAGCACTTCCATGCTCACACACTTCTACAGGTTTTCTTACTGCTACCAGGACAGTGCTTCTCAAAATGTAATGTATGTACATTTATATTATATGTAGATCTTGTTAAAATGAAGCTTCATATTTAATAGGACTGTGGTGAGCCCAATTCTACACTTCTACTTAACTCCCAGGCGATGCCGATGGTGTTTCTTCAACCATATTTTGTCACTCCATATTTCAAAGTTCTATGTTGTCTCATCAACCCTACCTGATGTTCATCAGCTTCCAGAAAGGACACTCCTTTGCTCCAACAGGTATGTTTCTCTATAGTTCCTACTGATGACATTATTCATTCAAGCTGTTTTCTTATGTTCAATCAATTTCTTCAATTTGGGGAAGGCTCTCCCTGGAGGTGCAAGCTCAAACACCTCTATGTAGATGGCCTTCCAACTTCAGTGAGCCTAAGCCACTTCTCAAGGGAGCTTGATGACTTACATGACCCAGACTGTACCCTTGAACAGTGTCTATTCATTAGATTTGACTTGGGACCCAGAATACCCTTGATTCTAATGTCAGTGAGTCCTTAACCAAACTCTTAGAAATTTGTCTCAGTATACTTCTCATCTAAATATTTGATTTTTGAGACTTAAAACAATTACAGATAACTTTAAATTGATATGCAACTACTTCTAGTATTTTGACATATTTCAAAATTAAGTATAAATAATCTATATATGTCTGAAGATATTTAGAGCTGTGCCTCTCAATTCTAATCACATGTTGGAATCCCTTGAGTAAGATGTTAAAATCCTCATGCAGTAACCCCATCTCCAGAGACTTGGGTTTGAGTGGTAAGGGAATAGGCAATTTTCCCCCCAAAGCTCTGTATTAGTTTTGTGAGGCTTCTGGAGCAGAGTACCAGAAATTTGGTGACTTAAGACAATAAAAACTTACTTGCTCACTGTTCTGGAGGTTAGAAGTCTGAAATCAACATGTTGGCTGGACCATGCTCCTTCTGAAGGTTCTAGGGAAGACTGTTGCATGCTTCTCTTCTGTCTTCTGGTGGTTGCTAGCCATCTTTGGCATGCCCTGGCTTATAGCTGGATCACTCCCAACTTTTGCCCCTTCACTGCACAGACTTCTTCCCTATGTCTGTGTTTCATAATCTCATTTTCCTCATAAGAATACCAGTAATGGGACTTAGAGCCCACTCTTTTCAAGTGTGGCTTTATCTTTATTTGATCACATTTACAAAGATTATTTCCAAATAAGATCACAAGTATCTCAGGTTAGAACTTCAATATTTCCTTCTGTGGGACACAATTTAACCTGCAGGCTCCCCATATAATTCTAATTATCTTGCCAGGTTTTAAGAACTATAACACTAGACTCTTTTTTTCCCCCACATATACCATATTTCCCGATGAATAAGATGCATCTTAATTTGGGGGCCCGAAATTTGAAAAAGAAAAGTATTACATCAACTAATTAAATTCAAGTTTTATTCATCATATTATTCATAGAACTCCTCATCACTGTCAAAACTCCCATCCATTAATTTATCTTCATCTCTGTTGGATGACAAATCACTGTCTTTATATATTGCCTCATCCTCAGTTCTATGTATGGCATTTGAAATTCTACACTTCTTAAATGACTTGAAAACAATCTTAATCTTGATATTATCCTAGGGTCTTTTCACCCAGGTACAAACTTCTCCTATAGTTGGTTTCTTCACTCTTCCTACTGTTGTCAAATTGTCCCCAGAAGACTTAATCTATTGGTTCCATTCATCTCTCATGGCATCTTTGAAGGGTTTGTTAATGCTGACATCAAAGTGGTTGGAGCTGGGCTGTCAAGCCTCCAGATATGATGGCAAGTTTGGTTTTTTGTTCTGCAGAAATCTTTGTGTTTTTTGTTATGTGTGCCCTGAACTGGTCAAGTACCAACAGGATAGGTTTGTGTAAGAGCCCACCCACCTGGTCTCCTTCTCCAAACTTTCTCAAACTAGATCATCATCCCATCCAACTAGATCATCATCCCATCCTTATCCATCCAACCTTTGTCCTGAACATGGACAATCACTCCTTGAGGAATGTCTTCTTTTGGCATTGTTTTGTGATTGAAAACTAGCATAGGAGAAAGCCTGGTTTCATCAGCACAACAAGCTAGAACAACTGTATAATGGCTCATTTCATGTCCCTTTGTCTTTACAGTTATAGTTTTATACCCCCTTCTTATCAACAGTTCTGTTACTTGGGACATCAAATTGAAGGGGACTTCATCCATATTTGCAATCTATCCCAACTCAAATTGTTATGTCTTCCAACATTGAATGACAAAACGATGAAATTCAAGAACCTGCTCATAGCTTTCAGGCATTTTTTGGGCTAGTCTGATGCATGTGTGCATGCTTTGTCCATTCTGTTTCATGATACTGAAGCACCAATTGTGTCCTCCTTTGAAATCAGTAACTTCTTTTTCATCAGCAATTCTTCTTGCCTCATGCTGAACCATTTTTGTGGACACAAGAATTCCAATTGCCCTTTGCTCTTCAATTCATATCTTCAATTTCCTCTCTAAATCAAGCCATTTTGATGACTTGCCTCTCATGCTTTCTTCTGCCATGATGTTTTCAGTAGGGTTTCTTCTTCCTGTACCCAGTTTTGGATTGATTTCTCAGTTGAAGAAGGACCAAACTTACGTTCAGCAGCACAATTTGCATTCACTTTTGCAAACTTAATCACTTTAACTTGAATTCAGCAACTGTACAAAAATCTTTACTGAGCCATTTCTGGGCAGAACATGGCAAAATGTAACCTACCGTAATATACTTATAATAAGTGCAAAACAATGAGCGCAAAGACAACAAGCACTAAAAAGCACAAAATCCAAGTAAGAAAATCTACAAAGATGAGCACAAAAACAAGCTCAAAAAAGCAGGAAGTGCAAGTAAAAAAAATCTACAACCACTGTACAAGACACACCTAATTTTTAGACCCCAAATTTTTCAAAAAATGATGTGTCTTATACATGGGAAATATGGTATGTGGGCTATTTTTTAAAAAAATAAGACAAGTAAGTAAGCAAAACAAAACAGAAACATACTCATAGGTATAAACAAACTCATGGTTGTTGGAGAGCGGGGATGGGTGGAAAAATATAAGTTAACAAATGATTTTTTAAAAAACCCAAGAAATTTCACAGCTGAGTGTGCCAGATGGGTGGCAGAGCCTGGGTCCCAACATTGGCCTGCAAAGTCACAGCTTCAGTTCAAAGTATCTTAGGCTGCTGGAAGGTTCTGTGGGCACAGGCTATGTGTTGGATGGAAAGCTGCTTTGCAGCTCTCTCCTCTGTTTTTTTTTTCTGTCTCTCTTTTTCTTAGTTTTTTCCTTGAAAATGCTGACAGTTTCTGTAGGTCAGAAGTCCAACACAAGTGTCATAGGGCCAATATCAGGTGATGACTAAGCAAGACTTCTATTGTCTTCCAAGAGCATTCAGGCTTTTGGTCTAATTCAGTTTTTTATAGCTCAGAGACTGATGTCCTCATTCCCTTGTTGACTGTCATCCCAGTCTTTGGGCCTTGCACAAACAAGGGCCCCTCAGCAGAAAGACTGGTCCTGCAACTTAAGCAGATATCAGAATCACTGGAGGGCTTGGTAAGACAAGGGTTATGGAATCCAACCCCAAGAATGAGTAGATCTGGGTGGGCCCAGAAATGTACATTTTTCTAACAAGTTTGATAAGCACTGGTGTAGGGGACAAGGAAATAAAATGGATATATATGTTCCTTGGAGGAACAGAGGTGTAACCTGCAGAATGTTGAGCCTAACCCAGATTCTGAAGCAGAGACTGCGTTTTAACAAAATTCCCAAGTAGTTTGAGTGTTTATTGAATTGTTAGAAACCTTGTATATATTATTCAGAATAAAATTTTTGTTATGTTGCTGGTTAATTATTTAGTAAGAGAATGAATGGATAAAGAAATAATGAAAAAAAATAAGAAAACAGACTGTCCAATGGCCTATCTCCGAGGAGTCAAACCACAGGCTTTCTCAATCCATTGACTAAGAAGTCATCTCAGCAACTGTCAAGGAAGTGGCCTGTTATACAGTGACTATAAGAAAGCTGCCTTTTGGTTCTCAGTGACTGAGTGTTCTCTACTTATTTGGCCCTTTCCAGGCTTTTACCAAGAACTTCATGCTTTCCTCCCCTTGCCCTGTCCCAAATGACCTCATCTAAACAGTCTGTGGCTTCACTATCAGCACACTGCTATTTGCGCCTAAGTCTGAAATAGAAGGCTGGCTGGAATACAGAGAAACACAATAGTGTAGATTTAGTTCTGAACTGGCTCTGGGCCAGAAGAATAGCAGGTAAGTTTCAGAGTTTCAGCTGAAAAAGAAAGGAAAGCTTTTAGAAAACTTAGAGCCAAGTCAAAACATGCCATATATGATTTTCTTTTGGAAGATATACTATAAAACAAGAGTTGAACAAATTCCCCAGGTAATAGTAATTGACCTATAAATGTCATTATTGATAGATTGTGTTTCTGGAAACATTGTTCTAGAGCTAAAGTGCTCCTGTGTATCTCAGAAAGGAATTTAAAATTAGGCTTTGAAAGTCCTTCTTCTTCTCTCTTCACCACTGATTTCCATTTTCCTTTTGGAGAGCTGTACTTTTTTTTTCTTATTCTAATCCAGTCATGTTCCCAAGCAGTCACAAACAGTGATCTTGTAGAAGGCCAAAGTTTTTTTGGAAAAGTTGTTTTCAAAAACTATTTCCTTCAATTTTGTTTCATGGAATCATTGATACCCGCATTGAATCACCTGATAGAAAGACTGATAGAGTTCACATTAAAGTTTGCTCTTCTTAAGCTGCCAATTTAGGAAAAGTTAATTTCATTTTAATAAAATGGGTCTTGTCTGGAAAGGCCTTGTCTGATTTCAAAGAGCAATGTCGTTCATATGTTGCATCCTGCCACATGGCTAGAGGAACATTCATTTAATATTCTATTGCCTCTTCTTCCTCTTCTGTAAAATAGGATTAATGAAATTAACAATCTGTCTCCCAGATGTCTATTAGATTTAAATGGAACACATGTCCCATAACCCCCACCCAAAAAATATTCTTCCATGTCTTTAGCCATGTAATATAGATACATTTCTTTTAACTTAATTTCATTTAACTTGATTTAAATTTTATTTATTTCTGGTATAAGCTTATAAAATCCGTTTCCACTTTCTAAATGCTCAATTAAGGCAAACCGGAATTTTAGTTTGAAATCGGTCAGTTATGGGCATTAGAAACTTTAGAATAAAGAACAAAATTAACAACTGTAGAAATCTCTTTCTTTGTGCACAAAAAGAAATGTTCTTTACCCAAACCTAGGACAAAGGAAATTTTTTCCCTCTCACATTTTCTACTGATAAATTGCTGAATCACTGTGTGTGGCAACCAAGTTCAACTCTACTGAGCATGCCTCTTTGAGAATTGCAGGGGCACCTAGTCTCTTTGCTATTTCTAGATAACAGGAATAGAAGAACAGCCTGATGCCACACTCTAAACCATTGAGTGTGTGTATGTGTAACAGAGAGAGAGAGATTATTTTTTTCTTTTCTATTAAAGTTCATAGGAACTTTACATCTCTGTAGGTTTATGCAAATCACAGATTGCACAATTTAAGCATAATATGTGGGTCTTGCAAAATTATATATTACAATCGGCGTTAATAAAATGTAGATAGCTTTGGCAGTAGGATAAGAGAGTTGGGTGCCAGCAACAGACATATATTGTAAGTCACTTTCCAAGACTAGTGTAAGGAAAATGTTGATAACTAAGACTTTTCTTCTGTCACAGTTAAAATAAACCACAGGCTGCAGATTAACTCTACTTTTTTTTATACCAACAACATTTTATTGGTTTCCAATGCTATTACCTAATACCATCTTTCTCTTCCCCAAATTAGAAACAACTCTCTAATCCATCCTAGAAAAAGCCTTTTATAACCCTTTAATTATTCTCCATGAGAACTATCCAAGATAACATAGCAAAAGATTGATGAACACCCAATAAAATTGTAGATTATTTTACAGATAGAAAGCATTAGTTCCAATAAAGAAAGAAATCAGTTTAAGCTCTGAGGATTTGTGCACAATGAGAATAAATTTGGTTGAATAATTACACTGGGAAACAGTGTTGTATCCACAAAAACACTTGTTCTAACCTAATTCAAGTGTGCTGATCTCAAATCTGACATTAGTTTTTCTCTGTAAGCTACAGGGTTTTTTTTTTCAATTAAAGAATTTAGGTTTTCATCTTATTGTAAAATTTTCAACATTTAGTTTAACATAATGAAGTAGAACGTCCTCTTGGGCATCATCTTTGTGAAAATATAATAATTCATGTAATGCAGTAAATACACTAATATAATAAAAGATATGACTGCATCAGAATTTGTCTACAATTTCAAAATAGAACATATTAAAACACCTGTTTTAATCATAAAATTTGTGAAAAACATTTAAATTCTATTCAAGCAAAAATTTACATTTGTAGCTCTCGTCTTTGTGTACTTGTTGAGGACAATCTTTTTTGATGCTCCAGCAGTAGTCTGCTCATCACTAATAGCTCCAAGATTTTCAGGAAACTTATCAAGGTAACTGTTCAGGAAGTGAATCCTAACACTCATGTTACATCCAATGACATGGAAAGCCAACAGCATCTTTTGAACCAGAAGTTCATAGTTTTCTGCTTTTTTGTTGACAAGGAAGTTCTTTGTAACTGCCACAAAAGACTGCCATGCTGCTTTCTACTTCTTATTCATCTTCCTGGCAAATTCTTTGTCATGTATGTGGGTTCAATTTTGAGGTCCATTGAATACACTTGCTTTTATCTTCTCAAAACACAAGGCAGGAAAAGCAGAAATAATATGTTGAAAGCATACACTTTCTCTATTCAAAGCCTGAATAAACTGCTTCATTAAGCCAAGTTTGATGTGAAGTGGGGGAAAAATGATCCTGTCTTGATTAACTATAGATTCATTCACGATATTTTGTATCCCTCCTTTCAGAGCTTTATGTTTTGGCCACTCCTTCTGTGTCCAGTGTTTCTCACAAGCTTGGTTGTCCCACAAACACAGAAAGCAAGGATACTTCGTGAAACCTCTCTATTGTCCTAGCACGAAATTGACCGTTTTAAGATCCACACAAATTATCTAGTTATGCTCCTTATGCTTCAGTAAGTTGAGGACAGTCTTTTTGTCATTATAATCTTCTCACAGATGAGTTGAATAACCAATTTGAACTGCTGCATAAACATCACCGTTGTGTAGGAAAACACATTTCAGAGTCCATTTAGAGCTGTCAAGAAATAGCTGCCATTCTGTTGGACTGTAAGTGGTAACACCTAGCTGGCTGAGAAGACTACTGATATCATGACAGTAAACAAAGTGTTTGTGTTTGAAAAAAAAGTCCACAAAAATTTGTTCACACTTCCTGAAATGAGATACTTTAGCTGGCAGGTGAAGTACATTCTTTTCTTGAAGCCTGGAGGCTAATAACTCAGCTGCTTTTTTTGATAGGTCCAAATCTCTTACTTAGTCATTCCATTCAGGTTGGCTAAACTGTTGAGGGGTTCATGACTGCTTGGCATCAGAAGAAGACCCTTCAGATTCTACAACCATTTCCTTATGCATCTTATCAAAATACACTTGATCACCATGTTCACTTTCTTTGTTCTTAGAAGAAATAAAACCATTGAAAACTGGAACCAGGAGTGTCTCAGAGTGTGGGATAGGTTGTATTGCTGAAGGATTATTAGGATATGTGATCATATGCCATTTTTTTCTTCCCGATGCCCTTTTTATGGATCAGACAGAAATAACAGTCACTGCTATGGTCCTTAGGTTCACGCCATACCATGGGAATACCAAAAGGCATTTCTTTATGTTTTCTTTTTGTCCAGTCACGAACCTTTTCTTCACAACTATGACACACAATATTAGGAGCCCAATTCTTGTATTGATCGCCAAGTGGAACTTAAAAATAGGCAATATATGCTCATGTCAATAATGATGAAATATTGCACCTCTGACGTTGAAGTGTGTAAAAGCTACATATATAACAGAAGGTGTCAGGACTATTCTTACATTTACGCCTACTCGAAGAAGCCATGTTTCAATCTTAAAACAAAATAAGAGGCTGTTTTGATCAGATAATAATTTTTTACATTTGAATACAAGTACAATTATGTAAAAGTGATGTTTGTAAAACATTAATTTCCTTGTGGTTATGTTCAAACCAAGAGTCATTGCCCTTTAACTCCAATTTAAAAACCAATGCATGTCATTAACTGTAACAGAAAGAAATTAAAATTGCATAAAAAAAACAGATTTTAGATTTGGAATCATTGATGCAGAAATATATAGAAAACTTTCTAAAACCTCAGGCAACAGAAAATAAAAAATAAATTGTTCCCCAGTGTAATTGTTATAATGTGCATGAATTGTGCACTCTTTAAGCATTAGTTTTTTATTTCTGTCTATGAATAATAATAGAACCTACACTATGGGGTTATTATGAAAATAAAATGATATGAAACAATGTTTTTAGCATGGTGCTTGATATATAATAAATGCCTGATTTGAACTGCAACAGTCTTTAAGTTTGGTGAAAACAAGTGTGTTAGGCTTGCTTGCTTGTACTTTGCCTGATTGGTGCATGAGCACGGGGGAGTGCCATGTGTGTAAAGGTGCGTACAGTCTATATAAGGCCGTGGGTGCTTGCCCTCAGGGTGGCAGATTATAGATTGCAGATTGCCTGCTGCTGTTGGGAAGGGCCATTGTTTGCTACTGTTGATCTGAGAAGGGTTTTTTTTCTCCTGACCGGTTTGGTGTCAGCCGAGAGAGAGAGAGAGAAAGAGAGAGAGAGAGAGAGAAAGAGAAGTGGTTTCCCTGCCTGCTTGCTCATCTGCAGTTGCAATACTCTAATAAACAGAATGACCCACCATCCTCCACCTCCACAGTTTCTTGACCATCTGCCCGAATCCAACGTGAACCTGCATGGCCACAGCCACCAGCCTTATAGTAAGTGTTTGTTCAACTTATTTACTTATATAAAATACTATGCAATTGAATTTTTCTTAAAATGCTTTCAAGCTGAATCTTAAAGTCTCTTCATTATACAGAAAATTACTTTTTATATTTAATTTGCTATGATATATTTTTAGTCACACCCCTATTTCCATTTTTAATTTTGAATTTCATTTAGTTGCTCTTTAAATTGATTGTTATAATCTTTAATGTTTTCTGTTCCACTAATACTTAATCAACCTTTCCCTAATTCTTAGTCAGCAAATATAACTGTTTTTTAATTAAATTTATTGTGGTGACATTGGTTCAAAAACCTTACAGGCTTCAAGTGTACAACTTATACAGCATCTGCACACTACATGTATGCCCATCGCTTCAAGCAAAGTTTTTATCCTTATTTTCCTTACCTTTTCGCACCTTTGTCAGCTTTTTAAAAAATATTTACCAGAAAACTATTTTCAGTAATGAAGCCCTTTCTTCTATTAGCTGAATAATTATCAGAACTTATACATGGAAAGCGTATTTATTTTATTTATATTTTATTTTTTTATTTTAATTTATTGTGTTTACATGGATTCAAGTGTCCCACTGAATATAACTCCCTCACCTGCCACCCCTGTGTCTCTTTTTATACCACCTTTGCTGCCCTCCCCCTAATTCCCTTCCCTCTTCATTCTAGAATTTGCTGTTCTGTTATCTATATCTCTGTTACTATATATATATATATATATATATATATATATATATATATATATATATATGGTTTCACTAATTCTTTTACCTTCTCTGATCCCACCCCCTCATACACCTTCCATCTGACTGCTGTCCCTATGGACCCCGTGACCCTGCCGCGCCTCTATTTCATACTCAGTTCACTTTATACATTAGATTCCACATATAAGTGAGATCATATGATATTTTTTTTTCACTGCCTGGCTTATTTTACTTAGCATAATAATCTCCAGGTCCATCCACACTGTTGCAAAAGAAAAGATTTCCTTTTTCATGGCCAAGTAGTATTCCATTGTGTATATATACGACTGCTTTTTAATCCATTTGTTCACTGAGGGACACTTGGGCTGTTTCCAAATCTTGGCTATTGTAAACAATGCTGCCATAAACATGGGGATGCATTTCTTCTTTTGAATCAGTGATTTGGTATCCATTCCAATCATTTAGGATATATTCCTAAAAGTGGGATAGCTGGGTCAAAAGGCAGTTGCATTTTAAATTTTTTGAGTTTTCCACAGTGGCTGCACGAGTCTGCATTCCCAACAGCAGTGCAGGAGGGTTCCCTTTTCTCCACAACCTTGCCAGCAATTATTGTGCGTTGTTTTGTTAATGAGCACCATGCTGACAGGTGTGAGGTGAAATCTCATTGTGGTTTTAGTTTGCATTTCTCTAATGATTAGTAATTTTGAACATTTTTTTATATGTCTCTTGGCCATCTGTATGTCCTCTTTGGAGAAGTGTCAATTCAGTTTTTTAGCCCATTTTTAATTGGATTGTTTACCTTCCTGGTGTTGAGTTTTAGAATTTCTTTATAAGTTTGGTTATTAACCCCTTATCAGACATATTGGTGAATATGTTCTCCCATTGTGTGGTTTGTCTTTTTCATTTTGTTCATATTGACTTTAGCTGTGCAAAAGCTTTTTAGTTTGATATAGTTCCATTTGTTCATCCTGTTCTTTATTTCACTTGCCTGTGGAGAAAAATCAGCAAAAATATTGCTACGAGAGATATTGGAGTTTACTGCCTATGTTTTCTTCCAAGGTGTTTATGGTTTCACAACTTACATTTAAGTTTTTTATCCATTTTGAGTTTATTTTTGTGAATGGTGTAAGTTGGTGATCCAGTTTCATTTCTTTGCAAGTACCTGTCCTATTTTCCCAACATTTGTTAAAGAGATTGTCTTTATTTCATTGTATGCTCTTTCCTTCTTTGTCAAATATCAATTGCTCATAAAGGTGTGGGTTTATTTCTGGGCTCTCTGTTCTGTTCAATTGATCTATATGCCTGTTCTTATGGCAGTACCAAGCTGTTTTGAGTACAATGGCCTTGTAGTATAACTTTATATTAGGAAGTGTGATACCTCCTGCTTTATTCTTCACTTTCAAGATTGCAGAGGCTATTAGTGTTCTTTTTTGTTTCCATATAAATTTTTGGAATATTTGTTCTATATCTTTGATGTATGCCATTGGAATTTTATTAGGAATTGCAATAAAATTATAGATTGCTTTGAGTGATATAGACATTTCACTGATGTTATTTTTTCTATCCATGAACACAGTATATGCTTTATATGCTTCCACTTGCATGTATCTTCCTTTATTTCTTTTATCAATGTTTTATAATTTTCCAAGTACAAGTCTTCTACCTCCTTGGTTAAATTTACTCCTAGGTACTTTATTTCTTTTGTTGCAATAGTGAAAGGTATTATTACCTTAATTTCTCTTTTGGACAGTTTATTGTTGGTTTATAAAAATGCCACTGATTTCTGAGTATTAATTTTATATCCTGCCACCTTGCCAAATTTATTCATCAGGTCTAGTAATGTTTTTACTGAGACTTCAGGGTTTTCTATGTACAGTATCATGTCATCAGCAAATAATGATAGTTTTACTTCTTCATTTCCAATTTGGGTGCCTTTTATTTCTTCTTCTTGTCTGATTGCTATGGCTAGGACTTTCAAAACTATGTTGAATAAGAGTGGTGAAAGGGGGCACCCCTGCCTTTTTCCTGACTTTAAGAAGATTGCTTTTAATTTTTGCCCTTTGAGTATCATGTTGGCAATGGGTTTGTCATAGATTGCCATTGTCATGTTGAGGTTTATTCTCTGTATTCACACTGTGCTGAGAGTTTTGGTCATAAAGAGGTGCTGGATTTTATCAAATGTTTATTCTATCAATTGATGTTATCATGTGATATTTATTCCCTTTTATTTTGCTTATGTGATGAATCACACTGAGTTGCGAATATTGTACCAGCCTTGCCTCCCCAGAATAAATCCCACTTGATCATGATATATGATTTTTTTCATGTATTGCTGGATCCAGTTTGCTAATAATTTGTTGTGTATTTTAGCATATAAGTTCATCAGGAATATTGGCCTATAGTTTTCTTTTTTTCTAGTGTCTTTACCTGATTTTGGAATGTAGATTATGCTTGCCTAATAAAAGCAGCTTGGAAGTCTGCCCTCCTCTTGTATTTTTTGAAATAGTTTGAGAAGGATACGTTTTATTTCTTCTTTGAATATTTTGTAAAATTCACCTGTGAAAACATCTGGTCTAAGACTTCTGTTTGCTGGAAGTATTTTGATAACTGTTTCAATTTAATTTGATTTAATTGGTCTGTTTAGGTTTTCTGATTATTCCCGATTGAGTTTTGGAAGATTAAGTTTCTAGGAATTTATGCATTTCACCTAGGATGTCCAAATTTTTGGCATACAGATCTTTGTAGTATTTTTGTACAATCCTTTGTAGTTCTGCATTGTCAGTTGTTAATTCTTCACATTCATTTCTAGTTTTACTTATTTGAGTCCTCTCTCTCTCTCTCTCTTTTTTTTTTTTTTTTGATGAGTCTGGTTAAAGGTTTATCAAACTTGTTTACCTTTTCAAAGAACCAGCTCTTGTTTCATTGATCTTCTGTATTTTATTTATTTATTTGTATTTTATTTTTTTAGCTTCTATTTCATTTTTATCCACTCTGATCTTCATTATTTCCTTCCTTCTACTTCCTTTTGGCTTATTTGTTGTTCTCTGTCTAGTTCTTTTAGATGCGCAGTTAAGTTGTTTGATTGAGCTTCTTCTTGCTTCTTAAAGTATGCCTGTAATGCTATGAACTTTCTTCTCTGGACTGTTTTTCCTGTGTCTCATAAATTTGAGTTGTTGTATGTTCATTTTCATTTGTTTTAAGAAAATTATTTTATTTCATCCTTGCTCTCATTGTTAACTATTTGTTATTTAATAACATGCTATTTAGCCTCCAAGTGTTAGAATGTTTTTCAGTTTTCCTATTGTAGTTGATTTCTAGTTTCATGCCTTTGTGATCAGAGTAGATGCTTGATATGATTTCAATCTTCCTAAGTTTATTCAGACTCATTCTGTGTCCTAACATGTGGTCTATTCTAAGAATGTCCCATGAGCACTTGAGAATAATGTATATTCTGCTGCTTTGGGGTAAAAGTTCTGAAGATACCTATTAAACCCAGTTGATCTAGTGTGTCATTTAAGGCTGCTGTTTCTTTGTTAATTTTCTGTCTGGAGGATCTGCTCAATGATGTCAGTGGGGTTTTAAAATCCCCTACTATTATAGTATTGCTGTTGATCTCCCACTTTATTACCATCAAAATTTGCTTTATATATTTAAGTGATCCTATATTAGGTGCATATAAATTTAAAATGGTTAAATCTTCCTGTTGCATTGCTCCCTTTATCATTATTTAAAGACCTTCTTTAACCCTTATTATAGCCTTTTTTTTAAACTCTATTCTGCGAGGTATATATATTGCTCCGCCTGCTATTTTTTTCTTTTCCATTTGCATTAAATATTTTCTTTCATCCCTTCGTTTTCAGTCTATGTGTAACAATTGTTCTGAGGTGGGACTCTTGTAGACATCATATGTATGGGTCCTATTTTCTTGTCCATGCAGCTACCCTATGTCTTTTGATTGGATCATTTAATCCATTTACATTTAAGGTTATTATTGATATGTAGTTGTTTATTGCCATTTTATTCTTTACTCTAAAATCCCTTTTTTCTCGATTTTTTCCTTTGCTCTTTTTACAATAGGCCCTGTAACAATTCTTGCAGTACTTGTTTGGTTGGAGTGAATTCCTTGAGTCTTTTCTTTCTTTTTGTCTGGGAAGCTTTTTATTTCTCCTTCAATTTTAAACAATAGCCTTGCTGGACAAAAAAGTCTTGGTTGTAGGTTCTTGCTTTGCATCACTTTGAATATTTACTGCCAATTTCTTCTGGCCTCGAGTGTTTCTGTTGAGAAGTCAGATGTCATCCTTATGGGGGCTCCTCTGTAGGTAATTAACTGCTTTTCTTTTGCAGTTTTTAGTATTCTTTCTTTCATCTCTTAACTTTGACACTTTAATTATAATGTGTCTTGGTGTAGGCCTCCTGGGACTCCTTTTTAA
This sequence comes from Rhynchonycteris naso, assembly GCA_037038555.1. Lineage (NCBI taxonomy): Eukaryota > Metazoa > Chordata > Mammalia > Chiroptera > Emballonuridae > Rhynchonycteris > Rhynchonycteris naso. Next base: position 174,826,956 of record CM072995.1, on the reverse strand, counting down.
TGGGCCTCTTTGTGCTTCTTGAACTTGTGTGACTTTTTCCTTCATCAATTTAGGGAAGTTTTCAGCTCTGATTTCTTAAATCAAGTTCTCTATTTCTTGTTCTTTCTCTTCTCCTTCAGGAACCCCTATGATGCAAATGTGGTTTCTCTTCATGTTGTTACAGAGCTATCTTAGAGTTTCCTTGGACTTTCTGAGCCTCTTTTCTTTTTGCTGTTCTTCTTCCGTACTTTCATTTATCTTGTCCTCTAACTTGCTGATTTGATCCTCTGCTTCATCCAGCCTGCTATTAATTCTTTCTAGTGTAGTCTTCATTACTGTGTTTGTCATTTCTGACTAATGCTATTTTATGATTTCAATGCCCTTTGTTCTAGACTGCAAGGGGCAAAAAAAAAACTTTGTAAATTCAAGGCTTAGCAAAAGGCTAAGTTCTCCTCCCTCCACCTCCATATTGGCTGTGATGCTGAGTATTTCCACCCAGTTCACTTGCTTGCTTAAGTTGCTAAAGGCAATTTACATGACCTTCCTCTCACTCTTTGTTTGTTCAGATGTTGGTTGATTTTGCTTATGCATGGTGAGGGAATTCCTGTTTATGCCTTCAGAGAGTTCCTGTTTTAGCCTCGGATGTGTAACTTTGTATCAAAGACTTCCTTAATTTGCATATGGTTATATAATAAAGCAAACTGGGGGTATGGGGCACTCAAATATTGCCATAAGCATTGAAGAGGCCTCTCAATCCCATTCTTTTTTCTTAATAAGTCCGTTTTCTTAATTCCGCACCGTTTTCACTCAAGACCCAGAATTATGAACCACACTGGTCCATGGCAGTCCTTTTTGATGCTTGCTATCTCTTTATTTAGGTGTTCATTATGTCCATCCATTGTTGCTCTAAGATCCTTGAGCATCCTAACAATCATTATTTTAAACTCTGCATTTGGTATGTTGGTTATTTCCATCCCATTCAGTTCTTTTTCTGGTGATATTTTTTGTTAATTCATTTGGATTGCATTCCTATGTTTTCCCATTTTGTCTGTGTATAGACTGCTTCTTTGGGTATGCTGTTTGTATAGCTAGCTGAGTATAAGATTGGTGTTGTCAGCCTTCAGGTTCCAGTTGTGTTGTTTCTGGATCTTCTTGGGTTATTTGTCTGCTGCTATTGCTCTTTTTGCTATTTGTGTCCACGTTTTCTATGCCTTATCTGTGTCAGGTATGAGGAGCCCTTGCTTAAGATACCACTCTCACAAGGGTTGTTAGGTCCTAAGATGATGCTCTCTGTATGTGGCTGTTGGATGTGCTAGCCCTGGACCTCCCTGGCTGGAACCTGGCACAGATAAGTCGGGGTCACTGCCTATGAAAGGCCCTTAGCAACCTTCTTGGAGCCACAGGTGATCCAGAATTTGTGGCTGCCTCTCCCGGACCCAGGTTCCATTGTAAATATCAGCTGTACTCCTAGGCTGGCTTTGGTCTACTCTTGGCCAGTGGTTGTGGCTTCTGTGTTCCCAAGATATGGTTGGCCTGCAAGCCCACCACCACAACCACTGCTTCCACAGGTGTTTGGGCACTGGCACCACTGGGCATGTGGGCACATGGGCCACCTTTTGGGCCACCGCCAGTGGTGCAGCAGATGGGCACTGCTCCTGCTGCACCAGCTCTTTGGCCCGTCAGGGGGCACTCAGTAATATAGGGGGGAAGTGTAGGCCAGACCTCAGCACTTAAAACCTGCGTCCCTGACTCGCTCCCTGCTCCTACAAGACTTTTAGCTCTGACTGGAGTAGAAGAGCCTCCACTGGGTGGGGTAATTGCTTCCCTTTTCTGTTGTTGCTTCTCCTAGGAAAAATAATTTTTTCACAATAATAAGCCTATTGCCTAAAATGTCCTCTTGAGATTTTAAGATCTTTAAGAGCTAGTCAAAATAGGTATGCTAAATCAACAATAACATCTTAAGACTTAGCCTGTAGGGACAGTTGAAGAAAATAAAAGGTAGTGAGAGCATGACAGTTGAGTGTTCTAACATTTGCAAAATCACATTTTTTATTTTTATCTAAACCTCAAGTTGTACTGAAAAAGACAGATTAAGTATTTGGTGCTACACTCCTCGATAAAACAAAAATTTATTAGCATAATGATAACTGTAGACTATTAAACTAAAGAATAATAGGTATGGGGAATCTAATAAGGTTTTTGACTATGGAATTTCAGAACGTTTTTTGAAATAAGAAACAACTTTTCTTTTGTGTGTGTGTGTGACAAAGACAGAGAGGAGGACAGATAAGGACAGACAAACAGGAAGGGAGAGAGATGAAAAGTATCAATTTTTTGTTATGGCACCTTAGTTGCTTTTTCATATGTGCCTTGATGCTGGGGGACTATAGCAGAACGAGAGTGAGTGACTCCTTGGTCAAGCCAGCAACCTTGAGTTTAAGCTAGTGAACTGTGCTCAAACCAGATGAGCCCATGCTTAAGCCAGCTATCTTGGGGTTTTGAACTTGGGTCCTCTGCATACCAGTCCAATGCTCTATCCACTGTGCCACCACCTGATCAGTCAAAACAACTTTTGTTATCTGGAAATTTATCCAGAAAAAATTATCTCCTACCTAATTTAAGTTCTATCCATATGATTTTCAGGATAGTATGATAATTATAGAGAAAAATTATAAAGAACTGAAAGGACCACAGCGGGAAGCTGACTAAATATCTACTAAATCATAATGACCACTAATTATTTCATGAGTAAGTGAAATTTCAAATTAATAAACAAAATGCAAAACAAAAAGAAAACAAATAAATGTATTAATTTACCATTAAAAGTATAACTACCAAGGGGACTAGGTACATGAGTTTCTGAGGTAGTTTTCCTCTTTTCTAATATACTGCTCACAAAAATTAGGGAATATTTTATTACTTCATATTCATTTTGAAATATCCCCTAATTTTTGTGAGCAGAATATATAAATTTAATAGTACAAATGTCTTTTTCAGGACTGATTTAGCTACATCTGACAAATATTAATGTGTTGTATAGTCATTTTCATCAATTCTATTTTTAAATTTTCTTTGAGATAGCCTCATTGATCTGTGGATTATTTTTAAGCATTTTTAATTTCCAAGTATTTGAAGATTTTTTTTCTGTTATTGATTTCTAGTTTGTTTCCAGAGAATATAAGCTTTATTGTTTTATTTGAAGTAACAATTGAAAAATATGTATTCTGCTATTGTTAAGTGGAATATGCTATAAATGTCAATTATATCCTATTGGTTATTGGTGTTGTTCAATTCTTTCTTATATTTGCACATTTTTTGTGTAGTTCTGTTGATTGCGATGAGTAGGCTGTTAAACTTCCTAACTATAATTGTAGATTTATCTATTTTATTTCAGTTCAAATAGCATATTTTTTTGTGTATTTTTAAGTTCTGTTGTATATTTTCTTAGTGGGTGAATTATTTTAATATGCAATGTTTCTCTTTATCCCTAGTAATTTTCTTCTTCTAACATCTACTGTCTAATGGTAACATAGTCTCTCTTTTATAAATATTGACATGATATATTTTTTCCTTTTTTCTTTCTTTTTTTTTGTTCTGTGTGTTGTTTGTGTGTGTGTGTGTGTGTGTGTGAGAGAGAGAGAGAGAGAGAGAGAGAGAGAAAGAGAGAAAGCGGGGGGGGGGGGAAGCATCAACTCATTGTTTTACAGAGTGCTTCTTATATGTGCCCTAACAAGCGCTCTAGCCAATGATTTTAGCACCTTGGCAGACTGCACCACTGGCCAGGGCACTCTTGTTTTCTTACTTTTAATCTACCTACAATGGTTATGTTTTAAATGAATTCTTGTAGACAGTGTATAACTAAATCCTAGTTTTAAATTCAGTCTGCCAATCTCTGTCTTTCAATTAGTTTTTTAGTCCATTTATATTTAAAGTGCTTATTGATAAAATAGGGCTTAAATATGCCATTTTATTATCTTTTTCTGCTCGTTTGGTTGAGTTCTTGTTTCTCTCATGTCTTGCTGTGGATTAAACATATTTTAGAATTTTTTCTTGTTTTATTCATATTTTTTGAGAATATCACTTTGTATAGTTTTACTAGTGGTTGATCTCAGTAATCCTATGTATACATAACATTTACAGTGGACTGGTAACAAAATTTTACCACTTCTGAAATACTAAAAAATCTATTTCATTTAAACTTTTCACCTTCTCCACATTTTTAACATATAATTATTTTAAGTATTTCCACATACATTGAGAACCATAACAAATTGAGTTTTAAAATTTTGCTTCAAGAAACAAATATCTAAGAAATTCTAGTCAATAATATTTACTACTAATTTTACCCATTGAACTGTTTTTTTTTTTCCTCTGTAAAGTTCTAATCCTACTCTGTTATCATTTTTTTTTCTTGTTGATGAACTTTATTTATTTAAGGGTAAAATTATTTAACAAAAATTTCCTTTGTTTTTCTTTGTCTGAAAATGTCTTTATTTCTGAAAAAGTTTTACTAATTATAGAATTCAGGCTTGCCTATCATTTTCTTTCAACTCAAAAGAAAAACGAAGTTTTGCTACTTTCTTCTGGAGTCCATGGTTCTAATGAGAAATTCACTGTCATTTGAAATGGTTTCCCCCATCTGTAATCCATTGTGTGTGACTGGTTTTAAGAATTTTTTCTTTGTCTTTAATTTTAGAAGTTTAATTATGTATTGGCATGGAATTATTTGGTATTATTTGAAATAGGGTTTGCTCAGCTTCTTAAATCTGTATGTTCATGTCTTTTGCAAATATAGAAAGTTTTCAGTTATTATTCTTTTAGTTACTTTTTTCAGCCTCATGTTTTTTTCTCTTCTCCCTCTGTGACTGTGATTATGCAGATATTAGATCTTCTGTTCTTGTCCTTCTCTCTCTCTCTCTCTCTTCATATATATATATATATATATATATATATATATATATATATATATATATATATATCTTGAAGTTCTGTTGTATATTTTCTTAGTAGGTGAATTCTTTTATTATGCAAGTTTCATCATATATATATATATATATATATATATATATATATATATATATATATATCTGTCTTTTAGATTGAATATATTCTATTGATTTGTCTTGAGGTTCACTGTTTCTTTTTACTATCATCTTTATTCTACTATTGATCCTATCCAGTGAGGGGTTTTCTTTTGTTTTTGTTGTTTTTGGTTATTGCAATTTTCAGTTTTATAATTTCCATCTTTTAAAAATATTTTAAAATACATTTTATTTATTTATAAAATTTTTCATTTTTCATTTGTATTGAGGGAGTTTGTGGCTTCTCATCGAAGATATTTTATGGTGGCTATTTTTAAACCTTTTTCAGATAGCAACATTATCTGATTTCTTTTATGTCTTCAGAGCAGAGAACATTTCTTGTGGTCTATCTTCCAGCCACTTTGTACAACTGAGCTTTCTACTTTATATCTGTCATGGCACTGGAAGAGAGAAGTACCTACATGAGATGTCACTGCCTCTAGGTGGATGGCCAAGAGCCACCTAAAATTGTTGGTTTGGGATTGCCTCCTGCTGTTGTGTGGAAGGCCTATCCTAGAACTTCTGCTGTTGCTAGGTGGAGTACAAGGAGACACTGAACTTGGCTGCTTTCTAACAGAGAATGGAGGGAGAGGACAGATGCCTGCCTGGATCTTCTGCTGCTGGTTGGGAACTTGAGAGTTGTTTTATCTGGGTAGCTTTCTGTATTAGATAGTAGATCCAGAAATGTTGGCTCTGGGCTGCCTTCTGCCATGGTATAGAAGGCTCAGAGACACTATGCTTGCTGATGCCACAAATGTAGTGAAAGGGCTTATAACTCTCAGTGGGTATGAGACTTTGAGTAGTCATCTTTTAATACTACAGATTGAGTTATTTTTCTCCTAGTTGAAATATTTAGATTCATTTTCTCAGTGTTATTCTTCGTGGCTTGACCTTTTATTTACCAAAGCAATTTTGATTCATTGGGAATAAAGTTTCTGTTAGGCTAGATGAATAAGTTCTAAAGCTGTACAGTGCCTCCAGTTAACAATAATATGGTACTGTGAACTTCAAATTTTCTTAAGAAGGTAGATCTCATGTTAAATGTTCTTAGCACACACTCACATACATATACATACCTAAAGAATACAGGGAGACTTTTGGAAGTATTGGATAATATCAATTATTTTGATTCAGTGATGCTATAATGGGTGTTTGCATATGTTCAAACTCATCAAATTGTACACATTAGGTATGTATAGCTTTTTGTACATACATTATAACTCAATAAAGCTGCCTTAAAAAGATTATTTCTGTTGAGTCTAATCTCCATTTTGTATTGATTCTCCTAGTTTATTAGTATCATTTTGATACTGTTTCACATAATCCTAATTACCCATTAACAATTTTATCATTATAGAAATTTTAAAAAATTAAAATAATATACAACTATTGCTAGATATTAAACTGACAGATTAATATTAAAAAGAAGAGCATTTGATTTGTATTATTATAAGAATAATAAAGTTAAATGACTAGGTTTGTTGTTATTTTTTAAAGAAGAAAAATAATTGTGCCAATGAGACTGCTCTGCCAATTTTAGCTTGTTCACCTTTAGTTTAATGATTAAAGCCATTATTGATTCCAAAATTAAAACTTGACCAAAGGTCAAATAATTTATTATGTAAATATTAATTAAACAAATATTTATAGATTCACTGCCAGTTGATAAATTCTAATTGGCTTTAAAAAATAGTCTTTTTTATTTCAAAAATGAGTATAACTATCTGTTCTGTATTTCTGACTAATTCCTTCATTTGCTCCATTGATAGAATTAACAGCCTTGGTAGACCCAAGATAGAATATGACTTCTCAGCAGAAAATTGCTGTCTTGTACAACAGCATTGGTGGGAAAATGGCAGTTGCTCTGTAACTGGCCAGGGCCCCTCCCTTCTAAAGTGGCAGTAAACACAGTCAAACCTTCCCTCCTCAGATGTACAAAGCAAGGAAACAGCAGGGTGTATGTCAGTGATTATTGAGCTACACCAGCTTTCATATGCTATTATTTCATTGCCACACCCCTTGACTTGTTTAACTTTACATGAAGTAACTATTATTTCATCTAAATTATTTTTTATAAAATTTTCTTTTTAGAAGTGGCACCCACACTTGTACTTAAGAGAAAGTTATCAGGGTAGCTTTAAAATACCACATATTTCTTAACATTGAAATACCTCCGTTCAATTGAAAGATAGTCACATTTATAGGGATTCCAAGATGGCAGCAGAGTAGGCAGATGCACAGACTGCCAGCTTCCACAACCAAACTTGATAATAAATTAATTTAGGAACAATTATCATGAAAAACCAACTTTGGACTAAAAGAACAGGTCACAAAAAACAAGGAACACAGAAGAATCCATACCGATCCTGGAACAAAGTGTGAGGCACAGTGGGGGCTCCCCTGTTCCCAGAATCAAGGGGAGGCTGAGAGTCCAGAAATGTTCTCATTACAAGGAGAGAGACCCTGAGAGATAGGGCCCTCAGTCTCAGAACCAGAGACCCAGCCTAGAATTCCAGGGACTGAAGACAGATGGACAGCATTGAATGGAGAGAAAAGCAGAAGTTCTATATGTGGGAAGTGGCTGGGGTACCTTAAAGGGACAGAGCAGAAAATATCACTCACAGCCACTTGCCTGGGACTCGGGGGGCAAGGAGGGCTGAGAGGACGAACTCATCTTACACGAGGAAAGTGGGGAGAGCGAGACAAATGGTGATGGGGAGAGGAGTGCATAGGCTGACATGAGAAGCTGACTCATTCTCTTGTGTAGAGGTGTCCATAGCTGGGGGAGGGGATGACTCCTCTACCCAGCACAAGCCTAAAGTGGTTCCTGGTGTCCAAGTTCCAAAAAACTATCCAGCTCCAATCAGCGTGAAAGACATAGCCGAAAGCAGGAAATAAGGGAAAGGAGCAGTAACTCAGATTTCCAGGGAGACCTGAAATACACCTCCTTCTTCTGATACAGAGAACACCACCACACCCAGAGAGCAACTGGAAGAACATGCCTTCAGCTTCTCAGAAATCACACCTGCTGCATTTTTGGATAGAGTTTCAAATAATCCCCCTACTGAGATCAGTAAACAAGATCCCTGCTGAATTAAGCAAACTGCAAGCAGGCAAATTAAGACTTTAAAGCGGTTCTACTAGCTAAGGAGACCACAACTCTAACAAGCCAGCAAGCCACACACAGAAATAATGAGAAGACAAAGAAACTTAAGCAATATGAATCAACAAAAAAAATTCCCAGAAAACACTCTGGATGAAATGGAAGTAATCAAATTACCAGATGCAGAGTATAAAGTAATGATTGTTAGGATGCTTAAGAACCTCAAAACTACAATGGATAAACTTAATGAGCACCTAAATAAAGAAATTGTAAGCACCAAAAAGAATATTGAAATCATAAAAAAGAACCAGACAGAAATGACAAGCACAATATCAGAAATGAAGACTACACTAGAAGGAATTAAAAACAGGCTGGATGGAGCAGAGGATCAAATAAGTGACTTAGAGGACAAGATAAGTGAAAGCACAGAAGCAGAACATCAAAAATAAAAGATCAAAAAAGTGTGAGGAAACTCTAAGGCAGCTCTGTAACATGAAGAGAAACAATATCTGCATAATAGGGGTTCCTGAAGGAGAAAAGAATGAACAAGGGATAGAGAACCTGATTGAAAAAATTATAGCTAAAAATATCCCTAAATTGATGCAGGAAATAATCACACAGGTTCAAGAAGCAGAAAGAACCCCATTAAAAAAGAACCCAAAGAGACCTGTAACAAGACACATCATAATCAAAAAACCAAAGCTAAGAGATAGAGAAAGAATACTAAAAGCTGCAAGAGAAAAGCAGTCAATCATTTCCAAAGGAGCCCATATAAGGATGACATCAGATTTTTCAAAAGAAACACTTGAGGCCAGAAGGCAATGGCAAGAAATATTTTTAAAAATGCAGGGAAAAAATATTCAAAGTAATACCCACAACAAAGACTTCTTTACCCAGCACAGCTATAATTTAAAATTGAAGAAGAAATAAAAAAATTCCCAGACCAAAAAAAAAACAAACAAAACTCAAATAATTTATTACAATCAAACCAATGCTACAACTAATGTTAAGGGACCTGCTGTAGAGAGAATAATGGAGAAAAAATATCTAGTTAAAGAGGAATGTAGATTTAAAGGAAAAAATGGCAATAGACAACTACATATCAAAAATAACCTTATATGTAAATGAATTAAATGCTCCAATCAAAAGACATAGGGGAGCTGAATGAATAAGGAAACAAGACCCATACATAAACTGTATACTGGAGACCCACCTCAAAACAAAAGATACACTGAAAGTAAAAAGATAGAAAAAATATATATCATGCAAGTGGAAATGAAAAAAAAGCTGGGGTAGCATAGCAGTACTTATATCTGATAAAATAAACTTTAAAACAAAGACTATAGTAAGGGATAAAGAAGGTCACTACATAATGATAAAGGGAACAATCCAACAGGAAGATATAACCATTATAAATATCTATGTACCTAATATAGGAGCACTTAAATATATAAAGCAGACTTTGATGGACATAAAGAGTGAGATCAACAGCAATACTATAATTATAGGGGATTTCAATACCTCACTAACCTCACTGGATAGATCCTCAAGAAAGAAAATTAACAAAAAAACAGCAGAATTAAGGGACACACTAGATCAACTGGATTTAATAGATGTTTTCAGAACTTTTCACCCTAAAGTAGTAGAATATGCATTCTTTTCAAGTGTTCATGGTACATTCTCTAGAATATACCACATGTTAGGGCATAAAATGAGTCTCAACAAATTTAAGAAGATTGAAATCATATCAAGCATCTGCTCTGACCACAATGGCATGAAACTAGAAATCAACTACAATAGAAAAACTAAAAAACACTCAAACACTTGAAAAATAAAACAGCATGTTATTAAAAAACAAATAGGTCAACAGTGAGATCAAGGAGCAAATCAAAAATTTCCTTAAAACAAACAAAAATGAATATACAACAACTCAATATTTATGAGACACAGCAAAATCAGTCCTGAGAGGAAAGTTCATACCATTACAGCCATACCTTAAGAAGCTAGAAAAAGCTCAAACAAACAATTTAACCTTGAAAATCAAGGAACTAGAAAAAGAAGAGCAAGTAAAGCCCAGAAGAAGTAGAATGAAGAAAATAATAAAAATAAGAGCAGATGATATAAATGACATAGAGGCTAAAAAAACAATTCAGAGGATCAATGAAACCAAGAGTTAATTCTTTAAAAAGGTAAACAAGATTGATGACCCTTTAAGCAGACTCACCAAGAAAAAAGAAGAATGGACTCAAATAAATAAAATTAGAAATGAGAGAGAAGTAACAACTGACATGCAGAAATATAAAGTATTGTAAGAAAATACTATGAAGAACTGTACACCAAGAAATTAGACAGCCTAGGTGAAATGGATAATTTCCTTGAAACATATAATCTTTCAAAAATCAATCTGGAAAATCAGAAAACCTAAACAGACCAATTAAAACAAATGAGATTAAAACAGTTATCAAAAAACTCCCAACAAACAAAAGCCCTGTGCCAGATGGCTTCACAGGAAAATTCTACCAAATATTCAAAAAAGAACTAACATCTATCCTTCTCAAGGTATTTCAAAAGTTCAAAAAGAAGGAAAACTTCCAAGCTCCTTTCATAAGGCGAGCATAATTCTGATTCCAAAACCAGGCAAAGACAATACCAACAAAGAAAACTATAGGCCAATATCCTTAATAAATTTAGATGCCAAAAATGTCAACAAAATATTAGCAAACCAGATCCAACAATACTTGAAAAAAATTATACATCATGATTAAGTGAGATTTATTCTGGGATGACAGGCTGGTACAATATTTGCAAATCAATCAATGTGATTCATCACATAAAAAAAATGAAAGAGAAAGACCACGTGATAATTTCAATAGATGCAGAGAAAGTATTTGATAAAATCCAGCAGCCATTTATGATCAAAACTCTCAGCAAAGTGGGAATACAGGGAACATACCTCAACATGATAAAGGCCATCTATGACAGACCCGCAGCCAACATCATACTCAATGGGCAAAACTTAAAAGCAATCCCCTTAAGATAAGGGACCAGGCAGGGGTACCCACTATCAACACTCTTATTACACATAGTTCTGGAAGTCCTAGCTACAGCAATCAGACAAAAGAAAGAATTAAAAGGCATTCAATTGGAAAAGAAGTGAAACTATCATTATTTGCTGATGATATGATACTGTAAATAGAAAACCCTAAAGTCTTAGGCAAAAAACTACTGGACCTGATAAGTTAATTCAGCAAGGAGCCAGGATATAAAATTAATATTTAGAAATCAGAGGCATTTTTCTACACTAACAATGATCTATCGAAAGAGAAATAAAGAAAACAATTATCTTCACTATTGAAACAACAAAAAAATACAGTACCTTGGAGTAAATTTAACCAAGGAAGTTAAAGACTTTTACGCGGAAAATTATAGAACATTGATTAAAGAAATCAAGGAAACTACAAACAAGTGGAAACATATACCGTGTTCATGGTTAGGAAGAATAAACATCATTAAAATGTCTATAGTACTCAAAGCAATTTATGAATTGGATGCAATTTCTATTAAAATACTAATGACATACTTCAAAGATATAGAACAGACATTCCAAAAATGCATATGGAAACAAAAAAGAACACGAATAACTGCAACAATCTTGAAAAAGACAAATGAAGTGGGGTATCACACTTCCTGATATCAAGTTATACTACACGGACATTGTATTCAAAAAAGCTTGGTACTGGCACAAGAACAGGCATATAGATCAATGGAACAGAACAGAGAACCCAAAAATAAACCCACACTTTTATGGACAATTGATATTTGACAAAGGAGGTAATAGCATACAATGGAGTAAAAGCAGTCTCTTTAACAAATGATGTTGGCAAAATTAGACAGCTACCTGCAAAAAAATTAAACTAGACCCCCAACTTAAACCATTCACAAAAATAAAGTCAAATGAATAAAAGACTTAAATGTGGGTCGTGAAACCATAAGTATCCTAGAAGAAAACCTAGGCAGTAAGCTCTCCGACATCACTATCAGCAATTTATTTACTGATTTATCTCCACAGGCAAGGGTAATAAAGAACAGGATAAACAAATAAAACTATCAAAATAAAAAGCTCTTGCACAGCCAAAGACAATATGAACAAAATAAAAAGACAACCCATACTATGGGAGAACATATTTGACACTACGTCTGATAAGGGGTTAATAACCAAAATTTATAAAGAACTGTTAAAACACAACACCAGGAAGATAAACAATCTAATCAAAAATGGGCAAAATAAATGAATAGTGTCTTCTCCAAACAGGACAAGCAGATGACCAATAGGCAGATGAAAAAATGTTCAATATCACTAGTCATTAGAGAAATGCAAATTAAAACCACAATGAGATATCACCTCACACCAGTCAGAATGGAGCTCATCAGCATAACAACACAGAATAAGTGCTGGCGAGGATGTGGAGAAAAGGGAACCCTTCTGCACTGCTGGTGGGAATGCAGACTGGTGCAGCCACTGTTGAAAACAGTATGGAGATTCCTCAAAAAATTAAAAATGAAACTGCCTTTTGACCCAGCTATCCCACTTTTAGGAATATATCTCGAGAACACCACATCAATGATTGAAAAGAAGTAATGTATCCCCATGTTCACTGCAGCATTGTTTACAATAGTCAAAATCTGGAAACCGCCCAAGAGTCCTTCAATGGATGAGTGTATTAAAAAGCAGTGGTACAGATACTACACTTGATCTTAGCCAAAAGGCCGAACAGCCCAAGTGTCCATCAGAGGATGAGTGGATTAAAAAGCTTTGGTACATATATACTATGGAATACTACTCAGCCATAAGAAATGATGACATCAGATCATTTACAACAAAATGGATGGACCTTGATAACATTATACAGAGTGAAATAAGTAAATCAGAAAAAAAAAACTGAGAACAGCATGATTTCATACATAGGTGGGACATAAAGGTGAGACTATGAGACATGGACAAGAGAGTGGTGGTTACGGGGTGGGGGGAGGGAGGAGAGGGTGGGATAGGAAGGAAGGGAGGGGCACAGGGAAAACCATATAGAAGGTGACAGAGGACAATTTGACTTTGGGTGATGGGTATGCAACACAATTGAATGATAAGATAACCTGGAGATGTTTTCTTTGAACATATTTATTCTGATTTATTGGTGTCACCCCATTAAAATTAATTTAAAAAAAGGGAAGATTTAAAAAAAAAAGCAGTGGTACAATATACACAATGGAATACTATGAGGTCATGAAAAAGAAGGAAATCTTATCTTTTTCAACAACATGGATGGCCCTGGAAACTATTATGTTAAGTGAAATAAGTCACACAAAGAAAATAATATCATATGACCTCACTCATTTGAAGAATCCAATGAACAACGTGAATTTAGGAACAGAATATTGACAGAGGTGGGATCAAATGTCCAGAGGAAAAGTGGACAAAGGAAAGGGGATAATAGGATGGGATGGGACACTATACACACATATCACAATGTTATAGGAAGCCAAAAACAAATCCTGGAGGGAAGAGAGGAAGGCATTGTGGGGAGAAAAGTAAAAGGGATGTTGTGGGGAACACAGGGGAGTGGTGATGCACTTGGTGGGACACTAGAATCTATGTAAACACAATAAATTTTTTAAAAAAGAAAATGACATTTAAAAAAAAGAGAAATAGTCACATTTAATGTACCTATTCATGGCCCAGATTATTACATGTAAATAATACCAAGTATACTATATTTGCTATATAATAGAGTATTATACAATATTTATATTTTAAAAAGGAGGAAGTTATTGGTTTGTCAAGGTACTGATCTTAAATAGCTTCCACAAATCTCTTGGACTATCTGGGGTTGTGTGTTTCTGGTACTTTTACATACTGCATACTATTTCATTTTGTTCTCATTTGGGTCTTGAGCCAAATTTGGCATTTGTTTGGCCATTGTCAGAGTAGTGTGCAATTAGACCTTCACCAAGAGCAACATACTGAACTTCAGAGTGTGACAGCCTCAGCACCTGAAGGTGACCCTTGAAGGCCAATGTCCTCTGATAACAAGCTGATTCTTTAGACTCAGAGTTCCCAAGAAAACTCAGCCCAATTAACTGTATCTCTTCTTCCATTCTTTTTCACTGCCCCAAGACTCAACCAGTCCAGTTATATAGAGGCAGATTCCAACATCAATAGGGAACCCAGGGCTTGCTCCCTATCAAGTACATCCACAAGAAGTAAAGGAATCAAGATAAGTCATTATTGAGCATAAGCCTTAGTAAGTAATGAATACAGTAGTACCATGAGATACGAGCTTAATTTGTTCTTTAACCAAGCTTGTAAGTCAGTCAACTCATCTGTCAAACAAATTCTCCCATTTAAAATAACTAAAATAGATTTAATCTGTTTCAGTCCTGTGAAACATCCCCAAACCATCCTAAATTATGAAAAAGACATGTTTTTAATTAAGAAACACACATGTATACTTTACCAATGCATAATAAAATATAAGAAATAAAAGAAAAAAAGTGTTATATAATACTGTATTCTTACCTTGGAGACGGAGAAGTGTGGCTAACAGAGGTAAATGGTGGAGGAGGAGGGAGGGAGGAAGGGATGCCGGCACTGTAGACACGTAAATTAAAACTGCACTTTTTTAACACTAAATGTAAACTAAAACTACATTTTCTTTAAACAAAACTAAAACTGCACTTTCTTTACTTAAAATGAAACTGTTAACCGAAGACGCACCACTAAGACGCTAGGACCAGGAGTACAAGTAGAAGGAAAAGTTTATTACAGACAAAAGAAAAGGAGTTTAGTACACTCGCGAGCGGGCACTAGGCAAGTATGCTGCCAGGCGCGCCATACAGCGTTTTCTCAGCATTTTTATACTTTACTTTTTAGGGAAGGGCGGGGGGGGGGCAGGGGATTTAGGTATTTGCTTTGATCAAGCGGTGTCTCGTAAGGTGGGTTTGAGCAATGTCCTTATCTGTTTACAGCAGGATGCAGTTTATCTAGTTCCTGTCTGTGTACAGCAGGGTGCCTGTCTCACAAGCCCTAAAGGTCATATGGAATTTTTCCTAGTTCTTGTTTTTCCCTTACATTTCCCCCTCTTGTTCTGTATATCTCTAATCCTAGAGATTAGTGTTTTCAGCTAGTCTCTCATAATGCTGTCGTACTATCATTAATTTTACTGCTCCTATCTGCCCTTGCAAGAAAGTGGTTAGCCTATTCAGGACACATGGTCCGACAGTGACAACTAGAAGTAATACTATAAGGGGCCCTGCCAAGGTGGAGATGAGGGTTGTTAACCAGGGTGATTTAGAATACCACCCTTCAAACCATCCTTGCTGATCTTGTAGCCTTTTCTCCCTTGCTTTCAGCCTTTCTTTCAGCTTACTCATAGAATCTCGTACTACTCCGGTGTGATCAGCATAGAAGCAGCATTCCTCCTTTAGGGCAGCACATAGTCCACCTTCTCTCAGAAATAACAAGTCTAGGCCTCTCCTATTCTGTAATACTACCTCAGATAGGGAAGTTAGTGACTTCTCTAAAGCCTCTATAGATTGCTCTATAGCTTTTAAGTCCTGTGTAATGGCAGATTCAAGTAGTGCCATCTGTCGAGGTCCTTCAACTAGGGCCGCAGCTCCTGTTCCTACTCCTGCTAATACTCCTGCTCCTAACAGGGCTGCTAGAGTGAGGGTAACAGGCTCTCTTCTATATCTAGTTCGCCCCTCGATTGCTTCTTCAAAGTCTTCATTCCCATGGTAGGTCAGGCGGGGAAAAACCCTGACCATTACACAGAAATCCTGAGAGTTATTAAAGGCTTGGGTGGACACACAGGGGGTTAAACCTGTTCTGCATGCCCACCGTGTTCCTTCCTCTGGGATCAGATAAGAATTATTGGGGGAGACTGAAATGGTCTGGAGACATCGTGCCTTGTCTAAGGCAGATGGAGTTCCTAGGCATATTCCTTGTCCTGTTACCTCTGGAAGGGTGAACATATGGCGCTTATTCCAATTACATTGGGAAGAACTACTATTTTCATGATAACTCCCATTAATTGCAACTCCTTCGTAGTAGGGAGGTTCTGCCTGCAAGCAGATCCAGCATGAGTCAGTTAGGTTGGGGTAGGTATGATTTAGAGCCTTGTAACTCCCCTCTACTAAATCTAGCAACCGCTGTCCCGTAGTTTCTAATTCTGACGGGTCTGTAGGCAGGGGTATACTACTGGCTGAGTTGGAGGCTGTATTTGTTGGCGATGGGGTGACTCGTGCAGGGATTGGACGAGCTTTTCCAGGTTTGGGGGCTCCCTGATTGGCAAGTACTCTATTAGGTCCTATTGGACTTCCCTTGGTAGTACTTAGCTGAAGTCTGATTTTAAATGTTACACCAATGTCTGGACCTGGCACATACATTCTTAACCCCCATTGTCTACCTTTTATCCAGGTATTGTCCTGTTTTCTTCCATGCTGAGTGAAGGTAATATTTAACGGGTTGCAGGTAAAGTTAAGACAAGGTCCTTCACCTATCCAAATGCCTGGTCGTCTATTACTTATCCCTGGTCTCTGGCTAGGGACCCCTCTGGGTAGACACCGGGAGTTTTTGGTTCCTACTTCTTTTTGAGTTACTCGCACAACCCTGATCCAATCCCAGGAGGATGTGGGCCTCCAGTGAGTCGTCCCAGTAGTCTCACAACCCCAAGCCTTACAGTAGAAGGCTTCTAGTCCTCCGCATTTCCAAGCGATGTTCTTATTACGACCATCCCGGGGACAGACATAAAAGTCAGTCGTCCTGAGAGTCGAGCGGAATTCTGGGTGAGAGCATCCATCCAAAGCCTACAGCTCCTATTCCACTAGTTGGGCATTCACATTTTCCGGACTCACAAGGAGGGGGGTTACCCGCGTCTGTGGTTGGGATGTCCCAGGTCTCTAACCCTGCTGCTAACTGACAGAGGTCTGGATGCAGAGATGGCCACCAAGTCCAAAGGGGATAATTATCAGAAGTTATTTCCCATACTATGTCACTAGTCCCTGATATCACTTGCCATGTCTGCCGGGTTGGCTGATGAGGATTCGTTGCGGCGGCGGACACGCAGCTTGAGGGGGCTGTCCGTTTTCTCCACTGTAAATTGATCATCAGGAGCAGGAGCAGGCTTGAGGTGCGAAGCATGGATCCAAGCAGCGATGCCATCGACCTTTACAGCAGTGGGTGTGATGAGGAGGACCTGGTAGGGTCCCTTCCAGCGAGGTTCGAGTGTACGGTGCTGGTGTCTCCGGACATAGACGTAGTCCCCAACCTGGTGACGATGCGGGGTTCCGTCTCCTGCCGGCTGGTAAAGGTCAGATAACTGCTTCCACAGGCAATGTTGCACTTTGGCTAGGGCCTGTAACCTAACAGACAAGGGTGTATTCGGGATATTCATGTCAGAGGGGGATAAATCCCGAATGGGCGGAGGGGTTCCAAAGAGTATTTCAAAGGGAGTCAGGTTAGTTTTGGCGGAAGGGGTATTCCGTGCCCGGAAAAGAGCGTATGGTAGGAGCATTACCCAATCTCTATGGCCAGTCTCTATGACTAATTTAGTTAGGGTCTCTTTAATCGTCCTATTCATTCTCTCTACCTGTCCTGAACTCTGGGGTCTATAAGCACAATGAAGTTTCCAATTAATCCCCAATATTTTGGCTACCCCCTGGCTTACCTGGGCCACAAACGCCGGTCCATTGTCAGACCCTATTACCTTTGGAAGGCCAAACCTGGGAAAGATTTCTTCCATGATCTTCTTAATTACTACCGCCGCCGTCTCATGTTTGGTAGAAAAGGCTTCTACCCATCCTGAAAAGGTGTCTACAAAAACTAAGAGATACCTTAGTCCATACTTGGCAGGTCTTACCTCGGTGAAGTCTACTTCCCAATATTGGCCCGGTTTGGTGCCTCGGAGACGGGTTCCACTGGTTCCGTTGGCTGGGTAGGCATTTACTATCTGGCAGGCCTTGCAGGCTTCTATTACTTCCTTTGCCATTTGCCTCTTTTCAGAGGAGGTTAATGTCTTATCATCCTGGAGCAGTTGTACTAGTTTATCAGTCCCAAGGTGGGTGAGACGGTGGGCCATCTGGAGGAACGTCCGAATGTCCTCAGGTTCCTTTAGGTGGGTCGAGGTGGAGGATGGCTCTGCTTCTATGGCGAGGATGTTGGAGGCAGTCCTCATGGCTACCGCTCGTGCCTCTTCATCCGCCCTCCTGTTGCCTTTGGCTACTGGGTCCTGCCCTTTCTGGTGCCCAGGGCAATGGACAATGGCCAGCTCCCGTGGGAGCATGACAGCATCTAAGAGGGCTAGGATTTCTTGTTTATGTTTAATATCTTTACCTGCTGACGTGAGCAGGCCCCTTTCTTTGTAAATTGCCCCATGCACATGTGCAGTGGCAAATGCATACCTGCTGTCCGTGTAGACGGTGGCCCGTTTACCACTGGCCAGTTCTAGGGCTTTTGTTAGAGCTATTAGCTCTGCTTTTTGGGCTGAGGTTCCTGGGGCAAGTCTCTCTGACCAGATTACTTTTTCCTTGTCTACTACTGCAGCCCCAGCTCTGCGTTCACCTTCGCACAGAAAACTGCTCCCATCAGTGTACCAAATTAAGTCAGATTGTGGCAATGGTGTGTCCTGTAAATCCTTTCGAATCCCAGTCTCCTCGGCTAGGATATCCCTGCACTGATGGTGGACAGTTTCCCCCTCTTCCCTGGGTAGCAGGGTGGCTGGGTTCAAAACAGTTGGAGAGCCGAAGGTGATCCTGTCTTTATCTAACAGGAGGCTCTGGTAATGAGTAATGCGGGCATTAGTTAGCCAGCGGTCCGGAGGTTGTCTGATTATGCTCTCCAGAGCATGGGGGGCGACAATAGTCAATTTCTGGCCCAGAGTCAGTTTGTCAGCATCTTTTACCAGTAGGGCTACAGCGGCGATCACCCGTAGACACCCTGGCCACCCTTTTGCGACTGCGTCTAACCTTTTAGAGAGGTAGGCTACTGGTTGCTTCCAGGGTCCCAGAGACTGAGTCAGTACTCCTTTAGCTATCCCTTCTTTTTCATCTACATAGAGAGTGAATGGTTTCTCTATGTTGGGGAGTGCCAAGGCCGGGGCTGATAACAGCGCTCTTTTGATTTGGTCAAAGGCCTTTTGCTGTTCATTTCCCCATGTATACTCAGTTCCATCCTTTAACAGGGGGTACAGAGGGGCAGCTAGTGCGGCAAAGCCGGGTATCCACAGTCTGCAGAAACCTGCTGTGCCCAAGAATTCCCTGAGGCCCTTCCGGTTCTTTGGGGGCGGGATTTGAGTAACAGTCTTTTTCCTGGCCTCAGTTAGCCATCTCTTACCGTCTTGGAGAGAGTAGCCCAGGAAGGTGACCTCGGGTTGACAGATCTGGGCCTTCTTGGCAGATGCTCGGTATCCCAGTTTGGCCAGTTCGACCAGCAGCTTCTCAGTTCCCTGTTTGCATTGCTCTATGGTGGCGGCTGCAAGTAACAGATCATCAACATACTGTAACAGAGTTACCTCAGGGGTGGAGGCCCGGTAGGCACTCAAGTCCTGATGCAGCGCTTCGTCAAAGATGGTAGGAGAGTTCTTGAAGCCCTGGGGTAGCCGTGTCCATGTTAGTTGTCCACTGAGTCCATTCTCAGGGTCAGTCCATTCGAAAGCAAACAGGGATTGGCTGTCCTCATGCAGGCGTAAGCAGAAGAAGGCATCCTTCAGGTCCAGCACTGTATACCATTTCCTATCAGGACTGAGGGTACTGAGGAGGTTGTAAGGATTTGGGACCGTTGGATGTATGTCTATCACCCTACTGTTAACCTCTCTTAAGTCCTGGACTGGTCTATAATCCCCTGTCCCTGGTTTCTTCACTGGCAGCAGGGGGGTGTTCCATTCTGATTGGCAATGCCTTAGGATCCCTTGTCCTAGCAGCCTCTGGATATGAGGCCTGATGCCTTCCCGGGCCTCCTTACTCATGTAGTATTGTCTGACCCTTACGGGAGTGGCGGAGGGCTTTAAATATACTACTACCGGAGGCCTTTGTACTGCTAACCCTGGCCCTGCCGTTTCTGCCCAGGCCTCTGGGAAGCTCTGGAGCCATCTGTCTGTTGTCGAATGGGGTCCGGGGGTAGGGGCTTCATATAGTTTATATTCATCTTCAGCAGACAAGGTCAGCATGGTCACAACAGGCTGACTGACAAGAGGGTTACTGAATCTTACTTCTGGCCCCTGAGGTTTGAAGTCAATACTTGCCCCTAACTTGGTAAGCAGATCTCTCCCCAGCAGCGGGGCGGGGCATTCTGGTATGACCAGAAAGGAGTGCTGTACTTTTCCTTTCCCCAGGTCCATCGTCCTTTTAGTTGTCCATGACCTATGCTGGCATCCATTTGCCCCCTGGACTAAGGATTTTTTATTTGAAAGGGGTCCCAGCGGGCTCTGCAAGGCGGAGTAAACTGCTCCTGTATCTACCTCAAAGTCGATTGGTGTCCCCTCCACGTTGAATGTTACCCTGAGTTCGGGGAGGGGGTCCGAACTCCGACGCCCCTAATCACCTAGGGCAAGAATTTCATCAACTTTCTTCTTTTTCTTGGGGCAGTCTTTTACCCAGTGCCCTTCTTCTTTACAGTAGGCACATTGGTTAGGCCCCAGTTTTGGCCTTTGGCGCGGGCCCGAGGTACTATTCTTTCCTTTTCTGTCCTGTTTTCCCACTACGGTAGCCAAAATTTTAGTTAACTCTTTATTCCTTCGTTTATCTCTCTTATTCTCTAATTCTTCATGTTCTTTCTCTAATCTTTGTTCCTTCTCTTCTGCTGTCTCCCTTTTGTAATAAACTTTGTCAGCTTCTTTGACTAAGTCTCTCAGAGCCATATCCTGTAACCCATCTATTCTCTGGAGCTTCCTCCGAATGTCAGTAGCTGACTGTCCTATAAAAGCCATAGCCAGTGCCCCTTTCTGTTCTTCAGACTCAGGGTCGAAAGGGGTGTACCTCCTATAGGCTTCTATTAGTCTCTCTAAGAATCTGGATGGGGATTCCTCTGGTCCTTGAGTTACTTCTCTTACCTTAGCCAAATTAGTGGGGCGTCTCACCGCCGCTCGGAGACCCATCATCAGAGTCTGGCGATAGAGTAAGAGTTGCTGCCTACCTTCAGGCGTATTAGGGTCCCAGTTAGGCCGCCTCAGGGGAAAAGCCTCATCTATAAGGTTGGGGAGTTGAGTAGGGCGACCATCAGGTCCAGGAACTAATTTTCTGGCCTCAAGGAGAATTCGGTCCCTTTCTTCTGAGGTGAAGAGGATACCTAAAAGTTGTTGGCAGTCATCCCAAGTGGGCTGATGGGAAAACATAAGAGATTCGAGAAGGTCAGTAAGTTTGACAGGGTCCTCTGAAAAAGGTGGATTATTGTTTTTCCAATTGTATAGGTCTGAGGAAGAGAAGGGCCAATACTGAAGTGCCGGCATATTCCCTCCTTGTCCATCAGGGACAGGGGGTCCGAAAGACCGGAGGGGCAGGGTGATGGCCACGTCATCTGGAGTCTGTGCTCTCCGGCTCCGGGTGCCCTGGGCCGGACCTCCTACTGATGGTCTCTGATCGCCCTGATGCGGGGCCCCAGGCTGAGGACCAGCAGCGCCAGTGGGGGCACCCCTAGGATAGGGAGGCGGGAACTCTGAATCAAAAAGAATAAGGTCAGTTTGAGATTCAGGGAGAACAGGGGAGGGGAGAGAGGGATATAGGGATGGAGCAGGCGCCGCTGGCACTGGGGGTTTGAGTGGGAGCATAGAGCAGCTGTTCGGATGAGTTGGAGCAGGTTTAGAGGGGTCCGGGGTGGTGGAGAGAGTTATTGGAAGGGAGGGCGTAGGGGGAGGAAGGAAAGGTTGGACCCAAGAAGGAGGGTCATTCGCCAGGTCTTCCCAAACCCAAATATAAGGCTGTTGATCCGGATGACTATGAGGTCCTGGACTGAAGACAATTGTTTTGACCGCCTGTATGGTGTCCTTATGAAAAGTTCCAGTGGTTGGCCAACCTACTCCGAGGGTGGGCCATTCGGAGGTACAGAAAGTCTGCCACTTGCGCTTCTTAACTAGGAGAGACAAGTTATGGGCTCGGGTATTAACCTCAGACCAATGAGACAAAGTCAGGGACAGTGGGGTCGACGACCTTTGTCCCATGTTAGTCTCGAAGAAATAGAGAGACAAAAAGAAAGCAACAAAGAAGACAGTAACAGAGACAGACAGACAAAGCCGGCTGCGCCGCGAACGGCAAAATAAAAAGAAAAATAAGTCTATTGGTCCGGACCTATGAGCTCGGTTAGAAACTGGCAACGAAATTACAGATTCTGTCTGAGACAGCAGATGGACTTCCAAGCGTCCTTGGTCGTCCGCACACTCCAGGGCGTCCCCCGGAGTTGTGGCCTGCGACCCTCTGACACGTCTGTCGGTCGCAGTCAGGAGAGACTCACGTCCTTGCCTGACAGCCACCGCCAGTTTCACTTACCAGAAGTGGGCGTCCGTCCGATGATTTCCGAAGAGATTGAATCTCGGTGGAACCTCCAAATGTTAACCGAAGACGCACCACTAAGACGCTAGGACCAGGAGTACAAGTAGAAGGAAAAGTTTATTACAGACAAAAGAAAAGGAGTTTAGTACACTCGCGAGCGGGCACTAGGCAAGTATGCTGCCAGGCGCGCCATACAGCGTTTTCTCAGCATTTTTATACTTTACTTTTTAGGGAAGGGCGGGGGGGGGGGGGCAGGGGATTTAGGTATTTGCTTTGATCAAGCGGTGTCTCGTAAGGTGGGTTTGAGCAATGTCCTTATCTGTTTACAGCAGGATGCAGTTTATCTAGTTCCTGTCTGTGTACAGCAGGGTGCCTGTCTCACAAGCCCTAAAGGTCATATGGAATTTTTCCTAGTTCTTGTTTTTCCCTTACAAAACCACAAAAAGTTAATTGTAAATTGTAAAAAAAAATGCACTTTCTCAACTCTAAACTTAACCTAAGCTTAACATTACATATTTTTCATTTAATCATCACCTGTTTTTGCCCTTTTGGCTGTACTTTCGCCACTTTTACTTGCAGGACTTTTGAATAAAAATCCAAAGAGGTTTGCTTTTGCCTACCTTTTAAAATGTTACAGAAATGTGACAAACAAGTGTTATTATAAAGTGCTGAAGCATGACCAGTTGAAACTTGTTCTGGGTGTTTCTTTTCAATGAAACTTGAAAGCTTCTCCCACATTGCCAGCATGTCTTTAATTTCACTTGTAGAAATCACTTTCGCCAACTCTACCTCCTCCTCACTACTAATCTCTTGCAGAGGCTCCATATGTTGCATCATCTGTAGCTCCTTCAACTCCTCAGTTGAGAGTTCTTCCTCGGATTCCTCAACGAGGTCGTTTACGTCACCCTCATCTACTTCCAGTCCCATCAACTTTCCGCGGGACACAATCTACTCCAATGCTTCTGCCTCAGTCTCGGTCTCTGGTTCAAATCCTTTAACTCCCTTTCTGTAACAACATCAGGCCATAACTTTTTTTATGCTAATTTCAAGTTTCCTCTTGTAACCTCTTGCCATACCAAGTCAATAATGCATAAACATATCACAATGTTGTAGTGATCTTTTCAAAACTCTCAAAGGTTTAGATTTGTATTCTCAGTCACCTCAAGGCAGTGGCGGAACAAATACTTTGTGTAAAGCTTTTTAAAATTGGAATTGACCTGCTGATCCATTGGCTGCAAGATTGAAGTCATGTTGGGTGAAGGGAGAGGACTTTCATGAATTTGAACTCATCGAGAATGTCCTCTTCAAGACCAGGTGGGTGGGCTGAAGCATTTTCAAGAATTAGTAATGCTTTCATTGGGAGTTTATTTTCTTGAAGAGATTTCTTCACTGCAAGGCCAAAGACGAGATTTACCTATTCAATAAAAAAACTGTCGTGTAACCTATGCCCTAGTGCTGGTGTGCCACACAACCTGCAGTTTTTCTTTAAGAATATTGTGAGTATTAAAGGCTCGAGGATTTTCGGAATGATACCCTAGCAGTGGCTTTACTTTACAGTCACAGCTAGCATTTGCACACAATGCAAGGGTCAGACAGTCCTTCATGGGTTTATGGCCTGGCAAGTTCTTTTGTGGTGATAAAAGTCTTCTGGGGCATTTTTTTTCAAAACAATTCTGTTTCATCACAGTTGAACACTTCTTGGGGGATGTAGCCTTACTTTGTGATAAGCACAGCAAAACGTGCAATGCACTCTTCAGCTGCCTTAATGTCAGCACTCGCAGCTTCACCATGCCTCACCACTGAGTGGATGCCAGATCTCTTCTTGAAATTTTCAAACCAGTTGTGACTTGCCTTAAATGTATCTTCTGCTGCCTCTTTTGAGGTTGATGGTTCTTTCTTCAAGTCACCATAAATAGTACGTGCCTTTTTGCATATTACCGTCTCTGTCACTGTATCTCCTGCCAGCTCTTTCTCTTTCACCAACACCAGCAGAAACTTCTCCATTTCTTCATGGATATTTGTCCTTAATTGGGACAGAATTATAGTTCCTTTCACTGGATTTGCGCCTTTGATGGCATCCTTTTGTTTAAGGATGGTACAAATTGTAGATGTACTGCAGTCGTACAGCCTTGCCAGTTAAATCACTCATACACCACGCTCATGTTTTTCTATTATTTCTTGCTTTACTTCTATCAACATCATTCTCTTCTTCTTCTCACCACTGTCCTTTACACTCACTTTCCTCGGCCCCTGATAGCACACAAAAATAGTAAAAAGTGCAAAAATAATGCAAGAACGAGTACAGCACACAAGATTCTATTTGATTCTGCAGGTAACATGTGAGAAAGAACGAGATGCTGGTGTTGTGCTGCCAATACTGGACCCGTGCACCAATGTGCTAACTAGTGGCAGCTTCCCAAATCATGACTTCTATCTCAAAATTTTGCTCGTATCTCAAACAAAAATACAGACCGAGTCGCAGCTCGTATCTTAAAAAAAGTCTGCTCATATCTCAAGGTACCTCTGTATAAGGATTGGAAGCTGACAAGCTTTGTCGTGTGACCAGTGAACATCGTTCATTCACCTGCTTGAATTGCTTTTCTTTCTGTGCTCATCTAAGATTCTTTAAGTAGGTCAGTCACTTTACTATTGGTCAGTAATGTCTGGGGGTGGAAACATAAAGTCAGTTGTTTATAAGCCTTTGACAGGCCTACATCTAGAAAACTTGGAGACCTACATACAGAACCAGCCAAACAATTAATGCTTGTCTATAGATACTCTAGTAAACCCCATTCTTAAAAGAGTGGCTATTCCCAGGATGTCCAATAATCCTGGTTTGCCTATAACTAAGGATGTTTTCAGGATGTGGGATTCTCAATGCTAACACTAGAAAAGTTATGGGCAATTGGCAGTAGTTGGCCACCCTAGTTTTTATCCTACATAACCAGTTGTTCTATATTTGAACTTCCTTCTTCCATTCTTCCTTCTTTCATATGTAAAATCTTATTTTTTTTAAATGTTAGAAATTAATTCAAATTAAGAAACAATCTGTGGATTAAAATAGATTTAGCCCATGGGTCTCTTAATTTTTTATCTTTTTCTGAGCTGAGAGCATGGACTTAGAGGGAAATAGTTAAGTAGATGATTTGCTTTGTTTTTAATCTGGGTCTTTAATGTACTATTATGGTTCAATTATCCATGTAGCTCACTAACTCTAAATGTTTTACATAAAGCTGAAGGCTGAAATATAATTCAGTTGTAAAATTCAGTTGTCATTTTACTTGTTTTGTTGATCTTTGTTATCTGTATATGTACCCTTCTTGAGAATTTATCAGAGGTGTCCATGAGAAAACATTTCAGAGATTCTGTTTGTGGCCAAACTCTCAACACAACTAATAATCTAATAACTGCAGTGCTCTTCATGTCATTCTGTTGTCTCACCTCTGACCTTGTCACTCTTCCCTTTTTTACCTTCAGGGGTTTGCTCAGTTTTTCATCATTTTCCTTTTTAGTACCACCCTTTCTGAGCATTGAAATTTGTGGAGGAAATTGGAACTACCATATGAAAACAGCACCTTACTTCTTTTACACCTTGAAACTTCTGTATTTTTCTTTACTCTTCTCAGGCTTAGAGGAAAGTGAGTCATGGTGTTTTTTGACCAAGCTTAACTCTACCACTTGTGTTTTTAATTTAATTCCCTTCTAGCTCTTCAGGAAAGTCCCAAATTATGTATTTCTACCTCTCATTCTACATTCTGGCTCTTTTCTGTTTGCCTATTAATCCATTCAAGTCTCTTGCATCTAAATAAAAAGCCCCTCTCGATTCCCCAAATATCACCTACATATTCTCATTTCTTCACCCCACAGCTCTTCAAATACTTTTGTGTAGCCTCCTCACTTCTATTCCTTCTTACATATTTTGAAATTGGTCATTTTCTGCAATCACTCTAATTTCCAACCGTTACTTAGCTTACTTTGTATACTTTATGCCAAGAAAATCATTTCATTTCCTAACATGCATGCCCTCAGAGGTATTTGACTGAATTTTACTCACACTTTTCCTCCATTGTTGTATTTAGAGAATTTCATGTGTGTGCATTTGTCTTCCCCAACTTTCTAGCCATTTCTCAGACTTCTTCATAGTATCCTCCATGATTTTTCCCAGTTTTATATTTGATTCACTTCTCACACTATCCAGTGTTTATGGTATTTTACCTCATTGACCCAGCATGAACTACCACTGATGTATGATGACTTTCAAATCTATATATGTGTCTCTGAACTCTCTTCTGACTTCTTTATTCATAATATGCAGTTTCCTAAGTGAAATAGTACCTGAATGTCCTAGAATTAAAAAAACAACATGTACTAAATTAATCTGTTCTTTCATAGCTTCTCATCATATCCCTTGTGATTGTTATCAGAATTTATTCATTTTTTGCCAGCCACCAACCTGAGAATCTTCTTAGAACTTTCTTTTTCCATTTTCCCACACTTAATTAGTACAATGTTCATTTGCATCATTGAGAAACAGACACCTAGATGGGATGAGATGTATAAGAGGTTATTGGGGCAGGGGAGAGGGAGAACCCTTAAAAGATAAAGGGAGCAAAAGCCAATATTAAAAGCCTTTGGAGTGCAAAGCAGATATCTTCTTCATGAAAAGAAGAAAAACTATTGACTAAGAAGATAAAATTTTCAAGCAGGCCACGGAGGAGACCTCAAGTCAAATTCCCTCATTGTAGCTTTCTTACATCTCACAGTAATGGCTTGCATCAGGACCGCCAGCAATACTTTCTCATTGTCTGAGACCAGCCCATGGGAAGCCTGCCTTTTTCATAAATGAAGTGTTTGAACTAATAGAATAAAATCTGAGTCCATTGGTAAGTTATATTCTAGACTGAAGGTGATCTGAGAGATGCACTTCCAAACCCCATCAATGTAACCTCCTAAATACTTACCACACCTTTTTCTGACTCATTTCTGTGAGCATGACCTCAGAACGCTAGCTGTTCTCCTTGCCACCCAATTTGTCTGCCTTTCTCTTCAGTTCATTCTCCAAGCTACTTCTAAAATTCTCCTTTTCACATGCTAATCCATTTGATAAACTCCTCAGCAACCAGATTACAATCATCAGTGGATACTCATGGATAAAAGCCAAGCTTCTTAATGTGGCAATAAGAAAGCACCAAAGTTCTACTGGGCCTGTCTAGCTAAATCTCTCAGCACTTCCGCTACCTCTCCAGAAATGTGGAGTGCCGTGTATTGACTGCATTTATACTCTCTCAAATGCATCTTCCTCAAAGTCATGCCTCATGCTCTTGCACACAAAGGTTCATCTGCCTAAGTTATCATGCTCCTACTGCCCCTCCTAATGCTTTGCCCCATAGCCTTATTATGAACTGCTTCATGGCTCATAATATCCTCCTAAATTGATAGTTCTCTTCTTCTGTACAGTGGCTGGAGAGCTTTAAAAACAAAACACAACTAAGCAAAGCTGATGTTTGGGTTCTATGCCCAAAGATTCTTATTGAATTAGTCTAGGGTATGGCTGGATATTGGAAGTATAAAAGGTCTCAGGAGAATTCTACTGGGCGGCTACAGCAGAATTGAGAAACACTGCCTTATGGAAGCTCTCTGACATGACTCCCAGAGCTCTGAAGGATGAGTTTAGAGCTCCTGTTCTGGGTAGCATCTGACTACCTTTTTCACATGGTTGTATGCAGTATGTGCAGCCAGGTGTGAATTTGCTTTATTTTACTGGGTATAAGAAAAGTTTCCTTGTTTTTTATCAGTAGGTTTACAAATTATGCTGTATCTGACTTTCTGTTCTTGCCTAGATGTGAGGAACCCACTTATCAGTCATTATTAGGGGACTGATCTCACTCCCTCACTCCAGAATTAAATGAGTGTGGGAGACTGCAAGCTGACAGGGTCCTTGCAGTTTAGATTTGGGGGGGGGACAGAAGTATGGGGGACTGGTAGTAAACCAACAGCGTCTTTGCTGCCCATACCCCCACCTCACTTGATTAAGTTGCTAAAGGCTAAGCTCTTCCCCACAACTCCCTGTTAGCCTTGAAGCTGAGTGTTTCTATCCTATTGATGATGGGTTTGGTGTGTGACTTGTTTGGGCAATGGGATAGTGGTGAAATAAAACTAGCAGAGGTTTGAAATGTACTTGAGAGTTTGGATGTAACTTTTTTACTTTTGCCATGAAAACAACGTGCATAGGTAGTCAGAACAAGAGGAACTAGAGACCCATAGAGTAAATCTGGACCTACTCTACAGTCTTCCACCAAGCACAGCCAGCCAGTTTAGATTAACCAAACTGCATCGACTCACAGAATGTGTAAACAAGAAATGAATGCTTGTAATTGTATGCAACTGAGTTTTAGGGTCATATCTTATGCAGCATATTATGGCAGTAGCTAACTGATACAGACTTGGGGACAAGGCAGTAAAATTTAAAAAATATTGTAAAAAATATTAGTGTTTACCAAAATTAAATGTAATAAATGGAAAAATGTTACTCTGGAAAAAACCTTGAGTAATAGCCAAATGTATTCAGAGGGTAATCTCATAAGAGAAGAAAAATAGAGAAAATTAGACAAAAAGATTATTCAGCAGCTGAAGGGTTTAAAAAATTGAACAAAATATCCAAAAGTGCAAAGTGAAAAGTAATATACATAAGGTCTATATTTTAATCAGGTCATTTAATTTGTATGGTCCTTTGTTTCATTCTCTGTGAAAGGAATAAATAGCAGAAGATAAGCTTTTTTAGCATTAAAGCTTAATAAACCCTTTAGATTATTTTAAACCTATTTAGGTAAATTAGCTTAGAAAAATATACAGAAATAGATACATCAGAGATTTAAAGGAAATCAAATTTTCATTACCTTCAATAACCCTGAATATTGAGATAAGAGATCCTCAATATTATTTAAAAACAAAGCCATGCAATAAATAAATAAAATTCTTATCTTAACGTAAAAACTGATTTCATCAGATTATGAGTTTTTTGAGTTAGATATATTTGGTGAAATCCCTTCCATTTCCTTTTAACACACTTCCCTGCTAAATGTCAAAGTAATATTTTAAGATATCCATTATACCTTTCTAGTTTCTCATGTCAAAGAAATAATTTATCCTTCAACAGTCCTTAAGTGAAAATATATCCTTTAAAAGACTTTTATTTAAAAAATCATAGAAGTAGCTGAGAAAAATAGAAATTTCTGCCAGTTTTTATTCAAATAATCACTCAGTGACAAATTTTGGTCAATTTTGTATTGTTACACAGCTAAGGGTTTAGAAGTGATAGAGATTCTAACAGATTCTGAAAGGTCACCTAGTTGATAATACTGAATCCATGCAATTTGTTCTAGAGCTCTACAAACATAAGCTGTAAATTTTGTAACACAACATTAATCATGTGTATTACAGCAAATATGATAAAAGTACCTGGCATTTTTATAGCAATTTGCTTTCAAATAGGCACCTGATAAATTGTTTGTGCTTTTGCCACGTGCAGTTATCTTCTATGAAAAATTTGAATGAAAAAGTGCAGTCTTAGTAAAACATGTCTGTCTATAAGCCCAAAATTGGATTTTATGAGTACTGATGATTTACATTTAATCCCAGTTTAATATTTGTTAATGGTAAATAATTTTAAGAATTTAATTATTGCCCAGATCTCAAGCTTAAACTTTTTACTTGGCATTTAAGTGTATTTTTTCACATTCTGTTAATTTTTTTAATTAACAGAAGGTATTAGATCGAAATTTGAACTCATCCAGTTATACTTTATCTATAACTTAACTCACATTGATAGTTTCTTTTTTGTTTTTTTCTGAAGTGAGAAGTGGGGAGGCAGACAGACAGACTTCCACATGCACCCAACTGGGATCCACTTGGCATGCCCACTGGGAGGTGATACTCTGCCCATCTAGGGCATTGCTCTGTTGCAACTGGAGCCATTCTGGTGCCTGAGATGGAGGCCACAGAGCTATCCTCAGTGCCCAGGACAATTTTGCTCCAATGGAGCCTTGCTGTGGGAAGGGAAGAGAGAGATAAAGAGGAAGGAGAGGGGGAATGATGAAGAAGCAGATGGGTGCTTCTCCTGTGTGCCCTAGCCAGGATTTATACCTGGTACTTACACATACTAGGCCAATGCTCTACCACTGAGCCAACCTGCCAGGGCCCACACTGATAGTTTTTTAATGCTTCTATTTTGCTAGCTTTATGCATAACAACAGTGATATTCATGTTTTATTTTTATAAACATAATTTTTACTTCTTAAAACTTTTAGTTAACCCTGCTTCCTTTATACATCTGAAGAGGTTTTTCTTTCAGTTACAAGCTATTTGGTGGTTTCTGTATTTCACAATTATTTTACTGTTTTTCAGTGAAGAATCAGGGATAACTTTTAATCACAAATTAGAAAAATATTTTACCAAAGTTTCCTGATTCAGAATGACTCGGTATTTTAAAGAGTAACATGATGGCTTCAATATGAGTAATAAAAATAAGATCTGTGCATTCAAATAATAGAGATTGTGGTTGTAAAATAAGATTTAGAAAAGGAAAAAAAAATGCATAGGCAAATAAATCCATTTCACCAAAAATCTTTCTTTTAACAAATGCATTTTCTAACATGTGGACTAGACAGTTGTTAGCTATTGTATAGAAAACTAAGTAACAAGCACATGAAATACGTTTTGTTCTCAAATCTTAGGTACATGAAGTTGTAACTACAATGTGGGAACATTGGGATACATAGAAATCTAAAATGATATGCCATGTGGCAGCAACGTTCAGAACATTATTATTTAAAAAGACTGAAGTTTTATTTGTTTTACTCTTATTTCTTTAGGTGATACTCTACTTTAAAAAAAATATCCCAAAGTAAGTATAAGAGAAGAAAAGCAATGAAGCTATACTGTCCTCAACTGATTATTTAGAGAAGTAGTTATAATATAAGACTGAGCAATATAAATGCCATCAGAATACAAAACAGTTCTACCTGTGTTACAAAGAGGAGAGATAGCTAGAGAAAGAAACACTCACTGAATAAAGAGTATTGATAGTCTTCAATGTACCAGATATTGTACGAGGCTTTTAATAGACCATAAAGATGAAGAAATAAAATTTTTCTTCCTCAGGACTCAAATCCAGATAGAAATATAAATCTGAAACATCATACCAACTAATCTGTGAGTTCAAGAGTGTCAGGACTGTATTGTATTTGTTTTTACATCTAAGTAATGAGTGAATAATCACTAGATGCTGAGTTCACTATTCTAAGAAATCACTCAGTGATTTGCACACAGATACTTATAATAAAACAAAACTAAACATTTAAAATTTAATCTTTGCAACAACTTTCTGAGGTAATAACAAGAAAATGGTGAAACCAAGGGTTCGAGAAGTTAGGTAAATTGCCCAAAGTTACACAGCTAGTGTATGGTAATGTTACTCATATTATTACTGAGTGATACAAGCTATGAAAAGATATAGTTAAATTGTTGTGAAGGTCAATAGAAGACTTACTCCAATGAAGGGAATCAGTAGAGATACCACTGATGGTTGGCCTGGACACTGAGGGTCGAAGATAATTCTTAGGAACAGGCACAGGATCCAGACCTGCAGTTTCCCGTAGCTACCAGTAAATGTGAAAATTTAAATTTCAAATTAATACCATATTTTGGCCATTGTAAAAATGCTACAATGAACACGGGGGTGAATATATCTTTTCAAATTAGTGTTTTTCTTGTTTTTGGATAAATACCCAGAAGTGGAATTGCTGGGACAGATGGTAGATCTATTCTATTTTTTTTCAGGAATCTCTATACTGTTGTCTATTGTAGCTGCATTAATTATAAGTTTCATCAACAGTTCACAAGGGTTCCCTTTTCTCCACATCTTGCCAACACATGTATGTGTGTGTGTGTGTCTGTGTGTATGTACATATGCATGTGTGTGTGTATATATATACATATACATATATGTATATATATACATATATGTATATATATATATTATTACATATTTAAATTTTTTAAAAATTAAATAAACATCCAAAAAATTAAGAATTCAATTCTTTGGTTGTACTAGCAAGATGTCAAGAATTCAGTAACCACTTGTAGCTTCTGGCTACTTTATGGTTGGCACAGAATTATAGAAAATTTCTATTCTCACTACATTATAGAATGATGTTCTGAACCAAAGGGACTATGATCATTCTAGTGAGAAAGAGGCAAGGGCAGCAAAGAAAAAAGTTCAGGTGTTTTCAGAGAAGATAGGAATGCTGATGTCGGTGGGAGCAGGTCTATCAGTACAGGGCATGAGAAGTAAGTGCCAGATATATTTTGGATGATCTTCAATGCAAGAGAGAATTTGTGAATTTTTTTTCTCAATGAGAAGCATTGAGCATTTCTCATCAAAGAAATGATAATATTGGATTTGTTCTTTAGAATAATTCTTTGGGAAGTAGCTTATACAACTGATTGGCTATGGAAGTATTGAGCTTGGAATGGAAAAGCTGGAAAGGTTGTGTGAAATTTGAAGTAGAAACTCTATGAGTTGACATTATGAAGAGAAAGGGGAAAAGAATTTTGAGTAACTGGGAGAATGATTGTGACAAGGTCAGAAATGCAGAAGTCAGGAGACAGAATGGGTTTGTTTGGAAGAAAAGAGAGTGAGTTCATTTGTAAACATTGAATTCAAGGTTCTTAAAAGATATTTATCTGGAAATGTCCATGAAATGCTAGGGAAATTTTTCAAATACTTTTTTTATTTTCATATAAAAATAAATGGCTGGCCTGGGAAGATAACAGATAGTGAGATGAAAGGAGTCTTCACTGGCAGGAGATCAATTTCAAAAATGGCAGAAGTAGAGTCCAAAAAGATACCAAATAGTTGCAGAGGCAGGTACAAAAGTTGAAGTCAAGAGTTGGTGCCAGTGCTGAAGCATTCTAATTTATTTCTTCAGCTTTGGTAAATTGTATATTTTTTTGTAGACTTGTTGGTTAAATATAATTTTCCAAACAGGCTACTACTATAAATATCCCTAACAGCATCGATTTCAAATTGTTTGCTAACATTTTTTTTTAATTCAGTAAGAGGAGGGAAGGCAGAAAGACAGTCCTGCATGCGCCCCAACTGGGATCTACCCAACAAGCCCACTGGGTGGAGTGATGCACTGCCCATCTGGAGCATTGCTCCATTGCTTAGCAACCAAGCTCTTCTTAGCACCTGAGGTGGAGGCCATGTAGCCATCTTCAGTGCCTGAGTCCAACTCACTCTAATCAAGCTTTGGGTGCATGTGGTGGAAGAGAGAGAAAGAGAGAGAGAGAGAGAAAGAAACGAGAGGGGGAGGGGTGGAGAAGCAGATGGGAGTTTCTCCTGTGTGCCCTGACTAGGAATTGAACCCAGGACATCCACATGCTGGGCCAATACTCTACCACTGAGCCAGCCGGATAGGGCCTAACATTTTTTTTTTTTATGTTTATGATGAGGCACAATCTTTGGTTGTGTGTATGAAGAGTTACCAGAAATTCATGTAGGAGTCTCTTAAGTTCTACTATGGACTTTCACACATGATACAAATTATTGTTATGTTTTATTGAAGCAGAGAGACTCTAGTAAGGGTTTAAATCTGTCAATCTCTTGTTTCAAATATCACAAAGAATCATGGGGCTCCCTTCACCTTGCTATTAGTAGATCCTAAGATCCCTGGAATGAAAGTGAATCTCTTTCACAGGAGTTTTTCTGATTACTATTTAGATTCCTGTAGTGTAATTGTCCATGGAGAGAAAGAGCCAGCAATGCAATTTAAAAGAGAAAAAGAAACCAAATGGTCAGAGAGAGTTCTGTGCATTTCTCCAGCTTTGTGAATAATGACAGGAAGAATTAAAGATCTTTCTCTCTTTCATGAGATATTTCAACCTTTGTCACAAACTAAGGCAATGTACTTTTGACAACTGGATTTCAGGAAACAAAAGAATGTAATATAAAATTATTGGTACTAACTTAGAATTTTCAGGTTTTTCACAATAGATACCCGAACCTAAAGCAGTTTTCTACCAGAACTCATTCTGCATTATTGAATTCATAAATGCTGATTTTGTTGCTTTAAAAGGTTAAAGACTTGTAATTATACACTTTTCCAGCCCATAATTACTCAAAAGCCCTTGAAACTCCTTCAGTTAGAGAACTTTTAATGAGTCAATTAATGATCCTCCTATGAGATACATTAAATTCAAGGGGAAGGAAGCCAATTGGGATAAGGGGGAGAAAAAAATATGAGAGATTAGCTGAACAATCCATAGTAGGGTCAGGATTGAAATTCATACCTTCCAAATCTCAGCTGCAGTTTATATTACTCAGAGAAAAATAGGGTTGACTTTGCAGCTAATGGAAGACAACTAATAGGAAGAAGATACCTTGATGGTATTAAGAAGTTAGTCATCCACTATAGTAGTTAACTGCAATTGCCAATACTCACAAAAGGGTAAGATGTTTCACACAAGCAGCTATTACTCAGTAAAAGATGATTCTCTCTAGTGATTCTGGTTGTGTGACAAGCAGGCCACAGATCAGCTAAGAAAAGATGGAAGTAAGTATGTAACTGTCTCAGCATCTGTGTTTTATTTTATTTTATTTTTTAGCAGCTGTGTTTTAAAACACATGCCTATTATAAGTCTAATGTTAACATCTATCCAAGCCCAAATGTGCAAAGGTAAAGTGAATGTATTTTACTCTCATCCCAATATGTTGTCACACAGTGCTTGAAAGGATTATTTTTTATTTAAATGACAGGGAGACTACAATTCTTCTATGTTTAATATTTTGATTTGAAGATGGATTTTTTACTTCTTTCCTTAATTCTAGCAATACAGTAAACTGAAGACTGGAAACTAGAATTTACAAAATTGTTAAAAAAATTGATGTGAAATTTTTCATTAGCACAACATGTAATTAATTGGAAGGCTGTTTTCTTGACTATAAATTCTTCATTATATTAATCGTACATAATAGTGTCATAAAAGAGTATCATGAATTGACTCAATAAACAATTACAATAACAAGGTCGATTTAGTTCAGGGTTGAGAATTTATGTGTGATGCTTATGTTGCAAAGTATAAGAAATATATTCTAAGCATTTTCTAGAAAAAATCCAGAAGTAATATTTAAATTTTTATAATGTGTAGTTCCAGCTTTAAATCAGTGAATGAATTATGCATCAACCAACACATCTTGAAATGCTTGTACAATATTTTGTCTAGTTTGTTGAAAAATAACCAGATAAATCAACTTTTGAGTTCCTCTAATTTATTATTTCAGCTATGTCTCCAAATTAAAAATAATTAGGAATGGGCTAATTTGTATATTGTAAAATCAGATTTAACTACTTATATCCCTGCTACTTTAATAGTCTTGAGTTTTTATAGGCTTTTTTGTGTAGTGGTTAAGAAGGCATTCTCAGGAAGAAGATGCTCTTCTAATTACTAACAGTGAATCTTGGTCAAATTACATAACTATACCTCTGTTTTCCCATTTATAAAATGAACATAATAAAAGTACTTAACTCATAGGTATGTTGGAGCATGGAACTAATAAGATATTGGTTAAAATATTTAAATCCCTTAGAATAGTGCCTAACACATAGTAAGAGCTATAAAAGTCTGACCTTAATTATTATACTTTTGTCTTATATCCTACAGAGCTAGCGGCCAATATATGGGCAACAAATGCAAGAGAAAAGATTGTGACACATTAAACATTGATAGTAATAAAATTAAAATCTTATGTGATATACATTTCTTTCAATGTCTGATTTTTAAGAAAGTGCTCCTCTCTCAAAAAAAGCATTATACAGTCATCCCTCACCATATTGCAGTTCACTTTTTGTGGCCTCACTGTATTGCTGATTTTAAAATTGTATATATAGTATTTCATTTTGTATCATGGATTTTTCACTATATCATGGGGGTCTGTAGTATATAGGTATTTTTATATATTTATTATTTTAATTATTTTGTGGTAAAATAAGCATTTTCTAGCCTAAAAAATTGAAAATAATATTAAAAATATTAATTAAAACATATTAAAAGAATACTAAATTGAAATAAAATACACAGTGTACAGCACATGAGTAGACAAATACTCACACATACGGAAAATGCAGCCATGGCTGCTCCCGCTTGAGCTAGTTTGCCCACATGAGATTGTACCTGGCACACTATTGGCTGATGGATGGGAAGTGACCAACCAGAGATACTTTCATCAGTACTACACAGCTAATTCATCATCTTTATCATTCAGTTTATAGTAAATTCACTGGTGAGTAGCCATACAGAATTTTATATGTTGTTAAAATTACATAAGTTTAAGAGTATAGAAAGTGTTTTAAAGCATAAGAAGTGTTTATAAGAATGTGGGAAAGGTTAATAGCAGTGTGGGAAAGGTTTATAAGAGTGTGGGAAGGGTTTATAAAGCCTTAAAATCTATATAAATAATAAAATAAATATAAGGTTGCTACTTTGTGGATTTTCGCCTTTTACAGGGGGTTCTGGAACCTAACCCCCACGATAGATGAGGGACCAATGTATTAATTATTCAAATAACTTATTAAGACTAACAATTTTTTCTCTTAATTACTTATTCACTAAAAAAATTTTTTTAATGTTTTTAAGACTTTTACATTTGAAAGTTGTCAAGACTAAGTGAAGCTGACTTACTTGGAACTCCTATGCTATTATGATAAAGAAGAAGATTTATGTATGTTCTTACAGTCTTGCTGTAAATAAAACAGTGGATAATATCCAAACTTTTAATTAGCTGTGACAGTTGGACAATATACCCTTAATAATATTCACAGAAGATTAAAAGCTTATTTTACTTGTCTCTCCTGTTTTCAAGTTTTAATTTATTTTTGGTTGGAATTGCAAACTAAAATGAAAGATATAGCTACTTCTCTGTTTTGTACTTTTTACCACAATCTTTATTAGTGAACACAGACATTACCAAAATCAGGAAGGAAAACTGCATGAGGTTTCAATGGTGTGTTACAATGTAATGACCTCTGGAATAGGTTCACTGAAAACTTAAATAGATATAGACCTTAGGTGAGTGTCAGCTATGCCATTTGACAGCTGTTTCATTTTGCACAAGTTATTTAAACATTGTAAGCCTCAGTTTTCTCCTATGTCAAATAAAGGTAGTAGTGAGATTTCATTTAGGTAATAAAATGTGTAGAATGTTCCTTGGCATAAAGAGTTCAATAAATATAGTCTGCTGTAGTTATGAGGATGACTACAATTATGATTATTGCTTCTGCTCCATTAATACTTGGTCTTTTATCACTGATAGGTTTACTTAGTCTAACCTATTCTAATATTTCTTCTACTTTCTCATTTCTCATTCTGTTTTCCATCCCATTTCTTATAATGTAACCTTTCCCAAGATATCTAAAATTTTTACATTTTTAGATATATACTTTTTGACTAATTGTTCCAAGACCTTATTTCTGGCCTTGACTTATCGCCTGAGTCCCTATTCTGATTGACACACTTGACAGAGCTGACCCGCCATCACTACAACCAGTGATGTACTATTCAACTGGCTTTCATTAGCATTTGCGGTTTTCTTTAGTGTAAGTTCCTTCATCATGGCTGTCTCAGTGCTGCCATCTTAACCTTACTGAATGTGCACACTGGCTCCGATACAGCACTGCACTTACCGAACTTGTAATGCACCAGACCACATTCATCATCTTTGCTCCGGCCCTTCGCCAGTTCACCACGGCCAGAAACATCCGAGTCAGCCTGGATGGAATTTGAGGAATTTTTCAATTGTCCTTTTTATACCTCTTCATCTAAGCTCTGCTATTGCCTCACACTGGACTGTCCCATTCATATACTCATTGTGGAAATTCTTCTTCAAGCCTGAGCTCAAATGTTGAATCCTTTGATAAGCCTTCCTCACTTGACTCTCTGATAAGAAGTCATCACGGCTTCCTCTGTATTCAAACTATACATCTCTTTCCTGAAATAGAACTGTCTAGAATCAGTTCATTAAGGAAAACTTAGCTTGACTAGGTGGTGGCACAGTGGATAGAGCCTCAAACTGGGATGCGGAAGACCCAGGTTTGAAGTTCCAAGGTTGCCAGTTTGAGCACAAGCTTATCTGGTTTGAGCACACCTCACCAGCTTGAACCTAAGGTTGTTGGCTTGAGCAAGGGGTCACTCACTCTGCTGTAGCCTCCATCCCCATCAAGGCACATATGAGAAAGTAATCAATGAACAATTAAGGTGTTGCAATGAAGAATTCAAGCTTATCATCTCTCTCCTTTCCTGTCTGTCTGTCCCTATCTGTCCTTCTCTCTGTCTCTATCTGTCTCTATGACAAAACAAAACAAAACAAACAAACAAAAAAAAACGGAGGTCTTGTGTACAGTCAATCACCCTCCTACAGCCATAAATGTTTCCTTAATATTTTGGTCTAAAGGTGGATTTTTAAAACTTTTCCTGTCAAAACAGTGGAATAAAGACTTGAACTTTACAATGAAGAATTCAAACAAAATCAAGGGACACAGGAGAGAAACAAAGTTTATTATGTGTAATTAGATAATATGGCTCACTCCAGCAGAAAGATTTGAGTTTATTAATAAAGCTCATCCTTCCAATAGTATTTATTTACTTTTTTGTTATGCTAAATACATTCTTCACCAAATACAGTATGAACTATGATCTGCTGGAATAGCAATGTACTCACGTCTAATTGCCATGTAGACTAGCAGTGTATTATGTACATAATACATAATTCAATAATTTGTTAGCATAATTTATGAGTGTGTGACAGGAGAATTTTGATTTCAAAGTTTAATTTACCATACTGTGTCAGGTAACAAAACATAAAAAGTCATAATATGCCACTACCTTGTGAAACCTTTCCATATGTAAAATCTTGAGACTGTTAGATGTTATCATATAACAATTTTATTTTTGTTCTTATTTTTCTCATGAAGAAAAAAATAAAGTAACACTACCTAAAACACAGCACCATTTATTAATGGGAAATGTCATAACTTTTCATCTTTCTTTGTCCATCAGAAAAAAGAAGAGCTGTGACTTTATCTCATTCTAAATTTGCAGGCAATTACTTCTGAAAAGTCTAACTTCAAAGTGATGTCAGGATTGTAGAAGTGTTTTTCCTTTGAACCTATTTCAAGACATCTGAAAGCTTTAATGCTATATTTTTCTTACCTGCAGGAAAAAAAAGAAAAAAAGAAGTTTTGGAAGGGACTGAAACTAAACCTTAACCTAGAAGAGAACCTGGCCAGTCGTGGATGAATGTGCTGGGTTTACCCTTGATGAGACTTGCTACTTGTTGCCTAAACATTCCCATTTTGTCCATCAGACTCACACATTCCGTTTAGTAGAAATCAGTGACTCATGTTGAATCCCGAGTAGGCCACTGTGGTCTTTACGTTTGTAAAGTTTATCTATGCTTTTGCCTCTGATCACTTTTCCCTGTCCCCTGCTTGTTTGCCTCACATCAGTGTCTAGCAGACATCTGGATAGGAAGATAGGTTCAGAAGGAAATTTAGAATTAAGAGGTATTTTGGAAATAAAGTAGAATTCAGGAGATGAATTCTGGTTCTAGTTCTTATTGGTTTTAATTAGCTGTTTGACTTTGAATGAATCTCATTATGTTTCTGGATATAATTTATAAAATTACTGAATTGGAATAAATATCATTCATGACCTTTTACCATTCTCATACACCATGGTTCTTTATAGGTTGCTTTTTGTAAATAGACTTTGTTGATATCTACAATGCACCAATAAGCACAGAAGTAGATATGATAGTACAGTAATGTGACAGTGCAATACCAAGAAAGTTAATAACACGAACTGGAATTTTAATGAGGCTGATTAAAACTCTGGCATTGTCTCCAGAACATTTGACCCCAACTATACTGCTCAGAAAAAATTAGGGGATATTGCAAAATGAATATGAAGCTACAAAATATCCCCTAATTTTTGTGAACAGTGTATTATCCCTACACTAAATCCATGCTGTTAACACACAAGCCTTGTCAATTGCTTAATTTTGGAATCTCATGAGGTTTTCTCATTTCTATTATAGTGGCGTAATAATTACTTAGTTGGCAAAATAACTTAATTTGAAAGAGATGCTCCACTTTCCAAACTCTGCACAATGTCTGAGAATCAGAATCCTGGGTGCTCTGTGTAAAAAAGGGAACTTAGCTTTTAGTTGTGACCAGTCCAGTCATATCTGCTGTCTAACTTGATTAGCATCTTGTTGATTCACTTACCAGATCATCAGTTACTCCTATTTTGTAAGCTTTAAAACCATTCTTCTGAAATGCATAACTCCTTAACTATAGCACAATGAAGATATTTTGCATTGTATGTGGTTCTAACAGCAATTCATGGCTATTAGATCCAAGGGAAAATAAACTAAGATTCTTCTTATGCAGCAGAATAAAGAATATGGAGATTTTGTAAAAGATGCAACAATTGCAGTAGGTTTTGAATCTAGGAATTAAATATAATTCCTAGATATATCTATTAGAGATAAATAGGATTTATATTTAAGTTGAAGGTCAATTTGGGAAATGTCTTAGTTAAGTCAAAATGCCATAACAAAATACCCTGGTAAGGTAGCTTAAGCAACAGAAATTTATTTTCTCACAGTTTTGAAGGATGGAAGTACCAGATTAGGGGCCATCATGGTCAAGTTCTGAAGAGACCTCTCTTCCTTCTTTGCAGATGGCTGTTCTCCCACTGGCTGCTCCCATGACCTTTTCTCACTGTGTTACTGGAAAAAGAGGGATCCCTCTCTCTCTTCCCCTTATTGTCAGGCCAGAGTCCAAGCCAATGAGCACCTTACCCTTACAATGTATTTAAACCACTTCTTAAAAACCCCTTCTCCAAATATATCAGTGGTTCAAGATTCAACATAAGAATCTGTGGGGGAACCTTTCAGTCCATAGCCAGAAAGTGCTTTCCCCTGTGACTAGATTAGTCAAATAAAATTATTCTGAACTTTATCCGTGCTTTAAAACAAGGATGTTTTCCTATACAACTTCAGCCATGAGAATCAAGAAATTAACACACACACATAACTAACATTTAATCTTCAAAACCTATTTATATCTCCCCAATTGTTCTAATAAAGACCTTTATAACAAAAGTATCCAGCTCATTATTACATGATACATTTAATCTCTGCAGTCTCCTTTTCCTGGAACAATCTTCTCAACTTTATTTATTTATTTATTTATTTATTTATTTATTTATTTATTTATTTATTTATTTTACTATCATGACTTTGACATTTGAAATTTAAAGGCCAGCTATTCTGTAGACCAGAGGTCGAGAACCTATGGTTCGCAAGTCAGATGTGGCTCTTTTGATGGCTGTATCTGGCTAGCAGACAAATCTTTAATAAATAAATAATAATGTTAAAAATATAAAATATTCTCATGTATTACAATCCATTCATTTCCTACTGCTCATTTTCATGGTTGATGAGGGTGGCTGGAGCCAATCAAGCTGTCCCCCGGGACAACACCAAATTTTTAGTGGATAATGCATAATGTACACGGGTTCATTGTGAGGTCAGGAAGTAAACTCCCCTCCTTTTAATCAAGAGGTCAGCTAGCTAATTGCAGAAACCCTTTTGACGAAGAAGATTGCTAAAAGAAAAAATGATGAGAAGTATCCTACTTTCCAGCAGAAATGGACAGATGAATTCGCTTTTGTGTAGAGAGCAGGTTCTGCAGTGTGTCTAATATGCAATGATAAAATTGCATCAATAAAATGGTCAAATATAAAGCGGCATTTCGACACACACCATACTACATTTGCATCAAAATATCCAGCGGGGGACAGCAGGAAGAAAGCATGTCAAGAGCTACTGTGCAGAGTGCAAGCTAGTCAGCAGCAACTTCCTGTTTGGACCCAACAAGGTGACTGGAATTCGAATAGCTTTGCTGGTGCTTTAACAATTGTGAGAAACAAAGTCATTCACAGAAGGGGAGTATGCCAAAACATTCATGCTTCATGGTGCCAATGAACTTTTTGACGAATTTTCAGATAAAGACAAGATAATCAAACAAATAAAAGACATGCCTCTGTCAGCAAGAACTGTTCACTATCATACCATCATGATGGCAAATCAAATTGAAGCAAC
Source organism: Rhynchonycteris naso (assembly GCA_037038555.1). Lineage (NCBI taxonomy): Eukaryota > Metazoa > Chordata > Mammalia > Chiroptera > Emballonuridae > Rhynchonycteris > Rhynchonycteris naso. Next base: position 174,784,040 of record CM072995.1, on the reverse strand, counting down.
ACAAGTGAAGGACATAAATGCAGCACCATTCTTTTCTCTTGCTTTGGATAAGTCAACAGATGTAAGCCATTTATCCGAGTTCAGCGTGATTGCAAGGTATGCTGTGGGTGACACCCTACGTGAAGAAAGTCTTGCTGTTTTACCTATAATAGAGACCACAAAAGGGGAGGATTTATTCAAATCTTTCACTGAGTTCGCTAAAGAAAAAAATCTACTGATGGATAAAGTCATTTCGGTGTGTACTGATGGTGCTCCGTGCATGGTGGGGAAAAACAGAGGATTTGTAGCGCTTCTTTGTGAACATGAAAAGAGACCCATTTTAAGTTTTCACTGCATCCTACATCAGGGGGCGCTTTGTGCTCAGATGTGTGGCGAGCAGCTTGGAGAGGAGACGTCGCTGGTCATTCGGGTGGTCAACTTTATTGTTGCCTGAGCTTTAAATGATCGCCAGTTTAAAGCACTGCTGGATGAAGTTGGGAATAATTATCCTGGTCTGCTTCTGCACAGCATTGTGCGTTGGTTGTCAAGAGGAAAGGTGCTCTGCTGTTTCGCGGCTTGTCTGAGCTAAATCCGGACTTTTTTTTTTAATGAAAAACATTAAGCATCCTGAGTTATCTATCACTGAGTGGTTCCTGAAGTTCTACTATCTTGTGGACATACTGAATATCTGAACCAGCTCAATGTGAAAATGCAAGTCTTGTCCCTTCAACAAGAACTGTTTGCACTTGAAAACAAGCAAGAATTCTTCATTGCCGACATTGAAACAGGTTGTTTACTACACTTTGAAAAACTGAGAAAGTTTAAATATGCATGCACGTCAAGTGACCCTGCTCAACATCTTGATCTCTAGCAGTTAGCGGGCTTCACATCTAATATCTAGCAGTCATTTAAAATGCAATGCGGAGAATTTCATGAGAGCACTCGTCTTTTTAGATTCATCACCCATCCACACGAGTATGTAGTGGATAGCACTGACCTGAGATACATCCTTGGTGTCTTCGTCAGTGATTTTGAGCTACAAGTTGCTGACCTGAAGGCCTCAGATATTTGGGTGAATAAGTTCAAGTCACTGAATAAAGATTTGGAAAGACTTGACGACAGCAAAGAGTTGGCGAGCAAACACAAGCGGAGAGAAATGAAAACACTTCAACCCGCAGACCAGCTGATTGTCAAAACTTGAAACACACTTTCTGTCACATACCACACACTGCAGCATGTTGGTATTGCTGTACTAATAATGTTTGTCTCTACGTATGCATGTGAGCAGTCTTTCTCACATTTAAAAAAATGTTAAGACCAACCTATGATCATGTTTAATGGATGGAAGTCTCAACACCTACATGAAGCTTAACCTCACCACGTATCAACTAGACTACAAAGCCATCAGCAAAACCAAGCAGCACCAGAAGTCACATTAATGTTAAGAAGTACTTTATTCATCATTGGTTAGCAACAGCATAATGTTATTAAGAAGAATTCAGAGACTTGTTGTACTTTAAAAGTGTTGGTCTTACATAAAATGCACACATTTACTTGTATTTAGTGTTAAACATATTGTATGGCTCTTATGGAATTATATTTTAAAATGTGTGGCGTTCATGGCTCTCTCAGCCAAAAGGGTTCCCGACCTCTGCTATAGACTGTTCTCAATTTGAGGCTGTTTCCTTATGATTAGATTCCGGTTATGTGTCTTTAGCAGAAATATCACAACAGTAATGTTATATTCCTATTGTGTCCTATCAGAAGTTTGATTAATTCCACCACTGAAGAAGCTCATTTTGATCACTACATTATGGTGAAGTGTGTATAACTTCTCCACCCTAAAGTAAACATTTTTCTTTATAATTAGTCAGTGTTTTGTGGCTGCTGCTTCCAATTTATTCATGTATTTATTTTTATCTGCATGGACTCATGATTCCAAGTTATTCATTGGGTTACAGTTCATCTCTATTATTTTGATGTCTATTTTGTCCCTGATTGGTTCATGGTGTGCCAACAACACCTATGGACACCCTCACTCTCAGAAGGCTTTGACGCCCCAACCCCATGTTCAGCTGCCTGCCCACCCAGGGGCCCTCTCAACCCACTGAGGCTCTGGTACTGTGACCTGGGTTCTGCTATACCCTCGGCTGGCACATATGCCTGCTTCACTCTGCTCCACTTAATAATATCTTTAAGACTAAAGTGTTCAAGAAGGGAAGGGGAAAAGAGGGAAGGGAGGGAGGAGATGAAAAAAGAGGTCAAATGGCAATTTTATAATAAATTATGTAGCTTTAATATTTTGCAACTTAAAATTCTTTTTTCTCTTCTATTTCCTCAATTTCATATAAGAAAACTACCAAATCACTCTTAGTCAATTCATACCTTTATTAGAGCATCTTAGTCAGAAAATGCTTTGAAATTTCCTTTAAATAAATGTTAATGCTTGTCTGTGGGGCCTCCTTAGTCTGCAGCACAGAACACAGAGAAAGGAGCCAGTCAATCGAAGGAGACTAGTGATGGGTTTCTGAAAAGCTTTGTTTTGGAGTTTCATAAGTATGCCATTTAGAGTGTCTGTTCAGTAAAGAAAATAACAGAGCAGGGAAGGAAGGAAAGATCTTTTGATTATGGGGGAAAACTTTCCCTTTTAAGGTTGTAGAACTGTGATGATGAAACTGACTTGGGACTAATACATTTTCTGCTGTTCAAAGGTAAACTTTCACCCTCACCTGACCTTGGTGAGGTGTAAACTTTTGAAGAAACCTGTCTGCACACTTTGAGAACATGCCCCTGTACACCATGCGAGAGCTCTTCTACTGCTCTCTCATGTTTTCCTGCTTGTAAACATTTTACAGGTGTCTGTTTCATCAACTGGGCTATAAAAAGTCTGATTGTAAAAACAATACATTTACTATTTTGTTGTGTTTTGGGGGACTAGCATCCAAAATAGCAGTAAGTGTATAATTGTAAAATGAATTAACCAATGGATTAATGAATCAATGGTCTCACAATCAATCAATCAATCAATCAATTAACTCAAGTGTCTGGTATTAAACATGTTTTACAAATATTTTTCCATCTTAAAAGGCACCTGGTTTGAATTTCTCAAATAATAAAAAAGATCTATTGTTTTTAATAATCAGGTTGTCACTGGTTATGAGTCTGTAACTATCAAAAACAATTTTCTCATATATGTTCTCAATTTCATATGAGAAAATAATCATGGTATTCTGAGGCAGTTTATTCCTTTATTTGTAAATACTGATTTGAAATTGCTAAAGTAGAAGGGAGATTTCCTCTTATTTATGAAAGTTAAGGGCTGATTTTAAAATCTAATACTGTACTCCTACCCTGGCCCAAAGACAATGTGTCAGCAACCTGAGCTTCTCGGTACTATTAATGAAAGAGCGTTACCATTGTCTTGATACAAATATGTAGCTTCGTCAGTTTTAGAGTGGCCCTGTTATTCCTGCTTGCCTTAGTTATACCAGTTACCTTTAATAAGCAGTTCAACAAATCTGAAGAACATTGTTATTATGTATGTGACCAGCAGAACATGAATTAAAGTACACCGCTCAGTGGCAGCAAATGTGATTTTGAAGTAGTGCTATATTTTTGCTTCTGAAGACTACCTCTTTATACACATTGGGGAGGTGCTAATGATAAACAGTTATATGGCATTGCTAAACTAACTTAAATACAGCCTGAAGAAGATATTTTATATAAAAACATTAAAAGTATAACACATATTTTGCCTCCCCTCTTTTTCTTTGCTAATATACTATTTTCCAATCAGTGACTACTAAAACAGTAAATGTACCAGATACTGACTTGATTTAATATATAAAACAGAAATCGCACTCCTCCCCAATTCTTTCCTGCTTAAGAGCCTCTACTTTAACTGTGGTCTACCAAGCCAGGCACAATGTGATATGAACCTCTCTCCCTCTCCCTGAGATTCCTGACTCCCTCCTCCATTTCTCCCTGTGTTCCAGCCCTACTGGTCTCTGCCTGCATCTAGGAGAGCCAAGCCAGCTTCTGCCTTTGTGCCTTTACTATTTCTCTCTGTTTGGAATTTCCAGTGCCTGAAAGAGTGGCTTGGTGGGTGTGAAGAGGGTGCATTCAATCACTGATATTTTATATATGCTCTTTCCACCTAAAATACATATGTACTGTAAGTAAACAGAATGTGATTTCTATACAATATGACTTTTAAAAAGTCCCTTCAAACTTCTTCCAGCCAGATTACTGCCCCTGTATAGAAAGCCCCAGTACAGTGTCTAAAAGCTCTCAGGTTCCTCCATATAAGTGGCTCAGTTCAAATACCAACCCCTCAAAAGAGAGAGATACTGTCATATTCTTTTCCATGTTTTATTTTCCTCATTGCACTTAAAATTGTAGGAGATTAATTTATCTTCATTGCTGTTTACTCATCATTTATATTTTCACGGGAGATTGTAAACACAATGAGAACCGGAATTGTGTCTGTCCTCGCTCCCATTATATCCCCAGCTTTTAGAACAGTGCCTGATACACAGTTGGCATCTCTCAAAAATCTCTCTGTTGAATGTGTGAAAATGTCTTTGCTTAAAAAAATTGTATACTTGGCCAAATTCTAAATCAGACGTTGCTAGCAATCATTTTTAGCAATCATATGACAGTGTCAACTGCCCTCCAACCAGTATTTCTTCAGAATATTTAAATATTGCTCTATTGATAACAAGAAACTATAAAATGACACTGGAGAACAAAATTTCTGTTGCATCCATAAAAACACTTGTTCTTACCTAATTTGAGAGTGCTGATCTCAAATCTGACATTAGTTTTTCTCTGTAAGCTACAGGTATTTTATCAATTAAACATTTTAGGTTTTCATCTTATTGTAAAATTTTCAACATTTAGTTTAACATAATGAAGTAGAATGTCTTCTTGGGCATCATCTTTGTGAAAATATAATAATTTATATAATGCAGCATATATACTAATACACTAAAAGATATGTATGCATCAGAATTTGTCTACAATTTCAAAATAGAAAATATTAAAACACTTATTTTAATCATAAAATTTGCGTAAAACTTATTTAAATTCTATTCAACCAAAAATTTGCATTTGTAGCTCTTGCGTTTGTGTACTTGTTGAGGACAATCTCATTTGATGCTCCAGCATCATATTTCTGTCCCATTGCCCCTGATAACGCTCTTCCATCATCTTCAGATCTTGATGAAAACGTTCTTCCTTCTCATCACTAACAGCTCCAAGATTTTGGGGAAACAGTCCCAAGGGGACTGTTCAGGAAGTGAATCTTAATGTTCATGTTACATCCAATGTCACCGAAAGCCAACAGCATCCTTTGAACCAGATAGTTTTCTGCTTTTTTGTTGCCAAGGAAGTTCGTTGTAACTGCCACAAAAGACTGCTATGCTGTTTTTTCCTCCTTATTCATGTTCTTCGCAAATTCTTTGTCACGTATGAGGGTTCAAATTTGAGGTCTATTGAATACACCTGCTTTTATCTTCTCTAAAAACAAGGAAGGAAAAGCAGAAATAATATATTGAAAACATTCACTTTCTCTATTCAAAGCCTGAACAAACTGCTTCATTAAGCCAAGTGTGATGTAAAGTGGGGGGAAAATGATCCTGTCTTGATTAACTACAGGTACATTCACAATATTTTGCATCCCTACTTTCTGAGCTTTACGTTTCGGCCACTCCTTCTGTGTCCAGTGTTTCTCCCAAGCACAGCTGTTCTACAAACACAGAAAGCAAGGATACTTTTTGAAACCTCTCTGTTGTCCTAGCAGGAAACTTACCATTTTAAGATCCACACAACATGGGGCTGTATGTGTCTTTACATACCAATGTTTTTGAGTTTTGGGGGTATATACCCAGTAGAGGGATTGCTGGGTCATATGGTAGTTCTATTTTTAGTTTTTTGAGGAACCACCATACTTTCTTCCATAATGGTTGTACTACTTTACATTTCCACCAACATGTTCATAGCAGCATTGTTCACAGTGGCCAAGACATGGAAAAAAAAATCCTTCAATAGATGACTAGATAAAGAAGATGTGGTACATATATACCATGAAATACTACTCAGCCATAAGAAATGATGACATTGGATCATTTACAACAATATAAATGGATCTTGACAAACATTATACAGAGTGAAATAAGTAAATCAGAAAAAACTAAGAACTGCATGATTCCATAGATAGGTGGGACATAAAAGAGAGACTAAGAGACATGGACGTGAGTGTGGTGGTTACCAGTGGGGGGTCGGAGGAAGGAGAGGGAGGAAGAGGGGGAAAGGAAGGGGCACTACGAAAACCAGATAGAAGGTGACAGAGGACAATTTGACTTTGGGTGATGGATATACAACATAACTGAATGACAAGATAACCTGGAGATGTTTTCTTGAACATATGTACCCTGATTTATTAATGTTACCTCATTAAAATTAATAAAATTAAAAAAAGAAAAAGAAAAAAGATCCACACAAATGACCAAGTTATGCTCCTCATACTTCAGTAAGTCAAGGACAGTTTTTATGTCATTATAATCTTCTCACAGATGAGTTAAATAACCAATTGGAACCACTGCATAAACATTACCATTGTGTAAGAGAAAACATTTCAGACTCTATTTAGAGCTTTCAAGAAATAGCTGCCATTCTGTTGGATTGTAAGTGGTAACACCTAGCTGGCTGAGAAGACTATTGATATCATGACAGTAAACAAAGTGTTTGTCTTCAGAAAAAAAGTCCCCCAAAATTTGTTCACCAGAATAAAAAGACAAACCACACAATGGGAGAATATATTCGACAGCACGTCTAATAAGAGATTAATAACCAAAATTTATAAAGAACTTATAAAACTCAACACCAGGAAGACAAACAATCCAATCAAAAAAATGGGCAAAAGAAATGAATAGAAATTTCTCCAAAGAGGACATACAGATGGTAATAGGCATATGAAAAAATGCTCAACATCACTAATCGTTAGAGAAATGCAAATTAAAGCCACAATGAGATATCACCTCACACCAGTCTGAATGGCACTCATCAGCAAAACAACACAGAATAAGTGCTGGCGAGGATGTGGAGAAAAGGGAACCCTCCTGCACTGCTGGTGGGAATGCAGACTGGTGCAGCCACTGTGGAAAACAAATCAAAAAATTAAAAATCGAACTGCCTTTTAACCCAGCTATCCCACTTTTAGGAATATACCCTAAGAACACCATAGCACTGTTCGAAAAGAAGAAATGCGCCACATGTTCATGGCAGCATTGTTCACAATAGCGAAGATCTGGAAACAGCCCAAATGTCCATCAGAGGACGAGTGGATTAAAAAGTTTAGGTACATATATACTATGGAATACTACTCAGCCATAAGAAATGATGACATCGGATCATTTACAACAAAATGGATGGACCCTGATAACATTATACAGAGTGAAATATGTAAAACAGAAAAAAACTGAGAACAGCATGATTTCATACATAGGTGGGGCATAAAAGTAAGACTATGAGACATGGACAAGACTGTGCTGGTTATGGAGTTGGGGGAGGGAGGAGAGGGTGGGAGAGGGGAGAGGGGAGGGGCACAAAGAAAACCAGATGGAAGGTGACAGAGGACAATTTGACTTTGGGTGATGGGTATGCAACATAATAGAATGAAAAGATAACCTGCAGATGTTTTCTTTGAACATATGTACCCTGATTTATTAATGTCACCCCATTAAAATTAATTTGAAAAAATTTGTTCACACTTTCTAAAATGGGATACTTCAGCTGACTAGTGAAGTACATTCTTTTCTTGAAGCCTGGAGGCTAGCTAATAACTCAGCTTCTTTCTTTGATAGGCTCAAATCTCTTACTAATTCATTCAATTTGGGTTTGCTAAACTGCTGAGGGCTCAATGACTGCCAGGCATCAGAAGAAGACACTTTTCATTCTACAACCATTTCCTCATGCATCTTATCAAAATACACTTGATCACCATGTTCACTTTCTTCATCCTTAGAAGAAATAAAACCATTGAAAACTGGAACCGGGAGTGTCTCACAGTGTGGGATACATTGTGTTGCCGAAGGAGTATTAGGATATGCAATCATATGCCGTTTTTTCTTGCCAATGTTCTTTGTATGGATTAGACCGAAATAACAGTCACTGCTGTGGTACTTAGGTTCACACCAAACCATGGCAATACCAAAAGGCATTCCTTTGCATTTTCCGTTTGTCCAGTCATGAACCATTTACTCACAATCATGACACAAAATATGAGGAGCCCAATTCTTCTCTTGATCGCCAAGGGAACTTGAAAATAGGCAGTATATGCACGTGTCACAAATGATGAAATATTGCCCCTTTGATGTTGAAGTGTTTAACTGCCACATATATAACAGAAGGTATCAGGATTATTCTTTCATTTATGCCTACTCAAAGAATCCATGATTCAATCTTAAAACAAAATAAGAGGGTGTTTTGAGCAGATAATAATTATTTTACATTTAAAATCAACTAAAATTATGTAAAAGTGATGTTTGTACAACATTAATTTCCTTGTGGTTATGTTCAATCCAAGAATCATTGCCCTTTAACTCCAACTTAAAGACCAATGCATGCCATTAACTATATCAAAAAGAAATTAAAATTGCATAAAAACTAGAGTATGAACTAAAAAACATTTCAGATTTGGAATCAGCGATGCAGGAATATATAGAAAAAGTTCTAAAACCTCATACAACAGAAAATTAAAAAGAAATGGTCCCCATTCTAAAAAAAAAAAAAATGATAGGCTGGAAAACACAAAATAATATTTATCGGAACTGTGCTTTTAGACCCTGAAATGGAAGTCATCAATTTCCATCCATTTCCCTAGGTCTGTTGAATGGCTTTATAATTGCTCAAATTAGAAATCTGGAAGTTCTCTGAGGTCTATACTATTCCATCTCCAGGATTTCCTACTCATTCAAAGACCCGTATTGAGTGTGCTTTTTAAATATCTGTTTTAGCCTTTTACAATGGCACCCACTCAGTGCTGATTTTATTTTATTTTATTAATATTTTTTATTAATTTTGATGGGGTGTCATTAATAAATCAGGGTACAAATGTTCAGTTGAAAACACCTCCAGGTTATTCTGACATTTAATTATGTTGCATACCCATCACCCAGTCAAATTATCTTTCATCACCTTCAATCTGGTTTTCTTTGTGCCCCTCCCCTCCTGCTACCCCCTCCCCCTCATCCCTACCTCTACCCCCAGTAAATACCACACTCTTGTCCATGTCCCTGAGTCTCATTTTTATGTCCCTCTTATGTATGGAATCATATAATTCTTAGTTTTTTCTGATTTACTTATTTCACTCAGTATAATGTTATCAAGGTCCATCCTGTTGTTGTAAGTGATCTGATGTCATCAGTTCTTATGGCTGAGTAGTATTCCATAGTATATATGTACCACATCTTATTTATCCAGTCATCTATTAAAGGGCTTTTTGGTTTTTTCCATGTCTTGGCCAGTGTGAACAATGCTGCAATGAACATGGAGCTACATGTGTCTTTATGTACGAATGTTTTTGAGTTTGGGGGTATATACCCAGTAGAGGGGTTGCTAGGTCATATGGTAGCTCTATTTTTAACTTTTTGAGAAACCACCATACTTTCTTCCATAATAGTTTTACTACTTTACATTCCCACCAACAGTGGATGAGGGCTTCTTTTTCTCCACAGCCTCTTCAACACTTGTTATTACCTGTCTTGTTCATAATAGCTAATCTTACATGTGTGAGGTGGTATCTCATTGTAATTTTGATTTGCATTTCTCTAATAACTAATGAAGATGAGCATCATTTTATATATCTGTTGGCCATTTGTATTTCTCTCTGTGAGAAGTGTCTGTTCATGTTCTCTTCCCATTTTTTCTTGGATTGTTTGTTGTTGAGTTTTATGAGTTCTTTGTATATGTTGGATATTAGGCCTTTATCTGAGCTGTGTTTGAAAATATCATCTTCCATTTAGTTGGCTGTCTGTTTGTTTTGTTGTCAGTTTCTCTTGCTGTGCAAAAGCTTCTTAGTCTGATGTAGTCCCATTCATTTATCTTTGCCTTCACTTCCCTTGCCTTTGGAGTCAAATTCATAAAGTGCTCTTTGTAACCAAGGTCCATGAGTTTAGTACCTATGTTTTTTTCTATGTACTTTATTTTTTCAGGTCTTATATTTAGGTCTTTGATCCATTTTGAATTAATTTTAGGTCAAGGGGACAAACTGTAGTTGAGTTTCATTCTTTTCCATGTGGCTTTCCAGTTTTTCCACCACCATTTGTTGAAGAGGCTTTCTTTTCTCCATTGTGTGTTGTTGGCCCCTCTATCAAAAATTATTTGACCATATATATGTGGTTTTATTTCTGGGTTTTCTATTCTGTTCCATTGGTCTGAGTGTCTATTTTTCTGCCAATACCATGCTGTTTTGATTGTCATGGCTCTATAATATAATTTGAAGTCAGGTATTGTCATACCCCCAGATTCTATTTTTTTTTCCTTAGGATTGCTTTGGCTATTCAGGGTTTTTTATAGTTCCATAAAAATCTAATGATATTTTGTTCCATTTCTTTAAAAAATGCCATTGGAATTTTGATGGGAATTGCATTAAATCTGTATATTGCTTTGGGTAATATAGTCATTTTGACTATATTTATTTTTCCTATCCAAGAACAAGGTATATTTTTCCATTTCATTGTATCTTTTTGATTTCCCTTAACAATGTTTTATAGTTTTCATTATATAGGTCCTTTACATCCTTTGTTATGTTTATTCCTAGGTACATTATTATTTTTTGTTGCAACCATAAAGGAGATTGTTTTTTTTTACTTTTTTTTTCTGATGTTTCATTGTTGGCATATAGGAAGGCAATGGACTTTTGTATAATAATTTTGTATCCTGCAACCTTACTGTATTGGTTTATTGTTTCTAGTATTCTTTTTGTGGAGTCTTTGGGGTTTTCGATGTATAGGATTATATCATCTGCAAAAACTAAAACCTTTACTTCTTCTTTTCCAGTATGAATTCCTTTTGTTTCTTTTTCTTGTCTGATTGCTTGAGTAGAACTTCCAGCCCTACGTTAAATAAGAGTAGAGAGTGGACAACCTTGTCTTGTTCCTGATTTAAGGGGAAAAGTCCTCAGTTTTATGCCATTTAATATGATGTTAACTAATGGTTTGTGATAAATAACCTTTATTATGTTGAAATATTTTCCTTCTATACCCATTTTGTCGAGTGCTTTAAATATAAAATGCTGTTGTCTTTTATCAAATGCCTTTTCTGCATCTATTGATAGGACCATGTGGTTTTTGTTCTTTGTTTTGTTGTTATGGTGTATTACGTTAACCATTTTACATATTTTGAACCATCCTTGTGATTCTGGAATGAGTCCCACTTGATCATGATGTATCATTTTTTTAATGTGTTGTTGTATTTGATTTACTGGTATTTTGTTTAGTATTTTAGCATCTGTATTCATTAGAGATATTAGTCTGTAGTTTTCTTTTTTTGTGTTTTCCTTGCCAGGTTTCAGTATGAGGTTTATGTTGGCCTCATAAAATGTGTTTGGAAGTATTGCTTCTTCAATTTTTTGAAAGACTTTTAGTAGAACAGGAACCAAGTCTCCTTTGAATGTTTGATAGAATTCACAAGTATAGCTGTCTGGCCTGTACTATTATTTTGGGGGAGGTTTTTGATAGTTGTTTCTATTTCCTCCCTGCTTATGGGTCTGTTTAGGCTTTATGCTTTATCATTATTCAATATAGGAAGATTGTATTGTTCTTGGAATTTATCTATTTCTTCTAGATTGTTAAATTTGGTGGCATATAGTTTTTCATAGTATTCTACAATAACTTTTTGTATATCTATGATATTTGTGGTGATTTCTCCTCTTTTATTTTGGATTTTGTTTATATGAGTCCTTTCTCTTTTTTCTTTAGTGAGTCTTGCCAAGGATTTGTCCATTTTGTTGATCTTTTCAAAGAACCAGCTCTTTGTTTTATTAATTTTTCTATAGTTTTTCTGTTCTCTATTTTATTTATTTCTACTCTGCTTTTTATTATTTCTTTTCTTCTGCTGGAATTAGGTTGCCTTTTTTCTTTTCTCTAGTTGCTTAAAATGTGAAATTAAATGGTTTACTTGGGCTCTCTTTTGTTTGTTCATATGGGCCTGTAGTGATATGAACTTCCCTCTTATTACTGCATTTGCTGCATCCCAGAGATTCTGATATGCCGTATTGTTATTTTCATTTGTCTGTATGTATCTTTTGATCTCTGCACTTATTTCTTCTTTGAACGACTCATTTTTTAAAAGTATGTTGTTTAGTTTCCACATTTTTGTGGGTTTGTTTACCTCTTTTTTGCAGTTGAATTCTAGTTTCAAGGTTTTATGATCAGTGAATATGCTTGTTATAATCCCAATCTTTCTGAATTTGTTGATGTTATTTTTGTGGCCCAACATATGGTCACTTCTTGAGAGTGTTCCATATATACTAGATAAAAATATATACTCTGGTACTTTGGGATGAAATGTCCTATAGATGTCTATCATATGCAATTGTTTTAGTGTTTCGTTTAAGGCAAATATTTCTTTATTGATTTTCTGTTTGGATGAACAATCTAGAGCCATCAGCAGTATATTGAGATCTGCAATTGTGATTATATTTTTGTCGGTTTTTGTTTTTAGGTCTGTCAGTAGCTGTCTTATATATTTTGGTGCTCCTTGGTTTGGTGCATATATAAGGAGTGTTATGTCTTCTTGATTCAATGTCCCCTTAATCATTATGAAATGACCCTTTTTGTCTCTGTTTACTTTTGCTGTCTTATAGTCAGCATTGTTAGATATTAGTATAGCTACACCTGCTTTTTTCTGGATGTTATTTGCTTGGAGTATTGTTTTCCAGCCTTTGACTTTGAATTTGTTTTTATCTTTGTAGCTTAGATGTGTTTCTTTTAGGCAGCATACTGTTGGATTTTATTTTTTAATCTATTCTGCTACTCTGTGTCTTTTTATTAGTGAGTTCAATCCATTTACATTTAGTGTAATTATTAACACTTGAGGGTTTCTTATTGTCATTTTATATATTGCTTTCTGTTAGTTTTGTATCTTGTTTGATTTTGGATTCAATTATTTTTGTGTGTGGAATTTTGTGTTCTTTTTACTTCACTTTTTATCTCATTAGCATTTCCCCCAACCCCGGCTCTCCATTCTATGTAGTTTTTGTTCCACTTAATACAATAGAATTTTCATTTTTCAGTTTTTTTTTCTTGTTTTCTTCTTTTCTCTTTCACTATATCTTTCACTCAACCATCATTGCAAACAAACTATATTATTCTTAATCCAAATTTTTTTCTTGTAGCATTTTATAGATCCTTTGTCACTTCTCCCCAACTCAGGTCCTTCGTTCTAGGCAGTTTTTGTTCCATTAGCACAATATAATTTTCAGTTTTTCACTGTATTTTCTAAAAGTATATATACATTTAAAAATTTTTTTCATTCTTTATCAATTCTTATTAGTGTTATTAACAAAACTACCCTCAGGTGCCACTCAGGAAAAAGAAATCAAATATCATGGATACAAAAGACAGAGATGTAGCACAGATAGATGAGGAAAAATCTATGGAAAAACATTTCAATAGATTGGAAACCTTGGAGTTAAATGACAGAGAATTTAGAATAGAAATTTTAAAAATACTCAGGTATATACAAGAAAGCGCAGAAAGGCAATTTAGAAAGCTCAAAAAACAATTTAACGAACATAAAGAATATATCACCAAGTAAATTGAAACTATAAAAATTAATCAAACACAGATGAAAAACTCAATTCATGAACTGAAAAATGAGATAATAAGCTTAGCTAATAGAACAGGCCAGATAAAGGAGAGAATTAGTGACATAGAAGACAGGCAACTAGAGACACTATTGAAAGAAGAAGAGAAAGACTTACAAATTAAAAACAATGAGAAAGTCCTACAGAAATTTTCTGACTCCATCAGAAAGAGCAACATAAGAAAAACAGGTATATCAGAAGGAGAAGAGAGAGAAATTGGAGTGGAAAACATATTCAAACAAATAATAGAGGAGAACTTCCCAAGCCTATGGAAAGAACTAAAGCCTTGAATTCAAGAAGTAAACAGAACAACGAGTTATCTTAACCCTAACAAACCTACTCCAAGGCAGATCACAATGAAATTGGCACAAACCAATGACAAAGAAAAAATTCTCAAGGCAGCCAGGGAAAAAAAAGAATACAACATATAAAGGATGCTTATTAAATTATCATCAGTTTTCTCAGCAGAAACTCTACAAGCTGGAAGAGAGTGGACCCCAATATTTAAAGTTCTGAAAGAGAAGAACTTCCAGCCAAGAATACTATACCCATCAAAGCTATCCTTCAAATATGAAGGAGAAATAAAAAATATTCACAGATACAGAAAAGATGAGGGAATTTATCATCAGAAAATCACCACTTTAGGAAATATTAAAGGGGGTTTTCCGACCAGATACAAAGAACAAAACAAAACCACAAAAGCTCCATTAAGAACACAATAAAATCAAATTTAATCTGTGACAACAAAAACAAAAAAGGAGAGAGAATGAAGATTAACAGTAGCAAAGGAGGATGGAGTAAGAAGCACTCATGAGATAATGTACTACAATGAACATTGTAAGTACCCTTTCCATTACTTAATGGTAACCACCCCTGAAAAAACCACCACAGAAGCACATGACTTGAAAAAAGAAGTAACAGAAGAAAGTAGTATGGATTACAACCATACAAAAACAAATGATAAAAAAAAGTGCTGATTTTACTATGTCATAACTTGCATGCAGTCAATATGTTTTGTTGAATTTAGAATATTTTTATTTCTGTTATAATTCTTTTCTTTAAAATGTAGTTAAATATTTTACCTTTTTGTGATATTATAAAGGATAATCATGCTTAAAAAATTAAGAAATTGTCCAATATTCCTAAAAACAATTGAAAAGAGAAAATTTATTGAGGGTACTTTTCATGGCAAAGCCGACTAAATTTTAATTAATCTTGGAAGACATAATAATAGCAATATGGAGCTAAATGCATTGTGGAAAATTCACATTGTTCAAGTGGTATAATTAGGCAATATCATAATACAATTGCTTGTATCTAATTAGGATCAACTAATTTTACCCCAAATTATTTATTTTTATTAAAAAGGTAATCTTGAAAGTTCTAGATATTTATGGTATTATATATTTTTATTACTTGTTCTTCTGATTGATTAATAAGAATGTTTGGATGTTTTGTATGTAAAGTAAATATAAAGAAAAGAATGAACTGGTTGAAACACTATAAATATACATGCAAATGAGTTGAAAACCTCTACTGTTAACTTAATTATTATTATTATTATTTTGAAATGTACAGGTGGGTTTATTTATTTGATTTCTGCATGCCTAATACAATGATAATTTTCTTATGGAAAAAAACATCAATATAAGAGCACAAAAATATTAATATTGTTTTCAGCAGTTGATTTTAAAACTAAGTTGATGTGAAAAGAAACTCTACAATCTACAAGTTAAGATTTGTTGTGCCATATAATGGAATTTGACAAGGCTGAAAAGATTTCAAGCCCTAATGAGTACTGTATGAATGTTAACAGAAATACCGTGGGGAGCTCTGTGCTTGCCAGAATTGGATTTGGAAGCAGCAGGAGTAATAATACATCCTGGTAACCAGGGTCTGCTTGTTTAGGGTTTGAGACTTGAACAACAACAATATAAATAAGTTACTCAACAACATCACATTAGAATCAATACATTTTGTTTTCAACTTTTCAGAACAACTGGTTCTCTTGATCTGTCTCTGAGAACACAGTGTTCCTTCTTGACCCTCTGCCCTCTGGCTTCCTTCCCCTCCTCTCTAATCATCTCCTTATTGCTACTCTATCACTCTCATTGCTCTCCATTCTGCTTCTCTTTCTTCATTTACCCATGTTGATCACATCTTCCTTCTGGGTTTCTTAGGTGTGTATTCCATTCTTGCTTGCTTCTCTGGATATTCTGATTTCTTGGTGGCCTCAGCCAAGTCCTTTTAGTTTGACTTCAAGCCTCTAAAGTTTACCTTCTCCCCACAGTTAACTGATCTACTGACATACTCAGGCAGTCTTTACCCAACTCTGTGTCTTAGGTGCCTGGCCTTACACACCAGCATTCACTGTTTTTTGAGCAATTATTAAGCACCAGGCAGAAGCACAAAAGGTTTTATATAAACAATCTCATTTATACCTCACAAGAACCCAATGAGGTAGGTCTTATTAACCCTATTTTTTGGATGAAAAAATTGAAGCTCAGAAAGATTAATTATTGTCTGCCAAATTTCTCATGATTGATCTTTGTGTTAAAATTTGAATGCAACAGAGTCTCACTCTTAAACACTAAGGAATTTGGCCCCCAATTTGTTAAGTACTCACATAACATCTTGCCTTGACCTTATTCTGTGATTTTCTTCATTTCCATTATATTCACAAGACTTAGTTTCTATCCTATACTGCACATATGATGACTAGATTCCTTTATATCTAAGTTTCTGCACTGTAACTCAATTACTTCCTCTTGGCCTAGCTAAGAGAGAGCAGGGACAGTTTTTAAAAAAAGAGACATGCAATATCTAGCCTTCTTTTTCACATTCTAGGTATTTGATGAGCAATCCTGTCCTATAATGATATTCCATAGTCTGGAGACTCAGTTATAAACTAATAAATATTGGCTCACAAATCAGCTGGTCAAACTAGGGAGAGATTGATGCTGAACTCTCAAAAGGAACCAGCTTCAATCCCAGCACAAGTGTCATCACTGAGCTTTGTAACAGAATATGGCACCATGGATAGTGTTACAACCCCTTCTCTTCCTGAGCTAGTCAGTTTCTGTCTCATGAACCAGATTTCTCCTCTAGTGTGAGGTCTTAGTTTGGGTCTTAGCCATGATACTGGCTTCTCAGTGGTTACTGATGTTACTGTTTGATTGCATGATTGACTTTGCTACTCCGCTTCCTTCTCTGGCTGTCTGTCTTGCAGGAACCATGTGTTCAAACCTTGCCATCCCACAGATAATTTGCCTGCATTTGTGAACATCAGTGTCACTGGTTCTTTTGCTTGCCCTGTCTTTCCCACATCTTCCTCACCCATGGTCAAATGTTTCAGCCTTTAGCTTCCCAGTCTACCCTTCACCCTAAGGGTAAGAAGCCAAATTTTAGGAAAAGACAGGCCTCTTTTCAGGGACCCTTGACATTTGGGTATTTGCTAAGATCTTACCTCCATCTTCTCATTTTCACAGATCTCTGCTTCTCATACTTTTCTCCTGACTTTCTCATGACTTCCAAATCTCTCCAGCACTGTCTCTTGAAGTCCTTTTATACTCTGAATCTTTCCATTCTGTGTTAAAGGAATCCCTGGGTAGATTTCTTGCTTGCTTGCTACAGCTTCTGACCAGAAAAAGAAGCAAAAAAAAAAACAAAAAAAAAAACAAAAAAAACCCCCAAAAACAAACAAAATTAAACCACAATATCAGCTCTGATTTCTCAATTGCACTCATTCTTTCTTTTTAATATGAACTTTATTGGGGAATAATTTGTATACAATAAAATGCACTATTTTAAGTATACAATTTGATGAGTACTGATAAATGCAGTCACTTCAGTCAGAGTACTATAGCAGTCACTTCAGTCAGAATATAATACGTCACCCTGAAAATTCCCTCTGCAGTCTTGCAGGCAAGTCATCATACCAACTCAGTCCTGGCCCCAGGCAATTACTAATCTCTTCTCTATACTGGAGGTTAGTTCTGTCTGTTCCTGAATCTGATGTAAATAATCTAGAATGTAGTCTTGTGTCCAGCTTCTTTTATTGCTGAGTAGTATTCCCTGAGATAATTATAACATAATTTGTTCAACCAATTATTCACAGGAAGATATCTGGGCTGTTTCCAACTTTAGTTTAGTATGAATAAAGCTTGCATTACATTTTTATACAGGTTTTGGTATGAATATAGGTTTTCATTTTTCTGGAATAAGTGTCGAGAGGATAATTTTTTAATCATATGGTAGCTGAAGGTTTGTTTGCTTGTTTGTTTTGTTTTTTAAAGAAACAGACAAACATTTTCAGAGTGGCTGCAGCACTTTACATTCTCACCATTAATTATAGTGATTAGTTTCACCACATCCTCACTAATACTTGGTCATATTTTAAAATTGTAGCCCTTTTGGAAAGTGTGTAGTGACATTTCATTATGGTTTTAATTTGTACTTCCCTAATGACTAATAATGTTGAACATTTTCTCTTGTGCTTATTTGCCATCTCAATGTCCTTATGTCTGTTGCCCACTTTCTCCATGAATTATTTGTGTTTTTACTGTTGAGTTTTTTAAAAAATGTATTCTAGATACTAGATCTTTGTCAGATATGAGGTTTGCAAATATTTTCTTCCAACTATGTCTTTTCATCCTCTTAACAGGTTTCTTTTTTATTTTCACAGAATAAACATTTTAAGTTTGAAGAAATCCAATTTTTTCAGTTTTTCTTTTATAGATCATACTTTTGATGTTAGTTAGAACTCTTTCCCTAGTCCAAATCTTGATGATTTCCTCCTGTAATTTGTTTAATTTAATTAATTTTTCTATAAGGTATGAGGTTTTGAGTGATATTCCTCTGTCTCTCCCTCCAATACTTTTTCCTTGTTTCCTTCCTTTCTTCCTCTTCTTCTTTTCTTTCTTTTTTTCTTTTTCCTGTCTATGGAAGTCCAATTGCTTTAGCATCACTTGTTAGAAATACTATATTTCTTCCATTTAATTCTTTTAACTTTGTCAAAATTGTCTGGGAATTTTTCTGTGGATCTATTTCTGGGTTCTCTAATCTGTTCCATGTATCGATTTGTTTAGCCCTCATCTATTATTGCACAGTCTTGATTACTATAGCAAGGTAATAAGTCTTGAAATCAAGTAATCTTTATTTTTTCCACTTTACTCTCCTTTTTCACAATTGTCTTGGCTATTCTAGTTCCTTTGCCTTTCTACATAAATTTTAGAATAATTTTGTTTTTACGTACAGAAAGTCTTGCTGGAATTTTGATAGAAATTGTATTAAACCTTTATCTCAATTTGGGGAAATTTGATATCTTTACTGGGTTTTCTAATCCAGTAACATGTTTTGTGTCTTCATTTATTTATCAGTTTTATTTCTTTCATCAATTGTGTAGTATTTTTTGTTTGTTTGATTTTTAAAATTTTATTCTTTTAGAGAGGAAGGAAGAGATAGAAGAAGAAGAGAGATGATAATCATCAACTTGTAGTTGCATCACTTTAGTTGTTCATTGATTGCTTTCTCATATGTGCCTTGACTGGGTCACAAGCCAAGCCAGTGACCCCTTGCTCAAGCCAACAACCCTGGGCTCAAGTCAGTGATGTTGGGATCATATTGATGATCCCACACTAAAGCCAGCAACACTGCACTTCAGCTGGGGAGCCTGCACTCAAGCCAGCGACCTCAGGTTTTCAAATCTGGGACCTCAGAGTCCCAGGTCGACACTCTATCCACTGAGCCACCACTGGTGAGGCTCAAGTTGTGTAGTTTTAAGCATATGTTTGTATATGTTTTGATAAATTTTATTTTATTTTTGAACTGTTATAAATGGTATTATATTTTTAATTTCAGCATATAGAAACACAGTTGATATTTGTATGTATATCTTGCAGCTTATAACCCTGCTGAATTCACTTCATAATTCCAGAACATTTATTTTAGATTTATTAATCTCTTCTACATGGGCAATCATCTCATCTACAAACAGGGAGACAGATTTATTACTCTGTTTTCAATCTGTATGCTGTTTATTTTCTTCTCTCACCTTATTACACTGACCGGAACTTCCAGCATGTTGTTGAATAAAAGTGGTGAGAGAAGACATCTTTGCCTTGTTCCCAGTCTTAGGGGAATAATATTCAATGTGTCACCATTAAGTATAATGTTAACTGCAGTTTTTGTTGGTTTGTTTCAATAGATGATCTATATGAAGTTGAAAAATTCCACTGTTTTTATTTCTCTAAGAATTATTATCAGGAGTAAATGTTGTATTTAGCCAAGTGTTTTTCTATATCAATGATATGATCATGTATTTTTTCTCTTTTAATCTGTTAACATAATGATTATATAGATGGATTTTAAAATATTAAATCAACCCTGCATCCCAAATCCCATTTGCCCATGGTAATTCTTTTTACATATTCTTTTATTTTCTGTGTTAAAGATTTTTGTGATTATATTCATCAGGGACACTGGTCTATAGTTTGCTTTTCCTTTTGTGTATTATGCTTGGATTTGGTATGAGAGTTATACTAGTTTTATATAATAAACAGTGAAGTGTTCCTTTTTTATCTTCTATAAAAATCATGTAGACTTGGTATGAATTTTTCTTTAAACATTTTGTTGAATCTTCAATAAAATCTACTAGGCCTGGAGATTATTCTTTTCTGGGGTGTGTGTGTGGGGGGGGGGGTTACATTACAAATTCATCTTCATTAACAGTTACAGGCAGTGGTGGGATTTAGCCAGTTTGCACCAATTTGGCAGAACTTATACCTAATTTTTTGTTGAGTTCAGTGAACCAGTTGTTAAAATGTCACTTGTAATCAGGGTTCTCTCTAAGGTTGGTACCTGGGCAGCTGCCCAATGTGGAAATTGCAAAGGTACATTTCTTACTTTTTTTTAACATTCATCTGTGTATTCTAGTCACTGGTACTAATGCTCATTCCATCCACAGGTGAAAAAAATCCCGAATGAGGACTCCAATCAAGAAGCAAAATGGAAATATATAACAGTTTTGTTGTTTTTATCAGGTATTATTTAATATTTTTTCATTAATGTTTTAAAATTCTTTCTTATAACATAATCTAGTTTTTTGTGTTCATTGTTCTTATTTAAATATTAAATTCATGAAATAATAAACTACCTTTCAGTGTATCAGTTTTCATACTTAAAACGGTTATTAGGGGCCTGGCCAGTTGGCTCACTGGTAGAGCATCGGCCTGATGTGTGGAAGTCCCAGTTTCAATTCCTGTCTAGGGTACACAGAGATGAGAAGCATCAATCATCAGTTTCTCATTGCCGTTGTGACACCTTAGTTGTTCATTGATTGCTTTCTTACGTGTGCCTTGACCGTGGGTCTTCAGCAGACCGAGCAACCCCTTGCTGGAGCCAGCGACCTTGGGTCTAAGCTGGTGAGCTTTTGCTCAAGCCAGATGGGCCCACCCTCAAGCTGGCGACCTTGAGGTCTCGAACTTGGGTCTTCCGCATACCAGTCCGATGCTCTATCCACTGTACCACCGCCTGGTCAGGCTCATTTTATTTTTTGATTTCTGTTTAGTCCCTCTATTTTTTGCTTCTACAATTTGTTTTTTTCTCTTTTCTGTGGGTTTCTTGGATATTTTTCAGAATTCCATTTTGTTTTATCTATATTGTTTTTGAGTGTATCTGTTTATATAATCACTTTTTAGATACAGCTGTTACATTATATAGACATAACTTTTCCCATTTATGTTGTATTTTACTAGTTCAAGTAGAATGTAGAATCCTTACCTCACTTTATATACTTTTACTTTCCACCATTTATAAAGTGATCATTTTTATTTTCTCTACATATATTTAGAACCAAATCAAACAGTTTTATAATTTTTCTCAAGCATCAAACATACTTTAGAAAACTCAAAAGAATAAAAATATATTCTCTTTACCAATACTTTTGCTCAGTATTCGTCTTTTGTGATGTTCCAAGACTCTTTCTTTTTACATTTACCCAGAATGCTGAAGAATTTCTCGAAATATTTTTGTGTTATATGTAAGGGATGGTCTGGGAGAGCTCACAGTATGCCTCTTGTCTGCCTCAATCCCCAGCTGTAAAATAATGTTATCCCAAGAAAAGCATGTTATCTTCTCAGAGAGCCAAAAATAATGGGCTCTTGTAAATGAAAACAAGGGGTGACTAAACAGTGTACCTCACAAACACAGGCCACCTCATTAGTGTCCAGTGTTGTGGACCAGATGGCCAAGGCAGGGGAAGTGAACAAAGTGACATTAAATCTCTGCCAGATTAGCAGAAGAAAGGCTCATAAAAATAAAGTTGAAGTATAGAAAAATAAATGAGGTAATATTTCTTGCACAGGGGTTTTCAAGTCTTATACTATTTTCATGCTTTTTTGTACTTGTTTCTTCCCTTTCCAAAATCTTATTTTGATCAGAATCACTACCATTGTTCTGGCTTATACAGACAGAACCTCAGTTATTGCTGACTCCCCCCACCCCCTCTTCTCCATTGTACTCAAGACACCATAGCTGGTTATTCCTTCCAACAAAAGATTTCATGCTCTGCCTCCTTATTTCACCACCACCACCATTCTTTGACTATCTTGGTTAGAGAAACAATTCCTTAGCAGAGTCTCTATAATGGTATTTCCTGACTCCAAATTTTACATGGCTTTTATTGACTATTGCAGTGAATGCAAATCTCTTTGCTTGTCCTTTTGCAATATGATTTTATTCTGCTTTGTTAACCTTAATTTTTCTTACCCACAGTACAACAGTGCATCTATTTTTCACTTTCTTCTGTGTAAATCCAACCTCTTTCCAATTTCTTGTTAATTTTTTTTTCACACCCTGACCCCTAGATGAAAAGCAGGCTTCCTCCTGAATATTATCCTACCCTCTCTTGACCACACTTCTTACCCCTTTTAGCTGTGAATTCTGGAGACACAACTCTTTCCAAATGAAACTTCTGTACTCTCAACGTTCTCTTGCCAAAAGCTGACAAGTCTTCACTAAAATGATTCGCTCACTCTTTTTCCCAGTAAAGGCAATTTTTTTTTTCTATCACAGGACCCTAAGTCAATAGAAAAAGGACAGGTATTTTCTCAGCTCCTGGTTGCTTTTGACATTATTCTACTGCTAAGTAAATTTCTCTTTTGAGAGTAATGCCAATTGATTCTTGCTGACTGGCCCTTTAGAGCTCTCTTTTTCTAACATTCAAATTTGTTTCCTCCACAACTCTTACATTCTTCTTGTCACTCAGTGACCCATGCAGTGTCCTAGACTCACAGTCACAGCTTTCCTCTCCTTTGATGACCTTGACTGCTGTTTTGCTTCACTAACCACAGCCATTCCCTTTCTAGAGTACCCTTCCCTTTTGTCTGGTTGATGTCATCCATCCATTCCAATTGCCCCATGGACTTGTTTCCTCTGACATTATCAAGATCTCTCTCTCTCTCTCTCTCTCTCTCTCTCTATATATATATATATATATATATATATATATATCTTGCTATCTCTAATCTCTGTCTTCACCTCAAATTACTAAACTATTTTCTTCAATATCATTACAAAAACAGTAATCATGACTATTGCTATGGTTTAAGGCAATCACAATTAAATACCAATATTTTCTAATTTCTAAATCCAACAGACCCTTTACAGTCCTTTCTAGGGAAAAAAATAATATTTTTCTTCCCTAAAAATCTCTTTTGAGACTGGTTTCTTCAGAAGGCCATTCAGAATCTTTAAGGACTCTAGTTCTTCTTGCTCAGTATTCCTCTCTGTCCACCCAAAGTTGGTGTTGCTTATGGTTCAGCCTTTCCCCTTAGCTGTCATGCGTACACAAACCCTTCCCAAACCTCTATCTCCTCCTACAACTTTGTACTGAACTCTGGAATGGCATTTCTGAACTCTGTTATGCCATACTGTACCATTTCCAACTGGATGTCTTTTAAGTATCTCCAACTTAGCATGCATTGCCGCCTTCTCTACCACCACTCTTCTGTCACACCCACCATTGGCAGATACTATTAAAATACAATTTGTAAGCATAAAAGTAATAATGGTGGAACTGATTTTGAAAGAAAATAAGCCAATGTTAAAGTTTCAATCTCTGGGCTGCTGAGCTGTCCTGGGAAGACAGAATTTTTTTCAAGAATAGGATAGCTGGCTTGACCAGGCAGTGGTGCAGTATATAAAGCATCAGACTGGGATGCAGAGGACCCAGGTTTAAAACCCCAAGGTCACTGGCTTGAGTGTCAGCTCACCTGCTTGAGCACATGGTCGCTGGTTTGAGCATGGCATCATAGACATGACTCCATGGTGGCTGGATTGAGTGCAAAGATCATTGGCTTGAGCCCAAAGTCACTGGCTTGAGCAAGGGGTTACTCAGTCTGCTATAGCTCCCCAGTAAAGGCACATATGAGAAAGCATTTAATGAACAACTAAGGTGCTGTAACAAAGAATTGATGCTTCTTATCTCCCTTCCTGTCTGTCCCTGTCCATCCCTCTCTCTCTCTCTCTCTCTCTCTCTCTCTCTCTCTCTTTCTGTCTCTGTCAAAAAAATAAATAAAATAAAGAACAGTATAACTGCTGATTATCATGACCAACATCTCCAGGGACAGATAATTCTTTCAGCTCCTCTAGCTTTCTGAAAATGCCTTTCAAGAAAATCACCTCTTTGTTCTTATTTTAAGCTCTGAAGGCAACTTTCTGACCCTTATTTAAATTGAACAAAAAGGCAGGTGCCTGTTATTGTGATGGTGATATAGCTGTTAGATACACATAAAGTGGCATTCTAGTTAGTAAATGATTCTCTTGTCAGTTCACTTGGCGTGAGTCAGTGCCCCAGAGTTGGTGAACTCTAAGTGAACTGTTGAGAGATCAAGTTTCTGGATCTGTAAAAGTAAAGACCAGCCTCTGGACTATGGTGATTGAAAATAGACCATGAACCTGAGAGGTTAGGCCCAGCTAAGAAATCAGCAGACTCTTCTTGGTCATACATTTTTAGCTGTACACATTGCCTTGCATATCTTTGTCCCACACAGTGCTTATCACAGTGCAAAGATCAAAGAGTTGAATACTTGTTTATTGTCTGACTTCAGATAGTTAATGGAGTGTCCCAAATAACAATTTTAAATACATTCAATCTCTCAATGAGAATTTCTAGGAGACGAACTCGCAATCCCATAATGTAAATTTCTAGGAGAACCACAAAGCTTTCATGGCATAAAAGACAATAGAAAATTAGTATCAACTGAAACAGAAACAACAATAATAACAACAATGCAGCACATGTAATGACAAAATCCTTAGCAGCCTTAAGAATGATATAGCTGCCACTTATTGAGTGTATTATTTGGTAAGTGCTCTGCACATTTTATTTCATTTAATTCTCTCAACATCATATGAGCTGCAAATTATTATGCCCATTTGATAGTTGAGAAACACACAGCTAAGAGGGTTTGAGTAACTTGCCCAGGGTGCACAGTAGTAAGTGGCACAAAAGGGCTCAAATTTAAGGCTCCAAAGCTGATGCTCTTAAACATAATGGACATTTGCTGTTTTGCTGTTGTTTTAACCAGAGGGAATCATATGAAGACTTAAACTATCAAAATTTACATAAATCTGAGAACTAATTATACTCTCATTAACTACTAATAACCATCTTTAAATGTAGGCTAAATGTTGCTTTAGTAATTTCTTGGGAAAGGTATAGTATAGTTTTTTAACTTTATGACCAGGTCTCCTGTAAGAAATCAAATGTCCACTGAGACCCAAGATACAAGTACATAAATATATGTCATGGTGTGTGTGTCTGTGTGTAAAATTAAAATCATTAAGCTTACTCACTGAGTTATGGGCTGTGATGTATCCTATTTGTTTTGTTAGTGTTGTCATAACCCACTATACTGATTTTCTGAAACACTAATAGGTCAAAATTCCCAGTTTGAAGAGGCCTGGTATATGGGAGGAATGTTTTCATAGGAGCGAGAACCCTGAGTACTTTACTGACTTCACCTGTGAATGTGAAAACTTGGCTCTCCTAGCACACAAGGTGATGGAATTGGATCATCTCCAAGGCTTCTTTCTGCTTAAATCTATCGTCAAGGAATTTCTACCATCATGCAGGTGATTTCTCACCATGTAATCAGGAAGGGCAGCACATTTTCCCCCTCTGTGCAGTACTATTGCCCCCACATATCTCCCATCCCTCTGTCCCCTTCACATGGCTATTTCCAAAAAGCGGAAGCATTCTCAGCCCAGGGGCCTGCGTCCATCCACAGCTGTTGTTAGGACCATCAAATCATGGGCCCCAGCAACAGTGATGGCTGGGAATGTCACTCCTTAGAGTCTATTCTAAAGCAATATAACCTTGGAGGCTTAAAGCAAGTAAGCAGATTATTAACATTAACATGGATTTCTGCTGACATCTATTTTGTCTTTAATATTTTATACAAGCCGACTTCCAAACCATAACAGATCTACTTTGAATTTAAGACAAGATTTTTGCATTGGGAAATGGAAACTGATTATCTGTGGGGACCAAATTCCAAACCTGCTGAAAAGAGTGTAAACTTACCAAGTCCATTAAAATAAAAGAGAGAGGCCCTGTTTGGTTGGCTCAGTGGTAGAGCATCAGCCCAGTGTGTGGATGTCTCAGGTTAGATTCCTGGTCAGGGACACAGAAGAAGCGACCATCTGTTTCTCCACTTGTCCCACTCCCCTTCTCTCTCTCTCTCTCTCTCTCTCAGACACACACACACACACACACACACACACACACACTCACCTCAGGTGCTAAAGTAGCCCAGTTGTTGAGCAAGAAAGCAATGCCACAGATGGGCAGAGCATCGCCCCATAGAGGGCTTGCTGGGTGGATCCCAGTCAGGGATGCATGTGGAAGTCTTTTTCCCTCCCCACCTCCCACTTAATAAAAAATAAAAGAGAGAATTTAAAGGAAGTATATGTACTATGGAGAGAAAAGGTTCTCTGACTCCAATCCCAAAATGACTTTGAAAATAAAAAGGTGATTTACGGTAAATTCTCTTAAATCAGAAAGGTAATTGTCTAATTTCTATGCGTGCACTAAAAAAACCATTCACATACACATACATACATGAACAACAAAACTCTACCCGAGCTGATGTTAATAAGTGAAGTGAAGATTCCCAATTAATTAAGTCCAGATAGTACAGCTAGGTAAGGAGTTAAAACTGAGTTAGAAATATTTTGAGGGCTGCAAGAGATTTTCTATTCACAGGATTCTGTGACAGGGCACCTGTCTCTGCAAGTAACCAGAAAACCCGACACATATCCTTTGTGCACATACCTTCCAACACTGAGGAAAGTGTTAAGCATGCTTTCATTCTATTACATTTTCACTGCACAGCACCAGAAACGTAGTTTTTAATAAATTGAGAGAAGCAGGCAATGTAGCCTAATAAACAGAAACCACAAAGGATTCTTAGTATGGTTGCCCTCCCTGGATTACAGATTAGAGAAAAGATTATAGCTAACATTTTAAATACCGAATACTACAATGGGAAACATTTATTAAGGTTGCGTTTCCTATTTTTCTCAAAGAATTAGGTCCCATTCTTATTAATAATAGCAAACAATGATAATCTTACCAATGATCTTATACTAGTTCTTTAACACTTCACTATTTTACAGTCCAGGCTAAAACTTAAGAAATGTCTGCATCAATTCTATACATCCTATACAGTATCTGCCAGGCAATATATAATAGTAATGCTAACACTTGGGTGAATCGTATTAATACTATAATAACACAGAAGCCATCAGACGACATTTATCCTTTTATTGATATTTTTTCAATTTTACTTGTCTATTATAAGTATAATTCTAGTGACCACAATTATATAAAGGCTCTGCTGTTATCAATAACAGATGCAAAATTGGCTGCCATGCATTAGACACACACGCACGCACATATGCACATACACACACACACGCACACACACGATATTGTACACCATGCATGCAAACATATAGGAAATGTACATTCCTTTTATTAAAAACACAACTGTGCACAATTAGTCTGGAATTTGTTAAGTTACCACTGATTTAGATAGACCTGAGAAAGCTCAAAATGTCAACTAACACTGTTTCCTCACCAGTCTTTCAATGGCACTATTAATAATAATAAAAGAAACTATTTCAATTATCTATATTGAATCACAGATAATATAAAAATAAACATTTTTTGCCAAAAGCACTAAAGCATACCAGAAGTCAAATTCACAAATTTTGGTATATCACATATATTCCCCTTCATAATAATTTGTAATTATGTGCATAATACAATGTACAACAGAATAAAAATGTAACAGAATTCAGCAGCCACATATAATACAATTATCACTAAAAAACTAGGAATTAAATTTATCAACTGAACAAATGAAACATTAAAATTAATAGCAGTCTTAAACTTGCTGGTAGTGTGCTACTTAAAAACTCATCTCAAAGAAATTGAGATTTTATTAGTATACCTTAGACAGAAACATACCACAAATATTTAAGCAGAACTGAGCACAGTAACTGATTACATTAGCTGTCTTTCTCTCTTCTCATCTCCCTAAAGATTTTCTTTAAAGACTAATGTTACATCGATAATGCCCATTCCACCCATCTTCTAAAATTCTACTAAGAGATCTACTTTGAATTTAGGACAAGCAAATTGCATTTGGAAATAGAAGCTCTGATCATATTTGATGGCATAATTCTAAATATCCCAAAAAAGACAATATAAATCTTTATATCATATCATAAAATTTAGACAATACACACCCAGAGATATTTTGTATCTTCTATTGATCTTATGATAGTCTGACACCTAATTGTGTCTGTATAGAAAACACCTTAAATAAAAGGTAAATGTGCAAAAGTGTTAATCACTTGTATCCCAAAAGAGACATTCATATTTTAGATACAAAGAAATCTGAAGACAAACATTTCAAGATATTGTACTAATGTTTGAAAAGCATCGTAATATACAATAACTCATTTTATCATATATTTTGTAAAATATACCAGCATGACATTAACATTATACATTGTAATAAATATAATTTATATCAGTATGTTGGATCTTTCAAGAAAGTCTTGCAATCTGTACAACTGAAGAATTGTAAGCCTTGTTAATAAATACTATTATGATAGCTACAACTTGACAAGTAAAGTTAAAGAACTCTCACTAGTTAAACATCTTTGTTGTTACCAATCCAATTCCAGCTGCTATAAGCACTGACATCATTTGAATCCAAAGTTCAGTGTATTGCCAGAGTAGAGTAAGAACACTTACAGATGATAGGTCCATATCACAATTAGTGAACTCTGTAAGAATTTTTAGCCTAAGACTAGAACTGGAGAGTCCTAAAATATTACAGTAGCAGATTTCATGCACATCTGGCTGTCCAGTTTTAACATTTCCGCATCCCTACGGCCCCAACAAATAGATGATACCCAACCTTTTTAATCCAAAGAATGGTCGTGAAAGAGTCAAGAGTTTCATAGCTGGCCCCGTGGCAATGTCATGGTTTTAACTGTAAATTCTACGCTCACGCTGTCTCTCTTCTCTGTCTTTTTATCCTTTCGGTGCAGACACTGTGCTGTTCAGAGTCAAAGATGTAATCTGTGTGCCAGGAAACACCTTGAACTTGGCATTAAAATAGCTTTGTGTTGTGAAATATAGTTAACTGGTAAATCCTATCATTTTAGCGGTTCTTTCATCGAAGTGCCAATAGACTTCTACCTTTATTAAAACTTATTATCATATGTCAAGTATCAGACTTTAAGATCACTGCTCATCTTGACCTTCTATATATTTCCACCATTAGCACAGACTCTTCCCAGAGATCTCTTTTTGCATGGAAGGAGTTAATGAGATCGTACTTGTGACTGTTAGACATGCATTCACATGTCACCACTGTCTATGGCACAATGTATAAAGCTAAAGAAGAAAAAACTCTGGATAAAACAATGCCACGAAGTAAAAGGGCATTTCTAGTCACTGTCCACCTCCTTAATGGATCCACATTTCTTAAGAAAGTTCTCTGGGAGCTGAAACAATGTACCTAACATATATTGTGAATCAGGCTGGGCATCCTGAGACCCCAAGAAAAGAAAACTAAAGTTAATGATGAGGAAATACTATAGAAGTGTGTACCATTAGCTTTTGAGGTTAAAAATGGTACAGACTTTGAAATTTTCATTTTGTTCAATTTAGTGATATTAATCATGTCTCACCAAAAATGTTTGACAGGGACAATAAGGGCCAATCTTTGAAGGTTCAAAAAGACAATCCTATAGGACCCTAACCAAGTGACAGCATAGCTAGCCTTCTCTTTCCTTAGATAGAATGAGTAGGTGTAGGTAAGACATCTAAAAAGTTTATTCTATAATAAGTTTGTGCATTAAAACTGAACATGTACAAAAAGAACCAGGTTTTAGGAAGCTAACCACTGCTTTGTCTTCAATGGCTTTCGAGGCCTGAGACTAGATAAATTGAAGAAGCCTAAGAAGAAACTGAAGGTCTCATAAATCTGCACACCTAGGCGTTGCACAAACTGAAATCAATCCTCGACTTATCTGTCACTGTGTTCCAGTTTCTTGCCTTAAATTCCAACCCCCAATTATTTTACTTTTAAAGTGCTTTCAAACAAGTTATTCCACCATGAGTTCCAGGCTCTAATGTTGCCTTTATTGGGGCTAGTTTTCACAATTAAACATTCCTTTAACACCAGACTTATTTGTTTGAAGCTATAAATTGTGTTACCTCTCATTATTCTACATTATATAGAATTTTAGTTTTAAGGGCTAGAAATGCAGCAAATCTATACTAATTGAAAATTGTTATTAAAATTATCAAAATGTTTTACAGATATGTGATTATTCCTTGGAAGAGAAAAAAAATATAAAAGAAACACTGACCAGTGGTCTTCTCTTATGTATATTAGTAGAGTGATTAGTAGTTTCTACAATCTACTTTTCACTGCTGTGGTACCTTGGGTACTTCAATTTAACTCTTATTTCCCTTTCTCATGTATTTTGAGTTTTCTTATTTAAATATGAGGATATAAAATCCAATATAAGATTGTAGCTTCTCATTCCATCAACACAACCTACACAAATTCCACCTTCTTTTCATATTGCATTTGTTTACCAACATTTCAAAGAAGCAAAAAAGAGCTTTTACACCATAAATTTACTTTAAAGTCCTTAATCTTAAAATGTCTCTTATTTCCTGTTGCCTCATATATTTGAGAATATGCTTGCAGACTATACATTGTGATCGACTATCAAACACTCTCCTTCTGATAATATCCTCCCACCCAACAGCCCTCAACTTGCTAACAGTTATTCTGCTTTGGTCTGTAATTTATCTGTGATTTTTTTTAACATTGTTTTTTACAGGTGTGAGTGAGCATTTGTACTGGAACACAAACTCCTGAGGCATTGCACTGCAGTGATACAAGAAAATGCTCTTTATCACAAGAGTCTAACAGAGTTCATGGTGTTTACAAGAAAAAGTACAAACCCTTTGATTATTCTGCATACATTTCACCTGTAAGGTAATATATGCATGCTGCCATAATCAAACACTTGGAACCCAACAGTGAGTAGTTTTCTAGAAACTGGAAAATCACTTTTTAGGCTTTTAAATTCATTGGCTTTTCTTTCCCATTCAGTCTAAAAAAGTCAGCTACCACCTACCAAAAATGACACCCGGCTGAGATCTCTGTTCATCTGATACTGAATTAATCAAATTCAGTATTTGCTATATACTATGCTAACTTTGAGAATGTGGAGCTTCAATTTGTTCCCATCATGGATTATTAAAAACATTAAAAGCTTGATGGATCACAAACTCAAATTTCAGGTGGTCAGTTTTCTTGGAGAAATTATTAATAGCAAAATAACTTCAGTACTCAAGTACACTTTAAATAGGAAAGCTTGTAAATTTAAAGGTAGAAAAGAAGGTAAATGTTTAACTGAGATGGTATTATTTTATTATACATACTTCTGGTGAGAAAGTAGTGAGGCCTTGAAAACAAACCCAAACAAGCTAAGTGTGAGTGTGAACATTTCCAGTTCTATTTTTTTTTAAAACTTACTAGTTTCTTCATTTGCTTTTTCTCTAAACTTTTAGAAACTTAAAGAGGGTTGAGGGAAAGCACATGGCTCTATTTAGCATCCTACCATGTTACAATAGTGGATGTTTGGGGATTCTTTCATCTTCACAAGCTTGTGTCTCCATTCTGCTTGAACTCGGATAAAATATTGAGGGTCATATCTTCACTCTTGGACTGCAAATTTGCCTCACTTCTTCTGGAAGCTTTCCTGGTTGCCCGGGAGAGCCTCCTTCTGAAAGTGTCTCCTGCCAAGAAATAGAGAATAGGGTCTACACAACTGTTGAGACTGGCTAGACCTCTTGTCACCTGGTAAGTGGCATAAACCCTATCATTGAAAGCACACATTTCTGGAGTCTGATAATCCAGCCGAGCCCTCAAGTTCATCGTTTTCATTACATGGAAAGGGATGTAAGACACACCAAACACAGTCAGTACAATGATCACCAAGTAAATCGATTTTCTCCTCAGAGGTGAGTTGTCTAGGTCATTGTAAATCAAAGCTCTCACAATTAATCCATAACAGCCCAGAATCAGCACCAAGGGGACACAAAACATGGCCACGGTCGTGCACATGCTATAGATGAAATAACCTCGCAGGTTGTCGTCTGGGGCGGTGTCATAGCAGGTGGTGGTATTATTTTTCCGGATCCCTGTGCGAGCATAGAAGATTATGGGGGAGATCCAAACGACCACGACGAACCACACCAGCAAGCTGATGTAGATGGCGTTCTTCTTCTTGAGCCTGCCCAGGGATTTGAGCGGGTACACTACGCCGCTGTAGCGGTGCACGCTGATGCAGGTGAGGAACAAGATGCTGCCGTAGAGGTTCACGTGAAAGATGAACCTCTGCAGCTTACACATGGCGCCCCCAAAGACCCAGTCCGTCTTATTGATGTAGTAGGAGATGAGCGCGGGCAGAGTAAGCACGTACAAGAAGTCGGCCACGGCCAAGTTGAACATGTATACGGAGATGCCGCTCCACGGCTTCATGTGGAAGATGAACATCCAGATGGCCACGCTGTTGCCCAGGAAGCCGATGATGAACACCAAGATGTACACAGTGGGCAGATAGTAGAACTGGAAGCCCGTCTTGGTCAGCGAACATTTGAACGCAGGGATGGAGGCGACCGTGCTGTTCCCCCAGAGAGAGCCCGGGCCGGCCAGAAAGACAGCGTCTGTCCCGTTGGGGACATCTTGATAATTCTCTTCTTCCAACCACAGCATCTCCGTCATTCTCTCCTCCTGGAATTAGGCAGCGGCTCTGAGGGGCAAGCGGCGGCGAGAGTGCGGTAGCGGCGGCGGCGGCGGCGAAGGGCGCTGCGAGCATCGGAATAGCGCGCGAGCAGAGGATAGCCGGCACCGGGGATCCGCGTGGGAGGAGGCGCGCGGGGTTTCGCCCACGCCAGTTTGGGCCGCGAGTTCGCCGCGGGTCATGAAATTCGTCCCGGGCCGGACCGAAAAGGGCTTGCCCGGACGGTCAGCAACTTCCCTCTCCGGCTGGCAGCGCCGAGGTTACACAACAGGGCACGCAGGGCACCGCCGCCGACAACTTTCCGACTGCGCTTTCCCGAAGGAGTCACAGGTCGGCACTGGAAGCTCAGCCAAGTTCCGCCAAACTCCTTTGCACCCCGGCGTGGAGAGGGCGTCCCCAGCCTCCTTCCCCAACAGATCAACTTCGTTTGGGCATCTTCCTTTTCCCCACCTTGCAAGCAAGCCGCTCGACTCCGGGACTCGCACTGCTTCCGCGTGGCTGCAGACCCGAGCGTGCGCGTCTGGGTGGCGTCCGCTCGTCAGCAGTACCGCTCCCAGCCCTCCTCGAGGCCCGCAGGATCCCAAGTACAGGCGCGGGCGGGAGAGCCCGGCTCTCCGAGAGAGTGGGCGGAGTCTGCCCCGGCGCTCCGCAGGAGGCAAAGGGCGTGTCGCCACCCTCCGCCCGCCGGGCTCAAGCACAGCTGGGCGCCTGCCCTGGCCCGAGGCGTCTCTTGGGGAGCTGGTCTCCTGCTGCGGCGCCGCGCTGCTGAATCCGCTGCTGCGCTCTGCTGCCGGAGTCCGCAGCAAGGACGAGGGGCGCGCCCGCTCACCGTAGGCTGCTGGGGAGCGATTGGCTCGCTAGCGCTCCCTGCGCTCTTCCGCCAGCTATTTCGGCAAAGTGAAGTTGCTGACACTCAGGAAACTCTCTGACCACTCAGAGCCCTCTGCCTGCAGCACTAGAGCGGACCCGTGCATGGCAGAAGCCTCTGGGGCCCCCAGGAACAACGCCAGGTTTGTGCAGGCTCCGAGCTGCCAACAAGCCCCATGGTGGGAACGCCCGGGCTTTGCCGTGCGCCTCTGCACGGATACCAGACTACCCGCGCCAAGCAGGAACCTGCTGTTCCTACTGAGCCCGCTTTCAGAGAAGGCAGGGTTGGGAGGGGGGACGGGGAGAGGCGATTTCTGCTCTCTCGTTTGCTTTTCCCTTTTTATTTCAGTGTTGATTTTCTTAATCAACCAAATGTTCCTAAACCGATGTCATAGGTAGTATCAACGTGAGAATTTCTAAAAGGGCCTTGTAAAAATATTAGTTTATACTTCCCGCTGCTTTAGCACAGTTTAAGTGGATACCTACCAGCTATCGACTACATAAACTCCCCAAATTCTCCTGTCCAATACATTTCATTAGAGATCAGAGGCTGCAATAAAAGTAATTAATGTGTTGTTTTAGAATTGACGAATATTAAATACAGTTTTATACAGGATAGATATAAAGGACAATTACAACTCCATATTGATTAAAATATGGTTTGGGAGTTCTATTACCAATCCTATGTGTTTAGATTAAAATGATTAGCCATAGTTATCTCTAGTAAGTACCTTAACAATACAAGTTGATACTTCCTTAAATACTACAATTATTGAAAACTCGTTTTCATGGCTGGAATACATCAAAAATTTAGCCAGTGTATTTCAAAATTGTATGTAAGTTTAACTGGAAAATAATATTAGCTGTCAGGGACATATTTCAGTGAACCCACACAGGAATTTAATCTAGCAGTTCTTGACCTTTACTAATTAGCAGAATATTTTATGTGAGATACTTACGAAGGCATTTCTCTTAGAGGAAAAAAATAAATCCAAAAGGAAAGTACCTGTAAAATATATATCATAAAGAGTTCCTTCTGGTCTTAGAAGTTATATGATAGTTTTCTTTTTTTTTAAAAAAAAAAAAGCTCAAAGGAAAACCACAAGCCCCTGGCTTTGATACCACAGAAGAAAATTCCTCCACAAGACCCAGATGGTCCTTAGAGGAACAGGTATAGAAAGGAACAAACCCAAACACACGGTATTGGGGGCAAAATGGTATTTTGAATTGTGGTCAACTGAACAGCATAAAGATAAATGATAAAACTAGAGTGAATAACTCAAAGGATATGAATGTTGCTATTTTGAAGCCAGTTTTAATTGAAATAAATGCTACAGGTGTCAGTTTTCTCATTTGTAAAGTAAGGGAATTGGATTTGATTATGTTTTATTTTTCATTACAGTCCCCAAATGAAGTGGTTCTATAATTCTGAGCCTTAATATTTTCATATTGGTTGATTGGGATGGCAATAACTGGGCTAATATTCCATTGAGAGAGAGAGGAGAGCAAGGAAAACCATTCAGAGTTCCACTGGTACTCAGTAGGTCCTAACTCCTCACTGCTTTTCAGTTTTCATTTGCAACATAAGCAATATGTAACCTCCCTTAGAAGTCTTTTGCAAATTCATTAACTCATAATGTGAGTGTTTTGAAATGTACACTAGTCCAAATATTAAGTATATTCAGAAAACTTGACATTTACTAGGAATTTGGAGGAGATAGTTGTCCTGAGAATACAAAGACTTCTTTTTAATGATGTTAAAAAAGTAAATTTTGTAAACACTGCTTTTACATCTAGCATATTTAACTATATTTTTATAACATGCTTAAGTTATATTTTAAAATAAAAATAGGCCTTGTGGCACATGTATTTTTATGTGTTCAGTAATTGTTGATAATCTATTTGTAAAACATTGAACTAGATTTAATGAAAGAAAAAAATTAAAATCCATCTAAGACCTAATAACATATCAGTATTTATTAATGTTTGGATAACAAATATAAATGCCTGAAATGTATGAAAAGAACATAGTATATAAATTTAAGTGACTGCCTCAAATATTTT
The DNA here is from genome assembly GCA_037038555.1 of Rhynchonycteris naso. Classification (NCBI taxonomy): domain Eukaryota; kingdom Metazoa; phylum Chordata; class Mammalia; order Chiroptera; family Emballonuridae; genus Rhynchonycteris; species Rhynchonycteris naso. The sequence goes on along the minus strand of CM072995.1, from coordinate 174,747,847 downwards.
GTATTAATTCATTTTGTATTTGATTAATGATGTAAATACCTGACTTCCAGTTCTCCAATTTAGTTGAAAATGCAAAGAATATGCATAGCTAATCATAATAACACAACAATAGCAATAAAAATAAGCTTTTCTTGTACACTTAGCATAGTGCACATCCGACAAGGATTATCATCCTTAACCCTTAAAAATATCCTATGGTGAAAGTTGACAATTGTATTCCTATTTTATAAGTGGTGAAACTAAGGCACAGAGAATTTAAATAATTCATCCATAGTCACAGTAAAACTGGGAGTTAGACCTAAATCATCTATTTTGAAAGCCCACACATTTAACCACTATTCTATGAAGTTCAGGGCACACAAGTTCAGAGAATTAATAAAAAAAATAATTTTTAGTTGAGCACAGAAAGGGTTATTCCCAGAGGACTTCTATCAAGAGAAAATTTGGGGCCAAATCTTAAAAGGCATTGATAGTCAATGAGTATTTCAGAAGCTTCCCGAATATTCTACATCTCCTTAACACTTAAAAATAGCCAACAATTTATACAGGATCTGAGAAGAACTCACAATCATGGTAAAGTCGGATCTGTTTAGCTTTAGACTCACAAACAAAAAGGCTTCACTTTTTGTGTTTGCAAAGACTCTTATAACCATCATTAGGAAATCACTTCTTTCTCCTTCCTTAAAGTCACAGAAAATCTAACAGTCATGAAGGACAGAAAGATCATTGAAAAAATTCTAATCAAAGGCCATAAGCATAAAGGGTGAAAACCCCTTCTGATAAGCATAAAAGATAAAGTCCTCAATTTTAAAGTGAGACTAAGAAATGTGAGATTAAATAAACACAGTACTACAGATGCTAAACCTAATCTGGGTGGCAGTATGAAAGGAGAGTGCCAATGGATAAGACAGCTGTCGTGATTTTGCAGGGGAGAAGCATTGAGACAGACCCTCACTGAAGAGTTAAAGGCATCCTTTGAGAGACTCATCTAAGTATAGTAGGTAAGATGTGATAACTTCTGAGATGAGATACTTTAGGAAAGTGAGGAGACTCTTATTATGTTCACCAAGAAGGAAACAGGAGACAGAAAAGAAAGGGTCTAAGGAATTCACAGCTAGTGTCCCCCAGTGGAGCAAGAGAAGGCAAGAGGGCCAAGGTGGAACGGAAGAGGACAAGGAGTATACTGAGAAAGAGTGAAAGCATAGTCCTGTGCTGCAAAGGGTCCAGCTGCTCCTATAAATTATGCACTTGTCATGGATCCAATCAGTAGACTTCCTGAAATTTATTTCATTAAGAATCACAGCAGGGGTAGAGGACACAGAATAGGAGACAGCTGGGTTGCTCCAAGGTTGGAAGGAAGAGAGGAGACCAAGAGACCAGGGAGGCCCTGGGAAAGAGAAGGGTGATGGAAAATGGGAGGGGGAGGCCGAGGAGGAAGGCGGGAGGGTAAGGAGGAGAAAGCAAGATTCTTGCACAGAATTAGGTAGAGACCTTTGGAAAGCTCACTGAGGATTGATTTTCAACAATTTAGCTTTAAATCTGGGTGGGTGCCACGGGAGAGATAGGCTACATGTTCCTGTGGTCAAAGTATTGTCCCTATTGAGTATCTGCCCTTTGGTAGATGACACTGAGTGAGGTTTTCCATCTGTGCCCTGTCACTTGGAGGAACCTGCAAAATCCGAGCATGCATTTCTCCATCCTTCAGAAAGTTTCTGGCTCCCTGAGTACTCAAGGCAAAAGCCTGATTCCTGTTTTAATATTGCTCTGACTCCCATACATATGAAGCTCTATCTAAGTCCCTAGTCTTGGGCACATTATGATATTTTCAAAACAATTTTTTTTTAATCCAGACTAAAAGACTCTAGTCCTGGCTTTGTAGCCTCAGTCTTTCTCTAATCATCTTTATCAATAAATATTCCCTTTGTTCTCTTTGTTTCTGACCTCTCCGGGTTCACTAAGGCATGTCTCCCAGCATTTACTGATAACAGATTAGAAATGCTATATTACATGCCAGTTCTACAGTTTCTTTAAGAATACTCTTAGCTTTTGGAGAAGACAGGGAAATAAATGTTCATAAAGCCTCTGGGTGCGCAGATATCTTTAGAACCCGATACCCGTATCTGAGGTCTCCCACCATAATTGTTGACCCATAGAGGGTTTCCATGGTAGCAGAAGGGATAAGAATATGACATTATTTGAATTACCTGTCATCATTATTATATCCACCATAAAGAAATTATTGATTTTGGGCACATATTTTGAATATATGAGTTAAAATGCAAATAGGCAAATAAAAATTATGTGTGAAAATAAAAAGCTGTTTTCTTACGTTAAATCACATCTTCTATTAGCTCACTCCTGCAGTGTTGATTTCAATTATGTCCTGAATGTTTCACATTTTTTAATTTTAAAGTTAATAGCAGTTGTCACTCATATGTCAGATTTTGGAATTTGGCTCTCTGAAAAGTTGATAACAAGTTTTCACCAGTAGTACTCAAAATGTAACCCAACTTTAAATAGCTAAGTGTTGTGTCCATGTTTATTATCTTCCTTGGTTAGATTTTTGTAGAAAGGCTGGCAGGATGGACTAACTGCAAAGTCTTCTTACAGTAGCCAAACTTTGGACACCCATGTGGAAAGATATCTGAGTGACCAAAAAAAGCACCGAATTAGTTAACATACTAAGGCAAAATGGGCCCCTCCCTTGTCTATGGAAACAATGAATTGGAATTAAAAAACACTATTATAGAAACAGTTATTTGCAGTTGACAAAGAATCAAAGACTAGATAATACTTTAGGTTGTAGAAGTAATTAGTTACTCCTTGAGAAATTCTTGTGTTTTTAAGGATAGGTTTCAGCAGAACTTCAGAATTTGATTTTCATCTCTCAGCTTTAGTTCTAGACATCTGATACTATAGATAAATATTTATCGAAAAGACTGGAAACATCTATTTTGAGCCTCTTAGTAGTTTCCCAAAATTGAATCTGCATACAGATCTCTTGGGAGATCTCACTGAAACACATTTGTAGGTAAGGGGTGGAGCCTAATAATTGCATGTCTAACAAGTTCCCTTTGATGTCCAAGCTCCTCATCCAACTGTACACTCTCTGAGTAGCAAGATTTATTTTATAATTCTATTTTTTTATTCACCTTTTAGAGAGGAGAGAGAGAGAGAGTGAGAGAGAATGGGGGAGGAGAAGGAAGCATCAATTCCCATATGTGCCCTGACCAGACAAGTGCAGGGTTTCGAACCAGCAACCTCAGTGTTCCAGGTCGATGGTTTATCAACTGCGCCAGCACAGGTCAGGCTGAGTAGCAAGATTTTATGTGATCTTGCCAAACATTGCTGTACTAGGCTGACTTAGAACCACTGTAGCTATTCAGATTTAGTGACTAAAATACTTAAAAGTTTAGAAATCTTGAACAATAGCGTACATGTGTCACACACTATTTGGAATGTTTTTAATCTTTTAGTTCATAGCACATTATTTTGGAGGCAACAGTACTGGGTTCAAAGGTCAGTTAAGACTACTTAAAAGTTGTGTAACTAGACACATTGTCAAACCTGTCCTGTGTCAATGTTCTTATTAAATAACTCCTATATCACAAGATAACTGTGAACATGTGATCATGTAAAGTGCTTAGGACTATGTCTACTACATCGTAAGTGCACAATAATTTATAGCTATTATTACTATGGTCGTTATTATCATTATCATTTATGATACTTGTTTTAACCTTGAGATGGAGGCATTTGCATATAAGAAACCAAATCCATCATAACCAGTTTGGGAAGATAAAGTGACTTTATTAGAAGAGTACAGACATGTGCTTCACAGGGAATGGACATAAGAAGTCAAAAATCAGGAATTTTGCTTATTGTCTGTACTTCTCCAAAGAGACAGGGTCTCTGTTCTTTATCTTCCTCTATTTAAGTACATATTTTTCTTTCCCTTTCTTCTTTCTTACCTGCTTTTCTTTTTTCTCTTCTCCCTTTCTATCTTTCTGCTGACAAGTTTTCTCTCTTTCCAGGTGGAGATGACTCAACATGGCCATTCACAGTTTAGCATTATTTACAATAATAAATTGCTAGGGGAAGAACCTGGAATAACATGGTCCAGTTCACTTTGGCCTGAAGGAGAAGGGGAAGCGCTGAATCATCAGAGCCTTCCTGCAGGGCTGAGGGACAGACTCCAAGAAAAGAAAAGGGTGAGCTGCTTTTCTTAGGAGAAGGATGCAAGGAGGTTGTGATAAACAAATGAAATTGTTATATCTGGTATAGAAGGCAATATTACCATGGATGTGATTGGTGGGTGGGAAGGGAAGAAGAGGAAGAGGAGGGTTTCAGGAAATGCAATTATGACAGGCAAACCCCAAAGTCTCAAAACTAGAGGCATGCCTGTGACGGTGCAGAGCCTGGTGAAGAAAACAGTGCTCCAAGGTTGGCGAGCATGGGGCCTGGGAACCTGTGTTGTGGCAGAGCAATTGTCGAGTGTCAACCACCAGTGAGAATACCCAAGTGGAGAGCTACAGAGAAAATGGAAGGCTGAGAAAAATGAATGAACTAAAAAGGCAGAAAGAAGAAAAATACAGTTGTCTCATTTATTTTGTCTTGCTTAGGGTGTGAGGGGAGAAAGTATGAATAAAAGAAAGAAAAGACCCTGCATTAATACTAAGAAAATTGATGTATTCATTCAGTCGAAGACAAATTATGAGATTATTCTTCTATTATGAAAACCAGCCCTACCTGACTAGGCAGTGGCACAGTGGATAAAGCATCGGCCAGGGATGCTAAGGACCCAGGTTTAAAACCCCAAAGCTGCTGGCTTGAGCATGGCTCATCTGGCTTGAGTGTAGGCTCACCAGCTTGAGTGAGGGAGTGTTGGCTTGAGTGTGCAATCATAGACATGGCCCCATGGTCACTGGCTTGAGTCCAAAGGTCACTGGCTGAAGACCAAGGTTTCTAGTTTGAGCTCAAGGTTGCTGGTTTTTCAGGGGGCTATTGAATCAGCTGGAGCCTCCAGGTCAAGGCATATATGAGAAAACAATCAATGAACAACTAAAGTGCTACAACTATGAGTTGATGCTTTTCATCTCTCTTCCTTCCCATTTGTTTGTCCCTATCTGTTCCTCTCTCTCTCTCTTGCTCTCTAGCTAAAAAAAAAGAAAGAAAGAAAGAAACCAGTCCCAAGGCATGGTGAACACCACTGAGACTCTAATTAATTCAGTTAGGATGAACCCAAAGGACATATTTACAGTATTTTGAGTCCCTGGAAATGAGAAGTTACACATAAGCTTCAACACAGCAGAGAAGTTGAATTTAGTTTAGATTACAAGAACCTCAAAGAGAGTATAAAGCAAGGCTAGAAAAACATTGTGGTGATTGCCTTAACTGGCTCTGGCTAAAAGCTCTGTTCATTTTTCTCAGGCATGACATTTGGGTTGTAGGATAAATTATAGTTTACTTTAGCAGGATATTGTGAGAGATTAGCATCTCCAACATGGCGGATGCTAAGATAAAAAGGGCATACTGGTGAGGGTTTGTAGTAGGAAAATGTTATGTGTGAAGGCCAGTGAGGCAAAGGGAAGCTGAGCTTAACTACTCACCCAATTTTTTTCACTTACAGACAGAAAAAGATCACCGCCAGCATGGAGGCTTTCAGAGATGTGCCAAAGATATACTTCCAAAGTAATGAAATTCATGCTCAGTAAGTGTAGAAAAGTGGTTTAAAAATGGAGGATAAGGTCAATGTCTATACTTAATTTAAAAAAATAAGGAAAGGAAAATTTGTATATAGTTGTGCTGAGTGGGGTGAGTTATTGTCTTTATAGTATTCAGCAAGAACATGTTATACATTATAATATTGTGAGTTCTTTTGTAATCAACAAAAGGGGAAATGAAAGAATTAAGCTGGGAACATTTGCTCAGAAAATAATGCAAAAAAAATAGATGTGGCTCTCTAAGAGAAAGAAAAGACATAAAGCAGGCATTTTAAGAGCAAAAAAGGAAATAAGAGAATTGCTACTCAGCCTTCAAAAGAAAAGGCAAAAGGAAACAGTAGGTACGATGAACAAGAGATAGCTCTGTAAATAAGCAGAGATAACTTCAGGCCTCAGAAAACTGATGATATAGCACTCTGGAATGAAAAGCATACAGTATGTGCATGTGTACACATAAACACATGTGAGTTGTTTGTATTGTAGAAAGAGGCAGGACTGAAAATGAAGGAAAAAAGGACTGCTGACTTTCAGTAATAGGAGTTGTGAAGGATTATTGATTATCACATGGTCAATCTAAACTATGATTAGAAAAGATGTGGCTTCATGCCACAGTGGCAGCACTGAAGAAAGAAAGAAATGATCAGACTTCCACATTCCAGAAGTGAAGATGGGATGGAATTTTTAAGGAAGAAGCTTTTTCTAGCTTAATGGGCTCAGGTGAATTCCTTCTGTAAACAATCTGAACTGAGTTTTTCTCCTACATTGTTGGCTTACAGGGGACTGTTAAAATGACCAGTATGATGAAATAAAGAGACTCATCAATCATTTTTTAAAATGTACTTCATTTCTAATAAAGTGACACAACTGATTACCCACAAACAGGGAAGAAAATAGATACTGCACACACATACACACAACACAGAAAAACAAATACAGATACTGGGCCAACCAATGTTAATATGTGCTAACAAAGACGTTTTCCCCTTCAGTTATTTCATATGAATACATACTTATGTATGCATTATAAATTAGGGTTTTGTATGGTTGCCTCCTGCCTTCCTGTCACTATTTATACATATCTTAACATTTTCTTAATGGTTACAGGGTACCAATAGTATTATTAAAAAGTCAAAGAAAACTAGAGTTTATTGGTATTACCAAACAAGAAAGACTGATGCAAAAGCAGGCGACTTTATGATAAAATACAGAGACATACTATAAAGAAACAAAGGGAGCCTGGTTTTCTTAAGATATATCATTGTGCATCAGTTAAGACTAGATTGAGATTTTGAATCGGGTATGAAGTAATTTTGAATAACAGACAAAGATAAAGCTCTTACCTTCTAAGTTACTGCAAAAACTTTATAACCCAATATTTCCTATTCAGAAGTTTTCAGAGAGAAAAGAACATGATAGATGACATGCTTATCAGACATAAACAATGCCTGACTAGGTGGTGGTGCAGTGAACAGAGTGTAGGACTGGGACATGTAGGACCCAGTTTGGAAACCCCAAGGGCGCCGGCTTAAGTGGGAACTCACCAGCTTGAGCATGGGGTCACTGGCTTGAGCATGGGATCATAAATATGACCCCATGGTCACTGGCTTGAAGTCCAAGGTTGCTGGCTTGAGCCCAAAGTTGCTGACTTGAGCAAGGGGTCACTTGTTCTGCTTTAGTCACCTGGTCAAAGCACATGTGAGAAAGCAATCAATAAACAACTAAAGAGCTACAATGAAGAATTGATGCTTCTCATCTCTCACCCTTCCTATATGTCTGTTCCTCTGTCCCTCTCAATGACTCTCTCTGTCTCTGTAAAACAAACAAACAAAAAACACAAAAATAACAAATGAGCTAACATTTAAGGTATAAAAGTAAAATGGACATTTAGTCTGATTTCATTAATAGGACAAAGATAAGATGATAAAGACAATAAAACCACAAGGAAAACGTATTTAAAAACATTGATAACTTATACAAGAAGTTGTAATAGAAACCATTAAATCAAAAAGAAATTTATGTGAAAAAACAAAGATAGATTGGAAATTATAAACAAGAAAATGAACCTTGCCCCGTTGGCTCAGTAGTAGAGTGTCGACCTGGTATGTGGATGTTCCGGTTTGATTCTGGTCAGGGTACACAGGAGAAGTGACCATATTCTTCTCCACCCCTCCCCCTCTCCTTTCGTTCTCTATCTCTCTCTTCCCCTCCTGCAGCCATGGCTCAGTTGGAACAAGTTGCCCCAGGTGCTAAGGATGGCTCCATGGCCTCACCTCAGGTGCTAAAATAGCTCTGTTGCTGAACAAAGCAGCATTGCCTAGTAAGGGGCTTGCCAGGTGGATCCTGGTCAGGTTACATGTGAGAGTCTTTCTGTTTCCCCACTTCTCACTTAGAAAAGAAAAGAAAGGAAAAAAACAGGAAAGTGAATATATGAGAAATTATAAATAGTTATTTTTGAAAATAGGATAAGCTCACCCTGGTGATTCAGAGTTTAATGGTTATTCATAGCTGTAACTAAGCTACTTATAAAAATAATAGTAAATATTTCGTGAGCACTTACTATGTCAAGTCCAAAGCACTTTATACTTCTTTTTCTAATTTAATCTTTGGGAATAATAAAAAATAGTTTTTTTGCTGAAGAGTAAAGGTTTTATAGAAATGAAGGAGTCAAAAAAAATTAGGGAGAATAAAGATACTGAGACAAAGACCTAAATGTAAAAAAGAAAATAGGCAAGTTAAAAATAAAAAAAGTTGAAGTAAATCATTACCCACAAACTAGAAGCTGCTGATTTTGATGATGAAGGTATGAAAAAACTCAATAAGCAACAACAGGAAATAAAACTAGGGCAAAGCTACCACACACACCGTTGTGTAAAAAAAACCAAACTCCTGATTAAAACAATATAAGAAAACATGGCAGTTTTCCAAAAGAAGCATGTAAGGATAAAATGCCTCCTACGAAGGATACACATTATAGAGAAAGATTTGAGAGCCAGATGGCTGAGATTAACTGGAGAAGTAACAGAAAAGGAGCTGGAAAAGCAGACAGGATCAAAGTTTCAGTAAAAATTTATTGGGTATTATTAGAAGGAAGAGAAAGGCTCCAGAAGTCCTAATCATGGAGATTATGTCCATCTGGGAGAGTAGAAATGCAGAAGCCTATAAATGAGTGAAAAAGACAGGAATGTGCCAAGAGGGCACAACCACATTATAGAAAAGATGGGTAAACCACATCATAGAAAAGAGAAAGAAGAAAAAGTTGAAAGAAAGTGCAAGAAACTGATATTCAAAGGGGAGATACAGAGGCAGCCTCCCACATGCGCCCCAGCCTGGCTGGCCGGGATCCACCTGGTAACCCCGTCCTGGGCCAATGCTCTGCCTATCTGGGGCCATGCTTGCAATCAAGCTATTTTTGGTGCCTGAGGCAAAGGCTTCAGGGAGCCATCCTCAACTCCCAGGGGGCCAGTGCACTAGAATCAATCAAGCCTTGGCTGGGAAGGAGAAAAGAGAGGGGGAATGGGGAGGGGGAAGAGAGAGAAGCAGATGGTTGCCTCTCCTGTATGCCCTGACCAGAAATCAAACCTGAGACTTCCCTACACCAGGTTGAAGCTATACCGCTGAGCCAACTGGCCAGGGCCAGAAGAGATATTTTAAATGCTATCTATAACAGTGAACCTATAAAGATAAAATATTACATGTAGAAAATAAACATCAAAACCCAAATGCTATTTCATTTGCTAACTAGCTGTACCCGGCTACGCGTTGCTGTGGCTCAGTCTGGTTAAATGGAAAAGAAAGAAAAGAGAAAGTGCATGTTTGTAATATGTTTAATTTCACAATGCCTGTGGTATACAATATTTTTTGTTGTTCCATTGTCTGTGCAGATATAGAGATTGTCTGGTTTGCCAACTCGAGAACACGCAACATATAATTGTCCATGTGAGAAGCAATCCGTGTCTAGATCTAAACCACATAATTCTAAAGATTGGCCCTGAGCTTTGTTGATGGTGATTGCAAACATCAATCGAATTGGGAATTGCACTCTCTTAAATTGAAATGGCATCCGTTGGAATCATAGGAATGTGAGGAATGAGGACAACTTCACCTTTGAAAGGTCCTGTCAAGACTGTTGCTTCTACGATGCTGCTCATTAATTTTTTACTGCAAGCCACATGCCGTTGCAAAGTTTTGGCTGGTTGATATTTTGCAACATGATCAATTGGCATGCCAATTTTCAATTGCAGTATGTGTGGTGGAATCCCTGGCAGATCGAGTAAATTCAAAAATTTTGTTGGATAATTAACTGCTTCATCTGCTTCCACAGCAGTGTTGACAGATTTGTATGTGACTGCCTCACTTTGAATGTTAGACTGAATAGTATTGTTAAGTTCATAGACATCTTTGTTCTTGGCTGCAAGAATAGCTTGTTCACTCAGCCAATCATGATTCTTCTAATTGGTTTAAATATTGGGAAATACTTTTTCAACCAATTCTTCTTTTGATGTACAGGTTGTCCATCAACTCGCTCTCCTCATTTGCATTGTTCAAATGATTTTCTACTCGCATTCCATATGTAATATGTAGGCACTTTTGAATACAGCAGTTTTCACAAATGCATCATTTTGACATAACGTGAAGAAAGCAGTCAACGTTGAGCCCGGTGGATTCAGGGCTGTTGGTTGCACATTTGCAGCTGTGCAATAAACTCATTGTCCATTTTCTAGATGTTAAGTGAACAACAGCTGGACTTCACTCATGTATGGGAAATGAAAGAACTCACCATACAGCTTCATTGCTGCTTATGTATCTTCCAGCCTGATACTGTGAGATTTCATTGATATGCATGACTGCATTCCTATCACTTCTTTCTAGTTGCACACCAGATACTGCCATGTTGCTACCTTTATTCATGTACTTACAAATGTATTTGATTGATTTAACGGAGTTACAGTATTCCACATTTATGTGTGCTTTGTATATTTCTGATAGCAAAGGCGAATATGGAACAACCCACCGGTTATCTACTTCTATGTGACTATTTCACATTTGTATGGTTGCTAATTTACCACCATCTTCTGCTGCTCTTATTCTGTATAAAGGATATCCTTCGTTTTTTGTAACTGTGTTGGATACTAATGCTGGAGGATATCACTTAGAGCATTTTCTGTCTATCATGCATGGTGAATTTGGATTCAGTGTACCACAGGTCCATGTATCATATTTTTTGTCACAACTTCATGCAATACCTTATTGACGTCGGCATTGGGTATTTCAGCGCATATTACATCGTCATTTTTGTTTGAAGTGATTTTGTTATAGAACCAGATTAGTATATGTGTGTGTGGCAATCCTCTCTTTTGCCATTCCACTGAGTGCATCCAGCAGTACACAGACCCAAACACTGCATATTTTACCATAAAATGCATCAGTTTTTTTAGCTTCTGTCTGAAAACATGTGCTGTGATGTCATGCCTATCCACCAGCAATTGCCCAGGAGGTAAGATCAGAAACAATGAAATGGGATCGTAAAATATTTAGTATAGCACGTGTTGCTTTTACATCCAACAGATGGTGCTGTTTTCTTAAAAAATATGTTTTTACCTTTTTACCTGCCACAGGTGTGACATCTATATAATAGTAGGTATATAAAAACACGCACATACTCGAATGCAGCATTGTGTGAAAATTTCAAAGGAATCAGTGAGGAACTTTCGCAGATTTAAGATTTTGAACAAACAAACATTTACATTTTTATTTATATAGATTTGTAGAATATGAGTAAATAGGATACATTAAGTTTAAGGTATTGAAGAAATTAGTTATTCCAATGACCTTTCTGTAATGGTATCAAATTAAGAAGAACAGAAGGAGACTTGCAAATTGGTTCTTTCTACCCCTAGGGGCATAAAGGCAACTAAAATGGGGTAACTGCCTTCTATTCTAGCTCATGTAACAACTCAGTGCTTTCAATAAGGTTTGCTCTTTGTAAGGGAATCTCAATACTACATATTTTTTGTGTTTTATAGCAGTAAGGACATTGGGGATTTATAATTTCTGTAAATCATGTAAAAATGATTAAAGTTTTTATTTTATCCCCAGTGCAGAGACTGTGATTATAATACTGGAATAATTTTTCATTCTTTATCAATTATTTTTATACATTTTCCTTCTACAAACTAGTGGTTTGAACTTTTGGTATCTCTTAGGTTTCTTCTCCCATGAAAATGTTTAATAAAGATTATAAAATGAAGTAATCTCTATGTAAATTTTGAAAGACTGCAGAAATGATAAATATGAATGACTGAGAACTCAAAACCCTTGGCACACAAGTATCACTTAGGATGCAAAAAGTAGACTTGATATTGGGGTCTACCTCAGCTCTCCCACTGCCTGACAACATGAACTTTGCCTCCCTGAGCACGTTTCTTTGTATGTAAGTTGGGAGTATTAACTTCTGTATCTATCCATCTCTTAGGATATTTTGAGAATTATATAATGGATCTGCACTTTGAGCTATTTGGAAAAACCAATGCTACATAAACTTAAAGAGGAATTGTTTTAAAACCTTGTGCTTTGCAACATAATTTTTTAGGTATTTGAGATTCTATATTCAGTCAATTATGTACTCTTTATATAGCATCTATTATAAAAATGTCTGTAAGTATTTGCCAGTGACAACACTAATAGTTAGAAGAAAGAGAAGACATATCCTAACATTTTGAAGAAAAACGGTTTGACCTTAAAATTTTAAACCCAGCTAAAGTATCATTCAAGTAGGGGACATTAAAGACATTTCTGGAAATGCAACATCTTGAAAATAAACCTTTCTTAAAATTTGCTGATAGTCGTACTAAAGCAAAATGAACAAGTAATCCAAGAGAGAGGTAGACAGACACAGGCTCCAGGAAAGAGGTGCTCTAACACATGAGAATGGTAAATAAAGTCCAGGTTTAGAGATATGTACTAGGCCCAGAAAGAAATTGGTCTAATTTAGAGCAGGAAGGATAGGTATATGCAGAAGACAATATACATGAAAAACCCACAGTACCAGTATAGTATTTGATCAGTGAATATTCAGGAAAATCACTACTAACTCATTGATATGAATGTTGAAAATGTTATAAAAAAATTTTTTATAAATAAAGAGAAAACTAAGCAACCAAAAATAATCTATTATTAATTCCAATAATGAATATTACTAATGTGTATAAGAGAACATTAGAAACACAGTGAACAATAATTGCATTTATGTGATAAAGTAAAGATGGACTAGGAAATTATTTAAAAAATGGTATAACTAGTTTGTGAGGATAGAGGAAAGAAAATGGAGAAGTTGTGTTAAGAAAGATAAGTCCCCAATATCTGAAAGAAACCAATATATAAAATAGTTGAAATAAATACCTAAAGAAAGAACTTAAAAAGTTAAAACACTTTTCCTAGGGAGAAAAACTTAAATTCTTTTAGACTTGACTATACATTTGTTAGCACTGTGTTTGTTGTACCTGCTTACAGGAATGGCTCTGATTAAAAAAAAAAAAAAAAAAAAAAAAAACAGGTAAGAGATAAAAGTAAAACTTGAATTATATGAATTGAAGACTTTTGGTGATTTGTTTTTTAAAGCAACATTAGTACCTGTATAGAGCAAGTAATTTGATTTCTGATAATTTAATACTCAATGGTGATTCAGGGTCAATAATTATGGATGTGAACTTAGTTATATAAATAGAAACTGTGTAAAAAACTGTACTGTATATATATCTAATCTAGAATACAAGAAAAAGCAAAACCTTGACAATTTATTTTATTAGTAATTTATTTTTATTTTTTCAGGTTGCTGAAAAGCAAATTAGTGAAGATTTTTAATTAATTTAGTTGCAGATAATCTAAATTAAAAGAGTCTCATTTTGATCTTTCTTAAAGTTAGAGTTAATTTTGTTATGAATCATTATACTTTTATTGTCAATTATGCAGAAAATATTTTTAAGGTTGTGTCTACAACTTTAAAATACATGTTATTAACATATTTTTGACTACTATTTCAATTACATACTATGTTGTTTTCACTCTTCTATTTAATACCTAAAGAGTTATGCACTCTTTATATTTAGATCAGTGGGGGTTGAACTTTATAGACTATATCTTTATGAATGTTTCTTTGGTGGTTTACTGATTCGCCTTTTATCATTTGAAATTTTTATTTATAATACAAACTTCCATTAGAGGAAAAAGAACTATCAAATAGCATTCAAAAGATCCCAAGTTCAAGAGTTCTTAATCACAAATCTAGATGATGTCTCCAGGAACTGACAAGTTAATGTTTCAAGAAGCCACCTGGGAATGAAGCATACAAATTATATCTCTGGTATTCAATAATGCAGTGGCCACTTTAAGTAGATAGGAGAAATAACACATTGTTTCTCTGGTTTAATGGAAACATTAAGATCTACCTCTATCAGCTAATGAAAAAGAACAAGTCACTTTTATATGAAGGTGACTTCAGCATAGCTAGATTTATTCTTTTAAGGATATATAATTGTTCTGAGTTGATAAGTATAGTGATTCCTAACTATGTTGTGTCCCATCTTTCTTGCCAGAGAGATTGTGCTACAGTAAAAATATACTATTGTACCTTTATGAGGGAAATGGAATCAATATAATTATACCAACAACCTTTGAGTATAAAATCGATTGGCCATGGGCCTGCACTCCCAAGCCTTCTCCCTTTCTTCAGATGATAGCTCCATAAAGTCACTAGTCATTAATTTTCCATCTAGGTAATATATCTGGTCCAGTGGTTCTTAACCTGGGTTCTATCCAACCCTAGGGGTTCAATGAGTTGGTCTCAGGGATTCAGAGAAGCCTCTGCCATGGAGGCCAGAATAAAGTAATACCGTAATTTGTTGTGAGTTCATGCACTTTGTTGGTTTTGTTCTTTGAGCAAGGTGATGTTTATGCACGGCTCATTTTGTGCATCAGTAAAAAAAACATATACCTATGTCCTGAATTTGGAAAAAAAATCGTATTTTATTTATCACTAAAGAAGAATTCAGTGGATGAGCATATGAAACTGGTGGGTTCCGTACCTCAAAAAAGGTTAAGAACCACTGATCTGGTCACTATGCAGTTGTATTTTGACAGAAAAAATAACTTAAACCACATAGTTAACTTTTTACATTAGAATAATAGCTTCAACAAAAGGAAGACATAGAACAAAAGACTTGTACCTTTTTAGGGAGGGATAGGTGTTGCCATTTGCTAATACTAGCTATCACCATACTTTCTGCAAAGCAGGCACCACATATAAAATTCAAATGATCAAGGAAAATTATAAGATATTTGTGAGTGACTGGCTTATATAATATTCATATTTTTAAACAAACTTTTAAAAAATACATTTATATCTAGGACATTTCTACAACTCAATTCTCACTGTTCCTATTTTAGAACAGTCATCTTCTGGAGATAATAAGGAATAAATCCCTAACAACCTAACAAGACTATATTCTAGAAAACTGCAGGTACAGTCTGAATTGTCTTTCTTGTCTCTTAGCTAATGGGGAACATATTTAATACTTCCACATCAAGTAAATTACTTCATAATAGGTACTTTGCAGACTCCAAAGTCCACATCTGGCAGTGAGTTTTCACTATTTTTTTTTTTTTACAAGAACAGAGAGAGAGAGAGTCAGAGAGAGGGATAGATAGGGATAAACAGACAGGAATGGAGAGAGATGAGAAGTATCAATCATCAGTTTTTCATTGCTACACCTTAGTTGTTCATTGATTGCTTTTTCATATGTGCCTTGACCACAGACCTTCAGTAGAACGAGTAACCCCATGCTCGAGCCAGCGACCTTGGGTCCAAGCTGGTGAGCTTTTTGCTCAAGCCAGATGAGCCGGCACTCAAGCTGGTGACCTCTGGTTCTTGAACCTGGGTCCTCTGCATCCCAGTTCAATGCTTGGTCCACTGCGCCACCGCCTCGTCAGGCAGGTTTTTACTTTTTAATGTAACACTCATTCTTTTCATGGAAGAAAAATGCTCTGTGTTGGTGGTAAGTGAGGGGAAACCAAAGATGTTCTTCTTTATTTACTCTGGAATTGAATAAGCATAACTAAAAGAAATTTCTACACAGGTATTTAATTGGAGGAAAAAAAAACACAAGATGAGTTAAAGCAGTATTTTATTCATAAGAAAAAACACTTGGAGACTGAATCATGTGTCTGATACTTTAGGTATAAGAAACCCACAACAAAGTTTGGCAAAAGAGTTCCTAAATAAATAGGGTTGAAATTCTGCCAAATGAATTTTCTCCCTTAGAATTTGACTTCCTAGTTCTCTACCTAAGGATTAAATGGCAAGCTCTAATATTTATTTCTTGTAATAAAATGCACAAGGTGAGCTTGCTAGTGTGGCCTCTAATTATATTTATATAGTGAAGTAAAAATTACCAGTCATACAGTTGTTCTGACCTTTGTCATTTAAAAAATAAAAACAAGCCCTGGTAGTTGGTTCAGCGGTAGAGTGTCGACCTGGCATGTGGAAGTTCTAGGTTTGATTCCCCAGCCAGGGCACATTAGAGAAGTACCCATCTGCTTCTCCACCCTTCCTATTTCTCCTTTAAATCTATCTCTCTTTTCCCTTCCAGCAGCCAAGTCTCCATTGCAGCAAAAGCTGGCCTGGGTGCTGAGGATGGCTCCATAATCTCCGTCTACCTCAGGTGCTAGAATGGCTCCAGTTGCAAATGGGCAATGCCCCAGATGGGCAGAGCATCATCACCTAGTGGGATTTCTGGTGGGAGCATGTGGGAATCCTGTTTCTCTGCCTCCCCACTTCTCACTTCAGAAAAATACAAAAAATAAAAATAAAATAAATAAAAACAAAAAACTTCAAACACTTGAACCTAAAAGATGTGTCCAAAGGAAATCTTTTACTTGTAAATGACCCAAACTAACTTAAAAGAGGGAGCTAATTCATTCACTTAACTGAGAAGTCCAGGGCAAGGGTAGCACACATGTGCTCTCTCTCTTTCTCTACTCTTCTTCCTCTTTCTTGCTGTCCTCTAGTCTTCCCTACTCTCTATTGTTCACACTCTCCACTCCTACATCTCTTTCAGGTCTCTCTCCATTGGCTTCATACTTATGCACATTTCCCACTGTAACTAGATGGCTTCAGCTTTCCCAGATCTCTCACCCTAAAAGTCAGTCTAGCAGGAGGGAGAATTCTCCTGTCTCTTCCCAGCATTCCTGGTGAATGCTCACTTTCAAGTCTGATGGGATAATGTCAACTGTTACTGAACTACTCACCATTGGAGAGAGAATGGGACATAATGGATTCACTTAGAACTAGGTCACTCACTCCCCTGCTGAATCTCATCTGTATTAGGTTTCTTTGGCTGATCAAAGAAGTTACCATGAACTTTAATTACATGGATAAAAATAACATGTGTTTTCTTACAGTTCTGGAGGTCAAAGTGCAAAATCAATTTTACTGGGCAAAAAACAAGGTGGGTATGTGGGAGGCAGGTGCTCTCTCTCAGGGCTCTAGAGCAGCATCACTTACGTGCTTTTTTCAACTTCTAGAGCTGCATTCTTTGGCTCTTGGATCCTTCCTATATCTTTAAAGAAAGCAGCCTAACATCTGCTTTAGTGGTCATATTGCCTTATTCTTCTGTAGTCAAATCTCTGCCTCTCTCCTACAAGGGCATTTGTGATTATATTTAGGGCTGAATCAGATAATGCAGGGTAATTTCCCAATCTTAAGATACTTAACTTAATCACAACTGCAAAATTACTTTTGCCATATAAAATAGTATTCACATCTTCCAGGAATTGGAACCTGGGTATTTTTGAGGGCCATAATTCAACCTATTGCATACCATCTAAACATAAAACAGAGAGAAAGGCAGATAGAAACCCAACAGCTATTGGAAAGATAATTAGCAAATATCCAATGCTGAGGTATATTAGAGACTATTTTTGATTCTTTGTCTTTTTTAATTATATTACCAAAGCAAGAGTCATGCTTGAACTTCTAATTATAATTTAATGTGAATGGCCAAACTACATATAAAGTGTATAGAAAATATAAGAGCATAATGTGAAGCTAGAGAATTCAAGGCAGAGGAGAGGGAGAAACCGCAGCAACTGCTGCACCAGGCCAGCACCAGCAACACCCATACTCAAACGCCCAAGACAATGGCAGAGAGAATGGTGGGCCTGCAGACAGACCACACGTAGGGAACAAAGGCCACACCTATTGAACTCTAACGGCCATACACTTCTTACACACAAACAGAATGGGAAGGCAGAGAAATACAGCCCAAACAAATCAAGAGAAATGCCCAGAAAAGGACTTGAATGAGTCAGATATAAACAAATTACCAGGTGCAGAGTTTAAAATAATGATTTTTAGGATGCTCAAAGATCTTAGAACAACAATAGATGGACATAACAAATACCTAAATAAAGAGATAGCAAGTATAAAAAAGGACATTGAAATAATAAAACTGAAGCAGTCAGAAATGACAAATACAATATCAGAAATGAAGATCACAATGGAAGCAATTAAAAGCAGAATGGATGAAGCTGAGCATTGAATCAGCATGGAGGACAAGATAAACCAAGGCACAGAAGCAGAGCAGCAAAAAGGAAAGAGACTCAAAAAATCTGAGAAAATTCTAAGAAAGCTCTGTGACAACATGAAGAAAAATAACATCCGCATCATAGGGGTTCCTGAAGAAGAAGAGAAAGAACAAAGGAAAGATACTTTGTTCAATCAAATCATAGCTAAAAACTTCTCTAATTTAATGCAGAAAAAAGTCACACAAGTTCAAGAAGCACAGAGAGTTCCATTAAAGAGAAACCCAAGAAATCTGTACACCAAGATACATCATAATTAAAATACCAAAGCTAAGCGATAAAGAGAAAATATTAAAAGCTGCTAGAGAAAAGTGCTATCACCTACAAAGTAGCCCCCATAAAAATGAAATTCAACTTTTCAACAGAAACATTTGAGGCCAGAAAAGAATGGCACAAAATATTCAAAGTAATGCAGAACAAGAGCTTATAACAGGGTCTGGGAACCTATGGCTCACGAGCCAGATATGGCTCTTTTGATGGCTGCATCTGGCTTGCAGACAAATATATATTATTTTTCTTAATAAAATAATTATTAATAAAAGAATAATAACATTAAAAATATAAAACATGCTCATGATTGGATAATGCATAATGTACATGGGTCATTGTGAGGTCAGGAAGTAAACTTCCCTCCTTTTAATGAAGTAGTCACCTAGTTAATTGCAGAAACCCCTTTGACTAAGAAGATAGCTAAAAGAAAAAGAGATGAGCAGTATCATACTTTTTAGCAGGAACAGACAGAGGAATTCACCTTTGAGGAGAGAGCAGGTTCTGTAGTGTGTCTAATATGCAATGATAAAATTGCATCAATGAAATGATCAAATGTAAAGCGGCACTTTGGCACATGCCATACTACATTTGCATCGAAATATCGAGTGGGGGACAGCAGAAAGAAAGCATGCCAGGAGCTACTGTCCAGAATGCAAGCTAGTTAGCAGAACTTCCTGTTTGAACCCAACAAGGTGACTGGAATTTGGCTAGCTTTGCTGGTGCTTTAGCAATTGATAGAAATGGAAAGCCATTCACAGATGGGGAGTATGCCAAAACATTCATGCTTGATGTTGCCAATGAACTCTTTGATGACTTTCGAATAAAGGTAAGATAATCAAACAAATAAAAGACATGCCTCTGTCGGCGAGAACTGTTCACAATTGTACCATCATGATGGCAAATATAATTGGGGAAATACAAGTGAAGGACATAAATGCAGCACCATTCTTTTCTCTTGCTTTGGATGAGTCAACAGACATAAGCCATTTATCCCAGTTCAGCATGATTGCAAGGTATGCTGTCAGTGTCACAGTACATGAGGGAAGTCTTGCTGTTTTGCCTATGGAGGAGACAACAAGAGGATTGCGTTTATAAAAGTCTTTCACTGAGGAAATATCTACTGATTTATAAACTTATTTCGGTGTGTAGTGATGGTGCTCCGTGCATAGTGGGGAAAAAGAGAGGATTTGTAGCTTCTTTGTGAACACAAAAGGAGACCCATGATAACTTTTCACTGCATCTTACATCGGGAGAAACTTTGTACTCAGATGTGTGGCGAGCAGCTTGGTGAGGTGATGTCGCTTGCCATTTGGGTGGTCAACTTTATTGTTGCCTGAGCTTTGAATGATCACCAGTTTACAACACTGCTGGATAAAGTTGAGAATAATTATCCTGGTCTGCTTTAGCACAGCAATGTTCTTTGGTTGTCAAGAGGGAAGGTGCTCAGCCATTTTGCAGCTTGTCAGAGCAAAATCCAAACTTTTCATTCATCATTGGTTAGCAACAGCATAACAACATTACTAAGAAGAATTTTGAGACTTATTGTACTTTAAAAGTGTTGGTCTTTCAAAAAAATGCACACATTTACTTGTATTTAGTGTTAAACATATTGTTTGGCTCTCACAGAATTACATTTTAAAATATATGGCCTTCATGGCTCTCTCAGTGAAAAAGGTTTCCAACCCCTGGCCGACAACCAAGACTACTTTATCCAGCAAGGCTATCTTTTAAAATTGAAGAAGAAATAAAAAGCTTCCCAGACAAAAAAAAAAAAAAATCAAGGAATTTATTATAACCAAACCAATGCTGCAAGAAATGTTAAGGAGCCTGTTGTAAACAGATCAAAGGGGATAAAGAATATAGCAAAAGAGGAATAGAGTTTCATAGAATAAAATGGCAAGAAACAACTATATATCAATAATAACCATAAATGTAAATTAATTAAATGATCCAATCAAATAACATAGAGTAGCTGCATGGATAAGAAAACAGGACCCATGCATAGGTTGTCTATAATAGACACACCTAAAAACAGAACATGCACATAGACTGAAGGTAAAAGGATGGAAAAAAATATTGCATGCAAATGGAAGTGAAAAAGAAGCCGGGGTAGCAAGACTTATATCAGACAAAATGGGCTTTAAAAAAAGGCTATAGCGAAACAGTTGTGCTCAGCTACTCTGAGTACCAGGCGCACAGGGTGTGCGTTTTGGGGTTACAGAAGACCCACACTGCTTTAACTGTGTGAAGAACAGTTCCATGGCCATTAGGGGAAGGACGTAAAACATCTTGCAGAACATTCAGGATGCTTAGGAGTAAGAGGAGGAGGAGCAAGATGGTGAAGGAGTAGGCAGACATACCAACTTCCAACTCTCAGAACCAAAGTGGATTATAACTCAATTTTAAGAACCATCATCTGGATAAACCAACTTTGAACTAAACTAAGTGGACTCTTCAACCAATGAACACAGAAGAAGCCACATTGAGACTGGTAGGAATAGCGAAAATGCGAAGAGGGCTGCCCAGCTCCCCGGAGCAAATGGCAGCCCGGAGAGACCCACGTGGCGGGAGGAGAGTTTGGCGGAGAGGGAAGGACCTGAGTCCCAGGAACCAAGACCCAGCCTACAGTCCCAGAGCCAAGAAGAGGCGTTTGGACAGTTTTGAGCTGTGAAACAAGTGAGGGAGCTCCCAGACCTACAGTGTGGAAACTTAGGGCACTTCCATCTCTCTGAGGGTTGCTGAAGGGTATGGTGGTGGCAGGACACTGAAACGCAGCTCTGTCAGCATGGGCAAAGGCCAAGCTGGTGTGAGCTCGGTCTAGCCCAGCAGAGGCAGAGGGGACGCACGAAAGCGGTCCGGAAGCTGCGGGCCCGCCTGTAATGCCACCTGCAAGGACAAAGCGGGAGGCCAGGAGCGGGCAAAGATCTGCTCTGCCACCCTGTGCAAGCCGGCCCTGACCGCAGGAACAGGGCTAGGACCAGGAACAGGCAGGGACTCGCGGCTGAGCTCACGCTACCAGCCCTGCCCTGCCAGAGAAACCGTGGTTTGCCATTCTACATGCGAGAGAGGGCTCCGTGCGCGGTGGGTGGGGTAGACCCCAAGACGAGCGAAAGCTCTCAGCTGAGCCCATGTTACTATTCCTGCCTGGCCTGAGAAACCTCGGTTTGCCATCCTACGTGCATGAGCGGGCTCCGAACATGGGGGCGGGGTAGAGTCCGGGACAAGCAGAAGCCAGCAAACACACCTGGCACAATAAAACTTCATTTGCGACCCTGCGCTGAAGGGCCCTGGCCTTGAGGGCGAGGCTAAAGCTCCAGGCAGGCAAAGGTTCAAAGCTGAGAGCATGTCAAAAACCCCACCTAACCCGCGAAACTGTGGCGAGCAGGCTCTGACTGCGAGTTCTGGGCAGAAGTCCGGAAACAGGCTGGGTCCGCAGCTGAGCAAAGGTGCTCACCTCTGCTCTTGGTGCTGAGGCTTGTGGCTTGAGTGAGAGTGCCTCCCGCACAGGAGAGGCAGAAATCACAGCAAAAGTCAAAGTGGGGCAGTGCTGGCAAAGCCCATACCCAACCACCCTAGGCAGCGGCAATGAGGGTGGCGGGCCCGCAGACAGAACACACCTAGAGAACACAAACGCAACACCTACTGGACTCCAGTGGCCACAACTTGCTTATACACAGACAAAATGGGCAGGCAGAGGAATGTAAACCAAATGAATAAACAGAAATCCCCAGAGAAGGACCTAAGTGAATCAGACATAACCAAATTACCAGAAGCAGAATTTAGAATAATGATAGTTAGGATGTTCAAAGAAATTAGAGCAACAATAGATAGTCATTATGAAGACCTAAATAAAAAGAAACAAGTATAAGAAACAAAATAGAAATAATGAAAAAGAATCAGACAGAAATGACAAAAACAGTATCAGAACTGAAGACCACAATGGAAGGAATTAAAAGCAGGATGAATAACGCTGAGGATCAAATCAGCGAGTTAGAGGACACAATAAACAAAGGCACAGAAGCAGAGAAGAAAAAGGAAAAGAGACTCAAAAAATGTGAGGAAACTCTAAGGGAGCTCTCTGACCACTTGAAGAGAAACAACATTCACATCATAGGGGTGCCTGAAGAAGAGGAGAGAGGATAGGAAATGGAAACTTTGTTCAATCAAATCATAGCTGAAAACTTCCCTAAAATAAGGCTGGGAAACACCCCACATGTTCAAGAAGCACACAGAACTCCATTTAAGAGAAACCCTAAAAGATCTACACCAATACACATCACAATTAAAATACCAAAGCTAAGTGATAAAGAAAAAATCTTAAAAGCTGCTAGGGTAAAAAAGGCTATCACCTACAAAGGAGCCCCCATAAGGATGACATCGGACTTCTCAACAGAAACACTTGAGGCCAGAAGGAATGGCAAGATTTAATCAAAGTACTGCAGAACAAGAACTTACAACCAAGACTACTCTATCCAGCAAGGCTAACATTTAAAATTGAAGGAGAAATAAAGATCTTTCCACACAAAGAAAGCGTCAAGGAATTCATCAAAACCAAACCAATTATGCAAGAGATACTAAGGGGCTTCTTGTGAACAGTTCAAAGGGATGAAAAAATATAGCAAAAGAAGAATACAGCTTTAAAGAATAAAATGGCAATAAACAACTCCATATCAATAATAACCTTAAATGTAAATGGATTAAATGATCCAATCAAAAGACATAGGGTAGCTACATGGATAAAGAAACAGGACCCATACATAAGCTGTCTACAAGAGACATACCTTAAAACAAAAGATGCACATAGACTGAAGGTAAAAGGATAGAAAAAATTATTTCATGTAAATGGAAATGAAAAAAAAAGCCGGGGTAGCAGTACTTATATCTGACAAAATGGACTTTAAAACAAAGGCTGTAGTAAGAGATAAAGAAGGACACTACATAATGAAAAAGGGAAGAATTCAACAGGAAGATATAACTATTATAAATATCTATGCACCAAATATAGGAGCCCCGACATACATAAGCAGACTTTGATGGATATAAAGAGCGAGATTAACAGCAATACTATAATAGTAGGGGATTTCAATACCCCTCTAAAAACACTGAATAGATCCTCAAGAAAGAAAATTAATAAAGAAACAGCAGACTTAAAGGAGACACTAGATCAACTTGATTTAATAGATATCTTCAGAACTTTTCACCCTAAAGCAGTAAAATATACATTCTTCTCAAGCGCTCATGGTACGTTTTCTAGGATAGACCACATGTTAGGACACAAAAATGGTCTCAATAAATTTAAGAAGATTGAAATCATATCAAGCATTTTCTCTGATCACAATGCCATGAAACTAGAAATTAACCACAAAAGAAAAACTGAAAAATACTCAAACACTTGGAAACTAAATAGCATGATATTAAATAATGAATGGATTAACAATAGATCAAAAAAGAAATAAAAAAGTTTATAGAAACAAATGATAATGAGCATACATCAACTCAAAATTTATGGGACACAGAAAAAGCAGTTCTGAGAGGGAAGTTTATTGCACTACAGGCATATCATAAGAAGCTAGAAAAAGCTCAAATAAGCAACCTGACTCTGCATCTAAAAGAACTAGAAAAACAACAACAAATAAAACCCAAGTCAAGTAGACGGAAGGAAATAATAAAAGTCAGAGCAGAAATAAATGACATAGAGGCTAAGGAAACAATACAGAGGATCAATGAAACCAGAAGCTGGTTCTTTGAAAAGGTAAACAAAATTGATGAACCTTTAACTAGACTCACCAAGAAAAAAAGAGAGAGGACTCAAATAAATAAAATTAGAAAGGACAGTGGAGAAATAACAACTGACACAACAGAAATACAAAGCATTGTAAGAAAATACTATGAAGAACTATATGCCAAAAATTTAGACAATCTTGGTGAAATGGACAAATTTCTTGAATCATATAACCTTCCAAAAATCAATCTGGAAGAATCAGAACACCTAAACAGACCAATTACAACAAATGAGATCGAAACAGTTATCAAAAAACTCCCAAAAAAGAAAAGTCCTGGGCCTGATGGCTTCACAAGTGAATTCTATCAAAAATTCAAAGAAGAACTAACTCCTATCCTCCTCAAGCTATTTCAAAAAATTCAAGAGGAAGGAAGACTTCCAAACTCCTTTTATGAGGCGAGCATAATTCTGATCCCAAAACCGGGCAAAGACAACACAAAGAAAGAAAATTATAGGCCTATATCCCTGATGAATTTAGACGCTAAAATTCTCAACAAAATATTAGCCAACCAGATCCAGCAATATATGAAAAAAATCATACACCACGATCAAGTGGGATTTATTCTGGAGAGGCATGCCTGGTTCAATATGCGCAAATCAATCAATGTGATTCATCACATAAACAAAAGGAAGGACAAAAATCACATGATAATTTCAATAGATGCAGAAAAGGCATTTCATAAAATCCAGCACCCATTCAGCTCCAAACTCTCAGTAAAGTGGGAATACAGGGATCATTCCTTAACATGATAAAGGCCATCTACGATAAACCGACAGCAAACATCATACTAAATGGACAAAGATTAAAAGCAATCCCCTTAAGATCAGGAACCAGGCAGGGATGCCCCGTTTCACCACTCTTATTCAACATAGTTCTGGAAGTCCTAGCTACAGCAATCAGACAAGAAGAAGAAATAAAAGGCATACAAATTGGAAAAGAAGAAGTAAAACTGTCACTATTTGCAGATGATATGATATTGTATATTGAAAACCCTAAAGTCTCACTCAAAAAACTACTGGACCTTATAAATGAATTCAGCGAGGTGGCAGGATATAAAATTAATACTCAGAAATCAGGGGCATTTTTACATACCAACAATGAACTGTCAGCAAAAGAAATTAAGGAAACAATCCCCTTCACTATTGCAGCCAAAATAATAAAGTACTTAGGAGTAAATTTAAACAAGGAGGTTAAGGACTTGTACTCGGAATATTATAAAACATTGATAAAAGAAATCAAGGAAGATACAAACAAGTGGAAGCATATACCGTGCTCATGGCTAGGAAGAATAAACATCATTAAAATGTCTATATTACCCAAAGCAATTTATAAATTCAATGCAATACCAATTAAAATACCAATGACATACTTCAAAGATATAGAACACATATTTCAAAAATTTATATGGAACCAAAAAAGAACATGAATAGCCTCAGCCATCTTAAAAAGAAACAATAAAGCAGGAGGTATCACTCTTCCTGATATTAAGGTTTATTACAAGGCCATTATACTCAAGACAGCCTGGTTATGTCATAAGATCAGGCACATAGATCAATGGAACAGAACAGTGGACCCAGAAATAAACCCACAGCTTTATGGACAACTGATATTTGAAAAAGGAGGAAAGAATATACAATGGAGTAAAGACAGCCTCTTTAACAAATGGTGTTGGGAAAATTGGACATACCTGCATTTAAATGAACCTAGACCATCAACTTACACCATTCACAGAAACAAACTCAAATTGGATAAAAGACTTAAATGTAAGCCCTGAAACCATAAGCATCTTAGAAGAAAACATAGGCAGCAAACTCTCCGACATCTGTAGCAGCAATATATTTGCTGATTTACCTCCACTGGCAAATGAAATAAAAGGCAAGATAAACAAATGGGACTATATCAAACTAAAAAGTTTTTGCACAGCTAAAGACAATAAGAAGAGAATAAAAAGACAAACCACACAATGGGAGAACATATTCGACAGCATATCTGATAAGGGGTTAATAACTAAAATTTATAAAGAACTTATAAAACTCAACACCAGGAAGACAAACAACCCAATCAAAAAATGGGCAAAAGAAATGAATAGAAATTTCTCCAAAGAGGACATACAGATGGCCAATAGGCATATGAAAAAATGCTCAACATCACTAATCATTAGAGAAATGCAAATTAAAACCACAATGAGATATCACCTCACACCAGTCAGAATGGCACGCATCAGCAAAACAACTCAGAATAAGTGCTGGCGAGGATGTGGAGAAAAGGGAACCCTTCTGTACTCCTGGTGGGAATGCAGACTGGTGCAGCCATTGTGGAAAACAGTTTGGAGAGTCCTCAAAAAATGAAAAATCAAACTGCCTTTTGACCCAGCTATCCTATTTATAGGAATATACCCTAAGAACACCATAGCACTGTTCGAAAAGAAGAAATGCGCCCCCATGTTCGTGGCAGCATTGTTCACAATAGCAAAGATCTGGAAACAGCCCAAGTGTCCGTCAGAAGACGAGTGGATTAAAAAGCTATGCTACAGCCTGACCTGTGGTGGCACAGTGGATAAAGCGTCGACCTGGGAACACTGAGGTCGCCAGTTCAAAACCCTGCACTGGTCTGGTCAAGGCACATATGGGAGTTGATGCTTCCAGCTCCTTCCCCCTTTCTCTCTTTCTCTCTCTCTCTCTCTCTCTCACTCTGTGTCTCCTCTCTAAAATGAATAAAATAAAAATAAAATAAATAAATTAAAAGCTATGGTACATATATACTATGGAATACTACTCAGCCTTAAGAAATGATGACATCGGATCATTTATAACAAAATGGATGTACCTTCATAACATTATACGGAGTGAAATAAGTAAATCAGAAAGAAAGAAAAACTGAGAACAGCATGATTTCATACATAGGTGGAACATAAAAGTGAGACTATGAGACATGGACAAGAGAGTGGTGGTTACAGGGTAGGGGGAGGGAATGAAGTGTGGGATAGGGAGGAGGGGAGGGACACACGGAAAACCAGATAGAAGGTGACAGAGGACATTTCGACTTTGGGTGACGGGTATGCAACACAATTGAATGATAAGATAACCTGGAGATGTTTTCATTGTACATATGTACTCTGATTTATTGGTGTCACCCCCCAAAAATTAATAATAATAAAATTAAAAAAGGAAAAAAAAGGCTATAGTAAGAGATAAAGAATGTCACTGCATAATGATAAAGGAAGATTAAACCATTATAAATATCTATGCACTTAATATAGGAGCACCTATATATATTAAGCAGACTTTGATGGATATAAAGGGCGAGATCAACAGCAATATTATAATAGTAGAGAATTTTAATACTGCACTAACATCACTAGATAGATCCTCAAGAAAGAAAATTAACAAAGAAACAGAAGAATTAAGGGACACACTAGATTTAACTGGATTTAATTGATATTTTCAGAACCTTTCACCCTAAGCAGCAGAATATACATTTATATCAAGTGCTCCTGGTACATTCTCTAGAATAGATCATATGTTTGTGAAGAAAAGTGTTCTCCACAAATTTAAGAAGATTGGAATCATATCAAGCATTTTCTCTGATCACAATGGCATGAAACTAAACATCAACCACAACAGAAAAACTGAAAAATACTAAAACACTTGGAAACAAATTGCATGTTATTAAATAAGAAATGTGTTAACAATAAGATCAAAGAAAAAATAAAAAGATTCCTAGAAACGAATGATAATGAGCATAAAACAACTTAAAATTTATGAGACACAGCAAAAGCAGTACTGGAAGCAAAGTTCATAGCATTACAGGCATACCTTAAGAAACTAGAAAAATCTCAAATAAACAACTTAACCCTGTATCTAAAGGAACTAGAAAAAGAACCACAAGTAAAGCCCAGGGGTAGTAGAAGGAAGAAAATAATAAAGATCAGAGCAGAAATAAATGACATAGAGGCTAAATTAACAATACAGAGGACTAATGAAACCAGGAGTTGGTTCTTTGAAAAGGTAAGCAATATGAATGAACTCTTAGCCAAACTCACCAAAAAGAAAAAGAAAAAAGAAAGACTCAAATAAATAAAATTAGAAATGAAAAAGGAGAAATAACAACTGACCCAACAGAAATACAAAGGATTGTAAGAAAATACTATGAAGAACTGTATGCCAAAATATTAGTCAACCTAGAAGAAATGGACAAATTTCTTGAAACATATAGTCTTTTAAAAATCAACCAGGAAGAAATAGAAAACATAAACAGACTTATTACAAAAAAAAGATCAAAACATTTATCAAAAACTCTCAACAAACAAAAACCCAGGGCCAGATGGCTTCACAAGTGAATTCTACAAAATATTCAAAGAACTAACTTCTATCCTTCTCAATCTATTTTAAAAAATGCAAGAAGAAGGAACACTTCCAAGTTCCTTTTATGAGGTGAGCATTATTCTGATTCCAAAACCAGGCAAAGACAACACAAAGAAAGAAAATATAGGCCAATATCCCCGATGAATTTAGAAGCTAAAATCCTCAATAAAATATTAGCAAACCAGATTCAGCAATATATGAAAACAATCATACACCAAGTAGAATTTATTCTGGGGAGACAAGGCTGGTACAATATTTGCAAATCAATCAATGTGATTCATCACATAAACAAACGGAAGGAGAAAAACCACATGATAATTTCAATAGATGCAGAATAAGCATTTGATAAGATTCAGCACCCATTCATAATCCAAACTTTCAGCAAAGTAAAAATACAGGGAACATACCTCAACATGATAAAGGCCATCTAGGACAAACCCACAGCCAACATCATACTAAATGGGCAAAAATTAAAAGCAATCCCCTTAAGATCAGGAACAAGGCAGCAGTGCCCCCTTTCACCACTCTTATTCAACATAGTTCTGGAAGTCTTAGCCACAGCAATCAAACAACAAGAAGAAATAAAAGGCATCCAAATTGGAAAAGAAGTAAAACTATCATTATTTGTAGATGATATAATTTTGTATATAGAAAACCCTAGTGTCTCAGTCAAAAAATTACTGGACCAGATAAATGAATTCAGCAAGGTGACAAGATATAAAATTAATACTCAGAAATCAGAGGCATTTTTATACACCAACAATGAACTGTCAGCAAAAGAAATTAAGGAAACAATCCCCTTCACTATTACAACTAGAAAAGTAAAGTACCTAGGAGTAAATTTAACCAAGGAGGTTAAAGACTTGTACTTGGAAAATTATAAAACATTGGTAAAAGAAATCAAAGAAGATACTAACAAGTGGAAGCATATACCGTGCTCATGGTTAAGAAGAATAAACATCATTAAAATGTCTATATTACTCAAAGCAATTTATAAATTCAATGCAATACCAATTAAAATACCAATGACATACTTCAAAGATATAGAACACATATTCCAAAAATTTATATGGAACCAAAAAAGAACATGAATAGCCTCAGCAATCTTGAAAAGGCAGAATAAAGTAGGAGGCATCACACTTCCTTATCTCAAGTTGTACTACAAGGCCATTGTACTCAAGACTGCCTGGTACTCTCATAAGAACAGGCATATAGGTCAATGAAATAGAACAGAGAACCTAGAAATAAACCCACACCTTTATGTACAACTGATATTTGACAAATGATGTAAGAGCATATAATGGAGTAAAGAGAGCTTCTTTAATAAATGGTGGTGCTGGAAAAATTGGACATCTACCTGGAAAAAAAGGGAACTAGACCACCATCTTACACCATTCCCAAAACTAAACTCAAAATGGATAAAAGACTTAAATGTAAGCCGTGAAACCATAAGCATCTTAGAAGAAAACATAGGTAGTAAGCTTTCCAACATCTCTCGCAGCAATATATTTGCCGATTTATCTCCACGGGCAAGTGAAATAAAAGACAGGATATACAAATGGAATTATATCAAACTAAAAAGCTTTTGTACAGCTAAAGACAATAGGAACAGAATAAAAATACAAACTACACAATGGGAGAAGATATTTAACAAGACGTCTGATAAGGGTTTAATACCCAAATTTTATAAAGAGCTTGTAAAACTCAACACCAGGAAGATAAATAATCCAATCAAAATGTGCAAAATAAATGAATAAACACTTCTCCAAAGAGGACATTCAGACAGCCAATAGACATATAAAAAATGTTCAACATCACTAATCATTAGAGAAATGCAAATTTAAACCACAAAGAGATATCACCTCACACCAGTCAGAATGGTGCTCATGAATAAAACAACACAGATTAAGTGCTGGCAGATGTGGTGAAAAGAGAACCCTCCTGCATTGCTGGTGGGAATGCAGACTGGTGCAGCCACTGTGTAAAACAGTGTGGAGAGTTCTCAAAAAATTAAAAATCGAAGTGCCTTTTGACCCAGCTCTCCTCTACTTTTAGAAATATACCCCAAGAACACCATAGCACTATTTCAAAAGGAGAAATGCACCCCCGTGTTTATAGCAGCATTGTTCACAATAGCGAAGATCTGGAAACAGCCCAAGTGTATGTCAGTGGATGAGTGGATTAAAAAGCAGTGGTACATATATACAATTGAATACTCTGGCGCCATGAAAAAGAAGGAAATCTTACCTTTTGCAACAGTGTGGATTGACCTGGAAACTATTATGTTAAGTGAAATAAGCCAGGCAGAGAAAGGAAAATATCACATGACCTCACTCATCTGAGGAATCTAATGAATAATGTGAACTGAGGAACAGAATTGAGATAGAAGAGAGATCACAGGGGCCAAAAGAAAAGAGGACAGAGGGAAAGGGGATGGTAGGATGAGATAAACCTGAAGGGAAGGGGGGAGGGCGCTATCGGGAGGAGGCCAGGGGAGATTTTGACGGGAATACGGGGGAGGAGGGATGCATTCGGGGCAACACTAGAATCTATGTAAACACAGTAAATTAAAATCAATATATAAAAAAAAAAGAATCCAATTGTGACTTGAACTTTATATGGCATAAAATTATGTAGTCTAAGGATAGTTTGAGCATTACAAGTCTCTTCAAATGATAATACTAGTTTCTTTCTATTGCCCTGAGATGAAGCCATGCTTCGTTCACTGCTTAAGAAAATGAATTAAATAAGATTTTGAGCCAAGCACAAAAAAATAGCAATAAAGTAGTTCAGTTGACAATGTGTATCTCCTGTACCAAAACATACATGAGAGACTAAGTTAGCATCAAGTTATTTCTTGAGATTACATAAGAGCTATTTAGTAAAATATCTTACATTGACCAACTGTGGTGATTTTAGGCCCTCACTTGTACAGAAAAACTGTTCTTAAACTGATTGCTTTTTTGTGTGATAAGATTAAGTACTTTTCCTCAATACAGTCAAATTATAACATTTTCTCCTATTTTTTTTACTCTCAGAGGAAGACGGATCACGTTTGTTCAGCTGGGAATTAAGGCCGCCTAGCTTTCAGCATTCCCAGTCTTTGATCTGCTCGAACAGACAAATTCAATAAATTATAAGGAAGGCTGGGTATGTTGTGGGTGAGAATCAGAAGATTTGGATTTAAACCTTGATTTTGGCTAGTATTAGCGGTGAGACACTGTTGCAATTACTGCACCTCTCAGAACCTCAGTTTCCTTATCCATAAGAAGGGTGATAATAGTTACATCCAAGGTTACTGTCTGGACCAAGTATGTCATGATAGAGTCAGCATGCAAATTTATGGCTATTTTGTATTGTTGTATTAATTCTACCACCTGGAAATTGCTTACTATAATTTTATTCAAGTGTTTTGAAGGATCTGACATGTCTTTTGATAACTATTCAGTGAACAGTCACCCTGAGTGTGGCCTTTGGGCACATTCAGTCACCTATGTTCAGTGTGTAAACTACACACCCATTAAAAGCTCTTTAATATCACCTAACAGAACACCTATATATATGTTTGGCATAAATTTAGTCACTATTTTAAATAGGGAAATATATTTAAAAGGATTTATAAAAAAACAGTATTAGATAACTTTCAATACATGGAAAGAAAAACTTCTTAATTTGGGACATGATTCAAGAAGATGTTTAGTATAGTGAGATACTGTTATCTTAGTGAGTGAAATAGCAGATGACTTCAGCAATCTAGGCCAGGTGCTAAAATTGGTAACAATTTGAAGACTTTTACAGCCTTATGATTCACCGATTTGCATATACCTATCAACATATCTATAGGCATGATAAAAATTATGTGAATAGAGCTATGCAAAAGAACAATTTTAAAAACAAGCAAAGCTGTGACTTTGTTCTTATATTAACAATAGCCTGTTTGTTTATTTTGGGTTAGCATATATTACTAATTATATAACTAAAACTAGATATATTATGTTTAAAAGTAACTTTAAGAGATAAATTTCTATTTATACTTTTCCCTTTCTCTTTTCATTTTGATGTCATAAATATAAAGAGAAAATGTGACACTCTAAATACTGGTAATCAGAATAATTCTAATTATCAAATACATATTTAAGAATTATCTTTCTGACACAAACACATACAATACAAAATGTTAAAGGATTAATTAAAAATATCTATGTAGTTAATTTTTTAGTTGTTACCTACAAGATTGTGAGAAGGTCAAGTTTGGTTAATGCTAGTATATTAATATAGTAAAGTTACTTTAATTTTAGAACCTCAGAGTTCTAATAAATAGGGTATTCAGAGACCTAGCTATTATAACCCCCAAATAATGCTTTTTTATTACTTCATAAGGTGCGTAAAACCTTTAATGAACAATGATGTAACTTTCTAAAATAACTAATATCTTTAATTTTAAACAAAAAATGAAAACAACTTGCTGGCATTGTCCCGTAAAGAATACAATGTTCTAAAATTATATAAAGAAAGAGAACCTGAAATTATGTTATTATTCCCTGGTGAAATTTTTATGAAGCCAACATCAGTAGCCCTTATTTTAGAAGAATAGTTTTTGACTTAATAATTTGTTATTCCTAAAATGTGTAATTATTTGAGCAGCTTTTGCAAAAGAGCCACTGGAATGGGATTATGCTGTGACTTTAACAACGAGATTAATTTTTTTCATCAGCAGGAGTTAGAGAGATTTAACTTATCCTAAAGAGAAGAAAACAGGCAAGCAAAATCATTCCTCTTCTGTAATAATAACCTTATTAAGGGATACAGTGGAGGTTGACCATCAGTTGGTAGTTGAAGTTTGTCTACTTAATGACATAGGGAGGGTGAATCAAGAAACTTGTTTGGCTAATTTTAGCCTAGTAAGTTTTTAAAAGCTAATCAGCAACACTAAAGCAACAGAGTTAGATAATGATTTTCCTGACCCAAATTGAGAGGCATATAGCATATGCGCCATCCCAAAGTTCTTCCTGAAGATACCAATACTCTCCCTATAAGGCAAGTTCCTATGTAACTTGTGGTTTAATATTTTGATTTTTAAGGTGGAAAAACAGATATCAAAGATGAGGAAAGGCAAGGGTGCACCATTTTAATGAAATACTGGGCCATTAAAATGGACTACTATTAAGACAGATCGGGAAATATATCTTAGGTCATGTTTATTATGGCACTCAATACACAGCTGCTATCCTGACTACAGACATCTATGCAAGTGAAAAGATGAATATTCCAATATAAGAAAATAGACTTAAATAAATATAAAATTCATTTGTGAGTGCTTTGAAATATACTGTGTTAATTAGAATAATTTTTATTGTTTGCACCAAATATTCTTTCATAACTTTGGTTTAATCTTTTTCTTTTTTTGTTATGTACCAATATTTTTGACTACTTGCCTTGGCTCAGGTATGACATGCTGGGAACACAGGGTTGAATGAGATTAACATGTAAATAAATTAATAAACTAATTCAAGTTGTCATCATTTCTAGAAATGAAATAATTACCCCTTTAAAATAGATGGTCAGAAAAGTTCTCCCAGGTTGTGTACCAACATTTGAGCAAGGATTTAAAAGAATTTAAAAGAGATGGGTTTAAGTGAACAACTAGCGAGGAGACCTTCCTAGATAAGGGAGTGATAATGTCCTAGGATGGAAAGCATCTTGGCAACAATGAAAAACTGCGGAAAGGTGAATGTAGTTTGGCAATTATGAAAGTGCTAGATAGTCAAAATTCAAACTTGAATGGCCATATAGGCCAAGTTAAGAAGTTTGAGTTCTACCCTGGCCAGATAGCTTGGTTGGTTAGAGAATCATCCCAAAGGATGGAGGTGGGCAATTTGATCCCATCAGGGCACCTACAGGAACAAATCTATGCATGTTCTCTCTCGCTCTCTCTCTGTCTGTCTCTCTCTCTCCCCTCCCCTTTCCTCTCTCACTAAAATCAATAAGTAAAAAATTTAAAAAAATAAAAAAGAAGCTTGGATTTTATTATAATAGCATTTATTAAGGAGTTATTATGGTGTACTTTATGACAATATTCTGCTTAGAGTAAGCAAGCAGTTGTTTTAATTTTCTAAGAAGCTTCAAAGTTATAATTTCTTAAATAGTTACCAAATGGAGTTGCTTGATTTAAATTTGTCTTTTTAAAATGACTTTCAAGATAACATTACTATGCTCAGACTTCAAAAATAGTATTTGTGGAAAAAATTCAGGAGAACTGGAGAATTTCTATGAATGCATTCTGGCATTCTTCTGGAAGGAGAAAGTAGTAGGTAGAGGGGAAAGACAAGAAGAGAGTTTCACAAAGCTGGAGGAACATTCCTGAAGAGGGTTATCCTTTTCCTTTTCTCCTTTTATGACTGTCCTCTTCTACTTAAGTTGCCCTCCTCGTAATGGTCCTTCTCATTCACCTTGAACTTTACTGGGATGAGTTGTCTCAAGGAAGAAAAATCTCTCACACACAAAGGAATATTTTAATATATTGGTGTTTGTGTTGTTGAATTACTCTAAAGATGTTTTAAAGGTTTAAAAATATTATTTTGCAATGTGACTTGTTCCCTTTTTTTTTTTAAACAAACTTGAAGAAAGATCCAAATAAATTGCTCCCTGAGAGATCATTAGAAGCGTTTATGATCTATCACCATGCAATTTGGGTATATAGTTCTGAGGAAATTCAGAGAACTGAGGAATACTGCTTTAACAAAAATTCTTCTATTCCCATGTACCTAATTTATATGAATAAATTTCTCAGTATTTGCCTTCTATTTCAAACAAGAGTGAAAATGAAAATAAGAATGAAATTGATGTTCACCCTATCTCAGTTTAAGACACAACTAACTTTTAGTATTGTAAATGTAGCTTAATCCTGGGAATATATTTTTAACACTTAGGATATTATGGTCATGGGAAATACTACTATTAAAACTAGTAGTAAAAATAATATTAATATTAATAAAGCCTTCAATGCATATATATATATATATATATATATATATATATATATATATATATAAATGCAGTAAAATATGGTAGGATGAGCAATAAAATACTTTCAAACACAGTTTATATTATATAAAGATAAAATTCTGCATAAATTTGCAATAAAATAACAATTCCAGGAGATAAAGAAAGCAATGTCAAGTTTTCAACAGTTAAAGAGCTGTTCATGTATCATTGAAAGGAACAAAGTGACTATGTCACAAATTGCTAAGTCATTAGGAGTCCATTACATTGAAAGAGTAACATAATGCTTGATTTTAAATATTGATAACATAGCAGAAGCCATATCCTTTGCAACCATTTAAAATAATTATGAAAAATTTAGACGTCAATTTAAGAGCATGCGTGATTGATTGTGTGAAGTTTTTCAAAATTCTCTTAGAGAGAAGGTGAACAAACATCAAAAAATGACTTTGTAAACAAAGACAATGTCACCTCCTTTAGAAGAATAGTGGTCTCCTTAAACATTTTTTACTAGAAGGCAGGTTCATGCAACCGGGAGCTGAAAACCAAGTTCCCCACAGTGACTGATAGAGCACTATACTATGTCTCCAGTTCTCCCTTTCCTACTGTTCTCTCCATTCACCACCCTACCTCAGTGATCCTTTGTTCCTGGTTAGTCTTCAGACCCACTAGACAAGGTCCTGCCACTGAATTTCACATTGCTTCTTTCCTCTACTTGAAACAGTCTTTTCCCCAATGTCTTTACATCTTTCTCTGTCCCTCCTTCTAGTCATTATCATCCTCTCACTGAGGTCTACCTCTGTCATCCCATGTAATATTGCAATCTCCTCAACACCAAGCTTCTTCTGCTATATTTTCCTCCATGGCACAAAATGCATTTAACATACAATGTAATTGAATGATATATTAAGTATTTAGTCTCTAAACTCTGGAATGCAAGCACCATGAAAGGAGAGAATTTTGCTTCCTTCGCGCACAGCTATCTCTCTAGCACCTAAAACAGTACCTTGAACTTAGCAGGCATTCACAGCCTGCCTGTCACAGGCTTCTTTAAAAGAAAATAACAGCACTTCTTACACATTTAATTTCAAAGAA
The DNA here is from genome assembly GCA_037038555.1 of Rhynchonycteris naso. Classification (NCBI taxonomy): domain Eukaryota; kingdom Metazoa; phylum Chordata; class Mammalia; order Chiroptera; family Emballonuridae; genus Rhynchonycteris; species Rhynchonycteris naso. The sequence goes on along the minus strand of CM072995.1, from coordinate 174,710,974 downwards.
ATTTTCTTGTCAGTCAGTAGGAATAATGGGAGTATACCATAAAGAATTAAGGAACCAAAGAAACATGCTATCTTTCTTCCCTATTAGTTATTTATTATAGATATGATTTAACCTTGCTCCTATATGACCATAAAGAAGCTAACATTCTTTCCTTTATTTGTTCTGTAAGTTAGTTAATTAAAAAACATTTATTCAGCATCTGTTGACTAATGTGCTCTTGGTGCAAAGGTAAATAAGAAACTGTACCTGTCCCCCAAGATAGCACGATTTAGTAAAATATAGTACATCTTCAAGTGTGTATTTCTTCAAAATTTTTTTAATTAAAAAAATAATATAGCCTTACTAACATTCATCTATAAATTCAATGTACTGTACTCTTTAATAAAAACTTTATAGAATATGATAAAAGTATTTAAACAGTGGCATAGAAGAAGAAAAGGCAAAGAATAACCAATGTGTTTAAGAAGAGAAGAAAAAATTTGTATCAATAAGCTCTGTGTCTAAAATCAAGGCTTATTACTATGCTATTGCAATCAAAAGTGTGTTATTGGCATAGAGATAGACAAATACAACAATAGACATCATGGAGAGCCATGCATATATTACAGCTTGCAATATGACAGAAATAACACTACAAACTAGTTGAGACCCAAACATTATATGATATGAAAAATACTTTTTTTATAATAAGACTAACAAAAAACAGTAACATAAAAAAAGATTGATTTAATTTTCCAAAGATATCATAAAGAAATATAAAAAATGATAATATATAAAATAATCAAATATTATTTATAATATGTAGTTTATACCAATCAATGAGAAAAATATCTCCAAATTAATAAATTGACAAAGCATACATTGAGAAACTTAAGTTACCCAAGTGGTAAATGGAAAACGTTCATGCTCAGAAATGGACAAAAATATTTAAGTTAAACCAATAGCAAGAAAGCATTTAATACTCATTAGATTGGCAAAAATTTTTAAACCTGATAATGGGAGAATATGGAATAAATATCACATCATTTGATTATAGGATAAGTTAGTTGAATAACTGAGAAAGGCAACTTGGAAGTATTTAATAAGTTAAAGGTGTTCAAATGCTTTGACTTATACTTTTTAGTATATACCTTGGATAAACTCATTATGCCCATTATGATTTCTTAATACAAGTTACAAGTTATATATTATCAGTAACTAATCCACAAAGGATTGAAAGAATGGTGTCATATGTTCACATGAAATACCATAAAGCAGTTAAATAAATGAATTAGATCCACATATGACAAAATAATTAATGGGGAAAAAAAACCAGAGTAATAAGGAGAGCATCATGCCATTTATAAAATGTCTGAAACACACAAGTCAATGCTATGTTGCTTAGAGTTCTGTAAGTATGTTATACAGGTGGGTGGATAAAAACTACCATGTGTTCTGTATATTTGCATTTTCTAGGTAGCTTTTATTAAGTATTGTGAGCATTTTACAAACAGCCATCTAATTTCCCCGGGAAACTCTTCCCACATCATGATTTTAGTTAACATATCTTTTGGATATCAGAGCACATATTGCAATAGGTTGTTAGATTTCTGCTTGGATGTCCACCAACCACCTAAAACTTGACATGCAGAAGGCTGAATTCATCCTTCCTTTGAGTGCCCAACGGACTCAGGTTCCTCTCTCAGAGAATGGTTTAGCTATCTGACACATTTCTCGAGGAGAAGAGGACAGGATCCCTACCTCCTCCTTCTTCCTTGGTTCCCACATCTAATGAATGAAGTACATCGAATCCCACTTGTCAAATATTGATTTCAGCCTTTTTTTATGTCCATTATAACTGTGGAACTGTGCTCAGGCCTCCTTTTCTTCAGGCTAGATTATCGCCACAACCTCCTAACTAATCATCTAACTAAAATCTAACCTTGTAAATTTCAAATGCAATGTTTCTCATATGAAAATCTTCCCTTAACATGGGCCCACCAGAAAAGGGGAGGGACACTGTGATCACACTCCTGTACTGGCCACTGCCACTGTCAGTCACCACATGGAGTTCACTTTCTTTGAGAGTTTGTATAAACTCAGGTCAGGAAGACCAAGATGGCGATAGAGTAGGCTGACGTACCAACTTCCAACTCCCAGAACCAAAGTGGATTATAACTCAATTTTAAGAACCATCATCTGGATAAACCAATTTTGAACTAAACTAAGTGAACTTTTCAACCAAGGAACACAGAAGAAGCCACATTGAGACTGGTAGGAATAGCGAAAATGTGAAGAGGGCTGCCCAGTTCCCCAGAGCAAATGGCAGCTCGGAGAGACCCACATGGAGGGAGGAGAGTTTGGCGGAGAGGGAGGGACCTGGGTCCCAGGAACAAAGCCCCAGCCTGCAGTCCCAGAGCCTAGAAGAGGCATTTGAACAGTATTGAGCTGTGAAACAAGTGAGGATACTGTTTGTGAGAAAGAGACAATTTCTCAGGCCCAAGATTCTTAAAGGTACAGTGCAGTAAACCTCTCTCACAGCCACTCACCCGGGTCTCTGGGGAACAGGGTCAGAGGAGAGGACCAGAGCAGTGGAAAGAGAGAGTAAACATGAAACCACAGGGAGAAACACTCTGAGGGACAGCCACCTTAACCCCTGGGCTAAGTCACTTTCTTAATCAAAAATGAATATTTCCCCTGGAACTAGCAATACCAGCAAAGGGAGACAGGACACCAGCCAAACAAGCTCTCCCGCAGCACTTAGAGCAGAGCTGCTTAGATAGAGGGAGCTTCTTGGACTACAGTATGGAATGTTAGGGTCTGAGCTGCAAGGTCCCTTGTCACTCTGCTGAGGGTTGCTGAAACGCAGTTCTGTCGGCAAGGGCGGAGACCTAGCCAGTGTGAGCTCGGTCTAGCCCAGCAGGGGTAGAGGGGACGCGAGAAAGCTGTCCGGCACCTGCGGGCCCGCCTGTAGCCCCACCTGCTGAGGAAAAGCGGGACATCAGGAACGAGCAGAAATCTGCTCTGCGACCCTGTGCAAGATGGCCCTGACTGTGGGGACGAGGCTCGGACGAGGGACAGGCGGAGGTTCATGACTGAGCTCATGCCAGCAGCCCCAAACGCCCGAGAAACCGCGGTTTGCCATCCTGCGTGTGTGAGTTGGCTCTGAACATGGGGGCAGGGCTAGAGCCCAGGATGAGCAGAAGTTCACAGCTGAGTGCATGCGAGCAGCCATGCCTGCTCCAATAAACCGTGGTTTGCAATCCTGCGCAGGAGGGCTCTGGCCTCAAGGGCGGGGCTAAAGCTTGGGACGGCAACAGGCTCACAGCTGAGAGCACGTCAGCAGCCCTGTCCAACCCAAGAAATTGTAGCAAGCAGGCTCTGACCACGGGTGCTGGGCAGAAGCCCAGACACAGACTGGGTCTGCAGCTGAGCAAAGGTGCTCACCTCTACCCTTGGTAGAGCAGAAAAAAGAAAAGAGACTCAAAAAATGTGAGGAAACTCTAAGGGACCTCTGTGACAACATGAAGAGAAATAATATCCATATCATAGGGGTTCCTGAAGAAGAGGAGAAAGAACAAGAAATAGAAACTTTGTTCAATCAAATCACAGCAGAAAACTTCCTTTAATTAAGGCTACAAAACACTCCACATGCTCAAGACAACACACAGAACTTCAGTATAGGGAAACCCTAAAAGATCTATACCAAGACACATCATAGTTAAAATACCAAAGCTAATGAATAAAGAGAAAATTTTAAAAGCTGCTAGAGAAAAAAAGGCTATCACCTACAAAGGAGCGCCATAAGGATGACATCTGACTTCTCAACAGAAACACTTGAGGCCAGAAGGGAATGGCAAGATATATTCAAAGTAATGCAGAACAAGAATCTACAACCAAGACTACTTTATCCAGCAGGCTAACGTTTAAAATTGAAGGAGAAATAAAGAGCTTCCCAGGCAAAGAAAGCCTCAAGGATTTCATTAAAACCAAACCAATTCTGCAAGAGACACTAAGGGGCTCTTGTGAACAGTTCAAAGGGAGGAAAGAATATAGCAAAAGAAGAATACAGCTTTAAACAATAAAATGGCAATAAACAACTACATATCAATAATAACCTTAAATGTAAATGGTTTAATGATCCAATCAAAAGACATAGGGTTGTTGCTTGGATAAAGAAACAGGACCCATACATATGCGGTCTACAAGAGACACACCTTAAAACAAAAGATGCACATAGACTGAAGGTAAAAGGATGAAAAAATATTTCATAAAAATGAAAATGAAAGAAAATCCAGGGTAGCAATACTTATATCTGACAAAATAGGCTTTAAAACAAAGACTGTAGTAAGAGATAAAGAAGGACACTGCATAATGATAAAAGGAACAATTCAACAGGAAGATATAACTATTATAAATATCTACACACCAAATATAGGAGCCCTGACATACATAAGCAGACTTTGATGGATATAAAGGGCGAGATTAACAGCAATACTATAATAGTAGGGGATTTCAATACCCCTCTAACAACACTGGATAGATCCTCAAGAAAGAAAATTAATAAACAACAGACTTAAAGGATGCACTAGATCAACTCGATTTAATAGATAACTTCAGAACTTTTCACCCTAAAGCAGTAGAATAAACATTGTTCTCAAGCACTCATGGTACATTTTCTAGAATAGACCACAGGTTAGGACACAAAAATGGTCTCAATAAATTTAAGAAGACTGAAATCATATCAAGCATTTTCTCTAATCACAATACCATGAAACTAAAAATTAACCACACACACACAAAAAAAACAAAAAATACTCAAACACTTGGAAACTAAATAGCATGATATTAAATAATGAATGGATTAACAATGAGTTCAAAGATGAAATAAAAAAGGTTTTAGAAACCAATTATAATGAGCATACATCAACTCAAAATTTATGGGACACAGCAAAAGCAGTACTGAGAGGGAAGTTCATTGCACTACAGGCATACCAAAAGAAGCTAGAAAAAGGTCAAATAAGCAACCTGACCCTGCATCTAAAATAACTAGAAAAACAACAGCAAATAAAGCTCAGGACTAGTAGAAGGAAGAAAATAATAAAGATCAGAGCAGAAATAAATGACATAGACGCTAAGGAAACAATACAGAGGATCAACGAAACCAGAAGCTGGTTCTTTGAAAAGGTAAACAAGATTGATGAACCTTTAACTAGACTCACCAAGAAAAAAAAGAGAAAGGACCCAAATAAATAAATTTAGAAATGAGAGTGGTGAAATAACAACTGACACAACAGAAATACAAAGCATTATAAGAAAATACTATGAAGAACTCTATGACAAAAATTAAACAACCTAGGTAAAATGGACAAATTTCTTAAATCATATAATCTTTCAAAAAGCAATCGGGAAGAATCAGAACACCTAAACAAACCAATTGCAACAAATGAGATCGAAACTGTTATCAAAAAACTCCCAAAAAAGAAAAGTCCTGGGTCTGATGGCTTCACAAGCGAATTCTACCAAAAATTCAAAGAAGAACTAACTTTTGATCCTCCTCAAGCTATTTCAAAAAATTCAAGAGGAAGGAGAAATTCCAAACTCCTTTTATGAGGCGAGCATAATTCTGATCCCAAAACGAGGCAAAGACAACACAAAGAAAGAAAATTATAGGCCTATATCCCTGAATAATTTAGACGCTAAAATTCTCAACAAAATATTAGCCAACTGGACCCAGCAATATATGAAAAAAATCATACACCATGATCAAGTGGGATTTATTCTGGAGAGGCAAGACTGTTTCAATATTTGCAAATCAATCAATGTGATTCATCATATAAACAAAAGGAAAGACAAAAATCACATGATAATTTCAATAGATGTAGAAAAGGCATTTGATAAAATCTAGCACCCATTCATGCTCAAAACTCTCAGTAAAGTGGGAATACAGGAAACATTCCTTAACATGATAAAGGTCATCTACGACAAACCCACAGCAAACATCATACTAAATGGGCAAAAATTAAAAGCAATCACCTTAAGATCAGGAACCAGGCAGGGGTGCCCCCTTTCACCACTCTTATTCAACATAGTTCTGGAAGTCTTAGCCAAAGCAATCAGACAAGAAGAAGAAATAAAAGGCATCCAAATTGGAAAAGAAGAAGTAAAACTGTCATTATTTACAGATGATATGATATAGTATATAGAAAACCCTAAAGTCTCAGTCAAAAACTACTGGATCTGATAAATGAATTCAGCAAGGTGGCAGGATATAAAATTAATACTCAGAAATCAGAGCCATTTCTATATACCAACAATGAACTATCAGCGAAAGAAATTAAGGAAACAATCTCCTTCACTATTGCAGCCAAAATAATAAAGTACCTAGTAGTAAATTTAACCAAGAGGTTAAGGACTTGTATTGGAAAATTATAAAACATTGATAAAAGAAATCAAGGAAGATACAAACAAGTGGAAGCATATACCATGCTCATGGCTAGGAAGAATAAACATCATTAAAATGTCTATATTACCCAAAGCAATTTATAAATTCAATGCAATACCAATTAAAATATCAATGACATACTTCAAAGATATAGAACACATATTCCAAAAATTTATATGGAACCAAAAAAGAACACGAATAGCCTCAGCAATTTTAAAAAGAAAAAATAAAGCAGGAGGTATCACTCTTCCAGATATCAATATATACTACAAGGCCATTGTACTCAAGACAGCCTGGTACTGGTATAAGAACAGGCACATTGATCAATAGAACAGAACAGAGGACCCAGAAATAAACCCACAGCTTGATGGACAACTCATATTTGACAAAGGAAGAAAGAACATACAATGGAGTAAAGACAGCCTCTTTAACAAATGGTGTTGGGAAAATTGGACATCTACCTGCAAATAATGAACCTAGACCGTCAACTTATACCATTCACAAAAACAAACTCAATATGGATAAAAGACTTAAATGTAAACCATGAAACCATAAGCATCTTAAAGAAAACATAGGCAGCAAGCTCTCTGACATCTGTAGCAGCAATATATTTGCCAATTTATCTCCACTGGCAAATGAAATAAAAGGCAAGATAAACAAATGGGACTATATCAAACTAAAAAGTTTTTGCACAGCTAAAGACAATAAGAACAAAATGAAAAGACAAACCACACAATGGGAGGACATATTTGACAGCACGTCTGAGAAGGGGCTAATAACCCTAATAACCAAAATTTCTAAAGAACTTATAAAACTCAACACCAGGAAGACAAACAATCCAATCAAACAATGGGCAAAAGAAATGAATAGAAATTTCTCCAAAGAGGACATATAGATGGCCAATAGGCATATGAAAAAATGCTCAACATCACTAATCATTAGAGAGATGCAAATTAAAACCACAATGAGATATCACCTCACACCAGTAAGAATGGCGCTCATTTGCAAAACAACACAGAACAAGTGCTGGCGAGGATGTGGAGAAAAGGGAACCCTTCTGCACTGCTGGTGGGAATGCAGACTGGTGCAGCCACTGTGGAAAACAGTATGAAGATTCCTCAAAAAATTAAAAATCGAACTGCCTTTTGACCCAGCTATCCCACTTATAGGAATATACCCTTAGAACACTATAGCACTGTTCAAAAAGAAGAAATGCGCCCCCATGTTCGTGGTAGCATTGTTCATAATAGCGAAGATCTGGAAACAGCCCAAGTGTCCCTCAGAGGATGTGTGGATTAAGAAGCTTTGGTACATATATACTATGGAATACTACTCAGCCATAAGAAATGATGACATCGGATCATTTACAACAAAATTGATGGACCCTAATAACATTATACAGAGCGAAATAAGTGAAACAGAAAAAAACTGAGAACAGCTTGATTTCATACATAGTTGGGACATAAAAGTGAGACTATGAGACATGGTCAATAGTGTGGTGGTTATCGGGTGGGGGGAGGGAGGAGAGGTTGGGATAGGGAAGAAGGGAGGGGCACAGGGAAAACCAGATAGAAGGTGACAGAGGACAATTTGACTTTGGGTAATGGGTATGCAACATAATTGAATGATAAAATAAGAACATATGTACTCTGATTTATTGGTGTCACCCCATTAAAATTAATTAAAAAAAAATTCAGGTCAGAGCTGCAAGTATGCAGCCCTCAAGTGTCATAGAAAAGCAATTATTTACGACTGATCTCTCCATTCCTAAGCATGCAGTCTTAATGTACAATAATGAGAAACTGTTATGTTACGATCTTTTCATTAAAAGCTTGATTGAGCCTTACCAGGCAGTGGCACAGTGGATAGAGTGTGGGAAGGGATGCGGAAGACCCATGTTTGAGACCTCGAGCTCGCCAGCTTGAGCGCGAGCCCATCTGGCTTGAGCAAAAGCTCACCAGCTTGGACCCAAGGTTGCTGGCTCCAGCAAGGGGTGTCTCTGACTGCTGAAGTCCCAAAGTCAAGGCACATGTGAGAAAGCCATCAATGAACAACTATGGTGTCACAATGGCAACGAAAAACTAATATTTGATGCTTCTCACCTCTCTCCCTTCTTGTCTGTCTATCCCTATCTATCCCTCTCTCTGACTTTCTCTCTCTATCCCTGTAGAAAAAAAAGAAGAAAAAGCTTGATTGAAAACTTAAAAGAAAAACCCTAGGTTAAAATCTTACAATATCCACCAGCACTTACATTGAAGGTTGGACTTCTCTATATGGTGAAAGGGTTCTTTATAGTATGATGCTTTGCTTCCTCTCCCTCCTCACTTCTCATTGCTTCTTTCTCTACTACTCATCACTCCATCTAAATTGAACTTCTTTTAATTCCTTCTTAAATTATGTTTTTTCTGGCCCCTAAGTCTCTGTTTATAAGATCCTTATTTACTCACCTCTGGCTTTATCCACTTAGTTCTGCCCACGGTTTAGGTTTCATTCTATGTGTTGTTTCTTCTAATTTCCAAATCTGAATCACGGTCCCCAATATTATGCTACACAGGTCCCAGACTGAGAACTCCGGGGGTTCTATTCACATCATGGTCTATGTGAAGGGTGCCCCTGGAGTTGTGCAAAGGTAGCCATGTCTATAATGTGCCTGTCACAGTGCTGACCACACCATCATGTGATTTCCTCCTGACTTGTTCTTTTCACTGTCTAAGTAGATAAGGGACATCACACTTGAGATGAGAAGTCCATACATAAAAATACACTGACTTCACATTTGTCATGATGCCATATAAGCACATACCTTCCCTTATACACCATGACATCATCTTAGGGAAAAAAGCTGAGAAACAGCAGACCACTTAAGAAAATAATTATTTTTATTCAAGAAAGAATTAATTTTTCTTAAAAGATATGGAAGTTAAGTACCTAAGCAAAGGAATATAAATTTTCTGGTAGCAGGTTATTTTCCTGGTTTTTCCTGTTTGATCTATTGTTAATTCTCCTGCCCCTGGAAGAGTACATCACACATAGGAATCACTGAAGAAAGGTTTCTGAGGGAATAGAATCAAGATGTTTTATGATGGTTGTATTGGACTGTGTTTAAACTGAACTGAGGGCCCATACAAAGGCTAGATTGGAGAGCTAAACAAACCAACCACGTTGCCATTTTATGTCAAATTGGTGGTGCCTCTACATGTATCAGGGTAACAAATTGCAGTTATTTAACATCAGGCAACATAGTAAGATTTTTTAATTCATTAGGGGACAAGGCAGGGAAAAGAAGGGAAAAAAGTGTATGGGGAGTAGAATCACAGAATGATAAATACACCCTATGGACTCCTTAGCTTTTTAACAAGTAGCATTTACATAGCACTTCACAGATCTTCCCTTAGAGCTTTCACATATATTATCTCCCCTGCTCCTCACCAGGGAAGATGGAGACCAAGCGGCCATTTCTTTTCTGTCTACCCTAAATAAAGGTTCAGTCAAAATTTATTTTTACATCTTAAATGTCATAAATTAAAAGTTCGTTATGAGCTGCTTGTTATCTGTGTTAATTTTAAATAAGTTTCCTCTCTGTTAGGGAAGGAAAAAGAAAAAGAAAAACAGAAAAAATAAGAAACTTTTATGAAACTGGGTTGTGAGGTTCAAGTTTCATAAACTTTTTTCCAAGTAACCCTCGGACTCCATGCAAATATGCTGAGATTCATGGATGTATTAACCGAGAAGGTCTGAACTACGTATTTAAAGTCACGCTATGATGATGCATTTCTTTACAAGTATATCTGAAATATAAACCAAAGAGACTGTAGAATAATATAACAGCTTGGTCAAGTTTCTATTTTTAAACATGTTTAAGTTATCTGACTTTAAACACTGGAAAACTCTTGGGTTAGTTTTTCCCTTAACACCCACCCACATTAGTTATGTGTCAGCTACTATTAAATAGAGTCTCTTTTAATGTGTAGCTTTTGCAAAATGGATTTCTCTTAAGTGGAGTGCACTCTAACAGTTCAGTGATGGATTACATGTTTGGTGAAATATGATCTTACTTGTTATACCATCGTTTAGTTCACATTCAATAATATTTCACTCAGTTTATTTGATCTTGGTGTAATTTGAAGAGATAAACGAGATAAGTATGTTTCAGTGTCAGCTTAAGCAAATTATATTGATATTTATCTGCTGCCTCTGGTAAAATGAATCTTGTGGCTGGATGATAAAATGACACAGTGTCACACTAGTTTTATTGACTTTTAAATTGTGCTACCCAGGCCAACTTATGCCTTAGATAAAAAAATCATTTTTCAAAGCACCCTATGTAGCACATCATTCTCAGTAAAACTGAGCAATGCCATTCACTGATGATGCACCAAGATATATTCTTCACTATTGTCCATAATTGTAAAAAATAAAAATGTTTACTTTTCCCAGCCTTCATTCAAAAATTGCCTAATAGTAACATAGACACCTTTATCTCCTTAAGTCATTTACATCTTTGACACATCATACTGTAGTAATTTCTAAAGCTTTTGTCTAGCTAAAACTCCAGCTGTTTTCAACGGACAGAGATTTTTATACTGACTCTGGTTTATGATCTTTAATTTCTATATTAGTACAATTCCCCAAAGGATTAATCCTTTCTATCACTGTAACTAAAGCTCAAATAAACTGTCTTCCAGATGAATGTTGTTTTTAGTTATTGAAAGCAGAGTACAATTTCTTACAGTCAGTGAGTGATCATCAAGCATAGTTATTTATGATGACATTTGGAAGGATATCTAATTTGCTACTCAAAAGCTGTCCTGGCACCAAAACACTTTCATTCTAACCCTGACCAGAGCTTCCCTTCCAGCTCTCCTCCTGAGTACAAATACTTTTAGGGAAGAAGGGAAGCTCAGGATCTGGTGGAAGAGTTGTAGGGACCATGGAGAAACCTACCGCCTCTGCCCCTGCCTCCAGCTCTGGTAAGCATCCAAGGAAAAGGAAAGAGAAGAGTGAAAGAGAAAGCCTTCAAACTCTCAACGTTTCAACTGTTATACCCCCAAGACTTATTACACACTTAGGAGGCTTACTTCTATTGTTTTTATTGATTGTTGCTAGTTTAACACATAGCTCCAACTCTTTGTTGGGGAATAAAGAAGAGAAAAGAGAATTTAATACATAGCAATAAAGAAAATAGATTTTTTTCATTTATGTTCCATTACAAAATCAGTTGTATGAAAACACAATATTCATCCAACTAATTTCAAATGTAAGGAGTCAAAAATGCATGGATGACTTTCTTTAATAACCGTTGAAAACAACTGGAAACCATTCATACTATTGCAAAGGTGTTGTCAATTGTGAAGGTGTTGGTATCTAATGTGAAGAAGCCTAGATAGTTTTAAAAAATTAAACCAGACTCTTGTGACATTTTTGTTCAAAAACACAATATCCATGAAAGTTTTTAAATATGTTTAGGTAATTTCTGTTTTGATGTTCAAGCTCCTCTGCAAGCTTCCTGGCATTTTTGAAACAGGTTTTAGAAGCTGAACTCCAAAACAAATCACTTGTTTTGCTTTTGTGAGTGAAGTTGTAATAATCAAATACCTGCTTACATGGCTAAAAATTGATGTTCTAAAGAGGTTCTACTTGCTTAAATATTTGCAGTCTAAAATCCCCAATAACTCTAATATTACAAAGCTCCAAAAATGGGGGAAATATTAGAACATCTAAAGGTTTCTACAGATCCTTTGCAATGTTTTTGCAACATATTATGCCCCTCCCCCATAATAAAGAGACAGAAAAAGAAAATCCTCAAATTTGAGAGTTATCTTAGTCCTTAACCCATATTTACTCTTAAAACATCTTGCTCTCTCTTAAGTTATTGTCTGAAAATACTCAAAATATAACATTGTTTCTACAAATCACCACAGTTGTTGATTAGACTTTGATTTAATCGATAGGTTTAGGTTTGATTGAACTTGGTCACTACAACATCATTTATTTATTTATTTAGTCATTTTTTCAGTGAACATATTTTGATTTACCCAATGTTTAATTTGTTCCATGAACTATAAAAATGCTGTACATAAAAAGTCAAACATCAATGTTTCTATTCTTTAGTTTATTGATAAGTCAGGAAGGCAAAACACATGCCAAAATTATTCTTCCAGGTAGACAGAGAGTGAAAAAAATAATGGACAAAGGAGTGCATTAGCAAATGGATTTATAAGTGGGCATGTAAATTCTGACAAGTACAAATCTTATCTTATGATTTTTAAAAAACTTTTTAGGGAGAGGTATGTTTTGCATGAGTCAAGGTTGCAAAAGAAAGACAGGACCAGATGGCATTTGGTCTTTAATGCAGTGCTGAGTGCTCACTACTCTATCCTATAAGCCAGAGCTTCCCAAGGGGTGCCCACAAACCACAGCAACCAAGTGGCTCAGAGATGATTGGGTTATTGTAGAAAGTGGGTAATGAACAATTTTATTAAGGTACATTTCAGAAATTTTTAATGTTAAAGAAATTATGCTTTTTTCTAGAAATCATATGGTCATTATTTTATAAAAGTATGCAAGTGTTATAAAGAATTAAAATAAAAGTTCCTACAAAAACCAGTCGTGTCATGTGTGTGAATGAAGCAAGTTGTCTGTAACCTTTTTTGCAGAGTCGGGGAGAAATATGGAGGGGAGGAAACTGCGAGGCCTGGAGAGCACATTCTCAAGGAAGACAAAAGAAGCTAAGCCAGCCAATCCAATGTTGCTGTGTAGGAATTCAAGATACATATCATATCAATCATACATTGTATCATATCACATCATATATTATGTCACCTTTACTATAGAAAGCACATTTACATATATATTCTATTACATTAACAAGTGTCAACCGGTGTGTTGCAAGAGTTTTTTTAAACATGCAATACCTGACTATTTTAGTCAGAGGCACTGAACTCTTTTCCCTTAAATCATCAAATAAAAAAATGAAAACAGCATAACAATAGCCATCTGGTGTGAATGAATCAAAATTACACAGTTTTTTTGTAAGATCAACAGAAATATTTTATGGTGTGCTGAAAAATTTTAGTAATTTGTTTATGTGTACAATGAGATGAAAAGATAAAAAAATCACTGTATTACATGCATACTTATATTCTGTTAGATATAATATGTATTTATATGTATATAGTTTTAAGAGAAGCCATAAATCTGGATTTATAGGCAACCGCTTTTAGTATATATGTTGGCAAATATTACCAGTTTAAAACACCATGTAAGCCAATACTATGCAGGTCAAACTTCTGTGGACCAAGTTTAGGTTCTCTTATATGTTCAGTTATTGGAAGTTCTCATAATTTCATAACATTACTCATGGTGATATACAGAGGAGAAAAAAGCCAGAATTCAATATAGTTTTGTTAAATTCTGAACCTATGAGCATTCCATTTTATCTGCTACCCTTCTGCTTTAATCCACATAAAACTGGGCCAAAAGCATATTGAGTTGCACATCGAGTTAATATAATTGTTTACAGATCGATTTTTAAAACGAATCAACTCTTAGCAATACTTTGCTTTTATACTTCTTCCTTTCATTTCTCATCTCACTATTTTTTTTTAACCAAAACATGCTTTAACAAAGAAATTCACTAATCTTAAAGTAACCATAAACTATAGAGATATAGCAGACAATATTTTCAAAATGTCAGGCTTACTATTATGAGTGTCTCTGGTGATAAATTTCATAAATTATTTTTTCATTATTATTTCTCCTGGAAGTCACTAGTGTATTTAAATTTACTCTGTATAGAATATCAAATTCTGGCCCTAGCTGGCTGGCTCAGTGGATAGAATGTCAGCCCAGCATACAAACGTCCCAGGTTGGAATCACAGTCAGAGCACAAATGAGAAGGGACTATCTGCTTCTCTTCCCCTCAGTTGATAAGGGTGTCAGCCTCAGGTGCTGAGGATAGCTCAGCTTATTTGAACATCATCCCCAGATGGGGTTGCCAGGTAGATTCCAGTTGAAACACATGTGAGAATCTGTCTTTCTATCTCCCCTCCTGTCACTTAAAAAATAAAAAAAGGAAAAAGAAAAGAATAGCAAATTCTTTTTTTTTTTTTTTTTTTTTTTACAAAGACAGAGAGTCAGAGAGAGGGATAAACAGACAAGAACGAAGAGAGATGAGAAGAATCAATCATCAGTTTTTCATTGCAACATCTTAGTTGTTCATTGATTGCTTTCTCGTGTGCCTTGACCGGAGGCCTTCAGCAGATCGAGTAACCCTTTGTTCGAGCCAGTGACCTTGGATCCAAGCTGGTGAGTTTTTGCTCAAGCCAGATGAGCCCGCGCTCAAGCTGGTGACCTCGGGGTCTTGAACCTGGGTCCTCTGCATTCCAGTCCAACGCTCTATCCATTGCACCACCGCCTGGTCAGGCTAGAAGAATAGCAAATTTTATCAGCATAAGGAAATTTCCTTAAAATAGAATTTTTTCTATGATGTTTCACTTTGAAAACCTTTCTAATAATTTTGAAAATACTCATTGGATCTAATTGAGTTCTTCTTTAGAAAATATATTAATAAATTAGATCTTTGATGAATATCTTATCATGACATGAAAGACAATCAAGATAATCTGGAGAAAGACACTCAGCCTCAAATAAGTAAATGGTCCTGGGGGATGATGAACTAAGAAAGGGAGAAACAGGGAAGAGGCACTGGCTGAAAATACACATAATATAACAAAAATAACTGTACCTTCCTAGCATTTTTATCAAAAGGCAAAAAAGAAAAAACCTAATGGTTTACTCAATCATTCTATTGTTTCATGGTCATTACAAGAGCTAATACAGAGGGAAAAAAATCAATAGTAATTTCCATCATTATGAGATACATAATAATAAACCATGATTATGTATTACTCTCTCTAAAAGAAACTACATTGCCATAGCAAATAAAGCAAATTGCACACAGTTTTTAAACATGACCTACAAATAATTAGCAGTCGTATTTCTTATTAAAATATAAAAGCCCTGGCCAGTTGGCTCAGTGGTAGAGCATTGGCCCAGCATGAGGAAGTCCTAGGTTTGATTCCCTGTCAGCGCTCACAGGAGAAGTGCCCATCAGCTTCCCCACTCTTCCCCTTCTCCTTCCTCTCTCTCTCTCTTCCCTTCCTACAGGCAAGTCTCTATTGGAACAAAGTTGGCCCAAGCACTAAGGACGGTTCCTTCGCCTCTGCCTCAGGTTCTAGAATGGCTTCATTCGCAACGAAGCAATGCCCTAGGGGCAGACATCGCCCCCTGGTTGGCATGCTCGGTGGATCCCATTTGGGCGCATATGGGAGTCTGTCTGATGGCCTCCCTGCTTCTAAATTTAGAAAAATACAATAGATAAATATATAGATAGATGATAGATAGATAGATAGATGATAGATAAAAATAAATAAAAGAAAGCATTCAATTTAACTACAAATTCATCATTTTTCTTTCCACAAAAGAAAACTAAACTCTTTTCTAATTTTTCATTTTTAAGCAATGGTATCATTGTTCATTCACGCTTTCGTATGTCAGTAGTAGTTTTTTATGCTTTTTTCTAGTGTGAGAAATACATTCCCAATTAGATTTTAATATAAATTAATAATTACAATAAATAAAGTGATCTACTGAATTTAATTAGCAAGAATATTAGAACATATTTAGAGAATAATATTTTTATGGAAACATTCATATTTTCTATTTAGTATTTTAAAAATATCAGAGGAAGTAACTAGTAAGCACCTAAAAATTTCTGAAGGTCTACAGGACCACTTAAATATTGTAAAGTGCATGTATAAGCATATATAAATTTCAACCACAACTTTTTCCCATAAATTCTTATTAAAATTATTATAATACCTATTGTTTCAATGCTAGATTGATGAAAATTGAACCACACAGGGAAAATATTTTTTCAAGTTCCAAAAATATATGAGAAGAAAAAATTGACTGAGGTAAAAAATTAACAGTAAAATTCAGAATGCCTTACTCTACCGCAATATCTATACTGTGAAAACCACCTAAAAGGTGTTTAAGAAAGCAAATAATTGATCCTGCACAGAATTCTGCTGTGTCTGGAGTTAGCTGTTGTTTC
Source organism: Rhynchonycteris naso (assembly GCA_037038555.1). Taxonomy (NCBI): domain Eukaryota; kingdom Metazoa; phylum Chordata; class Mammalia; order Chiroptera; family Emballonuridae; genus Rhynchonycteris; species Rhynchonycteris naso. Next base: position 174,694,433 of record CM072995.1, on the reverse strand, counting down.
TTGGGTTGAAAAGTGATAGAAAAGCCAAATCAAATGCGACAGAAAGTTGGTAATGCAACATTACCATTTTTCTGAAGGGATTTATTCTTAAATCTGTCAAGAAAAGTGTAATGACATTTTTCCAGAATGAAATAAAAAATGTTATGGGACAGAAAATACTTACAATTACTGTCTCTCTAACAAGAAAAAAATAAACATAGCATCTGGAAATGAAAATGTTTAAATAACATTATTACCTGAATATGACTATTGAACCAATTTTCAAGTTCCAAGGCAGAAGACTTTCAAATACTTACTTTGGTGCAATGCTCAATCAAGTTGGACATACATAATATTGTTTTGTTTTAAAGGAAGAGTATTTCTAAACACATTTTATGATTAGCCAAAAAAAAAAAAGAAAGAAAGAAAGAATAAAAAAGAAAGGAAGGAAGGAAGGAAGGAAGGAAGGAAGGAAGGAAGGAAGGAAGGAAGGAAGGAAGGAAGGAAAGAAGGAAGGAAGGAAGGAAGGAAGGAAAGAAAGAAAGAAAGAAGGAAGGAGAAGAGGAAGAGAAGAAAAGAAAAAAGACAAGACCTCTGGCTACATTCAGGACCATTTCTTCTAAACTCATTGCCTAAGAGATTAGCCATTTACCCTTTGTCTCCACATACTTCACAAGCAGTAGTTTGATGGGGAAGTTGTATGTTATGATATACTGTATAAATGATTATATTAAAATCAATGGCATAAACAAGGAACAGTAGAAAAATAATATTATGTATGTTAAAATGATGTATAGACATTTAAAAAACTTTAAAATCCTAGAGTGAAAAAATCTAGACTTGTTTTTAATAATTATACACTTTCATTTTTATAACTTTATACAGATCTATGAATAACTTTTGTTGGCACCACCATGAACATTTATTGAATACTAAACCAGTGTGTTACATGTGCTATGACTAACACTGCATGCTAGATATTGTTACCTCATTCTATAGATGAAAACTAAATCCAAACAGGTAATTTTTCCAAGCTCATAATGCTGGCAGAAGGCAAAGCTAAGACTTTAAAAGTCTCTAGCTATGAAATGTGTGCTTTTCTCATGTTATTTAAAAGACACTGTAAAGTGAATTAATATGTGTCATTTTCATGACTCTCCATGTTAATTTCATCTAAGCTTTATAAAAATACTCCATATATGGTACATCATACTATGAAACTCGTTCTCAAGGCAAAGGAAGGCTCAATAAATTGTCCATATTCACATGCCAGTAAGCAATGCTGTCTATCATGTAGGTCGACAAAACAGTTATAAATTCATTTTTCTACATGATATAACAAACAACACCAGCTTCCTAAATTAATTTAATTTAATATCACCATTGCTATTATGATGTGATATTTTAATGCTTTGGGATCTAAGTACAGTTATTATTGTGCCCCAATAGGCCTTAAGTTTCCAGTAGGTATTTTTCTTTGCATTTTATGCTCTATTTTGAAAAATCTCTCTTAAGTCTATGGTTCATGGAATAGACTCTAATGAGAAAAAGAAGTTTAGTTCAAGTCAATTATTAAACTAAGAAGGGATAAATAGAGTACAACATTTGCCAACCATTTGCTAATCTGTATGTGATTTATAATTTCACATATTTTAAACATTGATTCTGTATTCATTTTAAAATATAAAAGTACCTAATCTTCCCTCATTGTATTTGGAGGAGATTGAATAGATCTGCCAATGTAAAAATGCCTCATTTTGTTCAAATACCATATAAACTCCTCAATTACACAGTTGTTGATTAGTCATTACTTATAAGTTGGACACATTGATTATTATCTTTTCCTTCTCCCACTATGACTCATTGAAAAGGGAGGAACATTACTTGATTAAGATCTTTGTACATTTCAATGAAATGTTGAAATTAGGTGTTGTAAGCTACATACTGAATCTGTGCTGCTTTTCTTACCAACATGCAAAGTAGTTGTTTCTTTTGAAAAATTTTAAATATAACACTGAGGAACAATTATTTTTCATTTTCTTTCCAAATCTGAAATCCATTTCTTGGTGCATGCTCTAATTTTTATTCAATTTTAATTTTTTGTTACAGTTAATGGCATGCATTGGTTTTAAAATTGAAGTTAAAGGTCAAAGACTCTTGGATTGAACATAACCACAAGGCAATTAATGTTTTACAAATATCACTTTTACATAATTGTAGTTGTTTTTAAATGTAAAAAATTATTATCTGATCAAAACACACTCTTATTTTCTTTTAAGATTCAATCATGGCTTCTTTGAGTAGGTGTAATGTAAGAATAGTCCTGATACCTTCTGTTATATATATATGGCTGTTACACACTTCAACGTCAAAGGCACAATATTTCATTATTTGTGACATGTGCATATATTGCCTATTTTCAAGTTTCCCTTGGCGATCAAGACAAGAATTGGGCTCCTCATATTGTGTGTCAATGTGTAAGAAAATGCTTTATGACTGGACAAAAGGAAAACCCAAAGGAATATCTGTTGGTATTCCCACGGTTTGGCATGAACCTAAGGACCAGAGCAGTGGCTGTTATTTCTCTCTGACCCATAAAAAGGGCATTGGCAAGAAAAAATAGCATATGATCGCATATTCTAATATTTCTTCAGCAATACGACCTATCCCACACTCTGAGACACTCCTGGTTCCAGTTTTCAATGGTTTTATTTCTTCTAAGGATGAAGAAAGTGAACATGGTGATCAAGTGTATTTTGATAAGATGCATGAGGAAATAGTTGTAGAATCTGAAGGATCTTCTTATGATGCCAAGCAGTCATTAACCCCTCAGCAGTTTAGCCAACCTGAATCAAATGACATAGAAAGAGATTTAGGCCTATCAAAGAAAGTTATTTGTCTCCAGGCTTCAAGAAAAGAATGTACTTTACTGGTCAGCTAAGGTATCCCATTTCAAGAAGCTTGAACAAATTTTTGTGGACTTTTTTTCTGAAGACAAACTCTTTGTTTACTGTCATAATATCAATAGGCTTCTCAGCCAGCTAGGTGTTACTACTTACAGTCCAACAGAATGGTGGCTATTTCTTGACAGCTCTAAACGAAGTCTGAAATGTGTTCACCTACACAATGGTAATGTTTATGCAGTGGTTCCAATTGGTTATTCAACTCATCTGCGAGAAGATTATAATGACATAAAAGTTGTCCTTGACTTAATGAAGTATGAGGAGCATAACTTGGTCATTTGTGTGGATCTTAAAATGGTAAGTTTTCTACTAGGACAATGAAGAGATTTCACAAAGTATTCTCGCTTTCTGTGTTTGTGGGACAGCTGAGCTCAGGAGAAACACTGGACACAGAAGAAGTGGTCAAAACGTGAAGCTCTGGAAGTAGGAATGCAAAATATTGTGAATGAACCTGTAGTTAATTGAGACAGGATCATTTTTTCCCCACTTCACATCAAACTTGGCTTAATGAAGCAGTTTGTTTAGGCTTTGAATAGAGAAAATGAGTGCTTTCAACATATTATTTCTGCTTTTCCTGCCTTGTCTTTTGAGAAGATAAAAGCAAGTGTATTCAATGGACCTCTAATTTGAACCCTCATACGTGAAGAAGAATTTTCCAGGAAGATGAATAAGGAGGAGAAAGCAGCATGGCAGTCTTTTGTGGCAGTTACAAAGAACTTCCTTGGCAACAACAAAGAAGAAATCTATGAACTTCTGGTTCAAAGGATGCTACTGGCTTTCGGTGACATTGGATGTAACATGAGAGTTAAGATTCACTTCCTGAACAGTCATCTTGATAAGTTTCCTGAAAATCTTGGAGCTGTTAGTGATGAGCAGACTACTGCTGGAGCATCAAATGAGATTGTCCTCAACATGTACAGAAACACAAGAACTACAAACATAAATTTTTGCCTGAATATAATTTAAGTAACTTTTGCGCAAATTTTATGATTAAAATAAGTGTTTTTAATATGTTCTCTTTCGAAATTGTAGACAAAACTGATACAATCATATTTTTAGTGTATTAGTGTATTTACTGCATTATAGAAATTATTATATTTTCACAAAGATGATGTCCAAGAAGACATTCTACTTCATTATGTTAAACTAAATGTTGAAAATTTTGCAATAAGATGAAAACCTAAAATCACTGAATTGCATAAACAGTGTAGCTTGCAGAGAAAAACTAATGTCAGATTTGAGATCAGCAAACTCGAATTAGGTAAGAACAAGTGTTTCTGTGGATGCAACAAAAATTTTGTTTCCCAATGTAATGGATAATATAACACATTACATCTATAAATCAGCTAGGTAACATTTAAAACTGATGTCAATACAAAGCAACATCCTAAAATAGCTTTTTAGTTCAAATACTTGCTAATTATATGGGATAAAAGAGCAAGCAACCAGCCCATAACTTTTTTTTTTAGACAATTAATTTTAACAGGGAGATATTGGTCAACTAGAGTACATAAATTTAGAGAAAACATCTCCAGATCATTTTGACATTCGATTATGTTGTATACCCATCACCCAAAGTCAAATCATCCTCTGTCACCTTTTATTTGGTTTTATTTATGCTTCTCCCTTCTCCCCATCCGCCACCTTCTCCTCCCTTCTTCACCCCTGGTAACCTCTGCACTCTTATCTATGTCCGTGAATCAGTTTTGTGTCCCACCGATGTATGAAATCATACAGTTTTTAATTTTTTCTGATTTACTTTTTTCAGTATAATGTTATCAAGGTTCATCCATGTTGTTGTAAATGATCCTATGTCATTATTCCTTATAACTGAGTAGTATTCCATAGTATATATGTACCACATCTTCTTTATCTAATCATCTCTTGAAGAGCTTTATGGTTGTTTTCATGTCTTGGCCACCGTGAACAATGCTGCACTGTGCATTACTTTTAAAGTAGACATCCAAGAAGAGAGAAAAAATGACATCCAAGTATGTAGTCACATAGGATCGCAGACAAATTCACAGAGATTTCCTAGTTCCCAAGGGCCACAAAAGATTTCTGCACTCCCAGGAGTGGCAACGGAGAAATAAGGAAAGCATCAATGAGCTTTGAGGGAACCATGATACCAGGAATGATGACCATCTTATTTGTAACATCTGAAAGCTGCGCCTGTGTTCCAAGTAAGCCAAAGGGTGCCTTCAAAGGTGATGATTTGGATAGATGTATTTTAGATCCAAGTGAATATCTATTCCTTAATCCCCACACACTCATACTAAATGAGAACCTAGGAAAAATAAAAAAACAAAGACGATGCCCAAATTGACTGAGATTAAATTACCACCTTGAGAGTGCACAATATATGTGTTGTAAGTGAATAAAGCCTGTAGATATGTTGTCCTGCTTTGACAAGTTAATTCAAACCTATTGTGAATTAGGGGAAAATTTTTGACAAAAGTTTGCCAACAATCTATAACATGATTTTTAAAAGAAAGATTGCAGTGTCCTTTTTAGAGATGTATAATGATTAATGGTCAGATTTTAAAAGCAAAGATGCAGTAAAATAATTCCTTTGAACAGGAACAGAAAAAGAGAAAAAGAAGAAGAATGTCAAAATTAAAGCAGTCTAGAATAACAATTTAAAAAATTAAAAATGAGAAAAGACAGAAAAATTCAGTCATGTCTAACTTTTAACTATTCAATAGTACAAAATTATTTTTATATTTCATGTAAAATGCCCAATTTAACATCATTTTTATTTTAAAGAACAAAATGTTTCCTCTTGCACTATCCCCACTCCAAACTCTATAGCTTCAGTTAGAATATTTTCAAAGAAACAATAAAAGGACTATAAAATTTGCAAATTAGAATGGCTGCTAGCATTGTTTGGCTCATTGTTTTTCAAACTTTCCAAAGATAAAAATCACCTGTTGGTCCTGTCAGATGTGTACATACCTAGCTTTCAGGCCCTCTTCTGAGAATTCTGATTTAAAGGGTTTGAAATGAGTCTGAGAATTTGAACTTACAGCAGGTAACCTTCATCATGATGAAATTTTGAAAAATATGGAAACTTTTAGCCCAGCTCTATTTCTTCAGAGAGGAAGGACGCTAATCCAAAGGTCATCTGGCCAGTAAATCAGCTCAGATATGTGGTTCACACCACCGGGGCCTGCGGTTTCTGTTTCCCAATTTCTTAGTGACCTTCAACTGGGACCTGAGTAAGAACTCTACATGACTTCAACAAAGACTAGAAATACTTGATAAAGAGTATGGGGAACAAATAATGACAAGCACATGGATTTTTACTCACAAAAATTTATATTAAAACATGTTTTACAGCAGTTGACTACATTGACTACTTAAATGCCTGTGTTACATCAGCATATAATATAAAGTTACTTGGTTAAGAAATTATATATACACATATTTTCCAATACCAAGACATTTAGTTCAAAGTCAGACAAATTTCAGCCCTTAGGTCTCCTGTGTTAGCAGGTGACTGTGAGAGAGGGAGCAAGGGTATGGGAAGGACAGATGGAGAAGTTGAAGAGTAAATAGCCCTGATATCCTTGTTTTCCACAAATAGTTCTTATTTTATATTTTATATACCAGTGTTAGTATCAAAAACTCTGTGTAAATAGTTTTCTGGTTAAAAATTGTCAGGAACCATCCAGGTCAACCATACAGAGATAGAGATCTCAATCTTCAATAGCTGCATTCACAGCATTTTTACCTTCCTCCTAAATGCAGAGAAGCAGTAGACAGAGAAAATGTAATCATATCCTCTCCAAACTAGAACATTGTGATATAGGATTTCTATTAAGGAGAATCTGAAATCAATACCAAAAGAGATGATAAAAGCCAATCTAATAATGTAGGCTGCATACTTATCACTTTATCCTACCCTATATATAGCCAATATTCATCTTTTACTGTCTGAAATTGTTTTGTGGATTTGGGGGGTAGAGAAAATGATGAAGCAAATTAGATTTAAGCTATTTTCTTTAATCCAAAAGCTAATAACTATACAAATAGGTGCTATATAAGAGAGCTTTCTAAAGAAAGTTCTATCACTGCTTTATATCAGCATAGTATAGCTTGATGACCACCAACAGGGTTAAAGTTGGTAGTTGGTATAATGAGTTTACACAAAGCCAAAGCTCTACTCTTTGACCAAATAGTTTTTATAACTAAAAATCAACTTTCTAATTGATTTGCACATTTTGAATTTTAAATATATCAAAGATTTTAAAATGATAGTCTGTAATTACATTACACTTCTTTTCAGTTTTCTTGTTCTATTATTATTTTTTATCTCCTCCTCCCTCTAAAGTCATCAAGTCTTGCTGTCAATTAGCTTTGAGAATTGTAACAAAAGTTCTTAAGAAAAGATTGACAATGCTAATTATTGGCAATAGTTTCTGGATGTGTCTTGTCACATCATATAGTACCATCTTAAATGACTATATATTTTTTCAGGCGTATATGTGGTTTTGAAAGTCAAACTGATTAGTGTGGACTTGATTCTCCATGTAATACAAACCCAGGTGGCTTTAAATAGGACCTTCTGTAGAAACCAGCTCAGGTTTTGTGGTTGCAAACAACAGAAGTGACTCTGGTTAATTTAGTCACAAAGAATTTACTGAAACTATATCACAGGTGCTCATAGACTCGCCTGGCATTTCTCTTTAGATATTTTTTAATATGAGTGATCAGACCTAAGATCCACAGAAAACTAAAAAGCATACCAATATCTTGTAGACTGCTAACTGAATTTATTTTAGATAATCTAAAAAGAAAAAATATTTTTATCTCTTTTGCTACCTTGTCCTACAAGCTGCAGGTATATATTTTTTTCTTTTTTGTGACAGAGATAGAGAGAGGGACAGACAGGCAGGAAGGGAGAGAGATGAGAAACATCAATTCTTCGTTGTAGCACTTTAGTTGCTCATTGATTGCTTTCTCATATGTGCATTGACCAGGAGGCTACTGCAGACTGAGTGACCCCTTGCTCAAGCCAGCGAACTTGTGCTCAAGCTGGTGAACCTTGCTCAAACCAGATGAGCCTGTGCTCAAGCTGGCTACCTCGGTGTTTTGAACCTGGGTTCTCCGCGTCCTAGTTTGATGCTCTATCCACTGTGCCACTGCCTGGTCGGGCTAAGCTACAGGTATAATGAGTGTTTACTATGAGTTACATTTTACTTTATAAAATTATAATTTTTAAATATTAAAATTGATGCATTAAACATTATTTTACAAACAAGTCTTTACTTATTTTCTAGAGAAATGTGGAGTAATATTGGTTGAATGAGTGCATACTTTATTTCATACCTTTTGAATTGCTCCACCTTAAATAAATTGAAACATTCGTCTAGAAGAAAGATGGAGTATAGACTTCAAATCAACTTCCATAGAGAGCCACTGACTGGTACTCATAATGTTGGCTCCCTTTTACTACACTGTGCTGCCTTCACATTAGTGAGGGGAGGAGTAATTCCAAATCGTAGATGGTTGGATTTTCCCTGGGGATTTGAAGAATGGAAGAAATTTTAGGATGTCTCTTGGCAGAGGGATAGAGAACAAACCATTTGGTTTTGGAAGGGTGGTAAGCAGTTTAAATGTAGGATGATTTTTGTGAACAGGTATAACCAGAGATAAGTCTAGAGAGACATTATAAGACCAAATTCTGGTGAGCCACATTTAAGTCACAAAGGAATTTATTAAAGAATGTCACGAATTCTCATAGAATGGGTAACAATGTTGTAAACAGGCTAAAAAATGATCTGAAATCAAGAAGGGCTGGAAAAAAGGAATCAGCAAAGAAATATCCAAAAGAAAAAAGAAAACAATACAGTGTCATCAGGAAGATGCTGGCACCCCAGAATTGTTCCTGCTGCTTACTTGATGTTGAACATTTGACTACAGTGTTCCAGTGTGTAATTTCTAAATGCCTCTGCATTTTTACATCACTTGCTCAGATTCAAAGTGTTAAGTAGGAAAATCGGGTTAGCAGAATGTAGGTTTCTCACCTGTTCCATCGCTGCCAGGGGCAGGAAAAAGAGATTACCTTTCCATATACTTTGCTCTAGAAGAGACAGCATCCAAACTCCTGCTAAAACTCATATAATATGAGATTCCTTTGAAATCTGACAGATTCACCTGTTGGGCAGTCTACACTAAGTTATTATGCCTGATACGAGGAGTGAAATCCATTAATGAGAGTTAGCTTCGTGTAATGTACATTAACAAAGAAAGAAGAAACTTGTGGTGCAGAACCTGGCTGGGAAGCCATTGCTAGGCTGAGTTAATGAGACTGTGAAAATGTACAGTAACATGTCTAAGGGGTAATCATAACTTTGCAGGGGTATGCGACTACGGGCATGGTTCCTCCCCGCCCCCCCCCCCCGCCCCGCCTGTATGAACTAAAAAAGAGAGTGAAAGCTGCACTTCAGTAGGAACTTTCATACTTCCTGTTAGTAGGATTCTGGGAAATTCTGACACATGATCCTTTAAAACTCCAGACAGAAGGTAGTCCTTTATACACCAAAAAAAAACAGTGTAGGAGAAAGTCCCGTATTGAACTTTGTTCTTTTTGTTTTCTATTGATGTGGTATCCAAGGATCAGTGCTTTCCCTCAAATTAGTAAGGGTGAATCACCCTCAGGGTCACTTGAATTTTAAAAGCTTCCCCTCTCATTTCAAGCCATGAAAAGCACACAGAATATGAAGAAATAATCATCAAACACAAATACACACACCATGTGGAGCAAGGGCATCAGTGACAAGAACAGATGTACAAAGATGTTGTCACCAGGCCCTCGCTGTTGGCTAATTAAGCTGCTGCTACTACCTTTAAAATTCTGCACAAATTAAGTCAAATGCCCATGACCCAAGAGGTTGTTGAGGCATGCTGGCTGAATTAGATTGACTTGAACTTTCAAAAGGCTATTATCGATATTTTCATAAGTGCTACTCTTTGATGATATTTGAACTCTGAAGTTCATTATCAGTTTTGATCACTACATCTGTCTGTTACTCTAGACTTGATATATTATTTAAGCAAGAATGAGGCCCAGGAGCTATGTATTGACCTTTGTTTTAGCTTCATTTTTTAAATTATGACATTACTTTATGACACAAGCACCCTCATAAAAATGAAAAAGTGGAACATCACAGTTGGTTCCAAAGTTCTTCTTTTGGCACTCAAGATTAATTATGCTAAGTTTTATTCATCGGAAAGACTTTTCTCCCTTGACCGTGGCACTGGTATTGACTGTTTGGAGAAATAGTGCACCGATTGCTAAGAAATTTTATTTTGAAATTATTCATTTCTTATTTAAACAAATAACCCCTGGTAGAGGGAAAAAATTATATGTTTATATTGTTGTTACCACATCTGAAAGTTTCTGCAAGTCTAATAGTGGAAAATTAAGCCCTGATACTAAGTATGGCATCATACTTTGTAACTATTTATTTACGTTTACCATAAAATTATTTATAATAATAGCTTGCTATTATTGACTCTAAACCCATATGCCTACTTCTCTATTTGATAAGACCTTTAATTGCATTATTTCATTTAATAACTTTCACAACTTCCATATGAAAAAGGTATTATTATTGTCTCCATTTCAAAGATAAGGAAATGGAAGCGCGGACATTGGAGTAAGTTAGTTACCCAGGGTCTCACAACCAATAGACCCTGACCCTCTCGGCTTGGACTGTGCTCTTAACTTCTACAGATACACATCTGTATAAAAAGGTGACCAGAAATAATCTTAGCTACTGTTGTATCAGACCACAGTCTACACTAATAAGGGATAGATTTGTTTAGGATATGTCATTAGTCCTTTCATACAAGTTTTTTCATATATTTCATCACATCTTGACCTCTGCTATAGCCATATTCAAAGAAAATTTTTCCAGTAGCTTTGGGAAATTGCTAATTATTTATCATATAATACAAATTGTTCTAATTAATTTTCAATAAATGAAGCCTGGTAGTTCAACATATGTTTCATAATAACCTTATTAGCTTGGATCATGTGGCAAATCTTAGAGTACAGTATAATTAAGCTACTTTCAGAGTACGCAAACACTTCTTCATTGGCATTGGAACTGTTGATTAGTGGTAAATCAGGTTTGTACATAATGAAACTTGGGTTTCTGTGCAAGGCCAAGAGAATTTGAAAGGAGCTAATAGAAAACCCAGCCTGATAATGTGCTTTATGGCTTTATTTCTAACAAAAATCTACAATTACATTCATTCTTATTTGAAGAAAAAGAAAATAGATCTTTTTCTTTTTTTTTTTAATCTGGATCTTTACAAAGGGCCTGATTTGTAACAAAAAAAAAATTAGATATTTGGTAATTTCCCAACTGGCTAACTGTATTTTCCCAGGTTTATTCAAAATCTATTTCAAGCATCTGGAGAAATATTGAAAGGAATATATGCCAAACAAGGCTATGGTTCATCAGTTCAACTTGGAAATTAAAAGGAGGACAGGAATTTACAATATATATAGCATTTACCTAAAATTACTATCTACCAAGAAATGTTTTTAAAACCTGTGTATTGCTCATCCCATTTTCAAACATATTTTTAGCATTGACCTTTACTCTGTATTATTTCTAAGTTTATTTATAAATTATAGACATGTCCCATTTTATAGAGAATTTTATTCTTTATAAAACATGCACAAATGTAGAATCTTATAAGGCTGAGGTAAACTATAATGAACAATTATTTATTTTACTTTGAATTGTACAAAAGCAAAAATCTTTTGGTTGTAATGAAAAATAGCTTTGGATGTTCAGGTTTAAAAGGTTTGCCAATCCAGCTGCCTACTTATCATCAACCGATATAAAAGACAATGCATATACATAGGATAAGATCTTTCATTAAGAATGGTGGATAAACTCTCTATTTCAATGGTTTTGTTAATCATTTCAACTTTAGAGCTGACACTTTGACACATACTATTAGGACATCATTGTTACTTCATGATATTACTAAGGAAGAGCTTATAACAAGAGTAAAGGATGTTTGTTCTGCCATTTTCTTGTACTTTGCCTTTGTATTCGTTATTAGTATTATCTTCTATCTGCAGCTTCCTTTAAGGAAGCTTTTCAAGCCAGGAGTCCATTTGTTGAGAGTTTAATTTAAACTAGATAATACAGTCTGCAAGTCCTTTTGCCAGGCACACAAAGACAAATTCATTATTATTGGCAGACAGAGAGGAGATAGAATGCCATATTCTAACACATAGTCTTTCTCCTAGATGTCATGCACAGGTGACAGTTACCTTATGACATAAGGACCTAGCAAGGATACCAGTGTTCACACATATTAGTAAATAAATAAAAATAAATAAATAAAATACATACCTATTAATAAATCCCTTTTTTCCTTCTTGTTTTTAAAGATAGATAATAACTGTGAATTAAAGTTCTGATATTCTGTTCTAGGACCCCAATAAGATCACTGTACCAGAGAACAGAAATTTTCTTATATAATGTGTAAAAAGATCTAGGTTACCTATGACATTAATGTATCCTTCCAGAAAATAGTAGAATGTAACAGGAGGTGGTGATGTGTGCATTTGTTACAACTATGTGCTCTATAACGAGACACATATAATGGTTGTTCAGAAGATTAAATAAAATAGACAAGATATCTGGTAATATTCACTAACTGATACTTATAGTATTATGGCATATAAATTATTCTTGATTTGAAAAGAATTGTTTTGAGGATACACACTTGTATATCTTGTGCTTGGCTTACTGCACATAATCTATGCAATGGAGTTCTCATTAGGGGAGAGACAATAGAAAAATGTGCATAGTTTGCAGTTAAATGGAACTGTATGTGGAGCTAGCTCTGCCACTTACTAGTTGCTTATGTACAAATTCTTTAGCCTATCTTTTCTTGTAGGTCAAGTTGGGAAAAGTTTATAAGAAGATAAAATATAAACAATGACTGGGAAGTATGTATAAAAATTATAGGCATTATTATCACATTTATTACTATTATTACTGAAAGGTGATATAAATAAAATGGTTATAATTTTTATTGCTTTTTATACACAGGTGTTTTTGAATTATACAAATTATTTAATATCAGGAATGTGTTTTCAAAAATAAATTAATAATAATTTCATTTCATGTTTTGGAATTAATCCAGATTATAAAGCTTCTGCATATAACATACTGTAGATACTCATGATAGCTATCTCCAGATGTTTAAAACCCTAAAAATAAATTTTGAATCATCCAAGGTATATCTTTATTTGTGTATTCAATATACTTTGAATGTCACCATGTACTAGACACAGCATGGAACAACAAACCAAAATCTCTTGCCCTCATGGAATTTAAAATACAAAGGAGGAAGAGAGCCTGCCAACAAAATAAATAAGTGAAATACTGTAGTATGTCATGTACTACATAGTGACGAGTGGCAGCAGGAAAGAGGAATATGGTGAGTCAGGGGTTGTGGTTATTCACATTTTTGATAGAGTGGTTAGGAAATCTCTTGCTGAGAAATTGATATTTGCATAAAGATGAAGTTGAAGAAACAAGACTTGTGAATACCTGGGGAAGGCATCTTGCAGGCACAAAGGCAAGTGCGAAGGTCTGAGGCTGGTCTGGAGGGGAACCTCCATGTGACCAGAGGGGCTGGAACAGGGCAAACAAGGGAATGAAATGGGAGATGAGAACAGATATAACAAGAGATGCAAGCCCTTGAACATCATTGTAAAGGTTCAGATTTTTAAATCAAGTTGGAGGTCCACAGCAGACTCTGAGTAGAGAAGAGACGTAATCTAACAAAATCACCCTGTTAGCTGTAATGATACTTAAAAAAAATAAGGAGAGTATGTAGGAGAATTTCACAATCACCCAGAAGACAGATGAGGGGGTTTTTAATTCCCATTTAGTAGGAGTGGAGATTGTGAAAGGACCTGAGGGTGAATATATTTTTGAAGCAAAGACAACAATATTTACTGATGGACTGATGTGGAATGTTAGATGAGAAAATTGGGAGGAGCAGGTTTTGAGGAGAAGATGAAAATCTCAGTTTTGGATACAATAAGTTTGAAATGCCTGTTAGACATCAAAGAAAGCATATCAGTTTGACAGTAAGTTATTGGTGTCTGGAAAGGCCCCAATGGAGATATAAATGTGTTAAATGTAGTGAAATACTGGATATAATTTATTTTAATCCTATGCAAATTGCTTACACAATCAGATTAGTTTATGGCATAGCAACTCTTCCTTAAATAGAACAATAAATTAAACAGAAGCCTATTTGGATAAATAATGAAGCTACCAACAGAAAATTCATGAAACATCTGGACATCATCATTTATATATTAAATTGAAACAACATTTGAGAATAAAATAATTGTGTTTTATTTTTGTTTGCTCAAAAGCTTTAGAATGAGTAAAAGTGACACTAAGATCTGTGTCTTCAAAAGATGATATTATAGAGAAAAGTCAATCAAATACTAAAGAAAAAACCCTAGATCCAATTAAAATTTGAAGAAGCCAATATAGTAAAAGCAAGCTCAAGGGATATTTTGATTAATATTTACCATGTTAGCAATATACTAATGCACTAAAATAAGGTCTACTTCAGTATTTGGGGTATGGCTTGCACACGTGTCAACATTATATATGTGCAAACTGGCAATACATAGGAGAAGCCATTCTCAAAGCAGAGATTTCATCATGCTATTGCAATAGTCATAGTCATGTAATTTCATTGTATTCAACAATTATATGTTAAACCCTATATATATATGCATCTGCTAGTTATGTATTTCTAGTTACTATGATACCTCTCCCTAGACAAGTCTAATTATCACAATTTCTCTCATCAGTTCTTTTCCTTCATGAATTCTTTCCAAATCTCTCTAAACATATGTGATGTCTCCCAACTCTCCATAACCTTTGTGCTTTGTAAAATGCTTCATTTGGAGCACCTAGAACAGTGGTTGGCAGAGAATAGGCATTCAAGAAACATTTATTGAATGAGTGAATAAATAAATAAATTAAGGAATAAAGCATGCTATACCCTCTCTTTGCAATTAACAATAAGTATTTTCATAGTAAATGCTCTGAGAAGTCCTGCACTAAATACATCCATTTAAGTTTGCCATTTCCAAGCTAATTTGACTTCCTTAGGCTTTTCTTCCTTAATCTACTTACATAGACCACTTTCTGGGGAGCATGCTTTGAGAAATGCATAAATAGTGAATGGACTCTTAATGCACTATAAAATTTTATATTTAAAAAATATTGGCCACATTTGACTTGGGGTGGTGAACACACAGTACAATATATAAATGAAGTATTGTAGAAATGTCTACTTGAAACCTATATAAATTTATTAGCCTATGTCACTCAAATAAATTACATTAATAATAAATAATAACATAAAAAGAGATATGCTAATACCAAGATAAAAAATCTAAACTATCTAACGAAAAATTTTTATGTTGATCACATGTTTCAACATTTTATATTTATTTGGTTTAATAAAATATGGTATTAAAATTTTAAAAAATATTGGCCACTTTGTAATTTTAAAGCTCAAAGTAGCAATAGCCGAATTTTCTGTTATATTCTATATTCCATCATAAAATCTAAACATATATGCCTCCTTCTTTATGCACAAGATGCATTAGTGGTGTAAGATAAGAAGAAAATATGCATTTCTCTGCATTGCATTAGTAGTAAATTCCCAGTATGTTAAATCATTAGTCATAAGAAGTGACTAAAAAAAGCTGAATAAGAATTGATTTGGAGTTATATAACCAAAGCAAGGCAATCATTTAATTATATCTATAGTGTAGAGCAGGGGTTGGAAAACTTTTTGGCTGAGAGAGCCATCAATGCCATATATTTTAAAATGTAATTTCATGAGAGCCATACAATGTGTTTAACACTAAATACAAGTAAATGTGTGCATTGCATGTAAGACCAACACTTTTAAATACAATAAATCTCTAAATTCTTTTTAACAACGTTGTTATGCCGTTGCTAACCAATGATGAATAAAGTACTTCTTACCATTAATATGGCTTCTGGTGCTGCATGGTTTTGCTGATGGCTTTGTAGTCTGATTGATACATGGTGAGGTTAAGCTTCATGCACGTGTTGAGACTTCCCTCCGTTAACCATGATCATAGGTTGATCTTAACGTTCTTTAGATGTGAGAAAGACTGCTCACATGAGTAGAGCCAAGCATTGTCAGTACAGCAATACTCACACGCTGCAGTGTGTGGTATGTGACAGAAAGCACATTCCAAGTATTGACAATCAGCTGGTCCACGGGTTGAAGTGTTTTCATTTTTCCCCACTTGTGTTTGCTCACCAACTCTGCTTGCTGTCGTGCAAGTCTTTCCAAATCTCATTCAGTGACTTGAACTTATTTACCCACATGTCTAAGGCCTTCAGGTCAGCAGCTTGTAGCTCAAAATCTCTGACGGAGACACCGACACCGGGGATGTAACTTAGGTCGGCGCTGTCCACTGCACACTTGTATGGATGGGTGATGAACTTAAAAAGATGAGTGCGCTCACAAAATTCTCCAAAGTGCACTTTGAATGACTGCAGGAGATTAGATGTAAAGCCCACTGGCTGCTAGTGATCAAGATGTTGAGCAGGGTCACTTGCTGTGCATGCATCTTTAAACTCTCCCAGTTTTTCAAAGTGTAGTAAATGACCTGTTTCAATGTCAGTGATGAAAAGTTCCAACTTGTTTTAAAAAAGAAACACTGCTTGTTGAAGGGATAAGACTGTATTTTCAATGCCTTGCATTTTCACATTGAGCTGGTTCAGATGTTCAGTCTTGTCCACAGATAGTAGAACTTCAGGAGCCACTCAGTGTTAGCTAACTCAGGATGCTCAACATTTTTCATTTCAATAAAAGTCCGGATTTCACTCAGACAAGCTGCAAAACGGCTGAGCACCTTCCCTCTTGACAACCAATGCACATTGCTGTGCAGAAGCAGACCAGGATAATTATTGTCAACTTTACCCAGCAGTATTTTAACCTGGTGATCATTTAAAGCTCGGGTAACAATAAAGTTGACCACCTGAATGACCAGCGACATCACCTCACTAAACTGCTTGCCACACATCTGATCACAAAGTGCCTCCTGATGTAGGATGTAATGAAAACTTAGGATGAGTCTCTTTTCATGTTCACGAAGAAGTGCTACGAATCCTTTTCTTTTCCCCACCAGGCACGAAGCACTATCAATACATACCAAAATAAGTTTATCAATCAGTAGATTTTTTTCTTTAGCGAACTCAGTGAAAGACTGAAATAAATCCTCCCCTCTTATTGTCTCTTTTGTAGGCAAAACAGCAAGAATTTCCTCACATAGTGTGTCACAGACAGCATACCTTGCAATCACGCTGAACTGAGATAAATGGCTTATGTCTGTTGTCTCATCCAAAGCAAGAGAAAAGAATGGTGCTACATTTATGTCCTTCACTTGTGTTGCCTCAATTTGATTTGCCTTTATGATGGTATGATTGTGAACAGTTCTTGCCGACAGGCATGTCTTTTATTTGTTTGATTTTCTTGTCTTTATCCGAAAAGTCGTCAAAAAGTTCATTGGCAACATCAAGCAAGAGTGTTTTGGCTTACTCCCCATCTGTGAATGGCTTTCTGTTTCTCACAATTGCTAAAGCACCAGCAAAGCTAGTCGAATTCCAGTTACCTTGTTGGGTCCAGACACGAAGTTGCTGCTGACTAGTTTGCACTCTGCACAATAGTTCTTGATATGTTTTCTTCCTGCTGTTCCCCACTGGATATTTCGATGCAAATGTAATATGGTGTGTGTCAAAGTGCTGCTTTACATTTGACTGTTTCATTGATGCAATTTTATCATTGCATATTAGACACACTGCAGAACCTGCTCTCTCCACAAAGGTGAATTTCTCTGTTCATTCCTGCTGAAAAGTAAGATACTCCTCATCTTTTTTTTTTAAGCTATCTTCTTTGTCAAAAGGGTTTCTGCAATTAGCTAGCTTCCTACTTGATTAAAAGGAGGAAAGTTTACTTCCTGACCTCACAATGATCCGTGTATGTTATGCATTATCCAATAAAAATTTGGTGTTGTCCTGGAGGACAGCTGTGATTGGTTCCAGCCACTTGCAGCCATGAACATGATTGGTAGGAAAAGAATGAATTGTAATACATGAGAATGTTTTATATTTTTAACGTTATTATTTTTTTTATTAAAGATTTGTCTGCGAGCCAGATGCACCCATCAAAAGAGCCACGTCTGGCTCACGAGCCATAGGTTCCCGACCCCTGGTGTAGAGGCATCAAAATTGGAAGGTGTTTCAATATGACCATGTTTTATTACTTATAGCTTTTTAAGTAAGATTTGATTACTAAGTATTCAAACTAAAGTCTAAATTGCCCTGTTCTACAGTTGAAGAAAAACAAGTTGAAAAACAAAGAGGAAAATGTAAGATAAAAGATTTGCTCTGCTTTTCAATTCCTAGAGTCAGAGGTCAGCCATCTTTTTCTATAATGGGCCTGCTAGTAAATATTTTAGCTGCAACTACTTGCCTCTACCCTTGTAGCATGAAAGAAGCCAGTGCACTAAAGATAGATGTGAAAGGATTTCTGTTCAACATCCACAAAAATACACAGTGGGCTAGGTCAGGCCCATGAATAATAGTCTTCTTACCCCTGTTATACAGAACAAAATGTCCCCACTTTATAAGTCTAGCCATATGTGATGAAGCATGTGACTTCTAGTGTGTTGGGATTTAAGAGCTTTATCAGAGTCAAATATTTTCTTACTTTTGTTCAACTTTAGTGCTCTAAGTTCTTTTTTTGGTGTCATTGTTTTAACCAATTCTTTGCTTAAAGAACTCCCACAAAGGCTGTTCTTAAACCCAGAACAGTTTAATGCTCAGTAACTCATTCATTTATTCACTCAGATAGGCGAGATCATTTGTAGATGGCTTACAGATAAGTTATATTTGGGGAATTGTTGGTAGAGTGAGGCAAAGAAAAGACAGCTGAGGGGCCACCTGGAGAAGAACAGGGATGATGGGGGAGGGCACAAGTGAAAAAGAGGGCTTGCTAAAAGCAGTACTCATGGCTTAGCTTCCCTAAGGCTACCCTAGCCTGTCAGTAGAATGTAATTTGGGCTCAGTTCTGTTTCTGAACTTAGAAATATAGAATGCTACTTGTGAAATATCTTGGGCAAGGGAGAAGAAGGAGAGTAGAAATCAATGTTTGCTCTTGGCAGCTTTTTAAAAAATTGTCTTATATATGGAAGTCACTAAATTAGTTCTTGTTGTTTTAAATTATTTTACCTCCACTTCTAAAGAGACGAAAAGTTTTCCAAGCTCTTTTCTTGTCTTTTGCCTCTTGATCCACTCCTATTTTATTGCTTTCTATTCCGTTTTTCCTTTTAATGACCAAAGCAAAAAAGGATGGGAAGAAGAGGAACAGGAAGGTGGTTGAACAGTGGTTAAGTTTGAAGGACAAGAAATAGGACAATTCTTGTTTTCCCTTTCTAATTTCAACCTCTCTCCTGACATGAAACAGAGTGACTCCTTCAGAAATAGGCAACAAGTTTACTTTAAACTATCTTAACAAGGACTATCTTAAACATCAGAAAAATAATATTTGGGGTTTATTTAACTTGAATAAAGGGAAGGAATACTCCAATAAAAGTTAGAACAACTCATTTTAATGTAATTTTAATATATATACAGAATTTGAAATATCTGTCTTCACTTTACCACCAACAGTTTTCAACTTCTCAATATTTAAATTTCATTATTATGCATCAGAACTTTTAAGTTCTTTTCTAAAAGACACTGTCTTTTTGTTATCCAGTAAACTAAAAACAGACCCTTGTGAATCATGTATGTTATTATGCCCAAGTTTCTAATGTAAATGTTCAAATTCATCTTGCCTGACCAGTGAAAACTTAAAGAATACTCAGTTAATAAAATAACCCACAAGAATATTTCATTTATTTTTTTAAGTGCTGTAATTATATGGTCATGCATTTATAAGTACTTGGAAAACAAAGTTCTTTGCTCAGCATTTTATATAGTAAATGCATTACAGTGGATATGAGTATTATATATAATATAAATAAAACATGGAAGGTTAACCTATAATGCCAATGAAAATGTTGTTCCTAAATCTCCTATTTTTCATAGGTTCACATTTCTTGAGTGAGCTGTTGTGGCTTCTGCATTGCAAATAATTAGAACTAGAAACAGTACCATGCAGTCTGCAGATTTGTCCAGATTTTCATCAACTACAAATCCCTTTTCATTTGCTTGCATATGTTTCTGCTTTATTTTTAATATTTTCTCCAGATTGAATTTTGGAGTTTCCTCTTCCCACTTTTATGCAATGTAACACTTTGTAATGAGCTCAAAGAATTCGTGTACTAAACACAATAACAGATCTGACTTAATTACCCTGCAATGCTTCTGACCTGGTTGCTGTGAAGAAACATGCTTTTACTTGTTGCAACTTCAGCTCCAGCAGTTTAGTCAGCAGACAGCACCACCGAACTCTTAAGATGAGAGACTTCACTTTCTCTTCAAATAGCAAAGAATTCTCAGGTGGATAGGAGGGACTTAAAGAGGTTATTTTACCATTCTTTTGTCATAATGACACACAAAGTTAATCATTAGATGAATCCCCAAAGAGGCCTTTATCCAAGAAAACAGTAAAAAAATATTTAATGCATGTATATTTAAAATGCTTAATGTGTGTATATTTAAAGTAAAAGAGAGATAGAGAGAGAAAGGGGAAATAAGTACTAAATGACCCTGTAAAGTCAATTACATCTTCCAATCTGGTCTCACTAGCCAGACCCCAAGAGCCTCAAAACAAGGCCATGAACATGCTCTTCTAATTACCTGATTCACCACTGTCAGCAAAGGTGACATTGAAATCAGAACAGCATATCCATTGCCTAATATCAGTGGTGGAGAAAATATGCCCTTCTCTTGTGCAGTGACATATTTGGATTTATAATATGGTCTTATTCCTATTATATCAGGCTATGACTTCTTGTTCAAGTTGCTCACATAGTTTCTCTCATCTGTCTGATTATTCAATCCTCTTAATATTCTAAAACCTCACAAATGCAACTTTACTCACGATGTTCTCCTACCCTGAATTAGCTTCCCATTCCTTAATCATCCAGAACATTTACTGTAATACATACATTAAGACTCAAAATATGATGTGTTTTTGTCGAAATATTTTACCAGTATAAACCTTATCTTGCCATCAAGAGGAGATTGCATTTGATTCAAGTTTCTGTCCTGAAACAAATATAGGTTTTGAAGTAGATTGTTTTAGTGGTTAAAATGTTTTAAACACATTTTAAAGTGGAAAAATTAGGAGGAAATTTTTGGACCAATAGCGTGTTCCTTCAATTTCTTTAGAAGCATCTGACATCAGATAGACCCTGTCTGACTAATGGAATGGAGTATCACTACATTTGCATAAAGTGGTACAAAGAGGAAAATACTGAAGCATTCTCAGAACCTCCTTTTAAAAAATTCTTTAATTAAATTTTTTGAGAGACTGGGTGGGAGGAGAGAAGCACCAACACATTGTTCCACTTAGTTATTCCATCCAGTTGTACACTCATTGGTTGCTTCTTCTATGTGCCTTGAACAGGGATGGAACCCATGACCTCAGTACTCTGCAGTGATGCTCTAGCCACTGAGATACCCAGCTAGGGTCTCAGAACCACTTACTTTTTCACATAAAGAATATGTATGTCTCTGCAAATGTTTAGAGATTTTGTTTTCTTTCTTTGTTCTCAGTGTTTAATTTGTGTTAAGTTTCCATCTTTTTCATTTAACATGTAGACATTTTGAACATTATTTATACCAATAACTTTGTAAAGAGAATTAGATTTAGTTCAACTTAAATTCAGCATCTAATTATATTTCCAAGTTTCCACTCCAAAATACTACTGACTAAAATGATTGGTCATTAACCTTTTATTGGTGTACCCATCTCTATTATGGAGAGAAATATTTGGGACAGCAATATTTTCACAGATCCATCAAAAAACATACAAAACAATCAGTGGCTTGATCTCTCAGGTATCCAGTTTGTAGACTCTGGGAAGAAAGTCTTCCTCGGAATGCTTACATTTAAGAACTAAGCTCTTAACATTTCTAAAAGTTAAGTCCTAAATTTTCAGAAATATCAATTTACAATGAATTGACCTCACAAGCAGCACCACTACTGTTAATGCCAGCAAATTCTTTCCTGCATATTAGCATGTGATTTTTCACTAGAGAAGAAAACAATAGACAAAACTTTAATGGCCATCATCTATTCATTCAGCATTTGTGGAACGTCTGTGTTCTTCACCAACGAATGTAACTGTCCTCTACATAAATGAATTTTATGTCGTATCTGACATTGAAGAGATTTCCACTTAATATAGAGGGGGAGTATTCAACCTTTTTATACCTACCGCCCACTTTTGTATCTCTGTTAGTAGTAGAATTTTCTAACCTTTTACCGGTTCCACAGTAATGGTGATTTATAAAGTAGGGAAGTAACTTTACTTTATAAAATTTATAAAACAGAGTTACAGCAAGTTAAAGCATATAATAATAATTACTTACCAAGTACTTTATGTCAGATTTTCACTAAGTTTGGCAGAATTAATCTTTATAAAACAGCTTACTATAGCTAAATCTATCTTTTTATTTATACTTTGGTTGCTCCGCTACCGCTTATCATGAAAGCTGGAATGTCCACTAGTGGGTGTTAGGGACCAGGTTGACTACCACTGATTTATAGAGAATTCAATTCATTCATTCATTTTCAAACATTTATTGTAAACATACTCAATTCAAGACTATGTTATATGTGTTAAAGATTCTATGTCAAACAAGAGGAACCTGATCTTGCCTTCTCTACACTTAAAGTTCATTGTAGAAGATGATACTATAACTTGAAAGACAAAAAGCAATTAACCATATGAAGATATTGAGGTATGGTATTGTTGTTAAGGGAATAGTTAGGGAAGAAATCCAAGCTACCTTCCAGAATAGCTGTAAGGTAGGAACTGGCACAGTGTATTTGATTTAAACACAGAAGACCATTAAGTAAAAAGGTAAATTCTGTTTAGAATGATGTGGGTAAAACAAAAGATAATAATGTTATGTGAGAAGAGATTCGGTACAGGAAAGCTTACATAGAAGAAATTTCATAAAATGAAACCTCATTAAACAAAAGGTGAATAGAAGTTCAGAGCATAACAGAAGAGAGAGTGCATTCAGACAGAAAATGATGCTGGACACAGGCAGTGACTCATGAGGCAACAAGACATAGCGAAAGCATAGGGTGGTGACAAGTGTAGAGCAAAGTGGCAAAGAAGGGGAGGCAAGCATGAGTCAGGATTGCTGATGGCTGCAAATAACAAGAATGTAGACAACAGTGACTTGAAAAATTAGGAATTCCATTTTCTAACAAGAAGTTTTGTGGTAAGCACTTACTGACTGATCCAGCAGCTTACTCATATCAGAGCTAAAGCTCTATCTGTAAGTCTTCTTCTCATGGGATCAAAATTGCTTGCTTCAACGATGATCATGTTATCTCAACCCCATATTAAATGCAGGGAGCAAGGCATTGAATGGTACAGAAAAAAAACCGTTTTGTCTTAGAGTATTTATTTTTTATGATGGCAAAAAATTCTTTCCCAGTTAGTTCTACTAAAACCCCTCTCTTATACCTGTGTATTATGGCCGCCTTATATGAGAAATTCAGTTTCCTTAAGATCAAAGGATTTGTCTTATAAATCAAAATTTTTTTAGTAAGATCAAGGAATCTGTCTGATAAATCAAGATGTCTTTAGTAGGAAAGAGGAAGAGGAGAAATACCTATTATAGTGACAAGCACTGTCTGCTATAGCAGGAGCTAAGGATGGAAAGCCTTGCACTTCTTGGTGTTAAGCAATCAATTTCCCTTTGTGGGAAACAGGGCTCATGGTAGCTTAATGGTCATCACATTTTTGTTCTTTTATATCTTCCACTTGAAACACTTTTTTTCTGTCAAACGTACATAGCTTTGTTTTTTCCTTACTCTTGGTCTCTTTCTGCCTATGGATTTTGTGGATGAAGCAAGCATTGCCTTAATTCTTTTATCTGTTTTTCAGTCAATACATTCAAGTCCAATAAATAAAATATAACAAAATAGAATATTTTCTAAGCAATTTACAATATAGCTTTCTAATAGACTTTTCTTAAGGGTCACAAATGTAGACCCATACATTGTATAAACTACCTGATTAATCATTATGTAAACAGTGAGACATACTTATTAATTTTTTTTCAGGAAAAGTGAAAATGGTTTTCATAGGAGAACTTAGAAAATATAAATATTGATATCTATTTTTGCTTTCCTAAGCAAAATAATACCATATATTTTTTACTCAACCAAGAAAAGATACAAGACTAACAAGTTCAGTGATGATGAAAATCATTTCCTGCATTTTATTTGATTTGCTCTTTTATGCTACATTAAATGAAGGAGTCTGAATATATTCATGTCTGTTCAGAAAGTTCTCTTACTTATGCTATAGGCAGTTTATTCTGGTGTTTGCTTCTGTAGGTCTTCTTCTAAAAATGAAAAAAAATAGGTGTAAATTATTATTATAATGATCCATCTACAATTAATGAATTTTCCATTTACTATTTGTAGCACTTAAGATATTATTTTTTTAAGTATGGACTCTAGTAAGACACTATGCTTAGTAGCTGAAACCCATTATGATTAGGTGAGGGGCTGAATAATGCCTATTGTAAAGTTCCAGCTATGTTTGAAACCTCAGGAAATGGTTTTGCAATAGGGGGAGTCTGTTTGGCCAAATTAGCCCCATTACAATAAAAATTCTGTTGAAGAATTCTGTATAACCTTCTAGTAACCTCTCTCTCAGATTACCCACATGATTAGAGATTTCTTAATTTTTCAGCATGAAGATGTTTCCTTCAGATACCTATCTGATTTTTAATTTACATCAATGATCATTTAGTAGATCTCATTAAGAAAATACAAAATGATCAGAAGTTAACATACATGTTATAAATTTGTAAGTGTATTTTCTGACTTTGGGTTAAATGTAAAGGCTTGACCACAGGTGATTGTCTCATTTCCCCCCATAAATACTATAAAAATGTCTTAAAGGGAAAATATTTTAACTAAAAGAAAAGAGAACTTCAGAAAAAGAATTAAGAGTAATATTTTAAAAAGTAGAAGAAGATAGAAGAGAGGTGATTGACATAGCAAAGAAGAGAACATCAAAAGCTAGTTGACAACACACGACGATTCTGATGGAAAATTATCTTGTTTGTCTCACAAATTGTCTGAGTCTCAATGTGTTTGAGTAGATAACAAGAAAACAGAGAGTTAATCTAAAGACTGAACACTCAGAGACTGTTTGAAGTCTCTTGACTTCTCCACAAATACTAAAAGAAAAAAGTGCTAAGAGAAAAAAATTTAAAAGCTTAGTTTCTCAAGAAATTGACTCAAGACTATTTACACCAAGAAATAGAGGTTTAGGATAAAAACAAAGTAATAAAATTGGTCTAAACATATCCCCTATTTTACCCAAAGTCTCTTTGCTCTGCTTCCATAATACCTGTTGCATTGTTTAGTTTTTTTAATATATTTTATTATTATTAATTCTAATGGGTGACACCAATAAATCAGGGTACATATGTACAATGAAAACATCTCAAGGTTATCTTATCATTCAATTGTGTTGCATACCTGTCACCAAAAGTCAAATTGTCCTCTGTCACCTTCTATCTGGTTTTCCCAGTGTTCCTCCCCTTCTCCCTATCCCACCCTTCCCTCCTTCCCCCCATCCTGTAACCACCATTCTCTTGTCCATATCTCATATTCTCACTTTTATGTCCCACCTATGTATAAAATCAAGCTGTTCTCAGTTTTTCTTTTTTTCTGATTTACTTATCTTACTCCGTATAATGTTATCAAGGTCCATCCATTTTGTTATAAATGATCCGATGTCATCATTTCTTATGGCTGAGTAGTATTCCATAGTATATATGTACCAAAGCTTTTTAATCCACTTATCTTCAGACACTTGGGCTGGTTCCAGATCTTTGCTATTGTGAACAATGCTGCCACAAACATGGGGCACATTTCTTCTTTTCGAACAGTGCTATGGTGTTCATAGGGTATATTCCTATAAGTGGGATAGCTGGGACAAAAGGCAGTTCGATTTTTAATTTTCTGAGGAATCTCCGTACTGTTTTTCACAGTGGCTGCACCAGTCTGCAATCCCACCAGCAGTGTAGAAGGGTTCCCTTTTCTCCACATCCTCGCCAGCACTTGTTCTGTGTTGTTTTGCTGATGAGTGCCATTCTGATCGGTGTGAGGTGATATCTCATTGTGGTTTTAATTTGCATTTCTCTAATGATTAGTGATATTGAGCATTTTTTCATATGCCTATTGGCCATCTGAATGTCCTCTTTGGAGAAATGTCTATTCATTTCTTTTGCCCATTTATTGATTGGATTGTTTGTCTTCCTGGGGTTGAGTTTTATAAGTTCCTTATGAATTTTAGTTATTAACCCCTTATCAGATGTGCTCTCGAATATGTTCTCCCATTGTGTGGTTTGTCTTTTTATTTTGTTCTTATTGTCTTTAGCTGTGCAAAAACTTTTCAGTTTGATATAGTCCAATTTGTTTATCTTGCCTTTTATTTCATTTGCCCTTGGAGATAAATGGGCAAATATACTGCTGCTACAGATGTCAGAGAGCTTGCTGCCTATGTTTTCTTCTAAGATGCTTATGGTTTCACGGCTTACATTAAAAGCTTTTATCCATTTTGAGTTTGTTTTTGTGAATGGTGTGAGTTGATGGTCTAGTTTCATTTTTTTGCAGGTAGATGTCCAATTTTCCCAACACCATTTGTTAAAGAGGCTGTCTTTACTCCATTGTATGTTCTTTCCTCCTTTGTCAAATATCAGTTGTCCATAAAGCTGAGGGATTATTTCTGGGTCCTCTGTTCTGTTCCATTGATCTATGTGCTTGATCTTATGCCAGTACCAGGCTGTCTTGAGTATAATGGCCTTATACTAAACCTTGATATCTGGAAGAGTGATACCTCCTGCTTTATTTTTTCTTTTTAAGATTGCTGAGGCTATTCGTGTTCTTTTTTGGTTTCATATAAATTTTTGGAATATGTGTTCTATAATTTTTAAGTATGTCATTGGTATTTTAATTGGTATTGCATTGAATTTATAAATTGCTTTGGGTAATATAGACATTTTATGATGTTTACTATTCCTAGCCATGAGCATGGTATATGCTTCCACTTGTTTGTATCTTCCTTGATATCTTTTATCAATGTTTTATAATTTACCGAGTACAAGACCTTAACCTCCTTGGTTAAATTTACTCCTAGGTACTTTATTTTTTTGGCTGCAATAGTGAAGGGGATTGTTTCCTTAATTTCTTTTGCTGACAGTTCATTGTTGGTATATAGAAATGCTTCTGATTTCTGAGTATTAATTTTATATCCTGCCACCTTGCTGAATTCATTTATAAGGTCCAGTAGTTTTTTGACTGAGACTTTAGGGTTTTCAATATACAATATCATATCATCTGCAAATAGTGACAATTTTAATTCTTCTTTTCCAGTTTGGATGCCTTTTATTTCTTCTTCTTGTCTGATTGCTGTAGCCAGGACTTCCAGAACTATGTTGAATAAGAGTGGTGAAAGGGGGCATCCTTGCCTGGTTCCTGATCTTAAGGGGATTGCTTTTAATTTTTGTTCATTTAGTATGATGTTTGCTGTGGGTTTGTCGTAGATGGCCTTTATCATGTTAAGGAATGATCCCTGTATTCCTACTTTACTGAGAGTTTTGAGGATGAATGGGTGCTGGATTTTATCAAATGCCTTTTCTGCATCTATTGAAATTATCATGTGATTTTTGTGCTTCCTTTTGTTTATGTGATGAATCACATTGATTGATTTGCGAATATTGAACCAGCCTTGCCTCTCCAGAATAAATCCCACTTGATCATGGTGAATGATTTTTTTCATATATTGCTGGATTCGGTTGGCTAATATTTTGTTGAGAATTTTAGCATCTAAATTCATCAGGGATATAAGCCTATAATTTTCTTTCTTTGTGTTGTCTTTGCCCGGTTTTGGGATCAGAATTATGCTCGCCTCATAAAAGGAGTTTGGAAGTCTTCCTTCCTCTTGAATTTTTTGAAATAGCTTGAGGAGGATAGGAGTTAGTTCTTTGAATTTTTGATAGAATTCACTTGTGAAGCCACCAGGCCCAGGACTTTTATTTTTGGGGAGTTTTTTGATAACTGTTTTGATCTCATTTGTTGTAATTGGGCTGTTTAGGTGTTTTGATTCTTCCAGATTGATTTTTGGAAGGTTATATGATTTAAGAAATTTTTCCATTTCACCAAGATTGTCTAATTTTTTGGCATATAGTTCTTCATAGTATTTTCTTACAATGCTTTGTATTTCTGTTGTGTCAGTTGTTATTTCTCCACTGTCCTTTCTAATTTTATTTATTTGAGTCCTCTCTCTTTTTTTCTTGGTGAGTCTAGTTAAAGGTTCATCAACCTTGCCTGACCTGTGGTGGCGCAGTGGATAAAGCGTCGACCTGGGAACACTGAGGTCGCCAGTTCAAAACCCTGCACTGGTTCTGTCAAGGCATATACGGGAGTTGATGCTTCCAGCTCCTCCCCCCTTTCTCTCTTTCTCTCTCTCTCTCTCACTCTGTGTCTCCTCTCTAAAAATGAATAAAACAAAAATAAAATAAAGGTTCATCAACCTTGTTTACCTTTTCAAAGACCAGCTTCTTGTTTCATTGATCCTCTGTATTGTTTCCTTAGCCTCTATGTCATTTATTTCTGCTCTAATCTTTATTATTTCCTTCCTTCTACTTGTCTTGGGTTTTATTTGTTGTTGTTTTTCTAGTTCTTTTAGATGCAATACTAGGTTGCTTACTTGAGCTTTTTCTAGCTTCTTATGATATGCCTGTAGTGCAATGAACTTCCCTCTCAGAACTGCTTTTGCTGTGTCCCATATATTTTGAGTTGATGTATGCTTATTATCATTTGTTTCTAGAAACTTTTTTATTTCTTCTTTGATCTCGTTAATCCATTCATTATTTAATATCATGCTAATTAGTTTCCAAGTGTTTGAGTATTTTTCAGTTATCTTTTGTGGTTAATTTCTAGTTTCATGGCATTGTGATCAGAGAAACTGCTTGATAAAATTTGAATCTTCTTAAATTTATTGAGACCATTTTTGTGTCCTAACATGCGGTCTATCCTAGAAAACGTACCATGAGCACTTGAGAAGAATGTATATTCTACTGCTTTAGGATGAAAAGTTCTGAAGATATCTATTAAATCAAGTTGATCTATTGTCTCCTTTAAGTCTTCTGTTTCTTTATTAATTTTCTTTCTTGAGGATCTATCCAGTGTTGTTAGAGGGGTATTGAAATCCACTGCTATGATAGTATTGCTGTTAATCTCACCCTTTATATCCATCAAAGTCTGTTTTATGTATGTCAGGGCTCCTATATTTCGTGCATAGATATTTATAAAAGTTATATCTTCCTGTTGAATAGTTCCCTTTATCATTATGTAGTGTCCTTCTTTATTTCTTACTACAGCCTTTGTTTTAAAGTCCATTTTGTCAGCTATAAGTAGTGCTACCCTTGCTTTTTTTTCATTTCCATTTGCATGAACTATTTTTTTTCATCCTTGTACCTTCAGTCTATGTGCATCTTTTGTTTTAAGGTGTGTCTCTTGTAGACAGCATATGTATGGGTCCTGTTTCTTTATCCATGCAGCTACCCTATGTCTTTTAATTGGATCATTTAATCCATTTACATTTAAGGTTATTATTGATATGTAGTTGTTTATTGCCATTTTATTCTTTAAAGCTGTATTTTTCCTTTACTATATTCTTTCCTCCCTTTAAACTGTTTGCAACTGGCCCCTTCATATCTCTTGCAGAATTGGTTTGGTTTTTATGAATTCCTTGGGGTTTTCTTTTTCTGGGAAGCTCTTTCTTTCTCCTTCAATTTTAAACGTTAGCCTTGCTGGAAAAAATAGTTTTGGTTGTAGGTTCTTGTTCTGCATTACTTTGATTATATCTTGCCATTTTCTTCTGGAGTCAAGTGTTTCTGTTAAGAAGTTCGATGTCATCCTTATGAGGGTTCCTTTATAGGTGATAGACTTTTTTTCTCTAGCAGCTTTTAAATTTTTTTCTTTATCCATTAGCTTTGGTATTTTAACTATGATGTGTCTTGGTGTAGATCTTTTTGGGTTTCTCTTTAATGGAGTTCTGTGTGCTTCTTGAATGTATGGAGTGTTTCCCAGCCTTAATTTAGGAAAGTTTTCTGCTATGATATGATTGAACAAAGTTTCCATTTCCTGTCCTCTCTCCTCTTCTTTAGGCACCACTATGATGCGAATGTTGTTTCTCTTCATGTTGTCACAGAGCTCCCTTAGATTTTCCTCACATTTTTTGAGTCTCTTTTCCTTTTTCTGCTCTGCTTCTGTGCCTTTGTTTATTGTGTCCTCTAACTCGCTGATTCAATCCTCAGCGTGATTCATCCTGCTTTTAATTCCTTTTATTGTGGTCTTCAGTTCTGATACTTCATTTGTCATTTCTGTCTGATTCTTTTTTATTATTTCAATTTCGTTTTTTATACTTGTTATCTCTTTATTTAGGTGTTCATAATGACTATCCATTGTTTCTCTAATTTCTTTGAACATCTTAACTATCATTATTCTAATTCTGCTTCTGGTAGTTTGGTTATATCTGGTTCATTCAGGTCCTTCTCAGGGGATTTCTCTTGATTCATTTGGTTTGCATTTCACTGCCTGCCCATTCTGTCTGTGTATAAGCAAGTTGTGGCCACTGGAGTCCAGTAGGTGTTGCCTTTGTGTTCTCTAAGTGTGGTCTGTCTGCAGGCCTGCCACCCCCTTTGCCGCTGCCTAGGGTGGTTGGGTATGGGCGTTGCCAGCGCCGGTCCACTATGGCTTTTGCTGTGATTTCTGCCACTCCTCCGTGGGAGGGGCTTTCACTCAAGCCACAAGCCTCAGCACCAAGGGTAGAAGTGAGCACCTTTGCTCAGCTGCAGACCCAGCCTGTTTCCGGACTTCTGCCCAGAACCCGCAGTCAGAGCCTGTTTGCCAGTTTCACGGGTTGGCGAAACTTTTGATGTGCTCTCAGCTGTGAGCCTTTGCCAGTCTGGAGCTTTAGCCCCACCTTCGAGGCCAGGGCCCTTCTGCACAGGGTCGCAAACCAAGGTTTATTGGGCCAGGCATGTTTGCTGGCTTGCGCTCAGCTGAGGACTTCGGCTTGTCCCAAACTCTACCCCGCCCCCGCATTCTGAGCCTGCTCATACACGTGGGATGGCAAACTGCGGTTTCTCCAGCCAGCAGGGATAGTAGCGTGGGCTGAGCTTCGAGCTTTCACTTGCCTCGGGGTCTATCCCATCCCCGCACTTGGAGCCCACTCACGCACGTAGAATGGCAAACTGTTGTTTCTCCAGCCAGGCGGGGCTGGTAGCGTGAGCTCAGCCACAAGCCCCTGCCCATCCCTAGTCCTAGCCCGGTCCCCGCGGTCAGAGCTGGCTTGCGCAGCGTTGCAGAGCAGATCTCTGCCCGTTCCTGGCCTCCCGCTTTGTCCCCGCAGGTGGGGTCATAGGCGGCCCGCAGCTCTGGACCACTTTAGCGTGTCCCTTCCGCCCCTGCTGGGCTAGATTGAGCTCACACGGGCTTGGCCTCAGCCCACACTGATAGAACCATGTTTCAGTGTCCTGCCACCACCTTATCCTTCAGCAACCCTCAGGACAGTAGGAAGGGACCTAATACTCCACACTGTAGGCGTGGGAGCTCCCTCACTTGATTCACAGCTCAAAACTGTCCAAATGCTTCTTCTAGGCTCTGGGACTGCAGGCTGGGGCTTGGTTTCTGGGACCCAGGTCCCTCTCTCTCCGCCAAACTCTCCTCCCGCCACGCGGGTCTCTCCGGGCTGCCGTTTGCTCCGGTGAGCTGGGCAGCCCTCTTCACGTTTTCTCTATTCCTACCAGTCTCAATGTGTCTTCTTCTGTGTTCCTTGGTTGAAGAGTTCATTTAGTTTAGTTCAAAGTTGGTTTATCCAGATGATGGTTCTTAAAATTGAGTTATAATCTACTTTGGTTCTGGGAGTTGAAAGTTGGTACTCCGTCACCATCTTGCTCCTCCGCATTGTTTAGTTTTGACTGTCAGAAAACTGAAGGATAATCTGTGAGAAAATAATTGAAAAGCCCCTGAAAAAATTTTTTGGAAGTTTAACAGTTGTCTAAAGACCTCTGGGAATTCAACTTAAATGAAATCAACTATTTGAATCCTGTACTCAGGCCCAACCCTCTCCTTCTTAACCCAGAGGTTTAAATAGCTTTTTGTACTTTGATCATACCTGTAAATTTTTACTGAAGCAGTAATATCCATGAGAGGAAATTTCTTCCTGTGTCAAAAACCAAAACAAACAAATGTAGGAAAAATGGAACTGAGTTAAAATAAATAGGTTAAATAAAATACCCCCAAAAAATAAGATCAGGAGATTATTTTATAAAAGAAATTAGGACAAAACAATATATTATTGGAAATTAAAGAAATTTAGAATCATCAGAAGTCAGGAAAATCTATAAAGCAGCCATCAAAATTTTTTCAGAAACCCAAAGAGATGCAAAAAAAGTAATGAGATTATAAAATCAAAGAATTCTTTTAGCTGGTTCAAAATCCAACTAGTAGGAATTCTAGAGAGAGAAGAGAAAAAGAAAAGATGAGAGGTAAGAGTCAAATAAATAAAACATAAAAAATAACCTCTCAAACCGAAGTGCTTTTATAAAATTAATGATATAATATAGTCACACAATGCATATTGTAATGAAATTTCAGAACAGCTGGGATTAAGGGAAGATTTTAAAATCTGTCACATTAATTAAACTAAATATTAGAATTGAAAGGAAAGTAGAACATTAAAAATTCTAATGAAAATTATTTTCAACCTCTAATTTTATATCTAGCCAAAGTATCAGTCAAGTGTAAGGGTTGGATAAAGGCATTTTCAGAAGTACAATACTATTTTTTTTTTTTACGAGGACAAAGAGAGAGTCAGAGAGGGGGATAGACAGGAACAGACAGACAGGAATGGAGAAAGGTGAGAAGCATTAATCATTAGTTTTTCGTTGCCGTTTCAACAACTTAGTTGTTCATTGATTGCTTTCTCACATGTGCCTTGACCACAGGCCTTCAGCAGACCGAGCACTCCCTTGTTGGAGCCAGCGACCTTGGGTCCAAGCTGACGAGCTTTTGCTCAAGCCAGATGGGCCCGTGCTCAAGCTGGTGACCTTGGGGTCTCAAACCTGGGTCTTCTGTATCCCAGTCCGACGCTGTATCCACTGCACCACCCCCTGGTCAGGCCAGATACAATACTTTTAAAAACTTATCTCTTGTACAGCTTTTCTTAGAAAACCATCAAAATTAATAATTCCTGGAAAACTAGATAATAAAGGAGCAAAGAAAGATAGAATCAGGGTCTTTGTTACAGAAGAAAGAAAAAGAGAAAAAAAAGATGCTTCTGACATGAATAAGGTGCTTTAAACCTAACACACTATTAGTGCAAACATCTGTTTGAGAAAGATCAGCAGTTAAAAGAAGCAAAAGAGGAAGCTAGCAAGATGGCGACGGAGTAGGCGGACGTACCAACTTCCAACTCCCAGAACCAAAGTGGATTATAACTCAATTTTAAGAACCATCACCTGGATAAACCAACTATGAACTGAATTAAGTGGACTCTTCAACAAAGGAACACAGAAGAAGCCACATCGAGACTGGTAGGAATAGCGAAAATGCGAAGAGGGCTGCCCAGCTCCCCGGAGCAAACGGCAGCCTGGAGAGACCCGCGTGGCGGGAGGAAAGTTTGGCGGAGAGGGAGGGACCTGGGTCCCAGGAACCAAGCCCTAGCCTGCAGTCCCAGAGCTTAAAAGAGGCATTTGGACAGTTTTGAGCTATGAAACAAGTGAGGGAGCTCCCACGCCTACAGTGTGGAGTATTAGGTCCCTTCCTACTCTGCTGAAGGTTGCTGAAGGGTTTGGGGCAGTAGGACGCTGAAACGCGGTTCTCTCAGTGTGGGCAGAGGCCAAGCCGGTGTGAGCTCGATCTAGCCCAGCAGGGTAGGAGGGGACGCGCGAAAGCGGTCCGGAAGCTGTGGGACCGCCTTTAATGCCACTTACGGGGACAAAGCGGGAGGCCAGGAACAGGCAGAAATCTGCTCTGCAAAACTATGCAAGCCGGCCCTGACCATGGGGACCGGGCTAGGACTAGGAATGGGCAGGGGCTCACGGCTGAGCTCAGGCTACCAGGCCCGCCCGGCAGGAGAAACCTCGGTCGGTTTGCCATTATACCTGCACGAGCGGACTCCAAATGCGGGGCCGG
The DNA here is from genome assembly GCA_037038555.1 of Rhynchonycteris naso. Taxonomy (NCBI): domain Eukaryota; kingdom Metazoa; phylum Chordata; class Mammalia; order Chiroptera; family Emballonuridae; genus Rhynchonycteris; species Rhynchonycteris naso. The sequence continues at coordinate 174,659,943 of CM072995.1, read as the reverse complement.
GGTAGAGTCCGGGACGAGATGAAGTACGCAGCTGAGCGGAAGCCAGCAAACACGCCTGGCCCAATAAACCTGGGTGTGCGAACCGACGCAGAAGGGCCCTGGCCTCGAGGGCAGAGCTAAAGCTCCGGACGGGCAAAGGCTCACAGCTGAGAGCACATCAAAAGCCCCGCCAACGCGCGAAAATGTGGCGAGCAGGCTCTGACTGTGGGTTCTGGGCAGAAGTCCGGAAATAGGCTGGGTCTGCAGATGAGCAAAGGAGCTCACCTCTACCCTTGGTGCTAAGGCTTGTGGCTTCAGTGACAACCCCTCCCACGGAGGAGAGGCAGAAATCACAGCAAAAGCCACAGTGGGCCAGCGCTGGCAACGCTCATACCCAACCACCCTAGGCAGCGGCAGAGGGGGTTGGGGCCTGCAGACAGTCCACACCTAGAGAACACAAAAGCAACACCTACTGGACTCCAGTGGCCACAACTTGCTTATACACACACAAAATGGGTAAGCAGAGGAATGCAAACCAAATGAATCAAGAGATATCCCCAGAAAAGTACCTGAATAAACCAGATATAACCAAATTACCAGAATCAGAATTTAGAATAATGATAGTTAGGATGTTCAAAGAAATTAGAGCAACAATGGATAGTCATTATGGACACCTAAATAAAGAGATAACGAGTATAAAAAACGATATTGAAATAATAAAAAAGAATCAGACAGAAATGACAAATACAGTATCAGAACTGAAGACCACAATGGAAGGAATTAAAAGCAGGATGAATCACGCTGAGGATTGAATCAGCTAGTTAGAGGACACAATAAACAAAGGCACAGAAGCAGAGCAAAAAAAGGAAAAGAGACTCAAAAAATGTGAGGAAACTCTAAGGGAGCTCTGTGACAACCTGAAGAGAAACAACATTCGCATCATAGGGGTGCCTGAAGAAGAGGAGAGAAGACAGAAAATGGAAACTTTGTTCAATCAAATCATAGCAGAAAACTTTCCTAAATAAAGGCTGGGAAACACTCCACACGTTCAAGAAGCACACAGAACTCCATTAAGATAAACCCAAAAAGATCTACACCAAGACACATCATAGTTAAAATACCAAAGCTAATGGATAAATAAATAATCTTAAAAGCTTCTGGGGAAAAAAACTCTGTCACCTACTAAGCAGCCCCCATAAAGATGACATTGGACTTCTCAACAGAAACACTTGAGGCCAGAAGGAAATGGCAAGATATAATCAAAGTAATGCAGAACAAGAACCTACAACCAAACTACATTATCCAGCAAGGCTAATGTTTAAAATTGAAGGAGAAATAAAGAGCTTCCCAGACAAAGAAAGCCTCAAGGAATTCATAAAAACCAAAACAATTGTGCAAGAGATACTAAGGGGCCTGTTGTGAACAGTTTAAAGGGAGGAATGAATACAGCAAAAGAAGAATACAGCTTTAAAGAATTAAATGGCAATAAACAACTACATATCATTAATAACCTTAAATGTAAATAGATTAAATGATCCAATCAAAAGTCATAGGGTAGCTGCATGGATAAAGAAAGAGGACCCATATATATGCTCTCAACAAGAGACACACCTTAAAACAAAAGATGCACATAGACTGAAGGTAAAAGAATGGAAAAAAATATTTCATGCAAATGGAATTGAAAAAAAAGCAGGGGTAGCAATACTTATATCTGACAAAATGGACTTTAAAACAAAGGCTGTACTAAGAGATAAAGAAGGACACTACATAATGATAAAGGGAACAATTCAACAGGAAGATATAACTATTATAAATATCTATGCAACAAATATAGGAGCCCCAACATACATAAAGCAGACTTTGATGAATTTAAAGGGCGAGATTAACAGCAATATCATCATAGTAGGAGATTTCAATACACCTCTAACAACACCGAATAGAACCTCAAGAAAGAATATTAATAAAAAAACAGAAGACTTAGAGGAGACACTAGATCAACTTGATTTAATAGATATCTTCAGAACTTTTCACCCTAATGCAGTAGAATATACATTCTTTTCAAGCGCTCATGGTACGTTTTCTAGGATAGACCACATGTTAGGACACAAAAATGCTCTCAATAAATTTAAGAAGATTTGAAATAATATCAAGCATTTTCTCTGATCACAATACCATGAAACTAGAAATTAACCACAAAAGAAAAACTGAAAAATACTCAAACACCTGGAAACTAAATAGCATGTTATTAAATAATGAATGGATTAACAATGAGATCAAAGAAGAAATAAAAATTTACTAGAAACAAAATATAATGAGCATACATCAACGCAAAATTTATGGGACACAGCAAAAGCAGTTCTGAGAGGGAAGTTTATTGCACGAAAGGCATATCATAAGAAGCTAGAAAAAGCTCAAATAAGCAATCAGACCCTGCATCTAAAAGAACTAGAAAAACAACAACAAATAAAACCCAAGACAAGTAGAAGGAAGGAAATAATAAAGGTCAGAGCAGAAATAAATGACATAGAGGCTAAGGAAACAATACAGAGGATTAATGAAACCAGAAGCTGGTTCTTTGAAAAGGTAAACAAGGTTGATGAACCTTTAACTAGACTCACCAAGAAAAAAAGAGAGAGGACTCAAATAAATGAAATTAGAAAGGACAGTGGAGAAATAACAACTGACACAACAGAAATACAAAGCATTGTAAGAAAATATTATGAAGAACTATATGCCAAAAAATTAGACAATCTTGGTGAAACGGACAAATTTCTTGAATCATATAACCTTCCAAAAATCAATCTGGAAGAATCAGAACACCTAAACAGACCAATTACAGCAAATGAGATCGAAACAGTTATCAAAAAACTCCCAAAAAAGAAAAGTCCTGGGCCTGATGGCTTCACAAGTGACTTCTATCAAAAATTCAAAGAAGAACTAACTCCTATCCTCCTCAAGCTATTTCAAAAAATTCAAGAGGAAGGAAGACTTCCAAAGTCCTTTTATGAGGCCAGCCTAATTCTGATCCTGGGCAAAGACAAAACAAAGAAAGAAAATTAGACGCTAAAATTCTCAACAAAATATTAGCCAACCGAATCCAACAATATATGAAAAAAATCATACACCATGATCAAGTGGGATTTATTCTGGAGGGGCAAGGCTGGTTCAATATTCGCAAATCAATCAATGTGATTCATCACATAAACAAAAGGAAGGAGAAAAATCACATGATAATTTCAATAGATGCAGATCAGGCATTTGATAAAATCCAGCACCCATTCATGCTCAAAACTCTCAGTAAAGTGGGAATACAGGGATCATTCCCTAACATGATAAAGGCCATCTATGATAAACCCACCGCAATCATCATACTAAGTGGACAAAAGTTAAAAGCAATCCTCTTAAGATCAGGAACCAGGCATGGATGCCCCCTTTCACCACTCTTATTCAACATAGTTCTGGAAGTCCTGGCTACAGCAATCAGACAAGAAGAAGAAATAAAAGGCATCCAAATTGGAAAAGAAGAAGTAAAACTGTCACTATTTGCAAATGATATGATATTGTATATTGAAAACCCTAAAGTCTCAGTCAAAGAACTACTGGACCTTATAAATGAATTCAGCAAGGTGGCAGGATATAAAATTAATACTCAGAAATCAGAGGCATTTCTATATACCAACAATGAACTGTCAGCTAAAGAAATTAAGGAAACAATCCCCTTCACTATTGCAGCCAAAAAAATAAAGTACCTAGGAGTAAATTTAACCAAGGAGGTTAAGGACTTATACTCGGAAAATTATAAAACATTGATAAAACAAATCAAGGAAGATACAAACAAGGGGAAGCATATACCGTGCTCATGGCTAGAAAGAATAAACATCATTAAAATGTCTATATTACCCAAAGCAATTTATAAATTCAATGCAATACCAATTAAAATATCAATGACATACTTCAAAGATATAGAACACATATTCCAAAAATTTATATGGAACCAAAAAAGAACACGAATAGCCTCAGCAATCTTAAAAAGAAAAAATAAAGCAGGAGGTATCACTCTTCCAGATATCAAGGTTTACTATAAGGCCATTATACTCAAGACAGCCTGGTACTGGCATAAGAACAGGCACATAGATCAATGGCATAGAACAGAGGACCCAGAAATAAACCCACAGCTTTATGGACAACTGATATTTGACAAAGGAGGAAAGAACATACAATGGAGTAAAGACAGCCTCTTTAACGAATGGTGTTGGCAAAATTGGACATCTACCTGCAAAAAAATGAAACTAGACCATCAACTTACACCATTCACAAAAGCAAACTCAAAATGTATAAAAGACTTAAATGTAAGCCGTGAAACCATGAGCGTCTTGGAGGAGAACATAGACAGCAAGCTCTCCGACATCTGTAGCAGCAGTATATTTGCCGATTTATCTCCACGGACAAATGAAATGGAAGACAAGATAAACAAATGGGACTATATCAAACTAAAGGTTTTTTGCACAGCTAAAGACAATAGGAACAGAATGGGAAGACGGGCCACACAATGGGAGAACATGTTCGACAGCACTTCTGTAACGGGTTGATAACTAAAATTTATAAATAACTTATAGAACTCAACAGCAGGAAGACAAACAACCCAATCAAAAAAATGGGCAAAAGAAATGAATAGAAATTTCTCCAGAGAGGACATACAGATGGCCGGTGGGCGTATGGAAAAATGCTCGACATCACTAATCATTAGAGAAATGCAAATTAAAACCACAATGAGATATCACCTCACACCAGTCAGAATGGCACTCATCAGCAAAACAACCTCAGAATAAGTGCTGGCGAGGATGTGGAGAAAAGGGAACCCTTCTGCACTGCTGGTGGGAATGCAGACTGGTGCAGCCACTGTGGAAAACAGTTTGGAGATTCCTCAGAAAATTGGAAATCGAACTGCCTTTTGACCCAGCTGTCCCACTTGTAGGAATATACCCTAAGAACACCATAGCACTGTTCGAAAGGAAGAGATGCGCCCCCATGTTCGTGGCAGCATTGTTCACAATAGCAAAGATCTGGAGCCAGCCCGGGTGTCCGTCAGAGGACGAGTGGATTAAAAAGCTATGGTACATATATACTGTGGAATACTGCTCAGCCATAGGAAACGATGACATTGGATCATTTATAGCAGAATGGATGTACCTTGATGGCATTATTCGAAGTGAAATAAGTAAATCAGAAAAAAATAAAAACTGAGAACAGCATGATTTCATACATAGGTGGGACATAAAAGTGAGAATATGAGACATGGACAAGAGAGTGGTAGTTATGGGATGGGGGGAGGGAGGGAAGAGTGGGATAGGGAGGAGGGGAGGGACACAGGGAAAACCAGATAGAAGGTGACAGAGGACAATTTGACTTTGGGTGACGGGTAAGCAACACAATTGAATGATAAGATAACCTGGAGATGTTTTCTTTGTACATATGTACCCTGATTTATTGGTGTCACCCCATTAGAATTAATAATAATAAAATATATATATAAAAGAAGCAAACAAAACAAAACGAGAAGTTGGCAGTCTCCCACCCAGGAGAGGACCTTCACTAGAATTCTATTATGTTGGCAACTGGATTAGTGGAACTTTGAGAAATAAATTCTGTCATTTAGAAGGCCCCCTGTCTGTGGTATTTTGTATTTTTTAAATGCATTCAGCTGTAGATGAGTATCTTTGAAACATTTGAAAAGTAGTACATAGGTATGTGACAAATGTTAGACTAGATATAAGTATAAAATAATACTATAGTAGAGCAAGAACAATAAATTTCACCAGTGGTTGAGAGGGGTGTGGTAAGAAACGATTTAGGACAAGTTAACTGGAAATGATGACAACTAGCTGGGTTTTTCCATATTTAGAAAGGGTGTGAATGGAGGAATTAGTAGTTGGCCCATAAGATTAATTTCAAAACCTAGTCTCAGAGAACTTTGGCTTTTAGTCAAGACAGAATAAGAGGAATTGGATTTAGGCTCCTGCCTGAATCGATTAAAGATGAGAAAAATGTACGAATCAATGACACAGATTTGACAACAAAAGACAGGGATCCTTCAGAGCTGGGAAATGAACAAAGTAAACTCTAAAATTGCCCTAAAACATATGGTGATCAGCACATGAATGGGAGTTGAGGGAAAGAACCACACTGAGGATGAGAAGGAACAGTACTCAGACCACAGAAGACCAGAAATGGTGCCTCTACTCAGCACCAAAGTAGAAAACCTCATAATTAGGGGGTAACGGCTGGAGTTTTAAAAATATCTTGCCTCACTGTTGGAGAAACATTAACCTTAATTCTCATCCAATTTAACAAAGCTTAAAAGCCAGGCCCGAAAGGATCAAATTATTTCCAAATAACCACATGTAGAACAAAAGACAAGAATATTTATAGAAATATAAAAATATTCAGACAGAAAAGCTAAATTCACAGTATCTGGCCACCAATAAAACAATAGAAGGTATACAAGTGCAAGGCAGCATAAATATACAACTCATGAGGAGAAGAATCAATCAACTGTCCCCTAATTGAAGTGAGGTGATATCTTGTTGCTCCCTTATTGTGGTAATACCCTGTGGTATTAGAAATTGTGGTACTTTTCAGGGGTGTGACTAAGCATGGAAAATGTGATAAAATGTAAAGTGGCAATATAGGATTCAGTGAAAGCAAAAACATAGATCCTTTAAGTAGTCCCAAATATTTGGTGGGAGGCTGACTTTCCTACCTTATAATGAGAGGGAGCTAGGGGCACATATATTGAAATCTTGAAGCACATGGTAGCTCTGGGAGTCTAAATGATTTAAGTATGCGGGCAGCAGACTTTGTGTTCTACTGATAAAAACTCTTTAATTTTAGAATAAGGAATACTTGAATATGAAGAGAGAAATAGCACTGAAGTTTTGTATTAAGGATACCTGGGGTGATATAGGTTTATTTGAGGTGTTCTGAGATGCTATCTGGGTTTTAGTCAGTACTGGACACAATTAGACAGTACCAACAGAGGTTCAAGCAATCTCTTCTTTTTCCTCTCTCTTAACCTTCATTTAAGAAATAAAGAGATAAAATAGACAATTTTTATCAACTCGAGTCTCTGCTTATTACAGGAAAGGCATAACTAGACACAAACCTATTGCTTTGAAACTGAGAGCTATCCCGCCCTCCCCACTACTCAACTGAACTGGCTGGAAATGGTGGTGTTGAAGCTGGACAGATACAGCTCTAAGGTTTGTAAGCTTTCACATGGACTCTAACATTGACTGTCTCACTCACTATCCTTGCCTGCTCTCCCGGATTACTTTCACAGTCACTGCTGCCTTGAGCTTGGTGCTCCTGTCAGCATTGACCTCTTTGCCAATGGAGCCCCTCAGACTCTCTGGCGTCTCCCAGGGCCCATTTAGAACCTCCTCAGCAAAACCTATGCAATGTAAAACCAAACAAACCACAAAGGCATCTGATTGATTCATGTATCATACAGCCAATCCTTAGGTAAACAATTTTCTTTCACTTTAAATGTTAATTTAGATTTGGGGAAAAACACAGCTTCTTTTTTTTTTTCCGAAGCTGTTGTCCATGATAATAAAAATTGCTGTTGGTTTGAAAGGCTTCTTTAATTAACAAAGTTGAAAGATTAGATTCAAATGATTATAGCTAAGAAATAGCATTTAGGAAAGAACAGCATTCTTCCCCTTTCCTAAATAATCACAGATAGAGCTGTAAGGTCTTGAGCAGAGGAATTGAGGGGTCAGCCCTCCGGGCGGCTTTCCATGGCACCATCTGCAAGAGCAGGGGACAGTAGCTGTCTCTGCTGGAGAAGGTGTATTTGTGGAACTCCTCCCCTTGCGCTGATATAATATGAGGGTGGAAGGACTCTTGTTAAGCCACTTGCAATCTGTCCAGCTGCAGTACAAGTTTGGAGGTCGAGTTGCATTGGTCATGAAAATGAACTACAGACTGAGACTCCCCAAAACTGTCTTCTCTTAGTTTTCTGTCCTATAAGGAATTCAGCCTCAATAATTAACGCTGTTGAACATATAATTAAAGAAAATCAGTATAAAAGGACATAAAATATTTATCTGCTGATGCACAACATTAAGCCACCACAATATCTTCCAGAAATCCAACTATGACTGTAGGACAGAAATACTAGTAAGGTAATATTTATATGACCAGGTTTATAGATATGAAATCAAGTAAATAATACAAAATCACATTTTAGCATAGGTAACACAGTGCAAGTGCTCAATAATTACCTTTCAATAAGTTTCTTCCACCTGTCTTAGCATACTGTGTAGTCCATCTGAAGAGAAGTGGTAAAATGTTATCTTATGCATTTTAGCACATTGCCTAACTGCTATTTGATTTGTAAACTGAGAATAAACTTCAAGGCTGGAAGTAGGTGAAGAAGTAATAAAAATCAAAGTGTGTTTTCTGCAGAAGTTGGGAGGAAAATAAGTTGCCAAGTTAATGGGCTCTCTCAGAGTGCAAGAAGGACAGTGTTGTGCTACAACAGAGAGCAGGACCTGTGAGAGCACTTACACAGTCACTGAACATACAGCACTGAGCACCAAATTCTAGGTTCCTGGCATTGTTCTTGGCACTGAGAAAACAGCAAAGAACAAAAAAAGTGCTGTTACTATGGAGATTTTATTTTAAAGAGCTGAGAAAGAAAGATTAATATTTTAATTTTATATAGTACGTCAAGGAGTGATGGGTGCTATGAAGAAAAGTAAAATAGAGTAATAGGGTAAGAACACACTGGATGGGGGATCAGTTGATTTGCTATTTTGTTTTACATAGAAGAATCTGGGAAGACATTGGTGATAAGGTAAAATTTAAACATCGACCTATTAGAAGTGAAAGAGTGAGCCATGAGTTTACCCAAGACAATAGTTTCAGAGAAGAGAAGCAGCAAGCGCAAGAACAGGAGGCATTAGAGCATTCAACTAAAAGGATGGAGGACAATACCCATGGTTCTCAGAGAGCAAGGGGGATAGTTGCAGAAAAGGCTGGAAAGGCACCGATAACCTAGATAAGGGAAGTCTTATTGTCTCCTGTTGGGACTTTGGATTTTACTCAGAGAGAGATGGAGACTACAGGAGGTTTTGGGCAGAGGAGGGGCATGAAATTTAAAAAAAAAAAATTTTTTCAATTACAGTTTACATTCAATAATATTTTGCATTAGTATCATGTGTACAGAGTAATGGTTATACCATAACATGCTTTACAAAGTGTTCTCCCGATATTTCCAGTACTCAAATGGCGGCAGTTATTACAATATTATTGAACATATTTTTTACTCTGTATTCTGCATCCCCATGACTGTTCTGTAACTATCAATCTTCTCAATCCCTTTTCACCCAGGCCAAAATATTTTAAAGACTTATTTTTGCTGTGTTAAACCTATGTTATAGAAGGGAGGCAGGAGAGATGCACAGTTAGGAGCTATTTTAATAACTTAGAGATAGAAGAGATGAGAGCATAGACTAGGATAGTGAGAAGCAGCCATGATCTGGACACATGCTGAAGGAAGAGACCCCATAATTTGTTGATGGCTTATATATGAGATTGAAGAAGAAATAGTGAGGGAGGAAAGACTCCCAACAGCAGGAAAGGATTTCTTCTCCTCATTTAAGATGTTTCAAAATGTAATAATTACCAATTTATGTAAAGCCTTCCCAATAAAAAGCATATGTTTCTGGAGCAAGTTCTCCTTCAGAAAGATCCATGAAATTATTACTTAGTAAAATATTATTGGGAGGAATTTGAAGTGAGTCACCTCCATCAAAAATTTATAGGAGAAGTTCAACATTCACAAACCTCGAGACTGTTTTAGGAAGCATTATTCACATGACTTCAGTGGGGTGCAATCACAGCACAGGGTTTCACTGAAAAAACACTAACCTGAGATGATGCACATATTCGAAAGGGGTAAAATAAAACTAAACTATTTCCTTTTTTAAATAATCACTAGAAACTTAAAATTGTTAGAAACTATGTATTCTGACTACTTTTAATTTTCAAATGTATATTAATTTTTTAATATTATTTTATCCTTTACATATAACAAGAATTGGTCATAAATATGCAAAAATGATTGATATAAGGCTGTGGGACCAATAAGAATTTGTTATCTCCAGAAATAAGTAAGAGAGTCTACTTTTTTATTTTTATTTTTGGCTTAAAATAAGTTTTTTTTTAATCACATGCAAACAATTTCAATGATGCGGGAGGAACCAAAAGTTACAAGAAAAATAAAACTAAGGTCTACATAGAAGCCAACAAGAACATGTGTTGGGCTGGGTTAATAGAGCAAAGATTGTGGTTACTTCAAAGCTAAGCTGACAATTGTTCTTTCTTTCAGAAAGAGGCATAAAGGGAGATCACCAATATTGACCTTAACTAAAGCAAGGCACTGTATAGAGCAGATACTTCTGCATGTTACAAAGGGTATTTGCTTTCTCTTGACCATAAGAAACTAATCTGGGGAAGCATAATGAATAGCAAAAGCCAGACAAGGGCCTGTAGAATAAATCTCAAGACTACATGCAGACAGTAGATAGGATGAAGGCAGAAATTCCAGCAAGAAGACAGGAAGGTGTGACATTTAACCTACCAAACTATTGCTAGAATCTAAAACTTAAAAGAATAAGACAAGGAGAAATATAATAGATGCTAATATGTTTCTAAGATTTGTTGACCTGGGGAGTAAAAACCAAACAAGCAATAAGTTAATCTAGGTAATGTTCAACTTTTCATTAACCATTATGTGTTAAGCACATTACAAACATTATCATGTTTCATTTCTGTGCAAATGCATTAAATTTTATTCCACTGTCAAGTTAGCAGAAGCTCAGAAAATTCAAGTATTTTCATCCATTTAAACAGAAAGTAAAGGCCTAGTCTGGAGTTTGAGCACCTGCTATTTCATCTTGCATATGGTGCTTGCTACCACAGGCAATTTTTCAATTTCATGATTTAATTACTATATTTGGGACCAAAACCTTTTTAAAAAGGGAATCAAATAAAGGCTTGTCTACATTTCTAGCTTTCACTCCCAATCCCTCACTGTCTTATTTATCTCTTCATAGTTCTAGTTAATCCAGTAAAAGAAAAAATAAAGTATTACTTGAAATAAAATACAGTTTAACATATAACTAATAGGATAAGAGTAAAATGACAGATCCAAGTAATGAGGCAAGATGTTTGGAATGACTATATGACAATCTAAAATAAAGAAAACATAGTTAAGTACAAAAAGAGGCAACAGCTTCCTAGTAAGCATTGTTAAAAGAGAATTGTTGTGCATGTCCATTTATCTTGTAAAAAGATAAGTGTAAAATCATCAAGGCACTATTCTCTAAGAAAAATTTGCAACATGAAGAAATTTTGCATGTTGTGATATTAAACTATTAAATAGATGTGCAATATTGATACATAAAACAAAAATAATGCTTTTCGGGAGATGCTATTTAGTTTTTAAAAGTAGGAACATAGGCCATAGATAAGCTCACCAGGAGGATGCTTTTCTTCTCAATATGTAACCTGTCAATAGAAGGAATCAGGTGGCAAACTGCTCAGCCTTGGTGAAAGCCTATCGGGAGTCACTGAAACAAGTTCTCAGATTTAATGGCTTAGGTGTTAAGCCATTAAAAGTAATATCCCGTTTGCTCAGCTGTATGTTTTAGCTCCTTATTCCTCACATAAATTTGATTTGGGTATGAAAGCAATAGATTCACATATTCTTTTCCACATGCAAAATTTAGGCTATTTTCCTACAAAGTTTCCTAGATCTGTGTTTTTTTAACTGAATTAAATAAACAAGCACAACTAAATTCCAGCAATCAGTACTTGTAAACATAGTGGATCAAATCTGGCAAAGCGTAGACTGTCTGTAAGAGAGGGGAATACATGGATCTGTACATATCCCTATTGTCAGTTATTCATTCGCGTCGCCGTAGCACCAAGTCCTGCCTGGGATCTGCAAATGTCAAGAGTTCAGAGTCGAGACATGAATTTTGTATTCTGATGTGAGTGGAAGAAATCTCATCATACCTCTTTCTCTCAATCTCAACATATATGTGAACTGTCAGTGACAAAAACTTGGGCAGTATTAGTCAGATTTGTACCACTCCTTAAAGTCATATGTCATTTGTTTATATTGTGTCCTACAGTGACTGCAGACAGCAAAGAGAATTCCATCTAAATAAAAGACACACATTTGAGGCATTTTGCCAGTTTTTTTAAATGCAAGAGTTAAACTTCTCATTGTTCCACAGGAAAAGCAAAATTTGTTACAGTGAACAGTTGCTTTTTCCTGAAATGACTACCCCCGTGAGTAATTAATTCTCTGAATTGCCACTGTACTCTTAAAGTAAAAGCAGACTGTGACAGTCACTTTGAATGCCTGGGTTCTCAACAGGAGAATAATTTGTTTCTTCCCTATTCTTGGATGCCAGCCTTAACAAAACAGTGTTTAATAGAAATTACAGATCTATCCACTGTTATTTGAGAAAAATACTACCCAAACACATTGTGAGAGAGAAAGAAACTGTTAGTGAAGAAAACAAATAATTTGGCTTATAGGAAAACAAAGTTTTAACTGAACTGGGATTTTGTTGTTTCAAATTTATTTTCAAAATGTCCAGGGCCTTGAATTGACACCACTTTTTTTGAACAACCACCAGAAGAAGAAGAAGAAAAAAAAGGTGTGATTCAACTGCCCTTTTCAAATTTCAGAAAGGATTTTAAGACTAATAAAACAGGTCTCTAAATTGATACAGGCAAGCTAATTGAAAGTATTTGTGAGAACGTATTGCTCACTGGAGTGGGTGCTATTATTATTTCTCCAAAAAGCTTTATTATATTAAAAGATGGAATTAGCCTGACCTGCGGTGGCGCAGTGGGTAAAGCGTTGACCTGGAACACTGAGGTTACCGGTTTGAAACCCCAGGCTTCCCTGGTCAAGGCACATATGAGAGTTGATGCTTTCTGCTCCTACTCCCTTCTCTCTCTCTGTATCTCTCTCTCTTTCTGTATCTCTCTCTCTTTCTGTCCCCTCTCTCTAAAATGAATGAATAAAATTAATTAATTAATTAAAAGATGGAATTAGAATACAGAAACAAAGGACTATTCTGCATCATATATATAATAATAATAGGTAACCTGAGAATAGTGAGAACAGTAGAAGGAGAATATACAAGACTTGAAGCCCTGGCTCAGGCTCTACTTCAGGCAAATCCAATCTAGACATCTGTATTTTAGCTGAGACATCCCTGTCCCTTTTAAACAGTACATTTCAAAAAGGCAGTTCAATCCTGTCTTCTGAGCACTTCACACAGTTCTTGGTTTATGTATGCAAACATGTGTATTTGAGGTAAACGTTACTCTGCTATAAACAATGTTAAGCTGCTAATGTTTCTGTAATTCGTTTCTATCCTCCTCCATCTTTTCCTGTAAATTCCCACTATATAGCAAATTGGAAGCTCACATGGGCATTAAGTCCATTTAAGGGAACAAGTTTTGATAAAGAGATATCATTAAAAACACCAATTTACCAATAGTAAGTCTCTCTTTACACCTTTATTTAACTGAAATCTCATTCTCTGTAGATAGATATTTGGTTCCTTGAAACTTCCATTTACATAAATATTTTCATGAAAAATTGATAGAAGTTTCTAAAATATATTTTAAGAGAAAATGTAAACACCAAGTTATATTAAAATTCTTCCCATTCTGTTAGCCCTGACCTGGTAGCTCAATCAATGAGTGTGGTCGCAAGATGCAAGGTTGTAAGTTCAGACTTTAATAAAGGCACAAACAACCAATAAATGCATGAAGAAATGAAACAACAAATTAATCTCTCTTTCTTCCTTCTTCTCTTTCCAAAATTAATAAAGATAAATAAATTAAAATTCTTTCCATTCTGTCATGTTTACAATGTGCATAAGTTTTTACATGCTTATGTATTGCTTGAATATTTTTTACAAATAGAGAATACTTATGCAGTATTGTTTATGTAAAAAAACTTTAAATGCATTACTATAGAAAATAATTATAACAAAGGAAATGAAACTAACGAATTTTACCATCCATCTCAAATGCTGCTACTTTCAAAATCCTTCCTCTCTTTTTTTCTGAATTCCTCTGTGTTTTAAATATGTATCATTCTTATAGGACTTTTCAATTCAATACCTGTATTTATTAAAGCTCTACTGAAGTTCAATTATAAAAATGATACTATCTGTATTATCAAGAAACTCACAACTAAAAGGAAAAAAGAAATGTGTTAACTATAGGTTAATGACTGGAGGGCTAACATATGGCAGGTATGAACAAATTGTTATGGGTTTTTTGGGGAAGCAGAATCCTAGCATAGTTACAAGATTATCAGCAGTTTGTCACTGACTGTGGACTTGAGGAAGCACAGACTAAGGAGAAAGGTTCCAGATTTTCTTCCCCATTTTCTTTTTGCTTAGTCACCCTGCTATTGAGCATATACTACATGCCAGGAACTATCCTAAGCATGTTATATTTTTTACTTTATTTAATTTTCATAATCCACCTTTGAAGTAGAAGGTACCATTACCCCCAATTTAAAAACAATGTTAGATAAATTGTTTTGGGTCATGAGAGAAAAAAAAGGTAGAGCCAGGATTTTAAAGCAGACAAATTATGACCCTAATCACCATTATGCTATAATAATCTTGGACAACCTAAATTTATCACTTTCAGGAAAAATCATAACAGGTTTCACCCCTGAGAATATGCATTTGGGCTTCTTAAAACAAAACAAATCATTAATAGTTGATTCTTTCACATACTTGATAATTTTCCGCATCTATCACAGAAAGGAGATGATCTTTTTAGGTATATTTTAAAACCTTACCTACTGTTGATATAAAAAATGAAAATTGGATGAGTGTTCTATTTTCCTTTCTTTCTGACTTTTACATTCTTCAATGGGATACATTCATGTCATAGCTTCTAACATGATACTAAAAAATAGTCTACGATGGATAATTTGACTATAATTTCTTATGATCTACCTATAACTCTACAGAAAATCATCAAACACGTGCTACCTTCTCTGATATATCACCACGATGACTCAGGAGTTTTTCACTTAAATTAAAAAAAAAAAGAGTAATGATGATATGGAAGTTAGCTCCTGATAAAGAATGAAGAAGCTCTCTGGCTTCAAGATTTATAGATATCTTACAGCAAGATTACATATGATATCTTCCCTCTCATTGAGATTGTTTTATAATTTGTGTTACCATTGATGTTAATTTTTAAAATACTGTGCTTTAATAATTGAAATTGTAATATATCTTTGTAAATGAATAAAAATGCTGTGGCTTGGATGTGTGCCAAAAGCCCATTAAGGTATCTATGAAGCCAAAAGTTTGAATTACCTTGCTATGGGCCAATTGGTGGGAACAGGAAAAAATAAACAAACAAGGAAGCTAGAGTTTGCTCATTATCCAGAGGTTAGTTCTCATGAAATTAGAACTAAAACTTATTTATTTAATATAGGGACCTATTCTATACTCTTTAGCATGATAGATAAAGGGGGTTAAATAAAGTATTCCATCAGAAAAAAGAAAACCTAGTCCAGATGGAGTTAGACAGTTAAACATATTATTTGAGTACAGTTGAAATTATATAAACAGGCAAGCAGGTATAGTAAGCATGGTCTGGGAAGCCACAGGATGAATATCTAATGAAGAAAAACTGACAAGTGTGTTGGATCTTGAAGGACAGAGAAAAACCTTGTATTAAGCAGTTTGCTGTTTATCCTAGAAGGCTTTGGTGATTATTAAGCAGTTGAATAACATAATTATGTATTATGTTACATAACCAGGAAGCAAAACTCTTTTATGTTATAAAAGAATTCTTATACTGACAACTTGCAACTCATACATATTCCTTAATGGTAAAAATACTCAAACTAGAAATAGAAGGGAACTTCCGCAACCTGATAAAGGACACTTAAGAGAAACATCACATTTCCTGATGAAAGATGGAAAGCTTTTCCCCAAGACCAGAAACAGGACAAGGATGTCTAGTCTCATTATTTTTATTCAATTTTGCACTGAAGAGTCTATCCAGGGCAATTAGGCAAGATGAAGTAAGAGAGATCCATATTGGAAAGGAAGAATTTAAACAATCTTTAATTGCAGAGGACATTATCTCCCATGTGAAAATGCTAATCATCAGCAACAACAAGCTATTAGCCCTAATAAATGAGTTTAGCAAGGTTGCAAGATACAAGATGAATATACAAAAACAACTCTATTTTTTACATTACTAATGAGTAAACCAAAAATTAAATTAAGAAAACAATTTTACTTATAATAAGATAAAATATTAAAGTAACTAAGAATATATTTAACAAAAGAAATGCCAGATTTGTACACTAAAAATTGAAAAATAACATTGAAAAAATTGAAAAAAGCCTTAAATAAGTGAAACATGATTTCATGTTCTCTGATTGGAAGACTTAATATTGTTGAAATGGCAGTGATCTACAAATTGACCTGCTAATTCAATGCAATCCCTTGCACAATCTCAGCTGCCATTTTTGCAGAAATTGATAAGCTCTTCCTAAAATATGGAAGTGCAAAAGGCTCAGAAGAGCCAAAACAATATTGAAAAAGAACAAGCAGTGTGTAGGACTCACATTTCCTGATTTCAAAATTTAAAACCTCAAAGCTACAATAATCAAGACTGTGTGAGGTTAGCATGAGGAAAAACATTTAGATCAATGGAATAGTGAGACAAGAAATAAACCCATATGTTTATAGAAATAGTATTTTGTAAAGAATGACAAAACAATTCAGTAGGGAAAAACTTAGTCTTATCAACAAATAATACTGGGAATACTGTATATCCATATGCAAAACAATAAAGCTGTACTCTAAAACCATATATAATAATTAACTCAAAATGGATAAAAAACCTAAGTAAAAACTGTAATTACTAAACTTTTAGAACAAAACATAGGGATAAAGTTTCATAATCTTACATTTGTCTTTGGTTTCTTAGAACCAGCAAAATAAAAGAATAAACTGAATATCACCAAAATTAAATTATGTGTCTCAAACAAAGCTATCAAGAAACTAAAAAGACTACCCAGAGTATGTGGAAAAATAGTTATAAAACATATATGCGAGAATGGACTAATTTCCAGAATATATAAGAAACTCTTAAAACTCAATCATAAGAAGACAAATAACCCAATTAAAAATAAACAAAGAATAAGGGGTTGGGTGTAAGCCTTCCGGAAACGAGCAGGGTCCACAGCTGAACAAAGGTGCTCACCTCTGCCCTTGGTACAAAGGCTTGGGGCTTGAGTGACAGCCCCTCCCATGGAGGAGAGACAGAAATCACAGCAACAGGCGCAGTAGGCTGTCGCTGGCAATGCCCATACCAACCACCCTAGGCAGCGGCAGAGGGGGTGGCAGGCCTGCAGACAGAACACACCTAGAGAACACAAAGGGAACACATACTGGACTCCAGTGCCAAAACTTGCCTATACACAGATAAAATGGGCAGGCAGAGGAATGCAAACCAAATGAATCAAGAGAAATCCCCAGAGAAGGACCTGAATGAACCAGATATAACCAAACTACCAGAAGCAGAATTTAGAATAATGATAGTTAGGATGTTCAAAGAAATTAGAGCAACAATGGATAGTCACTGTGAACAGCTAAATAAAGAGATAACAAGTATAAAAAACAAAATTGAAATAATAAGAAAGAATTAGACAGAAATGACAAATACAGTATCGGAACTGAAGACCACAATGGAAGGAATTAAAAGCAGGATGAATCACGCTTAGGATCGAATCAGCGAGTTAGAAGACACAAAAAACAAAGGCACAGAAGCAGAGCAGAAAAAGGAAAAGAGATTCAAAAAATGTGAGGAAACTCTAAGGGAGCTCTGTGACAACATGAAGAGAAACAACATTCACATCATAGGGGTGCCTGAAGAAGAGGAGAGAGGACAGGAAATGGAAACTGTGTTCAATCAAATCATTTCAGAAAACTTCCCTAAATTAAGGCTGGGAAACATTCCACACATTCAAGAAGCACACAGAACTCCATTTAAGAGAAATCCAAAAAGATCTACACCAAGACACATCATAGTTAAAATACCAAATCTAATGGATAAAGAAAAAATCTTAAAAGCTGCTAGAGAAAAAAAGTCTATCACCTACAAAGGAGCCCCCATAAGGATGACATCAGACTTCTCAACAGAAACACTTGAGGCCAGAAGGAAATGGCAAGATATATTCAAAGTAATGCAGAACAAGAACCTATAACCAAGACTACTTTATCCAGCAAGGCTAACATTTAAAATTGAAGGAGAAATAAAGAACTTTCCAGACAAAGAAAGCTTCAAGGAATTCATTAAAAACAAATCAATTCTGCAAGAGATACTAAGGGGCCTGTTGTGAACAGTTCAAAGAAAGGAAATAATATAACAAAAAAAGAATACAGCTTTAAAAAATAAAATGACAATAAACAACTACATATCAATAATAACCTTAAATGTAAATGGATTAAATTATCTAATCAAAAGACATAGGGGGAGAGGAGCAAGATGGCGATGGAGTAGGCGGACGTACCAACTTCCAACTCCCAGAACCAAAGTGGATTATAACTCAATTTTAAGAACCATCACCTGGATAAACCAACTTTGAACAAAACTAAGTGGACTCTTCAACCAAGAAACACTGCAGAAGCCACATTGAGACTGGTAGGAATAGCGAAAACGTGAAGAGGGCTGCCCAGCTCCACGGAGCAAACGGCAGCCCGGAGAGACCCGTGTGGCAGGAGGAGAGTTTGGCGGAGAGGGAGGGACCTGGGTCCCAGAAACCAAGCCCCAGCCTGAAGTCCCAGAGCCTAGAAGAGGTGTTTGGAGAGTTTT
This sequence comes from Rhynchonycteris naso, assembly GCA_037038555.1. NCBI lineage: Eukaryota > Metazoa > Chordata > Mammalia > Chiroptera > Emballonuridae > Rhynchonycteris > Rhynchonycteris naso. The sequence goes on along the minus strand of CM072995.1, from coordinate 174,640,995 downwards.
GAGCTGTGAAACAAGTGAGGGAGCTCCCAGGCCTACAGTGTGGAGTATTAGGTCCCATCCTACTCTGCTGAGGGCTGCTGAAGGGTACTGTGGGCGGCAGGATGCTGAAACGCGGTTCTGTCTGCGTGGGCAGATGCCAAGCCGGTATGAGCTCGGTCTAGCACAGAGAGTTGGAGGGGACGCGTGAAAGCGGTCCGGAAGCTGCGGCCGACCTTTAATCCCACTTACAGGGACAAAGTGGGAGGCCAGGAACGAGCAGAAATCTGCTCTGCGGCCCTACGCAAGCAGGCCCTGACCGCGGGGACCAGGCTAGGACCAGGTACAGGCGGGCGGCTTGCGGCTGAGCTCACGCTACCAGCCCCGCCCGGCCGGAGAAACCGAGGCAAGCCATTCTGTGTGCGTGAGCGGGCTCTTAGCGCAGGGATGGGATACACCCCAAGACAAGTGGAAGCTCGCAGCTGAGCCCATGCTAATATCCCCGCCCCGCCGGAGAAACCGCGATTTGCCATCCCACGTGCACGTGCGGGCTCCCATCGCGGGGTCGGGGTAGAGTCCGGGACGAGCGGAAGTCCGCAGCTGAGCGGAAAGCAGCAAACGCGCCTGCCACCATAAACCTTGGTTTCCGACCTTGCGCAGAAGGGCCCTGGCCTCGAGGGTGGGGCTAAAGCTCTGGACGAGCAAAGGCTTACAGCTGAGAGCACGTCAAAAGCCCCGCCCAACCCGCGAAACTGTAGCGAGCAGGCTCCGACTGCTGGTTCTGGGCGGAAGTCCGGAAATAGGCTGGTCTGCAGCTGAGTAAAGGTGCTCACCTCTATCCTTGGTCCTGAGGCTTGTGGCTTGAGTGACAGCCCTTCCCGTGGAGGAGAGGCGGAAATCACAACAAAGGCCACAGTGGGCCGGTCTGGCAACGTCCATACCCAACCACCCTAGGCAGCAGCAGAGGGGGAGGGGTACCTGCAGACAGACCACAGATAGAGAACACAAAGGCAACACATACTGGACTCCAGTGGCCACAACTTGTTATACACAGAAAAAAATGGGCAGGCAGAGGAATGCAAACCAAATGAATCAAGAGAAATCCCCAGAGAAGGACCTCAATGAACCAGATATAACCAAATTACCAGATGTAGAATTTAGAATAATGATAGTTAGGATGTTCAAAGAAATTAGAGCAACAATGGATAGTCATTATGAACACCTAAATAAAGAGATAACAAGTATAAAAATCGAAATAATGAAAAAGAATCAGACAGAAATGACAAATACAGTATCAGAACTAAAGACCACAATGGAAGGAATTAAAAGCAGGATGAATCACGCTGAAGATCGAATAAGCGAGTTAGAGGACACAATAAAAAAAGGCACAGAAGCAGAGAAGAAAAAGGAAAAGAGATTCAAAAAATGTGAGGAAACTCTAAGGGAGCTCTGTGACAACATGAAGAGAAACAACATTCGCATCATAGGGGTACCTGAAGTAGAGGAGAGAGGACAGGAAATGGAAACTATGTTCAATCAAATCATAGCAGAAAACTTCCCTAAATTAAGGCTGGGAAACACACCACACGTTCAAGAAGCACACAGAACTCCATTTAAGAGAAACCCAAAAAGATCTACACCAAGACACATCATAGTTAAAATACCAAAGCTAATGGATAAAGAAAAAATTTTAAAAGCAGCTAGGGAAAAACAGGCTATCACTTACAAAGGAGCCCCCATAAGGATGACATCAAACTTCTCAACAGAAACACTTGACTCCAGAAGGGAATGGCAAGAAATAATCAAAATAATGCAGAACAAAAACCTACAACCAAGACTACTTTATGCAGCAAGGCTAACGTTTAAAATTGAAGGAGAAATAAAGAGCTTCCCAGAAAAAGAAAGCCTCAAGGAATTCATAAAAACCAAACCAATTCTGCAAGAGATACTAAGGGGCCTGTTGTGAACAGTTTAAACGGAGAAAAGATTATAGCCAAAGAAGAATACAACTTTAAAGAATAAAATGGCAATAAACAACTACATATCAATTATAACCTTAAATGTAAATGGATTAAATGATCCAATCAAAAGACATAGGGTAGCTGCATGGATAAAGAAACAGGACCCATACATATGCTGTCTACAAGAGACACACCTTAAAACAAAAGATGCACATAGACTGAACGTAAAAGGATGGAAAAAAATATTTCATGCAAATTTAAATGAAAAAAAAGCCGGGGTAGCAGTACTTATATCTGACAAAATGGACATTAAAACAAAGGCTGTAGTAAGAGATAAAGAAGGACACTACATAATGATAAAGGGAACAATTCAACAGAAAGATATAACTAATATAAATATCTATGCACCAAATATAGGAGCCCCGACATACATAAAGCAGAATTTGATGGACATATATGGCGAGATTAACAGCAATACTATCATAGTAGGGGATTTTAATACCCCACTAACAACACTGGATAGATCCTCAAGAAAGAAAATCAATAAAAAAACAGCAGACTTAAAGGATACACTAGATCAACTTGATTTAATAGATATCTTCAGAACTTTTCATCCTAAAGCAGTAGAATATACATTCTTCTCAAGCGCTCATGGTATGTTTTCTAGGATACACCACATATTAGGACACAAAAATGGTCTCAACAAATTTAAAAAAATTAAAATCATATCAAGCATTTTCTCTGATCACAATGCCATGAAACTAGAAATTAACCACAAAAGAAAAACTGAAAAATACTCAAACACTTGGAAACTAATTAGCATGATATTAAATAATGAATGGATTAACAATGAGATCAAAGAGAAATAAAAAAGTTTCTAGAAACAAATGATAATAAGCATACATCAACTCAAAATTTATGGGACACAGCAAAAGCAGTACTGAAATTTCATTGCACTACAGGCATATCATAAGATGTTAGAAAAAGCTCAAATAGGCATCCTGACCCTACAGTTAAAAGAACTAGAAAAACAACAACAAATAAAACCCAGGACAAGTAGAAGGAAGGAAATAATAAAGATAGGAGCAGAAATAAATGACATAGAGACTAAGGAAACAATACAAGGGATCAATGAAACCAGAAGCTGGTTCTCTGAAAAGGTAAACAAGATTGATGAACTTTTAACTAGACTCACCAAGAAAAAAAGAGAGAGGTCTCAAATAAATAAAATTAAAAAGGACAGTGGAGAAATAACAACTGATACAACAGAAATACAAAGTATTGTAAGAAAATACTATGAAGAACTCTATGCCAAAAAATTAGACAATCTAGATGAAATGGACAAAATTTCTTGAATCATATAAACTTCCAAAAATCAATCTGGAAGAATCAGAACACCTAAGAAAACCAATTACAACAAATGAGATCAAAACAGTTATCAAAAGAACACCCAACAAAGAAAAGTCCTGGGCCTGATGGCTTCACAAGTGAATTCTATCAAAAATTCAAAGAAGAACTAACTCCTATCCTTCTCAGATATTTCAAAAAATTCAAGAGGAAGGAAGACTTCCAAACTCCTTTTATGAGATGAGCATAATTCTGATCCCAAAACCGGGAAAAGACAACACAAAGAAAGAAAATTATAGGCCAATATCCCTGAGGAATTTAGACGCTAAAATTTTCAACAAAATATTAGCCAACCGGATCCAGCAATATATGAAAAAAATCATAAACCATGATCAAGTGGGATTTATTCTGGAGAGGCAAGACTGGTTCAATATTCACAAATCAATCAATGTGATTCATCACATAAACAAAAGGAAGAACAAAAATCACATGATAATTTCAATAGATGCAGAAAAGGCATGTGATAAAATCCAGCACCCATTCATGCTCAAAATTCTCAATAAAGTGGGAATACTAGGAACATTTCTTAACATGATAAAGGCCGTCTATTACAAACCCACAGCAAACATCATACTAAATGGACAAAAGTTAAAAGCAATCCCCTTAAGATCAGGAACCAGGCATGGTTGCCCACTTTCACCACTCTTATTCAACATAGTTCTGGAAGTCCTAGCTTTAGCAATCAGATAAGAAGAAGAAATAAAAGGCATTCAAATTGGAAAAGAAGAAATAAAACAGTCACTATTTGCAGATGATATAATATTGTATATAGAAAACCCTAAAGTCTCAGTCAAAAAATGACTGGACCTTATAAATGAATTAAGCAAGGAGGCAGGATATAAAATTAATACTCAGAAATCAGAGGCATTTCTGTATACAAACAATGAACTGTCAGCAAAAGAAATTAAGGAAACAATCCCCTTCACTATTGCAGCCAAAAAAATAAAATACCTAGGAGTAAATTTAACCAAGGAGGTTAAGGACTTGTACTTGGAAAATTATAGAACATTGATAAAAGAAATCAAGGAAGATACAAACAAGTGGAAGCATATACCGTGCTGATGGCTAGGAAGAATAAACATCATTAAAATGTCTATACTACCCAAAGTAATTTATATATTCATCGCAATACCAATTAAAATACCAATGACATACTTCAAAGATATAGAACACATATTCCAAAAATTTATATGAAACCAAAAAAGAACACGAATAGCCTCAGCAATCCTAAAAAGAAAAAATAAAGCAGGAGGTATCACTCTTCCGGACATCAAGGTTTACTACAAGGCCATTATACTCAAGATAGCTTGGTACTGGCATAAGAACAGGCACATTGATCAATGGAACAGTACAGAGAACCCAGAAATAAACCCACAGCTTTATGGACAACTGATATTTGACAAAGGAGGAAAGAACATACAATGGAGTAAAGACAGCCTCTTTAACAAATGGTGCTGGGAAAATCGGACATCTACCTGCAAAAAAATGAAACTGGACCATCAACTTAAACCATTCACAAAAACAAATTCAAAATGGATAAAAGACTTTAACATAAGCCGTGAAACTATAAGCATTTTAGAAGAAAACATAGGCAGCAAGCTTTCCGACATCTGTAGCAGCAATATATTTGCCAATTTATCTCCACCGGCAAATGAAATAAAGACAAGATAAACAAATGGGACTATATAAAACTAAAAAGTTTTTGCACAGCTAAAGACAATAAGAACAGAATAAAAAGACAAACCACACAATGGGAGAACATATTCGACAGCACGTCGAATAAGGGGTTAATAGCCAAAATTTATAAAGAACTTATAAAACTCAACACCAGGAAGACAAACAATCCAATCAAAAAATGGGCAAAAGAAATGAATAGACATTTCTCCAAAGAAGACATACAGATGACCAAAAGACATATGAAAAAATGCTCAACATCACTAATTATTAGAGAAATGCAAATTAAAACCACAATGAGGTATCACCTCACACCAGTCAGAATGGCACTCATCAGCAAAACAACACAGAATAAGTGCTGGCGAGGATGTGGAGAAAAGGGAACCCTTCAACCCTGCTGGTGGGAATGCAGACTGGTGCAGCCACTGTGGAAAACAGTTTGGAGATTCCTCAGAAAATTAATAATTGAACTGCCTTTTGAACTGTCTACCCCACTTTTAGGAATATACCCTAAGAACACCATTACACTGTTCGAAAAGAAGAAATGCACCCCCTTGTTTGTGGCAGCATTGTTCACTACAGCGAAGATCTGGAAACAGCCCAAGTGTCCATCAG